>OX463809.1:32642500-37642500 GCA_949825045.1 Argyresthia goedartella
GAAACGGTATGATTTAACATGTATCGGAGGGGCATCACCCGTATTGATGGAATGCTGAATTGCATTTGTGCACGTGAGAGGATCGCCTTCGAGATAGAATATATCTGTGTACTGTGTACAACAGTCTAGAAGAACCTTTTTCTCTTCTGAATTTAAATGTTCGTGACGAATTTGATCGAGAACGCGTTGTTTTCTATCTGAGGTAACTTCATGAGAAGTGGAGAAGACATTCTGAGATGAGCTCTGAAAAGAGTCGACAGGTAAATCCATAGGAGTAAGACGAACTGAGAAATCTTTGATTTCGATTGGTTTTTCCAATGTATTTAAAATAGAGACATTAACTCTGTAGTTCGGCTTAACTGTGACAATGCAGTTTGCAAGGTAAACACCTTCGCAGAATGTGTGATCGAGTATCAGCGCTTCGCGCAAAGAGTCTAATTCCGAAATGTCATTAGACACAAGACATTCAATAACTGCTTCGGATCGAGCAGGTATAATAAAGCAAGGATTGCTAAGCGAAAATGGAATAGAGAACTTTTGCATTTGCAAAGTCTTAGTCGAGTATTTAATATCCATTTTATAGTTGTCCAGAAAATCGCTACCGAGAATGCCATCGAATGGCAAGCGCACTGAGTCACTAATCGCGTGTAAATTGAAGTTCAGCGCTACTATACTCTGCTGGGAAAATCGGTAGGATAAGTCAAGTTCAAGGGACCCAAGAGATTCTACATGAGAATCGTCGTCATTTAGACCTTTAATTTTAATAGTTTGAGGTCCCAAATCGGAATGCTTATTTAAACTTGAGAATTTCACAATGGAAATTGAAGCACCCGAATCTATTAAGAAACAGAGAGGTTTCTGTGAACGGCTCGTCTGTAAAAACACGTGAGGAAGCGAAACCCTAGGGTTGAGATTAAAAACAGTATATACTGTGCTTTCTTCACATGTAGAATCTCTAGGGGTAAACCCCGGAAAACTCAAGTTATCTTGAGGGGAGAGATTCGCGGACTCATTGAGAGTATTAGAACTAGCCTGAAGGGGAAACTCATTTTTGAGTAGAGGCGTAGTAGTACAGCTAGCATTTGATTTTTTTGAGCTAGCCTTAGGGGTAACCCTTTTTTTGAGTGGAGGCTTAGCAGAACTGGCCTTGGGTAGAAGCTCGGGGAGTGAAGGCGCAGATTTTTTAGATAACGTGTCTTTTATGATAGGAGTATTAGGCTCCGGTAGACACGGAACCGGAACCGATTTTAGTTTAAATCAGTTTCGATTTCGATTTCATCTGAGTGTTCAAGCGCAGTGTGGACACTGGCTTGAGGAGACGATGATGACTCACCGTTTTTGCGTTTCAATCTAAAATACTCAGTAATAAGATGCCCTACCTTTTTACAATAGGCACAACTTTTGTTCTTGTCAAATTTTGAAGAAGAAGGTCCGCTTTGAGAGGGAGGAGAATTGATAGCATGAACACGATGACCTTCATTAGATTGTTTTCTCTTTTTAAAACAATCGGAAGCGGAATGGCCGCTTTGATGACAGAAAGAGCATTGTAGGGATGCTCGTTGAGACACCCGGGAAAGATTGAAGATTTTCTCTTCTTCGATAGCGTGTGTGATGGCTTCGGAAAGAGTTTTGGGGTTGCGGCACCTAACAATATGTGCAAATTTGGTGTTCATCCCTAACATAAAAGTGTTGAGGGCTAAATCCTCCATCGCCGCTAGCCTTCCTACAAGCTCGCTCTTATCCACACAGCTATTATGGATGTCGGATTGAAGTCGAGTTAAACACGACTCTATTTGCAATGAATATTGCGTCACGCTCTCGTCGGCTTTCTGGCGGCAATTTTGCAAATCTACTAAGAGATGCGTGGAGTGTTTCTTTTCGCCGAAAGTAGTTTTCAGGAAAGACTTGATATCACTCCAGCTTTCAAAATTTTTCAAACAACAGGCTAATTGAGCCTTGCCTTCGAGCTGTGATACAATATATTTTATAAGCACGTTCTGTTGTTCTGTCGTAGCTAAACTAATTGCATTTTCGCAGTTAGTAAGAAAAGCCGGGAGGGTTTCTCGGTCACCATTATAGGGCCGAATGAATTTAGTAAGAACCGACAAAGTTACTGAAGAAGCCATTTTTTTCTTAGGCGCTTTTACTTTCGGTTCGGGTTCTGCCTCGCTTCCAGAGCTATCAGAAGTTTCGAGGGCAGATTCCACGTCAACAAATTCCTCCTTTTTCGGTTGAACCATGAATGAAATTTAAAATCCAGAGCAACAGAATATGCGACACACAAAACTAAAATGTTGTAAACTAGACTTGTAAAAGTAAACGTGTAAACGTGTTGTATAAAATAAACCCTGTAAAATGTTCACGTAAAAATGTTCATGTAAAAATAACGTAGAAACACTGTAAATTCACACTCAAAAACACAATTCACAGATAATTTAAAAGATGAATCAACTTACAGGAGAACCAGGAACATCTCGGAGAACCCGGGGATGTAGAAAGAAGTGACCCGAAGTACCAAAACTGGCGTAGTCACGTTGTAGCAGTGACGTCGGTACAGGTGAGGTAGGTAGCGGCGAGTGTCCGGGGACACAAAAGTGTCGTATTTCTACGGAATTCTTCGATGGCTACTGTTTGAAGTTGGAGTCACGACGTAGTGCAATAATTATTGCGAAACTGGTTTTGATGAATTGAGCTGGAAAATGTGAATAAAATGAAGAATATAAATGAAGGTTGAGTCAACTCGATGAACCGATGATGATGATCTGCTTGTCTTCTTCTGATGCGGGCTCGCACAGCAGGATGTGTGGAGACTGACCGTCGACCAGGGGAAAGTTAGTGCAGGCTCAAGCTCGAGAGCTGAGGCTTACTGTCGACCAACCGGTGACCAGTGATGCTGCGGGCTACACGCGGCTCACGCGAAGGCGGAGACTTATCGTCGGGCAACACGGCACTGAATTTACAGACCTTTCTTGATGCGACAGGGACCGCGAGTTCTTTTAAATGCCAGATCTTACACGAAGCAAGGTTTTTCTTCTGGCATCCCACTTCTGACACCACTTGTTTTGGGGTCCGTGCCGCAGGTCTTTTTTAAAAAAACTATTTAATTAATCACACAGATTTATTAGTTTTCACAATAAGTAAGACAACTTTTCAGTATCGCGGTTATGGGTTGACTGACTATTTTAGGTACAAAACTCTATATAAATTAAGTGTAAATTGTATGCGTCTGCTCTATTCACGTAATAAATTAGTTCATAACAGGTCGCATTGCAAGAGGAAGTATCTATCTATATAGAGTAGTTAATACCACAGAAATATTTTGTATTTATGTTAGATTTTGTGATAAACTTCATGGACTCGTGTATTAAAGCAGGCCACCTATATTTTCTTTTTTTTTGACTTTACATTTCACTCTTGTCTGTCATTTTTGTAAATAATAAACATTGATTTTATTCGATCCACATTAACAATTTATAACAGACATGCCGAAAGCACTAAGAAAAGGGAAACGTTTAGATCGGCAAGCCTGCGAAGTTATTTTCAATATTTATTTATATTTCTTAACTGAAAATGATACATTCAAACATACCAACTATACTGCTTACTTTTCTAAAGTCCAAAAACGAGTTTCGGAGGCCAGTGGAATTTCTCAACGAACAGTAAATAAAATATTGCAAAAAGAATACATAAATCAATCCACCTCCAATAGTCCGAAGTCGGCAAAGTTGGGTAGACCAAATAAATTATTTTGTCTAGGTCTTGACGATTTTGACTACAACGTTATACGCCGATTAGTGTATAATTTCCATTTGATATACAAACAAGTACCTACAATTAAAGCCCTGAAGTCCAAGTTATCCGAAGCCATAAATTTTAAGGGATGTGACTTTACGCTAAGAAAAATTCTTAGAAAAATTGGATTTCGGTATAAAAAAGTTGAAAACAACAGAAAATTACTTGTCGAGAAAGATGATGTTTGTTTAAAAAGAGTAAAGTTTTTAGCCGCGATAAAAAAGTACAGATTGCAAGGGAGAGAGATTGTTTATATGGATGAAACATACATCCATACTTCACATTTGGCAGGTAAAAGCTGGGCTGACTCGTCAGAAAACGGAGTGAAACAGTTAATTTCTAAAGGACAACGTCTTATAATAGTGCACGCTTGTAGTAGAAAGGGGTTTATACCTGGGGCATTGTTAATGTATCAGTCTACTGATAAAACAGGTGACTTTCACAACGCGATGAACAATGAAAACTATGAAAAATGGCTTCGTAATCAACTCATTCCAAACTTAGCTCCACATTCGGTACTAGTAGTAGATAATGCTGCATATCATAATAAGTACGTAGAAAAACTTCCTAATTCAAATACCAGGAAGCAAGACATGATTGATTGGCTATCCAAACATAACGTTCCGATTCATCCGTCATTAACAAAACTTGAAATATATGAAATTATTTGCAAGTACAAACAAGACTTTGTAGAATACTCTATAGATAAACTTATGAACGAATATGGACACAGCGTACTAAGATTGCCACCATATCATCCTGATTTCAATCCGATTGAAAACATATGGTCTCAAATAAAGGGATACGTATCCAAAAGAAACATCAGTATGAATATGACTACTGTGAAACAATTGGTACAGGAAAAGGTTATATGATTGGTTCCGATGTTTGGGCCAAAGTATGTGACCACGCCATCAAATGCGAAAACGAGTACCGAATACACGAACCTGAGTTGGAAAATTATATGGCTAGTTTTGTAATCACCGTTCATTAAAAATCTGACGATGATACACCAGAAAATAGTTCTGATTCTGACTGTGATATGGAAGTTGGAAGTATTGTTTTGCATCACACTGTCCACCCCGCTCCTCCTCCTCTTATCCCGCTGTCATAATCGAAGTCGTTCATCCAATCAGAAAATCATATTTATTTATATTAATTTCTCTGCTGGTTTGTTTTTGTTTTATGTTGAGGTGTCTTTTTTGTTATGTCATACCTAGTATTTTTAATTAATTACAAAAATTTATTGTTATAAAAAAGGTCTGCAAAATCCTACCTATCCTCTATCCTATCCTATAGTTAGACTTTTGTGGTTCCAATCCTTATAGAATCATTAGATCATCCCAACCGGAATTTGGTTTTTATCAGTGCGTTTTATTGAAATAAAACGTCCTCAGTAATTAGTTATATTTTGTTTACCTAACGAATACTTTATAATATAAAGTGTGTAAATGTATATACATCGAATACGTCGCAGCAATTTACGCACATACGCACGTACAACCAAGGCCGATGCCGACCGCCCGGCAAGTGTGGTGGGTGGCTAGCTGGCGAGTTGTTGAGAGTGAACGAACGAGCGGGACACAACGAGCGTTGCGGGGGAGGGGTCGCGGGACGACGCGATACTCACTCAATTCACGTCGACGTTTAATTGTTTGACGACCGTTAGACATTGTTTTTACTTTTATTTGTAAGAATTACGCATTTGTAGTGATTTGTAATAATTTAACATGAATAAATTCCTGAAAAGATCAACAGAACCGTCAACTTCTGGTGAAAGTAGTGGAAGTAAAACAAAGAATAAACGTCTTTATGACAACAATTATTTGAAATTCGGGTTTACTGTGATTGACAATAAACCACAGTGCGTTATTTGCTTTGAAACTTTATCAAGAGAAAGCATGAAGCCGTCGAAATTAACACGCCACCTTAACACAAAACATCCAAATGAAAAAAATAAGCCCGTGGATTTTTTTGAGAGAAAATTGCAAGCTCTTCAACATCAAAAAACTGGTATAGTGCAAATGTCCAACCTAAATGAGAAAGCGTTGCTTGCTAGTTATCGAGTAGCTTTTCGTGTGGCTAAAGCAGGAAAACCTCACACTATTGCCGAAAATTTGATTTTACCAGCTATATTAGATATAGCAGATATTATGTTTGGGAAACAAGAGGTCGAAAAACTCAAAAGTATACCTCTCTCTGACAATACCGTTCAACGCAGGATAAGCGATATGGCTACTGACGTTCGTGATCAAGTCATAGAAAAAATAAAGGAAAGCACTTTTGTATCTTTGCAATTTGATGAATCCACGGACATTGCGGGATGTGCGCAGTTTGTAGCTTTTGTGCGTTTTGAATCCTGTGATAAATTAATGGAAGAAATACTATTTTGCAGAGCGCTTCCCACAAATACTACAGGTCAGTGTTTGCATAACATGTTCCTTGAAGCTACGCAAGATATGAATATCGATTGGGCAAATAAATGCATTGCTATTTGCAGCGACGGAGCAAAAGCGATGACTGGTGCGAAGAGTGGATTTATTGCTAGGCTGAAAGAACAGATGCCAAACGCTTGTTGGGTGCATTGCTTTCTCCATCGCCAAGCTCTTGCGGCCAAAGTCTTGGCACAGGAATACAGCCAAGTTCTAAATATTATTATAAAGATTGTAAATTCTATTAAAGGAAAAGCGTTGCAGTCACGATTATTTCGGATTATTTGTGAAGATATGGGGGCACTCCACCAAAATTTACTCTACCATACAGAGGTTAGGTGGTTGTCAAAAGGTAAAGTACTGGCAAGAGTTATGGAACTTCGTGCTGAACTTTTAATATATTTACAGCAGGCCAAGTCAGAATACTCTGAATTCATTTGCGCCCCGGAATTTCTTTTGAAATTAGCTTTTCTTTCTGACTTATTTGAGCATTTAAATATCTTGAATAAAAGTCTTCAAGGGCGAAATGAAAATGTCATCACTGCAAAAGACAAAATACATGGCTTTACAAAAAAATTGACTTGTGGTCGTCATCCATAAATCAAAATAAATTCGATTAATTTTCGTCGACACAATCTTTTACTGAAGAACTCGGATGTGAGATAAACATCAAGACATATGTACCTGGTATGAAAGAGTTGTTAGATAATTTGAAAGAAGAATTGTGTCATTACTTCTCAGTGCAAGAGATATCAGAGAACACTGGGCAGAGGTGGATCTTAAATCCGTTTTTAAATGCAGCTATAAATGAGGCTAATTTACCAAATAAGCTCAAAGAGAAACTGCTAGAATTATCTGCCGATGGGATGTTACACTTGGAATTCAAGTCTTCTAATTTGGATACCTTTTGGTTAAGGAGAAAAACAGAATACCCGGAATTGACAACTGAGGCTTTGAAGTGTTTGATTCCATTTGCCACCTCGTACTTATGCGAGTTGACATTTTCATCGATGGCCCAGATAAAGAGTAAGCAAAGAAATCGCTTAAATTTGGAAAACGATTTAATTCTATGTGTCGCAAATACAGATCCACGATGGAATACATTAATTAATAAAAAACAAGCACAACCTTCGCATTAATTAACATGGGTCTTCGGATTTTATTTTTTGTTTCTCTCACTTAATAAATAAATAAATATGAATAATCTTTATTGTCTTTCTTTTACTAAAGTACCTAGTTCTCTCGACCTCTGGCGACCCCCCTACAGAAGCTTCGCGACCCCCCAGGGGGTCGTGACCCACAGGTTGAAAAACACTGCTTTATATGATAGAATCGTGGTGGTTTTAACATCTCAGTGTAATATACGTCAAACGGGCAATTTGACATTTGACATTGATAAATAAAGTATGCGATTTATTTGATACCTACACGTAATTTAATAATACAGTAATTCATAGACACGTCGGCACCATTCGGGTGTTATCGTTGTTCCGAGTTTTGCCGATAGGAAAGGATTATTCACTACATCTGTACTATCATAGTAGTTTATGTGACTGATACATAATGGAGGGCATTAAAACTCGGAGACGGAAAAACGGAGAGTTTTAATGCCTAATTATAAATATCTACAGTTACATACACTATACTCTGTCCAATCCTTGATTTAACTTTTGACATTTCCTTATTGCGTAAAGTTTAAGACATATTTTTCGTTGCAATGTCAAAAGTGTAAGGATTTTTATCTGCCAAAAACCATTCATAGAGTGGACAAAGTATAGTATATTTACACATATATCATCTCTTTGATGTGTTCAGGAACCGCATTTTCGACCGGCATGGTGGCATTGACAATTCCTCTGCACTTGTTTAGCTTGTTCAATAGTACCAACTTCACAGACAAACTACGGGCGGCACGCAGGCGGGCGTCGGCGGCGTTCGAAATTTGAATGTCACAATTTGTGGAAAATTGATACATTATGGTCATAATGTATCAATTTTAAGATAAGAAATGAGTTTTTAGTAAGTAGTATAACATTATGCTGGTCGTAACGTGCGGTTTTTGGACGCAGTAAAGAGGGTTTATGATACGTGTGTAGATAAACGTATTTCTGATATTACTGTGCCGAAATAGTTTGGGAAATCTTCCCATGTCTCCAATAAAATGTATAAAATACCAAAAAATCTACGAAATAACATCAATTAATATTTACCATGTGTAAGCTGATGATTTCGCCTAAGTTTTTATGATTCCTCATACTTAATTCTGTAGAGTAAAAAGAAACCAAACAATCAACAAAAGGGTACATACATACATACGCAATCCAATATAGGTAATCCACTATGGCAATAAAAGGATCTTTAATCAAGACTAAGTGAATATTATTGACACTACTAAAGTTACAATGAATTTTTCGATAGAGGGCATAGACTTAGGCTTTCTTGTAGCATCCAAAAACTTCATTTTTCTTAATTTTTCTCTTGCCTCCCTCCAGAACTCAAGATGAAGCCACTTTTTGGTGACAGCGGCTCGCAGGGGCTTCCCTTTGGTTTTCTTAGAAAAAGTCGGCGCTCTGTTCACGGAGTCGAATAATTAGTCGAATTTTTTACTGTTTCCGCCGTATTTATTATTGTTTCACTCACGCGTCTGCCATCTGCATAGTGAGCTGAAAAGAAGAAATATTTGTTACATAAACATAACAAATTTTGACAGGTGTCACTGATTAATCATAAATACCTATATACATAATAAAAAATAGTAAAAACACACCTTCATCTTCTTTATCTTGCCTGGAATTATATGTTGGTCATTTAACTTATGAAGCAGTCTGGATTCTGTATGATTGTTAACTGTTTCATAAACATCAACAATATGTTGACATTTTGACTTCTTTCCTTCTATTTCAATATCTTTATTGAGGTAATTATTTCTTAAACCCTTAATATGTTGTGGCGGTTCATAAACAACGCTTAGGAAGGCATTACATCAAGCTAAATATTGTTCGTGGCAACGGTCTTTCGAGGAAATGAAGCATCGAGCGTTCGTCTTCGAGGAAATGTTATTCGAGTTTCTGTAATTCGAGTTGATGTAGGTGACTCGACCCCCACTTATTGTGACCGTGCCATCTGAAATAAGAAAAAGTAATGCTATAATGTCATAACAGGGAGCCAAACTTAATTAATTTTCATTAAATTAATCAATTCTTTACAATGTGTAAATATTACAGTCCCGCAGTACTATGACGTGAAAAAATTTGGCTAGGGGTCTAAAAATAGCACTGTATATTCAACTAACTCGTCTCCTCCCTGAAGCTGTTTAAGAGCCGATCGAAAGGCCGACCCTTGACCACATATTACTGCGATTGGTTTCAAACTACATGGCAGGCTGTACTTTAGAATACTGCGGCACGAATTTGATAACAAGAGATATATTGTTAGATTAAGAAAATTAGCAGCATTCAAATGGTGTTATTCTTTTTCCGAGCAAACGAGAGACTTAAGCATTCAAAGTTTTATAAATTTTAACTTAATTGACGTGTTTGACACTATAGGAGTGCGTTCAAAAACATACCCAACAGATTTTTTGGTTGATTCGATTCAATAAACTGTGTCAAAATCGAATCGGTAGGTTCGGTTAGTTAGGTTGGGGTTCCCCGTTTGATAATATACTGTTAGGAGGCCTCTGGTGTCTGTCTTTTTAAAAAAACCTCAAGGTTCCCCTAACTAGACTTTATTCTTCTTTTGAGAAATTACACACAAACTAGACTATGACTTCTTAAAAGCGGAGGCGACCGCTCCTCGCGAATGAACAAATCTAACTGAAAAATATTATTCAAGTAAATGGCAGGCTACCAAATGGCTGACTCTGCAATAGAATACCACGGAAAAATACGTAACATGGTGTAAGGTTGGAAGCTGGTAGGCTTCAAGAGAAACGACAAGTTGCTTTTATGATTTATTACTGCCACTAAATACTGGGTACATGCTATTATATAGATTACTACACTACACGCCCTACCAAAAAGAAAAAAAAATAACCTTATAGGTACATTTTTTATACAAAATACATTTTTGTTCTATTCTTATGTACTAGCTTTACTTGATTTTTTACCAAAATTTTAACATTAGATTCACAATCTTCTAAAACTTCATAAGGACCAGAGAAAACATCAGAACATTTATTGCCTGTCTCATTTTTTAATAATAGCATATCGCCTTTTTTGTAATACATTGGTCTTATATTTTTATGTAAATAAAATTTTAGTTTTTCTTTACTTTCAATTAAATTGTTCTTAGCTTCTTGTTGTGCTTTTTGTAATCTATATTTGAGTTCTAATGGATAATTTTCTACATTGTACAATGGTTCAACAGTATTATTCTGTAAATTGCAAGGAATATTACATCTTTTTCCAAGTACAAGTTCGTACGGAGTATATTTAGTTTCTGAGTGAACGGATGTATTTTACGAAAAACACCAATACGGAATCCATGTGTTTCAAAATCGTGAATTATTATCGGTCTGTATTCTCAAATATGCATTCAATGATTTATGTGTATTTTCTAAAGAACCGATTGATTCGTGATGATATGCCGTAGAGTTTGTTTGCTTGATATTTAATAATTTACATACCTCAGTCATGGAGGTTGAAATAAACTCGGTGCCTTGATCTGTAGCTATTTCTCGTGGAATGCCATACCTTAAAATGAAGTTCTCGACGAACGCTCGTGCTACACTTACACTACTCTTAGATTCTAATGGATACGCCTCGACGTACTTACTTAACTCGCACTGCAGCGTTATAATATATGAATGATTATAGTAATCCTTATCTAAGGGCATAACTATATCTAAAAATACCTTATCGAAAGCAGTATCCGCGGTCGTTGTTGCTGTTATCGTTGTTGTTATTACCAATGGTTGCATAGTATGCAATGAATGCTTCTGCTTTTGGCATCTATTACATTTCCTAACGAATTCGCTGACGTCATTTGTCATTTTCGTCCAGAAATAATACTTTTTTATATTATTTAGCATTCTTCGTACACCTGCGTGTCCACTAGTAAGAAGCAAGTGGAAATCGTTTAATATTACTTTAATGTCATCATTGTCATTTATACGACGTATTTTTTTTTCAAAATAACAACTCGTGAACCGGTCCCTCTTAATGTATTTCCATCTTTATTGGTTGACCATTTTATAATTTTCATACTTTCTTCATTGTTTATAACATAAATTTCATCTATCGATAGTTTTTTACATAAAATATCCAAATCCCTCACGAATACGTCTCGCATCTTGCATGATCGAGAATTAGGGTCTATGTAAATTATTGATTTCTTCTTTTTAAAGATAAAGTTATTAAATCGTTCAATATCATCATCTTTTGTCACTTTATACTGTTTCATTATTAACTCAGTGCAATTGTTTTTTTTTTATGGCTTCTACGACTCTTGGGTGATCAGACCGATTACCGCTTTCAACCTCATTGTCATTATCTATAATTTTCCTATGACTACTGTCATCTTGCATTCTCTTCTTCATACTTCTTGTTATTCATTACATTACATACTTCCCCATTCATACTTTTTAACTCGTCTGATGTTATAATGATACGTGATAATGCGTCTGCAGTAACATTACTTGTACCTTTGACGTATTCTATCTTATAATCGTATTCATCCAACGTTAAGCGAAATTTCAGTAGTCTACTTGAAGGATTAGTAATGCTGAATAAATGTACTAGAGGTTTGTGATCCATTTTGATTGTAAAAGTTTTCCCATATAAATATGGCCTAAAGAATTTGACTGACCAAACTATTGCAAGTAGTTCCTTTTCTATGGTGGGATAATTGAGTTCTGCCTTATTTAATGAACGACTTGTATATGCTATAGGTAAATCATTTTTGTTACATAGCAATGAACCTATTGCTGAACCAGATGCATCCGTGTGTAAAATGAATTAATTATCTTTATCAAAATTGGGGTATTGTAAAATTGGAGGACTCATAAGTGATTTCTTTAAGTCTGTAAATGAACGTTCACATTCCTTCGTCCGTTCGAATTTCACATGTTTTCTGAGTAGCCTCTTCAATGGTATTGGTATTTCTGCAAATTCAGGTATGAATTTACGATAACAATTTGCAAAAGCAACGAATCTACGGACCTCATCACTATTTTTCGGAGTAGGATAATTTTGAATTACTCGGAGTAGGATAATTTTAATTATTGACTTTTCGGGATCAGGAAGAATTCCGTCAACAGATACTACATGACCTAGATATAATAATTGTTTCTTTAGGAAGTCACACTTTTCTGGGTTTAGTATTAAATTAACTTTTATTAGTCTATCCATAATATCTGTTAAATTTTTATTATGAATTTCAAGGTTTCTGCCGAAACAAATCAAATCATCTAAGTATATTAGAAATTTGTCGTAATTGAGACCAGACATCGCTACAGTCATTAATCTACTGAACGCACTAGGGCTAGTTTTAAGTCCCATTGGTAGGCGTTTCATGTGATATTGTTTATTTGTAGTAAATGCCGTGTATTTTCTACTTTCTGTATCTAATTCCAATTGATAGTATCCCTGATTCAAATCCAAATGTGTAAAATAAACCGATCCTGATAAAGAGTCTAGTATTTCTGTGACATTGGGTAACGGAAACTTATCATCTTTAATACGCTCGTTAAGTTTTCTGTAGTCTATAACAACCCACCATTTCTTATTTCCTGAACTATCACTTTTCTTGGGAATCAGTAGTACTGGACTGGATCATTCACTTGTGCTTTCTTCTATAATATTGTTTTCTATCATTTTATCAATTTTCCTATCTATCTCACTTTTTTGTACCCTCGGTAGTCCATACGGTTTAGTATAGGATGGTGTAGAATTATCTTTTATCTATATTGACTGTTTATACAAGTTTGTAACTCCTAACTTGTCACCTGGTGAAAAGAAAACATCGGAATATTTAGCGCATATATTTTCTATAGATGCTTGCTCTTCTTCTTCTTTTTCTTGTATTTAAATGTTTCAACTTGAGGACCGAAAATAACTTCTTTACTCGGTCGGCGCTATTAAGTTCATTTTCAAATGCACATATCTTATAGTCTTATCCCACTAAATTAGGACAAAAATAACTCAGATACACTTCCTCATCTCTCCATTAAGAATTTTCAACAGTATTTGACCATTTCAGTGATGCTAGAAACACACCTTCACATAATTGCTTAGAGATAACCAAACACTCTTCATCGACATCAGTTATGATATAGTGTATGTACTCACATCGTGCTGGAATTGTTAGGTACTTGTTGCAATCAAGTTGACCCATTTGTAACGGAATCGTAACCAAATAATTTTGAATTAATGTTAAAGTATTATTCTCAAAGTCTAATACGCATCGAAATTTAGTCAAAAAGTCCTGGCCTAATATGCCATCAGTTCTACACGGTTAGTGTTTGAATATGTAAAATGTGTGTTCAAATTCGTATTCATCATAAACTAATTTTAACTTTATGTGTCTCACTGTACACGTAACCACCTATACCTTTTATTCTAATCCGCTCTATATGGAATGGAATGTTGTTTTGGTCTAAGCTCTCTAAACCGATATGGTATCAACCAACCAACTGCGTGAATCATCATGTAACTTGAAATGAACAGAGTTATTATTTTCGCAATAGAAATGATTATGATCGAAAAAACAGATTTTCCGACTTTTTTTTCCAACATTTAAATCATCACTATCCCTGTTATCACTCGTCTCAGCCATGTTTACTTGTTCATTTCATGAAAAACCTCTACCACCGTTCCAACCTCGATACGAGTTGCGGCCACGAAAAACGCGGAATCTTGGTGAAAAATTCCGTCTGCCGTCTGAATAACTATTTCCTCGGTAATAACCACGACCGGATTCTAAACTGTTCGCAGCGCCTCTAAAGGAACCGCGTCCTCGGTAGGTTGAGTTTCCACGATGTTGGTAATATGTTGACATACCTCGATGAAAATTCATCACTTCGCCTTCATTTCGGCACGACAATTGCTCATCTATAGCGCCTTGAATCGCGTCGCTCAATGTAGAGTAGTTTCGCGCCGCTATAATTGTACTGAGACTACTATTTATAAGCCCATCAGAAAATCGTTTTATAGCATTTCTCTCATTTATCGGCTTCAGAATAGAATATTATTGTTGATCTCCACTGGCCTGAGAAATAGTTAGGTCCACAAATAATTGTTCAATTTCCTTACCAAATTCCTCGATTCGCCTGGTACCTTGTTGCACCCGTTGCAGCTTTTGTTGAATCGCCGTATCCGACTTTTTTGCCAATAATCTCTCCCGCATATATTTGATCAAACTGGAAACAGACGTATAAGATTCACACTACGTAATTTTGCATTTTCTGACAACCTTGATTTCACTACGAAAGTAATTAAATTTGGTTTTTCTGTTTCACCTATCATGTAACTGTACATTTCGATATTCGAAATTATTTGTTTCGTAACTTTTTCGTCCCCTGACATGACTGGTAACAAAGAAACAGCCGTTTTGAGCTCAAATTTCTCCATGTTGATGTTTTCCGTAAGTTCCGTTAGTTCCTTATTTGTTGAATATAATGATTTTATATTCTTACACAATTCGGTCACAACTTTAATATCTCTATCATTTAATTCCTTACTCGATATTTGTTTAATTACTAACTCCTCAGCTAAGTTATAAGTAGAATACAATGTAGTTGCTTCAGAAAAATTTTCATTTTTCACTTTTGGTTTCCTTCGACTTGGTCCTAGTTTAACTAAGTATTCTTTTGTAGTTTTCAATTTACCATAAATTTCTTTCAGCTCACTTGCCATTACATACTTTAGCCATTAATTATTATTAAATTTTATTAATTTTATATGCGGTTATATGAGTTTTACTTATAATTGTATCTAATCGATTACATATTTTTATTAAAACTACGCAGTACATTAAATATATACACAGATTACTCAGTAACTTTGTCAGATGACCACTTCTAAATGCACTTTTCATAGCCACATCGTCGATGCAACACTTTTTACCACTTTTCATACTATTTCTTGAATTTTAGCTTCCCTTCGACGCATCAGACTCCATAGATCGTCGCAGCTCGTTTTCGTTAATTTCCCTCGCTATCCAGTTTCCATGAAATTTTCTATAGTGTCGCATACAATAAATGACTCCAACTGCCGTTAAAACGACACAGATCCCAATAAGTAATAAGTTTGTGTTACTTGCGTGATACTTCAACTGCTCTATTGACGCAGAATTTTTACCCCTGCAGCATTTTGTGCGATGATTAATTCTTGAGCTTCTTTTGAATTTGGTTTGCCCATTATGACACGGTTTTAGTAACACCAAACAGCGATTTCGATCGGCACTCGGCACAAAGTCTCACGATGTTACGTTTTAATGATTTCATTATTACAATTTGTAATCGTCTCTAAAACTTCACAATCACTCAATGTTTATAGTTCGCGCTCCATATTCGGCGAAAGTTATGCACACGCGCGGGCACGAGGCAGATCCCTTTTGGCACAGGTCGCCATGTAAGGTTGGAAGCTGGTGGGCTTCAAGAGAAACGACAAGTTGATTTATTACTGCCACTAAATACTGGGTTACATGCGATTATATAGATTACTACACTACAATGGTGATCTACTAGTTTAGATTTTATTACATAGAAAATAGGATTATAACAATACACAGAATATGGCTCTATCATTTGACTCATTTTGAAAATCTGGATCAGGGCACCCCACTTACTAGGCAGACCTTCCAAGGCAGTCTTGTGGCTACGCTCTAGATCTAGAGTGTTTTTTATAAGCCGTAGGCACGGAGGGGCGAAGGCGACCGCGCACTGAGCTATACGGAGCGGCTGGTTTCGCCGACCAGCAAGCTGAGGCTGCTGTGTGTGTGCTGCAGTGCGGGGGCCACGCCGTGGCCCCGTAGTAGCCGGAGTTAAGGCGATTCTAAATTTGCAGGGAGAAAAAGGATCCATTTATAGACTTGATAGATGCTATAAAGTATTTATTTATTTATTTATTTATATAAAGATACATGAGCAGGGTTACACACTTAATATTACATTATTATAGTTAAGGTACAGTTTAGAGATATATCTGGTGTGCACCCAAATACATGTATACAGCATTTGCCTAGAGACAACACAGTTTATAATTAACCTAAACTATGGAATAATAAATGACATATTATACATCTTTATAACCGTTTTTAAACTTCTAAATCTTATTTAACGTACCAAACATAACAACAATAATAATATTAACAATTTACTTTTCTTGCGTAACTTTTAAAGATTTTGAGTGAATTGGAAAACATGTCTATATCCGGATCTTTGGAAAGTAAGTTGGTATAGCTTTGACACATTCTATTTATAGGAGAGTGACTGAGTAAGTTGGTTTTACCAATTGGACCATGTTTTAGAAATAGGCTGTCTTGGATAATTATAGGGTACTGTCAGGGAAACGCGTTCCAGGATGTCACTGCATAGGATGTTGCCATTCATAACTTTATGTAGGAACGTAAGGTCACGAAGGGTACGACGACTTTTTAATGAGACCATATTGAAAAAACTAAGGCGTTGTTCGTACGGGCATCTGTGGGATATTCCGCTTGAAATAAAGGCCAGATGCCTAGTAAATGATCTCTGAATACTTTCAATGTGTTGGGAATGAAGAGCGTAAGATGGGTTCCAAGCTGAGGAGGAATATTCCAGGTGACTTCGGACAAGAGAGTCGTACAATAGTATTTTCGATTGAACGCTAAAGCCATTGGAATTTCTTCTGATGAAACCCATCATTTGAGCTGCTTTTTTGGTAATATTGTTGATATGGGGAATGAAGGTTAGTTTTGCGTCCAAAGTGACACCCAGATCTTTAACTTCGTTGACTTCATTTAAAACATCATCACCAACCTTGTATACAGAAGGAATTGGCATCTTCTTTCTCGTAAATTTAATATGGTAGCATTTTTGTGAATTTAAGACCATGAAGTTTTCTGTACACCACTGTTGAACTTTGCTTAAGTCGCTTTGTAACAAGCTGGCATCAGTAAGGCAATTCACGGTTTTAAAAATTTTCAGGTCATCAGCAAATAATGAGCATTTTGAGATCTGGAGTTTGGTCACAATGTCGTTTATAAAGAGTGAGAATAAAATTGGTCCCAAGTGTGAACCTTGGGGAACTCCAGAGTCAGCATAGTACAAACGAGATTCATGACCATTCATTGATACCAGCTGTGAGCGTCTTTCCAAATATGATTTGAACCAGTTGAGCAGCGACCCATGTACACCATTAGCCTCCAGTTTTGCGATTAGGAGCGAGTGACTGACTTTATCGAATGCGCTACTGAAGTCAGTATAAATAGTATCGACTTGGTATCCAGAGTCAACTTCCTTTGATATATCAGAAATAAATGATACCAGGTTGGTTTCGGCAGATCGACCCATTCTGAAGCCGTGCTGGAAATCACTGATGGCGATGTCTATGTGCTGAGTAATGATTGGGCAAATGAGAGATTCGAAAAGTTTCGAGAAGCAGCACAGGATGGATATTGGTCTGTAATTTGTTATAATGCAACTATCACCTTTTTATGAAGAGGTAAAATCCTCGCTTTTTTCCAAATATCGGGAAATTGACCTGTTTCTAGAGATTTATTGAAAATTATAAATAATGGGTAGGTCAGGGATTGCGAACATCTTTTGATAAGTAGTGGAGGGATTCCATCGGGACCCGACCCTTTAAATATGTCTAGTTTAATATAGTATATATCTTTTTCACTAATTTTAATTTGGGCAATGGATCTATTATTGAACTGCTCGGGTATTTGTGTAACGTCATCAGCTGAGTTAGCAAGGTAAGTTGACGAAAAATGAGAGGCGAATAGGTTGGCTACTTCTGGACCAGTTTTGGCAGTAGAGTCCGCTAAATGCATTTGAGAAGGTAAATTAGAATCGTTATTTCTCTTGTCTCTTATGTAAGTCCAAAAAGATTTAGGATTGATTTGTAGGTTTGATTCTATTTGACGCTTGTACTTGCTATAGCAAAAATCAGACAACTTGTGACATCGACTGCGAAGTAAATCCTATTCGAGTTTGTCTCTTGGATTATTAAATTTACGGTAATTAATTCTTGCCTTATGTTGTTCTTTGATGAGTTTTATTAACGCGACACTGTACCACCGAGGAAATTTAGAACTTTTCTTTGTCCGCTTAGGAACAAATTTACCCATAGCTTTATTCAAATTATCATAAAATAGTGAGATCATTTGTTCCACATCCTCACAGCCATGCATTGCAGCATCCCAGTCATAGGAGTTTAATTCTGTTATCATATTACAGTAATCAGCTTTGATGAAATTGTAATCGGTACGGGGTTTCGGATGTAAGTATTTAAGATTGTTCAGGGGTAAATGGAACAGAAGGTTGGGGTGCTTTTGGTCAAGTTTACTAAGGAGTTCCAAAGGCAGTGTCACAGAAGCTTTCGGTATGTTACTTAATATGAGATCTAACTTTCTGTTATCACAGTTGCAAATATTATTATATTGGTATAAATTATTATAGCTAATAAAATTTAAGTTTTATGAATGATTTAGGCAACTTAACAAAAAAAAACATAAATATAAACGGGGGGTTTGCACACCCCCCACTTCTCAGGGGGGGTTCCCCTCCCTCACCACCACCCCCTCCCCCCTCCAATTCGTGCCGCACGATTCAACATTTTTACCAAACTGCATTCTACTACAGCAGTTGTGACTTGCCTCAAAATATTTTTCAATTGCAATTCGGACGTTGCCCCTTCACAATAGTAGAAAGCTTGTCATAACGGGAAAACAAGGGCATGGTCAGCAAACTGTTTTTTTCTTTCACTCAACTCGACAAAGCCGTTAATGTAATAATTTTTCACTAAGCAAGTTATTTTTATTTAACGAAATAAAAATGGAGAGACAAGTTTGTACCAACTTGGACACCCAATTTTAGTCTGTGCGGCTAACCACCACCAACTACAAAAGAATAGGAAAACTGACTCGCATTTTTAACCAATCACAGGCAAGGAAGCTTCTATTAAAACTTCATTTGATACTAATCCAATAAGGCATCTACAAACTTTTCGTTCTGTGAAGATGCGGGCGTGCGTCAAACAAATTTTGTATGTAAAATTTTTTGGTTATGGTTTAGACTACTTTTCAACACAATTGATGGGAATGAATATTCTCTGAAAATGTCTGCTTGCTACAGAAAAAAATTTAGAACAAATAACCTGGTCGAAGGATGGCAGGGGCGGCTAAAGAAAATATTTCCCATCAAGCCACCACTTTCTCTTTTCCTTGAATTATTAAAGAAGGAATCGTGATTACAGGACAAAAACTGCGTGGCTCAAAGTTGTTAGAAAAAATTAACAAATAGACACAATTGTTGCAGCAACTTTAAAGGACGAAATAAGTGTAACAGAATGTTTGAAACGATTGTGCAAAATAAATCGCATTTTCAAAAATAAGTTATAACTTTATTCAAAGAAGTGGTTTTATTTTAAGGTCTATAGAATTTATTCAATGTTTTTTGTTTTTTTTTCCGTCGTCGTGTCAGTAGTTTCCGATATATGGCAGTTGTCAGTTTGACAGCTGTCATCCGAAATGAAGATCTCGCCGGGATCTCGATGGTCACATCCTCATACAAACTGGTGGTTTAGGGTCAGTAGTTTCCGAGATATGGCAGGTCAAAAATAGTGACAGCTGTAAAAAAATACACCTGTCAAATGGTTTTGCACTCACATCACATGTAAGTACATAATAATAATAACTTATGATAGAAAATAAGCGGTATGGCATAAGCACAATTTTTCCCACTTTACTTATTACTTACTTATACTCTATTTTTCGTGACAGGGGGCTTGCCCATCGCCTGAGTTGTCGAAAATCATGATAAACTCCATTCCACAACTTCTGCCGTGTAGCTAATATGTCGAATACAGAATTTGTCCAATCCAAGAATCTGTCGAGTAGCGAATTTGTCGAATTCAGGATCTGCCCTACACCGAACAAAGGATGTCCAAGTGTCAGTATTTTTTTTCAGCGGAAGACTCAAGAACCTTTTCAACCTTTTCAAAACATCACCAAACTGGACTATTACCTACGTAATTTTCCGTGTGTACTCACTCTGTAGTCAAGAACATTGTAATTTTTCAGCTACTCGGCCACTCACAAACTATACAGAAACCACCATTTAAATAAAAAAATACATGTACAGAACATAAAAAATCTCACTTTATTTCTTACATACATAAAAATTACCCTTCCTCACATATTTAATTTATTCTCACTCATCGTCGTCATCTTCGCTCTCGCTCGCACTCTCGCCCGAGTCGTCTTCCGTCCCGCTCTCGGTGTCCGAGCCGAGCCAGTCGGGCAACGTCGGCTGCTCGATTATGGTCCGCCATTCATTCAATTTGTGCAGATCTGGGGACAAGAAATGATGTTGTAATAGCCGCTTTCTACCTCAGTCGGTAGCGGTTCGATTAGAAACTGAGGGGCTTGTTACAATAGCCGCTTTCTACCTCATTCGGTAGCGGTTCGATTAGAAACTGAGGGGCTTGTTACAATAGCCGCTTTCTACCGCAGTCGGTAGCGGTTCGATTAGAAACTGAAGGGCTTGTTACAATAGGTGGTGCATTAGTTTTTAGGGTTCCGTACCCGAAGGGTGCCAAACGGGACCCTATTACTAAGCCTCCGCTGCAGTGTCCGTCTGTCAACGGGCTCTCGCGGATCAGCCGGAGAAAATTTTCACAGAGCGTGCTCAGTGGATTTCTATTGCCGCTATAACAACAAATTTGTATGAATATATACAAGTTTGTATGAATTAAAAGAAGTACCCATACAAGAAATTATTGGTATGGCCATTTTCTTATATTTGTTTATCGGTGAAACCTGCACTCTCCCGATCTTATCGGAAAAGATCTTAAACTGCAGGTTTTGAGTTTTGTGCTTAGTTATTTGTCATTATGCGATTAATAATTGCTCATTCGAATTATATTAAGTTTTTTATCATATTTTATTTTATTTCTGTAAATAAGTTACTCAATTTCTATCCACTTCCGGTTTCAATGAGCAAAGAGTTTCGTTAACCTGAGTACATAGTTCAGTACTTAAATACTACATACACAAAATTATTTTTCAATGTTTCGATGTATGGCCCTGAATTTAGTCCTACCTAAAAAAGTCAGGTCAAGATAATAGGTGAACTGGGCGAAACTAAATTCAACCTTATCACGTCAGTGACAGAGACGCTGTCATGTCACCTATTATCTTGACCCGACTTTAGTAATCAATATTTTATTATTAATCCATTTATGCCCAGGGGGTAACTAACGACCCATCACCTAGTCTCAGATGGTAATGGACCGAACTGTATGCAATTCTTTCGTATTACCCGCATTTTTTCATTGTAAAGGAACGTAGATGCGTTCCTTTACAATGAAGAATCTAGAAGTAATTCGTGTGCGCTTTTGCTAATACGTGTTTTCTCTTACCACTATCGTACGTGGAAAATGACTTCAGTTTTATTTGGCGAAAAGTTGCTACCAGAGCGGCAAAAAAGTAAGTACTGTTTTAACTAATTGATATTTCTTTGTTTTATCAGGTGTTTTTTTAAGATATTTAATTGTGTCAGTTTGTGTGAAAACATTTTTTATGATTGATATTGTTTTATTGGTTGAAATTGACGCGAATATTTCATTGGGTCGTTATCGACCCCGTGGGCAAATACCATGACTCATGTTTTTTTACGGTTCTCTACTTCTCAGATTCTTGACTGCCTCGAATCTTTTGATGTTGAGGATGTTCAGGGCTTGGACGTGTACATTGATCCGCCTTGCAGTGGCATTTTATCTGATGGTGACTCTGATGAAGAGGATGGAAACGACGTCGACCGGATGAACCGACATCTAAATATATTTTTTATTAAATGTTCCTGGCGCTAGTACGGTCTACCTGTCACGTCTAACACATTTTGAATTTGAGAGATTCAGTAATGCTGAGTTCTTATTGGACCAAGTGGATGAGAACTGTATAGCCAAAACGATCCTATCTTTAGCAGGAAGGGAAAAGCTATTGTCGAAAAACATTGCAAGTTCAGAGCCGCGGAAACTAATGTCCCCATTTACATTTATAATGTAAACAAAGAAACCCGTACAGAGGATATAGTTGAGTACATCTTCTCAAAAACCCGACTGAAGGTATACCCGACTAAGGTACCCGTGCCTGAGAGTAAAAACTACGACTCGTATCGTATGTATGTGCCGAGAAGCAAGCTAGCTTTGTTCGATGACGACTCACTGTGGCCGGAAGACATCTTCTTTAGGAGATATTACATATTCAGGCGTACGTCGTCCAACAGTCTCCTGTCCAATGAAAAGCCTGAATATAACTATAAATATAAAGATGGATAGTACGAATAAAACACAAAACACAAAAACACAAAAGATATCTATGGTAACGTTCAACTGTAAATCTGTTAAACGTTCAGTCCAGTGTATCCGTAACCTATGTGATAAGTATGACGTCATAGCACTGCAGGAGCATTGGTTGCTGCCTCATGATATACATTTCCTCGGCAATATTCACCAGGAGTTTGAATACAGCGGAAAGTCAGCGGTCGACACGTCAGCGGAGATCCTGCAGGGCAGGCCTTACGGAGGCGTAGCGATCCTGTGGCGCAAAAATCTCTTCAAATCAGTGTCGGTTATACAGTGTAATAGTGTACGTATATGTGCAATCGAGACAGCAATTGATCATAGTTCAGTCCTGTTAATTAATGTTTACATGCCGACTGATTCCTATAGTAAAAAAGGTGAAAGCAACTTAGTGGAATTTACAGATTGTATGGGTGAAATTAGTGCAATTATTGAAAACTGTGCCACCGAATTCGTTTACGTCCTGGGCGACTTTAATGCGCATCCAAGCGGACGCTTCGGTAAGGAGATGGTGAGTTACTGTGCGGAACAGGACTGGATGTGTGCGGACCTTCAATATCTGGGTATGGACTCTAATACTTATACTTTTTTAAGTGATGTGTATGGAAGTACGAGTTGGCTAGATCACTGCTTAGTGACAAAGGCAGCATGGCCCTCGGTTGTAAAAGTGTATGTATTGAGCAATGTATACTGGTCTGACCACTACCCATTAGTAGTGGAGTGCATTCTAGATTTGACAAAGCCAAAGAGATTTGTAAGTAAGCAAGTTAGAAATAAGGTGTTATGGAAGGACAGAAAGCCCGAACAAATCTTTAAATATAACGCGTTATGCTGTGAAAGACTAGGAGCTATAACTTGTCCCCCAGCTTTGAATGCTTGTAGCGACACTTATTGTGCAAACTCAGATCACAGGCTTTTAATAGATCAACTATACTGCGATATTACTCATACACTGATCGACGCGTCCGTGGCTACGAGTGAGTCACCAGCGGAAGCTAGGAAGAAGCGAGTAGTAGGGTGGAACAAACATGTCAGTCAGGCTCACAGGGAAGCTAGACTCAAGTTCCAAATGTGGACATTGAATGGTAAGCCCAGGGCGGGTTTTTTGTATGATGAAATGTATAGTAGCCGAAAATTATTCAAATCACGGTTAAAATGGTGCCAGCAACACCAAGAACAGATTAAAATGGATATAATTGCTTCTTATCATACAAAAAAGGATTTCCGTCAATTTTGGAAAAAGACCAAGGTGTTAAACGGTCAACCTAGATTGCCTGTGAGTGTGGAGGGTATGTCTTCACCTAAAGATATTGCAAATCTTTTTAAGGACTCGTTTGCTGTAAAATCGCCTCTAGGGCCTTCGACCACGGTGATTGATGCTCAGGTGTCAGGAACTGTGCTGGTGACAAAATTTTCTGCAGATGACGTCATCCACGTGTTAAGCCATATGCAAAGGGGAAAATCTCCAGGCCACGACGGACTGAGCATCGAGCACTTGCAACACGCTGGTCCCCATATTTACAGAGTTTTGGCCATGTTGTTCACACTATGTATGGGCCATTCATATCTTCCTCAAGATATGACTAAAACCGTAGTAGTTCCAATTGTAAAAAACAAGACAGGAGATATGTCGAGTAAGTCTAATTATAGGCCCATCTCATTGGCCACTGCTATTGTCAAAGTGCTCGACGGTCTGTTGAATTCAGTGCGCGATAAATACATAAAACTGCAGGATGCACAGTTTGGGTTTAGGCCTGGACTGTCAACTGAAAGCGCGATACTGAGCCTAAAACATACCGTCGGGTACTACGTTGACAGAAAAACGCCAGTCTACGCCGCCTTTTTAGACTTATCAAAGGCGTTTGATCTGGTAAGTTATGATGTACTATGGAACAAACTTGGGGAAGCTAATTTGCCCTTAGACGTTATAAATATCTTTAAATTTTGGTACCAAAACCAAACTAACACTGTCAAATGGGCAGACGCGATATCTGAACCATATAAGTTGGAATGCGGAGTGAGACAGGGTGGGCTTACTTCTCCTAAGCTGTTCAATATTTATGTAGATCAGCTGATCGGGGCGCTCAGCGGCGCGCATGTTGGTTGTTTTGTTGACAATATCTGCCTAAATAATATTAGTTACGCCGACGACATGGCTCTGCTGAGCCCGTCGATCAGGGGACTTAGAGTGTTGCTACACGTCTGTGAACAGTACGCGCAAACACACGGTCTCAAATATAATGAGAAAAAGAGCGAGATGTTGATTTTCAAGGCTGGTAAAAAGTGTCCATCTTATGTTCCACCAGTTTACTTAAATGGAACAGCCTTGAAAATAGTGTCGTCCTTTAAGTACCTCGGTCATATCATTACCGAGGACTTAAAGGATGACTTGGACATAGAGAGGGAGCGGAGGGCGCTGGCGACCAGGGCAAATATGATAGCACGTAGGTTCAGTAGATGTACAGCCGAGGTAAAATAACTTTGTTTAGGGCTTATTGTACATCTCTCTATACGTGCAGCCTATGGACTAATTACACGCGAAAATCGCTTAGCGCCCTTCGTGTCCAGTACAACAACGCTCTGAGGGTGCTGTTGCGGCTGCCGCGCTGGTGCAGTGCGTCGGATATGTTCGCGCGTGCGCGCGCCGACGGGTTTCATGCCACGCTGCGAGCGCGCTGCGCCGGTACGCTCGACAGGCTGCGCGCCAGCACCAACGGCATCCTGCGCGGAATAGCGGATCGATCTGACGGTCGATTCTTGGCGCATTGGACTCTGATCCATGTAAATAGTAATGCTAAGTACTAACATAGTTAAGTTTATAATTGTTACTAACACCCTTTTGATTTTGTTTTTGTTTTTGTTTGTTTTTATATGGACCTAAATTGTCTGAAATAAATGATATTATTATTATTATTATTATTATTAAGTTCAAATGCAAGAGGCGCAGATGGGATAACTGAAGCTATGATCTTGCTGACCCTGTCTCGTACTCTTAAAGTGATCACTGCTATAGTTAATAAGTATATAGCCTCTTCCACTTTCCCAGCTCAATGGAAGACTGCTTGTGTCCGTCCCATCCCTAAAATAGACAATCCGGATAATGTTGGTGACCTTCGGGCGATGAGTATCTTACCGTACCTATCGAAAGTTCTGGGACGTGTAATATGCAACCAGGTCTATAAGTACTGTGAGATCACATCGGGCATCTCCCTTATTAGGGCACCTATAAATTCGTCGTGGTTTGTACCGAGTGAGCCCGCGTTAAAGAAGCCAACATTCAAATGTTTACAGTTAACCATTAAGCCAGACAGTCAGTCAGAGCGATAAAAACGTTTTATACGATACGATATAAATACAACATATCAAATAGCGTAATAGGGGCATAGAAACCGGTTGCTCGTCAAACATTGTCCCGCATTCACAGAGCCACATAGCAAACCTACTGATACATGTACAATCCAATACAATTATCAAAATCATCAGAATCATTTTTAGACCAGCACAAATAAATAGATCACATTGAACACATGCAAGAAACAGAAAACAGAATGAAAGCGAGGCCAGTCTGCTTTCGACTTTTCCATCTAGAATCATTCTTTGCTTAGTCTATAAGAAAAAGAAAAACTATATAGGTAAAGTAGATGGCAACAGTACTTGGTATTGGCAAAGTTAAGGCTTATTGCACCGAACTCACACGCACCCCAAAAACTTTCTCAAGGTCACTTTCGGTTTTAATAGGAAAACCTTTAGCGCCCACGTAATGTCTCGCATAGACTCAACCTTCTTTGGTCCAGACAAACCTCCACTTCTGGTCGTCTTCGAGCTTTCGCGCCTTGCCCTGTTGAGCTTCGACAGCCTCTCGTTGACGAAGAGTTTCATGGGGTCATGGGGCGGCAACCCAAGATCTGCAGTGATGGCACCGCGACGGACGCGGTCGTGTTTGAGGAAATCGTCCCGTAGTGAGCGTCGAGCCAACCGAACCACGATAGGGCGTGGGCGGGGTTGCGCCCCCCAGGCATCCGGGAAGCGCTTGGGGCCGGCGCGGTTCACGGTGACCAGGTCCCGCTCCTCCAGGTCCATGCCGAACTTCTGCGCCACAAGCAACACGACATGGCCGAGAGACTCCTCCTCATACTCTGGCGCACCGGAAATGTCAACATCGCTAAGCAGGTCTGTCCACCATCTGGGATTTGAGTTTCTCATTTTGGGACTAACAGCTGTAAGTTTGACGGTGAAACTCGACAACTCCAAATGCAATTTAAAAAACCGGTCAAGTGCGAGTCTAAATCGCGCACGAAGGGTTCCGTACCACCGTTCAATGGAAGCGATGGTGTGGAGTGAATAGTTTGGATTTTACACAGCAAAATATTGTTTACAAAGTTATTGGTGCGGTTACTTTCACACTCCATGTACGTAACCAGGTGCATCCATAAGTTTGTATGTGGTATTGAAAGAATTGTTGTATGGTAAATATTTCTTTTATCCTGTTTTTTAGTATTTGTTGTTATAGCGGCAACATAAATACATAATCAGTGAAAATTTCAACTCTCTAGCTAGCTAGGTTCTTGAGATACAGCCTGGTGACAGACGGACGGACGGACGGACAGCGGAGTCTTAGTAATAGGGTCCCGTTTGGAACCCTTCGGGTACGGAACCCTAAAAATGCATGATTTATTTATAGGCTTAACGAACGCTTGATGCCATCAAGTTTTGTATATTGCAGTAATGAGAACTGCTCAAAATTAATCGACGGAGCGTTCTTTATTTCGTCACAGGAGAAAAACTTAAACTGTCGCTAAGGTACCCACAATAACCCCAATATTTTCACGGACAGGACAGTTTTATCTTCAAACGAGTGCAATTTTTCGTTATACAGCTCTCCAGACTCAATATCTGGGAATTATTTGCTATTCAACGTTCATTTTCGCAACCGTAAACAAGCTGACGACAAAATGTGCAACAATTCGGAACGATATTTCGCCGCCTCGTCAGGATTATCCCCACCGGTTACGATATGATAGGTGTAAATATCCCTACGAAGAACAGTTGCTGCACGTGAACCACAGTCAGGTTCTTCAGCGATTTGTGCGACAGAACGCAAGGCTTGGTATGGCGCAGACGATACTCCATACGTGACTGTCAATAATCTGTAATCCCGTAAGGGCTCATCAGGAGCAGCGCGCCACAATATGCGCTGGTAGTCTGCATCTTCTAGAGGTACCAGGAATTGATGGGACATTTGCTTGATGTCTCCAGTGAACACCAGTGCTGAAACGCAACAGAAAATCGAAGATGCTCTTTTGAAGCTTGGGGCCCGACAAAAGAGTGTCGTTTAACGACTGGCCCCATCTTTCGCACTACCATCGAAGACCACTCGAATAGTTTTGGAATCGGGACGCAAAATTCCATGATGTGGAATATAGAAAAACTTCCCAAAGTCTGACGGAGGCGGATTTGCTTCCTCCATATGTCGACACTCCAGGTAATCTTTCATGAATTTCACATATTCCACATTGAACTGACAATTTGCCTCCAATTTTCTGTCTAATGCGTGAAATTTATATATTTATATATAAATTAATTTCAGAGAAATTGAGCGACAACCTGAAAATTGTGGCTTGTTGTCAAGGTCGCGAAAGGATAGAGGAACAACGATCCTTCCATCCACATCTCGGCCATAAAAGTTTTGTATCTGAACTTCGCACTGAAAATCTTCACTCGAAAGGGGAGGTAAATTAGATTGCAGGTTTTCTTTCCAGTTACCAAAACTTTTTTATGGAATTGTCCAGCAACACGAAAAGTGTATTGTTATTAATACGACGAAAGAGGTGAACATCCGACAGACAGTTGTCACCATTATGACAGAGTTTACCATCATCTTGAGAAGCCTTTTGGCTTTTGCGGGAATGACAGACTAAACGACAATTAGTCAAATCGTCACCTATCACTATCCAACCGAACACCGTCTCAATCGCAACCGGCTGGCCTGCACCACCATGTTGAAGACCTGGGCGCAGCGACGACGCGAAGATAGAGACGCTTAGCAACATATCTATCGGACCTGGTTTGTGAAGGCTAGGATCTGCCAGGTTCAACCAGGTCAAGTGTGGCCAATCAGCAATATTGAATTCACCTCTAGGCATTTCCGGACAAATCCTAGGCAAAACGAATGCTTCTAATGAGAATGCAGCTGAACTTCCCTCATCTGCAGGCCTTATTTCACAGGAGACAACCCCAGCTGTGACAGTAAGCACTTCCATTGATTGATTGGCTACTCCTGCGTCCGAAGGCATAATCGCGAGTTATCCTATAAATATCAGCATCCATATCCGCTAATTGACTCATGTCCATACTGTCACCACCTTTCTTTGCCATAATTGCGATGAATACAAGACAAAACACTCGCTAAAAGGCGAAAGCCAGAGGGGGGACAGTCCTTCAGAAAGGGAAATATAAAAAGAAAGAGGCGCCATCTGTTAGTTAAAGTAAAAGCCAGTTTCTTTCTCTAGTCAACAGATGCCTCTGTACAGAAATTTAAATAATTATTTTAAGATTGTGGTGTTGTAAAGAAGCGCGGATATATTTATTTACATATAATTATGAACAATAAATATTTCCAGGGGGGCCGAGGTGGTTTAAAATCGTGGTTTGGGCAAAAGGCAGTATATATTTTTTCATATGGTAACCCCAAAATACACTTTATTATTTTTGCTGGCAACAATATCCTGACACTTGAAAATAATCACAAGTCACACACAAGATGGCTTCCACTTCTTGCTTGTGTTGTTTTTGGTTGCAACAATGTGATTATTATGTTAATTGTGCAACAAAATAACACAAAATAACTATACTACGCGACCATTACAATTAGGCGCACCTTGCAGTACTATACGTACTGCAAGGTGCGCCTAATTGTAATGGTCGCGTAGTACTGGAAAATACCTAGGTAGGTAACGAGATATGGATACATACCTATCTATACGTATGGATATATAAAATCGTTTTTACTTTAAAAACGAGATGGCGCTTCAACCTTGTCATGCATAAAAGTCCCGGGAGAGGGCACTCTATTTCATATTACTACTTATATTGCTCTGTGGCGAAAGCTTATATTATCTGTGGGCGAAAGATACAGTTTTGTTTTGACTATTGACTGACAGTAACTAGAATGAAAGATTGAACGACCGAATGAAAGTCAATGGGTGCGTTCGCGAAGTAAGTTATGACTATGCAACACTGTTTACTGTATCATATAATAGAGAATGAATCGATACAGTGACTCGTGTTAAAATCACAAGCAATCAATCCCCCTGAAGATAACCGACTCACACAATAGTTGCAAGAATACCTTCAAATTTCAATAATTTCGTATTTGATGCTAATATACAACAGAGACTGAATTTACGATATTAAATAATGAAAAGTTGAATCCAGACGGCACTATTCAGTGATATCAGCTCGATTAGACCAAATGTACGCTCCGGATGAGCTTGAAAGTGGACTGTATGTTTTAAGGGATGCTCTGTATACAGTGTGGTGGTTACAACTATTCAGGGGACGAAAACAAGTATACAAAGGTCAGGCAGGCTACTTACCAGCTCGGCGACCAACGTCAGCCCGGCTCTAACTCCGTGATCTCCTTACTGGACAGGCAACCAACTGTTTGGGTACGGCGGGGTGACTTACTCTGTACGTGCTCCGTGTGGATTGATTTCTTGTTGATTTTCTGCCTAACTGTGGGTCGACCGCGCAAGCCCCGTCGGCATCGGTGACGGCTATATTTTGACAGCTTCGTGTTTAAACGCGCAAGAATGAACTTTATCATTATGACAATATGGCAAGTCAATTCAAGCGTCGGTATCGGGATCAAGCCGACAGGGCTTCGGCGGTAGACCCGCTGGTCCATATTGATAGCGCTTACATGGACAGGTATAGATACTCGTACAAAATACTAACGTTTTGCGTTTTTCCTTGTACAATGGTATAGATTTTCGTTTATCTAAGGTATGGAACCGTTCGTGTGCGGGTCCGACGTCCTATTCGCACTTGACTGGTTTTATTTATTGGACTTATTGTCTTGTTCATTTCAGAAAGTGGAGGTGGACGCGTACTGTAGGCGTTTGAAGGCAGTGATTAAATACTCCATTCTGCGTGACAGCGGGCTAGTCCATCGCCGCACCTGTGGCGTAATGAAGGTCAAGTGGTCGGTTTTTTACCCCGTTGCTTGCAGAGTCATAAAAGACTTCGCCCATGTAGATTAAAGTCTTTTGTGGCGAAGTTTTGTGGTCCTTGTGCAACTGGCGAGTATCTCGGTATCACGACTCACCTAAACTATACATGTCGCCCAAATAGAACTGCTTGTCTTCCTTCTCCAAGAGTCCGCCATACACGTAGAGTTGCGAGCGGTGCGCACACAGCGCGGCGGACATGCGGGGGCACGGGGCGGGGGCCGCGGGTGCTGCGGGGGCAGATATGACAGGGGCAGAGGGGGCAGGGGCGGAGCCGAGCCTCATGGTGAACACTTCATCGGTGACCACTGCGAGGGGAAGCACAGTGTTAAATTAATTACTAGAGATTCTACTTTGGAAGGCATTTCATGTGATTCAGTCCAATATTACTTTTTAAAACATCCCCGGCTTGGTAAAGTTTTCGTTCACGAATTCATGGTGAATTAATCTGTAACATTATAATGATAACCTGATTCTTAGAATTGTGTCAGGATGAGATTGTAATATTACGACTGATTGTTTGATGACTCCTTAAAGTATTTCTACTTGTATATTGGATCATAATTGGATACCCTAGATAGTTATTGGGAATACCCACACCACAATGAGGTGCCAAACTCATCAAGATACCGTCACTACACACCTGTCACAGTCCCGATAGATACCGTCACTACACACCTGTCACAGTCCCGCTAGATACCGTCACTACACACCTGTCACAGTCCCGCTAGATACCGTCACTACACACCTGTCACAGTCCGGCTAGATACTGTCACTACACACCTGTCACAGTCCCGCTAGATACCGTCACTACACACCTGTCACAGTCCGGCTAGATACCGTCACTACACACCTGTCACAGTCTCGCTAGATACCGTCACTACACACCTGTCACAGTCCCGCTAGATACCGTCACTAAACACCTGTCACAGTCCCGCTAGATAACCTCACTACAAACCTGTCACAGTCCCGCTAGATACCGTCACTACACACCTGTCACAGTCCCGCTAGATACCGTCACTACACACCTGTCACTGTCCCGCTAGATACCGTCACTACACACCTGTCACAGTCCCGCAAGATACCGTCACTACACACCTGTCACAGTCCCGCAAGATACCGTCACTACACACCTGTCACAGTCCCGCTAGATACCGTCACTACACACCTGTCACAGTCCCGCTAGATACCGTCACTACACACCTGTCATAGTCCCGCTAGATACCGTCACTACACACCTGTCACAGTCCCGCTAGATACCGTCACTACACACCTGTCACAGTCCGGCTAGATACCGTGACTACACACCTGTCACGGTCCCGCTAGATACCGTCACTACATACCTGTCACAGTCCCGCTAGATACCGTCACTACACACCTGTCACAGTCCCGCTAGATACCGTCACTACAAACCTGTCACAGTCCCGCTAGATACCGTCACTACACACCTGTCACAGTCCCGCTAGATACCGTCACTACACACCTGTCACTGTCCCGCTAGATACCGTCACTACACACCTGTCACAGTCCCTCTAGATACCGTCACTACACACCTGTCACAGTCCCGCTAGACACCGTCACTACACACCCGTCACAGTCCCGCTAGATAGCGTCACTACACTAGATACCGTCACTACACACCTGTCACAGTCCCGCTAGATACCGTCACTACTGTTGATTGAAGTGTTGATTAAAATCAGCGATAAAAACAATTTTTTTATAATTTGTGGTGATTTTAATGTTAATCTGTTAGAGGATAATAATATTTGTACTAGATTAAAATCTTTATTTTTATGTCACAACATGAACTATCTGTTTTTGGAGCCTACTAGAATTACTGCAACATCTGCTACCTGCATTGACAATATATTTACTAACATTACGCCCATTTTCAAATCGGTCATCAATAAATTAACCTCTGATCACTCTGGTCAGATAGGTATATTCAATATTAAAATAATAAAGGACCAAAAAGAGGATATTACATGTGTGCCCGTTAGTGACACTCGGCTTGAACACTACAGGAATAATATTTTAGATAAACTATGGGAAATACCATACAGTGACGATCCAAATTTGTTGTACAACTCAGTATCTAACCTTGTCAAAAATGAATATGATACGGTATTTAAATCAAAAACTATAAAAGTTAATAACAAAGCTTTGTTTAGTGATTGGGCGACAGTTGGAATTCATAGGAGCAGACGAAGATTATATGAACTCTATGAAGAGAAATCATATAACAAAAATACGGCCTTTCTAGATTATGTTCGTAGTTATTCAAAAATGTTTAAACGCGTTTGTGCCGTAGCTAAATCTAATTTCATTAAAAACAAAATTGAATCTAGTGGCAATGTAATGAAAACGACTTGGCAAATTATAAACAGAGAGACTGGAAAGGCCAAAGCTACACATAATAACTCCAAGCTTAAGATAGATAATCAATTGCTAAGTACAGACCTAGAAGTAGCAAAAGCTTTCGAAAATTTCTTTACAGACATTCCAGTTTCAACAAACAAGTCTTTAAATTCATCTCCCGCTACTGCTGAATCTATACTTAAACAAAACTTTGAGGAATGTTAAACAGATTTTAAATTTAGGCACGTAAATAATGAAGACATTGTAAAAGCGTTTAAATCCCTGGAAATGAAAAAGACAGCTGACGCCCATGGTCTATCAGTAAAAATTATTAGTTCCATTGTAGATTGTATTGCACCTCACCTTTGTTGTATATTTAATCAATGTAAAGATAATGGTGTGTTTCCTGACTTGATGAAACTAAGTAAAGTTATACCTTTATTCAAAGCTGGTAGTACATCAGACCCCACCAATTTTAAACCCATATCGATACTACCAACGCTTAGCAAAATATTTGAAAAACTCATACTTAATCAATTGCAAAGTCATTTTTATCTCAATAATTTAATTCATATTGCTCAGTTTGGTTTCACAAAGGGTCGTTCAAATGCCGATGCTGATGTTGAACTAATCGACAATATTTTTGATGCCTGGGAAGACGCAATGGATGCAATAGGTGTCTTCTGCGATCTATCCAAGGCTTTTGATTGCGTCCATCATGACACTCTTATCAGGAAGTTACGCCATTATGGTGTAAAAGATCAGGCACTTGGCCTTCTGGAGTCATATCTAACAGATAGGGTTCAGATGGTCGATGTTAATGGGAAAAGATCACCTGGGTCTTCAATAAGTATGGGCGTACCGCAAGGTTCAATTCTTGGTCCTTTCTTGTTTTTAGTATATATTAATGATTTACCTTACCTTGTTGAAGCAAAACATGGGTTAGTATTGTTTGCCGATGATACTTCTTTGATATTTAAAGTTAAAAGACAGCAATCAAATTATGACGAGGTAAACAATGCTATCTCTAGTATAGTGAACTGGATTACTGTTAACAATTTATTACTTAATGAAAAGAAAACTAAATGTATTAAATTCGTGTTACCCAATGTGAACCCGGTAACTACAGACATATTTATAAAAGGACAGAGATTGGACCTTGTGCAGTCGACTGTTTTTTTGGGCATTACTTTAGACGCCAAACTACAATGGGATCCTCATATAAATAAATTGTCGAACAGACTGAGTTCGGCAGCGTTCGCAGTTAAAAAAATTAGAGCTCTTACCGACGTAGACACCGCTAGACTAGTCTACTTTAGTTACTTTCATAGTCTAATGACCTATGGTATTTTATTGTGGGGTCACGCTGCGAATGCTAATAGTATATTTATTCTGCAGAAACGGGCTGTTCGTGCAATTTATAGATTAGGGCCTAGAGTGTCACTGAGGGAAAAGTTTAAAGAAATCAATATTCTGACATTTGTGTCTCAATATATCTATGACAATCTTGTGTATGTAAAAAGAAATATAACTAATTTTCAGAAGTACAGTGATATACACAATTTTAATACTAGAAATAAAGACAAGTTGGTTGCCTATGTAAGCCGACTACAAAAATTAGTAATTCTTTTAAAGGCAATTGTATACGCTATTACAATAAGGTCCCAACTGATATTAAAAACTTACCTTTAGACAAGTTTAAAATAATAATAAAACAGAAATTGTATAAAAAAGGTTACTATAGGATATCTGATTACTTAGAGGACAGATGTCCATGGGAATAGATTGTTTGAGTAACAGGCTGTTTCGATATATAATTAGCATTCATTTTGTAATTTGACAATATTTTATTTAAAAAAGGAAACGCAAAAGATGCGACGACTGTGGAGTTTCTTCGGTGAGCTCTTCTCCACAGATTCCGCCATTGTGTTAGTGAACTCACCAAAAAAAATGTAATGACGGATCTAAGTGATGTAACAACATCCTATGGAAATAAATGATTTTTGATTTGATTTGATTTGATTACTCACCTGTCACAGTCCCGCTAGATGACGTCACTACACACCTGTCACAATCCCGCTAGATAACGTCACTACAAACCTGTCACAGTCCCGCTAGATACCGTCACTACACACCTGTCACAGTCCCGCTAGATACCGTCACTACACACCTGTCACTGTCCCGCTAGATACCGTCACTACACACCTGTCACAGTCCCGCAAGATACCGTCACTACACACCTGTCACAGTCCCGCAAGAAACCGTCACTACACACCTGTCACAGTCCCGCTAGATACCGTCACTACACACCTGTCACAGTCCCGCTAGATACCGTCACTACACACCTGTCACAGTCCCGCTAGATACCGTCACTACACACCTGTCACAGTCCCGCTAGATACCGTCACTACACACCTGTCACAGTCCGGCTAGATACCGTCACTACACACCTGTCACAGTCCCGCTAGATACCGTCACTACACACCTGTCACAGTCCCGCTAGATACCGTCACTACACACCTGTCACAGTCCCGCTAGATACCGTCACTACAAACCTGTCACAGTCCCGCTAGATACCGTCACTACACACCTGTCACAGTCCCGATAGATACCGTCACTACACACCTGTCACAGTCCCGCTAGATACCGTCACTACACACCTGTCACAGTCCCGCAAGTTACCTTCACTACACACCTGTCACAGTCCCGCTAGATACCGTCACTACACACCTGTCACAGTCCCGCTAGACACCGTCACTACACACCCGTCACAGTCCCGCTAGATAGCGTCACTACACTAGATACCGTCACTACACACCTGTCACAGTCCCACTAGATACCGTCACTACTCACCTGTCACAGTCCCGCTAGATGACGTCACTACACACCTGTCACAATCCCGTTAGATAACGTCACTAAAAACCTGTCACAGTCCGCTAGATACCGTCACTACACACCTGTCACTGTCCCGCTAGATACCGTCACTACACACCTGTCACAGTCCCGCAAGATACCGTCACTACACACCTGTCACAGTCCCGCAAGATACCGTCACTACACACCTGTCACAGTCCTGCTAGATACCGTCACTACACACCTGTCACAGTCCCGCTAGATACCGTCACTACACACCTGTCACAGTCCCGCTAGATACCGTCACTACACACCTGTCACAGTCCCGCTAGATACCGTCACTACACACCTGTCACAGTCCGGCTAGATACCGTCACTACACACCTGTCACAGTCCCGCTAGATACCGTCACTACACACCTGTCACAGTCCCGCTAGATACCGTCACTACACACCTGTCACAGTCCCGCTAGATACCGTCACTACAAACCTGTCACAGTCCCGCTAGATACCGTCACGACACACCTGTCACAGTCCCGCTAGATACCGTCACTACACACCTGTCACAGTCCCGCTAGATACCGTCACTACACACCTGTCACAGTCCCGCTAGATACCGTCACTACACACCTGTCACAGTCCCGCTAGATACCGTCACTACACACCTGTCACAATCCCGTTAGATAACGTCACTAAAAACCTGTCACAGTCCCGCTAGATACCGTCACTACACACCTGTCACAGTCCCGCTAGATACCGTCACTACACACCTGTCACTGTCCCGCTAGATACCGTCACTACACACCTGTCACAGTCCCGCCAGGCGCCTCGACCCGGCTTGTCTCGCTTGGCGCGGAAGGGGGTCCCTGCTCGCTCCGCAGCGTCACGGTGTGCCACTTGGCGGTCTCCAGGTCCAACATTAACAGACTGTCGGACATCTCACCGCGAAGCTGTTCTTCCGTTTCCTCTACATCCTAAAAACGATTTATTATTGCGATTCAAAAAATTGGGTAGCCTATAGGGAATTGTGGTTGTAGCATGGGGAGGCTAAGGCACTTCAGTGGGACACTTAATAGCTACAAAAAAAGAAAAAAACGCTAAATGTGTAGTAACCGCATAACTCGCAAACGGCTGGACTGATTTAAAACAATTTTTTTTAACGATTCGTTGAGTTCTATGTAAGGTTCTATGGAGAGAAAAAAAAACGCAAAGGGAACAGGCAAAAAAGCGGAAAATCAATTACTATAGTAGTTTATGTGCTGCTGCATAATGCCTAATTATGTACAGTTACATACACTAGTTTATCTACACACATATCATAAGCTCTCTTTGATGTGTTCAGGAACCGCATGTTTGACCGGCATTGTGGCTCTGCAGTTGTTTAGCTTGTTCTGTAGTACCAACTTCATGCAGGCGGGCGTCGGCGTTCGAAATTTGAATGTCAGTACCAACTTCACAGACAAACTAGGGACGGCACGCGGGTGGGCGTCGGCGTTCGAAATTTGAATGTCATTATATGTAGAAAAACTACACATAATGACCATAATGTGTAGTTTTCCAGATACGAAACGAGTTTTTACCAAGTAGTTTAACATAATGCTGATCGTAACGTGCGGTTTTTGAACGCAGTAAAGAGGGTTTATGATACGTGTGTAGATAAAATTATTTACTAATACGGAATTCCAAATTTTTATTTTGTTTTTTTTTTAAATACTATGCGGCCAGCTAACTTGACGAAAACAATTAGAAATCGAAATATGCGTAAGAAAAGCCTCACCACGGGCAGCTAGTTATTGAATAAACACTGCTTTAACCATAGATTTAGCAATAATCGAAGAACTCATTCGTCAGCCTATTCTGTGAATAACTTTGAGAACTATATAAAATATAAAGTTATCAAAATTATAAAAGACCTAAAGTTGGTTGCAGTGTTTATAATAAAACCATTAAGCCAGTGAGAACACCAGTCCTTATATATTTTATCCTGGAGCGGCTTGATTTCACAACAACGTTCTTAGAAGTTTTACTGAAAGAAGAAAGGCGACAGAATTACAATTATCTTACCAAAACACCGCCAAACACATATCCTCTACCGGCTGGTAGATTAACCGTAGCAGCTTGTCCGGCTCTGAAAATGGAAAATTTCATTGAGAACATTCTCTCTCATTGAAATCAGTCGTACCTCTTGAGGTGTTCTGCCACAAGCAATACTGGCTCCGTAATGGCGTCTCTACCATCAAAGGCATACGAATTATTTTAAGCCCGGCGCACACGGACCACAAAATGTCGCCACCTAACACCGGCAGCAAAATTTAAAAAATAGGAGCCTCGTCTACAACGCCATCTTTTGGATTTTGAAAAAGCCTGCTCTGAAAGTATCCTATTGGGTGCTTACAGTGGCAACATTCGTTCTCGTTTTTGCTACCGGAAATTGTATAGCTACCTCGCAGGTGGGGCGTATGGTCCGCCGGCTGCGAGCGCGCGCCAGGTCCAGCTTCCGTTCTTGTTTGCGAGCCGGAACATGTCTGTGTGTGTGAGCGTGCGCTCGGTGCGACCCTCCTTCACGCGGGAGAACCCGCCGTATAGTATCAGCTGGGAGATGACAAATAACACTATAGTAGTATGCTAAAGTACAACCAGTAAAGTACGGCAAGTATTTTGCCTGTCAGCCAGGTATCTACTTAGCCGTGTTGTACTTAAGTCGTGTTTAAACTCTATTTACCGGCTGTCAAAAGTCTGGTCCTAGTCAGCCTAAAAAATTGTAGAAAGTCACGAACTAAACTTGGATCCAGGGTTAATGATTCTTCGCTGTTTCTGGTTCCAACGACACAGGGTATCCCAGTTTGGGCCAGAAGCAATTAATGTGCCTGTATCAATGTTATGTTACGTTAAACTACAACGAAAAAAGTTTGTTGCAGCGTTTCTGTTTGGCGACATCTGAGACGTAGCGGTCGAGGTCCTGCGTCACGAGCGAGAGGTTCGAATTCCGTTCGGGGATTGAAGTTAGTTGACATAAAAGTTGAAAGTGGGTGAAGTAACTCACCGAACTCGACTTCTACCTACACTAAGGTCATAGTGGGTGAAGTAACTCACCGAACTCGACTTCTACCTACACTAAGGTCATAGTGGGTGAAGTAACTCACCGAACTCGACTTCTACCTACACTAAGGTCCAGTGGGTGAAGTAACTCACCGAACTCGACTTCTACCTACACTAAGGTCCCCCCCTTGCACGAAATTTGCTAAACCTGTTTAACATGCTAAACTGATTTAAGTTTGACATGTTTCATATATTTTGAAAGTTGCTTAATTGATTTAGGATGCTAAATGTATTTAGTGAATTTCGTGCAAGTGGATCTTTACCATCTCGTGGTCTCCATTCCTTGTGCGAAGAGACCTATGAATAGTGAGAAATTGAGAGATATATGCCAAAACCTTAGTAAGTCTTGTATCTCCCTCTTCTTGGAAAAAGGTGCGAACATAATTCACTCACCGAATCCGGTCTCGGGTTTGTATGAAGACACCTATCAATTTGGAGAAAGCGAAAGACGTATTCCAAGATCGTAGCAAGCAGAGGTCTTCAGCCTCTCCTACCCCTCGTCTGTGAGTATGTAATGTAACTTACCGAGTCCGGTCCCGCCGGCAACATCACACACGCGGACCTCGCACACGGCCCTCGTCCTCCGACCGCCATCTTGCTCCACGTTCGAGTGTCGAGGCAGAACGCGTGGAGGTCGTCGTAGTAGCGGCACTCGCGGCCGTCGTCGCTGTAGCCGCCGAACACGAGCAGGGCGCGCGAGAGGGGGACCATGCGGTGCCCGGAGCGCGGGGAGGGGCCGTTGGGGGCGGTGACCTGGGCGGTGAGCAAAGAGGTTGGATGAGTTGCGTTCGGAATAAATTATTTGCCTGCTAGTCACAATACATAGTCAGGTCATAAGTTCTGTCACATGTGCAATATGAAATAATTTAGACATGTTTATTATTTATGTAAACATTTATATTGCAAAATGAACTTAATAAAACATAGATTCTAATGGTAATAAAGTTTATTCAAAATGACCCCCGCGATTTTGAATACAGGCCTGTATTCTGCGCGGCCAGTCGTCTATCGCAGCACGAACGAGGTCCATGTCAATATCGGCGGCTGCCTTAATCAAGGATGCCTTGAGTGACTCCAAATCAGGATGAGGCTTTGAGCAGGCCTTTTCCTCCAAGTGTTGCCATATCTTGTAATCTAACGGACTCAAATCTGGACTGGAGGAGGGCCAGTCTTCGTGCCGGATGAAGTCGATTTCACGCGCCGCCAGCCAGTCTTGTGTGCTTTTCGCTCTATGAGCTGGCGCAGAATCTTGTTGGAATACCCAGTGCCTGTTATTAAACATGGTATGAGAAACAGGTTCCACAAGGTTCTTGAGGACTGTATTTTGATACACAACTGCATTCGTTTTTACGCCTTTCTCACAAAAATGTACCTCAGTTAAGCCCCAATAAGAGACTCCCAACCAAACCATGAGCGAGGATGGAAAATGACCTCGTTGGACACGCGGAATACGGTTGCTCGCTTCTTCACTGCTGTGTGCATACACCTTATCATTTTGTTTGTTGTAGCTCTCTTCCAAGGTGAAAATTGTTTCATCCGAAAAAAGAATTTCCCGATGCTTTTTTCCCGCGTACCGCTTCAACAAAGCGCGGCATCTCTTCAGTCTCAGGTCCATTAAACGAGCGTCCAAACGATGTCCTGTTTTTCTTCGATATGCCCTAAGCCCTAAGTCTTCATTTAACACCCTTTTCACCGTGGTCCTGCTTAACCCCATCTGAAGGGCCAACAGTTTCTGCTTACGTATGGGATTTCTTTGAATTCGCGCCTTCACAGCTTTTATCACTGCTGAAGTCCTAACAGAGCGAGGGCGACCACTTCTTGACCTGTCATCTACACTAGAGTCTTCATTGTATCGTTTTATGGTACGATAAACGTATCTTTTGGTTATATTCAAATTTTTCAGTAAGTCGAAAATCTGAATTGGCGCGTAACCGCAACGATGCAACGCAATAACTGCGACACGGTCTTCTTTAAGTGTCCACTCCATATTTAAAAATGAGGAAAATTCTAAAAAGTACACATTTTTATTTTCATGAAAAATTCGAAATTCGAATTCAATAAACTTTTTTGTGGCCAGCGTTCTAAATTCAAAAGTTTTTATTGTGTGACAGAACTTATGACCTGACTGTGTATATACTTTTTAGGAACGGTCAAAACGGTAATTCTGTTCACGAGTTCTATGAAATACTAGCATGTGACGTCATAGTCAAATGCTGTCTTTTTAACACAAAGTTGAGTTTATAAAACACAACTACTGGAAATATACAATTTTGATATTGTCAAACGTTTTTGTTGAAATAGGTTCCGCTTGTGAGACACGTTTCTAGATTTATTGGACTACCTTGTCAAATACCGTATTATAATTTTGCAGCAAATAGATAAAACACAGAATTTGAAGAGCTTTTGGGCACTCTACAAAAAACGCAGAAAGCGGAAAATTATAACAGCCACAGAATTTGCGATAATAAAGATGACTTTCTAAAATGGCGCCAAAATATAAGAGCACTCAATCAACCGTGGCATGACTCAAAATAACCTGCCCGGTAGCTGGGTCGGATATCTTCGGGCACGGCAGTGCCCCCGCCAAGATGAGCAAAGCGAATCACAAGGGTACAACTACCTCTTCTCGAAGCGCTTCGTCGTTTTTTTGAACCCTCACAACTTGGGTTTGGATTATACCAGATAAACAAATTTATCGGGATATGATGTCAATAGCAGACTTATTATAGTAGTTTATGTGAATGGAGGGCATCAAAACTCGAGAGCGGGTTACGAAACGAGCCGAAGGCGAGTTTTATAATAATATCAATCGAGAGTTTTAATGCCTAATATCTACAGTTACATTCATACAAATATACATGCTCACGCCTATTTCGTGGAAGACGGGAAGGCAGGGATCAAAGACCTCCACCTGCTATGATCCTGGCATACATCTTTCGCTTCGTCAACATACATAAGCTCATGAAAGCTCGCCGGTTACGGGTACTTCGTATTTGCCCCTTCACTAACAAATCGCCGATTTGTTCTTTATAGGACCTTCTTGGGCGTCCCCGTCCGACGGTTCCTTTCACACCCGCTGTATAAATCTGTTTCGTCAGTTTCCTTTCATTCATCCTATTAACGTGACCAAACCATCTAAGCTGGCCTTTCTCTATCGTTGTCACTATATCTTCTTTCAATCCACAGCGTTCCCTTATAACTTCATTCTTCAATCTATCTTTCAATGTAACTCCACATATAATCCTCAAAGAACTCATTTCTACAGCGTTTATTCGGCTTTCATGCTTCTTCTGCCATACCCAACATTCGCTCCCATACATCAATGTCGGACTCAACACTCTATTATGAATCGCCAAACGTGCCTTTTGGGACACCGTTTGGCTACTCGTCAAGGAGTGCAGTGCCCGCACTCACTCTCCTTTCCATATCCCATCTCTTGTAAACATACTACCCAAGTATATAAACTCATTCACTTGTTCCACTTGTTCATCTTCAATCATAATCAGGCATTCAGTTACTATTCTTCACTCTTTTCTTAAACCATGACCTTCGTTTTACTGATATTCACTTTCATTCCCTTCTTCTTAAGTGATTCGTTCATGAGAGTTACCATCTCCTGCAGCTCACCTACCGACGACGCAAGACTAACTTACAGTAACGTACAGTTACATACACTAGTTTATCTACAGACATATCATAATCTCTCTTTGATGTGTTCAGGAACCGCATGTTCGACCAGCATGGTGGCATTGATCACTGCTCTGCACTTGTTTAGCTTTTTCAGTAGTAGCAACTTCACAGAGACTAGGGGCGGCACGCAGGCAGGCGTCGGCGTTCGAACTTTGAATGTCATAATTTGTCGAAAATATGAGTTTTTACCAAGTAGTACGCACGTTACAACCAGCATAATGTTGCTGGTTGTAACGTGCGGTTTTTGGACGCAGTAAAGAGGGTTATGATACGTGTGTAGATAAAACATATAAAGTTTCAATTGCATAGCTCTTAGTGCTTCCTGGAGTCTTAGAAAGCTGAAATGTGGTATGTAAGCTAGTATTAGTACACAAACAACCATAAAAACAAAAACTTGAAACTTCAATTCCCAACCCCTTAAACTAGAGCATGGAAGTTTGTATGAGACTTCCGCAAATTTTTATGCTAGAGGTCTGAAAATTGATACAGGGACTCCTTGTTATAAATAATAAAACACACTTTAAATTAGGGTATGGAATTAAGCGCGCGAAAAACGTCTTGTGTATACCCGCTGTGATTGATAATGAAGCAAATTTATGCAGCGTGGGTATGCATGCTATTACCATACATAAAAGTCAAGGGCTAAGTTTGAATAATGATATTGTTGGGTCATCGACGTTCTCTTGTGGGCAGGCTCATGTAGCACCCTTTAGACTGACTATTTTGCATCACCTTATAAATATTGACTTTAGTAGTATTAAAGCACAACAGTCAGCTATAGTTGAATATAATCGCCTTAGAGCCAAGTATGACCCTGATCTATCACTTATTATAAACAGTAAACCAACAAAGAAAAAAGGCAAAAAGGCACGTCTGACACAGAATACTTAATGGTACTACGTACAGAAAGATTACTCGTCAAATACACTTAAATAAATAGCTACTCTCGCTGCGCGACAAAAAAGCGCAATCTAGCTCGCACCTGCGGTACCTACAACAATCGCTAAGCACCTACAGAATCGGTTGCCCCGCCCGTGCAGGCTAGATTGCGCCGCATTACTACGCCTGAGAGCTTCTTTTACTCAGACATCACAAGGTCGTCTTGTAAACTCCTGTCTCGCTTGATCACGATTGATGCGAGTATTTGTGTTTGTGAATTTTAGTCCACTCTATCCAAGAGAGGTTGTTATAGTACTTATTCAGGCGATTGGTAAATTCTAAGGCTAGGTAGGTGCCTACCTCCTTACTTATATAATTGACATTTGTTTTATACTGGGTCTAAAGTATTTACTTTTACTTAAACAAAACGGTATTCAATTAAAAAGGAATCGAATTTTATTTGTGAACAATTCCTTTAGACACCCTAAAATGTTAGGTACTTAAGTCATTGTTCGATCACCCGCCTGTGGTTCAGCGGGCGTCCCACCTCATCATCATCATCACCATCATTGATTTTGTAGTCAATAAATGCCTTTCAAAAATTCGAATTTATCATAACAACTGTTCTTAAAAGCTAAAATCTGTTTCTGTTTCAGTTTTCATAATACTACCTTTTCCCATTTTTTCTCAGCGAGTGAAAAACACCAGAGATCCTTGTAGTGATAGAATTGTGTCTCGGAAGGGCTGGTGAATTCACCACCAAACACCCATAGCTCTCCTCTGAAAACAATACAAAAGTTTATACAGACCTTTGAAAGTAATTGTGGCACAACTTTGATAATTTGATAATTATATAAACTACTCTAGACAATGCTTTAAAATATTGTTGATGAAATGATGTATAGAATTTCTTAATAATTTTATGATTATTTGTTTTTTATTAACATTTGAAATTGCAATTTATTTTCTAATTATTCGGAATATTAAGCTTATCTCGAGCAACAAATACACTCAGCGGCAGAAAATGTGGCCCGAACACTTGTCACTTATCCGTAAACAAACTAAGCATTATTTATGCGATGTTTGAATGAGGGTAGTTGTCAAGTGATGTGTTTAGTTCATTTATGTGGGTGATTTAAGATAAAGTTGCGTTTCATTTCACTTTTCTTTGAAATGAGTGCCAGTACTGTTTAGTGCCTTCACGAGACAGGTAAGTTAAAAATTCTTTTTTAATTTATTGTACATTGAATCTTTCCATTTAAGGTTTTTTATTGATTTCTGGGTTATTTCTATTCCAGAAAGGATTAGAAGATGCCACTTACAGTTGCTCAGGTTGCTCAGGCGGTGTTGTTAACCGACCAAGGACGAACTCAACGTGAGGTGGCTTCAATTCTCAATGTACCGCGCACCACCTTGAGGTTTGCTCTTAAAAGGTACCGGGAGACTGGTCTTTATACACGACGACCTGGGAGCGGCAGAGTAAGGTGCACCTCGGCCCGTGACGACCGTTTCATTATCTTGGCTGTGTTGAGGAACCGGTTCCTCACCGCTTTTGAGATTAGGCGGCGGCTTCAAGCGGCACGAGGTGTCATTGTTAGCGAGCGAACAATAAGAAGAAGGATGGAGGAACGTGATTTGCGTGCCCAGAGACCAGCTCGAGGACCGGAGCTCGAGAGACAGCACAGAACTGCTCGATTAAGATTTGCCCGGGAACACGTGAACTGGACGAACGATCAGTGGAGCAAAGTTCTGTTCACAGACGAATGCAGAGTGGCCTTACGAGCACCAGATGGCCGTGAGAGAGTGTACAGACGACGAGGGGAACGTTTTCTTCCCATCACAACGCGCCAAACTGTCAGTTATCAAGGTGGATCCGTTATGGTTTGGGGAGGCATATGTTTAGATGCCCGCACGGAGTTGGTCATCGTGGATCGCCGCCTGACAGCAGCCAGGTACATCGAAGAGATCCTCCAAGACCATGTTGTGCCCTTCGTAGACCTCATTGGTCCAGAGGATTTCTTGTTAATGCACGACAACGCAAGAGCTCACGTCGCTGCCGAGGTCGAACAGTACTTGTTAGCTGTCAGAATTCGAAGACTGCCATGGCCTGCACGTAGCCCAGACATGAACCCAATAGAACATGTCTGGGACATGCTTAAAAGGCGCATCAGAGCACTGCCTAACTTTTAAATGTAAATAAAGTTAAAAACAAATAAACCTAATAATCCAATTAAAATTAATTCAATATTTCACCAACAAAAAATGTTTGAGTAACTTTTGTCTTTGGGCCACTTTTTCTGCCGCTGAGTGTAGTTTTCTCGTTTTTCTTTTATGCTGTTTACTAACCATACTAGTTTTTGTGTGTTACTAACTAATAACGGATCATTATTATCTTAAATAAATAAATAAATTTAAATTTAAATTGAAAATTAACACCGAAACGAAATAAGCTTTTTATAAAAAGCCTTTTTTTCCATCTTGAAGTAAATGCGACTCGCACCTTTTCTTAATGCTAAATGTTTTGAGAAAGGGGCCTTGCTGAAAACCACATTGTGCAGATCATGCTCACAGCATTGCTGAGCTTGTCCCTTTTGCCAAATATTATTATTTTATTATTTAATTGAATGTTTGGCAATAAATGATTTTTTTTCTTTCTTTCAAACTTATTAACCAGAGATGAGCTTATCCCTTGCTAGCTATGACCTGGAGGAGGACTTTGAAAAGGATAAAAATGGTTAGACTTACTTGTTGGCAGGTGTAGAAACAGCCTGGTGGGCACTCCTCGGTGGAGGGGCTCCTGGGGCCTTCACCTTACGCCAAGTGTTCTTGTCCGGGTTGTAGAACAATAACTCATTGTAGACTGTTGTCTGAAACACAAAAGAGTGTTTTATTTGTCTAGCAGTGTTGATATTAAGATTAAATACAATTCTTTAGTGGCAGTTTAATGTCATTTAATTTCACCACTTACTTGTTTTATACAATTCACTACTACTGTACACATCTACTTTTTTGAGTAGATTTATTACTTGTTAACATTACCCCCAGGAAATGTGGCGGTGGTGGAATACAAGTAATTCTTTGGCTTTAATTTAATGTTTAACTTAGTTAGTCTAGTAAAGACTAGAAGGTCTTAACAGCATAAATAAGAGTACCTAAGCTATTCAATGAGACTAAGAGAGACTAAATTCAAGGTAATACCTTTTTCCCATCGTGATACTCTCCTCCGAAGAGTATGAGCTCATTGGTTGTTGGATGCGGAGTGAGAGAGGCATACGCTCGGGCGGACGGTGGAGCTGGTAGCGTTTTCTCTGAGGCATGTGCTCGCTTAGCTTCTTCACGTTCTATTTGAGCGATCACATTAGCAATATCTTCCTGAAAATTTCATTCACCATTGTAAGAGAATGGGAATATTTTGCTATAAGTACTCGTATTTGTTTTGCCAATAATTTAAGCTATTGACTAGAAAATGAAGGTTAATCGCAAAATAATAGGCTTGCCGAACCAAAGGAGTTCTAACCTCTCCCAAGTTAGTGAGTTCCTTCTTGAGCTTAGAAGCTAATTTCTTCTCGGTTTTCGTAGCGGTCTTTTCAGCGCCGCTCACTTTGTTTTTATTTTTCTTTTTACCCATAGTTAGTGTTATTTACTGAAGAAATTATATAGAAACACCAAAACCCATGCAAACTGCAAATTGATATTTATGTACGAGTGTCCGCTCTAAAACTTTGAAAATATACATGGACAAATGAATAAAAGAGAATATTAATTAGTTTCAGTTGACAATAAAATGGCAGCATAGAATACAATTTTATAATTTTGAATACAATTTAGCATACAATTTAGCATTTCAGAATATAATGTTAGTTATTGTTAGTTTTACCATTTTCAGGTTTGATATGGTTAAAAGCTGAAAAAAGGTTTTGAACAGCTTTAAGCTACGTCAAAACAATTGCCACGTTTTGATATTGCTATCAAAATATCATCGCAACTTTTCCCATACAGTTGAAAAAGGCACAGTTGTGGCTTCAGATGAATGAAACTCTTTGCTTTGTGATTATTGCCACCAATAATTAGTTAATTGAAATAATTGATTATTATAAATTCCATTTGGATTTCATTTAAATATTTTATTTGGATGAATCATAGATTTGAAATTTGAAACTAAACGTCAGGCAAATTTGAAAACCAAAACTAAAATCAGCTGGCTGGCTGGCAAAAATGTGTTTTGCCAAATTTCAATATTTCGTTTTTACCGTTTCCTGTGTAGTTTTGTATTCTTCTTTCCAATTACTGTAAACACTATGCATAAGTATTAGGCAAAGTGATATCGTACGACGTTACGCTTCGTAAGGAAATTTGTCCGGTCTTCTAATTTCCTGACTAAAATCGTCCAAAATGACTTCGCCAAGTGCGCCTGGACCATCGGTAAATGACCATTACCATTTTTTGTATTTAGAGCTCAAAATAATTCTGCCCGCCCAGATGCTATGAATTTTCAGTAACTGAGTCATACTATAGAATAAAACCCTTTAGGTTATAACGGTTTCCGTTAAAGCCTCCTTCCTTCCCTTCCAGTAAGGTTTATTTTCAACTTTTCGTCAGTCTGACGGCGACGTTGATTTTTTCAGTCAGCAGCAGGCACTCAAGAGTTCAAGATTCGTGTGCCAAAAAATGGAAAGAAAAAGTATCATGTAATGAGGTTCAATGCTACACTGAATGTAGATTTTGCTGAGTGGACCCATGTGAAGATGGAACGTGAGAATAATATCAAGGAGTTCAAGGGAATGGACGAAGATATGCCAAAGTAAGTTCATGGTTTTGTCCACTGTTGGACAAATACTTCCCCAACAGCATTACTTATTTGTATGACCTTTGGCTATTTTTTGACTTGCTGACCATGTACCAATGAGATATGGGTAATTTACATTATTTACAGCATTTACATTATGTAAAGACATTTGAAAATATTGTGAGGAATCTATCATTGCTCCAGAGATGGGCTAACCCCTTGTCACACAAGATATGTTGTCCCAGGTTTGGAGCAGGCTCCGAGTATGGGCGCGACACCCGCGAGGAGGCCCGGCGCAAGAAGTTTGGCATCATGACCCGGAAGTACAAACCTGACGCACAACCCTGGCTCCTGAAAGTTGGGGGCAAGACTGGCAAGAAGTAAGTATTGACAATTATGTTAGTGACACAATCTCTTGAATAGTGATCTTACTTAGATTATTACATAAGGCTTTGCAATAGCAATATGATCAACCCTACTTAGTTAATCAATAAATAATTATAGTGTGTTCCAGATATCTGTGGATAAAAATACATTGACCCGACTTCTACCACGTTTCACGCAAACATCTACATAATTTATCGCTCGTCATACTAACTGTCGCTAAATACGACGCGACAGGCGTTTTATAATACCCCGTTCAAATGTAAAAATGTAACTAAGAAAGTTGCACTTTTTGCATATATATTTTTTGTAAATATTACATTAAGTGATTTTTAATACGCTTTCTTATTTTGCTATGGTTTCAGAGACCAAGGTTCAAATCATTGTTAATTTAGTTTTTATTTCAAGTTTTTTAAACTTCCATTTTTAATTTCATATATATAATGTATATTTCATCATTCAATTTATTATAATTATGCATTAATTCTGTAATTTACTTTTTATATGTAATAGATAAATAATTGTATTATTCAGACCCCAAAAATATAAAAAAATAAGTTACGTCAATTCGTTTGCAAACGCTTTGTGGCCAGGTGTGCAGAACCAGTCCGCCATTTTGTTTTCTCCTTCCTTTCTGTAGTTCCTGTGTATGTCAAGGAAGCGCTAGAGATAGACGTACTTCAGGAGTTCCTTTTTAAAATTATTTGGTATTTGTGTCTCTTGTACCTATTTGTTGTGTAATAGTATGGAGTCGGACAACAATAATAAACCTCGGAGGCGTAGGATTATTGAGCCTCAGGCAGGTGAGTACCTACATAATCCGATATTTATAGTTCCCATTGTCTCATAACACTAATTCTATGTCAGATTTGGTAAAGTGGCCAAACGATCTTTTGGCGCGCGGTGACAGGTGTGATGATGGTGACCAGTGATCGGAAAGGGTGAGCTAAAAAACTAAAAATCTGAGGACCAGGTTGGAGCCCAAACATGATTCTGAAGTCAGATTATGAAAAAGTCGCCGCCATCTTGATCTTTTTAGTTACTACACCGATTTGCTTCAAAATCGATATCCGGTTGGAGTCCAATCATGATTCTGAAGTATATTTTTTTCACCAGGTCCATCTTCAGCTGATACATTGCCTCTGTATTCACCTGTTAAGAAACGGAAACATACCACATTAGGCGCTGGAGAACGAAGCATAATTATAGATGCCTTTAAATTTGTGCAAAACACATGGCCTCAAGACAAATATCGCTCGAATCCGGAAATGGTGAACAAAACATCTGAAATAGCAGGTGTAAGCAAGAGCTGTATATATAAAGTCCTAAAGGAATACAAAGATTTATTTATTATATCTGTTTCGAAAGACGACAGTTCGGAAAGTGATACTTTCACGAGTGAAACTTCTGATGATGATGCAACACTAACATCATAGGGAAGCAAAGGTTTTTTTTAAATCTCATAAATAAATAAAACTTTATTCACAATATTGCATATTATTTCGTTAGAATATAAATAAGTTGAAGCATCGCGTGTCTGTGTCTTACGCGACCTCCTACATTCAGTTCCTTAATCTTGCACACGTCATACCTCATACATACAAAACCTATAAATCATGATAATAATAAAAAAAAACCCTGACATATGAACAGTAAAATCGTTTACCGATAACTGTACACATACACTGGGGTTGTTGTTTAGTCCGTATACTATACGAGCTGATGCCCGCTCAATGTGTAGGGACCCGGACATAGCAGGGAGGTCTGACTCCTGGGCATGCGTAATTCCATTTTTTTCCCCTCACCACAAAAAAACCTAAAATCAGTTGATCTGAGATCATCCCCCTTTTAAGTTTTCCAAAAATAAAATTTCGTAAAAATGTTTGCCAAACCTGCCAAGGTCACGGGCTCACCCCGCCTTCTACCACGATATGCACATTACGGCGTATTTGCGATAATTGTCATAGTCTTTTCTCGTATCGCTCACAAAAATTATGTACATTGGTAGACAGGGTTCAATGTATTTTTATCCACAGATATCTGGAACACACTATAGTACTCATAGAAATCTCAATAACTCTTATTTATTGACTACGAAACTGTTCAATAAGAACAACCACATGGAAAGCATGGGCTACTTTCAGATTCAAAGGCATCCGGGAGGGTGGTGTGTCCGAGAATGCCGCTTACTATGTCTTCACACATGCAGCTGATGGTGCCATAGATGCATATCCACTACAAGAATGGTTGGTATTCCTACAACATTACTATTATTTAATCCTTCTTATCTACCTAATTCTGATTGTCTATTTTGAAATGGGAAAGTTTTGGAGTCGAAAGGATGGATGTTTCTACTATTTCCTGCCAAAATTGCTTGGCTTTACTTTTATCTTGTTTCACAAACTTTTGCATATCAACAGTCTATATTGTGCATTATTTGATCCTATGTTTATTTAGCTTATATTTTGAATTTAGAAAACATATAAATCAGTTCTTTCTTTCTCTTTCAGGTATAACTTCCAACCGATTAACAGATACAAGGCATTATCAGCGGAAGAGGCTGAGCAGGAATTTGGAAGGTTTGTTGTTGTCTCAGTGAACTCACTTATGTTTTTTATGTTAGCTTCTTGATCATGAGTGTCAGCTAGCTTTCGCTAACGTTTTGCACGTAATCGGATTTTTTATGCTCAATACAAATGTCTCCTGAAGTTATCACAAAAAATATACAATTTCGCACCGGAGTTGCATTTATTTAATTGTTATATATTTACGGGAAACTGTAAAACAAGCCAATAAAACACTAATTGAGCGAATGACTATGATCACCGGAATGACCTGGTATGAGCGACAAAAATACTGAATTGCGCGACATAATTACTGAGTTGCGTGACAAAATTACTTATCATTTAGCCAACGCTTATTGACTAAATGAGGACTGTCTGGGTGAAGTGGTGGGTCGGGGAAGGTTAAGGATTCGCTTCACTCGATTTAAGTTAGGTTGAACATCTAATATAATAATAAACATAGCTTGTTTTACATTTTATGACGCTCGAATTAAGGTTTTCAAGTTCTCGATTTTCAGATATCTAGCCGCGCAATTAAGTAATTTTGACAGACTATCCTAGTTTTACTAGTCACACTCAGTTTGTCGCGCAATTCAGTAATTTTGACAGGCAAAAGCAGTATTTTTATCCTTCAAAAACGGGATTTACGCTCATACGTTTAAATACTAATCTTCATTTCATTGTAAAAAACATATTAAGTTATGCAGCTCCGTTAGTCTCTACATCGGCTAAGGGCCTTCTTAACTTTGAATTTGGACTATGTTCCGCTGTCGGTGTGCCCAGCCTTAAGCGGCACCTTATTTCCAGTAAGCTTTCAGCATTGCATTATTATTGGTGCAAGCCACAAGCCTCGGCACTACAATTGCGCATGCACATGTTCCAGACGCAACAAGGTGATAAACTACTTCTCGCTGATGTTCCGGAAGCGCATGCGCGGCGACGACGGCGCCGACGACGCGGACGACCCCGACGACAAGAAGGTCAAGGGCGCGAAGGCCAAGAAAGGTAATGCCCTCCTACCCTACCCGGCAGTGCGCTGATATCATACGTTTAACTTGTTTTGAAATTATTTTTTCTAATTTATCTCCAATACTCATCCTTATTCTTTAAATATTAAGGATATCCCAATCTGGAAGCACAGTTATTTTTAAAGAAATTTCCTTCACGATCTTTATTACGATACAATTTAAAGGTAATTGGATCAATATTGCTGTATGACGATAAGTATACAGGTTCTCTTCGGACTATCTGGATCATTTTTGCTCGATAGCATAACACTACCCCAGCACGCAGGCCTATGCTGAGTCCTCTCGGCACTTTAGATCCTAATACCGGAATGTCCAGTCGCTCCATTAAGTACATTTCCCTGAGCGTCCACTTTTCCCTGAATGCCCCATTCCCTCCCTCCATTTTGGGCCAAGGGCTCAGCTGATTCGTATGGGGGAGTGGAAAATAAAGTTGCTCCGATCAAATTGGTTTCATACGTTATAAAATCACTAATCGGGTCTATAACCCTTCGTCCATTTTCGTAACCAGACTTTTGTAACCAGTTGCTGTATAAGTATTAAAAAGTTGTAGCCACTCCCCCGCAGCATGATTTAGAGTATTATAAATGTAGCCCATCAACCTCCCCACCGAGGGCCACAGGCCTTCACCCGGACACGAGTAAGATTGAGGCATCATACTCCATCACGCTGGCAATTGCAGGTTTTTTACGACTACTGTTACCGTATCGATAGCGAGCTAAACGTATCATCCGAACCACGAAACGTCGGATATTTATCTCATTGGTGCCACACTTACATGGTACATAGGTACATGGTCAGTACCGGATTCGGACCTGCACCTCCTGCTTGAGAAGCGAACGTGAAACCAGTGGACTGCACAGCTCCTAGAGTTTCCAGGTATAAATAGTCTCGCCGCCTGTCGTGATGAGCTGATCAGAAAGTCCTATTATAGTATTAAGGAATACTTAGATGATAAAACTGCATGGTCCATACCCTCTTAGGGGCGATAGATCAAGTCTATCACTCGCCGGCGAATTTCCTTAGACCGAAACCAGTACCTGTTGTGAAGCCACTTTTTCAAAAAGAAGGTATGGGTGAGTTTCTTGCCGTTTCTTCTTAACCCAGAGGCCCACCTTCCGAGACGGTGTAGTCTTTGAAAATGACTTGTAGTTGTAAGTATGTATAATTTTGACGTTGAATAAGATAATTTATTTATATTCAATAAAAAAAAAAAATCTGAATCCCACAGATTTGAAGATCTCGGATATGGACGAGTGGATCGACTCCGAGGACGACTCTTCGGACACCGACGCGGAGAAGGATAAGGACAAAGATGACAGCGACGGCGCCAACAAGAAGAAGGAACAGAAGAAGAAAGGTACGTTCACTTCAGTACACGCAGTTTGTGCGAAATTATGTAGCGGGAAGGACGGTCTTTAGTTGTGCGCGAGCGCCGACGGGATCTTATCGATTCAGGATACGTCATCGATGAGATTAGAGACCGACAGTTCAGAAAACTCCATCACTGAGAGCCCCTTGGGAATGATAAATTGTTTGACGTTTTTAAAGAGTTGTCCCGGCGCTAAGGCTTCATTATTTAAGTCGAAATTTGAACCTGCGACCTCTCGCTTAGACTGGCTGAGCTAAAGGTTGGCTAGCTTAGTTGGATGAGCGTTTTTGATCGATTCCTTAACATCGGTCAAGTGAGTGGGACTTAAAGACAAAGGTCGTAGAAACAAAAATATTCGATGTCTCTCTGTTTATATGGGCATCCCTTCGATTTAAAAAAAAGCATGTAGTTCTGTTGCTGAAGCAGCGACAAAAATATAGATTGTGTCAAAAAATTAACTATATATTACGGTAAACGATACAGCTACTGACGGACAGCCGGACGGACTTGGACGGACAGCGGAGGGTCAGTAATAGGTCCCTTTTGGCGTCCCTCAGGTACGGAACCCTTAAATTCGCTACTGTATAGGCATCATGGCCAGTTTGTGATAACGTTCACCAACAGCTGGCGCCGCGAACAAGAAGAAGAAGAAAGTGAAGGACGAGGCGTTCGAGGAGAGCGACGACGGCGATGAGGAGGGCAGGGAGAAAGACTACATCTCGGACTCTTCAGAGAGGTAACTTACTGCCTTCCTACTGATACTTACGACTGCCACTTACGGTTCCCCAAGAAACAGCATTAGGACATCATTAGGCTGATGAGAATGGTGATCATCATCATCATCAGTTCGAGTTTTAATGCCCTCCATTATGTATCAGTCACATAAACTACTATTATATAAAACACTGGAAGTAATTTTCAATGTTTTGACAGTTCATGAAAAGTATCTACATACCCTGACAGGTAGATAAGTATGTGGACCTTTGTTTAACTGCAATCAGTAATTATAAAAGAGACCTTTTGTTCTAACTATAATTACTTTTATAAATTGTTTTAAAAGAGACTAAAAATCTGTGGGAGTCTCGTAATTTCGCATGTTTACTTTGCATACTTGATTCTATTTTGTGTTTCAGTGAGTCTGACACCGAAGGAAAAGCAAACAAGGAACTGAAGGGTGTTTCAGAAGAAGATGCTCTCAGGTAATTGATGATTATGATTTATCATCAATTGTTCATTTCGTAATAGATTGGTGCCGTGACCAGGATACGATACGAAATACGTGACGCCACGTATTTCGTTTCGCTCTTCTTCCCCGCCTTTTCCCGTGCGGGGAAGAAGAGGTACAGTTGCGCCCACGCGTTGGAATCCTCCTGCGCGACAGGGGGCTGGGCCATCGCCGCATCTATAAAAAAATAATAACAGAAGGTAACCAAAATAATCGGTTAAATGCGGGTCAGACGGAGGGTTCCGAGAAACTAAATCGCACAAGAAAACTTAACCACTAAAAATTATAAAACAATAAGAGAATAATATTTTGTCCGAACTTGGATTCGAACCCTAAGATCGCGAAAACGATATCAAACCAATTTCGCCACCACATCATATAATCGTGATACGGTTTGTTATATCGCGCCTGGTGTTGAAACACGTCTATAAAATTTATAAAATTTTATGTAATTCATTATTTGTTGTCAAAGTCAAAGTACTTTATTACCGTAGATATTTACATATACTTAGCAAACGTTATTTTTTGGCTCTTCTCTACATTGGACCACTATGGGAGAAGAGGGCGTAGAAACACGGGCGTAGATTTTTAGAGGTCTTTTAAAAATAGGTTGTGCTTAACTAATACAAATATGAAAAAAAAAGAATGTTATGATTAATAAGCATGAATAAATAATTATAAAATTATCAACAGCAGCACTTGTATAGCGACAACACATTCTATGATCATGTAAACTCTCTACCTATGTCGGTTCATCAGATAGAGCCTGCAGCCCAACAAACGAACAGACGGACAGCAGAGGCTGAGTAAAAGGGTCCCGTTTGTCACCCTTTAGTACGGGACCCTAAAAATTGACGAATACAAACTACTACTTTATGGAATTTTTCTGAGCTCATTGACAGCGATCCCTTACGTCCACCAGGAAACTGCTAACATCAGACGAGGACTCTGATGAGGAGCAGGATCAGAAGAAGGAGGACCAGTCTGACCAGGAGGAGGAACCCACCAAGGAGGGGGAGGAACGAGCCAGCAAACTCACCAGCAAGAAGAATAAGAAGAAGGCCGCCGACGATGTCAAGAAAGGTTAGTCTACTGCAAAAATATAATCCTCAGGTCTTGGATGTTTATATGTGTGTGACGTCGCTGTTTCTGATTCTCATGACACAACTCAACTCAACTCAAATCATTTATTGCAAGTAGGCAAAATAATGCACTTTTACAGGGTACAGGGTATTCTAGTGTGGAGCCAAAAGCAGTGTATATGCCTGTATATAATAAGTGTTTATGAAATGACCTTCCAACAGCAGCCTTATGGCGTAACTCTCTGAAGTTCATAGCATGCGTCTATGGTTCATCTCATGCTCATACAATTTCATCGATTGCGGGGTATCACCGAAGGCTTCTAGGCTTCATTCAATGAGCTTGGGTTTGGCCTCCATTATGATGCTACTTGCGTGATACCAATTTGACAGATGAAGCTGGTGCAAGGTGTCAAACGTATAGACTTTTACGTTTGACACCTTGCACCAGCAATTGCAATGAAGTTCATAGCTCAGACGACTTACACCATAAGGCTGCAGGTCTCTATTCAATGGACATTGGTCTACTGTCAGTGGTATGGTGCGGGCAGGATGGAGTCATACGAGAGAACAGCCGTAACATACAGTCTTGCTTTTGACATACGGGATGGAATATGTGTGTCGACACACCATGGCCGATTCGCGTTTATGGCACTTGGGTGCCGTCGTGGACGGTTAAGTGGATAGATGGCGGAATGTCTGACAATCCACCGAATCTTGTTATTCGTCATTCAGATTTTGATGTAAGATTTATTTATTAAACCATATCACACTTACAAAAAGAAAGCGGGTTTTGCAATCTTAACCTTACAATCCCCCAAGCCTCATATGACGCTCGCCTCGAGTACCGTCCGTCCCCCAAGCGTCATATGACGCTCTCGCTCCCGCGCTTTTTTAAACCGGTATATTTTGGCCAATTTTTGTCATGTTGGTACTGTTAAAGATTTTCCAGACGCTCAATAAGACAAAGTCTATAATCCGATACAATTGTCTATGGTCATTCATAGAAAAAAATATTCCAAACGTGCCTAAAAAAAAAACACTTTTTCGAGGACTTTTTTTTGGAAAATTTCAAACGCTGAAATATTGAACAGTTTATATAAGAACACACTAATGTTTTTATTGTTTTGAAAGGGTAATGTTATTTAGATTACGTAGGTATCAAATAACATGTATATGTTGTTGATGTTTTTCTCATGTCTGCTAGATTTGTGTCGAGAAGGACCATTTTCATAGATGTCTGTGATTCTCATGTCGGTACAATAATAAAGGAAGGTCACTGTGACATTAGTTTTGCATTGACTAAGAGAGGGTTTCATTAGCTACTCATATTTAGCACTCTCATAGTTCTAAGAGTCACCATTTCAACATAATCACTTGATACGTCAGTCAAGTGTCGCGCGCCGCGCGGGTTTAAGTGTGCCTGGGGGACGAGCTGTGTCGGCGCCAAGTGGCTGGGGGTGCGAGGGGTTAATAAAAAATACAATACACATGAATAGTTACAGAAATACATTATATATCATACACTATAATCAAAACAATAAACTACATAAACAATTCCTACATATATAAAAATACATATTATACTTGAGAAAAGTAGTGTTCCTTCATTCTTGCTCTGAAAGAGTTTGGGGATTCACTGTCCCTTATATACTTCCAATTAAGAAAAAAAAACCTATTGAAGAAAATGAAAAAATATTTATTGGCCATAACAAAACCTAGATTGATCCCTGTTTATGTAAACAGGGATCAATCTAGGTTCACACTAGGCCGTCCACCAATATTACATTATGTCGACACGAATGGCCGAGTCGGCAGTGACCCTGCCTACGAAGCCAAGGGTCCCGGGGTCGAGTCCCGGTGGGGGCAAATATTTGTTTGATGACAACAGATGTTTGTACCCTAGTCATGGTTGTTTATCAATCTAAGTATAATATTTATCTATATAAGTATGTGTATCGTTGTCTAGTACCCAAGATACAGGGAATCCTAGTTTGGGGCTAGATCAATGTGTGTAAATAGTGTCCAAGGTATTATTATTATTATTATTATTGCATTGGAGTGCCACAAACAGATGCACGGACAGACGCTTTTAGCTTATAAACCCCTCTCTTTCATCAGGGTAAATAACACACGGAAAAGTAAGAATAAAATTCGTTCTCTTTTGTTTTTGACCCCCGACGTTGAAGTTGAAGTTGAGGTTGAGTTGAAGTTGAGGTTGAAGCATCCGTCTGTGTGTCTGTCTGTATGTGGCATTCTAGCGCTCAAACTGGTGAACGGTACACTTCCCTGGTTCTCAGGCATATTTTATTGAAATAGCTTCTGCAGTTCGAAAGTAACCAGCTTAACAAGGAAGCAAGTCAGCCAAATCTTAGACTTGAGGTTTCATTTATTGTGTCGGAGGAGTTATAAATGTTAAATTGATGACTTGCATTATTTGTGTTGCAGAGTCGAGTAGTGACTTCAGCAGCGATTCGGACACCGACCCGGAGAACAGCTCCGGCAAAAAACAGAAGAAGAGCAAGCAGGACAAAAACGCCGGCAACAGTAAGATGTGTATGTTGCTCATCTCTTTCTTTACATCTATCACTCTCAACCGACTTCACAAAGGACGAAGTTCTCAATTCGTCTGTTTGTTTTTGTATGTTTGTTTCGCGATTACACCGTCAATTATGAACCGATTTTGATGATTCTTGTTTTGATCGTCTTACTTTTGAGGTGGTCCCATATAAATTTTATCAAAAAAAAAAACACTTTTTGGAAAAATCTACAAATACACAAAAAATATACACAGATGATGTTTTGGTGTTTGGTTCCCTGCAGCAAACATTTTGATGAGAACTTTTCTTGCACATATACTTCATTCGCATCAGGACCGGGCACGAAGAAATAGGGCTTGAAGCTGAAGTTGGGTTCTTTAAGTTTTTAACTTGGTGAATTATGTTTCTAGTTGGAGGAATTACATCCTACTACGCCACAACGTTAACTTGGCAATTCTCTCGCTTGCTCTCGCCCTCGACGAGTCAGCAGTGACGGACTCTATGTCGTCATCATAGCGAGGTGCCAAGTTAACATTGGCGTGTAGTAATCATTTACTAATTTAACCCAGACAGAGCTGTAACCAACGTGACTGTTAGAAGTTTTTTAGCTGCCCTGTTAGGGCCTCTGACATAGCGTTGCGGTTACAACCACCAAGTAGCGATAGTAGCCGGAACCTACAGCTTAAAGTGTACTCGAAGCCAGGGGTCTAAACTAGTCAGTAAAATCAGTAAAAGTCAGTTTTATTTAGCATGGTCAGTAAAAGTCAGTTTTTGAGTTTTTTGAGATCAACACATATATTGCTCCATATATTTTTTTGGGACCTTATTAATTATTTTACTGACACAATTTTGTCTGTCTGTGTTCCTATTTACGCCTACCTTCTTCATTCTAGATTTTGCTTAAGAAAAATATATATCTTATATCGGCGTTGCTCGGGTTCCACCTTTCATGTCCATTCATTTCATCAGTTGCAACACTTTTTCACATTTTCGCCACCCACAACTGCGAAAACCCTGTCTTCCCGTACTAACATTAGTATTTTAAATATACATTTAGATTGTGTCAACACAAAACAAATTTCTAGTCATTTCTAATTTTCTTAGCCGGGCCCAGTGATGGTTTGAGGGCAACTAACAGCTGATGCTCTATTATGATGTCTTGTGGCAACTTAATATTGTAGCATCATTATTTCGAGGAAAAAAGTCCAATCCTATTTTTTTTCTCGAAATAAATACATATTTTATTATTGTGTGTTTAACTTTGCATATTTGTTACAGCTTCAGCTTTTTAACCAGCATTGTATGTGATTTAATTTGACTGCTGTGTGATTTGTTTGTGGTTACTAACCAACTAACTAATATGGGGAAATGTAAATTTAATGAGGACTGGCTTAATAAAAAGATAAAAACCGGTCAAGTGCGAGTCTAAATCGCGCACGAAGGGTTCCGTACCACCGTTCAATGGAAGCGATGGTGTGGAGTGAATAGTTTGGATTTTACACAGCAAAATATTGTTTACAAAGTTATTGGTGCGGTTACTTTCATACTCCATGTACGTAACCAGGTGCATCCATAAGTTTGTATGTGATATTGTTGTATGGGAGCCCCCTTAAATATTTATTTTATCCTGTTTTTTAGTATTTGTTGTTATAGCGGCAACAGAAATACATAATCTGTGAAAATTTCAACTCTCTAGCTAGCTAGGTTCTTGAGATACAGCCTGGTGACAGACGGACGGACGGACGGACGGACGGACAGCGAAGTCTTAGTAATAGGGTCCCGTTTGGAACCCTTCGGGTACGGAACCCTAAAAAGTGACACTTTATATCTGAATGGGAAAAAAGGGATGGTGAAAATGAGGATTTTGTTGTGTGTGCATGAAAAAGTTTTCTGTGGCTTGGGGATTTGAGGCTTTGGAGCAAAATGCATCATCAAAAAAACATATCGAACAGTCAAAGGTGAAGCTGGCTGCATCTCAATTACATCTAGCAAGTGTTCGGCCCGTTGAAGACCCGACAATTGGTTTACCCGGTAGAGCACCCATTCTACTATATAGTGTTAAAGATGGGGCCTACCAGAGCTGAGATTTTATGGGCTAAATCATAATATCTCTAGTGTTTCTAACTTTTAATATTTTTTGCATGATTGGATGTGTGTCATTTGCTTATTAACAAATATTAAAAACTGTTAACTATTTGTAAACTTATAATAAAAATGTGGTTATGGTTGGCTATGGGGATGGTGGAGGCCATTTTTTTTTTTAAATTCCACATGAATCTTTTATTTTAAGTTAGTTCAGATGGTCAGTAAAAGTCAGTTTTTTTAGATTTCTGGTCAGTAAAATCAGTATTTTTGAACACTGAACCTGTTTCGACCCCGGCGAAGCACGAAAACATCCGAAAGAAATACCACATAGAAACTGCACACAAAATCGAGCTGGCCACGTCGAGTTGAATTTTGAGCTGGAACACATTTTAAATAACAAAACCCGCGATTAGTCCAAGACGCTGCAACTGGACTAATGTTTCAAACATAAATTTTCACATTATTTTATCTAAATAAAATGCTGTTTTTAGTAGCCTTTCATATATTGTCGCAGGAGGTGCGAAAAGTAGAGTATACTCCTCGGAGTATATAAACAAGTCTTTTTAGTTATAATTTAAAGTCGGGATAAAGCTGTTTTGTCTTGGACATGCTAGAATCTGCTGCACTCAGGACTCAGTCTTAACTCATAAAACTCTCGCTGCGCTTGGGAGTTAAATCTGGAGTCCCTTGTTACGTTTAGGATTCAATATCGCGCCCGTTGTTTAAAACAGTGCTTTGTGTTTATTATATCTTATGTCGTTTTATGTGCAATAAAAATATACGATATACGAAACATTTACATACAGGTACAAACATTGCTTCTGGCCCCACATTTGGATATCGTGTGTCGTGGGAACGAGAAACAGCGACGTCACAAACATACCGTCGCCTGTTGGCTCGTTTCATAAACCCACACTCGTATTTCAACGCCTTTCAATATCTGAACAGTCTCATAATTTACTAGACATACAAGTAATCCTATAAGAGTTCCGTTTTTCCTTTTCAAGGTTCGGAACCCTGTAAACGCAATTTTCTTGTGTCGTTCGCAAGGTTTACAGCTCACAGAGACCGGTTTATAAATCGTTTTAGCATACATATGTCGTGGCCAGATCATAAAACTGATCATTCCATGATGTGGCCAACCCCGGTTGAATTAGAAGTTTCATAGAACGGAAAAATCTTTTACGGTAACACTCTGGTATCCTATGTGGAGACTAAAAGGACCGAGCGCAGTGAACCCTCCAAATAGTTATGTTTTAGTTCGACATTATAACACCAACACACCAAATAAAAATGCTTTAAAAATACACCTTTGCCTAAAATTTAACTTTTTCTAACCATTTCCTGAAATGGTCGGCCAGATCATGAATGGGTGTGTCCATATGATAAATTTTTAATTATATGATACATACATATGGTGTCGTGAACTAGATAACAACTTTTTGCACTGCTTAACCATAGAAACTTGCGCAGAACACCGCCATTTTGGATCAAGTTATAAAATAACCTGTATCAATTATCATCAATTTTACCTCCTACCCTGCCCACAGCGAGTGCGCCAGACAGCGCGAGCGGTTCTCGCTCCGGCACGCCGACGCCGCAGTCCGCCGCCGCCGCCGCTGTCGCTGCCGCCAACGCCGCTTCCAACGCCCCGCCCTCTAAGCGCGTCAAGCTGGACCCCGCCTATAGGTGAGTTGCATTCTATAGCTTCCCACAGCGGGCGCGAGCGGCTCTCGCTCCAGCACGCCGTCGCCGCAGTCCGCCGCCGCCGCCGCTGTCGCTGCCGCCAACGCCGCTTCCAACGCCCCGCCCTCTAAGCGCGTCAAGCTGGACCCCGCCTATAGGTTAGTTGCATTCTATAGCTTCCCACAGCGGGCGCGAGCGGCTCTCGCTCCGGCACGCCGACGCCGCAGTCCGCCGCCGCCGCCGCTGTCGCTGCCGCCAACGCCCCGCCCTCTAAGCGCGTCAAGCTGGACCCCTCCTATAGGTGAGTTGCATTCTATAGCTTCCCACAGCGGGCGCGAGCGGCTCTCGCTCCGGCACGCCGACGCCGCAGTCCGCCGCCGCCGCCGCTATCGCTGCCGCCAACGCCGCTTCCAACGCCCCGCCCTCTAAGCCCGTCAAGCTGGACCCCGCCTATAGGTGAGTTGCATTCTATAGCTTCCCACAGCGGGCGCGAGCGGCTCTCGCTCCGGCACGCCGACGCCGCAGTCCGCCGCCGCCGCCGCTGTCGCTGCCGCTAACGCCGCTTCCAACGCCCCGCCCTCTAAGCGGGTCAAGCTGAACCCCGCCTATAGGTGAGTTGCATTCTATAGCTTCCCACAGCGGGCGCGAGCGGCTCTCGCTCCGGCACGCCGACGCCGCAGTCCGCCGCCGCCGCCGCTGTCGCTGCCGCTAACGCCGCTTCCAACGCCCCGCCCTCTAAGCGCGTCAAGCTGGACCCCGCCTATAGGTGAGTTGCATTCTATAGCTTCCCACAGCGGGCGCGAGCGGCTCTTGCTCCGGCACGCCGACGCCGCAGTCCGCCGCCGCCGCCGCTGTCGCTGCCGCCAACGCCGCTTCCAACGCCCCGCCCTCTAAGCGCGTCAAGCTGGACCCCGCCTATAGGTGAGTTGCATTCTATAGCTTCCCACAGCGGGCGCGAGCGGCTCTCGCTCCGGCACGCCGACGCCGCAGTCCGCCGCCGCCGCCGCTGTCGCTGCCGCCAACGCCGCTTCCAACGCCCCGCCCTCTAAGCGCGTCAAGCTGGACCCCGCCTATAGGTGAGTTGCATTCTATAGCTTCCCACAGCGGGCGCGAGCGGCTCTCGCTCCGGCACGCCGACGCCGCAGTCCGCCGCCGCCGCCGCTGTCGCTGCCGCCAACGCCGCTTCCAACGCCCCGCCCTCTAAGCGCGTCAAGCTGGACCCCGCCTATAGGTGAGTTGCATTCTATAGCTTCCCACAGCGGGCGCGAGCGGCTCTCGCTCCGGCACGCCGACGCCGCAGTCCGCCGCCGCCGCCGATGGCGCTGCCGCCAACGCCGCTTCCAACGCCCCGCCCTCTAAGCGCGTCAAGCTGGACCCCGCCTATAGGTGAGTTGCATTCTATAGCTTCCCACAGCGGGCGCGAGCGGCTCTCGCTCCGGCACGCCGACGCCGCAGTCCGCCGCCGCCGCCGCTGTCGCTGCCGCCAACGCCGCTTCCAACGCCCCGCCCTCTAAGCGCGTCAAGCTGGACCCCGCCTGTAGGTGAGTTGCATTCTATAGCTTCCCACAGCGGGCGCGAGCGGCTCTCGCTCCGGCACGCCGACGCCGCAGTCCGCCGCCGCCGCCGCTGTCGCTGCCGCCAACGCCGCTTCCAACGCCCCGCCCTCTAAGCGGGTCAAGCTGAACCCCGCCTATAGGTGAGTTGCATTGCATGAAAACGGCCTAGGAGCATCTCTGACATCTAGTTTATATTCCCTTTCAAAATTTTTACGCTGCCGCTCGTGTGTTTGTCCCCTTAGTGTGACGTTGCGCTGGCTCACCTAACCAATTTGCCTCAATGTAGGATAACAAAACGGATATTTTCGTACCTCAACAGCGAATGCGGCGTAACAGAGGAGGCGGTCCGACGCTACCTCGCGCGCAAGCCGATGACGACCATCGAACTCCTCACGAAGATCAAGTCAAAACGGACCGGAGTCAGCAGCGACCGCCTCGTAGAGACAATGACGCAGATTCTGAAGCGAATCAACCCGCACAAGCAGAATATTAACGGGAAAATGTACCTAAGTATAAAGTTGTGATTCGTGTCTACTCGAGTCAAGAGGAGGAAGAAAGGAGCATGGTTGGGTTTGTTCCTATGTGAATGTAACATGCTCACACATACGGAGTGCTTTTGAAGAGCTTTCCTAGATTCTCTCCGTGTGTCGTGCGACGAACTCGCCGGACAATCTCTAAGACACCCGTATACTATGTGGTGGGAAAAGGAAGCGCGAGACACAGTATGTACCACGCATGGTACATACTACACAGTATGTACCACGCATGGTACATAACTCACAGTTATGTACCATGTTCACAAAGTCACACTTTGTGAAAAAACACTGGCTTGTTAAAGGGTCTTGTTAATTGTTGTCTATAAAGATGTGTAGAATAAGTTAATGAATTAAAGTGATATGAATTTATTATTTTATTAATTGTTTGATAGGTTAACGATAGGTTAAGGATCGTGTAGGTTAACTTATCCTTTGGAGGTCAAGACTTGTGATGATAGTGATGAGTCACTGCGCTTCGGAAGCTCGGAGGAGCTTATAGAGTAACAATAATCTGACTAAACTTTTCTCCATTATTCGGAGAAAAAATAATTGATAAAAAAACCACAAAAAACGCCCATTTCAATATTAAAATGCTATAAAAAAAATTGGGAGTGGTGAGATATTTTTTTTTGTCGATGAATTTCGATGTTCTTTAACCCAGATCGCTGTGTGCACTTTATGAAGATTCACATGAAGATGTATAAAGGGCGAAATAAATAACGACTGATTTCAGGTAAATATATATATATATATATATATATATACACGTTTATTAATTACATGTATTATGTAGGTATGTTCTTTCGTTCTCATCTCACTCTTTATCTAACAATGATAATTTAATAATATCTAATCATTTCAGCCTTTCCATTCAAATTATTTGTACGTTTCATAAGTATCACTTTTCTGCATAATTATAAACAACAATATTTCACAGATTTGTTCGTCGAACTAATACAATTATATACTGAGCATACAGTATTTTCGCCAAGATAAGTCAAGATCATCTATCTTGATTTTGGTAACCCTTTTAACTATATTTTTGTACTGGCTCTATGTCAACGTAACGATATTAATCACACTAACGCAGCAACACAGAGAATTGCTTCAAGCTGTCAAAAAGTGTAAGTACACTTTAAAAGCACCGAATCAATTAAGTACTAACTATATTAATACTGTTCTTTATCATAACCGTGTAACATGATGTTACAATGAAAATAATTATATACTACTCACGCTACCTAGCCAAAATAATTATATACTACTCACGCTACCTAGCCAAATCTCCATCACATTTGATTACACTTAGGTGTTTGAGTTTATCTTAATGTTAAACTCACTTTCAAAAGTTCAAAATGACACTTTATATAACATGCTAACCTTACCTAAAACAAGTCATTATAGCTCAAGGATTTAGCGGTCACATAAAGTTGTACTGAATTTCATTATATCACAACCTAGATCACTCCACAGGTTTAAAGTGATTTTCACTTCTCTTTCGTTCTTATTCCTATGGCCGGAAAATATGAAATGCTGTTTTTAGAAGCCTTGCTTTTTATATTTTCTCGCAGGAGTTGCGAAAAGTAGGGTATACTCATCGGGGATAGGGCTCTTTTGTCTTGAGCACGCTTGAATTCCTTACTGCACTCAGGACCATCACACTCTAGGATGTTACATCTAGATTCCTTCGTTATATTCAGGTTCAATATCGCGCCCGTGGCATAACAGTGATTTATCCCCTTGGTGCAATTTCTACTATTCGAATGCCTGATATAATAATCATTCTTGTATTAAGTTGCAACGAGCTGACCGTAACAGGCAGGAGACGACGTGTCGCTCACGCATGGTAAAGGTAAAGAGCATTTCACATAACTTGTCCCTTCGCCGTTAAGTTGGCTGTAGTGCACAACTGCCAACACTCTCCAAAAAAATGTAATATCCGGTTGCCAGATTCATATTACGATTCCCCGCTTTCAAAAACGACTTCTGTGGTGTTGCGGTCGAGGCTGTGCTTCCTAAGCGAGAGGTCACCGGTTCGAATCCAGGCTGAAAAAGTAGACAAAATAAATCCCCAGGCCTTGGATGTTTACATGTTTGTGACGTCGCTGCTTCTAGTTCTCACGATACAGGGTACCCTAATGTGGGGCCAGAAACAATGGGCCTTTAAGTAAATGTCATGTTGTTATTTATAGTTAAAGTTAGTTTAGTTAGTAGTGATTTTATCCCCCCAACTTTTGGGCAACACATTTTTCAGAAGGTCACCCACTGTTCCCGCTGCTACCAACTTAACGGCGAAGGGACAAGTTATCTGCAATGCTATCTACCTACGGCTGTCTTGCTCTTGCGGCAGTTGCAGTTGGCCACGGATTTGTGCATCTCAAGTACCTACCTATATAAGTGATTTGCTGATATGTAATGTGATATCAGATACGTTGAGAACCGTAACAGTGTTTCTCTTATACATATAACAACTGTTGAGTAACCACTCAATACGTATCACATGAGTTTTGCAACATTTAGAGTAGTTCTGATAAAGATTACTTTAGAAAAAGCCTTTCAAAGACATCCTTTAAGGATATCTACATTATGTAATCTGTACTTTAATTATCACGATGAAATATTAAAGAACATTTGAATAAGGTAAAAAATAGGTATCATCTAGATACGTTTAATAACAATGATTACGCTCTTTCTATGAAACAGCGTATATCTACCTAGCTTTAATTGAATTATTGCTATCTAAGTTGTAGATTTTATATGTTATGTTACAATCTGTCTCGGCTTTTCATCTTCAGCTGTCCAATTTTCTTCGACGTCCTTTTGTGGTTTTCTGTAAAAAAAAAAAAACAATTTCATTCATTCATGTGACCTAATAATGTATCCAAACACATAACAACAATCGCAATCGCCGTATCCAATTGAATTCAAATTCATTACTTAACAAGGCTACTGGTACAATACTGCTATTGAATGATAACAACATAGCATCACGTATTGTCGTCTATTTAGTTCATCATTTTTTCGTTCAGGGGGCCACATTTCATTCATTCATCATCATGTGAGTGCACCTTGTTTCCGCCCTTTGCTGGATAGAAGACTTATATTACTCTTTGATAGAAGCTACCTCCTTGTGTTTGTCGTTGCCAATCGGATCCAGGTTTTCCCCGCGATATTGTTATTTGTCTTCCAAATGGCTGCTGGTTTAATTCATCACTCACCCGCAGATAGAATGTTCGTTGTACAGTCGCTCTCCGTCCGCTATGGTCTGCGGCATGGGTTTGCCCATAGTTTCTGGTAGCAACGTGCCGATGTTGCCAGCCACCAGAGCCACCACGCCCAGGGTCAGTAGCGGCAGTGGCGACCAGAACTTCTCCTGGAATAGCCACGAGAACTCATGATGATGTAATAGGCTTTCTCTTCTCCTGAAGCAGAAGCGAGATGACAGTATAATTTAGAGCCTTTCCGCTGACTCCTGGTGCGTATACTTTTACTGAACGTGGCTGTGGAGTCACTGTGTTTCTTTGGCTATCCCACAGAGGCAGTGTCTTCTGATATGAGTAAGGTATGCATACGGTGTAGTATCTTGTCAGAGGTGCCTTGGAGTATTGTATAACACTAGGATACCCTGTTTCGTGGAAACCAGAAACAGCGACTGTACACACATTGCTTGACGACCAGATTGCATTGCATGAAATAATACACAAGTAGTATTAAAAGATAAGATATGCATCATCCAAGATTGGTACATCCATCTAAGAAGAGATAAGGATGACAGTTTTATCTTCGACATTATATTTAGCATCAATGTATGAGTTTGCCTGATTTACTTCTTTATTTTTATGCCGTAATCCAGCACACAAAGGCTGATTAAAAATATTTACCTAAACGCCCATTAAGAAAATGCATCCAGTCGTGTCCTACTTTGGTGTATGAAGTGATTTCACAAACGAATCATCAAAGTAGGTAATAGCAGTCTGTGTCTCGGCTACAACCGACCACTTAGTTTGACGGGCACTTAAGTTAATGATGTCAGGCCCTCGCATCGCAGGCCAGCAGCCTGTGCATTCGGTTCCAGATACTTACCGAGTACACAATAAATGGTGAGACCAATGTCGCGATGTATCCGCTGACGTGCACCAGCGAACTGCCAGACGCTCTCACCCCAGTGGGGAGAAACTCCGTGGACCACTGGATCGCGGCGTTGTATGACATGTTGATGCAGAACCGCGCCATTATAGCGAGAGATACTTGAGGGATGCCTGGAGGGAGAAAATGTTGGTTCGTTCCGATATCATCTTTACTCAACAACTAACTTGAGATAAAAAGATGATTCAAATAACAGCAGTAGGCACCATTGTTCTCCTTCTAGTCCAAGCCTGTCCAGTACTCTTCACTACTGGAGGTTGGAAGTCGTGATCAGCGGCGCCATTGTAGAAAACTAATGCTCCCAATATAAGTTGACAAAAAATCAACTGTAATAGATATCTACTGGTTCGATAGACACGACTTACCTGTTCCTAGTATTGTGATTTGTTATGCAGATCTACGAGTACAATATGCTTCAAGGTCGCTCATATTGAATCGACTGCACAAGAAGGAGGGTAATATTTTTCTAACGTTTGTCCTATGTATGACCATTTTGTTAGCACGCGCTTCAGCCCAAACGGCTTGACGGATTTTAATAAAAGATGTGTCGTTAGGCTCGTCTCAGTTGTGTGCGGCTATAATTACATATAATTTTAGTAAAACGTCGATAAGTTAGATTTTTCGTCAACTGCTTTGTCCAAAACTTAAATATGCAAAAAATAAAGCGCCCCGGACCATATCAGATGCAGTTAGATTTTAGATACCCTAGCAAAATGTAGTTTACAAAGAAATTGGTGCGGCTACATTCACACTCCACCTACGTAACCAGATGCTTTCATAAGTTCGTATGGGGTATTGAAAGAAAATGCAGTTGGTTTATTTCGTTTGGACGATTGTGAATGCAATGAATATCAGACGTCTTACCTTTAGGCATAAATGCAGCAATAAGAGATAATACACCAGCGGTCGCCATTGGACCGCACGTGAGCCAACGTCTCCCCCACCTGTAACAATCAAGTAGATCAATAGAAATTAGCCTAATCTTGTAATAAGTAATGCTGCAAATAAAGGATGAGAAAATCTCTGCCGATTAGTCTCCGTGATCAAAAATCTGAAGACATTATTAAATAATGATGAGATCTAATTTAGATCCCTTAACCTCTCCAAAACCGAGGGTAGTTGGGACGGGATGCGTTTTTTAATCTTATGCAATGGTAATAAAATTTCAAACCTATAACGGAAATGACGTTATCTAACGCTGTTATGAAAAATGACGTTATCTAACGCCGGTGGTATTCAAGAGGTTAAATTTTAAGGGATCTAAATTAGATGTAAAAATTTCGTAAAGGAAAGGCCTATGCCCAGCAGTGGATCAATGTGGGCTGATTATGATGATGATTTACAATTCGAAGCAATAAGATCACCTGTCCAATACCAGCGCCAGCAAGGTCACCGAGGGAATCTCGGTCGCAGAGGTCAAGGTGAAGGTGATGAAGAAGTCCATCCCCAAACCCTCGGACATGCGGACCAGGGCATCGAAAACCACCGCGCAGGCCATGTAGATGATGATCATGAAGATCATCATAGTGCGCAGTTCGGGGCTTTTGAAGAGGGAGGCCATGTTTTCATTTGTCTGTTTGGTTTGGCGCGATTTCATCTGCAGGAGATACGAACATACAATTTAAAAACACTTCCAAACGGCCACAACGCTTGTTTTGTCAAAAATACACTGTGCCTTTTTGTTGCCAATGATTTGTCAATGTATTTAGTTCTCTTGTTTGATATAGCTTTAATATCATTGTTTTCATTCTTTGTTCGTGAAACAGTCAACACGATTGAATTATTATTTTTTAAACAAATATTTCGGTCAGATACCTATCAATGGATTTGGCTCAAGGGTTTTGTTAACTCACGATGAATTCGTCCATGACGTCATCAGGGACCTTAGTCCCGTTGACTCGCTCGAACTTCCTTATGACGTCTATTGCCCGATTCACCTTTCCTTTATTTGAGAGCCATCTGTGAATCATAAAGAACACGATTAATAAGCTGTAGTTTTTCCAAAGAATATACATGGATGATCTATTTATTAAGTTTGATTTCCGTTACAAGATTTGATTGTATGGGTTTTCTTCCAGTGGACAACAGCGAACAGAGCACAATATTGGCTCTCATAAGGCTTTTTATCACGTTTGCCTCTACTGTGAATCTAAACTTTCTATTCGGTTGTTGGCATGAACAAGGCGATGACGGCACATACCTTGCACTTTCTGGGACCAACCAAGGCGCAGCAAGAACAATCAGCATCGGCAGCGAAGTGGCTAGCAGCAGAATCTTCCAGTTCTTAATCCAGTAAGCCAGCCAGGGCAGAATCAGGCAGCCGCTACCGAAGAAGAGAGCTATGGACATGTTGGCTACCCAGGTGCGGTGCCGGGCACCGACGTACTCCAGAACTGGAGAGAGAACAGGTCTATATATTTCAGAATGTAACCAAGTCTTTGGGTTTATGTGTCTATATCTGCAAAATGAGAATGAGGATGGCACAGGATCGTAATAAATGGCGTAAGGAAGAGGAGTGTTTCAACAATGGGTGTCGTAGTAGGAGCTGGTTAGATAGGTTCATTTGAAAATTATTTGAAATTGGGACTTATACTGGCTAGACAAGGCCTTATGTGTACATGTATTTGCAAACTATATAAGTTTGTTGTGTATCTGTACTTTGTATCGTGCCATGACCTTGGCACGATACAAAGTACAGACACAATGCCGTCTCGATTGCTCTGTTTTCATAACATATGGACAGTGTTTTGACGCATCAGTACATGTGGTTGTCAGTGGCGGAAATCATGCACCCGATCTCGTACTTGTTTTGAGATTATAATTATAGGTTAATAATTACTTAATACTGGGAAGTTGTAGTCTGGCTACTTGATTTTGGAGTAACTCTGATGCTCTTACCAAGAATGTACATGATCATGAAGCAGGTGTCGTAGGACATGCCCACCAGAAACCGACAGAAGGCGAAGTCCCAGAGACCTGTGGTGAATATTGTGGCCACACCCCCGACACAGCCGATCAGATTGGCACCTGAAAGAGATGAAACAAGGATCCTAATCATCAAAAAGGAACTATGAATACTAGGTATATACTCATTATGAACACTAGGTATATGTAACTCGAAATCGAGGAAAATCGATCGAATCTCTACCTAACTCAGTCAGTTATGGTTGAAGAAGGTTTCAGGACGTTGGCTAGTGGTGAAACTTACGTCGTACAACACGTCACGTCGTCTTAGCACGTTAGGAAACAGGATCATTAACCCATAAAATTCAAAATTCAAAAAGAGTTTATTTCCATAAGAAACACATAGGTAACATTTGGAGAATGTCAAATCTTAAACTAACACATGTATAAGGTAAAGGGACAATTTGAATTCCGTCACCTCAATGTTTTAGATGCTGGAGGCAAAGAGGCGACTAGAAACCTCCAGCTTTATACGTTATTTTTTACAGAATTGGAGCAAAAACCTTCCCAAGCTTTCTTGTCTTCTACATAATCTGATATTTTGTAGTAACCTTTTTTACGTAAGTGATTTTTAACAACATTTTTAAATTTATTTACAGACAATTCTTGTAACTCAGTCGGTATTTTGTTGTAAAAGCGAATACATTGCCCTTTAAAAGATACATTAACCTTATGGAGCCTAGTAGTAGGTATAGCTAGTTTATTCCTATTTCTAGTGTTGACATTATGCCTGTCGCTATTCTTAGGAAATTTATCAATATTTTTGTGGACGTACATTAGGTTCTCATAAATATACTGACACGGCACAGTCATAATGTTAATTTCCTTAAATTTACAACGCAGTGACTCTTTGGGACCCACATTGTAGATGGCACGAACAGCCCTCTTTTGCAGCACAAATATTATGTTAATGTCTGCAGCGTTCCCCCACAGCAGTATGCCGTAAGAAATAATGCTATGGAAGTAGCTGAAGTAAACTAGTCTAGCTGTTTCCACGTCCGTAAAAAGACGGATTTTTTTAACTGCATAAACTGCGGAACTGAGTTTTTTTGATAGCTTATCTATGTGTGGGCCCCACTGAAGCTTATTATTTTAGGTGATTCCTAGGAATACCGTGCTATCTACAATTTCTAAATTTTCACCTTTAACATTAACATTAGCCGAGACTTGTTTAACATTGGGGAGTATAAACCGAATACATTTAGTTTTGTTATTGTTCAGTAAAAGATTATTAGCACTAAACCAATTGACTACCTTTGAGATTGCATTATTCACATCGTCAAAGTTCAAACTGCGTCGTTTCATTTTAAACAAAAGTGATGTGTCATCTGCAAACAGTACAATCTCATGATTATCTCTGACAAGATGTGGCAGGTCATTAATATAAACCAAAAACAGGAATGGCCCGAGTATGGAACCCTGCGGTACACCCATAGTAACAACAGACCCTGGAGATCGTTTTCCATTAATGTCAACTCTCTGTATCCTGTTATTTAGATAAGAAGAGAGAAGATCTAAAGAGTTATCCCTAATTCCATAGTGATGTAATTTCCTGATCAATGTCCCATGGTCAACGCAATCAAAAGCCTTAGACAAATCGCAAAATACTCCTAGAGCATCATGCGACTCCTCCCAGGCATCATATATATGTGATATTAACTCAATACCGGCATCAGTAGTTGATTTGCCTTGTGTAAAACCAAATTGTTTACAGTGGAGCATGTTGTTGGTGTTGAAATGAGTAAGAAGTTGATTTAAAATTACTTTTTCAAATACTTTACTAAATATAGGCAATACCGATATCGGTCTGAAGTTAGAAGGGTCAGATGTACTACCCGATTTAAACAAAGGTACTATTTTACTGTGTTTCATTAAATCAGGAAACACGCCAGATTCAATAGATGCATTAAATATGAAAGCTAAATCAAGTGCAATAACATTTATTAGGGGCTTCACAACATGAACAGAAATATCCCAGAGGTCTGCAGTTTTCTTAACATTTATTGATTTAAAGGCTTTAATAATATCTTTATCACCTACATAATTAAACGAGAATTGATTTTCACATCTAGGTACATAGTCTTTTAGCAAAGATTCAGCGACTACTTTGGAAGAGTCTAAAGACTTTGTAGTAGAGATTGGGATGTCAGTAAAAAAAAAACAAACGCTTTAGCTACATCAATATCATTTTTGAAAGTAATATCATTAATTTTTAATTCATATTCATTGTTTTTAATACTGAACTTTCCAGTCTCACTTTTAATTATATCCCAAGTTGATTTAATTTTTTTATCACTTTTTCTTATTTTAGATCTGATATAATATGATTTTGCAATTTGACAAACTTTTTTAAAGATTTTTGAGTACTTTTTTACTGTATCCATGATAATGATGATGATATCTTCACTAAGATTCCATTGTTTTTGCACTATACACCGCCACCTACTTTTGGTTCGATTTTTATGAATTTCGCATATAATTTGCAAAGAGCAGCCGTCCCACCAGCGAGTCCACGAAGAAGATCGCCTGCCGAGGACCAAAGTCGGGATTGGAATCCGAGACCTCTCTCTGTTGGATGCTACTTATGAGTGTTATTATTCTTGTAGGTGTTGCACTAAATCAGGACCCTAAGAAAGCATTCTCACCGACCAAAGCCGGCACTCTCCCGAAGGTATCCGCTATCCAGCCGAAGAGCAGTCCGCCGACCAGCGAACCCGCAAAGAAGATCGCCTGAGCCAGAGGACCGAAGCCGGAGTACTCGCAGACCCACTCGCGCTGGGAAGAGAAAGCAATATTGTAGCCGAAAGCTATAAGTGCTGCTCAAATTAATCATCATCATCATACTCAGTCCACATCGACCCACTGCTGGGCATAAGCCTCTTCTATACAGTGCCAAAGCTAAACATCAGGCTGTCCGAACGTATCCGTAATACCGAAATCAGACGCCAAACCAAGGTGGCAAGGGTAAGCGGAAAGCACGGCTTAAGTGGAAATGGGCAGGACACTTGGCAAGGCGAGAAGACGGAAGATGGACCAGATCGACGACAGAGTGGTGGCCAAGAGGAAGCCAAAGATCGGTCGGCAGACCATCTGCCAGATGGTCCGACGATGTGGCGAGGGTGGCGGGAAAGCAATGGACGCGAGTTGCGCAGGACCATACTGAATGGCGTGTTTATGTGGAAGCCTATAACTAACAGTATGACCCTGACAAGCTGATGATGATACAGCGCTAAACCGCACGGTCCTGTGCCAACCGGATCCAGTGAGATCCTGTTCATTCTTGTCGACTTGATGATATAATCCGACCATCGGGCAGCCAGCTCAATTAAAGTGCAACTTAATTTCACACTCTGGCGCTATAATTTCGAAAGGCATAGGCCATCCCACCAGACAGTCCGAAACAAATGTTCGGACGATATCCCCAAGATTGCTGAGTACCAGCTTAGGTCAGAAGAAGGCCGTAAAAAATGGCGGGGTTACTGAAGAGACGACCTTTACACAGCAGCAGGGGTCTGGATTTCAGATAAAGGAACGCCCATTAAGTAAGCCTACTGTAATGTTATGTTGTAACTTATAGTATAGTATGGAAAATCGATCACCTCACTAACAACCGTATGGTACGGTATATCCCCCAGCTCAAACTCCCAGCCATGTTGGCACGGCACAGTCGGTGTCTCAGTGTCCGGCGGCGCCATATTCTCCAGGACCAGACTCCAGTTGGTGCTGTATGTGGAACATTTGTCCCATGCCCCACCTAAGTGCGCGCCGGGTGCTGATAGGTTTCGTCTGAGAATAGACAAATATAGGCTTGTTTAGTTCCGATACATATACCTACATATCTGGGTGGATCAAATAGTAGCCGCGTTTGATGGCAGGTGGCATTACTTACGAAAGTTGGCATTACCGTCGTTTAGTATTGACCGTATCAAATTAAAAAATGAAAACAGTCAATTGTCTATGGTTCAGTTTTTTTCTGGCGGCAAATTTTGTAAGACTTGTTTTGTTTTTCGTACAAAATGGAGAAAGAGCAGATGGAAAAACATGCGAACAAATAAAAGTTAAGTTAGATGCTGTCTACGGAAGTCTTTCGCTGTCTATGACAACCGTGAGATATTGGTTTAATGAATTTAAACGAGGTCGTACATCTGTTTTCGACGAGGACCGTCCAGGGCGCCCGGCTGACGTGGTTACCGAAGAAGTCGTGCAAAAGGTAAAAAACATAATGGTCACCGATCGACGTACCAAAGTGCGTCAATAAGCAGAGGCGGTGTCAATGAGAGAGGAGGTGTCGTACGGAACAGCAATTTATATAATACACGATATATTATTATTATGATTCATAGATCATCCCACTGCTGGGCAACGGCCTCTCCTCCCTTCTTAAAAAAAAACACGATAAATTAAATATGAAAAAAGTGTCCGCCCGATGGGTGCCGCGATTACTCACGGATGAAAATAAGCGGTTACGGCTGTCAATGTCGAAGGAGTCTTTGGGCTTGTTTGAGCGAAATCCGCAAGAGTTTCCGTCGCACAGTGGATCGAAACTGCTATATGAGGGACATACGGCATTTTTTTACAAATTCAATTAAAAAAAATACTTTTCGAAAGATCTTGTCATTCTGATTAATTGTTGTATTGTACGTTTTTCTTTTAAACTAATAGTTTGCCCAGAAAAAAAATATTTCAGTTTTTCTTGTATGGAATGAAACAAAAAATGGTGAAATGTGGCCAAGTCTTGACAGGTCTTGCTTTGAATTTGCTTAAGTCTTATTGCTTGGCTTTTTGGCTATAATTATACGCTATCAGCGCGTACCCAAACTTGCCCGTTTAAGAGATATGTAGGGTTCAGTAAAAAGAAAAAAAAATGTAAGTAAAAGGTAAATTTTTATTGTAATATCAAATAAAAAAATTGTTTTGCATTAAAATACTTACAATTAATGCATATTTATTGTATCAAACCACACACTTACAGAAACTATTAGTTTAAAAGAAAAACGTATGATACAACAATTAATCAGAATGACAAGATCTTTCGAAAGGTATTTTTTTTAATGGATGTTGTAAAAAATTTGTTGTAAAAGGGAAAACTATCATAGGGACGTACTATAGTGAGTTATTGGACCGGTTTGATAAAAAATAAAGGAGACACGGCCACATTTGGCAAAGAAGAAAGTGTTGTTCCATCATGACAATGCACCAGCACGTTCATCCAAAATTATCACTGCCAAACTAACCCAACTACGTTACGAATTGCCGCCACACCCGCCTTACACACCGGATCTGGCTCACTGTGACTTTTCTCTGTCCCCCAATATGGAAACATGGCTCGAGGGAAAGAAATTTAGGTCAGAGGTTCAGGTATTTTGAAGAGTTTGACAAATCCTACGTTTTGGAGGAGTTAGTGATTAGTTATTTGATACATATTATGTGAAGGGTTTAAGTAGAGCACATTTCCAGCATTGAACACATTCGACCCTTTCCGAAAATCTATGGGTTTCGAGTAATATAAGTTTTTAACTTTTTTCATATTTTTCATAAACTTATTAATTACGAAAAAACTAAATCTCTTTGGGTAATACTTTGAATGTCGTTTGTTAGACAATTCATCAATGATTCTTTGGAATTTTAACCTAAAAACACTCATAACTTTGAGGAACACCCATCAATCCACGTCATTTTCAATTAAATAACAGCGACTTGCCACTCAGATAGGTACGTAACTGAGCGTACAAATTGATTAAAAACATATTTGTTCTATCTGCTATTCAACATGGTGAAAATGATCCCACTGACTTTAAAGCAAGCAAAGTTGTTACTATAATTGTAAAGTAGGTGGAGAGAAACCCTAGACGGAGCTACGATCACTTTTATAATATATGTATCGATATCCTTGTGGTTGGGTTGTGGTTGAGATATGAGGGGGCACTGTTAGAAACTTGACGGACATCAGAATCAGAGTATAGTTGGCGGTGTATGTGGAACATTTGTCCCATTCCACACCTGCATGGTGGTGGTGGGAATGGGAGGGTGGGGGAAAGGCTATATTTTCTGGATTATTGCTTTTAAATTAAATTAAGGTCAGGGTAAAGTGACGACACTAGGCAAAGGGAATTCTGTTAGTATTTTTCAAAATAATATTTGTGCAAGTATTTATTGTATTATTTATTAACAATTTAAGTATTTATTTATTAAAAATTTAAACAATATGAATATCGGGTTATTTTATTCTACTCGGTACCAATTATTTTCGTTGCAACACTATTTACTCCGTATTGTGCGATTTGTATGGCTTGCCTTTGCACCTTAGGTATAGTATATATTTTATCTATGTACACACGTATCATAAACCCTCTTTAGTGTGTCCAAAAACCGCACGTTACGACCAGCATAAAGATAAGCTTCGTTATAAAAACTCATTTCTTATCTGAATATTGATAAATTATGACCATAATGTACCATAAGTCATATTATGACATTCAAATTTCCAACGCCGACGCCTGCCTGTGTGCCGCCCCCAGTTTGTCTGTGAAGTTCGTACTACTGAACAAGCTAAACAACTGCAGAGCAATGATCAATCAACGATACATGCCATAATGCCCGTCGAACATGTGGTTCCTGAACACATCAAAGAGAGCTTATGATAGATAGAGAGTGTGTAGATAAACTAGTGTATGTAACTGTACATAATTAGGCATTATGTAGCAGTCACATAAACTACTATAATGTAGGTAGGTACCTATTTACCTACAATGAAAAGGTATTCCGAGCTCAATCGATACATAAAATTTTAAAGCCGTGTTCACGTATGGTGATGTAACGAGAATGAAAACACCGGTGACACCGGAATTTTGAATTCTATGTAGGTACTTACTATTTTGTAGCGACAGCAAACTCAACAGAAAACTGCAATAAGTAATAAAATAAACATCGACGTCGACAACTTTTCAAGTGAATAACTTCTTTAGCCGTGATTTCGAAATCTAAAAGTGGGATGAGAATGATGGCTGATGGGTGGATGACAAACAATTGCTAAAAGTAATGCCTATTTTATTCGTCCGTCAACCAAACCTTGAAATATGGATCCTAGATAGTCTTTCTAATAAATAAAGTAAGTATAACATGTACACCCCAAAACTTAGTGCCATCTTTTAAAAAGCTTTATACGCTAATCAATATTATTATTTTTTTTACTTCAGTATGGGGTGAAGGGTGACTTCTCTAATTAATACCACTTATACTTATACAATTTTTGTTGTAAATTATTGTAATTCATTCATTCGTCAGGTGAATAGTTTCGCAAAATGTACGTACTCATTGCTAAAAAGGTTCGTGTTGAACCCTTTTTGCCAAACCATTCACCTGTACTTTCCTGTCCTGAGTACAACTCTTGTACATGTCATTGAAAAGATTAGATTCTTATCAAATAGTAAATACATCGTTGCCCCATTGCTTAGGTGATTTTAAGTATTGCAACTATCTAGGTATCTAATATTGATAGGTACTCTTTATGGACATTTGGAAATAATTGTGTTTCTAAACAAAAAAAAACATAATCTGATCTTTTTTCCTCCGTCTCATCTTTTCGACTCATGAACCGTCGTTACACAAGCTCGTTAGACGGGTATAACGACCGACGATCATGCCTATTACCACAGATATCTCAATGTTCTATGCCTATTATTAGTAGGTACCCATGATATGAAAGGTTATAGGGTAGAGTCACCTTAAGTTGGCCTCCCCGCCCCCAGTGGTCGGCTGTTTGCTTTACAAACCTGTGTATAGTGAATCGTCTATTATATTCACAAAAGAGGTAAAAATATGTTTCTATGGATTCTGATTATATATATTCGAAGTCAAAGTCAAAATTATTTATTACTGTAGATATTTACACATACTTAGCCAACGTCATTTTTTGCCTCTTCTCTACATTGGACCACTGTGGGATAGAAATGACGGACGGACGAAACTACCACAGATTGAATTTTAGAACTCTTTTAAAAATTGTTTTTTTAACCAAAACAAATATTACAATATTAAGTAAGTATTGAAATTAATAAGCAGGAATAAATAATTACAAAATTATTAAGAGCAAGGACTGTGTTGAGCTAGATTAACCCCATACTGTCCCATCATTTAAGTAATCTTGAACATTGTAATATCCCTTTTTCGACAAAGTCGCTTTAACATGATTTTTAATTGCTCAAATAGCAATTTCAAAGGTATCTTATTGTAGTAGAGAATGCACTGACCCTTGAAAGAATTACTAACCTTCGCGAGTGGCGCACTGTGATTGTAGTCTGTGATTATTTCTTAGATTTACATTACAGCTATCGTTAAGGGATTAAATATGGCCAGCGCCAGGGGACGCGAACAAAGAAATGCCTCTTAAACTTCAATTCTAGGCTAAACTAGACAACATAAAAATGTAGGATAAATATATGTTATAAAAGGTATATTAGAGATAAGAATGGACTTTTAAAATTACCGGATATCTGTTATATTTAATACTTAAAAATATTTTTCGCAATGCATTATTATTCAACTAAATGAACAAGCGCTCGGAGACGAAATCAGTTACCTATATGAAACTTATACGCAAAAATAGGTAAAAAAAGGGAAGATTTTTAGTTGTTTTATTTTATTTTTAATGTTATTATTACAGGAGTTTAATATTTTCTATAATTTTCTTGGTCTCGGAGCTCGGGCTGCCCCGCGGGGCTCTGCGCGGGAGCTTGCGTCAGTCTGCTTCGACGCGATGCGACGGGTATTTGTTTTCTTTGTCTAATTCTCAATGCCATTGGCCCTTGTTCAGCCCTTGAGATTGGAAAATGTTGTACGGTTCTTGCGTATATACATTATATTTTCGAAAATGAATTGTCTATCTACAGTTAGTTGTTATATTTTTTTTAAAGAAATTGTCTTTAAATAAATTATAACCATACGATTTTACAAGTAATCATTTATGTTCGTCACCCAGTCGCCCGACATGGGTAATGGTGAATCTTGAGATTTTGTTGAAGAAGAAAAAAATAAACTAAGTGTAAGCTCTCACCAGAAAATACAGAATGTATTGGGTTAATTCCCTGGTACTTTTTAATTATTATATATTTGTATATATTATTATAATTATATGTATGTGTTATAGTTATATATAGTATGACTAAATATGAATATTAGATTGTGTGAACTGTTTCCGGTGCAGTCAAAGCCTAACCTATATGACGATAAAAACCCAAGCTGTCATCGCGGCCAAAATACAAAATGCATCGCGAATTCCAACCTATGCCATTGTAATAGAGTGCAAACCTCTGAAAAATCCATTGTAATGTGGGTGTCCCTGACTGAGTGAGATCATTCCTCTATTTCCGGCACAGACCAACTATTTCCGGTCAGTAAAACTAGCAACTAATATATTTCCAAACCGTGGCAACCGGCAAGCGCGTTGGAATGGGAGGAGAGCTTGCGCGAGTCGGCGGAGTTGTATATGATTGTTCATTCATTGTATGGATTGTTTACGCAAGCGGGAAGGTTAAAAACATAAATCGAATAGGCAGCACTTTTACTCTACAGCACATTGAATTTTTTGTTGGTAGGGGAATCAAATGAATAAAAATATAATCCATAAAATTACCCAGCAATAAAAGACAAGCAAAAATGTCGTTAAGTGAATTGTCCTAAAGTGACACGCTCACGAGATTTTTGGCCGAAAAGTAATATCGTAAAAAGTTATTAGTGTCGTAAATACATTCTTTGAATTTCCAATTAAATGAAATGGATATAAGCTTAGTAATCTGCTCTAGAACGATTATTTTGAGAAGTTACACTTTAACTCAAATAAAAAATGTCAAGAAAATCAACCAAAATACTAGTTTTTCCCAATATAGCTTGACCTACTATGTTTTTTGTAATCTGATAGAATTATTAATAAGACACCTGTATATTGTTACCCCTATAAAGTTACAGAAACCTTAAAAAAAATACAATGACTATGTATGGACACCCGGAACAAAGACAGGGGAATCAAAAATTTTCCTCAGTAATTCTACCTGGAACTGATTCCAGTCAGAATTTCTGCGGTAAATATTTGAGGTGGCGTATAGTTAGACCCCTCACTAGTAAAGAAGGGTGAGAATTTACTCGTGACAAATATATGTTTTTTTTTTTTATTGCTGAGATGTTTCGCTAACATGATTAATTAAAAAAAATGTTTTCGTTCGGGAAAGACATTTTGATGGGTCTGCCGACTATGGGGATTGCTATTTCGCAGGGTCCGCAGATATACGTATATCATCGGATATATATCACTAGATTTATGTTATCCATTGATATTTTACTATTTTTTCCATTGATATTGTACAAGAAATTTAGCACATTGCTGTTTACTGGCAAAGCAAGCTAGCCGGGAGCGACACCTTTAGGTGTCATGCAAGACACCAAAGCGCCCGAAACAAAAACCACATAGAATCGGGACACCCATCCAGTACCCAACTCAGTCAGATGCTGTTTGACCCGTACAGATTTACCAATTTTTGAGACGATTTTCTTTAAACAGCAATCTTAGCAGAAGTAATGGGGTTAAGGTAGGTTGCACACGGTGGTTAAAAATCGCGCGGTTGTCGCACGGTTTTGATACTTGCGGCAACCGCCCGTTTTCACACCGTATAGTCGGATTATATGCGTTTGTATCGCGGCATGTATTGCCGTGAAACAAACAAACAAACGCGTGTTTGTATCACAGCAAACGCGCGTATATTTCGCGACAAAGGCCCTGTACCATCCGCTGTGAAAGTCCGTATCGACCCCTTTTATCGATTTCAATCTTGCTTACATTGAAGCTTACTCTTGTACTTGTTTATTTTAAGTGAATATATATGAAAAGGTAAAATTCAATAATCTATTCTCAAGCAAGAGAACTAGCAAGAAAGGTCTGGAAAGTACCGGCATGCGGGCATTTATTAAAACTGATCATAATATGTTCCATTAGCAATTGTTTGCATGTATGAGCAAATCATAATTATGTAAATTAATTTCACAATTAAATATCCGAAATTTGCATATTCAATGTAGTGGGTGTACTACGTAATTGTCGTTACCCATATCGCTAATGCACATGGTACAAGGCGTATCGTGGTACGGGGGTAAAAACTGTGACAACTATCACAAAATTATAGTCGTCCTTACCATTGCGTTCATGTATGGATATGTTGATTCATTGTACGCTGTACATTGCTGGCAATTTAAATTGTGTTAGAAATATTATAAACTCTGAATTACAGTTTATTAATTAAATTAAGGCCATGGTTAAGTTAATGAACCACTATTTTTTTCTCTACTTTAAAAAAGCCCACTTGCCGGTAACAATATAAATTATAATTTTATCATAGAAGTAGAAGTAACCAGTAACGAACAAAGATTCCTTTAGTGTTTCTTGCGATATTATAGGTACATTTTATTTTGATGGCGATGAATAAAATATAAGTTTAATTACAAAGGTTATTTTGGTAACTATCGTCATCGATTACCTCACTTAAAGGACCCCCTACCCTATGATAATATTATCCTTTCTTTTCTCATTAAGGTGTCACTATTATTGATAGGTGTCCTGATTTTGATAGTGTCTAAAGACATATATTAGTGACACCTGTCAAAAGACGTCACTGATTGTGATTATATTATTCTGAGATAATAATTATCACGTACTAATACTAACACAGTGATTGTACATAATGTGTTCGTTTATATATGTCACCGTAACATTGTCAAAACCGTTAGTTTATAATGTAACGTTATTTTTCTCGTCAGTTTACAAACTATCGATGAATTGTAAACTGTACCGTACTGCTTACGATATGACGCGTTAGTTTAGAATACACCGTTAAATTGTGAACTGGTTTAAACTGGAATTGCAAAAGGCAAACACTGCGGTATCTTAGGTGAAGAATAGAGGGAGCGAGCGCAGCGAATGTTAACATTGTAAGAACAAAAGAAACGTAAATTCTAAACCCTGTCGGTCTGGTTTACAATCTGTCGATAGTTTACAAACTAAAGCGTTAGATTATAAACTAACGGTTTTGACAATCTTACGGTGACATTATTTAGGTCGAGATTTAATTCAAATAGACAGATTGTAACTGTGCGTATTCCAAGCCTCTTACTCAGCCCCCGAAGGTAGTCGTCAGGATATGCCTGCTGGCAAAATAGGTATTTTAAGATTTTTTAGGTGGTGCGAGCTGGTCGGACGAACGGGTCATGACATGAGTCTTCTTTACTTTTATTACATGCCCACTGTAATGAACATCTACTGTAATAGCTTACCATGAGGTATATATATAATTAATTATTCAATGTCGCAAGATAATGCCCATCTGATTCCGTGCAAAACGTACGAGAGTAGAATACAAAGCCATAGTGACATTCGGCCTCAAAAATGTATGTTTGTCGTGGCCAGATCATAAAATTGATCATTTCATTTCATCTTGGTGGAATTAGAAGTTTCTATGAATGAAAAAAGTTTTTGGACAAAACACTGCGGTTGCATTGAAGAGTTGAATACTAAAGGGGTGAGCGCAGCGAAGCCAGGGACAGTCATCGTGTTACTTCAACATGGAGGCTGATCACAAAGAATAAAAATACTTTTATAAAGACATGTTTTCAAGAAATTTCCTGAAATGGTCGACTGATCACGAAATTAAACCAATTCTATGATCTGGCCACGACATATTATGCTCGAATATGTAAAGTAACGCCTCCTCAAACAGTTCACACAAATAGACGGACAGACCTTAGTTGAATTATTCAAACAATGTAAGTAGGTATAGTCATCGTATGAATTGCCTCCGCAGTTGCGAAATGGGCAGTTGAAATGAATTATGGAGTATAATGTTGGTGCTGGACAACTCGATGACGTCACGAGAATTTCTACTCAACTCAATCTTATTCAGAGAATAAATGCTTAACTTCGCGTTCGAAGACTAAATCAGAAGAAGAAGAAAAATAATTGACGAAATTCAGCTCGTTCTGACTTGGATGGCTAAAACAAATTATTGCAAGATAAAAGAAAGTCCCACTCTTTCTCTTTCAAAAACCGGGTAAAAGAGCACTTCCTCTCTCTCTTTCACTAGTTCTACGCCTTCATTATTTTTATTAATGGATAGCTAATTATAATTATATAGCGTCAAATGAGGTGTTGGATTTTACAGTACAATCACATACCCTATATCACTCATACGGTCTCAACGAATCCAACGACGTATTATAATAAGCTATCCAATAGTATATAACTACCCTAATTATTGTATTTTCTTCTTATATTAAAATGAAGGGTGCATGAGTTATATGTCATCGTGTTCAGCATGCAAGGCACAATACATTTAGGTCACGTGTGCGTGCACCAGCCCTTCAGTTTCCATCAGCTCCGAAATAATGGTAGGTTTAGGTTAGCTGTAAGAAATTTCTTTTTAGAAATAAGCTCACATTTATATTTTTTCCATTGTGTTTTCTGTGCAATAAAGAATTATATATATGCACTCTAAGTGTTTTCTCCCATACAAAGGTAACGATTTTTAATTTCGAGTTGAACGAAGTGAAAATTAAGTAAGTATGTATTGTAATCGTAAAAAAAAACAAGGTTGAGATTTTGATGGGGATAGGTTCTCTATCGTTAACTTTGTCCGAAAAAGTGAAAAAAAAAATGTGTATGAGTCAGAGTCAGAGTCATTTTTTTATTGAATATAAATAAATAAATTATCTTATTCAACGTCAAAATTATACTTACTTATAACTACAAGTCAATTTTTTTTATATAAAAAAAAGACTACACCGTTTCGGAAGGTGGGCCTAAGCGTTAAGAAGAAACGGCAAGAAACTCCCCCATACCTTTTTTTTTTTAAATGTATATATGTATGTATGTATGTGCGTGCGTGTGTGCGTGCGCGCGTGTGTATGTATCGATGGCTGTTTTCCGTTGTCAGCTCTGAGACTAAATAAAGCACTGAACCGAATTGGATGAAATTTTGTATTGAGGGTAATTTTTTAAACATCTAGAACATTTTTTTTTCTTTTTTTTTGGATAACTTGTTTATTGAAGGTACCTGTCAAATGTACAAATCAAACACATTTATTGAGTTTATTCAAAAACGGGACTAACGATATTTTTTAAACTTGTCATAGTATCTCTTAATATCGTCTATAACATGGCATACTCGGTTATTACCGCGAAATTCTAAAAATGGTAGCTCCCATACTATATGCACAGAGTGCCATATATTTAGTTTCCTTACATTAGTATGGTGGAGTGGTCATAGTATGTATATTATTACTATTTATACAGGTTTATGTATATATTGGTACTTATTTAGTCGTTTGGTATAAAGGTATTTTATTTTACATATTTTATAGATATTTAGTTTCTTTATTTATTATTTAATATAGATAATTGTGCACTTTCATGCTATTTTTTTATCATGCCTTGTGTTCGATTCAAAATCGATACTCGATCGATGGTTTCGGAACGGCCATTTTGAATTTGACAGTTGCTGCCAACAGAGCAGTTTTTGACGACTGACTGACGAAAAGCCCCCGCAATGTGACGCGTATTGATTTTGGGGCATTGAAATTAAATCGTAAGCCATCTGGAATGGTATTCGGGCTCCCCTCAGGATTGTCTTATAGCTGAGTGTATTGTGGTTCTCCGAACCAGATAAAGTTCGTATTTACGTAACACTGTGCGTGTCGAAGCTGGCCTGCCAGCCATACCTGGTTGGCTGAAGAACCTGTCTACCAAGAAGAGCCTAGGGTGCACCCAGGCCTTGCAGAGAGACAGGAGTTTGACGGGAACGAAGCACAGACCAGGTCAGATAGAATCTATTTACTTTAGCTCGGTGAATCGCCGACGTTCTTGCTTCTTGGCATCTGATCGCTACGCTACCTCGTAGCTATGGGCCCCTGCGAGGTCATCGGGTGCCGAGAGGCCTGAACATTTTGGTAGCAAGAGCGTGGTTTCCTGAGATTTGCAGCCGTCAAGGGCTCCAGGAACCCACGATTTGGGACTATCAATCTGTAGGTATAGGCGGTTATTAGCTAACTTGGTTTTGTTCCTGTATCCACATAGATTGGTAGTATTGTAAGTTATAAGTCTATTGCTGGTAGTAGACAGACAGATATAACAGTTTTCCCTAAATGACCAGTTGTACTGAGATGTGACTCAGAATAGTAATTACATTACAGGTACATTGTAGGTGAATTGAAATTTGCATTTGAAGTACCAGTTACCAGTTAGTCAATCTATTAGTGGTCTAGTAATGCTAATGAATGTTTGGACATTGTTTTCAGTTTATAGCAATTTATAACTTGAACTAATATTGACTATCTGTGTGTGTTATATGATATAGGGAAACTAAATTGTTGTTTACAGAATTTGTGTAGATATAAAACTCGGTTTCTATTGTTTGGGGAAATCAGCATTGTTTAAGTTATAGATTAGGGTTCCCTCGTTTGTGTTGTAGACTGGAGGGTCCAATATAATTGAGTTACTGCAAATTGTGAGTAAGTATCGTTCCGATCATGTCGTTGTCTGAAATACAGAAGGGTGTTTCTAAGGAGCTCAGATGGTTTTCCTCCGCACACGGTCTGATAGACCGTTTAGATAGGCATGATGTGATGTTGGAGCGGTCTATGGACGTTAAGGAACGCTACAACAGGGTGCTCGAATTGTCCGCGCAGGCGGAAGCAGTTGATGGTTGCGCACCTGACAGGCTGTCACGGTTGCTAGGGGATGTCGACCAGTGTATGGAGATGGCAGCTGCTATCACGCAGAAGGCTGCGGACATACGTAGGCAGCGCGAGTTCAGCCGTGGTGGTGACATTGAAGCACCTCTGCCGCATCAGGGATCGGGGACCAGGTTACCCGTTATAACTATGCCTACCTTTGACGGAGTGTCCGGTGAATGGATGAGCTTCGTCAATCTGTTCGACAGTTTGGTGCACATGCGATCGGACATTACCAAGTCTGTCAAAATGGCTCAGCTGGTGGCAGCATTGAGGGGTGAGCCTAGGGAGCTGGTCGCTCATTTGACAGTTACGGAGGGTAACTATGAAACGGCCAGGCAATTGTTGGTCAGACGTTACCACAACAAACGGAGGTTGGCCGATGCCCAACTGAACCGTTTGTTTAGTATCCCGGTTGTGAACAAGGTCGGGGCCATACAGACGGAGGTTTTGAACCCGTTGTTGTCCGTCACCAAGGCCCTAGAGAATCTTGGACTTCCGGTTGGTGAATGGTCCTACCTACTGCTGTACATTGTACTTTCCCGCCTACCCGCTGACGTGCAGACTCGTTTCGAACAGTCTCACGGGAGGTCGGCCGAGGACCTGCCCGCCTTCTCCGACTTGGTCGGATTTTTGGAAGAGGAGGCTCGACGGGCAGAGAATTTGGGGTTGACGGCCACCCATCCTTCGGAGCCACAGAGAGCTGCCGGGAGCGCTGTGAGTAGGGGCCCTCCGACGAGGAAGGACCGCACCAACCGGCAGTCATATGGGACTGTGAGTGCAGTGACACCACATAGTGAGACCTGCCCATGTTGTAGGCAGATTGGCCATGCTGTGGCCGATTGCAATAAGTTCGGGGAACTTAGGGTTGAGGGACGGCGCCGGATGGCCAAGCAGCGGGGCTGGTGTTTCCTGTGCCTCGGGCCACACATGGCTAGGGACTGCACGCGCACAAAATTGTGCGGATATTGTGGTGGGGCCCACAACAATTTGTTGTGCATGAACCGGTCCGGCCAACAGCCACCACAGGGCCGTACCCAGGGTGACACGGCATGGGGCCCTGAGAATTCGTTTGCGACTCGGAGCGCAACTCAGGAGCCAACGTCCCCACGTCCACAGGGCCGTACCCAGGGTGATACGGAATGGGGCCCTGAGAGTTCGTTTGCGACTCGGAGCGCAACTCAGGGGCCAATGTCCCCACGTGCACAGGGCGGTACTAGGGTGCAGGGCCGCACTCAGGGTCATCACATGGGGGGCCCTGAGTTTTCGGTTGCGACTCAGCATCCGACTCAGCGGGCAATGGGGCCACAAGCACGCAGCCACCCAGGGGTGCAGGGCCGCACTCAGGGTCATCACATGGGGGGCCCTGAGTTTTCGGTTGCGACTCAGCATCCGACTCAGCGGGACATTGGGTATGTTGAGCAGGCCGTAACGGGCGGGTGGCATGGGACACCTTCGAGCTATGCGGATGCGGCTCGGACGCCGCCTCAGTTGTCGCCCCGCTCGTCGCCTCGTCCTCGTCGGTCGCATGTGATGTCCCCCCCGCTCATGGAGCGGCCACGGTTGAATTCACGCCCACAACCCTTCGGGGGGCGTCGTAGGGTGGCAATGGAACCGGCGCGTGGGCCATTTGTACAGTGGGACCCGCTGGCGTATAGCTGCCTACCTGATCGGTTACAGGCAGAGTGGGGCCCCGGGGGCCCTCGCTAGGAATTTGCGGCCCAACAATTTGTTGCCCCCCAACCGGAGACGGTGGTGTTACCGATCGCCTCTGTGCTTGTTTGGGATTTGGCGGGCAACCCAACATACGTTCGCGCCCTATTAGATTCTGGAGCTCAGGGCTGCATTGTATCGAACGATTTAGCGAAATGGTTGGGCCTCAATATAAATAATGTATCGCTGCCGAGGAAATTGGTCCCTGCTGGGGATTACAGGGCAACCCTTCACGGGTTTTGTGATGCCTCTGAACGAGGGTTTGCGGCAGCGGTTTATTTGCGAACCGTCACCTCCACCGGGGAGGTCGACGTGCGTTTGGTTTTGGCAAAAAGCAAGGTAGCGCCTATTCGGACAAGGATGACGATTCCAAAACTGGAACTGTCCGGGGCTGCTCTTTTGACCAAACTTTTGAATCACACTCTAACAGTGTTGCGTGGGTCAGTGGTTTTGGAGGATACGGTGTACGCGTGGACGGACAGCCAGATTGTTTTGTGCTGGCTGAAGGCTTCGGTCCATACCTTAGAGGTTTTTGTTGCGAACCGTGTCTCCCAGATTGTGTCGTCTGAGGTCCCACTGACTTGGAGACATGTACCAGGAGAATTGAACCCGTCTGATTGTGCATCCAGGGGATGTCGGGCTCCTGAACTCGAGCTCGTTGCTGATCTCTCGACAGAGGCTTTCATTGCTTGTTTGGATAGGTTTGTTTCTCGAAGGGGACTTCCAACTTTGATCCGCTCTGATAACGGCACTAACTACATCGGTGCGGAACGATGCTTACGAGAGATAGTCAACTTTTTGAATGTAAATAAAGTGGATATTGGAACGGCCCTCTCCCGTCGGGGTATACAGTGGACCTTCAGCCCACCGATTTGCCCCCACTGGGGTGGGATTTTTGAGGCCGTAGTTAAGTCAGCTAAGACGCACTTGGGGCGTATAGTAGGTCGGACCGCGCTGACTTTTGAGGAGCTCGCGACATTGTTTTGTAAGAACGAGGCCGTTCTCAATTCGCGACCGTTGTGTCCGCTCAGCTCGGATCCAAATGACCTGGAGGCTCTGACCCCAGGCCATTTCTTGATAGGACAGCCACTTAACGCGTTGCCCGAGCACCCCTTCGAGGGAGTGAAATTGTATCGGTTGTCAAGGTATCAGATGTTGCAGCAGTTTACTCAGAATTTCTGGAAGCGTTGGTCGCTCGAGTATCTGCATATCTTACAACAGCGCCTTCAGTGGACTGACAAAACCAGCCCCCCTAGTGTTGGTGACCTCGTGCTGGTTAAGGATGCTAACCTACCGCCACTACGTTGGCGCAGGGGGCGCATTGTTAACTTGTTCCCTGGCAAGGACGGGACCCCCCGGTCTGCAGAGGTTCTAGTAGGAGGCTCGGTACTAAAACGAGCGGTAGCAACGTTGTCTCGGCTGCCCGTAGATTAAGGGACAGGTGGGTGCCTGTCCGGGCGGGTGATTGTTCGATTCAAAATCGATACTCGATCGATGGTTTCGGAACGGCCATTTTGAATTTGACAGTTGCTGCCAACAGAGCAGTTTTTGACGACTGACTGACGAAAAGCCCCCGCAATGTGACGCGTATTGATTTTGGGGCATTGAAATTAAATCGTAAGCCATCTGGAATGGTATTCGGGCTCCCCTCAGGATTGTCTTATAGCTGAGTGTATTGTGGTTCTCCGAACCAGATAAAGTTCGTATTTACGTAACACTGTGCGTGTCGAAGCTGGCCTGCCAGCCATACCTGGTTGGCTGAAGAACCTGTCTACCAAGAAGAGCCTAGGGTGCACCCAGGCCTTGCAGAGAGACAGGAGTTTGACGGGAACGAAGCACAGACCAGGTCAGATAGAATCTATTTACTTTAGCTCGGTGAATCGCCGACGTTCTTGCTTCTTGGCATCTGATCGCTACGCTACCTCGTAGCTATGGGCCCCTGCGAGGTCATCGGGTGCCGAGAGGCCTGAACACCTTGGTTTGCTGGAAGAAATCTCTTTTTAGAGATAAGCTCGCCTTTGTACATATATTTTCCACGAATGTAACTTTTTATTTATCTTTGTGCAATAAAGAATAATGAAAATTATAAGCTGTGGTGCCCCCGCGGGATCCGTATCCTCATTTTTCAAATAGTCCTATAGGTAGCTACCTACTTATTTGTATTCTATGTATTAATATGTTTTTACTTTATTTGTAAATATCGCCATTGTTATTCCCATTCATAATGTGTGCGGGTTTGTCACAAGTTTTTTTTTTAAGTGAATAGTTAGTTCAAAGAGTGTGACAAAGTAATTATACGAAAATACCGATTACTAAGTACATTTCTTGGCATTCTAACAGGTTTACATTTCTTGGAATTTTGTGAAATATGAGAAGTAAATATTTAAATATGTGTTTCTATATCTGGTTTCATTGCTTTGACCATAAAATTTCACCATCAACTTGACTTATGCCTATGAGCTTGTATTGGGTGCTTTGGCGAAATTTTCTTACAAATTTAGGAGTTCATAATTCGTGTAATTCATGAGCTAGTTCCTTTATTTTTTATTGTATAAATTTGTTTTTCAAAGTTATACATCGACATATAAAAAAATTCTAATCTTCAATTCAAAATCAAAATTCAAATACCTAAAATAAAATCTTCAAAATCAGTTCGTCCTAGTCCTTAGGACGAACTGATTTTTTTCATGATAAGATTCGTAAAATTTGTTTACAGCTGACAGTTTTCACAAATTAAATCTTTGCGGTTAGCTAAATGTTGTCTCATTCATTCACACAAAGTTTTATAAAATTATGTTTTGTTTTCCTTCCTTCAAAAAAAATGCAAAAATATGAGTTTTCTCCAATTTCTCCAAACAAATCGATGATTTTATAGGTAAGCACCTAATATGTAGATCATTACAGAATCAGCAATCATTTTGTTTCCAAAATTGAGTTTTTCTACTTACCTATGTAGCGTTCACTTGTTCCGCTCAGTTATTTGTGTTGCATCTACTATAGTTTATAAATAGTTATGTGCAATGAGTACATGTGCTCATTTTGTGAAGAGCTTTGATGTATTGTAATGTATGTAGTTGATGTAATAGCAATTGTGTTCGGCACAGAATCTTTTGTTGTCCTTTTGTAATGCGAGGCAAGCCCTTTAGACTTTAACCACGTTACCACAAAAAATATCAAACAGCGTTTAACCTAAAAAAACGTCAAATCCCATAAATTTTTATTTTAAAACAAGTGTTGTACAGGATTTTTTTGTGGTATTTACACCTACATCAATAATTTGGTTATGGCTCACCTAGCATTAAAATAAACCAACCAAAACGAGAGATGAAAACAGTCCCACACAGGAGATGCAGGTTCGAAACCTGACCAGCTACCAATGAGATAATTAATTTATTTTAAGTACATTATACGGACGTTCCAACGGTGATGGAAAACATCGTGAGGAAACCTGCATTACTATATAGCTGCGGCGATAAGCTAGCCCCCTGTCACGCAAAATGGAGTATTGAATAACTGGCTCAAAGTGGACACAATTGTGCCTCTGCCACCCCGTATGGGAAAAGGCGTGACGCTATGTAATGTTATGAAAACAGTCCCGTTGGGTAGAGGGAAAAAGAATCCCCAGGTCTTGGATGTTTATATGTGTGTGATGTCGCTGTTTCTAGTTCCCACGATACAGGGTACCCTAGTGTGAGGCCAGAAGCAACGTATGTGCCTTTACATAAATGTTGTTTATGTTTAGTCACATCGTTTTGACTATATTTTTGTGGTTGGCTCTACTACTGAAGATGTCTTATGTATAGAATTACATAACTATATGATATAGAGTGACAAATAAAATAAAAGTTGTGGTCTTTTAATGTATCATAGAAAATAAGAAGATGATTAGTTTAAGTACGTTTTAAGGCACGAAATCGATAAGCAACAGCCCAAACAACATGCAAATGGTCCCATAGATTTTTTGATATGTCAAATATATCAAATAATTTATTTGTGGAAATCGTTGGTGTTAATCTAGGTTGAGATTGATGTTTCATAGTACGCTATTTTTACCCATTTCGCATACAAATAAATATATGTTACATCATAGAATGTAATTAAAACTGTTAAATTTATAAATAACAAAATAATGATCTGACAGGGTAGCGAGCCCAATAAGCAAAGATCACTATTTATCATTTAAGTATTCTTTGGTGCTGAAGTATGTCTTATCAGTTAGTAATTTCCTCACCTTTGATTTGAATTGTTTTATATGCTCTCCATTATAATACCTATAATATCTTGGACTATTTACTCACATTGATCTAGCCCCAAACTAGGATTCCCTGTATCTTGGGTACTAGACAACGATACACATGCTTATATAGATAAATATTGTACTTAGATAGATAAACAACCATGACTAGGGTACAAACATCCGTTCTCATCAAACAAATATTTGCCCCCACCGGGACTCGAACCCGGAACCCTTGGTTTCGTAGGCAGTGTCACTGCCAACTCGGCCATTCGGGACATCAACGCGTCATTCTGCGAATACTTTCGGGCAGTTATTTATACAATATGGGTGCCATTCCAAAAAAGCTGTTTTGAAGAGCATATCTTATTTTGGTAGCGTGTACTTGTGAATTTGTCAAATAGTTCTAGATTCTGAATCAGTCGCTATGACGTCGTTAAGACGACATTCCGCATTTATCGTATGTATTCTGTCGCATGTTTCAGCTAGTTACTTCCACAATACCTGCTTCATCAACATCAGCACCTACTCCAGTACCAGTGAGTTTTTTAATTAATATTCAATAACACCCTGTAATTGATATCATTATCTTAGCTAGGCCATATCCTTTTGATACAATTTTCTCTACGCTACGCACATGTTTATTCAGCGCTTCTTACAATTACCAACTATACAACAAAAACATATTTAATTGTCCTATGGCAATTACCGTCAAGAAATTAAAATGTATATTATGTGCAATTCCATACAGAGTTTTTTCTATTTAGTTCATTCTGTAGGTTAATAATAAAAATGCATACTTCTGCACTTTATAGCTGTATGCAGTCATCGTTTAACTGATGGGTACATTAACTGAGTTTACAATTAACATTGCACGTGGTTACTAATAACTAACTATAGTACCATGGACGAATAAAACTAGAGGACAGACAACTGTAGTACTTTGAAGCGTATTTCGATTTTTAGTTTAAATGTATATTGCTAGATAGAGCTACTAGTTCAAAAGTTATTTCTATTATAGGTAGTATCGTGGTGGCGCGCTTAATTTAGGAAAGAGGCGGTATAAGCGTAAGTAAGAAATGTAAGAAACAAGGCTTACGCTTACGCCATCTCTGATTTTTCGTTGATATTACAATGGATTATACTACGCCGTCACCCTAAGCACCCATCATCTATTGCGTGGTACAGCGACATCTAGAAATAATACAGGATTTTAGCTTTCTAGCAGGGTACGTTTTTTTATAAGACGTTGTCAGTCCTCTAGTTTTATTCGTCCATGATAGTATTAAGTAAAGGCACGTTGAGTGTTCTGAGAATGAAATGATAGTGTGTTGGGTTAGTAGTGCGCGTAATGATCTTAGAACTTACTACTACCGTATGTATAATTTATTCGAATACGGCGGCTCTCTCGATGTTTTCAATGTCTCAATCAATAGGCCACCTAAAACGCCTAATATTAACTCGACTTATCAATTATCATTCTCCTAACTTTGTTAAATCTTAGTTTATAACCCCAACAATATTTTTTTTGAATTTTTTTTCTTGGGTTCGTATGAAGGCATGTGTGTCACTACATAGAACAAGTGGTGTTTAATTTTAACTAATTTATGTACTCAGCAACCCTGTATCCTAGAATAAGCAAACAAGTAATTGGTGCATGAATTGTTCGTGGACTTAAATAATAAAAATAAATAAATTTACTCTACTACTTACTACCTGAATGAAAGCCTCAACTTAAAATGAAATATTTACGAGTAGATCTAGGTTTTGGTGCCATTGCATATTGGACGTGGCCTTTGCTGAACCACTTACTAGTGTTTTCAAACATACCATAAGGTTTTACGCATAATGTCAGTCTGCCCTCACCTGGTAGTCTGGTAGATAGTTCCAGATGGGCTAACCCCGGCACATGACACCTGTAGCTCTGCGGCGTAGCGGATATACTCAACAGTGCCTCTGCCATACCTTATGGGAATGTTGTAGATTCTGATCCGCCCTCACCTGACAGACGGTTCCAGATGAGCTAGCTCTGGCACCCGACACCAGTGGCTCTGCGGCGTGGCGGCCACGAACATCTGCACGAAGTACACGAACGCGAAGAAGAATGCGAACGGCAGCATGCCGACGAACAGCAGCTTCTGGTATCTGCAGACCAGATGAAAACATTGCAAGGAAACCTTTATGCGGCGACAGGCACCTGTCACGCAAAATGCATTGGGTATATTCTATGGAATTACTGGGTAAACATGGTAACGTGGTCATAAAATTGCGTGACGCAATCCATGCATTATGTTTTACGTTATAATAGACAGTCAAGAGGACTACTAGTAGGGTACTTCTATTCTACCATTAGATCGAATCAAAACTCTGTTGACAATAGACTGATTGTTCGGGTGTCATAAATATCGAACGAATTTAATTGACAACTTTAAAAAGACAGCTCTTGTACGGTAGACTATTTTAACTAATTAAGTGAATCGATACCAATTTGAAATTACTAACTCTCTTACGTTTCATAATCGTCTGTAATGCTATATCTATCAGAGTGAGACCTTCTTGTTACACTCTTTTAAGTGTTCTTCAAAGGAGTTGTAACCTTTCGGAAGCATGTTGTAGCGTAATTTATTAGGTTTTGACTGGTACCTGCCCATTTATTAGGTTTTGACTGGTACCTGCCCATTTATTAGGTTTTGACTGGTACCTGCCCATTTATTAGGTTTTGACTGGTACCTGCCCATTTATTAGGTTTTGACTGGTACCTGCCCATTTATTAGGTTTTGACTGGTACCTGCCCATTTATTAGGTTTTGACTGGTACCTGCCCATTTCGCCGACATGGAGAAGCACTGCCTCGAGCGGATCGTCAGAGAAGCCATCTTGGTTTTCTTTCTTGTTTAGCTCTTTGGCCTCCTGAAATAAGAATTCAAATTTTAATTGTCAAAATATTCAAATAAACATTTACATTAAGTCACATACATTGCTTCTGGCCCCACACTAGGATACCCTTTGTCGTGGGAATCAGAAACAGCGACGTCACACACATATAAACATCCAAGACATGTTTTTTTTTTTCTTTACCCTCAGCCGGGGATCGAACCCGGAAGATTAAGATTTACTTCTTATTAGTTATAAGCGAGGGATGAATTGATAAGTCTTGAAAAACCGGGTATCACAAAAGGGGCAACACAGATCAGCCTGTACAAGACTAAGTCTATAATTAAAGTTCAACTTTTCACCCTTTAGTTCAAGCTTTATTTGGACACTTGGATGAGGCTGATGAGATCGTTGACCCCATCAGAGACGAAGTAATCAATGCAGGTACCTAATTAAAATAATATCCCACGACGCTAGGATTTTATCGGTTTTGGTAACTATTTTTAAGCCTCTAGATAAAACTTATCTTAGTTCTGGATACAGAAATCATAAGTCATTTTTGGTGACGTCTGGAGCGGGATGTACTTACCTACCTATTAAAAACTTATAAATATTCTGTTTTTGCAAAATTTTCACGAGTGAAAACTACGTGAGATCATAATCCGTGACAAAACAATATTCAACATATGTTGAAATTAGTTGGTATAATTGTTGAACTGATATCAATCTTATGGCTAAGGGATTCAGCATAGTTTTTATCGCGACAGTGGAGTTACTGTTTTGTCAAAACCAATTAAATTAATGTATGATTGGCTATCGTTTTGCTTCATATTGGTTATCTACCGGTTAGTAGTTCTGCAAGTGTCTAAAATCTTTAAACTCTACTGACAGCTTCAAATCCGACATCTTTTGCACGGTCACCGTAGGTTCATTGCAAATTCGATTTTTTATTTACTAAGAAGTTACTAACGTGTTATTTTATTACTTACGTAGGTACATACTTGCTATGTAGTTTAGTAGTGATATTTCTCTGGAGTTATTATTAGCACCAAAATTAGGGATAGTGCGTAAAAACGGAATTGTAAAATGATATAACTTATTCATCCCACACGCAGATGTCGCCGCAAGTTTCTTTAGATTTAAGCGTTATGTGACCTCTCTTGTTCGCGTAGGGTAAGGTAGGGTGAGAGAATGAGAGGAGACAGCTCGCTTCAGAGCCAATGAAACATGGCGCGAACTGAACCTAGTCAATGGTAGTGATTATACGACAGCCGACTACATCATAGGTGTCTGCGCCGAAACCTTCCGAACATTTCCTAATCTTAATCTTACCTAAACAAATTTGAGAGAGTGATAATGTTAGATATGTAATGAGGTTATTGTCCTTGTCATGCACCATTCTGCATAAATTTCCCTAAATATGCGCGTGTATACCTTTGAGTAATAATGTATTACTCAAAGGTGTCTGCTTTTCTGTGAAGTAGGTACCTATAGTTTTAATCAAAAGCATCTCACTCAGCCACCTCGCAATATGTTCAATTCACAATTTTTGGACTGAAGAGATGAAAAGAAAATTGCAGATTTAACTAGTCCACAAAATTCTGAGCTGTAAAACTTCAAAAAAAAAACAGATTTTGCCTACTATAGATAACGATCTATAGTAGGCAAAATCTGTTAATATATGTACGGTGCTCATCCCTGTCCAACTAAATTATTATTTTATAACCACGAATGAATGATCGTTTCGGTTCCATAGTTCTACGAACCTCAGATGTGTTAGCTTTACTATTTTTCTTTTCTCCATTCATGGTTCACCATTTACCACACCACTACGTAAATATTAAGTAAATAATAATAAATCGATTGTTCACAAAATCGCAGACCGCTGGGAGCGACGTTATCACTATTAGTGAAGTGGTAAAGCATACCTAGTACCTAGGTACCTATTCATTACGTATTGAACGCCGATAAAAAATTCAACAGAGCCTGACTGACTTGCAGTTGTCTCATTTTTTTTGTGATCGCTCCGGCGCAGATGTAGATGTTCCGCCTCCTAACATAGAAGATACTAATCCTGAATGAGTAATAATTTAAAAAACAAAAAAAACCTGATCGCAGTACACTAAAAAGCACAAAACAAGCATATAAGACTTTACGTAATTATTGAGATTCGATAAAATTATGCAATTAATAACTTTAAATGCAAGCAGAACCCACTTTATTAGATTTAATTAGTGCCGCCTGCCTTTAACTTTAATTTAATTGAACACTGAACGATAATAATTTCATCGAATCCTTCTTATTTGTACAAAAATACGAAAAGTCTGTGAATGCTTAGTTTAAAACTAATGTGTATTATTCATAGCTTGAACAAGATAAGTAAATATTTTCATATTCACCTTTTATAGTAGTTTATTCCAAATGTCTTTATTACTGTAGATACATATTTACATATACTTAGCAATCATCATTTTCTGCCAATGTAGATAAAATTTAACCACTGTGGAAGAAGTAGGGCCTAGAAACTCTTACAGATTGATTTTTAGATCTCTTTTAAAAATTGCTTGTGCATAACTAATAAAAATATTACAATATTAATTATCATAATTAATAAGCGGGAATAAATTACTACAAAATTATTAAAAGCAAGGTTTGTGTTGACCCAGATTAACCCCATACAGTCCCGTCATTTAAGTAATCTTGAACATTGTAATATCCCTTTTTCGGCAAAGTCGCTCTAGCATTTTTTAAATTGCTCAAATGGCAATTTCAAGATCTCCAGAGGTACCTGTTGCAGTAGAGAATGCACTGACCCTTGAAAGAATTTCTAACCTTCGCGAGTCTAAACCGGGGCGCAATTAGTCTGTGATTATTTCTTAGGTTAACATTACAGTTATCGCTAAGTTTGGAAAATGTTGTAAGGTTCTTGCGTACATACATTCGAAAATTAATTGACTAGCTAATAGCTACAGTTAGTACGTCAATTTATTTAAAAAGTTCTCTTAAGGAGTCTTTTCTGTAAAATAAAAATAGTTTGAATATCCGCTGCTTTCCTCCTCCAAGATATTATAGGACATCACACTATGAAAGTAAGTATTATATACTAGCCTAGATGTAGCCACATCCGTGTTTTGTCTGATGTTCCTAACTGCGTAAGCCGCAGAACTTAATCATCAATTTTTTTTGGTCTTTCAATTTTGAAGACCAGTGAAGTATCATCAGCAAACAACACTATGTCAGTCAATTTCTCCACCATGAAAGGCAGATCGTTAATATATACCAGGAATAAGAAAGGGCCTAATATGTAACCTTGTGGAACGCCAATTTTTACTCCCGATCCATCAGACTTAACGCCGTTGTCTTCTGCCTATTGAATTATATTGCTTAGGTATGATCTTAGTAGATCCATCGCTTTATTTTTAATTCCGTAATGGTTTAGTTTCATTAGTAGCGTATCATTATCAAGACAAACAAATGCCTTCGACAGATCGCAAAAAACACCGATAGCATCTTGTGCGGCTTCCCATGCAAAATAAATGTGAGATGAAATGAAATGAAATTAAATTTATTTGCGTTGATGTGGTAAAGATTCAAACACTAATACCTTAATTAGTAGGTCTTGAAGTAGGTATAATTAATTCAGATCGGCACATTCAGCCAACTTGTGGCATGCAAATATTAGAGTCGGGTATCTTTGTGTTATGTACCGACAATTAGTAGCTAAAATATATAAATTAAATCACATGTCCTAACACTAATACCTTAATTAGTAAATCATTCATAATAACAATATTCCGTAATAATAACATTAAATTAATTATTGAGTTTTGATGTCATGCTATAAAATTCATTTAAATCATAAAAGCAGTTATTAACTAACCACCTTTTTAGCCTCAACTTAAAAATAGGTAATGGTAAACATTGTAAATCTGCGGGTAAACAGTTAAATATTTTCACAGCCATAAATAACAGTTTCTTTGTAAAAGTGCCGTTTTTGATTTAGGAACTACTAGGCGATTTGGATATCTAGTATTAAAAGGATATGCACTGGAAAAGTTGGTAAATAAATTGATATTTAATTTTACAAAACTGCTTATCTCGAATATGTAAATGCCAGTCAGTGTTAGTAGATTTAGTTTTTTAAACAACGGCCTGCAAGACTCATATGGGTTTACGCCACATACGGCTCGTATGCAGCGATTCTGCATTATAAAGAGACGTGGTATGTCTACTGAGTTCCCCCAAACGACGATTCCATAGCGTAGCATGGACGCCACGTATCCGTGATAAGCTAAGAGAGCTGATTCTCTGCTGGCTACTTTCGTAAGGCGGTACAGTACAAAAGTAAACCTGTTTATCTTTTTACATGTTTTGTCAACTTGCGCCTTCCATGATATTTGAGGGTCTATTGTAATTCCGAGAAAAACTGTTTCATTTGATTCATGTATTGGTTGATTTTGGTATGTCAGGGATAAATTTAATTCAGGTTTAATTTGATTGAAAAATTGCATAAACGATGTTTTGTCGACATTCACACATAAATTATTCATTACTAACCAGTTGATTATTTGTTTAATTGTATTATTTATATCATTATTAAATTCATTTGTATCTGTACACTCTAAGATAACAGAAATATCATCCGCAAATAGGGTGCAACGGTGTTCTGTCACTTCTGGTATGTCATTAATATATAACTAAAACAATAGTGGACCAAGCACACTACCTTGTGGAACACCAAATGTATTTCTACGTAGTTCTGATTTGTTTTCAGTTAGTTCTAAGTTTTTATTTAACTTTTTTATTACAACATACTGTGTACGGTCGCTCAGGTAGGTTTTAATCCAATTTAACGCCGGTCCGCGGATACCGTATCTTTCATATTTTCCTATGAGAATATTATGACACACGAAGTCAAAAGCCTTTGACATGTCAAAAAATACGGTCACTGTGTGTGTCTTTTTATCAATAGCCTCGGCCAATTGTTTTACTAAATTAAAGCATGCGAGAGTAGTGGATTTTCCCTTCTGGAAACCGTTATAGATATAAGGGTAATACCTGCATCCGTAGTCGATTTACCCCTAGTGAAACCGTATTGTTTGGCGTGGAGTTGTTTTGTACGGTGGAAGTGTGAGAGCATTTAATTTAGTTTAATCTTTTCAAAAATTATACTTAGTTCTGGAAGAACAAATCAAATCAAATATTTATTTATTCAAAGAAAAGAAACAGAAAACGTTTACAATATTTGAGGCCCTTAGCTAAAATGTGACACATGATAATTGAGTCATCTGAGCCTGAGCTAGGTGTAAACCTGTATTTCAGACTACAGTGCTCTTCCTATAATATATATATAAAGCTACACTTTTTTATACAAAAATTACTGACTAATACTGACTAAAGACAAAGTTATAAAAATATGAAAAAAATGGGTGTGTGGGTGAGTGGGTGAGCCTCTCTGTGTGTAGTATGAGTATGAGTGAGTGTGTGTGAGAGGGTGTGTGAGGTAATAAAAATAATAATAAAACAACGTTAATAGTAAGAGTAAGACTAAGAGAGTAAGACTTGTACACTATATTGACATAGGTCAATATAGTGTACAAGTCAGATTAATATAAAGTATGCGTTATATTTATTTTTTTAACAGATGAATTGATGAACTGCCTTGTGCACCTTTATGAAGGTAGCTAGGTAGTTATGATCAGTAGGTCCTCCGTTTTGTCATAATTAAGTGATTGCAATGTTTTATAGACAATCTTATTAATTCCCTATTAATTCTATTATATATGAAAGGACCGAGGAAGCAGAAGAATTTATGGGCAAAGGATGTTCGGAATAATGTATAATCCAAACAGACTCTATCTGCCGTCTGGTCAGCAGATAGGGGTTAGGATAGGGGACTTAGTTCTGGAAGAACAGATATTGGTCTGAAATTTTAAGGATCACCATTGTCTCCCGAATTTAACAGAGGTTTCAGTTTTGTTTTGTGTATGCTTTGAAAATATTTCTTGGATTTTTAGAAATCAGGCCGCCTAAAGGTAGTTGTGTAGTATATTTAAAGAACCGGCTCTTAAAGCCCTTTAATTTGATACCGCACACGATAGGATTTAGAAAAAAATAACCCATACAAGAACTTAATGACGTCATAACTCCCCCCCGCCCCCCAAGGGGAAAATCGAAAATAGCGCTCGACAAAAAAAACTGTTAATTCAAGGAACACGTGTGCCAAGTTTTGTGAGGATCGCTTGAAGACTAGGCCCCTGGAAAGGAACTGACAGACACACAGACATAGAGACAGACGAAAGCAAAATCGGCCTCCTATCTTGTCGAAATGGAGCCCTTCGCTCGCTCGGTCAATTACCTGCTAAGTTAAGTTTTAACTTACAAACGCTTTCCGTGTTACTACAAAAAAATACACATAGTTTAACCTCAAAACAAACGCCAAATCATAAATCTATACATTTTTGTTTTTAAAAAACTGTTGAACAGGAGTTTATTTTTTGTGGTAAGACCCTTTGCTATCATAAGAAAGGGCAGCTACTACCCAAATTAATTAAGGCGACCCTGGAAATAACGATGTCGCTTGATTTATACATAAATTTGCAATCAATTAATCAAAATGTAGCGTAAACATTTTTATTTTAAGGGGATTCCAGCTACGGAATACAGTTTTGGACGATTGCTTGCAAATCCGTTTAAGCGATTCCTACTTAGGAAGATACCTACATACCTACACCATTTTGTGGCGTCGACGGCGTCGTTGGGAAGCAATCGACATAATAATAATAATAATAATAATAATAATAATAATAATACCTTGGACACCATTTACACACATTGATCTAGCCCCAAACTAGGATTCCCTGTATCTTGGGTACTAGACAACGATACACATACTTATATACATACATGCTTGTGCGATGCTATTATATTCCGCCTCATGACTTCATCATAACCCCTAATGCTACTCTCAAAGGGTGGTTCAAGTATGGCTCAAGTAGTTTTTTTTATTTCGCAAAGTGCGTCAAATCCATGGTCAAATGGGAACAAAGAAAGGAAGTGACAGCTTGTGAATACTCTTATGCTAATTAACAACTCGTTCTACGGTGATTAGGAACACCTAATTAGTTCACAATTTGTGACAGATGTTAGAGTGTGACTTGTGAAGATCAAAATGTAATGGAATCATCCTAAAAAATCGGATACAAAGTAAAAAACCGTAGTAGGTAAGGACATATGTAAGTATCCTAAGACGAAGACTACTTCTGATGTACCTATTTTATAATGTATGACCTTTGTAGCGTTCGAACCGGGCTAGGAAGATCTTGAATGTTTCATGTGTGCGTGTGACGTCAGTGTTTCTGCGACACGGGGTTTGTGTGAGGCCAGAAGTAATGTTTATGCCTATATATGGATTGATTACCCATGTTGTTTTTCTTATAATTTTTATTATAATACGTGGGGCACACTAAAAGTTTCCGGAATGAACAAGAAAAAAATAATATTAAAGGTCAAAATGAATTTATGGTTTCTTAAAATCTTTGCGTAAATGCACTTTTTCCTACGATTAAACCAATTTGAAAACATAAAACGTGTTATTCATACTCTTCGACAGCCTCTTCTGGTGATGAAAATCGTTGACCGCGTAATTGGTGTAACTTTTTGAGAACAGAGAAAAGTCACAAGGTGCCAGGTCGGGACTGTATGCAGGATGGCTCATGAGTTCTACGTTTTTCACCTTCAAAAATTCGTTTGTCTGTCTGTGGAACTAGCATTGTCATAGTGCAAGATGATATGGCGTTTACGGTTATTTTTAAGGAGTTCCTCAATAATTTCCGGCAAAAAAATGGGCGCATACCAGTCACTATTCACGGTACGACGATTCTCTAAAGCAACAGTAGCAACGTGTCCAGTTTTATTAAAAAAGAAACAAGCATCCGCTTAGATGCCATTTTTACGTGCGCCGGTTTGGTTGGATTCGGCTCATCTTAAGAGAACCACACGCTCGATTGCTGCTTTATTTTGGGATCGTAGCAATAAATCCATGTTTCATCACCTGTTACGATGTCCCATACCAAATTTGACGCCCCTTCGTTGAATCTGGTAAGCATGGCATTGCACCAAGTGACGCGGTCCGTTTTTTGAGCCTCGGTAAAATTGTGTGGGATCTACTGCGAGCACAGCTTTCTCACATGTTGTATATGACCATGCCTATGTCTAAGGATGCCCGAATTTCATGGCAGGTTACATGCCTGTCTGTTTTGATCATTACGGCGCACAGCATGTTTTTGTTGTTCTCAGCGGTGGACGGGCGACCATCGCGAGATTCCTCACTGAGGTTGACACGACCGCGCTTAAATTCTGCAAACCAGCTATAAATAGTCGTCTTGCATGGCTTGCATGCTTTCATCGCCAAAAGGAGATTGAGCCAACCGAGGCTCTGCTGAGCTACTTAAAATCGTAGAAAACTTTACCGAGTTAATACATGTTACTGAAGACACCAATTTTTTAAATATAAAAACAATTGTCAGTCAGATGAAACAAACTGCATTCTTCAGCCCAAGAGTACCATTTTAAAATGCTGTAATTACTTTTTTAAATATCGTTTATGTAAGTGGCCAGTTCCGGAAACTTTTAATGTGACCTGCGTAATAAGGTGACTTTTGATTTGCTGACTACGTGTTACACATTACATAAGAAGACAACAAACATTTATTTTATTAGCGATATGTCCCGCCGCACCCTTGTTCTCCATGTTCCTTAGAGTCGGTGCCATCTCGCACCAAAGAAACTCGCACTACGGGGCGAGTTGACACCTTTCGATTAAACCTATTTTTGTTGTTGTCAACTCGCCCGCACACATAGTCAGTTAAAAAATAATTAAATCCAAATACTATAATAGATTAATCTACCTATCTCTTCCTTACCTTAAAGCACAATCTCTTTCTCTCCATTCCTACGTACAATACTTGCAAACAAAATATTCCCATCGACCACACAAGGACACCCTACATACAAACTCACAGTCATGGATTCTAAACTTCCATCTCACCTTATCTCACCCATTGTCTGTCAATTTACTTAACAAATTTATATATCTACCAACAATATTAAATTGTAGTCCCAGCTTAAAGTTCTATTTTTATTAACTGTTCCACGTGATTTCCTATTGTGCAACACACGATAGAAGCCATCACCAACTTAACTTAACTTAACTTGAACTTGATATCCAAGCAAAACGTATAAAAAGATGTTAGCGCATTCGCCCAAGGAAGCAATTGACCTGGTTTGTCGTAAATAATATCTCAGTGTCATAAAATAACGAAATTAAGCAATTTAATCATTATTATATAGAGACATGGTACCTAATGGAAACTTCTTTTTTTGCTGATAAATGGTCTTGCATTAACAATATCCATTGTACAACAAATATGGTTGAAAGCATGCCATTCTATTGTAAATAATATGACCGAGTATTTTTTTTCAATTTTACAAGAAGTTCGTCACTTTATAATTGAAACACATATAACATATGAATAATTTCCACGCCTACCGAACGGCGTGGAATCTTAAGGGGGTGGGTTTTTGCCAGCACGGGAGAGAAAATCTTGATTGTTACTGACCTTTGTCGCCGTAGACAGGAAATCGAAAGCTCGATTCGAGACAGGAATACGGGATAAGGGCACAAGTTTGGGTAGGATTGGGAATGAATCTCACTGTCGCTGCCCGACGCTGTCGCCGGCGTGCTGCCTGCCGACACGTGGAGTCGCCGTCCGATACGACGATGTCCAATCAACACGGATCACTTAACCGCTGACGCGAATCTACTTATTTCCCGACGATGTGGTAGATTTACACTCCGACCAGGCTCGACACCTGTATTAGACGATTGTTACACCGAATTACAATCAATGGCCCGATGCCTGAGCAGACATGTTTGTTATCCCGACGAGAAAAGATAACCTCCAATTTCTCCTCTCGTTTCGATACGAGTGACAGCTGCGGTTCTGTTTCCGTTCCGAGTCGTGCAACAAGAGGAGGTGCGTTCCGAAGCATAAATATTAAACAGTCACCCGCCCGGACAGGCCCGAACCTGTCCCTAATCAATAGGAAGGCGAGAAAGTGTTGCGACCGCTCTCTTGAGGACTGAGTCCCCCACCTTGACTTCTGCTGATCGAGGCGTGCCATCCCGACCCGTGTACAAATTGACGATCCGTCCTCGTCTCCATCTCAATGATGGCAGGTTCGCATCCTTAATCAGCACCAAATCACCGACTTGAGGGGGGCTCGTCCGGTCAGTCCACTTAAGGCGCTGCTGCAAGATGTGCAAGTACTCAAGGGACCACCGTTTCCAAAAATCTTGAGCCATCTGCTGCAACATCTGCCACCTAGTTAACTGACTTAACTTAACATCACCGAATGGGTATTCTGGCAGGGCGTTAAGGGGCTGACCTATCAGGAAGTGACCCGGCGTCAACGCTTCCAAATCATTTGGATCCGAACTGAGCGGGCACAACGGACGCGAGTTCAGTGTCATCTCAATTTTACAGAACAGCGTCGCAAGCTCATCAAAGCGTAGAGAGGTCTCACCGATGATCCTCGTCAGGTGCGACTTAGCCGATTTAACCGCAGCCTCAAAAATTCCTCCCCAATGAGGACATCCCGGCGGACTGAAAACCCATTCAATCCCTCGTCGGGAGCAAGCCGTACCGATGGCGTCCTGGTTACCGTTCAGGAATTGAGTGACCTCCTACAGATATCGCCTGGCTCCGACAAAATTTGTGCCGTTGTCCGAACGGATTAATGTCGGGAGGCCCCTTCGTGAGACGAACCGATCCAGACATGCGATAAATGCCTCCGTATTGAGGTCACTGACCACCTCCAAGTGGACTGCCTTCGTGGCCAAGCACACGAAGACGCACAGGTATGTCTTCACTAATCTGGCGTTCCGTAGCTGTGAAGACTTGACCATGAATGGTCCCGCGAAATCCGTTCCGACACCCGCAAAGGGCCGGATTTCGTTAACCCTATCCGAGGGCAAATCGCCCATCTGGGGTTGCATCGTAGCCGCCTTAGCCCGATAACAAGGCAGGCACCGAAATACGACGCTACGCACTAAGCGTCTTCCCGATAGAATCCAGAACTCGCGCTGGAGAAACGCCATCAAGGCGTGGCATCCGATATGCCCATTCCGAATGTGTCGATCCTGTATCAACAGTTCGACCAACTTCCCTTTCCTAGGGAGTAACAACGGGTGGCGAGCCGCATAAGGCAGGTTGGCATTCCGCAGCCGACCTCCTACCCTCAGCAATCCTTGAGGGTCAATAATCGGGTTGAGCCGAGCCACAGCTCCCTTCAGTTGGACGCGTCCGCGTCTCAGAGTGTCCAGTTCGGACTTAAAGTGCACCGTCTGCACGTTCCGTACCAATGCGAACAACGCATGGTTCCGTTCCCGTGGTGTCAGGACCTGTGTCCGCACTCGTTGCGCCTCAGAATTCCGACAATTCCGCGCAAATCGGCAGATCCAGGCGGTCACATTGACCAGCTTGTCGAGCGAGCTGTACCGTTCCAGCAGGCTGAACTCCTCTTCCGGCTCTGGTTGCGTCGCACAGACACCGACTGTCAAGGCGCCGTTCGCCGTGGTAACGCGTGGACTCATTGGCCAATCCGATTCGGCTTGAGTCAACCATTTTGGACCCCACCACAAGGGATGTCCAACCAACTCCGGAGCGTGACACCCACGAGACGCACAGTCTGCTGGGTTCATCTCCCCTGGAACATGTCTCCAGATTAAGGGAACCTCCGAATTCAAAATCTGCGAAACCCGATTCGCCACAAAAATCTCCAGCTTGTGAACTGAAGCCTTCAGCCAGCATAACACGATCTGGCTGTCCGTCCAAGCGTAGACCGTATCTTCTAACGCTATTGACCCACGAAGAACCGTCATCGTGTAGTTGAGCAGACGAGTCAGGAGAGCCGCTCCCGAAAGCTCTAACTTGGGAATGGTCAGGCGAGTGCGCAACGGCGCAACCTTGCTCTTGGCCATGACCAACCGCACATCAACCTCCCCCGAGGAGTCGACCGTACGCAGATATACCGCAGCTCCGTAGCCCTTCTCCGAGGCATCGCAAAACCCATGCAGGGTGGCGGTGTATCGTTTGGTGGGGACCAACCTCCGTGGCAGTGAAATCCGATTGATGCCAGGGAGGGTCGAAAAGAACGAGTCCCACTCTGAGCTCAATGACCCGCCGATCGGGTCGTCCCATTTCAGCTCAGCAGACCACAGTTGCTGCATAAAACACTTGAGCTGAAATGTTACCGGGGTGATCCACCCGTTTGGATCAAATGTCCTAGCCACTGTTGAAAGGACGTTCCGTTTCGTCCAGACCTTCGGGGAGTCCAACTCGACCCGATACGAAAACATGTCTGACACCGGCTGGTACTGGACGCCTAATACCGACAACATATTTGGATTTTCCAAATTTTCAAAAATGTGGGGATCCTGCTGGTAGTCATCCGGAAGACCAGTCAGTAACTCTAGAGAGTTCGACATCCATTTCCGGAGCTCGTAACCTCCACCCCGTAAGAGCTCAACTAGCTCGTCCCGTCGAGCGAGCGCCTCCTCTACGGAATCTGCACCGGTACAGATATCGTCCACGTAGAGATCCTGTTCCAGGATCGCTGCTCCTCTAGGGAAATTTAACCGTTCTCGATCCGCTAACTCCCGCAGAGTGCGAATCGCCAAATAAGGACTAGACCGTAGCCCGTACGTGTTGGTGTTCAGCTCGTACACCCTGATGGGCTGATCTGGGCTCTCTCGCCACAGTATCAGCTGATACCGTCTATCGTCAGGGTGAATGACCGTCTGCCTAAACATCATCCGGATGTCAGCTACGAACACAACATTGTGTCGACGGAACCGTGTGATAACATCCGCGATGTCATGGTTCAACTTCGGCCCTGAATGCAAACACTGGTTCAGGTTCATGCCGTTAGATGTTGATGCCGATCCATCGAACACTACCCGTATTTTGCCCTCCGGGGTCCTCAAGACCGCGTGATGGGGCAGGAAGCAGTGGTCTTCACACTTCCAGTCGATACCCGAAACCGACATGTGGCCGAGCGACTCGTATTCCCGCATGAAGTCGACGTACTTCTGCCGAAAAATCCCGTCACGCTTCATGCGTCGTTCCATCGACAGAAGCCGCGTCTCGGCTGCATGGTGTGAACTGCCCAGCGTTAAGCGATCACTCCGGAATGGAAGACGTGTGAGAAATCGACCTGACCGAAGGCGACCAGTATTGCTCCGATAAAACTGTTCACACTCTTCTTCAACCGGGTCCAACCGGCGGACCGTAGGTGGTTCCTCCACCTCCCAAAACTTCTGTATCACCTCCGAGAGTACAGAACCGAATAAGGGACTACGAGTCGCTAGGCGTGGGGCAGCCGGCATGACCGGACCCATTACCGCATGGCCCAGTCTGGTGTTGACCGAAACCAGACCAGTCGCCTGCAACACGTGGACACCTGGCACTAACAGGTATCCCAAGGCATCGACACCTAATAAAATGTCTACTGGGCCCGGAATATCGAACTCCGGGTCAGCCAGTGACAACCCAGCGACCAACTGTCGCACCGAGGGCGACAACCGTACGTGAGGGTGTGAGCCCATCACATTAGGCATGACTAATGCCGTGACCGTCAGATTCACCGATGAATCCACCCGACGAGAGAGTAATCCGACAAACTCCCTTAACGGAACCGACTTCCGTGTTCCCAATTCCCCGAATGGAATGTGGATACTCCCTTACCGAAATGCCCAACCGTCTTACAAGGTTGCACGAGACTAAGCACCCCTGGGCCCCCGAGTCCATTAGTGCTCGTGCCACACAAGATTTGCCGTCCGAACTCCCTTAGGGGGCGGGTCTCCACTACCCTCCCCGCGGTCATCCCGACGCGACCGCTTAATTTTTTCGGCGCGACGCTCGATGTCGCCCAAGCACTCCATCGCTTGGTCAGCATCCGCGCAGAGCTGCTTCACTGCAGCCACCGAGGCCTCATCCGTAAGCCCGAGGGCTTCAGCCTCCGCAGCCAGCCGACACACCTTCCCGACGCATGTCATTGCGTCCTCCACACGCTTGAGCAGGACATCGTCCATGTCAGGTCGCTCCACATACCTGTGAGTATGGGCGAGCCATCTCATCTCCTCACGGACACCATACCGCAGTACCGTCAAGGGCGAAGGTGCCATGGTTACCGATTCAATTGTTTCTGGTCCTATGCTTCACTACCGAACTAAGCACAGCCAGAGACCAGCACTTGCCCGTCAGCGCTGGGCACAGAAATTAAAACTAAGTTGTAAAAACCAAGGCAACCACTAAAACAATTAAATCCTAAACAATATTTAATATGGTCGCCCTGTGGACATACACCTTATAAATATACACTCTAAGTCAATTAGAGAATGCCACCATAAAACACAATACAAAATTAACCCACAAAACTGGATTCCGAAATCCAAGCTATTGTTAATATAATGAAGGTAGCTGTGAACTTCTAGAAGTGGCCCCTCCGATAAGACCCACACACACTTCTACTGAGGTCAGCAAAATCAGCTTAATACCCCTTAAATAGCCTGACCCTGCTCTGTAAACCGAAATAACACTGCAGTACTATAGAACCCGACGTTCTACCGCAAGTAATACAATCTAGTTACTTCGCAGAATGACTGTTCAATCTTTTATGCGCACAAACAGTAGTTTCCGACTACAAATTTATAATAATTGTTAACTAAATTGACACTTATACTTTCACTAACCGAAATGAACTTTAATTGTGGTACCGACCACAGGCTCATTGCCGATTTGCCGGCCAATCTGAGATATTCTTTTCTCCCAACTACAATGTGGCAAAAAACCAACCCTACAACCGTGAATCGATGATTTCCCACTAGGAAACCACGCTCTGCTACCAAAATGAATAATTTCCACGCCTACCGAACGGCGTGGAATCTTGAGGGGGTGGGTTTTTGCCAGCACGGGAGAGAAAATCTTGATTGTTACTGACCTTTGTCGCCGTAGACAGGAAATCGAAAGCTCGATTCGAGACAGGAATACGGGATAAGGGCACAAGTTTGGGTAGGATTGGGAATGAATCTCACTGTCGCTGCCCGACGCTGTCGCCGGCGTGCTGCCTGCCAACACGTGGAGTCGCCGTCCGATACGAAGATGTCCAATCAACACGGATCACTTAACCGCTGACGCGAATCTACTTATTTCCCGACGATGTGGTAGATTTACACTCCGACCAGGCTCGACACCTGTATTAGACGATTGTTACACCGAATTACAATCAATGGCCCGATGCCTGAGCAGACATGTTTGTTCTCCCGACGAGAAAAGATAACCTCCAATTTCTCCTCTCGTTTCGATACGAGTGACAGCTGCGGTTCTGTTTCCGTTCCGAGTCGCGCAACAAGAGGAGGTGCGTTCCGAAGCATAAATATTAAACAACATAACATTTATATAAAGGCCCATCGATTGCACCTGGCCCCACACTAGGATACCCTAAGTAGTGGTAACCAGAAACAGTGACATCACACACATAACACATAACATAACATAGCATCACGCCTTTTCCCATACGGGGTGGCAGAGGCACAATTGTGCCCACTTTGAGCCAGTTATTCAATACACCATTTTACGTAACAGGGGGCTAGCCAATCGCCGCAGCTATGGAGTAGTGAAGGTTTCCTCGCGATGTTTTCCATCACTGTTAGAACGTCGGTATAATGTACTTAAGATAAATTAATTATCTCATTGGTACGTCGTCGTCAGGAATCGAACCTGCATCTTCTGTGTGAGAAGCAAGCGTGAAACCCATTAGACCACGAAGCACCTATATAAACACCCAAGACCTGGTGATTTTTTACTTCCTCCCCGACCGGGATTCGAACCCGGGACCTCTCGCTTGGGAGGCAGAGCCTCGAACCACAGCGCCACAGAGGTTGTCCGACATAACAACAAATTACAAGAATCTTGCGAAAATGATGAACATATTTCTACGACAATTAGCAAATTTAGCATTCGGCATTGAACTTTGTATAGAACGCCTTGTCTAGTGTTTTTATACAGTGTTATTTTTGGAGAAAATTTTTATTATTATTTATAATACTCGGTCATATTGTATAGTAGGTTTAGCAGGAGTACAATCAATTTATGAAATAAAAAACTATTGATTTTTTTCGCCAACTCGCCAATTACAATTAACTTAAAATAGCGTCGCGCCTTTTCCCATACGGAGTGGCAGAGGCACAATTGTGCCCACTTTGAGCCAGTTATTCAATACTCCATTTTGCGTAACAGGGGGCTAGCCCATCGCCGCAGCTATGGAGTAGTGAAGGTTTCCTCAGGATGTTTTCCATCACTGTTTTTTTAGGATAAATTAATTATCTCATTGGTGCATGGTCAGGAGTCGAACCTGCATCTCTTTTGTGAGAAGCAAGCGTGAAACCCATTAGACCACGGAGCTCTTACAATTACAATTATGCTCATTTACTCTTTGTTCAACACACGCACCGCCCATTAATATTATTCACGGTCGCCCGCGGCTCGCGGGGCGGCGCGGGGCGGCGCAGGGCGGCGCAGGGCGGCGCAGGGCGGCGCAGGGCGGCGCGGCGGCGCGGCGGCGCGTTGAGCGCAAGGGTGACCGAACGTGCGAAATTTAGGATTTACAGCGTGGCGTAAAATGCGGATTTAAAAAGTTATTATATGCATATAATAACGTTTATCTACACACGTATCATAAACCCTCTTTACTGCGTCCAAAAACCGCACGCTACGATCAGCATAATTGTTAAACTATTTTGTAAAAACTCATTTCTTATCTGAATATTGAAATTTTCTACACATTATGATATTCAAATTTCGAAAGCCGACGCCCGCCTGCGTGCCGCCCCTACTTTGTCTGTGAAGTTGGTACTACAGAACAAGCTAAACAACTCAATGCCACAATGCCGGTCAAACATGCGGTTCCTGAACACATCAAAGATAGCTTATGATATGTGTGTAGATAATCTAGTCTATGTAACTGTACATAATTAGGCATTCACAGTCACATAAACTACTATAATATATAGTGTAATATAAGTATAATAATAACTTTAAGTGCATTTTTTTATATTTTTTTATATCTTTCTATACATCATATTTACTTTTATTTATGGCTAGGGCTCCAAAAATAACACTGTATAGTTATTTAAGTAGGTACAGTTTATGTTTTGTCACTCATTCATAACAAATCCTTATCTCTGATTTGTGTACCACTAATCTACGAGTGATCTGTGATTTATGTAGTCTGTAAGATAGGAGATACCTCGTCCGTGCGAAGGTCCCCGTTAATCCAGGCGGAAAGTCCCGCAGTGTGAGAGGGGCGGAATCGGGGAAAAATTACATAACGTAGCGCCAAACCACAGATAAAATTGTTTAAAAATAAAGTTCGCTATTTTGTTTAAAATGTTTTCAAGGAGAGTTTACGAATACATAATATCCACATACCATTTGAACACAGTTACACAATTAAATTAGTTAGGATTTCACAATTACAGGAAAAACTAAAACAATTTAGAGGTATTTTTTTCATCCAATCGTGTTATTCTTTAGTGAGAATCTTAATCAAATACTCAATAAACCTTAACCCAAAAATCATATCTGTAAATGCCTTCATGGTGGAGTAAATGGATTGTATAGTGATATGTTGTTGATTACTTTTCTGTATTATATATGTAAAACAAACAAAATGTAAAAACCTAAAAATCCCTACCTATCTACTAATATATATTTAATATTATGTAAAGAGATTTTGTATTGACCAGTTTTTTACTAACTATCTCAAAGTTTCAATTTAGAGTGAGTTAACCACAAAAAATATCGGTTTAATTGAAATGTGTCACAACTCGCCCCGTAGTGCGAGATTTTTTGGTGCCCGAAGACTAGTCCTTGGGAGTAGTTGGTCATAACAAATTGGTTAACCACTCCGATAATGTAAAGTAGTAGCCGCGGAGCGTAGAGCCGGACCGGGAAATAGCTCGGCGCGAATAGAGCTCGACTCTATCTCTAAAGCTGACATACGACGTGCAGGGTGACTAATAAAACCACGCTCTTCTGCTAGACCCGACCGTATTCCGCCGTTTTTAGTCAAAGACTGCCTTTCGGCATTGGAACTACTGCTCAGGTTTCTTTACAATTTGTCAATAAAGTCTGCAGTTTACCCAAGGCGATGGAAAACGTCACGAGTCACTCCTGTGCTTAAGGATGGATCCAGATCGTATGAAAGAAAATTACAGACCTATAGCCGTTCTCCCGGTATTCGGAAAGGTTTTTGAATCTATAATCAACCATTACATTACCCGGCAAATTCGTGGATTTATCTCGAACGGCCAGCATGGCTTCCGCCAAAACCGTTTAACACTATCCAATCACTAAAATTTTGTGAATTATGCTACTACTTCTTTTGGTAAGGCTAGGCAGGTCGATGTGACGTTCTTTGACTCTAAAAAAGCGTTTGACAGAGTCCATAATGACGTCCTCCTGGAGAAGTTTTCTTATATAGGCTTCACACGAAATCTGCTAAATCTATTTGCAAACTACTTCGCCCATAGAGTCCAGTATGTTAGGTTGAACGGTAAGGATTCGGAACCCTATAAACCTGTTCAGGTGTGAGCCAGGGTAGTACTCTGGGTCCTACCCAGTTCCTGATAATGATCAACGACTTCCCGTTGTCGTGAGGACGGCTAAGTGTTTGATGTTCGCGGATGACCTGAAGCTGTTTTTGAGTATAGGCAGTGACGAAGATATTGGGTTACTGCAGAGCGATGTCGATAGATTGCTAGAGTGGAGCGAACGCAACCAATTGGCGTTTAATAACTCCAAGTGCAAAACTATGACGTTCACTCAATCTCGGTCGCCACTCCATCATGACTACACCTTAGCGGGTTCATCATTTATGAGGGTCACTCAAATACGGGTCTTAGGACTACTACTTGACTCTGAACTTACTTTCAATGAACATATCCGTGAGACCTGTAGGAGAGCCTATAAGTTTCGTAATGCGACAAATGTCGCGTCTCAGGGACATTCCCACGTTAACGTCCTTGTATAATGCTTTTGTCCGAAGTAAATTAGAATATAAAGCAATTATCTGGGACCCACATGAGGCTAAATACACACTCATGCTGAAAAAAGTCCAACGCAAGTTTGCTAGGCTTTTTTTAAATTGAAATATGGATATTAACCCTAGTTATTCCCATCTCTATTTGTAGCGGGAATGGTGGGGGTAGACACCCTAGAGCTGAGGCGGAAGTTATCTCTGTTGGTCCACTTCTATCTACTCGTTCACAACAAGGTATATAACCCTGTCGCGCTACAAAGTGTCGCTCGTCACGCGCCCACTTTCCAGTGACTGACTCTACTCAATGCCTGTGTTGCTCAGCACGCAGAAATGGATATTTTTCATATGCCCTTGTATATATTTATCAAAACTGTGAATATATTTTTAAATAATTGTGTATAATATGTTAATGTTTATGTAAGTGTTCTCGGTAGTTCATTTTTGTAAATGTTCTCTGTTAGTTTGTGTAAGTACTCTTGTTGCTGTAAAATGTAACGGTCACACGATTTAGTCCAAGGGCTATGAGTGTGGCACAGTGTGCAAATAAATCTTTTAAATCTTTTAAGTAATCAAACGAGCGAGCGACGCTTCCCTGTTTTAGCTTGAGCGAAGATGATTTCGTACGTCCTCTAAAGTCGCATTTCTGAACAGATTCCCGAGAAATTTTGTAAGCAGGTTCGGTAATTATATGTTTTATTTTCGATTCGAGCCAACCGTCCTGCGCACCACAGCTCTGGCGCTGTGCTACTCTGCGGCTGAGTACGCCTGCCCTGTGTGGGAACGTTCAACGCACGCAAAGCTGGTCGACGTGGCATTGAACGAGTCATGTCGATTCATAACGGGCTGTCTGAAACCCACACTAACCGACAAGCTGTACCAGCTAGCAGGAATAGCCCCCCCGGAGGTTCGGAGATCTGTCTCTAGCTCGATTGAAAGGTAAAAGCAGACACATGACAGACGGCATCCCCTGTTCAACCATGTACCAGCCAGGCCCAGGCTGCGTTCCAGAAAAAGCTTCCTGCACTCAGTGCAGCCGCTAAGTCAACCAGCTCAAACTACACGCCTCGCCAAGTGGCAGTCACGACTGAACCCTACAGACCCGAGCAACTGCGTGAAAGAGAAACTAGCTGAAGGATACAAGCTCAGCTGGCCGATCTGGAAATCTCTCAACCGTCTCAGAGCTGGAGTGGGGAGGTCCAGAGCTAACCTGGCGAGGTGGGGCATCATCTCGGAACTAGACACGGCGTGCGTCTGTGGATACCCGAGACAGACGATTGCGCACATGACTGGGTGCCCTGCGTGCCCCACAACCTGCACGGACGAGGAGCTGTATAAGGCTACCGAGCGAGCTATTGCGGTTGCGGCCTTTTGGGCCGCCCGTATCTGAGATGACCGTCGACTCGAAAAGAAGAAGATTTTCGATTTTTTTCAAAATGCTGGCATGAGTTGAAAATGTAAAAAAAACTCTACAGCCCAAACAGTTTCACATATTTAACCAATGAGGTGTTGTTGTTAATACAACAACACCTCAACAATCTCAAGGTCTCCACTAATGTGGAGACCTTGAGATTGACATAGGATATATAATTTTAGTGAAAAGTCAATAGATTGGATTTGTACTAGTTAAACAATTTAAAACAGATCTAAAAATCACTCTGTGGTAGTTTATTTGCCCTTCTCTCCCACAGTGGTTCAATGTAGAGCAGAGGCAAAAACATACGTTTACATCATACATGGGCAGTAAGTAGTATTTACTGCTGTGCAAAGAGGCTGTGTAAGCTGGCATTTGCAACACAATGCATTGTTCTATTTTCAAAACAGTATACGTCACACTATGCTTGAAAAGTTCACTTTACAGATCAAGCTAAGCAAAACTCCTTGGTAAAACAATCTCTTTTCTTATAAAATGATAAGAAAACTTTTACTGAAAAAGAAACAATGGAAATGGGTAAATTATATACTATTTGATGGCGGCATTTCATTTGATTTGATTTAAATGTTTGTCTAGTGATGCAACGAATACTACTTTTACGAATACGAATACGAATACGAATATCAAACCTACTATTCGGTGAATACGAATACGACTACGAATATCTCGCCATGGTAATAAAAGACTAATTTATTTGATGAATTTCTATTCTCCTAATAATTAAAATTTACAATAGGCAAATTTTTATTTAAAAACATATAATTAGTAGATTTTCTGGTTTTAGGCGATTTATTTTTTCAGTCTGGATGTTTCCAGCTGTTGAAAAAAGTCCTTCCGAGGCGACTGAACATGGCTTCAGTGAAAAATATTTTTGGGCGAGTTTTTTCAGACTTGGAAAAAGGACATCTCCTCGCCAAATGTCTATGCACATGTCGTATTTTTACGTGCCGACGACCAACGCGCGTATTCGCCGAATACGAATATTCGGTATTAATGTCTATTATTCGGCGAATACGAATATTCGTATTTGTATTCGTTACATCATTTTGTTCACTTGCGACTAGAATAAAATAAGTAATTACAAGTTTTTATTACTTAAAAGTGTTAGTTCAGCATGTCAATTACTTCATCCGCTGAAGAACTGGCCTGCACGCCCCATTTCTGTTATCTCAAAGCAAAAAATCTTAAAGCGTAGATAATCTTTTACCGAACAAATATTTTACCGAACCTCTTCTGGACTGCGGAGAATAAAACCAAATAGTAATTATACAAACCGATCAGTGATTTAGTAAAAAACGCAGAGAAAAAGCCAAATAATCAAAAAATGTTTTCTAGGGGAGGTGGGATTCTCAGCTTCCTATCGCTAGATGGCGTTGTTAACGAAAGAGCATTGAAACTCCTTTGTCATCAATTAAATGCATACCACGTGTCTTCGAATAAACGCATAATGAGAAACTAGTTTGTGCAGAATCAAGAGCAGAGCCGATTTCACTGACTTTAAACATGGGTCATATTTTTAAGGAAACAAGTTATTGTTGTTGCTTGTCTCTTTAAAGCTAAGCTAGCTTAGGCGCGACCGTCCAGTTTAACTGACCCCTGCCTAGACTCTAGTGACGCTGAAACGAAGCTCACACAGGTGGCCGCCCACCAAAATGAAACCTGATTTCGTTTTATTTACTAAGCAAAACGAAAGGATAATTTCGTAGGTACGCTTACTTTCTTCATCCGTATGGAAAAAAAGAGACTGATTCTGCGTGGCGGTCGCGTCGACGAAAACATCGATCGAGTGAGCAAGTGCTCACGGAAGGGGAAGGGGTAGGGGTGAGGGGTGCGGGGATCTCTTTGTTTGTTTTGTTTAGTCCGTTACCGCACTGGTGCGCGAGCGCATGTTGGCGCGTGCCACGCAATTTCATTTCGATACAAAAATGTGGAATATTGTGAAATAGTTAGAAATGTACTTGCACAATACCCTATTTTCGATACCAGCCTTTAATCTGCGCGGCCAGTCATCGATAGAAGCACGCACGACTTCCATGTCAATATCGGCCACTGCTTTAATCAGCAATGAGGTTTAGCGCAGACTTTTCTTCTCTTACACGGGAGGAGAGCAATTTTTGAGTGCTTTTTGCCTTATGAGCTGGTGCTGGGATACCCAGTGCCCAGTGTGTCTGTTTTTGGACATTGTCTGTGAAATGTCCACCAGGTTTGTTAGGACAGTGTTTTGGTATAAGAGTGCACTTGTTTTAACTCCTTTTCACAAAAATATACTTTAGTTCTGCCCGAATAGGACACCCCAAGCCAAATAATAAATGACGAAGGATGGTCACCACGCTGAACACGTGGGATAAGTCTGCTCGCTTCTTCACTGTTAGCGCATACACTCTATCATTCTGTTTGTTAAAGCTTTCCTCGACATCAATATTTTTTCGTCCAAAAAACGGATTCGAGATATTTCTTTCCCGCGTATCGCCTTAACAAGACTCGGGATCTCTCGAGCCTGATTTTCTTCAGTCGTGAGATCAGCAAATGTGCAGTTTTTTTCCGGTATGCTCTTAGTTCAAGGTCTTCCTTTAATACCCTTTTAACTGTAGTTCTACTTATGGTGATACAAACAAATGTTTTTTTTTTCGAATCCATTTACTCCACTATAAAGACATCTACAGATTTGATTTTTAGGTTAACGTTTATTGAGTGGCTGAAAAAGAATGAAAACGCGATTGGATGAAAATTCCTCGATAGAATTTAATTGCGAAAAGTCCTCCAATTTCATTGCGGAATTGCATTCAAAATGTTCACATTATGTATTTGTAAGCTCCCCTTGAAAATATTTTTGTCAAAATAGCGTAGTTTATTTTTAAACAATTTTTATGTGGTTTGGCGCTTCGTTTTTAGGATTCCGTAGAGAAGCAAGGAACCCTTATAGTTTCGTCAAGTCTGTCTGTCCGTCCGTCCGTCCGTCCGTGAGTATGTCACAGCAACTTTATGCAGAAACTATTAGGACTACACAGTGAAACTTTGTATGTAGATGTATTCTATGAACCGCTTTACGATTTTTATACAATAATTAAAGGGGGCTCCCCATATATAGAAATGAAACCAAAAAATTTGTTTTTCCATTAAACCTGTATGTCTATAGATAGATCTCTAAAAATGACGTTGAGGTTCCAGAAACCATTTTTCCTCAAAGTAAATCGTTAAAGAGACAGACCCCTACCAAAGTAGAAAAATGTCTGTGTCCCCCCTTCTAACTTTTAAAGTAAGAGAGTGAAAAATCTACAAAAAATATATGCTATGTATCTCAATACAAACTTTGAACGAAAATTAGTTTGAACAAAATAAAATAAGCAGTTTTAAAGATATAAAACATTTATTAAAAACCGCATAGATAACTTTGTCATTCATCAAACACTTTGAAAAACAAAGTTACAACACAAACGTCCTGTCACATAATTACTTGCTACAACGGAACCCTTCATGGGCGAGTCCGACTCGTACTTGTCCTTTTTTTTTAGTTTCAGTCTAGCGCATAGTTTGCGCTCTTTGCTTTCATATGTGGAAGTAATTAACGCACTGTCGTTTACATTCATATTCCTAAAATATATATACATATTTATTAATCGCCTTAACCTCATCTGCAGAGAGAACAGTATTTGCTTCCGAACGGAATTCTTTGTAATCGCGCCTTCACTGCTTTGATCACTGCTGAAGTCCGAACACCGAACACGAGGACGGCCGCTCCTCTGCTTACTTCTAATCTCGAATCTTCCCCGAATCGTCACACCCTTACTATGTACGAAAAACGAAAGTCAATGTTATTTACAATTTTATCAGCAGTTTGAAAATCTCAGTTGGCGCGAGACCGCAGCGATGCAATGCAATTACCGCGACTCAATCGTATTTTCGCGTCCACTCCATTTTTGATGTTTCATGTTTCAAAAATTCACGAGTTTAGACCATCATCAATATCATCATAAGCATAGTACTAATAGCGCAGTACTTACCTATCAGACTTACCTATCATCATAAGCATAGTACTAATAGCGCAGTACTTACCTATCAGACTTACCTATCATCATAAGCATAGTACTAATAGCGCAGTACTTACCTATCAGACTTACCTATCATCATAAGCATAGTACTAATAGCGCAGTACTTACCTATCAGACTTACCTATCATCATAAGCATAGTACTAATAGCGCAGTACTTACCTATCAGATTTTTTAAGCAGTCAAATTCTAGCACCACTACAAATACAACAATAGATATATATTTACCATTGATTGACACAAAACCACCCTTTAACATGAGAATCCTTTCCGAATATGAATATGCTCCGGGAATTACCGTCGGCAAGGTCAACAGGCTCATTTAAAAATACCAGTCTATGAGAAATTTATCGATTTATCGTTAGACCTTGGACTGTGAACTTGCGAACTGCTATTTCGAGGCAACAAAACGAGAAAGAAGTTCGTTGAAAAAGTTTTAAGAGCGACCAACCAAACGCAAAAAATATTAATAATAATTGATTTAAGGTGAAGGCACCGGGTCCCGTACGTAGTAGGTGCGAAGAACAACTGTACGAAGCACGTTTTGGCGGAAAAAAAATAGTTTAACTCAAAGTTTCGAATGGTCGTAATCGCGAATGGTCGTTTTTGGGAATGACGTAGTCGCGAAAAAAGTTTACGAGAAAACCTTTTTTGACTTCTTCATAGTTTCGAATGCTTGCATGAAAAGAAATAAAACTGGTTATTTTGGTAGGACATTTCACCAGTTTTTTTTTGTCGTAGTAGTACTTACATAAATTAATAATAGTAAAAAACACACACTCATTTAGGGTCTTGTAACAAGCTCGCCTTTGCCTATAACATTTCTTTTAACTGTCTGTAACGTTATATTCTCTGTGCAACAAAGAATATAAAAAAGCGTCGAATATAAGCCTAATATATTAGTATTCGTAAGCAAAATATTTCATTATCACAAAATTTTAGGGAATTTCACCAAATTTCATCCCACCAAAATAATTTTCATTTAAAAATGTTGCCAAGACGAGACCATATGGCTCGCATTGTCAATAGTTATCAGATCTCATGTACCTAGAGCCCAGCTTCTAACTCTAGACGCCCTAACTCTACAAGCCCTAACGTCACAAACTCTACACCTTAGTCAAAATATGCGGCGTGGCCGTTTTGCTACCGTCACATGGGTAAATACGTCATAAAGTGAAAAATGTATTCAATGTTCATTACTTTTCTGTTATATAATAGTTCTTGTAGTAAAGAGTATAGTTCTTGTAGGTACGAATAAACAAATCTATTTATTTTTTACAACATTAGTAATTCTTGTAGTAACGAGATTTGTTAATTCAATCCGATCTTGTAGTAATGAGTAACGTTCTTGTAGGTGCGAATAAACAAATCTATTTAATTTTTACAACATTAATTTTTACTATAAGAACAGTTAAAAGTTAAACAGAAAAGTAATGAACAGTGGATAAAATTTTCACCTTACGTCCATCTGCCAGTATGTTAGTGATATGTTTTTTTCTGTAATAAAACTATCTAAGATTACAATTATGCAATAAAATAAAAAACTTTGTTAATAGACGACAGACATAAGCAATTAATATCAGGTTCAACTTGTTTCCTCCACGCGTTCCTGAGAAAAAGGGTCTTGAAAGACATATAGGCAGATAGACAGGCAGACAGACAGAAATTTACAGTTTTAAGATTTTCCCTTTACCTGTGCTGCCTTCCCTTGCTTTTTGCCAAATTTTACGATCCTAGGTCAACCGGAAATACCCTATAGGTATTGATTCCGTAGTGAATATCAAGCAAATTCAGCAAGTTCAGCAAATTTGTCCACGCAGTCCTAGGAATTTGAATTTTTCATAATTCTTAGGGTCCACAGACGTGAGTAAATGATACCAATTTTAATTTGATGCCTGCCCGCGTTCCTGAGTAAAAGGGTTGTGACATACGTACACACCGGCAACACAGTGATCCTATAAGGGTTCATTTTTTTCCTTTTAAGGTACGGAACCCTAAAAATGACAACTGGACGAGATTCGTTAAATAGTTTTGACGCCTTCAGAATTATGGTTACCAGTAGGTTACCGTCATTCAGTAGTATAGTAATCCCACTGAATGACCTCTGCCTGAGTGAACAGATTTGCCAAAAAAAAACCGAACTTGCCACGAGCTTTATTTGATTTGTAACATTTAATAAATCTCTTCTAATCAGACTAAATATGTAACTTCTATTTTAAATAATAGTTTATTATATAGATACACTAAAGGGATAAAGCACTGTTTTATGTCAAGGGGGCGGTATTGAATCCTGATCGTAACGAATGACACTGGATTCAACTCCCGAGCGAAGCGAGACGAGGCAATTTACGCTGAGCCCTGACTGCAGTGAGGGGTTCTAGCGCACCCAAGACCAAAACAAGTAATCCCCGAGGATTTTACTCTAGTGTTCTCACCATTTGGAAGCAAAAAGAATTTTATTATAGTAAATTAAAGGGAAAATTTATGATTTGTTTTTGATACCACTCCAGTCCAGATGTGGAATGATAATAATTTTCTCTATACTCTTTTCATAAACCATCTTTACTGCGTCCAAAAACCGCACGTTACTACCAGTATTATGATATAATACTTGGTAAAAACTCTATATTATGACCATAATGTATCAATATTTCGACAGATTATGACAGTTAAATTTCGAACGCCGACGCCCGCCTGCGTGCCGCCCCTAGTTTGTCTGTGAAGTTGGTACTACTGAACAAGCTAAACAAGTGCAGAGCAATGATCAATGCCACAATGCCGGTCGAACATGCGGTTCCTGAACATATCAAAGAGAGCTTATGATATGTGTGTAGATAAACTAGTGTATGTAACGGTACATAAGTAGGCATTAAAACTCTTGAGTGATATTGTTATGAAACTGGCCTACGGCTTGTTTCATAAACCCGCTCTCAAGTTTTAGTGCCCTCCATTATGTATCAGTCACATAAACTACTATTATCGTATATTTTTTATATAAATTTTGTAGTTTTAGCTGCTCTAGATCGTTCGACAACATCAGAAACTTGTAGCCCTGTATTTTAACCAGGATCTTTTAGGTTCTTCACAGCGAACATCGTAACAAAGTTATTTGCTTTCCATGTTTTAGAATCGGTGCATTATCGAAACCGCTTGCGAGGTCAACGACCTCTTCCCCCATTTTGCTGTGATGCTGAGACAGCTTACGAAGAACTGCATCTAAGCTAAGTTAAGTAAATAAGATATTAGTATAGGCCCGGCCATCGAAGAAGGGAACCTTATTTATTTTGATTAACCTTAATAAAACCATCTCATTGACCATCATTAAATATTATATTAATCTGAGAATTGGGTCAAATAGTCACGATAGAGGACCGATCACCCGCCTGTGCTTCAGCGGGCGTCCCACCTCATAATCATCATCATTAAATATGTTTATCTACACACGTATCATAAACCCTCTTTACTGCGTTCAAAAACCGCACGTTATGATCAGCATTATGTTAAACTACTTGGTAAAAACTCGTTTCGTATCTGGAAAACTACACATAATGGTCATTATGTGTAGTTTTTCTACATATAATGACATTCAAATTTCGAACGCCGACGCCCACCCGCGTGCCGTCCCTAATGTGTCTGTGAAGTTGGTACTGACATTCAAATTTCGAACGCCGACGCCCGTCTGCGTGAAGTTGGTGCTTAAGAACAAGCTAAACAACTGCAGAGCCACAATGCCGGTCAAACATGCGGTTCCTGAACAAATCAAAGAGAGCTTATGATATGTGTGTAGATAAACTAGTGTATGTAACTGTACATAATTAGGCATTAAAACTCTCGAGTGATATTATTATGAAACTCGCCTACCCACTCTCGAGTATTAATGCCCTCCATTATGTAGCAGTCACAAAAACTACTATTACTGTAGGCTTATTATGATATTCCGACGTCTGGGAATTTCTTTAGAATTTCTTTAAATTTTTTTATAATATTATTACTTTATTGCACAAAAACAGAAGATAGAAATGGAAACCATATACCAAGGCGAGCTTATCTCTAAAAGAGATTATAAACCTAGGATGGACAGGACACAGGTGATACGAGAAAATATACATCAAATTAATTCTAATGTAAACGAAAGTGACAGCGTTCATTACTTCCAACTGAGAAAAAAAAGAGAGCGCAAACAATGCGTTCGACTCAAACTGAAATAACGTGGCGCCAAACCACATAAAAATTGTTTTAATATCTACGCTATTTCTGTCAAAAATATTTTCAAGGAGAGTTTACGAATACATAATATCCACATTTTGAATGCAAATCCGTAATGAAATTAGTAAGGATTTCGGAATTACAGGAAAAATTAATCAATTTAGAGGTATTTTCGTAATTAAATTATATCGAGAAAATTTCATTCAGTCGCGTTTTTTTTTTCAGTGAGAATCTTAATCAAATACTTGTAAATAATGTTTAAGTTTTTGTACTTGCAAAATTCATTTTGTTTTGTGGGCACATTCTGAGGTGCAGTCAGCATTTTTGTTGAAGTTTTGAGATATTTTGATAAAAAAATCGGGGATTATTTGTTTAGAGTTTGCCCTTTTTTAAAAGCAATTCAATTTCCTGGATGCCAGAATTACATGATACGGCTACAGTAGCGTTATCACTTATCACTATATGTATACTTATCGCTAGCCTCGCAAAACGTTTCAAAAGTGACAGTCGCTTTAAATGACAGCTCACACCAACAATCGCGTACTTTGGTCAAATGTAAATTCAAAGCAAAAATTCGTTCAAAACATCCGTGTTACCACAAAAATATTAAACCGCGTTTAGGGGAGCGGAGGGTAGTACCGTACAGCGGCCAATTCCGTACAGCATGTTTTTCCCAGAAGGAACCGAGATATAACTGTTTGTCTCTGTCACACTTATTGGTTTTAGTGTAGCATCGTATTCTGTCAAGCTTTCGCGTCAGTGACGCAGCGTGCAGTGGCGAGATCGGACGTTTTGTGTCTTTACGTTCGTTGTTACAGATTTCTAACGTCGGAAAATAAGCCGTAAGTACATATTTTTTACATTTTCTCTAGTGACAGCTTTCAATTTCATTTTGTAAGCATATTTAGCAGAGTACCATGGCATATTTTCCTTTAGATACAGCATATTTCTGTGACCACAAGCCGTTAAAATTTAAAATTCTGTTTCGGGTTATTCCGTACACTGTACGGTATTGGCCGCTAATGTATCACCATGATCTCTTAATGGATATAGATCTCTCTCAAAATATACCTACCATGATTCTTAATTCTTGGCTTTCCTCCATCTATAGTTAGATAAATGTATTTTTTCAGATGGCTCCTAGAAAAAAATGTACCTGGTCGCCACGAAAAATGAAAATAGCAGTTAAAGCGGTGCAAGGCGGAGCTAAATTACGCCAAACTGCTGCCCTTTACAATATTCCAGTGATGACACTCTCTGATTATGTGAAACAAACAGGTACCAGTAGAACAGTGACTTTTAAAAAAATGGGTAGAAAACCTGTTTTTACGGCACAGCAAGAAAACGAAATGAAAGAACACATTTTACTCCTTTGTAGGAAATTTTACGGAATGACACCAGATTCACTAAAGCATTCTGTATTTGAATATGCAGAACGAAATAAAATAAAAAATCCTTTTAATAAAGCTTTAAAACAAGCTGGAAAAGACTGGATGTATGGTTTCCTTAAAAGAAACCCCGAGATCTCCATCAGACGCCCTGAAGCTACAAGTATTAACCGGATCCTTGCATTCAATTCACAAGAAGTCAAATTATATTTTGACAACTTGACCCAGGTTATGAATAAACATAAATTCCCTCCACATCGAATGTTTAACATCGATGAAACTGGAATAAACAACGTTCACAGGCCAGGCAAGATTCTTGCTGCGAAAGGAGAAAAACAAGTTGGAGCTGCAACGAGTGGGGAAAGAGGCAAAACTATCACAATATGTTGTTGTGTCAGTGCTACAGGCCACTACATCCCTCCTATGATAATTTATCCTCGTCAGCGTATGCAAGCTCATCTAGAAAGAGGAGGGCCAAGTGGGACCATATACAAATGCTCAAAGAGTGGGTGGACGAATGAAGAGCTGTTTCAGGATTGGATGGTCCATTTTAAGGAACATGCAGGAGCTACACCGGAAAACCCTTTGTTACTGATCCTCGATAATCACAGTAGTCATATTTCACTAAATGTCTACAACTACTGTCGTGAGAATGGTATAAATATGGTGACTTTGCCCCCACATACGTCCCATCGAACACAGCCTCTAGATTTAACTGTGTTTGGTCCACTAAAAACTGCGTTGCACAAGGAGTGCCAGACATATATGAACTTGAATAAATATGAGAAGCTTACAGCTCTTGAACTCATTCCCCTTTTTACCAAAGCGTACCAAAAAATTGCAAACGCGGAAAAAGCTGCGAGTGGCTTTCGAGAGGCGGGAATTTGGCCGTTCGATCCAAATGTGTTTGAACAGTTGGCTGAGGAAGGAAACGATGAACCAACAAACGAATATATTTCAGCAGAAGAAGCCATATATGATTTATATTCACAACACGTACCTACAAACAATCCTGATAGTCCCCAGCCCAGTACATCTGCTCAAAATAATCCGATCCAACTTGAAGATTTTAACATTTCACAGGCTAGTACACCAAGTCCGATTAACCAAATCTACAGCACAGAAGAAGAAGTAGTAATATATCCAGAGCCAATAGACGATGAGATAGAATGTGTAAGCAAGGGCGTTGAAAGTCCCAGTACCCTTGAAGACAACACTCCAACTGTATTAAACACAAGAGAAGACGAAATTTCAATTCAATTTCCTGAGTCCATCAATGTTGAATTCACAGATATTGAACGAGTTAGGAGAAAAATCTTGATTTCTCCCGGACCTGCAGCTGAAGTAGCTTTCTGCACAATTTCTCCAATGCCGGATAAAAACATAGTGCGAGAAAAAGGGAAAGGGCGAGGCAAGAGAACTAAACAACATTCAATAATTCTGACGTCTACTCCAATGAAGACAGTCTTGGAAAACAAAGAGGAGAAAAAGACCATAAAGAAAGAAAAAGAAGCTAAAGCAAAGGACATAATAAAACAAAATAAAAAGACGCTAAAGAAAGAAAAAAATAATTCAAAATGCGTGAAGAAACAAAACGTATGTGTGAAAGGAAAAAAATACTCTAAGGAAGCTATTGAAGGAAAAATAAAAAATCGGTGTAAGAAACGCAGAAATTATTCAACTTCTTCTTCTGAAGTTGATGAAAACATCTTATGTGACGATGATGATGATTTTGATGGTCAATTTTTTGACGAAGGCGAATCAAGAATTGATGAATTGTGTGTAATATGTGGCGAATTTGGAAAAAATCGAGAGTTATGGTACAGATGTGTGTCATGTGGAAAGTGGGCACATGCTTTGTGTAGTGGAGAAAACTCTGCAAATAATTATATGTGTGCATTTTGCAAATAATATGTATTTTAATAATAATTAAAGTTTCTGTAACTAAAAAATCATTGTTTTACTTGAAAAATACCTGCAACCATTCGGTTTTTTATACTTACGAGAATGTACGAATTTAGACGAATGGTGTACGAAATTACCCTCAAGTGTCGGGTAATTTCGTACTTAATATGTTTTTAAATACTAAGTTTTTAAAGGTTCAATGGTTGTTGTATTAAATTGTGGTTGTCTTACATAAATCTATACAAAATTTAGAGTTACTTTATAAACTAAACTTGAACTTCTTGAACTTCAAAGTTAGGTGTACGGTACTACCCTCCGCTCCCCTAACCTCAAAAACAACGTCAACTCCTATACATTTTTGTTTTTAAACAAGGGTTGAACAGTAGTTTTTTTTTTGTGGCTATTGCGATAAAAAATTATAGATGACAGAGTTATTCAGAATAGAGCTACCTATTATGGGGCAGATTGAATGTTACGCGGTTGCCTTTATTCTAAGGCGGTTGCTAAGCAAAGCAACCAAAATCAATCAGCGCATTTTAAATTTTCTTCGGCTTTTGGATACGCAATACGCATGCGTTTGCACGCCTATTTCTGTTGTTGTGGTATTTTATCAATTTGTAGGTTTACAATAGTTTACACGAAATAAGAAATAAGAATGGTCTTAAATATTTGACTCCGATGAGGTAGGCGGTAGAGGAAGGCCTGGCATATCATTACAATTAAACTATATCTTACATAAACTGACACATGGATTATTTTACTTTATACTTTAGGTATAATGCACAAAACATTGGAAAAGAGGCTCATGAAAAAGAAAAAAAGGTACTTGTACACAGGAAATATGAAATAAAATAAAATTTTGATCTACATAACAACTACATCATCTGTGGACTACTTACTACTACTACTACAGAGATCGCTGCTTGATCCGCAGTGCTTAGTACTAACTGTACAAATAATGACCTGGGGTCACGTATGCTAGATCTACGCCTATACTAAGCCTACAGAGACAAAGTCATAACTCATAAGCAATCAAATGTGCACTTTGAAGTTTGTACCCCACGAAATGATTCAATAACATGCTTGATGTTTTGGTACCGCTCTGTAGTTGTGTAGTTGTGGTACACATTCATCAGTGCAAACTACTTGTTCAGAGCAAACGATCAATAAAATAAATAAGACGAGGTTTAGGCATCTTTATATCTACATACAAGTAGCCATAGATACCATAGCCGTCAGATATTCGCTGTTTGTGTAATGTCCGTATTAGGTACTACACTCTACAGAGTGAGTGGCTTGTTTGATTTGAGCACAAATATGAGTGCTGTAGGGATTTTAAACAGTTGTAGAATGTCATATAATTACATACTTTAAGAAGTAGTGCATAAAATATCGAGTCAACAAAAACTCACCATGGACGATAAACTCTCGTAAATCCACTGTGCAACACACCTTTCTACATAAACTCAGCCTTAAAACTGTGCCACTAAAACACCCTTTCATTGGTGCTTCTGGATTTTAAAAATAAACCTATTCGTATTCGTATTCCACTTTTGAAATTAAAACACGCGCGATTGGCACGGCTACTGCTGGCCGGTACAAAAATGAACTGTTGTATTTTTGTAGCCAGAGCCAGGACAGCAGCATATGTGGATGTGATTGAAAGTATATTACACTCAGAAAATATCTGAACTAAACTCTACACGCGTTGTTGTGAAAGCACAAAATTAAATAACAGTTACATAAACCATAGTAAAACACATGTTTTGATGATATAGCGCATTACAGCTGCGAACGTGAAGCATGTAGTTGGCATAAAGCGCAGTGCGGCAAAAGTAGCAAATTCTTACCAATCAGGTTAGACCTGGAAATGGTATAAGCCAATGGGAGCTGAGCAGTAACAAAGGACGTACTTTGGACGTGGTTATTTTATTTTAGTGCTTGAGAAAGTTCTGTGTCAAAGGCTTTTAAGATGAGCTTTGGGAGTATTTGGGACTAACGAACAAAACACATTGAACGTTTTGCAGTTTATTTTTGCTTAGACTTACGCAAACATACGAAAAAATACTCATAGTTTACAAATAATGTCTTATTTAATTGACACACTACGTTATGTACGTAATTACTTAACATACAGACTGAATACAGCATGTAGACATATTTAAATGTGAATAATCTTGACTAAAATATCTATATAATATGTGCCTACTAGCAATGGCATCTTTACATTATGGGCCCACTCACCGGGGGGCACGTGCCCGGGGCGCGTCTTCTGAAAAGCAAGAGCGCTACAGCGCGGCGCTGCGTTGTACCACACGGGTTTTTTCAGCGGTTATATTGAAAATTTATCTTCTAAGTAGTCCGTGGGGTACAGCGCTTGCGGCCTTATGTCCCTCTGGCTTTTAGTGAATTAGCTTCTAGTTAAAAAACCGGAGCGCTACAACGCAGCAACGTGCCTATGTATTGCTAAATTTTAGGAATTCAATACTTCTTATATATTCTTCAATTGTGTATCAAGTTCATTCAAGTTACGGCCGATTTCCGGATCTTCAGACAATCCTTATGTAATCTAACCTTGATAGAAAACATCGTGAGTAAACTTTCATTACGCCATAGCTGCGGCGATGGGCTAGCCTCCTGCCATGCAAAATAGAGTACCGATAAAATGGCTAAAAGTGGGCACAATTATGCCTCTGCCACCCCGTGCGGGTAAAGACTTGACGCTTTGTAATTTTATGTTAAAAGAAAATAATACAATGTCCGATTCAATCTTGGATTCGAAACTAGATCTTAAATATTTTAGACGTTGTGATTGGCAGCGTTTGCGATAATAGCTGCGGCAATGGGCTAGTCTCATTTTACGCAAAATGGAGTATTATATAACTGGCTAAAAGTGGGCATAATTGTGCCTCTGCCACACCATATATAAGAAAAGGCGTGACGCATAACACAGCGTCACGCTAAGTTAGGTTGTTAGGTACATATTTTAATAATGATTTGGTAGGGGCTATTAAAACACGTCGCTTTGTATGCCCCCCCCCCCCCTTTAAATTAATAAAATCTTGTTTTCACCTATCTACCTACCTTCCTAGTTCATTAACTATAGCGGCAAACGAAATAGGACATGCGTGAAAATTGCAAATCTTTACCTAGGTTTAAATAATAACGAAAATGAACCTTGTGTTCGTAAGAGATATTTTGTAATACGTTACAAAATATCTCTTACGTACGTTATTTGACGCCAACATTTAAATCAATTCACTGCAGAATGTATTTGAGTACCGAACTCAAGGTTAACCGGTAGTGCCTTTCACCTGACGCGCCTGCATCCGCGCGCCTAGTGGATCATTCCGGCCCGAGCAACACTCCCGTGACTACGTACTGCGACCTTATTCGTACTCGGAGAAACGAATCCTTTTTTTTTATTGAAATTTTCCCGTGGGACATTTTTCCCAAGTATATAACTTCATTCGAAGTGCTGTGCTAAACCCCGATATAGGGTAAGTGGTGAATACTCCTTGTTAGGCATTCTGTAGATTAAGATTTTATGATTGCATCATCTACCATGTTCATTGCTCACATTCCTATCTATTGCTATTTATAAACGTGTGCATTGCATTGCAAATGCTGTTTTATAATTGTGGATGCTTCTAGAAGTGCTTATTGCATCATCATCATGCCTTGCCTGCACTTAAATATGGAAATAGCTACCCACATTTCATAATTTTCTATTTTCAAGTTACTAAATTTAATATGCCCATTATTATAATAATATTGTGTAATTTCTTTATTTTACTTTTTTTTTGTAAACTCCGTAACTGATTGTGTACCACCACGGCATGCTACTACACAATACTTCCCTTGGCGTCGCCGTAGGTTGGCCACATGGAAAGTTTACACGACCGGTATTTTACGCTCGTATTGTGTCCATTCCAGGGTTCGGCGCTTACGCATTTTTCAACGTCCGCACTCCACTTGACACAGAAGTTTCGTGACGACCATTATAATCCGCTTCGTGGCGGCCGACTCCAGTTCGTGTCGATCGACATTTTTCCACTTCGTGACGACCGGCACTTTCCACTTCGTAACGACCTGCGCCGCGGATCATCCGTAAAGGGGAGTTTTACCCACCTGCCAAGCCGAATCAGACAGGCCGAACACCCGCGACTTTTTTTCTCCTCGTGCTTCGGGTTAATTATAAAATTAAATTAAATTTGTTATTGTTAAAATTTCTCTCTTTTATCAATTCTTTTAGCTTCTCGTAGTTAGACTTTCATTGCATTTAATTCATAAAATTTCATTTTAACTTTACTGCGCATAACAACATAAATGCGACAATTTTTACCATCATTAACGCGCCAAGGTATCGCAGTTTACCTCTAAAACATAAGAAATAGGTACAGGAAAGATAAACAACAACAAGTGAAACATATAAACAATAGTAAACTTATTGTGTAGTGTTTATTATAGTGTGTAGTAGTAAACCCTGCCCTGTTTATATGTGCATGTTGACAAATATATTCTTTTCTGAAAATGTATCGCATTGGGTTAGGATACCGTCTCTTCGTTACCCATTTGGTGTGGGTATTGGCAGATAATATTTTGATTAACTTATCAACCTGTTCTTCGTAACAATCACTTTTCTATTTTCACCGCAAACCCCACGAGAAATGTTGCTCTCCACTATTGTCATTTTAAAATCTAATCAACTCAAAATCCTCATCCAAAATAATAACAGGTCGTTTATTGTTTCGCACATCTTTATTACGATACCGACAATAACTGCATCAAAACGAAGCGACCATAAATCTCCGGACACAACTTCTCGTGTCCTTGCACTGCAAGCGCTTGGTGCGCTAATCCACTTTCTCTTTCACGCCTAGTGCAAGCATGGGTCTCAGGTCGCACGCGCTGTACTTCACGGGCTATTCAGACGGTGAATTGTCAATGTGAGCGCTGTAAAACCCCGTGTGGTACAACGCAGCGTCGCGCTGCAGAGCTCTAGCATTCCAAGCGGTTCGCAATTCTTAAAAGCCCGTGAGGCACAAACGCGGCCGAACGTTGTACCCCACGGGCTTTTCAGAAGACGCGCCCGGGGACCCCGTCCTCATCAGGGCCCCGAAAAGCAGTGTTCACAAAATAAAAGGCCCGGTGACAGAGCGTCCGTGTCACTGACGTAATAAGGTTGAACTTTATTATACGTTGCTCATAGCTCGAATTTAAAGTCATGTAAATTTTAAGGGGCGGCTTACGGCACCCGCCGTAAGCCGCCCCTTCTTGTATGGAGGCCTTTCACTACTAATTACTGACCATGTTAAATTTTTAACCAAGGGAAATGTGAGAGGCGGCTTGTATTTCGGCCCATCTTTCTCAAGGAAATCTCTCTCTCTCTCCTTTGAAAGATTTTAAATTGATATTATTTGTTTTAAATCGACAAAAAAATAATCTTAAGTATATCTTTACGAATCATTTTTGTAATTCAAAGGGCCCCAAAATCTTGTGTTCCCTAGGGCCCCAGCGTGGCTAAAGACGGCCCTGCCTACGAGTCAGTGACCTCACTAGTCCATATATACTTATTTTAATTTCCAACAATATAATAACATTTACTATTTTACAGGATGAAATCACAGCATCTTTGAACATCAGTGAATGTATTGTATTTGTATACCTACCTACCTACCTTCCACCCGTGAGATGGAGCCTCACAAAATAGAATACCGAACTAACTACTGATTTATACAGGGTAACTATAAGAGAAAGATGTTTTGTTATTAGAAACCATGATTTTGATTTTTATTAAACATAAACAAAACTACATCATTCGAATGTAAGCGAACTTGTTGAAGTGAAGTGTCTTGAATTAGGTTTACTAAAAATTGAGCTACTTGTTTGCGATTGTGTGTATTATTTGTGTTAGAAATAGTGTAAAGTTCAATAATAAAGTGCATCCGTTGGACCTGGACCTGGTAGAGGGAGGGAGGTGCCAGTCTTCGGGAGAAGTAAAATTCGGGTGAGATTGTTTCAGTATTAGTAACTTTATTCTATGCTATAAACCAGAACCACAATGAATAAAAGATTCGGTAAATTTACATTAATCGAAAGTAGACAAGACAAACAAAACAAAAAAAATGATCATTAGCATGTCATTAAGTGAATGCTGTTACATTACAGCTGCAAAGATGACATTTTTAAACTGATTAGTGAACTAGTCAGTGATGAAGTATACTGAACTTTACAATTTATGAGCCTTGCTAATTGATTTTAATAGGGCTAAATTCAGAACTAGAGTTAGCAGTTTGATAAATGCCGAATCGATACGTGTTATTTTTGTCTCAAATATCCACTACAAAAACGGTAAAACAAAAAAAAATCTAAGAAACAATATACGGAGGTAGTCCCCAACGGTAAGAACTATGAAACTGAGGCGTAGAATGTGAAATATGGAAATTAAAAAAACAAGGACTCGTACAATGCCATAAATGACTCAAAGACCACGGAATTTTTGAGGCATCGCGATTTTGTACCTCAAGCCATGGTATTTAATTTAGAACATATAGAACATATTTGAGAGGTAAAGATCCCATATCTCTCTCCCATCAAGAATCACATCTCTCCCGAATGGGGTGGTAGGTTGATTATCCCACACAATGTTCAACTCATATGTTCTTTGTAGCAGAAGAAAATAGCCCAGTTTTTGAGTTGATGATGATACTTTTTACTCGTAGTTATTACTTTTTAAAGCGTAATGAACGTATGTTATAATCAGGTGTATATTTTACTGTGAATCATTTAACTAAGTATGGTAAACGAAACAAGCGTTGCTTAGAAGATTCAGAAAGTTGTGGTATGTTGTTCAAGTTTTGTTCAAGGAACTAAAAATTACTAAGTTTTGAAAATATCGCATGGTGAATCCATGTTAAAACTAAAGTGGCATCCCTTAAAAAAGCTAACCGCTCAAGACTAAGAAAATATGAACGCATGATCTTGAGAAACATGCTCGAGAACGCTAATAACCACCCAAGGTATAGGAATTCATACGACATCTTACAGGGGAAAACAATAACCAAACGAATAAAAATCACAGAATGTGACGCCCCCAAAAACACATACTACATGCCGCCCGGAACTACGAAACTAGTAAGAAGAAAGTCGGGTGACCTTTATATACCTGGAAAGACTCCCTCAAATACGATATTAAAAACTACGGGAGGAATCCTAGCTACTGGATGGAAATAACACACAACAGGGATGAAGTTAGGGTCGCCTCAAAACAAATGTACCAGGTCCCGGAAACAGACAGCGAAACTGAAAGCACATTGGACAACCCAGCAGAATAAAACCAAGAAAATCAAATAATATAAATAGCCATCTTGTATTTTTACACCATTCGATGGTGTTGCTGATAAGGATCAATTTCTGGGAAGAAATGTTAAATGGCAAAACAGTGGAATGTTTTTTTGCCTTTTTAATTGAATCATTGTCCGTACATTCAGTACAATGCTCAATTATTATTTTTCTTCGCTTACATCTCTAGATTGCATTTCTCTAGTACATTTCACTCCTTTTAACCCCGAGATAATGGAGATAAATTTCTATTCGGTTCAGTAGTTCGAAAGTTATCAGCTTAACAAAAAGCAGTGGTCAAACGGGCGAATAAATTTAAAACCACTTTTTTATAATTGGTAGTAGACTTTACTTCAATGTTTATTAAATATGACTTGTAAAAATCGGTTCAGTAGTTTGAAGGTTATAGGTTAACAAGGAATAGCAGTCAAACGAGTGGACGAATTTTAATGCGGATTTTTAATTGATAGTTGACTTTACTGCGATGGTTCTTAGATAAGTATTTTTTTTCAAATTGTTTCAGTAGTTCTAAAGTAATTAATGTGTTGGAGGGTTTTCAAAATATTAAAAATTATAGTTATAAATGCCATATATGGCAAATACTGGTAAGTAATGTCATATGATAAAATGATATTACTTTCCAGAATTCAAACCTTAAAAACAACACTATCGGATGTTGCCATAAAAGAGGTGACCTTTCTTTTCAAAATCTGCGGATTCAATTCCCGGCTTATAAAACCCAGTATGAATACAGGTTGGCGCATTTTCTTCTTCGATTTAAAAAATATATATTTTTAAGGAAAATATCTTTTTCCTTATTTTTTTTTAAAAATCGAATGATGAATCGATATCATCGATTTTCATCAAAATCGATATCATGTTTCCTAACAACAAAAACTTCTAGCTCTTATAGATTCCGATATCGCTCTATTGACCCTTGTGTTTTGCAAGGCTCGGCCCACAAAACGCCGGCCACCGACCTTTATATGGACATTTCATATGGTCAAGGTAGTAGGTCAATTAGCCTAATGGTGCCGGCATGTGAACTGCTGTAAATAAATATTTAACCACACCGGTAAAACCTTCTCAAATGCTGTTGTGGGTCTGTTACACACAAGAAAACTCATCCGTTTCTAGTCAGACAAGGATTTATGGTCAATTTATTTGACTTACCAAATTCGGTGCCACATAAGACGAAAATTTTGGGGGCGTCCATGAATTGTGTGTGTACAATACTTAATAGTACTGTAGTCTAGTCTACCCAATGAGAAATACCCCCTCAATACATCATGTAATTAATGGAAGGCCCCTTGGAAGTGTCTTAGGTACATTAAACGGACGTCCTATCACATCATGAGGAAACCTTCATATCTCCTAGAGCTGCGGAGATGGGCTAGCCCCCTGTCACGGAAAATTGACTATTGAATAACTACGGACAAATTGTGCCTCTGGCTCTCAAAAGGTGACACTATGCGGTTGTTGTTGTATTTTTAACATGATTTTTTAGGCCCCCTTTTAATTAAATCCCACCAAATAAAAACCAAATAAATAACTAATTGATCGAATGACCACGAACTGCGGATGTTCCTGAAATGAGCGAATATAAAACTGAATTGCGCGACAAAATTACTCATTTGCTCGGCTAAATTACTGAATGGTTTAGAATATAATAGAATAGAAAAAAGTTTATTCAAAAGTCAAATTACACAACACATAGATAAACAGAAAAAAATTAAATAAAAATCAACCAGCAATACGAAAATCATATAAATTAAAAAATAAAGAAAACTATGTAGGAGTCATGAGAAATTCTATGCGACGTGTAACGTGACAGTGAAAAGGTGCGGCTCAGCATACGCTACAGGGATTTAGCCACCGTTTATTGGCTAAACTAGTGGTTCTGTGAGAAAAGTACACCTCTCTTCAATTTCAAAAAACAAAATCCGTCATATATTACGCTACAGCAAACTCCCCCCCCCCCCCCCTGTTTTCCCCACTCCACTCCCCCCTTTTGTTTTTTTGCTGCAAAATCTTGTCTTAGTTTGCCTCCTCAACGTGATACTAAAGCTACAGCAAACTTCCCCGCTTCCCCCCCCCCCCCCATCATACCCCCGACCCCTTGAAGTTTATCGGATGAACAACTGGAATTATTCTAAATAAACCGACTGCATTTTCTTTCAATACCACATACAAACATATTAAAGCACCTGGTTACGTACATGGAGTATGAAAGTAGCCGCACCAATAACTTTGTAACGCCATAAGTCGGCCATTTTACAAAAAAATGCTAAAAACTGACTCGGAAAAAAAACTATAAAAATATCCAACCTGCTCACAAAATTTCACGAGATACGTTTGAGAAATGCGACCCGTAGGGCGAGAACAGACAGAAGGACAAATGCATTTTTAGCCAATCTCGGAACGACACTTCGCTCGCTCGGTCAATAAAGAGTGTCTGAGCCTTTGAGTAATAAATAATGTATAAATACAAGAGAAGGCGCGCAAACTGACTTTCTTGCAGCTATAAGTAGAGTGAATTCACTCAACACCAATTCACTCCAGCCTCCCTCTGAGGGCGAAGCTCGGGATCTACAAGACCTACCTAAGATCCCGCCTCACCTACGCGGCTCCGGCATGGTACACCCTGTGCTCGGAGACGAACAAATGGAGACTCCGAGCCCAAGAGAACCTCTCTCTGCGTACCATCGTCGGCGCCCCCCGCTACGTGAGGAACGCGACAATCCAGAGGGACCTAAGATGGGAAACCGTGGACCGGTTTGTCCAGAGGCTGGCGAAGGGCATGTCCGCGCGTGCGGATGCGTCACAACAGCCGCACATCGCTGAACTGGCGCCGCACCACGCGCGCCCGTCCGACCGCCGCCGCCTGCCACGCGATCTGGTTGCCTAGCCGGCGATCACCCACTGCACACCAGCGCCACATCAAGACCACCGCCCGCAGGGGCCATCCGATGACCTGTCCACAGGAGTGGACAGAGGCGATTCTTCGGGAAGAGGTCCGTCGACCTGACCCCGACTCCCCACGCCCCAGAAGGGGTGCGTGAGATGATTTCGATGATGAACACCAATTCAGTCTGTGCCAAGCGCTTGCCGAGCCGTGACGCTTTTTATGCGAGAGTAAGAAACTAAATAATGCCGTCATGTGCTCTGCGGTACTGTAAAAACCACACCGTACAGACCAAAAAAGCCGAGGAATAACTTTTCATATGAATTACCCTGTATTATCAGTAAAACACGCATATTCAATAATGTTTTGTGAATTACAAAAATCAACAAAGCGACAGCCATGTTTTCTCTTTGAAAATCAAAGAGTAACAAGATGTTTACATGCAGATGTGTCATTTCCGAATACCAACGTGTTAAGCACGTCATATATTTTGTAAAATTTTATTGCATATGAAAATTCACATTACAAACTTATGGAAAAGACATTATCTTTAACAAGAGATTTCTTCCAGCAAGCCCAAGATGATAAGGATAAATTTCATAGCAGTGACAGGTAGACCCTTGCGCAAAAATACCGCTCATGTTTTACTACCGCAATTAATAATGATAATTATCATCTGACTAAAATTTAAAGAACGAGTGGCGTTTGTGTTGCCGGACCGAACGGACGTGTACCCCCGAGATCTCCCAAACGCATTTTGTTCTGCCTCCGGAGGCCCGAAAACGAGCCTGGCTTATAGCCTGGCTTATACCGCGTGTTACTGTAAGGGTTACCTGGGGAATGTGCGCGATCCATCTAGGCACCCCATCTGTGCAATACCACGCATTTCAGTGATTGTGATGATACTAGAGCGGTCAAGTGTAATGAATGCCCAGAGAACTGCGCGATACTCTTAGGCATCCCATCTGTGCAAGCCCTAGAATTTATTCTAGGCCAGGTGCACGTCTGAGCCACGCAGCGACAGGCCGGCAGCGAGCGACGCCTACGCAACACACCCTCAACGCTACTGCCTCCACCACCACCGCCGCTAAACACACCAACCTGGTGAGATCATTCCGATTAGGACATCATTGATAGTGATTACCTACCTCTAACTTTATTTCTCTCAGGACCACTCGCCGCCTGACAATAATAAACCACCACTTACCGCGGCCGCGGTCGCCCCTATTGACTAAGGCATAATCACATTTACAGGTGCGCCATAGGCAGGTTATAACAATTCCCTACCTAAGCAATATCAAAATCAACTAATAAAACATTATTATAGCTACATATACTTATATTGCTTTGCCTGAAAATTAATTCGAGATAATTCTCCTCGAGATTTATTTTCTCCTCATCTTCGAAAGACCATTCAAAACAGTCATTAACAATAACCATCCACTGAACCCTGAAACTCTGTGAATAAGCCAACCCAAAACTTAACAATCCTAGAATTATTTTTATGTAGCTAAACTGCAAATATACTAAACCCGACAATAAACAAAAACTAAACAAGTGCATGCCATAAAAAGGCCATCTCACCAAACTCCCAGAAACTAGACAAAACAATTGACTGCTATTTAGGAACAATTGAAAAAGCTTCGAAGCACAAAAGGCTCACAACGTTCCCTCACACATCTGGCACCCATTCTATGGTGTCAGCCCATCTTGGAAATACCGGGAAACATTAGAATAAAAATAGATCGTAAAAAGCCAAACAGCGTCTCATCATACCGGCCGTACACCTCTTAGAAACAACCCACACACACACATTCATATTAGCTAAAATACCACGAGGCTTTCTCCTGTAGTAATATCTCACAATGGAAACTCTACCAATGCCCAGAGATGGAAACTGCCTGTTCCATGCAATTGCAGACCAAATCAACCATCTGTTTGGAGCGACATTCAACCATACCCACATCAGAAGCGACCTAGCTAGATACGTGGAAGCTAACAGCAATTATCCACGCATCAAACTTGCGATCGACACACCAAACGCAGAAGCTTTCACTGAGTACATAAAAAATCTCCACATACAGGGCACGTGGGGAGGTGAAGAAATTATCATAGCAGCCGCGGAGTTCTACGTAATAAGTGTAGCGATCCATCAACAAAATGGCCCATCAATCGTGTATAGCCCCCAACAAGAATATAACTCAGTCGGAACTATCAACTTGACCTTTTCCGACAGCCACTACGACAGCGCATACATAATAGAGCCCCAAAACGTAATCAACAACCTATCAACAACCAGTCAAATCTACATCGCAGCATCTCACTTTTCCCATACCAAAATACAGCGCGACTACCAAAGTACCCTCAAGTTCCACCCGCCCCAAAAACAGATAATATGATAGCGGTAAATCTAAACACCTACCCCGGCCTACCCAAAATGCACAACTCAAGATAAGATGACCAATGACTTTGATACTTACCGTACCGACACATACACTTACACGCCACAAACACATGCATCCCCCTCCGCCGGGTCAGATACAACCGGGTACTTCATCTTTAGGGCCTTGTTCACGGACTGAACCTCGACCCGAGTCACGGACCTAACTAATAAGCACTAATGAAGTGAATTGAAGTAGGTGATATCAGTGCAATGAGTCTCACTAGCTGAGCAACAACCTGGTGAGATCGCTGCGATTATGATAGCCCTAACTCAGATCAAAAGGCAAAACAAACTCTATATCTGGCAGGTAACCCCCTTCGTAATGCTAAATACCATTTCATAAACAGATACCACGCTCGCTTCAAATTACTACGCCAACTCCAAACTATTCCACAGGCACAGTGCCGTACTAGTAGGTAGGAGATAGGTATACCTAAATACAAAACTAGGCAGGAACCTACCCAATAACAGTAAAACAAAACTTAACCATTTCTAACTTTATCCGGTCCGACAAGCCCACAAAAATAAAACAATAATGCAAGCCCGTCTACTATATAACTGTATATTCTGAGAAATAGCGAGAAACAGCCAACAATTGCACATCATAAAAGGATCATTTCACCATCTTCCAGAAAACAGGCAATTAACAAAAGACTTCCACTGATGAACAATAACAACAATAAAATCGGAGACTTTTTGTCCTAAGCGGCTCTCTACCGAGAATAAGGGCGCACGAAGATACGCACAACCTTTGACAATCGCAACCCGTACGATCTGTTAATCGTAGACAAAAGTAGTTCAAATAAATTACGCTATCTCTAAGTTCTTTCTTTCAACAACATCCCAAGAAGATAACCTAATGGAAGCCTTACCAACGCTAAGATGGTAACTGCCTATTCACCGCAATTGCTGACCAAATTAATCACCTATGTCAATTAACATGCAACCACACTCACATTCGTAAGGACCTAGTTAAATATGTAGAAGAAAACGGCGATGAACAGAACAAAGCTCGCAATCACTGAGCCTGAAATCCTTAACAACTCAACACTGAAAATCTACGCAATTACGATACTTGGGCTGGAGAGGAGATTATAATACCAGCTGCCGAATACTTTCTACTTAACGCAACAATCCACCAGCAAAACACACCATCGCACATTCACGCCCAAGAATCCAGCGGATGCAGTGAAATCTATCAACCTCAACGTCACAGGACACCACTACGACAGCGTTTACTTGCTTGAATCGCCAAATTTACCCACGGATCAAGCAACCGATAACCAAACTGATAACACCATACTTTCCCCGATACTTAATGCAACACCCATGACCTCCTCAGGGTCAACCATAACATCAACAGAAGACATCCCAGACAACACCGGATATACGATGATACGAAACAGCCCCATATTTAAACCACAAGTCACATGCGAGCGTATGCGCATTGCTACTTGGAAGGTTAGAGGATGCGCCGAAATAACTAAAAGACTCAACATTGACGCGGAATTGACTAACAAAAACATACACATAGCCTATATACAGGAAACAAACATGATACATATGTCAAAACACTATCTCTGGTATCTGTATGCTCGCATCGGACAAGACGCTATAAAGAAATACAGGAAAAAGGGAATTATAGGAACAAACCTCCTTCACAATATTGCACACAAATATTTTAAAAGTTACATCAAAAGAAAATGCAAATGAACTTTCTTCCAGCAAAACAAGGCATTACAGGAATTGCTATCATAATAACAATAACTTTTACGAAAGAGACAGGTAGAGCTCTTTGATATGTTTCTTAAAAGAAAAAAGAGTCGGAATGTCTCTTATAGTGCAAAGAGGTGCGTTCCAGAATCGGACCGCCCGCCCGCAACCTGAAAGAGCGTTTATACGCAGCGCTGCTATGCCGCGGAGTAGCTAAAAGTGAATAATTAAATATCATCGGAGAACTGCTCATGGCAAACTTAAAAGTAGAAAGACAAAAATTCTTATAAGAGACCCCATAAACAACCAGTGAATTGGACGTAGTTCCAATACGAACCGTAAACGAAATCAAATATCTCGGCACATATATTACGGCAGGACATAGGACACAATAAAAAAGAGGTGCCGGCAAGCCATATGCAATTCCAAGGCCCTAATGCATTTTATAAAGAAATCTAACATGGACTGAAATATAGTGCGCCTGATTTACAAAATGGTCATTGCACTGTTTATAAAATACGGACAAAAGGCGGCAACCCTCACTAAAGCAAACAGTTGACAGTCAGTATATGAACGCCTGATCCTCAGAGACATGTTTGAGAACGCCAGAAGCTATCCAAGATACCACAAAATTCATGACTGACTACAGGGCAAAACGATAACCAAATGAATCAAAAACCACCGGATGTGTTACTATACATATTCTGCGACGCCCACAACAGCACTTACTACACGCTCCATTCAAATACGAAGCAAGGAAGAAGAAAGTCGGCTGACTTATATACACCTGGAAAGATTTCCTTAAGCATGACATCAAATACTACGGTGAAGAACACAGTTACTGGACAGAATCATCACACAACAGGGACGAAGTCAGGATGGCCTAGAGGCAAATATACCGTATCCCAGAAACAGACAGCAAAAGCGAAACTGGGAACTTACCGGATAACCCAAACGAACACGACTCAGGAAACTCAACTATTAACAATAACTGGAAATAGAAGGAAAACAAGAACTTGAAGAAAACAACAGCTGCTCTCCAAATCCCACATCCTCCCCATTCCACATATCCTATATTGGCTTCAGGCTGAAGAGTCGGTCGATTGAATTCACTATCCTTCCCTTCCTACAGAGCAGGTCATTCCGGCCCCCCTCAAAACTTGTGCCCTCTGGTTTCCCGGCCGAAAGACCGGAACAGGTTTAGAACCCTGGCTGGAGAAGCACCATTCATTCATTCTTCATTCATTCTGACGAAAATTTAAAGAACTGTCAATTTATTTATTAGACTGTAATGCCGAATGCTTAAACAAAAGCGACTGTCTTCGGCATTTCGCATCTGAGCGCAAATATTTTTATCCATGACAACTGACACGCCCGCTCTCGTCAAGAGGCCGGGCACATATTTTGTTCGAGCTAGCGTCTCTAGTATTAATTAATACATTATTTATTACTCAAAGGTCTGAGCGAAGTGGTAAGGATAAAGGGGGTGAGCGAAGTTAGGTTGAACATTTAAGAACAACAAAATCCAACGCTCGCTTTGTATTTTTTAATTATTAACCCCCGACGAGCAAAAGAAGGATGTAATAAGTTAAAAGTGTCTGTCTGTCTGTTTGTCCTTGTGTGTGTGTCTGTGTGTATGTCGGTCTGTGGCACTCTAGAGCTCAAACGGATGGACGGATTTTAATGCGGTTTTTTTAAATGATAGCATACTTCCCTGTGTGGTTTCTTAGCTATGATTTATTAAAACCAGTTTAGTAGTTCGAAACTTATTACCTGAACAAGGACACAGCTCAACCAAATTTTAGACTCATTAACCACAGACGACGGAAAATATGAGTGATTGTTGTTATAGGTTTGAGGCGTCTATCAGTCTGTGTGTGTGGGTGTCAGGGTGTGTGTGTGTGTATGAGGGATTGTGTGTGTGTCTATCTGTAGCACCCTGCGCTCAGACGGGTAGACGGATATTGGTGATATGGTACAAGTCCGAGACGACGAAAAAGAGAGTTGTTATAAGTTTTTAGTTTACGTCAGTGTGTAGGTGTGGGTGTCTGTCTGTGTGTGCCTGTCTGTGGCACCTTAGCTCTGAAAATGGTGGACGTAATTTGGTGATGCAGTACAAGTCAGAGACGACGAAAAAGATGGATCTGTGGAATAGGCGCTCAAACGGGTGGACGGATTTTGTTGATGCTGCACACAAGTCAGAAAGAATGTATTACTGAGACACAGATTGACTTCCTTATTTTTAACCCCCAGCGACCAAGTGAGGTGTTATTAAATGCTACTTCTAAAATTATATTAAACATCAAATTTCTACTATTTCTCTACAAATTCTAGAATAAGTGAAAATTTTTACAAAAAAAAATATTAGTTCTCTTTCTCCTTTGAAGATAATTATAACAACGACTTCAAGACGCAAAAACTAATCCCAAGCACCAACAACGAGATGCCATTAGATGTTTTCTGAAGAACTGAAAAACGAGCCTCATAAACAAAAAACAAGGAAACATTCACATGGATATACTTTGCCAATGGACTATTCAAGGCTTATCTCTTGCTGAAATGTTGTAACTATTATCCCAATGGATTGATAAACTGAAACTGAAGCGAAAATTATGTACAGATATTCAACAACTGCTTCGACACATAGACGATTAGACGTCATTCGAACCAGATTGCAATTCCTATGTTTATTATAGCTCGTCCGACTACATCGTGCATATCTGAAGACGATGACGACACATCAACTCCTGCAACTCCAACGCCTTCACCATCAAGATCGGCAAAAATGCCCAATCTTTATTCTAAGGGGCGAGGCGTTATATGTATAATACTATATACTGAACCTTTACATACTAGTATTACCTCAATCAGTCATAAACTTTGTACCTTTCTTGTTTACCTATATATCAGCTAATAGTTTATATCCTGATTTCGCACTACATGATTGTTAGAATTCTCATGACATTAGTTTGTTTGACTCTCCCAAGTTAACGTGTATACCAATGTAATATTTAAGTTTCCAATAGCGGCTAGACAATCTAGTTCTAACTCTTCTCATAGTCGTAACTCTGTATCTCCAAATCTGCACAAAATAAATATACTTTTTTTAACGGATTTTGGTGATGCTGCACACAAGTCAGAAAGATTGTACTACTGATTGTATTACTGAGACACAGATTGATTTCCACATTTTAATCTTTGTAATTCTCTCAAAGCCGATTTGTCATGGGGACTATTGAATAGTTTTCTCTGGTTTAGTTCACAAATTGCAACACCTGGTATATTTTTAACGCGACTTATTGCTACATATGCTTGACCTTTTCCAAATAATTTACTGCCCAGATATGCGACAGCCTTTTCTACTGTAGTTCAATGAGTCTGGGTTTTTTTTTATTTATAGTAAGATTTCTAGTCGCGCAATTCAGTAATTTTGTCAGACGAAACCAGTAATTCTAGTCGCGCTTATTTTTGTCGCTATTCAGTAATTCAGTCAGCAAAAACTAGATTTACATTCAATTCCTAGATTCAACAAATCTAGGAATGGAAATTTCGCCCATTTCTACTTTTTCTATCAGTACAAATCTTGCTATCTATATGTACTTAGTTCAGATGACAATGCAATATTGTGGTTCCATCGAGCTGGCCTGATGATGGGACTCCAAGGTTGTACAAGGAACCTTAGGATGTTAACTTGTAAACCCATCGAGTTCGGGCTCGTGACAACTCCTATTCACATCTCGATGTACTCATTATCGTCACCTGATGACGGAGCTGCAAGGTGGTAGACGAAAGTGGTATTCTTGCTGTAAGCCCATAGAGCCTTACCACAAAAAAAAAAAATTGTCCAACACTTGTTTAAAAACAAAAACGTATCGGATTTGACGTTTGTTTTGAGGTTAAACGCTGTTTAATATTTTTTGTGGTAACACGGATCGAGGTTGGGCTGATTTGATTCGTCTGAACAAGACCTTGGATTTATACAGAGATGACGGCTTGCTGACGTTTGGGACACAATTTTTTGGGATAATGTGTCCGGATTGTCACTTTTTAATTTCAATCCTTTTTTAGTGACGTTTCGGACACCGGGCTTGGCGGCGCGCGGAGCGGCGGGCGCCCGGCGGTCGCTGTAGGCATATTGTCTCTACTCCGTTCAATGTAAATGGGTAGGTAGATACTTACCTAGTAACTATTATCTAATCTGTAACCCAACATTCATTTTAGTTTTCGGTGTTTGCAATATATCGTTAATAGTAAATTAGATAATAACAAATCAGAGTTACAAGATATATGTAGTAATAGGGTAAATAAAAAAATGGCCCGCGGATTTTTATTTTATTGCTTGGTAATAAAGTTAAAAACCTATGAAAAATAATCAATCACCCGTTGATGGCCCCACACAGCTGAGTAGAAAGTCAAAAATGGGCCATCAGATATACATTGTGACATTATCATTCATTAATAACAATTTTCACCAAGAAACATATGGTAACAAATGAAAAAACAAAACGACTTTTCGTCCTTTTATGTAACTGAAGTACATAGAAACGATGAGCTGATTACAAGTTACTATGGGAGACCTAACAGTTTTTTTCGTTTGTGACCATATTCTTTAGGAAAGTTGTTCATAATAATGGGCTCTATCATCATTCCCCAAAATATAGTCGGCTAATTAAATGTCGCGCTGTATATGGCTTTAAACAGTTACAAATCAACTGGGCCGGCCTACAAAGGTACTTACACTCACTAAATAAAATAATAAGCAGCTAATTCCGTTTCTTAGCTAAGTCATACATAGAACAGTGTGTTGAAGTAATGTTGTAATGACGCTCTCCACCTATCATAACATCCAGCGGTAAATAATCTACATTGGGCACTGGAAAAAGGTACTGCTCTCGCACATTGTTATGTGCGAGAGCAACGTCACGTCACGTCAGTAACGTCACACAAACAGATACTGAGCGACACAGACCCAAATATAATCTCTTGCAAGCCCGGCCCGGCCCGGCCCGGTGTTTGTTCTCTGCCAACTACTCTACATTGGTATTTGTCGGTGTCAGGTGTCAGGCACCGTCAGCACTTTCTGGACCATCAACCACTTTAATGTGTGAATCCTCGACGTCTTTCGAGCACCTGTAACAAACATAGCAAAATAAATTATGATGGTGGTTTTATATTTTGTAGCTATAACAAAAACCGAATTAACAATCGAGACGTGATTGATTTAGGCAACAAATATAATGATCACCAAAATATTTTTTTCCTACCCAAAATGGATAAATGAACACCAAAAGTTGCAAAAAATATCAGGGCAAAATACTGCGGCAGCTTAGGTGAAGGGTAAAGGGGGTGAGCGAAGCGAAGCCCCCTTTATCCTTCGTGTTAGGCTGAACATGTAAGAACAACAAAAAATACTTAAAACATAAACTTAAGTACACAAAACATAAAAAGAAGTTTGATGATCATTTATCCAAACACAATTTGGTGGACATTTATCCATTCTGGCAGTCATTTCGACTTTATTGGTAGTAAAATAGGTGCGTTTTTGGTAATCTTCTAAACACAAGCCATTGATTTATCATCAATTCATCACTGACTGATTGATTTGTCATGCAAGGCGAAGTGGTGCTATCGGTAATGCAGTGTGAGTTTTGATAAAGTGCACATATCGACAAAAATAGGACTGCCAAATTCCCCCCCCCCCCCCCCCCATTGTGTCCTACTGCAAAAAATATATTCATAACTTCAGAATGGAAGGGGTTGTCGTAATTAAATTTACTGGATAGTGATCTATGAAGGACAGGCGGTACTGCCAGGACCAAAATGTCGCTGAAAAAGGGTTAACAGTAAACTTAAATGACTCCTTGTTTAAGAATAATATTGTTTTTTTGGAGTACCTACTTTTTTAGTAATTGCAGTCTTCCACAAAATTTGGTCACCAAAAAAAAATTAAGTATTTTATTTCGGAATATTATTCTTCATCTCAATAGCTTTCAAAAGACACCAAAATTATTTTTAAACCGATAAAATGTAGTCCTCTTCAACCCTCTTCGATATTTGCACTTAAGAAAGTGTCACACTGCCAGGGACCTCGGAAAGCCTCTGTTTTATGTACAAAGGTCGCCGTGGCCGGATACAGGTTGGAACTTATCATCATCACGGTTCCGTAGTTGCCGGTCACAATTCGCAGACTTAAAAGACTGTTTGTTTGATATCAGCGATGAAATGAACATGATTAATAATGTTGACAGTTTAGTAGCACTTTATATTCAGGCGAACCAGTCTTTTCTCGCGAAAATAAAACTTTTATCTACACACGTATCATAAACCCTCTTTACTGTGTCCAAAAACCGCACGTTACGACCAGCATAATGATAAACTTCTTGGTAAAAACTCATTTCTTATCTGAATATTGATAAATTATGACGATAATGTACCAAAATTTGTCATAATATGACATTCAAATTTCGAACGCTGACGCCTACCTGCGTGCCGCCCCTAGTTTGTCTATGAAGTTCGTACTACTGAACAAGCTAAACAACTGCAGAACAATGATCAATGCCACAATGCCGGTCAAACATGCGGTTCCTGAACACATCAAAGAGAGCTTATGATATGTGTGTAGATAAACTAGTGTATGTAACTGTACATCATTAGGCTTTAAAGCTCTCGAGTGATATTATTATTAAACTCGCCTTCGGCTCGTTTCATAAACCCACTCTCGAGTTTTAATGCTCTCCATAGTCACATAAACTACTATAATATACGGATTGAAGATGTAGGCAGTATATATTAATCAAATATAACTTTTATCCTCTTACCCACAAAGCCGCCGTGTCTTGGCCAGCCTCTCCCCATCTTCAATTGTCTGTGGCATCGGGCGGCCCATGGTCTCCGGAATCAGAAGCGCCATTCCACCACCAGCGGCCACGATCACTGCCACCAGAATCAGCGGGAGGGGTTCCCAGACTCGATCCTGTTAACAAGCATTTGCATACAGGCCTGTGTGTGATCCCACACTAGGATACCCTGTATGACCACAAAAAGGGTCTTCTGGGTTGTGCGGCAGAAAATTGACCACACGGCCTTAACAGTGTTAGGTTCGTAGTGGAAACGACGCGTGGAAAGACCAATGTGGCTGCACCGAGTCTCAGAAAAACTGAAGACTAAGAGCTAGAAATCGGGTAATGTTTTTGGAGCGTATGTCTGTATGTATGTTTCTTATATGTATGTATGTATGACTATTTCGTTAGCACGCGCTACAGCGCACACGGCTCGACTAATTTTAATAAATTAGGTGTCGTTGGATTCGTCTTAGTTGTAGGAGTGACATAAGCTATATAATTTTAGTGAAAATTCAGTTTTAGATATCAAAATGCAATTTACAAAGTAATTGGTGCGGCTACTTTCATACTCTATGTACGTAACCAGGTACATTCTCAAGTATGTATGTAGTGTTGGATGAAAATGTAGTTGGTTCATTTATTTTTCTAACGATTCCACTAGTTTACCGTAAGTTTACCTACAGACATCCTCAGATGGGCTCCTGTTGCATCGAAATTAAATAGGAAAACTTATCACCACTTACAGAATACACGACGAACGGTGCCACCAAGAGCGCAGCAAACGCGCTGACGTGCACGAACGAGGCGCCCGAAGCCCTTAGCCCGGTCGGCAGCAGCTCCGGAGTCCACTGGATGATGGTGCAGTAAGCCATGTTGTTGAAGAACCGTGCACCAGCTGCTAGGAGGACGGTCATGATCCCTGCGACGTTAGAGGCGATGGTCGGTGACGACCAAACGAACACGATCAATCACAACAATGCATCAGTAACAATCACCCCTATGTTCCTATGGATACCTTTCGTTGGAACAGAAACGGCAACGTAACAAATATAACAATATAGCGTTTACAGGCACATTCATTACTTCTGGGCCCACACTAGGATAACCTGTGTGGTGGGAACCAGTAACAGCGATGTGACACACATATAAACATCCAAGACCTGGGGATTTTTTTCTTCATCCCCAGCCGGGAATCGAACCCGGGACCTCTCTCATGATAAGCAGAGCCACAACCGCAACGCCACAGAGACTGCCCAAATTTAGCCAAGTTTTGACAACGTCGTCGAGACAGGGAGCTAGCAAAGCTCAGGAGTAGTTAGGGTAAATCTGTTGGTCATTGATGTTCAAACCAAATAATGTGTGGGTGTTTCTGGTTACCACGCCACGCAGTACATTACAGAGGTCAGAGTGATCATCTGAATTCTAACTGAATCTTTGAGTTTACCTCGTGGTGTGAAAGCAGCTGCCAGTGATAGTAATCCAGTTAGCATGATCGGGAAGAATACTAGGCGTCTCCGACCGAATCTGCAAACAATCAGTTATTTTTCCAAAATTAAAAAAATTACAAATTTATCGGGTTATCTTTATTTATTATCTTACAAAAGAATCATTCTTGCCATTTTCTGCCAAAGACTATTTCTTTCAAAAGTTGTCCGTAATTGCGGTTAACATAGTCTAATTTGCAGTTCCAAATGTAGGACCAAATGTTGCTCTAAAGTGCACGAAATTCCTCGTTTGTTGATTTTTAAATTATTTGTAGACGCTTTGCCGGGTTAATTATTTCCATGATGAAATGTGAAACTATACTGAACATAAGTACCATGATAGGTTAACACGAATCACGCTCTGTCGAAAAATCTACCTGAAAAAAATATACCTGATTCTTTTTTTAGGACACTTCCTCAGCCTCACCCTCGGTCCACTGTATTGTCGTCAACATCATTATCGGCCCCATTGACCTACTGCTTGGCATAGGTATGTATCTTCTTTAAAGCGCTAATCCCCATGTCCCCATCGCATCGGTCTGCCCATCACTGGCATTGTCTTTACCCTTGGCTACCACTCTGTGAATGCTTTGGTCCATCGTCCGTCATCCCATCCACCTCGGCTTCAAAGGGAATCAAATATTGATTTAGCTGACCATCACAAAAACAACACACCTGTCTAACAAGACGACCAGCAGCGCAATCGACGGCACCTCAGTCGCCGAGCTGACCGCGAACGTGATGAAGAAATCGTCGCCCAGGGTCTCCGAGAGCCGCACCAGGATGTCGAAGGAGGCCGCCACACACATGAACGTGAGTACCAGCACGCCCAGCATAGGGCGAATGACGGGGTTGCTGAAGAGGGCCATGAGGCCGTCTTCTTTGTCTTTTGTGGTTTTAGCTACTACCTGTAAGAAGTTGGAGAGGTAAAGGGAGATGTAACAATACTCTCTGTTTGGGAAAAAACGTTTTTTTTCTCGTCGTAATTTCTTTGAGCTTTGAATATGTAGTAGATGGATTGTAAATTTGACTGCGGTGACTTACTCAAACATGTGGGGTTCAATATAACAAACGAACCCGTCGTACACCACTTTTGTACATGCCCAAATTCGCAACAAACTACGCTCAAAACTCCCCATTTATTCGCTTACCCACACTTTACAATAAAAAATTCTCATCTATTGATTTGTTTGGCCTATCACGTAACACATTTAAAAGTAAAATTCTGTCTCTCATTAACTTACATGAATGACTTTCTATTGTACATCGTTTATCGCTATAACTTAATAACACTATAACTTAATAACACTATAACTTAATAACATTAGATATAAGTAACTATCATTCTTTAAAACTGCTGTATTGAATTGTATATTTGAGTACCTTGTAATTGGCGTAATATCTTATAATGTCACTTGTATATAATACTAAAAGCTGTAAGGTTTACCTAAATAAATAAATAAATAAATAAATAAATGGTATTTGTAATCAGTTTTATAAGCAAAAGCAGCATTCTAGGTATAGTTAAACATCGTTTTTAGCATCGTAAATTCCCAGCCAGAGAAAAGATCCCTACTGAAATCCCAACTTAGTCAAAATTTCAAATTGACTTGCAAATCGCTATGCAAAGCTTTATCCAAGTAAATTTTCACTTAGCATGGCTAATAATGATAATAATCTCTTTATTATCTAATGGTACTTACAATAAAATCATCCAGAACATCTTTGGGTATTTTAGTTCTGTTGATTCTCTCGAATCTACTGAACATTCTCACAGCTCTATCGTACTTGCCCTGAGAAATCAGCCATCTGAAAAATTCAATTTGAATCCTAATTGTAAAGATATAAATTATAAAATGGACCTGGAGCTTGGAGGACTAGTACTAGCTTATTTTTTCTAGTCGCTCCCTAATGGCTGAGGATCGTGATCATGTCATGGTTGTTGGTACAGGCTGTGACTAGGTTAAAATGTATCGCGAGGTCTCAAATCAGAGCACCAATGCAACAACGAGTACCTGGCACTTTCAGGCACTGCAAACGGTGCTGCCACTACAATCAACATCGGTAGGGACATGGCAAGACTCAGGTTTCTCCAGTCATTGATCCAGAGAGCGTAGAACGGCAGCAGCAGGCAGCCGCCTCCGAAGAAGAGAGCTATGGACATGTTGGCCACCCAGGTGCGGTGTTTTATGCCGACGTACTCCATCACTGAGGGATAAAGATATACATGTACGGGGAACGACTTGTGCCTCTGCCACCCCATAATTGTGAGTCGAGAGGATTTAAGCGCTCCTTTACTAACTGATTCTGAGGCTATCATAACAGACAGGCAGTCAGCAGTCTTGAGCTGACCATAAGCATGATAAATTCATGGGACAAATGAGTAGATACCACCAGCAAATTAATAAATTTGTCGGACAACTCAAGCATTCTATGAATTGGCAGTTTCAGGTAAAAACTGGTGCATGTATTTTCTTCATCTGACGAACTTACCAAGAATGTAGATCATGAGGAAGCAGCTGTCCACGGACATGCCTACGAGGAACCGACAGACCGCGAAGTCCCAGAACCCAGTAGTGAACATTGTGCCGATACCGCCGATGCACCCTACAAGATTGGCCCCTGAAATATGCGGCAACATTTAATAAACTATTTCCTGGTGTTCAAACACTCCAGTTTAAAAAGGATGCGACGAATCGAATTTCCCTCGCGTTCTTATAGTACGTATAGTATCTTGCCATTTTTTGTGGTAATAAATCAAAATAAGACGGTAACCAATATTGGTAGAACTGAATCAGACCTTGGCTTGATTCCTCCAGCACTTCGAAAACTAACAAGGAAGGTAGGAAGCAATTATTTGAAAAGACCTACCCATGAAAGCAGGGACACGTCCGAACTCATCAGCGAGTCTGCCAATCAAGACTCCACCAAAGATAGAACCTAAGAAGTTTATTGCTTGGGCCCACGACACGAGTATGGCGCGACCGCAAACCCATTCGCGCTGAAAATAAACAATCTGGTTATAGTTCAATGTTGTGGGGCTAATGTGATAACCTAGATCCGAGACTAGCCCATTGCTAAGAGTGGCTCCATTGATTTCGAATCTTCTTGCCCATAACGATTTAACTACCTCAGTACTCCAAAACTGATAATGCGCATAGAAATCTTCGCCTGTTGTCATGTTCCCAAAACACCCGAGTCATGTATGTATGAGCCCTAAACATTGCACTTGCAATTTGTACCTTGTTCGAAAGAAATAGGAGTCAATCAAATCAAATCAAATGTCTTTATTACTGTAGATATTTACATGTACTTAGAAAACGTCAGTTGCGTTTCTGGACCTACATTGGACCACTGTGGGAGCAGAAGGGCGTAGAAACTCCCACAGATTGATTTTTAGAGCTCTTTTAAAATTGGGTGTGCTTAACTTATACAAATATTGCTGTATTAATTATTATAATTAATAACCAGGAATGAATAATTACAAAATTATAAACCGCAAGATCTGTGTTGAGCTAGATTAACCTCTTACAGTCCCGTCATTTAAGTAATCTTGAACATTGTAATATCCCTTTTTCGACAAAGTCGCTTTAACATGCTTTTTAAATTGGTAAAGCAATTTCGAAATCTCCAGAGGTATCTTATTTATTGATTTCTTCACGTTTCACAGAAATTAAAACACGATATGAATTAATTAGAAAAAGAAAATGTGAAATGCCGAATACGAATCAATACAAGATAAAATATAAATATAAGTTCCTATCTATATCAATAATAAAGCAAAGTAATAATTAGTTAAAACTTAGTTCAAACCCAACTGGCAATATGGTAAACTGGTATTGTAGAGGATGCACTGACCCTTGAAAGAATTGAATTGCGAACCTTCGCGAGTCTTAAGCGGGGCGCAACTGTGATTATTTCTTAGGTAAACGTTACATTACAGCTATCGCTAAGTTTGGAAAATTTTGTAAGGTTCTTGCGTACATAGGTACTTACATTACAAGAATAAAATCCCTAGCTAGGTTAGATAATATTTTGTGTGTTTTTATAATAAATTATTTACTTATCTTACTTACGGGTTATTGTTAACCTGAAATAAAGATTATTATTATATTTTCAAAAATAAATTGACTAGCTACAGTAGGTATGCCAATTAAAAGCTCTCTTAAGGAGTCTGTTCGTTTTAAATTATAACGGCAGTGCCCCCGCCAAGACGAGCAAGCGAAGCGCAAGGGTACTACCTACCTTTTCTCGAAGCGCTTCGTCGATTTTTTGAACCCTCACAACTTTGGTTTGGATTATAGCAGTTAAACAAAATTCTCGGAATATGATGTTAGTAGTTAGCTTAATATATATAGAAAGTTTCAATAGCATAGCTTTTGTACTTGAATTTTTATTGATATCTAAAATACCCCGATTTTGTCACTGGCTCACTCACGCTGATGATGATGAACGCTAAAATTCGGTATACATATAAGCTAGTATTAGTACCGAAATAACAAAAATAAAACTTGGAATTTTTACCCCTTAACCCCTTAAACTAGGGGATGGAAGTTTGCATGAGACTTCCGCAAATTTTGATTCTAGAGGTCTGAAAATTTATATAGGGACTCCTTGTTATAAATAATAAAACACATAATTCAATATATTAGTAAATCACCCCCCACGCTTTATATTAGGGGATGGAATTAAACGCGGCAAAACGCATAATGTGTACCAGAACATCGGGGTAATAATGTTAGTTGAGGCCAATGATACGTTGTTGGGTATCCTGTTGTATGCCACTGATCCAATTCAATGTGCCTAAATATTGTTTCATTTCTCCAGTCAATCCCAAATAACGTTCTTGCACTAGTGCTATGCTAGCTTTCCTACTGATGGCTGATGGATGATAGATGTATCAGCTCCTGGGTCGCTAGTCTTTTCCTTTGTAGGTTCTTCTGGAGGATGAGATGCCGGTTTCTGTTGCGTGGTGTACAATTTTTGTCGTCTGGGTCTCTTGAGGAGGATCAAAGACGATAATAGGTAGTTAGATGTAAACTTGAACCGTAATCGAAGAGTCAAGTCTAAAACTGAATGAAATGACGTAATTACGAATCGGAAAAGGGCAAAGATAGAGAGTGGGTTATGAAAAAGGCATCTCTGATGTGCAATAAACCTAATAAACCCCAAAAAAAGAAAGACAAAATGAACAAAATAAAAAATATTATTGCAACTTACAAAAATAAGTGAAATCCCACCAAAAATATTTAAATGTAAAATATTGCCAAGACGAGACCATATGGCTCGCACTGTCAAAAAGTTATGAGATCCCATGTAGAGCCAAGTTTCTAACGTCCTAACTCTACAAGCCTTAACTTTACAAACTCTACACCTCGCATCTCGCAATCGTGAGACTTGAGCAGAATATAGTGTATTGTCTAATAATATAGTAATGGTGGTGTTTCAAGTTGGATACTTATAAAATATTAATAATAGAAAGCAGTACTCCCCGGGTTTGTCCGTTGGCAGTTCGCATCGTCCTTTGTCTGTTGGTCCGTGATCGATTATTTTATCAGAATTACAATAAATTCTGACCGCATTTAGCACTGGCACACTCTTAGTCAACAAACTATCTACAAATTTGACACTAATAGTCGAATTTAAACTAATTAATTTGGCTAAAATACAGCACAGCTGTTTTTGACTTGTTGCCGTGAGAATTGATCGAAATTACTGAAAAAAAAGAAACACAAAATTTGCGATTGATCGTGAGTATAATGGAGGAATATGGGCGAAAAATTGTATGTTTTCACACCACACCATCCCGATTTTAATACCATCGAAAACATTTGGGCACAAATAATATAACATGAGACCAAAAAAATATTACAATGAATGTCACGCCAGTTAAAGAAATTATATTACAAAACATAGGACCTGAAGAATGACAAATTTCGTGATCATCCCGTTAAATGTAAAGATGAATTTATAGAATTTGACGGAAGAATCGATAGTTTTGCCGATGAAATAATTATTTACACAAGTGTCAGTTGGAGTGACAGTGAACAAGACGATAATGAATTTTCCGATGCTTCTAGGATGTCAGGAATAGAGATTCTCTCTGAATCTGACTGAAGTTTTAGCGAGTATTATGTAAAATTGTTATATAAACTTATGCATTTTTTCTTCACATTTAAGTTAAAAAATAGGAAATAATAAATCATACATAACAAACTATTCTAACACTACCAAAAACATAACTTTAGGATTTTCATCCTAAATAAAAACCTTTTTCAAACTCGGTTTCAAACGGTTTTATCCACTCTATGTACATATAGTCTAACGCTCGAAAATACGACCCATGCCGAATAGTAGCCACAGATTGATAAAGAGTTTAGTGGCGAAGATTTCTATGCGCAGTTTTATGTTAGTTTTGGAGTACTGTACCTAATGTTCCCAGGTTCATTATAAAACGAAATCGGGTGCTTAATAATAAAATAATATAGCATTTACATAGCACATACATTGCTTCTAGCCCCACACTAGGATACCCTGTGTCGTGGGAACCAGAAACAGCGACATCCAAGTCTTGGGGATTTTTTGTCTTCCACCCAGGCCGGGATTCGAAGCCGGGACGGTCAGTGTCGACAAGGGGGCGGAAGCCCCGACCGCCACACCACAGGGATTGTCAACTTGATGGATGCATACAACTCCCATGGGATGGGATGGGAGACATGAGGGCCATGTTTGTTGGCGCCTGAGCGAGGCCACCATCTCTCTCTCGCCACTGCCAGGCCTGGGACACTCCGCAACTTACCTACAAAGCTACAAGTACATAGGCGTCTCCGACTCTCCGACGCACCTCGCCAGCGGGAAAAGATTTAGTAGGCTGCAAACCGGCAAGCGGTATGCGCGTGTTCGCTCTCGCGCCCCCCGCCGCCCCGCGCCGCTACCCGCGTGTAGTTTAAAAATAATGGTTATACGATATTGCATCTCATATGGATTACAAATTATCTGTTAAAATTGTTTGCTCGATTTCGCATATTTGCTACCATAAAATTCAATAACCGACAATTTAAAGACGGTTAAAAAGAGATAAGAAAATATGTGAAAGTAAACCATTTATAGTTCTTTATTCATTTGCATCTTACATGATAATTGTACACACGAATATGTTCTCATACACAATACACGATATGTCCAAGTTTTTAATCATTCTTAATACTTAAAATATAATATATAATATATATTTTCGGTAAATACCTACTTTGACTTTTATTCATATTTTATATTATTTTTTCGTATACTAACCCTAATTACCTAGTACTTGACTGTTTGCTTATTCGTTCAACTAAAAAAATGGTTGTTTGTAAAGTAGGTTTACGATCGAGATGTTTACGTGATAAGCCTCCGCTCGTGAGGATTCCGGGTGACAAGTTTCACGGAATGACTGGCAGCGATCGAGATGAGACGGGAGATCGGTCCGTCTCTCTCTCGTTATACCTGCGATCGTGCTCGTGAGGTTTTGGTGTGACACAATTTTCTGAACATGTCACCCGACTAAAACGATTTTAAAGACGTTATCACGTCAAAAACAATGTAAAGAAATAAAGTAATATTAAGTTTTAGTATATTAAGTATAATTATATTAGTATTATTAGTAATATTTAGTGCGACATGCACCAGACTTTTTACAGCCGCTAAATGGAGTTTAAGTGCAATATCAATAAAACGCAGCAATGTTAAGTGGGTACCAGATAGGCATATAGCCTTGGCCTGTTTGACAACTTAAATTATCCTTGTACGAAATCGGCGATTAAACTTAATTTAGCGAATATCAAAAGTTTGGAACAAGTGGCCCTTAGTGTTCGTCTTTGTTTAATTTCGAACGGTTTTAAAAATATGCACAGCTGCACGGGGCGGCTAGTTTTTAAAATGTTATTCTAGCGATTTTCGGGAGACGGCTCCCGGACTATTATTGTGGCGGTTTCTATAACTTCGTAATTTCCGGATTTATTTAGCATGATGACCTGACAAAGTCAACTTAGCACTTTGTTTGATGACGTTTCGTCACTGCATGCAGAGATGACTAAAGGTCACTGTCCTACTGACTGTCGATAGGATTTCTGGCCATTATGTAAAAGGTTAGGTAGGTACCTACCTATACTACCTATATTATAAATGTTATTCACAAATCTAGTAATAGTAAGTGGTTCGTAGTTAGTAAGTAAATATTCAGTTTTATTTGTGACAAGAGACAACCCTTAGTTTCACGTGCCGCTTCAGACGAGGATAGCGTTACGCGGCAGAAAGAGAGGCAACTTTTAGGTAAGTAATCGAAGTGCGGGCGCAGCGCTACACAGCATGAATTGTACTTTGTTGCGTTGTAGCAAGGGTCGCTTTTTAGTTGAACGTGTATGTACAGTGTCCAATCTGTTCCTAACTCTTTATTAATCTGTGCCGCTGCCCCCTCCGGGCAGCCCTCAGGCGCCAAGAAACAACAATACATGAAAAAGCAGCTGGTAACAAGAATCACTGAACTAGACAAACGCACAAGCTTTCAGAAAGGGCAGGCTCAGCTCAGCAAGCGATGCCCCGCTTGCTGAGCTGAGCCTGACCTTGACCATGATAATATTACCATATTATCATGAACATACCTCGCTAACAACAGTGGGGTAGGGTATGTACTCGTACTCGAACTCCCACCCATGTTGGCAGGATACAGTCGGGGTGCCATCTGGCGGCGGAGTCAGAGTCTCCAGAACTGCGCTCCAGTCTGTGTCGTAGACGAGGCAGTGGTCGTAGTCGAGGCCGGAAGCGGCGCCCGGGATGGAGAGGTTCCGTCTGGAAGGTTCATTGGGTTTAGCGACAGATACAGTACAATAGATTAACTACGGGGAATTGATTTGGCTACCTACGCGCAATGAGGTGGGGATAACTATATAGTGCTGAGTTTTGGAAGTGAGGCAGAACTATTCAAGCGTACAGCATAGCGGCAGGTATGAAGAGCGGAGATGACTTATATTATAGGGATCTTAAGTTATGGGATCATTTTCACAGCTTGAAGATTCAAAATTATCGGATATTCTGTAATGGTGTTGCCACTGGTAGATGTGATGCTGTTTTGTTGCAGAGATATAGTACATTTCGCACGGGTACACCGAGAAGTTTAAGTCGTAGCGAGGTGCGTAAAGAAGCCTTTTCGAAGGAGTTACGAATATAAATTTTCCGCCTTAGAACCCAAAATCAAGCGGCGAACGTGCTATTTTGAGGTTAGAAGGCGGAAATACTATAACGTGGCTTACAAATGAAAATACAACTCATATAATGAATGACACATGGCTCATTTCGGCGGATTGCAGGCGCGCATCACGTTTTCGTAGTTCATCCCTTTGCACTGATAAAAACAGTTTCATAGTGAAACTTGTTTAGAATGTGTAGTACTGTGAATTTCCAGTTAGAGTTTTGTTCGGCCTTTAGAGCAAGCTGCGATGATTGCTGGAAGCATACGAATTATAAAGTAATTACTAACTAGTATAATATTAGATTATCTGACAGTGACTGATCCTAATGACATAAAAGCCTGAGAAAACCACGTCAATAATCAGAAAAAAGCAATGAGGTAAAGCTTAATCCGGCAATAATCAAAGTCTGCTATAAAAAAAACTCAACTCTAACTGTAAATGCACTGTATCTATAAGAACCAGTTAAGTTAAGATACACCACACCTCCATCACACCTACCTTATGATTACACCTTTGTGTTCCACCCTGTCCAAGGATCATTCTGATTTGAATAAGTCAGTGATACCTTATTTATAACGATGCATTATTTGTTAGACTGTTAGTGGTACCTTAAATCCGCGTCAAGCTCCTGCAGCTCCGGCACCCAGCACCAATGATCCGGTGTGGCGGTGATGAACATCTGGCCGAAGTAGCCGAAAGCCCACACCACGCCGAAGGGCAGCATCGCGACGAAGAGCAGGCGCTGGTACAGACCTATCTGACCCACGTGGGTCAGGACCGAGTCGATCGCGGACCCGATGTCCTGGGATTGAGATTCTGGACTCTCCTGATGGTTAGAGATGGAACGGTAGTTTTAGTCGATAAAGAGGGAATTTAAGCAATTTAGGAAAAATTGGTGAGTACCAACTTGTAAATATTGAATTGTAGCTAAAACTTATTCCCGGTGGATCGTCCCCGGCTAGTTATTAATTGGTCCCTCCTTCCCCGTGGGCTAACCTCCACTGGGGACGACAGGAATAAACCTCGGTACCGGGTAAAAGGCAAAAAGTATCAATGTCCATCGATCAAATTACAAGAATTTTTAAAAAAACTTACTCCATTTCTTTCATTATTTCTACTACTATCCATTGACTCCATTGTAAATAAATGGCTTTACTGAGTATATTATTACATGATTTATATCTAAGTATGAGCAAATCAGGTGTGTATTCCAATCGTTCACACCAATGAACGGATTAATTAGATAGGTATTGAAACCCTATTAGTATCTACGGTTTTTTATGGTTCCGTAAAGGGTCCCTAATTAGCCTTGTGTTCGGTGTCCTACCACCATGCTAACAATTCACGACACCAGCCGTCATGAGCCAAAAAAACGGCTGCCCGTTCGACCCGAAACGTTTAAAATCTAACTAACGCTATTATGAAATCCCTATAGAATTCTACGATTACCTACATAAACCTTCTGTTACACCCACAGATATCTCAAATGCTCTGTGGTTACACCTGTAAGCATCTGTGTAAAGTTGCCTTGAAACAAAACGCCTGACGATTTAGCATAGCACTTGCGCACAACAAGCATTGATGTCTCTGTGGCAGGCAAATTGTATGATTCCGCCGTTTACATACGGCGTCGCCAGTTTATAAACGCTCGCTGTTATGTAATATGCCGAAGGCAAATTGACAAATTGAAATTAAAATAGCAAATTATCAGGGCAAAACACTGCGGTAGCTTAGGTGATTGGTAAAGGGGGTGAGCGAAGCGAAGCCCCCTTTATCCTTCGTGTTAGGTTGAACATGTAAGAACAACAAAACATATTAAAAACATAAAGGAGTGTCAATTTGCCTTCGGCATATTACATAACAGCGAGCGTTTATAAACTGGCGACGCCGTATGTAAACGGCGGAATCATACAAAATGCCTGCGACATCTCCAAGATGAGGAGTAAGGCGTGTTCGTGTTAATTATGAACGTCTCCTTAAAAATAAATGTCCGGCACGGAACCCGCTGCGCAAGATAATAACACGCACTTGGCCTTGAGTTTATCAGCTAATTGATTTTACGTACAATCAAGTGGTCGATAGTTCTTCTCTCGTGATATTGATAAGAATGTTATGTTCGATAGAATACCTTCCTTAAACACGCGAAGTAGGATTAACCGATTAACATTAACATGTCGCATTAATGAAAGTGGACTGTGAACCAAATTTTCGTGACTCTATAATGCTGTTACTGGGACACTAGCGAAGGTACTTACCTATACCGTTTAGTGACATCCAATACAGGGTAGTCCAAAGCAGACCAACCCAAAAACTTGTGAATTAAACGCATAACTTATCTGGTGTCATTCAGTGCCTAACCTGAACTTCGCCGATAGGCAGCAGAACTCCTCCATAGATAACAATTACTTTAACAAGACTGCCACTGAATGGATTATTGACATACCATGCCTATTATTGCCCATTGATGTTCAAATTTAAATTCAAAATTCTTTAATTTCTGTATGTATTATGTATATGTTTAGCAAACGCCATTTTTGGCCCCTTCTCTTCATTGGACCCTGTGGGAGGAGAAGGCGTATGTAGGAACGCACGCCACTTACTTAAGTAATTATTACAAATAATATGCAGGAATAAATTATTACAAAATAAGGGAGTTCTGTGTTGGATTAGATTAACTTGCCTTGCACTCTTGTCAGTTATGTAATCATGAATTTTGTAATATCCCTTTTGAGATATAGTGATTTTACATGTTTTTTAATTGCTCATATGGAAATTTCAAAATCTCTAGAAGAGAATGCATTGACCCTTGAAAGAATTCCTAACTCTCGCAAGTCTAATAAAACTGGGATGCAACTAGTCTATGGTTATTTCTTAGCTTAACATTACAGCTATCCCTAATTTTTGAATAGTTGAAAGTTAATATTTTATTTTTGAAAATAAATTGACTTGCTGCAGCTTTGCTACAGGTATAGTGCGACATAAAAGAGGGTGGAGAATAGTTGTGTTGAAGTTTGAGAATATGGGATGAATATATGTATATACATTATTACTCAAAGGATATATTAATGATCCAATACTTCAAGTTACCACAGAATATAATCAAGTATAAAGTATAAAAGTATAGAGTAATTTACTCTGTGCCGAGCAACATACTAACTACGGTAAGAGTAGATATATATATTTAGCATGTCAACCCGAATATTTAATAGGCTTCCGCAGAATTTTGGCGATACAGAAAATTTACAGTTTTAAAAATAAATTAAAAATACTGCGTGTCAAGCAACTTTTTACATGGTCAAAGAATATTTGACACACAACATTGAATAATAAATATTAAATTCTATTATTATATTGCACTGGCATTAATATTTTAGTTACATTTGAAATTATACCTACATTATGAATAGGCTAGTATTTAATCGCACATCAAATATACTGATTTGCACAGCAAAAAGGGATCAACAAAAACACTTTTTATGTTTTATAGTACTTAGTTTATGTGACTGCTACATAATGGAGGGCATTATTACTCGAGATTGTCATAATAATATCATTCGAGAATTTTAATGCCTAATTATGTACAGTTACATATACTAGTTTATCTACACACATATCATAAGCTCCCTTTGATGTGATCAGGAACAGCATGTTTGACCGGCATTGTGGCATTGATCATTGATCTGCAGTTGTTTAGATTGTTCTGTAGTACCAACTTCACAGACAAACTAAGGGCGGCACGCAGGCGGGCGTCGGCGTTCGAAATTTAAATGTCATAATATGTAGAAAATTTGCACATTATGACCATAATGTACAAATTTTCAGATAAGAAATGAGTTTTTACCAAATAGTTTTACATTATGCTGTTCTTAACGTGCGGTTTTTAGACGCAGTAAAGAGGGTTTATGATACGTGTGCTGCATTATGTAGCAGTCAGATAATAGTAGTTTATGTGACTGCTACATAATGGAGGGCATTAATACTCGAGAGTGGGTTTATGAAACGAGCCGAAGGCGACTTTCATAATAATATCACTCGAGAGTTTTAATGCCTAATTATGTACAGTTACATACACTAGTTTATCTACACACATATCATAAGCACGTTACGATCAGCATAATGTTAAACTACTTGGTAAAAACTCATTTCTTATCTGAAAAATAACACATTATGACCATAATGTTTAATTTTTCTACACATTATGACATTCAAATTTCGAATGCCGACGCCCGCCTCGTGCCGCCCCTAGTTTGTTTGTAAAGTTGGTACTGACATTCAAATTTCGAACGCCGACGCCCGAAGTTGGTGCTACAGAACAAGCTAAACAACTGCAGAGCCACAATGCCGGTCAAACATGCGGTTCCAGAACACATCAAAGAGAGCTTATGATATGTGTGTAGATAAACTAGTACAACTGTACATAATTAGGCATTAAAACTCTCGAGTGATATTATTATGAAACTCGCCTTTGGCTCGTTTCATATACCCACTCTCGAGTATTAATGCCCTCCATTATGTAACAGTCACATTTAATAAACTACTATTATCTATCTTATAAAAGAGAGAGTAATAATTGAAAAATCCTGATGCAAATCTTAAGATTACATCATATATAGGTAATGAAACCCACGCAACACGATTGTGAATATATGGAATGGAAACCGCAGCCTTATGGCGTAAGTCGTCTGAGCTATGAACTTCATATAGACTTTTACGTTTGAGACCTTGCACCAGCTTCATCTGTCAAATTGGTATCACGCAAGTAGCATCATAATGGAGGCCAAAACCCAAGCTCATTGAATGAAGCCTAGCAGCCTTTGGTGATACTCCCCAATCGATGAAATTGTATGAGAATGAGATGAACCATAGACACACGCTATGAACTTCAGGGAGTTACGCCATAAGGCTGCCGGGTCGGCGGCAAAGGAATTCAACATATGATCATGATGAAGACGAGGAAAATAAACATAGGAGTAAGAATTTATAATTCATACAAATTGATTTAGGTGCACCGAAAATGTGGAAATTAAAGACTGCGATTACGCAGTCTTTAATTTAATTTGCATTAGCAAACAATTTTATGAAGAATAAGGTCACTCTTATGATGCGGATGGCCGAGAGGTTTGCAAGTTTGCACAGGGACATTGAAGAATTTACTTAGGTATAGCCAAACCAGTCCACCATAGGCCAAGTAGCAGCGAATTGTCCGAGCGAAGAACCGGTATCCCGTCTGAGCTAAGGAATAGTGAGACATCCGAGTTAAGCAGTACTGTGTCTCCGAGCTTAGCAGCTATGAGCTCTTCGAGCTTAACAGCTGTGAGCTCTTCGAGCTAAGCAGAGGTAACCTGTCCTAGCTAAGCTGATGTAACCTATCTCTGTACGAGCTAAGCAGCAGTGGTCGCTCCGAGCCTAGCAGAAGTGGTTCCTCCGAGCCTAGCAACAGTGGCCCCTTCGAGCTTAGCAGCGGAGACCTCGCCAGTGAGCAGTGGTGATCGGTCCGTGACAAAATAGCGGCGTCCCGGACCAATCAGTAGCCCACAGGGTCAAGTGTGAAGCAGTCAGTTTATTTTGGGCTGACTCCGAGATACTACGATAATATGAAATTCTTCAATTATTTAGCCTTTCAATGTGCAGTACTGTAAGGTTTGTAAGACTTCCTGTAGAAAATGGTCTGATTTCTTGATTTTATTTGACACTCTTCGATCTGACGATTGATTGGATGCAAGTGGGGATCACTCATAGTATTCATCACGGTCGTGTGTTTGGGACAGTCATATTTTAGGAACTGGATAGTGTTTAAGCATCTAATGTGCAGAACAGTCCGGCTGTGTAGGTCTTTGTGTAAAAATATGATCTGTTGAATTAATTCAAACTTAAGTAAACGATTTTGTGAGATTTGGCGTACTGAACAATCAAGTATTTACTATAGCGTGTCTGTGATAGACACAGTCCCAGGATGGCCGACTGTTACTCAAAACTCAAAACTCAAATCATTTATTGCAAGTAAACAAAAAAATGCACTTTAATAAGTCAAACACTTACTTTAGTCATAAATATATATATGATCAACTAAACTAATGAGTACATAACTGACTAGGGTTTGAGTTTGAAAAATGAAACCCCTTCAAATGGTGATTCGTGGCTGAATCTCGCACACGTAAAATAAACTCCATTAACTCTACCAGTGCTTCGGAAATACGCCCGTCAGAGAAGAAACTCTAAGGGGATGTTATTTTTTTTTATTTTTGTCATATTTTTTTTATTACACCTTGTACGATATAAAAATTATCTAATCTAATGACAATATTATAATATCGCATCCATAAGTGCCAATAAGATGTCTCAAGATAACAATCTAACAAAATAAATAAACAAGAACAAAGACAAGCTGTTATGAACAAAACTTATGAAAAACCAGACTAGATCAGTCTCCCCAAGCAGCACCCGTTCACGAGTATGACTTGTGCACCAACCATCACCCCCCTCGCCATATTTGAAGGAGAGGAGCAACCCGCTACACAGCACCACAAGAAAAGACATTTTAGCGAGTATGACCCGTCCAACTACCCTCGGCTTTTGAGAGGTTAAATTACATTATTGCATTTGTGAAAGTTAGGTAAATTATTATTATCATTATCATGGAGCTTGGGGCATTGAGGCCATGCACTTTTGTCTTTAACATAGTCATTAATAGTATAATAGGCTTTCTTTATGAGATTAGCCTTAAAAAATGTTTTAAACCTTTGCATGGGCAATTGATCAATTCCCTCTGGTAACTTATTATAACAGCGTATACAGTTCCCCACAAATGAACCATTATCCTTCTGCAACTGAGATCTAGGTAAATTCAGTTTATTTTTATTTCCAGTGTTGAAATTATGTACATCGCAATTTTCGACAAAGGTGTTAATATTTTTCCGAACGTACAATAAGTTTTCATATATGTATTAGAAGCCACTGTAAGAATATTGATCTCCTTAAATCGTTCCCGGAGAGAATCGCGGGATTTCATATTATATATGGAACGAATTGCTCTCTACTGTAGCACAAATAACGATTGAATATTTGCGGCTTTACCCCACAACAGAATGCCATATGACATAATGCTGTGAAAGTAACTGAAATATACTAATCTTGCAGCGGCTTCATAAGTAAACGGTCTAATTTTTCGTACAGCAAAAGCTGCAGAGCTCAATCTTCCAGCTTTATACTATGTATGAGGACCCAACTGCAATTGTGAATCTAGATTATTACCCAAGAATTTAGTCGACTGTACCAGGTCTAAAGGCTCGTCATTCATTAAAATAGTTAAAGTGATCCCACTTTGATCCCTTCTGATATTGAGTAGCGAGAATTCCCACATTTGTTTTTTTTAAGAGTTTAACACTAAATTATTGGTAGTAAACCACTTAAGAACTAGCGTGATTGCTATGTTAACATCGTCAAAATTATTCTGGGTTCTGTCAATCTTAAAAATAAGAGAAGTATCAACAGCAAACAAATCAATATCGCAAAAAGGCAAGATCTAATAAACACAGATTTAATAAACACCAAAAAAAAGGGCCCAATATTGAACCTTGAGGGACACCCATTGAGATGAGAGATCCAGATGACCTCTCTCCATTAACATCAACTTTCTGGATTCTATTACTAAGATAAGAGAAGACAAGTTCGTGAGCTTTCCCCTGAACTCCGTAATGCTGTAATTTACAAATTAACGTTTCGTGACTAACGCAATCAAATGCCCAGTAAGTCCCAGACGATTATTATAGGTACCAGACATTCTTTAAACGTATTACAACAATTGTCCATATCACCCGTTACCTATGATGGTACTTTAATCGCCTACAAGTGTAGGTATAGTGACAAGGCCAAAAACCTGGGTTTCATGTTTGATAGACAACTCTCCTGGACTATGGTTAGTCAGCGAGGTCAGTAGGCGCGTCTTTGCCACCTTTCACTCACTAAGACGGCTTCAGAACTTTCTGCCCCATCAAACAAAAATTACTCTTGCTCAATCTCTTCTTCTCCCCTTGATCGATTATGCCGATGTTTGTTGGGCTAGCGCCAACGAAGAGCAACTGAACAGACTCGAGTGACTTCAAAATCTCGGGATTCGGTTTATCTTCGGACTGCGCAAGTTCTACCACGTCTCGCAGTATCGCAAGGAGTTAAAATGGCTGCCGATCCGTCTTCGTCGGGACACACACACATCCTCACTCTTCTATTCAACATCTTAACCAACCCTCGATACCCTAGCTTTCTCCGTGAGCTTTTTCAATTTCTCCCTCCGGCTCGTCGACGTAGAACTCACACGGCTTTCCTGCTCTCTATACCTCATAACAATACCGTCGCAAACAAGCACTGTTTTCGATTGCGGGTGATCACTCTTTGGAACTCGCTTCCCTGCTCTATCAGAGATAGTCCATCTCTGCCCGTCTTCAAGAATCGTTTGAAGGAGCATTATCTTTCTCTATCCTAGATTTGAGCTTTGTATATATTAGTTTATTTAGGTGTATTTATATTTTTATATAATATTTATGTACTTGTGTATGTAGTGTATCTAGCAGTTAGTTCAATAGTTCAGTAATATATGTATGTATCTTATCAGAGCACATAGGTCTATCCTGTATATTAAATTATTCTTATCAACCTTGGGTTTGCTGGAAGAGATCTCTATTTAGAGATAAGCATGCCTTTGTAGATGTCCTTTCTGTTTATTATATCTTATGTCGTTTTATGTGCAATAAATATATACGAAATGCTTTGGGAAGGTCACAAAAGACACCAAATGCATCTAGTGACCTCTCCCAATCATCAAAGATATGCTTTAAGAACCTTATCCCTGCATCTGTAGTGGAACGTGAAGTGAAGTGAAGCCATATTGCTCACCATGGAATAGTCTGTTTTTATTAAAAAGGGCTTAACTGGCTTAAGATATTTTTTTCTAATATTTTAATTACAACGGGGAGTATTGATATTGGCCTGTAGTTAGTCGGAGCATTTTTATTGCCGGAATTATATAAAGGAATCAGTTTACTATTTTTCAATAAGTCATAAAAAACTCCTTCATCAATACACTTATTAAACATTATAACTAGGCATGGAGCAATTGAATCAATAATACAAGTTATTTTTTTTGTTGATTTTCCCCAAAGATCCTCGGTGTTTTGAATAATAAGCAATTAAAATGTCTTAACAATCGTGTCTACATTAATATGTCTGAATTTAAATATATTACCACACTTATCAACATTATTTAATAGTATGGAAGCAGCCTCCGCCGTGGATGAGTCTAAGGACTGGGTAGTAACGATTGGTATTTTGTTAAAGAAATCTTCAAATGCATTGGCTACTTCGCGATCTTTACAAAATAATTCATCATCTATATTTAGAACAAACATTATGAATTCATATTCTTAAAACGAAATATTGCTCTTTTCAGTTCGATCAAATTCATTATTTTAGAACATCACTAGTCCGTAAGACAAAACATCACATCCTTAGCTGACAAACGTGGAGTGGGGATTACAATACGGTGGAAATATTGTATTTTCATTGTTTTGTGTCCTGTCGTAATGAAATATATTCTTTTGTCTTACACAGTAAGTTTGTTTTTATCAAGTGAATTTTTTATCAGATACTTAATAAACGTTAGCCCAAAAATCAAATATGTAGACTTTACAGTGGCTTTACAGTTACTTTACATATTAATTTCTCGAACAGCTCTTTTCTGTAATATAAAAAAGTTTGGATGGATATCCTCTGTTTTCCCCCACAACAAGATACCATAGGACATGATACTATGAAAGGAACTAAAATAGACTAGCCTTGCTGTAGCCACATCCGAGTTTCTTCCGAAGTTCCTAACAGCGTAAGTCGCATAACTTAATCTACCAGCTAATTTATATATGTGGGGTTCCCACAGATTTTTTTATCAATGGTTATTCCAAGAAACTTCGTGTGATTTGGTAATTCGTGTCATTCAGTGTTTTTTAATTTAAGTAATCTAAACCACAGAATACTTAATACGTACTGAAAGATCTCTGCACAAATACACTTACAGTACAATACAATACACTTAAATAATTAGCTACTCTCTCTGCGCATAATAAAGCGCAATCTAGCTCGCACCTTCGCAACGTAACTACAACAATCGCTAAGCACCTACAGAATCGGTTGTCCTACCCATGCAGGCTAGATTGCGCCGCATCACTACGCCTGAGAGCTTCTTTTACTCTGACATCACGAGGTCGTCCTGTAAACTCCTGTCTCGCTTGATCACGCTAGAGTTACCTACGTGCGATTTGTGATTGTGAATTTTAGTCCACTCTGTGTAAAAGAGGTGTTATATTAGTAGTTACTCAGGCTATTGGCAAATTCTAAGGCTAGGTAGGTAACCACCTTCTTACTTACGTAATTGTAATTTGTTTTATACTGGGTCTAAAGTGTTTACTGTTAGGTAAAGAAAAAGGTATTCAATTAAAAAGGAATCGAATTTTATTTGTGAGCGATTCCTTTAGACACCCTAAAATGTTAAGTACTTAAGTCATTTTTGTTGCAAAAATCACAGAAAAGTTGCTTATGAGGAGCGGTTAGCGCGCGAGGCGACTGCGAGCCATAGATAAAAATGTATCTGCGAGCCAATCGAGCGGCAGCATTACTGAATTCCTGTCATGCGGGTTGGCCTGTCGAACGTACCTAAACAATTGAGTGAGACCCCCCTGTCTAAACGTTTAGACAATGAGCTGGAGTTATACATGATTAAGTTTAATATCTACATCACTGACGCGTGTGATGTTGTTCAACAGTCTCTGCTTCGTATGGAAATGAGTTTAGACGCTCTGTTTTGAGTAAGGGTACGACCTCTGTGGCGCTGCGGTTGTGGCTCTGCCTACCATGCGAGAGGTCCCGGGTTCGATCACCGGCTGGGGATGAAGAAAAAAAAACCCCAGGTCTTGGATGTTTATATGTGTGTGACGTCGCTCTTTCTGGTTCCCACAGAGGGACAGAGCTATATGCAGCGCATAGCTGTCCCGCACTTTCCTACGTAATAACCGTCGTGACGATAATGATTCTATAAAAATGTCCAATCAGTCCATGGTCTTCGATCTACCAATGCTACCAGTTCCAGAGACGTGTGGCATGTCCACAAGGCACAAAATTACAGCCTATCAGAGATGGTTGTCGCCTCCGTCTACATGCCGGAGGAGGATACTGCACCCCCGCATGATATGACGAGGCTGGTGACGCACTGCGAAGAATCCGGGCTGCAGCTGATAATAACCGCGGACTCGAACGCACACCACGCTCTCTGGGGGATGAAAAACAACAACGCCCGAGGTAAACTTCTCGTTGAATATCTAGTGACAACCAACCTTAACATTGTTAATATAGGTTCAGAACCAACATTCGTCACCAGGCGAAGTAGAACAATCATTGATATAACACTTCAAACCGAAGAAGCGTCGAGAGCCATCTCAAACTGGCACGTATCCGCAGAAGCATCGTGCTCAGATCACAGATGGATTCGATGCGACATTCAGGTAAACACAGTCGAGGCAACCCCAAAGCGCAATCCGCTCCGAAATGACCGAGAACAATATGGCAAACGGTTGGATCAGCTCCTGAAACAGCAGAGAGTGCCGGAAAGGATATTGGGTGCCAAGGCTATAGAACACCAGGTAAACAACAAGCTAACTGAGGCCATCACGGTTAGCTACCACCATGCATGCCCCTTAGCAACTCCAGTGGCAAGGGCCAACGCCGGTGCTGACTGGTGGGGACCTGAGCGGGAGAGGCTTAGAAGTAAAGTAAGGCGCCTACTAAACAGGGCAATGAATACAGCTGCAGATGAAGACTGGGACAACTACAAAGCAACTAAGTCCCAAAATAAAAAGCGCCTACTATACAGAAGTACAAACTCGTGGCGCAAGTTCTGCAGCAACATCGAGAGCTGCGAGCATGCGAACAGGGTAAGGAAGGTTCTCTGCCAACATTCCAATCAAACCCTTGGATCCCTGCGCAAAGCGGACAACACACTCACCAACACTCCAGAAGAGGCAGAATATACATTAGTACAGACACACTTCCCTGACTGTCAACTACCGAGGACGGTCAACTGGACGGAGGAAGAGACTACACCGACAGAAGAGCAGTGGGTACTTGCACTCGAGGTTATCAACTCACAAAAAACTCGGTGGGCAATCAACAGCTTTAACTCGTTTAAATCGCCGGGACTGGACGGCATATTCTCGGCTTTGTTAAAGTAGGGAGGACCCCAAATAGTTCTAGCACTAACCAATGTCATGGTGGCATGTGTGGCACACAGATATGTACTGAGACACTGGAGAGAGGTAAAAGTAATCTTCATACCCAAGCTAGGTAAGGGCGACTACTCAGATCCTAAATCCTATAGACCAATCAGCCTTACCTCGTTTCTGCTGAAAACGATGGAAAGGCTATGCGATAGAGATCTGCGAGAGAAGGCCCTGACGACATACCCTTGCATCAAAATCAGCACGCCTACAGTCAAGGTAAATCTACAGAATCAGCTCTTCATTCTGTTGTTTGCAAAATTGAAGAAGCCATCAACAGCAAGTCTATGTGCCTAGGAATCTTTATTGACATTGAAGGAGCCTGCGACAAGACTAAATTTACAAGCATAACAGCGGCACTGGTAAAAAATCGAGTAAATGCAGTCATGGTGGAGTAGATAGGTAAGATGTTGAGTAAACAGGCCATTAAACTCACTTCAACCGAATCCCAACACGCATGCGAAGGGATGCCCCCAAGGAGGAATTCTCTCGCCGCTGCTTTGGAACCTGGTGGTGAACGACCTCAGCACCAAACTGAACACACAACACTATTATACGGTAGGATATGCCGATGATATAGTGTCTAACAAGTGGAATCGTCACAAGCCCTGTATGTGATGTCTCCCAAGCAGCACTACGGATCGTGGAACGCTGGTGCACAACGAACAAACTATCAGTCAACCCAAATAAGACGGAAATGGTAATGTTCACCAACAGGCGCAATCTGGGCAACTATCGCCCACCCAGGTTGTTTGGTACAGAACTATAATTGCTGCTGAGGTAAAGTACCTAGGTGTAATACTAGATAGCAAGCTGAATTGGAGCAAACATCAGAATAACAAGATTGACAAAGCGACTGTCACATTTTGGCAAAGCCGAAGGATGGTAGGTAAAAACTGGGGGATAACCCCGAAAACTACCCTTTGGCTATACTCAGCCGTCATCAGACCGATAATAAGCTACGGCGCGATAGTTTGGTGGCCACGAACTAAACTATCCACTGTCGAAGCTAAACTACAAAGACTCCAGAGGCTTGCTTGCATGGCAGCAACGGGATGCATGAGAACCACACCCACAGCGGCCTTGGAAGTCATACTGGATCTGCCGCCGCTTCACCTCTTCATCAAACAAAAGACGGCTGTAACTGCGGTGCGTTTTAAAAAACGTAACCTATGGAGACATGCTAGGGTACACCACACTGAAATACTCGATGAGTACATAGGTAAGGAGCCGCTATTAGAAACGGCGACTGACAGGATACCCAAGCAATATGTCTGCGACAAAAGATTTAATATACAACTCCATGAAGACCCTTGGGAGGGCCGCAATCAAAAAGAACTAAGGATTTTCACAGACGAGACGGTTCTAAAACAAACTCAGGTACAGGCGCCGGGGCATTCTCGGAAGATCTAAATATGAGGAAATCAACATCATTAGGTGCCCACAACACCGTCTTCCAAGCCGAGTGCATGGGCATCATAATGGCTACTGCAGCTATTGCAGAAAGAGAGGTAAAGGATTTCCCTATCCGCATACTATCCGAGGGCAAAGCAGTTCTGCAAGCCCTACAAAGTAACACCATCAGTTCTGGGCTTATATACGAGTGCACAGACCAGATATCGAGATAGACGCAGCAAACACGGTCGAATGTATGAGAACCAACCGTGTAACTTTTTCACTACCTACTGTGACGTCACGAGCGCCTTTTAGTGATGGGTTGACATGTTAATCATGAAAAAGAGTCAAAGGCGCGCCGCCAAATCGATTCAAAATGAGCGCTGCTGCGGGAATCCCCTACCTACCACGACCACGTGCCTACCGCGTTGCCTTTTTGTCAGTAAGCCGGCAGTGTTTCGAGCGGGAGATCGTATCGTAGCATCGCACCCGGATATCACATCATAGAGTGTTAAAGTATGTTTTTGTCTGTAGAACCTATTTACCTTTTATTATTCATGTGTAAATCCGTCCAGCCCCCTTATTCAGTAACTAGAATCGATCTTAAATTGTGGAATAGTATCAGATTTCCCATAGTTATGTACAATCAATTGACACTGCGTTGCATTTGACCTGGCTCAAGCAGGAATAATAACCAGAGAGAAAAAGTTTTCGAGTTCAGAAAACATGAACCTTATGTCATTGTACATAAGAGTCACTGACAGTTCGATTCGCATACTTTTTCGACGCGTAATTATTCCTGCTTACTACACTGGATTAAAGTTACTACTTAAGGGGGATGACTAGAATAATGTAGGTAAGGTAAAACGGGGTGTATTGATAACCAAGGGTAAATAGAAATAACTCTTAGGCCCACTACGTCGTAAAGTATTAGAGAAGAGAGATTGGGAGCTATCTCTATTCTCCCCTGGGTATCAAAATACACTCAGTTTTACTACAGTATTACCTACTTACTTGTTCAGTCTTGTTCTACCTACCTACTTATCTTTTTTTAAACCATTCCTCTGTCTTCTACTCATTCCTCTCTCGAAGTGAATCGATGTTGTATCGACAGAGGAATGAATTACTAATCGACTTTCTATGTAATGCTGAGTTACACGAAAAAAGCTTAAATTTTAAGTCATGATTAAACTAATTTAATCAAGAGAATCCATCCAACGGGTTGGGCTGTGCTTTGATATGTCAGTCAGACAGTCAGTCAGTCAGTCACTCAGTCTTCTTTTATATATTAACATAAAATGAATACATAACAATCTCACATATACGTTATTCTACTACTAAAATATATGTAGATTGCAATGAAAATGCAACTCAGAATTATCATTCTTCCGTCAACAAAATCGAATCGTCCAGCGATTTTGCAAGAATCGTCGCATTGTACAACACTATCTGATTAAATCGACAGAAAATGAGCAAATCGACTGTACCATGCAACTGTAAGGTTAACGAAAGTATAGTTTGCTTCACTGTTCATTTAGGGCTACGAAAGAGATATCCATGAATTGTGTAAAGTGGAAGCAGCAGTGGATGAAGTCCATGGGAAATATATGCTATGGTTCAACCTATCTCAGTAAAAACGGGAGACGCTCGAAATTAAAAATAATTGATTATTAAATAAATTAGGCGAATTTCAGAAATAAAATTACTTACGTATGAAAGTTAACGCCGTTGTTTTCTTTGGAAACAACATAGCTTCAGTTTTTACAATTCACAACGGCACAGTAAGGCATTTTTATGTTTATTAGTACACGGCTTACATTCGAACAGCCAGAGAGCGACTGAGCCGGGATGAGCGGAATCCGCCTATTAAAAACACGCGAAGTAGGTAGACTTTCGCTGTCTATCTCGATATCTGGTCTGTGTACGAGTGTCACCAAACCCTGTCAGAGGTATGTACTCACAGTATTGTTACCCTGCAATGGATAAAGGGACACAGTGGCCCGCGCGGCAACGACGCAGCCGACGCACTGGCAAGGTTGGGTTCATAACAGACGGTGGAGGGACCAGAACCCATAATACCATTGCCATTCAGCTGGTTGAGGAAAACCCTACGACAACACACAAAGGTAACTCGCAAACATTATTGGTCAACCTTGGATACCTGCAAGTAAGCCAGACAGGCCCTCCCGATGATCAGACCCGGATTGTCGCGTAAGTTTCTGAAGCTCAAGAGGCCACAACTTCGCTTGGTAACCGGAGCGATAACTGGATACACTTTGCTAAATAAACACTTACACACTCTAGGTGTCACGGACAGCCCCCTGTGTAGAGCCTGCATGGAGGTCGAGGAGACAGCCACCCACGTCCTGCTGGAATGTTCCGAGGTGGCCATCTACCTGGCAACACACCTTGGGACGCCGAGGTCGCTCCAGGAAGTCGTCGGCAACGGGTCTGCTAGGCTTCCTACAGGAGCTAGGTTGGCAGGAGTAGTGCCCCCAACCCACGTCACGCAAAATAGGTGCAAATTGAAGATGTCGAGTTGCGGAAAAGTGGCCCGCGACAAACTACTTACAACTATATGCTGGTAATATTATAAGTTTAGTAGAATTATGTGAACATTATGTGAATTATGGCAACACTAAAAGTGTTTTGATACATAATATTTTTTGCAATCATTTTGCAATAGAATACTAATGTATTATTTTATATATTTACCTCGATACCACCTATTCTAATCAAGTCAATAAACTGAGCTTAAAGAAAAAATATGGAAAACTTAAAAGTTTAACCAAGAGCATTAATAGTGTTCTAAAAAGTGTTTGTGAATGAGAAATCTCTATAAGTTTCTGATTGTACAATTATGACGTTCCTCTCGTGAAGAAAATACAATACAGTCATTTTTTGCTTGTATTGTACAAAAATTGTGATGAATTCGTCGCAATTACTGTGGTAATATTAACAATTCGGTGCTAAATTTATGCTGTGTACCTATTCTTCGCCGAAATTTCATTAAAGGTTGTGAATTAACAGCATCACAATTATATAACTGACCGTAAGTACTTGCAATTGTATTGTTTGGTCATGTAGTCATTGTTTTCATTAGATCCTCTACTGATACAAATATTTGCAGGCTTCGACACGTGATTCAAGGCCGTTGTTACGATATATTCTAAAAAATTATACGATTACATAGCAATACTCATCCTGATAATATTTCTATGTAACCCTTTGTTGAAATTTAGTATTTCTTTCAATGTTTTTATCGCCCAGTTTTGGGATAGATGAATTTACATAAGTAATTTAAATAAAGAAACAGCAGCAAGCGATGGATACAGAATTCATGCAATGAATGTAATTTTAATTGAATGTGGCAAAGTTTCAAAGTTGGCAATGGTACAACTCAAAGATGATGGATTTTGATCTCCAAATAGTATTTCCTGCTAGTGTTACACAGTATTGCTTTTATTTGATGTTTTTGAAACTGCTTTCAACATGTTACATTTTCGTGAAACAAATAGATATATCCTCAAAAACAAATAGTTTCTTTTGGTAATTGTCATTTTGTACAAATTATAAGATAGCAAAGGAGTTATCTTTATAATTAAATATGTTCAGGGTGAGGTGATGTGAGTGTTTGTAAGATGTTAAAAGTCCAGAGTATTGTTATAGATTACTTTTATTTAATCTGTTAATTCACTAGACAATTTATAAAATGTTGATAAATGTGGTTTGTGTATGTTGAGTCAATGCACCCGGTGCTTCCAATTGATGCACTAAATTGCAATAACTAGGTAAAGTGTCGCATAGCGTTTACATATCATGTGTTTGGTGTTTAAGCGTAACATTAAACAAAATACAAACTGCTATGTTGTCTCGTCAGCTATTATCTTTATGGAAATATCTTTTAATATTACCAATCAATGGAGATTATAATAAAAACCATACATTTACAAGAACTTGTCTTATAATTTACATTTGTTTTTTATCATTGTTTCATTTCAAGAAACTTTAATAATTGGGTTGATGAATATTTTTAGATTTTATCTTGTGTAAATGTATCTGATTTGACAGCTATCTTTTAAATGGCCTTGTTGATTGATATAATAAACCTACATTGTACAAGTATTTAGTACATTATGCCTATCTCAAAATTAATCACTATTATGGACTGAAAGTATAGAGGTAAAATATTATATTTTGAGTAAGCATAGGTAGGTATACCACTTAGATGAGCAAATAATGCATTCTTACATAAATTATTTGAATAAAATTCCATTCAAATAATTACATACATTAAAGCAGTTTTAACTGTAATTATTGTTTTAGTGGGTATATTTAGGTCAGACTCTACAACTGTGTTGGTGCGGACCAGTTTTATACAAGTTATAGATCCAAGATCCAGGCAAATACCTACACAAAAGTTTATTCTAGATTGACCTACATTCTGTATAAGATAAGCACAAGTGTGTGAGATAGACCTCAGAGTTACAGTAATATGAAATTGAATATTTTAAATAGATTGTTGGTATCAGTGTTTCTCACTTTACTGTACTTCCATCATTAAAGCTGTCTAAAATGTATAAATTTGTAGTTGAAACAAAAGTTTTGCTTTTCTTTTCTCTGACCTCTACCAATAAATAGACAGCATCATTTACATTGTTTTGCCTAGTGAGAACGCCCATACTGTACAACTAATAGATGACAAAATGGTTTCTTCATCATCATCAGCTTATAAACTATAAACTTGACAGGGAAGCCACTCTTGAATATAGGCCTGCTTATGTACACTCAAATCGGTCTAGGACGTTTTAAGGTAATAAATAGTATTAAAATAAAGCTGAAAGTCCATAGCTACAGGATCTATAATTATTTTACAGACACACTTTATTTGAAAATCTCAATTTACAGTGAGCATGCACTAAGAGCTCCAATCAGAAGGCTCCAAGAGATGTGACCACCCTCAACCACAACACCTTTCATCTGAGTAGCCGGTCATGCAGTGATATCACAAACATTGGCCAGCATGTTGTTCATAGCGGCGGTGGCCTTGGCCCTCCTGTGTCATGTGAGCGGGAATGTAATTGTCTACACACAGGAGACGAGGATGGTAAGTTATCTATGCTGCATATATTTACCATTAGAACTTTGTATACTCTCTAACATCTTGACAGATGGTTAAAGCAGCACCTGTTTGAGAAAAGGAACGCCGCTCCTGGCAAACAATTGGATATGTGAATGATTCCTTCTTCCGCATTAGAACTAGAAGCAGCCAAATGCAGGACCACAGATATTAACCCTACAGCAAAATTAGAACGATAGAAATTTACTTATCCAACTTAACCTATCTATGTAAATTGTAGGAGACAGCCTGAGGTATAGTAACATCTTAATGAAACACAGAACTCATAAATTAGTGTTAGGAGTTGGGGCTCTCTCTTTTAGGCATACACTATAGGCAGAGAGAATTTATTTGTAAGTAAAGCTTTTTCTTGTCAATTTTTCCGATATTTTAATACTTATTCTGCTCTTCGAGACGGGATGAATCCAAAGAATAAGAGATTATTAAAATCGGTCCAACCATTTTTGAGTTATTTTTAAGTGGTGTTACTTACCCGACTTTGTTTTATATATTTAGATTATAAAACTAGACATTGTGCCTAATTTAGGATTATGGTTTACTTATATATAATCATTAAGTAAGGAAAATAACACATGCTAATTTTAAAATTAAGATAGTGTACGGGAAGATTACGCGAAGTGTGTCTAGTGTATGAAGGTCCTCATTGTGAGTAGTGAAAAGTGTATGAAATAGTGTGGGCGGGTATTTGTGGACGTGTGTGATTATATTATCAGTCTGGATTAAAAAGTAGAACCAACGGATTTTTTACGAAATGTAAAAACAAGAACAAAGGAAACTTAGCGTCACGGCTTTTCTCATACGGGGTGCGCCCGCGCTTAGCAGGTTATTTAAAATACTCTTCCAAATGCAATGAATCCATAATAGCGGAAATAGAACATTTATCTATCACACACTGTACAGTTGTATATTTTAACCCTTTAACGCACACCCTTACATATTTTGAAAATTCATTATTTTTCCTGTTAATTATTATTCTTTGAACTAAATTATAAAACTTTTACTATGGGTAGCACTCATGATTGATATTAGTTTTACAGAAAATTAAAAAAATGTTGTGGCTATTAAACTGACCAGTGACTGTTAGGAATATATGTCTGTCAGGTTGCAATCACTGGCTAGTATACTGACCACCCATTTCTTTTTATTTCTGTTAAGGATAATGTGTTTTTATGAAAAAAATAATATATATTTTAATCAACATTTATTCTTACACTATGAGCAAAAACAAAAACAAAAACATTTCTTTAGTAATGTTAACAAAATCACTCTTCTCCTGTTTCATTTTGAGATCCAGATTTATTGAGATCTTTTTATTATTAAAACTAATTATATGAAAAAAATAATTAGGAACTTCTTCCATAAAATAAACAATAACTATTCGGGCATTTAGTTAGGTAGGTACTGTAAATTTTAAAACTGATTATTTTGATTTCTTCTCTTTTCCTGATTCATGAAATGGCACAAAACATTCTACACACAAAGCGACATTGCAGCTAATGCAATCGTAAACACTTCTCTTTGGCTTAGCTGTTGTACTGCAATATCGACATCTGCGCGGTTTTTTCTTTGCAGATCTTATCAATTTATGATCACCTCCTTCTTGGGATTGAAAAATAGGCAATGATTGTTCAACTTTTCCGATCAATTCATCAGCTAGTTTGCTTCTAAATTGCAAATGAGTGATTGGCTTATTACCTACAGGGTGAGCTTTTGTCCATGTATCCTTGTATATAATGTATGCATTTACTATCGCAGCGTCTATGAGGTAAAACCAAATCTTCATCCACCATCGGCGTGATTTCCAGGAAATACTATATGACGACATGTGCTGGTCAAATTTGTCAACCCCCCCTATGTATTTGTTATAATCAATTATAGGCTTAGGGCAAGAAACGCGCTCTTTTTCACCATGGGAATTAGTGCGACGTACATGACCTTTCATATTAGGATTATGCATGTTAGATGCGACGCATACAGCCTTTTTACCGCGATCTCTCCATTTGGTGACAGATATATTAGATTTTGTCATAGCGCATGCACTCTCACTCATGGCCATGGTTTTATCCAGCGGTAGCTTGTCAGTTGGGAAATGTTGTCGCGATGGCATAATAGTACCAACAGCAAATATTTTTTTCTTCAAGAGTTTTACCAATAAAGGTAATGCAGTAAAAAAGCGGTCAAAAAATAAGCAGTAGCCAAAACCTTCAAACTTCTTTACCACCGGTCAAACTTTTTCCTTCATATATCTCAAAGCCAAGCATATAACCAGTAACGGCACAGCAAATAACCCACACCTTGAAGCCACGTTTGATTGGTTTGAGAGGCATGTATTGTTTGAGTGTAGAGCGACCTTTGAAGGCTATCATGCTTTCATCGATTGATAGTTGTCTATGAGGACTGAAAGCAGATCTAAAAACCGCAGAAAAATGTCTCAACAGCGGGCGTATCTTGAAAAGCCTATCAAATCCTGGCTGTCCTCTTGAAACCATATTCTCATTGTCATTGACATGCAAAAATCTCAATATTTTTAGAAATCGGCGCATACTCATTACCCTGCTAATACGGTGAACATGAAAATTGGGATCTTGTGACCAGTAAAGCCTCATAGAAGGCAGGCTATGGAAACCCATAATAATCAAAACTCCTATGAACTTCTTGAGTTCATCTTCACAAAGGTTCAAAGACTGGCCATTTTGAGTGGCATACTTATTGCTTTCTGTAACCATAAGATTGAAGAAGCCCGTCGTAAAAAAGAGAAAAAGTACATTCAGCGGTGATGATAAGTCAACTTCAGCATTTATACCTGTGTATTGGTTGAAAACAGTATTTTTGTATTCAGAAGGAGTTCGGAATCGTTTGTTGCTCCATTTAGTGAGTAATCGTTGGTTGTCCTCAGCTGAATCTAAATTTGCTATGGGTGGCACATCTTGAGGCGTCGGTTCATGATATGTAGGTAACTCTTCATGTGTCTGAATATCTTGATATGAAGATACACTTCGAGTACTCGGTCCACTCCCTTCAGTAGTAACCGTCACGTTATGAACATCATCAGCGTCTGAATCACCACCAGCGTCTGAATTCATCGCTTGGTCGTCATTTATGGCAAACAATTCCTGCCAATCATCCTCAGTTAGCGCCTCTAAGTCCAGATTTCCACGATACATTCTAAAAAAACAATAAACAAAATATATAACGTAACGAGCTTCATTTTATATACGCCACTTACTTTAGGTCAAAATACGTAAATAAAACATACAATATTTTTCACTATCTATGTAATAATAACCAAACCAAACGTTACACCATAAATTAGGTTAAACTATTCAAAATACAACAAAATAACCTTTGTAATCATGTATGTATCAAGCGGATTATGAAAATATTTATAACAATAAAGTCGTGTCAAAGTGGTGTATGTAATTTTTAGGTTAGTTTTTTTTTCACGCTACCAAGATTTTGATTACACGAAAAACAGTTATTATTTATTTGTATCTTTATATTTATGAGTAAAATAGAAGCAAAATATAATAAAAAAACTATTATTACTTACTTTTACCGGTAAAAATAATAATTTGATATAAAAACACACAGAGATAAACTGCACTTGCACGTGGTTACTTCAAATGTAATTCGTTGAGTGCACGGTGGCTTGTATACTAGCCAGGTCAAAAATGGGCGCGAAACTTTTTTATCATGCGTAAGCGGCGTTTGATGGTTAGTTTACTGGACGGTGTGCTTTATCTTGATGCGTAAATATCAATAAGGTTCAGACTACGATTAACCCTAAAAAGATAATCTACGTCAAAATGACTCCGTGTGTTTCGAAATATTGCTGTCTCGTTCTAATTCGCGCGAATCCGGCGCAGTGCTTTACGGACATTACAGTCGCCGGGCGGAGCTACCGAGTGGCGGTCGCGGCACCGAAGTAAGTGTTCCCGTTTTCGAAATACAACAGGTGTTGGAGTCAAAATGACGTATGATTATCTTTTACGTGACTTTTGAGATTTTTGTATGCGTTTCAATTAGGGTTCTTTTTGCTAACTTTTCTTTATTTTAGCGATTGTTTTACCTTTATTTTATATTTATAAATATTATAGAATATCCGGTCGCAATGGGAAATCGAAATTTAGAAGACGAGAGCATCCTGGCGGCTCTTTTAGAGAGCGATGAGGATCTTTCACCTGCCGACACTGACAGCGAGCTCGAGGACCATCTGAGCGAAGACGACGTGCAGAGTGACGTTGAGGAGGCATTCGTCGACGAGGAGAGGGACCAAGAGTCAATAGCATCCAGTGTACCGCCTGAAGGAAATGCTGAACAAGTACCACCATCTACAGCTTCTCGTCGTCTGATAACCGTGTCTCGGCCTAGCATAAGAGGTAAGAATAAACATTGCTGGTCTACTACAAAGGCATCAAGAAGAGGACGAATCTCAGCACTGAATATTATAAGGTCACAAAGGGGTCCGAGGCGAATGTGTCGCAATCTTTATGAAGCTTTGCATTGCTTCGATATTTTCTTTACCGATGAGATAATTGCTGAAATAGTTAAGTGGACAAATGCTGAAATTTCTCGAAGACGAAAGGAAACCATGATAAGTGCTACATTTCGTGACACCAATGATAATGAAATTCGCGCTTTGATCGGCATCCTGGTAATGACAGCAGCGAGAAAAGATAACCACATGTCCACAGATGAGTTATTTGATCGATCTTCGTCAATGATTTATGTTTCCGTTATGAGTCGAGATCGGTTTGATTTTTTGATCCGATGCCTTAGAATGGACGACAAAACTATCCGTCCAACACTTCGAGCCACTGACATTTTTACTCCAGTACGCAAAGTATGGGATCTATTTATTGACCAGTGCATAAATAATTACACTCCAGGAGAACATCTCACCATAGATGAACAACTCCTTGCTTTTAGAGGTAGATGCTCATTCAGAATGTACATTCCCAATAAGCCAAGCAAATATGGCATAAAAATCGTCATGGTATGCGACAGTGGTACATCGTATATGATAAACGCAGTGCCTTATTTGGGAAGAGGAACGGAAACCAATGGCGTACCCCTCGGAGAGTACTACGTGAAGGAGTTGACAAAGCCTGTCCACGGCAGTTGTCGCAATATAACCTGTGATAATTGGTTCACATCGATTCCTTTGGCTCAATCTTTGCTTCAAGAGCCTTATAAACTGACACTGGTCGGGACCATTCGCTCTAATAAAAGAGAGATACCTGAAGAATTGAAGAACAGTCGCTCCAGGCCAGTAGGAACATCAATGTTTTGTTTTGACGGACCCCTGACACTTGTCTCATATAAACCGAAGCCGGCCAAGATGGTTTACCTTTTGTCATCATGTGACGAAGACGCGGCCATACACGAAGTTACTGGGAAACCAGAAATGATCATGTACTACAACCAAACTAAGGGAGGAGTAGATACCCTTGATCAGATGTGCTCTCTTATGTCGTGCAGTAGGAAGACGAACAGATGGTCCATGTGCCTTTTTTATGGGATGCTGAATATTGCATTCGTAAATGCATATATAATATACAGGCACAATGTTGTCACTAAAGGCGAGAAGCCTCTAAATCGCCGCAAATTCATGAAACAATTGAGCATGGCTCTAACTTCACCCTATATGGCCAAGCGCTTGGAAGCACCCACTTTGAAGCGATATTTGCGAGATGAGATAAAGGATACGTTACCGAAAACTGCTCCTGGACCAACCGAAGACGACACAGAAGAGCCCAATCCAAAGAAACGTACTTACTGTGCCTATTGCCCGTCTAAAAAAAAGCGTAAGGCTAGTGGATGTTGCAAAAAGTGTAAAAAAGTGATTTGTCGTGAACATAACATTGACATGTGCCTGAGCTGCATCTAATCGATCTCCGTAAATTTAAGTATTAAAAATCTATAGAGTCTATTGTTTCAAACTAACACTATTACTAGAAATAACTGATTAGTCTAAAAAATGTGAATTCTTAATAATAAGAGAAGTTCCTATGTTTGGTTACTTTAAAATGATAGCCATTATGTTTCGTTATTTTTTTAAATAATTAATAAACAGTACTTATATATAAATATGTTGTATTTTTATTTAAACTTATATGAGAAATACATACATACCATAGTTCATCAAATTAAGTAAATAATCTTTGAAATAATAGCTATTTAAAACTAAGGAGTAATTTTGACGTATGATTATCTTTTCAGTACATCTAAATAAGATTATCTTTCTAGGGTTAAAAGTCTATGAATTATGACCCTTATTTTAGGTGGCCTTTTTATTAGCCACTTTGTATGACCTGTCCTATAAAGGGTTAACTTTACCGCATGACACTTCTCGGCTTTTTGTTTTTTTGAAAACGTAAATCAATCAAATGATTTTAGATTTTCCCCTTGACCTCTCCTTAAGCATGAATTTTATAAAAATGCCATTACCCCATGGTAATGGCATTTTTATAAAATTCATCAGTATGTTTGTAATCTCATGTCATCATGAGATTACAAACATACGATGGCTCATAACGGGATTCGATAAAGGTGCGATACTCCTTTCAAGTTTACAGGACATCATGACCACTTTCAGTGACTAAAACCGAGAGTTTCAAGCAGTCAAGTTCAAATAGCGACATATTGTATTATGCCTAAGCGAGTAAGCATGCTACACAGTATCGATATATGTCGTATGAATGACCTTTTTGCTTATGAGTCAATCACTCATGTGCTGCCACATGGCACATGGGCATTACTCACACCCTTCTCAGATTCATGCTTAACTGAACAAACAAGCTAAAATGATCCTTAGTTTTACTGTCATAAACGATTCTCTTTGTCCACACAGTCCCCTGCAATTGTTATTAATTAATTTAATGCGCGGGGACGGTCTTGGCCACTCTCACGTAATTTTTTGGGATCAATTAATGTCAATAATGGTTTCCTGACTAAATTATATCAATATATTCTGGACTACGATCTAATCAATCCTAAAGTGGAACCATTCGCAGGGATAGATCGATGCGTCAGTCTCCCTTTCCTCTCTAAGCGAAACAAGGAGAAGAAGTCTGATGCGTAGCTCTGTCCCTACTATTGACAGGTGTCAAATGCGACTTCTAACAATGGCCCCACTTTAAATACTAGTGTTTAGTATTAATAATGACGCAAATTTAGTTTCAATTACAAATTAAAACTATTGAATTATTCACTATTGCCTGTACTGTTCTGCAGGGGGTAAGAGATATTATGTATAAATACCGAGTAGAGCGTTAATTACCTCGCTAGTTATTGTGTACGACTGTATGTATTATCCTATCTACAAAACAGGTATTATGTATGAAATTTCATCTCACAACTGATATCTAATATTTAATTTCATGTTAGTCGCTGTATAAAGTAGACTTTATTGACACATTACAATTTGGAGTTGTCAATTTAGAATCAAAACTAAAAATGTGCCATAGTACCTACTATACTCTAATCTAAGTTGTATTGGTCAATCATCTCAAAAAGCATAATAATGGAGTAGATAACACTTTGTTAATGCACCATGAATGCTCAATGTTAATATGTTAAATATTTTGACACAAATGAATACATCCCAATGTTTGTGCAGGCTTTTTGAAACGATTTTGCAAACAAGGTTTAAAGTTCTTTGTTTAAACCAAAGTGCCAGTTGTGAAATCACCCTGATAACGATAAATGTGTCAATAAAAAGAATAATATCAATAAAAAAAGAAGCGGCGTAACTAGAACAGAACTGCAGATTAGCTATGATATGAATTTGTTTCTTTATTCATGCTAAGACAGTTCACTGATCTCTGCATCAGATTTTGTCATCAGATTGTCTCTTCCGTAAAAATAGAGGCTAGGCTATTTATAAAATGGTTATTTACACATCATACAAAAACGCTTATCGCGTCAATGTACCTACGTATTACTACAAACAAGACTTTATCGTCAATAATATGTCCCATGTGAAAGTGCAGGCGTACAGTTATTGATTCAGAATGAGCCATTGTGATTGCATATTGACAAGCCCATCGCCGCTGACATATTACATCAATAACTAACCTTTAATCTTTTGGCCCCACACTAGGATACCCTGTGTCGTGGGAACCAGAAAAATATATTTAGGGCTTAAAATTTATGGCGATCCACTTTATATATGTATATTCATTATCAGCTACCCATCCACCACTCTTAGCAGAATAAGTCCCTATGTATTGAGATTGTAGACATTTGTTTACCGTCCATACTAGCCGAGTAGACACTTTTAGATACCGTTGAATCTTATCTAAGTGGATATTTCCACCTCTTTAGACTTCTAACGAGGTTACATTATAACTGCTAGGAAGTCAGTGGACGAATGTACGGTGCTAATTGTGTCTAATACATTTGGACGTTCAGTAAAGTGATTGTTGGTTATATGGGTGTTGTAGGATTTTTAATATATTCTTTTCAAATATTTGTGGCCATTAAAAGATTTGAGCATACGTAAATGGTCAACGTGAAGACGCCTAACCGAGGCAAGATCGGTATCGGCTGAAACTAGTAAATTTAGAGTGTCGTGTGTGCTAGCATTATGTGAAGTAGCTGATCTGTGATATTCAGAACCTTGGATACAAAGTTGGTGGGGAAAGTTTTGAGAATGTGAAGAGGATCCAATAGACACTATGCAGATTCGTCTATTCGCAATCAAAGTCTTTCAATTTGTTGGCCTGCAGCACTTTGTAAGTATAAACTATGTAGGATAAACTGCGCTCTCTCTCTCCGGTTTTTCAGTCTTTTCGCGCATTTGAATTAACTCTCAGAGCGGAGAGGATAGCTCTCAGAGCCGAGAGCGGTTTTTAATACGGGCCTTTAGAATCCTTTGGTATATTAATCGGCTGTAAATTTTTAACATAGTTTTTTTTTTTCGGCTTCACGCCTTTTCCCATACAGGGTGGCAGAGGCACAGTCTCACTTACGTTGAGTCAATACTCTTATTTGCGTAACAGGGGTCTAGCCCATCGCTGCATCGATATATTTTAAGTCAGGACAGCACCAGATTCGAACTTGCGCCTCTTGCGTGAGAACCACGCCTTGAACCTCTAGACCAAGGTCGCTCCACTAATACCAGCTATTATAAATGTCAAAGTTTTAATGATTGAGCTAGACTAACAAATACGATACTTTTTATCCGTTTGAACCAGAAGGAGGGTAATGTTTTCCCGGTAAATGTATATTCTTAGGTTCACATCAATGAAGTTGCGGGCGCCACCTGTATATCATTATCTTGTCTATCTTTTTGTTGCAGATCGTGGACGAGTTCCGCGACCTGCCCGCCAGCTTCGGCGGCGAGCTGCCCGTCGAAGGCCTGCGCGGGTACCTCACGGACGCGCGGCCCGCCGATGGGTGCTCCGCCCTCGCCCCGCCGCCGCCCGCCACTGACAACTTCACGGGGAAGTGGCTGGTGCTGCTGGCCAGGTCGGTTGATCCCACATTAAGTAAGCCCACATTCGCATGGGCCCGTACCCACCTGCACGTACTGCGTTATACACACATATAACGCAGTACGTGTACGAACATGTTGCACGTAATATCAGTCCACTGGGTATATGACCTCTCCTGTGGCGGGAGAGGGCGAGGGCTGCCTCCCGCCCTCGCGTCCTACTGATTATACTTTACTTGCAAGTGGATAATCCTTATAAGCTATCTCATCAAACCATTGGACAATTCAAACTCAAACTCAAACTCAAAACGTTTATTGCGACATTGTTTCACTCGCAATTCATTCAATCACTACAAAACACTAGCTTAAACATGATACTCCCGTGATACTCAGATCTATTGAGACAACCGGAGTAAACAACTTACGCAATACAATAAATGCTACAAATTTAATTTCGACCACTTTTCAAGTACGTATCCCGCACAAATCGTATCCTCTCAACGCCTGGTGACAGCTATTGATGTCATTTGAATTTGATTACCAAGGCATGAGGTTCAAAGTCGCGATGCCTCATACCAGGTCCAGGCGTCCAAGGAAGGAAGAACTGTCGCAATACTTAATTGTGTTCCATTCAATACCGACATTAGAATGTCGACGCTTGGCTGGTCAGAGATCATGAACAATGTCATACAGAGAGGCAAACGCCCGTGACTTTGATTTACATCTACTTTCAATGGCAAGAACTCATTACTCACAGTTCAAGACCTGCATAATGTTTCTGATCCAACTACTTGTGACGTCATAACTTTATGGTGGCGGACAACAAGTTGGTTGATATTTCTTGTACATTTTGCGCCTCCAATCCATATCAACCGAATATCAAGAAAATTGACAGTAGCCAAAAGTTCAACACAGTTGAAGAAAGTAACTGCGTATATTTCAATTTCGAAATTATGGTCGCATATAGATTTATTCCTGTAAGGTCAGATTCCTAAAAAGTCAGACTCCTGAAAGAGCAGATTCTCATAAGGCCAGAATAAGTACAGTCCTCCACAAATTACAAAAGTAGCCCATATTTTTTTGTGAATTTTAATTAGAAGGCGAGTTATCATTCACCTCGTGTTCAACCTCGACGTACCATTTAAAATCTCGCTATCTTTTTGCCCCAAGGGCGCTGGAAGTGTAACTGAATGTGGACTACAGTCCACATGTCCAATGTACACATTTACCTGTAGCTTGACTATGAATCTCAAACACTATCGCCATCAATTACATATTTATGTTTGGAACGTAAGTTCGCCAGCTTCAAACTGCTGTTTGATCACTCAGAACGCTATTATTTCACTCCAGCTGACATTTGAAGCGATTGTAATTAGAATTTTCAAGGAATCGGAAAATGTCAAGAGACACGATACGCACTGCCTTGTACTATAAGAGACAGTCCCACTCTTTTCTCTTTCAAAAGCCGGGTAGAAGAACACTTCCTCTCTCTTTCATTAGAGTAGTTATAGTATGTATATTATTACTATGTGTACAGATTTATTTGTATGTTACGGTCAACTCAATAAATCCGGTTAGTATACATAATTACCGGTAAGTATTCATACTAACCATTTATTTTGGTGAATGTAATCAATATAGCCAAAATCAGTCCAATTAACAAGAGGGTTTTGTGAAAGTAATTTCTTAAGATAAAATAAAACAAATAGTCAAATTCTTCTTAATATTGTCTGTCTATAATGCACAGGATGTTTATTAGATAGGTGTAAAATATTTTAGGTGTACTTGAGTTTATGTTTAAAGTATTTTTTGTTGTTCTTAAATGTTCGATCTAACACGACGGATAAAGGGGGCTTCGCTTCGTTCATCCCCTTTACCCTTCCCCTAAGCTAGCTCAGTGTTTTGCCCTGATATTAGCTGTGCAAATCAGTATTAATCACATTCATCACGGACGTATGGTGATTATATATACTAACCGGTTAATGTGATAAATCTTGCTATATTAATTACTTTAACCATCGATATTGGTAAGTATGAATAATAGCCGGTAAGTATGAGTAATAACGGAATCATTATCTTGACCGTAGCATATACATATATTGGTACTTATTTAATAGTTTGGTAAATAGGTGTTTTACTTTCATATTTCATAGATATTTTATTAAATTATATGTATTTTACTATAGAATATACCTTAGATATTGCGCACTGCCTACTCTTTCATGGTAAAATTTCCTGCCATGCCTTGGTTTGCTGGAAGAAAACTCTTTTTTGAGATAAGCTCGCCTTTATACAGATGTTTTCCATTAGTTTAACTTTTTATATATCTGTGTGCAATAAAGAATTATGAATCATATGCGTGCCACCTCACACATCTATTTCGGTCCCTGCAAATTTAGGTTTCACTAATTAGACAGAACACGATCTTTGAACGGGATCGGGATATACAAACAAGTAACTGTTTGTTTAGTTTAGTGTTAGCACAGTATTAATAAACCGCTCTCAGCTCTGAGAGTCTCACTCAGCTATGTCAAGTTATTCGTCCGTTAGGTGTCGCCATATCAACTCTATAATTTTCACGAGGTCTCAGAGATGATAGCAGTTTATTAATATGGGCCTTATACCAGGGCCAAGAAAAAATATCGCCTTTGACACCTCATCGAAAGTAAACAACGTCGCCTTGTAACGGAGGACTGACAGTTAATTTTTTTCAAAGTGAGAATTGCACAATTGCTTATTTCAAATAAACATACAAATTTATTGTAAAAGTTCTATCATCTAAAAATAATATTCATTTTTTGCTCTAAAAAACGAACATCATTACAAGGTTGCGACGTAAACCCTTTTTATTTTTATACTTAAGCGCTAGAGATGTTACCCAAAAAATATTAATCAAAAATAATTGAACTGCTTTCAATTCATTCAGAGATGTTTGAAGTCCGCATCGATTCATACAATTTCTGACTGACAGATGTCAAAGGGATTTATTACCCTGGGCCTACAATAGTGAATATTGTTTTTATTGTTGAGCAGTGTCGATCCTTCCAGACTGAACTGCAGCTTCGAGGTGAAGGTGCGCAACGCGCAGGCGGCGGGCTACCACTGCGCCATAGTACATAATGTCAACTCCAGCGAGCTGGGTCAGTACTCACCATTTTACCTGTTTGATTCGGAACACATTTAGGCGCGTTTACTTTATAAATCCAGCGATCTGCCGTAGGCGGTGTAAATGCCTTTTTTTTGGTCTTGTGAACGGATATCACACGTAACTTTTTAATGATTAGACGTAACTTGCACATGTTGTTTTGAGTTTGCATGCTAGCTCGATTTGCCGGCTTTTGTCTGCTTTTCTTTGTTAAAATTCATTTATTAGGTATGTTAAAGTCAGCCAAAGTAAACGCACGCTTGAGAACTATCAAATAAACAGGCTAAAAACTAAACACAATTTAACCCGTTAATGCATGGCCTGACTCGAAATTGATCGCGATTTTCAACCTTATTGCTTGGTTATAAAGTTCAAAACCTATGAAAACATATAAATATCTTAACAAGATATTTTTAACCCTCTACTGCATACTAACCCAATGCAGTAAAGGGTTAAAAACATCTCGTTAAGATATTTAACAAAACCAAAATTTTACTTAATAGTAGTTTATGTGACTGCTACATAATGGAGGGCATTAATACTCGAGAGTGGGTTTATGAAACGAGCCGAAGGCGAATTTCATAATAATATCACTCGAGAGTTTTAATGCCTAATTATGTACAGTTACATACTCAATAGTTTATCTACATACATATCATAAGCTCTCTTTAATGTGTTCAGGAACCGCATGTTCCACCGGCATGGCGACATTGATAATTCCTTTGCACTTGTTTAGCTCGTTCAGTAGTACCAACTTCACAAACAAAGTAGGGGCGGAATGCAGGCGGGTGTCGGCCCTGAAAAATTACACATTATGGTCATAATGTGTAATTTTTCAGATAAGAAATGAGTTTTTACCAAGTAGTTTAACATTATGCTGATCGTAAAGTGCGGTTTTTGTACGCAGTAAAGAGGGTTTATGATACGTGTGTAGATAAAATTATAAATTATTAAACTTAGCTTAACAATCAATACTAGAGAAGATATCAACATCACTGCAGTGATTTTCTTATAAAGGAATATATATTATCAATAGAAATATCTGAGACACATTATTACAGAGATGACACATGCGTACGAGTGGATTGTAAAAAGAGTTATAATTTTTAAATACCCGTAAGACAAAGGTGACGAGATGAAAAAAGAACATCTGCGTGACCTTGCCTGTGCCTCATCAAGAGAGGCTGGTGGGTGTGCGACATCCTCATCGAGTTCTACCATCTGGGCGCCCGACCGGAACAGTTTACCCAACTGTTATTGCAGTGTCGGTAGAGTACCATCAGAGCAAGGTCATATCAATTAAGGACTTCTTTAGGTTAAGTTCCAGCGTGGTGAAACGCCGTCGAGTGATTCCCAGCAGGATGGCGACCTCGTTTCATTCTAGTTCATGGGCCCCTAGTCCAAGTCTTGCCCTGGTGGGAAGTTAATAATTTTGGTAGCCTGAGCGTGGTTTTTGTTGTTAAATAATCTAGGAATTAAAATAAACACATTTATATACAAGCTACCACTCTGATAAGTAGCTAATCTTTATAGTTCCGTTATCCACCAGTGTGTTGACTAGCTTATGTACTTGCATTCACAACACAATACAGTTGTTTTGTAGGTCTTATAACTGATAGTACCGTTATTTTGGAGTGCTGTATGTCAAGTTTACCCAGCAGCTTTGGGTAAGCTTGGGTAAATATTTGGGTGTTTTTAGCACTATTTGATTTCCTGTCATAGTTACCACAACAACTTAGTGAACCCTGATTATTTAATAGGTGTGTACCACACCCATTGTTATAAAGGTGCTTTGTTATAATTTGGTTTTTGGACTTAATTTAATTGTTAATTTGGGCTTCAAATTAAGGCCCATTTTTGTAGAACATATATTTTAGTGTTCTGTTTATTGACATTATTACATATAAGCACAAATTTGATTGTCAATTGTAGGTATTGTTTGCACCATGTCTCTGTCAGAGCTTCAGAAGGAGGTAAGCAGGGAGCTCAGATAGTTCACATCGGTTCAGCCTCTGGTGGAGTGGCAGGATAGGATTGATGCTGACTTGGACCGTGCTTTACAGGTAAAGGAACGCTGCGATTAAGTGTTGTAGTTATGTCTCCGCAGCTCAGATTGGATCGATTGAAAGCGGATGTCACCCAATATATGAGTATGTCCGGAGCTATCACGCAGCGGGCCGCAGTCAGACATATACAGCGCTGAGCTGGTCGTGATGATGATAACGAAGGTCCGTCTCCACAAGGTGTCTTGCCCCGGTTACCAACAGTTAAGGTGCCCACTTTCGCTGGAGCTATGAGCGAGTCGGTCAGTTTCATCTACTTGTTTGACAGCTTGGTACATTTAAGGAAACATTTACCCAAATCTTATAAGATGACTCAGATGATGTCAGCCTTACGGGGCGAATCTAAGGAGTTAGTAGCGCATTTGGCTGTCACTGAGGCTTACGATACAGCCCGCTAATTGTTGATGAAGCGGTACTTCAAAAAGCGAAGGTTAGTTGACGCTCTATCAAAAAGGGTGTTCATTATTCCAATGGTAACAAGGGTTGGTGCCATGCAGTCTGTTTTATCGAACCCGTTGTTTTCAGTTACCAAAACATTGGAGAATTTAGGATTGCCTGTAGGCGAATGGTCATACCTACTATTGTTTATTGTGCTGTCACGGCTTCTAGTGGATGTGCAGACCAGATTTGAAAGTCTCATGAGAAGACTGCTGATGAGCTGCACACCTCTTATCAACTCAAATTCAAAAAGAGTATTCCCATAAGAAACACATAGGTTACATTTGGAGAATGTCAAGTCTTAAACTAACACATATAAGGTATAGTAAAATATAGTACTCCATTTGAATTCGTACCATCCATCCAATCCATGTTTTAGATGCTGGAGGCAAAGAGGCGACTAGAAACCTCCAGCTTTATACGTTATTGTTTACAGAATTGAAGCAAACACCTTCCCAAGCTTTCTTGTCTTCTATATAATCTGATATTTTATAGTAAGCCTGTCACTGTCATAATGTTATTTTCCTTAAAATTACAACGCAGTGACTCTCTGGGACCCACATTGTAGATTGCACGAACAGCCCTCTTTTGCAGCACAAATATTATGTTAATGTCTGCAGCGTTCCCCACAGCAGTATGCCGTAAGACTGGTTACATTTTCGGAAGAAGAGTGTCGGAGGGCAGAAAATATGGGCTTGGCAGTTAACTCCTCTCCGGAACCACAGAGGGGCGTTCCCCGGGGCGCTTTGAATAAGGGGTTTCCACAGAGGAGGTTCGAATACGGTGCTGACCATGTACCAATGAAATAAGTAATATATCTCAAATACATTTATATGGACGATGGAAGAATCGTGAGGAAACGTTCAATCTCCATAGCTGCGGCTATGGGCTAGCCCCCTGTCGTGTATAATGGAGTATTGAATAACTGTCTTATACTTGGACACAATTCGGTATTGGACAAGGTAGTCAAATAAATCTAGGAACATGCCTGAAGTGAATGCGTTATGTCGAAAATGGCTTGACAATATCAGTATTGTATATTTCCAGCGATATATTGTTTGTCGACCTCTGTGGCGCAGCGGTTGTGGCTGTGCCTTCTATGCGAGAGGTCCCGGTTGAGGATAAAAAAACCCAGGTCTTGGGATATGAGTGTGATGTCGCTGTTTCTGGTTCCCCCGACAGGGTGTCCTAGTGTGGGGCCAAAAGCAATGTATGTGCCTATATATAAATATTTATATGTCAAAAATTACAACATTTGACTATGACGTCACATGCCAGTATTTCCATGGAACTCACGAATTAACTAACTTACTTATCGATCCAGATCCCTTTGAAGGATATTGCACCAAGACAATTTTGTTGCAATACTTATACTTACTCGATATTTGTCCAGTCCCCGCCGGGAGCAAGGGCCCGCAGCGAAACAACACCACTCCAATCGGGCGTAAAAATGTCTTTCCATTTTCGCTCTGACTGTACCATTGGCTTAGACTGATTGCTTTATAGCTCCGGTTTTATTGTTTGGAACGTCTGCTTCGGGCACACTAACTACAAAACGCCGACCACTGACCAAAAAACGTCGCCACAAAACGCACGTGTGGTCTGTTGTCGCCACTAGTGGTCGGTGGCCGCTCCTTTTTTACCCTGTTGCTTGCAGTGTCAGAAACGTCGCCCCGGGTTGACTGAAGTGAAGGGAGAGGTGGATCGGTTAATAACAGGAGCGATTTGTACCGTGTGACGGCCACCGGCTTTCACCGTGTGCGGCGAGTCCATATAAAATGTATGAAGAGTAAAGGAAATTGGGGGCGACGTTTTGTGGCCCGTGTGCGCCGAGGCTAAGGATTTGGCCCATCCGTCACCATTTTGTGGCCTAAGGCAGAAAGGGGCAGCATGTATGTGCTGTGATTGCAATCGAGCTATATTTAACTTGCACATCAACCGTTTAATTACTACAGGCAATATTATTGTTGTTATCTCCCCGTTCAGTGACACATGACAGATACCATCCGCAGTAGTAAGTTCTATGCGCTTGCGCCGGTCGCCCAAACAAATAACAACTGCGTTTCCGAGTGTAAAAAGACAAGTTAGTCAGCAACAGCAAGTGCAAGGAAAGAAAGAAAATGAAAGGAAGGATGCTCAGGTATTTACAAGCAATAAGCGGCTGTCCATTGCATGAGCCGGGGGAAAATCGCTACAAGACTGATTTCTAAGGGCCAGGCCACATCACTGCAGTGCCGGTACACGATATAAGTGATGTGGCCTGGCCCTAAGGCCTTAACGGAGATGGGGCGGGGCGGGTGGTCTGCTTCTCTGTCTACGCTCGTCACATACGTGTTTATTGTATGGACCGAGCGCGCGAAGCGTCTCCCTTTGGCTAGTATTTAATCGCACATCAAAATACTGATTTGCACAGCAAAAAAGGGTCAGCAAAAAAGTTTATGTGACTGCTACTTAATGGAGGGCATTAATACTCGAGAGTGGTTCGGCTCGTTTCATAATAATATCATTCGAGAGTTTTAATGCCTAATTATGTACAGTTACATACACTAGTTTATCTACACACATATCATAAGCTCTCTTTGATGTGTTCAGGAACCGCATGATTGACCGGCATTGTGGCTCTGCAGTTGTTTAGCTTGTTCTGTAGTACCAACTTCACAGACAAACTAGGGGCGGCACGCAGGCGGGCGTCGGCGTTCGAAATTTGAATGTCAGTACCAACTTCACAGACAAACTAGGGCCGACATGCAGGCGGGCGTCGGCGTTCGAAATTTGAATGTCATAATATGTAGAAAAATTACACATTATGGTCATAATGTGTAATTTTTCAGATAAGAAATGAGTTTTTACCAAGTAGTTTAACATTATGCTGATCTTAACGTGCGGTTTTTGTACGCAGTAAAGAGGGCTATTTTATGTGTACTCAAGTTAATGTTTTAAGTATTTTTTGTTGTTATTGCATGTTCAACCTAACAGGAAGGATAAAGAGGGCTTCGCTTCGCTCACCCCCTTTATCCTTCACCTAAGCTACCGCAGCATTTTTCCCTGATATTTGCTGTGCAAATCAGTATTTTCGAAGTGCAGTTTAATATTTCCCTCTCCATTTCAGGATTGGGCAAAAATGCTTTCGTATATCCGGATGTGTGTCCGGATGTTATCCTCTAAAGGTGGCATTTATCAACTGATTCTCGCGAAATTTTGTAAGCAGGTTCGATACTGAAATACTGAAATACTCATTTATTCATAAATCATAATAATTTATATGTCAGACAGGAAATATGAGTTTTACAAAAAATGTCAAGTTAGTAAAAGATATTATTCTTTTACAATTATACTACACCTTATTATACAATAGTATAACATTCAAATAGGTATTATATCAATGTCAAGTAAATTAAATTAATATTATTATGTCATGATACTATGATAAATCAATATACAATTTGTATGAAAATCTAGCTTAACGGACAGGGAATTACTTTCATATTCTGAAAGAATTCGTCAGTTGTATAGCATGCCATACCAACCAGTATCTGTTTCAACTTAGAAATGAATATGCTCTCACTAGTCGCGCTTTTGATGTGATCAGGAAGACAGTTATAAATCTTGGGCACAAGAGTAAATAAACACTTGTTGGCTTTGGTGAGTCTCCTGGATGGTACATACAGGTGATCACGACGTCGGGTGTTGATAGTATGCGTGTCATTTTTCTTTGCAAATTGTGACAAGTTCCGTCTCGCGTACTTAGCTATTTCTAATATGTATAGCGAGGGAAGAGTTAGAATTTTATACTTGATAAAGAGCTCTTTTGCAGAAAAGTCCCAAGGCACGCCCGTTTCTGCATCCTTAGAGCCCTTTCGCAGTCTGAGGCGTCTCCCCATACGTCCACCCCGTAAACTAGTATGGGGTGAAAGTATCCATAGTATGCTTTCATAATATTGTCAATGGTTAATGTTGGGGCCAGCCTAGACAGAGCGAAGCAAGCTGAGGATAGTCTATTGCACGTGGCATCGATGTGCGGTGCCCACGTGAGGCCGGCGTCGATGGTGAAGCCCAGGTAGCGGACCTGGTCCACCTGCGGTACCGTGACTCCATCACAACTCACGTTCAGCTCATGACCCCTAGTTTTCCTTAACTGAAAGTGCATAACCTTGGTTTTTTCGAGGTTCAGTAGCATTCCGTTGACAGAAAACCAATGAGCCAACTTACTCGTTACGCGACTTAACTTTAATTTTAGCATCTCAAAATCGTCAGCAGCTACAATTACGCAAGTGTCATCGGCGAATAGGACGTATTCAGCTTCATCAGAAGCAACAGAGATGTCGTTCATTATGATGAGGAACAAAATGTTGCCCATAATTGAGCCTTGAGGCACAGCACAGTCTCCAACTTGCTGAAGTTCAGACTTAGCACCAAGAACGAAAGTGCACTGCTGGCGGTGCGACAAGAAACTGGATATGATTTTGTGAAAGTTATCCTTTACACCGTACCTGTTCAACTTCTCCAGTATGAGCGCGTGGTTGACAAGATCGAAGGCGCGCGACAGGTCGCAGAACATGGCCGCGACCTGTCGCCCGTCCTCGAGCCGGCCCATCACTCGCGCTACCACGTCACGAGCGGCGTCCACTGTCGACCGGTTTGATTGATAGGCATATTGTTGTTTGTTCAGTAAGTTATTATGTCTAAAATGCTCGTCCAATCTGTTGCTAATGATACGTTCAAACGCTTTAGAGAATATCGGTATTTGTGCAATCGGTCTGTAGCTTTTTTCTACGTCCATCTCGCCCTTGCCTTTGTACACTGGTTGAATTTTTATTTGTTTAAGAGACTGCGGGTAAACGCCACTTTCAACGCATTTATTAAGAAGCATACATAATAACGAAATTACAACTGGGGGTGTATAATCAAATACATGAGTTGGCATTTTATTTATATCAGTCGAGTTTTTACGTTTAATACTTTTTATCACGGATACCAGCTCGGAAAGTGTTATTGGTATAAATTGCAACTTTAGCTCTGCCGTGCCCTCAAGGTATGAGTTGAGGTAGTTCATAGCTATTGAGAGGTCGGGTCGTGCACGGGGGTCATTGTTGGCCTCTACGTAGTAGCGATTGAGGGCGGCGGCGGCTGCACCCGCGCGCTGCACCTGGCTGTTCCCGGCAGACTTGCTCACCAGCAGGTCGAGGGCCCCCGTGCCACGCCTCGCTTCGGCCAGTTTCAGCCTCTATTACTCGCCACACGGTGCGGCGCATGTCCAACTTTGGGTTGTCGATTTGTTTGTTAATGAAGTCACGACGTGAGTTACGTAATTCCATTGAATATTGCATTTCGAGCCGCAACAAGTCACTGGTTGGTAGGCAATTGTCATGTTTATCACTATGGTTCGCTAATGCAAATTTAATTTTGCGAATTTCGCATCGCAGTTTTTTAACCCTATGATTGGCCCAGGAGAAAGGTTTTTTTTTTACAGGATATTTCTAATAGGGAAGTATACTTGATAAAGATGCTTAGTTACATTAAGAATTGCGTTTACTTGGTCACTAGGACAGTGCCACTTATGAAGTATGTTATCCCAGTTATACATAGATAGGGCCTCGTAGAAATTATCAATTTGGAGTTGCGAAAACAATCGTTTACATGTAACCTCATTATGGTTCAAATGTTGACCTTTTATTTGAGCTACAACAATAAACCCAGAATGATCCGACAAATACATTTCGACAGGGGTCACTTTTAGAATATCATTAATCGGAATGTTAGTGTAGGCATGGTCGAGGCAAGTGCTACTAGATGATGTCACTCTAGTAGGAGAATTAACTAACGTTACAAAACCATGTTGTTTTAAAGAAGAAATTAAACTCTTAGACGGTAACGTTTTACTTAAAATGTCAATGTTGATATCACCAACTAAAATGAGTTTATAATTATTGGATGCATTTAAATCAAGTAAAGAGTTAATTTTAGGAAAAAAGATATCAATGTCACCTCTGTTTTCACCTTGTGGGGGTCTATAAATACAGACAACGATCAGGTCTAGACCGACACACTCGACCGCACACACCTCGAAGTGCATCTCCACGGACAGCGCGGCGAACTCCCTGCGCTCGATGGTGAGGAGATCTCGCCGCACGTAGATGCAGGCGCCGCCTCCCTCGCGGGTCGTGCGCGCGTAGCTCGCCGCCAGCTTTTAGTTTGCCATTCGGACACAGGACAGCTCGTTGGGACGGAGGAAGTGTTCGGTGATGCACAGAACATCCACGTCTTTATGGAGCAACTGAAGTTCACATTCTAGTTGGAAGCATTTATTCTCCAGTCTATTTATGTTCTGGTGGATTATCGATATGTTACGCGATATTATATTGGTTATCATCGTAGTACCATTTCCAGTATCAGTGGCAGTGTCATTAGAGTCCAGGTGGTTAAGGAGTCTCGGCTGGGGAGGACTCGGCGGCAGCGGCAGGACAGGTTGGGGCTGCGGCGGTGGGGGCACCGGTGACGTCACAGCGCTGAGCGCTCTGTCCCCGCTGTTGGTAGCGGGGCTTGGCGGGAAACCAGTCACAATATTTAACGTGCGGGGGCCACAAAGCAGGCGAGTCAACTTTCTCTAGCAGACTTTCTGGTATACCAATAACGAATGCAGCATGTTTATCCGTCTTCAGCTTCCGTTTTTCTACCTCATATCGATCTGATGTTACAATTCTGTTGAGAAAATTTAGCACGTTGTGCGTCGTCGTATTCGGTTTGAATGACCAAGCCTGTATATACTTGATTCGTTCAACCGATTGCAGATAGTTGAATAGAATTTTTTGTCGATTCAGCTTTTTGAAAATATTCAAAATGGCGGAGATGTGGGGTGTTTAAAAATTTCAAGAAACCGTTACAGTGCAAATAACTTGACGGATTTTAACAAATGAGGTGTCGTTGTCGTTAGATTTGTAGAGACCGTGAGAGTAACAGGCCATAGTATTACCGCAAAATGTAGTTTACAACTTTCATACCTACTCGATGTACAGTCAGCATTAGATATATGTGAGCAAGTTAGCTACTCAAAAAGATCTACACATCTTAAAAAATTATCGATACAGCCAAAGCGACAAAATTATCTTGGATGTTGACATAATTTTGACACTTTGGCTGTATCGATATTTCTGATTTTTTAAGATGTGTAGATCTTTTTGAATAGCTAATCTGCTCACATATATCTGATGCTGACTGTACGTAACTAGGTGCATAAGTTATCTATTGTTATTAAAAGAAAGTGTCTCTCGCGAGGTCTACAGCTCACACACCCACTAGTAGATAGTATGTTAGTTATGAATCGGCAAGGATCAAATATTTGACCTGACTGCACGGGCCCGAGTCTCTTATGAAACACGATAAGCAATAGTCTATCGATTGCTCCCACGGGTTCGAAATGTATTTGGTCTTATTTATAAAATGCCGTATTCGGATTGTCGTTGGCGCCTATTTTGTTACTGAATGCCAAATAGTTTTGAGTCCTTGTGCGTAATCGATACCCTATTGGTATTCGTGTTTCATAGGGGACTTGGGTCCAAGGAAAATATGTTGCATTCTAATGGGAAAGAAAGGAACTGATATGGTTGTGGTCCGTGGCAGATTCAAACCGAACGCTACATACATCATTTGCCTAGATAGGCAAATGAGCTGAAATAGAAGTGGCGCTATAGTTTGTTTACTAGATAGTAAACAAACTATAGCGCCACTTCTATTTCACACTCGGGGTGGCAGAAGCACAGTTGTGCACGATTAGCCAGCTAGTCCATAGCCGCCGCTATGGACTAGATAATTCCTCTAACCCCCAGTTTCCAAATGTAACAAGCGATTAATCGATCATTAATTCAAAATAGCGGCATGTGATTGGCTGAAATGCGTTTAACAAGTTGTCGCAGCAAATTTTCCTTCAGAAACCGGGCGTAAGCGACCCAGTCGGCAGAAACAGCCTTCTGTAAATCTCAAATTACACAAAATAGGCGTAGTAAAGCAGTTGTTTCTTAAAAATAGCTTTGTGATGATGAGTCAGGAGGGATTCGTGGTCGTATAACCTTAATTACATATTTAACACGGTTTTATTAGCTTCACTTGTAACTAACTGTGTAAACAAATCTTGCAAGTTAAATTTGACCCACTTCCCGTTTTCGTAATTATGTAGGTAAGTTCGGTGACAATGCAAATTATGATACCATCGAGCTGATCTGATAATGGAGCCGGATGCTGGTCACACGAATTCTGGCGCATTACTACCGATTTTGGAATCATCTCGGCGACTAGTTGATGGCTTAGTGAGGGTATCGAGCTGATCTGATGATAGTACCTGAAGGTGGATAGTGGAACTCTTCAACGGCTACTAGTAAACCCCTCGAGTTTTAACTCGTTTTTTTATGTAACAAATACATTGCTCTTAGTAGTGAGGGTATCGAGATGATCTGATGATGGAACTGGATGGTGGTCACAGGAGCTCTGTGATAAAATAACGCAATCCTACCGAGTGTGGGCTCTTTAGAATCGTCTTCGTGAGTAGTTAATAAGGGTGTTTTTAAGTTTTTAGCTTGGTGATTATTTTTGCGCGATAGAAAAGTCTTCCGAGGTTATCACAAAATCTATTTTTCATATTTGTTTTTACACTTTCGCACCGGATTTGTGTACTTGTTATTTATTTAATCGTTCTAAAAATATTAATTTATGTTGCTCTGCTGGTCCGCTATAAATAGGCTAAGAGCCTTTTCAGTGTTCCGTACCCGAAGGGTGTCAAACGGGACCCTATTACTAAGACTCCGCTGTCCGTCCGTCCGTCTGTCACCAGGCTGTATCTCACGAACCGTGATAGTTAGACAGTTGAAATTTTCACAGATGATGTATTTATGTTGCCGCTATAACAACAAATACTAAAAAACAGAATAAAATAAATGTTTAAGGGGGCTCCCATACAACTTTTTTTCTTTATCGAATTTGCTCGATATTGATAACGGCAACAGGTAGACGCTTGAAATATTCACAGAATATTTAGATATATATTCACTTTAAAAATAAATAAATAAATAAAAATAAAACAAATATTTAAGGGGTGCTCCCATACAACAAACGTGTTTTTTGCCGTTTTAATAGATAATGGTACTGAACCCTTTTTCATTTAACATTTGAATCCTATTCTTCTAAAAGTAACCTATTTAAGATCCGCTGTCGAGGTGCCCAGCGTGCCAGCGATCTCGCGTCATCAATATCTGTTTTTGTGCCTTACAGAGACGATGTCAGCGAAGAACCCTGAGGGTATCACGATACCTTCAGTGTTTGTCAGCGACCTCGCCGGGATAATACTGTCTACTGACTATCTGTACACCAACGGGTGAGTCACATACATATTACAGAACTCCCAATTTGGAACAATATATTAGTTTTAGCTCCGAGTATATGACATGATTCCAGGGGAAGAGTTTCCGAATATTTTGTAGCTACCAAGCATAGGTGTATTGTGTTGTAACAGGTTTACTCATAATTTTATTAGCAACTTCATTGTGAACAACTTTCATTCCTTTTGTGATCTAAAGAGACCCTTTTGACTAATTAGGTTTTCAACTTTAATATACCTTTTTGCCCCCTTGGGAGCAATTGATACACTATTGGTAGCCGTGTTTCATAACAGACTCGAGCCCATCCCATACAATGTGGTGTGTTTCTGTTCCCAGCTACTACATAATGGTGAATGGCGATCTGCCATTCGACATCAACACGCGACTGCTTCTGCCTTTCGCCATCATAGTCGCCCTCTGCTTGCTAGTTATGGTCGTGTTAATGGTAAGCTACGACGTATGATCCCTATAATAGTAGTTTATGTGACTGCTACATAATGGAGGGCATTAAAACTCGAGATTAAGGCTCCTTTCATAAACCCAATCTCGAGTTTTAATGCCCTCCATTATGTATCGGTCACATAAACTGCTATTATATATACCAGATTGAAGTCTTTCTTTAGGTTTAATGGGTTAATTATCTAGGCGATGGCAATTTCTTGGCCTCGTGAAACGTAAAACAAATGGTATGTAAGTGCAAATCTTTTTAGTGATTTTATGAATATTTTCCCATTTATTACTCTTACATGAAGCTTCATATTCAAAAGTTAGTACCATGTTAATCGGTAGTAAAACTTTAACCTAGGGCGTTGAATCCCTCGCTGCTCTCGTGCTTCTACAATAACGACATGTAAATCGACAGATAGTGAAATGTATCAAGGACCGCCGGCGCGCGCGCCGCCATCGCTTGCCGCACCGCGTGCTGAGCAAGATCCCGACCTGCAAGTTCAGCAAGGGCGATCCCTACGACACGTGCGCGATCTGCCTCGACGACTACGTGGAAGGCGAGCTGCTGAGGGTGCTGCCGTGTGCGCATGGTAATCACGCACTATGCTTGCTGAACACATACACACACACGCGTAGGCGCAATGCGCACTGAGCAGACAGGACAGACGCGACACGAAAACAGTGACGAATAAACAGGACGGAACTGTGTCTCTGTCTTGTCTGTTCAATGGGCATTGCGCCATAAGTTGTGAGTAAACAGACATAGATTCTTGGTGAACACAGACATAGATTTGAAACTTCGATAATATCGTGGTTTCTTGTAAGGTCAAGGTTCCGACCCGATGCCGTATAAAACCTGGTAAAAGGACCGAGATCCCGGAAACGACCTGCCCCGACGTCTACGTTGAAGGCGAGCTGTTGAGGGTGCTGCCGTGCAAACACACAACACGTGGGTTTGGGGTGCGGAGCCCCCCTTAACAAGAAAGAAAAACCTCCCGTAGACAAACACCAGAGTAACTGGCGCTGTTAGCGGTTCCGTTAATAGACTGGCTGACGCTGTGAACTAAATAACTTCTTTAGTACATACTTGGATAACCAAAAAGGTCGGGGAGTTGGGGGGGCGGAACCCCCCACTAAAAGAAACAAAACCCAATGAACTTAAATGAACTCTTTTAATGTGTGTCCGAGTGATAGTTGCGTGTGTGTAACAGCGTACCACACGATATGCATCGACCCGTGGCTGACGAAGAACCGGCGCGTGTGTCCGGTGTGCAAGCGCCGCGTGCTCGGCGCCGCGGAGCCCGACCCGAGCTACTCCGACTCGGACGAGGAGCGCCCGCTGAGGCCGGCCGCGGCAGCCGCCAGTGCCGCCACGCAGGTAATGCGCTCGTGTCACGTCTCACGTGTCACGTGGGACGACGTTTTATATATGTTCCACGGTCCGTCCACGTGAACCGCGTAGGAAGCACGATTAATAAAATTATTAGAGTGTAAAAGTATACGAGTCCAGATGAAATAGTTTTTACATTAGTGTTCTTGAGTGTCACTGACAGTTCGACTAACCTACGTTTTTGATGTGTAATTATCGCCCCTCAAGCTGTAATCTCCACATTTTAGGCCTATGTAAATCAATTCTAAAACTGTTAATAAAGAGTGATGAAATAAACATAAATAGTAACCAATGGAAAATAAATGTACCGTTATAGTTCTGAAGTTACAAACGTAAGTTAGCGAGGATCACAGCTTGTACGTCAAGCTGTAATCCTCATCTCATGTGCAAGCAGGTAGGTTCCATTGACTTGGTTAAGGTTTAAAAAAAATATGACGAAATAATGCTCACGACATGCCCAATCTCAGAAATAGTCCTTAAAAGATCACTGAGTTATATATTTCACCATAAGATTGTCAAAACCGTTGGTTTATAAAATAAAGCGTTAGTTTGTAAACTGTCGACAAATTGTAAACAGCGACCGACAGGGTTTAGAATTTACGTTTCTTTTCTGGTGAGGATGAAGGCTTGAACATTTGATATCATGTAATAGTTCTGGACTTTCAATATGAAATGGATGCCAAAAAACAGAGATAAAATAGTCTACTGAAACGATAATAATTTCGAGCTGGATTGCTTTGAAAAAGGGCGTTAACCCTTTACGACATACTAACGTTGAAAATCGCGACCCATTTCGGGGAAGGCCATGCGTCAAGAGGTTAAAATACAATGTATACCACCAAGAAAACGAAAACCTAGTGGTAAGATTATGAAAATGACATGCTCCTTTCAACATAGTATAATATTATCAGTTACTTATTTTAAATAAGTAAGTAGGTAAAAAATCAGGTCTCTCTTTCCTGTTTTTGCATCGCATATTTAAGCACACTATCCTCGTCAAGTTTAATGACCATTTTTAGTGAGGTAGTCGATGTCGATAGTTACCAGAAAAGTACACAAACACAGCAACAAAAGCTTGAATATGTAAACCCTAACTACTACTACTACTATCATCGCAAGAAACACTCATTGCGACTTCTGTTATAAAATCTTCCTTCTCTTTTTCTACTCCTACATCATTTAATACCGGGTATTCATTTTATAGTTTCCGAACATATCCTTCGAAATAATTACAAAGCACACTGGACACACACTGAGAAACGCATGACATCACGCGTCGAGTTAGACCTAGCGGAACTGAGGTTTCCAGTTTTGAGTGCAGCGCGATGTATTCATTAGTTTTCATTTGTAAATAACTCCGAAATAAGTACGTATTGACTTAAAATTAAAACTGTTGTACTGTGAGGATGGGCCTTGATAGAGGGGTTGTTGGAGTAAAAGAGTTGTTGAATGTTCCGTGTATCAGTATAATAATGTCTCATATAACAGTACAGTCCTACTTATATAGACGTAAGGTGTGAGTGTGTGTGCGTACATGTGGACACATACTACAGTACACTCGGCGCCACGAATAAAGAGCTCTCGGAGAAACTGGCGGGGATTACTGCGCATGTGTACAGTCGCGGCATAATTCCGAAGTGCGTTTTTAGGGTTAGTGTGAAGGAATGAGTGTTCAGGACTTTCTTCACTTCTATTTTTTCTCTGTTTGATATTTTGTTGATTGGGATATTAGCCGATGTAAATAATGGACTTTGTGTCAAATAAACTATAGGTACTCTCTATTGACAACATTTGTTAACGTCAAGGTTGAAACCTATATATAAATAACCCCCTAGCATAGAATGCCCCTAGTCACTAGGGCCTAGTGAATATAGATACTTGTAGTAATAGTCCTGCACACTCTTTTCTTCCCGCTGACTAATAATTTGTAACAATTAAACCACAATTAAGTTTTTAACACAAAAAATATTATTCATCTGACAGTAATGATATTCCTTCCATTAAATCATCCTGCGATAAGGAACAAGGCTGCTGTTGGATGCTGGAGGCACTCGTAGAAGGCACTTGTTCATCGTCATTGGAAGATTCGCCATCCACATCTCCATTATCGTCACTGTCTGTACTGTCATCACTATCGTCACTAACCCTTATAATGAATTGTTCTGTCATTAGATCCACGACGTGGTCGCTTTTAGTATATTCTTCTTCTACTGCTTTCACCTTGTTACACAACACCTCCCATTCTCGTGCTCCCATTAAATTTACCTTTTCCTTTATAAGCCCAATAACAATATTGAGATTCCACTTCACATTTTTACTGCCTACATATTGTTTTATTGTAGACCAGGCCATCTCTATTGGGTTTAAGTCTGGATGATATGGTGGTAGTCTTAACACATTGTGGTTTTGTTCGGCCATTATTTTATCGATAGAAAATGACTTGAAATTTTCTTTATGGCCTTTAATTAATTTATACAATTCCGGTTTTAACAATTTTGCATCAAATACTATACCTTTCTCAGACAGCCATGCTTGCATTTCGGCTTTTTTTGAATTAGATGTGGGTGCGAGGTCATATTGCTTATTATGATAGGAAGCGTTATCAACTACCACGACAGAACCAGGAGGTAAATTTGGAATTCATTGTGTTTGCAGCCATTTTTCATAGTTTTCGAAGTTCATATTGTCGTGGTAGTCACCTGATTTAGAACCCGCTTTAAAAGTAAGCAACGCATTTGGGACGAAGCCTGTTTCAGATCCAGCATGTACGATTACCACACGTTGGCCTTTTGATATAGGCTGTTTAAGTCCTTTTGTAGAGCCATCCGACCAGGCCTTTGGAATCGAGTGACTTGAATCTACATATGACTCGTCTGTATATATTATGGGTCGCCCCTCTTGGCGGTATTGCTTAATCTTTTTCAGATATTCAATCCGTTTCAGGCGTAAATTTGAAGATTCAATAAGAACCTTTCGGTTATTTTCAGTTCTTTTCCATTTAAAACCTAATGCTTTGATTATGCGTCGGAGGCTTGTTTTGGATCCATCAAAATTAATATCCTCCTGTAATTTTCTTCTCAATTTTTCAATTGTTGGAAGTTCATTATTAGTTTTGTGGTAATTGTGAATACACCTTTTTACGACACCTTGGTCAAAATTATCTAATAAGGTCACTGGTTTTTGTCGCGGTCTTTTTTTACGAGGGGTTCGAAAGACTGCAAGTAACTCTGAATTGTGTGCTTCTTTCGAAAGCCTTTTTACAGTTGCAACAGACGTTTTGGTAGCAGTTGCTGTTCTTTTCTGACCCTGGTTTAGGACATTAATAATGCCTTGCAATTTTAAGCTAGTTGTATTCATAGCTTGTCCAAATTCTTCGCGATTTTGCTCCAAGTTATGGCAAATTTCGGTTAATATGTTTTGGTCTGTAACACTTATTGACCTGTTTCTAACTTCATTTAAATTTTGAATTGTGGCTTCTAACAAGTTTTGTAGTGTGATGGAAGAGGTGGCTGATGTGGTCTTCGCCAGTTTTAAATCAGCAACGATTTCATCAGACTCTTTTTTGATGTAACAGTTCACATCGTAAACCATTTTTCTAGCTTGCCTAGTCAGTACTTTATTTTTCGGCATTTTCGACCGGGGCGAAAGATACCGTTGGGTAATATTGTATGCGACTGTACTCAAGAAGCTTCGAGACGTGCTTTCGGTGCGGGCATCGGGAAGCGACTGATCAACGAATCAGGTGCCGGCGCTGACTACCGCCCCCGTCGCTCCTCACTTCCCCGCGCCAAACACTTGTGAAAAGTGACTACTGCGCATTCAAGGACAAAGCTCTTTAGTCGTGGCGCCGAGTATACCTATATGTGTATAGTTCCCAAATTATCATGTAATGTCTAAATTGAGATTAGTTTCATCTCGCAGAGCCTGATTAAAAATACGCAAATACTAAGGTAGGTACCTAACTTGTTTTAATCAAGTGTGGTATAACGACATAGATACTGATCTATGTCGTTATACCACAAAAATTTAGGGCTTTGAATGAATTAACCGGTTTATTAGGATTTTCCCTATAAATATTTTATTACGGAAAGTATACATAGTTTTTAACGTTTTTTTTCAAAGTAATCCAGTTCGAAATTATTATTGTTTCAAAAGACTGTTTGATCACTATTATTGGTATAATTTTCAAACTGAAAGACAAATTTCATAAGAAAGAAACATTTCATGTTATCAATTGTTCAAGCCACAATCCTCACCAGGTGGTTTTAGGAGTATTTCTGAGATTTGACATGTCGTGATCACTATTTCGTTACTATTTTTTGAAACCTAAACCTAGTCAATAGGACCTACCGTTTGCTTGTACGGGAGATGAGTATTAAAAAGAAAAAGAAAGAGAAAAAGCGTTTATTTGCAGCTGATCGAGACGCATACATACAATAAATTTAATCGCCTTGGCAGCTGCAAAATGGCAACTGACTCTGGTTTTCAGTCAGTGCCAGCGGTGACTCACAAGCTTGGTAGTTTGATGGGAATTACAGCTTGACGTTCAAGCTGTAACCCTCGCCGAGCTATGGCTGAAACTTCAGAACTATTACGGTACAAATTTTTCACTATTTATAACTATTTCATCACAATTTTTTATTAGTGACAAAATTCATTTTCACTAAGATTCCCTGTGAGCATTACCTTCCTTGCTTCCTATGCAGATCGGGGAACCAACTCCTCTGTTCTGGAAGTTTATATGTCTGTCTACAACGCAGGACATCTTTTTGTAGCCAGAGGCAATGTATGTGTAATATAAAGTATGTTCTGTAGAAATGTTAAATCGTTTAACAATAACTCTTGTGTCTACAGGGAGGCACGTTCGAGGCGCAGTCTGAGAATCCGTTCGCGCGCGCGTCGCGCTTCATGTCGCGCCTGCGCGCCGCCAGGAGTCGGAGGGAGGAGGCGGAACAGGTCAGCTTCATCATCATCACATCATCTCCTGTCCTGTCACCCGTCAGCAGGGTGTGGGGCTCTCTGTACAGACTACCATTTGTTCCTATCTCGGGTAGTGGTGGTTAATATAACGTATAGCCGTTAAAAATAGCACGCTATTTACTTGTAACGAATAGCACGTGTTATAAGTCGAGTCAGATAGAGCTATGTTATAACGAAACGGAACGACGCCATGCGCGCTACTACTAGCGCCTGCGGACTTTATGGCATTACGTTAAAAATAGCATAGCGCATGATTCATTAGTCGACCGGTAGCTCGCAACCGCGCTGGATGTCTCGCGATTTCTCGTACTCGTTCGAACGTAACTCGTAAACCTTGACGCTCGTGTAATCTTTGTATAAATGTAAATATTTGTGTGATGATCGAACGAGGTGTTTTAGACAGTTACAGTAGTGTTTGTAAATAAATAGTACAGTGACCTATTATGTATTTTCACAATTCACAAAACACACACAAAACATTTTCAAACAAAGTATGAAGGAAATTTATAGCAATATATATAATAGGAATCTAATTTAATGTTATAATTATTTAGCAGACTATTAATCTAGCGCCAGATTGTAACATTGCGCTCGCTGACGTTAACACATTTACAACGCCTTTGCCTTCGACGCGTTCGCTATAACATAGCGTCTAAAATAGCATGCTATAAAAATACAGCATATTCCATGTAGCATGTTATCAAAATATAGCCGTTATAACCACCACTAATCTCGGGCCGTCTGCTCTAGCTCCGCCCACACTGAGCTCACAATGGCGGCCTCTTTGAGGTGATGATATCTGCGCTGTTACCATTTATTCGCTATTTTTACTTCTCCATGTGTATCGGTTCAAACATAAGTGATGGGTAATTAACAACTGGTTTTGTGATTTTCAGCAAACTCCCGCCGAGTACGAGCCGAACGAGACGGAAAACCCTGAGCAAGTGTAAGTATTGAGTAGACAAGAAAAATACTATTCCATATAGCTTGCTAGAAACGTGCCAGTTTGAAAATATTACCTATGGCAACAAGACAAGAACTGTCCAATTTACAAGTATTAAGTTAAGATTAGTTTGTCTTGAAGCCTCTGGAAACGGCTAGGTGTGTCAAATAACAATACAATTTGGGAGTGTACCATTAATCTATGCTAGCAGAAGGCGCTGATTTGTAAGGGTGTGAGATCTTTGTTTACTTGGCTGCAGATGGCATTAGTAGTACGATCATTGCAGTTCATCCCTTTTTTTTCTTTACTTTGAAACAAAAAAAACTATGATGTTCTTGAAAACTAAATGTGAGCTGAAATCACTATGTCAAAGCTCAATAATATATAGTACAGTTTATATCGATACAAAATCGGCAAAAACTAGAACTTTTGAAAAAACCGACTTCATTTAAACCCCAAATGATTAGCAACCAATTAAGCAATCGTATCCCAACCCATTAACCCCTCAGTTACCACCGGCGTTAGCTAACGCCATTTTTCCGTTATAGGTTTTAAATTTCATCAAAATCAGACAAAACACGGATGTGGCTACATCTAGGCTAGGTAGTATATTTTAGTTACTTTCATATAGTGTCATGTCCTATGGTATCTTGTTGTGGGGGAAAACAGCGTATATTCAAACTATTTTTATTTTACAGAAATGAGCTATTCGAGCAATTTATAATTTAAAACGAACAGACTCCTTAAGAGAGCTTTTTAAAGAAATTGACATACTAACAGTAGATAGTCAATTTATTTTCAAAACTATAATATATGTACGCAAGAACCTTACAACATTTTCCAAACTTAGCGATAGCTGTAATGTTAACCTAAGAAATAATCACAGACTATGTGCGCCCCGTTTAAGACTCGCGAAGGTTAGCAATTCTTTCAAGGGTCAGTGCATTCTCTACTACAATAGGATACCTCTGGAGATTTTGAAATTGCCATTTGAGCAATTTAAAAAGCATGTTAAAGCGACTTTGTCGAAAAAGGGATGTTATAATGTTCAAGATTACTTAAATGACAGGACTGTATGGGGTTAATCTAGCTCAACACAGGCTTTGCTGTTAATAATTTTGTAATTATTTATTCCTGCTTATTAATTATGATATTGATATATTGGGTGCTTACCTATGAAATTGGCGAATTTTTCTTCCAGATTCAGGAGTTCATAATTCGAGTAATTCAATAGCTATTTCTAGTTTTTTTTTATTGTTTTAAATTAATTTCAATATTTTACATCTACTTATTAAATTTTCTTTTAATTTTCAGTTTGATAACTAAAATGTTGTCTTCAAAATCAGTGCCTCCTAAATGTCATCCATTTTCATGATAATATTCGTAATATTTTTTACAGCTGACACTTTTCAAAAATTATATAAAATTTTCTGTTAGCTAAATGTTGTCTCATTCATACACACAAAGTTTATAAAATTAGAGATTTTACGCCTCTTCTCACACAGTGGTCCAATGTAGAGAAGTGGTAAAAAATGACGATTGCCAAGTATATGTAAATATCTACAGTAATAAAGACATTTGGAATTTGGTCCGTGTTTGGGTCAGAAAATACATGAGAGTACCAAATTTCAACTTAATGGTTCAGACTTCGGTCGCTTTATATTACTTTTACACCCTCACCACAGACACGCGAGTGATCCTATAATAGTTCTTGTTTTCCTTTTTAACGCAACCTTAAAAATCGAAGATACATGCGCGTTTGGTATGTTCGATGTGTTTATAAACTGTACTAATGGTAGTATTGTAGGTGGTATAATTAATTTCTTCATAAATGGTACAAAACGATTGGCCGAATTGTAGCCCAGTGGTGGGTTTGCATCGCTCTCGTTAATAATAACAATCCCATTGATCCCTCCAGCGGCGGCGACGAGTCAGCGCCCCTGCTGCGCGGCGCCGCCACAGCGACAGTCGAGCGCGAGCCTCGTCGCCCGCGCGTCCACCGCACACGCCGCGCGCGCTCCGCCGGGGGGGCCGCCGCGCCCGCGCCTGCTCTCGCCGCCAGGAGGCCACGAGGTGAGTCACCCCCTGCTGCGCCCGCCGCCAAGAGGACACGAGGTGAGTCACCCCCTGCAGCGCCCGCCGTCAAGAGGACAGTCGAGCGCGAGCCTCGTCGCCCGCGCGTCCACCGCACACGCCGCGCGCGCTCCGCCGGCGGGGCCGCCGCGCCCGCGCCTGCTCTCGCCGCCAGGAGGCCACGAGGTGAGGCACCCCCTGCTGCGCCCGCCGCCAAGAGGACACGAGGTGAGTCACCCCCTGCAGCGCCCGCCGCCAAGAGGACACGAGGTGAGTAACCCCCTGCTGCGCCCGCCGCCAGCAGGACACGAGGTGAGTCACCCCCTGCTGCGCCCGCCGCCAGCAGGACACGAGGTGAGTCACCCCCTGCAAGACACGAGGTGATAATGTGGCGTGCTGCTTGAATCCTTCTCTGCACTCAATATTCCACGTTTGCTTATTTATCTTCCGCTCTAGCGGGATCCTAGCTTAGATAAAAGTGTAAGTTAGTCGCGTCTCTGACGAGGTCATTACTAGTCGTGTCCGCAGTAATAGTAATTATTAATTCTCGGATTACCGTCATTATAATTTAATAATATTTAAAATGGTAAAATGTTCAAAGTGTTCTAAGCTGGTAAGCAAGAAGAGTCCAGGCTTACAGTGTAATAAGTGTACGAAGTGGAGCCATGGACCCTGTGCTAATCTGTCAACGGAGCAACTAAATGTTTTGTTTGCCACGGAATCTGAGTGGAAATGTCAAAGCTGCGTGGGTAATGCAAAGCAAAAACGCATGTCTTTCATCATGCCTGAAGCAGAGGAGGAAGAAAACACCGACACAGAGCCTCAACCTGCTACTTCGACACAAAACATTATGTCGGAAATAAGGCGGGAGGTACGGGAGGTAGTACGAAGCGAATTGCAAACGGTTCTCCAATTTTATTCGGACAAAATCGACGAATATGAAACAAAGATTAAATTGTATGAAAATCAATGCACCGAGCTGAAAAACACCTGTAAAAACCTCGCACTAAAAAATGACGTCCTAGAACAAAAAGTAAACAGCATCGAGCAAAATATGATAAACCACTGCGTCGAGATAATCGGAATAGAGGAAAATGCAGACGTGCAAACCACCGTCAATAGTATATGTAACAAAATTAAACGAAACCAGTCAGACATTATCAAAGCCTATCGAAAAAAGGCAAGTCGTCCCTCGGGAAATAATAAGCCGTCACCTGTCATAGTGTCACTAGCTGAAGGATGCCGGGACAAGTGGCTGGAAGCAGCGAAAACGACCCGGATTAGCAGTAAGGACCTAGGAATGCAGGCGGACTCCCATGTTTACATTCGTGAGTCCCTCACGCCAAACAACGCGTTCTTACTGTGGAAAGCTAAAATGGCGCTTAAACAAACCGGAATATGTCAGTTTGCCTGGTGTAAAAATGGAATAGTACCAGCAAGTTCCCTCCCTCTGCTCTGCAATCCGGGCAAAAGGTCGCCGACTCTTCTCGTAATCCGGCTGTGCCTATGCCTGTGGCTGGGGTTGCGGTTGCGGCAGCGGCAGCAGGTTCTGCGGCGCCCTCGGCAAGCAAGCAGCGAGAACCCAGCGCTAGGCGTGCCACTGCCGGCCAGACGAAGGCAGGTACCAAAAAGTAGTTGTATCCCATCGTGTGCAGCGCAACATACGTCGCGTGATTTGGTCGGGTTATTTTCGAAGGGTAGACTGAATTAGATTAGATTAAATGATTCACTTTTTATTTTTATTTTTAGGTCACGCAGTCTTTCATTTGACAAGCATAGTGTGGTCTGTGTACTTGAAGTTTTTTTTTTTTTTATTATTATTATTATTTATTGTACGGACGGACAGACAGCCGGACGGAACGGACGGGCAACCGGACGGTGCGAACGGATCTTGTATGTTCGTATTTGGATTCACTTTGCTGTTTCTTCATCTCTTTTTTGTTTGTGCTGCCCACCCACGTCTCATCTATTATTTGTTATCTTGTATAATGTATTTCCTTCCATATGTACTATACTTTTGTAAACCCAGGGTTTGGCTGGGTTCGGGCCTTTCTGTTTTTTTGGATTTGACTTTTTTATTTTTTTGTGTTTTTAGTAGGTTTTATTGTATTTATTTTATTATATATCTATTTATTATATTATAATTACTCATATGGATACCTTCTTATTTAGTGATAGTTACTTCTCCTACTCCGAAAGTGAAGCTTCCGATAGCGTAGGAAGTGGATTGTCGTCCACGGATGACGTTTTGCCTATTGCCCTTAAACGTGTGTTTTCCAACCTCAGTAGGAACTTCAACGTCGTTCACATAAATGCTCAGAGCATTAATTCCAGTCATGTCGACCTTCTCGACTCCTTCAGCGATCAGAGCATTCATGGTATTCTGATCTCCGAATCATTTCTCAAACCCTCTCTTCCTTCTACCTTGTATGCTCTGCCGGGGTACAGGCTCTATCGGAATGATAGGACGGGCAAGGCTGGTGGCGGTGTTGCTATTTATCTTCGTTCCGACATTTCTTGCAAAGTCATCAGCCACTCACCTAGTCTGTACTCTGGATCCGCTGAACACCTCTTTCTTGAGCTATGCCTCCATCACACTAAGGTCCTTCTGGGTGTCTTCTATAGCCCCTCTCTCCTCATCGACTACTTTGACTCTTTTGAATGCATCCTTAATGATCTATCTCCCCTATACAGTGACACACTTATCCTAGGTGATTTCAATACCTGTTTACTTAAAAATGATGTTCGCTCTGCCAAACTCCAGTCTATAGTAAGCTCCCTAAATTTAAATATTCTTCCCCTGAGTGCAACTCACTTCCAGCCCCACTGCACCCCCTCTCTTTTGGATCTTATGATTGTTTCTAACATATCCAAGGTTGCAACGCATGGCCAACTTAACGCCCCCTTCTCCTTTCATGATCTGATTTATCTCTCGTTCAAGTTAAGGCCTCCCAAGCGCGCAGGGAAATTCCTGGATATTCGCAGTTTCAAGGGTATGGATCTCAGCTCCCTTGAGTCTGATGCCGCCTCTATAGACTGGTCCCCTGTCGTCTGTAGTGAGCCCGTTGATGAAAAAGTCCAGCATTTCCAATCGATTGTCCTGAGTTTGTTCGACAAACATGCTCCTGTAAAAAAGGTTAGGGTCAAACATCTCCCTGCGCCCTGGCTTACTGACACCATCAAGGGTCTGATGGCCCAGAGAAACCGTGCCAAATGTAGATATAAGAAGGATCCGACGGACGATAATCTCCTTACATACAAACGTCTCCGTAATCGTTGCACCCGTCTTTGTCGAGATGCCAAACGCCGCCATATCTACGAGAGTATTGAGAGTTACACTCCTGCACAGGTTTGGAAGTTCCTGAAGACCCTCGGTGTTGGTAAGTCCCAGGACGCAGTAACCGGTAGTGTCGACCTCAACGGTCTCAACAAATTCTTTGCTGTCTCCCCTGTCGTGATGGACTCCCCTGTCAAGGATGCTACCATTCGTTACTTGCGCACCAGAAAGACATCCAGTAGCTTACCTTTCAACCTCAGGTCTGTCGGAGTTGGCGCAGTAAAGAAGGCTTTTCTAGCAATATCGTCAAAGGCTATAGGTGATGACAAGATCTGCTTTCAGATGCTTTTCAGTGTACTTGATCATTTGTTACAACCCATAACGCATATAATCAATGCGTCGCTGAGCGAGTACTGCTTCCCAAGCCAGTGGAAAAGAGCATTAGTCCTTCAAAGAGTTCCGTCCCATTTCCATCCTACCAATCCTTTCCAAAATCCTTGAATCAATTGTCCACACCCAGCTGTCCTCGTACCTTTCCTCCATGAATTTACTGAACCCTTTTCAGTCTGGTTTTAGACCGGGGCATAGCACCACCACAGCACTACTCAAGGTAACTGACGATATCCAACTGGCAATGGATAAGAAGCAGCTGACAGTCCTGACTCTCCTAGACTTTAGCAGCGCCTTCATCTGCGTCGACTTCGATATACTTGTTGAAATCTTAAAATCGCTTAACGTCTCTTCACACTCGGCTCGCTGGTTTGACTCTTACTTGAGAGACCGCCAGCAGCGCATCAAGTCTGAAGAGGTCACTACAGAATGGTGCAAGCTCTCTAAAGGTGTTCCGCAGGGTGGCATCCTTTCCCCTCTTCTCTTCTCAGTTTTCATCCATTCCATCTCGGATGTATTGTCTTCCTCGTATCATCTTTATGCAGATGACCTTCAAATTTATCGGCATTTTCCCCTGTGTGATCTGACTTCGACTGTTGAGGCTTTGAATGCTGACCTCGACAACATCAGGAAATGGTCTCTTTCGTATGGGCTATTAGTCAACCCGGACAAGTCTCAGGTGATGATACTAGGTACACGGCACTTACTTGATTTGTTGCAGAATAAGTCCGTTGATCCCGTTCTATTTGACGGTACCATTGTCAATTATAGCGAGAAAGCCAAAAATCTTGGCGTTGTTTTTGACAATCTATTATCCTGGTCGCCCCATGTTTGTGAGGTCAGCAGACGAGTCTTTGCATCCTTTCATTCTCTTCGGCGTTTGCAGTTCTTCCTGCCTAGGCAGACTAAAATCATGCTAGCTCAGACCCTTCTTCTGCCTTTAATAGACTACGCCGATGTTTGCTGGGCCAGTGCGAACGAAGATCTACTGAACAAACTCGAGCGACTCCAAAATCTCGGGATTCGGTTTATTTTCGGACTTCGTAAGTACGACCACGTGTCCCAATATCGTAGGGAATTAGGCTGGCTCCCGATCCGACTTCGTCGTGATATGCACATTCTCTCCTTCCTCTTCAATATTTTGAGAAATCCGTGCTACCCTGCATATCTTCGTGAACGTTTTGAGTATCTTTTCTCGGGGGATAGACTTCGGAGATCTCACACGGTATCACTTTTGTCAATTCCTCAGCACAACACTGTTGCTTACGAGCACTCGTTTAGGTTAAGGGCAATACGTTTGTGGAATGCACTTCCTTGCGCTATAAGGGATTGCAAATCCTTGGTCACTTTCAAGAAAAAATTGAAACAGCATCTCCTCTCTTCCGAATAGTGGGTATCTCATAGTATTTATGTATATCTATTTATTTATTGTATTCTATTTACTTATTTTGTAGTAATTACGTAGGGTGTATTGTGATTTATTTGATAGTATATTTATTTTATTTATTTCTTTTAACTCTTAATTGTACACTAGGACTACCTCTCTTTATTTTATTTTTCTCTTTTCTTCACAGGTTAGCTGTAAGAAATTTCTTTTTAGAAATAAGCTCACCTTTGCATACTGTTTCTGTTATAATTTCCACTGTGTTTTCTGTGCAATAAAGGATTATTAATAGTGATGGCACGAAGGATCGAGAAGGAAAAACCATACACCATCAGATCTACAAAAGACAGAAAAAATAGAATCCGATCTAAAAAAATAAATAAAGATAAATACTTACCTATTTTGAAAAAAAAAATCATATTTATAAATGGAGGGAGAAGAAGAAGAATTTAACTCACCTATTCTAGAAGAAAATAAGGAAAAGTGGAATGCATTCGTTGACGATATACCTCAAAATCATAACGTCTTGACCATTCTACACGTAAATATCAGATCGATGATTAAAAACTTTTCACACCTGGAGTACATCGTTACGAGCAGTCCCTGCCTGGTGCAGGTCGTCGTCGTCACGGAGGCCAACATAAGGGACTCCTGCGCGAGTCTGTTCGGGCTAGATGACTACGAGATGCACACGGAGCTGAGAAACCAGAAGAAGGGAGGTGGTGTGATAGTGTATGTGCATAATAGTGTAAAATTCAATCGTCAAAATCAGTGCGCCATCAGCTTCGAATGTATAATTGGCGAAGTAATTACAAAAAGTGGATTCCCAGCATATCTGTGTGCTGTGTATCGAACCCCGATCTCAACAAATACCTTTTTTGTAGTGAGTTAACTACCATAATTAATAGAAGTTCATTAAGAAAGAATTACATATTAATTGGCGATATGAACATCGACCTTAAGCTGAACAATAATATCCAATCGCAATATTTAAACTCACTTTTCGAATTAGGTTTTGTATGTGGCATTAACCAGTACACCCGTATGGAAAAAAAAGGAAATATCATATGCAAATCATGTATTGATCATATATTTATACGCTCGGTAGATCACCGTATCAAGAACTCAATTGTTAAAACAGCTGTCATAAACAACGCGATAGCGGACCACTTCATAACCGGTCTTACGGTAATTGACCCGGCGATAGGTAAATATCCCAGCTACAAAACTGTAACAAGAATAGATAACAAGAAGGTACAGTCAGAACTTACCAACATTGATTGGAGCGAAGCACTGAATTATGATAATCCAAATGATGTACTAAATTATATACTTGAGAAATTTAACTATGTATATAAATTATGCGAGGTTCAAGTTAAAATGTTTTTAAATAAAAGGAAACAATGTAAATGGCTAAGCAATAACATAGCTGCAATGTGCAAAAAAAGAGATGAGTTGTTTAGCATTTGGAAAAAAGATGAAAGTGATTTAAAAAATAGATTGTTATATAATATATATAGAAATAAAACAAATAAACATATTCAAACGGTAAAAAATTATTATATTTAGAAGGAACTGACTACAAATTTTCGTAACCCAAAAAAAATATGGGAAAATTACTAAATCAATAGACGATATAATATTAAAATGTTTTAAAACAGATCCAGATATCCTAACAAATAAATTCGCCAGTGACTTTCATAATAATGTTAAAAATATATGTTCTAAGTGTGATGTACCCTTATTAATCCCAGAAGACTACGCTAGACAACCAAATGTTTCAATGAGATTAAAAAAAACCATGAAAGTATAATTTCTACCATAATCAAACACATGAATATAAATAAAAGCCCAGGCATTGATCACATTCGAATAAGTGACCTAAAATGTATAAATGCAAAATTAACACCAATTATTACGCACTTGATTAATACCTGTATCGCAACTTCTTTATACCCTGTTAAGTTAAAGATAGGTACCATAAGGCCAATATATAAAAAAGGAAGATACTAAAAACTATAGGCCTATCACGATATTATCTTGTATAGACAAAATAATTGAAAGATACTTTGGTAACCAGAATAATTCATTCCTGAAAAAATATATGATTATCAACGATAAACAATATGGTTTTCAAAAGAAACGAAGTACCTCTGAATTATTACATAAGTTTACCAACGCAGTAAATTGCCACCTAAATGCTAGAAAACATGTCCTGGCCGTTTTTATAGACTTTAGTAAGGCATTCGAAACTTTGGATTATCATACACTGTAGGTACATGAAGCTGGAGCAGAATGGTATACAGGGCCCTCTACTACAATGGATAAAAGATTATCATACCAACAGGTACACAACCGTAAAGATAGCTGGTCAGTATAGCCAGATGACACCGACCGAAGAGGGCACGGCCCAAGGATCAATTATCGGCCCTACAGAGTACCTACTTTACGTAAACGATATTTGTAATATCTTCCAACAGGGCTCGGTATATCAGTTTGCAGATGATACCTGCCTGCTAGTGGCTGATAGTGACATTTTACAAGCGCAAAAGGTCATGCAGAACAACTTTAACTCATTATGCAAGTGGGCACACGACATTGGTCTCGTATTAAATGCGCAAAAAACAAAAATTGTTCACATTCATTCTCCTTACCTTAAATCACATGTTACGCCATACGTAGTAGCCCATGAGCATCAGTATTTCCATGACAATCACATTAATTGTAAATGTAACAACTTAGAACTTGTACCGCAACATATGTACCTAGGTCTTATTATTGACAACAAATTTAGCTGGAAACCGCATATAAACCATATTTGTAACAAATTAAGAACAATAACATGTAAACTTTCAATTTTAAAATACAAGCTGCCGTATCAGATAATAAGAATGATGTACATGTCTCTTGCTGATTCATTGATCGGATATGGTATAAGTAGTTATGGGCGAACCTTTACATCTAATATTCAGCTAATGTATAACATCCAACTTAGATTATTAAAATTAATTGTTCCTTCACGAATCAAAATTCAGTATGAAGGTGACGATGCAGGCTTATTTCATTATTGTAAAGTAATTAGTGTCTACAATAAAATTAAAATAGCAACCATTTTTGAAGAATTTTATAAAGAAAAAAGATTAAAACGCAGAAGTCGGCCTGCACAGTTACGAAAACTGAATTATAATTATACCTTTCAAGGTACGTGCTACCGCATTATAATAACTATTATGGAAAAAGAACAGGGGAATATACGTTATCAAACTCACTAAACGAGTTACCTACAGAAGTGCTAGATAGTCTAAATATCAATAAAAAAAAATAAAAAATAAATATTTTATTTATTAATACAGTTAAATGCACAACATTACAGACAATGTCCAATTCATTGTACATATACAAATATACAAATAACAAATATACACTTCCATTTAAATCTTAATAAATTATAGTATTTTACATGTCAGTTCAAAAAAAAAATGTCAATAATAATAATAATTCAATGATAAAAATGTCATTGCAGTCATTTAGAATTATAGCTTAATTATATAACACAACCCTGTCATACATTCTCCTCGCAGAACCTTCCACATTCTCGCACAATATGCCTCCATGCATCACCAAACAGATCAGTCAGGGGTGCTGCAGCCAACAGAGCGTTGAGACTGTCCCGCGCCCTCACCAGCGGAGACTGCTGGCGCGCCACCGTGCGATGCGCGCCGCACGCTAATAGCCGCCGGTGCCTGCGCGCGCGTAGATATTTGTCGGGCACGAATAGCGCGCATACGGCACCGACAAGCGCGACACAGTCACTGTCGCCTCGCAACAATCGACACGCAGTCAGAAGCTGCTCGGTATTACGTCTAACCTCTAGTGAGTTGTATCCGAGCATACCCAATATGAAAGCGGATGGATAAAGGTAAGGATAGTATCCAAATTTCCTCTTATAAAGGTATCGTAGGAAAGCTTTGTGTACCTTCTCGAGCAAAAGTATGTAAGAGCTTTCGTGCGGATTCCAAACAACTGAGCTAGATTCAAGTTTGGTTCTCACTAGGGCCGTGTATAGAAGCTGGACCACACCCAGATTCCGGAAATCCTTACTATTTCGTATCACGAACCCCAATCTTTTAAAGCATTCCTTGGCTAAAGTGCTCATGTGCTCATGGAATGTAAGTTTGGGGTCGAACGTAACACCGAGGTCCTTAATCGAATACACTCGAGTCAAAGACTCCGTACCGAGTGCATACGTCGCGCTTATAGGCTGAGAAGAGCGCGTAAATGACATAACATAACACTTGGCATTATTAAATAGGAGTTTGTTGTTCACACTCCACCTAAGAACCGCGTCGAGATCATCCTGCAGCAAACTACAATCATCCTCTGAACTCACGGGAAGTATCAGTTTCAGATCGACCGCATATAGAAGGCAATTGGCGTGTTTAAGCTCTAATTCCAGGTCATTTATCATAATGATAAATAACAACGGACCCAGAATAGACCCTTGGCTAACGCCCGACCGTGTGTGGTACGGCTGGGACTCAAAACAGCCGTGTCGCACATATTGCTGGCGGTTCCTGAGGTAGTCAGCGAAGAAAACCAACAGCCGTGGGGCAAAACCAATGGCACACAACTTCTTCATTAGGACGTCGTTATCGACTCTGTCGAACGCCTTACGGAAGTCCATATATATATAAAAATAAAATTAAACAGATCCTAAAACAACACTACCTAAAATTCATACATATATGAGAGTAATGTAAGGAACTAGAAAGGGGTAATGCGAGGATGAATCTTGGTACTCAGTATTAGGATCCATTGTCGCATGGCTACTATCTATATAAGTGTTATATATTTTTTTTGTGTTATCTGTGTTTATAGCGATTCAGCTACCCCCATATAAACCTGACGGTTTGCCAGGGGTATCTTGAAAATGTAAAATTGTAATTGTTCTTGTGGAAGTGAATAAAAAATAAAAAAAAATAAAAAAAAATTGTTCCTTGGCCGACAGAGTGGACAGCCTTCGGGAGACGAAATAAGACGCTTGTCACTGCATGCTCAGTTAAGGTCTATTTGATTAGAATGCCATCCTAGCTTATATATTGGATTGGTACATGTTATTAATGACGCATAAGACATAGTACGTGATGAGATATTTATTTATTTATTTACTATGGTTAACCAACAGGTATTACACACACACTACACACAATTTGAAATTACACACAATTACTCTTCGCTTCGTGCGACTATTACCCAATTACAGGTGAAAACAACATACAATTTACAGAACAGTTTTACCAACCTTAATCTATCGTTACTGAAATTTATTTAATTTAAACCAAAAAGAATATAAATATACAGTCTGTTACCGGCATGTGGCATTTATTAAAACTGATAATAACATGCTCCGTTAAGAATCGTTTGCACCTATTAGTAAATCATAATTATGTTAATTAACTCCACAATTAATCTTTCTAAATTTGCAGCTTAAATGTAGTAGACGTATTGCCTAATAGTCGTAACTCATGTCGTTGAATTACTTGGTACAAGGCATGTCGTGGTACGGGGGACAACTAGTGCAAAAATCAAAGTATATCTGTCAACTGTCGTGTTGATAGTAACTTGTCAAATTACCGTGCTTTACATTGCGGGCAATTAAATTTTTGTTAGAAAGTTAACAAACTCTGAAATTTAATTTATTAATTAAATTAATGTTATGGTTACGTTACAGACACACGTTATTTTAACGTCCTTAATTAAAAGCCCAGCTGCTGGTACAGACCTATCAACTTAAGCTGATACTTGCATTTGTGTGAGTGATCGCCAAAAGTACAGTTAGTAAAACACATACAAATAAAATCAATGTTTTATTTAAACGAAGTCCATAAAACACAATGTTACCAACTGTCCAATTCTCGACCTCATAATGACTGAATCTTATAACTCTTCTACTCCGCTCATTGCATCTTCATCTTCACTCTCGTCTGATGATTCATCAGAGTCAGAGCCTGTGTTAATAATTAATCGTTCCGTTATATCGTCGATTGTAGGAGCCATTAGCAGCAGCCAGGAGCAGTAGGAGCCATTTCACTAATATTTCAAACACAATCAATCACATAAAATTACACGTATATCTGCTACCAGTACCGGAGGTGAAGTGAAGTATGTGAGCGGGCGGCAGGGAAGCGGTGCGCACACACGTACACTCACACAAATGCAAGTATCAGCTTAAGTTGATAGGTCTGTAACGCGCTGTATAAGAGAAAAATATTACAAGTTAAATCAAATAAGAAAGGCCGTTGTCATGCTCTTTTTGAATTTACTTCACCTAAGATTAAATGTATCTACATCTACATCTTCAGAGTGAGATGAGAATAACTTATCATGACTAGGGGAAATTCGATTACAAATGCTATGATACCCAACATTGGTAAAAATAATAATTCTGGCCTAACAAACTCAACCTCTAAGGCTCGCATCACTTCGAGGGGATCGCACGCGGCTGCAAATTAAACTGCTACAGCGTTGCGTGCGGCTCCTCCTAAAGCTGAACTTATTCTAATTAAATTCTCCGTTGGCGAGTACGACTATCTGGAATTTTGATACATTCTATTGAAAAGCCAATCCGTCGCCTGACCGTCGAAGATAGGTAAAGGGACACTCACGCTCCACGAAACCTCGGCAATCGATTCGGCTAGGCGTAGAGTGTCGCATTTACAGCTATTTTTTATTAATGTTACAACAATTACACATATGTTGTTGTGTACCTAACCTATATAAATTGCTAAGTGTATGGTCTTGAACAACTGGGTTGACAGGCATCCGCCCGCATTCATGTACCTCCGTGCACACTCCGGTTGAAGTTGGCGCGGTGGCAAAGAATGTGCCACCGCCATTAGCGTGTAACTAACTGCACACGCGCGCCTTCAACGGCTAAAGCTGGCGCGGTGACAGGAAGTGTGCCACCTCGGGGCGCCGTCGTCATTATGGGTGCACTGTACACATAAGGCAAACTGTTAATAACTGCAGGTAACGAATGAGGCAAGTCGGCACTTACGTAGGGTAGTGAAGTGCTGCTACATGGGTTACGAATCTGATTCGGTTGCGGTTGACAATCCGGTTGACAATGTTAACCTAAGAAATAATCACAGACTAGTTGCGCCCCGGTTTAGACTCGCGAAGGATAGCAATTCTTTCAAGGGTCAGTGCATTCTCTACTACAACAAGATACCTCTGGAGATCTTGACATTGCCATTTGAGCAATTTAAAATCCATGTTAAAGCGACTTTGTCGAAAAAGGGATATTACAATGTTCAAGATTACTTAAATGATGGGTCTGTATGGGGTTAATCTGGCTCAACACTGACCTTGCTTGTAATAATTTTGTAATTATTTATTCCTGCTTATTAATTATGATAATGACTAAATATTATATTTTGTATTAGTTAAGCATAAGCAATTTTTAAAAAGAGATCTAAAAATCAATCTGTGGGAGTTTCTACGCCCTTCTTCTCCCACAGTGGTCCAATGTAGAGAAGTGGCAAAAAATGACGATTGCTAAGTATATGTAAATATCTATAGTAATAAAGACATTTGGTATTTGATATTTGGTATCCGGTTCCCGTTGCTGTACCGCGGATAACGCGACGTCTGAAGTAAGAGACGCACACAGGTAAGGTGACGGGTGCTGCGACGTCGTCGTATATACTTGCGGCGACGTTGTATGTAAAGCAATCGGAGTAATGTTGGGAGGATCGCTACGCTCTAACCACCGACCAACAATTGATCGGAAACTAGATCGCTGGCAACCGCCTCTACTGCGGCGATTCTGGCGCGGTGCTCGGCCTCCGCTACGGCTCGCTCTGCAGCAAGTGCGCGCCCACTTCCGGCGTGCTCCATGCCTGCAATGCGTCGCAGGTGCTCCGACTCTGCGACGAGTGCACGGCCCTGAATTGTAGCTGATGACGAATTTGTAGACACCGATCCATGTTTCACACTTTTATCACTGCTCTTCCTTGCTTTTGTAAGCATTTTAGCATTTTTTTTACTTCTGACACCACAATGTGAGGAAACAATGTCTCTTGTTAATATTCTTTATTAATCCTGCTGTCAAATCCTGCAAATCAAAATATAAAAAAATACAATTCTAAATTTAAAATTAATTCATAAAAAAGATCGCTAGTGTTTGCGACAGATGTAATTAAAGCAATTCCTCTTTCCGGCCGCAGGGTTGCCTCGCGCCCCGCTCCTGCACTCTGCAGAACACTCCATCAACCGCGAGACCGCAGCGGAGGGCGAGATCGGAGTCGCAGCCCTGCCCGCCGCCCACGCCGCCCCCGCGCCGAGCCACCCGCAGGCGTGACTCACTCGCGTCTAGCGGAGATAGGTGAAGCTGAATCGTACAGCCGACGTTATAAGCCTTTGACGCAGAATCGGAATCGGTACAGCCTAATCAATACTGCCCCATAACTCACTCAAATCAACGGCAAGTTTTGGAAGTTTGTGGAGTTTTGGAGTTTTCCCATAAACTATATTTTACATTATAATAGGTATAACATGCAATTTCACACAAACTGCGTTGATTTTGCTGTTGGTTGGAGTTAGTGATGAGGCTGCTTGTATCTGAATAACCGACTGAAGCGTTCGGAAATAGCGGTTATATTAAGGATGCGTTCGCACGGAGAGACCATCTAGACATCATTGTTGACGATCTTTTAGTTATACAATACGCCGGTGAACTGTGGGTCTGAAAATTAATGTAACTTGATTGTGAACGCTTTGCGAAAAAATTGTGAAATCCCGCCCAATATGCTTATTTTCTACGGATACAAGAAATATAATTACTTATAATTATTAAACAAGTGCATTCGTAATTGCCTTTTAAAATACTTGAAATAGTATGGCATTACTTGGTGGCATTGATTGGCAGAAGACCTTAGTAAACGCACCAACACAGTATTGATATGAAACCGGTGGAATATAAAGTTTTTATGGGCCCTAGCGCTGGGCAGCTATAGTTTTGACGACGATAACAAGACATCATGTTAGAATGTCATTAATATCGGCAAAACTCTAGCTTGTCAAGCTTGAGGTCTTGGATTAGCGAACTTGTTAGAGATAGTCAAAGAGCAGCCACCCTAGCCAAGTTGCATTCGCTAACTCGCTACGACGCTAAGAATATGTATGCGATTTGACATTTGCCAACGCTAAATATCACGTGACTGCGCGGAAAACGTGATGTTAAAAAGTGATAAGTAAAATTTATTTATTTGCTAAATGCAACTTGGCTGCGGGGCCTGATCACACATCACAGTAGATCTGTCTATACAGTCACTTGTGAATGACAGTCAGGTCAGGAATTCCTGTCACTTCACTTTTCACAAGAAAAATTGACATCCAACTCTCGATGCGGCTACTATTACTTGGCCTTAAAACTGTGGCCTCTATCACTAACTACTTATACACAAATAAATTTGAGCTCATTTTTCCATTATCTTATGCTTATGTTATTTCACTAACAATGACAAAAAGACGCGGTGCACAAATAATTCTGTGTATACTTTACCGGCGTTTGTTGCTCGTAATTATTTGTGCTGCGATGGCAATTTTTTAGTTTTAATTGTAAATGTCCAAATGATGGTGTGTAAATTGACAATCTCCTGTCTCGAAAGGTTCAGATCGGTATTTACTGCATTCGAGTTGAATAGTCGGTTGTGAATGAAATAACTGAAGGGAGTTCTTGAACCAGTGACACTTGGAACATGTAAGTCCGAAGGTAGTCTCAAACCCATCTGATTTGATATCTATATCCACACGTTTTCTAATTGTTTTGAAAATAAACTTGTATATTAAAGAGACGGTATATTAGAGTGATTTTTTATTAAAAATTTAGGTGAAATGATAAGTACTAATAAATAAATGATACTTAGGGTTTTTCTATAAAGCAAAAAATACTATAAACGCTACCCAACTGTATTCCTTTCAACTAAAAAAGCTATGAAGATATGGAACATCATGTAAAACATACATAAAAGCTAAAATCAAAATAGTTATGTTCGAAGGACTTGTATTTGTACATAATTCTGTATTTAATTGATGATACATGTATATAATAAATATATTTGTAGTGTGCCGGAAATAGTGCGACAGAATTGAGGAGGATATATACAAAATGTATTTAAGTTCATTGTCAGGTGCACTGGAAGATTATTTGTGTACTTTTACATTTCATAGCCAGATATTGCAGTGCCCCCACTGGGTTCATTGTCGGTTCTTCAAATTCTATATATATATATATCACCATATACCACCACAATGTCGCAATAAACGTTTTGAGTTTGAGTTTGAGTTTAAATAAATACACTTGAGTAAAATTGCTCGTGGTGATAAGATAACACACCTATAAATGTGTTCATTGTTAAATTGAACGATGTCTTAAGTCAATATCTTTCATTTTCGATAATACTAAAACGGTCAGCACTTATACTTACTCCATTAAAATAGGTGATACTATTTTTTTTTAATACAAGTCTTTGGTCTCAAGGGCCTACCTTAATCCTACTTGTACTTCTTTAATAATTAAGCACTATTTTTCTTGTGATATACTGATTACATTTATTTATAGCATTTCTATTGCACGACAGCGGTTGAGCCATGCTTGTATTTTAAACGAGTATGTATAGTATAGACTTTTATGACCCTAATCGCTCCCGACCTTAATCCAAATCTGCGTGTGCATTCACACATGCAAGTGCAGCGCCCGCTATCGTGAGATAGAAATGGTGTACGCGTCTCTTGTCAAACCGTCCTAGATCAAAAAATTATCTTGTGTAAGTTTAATTGTGAAGGTGTTTTCGGTTTGCTGAGGGACATTCTTCGATTCGTGCTCGTGTAAGGTCTTAGGATTAAAACCAAAGAATAAATGCGTCTGACGCGAACAAATTGAGCCGTTTCATTAATTTTACTGGACCTTAGGATTTGTTAGACTAAGATATAAGAGAAAGAACTGAATTATATTTACTAAAAGTATAGAACTATCACAGTCTATTTTTGACTCTGAATATCTGTGTATGGTATGTGTAGTCGGGCATGTGATTTGATTTTGATTTTTAATACAAATATTTATATATCAAACGAAAGGTAAAATACAGATTTAAATCAAATTTAAACTATTCAAAATGACCTTCCGTATTTTGTGTTTGTAAACTTAGCAGATCATTGTCCAGCAGATCAAAATTAAATAAGAGTTCTGCACGCATGCAGCATAGTTCTGGAGTTCCTGATACTTTTTAATAATAGTTCTGGCGTAGTTACCCAAAAAAGTCATATGTCAAAATGATCTGCCAACTTCCAGTAGCAGACAATTTTGCAGTAAAACAAATAAAAAGTGAGTTCTGCTCGCATGCAGCATAGTTATATAGTTCCTGGTGCTTTTCAATGCCAGATTGAAAAGGATAAATTAAAATTAGAGACGTGGGACTACGAGAAAAAAAAAACCCTTGGACCCACTGTGGGACTACGGTTAATAAATGAAAATTATATGCCAATAGCCAATAGTAGATTACCTCAAATATTATTTTCATCGTTTTAAATCAACTTGTTAAGAAACAAAAGAACTCTTTTGTTTCTCAAATCTTTATCAGACCTATAATATATAAATCTATTCGAGCCTAACATACCATAACCAGTCATAACAGTACCAGCAGATCATGTCAGAAAGAAAAAAAATATATTAGAAAGCAAAAATTAAAAAAATATGTATTATATATTTCTTTTATTTTCTAATTAGCTTGAAGGCCAGAACTCCTTGGTTTATTGCAGATCGTATCAGACCTTTATTAGTAAATTTGATTCGAGACCAGAACTCACGTAAAAGTAAGTGTCAGCACATCAAGTCAGAATGTATTTTTTTTGTTCTATTTAGCTTCAAGGCTAGAACTCCTTAGTTTCTTACAGATCTGTATCAGACCTATAATATTAAATTTGATTCGAGCCCAAAACTCACGTAAAAGTGCCAGCAGATCAAGTCAGAAAGCAAAAATTAAAATAATATTAAACAAAATATTGTAAAATTATTATTAATTTACTGAACTATTATTAAAAAGTATCAGGAACTCCAGAACTATGCTGCATGCGAGCAGAACTCTTATTTAATTTTGATCTGCTAAGTTCACTAACACCCGTATTTTCGATACAAGCATTTAATCAGCGCGGGCAGTCATCGATAGAAGCACGCACGACATCCATGTCAATATCGGCCACTGCTTTAATAAGGGATGCTTTGAGAAACTCCACATCCCAATGAGGTTTAGCGCAGACCTTCTCCTCTAAGTACTGCCAAGTGCCATATTTTATGATCCAATGGATTCAAGTCTGGAATCGAGGAGGGCCAGTCTTCGTGTCTGATAAAGTCGATTCCACGGGAGGCGGTTCAATTTTGAATGCTTTTTGCCTTATCAGTTGGTGCAGTCCTGCTGGAATACCCAGTGTCTGTTTTTAGGGTTTCGTACCCCAAGGTTGCCCAACGGGACCCTATTATTAAGCCTCCGCTGTCCGTCCGCCCGTCTGTCACCGGGCTCTACCGGATCAGCCGAAATTTTCACAGAGGGTGTATTTCTATTGCCGCTATAAAAGCAAATCATGAAACGTACGGGTTTTTAAGAATTAAAAGTAGTACCCATACAAGAGATTATTTGTATGGCTACTTTCTTAGACATTTTGTTTTATTTGTCTATCGGTGAACTGAAATGGACTCTCCCGATCATCGGAAAAGATCTTTAATCGCAGATATCGAGTTTTGTACTTAGTTGTTTGTCATTACTATTGTCTATTCACTTCCGGTTTCATTGAGCAAAGAGTTTCGTTAACCTGAGTACATAGTCTATTTATACACTTCCGGTTTCAATGAGCAAAGAGTTTCGTTAACCTGAGTACCTACAAAGTTCCATACTTACATCTTACAAACACAAAACTCTTTTTGAATGTTTCCATGTACGATGTAAGGCCTTGAATGTAGTTAAATAATTTTTCTACTCCTGTACTTTTATCACTAATATTATAGTATCTGTGCTAATAGCGAACACTAATATAGAGACATACAAAATATACTCTATTCCCCATAACAGTACGGCACGGCCGTGCTGTTTTGTCGGCAAAACGATACGCTTAGCAGCCATACGCTTTTAAACCTAGGTAGAATTATGTGATCAACACTAATTTAACAACAAAATACATTAGGTACTACCAACTAACCAACTTAACAAACCACTGAATGTTTTTAATTTTTGAACTAAAGGCATTGCTGCCAACTTAGGAAACACCTTATTCTTACTATGGCAGTACTGGCAAGTTGACATCAATTAAAAACAAAGTTAACCATAGACACACATTTGTCGGCTCGTTTCATAAACCCACTCTCGAGTATTAATGCCCTCCATTATGTAGCAGTCACATAAACTACTATTATGTGTACTTAAGTTTATGTTTTAAGTATTTTTTGTTGTTCTTACATGTTCAACCTAACACGAAGGATAAAGGGGGCTTCGTTGCGCTCACCCCTTTTACACTTCACCTAAGCTACCGCAATGTTTTGCCCTGATGTAAGCTGTGCAAATAGTAGTGAAAAGTTAGACTGAAAGTAATCATCTGTTGTCGTGACGCCATCTTGTTTTACATTATTTAACCAACACGCCGGCTTTCGGTAAGACAGATTGTTATACGTTTACGACGATGCACATCTACATTGCTTTCGACTGTTTAAACATGACAATTGACTCCATTTCTATCGAACAACTTACAAATTGCATGTGCAATGTTTAGGCCTCAAACTACTATATGATTCGGGTGTTTTCGTTAATAGTTCTATGCGCATTATCAGTTTTGGAGTACCGTAGATAGAGGATGATCATCTCGCCCTGTCACCCCTAAGCTGAGTACAGGGCTCTCGGTACGATTTATTTTTGTTCCGATATTGGGCGATCTGCTCTAGCTCCGCCCAATCTGAGCTCATAATTACTATGGATAGAGGATGATAAAGGTAAATAAATAAAGTGTATAATAAGAAAAGACGGTGTACTCACAACTCTTGAATGTATTTCATACAACTTCGTTCAAGTGTTCACAAATATGTACACATATTGTTAATGGTTGATTTATTTATTTAGCGTTTGGTGATTCAATTATATTTAAACCTCGATTCATTCCTGTGACAGCTGCAACAGGGCTGATTACTTGGTAGTCATAAAAACATTAAAAATAACAGTACCTAGCCAAAGCAACCAAAATCCACGTCAACATCATAATCGTTGATCAATATTTGAAAAACGGAACTAAATTAGTTATTTTTATCGTGGATACCCCTTGGAGAAAGGCATTTGGTTTGAACAATTCATAAGTAGTAACCATTTTGAGACTAAGTAGTCATCCTCCCTATTATATAACGATATCATAGCGGTTCTTTAGACTCGTGAATCGTGGATGATGCCTGGCTGGTAATATTGGGTGCTTACCTATGAAATTGGCGAGATTTTCTTACAGATTCAGTTCATAATTCGTGTAATTTAATAGCTTTTTCCATTATATGTATATTGTTTAAAAGTTAACTTCAAAGTTTCACATCTACATATAACATTTTCTTATAACTTTTGGTTTGATAACTAAAATTGGATCTTTAAAATCGATTCGTCCTAAATGTCATCCATTTTTATGATAAAAGTCGTAATATTTTTTTACAAGTGACATTTTTCAAGAATTTAATCACATTTGCTGTTAGCTAAATATTGCCTTATTCATAAACACGAAATTTTATAAAATTAGTATTTGTCATTCCTTAAAAAATGCTCTGAGAAAGATGTACTGAAAATTGAGTTTCCTTCAATTTCTCCATACAAAACGGCGATTTCATAGGAAAGCACCTAATACTAATAACAATGATTGTATCGATTATTATTATTGTATCCTTATCTATCTGGAGTCGCTCGCCTCGCACGAGTCGCACGCTCGCGCCTGCGCCAACACGGACCTCGTCTGTTCCAATGCTTTCCTGCAAAGAGATATTATATTTGATTATTTCAGTATTCGGGTCATGCTCGGCCCACATTAACCCACTGTTAAGCATAGCTCTCTACTCTGGAATGGAAGAAAAAAATCTCTTGGATGTTTATATGTGGGTGACGTGGCTGTTTCTGGTTCCCACGACCACAAAATAAATAGGTACAGAAATCAATCTACATACAAGCGCGCTCGAGCAACGCACACATAGATACTGCTCACGGACACGATATCTCAGAGCAGTTCAAACCAGTGCGAGCGTGAGTGCCATCCGCTTGACACGCGCGTCTGTTATTGCAAATAATGCAACAATGGAGCAACGGAAAAAAAGTTATAATAACTGTTCAGTGGACGGCTTAAATAAATAACAGTTGCCTATTTTTCAATCAGTATAATAAAATAAGTACCTATTAACAAATTTTTTGTTAGGTATATTCACGCCACCTTAGTTACGTAAGTTGAAAACATGTGTTTGTGTAGATATTGTGTTGTTTTTCGTGTCATTTGTCAGGTGTAGGTCTAAAACGGACAGGGCAATAGCAAACGTAAAATTGTGTAGGTATTTTTCTGTTCTGTAAACCTTTTGTATTGTAATAATAGGCAGGTCTATTGTTTTGTTTTTTGGAGCGCCAGTACCATGTTAGTTTTTCGTGCATAAACCATAGTTGACAACCCTAGAGCGATCGCCGAGCGTAGCTATGAAAAGTGAAGTACATACATGTGGTTGACTTCTGTACTTATTAATGTGTTTTATTTATATACGACGACGTCCCGGGTTCGATCCCCGGCTGGGGGTAAAGAAAACCCCAGTTCTTGGATGTTTATATGTGTGTGACGTCGCTGTTTCAGGTATCATAGTGGGGGCCAGAAGTAATGTATATTCCTGTGTGCAAATGATAAACATCAGAACATTTGGCCAATCGATGTAGGGAGCTGGTCGCTACTCGAGGATTTAGTGACTAATTGGTGACTCATAAAGGCGGCCAGTAGTTAGGCGGTAGCGCCGACCAAACGTTGATTCTGATGCCTAGTGTAATGAGAATACGTACATATGCATCGGATTCACCGGATCCAACCCATTCGCAGCGGCAGTAGCCAGCCCGGTCACCATTCTAAGCCCCGCCCTCCGACTACATAGGGCGCGAATGATGTTCACCGACGAGTGTAGAAGTGTGCGTGTTGTGTTCATTGTACACTCACAAGTGCATCGGATTGGCCGCGTCGAGCCGCCCCGCCGCGGCGGCCGCCAGCTTGGCCACGAGCCGCAGCGCATGCAGCCGCAGCTGGCCGGCGCCGGCGCCGGGCACGGTGGAGGCGAGCGCGGCGGCGGCGGCCGCGGCGGAGGCGGGCGGCGCGGCTGCCGCGGCGCAGCACAGCGCGCCTGTGAGAGGGGAGATATATACACAGTCAGGTCATAAGTTCTGTCACACAATAAAAACTTTTGAATTTAGAACGCTCGCCACAAAAAAGTTTATTGAATTCGAATTTCGAATTTTTCATGAAAATAAAAATGTGTACTTTTTAGAATTTTCCTCATTTTTAAATATGGAGTGGACACTTAAAGAAGACCGTGTCGCAGTTATTGCGTTGCATCGTTGCGGTTACGCGCCAATTCAGATTTTCGACTTACTGAAAAATTTGAATATAACCAAAAGATTCGTTTATCGTACCATAAAACGATACAATGAAGACTCTAGTGTAGATGACAGGTCAAGAAGTGGTCGCCCTCGTTCTGTTAGGACTCCAGCAGTGATAAAAGCTGTGAAGGCGCGAATTCAAAGAAATCCCATACGTAAGCAGAAACTGTTGGCCCTTCAGATGGGGTTAAGCAGGACTACGGTGAAAAGGGTGTTAAATGAAGACTTAGGGCTTAGGGCATATCGAAGAAAAACAGGACATCGTTTGGACGCTCGTTTAATGGACCTGAGACTGAAGAGATGCCGCGCTTTGTTGAAGCGGTACGCGGGAAAAAGTATCGGGAAATTATTTTTTCGGATGAAAAAATTTTCACCGTGGAAGAGAGCTACAACAAACAAAATGGTAAGGTGTACGCACACAGCAGTGAAGAAGCGAGCAACCGTATTCCGCGTGTCCAACGAGGTCATTTTCCATCCTCGCTCATGGTTTGGTTGGGAGTCTCTTATTGGGGCTTAACTGAGGTACATTTTTGTGAGAAAGGCGTAAAAACGAATGCAGTTGTGTATCAAAATACAGTCCTCAAGAACCTTGTGGAACCTGTTTCTCATACCATGTTTAATAACAGGCACTGGGTATTCCAACAAGATTCTGCGCCAGCTCATAGAGCGAAAAGCACACAAGACTAGCTGGCGGCGCGTGAAATCGACTTCATCCGGCACGAAGACTGGCCCTCCTCCAGTCCAGATTTGAGTCCGTTAGATTACAAGATATGGCAACACTTGGAGGAAAAGGCCTGCTCAAAGCCTCATCCTGATTTGGAGTCACTCAAGGCATTCTTGATTAAGGCAGCCGCCGATATTGACATGGACCTCGTTCGTGCTGCGATAGACGACTGGCCGCGCAGAATAAAGGTCTGTATTCAAAATCGCAGGGGTCATTTTGAATAAACTTTATTACCATAAGAATCTATGTTTCATTAAGTTCATTTTGCTATATAAATGTTTACATAAATAATAAACATGTCTAAATTATTTCATATTGCACATGTGACAGAACTTATGACCTGACTATGTACTTATCTTAGTTTGTCTGAATTTTAAACCGCTAGAAGCGCATATCCGCGGCTAAAAAGGGCGAAAAAAGGCTGAAACGACTCCAACTTTATTTTTCAGTTCTCAATATTAAACTGTCAGCCGGGATAAAATGATATAAAAGAAACTGCCAAGTGCGAGTTGGACTCGCGCACCGAGAATATTGCACAACTCTCTTTTTTTGTGAAGGAACTACAAATTTACGGTTTTCTGTTACTTGCTATAAGACCTTGCATTGTGCCAAATTTCATGATTCTAGGTCAACGGGAAGTACCCTACAGGTTTTGATTCCCTTGTGAATATCAAGCAATTTCAGCAAAATATCTTGGATTGCGTTGTACTTCAGCAGCCGTCAAGTATGCGGAAATATCTTATCACCTACTATGTCTATGTCCGTCATTGCTAACATGTAAACTTGATACACAGTGTGAATCTTTATAAAGTGCACAACGGTAACGGTCTAAGTTGAAGAACATCGAAATTCGTCGACAAAAAAGAATAAACAAAAATCTCATCCCCCCCAATTTTTATGGCCATTTTAATATTGAAATGCGCTATGTACCCAGATAGCACAAATGCGCTATGTACCCAGATAGCACAAATGCGCTATGTACCCAGATAGCACAAATGCGCTATGTACCCAGATAGCACAAATGCGCTATGTACCCAGATAGCACAAATGTGCTATGCACCCAGATAGCGCAAATGCGCTATGCACCCAGATAGCGCAAATGCGCTATGTACCCAGATAGCGCATTTCAATATTAAATGGCTATAAAAAATAATTGGGAGGGATGACAATTTATTTCACAACTGCAAAAAATAATATAACTTCGGAATGGAAGGGTTTTTCGTAGTGAAATTGACTGATTCGTGATGATGAAAGTCACGTGGCAGCACTACGCACCTGCTTCAATCGTCCACAACGTCTGCTTAAAATACGATTCAGTCAGTTTATCTAGTTTAGTGGCTCCATGTCCCAGTTCCACCGGTGACTACACGTACGAGCTCACCTATGAGCTGCAGCGCCGTCCGCTCGGCGTGCAGCGCTGCCGGCGGCGCACACAGCGCCAGCACCGCGCGCAGCAGCCGCACGCCCGCGCCCAGGCAGCGCCGCCAGAACACAGAGCCGCCGCCGTCCATGATCCTTCAAGCAAGCGAACACGCGGGGGGAACACCTTAGTGACTCGACACACCATCCTCCGCGGGGGTTCGTCGAATACGCCCGTCGGAACTTCGATGTTACACCAAGACGCAATTTTGGAAAATGTTGCGGGTAATTGAATGAAATGGCATCATGAATAGCAATAACGCCGAACTTCCATTGCGTGAGTTCGCCATAGTGCATAGTGTGTCGACTCATAGTGTGTCGACTCATTTAGATGAGAAAAGCGCTCAAAGAAAAACTCTATTGTTCTCCGACAAATTAGGCGCAGGACTTGGACCTCTACTACATTTCCGGCGAACATTTGCTGTCCAAATAGTTCATTTGTAGATCTTGTAAATATTAGGTCCTTACATATGAAATTGGCGTTTCGCCGTACTGGCCACTTTGATCTCAAATATCTCCTCTATGGTTAGGAATTCCAAATTCAAATTTATACAGCTATTTACTCATGTATTTGTGTTTCTAAAATTATAATCAATTTTACTCAGCTTATAAAATCGAAAACTTGAAATATCGCGTTATTTACGAGTATGAGTTCTACCGTGGCACCAGTGCTGCAGAAACGGCTCGAAGGATTAATGATGTGTATGGCGACGGTGCCGCAATAGAAAACACAGTGCGTTTTTGGTTCCAACGTTTTCGTTCTGGAAATTTGGACCTGCAGAACAAGCCCCGTGGACGGCCGGAGACCGAAGTTGATAATGAAGAATTGAAGGCTATTGTGGAAGCGGATCTATCGCAAACCACGTCAGAGTTAGCTGCAGGCTGCGGTGTTAGTGATAAAACTGTTTTAATCCACTTGAAGCAAATTGGGAAGGTGAAAAAGCTTGAAAGGTGGATCAACAAACGCGCGTTGACTGCTGCGTTGCATTACTCACCCGGCACAATAATGAAAGGATTTTAAATCGAATCTACGCTGGACTAGTGCTGGTGTCGTTCACTACAGCTTTCTTAAATCTGGCCAGAAGATTACGGCAGATGTCTATTGTCAGCAACTGCAAATCATGATGGAAAAGCTAGCTGCTAAACAACCGAGGCTGGTCAATCGCTCTAGGCCACTGCTGCTTCATGATAACGCTAGACCACACACTGCACAACAGACGGCTACCATATTAGAGGAGCTTCAATTGGAATGTCGGAGAGACATCCACCGAATTTGGAGAGTACGGTGGATGTCTTTCATCCACCGTACTCTCCGGACCTTGCTCCAACAGATTACCATTTTTTTCGAAATTTGGATAACTTCTTGAAAGGGAAAAAATTCAACTCCGATGGGGCAGTCCAAACCGCCTTCAAAGATTTATTGATTCCCGTCCGAATGTTTTTTTTAGTAAAGGGATCGAAGAACTACCTATGAGATGGCAAAAGTGTATAGATGCAATGGTACAAACTTTGATTAAATAAATATATTATATTTAAAAAAAAAAAACTTTATGTTGCTCCCATGCGAAACGCCAATTTCATATGTAAGGACCTAATATAATTAGTTGTGGTAGCTTTGATGAGTAGAGCACTATTATAATTATGGTGGAAAATCATTCAAACATTAGTCGGAACAATTTGAATAAGTGTTGAAACACTTCTAGACTAACGTAGTAGGATGACATGCAAATGTATTCTATGCAATATTCCATATGTGACGCCATAATGTGACGGAACAACAAGACAAATGTGTGCAGAGAATGAATATTCAATTATTTAATTTAACGTGTCATCACAGCGCTGCTTTTTAGGGTTCCGTACCCAAAGGGTGCCAAACGGGACCCTATTACTAAGCCTCAGCTGTCCGTCTATCCGTCACCGGGCTGTATCTGAACCGTGATAGTTAGACAGTTGAAATTTTCACAGACGATGTATTTCTGTTGCCGCTTTAACAACAAATACTAAAAATCGGAATAAAATAAATATTTAAGGGGCGTGCCATACAACAATTCTTTCAATACCACATACAAACTTATGAACACACCTGTTTAAGTACATGGAGTGTGAAAGTAGCCGCATCAATAACTTTGTAAACAACATTTTGCTATGTTAAATCCAAACTATTCACTCCACACTATTCGAAATGAATAATTTTATTCATAACTTTACTCTGACTCGGGATATGTTGTACCTGTCTAATAAATACAGAAAATTAGTAGCTACATTGTTAGCTTATAATATATGCGACGCAGCAATAGTTGGTTTAACCAACGCGCTAACTGCATTCCCCCACACTAGTGTTGCACTCACTGTTGCGGCAACGCCGGCAGCAGCACGTCCTGCTGCGTGGCCTGCGCCAGCCGCGCCGTCGCTACCGCTGCCAGCCGCTGCAGCCGCGGGCAGCCACGCGGGGGCAGCGCCGCCAGCCGCACCAGCAGCCCGCGGAGACGCACGCATGCGCGCACCGACATCGGGTCCCACGCGTGCTGGACTAGCTCTGCAAACAATCAATTATAGACAATAGAGAACGTGCAATCAATTAATTTTTACTTTTATTTTTAAAATATCTCGAATAGACCACGAGCTTAATACAAAATAAAATACTTTAATTTATTGCCAAACATTGCGGATTCAAATTGACAGTTGACAATTTGGCGCGAAAACAGTTATAGTTTCGATGAACTATCTGCAAATGAAACTTCTATGTCAGGGACCTCTCCATTTGTCGCATAGAAAGTGATCGGAAGTGACGCAATAGCTCTGCCCTTTACATATAAGTGTCATTTGCTGATGTGAAAAGGGTAGTCAACATAGATACGTATTATGAACTGTCAAAATGTTCTTTGTATATTGATGTATTGTGATGTGACGTCATCACATTGACGTCAGTAAGTCAATTTCTTTCAAAAATCTCTTAGGGAGTCTGTACTCTTTAAATTATAAATTGCTCGAATAGCTCTATTCTGTGGTTAGAAATAGTATGAATATCCGCTGCTTTACCCCACAACAAGATACCATAGAACATGACACTATGAAAGTAACTAAAATAGAATACTTCTGGATGAAGCCACATCCGTGTTTTGTCTGATGTTCCTAACAGCGTAAGCGGCGGAAATTAATATACTAATAAGCTAATTTATCTATGTGGGGTCCCCACTGCAATTTGCTATCAATGGTTATTCCATGAAACTTCGAATCATTTACGAATTCTAACGTGATACTGTCTAACACTAAACTGGTCTCAACTTGCCTGAAATTTGGAGCGTTTAACAATAACCTTGACCATCATTAACATCATCAAAATCTTCTATGGGTCTTTCAACTTTGAAAACCAGGGAATTATCGTCAGCAAACAACACTATGTCAGTCATTTTTTTCATCAGGAAAGGCAGATCGTTAATATACACCAGGAATAAGAAAGGGCCTAATATGGAACCTTGTGGAACGCCAATTTTTACACTCGATCCGTCAGATTTAACGCCGTTGACTTCTCAATATTTAATTTCATTAGTAGCGTATCATGCTGCTAGAGGTGGACATTTGTATGCCATTATTTTCCATTCTTAAATGCCAGCCCTAAATAAAATTTTAAAAATACAGTGTATACAAATAACAGTGCCCAGCCTGTACTTAAAATTTGGTGTTTTAGTGTTTTACTTACACATACTAATATAATGATAAATCAGTTTTTTTATTTAAAATTTCCTCATTTTTAGGCTTACATTCCACATTTGTTTCAGAACCCTCAATGTGCGAAGTCCGACACGACAATGGCCGGTTTTTTTACACAAAATTTTCTTTATAAAATATAACTACGATCTTGATATACATACTTCTCTAGCTTCATCAACATTCTTTCATTTCTTTCTTCAAGAGCTTTCATCACTTTATGGATTAAAGCGGCGAATTTTGTGAATCTCAAGTGACGCAAAGTAAGAGTATTAAAGCAGTTATTTCTTTATTCTAACTTGTTGATCTTGAGTGTCAGCTTGCGTACATGAACTTCTACGTAATTTTATTATTTTTGCTCGATAGAAGTCTCCCGAGTTTATCACAAAATCTGTTTTTCGCAGCAAAAAAAATCGCCCCGGATTTGAATTTATGTACTTGTTGTTTATTTAATCGTTATTTAAATATTAAGTTACTTAGCTCTGTAGGTATTCTATTGATGAAAAACGTAACCATTGTAGGAAAAAACGACCTAATTCTAAACGGATTAGTTGAAATTTGGTTGGTACACTTATGTATTTATGTGATCCAAACAGGTACGTATCATGTAAGCAAATACATTTTGAATTTCGGGGTAAATTTTGGGGGGTTAATCAGAAAATAGAAATAAAAGGTTTTTCTAACTGTATCGTGTGATATATCAAAGGAAAGGGGTTGTTGCGAGGATTTCAAATTATTATTTTATACTTAGTTAAAAAATACTTAAGAAAAAACAAAAAAGACCCTGCTATAATATCCGAAACTGAATCCCAAATTAAAAAAAAATAGGTAATTTAGGTCTTTACTTAAATAAGGATTTCAAATTAATTTTTTAATAACTTTTAAATTCTTAATTAAAAAATATTAAAAAAAGACCATTCCGACCAACTGAATCTCATTTTTTTCAAAATTAACGTAAATTAGGTATTTACTTAAATAACGATTTCAATGTTTTTTTTCATAACTTGCTGAAATACTTACTTAAAAAGACCAGTCCCCCCGCCCTAATATACGAAACAACTGATTCAAAATTTTGGGAAAATAAATATCTTATAAAAAAAAATAAAGGTCTTTACTTAAATAATAGAGGAAAACTAAAGAGAAATCTATCCATCTATCAAGCCTGGAGCAACCACTGTTCAGTAAAGGCCTCCTCTTCTGTCTGCCTCTCGGTGTACGCGCGTCCCTTGGCTACCTCGGTCCATCTGCCGTCGTCCCTCCTAGCCACGTGTCCCGCCCATCTCCACTTCAACCTTGCGGTTCGCATACCCACATCTACGACTACTGACATCCGAGACTACTGACCCGAAATAATAAAAATAAAAATACCTGTATGGGTTATAAGCGCGAGTCCGACTCGCACTTGACCGTTTATTTATTATAAGTGCCGCTGCCGCAGCCTTAACATCGGATCCAAATCGGACACGTGCGCAAGCGCTCTTAATACCATGTAGTAGGTGTAACGAGGTGTCCGAGTGTACCTGTCAGTTTCGGCAGCACGACACAACGCATCACAGTCGGCACCAACATGAGGTCCACGTCCTCCCGCACCGCACGCTCCGTCACCTGCCTCGCCCCACTTCCCTCCGTCGCAGAGTCCGCGCCCGACGACGAGTCCTCAGAGTCCGACGTGAGGCGCTCCGACCGCACGCCGTACATCATGAGGCATCTGACGGAGAGCGTCTCATATAATAACGGTTCCCAATTGGGATTGTGAGGTGAATCAATCAATTTATAAAACTCACTTGTACCAGTCCATCCTTTCGTAGTCCTCATTGTCTTCATCGGCCAGTGGGTTCCACAGGATTAACTGGAATAAGGACAGAAATTTATTCCCTCTCAATTCTCCTCATTTGTTATCCGTGGATAGAGCGCCTCGCCAGCAAAACTCATAGCTCTAATTGAGTTTTGAGTTTTTCTGTCTCCTCTCATATCTGCAGATACATCATGCACGCACATGTGCTAAGCGTTCTAACAAGGAGCACTGATGCGATGCCCGCTGCAACACAGAGTTCAAACACTAGTGCGGGGGCAATATACTTATAAGAATTCTCTACACCTGTTATATGCAAAATGCTCAACAATGTGTTAGTTACTAGTGAGTTTGTAATCTTTTTTTGGTGAATAAAAAAATAGTATTACATATTATTATTGTGCAAGTTGAAATTGGAAGGACAGTAGGCTCGTCATGTCCTTTAGGAATCCCTTTCCAATTGCAAATCGACCAATCAGCAGCGTTTTCAAAAATTGACCAATTACAGCACGATTATTTGACACGAGTTGTGTTATATTGCGAGTTTCCTTGTTTAACCTCTTGAATACCAACGGCGTTAGATAACGCCACTTTTCCGTTATAGGTTTTAAATTGTATTGGCATGGCATAAGGTTCAAACTCGCGACCCGTCCCAACTGCCCTCGGTTGTTGAGAGGTTAAGCGATGTTCTGACAGGTAAAGGTTGTTTGTTACCTGATGCCGCACATAAGGCGCCACCAGCCGCGGCAGACAGTCGGCCACGTACGCGTCCTTGTACAGGCGCGGCTCGCGACGTCGCCAGCGAGACATCCTGGAGCACACGCCACGCACGGAGCGCCACGCGGGCAGCGCGTCCGCGAACAGAGATGCTGACAGCTGACGGATCTCCTCTGCGAAGCCAATAGCGATATTCAACATCAAGAGCTCAACACAGAGTGCTAAGGTTAAGGTTGAAGTTCAAAAGGCTTCAAAATATCAGTCACTTTTTTACATTTATGGACACTCTTAACTGCGTACACAATCTTAACCTCTCAGTGCCGGATGAAGTCCAAAGGAGACATTTTACCGTTATAGGTTTAGCATTTTATTACCACGGCATGAGCATTGATATTCAATCTCGCGCGATGCCTCATAAACCAGGTCTTCAGACAATAATGGGGAAGAAAACTGACAGATTAGTTCCACGCAGAGGGCGCTAAGTCATTGACAGAGTAAGTAAGCAAAGAGTTTCGTTCGTCCGAGCTTTTTTTTTATGGACTCGCGCGACTTGCGCATTTGCCACTAACAACTTCTTTAGTTTATTTACAAAGATAAAAGGTAAGTAAACGAAACACAAAAATATTAGGATTAGAAAATATGGAAAGGAAAAAGGATCAGGGAGATTAGGAACTAGGTACATATTTGGATGAAATATGTACATATTTGGTTACATATATATTACAATTTAATGTTATTTTGTTTAAGAAAATCTTTAATAATATAATACATATTGACATTGCATAAATTTACTAAACTGTGGATAGAAGAAGGAAAAGGAACATTCAAAGAGTATAAAGAATTATAGAAATCGGAGTGATCAAGAAGAGGACATGAAAAGAACAAATGGTTCAAATCAGCCAAATCCGCACCACATCCACACTCAGCAGTAGTCACCATATTTAACTTGTACAAATGAGCCGGAGTACAAACATGCCCCAGTCTCATTCGCACCAGTGAAGAGGTTTTATTTTTACAAAAATTTTACTTGAAAAAACAAGGTTTTATCGGAATATCAGCCTGAATTATTTTATAATGTGCTCCGTTCTTGTAAAAATTTAGTAATAAACCAAGTTTAAGCAAAGAGTTTCGTTATAACAGAAGGTTGCAAATAAATCGCAGAAACTCTTTGCTTACTTACGCAAATGAATTGCCAATATCCATAGAACTTTGCACACACTAAGAAGTTTTGTTTGAATAATCATTCAATAAATTCGGCAACGAGATGCAGAATCCCTACAAATGATTGTGATCTTCATTATATTCATCATAATGTTCATCGCTCTTATAACGAAAGAACGGGGAAGTTCGTACGAAGTATCAACAGGCTTCGGAGATCTCACACTGCCCCAATACCAATACCCACAACTCCTCGGCACATCACCGCGTCCTATGATCTGATATCAACAGGCTTCGGAGATCTCACACTGCCCCAATACCCACAACTCCTCGGCACATCACCGCGTCCTATGATCTGATATCAACAGGCTTCGGAGATCTCACACTGCCCCAATACCCACAACTCCTCGGCACATCACCGCGTCCTATGATCTGATATCAACAGGCTTCGGAGATCTCACACTGCCCCAATACCCACAACTCCTCGGCACATCACCGCGTCCTATGATCTGATATCAACAGGCTTCGGAGATCTCACACTGCCCCAATACCCACAACTCCTCGGCACATCACCGCGTCCTATGATCTGATATCAACAGGCTTCGGAGATCTCACACTGCCCCAATACCCACAACTCCTCGGCACATCACCGCGTCCTATGATCTGATATCAACAGGCTTCGGAGATCTCACACTGCCCCAATACCCACAACTCCTCGGCACATCACCGCGTCCTATGATCTGATATCAACAGGCTTCGGAGATCTCACACTGCCCCAATACCCACAACTCCTCGGCACATCACCGCGTCCTATGATCTGATATCAACAGGCTTCGGAGATCTCACACTGCCCCAATACCCACAACTCCTCGGCACATCACCGCGTCCTATGATCTGATATCAACAGGCTTCGGAGATCTCACACTGCCCCAATACCCACAACTCCTCGGCACATCACCGCGTCCTATGATCTGATATCAACAGGCTTCGGAGATCTCACACTGCCCCAATACCCACAACTCCTCGGCACATCACCGCGTCCTATGATCTGATATCAACAGGCTTCGGAGATCTCACACTGCCCCAATACCCACAACTCCTCGGCACATCACCGCGTCCTATGATCTGATATCAACAGGCTTCGGAGATCTCACACTGCCCCAATACCCACAACTCCTCGGCACATCACCGCGTCCTATGATCTGATATCAGGGACAGTCCAACTCTCAATATATTTGAAATTCGCGTAAATAAGCACATTTCTCCACATGTTTAATATTTAGGTATATATATTATTTATGTTTAGTACAATACCATTACAATAGTATTATGTATTTCTGTAGGTACTTATGTATTAGTTTACGTTAATTAGGGTAAGCTACATATCATACTTTATCAATTTTAGGTAAATAATGTTTTATGTTGTATACACTATTTATATGTTACTACCTTTTCTGTATGTCGTTTGTGTGCAATAAATAAATTATGGATAATGAATCTCTCTCTCAATATATCTCTCATGTGCGTCTTGTGAACCTTGTCCCCTCAAGTCCCACCCCTGAGGTAAGTGCTCAGTGAGTAGCACGGTATATTTATTTTTCATTTATTTATTTATTAACATAATTTATTTATGCCTTGACAGCCGAGGCCAAATCGACATAAATTACAGATATATACCAATAAAATATAATATTTACAATCCAAATTAAAATTCACAATATGTCATCAATCATAAATCAATTAAATCAATTAATAAAAAACCAAATTCAATGTTATAATTTGACATTACTGTCATTCCATCATCTCGCAGAACCTGCCACACATTCGCACAATGTCCCTCCATGCATCACCAAACAGATCGTTCAGTGGTGCTACCGCCAACAGAGCATTCGGGCTGTCCCGCGCCCGGACAAGCGGAGTCTGCCGGCGCGCCACCGTGCGGTGCGAGCCGCCCGCTAGCAGCTGGTGCCTGCGCCCGCGTACGTAATTGTCAGGCACAAATAACGCGCATACCGCACTGACAAGCGTCGCGCAGTCACTGTCGCCTCGCAACAATCGACACACAGTCAGAAGTTGTTCAATGTTACGTCTCACCTCTAGTGAGTTATATCCAAGCATACCCAATATAAAAGCGGTTGGATAGAGATAAGGGTAGTACCCAAATTTCCTCTTATATAGGTATCGTAAAAAAGCTTTTTGTACCTTCTCGAGCATAAGGACGTATGAGCTTTCGTTTGGATTCCAAACAACCGAGCTAGATTCCAGTTTGGTTCTCACTAGAGCAGTGTAAAGAAGCTTTATCACACCCAGATTACGGAATCCCTTACTATTCCGAATCACAAACCCCAATCTTTTAAAGCATTCCTTGGCTAAAGTGCTCATGTTCTCATGAAATGTAAGTTTAGGGTCAAACGTAACACCGAGATCGTTCATCGAATACACTCGAGTCAAGGACTCCGCGCCGAGTGTATACGTCACGCTAATAGGCCGAGGAGAGCGCGTGTAAGACATTATGCAACATTTTTCACTATTGAATAGGAGTTTGTTGCTCACACTCCATCTATAACCGCATCTAGATCTTCCTGTAGTAGCCTACAGTCATTACCTGACATTATGGGAAGTACTAGTTTGAGGTCGTCCGCGTACAGTAGGCATTTAGAATATTTTAGCACAGATTCTAGGTCATTTATCATGATGATAAATAACAACGGACCAAGAATAGAGCCTTGGCTAACACCCGACCGCGTGTGGTACGGCTGGGACTCAAAGCAGCCATGTCGCACAAACTGTTGGCGGTTTTTCAAGTAGTCAAGAAGACCAACATCCTTGGGGCAAATCCTATGGCGCACAATTTCTTCATTAGGGCATCGTTATCAATTCTATCGAACGCCTTACGGAAGTTCAGATAGGCGACGTGCACCTGACATCCCCGATCCATGCTCTCTGAGACCAAATCGACTAACGTCAGTAAGTTGGTAGTTACTGAGCGACGACTCCTAAATCCGTGTTGCGAGTCGCACAAATATGGCGCTATCTGTGGATAGATTTTACCGTATATGACTGACTCGAACAATTTTGCCAATGAACTCAGGATCGCAGTCGGTCGATATTGATTTACAGAGGCAGTATCACTAGTCTTGGGTACAGGACTGACTCGAGAGAGCTTCCAGCTGGTGGGGTACTTCCCTTGCTCAAAAGCTAGGTTGAAGATACAACCTAAAGGCAGTACTAGCTGATCACTATAGGCCTTTAAGAAGTAAGGAGGGACGTTGTCCGGTCCAATTGCGCTCCTTGGCCTTAGTTGCCTCAGTCCTTTCTCTATATCCCTACGGGAAACATGTGTAATTTGGACGTAGTTAGCAGTACGCGAGTCATCGGATCTGTTTACCAGATCCGGTGCCAGCGCCGGCTTGTCACTGAGGAAAACGTCGGAGAAGTAGTCTGCAAATGCGGCTGCTGCTTCTTCTCCGGCACACTCTTGCCCCTGATGCATGACCCGAGGTTCGAAACCACCCTTCGATCTGAGGCCGCTCACATGTTTCCAAAACGCGCGCGCGTTGTATCTGATATTACCTTCTAAACTCACCATGTGGTTCATGTAAGCTGTAGCTATGCGGCACTTAATACTGGCTCTCAGCTCACTGAATGCGGCGTAGTCAGCTGGTCTCTTACACGACTTCCACTTACAATGTAATTTAGCCTTGGTGGCCAGCTCTTGTATTATATCCCCAGTATACCACACTGGGTAGCGTCTAGTAGGTACACATTTCCTGGTTTTTTTCGGCACTGTCGCATTGAAAATATCGTATATGGTGTCGTAACGGTGGTGGTGGTGGTGGTGGTGGTGTCGTATATAGTATAGCAACGGGCGCTCACCTCTCTCCCGCTGCAGATGCGTGTGCAGGTCCGGCTCCAGCTCGTCGTCGCTGCTGTCCCCGTCGCGGTGGCTGGCGGCGCCGGCGCCGGCGGCAGCACGCGAGCTGCGGCGTGCGCGGCGCCGGCCGGCCCGCTCGGCAGCGCGGCGCACCTTGTCCGGGGGGTCGGGCGCGCGCACGGCGCCGGGCCGGGCTGCGTAAACACGTTCATGCATTACCATTTAAACAGTGAAAGGGACTGGCCATGGCAGCGCAAGGCATACATTTGGGCGAGACGGCATACCGACGCGGTGGCAGACTACCACTGCCAGTCCCATTATTTAATTATACGAGTTATAAAGACATTGCTTCTGACCCCACAATAGGATACCCTGTCGCCCGGTTTTTTGGGCGCTGGTTAAGATAACAAATTGGTTAAATTGATTTCAGCCAATCAAGTGCCGCTATTTTGAATATCATCGGCACGTGATTGGCTGAAATCAGTTTAACCAATTTGTTAACTTAATCAGCGCCTAGGAAACTGGCCGTGCGTCATGGGAACCAGAAACAGTAACATCACACGCATATAAACGTCCAAGACTTGGTGGTTATTATCTTCCTGCCCAGCCGAGCTTTGGCCCCGGAACCAGAAACGCCCTAGATTGTCGAAACGATACGATTGATTCATCTACATTGAGATTTGCCAAAATCCCGCAAGCAAAAACTTGTAAACGTTACGTCCGTATCGAGAAACCTCCGGTATCAAGTCGGTGAAGTAACGGCCTCTTCACGTTTCTATACATGTCAGCATAAGCACAGTTGCACCCAACTTTAGCCAGATACTCAATGGGGAGAAAACTGTCAAAGTAGTTTCAGGTAGAGGGCGCTAAGTGTTTTGAAAAGCAGACTAACTAAGCAAAAAGTTTCGTTCATTTGATGTAACAAACCCTTTCTCTTACTCGCCAAAAAATAACAATTTGGCATAAAAATTAAGGAAAATGTTGTTTTCCTCCCCCAAAATAGAATGTTCCGTACTCTAGTTGACGTCTATCAATTCATGATTAAATAGTTCTTACGCGAGCCTTAAGGTAAGAGTAGACAAGTAAGCAAGTTTAAGCAAAAAGTTTCATTATTCATAGTAATTAATTGTCAATATCCAGATTTCCATATCACCTCAGTCAGATGAATTAATTAAACTCTTTGTTGCTGTTGACAATGTTCGACAAGTCTTAGATGAATAAATGAAACTCTTTGTTGCTGTTGACAATGTTTGACAAGTCTCAGATGAATAAATGAAACTCTTTGTTGCTGTTGACAATATTTGACAAGTCTCAGATGAATAAATGAAACACTTTGTTGCTGTTGACAATATTTGACAAGTCTCAGAATAAATGAAACACTCTGTTGCTGTTGTCAATGTTTGACAAGTCTCAGATGAATAAATGAAACACTTTGTTGCTGTTGTCAATGTTTGATAAGTCTCAGATGAATAAATGAAACTCTTTGTTGCTGTTGACAATGTTTGACAAGTCTCAGATGAATAAATGAAACACTTTGTTGCTGTTGTCAATGTTTGATAAGTCTCAGATGAATAAATGAAACTCTTTGTTGCTGTTGACAATGTTTGACAAGTCATACTTAACAGTGCCATCTACTAAAAAGTTTTACGTAAAATTTATCATTGAAGAGACAAATTTTTAATGTTATGTATAAGATATCGGTGACTCGAACTAGATGTCGGTATAGGCTCAAGCTATGGTCGCCACTCCAGCTAGATGTCGCCACAGTCGCACAAGCTATGGTCGCGACTCCAGCTAGATGTCGCCACAGACGCACAAGCTATGGTCGCCACTCCAGCTAGATGTCGCCACAGTCGCACAAGCTATGGTCGCCACTCCAGCTAGATGTCGCCACAGTCGCACAAGCTATGGTCGCCACTCCCACTATACTTGGCGCGGTAGCATTTGTGGAGCCTAATGCCCGTAAGTGCGAGCAAGATAGACAGAGAAATGATTTATGGCCCCAAGAGCCCAATACTGCCGCGCCGAGTATAGCCGTCGCAGCACGTGACACGTGACACGCACCCGCGAGCGCCAGCACGTCCTGCGTCTCGTCGCGCACGTCGGCGCGCCGGCGCTCCTGCACGAACTCGCAGCGGCGCCGGTGCAGCGCCAGCGCGCGCGACTCCAGCGCACACAGCGCAGGCATCTGAGGATGTCAACATAAACATTTATACATTGGCACATACCGTGTCGTGGGCACTAGCAACAGTTACGTCACACACACATATATATATACATCCAATACTTTGATTATTTGATTAATTTCATTCATTATTGTCAATTGCATTTTATTTCTATTCACATGTGTTGGTTTGGAGTATATTTACTGTAAGTATGATATGGTTTTAATAAAGAAATCTAAAAATGTCCTGGGAATTTCTATTTTCTTCCTCCCAGCCGGGATTTGAACCCGGGACCACTCGCTTGGGAGGCAGAACCTCGAACCGCAAGCCACAGAGGAACGATCTTCTGCAGACATAACATTAAAGGCGGACTGCAATTCTCTGTCTCGCTCATCGCTAGGTAACTACGATCGCTGTCTCGCTCTCACTTACACGACAGGTGGTCTGCGTTGCGGCCGGCTACATAAACTATTACCTTCTCGTCCGCGCACTCCAGCAGGTCCGTCAGATAGGCGCGTGCGGCCTGCGCGCGCTTGTACGCCGCGTCCAGCGGGGCGGCGCGCGCCGCGCGGGACTCACGCGTGCGGCTCGCCGACAGCAGGCGTGCGGCTAGTTCCTCCGCGCGGCGGGACACTGCGTCGCGGGAGATCTTCAGCTCTTGAAGTCTGTGGGGAGAGAGAGTTTGTTAACATTATTTTTCTTATCGCGCCTGTCCTCTATTAGGTAGGCGGTCAGCCCTCCATACTCATGCCTATCTTTACTATCTTGCAGCATGTGGGGGGAGGGTCTTTTGAGAAACTTTCTTTGTCAAACTAGTAAATAAACGAAAAAACTGATTTAACTTCCCACCAGGGCTGGACTTAGACTAAGGGCACATGAGCTATACAATGAAAGAAGGTCGCCACCCTGCTGGGAATCACTCGACGGCGTTCCGCCGCGCTGGAACTTAGCCTTCAACATTACCTTACATTTATATGACCTTGCTCTGATGGTACTCCACCGTCACAGCAACAACTCGTGTCGCCCAACTGTTCCGGGCGCGCGCCCAGATGGTACAACTCGATGAGGATGTCGTACAGCCACCAGCCTCTCTTGATGAGGCACAGGCAAGGTCACGCAACTAGATGCTAACAATGACGTGGATGTTCACCAGTAGAACACAAATCACACGCAGATTATTCAAAACACCCGTGATTGAACCGGCCTAGCCGCGGCGAAACACTTTACACGAGGATGTATTACTCGATATAGTTTCGAACAAACTTATTAAATATTACAATGAAGACACTCGCGGCAACGCGAGGCCACCTTGTGACCTACAATTCTCGCGTTTTGGGAGCTGATCCCTACAATAATATGCGATTTCAACTGCAATACACCCAAGATAACCGGGCATTCGAGAAAGCCTCCAAAAAAATTGGTAGTCTGTAAAGTCGGTTTACGGACGACAATTTTACGTGATAACGTTATAAGAAACGCTTAGGCTGATCGTGCCTCTCCAACGCCTGCTCCGCGCTCTCGCTTGCACGCTCGGCTCAGGCGGAACGTGACAATAAGTCATGGTTTTTCCCACGTGCAGCCAGCCGTTCATCGATTGATAAGACGTTATCACGTCAAAAACTTCACGTTGCCGTCTAATGTCAAAGTATATAATGTCAAACTATTTGAATGACAGATCAAAAAGTGCATTCCAAATGCACCATAAATTACTTATTATTATATTATTATTTATTTAGCTCAGATAACAGGATCCATATACATACATAATTACAACTAAATTAACATTTTTACCCAATGGTGGGTGAATGGACCATCCCATCTCTCAGAAAACACCTTTAGAATGCCGTTGCTACTGACGCGCATTCTGCTCAGCAATGACGCAGCTCTTTTTCTCATGATCGCTTGGAAGCCATCAGTCATCGCGTCTGCAAACATTGCTGAAGCACTGCAGAAGCGCGGCAGCCGCAACAGCATCCTAAAGGAGTTATTATATTGGAATTGGACGCGTAGGGCGCTGTAAGTCTTCTGTGAATATCTGACCCACAGACTGCTGGTGTAAAAAGATTGACAATATGCTAAGTAAAGTAAAGTAAAGTAAAGTAAAGTAAAGTAAAAATTTCGTTTATTTACAAACAAATGTACATTTGATGGAATGCCCTGTCCCTCAAATTAGCGTGAGCTTGAGACAGTTTCTTCCCAAAAGTAGGTAATCAATCAATTACATTTTTGAGTACGATTCACACTTTAAGGCTGAAGTAGAATTATAACAAAATTAAGTAAGATAAAGGAAAAAAAAAAAGAAATGATATTTTATTACTATACAAAACAAAAGCTCTTCTCAAGGTGATATGTGTGTTTGTGAGTGAAGAGTATCATTATGTTAGTGTAGTGAATGTAAAGGTTGTGTGATTGTGCGTTTAGTGTGTATAGGTGTGTGAAGTGTAGTGAATGTGTGTGTATAATATTTGGTAATAATAATAATATATAAAAAATAAAATTATTGAAACTATGGAAACTTAAAGTTTCTATTGCTTTCTGTGGAATAGTTCTTAGATTTAAGTAATGGAAATCAGCAGGTTTTCGGTTTGATCATAGTCAAATGCACGGAGCCAACTTTTAATTTTAGTTTTTACAACATAGTTGTTTAACTTTTTTATGTTAATTACAGAGTTGATTTTATTGTAGAGGCGAGGAGCCATCGAGTCATACTGCCTACGTGCGAATGCACTTTTTATTGCTGGTAGGGGACATCGAAACAACCTCCTGCCGTGATCCGGAATATATGGTACTGTGTGCTTGTGGTAGTATCTGATGCATCTGTATACGAATGACTGGCGTATGCTCAGGACATTGGTTGTGTTGTGCACGAGAGCGGTGGGATGTCGAAAGGGAGCATACAGCAAAACTTTAAGAACAGCGCGCTGTGCACGCTCACGAACAGATAAGGAGAAACCTTCATTTCTGTAACAACGAAGCGCAGCCAATGGCAACATCACCCAATTTTGACAGAGCATACAAGATCAGACCAGTCATGGACCATTTCAATTCTAGCTTCCAATCTGCGATGAAAAATACATTCACTCAATCAATAGACGAACATATGGTGAAATTCAAGGGACATAATATCATGAAGCAGTACATGCAAAACAAACCAATAAAGAGAGGATTCAAAATGTGGTGTCGAGCTGATTCTAAATCAGGTTACTTGTTTGAATTTGATTTGTACACAGGAAAAAAACGATCTGGACCTGAAGTAGGCTTGGGTGAATCCGTCGTCCTTGATTTGACAGCTGCTTTAGTACATTTGGGATGCGAGGTATACTTCGATATTTTTTTCAATTCGCCCACCCTGCAGTACAAGCTTGCCAAACAAAATATCAAAGCCTGTGGTACGGTCCGCATACAGCGAAAAAATATTCCCAAAAGTTTACCACAAGATAAAGATATGAAAAGAGGAGACATCTATACTACCAGTTTCGAGGGAATATCTTTTGTCAAGTGGATGGACAATAAGGCGGTACATCTTCTAACGAACTTTTTGTCACCAATACCGACGAAGATCGTGAAGCGCCGTCAAACAGGGTCAGCGCTGAGACTTGAAATAACATGCCCAGAGATTGTCTGCAAATATAACCAATATATGGGGGGCGTCGATATCATGGATCAGAAGAAAGTGACGTACGAAGTCGACAGAAAATCGAAAATAAAATATTATTTACGATTATTCTTCGACCTCTTGGATATCGCGATAAACAATGCCTACGTGATTTATGAGAAACTGCACGTGGCAAATAAAATAGAAGGAACTCTTCTTTCAACATTAGAATACCGGCAAGTTGTAGCCCGGGCGCTGATAGGTGATTTTTCTATAAGAAAAAATGCCCTGCCTACCATGTCAATGACAAAAAAAAGAATTGAAAACATAGGAACAGCAAACAAAAGATCTGCACCAACCCACGTCATGGTGAAAGAGAAGACAAGAAAAAGATGCGTGAATTGTGCAAAAACTGGCGTGGAGAATCGCACCAATAACTTGTGTGAAACATGCAAAGTACACCTATGTTTTACGACTGGTCGCAACTGTTTTGCTCAGTTTCATCTATAATATAATATAATAATATAATATTACACAAAATAACACTGTTTTTTATTTATAATTACCTCAGTATTCTCGAATAGGACGAATTATAGGAAGATAAAAATAACTACGATTTGCGTCCCTTGGCGCATATTGGGTCATGGCTGTCCCAAGGATTTCCAAAAAATCTACCTTACTTTTTATAACTTTTATGCTAAATATAGTAATTTTACATCAAAATCAACCAATTAATCCAATGAAACTGCTACAATAACTTCTCAATCGATTTTGTGCGTGAAAGGGTTAAGACTTATTTGTGGAACATTATCAAGTGTTCTTGAGTCTGCTTTAAAAACCAGATATTCACTCTTCTTAACATTGTAAATTAGACCATGGCTATCTGCATAGTTTTCGCATATAGCCAATAGTTTTCTCAGGGCACTCACCGACGGGCTCAGCAGCACCATGTCATCGGCATAGCTCAGATTATTTAGACAAACGCCATCAATATAGCAACCAACATGCATACTGCTGAGCCCCTCGATGAGGCCATTTATGTACAGATTAAATAATCTTGGTGACGTTAGACCTGTCGCACACCACACTGTAGTCTATAGCTATCTGACACTTGATCCGACCATTTAACATAGTTTATCTGATGATTGTACCAGTATCGAAAAACAGATAGTAGTTCAGGTGGCATTCCAGCTTCTTTTAGCTTAGTCCGCAAGATATCATATGAAACCATATCAAAAGCTTTCGATAGGTCGAGAAAGCAAGCATGGATCGGAGTGCCTCTATCAGTATAATATCTTACCGTACTCTTTAGGGCTAAAATAGCAGTTTCGATAGAGAGGCCCTGCTGGAAACCAAATTGAGCATCCCCAATTTTAATAGTTTTATTTAGGCGCGCATCCAATAAACAATCAAAAACCTCTGCTATCACAGTAGCCAAGGATATAGGTCTATAGTTTGATTTGTCCGATATATCGCCAGTTCTATTTTTTACTATCGGCACTACAATCGTTTTCATCATACCGTCTGGTAAGTATGAATGAACAATACACATAGAATAAAATAAAGCTAGCACCCTCGGCATATGAAAACCCGCATGCACCAGGTGTTCGATGCTGAGTCCATCGTGACCTGGCGATTTGCCTCTTTTCATACCCCGGATAGCACTCCTCACCTCTTTAGCTGTTATCCTACTTATTTCACTGTCAACATCATGGTTTGACTCGGTCTCAGCATCGCACACCTGTTGCGATTGCGGCCTGAGTGGTGAAATTACTTTAAAGTGGTCCTTGAAAATATTGGCAATGTCGCTGGGCTTACTGATACCGTCAACACTCACTGGCAGGCCAGGCTTCAAATTGAACTTATTAGTTGCTCGCCAAAAAGAGCTAAAGTCATTATTACTACGGTGTGTGGCTATGATGTCCATTTTGAATTGCTCTTGGTTTTTTATACACCATTTTAATTTAGCTTTAAATATGTAGCGACTGTTACACATTTCTTCGTACGTCCTGCCACAACGCTTTTACCCTGAAGGGTCCAGAGCTGAAATTTGAGCCGGGCCTGCCTGTGAAATTCTTGTACATGACGGTTCCAGCCTACAACAATTCTATTTCTCTGCGCCCTTTTGATTTCAACTCCCTTGTAGCTTTCAATGGATGCTTTTTCTAAAATGCAAACAACATTTTTATTCATATCATCCAATATAAGTTTATGTTTTAAATTTTTACACAGACCAGAACAACACTCTTGAAAATCGCGTGGAAAATCTATATCTCTAAATTTTTTATTAATAGCACTACTAAACTGCTTTATCTGGTCAGCCTCTCTTTGGCCCCAAACAATTTTGTTACACGTTGCATCATTATTAATTATTTTAGGAATAATAATGTTTAAATCACATTCTAATAAAAGTGGCTTATGATCTGACCAGGTCACATCATATAAAATATTTGCATTTTTGACACTTGACCATGCAGCAGAAGTTACAATATAATGATCGAGCCATCTTGTACAGCCATGCGCATCACTGATGTAAGTATAAGATCCAGAATTCATACACAACTTTTCAGTATCTGCACACACCCATTGTTGATCACACGAGAACCGCATCAGTTCTGTCCAAAATAGTTCACCCGGATGTGCATTAAAGTCTCCAAGGACGAAAACCGACTCAGCTTCATTATTTTCAATTAAGAGTTTACCTCACCTAGACAAGTCCGTAAACTCTGTTAAGTTATCAATATTATCCGTTGGCATGTACACACTCATTATAACTATTTCACGATCACATACCTTCGCTCTAATGGCCACTATTCTATTACTATTGCAGTTAATCACCGACACTGACGAGAATGCATGTAGCTAAGTCGACAGCTGATTTTCCTGTGTATTCGAAATCTTCATATATGCTTCCCAGTAGTGGAATATCGTACGGCATCAACCAAGTCTCCTGAAGTGCGACAACATCCGCTTTATCACATATCGTTCTGATGCTGAACATAGAAGGTTTTAACGATTGGCAGTTAAAGCTAACAAGTTGACTTAATTTGCTTGCAGGTGTACTACACATGATCTAAGTTTTCGGCTTCGGGTCATCAGAGTTATGTGCTCTGTCTAAAAAAGAGTACTTAAAATTTACAAAACGGCGGAAGAAAATTCGTTTTGGCCATAAGTTAACATCTTTGTATAAATGAAGTTTGTTATTAGAAACATACATTTTAAATGCATTACGGTCTGTACCTTCCTCCGTTACGATTTGCCTCAAGTACACTCTCTCTTGCGTTTTTGTAAATATGTAGTCAGCAATATTATTATATTGCTGACTACATATATTTGGCTTTTGTTTCCAAGTGCACGTTTGTAATGAAGAGTGCTACTTTTGGATCCGCCGCTTTGAAAAGCCCGCCCGGGTCTACATCTGCTTGACCCATCTGGCCCACAAAGCGATTTTTGACTTGGACTTTTTTCTTCTTGCTATTAGGGTCCAGTTCTCTTCTTGGTCATTTGAGGTTCCAACCTTAACTACTGTGGCCCTAGTACTAACACTGGCCTGGGCCTTAACTACTTCAGCAAGGGTCATGTTTTTGTTTACCCTATTCACTTCACAGTCAGCTGACTGCGCGCTTTTGTATAAGGAGACGTGATGTTTCTAGCATCTGTCTCACTGCACCCGCGGTCGCCTCCGTTGGCTATCTCTGTCGCCGTTCGATCCGCGCTCAACTGTGGCGTAGTCAAAGTGGATTGAGCAGGTGTCTCATTGCTCTCGCTTTCGTGGCCGCCTGCTGACTCTTTCTCCGTGCGATTTTGTGCCGGCTTGTGGATAGGCGAGCTAGTTGAGGGTATAGGACAAATATCCGCAGATTTTGTTGTAGGTAGCTTTGGTTGCAGATTTTCCCCATATGTTGCAGCTGCCAGAGAAGATATAGGTCTCCAGCACGGCTCTACCCTTGTACTTCCATCTTCTATTGACACATTATTGTGTGACATACCCATGGGCCCACTGTCTAGATAAGCACCTCGTCGCATATTTACGTTAAAATCCGTATTCACAAGTGAGGCGGTTTTCATATATTGTAGATCCTCCCTCACTTCACTGAGCTGGCTTGAAGTAACATAGTTTTCTTTCACGAGATTGAGTTCTGCTCGCAAGATGACAAGATCCTTAAGAATTTTGGTCACATCCACATGATCGAAAGTTACTGGCGGAAGCCTTTGCAAATTATGAGCAACAAAGAGCGGTATTACTTCGGGATCCGTGTCTTTACGAAGGCATATCATGTCCTGCAGGTCACGGTGTTGCTTCTTGTCTCTTCTTCACAATATTTTTCGCTTGTCCGTTGGCAGCGATTCAAATAAAAGCGTCTTGGACGCTACGATCTCTTCCGGGGAGAAAGAAGACACGCAGATTTGGATAAGGCTCACCTCATCCATAACGTCATGTTTGTTTTGCATGAACGCTAGGAGTTCATCCACAACGATGTTACAATTTGCACATTTCACTAAATTCGACGACGACATGTTGGTCGCGAAACGTAACAGCCTAACCGCTCGCTGTGACGCGCGCGCGCAGACTTATGACTCCTTGCGCCAATCAAATATGAATATACTGTTCGGTTCTGAACATGTGTCATCTCAAGAAATTTCATGTCAAATTGGTCCACATAGAGGGCGCTAAGTGCATGTGACAAACACAGAGTAAGTAAGCAAAGAGTTTTGCTCATCTGAGGTTACAAAGAATTCTCAGTTTTTAGAACAAGTTTAAGCAAAAAGTACAAAGATACTTACATTTGAATCACAAAGTCATCGTAATTAAAGCTTGCTTTACTTACTTACTCTGCTGTGATTCATGCAAAGAATTTCGTTAATCAGAGAAATGAATTGTACATATCCAGTAGAAGTTTGCTGTCGACAATGTTTGACATACCTACGTGACAAACACACACTACCCTGTTCCAAAAAGTTACTGCGTAGTCATCCCTTGAAGTCGCACAGTAGTACAGGAGTACAGGAGTACAAGGGCTAGTGTGCGTACCTCACACGCAGCGCGTCACGCAGCTCCCCGGGCGCGGCGGGCGCCGGCAGCAGCGCGCGCAGGTGCGGCGGCCCGTCCTCCAGGCGTGGCGGCGGCGGCGCGGGCACCAGCGAGAACGGGTTCAGGTCATCGCCTGTGACAAAATACATAGCTGAAGGCCTCTTTCAGTGTCATGCGAGTTTCGTCACGCACGCGGGATTTACGCGGCATAGGATTGACCCCGCACGCGGGTGTTGACGCATGACATATACTCACGACACTGAAAGAGCGCTTTCGCCAGTTCCCATGTGAATTGGCAGAGGCACAATTGTAGCCATGTTTATGTTTTATGCGTGTGCAATAAGAGTCGAGAAAAAGCTGTATCGCATACTCCGTTACGTCAAAAGTAAGTTGTTACTATAGTTGTTAGTCACTTGTTATTTGACTAGCGGCAGCGGAAGCAGTTGAAAACAAATCAATGAAATGAGTTACTAGTTTACTTTGAGTCACTTCATTTGTAATCAAATGGGACGGCATTTGATTACAAATGAAGTGAAGCAATCAATGGCAGGCAAGCTGCCTACTAAATCCTTACAGTTAATGGAACTTATCGGGCTGTCCCATCTGTCGCAAATGTAACTGATATAAACCGGTTTATTAGGGTTTACCCATTATTATTTTGTACACGACTGTACATATATTGAATGTATGGGAAATAAAACATTGTATTTTTAATGCACTTCTTCAAAGTTAACCAGGTGGAAATCATTATTGTTTCGGTGGACTATTTCTGGACTATTTTTTGGCTCAAATTTCAAACTGAAAGTCGTAGGCGTTCCGAAGATATTTGATGATATCAAATGTTCAAGCTGAAATCCTCACCAAGATGTCTTAATAACTCTGGAATCGTTGAAGGACTATTTCTGAAATTTTTCATGCCGTGTTGACTATTTCTGGACTAATTTTTGAAACCCAAACCAAGTCCATAGGCCCTTCCGTTTGCTTGCACGAGAGATGAGGATTACAGCTTGACGTCAAGCTGTAATCCTCACCAACCTATAGCTATTACTTCGGAACTATAAGAGGACTATTTTTCATTCTTTGTGGACTATTTAGGACTATTTCTGGACTATTTTTTTGCAGTGTCAAATTTCATTTTCAAGAAGGTTTCAGCGGTGAGGATTACAGCTTGAAGGTCGTTTATAATCAGAATATAGCTCACCCGTGAGGTCAATGGCCTTCTGCATCTGCTGCTCCTCCCACTCCTCCCCCGCGCTGTCCACCTCCGCGTCCGTCGGTGCCGCCGCCGTGCCTCCTGCGAAGTAAACTGGCGCTTATGCACAGGGCAATAAGTGTTAACTAACTCGGAGAGGTGTTTAATGATATTTGACCATTCTGGTCCTTCAGGCCGGACATAAGCCCATTGATGATGGCGAGTTCAATAGCGAGATGGCAGGTCGAAGTCGAATGAGATTGCGAAGCATTATGCTTGTTCCAAGCAGGTGACATATAATACCCTAGTAAAAATCTGAAGATGATGTCTTTTAACCGACTTCACAAATTTACACAAAACCGTTTTACAATTCATCGGGATCTATGTTTGTTTTTTATGTTCATTGGTTTCTCCACGGATGGATCGATTTGGAAAATTGTTTTATGTTTGAAAGAGTTTACTCAATAATCGGAAAATTGGTACCATTTCCATCAGTTCAGGATCTGATGATATGATATGATGATGGAGAAATCGAGAGATTTTTTCAAATTCGATTTTTGTAATTTTCACAGTAACTCATGCAAGTAGTTGTCAAGGGAAGCATCATTTTGTGAAGTGAAACTGATGATGAAGACCAAGATGGCCACCGGAACCGCTCAATACAAGGTAGCCTACAGGTTGCAATATGGTAACTTTATTAAGGTTCGTCAGTAAAGTATGCTCGCTATAATGCATAATTGTGAAATGAAAGTGATGGTGATGTACCAGAAGAGCTTCTCAACAATTTATCATTGTCAGTCTGAACCTGATGATGGGATCATGGAGAAATAAAGGGAACTATTTCATTAATTTGAGACATTAAGACATTTATGGGTATGTTTTGTAACAAATAGGAATTAATTTAAGTTGTTTTTTTCTAGTTATACTGGAATAATAATAATATAATAATATTAATAATAATAATAATAATAATAATACTTGGACACTATTTTACACACATTGATCTAGCCCCAAACTAGGATTCCCTGTATCTTGGGTACTAGACAACGATACACATACTTATATAGATAAATAGTATACTTAGATAGATAAACAACCATGACTAGGGTACAAACATCCGTTCTCATCAAACAAATGTTTGCCCCCGCCGGGACTCGAACCCGGGACCCTTGGCTTCTAAGGCAGGGTGACTGCCGACTCGGCCATTCGGGTCGTCACAACATTAATGATAACTATCAGAATAATAGTCACACTTTTATATATTACTAGAGTATTTCTCCTTGACCAACAGAAGCACAGCAGCCTTGTTAAGACCCCATGTTTAACAAGGATTTAAATGAACCAAGAAGGCTTTCTCCAACAAGATTAAACAAATAAAGGAGGCCAACAACCAACCGACTCACGCTTAGGCTTGTCACTAGGGAGCTCCAATCCTCTCACATGCATGATCCCCTCTTCATCATCACCAGATCCGTCATCCCTGACCAGTCTGGAACCAGGCCCAGAGCAGTCATTATCCGGCCGAATAGGGATGTAGTCCCCACCGCCTAACTCGCGCGCCTGTGGAGAGAGCTCGTTGGATTTTGGTGGGTTCTAGCTGGCACTGGCATGACCATAGCAGAGTAAGTGACGTTTGTAGCAAAATTATTATTTTTTATGTCTTCCTTTTATACAGCAATCTGTCATCTAGGACATTCAGCTATAGATTTGATGTGTAGACAGGCTTTTAGGACCAGTGTACCATCCTTTAAATTTATTTTTGGATTAGTTTACCAGATCTTGTGATGCTCTTCTTTTTAGTCTTTTCGTAGCAAAATGAGTAACAAAATGTTTGTGTTGAAAGATTTTTAGTGATATGATTAATTCTTTTTTGTCTTTTTTAGGAATCTGATCTGATGTTCTGTTACTGCCAACCTCCAGTAGTGGAGAGGCACTGGATGAAGAAGAACTAAATGTGTTTTTGTTGTATATGTTGAGAATTCTCTGTTATGGTCACCAAATAGTGCATATTACATAACACTGCTAAATATAAACATTTCAATCAGCAGACAGAGTTTCCAAACAACACAGAAAATGCCATACAGTAAAATATTCGCTATAATTACAATATTTACAAGCCTGAGTAGAGTTATACAATTTAAAGTTTTTTTGATGAGTGCGGCACCTCCGGCATAGTACCTCACCTCTCATACCTGCTGTCGGGTCTTTCTCGCTGCATGGATGAGAGCAGCATCCGGTATGCCATCCACACCGGCCGCCAGGACTGCCCGTACTGTCTCTGCTCGGTAGCGGTGGAACCCTCTGGACTCCTCCTCCTCTTCTTCTTCCTGAACCGGTTCATCGTCAGACACGTCCCCAGCCCCATCGGCTGCTAGGGCTTCTCGTCCCGAAAGGATGAGACCCTCAAGAGTGACTTTCTTCTTCCCTGGGGCCTGTTGTGTGTTGTGGGCTTCTTGTTGTGGTTTATCCTAGATTGTTCAAGTTGTTTGTTAAATAATTTAACAAAAAGGAATAGTATAAGTTTGAAAAAGTGACAAAAATAAAGCAGTGAAAAAGTCAGATTTAACTGAACCAAGTAAGCCTGAAAACTTTAAATAATGCATGCTTCATTTATGTCTGACATTTGTTAGAGAAACTCTACCATTGACTACATATCAGTTTATATAGATTTTTTGGTCTTGCCTGAATGACATGGAGATAGGATAAAAATTTATACCGTCTTACCACAAAAAACTTTAACCATTGTTTAACACATGATTATAAAAATCGTTACCACAAAACTGATTTTAGCGTCTTAGCAGGGATAGGCATGGCTTATATTATGTGATCAATTTAGGCAACCGAGAAAGCTTGTTTAGTGAGTGTCTTATTTGTCAAGATGGCGGAATTATTGACCAGCTGTTCTGCTGTGTTGGTTTTGTTTACGAAAAAGCGGTTTTTACTCCATTAAAGTCCAAGTTTTATCGTGAGGAAACCTTCATATCTCCATAGGACATCGTGGGGAAACCTCCTTAGTGGCCGCGATGGGCTATCCCCCTGTCGTGCAAAATGGACTTAATTATCTAAAAGTGGGCACAACTGTGCCTCTGCCACCCCGTATCGAAAAAGCATAAAGCTATATATCATCCAATGATGAAATTTATGGTGGGCTACTGGGAGACAGTGTATACGTCGCGCGACACGTTATGAGCGGTGGTCTTGAATGCGCAGTAGTCACTTTTCAATAGCTGTACATATGCGCAGTAATTCCTGCTAAAGTCGCCCAGCGCTCTTAACTTACTTATACTATGGGATGAAATTTGTACATCTGCTACCGGTGTGCCCATCCACTATAAAAACCATACTAGCCGTAAGCCACAGCAATCTTGGGAGAAGTTTCATCTGCCTGAGATCTACTCAACATTCCAGGGCGGTCGCTCAAGCTGGAGTTGGTGCAGGAGTTAGGCCAGATTGTGAAGGAGATAAGCCGGCTTTTCACTATGGGATGTAATGAATTATGTATTATGATGCAGGCAGATACACGAAGACAGTGGCGCTGGTGCCAGTGAGACTGGTAGCCAGTACTGGCCTCATGTAAATCTAGCTAGACAAGTACTCTATTCACCCGAGCAATCGCAGACAGCACGAGACTGGCTTGATTTTATAACCAATACAAGGTTTTTACAAGGCCAACACCAAGCCAGCCAGCACTGGCCTCGGGTAAACCAAGCTAAACATCTGAAGTTGTGAAATAAATATTGCTTGCCAGTCTTTCTAGTGCCCCTTCAGCAATATTTATTTTACATCTTGAGATGTAATTTATATTAGATTATATCCCATAGTGAAAAGCTGGCTTTATTCATTAAGGACCCCTGGAATGAAAGGAAATAAAGCGAAGCAGCAATAAAACCACATTTTGATATCAACATTTTTAATTTGTTTATTAACAATTTCATTAATATCGCCAATTCCTTGAAAGATTTTCTATCTCCATTATTAATGTATCTATCTGAGGGATTAATGTTTACACCACAATTCATGTTCATCTTCTATCACATTTGTGGGTTTTTATTTTCATATTTGATTCAAGTTGGCGGCTTTGCTGGTGCTGAAAAGACAAGATTTCAATTAAATTATACCAAAATGCTAAGGTAGAGGTGGACGAAACACTTGGTTAGAGGGGATGACGGACAGTGGACCGTAGTGATAGCAAATACAAGAGGAAAGATAAGGCCATCCAGTGGGCATTGTCCGACGATATTATCAAGTTAACATCTCTCTGCATGCAGTTGGCAAAGAACTTTGGAGAATGGCGCGATAGAAGAGACTTGTCTTTGATCGACTTGACTCACTAACCAAGAGGCCTATGCCCAGAAGTGGGTTCATGTGTGCTGAAAACGATTATGAAGATTTCTTACCTTTTCTGTTTCGAAATCCTGGAAAATTAGGTGTTGTTTTGTTGATCGTCATCACTACCCAGGGTAAATGCAGGGCGGGCAGTAAGATCCAAGAATTTCCTTTCCTGAGCAAGGGATAAATAATAATACCCCGAACCAAAACAAACAAATTGTCTGACGAACTTCAGTGACAGTTCCGTGTGTCGTTCCGTTCCGTTTCGCTGCTTATTTTTTAGTCGTGTTTGATAAAAGTACTAAAGTGAACGAATTTTCTACACAAAAATAAGGATTTACCACTACTTTACCTAACCATGTTCTATTACTAAGTTAGGAATTACATTAAGCATAAAAATTTCCATCAAATTATGTATTCATTCTTATGTTATTGGCGTAAAATGAAACTATGAACGTTTTTTTAAATATTTTTTCATATTGTGTTGTAAGGCCCTGGAAATTCAGTCCTTTGAGACAAGTTGATGAACGAACGAAATTAACTGAATGATCTAGCCGTTTTTTAGTAAGATACTCACTGAACACTTTTTTGTGGTAACGAAATTTAGAAGCTTGCTAACCATTTGTTTACTGATAGATGATGATTTTGCTAAACAAGTGATCATACTGTGTTTTTATTATTTTTTTTAGTAAGACGGATAGTGATTAACTACAAAAAAAAAACATAGAACTTAACAAATAGCCAAGATTCTTAGCAAAGGTTGTGAAATGAAGACTTTCATTACACAGTATAATACCTCTGGAATGTTATTCTCATATTTACTCTCTCCTGCGTTTTTTTTCTCCTTCTCTCTCTTCTTGATAAGCCGCTTGCTCTGCGAAGACTTCTTCACTTTGAACACCTCACCATCATCTTCCTCTAAAAATGAGAAAAGGTATTTTACTTAAGGTATTTAGGTTACTTTATGCAGATGGTAGATACAATAAAGAATGCCCTAGCCATTCATTTGATTCTGCAAAGGCAAAAAGATGTAATTAGTATCTGGCCATGTTTCTCGCATTGGTAGCCATGAATCTGATAGTTTTTTTGTTAAGACATATGGATCAAACAGTATTTAACGAAGAGTCCTCTGCCAAAATATTGTAACTTGGACAACTAGGTACAATTTATAGTATCTGTGGTACTATACAGTATGGTAAATAAGGCGTAGCGTGACGAGCCTACAACTATCAAAGTAGGAACTGTACCTTCGTCTGCGAAACTCAGAAGTGTCTTGATCTTAGCAGGCTTGTTTTCCTTCTTCTGTTTGCTGATGATTGGCGGCGGGGGAGCTTCAGGGTCACCGTCTTCATCATCGTCCTGCGAAGCGCCGAAAACGCGACGCTGTATCTTCTTGGTGGGCTTCCGGAACAACGACATGCTCACTGATATGACTGCCGCTTGTGATAGCGCTAACGCTAATTTAAATTTTATTACGTTACTGAGCAGATGGAGTGAAGAATGCACAGCTATTAAAATTTTAAAACAAAATCACTTGCACTCTTTTCTTTCCACTTTTTGACAGAGTAATGTACTCTGTGGTTTGACCTAACCACTAGTGATGTCTATAGCTCGTTTACTTTTACTAACCAGGAGGCCTACTATGACCTCTTAAATCTATTCAGTTTAAGGCCTTAAACTGAACTGCATTGCTAATTCGTACCATGACCTCTAAAAAGCAAGGCAGTTTAAGCCCTTATTACGTCCAGCGTTTTCATGCAGTTCACCTTTTTTTTCCTCCTAAAATCGTACCATGACGTGCCATTTGACAAGCGCTCGGCGATTACTGAAACGCTCAACTGTCAAAGTAAGCAATGTTTAAAAAGTTGCTCTGAGATTAACTTTATGTGAATTGTTGTCTTGTTGTTGATAGTTTAGTAGACTCTTTGTGATTGTTCAAGTGCTTTTGAGTTATTTTCTTTATAATAATGGCAAGTGAGTGAACAGGTATTGTTTGAATTTTTTGAAACGGACAATAACTTGAATGACAATTTAAAAAGAAATCGCCACCGCCTTACAAGGAAAATGTATGATCCCTTTCATTTAACTGACGACAAATTCGTCGAACTATCGGCTTACTCCCGACTTGGCTCAAAGTTTGTGCAAGGAACTGGCGACGAGTGGTAAACCACAGCCAAGTAAATCGTCGGATTCCACCATAGAAACAAAAGTAAGAGTTTATGGAAATACATTAGTTTATTGTCAAGAGACTTAAATGAGGTGATTTCTAGTCAAGAGATCTAGACAGTGTACATCTAAATACCTACTCTTTTCTGTTGCAGGGTTTTTCAGCTTTATCATTTTATGACTATGGAACATATCAAATGCTAACAGGTAAGATCCGTGGCTTTATTGCGTAACAAACCATATCCGCAGTACTGGGTATAGGTCACTGCAGCAATGAACTCAATAGAAATGGGAAATACCTATAAAGAATGCACACAAACTGTAGAAGAATGTTGTTCCTATGAATAGAATAAGGTGAATTTTTATTGATACCATAGCTTTAATTATGTAGCTGTCAGACACCGGTTCTAAACAGTCGCTAACTTGAAAAGGTTATTTATAATTAACACTTTTTTTAATTTCAGGTGTAATGAAAAATTTGGAGTGATGTTATTGGCTGCATTGATGGGACACAGGTAGCTATTGTAAGCCCAAAAGGAGAGGAGAGGTATATCTGTCGGAAGGGCTATATATAATTCTCTAAATGTTCAATTGATAAGATTAATTGAAGTGTGTTATGACTCTGCCTACCATGCGAGAGGTCCCGGGTTCGATCCCCGGCTGGGGATAAATTAATAAAAAATTGGAAAAAGGTCTTGAATGTTTATGTGTGTGTAATGTCGCTGTTACTGGTTCCCACAACATAACAGTGTGGGGCCAAGCAATGTAAGTGCCTGTACATAAATGTTAATGTTTATTTAGTTGTATGTTGATGCCAGTTATGGTGGATCCACACATGACTCATTTAGATGATCAGTCCATCCTTCTTCCCAACTTCAAGACTATTTCAAAGGCCTCAGTAATAACTGTGGTAATAATAAAGGCTTTTAGGTAAGCTGTTCTAAATGTATTTCTAAGAATGGATTATTTTGTTGGGATACCTGCCTACAGTACACCGACTATCAAAATAAAACTGGAATCCATATTAATCAGAATTATTTTATTTAGTAAACAAACAGAAATTTACAAATTAGTATGCTACTTATTTCTGAATTATTATAATAATAGTTTATAAAGTTAAACAATGCCATTTCTTACAATCATACAAACCTAATAAGAATGCCCCTACCTCCCGCACTAGTACTAGCAGTAGGTTACGAGATGCAGACAAGTAGCATTCTTATTTGTGTTGTCAAGTAACACTAAGAACTAGAGTATGTATAACTGTAAGGCCGTGGATGCGGGAGGCTCAGGACCGGAGTAGAGGGAGTGGCAAAGAATATGTGCCGATTGATGATGATGTTTAGCTAACTTAACATAGCAACAAAATTAATAATAAAACATTCACTATTCACATAAATATTTTATCTATTTAATAAAGTAAGTTTTAAAGAGGAGGTCTGTGGCGCACTCAGTCAGAAAGCCAGCAGTGAGCTGCTATGATGATTAATAAAGTATAATAGTTTTAATTACAATTGTGTCTAATATAATATTTTTACTTGCAGGTGACTCTGGTTATCCTTTGAGGAAAACTATGATGACTGCTTTATTGGATGCAACAGAAGGCTCATCTGAAGCCTACTACACTAATTGCCATGTCAAAACTAGAAATGTAATTACACAGTTATTGCAAGCATCAAAAAGTCTTCATTTAAGTTTAATGTAAAAATTGTGTTTTTTGTGTTGTTTAGTTTTTGTTGTTTTTTAAGTTACAATGTTTTTGTTTTGTAAAGATTTAATGTAATAAGATAAATATGCATGTATGTAAATATCTATACATACATATTTAGACAGTCATAATTTAGAAGCACCACAGATACTATAATATTATACTGTAGCACTGTTTTTTTTTGTCACTTTTTAAAGACATCATCATACATGTAATTTTGAATAAAAAATCTAACTTTGACTTAACTATTGAGTATACTTGTGTATGTAATTATTTTGATTTTAAACTCCAAACTCAAATAAAGTAAGTAGGTAAAAATAATGCACTTTTGTACAAGTGAAACACTAGATAAAATAAATCAAATATGATCAACAAAACTAATGAGTACATACTGAATCTCGCACAGACAAAGGAGACTCCATAAACTGTGCCAGTGCTTCGGATATGCGCCCATCAGAGAATATAGCATATTTCAATTGATTCTATCAGGCAGTACACGCAAAAGAGTAACAAACATCCATCCTCTCAACCACAAACATTCGAGTCTATATTATTAGTTAGATAAATAACCGATGACCATCCTTTCCTATCTTTGAATGCACCTTGACCCATCTAGTTAAATTGCGTGGCAACTCTCTGCCACATTCTTAGGGTATAGATGGCTGAGTGGACTTATTATAGCCCAAGACTATGTCTCTGTGTGAATTTAAAAAACAAATAGAGCCCCAATTGGTCGTATTATCGTATGCACAGAGTCGTATGATACACGATGGGGGCGTCGTCGTATAGGCAATTCAACCAAATTACTGCAAGCAAATATAAATTTAATACACCTATGTAATGTATGAAAAGCTGACATGAAAAGGAGTATCAATAATTATATGTTAAGCATACGAAATATTTTAAAATTACACGGAGTCAGATTTTAATTAGAAATTATATGTAAAATATTATTTTACAGTTTCGACCCGCCATCCAGCGAGGCCAATGCTATGTTTGTTAAATGAGTATGCCTTGTTATTTGTAGCGTAGCGAACGAGAAAGAATGTATATTACTTAATAATATGTAATTAAATCAACACACAAAAGTACATCCCAAAATAAATCGTTAAATATTGTAAACAAACACATACATGCACCACTTGCTTGACAGTTATGAGTTGCGTTCAAAATGCTCAATATAATTTGAACGATCAATAAAAAACAACGCATAAGTTACTAAGTTTTATCACAAATTGCATTAAATAGTAATATGCGCGTATTACTTTTAAGCTTTAATTTTTTCAAAGTACCATTCGTAAATAATAAAACAAATTATAATATAAGATATCCTTATAATAAAAAAAACCGGTAAATACCGTATAAACAATAAACGTTGGTTAGGAACGGTCCTCCAGACAATGCGATGAGTAGTTCTTTCTTATGGAATCCTATATATTCCCTTCTCGTTCTTACATGGATGTAAGTTAACTAGCCAGAGACAATAAACTATTCACCTTATCAAATAAGCAGCTCAGAAGTCGTTCACCTTTTATGAGGTCATGGTACGAAATTAAGTCGTTCAGTTTAAGTACTTTAACTGAACTGCCTGGATTAAGAGCAGTTTCTTATAAGGTCATGGTAGGCCTCGGAGGCCTCGGAGGCCTACCATGGTACGAAAAGAGGCAATGCAGTTCAGTTTAAGGCCTTAAACTGAATAGATTTAAGAGGTCATAGTAGGCCTCCAGTACATAGTAACAGTTTCCACAAAGACAACCGTCGTTGAACACAGCTTTTTTGGTGATACCAGCGGTACCTACAGAATTTACTCACAGAGGTAATAGAGCGCCTTTAGAAGCCGACTTATTCAGATGCTTTTGCTGATTTTGTATGTTGTACTAGTGGATAATAAGGTATTATTATATTATTAGTAATCTTATATTTTATTAATATTTTTCTTATGCTATATAATAGATGATTTCATTATACGCAAACCGTCAGAAATAATTAATTTAGAAGTTATAATTGTTCTATCGCCATTTCAAGCATTTGGGACCGTGAGGATGTACTTCCACATTGAGTTAGGGTCGTGAAACGTCGAAATTGCCGTTTATTTCATGTGAGATGTCATTCAAAGTTCATTTCCCTCGTGGTCATTGGCCTTAACCTTGAACTTGAGCGTTCGTGTATATTTCGCAGGAAATTCAGTTTTGTAATTTTTAAGCTCGTTCAAAGTTCATTGACCTGTCGTGCATATTCAACAGAAAGTTCTCAGTTTTTCCATTTCTGACTATAAAATCTGAATCAGGGCTCCCTAATACCTAGCCAATCCTCCCTAGGCAGTCTTGTGGCTAGACTCTATCGTGTTTTTATGAGCCGGAGGCGTGGAGGGAAGCAGGCAAACGCGCACTTCGGCGCACCGAGTGAGACAGAGTGGCCGAGGCTGGTCGGCCAAGCCGAGGCTGCGGAGGCGAGCGAGGGCCGGAGCTAAGGAGATTTCAAAATAATAATGCAATATCACTTTCATAGTGAAAATTATGTAAAAATAACTTCAAAAATTAGGTTATAAATAGTTATTTCTCTCAAGAACAGTACATTACGTTTTCATGGGAGTGGTATAAGGGGGAAGGCACGAAGGGTAGACGCACCTTTTTTACCGAAAAATAAACAAAAAATCCATTTCAAGATCAAGGTCAATGACCTTGAGGTCAATGAACTATGAACGAAATCTAGCGTTAAAAAACGACAAAACTGAGAACGAAAGGATAAGGTCAATAACCTCGAGGTCAATGAATTGTGAACGACATTGAGCGAAAAAAATGGGAAAACAGAGAATTTTCTGCGAAATATACACGAAAGATATAGTTTAAGGTCAAAGTCAATGACCACGAGGTCAATGAACATTGAACGACATTAAACTTTAAAAAAAACAGCAATTTGGTCAATTCCCCACCCTAATACTCCCATATACCCACGGTCCCGAATGCTTGAAATGGCGATAAAAAAAAAACTTGAAAACTAATTATTTCGGACGGTTCGCGTATTTTGAAATCATCTATAAATCCACTGATCTAAAATAGAAAAATCAGCAAAAGCATCTAAAACGGCCGGCTATCTTCCTTCCCTTGAAACTTCTTAAAATAATTGTTTACATAGTCATCCTCATATTTTTTAAATCGGTTGGCTTCGGTCACAATAGTACATTTCGTACGAGTTTGCCCTCGCCTTCGGCTCGTGCCGTGGACTTCTCAGTTTGAAAAGAAGCCTTTTCAAACGAGTTATGAATAAAAAAAATCCGCCTGAGAACCCAAAATCAAGCGGCAAAGGTGCTATTTTGAAGAAAAAAAACGAACCAGGGCAGTTTTTCAACTTCAAGGCAGGGCCATAACTCATAGCCACTCATGATAATTATGTAGTGGTGTATATTATGGGGCATTTTTTTTGAGCTAGGATGCATCGTTTCGGAGAAATTCACATTTGAAAAATTTGTCCCAAAAATTGTTTAAAATCCATGTTATGTATCACGACGACCGCTCCAACTACGAGTACTCTGTATTTATAGCTATTTTTATGCAAATAATTTCATTTGGCCATTAATGGATTACTTACTGACCAAGAGGCCAGGCGCGCTCTTTCGATCCACACCAATTGGTTAATGAGATTTATCTCGAACCTTTCAAAATGTTAATTAACTATAAACCTCTTGGCAATAATGTTAAAATACTAAAGGCTACTATAATACAATAATACCATATACCACCGTTCAGATATAAATTTACAGACTTGAAAATGAGCTGCGAGGACGTTGAACGTCACATCCTGGAAAAGCTGAAGAAAAATCCGTCGTCTGGTTTCAAGGAGGCGAATGTACAGATAGAAGTTTTGGAGTCAGAAGGACCCAAGAAGTTCCTCTCCTTCAAGACGATGTTCCTGGTCAAATATTACTGGCCGGAGGGCATCGTTTACCGACGCTACAGGGAAGCGAGAACGAAGAAGAAAATCCCCAGCTAGGTTAGATATTTTTTTGTGTTTTTATTATAAATTATGTATCTCTAGTTGTGAGTTATTTATAGATATGGATTTTTTTAAACCTAAAATAAAGATTATTGTTATTATTATTATAAAACTCCATGGAGCTACTTTAACTTTAAATAGATATGCATTGGTATTTGGGCAAATTTGCCAAGGATGTCCAAAATATTACTGCCGCTAAAATAAATCAATAACTTCATTTCGATTCATCATAAATAATGTATTTATTGTAGGTTTATTGACAAAAATAAAGCGATTCATTTCAATCTTTCAACACCTCGAATTTGATCATATTCTTTGAACTTAAATTTTATTTACAAATCGAAAATCGATCACGATTAAAACGGTGAGAACGAGAAAATCAAAGTTTCAGTCACTTTTAAAATCACTGTGGTGATCGATTTTAAGATCATGGAAAAAAAAGTGAATCCAACATCTTATTATGGATACTATAATACTGTCATATTCAAATCAAATGCGCAAAGTTCATTCACTTAGATTGTGTCGTACACCCGCACGAAAATTTGGTCTTTATCCTTATAAGGACAGGGATGAACATTTGGCATGCGATAAGGATACGATAATTAGAGTCAGTAAATAGTAAATAGTTACTAATGAAATTACTACAAGTTACTAATGAAATTAAATCATTACGGAGTTAGAAATAAAGCGTTGGATCTACTAAGATCATATCTAAGCAATAGAATTCAAAAGGCAGAAGTCAACGGCGTTAAATCTGATGGATCGGGGGTAAAAATGGACGTTCCACAAGGTTCCATATTAGGCCCTTTCTTATTCGTGGTATATATATTAACGATCTGCCTTTTATGGTGGAGAAATTGACTAACATAGTGTTGTTTGCTGATGATACTTCACTGGTCTTCAAAATTGAAAGACAAAAAGAATATTTTGATGATGTCAATAGAGTATTATCTTTAACCTTGAATTGGTTCACAGTTAACAATTTATTGTTAAATGCTGGAAAAACCAAATGTATCAAATTCTCACTTCCAAATGTCAGGCAAGTTGGGACCAGTTTAGTGTTTGACAGCAATAAGTTAGAATTAGTAAATGACACGAAGTTTCTTGGAATAACCATTGATAACAAATTGCAGTGGGGACCCCACATAGAAAAATTGGCTGGTAAATTAAGTTCCGCGGCTTACGCTGTTAGGAACATCAGACAATACACGGATGTGGCTACATCTAGGCTAGTATATTTTAGTTACTTTCATAGTGTCATGTCCTATGGTATCTTGTTGTGGGGGAAAGCAGCGGATATTCAAACTATTTTTATTTTACAGAAAAGAGCTATTCGAGTAATTTATAATTTAAAACGCACAGACTCCTTAAGACAGCTTTTTAAAGAAATTGACATACTAACTGTAGCTAGTCAATTTATTTTCGAAAATATAATGTATGTACGCAAGAACCTTACAAAATTTCCCAAACTTAGCGATAGCTGTAATGTTAACCTAAGAAATAATCACAAACTACTTGCACCCCGGTTTAGACTCGCGAAGGTTAGCAATTCTTTCAAGGGTCAATGCATTCTCTACTACAACAAGATACCTCTGGAGATCTTGTAATTGCCCTTTGAGCAATTTAAAATCCATGTTAAAGCGACTTTGTCGAAAAAGGGATATTACACTGTTCAAGATTACTTAAATGATGGGTCTGTATGGGGTTAATCTGGCTCAAAACAGACCTTGCTGTTAATAGTTTTGTAATTATTTATTCCTGCTAATTAATTATGATAATGACTAAATATTTTAATTTGTATTAGTTAGGCATAAGCAATTTTTAAAAAGAGATCTAAAAATCAATCTGTGGGAGTTTCTACGCCCTTCTTCTCCCACAGTGGTCCAATGTAGAGAAGTGGCAAAAAATGACGATTGCTAAGTATATGTAAATATCTACAGTAATAAAGACATCATTTCATTTCATTTCATTTCATTTCATTTCATTACATAGTCGCCTAGAGCTGCCTTCGTGTGACTTAACGTTTTTGATACAAACACAGAACATACAACCTATCACCTTTCCTCAAACAATCTTCTAAACACGTTCCAGTCAGGATTCAGTACGGGTGATAGCACTGTCACGGCTTTGCTGAAAGTCACAGATGACATTCAGCTAGCCATAGACTGCAAACAGCTTTCCGACTTGGCTTTACTTGACTTCAGTAGTGCCTTCAACGCGTAGGATTCGACATTCTCAATGAGGTTCTTAGATCCCTGAACGTCTCCACCTCCTCTGCCGGCTGGTTCGACTCTTATTTGAGGGATCGGTAATAGCTTATCAGGTCGGAGAAGACATCCACTGAATTGTGTGACCTCTTTACAGGCGTCCCTCAAGGCGTATACTTTCACCTCTACTATTCTCGATTTTCATTAATTCCATCTCGGACGTCCTGACTTCCTCATATCATCTTAATGCTGATGACCTCCAATTTATCGCCTCATTTCTCCTAATGATGTAAACTCTGCTGTGGAGGCAATGAACGCAGATCTTGAGGGTGTAAAAAGATGGGCTTCATCCTTCGGACTCCTGGTTAAAATGAGTAAGTCCCAAGTCATGATTATAGGTACAAGATTATCTTACCCTGTTACAGCAACAGCCTATTCTAGCTGTCACTTTCAATGGTACCACCAACATGTATAGCGATAAAGCTAAAAACCTGGGTCTCATCTTCGACAACCAGCTGTCCTGGTCATTTCATGTCAACGAGGTCAGTCGGCGAGTATTTACTACTTTAAACCCTCTCAGGAGACTTCAATGCATTTTGCCTCGACAGACCAAAATCACTCTCGCTCAGTCTCTTCTTCCACCCCTCATCGATTATGCTGATGTCTGCTCAGTCAGTGCTAATGAATAATTGCTGAACAAACTCGAACGCCTTCAAAATCTCGGGTTTCAGTTTATCTTCGGGAATCGCAAAGAGTTGAAGTGGCTTCCGATCCGTCTTTGTCGGGATTCTCACATCCTCAACTTCCTCTACAACATTTTACGGAATCCACGCTATCCATCCTTCCCACGAGACCGTTTTCAATTTGTTTCTTCCAGCAGGCCTCGGAATACCCACGCAGTTTCCATGCTCACAACCCCACAAAATATATTTTTTATTTTACTTTATTCAGTATACAGCAACAGCCTTGCAATATATGTAAAATACGAATTAATTGTTCAATTTAACATTAGGCCGTTGAATAGTTAGGTAGTTTACATTAAGATGTCATACTGTGATGGATGATGAATTTAATATGGGGAGGATAAAATATGTAAGTTTACATTTATATTGTTTGACTAATAGTAAATAGATATCCAATAATTATACGAATTTTAATACCTAGTTAATCAGAATATAATATGTATGTATGTATGTATGTGTGTATGTATGACTGACTAAGTATTTGTAAGGGTTGTGTGTATGAATTGAGGGTGTGTGCATGTGTGTTGTGGGTGGGTGTGTGTGTGTGTGTGTGTGTGTGTGGTGTGTGTGTGTGTGTGTGTGTGTGTGTGTGTGGTGTGTGTGGTGTGTGAGGGTGTGTGTGTTTGCTTGTCTGGTTGTGGAACATAAGTACAGTTGTAGTTTAAACGTCATGTGAGAAGGGCCAAACCGATTTTGATGAAATAAAATTTGGCATAGACAAAGCTTGGGACCCTATTAAGGACAGGCTACTTTTTACCGTGGTAATGCGGGAAAATATATCTCATTCCCAAGGGAAAAACTACTTATATATATGGTGTGGGCGTAGCCCTACTAGTCATTAGGGTTAAGCATATATTTTTAATTTGTTCTTGAAATACTTTTTTAGACACAGTAAAAGGATCGGAGCCTGAAAATTTATTATTGTATGTCCTGACTATTCTAGTGAGAACACTGCTTTTACCGCAGTTTGTGGCAAGATAAGGGACGGTAAACAGATTAGTATGTCGAGTGCGGTGGCGGCGTGTGGGCACACAGTACAAGGATTGTCAATCAACTCTGGACAGTCAAGTCGCCACCGTATAATATCATAAAGTCCATTATGTCCAAATTTCCATTAGGTCGCGACGGTTTTCGAGTATAAAAAGTTGGTATAAGCGGCAGTTTTCATCATAGATGTCGGCATAGTGTTTTTTTTATTTTATTAAGATGTTTTAAGAACTTTTTTGTTTACGCTCAGTACGTGCCTTATGAATAGCATACGAAGGCGACCATACTGTACATCTGTATTCAAGAATACTTCGCACGTAAGCTAAATATACAATTTTCAAACTAACATGACTCTTAATTGGTTGGCATGTGCAAAGTACGAAATCTAAATTACGATATGCCTTAGTTGTGATGAAATTTAAATGGGCCGAAAATTCCGTTTTGCTATCCAACAGGACTCCTAAATCTTTAACGGAACGCACTCTAAGAAAAACTTTTTTGCCATCTGTGTATAACAAGATGTATGCATTATAGAACGATGGCCCGAAATGAGACCCCTGTGGGACACCGGAGGGTATCGCGATGTAATCAGACTTGGCGGACAGACATAACACCGCATCCTACGAGCACGGGTTTAGACTCCGGGCCATTCGATTGTGGAATGCACTCCCCTGCACCATCAGGGATAGTTCTACTCTCAGTGTCTTTAAAAGACGCTTGAAGAAGCATTTCCTATCTCTTTCGAAATATAGTTAGTATGTATGTATTTATTAGAATATATGAATGAATACTTTATTGCACAAAACAAACATACAGAGATATACAAAGAAAGATATATGTACAAGAGGCGCGCTTATCTCTATAAAAGAGATTTCTACCAGCAAACCCAGATAGGAAAGGAAAGTGGATTGTGAGAGTAAAACCTATTTGCACAACAAAATTATTCATACACAATAATAATATAAGTAGGTACATATACCTAATACTACTACTACACCTAATTTATATAATATTATATACATACATACATATCATACACATACAAGTTATATACATACATAACATACATATACAAATTATATATACATACTATGGAAGAGAGAGGTAATGATCTTTCAAGCGAATCTTAAAAACGTTAAGTGACGGACTGTCCCTGATGGCACTGGGGAGCTTGTTCCAGAGCCTGATAGCACTGATCCTGAATCCTTGCCCATATGCGACTGAGTTGTGTTGAGGAGTTGCAAGCAGCGACCGAGTGTTTGATCTCCGAGACCTATCCGAAGAAAGAAACTCAAACCGATCACGCAGGAAGCTGGGGTAGCGAGGGTTGTGCAGAATATTGAAGAGTAGAATGAGAACATGGGTATCCCGGCGAAGACGAATTGGAAGCCACTGCAGTTCCCTACGATACTGGGAGACATGGTCATACTTACGCAGCCCGAAGACAAACCGAATCCCGAGATTTTGAAGTCGCTCGAGTTTGTTCAGTTGCTCTTCGTTCGCGCTGATCCAGCTGACATCTGCGTAATCAATGAGAGGAAGGAGAAGAGACTGGGCCAGAGTAATTTTAGTATGACGAGGCAGAAAGTTTTGAAGGCGCCTGAGGGAGTGAAATGTGGCAAAGACTCGTCTACTAACTTCGCAGACGTGAGCAGACCATGAAAGCTGATTGTCAAAGATAACTCCTAGATTTTTTGCCTTAGTACTGTACGGAATTATGGTTCCATCATAAGTTACAGGAACAAGTACATGGTTCAACAAGTATGGTTCCATCATAAGTTACAGGAACAATATATGTATGTTTAATATTTATTTATTTTTTAGAGTTCCAATTAGGGTTTGTTGTTTACATAGGTCTACCCGTGCTCAGCGATTGACCTTTCTCATCCTGACATGGTTTGCTGGAAGAGATCTCTTGATAGAAATAAGTTCGCCTTTGGTGTACAAATATTTTAATGATATCTTGGTATTTTAATTATTTGTATGAAATAAAGAAATCATGAAATGATGAACAATGGGATCGTTACCCAGAAGCAGAACTCAAAATAGCTAATAAGAATCAGAAGTCGGAAATAGACAGAGAAACAAAAACTAAGAAGAATGAGCCAACTGTAAATAAGGAAAACATAATCATCTTTAAAGGCAGACAATGCGTTAAATTGGCATCGAGGTTAAACGATATCAGAAAACACACCCAATATGGACATTACACGGTAACGGCCTTAATTAACCCTAATGCAACAATCCGAGGAAAATGCCACTTAATTGATAGCCTTGACAGGACACTTATGACTGAAGAAGATACAATTATAAATATATTCAGGTGAACATGACACAAACTCTAAGATGATCCAGATAGTATTAGGAGCAGCTCTTAAATTACTAAATCTTAATACAGCAGGACCTCTTTAATCCGAACTCCGAAAATTTACCCCCCGTTCGGATTCGTGGAGCGTTCCGATTATAGTCCAAAAATGAATAAGGTATTTTATGAAATAAAACTAATAGTATTGACAAATTTTAAATGTATATTCATCTAAAAACGTTATATTTATTCAACTTTTTTAAAGAAATCGCGCAATTTACGTAAAAGCATTTTTTCAGGCAAAGGAATGTCCAAATGTGGGGTGTTCGGATTACAGAGGTGTTCGGTTTATAAAGGGTTCAGATTAAAGAGGTCCTGTAATGACTTAGTGCTAGGCATACATAATAGTGATCACAAAAAATTACACTTTGAGATTGATTTGTAAACAATTCCCCCGATGCACATTCATAGAAGCAGAGGGATTTGAAGTGCATTTAAAAAATACGTGTACAATAATAATGCTTTGGTAAACCAATTTTATTAGATTAGAAATAATGTTACAAAAAATAAAATTACAAAAACAGTGTAAATCAGTTGAATTAAACAAAACTAACAGCCAGACCAGTAAACATGAAATCAGTATCAAACCTATTTGAATGTTGTGGAATAGAGGTTCCACAACACAAACTGGTAATTGTTTGTCACTCACAGTTATTTAGCAAAGTTATATCAAGGGACAATGATTTCTGCTTAAAGATAGGTAATGATGTTGTTAAATCCAACGCTGACGTAGCTCGAGATTTTGAAACATTCTTCACCAATGTACCCTTACTAACAACATAGCCTCTAAATTCATCTCCATATGAAGCAGAGACTTTGTTAAAAAACAGCACTAGCATCAGTAATGTAGATTTTAAATTTCATCAAGTAGATCCCCAGGACATTGTCAAAACGTTTAGATTATTTAACTTAAAAAAGACATGTGGGGTTTATCTGTCAAAGTCATTGGTTCAGTAATTCTAGTTAGAGCCCCACACTAGCTTTTCAATAAATGTGTTGACGATATAGCTTTCCCAGACCTTATGAAACACAGTAAACTACTTAAGATACCTCTGTTCAAGTCGGGAGACAAGGTGATCCTATTTTATCAGATTTCATACCAAAAGTTCTTTATTATATTAATATTTATAAGAATATAATATAATATATATTATATTCTTATAATTTTTCATTTCATTTTCATTTTTCTTGTAAGGAAAACTTACAGCTAAAATTTAACAGTTTAACACTAAAAATGTACAGTTGATAGCCAATTACAAGTTTTCACTAATTGACGACAGATTATAATAACAAATTGATTCCTATGAATGCAGACATACCTAACTGGAACCACGAAACCAAATAAAATACAATATTATTAATACCTACATTTTTATGAATGTTACATTAGTGAGTACCTAACTATGCATATTACGTTAATTATTACAAAGAAACAACACAAGCCTATATTGAGACATATATACCTACTTCTACTTGTAAATTACAACATTAAGAGATACGGAGACGTATAAACAGTTAATACAAGGACATAGTTTAATATTGCTTAGCACTAAACTTAAATAGTTGAGCTAAACTTACTGGTCAGATAATAGCTGACAGACCGAGCACTACTACAAAACATGTCTATGTCCATACAGTCAAAACTAAGTGAATTGAAAGAGCGCGAAGCTATCAAAAGAAACGAGTTCTGCCTGTAATTGGTATGAACGAGTGGAACATGCAACAGTGATTTGAGACGTAATTGACGTGCGGGGACTAACAGATGGATTTTATTCAGCAAATCTGGACAATCAATACTATTCTGAGCCAGCCTAGTGAGGAATATTATATCTGCAGCTTCACGCCTAATTAGAAGAGGGAGAAGGTGGAATTGATTGCAATGAAATTCATAGCTCCGTCTTGGAATTCTAAATTTGTAACATAGATAGCGAATAAACTTTTTTTGGATGGACTCAATTTTTGAAATATAGATGTCATAACGTGGGTTCCACACCTGAGATGCGTAATCCAAGTTGCTTCTTACAAGAGTGCAGTAAATTATCTTAATAGACTTCATCAACTTGAATTTTTTACAGGAGCGTATAAGGAATCCTAGTAATTTATATGCTTTCTTTACTATTGTATCAATATGTTTATCAAAAAGTAATTTTGAGTCCATTATTATATCCAAATCCCTTATCTCATTACAGCTGGAAATAGATTTATCGCTGAGACTATAAGAGCTCCGATACATGTTTCTTTTACGCCCAAATGAAATGGAGAAGCACTTTGAGACATTTATATCCAAACTGTTAAGTCTGCAATACGTATCAAGTCTATTAAGATCGTCCTGTAGTAAATCAGAGTCCTCCGGACTATTGACCACTCTAAACACCTTCATATCATCAGCAAATAGGAGGAATTCGGAATGAATAAAGCAAATGTCAATATCATTAATAAAAATAATAAATAGGAGGGGTCCTAATAGAGATCCCTGTGGTACCCCAGAAGGAATATTTTTCCATGTTGACATATAACCATTCAATACCACCGATTGCGTTCTGTTGGATATGTAAGACTTGAACCAGCGAAATAAATCGCCACGTATTCCGGCTAGTAGAAGCTTTTTGAGCAGCATTTCATGGTCAATTCGGTCGAATGCTTTACTGTAATCAGTATAAACGGCATCAATTTGATTATGGTTATCCATTTGTTCTGTGATAAACTCATTAAAAACTAGAAGGTTTGAGATTGTAGATCTTTTCTTTAGAAAACCATGTTGAAATGCGTTAAAAGTTAGCTTCAGTGATGCATAAACATGATCATAAACGATGCGCTCAAATATCTTAGCAATAAGGCATAGTTTAGAAATTGGTCGATAGTTGCTGACGATGTTTTTTGGACCTTTCTTGTGGATCGGACTAATAAAGGCAGACTTCCACAATAATGGCAGTACGCCCTCGCTTAATGATCGTTGGAATAAAATGGCTAAAGGGACTGCAAGTGCTTTAGAGCAATTGACAAGAAATACTGCTGGTAATTTATCTGGGCCAGCTGACTTTTTAAGATCTAAAGTTCCAAGGAGCTTACAAATGATGTCGACAGATATTTCAATAGACGCAATATCAGCTAGCGGAGTTGGGATGCCATCGTTCATGTTTTCGCCCACTTGTACGGGCCCAGAGTTAGATTGTAAAAATGTAGAATGAAAATATTCAGAAAACAAATTACTTATTTCAGGTCCTGACGTTGACGAAACATTTAAGTGTTTCATGCACGATGGAAATGAAAATCCCTTCCGTTTGCTTTTAATGAAAGACCAAAATGCCCGAGGGTTTGATGATAATGAACTTTCGATATGGGGTATGTAATCATTGAAACATATGGTTTGGAGCCGCTTTACTCTTTCTCTTAGAAATGCAAAGGTCTGTTTATCACATAGGTTACCATATTTCTTAAACTTTCGGTGGTAATAATACTATCAAATGCTCACACTTCAACCGTACAAAACAACTCCACACTAAACAATACGGTTTCACTCACGTTTCACTAGAGGAAAATCGACTACGGATGCATTTCGAAAATATAATGTAGATAAATTTAATTTTCGAAAATAAATTGACTAGCTACAGTTAGAGAAGAAGAATATTACAATATTTTCCAAACTTAGCGATAGCTGTAATGTTAACCTAAGTAATAATCACAGACTAGTTGCGCCCCGGTTTAGGCTCGCGAAGGTTAGCAATTCTTTCAAGGGTCAGTGCATTGTCTACTACAACAAGATACCTCTGGAGGTTTTGTAATTGCCATGTAAAAGCGACTTTGTACCTAAAGGGATATTACAATTTACAATGTGAACATTGTAATATCTAATAATAGATTAATTAAATGACGGAACTGTATGGAGTTAATCTAACTCAACACAGAACTTGCTGTTAATAATTTTGTAATTAGTTATTCCTGCTTATTATTTATAATAATTAATATTGTAATATTTGAATTAGTTAAAAAAAAAACCTTTTTGAAAGAGATGTTACAATCCATCTGTGGTAGTTTCTACGCCCTTTCTCTCCCACAGTGGTCCAATGTAGAGAAGAGGCAAAAAATTACGTTTGCTAAGTATATGTAAATATCTACTAATAAAGACATTTGATTTGATTTGACTCTATCCAAAAAGCGTTAAGGTAATATAATTATCACGCAACATTTAAATATCAATATTCTGAAAAATAACATAAACACCATAAAGCTAAAATCAAAATACAAAATTGTTTATTTCATAATAAGAATTAAGGGTTAACAGACATGGGATCTCTATTATAATAGTTAAAAGGAGATAGTTCAAGGTAGGAATCTCCTGATACAGGTATCAGGAGATTCATACCTTCCACAATGACATATATCTTTTGAAATAAACACTATCACACATTTACAATCTACTTGATTATTATCAGTTTGATAGTTACCTAACTTAGTTAACCAAAGTTTATTGTAATAAAAGTGATATGTTGTTTTACAGATTGTAAGGTTAAGTTATTTTATCATAGTTTTAAGGTAATTAATTAATTCTTATATTCTACATTATTATTTAAGTTACAGTTATATGTATTTATGTGTTAATTTATATATATATATATATATATAGGCTATTAAAATATTTTTTTAAACAAAGACACTATTTATATGGAACGTTTGAACAAAGATTCAACCTCATAGTTGATTGCTATTATAAACAGCTATAGCTGTTGCTGTCCTCAAAGCTGATTGATATTATAAACAGCTATAATCTTAAGGCACTGATCAGCATGCCAAAAAGGCAACGATCGCGTCTTGATCATATTTACAGCAATATTAAAGATACACAAGGAACTTTAAAATAAAACCAAAAGTCTATCCGGTGAAGTCAAGGCACAACAATATGAAAAGAGACTTGAGTGAAGACAACACGAGAAAGTTTTCAAAGAAGCTTATGAAGAAGCACATACAAACACAGCCTTTGAAAAATTTCGTGAACTTTTCAGCTTGTTCTATGAACGATGCTTCCCAAAAAGAGAATGTTAAATAAATGCATTAATAAAACGACCCTGGGTCTTTGAGTAATAATGTATAAATATACTAGAGACGCTAGCTCGAACAAAATATGTGCCCGGCCTCTTGAAGAGAGGGGTACGTGCGGGGCGAGAGCGGCCGTGTCAGTTGTCAAAGATAGAATCTTTGCGCTCAGATGCGACATGCCGTAATTCTGTATGGAGACGTACTACCGTCACCATTGGCCAAAAGTTTACCTATCGAGTGAATCCTGCCTATACTGCTTTCACACTTTTAAGGACAGGCAATCTATTATGTGTATGTGTATGAGCAAAGGCGAGCTTATACCTAAAGAGAGATTTCTACCAGCAAACCTAGGCAGGAAAGGAAAAGTTGTGCAACAGGAGAGTAGTAGTGCGCAATAAAACTGTATACATCTAATTGTGTACAACTAAAAAGTAATAATGTAATAAATGATGTATATATTACCGGCCAAACCCGATTTCAGGACAAACTAGTTTTGGCTGGGATAAACTAGTTTGCGCAGCTTATATCAGGGCAAAACATTGCGGTAGCTTAGGTGAAGGGTAAAGGGGGTGAGCGAAGCGAAGCCCCCTTTACCCTTCGTGTTAGGTTGAACATGTAAGAACAACAAAAAATACTTAAATTAAAAACTTAAGTACACATAAACTAGTTTATCCTAGGCAAAACTAGTTTGTCCTGAAATCAGGTATGGCCGGTAACATATATACTATATAAAATTCAAAAGCCTCTCATCAGTACCTACTACAATTTTATCTGTGTTCGTATCATGACATGCTTTCTTGTATTTCTGCGCAAGGGTCTACCTCTGCTATGAAATTTATCCTCAACATCTTGGGCTTGCTCGAAGAAATCTCTTGTTAGAAATAAGCTTGCCTTTGTAAATGACTTTTCCATAAGTTTGTAATGTGAATTTTCTTGTGCAATAAAATATACGACATGCATAACACGTTGGTATTCGGAAATGTCACATCTGCATGTCAAAATCTTGTTACTCTTTGATTTTCAAAGAGAAAACATGTCGCTTTGTTGATTTTTGTAATTCACAAAATATTATTGAATCTGCGTATTTACTGATAGTACTTACGTATGAAAACTTATTCCTTGGCTTTTTTGTATCTTAACTGTGTAGTTTTTACAGTACCGCAGAACACACGACGGCATTATTTAGTTGCTTACTCTCGCAATAAAACACGTCACGGCTCGGCAAGCGCTTGGCACAGACTGAATTGAGGTTGAGTGAATTAGCTCTACTTATAGCTGCAAAAAAGTCAGTTTGCGGTGCCTACTCTAGTATTTATACATTATTACTCAAAGCCCTGTGTAGCAAAATAATTAAATAATTAAAGATAAGTTGAAAAGAAAGGATCACTGCGATATAATTTTAATATCATTACGACAGCAGCAAATAAAATACAATATATACATAACTACAATCAACTATTCAAAAATGTAATTCATAATCGCAAATATAAATGTCGCGAAAATCTCTTCAAAGTAATTTATTTGTAGCAAATTTTAGTTGCCTTTTAAGTTGTTAGTCACCTGAAAAATAATGAATCATCCAATTAATAATAATTGTGGAATAATTTTGATTAGAAATAAAAGGCTCGTGTTTAAACGATTACCAAAAAAAATGAAAATTTACCACCAATTAATTCGAAATGACTGCCAGTATTAGTAAATGATCACCAAATTGTGTTTGGATAAATGATCACCGAACTTCTTTTTATGTTTTGTGTACTTAAGTTTATGTTTAAAGTATTTTTTGTTGTTCTTACAAGTTCAACCTAACACGAAGGATAAAGGTGACTTCGCTTCTCTCACCCCCTTTACCCTTCGCATAAGCTACCGCAGTATTTTGCCCTGATATTTTCTGCAACTTTTGGTGATCATTTACTCATTTTGGGTAAGAAAAAATATTTTGGTGGTCATTAAATTTGTTGCCTAAATAAAAGCACGATGATTTCTCTAAATTAAACATAGGGAAAAAATTATAGTTATAAGGCAACACTGATTCACTGATGTGATGCTTTGAAATCTGCCATTTTGCGTTTTGTCCCGCACGAGTACGTGTGCGTTTTTGTCTTGGTGAGTAAAATAAATCGTGATTTATTTCCGTAATCATACTGTAAAAAGTGAATAACTGAGTATTGTGTACCTATTTAATTTATCCACAGGCATTGTCGCGTAGATATATTTTTAAATATAATGTGAATAGTGATGTATGATGCCCCAACATAACCTAAGATAACTTTTCTTTTCAGTCCTTAAATTTCTCGGAAGTCCCTACACACTTTAAGATGGGTAGGGAGGACACGGCATCCTGGAAGGCTAACTACTTCATCAAGATCGTCGTAAGTATTCCTCTCTTAAATGAAAAGTTTGATTATGTTCCATAAACCTGGTGCAGTATATTCTGAAAATCTGGATGTTGGTAGCTGTCCAATACACACTAAATGCTCGTTTATATACCTACCCATAGAATTTCAATTCTGTTTCTAGAATGAAGGTCGGGAACAGCGTGGAACTAGGTAGTCAGGATTATCCTAATGCTTCCTATTCCCTTTACTGCAATAAATCCTCACATCATGCCTTTCTGTCCTCAGCAACTCCTGGACGAGTATCCCAAATGTTTCATAGTGGGTGCGGACAATGTCGGGTCCAAGCAGATGCAACAGATCCGCATGTCCCTCCGAGGCCACGCCATCGTCCTCATGGGCAAGAACACCATGATGCGCAAGGCTATCAAGGGGCATCTTGAGAGCAACCCTGCTTTGGAGAAGCTGCTGCCGCACATCAAGGGAAACGTCGGCTTTGTCTTCACTCGTGGAGACCTTGTTGATGTTAGTCTCTACTGCTATTTTATGTATATGCATACTTTACTCCTATTCAGCATTAGAACTAAAATTATATGGTCTAATTATATATATATAGTATGGAGATATTAATCTCCATGAAAAATATGATGCATTTTCGGTCAGAGTGTCGATAAGGGGGCGGAAGCCCCCACTTCAGATTTTATCTTAGGTATTCCTACATTCTATCTTGTTTAAAGGGATGAAACTTCTGTCATTCTTAGTACAACTATGTTAATCAATCGGCCCACATTCACCCACTACTGGGCCTAGACCTCTTCTCATCTACTGCGATCCTGAGCCAACCCAGCCTGAGACAACTATGTGGTGCCAAAAATTAAGAAGCATTGTAATGAATGATTTCCTTTTTAGGTACGTGACAAGCTCCTGGAGAACAAGGTGCGCGCCCCGGCCCGCGCTGGCGCCATCGCCCCGCTGTCCGTCATCATCCCGGCCCAGAACACCGGTCTCGGACCCGAGAAGACTTCCTTCTTCCAGGCCCTCTCCATCCCCACCAAGATTTCCAAGGGTAAGCATGTCTGCAATAGCTGCTCAGAGATTCGGAAGTGACATCTATTGAACCAACCCCCCTTATCGACACTCTGACCGTGACTTGCTCAAACACAGGGAATTGGGTGAAAGACTGAACATCCTGTTCTGTTTTAGTAGGTGTCCAACATCATCTATGTTATGCAATAGCAGAGCCAGAAATATGGGTTATTCTGGGTAAATAAATTACCTTTTTCCTACTTTAGGTAACATGCTAAGAGCATGATTTCACAACAAGTTAGATTAGAGAATTAGAGAACCTTTCAGAATTCAGGACTCTGAACACGTTATCAGGAAGGCTGACATAACTACTCTACCTTCAATGTGGGTACATAACCTTTTATAATTGTCTGTTTTAATACCAGATAACGTATTTTATGTTATTTGGCTTCGCTTTCAGACAACATAATGTCTTCAAATTTATCCTAGTGTGATTTTGTAATACTGAAATATGCACTGGCATTTTGAAGAGACAAACTTACTATGAATTATTCATCGCCTGTATACAATGTGTCAATGAATAAATGCATAACCTTATATGCCCAACTTATTTTTTTTGTTAAAAAATATTGAGAGTGAAACAAATATTTACCCAATATTGTAGAAATTATTTGAGATTTAAGTTGTAGTGTAATTTCTACACAAATAAACAAGTCCATTCAAATTATCCATCATACTTTTCCAGGCTTTGGACTGCTGGACTTGAACCCTCAAAGTACACTGACACAGCTTTATTGACACTGTTCTGTTGTTACATTGTGCAATTACAGTACTCTCACCATTTCGCAATATTCAACATTTGTGTTGATGAGTAAACAAAACAAACAAAGATATCCCCGCACCCCTCCCCCTACCCCTTCCTTGATTGCACTCGCTCACTCAACCTATGTTTCCGTCGACGGACCGCCACGCAGAGGCTCTCTTTTTCCATACGGATGCAAAAATTAAGCGTACCTACGAATTTATACTTTCGTTGTGCTTAGTAAAGAAAACAAAATCAGGTTTCATTTTGGTGGGCGGCCACCTGTCTGAGCTTCCTTTCAGCGTGAGTAGAGTATAGGCTTATTTTTCTTCAAAAATATGACCTATATGAAAATATGACTTATACTGAAGGTCAATGAAATTGACTCTGCTCATGATTCTGAACAAACTTTTATGCGTTTATTAGACGACACGTTGTATAACTAGTTGCAGAGTGCATGTGCATGCAAACTAAACTAAACATACAACTATTTCTTTTAGGTACAATTGAAATCATCAATGATGTACACATTCTGAAGCCTGGAGACAAGGTGGGAGCCTCCGAAGCTACCCTACTCAACATGTTGAACATTTCTCCCTTCTCGTATGGTCTTATTGTGCAGCAGGTATGAACTTTAAATTTTTTGTAAACTACTAACTCCTCTATTCTAATAATTATCAAACTGTATAGAAATTATTTTCCAAAGCGTTGAGTACAGTTTGCACTTTGATGTGCAGCCTGAAAATTTACCTTTGGTAAATTAAGACTGCAGTTTTTTGTACTTGCGAGTTTCGATGAAAATCAAGCATGCTAACATTTTACTGCAGACACTTTCTTGATTATACCTTGGAAATATTGAGATGTAATCTGATAATTTTAATACCTGTATATTTCCTCGCAACGTGATTGCACGGAAGTTATTTGACTATGTGAACTAATCTTAACTACACCAGTGAGAAGGATTACAAGCCATAACATTTTGTGTCCGTTTCTATTGCTCGGCCAAGTAATCCAAGCATAAAATTAAATGCACCAAAAAACTGACGGAATTTGCCGAAATCAAACATTTGTCAGAGGCACAAAAAAAAGTTATAGGCATTTTAAGTGGGCCGCGCGAACGAAACGGATGATTGCGCGGCCGTGGAGATCCAGAGATCTAATTCCTTTTGTAATTTAAAGAGTAAAAGGCAATGCAAACTATTAGCATGATTTACTTTTTTCCTTTTGCCAGAAACGAATTGAAACTATTGTCAGGGATATTTTTGGTACATTATGTGTATCGTTGTCTGTACCCAAGATACAGGGAATCCTAGTTTGGGGCTCGATCAATGTGTGTAAATAGTGTCCAAGGTATTATGATTATTATTATTAATAATGTTGGCAACACACCTTTATGAGCTGTGTAGCTGGGAATAAAAAATGAAAATAACTCTTACATATGTACACATAGCTGCCAAAAACTATAATTTTTACACCCCTAAATTTGAAAGCAAGTGGGAAGGAAATATCAATTACATAATGCAGTTAGAAAGAGAATGCATTTATTGCGGACCACGACGTTTTGGCTGTGAATGTTCACGCCCGTGACAAAGGGTACGGTATGTTATGAGGGTTTATTTTCCGCTCCAGGTGTACGATAGCGGCACCATCTTCTCGCCCGAGATCCTCGACATCAAGCCTGAAGACCTGCGCAGCAAGTTCCTGGCGGGCGTGGCCAACGTGGCCGCCCTGTCACTGGCCATCGGCTACCCGACCGTGGCGTCCGCGCCGCACTCCATCGCCAACGGGTTCAAGAATCTGCTGGCTCTGGCTGCGGTCACCGAGGTAGACTTCAAGGAGGCCACTACGATCAAGGAGTTCATCAAGGTAAATCAATCTCACTTGTAATGGGACTCCTGATGCCTTTGGGATTAATTGGGAATGTTTACGTATTTGTAACTTTCTCAGTTCTTCAATACCGAAATTGTTATACATACAATTACACACTACAGTGAGCCTGTAGCCTATTCAATGTCTGTTATAATACCAGATAATGTATTTTATGTTATTTGGCTTCGCTTTCAGACAACAGTATTCGTCTCTAAATTTATCCTAGTGTGATTTTAAACAATTCTGAAATATGCACTGGCATTTTGGAGAGACAACTTTTTTTGCTGGAACATCCTCCTTTCCCCGTATATCAAGTGCTCAGCATATTCTAATTTGATCTTTATCTTTCCAGGACCCCTCGAAGTTCGTAGCGGCTGTCGCCGCGAGCGCGCCCGCCGCCGCCGCCCCGGCCGCTAAGAAGGAGGAAGCCAAGGAAGAGGAGAAAGAAGAGTCCGATGACGACATGGGCTTCGGTCTCTTCGACTAAGTGTTCGAGGCCCACAGCCCGCCGCGTAATGCCTATGTCACTTCCGCCGGGATGGACACCCCAAATGGCGGAAGACAATTAAGTGTATTTGCGTAGCAAGCGTCGAATAAAACCACTATGAAATACTATAAATGGTTTCATTGACCGAGCGAGCGAAGGACTCCATTTCGACAAGATGGGCCGATTTTGCTTTCGTCTGTCAGTTGTTCAGTGTGTCAGTTCCGGTCTAGGGGCCACAGTTTTCAAGCGATCGTCACATAACTTGGCACTAGGGTTTCTCCTTCCCCGACTTTTTTTTTGTTCCGAGACCTCTCGAACACCATTTCCCGGGTATTCCCGAGAAGTCGGGAACCTCAATAAAAAATGTATGAAAAAGGTTTTAAAATAAAACACACATTTTCGTAATTAACAATATGTTCATTTTAAGTAGTCTTCGTCAAATAATAAAATATAGATACAATTAAAATAACAATAAAAATTTAATAATCTTAATTTCCTTTATAATCTTTTTTAACTTACTGTTACTGACAAATATGATAGCTTTGATATATATACCTAATATAAAAGTTAAAATGTTTAATTAAAACAAATAATGATGTTTTCAAATAACTAAAATATAGATACTATTAAAATAACAATAAAAATATAATAATCTTAATTTCCTTTATAACCAGACATTTTTTTATAACTAACAGTTACTGACAAATATAATCACTTTGATATATATACCTAATGTCAATGTTTCATTAAAAATTTACAACAAATAATGATGTTTATAAAATATATCTCTATAAAACTAGAGCAACAATTTTGATTCGACAAATTAGAGAAGTCATAAAAGTGAGAGCTTGCGTATTAAAATCATAGAGACTAAGAGCCGATTTCTGAATTGAGAAATTCACTAATCAAATACTTAAGTATAGTTGTCTCTGCAGATATTACAAAAAAGAACGAGACACAATGATACTTAAGTATATGTGAATTTCTCAATTCAGAATCCGACCCTAAGCTTCATACAACCGCGCTACGCTACGATAGGTACACCATTATGTCTTTATTTGCTACTTATTCCATAAATAAGTTATGTAATCAAGAAATATAATATTAGGTACTTACGCTGATATTTGGAACACAACACCGACACAAGCTACGCGGTCAATTGTTTGCGAGTGGAGTGACTGAACTGAACTAAACAAACAGACAGATCACGGGGTGGGGCGGGCGGTAGCGGTAGGTTGGTGCCATAATGGGTAGTTAAAGGATGAAAAGGGGAGAGGAGATAGAGGATATAATTTTTGTCACTTTGATTGATTGCGCCTTATTATGTCTGTGGATTGTGCTTATCTGTTATTTTGTGGATTTTACATAAACAACCTCTGCTTTGCCCCTGGACCTGGATTTTCCTGCAACATACTGACCTCTGCACCTGTTTTTTCGATATCGACAACTGCATTCAAACACTGCCCCTTGCTTGGCATTTTGACCTGACCCGCTCATTTTTGGAATAAAGCCTCAAGAATGAATAATGAGAAACAATGCTGTGTTCCTAACTGCAATACAACTAGTATTATAAAGCGTGGTCTTGTAACCACAAGAAGTATAAGCACAGACATTTGGTCTGTGTCAATAAGAGGGTGGAACTCCTTAGCTACGCTCTAACCGATTACACTCACTCACTTAGGTTAGGATACTAGTTCCCTATGCTATCGTAAATATCTTAGAGGAACTGATATTTAAACAACTGAAGAGTATGTCAAAAACATGTTGAAAAGAAATATCATGCTTCATCCAACACTCTTTTTCGGAATGCCATCAGTGCATACACTGCTGCAGCTATGTATAGCTAGTCTGGTACAGGTCTAAGTATATTTTTGTTAGGCTTGGTTCTTTCAGTCGCCACCAGACGGCGTTGGCCGTAAAGGCAGACTGATGTCTCTACATATATCAAGACTAATTAATAATTTACTTTGTGCGGCAAACGTTCTAAGGCGCCTTGGAGGATCGACAAAAACCGACAACGCATGGCTTGGGCCGAGGCAGCGAACGCGTTTGCCTTGGGCGAGGCACGTCCAGACCGACCGAGCCTTACGTCGCGCGCATACCTCGCATGGCGCAAGGCTCAGTGTGGACCCTGCTATTGAAGGAGTAATCGCGTAACAAACACACAAAAAAAACGAATTGAGAAGCTCCTCCTTTTTGAAGTCTGTTGAAAAATAAATATATTAATTACATCTTTTATTTATTCTGTGTCTCAAAGATACAGGCTATCAATAATTGTAAATTACTTGAAGAAATACTACTGAAAATATCGGTTTATTGGTATTTGAAAACCATGCCGTAACGAGCGCTGAACATTTTTTGCACACATGTCGAGTAGACATGCAATGAGAAGTGATTGATGTGGCATCCCATTTTAAACCGCAATGAAACAGCAATAGCTAAAAGAATGTGCTCTTTCTATGAAAAATACGTTTTTCGTAAAAACAGATCTACGACATGTTTATAAATTCATGCAACATATACTTGACACAATAAAAAAAAACTGTAGGATTAGTACTCGACATGAGTAAAGCGTATGATAGAGTAAATTATAAAATTCTCCTGCATAAATTATTTACAATACGATTAAAATCAGTTAACGATTCAACCAACCTCGGAAATTGTCGTGAATCCCTCATCTCTCACATAGAGTTATCAATTTAAAGATATGACCTTTATTATATTACTCGTTGTCCTACTGAATACATTGCAAGAACGATACGACCAACAAAACCTCCTTTGTAGCTCAAAACTAACACAACCTTTATATTGAAATAAGAAAAATAATTGACTATTTTGACAGTCTGCCTTCTTAGTGTAAATAAAAACAGATTGACGTATATGATACATTTATGTTTATAAACGCTAATTTCACCCGTGAAAATATTCGATTCTATCAAATTTTATCAAAATTAACTTACAATTGTTATGTATCAAAAATGTATATGTATGTAAAAAAATTGTAGCTCAATCTCGTGAAATTGTAAATAATGTATATGTCACCGGAAAATAATACGATCCGCAAGTTTATAAATTTCCAGGCTAGGTTAGGTTATGTTAGGTTAGGTTAGTATGTTTATAAACTTGCGGACAAAAAATTAGGAAATTTATAAACTTGCGGATCGTATTATTTTCCGGTGACAGATATAACTATTTTAGAAAAGAAGCTAATTTATTTAAAAAAGAAGAAAGTAAATATTATCAAACAATTTTGGACAGGGTTTGTGAAGCAACCGGAGTTTCTAAAAGCATTAAGATGTATAGATGTTATTAATATACAAATTCATGTCGCTTCTGCATAATAAATGTCTTAGGTCTGCCTGTTAGTAATGTCATCTGTACATTATATACAGATGTAGTGAATAATCTTTTCCTTTCGTATTTTCTCGGAAATGTTCGTTTTTGTCTTACTAAACGTCGTCGTCTTTGTCATTTGACATTGATAAATAAAGTATGCGATTTATTTGATACCTACACGTAATTTAATAATACAGTAATTCATAGACACATCGGCACCATTCGGGTGTTATCGTTGTTCCGAGTTTTGCCGATAGGAAAGGATTATTCACTACATCTGTACTTATATGCTATACATTGCTTAAATGATAATTCAAATTGAATGCCACCTAAAAGAAATCACTGTAATGTATTTCGTGTCATTTCCGTCTCCGGATTTAGGCGATGATATCCAAGAAAAGCCGAATCTTTAACTGATTTCAATCGTATTGTACCTATTAGAGGCATTCCATATAAATGGTTCGAATCCTACTTTGATAATCGCTTAGTATACTGAAATAGAAAATACAGAACCCATGACAGAAAAAACCAATAATATAAGATCAGACCAAATTAAATTGATGCCTATCGTTATGTAACAGTCCTATAAACTATTATAACTTAATTTTAATTTATACATAGGTATAACTTAAGAGTACCTACATAAGCGAAAGAGACTAGTCACCACGACACAGAGAATCCTAGCGTGGGGTCTAGAAATTCCATAAAAATAAAAGTTGTTTTTGAAAAAAAACATTTTCACAATAAACGTTTTGACAGTGCAAGTGACCGGGAGCCGGACAATTTTTTCATAGGTATTGAACTTTATTACGGTTCAACACCACGGGCCATTTTTGTATGGCATTTATGGAGGGTTTATTATTATTTACTATACTCTTATTAAGCTGGATAAAAAGAGAAAGGCAGAAAATACATTGAACCACATTTTAATTACATAATTATTTGAGCTCTACTAATAAAAATGAACGATGATACTAAAAACTATGATATTAGGCGCATTTACCCTATGAGCAAGTAAACGAGTAAGCAGCCGGTCGCCCTAAGAACGCTTCGGCGACGATGCGAGCGCGCGCGGATCGGCGATGCGCTACAGCGCGGCGACGGATGCGTTCTGAGGGTGGCTCGTTGACTGTTTACACCATGCGTTGGCTTGCGAACGGATACGGTAGAACTGATCGTGTAAATCCCCTTTATGTCTGCTGTTTGTTGTTTAGGTACCTACACTACTCCCGCGCGCGATGCGTGAAAAAGATGACGGAGTGTGGGCGTGAAAGAGATGCCCTATAACATTATGATAACTATATTTATATCGTAATGTTGTGCATAGCGCTACTCAATATGGCGCTATAAAACTAAGATAATAACGTTATAGCCATATAACGTTTAGGAATTATAACATTATGACGCCTTCCATAGCGCTATAATGCATAACGTTATGTGAGGATAATAACGTTATATGCCGTCCTAACCCGCCCGCCCCACCTCCCGGGCCGTGATTTTACGATCTTTGATTGACATCCTCTATAAAACTTTATATAAAATCTAACCAATGCGGACGTTGTCGTTCTATCTATCCAGCCAGTCTCCACTCCACTTCTCTCTCCATCCACTGATGAGTAAAGGCCTTCATTACGCTCTATATTGTATCCTCCAAAATTAGGCGCTGACTTCGGCCTTTGGAGAATTATTTATTCTATTGACTATGTACAAGGTATCCTATCTAACTAATATTGGCAAAGTGTTCAATAATCACAATGGTAAGTTGAATATCAGTGTCAATACACACATTCCCTTTCTCACACAATACGAAGCTCCCTCCTTCGTAGTTAAAGCCTGTGTTTAATCATATTGAAATAATGATTATTGTACCTACTATGTTCGAACATGTAACATTTTAACATCATTAATAAACATGACAAAAACCACAGTGACAAAAACATATGTATGGCTTCAAATACATCCAAAGATATTTGATACATTAATGTAAGGTACCTACATTTATAAGCTTCAGTAGGTAGTTTTACAGGGTAGATAGGTACCTACCGAAATCAGCAGACAAGTTTAACAGATCTGGAACGTGTTCAGTAACTTAATCGGGTACTTCCCAGTCCTCAACAATTGCTGGGAGTCAGCCTGCCGAATCAAAGATCAACTTAAAAGCACCATCAGGATCCACACATCTCAGAATATGTCCCTCTTCACCAGCCTTCATGGGTACCGCAGGGTCCATTAGAAAAGCCATGGACTCTACAAAACTATTAGGTCTGTTGGTAGTGATCTCATCTCCTCCTTTCATCAGTGTGATGGTGTACCAGCAAATAATAGCATTCACATTTCCATCATTCTCAACCGGCACACTAATCACCAGCGACTTAATTTCATCATCAATTACTGCGACAGTGGCGGGTTCAGATATGGTATTGTAAGGAAGCTGCGCTAAGTCAATGTGAATGTTTTGTGACACTTGGAACTTGTTTATGTGCATCCCAATTGCAAAACCGCTACAGTTCTCATCATAGACGCGATTGTTTGTGTCTAACCATTTACTGTTCACCAGTTGAGCTTCAAGTGTGATCAAGTAAGGAAGAACCAGGCCACCCTGAATTAAATTCGTGTGACAAAGGTGGCTAGCTAAGTCTTTAAGTTGAATGCTCAGGTCTCCACACAGTTCAATCATATTGTTGAATATTAGATGGTACTTCTGATCACCAAAAGCATCCTGGTTCAGTTTCTGTCCAATCAAGATAGTTATCTTAGATATCGGCACCTTGTTTGCCTTGAACACTTTCTTGAAAAATTTCTTATCCTCTCTATTCTTAGCATAGCAGGTTAAAGAAAGTGCACCTCTTTTCATCAAGAGCAGTCCAAATACAGGGAAAGGACATAAGTCTACCATGTTTATTTGTGAGACTTCAGTTATTTGTCCCAAGTATATGCAGGCGGTACCAATGGATCCTATGATCAATTTCATGTAATCTGCATCATTAAGGAATCGCAACATATCTGGTGATATTCTGAAAGGCTGATTCTCAGGTAGAGGTGCTAGAGACAGTTTACCACCTTCACTTGTAAAAAGAACATGCACTGTTTCACCTTTGATGACTTTTTGTGGTTTGTAGTCAAAGAAAACAGCTTGTTGCCATGCATTAGCCCTGTTCTTGTATTTTGGATTGGTGGTGATTGTACAATTTTTAGATAATTTCAAATCAAACCAGCCCACCACTGTAGTAATTTCCCCAGTTTCTTTAGCCGTGAGTTTGACTTCATATGGTTCAATTCTATACAGTTTCTCTTTAATATCTTCAACATCATTAAAGTCCACCTGCAGAACAGATTCTGGTTTAGTCATAAATGATAGATCTTTGATCAAGGGCACATCTTCACAATCATAGGGCTCTAAAGTTGAAACATGAACTGAAATATTTTTTATGTTTAGTGCTGTTTTAGCTGCAGTGCTCAATTGATATTTAAGATTTAACTGATCAGATTTGGCACCAGCTATAAAAAATTCAGCCCCCAGAGGCAAAATCCTGCCAACTTTCGAGATCAAATATTCCCAAGCATGAAGAAGTGTCTGCAGAATATTTTCTCCAAAGAGACCAGCATCAAATAACTCAGTGAATATCAAGGAACGCCTTCCTGCAATGTCCTGGTAGTCAAGTGAAGTCGACATTTTTGTGACTATGATCACAAAAGGTTCTTCATCAGTAACTTTTTTAGCAATGTCTGTCATCGTTGGTGAGGCATCCACAGCAGTGACTGTTACCACTTTACATTCACAGGCATACATACTCAGCAGCCCAGTCCCAGTACCCAAATCCAGAACAAATTCACGGCTACCATTATTTCCGATTGTTTCTTTGATAGCTTTACGGTATGACTCATTGCGGACTTTATCATTTAACATACGAAAGTGCCATCTTTCCACCAGAAAGTTTTTTATATTGTTCAAGTTTTTTTCAGCAGCCACAAAGCCAGGATCCACATTTAAGGCTTTTTGGAAATGGCAATAGGCCTCATTATAATATCTGTATTTGTAGAGGTAGTTTCCAATGTCATTTAAAATGTATTTGTTGTCTGGATAGGCCTTGATTGCGCGTTCGAAGTTATTGAATAAGTCTCCTATTTTATTGGTTTTGACTATGAGTTTGTTAAGTTTGGCAAGGAGGACTCTGAACTCAGGCTCCAGCCTCGCCTTTAACTCCGGGTATCTTTCGAATCCTGCTACGTACATATCGAAGGCTTTGGCGTAGGCACCGTTGGCCACATATTGCCTGACTTCGGTGGTGACATTACGTGAATTTAAGTTTCGGTTCTCGTCCATTTTGTGTTCAGTTCATTGGTAGATATGTGTAAAAACTACCTGTTGCCGATCGCAGTTGTCCGTTATGATGCGCTACGGCGGCCGCATAGCCACAGTTAGTTCACACCCGAAGAAAATCGCGGTAACACTGCCGTTAAACCATTCTGATTACTTTGAATGAAAAATGCCATGAAATCGTGTAATACCGCCGCACTCAATAACTGTTGCTGCTCCTTCTGCCGATAATTATATATAGGATAAATCAATACAGCAACAAGCGACGCGAGCGGGCGGAAATACGGCGCGCGCTGCATAAAAAATTCTAGCAACCAAAACAAACTCAATCTATCAAATGTCAAAACAAAATGTTTTTTTCCCCTTCAGGTGGCAAAGAGCCCTGGTTCATATGCCGGTAACAAGTTGTAATTTTTGTTGATTAATACGTTTACCACACGGCTGTAAGCCACCGTCCCAGCAGAGGTGACCTTGCTGGTTGCAATCCGTGTGGACGGCAGATGTAAGCCAAATTCTAAATGACCTCCATCGTCCTTGGCTTGCAGGAGCGTGATCAAATCCACGGATTGCAGCCGTGGCTTAAAGCCGTGTAGACGGCAGATTACAGCCAAAATTTTTTGTTATGATAGGTCGCACCATTTCCAGTAACTCGTAAAATGTTTCCTTGTCCATTCTTAGGAAGTTATGAACATCATTGAAGTCTAATAACTCCAATAAGTTTGAATGGCTAAGAATCGATCGTTCTTTCAACCAACGCTTCATCCACTACCTTTTTTTTTTTCTTTTTTTTTCATCAATTGCGGACTAAACCGCTAAGGCAAGGCCCACTATTTGAAATTTTGACAAATTTGGAGCCATTTCTACAACACGGAGGTGTTTTCACGCCAGAAGACGACTAGCGACTGATTCGCGAGCGTGGCTTGGCGCGTTGGCTGACATCCGTCTAGGCGAAACACAATCCGCGGATGCAAACCAGTTTCCGCCAAGGTGACCCCTGCTGGGACGCTGGCTTACAGCCGTCTGGTACATGTTTAAAGCCTAACCAAGAATATAAAAACAACGCCATGTTGCGGAAAACCTATGAAACTAATTTCTTCAAATTGCAACACTTTCCTTAAAAAGTAATTAATGTCGTCTGTCGGTTGCTGTTAACCGTTTACCGCATGGATTTTTTAAATCTGCTCAAATTAATTTACGGCCTTCTGTGACCTAGTAGCTATGCCAGAAAAATATAAAAAAAATAAAAGACTTCGGAAAATTGGGAACAACTACAAAAAACGGATTCGCTAGAAAGTGTTGATGGTGAGCACATTGGAGAATTGAAAATTTAGTTTCTTTTGCCGATTTCCGCTCGAAATTAGTACTTTTTAGTATGTGTATATCATGTGATTGTCCTGTGTTATTGTTTGTCTTGTTGTTTTTGTGCTTTCTACTTGGTAAGTGGTACGCAGTGTTTGTTTTTTCTTTCGTGTTTGGGGATGTAACATTCCTTAATCATGGATGAAATTGTGCCTGAACCCCTGACAAAAATAAAGCTTCCCAGGAGTTATTCGATGGGTCCTCCAACGCCTCATCTCCCCCTGCTCCGCCCTTCTCGCCCGTGAGCGATAATAATTATTACAAATCTTCATCTGACTCAGAGGACATTGCTTGTGATGGGCAGGCTAAGAAACTTAAGCGTCCCCGTGTTGAAGACCCGAGTGCAATCGAAACATCAACACCAGTAAATAAGATTCATAAAAGCACTGGCAGAATGAGGTACTCGACCTCCGATAAAGCTCCCTTCCTGGTTCATGTATCCCGATCCGATACTGATGAACGTTCTGGATCTACCATGCACCCGGTCAGGTTCGGAAAGTTTCTCATGAACAGTAACACTATTGGTATCAAACCTGATGGGATCAAGCGGGTTGGGAGAAATAGAGTCTCTGTGGAGTTCACTAAACCAGAGCAAGCTAACTGCTTCCTGATCTGTACCAAACTATTTGACAAAGGATATATTGCCAGCATTCCCACCTATAATATCACCCGCATGGGTGTAATAAGTGATGTCCCGCAGGACTGGACTGATGAAGAGGTTCTACTAAACATTCAAGTCTCCGATGGAATAGGAAAAATACTGAAGGTCCGAAGAATTAACCGGAAGGTTACTTCTCAGGATATATCGGAATGGAAACCTACCCAATCGGTCATAGCCACCTTTGATGGGCAAGTGCTCCCTACTAGAGTTTTTGCTTGTTATACATTCTTACCTGTGAAACTGTATCAATACCCCACAGTCCAATGCTTCAAATGCTGCCGATATGTGCACACGAAACCAAAGTGCAGGTCCAAGCCTAGGTGCTCGAAATGCGGTGAAAACCATACTACTAATTCATGCAACAAGAACCCATCTTGTCTCTTTTGCTGTGGCAATCACTTGGCCACAAGTAAAGATTGTCCGGAGCAATTAAGACAAAAGAACATTAAAACTATTATGGCAGAGAAGAACATATCTTATGAAGAATCATGCTTCCCTGCTCCATACAGGTCCTATGCGGAGGTATCAGCCTCCCAAACTTACCAAACCCAGTCTTCTCCACCTTTCTCTGCTCCTTCTTCTTCTGGCTACAGAAAAACTATCTTCAAATCCCCAAAACCTAATTAATTCACCCCGTCCGGGTATGACAAGATATCTCATCAGAACATTATTAACTCTTTCACAAACCCCGAACCACAGAATGGTTGTGCTTTACAAAGCCAATCTCAAACTCAGTCCTCTCCAGCAGATAATGTTATATCATTACAGCTGTCACTCCTCACCTCAATGATTTCCAGTAACAATTCTATACCTGACCACGTAGCTTCACAACTCCTCTCATTTGTAAACCGTTTCAATGGCTCCACTGGCCATTCTTCAAGGGAACGCGAGAAGCGTTTAATTAAAAATAAATGACATATTCTTTTTAATAAATAAACATTGTCCCCCTCTTGTCTTTGCCATCACGGAGACCTGGCTTAAGCCAGGAAGACGCTTTAACCTGCGCGGCTATTGCTCTTTCCGAGATGATAGGCAGGATGGCAGTGGGGGCAGTTCAGCCCTATTTGTAAATAATTGTGTTTGTCCTATTTCAATTCCTATTCCCCCCCATAATAATGAAATTAGTGTAGTAGGCGTTGTTGTTCAAGGTATTTCTATTCTTTCCATATATACCCCTCATCCTAATCTAACCTTTCTTCCAGATTTAAGACGTATATTTTCGGTTTTAACCCCCCCTTATCTAATATTAGGTGGCTTTGATGGCCATCACTTAGGGTTAGTTAGTCACTCGGCTTAGGGTTCCCCTCGCAACGACAGTTTTGGTAGGGCCCTAGTAGATCTCTTTGATGATTTAAACCTATGTTTGCTGAAAAGCTGTGTTGACTTCTCACTATGTTCCCCAGACCTGGCTTCCCTGATCTGCTGGCATAGGTTGAACCTTACACATGGTAGTGACCACTTCCCATTAAAAATGACCATTCCTTCGTCATCCATCCCCCACAGGGACTTCAACCCCTTATTAAAGTACCGTGTGTCTCAAGCCAACTGGGATGGTTATTCTGATAAACTTAGCCTACTCACCAGCTCTCTTCCTGATGTTCATGAGGGCAATGCTGTTGAATGCTACTCTCAATTCACTAACGCTGTATCATCTGCTGCTGATGAATCGATCCCGCATAAGAACTCGGCTTCTGAAAAAGTATCTTCTCCACCATGGTGGGATAGAGAGTGTACAGTAATAATCAAAGCTCGCAATAATGCTGAAGTAATCTACATATCTGCTATGACCGTTGATAACCTAGTTAGTTATCGTAAAATAGTGGTTAGATCCAGACGTCTCTTTAGAAAGAAAAAATACCAGGGGTGGAAACGATTTTGTTCCACTCTTTCTCCATCAACTCCAGCTAGTTTGGTTTGGCATTATATTAACAGGTATAGAAGGGGTTGTGTTCATCATAACTCTCCCCGCATCCCCCATCATATTGCTATAAATTTCCTTAATAAATTGGCTCCTGACTATGTCCCTCTCCTAGAGGAATCTTGCAATTCCCATACATTACCTACTATCAATGTCCCTTTGGATGCTTCATTTTCCATTGCAGAACTTCAATCAGTATTATCCCATGTCCGCGACTCAGCCCCTGGGATGGATGGATTCCCATATTCATTTCCTAATTTCGTAATTCGTAATTTCTTTATTGTACTACACAAAACAGTCATACAGATTATCCCACAGACAAACTGTGTATAGACAGTTTTGTGGGACGTTAGTTTGATACACTGTTGTTATTATTAAGACTAATAAATGAATAAATAAATAAAAGATAACTTATAATAGAAAAAACATGTACAAAGGCGAGCTTATCTCTCAAAAGAGATTTCTTCCAGCAAACCAAAATTCATTTCTAACAAATGCAGGCCGGCCAGCTTTAGAGTATCTGTTAAAACTTGTGCACATTTTTTATAATACAGGTTATGTTCCAGACTATTGGAAGGAACAAATCGTTATCCCCCTTCTGAAACCCGGTAAGTCCCCGGATGTAGCTGATCATTATAGACCTATAGCCCTGTCCTCGGTCTTGGCAAAAACCCTAGAGCATCTCATTAAGAATCGATTGGAGTGGTTTGTAGAGTCTAAGGGTATCCTTGCTCAATCTCAATTTGGTTTTCGCAAAGGCTACAGTACATCTGATAGTCTTAGCATATTCATCTCTGATGTTCGGCTAGCTTTCTCCAAAAAACAATCTGTCCTAGCTGTGTTCTTGGACATATCTGCTGCTTATGACAATGTTTTTCTTTCGGTGCTCAGGTACAAGTTACAACAGCTGAACATCCCTGTAAGAATGAGAAATTTGCATTTACAGTCTGCTTATGTCCAGATCAATCTCACTTCGTATCCCTGGCGAGAGCTTTGAACCCCGTACGGTGTGGAGAGGCCTCCCCCAGGGATCTGTTCTCAGTCCTCTACTATATAATATTTATACTGCTTCTCTTCATACTTCCCTAAATAACGATTGTCAAAATTTACAATATGCTGACGATCTGTGTCTGTACATTCCTAGCTCAAGTGTTGAAGATGCTGGGGAGTCAATGCAAGTCTCTCTCAACTCATTGAATGCTTGGCTGCTATCCAATGGTCTCAATCTATCAGCTTCTAAGAGCACTGTGGTAGTGTTTTCTAGGAAGAGGGACATTACTGACATAGATTTAAAAATAAACAATTCCTCTATCCCTGTTTGTAATTCTGTAAAATTCTTAGGCGTATTCCTAGACTCAAAATTATCTGGTTCCGTTCATCTAAATTATATTGTTAATAAATGCGAAAAGACAATAAGTATTCTTCGAGTTCTCTCTGGGGTATGGTGGGGTGCCCACCCATTTACTCTGAAATTAATGTATAATGCCCTCATTAGGAGTGTACTTGACTATGGATCCTATCTTTTAGAACCTTGTAGTAAACTGGCTCTTTACAAATTGGATGGTATCCAATCTAAGGCACTTAGAATTATAACTGGATGCATGAAATCATCTCCTATCAATGCCTTACAGGTGGAGTGCGGAGATCCTTCTTCGATTCTAAGGAGACAATATCTCTCTGACCGGTTTATATATAGGGCTTATTTATTCTCAAATCATCCTCTTTTTTAAAATTAGAATCCCTTAATAATATTTGCAATATTTTTAATGAATATTGGAAATGTAAGAGTCCTCCTCTTATTCTCAATAGTTTCTGAAAGCTTAAAAACATCGAGGACTCCTGCCCAATCATCCGAAAAGATAAATTACCATTATATTGTTTCCCCCTGCCAACTGTCCTCTTCACTCCGAAAATTATTTTGGATCTTAATATTGTAAAAGGTTCGCCTTTAGCAAACTCGTCCTTTAACTCGGTTTTAAGATCAAGATGGGAAGACTGGTAATATTTTTATACTGACGCCTCCAGGCTGGAAGAGACTGTTCCGACTGGTTTCGCAGTATTCTTTCAAAATTCTAAAATAGAAATTAAACTTCAGAGCCCGCCTCAAAGCTCAGTGTACACAGGAAAATGCCTTGCGATCTTGGAAGCTTGCTCGTTTATTGAATCCCATAATATAAGACATTTATTGCATTATGATCATATTTGATTTATTTTTTATTTTTCTCTATGTACTTATATGTTACTTAAATGTTTGATTTGTAAAACTACATTATTTTTGTTTACTTGCTGCTCATTAAATGATTTCAGTTTTGAGATTTGAACTTAGTTGCCATAATATGAAACGCAGTAAAACAAAAAAGCTTTCATATGATATGAGTTTTATTACTGTTGGATGTTTTTGGAAAAGTAAATAAATATTTATATATTAACAATTTCTTGCTCGTGTGTACATTTAAACCATACTGTTTCCCTACAACTGTCTTGTACAACTTCTGTGATGTTCTCTCGGTTAGACAGCATACATAGCATTGTTCTGAAACAACACAAAAACAATTCCCCACATCAAAATAACTACTTACGAAAATAAGAAGAAATAAAGTATTTCATATAGTATTAGCACGAACCAAATTTATGCAACGATTTTTTAAATTTCTGGGTCCCTATATTTATAATAATCTGAGTAAGCACATTGACCTTTGGTCTAATAACACTTTTGATAATAATAAAAACATACGTCTTTGGTTGCGCACACAAACATATGATGACTGCGAAAACTTATGTTCGTCTAACACAAGTCCAATTATATTTATATTGAAATAATAAGTTAAGTTAACTCTCACAGGCACTACACACCTCATTACTTCCAATCACACACTCACCACACTCCCCATCTTCTCTCCCACTAACATAAATCACCAACACTACACACCAAACTAATACGTTTTTGCTGATCTTATATTTTTAAATGTCAGAAGTTATTTTTTTTTTAAATGTCACATCGGGGGGCACGGCGGTGCCCCCGCCAAGTCGAGCGCGAAGCAAACACTGCCGTACCATCCTTTACTGGAACCATTTCGCCGCATTTTCAGGCCCCTATTTGAGAACCTCTGGATAAGACTAGAACGCAGAAATTTTCGTCATCCAGTAAGCTATAATCACATACTTAAAATCCAAAATTTCAAGTCTGTAGGTTATGTAGTTCCGAAGTTAAGCGAAAGCAATGTTTCGCATTTATGACACTCACTCACTCATGATCATCAGAATAGAACTAGTACTTCCCATAAACTCAGATAGCTGAAATTTGGTACAGAGTTAGGGTTTGAGGGCCACAAAAAGGGAAACCTATAAAAACTAGGATAATCGAAGATCTGGAGTACCTGGTGACCCTGATAAGAAAACACAAGAACTTGGTTTTCTCTTGGTATAGATTCGGTGTATACCGTTTTCATATCTCCCGAAAATCTAATAAAATAAATCAATATGCCCACGTTTCTACAAAAAGAAATGAAATCCCACCAAAATCATTCTGTAAAAAACTAGCCAAGTCTCGATGGAGCTGTTTGTTTTTCTCTAAAAAGTAATGAAATCTAGACAAAGTCGTGCCAAGTCTAAGGTTCCTTACTGCGATTTCTTTATTATTACAGTTAATGTTGTGTGACTTGGCCGTTGAACATTCTTTATACGTTAGTGGGTACAAGTCAATTTTGTTAACACGTTATGTTATATCTGTTGTAACTACCTATGTTATATGTTATATTTGCTATTCTCCATACCTCTCGCTTACACCAACTATGCCCAAAATTCTACCATGGTTCGCTTTGCCTCTGATTTCAATAAAAAAAATAACGCTTTAGATCCGTTTTAACCTCTAAAGCCAAGTTCCGTCAGGATATCATGAATGTGTTGATAGATGATGAGGGAAACAAGTGATCTTACACACACACAAACACACACACACACACACTCAAATACACACCTTCACAACACAGTTATACTCCTCACATTGCAGTTTATCATGTATATATTTATATTACATACTTTCTTTAATTAATGTACTTATTATTCTTATTTTTTACTGACTTGTAATTCTATAAGTAGGTCACTTTTCTTTCTTGGGTTAGTTTCTTTATTCTTATCGCTAAGCTTTTCTTCTACTTTTTTCTGTATCTTCTGTGGATATCTTTAACTGGCTTTATTATTGTTGCTGTTGCTGTTGATGTCCCAATTACAATAAAATAAAATAAATAAAATAAATATTTATACACTTTTAATACCATATAAGCAAATTAACATTGAGTACTCACTGAAAAAACAACAGACCATCCTTTTTTTTTTTGCTACTTTTGGTTGTAATTTTTACACTGCCTCGGTCGCGCACTGAATGACGTAAACAAAAGACAAAAATTTAATTTATTATCAGTTTTTGGAGCCGATTTTTTCGAGCCGCAACATCTAGGGTTATATGATCCAAGTTCGGGGGTCCTAATTTCAATAATTTATGAGATACCGTTGTACATGATATCTCAAAAGATAGAGCAACAGCCAAGCATGTTTAAAAAAAGTGCGCATACAAAAAACTCCGCATAAAAAAATATTGCAGTCAAAAAAACACGACCTTCAAGCTGTAATCCTCACTGTTGAAACCTTCATGAAAATTAAATTTCACACTGCCAAAAAATAGTCCAGAAATAGTCCTAAATAGTCCACAAAGAAAGAAAAATAGTCCTCTTATAGTTCCAAAGTTATAGCTATAGGTTGGTCAGGATTACAGCTTGTCGTCAAGCTGTAATCCTCATCTCTAGTGCAAGCAAATGGAAGGGCCTATCAACTAGGTTTAGATTTCAAAAATTAGTCCAGAAATAGTCCACACGGCATGCCAAATTTCAGAAATAGTCCTTCAACGATTCCAGAGTTATTAAGACATCTTGGTGAGGATTACAGCTTGAAAATTTGATATCATCAAATATCTTCGGAACGCCTACGACTTTCAGTTTGAAATTTTAGCCAAAAAATAGTCCAGAAATAGTCCACCGAAACAATAATGATTACACCTGGTTTACTTTGAAGAAGTGCATTAAAAATACAATGTTTAATTTCCCATACATTTCAATACATGTACAGTCGGGTACAAAATAATAATGGGGTAAACCCTAATAAACCGGTTTATATCGGTTAATTCAATCAAAGGGCTTGTTTTTAATCTCTGAAAACTAACGATAGTGTAATATTGTAGGAAAGTGAGGGACAGAGCTATATATAGCGCATAGCTCTGTCCCTCACGTTCACGACACTTAACTTTTATGTTCTCCCATTGAGCCGGACTTACACCAGAGTTTTGATAACCGCTAAATACAGTTTAAAATACAACCTTAATAAAACACGGATGGTTGGGGGCTACACTCGGCGCCACGAATAAAGAGCTCTCGGAGAAACTGGCGGGGATTACTGCGCATGTGTACAGTCGCGGCATAATTCCGAAGTGCGTTTTTAGGGTTAGTGTGAAGGAATGAGTGTTCAGGACTTTCTTCACTTCTATTTTTTCTCTGTTTGATATTTTGTTGATTGGGATATTAGCCGATGTAAATAATGGACTTTGTGTCAAATAAACTATAGGTATACTCGGCGCCACGACTAAAGAGCTTTGTCCTTGAATGCGCAGTAGTCACTTTTCACAAGTGTTTGGCGCGGGGAAGTGAGGAGCGACGGGGGCGGTAGTCAGCGCCGGCACCTGATTAGTTGATCAGTCGCTTCCCGATGCCCGCACCGAAAGCACGTCTCGAAGCTTCTTGAGTACAGTCGCATACAACATTACCCAACGTTATCTTTCGCCCCGGTCGAAAATGCCGAAAAATAAAGTACTGACTAGGCAAGCTAGAAAAATGGTTTATGATGTGAACTGCTATATCAAAAAAGAGTCTGATGAAATACTGATGAAGAAGTCTGATGAAAAACTTAATTGTGGTTTAATTGTTACAAATTATTAGTCAGCGGGAAGAAAAGAGTGTGCAGGACTATTACTACAAGTATCTATATTCACTAGGCCCTAGTGACTAGGGGCATTCTATGCTAGGGGGTTATTTATATATAGGTTTTAACCTTGACGTTAACAAATGTTGTCAATAGAGAGTACCTATAGTTTATTTGACACAAAGTCCATTATTTACATCGGCTAATATCCCAATCAACAAAATATCAAACAGAGAAAAAATAGAAGTGAAGAAAGTCCTGAACACTCATTCCTTCACACTAACCCTAAAAACGCACTTCGGAATTATGCCGCGACTGTACACATGCGCAGTAATCCCCGCCAGTTTCTCCGAGAGCTCTTTATTCGTGGCGCCGAGTGTACTCTCTATTGACAACATTTGTTAACGTCAAGGTTGAAACCTATATATAAATAACCCCCTAGCATAGAATGCCCCTAGTCACTAGGGCCTAGTGAATATAGATACTCGTAGTAATAGTCCTGCACACTCTTTTCTTCCCGCTGACTAATAATTTGTAACAATTAAACCACAATTAAGTTTTTCATCAGACTTCTTCATCAGTATTTCATCAGACTCTTTTTTGATATAACAGTTCACATCGTAAACCATTTTTCTAGCTTGCCTAGTCAGTACTTTATTTTTCGGCATTTTCGACCGGGGCGAAAGATAACGTTGGGTAATATTGTATGCGACTGTACTCAAGAAGCTTCGAGACGTGCTTTCGGTGCGGGCATCGGGAAGCGACTGATCAACGAATCAGGTGCCGGCGCTGACTACCGCCCCCGTCGCTCCTCACTTCCCCGCGCCAAACACTTGTGAAAAGTGACTACTGCGCATTCAAGGACAAAGCTCTTTAGTCGTGGCGCCGAGTATACCTAGCTGACAGGCAATAAACTTGGCCTGCTTGGGTACGTTACTTGCCTTTTGCTTGTTGTGCTTAAGTTGGGTTTAATTTAAACTGTTTTTAACGGCTGTCAAAAGCCCATGGAAGACTGAAACTTAAATGAGTTTTTTGTTGTACATAACTTGTTTTGCGTGACAGCGATTTGTATTTTGAACGGGTCTTCCAACTTCGGTAGTAGCTATGATATATATTTATATAGTTGAGCTGAGATGTAAACAACAATGGCGGAATTAGTATCGTGAACGCGCTGGCAAAACTTCGTCGAAATACGATTTTGCCGAAACTTTTGAAGACATCTCAAAGCATTTTTCGGTGGAAATTAAGGCACGAGTGTTTAAAAATCACATCAATCGGTACATGACAATTGCAATAACGACATCATTGCAATGGAGGAAAGTGTTAAGAACTGACAATCAATGTGTAAATGATAACATGTTAGGTTCTGTTCTCACAAAACATTATTTGAAAAAATAACAGATCCATTTTTAATTACAATAATCACAGTCGGTTCATTGGTATAATCATCACATAACATCAAACATTGTTCGATTAATTACAGTCTTAATCATTTAAATTTTAGGTATTTAATTAAGTGCTTAATTCTAAATAATTAGCACCTCCCTAGTGTAAGTATACATAAAGGTGTAGTCAAATTTTAAGGGGATAACCCCTTCAAATTTTATTACACCTTTATGTAGGGACATCATAGTTTCGCCATGAAACATCTTCAGAGCAACTTTATTTTAAACCTCTTCCAAAAATGAATATACAGGCTGTTGTTTTGTAGAGTTACGCCTATATAAACCATCATTATGAACAACTTTCCCCCAGAAACATATGGTCGCAAATGGAAAAAAATCGTCCCTCATTACATTGACCAATCAGCAGATTACATGTTACTATGGGAGACCCAAGATGTTTTTCGTTTGCGACCATATATTTCTTGGGGAAAGTAATTCATAATGATGGGTACTATAGTCCCTTACCCGGGCGTAGCTTTACAAAATAACACACCCTGTATAGAGAGGTGAAAAATAAAATTGCTCTGATAAAACGGTTTCATAGTGTAAGTTGTTCAGAAAGATGTTTCTAACAACCTCTAATTTGACTACACTTTTATTTTACAGCCTGTATATAAATCACATGTAATGGACTTATAAATTATGATATATTATCATACATACATTCATATGCTCACGCCTATTTCCCGGAAGAGGGGTAGGCAGAGACCAAAGAACCTGTATTATCATATAAAAAAACAGTCAAAATAAAGTAAGTATAATTGCTAGATCTCTAACCCAACGAGTAGTCAGTAGAGTTCAATTATTATGGAAAGTGGCAGTAAAATCATGAAAATTACGAATAAATGTTGTTGATTTTAAATATTTTCATCATTTTTAAATTAGTATTAGAGCGTACTATACTTTTTTTTACAAAATACTATCCTTTTTGTATTTTTGTGCTATCCTTTTCAACGCACCAAAATCCAACACTGGTTGTCGTATAGCGCAGCCGGTCTGGAGTGGAAATGGTGAGATGATTTGTACCTTTGTAGGAAGGTAGGTAGTTAGGTACTGTAGGGTCTTGAGCACTACCTATCACGGCCTATACTTGAAATATATAATATTAAGACTTGACTTGACTTGTGTTTTTATTTATCATGAATGGTTACAATTTGTATAAAAGGGATCAAACTGGCTCGATACCTATTACGCTAATCCTTACTATATAATTTAGCTGTCGCTGGCCGAAGCCTAAGGTGAAGTGTGTCACATTGACTTTTCACATCCAAGCCTCTTACTTTTTTTTTACCAATTACGTAACAGTGTCAAAGTGAACACCCACTCTAAAGAGGCCCGTATACAATATTATCGCATAGACAAATATCGAACCTTACAATCATTCCCCCCTCCCTTCAAAAAAAATAAATTCCAACGGATTTTTTTTTTCAAAGCGGCAACCCTAACTCAAAGTCTAAAATCTAAAATGACAACCCTATCTCAAAGTCTAAAATCTAAAAACATTAAATGTTAACATTAAGTGAGCTTGCTATGCTTGAAATCTAAAAAACAGTAAATATGCCGCAAGCATAATTTTAAATAACATCGAGGACCCTAATCCGTATCTGTCCAACCATCCCATTTAACCTACTTAATTCAACATTAAATACCCTAACATTAAATTCTGATCACGCATAAGACCAGTACCAAAACAAAACATTGACATGAATAAGAATAAATTGACAAGAAATAGAATAAACTGACCGAAGGTCATATGTTAAGTTACACACTTAACTACACTTAGGGTGTAGATCCTACTTAATATAAACCTAACTACACATAATGTGTAGGCTATGCAGCTTAAAAACTTAAATTATAACACCCTATGATCCCATCATACAATTATTCGCGGCTTAACACTAACCTACCTTACGCCAGAAAATTCTCTATTACAATACGAAGGCAAACAGCTGAATCTAGCTAAGATTTAGCTCCTCGAATGGTTATCATTCGACAAACTTTCTGACAAAAAAAAACTAGCGAAAAACTAATCAGACAACTATAATACCTCCGTTCTTAAAAATTAAAACAACTCCATCGTTGCTTAAAAAAAATCATTTACTCTTTCCCCCGAATGGAAATATTTCAAAAATTAACGCAGGCAAAGATCAAAGAAAAAAATTATCATTTTCAAATATAGGAAACGTCAACCATATTAACAGGATTAATCTATAGAACCGTATTACTAAGCCACAGCTTAAGAATGAGTTCATTAAAATTCGTTCCAATAATACGATGAAATCAACTAGCTTTAAAACCGATACTACAACTTACAAACATCTCAACTAATCCATTGGAATTCAGTAAACTATCTTTTACTATTAAAAGTTTGGGATAATCGCCGTGAGTTGCAACCAATTACCCAAGTTAAAACACTACAAAGAATCTCGAATGTGTATCGAATACCCGAGTTATCCCACATCAGAAATTACTTTCATTGAGAAACCTTCGTTACCAACTTTATGAACAACCCTTACTCTCCCCTATCATAGTTCAGCAACAACATGAAAAGAAACACCGGTTAATAAACAATTCATAACAATACCGCATACATAAACCACAAACCAACAACCGGGATAACATTATATTATACTCCTAATGTATAATTATTTAATATCAGACGAACTCCTCAACGCAGCACAAAGCGTTTTAAACGATTTATGTTAACAATTACGCCCCGTGACCGTGAGTCCAGACGACGAATCAGCACATTAGACCTCCCAACGATCTCAATGACCTTGTATGGTCCTTGATACAGACGTGCCAACTTCATACATCTTCCCGTTATCCGCCTTGGTACGTATGACAAAACTAAGTCATTCACCCGGAACGATCTGGGTTTTGATCTCATATCGTAATACCGTTTTTGTACACGCTGTGCGTTCGCAATATTCCCTAACGCCTTAGTGAGCAGCCTACCCATACGATTTACCCTTTCATCTATCGTTTCGTCTAAACCAACTGCGTTTAATCCTAATGATCGATCCACCACTGAGCACGGTTCCCTACCAAATAAAATATTATACGGCGACACTTTCGTTGACGCCTGCACTGCACGCTAGTGTTATACGCATGTACTACCAAAGGTAAAACTGCGCACCCATTGCCTTTGATTACTACCTAAATATTTTGATAACATCGAAGTTAACGTTCTATTCATTCGTTCTACCAAACCGTTACTCTGGTGAAACGAACTTGTATGTATCATTTTAGCCCCAAACTGTTTCTTTTACGATTCCCGCCGTAAAAACTGTACCTCTATCTGAAATAATTTCCCTAATCCGCCCGAACCTACAGAAAACTTCTTCAAATAAAAACCGCACTACATCTTCCGATGTAACCCTAGGTAACGCCTTACATATTGCAAACCGCGACGCATACTCTACCGCGACTATAATAAATCGGTTATCTCTCGACCAACGTGGAAACGCTACTAACACGTCGATTCCTACCTTCTCAAAAATATCCGAGACCGTAATCGGCATCAAATCTGCTACGCTTTTAACTAATTTCCTTTCTTGACACGGCACGCACGAAGCTATATAACGCTCTATCTCCTTATCGGCTTTCGGCATGAAATATTTCGACCGAAACCTCTTCAACGTCTTTGCGAGACCCAAATGACCTCCTGTCCACGCCTCATCATGTAATTCGTTCATTACATTTTGAAACAAAGACCTAGGCAATACTAATACCTACCTAATTTCTCCATCTCTACGTACGCTTTTATATAATAAATTATTTCTCAAACAAAAACCGCTACGCCACGCTTCCGGACGTTCGCTCAACCGCGTTAACCATCTACTACAAAATGAATCGTTCTATTGATCCGCCTGTAACGACTCTACATTAATACTAAAAACTTCCAAACCATCATCTTCAGGTTCAGAACGAGAAGAAGACTGAGGTCCTTCTGTTTCCCGTTTCCCTTCTTCCATTAGCGGATTCCTACTCATAAAATCTGCCACTACATTGCTTTTCCCCAAGCAATGAACTATCTCGAAATCCCATTCTTGTATCGCTAACGCCCATCGCGCTAACCTACCAGAGATATATTTTTTCGACTGTAACCAACATAACGCGCTATGGTCTGTAACAACCTGAAAATACGATCCCCAAAGATAATGCCTATAGTGCCTTAACGCCCATACTAACCCCAGACACTCTTTCTCCGTCGTACTATATTTTTTCTCCGCATCCGTTAACTTCCTAGACGCATAGGTAACCGGACTAATTTTTTCAACGCACTGGATCAACACTGCACCTAACGCCTTGTTAGACGCATCCACATAAACCCTCGTAGTAACCGACTTATCCCCCGAATAATACGAAAGTATTGGCGCACTACACATAACCTTCTTAATACAATCGAACTGTTATGACGCGCTGCGTCAGAAGGTTTTTAAAAAAATATTAAAACTTTATTGACGATAATTAGTTTTTATTAGAATTAATATATCGTGAATTTATCACAAATTCCGTAATAATTAACTTTAGAAATCCTTTATGAAGGGAAAGGTCTTAACCCTCAGAGTGACCAACGTAGACTGCCTGCCATTAGCAACGAGTAAAAGAGTCTAGAATAGAATTTGATGACGGATAGAAATTAAGGTATTGTCAGCCAGAAGGGTAGCTAAGACGGGGTATAACAGCCCTCCGAAAAAGAGTAAACTTAGGGGTGGAAGGGTAAGTTTACGAAGAATTAGCACAAAATTAATCGATTCTGAGACGCGGCAATGGAATGGGGTCTTGATCATTATTAGAATCAGAAGTTTCTGTTTCAGGGACTGTTGTTATTCTGAATGATTTGATTGAAATTGGGTTAAAACGTTTCCCATTACAAAAATAGTAAAGAATAAAAATTAAAAATAGAAGTAACACAATAACGGTAATGATTAGAAAACTAGCATGGTTGGAAACAATGTTATAATTATCCAAAAGTGAATCTAATTTCTTAACAGTTTCTTTAGAGGAGTCTTCATAATTTTGAAAGTATTCGAGGTTTATATTGGAAATATTCATGCCAGGTACATGAATTTTAGCTTTTTGAAAAGTGTTAATATTACAACAACTATCATTAATCAGATTGAAATCTGAACTAATCCTACTTACATTTACTACAATGTCAGATCGGGAAAATAGTTTAATGCAGCAGAAGGCAATGCACTGTGGTTGCATGTTAAGTACACATATTGTACCGGATATTGTGAGTTCTCTGACATAGGACTCACAGTCAAGGGTTATCTTAGTTAATTCGGATTGTACAAAAATCCATTTGTTGTGGTTAATATTTTGCCAAATAGCTATTTTACCATTCAAAAATTTAGTTTTGCACTGGGGTGGAAGTGTTTTGACAACTTTAGTAATTATTTCTATTTCACATATCGGATCTATAACTGTCGAGGATGAACTAGGTAAGTCACATATGTAGGTGTGTTTTAAAGCATGTTTACAAATATTCAGGTCTTCAAAACTACAATAGTTCGATTTGTCTTTGCTGAGTGCAATGTATGGTTTTGTAGGAATTATAATAGCATAGCTATCTGGATTTTCTGTGTCATGTGGTATCGGGACCGGAATGGTTTTATAAAAATCAAACTCGATGTGATAAACAAGAGGTATCCTTAAAACAAATATCAACTTAGAATCTAAAATACATGACACTAATTCTGATAAATTAGTTATAACATGAATATTACTTAAATCTAAAGGAGTCGGAAACTCTCTTAACTTAGGTAAGTACTTAATACTAGACACAAGATCATTGTACAATTCAGTTGGAGTGATAACCGCAGAATGAAGGGTGTTTGTTTTTGAGAACAAAATATAGTTAGTGATATCCTCTAATTGGAAGGTCAGAGTCAATAGATTGGCATTAAGAACATTAAAAACATTAGTTAACTTATTTTTAAACTGCATAGAATGTGTTTCATCCGTAACATTCTTCAAAGATGAAACTAGTGTATCAACAGCGTCATTCAGACGACCTTCATTTTGTGCAATAAAATGAATGGTTTCATTGACCTTTGAAATTGCTGCTGTGGACATAATGATGTTTTGCTTCAATAAAGAGGTCAATTGTTTATCGTTATTTTGTAAGTTCTGAATGGCGTCGTTATACTTATTCGCATCATTGTCGTCCATCGTGCCAAAAACGTGTTTCAGAACAGTGCCTACTCCTGAGAACCAAGCGGATCTTTTAGATCTCGTAGGAATGAAGTGAGATATAGAGCTATAGTCTCTCACAACACCATCGTATAGAGCCTTAAGAGGTTGGATGATATTGTGACATTCTACATCTTCCAAAGCGTCACTTTGTTGACACAAATATCGAGCTGTTCCGAAAACGCCATTGATGTTGTCTATGTGAGGCTTAATGTATCTAATGTCTATAGGGATGACAACGTGCAGGTAGTCATTTATGAGTTTCATTGTACCGACCGGATCGAAGTAAAGTCCAGGGCTTTTGTGCAGGGGTTCAATGAAATCTTCAGAAGGCATCGCTATGATTGAGAGCGGCATTATCAGCCTGAAAATAAGTGATTTAGAGTGAGGCCAATTTCACTTCATCATAGTGATGTTTTATGTATTTACGATTGATTAGGAGGGATAAGGTATTGTTACCATGTATTTTCACTACTTTATAAGGGCCTTTCCAAATCGGTGATAAGGCTTTTCTGAGACGTAGGTGGTTCTTTAGATAGACCAAGTCACCTACTTTATATTGAATAGGACGAGTTCGGTTGTCATAATATGATTTGGAGTTTTCTTTAGACTTGAGCATATTTTCTATAGCTCTTTGTCTGGAATGTTGTAATCTGTGTTGTAGCATTTTCACATATTCGGGGTATGACGCATCAGGTGGAGTACTGTATATGGAATCTGGAAGATGTGGTTTGTGAGCGAATAACAATTCGTAAGGAGTGTAATTTGTAGTGTAGTGTATGCTGGTGTTGTATGACAGCATTGCAGTGTAAACATAACGAGGCCAGTTATCTTGATGTTCGTTAATGAAAGATTTGAGATATTCTTTCAAGGTGGAATGGCTTCGTTCAAGTGCACCTTGGGTCTGAGGGTGGTAGGGAGAGGACCATAGTTGTTTTATTTTCAGGAAATCACATGTTTTCCTGAACAAGTCAGCTGTGAAATTAGTGCCCTGATCTGTCAGAATGGTCTTGGGTATTCCAAATAAGGAGACAAAGTGAATGAGACAATCGCTTGATTCTTCAGCAGTTGTGCTGCGGATTGGGTAAGCAACAGAAAATTTCGTGAGATCGTCTTGAATGGTAAGGATGAATCTGAGTTTAGCAGTGCCAGACTCCGGTAATGGTCCGACAATGTCCAATGCTACACGTTGAAAGGGAGATGTCGATGTAGATGTGATTTGCATAGGAGCTCTATTGGTTTTCCTAAGGGCTTTGTTTTGTTGGCAAGATGTACATTGCCTCACATAGTTCTCAACGTCACTGCGCATGCCTTTCCAAAAATATTTTTCTTGGATTCTTTTCAGCATTCTGACAGCACCTAAGTGTCCGACAACAGGTAAATCGTGATTCTCTTGGAGAATTTCGTTAATTTCGCTCAAAGATGGGTACATGATAGTATTGTGGTAGATATTGACAACAATATTGGTATTATGGAATAGGTAGTTTAGTATGTTGTATATCTTGATAAAGGAGTGTTTGTCGAATGGGCTTCTAAAATCGGATATACCAATTTCAGTTGTTTCGGTGGATTGGATTAGTAGTTCATTCCTAACTGCTTTGAGAGTGTTAAAGATTTCAGGATATTTATTTATTAACATAATTTATCTATGCCTTGACAGCCGAGGCCAAATCGACATAAATTACAGATATATACCAATAAAATAAAATATTTACAATCCAAATTAAAATTCACAATATGTCATCAATCATAAATCAATTAAATCAATTAATAAAAAACCAAATTCAATGTTATAATTTGACATTACTGTCATTCCATCATCTCGCAGAACCTGCCACACATTCGCACAATGTCCCTCCATGCATCACCAAACAGATCGTTCAGTGGTGCTACCGCCAACAGAGCATTAAGGCTGTCCCGCGCCCGGACAAGCGGAGACTGCCGGCGCGCCACCGTGCGGTGCGAGCCGCCCGCTAGCAGCTGGTGCCTGCGCCCGCGTACGTAATTGTCAGGCACAAATAACGCGCATACCGCACTGACAAGCGTCGCGCAGTCACTGTCGCCTCGCAACAATCGACACACAGTCAGAAGTTGTTCAGTGTTACGTCTCACCTCTAGTGAGTTATATCCAAGCATACCCAATATAAAAGCGGTTGGATAGAGATAAGGGTAGTACCCAAATTTCCTCTTATATAGGTATCGTAAAAAAGCTTTTTGTACCTTCTCGAGCATAAGGACGTATGAGCTTTCGTGTGGATTTCAAACAACCGAGCTAGATTCCAGTTTGGTTCTCACTAGGGCAGTGTAAAGAAGCTGTACCACACCCAGATTACGGAATCCCTTACTATTCCGAATCACAAACCCCAATCTTTTAAAGCATTCTGTTTAATTTCCCACGCCTACCGAACGGCGTGAGAATCCTGAGGGGTTGTGCCTTTGCCACGTGAGAGAAAAGAAGTGATGAAATTGGTTACTGACCTTGTCTCCGTAGGCAGAAAATCGAAAGCTCGATTCGAGACGGGAATACGGGAAAAGGGCACAGTTTGGGATAGGATATGGAGTGAATCGAAACCTATCGTTGCTGCCGACGCTGTCGCCGGCGTGCTGCCTGCCGTGACCGTGGAGTCGCCGCTACCGATGCGACGATGTCCAATCAACCGGGATCACTTGGCCGCTGACGCGAATCTAATTACCATCAATAGCCCGACGCTATGAGGTAGATTTACACTCTGACCAGGCCCGATGCCTGTATGATAATTGGTACACCGAAATACCATCACGGGGCCCGAGCCGCCATTTTATTCTCCCGATGAGACCAGAGCAAGAGTAGAGTTAACCTCCAATTTCTCCTCTCGTTTCCGATACGAGTGACAGCTGCTAGTCCGTTTTCGCTAGTGATGTCTCGATTACTCGCGATCGATTCGCGCAACAAAAACCGGTGCGTTTCCGACGCATAAATATTAAACACATTCCTTGGCTAAAGTGCTCATGTGCTCATGAAATGTAAGTTTAGGGTCAAACGTAACACCGAGATCGTTCATCGAATACACTCGAGTCGAGTGATATGAACTTTCGTCAAAGTGATGGACCTTAGTAAATAGAAGATAGTATGTCTTGTTATTTGTTTCGATTTTGTGAAATGAATACAGTTGTTTCTCACCTTGGATCAGTTGATCAGAGTCGTCCAAATTACCAATGATTTCCTGTATATATGGATTGGACTCATCGAGATCAATGGACGTTGGGACAAGAATTGTTTTACAGGCGCTTTTTGTCAGTTTAGCGTTATGCTCTCTCAAGTTTGTATTGAAGTTTTTGTTTTTATCGGTTATTGACTTGAGGAATTGAGGATATTCCTCTTGGTGTAAACCATCTAATGTGGATAATGGATCTAAAGGTCCAGTTGGGGAAGAACCTGGGCTATTTGAGGGGGTGACGGCACATTAAGAGCATCGAAGTCTGGGCTTAGGTTGTCATTGTACGGGCTTAATTCTAGGGAACTAAGATCAACCAGGCCATCATCTGGATCTGAAGTATTGACTGGGTGGACTGGAAACCGGGATAATGCATCTGCTACGGAGTTGAGTTTTCCTTTACGATAGACAATTTCATATTCAAACTCTTCGAGCAGTAGACGCCATCGTTGCATTTTGCTGCTTGGGTCTTTGTGATTGAAAAGCCATTTAAGTGGTCTATGATCTGTTACTATCAGGAATTTACGCCCATATATGTATGGTCTGAAGGTTTTGCATGCGAAAATTATTGCCAATAATTCTTTTTCTGTGCTGCTATAGTTAATTTCGTTTTTATTCAGTGTTCTAGAGGCATAGGCAATCGGATTATCTTTTCCAACGGTGCCTTGGGAAAGAACGGCGCCAATAGCGTAATTCGATGCATCGGTTGACAGTATGAAAGGCTGAGTGAAGTCGGGAAATTTCAGTATTGGGGCACAAACTAGTTTTTGTTTTAATGAGTCGAATGCGATTTGTTGTTGGTTTTCCCATTTGAATGAAATATCCTTTTTCAGGAGAGAAGTGAGAGATTTAGCGATTTTTGAGAAATCTGCGATGAAGCGACGGTAATAGGAAACAAGTCCAAGGAAAGATTTAATGTCTTTGGGACATTTGGGTGTGGGAAACTCCGTAACGGCTTTAATCTTTTCTGGGTTTGGTTTTACTCCCTCTTCTGTTATCAGATGTCCAAGATATGCGACTTCACGTCTTAGAAACTCACACTTGTCTGGTTGGAGTTTCAGGTTGAAATCACGAAGTCTTTGAAAGATTTCGGAAATGTTGTTGATGTGGGATTGCAGGTCATAGGAATAGATGACAATATCATCTAGATATACAAAACATTTAATGCCTTGAAGGCCCGAGAGGGCAGAGTTCATCAGTCTTTGAAAAGTCGAGGGGGCATTTTTTAAGCCGAAGGGCATGCGGTGGAACTCAAAATGACCCTGGGGAATTGAAAAGGCTGTCTTTTGAGAATCTTCAGCTGACAATGGGATCTGATGGAAGCCTGACGCTAGGTCTAGAGTGCTGAAATACTTGCATTTTCCAAGTTGGTCCAGGATTTCGGAGATGTTTGGAATCGGGTAAGAGTCACCGATTGTGATATCGTTTAACTTTCTGTAGTCAATGACTACACGCCATTTACGTTGTCCAGAGGCGTCCAGTTTCTTTGGGACTACCCAGATAGGGGCGGACCAAGGGGATCTTGAAGGTTTAATAATGTCTTCGTTTAAAATTTTGCTCATTTGGGTTTCTACTTCTTTCTTATGACATTCCGGAAATCTATAGGTTTTTGTGTGGATGGGAATATTAGTAGACGTTTTGATTTCATGACTGATTGCATTAGTGTGTGTCAGTTTATCTCCAGGGAGATGAAAAATGTCGGAAAAATCTGAACAGATTTCGCGGAGGGCTTCATCTTCTTCGCTATTAAGATGCGAAGTACGTAGTTTTTCAAGTACTTCTTGTGTTCGGTGTACTGAACTAGGGTATTTATGGTTTTGATTATCTGTAGTATTTACTGAATCGCGTTTCTTAGTCGTGGATTTGGGTGAATGTCTATAGACATTATATAAATGTACAGGGATAATGTGCAACACGAGGTTGGAATTCACCGTAACAGGATCTTCTGAACGATTTATAACTGTGATATTTACTCTTGAGTTTTCTTTAATTTTGACCAAACAGTTTGCAATGAGTAAGTGTTCGGAAGGGTGTTGGTCAAGTATCAGACCCTCTTTTAGCGCAGGGTCAGAAACGGGACATTCAATCACAGTTTCAGTGCGAGGGGGTATTGTATAAATGGGTTCGTTAAATTTCATTTTCAAGACGATGGTTTTGAAATTGAGGGTATTGCTAATATAGTCGATATTACACTCGTGGTATTCGAAGAGGTCGTTCCCCATAATACCGTCGTAGGGTATGAATACATCGTCTACAACGTGAAATGTGTGTGAAATGACAGAGTTAATGTCAGGGAACATTTCTAATTGAAAATGACCTAATGTTGTCGATGATTCGACATTATCAATGCCTTTGAATTTGATAACTTCCTTCGTTAAGTCTGGCATTAATTCTATAGAACCTTTCTTGATAAGACTAAAGGATGCACCAGTGTCAATCAAAAACAACAGTCTTCGTTTGGACAGTTTTGTCTGCAACGAGACATGAGGTAAGTATCTCTTCGAAGTGTTAGAAGAAACCTCAAAGACGTTTAAATCAGTTGTCTTGATGTGTAATGCAGAGTTTGGCTTAGTATTGAACTCAGAGTTGGACTCAGTGTGGGACTCTGTGTGTGACACAGTGTTGGACTCAGTGTTGAACGCAGTGTTGGACTCAGTGAGGGACTTAGTATGTGACGCAGTGTCGGACTCAGTGTTGGACGCAGTGTTGAACTCAGTGTTGGACGCAGTGTTGGACTCAGTGAGGGACTTAGTATGTGACGCAGTGTTGGACTCAATGTGGGACTCAGTGTGTGACGCAGTGTGTGACGCAGTGTTGGACTCAGTGTTATAGTCATAGTATGGACCTGTGGTTTAAAATGATCCTCTTTCTTTTTCTGCCACGATGGACGAATCTGAGTGAGGGGACAATTTGCAACATGACCCCTATTAAAAGCACTTTGAAGTAACTTTTCTTCGGAAACAGCTAGATTAATAGCTTCATTCAGGGTTTCTGGATTTTGACATCTTACAACCGTAGAAAGCTTAGGTTTTAAGCCTATCACAAATGTATGCATGGCAAGGTCTCGCATTGCCGCGAGCCGGCCAGCCAATTCGCCTTTCTTTTTAGTGGGAATGCTAATGTTGATTTCAGTCAACAACTGAGCCAGACAAGACTCTAAACGGAGAGCGAATTGGTTGACAGTCTCGTTATTTTGTCGGCAATCCTGTAAATCCGACAATAAGTGAGCGTAATGTTTTCGCTCACCGAACTGGGCCTTTAAAAACTGTTCTAACTGAACCCAGTTTTAAAATTCTTTGATAGTGCACGCGGCTTCGGCGCGCCCTTCTAACTGACTTAGTATGTATTTAAACAGCACATCTTGCTGTGTTGTAGATGCTAATTTTATAGCATTACTACAATTATTCAGGAATGCATTAAGTTTTTCCCTAGTGCCATCGAATCTCGGCACAGATTAAAATGTTTAAGTCAATTGACGACATTGTAAATAGAGTAGTTGTGCTCCCACTTGGATTATCTATAGGAAGTGTCGCGACCGGTTTATCTTCAGTCATAACAAAGTATAATGTTCATAAAATAATACACAGCTTAATAATGCACGAACAATAACATCGACCAACACGGTGGGCGACTAAAGTTATAAAACTCAGCGTAATATAATAATCACTCTACTTGCAACGGGATATGATTGTCACGTTCACAAAAGTTATAAGTCAAAACACTTACATTTGTATGCAATCGCACTACTTGTTCCATGATGCTTCTCCAGGGCCACCGAGAGGGGGGGTGTGACGGGTGGGTTTCCCCCGGGCCCGCAGTTTTCAGAAGGGCCCGCGATTTTCCGAAAAACCTTCACTTTAATGACGATTTTGACTGTTTGCATAGAATCAATCCTTTCAAATTTTCGCGCCTGAAGAGTAACGACCAATGAGAACGCGCTATTGGTTTGTGGAGCTGCGCGCGCTTTTCAGCAGTCATCGTCAGTATATTTCGTTCGAAAACGTTCTCGCGCGTGCGCGATTGCGTTTCAACCGTGCAGTACTCAGGGATGCCAACCTTACACTCTTGCCATAAACTTTTGAAGTGAAGTTGCTGCAGTTGGCATCACTGGTCTCAGTCATCTGTGTCCTGAACGCCGAAATAAAGTCGTGCACGTTCGAACACGTTTTGTGACAGTTGCGTAGAGATAATAATTGTACGTTTTGCTCTCGCCGCTAATTTTCCTGTTAATTTTACCTTCCGAGCGAAAATGGCCAAGGCTTTACTGACGTTTTCAAGTGTATTTTAACGAAACAAACGTAAGTATTGTGATGTCAAGTGCGCATATTTCCCTCATTAACAATATTTACTTTTCTTTAATTTTATTAAAGTTTTTAAATTGTTAATATTTACGTGTTGTATTATTTATCGCTTTTGATTTTTATGAAATGAAGCTATTTAATTTATGATATGTAAAAAATGCTTAATACATAGATAATTACTGGTAATTACATACTGGTAACATACTGGTAATTTAAGATAAATTTCTCAAATAATGATCTAAACATTACGAATTAAGCTTTTATAACATTTTATATTATCTACATATAATGTCAACTTTGAAAAATTGAAATTTTTAATTGTTAGTTTCGGAAAGTAATATTAAATATTAAATGCATTAATAATCAATTAAATAACTATATTTTTCAGTTAGCCAAAATGTATCAACACAAATCCGGAAGCCAGAAGAGAAAAGAGCGAGCGGAGCGAGAACAGAACATCTCAAAAGCACAAAAATCACAAAAAACTCTTGCAGCTTTTGATTTTTTTTCGAAGAAAGATGTCCCCCAAAGTACAAGTGAAGTCATTCCTGGAACTTCAGAGAATCAGCAGCTTCCGGATACTTCTGAAAAAGGACACGTGAATTCTTCAGACTACATTGCTCCTTCCAAAGATATGACCCGTGATGACACTCTGAATATTGGCCATACATCGAACCAAAATGAAACAGCAGAATCAGCCAAAGTACAAGCAAGGTATGACTGTCTTAATGATTTTGATATTGGAAACCTTGAAATGGAATTTCCGCAACCTATAGTGATTCAAAACATTATTCGGCGAGGATGTCAGAAAATGCCTTCGACTTTTCCACGGGATAAATTAAACAAACCATTTTCTACATCACTTCTACAAAGAATTATGCCAAATGGAAAGACGGTACCACGTGATTGGTTGATCTGGAGTCCAAGTAAAAATGCTTTTTTCTGCTTACCATGCCGTTTACTAAATATTAATACACAGAATAGATCACACCTCTGTACTGCCGATGGATATTCGAAAAATAAAGCGTGGAAAAAATTGCATGAGAGGTTACCATCGCATGAGAAGAATAAAGACCATATTCAGTGTTACGTAAAATGGCGTCAGTTAGAGTTGCGAATTGACAAGGAGTTCACTATTGATTCGGCCTTAAATGAACAAATCGTGAATGAAACCCAAAAATGGAAAGAAATTTTGACTCGTATTCTGGATACAATTCTATTTTTGGGCGAGAGGGGGTTGGCTTTCAGAGGGAAAAATAATCTTGTTGGAGAGCGAAATAACGGAAATTTCTTAGGGGTTCTGGAATTGATCAGCCACTACGATCCAGTTCTTCGTGAACATTTGGAAAAGGTTCGACGTTCGCAGCAGTCACATCAACGTATGCAAGTACACTATCTTTCACCCGACATTCAAAATGAGTTTATAGAACTTTGTGCTAGTCAAGTTGTGTCGCATATTCTAAAAGAGAGAGAAGAAGCAAAATATTTTACTATCCTTGTAGACGCAACGCCTGATTCCAGTCATGTAGAGCAGACGACTTTCATTCTTCGTTACCTTCATTACGACACTGAAGCAAAAACTTACAACATCGAAGAACGCTTTTTAGCCTTTGTGGATTGTAATGAAAAAATGGGTGAGGCTATCGCTAATTTGATACGTGAAACTTTGCTAAAGTACGAAATCCCGCTGGATGATTGTCGAGGACAAGGATATGATAATGGCGCAAATATGAAAGGCGCGTACAATTGCAACGCGATGAACTCGTAGATACAGCTCGCCCACGGCGAGTTTGCAGTACGGGTAAACCTTTGCAAGTTGCAAGGTTTACAACGACGTGGAGATAAACCTTCCCAAGGTTTAACGCAGTGGAGTAACGGAGTCAGGGTGACGGGTTCAAGGGTTAACTACCCCAAACTCGGCACAAAGAAGAGACGGAGTCGGGCCGATGATGAGCTCAAGGGTTCACTACCCTAAGCTCGACGCAGTGATGAAACGGAGACACAAAATTATGATGAGCTTAAGGGTTTGCTACCCTTAGCTTGACGCAGTGAAGGGACGGGGACACAAAACACAGAGTTAGATTAAAAACAGAGTTGAGCTACGGGTCACACTGTACTTTGCACAGTCACAAAGAGCACTTTTTTTTTAAACAGAGAAAACAGTGTTTATAAACGGAGACGTTACACCAGGGATAATTTCTTAAAATCCCTTTACGCTGCCACAAAATGTTATGACGCGCTGCGTCAGAAGGTTTTTAAAAAAATATTAAAACTTTATTGACGATAATTAGTTTTTATTAGAATTAATATATCGTGAATTTTACACAAATTCCGTAATAATTAAATTTAGAAATCCTTTATGAAGGGAAAGGTCTTAACCCTCAGAGTGACCAACGTAGACTGCCTGCCATTAGCAACGAGTAAAAGAGTCTAGAATAGAATTTGATGACGGATAGAAGTTAAGGTATTGTCAGCCAGAAGGGTAGCTAAGACGGGGTATAACAGAACGAATTCTGCAATTTTTCATTCCATTGAAACTTTACCCCCTTTTTCAATAATTTAGTGAGAGGTAACGATATTCTCGCAAAATTCGATACAAATTTTCTATAATAAGAAAATAAACCTAATAATTGTTTCACATCCTTCGTAGATGTGGGAGTTGGAACCTGTTGCATAGCCTTCAGCTTTTTCTCACTAGATTTTACTCCTACATTCGAGATTAGATAACCTAGCATCTCAATCTCGCAAAAACCGAATTTACATTTGGATGGCTTGAAGGTCAAGTTCGCTTCTCTAAACCGCCCAAAAACTTTCTGCAACGTATCGGTAAACTCCTCGAACGTTCTACCATACACAATTACATTGTCTACGTAAACTATAAACCCTTTAAATCTTAAATCCGCTAAAACTTTATCCATCATCCGTTAGAAAACTGCTTGACTCGTTGCCAAACCGAACGGAACAACATTAAATTCATAAAGACCAGTGGTCGTGACGAAAGCCGTTTTATGCCTACCTTCCGTAATAACCGTCTACCAATAACCTGAATTGAGATCTAACTCCGCAAAATACTTGGCCCCGGCCAAACAATCGACAATGTCTTCTATCCGCGGAATAGGATAACTATCCCTACAAATTTTCTTATTTAATTTCCAATAACCTCCATGAATTATCGGGCTTTTTAATTAACACAACGGGCGCAGCATAAGAACTAGTGGATTCCCTAATAACACCTAGTTTCAACATCTCCGCGACCTGCTCCTCAATAATTTCTCGTTGCACCGGCGAAACGCGATACGGGTGACAATGAACCGGCTCTTCATCATAAGTCTTAATATCGACCGACACTATCTCCGACCTACCTAACTGGTCAGTTGCAAAAGCAAATCTATCCGCATTCCTATCCAACAACGCCAATAATACCTGCTTATCATTACCACATAAACCCTCATTTACGATAAACCGTTTATCTTCTACCCCAAACGCAAATTCGCACGAATCCGATAACCCCGAGAAATAAACGTAATCGCCCTTTCTTAACTCCTGAAAGTCGATAAAATCTATCACGTCACGATCCTCGATAACTGTGGTTTCCCCGAAGTTCACTTGTTTCCTTCTAGAACCGTCTAGAAAGTCCGACCCTATCTTTTGTTTTGAAAGAATCCCTACGCGCATGACATTTCGTTTTACCGGTGTCGTGTTTTGTTTCGTATGGAAATTATTGAAAAACGGTATTTTTCCCTGGAAAAAACACATACACGAATGAACTAAATCAATATTCATACCGTTCTTTACTAAAAAATCCACCCTTAAAATAATGCTACAATTTAAATCAGTTATCACTAAAAATTCCTGTGAAAAGTTAAAATTGTCCAAACTAAAATCTACCATACATTTCCCTACAACTTGCAATAAACTTCCATTTACCGCCTTAACCCGTCTCTTCTCTTTTTGCATATATCTCGCACCCACTTGATCTGCAACGGCTGGGCTGATGCATGAAGCCGTAGCGCCTGTATCTAAAAGAGCTACCACGTTTACCCCAGAAGAATTCAATAAAACTAATGGTCTGACCTGCTGATCCGCCTCGTCTGCGACGATCTTCCCCAAGTTCAAGTTCATTGGTCGTTTCGCTTCCGTGCTACGCTGCTGAGCTCGTCTTAGACCCTCATTCCACAGGTCAGCCTGATCACCGCTATCAGCCTCTAGCGACGACGCGTTGTAAAATCCGCTTGCCTAGGACGCAAATTATAATTATAAGTACTAGGTCTAATATGTGGTTCCTGACCACTTGACGACGGCGACATATTCGGCGTTCGTCGTGGGTCTTGAGTAGGGCTTTGATTAAATTGTGCAGGCCCTAAAGAATGAAACGGCCTGTCTCCCCCCCCCCCCCCCTCTATTGATATGGGCCAAATTCGGTCCAAAAGTTGCCGGGTTCCTAAACACATTTACATTATCATCACTTCCCGGACTTAATTTCTCCATCTGTACCAGTACTGCCCTTAGCGCCTTCTTATCTACAAAATGGCTCAACATTAATTTATTTCTCAGATGGGTTTGCAATCCTCTTAAAAACTGCGCGTTATAAAAATGTCATCTTTGGTAACTCTAGCCTTCCTCGCTAGGTCCCCTAAGTAATGGAAGTAATCCAACAAGCTTCTTCTCTCTTGCTTGGCATTGTAGAACTTCTCTGCAAAGTCTGTACTTCCAAATTCTTCATTGAATTTATCTACCACCTCTTCAAATGTCCTGCCCCTAATTTCCCTAAAAAAATATAAGTCTCCACCTTTTAAATACGAAGGAAATAATAATTTTAACTCCTCCGACGACATAAATTTCTTCCTCGATGCAGCATCTCTGAAGACTTCTAAAAAATGTTCAAAGGACTCCTGAGGACTCCCCGAAAAACAAGTTGACAAATCCTCCATCATATTATTAAAATTTAAATCTTCCCTATAAATATTTTATGAAATTATTTCATAACACTTTTCACAAAATGTCCGCTGCGATAAAAATCTTCCAACAATATTTTCCTATTCAATTCTTCACTCGCTTGGCAGGTCGAGGTAATTCCTAAATTTAAAACTTAAGTACAGAAATATACTTCCTTTCAATGTAGTTTCTATGCTTCCTCGATTCTTCAAGGTCTGGATCGACGATCACTATTCACTTCTATGACGTCACTTCTTATGACGTCTCCTATTATTTCTTATGAAGCGGTCTTCTTATATCTCCGGTTCGTTCGGCGCCTCCGCCAATGTAATGTCTCAGCACTTCCTTGTGCACCACCTATAACAACTTCGTAGCCCTACAGATTAGGTAGGCAATTTTAAAGACGTTAATAACACCAAACTTGTGTTTATTGATCGAATATGGTTACAATCTATATAAAAGGGATCAAACTGGCTCGATAGCCATTAAGCTAATCCTAACTATATAATTTAGATCGGTCACTGGCCGAAGCCTAAGGTGAAGTGTGTCACATTGACTTTTCACATCAAAGCCTCTTTCTTTTTAAAATTACAAATTACGTAGCAGTGTCAAAGCGAACACTCACTCTAAAGAGGCCCATATACAATATTATCGCATAGACAAATATCGAACCTAACTATATACCTTGCAGTAGCGACCGTCGACAGAAAGTCTATAGGAGACCGGGGGAGCGAATTGCACAGTGCTGTTTTTCGGAAACAGTTGCATACGGGGGCGGGTCCTGTATAATATGGGCGGGGATTTCTATAGAAGCAAAAACGGAGCTGATATTCGTACCTGGAGGAGGTCGGGGAGGGGGTCTAACCGCGGAAAGATACATCAACGACATTCTACAAGACCATGTGCTCCCTTACTCCGGGTTTATTGGTGAACATTTCCTGCTAATGCACGATAATGCCCGCTGCCACACCGCTGCAATGACTCGACAGTACCTGGAAGAAGTCAGGATTTCCACACTGGACTGGCCAGCCCTCAGTCCTGACTTGAACCCCATTGAACATACGTGGGACGAGCTGAAAAGACGGGTACGAGGAAGATATCCAGCTCCGACGACGTTAGAAGATTTAAAAATAACTTTAATCGAAGAGTGGCAGAAAATTCCCAGAAAACTCATTCGGTCAATGAGAAACCGTTTACAAGCAGTAATTAGGGCCAGGGGGGTAACACAAAATATCGAGAGGGGATAAATTACACATTGTAAATAAAAAAAACATATCTTATCATAATCCTAAGTATTCATTTTGACATCTACAACTTTAACCATTTGCAACAATTACCTTTATTTAGGTAGGAATTACCTTTATTTGAAATCTTTTTGATATCATTTGAAAGCTAATAAAATTACCTTTCAATTGATATGCCATAATTTGTAATACAGTGCATAAAAAAAGGCAAAAACTTGTCTTGAGCAACCCGCGATTAAGTGATTCCAGTTTAATGCTCGCGAGTGTATGATAAACAGTAATGTATGGTAATGTTGTGTTCTGTGGGAATGAGTCATGAAACTCATGATGGCGATTTGCAACCAAAATGGCCGATGCCGTCTTCAACCGTTGCAATGTCTGTTGTCATTTTTACTAAAATGCAACATCCAACCATGAATATCCAATTCAATTCAATTTTTGGTTTGATGTAGGGTTTCGGTATTCCCGGTTTTTTTTCATTCCCGGGTCCCGGGAACAAAATATCCGATTTCCCGGGAATTTTTAATAATATTTTGATTTTGCTATTTATACCTACCAGAAAATTAATAAAACACGTTTATTTATCATATAAGCTATTTATTTGTCTGAATCTGTATTATTTCAATCATTTTAATCATATTCTCTATCATATCCCACTTTAATTCTTCTGTTCCTTAAAATAATGTATTATAGAAATTTTAAGAAAACTAATGCACTAAGTGATTTATCACTCAACCTGCTCCTTATCTTTGTTGCAAAATTTCCCGATACAGAAAAAGTGCGCTCGCTTTCAGTCGACGTGGCCATGATAGTTCCAAGGGCGTTGTGCAGCAGATCCAGGTTTGGTGTTCTTTTACCAGATGATCTATACAAGTCAAAGTCTTTCTTTAGTCTTGTAAAGCGAGTTCGTGGCGATGAAGTGCCCTTGCATGCATTTTGTATGGCTTCTTGGAGCTGATCAGCAAAACTCATTTCTCTTTTCCTTTCAACAAGAGCCTGTAAAATCTCCTCTGGACTGGAATCAGCTGCAGATTTTTCTGGAAACAATCGCCGAAAGAGTTTTTTAGCAAAACGTATCATCGATTCCTTGGTTTCAGCACTGTCTGTGATGTATTCATTAGCTTGAATGGTAGGGTTTTGCAGAAAGAGCGTCAAAGTATATAGCTTGGAATCTCTTCTCTCAGTAATCCTTCGTGTCAAGCAATTGAAAAACTCCACAGCAAGCGGGGATTCCAACTTAGCCAATCTTCCAAGAAGTGTTGTAATAACTGCTTCGCAGATCAGAATACCTGATTTTCGGGAGCTCAGCGCCTCCACTGCCAATTTAATAAGATTCAAGATTTTAAGTAAATCCTCCAAAACAGTTAAATTTTTCTCGTGCCATAAGTTTGCGTTATTTAAATCAATCAACGCCTTCTTGATGCAGTTTTTTATTTCTATAAAACGACTTATCATTGTTTCTATGCTGTTCCATCTCGTTTTAACGTCCCGATTCAGTGATTTTTCTACGTTGTGTTCCAGACGAACGTAATCTTGAAGTATTCCGTTTTTTAGTGGATTTCTGCGAAATAAATTGACAATAAGCCGCGTGTCTTCAAGAACTCTCTTTAAATCTGTTCGGATTTCACGGGAACTTCTCTCCACAATATCATGATCAGAATCGTAAGATTCTAAGCCTGATTCTTCAGACGCTGTGTCACTGGTCCTTTTTGCTAGAGGCAATTATAAGCAGAACGACATCTTCGGGAGTAAAGTAAAAGGCTTGAGATGCGCGCAAATACGAGACTATACTAGACTAATTTTATTATAGGGAATCCTAGCTTATATACTAGGTTGATACATGTTATTAATGACGTGCATAAGACATAGTGCGTGATGAATATAAATATACCTTATCTGTGACGGTCGTCAACTTATCTTAACATTACGTGAAAAGATGACTAACATAGTCGACCGGCACAGACACTCCCCCCTTTAGGGAAAAAAATAAATGAATGTACTTATAACAATGGAAAAAAATCTAAGTTAGATACTATAACAAACTTATATCGACTGCAATAATAATTAGTAGTATTTTAATAAACATAAAACCAGATCTTAATTGTGCATACTTTAACTTAATCTATTTTTATATATAAGAAAAGTCATTGTTAAATAAAACTAGATAGTAATAGCGCATACTTCAACTTAAAAGGTAAATCTTACACGAATTAAAAAATAAAGGAACTACGGTTATGTGAATTCTACATAAGTTTAAAGAATGACTTAATATTTACCTACAGGCGAGTCTTGTATCTGGCCGCACACTACATAAATAAACTAAAAACTGGAAAACAGAAAAACACTAGGAAAATGGGGCTTCGCGGTTAGTAAACTAACCTAACCTATAACTGGAAAAGATCCGCAGGAGAGTCGTCTGATGCTGCAGCCGCCCATGTTTTTCAGGAATCGATGAGTCAATTTACATCGCACGTCGTTGAAGTTGTAATCACTGTTTGTTTATAATTGCGACCGTACCTACACAAGGATGATTGTGCTGAATCAGCGACAGCATTAAATCTGTAACCTTGGCTGTAGGCCGTCAATGATCTCGTACGTCATGTGTACGTGCGTGCTCTTCACTCTTGAGTGAATATTAAGTTGTCGATTGATGAAATTTGTGTGCCTAAAAACCTTGGGATTTGGCAAAATAGGGCACATCTTGTACACCAATCGTTTATATATAAATATATATCTCTCTCTCTCTTCAGTGATTTGATTATTCTTCGTGCGATGTTCTTCCTGGATGATTTCAATATTCGTTGGATTAGGTATACCGATGATGTTTCAATACTCTTCTGGGGGCTGGAACGGCTTCCTATGTCTTGAACTTGAAAAAAGCTGCTTGCTGTGAATGAATTTGCCGACGCGTTCGTTTCTGCTGGTGCGAGCTCCATTTTGATAAATCAGCAGTCGGCTGACTATCGGTTCATTATTCTTGCGGTATCTTGAGTTCGATGCGGGAAATCTTCAGTTGAAATCTTTTGGCTTCTGGTCCGTCATGGCTTGCTTGATGTTGTCTTGGTTTGGGTGGGGTCTTGATTATGGATTTCTGCAGCGTGGTTTGAAATAGGTATGCAGAAGTCGGGGCTCGGCGATCTTGGACGAAGTGCTTCTTGCTTGCACTTCTAAGGTGGCAGCACACGGAGTTTCCTTCGCGGCTGGGTCCATGCTGCTATTACCGAAGGTTGCTGATGTTCAGAAGTCGGGTCACCACTTTGCCAGAGGCAATTATAAGGAGAACGACATCTTCGGGAGTAAAGTAAAAGGCTTGAGATGCGCGCAAATACGAGACTATACTAGACTAATTTTATTATAGGGAATCCTAGCTTATATACTAGGTTGATACATGTTATTAATGACGTGCATAAGACATAGTGCGTGATGAATATAAATATACCTTATCTGTGACGGTCGTCAACTTGTCTTAACATTACGTGAAAATATGACTAACATAGTCAACCGGCACATCCTTTGTCTATAAAGGACGTCTGTCACCGCCAAATGGATCGCATGGTTCATGCATAGCACCATCTCTGCTAGGCTCTCGCGACCAAATTTTTTCATCACTTTCGGATCATCGCTTGTCGCAGCTACAATATCATGCTCGAAGTTGATATTGAAATCAGCCAAGACTGTATCTACAATTATTCTTGTTTCTGGTGCTCCGCATTTCCCCGGTATGAATGTCAGACCCAAATTATAAACTTTTCCGTCTTTGCCATGTAAGTTTATATTGAAATAGTGCCTATTTCTGGTGCTAGTCCATTCATCAAGAGTGATACTGAATCTTCCATTGCTATCCACGTACTTCTTCATGGTTGCGATGATTTCTTCTCTTTTTTCTTCAGCAAACGCCATAATTAATTTCATAACGTCAGATTCGCATTTCGGCATTTTTAGACCATCTTTGGTAACATAGCCTCGAATCACATCACTGTTGGTGATTGCTCGAATTGATATTCCGTCACTTGCTGCTAACTTCGAGACGACTTCGCCAATAGTGTTGGGCATTTTAATATGCTGGTCCAAAGACGTCTGTTTCATAGGGGCCTTTTTTTCTGGTGGTGGTTAAGTGAAAGTACCAGTAGCCGGTAAAGATGCCGAAGTTGATGCCTGCGAAGATTCTTCATCGGATCGATATTTTATGTTTATGCCATGTACTGTTGTCAAGTGTCTTGCAAGTCCACTGGTAGATGAGCCTTTGCAACTTAACTCTTTGGGGCATCGATTACATTGCGCCTTTTCTGGGCCTTTTTTCTTAAAATACTTCCACACTTCTGAAGATGCTCGAGTATCCATCTCGCCCTTTAACAAATTAAACCTTAACATTTAGTTATGTTAACATTTTATGCTTATTTATCAACAATTAAAAGCGTGAAATTTAATCGGTGATCAGGAGTAGAAAAATATGAATATCTAGCTAAAATTAAACTTAATAGGCGAGGTCTCACGCAATTCACCTTACTGTTTAATTAATAAAAAGCTAAAACATAATTAAAAGTAATAACCGCTTAGATACATGGTCAACCTGCGAACGACTTCCACGTCACTCATAAATTGTCATTGCCCTTAAATAAAAGAGGTTGTAAGCTTCACAGATACAGATTAGTTGGGTGTCAAGGAATTTAGAATAAACTTAATTTCAAAATAAGTTTGTTTTCATGTTATTAAGACTTCAACGTGACCGCCATCAATTACTGACTTAAAAAAGTTACCTGATCACCGATTAAATTTACCGTTTATATCCCAAGGTGTTAACAAACATACATAAAAGATAAAAATATACAGAATTTGCAACTTACCAATGATGACAAAAATTTGTTTTATCATAAACTCACTAGTTGTTTCAGTTTTGTATTACGTTAAAAATTTCACGACTATCACGTTGTTCAGGTGAACATCTAACTGTTACTGACGAAAATAAATACTACTTACTTCTTACTTCGGATAAGTGATTAGGGGCTAGGGGGCTGCAGTGAAACAAAGAAAACCAGATTGGCGCTGACCCTGCAGCTGCAAAACAATGACACACACAATTTCTAAGAATTCGCAACTACACTTTGCGAAAGATAGCGACTGACTTCATGCATGTAAAGTTTTGTCGAAGTACCGCCCTACAAAATTATATATTTTTTCTAGGTACAAATCTCTAGTTACTTTAGGTTATATCATTCATAAAGTTCAAAAAAGTACCTGGCTGGCCAACGAATACTTGTCTTTCTTGTTATACTCTATTTCATATACCATGGCCCGATGCACTTGAAGCTTAACAATAGGGCTCATAATTATACCTACACATCTTTTTAGAGTTCTTTGTGCATAACGATAAAGATTGGCAAGCTTTTAGAGTTAAAACTGACATAAAAATCAATGGTGGAATTTCCCGGGAATTCCCGGGAATCGTCAAAATTTTCCCGGGTCCGGGAATGACTTATTTCCCGGGAATTCCCGAACCCGGGAACCCGGGACCGAAACCCTAGTTTGATGGCTTCTACTGTGGATCCCTACAGTAATTCCGCCAATATCACGTATTGAAGATGACACGAAGGGGATCACGTTGTACAGTTATCGGTGAATCTTCCTTTGAGTTGAGCTTGAGATCTTTTTTCAACAAAAGGACCGGACAAACAACAATCAACAACAACATGAATATCCAACGTTGGAGCTTTTGATTTTGACATTTGACAGTCCGAACTTTGAAAAGATGTAAAAATCACGTGAAATATTTCAAAAGTGGTAGGTACAGATTGACAAACTTATTTTGTAGAATGAAGGGATGACGCCACCATCGAAAAGGGTTGCCACATATTACATAAATTGCTGCAATCGGTGAAAATAGTAGATGTAACACACGATTATTTTTAGCGATTTATTAATTTATATATAGATTGATACATAAATATAGCCGTTTTGTTAGCCAAATAAAAAATATACATATGTACATAACATTTATTAATAACTAAAATCCACAATATAAAGCACTTGGCACTTATCACAACTTTTAACATCTAAATACGTATTTTACAAGAGGTCTACTCGACCAGACCGTACTGTTATGACGCGCTGCGTCAGAAGGTTTTTAAAAAAAAACTATTAAAACTTTATTGACGATAATTAGTTTTATTAGAATTAATATATTGTGAATTTAACACAAATTCCGTGATAATTAAACTTAGAAATACTTTATAAAGGGAAAGGTCTTAACCCTCAGAGTGACCAACGTAGACTGACTGCCATTAGCAACGAGTAAAAGAGTCTGGAATAGAATTTGATGACGGATAGAAATAAAGGTATTGTCAGCCAGAAGGGTAGCTAAGACAGGGTATAACAGCCCTCCGAAAAAGAGTAAACTTAGGGGTGGAAGAGTAAGTTTACGAAGAATTAGCACAAAATTAATTGATTCTGAGACGCGGTAATGGAATGGGGTCTTGATCATTATTAGAATCAGAAGTCTCTGTTTCAGGGGCTGTTGTTATTCTGAATGATTTGATTGAAATTGGGTTAAAACGTTTCCCATTACAAAAATAGTAAATAATGAAAATTAAAAATAGAAGTAACACAATAACAGTAATGATTGGAAAACTAGCATGGTTGGAAACAATGTTATAATTATCCAAAAGTGAATCTAATTTCTTAATAGTTTCTTTAGAGGAGTCTTCATAATTTTGAAAGTATTCGAGGTTTATATTAGAAATATTCATGACGGGTACATGAATTTTAGTTTTTTGAAAAGTATTAATATTACAACAACTATCATTAATCAGATTAAAATCTGAACTAATCCTACTTACATTTACTACAATGTCAGATCGGGAAAATAGTTTAATGTTTTTGCAGAAGGCAGTGCACTGTGGTTGCATGTTAAGTACACCTGTACCGGATATTGTGAGTTCTCTGACATAGGACTCACAGTCAAGGGTTATCTTAGTTAATTCGGATTGAACAAAAATCCATTTGTTGTGGTTAATATTTTGCCAAATATCTATTTTACCATTCAAAAATTTAGTTTTGCACTGGGGTGGAAGTGTTTTAACAACCTTAGTAATTATTTCTATTTCACATATCGGATCTACAACTGTCGAGGATGAACTAGGTAAGTCACATATGTAGGTGTGTTTTAAAGCATGTTTACAAATATTAAGGTCTTCAAAACTACAATAGTTCGATTTGTCTTTGCTGAGTGCAATGTATGGTTTTGTAGGAATTATCATAGCATAGCTATCTGGCTTTTCTGTGTCATGTGGTATCGGGACCGGAATGGTTTTATAAAAATCAAACTCGATGTGATAAACAAGAGGTATCCTTAAAACAAATATCAACTTAGAATCTAAAATATATGACACTAATTCTGACAAATTAGTGATAACATGAATATTACTTAAATCTAAAGGAGTCGGAAACTCTCTTAACTTAGGTAAGTACTTAATACTAGACACAAGATCATTGTACAATTCAGTCGGAGTGATAACCGCAGAATGAAGGGTGTTTGTTTTTGAGAACAAAATAGAGTTAGTGATATCCTCCAATTGAAAGGTCAGAGTCAATAGATTGGCATTAAGGACATTAAAAACATTAGTTAACTTATTTTTAAACTGCATAGAATGTGTTTCATCCGTAACATTCCTCAGAGATGAAACTAGTGTATCAACAGCGTCATTCAGACGACCTTCATTTTGTGCAATAAAATGAATGGTTTCATTGACTTTTGAAATTGCTGCTGTGGACATAATGATGTTTTGCTTCAATAAAGAGGTCAATTGTTTATCGTTATTTTGTAAGTTCTGAATAGCGTCGTTATACTTATTCGCATCATTGTCGTCCATCGTGCCAAAAACGTGTTTCAGAATAGTGCCTACTCCTGAGAACCAAGCGGATCTTTTAGATCTCGTAGGAATGAAGTGAGATATAGAGTTATAGTCTCTCACAACACCATCGTATAGAGCCTTAAGAGGTTGGATGATATTGTGACATTCTACATCTTCCAAAGCGTCACTTTGTTGACACAAATATCGAGCTGTTCCGAAAACGCCATTGATGTTGTCTATGTGAGGCTTAATGTATTTAATGTCTATAGGGATGACAACGTGCAGGTAGTCATTTATGAGTTTCATTGTACCGACCGGATCGAAGTAAAGTCCAGGGCTCTTGTGCAGGGGTTCAATGAAATCTTCAGTAGGCATCGCTATGATTGAGAGCGGCATTATCAGCCTGAAAATAAGTGATTTAGAGTGAGGCCAATTTTACTTCATCATAGTGATGTTTTATGTATTTACGATTGATTAGGAGGGATAAGGTATTGTTACCATGTATTTTCACTACTTTATAAGGGCCTTTCCAAATCGGTGATAAGGCTTTTCTGAGACGTAGGTGGTTCTTTAGATAGACCAAGTCACCTACTTTGTATTGAATAGGACGAGTTCGGTTGTCATAATATGATTTAGAGTTTTCTTTAGACCTGAGCATATTTTCTATGGCTTTTTGTCTGGAATGTTGTAATCTGTGTTGTAGCATTTTCACATATTCTGGGTATGACGCATCAGGTGGAGTACTGTATATGGAATCTGGAAGATGTGGTTTGTGAGCGAATAACAATTCGTAAGGAGTGTAATTCGTAGTGCAGTGTATGCTGGTGTTGTATGACAGCATTGCAGTGTAAACATAACGAGGCCAGTTATCTTGATGTTCGTTAATGAAAGATTTGAGATATTCTTTCAAGGTGGAATGGCTTCGTTCAAGTGCACCTTGGGTCTGAGGGTGGTAGGGAGAGGACCATAGTTGTTTTATTTTCAGGAAATCACATGTTTTCCTGAACAAGTCAGCTGTGAAATTAGTGCCCTGATCTGTCAGAATGGTCTTGGGTATTCCAAATAAGGAGATGAAGTGGATGAGACAATCGCTTGATTCTTCAGCAGTTGTGCTGCGGATTGGGTAAGCAACAGAAAATTTCGTGAGGTCGTCTTGAATGGTAAGGATGAATCTGAGTTTAGCAGTGCCAGACTCTGGTAATGGTCCGACAATGTCCAATGCTACACGTTGAAAGGGAGATGTCGATGTAGATGTGATTTGCATAGGAGCTCTATTGGTTTTCCTAAGGGCTTTGTTTTGTTGACAAGATGTACATTGCTTCACATAGTTCTCAACGTCACTGCGCATGCCTTTCCAAAAATATTTTTCTTGGATTCTTTTCAGCATTCTGACAGCACCTAAGTGTCCGACAACAGGTAAATCGTGATTCTCTTGGAGAATTTTGTTAATTTCGCTCAAAGATGGGTACATGATAGTATTGTGGTAGATATTGACAACAATATTGGTGTTATGGAATAGATAGTTTAGTATGTTGTATATCTTGATAAAGGAGTGTTTGTCGAATGGGTTTCTAAAATCGGATATACCAATTTCAGTTGTTTCGGTGGATTGTATTAGTAGTTCATTCCTAACTGCTTTGAGAGTGTTAAAGATTTCAGGATATGAACATTCGTCAAAGTGATGGACCTTAGTAAATAGAAGATAGTATGTCTTGTTATTTGTTTCGATTTTGTGAAATGAATACAGTTGTTTCTCACCTTGGATCAGTTGATCAGAGTCGTCCAAATTACCAATGATTTCCTGTATATATGGATTGGACTCATCGAGATCAATGGACGTTGGGACAAGAATTGTTTTACAGGCGCTTCTCGTCAGTTTAGCGTTATGCTCTCTCAAGTTTGTATTGAAGTTTTTGTTTTTATCGGTAATTGACTTGAGGAATTGAGGATATTCCTCTTGGTGTAAATCATCTAATGTGGATAATGGATCTAAAGGTCCAGTTGGGGAAGAACCTGGGTTATTCTCTATTTGGGGGGGTGACGGCACATTAAGAGCATCGAAGTCTGGGCTAAGGTTGTCATTGTACGGGCTTAATTCTAGGGAACTAAGATCAACCAGGCCATCATCTGGATCTGAAGTATTGACCGGGTGGACTGGAAACCGGGATAATGCATCTGCTACGGAGTTGAGTTTTCCTTTACGATAGACAATTTCATATTCAAACTCTTCGAGAAGTAGACGCCATCGTTGCATTTTGCTGCTTGGGTCTTTGTGGTTGAAAAGCCATTTAAGTGGTCTATGATCTGTTATTATCAGGAATTTACGCCCATATATGTATGGTCTGAAGGTTTTGCATGCGAAAATTATTGCCAATAATTCTTTTTCCGTGGTGCTATAGTTAATTTCGTTTTTATTCAGTGTTCTAGAGGCATAGGCAATCGGATTATCTTTTCCAACGGTGCCTTGGGAAAGAACGGCGCCAATAGCGTAATTCGATGCATCGGTTGACAGTATGAAAGGCTGAGTGAAGTCGGGAAATTTCAGTATTGGGGCACAAACTAGTTTTTGTTTTAATGAGTCGAATGCGATTTGTTGTTGGTTTTCCCATTTGAATGGGATATCCTTTTTCAGGAGAGAAGTGAGAGATTTAGCGATTTTTGAGAAATCTGCGATGAAGCGACGGTAGTAGGAAACAAGTCCAAGAAAAGATTTAATGTCTTTGGGACATTTGGGTGTGGGAAACTCCGTAACGGCTTTAATCTTATCTGGGTTTGGTTTTACGCCCTCTTCTGTTATAAGATGTCCAAGATATGCGACTTCACGTCTTAGAAACTCACACTTGTCTGGTTGGAGTTTCAGGTTGAAATCACGAAGTCTTTGAAATATTTCGGAAATGTTGTTGATGTGGGATTGTAGGTCATAGGAATAGATGACAATATCATCTAGATATACAAAACATTTAATGCCTTGAAGGCCTGAGAGGGCAGAGTTCATCAGTCTTTGAAAAGTCGAGGGGGCATTTTTTAAGCCGAAGGGCATGCGGTTGAACTCAAAATGGCCCTGGGGAATTGAAAAGGCTGTCTTTTGAGAATCTTCAGTTGACATTGGGATCTGATGGAAGCCTGACGCTAGGTCTAGAGTGCTGAAATACTTGCATTTTCCAAGTTGGTCCAGGATTTCGGAGATGTTTGGAATCGGGTAAGAGTCACCGATTGTGATATCGTTTAACTTTCTGTAGTCAATGACTACACGCCATTTACGTTGTCCAGAGGCGTCCAGTTTCTTTGGGACTACCCAGATGGGGGCGGACCAAGGGGATGTTGAAGGTTTAATAATGTCTTCGTTCAACATTTTGTTCATTTGGGTTTCTACTTCTTTCTTATGACATTCCGGAAATCTATAGGTTTTTGTGTGGATGGGAACATTAGTAGACGTTTTGATTTCATGACTGATTGCATTAGTGTGTGTCAGTTTGTCTCCAGGGAGATGAAAAATGTCGGAAAAATCTGAACAGATTTCGCGGAGGGCTTCATCTTCTTCGCTATTAAGATGCGAAGTACGTAGTTGTTCAAGTACTTCCTGTGTTCGGTGTACTGAACTAGGGTATTTATGGTTTTGATTTTTTGTAGTATTTACCGGATCGTGTTTCTTAGTCGTGGATTTGGGTGAATGTCTATAGACATTATATAAATGTATAGGGATAATATGCAACACGAGGTTGGAATTCATTGTAACAGGATCTTCTGAAGTATTTATAACTGTGATATTTACTCTTGAGTTTTCTTTAACTTTGACCAAACAGTTTGCAATGAGTAAGTGTTCGGAAGGGTGTTGGTCAAGTATCAGACCCTCTTTTAGCGCAGGGTCAGAAACGGGACATTCAATCACGGTTTCAGTGCGAGGGGGTATTGTATAAATGGGTTCGTTAAATTTCATTTTCAAGATGATGGTTTTGAAATTGAGGGTATTGCTAATGTAGTCGATATTACACTCGTGGTATTCGAAGAGGTCGTTCCCCATAATACCGTCGTAGGGTAAGAATACATCGTCTACAACATGAAATGTGTGTGAAATGACAGAGTTAGTGTCAGGGAACATTTTTAATTGAAAATGACCTAATGTTGTCGATGATTCGACATTATCAATGCCTTTGAATTTGATGACTTCCTTTGTTAAGTCTGGCATTGATTCTATAGAACCTTTCTTGATAAGACTAAAGGATGCTCCAGTGTCAATCAAAAACAATAGTTTTCGTTTGGACAGTTTTGTCTGCAACGAGACATGAGGTAAGTATCTCCTCGAAGTGTTAGAAGAAACTTCAAAGACGTTTAAATCAGGTGTCTTGATGTGTAATGCAGAGTTTAACTTATTATTGAACTCAGTGTTGGACTCAGTGTGTGACACAGTGTTAGACTCAGTGTTGGACGCAGTGTTGGACTCAGTGAGGGATTTAGTATGTGACGCAGTGTCGGACTCAGTGTTGGACGCAGTGTTGGACTCAGTGTTGGACGCAGTGTTGGACTCAGTGAGGGACTTAGTATGTGACGCAGTGTTGGACTCAGTGTGGGACTCAGTGTGTGACGCAGTGTGTGACGCAGTGTTGGACTCAGTGTTAGACGCAGTGTTGGATTCAGTGAGGGGTTTATTATGTGACGCAGTGTTGGACTCAGTGTGTGACGCAGTGTTTTTTAAATTTAGGACGCCGGTTTGTATATTTGCAGGTCCCGTACGACGTCTACTTGGGACCGGGTTTAGTTTAAATCGCAATTGCAATTATCATCATCAGTACAATCGTTTGACTGATTGATGTCATCGTCATCTTGACATGACGCGTTGTCGGTGGTGTCTTCACCGGCAAAGTTGACAGAGGCCCTAGGACTCTTTGAAGAAAAGTTTTCATTCTTCTTCTTATGAGCTAATTTTATACATTGGTCAATGCTGTGACCAACGGATCTGCAATATTTGCAAGAAATGTTTTGGGATTCGTAGTTCTTTGAAGAGGATGCTCGTTGTGAGGACGCAGTGGAAGTGGACATAGTATGGACCTGTGGTTTAAAATGATCCTCTTTCTTTTTCTGCCACGATGGACGACTCTGAGTGAGGGGACAATTTGCAGCATGACCCCTATTAAAAGCGCTTTGAAGTAACTTTTCTTCGGAAACAGCTAGATTAATAGCTTCATTCAGGGTTTCTGGATTTTGACATCTTACAACCATAGAAAGCTTAGGTTTTAAGCCTATCACAAATGTATGCATGGCAAGGTCTTGCATTGCCGCGAGCCGGCCAGCCAATTCGCCTTTCTTTTTAGTGGGAATGCTAATGTTGATTTCAGTCAACAACTGAGCCAGACAAGACTCTAAACGGAGAGCGAATTGGTTGACAGTCTCGTTATTTTGTCGGCAATCCTGTAAATCCGACAATAAGTGAGCGTAATGTTTTCGCTCACCGAACTGGGCCTTTAAAAACTGTTCTAACTGAACCCAGTTTTCAAATTCTTTGATAGTGCACGCGGCTTCGGCGCGCCCTTCTAACTGACTTAGTATGTATTTAAACAGCACATCTTGCTGTGTTGCAGATGCTAATTTTATAGCATTACTACAATTATTCAGGAATGCATTAAGTTTTTCCCTAGTGCCATCGAATCTCGGCACAAATTTGATTAAAATGTTTAAGTCAATTGACGACATTGTAAATAGAGCAGTTGTGCTCCCACTTGGATTATCTATAGGAAGTGTCGTGACTGGCTTATCTTCAGTCATAACAAAGTATAATGTTCATAAAATAATACACAGCTTAATAATGCACGAACAATAACATCGACCAACACGGTGGGCGATAAAAGTTATAAAACTCAGCGTAATATAATAATCACTGTACTTGCAACGGGATATGATTGTCACGTTCACAAAAGTTATGAGTCAAAACACTTACATGTATGCAATCGCACTACTTGTTATCATGATGTTTCTCGGAAATTGCAACGCGATGAACTCGTAGATACAGCTCGCCCACGGCGAGTTTGCAGTACGGGTAAACCTTTGCAAGTTGCAAGGTTTACAATGACGTGGAGATAAACCTTCCAAAGGTTTAACGCAGTGGAGTAACGGAGTCAGGGTGACGAGTTCAAGGGTTAACTACCCCAAACTCGGCACAACGAAGAGACGGAGTCGGGTCGATGATGAGCTCAAGGGTTCACTACCCTAAGCTCGACGCAGTGATGAAACGGAGACACAAAATTATGATGAGCTTAAGGGTTTGCTACCCTTAGCTTGACGCAGTGAAGGGACGGAGACACAAAACACAGAGTTAGATTAAAAACAGGGTTGAGCTACGGGTCACACTGTACTTTGCACAGTCACAAAGAGCACTTTTATTTTTTTAAACAGAGAAAACAGTGTTTATAAACGGAGACGTTACACCAGGGATAATTTCTTAAAATCCCTTTACGCTGCCACCAAATGTTATGACGCGCTGCGTCAGAAGGTTTTTAAAAAAAAACTATTAAAACTTTATTGACGATAATTAGTTTTATTAGAATTAATATATTGTGAATTTAACACAAATTCCGTGATAATTAAACTTAGAAATACTTTATAAAGGGAAAGGTCTTAACCCTCAGAGTGACCAACGTAGACTGACTGCCATTAGCAACGAGTAAAAGAGTCTGGAATAGAATTTGATGACGGATAGAAATAAAGGTATTGTCAGCCAGAAGGGTAGCTAAGACAGGGTATAACAGTACGATCGACAAATGATTAAGTATAAATATTGATTATAAAAATATAATTGCTGACACATTGCATTTCAAATTTTCGTTTTATTGAAAACTTTTCACACAGTAATTATGATCTAATGAAGCCGAAGTATGTGCACTAATGCCATATGTATGGTCGAGTGGATAAATTCCACTAATTTCCTCGAAATCTGAGTCACTGTCACTATCGGTATCAGAGCCACTGTCTAAATTGACTATAAAGGGCTTATCTAAATATCCATCGTTTTGTCGATAATCCTCTTCAATTTTATGCACGTGTGCAGAATATTTTTGCCATTCTAAGGCATCAATATAACTGAACGCTTCGGTTGCTAGTTTCGGCATATTTTCATTTTTCATAATTTCTCGTACACCACCTTTGATTGCTTTCGGCATGATTATCAAACAAAATATTGGAAAAACTAATGGACTCTCAACTATACAACACAACACAACTACAACTGACAGTGAAGTGAGATTTTCAAAATGACGTCCATAGGTTCCCCTTTCGCCGTTTTACAGATAAGTTTGTGGCTCAAAAGCTGAATTCCATCGTATGCAGCCATGTCGATATTTCGATTACGGTACTTTCCTGCTTGAACCATGTAATAAAGCTGCTCTTGATTGCCTCCAGAGGGTTGAATTCAAATGTTTACTCATTATTATCGGCCATGAAATCGTCTCTCACAAATGCCTTACTAGTTGAATGTGTGAACCCCCCTCTAAATTTACGAAGACAATATCTATCGGATAGATTCTTTTATAAGGCTATCCAGCTCGAAAACCACCCCCTCATTCCCAAAGTCAAATTGTTAAGTCAGCTAGTGACAAATACGAGCTACCTGGTCCCATAAGGATTCCACATGCCTTGTCAAGTCTCCAAAAACTAGAAAATGTCAACCAACCTCTATATCAAAGGAATATGAACCCTCTATTTAGTACTAACTTTGATGCTCTTATCCATTCTCCTAATATTATTCTGTCTCTTCGCATCTCGAAATCATCCCCCGACGCTAATACTTCTTTTAATGAACTTGTAGCCAATTCTTGGAATGATTGGCTGCTTGTTTTTATTGATGACTCCAAACTCCAAGAGTCCGGGTGAGTTGGAGCTGCGGTTTGGATGCCAAGATATAAAATAATTCTCAATTTTAAATGCCCCCTCTTTCATCGGTATTCACAGGTGAGTCGGTAGCTATTCTGGAAGCCATCCTTTATGTTTTATTCCATAAATTGAATAAGACCATAATTTTACAGATTCTCTTAGTTGTCTTCAAGCCATCAAGTCAAACCAATTCAGAGTTAAAATTAGATTCCCAGTAATTTTAAAAATTAAAGAAGCTCATTATGACTTACATTTACAGGGCATAGAAATTGTTCTAGCTTGGATTCCTGGTCATGCGGGTGTTACGGAAAATGAGGTGGCAGATTCTTGTGCAAGGAATGCCGTTGTATTGGGCGGTCCTGAACATTTTCATAATTTCAGCTCAGATACGTTCTTTATCAAAAACTCATCTTTATAAATCCTGGAATGATTCCTGGCAAGATAGCCGTCAGGTCAAAGGTAGATATTAGTCAGAATTCAGTCCCTCCGAAACCCTGGTTTTTCAAATACCGCGTTGCGGATAAACGAACAATCTCTACGGTTTGTCGACTCCGTTTGGGTCATGCCTGCACTCCGGTGCATCTTGTTAAAATAAGGGTCAGGGACAACTCGCTTTGTGAGCGTGGTCTTGCGGAGGGTGCTGACCACATCTTTTTTGAATGCCGCAATCTTAAATTTTCTTTATACAATTATCTTCCGCCGTACATTCCTAGACCTACTAATTTGAAAACCCTATTATCATGTGACAATTCTCCATTCATCCAAATCTTGTGCAATTTCATTAATGTAAATAACATCAAACTTTAACTCTACATAGTTATATTTGTTGTAGTCTAACTAAACTAACATATTTTATGTTTATGTATCTATTGTGTTGTCCTGTTTGTTCTAGATACCGGAAACTCTGTGATTTGGACGAAACATAATTCATTTAATAAAGTAATAACGTGTGATTTCTGAAACTTGACATGACAGAATCATCAAACCGATGGAAGCCACCTTATAGGAAATTGAATTGAATTAAATTGTTGCTTAAATGGTGTTCCTCAATTAGAAAAGGGTATTAGAGGATAGCTAAGGACCCCTCCTAATCACCTAAGTACTCCAAACTTCAAACTTCGTGCGTACTTATATAAAACCCAACCCGCCAGATACACCATCGAATGGGATCATTGCTACCTCTAGATGATGCGCAGCATACATTTTTACAAATATACTTCATGGGAAATATGGAGGAACAAATTGATTGGCGTCAAGAGATCAACACAGCAATGGAAAGAGCAATTATTGGAGATCTGCAGCAGCTACTTCATGAACATCATGCATTACTCAAGAAGTTAAAGAGTGCATTGGATCGCATGCCTAATGATGACTACAAAGTCGTGATCAGAGCAGATAAACGACCACCTGGAACACAAAAACGCACATTTAACGCTACAACAAAAGATGAAGTTGCAATTGTGATTGTTGGTGCAAACTTAGAATCTCGCGATATTGTGTTTACACGTCGCGATACTGGGTAACTTACTGGTTAACTTGAAAAACACCCTTCTTATGATACATTGCAGGACCCACTGATGTTTTGGCAAGGAGACAATGGATATCACTTCGATATCAAGATGGTTAATCCATTGACTGGTGAGCATCAATATCATAGTTACATATGACATATATTTACTCCGTTTGATCTTAACTCATTGCTAAAGTGACTTTAGGAGGTTTATTGATCACATGGTTCTGGCCAGCCCTTCAGGACGGACCTAACTTTTCATTCTGATGCTAATTTTAGTGTTTTGATTTCAGGTGAAGAAACTACCAAAAAAGTTAGCTTAATGAATTATTACGCATATTGTTTGATGATTCGTCAAAATGCTGACAATTATCTGCTGAGATTTCGTCGATTGCTTCAGCAATAGGCGCGTCCCAACAGAGCGAGCAGCCTCGCGAGGTATTTGCCGCGCGAAGCAGCTCGCTTATTGTGGACGTGCCTCAGCCGAGGCAAGCGCGCGCGCTGCCGCGGGCGAGCGACCGAGCGCTTGAGCCATCGAGTGTCGGCTTTTTGATTTGCTCAAAGCAGTGTTATCCTTAGCCCTTTTCGGGCTAGATCTAGCCTTTTTATTGTACGTAAACTCGTTTTTTCATGATTTAGCCCGAAAAGAGCAATCTAGCCCTTTCCAAGCGATACCAAAATTTCGCACCGCGATTACCAAGTTATGAAACAAAGCACGCCATGGAATGCAGATTTCGTTAGTCATACTATTATGATCACTAATTGGGTATATTTTTAGTTTTTCTATGGTAACATTAGCAACCCTATACTGTTTCTGCTTCTTCACTGGGGAATCTCCCATGTGCTTAATGACATTGCCATCTATACCACACATACGATGGGGCTTAAAACGTTTTGAGAGATTCTTGCTGGTCCCACAAGTTGCCAACTGAAATTATAAAAAAGTGTGGGAGTAATTTGAAATACTCGTTCAAATTGGCCAAGAATGCAGATTTCAATCAGCCATCAACTTCTTCTGCTTCGGCAGATACTATTTTGGAAGATTCCGATGAAGACTCTGATTTAGATTTCTAATTTAATATTATATATTAAATTGTATTAATTTGTTTTTGCACTTTCCGGTTAACTTTCTTAATGTGTTTCAAATAAAAGTAAAAAACTAATGCATTTGTATTTATGACTTAGCCCTTTCTAGCACCTCTTTTGGTTGCAAACTTTACTAAATCTAGCTCTTTCTAGATTGTCCGACTGCCCCTTTTCAAAAACCAAGGTGGCAACACTGGCTCAAAGGCGCCTCATCACCTCAGTCGTTTGCCGCGCGCACTCAGGTCGCTCGCGTATTTTGTTTCGTGCCTCGCTCTCGCTCCTCGCGGATTATGAATAAAGATCAGTGTTTGAAATTAATATCTCTCTATGGTATGGCCTGGCTATGGAATGCAAGTGATCCTAACTATACTAATAGAGGACTTAGGGAAGACGCCTGGTTAAATATAAGCCGCGAGATGCATATACCGTTTCCTGTTTTAAAAAATAAAATGGAGTCATCAATGGGATCCTCCCGGCGGGATAAATCACGAGGAAGGAAAAGTCGTTTAACAGGATCATGTAAGATATATATTTATTAATAGCTTGAACATTTACTACAAAGAACTATTTATCTATTATAAAAACTTATCACTTTTATTTTTCAGGTCGTGATGACGTTTACAAATCCAGCGAAACCATAATGCGTTTGCATTTATGTCTGATAGGAACGAGCCAGGTACCACCCAGGATACTATGGAGAATGTTAGTATATATTATAGTTTTTATTGATAGTCATCTTGCCATGAGACAGTTCCATTTGTAATAAAATGTCTTGCTTAGCATTATTTCCTCCACGTCGTGGTATTTGTTGAATTGGTAATAATGATGTTGGATCTGATTAATTTCGCCAACTTCCTTCTACTACCCCGTCATTTCCCACCGCATCAAAAAGGCCGGGAGCTGCAAAGCTATTAGAGGATGTTCTCCGTAAATAGTTGTACAAATGTATTGATGGTAAGACTACTTTTGTTGCTTGTTCGGGTTCCAATAACATTGGTTTACGCAAAACTCTATAAACAGAACTTAACACTCCGAAAGCATTTTCTACAACACCTCGTGCTCTGGAGAGTCTATAGTTAAAAACTCTTTCCTTTGAACCTCTTTCTGATTATCCTCGTATTCATTTAGCTGAAAAGCTTTGTCACCTAATATATAAAATCGTACTTTGGTATTGTACGGTATTTGCAAAATTGTGGGTGATGGGATGTTAAGTTCTCTTTTTTCAAGTTTTTGGTATAATTTTGTATTTTTAAATACACCTCCATCAGAAATTCGTCCTTTACTCCCAACATTTACATATAAAAACTTTTAGTTTTCATCTACTAAGGCAAACAAAACTATAATTGATAATGATTTATAATTATCGTAGTCATTGCCACTGTTTATGGGAGTCTGTAAAACAACATGCTTTCCATTCATCGCGGCCACAGCATGTGGGAAATTCCATTTACTTTGGAAACCGTTTGAAATTGCAAGCCACTCTTGCTCTGTACTTGGCACCTAAAACAGATATAAATAGTAAATATTATTTCATAGAATGAAACGGATACTAACGATGAAACAGTAAGCGCAACTCAAGTCGCTCAAGACCTTTCACTTGACAATGACAATATTCAAGTTATGGACAAACAGCAGCAGCAACAACAAGATGACCCAAATAACACACAATCTAGAGTTTCAACACAAGACCCGAGATCCAGAAAACGAAGCCGAAGACCTGCGAAAGACACAGACGATTTATCAGACGAAACTCTTTCTGAAGCTTTCAGCATTCTCCAGCAGTGCACAGAACCACAGCCAACCCCACCGCCTTGTGACTCATACTCGGCATTTGGACAATACATAGCCAACGAATTGAGAAAATATGACCCAGTAACTCTAGCGCACGTAAAAAAATATATATGCGGAATAATATTTCAAGCCGTCACAGGAGCTTATCAACAATATGGCTATTATACTCAGAGCTATGCTGGGTCTATGGATCGTCCTAGCACTCATGCTTCATCCTATAACAATCCGATGTCCCCCTCACCACTAACTCCTCAACCCTCTATTACTCCCATTCCGATGACTTGTTCAATTCAATCAGAAATTCCACCACCCCCTTCCCCTCCGATGAGTTCTCAAATCCATCAGACATTCCTCCTCCCCCTTCCCCTCCGATGACTTTTCACAATCTATCAGACATTCTTCCTCCCCCTCTGCCTCCTAATTATATTAAAACATAATGCGAGCGACAATTTGAGAATAATTTCACCTTTCTTTCTTTTTATGATTATTTTGAAGTTTTATTAAAGTGAGTGAAATAATTTCACCTTTCTTTCTTTTTATGGTTATTTTAAAGTTTTATTAAAGTGATTGGACTAAATTGACAAGCCTCCTGCCTCCTAATTATACTAAAACATAATGCGAGCGACAATTTAAAAATAATTTCACCTTTATTTCTTTTTATGGTTATTTTAAAGTTTTATTAAAGTGATTGGACTAAATTGACAAGATATTGGTATTTTTTACGATGATGGCATTACAAACTTCAGGAACAATCTTCGAAATAGATTGTTTGGAAATGCGATAGAGATACTGCAAACTGGTATAAGAATCACCTGTCGCTAAGAACCGTAATGTCAAAAGTATCTTTTCTCTCACGGTTATCGCTTGACGCCAGTTTGTATCATTTCTTCGAAGTTTGCTTTCTAAGTTTGAACACAATAGATACAAATCCTCTCTATTAATGCGTGCAAAATTTTTCTCAACTCAATCAGTTATCAATTCTTGGTACAGTTTGTTTCCGTTATGTAATAATCTGTTCTTATATATTGTCTGGATCCAATATCGTTTTCGTTTAAGTTTTTGTTGTCTTCTCTTTTTTATAATCCTATTTATAAGGATAAAAGCAACAGCTGCCACCACAACACGTATGTGTGGTGCCATGATGTCTTATTTGCCAACTGAACCAACGAACAAAATGGCTCGGGCTTGCCACGCGCGGCCGCCTCGCGATGATTCAGAGGCTGCCGCGCTCGTTAAATAAAGTTTCCTCGCGCGGCAAATGCCTCTTGAGGCTGCTCGCTCTGTGGGGACGCGCCTAATACTGCGTCGACATGTAGGTCAAAATCGAAACAGAGCGCCTAACTTTCATTCGGTTGAACCAAGCCAAACTGCGTTCGGAGCAGTATATCCATTTACGAGATGCAGTTAGCACTGAAGGAGATGCAGGTAATGTTGGACGATTAACTATTTTACCGGCGACGTACACTGGTAGTCCGCGTCATATGCATGAATATGCGCAAGATGCAATGACATATGTTTGTCATAACGGTCGGCCAGATCTATTCATTAGCTTTACCTGTAATCCGAAATGGATAGAAATTGTTCAAATGCTGCTTACGGGACAAACTTCAAGTGCGATCACTTAAAGTTTGTCCCGGAACGGCACATCACCGCACGTGTCTTTAAGCAAAAAATCCGGTCACTAATGAACTACATTGTTAAGCAACGCGTCTTTGTGGATACTCGATGCTGAATGTATTCAATCGAATGGCAAAAATATTGAACCTAATAATTATGCAGTATCGCAATACTTTCCTTATCGCAAAACTTTAACAAATGAACGTAAACGTCCACAATTTACTTCATTTTTATGGTTACTGAGACTAAAGATGTATAAAATAACATTATTGTATACTTAGTACATAGTTACTGGTGGGGGTACTATTGCCATTTAAAACTATGTGTATTTAACATATAAATAAGGCATGTCAACCAATAAAAAAAATCTGAACTGTATTTTGTATTTTTGTTTTTAATGATTTTATGACGTTAATTAAATCCAAAATTAAGGTCAATTTTCAAAAATTAAGTAAGGTAGCGTCTTAATTATATTTAGCAGCTGTCAAAATGTATGGAATATGTCAAACATTATTGCGATTAGCGTGCTATCACAATTATTGTGTTTGGTGCAAATAGCCGGTAGTCTTGCTAAAGTTAACACGACATTCATTGACTGTTGGGGCGTATTCGGGTAGAACGCTGGCTACCAGCTTCGACTACCTGCGCGGACCGGCGCCAATAAGTGGTGGCAGTCGGCGCTGCGGTAGCCAGCGGTCTACCTGAATACCCACTTATGCGGTACGAAGTTCGCCGGGTCAGCTAGTATATCTTTTTCCTCAATTTCCTCAATTTTCTTCAAGGCCCGGCCTAAAGCGGTTTGGTTGCGAGTCGCAAACTTTTTGTCAATATTACTGGCCAGTATTTTTTTGTTGTTTTTAAAAACACTTAACCCTTTTTTTTCATTTCGCGGCACTTTCTAAAGTTTTCTGAACAAGAAAGTTTTACGAGAGTCTAATACTATTTCGGTGTTGTTTCGACATATTCTCAGTTTGCGATAGTTCTTATTTCTGGTGTAGTTGTTTTTTTTCCTAATTTAGTTGTATTTTTTTCTGGCGTTAAGCGATTTCCGTTGATTCACATTCCGTCAGTTTCCCGTGTATTATCCTCCTAAGTATACAGTTTATAGCTAATAGTTAAATAACTTAGAAAATACATTAAATAAATTTATATTTGTTTTATTTATTTTCTATATCTGCTCTATTCACCACTTTTTGAGTAGGTATATAGTGCCGTGCACTTTTCCCTCGGAAAATCTTTTGAGGGATAATAACTTAGTATACAATCAATTCAAATAGCGACAGAAAACGATTGTGAATAACCAAGTATTTTTTTTAGAAACCTGGAATGCTTAAAAAAACAAGTGAAAATAGCCAAAAAATGCCAACAATATTTTGGTGCATGTTTTAATATATCCGTGCTTTTCCTTTGTCCTAGTATTTGTTAATTGATTGCTAGAAAATCCCTTTCTAATTTGTAAAATTAACTTATGTTTTGGTTGGACCGTAAACGCCGGTTGGACCCGGTTGAAGCAAAATGTTTAATTCCACGCCTCAACCGACAGGGCGTGGAATCTTGAGGGGCTGGGTTTTTGCCAGCACGGGAGAGAAAATCTTGATTGTTACCTTACCTTGTCGTCGCAGACCGGAGATCGAAAGCTCGATTCGAGGCAGGAATGCGGGATAGGAGCACAAGTTTGGGATAGGAGAGGAACCGAACCTTGCCGTCGCTGCCCGACGCTGTCGTCGGCGTGCTGCCTGCCGACACGAGGAGTCGCCGTCCGATACGACGATGTCCAATCACACACGGATCAGTCAACCGCTGACGCGAATCTACTTATTTCCCGACGATGTTTATGATGAGCACTCCGACCAGGCCCGACGCCTGTATTTGGTAATTGTTACAACGAATTACAATCACTGGCCCGACGCCTGAGCAGACATGTTTATTCTCCCGACGAGAAAAGATAACCTCCAATTTCTCCTCTCGTTTCGATACGAGTGACAGCTGCGGTTCTGTTTCCGTTCCGAGTCGCGCAACAAGAGGAGGTGCGTTCCAAAGCATAAATATTAAACAGTCACCCGCCCGGACAGGCCCGAACCTGTCCCTAATCAAAAGGAAGGCGAGAAAGTGTTGCGACCGCTCTCTTGAGGACCGAGTCCCCCACCTTGACTTCTGATGATCGAGGCGTGTCATCCCGACCCGTGTACAAATTGACGATCCATCTCCATCTCAATGATGGCAGGTTCGCATCCTTAATCAGCACCAAATCACCGACTTGAGGGGGGCTCGTCCGGTCAGTCCACTTAAGGCGCTGCTGCAAGATGTGCAAGTACTCAAGGGACCACCGTTTCCAAAAATCTTGAGCCATCTGCTGCAACATCTGCCACCTAGTTAACCGACTTAACTTAACATCACCGAATGGGTATTCTGGCAGGGCGTTTAGGGGCTGACCTATCAGGAAGTGACCCGGCGTCAACGCTTCCAAGTCATTTGGATCCGAACTGAGCGGGCACAACGGACGCGAGTTCAGTGTCATTTCAATTTTACAGAACAGCGTCGCAAGCTCTTCAAAGCGTAGAGAGGTCTCACCGATGATCCTCGTCAGGTGCGACTTAGTCGATTTAACCGCAGCCTCAAAAATTCCTCCCCAATGAGGACATCCCGGCGGACTGAAAACCCATTCAATCCCACGTCGGGAGCAAGCCGTACCGATGGCGTCCTGGTTACCGTTCAGGAATTGAGTGACCTCCTGCAGATATCGCCTGGCTCCGACAAAATTTGTGCCGTTGTCCGAACGGATTAATGACGGGAGGCCCCTTCGTGAGACGAACCGATCCAGACATGCGATAAATGCCTCCGTAGTGAGGTCACTGACCACCTCCAAGTGGACTGCCTTCGTGGCCAAGCACACGAAGACGCACAGGTATGCCTTCACTAATCTGGCGTTCCGTAGCTGTGAAGACTTGACCATGAATGGTCCCGCGAAATCCGTTCCGACACCCGCAAAGGGCCGGATTTCGTTAACCCTATCCGAGGGCAAATCGCCCATCTGGGGCTGCATCGTAGCCGCCTTGGCCCGATAACAAGGCAGGCACCGAAATACGACGCTACGCACTAAGCGTCTTCCCGATAGAATCCAGAACTCGCGCTGGAGAAACGCCATCAAGGCGTGGCATCCGATATGCCCATTCCGAATGTGTCGATCCTGTATCAACAGTTCGACCAACTTCCCTTTCCTAGGGAGTAACAGCGGGTGGCGAGCCGCATAAGGCAGGTTGGCATTCCGCAGCCGACCTCCTACCCTCAGCAATCCTTGAGGGTCAATAAACGGGTTGAGCCGAGCCACAGCTACCTTCAGTTGGACGCGTCCGCGTCTCAGAATGTCCAGTTCGGACTTAAAGTGCACCGTCTGCACATTCCGTACCAATGCGAACAACGCATGGTTCCGTTCCCGTGGTGTCAGGACCTGTGTCCGCACTCGTTGCGCCTCAGGATTCCGACAATTCCGCGCAAATCGGCAGATCCAGGCGGTCACATTGACCAGCTTGTCGAGCGAGCTGTACCGTTCCAGCAGGCTGAATTCCTCTTCCGGCTCTGGTTGCGTCGTACAGACACCGACTGTCAAGGCGCCGTTCGCCGTGGTAACGCGTGGACTCATTGGCCAATCCGATTCGGCTTGAGTCAACCATTTTGGACCCCACCACAAGGGATGTCCAACCAACTCCGGAGCGTGACACCCACGAGACGCACAGTCTGCTGGGTTCATTTCCCCTGGAACATGTCTCCAGATTAAGGGAACCTCCGAATTCAAAATCTGCGAAACCCGATTCGCCACAAAAATCTCCAGCTTGTGAACTGAAGCCTTCAGCCAGCATAACACGATCTGGCTGTCCGTCCAAGCGTAGACCGTATCTTCTAACGCTATTGACCCACGAAGAACCGTCATCGTGTGGTTGAGCAGACGAGTCAGGAGAGCCGCTCCCGAAAGCTCTAACTTGGGAATGGTCAGGCGAGTGCGCAACGGCGCAACCTTGCTCTTGGCCATGACCAACCGCACATCAACCTCCCCCGAGGAGTCGACCGTACGCAGATACACCGCAGCTCCGTAGCCCTTCTCCGAGGCATCGCAAAACCCATGCAGGGTGGCGGTGTATCGTTTGGTGGGGACCAACCTCCGTGGCAGTGAAATCCGATTGATGCCAGGGAGGGTCGAAAAGAACGAGTCCCACTCTGAGCTCAATGACCAAACTCAAACTCAAAACTCAAAAGTACTTTATTACTGTAGATATTTACATATGCTTAGCAAACGTCATTTTTTGCCTCTTCTCTACATTGGACCACTGTTGGAGAAGAAGGGCGTAGAAACTCCCACAGATTTATTTTTAGATCTCTTTTAAAAATAGGTTGTGCTTAACTAATACAATTATGATTTATTTTTATTTAATAAGCTGGAATAAATAATTACAAAATTATTAACAGCAAGGTGTGTGTTGAGCCAAATTAACCCCATACAGTCCTGTCATTTAAGTAATCTTGAACATTGTAATATCCCTTTTTCGACAAAGTCGCTTTAACATGCTTTTTAAATTGCTCAAATGGCAATTTCAAAATCTCCAGAGGTATCTTATTGTAGTAGAGAATGCACTGACCCTTGAAAGAATTGCTAACCTTCGCGAGTCTAAAACGGGGCGCACATAGTCTGTGATTATTTCTTAGGTAAACATTACAGCTATCGCTAAGTTTGGAAAATGTTGTAAGGTTCTTGCGTACATACATTATATTTTCGAAAATAAATTGACTAGCTACTGTTAGTATGTCAATTTCTTTAAAAATCTCTCTTAAGGAGTCTGTTCCGCCGATCGGGTCGTCCCATTTCAGCTCAGCAGACCACAATTGCTGCATAAAACACTTGAGCTGAAATGTTACCGGGGAGATCCACCCGTTTGGATCAAATGTCCTAGCCACCGTTGAGACGACGTTCCGTTTCGTCCAGACCTTCGGGGAGTCCAACTCGACCCGATACAAAAACATGTCTGACACCGGCTGGTACTGGACGCCTAATACAAACAACATATTTGGATTTTCCAAATTTTCAAAAATGTGGGGATCCTGCTGGTAGTCATCCGGAAGACCAGTCAGTAACTCTGGAGAGTTCGACATCCATTTCCGGAGCTCGTAACCTCCACCCCGTAGGAGCTCAACTAGCTCGTCCCGTCGAGCGAGCGCCTCCTCTACGGAATCTGCACCGGTACAGATATCGTCCACGTAGAGATCCTGCTCCAGGATCGCTGCTCCTCTAGGGAAATTTAACCGTTCTCGATCCGCTAACTCCCGCAGAGTGCGAATCGCCAAATAAGGACTAGACCGTAGCCCGTACGTGTTGGTGTTCAGCTCGTACACCCTGATGGGCTGATCTGGGCTCTCTCGCCACAGTATCAGCTGATACCGTCTATCGTCAGGGTGAATGACCGTCTGTCTAAACATCATCCGGATGTCAGCTACAAACACAACATTGTGTCGACGGAACCGTGTGATAACATCCGCGATGTCATGGTTCAACTTCGGCCCTGAATGCAAACACTGGTTCAGGTTCATGCCGTTAGATGTTGATGCCGATCCATCGAACACTACCCATATTTTGCCCTCCGGGGTCCTCAAGACCGCGTGATGGGGCAGGAAGCAGTGGTCTTCACGCTTCCAGTCGATACCCGAAATCGACATGTGGCCGAGCGACTCGTATTCCCGCATGAAGTCGACGTACTTCTGCCGGGAAATCCCGTCACGCTTCATGCGTCGTTTCATCGACAGAAGCCGCGTCTCGGCTGCATGGTGTGAACTGCCCAGCGGCGGGCGATCACTCCGAAATGGAAGACGTGTGAGAAATCGACCTGACCGAAGGCGACCAGTATTGTTCCGATAAAACTGTTCACACTCTTCTTCAACCGGGTCCAACCGGCGGACCGTAGGTGGTTCCTCCACCTCCCAAAACTTCTGTATCACCTCCGAGAGCACAGAACCGAATAAGGGACTACGAGTCGCTAGGCGTGGGGCAGCCGGCATGACCGGACCCATTACCGCATGGCCCAGTCTGGTGTTGACCGAAACCAGACCAGTCGCCTGCAACACGTGGACACCTGGCACTAACAGGTATCCCAAGGCATCGACACCCAATAAAATGTCTACTGGGCCCGGAATATCGAACTCCGGGTCAGCCAGTGACAACCCAGCGACCAACTATCGCACCGAGGGCGACAACCGTACATGAGGGTGTGAGCCCATCACATTAGGCATGACTAATGCCGTGACCGTCAGATTCACCGATGAATCCACCCGTGACGAGAGATTAATCCGACATACTCCCTTAACGGAACCGACTTCCGTGTTCCCAATTCCCCGAATGGAATGTGGATACTCCCTTACCGAAATGCCCAACCGTCTTACAAGGTTGCACGAGACTAAGCACCCCTGGGCCCCCGAGTCCAATAGTGCTCGTGCTACACAAGATTTGCCGTCCGAACTCCACGCTATCACCGAGGCGGTTGGGTGCATGACCGTCTTTGGAGTGGCGGCATCCTGTAAGTGGGCGGCGTGTCCCTAGCGGGAACCTCCGCGGGATCCGAACCCGCTGGGACCCCCGTCGGCCTGGTAACTCAGCTGCTGATATGCCACCGGTGGCATATCAGACCGTATGTACATCAGGGGGTCCCAACCCGCATAATAGGCCCCTCGCTGTCCCGGTACCCGACCATACCGGACTGTGAACGGTGTGCCCGGTGGCCACCGTGGATGGAGGGGGGAGAGCGGATCCAAACTTGGGCGCTCTAGGAATGGGGGCGACATCCGACTGTTCGCCTCCCTGTTCGCCTCCCAGAGCGACGGGCAGGGTGGCGCAGAAGGTGGTGGGCTCCCAGCCTTCGCGCCACTCATAGATGCCATCTGACACCCGCCCGTAACACGCGGTGAGCCAGCGGCCCGAAGTCCTCGCTGACCCTGGACAGCGGCGACCGAACCCCGGCTATCCCGCCTGTTACCCCCCGCGCTGCCCCCTTCCCCTCGGGGGGGGTCCCGTCCGCGGGTACCCCAGTCACCCCGTTGGTGACTCCCGTTGCCCGGAGGGGGACTGGGTCCGGCCCTGGTTGGGCCCTGTGACCGACCAACCTGAGTCCGGCCCTGGTGACCGTCCGAAGGGCCTGACCGGTTCAGGCACAACACGATGTGGTGCTTGCCACCGCAGCACTCACAGGGGGACACGCGTGAGCACTCGCTCAGCGGGTGCGGCCCCAAACAACCGAAACACAATCGGTGGCGGAAGACCACCTTCCTGCGGGCAGCCACACCGAGCGCCTTAAAGTTGGCGCAACTGGTCACTTCATGACCGGCACTGTCGCAGTGCACACAGCCGTCACCCGACGGCGCGGCACTCAAAACGCCAAATTGTTTTGACCGCCCACCCCCCCGTGGGGGCGTTGGTCAGCATCCGCGCAGAGCTGCTTCACTGCAGCCACCGAGGCCTCATCCGTAAGCCCGAGGGCTTCAGCCTCCGCAGCCAGCCGACACACCTTCCCGACGCGTGTCATTGCGTCCTCCACACGCTTGAGCAGGACATCGTCCATGTCAGGTCGCTCCACATACTTGTGAGTATGGGCGAGCCATCTCATCTCCTCACGGACACCATACCGCAGTACCCTCAAGGGCGAAGGTGCCATGGTTACCGATTCAATTGTTTCTGGTCCTATGCTTCACTACCGAACTAAGCACAGCCAGAGACCAGCACTTGCCCGTCAGCGCTGGGCACAGAAATTAAAACTAAGTTGTAAAAACCAAGGCAACCACTAAAACAATTAAATCCTAAACAATATTTAATATGGTCGCCCTGTGGACATACACCTTATAAATATACACTCTAAATCAATTAGAGAATGCCACCATAAAACACAATACAAAAATAACCCACAAAACTGGATTCCGAAATCCAAGCTATTTTTAATATAATGAAGGTAGCTGTGACCTCTAAGAAGTGGCCCCTCCGATATGACCCACACTTCTACTGAGGTCAGCAAAATCAGCTTAATACCCCTTAAATAGCCTGACCCTGCTCTGTAAACCGAAATAACACTGCAGTACTATAGAACCCGACGTTCTACCGCAAGTTATACAATCTAGTTACTTCGCAGAATGACTGTTCAATCTTTTATGCGCACAAACAGTAGTTTCCGACTACAAATTTATAATAATTGTGAACTAAATTGACACTTATAGTTTTACTAACCGAAATGAACTTTAATTGTGGTACCGACCACAGACTCATTGCCGATTTGCCGGCCAATCTGAGATATTCTTTTCTCCCAACTACAATGTGGCAAAAAAACAACCCTACAACCGTGAAACGATGATTTCCCACTAGGAAACCACGCTCTGCTACCAAAATGTTTAATTCCACGCCTCAACCGACAGGGCGTGGAATCTTGAGGGGCTGGGTTTTTGCCAGCACGGGAGAGAAAATCTTACCTTACCTTGTCGTCGCAGACCGGAGATCGAAAGCTCGATTCGAGGCAGGAATGCGGGATAGGAGCACAAGTTTGGGATAGGAGAGGAACCGAACCTTGCCGTCGCTGCGCGACGCTGTCGCCGGCGTGCTGCCTGCCGACACGAGGAGTCGCCGTCCGATACGACGATGTCCAATCACACACGGATCAGTCAACCGCTGACGCGAATCTACTTATTTTCCGACGATGTTTATGATGAGCACTCCGACCAGGCCCGACGCCTGTATTTGGTAATTGTTACACCGAATTACAATCACTGGCCCGACGCCTGAGCAGACATGTTTGTTCTCCCGACGAGAAAAGATAACCTCCAATTTCTCCTCTCGTTTCGATACGAGTGACAGCTGCGGTTCTGTTTCCGTTCCGAGTCGCGCAACAAGAGGAGGTGCGTTCCGAAGCATAAATATTAAACATACGGTAAATAAAATACATACTCGTATATACCAAACTACTAAATATGTATCAATACATACATAAACCTGTACATATAGTTTACACATAATAATAATATACATGCTACAACTATCACAAAAGAGAGAGGAAGTGCTCTTTTACCCTGTTTTTGAAAGCGAAAAGAGTGGGGCTGTCTCTTATCGAATAAGGAAGTGCGTTCCACAGTCGGACCGCCTGAAACCTGAAGGAGTGCTCATATGCGGAAGTGGTATGCCTTGGAGTGGCTAAGAGTGAGACCGTGTGAGATCTCCGTTGCTGATCTCCTGAAAAGAGATACTCAAAGCGGTCTCGAAGGTAGCTGGGGAAGCGCGGATTTTTCAATATATTGAAAAGATAAAAAAGAATATGAGAGTCTCTGCGAAGACGAATCGGAAGCCATCCCAACTCTTTGCGAAATTGAGAGACATAGTCGAATTTGCGCAGCCCGAAAATAAACCGAATCCCGAGATTCTGAAGTCGTTCGAGTTTGTTCATCTTTGTTTGATCTTCGTTCGCACTCGCCGAACAGACATCGCTATAGTCGATTAGCGGCAGGAGAAGGGACTGAGCAAGGGTGATTTTGGTCTGCCGCGGCAAGAAGTACTGCAGACGCCTGAGGGATTGAAAAGACGCAAAGACCCGTCTGCTGACCTCGCTGACATGTGGAGACCAAGACAGCTGGTTGTCAAAAATAACCAAAAGGTTTTTCGCCTTATCTTTGTACTCTATTGTGATGCCATTATATGATACGGGAACAATGGGTTTTTGTAACAAGGAAAGAGTGTGCCTGGTTCCTAAAATCATGGCTTGTGGTTTATTCGGGTTTATTAACAGCCCGTATGATGAGGCCCAGTCTTTCACATTCTCGAGGTCAGCATTCAGTGCCTCCAGGGATGAAACTACATCGCAGGGGGAAAAGTGGCAATAAATTTGTAGATCATCTGCGTACAGATGATACGAAGTAGAGAGGATGTCGGAAATGGAGTTTATAAAGACTGAAAAAAGAAGAGGAGAGAGAATAGCACCTTGAGGCACTCTTGAGGAAAGGTCACACCATTGAGTTTCGGTCTCTTCAGACTTAATGCGTTGCTGACGACCTCTCAGGCATGAGTCGAACCAGCCAGCAGCGTGGGAGGAGACATTCAGCGATGTTAATATAGCGACAAGAATGTCAAAATCGACGCAGATAAAGGCATTGCTGAAGTCAAGCAGGGCCAGCACCGTAAACAACCTCTGATCCATGGCTAGCTGTATATCATCGCTGACTTTTAAAAGGGCTGTGGTAGTACTATGCTCTGGTCTGAACCCAGATTGGAAAGGATTGAGAAGTTTTGTTTCATAAAAGGTAGGAGGTGAGTTGGGAGTGGACAATGGATGCAGGGACATTGGAGAGAAAAGGTAAGATAGATATGGGCCTGTAATCTTTGAAGGAGGAGGGATTGGAATTTTTGGGCAGTGGGATGACAAATGCTTTCTTCCACAGACTAGGAAAAGATCTAGCTGATAGAGAGAAGTTTATGATGTGGGTAATTGTAGGGAGCAACTCTTCAAGGACGATGTGGATCATCTGATGGCTGACGTTGTCGCCACCAGCAGCTTTGAATGTGATAGCTAGCACTGCTTTTCTATCTGCGCCGATTCCAACGAGACTAAAGTTGAACGGTGAGGTATAGACTGCAGTCTTCAACCGTAGATGACGAAGGGTTATCTCCTTTGTGGCGGGGTCTATCACGAGGGGGGGGCAGAAGAAAAGAACTGGTTAAGACCGTTGAGATCGACATTACCTGAAGAAAATTGCTGGGACTTGCCAACACCAAGGGTTTTAAGAAATTTCCAGACCTGAGCTGGGGTGTACATTTCTATACGCTCATAGGTTTCGAAGGCTTTTAAATGTTAGGAGATTGCCATCAGTTGGGTCTTTCTTGTATCGCCCCTTCGCACGGTTTTTTTTTTGTTATTAATCGCTTGATAGCGTCTGTCAGCCACGGAGCAGGAAAATGTTTTACCCTGACCTTTTTCGTTGGTGCGTGCTTGTCGAACAGCCCCAGGACAATTGAGTTGAACTTCAGGATTTTGTCATCAACTGTCTCACCAGTTTCAACGGCGGTCCAATCGACAGATGAGGCGTCTGATTTCAGGGAATCGAGGTTCACACCTTTGAAGCTTCGAATATCAAGGAATTTGACTTTGCGCTTAGGGAGTCTAATTTTGTATGAAAGATACACCATATCGAGATAGGAGAATCGGGCATTAAGCTGGCCATGAGCAGCTACCTTGGCTATGTTCGATATAATCATGAGATCGAGAAGAGAGGGAATACAGTGCGGTTGAAAGTGAATAGCGTCAAGGGGAAGAATTATGTAAGTTAGAGGAATTTACAATAGATTTAAGTTTGGCGGAGCGGGACGTGTTATTTTTCAGGATACAGGTGTTAAAATCACCGAGGATGAGAGTGTCACTATAGAGAGGAGTCAAGTCACTGAGTAGAGATTCAAAAGAATCAAAGTAGTCGATACGAAGTGAGGGGCTGTAATATACATCCAGAAGAATTTTGTTGTGGTGCAAGCTGATCTCAAGGAAGAGATACTCATTTTCTTCACTTCTATTTTATCTCTGCTTGATATTTTTATAATGAGGGTATACTATTAGTCCTTGTAAATAATGCTGAAGAAGAAGAAGAAGAAATAATGGAGTTTACTGAATTTGATACTGGCCCACCAATATATTGCCAGTTCCATGGAGGAGGGTGCCCAGGTCGACGTGGTATATACCGACCGTATTGATCACCAAACTTTATTACTTAAATTACTTAAGGCGGGGATCCATGGGAACCTCTTTAGATGGTTCACATCTTATATAAATAATCATAGCCAAGCTGTTGTTTTGCTTGGTTATACATCTTCCTGGACAGCCATACCGTCCGGTGTCCCACAGGGATCCATATTGGGCCCTCTTTTATTTGTCATATTTATTGCGGATGTCAAAGATTGCTTCCTTCATTCTAGAATACTTCTCTTCGCGGACGATATGAAAATTTTTAAAGCTATAAATAGTGTATCTGATTCCCATAACTTTCAAGCTGACCTAAATAGATTCCAGGATTATTGTGATCACAATCTGTTCGATCTAAACGTATCTAAGTGTTTCATTATGACCTACAGCCGTAAATCTATAACTATTGACTCGAAATACTTTCTTCGAAACCAAGCTTTATCTAAAGTAGACCACATGAGAGACCTGGGAGTCGTTCACGATAGGAAATTACTTTTTGATAAGCATATAGATGGAATTATTGCGAGAGCATCAAAGTCGCTGGGTTTCATTTTGCGAACTTGTAGCAGTTTTCGAGGACTAAAATCGATAAAAATACTTTATTGCGCTTATGTTAGACCTCATCTTGAATACACATCCCAAGTGTGGAATCCCCAATTTAACATGTACAGAATCCGTATTGAAAAAGTCCAAAAAAGGTTCTTAAAATACTTGGACTATAAAGCCCACATAACGTCTACAGGTTACTTAGACCGTTGTAGGCGTTATCATTTCTTACCACTGGAGAAGCGTAGAGAAGTAAATGACATTACACTACTCATGAACATAGGCAACGGCACTATTGACTGTCCTGAACTATTATCTATGTTGCAACTCCGTACTGATGCTCTTAGATTAAGACAAAGACCATTGCTATATACGCCGTGTGTGAGAACCAATTACAGACGTAATTCCTTTATTATAAGATCTTGAGCTTGACATAGATTTATTTTGTACCAAAGCTAATGCTACCCGTCGTAAGATTTCTCAACAATTTTTTGTCAATACCGACTGACACAAATGACTAAATTTTTATTTTATTCGTTATCCTGTAACATTTTTCTCTAATTCTTTTTCGTTTGAAACATACTTGTTAAACCTTTATTCTGGGTAATTTAGCTATATATTAGTTTTATGTAGGTGGAGACTTGTTAGTAGCTCGTTAGCTATTCTGTTATTTCTAATTGTCTTTTCTATTATAGCTGTTAGTCTTCCTAAAACCAATAAATAAATAATAAATTATGTGTGTGTTTGTTAATGTGTTTATGCCAGTTTTAAATCATCCACGATTTCATCAGACTCCTTTTTGATGTAACAGTTTACATCGTAGACCATTTTTCTGGCTTGCCTTGTTAATACTTTATTTTTCGGCATCTTCGATCAGCGAAAGATAAAGTAAGCGACTGTACTCAGGAAGCGTTGAGACGTGCTTTCGTTGCGCGGAACGGGAAGCGACTGATCTACGTTGTATACGCCACGTGTTTTCATTTAGTCTCCATTCGGTTATCGTTATTGTTATTGTTATTAATTTGTTGAGTTTTGCTGTTATTTGTTTGTTATGTTCTGTTTTTGGATACAGAATGCCAAAAAGAAAAAAGAAAAATGTTTTAAATAGTGAAAGCCGGGAATTTGTGATTCGCTTGCGCGAATACTTTGAAAGCGAGAATCAAAATTGCGGACCGTTGTAGCCGTTAACGCAAGCGTGCAACAGAGTTGCTGATGCTCTGGGAATCGGGATTGCTACAGTGATTGTTGTCAGCATAGAAAAGTATGGTGAGCAATCATCTGCGACAACGACGACAGAGGAAAACGAAGAGCAAAAACTGTCGACGCCAAATAAAAAATGGAAGAAGACGTGTTCAATAACAGAAATTGACGATTTGGATGCCGCAGCAATCCGGAACCATATTTATGGGGACTACACGCGTGGGGAGTTACCAATACTCAGAAAACTACAAAAATCCCTTGAAGACGCTGAATTATTTAAAGGTACAAACATCGGGTACAGGTACAAAAAAGTAACAAAAGAAAAAATTTAGATGCGTGATAGTGAATGATTTTGTGTGTCATTCACTATCGCGCATCACTACTACGAATACTAATATTATTATTCGACTACAAAATTAGCGATCGCTAATCCTAATAATCTAATGATGACCACTTATTCCAATTCGAATAACGAAACCAGACAGAACCACTTTAGTTTGTATTGTACTGTAAAATATCGACCATAGGACTGATAATTGCTTGCAGCCGAATAACCGAAAGAAAAGCAAGCGAACATATTGAATAATCGAGTTGGACCAGGTTTGATGAATGATTTCCGAATCGCTAATGTGTAACGGCTGCAACTTAAAGTTATAGCCACATGGTTGAATATTGCTTGCAAGTCTGACAGTCGGCCTGTTGTTTAAATGATTATGTCGACTGGTGAATACTCATTAGTGAGGGTGCGTCGATTAGTATTCGTCGATCGCTGTCACTCGCAGTTCGTTGTTGTGAGGTGTCCATTCGAATGATTTAGGTGTTCCATTCGAATACGTCGAATGATTTCCATAATCGAGTGATTTCATTAGTGTCATTCATAATCGCGCATCGCTCAGAACAATGGAGCGGACAGATGTTGCACTCAAGAGAATTGATTTTCTCCGAAAAGTTAGAGAGATCTCAAACTGAGACAAAGTGGTTTTTCTCGACGAAACGTGGCTAAACGCAATTCACACAGTTTCAAGATCTTGGACGGATGATACAGCTAAGTCAACTAAAAAAGTGACCGAAGGCAAAGGGCAAAGATTAATCATACATAACACATGCTGGGACGTCGTCTGGCTTTTTTGCCCAATTGTGTATTTCTCAGCATCACTATTGATGCCAAACTACAGTAGGGTCCCCATACTGTAAAATTAGCACATATACTTAGCTCCGCAGCATAAGTGGTCAAAAGAATCAGGGAATTGACTGACGTTGCAACGGCTAGGCTTGTATATTTTAGTTATTTCCATAGCATTATGTCCTACGGCATACTACTATGGGGAAGGGCTGCTGACATTGAGACCATCTTCATTTTGCAGAAGAGAGTGATCCGATTTATTTATAAGCTATGTAATAGAGACTCTCTGAGAGATTGCTTCAAAGAAACCAACATCCGAACAGTTGCAAGTCAATATATCTATGAAATCATAATGTATGTGAGGAAAAATATCAGATAATAGAAATAAGCATAACACATACTTTCTTTTCCAATGTTCAGACTCACAAAAGTTAGCAGTTCTTTTATGGGACTCTGTATACGCTTCCACAATAAAATTCCGCAAGAAATACAAAACTTAATTGAAGCTCGATTAAAAAAATGTATAAAGCACACTTTGTGCACAAAGGCCTACTACAAAATTAATGACTTTTTTCAAGGCACCGACATCTGGCATTATATATTATGTACTATGTAATAATTATGCACCTACTTAATGTTATATTATGCTTGCTTGATTATGTTATGACGTTCATTAATTCTCAATTTTTGTGCTATTATGAATAAAAATCTTTGAACTGAATTGAACTGAACCGAACATTCGTGATCCCACCATGAAGTGGAAGAAATTTTATTAGGCGGTGGTTTTTTAAGGGGAATAGACATGGAATAGAGGATAGAGCTGAGGTCTCAATAGGTTCTAAAATTTTGGATACACAGACTTAGCATTGAGAAGATTGACCGGCTCCACAGATTGAACCTTATGATCCAACTCCTTCAATTTTTTTCCCCAATCTGCAGATGATAAAGGATATTTTATTAAAGGTGCGAATTTCTTAACTGCAATAGCCTTATGAGGAAATAAGACAATTATGGGGAAACGATCACTTCCGTAGGAGGAAGAGAGAATATCCCATGTGAGGATGGAAGCTAGGTTTGCAGAGCATAGAGACAAATCTACTGCACTCTTAGATGTCTGAAGAGGAGATGTTCAACGGGTGGGCCGGCCATAATTTAGAATGCCCAGATTGAATTTGTCTAGAGTATCTAAAAGAAGAAACGAGTTTGAGGCATTTTTGTAACTTCCCCAAATCTCATTGTGGCAGTTGAGGTCTCCCAGTATATCTACAGGGGGAGGGAGAGAGGAGGTAATTGACTCTAGCTCTAAAGGGTAGAAAGGTCAGGGTGAGGGATATAAACAGACAATAGGGAGTCATCGAAACAACGAATAGCGATAGCATTAATGTCATCACTATGGGTAGGGAGATTCGTATTGGAAAAAGGGATTCCTCTTTTAATTAAAAAAGTGACACCGGCATAGCCATCAATTCTATCTTCTCAGAGGCGTGTAAAGCCTGAAACACGAAAATGTGATCCAGGCAACAACCAAATTTCCGAGAGGGCTACATTTGACAAGTTATATTTATTAATATCCGAAAGAAAAGGCCCTGCAATGGAATTGCAAAAAATCTGATTTGATATTTCTATCAAATTAGATTTTTTGTTATTAACGCTTCTGCAATTCCACTGCACGGCCTTGGCCATGTTGTTGGGAGTTAAAAGATCTTACTAATTTAAAGACCTGAGAAAGCCCTTCACTCACGTTGGGCGGTAGGGGGCAGTCGCTGAACTTGGTCAGCATATTTATGATTGTGGACAGGAGGAGTTCCAAAAGGTTCTCATTTGGAGAGGAGTTGGGTGCGGCGCTAATTGTTGAATAAGCACTCCCATTAGGGAGAGAGGATGGAAGGGAGCTAATGATTTCGTTATGGGCTGAATGATCATACCCTTGCCTGTTGTATTTGCCTTCCTTGCCTGGGGCGTCTTTGCGCGAAAACCGTTTTGCGGTTTTCGCGCAAAGACGCTTATAAGTAGATTGGGCGACCTGGGGCTGATCTTGGGATTGGGACAAGTATGACACGGAGGAAGGAGAGAACTGAGGGTTTGGGTGAGAGGACCTAAGAGTATCTATGAATATCTTCCTTGTCCTAGGAAGACGGGCTGTAAGAAATGTGCTCTTATGTCATTATTATCTTGATATACCTCTGTCTATGGTATTCCGGACAGCTTTGATCAATTGCGCTGTGCGGGCCTGAACAATAAAGATTGGAGTCTGTATTAGTTTTACAAGAGTCACCCGGGTGTGGCTGAGAGCATTTGTAACATATCGGCTTTGACCCGCATTGCGATTTTACATGCCCAAAGCGGCAACAATGAAAACATTCAATGGTGGGGAAAATATATTGCTCGACCGGGAGAGAGTTATATAAACAAAAATTATGACCACGGACTGATTTGGTTCGTACATTGCTGTATTTTCTTGGTTCGTAGATTTCCTATTAATGCATCTGGCCTTTAGCAGAGGGCCACAATTGGGAGGGAGTTGCAGAGATCCTGCAAGGTTCTCTATGCTCCATTCAACAGGTATGTCACGGATAACGCCCATACGAGTTACATTATATGTAGGTATAGTGGCTACATATTTAGCTCTTGCCAAGACCGGGTGGGTAACAAATGAATTTGCTGCCTCTGCAGACACAATTTTGATTTCAATTCGGTTACGGCCTACACTTTTCACGCCATCCCTTGCTACATCATTAATTTAGTTACTGAAGAGGAAGTGACCAAACTTAAATAACTACACTAAGTAATGTACTATATTTTAGACTGGAAGAAAATGCTCTATTTTTAGAAATTGGCCCGAACACGTGCGATATCCTCCACGATGAAAGCAAGAATCCGGGCAATATTTATGTTGTTGCCCCACAATAGAATCTTCAGTGCTATGAAACATTATACATTTCCGACATGTCGATGGATAACTTTATTAAATATAAGCACGCCGCCGCTCGAGCGAAAAGAACAATTCATCGGAAAAAAAGAGCAGGTTGGAACTTTTTTTGTGAAGGTCTTTCTCCTCGCTCGCGCCCTTCAGAAGTCTGGAGAAACATCCGTAGATTTAGATGCTCTATGAACATAGATAATGTGTCCTCCAATGATCCTGCAGTATGGCTGGACGCTTTTGCTGACAGACTTTCTCCTCCATTCTCTCCTAATTCTGATGATCTCCCGTCCCCCCCTCCTTTATTTCTGCATGTGGGAATATGGACGCCCCTTTCTCTATCCGCGAATTGGAATGGGCAGTGGAAGGCCTTGTCGACTCCTCCCCTGGAATCGATGGGATTCTTTTCTCTTTCTTAACTAAATCCAACTCAAAACGAAAATTTAAATATTTGGAATTAATACATTTCTTCTTTGACTTTGGTTCCTCCCCAACTAAATGGAGCAAACAAATTATAATCCCAATCCTCAAACCCGGAAAGAATCCCTCTGACCCTGATTCCCGTAGACCTATTGCTCTTTCATCCGTCCTATGTAAAATTATGGAACATATACTTAAAACCAGTCTTGAATGGTTCCTTGAGCATAATAACATCCTAGCTAAATCTCAGTATGGTTTTCGTAAGGGTTTGAGCACTATGGATAGTCTAAGCATCATTGTCACTGATATCCACCTGGCATTTAAGAAGAAGCAGTTCTTGGTGGCGGTATTCCTTGACATAACTTCTGCATATGAAGACAAGACTGCAAGAATGACAAAACGTCCTGCTCTCAGTTCTCAGGCAAACTATGCAAAATCTGAGTATTCCTGAGAAGTTGACTCGATTTATATGCAATCTTCTCATGGGAAGATCTATATCCATAAAAAATACTAACTGTCCACCTACACGTCGTACTGTATAGAAAGGTCTCCCCCAGGGATCTGTCATGAGCCCACTCCTATACAATTTATACACATATGATCTTGAAAGATGTGTTACCCCCTTCTGCCATATTTTACAATATGCTGATGACTTAGCCCTTTATTTGGCTGTAGATTCATGTTCAGTTGCAGAATCCCACCTCAACTCGCCGCTGATGTATCTAAATGATTGGCTCGACGCTCAGGGGTTATCTCTTTCGGCCTCCAAGAGTTCCTCAGTTATTTTCACAAAAAAAAGTTCCATTCCGGATATGGAACTTCTCATTGAAGACGAACCTATCCCTACCGACAATAAAGTCAAGTTTCTAGGAGTGATCCTCGACTCCAGACTGACTGGGATCCCACACCTGTCCTATGTTGCCCAAAAATGTGAGAAGGGTATTATCGTTCTTCGCTCCTTATCAGGAGTATGGTGGGGGGCCCACCCCTATTCTCAAAAATTAATCTACAACGCCATTATCCGTGGCCACTTTGACTATGGCGGTTTCCTTTTGTACCCTTGCAATAAAGCTGCTACCGTCAAAATTTCCAGAATTCAATCTAAATGTCTGAGAATAATTTCAGGAACAATGAAATCATCCCCAACTAATGCTCTCCAGGTTGAATGAGGATCGACATCCTCCGCTTTATCTCCACAATCAGTATTTATGTGATCGATTTTTCTTTAAGCTTGTTCAGGTTTCTTCTCACCCCTTACTCTCTAAACTCCAAAGACTCTTTCAGATTACTACGGCTCAAGGTTACGGATCCCTGAGGGATCTTCCTTGTTTACTTCGAAGTTTCATCAATTTTTTCCGAATCCGTCTGCCCATATGCCATTATGATACTTCTCCCCTCTTTTCGTTCCCATATCATTGTCTTATTTTTAAACCTCAAATCTTATTAGATTTTGGCATTCAAAAAGATTCACGTCAACCCAATAGGCAATTTAATAGAATAATTACAGAAAAGTGGTCAGAGTGGCTGCCCATATTCACGGATGCATCCAAGCTTTCCCCTTCCGCTTCAGCTAAGACTCGTCTGGAAAAATCACGGGAATCTTCATGGCAGTCATCTAGAACTTTAAAGGGTAGGTATTATGGCAAGGTTTTTTAGGTATTGACGGTCGTCAATACCTAAAAAACCATTTTGGTTATACTAACAGTCATAATTTTGTCGTAATCTGTGCTTTATAATAAACAAAAGTTTTATAAAACTCAAACATCTGCGAGCAATGTAAAAGGTCGTAAATAATGTTTTTGTGGACCATTGGCTACGCAACTTTGGGTCAGCGCGCGAAAAAATCGACGCAAGCAAGCGGCTATGAGGCTCTCAATTGTTGCTATGACGTGATAAATGACATCCCTAACGCTGTCATGTCGAGCTATCACTGCCCATGCTTCTGAATGTTAGCACTGTGAGCGAGCAATCAAAAGTGACATCACATTTAAAACAGGAACAACAATTTATTGCAATTAATTATCCTCTGTATTCACGCAAAATATAAGCAAAATGTGCTTGTAGTTGTTTGTTTATCTGTCGGTGTCAACGTCTATTTACGGGTGCACTTTTTGTGCGACATTTTGAATTAATTATCTGAATTTCAGCAGAGAGTCATCTGTTGACTATTTGAAGAAACTTTAAAAAACTAACTTCTACCATAATTAACAGATCGCTGCCTCAGTGCTTGAATGTTCAACGGACCATTTTTCGGAAAATATACTTTTTGACGTCTACTTAAAAAAACAGCTGATTTTACATCGTATAATGGGACAAAAAATGTCCTAAAGTGGTTACAATTCACGTTCTATGCAAAAATAAAAAAGTTAATATCCAGTAGAAATATTGTGTTCAGTGCGTGTTTGGGCAACCTCCGTAATTTGCGTATTCTGAACGCATCGGAAACCGATCTCCATGCTTGTTTAATCAACATCTACCTTACAGCCAATCATGGACAAGGATTCAGCTATGACGCGCTTGCACGACGCCATCTTGCTTTCGATGCGTCAGTCAGATTGTGGCTTGTTTTGGTGAGGTTTTGGTAAAGATTAATAATTTACTGAGCTTAAGACCTGTTACTGAGAAAAACCAACGACAGAAATGTCAGTGACACGCAGGAAAACAAAAAATCACTGGAATTTGACGGATTTGGAATTAATTTCTATGCTTCTTTTACGTGACTGATACAGGCTGATGCAATATTATTTTGGTCGGCCGAATTTGATAGGCAAATAGGTACCTATTCTAATCAGTGGTCTACCTGCCCATTTAAAAATATTGGCGAATTAAGTAAAGCGTAAATTCCCGACCATATTCTAGATTACAATACTTAACAAAATGTTATTTTATACGTTAATTCCCGTTTATCTACACCGTTCAAAAATTTCCGTTCGTTCACATCACCAAGTTGACGATCGAAACATTTTATTTCATACTTATGCATGCACATTATGTTTACCTAGAGATGGGCAGTGCTATTAATCGTGTTAATATTAATAGCCAAAATGGCTATTAATATTAACACGAGAATGTTTTTCTTACAAAATGTGTTTTTTATGGTTGTATTATCATTCGTGATCTGTAATTCGGATGCTTTTGGTCAAGTCCGTTGCGGATTTCTCAGCCAAGTGTCAATTAGAATTTTCGGAAAAAATTTACGAAAAAAAGGAATATTCCGAATTTCCGATCAGTAATGATAAAGCAACTATAAAAAAAAAAAGTTTTGTATTAAAAATAGCCAGTTTAGCTATTAACCGGCAATTTTACTGCTATTAACCGGTTAATAGCCCAACGATCCGGCTATTTACCATCTCTACCTTATACCTGTAACTACTTGCATAAAATTTATTAAAAAAAAATAGGTGGGTACCTTATTCCCGCTCGCGCACACTGTACACCTCATGTCGTTAGTTACCTTAGATTCAAATAAAATAAAACACCCTGTATTCTACCAATGATTCTTTGAACACACCAGCACGCAACTAAAAAGTATTTCATGCTATGCAACCTCCACATGTGTGTTCAATATCCAACTGCGTAATTTTTACAGCGGCATTTTGTTCAACATCCACTTTTAAATTTGAAATACTCAGTACTTAGCTTACATATTTATTCAGATTATGTATTTTACTTACTGGGCACGTTTAGACAATGCTTACATTCCGTAGATTTCCGTAGACTACGCTTTAGAACAATGTCAAACAAAATAAACGTTTCCTGTGAAATTCACTCAGTGGTCTGTTGACCATTCAAGCACTGAGGCAGCGAGATGGTGACTCTTTCTTTTATAATATTCTCGTTCCATAGGACTGTCCCACGCCTAGTCGGCGTTCTTTTTCACAAAAACGGAGTTATGGATATGAGAGAAACAAACAAATATATGCATGATAGGTAGGTTGTGAGTGAATAACAGGTGACTTGAGTCCTCACCGGGTCATCCCTCCCTCGAGGGAAGACCCGGCTTAGTGTGACGTGTGAGATAAATGAAATTTGATGCTCAAGTGATGAACCTCATGTCTTCCTCCAGTAGTGCATCTGCTCCTTCAATAAATGTTGAACAGTCCTGGGACGAAATTAGTAAGTTGTTAAAGTACAAAAATATATTTAAATTTGCCAAAGACATGCTCATTCTTCCAGTTTCTAACGTCAAATGCGAGAGAATATTTTCAGAAATTAATAGAATCAAAACCAAAGATATAAATAGGTTTATAAATAAAATGTAGCCGCGATCCTCCATGCCAGACAAGGCGTTACACCATGCACAGATTTTGTACTCGATTCTCAAAAGTTGAAATGCGTGACTGATAAAATTTTGTATAAAGATATTAAAAATAATAAAGATAAAGAGGATTAATAATGTAATTTAGTTTTATTTCATCTCTATTTTATTTACCTATTATGTTAGGATAAGAACGTACATTTGTGGTATATTCTGACCAAGGCTCTGGTAGATTTTGGTAGTTTTCGAAAACCGCAGAAGTAGATTGTCCAATTTAAATGTGGTCACTCTGGGCCCAGCCCACCCACAGGAAAAAAACATGCGCGCGATTTCAATGGCGTGTTCAAGTGATTATATTCTCTTTGGGCGTGTTTGTTGCATCTATTCTAGAGGATTCAATGTGAATAAATGGTCATAGTATCGCTAAGGAAGCGAAAACTTTATGTCTGACGATACATGAATGTCTAAATTCTTCACTGCCATCCTTAGAAATGGCTGGCACAGTAAGTTTAGGGCGTAGCAAAGATGGTTAATTATATATACATATTTGTTTAATACCTTCACTAAGGCTTTTGTAAGGTGTACGAGTCAACCAATTTCTCACATTTTCAGATGCTGCTGCATCAAAAATCTAACCATGCTGACAGTGCCATCTATCTGCAGAGTTGAGTGGTCTTACAAGTTCTAAAACTGGGTATGGATGCTGCTGCATCAAAAACCTAACCATGCTGGCAGTGCCATCTGTCTGCAGAGTCGAGTGGTCTTACAAGTTCCAACACTGGGTATGGATTAATTAGGCACCTATATAGGTAGGTCCCCCATGTCTAACTTATCTACATACCCATATAGAAATAGAAGTACATTTATTCATTCTTCATCAATACACACAACTTTAGGGTGATGGATGGCGTAGCAGCAATATGCCGAAATAAGATTGCAGGGGTGTTGCAACTTTTTTCATATGAAAAGAAAACAATGTTTGAAAAAAATGTGACATGATGGTGTTATGACAACCCTGTTATTTTATTTTGGCATATTGCCTGCTAAGTTATAGCCCTCTATCTAACATACAACAAAACAAACAAAAAGAAGTGAAACATAGAATTAGTAGCAACAGTATACTCACATTTATTCTCATTTCACATAAGAAAGGACTACCTACTATGTAATCAATATGTGTTATGCCTCATAGCTAGATTATAGCACCAGGGAAATAGACTCTTAATTTGTCTGTTCCATACCAAGCATCCTCCTGAGTGCGTGACTCCGGCCTGTGACTTTGTTTGCCTAGGTGGACTAAACATTTGTTTGGTTCATCATCAACATCTTATCCTGTAACTACAGCAGCGGTACAGGGAACTCACTAGAAATGTTTTTATGATTGTTTGTTTGCTGTTTGCAGAGCGGACCGACAACTGTGACATGTGTGGAGCCAGCGTGCCAGACAACTTGCAGCAAGAAACAAGCATGCAGTGACCGTGTTTATTGTGGATAAGCATTGGCAACTAATAGTCACGGCACAATCGCCGTGCCTTGTGGAAGCTGGCATTGTAGTTCATACATTTGTACTTTAGCCTACACGGCCCAGTCACTGCTTTAATGCCGGCCTCAACCCAGTACTGCCAGCAATGCAGAGCTTCGTGTCGCCATTTTTCGCAGCGTAGTTGCGATTGCCTCAAGTAGCCCAATATTATATTTCAATTTATCTTAGAATCTCCGTTTCTATAAAATGTATTCTCCAGTTACAAGCAAGGCTTCAACAAGATTTTCGCCATTATACAGGTTTAGTCATATTTATCGGTATTACAAGGGATATCATTCTGTACTAGGTACTTTCACTATGAAACCGATTTCATCAGAGTAACATTTCACTTCTACATGGAAATCAGCTCACCGAAGAAGTAATTAATTTAAGTTGCTCACATCCAATTGGTTTCATAGTGTACGAGCCCTTGCTGGTAGTACATTAAAACTTGATGATGATTGGTGAAACAGGATAGAAGAGTGATAACTTGATAAATAGCTTATTATAAATATTTCTAATAATCTGTAAGTATATTACGTAGTTCTGTCATCTCGGAATGTCAATTTCTTATGAAAAATTCACTAATTAGTGCATCGCATAAATCACTTTCAAAGAATCATGTTGTGATTGTTCCGTTTATTAATAACTTTACAGGGCAAAGAGAATCTGTTTCACGCTAGATAGAAAGTCAGTTGGCACTAAACCACATTTTGTATCAAGTTGAACCGAGTTTAGCATTTACTCGCTTTCTATCTGTCATCTGTCAGGCCCTAAAGGACATCATCATCAACATCAAGTGATAATTTCATCCAAATATATACTGTATAGGTGATGGATCATTGACAAACACTGATGGTTTAATATGTGAAGGAAAGTGTCTCGGATGTAGTATTAGATCTGAATGTGTAAAAACAAAATACATGTAAAATTATCAAAGGAACAACAAATTAAAATTAAACAGTATATTTATAGAAATTTTAAAGTATTTATCTGTGTTACTAACACCTTAAATTTTCTCTCCTTAGGCTTTGCATACATAGGCTTACTTTCATTTATGGTGATCATATTCTCAAATTGGGGCAATGAGATGAGAGCTGCAAGATAATTCAGGGATCCCAGACATTTTAGAATTATTGTATCCCCCTTGATCATATATTCTGAGTCAAATAGTAAGCTATTACAGATGTATTTATACATTATTACTCAAAAGTTAAATATAAACATTATAATATTATGATTGTGCAAGGTATGTACATTTTATATTTTGGAGGTTCTTATACTGAGTAGGTAGGTACTTCTAATACTATGTATGTATAAGAGATTTTGTGCAAAATTAGGTGCCTGCCCTAGTTGAACTATCACAAAAGTATTCCAGACACATTCAAATGTCTTATAGCTCCCAATTCACTTCCTGTACATATGTATGTAGATAGGTACCCATACCTACCTAAACTATGAAGCCAAACACTGATGCTGGACTCCTCTGAGATTTAGTTAAGTTTAAGTTTTATATGTATGAGTTAGTAGCCCCCGGTTAGTTCCTTTCTTTCCATTAACTCTGTGTGCTTATGGACGTCGTTTTATATGTTGGTAAACTTCTTAAATTGGAGCAGAGAAAGCTGCTGTTAGTTGCAATGTCACAAACACATAGTTTTTTTAAGTGCTAACAGAAAGTCCCTGATCATGACAAGTCAAAAAGTGAGCCAGTCCAGGTGAAATGATCAATGTGCAAGAGTCACTGACAATGACTACATAGTAACTTAATTTCTTATGGAATATTATTATATTACCTTACCTGTAAAATGTACAAAATATTCATAACATAATTTATTGTTATTTATATATTATAGTTACATTGCACAACATATGCAAATATATGAGGGTTTTAACATAAAAGAATATTCACTTTAACACAATTCAGCTTTATTTTCTTCTCGTTTAGTATCGTTATCACCAATTTGTACTGCATACCAATGTACTGCTGTTGTCTTAAAGTAGTGTTATTGTTAGCTGAAATACCTTATTCATTATTTGACGGCTTCTTCATCTCGCTCCAGTTTGTTAGCTCTGACCTGCTGCCAGCTTTTGTCATCCTCTCTTATCTGAAGCTCCAATCCATTGTACCTTCCTTTTCATAGTGTTTTTTCTATCGATTGTGGTAAGATGTATCGTTTCTGCCCTTTGCAGTCTACTATTGTATCAGGGATGATTATAATAAATTGAGGAGCTAACCGCGTATTGATCAATGCTGTGATGTTTTTGTTTTGAATTTAGCCTACTTTACTTTTATCTAAATAATTTTTAGGTTATGGTTATGCTCACAGAATACATTATTTGTCTTATGCTGAGCCAACACCGTCAACTGTCAAATTGCTTACAAAAAAATCTCACTACTGTTACTGTCCCTTTGTTATTGAGATCTCAACTCAAAGGAAGTTTCACCGATAACTCACTGTACAACGTGATCCCCTTCGTGTCATCTCCAATACGTGATATTGGCGGAATTACTGTAGGGATCCACAGTAGAAGCCATCAGACCAAAAATTGAATTGAATTGATTTGTTATTATATCAACAACCTCTGCACCCCTGGACCTGGATTTTGGATATCGACAACTGCATTCAAACAAGCCGAGCCGAGCAAGGGGTCAACCCTTGCTCGGAATTTAGACCTGACCCGCTCATTTTTGGAATCAAGCCTCAAGAATGATTAATGAGAAACGATGCTGTGTTCCTAACTGCAATACAACTAGTAAGTGATACTTTATTGTAAAGCGTGGTCTTGTAACCACAAGTAGTATAAGTACAGACATTTGGTCAATGCCGATAAGAGGGCGGAATCCCTTAGCTACACTTCAACCGATTAGACTCACTTAGGTTATGTGTCGTACTATTAGAAGGGCCTTTCACTGTCTGTTCTGTTTAATTAGAGGTCCAACAAAATGAGAAACAAACCTCTCCTTTTGTGACAAACAAACCTTCCTTGCCTTGAAAAACTGATTTGAAGCAGTCATTATCTTTATTCATTCGGTCCATTATATGTACTTTTTTCGATTTACAGGTGAAGACCATTATACAGCCTGGCCAGGAAGAAGTCCCGACCTAACTCCCATGGATTTTTATGTATGGGGGCACATGAAGAGCCTTGTTTACAGTGAGCCCAACCCCATATCGTCAGTGGAAGTTCTCAAAGAAAGGATAATTAATGCTGCTAACGACATAAGAAGAACATTAACCACTGGTGTAGTGAAAAGTGGACTACGTGAAAGAATGAGAAAATGTGTGCGAAATAGAGGTGGCTACGTAGAACATGAACTAGGTATAAAATGTTATTCAAAAACATTGGGTGAATAAATGTTATTTTGAACTTATTTATTGTTTCATTTAGCTTACTACAATCACCGACGATCTGTACGCCAACTATGAGTTGAGCGTGAGTGACTTTGTATGCGAACTAGCGTTAACAACGTTTCGATTACGCTATTTCCCAAACAAAAGCCAGTAACTAGTCACTTACGCTCAACTAATAGTTGGCGTACGGTCATTATTTGTACGATCGACGATCTGAACAAAAAAAAAATGCTATAAAAACTGAATGATCTCTAGGTCAGGATAGCGGGACATCGATGGATGGTGAAGATTAATTAGATTAAATAAGCGCTATTTATTCTGACTGCCATGTAGACTTAGAAACTAAGTTTCACCTTTGAGGTTAATAAATACCCTAGAGTGCTATACCTCGTTGGATAGCTGATAAAATTTAGATGTTTTTAAGCACATCTGCAGAGCAAGTGCCATAATATTTTTTTGAGATATCCAGAAAAGTTTTTTTTTTACAATTTGTACTTATTTTCTTAAGTTTCGATGGTCTACAATGACCTATTTAGTTAACTTACGTGCAATTTTAGTCATTGAGGTCATTAAGCATCTCTTTCTTCATGTAAAAAACCAAAAAAATAATCATTAGTCCAAAATATTCAATTCAATAGCCGAAAAATTGGGCATTTTCACAAAAAAAAAAAATCGCCTACCTCGAAAACGGTTAACCTCTTCGATGTCCTAATCACGACAGTTGTGCCGAATTTTATTTGGCGGGTAATGTCCCGCGCACGACAGTTGTGCCTAACGGGAGTTGCAAACTTCGAGGTACCATAACTAATAACTAGATTTTGAAACGCAGCCGGAAATGGGACCCATATTATCAGTTGTTACGTTGGCTATACTGTAGAATGAACGAAATTGACATTAGATAGCCAATCACGACTCAGATGATAAAAAATACGAACTGTTGGCACCAAAATTCAGCCATTGTTGTCATACGGCTGTGATTGGTTTTTTGTGTTGTGCGCTACGGAATAAATATGCTTAGAGGATTGAAACGGTAAGTGTTTGTGTTATGTATTATATACCTAATTACTGATAATTTTGTGTTGAATATGTTTCAAGTATTAGTTTTAGCCATTTCGGAAAATATGTTTGAGGAAAAAGGCTCAAAACTTTTTCCGTCGGCATTCGACTTCCGCACGGCCGGCGTCCATTGTAGCTTTATGGTATATTTCCATGTTAGTTTGATAAAATAAATATATCAGTTTTGTCGTAATTTAACCAGGATTACGTTTTCCATGTTTGTTTTTACGTAACTTATCGTATAAGATGTAATATCGCAATTCCAAACAAATAAGTCCAAATCTTCGATGTAAGTACCGTAGGCAAAAAAATGTTTTGTTTTCTAAAATTGGGTTATGGTATTTGGTATTTGTCTCACAAATAGTGTCAAAGGGAATCGACTCATAAATATTATAGTAACCACAGGAGATTTTTTTTATATACCTACTTTTTTTTTTTTGGTTCAGTATGAGCACTTGTTTCGATGCTTGTATTTGACTGATTGAGTCTAGCTAAAATAATATGCTGTGCAACATCAACAAATCTAAATAAATAAATAATATAGCGTCACGCCTTTTTTCCCATACGGGGTGGCAGAGGCACAACTGTGCCCACTTTCAGCCAGTGATCCAATACTCCATTTTGCGTGACAGAGGGGCTAGCCCATCGCTGCAGCTATGGAGTAATGAAGGTTTCCTTACGATGATGAAAAAAAAGCGTAAATAATTTAATAAATAGATTAAAAAAAACATTTGAAACGAAAAAATATGTATCAGATGTATATTGAGGAAAGATGTTTAGAAATTGTTTGCGTACATGTATCTTGAAAAACAAACTCTTTCTTAAACTGTCTTTTTTCTGTATCTTATTTTTTGTATTTCTAGTAAGTTCAGTCGATCTTCGCGATCCACTTCGAGGTCGAGGTCGGCGACGCCTGTGCCTCAGCGAGTATCCGATGAGCTACGGGCCAGGCGTTGCCTGGATATGGTGTTAGCCGCGACAGCCTTCACTGAGAGGGAGGCCGAAGTTCAAATAGAACCGAGAATTTGGAGACCGGTGATTCCGTGAGTATTTTATTTAAAATCATTATTTTATATCACCTAATCTATGCCTCATCATCAGTAATGTAATGGTATATTTTTTTATTAGTCCTTATATGTTGTTTTTTTATATCTTCCAGTGCTCGACCACCTCCACGACCTCATCACCTACCCACCGTCGCTCTGGGTGTGAAAGTTTCTCCGGGAGGAACAGTACTACAGTTCAGATATTCGTAAAGCGGTAGCTTCAAAATGCGTCACTTGCGACCAGTTTATGTGCTTTGAACCTTGTTGGACATATTGGCACTGTTCTCAACAATTGCCTGGCAAGGATAAACAAATCAGAGTCCAGTCACGGAAGCGCGTTTAGAATGTACCCTTTTACGAATACTTGAGCGTGGGAGTTGATGAATATAAGGTTTTTATTAGCGGGATTTGAATGTGCCTAGCTGGTATTTTTTGCAATTGCATGTACGTACTCACACAATGTTCTTTCAATAAATAGGGCAATTATCAGGGACACCGTATTGTAAAAACCAGATATTTTTCTTATGGTGTAAGTTGTACTAGGCGGCATTCTTGGCTTGATCAACAAGCTCGTGCTTGTTATATGTCTTAGTATTCATGTAAGATGTTCGTTCCACTAGTCTCATCAAAATATACAAGTGCCTTTTTTCCTGTTTCTTTCATACATTTCTCTCATTGCCCTGACATTCGAATTTATTATTTTGCAAAGTACGTACATATAGCTTCTTGGGCAACCTAACCATCTAGTTTATTACAGATATAAGTGATCATCAACTATATTATATATATAGTATATTTATACCATACATCCATATGTATGGTATAAATATACTATATATGAATACAAATGTGTTTATTTTTTGTTGTAAATATCTAGTACATTTGTTTTTTATTGTAATTTCAAGTGGTCTTTTTTATAAAAAAATAATTATGTCTGTATATTTCGTCTTCTTTTACCCCGCAGCTCATGTGGTCTACGTGGTTTTTATAGTTGTAAAATAATTACTTTTTTAATAAAATATTTTTCCTGTGTATTTCTTCCTCGTTTTCTTTTCAAACCCCGCAGCTCATGTGACCAAATACGTGGGATCAGAATATCAGATCCCCCCATAGTCATGTATAAAAATCAGATAAATAAGCAGGTAATCAAATGTCGGTTCAAATCCCACTAGAATAATCCTCACACAGCTAGGCAAGTAATCAAATAACGGTGTTAATCCCGATAGAATAATCGTCAAAAAATGGCAATAACATAGGTGGGTTCGAATCCCACCAGAATATCCTCACAAAATGACAATAACATAGGCAGGTTAATCAATTTATGTGGGTTAAAATCACACACACAGGGTATATAGAAACTATCGCTTTTTGACAGGATCATTGCATTAGGTTGCGTAGAACTGGCGCCCCCCTGAAAACGTCACTCACACGCCAAAAGATCATTGGACAGATATAGTAGTGAGCCGTAGTCAATAAGAGCCTGACTTTGAAGCCGCATAATGGCGGCGAGGCCGAGACCGCATTTCTCATATTAATCAATCAGAAAACGGAGTCATAATAGGTATCTATCACTATTTTTGGCAAGGTGGTTTGACGGGGGAGTTATTGTAGTGAGGGAGTAAATTAGTAGTAATAAATAAAACCACCTGTTTGCTCCTAGGACTTCACTTTGTACATTTTTATTCTGCCGTATCAGCTTATGACTCAGTTTTTATACCTACTAAAAAATTATGATAGTTACTAGGTACTGAATTAGTAAAAATAATAATTATTAACAAACAAGCCAGTCCAAAATGAATTGAGCAACAATTACCCATTTATTCATAAAGTTCGTAATATTCTATATAAAATTACGAACGTGTTTCAACTTCCTTTGCGAACGCTACCTCGGTTGGTTCAGTCAGTTACTGAATGAAAGGCGACCGGCGCGAGCCATGATATTTCGTGATTGTCTATTTTTGTTTACTGTGAAGTAATTACTATGTTTTGTGATCAGTGTTGCCGTTTTGGCATTTTTAATGCTAAATTTGGCATATTTTCACCTAATTTAGCATGTTAATTTGGAACTTAGCATATTGCATTATTTTAGCATTTTTTCAACATTGTCTAGGGCAACTTTTTATAAATGGGAAATCCCGACCCGACCGACTATCGTTCAGAAATACTTAAGGAGAAAGCCCATCCATCGTTAAGAGACACCTCCCATATATATCATATACACATATATATCGCCCAAAAGGGCAAATTGCAGATAGAAAGCCTTCAGCATATACCGAGGCCATGGCTCACAGTTAATTCTTAGTAAGACAACTGTAAACACAAAGGGGATGTTTTTAGTCCGTATACCACACGAGCTGCCCGCTCAATATGTGGGGACCCGGACATAGCAGGGAGGTCTGACTCTTGGGCATGGGTAATTCCATTTTTTTCCCCTCTAACAAAAAAAAAAACGTTAAGAGATATCATTTCGTACGTTCGAGCGATGGTTCGGTGATGGTTCTGTTGTGGTTTGGGATTTCCCAATTAGTCGATTGTTTATGTTTTGTTCAAACGTAGGTTCGGTCAGTGACAGACACATCCATCACAAGTTACATAGGTAATACTTTACGCTTGCGGAAAACAAAAGTGATTGCGCCCAAAAACATTTTAAAATACAAGTTTGGTGAGAACAATGCCCCCAAATATTCACAACATTGCCACTAAAGCCTACTGCAAATATTGTAAGTGTAATATTATTGTAACACTTTATTGTTTAAAACAACATATTTCTACAAGTAAACATGTGAAGTGTGCTGAGCCCATGAAAAGTCAAACAAAAATTTACTTTTCGAAAATTCAAACCCGCCTTGATTCCCAGAAAGCGGAATTCAATCTTGCACTTTTTATTTGCGAGCATACTGCAATTTTAACGGTGGACCACCTATCAGATTTGTGCAAAAAGACATTTTCTGACAGTAGAGAACATGAAATTACATAGAACAAAATGTAGCAATATTATAAATAAAGTCTTGGCACCGCACTTTGTGTCTGAATTGATAAAACATGTGGGAGATGCAAAGTTCAGCATATTAATAGACGAATCTACAAGTTATCGGTATGTCAATTCGATACTATAGCCAGACCAAAAAACAGATTAATAACAACATTCTTAGGTTTGGTTGAAATTGAGAACGGGACAGCCATTGCCATAGTCAATGACATAAAGACCCTATTTACACTATTAAATTTAAATATAAACAATTTCATAGGGATTGGAACCGACAATGCTTCTTGTATGACTGGTGTCAACAACGGCGTGCACAGCCTTCTGAAATCTGAAACTGGCAATAATAATCTAGTATTAGTGCGGTGCCTATGTCATTCTTTACAGTTGGCTATTACTCATGCATCTGAAGAAACTCTACCACGAAACATCGAGTTCCTGATCCGAGAAACCCACAACTGGTTTAGTCATTCTTCTAATAGACAATTGTTCTACAAGGAGCTTTATAAAACTATAAACTGTGGCAAACAACCTCTAAAAATTACTCAAATGTGTAATGCCAGGTGGTTGTCCATTGAACCTGCTGTCCGTAGAATAGTAGATCAATGGTTGGAACTGAAAACCCATTTTGAAATTATGAAACAAAAAGAAAACTGTTACATGGCAGAAATTCTCTACACTATGTATAATGATCCCATCAATCATCTGCATCTACTATATTTGTTACCAATTTTAGATGAAGTACAAAAAGTGAATAAGAATTTCGAAAGCAATGACAGAGACCCGACCAAACTTCTAAATGACTTGGTTGAATTGGTTGAGTCGGTGGCAAGGCGAATTTTGATGCCAACAGCATCAGCAAGAGTAAATATTTTGACAGATAACATCACCAGTTACCTGGATCCATCTCCATACATGGGTTTCAGTGTGGAACGTCGAATTACGGAATAACAAATTTCATCAGAATCAGACATCGCTGTAAACAATTTACATTGAAGCTTGTCCAGGAAATGCGATCAAGGTTGCCAGTAAATATTCAAACATTGAGAAAAATGAATTTGTTTTCTGTACGGGAAACTTTGAAAGCAATCAAACCAGAAATTGTTGACATTACTCAAAAGTTTGGTTGTAACGCAGTCGATATAGAGCGTATTGTGGTGCAATGGAGAAACATTAGTCACATAGACTGGAAAAACAAAAATTCGACGATAGAGTTCTGGTCAGATGTATGTGAGTTCAAAGACTGTGCCGTTATCAATCCATTTCACGAGTTGGCATCTTTAGTCATGTCTATCCTTTGTCTTCCACACTCCAATGCAGAAGTGGAGAGAGTGTTTAGTCAAATAAATAAATAAATAAATAATAATACCTTGGACACTATTTACACACATTGAACTAGCCCCAAACTAGGATTCAATGAATGTGGTGAAAACTAAACTGAGGAATCGGATGTCGTTGAAGACACTAAACTCAATTCTGTATGTCAGATATGGACTCCGAAGATCAGGAAAATGTTGCAATTCTTATAATATTCCTGATGACGTACTGAAACACATTAAGGGTATTAAAGAACATGCAGCGACTGATGATAGTGGCCCCTCAACGTCTTATCAAGAACAAGATGAACAAGTTGATGACCTTCAGATATTCTTCGAAATAGATGACTAAGATTTAGATTTTTCACTTATTAATACTTTACCTTCAGGTATTGTTCAAAATAAGAGAGTCGTATATTGTTTTTTGATTAATACATACTTTAAATAAAATTGGCATTTTCTTTAGCACTTTTTAAATTGTATTTAGCATTTTATAGCATTTTTCGGGCGAAAAGTTAGCATTTTTCTGAAATATAAAACGGCAACACTGTTTGTGATACATTAATAGATGTAATCGCCGCGGAAAATAATGGTGGTCATGTGGAAAGCAGTAAATAGTGTCAGTTTTGTGTAAGTGGGCTCTATGGACGAAATATCATTAGAAGTGGAAGGACTTTAGCGGATGACCTACTTTTGTTGACCCTGAGGGGGGGAGGGGGGGATGGGGGAGGGGAGTAGATTCCCCCCCTACTACTCCCCCCCCGCGGAAATGCCTAGTTTCTGAGATATGATTATTTAAAGTTTTGAGGTTATGTTGTTAAATTAAAACAAAATTTAGACTGACCTTGATCTTTAAGTGGGGGGAGGGGGAAGGGGGTAGATGCCCCCCACCTACTACTCCCCCCCCGCGCGGAAATGCCTAGTTGCTTTCTTCGAAAGGGTCATTTTTCTGCCTCGAAACCTTTCTCCTCCACAAATGCTCCATAATGCTATCATCAAAATTTACATGAAAAGTAGCCACAATAACCTACTCTAGCCAATCGTTTTTGTTTGCATACGCTGCGCTCCGCTCCGCTCCGCTCCGGTTTAGCTTCTTCAACGTTCTAACATAACCTATAACCCGATTGAAAAGTAGCCACAATAACCTACTCTAGCCAATAGTTTTTGTTTGCATACGCTCCGCTCCGGTTTATCTTCTTCAACGTTCTAACATAACCTATAACCCGATTGAAAAGTAGCCACAATAACCTACTCTAGCCAGTTGTTTTTGCTTGTAAATATCGAGAGAACAAGAAAATAGAACATTCGCGAAACTACTAGAAAAGGGACTACTACTTTGCCGCCCAACCAAAAACGCGGCAAAACGTCCCAACAAAATGTGTTCCATTTTAAACAAAAATTACAACCTTTTTATTATCAAAAGTGATATTTTACGAAAGAAATACTAAATTAACTTTGACTGACGTAAAATAAATAAACAAACATGAATTGCAAGTTAAATGAACGTTTTTATTAAAATAGGTATTATTAAAAAAAGATTCCACATTTCCTCCTTTTTTTAGAGAATTCTCATCTTTTCAAATATGCGTACAACGAAATGTAGGTAATATATTTTGACCACAGACAAGATTTAAACATATTATTTGCGTTGCGTTACATAATTTTACAAAGAATTTTCAGATTTTCAAAAAATCATATCTTAAAAACTATTGAATTCCGCACCCTGAAACTTTCAGAAAGATGATCAAATGACCCCAGCATGATGCTAAAAAAGTTTGGACGCCCCAGTGAGTAGGTCATCCGCTAAAGGTGAGCCTTAGAAGTTGCTGTGAAAATAATAAATTCTGCAAACATAATCGAAGAAAAAGCTAATCATTTGTATTATCATAGATAAGTATTTTACATCATATGATAGGAAATTTCATGAGGATTATTCTGGTGTATAATATGTTAGAAAACATTTATAATAACCTAACCGAAAAAACAAATATATAACGCAAGTCAATTGCAAATTGTTACCCGCGAAAATCCTGGACATTATAGCCTCTGAGAAATTCAATGTTCCTGGACCTCCAATCGGTTAAGTTTAGGATGGGGGGTTCGATAGTGAAATCATTTAGAAATTATGTGTACTACACGCCCTTAACGGATCTAGGTCGACTTTTCCTGTAACCCTGTATATACCACTGCATACATTCCCCAATCCTGCTGAGGATCCTGACAGGTTCCTGGTCATGGCATGGACCTTTAACATAGTTGGAAATGTATTGGCTCTTAAAGAGAAACTGGTATTAAAATGACGAAGAGTATGTCAAAAACACTTTGAAGAGAAATATCATGCTTCATCACACTCTTTTTCGGAATGCCATCCCAACAGTGCATACACCAGTATAATTATTGTAAAACTATAATTGCAATATATGTTGATTTTAATGATATAAAATGTGATACTCATAAATTAAAAGTTATTGAAACCACCCATTTACTCTGAAATTGATGTATAATGCCCTCATTAGGAGTGTACTTGACTATGGATCCTATCATTTAGAACCTTGTAGTAAACTGGCTCTTTGCAAATTGGATGGTATCCAATCTAAGGCACTTAGAATTATAACTGGATGCATGAAATCATCTCCTATCAATGCCTTACAGGTGGAGTGCGGAGATCCTTCTTTGATTCTGAGGAGACAATATCTCTCTGACCGGTTTATATATAAGGCTTACTTTATTCTCAAATCATCCTCTTTTTTTTAAATTAGAATCCCTTAATAATATTTGCAATATTCGTAATGAATATTGGAAATGTAAGAGTCCTCCTCTTATTCTCAATAGTTTCCGAAAGCTTAAAAACATCGAGGACTCCTGCCCAATCATCCGAAAAGATAAATTACCATATTGTTTCCCCCTGCCAACTGTCCTCTTCACTCCGAAAATTATTTTGGATCTTAATATTGTAAAAGGTTCTCCTTTAGCAAACTCGTCCTTCAACTCGGTTTTAAGATCAAGATGGGAAGACTGGCAATATTTTTTTACTGACGCCTCCAGGCTGGAAGAGACTGTTCCGACTGGTTTCGCAGTATACTTTCAAAATTCTAAAATAGAAATTAAACTTCAGAACCCGCCTCAAGGCTCAGTGTACACAGGAGAAAGCCTTGCGATCTTGGAAGCTTGCTCGTTTATTGAATCCCATAATATAAGACAATCTTTAATAATTTCGGATTCCAAAAGTTGCTTACAAGCCCTCCAACAAAACAAATTTAAATCAAAAGAGCATATGTAGTAATATTATTATGGAAATCAAAAATATCCTTTGTAATTGTTCCCAAAAAAAAATTTTGCTGTAGGTAATTTTGGTTTGGATCCCTAGTCATTCTGGCATTATTGGTAATGATCACGTTGATGAGTTGGCTAAACGTGAAATTTTGCTGTAGGTAATTTTGGTTTGGATCCCTAGTCATTCTGGCATTATTGGTAATGATCACGTTGATGAGTTGGCTAAACGTGCGGCCAGATAATAACACTAACCAATAATGTAAAACTTTATTTCAGATAGACACCAACTAAAAAGTCTTCAGCCAATTTAAGATTTGCCCCGCGTCCCTCCACATGTGCCTCCACTACATTTAAGATTTGCCCCGCGTCCCTTCACATGTGCCTCCACTACATTTAAGATTTGACCCGCGTCCCTTCACATGTGCCTCCACTACATTTAAGATTTGCCCCGCGTCCCTTCACATGTGCCTCCACTACATTTAAGATTTGCCCCGCGTCCCTTCACATGTGCCTCCACTACATTTAAGATTTGCCCCGCGTCCCTTCACATGTGCCTCCACTACATGATACTGGCATAAATTGTCTGGCAATAGCAGGACAGATTGCCATTAGTTAAAGTTGAAGTTGAAGCTGTATATACCACTGCATACATTCCCTAATCCTGCTGAGGATCCTGACAGGTTCCTGGTCATGGCATGGACCTTTAACATAGTGGGAAATGTATTGGCTCTTAAAGAGAAACTGGTATTAAAACGACGAAGAGTATGTCAAAAACACTTTGAAGAGAAATATCATGCTTCATCACACATCACTCTTTTTCGGAATGCCATCCCAACAGTGCATACACCAGTATAATTATTGTAAAACTATAATTGCAATATATGTTGATTTTAATGGTATAAAATGTGATACTCATAAATTAAAAGTTATTGAAATATCACCCCATTTTTTATTTTAGTTCACTAAAAATGAATGAAAATAAACGAAGCCTACAATCATCTCTCTCCAAATAAAGTTTGTATGATGTCCACACAAATAATCTTAAGTGTTCATCAATATAAACTCAATTTGAAGATTGATGCTTGTAGGTTTCGTTCTTATATTACACTGCTACAGCTATGATAGCTATGTTTTTGTTAGACGTGGTTCTTTCACTCGCTGCCAGAGGCGCTGGCCGTAAAGGCAGACTGATGTCTCTATATGAAGACTAATAATGTACTCTGTGAGAGTCAGGGACAAATGCCCGTTCTGGGTCTGGGATACTTTCAGAGCACAATTTATCCAAAATCCAACAGATGGCGTTGTGTAGGCCTAGCATTTTGTTCCTTTGGTGCATGATGAATGTGGTAAATAAGGGTAGAGGACACCTAAACGATCACAAAATAATTTTATACAGGACTAAATTAAAGAAATTGTGTGCATATATTACATATATATATTACATAATATGTTAGATTAAATATTACACAAAATCTTCTTTTTTTATCACGCTTTTATTAGCTTCACCTCTATTTTTGTTTGTATGTAACCGACTCCTTTGGACTCGATTTTGACCCACTTTAAACGGGCAGATTCAATTTAAACTTTGTACACTTATCAAGAATCAGCGACAATGTAATAATCTCATTATCCTGATTAGGATCGCCAGGATTAATTAATTTCTCGTATTTGGGGGATTGACAAAACAGTCTACTTACTTTCCGGCTCGACGCTTTTTGTTTCACAATTATAATAGTATTTTTTATTCATTATTGTTTTAAGGTTATATTAAAAATTATTTTTAACTTTTTAGTTCGAAGTGCTTTAAAACCGTGTTTTTTAGTTTTTTTAAACTATATTTTATTTGTTGAAGTCCTCTACCCATATTTAATTATTTACCACATTCATCATTCACCAAAGGATAAAATAGCAGGGCCTATTCAACACCTTCTGTTGGATTTTGAAAAAGCCTGCTCATAAAGTATCCTATTTGTATAGTAAACCCCAAAAAAAAACCGATGGACTCTAAATTTTTTATTATCACTAATTGTAAATGAATGCTATGTAGCAAATGTAAATGAATGCTATGTGACAGCTCACTGAGAGCCAAAGAAACTGTAAATATATGTATTGAGCTCTTTCAATCATTTAAATCTCAGCTTCATACTCAAATGAACAACACTTTTATCATTTTATTTCACATTAAACTGAAAAGTTCAGGCGACTTTTCTTGCACTTGTTAAAACTTTATGGCAGTTTGGATCTGTGGTCTGGAGCACTGTGGACCATGGTCCACACATAACACTGCTGGCACCACATTGAATCACTTCACTAAAAGTATCAATAGACAATGTTTCAGATCGGCTATACCCCAACTGTCCATACCTATTAAGCCCTGAAGTATACAGAGTGCGGTTTTCAAGTAAAATTGCTGAGTGTCTGCTACCACATGCAATTGCTATTACTTTTTCGTTTACAGCTACATCATTTTCATCGTAGATATCCACAACAGTTGGTAGTGAGCAGTTAACTAAATCATTACGCGTGCCATTTAGAATACCCAACTGGCCACTGTCATTCCATCCCCAAGTATAAAGATCACCACTGTCACTGACGGCCAGGCTATGCCAGCCTCCAGCTTTTATTTTGGCCATCTTTATTCCAGCAAGGGCACGAATTTCTCTCGGATGGTCAAAGCTTGTGAGACCTCCGTGTCCAAGTTGACACCGTCCTCCAGTACCCCAAGTATAAACATGCCCAGCATCAGTCAGTAAAATGCCATGCTCATGGCCATAATCTACGTCACATACTTTACCAATGCAATGACTTGTATCGAGTTTATTAGGGAACTCAAATACAGAGCCCACAGAAGTCAAAAGACACACAGTTCTGTTTGCTACAACTGCTTTTACAATACTGATCTCTGTTTTCGGTCTCTTTGATGGTCCAGGTTCTTCGTCATTCAGGAATGTTTCAACATCCAAATGAAGTGGTTTGTGTTCCCAATTCCAATTATCGAAATTGTCGAATTCAATTGTCCACAAGTGGCATTTTTTGGCATTTATCAGAAATAGTTTATAGTCATTACCAACAAGAAAGTAAATAAATTCTTCTTCAGACTGGTGATCACATTCTTCAGGGAGTTGAACTTTTACAACAGATTGTTCTCTACCGAGCCATGATCCAGATATGTAGAAAGCATTTCGCCATTGGAATATGTTGTAAGACCAATTTATTGAAAGCAATTTTGCTTCATTGATGTTAAATAAATTGTTATCGCAAGTTTCCCTGCTGAGGACTTGGACCAGGCAGATGTTATTTGATGTGAACCATTGACCGTGCAAATTAGAGCCGAGGACCATGTAATACATGATAACTTAATCTTCGGGTTATATTAATTCCAAATTATAGTTTGTAATATTGTAAGTCCTTATTTAGATTATATTATTCGCAGAGCTGAACGATAGCTAACAAATCAAAACACCCAAAGAGTTTATAATTTACTACGTAAGAAAACACCCACCACCACAAGACCCACAACACAACCCACTCTGACCACAGAGCAATATAAGTACTCTGACTCAATCAACCAAAGCAAAGCAAAAATTGACTGACAGATTGGTTCGAAAATAAAAAGAAATTTTGTAAAATATTTGATTGAACATGAATCCCATAGGTATTTGTACTGTAAATTTTAAATCACGGTAAAACGATATTTAAGATGATACTCAATTTCTGCTATAAATAAAATGATTACATTAAGAAATAAATTCGTTTATCTCAGTTTTACACATTTTTGGAACTAATCTACGATAAAAATGTCTAGACTTTCGAAAGCGTAGACACGCGTTTCACGGTTTTTTTTTCATCTTTATACTTTCGGATAGCACGTTTTGTTTTTAAATCCCGAATATCCAAGCAATAATCCAGTATTTACTCCACAGAGTAAGTAAAGGGTCCAGAGACGATCAATCTTGCATGACAAGCATGCATGACTCAAGCAAGATAGACCGTTTACTGCAGGCTTGACGCTACCATCAAGCATTCTGTGGCTTGACACGGAGATTGACAGAAATTTTGATTGACGGGGCTGATTGATTCGCGTGATTGATGTGATGGCCCATCAATCAAGCGGCTCGACGACGCCCGTCTATCTTCACAGAACGAAAAGTTTGTATAGACGACATATTGATTTAGTGTCTGCTGAAGTTTTAATAAAATATTCCTTGCCTGTGATTGGCTAAAAATGCGAGTCAGTTTGCCGATTCTTTTGTAGTCTGTTGTTAGTAGAGATGCGCAAGATGGTACACCAAAATGAAATGCAACATATCTCATCACCGTCGAACGAGTATCATATTTTCTAGTCATCACCTTATCACCCATCACTCTAATCATTACACTGAACCGCCGCGCTCTGTCCGACACCGAGGAGATGAGTGAGATAATTGTAGTCGCTACGCATATGCAACGCGCATAATAAAATCTGACTGAAATAGGTAAAGAAATGTTCTTGAACGTTATTCGTGCGCTGCACTGCTAGGACCACCGATTACGACGTTAAAACATTTGACTGACAATACACGATAAGATAACGATACACACTCAGGACATGGAGACTTACGACCTTTTAAAATAGATAACAAAGTTGCATAATGCATTCGCTTTTTGCATAGAAATTAACGAAATCCAAAAAAATAAAATTGAATCGATTTACTGCGCCATAAGTCACATAATGTTTGATAGTCTTTCTCGCTTCGTTGAGACGGCCAGCGTACCTATCCGAAAATACGACGCCGACCGAGTATTGCCGAATGCCGAACCGAACGAATACGAAGCGAAAGTGATGTGTAATTAAAGAATAAATTGTTATCGCAAGTTTCCCTGCTGAGGACTTGGACCAGGCAGATGTTATTTGATGTGAACCATTGACCGTGCAAATTAGAGCCGAGGACCATGTAATACATGATAACTTAATCTTCGGGTTATATTAATTCCAAATTATAGTTTGTAATATTGTAAGTCCTTATTTAGATTATATTATTCGCAGAGCTGAACGATAGCTAACAAATCAAAACACCCAAAGAGTTTATAATTTACTACGTAAGAAAACACCCACCACCACAAGACCCACAACACAACCCACTCTGACCACAGAGCAATATAAGTACTCTGACTCAATCAACCAAAGCAAAGCAAAAATTGACTGACAGATTGGTTCGAAAATAAAAAGAAATTTTGTAAAATATTTGATTGAACATGAATCCCATAGGTATTTGTACTGTAAATTTTAAATCACGGTAAAACGATATTTAAGATGATACTCAATTTCTGCTATAAATAAAATGATTACATTAAGAAATAAATTCGTTTATCTCAGTTTTACACATTTTTGGAACTAATCTACGATAAAAATGTCTAGACTTTCGAAAGCGTAGACACGCGTTTCACGGTTTTTTTTTCATCTTTATACTTTCGGATAGCACGTTTTGTTTTTAAATCCCGAATATCCAAGCAATAATCCAGTATTTACTCCACAGAGTAAGTAAAGGGTCCAGAGACGATCAATCTTGCATGACAAGCATGCATGACTCAAGCAAGATAGACCGTTTACTGCAGGCTTGACGCTACCATCAAGCATTCTGTGGCTTGACACGGAGATTGACAGAAATTTTGATTGACGGGGCTGATTGATTCGCGTGATTGATGTGATGGCCCATCAATCAAGCGGCTCGACGACGCCCGTCTATCTTCACAGAACGAAAAGTTTGTATAGACGACATATTGATTTAGTGTCTGCTGAAGTTTTAATAAAATATTCCTTGCCTGTGATTGGCTAAAAATGCGAGTCAGTTTGCCGATTCTTTTGTAGTCTGTTGTTAGTAGAGATGCGCAAGATGGTACACCAAAATGAAATGCAACATATCTCATCACCGTCGAACGAGTATCATATTTTCTAGTCATCACCTTATCACCCATCACTCTAATCATTACACTGAACCGCCGCGCTCTGTCCGACACCGAGGAGATGAGTGAGATAATTGTAGTCGCTACGCATATGCAACGCGCATAATAAAATCTGACTGAAATAGGTAAAGAAATGTTCTTGAACGTTATTCGTGCGCTGCACTGCTAGGACCACCGATTACGACGTTAAAACATTTGACTGACAATACACGATAAGATAACGATACACACTCAGGACATGGAGACTTACGACCTTTTAAAATAGATAACAAAGTTGCATAATGCATTCGCTTTTTGCATAGAAATTAACGAAATCCAAAAAAATAAAATTGAATCGATTTACTGCGCCATAAGTCACATAATGTTTGATAGTCTTTCTCGCTTCGTTGAGACGGCCAGCGTACCTATCCGAAAATACGACGCCGACCGAGTATTGCCGAATGCCGAACCGAACGAATACGAAGCGAAAGTGATGTGTAATAATATGAGCAAAAAAGCGACGGCGCGGAGCGGCGGCGCGCCGACCAGCGCCCGAGCGCCGACCGAGCGATGCCGAACCAAAGTGATGGGTGATATGTAATGCCTAAAGCTCTCGCGTGACGAGATATGTTGCATTACCTCTCCGAGTGTCATGACAGTAGTGATATCATACGCATCACCTACCCATGTCTAATTGTTAGGCTACCAATCACATAGCTAGCTAGTTAAAACACAATAGTACGCAAAGTAATACAATCAGCAATGTATTCTCATGAAGGGATGATCGAGACAGTGTCACATTGAGATAAAACACTAAAAGGCAATAGACAATAATGAGATGTGCCAGCCAGTACCATCACTCCTCCTAACAACACATTAGTTGACACCGAGGCCGCTCCGCAATTTGCAGAGTCGTGGTCCAGCCGCCTTTGTTAATACGTCTGCGCCCATGTCTTCTGTTGGACACATTTTAGTAGCGGGGGATATCTGCCCCCCTAACATGCCGCTATCATGCCCGTTGACTATGAACTGATGTCCGCTCATAAAATCGGGTAAGCAGGCAAACTCCGCCCATATATATCATATACACATATATATCGCCCAAAAGGGCAAATTGCAGGTAGAAAGCCTTCAGCATATACCGAGGCCATGGCTCACAGTAAATTCATAGTAAGACAACTTTACTGTAAACACAAAGGGGTTGTTTTTAGTCTGTATACCACACGAGCTGATGCCCGCTCAATATGTGGGGACCCGGACATAGCAGGGAGGTCTGACTCCTGGGCATGGGTAATTCCATTTTTTTCCCCTCCAACAAAAAAAAAACTGTTGGACAGTATTGGACCTCCATCCAAGATTTAGCCTTGAGTGCAATCTCTTATGAAGTGTAATTTCAGATCGATGTGTTTTAACTTTGACGTTACCATAGAATTCTTGCTTAGTTTCAGGGCAGCTTGATTGTCGTTTTGGATAACTATTCTTTGGTAGTTCGTCCCCAAGTCTTTGTATAACCCTTTTAGGTGTATGGCCTCTTTTGCTGCTTCAGTCAAAGCAATGTATTCTGCCTCCGCTGTCGATAAAGCGACACTTCTCTGCTTCCTGTCCATCCAGCTTACTGTTGTTCCTGCATATTTGAAACAGTAGCCAGAAAATGACTTTCTGTCTAGCTTGCATGCGCCCCAATCCACGTCAGCCATTCCATACAAGTCACATCCAGTTTTCTTGAAAGTTAAGCCAACACTCCTTGTTCCTTTTAGGTAACGCAGTACTCGCTGTGCGCACTTGAAGTGTTCTTCACTATAACAATCATTGAACTGAGACAGGTAGCTAGCGGCAAACATTATATCTGGTCTAGTTGCCACAGCTAAGTACATCAGCGTACCAATGATGTTTTTGTAGGGAATATTATCTTTTCTCTACCGCGCTTCGCTTTTCTGTAGGGTAAGACCTGGCTGCATGGGTGTAGATGTAGACTTGCAGTCTTCCACGTTAAACTTCTTGAGGGTGTCACCAATGAACTTATCTTGGTTCAATTTGACTCCATCCTCTGTATAAGCCACATCTATTCTAATCAGACGTTTTGGTCTTCTCAGATCTTTCAGTTCGAACTTCTTGTTTAGCCGGTCCTTAATCTCCTTAAGTTTCTTAGGACACGAGTAGGCAATCAACAAGTCGTCGATATAGATGGCGAGGATTATCTTTACTCCTCCTTTCGCCAGAATGTAAACACATGGATCATAGCTTGAAGCCACAAATCCTAGAGTTTTTAGTTCTGTGTCGAGTTCCTTGTACCACTGCCTCCCTGCCTGCTTGAGTCCCTATAAAGCTCTTTTCAGTAGGCATATTTTCTCATTTTTTATACTTTTATCATACTTGATGTCTTGTTGTACATGGTCCGATCGTCTTTTTCACTTTCTTCAATTAGTATTTCTGTCAAATAGTCTTCTGGTAGTTTGGCTATTTCATTGTTATATTTTCTTCTAGTTCCCCATTTAGGTAGGCCGTAGTCACGTCCATTTGGTTTAGATCTAGGCCTTCTTCTACTGCTATTCCAAAAACAGATCTAATTGAGCTTAGTGTAGCCACGGGAGCATACGTTTCGTTATAGTCTACGCCTGGTCGCTGCGTAATACCCCGTGCTACTAGTCTGGCTGGCTTTCTTCGTAATACTGTTGTCTGGTCCCGTTTTGTTGTTCAGAACCATCTTGTAGTCTATTACTTTCATATTTTTGTCTTTTTGGACTATTTTCCATGTGCCGTTCTTGACATGTGCTTGTATTTCGGCTTTTATAGCATCATGCCAATATTCATCACTTTCGTTTTCGAACAGTTAAGATTCTTCAATAGTCTCTGATAGGTCTGTATGATTGAGCACATAATCCTTGGTCCACACAGGTGGGTGGTTGTCTCTTTTTGGTCTCCCATTCTCTTGTGTACTTGAGTTCTCGGGCATGTCTACAACTGTAATTCATTGTTTATATCAATGTCACCGGAATCATCAGGATGTGTAGTTGTATCAACATTTTTGTTTTTATTAAATTCAACTTCTATCTGTTGTACTTTTTTATTCTTCCTTCTGTTCTTTTTTGTTGTGTTTATGTTCTTTTCTTTTTCAAAACTCTGCTGGTGTACCTGTTCTTGCCCACCTATCAGGCTTTCATAGTCCTCGTCTTTTTTTTCTTCAAAGTACATCTTTTCTATTACTTTTATATCCCTGCTAATAACCACATTGTTTTCTTGCGGTATGAATACTCTAAAAGCTTTGGCCGTCATCGAGTATCCAACGAATATTCCCTCCTTTGTCTTTTTTGTCAGTTTTCCTCCTCTGTCTTTTTTTAAGATAAAGGTTTTTCTGCCAAAAACATGAAGATGTTTTCCGGATGGTGTGCGGTGGAGGTATTTTTTGAAAGGTATTTCTCCTTTTAGTGGTTTTGACGGGTTTCTATTTATCAGGTAATTTGCAGTACTCACTGCTTCGACCCATAGTTTTTTGGGTGCATTTGCTTCTATCAGCAAGCATCTGGCTTTATCCAGCAAGGATCTATTTTTCCTCTCGCTGGTGCCATTTTTCTGTGGCGTGTATGTTGCCGTCAACCTTCTGTGGAATCCATTCGTCTTGAGGAAATCATTGAACTCTTTGTTTCGGTACTCTGTTCCGTAGTCCGATTGAAAAGCTTTTATCTTCCTATTGTGGTCAGAGTGTCGATAAGGGGGCGGAAGCCCCCACTTCTAAAATATTCAAAAATTTTAACTTTTTGAGGCCCCCCTTATCTACACTCCAACCAAATAAATGGCTGTAACGTGTATGATCGTCGATAACCGTCACGTAATATCTTGACTCCGCTAACGTCTCGCATTCGAAAGGTCCACACACATCACTATTTATTATTTCAAGCGGTACCTCTGCGTACGTATTTTCGTGCGTTGGAAATGGTGATCGGCTCATTTTGCTTTTGATGCATGTTTCACAGGTTTCCATTTTACCGTGTAAATCCAGACCGTACATAAGTTCCGGGTTGGGTCTTTCGCCAGCTTCATTAAGTCCTTTTCATTTATGTGGCCGAGTTTTCGATGCCATTCCATGATATCTTTCATATAACGAAAAGTTTGTATAGACGCCATATTGGTTTAGTGACTGATGAAGTTTTAATAAAATGTTCCTTGCCTTTGATTGGCTAAAAATGCGAGTCAGTTTTTCGATTGTTTTGTAGTCTGTGGTGGTTAACCGCACAGACTAAAATTGGATGTCCAAGTTTGTGCAAACTTGTCTCTCCATTTGAATTTCTTTATATTAAAATAATTTGCTTTGTGAAAAATTATAACATTAGAGGCTATGTCGAGTTGAGTGAAAGAAAAAACCAGCTTGCTGACCATGCGCTTGTTTTCATGTTAAGAGGAGCCGTTTATAAGTGGCAACAACCAGCGGCTTTCTACTATTGTGAAGGGGCTACGTACGGATTGGATTTGAAAAATATCATGAGGCTAGTTATAACTGCTGTGGTAGATCGCAGTAATATGTGGTCAAGGATCAGCCTTTCGATCGGCTCTTAACAGCTCAGGGAGGAGACGAAGCGAGCTCTAATACTGTCAAACCAAGATCCGGTTATTTTTTCACGTCATAGTATTGCGGCAATGCAATATTTACACATTTAAAGAATTGATTAACTTAAATGAAAATTTATTAAGTTTGGTTCACGGTATGACATTATAGCATTACTTTTTCTAATTTCAGATGGCACGGTCACAATAAGTGGCGTTGAGTTACCTCTTCCTACTTCAACTCGAATAAAATTTCATTGAAGACAAACCCTCGATGCATAATTTCCTCGAAAGACAGTTGCCACGAAAAATCTTTAGCTTGATGTAATGCTAGCTCGAAAGATTGACTACTCGAACCTAAGCCTTGTTTATGACCCGCCACACCTTATTAAGGGTTTGAGAAATAATTTCCTCCATAAAGATATTGAAATAGAAGGAAAGAAGTGGGTTGGTTTTCCAACACTGACAGTTTGATACTTAGTAAAATTGGTTACTAGGGGGTAGATGGGGTTTACCTTGAACCATTTATCTAGTTTTTAATATTAGGAGTTAAGTATTTAATTAATTATGAATTTATTAAACTTACGAATATTATCAGGAGAAACGAAACGTTTTTCGTAAAATTTTGGCTAAGATGAATGCCAATTAGACTTAGAATGTGTGGAACGGAACGTAACGTCGCTGTTTGAACGTAAAAAAACGTTGCTGGGTTAGTATTTTTCTTTTTTCCGTCTTTATCCCTAAGGAAAGGCAATAGCAATCAAAGCCGTACAGCCATGTCTTCAGTGTTTACATCTTCTTATTCCGTTTCCGAGGTTTCGAAAGGCCGAAGCCAGGTCTTCCGTATTTCTTGTTTTTAAGGCCAAAGCCGAGTCTTCCGTAGTTTTGTTTTTTAAGGCCGAAGCTGGCTTCTTCCGTATATCTTGTTTTTAAGGCCGAAGGCAAGTCTTCCGTAGTTATGATTTTTCAGGCCGAAGCCAGGTCTTCCGTAGTTTTGTTTTTTAAGGCCGAAGCCAGGTCTTCCGTTTTTCATGTTTTTAAGGCAGAAGCCAAGTCTTCCGTAGTTTTGTTTTTTTAAGGCCGAAGCCAATTCTTGCGTGTTTTTGTTTCAGCCGAAGCCAAGTCTTTTGGTTTGTTTTATAAGGCCGAAGCCACGTCACATTTGAGGAGTCATGTCCGTGTAATATATCTCTTAGTCCGTGTATTGTTCCAAGTCCGATACATATTTTTAACACTCTAAATATCTTCAATAGTAGAGCAGATATAATCGTAAATATATTGATAATTTTCAAAATTCTTCAATAAGTCAACAGTGGTACGCGGGATATCTTCTGGTTTGTAGATGAGCAACAGTTTATCAATAAAGGCAAGGCGTTGTATAATATGGGCGGGGCAATCGAAAAATATATGATCCAGTGTTTGATTAGCGGCATTACAGATATTACAAATTGGCGAAGAAATAATTTGCATACGGTGAAGATGTGATCCGAAGCGACAGTGACCAAATCTGAGACGTGTCATTATAACATAGAATTTCCTGCTTTTCCACATGTTTGACTTAGAGAACCAGGCACGTCCAATCCTTCCACTAACGGATCCGTACCAGGAACCTTTAACTGCAAGAGTTTGTTGCCAATAACTAAACCATTCTTGTTTCAAATTCTGTTTGAGTTTGGTAATGAAGTCAGAGTTTGGCACAGGTACAGTAGACTCAGGAGCATTACTTTCAACGATCGCCTTGGCCAGGAAGTCGGCATTTTCGTTTCCTGTCACTCCGACATGAGATGGAGTCCACATAAAGATAATATGTACATTTAATTTATGAAGTTGGGAGTAGCGATTCTTGATATCGTAAATAATATAATTGGTGTTGCAGTCTAGTTTGTTTGATTGAAGAGCTTTTAGAGTACTCATACTGTCAGATATTATGACCCACTTGTTTTCCGGGGAATCAGCTGGGTGTTCCGAAATATAAGTTAATGCTTTCGATATAGCAAGTGCTTCTGCTGAAAAGATACTCATTTCTTGTGGCAATTTCACTCCGAATCCATTTTTAATGTGCGGTAGGTATATAGCTGCGGCAACGCCGTTATCAGTTTTTGAACCATCAGTGTATATTTGAGTAAAATCAATATATCTTGCCAGTTGTTCACAGATTTCATGTTTATTCTTTTTCTCGGGATCAATATGAAATACCATTGAAGTGAATTTACTATCAAAATCGTCTGAGTAGCATGCCCAATGATCTTGGCTTCTATGTATATTAGACTGCTGATTAAAGTCAACCATATAAGAAAAATCATGAAGAATGTAGGGAGTTTTGGAGGAAGAGGCCAAAGCCTGATTATTTCTGTAAAATTGTACCAAATTTTTAAACAAAGGATGGGGCTCAATGGCCAACATTTTTAAGATAAACCTGTATTTTAGGTACTTGAAGCGAAGATTCAACGGTGGAATATTACATTCCACTTGAAGGGAATTAATGGGCGTGGTTTTCATAGCACCAGTAATAAGTCTTAAATTGTTATTTTGAATTACTTCCAATTTTCTTACAAGTTGATCATTAGCTGCAAAGCAAATAAAGCCATATTCAAAATGACTCCGAACTATGGCCTTATTCAAAGTTATTAATACTTTCGGATCTGAACCCCAGTAAGTTTTAGTAAGAGACTTCAATATGTTATAACCCCTATTTGCAGAGAATATAATCTTATCAACATATTTCTTCCACGAGCAGTTACCCGTAAAAATAACTCCCAAAAACTTGATCTCCGATGCAAACATTAAAGGAGTGTTATTAAAATAAATTTTAAACTGAGCTTGTTTGATTTTGTGGAAAATTAACACTTTAGATTTTTCAGGACTGATGTCTAAATTTAAATATTTGAAATAATTTGATAACCTAGAAAGCGAATCATTTAGATTTCGCATAACCTCATTTGCATTCATTCCAGAGCTATATATCACCAAATCGTCCGCAAACTGAAGGTTTCGGACTTTGGAGCCCAAAATAAGATTAAGTTTATGAATATACAAAGTGAATAAGAGTGGGCTTAAAATCCCACCTTGACAAACTCCCTTAAAAGATGAGCGGGGACCGAGCAATTGATTTTTAATCTTAACATAAACTTTTCTGTCGTGAAGAAAGGAAAAAATAAAATCAATGGAAGCTAATTCCCTACACAAAATATGATGATTGACATTATTGAATGCACCAACAACATCAAAAAAGACTCCGGCAAACGACATATTCTTCTTCACAGATTGAAAGATGTCTAATTGTAATTGAGCTATACTTTCTCTTGACGATCGACCTTTGCGAAACCCAAACTGGTTCATGGGTAGTATATGATTGGATTCAACAAAAAACTCTAGCCTTTGTTTTAGAACTTGTTCAAAAATTTTACCAACGCAAGATGTAAGTGCTATAGGTCTATATGAGTCAGGAAAATGTTTCTCTTTATTTGGTTTTAATATTGGAATAAGACAATCTGATTTCCAATCATCAGGAATTATATTTTGAGACCATAAAGAATTGAACACATTTAAAAGAACTGATTTAGATTTATTAGAAAGCATTTTTAACATTTTGTAAGGAATCCCGTCAAGGCCAAAAGCTGTATCTCTCCTAGATGAAATAGCTGACTGTAATTCTTGAAAATAAAATGGTTTTACCAGAAATTCGCTATTCTTAGCATGCACATAACTATGTAAATTCAAGTTAGACTCAACGGTATCAGGCGTATATTTTTTAAGGAATTCGAAGACCCAACTTATGTTATTGTTTGAGAAACTATGTACGAAAGTTTTATTAAATTTTTTCATGATAGTCCAAATATGCGAAATCGGCGTGGTTCTGTTGAAGGATTCACATAATGCAACCCAACTAATTTGTTTTTGCTGCTTTAATGTAAGCTTTTTAAGAGCTTGCTTCTTTTTGAAATTGATGTAATTACATTCAATTGGATCATTTTTAAATTGAATATACGCTTCTGTAGAGCACTCTACAACCTGGCTGCATTTTTCATTCCACCATGGGAGAGGAATTCTTTTTTTCCTAAATATGCCTGGTGATGAATTATTATTACGAAAACTGGACACTGGTGATGAATTCCGAGCAGCTAAAATTAAAATATCAATAAGATTTTTATAGCAATCTTTAGAGTTTGAGGTATCTATATTGAATTCTTGTAGAAGGGTATCTACATTTTTTTTGTAATTATTCCAATTAACACGACGAAAGTTTAAATGAGTTTTCATAGCTGAACAGTCTAATGGAGATGAAGTGTAAGGTGAATTGTTGTGAATAAGTATTTTAATTATTACTGGAAGATGGTAACTACCTAGCGGGTCATCATACACTATCCAATCACAGTTCAGAGCCAGTGATGGAGAAATAAAAGAAAGATCTAAAGCATTTCGCCTCCATTGGTGTGATCCAATAGTGGTCATTTGGCCATCATTTAGCAAAACTAAGTTATTGTCATTAGTACTTGAAAGGACATCACGACCACGAGCGTCTGTTGATTGACATCCCCATGCCGAATGGAGAGCGTTGAAATCTCCCGCAAAAAGCACAGGTTCTGGGAACACTTTGTATAAGTTGATCAAATTTATGTTTGGTAAAAACCGGTAGACAGTTTTTAGGGCTATAAAAACTAACAATTGATACTTCCTTATTATCTCCGTACATTAAACGTTTTGCTATGTTCTGAATGGAATTATCATAAAATGTATCAAGTTTTCTAAAAGTTAAGCTGTTATGAACAATTATGGCAACACCATTATGGTCGTTGCCGGAGTCCAATCTACAAATATTATAACCTCGAATATTGAAACGTTGATTCGGTTTTAGCCAAGTTTCACAAATAATTGCTACGTGAATATTATTCTCCTTCAGGAAATGTGTTAAAACAAGTCTATTACTAATTAAACTTTGTGAGTTCCATTGCATTATGTTTAATTGATCCATTAAAAAAGAATAACAAATTAATTACTCTTACTTAGTGTTTCGAGAAGAATGGTTTTAATGTTTTGTGAATTAATTGAAAGTTCGTTTGTTTTGTTCTGAGTTAGTAACTTAGTTACTGAGCCTACTATAATGTTCATTATATGTTCTGAATTGAGAAGCAGTGCTAGCTGATCAGAAGGGCTTTTAGATATTAGTGGAGGAAATGATTTTTCCAGGGTTTCAGCAAATGTTTTCTTGTCTAATTTCATTTTGTTTTGATTAATTTTCTCCTTTTTTACAGGGCAGTCAGGTGAGATGGCGATATGATTGCCTTTGCAATGACAGCAAGAGGCATCCGCTGCATCAACTGTGCAAGACTTGAAGTTGTGGCTGCCTGAGCAGATAGAGCACTTCTCTGCGTTTTTACAAAATTTAGCTATGTGTCCGTACCTCAGGCACCGTAGACACTGCTTCACTGGAGCGATGTACGGGCGAACCTCGAAGCGCCAGCTGTTCAGATCCACACTGTCGGGCAGGGATGGGCAGGAGAATGTTATTGAGACTGTCTTCAAAGGCTGGAACTCAACAGTGTTATTGTTAATTGTTCTTTTCATAAATCTTCTTACTGATACTATGTTTTTGGAGCAAGAAATATTTGAATAGATCTGCTCATTGGATAAATCAAGTGGCACATGTTGTATTACTCCAGTCACTTCAGTGGCCGTAGCAGGAATAGTCGCCTTTAGTTTGTATGAATCCAGAAATGTTTTATTGCTTAAAGCTGCATTGGCGAGCCCTGGCCGCTCAAACACAACGCCAATCTTGTATTTGTTGATGCGTCTTAACTATTTTATGCCTTTATTGAATCTTTTGAGGCAGTTCGCTAGAGCCATCATGTCTCTGTCGCCCAATACCTTGCCAGTGTCGCTGCTTTCAAAATAAACGATATAATCTAATTTACCTCCATCCACTGGGTAATAACGGACATAATCCGGGACCTGAAAAGGCTTATACTTATCCTTGTCATCTTTTGGTTCATCACATGGACTTGAGGATTCCCCACTATCAGACAGATCCTCCTCCTCCTCTTCCTTCTTTCTTTTCTTAGGCTTCTTCCTGCCCATTTTTAACCAATTTACAGTATTTTTAGATAGCCTACTGTAATTAAATTAAATTTTCAAAATTTAAATTAAAATTTTCCGCCTATCAAGACAAAAGTTCCCGCGCTTTTCTTGCTGGGTTAGTGTGTGTGTGTCAAGTCATTCTGTTTTTCTTCGAGTTGCGTGAATATTCTCTCTTGCTTGTTTTGTGCTATTTCGACGACTTTTGCTGTGTTTTTGGACTGCAGGGCAAAGACTGGAGGGCCAAATACTGCGGTAGCTTAGTTGAAGGGTAAAGGGGGTGAGCGAAGCGAGGCCCCCTTTATCCTTCGTATTAGGTTGAACATGTAAGAACAACAAAAATACTTAAAACATAATAGGTGTTTCTGATCCTTTTTTGCTGTGAAAATCAGTATTTTTGATGTGCAATTAAATACTTGCCTTTTTTATGAGCCCTAGTAGCCGGAGCTAAGGCGATTTCGAACATCAATACTACAAACAAAGACTTTTTGTAAAAATCCTATAGCAAAAAATAACCTCAAAATGGATTTTTGAAAATTCATAACAAACAAACCATGCATTTCCTAGACTGGATATTTTACAGGAGGGGTTACCTACCCTCCCCCCTCCCTCTCCCCCCCTCCCAACCTCGTACGAAACTGTCACTGTTGGAAAACTTACCCGATTATGCTGCTGTAACAAAGAAAAACCACAAAAACGAAAGCATAAGCGACGTTACTGGAAGAACTTAAATTTATTAAGTTGCATCCCGATGAACTTTGTTTGGTTTGCTTTTTTTGACGTTTGGTCGATGCAGATCAAGTTTGTTTGCTGTCAAATGGCACCTTGTGGTACGAATTGAATGAATGTTTTCAGCTGAACCGCTAGAATAATGTCAAGACTAATTAGGTTCTTATTTGTGAGGTTGGAGTACGAAAAAACGTTGTTGTACTTATTAAGCCTTGAGTTTGACTCGGAATATTAGATTGGAGTAACCCTCCTGTTCCGGTCTTTCGGCCGGCATACCAGAGGGCACGAGTTTTGAGGGGGGGCGGAATGACTTGCTCGATAGGAGAGGAAGGAGCGTGAATTCAATCGACCGACTCTTCAGCCTGAAGCCAATATAGGATATGTGGAATGGGTAGGATACAGGATTTGGAGAGCAGCTGTTGTTTTCTTCAAGTTCATGTTTTCCTTCTATGTTCAGGTATTGTTAAAGGATGAGTTTCCTGTCCTGTCGTGTTCGTTTGGGTTATCCGGTAAGGTCTCCATTTCGCTTTCGCTGTCTGTTTCTGGAATATGATATATTTGGCTCGATTCCTTTCTGACTTCGTCCCTGTTGTGTGCTGATTCTGTCCAGTAACTGTGTTCTTTACCGTAGTATTTGATGTCATGCTTAAGGGAATCTTTCCAGGTGTATAAGGGTCGGCCAACTTTTTTCTTCCTTGCTTCGTAATTCAATGCAGCGTGGAGTAGGTGTTTTTGTGGGCATCGTAGAATATGTGTATAGTAACACATCCGATGGTTTTTGATTTGTTTGGTTATTGTTTTGTGGTGTCTTGGATAGCTTCTGGCGTTCTCAAACATGTCTCTGAGTGTGGATCTATTGCGGAGAAATGCTGCTTGGTAGTTCCCGAGTTCTTTTGTTATCTCGTCTATTTTGATGAGCAGGTATGTCGCGTATATGCGATATCCTATATTAGACAATTTTATACGGCGATAGTCATTGGTGTCTTGAGGGTTTCTGATTTTGGGGATAGGTACTTGGACCGTTTCATTCCAGGACTCCGGTATTATATTTTCTGTTCATGCTCTGTGCATTGTTTTGGTAATAACCTTTAACAGTTGTGGCGGTATTCCTTTGTACAGTTCCAGTGTACAGTCGGTCGACGTCTTTTAAGGAATTTGGCCTTTTGTAAATTTGCCAGAGAAATTCGGTGTTCCCGCGATCTAGCGGAAAGTGTTTTTTGGGCTACTGACTTCATAACCCCTGTAATAGATTCCCACGGAATGTCGGGCGTATATTCGTCGTCATTTTCTATAAATATGTAGTTGCTCGCCGTAAGTTCTTCCATAATCCCGTTATGGTATTTTACTTTTGTGTCATTAATTTCATCTCGTGCTAGGGCGGTGTACGAACACTGTTTATAGTTGAACTTTAAAGCTATTATCGCTTTGTACTTAGTTTGGCTTGTACACTTTGTTGATTCCATTTGCTTGTCGCCAGTTCTTGGAAGCAGGTTTAGTGGGTCTATTTCACCCCAGATTATCTTGTGGTCGGAAATATGCAGGTAGCTCCATTGTCCTTTGATGAAGTTAAATGTGTGTGGCGCATTATTCGAGATAATTATATGGTCTAGTAGAACCCCAAATTCGGTGGCAAGCCTTGTTACGAGGACGGCCACCTTAAACTGTTCGTGGAAACGAGTACTCCTTGAACTGGCTGCGGGAGTGTGTCTCCGGCGTGTCTACACCATCCAACGTACAGTTGGTAGTGAAACGCCAATCGGAGATGGTCCGCAGGGTTCGATGTAGGGTGCTCATACCCAACGAACGGGGCAAGTGGAAGTCTGCGCCCGACGTCGGCGTAGTCCTCCACTTTATGAACAAGTGGGCACAGGTTGACCGATGGCTCCTCCAGAAAGTGGATGAGCAACAGGACAACCTGTTTCTCATTGCAGACGTCCCTAAAGATGTGGTGCAGACCCTGCTGGGAAAGGGCAGACAGCTCCTTTTTGGTAGTGGTTCGGTCTACCTTAAATTTCAGGGACCCGGTGGGAAATTTATTAAGGAACCACCGGTGGTAACGCAGACCAGCTCTGAGCTGGTCATCACTGGGGTATCTATGCCCCAGAGTTCCACTCCAGAGCGGCAGCCAACAGTTCCCGATGTAGTCGGGGAAAGTTCTGCTGCTCAACCGCAGGAGGGCGCTGGGAGGCCATGCTGCTTGGTGAAGGCGATGAGCTAGAACCAGCAGTAGTGCCCTCTGAGGGCGAGGAGCTGTCCATGCAGCTGGAGGAGGAGCTTGTCTTGGGGGTGGAGGAGGGGTTGACCAAAAATGGCGTCCCTCTCCCGCGGTTGTAAAGTCCTCCAAGCCAACCTCCAACACAGCCAAACTGCAACGGCCCAGTTAAGACGCTGGTTGGGGGCAAACAGCACTGCCGTGGCTCTGATCCAGGAGCCGTGGATCAACCGCGGTAGCATTCGAGGGCTCGCCAATTTGAGAGGTAAGCTTTTCGTTACAACTGATCACGATAACCCTAGAACGTGCATCATAACTACTAACAACATCCCAGCACAGCCATTAACAGAGTTCTGTTCCAGGGACCTGTGTGCCAAAAGGCTGCAACTGCCCGACACAGCTAGGTGCCGCGAACTCGTGGTGGCCTCCGCCTTCATGCCTGCGGAGGACAACCCGCCTCCACACGACCTGTGCCGGCTGGTGGACCACTGCGAGAAGTCGGGCCTCCAGCTCATCGTTGGGGCCGACTCGAACGCGCATCATCCACTGTGGGGCATGCCGGATATGAACAGCAGAGGTAAGACACTTGTTGAATACCTATTTACTACAAACCTTAATGTGCTTAACATAGGTTCTGAACAAACTTTTGTTACCAAGCGGAGTAGAACCATCGTTGATATTACCCTGGCAACAGCGGACATATCCGACGACGTTGGGGGCTGGCATGTGTCCAACGAGGCGTCATGCTCTGATCATCGATGGATACGCTTCGAGATCAACGCAGCGTTCTCCCCAACTGTCCCTAAGAGAAACCCACGCAAGACTGACAGAACCAGGTACAGAGCTATCCTAGGTGAAAGACTTGCTTGGGCTGAGACTCTACCAGATCCGGAGGGACCCGAACAAATCGAACAACAGGTAACAGATTTTACTATTACAGCAATAGACTGCTACCATTCAACTTGCCCGCTTAGCACGCCAGCGCCTACCAACATCAAGGAGCAGCCTTGGTGGGGTCCTGATCTAGATAGGATGCGTGCTAAGATCAGAATACTGCTAAACAGGGCGATGAATACCAGTGCTGATGAGGATTGGGACAACTACAAAGATGCCAAATACAAGTACAAGAAACGACTACGGTTCAAAAGCAGCAACTCATGGAGGAAATTCTGCAGCGATATTGAAACCGTTGATCAAGCAAATCGGGTAAGGCAGATACTAGCTCAACAAGGCACCTCCAGGCTAGGGTCGCTTAAAAAACCCGATGGAACAATACCTCTTCCACCACAGAAACACACAGTCTCTTGTTGGAAACTCACTTTCCCGGAAGTAGAAATATTCAAGAGATTGTGTGGCCGGAAGAGGTTCACCATGAAGCTGTCGACCACTTGGACATAACTAATAATATTATTACTGCTGACAAGGTGAGATGGGCCATTAATAGCTTTAAACCTTTTAAATCAGCAGGACCAGATGGAATCTTCCCAACACTTCTACAGTGGGATGGGGAACCCGTCATCAATATAATGATCCGAATCATGAAAGCATGTCTTAGATTCGGATACGTTCCCAAAAGGTGGAGAGAAGTAAACGTAGTTTTTATACCGAAGCCAGGAAGGAGCGACAACACTAACGCTAAATCTTTCAGGCCGATTAGCCTCACCTCGTTCTGGCTTAAGACTCTCGAACGTTTGTGCGAGAGGCACCTAAGAGATGGAGCGTTAAAACATATACCCTTACACAAGAATCAGCATGAATATAGTTTGGGTAAGTTTACTGAATCTGCTCTCCATGCAGTTGTATCCACAATTGAAGAGGCGATTCAAAACAAATGCATCTGTCTTGGAACTTTTATTGATATAGAAGGTGCCTTTGACAAGACGCAGCATAGCAGTATAAGTGCATCTCTAACAAGGCATGGAGTGTCAACAGCTGTAAACAACTGGGTCACAAAGATGCTTAATAAACGTATCGTGCGTCTAGCTGGTGAGTCCCTGTCGGCGGAGGTAGTGCGGGGATGCCCGCAGGGAAGAGTGCTCTCCCCGCTGCTGTGGAATCTGGTCATTAACGACCTAATTACCAAGCTTAACGCTTATGGATACTACACCGTAGGATACGCCGACGATTTGGTAATCCTCATCACAGGTAAATTCGCGAGCACAGTGTGCAACCTTAAACAAACAGCTCTTCGCATCGTGGAGCGCTGGTGTCTAGAATATGACCTGGCGGTTAACCCAACAAAAAAGGAAATGGTCATGTTCACTAACAATAGGGCTCTTGGTATGTATACCCTACCTAAGCTCTTTGGAACGGAACTCCAGCTAGCAACTGAGGTGAAGTACCTGGGCATAACCTTGGACAGCAAGCTCAACTGGAGTAGCAACATTGACAACAAACTAAAGAAGGTGAGTATTACTTTCTGGCAGTGTCGGAGAATGGTGGGGAAAAAGTGGGGACTTTCTCCCAACATCATTCTTTGGCTGTACGTGACGGTGATCCGTCCTCTTGTCTGCTACGGAGCTGTGGTGTGGTGGACCAGGACCAAACTGACCACAATGGTAAGCAAACTCCAAAGCTTCCAAAGGCTGGTCTGCATGGCTATCACAGGTAGTATGAGAACTTCTCCAACTGCAGCAATGGAGGCCATGTTGTGTCTTCCGCCACTCCAGCTGTACATTAAGCAGGAGGCCGCGTCATCTGCGGTGAGACTCAACACCTTAGGACTTTGGAGGAAAAACAGGACCTCACACACCGCCATCCTAGGGGAAGTTTACAAAAAAAAATCCCATCTCTATGGCTTGCAGTGACAGAATCCCTAAACAATTTGTTTTCGAAAAAAATACAATATACAGTTACATGAAGACCATCGGGTTGAGTGGCTCGACGTTAAAGAGTTCAGAATTTTCACCGATGGTTCAAAAACTGAAGCAGGCACTGGTTCAGGCACCTTCTCGGAGGACCTAAACATCAAGATAGCCATTCCACTGGGTGCCCATAATACTGTCTTTCAAGCTGAATGCATGGGCATCATCTCGGCCGCTAATGCCATAGCATCGAGAAAGGTAAGAGATTCCTCCATTCGAATCCTCTCGGATAGCATGGCCGTCTTACAAGCCCTAAATAGCAACACTATTAACTCAGGGCTAATCTACGAGTGTCACAAACGACTAATGGAGGTATGTCAACATAACCGCGTAATCCTTCAATGGATAAAAGGCCACAGCGGGTCAAGAGGTAACGATGCAGCGGATGAGTTGGCGCGTAAAGGATCTAGCTTGGCAGCGTATGGTCCCGAACCTATCATCACTCTTCCCTTCAAGATGGTACGCACATTTCTGAGAGAGTCGACCAGGAATGATCATGCCACTCTTTGGACAAACCATGGGAGTGCAGACAGGCTAAGCTGGCCTTGCCGTCCCCTAGCGCTAGACTTGCTAAGACCTTGCTTCGACTGAGTAGGCCGCGCTTGCGACTGGTGACTGCAGCACTTACTGGTCATGGTTTCTTTAATAAACATCTATATGTCCTAGGTGTTACCGACAGCCCCCTTTGCAGAGCCTGCTTGGAGGCAGAAGAAACGGCTGCTCACGTCCTCATGGAGTGCACAGGAGTAGCGGACTACAGGGCTAAACACCTCGGTCAATCGAGGCACCTTCCAGGGATAGCCGGTAACGTAAAGGGCCTGCTGGCGTTCCTGGAGGAGTTGGGTTGGCTCGAATGATATCGCATTCCCACCCACACGCAAAATAGGCGCTTTCGTCGTCGAGTTGCGGAAACCAGCCCGTCTTACAATTGACAATTGACAATATATGGTCTAGTTGTGATTTTGTTTTCCCGTTAGACCATATGGCCCGACATGACTTGCGAGCCCAGGTGGTTTCTACTTTTAAGTTTTCGCGGGAACAAATATCCATAAGCATCTCTCCGATGATAATTGATGATTTGTGTAGGAGGTTTGTTCCTATAATTCCCTTTTTCCTGTATTCCTTTGTATCGCCTAGTCCGATGTGCGCGTTAAAGTCACCTAGCATTAATATTTTTGCTTTTTTTGGTTTCTTTTGAATAATCTTTATAAGTTGCGAAAACGCTGCGGTTGCTCTTGTGGAAGAGCTGGGGATATGTGCGTTTATTACATATAGTGTATTAGTGGCCGATGTTATTGTTGCTGCCATGGTTTCCAGGTCGCGATTTATATTGTGGTATACCGATAAGTTCAGGTCTTTTCTAATTAGTATAGCTAAGCCACAGTGTGCGATGCTGGTTGTGCCTGATAGATACCAGAGATAGTGTTTTGACACGTATGTCCCCGGGGTCCATATTGGCTCATCTAAAGTCTAAGTTCCGAAAATGGTCTTACTAACGATTTGTACTCCGAATGATCACTCTTCCTAAAATGTTGGTGCCTACTTTTTTCATTCATGCAATTTCTAGTACTACCGACGAAGATCATAACACTCTGGTTTCCGAATTTTATTATTACTAATATTACAACTGAAACTGATCGAAACTCCTAAGTGTTTGTTACCATAACGTTGTCATTCATAAACATGTTTTTCATAATATTTTTAAAGCATAAGCAATACTGACCTAACAGTACCTGTTCGATTCCAAATCGATATTCGATCGATGGTTTCTGAACGGTCATTTTAATTTGACGTTAGCTGTCAATCTGGCAGTTTTTACAACTGAGAGGAAAAGAAAAAAACCTCGCAATGAAAAAGCGTGTTGATTGTGGTTGAAATTAAATCAAAGGGCATCTGGAATGTATTCGGGATTCCCTCAGGATTATTAATATAGCTGAGTGTGCCGTTGTCTCTCGAACCAGATAAAGTTCGGATTTTCGTGCCCGATTCGTATTTACCACGTAGAAACATAACCTGTGTTGGACCACTGTGCTCATTGACGCTGGCCCGCCAGTCATACCTGGTTGGCTGAAGAACCTGTCTACCAAGAAGAGCCTAGGGCGCGCCCGGGCCTTGCAGAGAGACAGGAGGTTGACGGGACCGAAGCACAGACCAGGTTAGATCTACCCCACATAACTTTAGCTCGGTGAATCGCCGACGTTCAACACTTCTTGGCACCTGATCGTCACGCTACCTCGTAGCTGATGGGCCCCTACGAGGTCATTAGGTGCTGAGAAGCCTGAACAATTTGGTAGCAGAGCGTGGTTTCCTGAGATTTGCAGCCGTCAAGGGCTTCAGGAAAGCACGACTTGGGACTATCAATCTGTAGGTATCTAGGCGGTTAGGTAACTTGTTTGTTCCTATATCCACATGTTTTGGTTAACATAGGTAGTTACATCTATTGATAGCAGGCTATTACATTGTTTTCAGTTTATTGTGCAGCAAGTGTATGGCAATTTATAACTTGAACTAATATTGACTATTATCTGTGTATGTTATAATAACAAAGGGAAACTAACTTGTTATTTACAGGATTAGAATATTAGAAGTGTAGCATAATTTATATAGATATAAAACTCGGTTCCTATTGTTTAAGGAAAACAACATTATTTAAGTTATAGTTTAGGGTTCCCTCGTTTGGGTTCTAAACTGAAGGGTCCAATAAAATTGAGTTACTGCAAATTGTGAGTAAATATCGTTCCGATCATGTCGTTATCTGAAATCCAGAAGGGTGTTTCTAAGGAACTCAGATGGTTTTCCTCCGCACACGGTCTGATAGACCGTTTAGATAGGCATGATGTGGTATTGGAGCGGTCTATGGACGTTAAGGAACGTTACAATAGGGTGCTCGAATTGTCCGCGCAGGCGGAATCAGTTGATGGTTGTGCACCTGACAGGCTGTCACGGTTGATAGGGGATGTCGACCAATGTATGGAGATGGCAGCTGCTATCACGCAGAAGGCTGCGGACATACGTAGACAGCGCGAGTCCAGCCATGGTGGTGACATTGAAGCACCTCTGCTGCATCAGGGATCGGGGACCAGGTTACCCGCGATAACTATGCCTACCTTTGACGGCGTGTCCGGTGAATGGATGAGCTTCATCAATCTGTTCGACAGTTTGGTGCACATGCGATCGGACATTACCAAGTCTGTCAAGATGGCTCAGCTGGTGGCAGCATTGAGGGGTGAGCCTAGGGAGCTGGTCGCTCATTTGACAGTTACGGAGGGCAACTATGAGACGGCCAGGCAATTGTTGGTCAGACGTTACCACAACAAACGGAGGTTGGCCGATGCCCAACTGAACCGTTTGTTTAGCATCCCGGTTGTGAACAAGGTCGGGGCCATACAGACGGAGGTTTTGAACCCATTGTTGTCCGTCACCAAGGCTCTAGAGAATCTTGGACTTCCGGTTGGTGAATGGTCGTACTTACTGTTGTACATTGTACTTTCCCGCCTACCCGCTGACGTGCAGACTCGTTTCGAACAGTCTCACGGGAGGTCGGCCGAGGACCTGCCCGCCTTCTCCGACTTGGTCGGATTTTTGGAAGAGGAGTCTCGACGGGCAGAGAATTTGGGGTTGACGGTCACCCATCCTTCGGAGCCACAGAGAGCTGCCGGGAGCGCTGTGAGTAGGGGCCCTCCGACGAGGAAGGACCGCACCAACCGGCAGTCATATGGGACTGTGAGTACATTGACCCCACATAGTGAGACCTGCCCATGTTGTAGGCAGATTGGCCATGCTGTGGCCAATTGCAATAAGTTGGGGGAACTTAGGGTTCAGGGACGGCGCCAGATGGCCAAGCAGCGGGGCTGGTGTTTCCTATGCCTCGGGCCACACATGGCTAGGGACTGCACGCGCACACAAATATGCGGATATTGTGGTGGGGCCCACAACAATCTGTTGTGCATGAACCGGTCCGGCCAACAGCCACCACAGGGCCGTACCCAGGGTGAAACGGTAAGGGGCCCTGAGAATTCGTTTGCGACTCGGAGCGCAACTCAGGGGCCAACGTCCCCACGTGCACAGGGCAGTACAAGGGTGCAGGGCCGCACTCAGGGTCATCACATGGGGGGCCCTGAGTTTTCGGTTGCGACTCAGCATCCGACTCAGCGGGCAATGGGGCCACAAGCACGCGGCCACCCAGGGGTGCAGGGCCGCACTCAGGGTCATCACATGTGGGGCCCTGAGTTTTCGGTTGCGACTCAGCATCCGACTCAGCGGGACATTGGGTGTGTTGAGCAGGCCGTAACGGGCGGGTGGCATGGGACACCTTCGAGCTATGCGGGTGCGGTTCGGACGCCGCCTCAGTTGTCGCCCCGCTCGTCGCCTCGTCCTCGTCGGTCGCATGTGATGTCCCCCCCGCTCATGGAGCGGCCACGGTTGAATTCACGCCCACCCCCCTTCGGGGGGCGTCGTAGGGTGGCAATGGAACCGGCGCGTGAGCCATTTGTACAATGGGACCCTCTTGCGTATAGCTGCCTACCTGATCGGTTACAGGCAGATTGGGGCCCCGGGGGCCCTCGCTAGGAATTTGCGGCCCAACAATTTGTTGCCCCCCAACCGGAGACGGTGGTGTTACCGATCGCCTCTGTGCTTGTTTGGGATTTGGCGGGCAACCCAACATACGTTCGCGCCCTATTAGATTCTGGAGCTCAAGGCTGCATTGTATCGAATGATTTAGCAAAATGGTTGGGCCTCAAGGTAAATAGGTATAATAAATCAATACGGGGCGTGGGGAATGTTACGGTTACGAATGTAGTTGGTCAATCGGTGATCACGTTCTCTCCACGTTATGACATTTTGACAAAAACATCCGTGCAAGCTTTAGTAATGACGCATGTCATGGGCAGACACCCCTTGGTGAAGTTGAATCCGGCCGTTCGATTCCTGACATCAGGACTCAAGTTGGCGGATCCCGATTTTGACACTCCAGCCCCGGTCGACCTGCTACTGGGAGCAGACGTTCTGGGTAGGTTTCTGTTGTCGGATCGGCGAGTTCTTCAGCCGGACGGGTTGATTGCTGTGGATACTAAGTTTGGTCACGTGATCATGGGTCCGGCATTGCCAATGGTTAGGCCTGCCGAGTCAGATGGCATACTTATTGGCTCAGCGTTGTCAGACGCTATCCAACGTTTCTGGGAGATAGAGGAACCTCCCACCGTTCGTCGAGTCGACGCAGACGAAGAAGAGTGCGAGTTGTTTTACCAGAATAGTACTGGTCGCCTTCGTTCTGGTCGTTTTGTAACTCGACTGCCTTTCAGGGCCGATCGACCGCCACTAGGAGAATCTAGGAAGATGGCTGAGATGAGATTGATGTCGATGGAGCGTAGGATGTCAAGGGACGCCGTATTTAAACAAAAATACGTCGATTTCATGAGGGAGTATGAGTCGTTAGGACACATGTCGGTAGCGGGTGTGGACTGGAGATCTGAGGATCATTGTTTCCTTCCACACCATGCCGTCCTGCGAACCCCTACCGGTAAGATTCGAGTTGTTTTTGATGGGTCAGCACCTACCTCGAACGGGATGTCCCTGAATCAGTGTCTACATTCGGGACCCAAGTTGAGTCGTGATATTTCAGATATTCTCACGAGCTTTCGGAGACACCAGATTGTATTTGTCGCAGACATTCGGATGATGTTTAGGCAAACGGTAACTCATCCGGCTGACAGAAGGTATCAGTTGATACTTTGGCGTGAGTCCACGGCCGAGCCAGTCAAGGTCTATGAGTTAAACACGAACACGTATGGGTTACGGTCTAGCCCGTATTTGGCGATGCGTACCCTGCGGGAGTTGGCGTCGCGTGACCGTGTGAGCTATCCTAGAGCCGCCGCTATCCTGGAGCAAGATTTGTGCGTCGATGACGTCTGCACAGGGGCAGCCAGTGTAGAGGAAGCTCTGGACCGACGTGACGAGCTCATTCAATTGCTGGAACGAGGCGGCTATGAACTACGCAAGTAGATGTCCAACTCCCCTGAGTTGATGGCTGGTCTCCCAGATGAGTTTCAACAAGACCCGCACGTTTTTGAGAATCCTGACAACCCTAACATGTTGTCAGTGCTTAGAATTCAGTACCGGCCCGTCCATGATGAGTTTACCTATCGGGTGGTTTTAGAAACACCGAAGGCCTGGACGAAGCGGTCAGTACTGTCAACGATTGCGAGAACGTTCGACCCGAATGGATGGATTTCTCCAGTCACCTTTGCTCTCAAATGTTTTATGCAAAGGCTATGGGCGGCTCAGTTGACCTGGGACACCCACCTCTCAGGTGATTTGTTGACTGATTGGACGCGAATGTTCACCTCGCTATCGGACATAAATAATGTATCGCTGCCGAGGAAATTGGTCCCTGCTGGGGATTACAGGGCAACCCTTCATGGGTTTTGTGATGCCTCTGAACGAGGGTTTGCGGCAGCGGTTTATTTGCGAACCGTCACCTCCACCGGGGAGGTCGACGTGCGTTTGGTTTTGGCAAAAAGCAAGGTAGCGCCTATTCGGACAAGGATGACGATTCCAAAACTGGAACTGTCCGGGGCTGCTCTTTTGACCAAACTTTTGAATCACACTCTAACAGTGTTGCGTGGGTCAGTGGTTTTGGAGGATACGGTGTACGCTTGGACGGACAGCCAGATTGTTTTGTGCTGGCTGAAGGCTTCGGTCCATAACTTAGAGGTTTTTGTTGCGAACCGTGTCTCCCAGATTGTGTCGTCTGAGGTCCCACTGACCTGGAGACATGTACCAGGAGAATTGAACCCGTCTGATTGTGCATCCAGGGGATGTCAGGCTCCTGAACTCGTTAGACACCATTTGTGGTGGGGACCACCCTGGCTTGCCAAGAGAGAATCGGACTGGCCCCACAGCCATGTAGTAGTATCTTCGGATCATGGCCCCAGAGCGGCCGTGCATGTTACCCAGAAGGCTGAGGACCCTGACGCCGGGTTTCTGCTGGACCGGTATAGCTCACTTGACAAGTTGATAAACGTGTCCACTTGGATTAGGAGATTCGCTCGAAATTGTCGTACTCCTCGCGATCAGCGACCGTTGAACCCTATTCTGACTCCGACAGAGCGAAACGAGTCGCTGTTGAATTTGGTCCGGTTGGTACAGTCCTCGAAGTTTGGGGCAGAATTGGAGATTATACGAAGTGGACGTTCGAAATTGAAGGGAGCCGTCGCGCGTCTCAACCCCTTTGTTGATTCGACCGGGTTACTTCGGGTAGGAGGAAGATTACGCAATGCGAATCTGTCGTATTCGGCTCGTCACCCACTTCTGCTCCCCAAGGGGGACAGTTAGTTGAATTGCTGGTGACTGATCGTCATATTAAAAACGCGCATGCCGGCCGTAACGCGTTGTTGGCCACGCTCCAGCGGGAGTTTTGGATCTTATCTGCCCGCAGGCCATACGGAACATCGTGTTTCGGTGCATGCCTTGTTATCGACTTAAGGCTGCCACGATGCAACCTCTCATGGGGGACTTGCCACCTGATCGTGTGAATGAGGTCAGACCGTTTTCAGGTGTTGGTACGGATTTTGCAGGACAGTTTATGGTGAAGAGTTCACGATTGCGTACCGCTAAGCAATACAAGGCGTACCTATGTGTGTTTGTTTATCCACCAAGGCGGTACATCTCGAGCTCGTTGCTGATCTCTCGACAGAGGCTTTCATTGCTTGTTTGGATAGGTTTGTTTCTCGAAGGGGACTTCCAGCTTTGATCCGCTCTGATAACGGCACTAACTACATAGGTGCGGAACGATACTTACGAGAGATAGTCAACTTTTTGAATGTAAATAAAGTGGATATTGGAACGGCCCTCTCCCGTCAGGGTATACAGTGGACCTTCAGCCCACCGATTTGCCCCCACTGGGGTGGGATTTTTGAGGCCGTTGTTAAGTCGGTCGGTCAGACCGCGCTGACTTTTGAAGAGCTCGCGACATTGTTTTGTAAGATCGAGGCCGTTCTCAATTCGCGACCGTTGTGTCCGCTGAGCTCGGATGACCTGGAGGCTCTGACCCCAGGCTATTTCTTGATAGGACAGCCACTTAACGCGTTGCCCGAGCACCCCTTCGAGGGAGTGAAATTGTATCGGTTGTCAAGGTATCAGATGTTGCAGCAGTTTACTCAGAATATCTGGAAGCGTTGGTCGCTCGAGTATCTGCATATCTTACAACAGCGCCTTAAGTGGACTGACAAAACTAGCCCCCCTAGTGTTGGTGACCTCGTTCTGGTTAAGGATGCTAACCTACCGCCACTACGTTGGCGCAGGGGGCGCATTGTTAACTTGTTCCCTGGCAAGGACGGGACCCCCCGGTCTGCAGAGGTTCTAGTAGGAGGCTCGGTTCTAAAACGAGCGGTAGCAACGTTGTCTCGGCTGCCCGTAGATTAGGGGACAGGTGGGTGCCTGTCCGGGCGGGTGATTGTTCGATTCCAAATCGATATTCGATCGATGGTTTCTGAACGGTCATTTTAATTTGACGTTAGCTGTCAATCTGGCAGTTTTGACAACTGAGAGGGAAATAAAAAAACCTCGCAATGAAAAAGCGTGTTGATTGTGGTTGAAATTAAATCAAAGGGCATCTGGAATGTATTCGGGATTCCCTCAGGATTATTAATATAGCTGAGTGTGCCGTTGTCTCTCGAACCAGATAAAGTTCGGATTTTCGTGTCCGATTCGTATTTACCACGTAGAAACATAACCTGTGTTGGACCACTGTGCTCATTGACGCTGGCCCGCCAGTCATACCTGGTTGGCTGAAGAACCTGTCTACCAAGAAGAGCCTAGGGCGCGCCCGGGCCTTGCAGAGAGACAGGAGGTTGACGGGACCGAAGCACAGACCAGGTTAGATCTACCCCACATAACTTTAGCTCGGTGAATCGCCAACGTTCAACACTTCTTGGCACCTGATCGTCACGCTACCTCGTAGCTGATGGGCCCCTACGAGGTCATTAGGTGCTGAGAAGCCTGAACAGTACCATTTGACTTTTGGTTGGTATGTTTAGTTCCAAAGTAGTGTTTTTTGTAGTTTTTACATGTTCTAACCTAACCTAACCTACCTATTGCCCAGATGTTGATTTCGGCAGCAACACTGACCTAACAGGACCATAATTTGACTTTTGGTTGGTAAGTTTAGTTCCAAAGTAGTATTTTTTGTAGTAGTTTTTTGTTGTTTTTACATGTTCTAACCTAACCTAACCTACCTACTGCCCAGATGTCGGTTTCGGTAGCGTCACTGAACTAATAGTATCCTATTCTGACTTATAGGTAGGAAGGTTTCGTTCTGAAAACAGTGTTTTTTGTAGTTTTTACATGTTCTAACCTAACCTAACCTACCTACTGCCCAGATGTCGATTTCGGTAGCGACATTGACCTAATTAATTGCAATTATCTTTCATCTGCAAATTTTAGAATAAAAGCTATTCTACATAACAAATATATGATTTCGAATAATAGTGTAAAAAACAGTTATTTTGAGAAAATATAGGAAAACAAATAGTAGTACAATAGATGTTTATTGTTACCGACATTATGAAGTTGAATGATTCGGAATTAATAACATTAGGAACAGAGTAGTCATTAATAGTGATTGTTAGGATGAAAAATTGTAGTAACTCAATTTTCGGAGTTACAATAATCGAGGTAGAAATTTTAGGTCAACTTTGGCGCACCCATGTCCCCGATGTCATGTTTGTTTCCTGTATACAGGCTATATGTATGTTTCTGTTTGTCAATTCAGCATCAATGTTGAGTCTTTTAGGTATTTCAGCGCATCCGCAACGTTCCAAGTAGCAATGCGCATACGCTCGCATGTGACTTTTGGTTTAAATATGGGGCTGTGTCGTATCATCTTATATCCGGTGCTGTAAGGGATGTCATCAATTGATGTTATGGTTGACCCTGAGGAGGTCATGGCTGTTGCATTAAGTATCGGGGAAGGTATGTTGTTATCAGTTTGGCTGTCGGTTGGTTGTTTGTTATTTGTGGTTAAATTTTCTGATTCAAGCAAGTATACGCTGTCGTAGTGGTTTCCTGTGAAGTTGAGGTTGATAGATCCCACTGCATCCGCGGGATTCTTGGGCCTGTATGTGAGCGATGGTGTATTTTGCTATTACGTTAATTAGAAAGTATTCGGCGGCTGCTGTTATAATCTCCTCTCCAGCCCAAGTGCCGTAATTGCGCAGATTTTTAATGTAGTCATTGAGGGTTTCTTCAAGCTCGGCGATTGCAACTTTATGTTCTGTTCATCGCAGTTTTCTTCTACATATTTAACTAGGTCCTTACGAATGCGGGTGTGGTCGAGTGTTAATTGATATAGGTGATTAATTTGGTCAGCAATTGCGTGGAATAGGCAGATGCCATCTCTCGGCATTGATAAGGCTTTCATCTTTTTGGAATGTTGTTGAAAGAAAGAACTTAGAGCTAATTTGATTAATTTGAACTACCTACGTACCTATTGTTAATGGTACGGGTTATGGCTGTCAAAATTTGTGCGTATCTTTGCGCACTTATTCTCGGTATTTTCTAAGAGCATTGGAGGCTGGGCCTGGAAGCTATAAAATAGGCGTGAGAGATACCCGCTTAGGACAAAGAGTCTTTGATTTTATTTTTGTTATTGTTCGTCAGCTGCCTTTCGTTAATTGCCTGTTTTCTGCAAGATGGTAAAATGATCCTTTTATGATGTGAAAGTGTTGGCTTTTACTCGCTATTTCTCAGAATATGCAGTAGGCTTGCATTATTGTTTATTTTATTTTATTTTTGTAACAGGTCCAGATGGGCTGGTTGGACCGGATGGTGGCAAATAGTTTAGTTTTGTTTTATTGTGCTTGGGTAGGTTCCTGCCTAGTTTTGTATTTTCGTATTCCTATCACCTACCTATTTGTACGGGACTATGCCTATGGAATAGTTGAATAGTTTAGAGTTGGCGTAGTAATTTGGAGCGAGAGTGGTATCTGTTTATGAAATGGTAACCAGCATTACGAAGGATATTACCTGCCAGATATAAAGTTAGTTTTGCTGTTTTATCTGAGATAGGGCTATCTTAATCGGAGCAATCTCACCAGGTTGTTGCTCAGCTAGTGAGACTCTCTGCACTGATATCACCTACTTTAATTCACTTCATTAGTGCGTAGTAGTGATGACACGGGTCGAGGTTCAGTCCCTGTACAAGGCCCTATTATTTATTGCTTGTTAGAATTCGTTTTTCCTTAGCTCGTTGTCCAGAGAAGGGGCTTGTTACGTATTTGCTTCGCCGTTTTGCAGCTGTGTTAGTTTGAGGAATGTTTTTTGTCGTAATTTATCTCTTTTGTTTAACTTTTTCTGTCCGGTATTGTTTGGGTTTTAGTATCCTTATTCACGTGCCTGCAGGAAGTGCATGAAAGGGCCTGCCTCTTGGCATGGGATAACACCACGACCCGTTGCGTAACTCTAGTTTCTATTGACTTAGTATTTATGATGATGTATCAAGCACCACGAATGTCTGTGATGAAATGAAATAAGTCTGTTTGCCAGGTTGTTGCTGTTGAGAGAGCTTAATTTTATGGGTTAGATTCACTTAAGAAATACCTTAAAAAATGAAGATTCTACGTCCTATGTAATCGTTTGTGTGTCCGGAGAAAGCAATTCATTGATAAGGTTAGGTTATTGCTGAGGAGATATCCCAGTGTCATGACACACCTAATGTGCTGGATAGGGTCGGTTAATACTCCAGGATAACGGCGCGTCATTAGGGAGTACTGTTATGTATTGCGTGAGACGTAAACTCGGGGTCTCTTCTAGTAGATTCGTCTTTGGAGATCAATATTGGTTGCATGCGTTAGGACACTGAATAGGAACGGGCTCACCAGGCCACACTCGTTGAGTTGTCTCAGCTATGTTCACCTATTGTCGTACATAATATTGTACACGTATTGTCACAGCAGCGTGGCGTAGCCTATTATCTGGTAGGGCGCAGCTCAGAACCTATCTAATTCACACTTTACGCACTCTACTTTCACACTTGTAGCTATATTAGACACTCTCATATCATCTCGCTGATACAAAATCTCCGAAACGCGAAAAACCAGAGACAGAAAAAAAGCGCGCGCCGGGTTGTAAACTATTGTTTGTTTAAATGCGTTTGCAAGATGTCGGAGGTCTATAGACACGTCCGTTCGGTCCGGCAACACAAACGCCACTCCCATGTTCGTTTTTAATCGATTGCGATGAAATTAAAATCGATTACTTTATTAAGATTTGTGTTCAATTGGCACATTGCGTAAATGCTAAATGCCAATGAATTATTTAAAAAAAGGTTTAATAGAGCAAAGCTTACTTTTCCGAATGAAAGGTGTGAAAAAATATTTCTGTCCAGTTGAACAGTCCAGCTATGTCAAAATATTGTTGGCTTGTTTTTTATAAAAAACAGATGGCGCTTCATGCCGTGTCTGTTTTTACCGACATAGCATGTGTCTTGTCACCAAGCGTCGGTAACAGCATGCCGGACTTTGGCGGACCAAAGAGTTTCGTTCATCTGAGGGTGGAGTTCAAATGTCAAACCTGATATATCTAAATAGTACATTATGATACAAGTGTGGAAAGCTGAATTTTGCACACGAGCCGGAATCATACGCGCGAGCCGCTAGGCGAGCGCGTTAAGATAGACAAGGTGTAATAATCAATGCACACAAGTATCATGAGACGTTTTTCAACTCACTCGCGAGGAAATAAATAGACGCAGCCAAACTTCTAATAATATTCTAACTTTTATTTCAAATTCAGTGTTATTAGTTATTAAAAATTACAATCGTTATGTTATAGTATTGGTAGTAATTTCTTCATTAACATTTTCTTGTGTAAGACATAATACATAAGACGTTTATACGTAATAGGTTGGTATTAATACAAAATACAAAAATAGCAAAAATAAGTCTTAAGTAATCTTGTACAATATGTCATGGTCATCAAAATTATAAAATATTGCAGTTCAAATGTCGAATAAGGCTACAACCTGTAGAGGGGGCTGTACTTAATAATAAATAAAATTTACCAAGATCGTGAGTGCGTTACGAATTCCTCGTGGCTGTAGGGCGTCAGCTCTATAAGCCACCGCTTTAGTCTGGCTTTAAATGCCCCGGTACTTGGAGCGGATGTGATGTGTTCCGGCAATTTGTTGTAAATCGACGGAACCATCGCATGTGTCGATTCACATGTTTTCGTCAGACGGCGGGAGATAGTGACCAAATTATTGGCGTTTCGTGTTGCGTACCTATGGAAATCTTTATGGGCGCGATAGGAGTCTATGTTTTGCTGAGCTTTTACACAGCCACCTGGAATATTACCACAGCCGGTAAAGTCAGGATATGGAGCGATTTTAACAACGGCCTCGCGGGTGTGTCCAGGGGCACTCGCGCGATGGTTCTTACTGCTCTTTTGCATCCTGAATGCGCGCTCCCAATCAGTGGCGCGCCCCCAAAGCTCTGCGCCATATTGGAGCAGAGAGTGTACGGTCGCGAAGTAGCAAGACCGAACAACCTCCTTTGGGACAGTCCACGAAAGGCGATGAAGCGCGAAACACGCACTTGCCAACTTTCGACACAACCTGTCAATGTGCGCCTCCCAGATCAATCCCCTGTCCAATTGAAACCCGAGAAATCCCGCGACATCTATTTGTTCTTTAGGAACCCCGTTAACCTGAACCGGCATTTTTCGTGGGGGGTTGCCTCCCAGCTGAAAGTGCATGAATTGGGTTTTCTTTATGTTTAGGATAAGGCCATTTCGAGAGAACCATTCGGAGAGTTTAGCGACTGTGATATTAAGTTTCTGTTCCAGCATGACCAGGTCAGGTGCATATACTATTCCAGCAACATCATCAGCGTATATTAATACGTCGGCAGTATCTATGTTTTGTGGGAGATCGTTGAGAAGCAGAGAGAACATGATGTTGGACAGGGAAGAGCCCTGCGCGACACCTATTGACGTGGTAAGAGGATCGGACCTGACGGTGCCTCGGTCGCCCACCACAATATGCGATCTCTCTCGCATGAAGCTGGTGAAAAGGAAATGCGGTGGACCGACAAGTCCATAGTGGACCTGCTTGGCCGCAATTACTGCGTGGCCTGCCATATCAAACGCCTTTGACAGATCGCAAAATAGGACTGCCGATGGATTACTTTATTGTCGTTGAGCAGCCAGGTCGGTAAGCATACTGCTGGTCGGACAATGCGTTGGTTTGGGTCAGATAACCGACCAAACGTGAACTTAGTCCGTTTCCAAATATTTTAGCGATGGCCGGTATCATAGATACTGGTCGGTAGCAGTCAATGTCCTCTGTCTTTCGCTTTCCTTTAATTATAGGAGATATTTTACTCTTTTTCAGAGTCATAGGTTAGACTCCCTCTTTTATACACGTATTATAAAGATCCGACAAGAGAGGGGAGAGTGGTGTGGCTGCCAGATTTAAAAGTTCCATTGATTGCTCATATACATCTTTTATACGCTTGTGTGGTATTTTCTTTGTAATTATTCCATGGACTTCAATTGGTGTAAAATACAGCAGTCTCAAAGTTCGGTCGGCTGGTCGGCGGGCCGCAGTGAGATCGGCCTGCATGCTAGATAAGTCCGCGCGCGGGGCTCCGCAGGCTGCAGCGGCGCTAACGAATCTCAAATTCATGGCACCTACCGCCTGCTTCTTTGAGGCAAAATTACCTCCACTCATATCTCTAATGATATCCGTGAAATCTGCGGTCTGATTAATTCCTTTCCCTCTCTCTTTATTGATAACCATCCACATAGCTTTACTTGCATTTTGGCTGCTGTTTATGATTTTACTGAAATATGAAGATTTGTTCTCACGTAAAGCTTTATTATACTTATTCGTCACGATATCGTTAGTGGTCGCAAGCGATTGTTGGTCTGGTAGGTGTTTGTTAAAGTGTATTATATCTAATAATCTAATAATAGTCTTTAAATTAAGGATTTCATCGGCAATCCAAGTATGGGTTTTTCTCTTGTTTTTCTTTATAAATGGAAACATGAATTAAATTTATTTGTTAATATTTTTGTAAACGAGTTGGCAAGGGACTCAGAAGAACATCTGCTTTTATTCCAAACGTCTCGACTGACAATATGGAAGCTATAAAATTGTTTCGATTTACCTGGGAGTATTGCTTAACGCGTTTTGTAGTTGGCGCAAGCGCAGCCTTGGAATACAAAACCTCAGCGCGTAATCCACGGTGGTCACCGATGTGTAGGTCAAGCGGAGTGACAACCAATCGACTGGCGGCAGCGTTGTAATTTGTGTATAGGTGGTCAAGGCTTGTGGATGAGTTGCCGTGGACTCGGGTTGGGAAGTCTACCTCACAGCGAAAGTCATACGCCAACAACAAGTCCCGAAGGGACTTCAGTTCATACGACTTCTGCCCTATCAGATCTATATTCGAGTCACCCAGTATAACAACGTTAAGTCCAGTCTCATTGATTTTATTGAGCAAGCGCTCCAGGCGCACGAGGAACTCGCTATGGCTTATTAAATTACTTCTATAAAATTCTACTAAATTCACAGCAGAAATTTCGCAATAACACTCGTCAGATAGGTCGGTCAAGTCCTTATTCTCTATATACTTGTTTTAGTTTTAACAAATAAACGCCATGTTTAAATTGACTTCTACAGTAGCTAGACGCAAGTGTGAAGTTGTCGAATACTGTCGTAAGCCAGTGTGTCGATACTGCAAACACATCACATTTAAAGTCGGACTGGAGAACTTCCAATTTAGTTGTCTTATTATTTAGAGATTGTAAGTTTTGGTAGCAAATCACTAGTGGTGGAATTAAACAATGCTCGGGTGGGATGCGAGGCTCGTCGACGCTGCTGTGAACATACGCACGGTTGTTAGTGGGCGCTGGTCGTGCTGAGACTGCTGCGGCTGCGCTGTTCACCGCTGGCTGCGGGGACGACTGTAAAGGTCGGCTCTTGTATATAATTTTCATAAGAGTTGAATGAATAAAGTATTTCTACGGGATCATTAGTGGAAGCAGAAGCCACTAAAATAGTAGATGGTCGCGGCTCAGGGCACGACCTTACTTATTTTTCCACGCGCTGGCGCGCGTTGTTGTTGATGAAGACGCGGGCAACACCGCTAAACAGCCTAAAAAATAAGGCTTTGAATATGCAAATTATGGCTACAATGTTGCGAAAAAAATATAATTTGATGAAATAATGTTAAAAAGAAGATTGTTTCATCATAATATTATACTTAATGCTAAATATTCACAAAAATATGCATTGTTTGTAGGCATAAAAACTCGCACCTGAGATTGAAAGAAAAAATGCAAAGTAAAAAGCACGAGAGTGTAATATTGTGGCTCTGTATGCCTTGTTAGTAAGAACCAGTTTACGAGAAGGTGTGTTGAAAAAAACGATTTGCTGCTGTCAAATATAGTTTCATAGTACGAAAAGTCTACACAAAAAAAGGTGAACGGTTTTTGAGCGGAATCTTAAAGTCCTTTAGTAGACCTGCTAATTGTTGCTAATAGTACGAAAAAGCAGGGCAGTTCAGTTTAGGTCCTGCTATAAGAGTTGGTATTAAGCCTCGTCAATTAAATAATATTTAGATGGAAATTAAATAATATTTAGATGGGTGTATATCATGATAGAACTGGAAAGAGCACAAAACATATAGATACTGCGCGGTATACTTTGAGACTTAAATGTCCGTCTGCTGTTTGTGCTAAGAACGTCAATAATAATGAACCAAAAAATTTACATCTCCCCAGAATAAGCTAAGCCCCTAAGCTATTAAAGAAATGTGTTTTAACAATTATGTACCAAACCCATTGTCAAAACTTCGTTCGCCCAAGACTAACCTCACTTTCTTCATCCACTTATTTATAATAATGTCATTACATATTGTAACATAAAAGAATGCACTGATATTTAAGGCAAAATTTATAAATGGTTGTCTAATATGTATTTCATATTTTGAAACAGAAAACATGCTCAAAATTATAACTTAACTTTACATTTGAATTGAATAAAGTTCATCTGAAAATGTATTTCTTACCTACTGAATATAGTGTGGTGGTCAGTTAAGTAGAAACACCCATGATGCTCAGAATAAACTACTGAATTGTTTTTTTTTATTAAAGGTTTAGTGGTGTATGTTTAATAATAGTCACATTATTATTGTATAAAATAAATACAAAAAAATATATCTTAAGAGTTATCAACAAGTATTATTTATTCCATCACCTAAAATACTTAGTCGTCATTTTGGTTTACTAACAGTAAGACAACTAATTAGAAACAAAATGAAAACCTTTCTAATATAAAAAATATTTTCATAAAAACAAAAAATATTTATGAAAGTATTTATGACATTACTATACTTATAAACAAATTAGTATTTAGTTGGATAGCCGTGATTATCAATTACAACTATACAACGACGCGTCATTGACTCATGAGTTTTTCACGTGTTTCCAGAGGGATGTTGCTCCACGCCTCCGCAAATCCTTCATAAAGCGCCTGCGCATTTCAATACTTGGTACCCGACACTTGACCTTTTGCAATACACCACAAATTTTCTATCGGATTGCAAATTGTTTGCGGGCCAATCTAATACCGCCAGAGATTGTTCCCTGTTGAATACCTTCACGCTGTTAGCGTGATGTGATGACCGAGCTGTGTGATTCAGATCGTTATCCTGTTGGAATACCCATGAAACGGGGAGATTTTCATCAGAATAAGGAATCATGGTTTCTTCTAATATATTTTTGTACTGGTACTGATCCAGTGTCCCTTCAATTTTACGTAAGGGACTGATTCCGTAACCAGAAAAGCAACCCCAAACTTTGATATTTCCCCCACCGTGCTTTACTATTTTCTTTGTATACTTATTGTCCAAAGCTTGGTTTGTAGGTCGAGGGACGTATCTTTTTCCGTCAGAATGTATCATATTGATCTTCGTTTCGTCCGAAAACAGATTTTTCTTCCATTGATCAACACTCCAGCCGGAATATTTTTTGTCAAAAGCGAATCGAGCCTATCTATACCGCTTGGTAAGAAGTAGGACTTTTCTGAAAACTCTATCGAATAGTTTTTTTTCGACTAATCACCTGCGGACTAGTTTTCCGGATGTATTCCGATAATGATTTTGAGCGAACACTTCCTTTCTTAAGTGAAAATATTTATTTATAATAAGTAAAACTGTGAACTAACAAAACACTGAAATAAAACCTAAGTTAAATTACACGTCATACAAAATCTGATTAAAATAATGATAATACAAGTTCATATAAAATACAAATCAAAATAATAATAATAACTAACTACAAAAGTAACTAATAATTTAAAACTAGACACGCCTAAAAACTGAATACAATAAAAAAACACAATACTAAACAAATGAACCGCCCCAGGACATGCCCGACCCAAAGGTACCCATCACGCTCGCTGGCAGCATTACCGCGCTGCACGGCGAGTGAGATCCTTTGGATCAGGAACGCTCCGGAACGATTGCCAAAAAACGTCGCCCAATGTCCTTGACAAATGTCTTGCCCTGAGCACCCCAAATACCCGTGGTCTCGACGGCCAAGGGAACAAACAGGTAGCTCCCCATCAGCTGTGCGTATTTTAGGCATTTCTGCCGCGCCGCCGACTCCGCTGCAGCCCCAGGTGTCGCCATGGTGGAGCCAATGTGGGATGCCGCGAACGTGCACACACAAGTAGCATCCCACAATAGGCAACGACCTCTCTCCCACGGTATCAAGGTGAGACCGTCCGGACGCTTCCCGTCGCTGCGACTCAAACCCGGTGGTTCAAGAATTGATGGAATGTCAGCAGAGACGGGAGCCCTCCGGACGATGTCGTTGATCGAGTGGTGGCGAGAGAGTCTCCCTGCACTTCTGGCACAGTGTAGCCCATGACGCCCCCGCGAATCTACCGACGCGCCGCAAACACAGTGGTGCGGTTCGCAGATATCGCAACCCAGACGAAGCGCCACGGCTACACGCAGAGAGTTGTCCTCCAGAAGGGTTCCTAAACGCGGAGACGGCAACGCATGCAGCCGAGCACCTGACTCCGGCTGGGAGACTGCTCGCAGACGAGCAAGTTCCGCTCCCGAGCTCTGCGCTAACAGCCCGTCAAGGGACATCTTGCACAACTCCTCATCCCAGGGGCGCTGCACGTCGGGCTTCTCCGGAACATCTCCCGGACAACAGGCCCGCCACCGCTGAAGAGCCTCGTCCGCAAAAGGAATGCTAAAACCGTCACCGTTAACCTTTATTATACAATTTGAACCTTTAGAAGGGTCAAGTTTAGACAAACGTACAAAGATCATGTCCTCACGCGGTGTGGTCATCCGAGGGCGACATTTTCTAGGAATATTCTCTGATGTCTTATAATGTTTATGGCTAATGTCTTAGGGCGTTAAATACTTTCTTCACGTACCACTCCAAATGATCACTGATTTTTTAATATGTCCAATGGCGATGGAAATTTAAACTAACCATTACTTTCTGGTAGAGGGGTCGCAGCTCTTGGTTTTACCCATATTTATCTAGAAACACTCTAGAAATAAGAATGACGCCAAAAACACATTGACATAGAAAATATTTTTTTTTTAATTTAAAAGGAGACCTAACATCAGAGACCCAGGGCCGACAGAAAAGAGACATACCTCATTCTTTTTGTTACTATGCATATAGTTAAATTCCGGATAGCCATAGATTCGGAATATAAACTTTTTATATTCCGAATCTATGGCTAACACCAAAATATTGCCTTATGTTTTTGTTCAGGCGTAACACTAAAAATACAAAATGTATTTTTATTAAAAAAATACGTAAATATACCTATGTGACTAAATGACTATAGAGTTGCTATGGGATGTATCTAGGTGACCTGGAGATGCATCTGGATTATAATGTTTTTTACTACTAGTACAACAATCAACTTGCGAATCAATAAAATCGTCGTATTGGATGATTTATTGCTTATTAAGTTTATAGGAATATAGATGTATGAAAACAGTGTATCTAGGTGACCTGGAGATGCATCTGGATTATAATGTTTTTAACTCCTAGTACAACAATCAACTTGCGAAATAATTCGCATGCAATAAAAAACATTATAATCCAGATGCATCTCCAGGTCACCTAGATACACTATTTTCATACATCTATATTCCTAATAACATAATAAGCAATGAATTATCTAATATGACGATTTTATGAATTCGCATGTTGATTGTTGTACTAGGAGTAAAAAACATTATAATCCAGATGCATCTCCAGGTCACCTAGATACACTATTTTCATACATATATATTCCTAATAACATAATAAGCAATGAATTATCTAATATGACGATTTTATTAATTCGCATGTTGATTGTTGTACTAGGAGTAAAAAACATTATAATCCAGATGCATCTCCAGGTCACCTAGATACACTATTTTCATGCATCTATATTCCTAATAACATAATAAGCAATGAATTACCTAATATGACGATTTTATGAATTCGCATGTTGATTGTTGTACTAGGAGTAAAAAACATTATAATCCAGATGCATCTCCAGGTCACCTAGATACACTATTTTCATACATCTATATTCCTAATAACATAATAAGCAATTAATTATCTAATATGACGATTTTATGAATTCGCATGTTGATTGTTGTACTAGGAGTAAAAAACATTATAATCCAGATGCATCTCCAGGTCACCTAGATACACTATTTTCATACATCTATATTCCTAATAACATAATAAGCAATTAATTATCTAATATGACGATTTTATGAATTCGCATGTTGATTGTTGTACTAGGAGTAAAAAACATTATAATCCAGATGCATCTCCAGGTCACCTAGATACACTATTTTCATACATCTATATTCCTAATAACATAATAAGCAATGAATTATCTAATATGACGATTTTATTAATTCGCATGTTGATTGTTGTACTAGGAGTAAAAAATATTATAATCCAGATGCATCTCCAGGTCACCTAGATACATCCCAAATCAACTCTATAGTCATTTAGTCACATAGGAATATTTATGTATTTTGTAAATAAAAAGACATTTTGTATTTTTAGTGTTACGCCTGAACAAAAACATAAGGTAATATTTTGGTGTTAGCCATAGATTCGGAATATAAAAAGTATATAATTTAACTATATGCATGATAACAAAAAAACTGAGGTATGTCTCTTTTCTGTCGGGTCTGGTTTTTTTTTCTATCGGGCGTGCTAGTTCTCCTTTAGAACTCAGCAGCCTTATGGCGTAACTCTCTGAAGTTCATAGCGTGTGTCTATGGTTCATCTCATGCTCATACAATTTCATCGATTGCGGGGTATCACCGAAGGCTTCTAGGCTTCATTCAATGAGCTTGGGTTTGGCCTCCATTATGTATGATTGATGCTACTTGCGTGATACCAATTTGACAGATGAAGCTGGTGCAAGGTGTCAAACGTAAAAGTCTATATGAAGTTCATAGCTCAGACGACTTACGCCATAAGGCTGCTGGTCATGATCAGCCATGTTTCAAATTAGTTGTCCAGCTACAAGCAGGGTGAAATAATGAATGGTTTGTGTAATGTTAGAAAAAAAATATGTTGTTACTAGTATGAATTATCGTTTGCAATTATTCGACACATTATTAGTGTGACGACTTCAATATCATTAGGGTTTGCACTATTCCGTTAATTGTCTTCTAGAGCAAAGTATTCGAATATTCGGATATACGTTTTTTTACATTGATTTGAAATAATACAATATCAATGCAACACAAACAAGAGCAGCTAGGCTGGGATTTGATTACAGCATAATTATATTCAATTACAACTATGTATTTCAATTAGTTTTATTGTCTATTTATAATACAAAACACATTTATCGTGTTACAGAGTTCAAGTATTTGTTCGTATGGCTTATATCTACTCAGAATATTTAAATGTTAACATCCAGGTTTCTTAGCCATTTGGCGGCGTCTGGGGTAAGATGGATGAGATCATCAGGATGACCAGGATAGGCTCTCAGTGGGCAATCGCGCTTAATATGATCGATGGTCTGGAATTCCACTCCGAAATCACAACGAATTGAATCGATCCAGCCGTACAGGTGCTTGTAATAGCCGCAACAGCCGTGGCTGGTGCCAATCCTGTTCAAAGCGTACCACTCGCTTCGAGGCAGGTCGGTACCTCTAACGAGTTTTCGAGGTTGAACAATAGAGCCGATTCTCGCGGCCACCGCATCCCTCCACTGACGAGTCTATGCTTCCATCGGCTGGAACTATTCATCAACAAGCTCTATAGCACGGCGGCCAGGGGCATGACATGACTTGAGCCTTTGTTGTTTGGGCTGCGGAAATATGCATGGGAGATTTGTGTTGTTGAATATCTTTTTGTGCTCTCTTAGTAAGGCCATAATAGTAGGAGGTGCGATGTTAGTAAAAACTGGCAACCAAGGCGTAGGAGTTGACTTAAGCGTCCCAGATATACAGCGCATTGACTTGTTCAGTTCCACATCAACCAAACTGGTGTGAGCACTCTCCAGCCACGACTGCCACAAAGCCAAGTGCCTACATCTTAACAATAAAATCAAAGCTTCTGGCGACAAAATTAAAACTACATGGAACATTATTAAAAAAGAGACAGGCAAGGTTAGTTCTAGTGAATCTAGTTTTAATTTAAAAGTTAACGACCAATTACTCTCATCAAACGAGAACGTTGCTAACGCATTTGAAAAGTTCTTCAGCACCATACCAGTAATAACAACAGAAGCACTACCATCCTCTTCTGAAAAGTCTTTAGATTACTTGGTTGAAAATGTGCCCCAAACCAAGGATGGCTTTAACTTCAAGCCAATAGGCTCTATAACTATAGTAAAAACATTTAAACTTCTAAGCATGAAAAAGACTGCGGGGCATGTCGATTAACGTGGTTAAATCAGTAATCTATGTGATTGCACCATACCTGGCAATCACATTCAATAGTTGTATAGCAAACGGAGTTTTTCCTGACCTCATGAAAATGATCAGATTAATACCACTTTTCAAATCCGGTAGTAAACAAGACCCTGCCAACTTCAGACCTGTATCTGTATTGCCAGTGTTGAGCAAGGTGTTTGAAAAGGTCATATTGAGTCAACTACTCTCTCACTTCAATGCATCTGGGCTACTCCACAAAAAACAGTTCGGATTCACTAAAGGCAGATCAACAACAGACGCCGGAGTAGCGCTAGTAGAACACATTTATAGTGCGTGGGAAGGATCACAGGATGCGGTTGGTATTTTCTGTGATCTCTCCAAGGCCTTTGACTGTGTGGACCATCAAACTCTTTTGCTCAAACTTCAACACTATGGTATCAAAGATAATGCGTTAAAATTAATGGAATCTTATTTAATGGAAAGATTACTAAAAGTAGATATAAACAGATGCAAGTCCACTGGAACCCATATGAATATTGGTGTACCCCAGGGTTCTATCTTAGGTCCGTTCCTTTTCTTAGTGTACATGAATGACCTGCTTTATATGGTGGAAAAAATGACTCAGATTGTTCTATTTGCTGATGACACATCTATTATTTTCAAGGTGAAAAGACAAGAAGAAATTCTAGACGACGCAAATAGTACACTCTCTCATGTGTTAAGTTGGTTCAACGTAAACAACCTGTTATTAAACTCAAAGAAGACTAAATGTATCAAATTTTGTTTGCCTAATGTACGACAGGTTGAAAGCAGTGTTAGAATAGGATCTGAAAGATTGGACCTCGTTGAAGACACAATCTTTCTCGGAATCACTATAGATTCTAAACTTCAATGGGGTCCTCACATAACTAATCTCGCACGAAGACTTAGCTCAGCCGCTTTTGCGGTCAGACAAATCAGATATCTTACAGATGTTGAAACTGCCAGATTGGTTTACTTTAGTTATTTTCACAGTATTATGTCTTATGGAATATTGCTCTGGGGGAGAGCAGCAGATATAAATACGATATTTTTCTTACAAAAAAGGGCGATCAGGGCGATATATCAATTAGATGCTAGAGAATCATTACGAGAAAAATTCAAAGAAATTAATATACTTACGGTTACCTGTCAATATATATAAGAGAATATCATGCATGTAAGAAAAAACATAGCTTTATTTAAAATTGTAGGTGATAGCCATACAATTAACACTAGAAATAAAAATAGGTTAGCACTACCATTATTTAGACTAAGTAAAGTAGGCACATCATTCATGGGGCACTGTATTCGCTTCTACAATAAAATACCACAGGAATCATTGATCCTTCCTGAAAAGAGGTTCAAAAACTATGTTAAAAATGAGCTGATAAGAAAGTCCTATTATAGTATTAAGGAATACTTAGATGACAAAACTGCATGGTCCATACCATCTCAGCGCACAGAAATTCGACGAGGGGCGATGGATCAAGTCTATCACTCGCCGGCGAATTTCCTTAGACCGAAACCAGTACCTGTTGTAAAGTCACTTTTTAAAAAAAAAGGTATGGGGGAGTTTCTTGCCGTTTCTTCTTAACCCCGAGGCCCACCTTCCGAAACGGTGTAGTCTTTTTTTTTATATAAAAAAAAATTGACTTGTAGTTATAAGTAAGTATAATTTTGACGTTGAATAAGATAATTTATTTATTTATATTCAATAAAAAAAATGACTCTGACTCTGACTCTGCCAGACAGGCGCACAGTATTCGACAGTGGAGTAGACAAAGGAAAGAGCCGTTGTGCGCAGGCAGTCAGTGTCGCTCCCCAAGTTGTGCCAGTTAGTCTAGCGAGTATGTGGTTCCTGGTCTGAAGCTTTCTGGAAACCTTCGTTGCTTGAACTTTAGGGATCGGTCTAGGGTTATCCCTAAATATACGGGAAAGAAGTTAAGGGCGAATCGCATTCCATTCCACTGTACCATCAGCTCGCGTTTGCAGGAAGTATTGAGCTTACTTTAGTTTTCGCTGCACTTGGGGTAAGTCTCTTCTTGGGGTATGATCTTCCGTGAGAGTGGTTTCAAGTTTGCCGAACTCTTTGTTCTGGGTGACCAAGGCAATATCGTCGGCATATACAAACATTCTGGAGTCAGTCAGAGGCAGATCGTAAATATATATATTGAATAAACTGATCCCTGTAGTAAGCCATTGTTAAGCATTCTCAGTCTATTGACATCACTACCGAGATGGACTCTAACGAGACGCTCTAAAAGCGAATTGGATATGAGATGGACTATGGGCATGTTTGGCGCAGCGGCTAGCAGTTTGTACAGAAGGCCGTGTCTCCACACCATGTCGTATGCCGCCGAGAGATCCACAAGAGCTACACCCGACTTCAGGCCCTTCTGAAACCCGGACTCGATATGAGTGGTGAGAGCTAGTACTTGGTCGCAGCAGCTACGGCCTGGTCTAAAACCTGCCTGCTCTGCGGGGACCTTTGCTTCGAAATAAGGGCTATGTTGTAGATAAGAACCTTCTCGAGTAATTTATAGCAGTTGCTAACAGTTTTACAGATTTAACTTAACTTAGGTAAATCTTAGAAATGAATGATTTGGGACAGTTAATCAGAAAAGTAATCAAAACGAGTAAAAAGTAGTACCATAGCTACTTAAACTATAGCTAGGGTAAGTAATCTTTAAATTAGGTTCCAGTAAGGTAAAGGTAATAGGTGTATATTTTATATCACAATCAACATTATTAGTAACTAGGCTATTTTTTTTAAATATAATCTATATCTTTTATTAATTAAAATTATCTTAATAAACATTAATGACTAGAATAATTTACTATGTTTTAATTGTGGTTCAATTCCAGCTTACATGTCAATAGTGAAATTCGTTTATTCAGATAATACACAAAACAGAATGCAGAAGATACAATAATTAGGAATAGAACATAACAAAAATATATAGTACATTATTCAATCATCTCTGTCTATAAAAGTTAAAAATATCTAAAATATGTAGGTATTTCTATTCCACGAGATCAAGCTGCCACCAAAGTATTCCTGCTCCATCTTCGCATTAAAAGACCCTGACAAGTTTTCGCGAGCCTCTCTCATGGAAACTACATTATAACTGAGATTTGTATTTCACCTTCAGCCAGTGCACTATTTGAGAATACGCTTTTCCCCATTTCTCGTTAAGCTTTGATGCGTTTTGTTTAAACTGTTATACTACATTCAGTACCTAGGGCTCCATCGCATGAAAAAACAAGTAGGGTGAATGAGGCTCTTAGGCAAATGCAACTTTTTTGAAAACTATCTAGACCAAAAAGCTCACAATTTGCAATATCAACCGCTGAATTCGAAATCGACTTTGAAGCAAATCAGACCAGTAATTAAAAAGTGCAAAATGGTGGCGACTTTTTCAAAATCTGGCTTCAGAATCATGGTTGGACTCGAACCGGATCCCCAGACAACGGTTTTGTAGCAGATCCAACGAAAAAGTTTAAAAATGTCGGCTTTCTTCATCATAAAATGCTCTACGGTCGACGTCGATCGACAGTTTCTACTACACCAATTTAATCGACGGTAGAATGGATCAGTCGACGTCGATTGACAGTTTCTATTACACCAATAGATCGACGTCGATCAACGTCGATCGACTGGTGGAATAGCACCCTTATTTTCAACCTACTTAAAAAAAGATGAAGTTCTCAATTCGACTGTTTTTTTTTTTGGATGTTTGTTAGAATACGATTAAATCGTTAAAGATTCGCCTTTTCTCGGATATCATAGCCTAAATCCGATCTCACTCTCTCTCTCTCTCTCTAGTGAGAGATGAGGGATTCACGAAAATTTCCGAGGTTGGCCGAATCGTTAACTGATTTTAATCGTATTGTACAGATGTAGTGAATAATCCTTTCCTATCGGCAAAACTCGGAACAACGATAACACCCGAACGGTGCCGATGTGTCTATGAATTACTGTATTATTAAATTACGTGTAGGTATCAAATAAATCGCATACTTTATTTATCAATGTCAAATGTCAAATTGCCCGTTTGACGAACGAACGAAAACGAACATTTCCGAGAAAATACGAAAGGAAAGGATTATTCACTACATCTGTACGCGATTATTCCGTCAATTTTTTTAATCAACAAAAATAAAAACTATTTAAACTGATGACTTTTTGGTTTGTGGTTCCGTGCAGCAAAAGTTTTGATAAAGGCTTTTCAAATACTTCTAAAGACTTCATTCGCATTGGTTCAGCGTTTGAACTTGAAGTCGGTGAACTTTTTTAACTAGGTGAATAATTATATCTCCTAATTTTATTATTAATTAGTCGAAGTTTATCATGAAAAAGTATCGATAAATATTTTTCGATTGTTCAATGTTGTATTTTTTTATTCTCTTATTTGAAATGTTCTCATTGCTGAAATGAAAAGTTGTATGTGCAACACGAGACCAAGTTTATTTGCATCTCATGCCTTTGAGTCCCTCGCTCACTCAGGATTCTAACGGAGTATCACTCGCTTCGCTCGTGATTCAAATATAGCATCCTTCTCAAGGAAGGAAGGACTCAAACAAGCACTCGCAGCAAAAATCAACTTTGCTCTCTTGATGCACAAATAACCATTTTGGTTCAGTTTCAAATATGGCTTTACTTTTAAGGTACACTTCTACTACTACTACCTCAGGTTAGTCATTGACATCAAGCATTTTCAAGTTGGTTCTCAGATGGGGTGGCATCTGAGAAAATACATGTTATTGTAACTATCATTGCTGTGATATCTGTGCTAACGTGACCTCTTTTGAGCATTAAGAATTAACCTTCTGCGACAGTCTGTAGCATTGAGTAGACTAGGTATTTTACATCAATATATTGTAGAAAGCAAAAAGTTTTTAACGCTCTTAAAGCAAATAAATAAGTATGAAAAACTGATTTGGGTAATTTGGTCAAAATAGAGCAAACTATTGTATTAAAAGTTTACTTAAAAGGTAATCTAATTAATTATCTTTTAGAAGTTCCATAGGTAGGAAAAGACACCTTTATATTCAATAAATTAATCCCTCTTCCCGTATTAACGTCCGATAAAACTGTTGTCATCCTACCCAAATACCCTATATCCTAGTGAAAGGATTAACGATCATGGCACTCACCAGTCCATATCAAGAGATTGACGAAGGAAGTTATCTTTGTCAGAATGACCAACTATCTCAATACAATGAGGATACATGCATCACCGATTTAATTACGTAGGCAGAGAAAGTGACGTCATGTACACAGACTCCCATTTATATTGGATCAATAAAAGTTGACCTTACACAACGTAACCGATGGATTGTTTATAGTAGAGATAGCACAATACTTACAAGAACTTGTATTAATGAAGATTTTCCATAAAATTCAGAAAAAAATGTTTGAATGCCGATTGTGAATCTAGCTACTCTACTTAAACCAGAAAAGGAAATTTCGCAGAAACCTTAAACCTTGAAGACGTAGACCTCACGGATATCAAGCTTCTTTCATACATGCTGAAGAAAAGTGAAAACAGTGAAAGTGAAAGTGAAAAGGTCATTATATCTGTGAAAAGTGTTAGCATTTGGACCATAGTACTCGACATTATTTTGCTTGAATTCTTTGGTATCCTAGTATATAAGCATTTATCTAAGCTCTTAAGACTTAAGCTTGAATTTCTCCTTCTCCAAAAGAGAACTTCGAACTTAAGGAGGAAGGAGTTATGTCAATCCAGAACAGTGAAGTCCTTGACTCAGCACAGAGTAGAGCTGACGCAATATTCTGATTTCCTAGTATTCCGAAGGAAGCACTGCATCATTAAAGAGTCGATTGACATGCCTTGTCCACCTATTAGTAATCACATTTTATTTGTCAGTTCTAGACGAGTCCTCTTTGAGAGAAGTACACTTTCTTTACAAAATCTTGTGTATCTTTCTAAAACCCCCGCCGCGAAACTTATCTATTTTAGGGTCTTATTGACATTTCATTACGTCAATTTTTACGTTTCGTTCACTGAAATAGTCCATTTTCTACGTTTTGTTTACAGACATTTTCAAATCTTTGTTTTTTTTTAACTTCTCTTGAGAAGTTATTATAATAGGTCTGAAAATTGAAATAGGTAATTTTGTGTTTTCTTTACGTTTTAAGACCTGGAGAATCATTTGCAATCATTTTTAGAGTGATGTCTGTGTGTGTGTGTGTGTGTGTGTGTGTGTGTACGTACGTATGTACGTGATCAAAATTATGGAATTCGTTTTCTCAATAACTACTGGACCGAATCGCTTTGATGACCATATCAATCGATACGCCACGTCATGACTTAGATCTGAAAGGAGTCTAGAAAAAATCGGTCCAGCGGTTCGTTTTTTATTTGTAAAAAACTGACTTTTTTGAACACGCAACGTTAATTTTGTATGTAATTCCAAGTATTGAGGGGTAGATGTGGGTTTTTGAGGGTGCTGGTTTCGAATCTTTCATCAGTTTTTTAAAATTCAAAATGGCGGACCCACTATGACGTCATCTTTTTCGTGAAAATTCTTTAAATTCGATAAAATTTATTAATTATTGTGTCTAGGTATCGAAACATTAAAAAAAAGAATTCTTCTCAAGAGAAGTTGCTTGTACGGTACTTGCTGCCGAACCGATTTTTTTAAACTAAGCATTTTCTCACTTTAAGAAAAGCACTTTGTTAGGAAAAATGACTACCAGCTATCGATTGCACACCTCATTATAATTAAATTAAGGGGGAACGATTCTAAAACCAAGCCCTTTCATCTGTCTTCTCATCTTACAATAAGCGTGCAATGAAACGTAACACATTTTGAGGATATTATTGCGTGTTGTATTATTGTGTGTGTCATATAAAGGGCAAAATTTTATAAATTTTCATAAAATATTATCTGGAAACTATTGAGTTCCGCGACACCCGAAACTTTTAGACCGTGTTTAAAATGACACCAACTATCTACCAAAAAATCACGGAATCCCTAGCAAACCACCCGTCTTCTAAAGTCTAGCCCTCGAATCACTTTGAACTTAAATTATGGCAGGGATAAATAATGTTAATTTTACTGTTGTTGCAAACAGAGACAAGTGTTGTTACAAGAGCTAGGTTCCGACTGCCCGTGTGGCGGACTGGACGGGGACTCGGCAGCAGGTAGAAATGTTGCCTAGTGACTCGCGGATTATCTACCATTTATGAGGTTAGGTTTGAAGACCATTTTGAGAAATTTTACATTTGGCCAGTTTTTTATTTTACCAGTCTGTGCAATGATACTAAAAACAGGCAGGGGACACTTCGCAAATTACCTACAAGTACATAGTCCCCGCCGGGTGCACACCGTCGGCGGGGAATAGGTTCAGTGCCACAGTGGGTTGCCGCGCACCGCGTGTTTTTTAAAATGCCGACAAAATATCGCAATACATTATCTTATTTATAATAATAGGTTTGCTGGCCATTTCGTAAGTAGGTACGTAAATAGGTAGGAATATTATAAATGTTGTTGTTCACAAATGGAGAATAATTTGCAATTCGTTCGTAGTTGGTAAGTAAATCAGTCTATTTATTTGTCACAAGGAGACAACCCTAAACTTACACGGGCCGCGTCAGACGAGATAGAGTTTCGCGACAGAAAGAGAGGCAACTTGCACGTGAAAATGCGATGTACGTGTGCCGTGCTATGCACGATGAATTGTACTTTAATGCGTTGCAGCAAGAGTCGCTATTTAATACTACCTGAGATCCCGCCTCACCTACGCGGCCCCGGCATGGTAGGCCCTGTGCTCGGAGACAAACAAACGGAGACTCGAGCCCAAGAGAACCTCTCTCCACGTACCTTCGTCGGCGCCCCCCGCTATGTGAGGAACGCGACAATCCAGAGGGACCTAAGATGGGAAACACTGAACCAGTTTGTCCAGAGGCTGGCGAAGGGAATGTTCGCGCGTGCGGATGCGTCGCAACACCCGCACATCGTCGAACTGGCGCCGCACCACGCGCACCCGCTGTAAGGATGGGCCTATAGGTGGTAAATGATACGCGTTGCAGGTTCAATGTATAGTTGTATAATGCGTAATGTTACAAATAAGGTTGGCTATTTATAGACGTAATTAGGGTTCAGGTGTGCATACACTACACCGCCCGACCACCGCCGCCTGCCACGCGACCTGGTTGCCTAGCCGGCGATCACCCACTGCATACCAGTGCCACACGAAGACCACCGCCCGCAAGGGCCACCCGATGACCTGTCCACAGGAGTGGACAGAGGCGATTCCTCGGGAAGAGGTCCATTGAACTGACCCCCACTCCCCACGCCCCAGAAGGGGTGCGTGAGAAGACTTGAATGATGATGCTATTTAGTTGAATGGCTTTGCTAAGTGTCCCATCTGTTCCTAACTCTTTATTAATCTTTGCTTAAAAGGACATGTGACTCTAGTACCACCAATGGAACTAGCGATACATAAGTGCATGCATTTTACTGAAAAACATTCATACTTTTAGAGAAATGATAGAAATAAAAAAGTCTAACGTGCCAAATGTCTTTAAGTGCAGTGGTATCGAAATAACCGAGCATAAAATTATTTTCATATGCATCTATAGAGTCCCTTTATACGATAACAAAACTTTTGAAATATTTTTTTGTTCTTCTTGTTGAAGAAGTAAATATATTGACAGTCCATAGTCAATATATTTACGAGAATATTATGTATGTCCCTACGAACATTGTTAACTTTCGAAGAAACTGTGATATACATAACTTTAATACTAGAAACAAGGACAAACTTGCAGTGCCCACTACTCGGCTCCATAAAATAAAAAACTCGTTCAAGGGTAATTGTGTAAGATTTTACAATAAACTCCCAAGCACTTTGACAGATCTATCAATTAATAAGTTCAAGAAATACATCAAGCAAAGGCTTATTTCTAAATCTTACTACAGTATTAAAGAGTACATAGACGATAAAAATGCTTGGGACTGAATTGTTCTAATTAATTGTGAGCATCCTCACTGCCAGAGTTTCTTTTACTGGACACTTGGAGGCCTTTTACACCTCCAAAGATTAATTTAATTATACAACTCTTGACTGTGGGGACCATTTACATCTCCTATTATCATTGTATTATTGACTAAAGAGACTATACATCTCTGTTATTTATATTTTAATTATTTTATTATGACATTTGAGACTCTTTACATCTCTCAGAAACAATAATTAAGTACTTTTTTTTTTCTGATAATATGATAATAATACCAAATGTTCTGTAAAAAATGAAATGAAATGACATGTGAAAGTGCCCTTGTGGCCTATTTACAGAATAAACGTTTTGAGTTTTGAGTTTTTTGAGTTTTGTTCCCTCAATGACATGCTTCACGATTTTCTATATGATAAGAACTTCAAACTTATACTATGCGGAGATTTTAATAATGACCTACTTAAAAGAACAAAGAACAGTTTACGATTCGAACACTTAACAATGAGCTATAACTTAAAAATAGAAATCAAACAACCGACAAGACCCGCGAGCGGCACTTGTCTTGACAACATAGTCCACAATATACGAGGATGCACAAGTGAGGTCATAGAATTTGCTTTATCAGACCACTCCGCGCAAATCTTACAGTGCCCAGTGAAAAAATGTTATGTCCTGAAACACTGGTACATCAAAAAACGTGACTACAGCCCAGAAAACATGAAAAAGTTTGCGGAACATCTGAACTCTTTGTCTTTTGACGAAATTTATAAATCGGAAGACCCAGAATATGCATTTACGAGTTTTTATAATATGTTCATTTTGCTCTATAAATTATGTTTCCCAGTAACAAAAGTAAAAATATCTTTATTACGTAAGCAAAACTGGATATCGAAGGGAATTAGACTATGTTGTAAGAAAAAACAAGAATTACTGTGGCAATACAGAACATGTCGTAATGAAGGAAATAAACACAAATTTAAAGCTTATGCAAAACGATTAAAAAATGTAATTTATCTAACAAAAATATTGCAAAATTCCTATAGAATAAATATGGCAGAAAATAAATGCAAAGAAACGTGGAATATTATAAAAAAATCCCAAATAAACACACCAAAAGAATACATTGAAAAAATAGTTAAAGATGGTATAGCGATAACGGAACCAATGGACCATGCAGAATCATTTAATAACTTTTTATTGACCTTATGACTTATCAAATAATTCTATTAATAATTCAAATTTGACATCTAATATAAATAATAATTGTAAATCTATATTTTTGAATCCAGTGACACCTTTTGACATCTCTCAAACAATTAAATCATTAAAAAATACAAATAGCGCAGGATACGATGAGATAAACACTAAGGTCATTAAGTATGTAGTAATTATAGTTTCTCCAATTCTATGCCATATAATTAATAAATGTATGGAGTACGGTAAATTTCCAAGGGAATTAAAAATCGGAGTAGTAAAACCCCTGTTTAAAAAACAAGACAAACAAAATATGAATAATTATAGACCTGTTACACTAATCCCAGTTATCGCAAAAAAATTCGAAAAGGTAATATATCGGAATATATATACTTACTTCGAAATAAATAATCTGTTTGCTCCAGAACAAAAAGGGTTTAGAAACAATAAAACAATAAACATGGCAATTTATGATTTTCTTGCAAACATATTAGCAAATGTAGATAAAAGGAATCCCGTGGTAACCATTTTTATGGACATGACTAAAGCCTTTGATTTTGTGAGCTACGACATTCTTTTGAGTAAACTTCATAAATACGGCATAAGAGGTAACGCAATAGATCTTGTAAAATCTTACCTAGAAAAACGGCAACAAATAACACAAATAAACAAAATATGCATAAAATCTAAAACTGAACAGGATTACGTCTCAGACCCGAAAGAATTAAAGCGCGGTGTACCTCAAGTTAGTGTCATGGGGCCGTTACTATTTTTAGCATACATAAATGACTTACCGAAAGTTGTTCATCATCCAATGGTGCTATTTGCGGATGATAGTACGGTTATTATTTCTTGCGAGGACCCAAATGACTTTGAAAATGAAATCAATACTACTCTTCATACAATTATTCAATGGCTTGACAGTAATAATCTAGTTATAAATATTGACAAAACTAGAATAATGAACTTTCAAAATAATCAAAATACTTTAACTAATAATATGGACATTAACCACGATGGCAAAAAAGTTGAACAAACAGAGGTCACAAAATTTATAGGAATAGACATTGATAGCAATCTTAAATGGAAAACACAAATTGAAACCACATGTAAAAAGCTACATAAATTTTCATATGCTTTGTACAAACTTTCGAAAACGGTCGCTAAGGATGCAGTATTATTAGCTTACAATACTTACATAGCTGGATACGTAGACTCCATTCTGCGATTTGGAATAATGTTCTGGGGTAACGGGGTAGGAAAAGAAAAAGTCCTCGTAGCTCAAAAAAGGTGTGTAAGGTCTATATGTGGCTTACGTCGCAGAGATAGTTGTAAGCCTCATTTTAAGAGGCGTTTATATTTTGACGTTTCCATCATTATATATTGACGAGGTAGCTAGTTTTGTCAAAACAAATTCTAATCTATTTGATAATTATTTAAGTAAACGTCATAAATCTAAAATTCATATGCCACAACATAATACTGCTTTATTATAAATAATATCTATGGCATGGCACCTATTGTTTATAACAAGCTACCAGATACTGTGCGCAATATAGAACATGTAATACTATTTAGGAAGGAATTGAGAAAATTACTTATCAATTAGACATATTATACAATAAATTGATACATAAATGATCCAACAATATAATAATGATAATAAATATACATGTAATTATAGGTAGGTACTGACTTATACTTAATTCAAAATGCAGGGATGATTTGTCATAGAAAATGATTTAATGATGTTGCATGCACTTTAATCTTACTATAAAATATTTGTATGCCTTACGGCGAAACATAGCGATCTTCACCGACTGTAACAACCTAAACCTATGTTTGACAAATAAAATATTTGATTTGATTTGATAAGTAATATAGCAAATTATAGCAAATATATAGCAAACTATAGCAAATACAATAAAATAATTAAATAAAATAAAATAAAAATAAAATAAAAGGGTTTATGCTCTAATATAGATCTTAATATAATAAAGTAAAGTATTTAAAGTAGTAAAATATAAGGTTTATATGAAAAACAGTGTTTTTAGTGTAGATAGTAATTACAAAGGATTTTGCACTATGGCAGAGAAATAACAAACACATACAGGCTGTAAAAGAAAGGCGTAGTTATATATTAGGGGGTTGTTAGGGACATAATTCTGACCAACACTTTATCCATCGAATTGGACCCTAATTCTATTTAGGGTTCCGTACCCGAAGGGTGCCAAACGGGAGCCTATTAATATACCTCCGCTGTCCGTCCATCCGACTGTCCGTCTGTTACCGGGCTCTATCGGATCAACCGAAATAGGTAGTGCTGAAAATTTCACAGAGAGTGTATTTCCTATGGCCGCTATAACAACAAATAATAAAACATAAGGGTTTTTAAGAATTGAAAGTAGTAGCCAGAGTGTTCACGTTCACATCTCTATTATAAGAGCAAGAGCTCATTCACACGGGATCCGATATTCACGATTCATCAAAATATCGCAATAGACATAATACTCGTAGATGCTGCTGATATTTTTCAATATATTTTTATGATATTTTACTTCGTCACGGTACGTCAAGGGTATTGTATAATTAGCTGTGTATGTTAATTAACGGTGTGTAAATTTAAATGAGTATTTAATCTGTAAAGACATTTGTTTATTGCTATGTAATTGTCGATTTAATTATGTGTATTTTTTATTGTTTTTTTTTTAATAATAATAATATTTATTTCGGAGCACAAAATGATCCATATTTTGTGTGTAATGTAACAGACAAACTACTTGATCTTTATTAGTTTCCTCATATCAGTATCGGGCCGCCGAGCAGACCTGCAATGACCTCTGGGATGATGTTGGTGCTGTTTCGTGTTCTGCTTCAGTAAGGACGCCGTTCTCTTACGCATGACGACATGAAATCCATCAGTAGGTGCCTCAACAACCATGCCCGCTGCACTACAGTAGCATGGTAGCCCCAGCAACATCCTAAAAGCATTGTTATTCTGGACGAGCAGGGCGTTGAGTCTTTTGGATATAGTTGACCTATAAGCTATACGTGTAGATTGATTGACAGTGTCTTGAAGAGTGAGATTTTTACTGGCTTTTTGCAAATGCCCGAACTGCCAATCCGCTGCTCTCCCACTCTATGACTAGGTCATCCCTGAGGTCCTCAGTCACTATATGACCAAGTTATTTTAAATTGTTTATTGAGTTTATAAGCATATAATAGTAGTTTATCTACACACGTATCATAAACCCTCTTTACTGCGTTCAAAAACCGCACGTTACGATCAGTAAAAACTCGTTTCGTATCTGGAAAACTACACATAATGGTCATTATGTGTAGTTTTTCTACATATAATGACATTCAAATTTCGAACGCCGACGCCCACCCGCGTGCCGTCCCTAGTTTGTCTGTGAAGTTGGTACTGACATTCAAATTTCGAACGCCGACGCCCGTCTGCGTGAAGTTGGTACTAAAGAACAAGCTAAACAATTGCAGAACCACAATGCCGGTCAAACATGCGGTTCCTGAACACATCACATCACATGAATGTCAGTACCAACTTCACAGACAAACTAGGGGGGGCACGCAGGCCGGCGTCGGCGTTAGAAATATGAATGTAGAAAAATTACACATTATGGTCATATTAACATTATGCTGATCGTAACGTGCGGTTTTTGTACGCAGTAAAGAGGGTTTATGATACCTGTGTAGATAAATTAATTTAAAGACTTGTTTATTTCTTTCGTATGTAGTTGACCGAGCGAGCGAAGCGCGCGAAGGGCTCCATTGCGACAAGATAGGAGGCCGATTTTGCTTTCGTCTGTCTCTATGTCTGTCAGTTCCGGTCTAGGGGCCACAGTGTTCAAGCGATCCTCACAAAACTTGGCACACGTGTTCCTTGAATTAAAAGTTTTTTTTTCGAGAGCTCTTCTCGATTTCCCCCCCCCCCCCCCCCCCCAGGGGAAAATCGGTCGTTAGTTCGAATGGCCGAGTCGGCAGCGACCCTGCCTACGAAGCCAAGGGTCCCGGGTTCGAGTCCCGGTGGGGGAAAATATTTGTTTGATGAGAACGGATGTTTGTACCCTAGTCATGGTTGTTTATCTATCTATTATCTATAAAAGTATGTGTATCATTGTCTAGTATCCAAGATAATCTATCATTGTTGTCGACAGCCGTACTTATATCGACACTTACCCCATCGCTGCTTGTCACTAAAATTGTACGCGAAAAGAATCCTACCTGTCCTGTCGAAACTATATTGGTTTCACTCATACAAAGTAATACGGTCGTATGAGTAAAAGAGTGTCAGTATAAGTAGTAGTAACTTTTGTTCATGGAAAATAGCCCTCCCTCTATTTAATTACTTACTCTGTGATTATGTCTCTCTCTCTCTCTCTCTCTCTCTCTCTCTCTCTCTCTCTACGCTCACATGGAAACCATATAGGTATCGTGTCACGTAAAAGAGGTGTCTCAAAAAATCTAGTATTTTCACTCATCAAATTTCACACATCAATGTTACTTTGTGGAAAGTTTTCTTATATAAAGATCAAATAATTGCAATTAAACACTATTATTTCTATACTATACATTTATCGATAATAACTTTATCACATCACTATTGATATTTCTTGGACAAATTTGTAAAAAATTATAGATTGTAATCATACCATACCAACCATAAACGTATTTCTGGGCCGAAATCTTCTGCTATCCTAATTATCTGTCGCAGTTGGTTGGTTAAATCAGACCTTAACTAACTCTCTAGACCGTTAAATAAGTGCCGACGTTTAACCAAGTCACTAGCATTTTGATTTAAATAAAGCACCGTCGAAAACGTTTAACAATCTGTCTTACCGAAAGTCGGCGTGTTGTAAAACAAGATGGCGTCACGACAACAGCTGATTTGCACAGCTTATCAGGGCAAAACATTGTGGTAGCTTAGGTGAAGACCAAAGGGGGTGAGCTAAGCGAAGTCCCCTTTATCCGTCGTGCTAAGTTGAACATGTAAGAACAACAAAAAAAACTTAAAACATTAATTTAAGTACACATAAAAAAATGTTTATATTGTCTATGTCTTGTTGCCTAGGAACGTTTAGACAAATCGTTAAACGTTTCGTTCATTCATTTGTCTGACGAAATTTTAGAGACTTGGTTACCATAACGGTGAATAAAACGCTCTTTTATTCTCTAGTGAATAAAAGTATTTTGAATTTGGAACAAGCACAAATATACGACGACGACGTATACGCATGATGCCAACCGGACGCAAGCGAGACGGAAGATACGACGACAGAGTAAGTGCGTTTCCATGCGTTTGTCTTGCTTGCGCACACAACCTAATAATAATAATTATTATTAGGTTGTGTGTGTGGTAATCAGTTAAGTCACGTAAGGACACCGGCTGTGCAAACTAACAAAAAAGAACAATGGAACGGTAAACGAGAGGGAGAATAGCATTAGTCAGTGCATAAGTTTTCTCACTCATTTTCTCACTTACTCACAAAAATTGGACATAATTTGCTTCTGTTACCTCAAATGGAAATAAAGCGTAATGCTATCTAATGTCACAGTAAATTGTGACAAACATTCATCACAAATTCTGATTGTAAAGAATCACTCTAATCAAAATATACAGCTTTTCATTCTATTTAGAATGAATGAGAACATCACTATTAAACTGTACATGTCAACATTATTTCAAGAATTGACATTTGATGTTGTCAGTTTACTTCGTTTTTATCTGAATATGGGTATATAGAGTTAGTGAAGTGTCTGATTTAACCAACCAACTGCGACATATCCAAATACAAGACAATCTACGAATAACATTTAATATTTACCACAGGAGTGGACAGAGGCGATTCCTCGGGAAGAGGTCCATTGAACTGACCCCCACTCCCCACGCCCCAGAAGGGGTGCGTGAGAAGACTTGAATGATGATGCTATTTAGTTGAATGGCTTTGCTAAGTGTCCCATCTGTTCCTAACTCTTTATTAATCTTTGCTTAAAAGGACATGTGACTCTAGTACCACCAATGGAACTAGCGATACATAAGTGCATGCATTTTACTGAAAAACATTCATACTTTTAGAGAAATGATAGAAATAAAAAAGTCTAACGTGCCAAATGTCTTTAAGTGCAGTGGTATCGAAATAACCGAGCATAAAATTATTTTCATATGCATCTATAGAGTCCCTTTATACGATAACAAAACTTTTGAAATATTTTTTTGTTCTTCTTGTTGAAGAAGTAAATATATTGACAGTCCATAGTCAATATATTTACGAGAATATTATGTATGTCCATAAGAACATTGTTAACTTTCGAAGAAACTGTGATATACATAACTTTAATACTAGAAACAAGGACAAACTTGCAGTGCCCACTACTCGGCTCCATAAAATAAAAAACTCGTTCAAGGGTAATTGTGTAAGATTTTACAATAAACTCCCAAGCACTTTGACAGATCTATCAATTAATAAGTTCAAGAAATACATCAAGCAAAGGCTTATTTCTAAATCTTACTACAGTATTAAAGAGTACATAGACGATAAAAATGCTTGGGACTGAATTGTTCTAATTAATTGTGAGCATCCTCACTGCCAGAGTTTCTTTTACTGGACACTTGGAGGCCTTTTACACCTCCAAAGATTAATTTAATTATACAACTCTTGACTGTGGGGACCATTTACATCTCCTATTATCATTGTATTATTGACTAAAGAGACTATACATCTCTGTTATTTATATTTTAATTATTTTATTATGACATTTGAGACTCTTTACATCTCTCAGAAACAATAATTAAGTACTTTTTTTTTTCTGATAATATGATAATAATACCAAATGTTCTGTAAAAAATGAAATGAAATGACATGTGAAAGTGCCCTTGTGGCCTATTTACAGAATAAACGTTTTGAGTTTTGAGTTTTTTGAGTTTTGTTCCCTCAATGACATGCTTCACGATTTTCTATATGATAAGAACTTCAAACTTATACTATGCGGAGATTTTAATAATGACCTACTTAAAAGAACAAAGAACAGTTTACGATTCGAACACTTAACAATGAGCTATAACTTAAAAATAGAAATCAAACAACCGACAAGACCCGCGAGCGGCACTTGTCTTGACAACATAGTCCACAATATACGAGGATGCACAAGTGAGGTCATAGAATTTGCTTTATCAGACCACTCCGCGCAAATCTTACAGTGCCCAGTGAAAAAATGTTATGTCCTGAAACACTGGTACATCAAAAAACGTGACTACAGCCCAGAAAACATGAAAAAGTTTGCGGAACATCTGAACTCTTTGTCTTTTGACGAAATTTATAAATCGGAAGACCCAGAATATGCATTTACGAGTTTTTATAATATGTTCATTTTGCTCTATAAATTATGTTTCCCAGTAACAAAAGTAAAAATATCTTTATTACGTAAGCAAAACTGGATATCGAAGGGAATTAGACTATGTTGTAAGAAAAAACAAGAATTACTGTGGCAATACAGAACATGTCGTAATGAAGGAAATAAACACAAATTTAAAGCTTATGCAAAACGATTAAAAAATGTAATTTATCTAACAAAAATATTGCAAAATTCCTATAGAATAAATATGGCAGAAAATAAATGCAAAGAAACGTGGAATATTATAAAAAAATCCCAAATAAACACACCAAAAGAATACATTGAAAAAATAGTTAAAGATGGTATAGCGATAACGGAACCAATGGACCATGCAGAATCATTTAATAACTTTTTATTGACCTTATGACTTATCAAATAATTCTATTAATAATTCAAATTTGACATCTAATATAAATAATAATTGTAAATCTATATTTTTGAATCCAGTGACACCTTTTGACATCTCTCAAACAATTAAATCATTAAAAAATACAAATAGCGCAGGATACGATGAGATAAACACTAAGGTCATTAAGTATGTAGTAATTATAGTTTCTCCAATTCTATGCCATATAATTAATAAATGTATGGAGTACGGTAAATTTCCAAGGGAATTAAAAATCGGAGTAGTAAAACCCCTGTTTAAAAAACAAGACAAACAAAATATGAATAATTATAGACCTGTTACACTAATCCCAGTTATCGCAAAAAAATTCGAAAAGGTAATATATCGGAATATATATACTTACTTCGAAATAAATAATCTGTTTGCTCCAGAACAAAAAGGGTTTAGAAACAATAAAACAATAAACATGGCAATTTATGATTTTCTTGCAAACATATTAGCAAATGTAGATAAAAGGAATCCCGTGGTAACCATTTTTATGGACATGACTAAAGCCTTTGATTTTGTGAGCTACGACATTCTTTTGAGTAAACTTCATAAATACGGCATAAGAGGTAACGCAATAGATCTTGTAAAATCTTACCTAGAAAAACGGCAACAAATAACACAAATAAACAAAATATGCATAAAATCTAAAACTGAACAGGATTACGTCTCAGACCCGAAAGAATTAAAGCGCGGTGTACCTCAAGTTAGTGTCATGGGGCCGTTACTATTTTTAGCATACATAAATGACTTACCGAAAGTTGTTCATCATCCAATGGTGCTATTTGCGGATGATAGTACGGTTATTATTTCTTGCGAGGACCCAAATGACTTTGAAAATGAAATCAATACTACTCTTCATACAATTATTCAATGGCTTGACAGTAATAATCTAGTTATAAATATTGACAAAACTAGAATAATGAACTTTCAAAATAATCAAAATACTTTAACTAATAATATGGACATTAACCACGATGGCAAAAAAGTTGAACAAACAGAGGTCACAAAATTTATAGGAATAGACATTGATAGCAATCTTAAATGGAAAACACAAATTGAAACCACATGTAAAAAGCTACATAAATTTTCATATGCTTTGTACAAACTTTCGAAAACGGTCGCTAAGGATGCAGTATTATTAGCTTACAATACTTACATAGCTGGATACGTAGACTCCATTCTGCGATTTGGAATAATGTTCTGGGGTAACGGGGTAGGAAAAGAAAAAGTCCTCGTAGCTCAAAAAAGGTGTGTAAGGTCTATATGTGGCTTACGTCGCAGAGATAGTTGTAAGCCTCATTTTAAGAGGCGTTTATATTTTGACGTTTCCATCATTATATATTGACGAGGTAGCTAGTTTTGTCAAAACAAATTCTAATCTATTTGATAATTATTTAAGTAAACGTCATAAATCTAAAATTCATATGCCACAACATAATACTGCTTTATTATAAATAATATCTATGGCATGGCACCTATTGTTTATAACAAGCTACCAGATACTGTGCGCAATATAGAACATGTAATACTATTTAGGAAGGAATTGAGAAAATTACTTATCAATTAGACATATTATACAATAAATTGATACATAAATGATCCAACAATATAATAATGATAATAAATATACATGTAATTATAGGTAGGTACTGACTTATACTTAATTCAAAATGCAGGGATGATTTGTCATAGAAAATGATTTAATGATGTTGCATGCACTTTAATCTTACTATAAAATATTTGTATGCCTTACGGCGAAACATAGCGATCTTCACCGACTGTAACAACCTAAACCTATGTTTGACAAATAAAATATTTGATTTGATTTGATAAGTAATATAGCAAATTATAGCAAATATATAGCAAACTATAGCAAATTTAATAAAATAATTAAATAAAATAAAATAAAAATAAAATAAAAGGGTTTATGCTCTAATATAGATCTTAATATAATAAAGTAAAGTATTTAAAGTAGTAAAATATAAGGTTTATATGAAAAACAGTGTTTTTAGTGTAGATAGTAATTACAAAGGATTTTGCACTATGGCAGAGAAATAACAAACACATACAGGCTGTAAAAGAAAGGCGTAGTTATATATTAGGGGGTTGTTAGGGACATAATTCTGACCAACACTTTATCCATCGAATTGGACCCTAATTCTATTTAGGGTTCCGTACCCGAAGGGTGCCAAACGGGAGCCTATTAATATACCTCCGCTGTCCGTCCATCCGACTGTCCGTCTGTTACCGGGCTCTATCGGATCAACCGAAATAGGTAGTGCTGAAAATTTCACAGAGAGTGTATTTCCTATGGCCGCTATAACAACAAATAATAAAACATAAGGGTTTTTAAGAATTGAAAGTAGTAGCCAGAGTGTTCACGTTCACATCTCTATTATAAGAGCAAGAGCTCATTCACACGGGATCCGATATTCACGATTCATCAAAATATCGCAATAGACATAATACTCGTAGATGCTGCTGATATTTTTCAATATATTTTTATGATATTTTACTTCGTCACGGTACGTCAAGGGTATTGTATAATTAGCTGTGTATGTTAATTAACGGTGTGTAAATTTAAATGAGTATTTAATCTGTAAAGACATTTGTTTATTGCTATGTAATTGTCGATTTAATTATGTGTATTTTTTATTGTTTTTTTTTTTAATAATAATAATATTTATTTCGGAGCACAAAATGATCCATATTTTGTGTGTAATGTAACAGACAAACTACTTGATCTTTATTAGTTTCCTCATATCAGTATCGGGCCGCCGAGCAGACCTGCAATGACCTCTGGGATGATGTTGGTGCTGTTTCGTGTTCTGCTTCAGTAAGGACGCCGTTCTCTTACGCATGACGACATGAAATCCATCAGTAGGTGCCTCAACAACCATGCCCGCTGCACTACAGTAGCATGGTAGCCCCAGCAACATCCTAAAAGCATTGTTATTCTGGACGAGCAGGGCGTTGAGTCTTTTGGATATAGTTGACCTATAAGCTATACGTGTAGATTGATTGACAGTGTCTTGAAGAGTGAGATTTTTACTGGCTTTTTGCAAATGCCCGAACTGCCAATCCGCTGCTCTCCCACTCTATGACTAGGTCATCCCTGAGGTCCTCAGTCACTATATGACCAAGTTATTTTAAATTGTTTATTGAGTTTATAAGCATATAATAGTAGTTTATCTACACACGTATCATAAACCCTCTTTACTGCGTTCAAAAACCGCACGTTACGATCAGTAAAAACTCGTTTCGTATCTGGAAAACTACACATAATGGTCATTATGTGTAGTTTTTCTACATATAATGACATTCAAATTTCGAACGCCGACGCCCACCCGCGTGCCGTCCCTAGTTTGTCTGTGAAGTTGGTACTGACATTCAAATTTCGAACGCCGACGCCCGTCTGCGTGAAGTTGGTACTAAAGAACAAGCTAAACAATTGCAGAACCACAATGCCGGTCAAACATGCGGTTCCTGAACACATCACATCACATGAATGTCAGTACCAACTTCACAGACAAACTAGGGGGGGCACGCAGGCCGGCGTCGGCGTTAGAAATATGAATGTAGAAAAATTACACATTATGGTCATATTAACATTATGCTGATCGTAACGTGCGGTTTTTGTACGCAGTAAAGAGGGTTTATGATACCTGTGTAGATAAATTAATTTAAAGACTTGTTTATTTCTTTCGTATGTAGTTGACCGAGCGAGCGAAGCGCGCGAAGGGCTCCATTGCGACAAGATAGGAGGCCGATTTTGCTTTCGTCTGTCTCTATGTCTGTCAGTTCCGGTCTAGGGGCCACAGTGTTCAAGCGATCCTCACAAAACTTGGCACACGTGTTCCTTGAATTAAAAGTTTTTTTTTTCGAGAGCTTTTCTCGATTTCCCCCCCCCCCCCCCCCCCAGGGGAAAATCGGTCGTTAGTTCGAATGGCCGAGTCGGCAGCGACCCTGCCTACGAAACCAAGGGTCCCGGGTTCGAGTCCCGGTGGGGGAAAATATTTGTTTGATGAGAACGGATGTTTGTACCCTAGTCATGGTTGTTTATCTATCTATTATCTATAAAAGTATGTGTATCATTGTCTAGTATCCAAGATAATCTATCATTGTTGTCGACAGCCGTACTTATATCGACACTTACCCCATCGCTGCTTGTCACTAAAATTGTACGCGAAAAGAATCCTACCTGTCCTGTCGAAACTATATTGGTTTCACTCATACAAAGTAATACGGTCGTATGAGTAAAAGAGTGTCAGTATAAGTAGTAGTAACTTTTGTTCATGGAAAATAGCCCTCCCTCTATTTAATTACTTACTCTGTGATTATGTCTCTCTCTCTCTCTCTCTCTCTCTCTCTCTCTCTCTCTACGCTCACATGGAAACCATATAGGTATCGTGTCACGTAAAAGAGGTGTCTCAAAAAATCTAGTATTTTCACTCATCAAATTTCACACATCAATGTTACTTTGTGGAAAGTTTTCTTATATAAAGATCAAATAATTGCAATTAAACACTATTATTTCTATACTATACATTTATCGATAATAACTTTATCACATCACTATTGATATTTCTTGGACAAATTTGTAAAAAATTATAGATTGTAATCATACCATACCAACCATAAACGTATTTCTGGGCCGAAATCTTCTGCTATCCTAATTATCTGTCGCAGTTGGTTGGTTAAATCAGACCTTAACTAACTCTCTAGACCGTTAAATAAGTGCCGACGTTTAACCAAGTCACTAGCATTTTGATTTAAATAAAGCACCGTCGAAAACGTTTAACAATCTGTCTTACCGAAAGTCGGCGTGTTGTAAAACAAGATGGCGTCACGACAACAGCTGATTTGCACAGCTTATCAGGGCAAAACATTGTGGTAGCTTAGGTGAAGACCAAAGGGGGTGAGCTAAGCGAAGTCCCCTTTATCCGTCGTGCTAAGTTGAACATGTAAGAACAACAAAAAAAACTTAAAACATTAATTTAAGTACACATAAAAAAATGTTTATATTGTCTATGTCTTGTTGCCTAGGAACGTTTAGACAAATCGTTAAACGTTTCGTTCATTCATTTGTCTGACGAAATTTTAGAGACTTGGTTACCATAACGGTGAATAAAACGCTCTTTTATTCTCTAGTGAATAAAAGTATTTTGAATTTGGAACAAGCACAAATATACGACGACGACGTATACGCATGATGCCAACCGGACGCAAGCGAGACGGAAGATACGACGACAGAGTAAGTGCGTTTCCATGCGTTTGTCTTGCTTGCGCACACAACCTAATAATAATAATTATTATTAGGTTGTGTGTGTGGTAATCAGTTAAGTCACGTAAGGACACCGGCTGTGCAAACTAACAAAAAAGAACAATGGAACGGTAAACGAGAGGGAGAATAGCATTAGTCAGTGCATAAGTTTTCTCACTCATTTTCTCACTTACTCACAAAAATTGGACATAATTTGCTTCTGTTACCTCAAATGGAAATAAAGCGTAATGCTATCTAATGTCACAGTAAATTGTGACAAACATTCATCACAAATTCTGATTGTAAAGAATCACTCTAATCAAAATATACAGCTTTTCATTCTATTTAGAATGAATGAGAACATCACTATTAAACTGTACATGTCAACATTATTTCAAGAATTGACATTTGATGTTGTCAGTTTACTTCGTTTTTATCTGAATATGGGTATATAGAGTTAGTGAAGTGTCTGATTTAACCAACCAACTGCGACATATCCAAATACAAGACAATCTACGAATAACATTTAATATTTACCTGGTAATCAAATCAAAAATCATTTATTTCCATAGGATGTTGTTACATCACTTAGATCCGTCATTACATTTTTTTGGGTGAGTCCACTAACACAATGGCGGAATCTGTGGAGAAGAGCTCACCGAAGAAACTCCACAGTCGTCGCATCTTTTGCGTTTCCTTTTTTAAATAAAATATTGTCAAATTACAAAATGAATGCTAATTATATATCGAAACAGCCTGTTACTCAAACAATCTATTCCCATGGACATCTGTCCTCTAAGTAATCAGATATCCTATAGTAACCTTTTTTTACACAATTTCTGTTTTATTATTATTTTAAACTTGTCTAAAGGTAAGTTTTTAATATCAGTAGGGACCTTATTGTAATAGCGTATACAATTGCCTTTAAAATAATTACTAATTTTATGTAGTCGGCTTACATAAGCAACCAACTTGTCTTTATTTCTAGTATTAAAATTGTGTATATCACTGTACTTCTGAAAATTAGTTATATTTCTTTTTACATACACAAGATTGTCATAGATATATTGAGACACAAATGTCAGAATATTGATTTCTTTAAACTTTTCCCTCAGTGACACTCTAGGCCCTAATCTATAAATTGCACGAACAGCCCGTTTCTGCAGAATAAATATACTATTAGCATTCGCAGCGTGACCCCACAATAAAATACCATAGGTCATTAGACTATGAAAGTAACTAAAGTAGACTAGTCTAGCGGTGTCTACGTCGGTAAGAGCTCTAATTTTTTTAACTGCGAACGCTGCCGAACTCAGTCTGTTCGACAATTTATTTATATGAGGATCCCATTGTAGTTTGGCGTCTAAAGTAATGCCCAAAAAGACAGTCGACTGCACAAGGTCCAATCTCTGTCCTTTTATAAATATGTCTGTAGTTACCGGGTTCACATTGGGTAACACGAATTTAGTTTTCTTTTCATTAAGTAATAAATTGTTAACAGTAAACCAGTTCACTATACTAGAGATAGCATTGTTTACCTCGTCATAATTTGATTGCTGTCTTTTAACTTTAAATATCAAAGAAGTATCATCGGCAAACAATACTAACCCATGTTTTGCTTTAACAAGGTAAGGTAAATCATTAATATATACTAAAAACAAGAAAGGACCAAGAATTGAACCTTGCGGTACGCCCATACTTATTGAAGACCCAGGTGATCTTTTCCCATTAACATCGACCATCTGAACCCTATCTGTTAGATATGACTCCAGAAGGCCAAGTGCCTGATCTTTTACACCATAATGGCGTAACTTCCTGACAATAGTGTCATGATGGACGCAATCAAAAGCCTTGGATAGATCGCAGAAGACACCTATTGCATCCATTTCGTCTTCCCAGGCATCAAAAATATTGTCGATTAGTTCAACATCATTCAGCATCGGCTGTTGAACGACCCTTTGTGAAACCAAACTGAGCAATATGAATTAAATTATTGAGATAAAAATGACTTTGCAATTGATTAAGTATGAGTTTTTCAAATATTTTGCTAAGCGTTGGTAGTATCGATATGGGTCTAAAATTGGTGGGGTCTGATGTACTACCAGCTTTGAATAAAGGTATAACTTTACTTAGTTTCATCAAGTCAGGAAACACACCATTATCTATACATTGATTAAATATACAACAAAGGTGAGGTGCAATACAATCTACAATTGAACTAATAATTTTTACTAATAAACCATGGGCATCAGCTGTCTTTTTCATTTCCAGGGATTTAAACGCTTTTACAATGTCTTCATTATTTACGTGCCTAAATTTAAAATCTGTTTTACAATCCTCAAAGTTTTGTTTAAGTATAGATTCAGCAGCAGCGGGAGATGAATTTAAAGACTTGGTTGTTGAAACTGGAATGTCCGTAAAGAAATTTTCGAAAGCTTTTGCTACTTCTAGGTCTGTACTTAGCAATTGATTATCTATCTTAAGCTTGAAGTTATTATGTGTAGCTTTGGCCTTTCCAGTCTCGTAGGTATCGTAGGTAGCTGATGAATTTGCATAGGTTTTTATGGTTTCTTGTAAATTTTACTCTGTATGGTAGGTTGGTAGCACACTACACAGCGAATGCACGTTTTTCCGGCACTGGCTGCCGGCGAAGCAAAATGTATGGAAACATATCGCACGCTTATCGACTTACAGGTGCCGCAGCAACAAGCTTCCCACTCGATGCTGGCCGGCAAAAGTGTATGTGATTGAGGAGGTGTTGTAGCCGTGTGAGTGTTTTCGTGAGCGGGGCTTGACGGTGGGTATGCCCTGACGCGACGCGCAACTTGTACCTACCTACTCGTATTTGTTTTGTTGTTGTGTTGTGTGATGTGGTGGTGTGTGGGCTTGTGGTTAATTTTGGATGCGCTATGGTTTTTAAATATGATGTGGTAACTCATTTAGAGTTAGTTGAGACCCTGATCACAATATAAATAGGTACAGAAGTCAACCACATGTATGTACTTCACTTTTCATAGCTACGCTCGGCGATCGCTCTAGGGTTTTCGACTACGGCTTATGCACGAAAATCTATCGTGGTAGGTACTGGCGCTCCTATCTAGTTGTATGATTTATTTATGTATTATGAAGAATGAAAACATCACACTACTATTACTATACAAAAGATTTACAGATCAGAAAAATACCTACACAATTTTACGTTTGTCAATTTTCACCATCGAAAATCCCTGATAACTTCTAAACGGACTACCAGAGTTACAAAATTTATATTGCTCTGTCCGTTTTAGACCTACACCTGTCAAATGACATGGAAAACAACACAATATCTACAGAAACAAAAAAAACATGTTTTCAATTTACGTAAGTAAGGTGGCGTGAATTTACCTAACAATTTTTTTGTTAATACTTATTTTATTATACTGATTGAAAAATAGGCAACTGTTATTTATTTAAATCGATCTTAGATATATTATTCGGGGACCTTACCTACCTACCTAACTGTTATATACATATAACGTTAAAACGAACCATCGAAATACAGGCAGATAGCTACTTTCCGAAACCACTGGTAGCTTAAAAAACGCCAATTCATAGTTTAATGTTGAATTTAAACAACCGTCCACTGAACAGTTATATTTTTTTTCCGTTGCTCCATTGTTGCGTTATTTGCATTTACAGACGCGCGTGTCAAGCGGATGGCACTCACGCTCGCACTGCATCGATTTAGTATACTGTGACGATTTCTTTAAGTGTTAAGTTTCGCTTCATAAGTCTTTTGTTCTTTTTTTTTAATTTTGGATTTGTTTATTTTTTAAATCAATGGTTTTTTGGCATATTTTGAGTGTTTTTTTTGTAATGAGATGTTTTTGGAGTATCCAAAATTGAGGTCAAATCCGATGATATCGGAGACGGCGTACAGCGATTGAGTTCAGTGATCTGTTCGTTTTGAGGCACAGCTTCCACTGTACTATTTTCCTGAAACAACAAACTTGTTTATTATCTGTTCCTATATTATAATATAATAAATAAATACATATTTAACTATAATAAAAAACACCAATCACCATTCGAATAAATTTTGTCCTTCTCTGGACCGGCTATAGTTATTTAATATTAATTCCAGATTATTGAAATACCGCAGAAAGAAAAAAAACAATAAGCGACTCTATTCATTTAGTATTTGACTTTGTTCCACTTCATACTGCGTTGGGTCAAATGAAGAGAAGTGTTGAAATAAATTTAAAACAATTATGTTTTTAACGATTTTGAAGGCGTATTTTGCCACAAATTCACTTCATTATAAAAATATTATCTAGTACTTACCGAAAATACGATATGCCATCCTTTTTCGACGTGGTTAAGGTATTATTTTTGCACTTTTTCACGGAGCACTTTGGCATGTTCACCCGACAACGAAGCGCGCGTTACTGAGAGCGCAACTGTGCTTAGAAGTAATTTAAGCACAGTTTTATCGAGACACCTTTCAAGCGTTGACGTTGTATCTTGGGTATACTAAATCGATGTCGCACTGGTTTGAACTGCTCTGAGATGTCGTGTCCGTGAGCGGTATCTATGTGTGCGTTGCTCGAGCGCGCTTGTATGTAGATTGATTTCTGTACCTATTTATTTTGTGCCCTGATCGTGTCTTTGTGATAAGAATACTGATTTAAGCAAAAATAAACCTATGCGGGAGAAATATTGGCTAGAATTTTTTGGGGTCTATTTTCAGCTTTTCATATAGGTTGTTTTTAAATATGTTCTTCCAGGTCCAGGAATCTTACTTTTAAGATTGGAGTAATCCAATATTTGACTTCTCTGGGTCGTTGGTATTTTCGTCGATGTAAGAGATACATATAACCTATACGACGATTTGACGAGACCACTTTTACATAGATACGACGATTTGACGTGACCTTTTTTAAGTGTGAGATAGAACTGTGTCGGTACTAGCTAGGCACAAAGCCGAGCGAGCGCAGGCTTGCCGGCACCGGCACCGGCGGCGCCAAAAAAGGCGGCGCCGTTGCCGTGCCGGCGTATGGAAAACCAGCTAATGACTTTCTTTTCTACTTCAATTTTAGATTTTTTCGCACCGATATGTAGATCACTTTTATTTTATAATTAGAATAAAGTTCCCCGAAAGTTAAGATTTAAAGTATTCAGTCTTTGTTATGGCAAATATGGCAATGTTGTCTTACAAATTATACACGTTGAGTATTGCCTAATTCTGTAGAGCAAAAGAAAGTATCAAATTAATGCCTGTGAAAAGAAAGCAGAAGCTACATCTATATTTGCAGAGTTTCGTTTATCTCAGATCATAAACAAGTTTTGTGCCTTCTTTGTTTTCGTGCTGTGGACACAGATGAATGAATGAAGTTAATAGTGTTCATGGAGACTCAACAGATTGAACAAAACGCAGACAACGTTTTTTTGTCCTTTCTTGCGAATGGTGGCCGGCAAGGTACGGCAGGAGAAGAAATCGAGTTTACTTATTCCTATTTCTGCGAATTTATTTCGCGTTTACTGTCGGAATCATGTGCAGTTCAAGCAATATTAACCTTTCACCGTAGTTACCACATTTCTAGGGTTAAACAGTGCACCGAAGAGCATTTTTTTCCACGTTTCCCAGCGGTATGAGTTCTTTTGAGTGGAAATCAATATGGCACTCAAACTTGGAAAATGCCGACTCTGCCTCAAGCTTGGAGACTTCTACTCCATATTCACTGTGGACAATTCCGTGCAACTTGCGGAGATGGTCATGGAATGTTCCAAAGTAAAAGTAAGTTATAGTATTAACTTCTTTCTGATTACGGCCTACCTGCGAATCTCTTGAATGAAATTTTTGGGAAGTCTTAGTAAAACCTCCATTAGGTACCTGCAAAATATAGTTTGATTTATGCGTTGTCCTGCTTTAGCAGTGAGAAGATAAACATACAGATAGATACCTGATTTGATTTGAAGACTAAAAAGCCTAAAAGTTACTATTCTTCTAGGTTTATGATGGTGATGGCTTACCTGACAAAGTATGCTCGGAATGTATACAAAAACTTAGCAGCGCCTATATTTTCAAACAACAATGCGAGAGGTCTGATCAGGAACTGCGGAGGAACTATGTACCACCACCAGGTAAATTACTAGCACAGATTTAAAAAACAAATCTAGATTAACTACTCTACTCTACTCAAAATGAAGATATAGTGAATATATTTTCTCTATTTTTTTATCTGCATTGTGTATGACTAAAAATGTAAAATACCTATCTTGTCAAAAACCACTAAAAGGTAAATATTTTTGGTAAGTTATTAATCCCAAAATGACTTATGGAACTGGATGTCACTGTCTTTAGAACATTGGGAGATGACCTATCACTATTTATTTATTTTTTGTTGTAGGCTTTAGCATCAGTCCTACTCCAAATCGACAAAGCAGTGACTCTGCATTTTCCAGCCACACTGAATTTTCTAATCAGGCCAAACCATCATCATCTAGTGAGAAGAAAGTTACTCCTGCAACCCGCAACCGTAAGAGAAGTCGAGAGAGTGACAATGTCTCTGTCGCCAGCCACTCAAGAGAGAGCTCTTATATGTCCAATATTCCGAAACACACTGACTCATCTATCAAGAAAACTGAGAAAAGACCACGACTGGAATCGGAATCTGATTTTGAAGACACAAGTATTTCCCATTTCTCTGCAGACCCTGGCAGTGACTCTGATGTTCCAATCCTGAGTGCCAACAAATTTCCCTGTGACATATGTGGTAAATCATACAGTAACTCAAAAAGCCTGGGTCAACACAAACGCATACACACCAGGATAAACAAGAGTCTTGGTGAAAATGCTGTTGTTGATACACCAACAAGCCATTTGCAGGACGCCACCGACGATGACGATAAGCTGACATGTGATAAGTGTGGGAAGACTTTCAAATTGAAAATCATGCTAAAACGTCACTATGATACTTGTGTTAAACCTTCCCCAACAAAAACACCGAAGAAGGAACTTGTTGTGACTCTAGAACCAATTTCTCCAGAGAAGAGAATCCCCTGTAGCATGTGCCCAACAATGTTCAAGAACACGGAAAACTTGGAGAAGCACTTGAGGGTATGTCATGCTGCTGTACTCAAGAAAACAGATTACAAAGCCGAGCCGCCAAAGTTTGACAAAGTCCCAGTACCGTGCATATTCTGTCACAAACCATTTGAAGACTATTATGTGCATGCTGTCCATGTGAACAGATGCACTGAAGTAGTGGAACTACCATCCTGGGAATGCCCCGTCTGCCAGAAAGTGTGTTCCAAGAAGGTGAATTACTTTAAACACATTAAGGATGCACATTTTGAGCCACGTTCGGATCAGAAGTTCTTTGAGTGCAGAATGTGTTCTAAGAAAATGCAGTCGCAAGAATTACTGATCAAGCATCTAGCTGCTCACGTATCAAATATTGAAGACACGGGATCCATTGAAGAAGAGGAAAGGTAACTATTGCACATGTGCAACCAAATTCAAAAAATAAATGCCTGTTTATTTATTGTGTATTTCACTTTCAGAGGCAGCACAGCTGACGACTCAATTTCAATCAACTCCGAGTACAGCGGCAGCAACAGCAACGGGCCCTTAAAGTGCAAATACTGCAGCAAAGGCTTCACCTACAAGAAATCCCTCGACAGTCACGAGGCCAAACATGAGAGCGGCGAAATAGAAACCAAGGCGGAACCGCCGGAGACGCTAAACCAGAATCTGAGTACCAGTGGCAGAGAACGCAGGAGCATCTACAAAGATACAGAATCAGAGGACAGCGGAGATGACGGAGACAACACCTGTGACCTGTGTGAGAAAATATTCTCCTACAAAAGAGCACTGCTGCACCACAAGAGGACCAAACACAACATGAGCTCTGGGCACAAGCGCGCCAACATCAACCTGAAAGACTGCCAGGTCACCTGCCTCATCTGTGACTTGCAGATGAAGGTCTCCGAGCACAAGCAGCACAACCAACAACACATTGACAACAACATCAAACCTCGAAACAAGTACACCTGCATTGAATGCGGTGAAATCTCCAAGAGTCTCCAAGCGCTAGGCACGCACATCAAACTCGTGCATCGATTAAAAAAGGCGGTGACGAAGAAGTTTGTTGTTCCCGACCTGGCGGATTTTTGTGAAGTCGTTGTGACGAAAACGGAACCTCTGGATGAGATCCAGAGTCACAACGGCTTTGGAGAGGTTCCGGCGGTTCCGGCAGCGGAGGGCGACGCGACGGCGGCGGCGTTAGCTAGTGTCAGTGGGTTCACCTGCCCGATATGTAGCAAGAAGATGGCCACCATGCTCTCGCTGAAGAGACACGTCAATTGGCACACTAACGTCGGTGATAAAATGGAACAGACCCTGGAGTGCTTTGTCTGTAGCGAGGTCAGTATTAAGCTCAGTGCCAACCACAAACAACTATGTACAACCATGTTCCACCTAAGGTCTATTTGTTTAATTGAAATGTTAATTGCTAAAGCCTATTACGTCTCTTTACAGAAATTCCGCTTCAAAGGTCACTACAGGACTCACATGAGCGGGCACATGAAGGACCCCAACCTGGACCCCAAGTTCCTCGTGTGCACCATCTGCAACCGGCGCAGTAAACACCTCCGTGCGGCGCAAGCGCACATGAACTTCCACAAGCAGACACGCTTCCAGAGTAACGACTACCAGTGCGCCATCTGCAAGCGAGTCTTCCAGGTCCGTAAGGTATATCTCTCCCACATGGCAGTCCACTACAAACGCGGCGAGAGTATCACTAACACTGTTTTTTACGGCGCCACGGATAAGACGGGAGACGGGGCAAACTCCTGCCCTCACTGTGGCAAGGTATGCGACTCCGAGGTGTCCCTGAAGCACCACATCGTCTGGCACAAGTCCAAGACTTCTCTGTACGCGTCGCGCCATGACTGCCACATGTGCACCCAGCAGTTCACCAACAAGCGCCGGCTGCAGCTGCACATCCGCACGCACTACGAGGACGTGAATGGACCTTTCAAGTGTACCGTCTGTGGCGTCGGGTACACAGATGAGGATTACTTCCGCCGGCACGTCAAGGGACACAACTTCGACAACCAGTCGCATAAGAAACGCATCGCGAAGTTGAGGGAAAACAAGGTGAAGTGTCCCATCTGCGAACGGTACTACCCGGACCTGCCCAAGCTCATCCGACATCTCCGGCGCACGCACCCGCAGAGCAAGATGATCAAGCACGACCCTGACGCGCCCCCGGAGAAGGTCTACTCGTGCAAGCTCTGCGCCAAGGTCTTCCTCAACGAGAAGCGCCTGCAGATGCACGAGGAGGCCCATCTCAGGAAGCCGCTGCACTACAAGTGCAAGTTCTGCGGCAGAAAGAGCGGCTCTATCAAGATCCACAACCTTCACATCAAGCAGCGACACTTGACGCGGAAGTATTTCGACAATCCGCTCAAATGTACGCAATGCGAGGAGAGGTTCGTGCGGGGGTACGAACTGCACCACCACCTGAGGGACGCGCACGGCATCGAGGAGACATGGATCGCGGATCGCAACCAGGAAGCCCTCGAGGGACCGCTGAAGGAACTTCAATGCTCTCTCTGTCACAAGGTGCTCGCCAGCAAGGGCAACTACGAACGACACCTCGACTACCACAACACCCTCCGCTGCAACTACTGCTTTGAGTACTTCAACACTCAGAAGTTCCTCGATGGACACCAAGTCTTCGCCTGTGAAAAACGAAAGCTGATAGGCAATACTGAACCGCACTCCCGCAAAATCAAGTGCCATATCTGTTACAAGGCATTCCATGTTCAAGTTAAACTGGATTGCCACTTGCGCACGCAGCACGATATCGCGGTCTCCAAGGAAGCCAGCGAAGCCAAGCAAGAGTTCGTGTGCGACTTCTGCTTCCGTGTCTTCGAGAACGAGGACTCTCTCATGTCTCACAAGTTCTACCACCGCACTATCGGCTACTTCGGATGCCTCTACTGCGACAGAAAGTTCAACACCGAGACGGTATACAGGAAACACAAGAACCACCATTTCGCACAGCTGAACGTCGATAACCCGACGAAGTGCGAGCACTGTGACCAAACTTTCGTGGCTTTCCGGGAAATGATATACCACATGAGAGACGAACATGGCGATGATAAGGACTGGATCGTCCTGCCCAAAGAATCGATTGAAGAGGAGTGCCACATCTGCAAGAAAATATTCTTCAATGTACAACGACATCTGCAGCTGCACGAGGAGAATCGATGCAAAAAGTGCGGAGAGTACTTCTTCTCCAGAATTGACTACGACAATCATCTGTGCGCTATCGAGACTGACGACGAACCGGAAGACAACGAGCTCGACCTCAGGCCCAAGTACGAAGAGTGCGGGTTCTGCTTCAAGCCAATAACCAAAGCCAACTCCAAACTAAAACACGACCTCATACACAAGAACTCCGGATCAATCTCCTGCCGCTTCTGCATGCTCAAGTTCAAAACCATCGACGCGTTTAATATCCACGCGTTCACGCACCGCAACAGGAAATACAACAAGCAACCGATCAAGTGCCGCCAATGCGGAGAAAAGTTCGTCAAGTACGGACTCTTCATAAAACACATGCAAAGCGTTCACAAGTCCAAAAACAAGATGCACTACCGAGCCGTGATCAAGCCGGAACGGTGCGTTATATGCGGCGATGAGTTCCCGAACTTACACAACCATTATCGAGCCCATTTGCAACACCGTTGCCAGCGATGCGGCAAATATTTCACCTCGAACAAAGTGTTTACGCAGCACCAGTGCGACAAGGAAGACTCTGATCCTAGCAAAGTGTTCGTTTCCGACGAGAATCTGATTCATCTGATTAACACCTATGTTCCTAAAGATGACACTGATAACGAAAGGTATTATGGAATGGATGACGAGGAAGAAGAGGAAGTGGTTGTCGACGAATCAAGAGCTAGAGGGATTAAAGGAATCAGTGACGTGCTGCGTACATACGAACGAAAACGTAAAAGTGAGGCAGGCGAGTTGGCTAACGTAGAAACCGGATCAGGAAATGGTACACTCACCCAAGACGAAGATAGTCAACAATCAATGGAGATGGAACATCTGGTGCCATTATCGATACAATCTCCGATTATATCTGATGTGCTATCATTATACCAAGAGAAGAAAGCTCAGGAAGAAATTATTGACTTGAGCGACGAAGAAGTGGATGTTAATGCCACTGGCCATACAGTAGTTACTATTGACGATTAGACGCATCTTTTAAGGCAAATTATTCTAGTGAAATCTTTGCTTCTCATCTTAAGTAATCACTCCGTAGCATGACTTCTTGATTATAAATAATGTTATAACTTGTATTCAATAATCATGATATTCCTAATCGTAACTTAGGGTAAAGTTATCAATAAGCATGATAGATTTTATGAAAATTTAACCAGCTATTAGGCTGCCGTGGATGGTAAGGAAAAGGAGAAGTGGCCGGGTGACACAAGCCTAGTATTTCAAGTTAGCACTCCAGTCATGGGCATTTTGGGCCTTACCACAAAAAAATAAACTACTGTTCAACACTTGTTTAAAAACAAAAATGTATGTGATTTGACGTTTATTTTGAGGTTAAACGCTGTGTAATATTTTTTTGTGGTAACACGGTTTATGTTTGTGACGTTGGTTGTTTTTATTTCCATGACGATAATACTAAATACTAGCCTAGTAGCACCTGAGGATGATGTGTACTAACCTATGTATGTTCTTTAGCCATTTTTGGGATTTCCTATCGCTGTAGTACTTATAGATGAATATGTGATGTTTCATAGGATTTTAGGCATTTAGGCTTTGTATTCGCAACATTAGACTTAGCTAGTTATCTACACTAGAGGTACAAAGTTCTTTGATTGCTGAAAACTGTTTCAAAAACTTGTATATTTACATTTTGGCGAAGATTTCCTGTTTGTATGTGTGCTTTTAATAATACATAATAACGTGCGTAAGGGCACTGGTTACATTGAGCAGAAAGTTAAAAAATTCCTTGGTAACATAATCATCCATAGAACACAAAACTTTACTGGCGTACAATTTGTTAGTGTCAACAAAGTTTTGTCCATGGCGCGGTCAACATATTGGATGAAACACTTTTCTCTCCTGAAAAGCCTTCTTGATTGTGTTTGACCTGGCTCTTTAAAGTATTGATTCTACAGTAAAAATGTACGTGACATAATTTGTCCAAAATTTAATATAGTTAATTATTGTAGAAGTAACTGTGTGGATATTTTATTGGTTTTCGAGTTATGAGCGAAAAACTGGAAAAAGTGACCTACTACCCTGCAGTGGGTTTGAATTCACGAGAGGAATTTGTTTGACGATTTTCAGGGGACCTACCCCTACCTAATCCTCAAGCTTTTTGAACTACATAATGTAATACCACTGATTTCCCTTTTTTGGTTCAGTCTGCTTGGACTAGTATGGCGGATAGACAGTGCTCTGAAATCAGGAAACATCCTACACATATTCAGGGCTCTTACCATTAAAAGTAATATTTAATATTGTCGCTAAGTCAAGATATATTGTTTAATTAATGGGTGTTATTATTATAATAAAATATAGGTGTACACTTGCCAAAGGAGTATGAGTTCTAAGAAAGTGGTTTCTAAGTTACAATACCTATTTAGAATTAGATCTGTTAGGGATAAACTAAAGCCTGTTTAATTAGTATTTCTGGTGTCAGTCGCAATGTCATTCTAATTAATAATCGACTAATCATATCGCAAAAGAAGACAGCTTGTGTAAAACAATCGTGTTCTTGTCGATTTTTTAATTTGACTGGGTTGCGTAATCGCAATCATCGCATCGCATGTGACATCAATGTCAGAAATACATAATTAGGCTATACTTACTTTTTTATTTTTTGTTCGAAGTATGCGTAGGGCCTCAATTCTGAATTGCACTAGGTGTTTGTAGACGAGTTTTTAGTTTGAAGTCTTAACTAGATTTCGTTTCTGATAATTAACGGGGTGGTGGATGCCATGCCATTGTAGTAAATTCACATTTGTTAAGTGAAATGCGGAATTGATACCATGGGATGTAATGAAGAGTTTTGTGACAGCTCCGTTATCAGTTTTTATTTTTTAAATCAACTATCAGAAAACTCCTCATTGTCATGGCGATCACTCAATTGATAAGTAATATGTCTAATAAGTAATCAAATCAATATTTATATTATATTTTTCTTATCCGCCGTTGTAACATGGTTACTGAAATGATCTGAGGCTGTGAGTTCACTATTCCATGGTCAGATAACAGCATATAATTGCAGCTGTAGCGTTTAAACGATGTGGAAGTAATCACGCATTGAATGTCTTACCCAATTATTCAAATCACAAACGCTCTGATCAAGATATTAATAAAAAAATATCGTTTCCGGCAGGCAACTTGCCTAAAAAGGACAAACGTTTGATTTTATTGAAATAACGGGTGAGTTTTGTTCAATTCGTTGACCACGATGACGAAAAAAACATAGAAACTTCTGACGAATTGTCATTCGAAATCGTGCGATATTGAAAAGGACGAAAGGCTGATGATTGGTTCATACTGTGTCCTATGGCACTGGGCCAGCCCTGATTGGTTCATACTGTGTCCTGCGGCACTGGGCCAGCCATGGTTGGTCGATCTATAAACTCAATGGACGGCCATTCGAGCGCCGTCGTGTTAAGGTGATACAAAAAAAATTTAGGGTATTTCCCCAATCCATTTACTCCAATATAAAGTCATCTACAGTTTTGATTTTTGGGTTGACGTTTATTGAGTATTGATTAAGATTCTCGCTGACTGGATGAAATTTTTTCGATAGAATAAAGACCTCTAAATTGTTTTATTTAAATAAACTACTACAAACTAAAATAACGTGGCGTCACGCCACATAGTTATGTGGTGTGGTGCCACGTTATTTTAGTTTGAGTCGAGCGCATTGTTTGCGCTCTTTGTTCTTTCTTATGTGGAAATAATTAACGCTGTCGCTTTCGTTGACATTTGACTTCCTTTTATATAATATATAAAAGGAAATATATCATATTTTTCCTTATACTACCTAGTACAGTTTTCGTGCGGTCATTCTTCAACGCTATTTATACATAATTCTATGTTTTTTTCATTCGCTGGTTGACCATATTTCGGGATAGTTTACACAGGCTACATCTACACTGGCGTCCATGTTTAGTTATTGTTCTGAAAGGCAACATTGTTGTTATTTTAATTTTATTGCATTTGAACTTTCTATGTAGTAGAATGCATTTCAATTTTCAATAATATCTATGTTTTTAATCGTATACATGTACAGATTGCGACATGATTTTTAATTGTGAACAAAATAAAAATACTTTGGAAAAGATAAAACTATGTTTTATTCTAAGCTCTTTAATAAAAACAAAAATAATGTTATCGTAATTATTTATTTAGTCAACATAATTATTAATATAGATGGTATAACCATAATTTTGTTAGTTCAATCTGCTATCTACGATGATCAATGTCAGATTTTGTTCATAACAATAATAATAAACAACATATATACAAAAATAGCTTTTCGCCTTTTTACAATTAACAGTTATACGGTTAACCTAAGTGTGCTTTTTCACACAGCCGCCCAAGCCTTCACACTACACTCAGCCGCGCGACACGCTTCATTCATTCCAAAATGGATTCCAATGAAGAAACATCATTGTTGCTCTTGCTTTTATTAGCGGAACTACCATTTGTTCAGCAACACGTTGTCAGTCGCGCTGCTATCAATAATATGGTAATCAGCCGCATCTGAGCAGCGCGGTGGTCGAGATATGAAAGAGCGCTTCAATCCTGTTATCCCTCTAGGATAGGAGTAACGAACGGCCCTTCCCTGCAGTAAGAAAAGGACAACGGGTACCTAACACAGTAGCCATTTATCAGGGGCCAATTATGTTATGGTAAACGCATAGCGATAGCATATCGATTGATCCGAAGGGCGCAACATACCGCATCCAGTCTCCAGACAAAATAGCTAACTTGGGAGCAATCGCTATGCGTTTTCTATAACAGAGTCGGGCCCCAGGTCTTGCACGAAGTTCATGATTACATTATATTATGCATAAATTAGTCAAGATTTAGAGTGACTCGAAAAATATATCGATTTGAACTAGGTTTGAGCCTTCAAGCTTCACTTTATGTGATACCTACCGACTATTTTTAGTAATATGTATAAATGTGTGACGCATGCACCCTTAATGACCAGCATTATTCGCATGTAGTATGTTCAGGCAGAATCAAACATTAAATAAAAGCGAGACCTTTCCTAACTAAAGATATGGCGCGCTTGTATCATAAAGGGGGAAACTTGTCTAGTATCTCAGTGTTTTAGTTGGAAATCCTATGAAATTGGAAAATTAAAATACCCGTACCTATGTAGAGATATGAGTACAAACATTCACTCAGTCATTTCCCTATTTTTATATAAAATATACACATATTATATCTTAGTCTTAATACACAATTAACACTGTAAAAATACTATTAGACATACATAATACATATTGAAAGTGACTTGTTTTGGGCTAACAATTATTAATCGTAATAACTTCGCTACGGCCCTAACTTTTGTAATAATTTTTGACTAGCTAATCGCAATTCATGTAACAGGCCGTCTATTGCGTCTATTGTAAAGATTGACAAGTCCATCTAATCAGTAATAAATAAGGTTTACCGTTATGTACTGCCGATACCTTAGGGATATTACCACAAAAAAATAAACTGTTGAACACTTGTATAAGGCAAAAATGTATAGGATTTGACGTTCGTTTTGAAGTTAAACTATGTTCAACATTTTTTGTAGTAACACGATAGGTCTTTTAATATTTATTTGGGATCCATTTTCATTTAACGTTCACCTGCCTTTGCTGGAAATAATTTAGTATTTCTATCTTTATGACACCGTCAGGATTAAATTTATTATTAAATCACGTTTGATCGAGACTGTAGGTACAAAATTATACAAACAATTACATAAAGGCACATACATTGCTTCTGGCCCCACACTAGGGTACCCTGTGTCGTGGGACCTAGAAACAGCGACGTCACACACATAAGTATCCAAGACCTGTGGTTTTTTTTCTGTATCCCCAGCCGGGGATCGAACCCGGGACCTCTCGCATGGTAGGCAGAGCCACAGCCGCGGCGCCACAGAGGTCGTCAAAAGATACGGTGCTGGTAAAATCTACCCTTATCCGTTATTCGATCAGGAGTAAGATTATATGTTGGCTAATATAAATTGGGATATTATAATTGCAGCAATATTGTATGTAAGCAAAGAGTTAATGGAACAGCTTCTATTATATTAATTCATGATCTTTACCACTGCAGCAGAATATTAGACATCCAGCGCCAATTCACAAAAAAAATATTAATGTAACGATAAATATTACCGTTACCGATAAATATTTTAGCATCACCATTGCCAGCTGTGGTAATTTTTTCCTCTAAAATATATACAGTGGTGGTCATATAATTAAGAACGACTGTTTGAAAACAAGCTTTTTTCAAACTTACGAGAATAACACTTATTGCATATCGTTTTGTATCTCTCTCGGTATCGTAAAACTGTTTTACACAATCGTAGCATACAGTTATAATATGATAAATTCAACAATATTATTATATAAGTAAACTTTTTGTATATAATATATCTTAACATGTTATTGCAAACTTACTGGCTGGCCACATAATTAAGAACGCTGGATAGTTTATTTTTTTATTCAAATTTAAATAGAGAACACTCTGTAACTAGGCCACTATTCGAGTAATTTTGGCGCCATTTAGTTCTGTAAAAGTCAAAAAGTTGATCGTTTCATAATAAAAAAATGGGAAAAAAATAAAAGTTGTGATGCATCTACAAGGGAAGTAATAATAAAACTTCGCGATATGAATTGGTCATATAAAAAGATTGCCAATCATTTGCAGTGCTCAAAAACGATGATATTCCACGCTGTGAAGCATTTTAACACACATCAAACAACTTTAAATATTCCTCGTGTACCTAAACAGAGAAAGTCATCTCAGCGAGACGATCGAAATATCGTGCGTTTGGCAAAACAATACCCTTTTAAGGGGTCTAATGAGTTAAAAAAAGAATACTTTGGTGAAAATAACCCTTCAGCGATCTCAGCGCGCACTATCCGAAGGCGATTGGTAGAAGCGAAGTTGAACGGAAGGATAGCAAGAAAGGTGCCCATGTTGAAACAGTGTCATAGGCAAGCCCGGCTTGCATTTGCTAGGAGGTATGAAAGCTGGACAGCAAGACAGTGGAAAAATGTTCTTTTCTCTGACGAAACAAAAATTAACAGAGTATGTTCTGATGGGAAACGATATGTTCGACGCCCTCCGAATACAGCATTCGACCCCAAGTACACAAAAATGACATTAAAGCATGGTGGTGGAAATGTGAAAATTTGGGGATGCTTCTCTGGTCATGGTGTTGGACCTGTTAGACTGATAGAATGAAACATGGATCAATTCCAGAACAAAAATATACTCGAAGAAACTATGTTACCATATGCTGAAGACGTACTTCCGATTATTTGGACATTCCAACACGACAACGATCCGAAGCACACTGCACGCACCGTTAAAGAATTCCTCAAATCTCAATCAGTTTCTGACTTAGAATGGCCACCGAACAGCCCAGATTTAAATCCCATAGAGCATCTTTGGTGCGAAGTCAAGAAAAAGGTTTCAAATCGACGATGTGGTAACCTAACTGAATTATATAACGTTTTTTTAGAAGAATGGCTCTTGAAAAATGTCAAAAATTGATAGAATCAATGCCTCGTCGGTGTAAGGCAGTTATTAAAAGCCATGGTCACGCTACAAACTATTAACTTAGAATAAAATGTATTAAATTATAATTTTTAACATTGTCACTGTCTTATTTAATGTGATTTGTAAAATCTAAGTATCTACGGAAACAACTCTCGAGCAGCTTAAGAATCGTTCTTAATTATTTGTCCAGCATTTTTACTACTTGAATTTGTAATTATCGATAATCAATTAAATTTGTAAAAAAAATAGTAAATGTTTTAAATATTTACTCCTAATCCCGTTTACTTTATCGATGTAGCTATTTCATAACACAACTAATTACTTTTAAGAAGGAACTTAAAAGTACACATAGCATAGTTTTGAAAAAAAATATCTGGTACTACAAATCGTTCTTAATTATATGACCACCACTGTAAAGTGGCCTCTTTATATATTTTAGAGATTCAACATCTGTCCAGTAATAAAATCAAATTCTAGCCTTAAAATAAGTAATTGCATTATTTATTCAACAGCTCTATTAATAAATCATATTATTTTTTCATGAAAATTTGCATGTTTTTCCTGGATTTTTGACAATTTTAAATCGAATAGAATAGAAAATCTCCATCCGGGCACCCCACTTCCTAGGCAGTCTTGTGGCTAGACTCTATTCTAGAGTGTTTTTTATGAGTCGGAGGCACGGAGTGGCGAAGGCGACCGCGCACTGCTGCGCACCGAGCGAGATGGAGCGGCCGAGGCTGCGGAGGCGAGCGCGGGTGCTCTGCAGTGCGAAGGCATCGCCTCACCCCCGTAGTAGCCGGAGGTAGGGCGATTTCGAAATAATAATGCGAATCTAGATTCAGTCATCAAATATCTTAAGATTACGTATGGAATAGAGGTGAATATATGAAATTATTGTATAGATGCAGTTGACACTTATTAGAAGCTGGCAATTCGTAGACTTAATACTAATTTAGTTGCAATAGAAGTATTACGATGCTGAGTTATATGAACTGTAGCTTGTATTTCAATATAAGATCTGCTTGAAAATAATTTATTAGGCGCTTGATATGTGTTTCTGAGAGTACAATTAATCAATTTTAAATACACAACTGGTGTTTAAAAAAACCTGCATTAAATAACACCATATGGGTGTTATTTAATGCATATACATTTGATATATTGCACCTGGGTTGCCTATCTAAATCTTAGACCACTAGTAAAATTTTTTTTGGCAACATGAAGTGCAAGTCCTTATTGAATCAACAATATAGGACTAATGTGCGTGTGTGAACAGAATACGAATGAACTTTATTGCTAACATCAATAAGGCATTGATTACAGCAGTAAGGCCTTGTAAAATATAAGCAGTACGTTACTCGTGTCATGCTAGTGATTTCTTGTTAAATTTACTAACGTTCTAAAATAAAATATATACAACTGTCGGCGAATATTCGGCGCATACAATAGAACAGTAAAATACGTTCGATATAAATAGAAATGTAAATACTCGACAGATAGAAAAGAACAGCCAAATTCGACGATTTAACTAGAACTGTCAAATACAAAGCATATATATCTTATAACAGTCAACAACTCATAGAAGTTCCAAATACAACTCATAGAAGTTCCAAATACAACTCATTAGAAGTTCCAAATACAACTTGTAGGACTGTCAAAAACGATACTTATAGAACTGTCAACTATGGCTTGCAGTGATCCCAAGCGCCATCGCTGACCTATAGACCTGTCACATACTCTGGCGAAGCTGTAAACTTGTTCATTAACATCAGGCCCTCCGCACACGGGACTACTCGAAGGCGACTCGAGATAGATACGCGAATCGCCACCACACAATGTCGAAGGGTCGATGACGCGTCTGACGTCAGACCCTGTGCGAACAACGAAATAACGCGACTAAGAGCGACGGGTAGACGCGTATCAAACTCGAGTCGCCTTCCGTGTGCGAACGTAAATGTCTATACTCTGGCGAGCGACACTGTACTGTGGTCTGGGTTGTTCAGTCGTCCCACTCGCCGTCGCTGGTGGTCTGGTCGCTGTCCTCGTCGTCGGAGGAGTGTATGGCGCGACTGCGGTCCTCCAGCGCCTGCATGAGCGCGCCGGCGAGACTGTGCGGCGCGTGCGCAGGCCGGCGCTCCGGCAAGGACGAGCCGCTCTCTCGTGCCACCTGCAGCCGTTAATGCGGTTGTACCTCTCCGGAACAATTCCATTCAATTCAATTCAAAGATTTTTTATTCATAATAGCACAAAAATTGAGACTTAATGAACATAATCAAGCAAGCATAATATAACATTAAGTAGGTGCCTAATTATTACATAGTACATAATATATAGGGAGCAATGGTTTAATGCCAGATGGTGTCTTGTAAAAAGTCATTAATTTGTGCACAGGCCTTTGTGCACAAAGTGTGCTTTATACATTTTTTGAATAGAGTTAATTTGATTGAACGATAGGTCCACTTGTCCAAATGGTCTACATTTCCTATCAGTCTACTTGTCCAAATGATCTACATTCCACGTCGGTCTACTTGTCCAAATGGTCTAAATTTCCCATCCGTCTACTTCTCCATACGGTCTAAATTCCCCATCAGTCTACTTGTCCAAATGATCTACATTACCCTTCGGTCTACTTGTCCAAATTGTCGTCATACCCCATTGGTCTTCTTGTCCAAATGGTCTAAATACCCCATCAGTTTACTTGTCCAAATAGTCTAAATTCCCCATCGGTCTACTTGTCCAAATGATCTAAATTCCCCATCGGTCTACTTGTCCAATTGGCCTACATTCCCCTTCAGTCTACAATACATCTCTAATCTCATAACGCACGGGTAATGACATTTGCTGCTGCAGCTACATTCTGTATCTCTTCACATACCCCGATTCCTTTCAATTTCAAATAACAATCGCTTTAGATGACAGCTCCTGTGGAACAATCGCGTTCTGTAGCTTTAATCTGCAGCGTTATCATGTAATTCTGACATCTCTTCTAGCTTCTGACAATTTAATCGCTTTTGAAACATTGATAAATCAGAACATCGCAACAAAATCGTAAAAGTCGGCTCGTGTCAAATAATCCTGTTGTTAAATTTTTCAAAACGATTGAAATTCCTGTTTGTGAGAATTACATGATAACGCTACCGTATCCCGATATCAATCGTTATACCTTTCAAATAGTAAAATCGACCGATCGCCAGAAAAGACAGCTCGTGTAAAGTAATCGTGTTCTGAAAGGTTGATTTTTCAATTTGACAGTTGTTGCTATCTGTGTCAGAAATACAGAATATAACTACTGGGTGGTCGACGTCACTTTCAAGTTGGCGAACAGCTTTCAAAACGTCCACTTGAAAGATATCGGGAATGATTTCATAGATACAGAAACAGCGCTACGGGGTAACGAGGTTCACCGGTACCATCTATCGATGCGGGCAACCTTAACTGAATGCGATAGTGCTGGTAAACCTTTAATCGCTATGGAGTCACCCTCTGCAGCCTGGTCCTGTGGTCTCGACAAAGATAGCCAGCGCTGTTCGACCGGTGTTGGTTGTAAAGTGATAACTTTGCAAAATAAAAGAGTTGACACATAACATAGCGTCACGCCTTTTCCCATACGGGGTGGCAGAGGCACAATTGTGCCCGCTTTGAGCCAGTTATTCAATAGTCCATTTTGCGTGACAGGGGGCTAGCCCATCGCCGCAGCTATGGAGTAATGAAGGTTTCCTCACGACGTTTTCCATCACCGTTAGAACGTTCGTGTAATGCACTTAAGATAAATAAATTATCTCATTGGTACATGGTCAGGAATCGATCCTGCATCTCCTGTGTGAGAAGCAAGCGTGAAACCCATTAGACCACGGAGCTGAAAAGGGGTTGAATAGTGTAGTATTGTACAAATATTATCACAAACGGTGCTGTTTGGCAAAGTTATCAGTTTACAACGGAGACGTCGGGCTCACAGCACTCGCTATATTTGTCGAGACTGCGAGGCCTGGCAGATTGTTATTACGATCAATCGATTTGACCTGACAAGTCGCTCTTTTTATTGATTGATAGATAACGAAAATTGTGTGCTTGCCGGGATTGCGTTGCTAGTCAGAAATGAATGTATGGACTCACCGATCGCAACTCAATGCCCTGTCTGATTTCGCTGAGGAGGTCAGACCTACTGTTTTCCACCACAGGCTTCGCTTCCACCTCCACTTTCTGAAATGAACAAGACAATAACTTCAAAAATTAAAAACCGACTACTAAAACATCTCGCTCGGAATATATAGCCATCGGAAGGTCAATCGATTCAACTCAATGCAAGCGAAGCAGCGAGCAAGAGCTAGGAATATATATCCCATCAAAATCATTTTTATGTAAAATGTTGCCAAGACGAGACCAAATGGCTCGCACTGTCAAAAAGTTATCAGATCTCATGTACCTAGATCCAAGCTTCTAACTCTAGACGCCCTAACTCTACAAGCCCTAACTTCACAAACTCTACACCTTAGTCAATATATGTTTCTAGGCCGTTTCGCTGCCGTCACATGGGCGTAAGGTGAATTTCACTGTTCATTTCTTTTTCTTTCTTCTTTATTCTTTATTGCATAGATAATATAAAGTTACAGACAATTAAAAGTAATGTAATAAGCAAAGGCGAGCTTATCTCTAAAAAGAAATTTCTTCCAGCTCATTTCCTATCTGCTATATAATAGTTCTTATAATAGGGTAAACGTTCCAAGTTTTTTTTTGTTGTTTACTTGTGTACTGTTTACTTGTGTACTTATGCTAGCTCACAAACCAAATTTCAACTTTCTAGGACTTCAGGAAGTACCCCAAGAATTTTGATGATCATCATCAGTGAGTCAGTGACGAAATCTGGGCTTTTTAGATATCAATAAAATCTGTATTATGAGTAATAATAATAATAATAATAATAATCGTTTATTGCAAGCGTGCCCATAGAATGAATATAATCTACTCTATGTTATCATGCCTTAAAAGTTATGCAATTGAAACATTATCAGCCTTACTAATAGAAGAAGTTATTCACTGTGTAATTTATTCAGTGTTTTGTCTTGCTTTGACATTTGACATTTACTCGACGTATGAAAAAGACAAAACACTGTATAAGTTAAACAGTGAATAACTTTTTTTATTAGTAAAGTTTATTTATTTCCATTTTATTAGTAAGGCCATATGTGTTTAACCGGTCCATACCGCACACGTCACACAATTTATTATGGTATAAAAGCTTGCTGAGAGATTGACTTGTGGAGATGTAGCCTGTAATTAATTGATGGGTTTGATTTCTTTTTAGACCATTTTTTTATGTTTTTACTTTTAATTTATTTTATATTTTGAAGTTATCGCTGTGTTGTTGTATCTAAATTTTTCTTAGTCTTCATTTAATTTAAAGCGTCACTGTTCACTGGTCGTTTTCCCGTTAATTTAGTATAGTCTAGAAGAGATCTAGATGACATACAAAAAGTAATCAAATCTTGGACCATAACACTTGTCAAGATAAATCATACGTCAACCTAACACGAAGGTTAAAGGGGGCTTCGCTTCGCCCACCCCTACAAAAGCCTTCACCTACCCTGACCCACCTCGTCGCTCTGATTTGTAAATATTCCTGTGCAATGCAAGTTTAAACCAGTTCACAATTTAACGGTTTTACATCGATAGATGATAAACTAACCCTCCTTTGGCTTCGCTGTAGTCGAATAAAAAGAATTATTTCTTAACTAGTAAGTAAATGTAACTCACCTTCAGATTGCCTCCCTTCCGTATGCTGTCCATGAGCGCGGCCCTCGGGTCCGGCCCCGCAGGCGGCGCCGGCGCGGCGGGGGGTGCCGGTGCGGGGGGTGCGGGCGCGGGGGGCGGGGGCGGCGGTGGCGGCGGCGCGGGCGCGGCGGGAGGCGGCGGCGGCGGAGGGGGGATGGATGGCGGGGCCGAGGAGGGCGCTAGAAGTGGACAACGTAGTTAAATTACCACAAAGTTGTACTGAAGAACTGGCTAAAGCGAAAGGAATGTCACGTCTCGTAACGAATCAAGTCCCACTGGCACCCGTTGCTAAAAATGTGTCGTGATATGACACGTTGCGTCTTCATGGGAAATAGATCAGGTAAATATTCAAATAAGTCAACGTGCTGGAGGAAATCATGGTACCTATAGGGAGAGCAACAGAATAGTGAAGTGTCGTTCGTCTTCACTCACAATCAAATCAGACAACGTATCTAATAGTTTTTGGCCTTAGGTAAATAAAAAACGAGGTGTGTTCCAATCCATTGGTGCATAATTTCTCAACAACACCCTCAAAGCCTGCCCCCTTTCCTGCCCATGTATGTGTGGGTGGGTACTCACGTTGCGCGGGTCTCGGCGGCGGCGGGTTTTTGGGCGCGTGCGCGGGCGGCGGCGGCGGCACTGCGCGCGCCGGCGGCGGTGGCGGTGCCCGAGACGCTAGCGAACCAAATAACATAATAAATCTTATTTTTCAAGGTACTTTTGCAGAATTAACTAATCCTTAACACAAATTAAAAACTATAACTACCCTACAAGATTAGATTCCTGCGACTCTCCACTGAAGTCATGTGCTTAGAAGTCATGACAACACACGATCTCGCCCCGCTGCATAACCGCGAAACCCACTTGGTAGCGTTATGGATGTATGTAGTACAAATATTATAGTTTTAAAACTGCAAAAAAATAACGTACATCATACTGGTCAAGGCACCATGTATCATCGTGGTCACGGCACCAAATTACAATTCTAAATTATGATTATATTTATAGGCTCCAGTATCCCAGGAACCCAGTCAGGAATCTTCTTTACTAAGAGATCATGACGTAGCAAAACTGTCGATGATTAAGGTTCGTGTATAAGTTAAATTAGCAGCTCGATTTAGGTGGTTAAAATTTTGGACACAATCATATTAAAATAAAGTTCATAACAGCTCACACTGAAACATGGGTGTTACGTCAGTCACTGCGGCAGAACAGTGCAAAAATTTTATGTTTCTCATTTATCTTTCAAATACCACGGATTGTTTCTTAATTTCAAACATATAGTTATAAGTTATTTGGATTACCTAGTCAACGCAAGACGCAAGAACCGTATCAATATGCTTTACAATGCATTTGCGAAGCGTGCCACTTTTGCGCACTAATGCTTTTTACTTTTCAGTTTTTTACTTTTTAGCTCCGTCGTCAGCCCAGCGCAGAGCTTTTCATTATTTGAGTAAAGTTTTACAAATTAGTCAAGTGCAGAGCCACCAGGTTGCTGTTCAGTGGGCAAAATTAGAACTACGGTCCGTCATCCGCCATTTCGAAAACATCATTCCGCTGTTAGTTTCTGTCTAGTGTGAAGGCTCTCGTAATTTTTGTATGATTTCATTGTGAAAATTGCAAATAAATTGCCGAAACCTCTCAAAAGTGATGCACTGCTAGTAATTTTAAAGGTTTTATCTTTTATGAGAGACGAGAAACGCCTCCAAGCTCTAATAATACCATTCGGAAAGCTGAATGAACGCGTTGCTGCTGCGACAAGTCAGTGCTGCCAGATATTAGATTAAATCACCCACAATAAAAAAAAATATTCTTTCGGTTCTCCCCTCCTGTTTTCAGTCTTTATCGACTCCATCTCCGACGTTCTGTCTTCTTCGTACCATCTCTGCGCAGATGATCTCCAAATCTCACTTTTCCCCCTGCGATTTAGTTTCATCCGTGGAGATGTTGAATGCTGACCTCGAGAATGTGAAGGACTGGGCCTCGTCCGACGGGGTGTTGGTTAACCCGATAAAATCGCAAGCAATTATTATTGGAACCAAGCACTCACTTTCCTTATTACAGAAACCTATTGTTCCTGTAACTTATAATGTTAATACAATAGAGTACACTGCTAAGGCGAAAAACCTCGGGGTCATATTTGATAGCCAGCCGTGTTGGTTTCCACATGTCTGCGAGGTCAGCAGACGGGTCTTTGCGTCTTTCCATTCCCTCAGGCGTCTCCAGAACTTCTTGCCACGGCAGACCAAAATTACCCTTGTACATTCCCTTCTCATGCCGCTAATCGACTACACCGATGTTGCATGGGAACGAAGATAAACTGAATAAACTCGAGCGACTTTAGAACCTCGGGATTCGGTTTATCTTCGGACTTCGCAAATTCGACCATGATTCTCAATATCGCAAAGAGTTGGGGAGTGGCTTCCGATTCGTCGACGCCGAGATCCTCACAATTGTTATTATCTGTTCAATATCTTGAAAAATCCGAGCTACCCCCAACAAACTTCGAGCCCGTTTATTGGCACCGGAGATCTCACACTGTCCCACTAGTAGCCACTCCGTGGCATAACAATGCTGCGTATAAGCACTCTTTCAGGTTACGGGCGATCCGACTTTGAAACGCACTTCCTTGCACAGTAAGAGATAGTCCCACTCTTTTTTCTTTTATTTTATTTTATTGTGGGGTCACGCTGCGAATGCTAATAGTATATTTATTCTGCAGAAACGGGCTGTTCGTGCAATTTATAGATTAGGGCCTAGAGTGTCACTGAGGGAAAAGTTTAAAGAAATCAATATTCTGACATTTGTGTCTCAATATATCTATGACAATCTTGTGTATGTAAAAAGAAATATAACTAATTTTCAGAAGTACAGTGATATATACAATTTTAATACTAGAAATAAAGACAAGTTGGTTGCTTATGTAAGCCGACTACATAAAATTAGTAATTCTTTTAAAGGCAATTGTATACGCTATTACAATAAGGTCCCTACTGATATTAAAAACTTACCTTTAGACAAGTTTAAAAAAATAATAATAAAACAGAAATTGTATAAAAAAGGTTACTATAGGATATCTGATTATTTAGAGGACAGATGTCCATGGGAATAGATTGTTTGAGTAACAGGCTGTTTCGATATATAATTAGCATTCATTTTGTAATTTGACAATATTTTATTTAAAAAAGGAAACGCAAAAGATGCGACGACTGTGGAGTTTCTTCGGTGAGCTCTTCTCCACAGATTCCGCCATTGTGTTAGTGAACTCACCCAAAAAAATGTAATGACAGATCTAAGTGATGTAACAACATCCTAAGGAAATAAATGATTTTTGATTTTGATTTTGATTTTAAGAAACATATTAAAGAGTTATTGTATGTATTTATATGTAAAGTCTAAAGATAAAGATAAAGATAAAGAATCATTTATTCAGGAACATAGGTAATATGTAGATCTTAATCAATGACATTGAGTGATGGGTCTCTATGCTCTGCCATGGGAGGGCATATGAATATTATTTACATTATAAGTATTAATTACATTATAAACAATAAAAATTAGCGTAGAATTACTAATTACCTACATATATGACTATATTAGGCATCTGGCAAATAATACATTGTCGCCATCTTTATAAAACATCACTGAGGTATTCATCGACACTGTAATAAACCTTGTTTGTTAGAAGACCCTTTATTTTCTTTTTAAATGTATGTATATTTTGTATTTCTTTTACAGACTGTGGGAGTTTGTTATATATTCTAATAGCCATGACAAATATACTTTTATTAAAATAGGCTGACTTGTGGCACTCCATTTTGAGCATCATATGGTGACGCCTGCTTTTGACATTTTGAAAAAGATGCATATTACTTTTGACAAAAACCAAGGTTTCGTTTATGTAAATAGACGGCATCGTAAGAATGTTGAGACTCTTGAAGTAGGGTTTACAACTGTCAGTTTGGACCAGCTTGCACATAGCCCTCAAACATTTCTTCTGCGCTTTAAAAATAGTCTCTCTACCCGTCGCATTTCCCCAGAAGATTATACCGTAGCGCACGGAAGACTCTACAAAACCATGATACGAAACAAGTACAGCATCAGTGTTCACAATTTTTGTAAGCATGTGTAACGCATACGCATATTGATTTAGCTTCTTTTGCAAGTGTTCGATGTGTGTCTTCCACGACATGTTGGAATCAATATGGAGACCTAAGAATTTTGTTGTCTCTGTACATTCAATTTGCTCATTCAAGTATTTAATATTCAATGCGTATTGCTGTCCGTGCCCTAGCCTATATTTCATTAGTTTAGTTTTTCCCAGATTAATTAAAAGATTGTTTTTTGTTAGCCATTCAATTATATGTGTTAAATTATTATTAATGTCATTTTCATATATGTCTAAATTAATTAAATTATTACCGATAAATGTCACTGTGCTGTCGTCAGCAAATAAAACTATTGGATGATTTATAGCTTTTGGGATGTCATTTATATATATAATAAACAGTAAAGGTCCTAATACGGATCCCTGTGGAACACCATACTTAATTTCCTTTACGTCAGAAGAATACACTTGATCTGTTTTTGTCTTAGGGCAGATTTTGTTTATTTGTGTCAATTGTGACCGGTTACTCAAGTATGATGATTCTAGTAGACTAAGAACATTCCCTCTTATTCCGTAACTATTTAATTTTTGAGCTAAGATTTTGTGATCGACATAGTCAAATGCGTCTGTGAGGACCATAAATATCGATGACACTCTTTTGCCGTTATCTAGGTTTTTCATTATCGTGGTTAAAAAATCGAAGACAGCCATATTAATGTTCTTATTTCTTCTAAATCCCTTCTATTCATCCGCAAGTATATTATTAAGTTCTAAATATCTGTATAATTTTTCATATATTGCTTTTTCAATTATTTTGGGAGTGGCGTTTGTGTTGCCGGACCGAACGGACGTGTCCCCCCGAGATCTCGCAAACGCATTTAAACAAACAATAGTTTTCATCCCCGGCGCGCGCCTTTTGTTCTGCCTCCGGAGGCCCGAAAACGAGCCTGGCTTATAGGCTGGCTTATACCGCGTGTTACTGTAAGGGTTACCTGGGGAATGTGCGCGATCCATCTAGGCACCCCATCTGTGCAATACCGCGCATTTCAGTGATTGTGATGATACTAGTGCGGTCAAGTGTAATGAATGCCCAGAGAACTGCGCGATACTCTTAGGCATCCCATCTGTGCAAGCCCTAGAATTCTAGGCCAGGTGCACGTCTGAGCCACGCAGCGACAGGCCGGCAGCGAGCGACGCCTACGCAACACACCCTCAACGCTACTGCCTCCACCACCACCGTCGCTAAACACACCAACCTGGTGAGATCATTCCGATTAGGACATCATTGATAGTGATTACCTATCTCTAACTTTATTTCTCTCAGGACCACTCGCCGCCTGACAATAATAAACCACCACTTACCACGGCCGCGGTTGCCCCTATTGACTAAGGCATAATCACATTTATAGGTGCGTCATAGGCAAAATCAACTAATAAAACATTACTATAGCTACATATACTTATATTGCTTTGCCTGAAAATAAATTCGAGATAATTCTCCTCGAGATTTCTTTTCTCCTCATCTTCGAAAGACCATTCAAAACAGTCATTAACAATAACCTTCCACTAAACCCTGAAACTCTATGAATAAGCCAACCCAAAACTTAACAATCCTAGAATTATTTTTACGTAGCTAAACTGCAAATATACTAAACCCGACAATAAACAAAAACTAAACACGTGCATGCCATAAAAAGGCCATCTCACCAAATTCCCAGAAACTAGACAAAACAATTGACTGCTATTTAGGAACAATTGAAAAAGCTTCGAAGCACAAAAGGCCCACAACGTTCCCTCACACATCTGGCACCCATTCTATATTGTCAGCCCATCTTGGAAATACCGGGAAACATTAGAATAAAAATAGATCGTAAAAGGCCACACAGCGTCTCTCATCATACCGGCCGTACACCTCTTAGAAACAACCCACACACACATTCATATTAGCTAAAACAGCATGAGGCTCTCTCCTGTAGTAATATCTTACAATGGAAACTCTACCAATGCCCAGAGATGGAAACTGCCTGTTCCATGCAATTGCAGACCAAATCAACCATCTGTTTGGAGCGACATTCAACCATACCCACATCAGAAGCGACTTAGCTAGATACGTGGAAGCTAACAGCAATTATCCACGCATCAAACTTGCGATCGACGCACCAAACGCAGAAGCTTTCACTGAGTACATAAAAAATCTCAACATACAGGGCACGTGGGGAGGTGAAGAAATTATCATAGCAGCCGCAGAGTTCTACGTAATAAGTGTAGCGATCCATCAACAAAATGGCCCATCAATCGCATATAGCCCCCAACAAGAATATAACGCAGTCGGAACTATCAACTTGACCTTTTCCGACAGCCACTACGACAGCGCATACATAATAGAGCACCAAAACGTAATCAACAACCAGTCAAATTTACAGCATCTCACTTTTCCCATACCAAAATACAGCGCGACAACCAAAGTACACTCAAGTTCCACCTGCCCCAAAAACAGATAATATGATAGCGGTAAATCTAAACACCTTCCCCCGGCCTACCCAAAATGCACAACTCAAGATAAGATGACCAATGACTTTGATACTTACCGTACCGACACATACACTCACACGCCACAAACACATGCATCCCCTTCCGCCGGGTCAGATACAACCGGGTACTTATCTTTAGGGCCTTGTTCACGGACTGAACCTCGACCCGAGTCACGGACCCAACTAATATGCACTAATGAAGTGAATTGAAGTAGGTGTTATATTGCAATGAGTCTCACTAGCTGAGCAACAACCTGGTGAGATCGCTGCGATTATGATAGCCCCAACTCAGATCAAAAGGCAAAACGAACTCTATATCTGGCAGGTAATCCCCTCCGTAATGCTAAATACCATGTCATAAACAGATACCACGCTCGCTTCAAATTACTACTCCAACTCCAAACTATCCCACAGGCACAGTGCCGTACTAGTAGGTAGGATAGGTATACCTAAATACAAAACTAGGCAGGAACCTACCCAATAACAGTAAAACAAAACTTAACTATTTCTAACTTTATCCGGTCCGACAAGCCCACAAAAATAAAACAATAATGCAAGCCCGTCTACTACATAACTGCATATTCCGAGAAATAGCGAGAAACAGCCAACAATTGCACATCATAAAAGGATCATTTTTCCATCTTCCAGAAAACAGGCAATTAACAAAAGACTTCCACTGATGAACAATAACAACAATAAAATCGGAGACTTTTTGTCCTAAGAGGCTCTCTACCGAGAATAAGGGCGCACGAAGATACGCACAAACTTTGACAATCGCAACCCGTACGATCTGTTAATCGTAGACAAAGGTAGTTCAAATAAATCACGCTATCTCTAAGTTCTTCCGTTCAACAACATCCCAAGAAGATAACCTAATGGAAGCCTTACCAATGCTGAGATGGTAACTGCCTATTCACCGCAATTGCTGACCAAATTAATCACCTATGTCAATTAACATGCAACCACACCCACCCACATTCGTAAGGACCTAGTTAAATATGTAGAAGAAAACGGCGATGAACAGAACAAAGCTCGCAATCACTGAGCCTGAAATCCTCAACAACTCAATATTGAAAATCTGCGCAATTACGGTACTTGGGCTGGAGAGGAGATTATAATACCAGCTGCCGAATACTTTCTAGTTAACGTAACAATCCACCAGCAAAATACACTATCGCTCACATTCACGCCCAAGAATCCAGCGGATGCAGTGAAATCTATCAACCTCAACGGCACAGGACACCACAACGACAGCGTATACTTGCTTGAATCGCCAAATTTACCCACGGATCAAGCAACCGATAACCAAACTGATAACACCATACTTTCCCCGATACTTAATGCAACACCCAAGACCTCCTCAGGGTCAACCATAACATCAACAGAAGACATCCCAGACAACACCGGATATACGATGATACGAAACAGCCCCATATTTAAACCACAAGTCACACGCGAGCGTATGCGCATTGCTACTTGGAACGTTGATGCGGAATTGACTAACAGAAACATACACATAGCCTATATACAGGAAACAAACATGATACATATGTCAAAACACTATCTCTGGTATCTGTATGCTCGCATCGGACAAGACGCTATAAAGAAATACAGGAAAAAGGGAATTATAGGAACAAACCTCCTTCACAATATTGCACACAAATATTTTAAAAGTTACATCAAAAGAAAATGCATGTACAAGGGCGAGCTTGTCTCTGAAAAGAGATTTCTTCCAGCAAAACAAGGCATTACAGGAATTGCTATCATAAAAGGGTAGGCAGTGCACAATATTAATTACTATAACTAAAATTTCTAGGAATAAATTAAAATATCTGTAAAATACAGATAGCAAATACGAAATAATTACCGATATATACATAAACTTTACATATAATAATATAAATACAATAACTTTTACGAAAGAGACAGGTAGTGCTCTGATATGTTTCTTAAAAAAAAAAAGGATCGGACTGTCTCTTATAGTGCAAAGAGTGCAAAAAGTGCATTCCAGAGTCGGACCGCCCGCAACCTGAAAGAGCGTTTATATGCAGCGCTGCTATGCCGCGGAGTAGTTTAAAGTGAATAATTAAATATCATCGGAGAAATGATCATGGCAAACTTAAAAGTAGAAAGACGAAAATTCTTATAAGAGACCCCATAAACAACCAGTGTATTGGACGGAGTTCCAATACGAACCGTAAACGAAATCAAATATTTCGGCACATATATTACGGCAGGACATAGGATACAATAAAAAAGAGGTGCCGGCAAGCCATATGCAAATTCAAGGCCCTAATGCATTTTTTAATGAAATCCAACATGGACTGGAATATAGTGCGCCTGATTTACAAAATGGTCATTGCACTGTTTATAAAATACGGACAAAAAGCGGCAACCCTCACTAAAGCAAACAGTTGAAAGTCAGTTCTTGACTAAGAAAATATGAACGCCTGATCCTCAGAGACATTTTTGAGAACGCCAGAAGCTTTCCAAGATACCACAAAATTCATGACTGACTACAGGGCAAAACGATAACCAAACGAATCAAAAACCACCGGATGTGTTACAATACATATTCTGCGACGCCCACAACAGCATTTACTACACGCTCCATTCAAATACGAAGCAAGGAAGAAGAAAGACGGCCGACTTATATACACCTGGAAAGATTTCCTTAAGCATGACATCAAATACTACGGCGAAGAACACAGTTACTGGACAGAATCATCACACAACAGGGACGAAGTCAGGATGGCCTAGAGGCAAATATACCGTATTCCAGAAACAGAGAGCGAAAGTGAAACTGGGAACTTACCGGAACCCAAACGAACACGACTCAGGAAACTCGACTAATAACAATAACTGAAAATAGAAGGAAAACAAGAACTTGAAGAAAATAACAGCTGCTCTCCAAATCCCACATCCTCCCCATTCCACATATCCTATATTGGCTTCAGGCTGAAGAGTCGGTCGATTGAATTCACTATCCTTCCCCTCCTATAGAGCAGGTCATTCCGCCCCCCCTCAAAACTTGTGCCCTCTGGTATGCCGGCCGAAAGACCGGAACAGGTTTAGAACCCTGGCTGGAGAAGCACCATTCATTCATTCATTCATATTGCTTTTTCAATTATTTTGGAAAATATTGGGATAAAAGCCACTGGTCTGTAACAATTAATATGTTCCTTGTTATCTTTTTTGAAGAGTGGTCTGACGATAGAAGTTTTCAAACGATCCGGAAAAATACCATGTTCGATGCAGATATTTATTATGTAGCATAACATCGGGCAGATAATATCAGCAACATATTTTATAACTTTTGTCAAAACTTCATCGTTTCCTGTACTGTTAGTGTTCTTCAACGATAGTGTTAGTCGATAAACGTCAGCTGGAGTTGACGGTGACATAAACATAGATTTATAAAAATTATTTAATTGAATTGATTGATTATATGTCAAAGCTGGATTATTATTATTAGTATTATTAGCAGTAATGTCACAAAGAGGTTTAACTTGGTCAATAAAATTATTATTAAAAGCTTGGGCTATTTCTGTGGGGTTTGTTAACAAATTTCCATTGACTTTTATGCAATTAATACCCTCTTTGGGTATGTGATTCTTTGTGTTGTTTATAATTTTCCAAACCGCTTGGCTTTTGTTTGACGATGTTTTGATGTAGTAGTCATTTTGCGCCTTTTGTGTCGAAACTATCACTCTCTTCAGGCGTTTGGAGTACTGCTTAAAAAGTTGTTTGTTGGTAGAGCTTGGATTTAATCTATAGTCCCACAGTAGTTTTCTTTTCCTTTTGCAACATCGTTTTATGCCTTTTGATATCCATTTTGTTTTCTTAGTTATTATATTCACTTTGATTCTATTTAAAGGGAAACATAGTGAGTACAGAAGCGTGAAAGCATCATGGAAACAATTAAATGCTTCATTGGGTTTAGTGCTGTCGTATACATCACTAAAAGTATGCTGACCTAGGTAGTTTCGAAATTTTTGTATGTTTACCTCGCTTACATCACGTCGCATGATAAAATAGTGTGTCAGAGAGAAAACCTTTTTTACGGGTAACGCAATTATTTGCGCTGTGTGGTCAGATAGTGCTAACTCCACAATTTCACCCTTGCAACCATGCACGTTATGTAAGAAATTGTCGAGACATGTGCGACTGCTTAGGCGAGTTGGTTCATTAAATTTACTCTTTAAGTTATAGTTACTTAGTAAATCCACAAATTTTCTTTTTGCAACGGTGTTACTAAGCATGTCGGTATTGAAATCACCACCTATAACGACCTTTTTATTTTATAGCAAACTAGTTGCAGTATTTCTTCTAATTTGGTGAAAAATGATTCTAATTTTTCACTCTTATTTGTTTGGGGTGGTACTCTATGAGTGTATGTAGTATATTTCGGTACTTATTTAGTAGTTACTGTCTTTATTTTATAAGTATTTATTTCTTGGCATTTTATTTGGCTACCTACCTTTTATAATAATATTTCCTTTAATGTATTGGTTTGCTGGAAGAAATATCTTTTAAGAGATAAGCTCGCCTTTCTACATACATTTTATTTTATTGTAACTAGTACAATATTTTTGTGCAATAAAATAATTATGAATCAATTACGACAGGTATTCCTTAAGTGCGGCGGCTCGAACTCACCTCACTCACCATGACCACAATTATTTTTTCAAAATATAAATAAATTCCTATTATTCCGCACTTTTTGTTTTATTTATTCACTTACTAAGATTCATAGCTATATTTGAATATTGTAGGTGATTTATTATATTTATTATTGCAATTATAATTTCGCCATATTGAACATTCACCATGTTAGTTAGACTTGTACGATTGATTGCAATATCTTATTCTTATGATTATGAATATGATTATTCAAAGCCCCTTGAATTTAATTCCTTTTTTTCTTGGTGAATTTCTTAAATTGCAATATCAAATTCTCTACTAGCGATGCTATCAACTGAACAGTAAAGATGGTGAAGCTGTACAAAGTACCATTTATATAAAAGGTACAATAAAACGAATACTTCATTTAAAGCGTACTTAATTACTTTAGTTTCAGATTTTGGTCAATAAACTAATTTTAAATATTCATTAAATAAGTTTGGCTGAACGTAGTTTGCCAGTGCCTTTTTGCTGACGTGGCAGCTATTTTAACATGCGCATCATTAGAGTCCCCACCAATAGCCGCGGCGCCACCGTGCCGTCTTGTTAAAGTATTTAGGTCCACTTTCGGTCGCAGGACATGAGTGGTGGTGCGGACTATAGATATGTTGAGCGCGCATGTATTTAAAATAACAGCGCCATTTTACTAATTTCTTGTCTAGTTATTTTTTTTATTTATTGCCTCGTACAATGCATAGTAAAACATTGTAGGATACACGCGCGTAAGATGGGTTCCGACTCGTGTCGACACCCACACTCGCTCGCTCGTAAATAAAAATGCCACTCGTCGGATATCACCCACTTCCGGCGCCAAAGCGGAGCCATTCTTAGAATTAGAATTTGAAACGTGTCAACAATAGGGAAAGTGCGTTCCGAGTCACCTCGACAAAGCCGTCATCGCTCACGTGACGTCACGACCATCATGCCCGTTCCGAGTGGGAAATGGCGACCATCATAGATATCCATTCGGAACGCTTTGAACGCGACTGTAGACGTTGACACTGGCAGATAACACTATTATAACCCAACTTTTGTTAGTTCTTGACATTTTGAGTGGTAGACGGTCGTAGTAGTTATATTAGCTATGTTTTGGGTGAATAAGTGAGGAAATAAACAATTATGGAGCGCCAGGAGTCGCTGCTGGTTGCTGTTCTAAGTTTGATTGTCAGCTGTCAGCGTGACAGCTGTCACTTTTGATGGCTCGCTCACAGTGCTGACGCTCAGAAGCATGGGCGATGATAGCACAACATGGCGGCGTTAATGATGTTCATGACGTCATATAAACCATTTTGAGCTATCGTTGTCACGATTAAACTCATAGGCTCGTACTCGTAGACGCTATAATCGATTATGGTGCGATTCGGAACGCGCTGTTCTTCACCTCGTTTGGTTTAAAATCAAGGTGGAGAAGTCAAGGCAGTGTCACTTTAGCGCTTTAAGGATGGCAATTTGAGAATACCCAGCGTCTTAAGAGCTAATAACTCACGCGGTCCGGGCGGGTGCGGATGCGGGTGCGGGTGCGAATGCGGCGGCGCGGGGCTGCGGCTGGGCACGGGCGGTGCAGGCGCGGGCGCGGCGGGTGCGGGCGGCGGGGGCGCACGCAAGCTAGCTACGCCACACACACACAAACAATAGAGCGTGGTTAACTATTGAACCCTTCTTGTTGCATGCGTCGATCTGTTTCATATGACCCCTCCGGCCGATTTCGGAACTGCGATTCGTAACCATAGATAGACTATAAGGTATGCAAACGAGCTTGCCTTTGTACATATTTGTCTGTATTGTTTGAGGTTTGTTCTGTTTTGTGCAATAAAAACAGGGTGTTTGGTAGATCGATGCAAAGACTTAAAGTCTTAAAGTGAAACTAGTACAGAACCAGTTGAGCCAAATATGTCTATGCGATGCGAAGTCTTTCTGTTTAATTTTAATAGATGATTTATTGTATGGTATGTTTTTGGCGAAAATTTCCTTATTTTTTGCAGTTAATCGATAATAATTGCAAAATTAAACAATAATTGAATTACTTTAAAATCAATCAATAATTCAGACTTCTTTTACAGACCTTTGAAGAGCACGATAAATTTCAATCATCAAAAAAACAAGCTTTTCGGACCCAATTTAAAAAATAAAACGGTGAAATCTTTTTATGTGCAAATATTTTTTAAATCATTCTTGGTTATTGCTATGCCATTTGAGGTGTCAGTTACGCGAAAACCTGAGGTTTTAAAATACATTCTTAAAATTAAGACCTACAAATTATATTGAGAGAGAAGAATCGTTTTTAGGGTTCCGTACCCGAAGGGTTCCAAACGGGACCCTATTACTAAGACTTCGCTGTCCGTCCGTCCGTCTGTCACCAGGCTGTATCTCAAGAACCTAGCTAGAGAGTTGAAATTTTCACAGATTATGTATTTCTGTTGCCGCTATAACAACAAATACTAAAAAACAGGATAAAAGAAATATTTAAGGGGGCTCCCATACAACAATTCTTTCAATACCACACACAAACTTATGGATGCACCTGGTTACGTACATGGAGTGTGAAAGTAACCGCACCAATAACTTTGTAAACAATATTTTGCTGTGTAAAATCCAAACTATTCACTTCACACCATCGCTTCCATTGAACGGTGGTACGGAACCCTTCGTGCGCGATTTAGACTCGCACTTGACCGTTTTTTTTATTTTATTCATTATAATCTTGCTCAAAATGAGAACCTATGGTCGCAATTTTCAACATCATTCCCTGTCATGATGTCAAAAGTCAGTCACTGACGACCCGAATGGCCGAGTCGGCAGTGATCCTGCCTGCGAAGCCAAGGGTCGGGACCCGATCGACAGTGGTTCGATTCACGGTGGGGGCAAATATTTGTTTGATGAGAACGTATGTTTCTACCCTAGTCATGGTTGTTTATCTATCTAAGGGGCGATTGTTCCAGCCCCAGATAAAGAGTCGGATAACTATCAAGCGAACATTTTTACCTAGCTGTTTATCAGTCTGATAGTAAGTCGCTCATTTTTCAATGGTTATTTATTCCTTAGTTAGCTATCTGACCTTTTTATTTCAATCCTGGCAATCCGAACTCAGAGAGATGAAACAAATATATAGAAAACAGTGGTAGTGGAGCAGGACAGACTATCGTCATAATTTCCCGTCATTTGCAAGATGGCGTCTCAAGCAACAGCTGATTTCAATCAACGTGGTGATTACTTCCTCTGAGGTTATTGTTTGTTTGGTAACATTTAGTTTGGATCGTCGATATTGTGATTTTATTTACTGAAATTTGCAATGGAATCTCAAAAAAGTGTATTAAAAAGAGAGCCAAGTCGTCAATTGTATCAAATACATCCATAGCTATTCGCCAAATCCGTAGGAACGTGGTATAATAATCGGTAACAGAAAAATTACTAGAAATAACCAATGGAAATAACCTCAAACTGCTCAAACCAAACCAAATAAACCAAGTGACATATGATTTTTGGTGACAGACAACTACTTTATACTACTGAATACAGTTATCTGGCCGTTGAAGAGGCGGATAGATTTATTCCTCTGATAGCAAAGTTATTTCACTGTTATATCCTACCAGACGATTGAAAAATTCAGTTTATTGTTAACTGTCGAATAAACAGACAGATAGACTATCTGCCTGTTTATCTGGGGATGGAGCAATCGCCCCTAAGTATAATATTTATCTATATAAGTATATGTATTGTTGTCTAGTACCCAAGATAAAGGAATCCTAGTTTGGGGCTAGATCAATGTGTGTAAATAGTGTCCAAGGTATTATATATATTTTTTTAGTATTATTTTTGAAACCAACTCCTCTTTCGTTTTAATCGTTAATGCTTATTAAGTGTTTTATTATAATGAATTTTAAAATAATCCAATTATTGTTTAATTTCGCAATTGTCTTCAAATAACTGTAAAAATCTGGAATTTTTTGCCAACCAGTAGTTTATGTGACTGCTACATAATAGAGGGCATTAATACTCCGGCTCGTTTCATAATAATATCACTCGAGAGTTTTAATGCCTAATTATGTACAGTTACATACACTAGTTTATCTACACACATATCATAAGCTCTCTTTAATGTGTTCAGGAACCGTATGTTCGACCGGCGTGGTGGCCTTGATAATTCCTTTGCACTTGCTTGTTCAGTAGTACCAACTTGACAAACAAAGTAGGGGCGGCAGGCAGGCGGGCGTCGGCGTTCGAAATTTGAATGTCATAATATGTAGAAAAATTACACATTATGGTCATAATGTGTAATTTTTCAGATAAGAAATGAGTTTTTACCAAGTAGTTTAACATTTTGCTGATCGTAACGTGCGGTTTTTGTACGCAGTAAAGAGGGTTTATGATACGTGTGTCGATAAAATAATAAATCATCAATAAAAATAAACGTTAAAACTTCGCTATAGGCAAATTTGGCTCAAATGTTTCAAATCGTCTCTATTAGCTTCGCTTCAAAGTTTTGTATCGATCTACCAAACATCCTGTATACACGATACGATACGTAGAGTGTATTATTTTGATGGGAGAGGCCACAACCCAGCAGTGAATGAAGTAGGCCAATATTGATATGAACGTTCAACTAAAATACCATCAAGATCTGACGATATCGTGATATTTCATATTTATGAAAACGCCGAGATGTCGATAATGATGTACTTACAGGTGGGCGGTGTTTGGTCATGCAACTCCTCTTTGACAGCGTCGATTCCACCATTCTGGTTGATGAACTCGTAGATGAACTGCCTGGTCGCCTGACAAGTTTACGAACAAATAAATAAACATGTGTACTGCTTTATTTCTAGACAACCAAGGCACATAAAAAACCAAGCTTTGGCGGCAAAGACATGCAGCGTCATTTTCATTGAAACTGACGAAGTGCCGATTTCCCGCCGCAGCTCAGCTTCGAACCATAATGGTTAGGCTATGTAGACAACATGGTCTCGTGGTATCAAGTGACCGGCAACCTCTGTGGCGCAGCGGACAAGGTTCTCCCTCTAAAGCTACAAGAGGTTCCTGGTTCGAATCGGGGATGAAAAACAAATCCCGAATAATGGGTTACATGTTCTTGTTCATGTTAGAGTGGTGCACTTGCCTGATCCTGCAGCTGAGTGTCCGAGATGCCGGCTCGGGAGAAGAACGAGCGCATATCCTCCTCGGGGAGGCTGTCCACGTCCACGTCGAATCCTGCCGGGATAAGATGGGCGTCGTGTACCATGCCGGGGCTGGTGTTGGGGTATTTGCAATTTGGCTGGGTAGTCGAAATAAAGGAGAAATAATCCGCCACAGTAGACCACAGCCAAAGTCTAGGCGTATGTTGAGACGCAAGCAAAGCAGCGCAGATCAGATTTTTAAAGGCAGGCAGGCTAGGAATGCTGGGTCGCTGGTCACGCCGTACAACACAGTACAGATTTTGGAGGACAGGACAGGCGAGGCAGACATAGGCCGCGAGCGCATGCTGCGACGCAACTACACAGGCACATTCGCGTCCAGAACAACCTGCACGCGTCGCGCGGAAAACTGTGCCGGCACTGCAACGAGACGCATTGCAGGACAGAAACATGTCGCTAGTGCCTGCGCCGCAGCGATCGCAGCTGTCAGTACGTTTATTAATTACAAAATCTTCTCTGCCCTGCTCTGCGTGGACCTGCGTCACCTGCGTCCCAGCATACACTCTGGCTAAGCCGCGAGCGTATGCTGCGAGATGTGACGAGAATATAACTGTATGCATTTCGCAAAACTTATGAATATCGTATTTTAATAAAAGCCGCAGCCATGCAGGCATTTTATTGTATTTATTGGGTAATAATTATTGGGTTAACCTTACAATCCCCCAAGCCTCATATGACGCTCGCCTCGAGTACCGTCCGTCCCCCAAGCGTCATATGACGCTCTCGCTCCCGCGCTTTTTTAAACCGGTATATTTTGGCCAATTTTTGTCATGTTGGTACTGTTAAAGATTTTCCAGACGCTCAATAAGACAAAGTCTATAATCCGATACAATTGTCTATGGTCATTCATAGAAAAAAATATTCCAAACGTGCCTAAAAAAAAACACTTTTTCGAGGACTTTTTTTTGGAAAATTTCAAACGCTGAAATATTGAACAGTTTATATAAGAACACACTAATGTTTTTATTGTTTTGAAAGGGTAATGTTATTTAGATTACGTAGGTATCAAATAACATGTATATGTTGTTGATGTTTTTCTCATGTCTGCTAGATTTGTGTCGAGAAGGACCATTTTCATAGATGTCTGTGATTCTCATGTCGGTACAATAATAAAGGAAGGTCACTGTGACATTAGTTTTGCATTGACTAAGAGAGGGTTTCATTAGCTACTCATATTTAGCACTCTCATAGTTCTAAGAGTTACCATTTCAACATAACCACTTGATACGTCAGTCAAGTGTCGCGCGCCGCGCGGGCTTAAGTGTGCCTGGGGGACGAGCTGTGTCGGCGCCAAGTGGCTGGGGGTGCGAGGGGTTAAGGCATGTTAGAGAGGCCATGGCTCACAGTTAAATCGACTATCGATAACTGTATACAGAAAGGGGTTGTTTTAAATCCGTATAGCACACGAGCTGATGCCCGCTCAATGTGTAGGGACCCGGACATAGCAGGGAGGTCTGACTCCTGGGCATGGGTAATTCCTTTTTTCCCCTCCAACAAAAAAAGGCATGTTAAAGTTTACTTAGCAGTATGATTTAAGGAACTGTCCAAAGTAGGACAACTTGCACGCGCGCAGAAATCTGTGCCGTTAAACGAGACGCAGGGCAGCGCGAGCCGCAGAACATGCTAGCGTACGCCCAGGCTTCGTAGATCACAACGAACAATCAATATGATCATTCTGACCGCAGGCGAGACCGCAGAGGTCAACCCACGTTTGCAGTAAACTTTAGTACTTCTATTTTACAATCGGCAACTATCGTATTGTCCCCGATCCCTCTTGGAGATATTATTATACACGCTAATAATTCAACCGAATTACCTCATCGGATACTATTCTTAGATCAAAGGCTTTCGATCGATTCGAACGATTCATCATCAGAGGCTAAAAGTTCTGTCAGCTTTATACAGACCGTGTATTTACGACTGTAGCCTGCGGGGCCGCTAAGTTTGCGGGGTTGGGCACGCGGCGAGGTAGCGGCAAACTCGAAGTGAACGGCTAGTAGTGTAATATATGTTGACGTATAACATTAATTTCGAAGAGCCGTTGTTGTCACCTTTGTTGGCGTCCCACCCGACGTGCGACACATGCTTGAAGTCCTGCGGCATGCCGATGTCCGCCTTGGTCAGCTTGCGAGTCGTCTTCTTCTTGTTTGCGCTCTTCACTGGGTAGCTGCCTGCGGAGACAGTACATGGGTTTATGTTTGTGTGAGTGCGTGTGGTTTTTTTAACCAGACTTGAAAGGCCATCCAAACGCACTGGCCTCAAAATGGTTACAGAAACTACAAAATTCATCAAAGACTGAAAAGAGGAGCACCAACAGCTCTTATCGATTTATAAGATGAATGGGTGCCGGATTAGCCCATAGGCAGAGGTAGGCAGCTGCCCAGGGGTCCCGCAACGGCTGGGAGCCTTGCGCTCCGAGGGGGAAAATATTTCATCGAGACAAATTGGATTTGATTTGAAAGATAGTGATCTATATAGACCAACAAATAGGATACTTCGTCCTGGTAACTGATGATTCCTAAGTCCTTGTAGCAGAAGAGGTTCCGGGTACCAGCTGGTATTCGTGGCAAAAAATATATTTTAGGTAGTAATAAAAGGCACATCTTTAACGCTGACCAGAAACGCACCTATTTGCTACAAATAAATTCGAAATCATTCACAAAATGGATAAATTCTCATGGTGTTCAAATCGTGTTTCATGAAGTATCGTAGAAATGACGCTATTTTATATATTGTTTAACATAAAAATATATAAACGCCTTCAAAGTAAATTTTAGAATAAATATTTTATATTATCGCTAAATAGATGTTACCAATATGAACTAACAAACCTCTCTTTAGTTTTGAAACAGAAAGTGACCTATACCATTTCGGTTCTATGAAATCTACATAGGGTCGCCTAGCTCCGCTCCGCCTGACTACACGGGACCCCGCCCGACATGCGACATGGGTAATACGGCCGATCCCCACTCACCAGCGAGCGAGGTCTTGGGCGCGAGCGCGGGCGCGGGCGGCGGTGGCGGCGTGGGCGCGACTCCATTGTGTCGTCGGTTGTAGTTCTGTAGCACCGCAGCGTTGTTCGCACTAGCCGCTAGCTCGGAGCGGCGGCGGCGATCTGTCGATCAATAGATGATTTTTCATGTCATCAATGACTAGACAGGCAAGCAATCTACCATAGTTAAGAAGACTTGGGGAGGGACATCTGATGCTACAATCTGCTGATAGAACAGTTCTGGAAAACTGGAGTGGATTAGGTACAATACATGACCGGCCACATACCATTGCTCAAAGTAAAAACCTCAAATGCACTTGGCGTGTCATACCATACTAGTACGTCCATGTCTGCACCTTAACACCTATTAACCGTAAACGTTTGTTGATAAGGAAAAAAAACTTGGTTGGTTCGCATACAATTTGGGGTGCTTGCGGTGTCTGTCTACTTCTATGTATGTATGGTCAATACCTACGCCTGCCTGTGTTCAGCGGCCATCCCTCATCATCTATCCGTCACTGACTGGAAGTCACATGATGAAGGGGCATGCCGAGGCGGGGATGGCGGGACGACCTCACCAACAGGAAGACAGGTTTATATGCAAATGTCCGATAACATTGTGCTGTGTTGCTGAGATGAGATAATTATGCTCTTGTTTGTTTATATTGTAAGCAATCCGAGGTCAGAAAAGTCTTTAGAGTTTGTATGAAACCATACTATTAGGTTTGGAAAACACTCTAGCTCTTTTTATTAACACCTTTTATTAGATAACATCGTGCAACAAATCTAGGAATGGAAATTTCGCCTACTTCTAGTTCTTATATTATTACCACATATACTATATACACAGTTGGTATATACCAAGTTTCATGACGGATATAGGTATATATATACAGTGGTGGTCATATAATTAAGAACGACTATTTGAAAACAAGCTTTTTTCAAACTTACGAGAATAACACTTATTGCATATCGTTTTGTATCTCTCTCGGTATCGTAAAACTGTTTTACACAATCGTAGCATACAGTTATAATATGATAAATTCAACAATATTATTATATAAGTAAACTTTTTGTATATAATATATCTTAACATGTTATTACTGGCTGGCCACATAATTAAGAACGCTGGATAGTTTATTTTTTTATTCAAATTTAAATAGAGAACACTCTGTAACTAGGCCACTATTCGAGTAATTTTGGCGCCATTTAGTTCTGTAAAAGTCAAAAAGTTGATCGTTTCATAATAAAAAAATGGGAAAAAATAAAAGTTGTGATGCATCTACAAGGGAAGTAATAATAAAACTTCGCGATATGAATTGGTCATGTAAAAAGATTGCCAATCATTTGCAGTGCTCAAAAACGATGATATTCCACGCTGTGAAGCATTTTAACACACATCAAAAAACTTTAAATATTCCTCGTGTACCTAAACAGAGAAAGTCATCTCAGCGAGACGATCGAAATATCGTGCGTTTGGCAAAACAATACCCTTTTAAGGGGTCTAATGAGTTAAAAAAAGAATACTTTGGTGAAAATAACCCTTCAGCGATCTCAGCGCGCACTATCCGAAGGCGATTGGTAGAAGCGAAGTTGAACGGAAGAATAGCAAGAAAGGTGCCCATGTTGAAACAGTGTCATAGGCAAGCCCGGCTTGCATTTGCTAGGAGGTATGAATGCTGGACAGCAAGACAGTGGAAAAATGTTCTTTTCTCTGACGAAACAAAAATTAACAGAGTATGTTCTGATGAGAAACGATATGTTCGACGCCCTCCGAATACAGCATTCGACCCCAAGTACACAAAAATGACATTAAAGCATGGTGGTGGAAATGTGAAAATTTGGGGATGCTTCTCTGGTCATGGTGTTGGACCTGTTAGACTGATAGAAGGAAACATGGATCAATTCCAGTACAAAAATATACTCGAAGAAACTATGTTACCATATGCTGAAGACGTACTTCCGATTATTTGGACATTCCAACATGACAACGATCCGAAGCACACTGCACGCACCGTTAAAGAATTCCTCACATCTCAATCAGTTTCTGTCTTAGAATGGCCACCGAACAGCCCAGATTTAAATCCCATAGAGCATCTTTGGTGCGAAGTCAAGAAAAAGGTTTCAAATCGACGATGTGGTAACCTAACTGAGTTATATAACGTTTTTTTAGAAGAATGGAGCTCTATTTCTCTTGAAAAATGTCAAAAATTGATAGAATCAATGCCTGGTCACGCTACAAACTATTAACTTGTATATTAAAATGTATTAAATTATAATTTTTAACATTGTCACTGTCTTATTTAATGTGATTTGTAAAATCTAAGTATCTACGGAAACAACTCTCGAGCAGCTTAAGAATCGTTCTTAATTATTTGTCCAGCATTTTTACTACTTGAATTTGTAATTATCGATAATCAATTAAATTTGTAAAAAAAATATTAAATGTTTTAAATATTTACTCCTAATCCCGTTTACTTTATCGATGTAGCTATTTCATAACACAACTAATTACTTTTAAGAAGGAACTTAAAAGTACACAGCATAGTTTTGAAAAAAAATATCTGGTACTACAAATCGTTCTTAATTATATGACCACCACTGTATATATATATAGTCCCGTTGAGATGGGAGTCAATGCAATAATATGGTTCCATCGAGCTGGTCTGATGATGGAACTCGAAGGTGATATAGGGGTTGGATTTGAGCTCATTAGATTCGTCGTGACAAGTCCTATTCATATTTCTTGGCGATGCTTTCATCATCATCATCTAATGATGGAGCTGTAAGGTGGTAGACGAAAGACTGGTATTCTTGCGTTTACTCTACGCCTATGTTTTATAATTCTTAAGTTCTTATTATTAACAATTAAGTAATCAATAGAAAATTAAATAAAACACAAAAATAAACAATTACCCGAATAAGCCAGCTCGGGACACTGCCGCGGCAAAGGTTTCCATGACGCTGGCAGCATTTCCCCGCTGCACAGCCAGGGAAGATTGTTTGCATCAGAAATGCCCCAGAGCAGCCCTATCCCTGAGGCAGCGCCCCAAATCCTTAACAAAAGATTTTCCCTTGTGTCCCCCAAACCACAGTAGTCTCGAACGCAAGCGGCACATAAATGTGATTGTCCATGAGTGCGGCATATTTTTGTGACTTTTGTCTTGCGGCAGACTCGGCAACTGCACCAGCGCGAGCCGCTTTCGACCTAATATGGGAGGCTTCAAAGGTGCAGACGCAGGTCGCATCACAAAGCACCAGCTCTCCCAAGGTACCAGGGTCAGGCCGTATCAGATATACTTAACACCTATTATTGATTTCATAAGAGTATTTTTAGTTTTTGAATAACGATAAATATTGTATGAGATTTCAGACTTCTACTTTTGTAATATTTAAATGACCCTTATTTTTAAAAGACATCTAAAAAAATATAGTGGTAGTTCACATACCATTCTGCTCCCACAGTGGTCAAAGGAAAAGATGAGACAACATAAAGAGAATGTGGTGCTGCAGTGCTGAAACTTTTAATACAAATACAATGGTTTACCTTCTCTTCTGCTTTTACGTAATTCTATTCTCTCAATAAGAACGTTCTTGAGCTGCCTGGCTTCGTTTTCATTAGCGAAGTTAAAGGCCGTCATGTATTGCTGAAAAATATAAACACAGATGACCAATTATCATCATTCTTAACGTGGGCTGGGCGATGTGGATCTACCCACTGCTAGGCACCATAGGCCTCTTCTATATAGCGCCACTCCTCACGCCCCACGGTCCTGCTCCAATTTAATCCAGCGAAATCCCGTCCACTTGTCGTCATCGTCGGACCATCACAATCAGCGTAAATTAAAACGTAATCTGTACTGCACATACAAAAATATTTAGCAAGCTTGATTCTGACAAAAGTGATTTCTGCCAATAAACGATGGATGAATGAGGCAAATAGGTGATTGAGGATTGGGATTTTAGTTTGTTTGTAGCATACCTCAGCTTCAAATGTGTGCAGATAAGGTCTTGGGCTCTTGTATTCTATCTGTATATAGACTTCATGTTCCCAGATCATCGCCCTTCGGTAGAGACAGTATATCCTGAAGAAGTAGGACCTCTTGCCGTTGTCCTTGATGAGGCAGAGGATTCCAGTGTCTTTTTTCTTCCACTCTGAATGTCCTGGACCCTCTGTCGTGAACAACTGAACCACTGCAGTTGCTAAGCTCTGGAAATTTAATTAATTGTTGTATTAATTTCACAGATAAGGCGGCAAGCCAGGTAACGCTTTACACTTGTATAAGATTTTCAATTTTAACTTGAAAAAATATGTTGCTTTGGGGATGAATTAAGTTTTTTCTCTCAGTTGTAAAGGGTTATCTATCACTAAACTTGAGTAAACTTTCAATGTCAAAGATTACTTGAGGTTAGTGTTATAACCCTTGTTCGAAAAAGTCGCACTTAGATTTTTCATAGAAATGGGAAGAATCATTTATAGAATTTAAAGCATAATTACAGGTAATTACATTTAATATAAAGTATACTAGCAATAGGCCACAATACATTTCTACTAGGGCGGAGGGTTGCGGACTATATTCGGCTGGTTCCAATACCTATGTAACTTAGGCACCATTTTAATGGGATACCCACAATATCATCTTCTATATTTAGTTATAGTTCTAAACATAGTTTTAGGTATGTGGTATGGTTAAAATAATAAATCTATGAATTACCATAAAGATAAATATATTACTACCAATTTGTAAGTGCCTACGTTGTAACCAATAAACTTTGTATCCAGCATCATCCAGATCTTAATAACCATTTCACAGTTTTTTGCCTATGGAGATTGGTATGGTCTATTTTAAAATATTTGTTTGTTCATGATTTTATCAACATGAATGAAAAATAACATTTATTCCGAGATGCTTCTCTCATATCTAACATCAAGCTTAATCATCTTATTAACCTATCTATCAGCTTTGGCTACTACTTACTATGTTGGTAATGCAACTTGGTAGTTCAAAACCTGTCTAGTGGAAACAACAAGGTAATGCATCTGGTTTTGCTTGGCAATGACTTTCACTCCTCCACTGAGTTTAAGTTTTTTTGACTACAAAGTTTTTATTTTAGCTACAATGTTTTACAGGCTTTCTTAAGGTCAACCTCTAACTGTTAAAGGGTTAAATAGCAGACAAGAAAATACTGTAGTCATATATGCCAGATTTCGACTTCATTGCTTGGCAATAAAGGAATGAACAATTTTGGCTGCATTTATTTAAGTTAGTGATTATATAGTTCAGAACAAATGTAAATCTGTACTGAGAGCCCTTAACCCATTCTGAGGGGTGGCAGCTCTAAGGTGAGCTATTCTACAGGCATCAAAAATTACTACCTAATTAGCTGGCTATGTTTGACTAGTCTAGATTAATTTTATTATGAGGCTTGTACAATAGCCCAGCATTGTGCAATCATCAAACATTTACTATTGTTCAATGTGATTGTGTTTGTTTGTTGACATCATTTATGTATTAGGGCTATAAAAATATGACTCATTCAAACAATTGAATTACAGCTGCAGCCCATTCCCATGACATGAAGATGCAAATTTTTATGCATCATAGTCATGGGGGGTTGCAGAGATACAGTTCTGTCAAGAGAAAAGAACTAAATGCAACTTTTTGGTTTATCTCTTACCTAATGTATGATTGCTGCTATTTCTGGTTCCTGCTTTATTTGTATCCTATTGTTGCTATATTATGCTCTATTTGTATTAAATGAAAAAAAATAGGTGTTAATGGGTTACTAGCTAAAGTTTGATGATGTCAGTCATCAGTTCAATGTAAATTGAAATAGGATGGAATTACGAACAATAACAACAATACGCATTTTCTATGTAGGTACACAATGTACAGAATTCCTCGCATATTTGGCTACAGGGCCGTTAAAATTCGGTTATCGATACGTGACAAGAAGCTCTATCGGCCGATAAATAGCTAGGCAACGAGATACCACGCATAATCTCCTAATCTGCTGACACAGTGATTCACAAGGGCGACCAACTTTAGGGTTACATACTGACCTGGCACTTCTGCCCGATGAGCTGGAAGACCTGCTCATTCTCGTCCGGGGACAGCAGGATACTCGGTGTATTCTCCCCGCGAGGCATAGTATCCAGTAAATTAAGGAAACACCAACAAAAAGAGGTCCAAATAAATCACAAGACTACGACGAAGTTAAAACGGCGTTGCAACATTTTAGATAATACCACAGATTATTTTGACACTTGAAACACCAAGAAGCCTCCAGAATCAGCATTTCTCACGGTGGTAAATTATTCAATTCAGAATGCAAAGTCTGTAAATTGGGAAAATTCGGAAATTCACACAGTTTCACTTTCTATGTGCCCGGACATGAAACATCAGTTTTACTTTTAAATTGAGTTGCCAGGTCACAAATTCATAACTCAATGCCATAAGAAAGGCAAGCGGATACTTATCGGCATCGGCACACACCGGACCGGACGCACCGGACCACGCCGAAGTAATCTTCGGCGCACCTATTGCAGTTGCATACCAACCATTCGTCCGCACTGAATCTGAATACGTATAGGTGTGCGAGGATTCAGAGAATTTGATATAAAAAAAAAAAAAAATCCGATCCATCTGTCTGGTGCAATGTGCGCGCCGTTGCCCGCCGACGCCGCAAAGAATGCACTCTTGTTATGTTAAGTAACGTAGTACGTTATTTAACAACAAAATTTGAATCAAATAACTGCAGAATGTACTTGAGTAGTACTTGAGTATCTATGCGCATTCGCCCGCTTGTGAACTCAAGGTTAACCAGTTTTGCCTTTCGCCCGACGTGCCCGCATCCGCGCGCTTAGAATTTTAAGCGCTCGTCGAAATGGCTAGTGTGCCTGCCTCCAGAAAGCCCAAAGAACGGAGGAGCATGGCACAAACACCAGGTTTTAGAGCACAAATGGAGTCGAGTGCCTGAATTAGAGCCTCAATAGAAGCTGCGCTATGAGCTAAAAACCGTGGGCTTGCTGGGAAAAATCCCGTCAGCAACCCCAAGCTGGATCTCCAAGAACACTTGCGATTCCTTAGAAAGGTGCTACTCAAGTACCTAATTGACTACTTCGAAGACTGAAGATTAAACGAAATACAAGCCAATATCCGTGGGTTTACTGGCGTCCGCCGGCTTACAGCAACCCCAGACAGATTTCGAGAACTACTGAATGCAGACTTTTCGTTAATATCTCAAATTGACGGTAACAATTAGAGCATCAGGCTCCAAATCATTCATTACCGTCTGTTCAGTACTTATTGAATAATAGGCCTTAAAGGCCTGGACAATCGAGATCAATTTGAGATATTAACGAAAAGTCTCGAAATAATAACTGCGATATAGCTACAAATTTTAACCTATTATTATTCTAACGAAAATGAATTTATTATTATTTTATGAATATTATTTCATTGAAATCTACAACTTAATTTAAATTGCTCTTTAAATTACTTAATTTTAAGTTTCCCTTAACTACGAGTTAAGTAGCCCGTACGTACGTGTCTATGCATAATTTAATAATGTCGTACACGTTTATTGCGTTCCGTTTTTTTTCTGCTACTGTTTTGCTATTTGATTTGATAATTATATTAACGACTCTACATAGACAATGCTTTAAAAATATTGTTGATGAAATGATGTATAGAATTACTTAATGATTATTTAATTATTTGATTTTTTATTAATATTTGAAATTGCAATTTATTATAATTGTTCGGAGTATTAACACCGAAACGAAATAAGCTTTTTATAAAAAGCCTTTTTTTCCATGTTGAAGTAAATGCGACTCGCGCCTTTTCTTAATGCTAAATGTTTGGAGTATTATTTATAATTTTTGTTTATTATTTAATCGAATGTTTGGCAATAAATGATTTTCTTTCTTTCTTTTGCTAGCGTTGGTACATATATCTGTGGTTGGTACATCGTCAGCTGTTGGGGCCAGCAGCCTTATGGTGTAACTCTCTGAAGTTCATAGCGTGTGTCTATGGTTCATCTCATGCTCATACAATTTCATCGATTGCGGGGTATCACCGAAGGCTTCTAGGCTTCATTCAATGAGCTTGGGTTTAGCCTCCATTATGTATGATTGATGCTACTTGCGTGATACCAATTTGACAGATGAAGCTGGTGCAAGGAGTCAAACGTAAAAGTCTATATGAAGTTCATAGCTCAGACGACTTACGCCATAAGGCTGCTGGTCAGGTTCTGCTTGAGCCGATGTATTTGTGATGATGCGATGATGTGTTTGAAAGTTATAAATAATAATAATAAATGAAGCCTATTAATGTCCCCACCGAGGGGCCGCAGAAGAGTAAGATTGAGCCATACTCCACCACGCTGGCACAGTCGGTTGAAACAGGGGTGTCGTCGGGCTAATGTCTGACTTGACTCTCAGAAGGTATAACTATCAAAATGCATGAAGTATGTTATCCATAATGTTCGAAATACATACTGACGAAATAAAATGTAGAAGTTCAAAAAATAATAATTACCTCACAAAAATATTAGTTTTTTTAATCTTACATGTCAACCTAACATGAAAAATAAAATAGGGTATGCGAACCCAACACTTCGCCCTGACATTTTGAGTGCATTGAATGCATGATAATGCATTCCAAGATTGTGTTTTTTAACCATTATGAATTTCAACCGTATATTTAGACAAATTTTGAACACTATGTAGGTAAGTACGTATTCCAAGTTTATGGATTTAGAATTTATACCAAAAGATTTTGTGGGTGGTGCAGCGAAAATAAACGTGAAGGGAGTGAATTCGTTTTTTTGATTCCTTTACTTTCCTCTTTAACAATTGTTTGCATCAAACAGTTTTCCTAATTGTTTTTTTTTTCATATTTTATTCACTCAAAACACTCGAAATCTTATCTCGAAATCAATTATTTTCCTTCCTCCTCTCCGGTCCCTTTTCACGGCACCACTCACATTGTGTGCATACAGGGTGCAACAGAAACGTATAGTCATATTTTAAAGGGGTGTTAGGGACATCATTTTTAAAATCATTGTATAAAGAACCGATGTGATGTGAGCATCTTTATTTTTACTTCTCCATTCAAAACAGGTGATCACCCGGTACATAATGTAAAGAGAAGTGAAAAATAAAGTTTCTCTGATCAAATCAGTCTTTTACTGAGTGTTGTTAAGAATGATGTCCCTAAAAACCCCTTAAAATCTGACTACACCTTTCAGTTAAACTCTGTATATTTCGAATTTGGGTATTTAAAACTAAAATATTTTGATTTTATACAGGTACCTATTTAGAATTCAGGTATTTCACCCTTAATTGGACTGAAGGATTATACATCCCAGATTTTCAACCTTAGGGCTAAGTAAAAATTATTTCTAAAAATTCTAAAAATTTCTAAAAATTCTGCATGCCCTGGCCCAATTAAGGGTTAAAACTAATATAATTAGATTTTGTATAGGTACCTATTTCAATATGTAGGTACCCATAGCTTTTAAGATTTTGTGGACATTGATAAGTAATATCGGGCTACTATTTACATGATAGATAATTATATCTGTAAACAGTGTGAGTCTTTATAAAGTGCACATATTGAACAGGGTTGAGGATCAAATTTTATACAAAAAAAATATTATGAATTTTCAAATATTTTTTGCTGATAAAATTTGATCCTCTGCACCCCTGTTTCATATGTGCACTTTGTAAAGACTCACACTGCAGAAATAACTATGTTGATAGAAAAACTCATGTGAAAATATTAATTTGACTCTAAAAGAAAAACAAGAAAATTACTACTAATTGATAAAAAGTTTTGTAATAGTTAATAAAATGGTGTTACAATCTAAACAAGTTGGAAAAATAAAATGATCTAAACAAAAAAAAAATTGTAACAATACCTAACAGTGAAAAAATAACATAACCTAGCTCACGCGACACCAGAATGTAAGCGATCTGCTTTTACTTATTTATTCCATAGATAATTAAATGATAATTACTTTGAGAAGGATAGGAGGTAATTGTAATATTTATGTAATTGACATGTAAATCTCGAAGCTAGTGGACAATAAACCACATTTTACACCTTGCTTAAACAATCAATGTAGGTAACTAAAAATATACCTTACTATATATAGTTTTAGACTAGATAGAAAGATTCTGTGCGTCTGCAGATGCAGATAATAAAGTAAACCTATCTTTGTTCTAGACATGTAAGATATGTACGTTATATTCAAAACTTTCTATTATAATCCTGGTTCTATCTACTAGTCAATAAGCGATATACATGTTTGTGAACAAATTATATCAAAACATTTTCTGGATATCAACTAATAAATCAGTTTTGTTCCTCACATATGTAACTACTCCATTGCTCATTTGTAACGTTCTCACAAATATGTTAATAATGTCTAGTTATCACCCAGTACCATACCATCCATTCTAGCACTTATACAATTTACATTACGTTTTCTTGTAATTCAATACATTGGGCAAATGTTGGAATTTTCATCTGAATTCAATCTTATATTGTGATAGTGCTTATTCTAATACCTTACTTACTGCGTTACTTGTGTTTAACTTCTGCGACAGATTTAATTAATTTATCTGATTGATGATTAATTTTAAATTAATTAAGCTGCGCCGATGGGCTAGCCCCGTCACCCAAAATGGATAATTGAATAACTGGCTTAAAGTGGGCACAAGTGTGCCCCTGCCACCCCACACAGACATGGCGCTATGTTATGCGTTACTTTAGACACATACAGACACTTTTTGTAAACAACACTAAAACACCGAATAGGCCACGATTAAATTGGAATTTAATTCGATGTTATACATTAATAGGAAGAAATTGAAGGCAATTTCGTTTAGAAGATGTTACGTATTAATAAGGCCAAATAGATGACGATGAATCGTAAATTATTTAAGATATAGGGATATTATGCTCATAAGAATATCAAAAGTAATCTTAAAATATGCTTCACAACAATTCATTTACAACTCAAGACTTTGAAACCTTTCATATATTGATTGTATACTTACATTTTCAAAAAAAAACTAATACTTAAGTCAGATAATTAAGTAGTACTAACTTGGTTTATCGCTCAGTTGCATTTATTATTAATTGTTATAAAATAGTTAATCTCCTGCAAAAAGTTATATTTGTTGTCAAGATGAACTTTGGCTTACAAGGCTTTAAGCCTTATTGCATATGTTTGTTATTGTTTTTTGTTTGTTGGCATTGTTTTTTTTTTAAATGCAGTACTTTCATTTCACAACTTCTCGAAACTAATTTACAATCTCTCGCGACAGATAAAAACTATTTTCTGTTCACAATCATGAGGTGACACAATTATGCATACAATGAAATTATTATTAATTCAAGTAAACTATTTAATGAATGGTTAAAACAAAGTAAACATTAAACATATTATTGTGTGCCATAAGTATTTACAGAAATACATTTAGATTTAAAAAACAGATAGACAAGACAGTTTGTTATATAAAATTCGAAGATCTAAAAGTTAATATTTATCCGGTCTTATGTGAAAATAAATATAGTAGAATACTTGTACTCCACAATCTCACTTCGTAACACAATCGATTATTTTCAAATCGAGTCAGAAAATTCAATAACACCTAGAACGGTTGTACATGCTGACATTTAATTAGCTGACCATATTTTTGAGAATGATATTAACAAGAAACACATTGTGGCAAACGAAAAAAAATATGGGTCACCTATAGTAACTTATAATCAGCTGATCAATGTACTGATGGACGATTTTTTTCATTAGGGAGCATATGTTTCTTGGGGAAAGTTGTTCATATCATTCCCCAAAATATAGTAAAAATTAAATGTTACCTGTATTATGATGACAATAAAACAAAAAACAATATCACAATTTGAATGTAGATACCATAAATTTAACAGAGATGCTGGCTGAAAGAATTTAGTTCATATTCATATTCTTTATAGCACGAGGTAACAAAGCAAAGTGTGCGCAGAGGAGAGCGTATCTCTAAAGAGAGATTTCTTCCAGCAAACCTAGGCAGGACAGGAAAGTATGTGCTTAGGGAGAGTCCTAGTGCACAATAAAAAAATATATAAATAGTTGTTACATTGTCTTGATGAGCATTTTTACATGTTTTTCATTTATTCCACTATACAAACAAAATATTTCAGTTAAATAGCAATTATAGCGTTAGTTAATTAAGCGTTGTAGTTTGCACGAAAATAAGTATAATAGCCGGTTCACTCATTTTACCTGTTTTTCAGTGTCAATGAATGATTATTTTATATGAAGCCTTAAATTGAATTATAAATTCGATTTACGCCACTGCACCATTACATAACCTATGCCATTCAATTTACAATATAGTAAATGCCTACGTTTAGAATAGTTCTGTCATACAAAACTATCAAAACAAATCTACAACAACAATTTGTTCGCTAAAATCACATCTATATTACATGTACACAGTAACAAACTGAATATTCTGGGCCAGGAAGGAATATTCTGCATCCTTATTCAGTATGTAAGCCGGCCCAGATAATTCCGATTCTTGCTGTACCGTACATTAGTGTACATTCGTTAAATCACGCGCTGTTCCACCACACAAGTGATGATGGGCGATCGTGGCCGTCATCACTTCGTGTGTTCAAGACATCATGTGAATGTGGAACTGCGTGATACACTGTTACTTAAATAGTTATTTATCTTGGATACAATGTCACCATCATTTACAGATAACTCACAAAGAGAGAAAGAACTGTGATTGTATCCGAGATAAATTATCATTCATAGGTACGACAATGTAATAGGCCCATAGGGACAACTCTGGTACTCCATTACTCCATATTACCCGTACATCCGTACGTACGTACATTTTAGGAATATTACGAATAAGTACTATAATATGTATGTGTTACAAAAATGTTCGTTTTTTGCTGGGCAATGTATCGATGAGATTTCTTATTATTTCGGGCGGTTCTGTTCTGACACCAAACTCTTTCTTGTCGAGCATTCTTGGACTGAAAACATCATCTACAAAGGCGACGGGCTAATAGCAGTTCAACTGCATCCATCTTTGTTAATTGGTGTTTCTTGTTTATTTGGTTCGACGTCCTTTTTTGATGGACCTGGTTGTGGATTATCTGTAAAATGAAATAAGATTTATCATTAATTGATAAGTTAGGCGCTGTAGGTCCCGGCTACTATCTACTCGGTGGTAGTAGTCGTAAAGCTGTGTCAGAGGCCTATGGATATATGTGTAGAGGATATGTGTGGTTGGCTACAAGCCCGACACCCCACCAAAAACTCGCACTGAGCCAGCGTGGTGGAGTTTTGCTCAATCTTACTCGTATCGTGACCCTCGGTGGAGACATTAACGGGCTACATTTATTTATTTTTATTAATAAGTTAGAGGATTGTACAGTAATAATGATGTAAAAAAAGTGTTTTTTTTTTTCGAAGTTACAATTTAATTTATTTCTTTAATTACAATGAAAAAATAAGTCCAGTATGTATAATGTATTTTAGTTCATATATAATTTCCAATATAAAGTCTGTGTCTCACGGGCAACTATTCACAGTATGTTAGTAAAAATAGCCTTCCACAAGTTGTGAACACAATTGAAACGAACATCATTAGCGTGACCAATCGGTACGTGACTACAAGTGCAGAGCAACAAAAACTCCGCTGTTATGACGTGAACCTGCAACAATGCCCTGAGCCATCTACTCAAATAATCATCCTACGTCATCCGACAGACTATGAGATGACGACACTCGCGTGCAAATGCTGTTTATAGATAAACATGCGACAAAAGAAACGTGTTGCTTCAATTAACTGCAGAACATTTTTCCTATTCCTAATTTTTGTCCATCCATAGGGAATGACGTATACTGTGAACTCCAACACTATCACCTATATATATATATATATATATTGAATGTTTTCAGGGTTATTTTAAGTCACTAGAGAATGATCTATGATGATGAAAGATAACATGATGATTCTATCATATTTCTTTCTCTCTCACCTTTATGTTTTATGTGTGAAATATAATGATGTTTGTTCAAAGATATATATATTCATTTAGATGACAGTGTGTTACTTACCTTTTACCTTACTATAAAAGGGTACCAAAGGAGTTCCTATGTATTAAAATAAATGAAATGATGTATATGGATTTTGGTTGTTCTGTTTTGATTTTGAACTTTGATTTTATAAACTTTGTTGGTTGGGTGAAGGAATTGGAGATACGCCTAAAATCATCAATATCATCATAGCAATATGCTGCAACAATATAGGAAGTAAATCTTGTCGAGAAGAAGACACTACCTTGCAAAAGACAATAAGGATTGAACACACTTACCCGAGGTGGCGAGGTTCTCTAACCTTGACGGGAGATCGGCAGTCGTCATCTCCGCATTTGCTGGGTGCAATATGTCTGGCATTGCATTTCTACGACCGGTCCGCCCAGTCTCAAGAAATTCTTTAGGCACCTCCTCGCTGTTTCTATCCTGCATAACGGCCATCATTCTCAGAACTGAAATTAATATAATAAAGGCCATTAATTTCAATCTATACTTGACATCAAAACGAAACATTCTCTTCCGAAATTTCCATATTCACGTTGGGAAGATAACATTTTGGCTAAGTACTATTAAAAAGCAATAACATCGAGATATTGACTGATCAAGAGATCAGCCAAACATAGCATGATGATAAGGCAAGTCAAGTTGAAATCAATCGCTGATACCAGTAGAACACATCGTATATAATTTATTAGATCTTATCATTTATTAGCCACATCGCGAACAGGTCACATGACTTATACATTATATAAATGCACTTTCATGAAATTACTATTTCTATATCAAATATCAAAAAAAATGACGATAGTCCCAACACACTAACCAAAATAAATTATATCGGTTTTTAACTGTCTAGAGACAGTTTTTTGACTGACTGTAGGCAGTTTGTTAACAGGATACATAGTGTATGCCTACAAGTATAACTAAGAGACCCGTTTAACCAAGCATTAGTCTGCGTATTGCATTTTGTGATGCTAATCTCTTTAGTTACGGTCAAGTAATTATGTGGGCTAATTTCGTAATGGCCAATGTTTTGAATAGGTAATATTCGAGAGATACATTATTATGGAGGTTCAGCTTGATGGAGCTCTCGAGCCAAGCCATCGGTCTCGCCCTATGAAGAATAAAATAAAACCTAATATTAGATGTTTGATGATGTATTAGATGTTGTAAACAAATATAGCACCTCTAGGTTGAATGTTAACATGCGACGAGACTTTTGGAACACGATTAATATACGATAAATCGTCAATATACAACTATATGTTATACATAAAATTATCATTCAACCTATATCGCCTATAGTTAAATAAATAAATTGTAATGTTCTTTTACCAATTTTTTTTCTCTCCATCAAATGGTATGATCATATACGAGCCAAAATATTCTGCATTTGGGCTCGTATATGTCTTTATATAGGTATGTCTGTACTATGTCTATGGGGTAAAATGTGTTATAGATATTTACGGAGTCTGAAATTAAGATAACCTATGCAATAACAAAAAACTGAATAATAAATATGCTCCTGTCTAACATATACTTTACTAGCTTTTGCTCGCGGCTCCGCCCGCGTGGTATTCGGTTTTACGTTATTCTTCGGAATAAGCCAGGAGAGGGAATAAATGACTTCACGACTGTTTGTGATATGCTGAGCACGGAAAAGACAATGTATAGAGAGCCAGAGATCTCCTTACTATCTAAGTAAATAATTAAGTACTCCCTGTTCCGGCACGTTCCAAAGCATGACGTAAAACCGAATGACATATAACCGCGGGTAAAAGCTAGTAAGCTATATACATTTCAAATTTCATCCAATGATCATCCTACGAGAACAGTAATTATTTTTCGGGATAAAAGATAGTCTTTATGTTAAGTATTATATTATAAGCTATTATAATATACATTCTAAATTTCATCCAAATCCGTCCAGCAGTTTCAACGTGAAAGAGTAACAAACATATAAACATACACACACATACACACAAGCTTTCGCAATTATAATATTAGTAGGACTATATGTTAAGTCAGGGTATAAGCTATATTTATTCCAAATCCAGTGCTGGAATTCTTGTAGATTTGGCCATGTCCAAATCCAATGCCGGTCTAAGCCTAGCTGTTTTAAGTGCTCCCAACCCCACGATGGTAATAAATAAATGTAGCGCATTAACGTCCCCACCGAGGGGCACAGGCCTTTACCCGTATACGAGTAAGATTAAGCCATACTCCACCACGCTGGCTCAGTGCGGGTTGGTGGAGGGCTGTTACGACCACTACCACGTAGCGATAGTAGCCGGGACCCACAGCTTAACGTGTCATCCGAAACACTGAACGTCCGATAATGTACTTTAAGATAAATTAATTATCTCATTGGTACATAGCCTGGATTCGAACCTGCATCTCCAGTGTGAGAAGCAAGCGTGAAACCCATTAGACCACGGAGCTCATCAACGATGGTAATACTTGTGAAAAAACACAGGACTGCCGCCTGTATTGTTCTGGTCCACATATAAAAAAGCAATTCGTCTTCCGGCAACTAGAAAATCCTTTGCAGATGCTGCTCTCTCTTTCCAAACAGTGCTCCCAACCCCGACTTCAAGCCAATCGATGGCCCCTTCCCAATACCCAAAGACTGTATCATACCGCAAAACTGTAGTTACAACGAGACAACCACGATCTGATCATAGACAGGGGTATGATCGTAATGCTCACTTCGAGATCACTAACTCTCCCTCTTCTTCTCTCCCTAATGGTCATGCATTCCCTTCTGAACCATCCAATTCGGCCCAGCCTAATGAAAATCTTCTCGAACTTCTTCTATCACCATTTTCAATCTTCTGATTAAGTTCAGTGATTGCCCATTACCGCCCAACGTGACACAAGGTCTTAACCAGATCTTACAACTTGTTAACTCTTCTCATTCCTAACAAAATGGCCAGCATTCTGCAGTGGATTGCAGGAGCCCGAATCCTAAAAAATCTGATCTTATTTATTTAATAAATAATATAAACCCTCTGTTATTGCCCTCTCAGATGGTTGGTTGATGTCTGGTTTTCGCTTTCGGGTTCCAGGTTTTACCAGCCTTCGGGAGGACAGAATAGATGGTTATGGGAGTGCCATTCTTTTAATTAAGAAGTTCTAGAATGAATCCTCCTCCCCATAGTGTTAACATTAATGTAGTTGCCGCAAGATGTTTTGATGCAACTTTTATTTCAGCTTATATTCCTCATCCTGACTCTTCCAATCTCCAGGAACTGGATAGCATTATTTCTTCCCTTCCCGCTCCTCTTATTATTTTAGACGATCTAAACTGCCACAACCAGTTATGGGGTAGCTATAGAAATGACTCTAATTCTTCTATAATTTTAGATATCTTATATAAATTTGACCTCTGTATTCTAAATGATGGCCGCCCAACACGTAGTGTCCCCGACTCAGGATCCTAGAAGTGCAGTAGATCTTTCCCTCTGTTCCTCAAATTTAGCTTCTGGCCTCTCTTGTGATGTTCTTTCTTCCACTTTTGGGAGTGACCATTTCCCAATTTTAGTCCACTTCCCTAATATGTATCCCCCAATAGAGGGATTCGATCCCCTACTCAAATATAGATTGTCTGGCGCAGACTAGGAAAGGTTTACCAGAGAATGTGACCATAGGATTATGTTACTCGACCTTGTTTCTCCCCAAAATTCCTTCAATGTTTATTCAAAATTCCTCGAAGCAATTGTTACCAACGCTAACTCCTCAATCCCATTAAAGAGACCTCCCCCTTATAAGATACGTTCATCCTGAGTGCACTGATGCATTTAATAAAAAAAGAGGCTGGAGAGGATAGAGATGACGTATGCTTCTAGCATGACCACAGAGAATTTCATCAACTTTAAAAGAATCTCTGCCATGGTTAGCAAACTGCTAACTAAAAAGAAGCAAATAGTTTGGTCAAAATTTTGCGAGAACCTTTGTCCTCGTTCCCCAGCTTCTCTTATCTGGAAAAATATAAAAATATTCAGTTCTTTTTCGCCCCCTAACTCGTCCTATCCTCGACCCCAAAGTCTGGTTGGAGAACTTCGCTATTAAATTACCCCCCCTCTTCTGCTCCTTATGTCGATTGTCTGCCGCCCATACTCTCCCTCCAGTCTCCTTCTCATAGACTAGACGAAATATTTTCGGAATCTGAGATCGATCTAGCAGAAGATAGTCTAAATGACTCTTCTCCTGGTTTAGATGGCATCCCTTACTCTTTTATTAGAAACTCTGGGCCCGAAACTAAAAAATAATTTTACAATTTATCAATACTTTCTTCTCATCTGGGTCCCCTCCGGAAGCATGGAGGTCACAGATCATTATCCCTATATTAAAACCCGGTAAGAATTCTACTGACGCTGCCTTTTATAGGCCTATAGCTTTGTCATCTACTCTGTCTAAAATTTCTTATCATCTTGTTAAAAATCGTTTAGAATGGTTAGTAGAGTCAGAACATTTTATCTGAATCCCAGTTCGGCGAATACGGATATAAGGATAGCTTTTTCTAAAAATGAATCGGTCGTGGCAGCATTCTTAGACATATGCTCCGCCTAAGACAACGTACTTCTTCCAGTACTCAGGCTGTAAAAAATGCTCCACCTGAGTATTCCAGTGAGGTTAGTTAATTTCATCACGAGCTTATTCTCGGACAGATCTGTGTTGATTCGCAACCAAGACCATTATCTGTCTCTGCGGTCAGTGTGGAAAGGTCTTCCTTAAGTTTCAGTCTTGAGTCCTCTACTCTATAGTATTTACACTTATGTTCTTGATAGAGTAGTTACCTCATTCTGCAGCATTCTGCAGTATGCGGATGACTTAGCCCTTTACGCCTCTTTGACCTCGATTGAGGAGGCTGCTACCAGAGTAAATTCTGCCATTATGTATCTCGAGGATTGGCTGACGGAGCATGGTTTATCATTATCGGCCTCAAAGAGCAGTTATTTTATCCAGAAAAATTCGTATCCCGAATGTGCACATATGTATTAATGGCCATGTGGTTTCAATTTATAATTCTGTAAAATTTTTAGGCGTCATTTTAGATTCTAAAATGAATGGTTCTGCACATCTTAACTATGTTCTAAAAAAATGCGAAAAGGGTATCAACGTCATGCGATGTCTTTCCGTTACGTGGTGGGGGTCCCATCCATATTGTCAAAAGCTGATCTATAATGCCATAGTGCGCAACCAATTTGACTTTGGAACTTTTCTCCTTGAACCTTGCGAACCCAGAGAGTTTAAATTAAAATGTCTACACATTATTGGTGCCATGAAATCATTTCTTACGAAAGCCTTACAGATCGAATGTGGCAATCCCCCTCTAAATTTACGTAGACAGTACCTTTCGGACAGATTCTTTTATAAGGTCATCCCACTTCAAAACCACCCTCTTTTACCTAAAGTCAAACTGTTAAGTCGGCTAGTTTCGAGTTGTAGATATTGGTCCCATAATGACCCTCCGTGACTTTTAAAAAGTCTCCGGAAACTTGTAGTTATAAATCATCCTTAATATCAATGTAATATGAATCCTCTCTTCAGCACGAACTTTGAAGCTCTAATTCATTCTCCTAACACTGTGCTATCCCTTTGAATTTCAAAATCATCTCCTGACGCCAGCTCCTCGTTTAATGAAATAGTTGCTTTTTCTTGGGCAGACTGGCTCCTCATTATTACCGATGCGTCTAAACTTTCAGAGTCCGGTTGTGTTGGTGCTGCGGTCTGGATACCAAGGTACAAAATCATTCTGCATTATAAATGCCCCCCTCTGTCATCTGTATTTACTGGCAAGTCGGTTGCTATTCTGGAAGCTAACCTAAATTATCTCATAAATTAAATAAATCCATTTTTTTTTCAGACTCCCTTAGTTGTTTTCAAGCCATCTTGTCAAACCAGTTCAGATCCAACATTAAATTCCCAGTTTTATTAAAGATAAAAGAATTGTTATATGACTGCCATCGTCAGGGATTACAAATAGTGTTGGCTTGTATCTCTGGTAATGCGGGTGTTACGGGAAACGAGGAGGCAGATTCCTGCGCGAAAAATGCCATAGCCTTGGGTGGCTCTGAACATTTCCGTAATTTCAGTTCAGATATATCTTCCATCTCTAAAACACCCTATATAAATCATGGAACAATGTCTGGCAGGCTAGCCGTCAGATCAAGGGCAAATTCTATGGAGATATTAGGATGCGATAGGTGTAATTTCATTAATGTTAATAACATCAAACTCTAACTGTAGTGGTGTACCTGTTGTAGACTAATTATATATTATTAATTTATGTATCTATTGTTTTGCCCTTTTTTTTCTAGATTCTGATTTCTGAGATTGTCACCGGAGAATTCTTAGTATAATACCGTGACATCGCTGATACTTTGACACTGGCAGAATCATCAAAACGATGGGAGCCATTAATAAGGGGAAAAAAATTACTTGACTTTCATAAGCTCGCCTTTGCACACAACTTTTATGTTGCACTTATTTTTGAGCAATAAAGAAACTATGAATTATGATTTATGATTGTTATGAAAAGTGAAGAAGTATGTAGGTATACTCGGCGCCACGACTAAAGAGCTTTGTTCTTGAATGCGCAGTAGTCACTTTTCACAAGTGTTTGGCGCGGGGAAGTGAGGAGCGACGGGGGCGGTAGTCAGCGCCGGCACCTGATTCGTTGATCAGTCGCTTCCCGATGCCCGCACCGAAAGCACGTCTCGAAGCTTATTGAGTACAGTCGCATACAATATTACCCAACGTTATCTTTCGCCCCGGTCGAAAATGCCGAAAAATAAAGTACTGACTAGGCAAGCTAGAAAAATGGTTTACGATGTGAACTGTTATATCAAAAAAGAGTCTGATGAAATACTGATGAAGAAGTCTGATGAAAAACTTAATTGTGGTTTAATTGTTACAAATTATTAGTCAGCGGGAAGAAAAGAGTGTGCAGGACTATTACTACAAGTATCTATATTCACTAGGCCCTAGTGACTAGGGGCATTCTATGCTAGGGGGTTATTTATATATAGGTTTCAACCTTGACGTTAACAAATGTTGTCAATAGAGAGTACCTATAGTTTATTTGACACAAAGTCCATTATTTACATCGGCTAATATCCCAATCAACAAAATATCAAACAGAGAAAAAATAGAAGTGAAGAAAGTCCTGAACACTCATTCCTTCACACTAACCCTAAAAACGCACTTCGGAATTATGCCGCGACTGTACACATGCGCAGTAATCCCCGCCAGTTTCTCCGAGAGCTCTTTATTCGTGGCGCCGAGTGTACTGAACAGAAAATATATTCCAAATAATGATGGGATTCTTCCGGAATTAAACCCAATTTGGGAAAAAAGGCGGAATAGTTCCCGGGAAAAACCCAAAATGGGCATGTTTCGCGGGTAAAAACCTTTTTTAGTATTTCAAGAATTTCACGCACCACCGGGTGTGATATATAGGGATAGAGGATACAGAAACAAACAAAAATGTCACAAAATACCGTACCCTAAAGTGTCGCGTCCACGAGAAAATTGGGAGTAAAAAAAAATGATGTTTGCTAAGTGTAAATATCTGCAGTAATGAAGACATTTGAACTTTGAACTGCTACAAGTCAATTTCTTTTCAATACTTCAATTACATTACAATATATATATGGGGAGAACGCATTTATATAAAAAAAAAAATATATAATTTCCTGATAAACTAAAGTGTCGCATTTTTGAGAAAATTAGGAATAAATATCAGCTGCCAGTCTGGCACACGAAAGTAGACTGGAATTCTGGCCACTATTAAAGATAAAAGCAGTTATTGAGAGCAGAGGAGACGCTACTAAGTGGTAGACAAATAGTATTGCGTGCTTGGTTAAAGTGGAAGAACTCATTTGCTTTTTATGTAGTTAGGAAAATATTGTTATTTTTATAATTCAAACTTATTCAGATTTTTGTTATTTAGATGGGTTTTCTTAATTTCAGACTCCATAAAAATTGTAACACATTCTACCCTTATAGATGCAGTATTCTGCATTTGGGCTTGTACTATAGTCTGGCAACAAAAGTATTGGATTTAGAAAGTATTGAGATATGAAATTTTGTTGACACATAGAAAGTTTTCAAATAATGCCAGTCCCTACTTTCATATGCCAGACTCTAGCAGCTGGTATTTACTCACAATTTTCACTTTAGTGTAGGGTATTCAATAATATGACATTTTTTATTTGTTAAAGTGTCTTCTACCCTTAAATATCCCATTTTTGGCGCGCGAAAATATTGAAAAAACTTATAGCAGCTGATCTTAACCTTCGATTTACTTGCGAAGGATTCCTTACTTTAGAAATCCTTTGCGCTTTCCTCGGATTTCCTTACTTTAGGGTACTAATTATGACAATTACGATTTTCATGAAGTCTTCCCATTTTTCATTCCCCGACCCATCTCTTATTCCAAATCACCCGAAACTCCCAACCCACTTGGACCGATCGTTTGATATGACAATCATTTTTTTTTCATAGGATTTGAACCTTAACTTGTGTGTGTTCAAGTTGAAAATTTGGACCTAATTTTCAAGAGTGGGTTAATTTCTATTTGTATCCACTGAATTATAAAACAGTATTTTTAAGTAAGTCTACCAAAACTCTTAACTGAAAATGTGTATAAAATTAAATAATGGTTTGTATACACTAATGAAAATGAATAGGAAGGATAGATAGATGATGAGGTGTGTGGGATACCCGCTGAACATAGGTAGATGATTGGTACTCTATTGCGACTATTTCACCCCATTTCCAGTGTTTGAGCACCAGTTACTGTTTATTCAGCCAACTTCCCTCCACAAATCTCCTTGTTCTTTTAATATGAACGATGGTATGATAAGCTAATTAAAAGCAATTTAATAAAACAATAATAAAGAGAAGTTGATGATATACCATTTCATTCCAAATGTATCTTCACCATACCATTCTGTGGTAACATTGTTTGATATTCCCAGTGTCAACCTCAAATCAATTCACAATGAAAACCAAACTTCACGCAATACACATCATGCAGGCTCTTAACCATCCTGGAGATCAATTAATAAATTAGACAATTAGTAATCATCATTTCAGCCAAATTAGAAGTAAAAAGCATTATTATTTAATCAAACAAAGTGTTTGTTTCCATGCCACTCAATAAAATGATCACATTTTGAATGACAATGTAGCTTAAGTTAGGTTGTGGTGAATTTAGATGAGCGAAAAATAATTACTGTTGAACTTAGATTCCTTGAATAAGAAGCTAGCCTAGGTAGGTAATAGCCCTGCAGCGGAAAAGTAGACAATAGCCTGTTAGTTATAATGACACCACTCAGTTGCTGATGTTGGAGCAAATAATGATTTTTATTTTATGGTAGCTGAAAGTTATGCCACTTGACTGCAAACAAGCGCTACTTTGAGATGTAAAACTCACAAAGCAAAACCAAAACTGTGTCTAAAATGCATGTTAGACCAAGGGCCAGTTTCTATAAAAAAAACTCATCAAATATCATCTTTGAATGGTCACGTTTCAGACATGAGCTACCCATAGATGTTTCTGTTTGAATTTTGATAATTTTAAGAAATTGGCCGCCAAAAAAGCTCAGAAGCTCCAGCATGCAGGCAGCTTCGTACCTGACCGGGATTGTGCTCGTTGGGACTTTTTGAGCTTTTTTATTCGACCCGCGCGAACTCCGGACATTTTCGTTGGTCGGCCTTGCAATTTCTCAATTCGCTCTGGACTGAACAAAGTATATGTATTATGTATTTACGTAAAATTTAATTGATTTACAGTTTTATTTGTACTCACACTCACACAGCACATCTTCGATCACAGCATATTTTTCCACGTATCAAAATAGATGCAAATATATATATGTAAAGGCAGAGAGATTTGTTGTATGTCAGTTCAATACCATTTTAACCGAGTGCACTAGATTGTACGATAGTGATAAACAGGATAATCGCCGTTATCGCGACGTTAATGATACATACATCTAACTCGGAAAATTGGCTAATTTAGTCCAACCACACCAAGACGAAGGAGGAAGAGACGAAGAATTATGGCTTGACAGTTTGGTTGAATTGACACTGACAATTCTGTTTGACAAACATAAATGGGGTACCAACTTTATTTTTATCGAACTTCGATAACTATTAGCGGTCTTCGAACGAATTGTTGTAATTTTGTGTCTGGCAACACTGGTTACGTAATGTCAAAACATCAGTCTGTCATTGTCAATTGTCATTCTATTCTATCGGGCAGCTGATTCTGCGAAATTCTGATCCTGTCTTTCTTTCTTTGCCTGTATTTATGTAATTTTACGGTGAACACACTCTTCGTTGAGGTGAGTAATTAAGTACAGGTTGACAGGGACGTCTTATATTGTCGTGTGTCTATGACGAGACGAACAAAGCTTGCGATTAAATTCATCTGTGCGGCGGCGATCGACATGCCCCCATAAGAGGATTATCGAATCACAAAATCATTAATGTTACTGCAATGAATGTGTCTCTGTCACTCCAGCTGGGAAATCGCGTATCGACATTAATGTATGTTTTCTTTTTAGATGATCCGTAAGTTAGTTATAGGCTCTGGCATGCTGGCCCTGGTGCCAAGCGTGAAGGCAGCATCTCCGATCCCCAGTGAGCCCCAGAAACCCCCGCCGATGAGGCTCGAAGACCTGCCTGTCTACGAGGCCCCCCATGCTAATTACAATGAGTAAGTATTGTACTTTTCTTCAGCAAGTTTTTATTCACTGTTAGATATAATGTCTCCTAAATTGACTTCCACTTTGTGCAGTCTATGGCGTTTCTGGTCCAAGTTGGGCTGGCTGTAGATACTTTTTATTTCATTGGTATCAAGTATTTTAACCAGACTTAATCCATAAAGTGAACCATAAAATATGGCAGAGGTTAATTACTTAATATGAGCCCAAATGCTTGTTGAACATATAACATATCACATGTACTGTGCCTTTGCCAACCTGCACGGTTAAAGGCGTGACAAAATATGTTTTGTTATAGACACATAACTGAGAAGAACAAGAGTGATAAGTTCAGTTACATTCAGTCAGCACTTGAGGGCCCGGTGAGGACGGTCCGTGAACAAGTGCAGAATGTGTTTCAGCAAACCTCTACAGTCACAAATGCCTTCTCTGACAATTATCACGAAATAATTGACAGGACTGATTGTAAGTATTTTAGTAAGTTGTTTTTTGTTGCTGTGCTGGTGCTAGGGCTGACCTCTGACCGCTGACCATTGAGTATTAAATAACCATTGGATTGGCAAGCGCCCGCAACAGGCATAAAAAAAGTACCGCAATTGGCATGTGCCCGGTGCGGGCAGGATTCGCACATGCTTATTAAACGGTTTTTTTGTACAGATTGTAATATTTTACAGCCCTAATGGTATTGTTATCGTTATATAGACAAACTGTAGTTTGGAGCCAGCCAAGGCTATTCCGTGGTTTTCTTTCATTAAAAAATTTTGGGCGTCTTTTTTGTGGGGCGTTTTTTTCGTACCACTCTTATGTTTACGTTTTCTTAGTGTTTTTTATGAAACTGCACTTGAATTTGGGCTGTTTGAATCATAGTGTTGTAGTAGATTTTACTAAAAGAGAAACTGAATGATAAAGTTATATATTTTCTCAATTATGTATTTTTTTGCAAATTGGGGTAAAAATTCGAAATATATATTATTTGCCATTTTTTTATAAATTCTCAAAAAATAACAAAGTATTGGCAAAAACATTTAGTTAGCTTAGCTCAACATAAATCTAAAAATGTATACAGTCTTATACACTTTCCATACTAAAAAACGCAGAATTTGAATTTTATTACGCATGTTTACCTCAGGCTCGCAAATTTCGAAAGGGCAGCCATCTTGCGTGTTTCGCCTTTAGCCAAAATGGCTGCGCCAAGGCAATCGGTAACTGGCTGATTGTGGGCACCACTGCACAACTCTGAATGTGCTGCCCCATATGAGAAAACATGTGACTATGTTTTTTAGCTTGCTTCTTGGCCAATTAGCCCATGGACCTATTTCATAGAAATATTAGTCGCACACTAAGTTGCAAAAAAGATCTGTAATGTCAACTATCATGAACAATATATAATCAGAAATAAGAGCCATGTTTTATAAAAAAAAACTTAATTGTGTGGAACTGACAAGCCGTTAACTTAAGACTTTAAAATTTTAAAAATTCTGTAACTGGCCTTCATAATAATATCTTTTAACAATATGAATTTAATAGCAATATCTTATATTAAATTCATATGGATAAGCTTATGACATATTTATGTTGAGCTCATGATTATTAGACTAATATTGCTATGAAACGGGGCCCCTGAGCATTTAATAGGGATATAATATTTGTTTCTATTTATCTTTATTCTATGTATAAGTGGAGAGGGGGGAGGGGTTGTTGTCAGGTTCTTATTTAACACTCTTTGCTTTTGTTTTTATAATGATGATGTGCATTTTCTTGTTCTGATCAGGCATATCTTATCTTTGCATTATCATGATAATAATATGATCTCATCAGAATGTATTGTTTAGTGTCAAGTCAGCAAACATGTTATAGAACTCTATAACATTTAGATAACTTTTATCAGTGATTCTGAGTTCAACTAATGTTTTGAAAAGAGTCCAAAGCATTTAAACATGCATCTAAATGTGCATCAAAACTTATGTAGCAAGTAGATTTATTATCGAAAACAATTTATGTAATGTAAAGAACCTTCAAAATTTTCCAAAATTTATTGCTTTAATGTTAACCTAAGGTATAATCACAGACTAGTTGCACTGTGGAACACTCACTAAAGTTCTCTACTACAACAAATAAAATTGCCATTTTATCAATTTATAAACAATGTAAAAATTAATGACAAATAATGCATGGAGTTATCCAACTTAACAAGATTATATTTTTTCTTTGATAATTTTGTAATTATTTATTCATGAATATTATTGAGTTGTGTAATCAATTCATGATGATGATGGGTTATATATAAGCCGTTCATGGAACTCAGTAACTATCAATTCAGTTAAACAAAACCTATTTTTAAAAGAGCTACAAATCAATCTGTGGGAATTAACGCATTTCTTCTCCAACAGTGGTACATTCTAAAGAGGCACAAAACTTACGTGTTCTATGTATATTTGTAATAAATGCATTTTGAGTTTGAAACATTTCAACAATTACATTCTTCCAACTGGTTTATTTAAAACATTAAAAATAAATAAATAGTACAATTTATGATGAAAATGCATGACCATGTCACTTGTTATAACATAGATTGCTGATGCAGTTAAGATTTATTTATTACATAGCCGTCCGAGTTTATAGACTTTGACTATTAACTGCGCTTCTAATATTAATATAACAGATTATTTAGTTGCAGTTGATGACTTGTATAATTTCTTCACCATTCCAGGGATTGTGAAATATCTGCGTGAGGAGGAAAACCGAGACCAGAGGTACGGCGCGGTGGCTATCGGGGGACTCACGGGCTTCATCTTTGGTCTGCGAGGAGGATTCATCAAGGTATGGCTCGACTCCACCACTTTATGTACTTACACTACTGCTCCACCGAGCCAACTTCTAGACGCCTGTCTGACAGTTGAAGCATGTTTTGTTTCCATTGTGTGTATGTGTGTGTGACATGAGACGGAAAATGCCTGACAGCCGTGTTGTTGTGGAGTAAAGTGCATTACATAAAACTTTTCCCAACGCCATTAGTTCAAAAAATGGGAAAAAGCAATATCCGGTTGCCAGACTCTTGCAGCGCGTTCCGAATGGCACCATAATCGATTATAGCGTCTACGAGGTCGTTCCGAATGAGTTTTAGCGTGACAACGTTAGCCCAAAATGGTTGATATGACGTCATGAATGACATCATAAACGCCGCCATGGTGTGCTATCATTGCCCATGCTCCGAGCGTAAGCACTGTGAGCGAGCCATCAAAAGTGACAGCTGTCACGCTGACAGCTGGCAATCAAAATTAGAACAGTAACCAGCAGACTTTTGGCGCTCCTTAATTGTTTATTTCCTCACTTATTCACCCAAAACAAAGCTAATGTAACTGTAACGACTGTCTAAGACTCGAAATGACGATAACTTACAAGAGTTGGGTTATAATAGTGTCATCTGTCAGTGTCAACGTCTACCGTCGCTTTCAAAGCGTTCCGAATGGATATTTATGATGGTCGCCATTTCCCACTCGGAACGGGCATGATGGTCGTGACGTCACGTGAGCGATGATGGCTCTGTTGGCGTGACTCGGAACGCGACTGATCACAATTCTCCAATTTTAAAGCGGGTATGTTTTTGTCAGATCGTCATGAAAGGGCCGTTTTTCCGTCCATTTTGACAATGAGTCGTCCCTACTCTATCCCATAATCGTCCCTTTTTGGGGTCGTGCCTATTAGTTGAATTTGAAGAAACCTGCGTAGTCAGCTGTCAATATTGCTTTAATTCTTTTGAAGACCTACTTGGTTATAGATAGTTTTGAAGTCTTGATAATTTAGGTAGGTTTCTGTTTCAGTCACTGATGAGATTTTTTTTCCTTATCAGTGACTGAAACTTTTGGGCAACACATTTTTTTAAACTAGCTATTCTGGTTTCATTGTAACCGACTTAACGGCGAAGGGAAAATTTATGTTGAATGCACTCTAATAGCTATGCGGTCGAGACACAGTGATAGTACAAAGTAGCAGGAAGCCAGTGGTGCTGGCGCCAATCCAACAGACAAGCCAGCGCTCGACTGAAAAATAATGCCTGGGACCGCTGGCTTGGCATGAAAAACTGTTTATATGAAGCCAATTCCAAACCAGCACTGCACTAGCATAGTGTAAACCTAGCTTTGAGTATTAGTTAAACTTCGAGTTTTGAGAGGTGCATACCAATTATTGACCCAGCGAGTGAATCTCCCAGTTTCGAGATTGGCTAAAAATGCTTTTGTCCGTCTGTCTGTTATCGCCTACAGGTCGCATATTCTCACCTATTTTGACGAAAATTGTCACACAAGCTCCTTGATTTCATTAAAAAAATAGGGGGGAAAGGGGGGAAGTTTGCTGTAGCATTATTTATCGACGGATTTCAATCAAATTTAAGAGGCACACTAAGGACTCCATTCTGCGCCAGATGTTGCAAAAAAAAAAAACAAAAGGGAGGGGGGGCGGTAATTTGATGTAGCGATATATATGTTACGGCTAAAGCTAGGTGTGAAACTAAACTTAAGTTTAGCCGGCTAGTCTTAAGATTAATTTAGAGCCTCGGCTAATGTCCGAAATAATGTTCATTGCGATAAATGATTTCAACATTAGTCGGCTAAACTGCAGTTTAGCCTCGACGCTGTTGAGGCTAAAGATGGGTGAGAAAATATGGTTGACATTAGCCGACTAAACTTAATTTTCTTTTTCAGTATACCTAGGCTAATGTTGAAAAATTACCGTCTTAATCTGGAATAAGTGATGATAATGATTCGGTAGCCGTAAACACTGCGGAAGCATAGGTGACGGATAAAGGGGGTGAGCGAAGCGAAGCCTCCTTTATCCTTCGTGTTAGGTTGAACATGTAAGAACAACAAAAAATACTTATACTCGTCTTATTATAGTTGTTGTTGTTGTTCTTACATGTTCAACCTAACACGAAGGATAAAGGGGGCTTCGCTTTGCTCACCCCCTTTACCCTTCACCTAAGCTACCGCAGTGTTTTGCCTTGATATTAGAAATAGCTTTCTCATCTGAATAAAATTACCCCGCCCCGTTCCCCGTAGTCGCACGAATACTTCGTTTTCAACATTAGCTAACTAATATCCAACATTAACCGAAACGCATCGGCTAATGTGCAGTCTAGCCGATTAAAGATGACATCCGTTATTACAAACGAACATGACTTCGGCTAATGAGCCGAGGCTCGAAATTAATCTTAAGACTAGCCGGCTAAACTTAAGTTTAGTTTCACACCTAGCTTTAGCCGTAACATATACATAAATGGATGTTTTTTTTTTATTGAAGCGAGGTCTGGAATTTTTCTCACAGAACCACTAGTAATGGATTCGATGGGAGATGAGGTGGGACTCCCGCTGAACACAGGCGGGTGATCGGTCCTCTATTGTTACTATTTCACCCATCATTATGGATAATATGATTGGAATCAATCCCTACGGAAGGCTTTTGGCACGAAATTGATATATATTTTTATTACGCTGTCGTAAGATGCTTGCCCATGACAAATTGTCATAATTAGGAAATAGGGAACTCTGTCCGCCATATGCTAGGATACAACAACACAAAACCGTGAATAAAAACAGTCATTGGTAAATACCCGTTTCCCGCGCTCAATCAATGGTCTGATGCTCAGGAAAGGTCATCGGATTGAGTTTTTGGGTAATACTCCACGGGCCTAAAGCCCCTAATTCCTTAATGGTGAAGGAGTTTATGTTCTGCTATTTTTCTAGAGGTTGTTCTACGCGGTCGTCGGCACCTCGGCGATGGGCGCCGTCTGCTTCCCTGAAGAGACGAAGCGGGTCTACGAGAACAACGGCGCACTGCTCCGGACCTACGTCAATATCGCCTACAACTTCCTTTACGGAGGTAATTGTTGTCAGGAACATTTGGCTTATCATAGTTAGAGTCCCCGCAGACCACAAATCTATCGGCCGATAGTTTACAAGAACAACACAGGCCGGTGATCGGTCCTCTATTCCGACTTTTTCACCCAAAGGCCGATAGTCGGGCTCTTAATCAGAATTACCGCGCACATTATACAGAAATCGCTATGCGGGGAACTCTTAAGCCTCTTATATCCTTGAGAGATGGTCATTTGTGTGAGATGGGCACAGGACTGCTCGTGGCTAAACTATTCGATCCGTGAACCGCACCTTCGGCTACACACTGTAGCAAGTATACTATCATAGTTTAAGTGCTATAAGTAAATGATGTGTAATGGCGGCTGTAGTCTAGTTTAGAGGTTACAAACTGGCCTGCTACGCAGGAGGTGCGGGTTCGAATCTCAGTGTTGACCGTGACGACTTAAGGCCGACCATGAGGGTAGTTTCGACGGGGGTGAGCGAGACGGCGAGTGTTGTTACGTAGATATTCCTGACGCCAAGTTTCTTGGGGCCAGAGTGCCGCGTAGGGGGGTAGCGACGCATGGGAACAAGATAGATGCATATGTCACGGTAAGATAGGCAAAACCGTTAGTTGATAAACTAATCGTAAGTTGATCAACTATCGACAGATAGTAAACCAGACCGACAGGGTTTAGAATTTACGTTTCTTTTGCTCTTACATGTCAACCTAACACGAAGACTATTGGGGGGCTTCGCTGCCTCGCCCCCTCTGGTCTTCACCTAAGCTACCGCAGTGTTTGCCCTGGTACTTCATTTGCAATTCAAGTTTAAACCAGTTTACTATTTAACGGTTTTGACCGTAAGTTTATCAACTAACGCGTAAACACTACGCTACAGTTTATTATCTGTCGATAGTTGACCAACTAACCAGAAAAAAACGTTAGTTTATCAACTTACGGTTTGACTATCTTACGGTGACAAATACATGGGCGAGAGAGAGATGGTGCATTGCATGGACGCATTCGCGTTGTCGTTGCGGTTGGCTATTTGCACCTGATGCATTATACGGACGTTCTAACGGTGATGGAAAACGTCGTGAGGAAACATTCATACCTCGATAGCTGTGGAGATGGACGATTGAACAGCTGATTAAACGTGGTGGCAAAAGTGGCTCTACTGCCACCGCGTATAGGCGAAGCCGTGACGCTGGGTGATTTGGGTCGTGAACTCTCATCACATCCGGTTGTTATGGACTTCATTCTGAGCAACTTTCACCATGAAGCTGATCTGATCAGCAGCCCTATTTAACTGTTCCCCGGCCCAAAATGTGTGCAGTTGCTATGAGCAAATCGGTTTCATAGTGAAAGTTTCGCAGAAATAAGTCCCTATCAACCAAATGTGATCAAAGAGTTCACGACCCAAAAGTCACCTGTATATATTTTTGTTGGTTCATATTTTTTTCCAAATTTTTAGTCAAACCCGGAGATCCACAGTTGGAGGTGAAATTCCCTGAGCTGTCTTTGCCCAAAGACTTCTCAGAGTTCGTTGACCTCACGACGTCCTTAGCCTCGTCAGTTAAACAGGCGGTCATGCCTCCGCCAGCGAAAGACTCAGGAGATAATAAAACTTCCGACAAGAAGGAATAGGTATACAATCGCTTGACGGTAGTGTGCTTCTGCATGGTTCATGTCTTCAGCATTTTTCCTCCTCGTTTGTTTTCCTGTGTTCATTCCTTTTTGGGAAATAATTATACGTTTCGCCTTGGTACCTATTCTTCTGTAAGGGGGTTGAGCGGGGCCTTTCTGCATGTCCCCTTTGCCTTGATAACCATTCCCAGGCCCTTGTGCATTACATTTATTAACATCTGCCTGTATAATTTTCGTAAATAAAATATATAATTAATAATATGATAGCATGGGTTGGCGCATCAGGTATATCATGGAGAGCTGACTGCCAACTTCACAGAATTATAGAAGATGAACGAAAAGATGAACTTCCTGCATGTATGTTGAACAATTTTGCTTACTGTGCCTCCGTGGTGAACACATCAGTCCCTAGAACATCTTTTTGCATAAAGTGAAAGGCGAGCTTATTCGTCTTTGCTTAACTTATTATTATTATTACTTACTTACTGTTTGCTTGTGGGCAGTGCATGGGCTATGTTGGGGGGTCCCACCAAGACATTATCATGTTTGTAATTCAGACATTTTCTTTTCAGTGAATTGCTTCCCCCAACAGCAAGCTAAAGATTCAAGTGAGTTGTTTTATAATCAGATAATTTACCAATAAATTGGAGACTACCACTCAACATGTATTATTTATTTGTTTCAGTTAAATTCGAGGCAAGTGAGTGAAAAAATACAGAAAATTGTTATTATTAAGGAAGTCATTAAAAAATAAAAATATAGTTACTTGTTTCTGAGTTTCATTTCTTTGTTTTGTCAATTTATTGTCTACAAGGTTATACGATATAGTTACGATCGGCAAACATTGCCAAGAGGTCCTTGTCAATAAAGCCTGTCCACAGTCCTTGTCCACGTCGCGTCCGCAGCCTTAACCTAATGTTGATTAACCAGGATGAATCAATTTAGAAACAATATTGTTATATAATTATTTTATTATTCAAAACTACATAGAGCTTAACAATTACATTCAGTAGATGCTAAAATGATCGTAGATTAGGTATTTATTTTGCTTCCATGCCAGTTCCGGCCCGACAACAGAAATCGCGGCTTCATTGTATGTATCCGTAGAAGAGGTAGGTAGTCAAATTAAGCAAATATCATCTCCTCCCTCCTCTTCTTGGTGACGACAGTCCCCGGTTTATGCTGCGCTTCCGGATGGTTCATCAGCTCGGGCGGGCAGGTAGACACCGACGAAGCCAACAACACCTGCTTCAGATCGTAGAACAGATGCGAATCGTCCTTCGTAACAAACGACACAGCCTTCCCGGTCTTGCCCGCGCGCCCCGTTCGACCGATGCGATGCGTGTAGTCCTCTATCGACTTCGCCATGTCGTAGTTGATAACCACACTCACGTCCTTGATGTCGATACCGCGGCCGGCGACGTCGGTAGCCACGAGGATGTCTTTAGAGCCGTTCTTGAGACTGGCGAGAGCAAAGTCTCGCTGCTCTTGCCCTTTACCACCGTGCAGAGTGCACGCGTTGAATCCGAGCTTCTCCAGACCTTTAGCAAGCACGTCAGCACCTTTCTTCTGGTTGACGAAGATAATTATCGGCGGTTCTACGTTGCGTTGTAATGTCTCCGTCAGTTTTCTGCGTTTCTCGTTCTCACCGACCATGTAGACGATCTGTTCGGTTCTGTCGACCGGCTTGCCGATGGATCCGATGTAGACGATGGCCGGTCGACGGAGATATGTCCTCGCTAATCGCTCGACCGCGGGAGGCATCGTCGCCGTGAACATGACAGTTTGTCTGTATTTCTTCTTGGTGTTGAAGTTTGCGAGCAAGATGGACGCGTCTTCCGCTGCGTCGGAGTCTGGCTTGATGTTTGTGACCGGCATGAATTCGAGAATCTTCTGGACGTCGGGCTCGAAACCCATGTCTATCATACGATCGGCTTCGTCCAGCACCACATAGGTACAGCGGTTAAGAACTAAGTATCTGTTTTCCAGTACGTCAATCAAACGTCCAGGGGTAGCGATGACGATCTCGCATCCCAGCCTGAGCTTGAAGCCCTGGTCCTCACGCGACAAGCCTCCGACGACAACCACTGACGTGATACCTAGTGGAATACCAAACTTGTTTGTTTCTTCCTCAATTTGCTGAGCCAACTCGCGAGTTGGCGCCAAAATAATGGCGTATGGGCCTTGGTCGGCATCTTCCATGCGCACTGTCTTGGGAAGTGATTGAATCCAAGTTAACAGAGGAATAAGGAAGGCTAGAGTTTTACCAGAACCAGTTTCAGCTACACCGATGATGTCGCGATTCTGTAAGCCAATAGGGATGGCCTGCCTCTGAATGGGAGTTGGGCTTTTGTACCCAACTTGGTTAATGATCTCCATGATATCTGAATGAATGTCACATTCTTTCCAGTTTCTCATAGGATTAGGGATTCTGCCGCCTTTGATAGTGATGTTGTAATCTTCTCTGAATATTCTCCAATCTCTTTCTGTCATCTCATCATGTTCCTTATCAGACCAGTGCCGATCATCCCACTTTTGCTTGTCTTCCTTCTTTTTGACCTTCTTCAGGCGCATTTTCTCTTGTTCCTTCTCAAGTTCAGTCCTCCTTTTTTCGAGCATAGAGCCATAGAACCTGCTGTGGTCCTTTTTCTGAGATTTGATGTCAATGCCAGCAATGTGACCACGTCCAAAGAACTGCACCTGGTGTCTCTCCTTATAAAGAGCATTGTAGTCGCTGGAGGTATCTTCAGAGGCATCCCAGTCAAAGACAAACTTTCTGTCATTAAGTCTACGAACGCGACGCTTTTTCTTTACAATGCCAAGGTATCGAGCCTTGATGGCTTCTTCTTCGCGTTCTTTATCTTTGACTTTGTTGTGATCATCATTTTTGTCCTTCTTATCTTCGCCTTGCCCTCCTCCTCTCCGATCATTATTATATGCTTTTCTCTCCTGAAATCTCCTCTCCCTCTCAAGATCACGTGCTTCCCTCTCTTTTTGTCGATCCCGTTCTCTGGCTTCCCTCTCCTGCTCTTCTCGTCTTCTATCATCCTCTCTTTTGGAGGAGCTTGAGCCAGTGAGGTCAATAGTTGCGATGGTGGGTTTATCAGCTCTCATAGCTTCTACTTGTTCCCTTCGCCTTTCTAGAGCTAGGGCTGCTCTTTGCTCTTTAGTCAGGAATACTGGTTTGCTCCTAGCTTCCTCTTCTGCCTTTTTCTTGGCAAGAAGCTCCTCCAGGGAGAGAGGTTCACGCTTCACAGGTTTAGGTGTCTCTTCTTTTAACTCCTCCTCTTTCTTTTCTTCTTCTTTTTTGCCCTTATCTTTGTCCAGTTTGTCTGGTCTACGATCCTTTTCCTTATCTTTAGCATCACGTTTCTTCGGGCTCCTGGACCGGTCTCTGTCTTTTCTAGGACTGTGAGACCGAGCTTTTTCTTTCTCCTTTCTGGCAGGGCTCCGCGACTTCTCTCGGCGTTTGGTCTTGTCCCGCTCTCTTCTCTCTCGGGAGCGCGAGCGCCGACGCTCGGGACTTCTATCTCTTGCCATAGCGTAGTCTTTTACACCATATGTATATATAGAAAACTATTCAATAAAGGCTATGCTTTCACCAAATATCTCGGGATATACGCAAGCAAAATAATTAATTGATTGCATGCATTGCACAGAAATCAAGTAAGGTAACAAGTTTGACAGTTTTTTTTTTTCCATTTTTAGGCAATGGCCTCAGACCCGTACGTACAGCCTTACAGTTCACCGAATCAATTTTGTTCAGTAGATAGAGTGGATATTTCGACCGGAACTTCAGCAGCCGCTTTCGTCCCGGTGCGTTAATACCAATATGTAGCGATCTAAACATTCAGTTTAGGTCACTCTAAGAGTTGGTAGTAACCCCCTAAAATAATTCATACCATCTCAGAAAACGAAACTTCGTTACGTACTCTGTGCATACCATACGGGCATTTTCACTTTCGGTTGCAAAGACAAAAATCTAGCCGTCCCATGACTTTGATCAACTGTTGTTGTAAAACTATTAAACCTGTGCACTAATTATCAGATATTTCTGATAATTTGTATAATTTTCTAACTGTTCAGTAACAATTAATCGTTTCTGATCTGAAAATCAATTAATAAATGCAGTTTTTCGTGTTAAAGATTGGCTTTTTTTTATGTCCCAACCATATTTTTAAAGTTTCAGCGCGAGTTTCAAAATATTTTCGATTTTATAGGCTAAGTTGGCAGCATTTTTTTGGAGGATTATACGCTTAAAAATTCAATTCTGAACCTTAAACATCATAAAATAGGCTAAAAAATAGAATAAATTACTTAAATACGTTGTCCCACGAAATAGCATGAAATGGAATTCCTTAATAACGTCACGGGCTATTTTTGCAACTTCTTCTATGATATCTACCAAAACATTGTTGTTTCATAATAATGGCAACATTTATATGATCTAGTCAAGCCGCCATTTTGTTCTAGCGCATTCAGTGTCAAAAATATGTGGTGAAGAGTGCTTGTGTTTCGTCGGGGTCAAAATCTACATTCCACGCATTTACGCAGTTCTTCAAAGTAAGTAGTGCTTAATGCATGTAATACAATATTTTATTACGATGTTGCACTATACAGCATGCAAAACTGTGCAGGCTGACTGTCTATTTGCATGTATTATATATTTAAATCATTTTTCAAAATAATGTGGACTAGTTCGTCACATCCACAACGTCACGTCACTTATATGCGGATAACAAAAAGTGACGTATTGGAATTGTAAGGCATAGTTCACATACATGGATTTCGTATTAAATTAATAATTTGATTAATTATATGACACATAAATTATGTTCTGGACAGGGACATAAATATTGAGGGATTTCTTAGTGATCTCAATGTAAACACACAGTATATTTATTCTTCATAATAGTATAGTGAAACATATCACTGAAATGTGTTACTTTTTGACATTGCTGACATGAGACTGTTTTAGAATCGAGTCTTATTGCCCGACTGCCTCAGAAGGAGGGTTATGTTTTTCGAGAGTATGTATGTATGTGTGTATGAATGTATGTATGTATGTGTGTGTGTGTGTGTGTGTGTGTGTGTGTTTGTTTGTGTGTGTGTTTGTTTGTTTTTGTGTGTGTGTGTATGTATGTGTATGTTTGGGTTGATGCCTTGTTGGGGTTGTTGATTGATACACAATGTTAGCTTGAACACTAAAGTGACTTTAATTCACGAATAGTTAATGAGGAAATGTTGAAATGTTATGAATGCACCCGTCACGCGCGGTTCCGTAAAATGCACTGAAAATAAGTAATCGCGAGTGGCCGACTATACAGGCGTCAGCAAAAGGTGTTCGGTTCCCGAACATATTCCCGGGGGGCAAAGATAAGCGTTCTGGGTGCTTTCCTGTTAAATGTTAGTAGTTAATGTGGTGATTAAACAAGAAAGAAAATTACAAATCATGTTACAATATAGGAAATTATGTTAATGTTAGTACTTATGTAATTATGTAAAATATTTATTCATCACTAAACACTATTTTGCGAAACACTGGGGATTTCCCATTGTCCATGTTGAAGTCATTCGCTGGTGCACTATGACGATGTTGATTGTAGTTGTGTTTAGCTGGGGCCTGGGCGGAGGCGGGGGAAGGGGCGGTCACAGCCGGCTCGCTCGTCGTTGCTGCTGGTGCCTGGGGTGTTCTCCAACTACGACGTGATCGACGCCATAACCATGCCAGCACTAACAGTACAATGATACCGTAGATCAGTGCGTAGTGGTGAATATTATGGTATGAGACCTGGGTTCCATCTTCATCACTTTGACTCTGTTTCATTAGCCTCAGCTTCGCTTCTATGTCCTGAGATAACCGATCTCTTTCTTTAGTTTCATTCGTCGCATTTCCATCTTGCGTCTCTATCGTAATGTTAATTATGTGATTGATCGGGGCTATGATTGAAGGTTGAAACTCATCTTTAATGTTTAATTGACTTCTGTAGTGTTTGTGCCCGTAGATCGTAAAGTCCTTTGTTTTGATTATGCAGTAATCATCGAGGCTAATGACACTTGTATGCGTCAGCTGGTGTGCGGTAACGCGATCTCCGCATATTGTTCGTAGTTGGCATTGCTCGCAACAGAAGTATAGATAAATGTTTTATTTCATAAGTCCGACCCATTTATTTTTACACTTAGCGACGTTTATTTCACATTTGCTCTCTGTTTGCACACACAAATCAATATCAGACTTCATCTTGTATATAGGGTTTTGAAGGTTGCACATTAATGTTGAACTGTCTTCGATTATGCATTTCTGTATATTCTCCTGTGTTACGGGTATATATCTGTCCTTTTGTAGGTTTAGCGCCACATACTCGGAAATCGGCACGATTGATATCATATTTGATTGTTGCACTTGCGGCACTGGAATGACGTGGTACAAATCATACTGTTCTCTGCTGACTAGGGGGATTCTGATTTCAAAGATGAAATAATCTTGTGTCATTCTTGCTCGAACTTTTAGAAGTTTGTAAAGCTTCGTAAAGTCTGTATGTATGTTTTCAATCGGTAATGTTACTTCGCTCGATAATAATCCAGTTATTATGTTTAATTGTTCTTGAAGTTGTTTTGGCGTCAATAAATGTAGGTTAAACTGTCCCTTAAATATGTCTGATATGGTATCCAGCATCATATTCTGTATTTCTCTTAAGATTTGTAGTATGTTTGTCGCTGCAATAGCTGTCAATGTAAAGTCTCTTTCTTTCTCTGCAATGTTAATCTCCTTCAGAATATTTTTTGTTGCTGCGTCAAGACTGTTCAAATGTTTATTAATAATTTTATGTTGTTTTTCCATGATTTCCTCCGTTCGTTTTAGTAGATTATGTTCCGACTCCAACACTGTCGTCTGATTAATCCATAATTTCTTTAGATGAGATTGATTTTTCTTAATAAGCGCTATGTCGCGTGAGTACTGTTCTGCGAAATGTTCGTCTAGTACCCCGAAAAGGCTATTAGCAAGGTAACCGACACCGTTGATAAGACCTCTGCGGCGGCGGCGGCGGCGGCGTCTCGCTTGCTCCGTGAAATGCTGAGTTGACAAAAGCTGGTCGTAGTACTCCAGCTCATTGAACTCATGTCTCAGTTGAGGTATGATCATGTTACACTTATTGTTTATTTCCAGACTGTTACACATATTTTCGAGATATTTTAAGAGTTTTTCTGTTGTTTGTGTTCCGGCCCAGTATGGACTCATATCATAGTATGTCACGAGTGTCCATTGATCTCTTAGTAGTTGCATTTTTGCGAGCGGGTCGAAATAAAGCGACAGGTTGTTGTTGAGTTTTGTGACGTTGCATGTTGCGCTCGATCCCGATATGAATGAAGCAAAAAATATTATTGCTGTTACCACCGCGAATAGTTTGGAGAGCGGCTTGCGGCTACAGTTTGTTTGCTGATGGTTGTTGTTATTGCTGTACTTTGCATTTTTCTCGCTGTCATCTTGTTTTTGTTCTTCGGATTGTATTGGGAGCAAGTTGAGCTTGACTACGGGGCGTTTGATATATCCAGTCTCTGTTTTCAATGTCACTACCCTCACGTAACCGTCTCTTCCTGGATGTATCTCAACCACTCTGCCCATTGCCCATTTTCCGACAGGCATGTTATCTTCTCGAATGGTCACTAAATCGCCTACTTGGATGTTTCTTTTTGGTTGTAACCACTTATTTCTCGCTGTTAGTTGTGTTAGATATTCGTCTTTCCATCTCTTCCATATTTGTTGTAAAATCTGAGTTGTTAGGAACCATCTTGTTCTCGCATCCTCTCTGGTTTCTATCACTGTTACACCTGCTCTCCCGGTTAAGAAGTGTGCGGGAGTTAAGAAATCCAAGTCGTCCGTATCTTCTGTCAGGGCGCACAAAGGCCGGGAGTTCAAGCAAGCTTCGAGTTGCGATAATATTGTTGAATATTCTTCAAATGTTAGGCGTTGTTGTCCGACTACACGTTTCAAGTGGTGTTTGAGGCTACGCACTGCTCTTTCCCAAATTCCTCCTGCGCTTGGCCAAGCGGGCGCATTAAAGTGCCATGTTATGTTCATGTTTTCCAAAACTCCTCGAAAATTGTCATCCAATGTTTGTTTCACTTGTTCATACTCTTCCTGTATTATTCTGTTAGCGCCGACAAAGTTAGTGCCACAATCACTGTACAGGTGGCCGGGGGCTCCTCTCCTGGCGGCCATCCTCCTCAATGCTGCTAGAAATGCTGAGCTGGTAAGGTCTGACACCAACTCCAGATGAATGGCTTTGGTCACCATACAAATGAACACGGCGATATAGCCTTTCAGTGACCTTGCGTTTCTTGTTCTGTTCGCCTTTATCTCCACAAACCCGGTGTAGTCGACCCCACATTGGTAGAAGGGTTGTGCAGGCTCTACCCGAGCTGCGGGTAAATCTCCCATTATTTGGTTTTGTTTGCTCGGATTGTTTTTTCTGCAAGTCACGCAGTTACGCAACTGTTTCTTCACTGCGTTGTTTCCTCCAGGGATCCAGAACTGCTGCCTGAGATTCGCCGAGGTCAGGCGTGGACCTCCGTGGAATGTTAGTTGATGAGCTTCATCTATCAAAAGCTCTGCCAGTCGACTCCCTCGTGGTATGATTTTTGGGTGTCTCCTTTCCTTGTTTATGTTCGCGTTCTCCAACCTCCCACCAACTCGTAAAACTCCTAATTCGTCAATGAACGGATTCAAGCTCAAAATGTTACTTTTCGCCTCTATTTGTTTATGTTTTCGCAATCGTTCGATTTCCGCTCCATACTCTGCATGTTGCACGTATTTTACGATCAGCGTTTTTGCGGCGGCCAACTCGTGTAACGTGAGATAGCTTGGCAATTTGTTACGTTTACTCGGTGCAGCTGTCCTTAGTAGCCAAGCTACAATACGTGTTATTTTATTGAATGAGCTATGATTGATTAAAAGATCGTCGATCAAATGTTTCTCTCGTTCCATAACGACTGTTGATTGTTTTTTGCACATCTCCTGTTCTGTTGTGTAATTCTCCGGCTCGGTATTTTCTTTCTCAAATGTTGACAGCCAAGAAGGCCCATTTTTCCACAATGTGTTGTCTTTTAGCTGTATAGGGTATTGACCCCGACTCGCTGCGTCAGCAGGGTTTTCTTTCGTGTTCACATACCTCCAACTTTGACCCGGTATGACTTCTGTTGTTTTTTGAACTCGATTCGCCACATATGGTTTCCATCGGCTCGGCTCTCCTTGTAACCAACCTAATGTCACCATCGAGTCCGTCCATCCATAGATCTCAAGTTTATGTTGATGTAATGCTTCTGCAATTTTTCTCATTAGTTTTGCCAGTAAATAGGCTCCGTTAAGCTCCATTCTAGGAAGTGTTGATGCTTTTTTGTGTGGAACGAGTTTTGTTTTGGCTGACACCAGAACCACTGTTTGTTTGTTGATAATCTTAGCATAAACCACACAGGCGAATGCGACTAAGGACGAGTCGCAAAAGCCGTGAAGCTCTATTATATCTCCCCTTCTGCTTCCAATCCATCTGGGAATTTCGATTTCGTTAATGAGGTTAAGTTCCGCCTTTAACCTTGCCCATTCCTTCTGAATGTTTTCCGGTACTTCGTCGTCCCACTTAATGGTTTCACTCCATAGTTGTTGGAATAAAAGTTTTAGTTTTGTTGTAATGGGGGCCAGCCATCCCATTGGATCAAACAGTTTCGATATCTCGGACAACAAGCTTCTTTTTGTATGTTTCCCTCTCTGTTCTGGAATGCTGTATTGAAACGTGAAAGTATCTTTATCTGAGTTCCAGCATAATCCCAATGTTTTACTAATGTTGTCTGTTTTAAAATTGAAAATTGTGTCTTCTGTCCGGTTACGTTCCTCTTTGATATCTGCCAGTAGTTGCGGTTCACTTGCGGACCACTTCCTGAGATTAAATCCGCCTGATTTCATCAATAAGTCCAACTCTCTTATCAGTTTCTTTCCTTCTTCAATCGTATCTGATCCATGCAGCAAATCGTCCATGTAGAATGCTGATTCTGCAACTTTGGCTGCTTCAGGATATTGCTCTCGTGAGTCCGCTGCCAATCTTTTCAGAGTCATCATTGCTAAGAACGGCGCGGCGCGTGTTCCGTACGTGACTGTTGATAGACTAAATATTTGTATGGGTTGTTCTAAGTCTGATCTCCAAATAATTTTCTGGTATCTTTGGTCTTCTTCATTTATTAGTATCATGCGAAACATCTTCTCTATGTCTGCCGTGTAAACATATTGGTATTGTCTCCATCTGAGCAAAAGTGTTTGTAGGTCAACCTGTAAATTCGGTCCTGTATACATTAAGTCATTAAGACTACATCCTGTAGATGTTTTGTTTGATGCGTTGAATACAACTCTATATTGCGTTGTCAGCGAGTCGATTCGCTCGACCCCGTGGTGCGGCATGTAGTACTCAGGTGTCTCGTTGCTATTTGTCGGTTTCATATGATTTAAGGCTCCGTACTCCTCCATAAATGTTTTATAATCCGTCGCTAATTTACTTTGTTTCTGAAACTTTTTCTCCAAATTTTTAAATTGTGCTAAGGCAGTCTGTTTAGACGACCCTAGTTTTGTCTCGATGTCTTCTTTGAGTGGTAATCGTACTTCATATCTCCCATTTTCTTTTCTGGTAGTTGTTTCGTTGTAGTATGTTATGCAATGTTGCTCTTCTACTGATAAGTTTGACTGTTCATTGATCTCCTCCAACTCCCAAAACCTTTTAATCTCATCTAAATCTTGCCTCACTATGTTGCATTTGTATGTCTTGGCGTTTCCACACAGTAACCAACCAAGATGTGATTGTTGTACGAGCGGCTGACGTGAGTCATTCTCCTTAATCATTCCGCTGAGTATAATTTGTGAATATATTTCTGCTCCAAGTAACACGTCAACTGGGCGGCAAATGTAAAATTCCGGGTCGGCTAATGAAATATTTTTGATTGATGTCCATTCCGGCTTTGCAAATGTTTTGTTAGGTAAGTTACCGACCAGATTGTTCATTATGATGACGTCTGTGTTAAAAGTGTAATCGTTATGTATAGATTTGCATTCTATGTGCATCATTCCCTTTCCATTTGTCTCTTTCTCTCCAATACCACAAACTGATCCCTTGCAGTTGACACGTTTAATTTTTAATAACTGGGCTGTTTTCTCCGTAATGATAGAAATTTGTGACCCTTGGTCCACCAGCGCTCTCAGGAGATGATAAGTACCATCGCTTCCCTTCACTTTTATCATGGCGGTTGACAACAAGACCTCCGCTGTCATGTTCAAATCACTTTGTTTCGACACGTGTGAGTTGTTATTGCAGTTCAGTGCATCGTGAATTATTGTGTTGTGTCTCTTGTTACATTTGCGGCATGTTTTTGATGATTTACATTCGTTGCCATTGTGGCTGAATAAACAGTTGATGCAAACTTGAAGTTCTCGTACTTTTTTTAGTTTTCTATCATTTTGTAATTCTAGGAAGTATTTGCAGTTATACAGGCCATGTTCGTTGTTGCATAGTGGGCATTTTATTGTCGTCACGTTGAATGTTGATTTTGTTACTGGCGGTCTTTCTTTATTGTTCGAAATATTTGTTCGAGTATTATTTGAAGATGATGAACTTGGCTGATAATGATGATTGTAAGATGCTCTTTGCTGATTGTTCTCTCCTTTTCGTCGACTTGTTTCCATAGCGGTGAATTTTCCCTCCAGAAAATCAATAAAATCGCTCAATTTTGGTAGCTCGCGGCGATCTTTTAAAGAGTCTATGTACTCTGAGTGGCTTTCGCTATCCAATTTCAAATCCAATATATGTACAATTAGTGGGTCCCATGTTGTTATGTCTACTCCTAAGTTCTTGATCGCATTGAGTGTTTCTTGGGCCACATCGTGCATCCTCTTGATCTGTTCTAGGGACTGGTGTTTCATGTTTGGTATTTCTAATAGTGTGTTGATATACGTTGTGAAAATAAGGCGTTTGTTGTTGTACCTATGGTTCAGAATGTCCCAGCACACGGTATAGTTGTCAGAGCTAATATTGAGGTGCTGTATCAGACGCTCAGCTTCTCCACGTACCTTCCCTTTCAGAAACTGCATCTTTTGTGCGTTAGACAACGAAGCATTCTTGTGAATAGTTTCAGTAAAGAGGTCTTTAAAAGACATCCACTGGTTGTAATTTCCATGATATACCGGTACCTCCATTTTAGGGGTTGTTTTGTCTCTGTGGGTTTCTGACCACATTTTTGAATTAAGGTTCTTTTTCAGTTTATTATACTGCTTCTCGTTGTTGTTAAATAATGCCTCGAACTGTTCATTATCCTCTTCATTAAGCAAACCTTCTAGTTCCCAATGCAATGAGTCGATTGTCGACCAACGCGTTTCCAAAGTCTTCAGAGCATCTTCAAACTCCCATTTCTCTGTTATCGCCTCTACATCTATGTTCGTAATTGTTCGCTGAAAAGCCTTGTAGTTAGCCGTCTGCTTATGTAGCTTGTCGTCTAATTTTTTGTCAATGTTAGTGATCTCCTTCGACGTTCCAGATGTTTGTTGTTGTAGCTTCACATATTTCTCCAAATAGGCTAATGTTTCATAGTAAAATATTTTTGTTGTCTCGTAATGTTCTCCCTTGAAATAATCGTGCGATTTATCTTCATACTGACAAAGGATGAGATGATTCGCGTGAAATTCACGAAACAGCTCCGTCAGTTTCTCAATCCTTTTACTTGCTATGGTTGGCTTACTCTCAGTTTTTTCTTTTTTGAAGTTGACCAGCAATTTCTCCATGGCTGCCGTCGTCTCCACTTGTTTGCTCATTAATTCCTCCATTGTTGGTTGTTAATGTTTTCTGTCGCTCTTGGAATGTTAAGATAATTGTTGTTGTTTAATGTTAATGTTCTCCGACTCTCTCGAAATGTTTAGATGTTTGTTGTTCGGCACTCACTCCTTTTTTGCTGATTACCCGGCGAGCTTCACACGTGAAGTTTGCCCTTCTCAATCCAACTGGTGGAACCCGCTTCTGGGAAGCCAGTGAACCGATTGCAATCACGCACGAAGTCCAACCGAGTGGCTCGAAGGACCAATGTTTGGGTTGATGCCTTGTTGGGGTTGTTGATTGATACACAATGTTAGCTTGAACACTAAAGTGACTTTAATTCACGAATAGTTAATGAGGAAATGTTGAAATGTTATGAATGCACCCGTCACGCGCGGTTCCGTAAAATGCACTGAAAATAAGTAATCGCGAGTGGCCGACTATACAGGCGTCAGCAAAAGGTGTTCGGTTCCCGAACAGTGTATATGTGTGTATGTGTGTATGTATGTATGTATGTGGACTATAAATTCTTTTTCACGGGCTACAGCCTAAAGGACTTGTTGGATCTTAACATGTGGGGTATCATTAGATTCGTCTCAGCAGCGCGAGTGACACTGGCTATACCAAAATTTCAAAAATCCAAAATAGCGGATTAGAAACGCAAAAAACACAACTTTGACATAAAAAAGCAGTCGTTTTTTTTTCTTTTTAATGAATTCAGCTTGTTTGATTTTCTTGTTTACGTATAATTAATATATATTTTTGTTTTAGGTCACTATGGCTCTCACGCCAGCAGAACGGGCGAAACGTTACCGAGAAAAAGTAAAACAAAATAAGGAAAAATATGAAGCGCAGAAAAAGAAGTCATTAGAAAGGCTTAAAAAACATACAAAAAAGATAACAGAAATGACTGAAGAGCAACAAAAGAAAACAAGAGAGCTATGGAGACGACAAAAACGGAGACAAAAACAGAATAAGTTAAATGCTCAGCTAGCTCAGCCATCTACCTCAAATGATGCACCAAAAGTAGACAAAACATCACGCAACTTAAAAATTAAACACAGAAGAGTTTGTAAGGCATACAATAAGGCTATACATAAAATACAAGAACTTGAAAGGACTATTGCATCTTTACGAAAAAGAATACAAAGACTCGGAAATAGTCACAAAACTGAAGTTAATTTGCTCAAAGATGAGAAGCTTAAATTACTAGCTCGAAATGAAGTTTTAGAAGTTACTGCGCGTGATGCATATAGTGCTATTAAACAACAAAAAGTAAAACGCATCATTAAAGAAATCGCCAAAAAACATCGAACAGGTTACAAAACTTTGGGTCTGAAATTGAGCATTCGGTTCAGTAGTAAGGGCAAGAGATGCGACCAAAAAGCCAAATCAGAAGTAGAGAATTTCTATTTAAGAGATGATGTAAGTCGAATTACCGCAGGGAAAAAAGAATGTAAAACCATGAAGAAACAGAAGAAACAGAGAAGATACCTGGTGGATACTCTTCAGAACCTGTACAAGATTTACAAAAAACAAGGCGGAAATTACGGTTTTACAACTTTTTTCAAATATAAACCTTTTTACGTCCTTTCACCCACCCACAGCTGCGAAACACATGTCTATGCATTAAACACAGCAATTTTGAATTCATCTTCAATGCACTGAGACGCTATTCGGTCATACAATTCAAAGATATCAAAGAATTGCTTATAGCGACGTCTTGTGACATCAAGTCTTTTTTTTTTTTTTTAAGCTGTTTATTTCAAAAAAAAATTTATATACATTACATGGCATGAACTTAACTTCTAATCTTAATATTTAAAGATTTTTTGAGTTAAGGAGCAGCTTATTCATAAATTTACATATACATTATATTTTTACATTTATTGAGGTAGGTTTAAACAAGTACCGCTTAATAATATTTTTTGTTTGCTGACAAGTTTTGTTTTCTATTCTACTAACTAATTCTATTGGAAATCTATTCAATACTCTAGGCAGAATTGACTGCCAGACTCTCTGGCCATATTCGTTTTTACTTGTTGGTATCTCGAAGTTTGAAAGATAAGGTAGGTTACGTAGATTTACGGGTCTTTTCTTTTTTTTTAAGAGGGGTATATTTTCATTATACTGAATAAAAATTGCCAAATCCAACTTATCAAATACGTTCATCACTTTACAATAATTGAATAGATTTTCATAGTTATTTTTATATTTATATTTAATCTTTGCGGGAACAATCGCTTTCAGTAATCTTAATTGTAGGTTGTAAATATGATTTAAAGATGTTTTGAATGTTCTTCCATAGCTGGCTAAGCCATAGCTTATTACAGAATCAGCCAAGGACATGTAAAGAATGAATGAATGAATGAATCTTATGAATGCATGTATAACAAATGTAACAAATGCAGGACACCAGCTGTAGCTGTAAATAGAGAAAAATTAAACGACGACATCACGTGGTATGGATGGAGTAGAGTCGACCACACTTACGAAAGGGCACAAAAGCAAGTTACGACAAAAAAAACTGTAAAACAAGTACACCGAGGTAAGGTTGCCGATCTTATTTCAGAACTTCAGAAGGAAATCCCATTATTCAAAACTCATTACTACAATTGGAAAAGACAGCAACAGCAATATCAGTTATGCGTTAATAATTTACAAGACAACGAAGTGCTTATATTGGTCGACTTTTCTGAAAATTTTGACTGCAAGCTAGGAGAAGAAGTACAATCCATGCACTTCGGAGCCTCAAAGCAAGCTATAACTTTGCACTGCGGAGTTATTTACACCAAAGACAAAAGCCAGTCGTTTGTCACAATATCTGACAACAATTGCCATGAACCTCATGCGGTTTGGGCGCACCTAATTCCCGTTTTAAAATTAGCGAAGCGCATCAACCCAAATGTCAGTGTTGTTCATTTTTATTCGGATGGACCTTGTAGTCAATATCGCCAGAAGAAAAATTTCTATCTACTGAGTCTGTTGACACCGAAACTCAAGTTGTCATATTCTACTTGGTCGTATTCCGAAGCCGGCCATGGAAAGAGTGTGGCCGATGGCATTGGGGGTGCAGTTAAGAGATTGCTTGACCAAAGAGTCCGATATGGCAATGATATAACCAATGCAGCCGACGCTCTTAAAAATTTGGAAGGTCGCATAAAATCTGCATGTTTTTTGATTACTAATGAAGAAATCGAAAATATGTCAACGTTGTTGCCAAACAACATTCTGGCTGTGCCTGGCACCATGCAAATTCACCAGATAATTACTGCCGGACCACACAAAATAAAAGACAGACAACTTGGTTGCTTTTGTGGCGAAGAGCGTGGCTTGTGCCATTGCTACAAACCCAAAATACAAAAACTTGTTCCCGACCCTTCACCAAACGTACAAGATTTGCCGGTTGATATCAACTTTGCCCAAAATACAAAAATGGAAATACATGAAAACAGAGAATTTCACGTAATACCTTTCGCTACCTGTGATAATGATGATTCAAGACCTTTAGAAACTGTCACATTTACATCACAACTTGCTTTGCCTAACGAACGCACGAACGTCCAGTTAGAAACACAAAATGATCCCGTTTTGTCTCAAGTTGATGTGTCAATACCTCTATTCTCTGATGACTGTATTATTTCGAGTGAGATTGATGATTTAATAGAAATCAAATTGGCTCCACCTTTTTGTTCTATTGCGCCAATCGTTAGTATTAGTGATACCATGAATAGTTCTTCTCCAGTAATTCAAGGCTCGGAACAAAAGACAGACTTTCAGCCAAATAAACAGTCAAAACCATCATCACCTATCGCTTCATCTAAAAACAGTCCATCTCCTGCTAAAAAAGTAAAAATTCTAAAATCATCTCTTGCTAGCAATGTCGAAACTTCAATGCCTCTAAAAAACACTCTTGCTTACCCTAACGATGCCACAATTGCCATCTCTCCACAAACTCAAGACCAAAAGACACAACTACTACCAATGTTTGAACACAGTTTGAACCACCATCGCCTAAAATTAATGTTGAAGACATTCTTTCTCCTAAAAAAGCGGAAAATTTAAAGCCATCTCCTGGCAAAAAAGTCAAAATTCTAAAACCATCTCTTGCCAGCAATGTCGAAACTTCAAAGCCTCTAAAAAACGCTCTTGCTTACCCTAACGATGCCACAATTGCCATCTCTCCACAAACTCAAGACCAAAAGACACAACTACTACCAATCACACAGTTTCAACCACCATCGCCTAAAATTGATGTTGAAGACATTCCTTATCCTAAAAAAGCGGAAAATGTAAAGCCGTCTCCTGCCAAAAAAGTCGAATTTCTAAAACCAGTGAAAGTTGAAAATGTTAAACATTCTGCTGATAAAAAGTTTAAAATTCTAAAACCTGTGTCAGAACCACCAATTAAAATCTTAAGTAACGTTGTTATTCGTAGTAGTTCCACAATAAGCTCTTCCCCATTTACTCAAACCTCGGTTCAAAATACGAAATTACAAGACGACGTGTTTCAACCAGCATCACCTTCGCCTTCTAAAATCTTAAAACCACTACCGATTAAGAACGTTAAAAACTTATCAAAACTTACAGCTACTACTCAAAGTTCAACTCAATCATCCAATTCCAACACATTCCTGTGCTATGTTTGCAATATGCACAGTTCACTATACTCGCGAACGAAATGTATGATTTGCAAGATCTTTGTTTGTAATGTGTGCAGTGGGTCATATGAAAGAAATGATTACATTTGCTCTGTTTGTTTAGATGCTTAGTTAAAAAAATCCTAAAGGATGTTATATATATAACTAACGGATATATGATCATAAAACTTTTAGCTTAAATAATGAATGTCACTGTTACACAACAAATGTTAGCTTTCTAAATTCACAAAACGAATGCTCTCATCTACAATTGCTAGTTAATCTCAATTTATTATTGTTTTTTATTTTTAAATGTTGTAAGATCTCATTGCCTAGATATAAAATATATATATATTTAACGTTACAGATGATTCAGACTGATTAGATAGCTCAAGGAAACCTAATTTTGTTATTTGGTGTTATAAAGTGATATACAGTGGTGGTCATATAATTAAGAACGATTTGTAGTACCAGATATTTTTTTTCAAAACTATGCTATGTGTACTTTTAAGTTCCTTCTTAAAAGTAATTAGTTGTGTTATGAAATAGCTACATCGATAAAGTAAACGGGATTAGGAGTAAATATTTAAAACATTTACAATTTTTTGTACAAATTTAATTGATTATCGATAATTACAAATTCAAGTAGTAAAAATGCTGGACAAATAATTAAGAACGATTCTTAAGCTGCTCGAGAGTTGTTTCCGTAGATACTTAGATTTTACAAATTACATTAAATAAGACAGTGACAATGTTAAAAATTATAATTTAATACATTTTATTCTTTGTAGCGTGACCATGGCTTTTAATAACTGCCTTACATCGTCGAGGCATTGATTCTATCAATTTTTGACATTTTTCAAGAGAAATAGAGCGCCATTCTTCTAAAAAAACGTTATATAACTCAGTTAGGTTACCACATCGTCGATTTGAAACCTTTTTCTTGACTTCGCACCAAAGATGCTCTATGGGATTTAAATCTGGGCTGTTCGGTGGCCATTCTAAGACAGAAACTGATTGAGATGTGAGGAATTCTTTAACGGTGCGTGCAGTGTGCTTCGGATCGTTGTCGTGTTGGAATGTCCAAATAATCGGAAGTACGTCTTCAGCATATGGTAACATAGTTTCTTCGAGTATATTTTTGTACTGGAATTGATCCATGTTTCCTTCTATCAGTCTAACAGGTCCAACACCATGACCAGAGAAGCATCCCCAAATTTTCACATTTCCACCACCATGCTTTAATGTCATTTTTGTGTACTTGGGGTCGAATGCTGTATTCGGAGGGCGTCGAACATATCGTTTCCCATCAGAACATACTCTGTTAATTTTTGTTTCGTCAGAGAAAAGAACATTTTTCCACTGTCTTGCTGTCCAGCTTTCATACCTCCTAGCAAATGCAAGCCGGGCTTGCCTATGACACTGTTTCAACATGGGCACCTTTCTTGCTATCCTTCCGTTCAACTTCGCTTCTACCAATCGCCTTCGGATAGTGCGCGCTGAGATCACTGAAGGGTTATTTTCACCAAAGTATTCTTTTTTTAACTCATTAGACCCCTTAAAAGGGTATTGTTTTGCCAAACGCACGATATTTCGATCGTCTCGCTGAGATGACTTTCTCTGTTTAGGTACACGAGGAATATTTAAAGTTGTTTGATGTGTGTTAAAATGCTTCACAGCGTGGAATATCATCGTTTTTGAGCACTGCAAATGATTGGCAATCTTTTTATATGACCAATTCATATCGCGAAGTTTTATTATTACTTCCCTTGTAGATGCATCACAACTTTTATTTTTTCCCATTTTTTTATTATGAAACGATCAACTTTTTGACTTTTACAGAACTAAATGGCGCCAAAATTACTCGAATAGTGGCCTAGTTACAGAGTGTTCTCTATTTAAATTTGAATAAAAAAATAAACTATCCAGCGTTCTTAATTATGTGGCCAGCCAGTAAGTTTGCAATAACATGTTAAGATATATTATATACAAAAAGTTTACTTATATGATAATATTGTTGAATTTATCATATTATAACTGTATGCTACGATTGTGTAAAACAGTTTTACGATACCGAGAGAGATACAAAACGATATGCAATAAGTGTTATTCTCGTAAGTTTGAAAAAAGCTTGTTTTCAAATAGTCGTTCTTAATTATATGACCACCACTGTAAGTGCCTTATGGAAATCTCATTTTGTTATTTTTATACTAGATTTAAGAAATAAGTGTAATTATTAAGCTCATGATAGAAGATTCAGACTGATTAGCTAAGTAGCTTACATCTCTTTGATAATGTGATGTATCCAAAGGAAACCTAATATTGTTACTTTGTGTAGATGTATAACATAATTTTAGGTAAGACTGTTTTAGTATAGAAGACTGTTTAAGCTCGTCACAGACGACATTAGTTTCCCACAAAGAAGCATTAAATTATTGATAATTTATCATGTTAGTCGTCATCTCATTATCATTATATATCATATTTTAAGACATTATACATTTTGACCACTATGTAGAACGTGCCTTACCTTTCCACTAACATAACATAAGATTCCATTAACGTCACTGTCCCAATATTTTAGGGAGTGAAAATTTAACGTGATTGCTTGAGTATTCCAGGTACTTTAAATGTTTCTATTCTATCTGGATTTGCTTTTAATTCTTTATATTTAAAAATTGTGATTGCTTGTGTAAAGTTTGCCGTATAAATAGCGTACAGAAAAACAAGAAGTGGTTTGAATCGAAAAGTGACGTTATGGAACAATTGCACGTAATATTTTCGTACTTAAAATGGTTTTCTTTCATATGATTATTATTTTAAAATAATGTTTAAGTTTGCATTCTTTTATAATAAATTCTTTGCCTACTTTAAACTCGCCTTATCAATTTACAGCCTAAAACATTTCGTGACGTAACGGACCAGTGGGTTTCATACTTTCCACAAAAAAAACAGTTTTGTTCAATACTTTAAAATATTTATGCCGACATATATATATATATATTATGAATCCTACATATATCTTCTACGTTACTATCTATATTTAAGACATAATAAACGATTTTTTATTTCGTCACTTCCATATACGTCACGCTGCAACCGAAAGTGAAAATGCCCACACGTCAGCTCTTTCATTCAATTTTCTAACCTCTTCAATCAGAAGTCAGAACCGTACAATAAAAAAAACTACAGAAAGCGCGGGAAACCATTGAAATAACCAGGCGGGATTTTCGAAGTTTTTATTAATTTCATCGATTACTCGTGTATCAATCGGGGTTTTTAGAAATAAAAGGCGTCTGGAGACAAATAAAAAGAAACCAATCATGGGGAAGGTGCGAACAAGAAAGAGAAAAAAAGATGAGGCTGAAGAGAAAAGTGAAGGAGACTCCACGTCGTCGTCCGAGTCAGAGGTCGAAAGCGCAGATAAATACAAACCTTATCTGGTAACAGATTATAAGAGACGATACCCTGAGGATTCCGGTGCTACAGAATTTGTAGTATTCGTAGAGTCTTCCAATGCGGATATACCTATAGGAACCCGAGACCTAATGTCCATATCTAGCTGTATCAAAAGGTTTAATAAAGGAATCAAATATCTTAGGTCAATGAACAAGTTCAAAATTGCCATATACTTCGAAAATGCCAGCCTTGCTAATGCCTTCTTGAACAATGCTACATTTTTAAAAGACTACCAATTTTAGGCCAATATACTGGTATATGAGACAAGTGATGCAGAAGAGGTTAGAGGTTATTTATCATCATCATCATTAGAATTATGGTCAGCCCATAGCATAACTAAGGTCTAACGCTAGGATATGGCGGGAAATCGGCGCTACGTTATTTTCATTGACCAGAAAAACTGATGTGCCGCCAAAGCCCTACGCGATACCTTTACAGGGTTCCGTAACCGAAGGGTCCAACCGAAGCCCTATTGCTGACAGTCACGTGTCCGTCCGTCCGTCCGTAGTACTGAATAAAAATGCTTTTAAAAAGACATGTTTCATCAAATTCAACCCTTTCTGACCATTTCATGGCCTAACTTCCAAAACATTTTTCATGTTATGTTCTATTTTGTTTCTGTGCCTTCACTGTCCGCTGCCCAGTTGTTAATTTATTTTATCCTGTGTGTTGTTTATAACTAAAAGAAGTAGGTTTTCTGCTTACTTCAGCAATCGTTGTCTGGCAATGGCTCTAGGTCATCCCGTTAAGTTATTTACTTGTTTTTTTTTTTTTGTGTTTTATTAACATTTACATTATTGTAGTATATATTTATATACATATATCTATATTATTTACCTATATATAGTATGGATATCCATAATGATAGCTTCTTGTCGTGTGCTTCTAGCGATGAATTTATTAGTGCGGAAAGCGATATTTCCACTGTGGAAGAAACGCTTTCCGTCAAACTTAAGACTGTCTTTGGTGGGCAGGGAAAAATCTGAACATAGTGCACATCAATGCTCAAAGTATTCACACTAGCTACCCCGATCTCATCGAGGCTTTTTCTGAGCAACGTGTGGACGGCATCCTTGTCTCTGAGTCGTTCCTTAAGCCTTCACTCCCTTCATCCATGTACTCTCTTCCAGGCTTCAGGCTATATAGGAACGACAGAACCGGAAAGGCAGACGGAGGTGTCGCTGTTTACCTGCGTGCGGAAATTGCTTGTAAGGTGATTAATGTATCCCCTAGCCAGTACTCCGAGTCTGCTGAATACCTCTTCCTTGAAATTGTTCTTCATCACAATAAGGTGCTGCTTGGTGTCCTCTATAGCCCCTCTCTTCGTGTTGACTACTTCGACACCTTTGAATCCCTTCTTAATGATTTGACCCCAATTTACGACGACACTCTCATTCTTGGCGATTTCAACACCTGTCTCCTCAAAAAGAATTCCCGTTCTGCCAAACTCAGGTCCATAGTTGATTCATTCAATCTCCACATCTTGCCACTTGAGGCCACTCATTTCCAGCCGCATTGTTCTCCCTCTCTTCTAGACATCATAATCGTCTCTAACTTGGATAAGGTTGCCTCTCACGGTCAACTTAACTCTCCTTTCTCCTTCCACGATCTCATCTACCTCTCCTATAAGATTAGGTGTCCGAAGAGCAGAACGAAATTCATAAATATTCGAAGCTTCAAAGGCATAGATGTGGAGTCCCTTAGGTCTGATGTCTCACTGGTCGATTGGTCCCCTGTCATCTTGAGCGAGAACGTTGACGACAAAATCCACTTTAATGCAATTGTCTTGGGACTTTACGACAAACATGCTCCCATTAAGAAAGTCAGGGTAAAACACCTGCCGGCGCCCTGGCTTAACGATGCTATCAAGCGCCTAATGGCCAAGAAAAATCGCGCTAAGTGTAACTACAAAAAGGATCCGACAGATGACAACTTTCTTTCCTACAAATGCCTTCGCAATCGATGCAATCGTCTCTGTCGAGACGCCAAGCGCCGCCACATCTTCGAGTGTATCGAAAGGTACACCCCAGCTCAGGTGTGGAAATTCCTCAGGACACTTGGTATTGGCAAATCCCAGGACATGCATTCGGGTGATGTTGATCTGAACGCTCTCAATCAATTCCTCTCTGCTCCACCAGTTGTAATGGACCCTTCTATCAAGGAAGCCACTCTTCAGAGTCTGCGCTCTAGGTCATTACCCAACACCACTCCTTTCAACCTGAGCAATGTTGGAAGCGACACGGTTAAGAAAGCATTTCTAGCAATTAGCTCCAAAGCTGTAGGAGATGATAATATCTGTCAACGAATGATTCTAACTATCCTTGATGATCTGCTTCCGGCCATAACACATATTTTAAATTTCTCCATTTCCAATTGTTCTTTCCCTACTGCTTGGAAACAAGCATTAGTTATCCCTCTCCCCAAAACATCCAATCCCACCTCCTTTAAAGAGTATCGCCCCATTTCTATCCTGCCGATCCTTTCTAAAGTCCTCGAATCCATTGTCCATACTCAGCTCTCCCATTATCTATCCTCTAAAAATCTACTTAATACTTTTCAGTCTGGCTTTAGAACGGGTCATAGTACTGTTACGGCTTTATTAAAAGTGACCGATGATATTCAGGTCGCCATGGATCAAAAGCAGCTCTCGGTGCTGGCTCTGCTGGACTTCAGCAGTGCTTTTAACTGTGTTGACTTCGACATTCTCGTTGAACTTCTCAAATCTCTTAACGTCTCCTCCCTCTCTGCCAGCTGGTTTGACTCTTACCTAAGGAACCGAAAACAGCGTATCAAGTCGGAGGATGCTTGTACGGAGTGGTGTGACCTCTCTTCCGGTGTCCCCCAAGGTGGCATTCTCTCTCCTCTTCTATTCTCAATATTTATCAATTCCATATCCGATGTCCTCTCTTCTTCCTATCATCTCTACGCGGATGACCTTCAGATCTATCGTCACTTCTCTCCTGATGATGTAAATTCCGCTGTGGAAGCGTTAAACGCTGACTTGGCTGGTATTAGTGGATGGGCATCGTCATTTGGGTTGCTGGTTAATCCGAATAAGTCCCAGGCCATGATTATAGGTACCAGACACTCTTTAAACACGTTGCAGCAATTGTCTGTCCCTTCTGTAACTTATAACGGTACTGTAATCATGTATAGCGATAAAGCTAAAAACCTGGGTGTCATCTTTGATAATCAATTGTCCTGGTCAATGCATGTTAATGAGGTCAGCAGGCGAGTTTACGCAACTTTTCATTCCCTCAGGAGACTTCAGAACTTTCTTCCTCGCCAGACCAAAATAACTCTCGCTCAGTCCCTTCTTCTCCCCCTCATTGATTATGCTGATGTTTGCTGGGTGAGCGCAAATGAAGAACAACTGAACAAACTCGAACGACTTCAAAATCTCGGGATTCGGTTCATCTTCGGACTGCGCAAGTATGACCACGTATCTCAGCATCGCAGGGAGCTGAAGTGGCTACCGATTCGGCTTCGACGGGACTCTCATATCCTGTGTTTCCTATATAATATTTTGTGGAACTCTCGTTACCCTAACTTCCTACGTGATCGCTTCGAATTTCTTTCTTCAAGCAGGCCTCGGAGAACTCATATGGCGTCTACGCTCAAAGCTCCAGATCGCTCCACTGCAGCCTACGAGCACGGGTTCAGAATCCGAGCCGTACGACTGTGGAATGAGCTTCCTTGCACTATCAGGGACAGTCGATCTCTAAATATATTCAAAAACCGGCTCAAGAAGCACTATCTCTCCCTTTCCAGTTAGATAATATATATATATTTGTATGTATTAGTTTATTATACGGTTTATTCATATTTTTACGTTGTATTTAAGTAATTGTGTATGCAGTCTATTTTTAGCAATTAGGGTTATCAGTATAATACATACTGTTTGTAGTATATATTAGTCGTAGTATTTATAGTTTTATTGTACGCGCAGGTCTTCCCCCGCTCAACCATCACCTCTCCTACCATCTTGGTTTGCTGGAAGAAATCTCTTTTGAGAGATAAGCTCGCCTTTGTACATGTTTTTTTCTATTATAAGTTATCTGTATGACTGTTTTGTGTAGTACAATAAATAAATTACAAATTACAAATGAAATGGTCCCTTCGATTAATCGATGCTTTAAAGTATCTTTTTTGTCTGTGCTTTCGTCAAAATTTACATTTTTCTTGAGGTCTGTACACTTAGCTGTTGTGGCTAAAACACGAAACTAAAGCCTTCCCAGTACGAAATGACGTTAGTGTGGCATAGACGTTAGCGACGCTTTCAACTGAACAGCTTTGTTGGTGACACTGCTTTACCGACACGAAACATTCAAACCGCTTTACCGACTTTGGTGGTACCGCCATGACAGTTGTCATTTGTTTGTTTGTTGTCTGGTTTTACGAATGGCTTCTGAACTGATTTTAATGATATGTGTGTAAATAAAGTAGTGTAGGCAACTGTATATAATTAGGCCTTAAAAAACTCGTGTGATGCTATTATGGAACTCGCTTCGCTCGTCCCATAAATAAGGCCCCTTATTATAAGACAGTTGCATAATAGTAGTTTATGTGACTGATACATAATGCCTAATTATGTACAGTTACATTACACTAGTTTATCTACACACATATCATAAGCTCTCTTTGATGTCTTCAGGAACCGCATGTTGGACCGGCATGGTGGCATTTCACTTGTTGAGCACAAGCTCAGTAGTACCAAATTCTCAGACAAACTACGGGCGGCACGCAGGTGGGCGTCGGCGTTCGAAATTTCAATGTCAGAATTTGTCGAAAATTGGTCATTATGGTCATTATGTATCAATATTAAGATAATAAATTAGTTTTTACCAAGTAGTATAACATTATTCTGGTCGTAACGTGCGGTTTTTAGACGCAGTAAAGAGTTTTTATGATACATGTATAGATAGACTACTATTAAAACCATAGATTTAGGATTTTCGCTGATGATTAAAACACAACTATTAAAACCATTTATTACAGTTTGGCGAAAAGTTCAAGGTTGTGGTTGACGCTATGAAGTACCTATCAAGCAAAGTGGACGTATACGAGTTACTGGGCGTGGACAAACTGTTATACGGTTACGGGCTTATGGTCAGGAAATAGTTTAGGGGCGCGAGGATTGGTCGACGTTTACTTGAGGCTAGGTAAGGCTTTGTTACTTTAAATTTCGTGTAAATAACCACCCTTCAGTCTAATAGCAACCTTCATAGACTAGCGGATTTGTGAGCTGTAGACCTCGCCATTTCTTGGCAACGACACTACCAGCCGCACTACCAGAAGTGTCGTTTACAATTAACGACACTACCAAGTGTATTTTGCGTTAAAATGTACAGTCAGCACAGCATAGTTTCGAAATACATTTTTTTAAATTATACTCAGCTATTGATTTTATCTTATGTGCAAATGCAACTCGTAAATGAAGAGATTGCCTTAGGCCACGCGATTACGGTCAACTTTAGATATCCAATATCTGACGATATTGTAATCCCATTCCCTTTTTTGATTAACTTAATTATTGTGTTTACCAATTAACTTAATTTTTACCATAATTGCCTAAAAAATATTGAACTCCAAATATTGGATATCTAAAGTTGACCGTAATCGTCATGTTATTCATGGAGTCATGGAGCTGTTATTGTGTACCGGAATTGGGCCACAGTTCATTTGATTTCTTTTTTCACACGGTTTTTAAGTTGAGTTTCAATATTTAGTTATGTTGTACCTACTACAATAGACAAGGTTTATTTTGGTTTTTATTTATTTTATGGCGTTACTTTTTATTTCATAATTATTGTGTTTACCAATTAACTTAATTTTTACCATAATTGCCTAAAAAAATATTCTCCGAACGCCAAATATTGGATAACTAAAGTTGACCGTAATCGTAATGTAATTCATGGAGTCATGGAGCTGTTATTGTGTATCGGAATTGGGCCACAGTTCATTTGATTTCTTTTTTCACACGGTTATTAAGTTGAGTTTCAATATTTAGTTATGTTGTACCTACTACAGTAGAGAAGGTTTATTTTGGTTTTTATTTATTTTATAGCGTTACTTTTGACGTGATAACGTCTTTAAAATCGTTTTAGTCGGGTGACATGTTCAGAAACTTGTGTCACATCAAAACCTCACGAGCGCGATCGCAGATATAACGAGAGAGAGACGGACCGATCTCCCGTCTCATCTCGAGCGCTGCCAGTCATTCCGTGAAACTTGTCACGCGGAATCCTCACGAGCGGAGGCTGGCATAGCGTTCGAGTGAGTGGACCGATCTTCCGTCTCTCTCACTCTAGCGGCATACAAACCCTTTATCACGTAAACATCTCGATCGTAAACCTACTTTACAAACAACCAATTTTTTATTTCATAATCGTCTTCAAGCACTGAAATTACTGGTATAATTAAAAATGTACCCACCAACTTGACAAACAAAAAGATATTCACAATGCTATCAAGTTACAAGAAAATAATATCTGTTCGAAGATTCACAAAAAGGACCAAAGTTGATGATAACTTCATTCAACAGCCGCTGCAGTCAGTAGCCATCACCTTCGCGACGTCAGTTCTTCCAGACTACGTAGATTTGGACGGTTGGCGGCATGACATCTCAGCGTATGTTCCACCAGTCAAACAATGTTTCCGGTGTCTCAGGTATGGCCATTTAGCAAAGTTTTGCAAGAACTCCGAGCGCTGCTCCATCTGTAAAGAAGACCACTCACATAAAGTTTGTAAAACTCCGATCGAACAGGCCAAATGCTTCCATTGCGATGGCAATCACGTTAGCATTTCAGCTCAGTGTCCAATTAAGCAAAATAAAATACAAGAAAACAGACAAAAAGTTCAGACACCATCATTCGCCGACATATTCAAAAATGGAAATTTCCCACCTCTCGGCCCTAAGAAGCCTCTTGATCTCTTGACATTATTAAAATCAAATGACAAGGCACTGAATCTGTTAGTGCAAAGCATTATAAAAATTATAACATTAAATAAGACACAAGATACCCCAATATCCTCTAAAAATGTGTTAGATGTTTTAAGCGATTTTTTCAATTCCAGTGATACCAAGAACATTAGTACAAATTCACAGACAAATTAAAGATAGTACAGTGGAATGCTCAAAGTCAGTTATGTAATCGTCATATTTTTACTCAATTTTGGTATGAAAATAATATTGACATAGCTTTAGTTTGCGAAACTTGGCTCAAGCCTACACAACGTTTAAATATTAAAGGATACTCAATAGAACGCAATGATTGTGGCAATAAACACAATGGTGTTGCCATATTCATTCGTAACAACATACAATACAGTAGATTAAAAACATTTTTTGATGACTCACTTCAGAATATTGCTATCAAAATAAACTTTAATAACAGTTCATTATCAATGGCCAATCTTTATATCCCGACAAATTGTAGTCCTACTTTTAGAAAAACAAAATTTGTTAATTTTATTAATACCTTACCACAACCATGCTTAGTAGCAGGTGATTTCAATGCACATCACACCATGTGGGGTTGCCAATCTGTCAGTCCTCCTGGAAGAGATGTCCTCGACGCTGTAAATGAATGCAATTTAGTGTTATTAAATGACACACAACCAACAACTGTAGGTACAAATAACTGGAGACCAAATGGTTTGGATTTAATAATAGTCAGTCCCTCTATAGCCCTTAATTGCAATTGGACAGTATATGATGATCCCCTGGGAAGTTATCATCTACCCACAATAACTGAGATTTTGTTCAACACTATCACTGATTCTTCTACAAACAACTTTATTTCTCAAAATAACTCAGCTGCACTCAAAAGACCTAATCTACGGCTAGTAAATTGGAATAAGTTTTCAAAGCTCGCCAACACTATGCTTAAAGAATTTATTATTAACCATAGCGATCCTCTACAGTCTTACTATGACTATTGTGATATCATTCATAAAGGTATTAATCAATCGATGTTTAGAAGTCAGACCCAATATTCAAATATGAATAATAATAGCTCGAAGCAGACAGGAAGCAATTTTAAATACCGGCATCCTCCTCTGCCATGGTGGAATGAAAAGTGTGCTAATGCAGTTCAAAAAAGTAAGGAAGCTTTAATTATATTTAAACAAGATCCTAGTGATTAAAACTATATTAATTAAAAAAAAATGCAGGCTGAGAAAAAACTTATTATTAAATTAGAAAGATTAAATAGTTGGAAGGAATACTGTACTGAAATAAATAGATCCACTCCAATTTCTAAAATTTGGCAAACTATGCGTAAATTTAATAAATCCTACAGTAAAAGTACGAAACTAAATAATAATACTTAATGAAATATTTTGGATAAATAACTTTTTAAGGAAATATACACCTGACTTTGTTTCACAACTAATGCAAATAAATAATTCTTCTTCCGTCCACCAATAGTTACATTATCAATCAATTCACCATAGATGAGTTAAAAGCAGCTATCAAGTCACGTAAAGACACAACCTTTGGTTTAGATTGCATTTCTTTCAAAATGTTTCAAAAACTGGAAACAGATTGCCTTGTGAAATTTTTAAATATTTTAAATTTACTCTGGGAACAATTAATAATTCCAAAAGAGTGCCCTGCCGAAGCCCACACCTGGATACAGAGACATAAAATCTAAATCGACGATAGAATCTAATAAGACTATTACAATAGCTGAAAAGCCAAAAGCTAAAGGTATGGGTAACGGAGAGGCCGACAAGGTCGCAGTCATCGACCAGATGATGATGAAATTCTAAAAAACTTTTTAGAATTTCATCAACTCTGGTTGATGAAATTCTAAAAAATTATTATATGTATAATAAAAGCCCTAGTAGGAGCATTGGTAGCAATAAGAAATGACGGCAGACCTTTGACCTCCAAAATAGTGAAAGAGATTTTGCTCCAAATGGATGAGATCAGAATATCACAATTTAACATAGAAGGTGTAATTAATAAAAAACCGTTGCTTATAAAATTTCTATTTGATAATGATGTAGATATTTGCTTGTTAATTGAGACATGGTTGAGAGGTAACAGTGTATTAAGGATTCCTCATTATAATTTTATCAGTAAAAATGGAAAAGATGGACGTTGTGGTGTGGGAATATTGATTAAAGATACTTTTAAATATTCAGTTCTTCAAACTCCTTTTTATAATTTCTTACAATCTGTAGCAATTAATTTATCGATTTCAATAGGTAACTTAACAATATTGTGTACCTACAGTCCTCCACAAAATAAAGAGCCGTAGATTTCAAGGTAAAAGATTAAAACAATTATTAAATAGTTTACCTAAACCATTGCTAGTATCAGGTGACCTAAATGCTCATCATGTAGCATTTGGCTGCCTCACAACAAAAACTAGAGGGTCAGAGGTATACAATATATTGGACGAGGGTGATCTATGCATTTTAAATACAGGTACTAAGACTACAGTTGGTGGTCCAACCAAAAATCCTTCTGCCATTGACATTTCTTGTATAAGCCCCTCTGTAGCACCTCTTTGTGAATGGAAAGTTCATGATGATTCCATGGGAAGTTATCACTACCCAACATTTGTTGATGTACACACATCAGTACAGAAATATGATATAGGACATCCTTCTGATCGATACATTTTTAACAAGGCTGATTGGTGTATTTTCTTATCTGAAACAAATAAAACACTGAGTGAATATTCTATAGATTATTCTAATCCTTTAAAGAGCTATGAAGAATTTTGTGAAGAATTAAATAAGATTAGAGATAAAACTATACCTAAATTCAAGAGAAGTACACAATACATTATGAAACAACCTGTACCCTGGTGGGATTCAGACTGCTCAGATGCAGTAAAAAAAAGTAAAGATGCTTTGAATATGTATAGAGCAGACTCGTCCATGGACAATTATATTTTATACAAAAAGTAAGATGCTTGTAAAAAAAGACTTACAAGAAAAAAGGTTGGGTCAAATTGTGTGAATCATTTAATATATATACCGATAACAACTATCTGGAATTATATTAGAAGATTCAAAAGAATTTCAATACCTAAGAATCCAAAAAACGATGAATGGGTATTCATTGGTATGGGGGCTCAATGTTATGCGATCATTGACAGGTGTTCCATGGGGCTCTGACCCAAAAAAAATATCATTTTTTTATAAAAGTATAGTCCGAAGTCATTTTGACTATAGCTCAATAGCATACATGAGTGCTAGACTCTCACTTCTGCGCAAGTTAGAAATAATCCAAAACAAGGCATTGAGAATTATCACTGTTGCAATGTGCTCTACTCCTATTAATGCTATGCAGTGTGAGACTTGCATTCTACCACTTCACTTTCGAAGGTTGCAGATTGCTGAATATTTTTGTTTAAAACTGTTAACTGCTGACAATAGATTCGTATTAGATAGAATATTACTACCACACTCCGCAAATAAGCGATTCTAGATCTTACGTAGACAATATATTGCTATTATATGGAAAGATCCCGGATATGCAAAAAATTGTAATGCATTTAAAAATCATTACCGTAAATATGTTCAATGACACAGTTTGGCCATTGTAAAATGAAGAAATTGATACACTCTTACGAGAAGAAATTGTACTTAAACAAATTATTTCTAATCAAAAAGATTTGCTGCAATTTCTAGATGGTAAACATGTATACTCTATTTTTACTGATGGCTCAAAGACAACACGCAATGTAACATCAGCCTTTTATGATCCAAAAAGAAAGTTAACTAAATGTTACAAAATAAATAATAAGTGTAGTATTTTTACTGCTGAGAGTTATACCATCTACCAAGCTCTACTCTATGTAAATAATATAAATGCTACTGATGTCATGATTATTTCAGATTCACTAAGTGTACTTATGGCATTGCAAAATAATTGCCTTAGATATAACTTGAATTATTTAATTTATAGTATTAGGAATATGTTAGACCATTTACTAACTTGTGATATAACTGTACAATTTCTATGGGTACCATCCCATAAAGGAATCGTTGGGAACGAAGTTGCTGACCAAGCTGCGAGTAATATATGGGTGCAATTATTGGAAGGACATAAGCCAAAAAAAAGACAAATGGTATGCTAAAATCCAGGGTTGCCCGCCCGCCCAACCTTGGTACAACAGAAATAGACTGCCGTAAATACATAACGACCATAAACAGATTGAGATTCGGCCATGGCCGTACTCACCTGAGAAGACTCAACTTGATGACTCCAAATGCACGTACTGTGGTGAAGACGAAGCAGATTTAGAACACATTATTTTCAAATGTAAACAGTTTGGCATACAGAGACTGTTTCTTGTCAGCGGTACATTATTTAATATAGGAATTAGTAGAGCCTAGCCTTCAAGTCTCCAAGAACTTTTAAAGCTTCCAATATTTTCCACTCCTCTATACAAATTCATCATAAACACTGTAAATAATCTATAAATTTAGTATACTAAGTGAATACGATGACTGATATGAATAATAGTGAATTGAATAATTTGTTTGACGATTTGGCCCAAAAGGAATTTAACCAGAGCCGTGAAACTCAATAAAAAAATAAAATAAAATACAATGAATGTACATATGTAATTTAACCAATGTAAATAATACGTTTTCTAGAGCTTTAATTCTGTAAAGTTTATCAGTTATAGCATAAAGCTCATGTTATGGAAATATCCAGAGTGAAAATCGGCCTCACAGCTACCGCTATTATAGCACTTGGTTGTGCAGGAGCTACTTACTTGGTTCTAAAGTACAAAAACTCAACTCAGGATGCAGCAACTGCCTTCAAGTATTTACAAATAGAAATCGTATCTACTGTAGAAGACTGCGACCGAGTTGCCTCTGAACTTAAAAGGTTATTATTTCTGTTTCTATCCTGCTACTGCATATTCATTGATGATTATCTGTAGGGCGAGGGAAAGCCATCTATCACGCAGGACAGCTATAATATCTTAAAATATATCATGTTATAATATCATGTATTAACTGCCTTTCAATTTTATATTCCCAGAAAATCAAAACAGCACAGTGCCCTAGGTTTTGATTGTGAATGGGTCACAGAGAAGGGTAGCAGGCATCCAGTGGCCCTCACGCAGATCTCGACATTGGACGGATATTGTGGACTATTCCGACTTAGTCACTTGAAGACTGCTCCCAATTCTCTGAAGGTGATTTTAACTTTTTCTTCCCAATTAAATTCAATGATTTTTAGGCTTCCGTACCATAAATGAAAAGACCTAATTCAGAACCGTGGCTCAAGCAGGAATAAACACCAGAGTGAAAATATCAGATAAAAATAACCCTAAAGTCATTTTACATAAGAGTCACACGGACAGTTTGATTCCCATAGTTTTTCAATGCGTAATTATTCTTGCTTCCTTCCAACAATGATTGAGTAAAAATTTGGTGCAATTATTTATTTATGCGGCCCAAACTCGAATGTGTAATAAATAGTAAATATGTTTTGAATTTTGGGGGCAAATCAGAATTAAAAAATAAGGTATTTCAAACTGTATCATATGATGTGTCTAATGAAATAGCCTGTTCCGAGATTTCAAATGTAGTTTTATCATAATTCTAAAATATTTAATAAAAAAAAGTAAAAAAGTTTTTAAAAAAAAAAAATTGGTTGTTTGTAAAGTAGGTTTACGATCGAGATGTTTACGTGATAAAGGGTTTGTATGCCGCTAGAGTGAGAGAGACGGAAGATCGGTCCACTCACTCGAACGCTATGCCAGCCTCCGCTCGTGAGGATTCCGCGTGACAAGTTTCACGGAATGACTGGCAGCGCTCGAGATGAGACGGGAGATCGGTCCGTCTCTCTCTCGTTATACCTGCGATCGCGCTCGTGAGGTTTTGGTGTGACACAAGTTTCTGAACATGTCACCCGACTAAAACGATTTTAAAGACGTTATCACGTCAAAAAACGTAAATAGATCTTTACTTTAATATTACAAGAAAAATAATGAAATGTGTGGTTTAATTCGAGAGGCAATCAAAAAAAATTAACTACCCTGTGACATGTCAAATGAAAGGGTTTGGTACGAGGATCTCAAATTATTTTACAATGTATTTGTTGAAAATTATGTTTACCAAGCCACCGATCGTGCGGTACGTGCCACTTTTTGGCAGTAGTTCTTTTTATTTTAATGCCGCCGTCGCAAGCCCAAATGCAAAAATTGAACTACTATTACTACTATGAAACCGACGACGACGACTCGACTGCAGCATGACGCACGTTGTGTCTGCAAAAACTGACATGGCATGAAGCGACATCTGTTAAAAAAAAGTAATTTTTTAAATGTAAATAACCATAACAAACAGGCCAACAATGTTTTTCTGGCCTATTTAATCATGCCAGAAATGTCCTGCAGCCTTACGGCGTAAGTCGTCTGAGCTATGAACTTCATATAGACTTTTACGTTTGACACCTTGCACCAGCTTCATCTGTCAAATTGGTATCACGCAAGTAGCATCATAATGGAGGCCAAACCCAAGCTCATTGAATGAAGCCTAGAAGCCTTCGGTGATACCCCGCAATCGATGAAATTGTATGAGAATGAGATGAACCATAGACACACGCTATGAACTTCAGAGAGTTACGCCATAAGGCTGCTGGTCCTGGTTAACTATTCATTGTTTTGCGGCCCCATTACTGACCATATTTCGCCACATTTCCGAGCAGTAGTGAAATAGCAATTTTTAACACGCTTTTATTAGCTTCACCTGTAACTATGTAAACAGATCTTGCAAGTTAAATTTGACCCATTTCCCGGTTTCAGAAATAGAAATAATTATAAGTAAGTAAGTTTGCTGACAATGCTATATTATGATAGGTGCCATCGAGCTGATCTGATGATGGATCGGAGGGTGGTCACAGGAACTCTGTAATAAAATAACGCAATCCTACTGAGTTTGGGCTCTTTAGAATCAAACTTATTTTTTTTATTCAAAATAGATTCTTACGAACACTTTTTGAATGTCATTTGAATCAATATAATGCAAGAAAAACTACTACAGCTTGGAAAGTGTTATGGCAGCGGAGAAGAAGCGGCGCAAGAAACTCATACACTGCAACACGGCCTACTTTTCTTTTATGTTTCTTTATTTTTTTCAAAAATATGTCTTGTGTTACAATCGTGTGCGTGGTTCTTTTGCTGCGCTGGAAAATCAGAGCTCCATATCTCTTTGTCATTAATGTAATCATCTAACCTACAATATACTTAAAATTATATGTATATATTTTACAATGTCTTTAAATTTCTTCTCTGACGAATTCAATACACTGACGAGCGATGAAAGAGTTCCACCCACAAAATGCCGACAAACACCTTAATATCTCCTAAGACATAGAACCAATATTACGTTTACAATATTTACGTTTTTAATTGGTAATATTCTGATGCGCTGTTAAATGTACTTCAATATTGCAGACGGCGTCATTAAGCTAGCCTTTCCCGTTTAGGAGTAATTTGGTGCTATGTCACTGGAACTTTTTAATTGCTCGTCAGTGTATCTCTTCCGGTATCTTATTATAGTATTGTATACTTAGACCCACAAATGAAGTTCCAACTTTAGCTAGTCTATAGTAAGGTTGGTCAATTTTATTTCCGCTTCTTATATTATTTCGCTTGTGCCTGTCAACATTTTTACAGTCTTCAGTGACTGCGTCCGATTCACTGACGTAATAAGATTGAATTTAGTTTGGGCCACCGGGCCTTTTACTTTGTGAAGACTGTAGTAAAGCTATTAAAGATACCTAATCCTCATGCAAGAAACTTGGATTCCTTCGTGCGCAAGTCCGACCCGCACTATTAATTATATCACCAATATGTTTCACTGTATTTTATTGTTTCATAGCCCATGAATATCACATTCCAGGAACTTCTAGAAGATCAATCAATATACAAAGTCGGTGTTGGACCTTTGGACGATGCCAAGTATCTTTTTCAAGACTATGATGTTCAGCTAAAATCAACCTTAGATCTTCGACATATAGCCCAAGCCATAGGCCAGCACCCTGGTGGTCTGGCTTCGTTAGCAAAGAATCTTCTTCGAGTGACCCTGGACAAGAGTTGGCGAGTTAGATGCAGTAACTGGGAACAGGAAGAACTAACTGAACGACAGATATTATACGCCGCAGCAGATGCCCATGTTGCAATCAAAATATTTGTAAAGCTCCTCAATGACTTCATTGACCTTAAGTTTAAAGGGTACGCTGATGTTGTTTGGGGCAATCTAGATTGTCTATTACCCTCGTATACTGATGTCCATTTCAAGGTGAAACCACAAGAGCCTAATAACAAAAGGAAATCTTCGTAAGTATCATAGTATCTGTAGTATAGTAATATTATAGTATTTGCTGGACGAGCAATGGCCGTGTCTTCCTAAGAAAAGCCCAAGGACTGAAAGCGATAATGGTGAAAAACGAAGCACAACTAAACTACCTGAAGAAAAACAGTACTGAAAAGTGACTATATAATATGTTGTTTACAGCCAAAAATGCAGGATATCAACTGTTTCCTACTAATATAAAAACTAGATTACTTTATCTTCTCTTAGCCTATCTAGGCCTGTTGCACGTTTTAACATCGCATGTTATAATGAATGAATGTTGGTACTTACGATACAGTCAAACAATATCTTAAAAAAAAGACACACATACCTACCTATATATATACAAACGCCACGTTATAATACAACTCGGAATTGAACACAAACAGCACGAACATTGTACACAACATAAACTACTTAAACATAGGTACTACATAAACATGTTACTACTATTACTAACTAAAATAATATTTAACACACATTTACCTTTCTCAAAATAAAAAATGGATAAATCAAATGAGGAAATTGATAATATTGCATTTGCTGACTCATATTGCTGTGAACCCGAAGAATGCAAAATATATTTTACGGATAAAAAATCAAGCCCTAAAGGTAATAACTCAAAATATAAGGAGTATTTCGTCTGTTAACATGAATACCTTCCGTGATTTACTTGCACGCATGCAGATTGAATATGATGTGATTTTTCTATCCGAATGTTGGCTCAAATGTTGCCCTCAGATCCCAAATATACATGGATACGACAGTTATGACAGTAAACGTTGGCAAAATCAAAACGACGGCGTTGTAATGTACGTAAAAAATAACATAAAATGTAAGATTTTAGAACCCAATGTAACGGATTGTACCTGTATAGCAGTAGAAATTGGTATAAATACAATAATATTAGGCATCTATAGGTCCCCCGAAAAACGTAACCCAACCGAATTTCTAACATCCCTAAATGAATACATACAAGAAATAAATAGATTTAAGAACATAATCATAACTGGCGATATTAAAATTAATATTGACCCGGAAACAATGGACAACTGGGCCCACGACTATCTAGAGATAATGAACTCAACAGGTATACTTCCAGGTCACACAATTAAAACTAGAGCGAACAGTTGTCTAGACCATCTAATGATAAAAAGTCCAAGTAAAGGCACTGTGCTGGTACTAGAAACAGACGTGACTGACCACAGCCCTGTCATACTGTATTTGAATCTAGATTTTAACCATAAACGTCCAAATAACACAATCAAGAACCAGAATCTTAATAAAATTGTCTCTGACATCATACAATCGGACTTTTCACCCATTTTTAACAATAATGAACCAAACGAAACCTATGAGATATTCAGTAGAAAAATCACTACTATAATCAACAACAACACACATATAGTAACTATACCAAGTTCAAAACGAATCCTAAGACCTTGGATCACGCCTGGATTAATGACTTAGAAATACAAATTAATTACAGGAAATATAGAAATAAATGTAACTACATCCTTAAAATCCTTAAACGAATCTAAACGTAAACGAAGCCAATGAACTTAAAAAACATAGTGGTAATAATAATAAAAAAATGTTCTACAGTAAAAGATATATGTAATATGACGAAAGTGGCCCACCCCCCGTAGAGTTATTGACTGATGATAATCCAAAAGAGGCTTTAAAAGAGGTAAATACATACTTTTCTAACGTTGGTACAAATCTAGCACAAAAAAATTTAGACAAATTAAACTTAGCAGAATCACAGTTAAAAAATAAAACAGTAACATCATATAGAAAACCGCAGACTTTCTCATTTAACCTAACTAACGAACTAGAAATAATAAGCACAATAAATAAACTAAGAACAGACTCAGCCATAGGATGGGATGGCATCTCAACTAAATTACTAAAACTTAAAAAGGAAAAGTTAGCAGCCCCCCTCACACATATATTCAATAGTTGTATAGTTGCTGGTGTCTTTCCAAAAGCCCTTAAACAATCTATAATTTCCCCCATACACAAAATCGGCGATAAGGATAGGCCGAGCAATTATAGACCAATCTCAGTACTGCCAGTACTTTCCAAGGTCCTGGAAACTATCTTAAACAAAAGACTAAAATTATATTTGAAAAAAAAAAACAATTACTATCGTCTAACCAATACGGCTTCAGAACCGGGAGGTCCACGGAGGACGCCGTGGCGGCTCTTGTGGGGACAGTGATTGAACACCTTGACTCTGGGAGACGCTGCCTCGGCGTTTTCCTGGACCTCGCAAAAGCGTTTGACACCGTATCATACACTGTTCTCATTAAAAATTTCTTTGAAAATGATAAGGGACTACCTGACTGAACGAACACAAAGAGTTAAAATAGGAGAACTGATAAGTGAGGACCAACACATAAACTACGGAGTACCACAGGGTAGTGTCCTTGGTCCTACTCTTTTTCTTATTTATATTAATGACTTGTGTACCTTCGCCGAAACACTGCCATTATATTCCATGGTAAGACATGGCAAGGTGTAAGAGAAACATCTGAGGAGGGACTGAAAGAGGTGGCGACATGGCTTGATAATAACTTGCTAACACTCAATAAAGACAAAACAAAATAGATAACTTTTAGCATCAACAAAACATGTCAGCCAAACACAGAATTTAACTTACACATACACCTGGAAAGATGTGGTAACAAGCACTTGTGCGAATGTCAAGCACTGGCATCAGTGAATCAGTCTTAACATATTGCATAACTGTTTGGGGTGGAACTTACAGTACCGACCTTCTACCTCTAGAGCCCAAAGATCACTTCTCAAAGTAATGACTTTTCGTCCATATCGCTTTCCAACAGCCGAGCTTTACAAATCACTTGATCTTCTAAACATAAGACAACTATACATAAGTAGACTACTAATAAAACACCATGCTTCCACACCATATAACCCAACCCTTAATGAAGGGAGACGTCTTAAGGATAAGATTGTGACTACGAGATTGTTCCGAACAGCTTTTGCCCAGCATTCACACTCATTTCTAGGTCCATACCTATACAATAAAGTTAATAAAATACTAAATATATACCCACTAGCAAAAAATAAATGTACCAGAATAGTGAAAACATGGCTTCTCAGCCGAGACTACATAAGAACGGAAAAAATGTTAAAGTTACAAAAGTAAACAAAATAGATAATATTTATGTGAATAGAGATCTTAAAAATAAATAAAACAAATATATATAATTAAATGTAATACTTAGTTATCTTGATATAATTATTACTGATGTTGTTTAATGCGAATAATACGTAAGTACAGAAACTTAAGATATTGTTAAAATAATAATAATATATAATTGTATAAGACACACATTTAAAACGGAAACGCTGTTCCATACAATACAGGTCTTCCTAGTGAGTGATCAACGAGACGACATAAAATGTTATAACTTAGAATACAACTTAAATAAGAAATAGAAATGTAATTCATTTATGGTAAATAAACATTCATTCATTCATTCATTCATACATTTCAAGGTGAAACCACAAGAGCCTAATAACAAAAGGAAATCTTCGTAAGTAACATAGTATCCATAATTTTCCTTCAAATCAAAATTATAGCGAGACTATATTCTCCTCTCTCACCAACAGCAAATTACAGAAGAGCGACAAAGAAACTTCTTCGTCGAGCCGTTACCCGCACGCCACCAGGTCGAAGCCTCTCTACCATAACTGCTTCATGCAGGCTCCTGACGGAGAATTGCTCTGCACCTGCGATACTAAGAAGGCTCAATGGTAACTTGTCACACTTTACTTAGAAGTCTAAAGAACTCCCATGGTTCGCGGGGCGCGGGGCGGCGGGTGCGCTTTAAGACGCTGATTAAATAAATATGGGGTGCTGTTTTCATGTGTTTTTCAGGAAATACTGGGCAAATCGTAATTAATTTCTGGTATATGTAATTTGACTATATAATCTAGAGATTCTTAATTGGAAAACATGTTTGGATAAAATTTTCTCGATAGAAAATAAATACAAAGTCAACCCTTTTTTATGGTTTTATCCTATTACACCGCAGTAGTAAGTGAATATGACTGTGTGATAATTGCAATGTATGAACAATTGTTTTTTCTAACGATTTTCAATTTGAAAGTTAATTCCCTGAAATAGTTTATTTTTTATGATTTTTTTTACGTTTTGGCGCTTACGTTGTTTCAGATTAGTCGCGAGTGCATTATTGGCATCCCGCTTTTTCTTATTCGCGAGTAATTATTGCATCTCACTTCCACTCGACAGCGCATTTTTATTCCATCATCGCCTTAAGAGTGGTTAGTCGTCGTTTTTAGGGTTCCGAACCCGAAGGGTGCCAAACGGGAACCTATTACTAAGACTCCGCTGTCCGTCCGTCTGTCACCAGGCTGTATCTCATGAACCGTGATAGTTAGACAATTGTTTTTTTTTTCAGATAATGTATTTCTGTTGCCGCTATAGCAACAAATAATAAAAAATAATAAAATAAATATTTAAGGGGGCTCCCATACAAGAAACGTGATTTTTTTTTGCTCGTTTTTGCTCGATATTGAGGGTTAGTTCATACGGATCCCGGGATCAGATCAAAGTTCATACGGATCCCGACGATTCGTTCACACCGATCCCGGGATCAGTGTGAACGAAAAAAATATAATATTTTAGTTCACACCGATCCCGAATCCCAATGATCAGAGACACGAAATATAGAATAGCATTTTATCGATGCTGATTTCTTTATATTATATTATTTTTATACGTAGAGGTTTAGGTAAATAATATAATGATACTGGTAAATAAGAAGCCGTGTGAAGCGTAAATGAAACAGTCTATAATAATACAGGGGGCTATATAACATTCTGTTTATTCCTGTTCATCTTTCCTACCAAATAATTTGAATAAATTGGACAGAGAAGAGACATGTGCCCTGCGGTGGGTCGATTTGGGCTGAAAATTATATCAATGATGAAGATGACGATTTATAGCCGCCATTTTTTAGTTACTGGCCTGATTTGCTTAAAAATCGATATCTGAGGATCTGGTTGGAGCCCAATCATAATTCAGAACTCAGATTAAAAAAAAAAACCCCGCCATCTTGAACTTTTGAGTTACTAAACCGATTTGCTTCAAATTCGATATCTGAGGATCCGGTTGGAGACCAATCTTGATTCAGAACTCAGATTTAAAAAAAAAACTCCGCCATCTTGAACTTTTTAGTTACTAAGCCAATTTGCAATCCGGTTGGAGTCCAATCATGTTTCTGAAGTCAGATTTTGAAAAAATCGCCGCCATCTTGAACTTTTGAGTAACTAAACCGATTTGCTTCAAAATCGATATCTGAGGATCCGATTAGAGTCCAATCATGATTCTGAAGTCAGGTTTTGAAAAAATCGCCGCCATCTTGAACTTTTTAGTAACTGGACTAATTTGCTTCAAAATCGATATCTGAAGATCCGGTTGGAGTCCAATCATGATTCTGAAGTCAGATTTTGAAAAAGTCGCTGCCATCTTAAACTTTTTTGAAACTGATCCGATTTGCTTTAAAATCGATATCTGAGGATCTGGTTGAAGTCCAATCATAATTCAGAACTCAGATTTTAAAAAGTCGTCGCCATCTTGAACTTTTGAGTTACTAAACCGATTTGCTTCAAAATCGATATCTGAGGATCCGGTTGGAGTCCAATCATGATTTTGAACTCAGTTTTTTTAAAGTCGCCGCCATCTTGTACTTTTTAGTTTACTTAACCGATTTGGGTTTGTTCACACCGATCCCCGGATCAGATCAGATAATGACACATTGCGCGTGGCTGTTGCCTGGCGTCTGCCAGCCTTATGCCTTTGTGTGTGGTGCGAGTGTGGACTCTCGTCGGCACGGTCTGCACTTCATGCAAAGCGCGGGCAGGCTTCCTCGGCACTCCTCCATCAACGTCATAGTCAAGCGGGCTCTTTTAACCCCTCGCACCCCCAGCCACTTGGCGCCGACACAGCTCGTCCCCCAGGCACACTTAAGCCCGCGCGGCGCGCGACACTTGACTGACGTATCAAGTGATTATGTTGAAATGGTAACTCTTAGAACTATGAGAGTGCTAAATATGAGTAGCTAATGAAACCCTCTCTTAGTCAATGCAAAACTAATGTCACAGTGACCTTCCTTTATTATTGTACCGACATGAGAATCACAGACATCTATGAAAATGGTCCTTCTCGACAAATCTAGCAGACATGAGAAAAACATCAACAACATATACATGTTATTTGATACCTACGTAATCTAAATAACATTACCCTTTCAAAACAATAAAAACATTAGTGTGTTCTTATATAAACTGTTCAATATTTCAGCGTTTGAAATTTTCCAAAAATACGGAAATCGAAAAAGTGTTTTTTTTGAGGCACGTTTGGAATATTTTTTTCTATGAATGACCATAGACAATTGTATCGGATTATAGACTTTGTCTTATTGAGCGTCTGGAAAATCTTTAACAGTACCAACATGACAAAAATTGGCCAAAATATACCGGTTTAAAAAAGCGCGGGAGCGAGAGCGTCATATGACGCTTGGGGGACGGACGGTACTCGAGGCGAGCGTCATATGAGGCTTGGGGGATTGTAAGGTTAACAGCAAATATACCTTGTGAATTGGAGCCCGCAGGCCTGTGTCACCGGTCGGTACCTAAACAATATTTTGAGCCATCCCTTCAGGAATACATATTTAAGTCTACAATTATAGATGAACCATAACCCGTGGTCTCGCGATCACAACACACTGAGCGGTTGTGCGATGCCGCAAAACACAAGACGCCAGCTCACTGCGCTGCGATCGCGAGCAAGGCATAGATAGATTATTTTTGGAATTTTATATGTTTTAGAAAGCGTTTCAAAAAGAAAATCATTTCATAATAGCAATTCTCAAAGTAGTTATTATAATAAAGTTAGTTTGTTCCTTTTTTTATTGTTTTGAGTCCCGATTTTTGTGATATTGTTTGACACTTTAATAAGTAAGTTAAACAAATTGATAGTAGATTAATAAACGACTTCAGTATAATAAATTCGTGATGTTTTCATTTTACTAAAACCCTTCGTATTTAGCATCGATTAAATGCATCGATAGAATCATGATTGGACTCCAATTGAAGAAACAATTCGGTTTAGTAACTAAAAATTTCAAGATGGTAGCGACTTTTTTCAAATCTGAGTTCAGAATCATGATTGAACTCCAACCGGATCCTTAGATATTGATTTTGAAGCAATCAGTGTAGTAACTAAAAAGTTCAAGATGGCGGCGACTTTTTCAAAATCTGACTTCAGAATCATGATTGGACTCCAACTGGATCCTCAGAAATCGTTTTTGAAGCAAATCAGTGTAGTAACTAAAAATTTCAAAATGGTGGCAACTTTTTCAAAGTCTGACTTCGGAATCATGATTGGACTCCAACCGGATCCAAAGATATCGATTTTGAAGCAAATCAGTGTAGAAACTACAAAGTTCAAGATGGCGGCGATTTTTTCAAAATCTGACTTCAGAATCATGATTGGACTCCAACCGGATCCTCAGTAACTAAAAAGTTCAAGATGACAAATTACATTTGAGACTTTTTACATCTCTCAGAAACAATAATTAAGTACTTTTTTTTCTGATAATATGATACAAATAATAATACCAAATGTTCTGTAAAAAATGAAATGAAATGACATGTGAAAGTGCCCTTGTGGCCTATTTACAGAATAAACGTTTTGAGTTTTGAGTTTTGAGTTTTGATGGCGGCGACTTTTTCAAAACCTGACTTCAGACAGAATCATGATTAGACTCCAACTGGATCCTCAGATATAGATTTTGAAGCAAATCGGTGCAGTAACTAAAAAGTTCAAGATGGCGGCGACTTTTTCAAAACTTGACTTCAGAATCATGATGAGACTCCAACTGGATCCTCAGATATCGATTTTGAAGCAAATCGGTTATTTAACTAAAAAGTTCAAGATGGCGCCGTGAATTTTTCAAAATCTGACTCATGATTGAACTCCAACCGGATCCTCGGATATCGATTTTATGCATATACGACATCAGTTGCGGCGATGGGCTAGCCCCCTGTCACGCAAAATGGAGTATGGAATCACTGGCTAAAAGTGGGCACAGTTGTGCCTCTGCCACCCCGTATGGGAAAAGGGGAGACGCTATGTATGTATTGTATGTATGTACGACATTCGTTTTTATTATTCTTTATTTCGTGTCTCTGTACAACGGGATCAGTGTGCACTGCTACATTTTATTACGGGGTCAACTGATCCCACGCGGGATCGGTGTGAACGAATCGTCGGGATCCGTATGAACTTTGATCTGATCCCGGGATCCGTATGAACTAACCCGATATTGATAACGGCAACAGGTAGACGCTTGAAATATTCACAGAATATTGAGATATATTATTCACTTTAAAAATAAATAATTCAAATAAAATAAAACAAATATTTAAGTGGGGCTCCCATACAACAGACATGATTTTTTTGCCGTTTTTATAGATTACGGAACACATCGTGCGCGAGTAGAAGAACTAGTCTACAAAATTGTCTCGTTAGTGACTGGTTTTGATTGAAGCAATGTTCCATATGAAGTAGAGCTTTGAATAGTCGCGAGCGTCTCGTTGGTCATCGGGAGAGACAAACTGAATTGCGTTCTTCTTCTAAAATATACTTGACTTGATATTATCGTCATTGATGTGTTATGAATAAAGCTTATATAGGTAATAATAACTCAGATGGAATGTTTGTTTCATGCAATACGACGAGGCTTATTTGTTTGCGTTACCTTGATCGGACCCGATTCAGCTAGCACAATGGCCGCTCATTCACAATGATCCGATGACGACTCACAGTCGGTGGTTTAAAAATCGGCCTTCATACTCATAGGAACTTAATGTCAGGAATTTAAAATAAAACATTGGAATGTCACCGGTATATCTCCTTATACGCCAAATAAAAAAATGGAGTAAATTAATAGCATTACGCGTGAGAAAATAATGTGTTTTTTATTTATGGGAAAAAAAAAATGCAATCCCCAAGGAAGACCAGGCCTGGGCAACCAACCAGGCGTTATCCGATGTGATTCACTGGTGATATCATAAGGGACCTTGGCACTACGGCTAAGCTCCACCGTAAATGGAGATCGTCGGAGAGGCCAGCCGACTACTCTGCATTCAGTGAGCTGAGAGTCAACATCAAGTGCCGCGTAGCTGCAGCATATGAGAACCACATGAAGAGTATAGAAGGCAATATCAGATGTAATCCACGTACGTTTTGGAAACATGTGAGTGACCTCAGATCGAAGGGTGCTTTCGAACCTCGGGTCACGCATCAGTGGCTATAGATTGTCGGTGAGGAAGCAGCAGCCTCATTTGCAGATTAATTCTCCAACGTTTTCCTCAGCGAGGTGCCGGCTCTTGCACCGGATCTGGTAATTAGTTCTAAAGACTTGCGCACTGCTAACTGCGTACAAACTTCACATGTTTCCCGTAGAGATGTCGAGCAGGGGCTGAGGAAGCTAAGGCCAAGGAGCGCAATTGGACCGGATAACGTCCCTCCTTATTTTTTAAAGGCCTACAGCGATCAACTGGTCTTACCTTTGGGTCATATTTTCAACTAAGCGATTGAGCTGGAAGCTCTCTCGAGTCAGCCCCATCCCCAAGACAAGTGACACTGCCTCTGTAAACCAATATCGGCCTATAGCGATCCTGAGCTCATTGGAAAAACTGTTCGAATCAATCATATATGGTAAAATCTGCCGCCAGATTGCGCCGTATTTGTGCGGCTCGCAACACGGATTCAGGAGTCGCCGCTCCGTAACCACCAACTTACTGACGTTGGACGACATGGTCTTGGAGAGTATGGATCGGGGATGTCAGGTGGATGTCGCCTATCTGGACTTCCGCAAGGCGTTCGATGGAGTCGATAATGACGTCCTAATGAAGAAATTGTGTGCCATTGGATTTGCCCCACGGCTGTTGGTCTTCTTCGGTGACTACCTGAGGAACCGCCAACAATATGTGCGATACGGCTGTTTTGAGTCCCAGCCGTACCACACGCGGTCGGGTGTTAGCCAAGGTTCTATTCTTGATCCATTGTTATTTATCATCATGATCCTGACCTGGAGTCAGAGCTTAATCACGCCTATTGCCTTCTGTACACTGACGATGCTGACGACGATGATGACGTCCTGATAATACCTGTGAAGTCAGAGAATGATTGTAGGCTACTACAGGAGGATTTAGAAGCGGTTCATAGATGGAGTGTGAACTACAAACTCTTAGTTAATACAGAGAAGTGTTATATAATGTCCTTCACGCACTCCCATCGGCCTATTAGCGTGACGTATACACTCGGCACGGAGTTTTTGACTCGAGTGTATTCGATGAAGGTGTTACGTTCGACCCTAAACTTACATTCCATGAGCACCTGATCACTTTCGCCAAGGAATGCTTTAAAAGATTAGGGTTTGTGATACGGAATAATAAGGGATTCCATAATTTGGGTGTGGTCCAGCTTCTCTACACGGCCCTAGTGAAAACCAAACTTGAATGCAGCTCAGTTGTTTGGAATCCACACGAAATCTCATACGTACTTTTGCTCGGGAAGGTACACAAAGCTTTCCTACGATACCTATACAAGAGTAAATTTGGATACTACACTTACCCTTATCCATCCGCTTTTATATTGGGTATGCTTGGATATAACTCCAGGCGCGGTTCCAGCCCTCAAAAAAGGTTGTGGTCACAGCCACCCACCTAAAAATCGGCAAGTGCGAGTCTGAGTATGAATTGGCTCATGATGTCATGAATAGTCATGATCGATATATGGCCGGTTTTTGAATTTAGAAATTCACTTAGTACGTATCGTAAGTATGTATCGTAGTCTCGTTATAGTACATTCCTACAAAGGAGATACTTACAAAATATATGACGGCCTGCCTGACCAAGATTTTGTACAGTGCAGTGTATTGTTCTACGTCGTCGGCAAAGCCGTGAGGTAAATAAACACTAGTTGGTAAATTACTCAACCACAACCAGTATCAAGTATGTTCGCTCACGCAAATTAAAAACGTGTTTGTTTGCACATCAAAATGTCTATCACTACTGAACCGAAATTGATGAAATTTTTACAACTTTAAAGGATATAAAATTAATGAAACGCAAGTATACATTTTACATGAGGTACCGACCGAGTGAGCCGAACAGCTCACATAGCCACTAGTTTAGTTACTCGCGAAAAAGAAACGTGAACTTAAATTACAAAATCAACCTTACGTTTCCTTTTCGTGAAAACTCGTTGATAATTTCGTCTATATCCAGGTTTACATCTTTGTGTATATTTAGGAGAGCTAGCTCGGATAATCTTTCCTGTGCCATTGAAGCAGCCAACCAAGATTATACTCTGCGAAGAGTTGAAAACGATCTCTCTGCGGTAGCTACGCTGACCGGGAGAGTGGCCAGTATATTTTTTTATGTTACTGTTTCTGGTGTGGCGGAATTGTTTTTTTAAATTCTCTGGTCCATTTGGCCATCCAGAGTCGGTGCTCATTTAACACAGTTGATTCATTATCCTCAATTAATTGCCGGTACATCTGGAGTTCTTTTGTTCCCTATCTCGATATCGATATCCCAGTCCCTGACACTAACGTTTGGTTTAGGCAGGGGGTCTCACTCTCACTCAACAGCACGGTACGTTCCACGGGCCATCCCGACGTTCGGGATTCAGGTTTCGGGATAAGCGCGCTAGCCGCTCCTCATATGCAACTTTTCTGTGATGTTTGCAACAACAATGACTTAAGTACCTAACATTTTAGGGTGTCTAAAGGGGTTGTTCACAAATAAAATTCGATTCCTTTTTATTACCTAAACTTTTTGTTTACCTAAAAGTAAACACTTTAAACCCAGTACAAAACAAATTTCAATTACATAAGTAAGGAGGTAGGTATCTACCTAGCTTTAGAATTTGCCAATAGCCTGAGTAAGTACAAATAACACCTCTCTTACACACAGTGAGCTAAAATTTACAAACACAAATCGCACGTAGGTAACCCTACCGTGATCAAGCGAGACAGGAGTTTACAGGACAACCTTTTGATTTCAGAGTAAAAAAATCTCTCAGGCGTAGTGATGCGGCGCAATTTAGCCTGCACGGGTGGGGCAACCGATTCTGTTCTTTAGGTGTTTAGCGATTATTGTACATAGTCAGGTCATAAGTTCTGTCACATGTGCAATATGAAATAATTTAGACATGTTTATTATTTATGTAAACATTTATATAGCAAAATGAACTTAATAAAACATAGATTCATATGGTAATAAAGTTTATTCAAAATGACCCCCGCGATTTTGAATACAGGCCTTTATTCTGCGCGGCCAGTCGTCTATCGCAGCACGAACGAGGTCCATGTCAATATCGGCGGCTGCCTTAATCAAGGATGCCTTGAGTGACTCCAAATCAGGATGAGGCTTTGAGCAGGCCTTTTCCTCCAAGTGTTGCCATATCTTGTAATCTAACGGACTCAAATCTGGACTGGAGGAGGGCCAATCTTCGTGCCGGATGAAGTCGATTTCACGCGCCGCCAGCCATTCTTGTGTGCTTTTCGCTCCATGAGCTGGCGCAGAATCTTGTTGGAATACCCAGTGCCTGTTATTAAAAATGGTATGAGAAACAGGTTCCACAAGGTTCTTGAGGACTGTATTTTGATACACAACTGCATTCGTTTTTACGCCTATCTCACAAAAATGTACCTCAGTTAAGCCCCATCAAGACACTCCCAACCAAACCATGAGCGAGGATGGAAAATAACCTTGTTGGACACGCGGAATACGGTTGCTCGCTTCTTCACTGCTGTGTGCGTACACCTTATCATTTTGTTTGTTGTAGCTCTCTTCCACGGTGAAAATTTTTTCATCCGAAAAAAGAATTTCCCGATGCTTTTTTCCCGCGTACCGCTTCAACAAAGCGCGGCATCTATTCAGTCTCAGGTCCATTAAACGAGCGTCCAAATGATGTCCTGTTTTTCTTCGATATGCCCTAAGCCCTAAGTCTTCATTTAACACCCTTTTCACCGTGGTCCTGCTTAACCCCATCTGAAGGGCCAACAGTTTCTGCTTACGTATGGGATTTCTTTGAATTCGCGCCTTCACAGCTTTTATCACTGCTGGAGTCCTAACAGAGCGAGGGCGACCACTTCTTGACCTGTCATCTACACTAGAGTCTTCATTGTATCGTTTTATGGTACGATAAACGAATCTTTTGGTTATATTCAAATTTTTCAGTAAGTCGAAAATCTGAATTGGCGCGTAACCGCAACGATGCAACGCAATAACTGCGACACGGTCTTCTTTAAGTGTCCACTCCATATTTAAAAATGAGGAAAATTCTAAAATGTACACATTTTTATTTTCATGAAAAATTCGAAATTCGTATTCAATAAACTTTTTTGTGGCCAGCGTTCTAAATTCAAAAGTTTTTATTGTGTGACAGAACTTATGACCTGACTGTGTACAAGTGCGAGCTAGATTGCGCTTTATTGCCGCGCAGCGAGAGTAGCTATTTATGTAAGTGTATTTGCGGAGACATCTTTCTATACGTAGTATTACTATTAAGTATTCTGTGTTTTAGGTAGAAAAACTCCCAACTGAAATATGTCGAGTGCCTCCGGAGACAACCTCTGCCCCAAATAATTAATGACGGAATCCGATTGTTCCAACCCCAAGCGCTGTCACCGAAAGTATTTCCAGTGAGCTAATCCTGTCTGAACAAATGTCTAAAGATCTGCTTGTCGATGATATTAAATGTGAGTGTGAAAGACTGACTAAAATAACTGATTAAAAACGACTCTAATAATTTGAACAACATCACATACAAGAAATTTTTATCCAATTAAAAGATTTAAGGATAAACTCACATCATTTGATAAATTTTATACACCAAAAAAAAAACTGGTCACAGAGTGAAATAGACAGTTCAACCGACCTCTATCGCAAGAAGAGTTCAGAGACATATAAAAGGAGGAAATCGGATTCAGTCTGGACGACCTTCTAAGGAAGAAATGTCCAAAAGACCTCGAAAAAGGCCTCATAATATGACCCTCAGTATTGATTTTGGACAGCCTAGTGCAAAAACGTGAAAATTAAATAGGTAATTAGTTTCTATAATGATGACTGCAAAATATATCTTTAATTTTTTAGGGTTCCGTACCCGAAGGGTTCCAAACGGGACCCTATTACTAAGACTCCGCTGTCCGTCCGTCCGTCCGTCCGTCCGTCTGTCACCAGGCTGTATCTCAAGAACCTAGCTAGCTAGAGAGTTGAAATTTTCACAGATTATGTATTTATGTTGCCGCTATAACAACAAATACTAAAAAACAGGATAACATAAATATTTAAGGGGGCTCCCATACAACAATTCTTTCAACACCACATACAAACTTATGGATGCACCTGGTTACGTACATGGAGTGTGAAAGTAACCGCACCAATAACTTTGTAAACAATATTTTGCTGTGTAAAATCCAAACTATTCACTCCACACCATCGCTTCCATTGAACGGTGGTACGGAACCCTTCGTGCGCGATTTAGACTCGCACTTGACCGGTTTTTAAGTTACTACGAAGAATTGATTTGATGTGCATTAAATTTACAAATCTGCAGAAATATTTGTTTTCTTATATCGATAATACCTAACTCCCACTCAGGCGTCTACACCTGCCTCTTAAGGGTTTTGTAGTGGTAGTATTATAAAACGTCGACTTTAATTGCCTGTTGATTTCGGCCCCTTGACTGGCCCAAATGCTCTGTGAGTGTGCCTTCTTTAAAAGCCCGTGTGATTCGGCCAGGTGTATGGCCAAAATCAACTTCAATCAACTACCTAAGCGCGCGCAAGCACCGGCTGCTAACGGGCGGCACGCACCGCACGGTGGCGCGACGGCAGTCTTCGCTAGTGCGGGCGCGGGACAGCCTCAGCGCACTGTTGGCGGCAGCACCACTGAATGATCTGTTTGGTGATCCATAGAGGGTATTGTGCGAGAATGTGGCAGGTTCTGTGAGAGGAACCCATGATTGTGTTTGCTCTGGATTATTGTACTTGAATTGTTAAATTACTGTGAATTTTAATCTTAATCTATATTTATTGTATAATTGAATCTTGTAAATATATACTGATGTATGTTTGTGTACCGTGTGTTTCGCCGACACTCATAGCATATAAAATGCTCATTTCATTACTGACTTGCTAGCCAAGTGAAATTTCCGCCACTCATAACAGGTCTTGTCTTCCACAAAATGCCCATTTGCATGCACTCATTAGTCATATCACCTCTTCAGTTTAGTCATCAAGTGTTCTACCACCAGGTACGTAGACAAAGGCCTAGCGGACCTCATCACAACCGACCCGTTCACGGTCCGTCTCCGCTTCGAGCCGGCCGGGCGCTCACTCGGTGACGTCGGACGATACTACCAGCTGCTGAAGGAGAACAAATGCGTCGTCTGCGGCAGGCGCGACTCGTACATACGCAAGAATGTCGTGCCTAGGGAGTATAGGAAGAACTTTCCCGGTAAGTGGTGAGGTTGTCGGGTTATACAACGCAACTCAAAATGGTGGATTGCCGTCAAAATTTCAAAATGGCGAATAGTAATAATCAGTGGCAATGTAATAGGTAAATGGCGATGGATCAAATACGTATCGTTTGTTTGAGTATCCAAGAACTGTTCCATCTGAGCTTGACTGAGCCCTGACTGACTTCTTCTTCAGCATGTTCGTGTCCACTGCTGGACATATGCATCTCCAATTGACCGCCAGTTCGTGCGATCTGCGGCTATTCTCGTCCGGTCCGGTAAAACAACGTAATTGTATCACGCAGAGATAATGAAAGACCACTCGTCCCACGACGTGGTGCTGCTGTGCGTGGAGTGCCACAAGCGCAGCAACATGATCGACCAGCGCATGCGCATGGAACTGGCCGCGACTTGCGATGCACCTCTTACGTCCGGCGCTAATTGCAAATATGTCGACAACGTTGAGGTCAAGTGAGTTTTACATAACCTTTTTGTACTAACACAACCTGCCCCCCTTGTTCTGAAACCCCTATCCACTTAGGGGTTTTCTGACAGCTCAGTTATCAAAGCAGTTCGCCAGATGGCGTCGTTGAATTCCCGGCGGTCTACCACACGGAAGAAATTATTGCGGTCGGTGAGCTGAGAAATTTGTACTGTGGTAAACTCCCAAGCTCGCTCAAAGCGAACTTATTTTATATATATTCATCATTTCGGGCCGACTGCAGAGTTGAGGAGTTATCAACTTTAAAAATTTCCTTAGACTTCTCCGAGATAAAATACTATTTACTACTTTTCAAGTTACCACCATTATGTATCAATTCTGTTAGCTAAATTGACTACATTGATCTAATAACCCGTAGTCTGGTAAAACAGTAAAAATCTTTCCCATAAACCGAGGAAACACTAAATCACTTGTCACAGCAACACCGCCGCCTATTCTCTAACGCCCTCTAGCGAGCTCCTAAAGAGCTTCTAAAAACCCTTTTTTGTCACCAACTGTCAGAAAACTCCTCAAAAACATCGTCACTTTTCCACTATGATTTGATTGAGTTCGTTTTGATTTAGTCAATAAGATGACAGATTTGCTTATCAATCTTGCTTCCGCCATATTGAATTCTTATACAGATTATTTCAAAATGGTGGACATCCATTCAAGATGGCACCTGTTAACAAACCATCTCCATCCACCAAGGAAGGTGAAGTCCGCCGCGCGCGCCCTGCTCCACCAGAGCAAGAGGCACGTGCTGCCTGAAGCGCGCCGGAGGGAACTGGAGATACTTGTGTTGCAGCACTACCCTGGGGAGGAGGGAATCACCGAGGATATGCTGGAGGAGGCGGCTAATTTAAAGGACTTGTGAGTAGCCCTTTATGTTTCGTGCTGGATCAGAGCGGGAAGCACGTGTGCCTGAAGCGCGACAGAGGGAGCTGGAGGCTCTGGTGTTGCAGCACTACCCTGGGGGGAGGGGATCAGTCAGGGGATGCTAGAGGAGGCAACTAGGTTATATAAATCAAATCATCGGAAGTATTCGATTCATCTTTAACGAATAAGTAGTGAAACTGACAGTTTTTAGGGATCGCACAATTAAGGGCACATTAAAAGCAGGATAGGAGATGCAATGGCTGCTTTCAGTATGACATTTTAATATGGCCGCCATACTAACAAAGCGCTAGCCCGCGGCTTAACTGCGCCACTCCTGCGCTGGTATTGCCAGCGAACTGCTTCCGAAGTGCAGGCAATATGGTTGCCATACTAACACGACCTACATTTACGTAACTCTTTTACTTGCTCAATGAACATAACAAAAGAGTTTAACGTTACTACGGCACAAAGTTAACTTAGCAGCCGCGAGGAACGTGTTGCCCCTCCCTCCCGCTCTCGCCCTCAACGCGTCAGTAGGACAGTGACGGACGCTACGACGTCATCACGGCGAGGTGCCAAGTTAACTTTGGCATTTCTACGCAAGAAATAAACGTTTTTAACTTTGAACTTGTATGCTCCAGCATCGAGAACAGCTCGTACGAGGCCCACGGCGACAAGGTGGTCCAATACTTCCAGTGTCGCGAGGGCCCGATGCGGCTGGAAGAGATCTGGCGCGAACACTTCCTACAGTCGATGCGGCCGCGGTACATGCCGCCGCTGTGGTCCGTCAAGCACAATGAGGAGAGGTGGGTGCTTCCAATGTAATACAAAAAACACATACCGTCTTGCCTTTTCTAATATTTGATGTGCCTGACAGGGGGCTAGCCCATCGCTGCAGCTATTTCGATATGAATATTTGCAACTATAATCTATTTGCTACAACAAGTTAATTGAGCGTTGTCTCTGTTACACAATTTCATACCAAAGACAAGGTCAAAAAATCGCTAGTGGGCGTCAACCAAACAGGTTAGAAGTAAAGGCGCATTCATGATGTGCCTATGTTTTGTACTCTCAACTATATTTTTTTCTGTTCTGAGTAACTAGAGTCTAGTATTGTGTATCGTGTATTACTTTAAATTAAGTTCATCGCGGTAGTATATATTTTTTATTTTATTCTCGGGCCTTCTTGACTGTTCGCAAGTAATTCCGCCGCCAAAAAAAGATGTCTTCCCGACCAATTAATAAGCTATTTGTACATATTTCATTGAATTAAAATCCAATCTTCTTCACGAGTTGAAATAGTGCGTTTAATTGCTCCCAATTAATTTACCTGAAGTACAATCGAACCAACTGAATCATGACCCACTTGCCTGATAATTCGTTTGAAACTTTCAAACTTGTAAGATCTATCGTAATGTCAGTGTCTAATCAAATGATAACAAGTTCGTTACCAAGGAAATAAACCTTCAAGCGAATTTCGACCTACTTGCATTTAAGGGGTTTAGCAAAATAAGCTTATGGTGGGTCATGATTCAGATGGTTCGATAGTACATTAACGGACGTTCAGTGTATCGGATGACACGTTAAGCTGTAGGTCCCGGCTGCTATCGCTACGTGTTAGTGGTCGTAAAACCCCTCCATCAACCCGCACTGAGCCAGCGTGGTGGAGTATGGCTTAACCTTACTCGTAAGTAGGATAATATTGGGCATGTTATCCCAATTAAATCCTTTGATGTAACGGCAGCGCAGCGGTTCCTTTGAGCTTCCGCCCCGGTGGCCCGGGTCGCTCGCTCAAAGAGACCATCCGTCATTGCATCAAAGGATTTAATTGGGATAAAATACCCAATATTATCAGGATTCTGTGAATTAAATTGCCTCTTTGATGGCGTTAGCTTCACAAAAAATCATGCGGTTTTTGGTTTCGTTATAAATAGTGAAATTAAAACCTCGCGCTCCCATTATTTTTATAGAGAGGGTGATAAAAAAATATTTACTTTTGAAATTAAATTTGTTAAACAGCCAACTTCTCTTAATCTCGAAAACATTTATTTAGGTTCTAAAAGATTAACTCTTCGTCATGGTAAACTTTTACCTCCCACCATTCGTTGCATAGTTTGTGGACCATCTAAATGTGGAAAATCTAACTTAGTGATTGGCTTACTATTACATCCTGATGGATTACATTTTCGTAACATTATTTGTATTTTACTAGTAGTTTATGTGACTGATACATAATGGAGGGCATTAAAACTCGAGATTGGGTTTAGGAAAGGAGCCGAAGGCGAGTTTCATAATAATATCACTCGAGATTTAATGCCTAATTATGTAGAGTTACACACACTAGTTTATCTACACACATATCATAAGCTGTTTGATGTGTTCAGGGACCGCATGTTTGACCGGCATGGTGGCATTGATAATAGCTCTGCACTTGTTAAGCTTGTTCAGTAGTACCAACTTCACAGACAAACTAGAGGCGGCACGCAGGCGGGCGTCGTCGTTGGAAATTTGAATGACATAATGTGTCGAAATATTGATACATTATGGTCATAAAGTAAAAATAAAGTAAAAATAGTTATCTACACAAGTATCTGGATAGATGAACTTTATAATCATTATCTATATTACCTTTTAGGAGCAAGCAATGATATCGTAAAATGTTCTACTATCGATAGGGCAAAACTATCGATATCGTCGATACTATCGATACTATCGACACTTCCTATCGATAGTATCGTCAAGGGTCGATGGTTTTGATAGGACTATCGATAGTATGACTGATTTTCAAGGCCACGATAGTATGATACTATCGATAGACTATCGCTATCGCAACATCACTAATATAAGCATGCTTATTTCCTAGTCTTTGCGCTAAGTCCCCTCCTTACGGGAAACGAAATTTGCTTGGTAGCTGGGCGCGGTCGGTCGTAGGATCTAAGAAGATTCTGGAGGCACGCATTATTCCTAGGGGTCAATGGACGACGGCGGGTGGTGTGCGCGGAGCCGGGTCGGGTCGGCTTTCATTTTGTGTGGAATTCACGCGGGCGGACGAGCATTTAGTAGGTTTTTAGTTTCTATATCAATGTTTGTTAATTTTATTGAAATATTTTTCGTATCCTTATATAAGTCGGTGGGAAATAATGTTTTATTTTAGTAGATTGCCAGACACATGAAGGATTTATGGCTAGGATAGCTGATAGCCCAAGCCGGGTAGGCAGTGCTTAATTGCCTCTATGGTAGGCCCCGGCAATGGTATTACCTACAACTAGATAAAACGGGTTTAAAATTATAACATGCGCATGTTCACCTAGAATATGCAATTCAAAATAACCTTAAATAAATCTGCAATTTGAATTAATCTCTTATACGCCATATGTATTGTAAACATCGCTCTGAATGACATGATGAGACAGTACCGTTTCAAAATATTACTAATACCGAACCCATTATACATTATCTTATTAATTTTTATCGTTCACCTGTAATTTTATTGTATGAAATTAAAAATAGGAAAATGCGATACCTTTTCCAGTGCAATGTTTTGTGAAAACGTGTTGAGGGGTGAACATGAACTTTCATCTTTACTAATCTTTATAAGTATGACTGAAAACAATATCTAGTTGGAAAGTATTTTCTACTCAAATAAATCACTAGGTGCAAAGTTGTGTCATTGTTAACTTTAGTTGCATATATAATAGGTTAAATTTGTGGTGTTGAATCTCCTTTACAATGGGAGATATCAAACTGATCGTAAAATATTTTTTTGGTAATTAGGTGTATCATAAAATTAAAAATCTAGGTATGTTCTGTGTCACTGTTACGCATGAAGGACCAACACGTGACAATTTAATGACGTTTGCTAAGTATATGTAAATATCTACGGTAATTCATCAAAACGATGAAAGCCATTAATTAGGAAAAAAAAAAAACTACGGTAATGACTTTGACTGACTTTGACATTAACCTGATCACAAAGTAATTTGCGGTGTAGTACCTTTGTAACAGTGGGAGACGCCAAACTGATGGCCACTAAACACTAACCGCCTCATTCATAAACGTCTCATAAACCTATTTTAACTATAATGCCGTTATAATTCGTTTGACTTTGTCGGTCGGTTTGAAATTTGTGTTTGTGAGAAAAGGACAAAGCACATTTTAGCTATAATAGGTTTGATACGTTTTATGAATAAGGCGGTAAGTATTCCTATTTTGTGTCGCTGATCAAGAAACTAACACGAGAAGTCAATCTGATCACATTAATTTGTGGTGTGAAAATTTTCGATCAGCGGGAGACGTCCACGAGACGTCAATCTGACCACAAAATACGAAAAAATCAATAAAATCTATGTTCTGTGTCACTGTTACGCATGAAGGACCAACAGGAGACTGCAACCTGATCGCATAGTAATTTGCGGTGCTGTACCTTTGTAACCGTGGGAGACGCCAAACTGGCCACAAAACACTATTACTATTTTGTGTCGCTGATCGAGAAACTTATTGTTAAATCTATATACCAAATAGTTTTCGGAGAGACAACACGAGAAATCAACCTGATCACAATTTTTTTATCGTGTCGAACCTGGTTAACTTTGCAGACGTCAATCTGACCACAAATGTATAAGCACCTGTTTTCATGTGACTATTGTAAAATCAATGCGGATTATTATTCAAATCTAATTGCATTTGCGACGTTGAAACTTATTGTAGTCAAAAAGTGAACAAATAAAAGCATAGCTTGGATAATAATTCAGTCAGTGACCTGAAGAAGCAAAAAAATTTCTCATAATAAACCAAACTTATCGTACTGTGGTGTTCTTAGCATGGTTTATCACAATTAAATCCTTCGATGTAACGACGGCGGGTCTCTTAGAGCGAGCGACCTGGGCCACTGGGGCGGATGCTCAAAGGAACTATTACGGAGTGGGTTGGAGAACGGATTTTAAAAAACAGTTTTTAATATCACCTATTTATTTTACTCAAAATATAGTAGAAATACAGAAGAAAATACGTCTTTACTTGAAGGTGATCAAAACCGGTCTGCCGACTTTTCCACAAAGCGCGGTGCCGCGGATTATGACAAAATAACCGAAAATATCATATTGCATTGCTTGAAATGCAATGTGATATTTGTACCTATTTAGCAATTTTATTTTATATGTTCACGTGAGAAATATGCATTATAACAACCCCCCGGTTGAGATTGAGCATTACCCCTTAAAGTGATGCGAAATCTCCCAATTTTGATCACCCTTACAACAATTAGCCATAGAATATAAGGTAATGATTAGATCTAAGACAAAATCTTAAGTAAGTATTCAAATAGGTAAGTTCTTATGTAATAATGTTACGCTTTATAGGCATTGGAGCAATAGAAACTGACTGTTTGACATCATCATCGTCATTACTAGAAGAGTCTGTAGTTTGAGTACTGAGAGTGTTTACAGAATGCAGAGCATGAAGATTCTTATTAGTTGACCGTTTGTTATTACACTGCTTGTAGATTTTCACACAATAGCTTGATGAACCTCTAGGACACATAAGCTTCTTAAACCTATAAATCATGTAAGCTAAAGCTATAATAGTAAGTACATAGGTAGCCGAAAGATAATGCGTGCTGTATTTTTCTAAATGCGAAGGATGCGACAACTTATTCAGTTCCCTTTCAAATGAATCAAGATGGACACTCGCGTGCAACAGTGAGTCTGGACTATTAATATTATTTAGTTTAACGAAGGGCAGATGTGAAAGGGGTCTATTGATTTTTGATTTTTCACAGCAATCATCATCAATCAGATCAAATGAGGACAAAACAGAAGTAACATTAGAACTATATGTATTACTAGCACTAAAATGAAGTGTTTTGAAATAAGCCTTACAATATTTAGGCAAGGTTAGCATGCCAGTACCAAACAAAACTTCATCATAACTATTAGGATCATTATCACACGTAATGTGACATTTGCCTGGATCAGATTGAACAAAGATCCACTTATTACTACTTAACTTATAGAACATATCGATAGAGCCGTGTAAAAGTTTCACTTCACAAGTTTTGGGCAGTTTTGTCACTGCTTCACTTAACAATATTGTTTCACAAATAGGATTCGCAACTGACGAATACACACTATTGAGCGCACACACGTAACACTGATTGTTGATCGTCTTGCACTGGTTTACGTTTTCGAGTAAGGAGTAAAACATTCTATCTTTGCTCATGGCAATAAAACTCTGAGTTGGTGCTACAAGTGCGTAAGTATTAGGCTTTGAGATATCATAAGGAACAGGAAAAGGAACTACATGATAAAGGTATTATTTGTAAGGTATGTATTTGAGGAAGGACGAGCGGTATCCTTAAAACTAAAATAATCTTATTATAATGATAGTAGCACACTAAACTAGATATATCAATAAGCTCATGTACATTCTGAAGAGTTAAAGGAATCGGTAATTCACAATGTCTAGGTAAGTTATTTTTATTTTGTTCTAACTCGTTGAACAGCTGATAAGGACTGAGTACAGTCGGGTGCAGAATATTCATTTTACTAAACAAAATTGCGTTACTAAGATCATCAATATCAAAGGACAGAGAGATAATGATACTTTCTATGCTGTTAAACAAAAGACTGGTAATAGTTAGATCCGAAAGTGACTTCTCAATAAGATCAAAGTTGTGAGTTTTCATCAATCTTAGACATAGAACTATTGAAGCTATTTACAGTTGATTTGATAACATGAATATTGTCTCGCATAAGAGTTGCAAGTTTAATTTCGTCTGACTGTACTTCATGTATAGCATCGGTAAACTTTACTGCGTCAGCAGAGTCTAGGGTTCCAAAGAGTGTTTTTAATAACGAGCCACCTGCATCGAGAAGCCCTCGCTTTGTTCGATGAAGCGGCTTATTAGAAATAAGATAAGAAACAGATGAGAACTTTTTAATGTTGTTGGCATGTTGGCTTTTCAATGAATTGAGACTGTTTGTGCAATCGAATTGTATCTTCGAAGATGCAGTGCCAGTACAAATTGTTATGACCCTTTCAAACCTATGATCTAATTCATCTAAATGAAGTTGTATACGACCAATGTCCAAATATGTAACAATGTCCCAATTGTCGTTGGTGAACTTTAAATCTTGAAGTTCATCGAAGTACAGCCCTGGATTTCCGCGAACTTGTGCCGCGAACCGGGCATGGCATCGTGATAGCGCGGCACTAGAATAAATAGATATGAAATAGGATAGAAACCACAAAAGCACGAAGGGTTTGTTCAGGTTACATTTCCTGATGTGTGCGTGTGTTTTAATTCGTCGAAATGGTGACGCACGTGTTTGCGATTGATAAGTAAAGTTGCAGTATGGTTACCATTCAATTTGATGATACGATAAGGGCCTTTCCACACTGGAGATAAGGCTTTGTTTTGTTTATGATGGTGGCGTAAATATACTATGTCACCAGCTTTGTAAGTAGTAGACTTAGTATGTGCATCATAATATTTCTTTGACTTTTCTTTAGACGCCTCTATGTTTTGACGGGCTCTCTGTCGACTGTAATAAAGTCGATGATTGAGTGCTCTTACGTAGTCGGAATAAGAGTTATTATCGAGTGTATCGACAGTTTGAGGAATGTAGGGCTTGTACCCGAAAACTAACTCATGTGGGGAAAACCCTGTGGTAGAGTGGACATTGGAGTTGTATGCCATCATGGCAGTTTGAAGATAAAGATTCCAGGATTGGTTATTTTCCTCTATATAGGACCTGAGGTATTCTTTGAGTGTAGAGTGGCTCCTTTCGAGCGCGCCGCATGTTTGGGGATGATATGGAGATGCAAAGATGTGTTTAATTCCAAACAAGCGTTCAAGTTGCCGAAATAGATCAGAGCAAAAGTTGGTGCCTTGATCGGTCACAATGGTTTTAGGGATACCCATATGGGAAATATATAGGACAAGGCGTTTGGCTGTTTCTTCAGCTGAGCAAGAAATCATAGGATAAGCCTGTGAATACTTAGTTAAATCATCTTGTAGAGTTAGTATAAATTTATATTTAAAATCAGAAGTTTCAGGGAGTGGACCTACAAGGTCAAGAAATAGTTTTTCATTAGGTTTGGTGGCAGTAGACGTTATAATCATAGGAGCGCGATTAGTTTGACGCAGCGGCTTGTTAATTTGGCAGGACTTGCAGCTTTTTACGTAATTTTCGATGTCCTGTCGCATGTTTTTCCACCAATATATTGATTTAATTCTTTCGAACATTCGGGAAATGCCGGGATGACCCGCTGAAGGGGAATCGTGATGCTCCTTTAGAATGCGTTTAACCTCGTCAGGTGTTGGAAATATGATACTGTTTCGATACACATTTACTTTAATACCTGTGCCGTGGAATAAGAAAGCTAGTATGTTATAGAGCTTTGTATAAGAGACCTTATTAAAGGAGTCTACAAAATCGGAAATTGCGAATTCTGTCTGGTCTTGGTACCAGATGATAATCATGTCTCTATAACTGCGGAGTAAATTGAATATATCTTTGTAAGAGTATTCATCGTAGTGATGGACGCGTAAAAACAAATGTGTGAACAAATGTTTGTCATTTGAAGTACTATAGCTACTTAGCAGCTCTCGTTCAATGTGGCGAATGTCAGGGTCACTTTTAGATGTCGCCAAGATTTCGGAGCAGTATGGGACTGACTCATCAAGATCAATAGAAGTAGGATAAGCAATTAACTTGCACTTAGATTTAAGAAGAGATTCGTTATGCTCTTCTATCACAGTGTCATAAGATACAGAGGATTGACGACTATGTTGAAGGAATTTTTCGTATGACTCTAAGGACGAAGGGCTGAGGGAAGGACTGTCTGTCGTATCTGTCGCTAGAACCAGGTTGCGAGACAATGCGTCTGCGTTGCAGTTTATTTTTCCTTTTTTATACTCGACTGTAGAGTCAAAATCGGCTAGCTTTAAGCGCCAACGAATTAATTTTGAGCTGTGGTCAGTGCCACTACCATTGAGGATCCACAGTAACGGTTTGTGGTCCGTAACAATTTTAAAATTGTAGCCGAATAAATAGGGTCTAAAAGTTTTAGTTCCAAATACGACAGCTAGAAATTCTTTTTCAGTGACGGAATAATTGCCCTCAGCTTTGTTGAGCGTCCTTGATGCGTAAGCGATAGGAAGGTCCTTTCCAACTTCACCTTGGGAAAGAATTGCAGAGATAGCATAGTTCGATGCGTCAGTAGTTAGGATGAACGGTTTAGAAAAATCTGGGTATTGTAGGATAGGTGCAGTGGTGATTTTTTGTTTGAGAGTATCGAAAGCTGTTTGTTGGGAAGTAGACCACACGAATTTAGCATCCTTTTTTAAAAGGCTAGTCATTGGTTTGGTAATATGAGAGAAATGGTCGATAAAACGACGATAATAGCCTACAAGGCCGAGGAAACTTTTTATGTCCTTAGGACATTTTGGAATTGGGAAGTCGTTGACACATTGTACTTTCTTCGGATCGGGTTTCACTCCGTGGTCATTTATGATATGACCAAGATATTGCACTTCGCGACGTAGAAATTCGCTCTTATCGGGTTGTAATTTAAGGTTGTGTTCTCTGAGTCTAGTGAATACTAATTTAAGTTTTTGAATGTGTGTGTTGAGGTCATGACTGAATATTACCACATCATCCATGTAGGTAAAACAATGAATTCCCTGCATTCCAGAAAGTACAATGTTGATAAGACGTTGAAAGGTGGAAGGAGAATTTCGTAACCCGAAGGGCATTCTGGTGAATTCGTAGTGACCAGCTACATCACCACAATTAGGGACAGAAAATGCAGTTTTTGGAACGTCGTTTTCAGACACCAAGATTTGGTGAAAAGATGAAGCGAGGTCAAGAGTCGAAAAATATTTACTGTGTCCCAATTGATCTAAAATATCTGTGATATTAGGAATTGGATAAGCATCACCGATTGTGATGTCATTAAGCTTTCGATAGTCGATGACTATGCGCCATTTCTTTTTACCGGACGCATCTAGTTTTTTGGGGACCACCCAAATAGGAGCGGACCAAGGTGACATGGAAGGGCGGATTATATTTTGATCTAGCATAGATTTAATTTGATCGGCTACCTCCTTTTTATGAAATTCGGGAAAACGATATGTTTTGGCATGAATTGGTACTTGGGAGGTAGTCCGTATTTCATGTTGCAGTGTTGAGGTAGTTGTGAGATGATCGCCATTGAGATAAAATATATCATTGAATTCGGTACATAGGTTGCGCAGTTTCAGCTCCTCTTCATGGTTCATGTGTTCACACCTAAGTAAATCTTGAATACGATTTTCGCGACTTGAATCGGAGGTAGATAAGTATGAATACTGAGTAGAGGTCGAGTCCGGCAAGTTGGATTTTGTCTCCATGATTTCGGATACAGGTTCTAAAGTGAATTTAAGATTTTGAAGGACGACCTCTCTTTGGGAGGTATTTACAACTGACAGTTTGACCATTTCGTTTGCTTGGACATGGACAAGGCATTTTGAAAAATAAACATTAGGATTTTCTTTGATATTATTTGTAAGAATCAACCCTTCTTTGAGTTGGGGGTTGGTAACATGACATTCGATAAACATTTCACTTCTTGGAGGAACAACGTAAGTTGGATCGGAAGTTTTTATATCAAAATAAAGGTTGGGGTCATCAAGGATTATTAATTTTGACTTAGAATATTGTACAGACGCTTTGTAGGCGTCTAGGAAATCGTTTCCGAGAATACCATCGTAGAAATTTAGGCCTACATTATCTACTACGTGGTAATTTTGTGGGAACTGCAATTGATTATGTAATTTGAGGGATAAGGGAAATGTACCCAGTGTACTAGAATACGAATTTACATCATTGATGCCTTTAATTTTGACAATTTCATCTGAAAGTTGGGGTAGTTCTGGAAGAGATGACTTTTTGAGGATACAAATCGAACTTCCTGTATCTATAAGCAAACGAATTGGTTTGTCAGTGTGTGAGGTCTCGATTTCGATGTATGGTAAATTAGGCCTTTTAGATTTAAAAATATCGTATATGAGGCCTTCCGATTCAGGTTGAGAATGTTGAGAAGTTATTTCATTGAATAAAGAGTCAGCGTTAGAAGTCCATCCTGAGGTGCAACCCGATTCAGTGTTTGAATAAGAAATAGGAGTAGGCTGACCATCAGGCATATAATTTAGTAGGGACTTTGAGTCAGAGTTGGAAGTCCATCCTGAGGTACAACCTGGTTCAGATTTTGAACAAGAAATAGGAGCAGCTTGACCTTCAGGAATATGATTTAGAAGGGACTTGGATATTTTATTTTTCGTCCATTCAGCGTTACAGTCCGAGTTAAGATTCAGTGATAATTTAGAAATAGACTGCTCAGCTGGATTAAAATACAGTGGGAACATCGATTTAGTATGTTTATTTAATTTTGTGCCAATAACTCTTTTGGGTTGGCGGCGACACGAGTACGCAACCCCATTTACGCGTTTAAATCACTGTCAGACGTAGAAGTGTAAGGCTCGAGTTCGCCAAGCCCATCATCGATTTCAACGCATTTAGTGGCTTCAAACGAAGAAGCTTTACGATTTTCATTGAATTGCCGTTTGCGGCATTGAGAAATATGGTGACCCTTGTTTTTACAGTAGGAACAAACAGGGACCTGCGACGAACTCGGAGCTGCGTTGTTCGAAGATGGGTTTTTCGAATATGTTGTATTATTATTCGATGCATGCTGTCTACGTTTTAGATAACATTCAGACTCGGAATGTCCGGGTTTGTTACATATTTTGCAAACTGGGCTTTTGGCCTTTGTCGTTTGGAAAAATAGATTTTGAATTTTTTCTTCCTAGAGAGCAACGTTGACAGCAGCATTTAAATTCTTAGGTTCTCTGCACCTAACGATTGTACTCAGTCGAGGGTTCAGCCCGAGTGTAAATGTGAATAGAGCCAAATCTTCGGTCATAGGTATTCGACCGGCGGAGTTATGAATTTCCGATTGCAGTGCTGTTAAGCAGGTCTCAATCCTGAGCGCAAACTGAGCAACGGTTTCATTATTTAGTTGTTTGCAATTTTGCAGATCCAGAAGTAAGTGATTATAATGTTTCCTTTCGCCAAAATTTTGGCGGAGGAAATCTTTAAGATCATCAAATTTTTCAAAAATCTTATTAGAGCAGGCAATTTGCGGCTTTCCTTCTAATTTTGCGATTATAAATTTCAGTAACAATTCTTTTTGGTTTCCTTTTGCCAGGTCAAGAGCATTTTGACAATTCGTCAAAAATGCGGGGAGAGTTTCTCTCTCTCCTTTGTAAGGGTTAATGAAAGCACATAATGTCTGTATTGGGAATGGTTCGGTATCGGCATTGGCAATTACGTTAATTTTTGGAATTGTTTTCTCAGTTCTACTCTCAGGGGTAGATGGGCTCGCCATCTCGAGGAGGACTTTCAAAGAGTAAAGGGCTTAGAAAAATGATATCTCAAGCAGTTAATAGAACGTTTTACTCACAGAAGCGCGACCGCGAGCACAATTTTCATTCTGGCTAAAGACGATCCAGAGCGCTGGCTACGGCTTGGACCCGACGAACTGAAGGTGGCAGAGACGAAGCAGAGTTGGTTCTTCCTACCAGCCAAGGACCATCCAGGGCACTGGTTGTGGCCTGGACCCGACGAACAGAAGGCGGCAGACAACAACGTAGAAATGGTCCTTCACACCAGGAGGACCAAAATTTGGTAGGGAATAGAAGATGACGGTAGTTGTTATCACTATATTATTGGTCTGATACAACACCGGAGACACGGATGAAATTCACTGCTTCCCGACGATGCAACGCGAGAATACAGGATGCTGGTCTTATCGACGTTATTTGCCAGCTATCCCACTTCTGACACCACTATTACGGAGTGGGTTGGAGAACGGATTTTAAAAAACAGTTTTTAATATCACCTATTTATTTTACTCAAAATATAGTAGAAATACAGAAGAAAATACGTCTTTACTTGAAGGTGATCAAAACCGGTCTGCCGACTTTTCCACAAAGCGCGGTGCCGCGGATTATGACAAAATAATTTAGCAATTTTATTTTATATGTTCACGTGAGAAATATGCATTATAACAGAACCCTGTCGTTACATCAAAGCATTTTATTGGGATAAAATGCCCAATATTATGCTACTCTCGTTTCCGATAAAGGCCTGTGCCCCTCTGTGGGGATATTAATGGGCTACATTTATTATTATTGATATAATTGCCTCAGAAGTAGATGCAACAGCTCTGAGGACATCGTTATTGGAGAGCAAATTCGTTGAGTTGCTCATAGATTAATACGTGTTCCAACTTCCAACTCATAGTCTTTTCAGTTGAGGAAAAACCTCAGTTTCGCAATTTCTCGTTTCCGCTTATTCCCTCAGCCATCTTCAACTAGCAGTAGACTTATCCGATAAACAAGCGCTAATTCATCAGGTATGCACTCTATCACAAAGTCCAATAAACAAACCGAGTCACAGGAAAAAGTTATCAATTGCACCAAAACAAGATAGTGCACGTCTGAACGGTAGGAGTCGCACGTACAAACTAAAAAATTATCGTCTATGAACACGGTCTTAGCATCGTGGCTCTACCAATCAGACGCTAGTGCATTTATTTCTCATTAACTTGTTTCGGCAAATACAGTGTACAAGTCAAGGCCAGAGTATTTTACTTGTATTGTTTTTGTTGACAGCCTGATATATTTTATATGATATTAATATTTTCTTTTTTCTGTTCGCAGAATGCGAGTACGATATGACACCGGGCGATTGACTGACGAGGATTTGAAGATGCTTGGAGTCGCTAAATGGATATCTTAGAATAAGTAACGAATATACTTATTGTATATAATAGTAGTTTATGTGACTGCTACATAATGGAGGGCATTAAAACTCGAGAGTGGGTTTATGAAACGAGCCGAAGGCGAGTTTCATAATAATATCACTCGACAGTTTTAATGCCTAATTATGTACAGTTACATACATACACTAGTTTATCTACACACATATCATAAGGTCTCTTTGATGTGTTCAGGAACCGCATGTTTGACCGGCATTGTGGCTCTGCAGTTGTTTAGCTTGTCTGTAGTACCAACTTCATGCAGGCGGGCGTCGGCGTTCGAAATTTGAATGTCAGTACCAACTTCACAAACTTTCAGACAAACTAGGGGCGGCTCGCAGGCGGGCGACGGCGTTCGAAATTTGAAAGTCATAATATGCAGAAAAACTACACATTATGATCATAATGTGTAATTTTTCAGATAAGAAATGAGTTTTTACCAAGTAGTTTAACATTATGCTGATCGTAACGTGTGGTTTTTGTACGCAGTAAAGAGGGTTTATGATACGCGTGTAGATAAAATAAATAAAAACAAATAACTTTAATGATTTAAGCTTTTATTCGTTGTATAATAAAACTAATAAACAGTGGTCGAAATACCTTGGAGCGCAACGAAAGCAAAAGTATGGATTTGACTTTTTAGCGGAACTCGATTTCCGGAACTTAATAAAATATTAAACTTTACTAATTTAATAAAAAAAACTTTGGATGATGTTACTTATAAGTGAAATACAATTGTAGGTATTATACTTTTATTGGCTTTAGAAGGTAAAAATATAATATCAAAACAGAAAAAATATTTATTCATTTGACTTTGCATTTAAAAAAAATATTATCAATAAATTTGGCATGTAATTTAGTGGTAAATAATACTTAATTTTAATTTAAAAACAAATCCATTTACATAGTTCAGTTCACTGAAATATTGCTTATTCATATAGATTCAAATTAGGCAATCGTGGAATGTATCAATTTAGGAAAGGTACGAGTTTTCTAAACTGATGTATCTCTACATTGACGTTATCAGAATAGATAGTTATTCATAAAAATGTGACCGTGATTATAGCAAGAAAGTAAGATTTAGACAGATTCTGAGTATGCACATATTTAGTGTGTTGTTAGATATAAATGTGACCGAAATTTTAGAATTTGTTGGTGTACACGGGCGCTGCAATATTTCACAAAAACACTTCCTGCTAGAATCACGATTCGAAACGTGATCCCAGCAAGAAAGTGTGAAATCGAAAGATTTCACTTATATGGGCATTTAGTGTGTCACATGAGTGGTAAATGTGACCGCAAAGCCAATTTTGTGTGTCCACGAGTTTCAGAGATATTCCATTTCCTGCTAGGATCACGTTTGACCAAATACTGGTTTGAGAAAACTACTGAACACACAAATCTAGCCAGCTACATAAATGAATTCGTGGTAATTTGTGTGGTAGTTAGTTTTTTCAATTATCACACCGTTTTGGAGTTTTTGATAAATCTTTAAAATACCTAAATGGCTTTATATCTCCCTAACAAAGCAACACAAAGTCAAACGATAGTTACCTAACGATACATCTCACTGAATACTATCATTATTAAGAATTGCAAAAGCCTTGGATAAACCGTTTTACCAAAATAACAAGTTTTGTAAAGAATTTGGACGAAAATATTTGTACCCCAAACATAGACGTATAAAAAAAGTTGACTAAAGGATCATTCACACAGCGGTACTACCTAGTAACGGCCGCCGGATCAGCCACCCGATGGGTCTTTACACGACTCTTGCCATCGCAGCAGCTACCGATTCGACGTCGCACCGGCCGCCGCCGTCGCGTTCTGCGGCGACAGCTCGGGCGGCGGCTGATCCGGCAGCCGATACGTTGGCTGCGGCTTACTGGGTCCTAGTCCTTCTACTGTACGAAAATCCTTCTGCTCGGTGCCCGGTTGTATATTCTTCAGGCTCATTCTCATTCATAAGTCCCCCCACCCCAGACTCTCAGATTACCTGGATTTGCCAAGTTTTTTTTATCTGTTAACCACATACAAACTTATAAATGAATCTGGTTACCCACATAGAGTATGAAAGTAGCCGCACCAATAACTTTGTAAACAACATTTTGCTTTCTAAAATACATTATGCCCCCTAGAGGCCGCCATATTAATTTTAGTGTGATGTGAAGTCACATAGCCTGTGAACAATTTGTAAAATTCTGATAAGTAGTTTAGATGTTCCGGTGGAACAAATGAATATTCATACATACCGGTCAAACACATAACCCTTCTTTTAACTTCGCTGTATTCGGGTAAAAAACAAACATAGCATCATGGCTTTTCCCGTATGAAGTGGTAGAGGCACAGTTATTACAAACTGTTCACTCCACACCATCCCTACTATTGTAAGGGGGTACGTAATCCTTCGTGCGCGAGTTCGACTCGCACTTGACCGATTTTCCATAATGTATTCAGGGTTCGTACATACTTGTACGTACCCTGGGTGTCTAATGGGGTACAGGTACCTATCTGTACTTATACAACATACACCGTGACATTTTAGTGGTTTTAAAGCGGAGGCTAGGTGAATCGCCTTGAGCAGTAGGTATCTTAATGTCTTTTTTTTTAAATCGAGGCATATTTATTTTTTATTTATGAAAAATATCTCGACACAATCTCGAAACAGTGAGAAACATTAGGAGCCCTCTTTTACTACGCACGGCGGGTCGGCAACGTCAAAAGCCTTCAAAGAAGCTAGCCGCCTAGTGCAAGCGCATGCCATTAGCCAATCATCGCACTTGCGCGCCGCAACCCATGCTATCTGGCGCCGCCGCCGCCCCCAACCCTTTGATTTTCGGTGCGCGCGTCTTTAGTGACCCACAGCACGTCACTCGTGTGATACGTGAGGCTACTCAAAAAACGCGCGAAAATGGATCGGCATTACGCATACTCAAATTTGGAAATTTAGTATGGTGCAACAATACGCTATTGCGAATTACAACGCAGCAGAAGCTCGACGGCTCTACGCACAACCGGACCACCTGAACCATCTCAGAATGCAGGGCATCCCAAACCCACAGGTTCCTTCAGTAAATACTTTCCTGGCACTATTGGACCCACAGATATCGAGAGATAGGTTGAGGGGCGTGGCACGTGCGAACAAATGTAGCTCCGACAGGTTAGATATTAAAAATTCTCGGTAGTCACCGGGCGACCGCAGTGACGAATTCATTTCCGTTGTTTTCCGAAAATGCCGACCTGTGCTATACTCACGTGCAAAAATAGAAGCGAGATTGTGAACTCCAAGAACGCCGGTGTCACATATCACTTGTAAGTCTCATTCCAACTATTATTTCTTCTTTAAACACAAGAAATAAACATTATTAGGAAAATAAATCATTCGCGGAAAATTCGTCACGAATTGACATTAAAGTGACAATGTCATGTTGTTCTCGCTAAGTTTACTATACATTGTTTGTTTTGTATCTTAATTTCTCTACTTATTGCCAAGCTAACACGCAATGAATATTTCACACTTATCTAAGTACGAAAGCAAAGATGCATCGTGATACGGAGGCGAACTGTTACACGCACACAGAGACGACATATAGTGATGGGGATAGTGATAGGAGAATTATGTTTTTGAATCGATAGATTTTATCATTCCGCAATTACTGATATAGTTAATGTAATATGTAATATAGTTATTTTATTGCTCATAATACGTAAGTTTACTGTTAGTTATTCCAATGATTGCCAAACAGGCAGTTTAGATTTTAAGTTTGTTTAAAACGTCGCCCGACGAAGGATAATGGGGTGTTATAAGTATTGATAGGAAATTCCGATGTTTTCAGTCAGGTCCGAAGAGTTCAGTTATTCTACCTTCAGAAAACTCTTTGCCTCTCTTTCCAGCTGTAAGGATTCTGTTGAAAAAAAAAAGAGAGGCAAAGGGGTCTCGTATGTCGCATGTCGTATAAATATGTCGTATTTACAAACAATTCACTATTTTATTTATAGAACACTAGCTCGACTAGCTAGTATACCTGCGGTAGTGTGGGTGTGTTCGGACGATAGGTGCATGACATTGCACTAACCAATAAAAGCGGAGGGATTGATGTACGAGTGGTATAGAATGGAATATGAATATGGTGGTTAAGAAGCGGCTGCTCCACGTGTTCCTGAGGGACTACCGCGTCGACGTGATGCTCATCAGCGAGACACACCTAGCCGGAAGCGACAAGCTGTCGCTGCCCGGCTACTTCGTCTACCGCAAGGACGAGAAGACCTCCAGTGGCCGGACCTTTCGAGGCTTGGCAGTCATCGTCGGCAGGAAGATCGTCCACCAGCTCGTCGACGCCCAGGAGTATTCATCCCTATATGCTTTGGGCGTCGACCTCCAGGTCGCCGGCGAGGTGCTGCGACTCTACGCCGCCTACAAGCCCCCCAGTACACCAATCCGCACCGCCGAGCTACGGGGGCTGCTAGCTGCTACAGTCGCCGCACCCGACACTTGTCGCCGGCGACCTCAACGCCAAGCACACCGCCTGGAACTCCACCAGGGTGTGCCCAGCTGGACGCGCCATCCATTCCGACTCCGTGAACCACAACTACGACGTCATCGGTCCCGACGAGCCCACCTACTTCGACACGCGGGCCGGATGGGACATTATCGACGTCGTGGTCGTCAGAGGTCTCCGGACACCGCCGAGCCAGGAGGTTCTCCCTGACCTCCCTTCGGACCACAGGCCTGTTCTTCTCGTCCTGGCGGATCTGCCCACCCGGGTATCTCCGCCAACATCACGTCGCCGCTACCAGGGGCGCCTTCACCGCCGCCCTAGACCAACCCTCCACCAGTTGCCCCGTCAACCAGCCGGAAGACGTTGACCGCCTGGCATCGCTGCTAACCACCCAGATCCGAGACGCGCTCGACCTGTCATCGCACACCGTAGCTCGCGGGGGGAAGCCCAATCCTCTTCCTGCTGAGCTACGCGCACTCATCTGCGATAAGCGCGCTCTCCGGAAGCAGTGGCAGCAAACCCGCTGCCCCACGATGAAGACCAGGCTCAACGCCATGACGGCAGAGCTGAAGCGCCAACTTGATCTCCACGCTGAAGAATCTTGGGAACGCCACGTCGAGTCCATAGGCGACCACGTCCCCTCCGTGCATCGCCTGTGCCGGGCTTTGTCGACCACTCCTGCTCCTGTTCGACCAATCCTGGGCAGCGACGGCCTACCAAGATTCCGAGCCCAAGACCGTGCGGAGATCTTCGCCGAATGCCTCGAGAAGCAATTCAAGCCGAACCCAACGGATGATGTGGAGCACGTCGCAACAGTCGAGAGACACCTGCGAGAGTACTTCGCCACGCCGATAGCTCCCGAAGAGGACCCCATCATCGTCACGCCCGGCCAGATTGTGCGTGCATTCCGACGTACCAAGCCCAGGAAAGCCCCGGGCGCAGACCGAATACCCAACACGGCGCTGTTACATTTGCCGCCACGCACTGTGGCGGCCGTTGCGCGCCTGTTTAACGGTATCTTGCGCACGGGTCACTTTCCAACCCAATGGAAGGAGGGCTTGGTTATCATGTTGCCCAAGCCGGGCAATGACACCAAGCTGCCTGAGAGCTATCGGCCGATCACCCTACTGAGCACCATCTCAAAGGTGTTTGAGAAGCTCCTGTTAGCGAAGTTACTGCCCCACATCCAGCCGCGCCCGGAACAGTTCGGCTTCAGGCCCGAGCATTCTACGACGCTTCAGCTCACTAGAGTACTGAATGACATGACGGTTTGTTTGAACAAAAAAGAATACACTGTCGCAGTACTTCTGGATATGGAGAAGGCGTTCGACAGAGTATGGCACGAGGGGTTGCTGTACAAGCTGTCGACGTCCCCTGCCCCAAGAAGAACGGTCAAGACAATCGCCTCTTTCCTGAAGAATCGCCGCTTCCGAGTGATGGTGGAAGACGCCGTCTCCGAGGAACATCCCATCGCAGCTGGCGTCCCACAGGGCTCCTGCCTGTCTCCCGCCTGCTACGCCCGATACACGGACGACATCCCCGTCGGGCCGGGTGCCCAGCTGGCACTCTTCGCAGACGACGCAGCCTACTACGCGTCGTCGTTCCAGGCTCCGCACGCTGCCATCAAACTGCAGCGCACCCTGGACATCTTGCCCGACTGGCTCGCCAAGTGGCGGCTGTCCGTCAATGTTGGGAAAACGCAGGCGCTCATCACAGGCCAGAGTCTCCTTCCACCATCGCTCCAGCTCCAGGGACAGCAAATCGAGTGGTCTTCGCAGGTGAAGTACCTGGGAGTGACTATTGATCGCCGGCTCACCATGAAGCAGCACGTTGACAACGTCGTCAGCCAGGTCAAGGTGGCACGCGCCAAGCTGCGTCCACTTTTCGACTCCAGCCTCCCTCTGAGGGCGAAGCTCGGGATCTACAAGACCTACGTGAGATCCCGCCTCACCTACGCGGCTCCGGCATGGTACGCCCTGTGCTCGGAGACGAACAAACGGAGACTCCGAGCCCAAGAGAACCTCTCTCTGCGTACCATCGTCGGCGCCCCCCGCTACGTGAGGAACGCGACAATCCAGAGGGACCTAAGATGGGAAACCGTGGACCAGTTTGTCCAGAGGCTGGCGAAGGGCATGTTCGCGCGTGCGGATGCATCACACCTTCCGCACATCGCCGAACTGGCGCCGCACCACGCGCGCCCGCCCGACCGCCGCCGCCTGCCACGCGACCTGGTTGCCTAGCCGGCGATCACCCACTGCATACCATCGCCACAAGAAGACCACCGCCCGCAGGGGCCATCCGATGACCTGTCCACAGGAGTGGACAGAGGCGATTCTTCGGGAAGAGGTCCGTCGACCTGACCCCGACTCCCCACGCGCCAGAAAGGGTGCGTGAGAAGATAATGAAGAAGAAGACGAGTGGTATTAATGTATGCGTGTTCTTAGTTTTCGGCGACACTGGTTGCGATACAAGCTTAGCGCCAAGGGCCTATCTCTCGATATCTGTGATTGGACCTCATTTCGTGGAAGGACATTTGACCGGAGGTATGTACCTGGACATGCTACAACGCGTCATATCCGTTCTAATCGAAGATGTGCCGTTAGCAGTGCTGGTGGATTTGTATTACCAGCATGATGGGTGCCCAGCACACTACCAACGCGACGTGCAAGAGCATCTAAACCCTGTTTTCGGCAGCGTTGGATAAGACGCGGGGGCCAGTGTCGTGGCCAGCAAGGAGTCCGGACCTCACACCATTAGACTTTTTTTGGTGGTCCGAGCTGAAGCGCCTGGTGTACACTTGGGAATACGAAACTCGAGATGAATTAAAGAATGAAAGACGCGATAACATAACAGACGCGTTTAATATAGTGAGACGTGACAGAGACACTTTATTAAAGTTGTAACAATCAAACCCCGATTGTTACAACCTGCGCCACCGATGCTGACCGCGGCGTCCCCCCACACCTCAGCGCGCGGCCGACCCCACCCCGCCGGCGTCTACCACCAGCGACGCCAGCCATCGCCTCGCCCTTCACCCCGCAGCCGCCGCCGCCGCCGCCTGCCACCACCAACGCCAGCCGCCGCCCCGCTCCTCGCCCCGTAGTCAATGTTATAAAAGCCAGCGCCCGGTATATTCGAGAGGCAACCCCCATATATATCATATAAACATATATATCGCCCAAAAGGGCAAATTGCAGGTAGAAAGCCTTCAGCATATACCGAGGCCATGGCTCACAGTTAATTCTTACTAAGACAACTGTAAAAACAAAGGGGTTGTTTTTAGTCCGTATACCACACGAGCTGATGCCCGCTCAATATGTGGGGACCCGGACATAGCAGGGAGGTCTGACTCCTGGGCATGGGTAATTCCATTTTTTTCCCCTCCAACAAAAAAAAATAAAAAAAAATGGCACCCTCGCTCCACTAACTGGCCCGCCCCTCCCTCCGCCGATAGCTCCCGGGCTCCATCCAGGACTGCTGCAGGCACTTCCCGTCCCCCTATCCCCGCTTCCGGCACCCGGGCTTCATCCAGGTAGCCGTGGCACTCCGCTTCCCCCCGTCTCCGTCCCTCGGGCCCATACCAAGGTTTGACGAGACGGGTAAATCCAGTCGCCAGTAGGCTAAGGTCGACGGTAGGGCCCCCGGCACCCGGGGCTATATCCAGGTGGCCGTCTGGGTTAGGATCCCCCTCCGGACGTAATTGTCCGATGGTGGTTAGGCATCTGTCACCCGGGACTTTCCAGGTCGACCGTAGGACCTCCACCCTCGTAGCCCAGCTCGGGTGGAGCAGATGCGTGTAGCCTCAAGCCGATAAGTCGAATTCCGTGGGTCGCATACGTTCCTCGGCTAGAACCTATGAGATACAGGCAGCCTGTCGTCACGCCTATATCTCCAGGCTACGAATTAACTGATTTACATGCACCACAAGTGCATAATTTTATCATCATCAAATCTGAATTGGGTAAACACCCATCACCCTACTAATTTACGTGAACATATCACATCACATGCCTCAATGGCATACTTATACAAGGTATGATGATCATACTGGTATTGTTACTGGTTATGATGAGAGTAAAACTCTCGGCAGTGGCCTCCATCCAACCTCCCCTATAGCCATCCCTTACCTCACAAGTTTGGTTGGTCTGATTTACGTACATCACTGATTTACTGGTCAACTGTTCAATGTACTGATCTAACTTTCTGATACTGATTTAGGCACTACGGCAGCATGGTTTGGTATTTCACAACATGAATAATACACATACACACATCATGAAAACACAGGTAAAATGGTAAGAGTGATATCGATAATAATTACGACTCACCAGGGTAACGAAAACGCTGGCAGCATATCCGTCCTCGTCCGCAATCGTCAGGCCAGTGTCAGAGTCGTGGCGCGCTCACACCTACCTCCTCTTTTCATTACATTCTATCTACCCTCAGTTATCATGATATTTATTTTAGCTGCGTTCAGACTTATTTGTTATTCGTTCGTGATGCATTCGCGACACTCCCGCCAGAAAGAAATGAAATAAGTATTTAATCTGACACATAAGTTTTATTGAAACCAAAAGGAACAGGTAAATTTTTAAGTAGTTTTGATTATAATTAGATTTTAACACAATTACAAAATGAGGCTGGAGCTGTTGTGTCCACTGACGAACTCTCTCTCGAGCTCTTTGAGCTCATGCTCTCTTTGATTTACTTTCAATCTACCTTGTACTTGATTCTGGATCATATTGTTGATTGCTGTTCTTATGTGGTTCTGATCTAATTGTTGATGGTTGGTTCTGGTCCGTATCTCTACTTCTTATTAGTTTTTCTGAGTCTTTGTTAGTCTGGTCCGGTGAATTGTTTGGTCTTGTAGTGACTTTATTTTGTTCAGGTGGATCTGCGGTCTCACTGTTTTCTACCTCCAGTGGGTATAAATGGCCTATTGATCTAGTGAAGATCTCACCAGAGGGTAACGTCACTTTCGCTACTCTGAATTGTCCATCCGAACCCTTGATTAAATCTGTGATCTTTCCTACTCTCCAAAATGCTCTACTGTTCTCGCCCTTGATTTGAACGATGTCCCCTACCTTAGGACTCTTGTTGAAGACAACTCTGGATTGCTTGTGAATGCCCTTTCTTTCTCTCAATGTGTTTAAATAATGTGAAGTAAACATTTTGACGTATTCTTGTAAGATAGCTTGTCCACGTTTCCAACTGTCGATAAGTATGTCTTTGGTAATTGTTGCCGGTTCAAGAAATTCTTGATCTGATATGTTGGTACATAGAGCTCCACCAAATCTCAAGAAATCGTCGGGTGTTAAAATATGTTCTAGTTCTTGCCCAACGGTTGTCAGCGGTCGAGTATTGACAACTGCTTCGATTTCCTTGACGATGGTGCAAAGCTGATTGTGATTTATGAGATGTTTCTCCAATGTCCTCTTCATACAGTTTTTTACGAGTCCAATAAGACGTTCATAAAAGCCACCGAACCGTGGCGCCAGTTCGGGTATAAATTTCCATGATATTTTATTTTCCACACAATATCCGGAGGTCAAAACTTTTGCTGTAAGTTTGAATTGGGTTGCATTGTCGGATGTTATGACTTGTGGTAGGCTTACCACAAGTCATAACATCATCATTTGTAGCAGTAAGAGGCTTCTTACTGCTACAAATCTCCTTACGGATAGAACACATTCTTCAGCCGAAGAGTCTTTTACAACTTCCATATGTACAGGTCTCACTGCCAAGCAAGCAAACCCATCGTTTTTCTATTGAGCCATCTTCTTAGACCTTTACCGGGCCAAAATAATTGATGCCAGTAAATGTAAATGGATTACTGAATCTCACTCGCTCTGGTGGAAGAGGAGGCATAAGTGGCAGCTTGTATGGACCGCCGCCATACTTTCGACATTGAATACAATTTCTTAGAACTTTCTGAACTTGCGATCGTCCTTGTAAATTCCAATATTTGGTTCTTATTTTAGCTAATGTACAGGAAACTCCGATGTGATAATTATTTTTATGTACTTCCTCTATTATTTGATTTGTGAATTAATTATTTTTGGGTAGAAGAATTGGATTTTTCTGTTCGTTTGTACAGTCTGTATTTTGTAGTCGTCCACCACATCTTAATATACCCATTAGTGTACAACCCTAAAGATTTATGTAAGTCTGTTTTTATTCCTGTTGTTTCTTTGGAGAAATTTTCTTTCTGTATCCTTATTCGAGTTGATAGGTTAGTTTTATCCCATGTTTGTCCTGTTGTTTGGTTTGTATGCTCCTTTTCTATCGTATTGACTTCTTCGCATTGTTCTTTCTCATTTTCAGTTTGGTTTTGTTCTAGTTCTTCTCCACAGATTCCGCCATTGGGTTAGTGAACTCACCCAAAAAAATGTAATGACGGATCTAAGTGATGTAACAACATCCTATGGAAATAAATGAATTTTGATTTTGATTTTTTGATTCTATCATCTCTATGTCTGTTATTTCTAGGTTTGATTCCGTTAGGCCTTGCCCGCTTAGAGAAATTTGTGTGTGTACGTGTGAATGCTCCTTCTGTTTTATATTTTGAAGCCATTTTCTTGGATCTTCTAAAAGGAAACAAGGACCTTTTAGCCAATTTTGGTTGCCGTTTTTTGAGTCATGAGGCCTTGTTGCATAATTCGCGGGGTTAATGTCTTTAGGAACATACCTCATTTTCAGAGTGTTTGTTTTGTGGAGTTCGTTTATCCGTCGGGCTACAAACGGCGGCAGGAGTTTGTTTGAATTGAACCAGCTCAAAACGATTTCGCTATCTGTCCACAAAAATGGAGCCTGAATATGTATCCTCAGAAATTTCTTGGCATAAAGTAATAGCCGGTTGCCTATAACTGTTCCCAACAGTTCCAGTCTTGGGATTTGTAAGTCCTTCTGGTCTTTGATCGGGGTTAGCCTTGATTTGCCTATGACAAAACTAATAAAGGATCTGTTGTCTTGATCCGAATAACCGCGTTAGTATACAACGGCTGCCTATGCTTGTTTAGACGCATCAGTAAAACAATGAAGCTCGTATTTGGTATTTGTAGGCGAGCTGTCCCTTGCTACTGACGGGGATTCTCTGTGTTCATAACTACGGTTGATACTAATTTCTGCTATTTCATGGAGGCCAGATTTTATTTGATACCATTTTTGTTCTAACTACTGTATGAAGGGCTCATCCCATTTGACTTTTAGTTTCCACAAATCCTGAATGAACAATTTAGCTGGTAACACAAGAGGAATTACGAAGCCGCACGGATCATAAATAGCTGCAGTTGCTTGAAGTACGCTTCTCTTCGTGTTTGTAGTCCTTGACTTGTCGTAATTTGGTTCCAATCTAAGTTTGTCTTGTTTGAGGTCCCATTCTATACCAAGGATTTTTACGGTTTTGTCCTTCGAGTCACGGTCTGATTTAGGTATCTGGTTCAAAAACAGTTGAGAATTCGAATTCCATTCCCTCAGATTCATTGATAATTTGTTAAATGAGTCCTTGGCATCCAGATACAATTTTAATGCTTCTTCTACTGTTTTGCCCCCTGTCACTAAATTGTCGACGTATATGTCTTCTCCGATTCTTTTGTTGTAAGTACAGCCCTCTGATTGATTTAAATGATGTTTTACAGTTACATTCAGTAAGAATGGGCTTGAAATTACGCCAAATGGTACGCGACAGAATCGATAATGGACCATGTTGTCGGGTGATGCTTCTCGATGAAGGTCTTTGAGCCAAAGAAATCTCGTGACATCTCTATCGTAACTCTGTAGGCCTATTTGCAAAAATGCCTTTTCGACATCTGCATCGGTTCCTATCTGATGTTCCCTGAATCTGATCAGTAGTCCAGTCAAGTCCTCTAACATCAAAGGACCCCGGTAAAGGCGTTCATTTAGACTCGCACATTCCTTTGTTTTAGCCGATGCATCATAGACTATTCTAAGTTTAGTGGCTTTATCATTTTTTATCACACAATGGTGTGGTAGATAGTGGACTGGATGATCAGTGGGCAGACTATCTTCGTTCACAACTTCAATAATTCCCCCTTTTAACTGCTCCTTTAGAACACTGTCGTAAGCTTTGAGTGTTTCGTCATCTTATCTTTTTACTAAGTTAGAGTTCCGCATGCTAGTCCAAGATTCACTAGTAATGATGTAGGTGGATACTCAGTCCATGGCCACTTGACATGGTAGCAATTGTCATTATACAAAGTTGTCTGGTTGAATTGCTTCAAGGCTTCTTCTTCCCGTGAAGATTTAGGACTATCTACTATGCCTATAGATTCTAGATCCCACAATTTCTGCAAATTGTCATTTCTTAGAGGTAAATCTGGTTCATAGAAGATATTATCTGTTTCTTTATTTGACTGAAAATACGTCAAAACAGACAATGGATCTTTATCCTTTGTACCTACAGAGCGCTGTCCTGACCATATCCATCCAAAGTCAGAATTGACGAGAAGAAGATTAGTATCCAGTTGAATCTTTTCATTTGTCATAAATGAGAAATAATAGTCGTTTCCCAGCAGAATATCAATTTCATCGTTTCTAGATCCATCATCCGCCAAAATTATATCTTTATCTTGATATGCGTGTTTTAGTTGAGGTAAGGTCTTTGATGGGTCCGGAATGCTATGAGTTATGTGTGGTACGACATTGGCGTATAAAATCCTGCTGTTGTTAGTTCGAGTCATAATCTGAAAGTTGACGACGGGACTATCAATTTGTTGTGGTGATTTGGAGCCAAAAGTAAAAACCGATAGTCGGTTCTCTTTAACAAGCGGCAATTCAAGCTCTTTGCTTAATTTTTCCGTCACGTAAGTTCTTTGACTACCGGAGTCTAGTAAAACGCGACAGTTTACATGACGACTGTTTTCTCCGACCTTGTAACAATATACTACGCATGTTTGTAGTATGGTTAAGCCTTTGTCAATTTGAACGTGCATGATTTTTGAAGTGAGATCGTTCGGTTTTTGTTTATTTGGGCATAATGCTCTGTTATGAGTTCCGAATTGGTTACAGTGGACGCATTTTTTCTTTGAAAAACAATCTTTTGATCTGTGCTTTTCGCCAAGACAATTTTAACATCTTCCTCTAAGTTTCTGCTTTCTCTCCTCAATTGTTCTTGCCGTTGTGCACTCGTCATTAAAATGTTCCAGGCCGCAAAATATGCAGCTGAGTTTTCTTCTCTTTGGTTGTGAAACATGTCTTTGTGTGTTGGTTGTGTCATTATTATATTTTCGTTTCAGGTTGTTGTTGTTATTGTAGTTATCTCTTTTTGTGTCAAATTGATAGCATCGTTCTGGTTTTTTGTGTGAAGATTGTGGCTTTGACTGTGAGTGTTTATGAAATTGTTCTCTACTGTCCGTTCTTACATGAAAGGTGTCTACAGTAAACTAACTGTTCATTGTTCACTCTTTTATCGTTATTTCCGTTTCCTCCATTCTTAAGACGATTTGATGTTTCCCTAGCGTAAATGATGAGTTCAAGGTTCTTTCTGATTATGTCGATAGATTCATCTTCTGTTCCTATCTTCATTTTTAATTCATATATCAAATCTTCTGGAAAAATTTCCATGATCATGACTCTTAAGCGGTTATGGTTAACGTCTTCGCCAAGGGACGATAAAACTCTCAGGTGTCGCTCTATTTGATTTAGGACGTTTCGACATTCTTTGATTGTTGAGCCTGCTGTATTAATCCTATACAGTGCGACGTAGTGTGCGTCAACGATTGCACTTGGTTTCCCAAAACGATCCCTTAAAGTATCAACTGCGATCTGGTAATTCTTGCTGGTTGTGTCTAGGCCTTCGATTGTTCGTTTTGCTTCACCCGTCAAAACAGATTGCAGGTACAGAAGTTTGTCAACATCATTGATGTTCCTGCTGCCTATGTTTGAGGAGAATTGGGCCCAAAACTGATGCCACTTGAGCACATCTCCATCAAACTTGGCCAATTCCATTCTAGGTAATCTGGTTGTCACTCCAGACATATTTCCTGTCGTTCCATCGGATGTTTTGGAAGTATAAGACACTTTGGTTTGAATTTCAGCAATCAGTTCTTCTGCTTGCATTTGGATTGTCGTATATTGTGAGATTTCGTCCGCACATGGGCTTTCAATGAGCTTGAATTAGTTGTAAATCTCGGTTGCAAACCGTTCATTGTGGGCCTTTAATTTGTTAGCAATTAACTGAATTTCTTCTACACTGATTTTAAGATCTTTAAGTTTGATTAATGCTTCTTGACCTGTTATCGTAAGGGCTTTGATCGAATCAATGATCATTTTTAATCGGGTTCGGACTACTTCCCTCCATGATCAAGATTGTGATTTATGATCTTATGAATTAACAGTTATATAATGTATCTTTATTGCACTTGACCGAGACCAGACTAAGACAGACTTTGAATTACGTTTTAACTTGAACAACAAATAATTTGGTTTTAATTCTGGATTTCTTTAAAAAAGTAAAAATTTTGGTGTTATAGAAATCATAGTGGTAGGTAGAATGTTGTTTATGTACCAAACATGGTAACGCATGTTATATGTGGACTAGAACACTATACAATAGATTGATCATCTTCGTCATCTTTAGTATAATTTCGTAGGTATCGTCATGTGCTTGACAACGAACTTAAATACAGGAAAAAATAGAGAAACAGCATCCTTTGAATTCAAATGAGTGTTTGTTTCCGTGAGGGATCGAAACCGGATAATGTGCAGATGCTAATTGATGCTATACATGTGTATGTGCTGTGTTCAAGTATACCTAGGATCGCCGAGTTCTTATTTTATTCTCTCTCTATTCTCAAAAAAGTCTGTGTCATTAAATAATTAAATAGTCTCTTATCAGAACAAACACACAACACAAGTAAGTAAGTACTGACGGTATTCGTTTTTATTATACTGGTGACTTGCCTATGTATGTTTATATGTCATACTTAAATTGTTAACTTGATCGTTCGACTTTGACTAAGTAATCTGTATGATTTTATGGCCATTTTTTATTTTTTTTTAATTGAATTGAATTGTTCACTTAAATAAAGTATCAAAAGTAAGTAAAGAGTAAAAGTAAATGTAGCCCATTTATGTCCCCACGGAGGGGCACAGGCCTCCACCCGGATACGAGTAAGATTGAGTAAAAGTAAGTAAGTGATTAAAAATTATAATTGATTTAATCTACTAATAGGTACCTACTGGATTCTCGACACCAGATTTCACTCAACAGTCTTAATTATCGCAGTACAATAGTTACATTCTTAATCAACCAATGGTATAAGTTTGTCAAACACCAATGTAGTCAAACAATCTAGAAACACGGTACGCCACGCTTGCATGTGCAGGTTCAAAACCCGCCGCCGCCGCGCCGCCTGACCCTATAGATACTTTCACTGTTTATTCCTTCCATTTAATTTTGTAAATCGCACTCAGCGTCCTTGATTACAACGACTAATTGACAAATAATCGATTAGTCCGCAGCAAATAATTTACAGGCACACAAACATCTATAAGTAGGTACCCCAACAACAAAAATGTTCATCAAGATACCAATATTCGCCCCGATTCGAGTTTAAATCGAGATCGCGCGGCTGTTCACTGTGCAAGCGACATTCCACCGTCTCCTTCCCACGCGCACGTTTTGAGCGAGACAGCAAATACAAACCCTCCGCTTCGTACTACGTATCTGCTTCGCTTTGCATGTGAAAGGTACCGGTTTCGATCCCAGCATCTCCACCATGTCGTCACGCCTATATCTCCAGGCTACGAATTAACTGATTTACTTGCACCACAAGTCCATAATTTATCATCATCAAATCTGAATTGGGTAAACACCCATCACCCTACTAATTTACGTGAACATATCACATCACATGCCTCAATGGCATACTTATACAAGGTATGATGATCATACTGGTATTGTTACTGGTTATGATGAGAGTAAAACTCTCGGCAGTGGCCTCCAACCTCCCCTAAAGCCACCCCTTACCTCACAAGTTTGGTTGGTCTGATTTACGTACCTCACTGATTTACTGGTCAACTGTTCAATGTACTGATCTAACTTTCTGATGCTGATTTAGGCACTACGGCAACATGGTTTGGTATTTCACAACATGAATAATACACATACTTACACACATCATGAAAACACAGGTAAAATGGTAAGAGTGATATCAATAATAATTACGACTCACCAGGGTAACGAAAACGCTGGCAGCATATCCGTCCTCGTCCGCAATCGTCAGGCCAGTGTCAGAGTCGTGGCGCGCTCACACCTACCTCCTCTTTTCATTACATTCTATCTACCCTCAGTTATCATGATATTTATTTTAGCTGCGTTCAGACTTATTTGTTATTCGTTCGTGATGCATTCGCGACACAGCCCCTAGTGTAGAACGTTCCATGTGAGCCCTTCCGGCAAAGATACTTTACGCCAGGCCCTTAGGCCTCGAATCAAGTGTAAATAAATAAAACTAGAACCAGACTAGCCTGACCGACGCATACGCCAATTAAAACGGCAAGTTAGGCCCGAACAGTAGTCTACCTGTAAATATAATTTAACTTCCGTTGTACGTATTTATTAAGTCTCGAATATACAAGCAGTCTTACCTCCTAATCCGTTGTTTTACCTTAATGTCCCATAGGTAGTTCCTATACAGGTAAAACCCAGTGTCTACGGTATTTTAAATTGGCCCATTTGCTCATCGCAAAAGGTCTTCGTATAGCGTGATAACCAGACTGAGCTAGGAAGAAGGGGAATCACGTTACAAAGTTAAAACGTAATTGCGTGAAACTGGCACGACGTTGTATTGAACGAAATGGCCTGCACTTCGAACAATTTGCTCCGTTAGCAGTGAGTGTAAATAACTAAATTAAAAAAGTGAGTGTAAACTTCGTGAGCTGTGTGAAAAATCGCCTTTACCACTTTAACTAGGTACACTATCTAGTAATAACATTTTACCTACGGAATGGTGAGGCGACGCGCTACTACTAGTTCGCAATTTTTTGGAAACGAGATTTCTCAATTATTTTTATTTTACGACTAGGGCCGGTATAATTTGTTGAAATCAATAGAACTGTTTTTTTTTTTTTTTTTTTTTTTTTTTTTTTTTTTTTAATTTATTATAAACAAGAAAAAATCAATTAACAGTCTGTAGGACCCACAGAAACCATGTAGGTTTGTTCGTGGATCCGTGCTTACGCTAACTTAAATATTTGATATGAGTAAGTAGTACATAAATATTATTACACTAACTATTACAAAACTAAATAACACATGAACTATTTAAAAGTAAGGGCAGGGTTAGGGAGGGACTAGGGAGGAAAAGTAATTTTTAAGTCTATAATTAATATTTTTTGGTGAAGTGAATTAATAACATCTGTGGGTAGACTATTTATTAATCGCGGAATCATGTAGGCGCGCGTCCAAGTGCCGTAGAAGTTGTTTGCGCGTGTGGTGGTTATTTTACCTTGAATCATACGGCGTGTGGCTATGGGGTGATTTATTTTTCGCTGAAAGCATTTGTCGAAGAAATCCTCTTTAAGTAAAAGATACTGTAGTTTGGTGTGAATAGGTAGTGTCTTACAATATGTGAAAAGTTTATATTCAATTCCAGAGTATTGTTGCCTAATGTTTTGTGGTACAATTAATTTAAGGAGTTTGGTTTGTAGGGATTGTATTGGATCCAAGTAAGTTCTGTGAGTGCGTCCATAGCTTGAGAGGCCATACGATACTATGGAGTCGAAGAGTGCATGATATAGCATTAATCTAGTTTTAAATGGAATGCGGTTTCTAATCATATTACAAATAGCCTCCCTGCGGCTGTAAAACCAATTAAATATCACGGTGTATAGGTACTCGTATATGTACCTACATGTACGAGTACCTATATGTTGTTTAAGTATGTATGTACACTTAAATCTGAGTGAGATTCTTTAACACCCACGATTTTTACCAAACTACTAAACCGATTTGCGTAGGTATCGTTAGAATCGAAGTTATGTCAAGTGTCATGGGATGGTATAAATATGACGTCATCATAAGTATAGGCTATACTGTTCAGAATCTGTTACTGTATAGCAGATTCTGTTACGCTTTATTGTGTGGCAAAGAAAAAAAAACTTCTAATCATATCAAGTGGAGTACGTATCAAAATGAACGATATTGAAAAGTAATTATAAAAAAATATGCAATTTGTACCTAAAATAAAAAAGCGGTCACGTACACGCATTTCATAAATACCAAGGTAATCATTATACACAAACCTTTCAATAAATTAAACTCGACCTAGTACTCATACAAATAAAGTCTATAATCGAAATCATAGAAGAAATTGAAGAACTTGTTTCGGGGAATCCACGAAAACCACGTTAGTTATGTTGTGTTGCCAACAAGACAAAAAAAAGCAGTTTTTTATAAGTACGATCTTTCCTAGCTAGAATAATTATGAAAATTATGCTAGTGGTTGAATGCAGCACCTTACGACTATATGAATCAACCTAATCCAATAGAAAATCCTCTAGCCACTTAAACCACTTTTTGACCGCTAAAATGAAAGTCTAAACCACCATGTCTAGTGGAATATCGACTGAGTTGGCAACACTTGCGCCCTGGCTAATTGCAGTGTGTTACCGACAAACATTCCTTTGAAGTACCGTCGCCACGTAGGGTAAAAGCGCACAACAAACTTTTTCACTTTGAAATTATCATATATCGCAAATTACTAAGATAGGTTACCTGCCTAGTACTATACCATATAACAGGTTTCATCACAATTCTCGTGAATTTTTGTGAGCAGGTTTGATAATTAAAACGATTTTTTTCAATTCAGTATTCGGAAAATTTACAAAATGGACGAGATATGGAAAAAATCTTGTGGACATTGTAAAAACGACAAAGGCTATTTAAATTTAGGTTGTATTTCAGATGGCAAAATGTAGTTTACAAAGTTACTGGTGCGGCTTATTCATTACGTGTACTATCGAACCATCTGAATCATGACCCACCATAAGCTTATTTTGCTAAACCCCTTAAATGCAAGTAGGTCGAAATTCGCTTGAAGGTTTATTTCCTTGGTAACGAACTTGTTATCATTTGATTAGACACTGACATTTTGATAGATCTTACAAGTTTGAAAGTTTCAAACGAATTATCAGGCAAAAGGGTCATGATTCAGTTGGTTCGATAGTACATGAATGTGCATTCATAAGTTTGTATGTGGTATTGAAAGAAAATGCAGACGAAATATTTGTGTTTATAGTAATTTCAGTTGTTCATCCTATAAACTTCAAGGGGTCGGGGATGTGAGGAAAATAATTTGAAAAAAAACGCAAATTTCCTGTATCGCTCGCGAGGTCTACAGCTCACAGAGCCACTAAAATAAACAGTCCTCAGCTCTGAGAGTAGTCTCAGCTGTCATGTCATGTCACAATGATGCCATGCCAAATCTATCATTTACTCAGAGATGAGCATTATACGGGCCTTTCCATTGGTAATACTGGATAATGAGGATCAAACCTGTCAAAGTAATGATGTAGCAAACCCTTAGTTTGGTTACAAAGCAAAGAGTATAGTTCATCTGAGGTTACAAATGAATCAGAGTAAATAAATAAAGTAAATAAAGTTTCGATAATCAGATAACTGATGATGATCCAACGTTTTCTGAGCTCTTTCTTCAACCTATCTAATACATTCTCATAGAAAACTAAATAAAAGGGTTCAGGTACTACAATTTCTCGAATCCACGAAAGCAAGAAACTGGTTTTTGTCACAGACTTTGTTGACAATATGACATGTCGCTTGTTACAAACCACACAATTATGCTACAAACAAACAGGCCCTCTACCAACAAGTTTTGTATGTATTTTTTAATATCTTGGGGCCCTTGCCGATACGCATCTTTTGACACCCTTGACATTCACGTAGCCCTAAATCTCACAACACCAAGGCGAATTTGCACTTCGTCGATCAATCGATCGATTTAGTTTTTGTTAATAAAGTAGCACTAACGAACTGCATTTTGAAACGCAGTCAGCTGTCATGGCGATTGACTTTTACGATACACAAAACCGTTGTTTTGGTCTGAATGGGTAAAGTTTTGGATGGATAGGTGTTATACAATCTGTTTAAATCAATCAACAAATCCTGGCCTGGGTCTTTTCTTCACAGAATCTTGTGTTCTGACCTCGAAAATGACGTTTCGTAAGCAAAAGCAGCTTCGGATTACCAAGTTATTCAAACAAGGTAGGCCCTATGGATAACCTGTAAGGCTTGTGTTCAAAAAATTCGAAAATTTACTGCCAATAAATTCGAAATGACTGCCAAAATGGATGGATGTCCACCAAATTGTGTTTGGATAAATGATCACCAAACTTCTTTTTATGTTTTGTGAACTTAAGTTTATGTTTTAAGTATTTTTTGTTGTTCTTACATGTTCAACCTACGAAGGATAAGGGGGGCTTCGCTTCGCTATATTTGTTGCCTATATTAAATGACTTATTGGGTGGTTGTTTTTATAACCACTTTGTTAAAACGATCCCTTAAAGTATCAACTGCGATCTGGTAATTCTTGCTGGTTGTGTCTAGGCCTTCGATTGTTCGTTTTGCTTCACCCGTCAAAACAGATTGCAGGTACAGAAGTTTGTCAACATCATTGATGTTCCTGCTGCCTATGTTTGAGGAGAATTGGGCCCAAAACTGATGCCACTTGAGCACATCTCCATCAAACTTGGCCAATTCCATTCTAGGTAATCTGGTTGTCACTCCAGACATATTTCCTGTCGTTCCATCGGATGTTTTGGAAGTATAAGACACTTTGGTTTGAATTTCAGCAATCAGTTCTTCTGCTTGCATTTGGATTGTCGTATATTGTGAGATTTCGTCCGCACATGGGCTTTCAATGAGCTTGAATTAGTTGTAAATCTCGGTTGCAAACCGTTCATTGTGGGCCTTTAATTTGTTAGCAATTAACTGAATTTCTTCTACACTGATTTTAAGATCTTTAAGTTTGATTAATGCTTCTTGACCTGTTATCGTAAGGGCTTTGATCGAATCAATGATCATTTTTAATCGGGTTCGGACTACTTCCCTCCATGATCAAGATTGTGATTTATGATCTTATGAATTAACAGTTATATAATGTATCTTTATTGCACTTGACCGAGACCAGACTAAGACAGACTTTGAATTACGTTTTAACTTGAACAACAAATAATTTGGTTTTAATTCTGGATTTCTTTAAAAAAGTAAAAATTTTGGTGTTATAGAAATCATAGTGGTAGGTAGAATGTTGTTTATGTACCAAACATGGTAACGCATGTTATATGTGGACTAGAACACTATACAATAGATTGATCATCTTCGTCATCTTTAGTATAATTTCGTAGGTATCGTCATGTGCTTGACAACGAACTTAAATACAGGAAAAAATAGAGAAACAGCATCCTTTGAATTCAAATGAGTGTTTGTTTCCGTGAGGGATCGAAACCGGATAATGTGCAGATGCTAATTGATGCTATACATGTGTATGTGCTGTGTTCAAGTATACCTAGGATCGCCGAGTTCTTATTTTATTCTCTCTCTATTCTCAAAAAAGTCTGTGTCATTAAATAATTAAATAGTCTCTTATCAGAACAAACACACAACACAAGTAAGTAAGTACTGACGGTATTCGTTTTTATTATACTGGTGACTTGCCTATGTATGTTTATATGTCATACTTAAATTGTTAACTTGATCGTTCGACTTTGACTAAGTAATCTGTATGATTTTATGGCCATTTTTTATTTTTTTTTAATTGAATTGAATTGTTCACTTAAATAAAGTATCAAAAGTAAGTAAAGAGTAAAAGTAAATGTAGCCCATTTATGTCCCCACGGAGGGGCACAGGCCTCCACCCGGATACGAGTAAGATTGAGTAAAAGTAAGTAAGTGATTAAAAATTATAATTGATTTAATCTACTAATAGGTACCTACTGGATTCTCGACACCAGATTTCACTCAACAGTCTTAATTATCGCAGTACAATAGTTACATTCTTAATCAACCAATGGTATAAGTTTGTCAAACACCAATGTAGTCAAACAATCTAGAAACACGGTACGCCACGCTTGCATGTGCAGGTTCAAAACCCGCCGCCGCCGCGCCGCCTGACCCTATAGATACTTTCACTGTTTATTCCTTCCATTTAATTTTGTAAATCGCACTCAGCGTCCTTGATTACAACGACTAATTGACAAATAATCGATTAGTCCGCAGCAAATAATTTACAGGCACACAAACATCTATAAGTAGGTACCCCAACAACAAAAATGTTCATCAAGATACCAATATTCGCCCCGATTCGAGTTTAAATCGAGATCGCGCGGCTGTTCACTGTGCAAGCGACATTCCACCGTCTCCTTCCCACGCGCACGTTTTGAGCGAGACAGCAAATACAAACCCTCCGCTTCGTACTACGTATCTGCTTCGCTTTGCATGTGAAAGGTACCGGTTTCGATCCCAGCATCTCCACCATGTCGTCACGCCTATATCTCCAGGCTACGAATTAACTGATTTACTTGCACCACAAGTCCATAATTTATCATCATCAAATCTGAATTGGGTAAACACCCATCACCCTACTAATTTACGTGAACATATCACATCACATGCCTCAATGGCATACTTATACAAGGTATGATGATCATACTGGTATTGTTACTGGTTATGATGAGAGTAAAACTCTCGGCAGTGGCCTCCAACCTCCCCTAAAGCCACCCCTTACCTCACAAGTTTGGTTGGTCTGATTTACGTACCTCACTGATTTACTGGTCAACTGTTCAATGTACTGATCTAACTTTCTGATGCTGATTTAGGCACTACGGCAACATGGTTTGGTATTTCACAACATGAATAATACACATACTTACACACATCATGAAAACACAGGTAAAATGGTAAGAGTGATATCAATAATAATTACGACTCACCAGGGTAACGAAAACGCTGGCAGCATATCCGTCCTCGTCCGCAATCGTCAGGCCAGTGTCAGAGTCGTGGCGCGCTCACACCTACCTCCTCTTTTCATTACATTCTATCTACCCTCAGTTATCATGATATTTATTTTAGCTGCGTTCAGACTTATTTGTTATTCGTTCGTGATGCATTCGCGACACAGCCCCTAGTGTAGAACGTTCCATGTGAGCCCTTCCGGCAAAGATACTTTACGCCAGGCCCTTAGGCCTCGAATCAAGTGTAAATAAATAAAACTAGAACCAGACTAGCCTGACCGACGCATACGCCAATTAAAACGGCAAGTTAGGCCCGAACAGTAGTCTACCTGTAAATATAATTTAACTTCCGTTGTACGTATTTATTAAGTCTCGAATATACAAGCAGTCTTACCTCCTAATCCGTTGTTTTACCTTAATGTCCCATAGGTAGTTCCTATACAGGTAAAACCCAGTGTCTACGGTATTTTAAATTGGCCCATTTGCTCATCGCAAAAGGTCTTCGTATAGCGTGATAACCAGACTGAGCTAGGAAGAAGGGGAATCACGTTACAAAGTTAAAACGTAATTGCGTGAAACTGGCACGACGTTGTATTGAACGAAATGGCCTGCACTTCGAACAATTTGCTCCGTTAGCAGTGAGTGTAAATAACTAAATTAAAAAAGTGAGTGTAAACTTCGTGAGCTGTGTGAAAAATCGCCTTTACCACTTTAACTAGGTACACTATCTAGTAATAACATTTTACCTACGGAATGGTGAGGCGACGCGCTACTACTAGTTCGCAATTTTTTGGAAACGAGATTTCTCAATTATTTTTATTTTACGACTAGGGCCGGTATAATTTGTTGAAATCAATAGAACTGTTTTTTTTTTTTTTTTTTTTTTTTTTTTTAATTTATTATAAACAAGAAAAAATCAATTAACAGTCTGTAGGACCCACAGAAACCATGTAGGTTTGTTCGTGGATCCGTGCTTACGCTAACTTAAATATTTGATATGAGTAAGTAGTACATAAATATTATTACACTAACTATTACAAAACTAAATAACACATGAACTATTTAAAAGTAAGGGCAGGGTTAGGGAGGGACTAGGGAGGAAAAGTAATTTTTAAGTCTATAATTAATATTTTTTGGTGAAGTGAATTAATAACATCTGTGGGTAGACTATTTATTAATCGCGGAATCATGTAGGCGCGCGTCCAAGTGCCGTAGAAGTTGTTTGCGCGTGTGGTGGTTATTTTACCTTGAATCATACGGCGTGTGGCTATGGGGTGATTTATTTTTCGCTGAAAGCATTTGTCGAAGAAATCCTCTTTAAGTAAAAGATACTGTAGTTTGGTGTGAATAGGTAGTGTCTTACAATATGTGAAAAGTTTATATTCAATTCCAGAGTATTGTTGCCTAATGTTTTGTGGTACAATTAATTTAAGGAGTTTGGTTTGTAGGGATTGTATTGGATCCAAGTAAGTTCTGTGAGTGCGTCCATAGCTTGAGAGGCCATACGATACTATGGAGTCGAAGAGTGCATGATATAGCATTAATCTTGTTTTAAATGGAATGCGGTTTCTAATCATATTACAAATAGCCTCCCTGCGGCTGTAAAACCAATTAAATATCACGGTGTATAGGTACTCGTATATGTACCTACATGTACGAGTACCTATATGTTGTTTAAGTATGTATGTACACTTAAATCTGAGTGAGATTCTTTAACACCCACGATTTTTACCAAACTACTAAACCGATTTGCGTAGGTATCGTTAGAATCGAAGTTATGTCAAGTGTCATGGGATGGTATAAATATGACGTCATCATAAGTATAGGCTATACTGTTCAGAATCTGTTACTGTATAGCAGATTCTGTTACGCTTTATTGTGTGGCAAAGAAAAAAAAACTTCTAATCATATCAAGTGGAGTACGTATCAAAATGAACGATATTGAAAAGTAATTATAAAAAAATATGCAATTTGTACCTAAAATAAAAAAGCGGTCACGTACACGCATTTCATAAATACCAAGGTAATCATTATACACAAACCTTTCAATAAATTAAACTCGACCTAGTACTCATACAAATAAAGTCTATAATCGAAATCATAGAAGAAATTGAAGAACTTGTTTCGGGGAATCCACGAAAACCACGTTAGTTATGTTGTGTTGCCAACAAGACAAAAAAAAGCAGTTTTTTATAAGTACGATCTTTCCTAGCTAGAATAATTATGAAAATTATGCTAGTGGTTGAATGCAGCACCTTACGACTATATGAATCAACCTAATCCAATAGAAAATCCTCTAGCCACTTAAACCACTTTTTGACCGCTAAAATGAAAGTCTAAACCACCATGTCTAGTGGAATATCGACTGAGTTGGCAACACTTGCGCCCTGGCTAATTGCAGTGTGTTACCGACAAACATTCCTTTGAAGTACCGTCGCCACGTAGGGTAAAAGCGCACAACAAACTTTTTCACTTTGAAATTATCATATATCGCAAATTACTAAGATAGGTTACCTGCCTAGTACTATACCATATAACAGGTTTCATCACAATTCTCGTGAATTTTTGTGAGCAGGTTTGATAATTAAAACGATTTTTTTCAATTCAGTATTCGGAAAATTTACAAAATGGACGAGATATGGAAAAAATCTTGTGGACATTGTAAAAACGACAAAGGCTATTTAAATTTAGGTTGTATTTCAGATGGCAAAATGTAGTTTACAAAGTTACTGGTGCGGCTTATTCATTACGTGTACTATCGAACCATCTGAATCATGACCCACCATAAGCTTATTTTGCTAAACCCCTTAAATGCAAGTAGGTCGAAATTCGCTTGAAGGTTTATTTCCTTGGTAACGAACTTGTTATCATTTGATTAGACACTGACATTTTGATAGATCTTACAAGTTTGAAAGTTTCAAACGAATTATCAGGCAAAAGGGTCATGATTCAGTTGGTTCGATAGTACATGAATGTGCATTCATAAGTTTGTATGTGGTATTGAAAGAAAATGCAGACGAAATATTTGTGTTTATAGTAATTTCAGTTGTTCATCCTATAAACTTCAAGGGGTCGGGGATGTGAGGAAAATAATTTGAAAAAAAACGCAAATTTCCTGTATCGCTCGCGAGGTCTACAGCTCACAGAGCCACTAAAATAAACAGTCCTCAGCTCTGAGAGTAGTCTCAGCTGTCATGTCATGTCACAATGATGCCATGCCAAATCTATCATTTACTCAGAGATGAGCATTATACGGGCCTTTCCATTGGTAATACTGGATAATGAGGATCAAACCTGTCAAAGTAATGATGTAGCAAACCCTTAGTTTGGTTACAAAGCAAAGAGTATAGTTCATCTGAGGTTACAAATGAATCAGAGTAAATAAATAAAGTAAATAAAGTTTCGATAATCAGATAACTGATGATGATCCAACGTTTTCTGAGCTCTTTCTTCAACCTATCTAATACATTCTCATAGAAAACTAAATAAAAGGGTTCAGGTACTACAATTTCTCGAATCCACGAAAGCAAGAAACTGGTTTTTGTCACAGACTTTGTTGACAATATGACATGTCGCTTGTTACAAACCACACAATTATGCTACAAACAAACAGGCCCTCTACCAACAAGTTTTGTATGTATTTTTTAATATCTTGGGGCCCTTGCCGATACGCATCTTTTGACACCCTTGACATTCACGTAGCCCTAAATCTCACAACACCAAGGCGAATTTGCACTTCGTCGATCAATCGATCGATTTAGTTTTTGTTAATAAAGTAGCACTAACGAACTGCATTTTGAAACGCAGTCAGCTGTCATGGCGATTGACTTTTACGATACACAAAACCGTTGTTTTGGTCTGAATGGGTAAAGTTTTGGATGGATAGGTGTTATACAATCTGTTTAAATCAATCAACAAATCCTGGCCTGGGTCTTTTCTTCACAGAATCTTGTGTTCTGACCTCGAAAATGACGTTTCGTAAGCAAAAGCAGCTTCGGATTACCAAGTTATTCAAACAAGGTAGGCCCTATGGATAACCTGTAAGGCTTGTGTTCAAAAAATTCGAAAATTTACTGCCAATAAATTCGAAATGACTGCCAAAATGGATGGATGTCCACCAAATTGTGTTTGGATAAATGATCACCAAACTTCTTTTTATGTTTTGTGAACTTAAGTTTATGTTTTAAGTATTTTTTGTTGTTCTTACATGTTCAACCTACGAAGGATAAGGGGGGCTTCGCTTCGCTATATTTGTTGCCTATATTAAATGACTTATTGGGTGGTTGTTTTTATAACCACTTTGTTACCGTTTTGTTGATCTGATATCCTCACCACCGCTCTAAAACTACAGCAACTCGTCATACTGAGGTTGATGAAGGACTTGAGGAGCTACATGAAGAGATTCAGCAACTGGAGCAGAGACTGAAAGATAAACGGAAGGAGCTCTTTCTATCACAGAGAGAAAGTTACAAACGCAATCTCGCACCACCCGTAAAGAAGAATGAACAGTTTATTAGGCCGGAGGTGAGTAAGATACAAATAAGCTCAAGCCTACAAGGATAGGCAGAGATAAGGTTGGAATGAAGGTTGGACCTGCAATATTGGCTTATATATGTTCTCTTTCTTCTTTAAATTTCGTAGGTCTCTTTATACAAGATTAATGATTATGGTATGGGAATTGGGAAATTCTAATTTTTTCTTGGTAGGCCCTCTAGGGTATAGTTGCCGGAATAAAACATGATTTAAAAAATTTCGAAAATGGTCACTGTTTTCGCTGAACCTTGTTTTAAAATATTTTTATCTTTATAGTCATGCTATGTCTTCTTAGAATAAATATTTTAATGTCAACATTCTGGTCAAGTTATATTCCGGAAACTGTATCCTTATCCAAAAGCTCCAATCAAATCCGTTGCATAATCTGAATCTACAATCTCAGATTATCCATCTACAGAAAATCGTATCTATTGCCAACATTGCCCACCTGGAACGAAGTCTCAAGCTCATGACAATGTTGACCGGGATGGAGGTGAAGTCATATGTGGCTAATGACCACTGTGTGATAGTATACCACATGCAGCATCAGTCGCAACACCATGTGGAACATGGCTTGAAAATTAATATGAAGTCTAGTGAGTGATTTATTATTTATTTCTTGTAACTGGGCTAAGATTGCCACTAATTGGGTGCCTCAAGATGGACAGCGCCAAAAAGTAAGGCCCAGGAGGTGATGGCGCGAGGACTTGGACATGTATCTCATATATTAGCAGGAGAAGGCAAAAGATAGGCAGGTGTGGTCTAAGAGTGGCGAGGCCTTTGCCCAGCAGTGTGCCACAGGTCATCTAAGGCAAATAAAAATTGTTACACACACTAATTTGAGTTGATGATTTCCAGGTTCAAATGAGGTATCCAAGGTCTCCTTACCTATAGGGTTCAACTTCAATGCGGTAATGGAAGACTTTGACAACATCATGACTCCAGAATGCCTGGGTTCGCTCAGAAAGGCCCTTGTGGCATACTACGATAGAATAAAACAGTTTGAATCACTAAAGGTAGGTTGGAATTTGTTACAAAGGAATAAACATTGAGTCACCTTTTGTTGTTTCCACAGTTAGACAGTTCTTGAGTAACTAGTCCATTTTGGTAAACAGTCAGATCCCCAGATTCTGAAGAGCGGTCAAATATAACAGATGATTAATCAAAACAGTTATTGGAGCAACAAAAGCAGAGTACCTGATGCTGCCACGACCGCGGACGTGGTGCTGCGTGCCGCGTTTTCCAGCTTATTTTATTTTATTTTATTCTTAAGATTTATTCAAATCCTTAATGTGTATATGTAGTGATTTAATTTAAATTTTATATTTTCTTGTGTATCTATGATTTGACATTATTACTTACAATACAATTCAACACACCAAACATTTGCATGCAACAACCATGCAATGTACAATTCTCTTTCACAACTTAATTCCGCACATTTCATTTGTTTTTAATTATTATTTATTCTGAGAATAGGTACAATCGAACCAACTGAATCATGACCCATTTGCCTGATAATTCGTTTGAAACTTTCAAACTTGTAAGATCTATCGTAATGTCAGTGTCTAATCAAATGATAACAAGTTCGTTACCAAGGAAATAAACCTTCAAGCGAATTTCGACCTACGTGCATTTAAGGGGTTTAGCAAAATAAGCTTATGGTGGGTCATGATTCAGATGGTTCGATAGTACTTAGCCTAGGTTATTCTCACACTTCCTACCAATATTAAGTTTAGTTTATTTTATTTATTACACTTGCCACCTGGACAAATTAATATTTTAAATCATATTATATCTTCTGGGCCCCAGACTGAAAACCAGAGTCACAGGATTTCCTGTGACATTATGCTGAGTCTGAACCCTTTTGCTGTCGCAGCATGTGCACACGGTAGCGAAACCCCTCACAAATGTTTATGGGTACTAATAGTGGGTAGCTTTATTGCTGAATTTTATTTTATTTTTAAATAGTACCTACTTCATTCCATGTAATACTTTTATATTCTTGTGTTTGTGCTGATACAGCGAATAAATGCCTATTCTATTCTATTCTATTCTATTCTAATGTTTGGTTCATAATAGTTGCATGTGATTAGCTGGAATGAGTTTAACAAGTTGTCACAGCTAATTTTCCTTTCGGAAATGGGCTAGCCCATCGCTCTGATGTAGCAATCATCAGGTAGTAATTAAAAACATAAAAAGTGTATAGACAGGCAGATGCTATAGATAGACAAGAGACAAAGATTACGCTTTTGAAACATATTCATTCATTCACATTATTGCACACAGATATTTAAAAATCTTATCTCCAAAAAGAGATTTCTTCCAGCAAACCAAGGCTTGATAGGAAAAGGAAGGAAGGAAAATAAACAAATTTTCAACTTGTCTCCTAAGATACCCTGTGTCGCGGTCGCGGTCCTCCGAGCGAACGCCGCGCACGGTGCGAATGAAATACATTTTTTCATACATTATTGGGCGCGGCCAGCGTTTGCGGCGGCTAACCGCAACCGCTTAATGCGTGGGCCAACAACTGTTCTTTAATCAGCAATGTGCGACTGCCTACTCGTTTGGACTCTGTCATAATGTTTGTTAAAATTATGGTAGACCCTTATGGAAAAGGCGTGACGCTATGTTGTGATAATAATTGCTTTTCATCACAGATTAACTTCTCTGATCGTATTCCCAGCGCCTCCTCTCGATTGAAGCTCAGCTGTTCAAGGTGTTCGACGGCACCCACATGGAGGTGCCGTTCATGGCTCAATCGGTGCACGATGATGAAGAAGAGATGTTCAATGTCGCGCTGATGCTGGACTACAGGCTTTATGACGTCAGGCCCAAGCAGTTTGATTTCAAGGAGGCTGGTAAGTTAGCAGATAAAATAGAAGGATTATCGTGTTCGGCCTCCTTTCGCCAGCGCATTCTTCCGAACCTGTGTTATGATGTCTATCGCCTCCCGTCTGACCAGGTTGAGTTTGGTTTTGTTGCTTTTTTGTGAGGTTGTGAACTTAATATACTTATATAGGTATGTAGTGATTTAGGAAAGGATAAACGCGAAAATGACGCCATCTTCACTATTTTACTTACTAGCTCGGCATGTTTTGTGTTTTCATCTTGAATAAGTTTATTCATTAACCAGCGTATTTAATTCAGCCCCAAACATTGGTTTTTGTCGCGTTTATATTATCTTTTCTAATATGCCAGGCTTCCCGCGGGCTCAAGGAGGCCGCAACAATCAGGGAACCCACTGCTATTAGCATGTATAACATTGACATTTTCAGATTCAACTCCAGGTCTACCAGCAGAAGTGGCAGAAGTTCTGAAGGCGCAGTGCGCGGTGTTCAAGCGCAAGCCGCTGCACAAGGCGTTCAAGGAGTGCTTCCTGGATGGAATAGGCCCTTACAAGTTTGTTCACCAGGTAAGAAAACTACTTTCGAATCGTCCTCTTAGTGACCCGACAAACCATGCCAAAGTTACGCGACCGAAGTTCAGAGGCTGATTTAACGTCGGTCATAAACATACCACAAGCGCGGAAATTACGCGACTGAAATGACAGAACTGTATAGGTGCGTTGCCGCCGAATACGCCCGATCTAACTATAATTTTCGCCAAACCGCGACGTAATTTCGGCAAGTGTGTTGTTGGTAATCGATAATAGCATTGCAGGCCTAATCACGTCGAACTTTGGTCGCGTGTTTACGTCCACTGGTGTTGGGCGGGGTTGTGGGGCCCTTCCCTAGGGTCCGTGGCCCTTCTGGCCGTGAGCTCTAGCACAAACCTTCCTTTATAAACACATGTAATCGAAATGTCTTTTGAATTTATTCTAATGCGCACGGACTCGATGCTTATCAATATTCTTATGTCACTTATACTCATCACCATGAGGAACCTCTTGACGATACTGTTTAACCCAAACCACTCTAAAAAGAACTTTAGGTTATTACTATCACAACGTCTACAATCCTACCCATAGACGATCACTCACTACTTTGGCCAAATCATCCAAAGAAGATATTCGCAATCGTTGGTATTAGAATCTTTCCAATTGGAGAAATATTTCAATAAAAAAATACGTACGTAATATTTCGGCATGGTGTTTTGACACAGTGCACCTGAATCGTGATTTGCGAGACTTGCTTTCTTCTTATATGTTATGATTCAATATTTAGTCATATGGTTTAATTGGGAGTCGTTTCATTATAATTAAAAGTTTATGTCATGTTTTTTAAACCATTGGGTTACGTCATTGGAAAGGGTAGCCAGGGACCCAATTCTGGTACACAATAACAGCTCCATGATTACATTACGATTACGGTCAACTTTAGATATCCAATATTTCGCGTTCGGAGAATATTTTTTTGGCAATTATGGTAAAAATTAAGGTAATTGGTAAGCACAATAATTAAGTCAATCAACAAAGGCAATGGGATCACAAAATCGTCAGATATTGCATATCTAAAGTTGACAATCGCCATGTAATTGTCATTGAGCTGTCATTATGTACCGGAATTGGGCCTAGGTCTGCTTGTCGCCATTATACAGGTGTTTGGTGCATCGTTCGCCAAATTAAAATGGCGGATATAAGGGATCATTTGCTATCTCCTAGGTCCACAAATAAAAAGTTTTAAACCAACGGATTTTTTATTTTAATATTTTTGAAAAATCCTCCAGAATTACTCCTTCAAACCTGAATAAATAAAAAAGTCATTAATAAAACTTGCAATTATTTACTCTTATTGGTTGTGTAATGTTGTACGGTTCTTTTGTAGTCAAAAATACTGGAAATTAACATATATTCAGTAGCGCCTTCAACTGTGTTGATTTTGACATTCTCACTCAAATATTAAGGTCCCTTAATGTCTCGTCTCGCTCGGCCTGCTGGTTTGACTCTTATCTTAGAGATCGCCAGCAGCGCATAAGGTCTGAGGAGACCTTTACTGAGTGGTGCGATCTTTTGGCGGGAGTTCCTCAGGGTGGTATTCTTTCCCCTCTCTTATTCTCTGTCTTCATCAACTCCATCTCCGATGTTATCTCCTCCCCATATCATCTCTATGCTGATGATCTTCAGATTTATCGTCATTTCCTCTTTAGTGATGTGAACCTAGCTATAGACACACTGAACGCTGACCTTGAGAACATCAGAACCTGGGCTTTGTCATACGGATTGCTGGTAAACCCCAGTAAGTCCCAGGCGATTATTATAGGTACTAGACACTCTTTAAACGTATTACAACAATTGCCCATACCGCCGGTTACCTATGACGGTACTCTAATCGCCTACAGTGACAAGGCCAAAAACCTGGGTGTCATGTTTGATAGACAACTCTCCTGGACTAACCATGTCAGCGAGGTCAGTAGGCGCGTCTTTGCCACCTTTCACTCACTAAGACGGCTTCAGAACTTTCTGCCCCATCAAACAAAAATTACTATTGCTCAATCTCTTCTTCTCCCCTTGATCGATTATGCCGATGTTTGTTGGGCTAGCGCCAACGAAGAGCAACTGAACAGACTCGAGCGACTTCAAAATCTCGGGATTCGGTTTATCTTCGGACTGCGCAAGTTCGACCACGTCTCGCAGTATCGCAAGGAGTTAAAATGGCTGCCGATCCGTCTTCGTCGGGACACACACATCCTCACTCTTCTATTCAACATCTTAACCAACCCTCGATACCCTAGCTTTCTCCGTGAGCTTTTTCAATTTCTCCCTTCGGCTCGTCCACGTAGAACTCACACGGCTTCCCTGCTCTCTATACCTCATCACAACACCGTCGCATACAAGCACTGTTTTCGATTGCGGGCGATCACTCTCTGGAACTCGCTTCCCTGCACTATCAGAGATAGTCCATCTCTGCCCGTCTTTAAGAATCGTTTGAAGGAGCATTATCTTTCTCTATCCTAGATTTGAGCTTTGTATATATTAGTTTATTTAGGTGTATTTATATTTTTATATAATATTTATGTACTTGTGTATGTAGTGTATCTAGCAGTTAGTTCAATAGTTCTGTAATATATGTATGTATCTTATCAGAGCACATAGGTCTATCCTGTATATTAAATTATTCTTATCAACCTTGGGTTTGCTGGAAGAGATCTCTATTTAGAGATAAGCATGCCTTTGTAGATGTCCTTTCTGTTTATTATATCTTATGTTGTTTTATGTGCAATAAATATATACGATTTTTTTTTTTATTTACTCACAAATGTTTTTAATCCCATGAGCGACAAGTACACATAAGATGAAGCGGTCGCCATGACTGAAAGCACTATTCCCCCAGATGGGAAGGCCCGCAGCGCCAGCGCCGGCGCCGCGGCGACACAAGCGCGCGCGCACGCAGCTCCACTACAACAACGACGAAACCTTCCGTCCGGAGGATGAAGACGGCTCCGACTCCAGCGACGAGGACGAGCGGCGTATGCGAGACGAGTTTGCGCGCCGGTAGCGTGTATGTGCGGCGTTGGCTTATTTAGTTTTATAAAAATAATGAGTAAATAAACCCCATCTAGTATACTAACCGTGAAGTTTCCTAACCGCCCGGCCAAGCCGCCAGCGACTGAGAATTACGGCGCGGCTAGCGGCGAGCGGCGAAAACTTGATTTCAGACTGTGGCCGGGCGGTAAACTTGGCGGTGATAGTCGGCAGAAGTATTAGACTTATATTATTCAAATTAAGCTTTATTAAAACCACAAAAGATCGAAACAGATTTAGTAAACAAACATTGCGAAATTTTCAATTTTCACTGACACAGAATAACATAGGCTTGTTGTCACTAGCAACCAAACTTTTTCTTCAATATCTCCTCTCAACAAAGACCTATGAGTTCTGAGATCTTTCTGATCCGGGGTCTTGGGAGTGGCTTTGTGAGAATGTCAGCCAGCTGGTCCTCACTGGATACCTTGTTGACAAGTATCTCACCATTGGTCACCAGCTCTCTTATAAAAAAGTCCGCCGGTGAAATTCAGTGTTTTCGGCCAGCCTTATTGCGGCTTCGTTGTCTACTCTCAAGCATGGTGTCTCCTTGAGAGCACCTAGATCGCTCAAAAGTCGAGACAGCCATATGGCTTTCCTGGCTCCTTCACTGGCAGCTACGATCTCTGCCTCCGTGGTCGATATCGCCACACTTGCCTGTCTTTGGCTAAGCCATGTCGTTGCGCCACCCGCGTACATGCATAACACCCCACTCGTGGATGTCCCCGTGCTAGGGTCCCTTGCATGATCAGCATCACTAAAGCATTCTAGAGTTCCTTTCTTTTAGTCCTTTTTATACATGATGCCTAAATCTGGTGTGTACTGTAGATAGCGCATTATGCGTTTCAAGCGAATGCAGTCTACCTCTTCTGGTTTTTCCAGACTTCTTGAAACAATACTTACTGCGTATGCAATATCTGGTCTGGTGCGTACCATCAGGTAGGCCAAAGCCCCAACAATTTGCCTGTAGTTATTTTTCATATAACTAATATCTACTTTTTCACTATATGTGCAATCTTTCACAATCGGCGGAGACTGGTTTGCAACTATCCATTCCGAATTTCTTCAGGATTTTCTGTACATAAGATGTTTGGAAAATCTTAATTCCGTCTCCTCTGCTTTCTATCTCTATCCCTAAAAAATATGAGACAGGCTTTATGGTGACTTTGTAACGCCTCTTGAGCTCCTCAATCATTTCTTGAATTAGCTCTTGAGTGGAACCTGCCACATGGCCATCGTCTACATACAACGCCAGTATTACTTTTCCACCTGCTTTTTCTCTTATCAAAAGACAAGGATCTGCTTCACATGACTTGAAGCCTATTTCTTTAAAGAAATCTAGTATACACCGGTTCCAGCATCTCGGTGCCTGTTTCAACCCATAAAGACTCTTCTTCAAAAGACATACTCGACCGGAGCCGACATCATAGCCTTCCGGTTGTTTCATGAAAAGCTCTTCATCCAGAGAGCCATAAAGAAAGGCAGTTGTGATATCTAACTGGAGCATCGCAAATCCTTCGCTAGCTGCTACACTCAGCACAGAGCGAATGGTACCCATTCTGGTTACCGGGCTAAAAGTCTGTTCATAGTCGACTCCTTTCTTTTGATGAAAACCTTTTACGACTAATCTTGCCTTATATTTATTTATCGAGCCATCAGCATTTGTTTTCACCCTAAAAACCCACTTACATGGAATGGCTTTTCTTCCTTTAGGTAGGATTCTAAGCTCCCACGTGCCATTCTCCTCTAGTGAATTTAGTTCACTGGCCATGGCTTTTTGCCAAAACTCTCTCTCAGAGCTTTTAATCGCATCTTTATATGACTCTGGTTCGTAATATCCCAACACATTCATCACAAAGTCTTTGAATCGATCTGGTGGTCGCAACAAAGACCGGTCACGAAGCACCATCTGTTCCATCACTTCTTCCAGAACAAGTCCATCATCGTCATCAGCATTACCAACATTTTCCCCCGATTCAATAGACTGTTCATCGTTTTTAGCGTCATGAAACTCTTCTCTATCATCGACATTCTCTTCATTATCAACGTTGTTGGACATCATAGAAATATTTTGTTCATTACCTGTCAAAGGAATTCTTGCAAGACCTACTTCAATCCCATTTTCCTCATCACAAACTATATCGATTTTTGAGTGAGTATCCATCGAGGTATCTAATGCTCTCTCGTCAAAGATGACCTTACCAGTTTTTGATTTTTGGAGTCGAAAAGCCTGTACCCGTCGTCGTTATCGTACCCAATCAAAATGCACAGTGTAGCCTTCTTTTGCAGTTTCTTTCTATTCTGCTTTGGTATATGCGCATAGCAGGTACAGCCGATGATTCTCAAATGCTTTATTCGAGGCTTCTTATTAAACCAAAGCTCATGTGGTGTCTTGTCCTCTATGGTGGTAGGTCCTGTCCTGTTAATTACATAAACAGCAGAATTTACCACTTCGGCCCATAACTTCTGAGGCATCTCTTCATGTGCATGCATCATGGCTCTTGCAGGTTCAACTATTGTGCGATTTTCCCTTTCGCTACACCCATTTTGTTCTGGTGTGTACGGCATGACGAGCCTTTGTTTTATACCGTTCTCTTCCAGTAGATCTCGTACACTTATTTTATCAAACTCACCGCCGTTGTCACTTAAAAATTCCTTAATGATGTTTCCAGCGTTCCTGGCTTCAGACAACATAAGTTTCAAATTTTTATAGACGTCGGATTTTTGTTTGAGGAAATATACATATCTGTATCTTGTATGTTCGTCCTTGAACAACACGAAATGTCGATATCCACAGTTGCTAGACGGGAAGAGACATCTGAGTGAATTCGCTCACCGGGCTCCGTAGCCTTTTCTCGAGTGCCAAATGGCCTCTGTGCGCCTTGGCAAAGATGCATCCTTCGCACAGCTCTCCACTGTTTGACGTCTTAACTCCTAGCTCCTTCTCTATCAATCGTTTGACATGTATTTTGTCTTGATGTCCCATACGCTCATGATATAGTTGCAGCGTATCTTTATGCTCAATAAGGTTGACTGAAACAACAGGGCATATGGTTTTCCAGTCTATCTTGTACTAACTACCAAACCTCTGACCTCATTTGTCTAGGACGAAGGACGGCTACTGTGGTTTTTTTTTACAGCTGTCATAGTCTTTTTCCTGTTAAGACAATCTTGCCGTTGACCTTTAAGGAACACGTCGTAACCCGTGATTCAAATATGCTCATGGGATTTTTATCTTGTGCGCTCAGCACAGAAAACAGGTTCTTGCTAATCTGAGGGACATACCGCACATTTCCTAGGGTGAGGATCTCAATTTGTCCGCCAACATTGGCTTCTAACTGGACTGTGCCTTGTCCAACAGCCTTTATCACAGGTTATAGTGATGGGGATTTACTGAGAATGTTCTGCTGTTCTTTTAAGTTCTCGGTAATGTTCTCCGAAGCGAGAATTTAAGAGAACTTATAAATTGCTGTAAACTGGTGATAAAAGCATTAAAATATTACAGATTTTCAAAGTAAGACGTTGACTCATTTACGTATTGTATCATCAAGTACCTATGTTATCATCAAGTATTAGGAAAATTGAGAAAAAATGCCAATAAAACAACAGAATAATAATTGTACTAGTTTATGTAATCACTTTGTATTTGGTATTATTTGTATTCCGGTAATAAACCTTTAGGATAAATAAATCTTTGGGAAAAATGTTCAATGCTTTTGACTAAGTGACCACATCCTACATATATTTATCACAAATCTGCATTCTTATTTTCCTTATCACATATTAATAAAAATTATTTATTATGAACTAACTGTCAACATAAGGGATCTATGTTCTTATCTTCGACGTGTTGGTGTTGGCCCACTTGCATTGACACAAACACTTCCCCTTCTTTCTTCAGAGGAAAGACTTTAATCATCAGACTCGGTGTCGTCGCTGTAACTGACTTCATCAAGATCACCAGATTCATATTAGAGAACATTGGATCCACTCTCGAAAGTCATTGGTTCTTGATTTCGTCCAGATGTACTCGGTATAGGGATAAGGTTTTCATCAACTATTTCATTGTTTGTTTTGATAGTTTTCCAGTTTTGTATCTATAAATAATAATATGCGATGCGGTAAAGTAAAATTTGCTTGTCTGTGATAAATTCGCCTTGACGTATAATATGTCAAAGTCGAATCGTCGACATTGACATTTGCCTGACGTGTACGTAAGTGAAAATCGAAGTTATAAAAAAACGCCAAAAAGCGCGAGAAACCATTGAAATAACCAGGCGGGATTTTCGAAGTTTTTATTAATTTCATCGATTACTCGTGTATCAATCGGGGTTTTTAGAAATAAAAGGCGTCTGGAGACAAATAAAAAGAAACCAATCATGGGGAAGGCGCGAACAAGAAAGAGAAAAAAAGATGAGGCTGAAGAGAAAAGTGAAGGAGACTCCACGTCGTCGTCCGAGTCAGAGGTCGAAAGCGCAGATAAGTACAAACCTCATCTGGTAACAGATTATAAGAGACGATACCCTGAGGATTCCGGTGCTACAGAATTTGTAGTATTCGTAGAGTTTTCCAATGCGGATATACCTATAGGAACCCGAGACCTAATGTCCATATCTAGCTGTATCAAAAGGTTTAATAAAGGAATTAAATATCTTAGGTCAATGAACAAGTTCAAAATTGCCATATACTTCGAAAAAGCCAGCCTTGCTAATGCCTTCTTGAACAATGCTACATTTTTAAAAGACTACCAATTTAAGGCCAATATACCAGCTTCAAGCACTGAAATTACTGGTATAATTAAAAATGTACCCACCAACTTGACAAACAAAAAGATATTCACAATGCTATCAAGTTACAAGAAAATAATATTCAGTGTAATAATATTCTGTTCGAAGATTCACAAAAAGGACCAAAGTTGATGATAACTTCATTCAACAGCCGCTGCAGACAGTAGCGATCACCTTCGCGACCTCAGTTCTTCCAGACTACGTAGATTTGGACGGTTGGCGGCATGACATCTCAGCGTATGTTCCACCAGTCAAATAATGTTTCCGGTGTCTCAGGTATGGCCATTTAGCAAAGTTTTGCAAGAACTCCGAGCGCTGCTCCATCTGTAAAGAAGACCACTCATATAAAGTTTGTAAAACTCCGATCGAACAGGCCAAATGCTTCCATTGCGATGGCAATCACGTTAGCATTTCAGCTCAATGTCCAATTAAGCAAAAGAAAATACAAGAAAACAGACAAAAAGTTCAGACACCATCATTCGCTGACATATTCAAAAATGGAAATTTCCCACCTCTCGGCCCTAAGAAGCCTCTTGATCTCTTGACATTATTAAAATCAAATGACAAGGCACTGAATCTCTTAGGGCAAAGCATTGTAAAAATTATAACATTAAATAAGACAAGATACCCCAATATCCTCTAAAAATGTGTTAGATGTTTTAAGCGATTTTTTCAACTCCAGTGATACCAAGAACATTAGTACAAATTCACAGACAAATTAAAGATAGTACAGTGGAATGCTCAAAGTCTGTTATGTAATCGTCATATTTTTACTCAATTTTTGTATGAAAATAATATTGACATAGCTTTAGTTTGCGAAACTTGGCTCAAGCCTACACAACGTTTAAATATTAAAGGTTACTCAATAGAACGCAATAATTGTGGCAATAAACACAATGGTGTTGCCATAGTCATTCGTAACAACATATCCTCTGTACTGTCAAACCCAAAAATGCAAAATGGCCGCGTCTGTCACGGGGTCGCACGCGAACTCCGCCCGCTAACGTCCCGTTTCATTAAAATAACGATATCTCTATTTTTTCTATGGGAGCTCTCTAAGAAAGTTATATCGTTGGAATGGCTTTTAAATAAGCTACCGGATAAAAAAGAATAGTCCAGTTTTGCCTAGCAATATATTTTAATTTTAATTTTAAATCTAATTTTATTTTTTTTATTTTTTTTCCAATTATTGTAGAAAAAAATGAAAAATGGAAAAAATATAGCATGTTTGTAGTTTATTTACATCTAAATACGTTATCGCACATAAATAAATAACAATAACATGCCTCCCCATACAATAATCCTGGAAAGCAATCACCACAACCACACCACCACTCAATAAGCGCTGGCACGTGACTGACGGCGCGATATTTCATTGCCTCAGTCAACCACTAATGCTTGCTTTAGAGTAGAAACAAAGGATGTTATGCCTTTCTCCTTCTTTCGGCAACGTTTAGTGGAAGTTTGAGCAAGATAGACAAACGCTTTGATTAAATAACGGTCCTTATTTACCGCCTTTTACGCATCGGTCAAAATGTGTCCGCGTGACAGACTGGGGAATTTTGCATCGGTCAAAATGTGTCCGCGTGACAGTCTAGCGGATACAATACAGTAGATTAAAAACATTTTTTGATGATTCACTTCAGAATATTGCCATCAAAATAAACTTTAATAACAGTTCATTATCAATGGCCAGTCTTTATATCCCGACAAATTGTAGTCCTACTTTTAGAAAAAATAAATTTGTTAATTTTAATAATACCTTACCACAACCATGCTTAGTAGCAGGTGATTTCAATGCACATCACACCATGTGGGGTTGCCAATCTGTCAGTCCTCGTGGAAGAGATGTCCTCGACGACGCTGTAAATGAATGCAATTTAGTGTTATTAAATGACACACAATCACACAACCATCAACTGTAGGTACAAATAACTGGAGACCAAATGGTTTGGATTTAACAATAGTCAGTCCCTCTATAGCCCTTAATTGCAATTGGACAGTATATGATGATCCCCTGGGAAGTTATCATCTACCCACAATAACTGAGATTTTGTTCAACACTATCACTGATTCTTCTACAAACAACTTTATTTCTCAAAATAACACAGCTGCACTCAAAAGACCTAATCTACGGCTAGTAAATTGGAATAAGTTTTCAAAGCTCGCCAACACTATGCTTAAAGAATTTATTATTAACCATAACGATCCTCTACAGTCTTACTATGACTATTGTGATTTAATTCATAAAACTATTAATCAGTCGATGTTTAGAAGTCAGGCCCAAAATTCAAATATGAATAATAATAGCTCGAAGTAGACAGGAAGCAATTTTAAATACCGGCATCCTCCTCTGCCATGGTGGAATGAAAACTGTGCTAATGCAGTTCAAAAAAGTAAGGAAGCTTTTATTATATTTAAACAAGATCCTAGTGATTTAAACTATATTAATTTTAAAAAAATGCAGGCTGAGAAAAAACTTATTATTAAATTAGAAAGATTAAATAGTTGGAAGGAATACTGTACTGAAATAAATAGATCCACTCCAATTTCTAAAATTTGGCAAACTATGCGTAAATTTAATGAATCCTACAGTAAAAGTACGAAACTAAATAATAATAATGAAATATTTTGGATAAATAACTTTTTAAGGAAATTTACACCTGACTTTGTTTCACAACCAATGCAAATAAATAATACTTCTTCCGTAAACCCCACCAATAGTTACTGTTTAATATTTATGCTTCGGAACGCACCGGTTTTCGTTCCGCGGATCGACCGCGAGTGATCGGGACATCACTAGCGGAAACGGAACTAGCAGCTGTCACTTGTACAGAAACGAGATGACGAGTTAGAGGTTACTTTCTTGTCGTGAGAGAAAATGTCAGCACATGGCGTTCGGGCTTTGGCTGTATTTTAGTGTAATAATTGTCTAACACAGGTGTCGGGCCTGGTCGGAGTGTTAATTATAATAATCGTCGGGAATAAGTACATTCACGTCATCGGAGTGAGTGCTTCGTGTCGTGGAAGGTTAATGTGATTCGGGGATTAATTCGTCGCATTCGGACAGCGACGCTTGGTGTCGGCAAGCAACACGACGGCGACAGCATCGGGCTACGACGAGAGTAAGATTCGACTCCTCTCCACCCACCCATTGTGCTCCTTATCCCGCATTCCTGCCTCGAATTGAGCTTTCGAGTTACGGCCCAAGGCGTCAAGGTCAGTACCACTTGCGATACTCCCTGTGCTGGTGAAAACCACCCTACAAGATTCCACGCCCGTTCGGTTGAGGCGTGGAATTAAACATTTTGGTAGCAGGCGCGGTTTCCTAGTGGGAAATCATCGATTCACGGACGGTTGTAGGGTTGTTTTTTTGCCACATTGTAGTTGGGAGAAAAGGGTATCTCAGATTGGTCGGCAATCAGTTTGTGAGTGAGTCTGTGGTCGGTATACCACAATTAAAGTTCATTTTCGGTTAGTGAAAGTATAATTGACGATTTAACAATTATTATAAATTTGTAGTCGGAAACTACTCGGTGTGCATAAGAAACAGTCATTCGGTCGGACTATAGTATTGCAGTCGGGTCCCATAGCATTGCAGTGTTGTTTCGGATTACAGAGCAGGGTCAGGCTATTTAAGGGGTATTAAGCTGATTTTGCTGACCTCAGTAGAAGTGTGGGTCATATCGGAGGGGCCACTTCTAGAAGGTTCACAGCTACCTTCATTATATTAAAAATAGCCTTTTTTCTTATAATAAATTTTTGTGTGTTATTTTTTATTGTGCCTTATGGTGGCATTCTCTAATTGATTTAGAGTGTATAGTTATAAGGTGTATGTCCACAGGGCGACCATATTAAATATTTTTTAGGATTTAATTGTTTTAGTGGTTGCCTTAGTTTTGACAACTTAGTTTTAATTTCTGTGCCCAGCGCTGACGGGCAAGTGCTGGTCTCTGGCTATACTTAGTTCGGTAGTGAAGTATAAGACCAGAATCTATTAAATCGGTAAACATGGCACCTACGCCCTTGACGGTACTGCGGCATGGTGTCCGTGAGGAAATGAGATGGCTCGCCCATACTCATAAGTATGTGGAGCGACCTGACATGGACGATGTCCTGCTCAAGCGTGTGGAGGACGCAATGACACGCGTCGGGAAGGTGTGTCGGCTGGCTGCGGAGGCTGAAGCTCTCGGGCTTACGGATGAAGCCTCGGTGGCTGCAGTGAAACAGCTCTGCGCGGATGCTGACCAAGCGATAGAATGCTTGGGCGACATCGAGCGTCGCGCGGAAAAAATTAAGCGGTCGCGACGGAATGACCGCGGGGAAGGTAACGTAGACCCACCCCCGAAGGGTGTTGTTGGACGGCTGCCACACCTGGAGATTCCGGCCTTCGGTGGGGCAATTGATGAGTGGCCGGCATTCATTAATTTATTCGATAGTTTGGTCCACGGTCGGGACGACCTGGACAACGCCTACAAGTTGGCCCAACTATTGATGGCACTGCGGGGTGAACCGAAGGAGTTGGTCGGTCACCTAACGGTCACGGCGGGCAATTATGAGATAGCCCGGTCCATATTGTTTGACCGCTACCAACACAAACGGCGGTTGGTTGATGCGCAGCTGGGGAAGCTGTTTAGCATCCCAAGAGTAACCCGGGATGGTGACATCCGAGTACAGGTGCTCAACCCTGTGCTGTTGGCCACTAAGGCCCTTCAGAACCTTGGTCTGCCGGTAGACCAATGGTCATACATAGTCAGGTCATAAGTTCTGTCACATGTGCAATATGAAATAATTTAGACATGTTTATTATTTATGTAAACATTCATATAGCAAAATGAACTTGGTAATAAAGTTTATTCAAAATGACCCCCGCGCTTTTGAATACAGGCCTTTATTCTGCGCGGCCAGTCGTCTATCGCAGCACGAACGAGGTCCATGTCAATATCGGCGGCTGCCTTAATCAAGGATGCCTTGAGTGACTCCAAATCAGGATGAGGCTTTGAGTAGGCCTTTTCCTCCAAGTGTTGCCATATCTTGTAATCTAACGGACTCAAATCTGGACTGGAGGAGGGCCAGTCTTCGTGACGGATGAAGTCGATTTCACGCGCCGCCAGCCAGTCTTGTGTGCTTTTCGCTCTATGAGCTGGCGCAGAATCTTGTTGGAATACCCAGTGCCTGTTATTAAACATGGTATGAGAAACAGGTTCCACAAGGTTCTTGAGAACTGTATTTTGATACACAACTGCATTCGTTTTTACGCCTTTCTCACAAAAATGTACCACAGTTAAGCCCCAATAAGAGACTACCAACCAAACCATGAGCGAGGATGGAAAATTACCTCGTTGGACACGCGGAATACGGTTGCTCGCTTCTTCACTGCTGTGTGCGTACACCTTATCATTTTGTTTGTTTTAGCTCTCTTCGAAAATTTTTTCATCCGAAAAAAGAATTTCCCTATGCTTTTTTCCCGCGTACCGCTTCAACAAAGCGCGGCATCTCTTCAGTCTCAGGTCCATTAAACGAGCGTCCAAACGATGTCCTGTTTTTCTTCGATATGCCCTAAGCCCTACGTCTTCATTTAACACCCTTTTCACCGTGGTCCTGCTTAACCCCATCTGAAGGGCCAACAGTTTCTGCTTACGTATGGGATTTCTTTGAATTCGCGCCTTCACAGCTTTTATTACTGCTGGAGTCCTAACAGAGCGAGGGCGACCACTTCTTGACCTGTCATCTACACTAGAGTCTTCATTGTATCGTTTTATGGTACGATAAACGAATCTTTTGGTTATATTCAAATTTTTCAGTAAGTCGAAAATCTGAATTGGCGCGTAACCGCAACGATGCAACGCAATAACTGCGACACGGTCTTCTTTAAGTGTCCACTCCATATTTAAAAATGAGGAAAATTCTAAAAAGTACACATTTTTATTTTCATGAAAAATTCGAAATTCGAATTCAATAAACTTTTTTGTGGCCAGCGTTCTAAATTCAAAAGTTTTTATTGTGTGACAGAACTTATGACCTGACTGTGTATATTGTTTTGTATATGGTTTTGTCACGGTTGCCTGCAGCTGTTCAAAGTCGGGCAGTAGCTCGGAACTGCCCACGCTCGTCCAATTGACGGATTTTTTGGAGGGTGAATGCAGGCGATGTGACACAATGGATACGGAGGCCAGTGTGCAGCGCCAACCCGCGCGGATGCGGGAGGGGCCGCGCCCCCCGCCCCCACGGGGGGGTGGGCGGTCGAAACAATTTGGCGTTTTGAATGCCGCGCCGTCGGGTGACGGCTGTGTGCACTGCGACAGTGCCGGTCATGAAGTGACCAGTTGCGCCAACTTTAAGGCGCTCGGGGTAGCTGCCCGCAGGAAGGTAGTCTTCCGCCACCGATTGTGTTTCGGTTGTTTGGGGCCGCACCCGCTGAGCGAGTGCTCGCGCGCGTTCCCCTGTGAGTGCTGTGGTGGCAGGCACCACATCGTGTTGTGCCTGAATCGGTCAGGCCCTTCGGACGGTCACCAGGGCCGGACTCAGGTTGGTCGGCCACAGGGCCCAACCAGGGCCGGACCCAATCCCCCTCCGGGCAACGGGAGTCACCAACGGGGTGACTGGGGTACCCGCGGACGGGACCCCCCCCGAGGGGAAGGGGGCAGCGCGGGGGGTAACATGCGGGATAACCGGGGTTCGGTCGCCGCTGTCCACGGTCAGCGAGGACTTCGGGCCGCTGGCTCACCGCGTGTTACGGGCGGGTGTCAGATGGCACCTATGAGTGGCGCGAAGGCTGGGAGCCCACCACCTTCTGCGCCACCCTGCCCGTCGCTCTGGGAGGCGAACAGGGAGGCGAACAGTCGGATGTCGCCCCCATTCCTAGAGCGCCCCAGGTTGGATCCGCTCTCCCCCCTCCATCCACGGTGGCCACCGGGCACACCGTACACCGTCCGGTATGGTCGGATACCGGGACAGCGAGGGGCCTATTATGCGGGTTGGGACCCCCTGATGTACATACGGTCTGATATGCCACCGGCATATCAGCAGCCGAGTTACTCCACGGCCGACGGAGGTATCAGCGGGTTCGGATCCCGCGGAGGTTCCCGCTAGGGACACGCCGCCCACTTACAGGGTGCCGCCACTCCACAGACGGTCATGCTCCCCACCGCCTCTGTGATAGCGTGGAGTTCGGACGGCAAATCATGTGTGGCACGAGCACTATTGGACTCGGGGGCCCAGGGGTGCTTAGTCTCGTGCAACCTTGTAAGACGGTTGGGCATTTCGGTAAGGGAGTATCCACATTCCATTCGGGGAATTGGGAACACGGAAGTCGGTTCCGTTAAGGGAGTATGTCGGATTACTCTCTCGTCACGGGTGGATTCATCGGTGAATCTGACGGTCACGGCATTAGTCATGCCTAATGTGATGGGCTCACACCCTCACGTACGGTTGTCGCCCTCGGTGCGACAGTTGGTCGCTGGGTTGTCACTGGCTGACCCGGAGTTCGATATTCCGGGCCCAGTAGACATTTTATTGGGTGTCGATGCCTTGGGATACCTGTTAGTGCCAGGTGTCCATGTGATGCAGGCGACTGGTCTGGTTTCGTTCAACACCAGACTGGGCCACGCGGTGATGGGTCCGGTCATGCCGGCTGCCCCACGCCTAGCGACTCGTAGTCCCTTATTCGGTTCTGTACTCTCGGAGGTGATACAGAAGTTTTGGGAGGTGGAGGAACCACCTACGGTCCGCCGGTTGGACCCGGTTGAAGAAGAGTGTGAACAGTTTTATCGGAACAATACTGGTCGCCTTCGGTCAGGTCGATTTCTCACACGTCTTCCATTCCGGAGTGATCGCCCACCATGCAGCCGAGACGCGGCTTCTGTCGATGGAACGACGCATGAAGCGTGACGGGATTTTCCGGCAGAAGTACGTCGACTTCATGCGGGAATACGAGTCGCTCGGCCACATGTCGGTTTCGGGTATCGACTGGAAGCGTGAAGACCACTGCTTCCTGCCCCATCACGCGGTCTTGAGGACCCCGGAGGGCAAAATACGGGTAGTGTTCGATGGATCGGCATCAACATCTAACGGCATGAACCTGAACCAGTGTTTGCATTCAGGGCCGAAGTTGAACCATGACATCGCGGATGTTATCACACGGTTCCGTCGACACAATGTTGTGTTTGTAGCTGACATCCGGATGATGTTTAGGCAGACGGTCATTCACCCTGACGATAGACGGTATCAGCTGATACTGTGGCGAGAGAGCCCAGATCAGCCCATCAGGGTGTACGAGCTGAACACCAACACGTACGGGCTACGGTCTAGTCCTTATTTGGCGATTCGCACTCTGCGGGAGTTAGCGGATCGAGAACGGTTAAATTTCCATAGAGGAGCAGCGATCCTGGAGCAGGATCTCTACGTGGACGATATCTGTACCGGTGCAGATTCCGTAGAGGAGGCGCTCGCTCGACGGGACGAGCTAGTTGAGCTCTTACGGGGTGGAGGTTACGAGCTCCGGAAATGGATGTCGAACTCTCCAGAAGTTACTGACTGGTCTTCCGGATGACTACCAGCAGGATCCCCACATTTTTGAAAATTTGGAAAATCCAAATATGTTGTCGGTATTAGGCGTCCAGTACCAGCCGGTGTCAGACATGTTTTCGTGTCGGGTCGAGTTGGACTCCCCGAAGGTCTGGACGAAACGGAACGTCCTTTCAACGGTGGCTAGGACATTTGATCCAAACGGGTGGATCACCCCGGTAACATTTCAGCTCAAGTGTTTTATGCAGCAATTGTGGTCTGCTGAGCTGAAATGGGACGACCCGATCGGCGGGTCATTGAGCTCAGAGTGGGACTCGTTCTTTTCGACCCTCCCTGGCATCAATCGGATTTCACTGCCACGGAGGTTGGTCCCCACCAAACGATACACCGCCACCCTGCATGGGTTTTGCGATGCCTCGGAGAAGGGCTACGGAGCTGCGGTGTATCTGCGTACGGTCGACTCCTCGGGGGAGGTTGATGTGCGGTTGGTCATGGCCAAGAGCAGAGTTGCGCCGTTGCGCACTCGCCTGACCATTCCCAAGTTAGAGCTTTCGGGAGCGGCTCTCCTGACTCGTCTGCTCAACCACACGATGACGGTTCTTCGTGGGTCAATAGCGTTAGAAGATACGGTCTACGCTTGGACGGACAGCCAGATCGTTGGCTGAAGGCTTCAGTTCACAAGCTGGAGATTTTTGTGGCGAATCGGGTTTCGCAGATTTTGAATTTCGGAGGTTCCCTTAATCTGGAGACATGTTCCAGGGGAAATGAACCCAGCAGACTGTGCGTCTCGTGGGTGTCACGCTCCGGAGTTGGTTGGACATCCCTTGTGGTGGGGTCCAAAATGGTTGACTCAAGCCGAATCGGATTGGCCAATGAGTCCACGCGTTGCCTCGGCGAACGGCGCCTTGACAGTCGGTGTCTGTACGACGCAACCAGAGCCGGAAGAGGAGTTCAGCCTGCTGGAACGGTACAGCTAGCTCGACAAGCTGGTCAATGTGACCGCCTGGATCTTCCGATTTGCGCGGAATTGTCGCAATTCTGAGGCGCAACGGGTGCGGACACAGGTCCTGACACCACGGGAGCGGAACCATGCGTTGTTCGCATTGGTACGTGCAGACGGTGCACTTTAAGTCCGATCTGAACATTCTGAGACGCGGACGCGTCCAACTGAAGGGAGCTGTGGCTCGGCTCAACCCGTTTATTGACCCTCAAGGATTGCTGAGGGTAGGAGGTCGGCTGCGGAATGCCAACCTGCCTTATGCGGCTCGCCACCCGTTGTTACTCCCTAGGAAAGGGAAGTTGGTCGAACTGTTGATACAGGATCGACACATTCGGAATGGGCATATCGGATGCCGCGCCTTGATGGCGTTTCTCCAGCGCGAGTTCTGGATTCTATCGGGAAGACGCTTAGTGCGTAGCGTCGTATTTCGGTGCCTGCCTTGTTATCGGGCCAAGGCGGCTACGATGCAGCCCCAGATGGGCGATTTGCCCTCGGATAGGGTTAACGAAATCCGGCCCTTTGCGGGTGTCGGAACGGATTTCGCGGGACCATTCATGGTCAAGTCTTCACAGCTACGGAACGCCAGATTAGTGAAGGCATACCTGTGCGTCTTCGTGTGCTTGGCCACGAAGGCAGTCCACTTGGAGGTGGTCAGTGACCTCACTACGGAGGCATTTATCGCATGTCTGGATCGGTTCGTCTCACGAAGGGGCCTCCCGACATTAATTCGTTCGGACAACGGCACAAATTTTGTCGGAGCCAGGCGATATCTGCAGGAGGTCACTCAATTCCTGAACGGTAACCAGGACGCCATCGGTACGGCTTGCTCCCGACGAGGGATTGAATGGGTTTTCAGTCCGCCGGGATGTCCTCATTGGGGAGGAATTTTTGAGGCTGCGGTTAAATCGGCTAAGTCGCACCTGACGAGGATCATCGGTGAGACCTCTCTACGCTTTGAAGAGCTTGCGACGCTGTTCTGTAAAATTGAAATGACACTGAACTCGCGTCCGTTGTGCCCGCTCAGTTCGGATCCAAATGATTTGGAAGCGTTGACGCCGGGTCACTTCCTGATAGGTCAGCCCCTTAACGCCCTGCCAGAATACCCATTCGGTGATGTTAAGTTAAGTCGGTTAACTATGTGGCAGATGTTGCAGCAGATGGCACAAGATATTTGGAAACGGTGGTCCCTTGAGTACTTGCACATCTTGCAGCAGCGCCTTAAGTTGACTGACCGGACGAGCCCCCCTCAAGTCGGTGGTTTGGTGCTGATTAAGGATGCGAACCTGCCATCATTGAGATGGAGACGAGGACGGATCATCAAATTGTACACGGGTCGGGATGGCACGCCTCGATCAGCAGAAGTCAAGGTGGGGGACTCGGTCCTCAAGAGAGCGGTCGCAACACTTTCTCGCCTTCCTATTGATTAGGGACAGGTTCGGGCCTGTCCGGGCGGGTGACTGTTTAATATTTATGCTTCGGAACGCACCGGTTTTCGTTGCGCGGATCGACCGCGAGTGATCGGGACGTCACTAGCGGAAACGGAACTAGCAGCTGTCACTTGTACAGAAACGAGATGACGAGTTAGAGGTTACTTTCTTGTCGTGAGAGAAAATGTCAGCACATGGCGTTCGGGCTTTTGCTGTATTTTAGTTTAATAATTGTCTAACTCAGGTGTCGGGCCTGGTCGGAGTGTTAATTATAATAATCGTCGGGAATAAGTACATTCACGTCATCGGAGTGAGTGCTTCGTGTCGTGGAAGGTTAATGTGATTCGGGGATTAATTCGTCGCATTCGGACAGCGACGCTTGGTGTCGGCAAGCAACACGACGGCGACAGCATCGGGCTACGACGAGAGTAAGATTCGACTCCTCTCCACCCACCCATTGTGCTCCTTATCCCGCATTCCTGCCTCGAATTGAGCTTTCGAGTTCCGGCCCAAGGCGTCAAGGTCAGTACCACTTGCGATACTCCCTGTGCTGGTGAAAACCACCCTACAAGATTCCACGCCCGTTCGGTTGAGGCGTGGAATTAAACAGCTACATTATCAATCCATTCACCATAGATGAGTTAAAAGCAGCTATCAAGTCACGTAAAGACACAACCTTTGGTTTAGATTGCATTTCTTACAAAATGTTTCAAAAAGTGGAAACAGATTGCCTTGTGAAATTTTTTAATATTTTAAATTTACTCTGGGAACAATCAATAATTCCAAAAGAGTGGAAACAAGATTGCTTGGTTCCAATTCTAAAAGCAGGAAAAGATCCAAATGATGCAGACTCTTACAGTCCCATTGCATTAACATCTTGTGCAGGTAAACTTTTTGAGCAACTTATGAAACAACGTCTTGAGTTTTATATTGAATCCAATCATATTCTTCCAAGAAATCAGTTCGGGTTTCTTCGCGGTCGGTCAGCAAGAGAAAGTATAGGGCATCTCTTCCATGATACTGACGCTGCGGTTAACAGTAATAAACATCTTGTCTGTATTTTTTTCGATATTGTAGGAGCATTCAATAACATTAATCATTCTGTTTTATGTACCATTCTTTCTTCTTTGGGAATACCTGAATATATGTGTTAGGTGGATTTATAAAAAAAAAAAAAAAAAAAATTGGTCTTTATTCCGGCCGGAGCCATATACAAAATTCAAATTTACAAGTTAATGAAATAAAATTACAAATTTACAAATTATTAAATTAAAATTACAAATATAACATAATGATATTATAATACAATTATTCTTATTATGAAAACGTAAGATGTACTCGCGTCCACGTCTCCTGTATAGGTCCGCGGAGTGCCAGAGCTGCCTGCAACATGGTGTTACCGGATCTGGCATACCGCTCCTGCGTGGACGCTATCCGGTCCCTCATGAGACCGTCGAAGCCCGGGAGTCTCCTCTCCGTAAACATCTGCGACGCGCTGCAGTATCGTGGCAATCGACAGATTATCCTGTACTGCACTCTCATAACGTTGTAGTCAGCTTTTCTGTACCTGCACCATAGTTCACTCGTGTACAGGCCAGTACAATACGCGAGAAAGAGAGTAACTTTGACCGCTTCGCTACATCTGGTGAACCGACGCGCAATCATGTTGGAGCGCACACTGATGGCTCTTTGCTGTCGTTTGATGTCCCTGGCATCAGACATGTCGTCGGTAATAATATGTCCCAAGTACTTAAACTCTGCGACTGTCTCAACTTCTTTTCCGTCCAGGTATAGCGGAGGTACCCACGTCGGTCCATTTTTTGCTCTGAAGATCATCATCTTGGTCTTACTGACGTTATAGACTAGCCCGTGCGTCTGTGCGTATTGCTCGCACGTGCTTAAGAGACCACGAAGAGCCTTAATCGAGGGTGCCAAAAGGACCATATCGTCTGCGTATGCAATGTGGTTGACGCATGTACCGGCCAGGTGGCATCCGATGTTACTATCTTGCAGTTTCTTGCTCAAGTCATCCATATATACATTAAACAGCATCGGAGACATGGAACCGCCTTGACGGACGCCACATTGAAGTGGAGCAGGAGACGAGTATGAGCCACCCCATCGTACGACGTTCTGCTGCTCGCGATGCCAAGTCTTCAGCAACGAGATGATTGGGCTAGGTACTGCCCTCTCCTGCAACTTCGTCCAGAGCCTGTCATGTACGACTCGGTCAAATGCTTTGGACAGGTCAAGATAACAGGCGTATACGCTGGTGTCTCGTGTTACGTACTGCCCGATGGTCTCTTTCAGCGTAAATATAGCCATGTCGGTTGAGCTTTGGGGCTTAAATCCAAACTGAGCGTCAGTCGTGTGCAGTTTCGTGAATATTTTATGCAGTATTAATCGCTCCATTATCCTAGCACATATCGTAGACAGCGATATTGGTCTGTAGCTAGCAGAAGACGATGAATCCAGCTGTCGGTTTTTCAATATCGGAACAACGACTGTTTTTGTGAAATCATGCGGTAAATGGTTTAAGTCGATCATGTTCTTAAATAGCTTTGCTAGAAGATCCGCTAGAATACTGCAGGCAAACTTTATATGTTCGGCCGAGAGCCCATCGTGCCCTGGTGATTTGCCGCTCGGTATTGACTTGATTGCTCGAATGACGTCATCTCTTGTTAAGTCTGTCGAATATGATCTTGATCGGCGACAAATGGCAACGAATTGTCATAACTTTCCGGTGCAAGCTCCAAGAATACTTTTCTGAAGTTTTCCGCAATATTTGTGTTTTCAGTGCAACCGTCGATGTGTGTAGGTATAGTAGGTCTTGTATTTATCATGGCACTAGTTTTTGACCAGAACGAGCCAAACTTCTTGTCGTTTAATTCCTCGGCCATTACGTCCATTTTAATCTGTTCCTCGGCGTCCATGCAATCTTTAAGATGCTGTTTAAATATCTGTCGAGACTGTTTTCGTTCCTCAAATAGCGTGCCATGGTTCGGTTTGCCAGCCGATATCCATCTCAGAAAAGCTGCTCGGGAGTTTTCATAATGTTCCTTTACTCTGTCGTTCCAGCCTGCTATGATCCGATGTTTCCTTTGTGAGTTGGCACGTCCAGAGAAAGAATTAGTTGCAGCTCTTCGTATCGCGCAAACAATGTCGCCGTAGAGTTTATCTATATCCCTTATGCACATTTTGGTTTGTGATAAATTATTGTACGTGTTTATAGTCTTATTGAGATACTGTTCGAGACTTTTGCGGTACTTAAGGATATCCCTACGCCCTTTCGGCTTCCAGGAGGCGGGGTCCCTTGGTCTTTTGTTGTCCATAGTGCATTTCACAAGGTCATTAGCTCTAAGTTGCACATACATAGGTCGGTGATCAGTTCAGTCCACAGTGTAATCGATATGTATTTCTTCAATCAATTCCACAATTGATTCGCTAACAATGCAATGGTCTAGCCAGGAGGTCGTTGAGTGTACGTCGCTGATATAAGTGTAGCTGTCAGCTGGGAGCTTCTCTAGATCCAGGATTCTAAGGTCATTTTCCTTGCAGAATTTAGTTAGTTCTCTTCCAAAGATTGCGTCCGGGTCGGCATTAAGGTCGCCCATTACAATTGTGTTGGTGCATTGCTTTTCTTCAATAACAGCCAGAATATGCGAGAGACATTCCAGAAATTCGGGTAGTTCATCTGTATGGTCAACCGGCATATATACTGTGAAAATCATAAGGGATGAGGTCTCTGATATTAATACCTCTATCGCACCGACTCTGGATGTATCGCAGGTCACGTGTCTCACTCGAAGGGACTTTCTTGTTAGTATGGCGACGCCGCCGTAGGGCCTTCCGCGTAGCGGACCGCTTGCTAGATCCACCGCAGAGTTACCCCAGGCTTGAAATTCTTCATGGACCGAGTCTAGTAGTCGTATATCTGCATCCAAGGCCCATGTCTCCTGAATAAGGACTATATCACACTCAGTGCAGATATCTCTGATAAATTTTAATTTCCGTTTCATGCCTTTGACATTAATGGTGCATATCTTAAGGGACTTACACATATTTGGATTTATTTGATTGTCGTGGTCCGCTGTTCGTGTGTATATATTTACGGTAGACAATGCGGGGCGGCCATAAGGTTGCGCTCATAAAGATTTTAAGTTTGTCCGCATCGACTGTAACCACATACGTGTTAAAATTTGTAGGTCGATAGGGCTTAATGTACTCGATTTTTATGACAGATTCTCCTTTCTTAGCTATGTATTCGGCCAGTTTTTCTTCTGTAATATTTAGTCTGACTCTCGACAAATATATTGATGACGTGGTGGGGGCTGACTGAAGTAAATCATTCTCCTCACCTTTCCCTCGCATATTTTTACGCATTGATTTTCTTTTTTGTCGTGTTACTAATGTAAACCCATCCTTATCTACATTTTCTGCATTTTGTTTTCGCTGAGGAGAGACGCATTTGTTCGCGGCTATGTCACGATAAGATGCGCGAAACTGTGACAGTTGTATCTCGCCGGTTTCGACGGGGGTCAACGCACTTGGTCCCCATACGTTCGGTTCCAGTCGGCCGGGTGACTCATGCGCGTCGTGCAAGGCGCTTGCTTGCGCCTGCGCTGTATCTAGGCGAGGGGGGGCGGCGGCGGCTGCGACGGCGGCGGTTCGCGCTCGCGCACTCGATAGCAAACTACCCGCAGAAAACATGATATCGTCGCGCTCTTCGTTTGTTGAGAGTACACCCTTGCAAAAAGGTTTCGGTATGCTATTTACTTCGGTTTTTATAATCCTTATGTCTTCTTTTATGCCAAGGATTTCTTCTTGACGTACCATCTCAGTTTTCAATGAAAAAATCTCCGACTTGAGTGTCACAAGTTCTTTTAGAATTTTAGTAACGTCCAGATGATCAAAGGTGATTGGCGGGATTTTATGCAGATTTTTTCCGACCAAAATCGGTAAGTTATTAGGTTCGGTTTCTTTCAAGATCTTAATATTTTATCTCACAATATCTCACAATATCTATTTACAAAATTTACGTTCTTGGCTACTAAACTAGGTTATAACCTGTAAGCCAATGCCTTTCAACTATAATTATTCATAAAAACATGGGTACAAATAAATAATTTCAAAAGAATAAAATAAAATGACAATTGAATTTGGCTTGTAAATTAAATAATCGCACAGCAGAAATACTGATTTTCACAGCAAAAAAGGATCAGCAAAAATACTTTTTATGTTTTAAGTCTTTTTGTTGTTATTACATGTTCAACCTAATGCGAAGGCTAATGGGGGCTTCGCTTCGCTCACCCCCTTTCCCCTTCACCTTAAGCTACCCCAGTATTTTGCCCTGATATTTGCTGTGAAAATTAGTATTATTGATGTGCAGTTTAATATTTCCCATTTAATTTTAAATATTTGTAATACATGCATGATTCAAATTCAAATTCAAATTGTTTATTCATAATAAATTTACAAATAATATACAGGGGCTGGACCCTCCTAGTAAGTATAGAAATACCTGTGTCAGGAGGGCCCGCTCTTCCACAAATATACATTTAGTAATTCGAATAAACAACCTAGTATTAAAATATAACATGCAGTTTAATATTTTAGTTCGTAGAATTAAGGATAGAAGATGTGTGTGTGTGTGAGTGGTGTGTGTGTGTGTGTGTGTGTGTGTATTTGTGTTCAGAGTCTTATATTAACATTTGCACACTATACAAGAAATTTTATTAAATGTTCTGTTTCATTGTAGCTTAAACTCTTAAGCCATTCGATTAAGACCTTTTTACACTCAAAGTTTGTTTTAGGGTATATGTCTAGTTTTTTGTTAATTTTATTATATAAAAGTGCAGATTGTTTTGCCATTTGGCAACTAGCAAAAGTAGTCCTTGTGCGAACCATTTGTGAAACATTTCCATTTCTCTTCTTTTTATAAATATTTATATCAAATAATAGGGACTTGTGCAGTCTAAGAATGATGCGTAGGATATATAAACGTCTTACTGAGAGCATATCACAAAGGGCATACAGAGATGCTGTAGGGAACCGATATGGCTTAAATAATATAGTTTTTAGTAAGGCTCGTTGTGCTCTTTCCAGTTCTATAAATTTTGTCTTGGAAGTCCCGCCCAAAAACCGGAATGCAATAGGTTAGTATTGACTGTGCTAGTGCTGTATATATTTTAAATATCAGTTCTTTATTTGCTACATGGCGCAGGACCTTAAAAACCCAAATCATCTTCCTAGTCCTAGCCACCAAAAGATCTATATGGGCGTGCCACGATAGCCTTTGGTCAATCATGACACCCAAATATTTGACAGCAGGTACCCGAGTTATTGTGGGGCAATCGCAGTTACTGGAAAAAGGGATCTCACAATTATGAATTTTTAAGCCGAAGCTACTATCTGGCTGTCCACGGCTATTGATCGAGAAACAAATGTAATTAGTCTTGCTGGTATTTAGGGTTAACAGGTTAGTTTCAAGCCATCTAGCGACCTCGGCGAGTCCTATTTCAGCATGATTATAAACATTTCGCCAATTTGAGCCTGAAAATACTACCGCTGTGTCATCTGCATATGAGAAGATATGACCACTACAGACATTGATACTACCTAAATCGTAAAGATAGATCAGGAAGAGAGTCGGACCAAGGACACTTCCCTGAGGAACGCCAAAAGTAATGTCATCACAGTCACTGAGCTTACTCCCTATTTTGACACTCTGTTTCCGCTCACTCATGTAGTCCCGGAGCAGTTTCAGTGGGATACCCCTAATTCCAACAAGCTCAAGTTTCCTGATCATAATGGGAACAGCCACGGTATCAAAGGCCTTTTTGAGGTCTAAAAATACAGTGAGGCACTTTTTTCCAGCATCCAAATTCTTAACTATTATAGAGCTCAGAGCTGCCACAGCGTCCTCTGTAGATTTACCTGGTCTGAACCCAAACTGTGAGCTAGGTAGTATATTAAATTCTTCTAAATATTGTACTAATCTATTATTTAGTATTTTCTCTACAATTTTTGAAATCGCTGGCAACACTGATATCGGCCTGTAATTGTTTATGTCTAGCCTGTCTTCGCCACCTTTAAAAACAGGCGTGATAATTGACCTTTTAAAGGCTGCAGGAAAAATGCCTTTTGCAAAACATAAATTTGTTAAATAACTAATCAAAGGCACAACTATTTGTTTTGCAAGCTTGAGAAATTTGGTTGTGACATTATCCCACCCCGGAGCACTGTCAGTTTTAAGGCTCATTAGAATGCTATGAATCTCTTCAGGAAAAGTTTCTAATAAAAGAAAGGAGGAGCACTGCCTGTTATTTATAGAGTTATCTTTTTTAACTGACGCATTTCTATTAAAACCCTTTGTTATATTTTCTGCCAGAGTTTTTCCAATATTACTGAAATATTTATTTATTTTATTAATCGATTCTGCCGATGTCGCACATGTGTTTAATAAAACAGTATTGTCAGCTTTATTACTAGTTATGTTAGTTATATCTTTGATATTCCTCCAGAGAACCCTAGAGTTTTTTGTAGAATCTAAAAGTTTTTGCCTATCATACGTTCTTTTCAATTTCTTAACTAATTTGTTACAATAATTTCTATATCTTTTAAATGTTAATATAAGTATTTCGTTGTTTGGATCAGTTTTTAGTTCATTTTGCATTTTATTTCTATTTTTAATGCATCTTAAGATTCCAGGGGTAATCCAAGGTTTAATAATTCTTTTGTTTTTAGAAATTGTTACAATTGTTGTATTTTGTTCTATAGTTTCCGAAATGTTACTAATTAGTTCACTAGCCATCAAGTTAGGGTCTTCACAAGTAAGTAAGTAAGAAAAATCTTTTTTGCTCAAAGACTCAACAGATTTTTGGTAGTCAGTAATGGTTTTTGTTTTTGTGCAGACATATTTATGTTTTAAGTAACTAAGATCAAGAAGTACCATAAGGTGATCCGTAATACTAGTATTTAATACTGCAATTTTTGCCTGACATGTTTGTTTATTAATTTTAAGAAAAAAATGATCTAAGCGGTTTTCTTTTCTAGTGGGGTAGTAATGACCTGAGAATAATCCGTGCAAAGCAAGCATATTAAGGTAGTTGGATCGATTATTGTAGTCATAGTTTTGATTTACTGAAGAAATTATATTAATATTTAAGTCGCCGGTAAGTACAACATTTCTATTCCTATTTAATGTATCTAGATGTAAGTTCAAAGAGTTTATAAAATTATCTGCATTTGAGTTAGATGGAGAGCGATATATTCCTAAAATAATGTTATTACCAATCTTAATTTGTAGACACGAAGCATGTACTAACTTAATTTCTTTGACATTGGCTGTTACAGATTTCTTCACGTAAACCACAAATCCATCATTTTGGTTCAAATGGTATGTTGTGGCAAACGAGGTATAGTTTTTAAGACAGGGGATTGGCTTATCTGGGCTAATACGGCATTCTGTTAAAACTAATACATCAGGACAAGTTTTTAGGCTAGAAAGAGTAACTTCTAAATCATTAATGTTTCCATATATACTTCTTATGTTTTGTGTTATTACTGTCAATCCCTTGTCTTTATTAGATACATGTGAGGTCAGGTTTTCAATGTTACATTGAAAAGCCTGCGCTACCTCAGAGTTGTCTATCTCACTTAAGGTTTCAAGGGGCCTATCCATTATAAAGTGCGGTGGAAAACAAGCCATACGTTTCAATAGGTTGCTGATAAGTAGTTATTCTAAGTTTGTCACAGTATAATAAGTTTGTCTTCTTAAGTATTGAGAGAATAATATCTTGAACATGTTTTGCTGACCTTCCATCTCCTTTTCTTGCGGCGTTGCGGATGCTAAGATGCCCGCAGATGATCGTCTTTGCTTCTTCGATTTCCTTTTCGGAGAAATTCGAGGTGCATATTCGGTTTATGATTGGTTCTTCAAGGACATCAATCCTATTCGACACGTAGCACAATACTTCGTTGATGATGATTTGGTTATCACCGTCACCCATTGTGAGGTAAAAGATGAACTTGTTTACCAGGGTGTATAGCCATTAGTGGCATCTAGAGAACGGGTAACGCGTGCGCTTCGTATCGCTGCGAGCGAGGTACTCGATTTATGAGTTTATCATTGGAAGAGAAGTTTATGTTAAGATGAGTTGCAATAATATTTTTGGGCCTAGATTGTCAACTAAAGGCGTCTGTCAAGGTGGCATTTTTAGCCCTTTATTGTATATTCTCTACATCCACAGGCTCAATGAAATGTTAGGAACAGAAGTCAGCAACTTACAGTTTGCCGATGATCTGAAGATGGCAATCTCCTTCTTTCTAAACTACTAATGCTTAACTCTAATAACTTTTTAACTTGTAACATTCAAGAAACTTTAACTTTTAAGAGTAAATATAATATCTACAATAGTAGTACTTTGCCTTATTATGAAGGATCATATGAGAGCAAATTCTGTGGGTTAAAGATTCACATAGATAGGACACTGAGTGATAAATATGCAGTTTACAATAAATTGGATGAACACAGAGAGTTTAGACAAATTTATACAGATGCCTCGAAATGTAACGAAAACGTCTCCATGGCTTACTATGATCCTGTCACTAAATTGGGACATGGGTTCAGATTTCCATCAAATGCAAGTATATACACAGCAGAAGCTCAAGCCATTTATGCATCTTTAGAATATATAGAATCAACTAACCTCAGTTTCAAGAAATGGTTGATAATTTCGGACAGCATGAGCGTTTTAATGGCACTGTCAGATCCCACGTACAATGGTAGCACAAACTATATTATTTATAACATAAGGCAGAAAATTAGTAGGCTTTGGCTCAATCAAGATAGAGAAATAAGTTTGTTTTGGACACATCTCACATTGGCGTCTCTGGCAACGAACTCGCTGATAAACTTGCCAGCTCTATAATAAAAAACCCCAATATTCACCAAATACCTGTCAAGAACATTAAGTTGCCAGCTTCAGATTGCAAAACCGATATTAGAACGAATATTAAACATCAATGGATGCTTCATTGGAGAGAAACGACACAAATAAAAGGAAAATGGTACAGCTATATTAACTCAAACATTAAGAGACCATGGTTTATCGTCGGAAAATATCTACATAGAAACTTTTACACAACAATTTGTCGTTTGAGAATTGGACATGGCAGATTTAATGAACATTTACATAAGATTGAAAATGATTCCTTCCCCAAATTGTACATTTTGTAATTCTGAAAACCAATCTCTAAATCATATATTTTTTGATTGCCCTCAATTCAATATACAAAGACTAGTAGGTATTCATTGACAGCTTATTGAACATTTACAAAGAAGCCCTGGATATCCCGCGCTCTATTCAGGATCTCCTTAAGAATATAGAAGCATTTTACCCTATTTATAATTTTATTAAGAGTACCATTGGAGTTATTTGAAAAATAATAATACACCGGAATAGGAGGAAAATTGATACCTGATTTGACAACACGGATTGACCTAAACATACTGGATTATGAAGTTAAAGAATAAATGCCTCGAATATATAATAAAGACTGAAGAAAATACCTACGGAAAGACAAGGCTTTTAGCCTCAATCAATATGAAGAGAAGAAAAGAAATTAAAATAAGACCAGGCGGTATGGGCTTAAGCTCTTAGCCTTTTCCATAAAGGAAAAAACATTACAAAAAAAAAATAACGCCCTCCTTGACCGCAGCGGGCAAGACTTCAAAATGCGTTAACCGGCAAATGCCCGCAGCGGGCGGATTTCCGGTCGCATAGAGATGGGCGCTTTTAAACTAAAAATATAGGTTGGGAGCCGCGTTTGTACTTACAGTTGGTCACCCCATACACGAACGTATCTGTGGAGCTATCAAAAACCAGTTGAATCGCGTTTCACATGTTTTTGTGTTCATTCTCTAAAACCACAAGTGGTTGACTCAGCTGCACAAATTAACAGATCAAAAGAGTTAATAAAGTTAGTTTGTATGAATTTGTAATTTCCAAAAAAAATGTTACAAATACTAATAAATGATTAAGAATGATAAATGAGATATGCTCGTAAATAATGTGGTCTATTCAAATATGCTTATAAAGGGTTTTTTCAATACCTATGTATTATTGTGCATGAGGATTGCAACTAATTGATATTGTGGTTGAGCGTTATCACTTATCCTAACCGAATGCGTCGAACAAGACGAAAGAAACAAATTATGCAATTATTTATATTGGCGCCATTTAAGTCCTGACTTGACTTGGTGATCTTCTCACACCCCTTCCAGGGTGCGGGGTTGCGGTCCCGGGGCAATGGCCCCCTTCCGCGGAGTCTTCCGCTGGCCGTGACTACGGCCAGGTCATTGGGTGGCTGAGGTGTTCTTCGGGTTGTGTGGCCTCAATCCAGGGGTGCTGCCGGCTCGGCAACCAGGTCTCGAGGTAGGCGGCGACGGTCAGGCGGGCGCGCGTGGTATGGCGCCAGGTCTCGCACGAGCGGGTGTTGAGAGCCGTCCGCTCGTGCGAACATGTTCGTTGCCAGCCTCTGGACGAACTTGTCCAGTGTCTCCAATCCTAGGTCCCTTGCGATCGTTGCGTTTCTCACGTAGCGAGGCGCGCCGACGATGGTACGCAAGGAGAGGTTTTCTTGGGCCCGGAGTCTCTTCTTGTTGGACTCCGAGCAGAGGGCGTACCATGCCGGCGAGGCATACGTGAGGCGGGACCTGATGTACGTTTTATAGATCCCGAGCTTCGACCGCAGGGGGAGGCCGGAGTCCAGGAGTGGACGAAGTTTTGCCCGTGCAGCCCGGACCTGGTTTACGACGTTGTCGACGTGGGTCTTCATCGTGAGCCGGCGGTCTATGGTGACCCCCAGATACTTCACTTGGTGCAGCCACCCAATGTCCTTCCCTTGGAGTTGGAGTGGTGGTGGCAGGTTGCTCTGGCCGGTGATCATCGCCTGCGTCTTCCCGACGTTGACGGAGAGCCTCCATTTGGCCAGCCATTTAGGCAGGGTGTCCAGCGTGCGTTGCATTTTGACGGCGGCGTGGGGTGCTTTGTAGGACGACGCATAGTATGCTGCGTCGTCAGCGAAGAGGGCCAGCTGTACACCAGGGCCAACTGGGATGTCATCCGTGTATCGGGAGTAGCAGGCGGGTGAAAGACAGGAACCTTGTGGGACGCCGGCTTCGATGGGGCGGGCTTCTGACACGGCGTCTTCCACCACCACTCAGTAGTGGCGACTCCGTAGGAACGAGGCCACGACGCGGGTGATTCGTCGTGGAGCTGGGGACGTCGACAGCTTGTACAGCAACCCCTCGTGCCATACTCTGTCGAACGCCTTCTCCATGTCCAGGAGTACTGCGACGGTGTATTCTTTCTTATTCCGACAGACCGTCATGTCGTTCAGTACCCTGGTGAGCTGGAGCGTCGTCGAATGCTCTGGCCTGAAGCCGAACTGTTCCGGGCGAGCTTGGATGTGTGGCAGCAGTCTTCCTAGCAGCAGCTTCTCGAACACCTTTGACATGGTGCTCAGGAGGGTGATGGGCCGATAGCTCTCGGGCTTCTTGACATTCTTGCCCGGCTTGGGGAGCATTATGACCAGGCCTTCCTTTCATGTAGTAGGGAAGTGCCCCGTGCGCATGATGCCGTTAAACAGGCGCGTCATAGCCGCCACAGTCGGTAGCGGCAAGTTGCGCAGCGCCATGTTGGTGATTCGGTCTGCGCCCGGGGCTTTCCTGGGCTTGGTGCGCCTGATCGTTCGCAGGACTTGGCCGGGCGAGAAGAAGATGGGGTCCTCTTCAGGAGCTATCGGCGTCGCGAAGTAGTGCCGCAGGTGTTCCTCCACTGCTGCTACGTGTTCGGCGTCGTCGGTGGGGTTCGGCTTGAACTGCCTCTCCAGGCATTCGGCGAAAATTTCAGCTCGGTCTTTTGCTCTGAATCTCGGGAAGCCGTCGCTGCCCAGCAGCGGTCGAACAGGAGCCGGGGTGGCCGACAGCTGCCGGCATAAGCGATGCACGGAGGGGACGTGATCGCCTACGGACTCGATGTGGCGTTCCCAAGATTCTTCTGCGTGGTCGGCAAGGCATCTTTTGGTGGTGGCCGTCATGGCGTTGAGGCGGGACTTCAGAGTTGGGCACCGGGTTTGTTGCCATAGCTTCCGGAGACGGCGCTGTTCGCAGATCAGTGCCTGAATCTTCGCCGGGAGGGGTTGGGGTTTCCTCCGGCTAGAGACGGTGTGCGAGGATGTGTCGAGCGCGTCCTGGATCTTGCTAGTCAACTCTGAAGGCTTCGACGTCTTCTGGCTGTGTGGCTGTCCGGGTGGTGGAGTTTTCGGCGAGTGCGGCCGAGAAGGAGGCCCAGTTGTACCGTCGACGGGGCGCTGGTGGCGAGACTCTTGTTGGCAAATCCGCAAGGACGAGGAGAATGGGTCTGTGATCCGAGGGGAGGTCTGGCAGGACTTCCTGGCTTGGCTGGGTCCGGATTCCTTTGTAGACTACGATGTCGATGATGTCCCCAGAGCCGTCCGGGTTGTAGTGAGTCGGCTCATAGGGTCCGATGACATCGTAGTCGTGGCTCACGGAGTCGGCGAGGAGTGCGCGTCCGGCGGCGCACACTTTCGAGGAGTTCCAGTGTGGGTGCTTGGCGTTGAGGTCTCCGGCGATGAGAGTCGGTTGCGGCGACTCCAGCAGTCCCCGGAGCTCCCTGGGATTGAGTCTCTCACCGGGGGGGTGATAGGCGGCATAGAGTCGCACAACGTTGCCGGCGACCTGTACTTCGACGCCAAGGACGTAGATTGTAGTGTGCTCCTCGAAGTCGATGGGTTGGTGGACGATACTCCTTTTAACCAGGATAGCCAGACCTCTGTAGGCAATCCCCTGCGGGGATCGCTCGTCCTTGCGGTAGGTTGTGTAGCCGGGGAGGGTGAGCTTCATCTTCACGGTGAGGTGGGTTTCGCTAACCAGCATGACGTCGACTCGGTACTCTCGCAGGAAGGTTTTGAGCAGCTGCTTCTTTCCTTTGAGTGACTGGGCGTTCCAGTGCACAATCCTTAAGGAGTCAGCCATCAGGGCAGATGTTCGGCGATACTCCTTAGGACTGCGGGATCTTGGAGTGCTTTGATGAGTGCTGCGACAAGATCCCTCGGCGGTTCGTTCTCTGGTGGAGGTGGTGGTGCTGCGGCTCCTTTCTCCTCAGCCGCTCTCGGCACTTCGTTCTTCTTTCCCCCCCGCTTCCGTTTGCGCTTGGGTAGGGGCGCGCCTGGCGCGGTGGCCGGGTTGGCCTCCGCCATGAGTGATGAGGGCGCCGACTCCTGCACAGTTGGGGGTTTGGGGGGGGGGGGGCGGCTGCGTCTTGGGGCCACCGGTTCGGGCCGCTGGACCGGCCTTCTTGTTTCGGCTCTCTTGCCGGAATACTGGGCACGACGTGTTGTTTGCCGTGTGCGGGCCTCCGCAGTTGGCACACGTCGGCGGCATCTCTCTAGGCCGGTCGCAGTCCGCGGCGGGGTGCGGTCCTCCGCAACGCACGCAGGCCTGGGGGCGGTGGCAGTTGTGGCTGCTATGCCTAAACTTCTGGCATCGGTGGCATTGAGCTGGTCCTTTCTTCCCGCGCCACGCCTCGATCTTCACGCCGGGCATAAAAAGTAGCTCGTCTGTATCGTACAGACTGGCTGTTATACCCGGCGTCTTCTTCAGCTGCGCGTGGAAAATGCAGCCCGGTCTGCCCTTCCGTGCCCGAATCTGTTTGTCAAAGCTGGCCTCGTAGCCGCGCTCTGCCAGCGCGGAAGTGATCTCCGCGGGCTCAGTGTTTGCCGGCAGCCCCCGGATGGCAATCTTCAGGCTCCTTTCGGCGGGAAGCGAGTAGGAGTACCAGTGCACCCCTGTGGTCTTCTCCAACGTCGAGAGGTACGACTGGACGCACCGGTATTCCTCGTCATCTGCAGGCGAAAATCGCACACCCTTTTGGTAGGGGCGCGCGTTCGGGACCCTCTTCAGCCGCTGCTGGATTTCGCGGAAGTGGTGGACCCAGTTCGGGAGGGTCTCCACCACTATAGGTGGGTAGCGCGGCTTGGAGGGCGGTTTCGTGACGGCCACGCCCGTAGCGGGGGCACCGGGTGGCGGCGGGGCGCCTGCGGTAGGCGACGCGGCAGGGGGCGCACTAGCGGGCACAGCGGGGGGTGCGGCGGGTGGCGGGCGGCGGGCGACGGCGGGCGGCGCGGCGAGGTCCATTTAAGTCCGCGTATACCCGACCACGAAAACTCAGCATGTCATAAAGAAAATTTTATGAAATGGAAAATGCTTCAGCAACAAATCAAAAATAAGACCACCATAGATGCATCTTTACTAAAGGCTATGATATTGATCAAGAAACAAAAAAGTGGAGACATATTTTAAAAGTGTGTACTAGCATAATTTTATTTTGCGCGGAAAATAATTTACCTCTCAGAGGCTCTCATGAGCATATTGGAGAAGCAGGATCTGGAGTATTCTTAAGTGCCGTGGATATGATTTCAAAATTTGATCCTGAGCACGTCGAGTCACTTAATAAAGGCAATATTTCGTATTTTACGCCATATATTCAAAACGAGTTAATAGATATTCTCGCTTCCGAGGTCAAAAAACAAATTATAGACTAAGTTCGTGCCGCGAAATACTTCTCTATGATTTTTGATTGCACGCCGGACGTATCGCATCAAGAACAGATGTCACAAATTTTGAGGTTCGTAAAATATTTGAACAGATAGTTACCATAGAAGAACGTTTCAAAGATTTTATTCTATCTCATGAAAAAACGGGCGAAGGATTGTCAAAAGAAATTTTAACAAAATTAGAAGCTGACGGATTGAAAATTGATGATGTTCGTGGCCAAGGGTACGATAATGGTAGTAACATGGCTGGTAAATATAACGGAGTTCAAGCCAAAATAAAACAAATTAATGTAAATGCTGAATACCTACCTAGTGCAGCACATTCTTTGAATTTATCTGGCGTACATGCCGCTAGTGGAACACCCGACATGATCACATTTTTTGGAACAATTCAGAAGATATTTGTCTTTTTTTCGAGTTCTACCATCAGATGGGAAACTTTAATGAAACATTTAAAAATTTCTTTAAAGAAACACGCCGACACTAGATGGGCTTCTAAAGCTAGAGCCGTTAAAGCTTTAAATATGTAACTGCCCCAAATCTGGTGCGTACAAAAATTTTTAACTACCAATGATTACAATGCAGAAACAATAGCTACAGCTAAAAGCATTATGGGTCTAATAAACTATAAATTTATATGTATTCTGCAAATTTGGGATCAAGTTTTGGAGTCTGTTGATAGGGTGAACGTAGCTTTACAGTCGAAAACTATTGCTATCGACAAAGCCTCTGAATTAATCAAGGGATTAAATAAAACTAAATCATTCATAAAAAAATAAATAAATCCTAAAAAATTCATTATTCTTATAGAAAATAAAAAAAAATCTTAAAAAACAAATTATATTATTAATAATTTAAAGTTAATAATAAAATAATTTAAAATTAACAAGGCAGATTCAGAATATTCGCGAGACTGTAGATAACATTTTCGAAAAGGCCAAAAAAGTTTGTGAAGAATGTGAAATTGAAGATTTTCCGGAAAAACGTAAAAAGCGAGTAAAAAGACACGACCTAAGAGAAAGTTCAGACGCCGCAAATTAATATGTATGAAGCAATTGATAAAATGATTTCTGAATTCACATGGCGATTCGAGAAACTTCACAACATTCACCACCTTTTTAATTTTTTGACAATAGAACAGATAGAACTAAAAAAACATTTCGCTGATTTGAGTATCAAATATTCAGCAGATATTAATGCTACTGAATTTTGGGCAGAATTAGACACAATATATACTTTATTGCACAAAATAACAGATTTTACAGTGGAAAATGGAGAAGACATGACAAAGGCGAGCTTACCTCTATAAAGAGATTTCTTCCAGCAAACCTAGGATGGAAAGGAAATAATTGACAACAGGTAGACCTAAGTGCACAACATAAAACAAAATAATTAAACACAATAAACTACTTAGCAATACGTACATAAATACCAGAATTATGTATATAAATATTTAAAAAAAATAATAAAAAAAAACCTAAATAAAATTACTTAGATTTAATAAGGTAGAGAAAGATAGTGTTATTTCAACCGACTTTTAAATATGTTGAGAGACGGACTGTCTCTAATAACGTTGGGGAGTTTGTTCCAGAGTTGGATGGCGCGAAGTCGGAACCCATGTTCGTAGGCGGCAGTATTGTGTTGCGGAGTTTTAAGTAGCGACCGAGTGTGCGATCTCCGTGGCCTATCCGGGGACAGAAATTCGAAACGATCTCGTAAGAAGCCAGGATAGCGAGGATTATATAAAATGTTGAAGAGGCAAATGAGGATGTGGAAATCCCGGCGAAGACGAATCGGACACTTTAAAGAGTCAAGTTGAAACGACTATATTATTTGATAAATGTGACCGTAATTCAAGTCTGAGTCTTCTTAAAGCTATAGTCGAACTAGATTTAAAAGAGATGTTTCCCAATGTAGTAGTCGCTATAAAGATTTTTTTAACAATGCCAGTGACTGTAGCTTCCTGCGAAAGATCATTCAGTAAGCTTAAATTAATAAAAACTTACTTGCGCTCGACGATTGGCCAAGAAAGGTTGAACGGCCTAGCGATTTTGTCGATTGAACGCGACATAGGACGATGCCTGTCGTATGAAAAGGTTATCAACGATTTCGCAATGAAGAAAGCGCGAAAAGTAAATCTTTAAAAAGTTTATGGCTTGCTTTAATAAATCTTTACTATCTGAACTCATTCATTTGTGGTTTCATTAATTTGTAGTTGTGAATAATCTTGCAAATATTTTCGAATAAACGTTTTTTCACCAATTCATACTGAAATGCAATTTATATTATGATACCTTCCGTATTCAAAACTCTACCATACCAAGTACTTAAAATTAAATTAATTTACAGTTTACTGAAACTTTGCAGGGTGTTATTTTTTATAGAATTATGAAAACCATAGTGGCCCAAAAATTAAATCTTAAGCATCAGGGTGGGCAACGCATTTGCACTAGTGAACTTGCGATTGAGTTTTAGTGAGTGAGACACAGTGGGTGGTATAATAGGCGAAGGGTCCACTTAATATCTGTTAAATCCACGCCTCAACCGAATAGGGGTGGAATCTTGGTAGGGTTGTTTTTCAGTGGAATGTCACAAGCAGTACTGACCTTGACGCCGTGGACCGGCATTCGAAAGCTCAATTCGAGGCGGGAGTACGGGATGAGGAACACGAGGGTGGGAGTGATGGGAGTCGAATCTTACTCGCGTCGTAGGCCGCTGCTGTTGCCGTCGTGATGCTGCCGACTACAAGGGTCGCTATCCGAACGCGACGAATTGATGACCGAACCACTTCAACCTTTCACAGCACGAAGCACTCACTACGATGACGTGAAATCTACTTATTTCTTGACGATTGTTACGATATTATAATAATTAACATACAGCCAAGGCCCGAATGCCTGACGCCGACATTTTTACCATGTGCCAAGTGACAGCTAGCTAGTCATTTTTTTTCTATGCAAGTGACAGCTAGCTAGTGATGTCCCGATCACTCGCGGTCGATCCGCGCAACGAAAAACCGGTGCGTTCCGAAGCATAAATATTAAACAGTCACCCGCCCGGACAGGCCCGAACCTGTCCCTAATCAATAGGAAGGCGAGAAAGTGTTGCGACCGCTCTCTTGAGGACCGAGTCCCCCACCTTGACTTCTGCTGATCGAGGCGTGCCATCCCGACCCGTGTACAAATTGACGATCCGTCCTCGTCTCCATCTCAATGATGGCAGGTTCGCATCCTTAATCAGCACCAAATCACCGACTTGAGGGAGGCTCGTCCGGTCAGTCCACTTAAGGCGCTGCTGCAAGATGAGCAAGTACTCAAGGGACCACCGTTTCCAAAAATCTTGAGCCATCTGATGCAACATCTGCCACCTAGTTAACTGACTTAACTTAACATCACCGAATGGGTATTCTGGCAGGGCGTTAAGGGGCTGACCCATCAGGAAGTGACCCGGCGTCAACGCTTCCAAATCATTTGGATCCGAACTGAGCGGGCACAACGGACGCGAGTTCAGTGTCATTTCAATTTTACAGAACAGCGTCGCAAGCTCTTCAAAGCGTAGAGAGGTCTCACCGATGATCCTCGTCAGGTGCAACTTAGCCGATTTAACCGCAGCCTCAAAAATTCCTCCCCAATGAGGACATCCCGGCGGACTGAAAACCCATTCAATCCCTTGTCGGGAGCAAGCCGTACCGATGGCGTCCTGGTTACCGTTCATGAATTGAGTGACCTCCTGCAGATATCGCTTGGCTCCGAAAATTTGTGCCGTTGTCCGAACGGATTAATGACGGGAGGCCCCTTCGTGAGACGAACCGATCCAGACATGCGATAAATGCCTCCGTAGTGAGGTCACTGACCACCTCCAAGTGGACTGCCTTCGTGGCCAGGCACACGAAGACGCACAGGTATGCCTTCACTAATCTGGCGTTCCGTAGCTGTGAAGACTTGACCATGAATGGTCCCGCGAAATCCGTTCCGACACCCGCAAAGGGCCGGAATTCGTTAACCCTATCCGAGGGCAAATCGCCTATCTGGGGCTGCATCGTAGCCGCCTTGGCCCGATAACAAGGCAGGCACCGAAATACGACGCTACGCACTAAGCGTCTTCCCGATAGAATCCAGAACTCGCGCTGGAGAAACGCCATCAAGGCGTGGCATCTGACATGCCCATTCCGAATGTGTCGATCCTGTATCAACAGTTCGACCAACCTCCCTTTCCTAGGGAGTAACAACGGGTGGCGAGCCGCATAAGGCAGGTTGGCATTCCGCAGCCGACCTCCTACCCTCAGCAATTCTTGAGGGTCAATAAACGGGTTGAGCCGAGCCACAGCTCCCTTCAGTTGGACGCGTCCGCGTCTCAGAATGTCCAGTTCGGACTTAAGTGCACCGTCTGCACGTTCCGTACCAATGCGAACAACGCAAGGTTCCGTTCCCGTGGTGTCAGGACCTGTGTCCGCACTCGTTGCGCCTCAGAATTCCGACAATTCCGCGCAAATCGGAAGATCCAGGCGGTCACATTGACCAGCTTGTCGAGCCAGCTGTACCGTTCCAGCAGGCTGAACTCCTCTTCCGGCTCTGGTTGCGTCATACAGACACCAACTATCAAGGCGCCGTTCGCAAAGGTAACGCGTGGACTCATTGGCCAATCCGATTCGGCTTGAGTTAACCATTTTGGACCCCACCACAAGGGATGTCCAACTAACTCCGGAGCGTGACACTCACGAGACGCACAGTCTGCTGGGTTCATTTTCCCTGGAACATGTCTCCAGATTAAGGGAACCTCCGAATTCAAAATCTGCGAAACCCGATTCGCCACAAAAATCTCCAGCTTGTGAACTGAAGCCTTCAGCATAACACGATCTGGCTGTCCGTCCAAGCGTAGACCGTATCTTCTAACGCTATTGACCCACGAAGAACCGTCATCGTGTGGTTGAGCAGACAAGTCAGGAGAGCCGCTCCTGAAAGCTCTAATTTGGGAATGGTCAGGCGAGTGCGCAACGGCGCAACCTTGCTCTTGGCCATGACCAACCGCACATCAACCTCCCCCGAGGAGTCGACCGTACGCAGATACACCGCAGCTCCGTAGCCCTTCTCCGAGGCATCGCAAAACCCATGCAGGGTGGCGGTGTATCGTTTGGTGGGGACCAACCTCCGTGGCAGTGAAATCCGATTGATGCCAGGAAGGGTCGAAAAGAACGATTCCCACTCGGAGCTCAATGACCCGCCGATCGGGTCGTCCCATTTCAGCTCAGCAGACCACAATTGCTGCATAAAACACTTGAGCTGAAATGTTACCGGGGTGATCCACCCGTTTGGATCAAATGTCCTAGCCACCGTTGAAAGGACGTTCCGTTTCGTCCATACCTTCGGGGAGTCCAACTCGACCCGATACGAAAACATGTCTGACACCGGCTGGTACTGGACGCCTTATACCGACAACATATTCGGATTTTCCAGATTTTCGAAAATGTGGGGATCCTGCTGGTACTCATCCGGAAGGCCAGACAGTGACTCTGGAGAGTTCGACATCCATTTCCGGAGCTCGTAACCTCCACCCCGTAAGAGCTCAACTAGCTCGTCCCGTCGAGCGAGCGCCTCCTCTACGGAATCTGCACAAGTACAGATATCGTCCACGTAGAAATCCTGCTCCAGGATCGCTGCTCCTCTAGGGAAATTTAACCGTTCTCGATCCGCTAACTCCCGCAGAATGCGAATCGCCAAATAAGGACTACACCGTAGCCCGTACGTGTTGGTGTTCAGCTCGTACACTTTGATGGGCTGATCTGGGCTCTCTCGCCACAGTATCAGCTGATACCGTCTATCGTCAGGGTGAATGACCGTCTGCCTAAACATCATCCGGATGCCAGCTACAAACACAACATTGTGTCGACGGAACCGTGTGATAACATCCGCGATGTCATGGTTCAACTTCGGCCCTGAATGCAAACACTGGTTCAGGTTCATGGCGTTAGATGTTGATGCCGACCCATCGAACACTACCCGTATTTGGCCCTCCGGGGTCCTCAAGACCGCGTGATGAGGCAGGAAGCAGTGGTCTTCACGCTTCCAGTCGATACCCGAAACCGACATGTGGCCGAGCGACTCGTATTCCCGAATGAAGTCGACGTACTTCTGCCGGAAAATCCCGTCACGCTTCATGCGTCGTTCCATCGACAGAAGCCGCGTCTCGGCTGCATGGTGTGAACTGCCCAGCGTTGGGCGATCACTCCGGAATGGAAGACGTGTGGGAAATCGACCTGACCGAAGGCGACCAGTATTGTTCCGATAAAACTGTTCACACTCTTCTTCAACCGGGTCCAACCGGCGGACCATAGGTGGTTCCTCCACCTCCCAACACTTCTGTATCACCTCCGAGAGTACAGAACCGAATAAGGGACTACTAGTCGCTAGGCGTGGGGCTGCCGGCATGACCGGACCCATTACCGCATGGCCCAGTCTGGTGTTGACCGAAACCAGACCAGTCGCCTGCAACACGTTGACACCTGGCACTAACAGGTATCCCAAGGCATCAACACCCAATAAAATGTCTACTGGGCCCGGAATATCCCAGTGGTGGACTCCCAGCCTTCGCGCTACTCATAGGTGCCATCTGACACCCGCCCGTAACACGCGGTGAGCCAGCGGCCCGAAGTCCTCGCTGACCGTGGACAGCGGCGACCGAACCCCGGCTATCCCGCATGTTACCCCCCGCGCTGCCCCTTTCCCCTCGGGGGGGGTCCCGTCCGCGGGTACCCCAGTCACCCCGTTGGTGACTCCCGTTGAGCCCTCCTCACGCTTGAGCAGGACAACATCCATGTCCGGTCGCTCCACATACTGATGAGTATGGGCGAGCCATCTCATTTCCTCCCGGACACCATTCCGCAGTACCGTCAAGGGTGAAGGTGCCATGTTGACCGATTTAATAGATTCTGGTCCTATACTTCACTACCGAACTAAGTATAGCCAGAGACCAGCACTTGCCCGTCAGCGCTGGGCACAGAAATTAAAACTAAGTTGTCAAAACTAAGGCAACCACTAAAACAATTAAATCCTAAAAATATTTAATATGGTCGCCCTGTGGATATACACCTTATAACTATACACTCTAAATCAATTAGAGAATGCCACCATAAAGCACAATAAAAAATAACACCCAAAAATGTATTATAAAAAAAGCTATTTTTAATAGAATGTAGGTAGCCGTGAACCTTCTAGAAGTGGCCTTTCCGATATGACCTGCACTTCTACTGAGGTCAGCAAAATCAGCTTAATACCCCTTAAATAGCCTGACCCTGCTCTGTAAACCGAAATAACACTGCAATACTATAGAACCCGACGTTCTATTAAAAGCAATACAATATAGTTACTTCGCAGAATGACCGTTGAATCCTTTATGCGCACAAACAGTAGTTTCCGACTACAAATTTATAATAATCGTTAACTAAATCGTCAATTATACGTTCACTAACCGAAAATGAACCCAAATTGTGGTATACCGACCACAAAAGACTCACTCACAACAAAGATTGCCGACCAATCTGAGGTACCCTCTCCCACTACAAAAAACAACCCTACAACCGTCCGTGAATCGATTTCCTACTAGGAAACCGCGCCTCTGCTACCAAAATGTTAAATCCACGCCTCAACCGAAAAGGGGTGGAATCTTGGTAGGGTTGTTTTTCAGTGGAATGTCACAAGCAGTACTGACCTTGACGCCGTGGACCGGCATTCGAAAGCTCAATTCGAGGCGGGAGTACGGGATGAGGAACACGAGGTTGGGGGGTGATGGTAGTCGAATCTTACTCGCGTCGTAGGCCGCTGCTGTTGCCGTCGTGATGCTGCCGACTACATGGGTCGCTATCCGAACGCGACGAATTGGTGACCGAACCACTTCAACCTTTCACAGCACGAAGCACTCACTACGATGACGTGAAATCTACTTATTTCTTGACGATTGTTACGATATTATTATAATTAACATACAGCCAAGGCCCGAATGCCTGACGCCGTCATTTTTACCATGTGCCAAGTGACAGCTAGCTAGTGATGTCCCGATCACTCGAGGTCGATCCGCGCAACGAAAAACCGGTGCGTTCCGAAGCATAAATATTAAACAACATCAGATGGCTCATCTGCTTATTTGCTCACATCAATTCTTTAAAAAAATAGATTTTTCTTTCAAAATATTAGATAATTAGTCCACCAACACCAAGTTCCTTGTGCTTTATTTTATCACCCTGAATGAAATAAAGTAGGCCTATACATAGCATTGCTCTAGGGTACCTATAATATCTAAAAAAACAAGGGCGTAGTTATAGAAGGCGGGGCGCAAAAAAGGCTATTTACGGCACTGGTTTTAAGGACCCTCACTATATGACAGTTGCATAAACTACTATTAAATAACATTGTAAGCACAGAAATCTAAATAAGGTAATAGAAATGTTGTATGCCAGCCTCAAACTGCCGGAAACACTTTTTGCCGCCCCGCCCCCGCCACTAGCACTTCTACTATCTCGCTCACATAGCTATTCTCTAGTCTTACCACATCAATAGGTTCCACTGGAGTTTTGTCAGCAACGAGTTGAAGTGAAGAGCATGCAGAGTTGCTTGCAGAAATATTGGTTTAGGCTGGTTCAAGACTGGTTTCTTTCACGTTTCGTGAGACTCTCGCTGCCGCACGAGGGGTAGGGGTGGGGGTTGAGCGCGCGGGCAGAGGCAAGATAACACTGTCGAGCATAATAGGTAGAGGGGAATAACAGCGCAGCGTGTGTGGATAAGTACGTGAGATACTTATGGAAATAAAATATAAACAATATGTACCTTCATCACTTCCTTAAAAAGTCCCTTTCACAGTGTGTTTTTTTTATTAGGTAGTCATAAAAGTGATTGAAGGCCGTATATCTGGACTTCTCGATCAAGCACAATCACCAGAACAGGCTGGGTTTAGACCTGGCATGTCCACCACATACCACTTACACGCTCTCAATCAATTAATAGAAAATCACCAAGAATATCAATTTCCTCTCTATCTGGCATTTGTAGATTACAGCAAGGCATTTGACAGCATAACACATAAATCAATTTTCGAAGCATTATATGCCCAAGAGATACACGGCTTTTATTAAAATCTCATTAAATGTTTATACTATAATAGTACAGCGGCCATAAAATTACAGACCTCTGGACCTTCCTTTCCAATTCAAAAAGGGCTGAAACAAGGAGACCACCTTCCCCAAAACTCTTCACGAGCACCTTAGAAGAAGTAAAATTCAGAAAAGTAACACCAGAATGGGAACAGAAAGGCATCGAAGTTGGCGAAACAAGTTTGACCAACCTTCGTTTTGCTGAAGATATGGTGTTATTTTCTCGTTCTGCAGGAGAGCTAGGGTCCATGCTGCAAGACCTCAGCGTGGCAAGCCTCGAGGTGGGACTGCAGATGAACATGTCAAAAACCAAGGTCATGCATGACAAATAGCACTGAGCATACAGTGGAAGTGGATGGGTCCGGAATTGCATATGTCCAAGAATGCATCTACTTGGGCCAAATAGTCTCCTTCCAGAGCAGACAAGACAAAGAGGTCGAAAGACGAATTGATAACGCCTGGAGGAGCTATTGGACCATGAAAGAGCTCATGAAGGGACAACTTCCGTTGTCTCTAAAACGAAAGCTCATGGACATGTGCATTCTTCCCATCCTTACCTACGGAGCTCAGACTTGGTCTTTGACTGACATCCAAAAGTCTAGGCTCGAGGTTTGCCAGCGAAATATGGAGCGCAGTATCCTGGGCGTCCGATTGGTGGATCGGGTCAGGAAAACTGAGATACGCTCCAGAACTAAAATAAAGGACGTAGCGGAAAAGGCAGCTGAATTGAAGTGGGATTGGGCAGGCCACGTCGCCCGTTTGCAACCGGACCGATGGGCCAAACTAACAACTTTCTGGATCCCCAACGCGAAAAGGGGACGTGGTCGACCCAGGAAGCGCTGGAGTGACGAATTGAGGTACCACAACAACAACTGGTGGGAGGTAGCCCAGGGGCGTGAAGAGTGGAGGAGGGGAAGTGAGGCCTATGCCCAGCAGTGGGATGATGTAGGCTAATTAATATATATGATTAAATTGGCCCAACATCATGATAAGTTATGAGTCTATGGCTGTACGAAAGTCAGAAAACCAGGAAAAGTAGATACAATTTAAAAATCTGCAATATTTTATCCTAATTTGGTCTTTTTGTCATGTGGCAATGGTAAATATAATATGACATGAACTAAGGAAACAGAATTTATCAAAAACGTGTATGAAATTATGAGTGGAATCAAACTGATATTGGTCATATTTAAGTTCTCGGTCCGAGAATATTCTCAATGCGAGAACATTCCTTTTCCCTATCGCTAGCGGTAAGTCATGCTATGAGTATAAATGAGCGGCACCTCTGACTCATCTGTTTGGTGATGCATGGACACTGTGCGAGAATGTGGAAGGTTTTGCGAGATTAATGTGACTGTGATTAATTTGTAATATGAAATATCTAAATTGAAGTTAAATTTTATAGCTGCCATTTAGAATTATTTGACTGTTTTTAAATTGTTTTGTCTTATTTGTAATTTGAATTTAATATTAAGTTGACATACTGATTGAAGTGAAATTAACAATTTGTAGTTTAATTTCTTATAATATATGTTATCAATGCTGTCTTGTTCGGTGTAGGTATGTACAACGCATTAGAATTGTTTCTGAGATGTTGTACTTACGTAATTTGACAAATAAAATAAACGTAGATTTTTATAATAAAACTTTATTTCATTTTATTTAAATATAAACAAGGAATTTATACAACTCTTATTCAATTTTAATGTACTATCTTTACAAGATCTGACAGATGTCATGATAATTAAATTGTCCTATTCCAAATTATTCATTACCATAGTTATTTATAAATTTATGACTGGAACTAAGTGAGAAGTTGCATTAGGTGTGAGTTCTATAGATGGCTGTCTATGAGGTTCTCAATTTTAGTATAGATAAACAAAATATCGGTAATTTTCCGTGGTACGGTTGTGTAGTCCGGTTAACCGGATTGAAAATTGATAGGATCAAGAAATTATTTTAATTTTCCGTGGTCTGGTCAACCGAACAGTGGAAAACAAAAACGTAATATTCCCAAATGGGGTAGCAGAGGCGCAACTTCATATGATATTTATGATTTTGACAGGTGTCACTATTTTGATGACAGCTGACAAAACTGACATGACGCCTGTCCAAATGGTGATTACTGACTGTTAACAGCTGTCATTATTTTGACAGCTGCCACTTTTTTGACAGGTATCATGATTTTGACGGGTAGGAGGAACATTTATAAATTATTCTATTTACAGTCTTTATAAAATATAAGGCCCGGTGACAGCGTCCGTGTCACTGACGTAATAAGGTTGAAATTAAGTTTGGGTCAACGCGCCTTCTATTTTGTGAAAGCTAAGTAAAATTTATTTAATATTAGCAAGTTTTTCCAAGGCATGCCATAACCCAATTTCATGGTTTAGGAATCGCAGTTTTATATGGCATATAGCATCATCTTGTTTTATGTCTTTCGTTCTGCGTTTATTGGATGGTTTTGGGTTATTCTCATCCGTTGTCTCTAAATAATTTAGAAGTCTTAATATGTTTACGGTGTTTTTATTTAATGACCGTTTTAGTTTCTAATTCCAACTTTTAACGCTGTAGGTAGTTCGATGTCGTTCTCCGAACACGCTGATAAATGGGCTGCATGAACTATTGATCCAGTATTTTTTTAAATAATTGAAAAACGCATCCATGTCGCGCGACAATGTTTCTGCTTTAAGCCTCTTTGATTGGCTCACACGGTAAGAGGTAACATTGTACTTAAAGCTACTATCCGTCTTTCTACCGCTATTTTTGTGTTACCCAGAAAATTACGTTTTTGTTTTCCAAGGTTCGGTTGACCGGACCACGGAAGATTAAAATAATTATTTGGTCCGATCAACCGTACCGCGGAAAAAATAAATTTTCCATAGACCGGACTACGCAACCGTACCACGGAAAAGTACCGCAAAATAAACGTGTAATGATTAAAGAAAACTACCCGTTCGCGTACATAGGACCTAGAAGGGGTAGACTCTAGACTTTCCTATGTACGCGCGCGGACAATGCGTAATACATAAGTTAAACATAACATACTGTGACTGGCTGTACATACATAATTAGATCTTTATACATGTAAAAGAAGATTTACTAAAGGGGGTTAAACATCTTACTATGAGAGGAAGGCCAAGTGGTAAACATGTTTCGGGAATTTAGGATCTTTTTCATAACAGCGGCGCACTTTGTTACCTATGTATATCAATAGAGGATCTATAGACGAATACAAATGTACAAGGTTTTGAGATAATCCATGTTTTCTAAAGATGTCCTATAATGTTTATGGTACAATAATCTCTATGACTGTCACCGTTGTCTAATGGTTAGAAGCGTTGGGCTTTGACCCGGAGGTCGTGGGTTCGATGCACACGGGGGCATCTAGTGAAAAAATAACTTGTGCGTTTTACCCCAAGCGCTTAGGACATTACTGGCTGAATCACGTGATTGTCTGAAAATGAAGATGATGCCGTGGTTTGGGAGGTACTTTAAGCCGTCGGTCCCAGCTATTACCTCTGGTGGTAGAGGTTGTTACAAAGAAAACGTTAAGGCGGTTTCAAAACTCTTACCATACAGGGCTTGAAGAAAAGATAAGAAGAAAAACACTTTCTGAACTTTGTTTAATCAAGTTTATGGGTGAAATGGTCCCGAGGGATGAACCGATCACCCAACTAAGACTGGGAGTCCCCACCCATAAATAATAATAATACATCCAGTATAAGACAAAATACAGATATACTTATTACGATGCAATATTTAAGCGCGAATTATATAAATACAAAACATACTGTGCCGGATCTCACGTACTGCAGCAATATCAGTTCGGCCGTAACAGATATGCGGAAATATCTCGTCAAGTACTTGGTTTTATGTACGTCATTACTAACATGTACCAACATAGTATAGAAGCAGGATTGCATAACTAATAATATTACAGTTTTTTTTATCTTATACAAGTACTAAGATAAGTGGTTTGATAAGTCGTGATTCCAGAATTTAATGCAGCTTACACGATGCTGAACTTAGGTGTTTTTAACTTCATAAACACTCGTTTTACGAGTATTTATCCTTCGACGGGTAAAAACTCGAGTAGAAACCCATGTCTAGTTGCACGACATATTAACCGTGTTACCACAAAAAATATTAACCAACTTTTAACCTCAAATTAAACGTCAAATCCGATACATTTTTGTTTTGAACAAGTGTTGAACAGTAGTTTATTTTTTGTGGTAAGGCCCTAAAGGTTAAAGGAAGAATATTATTTCCAAATGATCTTAAATGGCTAATCGTATTGACTCTTTCCTTATCATAATTATCTTTATCCAGCAGGATACGAAAAAACAGTTAATTTCCATGAATAATATTAAAAGACTACAGACACTTTTTTTTGTGACACTTTATCACGTTAATTTTGACATTTGATTTAAATGTGATTTACCAAACATTTATAATTAATCATTGTGTGTGTGTGTTTTATAATTAATCATTGAATTTCCATTTTCCCATACATCCTTAGTAAATGCAAAACGTGCTATGGTGGCATCGGCCGTTAAGTAAGAGAATCATCTTTCTAGCATTGTCTAGTTATTTTCATACAACAGAAACATACTTTGTTCACAGAGATATTGAGATTATTCACATATTTCTGGTGGTAAACAACAACATGACTAGCATGGCAGCAACATAACATTATGATTTAATTATGATACTCGACGTCGACGGCCACTGCACATTAGATACTGTACGGCAATCTAAATTGTTAGAAATATAAATGCATACAACAGTCGCCAAATACTTTATTGTCAGTCATTACAAACTTACTTAGATAATTAAATTATGTTTTCCGTTCGTACTTGGCAAATCAGAATCTCAAACACTCTATGAACATAAATCAAACTACCTATCTACGTAAGACGCTGTGCCCACTGAGGCGACGCGACGTGACGTGACATAGACAAGCGAAGGCCACGCTTGCATGGCATGTCAAGTACCATTGGGCAATGTAGAACGTGCCCTGCAGGCGTGGCCTTCGTCCTCTCTTTGTCACGTCGCGTCGCCTTAGTGGGCACAGGCACAGTGCCTATAGGTTGAGCTGGTGCACACTCTACACATCTCATCTAGCTTGTCCGTCCAACCTACCGAGCGTCACTGTGACATCAATCAAGTCGTTTACAAAATATACAGAGAACATGCCCGCTATGAAGCAACCTGTACTATGCATTTCAGGAGCGTTATAATTTATCTTTTCCTATCGACCATCTGTCAAAAGTTGAGAGTTGATTACGATTGCACGGCAGACAGTAACGTGTTTGCGGTCCGAATGACGCTCAAGTTCTTGAAATCATGCTTATGATTCGACCTGACTAAGGCCCGTATTAATAAACCGCTCTCATTTAACTACAGAGCTTATAGCGGTTTATTAATATGGGCCTGAGGGCAGCTTGAAGAAGCTGCTCAAATCTAGATTCGCTAGAGCGTCTTTAATCGATTTAACTTTGTATTTACACAGAAGCTAAATATAGATTGAACAGCTTCTCTAAGCCGCCCTAAGAGTCTTATTAATTCCTACTTGATCCTAGCTCTGCACGTGCACAGTGGCGCCCTCGCGAGCGAGCCTCAGCCGCTCAGCCGCGGTTGGGCAGCGACTTGACCTTGTAGATGCGCACCAGCCAGTGCTCGGTGGTGTACGCTTCGTCGAGCACGTCCAGGTTGAAGTCCTTGTTGCCGATCTCTGCGCCCCGCACGCGGTCGTAGCCCGGCGGCCGTCCTGTGGGACAGGGAGGTTATTGTTCCGATCATTACCTAAAACTCCTAATGCCGAGAGCTAACTGTATGAGGTATTGTACTGCCAAGTTCTTCTAAATCATACGTTCCAAACCTAATAGCTCTGCTTAAATACCGCGTTTCAACTTCACATACGAGCTACTGTGAAGAGTGACGGCACCAGCCGCCCCTGAAACACATGGTTATTATGTTGAGTTTTGCTAAAGAAAATTTCCATTTCCGGGACGTGAAATAATTAATTAAATCCAGTATTAGAGCCACTCGCCGCCCCCATTTGGATCACTCCGCGCCTCACTTAGGCCCCGTCTTGTCGTGTCTTAAATGATGAAGTAGTTCATAAAATCGGTGGCAATTAACACAAGAAGATGAACTTGTCTACACTCGTCGTCTCGCTTCAGTGTAAGCAAGCCTGAACTTGTCTTGTAATAATAATAATTAACTTATTCAAAAAATCTTAACTTATAAACATTTTACACTATATTCATAAAGCAGACCAATAACCAGGCTAAGCGTTTAAAATGCCTGTGTTATATCATCACTGGTTACTCACATTTACACCATTAGTATAAAAACTTAAATGATTAAAACCAAATTTTGTGGTTGTGTAAATGAAAATTCGTATGAGTTGTGTGTGTTCAGTACAGATGTGAATTGTGCGAATGTAGGTTTAATTTGATTATAGAGAAAATATTTTCAGTTTGCTCATAGTCTAGTGTTAAAGTTAACCTTGCAGGACGAGAAATCTGTTCAAAAAGAAAGTTCTGCTTACAGCAGAGCATACAGCAAAATTTCGGCGGTTGTTACTGATTTCAATCAAGTATGAATGAGAGAGTGTTGTTTCAATACTGTATTAGTTCTGCTTACAGCAGAGCATACAACAAAATTTCGGCAGTTGTTACTGATTTCAGTCGAGTAGGGAATAAATGAGAGAGTGTTGTTTCAATACCGTATTTAATATGTACAACTGTCTGACGGTTAGACTGCCTGAAATTCCATGTGGTTGAGAAGAACTTAAAGAAGTTTAAAGAGACTGATTTTTAGTCGTTAAGACTTTGAGCTCTTTCGACAGCTACAATGTGATTCCTCGGGGATAGCATGTAATTCCGTACGTCACTAATTATTGGAGTAGAACCTGGTATATTTCTCAAGTTAAGTTTTCTTGGATATATTTTGTGCTTGCTGGCTAAATGTCAGGTTGCAATCTATGGTTAAACCGAAGTATTTAGTTGATTTAGTACAATAAATAAATAATATGAGGACAAATACAGGAGGTATAGGTAATATAGGTAGGAGCATTTATGGGAAATGATAATAGAGTTTAGGCAAATGTTAGTGCATAGCACCTGATTGACAATTGACAACATCGTGTATATAGTTTTATCTGAATTTAGTGTTAGATAATTAGCTGCTCGAAAGCTAATGCGAAACAAGATTAAACCCTTTTTGAGCAAGGGAGAAGGCATTAACCCAGGTCTTAGCAGTGATAGTGAGATCGCATAATTCATCAATATAACATAAAATTATATAATATATATATATATATATAATAATAAAGGAACATGTTACCGACGATCTACCGTATAACTGGTAGATCATCGGTAACGTGTTCCTTTATTTGACTTTGAGTTCCATTTGACAGTTCTAACTTTCACATAAACTCAGCTGAGTTCCCCTTGTCCCAAGAAATTCAAACTTTTTCACGAGAAGTGGGATAGATACCGCGTCAAAAGCTTTCGCTAGGTCAAGGAATATTGTGATGCACTTCTTTTTATTATAAAGGTCTAAAGCAATTGAATTAGTAAAAGTTAAAAGACAATCTCCAGCAGATTTATCAGGTTGAAAACTATATTGTTTATTTGAAAGTACATTATTTTGTTCAAGCAACATTACTAATCGATTGTTTATTATTCTTTCAAAGATAAGCTAGGTAGGATTAAGATAGGCCTATAGTTGTTAACAGCACTTCTGTCTCCAGCCTTGTGGATACATGCCGTATCCACAAGGCTGGAGTGTAAAGCCGATGTAAAGAAATCAATTATATGCCATAATTGATTTCTTTACATCGGGAGGAAAAAGTCCTTTCTGTATAGTTAGAGTTAAGTAAGGGTACTAGGGAATCTTTTAACTGGTTTTACCATTTTAGCACTTATTCCATCGCATCCTACTGCGCAATCAGGTCTTAGTGTTTCTGTTTCTAGAATTAGTGTTTCTGTCGCAGTTGGTTGGTTCAGAATCAGAATTGAATCAGACACTTACTAACTCTCTAGACCGTTAATTAAATACATTTAAACAAGTCACTAGCATTTTGCTTTAAAAAAAAACATCGTCGAAAACGTTTAACAATCTGTCTTACAGAAAGCCGGCGTGTTGGAAAACAAGATGGCGTCACGACAACAGCTGATTTGTGCATCTTATATCAGGGCAAAACATTGCGGCAGCTTAGGTGAAGGGTAAAGGGGGTGAGCGAAGCGAAGCCCCCTTTATCCTTTGTGTTAGGTTGAACATGTAAGAACAACAAAAAATACTTAAAACATAAACATTAAGTACACATTTTTTTAATATTGTATATGTCTTGTTGCCTAGGAACGTTTAGACATGTCGTTAAACGTTTCGTTCACTCACTTGTCTGTCGGAATTTTACTGTGACTTGGTTAAACTTCGGCATTTAATTAAGTCTAGAGCGTTAGTTAAGTGTCTGATTTAACCAACTAACTGCGACATTTCTATTTTTTGCTCGGTAATTTCAAACAATGCGAAAGAGAGTATGGAGAAAACATGTCTTGTTGATAATTTTAGCGGAGGGAGACATGACATCTCTCTTACACGATGCAGGTTTATATCGAAACAGCATCACACTACATCAACGCCATCTATCGGCCACTCCACTCACCTCCTTCAGTGTAAACAAGCCCGAACTTGTAGTAGCTCATCTTGTACATGAGACAGTTGAGCAAGGTGGCGCTACCGTCGCCGTCGACTCGGAACTCGCCGTTCGGCGTGTAGTAGTCGGCCTCCTTGATGTGAGCGCCGTGCTCTGTGCTGCCGCCGATGCGCACCATCCACAGGAATTTGTTGATGTCTGCAGTTTTAATGGGGGTTATTGTGGGGAACATAGAGCCGACGACCGAATGGAACACTGAGCTGAGAATAAACCCAGGGCCACAGGATGTGTCGATGATGAATGAGTATGAAAGATCATTAGTCAGGCAGACGTCACGCTCAAAAGGTTTTTGAGAGTAGTTTAGTAGTTTAGTTTTTGAGTAGCCTTATTGTGTATTTCCGATATCAATCGCAATACCTGTCAAATTGAAAAATCGAATCGCAATCGCATAAACTTGCTTGTCGCAATAAAACCGCTCGTGTCAAATAATTCAGTTACGATAGGTCGATTTTACATCGCGACTGATATTAGCTCCAGATCCGGACTCCACCAAAGCGGGAGACGAGAGATTGTTCAGTTGTGCATCGACGAAATCTGTGCCGAGGTGTATACTGACTAGAGCAGAGATGGCTCGAACGGACGCAGCTCACATCTGTCTCGCGGTTGGAAAATACTAGACATCTCCCGTACCGGCACAATGACGGTTATCTGGACCGATAACTATCCGGGAATACCGAAACCGATTACTCACCGTCTGAGGAGTATCCCACAAGCCCGCCGAAGATCACCAGCACATAATCGACATCTAGCTGCCGCATGATCTCGTACGCGTGCTGCTCGCTCGACGCCATGGCCTGCCCCACTCGAGAGATGTGCGTATTATTCCAAGTATTGTTGTCGACTATGACAGTTCGGTTCGCCATTGCCGTTATCTGGTAGCCGTAGTCCCACCACGACATTATTTTGGAGTCCTGTGAGGGAGAGGCGGCTATGAGGAGAATCGGTCTGTATAGCGAGTGATCGGAGCGATTATTTTGATTGTTCCTCGATAGAGTGAGCTTTAGGCCATGTCATTGCTACAGCCAGTGAGCGGCCGACTAAGTTAGCGGCGTTGCAAATTAATATGGAAATGAGTCAGTCGGTTGCTAACTGTCACCATGAAGAAGAAGAAAGTTATCGAAGCCGCCTGGCTTTGATAACTTTCTTCTTCAAAGGGATGTGATTGACAACAATTTATAGCAAGACCTTTAGAGGAACAATAAGAGTATTAAAAATGTATTGTTCTTCTTAAGGTGATCTATCGTCCGTGCAAGCGTCCCCGTTACTCCAGGCGGAAATACCCGCAGTGTGAGAGGGACGGAATCGGGGAAAATTCACAGTCGGTTTTAAATTACTACAAAATTTACAAAAATAGCTATGAAAATTCCATTACCAGTAATTGAGGTATTGTAAAAACCCATCTAAATAAATATTTTTGTAGTCTATATGCTGTCCCAATTTATCAAAAAATCAAAAAAGTGTAAATTTAGATCTCTTTTCAATAATTATTTCTATCGAGTGAAATTCCTCCAATCGTGTTTCTGATAACACAAAATCTAGAAAAAGGTCGCAAAATACTATCCGCACTTACTACTACTAAGTTCAGCCACCCGCCTGATGACGTCGTAGCGTCCGTTACTCACCGCACTACGCGTCGAGGCCGAGAGAGGCAGGGGAATCGCATTCCTCGCGAGTTCCTAGTAACTTCTGCGAGTAGTACGTTGAGATTCACTCGAGTGCGTCCCGTTATTACGTCGACAGTCAACAGTAACAGCAAAAAGGGACTAACGTACTAAACAACCCTTGTCTGGTTGCCATAGTTTCTTTATTTTCAAATTCTAAAATCGGCGTCAATATACCTCGGGCGTGTTCATCTTGAGCCAGGTGTAGGCCTCGCGGAAGTCGTCGAAGATGATGCGAGCGCCGTCGTGCGCCCGCGCAGACAGCACGATGCTAGGCGACGAGTACGCCTCCGAGGTCACCCATGTGCTGTGGAACACGTACGAGACCAGCAGGCACCCGAGCACCAGCACGAACAGTGTGCCCACCTGCGGATTCAACAGTCTAGTCTATTATTCCAAGATGAGGTGGCAGAGGCAAACCGCAACGGGGAGGAAACTAGTTCCACGTAGAGGGCGCTAAATGTGTGTAACAAACACAGAGAAGGTAAGCTAAGGATTTCGTTCATATGAGGTTACAAATGAATCACAGAGTAAGTAAAGCAAGTTTAAGCAAAGAGTTCCGAATCAGAGAAATGAATTGTCAATATCCATAGAACTATTGACGACAGTTGTTACAAACACACAGAGCCCTCTACTACAGTTCCCCAAATTTAATAATGCGCATACGAATCTTCGCCAATGTTCGTATGCCGAAAACTACCGAATCATAACACACACCGAATAGTTGTATGAGCCCTAAACATTGCACTTGCAATTTGTACCTTGCCCTAAAGAAATAGGTGTTATTGTCATGTACAAACAATCGAAAGTCGCCGCTGCTGCTTCCCCTGCCACTCCCTCACACATTTGAGTCAGTTGTCTTTGAATATTCACGGCGACCGGACGCATGCTGTTTGTAAGTGGAATCATATAGAGCTCATTCATACTACACACCCTTCTTAGTTTTGTTTCCAGAGAGGTATGTTTAATTTCAACTATTATCATGTAGCGGCACAATCAATATCCACGAGTGTCTATTGATCATGTAATGTAAATTATAATTCCTATTTTCTTCCAGAATGGAGAAATTTAAACGTGGGAAGCCGCTTAAGTCACAAACACGACAGATTGTGTTTAATGTATACCTTTATTTCTTAAATGAAGCGAATGTATTCAAAAAAGACCATGATGGTTATTTTAATAAAGTTCAAGACCGTGTTACAAAAGCTACAGGAATTTCACGGCGGACTTTGACTAACATCTTAAATGAAAAAAAAACAAATCAATCAAAGAAATTTACATCACCAAAAAAAGGAAAACCTAAAAGTAGGTTTCGGATGGGGCTTGATGATTTCGACTACTGTGTTATTCGAGATATAATATACAATTTTCAGTTAACACTCAAAGAACTCCCAACTATAAATAATTTGAGAAAAAAGTTAATCGAAGCTATTAATTTCAAAGGCTGTGCAGAGACTTTAAGGATCATTTTGAGAACAATGGGGTTTAGGTTTCTGAGAACTGATACCAACAGGCGGTTACTTATGGAAAAGCAAGATGTACGTTTAAAAAGGATCAAATATCTCAGAGAAATACAACAGCTGAGGGACGCTGGTAGAAACATAGTATTTATGGACGAGTCATACGTGCACACATCGCATACTAAAGGTAAAACTTGGCAAGATTGCAACAAAAAAGGTATAAAACAACCCATTTCTAAAGGAGAGCGATTTATACGATGCCTCTCCGATGTCAGGAATAGAGATGCTCTCTGACTCCGATTAATAATAATAATAATATAGATTTTTAAATCCTGCTTCATCATTTATTTTTCTTTTCCCTCAGGTTTGTATATATTTGATATTATAAAGAAAACAAATGTAATACACAATGTAAGCTCTAAAATAACTTAAATAAATACACTACATACACCAGTACATACATATGTTTATAGCATATATAACTATTAAACATATAAGAAAGCTCATAACTAAGATATAGAAAGATAGTGTTCCTTCAGACGATTGGTAGGTTGTATCCACTCTATGTAGATATCATCTCCCGATCGCTCGGAAATACGAACTTTAACGAACAGTGGCGAAGAATCCTATGCGCATTATCAAAATTGGGGAACTGTACCTCTAGTTTTGCGTAATCTTCCCCTTTAGGTAGAAAATATGACATTGACAACTGTACTTTACATACATATAATATGCTCTAGGCGGGAGGCAGTTGCTCACGTCTGAAGGAAATACTTGGTTTCTACAGCCCTTCAGGTCCTCCCGGGAAGGAGGAAGAAGTTACTCTCAAGTTAATTTCCAGGTTCTCGACCTGAAAACCTGACCAAATTGTGATCTTTCAAATATTGATGACTCTGGCAAATTAACCTCGTCTCATTCAGTCGCGTCGTAATAACACCGCTCGCTGTCTCATTCATTCGCGTCGTAATAACAACGCTGGCTGTCTCGTTCGCTCGCGTCGGAATAACACCGCTCGCTGTATCACTCATTCGCGTCGTAATAACAACGCTGGCTGTCTCGTTCACTCGCGTCGTAATAACAATGCTCGCTTTCCGTTCACTCGCGTCGTAATAACGCTCGCTGTCTCGTTCACTCGCGTCGTAATAACAATGCTCGCTTTCCGTTCACTCGCGTCGTAATAACGCTTGCTGTTTCGTTCACTCGCTTCGTAATAACAACGCTCGTTGTCTCGCTCACACACTGACGCGACCCGTCGTCTGTTATTGCGGGCGGCTTCGAACTGGCACCTTTGATATCACAGTAATTTGTGGCGCTATCGAATCAGCTTGATTGAATCGCTTGCTACCACATTTGAACATACAACATATGTGCTAAGATCTTGTTTGCATACAAATCTACATCGCGCAATTCAAGACACGAAATTACACCACCCTAGCTTGGGAGGAAGAAAAAAGAAACTTTCACGTTGTGGACGTTTCAATTTGTGCGACGTCTCTGTCACAGGGTAACCTAGTGTGGGGCCAGAAACTAAGTATGTGCCTGTTATTTTTTTATGTTTTATGTAATTAATCATGACCGACGTCTCTGTCACAGGGTAACCTAGTGTGGGGCCAGAAACTAAGTATGTGCCTGTTATTTTTTTATGTTTTATGTAATAATAAAATAATCTCACCTCAGATCTGAACACCAAGTTAGTCTCATGTTTCTTCTTTTTCAGCTCGTGCTTCTCGACTTTAGGCTCGATGTCCTTCACGTGAAGACTCAGCAGCGAGGACGCGGCCACACCCGAAACTATGCACATAACCGGCGCCAGCACCAGCATAAGTCGGACCATCACTCCCTGCGAATAGAACCGAGATGGAGGTCTTTAGTGACTGTTGTGGTTGTGGGGTAGTTTCTGTGGGGTTGGCCGGTTGTCAGCGATCAAAGTGTTGGGAATCATTGCGCGGAGAAAGTAGCGGAGATTGCTCGACGCTGGCGTCCTCTACGCGCTCACGTTCGCTTATCATCATTTGTGTTTATTACCTAATCTTGTATTGTCTATGACGGGTAATTACTTTACATTACATAGCGTCACGCCTTTTCCCATGCAACATCTTGCGTGCAAGGGGCTAACCTATCGCCATGCCACAGCTATGAGGCTAAGAATGTTTCGTCACTATGGTGACTGGTAATCTACATGTTAAATTGTTTACAGGGGTTCGCGAATTCGTTTCCGTCTTTATTTATCTGATACACGGTTTCCTCAAGTCCTACTTCCTGTTGCCATCTTTATCTGTACCAAGTTTTACCAGATTCAGATCAGCGTCTAGGAGTAAAAGCGTAACAATTTACGTTAAATCCAGCTGATTTCATGCTTTAGATTGCATGTGTTAGTTGAAAGTTCCAGAAAGTCATACTCACAGCGAAGTAAATGCTCAGCACTCCATACAGTATTATAAAGATGTTCGCATCAGTCAGCTTGCTGAAGCAGAAGTACAGCCCAGCGGGGAACAGGAACACGAGGATTTGCAGGTCGAAGTAAAACGACGACCATGACGTAGGCTGGTGCTCAGAGACGGACGCTGTAAGGGATTGTACCTCAGTTTTAGGTTGTAGTTCTTGCTGTAGCAGAGATAACACTTTATTGGCCGTTCAAAAAAATAATCGAAGAGTTCAAGTTCAAAGATTTTTATTCATAATAGCATAAAAATTGAGACTTAATGAACGTCATAACATAATCAAGCATATAACATTAAGTGGGTGCCTATTATTACATAGAACATAATATATAGGGTGCAATGAACTGGTTTAATGCCAGATGTCGGCGTCTTGTAAAAAGTCATTAATTTCGCAGTAGGCCTTTGTTTAATATTTATGCTTCGGAACGCACCGGTTTTTTGTTGCGCGGATCGACCGCGAGTAATCGGGACATCACTAAGCGGAAACGGACCGCAGCTGTCACTCGTATCGAAACGAGAGGAGAAATTGGAGGTTATCTTTTCTCGTCGGGAGAACAAACATGTCTGCTCAGGCATCGTGCCATTGATGGTCTTTCGGTGTACCAATTACCAAATACAGGCGTCGGGCCTGGTCGGAGTGTTAATCATCTACATCGTCGGGAAAGAAGTAGATTCGCGTCAGCGGTCAAGTGATCCGTGTTGATTGGACATCGTCGTATCGGACGGCGATTCCACGTGTCGGCAGGCAGCACGCCGGCGACAGCGTCGGGCAGCGACAGCGAAACGATAGTGATTCGGTTCCTCTCCTATCCCAAAACTGTCTCCTATCCCGCATTCCTGTCTCGAATCGAGCTTTCGATCTCCGGTCTGCGACGACAAGGTCAGTAACAATCATTCAACTCACTTTTCTCTCACGTGCTGGCAAAAGCCCACCCCCTCAGGATTCCACGCCGTTCGGTAGGCGTGGAAATTAAACATTTTGGTAGCAGGAGCGCGGTTTTCCTAGTGGGAAATCATCGATTCACGGTTGTAGGGTTGCCTTTTGCCACATTGTAGTTGGGAGAAAAGAATATCTCAGATTGAATCTGTTTGTGAGTGAGTCTGTGGTCGGTACACCACAATTAAAGTTCATTTTCGGTTAGTGAAACTATAAGTGTAGTCGGAAACTACTGTTGTGCGCATAAAAGATTGAACAGTCATTCTGCGAAGTAACTAGATTGTATTACTTGCGGTAGAACGTCGGGTTCTATAGTACTGCAGTGTTATTTCGGTTTACACAGCAGGGTCGGGCTATTTAGGGGGTATTAAGCTGATTTTGCTGACTTCAAAAGAAGTGTGGGTCATATCGGAGGGGCCACTTCTAGAAAAATAGTTTTTTTTTATAATACCTTTTTGTGTGTTATTTGTATTGTACCATATGGTGGCATTCTCTAATTGATTTAGAGTATATATTTATAAGGTCCACAGGGCGACCATATTAAATATTGTTTAGGATTTAATTGTTTTAGTGGTTGCCTTGGTTTTTACAACTTAGTTTTAATTTCTGTGCCCAGCGCTGACGGGAAAGTGCTGGTCTCTGGCTGTGCTTAGTTCGGTAGTGAAGCATAGGACCAGAAACAATTGAATTGGTAACCATGGCACCTTCACCCTTGACGGTACTGCGGTATGGCGTCCGTGAGGAGATGAGATGGCTCGCCCATACTCACAAGTATGTGGAGCGACCTGACATGGACGATGTCCTGCTCAAGCGTGTGGAGGACGCAATGACACGCGTCGGGAAGGTGTGTCGGCTGGCTGCGGAGGCTTAAGCCCTCGGGCTTACGGATGAGGCCTCGGTGGCTGCGGTGAAGCAGCTTTGCGCGGATGCTGACCAAGCGATGGAGTGCTTGGGCGACATCGAGCGTCGCGCCGAAAAAATTAAGCGGTCGCGTCGGGATGACCGCGGGGAGGGTACCGGAGACCCGCCCCCTAAGGGTGTTGTTGGACGGCTGCCACACCTGGAGATTCCGGCCTTCGGTGGGGCAATTGATGAGTGGCCGGCATTCATCAATTTATTCGATAGTCTGGTCCACGGTCGGGACGACCTGGACAACGCCTACAAGTTGGCCCAACTATTGATGGCACTGCGGGGTGAACCGAAGGAGTTGGTCGGTCACCTAACGGTCACGGCGGGCAATTATGAGATTGCCCGGGTCATATTGTTTGACCGCTACCAACACAAACGGCGGTTGGTTGATGCGCAGCTGGGGAAGCTGTTTAGCATCCCACGAGTAACCCGGGATGTTGACATCCGGGTACAGGTGCTCAACCCTGTGCTGGTGGCCACTAAGGCCCTTCAGAACCTTGGTCTGCCGGTAGACCAATGGTCATATATCGTGTTATATATGGTTTTGTCACGGCTGCCTGCAGCTGTTCAAAGTCGGTTTGAACAGCTGCATGGGGGCAGTAGCTCGGAATTGCCCACGCTCGTCCAATTAACGGATTTTTTGGAGGGTGAATGCAGGCGATGCGACACATTGGATTCGGAGGCCAGTGTGCAGCGCCAACCCGCGCGGATGCGGGAGGGGCCGCGCCCCCCACCCCCACGGGGGGTGGGGGGCGCGGCGTCGTGCCGCTGGCTCACCGCGTGTTACGGGCGGGTGTCAGATGGCACCTATGAGTGGCGCGAAGGCTGGGAGCCCACCACCTTCTGCGCCACCCTGCCCGTCGCTCTGGGAGGCGAACAGGGAGGCGAACAGTCGGATGTCGCCCCCATTCCTAGAGCGCCCCAGGTTGGATCCGCTCTCCCCCCTCCATCCACGGTGGCCACCGGGCACACCGTTCACAGTCCGGTATGGTCGGGTACCGGGAGAGCGAGGGGCCTATTATGCGGGTTGGGACCCCCTGATGTACATGCGGTCTGATATGCCACCGGTGGCATATCAGCAGCAAAGTTACCAGGGCGACGGGGGTCCCAGCGGGTTCGGATCCCGCGGAGGTTCCCGCTAGGGACACGCCGCCCACTTACAGGGTGCCGCCACTCCACAGACGGTCATGCTCCCCACCGCCTCGGTGATAGCGTGGAGTTCGGACGGCAAATCTTGTGTGGCACGAGCACTATTGGACTCGGGGGCCCAGGGGTGCTTAGTCTCGTGCAACCTAGTAAGACGGTTGGGCATTTCGGTAAGGGAGTATCCACATTCCATTCGGGGAATTGGGAACACGGAAGTCGGTTCCGTTAAGGGAGTATGTCGGATTACTCTCTCGTCACGGGTGGATTCATCGGTGAATCTGACGGTCACGGCATTAGTCATGCCTAATGTGATGGGCTCACACCCTCACGTACGGTTGTCGCCCTCGGTGCGACAGGTGGTCGCTGGGTTGTCACTGGCTGACCCGGAGTTCGATATTCCGGGCCCAGTAGACATTTTATTGGGTGTCGATGCCTTGGGATACCTGTTAGTGCCAGGTGTCCACGTGTTGCAGGCGACTGGTCTGGTTTCGGTCAACACCAGACTGGGCCATGCGGTAATGGGTCCGGTCATGCCGGCTGCCCCACGCCTAGCGACTCGTAGTCCCTTATTCGGTTCTGTACTCTCGGAGGTGATACAGAAGTTTTGGGAGGTGGAGGAACCACCTACGGTCCGCCGGTTGGACCCGGTTGAAGAAGAGTGTGAACAGTTTTATCGGAACAATACTGGTCGCCTTCGGTCAGGTCGATTTCTCACACGTCTTCCATTTCGGAGTGATCGCCCGCCGCTGGGCAGTTCACACCATGCAGCCGAGACGCGGCTTCTGTCGATGGAACGACGCATGAAGCGTGACGGGATTTTCCGGCAGAAGTACGTCGACTTCATGCGGGAATACGAGTCGCTCGGCCACATGTCGGTTTCGGGTATCGACTGGAAGCGTGAAGACCACTGCTTCCTGCCCCATCACGCGGTCTTGAGGACCCCGGAGGGCAAAATACGGGTAGTGTTCGATGGATCGGCATCAAAATCTAACGGCATGAACCTGAACCAGTGTTTGCATTCAGGGCCGAAGTTGAACCATGACATCGCGGATGTTATCACACGGTTCCGTCGACACAATGTTGTGTTTGTAGCTGACATCCGGATGATGTTTAGACAGACGGTCATTCACCCTGACGATAGACGGTATCAGCTGATACTGTGGCGAGAGAGCCCAGATCAGCCCATCAGGGTGTACGAGCTGAACACCAACACGTACGGGCTACGGTCTAGTCCTTATTTGGCGATTCGCACTCTGCGGGAGTTAGCGGATCGAGAACGGTTAAACTTCCCTAGAGGAGCAGCGATCCTGGAGCAGGATCTCTACGTGGACGATATCTGTACCGGTGCAGATTCCGTAGAGGAGGCGCCCGCTCGACGGGACGAGCTAGTTGAGCTCTTACGGGGTGGAGGTTACGAGCTCCGGAAATGGATGTCGAACTCTCCAGAGTTACTGACTGGTCTTCCGGATGACTACCAGCAGGATCCCCACATTTTTGAAAATTTGGAAAATCCAAATATGTTGTCGGTATTAGGCGTCCAGTACCGGCCGGTGTCAGACATGTTTTCGTATCGGGTCGAGTTGGACTCCCCGAAGGTCTGGACGAAACGGAACGTCCTTTCAACGGTGGCTAGGACATTTGATCCAAACGGGTGGATCACCCCGGTAACATTTCAGCTCAAGTGTTTTATGCAGCAATTGTGGTCTGCTGAGCTGAAATGGGACGACCCGATCGGCGGGTCATTGAGCTCAGAGTGGGACTCGTTCTTTTCGACCCTCCCTGGCATCAATCGGATTTCACTGCCACGGAGGTTGGTCCCCACCAAACGATACACCGCCACCCTGCATGGGTTTTGCGATGCCTCGGAGAAGGGCTACGGAGCTGCGGTGTATCTGCGTACGGTCGACTCCTCGGGGGAGGTTGATGTGCGGTTGGTCATGGCCAAGAGCAAGGTTGCGCCGTTGCGCACTCGCCTGACCATTCCCAAGTTAGAGCTTTCGGGAGCGGCTCTCCTGACTCGTATGCTCAACCACACGATGACGGTTCTTCGTGGGTCAATAGCGTTGGAAGATACGGTCTACGCTTGGACGGACAGCCAGATCGTGTTATGCTGGCTGAAGGCTTCAGTTCACAAGCTGGAGATTTTTGTGGCGAATCGGGTTTCTCAGATATTGAATTCGGAGGTTCCCTTAATCTGGAGACATGTTCCAGGGGAAATGAACCCAGCAGACTGTGCGTCTCGTGGGTGTCACGCTCCGGAGTTGGTTGGACATCCCTTGTGGTTGGGTCCAAAATGGTTGACTCAAGCCGAATCGGATGGGCCAATGAGTCCACGCGTTACCACGGCGAACGGCGCCTTGACAGTCGGTGTCTGAACGACGCAACCCGAGCCGGAAGAGGAGTTCAGCCTGCTGGAACGGTACAGCTCGCTCGACAAGCTGGTCAATGTGACCGCCTGGATCTGCCGATTTGCGCGGAATTGTCGGAACTCTGAGGCGCAACGAGTGCGGACACAGGTCCTGACACCACGGGAACGGAACCATGCGTTCTTCGCATTGGTACGGAACGTGCAGACGGTGCACTTTAAGTCCGAATTGGACATTCTGAGACGCGGACGCGTCCAACTGAAGGGAGCTGTGGCTCGGCTCAACCCGTTTATTGACCCGCAAGGATTGCTGAGGGTAGGAGGTCGGCTACGGAATGCCAACCTGCCTTATGCGGCTCGCCACCCGTTGTTACTCCCTAGGAAAGGGAAGTTGGTCGAACTATTGATACAGGATCGACACATTCGGAATGGGCATATCGGATGCCACGCCTTGATGGCGTTTCTCCAGCGCGAGTTCTGGATTCTATCGGGAAGACGCTTAGTGCGTAGCGTCGTATTTCGGTGCCTGCCTTGTTATCGGGCCAAGGCGGCTACGATGCAGCCCCAGATGGGCGATTTGCCCTCGGATAGGGTTAACGAAATCCGGCCCTTTGCGGGTGTCGGAACGGATTTCGCGGGACCATTCATGGTCAAGTCTTCACAGCTACGGAACGCCAGATTAGTGAAGGCATACCTGTGCGTCTTCGTGTGCTTGGCCACGATGGCAGTCCACTTGGAGGTGGTCAGTGACCTCACTACGGAGGCATTTATCGCTTGTCTGGATCGGTTCGTCTCACGAAGGGGCCTCCCGACATTAATCCGTTCGGACAACGGCACAAATTTTGTCGGAGCCAGGCGATATCTGCAGGAGGTCACTCAATTCCTGAACGGTAACCAGGACGCCATCGGTACGGCTTGCTCCCGACGAGGGATTGAATGGGTTTTCAGTCCGCCGGGATGTCCTCATTGGGGAGGAATTTTTGAGGCTGCGGTTAAATCGGCTAAGTCGCACCTGACGAGGATCATCGGTGAGACCTCTCTACGCTTTGAAGAGCTTGCGACGCTGTTCTGTAAAATTGAAATGACACTGAACTCGCGTCCGTTGTGCCCGCTCAGTTCGGATCCAAATGATTTTGAAGCGTTGACTCCGGGTCACTTCCTGATAGGTCAGCCCCTTAACGCCCTGCCAGAATACCCATTCGGTGATGTTAAGTTAAGTCGGTTAACTAGGTGGCAGATGTTGCAGCAGATGGCTCAAGATTTTTGGAAACGGTGGTCCCTTGATTACTTGCACATCTTGCAGCAGCGCCTTAAGTGGACTGACCGGTCGAGCCCCCCTCAAGTCGGTGATTTGGTGCTGATTAAGGATGCGAACCTGCCATCATTGAGATGGAGACGAGGACGGATCGTGAATTTGTACACGGGTCGGGATGGCACGCCTCGATCAGCAGAAGTCAAGGTGGGGGACTCGGTCCTCAAGAGAGCGGTCGCAACACTTTCTCGCCTTCCTATTGATTAGGGACAGGTTCGGGCCTGACCGGGCGGGTGACTGTTTAATATTTATGCTTCGGAACGCACCGGTTTTTTGTTGCGCGGATCGACCGCGAGTAATCGGGACATCACTAAGCGGAAACGGACCGCAGCTGTCACTCGTATCGAAACGAGAGGAGAAATTGGAGGTTATCTTTTCTCGTCGGGAGAACAAACATGTCTGCTCAGGCATCGTGCCATTGATGGTCTTTCGGTGTACCAATTACCAAATACAGGCGTCGGGCCTGGTCGGAGTGTTAATCATCTACATCGTCGGGAAATAAGTAGATTCGCGTCAGCGGTCAAGTGATCCGTGTTGATTGGACATCGTCGTATCGGACGGCGATTCCACGTGTCGGCAGGCAGCACGCCGGCGACAGCGTCGGGCAGCGACAGCGAAACGATAGTGATTCGGTTCCTCTCCTATCCCAAAACTGTCTCCTATCTCGCATTCCTGTCTCGAATCGAGCTTTCGATCTCCGGTCTGCGACGACAAGGTCAGTAACAATCATTCAACTCACTTTTCTCTCACGTGCTGGCAAAAGCCCACCCCCTCAGGATTCCACGCCGTTCGGTAGGCGTGGAAAATAAACAGCCTTAGTGCATAAAGTGTGCTTTAAACATTTTTGGAATATTTTTCAGTTAAGTTTTGTATTTCTTGCGGAATTTTATTGTAGAAGCGTATAGTGTCCCATAAAAGAACTGCTAACTTTTGTGAGTCTGAACATGAAGACCATCTAATGGTCGACTACGTCAATAGTTGTTACCGGGGTTCATAAGTGCCCCTTGTACACGTAACGCCAATATTGTAGGCTTCTGAATGCCGCTTGGAGTACAAGGGTGATGCATGCATGAGTGAGAGGTGACAGCTGGCTGAGAGGCCAAGACTCCTGGTGCGGGGTGTATTTTAAATGCATATTGAAGTCTTACCAATGATCGGAATGTGGTTCTTGGCATACGATGGGTCCAATAGCGAGTAGAATCTGCCGGTCCACGGAGAGATCTTGCCTAGAAATATGAAAGAATCATTAATAATGTCACAATTGCGAAATTGGACTATTCGTTGTATATTTTCCGACCATCTGCCCAAAAACAAATAATACGACAACTGTTTCATTAAAAAGAGGTGTAATGCACGGAAGAGGTGTATGTAGCTGGGTTGTCAGAGCTTCCATTTTCCGAAATACTTTAGCTAGCGTTCGATTCGGAACGCATTTAGGTGGTGTAAATGTACCCTTTTTTGGTCTGTGAACGGAAGCGTGTCCTTGCCTGCTCATTACCAAAGAAAGGCTGGTGGGTGTACGACCTCATCGAGTTCTACATCTGGGCGCGCCCAGAACAGCTGGACAACTCGAGTGCTGCTGTCGGTGCAGTACTATAAGAGCAAGGTCATTTAAGGTATTGATTGTTTTAGGTTAAGTTTAGCTTCGTGTAACGCCGCCGATCGAATTCCCCTACGTCTGAACTTTGTTTCATTCTAGCTTATGGGCTCCTAGTCTGAGTCCGGCCCTGGTGGGAAGTGGAACAGCTAGAGATAGGGAAGTCTAAATGTCTCGACACACCTTACCAAAATTCCACGACCGAAGTTCGGCGTGATTACGCCTGCAATGCTATTTCTATTACCAGCAATACGCTTGCCGAAATTACGTCGCGTTTTGGCGAACAATGGAACTTCGGGCGGGCGTATTCGGCGGCAAAGCATCTCTATACAATGGCAGCTGTCCGCGTTTGGTCGCTTGGTGGCGCTGGCGTAGTTAAAGGCAAAGAGTTTCATTCATCTGAGGTTAGGTCCAAAAATAAGGTAGCACTGGGAGGAGCACGACGGGCTAGGGGGAGCATCCAATAAATAAATAGATAGCGGTGTATCTAACAGTGTAGAGACACACATCCACTTTAGATCTTGAAGAGGACTGATGCCTATATTACAGGTTTTCTTAAAACATAGTTAGGCATCAGGAAATAAAATTTTGCAAATGCAGAAACCCGCTTTATACTTGGTGGTCTAAATTCGGTGGTCCAACTTTTATTTACTTAGAATACTGCAGTCTAGACAAATTAAGGTCATCTTTGTCTAAGAAATTACTGTTAGTTTAAAAGTTTCAGTTTTACATAGGTACTTTTCGATTGTTAGTCTTTTTTTTCGCCACCTGACACCTGACACCTGACCGAGCAGTCGTGTTTGTCCTTGCTCAGTAAAACTTAAATCGCTTGAATGCTCACAAGCCGTTAGTCAGACGGCCAACATTGTCTTGACCAAGAGCTGCAGCGAGCAAGAGACTCGTATGTCGACCCTGGAGCAAGACAAGCCAAGCAGCAACAATGGGGACGTCTTCAGAATCTGGAAAACTTCGGTATACCCGAAGTCGGGCACGCGACTCTAGAAGACGTGCTCGTCAAGCTTGCCAAGCACGCAGGCGTTGATCACCAACAGCACCAGGTCGGCTTCGCACACCGCACCCAGCCGAAGGTCCCCTCTCCATGCCATCCCCGCGCTTAACAAACCGCAACTTAAAAGACAAACTGTACTCTGCCTTCCGCAAGTGTTGCGGGCTCACTACTTCCGACTTCGGTATGAAAGGGGAGCCAAAAGATATTCATGTAAACGAACATTTAACTCCGCGTAACTAGGATTTGTTAAAAAAAAATAATGCGAAAGCAAGAGACTGTGGTTGCAAAAGTTTGGACAAAAAACTACCATAACTATGTCAGGAAAATAGGAAATTTCATACTGGTATCTCCGGAATCGGATGTCAAGAAAATTATGAAATAGCTTATCGTCTATCGCTTGTTGCTTAATCATGTTACTTAAATATATTAACATATGTTATGCTCATAAACACACCCATACATAGTACACACTTCAAACACTCGCAATTACCTAAATCCCTTTATTATTCATACACAAACATTTATTATGTGGCACTATATTCCCACATAAACCTGCTCAGAACCAACCACAGTCTACACATGCCCTAACATTACGTCTGTATTGCTTACGTACACTACACAGACGTATTGCTTACGTAGTCTACACAGACGTATTGCTAGCTTAGTCTACACAGACGTATTGCTACCGTAGTCTACACAGACATATTGCTAACGTAATCTACACAGACGTATTGCTAACGTAGTCTAGACAGACGTATTGCTACCGTAGTCTACACAGACGTATTGCTTACGTAGTCTACACAGACGTATTGCTAAAGTAGTCTACACAGACGTATTGCTAAAGTAGTCTACACAGACGTATTGCTAACATAGTCTACACAGACGAATTTGCTCACGCATCACTATTATGATCAGCTGTCGCCCCGGTCTAAACACAAAAATCAATCTCCGGATTTTTCCAGAACGTTAATGGCCTTAGAACAAAACTACTAACATTTGCAATATCTCACCCTTTGACTATGACATTGTTTTGGTAACCGAAACATGGCTTCATTGCGGCCTTCTTGACTCGGAGCTGACTGACTTAGACCACTACGATGTGGTCAGACGCGATCGAGTCACTCTGACGACGGGCGGCGCGCGGCGGTGGAATGGCGACTACAGGCTCGCCACCGACCAGAGTGGACACCGGGCGGCCTTAAAATCATATGGTTGACCATCGATGCGCGAGCGCTTGGATCCACTAGCAACCTACATATCGGACTAATCTACATTACAAAGAAACACATGGCAACCCTGGCCAGCATTGTTGACTCGCTTAGGGAGAAATCACTTTTTGCTGACGGTGATTTTAATAATTCTAACATTAGTTGGGAATCTGGGGAGCCTAGGTACCTGAAAAAGAGTTTGGTTGAGGTAAGAAATAGTGGAATCAACATGATAAATCAATTTTGAGTTAAAATCTGAAGCCGAAATCTGTTCTGCATATAACACTTTCTTTGAGCGTATGTTTATCCAATCATTTTCATACAATCAGGTCAGCTGTAATGGTGTTGAGTTGCTCCACTCTGTAGTTGTTAAAGAGCAGCAAATGTTTTAGATTTTGAAAACAATTGACGTCATTGAGGGCCCCGGCAGTGATAAGATTACATCTATATTTGTTCGCAACTGTGCCAAAACTCTAGAATTACCATTGTCCATACTTTATAAGCGCTCGTTTAACCTTGGTACTTTCCCAACAACGTGGAAGGCAGCGCATATTATACCTATTCACCTACCTATATATTCAGATCGCAAATGAGCATCTTTATCGCATTATTCAAAACAATATACCGACCGAACAGCATAGTTTTTTTCAAGGGCGTTCTACCATGACAAATTAAGCAATCTTTACAGGTGATATACTTACCGGCATCGACAAGGGAGGACAAGTAGACGTGATCTACGAGGACTTGGAGAAAGACTTTGACCGCGGAGATCACTATATATTACTGCATAAATTGCGTGAGCTAGGAGTAAGACAGGATTTACTCAGATGGCTGGGTCTTACATAAAACGCGAAAGCCAAGCAGCCATCGTGGCGGGACATCGTTCAGAGTTCATCGCCATCCCATCAGGTGTGCCACAGGGATCGCTGCTGGGACCTATCCTCTATATTGCCTTTATATATGACATAAGCAACCATTTCATTCATTCTAAATTTCTTTTGGAAGATCTTTGTAGGCTAGGTGCTTATTACCATGAAAATAGGATAAGTGTAAATATGATCACGTTAGCTTTGCCAGGAAGACTATGCCAACATTTTACACTTACCAAATTAATAACATGCCGGTCGAGAAGGTTGAAACAATAAGAGATCTCGGAGTTTTACTCGACTAGAAGCTCACCTTCTCACAACATATAGACGCTGCTACAGACAAGGCCTACAAGAACTTGGGTTACGTCCTGCTTACGAGTCAGGCATTCGCTTACCCACTGTGTATCAAGATACTCTACAAGTCGCATGTGCGCAGTGTTCTATCTGGCGACCCCAATATATAGCTCTAACTCAATTGAATCCATACAACGTAAACATTTTCGTTACCGCACGCACTACCTACCATTATGCATTTAAGGACTAGGATTTGAGGACAGGCGGTGTCTCCTAGACATGCTGTTCCTACATGACCTCTGTAATGGAAGATTGAACTGTCCTGAGCTTAGTTCCTCAGCAATTCGCTTAAGCGTTCCGAATTAAAGAACCAGACACACTTCTCTTTTCCAAGTTCCTCTCGGTCTTTAAGCTTACCGTGTTTGTATAAAACAAACTCTGTTAAATTATAGTAAGTTAAAGTTATATATATATATAACCTATGGTTATAGTTAAAGTAATAATAAAAAAAGTAAAAGTAAAATCTAAAGTAAACATAAATATTAAAATAAACAAAGGAGATTTAAAATAAGATACGTTTTAAAACACATTCTAATCACCCTATGTAAGGGGCTGGGCCAGGTATTCCTTAATACAAATTATTACATAATCTAGCTACCAGGATACCAGCTGGTCTCACATACTAAATGTACTAAAAGGTCTATTATGTATTTGTTTGACTTTGTTTGCTTGCTGTACATTTCTTTTTGAAATAAAATATATTTGATTGATTTGATTTGATTTGGTCTAACTACGCACAAAAATCAGATCAGATTCATTTAAATTGCAATAAGCTTTCTAAAGTTAGTACCTACACATATTCCACACCCCGGCTGTGTCATACACAAGCTTGCTCACCCTGCTTAGTGTAAATGTAACGCCAGAGTCACGATCCCAAGACTACTCGTAGGGCTAAGCAGGCACACTCTCACAACACTACACAACACACACACTCACAACCTACACACCACATCTGCTGATCTCTCCCGTGCATAAATAGTTAATTGTCAATTTTTTCAACCTTTTTACTACTCTATCTATGTATTCAGTAAATGTCATAAAATATTTAAGTTAAAAAAACCCGTTATTGGCTTATTTTACTTAGGATTAATTTACTTGCTTGACTTATATGTATTGTATGTAGCTGTGGATTTTTTAAGATCAATAAATAAATAAATAGTTAAAAATCAAAAACTCAGAACAAATCTAACTTTTAAACTAAAAATAATGACCTTAAATTGTCTAGACTGAAATATTATAAGAATAAAATATTAAGACCACCGAAATTGGGCCAGCGGTACGTAATTATAACAATGTAGCAATATCATATTTCCTTCCATATCATCATAACATCACCATTAATCTGAAAATAAACTATTTGAATTGATTGTGACTTGGTCCTGGCGAGGCAAGCAAAATGCAGTAGTTACCCGTGACCGTGAGCGCCAAGATGCCGGTGCCCAGCGTGGCCAGCAGCGTGGTGAGCAGCGCTTTGAACAGCAGCTCGAAGTTGGCGGGCGACAGCTTGGAGCTGAGGTACTGGGAGAGCGCCACCAGCTGGCACAAGCCGAACACGCCAAGCGCCTGTGGGAACAAGCCTATTTAGCGACTCACAAAATAGCGTCACATCTTTCTCCATACGGGGAGGCAGAGACACAGGCGTGCCTATGTTTAGCCAGTTTTTCAATAATACATTATGCGTGACAGGGGGCTAACCCATCGCCGAAGCTATGGAGATGCGAAAGTTTCCTCGCGATGTTTCCAGTCCTGAAAATACACCTAGGATACACTAGGTGTCGTGGGAACCAGAACCAGCGACATTACACACATATAAACATCCAAGGCCTGGGGATTTTTTTTCTTTATCCCCTGCCGGGGATCGAACCCGGGACCTCACGCATGCCACAACCGCAGCGCCACAGAGGTCTTCCATACATATAAAAAATTGTCACTAAATATGTTGGTAAGCGCGAAGTTCGCAAAAAGCTGGACCAATTTGGATGTTTTCTTTCAGTATTTGCATGCGGTATTAAATAACTGGCTAAGCCCGGTATGAAACACGCGTAACGATGTTCATGTAGTAAGTTAAATATTCACGTGTATCACGATATTGTCATAAACTGTTAAGCGTAACGGTGGAAGAATTTTCAAAATAAATAATCTTCAGGAATTGCAAATTATACTGAAACATATCTCTGGTGCTGCTATTGCAAATAAGGTTTTTTCCCAACCACATAGTTATATGAGAACATCCGCTACATTGTTTGTTAAAAATGATCACCATTGTAGTTTGTCTGATACAACTAATTTGCTATAAGCCACTCTGTGGTGTGTTTAAATTGGCAGTATATATATATATTTGAGCAGATGTTAAAATAATACACATTAATTTATGTTTCACCTTGGGGTCACCTGATTAACTATAAAAGGTGACATTTGGAGAAATGTGTATCTTCTAAGAGAAAAAAGAGCTCCATGGTCTAATGGGTTTCACGCTTGCTTGTCACACAGGAGATGCAGGTTCGATTCCTGACCAAGTACCAATGAGATAATAAAATTATCTTAAGTACATTATATGGATGTTTTAACGGTGATGGAAAACATCATGAGGAAACCTTCATCGCTCCATAGCTGCGGCGATGGGCTAGCCCCCCACGCAAAATGGAGTATTGAATAACTGGCTCAAAGTGGGCACAATTTTGCCTCTACCACCCCGTATGGGAAAAGGCGTAACGCTATGTATGTCGGTATGTGTATCTTTTTCATAAATGTGTGGTATTACTTTTGATAGTAGTACTTAGATAGACAGTGGTCCAATGTAGAGAAGAGGCAAAAAATGACGTTTGCTAAGTATATGTAAATATCTACAGTAATAAAGTACTTTGACTTTGACTTTGATAATAAATGTTGTGGCTCTATAGTCTCTATTGGGTGTAATTAGATATACATAAATGTAGACAAAGATTGTGATACAGCCACCTAAAACATATCTAAGAGAAAAGGAGGAATCATATGTTCGTCAATGATTAGCCGTGTACTGACCGAAAAGGCGAGCCGCCTCGCCAGGCAAGCGCTCGCCCAGTTAAGATGTACCTCTCCGTCTGTTTGTACATGCCCCGCCAGGTTTATTGACCTTGGAGCCAGCTGTGACCTCTCTCTCTCTCACGCCCATGTATGCATCTCTCTCGTACCCCTGCGCCGCCACACTCTCCAGGCGGCATTGACAGGCCAAGAAGCCTACCCATGGTAGCTTACCGCGCATCTGCCTCGTGAGGCTGCTCGCCCAGTCATTACGCGGTCACGAAATAACTAGTGAACCGATTAGTTGCGACAGCTTGATTATGAGCTGGAATGGCACAGTCTATACCCTTATTCACATTAAAACGAAGTAAACTGACATCAAATGTCGATTCTTGAAATAAAGTTGCCATGCACAGTTTGGTAGTGATGTTCTCATTCATTCTAAATAGAATGAAAAGCCGTATATTTTGAATAGAGTGATTCTTTACAATCTGATTTTGTAATGAATGTTTGTCACAATTGACGGGCCTTCGCTATTGCTATTGCTATTGGCATGCGATTCGGTACGCGACTTGCAACCCAGGTATATTTGGGCTTGTTCCAAATACAAAATACTTTTATTCACTAGAGAATAAAAGAGCGTTTTATTCACTGTTATCGATGAATAAAATGCCCATTTTCGAGTCGCAATGGTATAAAACATTTTGCTTTTTATCGTATTCATAGTATAGCTTGTTCAAACTAAATGCAGTCAATAAGATATAATGAGACAATAGAATAAACTAAATCATTCTTAACCCCATCACTATTTTTTTTCTCCCAAAAAGCGGTAACACTGGAACTGTCATTTTACTTCGGTGTTATATGAATAAGGGTATAGGCCAGATTTAGCATACCAGCATGTGTTCCGAGCTCTGCACGGGCTGGAAGCCGACGAACGAGATCTGCATGGAGAGCATCGTGCCGACGCAGTAGAGCGTGCTGTAGGCGACGTACACGCGCGCGGAGAAGCGCCCGAGCAGCATCAGCGCGAACACGTGCAGCGGGATCAGGTTGATGAGGAACACGTAGCCGCCCCATGACGAGACCTGGGGGAATTAACGATCTCGTTCACCAAGGAAATGGTGGAATTTTATAATAGTAGTTTATGTGACTGATACATAATGGAGGGCATTAAAACTGAAGGCGAGTTTCATAATAATATCACTCGAGAGTTTTAATGCCTAATTATGTACAGTTACATACACTAGTTTATCTACACACATATCATAAGCTCTCTTTGATGAGTCCAGGAACCGCATGTTTGACCGGCATTGTGGCATTGAGTTGTTTAGCTTGTTCTGTAGTACCAACTTCACAGACAAAGTAGGGGCGGCACGCAGGCGGGCGTCGGCGTTCAAAATTTTAATGTAATAATATGTAGAAAATTTAAACATTATGGTCATAATGTTCAATATTCAGATAAGAAATGAGTTTTTACAAAGTAGTTTAACATTATGCTGATCGTAACGTGCGGTTTTTGGACGCAGTAAAGAGGGTTTATGATATGTGTGTAGATAAACATATATATTGCAAGTAAATCTTATCAGAATAGGAACTATTTGGGTTCTTTAAACATCAACTGACTTCGCGGTGATTAACTTTTGTAACGTATTTCGTGGTTTACGATACATCGTAATAAGAACCGCAAAGGCCTTGCTGAACAATAGCAATAAGACACGGATGAGCGACGCCGCAACGTATGGAGGGCATCAGATGTATTGCGTAAATGTTTGAAAGAGCAAAAGCCAATATGTCATTGGTGACATACTGGTGTGAAGCTTTCATGATGATCTGTGATCAACTTCAAGATTATTTTCTTATCTTTACGACATAACAATCAATAAATAGTCAATCAGGGTTACTTATCCCTGCACAATTTTACTGATCTGAAAAATTACACATTATGACCATAATGTGTAATTTTTCTACATATTATGACATTAAAATTTTGAACGCCAACGCCCGCCTGCGTGCCGCCCCTAGTTTGTCTGTGAAGTTGGTGCTACAGAACAAGCTAAACAAGTGCAGAGCCACAATGCCGGTCAAACATGCGGTTCCTGAACACATTAAAAAGAGCTTATGATATGTGTGTAGATAAACTAGTGTATGTAACTGTACGTAATTAGGCATTCAACTCTCGAGTGATATTATTATATAAATCCACTCTCGAGTATTAATGCCCTCCATTATGTAGCAGTCACATAAACTACCATTAACTTGGAACTTCTTTTGCCATCATTCATCATCATGCTTCATCACCTTAAAGCAACTACTCACCATGTAGAAGTAAGCGAGCGCGGTGAGCGTGGCCCACAGTATGGCGCCGGTGTTGACCGCTTTGATCCACAGGTAGTAAGTGAGCAGCATGCAGAAGATGGCGATGCCCTCGTTGTCGTAGCTGCCGGCCACCGACCGGCTGATGTAGCCCGGAACTATTGCGATCATGGCGGCGGCGACGAGGCCCGCGCCCTCGTCCTGACAGGACACACCACAACATATTAGCTTTTTAAAAGTCGGACTCGCCCCTTCCTGGGCCCCCTTCCGTTGTAGCAAGTAATTATGTGACTGGATGTTTGTGTTGCACCTTGTTTTTCATTGAGTTTGTATGAATGACAAAGTTATCTTTGGGTTTTTTAATAAATGTTTTATATCTTAAAAACTGCTTATTTTATTTTGTTCATACCAATTTTCGTTGAAAGTGTCTATTGAGATACACAGCATATATTTTTTGTAGATTTTTCGCTCTGTTACTTCAAAAGTTAGAGGGACACACACACACATTTTTCCACTTTGGAAGGGCCTGTCTCTTAACTTTTTACTTTGAGGAAAAATGGTTTCAGGAATTTCGACGTCATTTTTAAAGACCTATCTACAGACACCCTACACATATAGATTTGATGAAATAAATATTTTTGGTTTCAGTTCCATGTATGAGAAGCCCCCTTTAATTATTTAAAATTTTAATTTTTTGTATAAAAATCGTAAAGCGATTCACAGAATACACCTACATACTAAGTTTCAACTGTGTAGTCCTAATAGTTTCTGCATAAAGTTGCTGTGACATACGGAAGGACGGACGGACGGACGGACAAGACAGACTTGATGAAACTAAAAGGGTTCCTTGTTTCTCTACGGAACCCTGACAAAGGGGTCTTATAAATTTGAAGTGTCTGTCTGCCTGTCTGTATGTATGTGTGTGTGTCTGTCCTTGGCACCCTAGCGGCCAAGCGGATGGATGGATTTTAATGCGGTTTTGTGTAATGCAGGGCATGCTATGGTTCTTATCTATGTTTATTGAAATCAGTTCAGTGATTCGAAAGTTATGAGCTTTACAAGGAAACAAGTCAGTACAATTTTAGTCTTAGGGTTTCATTTAATGTGTCGGTGGTGTTTTTTTAAAGGCTTATTATTTTCCAGGTGACTAACAACTTAAAAGGCGACTAAGTGTTTGCAACTAATTAAATTACTTGGTACTGATTAAATATTTTCGCGACAATTACACGTGTGACAAATGTATGTCAGGATTATAACATTCCTCACGTTTCACATTATTTAGCGTGACTGCTAACATCAGCAATTCTGATATGTATCAGTTCACCTTTTCATTTATTTTCAAAGTCAATTTAACATTACCTTGAGTTCCTTGGTCAGCAGATATGTGACGATGGTGGTCAGGGATGAGAAGAATGGTGCCAGGAACACACAGACATTGCGGATGTCGATTGTGATGTTCAGGAACTGCATTATGTTGTACAGAGTTGCTGATGTCACCATCAGACCGGGATAGATGGTGCCTGAAACGAGGATTTTTATTGACTACACCACTACATATTGCCCGATAATGATGTAATGCATACCTATGTAGATAGTAAACATTTTACTTTTGTGCAAACCTTGCCTTGCAGATTTTAATTTTGTTAACTGTACTGTACATACAGCGATGGTTTATTTTCCTATCATGAAAGGTAAAAGAGTTGCATGGCTATAGTAAAAATGTCTCAGACATACCTAATTATTACCCACGAGGTTGTTTGGGTGTGTATGTCCAATACGTTTTTCCTGGAAAACTACTGGACCAATTTCAATATGGTTCTTTGCATTAAATGGCTCTAACTTTGGAGCAAGTCCTTAGATATGTTTTATGGTTGTAGACCACCAGGAGGAGCTGTAGCAGCCAGTATAATCAGGATGGTCGATGCTTGAGGGCTTCTCAGAAACAATGTAGCGTTTCAATGCCGTTTTTTGCAATATATTAGCCATTAAGCTTGCATTAATGTGTCAGGGGTGTTTTAAATTATTTATTTACAGTTATTAGTCTAATTTCTTGTATTGTAGCGAACAGTTCTTCATTATGAGAGTATTGACAGAAAATTACTAATAGTTGCAAGATTACATAATGATCCCATGGCTTGTTATAAAATTCCTCACCACCAATAATTCTCCCCAACGGGTACCATGCTCGGTCATCAAACCAGTTGTGGAAGTTATAGAAGCCCTCCTCAGTGAGGTATCTCGTGGTTCTGTAGTTGAAGTAGGGGTCGAACTCGTGGATGACACTCTCGAATCGCAGGACCGAGAAATGGGCGCGTTGCAAATGCTGGGGATATCGAATAGTTTTATTAGTGTTCATTTTAGTATAGCTAGGCTATTCTTAGCTATACTAAAATGAACACTAATTTCTAGGTTCTACTATGTCTATACATAGTAGAACCATACAGGTATATCGAAGAAGCTCAAGGATGAATTCACAATACATCATCACCCCTGTGTAAGAATGTATCTGTGAATCACACCCTATCTTCTACAACAGGCGTGATGATGTAACGTGAATTCGTGCTTGATTTTCCCGACTATCCCTGTATGGTTCTACTAAATATGAAAAATCTTAACATCATACAGTTTTTAACCTTCAAACTTTTATTTATTTATTACTTACTGGCCGACGGACCCAAACAAATTGCTAGACCTTTTAAACTTTTTTGTCTATAAAGAAAACAATCCCTCTACCTAGAAGTTGAAAGCTGTTAGCTTCCTCCTCTTCACCAGTAATTGCCACCATAAGCACAACACTCATCAAACAACCTAAGAATCCATATCTACACAATAACCGCACCGATTGGCAGCTTTTGAAGCAGAAAAACAAAAAATATGAATAAGTATTGAGAAACTTGCCAAAAAAGGTAATCATCTTTACAAGCACATCATATTACCCTAGAATTTGGAAAGCATCTCAAATAACTATGGTACCCAAGCCTGGAAAGCCACCACATCTGATGTCATCAAACAAACCTATTAGCCTACTACCTGTGCTGTCCAAAGTACTGGAAAAGATTATTAAAAGATGCTTAGAAAAATGCTTTCTGATGGCAGCCTTATCCCAGAGCACCAATTTGGCTTTCGTCAAAAACATGCAACCATAGAACCCATGTCCATAGAGTAAACATATAAGAAATGCTCTAGAAACCAAAAAATACTGCAATGGGGTATTTCTAGATGCACAGCAAGCATTATACAAGTTCTGGCATGACGGGCTTCTATATAAGATGAAAAAATATTACCACATAATCTATTCCTTTCCTTCTACTAAAGGTATACTTAGAAGAGCAAATTTTAAAATAAATAAATAATGCACTGTCTAACTTGTACGACATTAAAGCTGGGGTCCCGCAAGGCTTAGGGCTGGGTCCATCCCTTTACCTTATTTATACAGCAGATGTACCCGAGTCGAAAAACTTAAATCCAAATACTGCGTCTAGTACCCGACAGGTACATCTTGATAAAATACATACCTGGATGAAGAACTGGCTAATCAATGATAGCGCACTAAAGTCAAATCACATCATTTTTACTTTAAGAAAAGGGGACTGCCCACCTAGGAGATTAAATGAAGAAGTGCTACCCCACAAAACCATTATCAGGTACCTTGGATTTCATCTGGACTGCAAGCAAACATGGAAAGGGCATATCCAGCAAAAATGTGATGAGCTTAACCAAATTTCAGATCCTTGGAGTGGTTACTAGGTAGAAAGTCTAGACTCACCATTGACAGCAAAGTACTCATCTATAATGCTATATGGAAAGCAATTTGGATATATAGGATACAACACTGGGGAATAGCGAAAACCTCAAACACAGAAATACTGCAAAAGATTTCAAAATGGGATGATCAAAGCTATAGTCAATCCCCCATGGCTTATGGAAATGGACGAAATCCATAAATACCTGATCATTCCTACAGAAAAAGAGGGAATTAGCAACATGACTAATGCCTATAAGGACAAAGTTGCACATCATGAAAATAGACTGTCCCACATATTGAGGGAACCCCTAAAACTAAGGTGCTTGAAAAGGCTACACACCTGGGATAATTTACGCCAAAGTGACTAATGAAGGCAACCTGACAATAGGAGGGCATGCCTAACACACCATTTACTCCATCATAATAACTGCTTATAGTCCTAGGACTGATCACATGTTTATAAAATTAGAAGAAAAAAAAAAATTTTGCTTAGCTACCTTGTTAGTAGTAGAACTGGACTAGATCTACACAATTTATAACTCAGTTCAAACTACATATTTACCATTTATTAATAAAGACTTAAAAATGTGGACATTAATTGCCAAGTGTTAATTCACTCATATTTAGTAAATTATTACTGAAAATAATTTAGTGAAACTCCAACAGATTGATTTTTAGATCTCTTTTTAAAAATTGCTTATGCTTAACTAATACAAAATATAATATTAAGCCATTATCATAATTAATAAGCAGGAATAAATAATTACAAAATTATTAACAGCAAGGTCTGTGTTGAGCCAGATTAACATTTAAGAAACAAACAGACCCATCATTTAAGTAATCTTGAACATTGTAATATCCCTTTTTCGACAAAGTCGCTTTAACATGGATTTTAAATTGCTCAAATGGGTTGGAGTGTAGATAAGGGGGTGCCCTCAAAGTGATTATCTTTGAAAATTTTACGAGTAGGACTTCCGCCTCTTTAGCGACACTCTGACCGGGGGTCGAACCCGGGACCTCTCGCCTAGTAGGCAGAGCCACGACCGCTGCGCCACAGAGGCCGTCCAGAGAGAGGCGTTTGCCCAGCAGTGGGACATATATAATAATCTAGTAATTATTATTTATTTAATTTCAAAAACGGCTTTGTGTAGGTACTCTCTACTATTACGGGCTTATCAAACAGGACCACGTAAGGCCTTCACTATCATTGATCAGTATACCTGTGCATTAAGGGCCTGGCACACTGCCTATAGGTGTAAGCTGCATTGAAAAGCAAGAATAAACCAGATTATACGTACATAATATCGCTGTCATTGATAAAACAGCGAGTTTTATAAACGTGAGCTGTTTATCAGAGGATAGATGCGGCAACCGCGATTTGGACTGCACTTCCACAGTCATCTTGATGATTTTAGAGTAAACCACAGAAATATTTAATAATTACTCATAAATATAGATAGAATTGCTGCTAATGCACAGCAAATTAAGCAAAATCAGTAAAACCAAGAAATTATTCGCCGGCAACCTACACTCGCATCGACTCGGCGACGACAAGACAAGTTTTTTTTTCGGGACGCACGCAACGCAATTTGACAGTTCAGCGGTGCGGCGTGGCAACTGTATTCATAGTTACACTAAAGTGTAAAAGTGATCACATTCATGAAATAATTCCATCTTGCCGATCCTATCAAAAGTCCTCGAATCCATTGTCCATACCCAGCTCTCCCAATATCTATCCTCTAACAACCTATTAAATCCTTTTCAATCAGGCTTCAGACCGGGTCACAGCACAGTTACGGCTCTACTTAAAGTGACGGATGATATTCAGGTTGCCATGGATCAGAAGCAGCTTTCGTTGCTTACCCTGCTCGACTTCAGCAGTGCCTTTAACTGTGTTGACTTTGACATTCTCGTTGAACTACTCAAATCTCTTAATCTCTCTTCCCATTCTATCAGCTGGTTCGACTCATACCTTCGTGACCGTAAACAGCGTATCAAATCGGAGACGACTTGCACGGATTGGTGTGACCTCACCTCCGGTGTCCCCCAAGGTGGCATTCTCTCTCCTCTTCTATTTTCTATATTTATTAACTCCATCTCCGATGCCCTCTCATCTTCTTATCATCTTTACGCGGATGACTTACAAATCTATCGCCACTTCTCTCCCGATAATGTAAACTCCGCTGTGGAGGCGTTAAACGCTGACTTAGAGGGTATTAGAGGATGGGCCTCGTCATTTGGGCTACTGGTTAACCCAAACAAGTCCCAGGCCATGATTATAGGTACCAGACACTCACTTTGTTTGTTGAAGCAACAGTCTGTCCCTCCTGTATCTTATAACGGTACCGTAATCATGTATAGCGACACAGCGAAAAACCTGGGTGTTGTTTTCGATAACCAGTTAACCTGGTCAACGCATATCAGTGAGGTCAGCAGGCGAGTTTACGCTACCTTTCACTCTCTCAGGAGACTTCAGAACTTTCTTCCTCGTCAGACCAAAATTATTCTCGCCCAGTCTCTTTTACTTCCCCTCATTGACTATGCTGATGTTTGCTGGGTAAGCGCAAATGAAGAGCAACTGAACAAACTCGAACGACTTCAAAACCTCGGGATTCGGTTCATCTTCGGACTGCGAAAATATGATCACGTTTCTCAACATCGCAGGGAGTTGAATTGGCTTCCGATTCGTATTCGACGGGACTCTCATATCCTATGCCTGCTCTACAATATTTTGTGGAACCCTCGGTACCCTAACTTCCTGCGTGATCGCTTCGAATTTCTTTCTTCATGCAGGCCTCGGAGAACTCACATGGCTACTATGCTTAAAGCCCCACAACGCTCCACTGCAACCTTCGAGCACGGGTTTAGAATCCGCGCTATACGGCTGTGGAATGAACTTCCCTGCACCATCAGGGACAGTCCATCACTGAATATCTTTAAGAACCGACTAAAGAAGCACTATCTTTCACTTTCTATTTAGCTATATAATGTATTAGTATTAGTATATTTGTAAGATATTTATTGATATGCTGTATTTATGTAACTGTGTATGTAATCTATATTTCTTAGCAATACGGTTTTATGTATGTGTAATATGTATTATATTAGAATATAGTCTTAATTGTACGCGCAATTCTTTCCCTTACCTATCATCTCCGTCTCCTATCCAACATGGTTTGCTGGAAGAAATCTCTTTTTAGAGATAAGCTCGCCTTTGTACATGTTTTTTCTATCATAAGTTATCTGTATGTCTGTTTTGTTTAGTACAATAAAGAAATTACGAATTACTAAATTACGAAATAAAAGAAAGAAACATTTTTATGATGCATAGGAAGACTGCATGGTCAAATCGGTTTCAGAAAGATGTCCCTACCTAACTCCTGAATGATCCTGTGTGAAACTTATTGGCTACACCTATCTATTTAAAATGCAGAAAGTAGGAGCCATAGATAAAAATGTATAATAGGAAATAGATGGGCATCTTGACATTTTTCAGTGGTACGTAGACAGTGCTGCTGACGGCGGACCGGCATGGAACAAAAATTAGCGCGAAAAGCGAAAAGGAAGCTTTGAATGTTTGTTTTTTTTCAACTAGTTTCTATGTTACACTAACATGATATTTGTAAGAAAGTTTTTTGTATTTTTTCAGTATAACTAGAGTACCACGTTTATAAGTTCCTTATCTTAACATAACCGTTATGAAACTTATAAACATGGTACTCTAGTTATAGGTACTGATATTAATTAAAAACTTTCTCACAAATATCATCTCAGTATAACTTTGTAGCACCACATTACTAAAAAACTGTCTAGTTAATAAAACAATTTGGTTTGGATATATACAAGATGTATTTGTTTAATACATTGTGAAGGTTACACATTTACACATTTTTTAAATCGCAGTCCTGACAAAATAAATTTAATTTCCTCTTTTGCAAGCTAATACATAACCAAAACTGATATGGTCTCTAACATTCTAAACTTTATGCACAAAATTCTCATGTAAATATTATTGATAACTACTAGTTAAGTAAATATATCATTTTTATACCCATCTAAGGTTGTATCATGTGAAACTAAAGTAAAAAATATTTAAGATCAAATTGCAAACCATGTTAAGCAAATAAAATCTAAATTTCTGTGTTTTAATATGATATCTCATACAATTGGTGCCGATGTCATCTGACATTTTGTTTGGACTACTGATATTTTTTTGCAAAACTTGCAGGACAAAATTTGGTAATTGTCATGAGTAGAATAACCTTGTTCACAGTATACTGGCAGCATATATGAATACTATGGAAGTAACTTTACAGCGGTAATTAATTAAGTTTACAAACAAAATAATTAAAACAATACAGTCGATCAAACTGCAAGTGCAACTCCCGTTTGCCTTAGCCTTTTTTGTTGTCCACATATTTTTTTGCGGCTAATTTCATCTCACCGTGAATTTCATTTGTACTGACAATCACCTTATTGGTAAGGATTTTGTTGATTTCTCTGCACCAATTTGTAACAAAAAATTCTATTTACTTTTTTTATTATATATTCGGTTAGTGCATTTTTGTGATCTTTACAATTTATAAAGGTGAAATCAATGTTAGTCAAAACCACAATCTCTAGGTAATTAGTAAAGCCTTTTAGGTTACATTACGTTTCTAAAATGTTTTGCACAACATTCTCAATTTGAACGAAGAAGTAAAAAAAATGCCTGTTTGGGTCAATACCCCAACAGGCATTTTTTTGACTTCTTCGATTGAAGCCAGGTTTTTTCTTTGTTAGTTGTTCCTTATGCCTTTCATGAGGTGAGGTGGATCATAAATAGGGAAGATTTTCTCTTCATTTATTTCGAAGAACCCTCCTTTGTATTCTTCTTCCCTTCTTAGATATTTTTCTTTCGTGTCGCATATTAAGGAATTGATTGCAGCTACATTAGTCGCCCCTTGGTCGCATACTGTGGCTACTACCTTGAGGCCAGTCTCCTGCAATTTTTTAATGCAGCCTTGTGTGATCTTTTTCATATCTAACGACGATGTTCAGCTTTGGCAGTATGTATAAGCAATGGGCTGTTTATATTTTTTAATAACGCCTCTAACCATTATAACTAGAGCATGGTCACAAAAGGTCTTTTTCCTCTCTACTCCGTTGTCGCTTAAACCATTTATAAAATCTTTTTTCCTGTCCAGGTTGACACTTGGGGTTATCACCATCTCATCAAAAACTAGAGTGCAGTACCTGTGCGCTCTAGGCATTTTTGCGACTTTCCGTTTTAACTGGTCAAATGTTGTGTCTTGAATGCCTGGTTTTAGATCTACTTGCGCCAGGAGTTTTTGCAGTGTTTATCTTTTTGGTAAAATACACATTGGACTCAAAAGTCGGTATGCTTTTGGGCTGGGCTTATATAGGGATGTTGCCAAAAAAAATTGATCCAGTGTGAATCGTCTGCCTTTTCCTTTTTTTTCAGATTGCTTTATTTGCATTTCAAAAAACAATTTCGCTGGTCTGGTCATTTTCTGGCTCAAGATATTATATGCTGTAGAAGAGCTTATTTTTTCAGCAAGTTTCAATCCTCTATTAAATGACCTATTTAGGTTATCTTTTTTATGCAACATCCTTTTCAATTTACAGATTGACTTCATAAGTTGCCTCTCCTGCACAGGAGAGACAACTTGTTGCCTTGAATCTTCGGTTAATTCCTGAAATTAAATGAAAACAAGAACGGTTATATCATTGTTTTATTTTTAGGGTTCCTTGAAATTAGTCAAATTAATTATTATTATTATTGTAAAAAAATACCTTTATTGTTTCCAGCTGCGGTTTGATGAATATCAGAAGTGTTTGCTTGTACAACATCCTTAGGGGTATCTAAGCTCCTTCCTGAAAAATGGTGATAGTAACTTACTTAGATAGAAACTCGGTTTATTTATCATTCAATTGCATATTTTTAGGAGCGCCCCAGGTACTTCAATAAAATAAAATAGCTGTTTAACCTGTTGGATGTAATGTTGGTACAGCACTTCTAACAAGTCTGTTTTTGCTGCCATGGTAATTATCTTCAAAATGCCTGTGGCACACTTTTCTGTCCGAGAAAATATACGAGTCTTCAAAACCGACTAATCCTGCTGTTGCCTTCCAAGTTTTAAAACGGTCGCCATCATTGGATGGATTAGGAAAATAATGCATCGGGACACCTTGAACAGAAATAATGTTGTTGTTAAGAACCTGAGTCCAGGAAAAATCAGTGGTGACGATGAATTCAGTGGGTTCAATTTGTTACTACGTTACGTTGTATGTACATACCGTCAGAGTTGCTGGTTGTGCAACCAGGCATGCAACATTTATTCCTAGACATAATTAGAGACCTGTCTTTATTATTAAAAGTATTTGCGCTGCACTGCACTGCACGGGTAGTCCTATCACAAAACTACCGCCGCCTTATCTAAACCCCAACCGAAAGTCCTGTTTTTAATCAAAACGCTGAACTGGAGGAACAAACTGCTCAACACCAAATAATAAAATTGAAATGAAAAATTTTAAATCGCCAAACAAAACTTTCAAACTTTTTTCGTTTTTTCTCGTTGTTTATTACATGAAACAAAGCAGGAACAAAAAACAGAATTACTACTAATTTATCCTAAACTTTTATTACCCAACGATATCTTGTTCAAAATATGGTTAGCTATAACAAATAAATAATCATGAATAAACTGTGATAAACTTCAGATTAGAGATCTATTAAATATAACATAAACATTAAAAAAACGTATATAATATTTTCTACCCTAGAAAATAATAATTGTATAGTGGCAAGACCACGTTGTGCCAATGACATGTTAGTCCTATGCCTAGCCGGTAGATAGCGCGACCGAACTTTTTTGACAACCATACTGATACCCCTGCATGGTAGGAGCCGCCCGCCTACTAGGCGGGGCAGTAATAATAATGTACTCTGTGGTCAGGAATACACTTCTGTTACGTTCCTAGACACGCGTAAATATATCGTAAACATACGAAATAAAGGTGAAGGTATATCATCTATATTTCATCTAAAGCTTTGCCTTATAGACATCATTAAAAATATTAAATTTGTATCAGCAATAGTAATTCGCTATATTTAAACAAAAGACACAATACTTTCTAGAAATGGAATGCAACTGTCATTCTCCACGTCTTCCCCCCTCCCCCTTTTCCCCTCACTCCCTTTGACTTCACTCACCCCCCCTCTTCAGACAATCGCGGAAAATCCCTATTTATTTCTCAAATAACAATCGTTTCCTCGTTCATTTCCAGTTTGTGATTGTGAGTAATTATTGAGGAGGAATCCAGAATCTCTCGTATTCCTGTTGCCAATAGCTTGCCATTCTCCCAGTTATAATCACTACTGGTCCGTTGTTATATGACTAATCGTCCAATTATGGTCAGATGGTCAGTCAGTGATCTTGTATTCGTGATATTGTGCTAATTGCTAGAGCTTTTGCACAAAGCGTATTTCTCGTGTCCTATGTGATGTCCGACGGTGACCCTTCTCTCGAAGAAGACATACCGAAACCCTTATTAGCTAAGGTCGAAGAAAATGTGTTTACGCCGAAAATAACTACACCAATATTTGCTGGAAGTGTAAAGCTTCATCACCGACTGAGTCAGGCAGAAGAGACGGAGTCATTCCTTTCCGACGCTCAACGCAATGAGTTTGCGATCCAACAGTTATTCGCGGATGGAGATGGAACGAATGGGGAGGTCAGTATTATTTTGTTTTGGAAGTTTCTTTGGACAACTTTTGGTTGGTGTGTCAAATTGGGGCAAAAGCCCTGTTTCTAACTAAAAAGTTAGAAACATGGATGTAAAGCTATGATATTGTACATAAGACTCTTAACAATTTTGCTAAATCATGAGTATTTACAAGGACACTTAATATTTTCTTGTACCATCTGTATTTTACAGATGAGAAAACTTTTTAATAGGTACTTAATCATTATTCCTGAGTTGAGTCTTTAGGGCTGATGTGTGTGAGATTGATGATGTGAAAATGGGTTGAAGTTGTGTGCTTGTGGTTTAGATAACATGAATATGTGTGTGTGGACAGATTGTCGCCAACTCCACCCACACAATAGTATTTTATGAATTCTGGCTTCTTTGCCGAATGTTTCGTACAAACACATTATGTGTGAATTACTGTGAACTATAGATAGGTAGGTGGGTATAATGATCAAAAATTTACTAACTAGAGGGTGTATGTTATTATTATTATACCATTTAAACATTTAGTTGATGGCTGTTTTAAAAATAACCTGCCACATAAATGCCACGAATTTAATATTCCTCTGCCATTCCATGACTAACCTAACTTTTAAGACATGCATGAATGGGGATAGATGGGTCAGTTATTTACGTATGCCCAATAATTTTATTGATATGGCTTTTGCCTTTAAATGTTATGACTTTACACACAATACGGTATTTGACAAGGTAGTCCAATAAATTTAGAAATGTGTCTCAATCTGAACCTATTTCAACAAAAATGTTTGACATATCAGAATTGTATATTTCCAGCAGTTGTGTTTTAAAAACTCAATTTTGTGTTAAACTCAGCATTTGACTATGACTCCACATGCTAGTACTTTATAGAACTCGTACACAGAATTACCATTTTGACAGTCCCTAAAAAGTTTATATTTTTACTAGCAGTCAAATAGAAACTTTTATACATGCATGTGTTACAAAAGTGACGAATGAGCAAGTTAGAGAGATAAGCCTGCCTTTGTACATGTATTTTCCATTTCCCAGTCTGTAATATATTGTTTTTGTGCAATTAAGTATAAAGTAAAGTTTAAACAAGTAAGTAAAGAAAATAATGTGGACTCATTCACTATACCACACCGAAAATCATTTTACACAATACTATTACTGCCACACCATGCAGTGTGCATTAGTGGTAATTGGACACCCTGTAGAGACCCCCTGAGGAGTTCCCTACTGAGTTAAATCCACTAAGTCACTATACAGAATGAGGTTAGACTACTACATTCATGTTTTGAATATCAATTTTTTAGCTAGAGAAAAACAAATAGTTGATTAGAAGTTAATTCATCTATTTAATCAAGTAAAAAGGAAATACACAAGTGTAATGCTTTTTAACAAATATCACAATCATATTTACATTTCCTTAACCATACATCTGCAAATATGTACCAATGAATATTTCCAATTACCTAATTGACATGCTAATCTAAAAGGAGTGTCCAATACCGCTAATTATTGTCTGACAACAGTCACTTTAACACATTATTTACCCATGACAAATAATGGTTGTTAGTCATCTACTCTATCTGTAAAATACAATTGTAAATGTTGCTTAATAGTCAGTCACAGTTCTTATAACATGATTTCTGATTCTTCAGTTCAATCCATTTCAACTGATTGAACTGAAGCATCAGAAATCATGCTATCTCACCTGTACACTGAAGACAGTATTGTGTAAGTGAGAAAGCATGATTTCGTTTGTTTGGTTTGATTCGTTTTTTCAAAGGCACATCCTGATCTTTTTGCAATTGCCTTACTTTATCTACATACTACTTTTGTCCATCTTTGCTGGGTAGTAAATGGCTGATATGAAGCAACACCGTTACATCAAACAACTTCAAATGAACTTCTAACAATAAAATAAAAGTGAGTCAAAGATTCATTATCACAGTTAAGATGATGGATAACATCAGCAGTCTGTTGCTATCTCGCGCCAAGGATTCTTGTTCAAACACAGATGATTCAGTGTGAATTAAAACAAGGCAAGGCTTACAAGTCAATGGTTGAAACTTCATTGGTATAATTTCATTACTCTGTTGTGGGATTTTATTTGTTATGGTGTGGTATAATGTTTGGGAAGTTAATTGTTGATCTTGTTTGCTATACACTTTACGGTTCTGGATTAACTAGATGGATGAGATATAAGTGCAAGAAGAATGAGTGTAATACTAATAATCATGTATGAACCAAATTACGATTGCTAAGTATATGTAAATATCTACAGTAATAAAGACATTTGGAATTTGAATTTGACCAAGTGGTAACATTTGGCCTCATTTTCAACTGTGTAAACTAAATAGCATTATGACTGGCCATCTTTATGGTTGCGTTTTGTGTTATCATTATAGCATCAGTAATTTAAACAAATTACCTTGGTTATTTCTTATTCTCTTATCTTGATTGTCTTAGATGGTAAAAAAGGTATGTTTAAGTGATTTTAGCATGATTCTGTAAGGTACTAATGAATTTTGCTTCCTCATTTTGCTGCCCATTGGATGCATGAAGCTATTCTAAGGCGACCCCTATTTAAATCTATTTCCTAAAGCAACTGTGACAAAACCTTCAATCTAAAAATTAAAGGCGATGTGTTAGCCTCTTGTCACGCAAAAAGGAGTATGAAATAACTGGATAAATGTGGGCACAACTGTGCCTCTCGCACACTAGCCACTTTTGTTATGTTTCCGAAAATAATTTAAATCTTTAAGTTTTCTCGACAAATCGTTTGGTTGTAACACCCTAATGTTCTGCTCCTGAAAGGAATTTGGCAAGCATTACATAATAACAAGTAAAAAATGGCGCCTTGAAAGCCTCTTCTATTATATTATAAGCCTATAACAATACCCTGGTAACAATCAGGCGGACAAGGACGCTGAAGGGCGGATGGGCGACCTGCAAGCAATGTCTGTGCTCAGCACATACAACGACAACCTGTCACAAGACATGAACACAGATCGGTGAGTCCTGGATGTTGGAGCATGGTGTTCATGTGTTTGTTTGTGTTGTCTTATAGCTGCTGCCTTGGGGGCTTATTTTCAACAAGTTGCGGATAACACTATTATAAGATATTGATAACAATTGTGGGAAAGTCAATGTTATCACTAGAATAGTGGTATTCACAACCTTAACCTGCCCTAAATATTTTAGTTTGTATTTGTGTATTATTATTTTGCAATTACCCCGGGTGGTGGATTAAATTCAGCGAAAGAAGCAAACTTCTATTTTGAGAAATATTTAAAACACCCACCATATTAAAGTCAGACAGAAGCTGCGTTGTTCCACTTTAGTCCTTATCTCCAGGCATTAGAATTAAGTGGAACATCATAGTTTTGTTCGACTGAACCGGTATTTACATTGTCCCAGTTTTGTTGGCTTTTATTAGCACCTGAATATTGATGTCACATTCTAAATTAGATCTTGGCTTTGCAGTTAAAAATTAAACATGGTAACAATGGATTGCAATGAATGCTTAATTAAGATCTATCAATAATATAAACGGGAATCTAAGTAGGAATAGTCCTACCCAAGCAAAGTACCCTAAAAAGTTTCTAAACTCCCTCTATTAGCTACTCTTTACCCTGCTAACGGCAATAACATACTAGACCCCGCATCCCTCCGCCCACTAAGTGTCCTTACGGTCAGCAAATAACACCATTCCAGGGACAATGGTAGCGAGGCTTCAACCCGTGCGGCAGAGGAGTGCGGATGCGGAGACGCGGGCCAGGGCATGCCAGACCTCGCCAATGGCAAACCGGCGGCCAACCACTGCTCGTGAGTAGACGTCATACGCCCGCCCCACAGATCTGACTCCGTTTACATTTATTTTACCTATGACATGTGTCATCCTTTTCTAAGCGAAAGAAGGAGGAGGAGATTGATATGTAATCAATCACTTAACATTTAAATTATATGTTAATTGGTGCTGTCCTAATTGTTGTTTGTCCGGGCCTTTTGTTATAGACAGATCCTTACTCAAAGGAAGATTCACCGATAACTGTACAACGTGATCCCCTTCGTGGCATCTTCAATACGCGGAATTACTATACGGATCCACAGTACAAGTCATTAAACTAAAAATTTAATTGAAGTGACTTTCCTTTTCTAAGCGAAAGAAGCAGGAGGAGATTGACGCATAGCTCTGTCCTGTCCCTTACACCCTGTGGTTTGATGAGACATGTCAGAGTTAACATATCTGTGAACGGTGTGTGGTGTGGCTCAATTTGGTATCTCTTGACATTCCCGATTTAAATGTAAATGACAGCTCGTGAAATAATCGTGTTCTATGGCTTAAGTAGGAATAAATACCAGAGTGAAAAGTGTACGAACGAGTTCAGATAAAGTTAACCATATGCCATTGAGCATAAGAGTCACTGACGGTTCGATTCGCATACTTTTTTAACGCGTAATTATTCCTGCTTCCTGCAATCATTGTTGGCGAACAGCTTTCAAAACATCTATTTGAATGCTATCGGGATTGATTTTACAGTTACAGAATAGAGCTACTGTACCTATATATGGTCTGTGTAATACGTCTCAGATACGTAGGGCATTTCACCAAAATCTAATTAATGCATTTTGTGTATTGCACATGCACAAAATGCTTGGAAGGCCCGATGTCTATCAATGGCTGGCTGGCTGAATGCACAAAATGCTTCTCAAATATCAAACTCGACGACTTCGGATTTACGAATAAATAAATAAAATACTAGCGCTCTCTCTAGGCTGCAGTACAAAATACTAGCGCTCTCTTTAGGCTGCAGTACAAAATACTAGCGCTCTCTCTAGGCTGCAGTACAAAATACTAGCGCTCTCTCTAGGCTGCAGTACAAAATACTAGCGCTCTCTCTAGGCTGCAGTACAAAATACTAGCGCTCTCTCTAGGCTGCAGTACAAAATACTAGCGCTCTCTCTAGGCTGCAGTACAAAATACTAGCGCTCTCTCTAGGCTGCAGTACAAAATACTAGCGCTCTCTCTAGGCTGCAGTACAAAATACTAGCGCTCTCTCTAGGCTGCAGTACAAAGTTGCTTGATTGTGGGTTGTGCTGACTATATTTTGGGGAATAATACTTCCCATCATTGTGAACGACTTTCCCGAAGGAACACATGGTCGTGGTAAATGTCACCCTGTGTAGCAGTCGAAAGTCTTGTAGTTCGTCCTGAACTGTAATATACATCATACTGTCGTAGTCAGTAGCATTCAAATTGTCTTTATTATTGCATTCATTTCTTTATGAAGAAACTGTGCTGAATCATGCGATATGTAGATAGCATCGACAGTATTTGTCCATTATTAGGCCATTCGCACATACTTGAGTTAAATATAGATTCAGCGATCTTTGAACTCCGAGATTTCTTCCTGACTATGATTGTACCCTATTTAAGTTATCGTAAAGGTGATATTTGCGCACACCACATCATCAATTTATAGAAATCATTGTTCATCTGTGATGCTGATGTCCTTTTGCCGCGAGTTCGTATTTCATTTTGAAGGAATCTTTTGGGGCTGATCACCACTCAGTGCAAAATCAACTGAACATTTAAAATAATTCGAACCAATTCGTCCATGGTGTATGATGTATGTAAGAGCCTAATGTCTTTCTGTACAGTATCAGACTGAATTAGCTGGCCTACAAAGTGAATTAGTATGCAGCCAAGCCCAGCAGTTGATTGCAATTCATAATGTCCTATCGAACAATACACGCTGTTCTACTTTACGACTTTATCCTCTCGTGATTAAGACATTAAGTTCAAAATTGCAACAGTGATATTTTTTCGGATATTTGTAAATACATGTAAATTGCCTAGATATCACTCCCCTCCAATCCACTGGCTGATATACTGATAATAGTGTATGCTTGCAAATGTGTGCTAACTTACGTGTTACGTGTACATGTTTTATGTGATTTAATTACATACCTATTTCCTTTTTGTGTTTTTCGTCTCGAACCATGTAATCTGAAAGGTCATTACGACCTCTGTGCCGTAGCGGTTGTGGCTCTGCCTACCATGCGAGAGGTCCCGGATTCGATCCCCAGCTGGGGGGAAAAAAACCCCCAGGTCTTGGAAGTTTATATGTGTGTGACATCACTGTTTCTGGCTCCCACGACACAGGCTATCCTAGTGTGGGGCCAAAAGCAATGTATGTAAATGTTTATGTTTATTATAATTACTCACTAACTGGCATTAACATTTCCCAGTAACGGGACTAACGCATTTACTTTTTAGCAAATGATATGAATAGGATAGGATAATTCTGGGCCGATTACACTGTTATTTAAATTATCATTATTCTATTTTTCTCTTCTCTTGCTCTAAAAGTTCGTCTTTATGTTGTGCGTTGGCGGCTTAAGTCGCTTTTTATGCTCTAGTGTTAAAGTATTTTTTTCTAAGACTAAGATAAGCAGGCCCAATAGCCACACGCACAATAAAACGTTGCACAATAAAGTCTTAATTTTATTTCATTTGCTTTAATTTACCTGCCTTGTTTTCTATCGTTAATTTAATAAAAAAAACAGACAAAACAGTTGACATTTATTAATGAATGACAGTGAAACATGTTGAAAAAAAAGTGCTTTTAAAAATTGGCTATAATGTTCTTAATTTTTACAAGTTTTGTAACTTAATTGAAGTGCACAATGAAAAGTGATTAATCTAAAACAATGGTTTTCAATGACGAAGTCTCATTTTCTCACAATCAAAGTGTATGTAGTAGATAATCATATAAACCAGAGTGTATATGTCACCGTAAGATTGTCAACACCTTTAGTTTAAAATCTAACGTTTTTTCTCTCTCGCTAGTTTACAAGCTATCGATAAATTATAAACTGTACCGTACTGCTTATGATATGACGCGTTAGTTTATAATATAACCGCTAAAATGTGAAGTGGTTTAAAATTGAATTGCAAACGAAATACCTACCAGGGCAAACACTGCGGTAGCTTAGGTGAAGACTAGAGGGGGCGAGCGCAGCGAAGCGAATAGTCTTCGTGTTAGGTTGACATGTAATAACAAAAGAAACGGAAATTGTAAACCCCGTCTGTCTGATTAACAATTTGTCGATAGTGTACAAAATAACGCGTTAGTTTATATATTAACGGTTTTGACAATCTTACGGTGACATATATACAACTCGGGCAGAAACGAGCCATTTACCCCTCGACTTAACTATAAACATGGAAACATCTCGGGGTGAAATGGGTTCTTTTATGCACGAATTGTACAATATACGAGCCTAAATGCAGAGTACTTCGTTTATAGGGGTTAAATGGGTTGTATTTTTTTACGGGGACTGAAATTAAAATAACCCATTTAAATAACAAAAATCTAAATAATACATATGTTCCAGTCTAAAATATACTTTATTATATTCTTTCATATAACTTATATAACTTCTGGATTAATTAAACATAAAAACAATAATTTCCTACTTACCTATAAAGCAAATGAGTTCGTCCACCCTGACCACGTACGCTAAACAACTGCTTTTATCAGCAGTGGCATTGACGCCCAACTCTGCACACTCTTCAGCGGTGATGGAATCCCAAACTGCCTGAAGCTTCTGTTTTAAATAATTTTCTGATCTTGATTGATATTTCCTCAAACGAAACTGATGACAGGTTTTATTTAAATTCAAATATTCAGCATTTTGCTTGCACCAAGACTAGGTTAAATCAAGGATTGTAGAAGTTCCTAAATATATTTATATAATAAGACAACTTTAAAATAAAGTAGAACAAAGAGGGCTTCTGTGATATATCATGTTACGTATTATATCATAACCCTGCCTAAAGAATATATGGGTTCGAAAAATGGTATCTCACAATGTACGACTAGACGAAGTATTCCTAATTGTAATAATGGTATCTCACAATGTACGACTAGACGAAGTATTCCTAATTGTAATAATGGTATCTCACAATGTACGACTAGACGAAGTATTCCTAATTGTAATAATGGTATCTCACAATGTACGACTAGATGAAGTATTCCTAATTGTAATAATGGTATCTCACAATGTACGACTAGACGAAGTATTCCTAATTGTAATAATGGTATCTCACAATGTACGACTAGACGAAGTATTCCTAATTGTAATAATGGTATCTCACAATGTACGACTAGACGAAGTATTCCTAATTGTAATAATGGTATCTCACAATGTACGACTAGACGAAGTATTCCTAATTGTAATAATGGTATCTCACAATGTACGACTAGACGAAGTATTCCTAATTGTAATAATGGTATCTCACAATGTACGACTAGACGAAGTATTCCTAATTGTAATAATGGTATCTCACAATGTACGACTAGACGAAGTATTCCTAATTGTAATAATAGTATCTCACAATGTACGACTAGACGAAGTATTCCTAATTGTAATAATGGTATCTCACAATGTACGACTAGACGAAGTATTCCTAATTGTAATAATGGTATCTCACAATGTACGACTAGACGAAGTATTCCTAATTGTAATAATGGTATCTCACAATGTACGACTAGACGAAGTATTCCTAATTGTAATAATGGTATCTCACAATATACGACTAGACGAAGTATTCCTAATTGTAATAATGGTATCTCACAATGTACGACTAGACGAAGTATTCCTAATTGTAATAATGGTATCTCACAATGTACGACTAGACGAAGTATTCCTAATTGTAATAATGGTATCTCACAATGTACGACTAGACGAAGTATTCCTAATTGTAATAATGGTATCTCACAATGTACGACTAGACGAAGTATTCCTAATTGTAATAATGGTATCTCACAATGTACGACTAGACGAAGTATTCCTAATTGTAATAATGGTATCTCACAATGTACGACTAGACGAAGTATTCCTAATTGTAATAATGGTATCTCACAATGTACGACTAGACGAAGTATTCCTAATTGTAATAATGGTATCTCACAATGTACGACTAGACGAAGTATTCCTAATTGTAATAATGGTATCTCACAATGTACGACTAGACGAAGTATTCCTAATTGTAATAATGGTATCTCACAATGTACGACTAGACGAAGTATTCCTAATTGTAATAATGGTATCTCACAATGTACGACTAGACGAAGTATTCCTAATTGTAATAATGGTATCTCACAATGTACGACTAGACGAAGTATTCCTTATTATGGCTCCTACTATTACACATAACTCATAAAGGTGAGAGAGATTGATCTTTGATTGGATCATAGATATGATCTTTTATATGCCATGCCATGACGACCCGAATGGCCGAGTCGGCAGTGTCCCTGCCTACGAAGCCAAGGGTCCCGGGTTCGAGTCCCGATGGGGGCAAATTGTTGATGAGAACGGATGTTTGTACCCTAGTCATGGTTGTTTATCTATCTAAGTATAATATTTATCTATATAAGTATGTGTATCGTTGTCTAGTACCCAAGATACAGGGAATCCTAGTTTGGGGCTAGATCAATGTGTGTAAATAGTGTCCAAGGTATTATTATTTATTATTATTATTATTGTAATAGGCCCCTAATAGACAAGAGTATATTACAGTCTGTTGTAATGTAAACACCATTTACTTTGCAATCTTACTGTTATGTGATAACGTTTAGTTAATATAAGCTATAACAGTCAATGTTTTTTAAACAGTTACTAGGACATAATAGTAGTTTATGTGACTGCTACATAATGGAGAGCATTAACACTCGAGAGTGGGTTTATGAAACGAGCCGAAGGCGAGTTTCATAATAATATCACTCGAGAGTTTTAATGCCTAATTATGTACAGTTACTTACATTAGTTTATCTACCACACACACATACTTTGATGTGTTCAGGAACCGCATTTTCGACCGGCATTGTGGCATTGATCATAGCTCTGCAGTTGTTGAGCTTGTACAGTAGTACCAACTTCACAGACAAACTAGGGGCGGCACGCAAGTGGGCGTCGGCGATATTCAGATAAGAAATGAGTTTTTACTAAGAAGTTTATCATTATGCTGGTCGTAACGTGTGGTTTTTGGACGCAGTAAAGAGGGTTTATGATACGTGTGTAGATAAAGTAGTTAATTGAACTGAATGTATGTATTTGAACTTAAACTGCATGCAGTAGATGTTTAAAAGTCTAAATATGTACATTTCTTTATAAATTTGCCTAGAATTTTATTAGTCTCATCATCATAATGCTCGGCCATTATTAAAGCCAAGAACAGGTCAAGATCACAATTTTTTCATTTTTTTAAACTTCATATCAACGACTCTGATTGGCCTTCACAACACTAGAAGTAAAGTGTAAATTTTCAACTTAGGGACATTATTTAGGGTGGTTAACTTGATAAACGTTTCATCTCTACAGAATTTTGATGGAAGGGCTTCTCAATAACCCATCGCTATTGTTCAACGACGGAGTTCGCACCATCGACTTCGTACTTGTCTGGGAAAAGGGTAAGGTACGTATTGAAGACCTGCATACAAGCAAGATCTAGACATCAAATTGTTCCTGTACCTCCACCTTGATATTTCATTTTACTCAGTCTTCTTCTTACCTGATCCTGTTTGCTAAAACCTGTCTGTGCTCTTTCTTCTCAAAGGCCTCCTTTAAAAACTCACTTAACGTGATCTCTGAACCAATTTGTAAATAGGATTACTTTCTATCTATCATAAACTATTTTTACTGCGTCCAAAAACCGCACGAGGCGAGTTTCATAACCCCACCCTCGAGTGTTATTGCCCTCCATTATGTATGAGTCACATAAACTACTATTATCTACCCACAACTTCTTAAGTTTCTCCTTCTCTTCTCTCAGTTTCTTTAGGCAGCTCAACGTTCCAACGCGCTGTCTCTTCGTGTTCCAAATCTTGTCAATGCCTATTGTGTTACAGGAAGATGCGTCCTCCTCAGTGGCGTACAAACAGCGGGAGGCGTTCGAACAAAACTTAGAGGAAGAAGGACTGCAGCTGGAACGAGACGAGCCGAGAGGACTTCATGGACTCAACTTTGTGAAGGTATTCGTCGATTTGGATGTGTCACCGTAAGATTGTGAAAACCGTTGTACTCTATACAGCCGTTTACGATCTATCCATAACAAACCGTCAAATTGCGAACGAGACCGACATGTTTCTTTTGTTCTTACATGTCACACATAAGTTACTTTCGCCTCGCTCACCCTCTATAGTTTTCATCTACTCTGACCACCACCACCACGTCGCCCTGATACAAGTTTAAACCAGTTCACAATTTGACGGTTTGACATCGATATATTATAAACTAATGAAAATTAATACGTTACTCTGTAGGTGTGTACAGTTCACAATTTCACGGTTTGTCATGGGTAGATAATAAACTATCGAAAATAAATATATCGACAGTATAGTCAATAGGAGAGTCAGATAGGAGATATAGGAGCATACAGAAAACTGAAAAAATCTTTAACTGTTCAACATAAATTTCCTATCTGAAAAGACCGTTTGGTTATTTCAAAATCTTCAATGAATGTCCGAAAATCTCTCTCCCTATATCGACCTATCGAAAATCGAACATTAACCAGCCTTGTTTGGTTAATTCTAGATTGAGCCGGTTCAAGCCCGAACTCGTATTTATTTTTGTGATACTTCGGTGGTGATTCGCTCTAACCGGTTAATTCTAGGGTTAACTGCTTTTCGTGCTTCACCCTTAACATGTACATCTTCCTTATACATTGTTTATCGCGATTTCAGATCCACGCGCCCCTATCTGTGTTGAAGCAGTACAGTGGGATATTGAAACTTAGGATGCCAATGAAGGTATGATATCTATTTACAGTGTTTTTGCTTGCTACTATCCGAAACATTGGTGTTAGATCGATCTATAGCTTTTAACGAGTATAGTGCGCGGAACGATAAATATGTATGTGTAGAGTATGTGTGCTTGCTTATATGTAGAATATTTTAATTAAGCAAGTGTTTCCTTTGAATTCCAGTCAGCTCCTGTCGTTTCCTGCTATAGTTAAAATAATTCTTAAAACACTTATTACAACCTGAAAAAGAGTTAGCTGTAGCATCTTACTTATGAAATTATAAAGCCTGGCTCTAATTCTAAGTGCAGTATACGATATAATTGTTTTAAATAGTATGTAATTGTATGTTTCTTTAGTTAGATACTACTATTGTTTTGAGACCAATTCCAGAGGCGTCACCCCAACTAGACTTGTCGGATTTTCAGTTTCAGTTAGTTTTGACGTCTTCAAAATTCGTGTCTCTTTCCGTGAATCGTGTTCTTTCTTCACTGTCGGCTAAATGTACTGTGTTATCACAATGTATCTTATTATTATTTTTGTTAAGTCAACCCCCACTTCCTGAATCCCTTAATGCTTGAAAACCAAGGTGTCCTGCCTATACTCACACTTGGAATCGAGACATGGCCGCTCACAAAGGAATCCATGCATACAATCCGAGTAGCACAAAGGGCAATGGAGCGTGCTATGCTCGGAATCTCCCTTCGCGATCACATACCCAACGTCGAGTTACGACGACGCACCAAGGTAGCAGATGTGGGTATGCGAATTGCAAGGTTAAAGTGGAGATAATATCTTGGATACTAGTTACACACATTGATCTAGCCCCAAACTAGGATTCCCTGTATCTTGGGTACTAGACAACGATACACATACTTATATAGATAAATATTATACTTAGATAGTTAAACAACCATGACTAGGGTACAAACATCCGTTCTCATCAAACAAATATTTGCCCCCACCGGGACTCGAACTCGGGACCCTTGGCTTCGTAGGCAGGGTCACTGCCGACTCGGCCATACGGGTCGTCACACTGCCAGATGGGCGGGACACTTGGCTAGGAGGGACGACGGCAGATGGACCAAGGCGGTGACGGAAAGGTGGCGAAGGGACGAGAGTAGACCGAGAGGCAGACCACCCGCCCGAGGGTCGGATGACATCGTCAAAACTGCCGGGCCGCAGTGGATCAGGTTGGAGCAGGACCGCAATACTTGGCATAATGAAGAGGAGGCCTTTACTCAACAGTGGGTGAAGGAGGCTGGACAGATAGATAGATAGAACCCTGACTTGAGCATGAGCCTGCAGCATTTTCGATTCGTTTTCGCATTTATTAAGCCATGATGTTGAAAATTTGGTGGGATTTATGATGCTTCAGTCCAGTCCCAATAATCAACTTGTTGCATAAAATTTACTTTTTGTACGCAAAAGTGCACGCCCTCGTATCATATTTATCATGAGTGTAGTAGTTCATCCATCACGGACTCACAGACCAATTTCCATTAGGTATGCGTATCACTATGAGTTTTCGTCATTTTACGATAAATACGACTATATACGGAAATAGTCCTTTTTCAGTGTCGTGCGTTTTATCATGTGGGCGCGGTGTGCCATTTTTTTTTTGAATATTTTAAGGCACTTACATTGCTTCTGGCCCCACACTAGGATATTCTGTGTCACTGGTACCAGACACATCGAAGTCACACACATATAAACATCCAAGACCTGTTTTTTTTTTCTTTATCCCCAGCCGGGGATCGAACCCGGGTCCTCTCGCGTACTGACAGCACCCGCGTGCGGGGTCAGTCCCATAGTAAATCCCGCGTGCGTGATGTAACTCGCACGACAATGAAAGAGGCCATATCGATACTGTGCGGCAAAACTGTACTTCCCTATTTAACAGATACATTGTGGCAACACTATGCTAAGTGACTTTAAATGTCGTAGGAATGCAGTAAACTACTCAAAGGTACCAAGACGAACGCCATTATGAAGGCAGCATTGTATATGTCTAAGGTATGCCGGTGATGTCAACTATCTGAAGCATGGCTCTCTCTTGAAGCTAACTGTGAAATGTTATTCTATTTAACATGTATTACTTCCGCTTAGTATCCATGATGTTCTTTTTATCTCTTTGTAACGTTATCTCTAGTTTAGTCTCGAAAGATCAGCTTTTTGTCTTCCAGGAACGTCCTATAATTTCGCTGAAGTCAGCTGATTCGAAAATTGTTTACCATGAACTAGAATTAATTAGATATTTGATAAAAAAGACACATGGAGGAGCTCTAACCTCACTCTCACTGAGTTACTTCTTGCTTGTTTTGTTACGATGACTTACTTGAATGAATGTTTCTTAAAGACAACACTTGCATATTGTTGACTGTTGTAAGATGTGTTTGATCGTTGTGTTCCTGCAACATGTCTAGGTATAGCTTTCTCTTCTATTGCCTGTAGAACACATTAACTTCCGGTCTGTTTCTAGCTTGCAGAAAAGGCAAATTTATGTATATCTAAACTTAATTTCAGTAATTAAAAGTCCGGTCTTTGATGAGTGGTGTGATTGTGACGATTAATTTTATATTTTAGAGATAATCAGCGCACTTACAATAGCGTAATACTGCCAAAGTGCATATTCTTACTGCTACCAATATACAATTTAAAGTATTAAAATTAACACAGGACTACTCACACTCAGCATTGCAAAGTCGGGTGGCTTGCCAATAATACATCTTTAGTACGCCTACTAATTGGTGGTGGAATCGGTGTGCTTATTAACCCATATACAATTTACTAACTTGCATGTGGGTTTCGGAGCCCCTTACCGCGAACATATATTCACCTTTGTTATCATTACGACTGGCAGTGCGCTAACTGTTATGTTTCCATGTATCTTACGGCGATACCAAAAAAATGGTATAATGTCATCCACAGATTTGATTTTTGGGTTAACTGAGTATTTGGTTAAAGTTCTCACTGAAGTTAAACGCGATTGGATGAAATTTTCTCGATAGAATTTAATTACGAAAATGTTTTTTTTCCCTGTAATTCTGAAATCATAACTAATTTCATTGCGGAATTGCATTCAAAATTTGGATATTATGTATTCGTAAACTCTCCTTGAAAATCTTTCTGATAAAATAGCGTCGTTTAGTTCAAAGCAATTTTTATGTGGTTTGGCGCCACGTTATTTCAGTTTGAGTTGAGCGCATTGTTAACGCTCTCCTTTCTTTCTGATGTGGAAATAATTAACGCTGTCACTTTCGTTTACATTCGTATTTCTGTTATATATATTTTTGGTATCACCTTAACTATCTGATGATCTAATACTATTATGACGCAATCCGCCGCAGGTATCAAATCGTTGTGGAATACAGCGCGCGTACGCTCTTTGATGTATTTTGTGTAAGCCGTCCTTTGTTTTTTTTCTAAACCTCATCGATTTTTGGATTGAAAATGGTACTTAGTATTTTTATGGCAAGTCATAGTAGTATTGAAACTAGTGATACGTCTGTTAGCGAGGTGACAGTGCCTGTACAATAATTTGCGTGGTCCTTTATGTGTAAATACATAAACAAAACAGCGGCGCAGACTGACAGTCGTAATGAGCACATAGCCTAAGCTGTCAACATAAGTTTAAATGACAGGACTGTATGGGGTTAATCTGGCTCAACACAGGTCTTGCTGTTAATAATTTTGTAATTATTTATTCCTGCTTATTAATCATAACAATTAAAGTTTTCATATTTGTATTAGTTAAGCACAACTTATTTTTAAAAGAGATCTAAAAATCAATTTGTGGTAGTTTCTACGATCTTCTCTTCCCACAGTGGTCCAATGTAGAGAAGAGGCAAAAAATAACGTTTGCTAAGTATATGTAAATATCTACAGTAATAAAGTACTTTGACTTTGACTTTGACTTTAAGATGACCAATATCATAGAAGTGTTGAAAGAGTAAGCGACAAATTACAGATTTCTTTGTGGTCATGTGACGTTTACGTTTACACAACGTAAATATGTTTGCTCGTAAATATGTGGTAGGAGGCAAATAGAGCGGTTAATGTTTGTGGGTACTTGTGAACTATGATTGGCCTAAACTAGCCTAAATTCACCATAGCATCGGCCTACTCACTACAGGCTTAGCTTATATGTCAGTGACATAAAAATTATTTCTAACTGCCTGAAACCTACAATATCATCACAAATTAATAAAAAGAGCATTGCTTAATCCATCAATATAAAACCCATTGCCGGAAAGTCTACATCAGTATTGTCAAAATCATTTGAATTACAAGAATACAAGCTCAATCCAATTTTGTCCACTCCATCATCCAAAGCCTACGACGCCGACCAAAACTCTTTGCATCCAGAAATAATGACTAACTTTTTGAAATAGTTTTCAGCGCTCAAAGATGTCCCCGAGAAAACCAACTCTTTGCTGGAGATGATAAAAGCTGCATGGGTTAGAGTAATGTCGACGATCACAGTAGATACGAAGATATTCCCGGAGAGGAAGCACAAACTGACTGCGATCTACTCGCAGGATAAGGAATATTTGTGAGTTTAAGTTATCTATTTATAATCTAAATCTGTGGCCTACTTGAGGCGTCAAAATCAATTGAAACCCGTTTTTTATCAAATCAAAATCTTATTCTTACAGGCATACATATTTATAATGTCACCGTAAGATTTTATAACCGTTAGTTGATAAACTAATGTTTTTTTTCTCGTTAGTTGGTCAACTTCCGACAGATAGTAAACTGTAGCGTACTGATTACTATATGACGCGTTAGTTGACAAACTAACGGTCAAAACTGGTTTAAACTTGAATTGCAAACGTAATACCAGGGAAAACACTGCGGTAGCTTAGGTGAAGACTAGAGGGGGCGAGCGCAGCAAAGCCCCCGAATAGTCTTCGTGTTAGGTTGACATGTAAGAACAGAAGAAACGTAAATTCTACTCGAGTGTAAAATAAATGAACAACCAAGGCTGGACCTCCTCGAAGAAACTCGGTGCTCTGAGGGGGATCTTCTCTTCCTTTTCCATCGAATTCTAAGCTCAGAGTTCACTGTCGAGTATAGTAACAGATTCTTAAGTTTCTTGATAACCTCTTTGAATCTGAGATGGGAACACTACAAAATACTTATGTAACTAACCAATTTTAGATTTATTTAATGTTATTTTCTTTTGTTAAAGTAATACTGTAAGCACTGTAACTTTGTTAATTATTTTTAAGCTGACTTAATCATAAGATGTATGGCTTATAAAATAAATAAGATTAAAAAAAAAAAAAAAAAAAAACCCTGTCGGTCTGGTTTACTATCTGTCGATAGTTGATCAACTAACGCGTTAGTTTATCAACTAACGGTCTTGACTATCTTACGGTGGCATATATATATCGTTACGATAAAAAATAAAAAAAGCTCTGGAATTGACGAATTATCACCTTGTCTAATTAGATTCTGTGCCGAAGAACTTACTACACCACTAACACTAATAATAAACCAATCATTTAACGAAGGCACCTTCCCTGAATACCTAAAGAAAGCAATAGTCAAACCAATTCATAAGAAAAAGTCAAAAAATAAACTTGATCACTATCGCCCTATAGCTAACCTGCCAACATGCTCCAAAATTATGGAAAAAGCCATGTGTAATAGAGTATACCGCTTTTGTGAGAAATATAAAATCTTTGATGACTCCCAAAACGGCTTTAGAAAAAAGCGATCAACCGTAAGCGCAGTATTCAAATATACTCAAGAAATCCTTAAAATATTAGATGATAAGAAATATGCAGTAGGGATATTAATCGACATGTCAAAAGCCTACGACAAAGTCCAGTTTAATATACTGTTGGATAAACTGTACGGTATAGGAATTCGCGGGAAGTCACACGATTGGTTCAGATCATACCTAGCAAATAGAGAGCAATATGTGGAGGTAGAGCACTTCGATGAAAACACCAAACAAATAACCCGCATTCGCTCTGACAGACAGATACTAAACTCATCAATTCCCCAAGGTAGTGTCGCTGGATGCCTTCTTTTTCTTGTGTATATTAATGATTTGCCTAAAACAATCGAAGAGCCATGTGTCCTCTTTGCCGATGATGTTTCCTTGATAACGACGTGCGAAAACCAACTACAAGTAGAATCAAAAATAAAAAATGCTCTAACCAACGTAAATTCCTGGCTCGAAGACCACAATATGGAAATGAATCTAACAAAAACAAAATTAATAGGGTTCTACCCATACCACAAGTCCCCACTAGAAATAAATATTAATTACAATGGCTCTAAGCTTGCGGTGGTCGAGTCAGCAACACTGTTAGGCATCACAATAGATAAGAACTTAAACTGGAAATCTCACATCGAAAAAATCACAGCCAAATTATCCTCATTCTGTTATGCGCTCTACGAAACAAAAAAAACAACCGACATAAATACAGCTATCACTACATACTATGCCTATGCCCATGCGTGGCTAAGCTATGGAGTCTTGCTTTGGGGGGCAAGTACTGATGTACAGAAACTATTCGTTATGCAAAAGAAACTGATACGAGTAATAGCAAATCTGGATACAACACACAGCTGCCGGCCTTACTTCCAAAAATATAAAATTCTAACATTACCTTCTATCTATATTTGGGAAGCATGTAGGTTTGTTCAAAACAATATACATCTATATAAACGAAGAGGAGAAAACAATGGTCTATCACTAAGAAACCATAAGAATTTGTTGTACCCACAATCTAGATTAGCGTTAAAAACTAAAAATGCCTATGTTATGACAATAAAAATATACAACAAATTGCCTGAAAATATGAAGACCATAGAAAATGAAACCAAATTTATAAAACACCTAAAACACTTCTTGCAGGGGAAGAGTTACTATTCAGTAAGAGAATACTTAGATGATAATCTTTAAAATTGTATATTTATTACCTATTGCTTATTGTGTAACTTAAATGCACATATAAAGTATATTAATCTGTTAAAAAATAATAATAATATTAAGAGATGTTGAGTTCCTACTTTAGTTAAGAATAGATTATAAGAATATTACTTACATTATATAGAATAGAATATTGCTTGTGCCCAACAGGGTCCATAATTATCCACCACTAATATTAAGATCTTATTGTTATTATGGAGTGCAATAAATAAATGAATAAATGAATAAATGAATACGCCGATTCCCAAACGGAATTCCCAAACAATTTTCACAGTAGTAAGGTTGTGCACAACTTATGCGACCCGCTCCGACATAAGTCAGGAGACAACTCGCAGATACAGAGCACAACCTAAAACTCATATTTGAACGAGCATTCTTTAGCTGTTGGGAAGCGTGGAAGGAGAAAAGGAAAGGGAGATTGAGGAATAGCTCCGTCCCTTACTTTATTTGTGTCGTGCAGGGGAAACTTTAAAAGAGTCCTATCAGATCGAATGCACTTACATATCCTTCAAATACAAATCCTTTTATTCGTATTATCATTATTACAGGGTTACTTGTATCGTGGAGGCCGATTCTTGAAAGTTGATCAGCATTTCCGTTTGTTCAGATTCGACACGAGTTCGCCCTGCTTCTGGACGCCGTCCGTGCGCTCGCGCATCGTGCAGTTCATCCTGGACCGCAACCGCTTCTCGAAGGAGGCGGGCGACGACTTCGCGTTCGGCATCGAGCGACTCGTCTCCAACGCGACCTACAGTGCTGCCTACCCGCTGCACGACGTAAATATCTTACTAGGCTCTGACAAAGCTGATACTGGAAACGGGGGACAAACTTCATAACAATCTTTTCATGGCATCCCCATATTTACGATCTTACTGAAGGTAAACGCAAACTTGACTGAGGCGAGCGGGTCGATCGAGCCGAAATAAACATTTTTTAACTATTTACACGGAATCTTATGAAATCGCGGGCACCTGCTATTCGAATGATTCGACGCGGCCAGGTGTGCACTGAACTGTGCGAAGTTTCATAGAATTCTTTGTAGGGAATTTAGGATTCCTTTCCTTCGGCTCGTTCGAAGCGCTCGGCTCAGATGGGTGTGAGTTCATCTTTATTGGATTTCGGCACTTTTGACATATGAAACTTAGTTGCCATATAAAAAGTCCACTCTGTGATTCCAAGGTCAGCTTTCGCTTGCCTCTAGATTAACTAAGTCGTAATGTACTCTTTGGTAGTTCTGCAGGATCACACAGCGCTCCCGCAAGCAGGTTCAGTAACTTTGCTAGCTCGAATAGTTTCTACAAGTAGGCGACATCGAGAGACTTATCTCCAACGCGACTTACAGCGCCGCCTAGACGCTACACTTCGTAACTCTTTCGTAGAGCTGCAGTATCACACAATGATCCCGCAGCACTTTCAGTGACCACTCTACATACGCGTTTGTACACCGCGCCGTCGTCGCCGAGACCAGAACGAGATGACGGCGTCGAAGCAGTGACACATACAGTTACTATGGTAGATATAACCCGTCTAGTCGTGCCTGTCTTCCCTAATAGCCAACACCGACCTGTCATACTGGACGTTGGCCTGAAAATCATGCTGTCTAACTCGATGCCTCTGCCAAGGTGGAATTTCAACCGAGCTGATTGGGAGGGATTCAAGGAGAAGCTCGACTCAGACCTACTATCCGCGGACCTTGAGCCGACCGTCGCAAAATACGACAAATTTATCAACATAATCATTCGAACAGCCAAGAAAACCATACCCAGAGGCTTTAGGAAATAATATATCCCAGGTTGGAATGCCGAAAGCGAAGACCTATATAGAGAGTACAAAAACACAGGAGACCACAATAAAGGTGCACAACTACTCCAGGTTCTCGATTCCCACAGAAAAGAGAAGTGGAAGACTGTGGTAGATCAAATGAGCTACAGAAAATCCAGTCGCAAAGCCTGGAAAACGTTGAATAGCCTAACAGGCAAACACCACACGCAGAATGTGTGCAAATGCGCAAGCCCCGACGCCATAGCAGCTCGAATGGTTCAGGTAACCCAAGCCAAACGCGATAAGATTTTCACCAAAACGATCTAAAGGAGTCTTAAGAGCCTCAAAGAGTGTGCACCCTCAAACCCACACCTCTCCAGACCTTTCGGGATATTTCTACCCCGCACTCAAACATGGCACTATATCTCCAACCCCACTTGTGTCGGAAGTAGTTGCACCGACCGTGCCCAGTCCGGAGTCTGTTCAGGCGGCACCACTGGTTGCGCGGTAAGCCGAAACCCGGTAGCTTGGACGTAGGGTCCAGGTCGTTCACGGTCGTTCCAACTGTAGCTTCGCTCCACTCTGACTTCCAGCTCTCGGAGAGGTCGTACTGGGGTGAGTTTTTTGCTGAAGTGTAAGGTGGGTTTCGATACTTGAGCCGGTGCGGGGGTGGTCTGCAGAAGTATTCGTGTGCAGGCAGACTGGGCTGGGCTCGTATCTTATCAGTTTCTCTGTTCAGTGCCTGTCTTCTACGGAGGTGTGGAGGGGCAATGTGACTCAGGACGGGCAGCCAATAAGTAGGAGTCGATTTAACGGAACCGGAGATACAGCGCATGGTGTCATTTAGCTTGGCGTCCAGTTTGTGTACATGGGCACTGTTCAGCCAGACCGAGTCACCACACTCGGCAGCGGAGTAGACCAGGGATATGCCGGATGTACGCAGGCAGTCAAAGTCAAAGTCAAAGTCAAAGTACTTTATTAATATCTACATATTTACATATACTTAGCAAACGTCATTTTTGCCTCTTCTCTACATTGGACCACTGTGGGAGAAGAAGGGCGTAGAAACTCCCACAGATTTATTTTTAGATCTCTTAAAAATAGGTTGTGCTTAACTAATACAAATATGAAAAATTTAATTGTTATGATTAATAAGCAGGAATAAATAATTATAAAATTATTAACAGCAAGTCTCACGTCAGCTTCTGAACTAGAAGTACCACTTAAAGGCCTTATCCCGGGGTCGCACTACCCCGGGATCCTGCGAGCCTTCAAACTCCCTCAAACCTTCAAACAATCCTTCAAACAACGGGATCCTGCGAGCCTTCAAACTCCCTCAAACCTTCAAACAATCCTTCAAACAACGGGATCCTGCGAGCCTTCAAACTCCCTCAAACCTTCAAACAATCCTTCAAACAACGGGATCCTGCGAGCCTTCAAAATCCCTCAAACCTTCAAACAATCCTTCAAACAACGGGATCCTGCGAGCCTTCAAACTCCCTCAAACCTTCAAACAATCCTTCAGAATCCCGTTGTTCTGCGAGCCGTGCCTACGACGCGATCCTGCGAGCAGTCCCTACAAAGGGATCCTGCGAGCCGTAACTACAAATACGCCCGCTACCGTTCCTACAACGACGATTTCAACAACATCTACAACAACAAATACACCTGCATCCTGCTTCATCGGTCTCCTACTCTCCGTGTTCTCCGCTTCCTTCTTTCTATCCATACATCTGTATTTTATAAAACCTGTTTCACCTCATTCATATTCATCTTCCTTTCATTTTTTTAAATTAATTCATTGTAAATAGCCCTAATAAATTGTCATTTCTAAATTTTATTCTGGTTGTTTTCTGTTAGGTTCTGGTTAGGTAAATATCTTTACACGACATTTTGGCGCCCAACGTAAAAGTTCTTCTCCACTCTTCACCTTTTCTGCGCCTTGTCTCTTTCCCTTTGAATTGCTTTCTCTTTCACTCGTAAATCTTTATCTATTCATCCTTTTCACATTTTCCAAATTCTAAAACAAAACTTCATCTAGTTTTTCAACTCATCTGGATTATATTTAGGCCTACATTTAACTTACATTACTTCACTTCACTTCACTTCACTTCACTTCTATAACACTTGACTCTACACTTAACTATAACAATGGAAAGGGTTATTAAGTACGAATTCCTTTTCCAAATTCTAAAACTAAACTTAATCTAGTTTTTCAACTTATCTGGATTATATTTAGGCCTACATTTAACTTACATTACTTCACTTCACTTCACTTCACTTCTATAACACTTGACTCTACACTTTGCGATAAATATTTGAGCCTAAATATTTTCCAAATTCTAAAACAAAACTTCATCTAGTTTTTCAACTCATCTGGATTATATTTAGGCCTACATTTAATTTACATTACTTCACTTTACTTCACTTCACTTCACTTCTATAACACTTGACTCTACACTTAACTATAGCAATGGAAAGAGGTAAAATTTTCTAAACAATTCGAATCCTTGACTCCACCTTCAACTGCAAATGACTCTCCATCACTTGACCTTCCTGCTGATCCGACTGTCATGGAACCTCCTCTTGTTTCTCAAACTTCTGTCCTGAAGGTGATACGAATCTTTATATAAAATTTTTGCATGTAAGTAGCATACATTTTCTTAACTTCTAACTGTTAATTTGTATATATGTATATTCTTCATTTCAGACACATCTCGTTGGCGATGTGTTTGATATCTGGCTTCGAGCTCTACCGCTCTGTTGTATATATGTATATTCTTTATTTCAGACACATCTCGTTGGCGATGTGGCTGATCTCTGGCTTCGAGCTCTACCGCTCTGGCCGTTCTTAATCTTAAGGCAAAGCGACTAAAGCTACCTTAGGATTGATTTGTTTCTCTTTACCTCTACTTAATTTTTTTTTCCACGCAGGAGCGGATGACAACTCCTTAAGTAAGCCTGAATGTCCTTTTGAAAACACACTTTTAGAGTGGTAGTCATTGAATGTGAACTCCACCCTTACCTGAATGAAGATGAGGAATGTAAGAGATGGTATATCTGATTTTGCCTGGTGATGTCTGTTTCTGCAAAGCTGTGTTTTTCTGGTTTATTTTTGTACTTATCAAAATTTTTGCTGAGTCAAAAATGTTTCCAGGGTCGGGGGGAAAATGTAGTGTTATGCTACTTACATGCTATTCTTGCTTTTCATGCTTTCATGCTTTTCAGCTGGATACTTGCTGAGCTGTACAGCTTGTTTACAGCTTGTTATTTTGGTATCACCTTCATTTTCATAGGACCCTGTAACGTTTTAAACCATAAGAACACATTAACAAATCATTTTCGCTCTGCATTTTCATACTATCAGCACTTCTAAATCGATAACGAAGGGGTTTACCTTTGGTGACCTTGTATTTGGCTTTCTCCGAAACTCTGCAATCTCGGGCTTCGTGCGCGCTGGTGCGCTACCTTTTTTTCTTTCGCTGTTATGTAATTTTGGCTATGTGAACTTGTTAAATTTTATATTACGAGCCTGAAACCAACATTTGACATTTGATATGTTGATTGTTTATCTGGTTGTCATGGCAATGTCCATTCAAACTCGTTAGCGGTCTGATATGTTTGCTTCAATACTTTTACAAAAATACTTTTTCTCTCTTGGCCACTCACAAAAATTACGTTTAATTTAAATAATTTTTAGAACTCTCCAAAAAGGGTATAAAAGCGGAACATTTCTGAAATTCTGGAGTCTCACGTCAGCTTCTGAACTAGAAGTACCACTTAAAGGCCTTATCCCGGGGTCGCACTACCCCGGGATCCTGCGAGCCTTCAAACTCCCTCAAACCTTCAAACAATCCTTCAAACAACGGGATCCTGCGAGCCTTCAAACTCCCTCAAACCTTCAAACAATCCTTCAAACAACGGGATCCTGCGAGCCTTCAAACTCCCTCAAACCTTCAAACAATCCTTCAAACAACGGGATCCTGCGAGCCTTCAAACTCCCTCAAACCTTCAAACAATCCTTCAAACAACGGGATCCTGCGAGCCTTCAAACTCCCTCAAACCTTCAAACAATCCTTCAAACAACGGGATCCTGCGAGCCTTCAAACTCCCTCAAACCTTCAAACAATCCTTCAAACAACGGGATTCTGCGAGCCGTGCCTACGCCGCGATCCTGCGAGCAGTCCCTACAAAGGGATCCTGCGAGCCGTAACTACAAATACGCCCGCTACCGTTCCTACAACGACGATTTCAACAACAAATACACCTGCATCCTGCTTCATCGGTCTCCTATTCTCCGTGTTCTCCGCTTCCTTCTTTCTATCCAGACATCTGTATTTTATAAAACCTGTTTCACCTCATTCATCTTCATCTTCCTTTCATTTTTTTAAATTAATTCATTGTAAATAGCCCTAATAAATTGTCATTTCTAAATTTTATTCTGGTTGTTTTCTGTTAGGTTCTGGTTAGGTTCGTATCCTCACACGACACAATTTAGAATGCGACTGTACTTCGGACGCCCGTGGAACGCCAATCTGAGAGCCAAGGTGCAATTGGCGAGCCAATCAAAGCTAACGAAATCCGGCCGCAGCTTGAAATCCAGCGGCAAACATAGCACTACCTATACCCAACGTCGAGATACGATGACTTAACAAGTTCGTAGAATCGCAAGGTTAAAGTGGAGATGGGCGGGAGACTCGGCTAGGAGGGACGACGGCAGATGGACCAAGGCGGGGACGGAATGGTGGCCAAGGGATGCGCGTAAACCGGAGGCAGGCCACCCCGCCCGACCATCGGATGATATCTCTAAAACTGGCGGGCCGCAGTGGATCAGGTTGGCCCAGGACCGCAATAAATGGCGTAATGAAGAGGAGGCCTTTACTCAACAGTGGGTGCGGGAGGCTGGACAGATATATATATAAGTTTCGACGTTGACAAACGCACTTACAGAACTCTAGATCGAGGTGGGCAGCGCCTGCGTGAGCTATAAACACGTGGTCTGCAAATGCAATGGTAGTCTCCGGTTACCTCACCCGAGAGTGAAGCGGCTATCACGCGAGAGTGAAGCGACTATCACGCGAGAGTGAAGCGGCTATCACGCGAGACTGAAGCGGTTATCACGCGAGAGTGAAGCGGCTATCACGCGAGAGTGAAGCGACTATCACGCGAGAGTGAAGCGGTTATCACGCGAGAGTGAAGCGGTTATCACGCGAGAGTGAAGCGGTTATCACGCGTGAAACGGCTTTCACGGGAGAGTGGAACCAGATAACAGTCCCATTCTAATCTACTACTTAGTACAAAGGTATTTACGTGTCTGAGAGGCAACGCATAGCCTAAACCGGTGGAACTAAAGTCATTAAACTTTGTACAGGGGTTCCTTATGTAGAGTAGGTTAGCAGTAAGAAGGGATTATGTACAAAAAGTTGAAACTGCATCTCCTCTCTTCCGCATAGTGGGTATCTTATAGTATGTATGTGTTTCTATGTATTTATTGTATTCTATTAATTTATTTTATAGTATGTGTAGGATGTATTGTGATTTATCTGATAGTATATTGACTTTATTTCTTTCTTTTAAATCTTAATTGTACACTAGGACTACCTCTCTATAAATATTTTTTTCCTTTCCTCACAGGTTAGCTGTAAGAAATTTCTTTTTAGAAATAAGCTCACCTTTGCATATTGTTCGTTGTATTTTTTCCATTGTGTTTTCTGTGCAATAAAGAATTATTATTATTATTATTAATTTGTATCTAAATCAAAACCTACTTGACTTTTGAAGCTGTATGTAAATAAAAAATACTTGATCTATGAATCTTAAATTTATCAGGCTGGTACTCCAGGACGTGAAATTAGATTATTATTTTTCGAAATTCTGCCCCCAAAAGGGGGAAAAAGGGGATTTCGAGTTTGTATTACTTGTATTACCAAAAGTACTTTTGTAAGTAGTTTTTTTTAGATACGACACGAGATGTCATTTACAAAGTTGTTATCGAATTTGCCCAAAGAATAAAAAGACGGGGGGGGGGGGCAAAGGTGGGTGAGATTGTTTAAACTTCAAAATCTTCTTGAGCTATGAAGCTGAATGGCAGGTAATGTAGTATAGACGTAGGGAAGGGATATGTGTAAACGACTACGAACGAATTTAGCGACGGCCGTATCAAACGCCCCCCTCCTCCACTTGGTACGGCCCTGTCGCTAAATGTAAAGGAACAAGAATAGTTTCTTTCAATGTTTTCGCATATGCTGTGGTTATCAGATAAATAGAGTTATAATGATCGTGGTACGAAACCCTTTGTGTTCAAGTAGGACTCGCACTTGGCTATCACACCACTCACCAAGCAGCGGGCAACGGATAGTCCCCAATAATTTCACACGAACCTGGAAAGGACATTCCTTCGCACCGCTGAATGTTGTGTACGTACTTATTGATGTGCCGTGTTGCTTGCCAACAGGGTGATCTCAAGACGCCCGGCTCTATGCGATACCTGCTGAAGGAAGAGTGGGCGAACGTCTCCAAATGCCTCAAGTACCAGCCGCTAGATTATGTCAAAGATTACTTCGGTGTTAAGATAGGTAAGTGTTTTGCAGACAGTAGTCGTTTTGGTTCTGCAAATAAATTTGTTGCTTTCTTAATGAAACGAGCCGAAGGCGACTTTCATAATAATATCACTCGAGAGTTTTAATTATGTACCTTTAACACTAGTTTATCTACACACATATCATAAGCTCTCTTTGATGTGTTCAGGAACCGCATGTTCGACCGGAATGGTGGCATTGATCATTGGTCTGCAGTTGTTTAGCTTGTTCAGTAGTACCAACTTCACAGACTAACTAGGGGCAGAAATTTGAATGTCATAATTTGACAAATTTTGTAACATTATCGTCATAATGTATCAAGAAGTTTATCATTAGGCTGGTTGTAACGTGTGGTTTTTGGACGCAGTAAAGAGGGTTTATGATACGTGGGTAGATAAAATATTTAAATTTCTAACTTCGAATGACTCTCGGTTTTGTTCACAGGCTTATATTTCGCGTGGCTTGGATTCTACACGCACATGCTGATCCCGGCGTCCATAGTGGGTGTCATTTGTGTCATCTACTCCGCGTCTACTATCTACTCGAACACGCCAAGGTGAGAACAGCACCAGTACTCCTTATTTAACCGTTTAGAACAGAGGCGCCCAAACTTTATTTTATCAAAAACCACTTTTAAAATTTTGCTGGTTCCCCTGCAGCTACATTTCTACCATATTCACATTACCCCCATTTTTTGACCCTCGTCGAGTCTCTCGTGGACCCACGGGTCCATCTGGACCACACTGAGAATCACTGGCTTAGAATATATAATAGACTTTCAAAGAAAAGCTCTCACTCGCGCAGGGACACCCTCAATTTTTATATGGTTGCACTCTCTTACCATGATTTAAGGTTGTGATTAGCGATCGGTTAGGTTAGGACTGTACTGCAACGGAAAGAGTTAACACCATGATACAGATAACACTATTATAACACGGCACTTCTTAGAGTGCCATCTCTTATTGGCGGTCGGCTATCGTTATGGCTATTTTTGTCCGTCTATATATATACATAATACAACGGAGAATATTGTTCGACAGTTAGAGCGAGCTAGTTATGTTTGTTCCATATCTGCCTGTGTGCCAGATTTGACAGTGTGAATGTAACTGTGATTAGAACCATTTCTGTATTCCCAGTAACGAGATATGCTCCTACAACTCGACGATAAAGATGTGTCCACAATGCGACTATCTGTGCGACTACTGGGACCTCAGGACGACGTGCGTCCACGCTCGAGTGTCCTATCTGTTCGACAACCCAACTACAGTGTTCTTTGCCGTCTTTATGAGCTTCTGGGGTGAGTTTGTGACTCCATTGTAGATTTCGATATGAGCCTGGAATCATCCACGCACGGCTAACGGCCGGTTTCCTGGGCGCTGGTTAAGTTAACTAATTGGTTAAACTGATGTCAGCCAAGCACGTGCCGTCATTTTGAATATTAGCTGCACGTGATTGGCTGAAATCAGTTTAACCAATTTGTTACTTTACCAGCGCCCAGGAAACCGACCGTAAGACCATCACTTTCTAATCCACTGAACATTTTTTGAACTTGTGCGATAACTGGAATCTCAAGGCGTTATGGGTGTTCTTTTCTTGTGCGTTATAGGACAGTAAAGTGGCAGTATCTTCAGTCTCTTATAGGCCTTGCAAGGATAGATATCGATAGACGACCCGAATGGCCGAGTCGGCAGTGACCCTGCCTACGAAGCCAAGGGTCCGAGTTCGAGTTCCGGTTCGGGCGAATATTTGTTTGATGAAAACGGATGTTTGTAACCTAGTCATGGTTGTTTATCTATCTAAGTATAATATTTATCTATATAAGTATGTATATCATTGTCTAGTACCCAAGATACAGAGAATCCTAGTTTGGGGATAGATAAATGTGTGTAAATAGTTTCCGAGGTATTATTATTATTATTATTATATAGCTGCACGTGGTGTAACAACAGACAAGGTCTATTCTAGTCGCCATCGTGGTATGCATGTCATATACAGACAGTCCTCAGTCAAAATAGGCGCCGCTGACAAACCAAACGCGGCGTTTTGCGCCTTTGATAGCAATTTATACACTATTGCTATTCGCGTTTCATAAGAAACTAGGGCCCCTGTAATACTGTTTGACAGACGATTCGCTTCTCCCGCAGCGGCGACGTTCCTCGAGCTGTGGAAGCGGTACTCCGCCGAGATGACGCACCGCTGGGACCTGACCGGCTTCGACGTGTACGAGGAGCACCCGCGCCCGCAGTACCTGGCGCGGCTGACGCACGCCAAGCGACGGGTAAGCCCAGTGTCCAGCGGGCTTATTCGCTAACTCAGTGATCATCACGAATGATGATCCGTATAAATTAAGAAGTTATTGGTGTCGTTCAATTATATCGTGTAACAAGGATATCAAAATAAGTCGGTTAATATTAGCCGACATATTTTGATATCCTTTTCACTGAGTTAGCGAATACGCCCCCAGGTCACGTCACTCGTACACATCGAGCTGTGGAGGCGGCACTCCGCCCAGATGACGCACTGCGGGGACCTAACGGGTCTTACGGCTTCGGCGTGCGTTTCCAGCTGACGTCATTGGTGTAGATGAGATATATTTGCGTGTGCATGTCATCGTAACGACGTTGTCTGGAATAGCCTGTTCAAAATATCTATGCGTGCTATATGCACACACGTCCGCGCGCAAATTTTGGATATGGGGTTGTTGAGTTTGAAAAAGGAAATTTCCCTTTCAAGTCATGGCTGAATCTCGCACAGGAAAAGGAAACTCCGTTAAACCTACCCGTGCTTCGAAAATAAGCCCGTTAGAGAAGACAGCACCGAGAAAATCTACGGGGATGTATTTTTTTCAATTTTCGACCAGCGACCATCAGACGCAGTATCCAACGACAAATTAATTTGAATGTCCCTCCCAGATGAACGTGGTTACCGGCAAGGACGAGCCCATGGTCCCGTTCTGGCGCGTCCGCCTGCCCGCTGCCGTCATGTCGTTCAGCGTGGTCGCCCTCCTCGTGCTGCTGGCGCTGGCCACGGTGCTCGGCGTGGTGCTCTATCGCATGTCGGTGCTGGGCGCGGTGTTCCTGCGCAACAAGGACAACAAGCTGCTCACCTACAGCCCGCTGATGTTCACGGCGGCGACGGCGGCCGGGATTAACTTGCTGCTCATCTGTGTGCTCAACTTTGTGAGTACACCCACGTGCGCGCGCACACACACACATGCCAGACACACGTACACGCGCACCGATACACGTTTTACACTCAAGGACATCCTACCCTGCCATTCCTCCGCTTGTTTTGTTTTACTCATAATTTTTATTATATTACCTAACCCATTGTTTACACAATTTTATGATAAGCCTACATAATATGAGTCCTTAATTGAGACTATATTTCGAAATATTGTAAAATCTTTCGTGCTGTGGACTTAGTTCTCAAATAAATATATAAATTCGGTATTTGAGAGGGAATTCCAATAAATCTAGAAACGAGTCTGAAGTAGAAACAATTTTTACACAAAGTTTTGACAATATTGGAATAGTACTTTCCCAATAGAGGTATTTTTAAAAGCTTCATTACCTATGTGTAAATAAGACACCATTTGACTCTGACATTACTTGCTTGATTGCCTGTATTTTGAAGTGTTTTTATAGAACTCAAGGCCTAAATTACTGTTTTGACAGTTCATATTAAGTATCTATTTTGACTGGCCGTCGAATAGTGAATTCCTACACTCTTACGTACGTGTATTCTTGATAGGGATGCAACCGATACGATACCAATATACGGCGATATTTCAGGTTTGCCGATATATCGGCATCGGTGATATTTTTATGGCCGATGATAGATTTTTTGATGATGATGACGGTACAACGATACATTACAAATTTCTCGCTTTATAAATGTAATGTAAACGCGCGGGTTGTCCCGTCTATTTCGTTGCAAACGAGGCACGTTATAATGCAATGTAGACGCACATGTTGTTTCCTCTATTTCGTTGCACGCACGAACTATGCTCGGGGAAACCCGCGCTCTATTTTTAAACAAAATCTGATTAATTTTAATTTTAATAACTAAAACTGTATCAACCTGTCTATATTTTTATATTACCTAATATAAAATTAACCTGAGTTGTATTTTATCTATTTAACGTTCATTTTTAATTCATAAAGCGTATCGGTATCGGTGTAGGTATCGCCGATATTTTTATAAGCGTATCGGTATCGGTATCGTATCGGCGAAAAGACGTATCGTTGCATCCCAAATTCTTGACTTGAATACTATATTGCCCAAAACAAAATATAAAGACACACGCAAACGGAAAATACATGTACAAAGGCGGGAAATAATATATATGTTTGTACATTATGAACATACTTAGATCAATCAATCAATCATTGCTGTGACTCTGCTTTCCTACGTCATCTATCTTGGCCCACACTCATATTTCGATACATGAATGCTTTCATTCGTACATAATCGTCTATACGCCTTTAAAGAGACTTTAGAATGTTAAAAAATTATTTTCACATGTTACCAACGAAATATTATTTGATAATCACAACCTTCAAAATTATATCCATCTCTCTCGCTCCCGCAGGTCTATCAATACCTCGCCGAGTGGCTGACAGAGAAGGAGCTACTCCGCACACAGACTGAGTTCGACGACTCGCTCACACTCAAGATATACCTGCTTCAGTTCGTGAACTACTACGCGTCGATATTCTACATCGCGTTCTTTAAGGGCAAGATTGTGGGCCGGCCGGGGGACTACGTGCGGCTGTTCGGGCACAGGCAGGAGGAGGTGGGTGCCCTTATGTGTTACATACAACTAACTAACTATGTGCGGCTGTTCGGGCACAGGCAGGAGGAGGTGGGTGCCCTTATGTGTTACATACAACTAACTAACTATGTGCGGCTGTTCGGGCACAGGCAGGAGGAGGTGGGTGCCCTTATGTGTTACATACAACTAACTAACTATGTGCGGCTGTTCGGGCACAGGCAGGAGGAGGTGGGTGCCCTTATGTGTTACATACAACTAACTAACTATGTGCGGCTGTTCGGGCACAGGCAGGAGGAGGTGGGTGCCCTTATGTGTTACATACAACTAACTAACTATGTGCGGCTGTTCGGGCACAGGCAGGAGGAGGTGGGTGCTCTTATGTGTTACATACAACTAACTAACTATGTGCGGCTGTTCGGGCACAGGCAGGAGGAGGTGGGTGCCCTTATGTGTTACATACAACTAACTAACTATGTGCGGCTGTTCGGGCACAGGCAGGAGGAGGTGGGTGCCCTTATGTGTTACATACAACTAACTAAATATGTGCGGCTGTTCGGGCACAGGCAGGAGGAGGTGGGTGCCCTTATGTGTTACATACAACTAACTAACCATGTGCGGCTGTTCGGGCACAGGCAGGAGGAGGTGGGTGCCCTTATGTGTTACATACAACTAACTAACTATGTGCGGCTGTTCGGGCACAGGCAGGAGGAGGTGGGTGCCCTTATGTGTTACATACAACTAACTAACTATGTGCGGCTGTTCGGGCACAGGCAGGAGGAGGTGGGTGCCCTTATGTGTTACATACAACTAACTAACTATGTGCGGCTGTTCGGGCACAGGCAGGAGGAGGTGGGTGCCCTTATGTGTTACATACAACTAACTAACTATGTGCGGCTGTTCGGGCACAGGCAGGAGGAGGTGGGTGCCCTTATGTGTTACATACAACTAACTAACTATGTGCGGCTGTTCGGGCACAGGCAGGAGGAGGTGGGTGCCCTTATGTGTTACATACTACTAACTAAATATGTGCGGCTGTTCGGGCACAGGCAGGAGGAGGTGGGTGCCCTTATGTGTTACATACAACTAACTAACTATGTGCGGCTGTTCGGGCACAGGCAGGAGGAGGTGGGTGCCCTTATGTGTTTCATACAACTAACTAACTATGTGCGGCTGTTCGGGCACAGGCAGGAGGAGGTGGGTGCCCTTATGTGTTACATACAACTAACTAACTATGTGCGGCTGTTCGGGCACAGGCAGGAGGAGGTGGGTGCCCTTATGTGTTACATACAACTAACTAACTATGTGCGGCTGTTCGGGCACAGGCAGGAGGAGGTGGGTGCCCTTATGTGTTACATACAACTAACTAACTATGTGCGGCTGTTCGGGCACAGGCAGGAGGAGGTGGGTGCCCTTATGTGTTACATACAACTAACTAACTATGTGCGGCTGTTAGGGCACAGGCAGGAGGAGGTGGGTGCCCTTATGTGTTACATACAACTAACTAACTATGTGCGGCTGTTCGGGCACAGGCAGGAGGAGGTGGGTGCCCTTATGTGTTACATACAACTAACTAACTATGTGCGGCTGTTCGGGCACAGGCAGGAGGAGGTGGGTGCCCTTATGTGTTACATACAACTAACTAACTATGTGCGGCTGTTCGGGCACAGGCAGGAGGAGGTGGGTGCCCTTATGTGTTACATACAACTAACTAACTATGTGTGGCTGTTCGGGCACAGGCAGGAGGAGGTGGGTGCCCTTATGTGTTACATACAACTAACTAACTATGTGCGGCTGTTCGGGCACAGGCAGGAGGAGGTGGGTGCCCTTATGTGTTACATACAACTAACTAACTATGTGCGGCTGTTCGGGCACAGGCAGGAGGAGGTGGGTGCCCTTATGTGTTACATACAACTAACTAACTATGTGCGGCTGTTCGGGCACAGGCAGGAGGAGGTGGGTGCCTTTATGTGTTACATACAACTAACTAACTATGTTTAATATTTATGCTTCGGAACGCACCGGTTTTTCGTTGCGCGGATCGACCGCGAGTGATCGGGACATCACTAGCTGTCACTTGCATAGAAACGAGATGACGAGTTAGAGGTTACTTTTTTGCACAGGGAAAAAATGTCGGCGTCAGGTATTCGGGCCTTGGCGGAATGTTAATTATAATAATATCGTAACAATCGTCGGGAAATAAGTAGATTTCACGCCATCGGAGTGAATGCTTCGTACTGTGAAAGGTTAAAGTGGTTCGGTCCCCAATTCGTCGCGTTCGGATAGCGACCCATGTGGTCGGATACGTGGCATCACGACGGCACCGGCGGCGGACTACGACAGCAGTAAGATTCGACTCCCATCAACCCCCACCCTTGTGTTCCTCATCCCGTGTTCCTGCCTCGAATTGAGCTTTCGAATTCCGGTCCACGGCGTCAAGGTCAGTACTGCTTTGTGACATTCCTGGTGAAAAACAACCCTACCAAGATTCCACGCCCTTTCGGTTAAGGCGTGGAATTTAATCAAACTATGTGCGGCTGTTCGGGCACAGGCAGGAGGAGGTGGGTGCCCTTATGTGTTACACATATAACTAACTCTCTTCGGCCACTTTGGAAACCGAAGAAAGAACAAAGAAACCTCTTTTTGTAGAAATGAACTCAATTTTCTTTCAGATATGGAATTAATTATGTGTTTTTCTATGCTTATCATGCGTTGCGCGTAAACGTTTTGACTTTTAAAGTCGAAAAACAGCGCTCACTTTTGTTGAAAGATGCGCTAAATCATCAATACCCGTTTCCGTCCAAGAAGATCCACCATCACCGCCGCCGGCACCAGCTCCACTATACATACCAGACACGGGAAACAAAATGACGAGACGCATTTCGAGAATCTTTTCACAATTTTTATAACAGGCAGATCCATTTTTAACACAAATGTAATTTTTTAATACTTTTTAGGAAAAAAATGCGAAATGCAACGACTCATGACATATGTATGGGCCCAGAAGCAATATGTGTAATATAGAGGTAAGTTTGTGAGACATCCTGCTTGTCCCCAGTGCGCGCCGGGCGGCTGCCTGCTCGAGCTCTCCATCCAGCTGGCCATCATCATGATCGGCAAGCAGTTCATCAACACCATCGTGGAGATGATGATGCCGCGGCTGCTGTCCTGGTGGAACATACTGCGGACCATCGGGAGGAAGAACCAGTGAGTGTTCCATCATCACGCTCATACATACGCGACGACCCGAATGGCCGAGTCGGCAGTGACCCTGCCTACGAAGCCACGGGTCTCGGGTTCGAGTCCCGGTGGGGGCAAATATTTGTTTGATGAGCACGGATGTTTGTACCCTAGTCATGGTTGTTTATCTATCTGAGTATAATATGTATCTATATAAGTATGTGTATCGTTGTCTAGTACCCAAGATACCGGGAATCCTAGTTTGGGGCTAGATCAATGTGTGTCCAAGGAATTCCCAAGATACCGGGAATCCTAGTTGGGGCTAGATCAATGTGTGTCCAAGGAATTCCCAAGATACCGGGAATCCTAGTTTGGGGCTAGATCAATGTGTGTCCAAGGAATTATTATTATTATCAATATACACTTCTTTCTGTACATAGACTTTATCTACAACGCCACTCCTCACGGTCCTGACGAAAGTATCAAATGAGTAATTTAGGGAATTGGCAATGATAGCTGTAATGTTAAACTAAGAAATAATCACAGACTAGTTGCGCCCTGATTTAGACTCGCGAAGGTTAGCAATTCTTTCAAGGGTTTCAATTCTCTACTACAATTAAATACTTTGTCTAAAAATGAATATTACAATGTTCAAGATTACTTAAATAACGGAACTGTATTAATCTGACTTAACACATAACTTGCTGATAATAATTTTGTAATTATTTAGAACAATTAATATAGTAATATTTGTACTAGTTAACCTCACAGCGACCACGGATTTCACATGACGCTATTTTCCCATTATAGGTTTTGAATTGTATCACCATGAGGTTCAAAATCGGGGTGCCTCAAAAATTCCCGTGTCGTTGAGAGTTGAGAGGTTAAACACAACCAGAGAGGTTAAACACAACCAATTTTAAAAGAGATCTAAAAATCAATCTGTGGGAGTTTATTTTCCCTTCCTCTGCCAAAGTGGTCCAATGTAGAGAAGAGGCAAAAAATTACATTTGCTAAGTACATGTAAATATAAAGAAATTTTAGACATTTAAATTTTGATTTCGAGGCAAAATAATAAATACAACTCGTTTATTTAATAAAAACAGCATGCCATGTTCACATTCGATATTGTTCTTATCGTATCCGGCATTCTTGTTTATTTTGTAGATATTAAGTGACCCACTGCTCGGCGCGACGTTGTTCGAGACATTGAGGGCCTTATCATAGAAAAATAAACTACTGTTCAACACTTGTTTAAAAGCAAAAATGTATGGGATTTGACGTTTGTTCTGGGGTTAAACGCTGTTTAATAGTTTTTGTGGTGACACGGTGAAAGTCCAGTTTTAATTGAAGCGCGGAGCACAGCTGCTACTAAATTGTTATGTAATATTTTCAGCATCAAGAGCTCTCTGCAATGGGTGAAAGACTTCAAGTTGGTTGACTTTGGCAACATGGGGCTGTTCCCTGAATACTTGGAAATGGGTAAGTAATATATAGAGTAAATCATTTAATGAGCTAGCATTCGCATCGTGAAGTGAATAGGGAAGATTAAGCAAAAAAATGGCAGAGGGAATTGTATGTTTGTAACTTGTCACATTTCAAGCATTGTCTACAAAAAGAGAATTTGTGACAACCAATTTTTTCACAACCTAGAGCTGCCCAGCGCCCCATTATTTAAAAACTTATTTCTTTTAAAAATAACAAAACAGCACTCCATGTTTGTTGGATGAACAAAATCATGGATATTGTCAATTAATTTCTCTGAATAACTAAGATAGTACGATCTCTGTGGCGCTGCGGTAGTGGCTCTGCCTACCATGCGAGAGGTCCCAGGTTTTTTTCTTTATCCCCAGTAGGGGATAAAGAAAAAAAAACCAGGTCTTTGATGTTTATATCCGTGTGATTTCGCTGTTTCTGGTTCCCACGCTACGGGTATCCCAGTGTGGGGTCAGAATCCGCCTGTATATAAATATTTATGTTTAAAAAAACCGGTCAAGGGCGAGTCGAACTTGCGCACGAAGGGTTCCGTAACCACCGTACAATGGTAGGGATGGTAAGGAGTGAATAGTTTCGATTTTACATGGCAAAATGTTGTTTACAAAGTAATTGGTGCGGCTACTTTCAAACTCCATGTACGTAACCAGGTGCATTCATAAGTTTGTATGTGGTTTACAGATAAATACATAATTTTATTCTGTTTTTAGTATTTGTTGTTATAGCGGCAACAAAAATCACGGTTCATGAGATACAATCGCTGGTGACAGACGGATGGACAGTGGAGTCTTAGTAATAGGGTCCTGTTTTACCCTTTGGGTACAGAATCTTAAAGAGTATGTAATCTGTGATTCAATTGTAACCTCAGATGAACAGAACTATTTGATTACTTACTCCGAGTTTGTTACAAACACTTAACGCTCTCTGTGGATCTGCTTTGACACTTTTCTTTCCCAATCGAACGGGTGCATGCCTTGACCCTTGATATACCATGTATTATACGCACCATAGAGCTCCAACAACAGTTGTTTGTTCTTACTTTTGCCGAAACATCAACATGTCATCTTCCCTTCCAGTCCTCCAGTACGGGTTCGTCACGATCTTCGTGGCCGCGTTCCCGCTCGCGCCCCTGTTCGCGCTCATCAACAACGTGCTGGAGATGCGACTGGACGCCAAGAAGTTCCTGACCTGCTACCGGCGGCCGGTGCCTCAGCGGGTCAGTGACATCGGCGTCTGGTACCGCATACTGGACTCCATCGGCAAACTCAGCATCATCACTAATGTGAGTCGCTCCTCAAGGAGTGTAGTGTGCAATTTCTGTATGTGTGCAATTACTATCGTGTGTAATTTCTGTACGTGTGCAATTCCTATCGTGTGCAATTCCAGTACGTGTGGAATTCCTGAACGTGTGCAATTCCTGAACGTGTGAAATTCATGTATGTGTGCATTTTCCGTATTTTCCTCACAGTCCACATCTCACAAAGATTGTAGTTTCCTTTTTGCCTTATTCTATAGTCGTAAATCAGTTAAGTTCCCTTATGAGTATTCCCCAAGACTTAGTTCGCAGAATGAATGCGAAACGCAGCGCACTGCATGCTTGGCCTCAGCTTGGCACTGTCTGGGTTGAAGCACCAAAATACATTTATCGGGATCCGACCGTTTGCACCCGACATAAGCCTTAGAGATGAAAAGCTTGTGATTTGAACACTGTAAATCCTAGAGGACTTCCTAGAAGAAGTATACCAGAGCTGATCACAGTAGTCTCCATCCGCAGGGCTTCATAATAGCGTTCACGTCGGAGCTAATACCGCGGCTGGTCTACCGGTTCGCCAACGACGGCTCACTGGACAACTACATCAACCATACGCTCACTGACTTCAATATCACCGTGCTGGAACACGGGCCCATCGACTCCAAGTACAATGAGACGATGTGCAGGTGAGATGGAGGATTTATTCGCACTTGTATTAAAATTAGGGGTGCCAAATGATAACTAAAACACAATAATACAAAGATAAATCGAAGGTGTCTCAAACATTCCAGTTAAGCTCAAGCTATAGCCAGTGAGGCCAGAGAATGAAGCTGTCAGGTGAACTATCACAAATAAAGCCCCATTCCTAATCTAAAAACTTTAATTTATTCGAATTGCGCTAACGCTAAACTATTAAAAACATACTAAGTTCTAAGAGAAGCGCTCAGACCCCACCGAGCTGTGCCTGCTATACTCCAAGTCAATGTACCTGCCTGGATAGTATGCGGTCGATTAGGTCCGAATGTCAAAATGTACTAGTCAACACAATGTACTAATCTTGAAATGATCTTTTCCCAAAATGACTGAAATTCATTATGTACTTGATTGTAAATGACTGAAATAAAACTGGCAAATTTTTGTTTAGTCCGACAAAGGATATTTTAAAACATAACTTAATTCCATTTCCTTAGAACAAAAATAACAATAAATCTGGAAGTTTTTGCAAACGAATTTAGTGCATCCTCTGTTTTAGGATGTCGATATTTAGTAAGAACTGAATTTTAGACATTTCTCCGGCTGTAATTTGTCTCGAAGAGCAGGTCACGCCGTTTTCTGCTAGCTCCACTGAACAGAGAATTCTTCAACCTGGTATCCTGGTACTTAGCCTCACTTCTGAGTTTGTACAGAAATCTCACAAGGTTGGCTTGTGGGGCATTCGAGTATTTAGCCTTCTGTGCCACCCCTCTATGGGGTTATTTGTCCGATGCTTATCTTTGGAGCAACTGATATAATCAGAGCGCATTGCCATCCACTGCTTCATGAAATATCGCTGAAATTTTTCCATTTCTTGTGTTTCCGGAAAAAGGGGTTGTATAGACATCCATGCGCCAGGAATTTCGTATTTGGGGAGTAGTGAAAGATTTGCACACATTCTTACTAGTCGCCTGTTCTGGTTATTGCTTACCGATCCCAATTTCCTCGCCTCCTTCCACACGGCCCTGTTGAAGTGGTAGTAACAACCACGTACTTCTGCCGTTGGAAAAACGGATTTCATTATCAGACCATTTTCGAAATCGCACTTGAATATAATAATAATGTTAGGTTGAGTTTTTCTTTCAGCATCGACAACATTCTTACGTACGTTATTTGGGTCTTGTTCGGTAGAAGAACATACACAAGGGGCACCACATTCGTTGTTCTATTGTTTGTGGCGATATTGGCGTGAATGGTGAAAAGCTGATAGAACGGTTTGGGAGTGCGTTTGAAGGTTCCATATCCATGAAACACAGTGTACTGATTGTCTTTACCGATGAATTTTTGTGCGTTTGTCGTAGAAAAGGCAAGAATCTTCTCTTAGTCACCATCGTCGATAACGAGGAAACTATTTGACAACAGTTCCGAAGTTTTAGTTCGTTTAACTAGTTTAGTTTAATCGAGTAGTATGTTGTTTCAATGTCTTATGTGTTGATCTATCTATATGTAGAACTTTCCTTTTCTTCCTACGAAGGCATGATTGTCTAGTTTGAACCTGGACGTTCGGAGAGACATCATTCGAAAACTTTTTTTACTGGCGTCATTTTTGCAGCTACTTGCTTTATACTTTTAGCAGTAAATATGTGCTCTTCGTTTTCGTTGAAATGCGATCGGCATGCGTGGGGACTTTGACGGATTATGGAATCCAAGTTTGCATTAAACGTTACCGAAGCTGAACATTCTTGTCGGTTGACACACCTCCACATGCTTGTTCCTGATTTATTCTTGTTGGACAAGTTATATCTGTGTCCATTGTTAATTCGATTAGGACACCCTTTCTGATTTTCTGAAAATCGCAGTAAATTATTTTTTTACAATAAATGGAAATTCTGCATCACTCAAAATTCATCATGCGATAAAATATCTGTCAACAAGAAAAAGTGCCCTATAGACAAAGTTGTGGCCAGTAGTGAACCACTAACAAAATAGGTTGTTTATTACGGAGTATGTTACCGGAAATGTCCCCTTAGGGCATATATGGGTTAAATATTTATTGTTGCTATTGTTTCAAAGACTATTTACTTTAACAAATATCCTGGGAAATGTTTATAGATAGATAGATAGATAGATAAACGTTTATTGCATCAAAGCAGCACACATACAAATTAAAAGTGATACGGAGGTGCAACTATAAAATAACTTAAATGAAAGCAAAGTTATGAAAAAAAAACTCATAACATTATTACTAAAACAATAAAACAAAAAGAAGAATATAGGTCGGTATGTAGGCGCGCTGCATTGACGCGAAAAGGTCAAAGCTCAGTGTTTATTGCTCGTTAAGAGCAGCACTGGTTTTCAGCCCTCACCTAGGAGACGCAGAGACTCAGCAGTTACATCCGAATGTGAATGTGAATGAAAAGAATAATAATAAAAAAGTGTCAGAAATAGATATATACTTACAAGTGTTTAAAGATGTGGAAATAAATAAATACATTGCACATAAATATGTTTCAATACTTTCATGAGTAGGATAGTACAAAATATACATGAAGATTAAATAAATAGGTATATAAGTATATTATGCCACGTGAGTAGTGAGTAGCAGAATGGGTATAGTGTGAATATGTTTACTAAAATCATAAGATATCTAACTAAAAAATATATGAAAATGGCAGAGGTAGCCCGACTATCCAATGTTGGAAAGAGAAATTCCTAGTTTTTGCTTTTGAATCAGGTGCGACTTCATATGTGTTTTGAAGGTGTATTTGGAGGTAAGATTTCTTATGGGCGGCGGAATATCATTCCAACATTTGGTAGCTTGGAAGCGGAAGCTACCTCTAAATGCCACCGTGCGATGAATATGACCTTCAAGAGGTGCTCGAATATCCCTCATGCCATATCTGGGGTGAGATGTTGCCACCTTTAATTTTAGGTACAGGTACTCAGGTTTTTTAAACTTGATGACATCAAACACTACACTTGAAAGGTGTAAGTGCCTACGCAGTTCCATTTTGAGCATTCCAGCAGAGTTTAAGTATGGGGTGATATGACTACGAGGTGGTACATCAAAGCAAAACCTACAACAGGCATTTTGTATGCGCTGCACTAAACGCTGAGTCTTCAATAGAAGACGCGGACCATAAACTATATCTCCGTAGTTGAGTCGAGATAAAATCAGTGACTCGCACAGAATAATACGTGCCCTTTCGCAGATAAGGTTACGGATTTTGTACAAAACCCTTAAACGATACATACAACTCTTCACCAAATTCAAGACGTGAGTTTCAAATCGTAGGTAAGTGTCAAATATGATTCCCAGATTCCTGGCCTCGTCAACACGCTCTAGAGTCTGGCCATCAAGGATTAGCTGAGGATTAGAAATGAGAATTTTTTTAACTTGAACTTTACTCCCAAGCACCATAAACTTTGATTTCAAGGGATTGAGAATCAAGGAATTTTTATTTGACCAGGCATCTAACCTGCTTAGGTCTTCATTGATGAAGTCCGTCATGCAGTCAATATTAGAAGGCACATCAGAAATGTAAAGTTGAAGATCATCAGCGTAACAATGGAATTTGCAGTGCTTGATTTCATTCACCAAATCTGCTGCATATATAATAAATAATAGAGGCCCTAAGATGGAACCCTGTGGAACACCCCGCAAAACTGGCTTTGGATCCGAGTACAAGGCACCACCACTGTCATTGGTCAGCTTAACATATTGGAAGCGTTGGTCGAGATAACTTTCAAACCATCCCACAGATAATGCATCCAGCCCATAGTAACGCAATTTCGACAGCAACAAGGTCGGGCTAATGCTGTCAAATGCACGGCTATAATCTAGCAGTGTAAGAATAGTAGCCTTACCTACATCGATATTACTTAAAATGTTATCAACAACATCAACCAACGCAGTAGTTGTGCCCCGCCCCCTTCGGAAACCTGACTGGAGGTCAGGCAAAATATTAGAGTCTTCTATATATTTGTAAAATAGGGCATGCACCAGTTTTTCCAGCACTTTTGAAAGGAAGGGAAGCAAACTAATAGGTCTAAGTTCCTTGAGATTGGACGGGTTATCGACTTTAGGAAAAGGCATTACTATTGCTTTTTTCCATTGCTTGGGAACTATGCCGCTAGTTATTGACCTATTTATAATCGAGGTTATAACGCGCAGGGTTCTGGGGAGAGTCAGTATTATCATGTCTCTACTTATCCCATCATCTCCAATTGCATTGGATTTGATAGAGATTATGTAATTGTATACTTTTTGTTCAGAAACTGGCACGAGATTAAATCTGGAATCACTATACCGATTGGAATTAAAGTACGATAACAGAGGTTTAGGATCTTCACTAGCAAAAGGGAGAGATAAAAAATGATCATTTATTTGATTTGGGTCACTGAAGCAATCAGGAAGTTTTTCACCATGTCCATTATCTGCTAGAATATTTTGTTTCATATTTCGCCAGAATGTTTTGCCATCCGAGACTTCATAGTTTACTAAATGATTAAAGTAAGCACGTTTCTCATTGTATATACTAGATTCCACTAACTTTCTTAGATCTTTCCAGCTCTCCTTGTCAACGTCAGACTTAGTTTCGCGATACTTAACGTGAGCTTCATTACGTAAATCGGTCATAAGTCTGATGTTATCAGTGATCCAAGGTAGAGTGTGATGATATTTAATTTTTACCACCTTGACTGGTGCAAAAATATTATAATGAGTCAAGAGCAAGCAGTTAAATCTATCGACCATATCATCAACAGTAGGCAAGTCAGTGATAGATTCCCAATCCAGCAAGTCCAATTCGCGATTGAATCGACGATAAGTTATACAGCGGGGCGGTATTTTTTCTTTCTTGAATGCCAATGTTACATTTACCATAGCGTGACCAAAGGAACCGGTGATATTTGAGACAGTGACTTCGCGCACCTTAGCATTTGTGCAAACAACGTCTATTAAAGTTGCAGACTCAGAAGTAAAATGCGTTGGCTCATTAACTACTTGATATTACTACTTGATACTACTTTATACATTACCTCCTGCGAAGCAAACCAGCAGTGAACTCTTGACATTTCGATAAACACGATTTTGCGTGAGATAGGGACAGAGTGAAACATTAAAATGTGTTAGATTTGTAATCCGGCTGACTGTACTGTTTCTGTCAGACATTCTGAAATTAGGACAAGCGTAAAAAAGGTCATTATGAAAATCAGTCATTTTGGGAAAAGTTCATTTTGAGATTAGGTCAATACGTTGATCATGCATTTTGACATTCGGACCTAATCGACCGCATAGCCTGGATACACCACTCATTACTGAAAATATTCATTTAACGATTGTTCCATCAGTAAACAGTCAAGATAATTTTCTTTGACATTTCACCCGTACAAATTCTGTCAAATCCCTCAGATAAACGCTATCTATATGTGGAAATATCGGCCGCAAATAAAAAGGTGATAATATGACAAAATAAATATTAATTTAAGTAAAAAGGTGATAATATTAAACTTTCATTTTGTCTTGTACCTTTTTGCTACATATCGACTTCGGCTTCCTCACTAAAAATAGACTTTAAGACGTTAGGCAACGTCAAATTCGGTTAAATTCCAATGTTTGAAGCGCTATTCCTCCCCAAGGAGACACTTTGCTAATCCCGAAAATGTTACGTAGACTTCCCTTTTCTTTAATCTATATCATCATTTGTCAATGGGAACTATATGAATAAAATAATAAATAAATAAATGTTTTTCACTTAAAACTTGCTAATACTTGATATTTCTCGGATTCTAAAAAGAATATTGATATGTTACTTGCAAAAATAATAGGTATTCAAAATATCTGAAAACTGTGTGTTTTTAAATTAAGAAATAAACCAATTCCAATACAAACAATTACCGCAATATTCTGCCGCAGCGACTGACGTAGCAGCCATGTTACAGTGCGAGCTGTTATGAAGTTTATTTTAATATTTTTGTTTCCAAAATTTAAACCACAAAAATTCGAGTTGCTAATTTTACCGATAAACGAGCCTTAAACTTGACTTGTAGCTCATGCGCAACAGATGGCGCTACTATGCTTACTTCAATTAACCTACAAACCTACATCGCGCAATCGGAATGTTTCCAGTTACCCCGGCTACTGGTACAATAAGGAGAACGACGGCTACGCGCACAGTAACTGGTACTGGCACATTATGGGCGCAAGATTGGCATTTGTTGTCGTTTTTGAGGTGAGTTTCATTTTGAAGGTGCATTTTGTGGTGTTTTTTTAAAGTAATAAACGGCATAAATAGCCATGTAAACAATGTTTAAGGGTACAAATCTGAGAATACCATATCGAGATAATTGTATTCTTGACCAGCTACGTAAATCCCATCTTAAAAGATAAAGCATTACCGAAATCTCCTCAAAAAACGGAAAGGCCTTCGTTTGTCCTCTACAGCGTAAATCGTTTTTTTTTATTTTTAGAATTCCATTCACTGTTACGTTGGCTGTCGTGTATAACTGTCAAATGTCAATAGTTTCCACGTCAGTCATTTATAACTGAGTTGTCAGTCAGAACGTAAACAAATATTGATATTATAGTTTCTCTGCTTTATAAAGTGGTGAGATCTCAGATTTAAATAGTCTTAGTTAAATCCTAAGATTAGAACACGGTCATCATGCCTTATGTAATAAATGGGCTCAAGGTTCACTCAGGAAGAAGCCTATTCTTGTGGAATGTGGAATCTAAAATATTTAGCACTTCGGCAGCATACATCGTGACTTTATTTTCTATAGTTTTACAGATGATATAATTCAGGACCTGTGCGTATACGTCAAAACTTTAAAATAATGTAATAAGTCATTTTATATTGAACACGAATTTTTGACTGTCCTTAGCTTAATGTTCAATAGTGACATTGATTTTTTCGTTCAGAAACAATTAGCCTTAAGTAAAGTTTCTAAAGTTTTAATCTAGTGACGACACGAGGGGTTTTATTTTATAAATTCTTTCACAAGTGATTAGACAATTATTACTCGAAATATTCAAATTATTTTAAAATATGCTAAAATGTCATGAAATAAAATAAAAGGCACTCCGTATATTTTCTTAGCATCGCTGATTGTATAATCAATAATTGATTCATTCATAATAATCGTATAAATAGGCAAAACGTATTATTTTTCATACTTTTTACTGTAACTTATATCTGAACTGGGACTTATTTCTGAATATGTTACGCGATGGTGATGATGACAGATAAATACAGTTAATTTATGCTGTGGTTGTCAATATTAATTAAATTCAAGTATGCGTGTAAGATATGTCGCTGGGGTGCGGCCAAACGCTGTACTCGGGTTGAACGGCGTGTAATTGAGGTGACCTATACTCAACAGCGGCAGACTCCCTCCTATTCCCTAACATTCTGATAATAACGTTGCCTAATAATAACCCTTAATATTCCAGAACGTCGTGGCGCTAGTAATGATAATCGTCAAGTGGGCGATCCCAGACATGTCATGTGACCTGCGCGACCGCATCCGGCGAGAGACGTACGTGATCAACACCTTCATACTGGAGGAGACGCGCGCGCGGCACCAGAGCGAGCGGAGATCTGTCAGCAACCTGCACGTCGCGCAAGGTTCACATTGAACAACCGTTTGAGCACAGTAACACAGGTTATGGTAGCGTATCGGCAATGCTTATTCTTCTATTTATTTATTTTCCGTTTTGAGACTAACTGCGTTTTGAGGTCACTGGTTTTATTGTACCTACTTATTAATAATACAAGGTGACATTTAATTAGCCGACCATATTTTGGGGAATGATAGTACCCATCATTATGAACAACTTTCCCCAAAAAACATATCGTCGCAAATAGAAAAAAAATACCCCTCAGTACATTGACCCGATCAGCTGATTACAAGTTACTATGGGGGACCCATATTTTTTTTCGTTTGCGACCATCTGTTTCTTGGGGAAAGTTGTTCGTAATGTCGGGTACTATCATTCCCTAAAATATGGTCAGCTAATTAAATATCACCTTGTATTCTCTTATGGATCCATGACATTACGATAGTCTATTCAATACTTGTATTTTCATATCCCACTGTGGCAATGGAAGAACTATAGAGAGATCAATGCGTCTTTCTATGCTTTGATTAATGTCTCGGAAGTTATACCCGTGTATTAATTCCCCTTTGCAATGTCATTGAAACCAGTGAACTAAAAACGGACAAGACTGTGTTTTGTGTATAGTAGTTTTATCACAAATTAGAGAATTTATTGTGTTACAGTGATTTGAGTACCACATCATGAAATGGCCCTCTCGCTGTATAATCCGTGATAAATTAATCAGTAGGATCAATCTATCGCTCACATACATCATTGTGCCACAGAGGATTTGCATTCCTGTTGTTCAATTGGCCATGTTATTAAAAATATTGTCTACTGAGAAGTGTAACGTATATCACAATCAAGCACCTATTTTCGACGAGTTTTAAGATTTAAAATTTCAACAGTATTCTTGTGTTTTTGTTTGGTTGAGGTGCTGAAAGTAGCTTATCATTCTGCTTATTATACGTGTTATTGCAGAATTTGTGAAATAACAACGTTTTACGAGCCGATTTAAAATCGAAGCTTTTGCTTGGTTTCGCTTTTTAACCGGATAATCAGTTGCTGATAGAGTTATATTGCAAAATAAAATGTCATTACGTTAGAACGCTGTACCCTCAATGCAGTCTTACATCTTTTTAATTACTAGGCAATAGCTTGTAAGGTGCTGACCAGAATTAATTGAAGATTGAAGATTGCGGGTTGGAAAAGCAGACAAAACTAAATAATAAAAGGTAAAAATAATAATACAAAAACGTAAAAATAATAATACAAAAACAAAAAGAAAATTATATTATGTCCGAACGTGAATTCGAACTCAGAACTTAAAGATTGCGCAAGATCATATTTGAATCATGATCTGCCCCCCTACCCTTGGTACGCAAGGCAAGAATTCAAGCTTGCTTTTCCGTCATTTCACGCTAAGGCTACCACTACTACCCACTAGGTGGCGCTAGTAAATAGTTTTTTGTATGAAGTTGTCATTCTTCTCGACAGAGTAGGTAACTGTGTTCTGTTCAAATGACGGAAAAGCAAGCTTGAATTCTTGCCTTGCGTATCAAGGGTAGAGGTACTGGTTGTTATATCGCGGGTGATGTTAGAACACGCCTCCTGTATGGGGTCCCCCTAATTTATAAAATCTGTCCTTGTTCATTATTTTGTAAGTTCATTATTTGTTGCTGCAGCGGCAACAGAATACACATTCTGTGAAAATTTCAACTCTCTATATACAGCCCTCTGACGGACGGACAGACGGACAGCGGAGGCTTACTAATAGGGTCCCGTTTGGCGTCCTTCGGGTACGGAACCCAAAAACAATATTATAATTTCTTGAACGATATCTAGTAAATAACGATGAATACCTAATCTGGTCAGTTCTTTATTTAACAAAGTTTTACCCAAAAGCTTTACTTGTTAAGTATCCATATGGCAATATCTTAATAAACCTCATGAAATATTGGTACTTAAAAGTAAAGTTTTTTTAACAAAGTAGCATTGATTCCGGAACGTAAGTTGCAGGTTTCATTTCCGGGCGGTTTGTATCATTTGAGTGAGTTATTGAATTTCAATAATAACAAAAGCATGATAATGGGTAAGAAGTATTAACCACGTTTCAACATATACAATGTTTGGTCACTAATCACAATTAAAATAAAGTTATACGTAATAATACTCGGCTTTAACGGTTTGGCATAACAGCTTATCACGTAGAGACACTTCACGTAGCCTTGGGGTAAACACGTACATTTACGTATCGACTAAGTTTGCGTATCGAGCCGACATGTCAGTGACTCTAATGTTCAAACAAATAGAGGTCAGTTTAACTCGAATCGCCATCTTTCTAGATGCGTCAATGTTGCTTGCTCTCCATTTTGCGCGTTTGGCTTTAATCTACTAATTAATTTATTTTATTTAAGGTTGAATTATTTATATTATTGCATAATACGGCTTTATGTTTCTACATATCACTAAAAAGTTACACTACATCAAATCACCAACGTTCACGAGATAAAGATAACAGTAGGTATAAACACTGTTCACATATTTATTCTACGAACGTAGATTGGCGAAATTCCCTTACTTAATTAAACCTGGGTCTGCTTTACCTAGCATTTTTTCTTTTGTCAATAATATGACGGAATCGATAATTGAGTCAAGTAATTTATGTCTGGGTTAATGATGACACAACACACATGGGAAATGGCATATATTGTTTTCTAGGCTATTTTCAAAAGCTCCCCGCATAGTCGCAGCATTGGAAGAAATGTGTCCGTAAAACATTGTAACAAAACAATGTTTTACAATACATTGTATTCTTGTCCTACTCACACGCATTTCCCTCACAGGTGGAGGAAACGAGACGGAGCCAATGGCCGCGTCCCACTGGAACCATCTGCTGTCCTCCTCTCTCTCGGGGTCGGACTTCGACCTGGCTGCTCACGCGGATCACTGCAACATTCAGGACGTGACCAGGAACGTGGTCTCTGATGAGATAGACCCGGGGCGGGATCCGCCTACGCCCGTCTAATGCACTAACTTATACTCGACTCAAGTAAAGTACCTCTCAAATGCCATAGCGCTGTCTTTTTCCTTATGAGATAGCGATATTTTGATGTCAAACTTCCAGTTGTGCATACGGTAGAAGGTTTTAATTAATTAACGGAATCTGTATTAGCTATTATTATTGGAGATATTAATGGTCTACAGTTGATACGTAATAAAGATGTGCAAAATTGAGTTTCTAAATATAATAGCATCTTAGGAATAAGATCTTAGCTTGCGGTTAAAATTGGGGTGTGGGACTTAATATGTAGCTTAAATATAAATAAAATTATTATTTAGAAATATCGTTATCGATGTCGTCGCACATGACTGGGTAATGTGCAAAGTACCTATACTGAAACCTCAGGTCCAATACGTATGTACTTAAACAGTTCATCCAATAACATATCGCGCCTGCTCTTTTACCAAATTACTAAATTATTATTAGACTGATAAACAACTGCAGGAATCAGGAAGCGTCATTCATGGGGTTTGATTGTAAGTTTTATGTTCCCATTAAACGTTAATCAAGTAGTGATGGGATCCACTACTATACAGACTAGTTACAGCTAAGTTATTAGCCGTTAAGTTATATTCAGAGCGTTATGAATGTTGATATTTGACTATTTTATGAATCTCATTCATTCATCTCAGTAGTTTTTTAATCGCGCAACATTTGAGATTAATTGCTTCTGAAGGTTATTTACAAATCACAGAAGTAAAAAAAAAATTGTAATTTAAAAGAAATTTATATATATTTGAAAAAAAAATAATGTCTCGATAAGTTTATGGTGTCGAAAAATTGCTAAAAATGTACACTGCCGTAAGGTAATTAAAAAGTAAAGTTTTTAGTAGAAATGTTTAGAGGTTAGAGGTTGTGGAGGTCAGATGTGTTCATAGGACGGAGGTAGTTGTTAGAAATCGTATTTCCTTGACCTCGCCAAGTAATTTATTGTACGACAGAAGTCAACGCTAACTTCGACTCCTGTGACATAAAAAAACTGACACTCAAAATAGGGAAAAGGCGTTTGCTGAAGGAGATGTTGATCCGGGCCAAAGACATGTGAATATGTTACAGGAGTCGACTTGCCGTGCGGACTCGAATTGATAGCTTTTTTATAAAAATATAGCAAAAGTAACACGTTTTGAAGCCTTGTATGTTGTTGCGGTGTTCTTAATAAAATATATTATATGTTTCGGTGCTGTGCTAAAGTCTATAAATATTGTTCATCCTATGTTATCAGCATTTAGTATGTGTAAGTCGTAAGTCGTAAATGCTATGATTCTGTTGGCTGTTATACAAAAATATTTTTACTAGTCACGTAAGATGTCGTGGTTTAGAAAACTATCTTATGCTTAGTTATAGAAGATAACTCTTTTGTATGTCATTTTTAGACTATATTTACTTATACTTTATAAGTTGTAATATGTAGATGAGCTTTTGGGTATAGCAACAGCGGTACGAGTCTCAAACTTACAATTAATATGTTATTTGTGTTGTAAAAGTGTTTTATTTTGCTTTCAGAAAGTTTATTGTTGCTCAATTGTTTTTTTAATCTACGCACGTGTCATAAACCCTATTTTTACTGCGTCCAAAAACGGCACGTTATGACCAGCATAATGATATACTACTTGGGAAAAACTCGTTTCTTATCTGAATATCCATACATTATGTATCGATATTTCGACATATTATGACATTCAAATTTCGAACGCCGACGCCCGCCTGCGTGCCGCCCCTAGTTTGCCTGTGAAGTTGGTACTGCTGAACAAGCTAAACAACTGCAGAGCAATGATCAATGCCACAATGCCGGTCGAACATGAGGTTCCTGAACACATCAAAGAGAGCTTATGATACGTGTGTAGATAAACTAGTGTATGTAACTGTACATAATTAGGCATTAAAACTCGGGTGATTTATTATGAAACTTGCCTTCAGTTTTAATGCCCTGCATTATGTATCAGTCACATAAACTGCTATAACAAGCCTTATGAAATGATCATGAGCACTGATCAGCTAAACAGTTACGTCCTAAAAATGTATCTTTGTCGCGAAATCTCATTTAAATACATTTGTGAGATTACTTTAAAATTTTATTCTATTGCAAAGTTAATTAGATTAAAATGTTATTCTGTTGCAAACATATTGTTGAATGTAAAAAATGCTTTAACTGTTTAAAAATGTATGTTAGACACGCTTCTACTTGTAAAGTTTATAATGTGTAGCCATGAAGAGTTATTAAATATGATTCATTTAATATGATTGTTTTTATTATATGTTTTGGTGCGAAACTAAAGGTTAATAGTAATATTGTCTTATATTGGGTGCTTACCTATGAAATTGGCGATTTTTTCTTACAGATTCAGGAGTTCATAATTCGAGTAATTCAATAGCTATTTTTTTTTATTGTTTTAAAATTAATTTCAATATTTTACATCTACTTATTAAATTTTCTTTTAATTTTCAGTTTGATAACTAAAATGTTATCTTCAAAATCAGTGCCTCCTAAATGTCATCCATTTTCATGATAATATTCGTAATATTTTTTTACAGCTGATACTTCAAAAATTATATAAAATTTTCTGTTAGCTAAATGTTGTCTCATTCATACTCAAAAGTTTACAAAATTAGGATCCGTCATTCCTAAAAAAAATACAAAAATGTTTGTACTGAAAATTGAGTTAACTTCAATTTCTCCATACCAAACGCCAATTTCTTATGTAAGGACCTAATATTACATCTATATCGTCTCCTCGTTGTACAGTGTCGTAAAGATAGATAGAAAGCGATAGATAATCTACTGTGACTGTTACTGTATGAATAGACCAGTAATATAAATAATTATAGTAGGCACTTAAGAAGGAAAATCTATCAAAGATGACATACAATTCCGTCCACAGGTTTCAGTCGGTGGACTCCAATACTTTATTCTGTTCTGTGTTCTCTACAGAACAAATATACCCTACTCGCCGTAGCGTAGCGTGTACCTAGTAGAGTCCGGCGCGCCGTGTCGGACGGACGTGTTTAGGCTGAAATTTCACAGCGTTCCCCTCGAGAAAATACGTGAAAAGTTTTCCGCCCGATCGTAGAATATTTGTGAACTAGTGCTGCATTCAGTTACCTCCTCATATGAATTGATGAAAATGTAATATCCTGGGTAAGTTTTTATGTTATCCTAGAGTAATGTAATATTATGTATACTACCACGATTATACATAAAACTTCGGCGACTGTTTAGGTACCATTGTAAATAATAATTCATAATAATTCTTAGAATCTTTTTTATTATAAATTACAAAGCAGCTTTGTCTCGTGATTTCCCGTTAATTAAATCGGTACTCTCTTAATACCTACATAAAACCTCATCGGCGAGCTTTCGCGCCCTTTTCAGAACCGCTTCCTCATCATTTTCATCCATCACTATCTATCGATTTCTTGTTAAGTTACGGGATTTTTCCGTTCTTATTTCGTGCGTCATAGAGAATACAATCCACTGTCCAACTTTGGTATAGCTTTGCCGCTATGCGATTGTACACGTGAATACATGGACATAATGTAGATATTTTTCAGGTTTCAAACAAGGATTAAGCTAAGCGGTTTTCGGGCTTATCTTCTGACCGATACAGTTTGTTTGTACTTCGTCGTGCGGACTGCTTAAAGCTTTACGTGGATCCTTTATTATTAAAACACACAGCCTGACGTTATCTATTGTGTCTATCTACTTCATTAAACTTGTTCTATGCAGAATAACAGATGTAGGTACAGTGACAAACTGAACTGTCTGTATCGATGTCGCAGTTGGTTGGCTAAATCAGACACTTAACTAACTCTCTAGACCGTTAATTAAATGCCGACGTTTAACTAAGTATCTATGTAACATTTCGATTTAAATAAAGCATCGTCGAAATCGTTTATCAATCTGTCTTACCGAAAGCCGGCGTGTTGGAAAACAAGATGGCGTCACGACAATAGCTGATTTGCACAGCTTATATCAGGGCAAAACATTGCGGTAGCTTAGGTAAAGGGGGTGAGGGAATACTTAAAACATAAACTTAAGTACACAAAAAAAAAAGAATATTGTATAAGTCTTGTTGCCTAGAAACGTTTAGACAACTTGTTAAACGTATCGTTCACTCACTTGTCTGACGGAATTTTAGTGACTTGGTTAAACGTCTGTATTTAATTAACGGTCTATTGAGTTAGTTAAGTGTCTGATTTATCCAACTAACTGCGATATCGATACCAGTTTAGTATGCAGGCCTATTAATATTATAGATAAACGCGGCTCTCACAGCACATAGGTAATTATTTTTAAGGAACGTCCATCGTCGCATCTTGGTGGTATAAATAAATAATCAGCCCATTAGACCGGATGGGTCCATGGCGAATGGACTACATAGTAGGTTATCTCCGATTTGCAGGTTTTCCCACGATATTTTCCTTTTCCATTAGAGAATGTCTTTTACGTCTTCGTATTTATATATCTATAGCTATAGAGCTCTTATTTCCTTTTATCAAAACATTCTTTTGTCAAAAAGGTTTCAAATAATATTATTTCCGGAATCTTATTTAGAACGTCTACAGTTTTATTTGGATTTTATACGGTTTCCTAGCTAATAAGAACGTCAATTTGTTTGAATCCAAGTTGAAAAGTAATCTCAGACCTGTCCGCAATGAAAGCGGACACGAAATTATTTGATATTTGTCGTCACTAACTAATGAAATGGCTTGAATAAAACAAAGCTATCTTGTAGACAGCATTTTAAAACTTCGAGCAAAAATTTTAATTTTGATGTCACATCATTGAATTAATGAATTAGATGAACTGTATGTAATTTTATATTGTTTCTGTTAAGATTAAACAAAATTTAAAGCTTGAAAACCCCGACTTTACTCGAACCGCATATTTTGAATGAAAGAAAAAAGAAATAAATTAAGTAAGAAAGAAAGAATAAATCGGTCAAGTACGGGTCGGACTCGCACGCGAAAGTTAATAAAAGTAAAAAATAATAAGATCGAACGTAGATTCGAACTGAAACCTTATAGATTGCGCAACCGATATCAAACCAATTGCGCCACCACAACCATCATGATGATGGGATCATGGCGAAATAAAAGGAACCACCGAAACTTACAGCTACTTAGAGCAGATTTTGGGTCTGTCTCGCGGCACATAACCTGCGATACCTAGGTCAATTTCGCAATTAAAAAAAATAAAATGATGAAGAGTATGATGAGACAATCACCCAATCAAATAAGTAATTTTTGCAGAATAGCATTTTTTTTTCATTCAATAGTATTTCGCAGCTAACAGCACCGGTTGGAATTGCTTGGCGGACACTTTATAGGCAACGCCTTTGAAATTTGAGAATGTTGTTGATGTAGTTCGACCATTTTGGCGCCAAAATGATTTTTAATATATCCCATTAAAGAAAACCCGCACTGAGCCAGCGTGGTGTGGAGTATGGCTCAATCTTAGGTACTCGTATCCGGAGAAAGGCGTGTGGCCCTCGGTAGCGAAATTTGTGGGCTACATTTTTTTTTTATTATCATTTTTGTCAGGTTCATGAGAGAGAAATGATTCCTTATGTTTCTGCTTAGTCGTTCCTTAGCACTACCTAGAGCGGTAATGCAGTGCGGTGGGTAATGGTATCCAAGTATTTCCTGGGGACGTGAGTGACTTTCCCCCTACAAATTACCTACTACCTATTATGGAGCTGCTGTATGTTATTCTAACGGTGCTAGCAATATTTCGGAATAAGTTTTTCCTCCTTAAGAAATCCAAGCTCACATTAGTTAGGGTTGAACGGTCGTTCACCACCGTAATAATATACTGCCACCTGATTCTGAGCTGTTGTTCGTGTTAGGTTGAACATGTAAGAACAACAAAAAATACCTAAAACATTAACTTAAGTATAAGTAAACCTCTAAATATTTATATTGTATAGGTATGTACTGTTGCCTAGGAACGTTTAGAGAACTCGTTAAACGTTTCGTTCACTCACTTACTTGTCTGACTGAATTTTAGTAACTTGGTTTAACGTCGGCATTTAATTAACGGTCTAGAGAGTTAGTTAAGTGTCTGATTTAACCCACTAACTGCGACATGTACACAATGAACACATGACATGAAAACTGTATTCATATAAGTTTCTACCACTCGGTGAAATTAGCAACTCGATTTGTGGTGATTGAAAAATTGGATCAAAAATAAAGTTCTTAACAGCTCACATTGCAACATGGCTATTACGAACATTGCAAAAATGTTGTGTTTTTTAGTAATTTCTTCAAAAGCACTAATTATTTTTTGATTTTCTTTAAACTGTATGTTTAAAATATTTTGAATACATATTTTTGACGCAAGAACCTGTTTTAAATCCCAAGAAATAGCAAGTTTTAGGTGAAAAACATAAATTTTACTTTTATTTTCACAAAGTCTGTCTTACGCTCGAGAGATGACAGCGCTAGTTTAAGCGGCATTTTTTTGAGTAGAAGTCTGTGCATTCGATTGTTCAGTCTAATTTTTAAAACCGGGTTGCCCAGGGATGTGCAATGAAAACCTATTTTTTTGAAGAATAGATTATTAAGAAAAGAAGACTGACTACCCTCACCGACTACAAAGATTGTAATTGCACCCTCAATTGGGTCCACTTTCCCGGTCCACTTTATCTAATTTACTTAATCTACTTATCCGAAGTATTTATGTAAGTAAGAGGCAATCGTTCGCCTCCTTTGGGGTCTCGATAGCGTGTTTCATCGATATTCCTCCGCAAATAATCTGAGATGTGCACAATTTCATTAGTTAGTGGTCGGCAGAAGGACAGGTTAACTTCACTTTAGTATCGGAATTCGGTTTGTGACTGTAATGTAGGTAATAAGTACGAGTATGACACACGTACAACGTTTACATTTGTGTGTGTAAGGTAACATTATGGTGTAAAATTAGCAACTCCATTCGTGGTGGTTGAAATGGACAATCAATACATACAGGGTGTTTGGAATATGTTGCGACAACATTTTTGGGGCGCAGAAGGAGCTTTTATGATTCAGTACAGTTCAGTACTACTGAACACATTTCTGCTTGAAATTCGAACTTCAGAGCCCAGAGAGAATGGGGGGGGAGCCCCATTGAAACAGAAACAACGTCTGCTGCTGGCCAACTAGATCAATTGGAGCTGTTAACCCTTTCTTTCGTCGTAAACGTGGTCAGTTCGGAGTAAAAGGGAGGGCGGATCCCCCAAATGTAACAGAAACAACGACAGCTGCTGGACAAATCGACGAATTGGAGCTGTTACCCTTCTTGGTGTCGTGAAAGTAATCAGTACTGAGTAAAAGACGCGGGGTTTGGGGTTGGAGCCCCCCCTCGGACCAGAAAAAAACGACTGCTGCTGGACAAAAAGAGGAATTGGAGCTGTTACCCTTCCTGGTGTCGTGAAAGTAATCAGAAAGTAACCTTAAAACCAACGTAAATTCCTATACATTTTTGTTCTTAAACAAGTGTCGAACAGGAGTTTATTTTTTTGTGGTAAGACCCTTATGGTTGCTGGAATAGATTCAAGGTCTGATTGAGATTCCCAAGGCCAATTATATGTATGTGGCTTGCTTGCGGCTTACAAATGCAGATAACCTTTTTACACAGTCAGGCACAGACTTGAATAGTAGGGACAGGGCACGGAGCGCTTGAAAGTGTCGCTACAAAAACAGTACAAAATCGGGAAAATTGGACTGTTTGCAATCAGTCGCGCTTGGACGGTGACAACCGATTGACATATCGGCAGCAAAAACAAAAATGGTGACCTGCGACGTAAAAAGGTGTAAATCATACCCAAATCGCAAAACACAAAAACAGGGAGTGTCGTATCACAAGTAAATATTATATTTTCAATTACTATTGGCTTTAAATTGATTATCTATAAAATATTGTTCTCGAAAAAATCCTCAAACGAAAATCAACCATTCGACTGACGTAACTTTGTAGCGACGCGCGACGCACAGTGAAACTGCCCGCTTATTATATTTGAAAAACGATCCGATTTGGTTATTTTTCTATTCGTAATGTCAAGATTACTATTCGTAATGTCATTAGATTACTATTCGTAATGTCATTTGGTTACCCCCCCCCCCCCCCCCTAACTAATTCATAACTTTTTCTATGATTAGGTAGTTTATTACTTGTAAATTAAAATCAAGATCTTAAATTCCAAGTCACGCTACTAATGTGTATCAGTGAGCTTACATCCTCTTTCATAATTTAACGGCAAAGACAAAAATTAATATGCCTATTTAATTATGTTTCAACTTTTTATTAATTAAACATGAGCTAATTGCGTGAGACCTCGCCCCTTAAGTAAAATTTTAGCTAGATATATTTTATTTCTACTTCTAATCACCGATTAAAAGTCACCGGGTATTTGAGAGTTATCCGTAGATCAACTTTCCTAATATTGTATCTATACACCACAAATCGGAACGTGACCGACCGTGACGCCGTTACAATTTTTCGTACTGTCTTGGTTCCGACGAATTCCGACAGGGGCGCTATTTTTCTTAGCCTCAAAATGGTAAGAAATTTAGTACGGGAAGGCCGATCCTTAGTATTTATATCGATGCAGTCAGGTCATAAGTTCTGTCACACAATAAAAACTTTTGAATTTAGAATGCTGGCCACAAAAAAGTTTATTGAATTCGAATTTCGAATTTTTCATGAAAATAAAAATGTGTACTTTTTATAATTTTCCTCATTTTTATATATGGAGTGGACACAGAAGACCGTGTCGCAGTTATTGCGTTGCATCGTTGCGGTTACGCGCCAATTCAGATTTTCGACTTACTGAAAAATTTGAATATAACCAAAAGATTCGTTTATGTACCATAAAACGATACAATGAAGACTCTAGTGAAGATGACATGTCAAGAAGTGGTCGCCCTCGTTCTGTTAGGACTCCAGCAGTGATAAAAGCTGTGAAGGCGCGAATTCAAAGAAATCCCATACGTAAGCAGAAACTGTTGGCCCTTCAGATGGGGTTAAGCAGGACCACGGTGAAAAAGGTGTTAAATGAAGACTTAGAGCTTAGGGCATATCGTAGAAAAACAGGACATCGTTTGGACGCTCGTTTAATGGACCTGAGACTGAAGAGATGCCGCGCTTTGTTGAAGCGGTACGCGGGAAAAAAGCATCGGGAAATTCTTTTTTCGGATGAAAAAATTTTCACCGTGGAAGAGAGCTACAACAAACAAAGTGATAAGGTGTACGCACACAGCAGTGAAGAAGCGAGCAACCGTATTCCGCGTGTCCAACGAGGTCATTTTCCATCCTCGCTCATGGTTTGGTTGGGAGTCTCTTATTGGGGCTTAATTGAGGTACATTTTTGTGAGAAAGGCGTAAAAACGAATGCAGTTGTGTATCAAAATACAGTCCTCAAGAACCTTGTGGAACCTGTTTCTCATACCATGTTTAATAACAGGCACTGGGTATTCCAACAAGATTCTGCGCCAGCTCATAGAGCGAAAAGCACACAAGACTGGCTGGCGGCACGTGAAATCGACTTCATCCGGCACGAAGACTGGCCCTCCTCCAGTCCAGATTTGAGTCCGTTAGATTACAAGATATGGCAACACTTGGAGGAGAAGGCCTGCTCAAAGCTTCATCCTGATTTGGAGTCACTCAAGGCATCCTTGATTAAGGCAGCCGCCGATATTGACATGGACCTCGTTCGTGCTGCGATAGACGACTGGCCGCGCAGAATAAAGGCCTGTATTCAAAATCGCGGGGGTCATTTTGAATAAACTTTATTACCATAAGAATCTATGTTTTATTAAGTTCATTTTTCTATATAAATGTTTACATAAATAATAAACATGTCTAAATTATTTCATATTGCACATGTGACAGAACTTATGACCTGACTATGTATATTGCTACCAAGCGGAAAAACTAGTCAATGTGTTCTTTAAGAAATGGTTTTATCATCTTCTTATTAATATCATGCTCAACCCACTGTTGGGCTCTACAGCGCCAATCTTCAAGGTCCTGTACCAACTATTTCAGTGAGATGTCATATTTTTTGTCCGATCAACGTCCACCCTCCGTGGTCCCGTGTAGCCATCGTCCCGCCTATCTCCACCTAAGACCCGTTATGCGCTGGCGCGTCATTTGAATTTCGAATAGTATTTCATCTTGCTGCAGTTGTTAGGGCTCCCAACTACAATCTTTAATTCCTAAAGTCCACACAGACGAAGTTGCGGGCATCAGCTACTATTAAAAGGCACCAAAATATTTTTTTCCTACACCAAAAGTTACAGAAAATATCAGGGCAAAATACCGGTAGCTTAGGTGAAGGGTAAAGGGGGTGAGCGAAACGTAGCCCCCTTTATCCTTCGTGTTAGGTTGAACATGTAAGAACAACAAAAATACTTAAAACATAAACCTGCACACAAAACATAAAAAGAAGTTTGGTGATCATTTATCCAAACACAATTTAGTGATCGTTTACTAATTCTGGTGGTCGATTCGAATTTATTGGTAGTAAAATAGGTGCGTTTTTCATGATCGTTCAAACATAAGCCCTTTATATAATAAAGTTCATAACAGCTCACATTGCAATATTGTCATGGCAAAATTGCCGGAAATTTTCTATTTTGCCGGCAATATTGCCAATATTCCCAGCTGTAGATAAATACATTTTATATTAAATAAACTGAAAGAAAATGCCTATAACAATAAGTACGTCATATTGTTATTATGGTATATTATTTACTTACATATTATCTTTATATCGTATACTTCTGAGTGTAACAGAAAGGTGTCGTATTGTTTTAGAGAGTCGTTAGGGACACCATTCTGAACAACTTTCACTATTTTCTTACAAATCGGAACCCGGTAGAATCATCAGAAAGGTAATGTATTCGGAGGTATTTAGATTTCGCTACATAATAATATTATCTCAGGGCAGTGGCGCACTATGAAATGTGTGAGTGAGAGAGCGATAAGTGGATGAAAATGGGAGGGGAAAAATCATATCGACTTCGTTATTGAACGAATAATACGCTAATGTCAAGAAAGAAATAGATGAGAAAATTCAACAAGCTAAAACATTGCATTTGGTAATTGATGGTTGGTCCAACTTGAGAAATGAAGGCATAATGAATATCATTATATACACTCCGAAACCCTACTTCTACAAGTTTTTGGATACAGAAACCAATAAACACACAGCTGAATATTTAGCTGAAAAAATAACTGAAGTTCTAGAAGAACTTGGAGTACAGAAGTTTTTAGCCATAATTTCTGAATAATTCGTTAGATAAAATCATATGGATAGGTTGCATTGCACATACATTGCATTTATTAATTGGGGATTTATTGGGATTTGACTGCATCAAACATGTCTTTCTTTTCATTGTGGAGGTTGTGAAATGTGTATCAAATTCACAAATCCTCAAAGCTGAGTTTACGAAAATGGCTACAGAGAAGGGTTTGAATGTATCTCTGGGTTCAGCAGTAAAAACAAGATGGGGCAGCTATTTGAATTGTCTCAAAAACTTTTTGAAATCAAAAATGATTCTTCAATTGCTGGTCGTAAACACTAATAATACATATTTACAAAAATACAAAAATAAACTATTAAGGGACTTGATAATACTTGGACTGAAATCAAGAAACACGCAGAGATCTTGATACCCATTGTTGAAAGGATAAATAAACTGGAAGGAGATTACGGAACAATTCATTTGGTACACAAAGCACTCAGTGATGTTAGCCAGATGCTAGAGAGCTTGACTGCAGAGGAAGTTTTCGGAGAAAACTTAATAGACATAAGAGTAAAATATTTAAACAGGAAAGAAAACGCCTTGAAACTGGTGCATTACGCGGCAGTCATTCTAGATCCACATAGCCAAGGAGCAAGTTTAACAGCTGATGCCAACCTTGATGGATGCCAGTTTATAATTGACTATTGTCGACATTGATGATTTACAGTCTGCAGAAGATGTTTTGTTAATTGAAGACCCTTTATTTGATGTGTAATAATAATGAGTAGGTAAGGTAGATTTGTTAAGATCTTGAGAGACATCTTTTCTGCCTTATACAGGGTGTTAATATGGTGTTGTAGAAGCCGGAAACTAGCAATAATAATCGTATAGACGAGTATTATCGCCAGTTTCCGCATTCTACAACATCATCTTATCACCCTGTATAAGGAAAAAAAGCTTAAACAAGAGTTCCTATTTTGTAAATCAATAATTATCATGTTAAAACAGAGTAATTGATAAGTATTATAAAAAAAGCATAATGAATCAATGTGCAATCTCAATTTGATATAAATAAAATGTTTTATTTACCTAACTGATTTTTTTTTCTTTGAAAATATGATACATTTATTCCTATGGAAAGCAAAGTTGCCAGAAATTTTAGGGGGAATATTGCTAGTAAAATTGGAAATATTGCCGGCAATATTGGCAATTTTGGTCATACATTAGATTATAGAGTTCATATGCCTAAACAGATGATAGAGGGCCATTTAAGAATACATAAAAACACGTTTATTTCGTTTAATTACATATACTTGGGCAAAATTGCCATATATTTCCGATTGCGGCAATAATGCCGCCAATATTGCCGGCAATATTCCCCCAAATGGCAATATTGCCGGCAACGGCACATCAGCACAATACAGAACTGAAAACATAAAAGTCAGTTCAGTAAATGACGACCGGTTTAGCCTAGCGGATAGTGACCCTGCCTACGAAGCTGATGGTCCTGGGTTCGAATCCCGGAAAGGGCAAATATTTGTGTGTGAGCATGAATATTTGTTTCTTAGTCTTGGATGATTTCTATGTATTTATCTCCATTAAATACGTCGTCGTCTAGTACCCATAACACAAGCCTTGTTGAGCTTACTGTGGGCCTAGTTCGGTTTGTGTAATGCTGTAATATTTATATTTATTATATTTACCTATTTATTTAATAAATAGCTTAGCTATTGGGTAGGTAACTAATGGCCGATTTCACCCACGATCCCTATCTTTTAGGAGACACTTTACTTCTTTCAGGGGCCACCTAGCGGTTGTTTGGATTTGCCGTAAGTGTAAGGGTCATCTAGGCGCCTTGGGGACCCCCTAAATGTAAGAGTCCGGCCACCGAAACAATCACTACACAGCTAAGAAAAAGAGCTAAGTGTCCCTTAACTGCTGGTGAAATCGGGCATACGTACTTCAAATATTTAAGTCCCAACCCATAAACCCACAGTCAGCTCAGCGATGTGGTTTTCTCCTAAACTCGAGATATGATTACGAACATGAGTTGTTTTTACAGCCAACCATGTCGTTACTCGCAGTCCATTGCCCAGTTGTTTCCAGTCATTGTCCGACGCCAACCCTAACTCATCTATACATAACCTGCTATAACGACCCGAATGGCCGAGTCGGCAGTGACCCTGCCTACGAAGCCAAGGGTCCCGGGTTCGAGACCCGGTGGGGGCAAATATTTGTTGGATGAGAAGGGATGTTTGTACCCTAGTCATGGTTGTTTATCTGTCTAACTATAATACTCTGACGAGCAATGAAAAAGTTCCAGTGAGATAGCACCAAATTACTCCTAAACGGGAAAGGTTAGCTTAATGACGCCGTCTGCAATATTGAAGTACATTTAACAGCGCATCAGAATATTAACAAGTAAAAACGTCAATATTGTGTTCAAATTTTAAATTAAATGTTTTAAAAAAATGGATGGGTGTTTGTCGCCATTTTGTGGGTGGAACTTTTTCATTGCTCGTCAGTGTATTTATCTATATAAGTATGTGTATCGTTGTCTAGTACCCAAGATACAGGGAATCCTAGTTTGGGGCTAGATCAGTGTGTGTAAATAGTGTCCAAGGTTTAGATTATTATAATTAACAATGAGTGCAAAAATAAGGAAATATTATAAAGGTTCCGCGTAAATTGAATTGAATTTGATTTGAAGACACCTATTGAATAAACAACAACAACGACTAACGTTGTTCTTTTTAACCGACTTAAAAAAGAGGTACTCAGTTTTCCCCGTAAGTTTGTATGTTTGTACGCGATTATCTCGCGTTTGGCTGAACCGATTTTGATGCAATTTTCAGAAAAGTATTTGTCACATTCTGGAGGAGATTTTGGCCAACATTGAAGGTCCCTTTTAAAAAATAATGTAGTCAGGCTGCCTTTCTACTCTATTTATTGTTTTGTTGGTGTTTTCGAACCCGTTAACTTACTCACACCCCTACGGTCGTCTTTACGTCTAAACGAAGGAGTTCCATGAGCGTTGCTTATTTAGATGTAGACCAATAATTATAATCGAATGTTCCATTTTGTCTAATGATCAAATACGAATGCAGTAAACAGATCGTAATCTAGCTATATATATATACTTATACAGGATGTCCCACGGCTATGAGACGTGGAGGGAATGAAGGAGGTGGAAGGAGACCTGTAGAGAGAACATTTTACCGAGAGAAGTCTTTATTTTACAGACTACAAGCTATCAAGCTCTGCAACAAACTTCCTAGCGCCATCAGAGACTGCCCGTCACTTAATATTTTTTATCTACACAAGTATCATAAGCCCTCGTTACTGCGTACAAAAACCGCAAGTTACGATCAGCATAATGTTAAACTACTTGGTAAAACTCATTTCTTATCTGAAAAATTACACATTATGACCATAATGTGTATTTTTTCTACACATTCAAATTTCTAACGACGACGCCCGCCTGCATGCGGCCCTAGTTTGTCGTGAAGTTGGTACTGATATTCAAATTTCGACCGCCGACGCATGCCTGCGTGAAGATGGTACTACAGAACAAGCCACAATGCCGGTCAAACATGCGGTTCCTGAACACATCAAAGAGAGCTTATGATATGTGTGTAGATAAACTAGTGTATGTAACTGTACATAATTAGGCATTAAAACTCTCGAGTGATATTATTATGAAACTCGCCTTCGGCTCGTTTCATAAACCCACTCTCGAGTATTAATGCCCTCCATTATGTAGCAGTCACATAAACTACTATTATCTACACAACGTAACATAAACCCTCTTTGCTTCGTCCAAAAACCGCACGTATGACCAGCATAATGATATACTACTTGGTAAAAACTCATTTCTTATCTGAATATTGATACATTATGACTATAATGTATTAATATTTCGACATATTATGACATTCAAATTTCGAACGCCGCCGCCCGCCCGCCTCCCGCCCCTAGTTTTTCTGTGAAGTTGGTACTCCTGCACAAGCTAAACAAGTGCAGAGGAATGATCAATGCCACAATGCCGGTCGAACATGCGGTTCCTGAACACATCAAAGAGAGCTTATGATATGTGTGAAGATAAACTAGTGTATGTAACTGAACATAATTAGGCATTAAAACTCTCGCGTGGTATTATTATACTATCTACTGTAGTATATGTATGGACATATACCACAGTAGATACTATACATGTTGTCCTGGCTATGCCACACGGAGGAAAGTAGGTACCCTATGGAACATTTTACTGGAACAAGACTTTGTTTTATTTTTAAAAACCATTTGAACTCCATAGCTATCTCGTATCGGCCGTATACAATTAGGGTCGTCCCGTCGCAATCCATCCCATTTATTCCATCAAGCCAAACCAAACCCAATCAATGTACCTGGCTGGATACCTGGATAATCATTACCGAGCCGGGCTACTCCCAAGCAATGTTGTGAATTGCTCATTGGCTATCCAATTACCCTTAAACAAGCAATTATGAGGGTAAAGCAACCTACCTTACCTCATTATAAGCTTCAATATTCTCTCAGCGGGCATAGGAAATCTGGTTCTTAAAGGTGGGCCAGACATGTTCTTTTTTCCGTAACGTACCTCCGTATCGTATCCGAACGCTAGTTTGGACGCCAGGATCGGCTGCGATCTAGACGCGCCGTACCACCGTACCGTACCGGAAGGGCGTCTAAACTAGGGTTCTTGGAACGCGACCAATGAGACGATATGGAGGTACGTTACGGATAAAAGAACATGTCTGGACCCACCTTAATCTTTTGTAAGACGATGTGGGAACTTTTAAATCTGATGTGGGAACCTCCCTTGTGTTTACCTTCGTTAGTCCCAAAACCACCGCTGTTCCATCAGTTACACACTGTATTATATATAACCGTGTCACAAGGGACAAACTGCTCGGTGGATATTGAATGCATTCGTGCTGGCTAATGGACTCTCAGGCATTTTGTAATTAACATTCAATGTAACCTAGGATGTCTAAGGTAAAAGGCATCTTAACTTCAGATACTTCGTTAAGTATGCGTTAGTTGTAGCAGAGAATGCTGATCTGTGGGAATGTTTAATTAAGCACTGCGCTTTAGTCCAGTCTGTTACGATGGTTATACTTTCAACTAGTATATTCATTAGCGTTTGGTACCATTTTACAGCAACACCATCATCATTATAATTTAAGGTAACACGTAAGAAGTGGCTAAGACCTATGAGGTCCTAATACTATTATATATTCGTATATATTCTCTACTGGGTTCTCTATTATATCTACTAGATACCTAAAATTCCCGACAATAGATCGAACGACAAGGAAAACAAAAAAAATATCTTGAATATATTTTCAGAATCCCTCTACAATTACTCACGTTGCGTTGGTTATCTCTGGGTGTGGGTGTGTCTCTGTTTGCGAATCTGTTAGCGTTAGCTCTCTCCTTCACCCGCCAAGAGGCAGAACTATTGAAGACGCACTTAATAAATATGTAGACTACGACTAACAGCACATAATAATGAACAGGCTGGCAAATAACTTGAAGGGCAATGACCTCAGACTAATTGTGCAATGACTCAAATGCCCTCGTATCTCACGAGTTTGTCCAATTACCTAATTTAATTATGGAATTTGGAAGATGTATTTTTTTAATACCATCGGCTTTGCCAAACAAAGGAGTTAACAGTCACTCCAATAAGTAAGGTCCTAAACAATGGAACGTGGGTGTGGGTGCAACTGTGCCTCTTCCAGTTCGTAGGAGAAAAGTTGTCACGCCATGTTTTTATTTTGGTTTGGTTAACACTAAATTAGCACGAAGTTTTGTCCTGAGACGAGACAGTATTGGTGACATAAATATCAGTACGTGTGCTTAATGTTGGCGGTTTATTATCGTATCTACTCAGATATATCTACCAACCTTTGTTTTCACTTATGTGGGTGCCCAAAAAGTTTGGTCTGTTTACGAGCTAACTTTACCGCTCCACCCGTAGACGCATACATATCCACTTTAAGTACATGTATCATTTTTTTTTCTTTTTTTTCAATACTTAGATAGATTAGATACAATACTTCGATAGTTCTCATAACTCGCAGACGCGGCATATACTCTCTGACAATTTTGTCCTCTGATCTGTTTAAGTTAAGCTTCGTCTCTTTCAATTGAGTGCGCTGCAATGTAAGAAATGCTGGAGGATCACATTGCCCACTCAATCGATGCGAACAATGTTTGGATAAAACATTCCGGAGCTGGAAGGTCAATAACCGCATTAAGCACGTAACTACAGGGAATAACTTTTGGTTATACTAATTACTTTAATTTAGTCTGTGAATTAGGTTGGTGCCAGTGTTGCCAACATGGAGTTTTTAGAGGTAAATTCAGCTCTAAATGAACTTGGTTAGCTTCAAAAAAGTCGGTTTAGCTTCTTAGCTCTTTTTTACAAGTTTTAGCTCTTTTTCTTCAGTCAGTTAAATTTAGTGAAAACTAAATTCAGAAACAGATTGAGCATAGATATGACTAATGCAATATTAACAATCAGGTCGGGATTGAGGAGAATTAAAAAATGCTGCCATAAATACGAGCTTCTCGACAGAATTGGGACCGTTTTAATGTACAGAGAAAATACTGACGATGGAGCTGGTTGTAGTGGCCTACAAACACATGAGTCGGAGTCGGAAATGATTGATTTTGAAGAAGAACCTTATCTTATCATTGATTAATTGATTGAATTAAAGTGACTTATTAAGTAATACCTTATTTTAATTGATGTTATAATAAATAATGCAAACAAAAAATTTGGCTGTTTTTTACGAAAAAAAAATAACTCTTTTTTAGCTTTTTTTCAGAGATGATCTGGCTCCCTTTAAAAATCTGAGTTGGCAACACTGGTTGGTGCCATAAGGCGTATCTATTGTTTTTACATTTCGCTTTTGTTCATGTGTTTTCCATTTATCAGTCTCTGATGCATCGGTCTGTGCTCTGATGTATGGTTTTTATGCAATAAAGTAGGTATGTATAAGGTAAATAAGCAACTAAAAGTGTACCTAGTAATTTTAAATCGTTGTTATGATGTATTTGTGAACATTCTCTATCAAACCGATGTGATGAGCAAATCTAATTTTCACTTTTGCGTGCAACGACGGCCGTTCGATTTGAAACGCAAAAGTGACCAAATGTTTTTTCTATACCTACCATAACCTAAGCTGTGAGCTGTAGACCTCGCGAGTCAGAGTTCGGTGACACAGGGAATTTGACGACCCGAATGGCCGAGTCGGCATTGGCCCTGCCTACGAAGCCAAGGCTTCCACCGGCCAACCCCACTTGCTCACAAAAATTCACGAAAATGGTTAAGAAATGCGACCAGTAAGGGTGGGCATTTTGCCCGAGCGGAAGAAGAGTGGAAGACGCTTCGCGCACTTCGCGTGCGCTCAGTCGTAAAGATGGTCTAACGCTGAGCTGTGGCAGGAAACCGGCAGTGTTGCCGTTTAGGAAAAAAAAAGTCCCTAGACCTCGATGCAATAGTCCCTAGATTTTGAAAAAAAAACGAATAAAAAATCCGCTAGAAGTCGCTAAATATTTCAAAATATTCCATGGTAACAAAATATGGTGTAAATAAAAGCAAATTTATATAATCAAGTATTTAATCATAATAATCAAATCTCTATAGGTTTAAACAAGCAAAAACTTCGTTATCCATTGCGTCATGTTCGACTTCGTCAACTTCTAATGGCGCTGAAGCAGCAGAAGTTGATGGTTCCACTGTAGAAGTACTTGGTTTTTTAACAGTTTTTGTGATTTTGGTCAGGACATCATCTGGCAAGACATAGGGTTGGCAATTGCGTTTTAAAATCTTTAACTGGTTCCTTATAAGCAGTATGGAGTTTAAAGTGGTTGAAGCCAGCCTGTTCCTCAGTTTGTTTTTTATAATATTCATTTGACTGAACATTCGTTCCAGTTCTGCGTTGGAATGGGGCAACGACAGAACAGTGATGGCTAAGTCTGCTATGTCTTTGTACGTATTAAAACCTGCAGCGTCCTTGTATTTTAATACATGAGCCCAAAATTGTACAGTATCAGTAGTCATGGTGTCCCATTTCAAAAAACCAATAGCAATATTCGTAGTGTTGCGAGTAACTACATTTAAATTTGAACTAAAATATGTCTGTGTTTTCAATATCGAAAAAATCGCTTCTTCTAATTTCACTACACTACTGGGGGTTGGTAGTCAGCTTTGCAAACAAAAAGTCGCTATAAGTCGGTAAATTTATTTTAGTCGCTAGATCGAAATAAAAAGTCGCTAAACAAATCTAAAATCCGCTAAAACGGCAACACTGGAAACCGGCACATTAATCAGCACAAACTTTCATTTGTAAAAATGACGTAGCGTAGTTTTGCCGCCAAATACCTATCTATATATATACCTTCTATCTATGTACTTTCTTGGTCATCTTTCTGTTACGAAACATCAAACAAAGGATACCGATAACCAATTAAGGTTTGGTGTAATATGTGTTGTGTAAGAGTCAAAGGCCTTGGGCCCAGGGGTGGTATTCTATTGCCACCATTACCGGCTATCACCGGAAAGTTATATTGTGATTTGGGCAACTTGCGACCCTTACATTTTAGTGAAGCCACAGAATAATTAATAGTACTCCATGTACAGTTAAGAATATTTTTTCTTGTACAGACCTATGTAGGTGTTGATTGTTGACAACAAATTTTTCGAATTTACAGAACCGAAAAAAACACGAGTAAACAATGAATTAAACAAGTATCGATACCGCATTTTTATTTTTTATTTATTTAACACAAGTCCACAGCCTGTCAACAATGGTAAATTAACAAAATAAACTTTAAATATGGCCAATTATGGATTTCACTATGTATACATATTGATTTAAAGACAAACAGACTTTTTATGTAACATGAAATAACATTAACAGCTTTGGCAGAAGCTATGTATGAGCCTGTGAGTAAATGGTGAAGGTGTTTTATGTTGTGTATAGTGTAAATAGTGTGTGTGTGTGTGTGTATGTATGTATGAGTGTGTCTTACAGATACGTCATTATATGAATTTAAGGACAACATTAAATGATAGGTAATAAGTAGTTGTAAGTTTAGGCAGATGGCAAGCGCAACGGATGGTTCAGTATTATTATCAAGTTGGTAATGGACGGTGGGTATACATGGATCTCATTTAATAAACATGGGGTGTGATAAATTATATTATGATTTTCCTATCAGTGCTAACGAGACTAGTCTTTTAAATGCATTCTATGAGGTACTGAAGGGGTCCAGATCTGAGAAGAGTTTGTTTTATGTGTTGGGAAGTCTACGACATTGGGTGTGAGCAAACTGTCACCTCTCTCTTTCGCCATCTCTCTCTCTTGTACCCATGCGCCGCTAACCCCTCCATGCGGCATTTAGACGCCAACAAAATTTGCATCAGCTACACGTTCTCTTTTATTAGGGTTTCGTAGAGAAACAAGGTTTATAGTTTCGTCAAGTCTGTCTGTCTGTCCGTCCGTCCATCCGTCCGTCACCGTTGTCACAGCAACTTAATGCAGAAACTATTAGGACTACACAGTTGAAATTTAGTATGTATTCTGTGAACCGCTTTACGATTTTTATATAAAAATTAAAATAATTAAAGGGGGCTCCCCATACTTAAATACATACCATTAAAAAAAAAAGTTGCTTTCAGTTCCATGTATGGGGACCATGTATACATGGAACTGAAAGCAACTTTTTTTTTTTCTACAAACCTATGTGTGGCGTGTATATAGATAGGTCTTTAAAAATGACGTTGAGGTTCCTGAAACCATTTTTCCACAAAGTAAATTGTTAAAGAGACAGACCCCTTCCAAAGTGGAAAAATGTGTCCCCGCCCCTCTAACTTTTAAAGTAAGAGAGTGAAAAATCTACAAAAAATATATGCTGTGTTTACTCAATAGACACTTTCAACGAAAATTGGTTTAAACAGAATAAAATAGGTAGTTTTAAGACATAAAACATTTATAAAAAACCGCAAAGATAACTTTGTCATTCATACAAACACTATGAAAAACAAAGTTACATCATAAACATCCAGTCACAAAATTACTTGCTACAACGGAACCCTTCATGGGCGAGTCTGGCTCACACTTGGCCACTTTTTATATAAGTCATTGCAAACTCGAAAACCTGACTGATGCTGCGCTCCCTAAGTGCTTCCATCTGCTGCGACGATTGAAAGCGTAAATATTTACATCCACAACAAAACTTGTATTTCTTTACTTTCGCATTCATTCCGCGCTATTTTCGTGACCCATATTCGCAAGCTAATAACACTGCAACGAGTGGTATGAAAGGAAATCCCCTGATACTTAATTGAGTTGCTTCAATGCCATTAGTCCTTTCTGATCTCGTTCATTTGTTTACAGAAAATACTAGCTCCCTTGTGCACCCTGTAGTCTTAAGCATGTTTGAAATTGGAAATGGAAGAACATAATTGTGAAATTTAGCGTCCGACCAGCACCACGAAATTGCTACTAAAAGCGGCGAAATTGGAAGCTAAGAGCTTTCTGGTAAAGAAGAAGCAGCAGGAAAGCTCTAGGCTATTTTTATCCGTTTACCAAACTTAGTAAAAAGTTACATAACATAACATAGCGTCACGCTTTTTCCCATACGGGGGGCAGAGGCACAATTGTGCGCACTTTTATTATAGCCAGTCACTCAGTACTCCGTTTTGCGTGACAGTGGGCTAGCCCATCGCCGCAGCCATGGAGGTATGAAGGTTTCCTGACGACGTTTCCCTCAGCGTTAGAACGCCCTTATTAAGTACTTAAGATAAATTGCTTATCTTATTGGCAAATGGTCACTCAAACCTGCACCTATTGCAAGCGTGAAACCCACTAAACCAGGGAGCACGTGTTTAAAAAGTTACAACTAAGAAATAACATTTTCGTCTCATATTTAATAAACGTTCACCAAAATTGTACACCCTTATATATATATATATATATATATATATATATATATATATATATATATAAATATATTATTTACTAAAATAGATGGGGTCGCCTCTTTCCGCTCAGTTCGTATACAGACAGAATGTGACTCATAGCAACCAATACGGTTCTATGAAACTACATGGAGACACAAAATTTGGTGAAAATTTAACATATTTGGGAGTCTAAACTTATATTGGTAAAAAACATATTTGTTGCCTTAGCTATACTGTGATATAAAGCTCATGTAAAGTTCTAAGAAGTCTGGTTTGGACACGAACTGTAAAAAAGAAAAGGCCCGGTGGCCCAAACTAACTTCAACATTATTACGTTAGTGACTCGGACGCTGTCACCGGGCCTTTTATTTTGTGAAGACTTTTGTTCTGTAGTTTTAAGAAATACTTCTAGTGCGTCAAATGTGTTAAGTATATTGTATTTAAATGTACGTATTCGCTCACTATCTTGAGTAGTTAGTTAGTTACCCTATGAAACGAGAACAGTCAGCATCAGATATATATCACGCAAGCTACTCAAATAGTCAACATATCCTAGACAACCGTCAATATCTACACAGCCAAAGTGTCAAAATTATATTTGTCTTTATTTTTAATGGCGGTCTAACAACTAGTTAATATCGCCAATGTCATCTCTCTTTTTTTTTCCTTTTTTTCAGGCTTCCATCTTCCATCCAATATGTTAACATCCATATTTACGCAGAGGATGTTATCAACATTTTGACGCTCTAGTAGCCGCTTGATTGCAAATGGGTAGTACTACTACCCATGGATTTTTTTACCGTAGATTGCAAATGGGTAGTACTACTACCCAAGCATTTTTTTACCGTAGATTGCAAATGGGTAGTACTACTACCCATAGGCATTTTGTGACGGACTATGTGACAAAACCTATTGTCTCTGTCACACTAATGATTAATTCAGTAAGGATCGTATTCCATCTCGTTCTCGGTTAAATAACCTTTATTTTGAGATACGACAACGTTTTAAACAATCCCAGCGATGGAAAAAGAATGATGCAATTCATTCCGTTCACTCCAGTGTCAAGTGTTGTTGTGTTGTGGAATTTGTGGTGTGATATTAAATAATTATGTGAGTATTTAGCTGATAATTGTTCATTTTCATATAGATTAGTTCCTTCCGCTACTGCCCAAACAAAAAACATTTGCTCAAAACCAGATTTCGTGCAATGTTTCACAAGTTTTGTCAACACAGGTTTGTTCAACCGAAATGTTATACAATTTCGTCATAGGCAATATTTTTCCGGGCTGGATTATGCAATTGCCTACATTTTTTTAAATAAACTTACGAGTTAAATATGCTTTCAATACATACTAAATTTGTAATATTATGTGTAATAGAAAATAAGATATATTTTTTTTAATCCGGGTGATTAACCACGGGGCGCTAGCAACCGCTAGCGAAAATTTAAATACATATAAATAAATATTTTTTATCTACATATTGCGAGTTTATTTTTTTTCCATGTGTAATAATAATACAGGAATCTTTTAAATAAATAAAATAAGTAGGTTATCGCTTTACTTTTTTAGATATATATGTTTACATTGACCCTAGTCGATTTTACGCTTGAAGTCTATGTTTACAGCTATGTATGATTGTACAAGAGTATCAAATTCAATCAACACGTATGCCATTAGAATGTTTAGTTTACGAGCACTAACAATAACAACACTTCAAGCGGTATTCTCAAGAACCCATAGTCATAAATAATGTTTTTGTAGAGCGAGCCGCCGCGCAGCGGGCGGGCCCTCGATGACGTGTTTTTTATGGCAATCGACGGTTTTTTTTTTGCCGCGCCGCTGGCAATCGACGCATGATAATTTCCGGAGGCGATATCAACTGAGCGGGTAGTAGATCTAAGTATTTTTGAGTATCTTGCCTGCTCAGATAGCATGTTATCTGATGCTGACTTTGCCTACACAGTTTTCAGTTTTGCAATTTTCATGGTTCGTCTGTAGCTAAGATATTTTAAAGCTTAATAGAGTTATGTTACGATTTTATGACTATTTTACCTGCCGACCAGCTTTCCCATGCATTAAATGGGCAGATAGAAAAGGGTTTCAGGACCGTTGGGAAATCTCGGAACGACTGAGGCGGAAAAGCTTAATCTAATATACATGTATGTATAGGAAAGAACCTTAAAACATCGTGGAGATTTATTGTTTTAGTCTTTAGGTACTTTAAACGAAGGTTACCATTTCTCGTAGTATAGGAGAACCTTTTCAGATTGATTAAAATCAATAACGGTGGTGGATGACTCTCCGCTTGAAATATCTGATAAATACTGTATAATGGCAATATACACGGTTAAATGAATGTTTGTTTGTGCAAGTATATATGTCCTATGTACTCACAAGGAAAGTAATAACTTATGTCCCGTCCACTTACATTATTAGAAGCATGTCATGTCTTCCCCCCCGTTCCCCGCCTTCGACATTATGTGCCTCTGTATCGGTTTCAGAGCCGTCAGAATGAAAATCTAATTCATAAGGTAAGTAGTTGGTGAAGTGTGTTATTATGCTTTTATGGGAAATACGCTGAGTGTCCAAATGGACACTCAGCTCAGTTTTGCTTACTTACGTATTAACGAGTACTTCTTATTTAAACTCGCTAATCAATCACTCTGGTTCCTTCTAGAGATCCTAAAGATGCTGAAAGGCCTTTGTTCATCAGGGGACCACCATATAATAATAATACCTTGGACACCATTTACACAAATCGATCTAGCCCAAAACTAGGATTCCCTGTATCTTGGGTTCTAGACAACGATTAACTTACTTAAATAGATAAATATTATACTTAGATAGATAAACAACCATGACTCGGGTACAAACATCCGTTCTCATCAAACAAATATTGGCCCCCGCCAGGACTCGAACCCGGGACCCTTGGCTTCGTAGGCAGGGACACTGCCGACTCGGCCATTCGGGTCGTCACATACTAACAGTACACAAAAATAATCCTGGAAAATCTGACATCTCGCACCGATGATTGAACACCATCAGATCAACATTGAAAAGACTGGCGTGGCAGTAATGCGATAGCATCCATCGAAGACCTGACATCGGACTTGATACCGCCTAAGGGCCCATGATTGATGCGTTGAGGACAAGTTCAGCAGCGCATCGACACGGCGCGGCCTTGCCGGTACATTACCGAGACAGCCGTATCGCGATCTATGTCCCGATATTTGTGATGGATGGTTATCCCCGCATTTCTTTTGTTCAAATCGGGATCGTAGTGAGTACTTTCTTCCATACTATAACTAGATATGTGATGAAGTGTCGATTTCCAAATATTTTGTCAAAGTGTATTTTTTTTACTTTTGTCAGACCATGGATAAATAATAAATAATACCTTGAACACTATTAACACACATTTATCTAGCCCCAAACTAGGATTACCTGTATCTTGGGAACTAGGCAACGATACACATACTTATATAGATAAATATTATTCTTAGATAAACAACCATGACTAGGGTACAAACGTCTGCTCTCATCAAACAAATATTTACCCCCACCGGGACTCGAACCCGGGACCCTTGGCTTTGTAGGCAGGGTCGCTGCTGACTCGGCCATTCGGGTCGTCATGCATAAGGAGGGCTCCCTCCTGGTTCCCGCCTGAGTGGAGTTTCGGGACACTCTGTATATACCTATATCACCGTAAGATAGTCAAAACCGTTAGTGGATCAACTATCGACAGATAGTAAACCAGACCGACAGGGCTTAGAATTTACGTTTATTTTTTTTTATTTTTTATTATCATTGTTATTTATTTGGAAGTAACTTCAGACGTTTCTTTTGTTCTTACATGTCAACTTAACATGACGCTTCGCTGCGCTCGCCCCCTCTAATCTTCACCTAAGCTACCGCAGTGTTTGCCCTGGTATTTCGTTTGCAATTCAAGTTTGAACCAGTTTACTATTTAACGGTTTTAACCGTAGTTTATCAACTATCGCGTCATGTAGTAAGCATTACGCTACAGTTTACTACCTGTCGATAGTTGACCGACTAACGAGAAAAAAACTTAGTTTATCAACTGACGGTTTTGACAATCTTGACCTATATAAAACAAACATGGCCTCATGCTCTTTACCGTCCGGGCTAGACAGGCTCTGGCGTAGATAAATTAGATTATATTTATTTAACTCAAATCTGATTTCCGGGAAAACCCGACAGTGTCACACCGACAGATCGTACCTACCTACCGTAAGTAATTAACTTAGTTATGTCATCAAAGTTCACGCGAGCAAATTATTATTCAGCCTTATTTGCATAAACATATCCATGGCTTAATATCCGACGTATTATGCAACTAATATTTGGTAAGGTTTTAGTTTTCTCAATCAAATCAGATCTATTAACATATTTATCTACACACGTATCATAAACCCTCTTTACTGCGTCCAAAAACCGCACGTTACGATCAGCATAATGTTAAACTACTTTGTAAAAACTCATTTCTTATCTGAATATTGAACATATGACCATAATGTGTAAATTTTCTACATATTATGACATTCAAATTTCGAATCCCGACGCCCGCCTGCGTGCCGCCCCTACTTTGTCTGTGAAGTTGGTACTACATAACAAGCTAAACAACTCATTGCCACAATGCCGGTCAAACATGCGGTTCCTGAACACATCAAAGAGAGCTTATGGTATATGTGTAGATAAACTAGTGTACGTAACTGTACATAATTAGGCATTATGTATCAGTCACATAAACTACTATTATTAGTAAAATATAAGTAATAATAAACATTATCACCAAATTTTAAAGGTCAATGGGAAGTTAAAAAATTTCTTCGGATAAAATTTTGTAAAAAAGCTGACTTTGGTGGCTTCTTATTCCTTTGTTTTCCATTATATTAAATTCCGACATACTAACTGTAGCTAGTCAATTTATTTTCGAAAACATAATGTACGTACGCAAGAACTTTACAACATTTTCGAAATTTAGCGATAGCTGTAATGTTTAGCTAAGAAATAATCACGGACTATTCTACTACAACAAGATACCTCTCTCTTCGAGATCTTGAAATTGCCTTTTGAGCAATTTAAAAGCGATGTTAAAGCGACTTTGTCGAAAAAGGCGTATTACAATGTTCAAGATTACTTAAATGACGGGACTGTATCTGGGACGGGACGGGGTTAATCTGGCTCAACACAGACCATGCTATTAATTATTTTGTAATTTTTTATTCAATATTCAATATCCAATTCAATATACTTTATTGCACAAAATAACAGATTTTACAGTGGAAAATGGAGAAGACGAGCTTATCTCTATAAAGAGATTTCTTCCAGCAAACCTAGGATGGAAAGGAAATAATTGACAACAGGTAGACCTAAGTGCACAACATAAAACAAAATAATTAAACACAATAAACTACTTAGCTTACTTTATTCCTGCTTATTAACACGTTCACGTTAACATGTCAATATCGAAGTGCTATGCGGCGATGCACATATTGTTCTCATACAAATGGGATCGGCGTCTAGTGACGTTGTGCAAATAGCTAGCAAAATGAGAGCTACGATATAGTGCACTGACGTCCTAAGGCGTCGACGTATAAAGACGCCTATGCTGTACAGGATAGACATAAAGGTACGCAACCAATAACACCGTATAATAACGTAGACGTATATAGACGCCTGTGCTGACCAGCGTAGACAAAAATATACACAGCCGCTAACAACGTATAAAAACGTCGACGTATATAGACGCTTGTGCTGTACAGCATAGACAAAAATATACATAGCTGCTAACACCGTTTAATTACGTCGACGTATATAGACGCCTGTGCTGTGCAGAGCAGTGCAGCGACGTATATAGCTTCTAACAACGCATAATAACGTAGACGGATAAAGACGCCTGTCCTGTACAGCGTGGTCAAAAATATACATAGCCGCTAACAACGTTTAACGTCGACGTAAAAAAGCAGGGAGGTACCTAATTAGATTAAATAAAACGTTTTTTTTTTTAGTTCTTTGTACATACATTTATTTTCTTTATAATCATTAATTCAGTCTCAGAGATCAGATTCAAAACACTACTTTGTAAATCTGCCTTAGTTAGACTTAGTTTTACAAAATAGGGTACGTTGTTCACGACAAAGCAACAATAGCGTTCTAACAATGGAAAAATTTAAACTAAAAAGTCACTTCTTTATTAACCATAATAATCATGGAGTGACTGCAGATAAGATTCACAATTATTATAATCAAATGTATCTGGATAGAATAGCAATCACTCAGTTGAACTAAATTATATAATAAAAATCACTTTTTGTAGTTTTGGTTCATTACTTTACATAGTCTTATAATAAACTTCTAAAAATAATAGAGTAGTAGGAACTGTCATCTTAACAAGGAAAATTATATTGGGTACTTATAAACCCAGACTATACTTATGGCTATAAATGCCTCACTGGAATTAAATATCTCTGGAATAGTAGTAACAGTTAAGTAAATAGACTTAATTAATAGCACGGCATCAGGCAGTTATCTAGATAAAATTAAACAACAAAAATCAGTCTTCAATATGCCACTCTTCAAAGCAAATTGCACAAAGTGCTGGTTTTTCGGGACAGCCCTTGCACCGAAGGCCTGTCTCTCTTCTCAATTTCTTTTTAGCACACATTTTACATTTCATGTAATTTTTGGTTTTCTTTGTTCCAGCTTTTAGTGGAATTTTTTCAGGCCAGTGGCCTTTAATAGTATTATTTTCAATGTTGCCAGTACTCGTAGACGGCGTCTGAGTAGACGGCAATGTACCGGGCCATTCTCTCATTCTATTGTCGTGTTTGTTCCACAGTGGCATCAACATATTGGGCTTCATATCAGGTGATATGTGTAAAAGTGATCGTATCAAACTTTCTCTAAAACTGAGAAAATCATAACGTTTATCACCGCTTTTCAAATGCTTTCTGTAAATGTGAAAAGAATTCCACACGGAAAGGTCAAATATATGGAAAAACACTTTCTTATACCAGCGCAGTGATTTTCTAGGAGAAGAATAATATGAGACCATCTGGTCTTTTCTATCAATTCCCGACATATATTTATTATAAATATCTACTTCTTCTGGCTTTTCACGTACATTTCCATATCTGTCAATCAAACTGGTAATTTTGGGATGTTTTAACGTCGTAATCATTAAAACAGGTCTTTTGTCAACCCATTTAGATACGTAAACCTTGTTTTTACGAACCCATACATACTGGCCTTTTTTCAGTTTTTTCTTGGTGATCTCTATGGGATTACCTTTACTATTGGTTCTGAGGGTTCCAGTTACATGAGTCTTTAGATCGACGAGTTTTTGGGAAAGTTCCACAGAATTGTAGTAATTATCCATGAAAAGCCAATAGCCTTTGAATAAGTAATGCTTCATGAGACGCATTACGATCTTTTCTGTTTTTTTCCCTTTTGTATTTTCATGATCTTGATCTTTTCCAGCGTACATGATTATGTTAAGGACAAACCCATCCGAAGTTGTAAGTTCATAAAACTTGATCCCATACTTGGCTTTTTTGCTTTTTATATATTGTCTGAATGACAGGCGACCTCTGAATAATAGCATCGATACATCCAAAGAAAGTTCTTTATCAGGTATATAACAGTCCCTGAAATTCTCGGTCATTATATCAATGAAATAGACGATTTTATCTTTTCCTTTTGAATTGAGTTCGGATACACACAAACATCTTAGTATTTGTTCGAATCTGCGCGCTGACATAGCGTGTTGGGCCTAAGCATTTTGCAGGTAGCTGTTCGTGATTTGAGCATGGAGAATGCAGCTGCATGTATGTTGTTGGGTTCACGGTTGACGAAGACGCCTGGGCTTGTTGTGTAAGGGCCGAGGATGGCATAGGCGATTGCAGATGTGGCGTAGGTTGCATTAGGAGTATGGATGGCGAAGACAACTTTGCATGTGGTGTTGGAGTTAAAGATAGCGAAGACGGCTGCATATTTTCTTGTGGATCTAGATCTTGGGCTTGTGGTTTAGCATTATCTTTCCTACTTTTGGAGTTATGCAAGAGTATCGGCGATTGGTATCCTATATCTTCAAGGTTGTCGAGTGAAAAGGTATCCCCCAAAATACCGTCTCCTACATTTTTTCGCAACACTTCAGACTCTATCGACATATTGGCAATGCTATCTAGATCACAAACTGATTGTTTTAGACTTGTCTTATTTTTTTTACTCATGGGTTGTTTGCTTGTACTGCATTTCTTTCTTTTTTGAGTGTCAAAAATGCTTTGAGAACTTGAACAGTCTGAATCATCAGTGTTATCAAGGGAATCCTCAGATGTAGTATCTGATGAGAATCCACTGTCAGGTTTAAATTTGGCAGGTGTAAACTTTTTTCCAACCGATGATGACTTTTTATGCAGTTTGCGTTGGGATAAACTCAACTTACATGAGCTGTCATCTTCTTCGTCATAAAGTGGGTCATAATCGCAATCCGAGCCATGTTCTCCGTCGTCTTCGAAAGGGTCTGGAGTTGTTCCCCGGGATGAAGAAGAGGACTCGAAGATTGTCATAGAAGATTTCGGCTGCTTTTGCTTGTTTTTATCCATCTAAAAAGACGTAGAATACAAAAAGATTGTTTAAAAATACTTTCACGGTAACACGTTTTATATAATGTATGTAATTTAACAGAACACTACTTACGATTTCATTTGATATTCGATGCGAACACCTGACGACAGGAAGAAACACACGCGCTTCTCTTGCGATGCGCACAGGCCGAGTGAATCCAAGGACAACTTACCGACACACGACGTACAGCGGCGTTGTGCGTAAACAAAGTAGGTACATTGTTCCAGGGTGGGGAGAATTCAAATAAGTTCAAAATTAAGATGCGGTGTAGCACTAGAGTTTTGAGAATTTGATGTGCCATAGCACAGAAACAGAACTCTTAGTCGGTACTATGGCAAGACGTCGTACTATAACGCTGTGCATAAAAATGACGATGTTTGTTGGGCGTCGTAGTACGGTGTGCCACAACGTGACTACCAAGAAGTGACGTACAATGTCGTTGTTCACAGGAACGTGTTAAGTATAATAATTCATATTAAAATATTTGTATTAGTTAAGCACGAGCAATTTTTAAAAGATATCTATAAATCAATCTGTGGGAGTTTCTACGCCCTTTCTTCTCCCACAGTGGTCCAATGTAGAGAAGTGGCAAAAAATGACGATTGCTAAGTATATGTAAATATCTAGTAATAAAGAGATCTGATTGATTGATTGATATGTGATTGTTTATAATTTTGTAGAGGAAATGGGAATCTAAGTACTTCCGCCTACTCTCTAGGGAAGTCAACCAAGCCGCTAAGAAGCAGTTTCATATTTAGAGAATTAATTACCTGTTCGGATATCTAATGAGTTAAGAGATTTGTGTTGTATTTTTTCAATGCGATCTATATCTACAATGTATCGCGGGTTCTAAACCACGCTCCTGAACTCCAGAGTACTACGAACAAAAGCAAAAAACAAAAACTTTATTGAAGAAGCTCGCTTATGAGGCTTTAATAGTCGCAAAATTAGACCAAGTTTTTTGAAAGCAATAGGGCTACGTTTGGATCATTCGGATACGGAACCCTAGAAAGAACCGTATTATTCCAATTTTAACTTCACTAATTAAGTTGTTTTTTTATTTGACTACTATTTACTTTGTCAAAAACTAGATAATTAATAAAATATAAATCATATCTCCAAGTGCACCAATCTTCACCGAAGTCCCCCAAGACTACCAGGAGGTCAATTAAAGCCATCAGCGGGCTCATCGGCGCCCTGCCGTCAACGCCTGCACCCAGCTTGTACCACCAGCCCCTCCGATGCTTCTTCGAGCTGCTGCCGCCGCTGCATGGCATCCTGCCGGCGGGCGGCGACCACGTTATCCGGAAACTAGCGGTTTGACATTGCAGTGTGAAGATAGACAGTTATTTTTGTACATGTATATTATTTAATATTCCTTTTTAGATTTAATAACAGTACGCTATAATCGCACGTTCTAGTCACAGACAGCTGGGCCTTCAACTGGTGTCAGCTGCAGCCAGACCACCGACGCTTTGCTCGCAGATCTCGTGCAGTGTCCGCAATGAACACAGCAGCGATTGTTCAAGGGACAAAGTAGTCTAAAGATAGATCAGGCCACAGCGCATAAGAAATATGACACTGCACATGGCAACCACGGCGCTCAGAATGCGCCCGATTATAGCAACAGTACACAGCCGCCCACGAGCGCATTCTGGGCGACCCTGGGACAGCTAAAGCAAAGTTGCCCTCTAATTAAAAGAATCCGTCGTGGTGCGAGGACATGCGTGGCGACCTCTCTGTCCCACTCGATACGACCGGCCGTCTTGAACAATGACGGCCCAAGTTGGGAACGGTTTAAGTTGGGGACACTTCATGTAGATAGGGATAGTAAGAATAGCTCCCTAACTCAGTGCATAAAAATAACTGCAAAAAACCTCCTCAAAATATATCAGGCTAAATTTATAACCATAATATTATTTCTCGGACGAAATTCAACATCACGAAAAGAATTGAACCAAAAACAGCGACGGAGACTTAAAGGGGGCTGCTCAACTTCTGTTCTCGAGTGACGCTGTCGCCCCTGATTCCCCAGACACCTTACAAGCGCTGGAGTCAAAGCACCCAGCACCTTCACCAGCGCTGCACCTTCGTGATCCCCCCCACCCTTCCGAGCGTACCCCACAGGCTACAACCGCGGATATCGCCGGTGGCGGTGATGTCCTTCAGACAGATGAAACATTAACACTACAAAGACCTCATCTGTGGAGTAGTAGGCAGATATGGCCGAGCTCTCGATCCTCATGTTGTCCGGGAAGGTATACGAGAGCATAACAAATGTGCTCTACGAAGCTAATCTGTGTGCCCTTATAAAGAAGGACGGGGGTATCAGACCCATCGCTGTAGGCCATTAGCCGCATAGTGTCAAAGATCTGCTGCATGTTCATCCTGCCAGACCTTTGCGCAATATCCCACCCGGTAAAACTGGGTTTCGGTAGCAGGGGAGGCTGCGAGGCTGCCGTGCATGCTACCCGAACTTTTCTTGCTAACGAAGGAGGTGACGTGCTGCTGAAGGTAGACGTGAAAAACGCCTTCAATTTGGTAGTCAGAGGTGCCCTGCTATCCCAAATTAAAGAGCACACATATTTACAATAACATGTGGCAATTTTACGGTGAAAATTCTAATTTGATCGTCAGGAAACACCTTCTACATTCGGCCATTGGCTGTCAGCAGGGCGACCCACTCGGATCGGCAATATTAAGTTTGGCTATCCATACGATCATTACCAGCCTAAATTCCAAATTCAACATTTAGTACCTAGATGACGGGCAAATCTGAACACGTATTACCTGATTTGGAACACATAACAACATAATTAAGAAAAATGTCTGGACTTAAATTTCTCGAAATGCGAATTATTCATATCCAATAACATCGCGCCCGCCGAAAAGACCAATGTCATCACAAAAAACTCAGCTGCCCCCAACATCAAAGTTCTGGACAAAAACTCGCTCCGCCTCCTAGGGGCCCCGGTACTAGAGGACGCCATCCCCAGCTTCGTGGATGAACAAATTTCAAAATTCAATCAAAATTCAAACAGACTCACCGATTTAACTCCGCATCCTTTCTATCATACGGTTTTGCCTTTTTGTAGCAAAGCTTACATACCTCCTTCGATGCTTTCCTCTTTGGAAATACCCTCCCATTCTCAACATATTAGACGTTTTGATTCAAAATTCACTTACCCAAATTATGAACTCCAACTTTGATGAACGAAGCTGGACTCAAGCTACGCTCCCAATCAGACACGGAGGCCTGAGGATCCGGAAAATCACCGATGTGGCTTTCTTGTTTTCAGCCCACAACGCACGTGACCTCTATGATACAATAATTAACCAATCACTCGGTGATGTAGAAGTCACGTGTCTAGCCGAGGCCAGGAATGCCTGGACGCAAGCCTGTCCGAGGCAAAATTATCCAATAAAGCGAAACTCCCTGAGGTTGTGGGACGAGCCGCTGTATATTAAAATGAGAGATAATCTAGAAAACACATCCAGTTGTACAGCAGAGAGCGCTCGTCTCCTAGGAGCCAGGGAGAAGGAGTCAGGACAGTGGCTGCACGCTGTTCCCTTGTGGCACATCGGCACCCTAATTGACCGAGCTACTCCGACACTTGCCGTCTGCCTGCGACTCGGCGTGCGGACGAATGAACCCCATCGTTGCCGTTGTGGTGCCAGGTCGGTTTAATTAGGTCACCACGGCCTCTCCTGTCAGCGCAGCGCTGGCCGGTGGTCGCGTTATGCCAATCTGAATGACGTCATTCTCCGGGCCCAATTGTGCGCTTGCCAATTGTGGCGTGCCAGCCATCCTCGAACCCAATAATGGCCTGGCACGTGACGATGGCAAGCGGCCGGATGGAATGTCGCTCATTCTCTGGCAAAACGGGAGGTCGCTGATTTGGGACGCGACATTAGTGGACACGTAGGTACCGTGGCACCTACCGGCGACCTCAGCCGCGGCTGGCGCTGCGGCGGCAGCTGCAGAGGGTGTCAAACGACGGAAATATGCCGTGGCGTTTGGCGTGGAGAACCTCGGGCCGTTAGGCCCTGACGCTCGACGAGTCCTCAAAGACATCTATAAGCCACTCGTCGAAGCTTCAGGAGACCGTAGAGCTGCCACCTACTGCGCTCAACGTATCAGTTCAGCGATACAGCGAGGAAATGGTGCCAGTATATTGGGCACTCTGCCGCCCGGCAGCGATCTTGGGGAAAATTTTAATTTAGTATAGGTTTAGTAACATTTTTAAGCTTATTGTGTAAAGTAATAGTAATAGTTAATAATTGCAATTATTTGTTATATTATAATTATTAGTATAAATACTAAATTAAAAAAAAGCCGTTCATTTCTCATACATAAGAATATTGACAATTATAAATTATAAAAATAAGTATTTATGAATATTAATTAGGAATGTAGTAAGTATAAGCATGCATAAATTTAAATTATTAATAAATAAAATTTAAATTAGCTTAACAATTTCATTTTGTTTAATTTCGTTTATTGTTCTGTGAGAACCCCTTTAAGGGTGTAGGCCTCCTCCAGAGAGAGCCACTTTTCCCTGTCTCGAGCCTTGTGCATCCACTCTTTTCCAGCTGTGTCTTTTATTTCGTCTTCCCATCGTTTATAGGGACTTCCTACTCTCCGAGTTCCTGGCGGTCCTTGCCATTTTGTTATTTCTAAGGTCCATCTTTGGTTAGTGATTCTTGAGATATGCCCAGCCCATTTCCACTTCAGCTTCAAGGCTTGTTCAAGTGCGTCTATTCTCTTGGTTTTCTCTAATGTTCGAGCTTTTAATTCTCTGAAGTTTAGTTATTCCCGTCATACTTCGCTCCATGGACCTTTGACATGTGTGTATCTCTCTCTGTATAATTATTAGAACTTACAATAAATAAAATAAATTATAAGTCTAATCGATATTGCTCATTTGAATAACAATAATTATAAGAAATATATATGTTATTCAGGGAAATTATATTACGTATGAAGAAGAAATAAAAAAACAAAAAGTCAAAATTAACCTAAAACTAAAGAAATAGGCCGCCCCGCGTCATATCCGATGCAAAGGTCCCCATTACACTTGCCGCGTTGCCACGCTGCACCGCAAGGAAGATCCTCTGCATAAGATATGACCCAGAGCGACTGTCATAACCCCGGTCCCTCAAGCGGCGTCCTATCTCTCTAACGAATGAGTTGTTTTCGATTAATTCCTATAATTCAATAGATGAAATTATAAAAATATGTTTTATTTTAGCAACTAAGTATATATATTTATGTCACAAGTGTATGTAATACGGTTTTTGACAAGGCAGTCCAATAAATCCAGAAACGTGTCTCAAGCTAAACCTATTTCAATAAAAACGATTGGCAATATCAGAATTGTATATTTGCAGCAGTTGTATTTTATATCGTTACACATATTTGAGGTCGCAAAATATGTTCGACAGCACAAAGATGCGTCCCCGATCGATATTGCTTCAAGTGGGCTCAACATCAACAAGCACAGCGCGAGAAGGAGGAAGGAAACACATTCCTTGTTCCTTTTGCGTTGTGCCAGACAACGTGACAGGTGAAGACAGGGAATATGGTGAACCATATGGGATCTAATAGTAGTTTATGTGACTGCTACATAATGGAGGGCATTCATACTCGAGAGTGGGTTTATGCAACGAGCCGAAGGCGAGTTTCATAACAATATCACTCGAGAGTTGTAATGCCTAATTATGTACAGTTACATACACTAGTTTATCTACACACATATCATAAGCTCTCTTTGATGTGTTCAGGAACCGCATGTTTGACCGGCATTGTGGCTTTGCAGTTGTTTAGCTTGTTCTGTAGTACCAACTTCACGCAGGCGGGCGTCGGCGTTCGAAATTTGAATGTCAGTACCAACTTCACAGACAAACTAGGGGCGGCACGCAGCCGGGCGTCGGCGTTCGAAATTTGAATGTCATAATATGTAGAAAAAGTACACATTATGGTCATAATGTGTAATTTTTCAGAAATGAGTTTTTGAAAAAAGAAATGAGTTTTTACCAAGTAGTTTAACATTATGCTGATCGTAACGTGCGGTTTTAAAGAGGGTTTATGGTACGTGTGTAGATAAAGTATATAAAAAGTTACCTGATGACATCAAAGACATGATTCCATATCAATCTTTCACTCACAAATTAAAGAGCTTTCTTATTAAGAAAGCTTATTACTCGGTGAACGAATTCCTTACTGAAGCAAATGCGACATAATGATATCCCTATTATTTTTAGTTGACATTTAATACAGTTGTAGTAAATGACATTTAATAACTAATGAAATTATTAAATTTACCTTTTTCGGTACCTCTGTAGTTATATAATTAATGACTACGCAATTATTACTATTATTTATTATTAAGCCATTGCCTATAGTGATTATTTTAACTACCCAATTGACGTGTAAATGAATATTATTACCAATAAATGATTATGATTATAAACTCAATTTTGACGTCTCACGCTAGATTTCATAGAACTCATGAACAAAACTACAGTTTTGACAGTTCCTAATAAAACCGGTCAAGTGCGAGTAGGACGTCGGACCCGCACACGAAGGGTTCCATACCATTGTACACGGAAAAACGTAAAACGACAGTCTTTTGTACGAGTATACCTTTTTAATTTTTAATAATAAAAGATAGGACTACATTCTAGGCCGTACATCGAAACATTGAAAAGGTATTTTGTGTATGTAGTATGTAAGTATTGAACTATGTACCGTTGTTAACGAAACTCTTTGCTCATTGAAACCGGAAAAAAATTAGAAATTGAGTAACTTATTTGCAGAAATAAAATCAAATATGAGATAACAAACTTATTATTATTTATTATGATTCGAATGAGCAATCATTCATAGTACAATAACAAATAACTAAACACAAAGCAATTAAAGATATTTTCCGATAAGATCGGGAGAATCCAGTTTTCACCGATACAGAAATAAAACAAAATGGCTAAGAAAATGGCCATAACAATAAATTGTTGTGTGGTTGATCCGGTAGAGTCCGGTGACAGACAGACAGACCGACGGACGGACAGTGCAGGCTTAGTAATAGGGCCCAGTTTGGCACCCTTCGGGTACGAAACTCTAATAAGTATCTATTTTCACTAGCAGTCAAATACCGTATTATACAGACACTTGTGACGAACTCTGTGGCATCGCGGCTCGAGGCTCTGCCGCCCAAGCGGGAGGTCTCGGCTTTGAATCCAGCTAGGAAGGAAAATAAAAAAATCGCCTTTTAGCAATTTTGATTAGGTTCAAAACAAGATATATCACCATGGCAACCATTTCCATTCCAATACGCTATAATGGGCTTTATTTACCTTTATAATAAAAATATAATAATAATAATACCTTGGACACTATTTACACACAATGATCAGCCCCAAACTAGGATTCCCTGTATCTTGGGTACTAGACAACGATACACAGACTTATATAGATAAATATTATACTTAGATAGATAAACAACCATGACTAGGGTACAAACATCCGTTCTCATCAAACAAATATTTGCCCCCACCGGGAATCGAACCCGAGACCCTTGGCTTCGTAGGCAGGGTCACTGCCGACTCGGCTATTCGGGTCGTCGACCCACCTCACACCAAGGCTTGTTTTAAGATGGTCAAGGTAATTTTGCTGATCAGTTTAGGTTCCTAATCTGAATTGGCATATGACGCTGTGGTAACCACAGACATTAATACTGGTAACCAACTGGTCTTGGATGTTTCTATGTGTGTGACGTCACTGTTTCTGGTGTCCAATGAACTTACATGTGCTTGAATATAAATGCTTATGTTTATATTATGTTTACTTAGTTGTCGGTATTTTAAGTACCTACGAAGGTAAGAAAAATGTAATGCTTATTTTAGTCTGAAGTACAATATAAGAAGCAGAACTTTAGGAATTCACCATCAGCAGACACGACAATTAATTCACTATACAATTTCCCCTTGGGGTCTGTTGACATGTTTAAGGAAGATTTAATTTTCCAGCCCATTTCCAATTCAATAATTCCCGGAAGGCGGTGGCTTAAACCTTTATTCATCACATCGATTCGAAAAGAGCTCGTCTATTCCCGGTGAACAGGGAACAAAGTGCTGCTTTGCAAAGTAACTTTTAAATTTGTGTGTGCAGATCAAATAATCACTTTCACTACATTACAGCTTGCTTTGTTACCAAAAAATTCAAAAAAAATACTACCTATAATTTCGAAATGACTGCCAGAATTCCACCAAACTTCTTTTTATGTTTTGTGTACAGTTTATGTTCTAAGTATTTTTTGTTGTTCTTACATGTTCAACCTAACACGAAGGATAAAGGGGGCTTCGCTTCGCTCACCACTTTACCCTTCACCTAAGCTACCGCAGTATTTTGCCCTGATATTTTCTGCAACTTTTGGTGATCATTTACCCATTTTGGGTGAGAAAAAGATATCTCGAGTTCTATTGCCCTACATAATGTATCAGTCACATAAACTACTATAAAACTTCGCGATGGTCTCTCGGGATTCAACTCTAGAACCCTTCCTCCAGCTCTAGATTCAAAAAAACACTCTCACCTTAAAATTAGTTCTGTATTAATTGACACACAATCTACTATTACCCTCTACATCTCGTCACATTGTAAAGGTATTTTTTTCACTCTCGTTTTTCCTCGCATTTTCTAAGAGTGCTTTCTTACGAGTGAAAGGCTAATACAAAATGAAGAACCAAGTCTTTATCTGTACTGCCGTAAGGCTTATAATACATTGCGACAAAGCATTTTGGTTGTAGGATAATGGGATCATGTCCACGGCGGTTTTCCTTCTCGCTTGTTTATACAGGGTGTAACAGAAAGGTGTAGTCAGATTTAAACTTTTGTCGGGCTAAGGATGCCAATGTGTTACTGGTGTTTTCTGTTACCAATCACAAAAGTAAAATTTTATGATTGTCTAATAACATAATAAAACATATACACATATATAGGCTAGTTAGTACCGATGTTGTACAAGGTCCGGAATAACCTTTATCATTTAATCTTCAAGTTCTTTCCTGTATTGAAAACTGCGGTACGAGAGAAGATAGAAAAATGAGCAGTTTCCTATTTATGTACTAGATTAAACGTCGTTCAATTATTTATCTTTCGCTTTACGATTTCGACCTTTCTCTTCATATTCTAGACAGTTTTAGTAATCCACTTTTCGTGACTAATCAAGTCACTTGAGTTCCAGAAGTGGAACAGTGTGGTTTTATTGTCTTGCACCTAACCTAGGTACCTCATGTGGTAGGTAACTCGGATGCACAAGATGTGTTTATTGATGTATAATCACGCTGGCTTCATACAGTAATAACGTGATAGAATGAATGTAACTCATTTCCCCATATTATACGAGAACACAGGGTGGTTGGGACAGCGGAGGCTTAGTAATAGGGTCCCGTTTGGCACCCTTCGGGTATGGAACCCTAAAAAGCCTACCTAACTACTACCTTTTGCAATTAAAACGAACAATAATAAATTAATGACAAAATAAATTGAAATCTTGTTCAAAACTTATTTGGAGGATTCATAATAATCGATATTCACATTAACACACCTACATTCTTATAATTACTTACATAATAGTAGTTTATGTGACTGCTACATAATGGAGGGCATTAATACTCAAGAGTTTTAATGCCTAATTATGTACAGTTACATACATTAGTTTATCTACACACATATCATAAGCTCTCTTTGAAGTGTTCAGGAACCGCATGTTCGACCGGCATTGTGGCATTGATTATTGCTCTGCAGTTGTTTAGCTTGTTCTGTAGTACCAACTTCACGGACAAACTAGGGGCGGCACGCAGGCGGGCGTCGGCGTTCGAAATTTGAATGTCATAATTTGACAAATGTTGTATTAAAATGTATCAAAATTCAGATAAGAAATAAGTTTTTACCAAGAAGTTTATCATTATGCTGGTTGTGACGTGTGGTTTTTGGACGCAGTAAAGAGGGTTTATGATACGTGTGTAGATAAATACCTGTACCTGTCAATATTGAGGCAACTTTCGGAGCACACCTAAACCCTAACTTAGGATGATGCCTCCCGACTCGACATCCAGGTTCTCACCTGTATAGCTAAAATCATTCTATCGCAATGACGAAGCCTGTTAATTTAACAATGTTAGTTATAAGATATTCTTGACTCAATAAACCATATTAATATTTTGTATCTGAGTTGACACTTCACCGGACAATACTATCCGGGTCCTTTTTGTAGGCTTGCGCGGGGACCTGATCCCAACACGTGGACAATACATTCACATCAAATATGGGATGTGGTGAACTGCTAGTCTGTCCCCGAATACACCCACCATAATAATATTTTACATATAAAACGTATTCGTAGTAAAGGTAAGTTGCTTTTGCAGTGAGACAGTAACAGACGAGGGTAAAAACGGTGAAATGAACAAATAATTCCAAGAAAGTTACGGAATTTTATAAAAATATTTTCATCGCGAATTCCAAAAGTTTGGAGTGCTTTCTTCTGTGGTGATCGATGTACTTTTAACTCGGTTAACTATAGGAAATCAATCGTGAAAATATTCTTGAACTGTATTCAGGTATACATAATATGTCATTAATATATACCGTAAGTAAGTCACTGATTTTCTGACCATATTGTTAATAACTGCTAATTATACATATTCCAAACAACTGAAGTATAACAGAGAGTCATTAATTCATTTCATTCATTAGTTTACGTAATTCGTTTAAAACGACTGATAATTTTGATGCTGGTTGTATAATTTGTAGAGTTTAGTATCGTGTTTATTTATTGAAAGAAGAGCTTTCAGGAAAATATATTTCTCCCAGCAAACCAACAAAGAGAAGGAGATTGTATAAAATATATTTATATGCAGGCTTTACCTTCGTGGTTTCTAGCCCCACACTAGGATATCCTGTGTCATGAGAACTAGAAGCGACTACGTCAAAAACATATAATCATCCAAACCCGGTTTTTTGCATGCTCTTTCCGTGAATCACCTTCACAAGCTGTTGCAAGGTATATTTTTTCACTTTCTCCGTATCGAAAGCCCTTTTATCTTCATAAAGCGTCGCAACGAGGAAAAGGCTCAAAACAAAATGAGGAAACCACAAGTTCATATTTAATAGGTAGGTACCGCTTTTTAAAGTTCCTTCCTAAAATGGTCGTTTAGTGCTGTATTCTAGTGAGAAATGTCCATAGAATTCAATTCAATTCTATTATCCTAATATCAAACGTATCCTGCCTGTTCTCCGAATAAATAAATAAATAAACACATCACTAATAACATAATATCACGCCGTTTCTCATACGGGGTGGCAGAGGCACAATAGTGACCAGTTTTAGCCAGTTATCCGATACTCCATTTCTGAGTGACAGGGGGCTAGCCCATTGCCGCAGCTATGGAGTTTGCTCACGATGTTTTCCATCACTATTAGAACGTCCCTGTACACTTAAGATAATTTTCTTATCTCATTGGTACCGCTCAGCACCGGGTCCGAACCTGCATCGCCTGCGTGAGAAGCAATCGTGAAATCCTCTAGACCACGGAGCTCACAAATAAAATCAATAGTTATTTTCTACGCATTACGTAGTCGCGGGACTGTGATTACGGACGATGATTGATATGAACTTAAGGCCTTACTTATAAAATAGTAAATTCACTGTTTAGCTTAAGGAGTGTTTTGTCTTTCCTCACGTCGAGTAAATGTCAAATGTCAAAGCAAGACAAAACACTGAATTAACTAAACAGTGAATTTACTTTTTATAAGTAAGGCCGTTATATGCGGTCGTAACATTCTTGATCGAGACTGACTCGCACTTGCCCGGTAATAAATTGCGGCAAAGTAAATATCGGGGCTAGCAAGATGGGACCGTCTCTTCGACAAATTGAATAGGTTTTCCTTAACCCTTGTATACAGAGGGTAATTGGAAGGTGGTGGCATATTGAAAATTTAAGGGAGCTTATGTGGACAATTATATAATTTTGAACGTCTTCGCTCGCTGTTTTGTGGAGGATGTTTGATATATACATTAATTTATTTACTAGTGGCTCTGTGGGATGTAGATCTCGCGAGTGACACTTTCTTTGAATAACACATACAAACTTATGAATGCACCTGGTTACGTACATGGAGTATGAAAGTAGCCGCACCAATAAGTTTATGACCTACATTTTGCGGTCTTAAACCCAACCTACTGACTTTTCACTAAAATTATATAGCCTGTTACACTTACGGTCTAGAATCCAATGACACCTCATTTGTTAAAATCCGCCAAGCTGATTGGACTGCAGTGGTTTTTTGAAATTTTAAAACCCCCACATCTCCGCCATTTTGAAAATAATCCAAAAACTGAATCGACAAAATAAACTATTGAATTATCGAACGTGCTCGGTTTAGAATAGGGCCTGAAAAATTGACAAAGCGTTTTGTCATTCTAATGAAGCTCTTTATGAATCTTTCGATTTTATAGATATGTGTGACCTAGGTGACCAGATGGGCGTTGGGAACTCTAGGGTGCTCCGCACATAATGTATAGAAGGCGGTTTAGGTTTTGAGTGTTTTGGAAAATCTTAAGATCATTCCCAGCATTTTCATGGCTTTTATGATAGTTATGTCAAAGTGCGTAAAGAGCAGCTGATTATTAATCATCATCAATCTGGATCCCAGGTCTCTGATCCGATTAACTCTCTCGATACTTGTAGTATCCAGACATAGGAAAGCATTTTTGTCCAATCTCTTCGCTTCGCTCGCTTGGTCAAGCGGTAGTCGCTAGCGTCTTTGTCACAAAGGCGGTAGCTTGAGCAGCCACTGGACAGCCTCTTTGCCGGCAGAGTGGACCCTTGGCAGTCCGCCCTCAATCGACCACAGAGGACAGGCGTCCGTGAGGCGGGCCATGCTCTGAATGGCTCCGAAGGAGCATAAAGGATACCCTTCATTGTACATCACAGTTTATATAAGAACTAACTCTAGAGAACTGCAACAGCTATAGATATGACGGTTTTGATTATGAGCTAAATGGGTACTTAAACTTAGTTATTTTACAAAGGATATATATTGTAGGTTGCAGGTCACATCAAAGACTGAAAGTATAAGGTATTGCCAGTTTTATTGCGCCGTAGGACTGTCTTGCTTCATACATTCTCCGGTCTTGCCAAGCTTTGCTGGCTATTATTATTTAAAGATAAGCTTGCCTTTGCTTATAAAGTGTATTGCAACTATCTGTACCTTTATATTTTCTGTGAAATATAGAATATTAAAAGAATGATCATGAACAGCGGTATTCCCTGAAACGAGCGAAAACACACTGAATTGGGCGACAAAGTTAATGATTTGCGCAACAAAATTACTGCTTTGCTTAGCTTATTATATCGAATATCACCTAAGAGTCAAATTACCAGCAATTTTTTCAAATGCCTGTTTTAAGAAGTCACGATAAACTCTCTGTGACAGATTAATCTGTCATATGACTAAAGAGCTCCGTGGTCGAGTGGGTTTCATGCTTGCTTCTACTTCTTGCGCAGGAGATGCAGGTTCGAATCCCGGTGCTGACCATGTACCAATGAGATAAGTAATTTATTTTTAAGTACTTACGTTGTACAGGTTATGGGAAACATCGTGTGAGGAAACCTTAATTACTCAATAGCTGCCGCGATGGGCTAGCCCCCTGTCACGCAAAATGGAGTATCGAATACCTGGATAAAAGTTGGCACAATTGTGCCTCTGCCACACCTTATGGGAAAAGGCGTGGCGCTGAACATAGCGTTCAAGTTGTTATGTTGTGATTTATCGGTTCAATAGAGCTTATCGGGACTTCTTGAAACATGCGCTTTGGTCAAAGAAAGATTTGAAATAGGCAAAGTTTTCAACTTGCAGATAATTGGATGTAAGATTGGATATGAATACAAAATATTATAACAAGTTGTAAGAAGTTTACTTACGAGTCTATTATTGTACCCAGCAACACACATAACTGTTCCCTCTGTAGGTTGCCTCTATGCCTGCTTATCCTCTTTAGATAGTCAGCAAAACTTGGCAAGACAGTAGAGTTTATGAAACAAGACAGTCCTAGTGCGCAATAAACCTGTATGCATTAGTCATTCACTCAATTAGTTTTTTATTCGGTCGTTTTATTATTTTATTTTTCACACACACATTCGGACATGCGGAAGTATGTCGTCCAATCCTGAATTGGAGAATTGCTTGCCTTTGCTTAAAACATTTATTGTAACTGTCTGTACCTTTATATTTTCTGTGAAATAAAGAATATTAAAAGAATGCATGAACAGCGGAATTCCCTGAAATGAGCGAAAAAACACTGAACTGCGTTGAAATTCTTAAAACAGGCAATTGCAAAAATTGCGGGTAATTAGTGATATTCGATAAATAACACGGTAAGTTTAGAAAGAAAAGTGGCGTCTTTGAATAGTTTAGTCGTGTCAACAAGAGAGTGTCCATTGCTAGTCTGTTCTCATTAAAAGTTGAAAAGCTCCTGATTCGCTGTTACGTAATGCGAAGTCCTTGTTCTCTTTTCATGTTTTTATATATAACCAAGACTTACTTATCAATTTCTACGCCCTGTATTATGTTATATATTTTTAAACCCCAAGGTTTTTTCGGTATTCTAAACAAATCTTACTATTCTATCGAATGCACTTTTTACTTGGCTTTCCAATGTTAATCCGTGGGCTTCTTGATGATGGAAATGTAAAAGCCATCAGTCACATTATTTCGAACACTCTTATTAGTATTGCGGTATAGTGTTGCCAGCAAAAAACAAAAGTTTTCCTATTTATATCAGTAACCGTTGGGATTACGAAAAAATGTTGTAGCCAAAAAATGTAGCTGCTGTGCAGCACAGAGGAGTTTACTCTTTTAAAATGTAAACCATATCTTATTAAAAGTACTCTTATGTTATATAATAAAAGTTTAATAAGGATGCAACAGATAAATTAGCAATAGTTTATATTGAAAAATTGGTAGGCTTTGTTGTTATTGCTCTCTATTTATTTTGTGTGTGACAGGATGAGATGATGATGATGAAGCTTTTTAAATAAAGATAAAAAGGTGAAGTCAAATTTTGTGGGTTGGACATGATTCTGGGCAACTTTCACTACTCCAGTTTATTTTTCACTACTTACAATAGCGACAATAGCTAGCTATATATGTAGTCATTCATTGCATACATTTTTTTTGTTAATCCTGACGGTTACTGAAATAAACAGGAAAACGTTCTGTTTTTCACTGGCAACGCAACATTTTCAAGAGAACCCATCCTCTATCGAAATTATGTTCCTCCAAGGCCAGACGAATATATTGAGACTACTTCCATAATACCATCATCAAATAGCCCACAGGAACCAGTTTGTGTACGATTGAAAGCCTGTACCTGCTTATCTACATGCATTGTTACTACATAGTGGCATTTACAATAAATATAACATCAGCTTATAACAAAGTTCGTACGTACATTTCAATATTAAGAACGTTTTACGTAGTTTGAGTCTGAGTCATTGTTAGTCTTACCCATACTAGAAAAATTGTTATGTTTAATGTAGAGGAGGAATATCTGCACTATACGGTGTACGTATGTATAGGTATATAATCCTCTCATAACGCTTCGTATCACATATTAGAAAATAAACAATGTTAGATGTTTCCGTCGGGTGATTACGAATAATAAGTTATGAAATTCAAGTCTTAGGCCACTTCAAGATAAATTGGAAATTGAGATGGTTTAGTAAAAAGCAAGATGTGGACGCAATTGGGCCTTTGCCTATCCGTATGGGGAAATGCGTGACGCTATCTTAATATTTCCTTTTGACGTAGTTTGTCTCTTTGTGGAGCGGAATTACGTGAAAAGCAACAAAACTACGAGAAAGGGGCACACAATTGTCTCATTTCGTAGCAAACGTGCCATTGCTACGGCCAACTCACAGTGACTACGAAGCGTTACGACGTAGCAGTCACGTAGCAAATTCGTAGACGCTCCACTAATCCGCAATTTTCTGAGAAATGGACTACGGTTTTATGAAAGTCGAGTTCTTATGTCCTCGGGTTTTGAAATTGAGCTGTACTTTTGCAACCTTTGACAATTTCGTGCGCTTTTCCCGTTGAAGTTCCAGCGGCACACCAGTTATTTACCCCTGTTTCTCATTTCTAATTTTAAATTATTGAGTAAGTGTCCAAATATCGTATAGTGACTCAAATTCTTAAAGTAATATTCAATAAACCAGCACACACCGGTACTTATATAAATGTCTAGGTCTCGGGAGATAATGTTGGCAGCACCATATTTTATGTGTGGCAACATTTTATTATTCCTCTCTATCGGTTGACCGTTGTGGTCGAACGTGTGCCATTTCATTGTAATTATTGTATAAAAAGTGGTTGGTTTGTAATTGCAATACACCGTAAATAATCTTTTAAAGTTTTTTATCTACACACGTACCATAAACCCTCTTTACGGCGTACAAAAACCGCACGTTACGATCAGCATAATACTAAACTACTAGGTAAAACGCATTTCTTATCTGAATATATGTATATTCAAATTTCGAACGCCGACGCCCGCCTGCATGCCGCCCCTAGTTTGTCTGTGAAGTTGGTACTACTGAACAAGCTAAACAAGTGCAGAGCAATTATTGATATTATTGAAGCCACAATGCCGGTCGAACATGCGGTTCCTGAACACATCAAAGAGAGCTTATGATATGCGTGTAGATAAACTCGTGTAAGTAACTGTACATAATTAGGCATTATGTATCAGTCACATAATATTATCTACACACGTATCATAAACCCTCTTTATTGCGTCCAAAAACCGCACATTACGACCAGCATAATGTAAAACTAGGTAAAAACTAATTTCTTATCTAACTAGGGGCGGAACGCAGGCGGGCGTCGACGTTCGAAAATTGAATGCCATAATATGTCGAAAATAGACACATTATGGTCATAATGTATATCAATATTCAGATAAACTCATTTCTTATCTGTATATTGATACATTATGACCATAATGTGTCAATTTTCGGAATATTATGACATTCAAATTTCGAACGCCGACGCCCGCTTGCGTGCCGCTCCTAGTTTATCTGTGAAGTTGGTATCACTGAACAAGCTAAATATGTGCAGAGCAATTATCAATGCCACCATGCCGGTCAAACATGCGGTTCCTGAATACATCAAAGAGAGCTTATGACATGTGTGTAGATAAACTACTGTATGTGACTGTACATAATTAGGCTTTATGTATGTGTTTAATTGTAGCCGACCACCGGACTCCGAATTTTAAAACAATGAAAAAACATATAATAAACCGGTCAAGTGCGAGTAGCACGTCCGATGCGCACACCACAGTGGGTTCCACGCCACTGTATAGGGACAAATGTAAAACGACAGCAGCTTGTACGAGTATACCTTTTTAATTTTTAATAATAAAATATTAAATACTAAAATAGGTAGGACTACATTCAAGGCCGTACATCGAAACATTTAAAAAGAGTTTTGTATATGTAGTAAGTATGCAAGTATTGAACTATGTATTCAGTTTAACGAAACCCTTGATCATTGAAATCGGATGTATAGAAATATAATGAAATATGATAAAAAACTTCATACTAATTATTATAATTCGAATGAGCAATTATTAATCGTATAATGACAAATAACTAAGCACAAAACTCAATACCTGCATTTAAAGATCTTTTCCGATAAGACCGGGGCAGTCCAGTTTTCACCGATATAAATAAATAAAACAAAATGGCTACGAAAATGGCCGTACCAATAATTTATTGTGTGGCTCCTTCTTTAAATTCTTAATACTAGTTTATGTGACTGCTGCATAATGGAGGGCATTAAAGGGCATGTGTAGTTTTTCTACATATAATGACATTCAAATTTCGAACGCCGACGCCCGCCTGCGTGCCGCCCCTAGTTTGTCTGTGAAGTTGGTACTGACATTCAAATTTCGAACGCCAACGCCCGCCTGCGTGAAGTTGGTACTACAGAACAAGCTAAACAACTGCAGAGCCACAATGCCGGTCAAACATGCGGTTCCTGAACACATCAAAGAGACCTTATGATATGTGTGTATATAAACTAGTGTATGTAACTGTACATAATTAGGCATTAAAACTCTCGAGTGATATTATTATGAAACTCGCCTTTGGCTCGTCTCATAAACCCACTCTCGAGTATTAATGCCCTTCATTATGTAGCAGTCACATAAACTACTATTATGTGACCCAAACATGATAATGATAATGTACCCTCACTCACAACAAAGCATCTAAACACATTTCCATATGAAGCAGAGACTTTGTTGAAAAATAGCATAGATTTAAAATTTTACCATGTATGTATATCGCCAGGAAATTTTCAAAACCTAAGATTACTTAAAAAATACTAAAGTCCAGTGATATATGAGTCAAAATTATTGGTTCAGTCATTCTGGTTATAGGCCCAAACTTAGCATAAATGTTCAATAAATGTGTTGACGATGGAGCTTTCCCATGTCGCTTGTATAACAAAACCAATAAAATCTTAAACATACACCCCCTTACAAAATAAAAAGCAAAAAATCTAATACGAAACTGGTTACTAAAGCAAAATTATGAACAAACTGAAAAAATTCTAGAAATTGTTATGTAGAAAATTCTGACTTAACTTTATTTCTTTAAAACAAATCCCAAAATTGTTGATTATCTATACCTCAATATCTATATATTATTTATTATGTATATATATATATATATATATATATATATATATATATATATATATACATACAAATATTTATTATACACACCATATAATACTATATGAAACATCTTATTCATAATCAAATGTTAAGTTAAATGTTCCTAGGTTACTTAATTTTTTCACACATTAAATAGTGTCTACAGGGAGAGGCAGATGGGCCTTAAAACACAGGTTTATTAAACTTAGTTTAAGGTTCCAATGTATCTTTCATCTGTATATTACTTTGGTGAATAAAATTCATTTTCATTTTCATTTTTTTTTCCAGACCTCATGAAACAAAGTAATGATACCTCTGATCGGCACACAACAAATTTAAGACGAATATCTGTCCTTCCAGCACTATGTAAATATTTAATAAGATCATATTCAATCAAATGCTCTCACTTCAACCGTACGAAACAACTCCACGCCAAATAATAAGGTTTCACTAAAGGTAAAAGGTCGACTACGAATGGAGGCTTTACCCTTATATCTCATATTTTCTCTGCTTGGGAGGCTGCGCTGGATGCCATCAGCGTTTTTTGCGATCTGTCGAATGTATTTGATTGTGTTGATCATAAAACGCTACTTATGAAATTAAATCATTACGGAGTTACAAATAAAGCGTTGTCTCTACTAACATTATACATTAGCAATATAATTCAAAAGATAGAAATCAACGGAGTGAAATCTGATGGGTCGGGTGTAAAAATTAGCGTTCCACAAGGTTCCATATTGGGCCCTTTCTTGTTCCTGGTATATATTAACGATTTGACTTTTATGGTGGAGAAATTGAGTGACAAAAAGAAGATTTTGATGATGCTAATGATTTGTCTTTAACCTTGAATAGGTTCATAGTTAATAATTTATCGTTAAACGCTGGTAAAACCAAGTGTATCAAATTCTTACTTCCAATTTCAGGCAAACACAGACCAGTTTAGTATCAGATGGCAACACTTTATAATTAGTAATTGATGCGAATTTCCTTGGAATAACCATTGACAGAAAATTGCAGTTGGAGACTCCACATAAACTAATTTGTTGTTCGATTAAGTTCTGAGGCTTACGCAGTTAAGAACATCATACAAGACACCGATGTGGCTACAGCTAGGTTAGTCTATTTTAGTTAATTTCATAGTGCCATGTCCTATGGCATCTTGTTATGGGGGAAAGCTGCGGATATTTAAACTATTTTTTTATAACTTTTTAAAGAAATTGACATACTAACTATAGCTAGACAGTTTGTTTTCGAAAATATATTTTATTTACGCAAGAACCTAACAACATTTAACAAAATTGGCGATAGAAGTAATGTTAACCTAAGAATTACTTCTTACATAGACTATTTGCATCCGGGTTGAGACTACTTGAGACTCACGAATGTTAGTAATTATTTCAGGTTCAGTGCATTCTCTACTACAACAAGATATCTTTGAAGGTATTGATATAGCCATTTGAGCATTATAAAAACCATATCAATTAATGGGGGCAAATAAGAAAATAAAAACATTTTTTCCAAACTGTATCGTGTCACAAGTCAAATTAATGGGCTTTTTGCGAGGATTTCAAATATATATATTTTCATAACTTTGAAAGACTTTATTTAAAAGTATTGGGAGAAAAATGTTCAAAAAACTACCATTCCCCCTCCAATTATCTCCGAAGCTTCTGATTCAAAAATTTGGAAAAAATATATAAACCTTCTTTACTTAAATATTACAGGTAAATTGTCGAGAAATGTATGGTTTACATGGGAGCGGCACAATTAGGAGGCAAGTCAGAAAAATACTATATTGCGTGACATATCAAATTAGTTCATGTTACGAGGACTTCAACTTTTTTTTTACTACAAAATTTTGAAATAAAAAGTAAACTTGATTAAAAAGTATTTAAGAAAAAATACAAAAAATACCACACAAGTCTTATTTTCGATACTACTGATCCTAAAAAAACGTAATATACAATTAAGGAACGCCCAGTATTTTGTTCGGTGGTACCGAACCCTTGGTGCGCGAGTCCGACTCGCGACTTTTTGTATGTAGTGGTTTAACGTCTGAAATGTATTTAGATTTGTTAGGCTACCCAGTCCAATACCCGATTAGTTTAGTTGTTATGTATCTGCGATGGATCTCAAAGATATTGTATACCACTGTGATGCTTAATAGTGCCAGGGTCATATATAATTCTAGATTCTATTCTTACATATGTGGTGGACCTCTGTGGTGTTGCGGTCGAGGCTGGGCTTCCCAAGCGAGAGGTCCGGATTCGAATCCCGGCTGGGGAGGGCAAAAAAAGGTTTTCGTATGTTTAGAAGTTTTTGGCGTCGCTGTTTTTGATTCCCACGACACAGGGTATCCTAGTGTGGGGCCAGAAGCAATGTATGTGTTAATGTATAATATATGTGTATGTTCTGCACAATATCCTGCCAGACAGACAGTGTGACGTAGGTCAGGGCAGAAGACACTGGAATCACTCGTATTATCGACAATGGTCACGACATGGGTATACAAAGGTTAGATAAACCTCTAAAGGTATACCGAGTTATAAGGTTTTTCATTTACGTATATAGCTTTGTACTTTGTACATTCGCTCTTTAGATTGATGCTGCATTGGGGCAACCCGATCTAAAAGTTTCAAAAATAAAGTTCGGTATGTTCAAATCAGTTTCATTGCTTAAGTTGTGCAGAATGATATCCTTTTAATACGACAACAACTTGCTGTACGTTGCTGAACGTAGCTTAGACCACTATTTGTAAGTATAATATACTGTACGTATACCATACTTACAAATAGTGGTATTTGTAAGTATAGTATACGTACAGTATGTGGATGGATTATTCTCGGCTGCGTACAACAACTATGTGAGACCACGGATAAATACTGTCGGACCGAACCAACCCCTGCGCCGCGCTCAATCACCGAGTATTTGCAAAGGCTTATGTTTAGACGATTACCAAAAACGCACCTATTTTACTGCCAATAAATTCGAAATGACAGCCAGAATGGATAAATGTCCACCAAATTGTGTTTGGATAAATGATCACCAAACTTCTTTTTATGTTTTGTGTTTATGTTTTAAGTATTTTTTGTTGTTCTTACATGTTCAACCTAACACGAAGGATAAAGGGGGCTTCGCTTCGCTCACTCCCTTTACCCTTCACCTAAGCTACCGCAGTATTTTGCCCTGATATTTTTTGCAACTTTTCGTGTTCATTAATCCATTTTGGGTAGGAAAAAAATATTTTGGTGATCATTATATTTGTTGCCATTAGCAAATAGACCAAAAATCTCACTACGCTCGTCGACGCAAAAGCTTACGTGATTGATGTTCGATAAAACACGCGTTTATGACGCTACGCACTCGAGATATCCAGAGATAACGATTATTTGCGGTGTTTCGAGTTTAGTGCTCGATGGTCATGTGCATGGAGTAACTTCTACCTACCTATACATACGAGGTATGCTATGCGATCGTACAACGGATATTTCTGGACTACACTTACGATGAAGTGCTAGTACGAAACCATACTTGTACTGACGTAACCAATGTAAAGAATGTAATGTATGTAATAGAACGGTTTAGTCTAAACTTTAGATAATAGTAATAATAACCTTGGACAATATTTACACACATTGATCTAGCCCCAAACTAGGATGCCCTGTATCTTGGGTACTAGACAACGATACACATACTTATATAGATAAATATTATACTTAGATAGATAAACAACCATGACTAGGGTACAAACATCCGTTCTCATTAAAAAAAAAAAATTGCCCCCCCCCCCCACGGGACTCGAACCAGGGACCCTTGGCTTCGTAGGCAGGGTCACTGCCGACTCCGCCATTCGGATCGTCAAGTCGATCTAAAAACACTCCCGATTTCACATTGAGCTGAAATTTTGCATGCATATGTAAATCGGAGGACAATACAATATTTTATTAACATGGAGCTGATCTGATGATGCAGCCGGAAGGTGGCTATGGGGACTCTTTGATAAAACGACGCAATCTCATCGAGTTTGGGCGCGTTTGTTTCGTCTTGACATGTCCTATACAACATTTTCATGATATGGAGCAGGTGGCCATGGGATTTCTGTAATAAAACGACGCAACCCTATCGATTTTAGGCACGTTTGATTCGTATTGAAATGTCCTTCCAAACAATCTAGAATAACAATAAATATAAATCAATATCAAGAATAACTTATAAAACGTATATTTCTACACTTTATCTCAGTTTTTAAAGTCAGAATTAGAATTAGTCAGGATTAATTAGAATCAAAACGGATTTATTTAAGTATTTTGTTTTTCTAAAACTAAACAGTTTAGCTCTACTGCTACTTAAGCAATTAAATCATGCAAAAACCGGGTTAAGTATCTAAGGTAGGTAGATAGTCTTAATACTATTTTGAATTTAGTTCGCCTACATCTAATTTTATATACATATAATTTTTTTAATTGCCTCAGATTATTTGAAGGCTCACTAAATATTTAATTTGCTAATTGAAGAATCTGCTTACGATCGCAAAGTAAAAGTTGATTTTGTAGATAAACTTAAGATAATTGTGAAACCTAGTTCTTCAAACAGTTTTCGAAATTAATAATTCTACAGTGAAAATTTATTACCCGCGACCTGTCTATTGAAAAAATACCCAAGCAGAAGGATGGATGAAGCCAGCCAGTGTGAATAAGTGCCTACATAGGTACCTTCATAGTGAGTGAGCCTCGCTTTCTCGCATCACATGACTTCTATGCCACTTTTCACGTGGGTACTTACCTACTGGAAAGTACAGGCCGCGCCTAATTTATTTGTATTGGAGCGAGCTAGGGTAAGGTGGGATGAGAGAGAACGTAAACTATAAAAAAAGTCTGACAATGATATTTTGAGTAAAACTCGGATAACAAATCTCTAATCTCTATGAGTCGCGACTATTGACGACACGTTGCTTGCTCTATTTGCCGTTCTCGGCCCACGCTATTTAAGAGTTTTAATTTAAGATTTGACAGTCCAACCAATAGGTTTTCCCTAACGAAGTGGAAAATTCCATAATGCTTGAGTTTTTTTTTTGTAGAAGAGAGTGATTTACCAACTCAAAAGCTCGCGACAGGTCACAGAATATAGCTGCAGCCTGTCACCGAGCTTCCAGGTGGGTCATGACGTCATGACCCTACTTACTACGTCACGGGTCACCAGTGGTGAACTTCGCAGGCTGGTATGCGTATTGTTGTTTGTAAAGTATGTTGTTTTTTATGAAATATTGCATCATTCTATCACCCAGCAAGCGTTCAAATGCCTTGGAGACAATTGGTATTCATGAGATCGGTTGATAGCATTTTAGTAAGTGCATTTCACCTTTTCCTTTATATGTTGGTTGTACTTTGATTATCTTGAGAACATCAGGGTAGACACCAGGAGAGACACATTGATCAAATAAGTAGCCCCTCATGGATATAACACATGGGAGAAAATAGTCTAATACATAGGTCGGCATATCATATAAATCTTTAAACAGATACACCTCACAGCAAGCTTTTATATCATGATAAACTGTGTAAGGTTATTAATTGTAGGGTTGGTTCAATTTAAAGTTTATATTTATCTTTAAATAAATTTAAATAAAATTAAACATTTAAATAAAAGCTTTTTTTAAATGTTTTTTACGTATGTATATATTATATGTATGTAATGTATTTCAATATCCGCTAAGAATTCACATGGCTTACTGACAAAAAATAAATATTTTTGTGAATAAACAAACTATTTTAGGTAACATTCATATTATGATAAATCAATCTTCAATAAAATTTATCATAATTTTTCACTACATATTAACCATAATTTTGGAATTCATAACGATAGTTTAAAGGCTGATTATCAGTTTTGCCAGTGCCATTATTTACACATGAAATACCTAAAACCTAAAATAAATTAAAAAACATCGTATGAAACTGGTGTGCATTGGTCATTAGAAACTTGGCTAACTTTTCGCTCGCGCGTATCATACCACCTCATGTGTAATTTACTAATGAATTACCAACTGCACACTGGTATCACTCCTTTTCAAAATAAAGCTTAATGTTCTCACTAATAAAAACATCATCTGTCTCTTTCTCGCGATCACACTCCCTCGACGTGCACTCCCTCGACCAACATCATTGTTGCTAACTGTACTATCTACCGACATTGGCGAAATTAACCTAGTTGTTGTTATACCGCCATTAATTAAGACATTAATTAATTACCTACTATTTGTTACATACATTGCGTGCTCAATTATTTTGTAGAACAAAATAATTTAACATTGCTATACGTACCCTATTTCAAATATATGCCCGTACGGCATTCGAACTCTGTTTACAATCGGTAGCATAATAAAAAGTATTACCTATAACATGCTTTTGTTTGTAAAGTTATGCAGAATGCAAACATGGGGTAGCGTAACCGAATGTACGAATCATACTCACAATCATACTCTTCGGTAGTTGTGCATCCGGCGGCTAGATTGTCAGTTACATTAGCGTCGCGTTTCAGTAAGCACGTTCCCTCCCGCTGTTGAAATGTAACCCAATTTTCAGCACGTATTTGCTAAACCACAAGGTTTCAACCTATGCGAAGGTGTAATATTCGAACAAAGTTCAGCAGTGTATTGAAAATGTACAATGTAAGTGGCAGATGTGTGCTACGTGGATAGAGCATTTAGTTGGAAAACTAGTGTTTTGTTTCCCTGAGCGTTGCGGTGTCAGTGGTCAGTGAGTTTGGTAAGTGTGGAGTGCGTAGAGAAACATTGAAATGACTGCTTCGATTTCAGTTAGCTTCAAAGTAAGGTACAATAAAATGTAACTAATGTGTGCAATAATGTATACATCATAATACATTTACCGCTTTAAGATAATAATCGGTTTAACGTCCTAGGCCTAATAATGTTATTTAACACTAAATTGTAATCAACTTAGCGGTACCTACAATTGAATACAGAAGATTTACCTATATGGTATGACCAAGTTGACCCGAGATGAGCACTAACTAGCGTTGCAGGCTAGCCTTTTAGAAAGCCGGCCGTTTCCCTATTAATGGATTTGTAGATGATTTCATACTACGCGAACCGTCGTAAATAATTAGTTTACGAGTTATATTTTTTTAAATATCGCCTTTTCTAGCATTCTGGATCGTGGGGATGTGAAAATATTAGGGAGGGAAAACGACGAATTTGCCGTTTTTTTAAACATTAAATGTCGTTCAAAGTTCATTGCCCTCGTGGCCATTAACCTTGACCTTGAATTTGACCGTTCGTGTATATTTCGCAGAAAATTGACAATTTTGCCATTTTCTACCCTCGATATCGTTCAAGGTTCATTGTCCTCGAGTTCATTGACTTTACTGCGAAATATGTACGAAAGGTCAAGGACCTTTCGTACATATTTCGCAGAAAATCCGAATCAGGGCACCCCACTACCTAGGCTGTCCTTCCTAGGCAGTCTTGTGGCTAGACTCTAGAGTGCTTTTTATGAGCCAGATGTGCGGAGGGGTGCAGGCGACCGCGCAAGTCGAGGGTGCGGAGGCGAGCGTGGGTGCAATGCAGTGCGGGAGCATCGCCGCAGCCCCGTAGCAGCCGGAGCTAAGTGGTTTCGAAATAATAATGGGATATAGGTCACTTTCGTAGCGAAAACCATGTAAACATAACACCAAAAATGAGATTATAAAACGTTATGTTTCCCAAGAACGGTGAATTACCTTTTCATGGGAGTGCTGTCAGGGGTGAAGGGGTTACCCCTAAATGTTTACTGAAAATGAACAAAAGGTCAATTTAAAGGTCAAGGTCAATGACCTCTAGGTCATTAAAGTTTTAACGACATCAAGCGTCAAAAATGGCAAAACTGGGAATTATCTGCGAAATATGCACGAAAGAACAAGGTCAATGACCTCGAGTTAAATGAAATTTAAACGACATCGAGCGTAAAAAATGGCAAAACTGAGAATTTTCTGCGAAAAATACACGAAAGGTCTATTCAAAGTCAAGTTCAAGGTCAACGGCCATGAGGCCAATGAACTTTGAACGACACCCAAAGTTTAAAAAAACAGCAACTTTGTCGTTCCCCACCCTAATACTCCCGCATACCCACGGTCCCGAATGCTTGAAATGGCGATATAAAAAAATATATTACTCGAAAACTAATTATTTTCTACGGTTCGCGTATTTTGAAATCATCTATAAATACACTTATAAAGCATAGAAAAATCAGCAAAAGCACCTGCAATGGCCGGCTTCCTAAAGTCCATCCTCCATTTACAATAAATAACAAGAACAATTAGGGCATAAAACACAGTATACATAATGGAACAAAGCTACAGCACAAATTAAAACAACACGACCCCCTAAGATATGCATCTACACACACACACACACACACTTATTGACACACAGCACACACACATCCATACGTACACAATAGGCACACACTATTTCTTATTAGGGGTTAATTTATTATATACTTAATTAGACGATCTCTGTGGCGCAACGGTTGTGGCTTTGCGGTTATTTTGTGGCTACTATGCGAGAGGTCCCAGGTTTGATCCCCGGCTGTGTAAAACAAATAATCCAGGTCTTGGATGTTTTTATGTGAGTGAGGTCGCTGTTTCTGGTTCCCACGACACAGGGTATCCTAGTGTGGGCCAGGAGCAATGTATGTGCCTGTATGCAAATGTTATGTTATTATTCTGTGTTAGGGGTTAGATGTACACCTATCTACTGTATCATAATAGTACTCTCGATCCTATCCACCAGCGTGGACGCTAGGAGTTTGGCAGTACAAAGTCATAGAAAAAGGGGCACAATTCAGGGGATTTTGACCTTATTTCGAGCACTCAGAATACGAAGTTTCAGAATCTTTTCTACAAATGCTGTAGATTTTTACTTTATACTCCCTCTCTCTACTCTCGACTTAGCAATTAATAATAAAAGTGTATCCATATATCTAGTTTTTATATCAATACCTACAAAGTCGTAGAAAACGGGGCTCAAATTCCGACATTGGCGAAATTAACCTAGTTATTGTTATACCGCCATTAATTAAGACATTAATTAATTACCTACTATTTGTTACATACATTGCGTGCTCAATTATTTTGTAGAACAAAATAATTTAACATTGCTATACGTACCCTATTTCAAATATATGCCCGTACGGCATTCGAACTCTGTTTACAATCGGTAGCATAATAAAAAGTATTACCTATAACATGCTTTTGTTTGTAAAGTTATGCAGAATGCAAACATGGGTTAGATGTACACCTATCTACTGTATCATAATAGTACTCTCGATCCTATCCACCAGCGTGGACGCTAGGAGTTTGGCAGTACAAAGTCATAGAAAAAGGGGCACAATTCAGGGGATTTTGACCTTATTTCGAGCACTCAGAATACGAAGTTTCAGAATCTTTTCTACAAAATCTTTTTACTTTATACTCTCTCTCTCTACTCTCGACTTAGCAATTAATAATAAAAGTGTATCCATATATCTAGTTTTTTATCAATACCTACAAAGTCGTAGAAAACGGGGCTCAAATTCAGAGGATTATGAGCATATTTCACATTCCGAATTTAAACTCACGCGGTTTAGGAAAAAAACGTAAAAAAAGCAGCAGCACAAAGTCTTAGCATAGAGTCGAAACACGCAGCATTTTAGCACATGATTTTAAGCTTCCATAATATGCAATTAAAACTTCTCTAGCTGACGTGGTTTGCGGGAGAGAAAAAATATCGTGCTATTATTGAATACTTCAATGATAAATAATTCATTAATCCAAAAACTCGCAAAAATTACTGCACTGGCCTGAGTTTTCTTACCGTTTCTTTCTTGACCTAAAAGCCCACGGCTTTACGAAACGGAGTAGTATTCCCAAAAATAGACGGAGTAGTATTACCTCCTGAATTTCCTAATAAAAATAAAAACAATCAAGGTAAAATAAAACTAAAACGCTAATAATTTTAAATATATAAGATAATTAACTACTAACTTCTAATATATAAGGCACACGGAAATCAGGCGGCCAGCTCCACAGATACAAGGATGTTCAGAGGAGACTCATGAAGAGATGCAACATGAAGCCCTCTGTATGGGAGAGTCCAGAATGGCGACTTCGGAACTTCGAAACCCTGAGACTGGCTTACTTAGGAAGTAAGCGAGACAACATCAAGGCTAAACCACCTGCAGACTTAAGTATATGTTACAATTACCAGATGTTACAATTACATCGTGTATTAACGTGCACTAAATGTGCATTGTCCACGCATCTTTACTGCCAAGATTGGCTATACATACAAGCCATTATGAGGGCACATGACCGATTAAGCTGCATAAATAAATCATTTGTTTACCGATTTAGGGTTGTATGAGAGGGCTTAGAAGATTTTGGCCTACCTACTGCCCCTATTTTCTTTTTTTTTCTAAATAGCCTACATGGATATTTTTTATAGAAATCGAAAGCTAAAAACAATAAAAACCAATCATGTTCTTTGACAACACTTCGTAAAGTGTTAGGTTTCGTAAAATGTGAGTTTCACTTCTCGTGTATACCGTGCGAACCTACGAGCCAGCATGTTACAACGGACTGCCAGCGTCCTGCTCTCCCTCTCCATATCCAGATCGTCTGTGAGTCTGTCCGTGGCCACAGGGTTCCAGGTACTTTAAGTCCGTGACTTTTTCCAAAGGAATACCACAGAGCTGTACGGGTAGCTAATATTATACGACGCTGTTTTATTACAAATCAGCAATTTGCACTTTTTGGCGTTGTACCCTAGTTGCGAAATTCCTCATACATTTAGATGATTTGACAACTCGAGTTGGAAATTATAGAGGTTATCAAAATCTCTGGCTTGATAATTACTATGTGTGAAAATTATTTAAGGGGATGGTTATTGTCAAATGCCCATCTCTGAAGCAATTTTTCTCTAGGAGACATTTCCAAAATACCGAAAAAAATATCAGTTTGAAAACATTATTACTTACTTATGCGAAAAACTTACTTAAAACTTGCTTTTTTTAGGATCTAAAATGAATATTTCATAATTCATAATTTCTTTATTGCACACAAATCATACAAAAAACAAGAGTTACATAAAAATAGTATACAAAGGCGAGCTTATCTCTAATAAGATATCTCTTCCAGCAAACCAGGTTAACATGGAAAAGGTTGTTTGCTGAGCTGAATAAATTATATATTTACTATAATAATATACGAGATACTTACATTATAATATACTACAACTACTATTGTATATACTGTACTTATAAACTAATAAATACTTACATGTACTACCTATAACTCTAAAGAGAGAGGTAATGCTTCTTCACACGAATTTTAAATATATTCAGTAGGACTATCCCTGATGGTGCAGGGGAGTGCATTCCACAACCGAATGGCCCGGCGTCTAAACCCATTCTCATAGAATGCTGTGGTGTTGTGAGCATGGAAACTGCGTGAGTTCTCCGAAGGAAGACATTGAAAACTGTCTCGTAGGAAGGTTGGGTAGCGTGGATTACGTAAAATGTTGTAGAGGAAATTGAGGATGTGTGAATCCCGGCGAAGACGGATCGGCAGCCACTTCAACTCCTTACGATGTTGTTATACATGGTCGTATTTGCGCAGCCCGAAGATAAACCGAATCCCGAGATTTCGAAGTTCTTCAAGTTTGTTCAGTAGTTCTTCGTTAGCACTGCCAGCGTACATCATACATCAGCGTAATCGATGAGGGGTAGAAGGAGAGATTGAGCGAGAGTGATTTACATGGTTCTTGTGTCAAAGAATATGTATTCAAATATATTAAAGTTTTTAGTTTGATGTTAAGTAATAATCAGTGGTTTTTGAAAAATAAATAAAAAACACGCAATTTTCAACTTCTGTTCTGCCGCAGCGACCGACCTAACAGCCATGTTACGGTGTGAGCCTGTTGTGAACTTTATTTTAATAATAGAAATAGAAATATTTAGAAATAGAAATAGAAATATTTATTTAAAAAATAAAAATAAGCAGGTTTCCAAAAGAACATTAATAAAGAAATAAAAACCTTAAACGCTACAAGTATGATTAACTGTGGCCCCACACTAGGCAGAGCCTGTATCGTGGGTACCATAATTATGATTCACAGATAGGAGATGGGAGTTCAGCGTGGGTACAATTTAATTATTAAGGACACAAAAACAACAGGAAAGAGTGGGTATTATAACCGAAAATATAAACAAAAAGATAAAACACAGACTAACAAAACAAAGACAGTACATTATTTTAAAACTTAAGAGTACTACAGCATATAATCATGTGGGACATATCGACAGTACTTGCATAATGACAAAAATTCCTATTGAAGGACTCCTAAGACCATTTCAGTGGTATCGTATGTGAGGGATAGAAGCCATTTTTGACACTTACGTTTGACTTCAAAACTACTACAATTTCTAAAGTTAAAAAAACTGTTGGCCTTGTTGTACATGTAAGGATGAAGAAAATCAGGGAATCTCTGCGCAAAGGTAGTGTGGACAGCGTTAATAGGAACCTTGTAGATCCGTTGCATTAGAAGTTTGTTGTATACAGGAGAGTTGGTTATATTTTTATGAACTAAAATAACAGACCTCAGAATAAACAGCCTACGGATACTAAGTATATCATTTTCACCATGTATTAGATCAGTGGGGTAGTTTTTTGGTTTCCTATACATAACTTTCAATACCGAACGTTGAGCTCGCTCTGCGTCTATTAAGATTGTCTTACTACATCCACCCCATACCGAAATACAGTAGGTAAGAATCGACTCACATATAGCCGTATACACTCCCTTTAGGAGTCCATAGTCGGCACAGTTTCGCAATTGTTTCATGATGTAAATAATTTTACGGATTCTGGCTGTAAATGCTTTTATATGGTCTCTAAAGTTCAGATTTTTGTCAAGTATTATGCCTAGGTATTTAATCGATGTAGTATTTTGTATCTCAGGACATTGACATTGGGTAGAGATATTTCCGCATTTGTGAACTTTAATGTTGGGCAACGCTGGTGGCCCGGAGGCTTCGGTCTTATAAAAGCACAGGTACTTAGTTTTTGCAGTGTTCAGAGTAAGCAAGTTTTTTCGTAACCATGTTGCTACATTGGACATACCGTTTTCAGCACTAGCAAAGACATTATTCCAGGAGGTATCGTTAAAAATTATGGCGGTGTCATCAGCATAGCAAAATAGGTAAGCTTTGGGTAGATTTATACTATATATGTCATTAATGTACATTAAGAAAAGAGTGGGGCCTAAGATACTGCCCTGTGGAATACCAAAGCTAACGGGTTCAAGTGGGCTAATATGTGTGCCCACTTTTAGACATTGGAGACTATTTGTGAGGTAGCTTTTAAACCAAGCAAGAACAGTACCTCGAATCCCCATGTTATGTAGTTTGTTTAGCAGTATGGGTGTAGAGACCGTATCAAACGCCTTTGCCAGATCAAGGAAGACACCAATGCAGGGTCTACCTTCATGTAGCAAGGTACATACACGTCTCACTAGTGAACTTACTGCGTCCTCAGTCGAGATACCCTTCCTAAAAACGAATTGACGGTGGTAAAGCAACCTGTTTTGTTCCAAAAAACTAATTAGCCGTTTGTTAACTACCTTTTCCAGTAATTTGGAGAAAGTAGGAAGTAACGAGATCGGACGGTAATTAGAGGGTTCATCTTTTGGCCCTGCTTTATGGATTGGGCAAACCAAAGCTGTTTTCCAGACCTCTGGGAATTCACCCGTTGACATACTAAGATTAATTATATGGGTCAGAGGTTTTATCACAAAGTATTTTAGTCTCTTGACGATGCTATTGCTAGTACCATCTATTCCTGGTGCACTACTAGAGGAGAGACGTTGAATCATGCATGTGAGTTCTACACTATCAGTCGGTTGTAAAAATATGGAGTGACCATTTGTTTGCTGATTTGACGTTTTTGATGCAAGACTTTCTTCGGATTCATTGGTATCGTTTAAAATATTTGTGGCTAAGTGTTTACCTACGTTACTAAAGTACTTATTACATTTGCTCAGAGAGGAAATAGGATCATTGAAGATATTCAAAAGTTTAGTGGCTATAGGGTTTTTTGTTTTTGAGTGACATATGTCTTTGATACAACTCCAGAGCTTCTTGGGGTCATTTTTGTTTTCTTCCAGTGCTTTCGACTCGTATTCACGTTTTAGATTGTATAAAAGATTATTGCAGTAGTTTCTATAACGAGAATAAGTCACCTTCAAAACATCGTTGTTGGGGTTTTTTCACAATTTGTAATGCAATGCATCGCGATTTTTCATGCATTTCATTAAACCTGGTGTTATCCATGGTTTTAGATTAAACTTGGATCTACTTATTTTATCATGTATTGTGTTTTTCGCAACAATATCAGAGATGATTTTAGAAAAAGATTTGGTGGTCACCTCGACCGATGTTTCAGTCATCACCGCAGACCAGTCGATGTTTTTTATTTCGATTTCGATTGCTTCATAGTCTACCTTCAACCGTGTTCTGGGTACTGGGTCAGATTTGACAGCAGCCTCAATTTCTATCATTGCTAAGTCGTGATCGGTTATATCTGTTTTGCCTTAAGAAATGATGATAAAAATATATGGTCCAAACAAGCAGTTAACCGAGTTGGCTCTGTTATAGCTGGTAGCAATTCACTCTCAGCCATCATACAAAGGTACTCCGATCGCTTATATCTTACATCGTCAGAAAGCAAATCTATATTGACATCACCTGCCAGAATTACCGGATGTTTGTCCTTATTAATGTTAACAAGAAGATCGTGCAGAGAGTCAAGAAAGATAAGAGGAGTATCCGCGGGCGATCGGTAGATTGCAACGACAGTTGCGTTCCCAGGCAGTTCCAGTACAAAGCAATTTGCGCCAATGAATTCAGGTTCGGACATAGATGCGCTAAGGACATTCCTTACATATACAACAACACCCCCAGACTTGTTAATGAATCTAGCAGATTTGTAAACTGTGTATCCATCTAACGTTCCCACCAGTGTGTTCTCGCAAAGCCAACACTCAGTGAGTATAATGATATCAAACTCAATGTTAAGTCTCCTAAGTAAAACTTGAAATTCGTCGAAATGCAAATATATACTGCGAATATTATAAGTCAATATTTTCAGTTTTGAGTTATCGTGAAAGAAGCTCTCACATTCTTCAGGCAGATTTAATGAATGGCGCTTGATTACAAGAGTATTATCCAGATCATTTGCTAGTTCGACTTTATCCATAGTCAGATATGGTAAAAATTGAGTGGCGGAGTGGGTTTGTTACTACCATGTTTAATGTGAGAGTCTTATGATTTACACTGTGGGAATAATATGTCGAACAGTGATTAGCTGTTGTAATAGGTTTTTGTAAGCTATATGTTTGAATCATTAATGAAAATAGATAATTATTTAATACTATATAAATGGAGTCACTCAATTGTTGAAGGGTGTGCACTGGAACCGGTTTATGCATGTGCAGTTGTAGTGTCGGCGGCGGCGGTGGGGAGCGATCCAGTGATGCTATCGAGTTGTTGTTGCGACAGTATGCGGATCGCGGGTTTTCCGTCTTGCTTGCGGATATAAATTGAGCCTTGGGTACACCAGCAGTAGAAGAAGTTGTGTAATTTGGTTGCATCCCTAGCCTTCCGAAATAACTGTCTGTTTGTTTTGGTCAAGCGTTCGTTATAAAAGATTTTCGGTGGTGGTCCCGCTATCTCAAGGTCCGCGCTAGTTATGTTGCGTCTGGTCTTAGCGCCGGAGAGGAATTGATCGCAGGTTGACTTTCGTAGCAGTCGTACAACAACCGGGCGGGGCAGTGCGGGTTTGTCGGCAGGTTTCGCGGACACTATTTAAACACATTGAGCTAGCCCCAAACTAGGATTCCCTATATCTTGGGTACTAGACAACGATACACATACTTATATAGATAAATAATATACTTAGATAGCTAAACAACCATGACTAGGGTACCGACATCCGTTCTCATCAAACAAATATTTGCCCCCACCGGGACTCGAACCCGGGACCCATGGCATCGTAGGCAGGGTCACTGCCGACTCGGCCATTGGGGTCATCAATATGTTTGTGTCCCAAATTTCAACTACCACGAATCAACGTCACGAGTCTTAATGTATGCACGTAAATATATAAACGTTGTAAGTAAGGGCCTTATCACAAAAAAATAAACTACTCTGTTTTTAAACAAGTGTTGAACACTTGTTTAAAAACAAAAATGTATGGGATTTGATGTTTGTTTTAGGGTTAAACGCTGTTTAATATTTTTGTGGTAACACGGTAAATCTTTAAATATTTAGATATTAGATACTCGTAATTAATCATATACGACCCTATTACAGTAACCATTACCAAATACCAACATAAAAGTAAATGTAACCTGCCCTTCTGCCGACCTTTTACCTGTGTTTGACATGCCCCATCAGGTGGAGGTCACAAACTAAACAAACCTCCAGGGGCGGTCAATCTCTGCTCCGAATAAATTGTAAATACGGCGCGTACCCCTGCCCACTTAAATGTAAGTAAACCACATTAATTACTCTCGGTGAAGCGATTTGTCCTTGAGTGCTACTGAAATGCTTGAGTGATGTCCGTCAAGCCAGCCTCTTGGCCATGTACCAACTATGGAAACCTTAACGGATTATAAGCTGACGTAGGCATGTACCTAAACAAGTGAATTATTATAAAAACAAATAATCCGACTTCATTTTCAATATTTCAGTTTCTTTTTTATTTGTGCCTTTATTTTGATACCCCACTCGATAGGTTAATAAAAATAATAATAATTAAGATTTATAATAAATCGCAAAAAATAGGGTATTTTATTTTTTTGATTTGAGACAAATCTAACGACACCTCCCAAGCTAAAATCCATTAAGCCGTTTAGGCTACAGAGCGTGCCAAATAAATAACCAATACATACTTACAATCACTCGAAAAACATAATACTCACATAATTCTCCTTCTGGCGCAGTACGGTTAGAAATCACTGAAAACTTAAAGCAAAAACAAGTTATTTGACGACTAAACGTTGACACAACTGTGCCCCTGTTACCCCGTATAGGAAAAGATGTGACGCTATGTGTAAGTGTAGGTTATAGTTTATGATGATTACTATTGGTAAATTTAGTCCCACTCCCACTCCCATTTCCACCCCTTTCCAATAAGTCCCTTGAAATATTTACGCCCAGATTTTGCCAGTCATGAAAAAAATACCATATAAAAAGAAATCAATGGCACCACACTGAGAAAACCATTTCATACATACTTGTGTTTTTAACTAAATTACTTTATTCCCATCAAAAAATATTACTAGATTACTAGATTACGTTAATAATGTCCTCTAGAGCGTAGTACGTTCAAATTAATTCAAACCAAATAAAATTTATTTAATACTGTAGATATTTACATATCCTCAGCAAACGTAAACCCACTCTTTTAAAAATTGGTTGTTTTTAACTAATACCAATATTACCCAGACCAGTGAGGTATAAGAAAGCCTAATATGGAACCTTGTGGAACGCCAATTATTACTCCCGCTCCATCAGAATTAACGCCGTTGACTTTTCTGCCTTTTGAATTATATTGCTTAGGTATGATCCTAGTAGATCCAACGCTTTATTTCTAAGTCCGTCATGGTTTAATTTCATTAGTAGCGTATCATGATCAACACAATCAAATGCCTTCGACAGATCGCAAAAACTCTGATGGCATCCTGTGCGGTCTCCCATGTAGAATAAATACGAGATATACCTGAATTCGTAGTCGATTTACCCCAAGTGAAACCGTATTGTTTGGCATGGAGTTGTTTTGTACGGTTGAAGTGTGAGAGCATATGATTGAGTTTAATCTTTTCAAATATTTTACTTAGTGCTAGAAGAACAGATATTGGTCTGAAATCACCCTTGTCCCCCGACTTGACCAGAGGTATCAGTTTACTGTTTCTCATGAGGTCTGGGAAAGCTCCATCGTCAACACAAGCTAGGTGTGGGGCTATATCTAGAATTGCTGAACCAATGACTTTGACTGATATAGCCAGGTCTTCAGTATTTTTGAGTTAAGTAATCTAAACGTTTTGTCAATTACCTTGGTATATACATGATGATGTTTTAAATTTAAAATCTACACTAGTGATTAACATTAGACATCATTACTCGAAATATTCTAAAAGTTTATTAAAATAGGCTGAAATTTCATAAAATAAAATAAAACGTATTTTTGTAGCAGGGCTAATTCATAGAGAAAGCTGAAATATATTCTAGTAGCACACTTTAGTGACTAGGGCCCGGATGCACAACCGACGATGGTGCGTTTTATCTATCTGTCCCTTTCCGCTCTGGGGCCATGATCCGAAGATACTACTACATGGCTGTGGGGCCAGTACGATTCTCTCTTGGCAAGCCAGGGTGGTCCCTACCACAAATGGTGTCTAACGAGTTCAGGAGCCTGACATCCCCTGGATGCACAATCAGACGGGTTCAATTCTCCTGGTACATGTCTCCAGGTCAGTGGGACCTCAGACGACACAATCTGGGAGACACGGTTCGCAACAAAAACCTCTAAGTTATGGACCGAAGCCTTCAGCCAGCACAAAACAATCTGGCTGTCCGTCCAAGCGTACACCGTATCCTCCAAAACCACTGACCCACGCAACACTGTTAGAGTGTGATTCAAAAGTTTGGTCAAAAGAGCAGCCCCGGACAGTTCCAGTTTTGGAATCGTCATCCTTGTCCGAATAGGCGCTACCTTGCTTTTTGCCAAAACCAAACGCACGTCGACCTCCCCGGTGGAGGTGACGGTTCGCAAATAAACCGCTGCCGCAAACCCTCGTTCAGAGGCATCACAAAACCCGTGAAGGGTTGCCCTGTAATCCCCAGCAGGGACCAATTTCCTCGGCAGCGATACATTATTTATGTCCGATAGCGAGGTGAACATTCGCGTCCAATCAGTCAACAAATCACCTGAGAGGTGGGTGTCCCAGGTCAACTGAGCCGCCCATAGCCTTTGCATAAAACATTTGAGAGCAAAGGTGACTGGAGAAATCCATCCATTCGGGTCGAACGTTCTCGCAATCGTTGACAGTACTGACCGCTTCGTCCAGGCCTTCGGTGTTTCTAAAACCACCCGATAGGTAAACTCATCATGGACGGGCCGGTACTGAATTCCAAGCACTGACAACATGTTAGGGTTGTCAGGATTCTCAAAAACGTGCGGGTCTTATAGAAACTCATCTGGGAGACCAGCCATCAACTCAGGGGAGTTGGACATCCACTTGCGTAGTTCATAGCCGCCTCGTTCCAGCAATTGAATGAGCTCGTCACGTTGGTCCAGAGCTTCCTCTACACTGGCTGCCCCTGTGCAGACGTCATCGACGTACAAATCTTGCTCCAGGATAGCGGCGGCTCTAGGATAGCTCACACGGTCACGCGACGCCAACTCCCGCAGGGTACGCATCGCCAAATACGGGCTAGACCGTAACCCATACGTGTTCGTGTTTAACTCATAGACCTTGACTGGCTCGGCCGTGGTCTCACGCCAAAGTATCAACTGATACCTTCTGTCAGCCGGATGAATTACCGTTTGCCTAAACATCATCCGAATGTCTGCGACAAATACAATCTGGTGTCTCCGAAAGCTCGTGAGAATATCCGAAATATCACGACTCAACTTGGGTCCCAAATGTAGACACTGATTCAGGGACATCCCGTTCGAGGTAGGTGCTGACCCATCAAAAACAACTCGAATCTTGCCGGTAGAGGTTCGCAGGACGGCATGGTGTGGGAGGAAACAATGATCCTCAGATCTCCAGTCCACACCCGATACCGACATGTGTCCTAACGACTCATACTCCCTCATGAAATCGACGTATTTTTGTTTAAGTACGGCGTCCCTTGACATCCTACGCTCCATCGACATCAATCTCGTCTCAGCCATCTTCCTAGATTCTGCTAGTGGCGGTCGATCGGCCCTGAAAGGCAGTCGAGTTACAAAACGACCAGAACGAAGGCGACCAGTACTATTCTGGTAAAACAACTCGCACTCTTCTTCGTCTGCGTCGACTCGACGAACGGTGGGAGGTTCCTCTATCTCCCAGAAACGTTGGATAGACATAGACATAGACATAGACATCATTTATTGATAATATTCATTACACGTCATGACATGAATCATAATTAAATGTTATGTACCTAGTATAAATTGGTACATAGGGATGTTTATATTACTCATGTCTATACTATAATAAGCAATTGCTAACAATTTTAAAATAACTTACACGCAGTAAATTAAATAAGTCAGTATATGTTACAGAAAAAACATAATTAAATAATCAAACTGTAAATAATAATGTCAATGGTAATTGTAAATTATAATGTCAAATTATGTGACTAGTTCACTAGTTACATACCTAATGCTAAAAACTCATCATAGCTGTACAGGGACTTCTCAATAAGCCATGTTTTTAATTTACATTTAAAGATGGACACACTCGGAGCATCAGTGATAGCTCCAGGTAGCTTGTTGTACACTACCGGACCCATAGCGTGGATTGTTTTTCTAGTTTTTTCCAGTTTGTGCGCGATTGTAGCTAATTTGTTGGAGTTGTGCGTTTCGTACCTATGCCTTTCTCCAAGTCGTTTGTATAGGTGAATATTCTCTCGCACATACGTGGCCACTTGGAGAATGAGTAGGCTAGGCAGTGTGAGAATCTTAAGTTGTTTAAAGTGCGGTCTGGCTGACTCGTCAGTCGGTACCCGCGCCAGCAACCGCACGGCGCGCTTCTGCAGGACAAACACGCGGTGCCACTGCGCCGCGCGCCCCCACAGCTCCACGCCGTACTGCAGCAGCGAGTGCACCGACGCGAAGTAGCACGTCCGCAGCGACTCTGCAGGGAGTGTTGATGAGAGCCGACTTAAGGCGAAACATGCGCTCGCCAGTCTGCTGCATAACTTATTTATGTGCGCGTCCCAGGTTAACGCCTGATCCACCTGAAAGCCCAGAAACGCGGCAGTGTGGGCTTGCTCAATTTGAGATCCGTCCACGACGACTGCTAATTTAGGTCTTCTACCCCCAGATAGATTTCGTATTTCGTATATATTTATTGCACATAAAACAACATAAGATATAATAAACAGAAAGGACATCTACAAAGGCATGCTTATCTCTAAATAGAGATCTCTTCCAGCAAACCCAAGGTTGATAAGAATAATTTAATATACAGGATAGACCTATGTGCTCTGATAAGATACATACATATATTACGGAACTATTGAACTAACTGCTAGATACACTACATACACAAGTACATAAATATTATATAAAAATATAAATACACCTAAATAAACTAATATATACAAAGCTCAAATCTAGGATAGAGAAAGATAATGCTCCTTCAAACGATTCTTAAAGACGGGCAGAGATATACTATCTCTGATAGTGCAGGGAAGCGAGTTCCAGAGAATGATCGCCCGCAATCGAAAACAGTGCTTGTATGCGACGGTGTTGTGATGAGGTATAGAGAGCAGGGAAGCCGTGTGAGTTCTACGTGGACGAGCCGAAGGGAGAAATTGAAAAAGCTCACGGAGAAAGCTAGGGTATCGAGGGTTGGTTAAGATGTTGAATAGAAGAGTGAGGATGTGTGTGTCCCGACGAAGACGGATCGGCAGCCATTTTAACTCCTTGCGATACTGCGAGACGTGGTCGAACTTGCGCAGTCCGAAGATAAACCGAATCCCGAGATTTTGAAGTCGCTCGAGTCTGTTCAGTTGCTCTTCGTTGGCGCTAGCCCAACAAACATCGGCATAATCGATCAAGGGGAGAAGAAGAGATTGAGCAAGAGTAATTTTTGTTTGATGGGGCAGAAAGTTCTGAAGCCGTCTTAGTGAGTGAAAGGTGGCAAAGACGCGCCTACTGACCTCGCTGACATGGTTAGTCCAGGAGAGTTGTCTATCAAACATGACACCCAGGTTTTTGGCCTTGTCACTGTAGGCGATTAGAGTACCGTCATAGGTAACCGGCGGTATGGGCAATTGTTGTAATACGTTTAAGGAGTGTCTAGTACCTATAATAATCGCCTGGGACTTACTGGGGTTCACCAGCAATCCGTATGACAAAGCCCAGGTTCTGATGTTCTCAAGGTCAGCGTTCAGTGTGTCTATAGCCAGGTTCACATCACTAAAGAGGAAATGACGATAAATCTGAAGATCATCAGCATAGAGATGATATGGGGAGGAGATAACATCGGAGATGGAGTTGATGAAGACAGAGAATAAGAGAGGGGAAAGAATACCACCCTGAGGAACTCCCGCCAAAAGATCGCACCACTCAGTAAAGGTCTCCTCAGACCTTATGCGCTGCTGGCGATCTCTAAGATAAGAGTCAAACCAGCAGGCCGAGCGAGACGAGACATTAAGGGACCTTAATATTTGAGTGAGAATGTCAAAATCAACACAGTTGAAGGCGCTACTGAAGTCAAGCAGTGCTAGCACAGAAAGCTGTTTGTTATCCATAGAGAACTGGATATCATCCGTGACCTTTAACAAAGCCGTTGCGGTGCTGTGACCTGACCTGAAGCCGGATTGGAAGCGGTTGATCAAATTATTTCTGGATAGATAGGAAGAGAACTGGGTATGGACAACGGATTCAAGAACTTTGGAAAGGAGCGGTAGGATGGAGATGGGACGAAACTCTTTGAAGGAGGAAGGATTGGATGTTTTAGGCAAAGGGATGACATGTGCCTTCTTCCATACTTTGGGAAAGGAACACTCTGATAAAGAATAGTTAATTAAATGAGTGATTGCAGGAAGCAGCTCGTCGAGCACGCTCCTGATCATTCGAGGACAAATTTTGTCATCTCCAACAGCTTTAGAAGAAATTGCCAGCACTGAATTCCTAACAGCATCGATTCCAACCGGGCTGAACTCGAAAGGAGTAGTAGTAGCAGCAGGTCTTAACCGGAGGCTACGCAGGGTGGCTTCCTTGACGATAAAGTACATCACGACAGGGGGGGCAGAGAAGAATCTATTGAGACCGTTGAGATCGACATTACCGACTGGCAGATCCCGGGACTTACCGACGCCAAGAGTACGTAGAAACTTCCACACCTGAGCAGGAGTGTAGTTCTCGATGCACTCGTATATGTGGCGGCGCTTAGCGTCACGACACATACGGTTGCATCGATTACGGAGAGATTTGAATGTGTGAAAGTTCTCGTTAGTTGGGTCTTTCTTGTAGCGGCATTTAGCTCGGTTCCTCTTGGTCATTAGGCGTTTGATAACGTCGTTAAGCCAAGGTGCGGGCAGGTGCTTCACCCTAACTCTCTTGATCGGAGCGTGTCTGTCAAACAACCCCAAGATAATTGTGTTGAAGTTGTTGACTTTGTCATCAACGGTCTCGCTAGAGATGACGGGGGACCAATCAATAGAGGAGGCATCAGCTTTAAGAGAGTCAAGATCCAATTTTTTAAAGCTGCAAATATCTAAGAATTTAGCTCTACTCTTGGGAGACCTTATCTTGTATGATAGAAATATCAGATCATGGTAAGAGAAAGGGGTATTGATTTGACCGTGAGCAGCTACCTTGTCAGGATCGGATGTTATAATCAGATCAAGGAGGGAGGGTGTACAATGAGGCTGAAAGTGAGTAGCATCGAGGGGAAGAATATGCATATTCAAGGAGTCAACAATCGACTGGAGTTTATCAGAGCGGCAGTTATTTTTGAGAAGACAGGTGTTAAAATCACCAAGAATAAGAGTATCACTATACAGTGGGGTCAATTCATTCAAAAGGGATTCGAACGACTCAAAGTAGTCTATACGAAGAGAAGGGCTGTAGAAAACACCTAGAAGAACCTTATGATGGTGAAGACAGATTTCCAAGAAAAGATACTCCGCAGATTCGGAGTATTGACTCGGAGAAGCACTGACTACTTTGCACGGGATATCCGAGCGCAGGTAGACAGCAACCCCTCCGTCAACCTTCCCAACTCTGTCATTCCTATACAGCCTGTATCCTGGAAGACAGTACATAGAAGAGGGCAGGCTAGGCTTAAGGAATGATTCCGACACAAGAATGCCGTCTATACATTGCTGATTAAAAGTGTCTACAAGGTCAGAATAACTCGAGTGTATACTCTGGGCATCATAGATCAAACTGAACGAATTGTGTCTTTGTTGTATTCAGTAGCAGACCATTATGGCGGAACCAAAGGCACATGCGGTAGGCGGTTGCATTAAGCTTCGTCTCCAGTAATGCCAGTGTCGGAGCAGTTACTACTGCAGCTACGTCATCGGCAAATAAGAAAATCTCCCCCTCCCTAAGCACACTTGGAAGATCGTTTAGCAGTAAAGAAAAAGCAATATTTGATAATGAAGAGCCCTGTGGTACGCCCATGTCTGCCGAGAGTCCGTCTGACTTTGCAGCGCCTGCTGCACCCACTACGAACTGCATTCTTTCTTGAATGAAACTCGTAAGTAGCGACAATGCTGGCCCAGTGATGCCATAGTGCTGAAGCTTCATATGTAGTACGTTATGATCTGCGACATCGAATGCCTTCGAGAGGTCGCAGAAGAGAACGGCAACAGCCTGTTGTCGCTCACGAGCATCAAGCACTCGGCGCACTACCTCCCGTGCCAGCTGAGTGGTGGAGCGGCCCTCGCGGTACGCGTACTGCCGGTCAGTGAAAGCGGAGGTGCTATCGAGGAAGCTAGTTAAACGCGAACTGATACCGTTCTCCAGTACTTTTGCTATCGCCGGTATGATTGAGATAGGGCGGTAGTTGCTGGAGTCGTCTTTACTTCCTTTGCCCTTATACAGTGGACTAACTTTAATTTGTTTTAGACATCTAGGATATATGCCACCTTTAATACATTTATTGAACATAACGCAGAGTGGCATGCATATGTTGCGTGCTATACTGTGGACAAGATTGATGGAAATGTCATAGATGTCTTTTGTAGGCTTATTTGCCACTCGCTTTATAATAATAGTGTAGACTTCCGCTGGTGTGAACAGGCGGAGTCGCAGGGATGAGTCACTCGGCGCGCGCGCAGCTACTAGCGCGGCGCGCGCGGCGCACAGGTTGGCTGGCGGAGCTCCGCACAGGCGAGCTGCATTCACAAACTGTGAGTTGAGATGGTCGACAACTTCTTTTTTAGATGGAAAGACTATCCCAGTCGGGTGTTTGATGAGTTCCGTATAGTCAACACTCGATTTCTTGCTTTTACAAGTTTCGGTGCCCACTATCTTCCACATTGTTTTGATAGGATTGTCACTATTATTGATTAAAGAGGAAAAATGCTGAAGTCTGTGCGAGTATAGTTTGCTATTGAGGTTCTCAGTCATCTGTTTAACTTTGTCACTAATAATTGTATCGTTTGGATAAAAAGTAACTCAATTAGATCGAACACCAAGGACTTGAGACAGAGTGTTTCCTCAGTGAGCCATGAGTTTTCTTTGTTGACATTTGGCTTGCGTTTTAAAGGAAAGCATATTTGTGCTTTACACACAATAACATTTATTATAGCTTGGGCAATCTCCTCTGTAGTATAGATAGCGTCTGACAACGCTGAGCCAATAAGTATGCCATCTGACTCGGCAGGCCTAACCATTGGCAATGCCGGACCCATGATCACGTGACCAAACTTAGTATCCACAGCAATCAACCCCTCCGGCTGAAGAACTCGCCGATCCGACAACAGAAACCTACCCAGAACGTCTGCTCCCAGTAGCAGGTCGACCGGGGCTGGAGTGTCAAAATCGGGATCCGCCAACTTGAGTCCTGATGTCAGGAATCGAACGGCCGGATTCAACTTCACCAAGGGGTGTCTGCCCATGACATGCGTCATTATAAAAGCTTGCACGGATGTTTTTGTCAAAATGTCATAACGTGGAGAGAACGTGATCACCGATTGACCAACTACATTCGTAACCGTTAATAATATTAATAAACCGTTATTAATAACATTTATTATAGCTTGGGCAATCTCCTCTGTTGATTGACCAACTACATTCGTAACCGTTAATAATATTAATAAACCGTTATTAATAACATTTATTATAGCTTGGGCAATCTCCTCTGTAGTATAGATAGCGTCTGACAACGCTGAGCCAATAAGTATGCCATCTGACTCGGCAGGCCTAACCATTGGCAATGCCGGACCCAAAATCATGTGACCAAACTTAGTATCCACAGCAATCAACCCCTCCGGCTGAAGAACTCGCCGATCCGACAACAGAAACCTACCCAGAACGTCTGCTCCCAGTAGCAGGTCGACCGGGGCTGGAGTGTCAAAATCGGGATCCGCCAACTTGAGTCATGATGTCAGGAATCGAACGGCCGGATTCAACTTCACCAAGGGGTGTCTGCCCATGACATGCGTCATTATAAAAGCTTGCACGGATGTTTTTGTCAAAATGTCATAACGTGGAGAGAACGTGATCACCGATTGACCAACTACATTCGTAACCGTAACATTCCCCACGCCCCGTAATGATTTATTATACCTATTTACCTTGAGGCCCAACCATTTTGCTAAATCGTTCGATACAATGCAGCCCTGAGCTCCAGAATCTAATAGGGCGCGAACGTATGTTGGGTTGCCCGCCAAATCCCAAACAAGCACAGAGGCGATCGGTAACACCACCGTCTCCGGTTGGGGGGCAACAAATTGTTGGGCCGCAAATTCCTAGCGAGGGCCCCCGGGGCCCCACTCTGCCTGTAACCGATCAGGTATGCAGCTATACGCCAGAGGGTCCCATTGTACAAATGGCCCACGCGCCGGTTCCATTGCCACCCTACGATTCCCCGTAAAGGGGGGTGGGCGTGAATTCAACCGTGGCCGCTCCATGAGCGGGGGGGACATCACATGTGACCGACGAGGACGAGGCGACGAGTGGGGCGACAACTGAGGCGGCGTCCGAACCGCACCCGCATAGCTCGAAGGTGTCCCATGCCACCCGCCCGTTACGGCCTGCTCAGCACACCCAATGTCCCGCTGAGTCGGATGCTGAGTCGCAACCGAAAACTCAGGGCCCCCCATGTAATGATCCTGAGTGCGGCCCTGCACCCTAGTACTGCCCTGTGCACGTGGGGACGTTGGCCCCTGAGTTGCGCTCCGAGTCGCAAACGAATTCTCAGGGCCCCATGCCGTGTCACCCTGGGTACGGCCCTGTGGTGGCTGTTGGCCGGACCGGTTCATGCACAACAGATTGTTGTGGGGCCCACCACAATATCCGCACATTTGTGTGCGCGTGCAGTCCCTAGCCATGTGTGGCCCGAGGCACAGGAAACACCAGCTCCGCTGCTTGGCCATCCGGCGCCGTCCCTGAACCCTAAGTTCCCCGAACTTATTGCAATTGGCCACAGCATGGCCAATCTGCCTACAACATGGGCAGGTCTCACCATGTGGGGTCAATTCACTCACAGTCCCATACGACTGCCGGTTGGTGCGGTCCTTCCTCGTCGGAGGGCCCCTACTCACAGCGCTCCCGGCAGCTCTCTGTGGCTCCGAAGGATGGGTGACCGTCAACCCCAAATTCTCTGCCCGTCGAGCCTCTTCTTCCAAAAATCCGACCAAGTCGGAGAAGGCGGGCAGGTCCTCGGCCGACCTCCCGTGAGACTGTTCGAAACGAGTCTGCACGTCAGCGGGTAGGCGGGAAAGTACAATGTACAACAGTAGGTACGACCATTCACCAACCGGAAGTCCAAGATTCTCTAGAGCCTTGGTGACGGACAACAATGGGTTCAAAACCTCCGTCTTTATGGCCCCGACCTTGTTCACAACCGGGATGCTAAACAAACGGTTCAGTTGGGCATCGGCCAACCTCCGTTTGTTGTGGTAACGTCTGACCAACAATTGCCTGGCCGTCTCATAGTTACCCTCCGTAACTGTCAAATGAGCGACCAGCTCCCTAGGCTCACCCCTCAATGCTACCACCAGCTGAGCCATCTTGACAGACTTGGTAATGTCCGATCGCATGTGCACCAAACTGTCGAACAGATTGATGAAGCTCATCCATTCACCGGACACGCCGTCAAAAGTAGGCATAGTTATGGCAGGTAACCTGGACCCCGATCCCTGATGCGGCAGAGGTGCTTCAATGTCACCATCATGGCTGGACTCGCGCTGTCTACGTATCTCCGCAGCCTTCTGCGTGATAGCAGCTGCCATCTCCATACATTGGTCGACATCCCCTATCAACCGTGACAGCCTGTCAGGTGCACAACCATCAACTGATTCCGCCTGCGCGGACAATTCGAGCACCCTATTTTAACGTTCCTTAACGTCCATATACCGCTCCAATACCACATCATGCCTATCTAAACGGTCTATCAGACCGTGTGCGGAGGAAAACCATCTGAGTTCTTTAGAAACACCCTTCTGGATTTCAGATAACGACATGATCGGAACGATACTTACTCACAATTTGCAGTAATTCAATTTTATTGGACCCTCCAGTCTACATCCCATACGAGGGAACCCTAAACCACAACTTAAACAATGTTGTTTTCCTTAAACAATAGGAACCGAGTTTTATATCTATATAAATTCTGTAAATACAATTTAGTTTCCCTTTATCATTATAACACACACAGATAGTCAATATTAGTTCAAGTTATAAATTGCTATAAACTGAAAACAATGTAATAGCCTGCTATCAATAGATGTAACTACCTATGTTAACCAAAACATTCATTCAACAGCATTACTAGACCACTAATAGATTGACTAACTGGTAATTCGATGCAAATTTCAATTCAATATATGTCTGTCTACTACCAGCAACAGACCTATAGCTTACAATACTACCAATCTATGTGGATATAGGAACAACCAGTTACTTAGCCGCCTATACCTACAGATTGATAGTCCCAAATCGTGCCTTTCTGGAGCCCTTGACGGCTGCAAATCTCAGGAAGCCACGCTCTAGCTACCAAAATGTTCAGGCTTCTCAGCACCTAATGACCTCGTAGGGGCCCATGAGCTACGAGGTAGCGTGACGATCAGGTGCCAAGAAGTGATGAACGTCGGCGATTCACCGAGCTGAAGTTATGTGGGGTAGATCTAACCTGGTCTGTGCTTCGGTCCCGTCAACCTCCTGTCTCTCTGCAAGACCCGGGTGCACCCTAGGCTCTTCTTGGTAGACAGGTTCTTCAGCCAACCAGGTATGACTGGCGGGCCAGCTTCAATGAGCACAGTGTCCAGCACAGGTTATGTTTCTACTGGTAAATACAAATCGGGCACGAAAATCCGAACTTTATCTGGTTCGAGAGACAACAACACACTCAGCTATATTAACAATCCTGAGGGAATCCCGAATACATTCCAGATGCCCTGCGATTTAATTTCAACCCCTGATCAAAACGCGTTTACATTGCGAGGGCTTTCGTCTGTCAGTTGTCAAAACTGCCAGATTGACAGCTAACGTCAAATTAAAATGACCGTTCAGAAACCATCGATCGAATATCGATTTGGAATCGAACATGATATATATACATAATGACTTGTAAGACATTCAAAACAAACACTTATTTATATTCAGACTTGTAATAGATAATATGAATAAACCATGTCTATGTATATGTCTTAGTTCAGAAACTAATCCTTCTGTATGCGGATGATCTTAAACTAATACTTCCCGTGAGTTCAGAGGATGATTATAGTTTGGTGCAGGAAGATCTAGACGCGGTTCATAGGTGGAGTGTTAACAACAAATTCCTATTTAATAAAGCCAAGTGTTATGTTATGTCATTTACGCGCTCTTCTCAGCCTATAAGCGCGACGTATACTTGGTACGGAGTCTTTGACTCGAGTGTATTCGTTTAAGGACGTAGGTGTTACGTTCGACCCCAAACTTACATTCCATGAGAACATGAGCACCTTGGCCAAGGAATGCTCTAAAAGATTGGGGTTCGTAATAAGAAAAAGTAAGAATTTTCGGAACCAGGGTGTGGTCCAATACACAGCCCTAGTGAGCACCAAACTTGAATCTGACTTGTTTGGAATCCACATGAAGGCTCTTACATACTTTCGCTCGAGAAGGTACACAAAGATTTCCTACGATATCTATATAAGAGGAAATTTGGATACTATACTTACCTTTATCCATCCACTTTCATATTGAGTATACTCGGATACAACTCTCTAGAGGTCAGACGTAACACCGAGCAGGTTCTGACTTTGTGTCGGGCTTGTCGGTACGTATGCGCGCTATTAGTGCACGACAAATATCTCCGCGCGCAGGCACCAGCTGTTAGCGGGCAGCACGCACGGCATGGTGGCGCGCCAGCAGTCTTCGCTGGTAGGGCGCGGGACAGTCTCTACGCTCTGTTGGCTCTGCAGCACCACTGACTGATCTGTTTGGTGAATCATGGAGGCATATTGTGCGAGTATGTGGAAAGTTTTGCGAGATAAATGTGTGACTGTGTTTAATTTGTTCAATTTATATTATTATTATTTTTCTATTTAAAATGTTTTAATTGTAATCGAATGTTATTTAATCGTGACATTTATTGATTGTATTTGACGGATAAATTGTAATTGAATTTATTTTTATATTGTTTTTTATCCTCTGTATTTATTTGTACATAGATTCTGTATTGACTTGCAGCCATTTCCCAACATAACGGAAATGGCTTATTTGGTAATAATAAATAAAATAAATAAATTATAGTTTTTTATATAAAAAACAATTACGAACGAAATTGAATTGAATATAAGAAAATATAGCTATTTTGGACTTTGACATTAAATATTAAATATTTATACTAAGATAAAACAAATTAAAAAAAGTTTTCTTGATAGATCATAGCTTGTTTTATGTTAAAAAAGTATTTTGGACATATTTGTTGAACGATGCTGCGTGTACGACGATTGCTGCAAAAAGAAAGGTCCAGGCATATGGAATGTCCCTACTGGAATATAGGTGACATAGAACGGAAAATTTTATTTCGAAAAACATGTTCAAAAACTAGAAAATGAATACCCAGTGTTAAATAATATGGATTTAGAAAAAGAGATGGAACATTTCGTCATAGAAGTCTGAGTAACCAGTGACGAATGAAGATTCCACGTGTTATTGCAATGATACCATAGTTACATTTGATTTTGATAGTGATAAATAAAATATTACCTTAAATAAAAAGGTGATAACGCTAATATTTAACCACCATTTTTGTCGTGTAACTTTTTACGTGTGACCCTTAACGTTTAAGAACATTTATAAATATTTTTTTTATTTATCAATTTATTTCAGATATAAATAATCCATATTTTTACATACAACATATACAAAATAAAATTTTAATTTTAGCATAATTAAATTAATAGGCATACACACATACAAACATACCCTCACACACATATCTCTACCCTCACACAAAACCACTTTACACACACATATTACACATTATGACTCAGTTATGGGATTTTCTCCTAGAAAGCTAACCTCAGGTTTCATTGCTACCAACCTAACGGCGAAGGGAACAAATGGATGAAGCGCTTGTCACTGGTACTACATAATTTTGATAGAGCCACAAATAGTATCTATAAGTATTCTGTGGCACAAAGCAGTTTTGGCTCAAATGTAGGAGATAGTTTCAAGCACCTTGTGCTATGTCCGTACATTACAAGTCTGTGGCAGCAGGCTGCATAGATATCCTCTTCTCCGCTCCTCCACTCTTCACGCCCCTGGGCGACCTCCCACCAGTTGTTGTCGTGGAACCTCAGCTCGTCACTCCAGCGCTTCCTAGGTCGGCCACGTATCTGTTTTGCATTCGGGCTCCAGAGAATCGGTAGTTTGGCCCATCGGTCTGGTTGCATACATTTATTTTACGAGAACCCTTGTATTTGCTTCGGAACGTCCTTTTCAATATAAAGAGATCATGTAAACCTTTCTCCATACAATAACACAACACAAAGCAAGGGTATCCGATATTATTATCTGATACCCTTTATAGGTTCGTAAGTAATATTCTGCATGAGTTGCATAAACATGTTTTGGATCAAACGACCCAAACTGATATACCTACGTAGACCTAGAGAGCAAATACCTAGAAGGTAACATCAAAGTACATCATCATCGAATTGTGCTCATGGCTGTATTCCCTAGCTGGTAGCTGCAGGAACATGTTGTACTCATGGCTGTATTCCCTAGCTGCTAGCTGCAGGAACATGTTGTACTCATGGCTGTATTCCCTAGCTGCTAGCTGCAGGAACATGTTGTACTCATGGCTGTATTCCCTAGCTGGTAGCTGCAGGAACATGTTGCACTCATGGCTGTATTGCCTAGCTGGTAGCTGCAGGAACATGTTGCACTCATGGCTGTATTCCCTAGCTGGTAGCTGCAGGAACATGTTGTACTCATGGCTGTATTCCCTAGCTGGTAGCTGCAGGAACATGTTGTACTCATGGCTGTATTCCCTAGCTGGTAGCTGCAGGAACATGTTGTACTCATGGCTGTATTCCCTAGCTGGTAGCTGAAGGAACATGTTGTACTCATGGCTGTATTCCCTAGCTGGTAGCTGCAGGAACATGTTGTACTCATGGTTGTATTCCCTAGCTGGTAGCTGCAGGAACATGTTGTACTCATGGCTGTATTCCCTAGCTGGTAGCTGAAGGAACATGTTGTACTCATGGCTGTATTCCCTATCTGGTAGCTGCAGGAACATGTTGTACTCATGGCTGTATTCCCTAGCCGGTAGCTGAAGGAATATATTGTTATGCATGTATTTGAGCCCACAGCCGCGTTTAGCAAAGAATGTGGTTCAGTTGTCAAAAGGAAAAAAAACGTACAGTATGAGTCAGACTCAACACGAAGGGTTACGTACCATGGTACAAGGAAATACGTAATTTGTATGGGACCCACTTTAATTTAAAAAATGCTTAGTTAACTATATGTTACTCTAGCCGCAACATAAATAGACATTCTGTGGAAATTTCGGCTCTCTACCTATTAAGGTTCACGAGATGACGGAGAGACAGAGAGACGGACGGACGGAAAGCGGGGCTATGTAATAGGGACCTGTATGGCACTCCTTGGGTACGGAACCCTCAGAAAAAATAAGGACAAGATGCTACCTCTCGCTTGCGCCTGACAGTGACATAAGCCCTAAGTGACAGATAAATTATAAATCCTTGATTCTTACACCTACTACTATAATAGCGAATCATACATAACGAATCATACATAGCGAATCATACATACGAAAACATAAATAACCATAATAATAGTAATAAAATAATGCACCAAGTTAAAAACATAAATCAGTACATAATAGACGGAGTCATCGCGTCAAACAAACTCATAATCAAAGTCAAGTCAAAATCGGAACAAACACTCAAAAAAACAGACGAATTGAGCACCTCCTCCCTTTCGAAGTCGGTTGATAATCATAATCATATATTTTTCGTAATTTAAATAAAAAAGTTAATTATTATAATTAAGCGCTATGTGGTCTACTGGTTTCACGCTCGCTTCTCACGCAGGAGACACGGGTTCGAATCCGGTGCTGGCCATGTACCGATGCGATAAATAATTTATCTCAAGTACATTACACGGAAATCGTAACGGTGATGGAAAACTTCGTGAGGAGACCTTCAATCTGCATAGCTGCAGCGATGGGCTAGCCCCCTCTTGCACAACATAGAGTATCGAATAACTGGCTTAACGTGGGCGCAAGTGGTATGGGAAAAGGCGTAACGCTATATTATGTTATGTTATTATTATAAATCTTGAATTAAACTATCCTCTGACATCTCACTGATTTATCAAAAGGCTGTGAGCGGGTTTGGTCACTTACACACAACTACTTACTTATATAACTTAGCTATATAGGTATGCATTAAGTTAATTCCGCCCGCGACCTTTTCCAAATTGTATTACTGTACTGTAACTTTATTAAGTAGAGAAAAAGAGTCATTTTAATACAATAAAGGTGCTAAAGGCTTCATTTATTACATGAAAACATTCCAGCTCTAGCTATAAATATGAAATTGTACATATGTTAACCCTAGAAGGCCGCCTGTGCCACATTTGGCACATAGAAAAAAATATAATAATAAAATTAATTTGTCATTTATAAGTGTTTATTTTATTATAACTTACTTTGTTTTATGTACACTTGTATATCAACAAGGAAAAAATATAAAAATATATCAGAAATCAATAAAATGTTCCTGAAGGTCGAAAATGGACTCCAGAGAAAGAAATAACCCAAATTACCTTATTTTTAAACGATCGCCGTATTTTTATTCAAAATAAAAAATATAATCGAAAAAATAATCACAAATAAAAAAAACTGTTTTTAGGGGGGCTCAATTTTTTTTAATTTTTTCTCTAAGTATTCATAGAAGTCATAGAAAAAAATGAGCCTTGTTGGGTAAAAAAATTAAAATGCAAAAATTCGAATCCAGTCATCTATCATCATCTATAGAATTAAAACATTTATCTACAGCTACTACTAAACCATGGTGGTTTAAACATAGCCTTTCCTTTGGTTCGTTACCAGAGTGTGTCACACGGATAGCATTTGTTAGTGTATATTCGTACATTTCACGCTTCGATGACGTCACCTGGCAATTCCCACACTGGCCCAAATGCGGGTACGCGCCATTTAAGGGATGTAACTATGCATAATTCCACCATAGTCCAGTCTAGTCTAAGGCCTTGATTGGCCTAAAACCAGTGTTAACTTATTTAGCAAACTTCGTTTAAAATTAACGTAGTCTCTTTACTGCGCTAGGGTAGGCAAGGTTTAATAATTAAGTTGTAGATGCTAACTACATTTCAAGTTGCGAAGATCGAAGTGGCCACAAAAGCTCCGGAGATTGAGCTGGAACTAAGAGATCTATTTAGCGCTGATTCTGAATTCTGTTTGATCGAAGATTGTTACTGTATAATTACCTACCTAGGTATACAGGCAAGAAGGCGAGACCTGATAATTGCGATTCTGTGCGTGCACACATATAGTGTACATAGTAAAGTAGCTTGAAGCGAAGCCGCCCACTCACACAATCGCATTTCTTAGGTCTCGCCTTCTGAACTATACTTGCTTGATAGATCACATTTCCAGAGAATGAAGTGGGATGGCCACCTATCACCTATCATGCAGGGAATCCACACTTGTACCTCCGCGTACCTACTGACGTGTTTTTTATATACCTCAATAGTGTCAATCCAGTGCCATACTCAATGTGAGATATGCAAGAAATTCATTTTTATTTAGTATGTGTTTCTGTATCACACGAGGTTAAATCAAGACACTTTAAGCTACAGTTCTGTAGCTTCAAACGAGTTGACGCCGAATGAAATAGTAAGTACTAAAATGCAAAACAATACCTATGTACGTTTGTCAAATGTTACCTACCCTCGAACCAGCGTGTCCAATTATTTAAGTTGATGTTTTATTCAACTGCAATATGCTGCAAAATGGGCATATGTGTACGATACAAAAAATCACAAATTTGCAAATTCTCTTATGTGTGCCTGTCTATACGAAATTTCATTTATTGTACTTAGCTCAGCGTCTCATACGATAAGAATAGAAAAGAAAGATTCCTATGCTGATGTCCCGATATTACCAAAAATACATTAATGCTGCAGCTCCTGTTTTAGCGCGATTTGTTGATTGTTAATACACCACACACCACCAAAAGGCACATAGGAGACATAAGCTCCGAATATTATATTCTTCTTTGTTTTTCGCCAGACGGAACTAAAATAGGTACCTAAAATAGGTAAAATAGGCCCTACAAAACGTTTACCATAGTATATCAAATAAAGTATGAAGATCCGCTTCCCGTCGAATTTTGATGACGTCATATTCCATGATAGTCTACTGGTGGAGGCGGATGGTCAACATCTTGAGCTAGACTATGGTGTTTGCTACACAGTACCTAGGATACTATCGGCGTTTTTTGCGATCTGTCGAAGGCATATGATGTTGTTTATCATGAAACGCTACTAATGAAATTAAATCATTATTAATTGAATTGAATCTAGTAGGATCATATAGCAATAATAATTCAAATGGCAGAAATCAATGGCGTTGAATCTGATGGATCGGGTGTAAAATTCTAAAATTACCTATCTGTATTTTATGGTGGAAAAATTGACTGACATAGTGTTGCTTGCTGATGATACTTCGGTGGTAAGACAAAGTGGAAAGACAAAAAGAAGATTTTGATGATTTAAGTGATCTATTGTCTTTAACTTTAAATTGGTTGACACTATTCAACATCAAATTCTCACTTCCAATTATATGACAGGTTGAAACCGGTTTAGTGTTACACGGTAGAATTAGTAGTTATTCTGCATATTATTTATATTAATTCATAGTAAATCTATTCTAAAAAGAGCTTTAAAAATCAATGATTATGTGCTTCGCTCGATTCAAAGTCAAAGTCAAATAGATTTATTACTGTACATTCTAACACATACTTAGCAAACGTCATTTTTTGCCTCCTCTCTACATTGGACCACTGTGAGAGAAGAAAGTCGTAGAAACACCCACAGATTGATTTTTACGTCTCTTTTAAAATTGCTTGTGCTTAACTAATACAAATATTACAATATTAATTATTATATATTATAAGAATGTGTTGAGCCAGATTAACCCCCATACAGTCCCATCATTTATGTAATCTTGAACATTGTAATATCCATTTTTCGACAAAGTCGCTTTTACAGCTTTTTTAATTGCTAGCAATTTCAAAATCTCCAGAGGTATCTTTATTGTAGTAGAGAATGCACTGACCCTTGAAAGAATTGCTAACCTTCGCGAGTCTAAACCGGGGCGCCACTAGTCTTTGATTATTTCTTAGGTATAATTACAGCTATCGCTCAGTTTGTAAAATATTGGAAGGTTCTTGCGTAAATACATTATATTTTCGAAAATAAATTGACTAGCTACAGTCAGTATGTATATTTCTTTTAAAATCTCTCTTAAGGAATCTGTTCGTTCTAAATTATAAATTGCTCGAATAGCTCTTTTCTGTAAAATAAAAATCGTTTGAATATCCGCTAATGTCCCCCACAACAAGATACGATGGGACATGACACTATGAAAGTAACTAAAATATACTAGCCATATCCGTTTTTTGTACCATCGTAAATGAAAACTTAAGCACTAAACTAATAAAACAAAAACAAAAAGAAAATAATGTTATGTATGAACGTGGATTTGAACCCAGAACTTAGATTGCGCAACTGATACCAAACCAGTTGCGCCACCACAACCATGTGATAAGCCGCCAACTACGATCATATTTGAATATTGATATGGTTTGTTTCATCGCGGGAGTGTTTAAGCGCATCTCTTGTATGGGGGCCCTTTTAATTTATAAAATCCCGCTGACGAACAGACAGACAGACGGATAGATAGACAGCGGAGGTTTAGTAATAGGCTCCTATTTGGCACTGTTCGGGTAGGCACGGAACCCTAAAAACGACGTTTTCTAACCAAATGTAAATATCTACAGTACTAAAGAAACTTTGACTTTGATCTAGCTCGGTTCTGTATTTCGAATCCAAACAAATTCAAATATAATCGCTTTAGAAGACAGATCGTGTGAAATTACCGCGCGTTGGCGAACAGCTATCGAAACATCAATTGGAATGCTATTGTGATTAATTTCACAGATACAGAATAGGGCAACAGAATTCCAAGATTAAATGCATAGATACTCAGGCATCGCGTTTATGAAACCATAATAAGGTCCGCAGTCGGGGCCCGCGCCGTCCCCGCTGCGTCTTTAATCTTCAAATGGGCGACTGATGACCGCCTGCCGCGCGCCCCGCCAGGGTTCATTATTACTTGTTATTTTTAATTGGCACTGGATTCCTTTTTACTTGCAGTAAGCAGAGCAAGCGTGCTCGGCACGTGCTGCCGAATCGCATATTAATTATAGATATTTAGTTAACATTCATATTTCCTCTGGATGCAAACTAAAGCTACTGCCCGGTAAACGTGCAATAACGTACACTGGCCCGCTAAGAAAGTCTATTCGATGTGACGTTTGCCGTCGTGACTTTGCGGGGTCAAAGTACTTTATTGCACTTTTATCTGGCAGTAGCTATAGAATGATTTATCTCATCCAATGATATAGGAGAAATCTCCTAAGTATATCATTGGATGAGAAACAGTGACGTCACCCATTCATTCTAAGACCCGAGGTTTACAAAGACGGCAAAAGAAAAGCTTTAGGTGTGCATACCTATTATTTGATAAGTTTATTTTTACAACTAGTTATACAAAAACTTTTTAATTTTTTATATCAACTTATTACAGTAACCTCCTTATTCATAAAACTTATCAAACCTATGATAGCTAAAACCTGCTTTATCATTTTCGCACAAACACAAATTTCAAAGAGACAGAGAAAGACAAACGTATTATACCGGCATTATAGTTAAAATGGATTTATTAGACGTTTATGTATAAGGCGGTAACCGGTGTTACCACAAAAAATAAACTGCGTTTTACCTCTAAGCAAACCTCAAATACAATTTGGTTTTTAAACAAGTGTTGAACAGTAGTTTATGTTTTTGTAGTATCTAACCTATTTTAGGTATGTATTATTGGAATATCATTTCCATTATAGGACTATTCGTTTCACTTATTTGAATACAACACAACATCATCTAATCCGACTGTGTCTGGCTGTTATCACTTATCACTCTTCACTTATCACTTATCACTCTTCACTTATCACTTATCACTCTTCACTTATCACTTATCACTCTTCACTTATCACTTATCACTCTTCACTTATCACTTATCACTCTTCACTTATCACTTATCACTCTTCACTTATCACTTATCACTCTTCACTTATCACTTATCACTCTTCACTTATCACTTATCACTCTTCACTTATCACTTATCACTCTTCACTTATCACTTATCACTCTTCACTTATCACTTATCACTCTTCACTTATCACTTATCACTCTTCACTTATCACTTATCACTCTTCACTTATCACTTATCACTCTTCACTTATCACTTATCACTCTTCACTTATCACTTATCACTCTTCACTTATCACTCTTCACTCATCACTTATCACTCTTCACTTATCACTTATCACTCTTCACTTATCACTTATCACTCTTCACTTATCACTTATCACTCTTCACTTATCACTTATCACTCTTCACTTATCACTTATCACTCTTCACTTATCACTTATCACTCTTCACTTATCACTTATCACTCTTCACTTATCACTTATCACTCTTCACTTATCACTTATCACTCTTCACTTATCACTTATCACTCTTCACTTATCACTTATCACTCTTCACTTATCACTTATCACTCGTTACCAAGCTGACTCAATGTATTTCAGACAGATAACCAGTTGGCGATAAATTGATTAGTCTCATTAAGCTGTCGAGACAAGTTCGTAATTTATCGCAAGAATCGTACAAACAGCAGATTGCGCCGCGGGACTTACACTAACAGCTTGTCTTGACTGTCACCTTATCCCTCAGTGCGCTTACAAGTTTAAAGATAAATTGCGGCAAAACTGGCCAAACTGTGCCTCTGCCACCGAACGGGAAAAGACGTGACTGTATATACGTTTGAAGATATTAGGTTTTAACCCCCTAGCTGGCGTAGGCTTGCAGAATTTTCGTTGGTTTTGTACTTCAACACCAAGAGTTAAGGATGTGTGTGGTGGTATGTATGTGGCAGGCAGATTGTATGATTCCACATTTTACAAACGGCGTCGTCCGTTTACAAACACGCGCTGTTATGTCTATGCCGAAGGCAAATTGCAAATTGAAATTAAAATAGCAAATTATCAGGGCAAAACACTACGGTAGCTTAGGTGAAAATTGACACTCCTTTATGTTTTAAGTATTTTTTGTTGTTCTTACATGTTCAACCTAACACGAAGGATAAAGGGGGCTTCGTTTCGCTCACGCCCTTTACCCTTTACCTAAGCTACCGCAGTATTTTGCCCTGATATTTTTTGCAACTTTTGGTGTTCATTTATACATTTTGGGTAGGAAAAAAATATTTTGGTGATCATTATATTTGTTGCCTTTTATTTATAACACACGTAAATTTCGTACATCAGCCATAAGTCAACTTCACGCTGCTTCACTGTTTCACACTCGACTCGCACCGAGCTTTTGTGTCAGCAGCGAACTTAATGACGGTCGCGTCAGAAGCTTTGCCGGAGCTTTGGCGTTTGTTCATCGGCTCAGAATTTACGCCCGATTTAACGGAAGGTTTTTTCCCCTTTCTGGGACTACACACGTTGTTAGGCTTTGGCGGTTGTGTAGAACAAAGGATGTGTTTGTCGGTACGACAGGGGTGTTCTGAAATGTCACGACTCTTGACCGTGATTATGTAACGCGATATCCACTGATGAGTTTATTGACATATATAACGCTTGGGGGTGTTTGTGATAAATATCGGTAAATAAAACCTTCATATAAATTATTGCATCTAAGGCGATAACAAACATATATAACTTTGCTTATCGTCACCTATCTTTGATTTCCTTGTCTCGTAGTTATTAAATACCTGTTAAATCCGTTATTTGATGGGAAGGAAAACTTCAATCTCCAAAATGCGGCTATGGGATAGCCCCCTGTCGCACAAAATGGAAAATTGGACGCTATGTTGTTGCTGCTGTAATTAATTTATAATCTTTTTCAGATGTGAGTAAGGGCGAGCGCCATGCCATGTCCTGCTGATGACGGAGGTAAAGGTGAGTTGGCTTGTTACTAACTATTCTTATCTTTGATTACATGCCAAATTCCTGCAAGCTATGTCCCGCAAAACGTCAAAACCGAGGAATATACTCTACTTTTCACACCTCCTGCGAGAAAATATAAAAAGCAAGGCTACTAAAAACACAATTTTACTTAAGTCAATTAATGTGACATTTATGTTTGATACATTAGTCCAGTTGCAGCGTCTTGCACCAATCGCGGGATGTGTTTTATTTAAAATATGTTCCATTGAGCTCGCCGTGGCCAGCTCGGTTTTCGAATAAGTTATCTCTATAGTTCCACTTCAATAAAATGGTGTTTTTAGTGGCCTTGCTTTTTATATTTTCTCGCAGAAGGTGCGAAAAGTAGTAGGGGATAAAGCTGTTTTGTCTTGGGCACGCTCGAATCCCTCACTGCACTCAGGACTCAGCCTTAATTCCCTCCCTTCTCTTGGGAATTAACTTATAACACCCTCTCTTCGCTAGGGAGTCAAATCTGGAGTCCTTCATTACGTTCGGGATTCAATATCGATCCCTTGACATAAAACAATGCTTTATCCCCTTGGTGCATTATGTTATATGTACTGTTGTTACCGTAGATATTTACTATTGTTGCTGTGTTGCCTCTTCTCTATTTTGGACCAATGTAGGAGAGGTAGAGCAAGTAACACAAAACATTTCGCTGATTGAAGACAGTGACTGTCAAAATCAAATATCGTTGCCTGATTAAGCTAATGGCATTAGTGATATAATACATCAACTTATTTATATCTCTAGTTAGGCATTTCCATTCATAGCTAGCATCACGTAATCCTTTGTAGAGTAATGAACATTGTAGTCATTTTATCAACGCCTTGAGCCCCGAACGTGATACTCCATAATTGGTATAATTTAAACAATAAAGTCGATCAAGTGCGGGTCGCACTCGTAAACGAGGGGTTCCGTACCATCGTACAAGAAAACTAAAAGCTGTTCACCCGCCGGCCGGCGTCGATTCTAGGTATTAGAGCATTACTCACACAACAACCGGCGCGCTCACGCACACACACAAGCCGCACAGTATGACAATGGCCGCACTAATTCTGACTTAGCACTGGAGTGATAGAGACTCCGAGTAGAAAAGTGATCTGAAACGATGATTAGGTGTTTTCAAATCGGCACAATCGTGATTATAATGATTTCATATAAATATTTTACATCACAATACCAAAATATAACAAATTTTATCTTATGTTCGGGGTGTAACAGAGAGGTGTGGTCATATTTTAGGGGGTTGCTAGGGCCATCATTCTAAACAACTTTCGCCATGAAATCGATTTGATCAGAGCAATTTTATTTTTAAGTTATTCCTACATTTTAGGCCGGGCGATCAGCTGATTTGAATTGAGAAGCGAAAAATAATGTTGCTTTGATCAAATCGAACCATACTTATCTGCTACAGCCTGTAGATTTAAATTAAATTTGGAAATGCCGGAGGGTGTTTTCCTATATAACACCCATATGCACTAAAATAATAAAACAGAAATAAAATAATATCATGTCCGAACGTGGATTCGAACCCAGAAGTTGAAGATTGCGTAACCTATATCAAACCAATTGCGCCACCACAACCATGTGATAAGCCGCGAAATCTACGAACATATTTGAATCATGATCTGGTTTTTTATATCACGGGGGGTGTTACATGGGCTTGGATGGTGACCTCCTTTAATTTATAAAATCTCGTGCAGTTCATTATTTGTTGCTGTAGCGGCAACATAAATAAACATCCCGTGAAAATTTCAACTGAGGGTACGGAACCCAAAAAAACTGAAACTTAAGAAAAACCTACTTCAATTTTATCCTATTCGATTAACAACCAGTTAAGCAATCATGTCGAATTGAGTAGCTCCGGTGGCAATATGTAGTCTTCATCATCAGTTCACTTTACCAAATTATGCTTCCAATAACTGCTGCTTCCAAATGCATAGGATACTACACAAAATCCCTATAGGTATGCTTTACTTTATGAGTTCCCTAGATTTCTCCTTGATCTCATCATCAGGCCCTGACTGACATTGATTAATTGTCGAGAAGCTCTGCTGGTACCTCACCATCACACACTTCACCATATGCATTAAGGCGAGAAAACATTACCTAATATAGTAGTTTATGTGCCTGCTACATAATGGAGGGCATTAATACTCGAGAGTGGGTTTGTTAAGTGTAACTGATGACTAAGACCACAGCTGGCCACCGGAACTGTCAAATACTAGGTATCCCATCAGGTCTAGGTATACACACGTATCATAAACCCTCTTTACTGCGTCCGAAAACCACACGTTACGACCAGCATAATGATAAACTTCTTGGTAAAAACTCATTTCTTATCTGAATATTGATCATTATGACCATAATATACCAAAATTTGTTAAATTATGACATTCAAATTTCGAACGCCGACGCCCGCCGACTTACGTGCCGCCCCTAGTTTGTCTGTGAAGTTGGTACTACTGTACAAGCTTAACAACTGCAGAGCTATGATCAATGCCACAATGCCGGTCGAACATGCGGTTCCTGAACACATCAAAGAGAGCTTACGATATGTGTGTAGATAAACTAGTGTATGTAACTGTACATAATTAAGCATTAAAACTCTCGAATGATATTATTATGAAACTCACCTTCGGATCGTTTCATTAACCCACTCTCGAGTATTAATGCCCTCCATTATGTAGCAGTCACATAAACTTTATATTTAAATATTATGATATCTAATGGAATTTCATACTTACTTACTGGACACTTTTATAGTTCTTTTTTAAGTATTATGATATGTAATGGGATTTCATTCTTACTTACTGGACTCTTCTAAAAATTGTCCAGGATGAGTCACTTTCGGATACTATCTTCACAGATGTTACGGGAACATTCCATACTATTTTTGAGAAAAAACGGTTTACCGATATTACTAGTAGTCGAAATAACGATTTGCCGATATCTCAGTTCGGCTAAGGTTGTGTTCGCTGAGGGCAGTAAGGTAAACCTTGTTAGTGATCCAGTATAGGTGCTCGCAGTTCCTATAGCTTCTTGTCTCGGCTTCAACGACACTTTCAGGAAAGAGCCAGGTCGTATATCATCTGGATAGGACACAAGTGGGTTGGGTCCGAGTAATTGGATAGAAAACAATGCTTGGAAATCTATACCGTGCTGCTACAAAAAATATTAAACGCCGTTTAACTTCAAAACAAACGTCAAATCCCATACGTTTTTGTTTTTAAACAACTGTTGAACAGTTGTTTATTTTTTTGTGGTAAGGCCCTAAGAGTTTAACAGGAAGGGGTAACCACATTTGGGGTAGTTTTTTTGAACAGCTTACTGTTACATCTGGAGGTCTACCACAACGTCTTATGCCGATCCTGATAAGGAACCAAAACTACCATGCCCGTCTTAAAACAAGTCATGGTGTTAGGTAAATAAAGCCTTGGAATGGAAATGGTTGCCATGGTGATGTTCTTGTATTGTACCTTAACTGAATCGCTAAAAGATTCTGGTAACCCACCAGATTACGTCATGTCTGCCACGCATGTCTAGTATCACACATACTATAATACTGGTAGCTTACTGGTAGTATACATGCATGAATACTATCGATATTATAAATTTACAACTTTAGCTATGTTGTAATTTCTTAAGAGCGGCTGAATTTTCAAGTTTTCTTTGCAATTAGACACATCGCTTAGCGGCGCCAGTATTGCTCAGTCAGTCGCTTACTGTCAGCCCTATAACTTGCAATTAGAAACATCGCTTAGCGGCGCCAGTATTGCTCAGTTAGTCGCTTACTGTCAGCCTCACAACTTGCAATTAGACACATCGCTTAGCGGCGCCAGTATTGCTCAGTCAGTCGCTTACTGTCAGCCCTATAACTTGCAATTAGACACATCGCTTAGCGGCGCCAGTATTGCTCAGTCAGTCGCTTACTGTCAGCCCTACAACTTGCAATTAGACACATCGCTTAGCGGCGCCAGTATTGCTCAGTCAGTCGCTTACTGTCAGCCCTACAACTTGCAATTAGACACATCGCTTAGCGGTGCCAGTATTGCTCAGTCAGTCGCTTACTGTCAGCCCTATAACTTGAAATTAGACACATCGCTTAGCGGCGCCAGTATTGCTCAGTCAGTCGCTTACTGTCAGCCCTACAACTTGCAATTAGACACATCGCTTAGCGGCGCCAGTATTGCTCAGTCAGTCGCTCACTGTCAGCCCTACAACTTGCAATTAGACACATAGCTTAGCGGCGCCAGTATTGTTCAGTCAGTCGCTTACTGTCAGACCTACAACTTGCAATTAGACACATCGCTTAGCGGCGCCAGTATTGCTTAGTCAGTCGCTTACTGTCAGCCCTATAACTTGCAATTAGACACATTGCTTAGCGGCGCCAGTATTGCTCAGTCAGTCGCTTACTGTCAGCCCTACAACTTGCAATTAGACACATCGCTTAGCGGCGCCAGTATTGCTCAGTCAGTCGCTTACTGTCAGCCCTACAACTTGCAATTAGACACATCGCTTAGCGGCGCCAGTATTGCTCAGTCAGTCGCTTACTGTCAGCCCTACAACTTGCAATTAGACACATCGCTTAGCGGCGCCAGTATTGCTCAGTCAGTCGCTTACTGTCAGCCCTACAACCGTGTGAACAAAGCCATATATCAAATAAAAAACTGTGCGGCAAATCAATTCATCTTGCAACTAAATCTGGGGTCACGGCAGTGCCCCGTGCCAAGTCGAGCAAAGTTTAATTATTTATTCAACCACTGCACTATGACGAACAAATTAATTTACGCCGCAATGTTTGTCCAAGTAATAAATTAAACGTTGCGTGTTTTAGTACATGTATGTTTAGTATGAAACTAATTTTATGGAACTAAAATAACGTCTTCCGTGTATTCTAATATTGCGTTTCCTGTAACTGATTTACAACGACTAGGCACTTTATGTGACTGTCTACTGTACAACAGGTAGGTACTTCATGTCCATAAAGGTAGAGCTAATCTTTATGCATCATCTGATTTAAGAGAGCCTTCCTCTATTATAGGATAGTTACAGAGAATACAGTCCGATCTTCTAGAGGCTGTAACAGAAAGGTGCAGTTATATTTTCGGTTTAGTGGATTTTTCGGGACAGCGTTCCGAGCAACGTTCACAACCAAACCGATTTTATCAAAGCAACTTTGTTTTTTACTTCTCCATACAAATCTGCTGACCACCCGGCCCAAAATGAATTAGTCATTCCTAGTGAAAGTTGTTAAGAATAATTCATAATCTCTTTATTGCACACAAAATTTACAGCAAAAATAATCTACATAACAACATCTTAAAATATGACTACATATTTCTGATACATCCTGTGCTAAGTGTTAAGGCTATAACCAGAATTATTGAACCAATGACTAACTGATATACCCCACAAGTATTTTTTTTATATGCGTGATGTAAAATGTTTTTTTCAATGTCCTGGGGATATATATGATTAAATAAAAAAATTGCAACACTGACTTTGTGGAGTTCAGTTTAGACTCACTATGTGAGTAATTTTGGTGAAGAATTTCGAAAGCTCGAGCTAACTCAGCGTTGGATTAACAATATTGTCACCCATCTTTAAGCATAGCAAGTTATTCAGAATGATCTCCCTATCAACCCCTTAAAATATAACTACACCTTTCTGCTACATCCTGTATCGATAGACACACGCCCGCGTACCAATATTGGCAATAGGGATAAATGAAATAACTGGTTCGGGGACGTTTGAGTTGGTATTTAACCGAAAATATGCGCATTTTGTTTCGGATACATTGAAAGGAAATGGTAATAAAATTAAATATAGTTTAACCTTTTACTTTTTATGTTTTAGATGCCGCAAAGGAATAATAAACTGGAAAACACCTGGCAGTGAAAATGCGATAGTCCCGAGTGGAGAAATCCAGGATTTATTACATTTATTTGTACCTAACCTAACTAACCTACTTTCAACGAACCCTTGGTCTGTTGACCTCGGTCTAGGCAGCACACTCTTAATTTAATGAAATCGTTCTACAACATGCACTTTATCATGAGTTAAAAATTAAGTTTACGCTACGGAAAGTTATTTATGCTCTACAGCCGTTTCCTTACTTTATACTGTCTTCAAGAACAGTTGTTTTTGTTCTGTTCCACTTGCACACAGCGACTAACGACTTTATAACTTCCTACCTATTTCATGTCCAGTACAGTTTGTTGATTGTTATGATGTTACCCAGTTTAGCTGCTTGTTTTTTTTTTTGGAGGGTAATAAAAATGGAATTACCCATGCCCAGGAGTCAGACCTCCCTGCTATGTCCGGGTCCCCACATATTGAGCGGGCATCAGCTCGTGTGGTATACGGACTACAAACAACCCCTTTGTGTTAACAGTTATCTGTTTAAGACTTTGCTGTGAGCCATGGCCTCGGTATATGCTGAATGCTTTCTACCTGCAGTTTGCCCTTTTGGGCGATATATATTAGAGATGCGCAAGATGGTACACAAAAATGAAATGCAACATATCTCATCACCGTCGAACGAGTATCATATCTTCTAGTCATCACCTTATCACCCATCACTCTAATCATTACACTGAACCGCCGCGCTCTGTCCGACACCGAGGAGATGAGTGAGATAATTGTAATCGCTACGCATATGCAACGCGCGTAATGAAGTCTGACTGAAATAGGTAAAGAAATGTTCTTCAACGTTATTCGTGCGCTGCACTGCTAGGACCACCGATTACTTACGTTAAAACATTTGACTGACAATTCACCATAAGATAACGATACACACTCAGGTTGCAAATTTTTACAGAGAAATTGAGATCTTTTAAAATAGATAACAAAGTTGCATAATGCTTTCGCTTTTTGCATAGAAATTAACGAAATACAAAAAAATAAAATTGAATCGTATTTACTGCGCCATAAGTCACATAATGTTTGATAGTCTTTCTCGCTTCGTTGAGACGGCCAGCGTACCTATCCGAAAATACGACGCCGACTGAGTATTGCCGAATGCCGAACCGAACGAATACGAAGCGAAGGTGATTTGTAATAATACGAGCAAAAAAGCGACGGCGCGCCGACCAGCGCCCGAGCGCCGGCCGAGCGATGCCGAACCAAATTGATGGGTGATATGTAATGCCTAAAGCTCTCGCGTGACGAGATATGTTGTATTACCTCTCCGAGTGTCATAACAGTTGTGATATCATACGCATCACCTACCCATGTCTAATAAATATGTGCATATGATATATATGGGAGGAGTTTGCCTGCTTACCCGATTTTACGAGCGGACATCAGTTCATAGTCAGCGGGCATGATAGCGGCATGTTAGGGGGGAGCGGCATGTTGGGGGGGTTTAGTTACTTGTATCAAAGCTTCCATCCATATTTATAGGTAGAGGCCATTAACCATTGCTTCGGTTTAAATCTACTGGTTGGTCGGACACGAATGCGATTACAAGAAATTCTAATAGAACTCGTACTACTTGTACACGTGAATTGACGTCTTATTTCTTGCGCGAAGTATCTTAGAAAAATAAACAAGTGTTGTTCTCCTCTGTCGACATTTCAATTTCATTTCAATATTTTTTTAAGTGTGATTAAGTTTATGTGTTAAGTATTTTATCTACACACGTATCATAAACCCTCTTAACTGCGTCCAAAAACCGCACGTTACGATCAGCATAATGTTAAACTACTTTGTAAAAACTCATTTCTTATCTGAATATTGAACATTATGACCATAATGTGTAAATTTTCTACATATTATGACATTCAAATTTCGAACGCCGACGCCCGCCTGCGTGCCGCCCCTACTTTGTCTGTGAAGTTCGTACTACAGAACAAGCTAAACAACTCAATGCCACAATGCCGGTCAAACATGCGGTTCCTGAACACATCAAAGAGAGCTTATGATATGTGTGTAGATAAACTAGTGTATAGTAACTGTACATAATTAGGCATTATGTATCAGTCACATAAACTACTATTTGTTATTCTTATAAGTTCAACCTACATTTGCAAATCAGCTGTTGTCGTGACGCCATCTTGTTTTCCAACACGCTGGCTTTCGGTAAGACAGATTGTTAAAAGTTTTCGACGATGCTTTATTTAAATCAAAATACTAGTGACCTGGTCAAACGTCGGCATTTAATTAACGGTCCAGAGAGTTAGTTAAGTGTCTGATTTAACGAACTAATAATATCAATTGTAGTGAATCTGCTGCCGCGCGCGACACAGAGATCGCTCGCTTCCGGAGTAGCGACTTTTTGAACAATAACAGCCTCTTATTGCGGTTTTCAACTTTTTATTAGACAAACAGACAAATATCATAAATTACATAGGAACTGTGCCAGCGCTATTTCGATCGGTCCACGTCGATTTATGACCGGACAAACTTTATTCCCATAACTAACTAACACCGACATTTAGTTCATTCCTATTGCAGGCATTATCATGACTGGATTTGGTATCGGGACAAAATATTTGTCACACAACCTTTTCGGCAATGCCACATTATATATTATGCAAACCTTATGAAAAGCAAGCTGTAATAGCCCTTGGTTTTAGCCGGGTCATACTGTTGTAAGTACTGAATTCATTATAGCCCGCTGGTTAATAATATGATTTTCACTTCTCATAGTTCTTATATAAAGATCTCGAAGTCTAATTTCGTGAAATACGCACGGCGCACACCGCTCAGCGCAGCACCCCGGAGGCGAAATCGGCGACGCTCCGAACTTATTTGAAAATAGAACTTATTCGAAAATCGCGCTGGCCACGGCAAGCATTCTAAATAAAACAAAAGCCGCGAGTGTTGCCCTCTTGTAAGAAGAAGATATAAGATATACTTACATTATCTTTCCACAACTGGACTAATGTATAAAACATCAATGTTCACTTATAATTTATGGTCTTTTTATTGTCTCACAAATAGTGTGAATAGAAGAGCAAAACCCTCGCTACGCTCAGGAGTTAAATCTGGAGTCCTTCGTTACGTTCAGGATACAATATCGCGCCCGCGACATAAAACAGCCTAGGGCTTTATCCCTTTGATCTATAATCTTCTGTTATTGATGTCGGGGTGGTAAGTGGCAAAACTGATAACTGATGAAATATGAAATCCTCTAAGCCTTATATCAATGCCATGCCGTCGCCAACACGCCCACAGGTATGAGTAGCAATTTTTTTTTTTTTTGTGGAAAATTACGGAACTTTAAATGTTAAAAAACGAAACTTATTGCAGTGAAATCTAGATAAGAGTTAACATCTTTATTTTTTGTTGAAGAGTCTTCCATTAGACGAATTAAATCAGTATGACAACCAACTCTAAATTCAAACTCAACAACATTATTTTACCTTCAAAGTAGTTCCCAGCCTTTGTCGTAGATGCCTGAGGGCAGATTTACCATCTGAAGTTGTATCTACCAAAACTACCAAACAACTCCACTCCGTTTGTCTCGCTTACTGCCTACTGCTGCCTGGGGCGACACCCTGCCTTACTTAAGGACCTTTTGTTGAACCGTGATACTGTTCTGTTAAATTTTCGCTTTCCGTTAGACGCCCCAATGTGGACATTCCACATGGAAATGCATTAAGATGCTTCCATGAGGAATAAAAGCCGCGTGAAGACGATGAAAAAGTTTGATAAACATGATAAAACCCTTTGTGAAAACTGCTATTGGACCATGTGGTGCGTGTACACATGGTGCTGAGCCATACAGCTTTGAAGATAGTTTGATTCGTGACCGCACTACAACACGTCAAGCATATTTTTTCCAGTGGCAGTTTTCCGTAATTTTACCCTTCACGCAGATGCGATGACGCATTGTTCACCTTCACACTGGCAGATTCGATAGGCAACCAGATCAAGACCGTTATATTTCCAGAAACTCATAATAAAACGCAAGATTTGCGTCAGCAGGCCTCACCAACCCGATTCTATCACTAACGGGCTAGTGAACTAGGTTGCTTGCTATTTATGCCTTTGCCTGGTGTTTGTTTGATGCCGTATGCTGCAGCGTGAGGATTCCGATCCAGTGCACCTCTCACTCGACAGTGACTCGATGATAGTAATGTGCCGCCGGGTAAACTACCATTTGCCGGTGAGTAATTCAGGGAATATGCCAATCTTAAGGTGTACCTACCTCACTTATTTACTCGTGGAAAAATCCCATTTAGAGCTGCAAGTATTCCCAGCAAATCTAGGGCTTACGGAATATTACTTACTATCGATATTCCCAGTTTCCTCGAATAGCACTCCTTACTTTATACATTACCCCTTCTGCTAGATACTTAGTTCAATAAATTCACTGGCGTTTATTGTGCCGCCACGTATTGGTATTAGCACGATGGTTATTGTGAAATGACCATCTTTGAAGCGTTATTTTTCCTAAATGAGACACATTCTAAATCCAGAAAAAATATATATGAAGACATCCCTTTCCTTCAATTGTAGAGTTTGAAAACATCAACAATTGTCAACAAAACATGTTTTTCACCTAAAGAGTGTGCGTGCTTATTGGGATCTAAAGGAAATTGGAGGAAGCAATATTGATATGGTTCTTGTGTCAAAAATAGGTTATTAAAAAATCTTAAAACGATTGAAACCATACAGGATGTAACAGAAAGGTCAAATTTTAAGGGGTCTTTAGGGACAACTTTTACTATGACACCGATTTGATCAGATCAACTTTATTTTTATTTCCTCCAAAAGCTTTGACCCGGGCGGTCAGCTGATTTGTATGGAGAAGTATAAAACCCTTAAAATATGACTTAAACTTTATGTTAAACCTTGTAGTAATAATCAGTGGTTTTTGGAAAATAGATAAAAAACACTTCTTTCGCAATGTTCTGCCGCAGTCATTGACGCAACAGTCATGTTGCCATGTGAACTATAATGAACTTTATTTTAATACAGTTCATTTCAAAATGACAACCACCACGAATCGAGGATTTATTCGCATCGCGTCAACCGGCACTGCGTCAAAGTCAAAGTTCTTTATTGGACCACTCCTTTAATGGACCATTGATTTTTAGATCTCTTTTAAAAAAATATTGTGCTTAACTAATACAAATATTACAATATTATTTATTATGATTAATAAGCAGAAATAAATAATTACTAAATTAATAACTGCAAAGTATGTGTTGAGCTAGATTAACCACATATAGTCCCGACATTTAAGTAATCCCGAAAATTGTAATATCCCGTTTTCGACAAAGTCGCTTTAACATGTTTTTTAAATTGCTCAAATGCCAATATCAAATTCTCCAGGGATATTTTAGTGCAGTAGAGAATGCACTGACCCTTGAAAGAATTGCTAACCTTCGCGAGTCTAAGCCGGGGTGCAACTAGTCCGTGATTATTTCTTAGGTTAACATTACAGCTATCGCTAAGTTTGAAAAATGTTGTAAGGTTCTTGCTTACATACATTATATTTTCGAAAATAAATTGACTAGCTACAGTTAGTATGTCAATTTATTTAAAAAGCTCTCTTAAGGAGTCTTTTCGTTTTAAATAATAAATTGCTCGAATGGCTGTTTTCTGTAAAATAAAAATAGTTTGAATATCCGCTGCTTCCCCTACAACAAGATACCATAGAACATGACACCTCGATGTAGCCACATCCGTGTTTTGTCTGATGTTTCCAGCAGCGTAAGCCGCAGAACTTAATTTACTAGCTAATTTATCTATGTGGGGTCCCCACTATAATTTGCTATCAATCGTTATTACAAGAAACTTCGTATCATTTACTACTTCTAACGTGTTGCTGTCTAACTCTAAACTGGTCCCAACTTGCCTGACATTAGGAAGTGAGAATTTGATACACTTGGTTTTACCAGCGTTTTATAATAAATTATTAACTGCGAATCAATTCAAGGTTAACCAACCCGCTTTACTATGCCCGATACATTTCATTCGCGGTGCATCATCTTTTAGTTTATTCCTTACCAGACCTAACTGCTAGCTAACATTGAACTCGAATAATAAAAAAATATATATATAATGGTTTCACAATCGGTCTACTGGTTTTTCACGATCCCGATCTTCCCGATCCATCCACTTTCCCAATCAGTCTACTTCCCAATCCGTCTACTTTCCCCTTCTGTCTACTTTACTTTCTTTTACGTGTTTTCTCAGATGGGGTTGCAAAGGCACTCCTTTATGTTTTTTTTATAGGTGTCACTATTTTGAGTTTCACTATTTTGAGAGGTGTCATGTTTTTTGACAGGTGTCCCTATTTTGCCAGGTATCATGGTTTTTGACAGGTGACAAACTAAAAAATGTCATATCTAGGGAACTATATTGATCCAAGACCACATGTAAAGAGATATGATAGCTCTAGAAGAGATCTTCATTTAGGATGACAGGTATCATGATGTTGATACCTGTCAGAATCATAAAAATTATGAAATTGTGCCCCTGCCACCCCATCTGGGAAAATTACGATTTTTTTCTAAGTTGATTCTTCATTTGACGTTATGAAAAAGTCCAGTCAAGTACATTTTTCATACAAAATACAGCACAAATTAATATAAGTCTTTTCTGAAATTTTGCGTTTCTAAAACTGAAATCGATCTGTGTTCGGACGGAACACCGTCGACGATGCGGTGATTATTTATAGTGCACTTTCTACACGCACATTGATGTCATGTCTTATAGAAGTAAAGGATTTTGTTTATTTGGAAATTTTCCAATAATATCACTCCCTCGGCATCTATCGAGGCAGCCACTGAGGTATCATCAGAAATAATGCGAACCAAACCGAATTAGTTGACGCCATGCGAAGTCTATATGGTATGGAGTGATCAGAAAAGTTGACGTCGTGCGAAGGTAAAGTACCGGGCATAGTAAAGCGGGTTGACGCGGTGCCGGTTGACGCGGTGCCGGTTGACGCCATGCGAAAAAACCGAATCGAGTTGCTTATAATACCGCTACAAGAGTCTTAACGAGCAGTTTCACAGGTTGCGAATGACACGGGAGATTTTAGGTACCTAGCACTCATAAAATCTGACGGAACTGAAACCGTGCCACCACAAAAAATATTAAACAGCGTTTAACCTCAAAACAAACGTCAAATCCCATACGTTTTTGTTTTTAAACAAGTGTTGAACAGTAGTTTATTCTTTTGTGGTAAGGCCCTAAATAGCTAAACAATTGTATCACTTGTATAAATTGGCTAAGTTATGGCCTTGGCTTGATTTTGTTATTTCAAAAACACGCGTAATTGCAATAACTTCCGTGTACGTTCGCGAATGAGAGGGATAGAGAGGAGTGAGTGTCCGACTTTTTTTAACAGCCCCGTAGCAGACCCAGGATTCCTCTATCCCTACTGCTTGTACTGCGGCGCGTTTTGTTGCGACTTCTCCAGGATTAGCGAACGACTTATTACAACTTCTCGGAATTACTAAATAGGGCGCAGAGAAGACAACATCAGCGATACAGTGTACACGCTGCCAAAACGACATATTAACATAGATACGAGCCAGATTATAGCGTAAGAACAGATAGAGAATACTGTAGACATCAGGGAGTTAAGCCATACATCCGTATATATAACCAACAACATATAGTTTGAGACTATCTCTCGCTAAATCTCTCGGGAAATAATGGCGTCACTTTACCTGAGTTTCAGTATGTGCAGCGGCCGTGAATTCTTTCGCCTTCTGCAACTTGGGAAAGCAATTTGTTACTACCTTCTTACATTATCTAGCTCCTCGTACTAATATTGGAGCAAAAAGTTTTACTTTCTTATTGGCAGCTCCAGCAGTAGACGTGCTAGACCGTCGTATAGACCCTTAAGGGTTTATATGTCGCGATCCGAGGGCAAATATTGTAATATTTGTATGAGTTAAACACCAATTTTTAAAAGAGATCTAAAAATCTATCTATGGGTGTCTCTTCGCCCTGCTTCTCCCACAGTGGTCCAATGTAGAGAAGCGGCAAAAATGATGTTTGCTAAGTATTTGTAATTATCTACAGTAATAAAGAAATTTGAACTTTGAACTTAGTCCGGCCGGAGAGAACTGCAGTCTAAAATAGAAAAAATAATGGTCGTGACAGGTAATTTATAAAAGTAATAAATATATTATTTTATATATAAAATAAAGTAATAAATATATTATTTATATTATATATAAATAATAAATAAAATATATATAATAAAAAATTGTATCTAGAATTAGCAAAAACTAAAGCAATTTTATAGTCAGTAATTAGTACAATTAAGTATTCTGTGGTATTTATTTTTTAAACGTACACAATAACATTTTGAGCATTTGACTTTTATAAACGCTTATAGAGAGATTATATAGAGTAATTACTCTACCTACGTGAATACGCGGAGGTGAACCTTCATTTACATTTTTAAATTACACTGGTCCGAAACGTGAGGAAGCGAAAATATTAGTCGAATTAAAAACAAAATATGAAGAGTATGCTATCAACATTTTAATTAAATGCCCCTTTTATATACCGCCATTTCATGACATCCGTCCGTCTGCTGATCATGAACCGCAATAGGTAGAGTTTAAATTTTCTCAAAATCTGTATTTCTGTTGCCGCTGCAGCAACAAATAAATATATATATATATACGAGATTTTATTTATTTATTTACATTAATTATTATTTGGGCCCTTTCAGAAAATTCCAAATCGACACAAATATACAAGTTACACGAAATATTTACGTAATAATTACAATTACAAATTACAAAAATATAAATACAAAGTCAATTCAATTCAATTAAATTCAATTACCATTATATACATTCCATTCTGAAAAGTTCGATAATTCGCTGACAACACAATCATGCATCCATCTCACAGAACCTGCCACATTCGCGCACTATGTCCTTCCATGCATCACCAATCAGATTGGTGCTGCAGCAAGCAGAGCGTCGAGGCTGTCTCGCGCCCGCACTAGCGGAGACTGCCGGCGCGCCACCGTGCGGTGCGTGCCGCCCGCAAGCAGATAGTGCCTGCGCACGTAGGAAATTGTCAGGCACGAATAGCGCGCATTTTGTACTGACAAGCGCTGCGCAGTCACTGTCGCCTCGCAACAATCGATTCACAGTCAGAAGCTGTTCGGCGTTACGTCGTTATGAATTAAAGGGGGTCCCCCCCATACAAGAGACGTGTTTTAACCTATCATAAATATCATGATTCAAATATGATCGTAGTTTTCGCGGCTTATCACATGGTCGTGGTGGCGCAATTGGTGTGATATCGGTTTCGCAACGGTTCTGAGTTCGAAACCACGTTAAGTTTCCTTATACGATGGAACGGAACCCTCCGTGCGATCCGCAGTTGACCGATTTTTACAATTTGTTAGAGCAGTGTTTTCAACCTTTTTGGGTACGCGACTTCTTTCAAGTTAAAAACTCTAACGACCACCCTAGGGGCTCCTTTATCAAAAGGTTTCGGCAAGAGTTTTTTCCCACTCGTCGAAAAACACCGCGTTAGAGGATATTTTACAACGCAACGAGCCGCGGTTCATGATCATTATGCAATGCAGTGATTTTGGGGCTAAGCACAAGTCTGAAAGATTAAATATAATAATCAAATTATTAATCGTATATTACAAGCTTTCACGGTTGTTTGAAATAGAAATCGTGGCAATACTGTGCCCCTGCTACCAGTATGGAAGATTTGTTGTAGTTTATTGTAGTTATTTGTTGTTTGTTATATGACTTTGTATGTATCTATGTTGTTTCCGCTCCCTGTCCTCAGGACGCACAAGACTGGAGACCATGGTGGAGCAGCCCTCGGCGGCCGGCGACGATGACCTCAACACTGAAAGCGTAAGTCAACAAACAACAAATTGTATTTATACAACTTAGCCCTTTATTGGCTATGAGTATGCAGAATTTTCCATTATTTTTGGACGTATATACAATATGTCCAAAAATAATGGAAATTTCTGGTGACAGGATAAGGAAAGATCAATAAATATACACCATAAAGTGTAAGGTGCAATATTCTCTGTCCGTCAATCAAAAACTGTATTTACTGTCATAATGTATGACAGTAAATATAGTAAATGCAAGGGTCAGTGCATTCTCTACTATAATAAGCTACCTCTGGAGATTTTTAAATTGCCATTTGAGCAATTTAAAAAGCATGTTAAAGCGACTTTGTCGAAAAAGGGATATTACAATGTTCAAGATTACTTAAATGACAGGACTGTATAATCTGGCTCAACACAGACCTTGCTGTTAATAATTTTGTAATTATTTATTCCTGCTTATTAATCATAACAATAAAAAAATCATATTTGTATTTGTTTAGCACAACCTATTTTTAAAAGAGATCTAAAAATCAATCTGTGGGAGTTTCTACGCCCTTCTTCTCCCACAGTGGTCCAATGTAGAGAAGCGGCAACAATGACGTTTGCTAAGTATATGTATATATCTACAGTAATAAAGTACTTTGACTTTGACTTTGACACAGCTACTGGCCCCACACTAGGATACCCTGTATCGTGGGAACCAGAAACAGCGATGTCACAGACATATAAAACCTGGGATTATTTTTCTTTCACCCCAACCGGGATGCAAATGCGGGACCTCTCAATTGAAGTCGCTTGAGAGGCAGAGCGTCAACCAGAATGCTACAGAGGTTGTTGGTTAGACCTCTCCACTCTGCTAATACTGTTTTGTAATGATTCATATTTAATTCATCATCTCATCCAGGTGTTTATCCCACATCTACCCAATGCTGGGAATAGGCTTTGACCCTATTGCATCAACTTTTGTTGGACAGATAAAATATATCCAAAACCATTTATAAAAACAATAAAAAAAATATAACATTTAGTTATCGGGACATACATTGCTTCTGGCCTCACAATAGGATACCTTGTATCGTGGAAACCAGAAACAGCTACGTCACAAACATGTAAACATCTAAGACTTGGGGGTTTTTGTTTCTTCCTCCCCAGCCAGGGTTCGAACCTTGGACCTCGATTGCCACCACACCACCGCACTACAGAGGTCGACAATTTTATTGTTACAGGTTATTATTACCAAGCCATAAAGCTGATAATTTGGCGGGCATACAGTAGACAGAGAACATTTTAGAGTTTTACAGTATTTTATTCTTGTAAAAAAAACATTAAGTAAAATACAGTTTCAATTATTCTAAGGAAATCAAGTGCATGAAAGTTTTAAAAATTAATAATTAATTTTATAAAAATAACAATAATTAGAATTTAGAGATTTTCTAGTGTATAATACAATATTTTATTTTTAATAGAATACTTGTATAGCACGCTGTGATAGCCTATAATTGCGATGTCAATCAGATATAGATAACGTAGATGCATAACCTAAGAAGTATTTTGTATATTGTGTTGGCTTCCTAAATAAATAAAATAAAAATAATGATGGGTGAAATGACGAAAGAATCAAGCTAAGACAAAAACCTAGCCACTTCACTATTCAATTTTAGGTGACTTGAGTCCAGCCCAAGCTATGGAGACACTACACAACCTACCTACCTCAAACATCGAATATCGACGCCGGATCGCGATGCCCACGAAGGGTAATATTTGCACTCCACTCATTCCTTGCACTTGGGATGCTCGCGCGCCGATATAATCCGGCGTCGCCCTTTGTTCCAGCAGCCTCTTTGCTCAGTAAACAATGCAGACGCGACGAGAGTCCAACAAGATGCTCCAAGGAAAGCTTCACGTTTCAAGAGCAATTTTAGTCCCTCCACGCAGGTCATAAGGACTATGTGAAATTCCGGGTGTTCAGAATATGGTACCCGATATTTGCCCAGACTCTTTTGTTTCTATCGGTTTTGTGTACTGTAAGCCGAGGAGACATTGCCACGTATCGAACTCAGCTCTTACTTGGCTGCATTTATTTAGACCTAATCTTTAATGTATAGAGTAGTGACTTTACAATGTTATTTAAAGAAGTCGTGTGTACAGCATGTATTTTATCTATGTGTGATATTTTACACTAGTGCTATGCTAAATTCTTTTGCCTCCGCCTTGCTTTCAGCATAAAATGATGCGGTCTGTAGACGAAGGTCACACAACCACTCAAACCCAACCAGACCTAAGTATTATTGTCTGTTATTTGATCTCAGTTGCAATTTACATTCGTTAGAAATATATTAATAACGAAATTGTCTTTTTATTCTCTTTAATGTCACAAACACACCCATTTTCTCCTTTAGAATGTTTTGCACGGGGAAACGTTGCAAATTAATTAAATATCAAATGCTAGGAATCAACAGGTAGGTACAGTACGGTTATTGTAACTTTACCGCTTGACACTTCTCGGCTTATGTTTTATTTTAAACCGTAAATCTCATAACTGTTTTCAGATTTTACCTTAATATACTCTTCATGATACCCCTCTGTGCCAAATTCCAAGTTTCCAGGACATCTTGATCACTTTCAGCGACTAAAACCGAGAAGTGTGGAGCGGTAAAGATAAAGTAATCGTACTGTAACATGCTAATATTACATGGAACAAAAGAGCAATTTTGTGCTTCCTATAACTCAAATATTATACCGGATGTAACAGAATGGAATATTGTGTTACACAATAGCTTACTGGCTAGCCAGCCCGTACAAGAGAAAGCGTGACGCTACATAGGGTTAACTAAAAGCTGTGTCCATAAGGGGTCATTTTCGAAACTTCATATGTCCTTTGAGAGCTTTAGACACCCCAAGGAGGCGTGATTACAATAGCCTGTTGGGTTTGGCCAGGTAACTTGCCTAATCGCACGGGATTTTAAAGTAGAGACACTCACTTTAATCCCCAGAGTATTTGGGCCAGTCATGGGACGAAATCAACAGGCAATTACAATCGGCGTTTTATAAGTTACCACTGCAAAACCCTGATCGGCAGGAGTAGACGGTGGGAGGTTTTGCTGATAGAAGAAAACAAATATTTCTGCATATTTATAAATTTAATAGAATGCACATCAAAACAATTATTCGTAGTAAATTAAAAACTTAGATTTATTTTGCACTTCTATGAATTTATAATAGAAAGTAAGTGACCAATTTTTTTTTGGTGTATAGATTTTAAGAGATGGTGTGGGTTCCTTAAGTGTTACCAGTACGGAGGCGAGTCAACACTATAGATTTCTCAAAGTAATTCTATAGAATTACTTTGAGAAATCCTTATAAACTTATATACTTTAAATCTTGTATGAGTGTCGTTAAAGTTATTGGAGTCATTTTTATAACATCAATCAGTTTTCAAATTCATATTTAATATAATCGACAGATCTTTAATAAAATGTGTTCAGTCAGGATTGGATCACTGGAAATATACTGGTGATAGCGCTGCTGCTTGGAGTTTGAACAATCACCTGAAAAAAGGTTTATGGGACCACAGATTTAGGGTGTAAATTTCTAAATTATGGATGGCTTTCCCAAAATCGCATGATATATTTTGAAAAAAATCTTCTGGTCTCGCCAAAGGCTAATTTAGCAATTGACTTTCCATCATCTTCTGACAAATAAAATGAAGTTTTGAAGCATAATCCATACTCACGTTCCACAGCATACAATGGCTTGCAATATCTGCCACCTTCCCCGAATTCGCAGTTACACATGTCTATCTCCGCATCGATCACACAGGGAGAAACATTTAAATCGAATTGTACATCGAAAATAGTGTCATTCACTTAAGAAACCTTTGTAGCATCTTTTCAAGTATAACTGCAATACAACTCCCTGTTAGCGACAAACACACGTTGGCGGAGTCACTCGGGCTTTGTAACTGGAGTAAAACGAATGACCTACTCTAATACCCTGATGATTTGGGCCACAATGTTGACCGAAACGCTCTGGGGATTAAAGTGAGCGTATCTTCTTTAAACGCCCGAGTGGTTAGGCCAAGTAAATGGCCGAAATCAACAGGCTTTTGTAATCACCCCCCAAACTGTTTAATGAACCACATTGTGCGATTTTAACGTGATCAATCCTCAAGACATTACATTACTCCTAACTACCTACATACATTTGGTTAGAAGACATTACGGTTGCGTTAACTTTACTTTCAAGGCAAACACACTCATTCCCTTCACGGAATACCTTTTAAGGTTCCTGGCCAATGGAAGGAAACTCTTACACAGTGCAGGGGAGTTTCAATGTTAAGATGGATCGGACACATATTCATGGAAAATAGAGACATTCGATGCTATTATGCCCCTTCTAAAGTTTATGAGCTGAGGCAAATAACCCGTTGGGCCACCGAATCAAGTCTACTGTATATTGCATCTAGGAAAATCTTTTTCCCGTACACCCAAATAATATAACAATTACTTTTATGCTGATTTTATGTTCAATATGTAGACAAAATATGACACAGCGCTTTTTGCGTATTTCAGACAGTCAAAACCTAAACATACCCTTGTCTTGCCTCAAGTCACTGTTTTTGATGTAGGTAGTCTGGCGTTTAACATAACTGTTAGATAAGCATGGGCGCTGGTAGTGGTAAGAAGTGAAGTCCTATACTATCCAACATAATTTATTATTGCCGACCCGAAAACCTATCTAAATCTTATATGATATGGTCGGTAGGTAAGTTAGGTAATTTTGTATTTATTAGTTAAACACCTGCCCCGCAAGAGCTCATAATTCACTGAACGATATAATATATTATCAAGAAGATAATTTTATTTCCGTTTTGTTGCCGTCGAGGCGATCATAAACAGGCACATTTCACAGCTCCTCGGAGAGCATTAAACTCCCTCTTTTATTTTCGTCTGGAAACTTTCGGTCTTGCTGTAAACTGAAATCGTAAATTTACATAATTTATAAAAGATTTTTCCTCTCGCTGGACACCCTTCAGGGAAAATCAAAATGTGCCACAGTGAAATATGTCTGCAGTATAAATATAACGTTTTAATTTACTTCACGGCCTGCCTGTAGGTTGGAGAAGTAATTCGTATAAGAATTTTAGTTTTACGACTTCACATTAAGTTGTATATTATCTGGGGGTTTCGTATATATGTATTACACATGAAAATTCTTATTGCAAGCTCATAGAACAGACATTTACAACAACAAGCTTAACGTAGCTATATTCTAGCAAACCCAAGATGCGTTTATATACAAACCATTATTGATTATTGCTGTAAACCAAAAAGTGAGTGAATGTCACTTTTTGGTGACGTCATTCTTCAACATTAATGGTGAAATGCGAGTCCCTAGCGTAAGAGAAGGTCGATTTCCTCGCGTTGCACGCTGTAACGAATATTCGGTAACTATTCGGTATTCGGCCTAATACGGCCTTAATTTACTATTCGCAGAAAGATGAAATTTCAGTTTTATTGAAGCTAAAAATATAATTGAATCATGTGTCAGAAGAAATAAAACATTAAAAATTGTTAGGTACGTCCTTTCATTATTATCGTCACAAAATAACTGTAAATAAAAATAAAAAAACCTCGAAACATACATATAATAAACCGTTCCGTCCACCCGTTTGACCTCTATTCCTTGTTAAGATAACTTTCTCAAAACTGAACTGATTTTAACAAAACTTATATAAGAACCATCAGAAAACAACCAGAGAAATTTACTACTATTTACAGAATAACGAATCAAATTCCATCCACCCGTTTGATCGCTAGAGTGCCATGGACAGACATTTGCATGTCTGTCTATTTGTATAGAACGAACGAAGGAACTCACTCAAAATAATGTAAATAAAAGTCACGCGCAACGTCACTAAAGTCACCAGCAAAGTGTTCTAACATAATCAAAAGCACCCACTCTTCCCCCCGCTTCCCGTTGAGCATATGAATAAATTGCATTGCATTCGGCCGCCGAATATTCGGCCGCCGAATATTCGGTCGCCGAATATTCGGCTATTCGGTCCGTGTGGCGGTCGAATATTCGGTGATTCAAATCACTATTCGTTTCAGCTTTACCTCACACAGTCCCCAATTTAGTTCGGCGAAGCAAAACAAAGACATGGATGCAAAACTTAAAATAACTCGCCTGAGGCTTTAATGAAAATATATTTTCATGCATAATCCTACAACACAACCGAGTTTTGCCCAGCCAAAGTTCACAGCGCCTGCCGCATGGGACCCATAGATATTATAAACATATCTCTGACGCACCTCCAAAAACCCATATTCATAAACTCGGTGGCGCAAATAAGTTTGCCATCAGTCGCGTACACACGCATTTTGTGAATGTACACGTAGGTCACGTTTGGTAGAATCTAAGTTGGTACAGTAAGCTTGAATAAGCGCCAAGCTACGACAAAAGCCTATCAGATATCAGATAGTTGGTCGCCTCAGGACTTATAGCACACGCATACTGATACGTACTCGTTAGTTGACAACTGAGACTAAGATATGACTAGTAACTTCGAACCCATGTTGCTGGTTTAAACTTATAGACATTTTAGAACTGCATTTTCTGGCTTTAAGTAGGTAGGTTAGGGTATACTATAGGTAGTTATTATCATAGTCAAAGTCAAAGTACCTTATTACATACTTAGCAAACGTCATTTTTTGCCTCCTCTCTACATTGGACCACTGTGGGAGGAGAGGGGTGTAGAAACTCCCACAGATTGATTTTTTATCTCTTTTAAAAATAGGTTGTGCTTAACTAATACAAATATGAAAACTTTAATTATTATAATTAATAAGCAGGAATAAATAATTACAAAATTATTAACAGCAAGGTCTATGTTGAGCTAGATTAACCCCATACAGTCCCATCATTTAAGTAATCTTGAACATTGTAATATCCCTTTTTTGACAAAGTCGCTTTAAAATGATTTTTAAATTGCTCAAATGGCAATTTCAAAATTTCCAGAGGTATCTTATTATAGTAGAGAATGCACTGACCCTTGAAAGAATTGCTAACCTTCGCGAGTCTAAGCCGGGGCGCAAATAGTCTGTGATTATTTCTTAGGTTAACATTACAGCTATCGCTAAGTTTGGAAAATGTTGTAAGGTTCTTGCGTTCATACATTATATTTTCGAAAATAAATTGACTAGTTATATAGTAGTAGTAGTATCTCGTCTAGTTACCCTTTCTGGTCTTTAATTAAACCGAGCTTATTTCGTGCATCAAGGACTGCGATCGTAACCCGACCATACGATTATTATGTAATTACTATAAAAATATGCCTGACCAAAATTGATAGATACAATTTTCTCTGGACTGGATATGAGGGGTAGACTGGGCTGTGTCCTCCTCCACTCCATTTGATATCCATGCATAATAAGTACCACATTACTCTCTTACTTCATTCACTTTAATAATAAAGCGAGGTTCAATTTCGTACTCATAATCTGATGCCCGTTTTCACCAACCATACCCTAACGTCCACCTAACTAGGGAACTCCAGCTTCAGTAGTCCCCTAATCCATCCCGTAACTTAAATTCGTTTTCAACATACAAAGAAACACCTAACAGGTGGCTACTTACTTAAGTGACGGTTTGTCTATGGTCTAGTGTTGTGTTTCGGGGAAATTAACCGGTAAACACATTTTCTCAGTTTTACGAAATTTTGATAGACAATTTAGCTACATCTCATGCTTCATTATCATTACACATTCCATATTGATTTTGCAAGTGATATGTAGGAATTTTGTAAAAATACATGAAAACCGATCGCTGTATGATGTAATCATTGCCATTACACCTAAGAAAACGTCAACTAGCGCTAGGTGCTCGAAATTCGGCCTACTATATTTCAGGGGGCCCCTAGCAGCGTAGGTGACACTTAAAAGTTGGGGAAAGCGAAATGGAAGGACTTTGGAAAAACGGCCGCTTCAGATGCTTTTGCTGATTTTTTGTATGCTTTATTAGATTACGTAGAATTTTCTGCGAATTATATACTAAAGGTCAAGTTTAAGGTCTAGGTCAATAGCCACGAGGTAAATGAACATTGAACGACATCTGAAGTTAAAAAAATGGCATATATGTCGTTTCCCTACCCTAATACTCCCACATCCCCACGTTCCCGAATGCTTGAAGTGGCGTTTTAAAAAAAAATAACAATATAATAAAAAATATAAAGTATTTCCGACGGTTCGCGTGTTTTGAAATCATCTATAAATCCACGAATGAAGCATAGAAAAATCCGCAAAAGCACCTGAAACGGCCGTCTTTCTAAAGGCTAGCCAGCAAGACAACCGCTAGGTAGCCCCTAAAAAGAGATAAGTGTCCTTTAAAGGGATTGTTGGTGAAAACGGTCATGACTGTCTTAAATAATGTGGAGCATTTGTGACGAAATATATGAAGAAAGGCTACTAAAGAAACATAAAAAACGGCCAAGTGCGGGTCGGACTTGCACATGAAGGGTTCCTTAACATGGTAAAAGAATAAACGGCAACAAGTCACCTGTATGGGAAAGCTTTTATTTTTTTAAATTGCGTGTAGATCAATATTTGTTGATGTAGCAGCTTCAGAAAAACAAATTTTCAACTCTAGCTATTATGGTTTATGATATACAGCCCGCTGATGGACAGGCAGACGGGCGGACGGACGGACGGACAGCGGAGGCTTGGTAATAGGGTGCCGTTTGCAGCCCTTCCGGTGCGGAACCCTAAAAAGCGATAAAGCAACCAACCTCGTTACTTTAAATAAAGAGTACACTTTGTACTGACACGCACCAATAAAGTGAATTTACGGGGGGTGTTGTGCGCGATCGGTGACAAATGGGTTGCGAGAAGTGGGGCTGGGGGGGGGGGGGGGGGGCTAGGTAGTTCAAGACTAGCGCCATAAACACAGGGGAAGATGAAATCTTGTCGCAATACTAAGCTGTGACGCCGAAGGCGATAAAATAGTCGTAATCGAGTTTTTCGTCTCAGATTCCTCTTCCGATTCCCAGAAAGTTATCGAACTTTTTCTGAGTTCCGAAATCTTCAAAAGGTACATATCTCCCTACACGGTTTACACTACGCACCCTTTTTATTTGCAAGATAGTTAAATTTCTTACCACAACGCCGAATTTGCATGAGTAAATCATCGCACGATTTGGGGCAACATCGTGAACTATATCATTACATTTTCGCATATTCCGGGCATGTATATGTCGCAGTTGGTTGGTTAAATTAGACACTTAACTTACTCTCTAGAGCGTTAATTAAATGCCGAAGTTTTACAAAGTTACTAGCATTTTGATTTAAATAACGCATCGTCGAAAACGTTTAATAATCTGTCTTATCGAAAGCCGGCGTGTTGGAAAACAAGAGCTTATATCAGGGCAAAACATTGCGGTAGCTTAGGTGAAGGGCAAAGGGGGTGAGCGAAGCGAAGCCCCCTTTATCCTTCGTGTTAGGTTGAACATGTAAGAACAACAAAAAATACTTAAAACATAAACTTAAGTACACATAACAAAATATTTATATTGTATGTCTTGTTGCCTAGGAACGTTTAGACAACTCGTTAAACGTTTCGTTCACTCACTTGTCTGAAGGAATGTTAGTGATTTGATTAAACGACGGTATTTAATTTCTTTCTGAGAGACTTTCTGAGTTAACCAACCAACTGCGACATATATAAATGGGTCGTAGCGGCTGATATTTTGTTATATACCCAGATTTAACCTTATTACACGACTGTTTCCGACTCTTTTTTGGACTTAGTCATGTTTGTCTAGACGTCTGGCTTATAGATAGGTACGTAGAGATCCACACAGTTATCTGACCCGCTGACAGAGTCGCTCGCGTCAACGGCTTACGAACGAGATTAGCTTACGCCACCGGGCCAGATAACTTTGTGGATCTGTACCAGCCACATACGATCTACGTTTATGTTTATGGTGTTCTCCCATAAAAACTTTCACCTTTCCCTGATTTAGAGTCGATTTGTGTTAGTAAACAGTTTGGACAGGTAACGGAGCGAGAGATAAAGTTGATAGTAAGTACAGTTGCTGGAATTGAACTTGGCCAGAATGTTGACATTAAAACATTTATTCAATTCTTATAATTCTTATAATTCACCAAGTTAAAAATTAAAAAATAACGACTTCCAATGCTCAGGAGTATAGCCCAACGCCGCAACAATGATTATAAAGGTTTCCTCACAATGTTTTCCATCGACTGGCTAAACGTGACATTCTGTGCCTCTGCCAATCCGTATGGGGAATGCCGTGACGCTATTTGTGTTTATTTTTGTAGTTTTTGTACAAGTTCAAGCCCTTAGGTCTTCCCCCCCGGTCGTGATGCGAATGAAGTCTGTGTACATGAAAAGTCCTCATCTAAACTTTTGCTGCACGGAGCCACAAACCAAACGACTGTCATATAGTTTTTGTATTTGTTGATTTTTCCAAAAAGCGCTCCATCAATTTTAATAAAATATGAATTACCAATCAAAACAAGAATCATCAAAATCTGTTCATTATTGGCGGAGTAATCTCGTATCACAAAAATACAAAAAAAGAAGAAAAAACAGACGAATTGAGAACCTCCCCCTTTCTGAAATCGGTTGAAAAGACATGACATGTCTATAAACACGAAAGTATTTTTAAAAACTGTTTAAGATCGAATGCTATGTTAAACATAACCGTTACTAAGGTTCCGTACCCAAAGGTTGCCAAATGGGACCCTATTACTAATCCTCCGCTGTCCGTCTGTCTGACCATCACGGGGCTCTATCTGATAAACTGTACTAGTTATAGAATGTGTATTTCTGTTCCCGCTGAACTTCCCGAGATTTTATCAATTAAATGATGTCCCCAAGAGGCGTGTTTCAATATCCTTGCTGCATTTCGCGTCATCTATAATATATCTATAATAATTCAGTCAATTTCTACACAAAAGGGAAAGTTTTGGGATAGTTGTTATTTTTTCCATGTCTTATGTTTTTTTGGGTTGCTGAATCCGAATCTAAGGGTTGACTAACAAAATTTCGAGACGCTAAATCCTAACTATTCACTCCACACCATCCCTATTATTGTACGGTGGTACGGTACCCTTCGTGCGCGAGTTAGTTTTTTTTTTGTTGTATGTGTGTTTACAAGCGCTGGCTTTAAATATGGTAATCAAATCCGGTCAAAATCTGGCCAAGCTATATTCCGGCAATGAACTTACTAACAAGAGCCTGCTGATCCGCTTATCTCTCGCTGCGTTACCTGTCCATTCCATTTACTAACTCACATCAATATAGATATCAGTATTGTAATCTGATGTTATGTAACTCTATCCGCTAATGCCCAATGTTGATTTACAGGTTTATCTTCATGATACATGTGCCCATGTATGATGGAGATTTTGTGTATCGGCAATACTAAATGACTTGAGTGATAACCGACGGTTGATCATAGTAAATATGCATACACAAAATTGTAGAACGGCGAGCCTGCATGGCATGTTTGATTGAAATTAGACCCTGTGTAGTTAGGGATAAGAAGCTTTCGCTTGGGCAGCGTGTGTTCCGCAAAGGACGCCATTTTTTTTCAGACATGTGGGGTCTATAAATACGAGAGCGTGGGAGGGGGAGGCATTCAGTTTCTGCGTCAAGCTACTGTGACATTCGTCTTTCGGTAATTCTAAACAGTTCGGTCTGCCGTTTTACGCGTCTGGAACTGGAAGAGTTGTGATTGCGTGTTACAGTGGATTTTCGTGAGTGTCTGAAGCGCCGAGATATACCTCGGTTCCTATCCTTAAAATTAACCTACCCCAAATTCCAAAACTATCCTTGGGTCGTTAGATAAGAACTTGTAGGTAATTGATCTGAGTCTGAGTCTGGGTTTGGAGCGACCCTAATTTCCTTTTTCCTTCACCATAGGGTTCCTGGATTGGCTCTTAGGATATTCGCGGGCAAATCCTCTCCTCATTCCTTTCGTGTAGCGAGTTTTGAAATTCCCACACACACAGTCGTTAAACATACAAACACATTCAAATCAAACTCAACCATTTTCGAGTGGTGTCGATGATGGACGTGGTGTAACACTAGGATTTTAGACTAGGCTAGACAGGAGTTTAGTTGCGGCTAAACCTAGGTTGTCAGGGCATAGGGAGACTGTTTGATCGATGGGGTTCCGCGGATGGAAATAACAAATTCAGAACAAAGTATAAACGTTGTCAACTCAGATAACCTATCCTGTTGATATTTTTGTCATTTGGGTGTTGTCGGGGACGCGTGAAGAGATCAAATTACAGTCTAAAGTTCATTGTTTCGGAACGGGTAGATTGTTTTTCTTTGCCTTGGATCGGTTTGGATTCAAGTTGCATCTTCAAATTAAATGTAAATTTCGCTGGAGGTTCTAACGTGTAGGCTGTGTCGAGTATTTATTGCTGGGCCCAGTCGAGGAAGTGCTGAGGTTAGCTAGATGCATAAATCGGTATTTCCCGAAGTATGTACCTCGCTGTGGAGTGGGTTAGATCTCCAAAAGCGTTAATGAAAACGTTTCGATAACATCCAGCTCAAATTGCGCAGAGTTGAAGGTTTCAAAACGTTACGGACCTTTTGAGGAAACCGCTAGTCCAAACCCATTTCGGAAAATCAAATCGCAATTGTGTAAACCCGGTCTATTTGGATCGTTATTGCCGTGAACTAATTATATAATTGGAACCACCACAAGCCGCTACTAGCGAGCACATGAAATATCATTGAGTACTCACGTCGTAACACTACGACGGATATCTATACGATATCTCAAACAAATATTATAAATTGTGGTCGACCACACGAAAAGAAGTTCCATGCGCCCATATATACAAAAAATAAATGGTACCATCACACAAAATATAACAAAGTTCGATCTGGCGCAAAACACCGCTAACTGATGCGAAACTCCGGCTTGCGGGCATACATGCTTTCTCTGTCTAACTTGAAACTCTAACTTCCTGAACCAATCTTCCGTTCGACTATTGTACGCCTAACGAACTTCTCAACGAACGAGAAATTCAGACTTATCATTCTTAACTTACAAATTTTACAGCTGAATCGGGACATCTCTTTTTAGGGTAGATAGAATAGACGATCATAGCTTCTGACAACGGTAGCTCGACCTTAGCTATTTATGCCGTTACAGTAACTTACAACATAGAAGTTTGCCTGTTTTTTGTTTCTTGACTAGTAGGTTGGTGGGTGTACCTACGTATCTCTATTATGGCTCGATTGAAGTGTAAACGGCAACAAATACAAAAAATAAATTATACTACTCAAACCGCTGTTTTGAAGAAGATCATCCATGGACGAGTTTATCACTGATTTTATGGGATAAGTGTTGGAGGAAATGGCTATCGCTGGAGTTCGCTAAAAAACTTTGAAATTACAACCTGCTTGAAACACCGAAAATTGATACCTACTTGTCAATGACATTTTCCTTGAAAAAAATGCTTACGTTCGTAACGTTAATTATTATATTCAATTAGCCAATATGCTGGTTACAGTAAATTCAATAATAAGAAATATGATTTCAACATATGAACACTCATATAAGTATGTATGTTAATTTATGATTTTAAAAGTCTCGAATAAGTTAATATTGCTAATCGATACGAAGGGAACGTGGAATTCACAGATTTTGTACAATTCTGTACGTCCAAGGGAAAAGGTCATACAATTGTGAATATGTGATTGCTTCTGAAGTCTAACAAAACTATATATACTTCGTGTAATAGTACGTGACTGTTACATAACGCCTAATTATGTACAATTACATAACCTGCTTTATCTATTCAGAAACCGCATGTTGCGACCGGCATTGCGGCATTGACATTTCGAATAGAATGTCAAATAGAATTAAAATCATCTCGACCGATTAGAATTGAGGTCAATCAAATTGCTTTGTTTTTCAGAGATGTTCGAAATTTTGAATTCAATAAGAACATCGACTTCGATGTTGTTATGAGGCTTTCTTTGTTTTTCAAACATATCTGAAAAGATGTGTTCGAAATTTGAATGCAATAAGAACATCAAATTCGCTGTTCTTAAACAGTTACATACCCTGCTTTATCTATCCAGGAACCGCATGTTACGACGGGCATTGCGGCATTGACATTTAATTTCGAATAGAAAGTCACCTCGACTGATTAGAATTTAGGTCAATCAAATTGCTTTGTTTTTCATAGATGTTCGAAATTTTTAATATAATAAGAACGTCGACTTCGGTGTTGTTATGAGGCTTGTTTTTTTTTTCGAATATATCTGAAAAGATATGTTCAAAATTTGAATGCAATAGAACTTCGAATTCGATGTTAATATGAAGCTATAATAATAAATGTGCAAAACACTTTATTTTAAGCTTGTCGTAATTTGCGGTTTTTGAACGCATTATAGAAGGTTTATGATATGTGTGTGGATAAAAGTTTTTCACATAAAGTCGGAGTTATTAATTTATTCATCATTTATTTATTGTACTGCAATTTATATATTCAGAAAACTTTTAAAATGAAATTTTCACGTCGCATTCTAGGATCTCTTTGTGCTTTGAGGGCCTTGAAGATTTTGGCATCATATATTTCGAGTTCGGCTAACAATGTCACTCACAATCCCGAAACACAATTGAATATACCAGATAAAAATTAATCCATCTCGTACGGAAAAGGCGTGACCTGAATATTACAACACATTTATCTCCCTGTATACATGGGAGGTGTCCGTACGTGGCACCTGAAGTGTAAGACAGTTTCGTTCTTCACCACAAGGATTCACCTTCCACAAGAGTTCAATTTCCGGTCACTTGGTATGTCCATGGGTTAAACCGACCATGGAAATGACTAGCCGGGACGCCGAAATTCCCTCAATGCCAAACAAAGATGTTACTTTACAATTTCAACATACCTTTCTATACGCGCTTCAACAACAACACACGCACGCATTTTTCCATACGGGGTGGGTTTGAAAGGCACATTTGGGCCCTTGTTTTTCAACATGCAATTTTTCGTGATAGGGGGCTAGCCCAGTGCCGCGTTTCCTCACGATGTTTTCCATCACTGTTAGAACATTCGTTTTAATTTACTAACATCGCAATGGGTTTGGTCAAATCTTTGAAGCGCTATTAATCTTAAAGGAATGAGGAAAGTGCTTCAAAGACGACCAAATCCCGAAAAAATATATGTTATTGAAACATTCTTTTCACTCCAATGCTATGTATGAAATTAGGCGAAATATGGTCGGTAATGGGGCCGTGTTGACTTGTTTAAAGTCGATCAATCAGATCAGCTCTCTCTCTCTCTCTCTCTCTCTCTCTCTCTCTCTCTCTCTCTCTATTTTTAGAGATAACCTCGCCTTTGCACATATGTTTTCTCTTAATGTATTTTTTAATGAGGTTTGTGCAATAAAGAGTTATGAATCATGCTGAGTCAGCCTGTTCACAGTTTCGACCAATCAGAAGAGATGCAGCATATGACGTAAAATCGACCAATCAGAATGACTGACCTTTAAGAACGGCATTAAATATAGTGACCACCAAAATATTTTTTCCTACCCAAAATGGCTAAATGACCACTAAAAGTTGCAGAAAATATCAAGGCAAAATGCTGCGGTAGCTTAGGTGAAGGGTAAAGGGGGTGAGCGAAGCGAAGCCCCCTTTGTCCTTCGTGTTAGGTTGAACATGTAAGAACAACAAAAAATACTTAAAACATAAACTTAAGTACACAAAACATAAAAAGAATGATCATTTATCCAAACACAATTTGGTGGACATCTATCCATGTTGGCAGTCATTTCGAATTTATTGGTAGTAAAATAGGTGCATTATTGGTAATCGTTTAAACACAAGCCATTAAGAACGGTCACGATAAAATAAAATAAATACGTGGCCTATACGATAAAGGGTTCCCCTGTTGGACAAGGGCCTCCCCGTTCCGAGTCCTAAGAAGAATTTTAAAAAGTAATAATGGGCAGGAATTGAATATTTTATTTTGTGGAATTTTCGATGCGCTAATTTTCGATGATAAGTTCATTGATAAAATTAACCAAAGTTTGAGCTACAATGGATTTATCTAGTGACAGTGATTGCATGGACACGTTGACGCCTACCAAATTACAACAGGCTGCAATGTCGGTCATAAGAAAATTTATTATGAGAATTGATTTTATTTCCTCGCAGTAGTCGTGAAAAGGACTAGGTATAGAATGTCGCGGCGAAAAGTGCGATGATTGGACACGTCTTTTAGAGGGAAAACTCAATTGTTCATTAATTACCCTCTTTTCAATTCAAATGTGGCAAAAGATGTTCAGTAATGGGGCCGAACATGCGGTTCCAGAACACATCAAAGAGAGCTTATAATTTGTGTGTAGATAAACTAGTGCATGTACATAACTGTTCATAATTAGGCATTAAAACTCTCGAGTGATATTATCATGAAACTCGCCTTCGGCTCGTTTCATAAACCCGCTCTCGAGTTTTAATGCCTTCCATTATGTAGCAACCACATAAACTAGTATTATGTCCTCGCAGTAATCGTGAAAAGCGCTAAGTAATAAATGTCTTGGCCAAAAGTACTATCTCAATAGATGGACTAGTCTCTTAGTGGGCCTTGCCTGCGGCAAACTCACTTACGTAAAACTAATCTAAAACTTACCTAAAACTTGCTATTTCTTGGGATCTAAAAAGGATATTGATGTGGTTCTTGCGTCAAATATAGGTACCTATTCAATATATCTTAAAATTGTATAGGTACTTTTAAATTAAGAAATAATTAGTGGTTTTTGAAATGTATATAAAAAACACATAATTTTCGCACTTCTGCCACAGCGACTGACATAACAGCCATGGTGCAGTGTGAGCTGTTATGAACTTTATTTTAATATGGTTGTGTCCAAAATGTCCAAAACCCCGGACCGAGTTGCAAATTTTACCGATGCAGAAGCTTTAACATAAATGACTTACCGTAACAACATGGCAATATTTCGTCTAAACTCTCGTTGAGGAAAACGATTTAGATAATAACCATTACATCACCAACTTGTGTATTGTGATATCCACATAGACTCCAAGCTATGTGAATTGGCGCGGAATAATTTATTTCAAATCACGAGAGCAATACAGTTACCTACATAGTTAGTATAGGTAGTCCCTGTGCCGACCACATAGAGAGATACCAATGAGATAAGTAATTTAGCATACGTGCTCTAATGGCGATGGAACACATCGAGAAACTGATATGCGGCGATGGCCTAGCTGCCTTTTACGAAAAATAGTGAATTGAAATGCTGTCTTAACGTGCGCGTAACTGTGCCTATGCGACCCCATATGGGAAAAGCCGAAGGTATGTGTGGCTATAAAGGTTGTTGTTTGCTCAAGTTATGCCTGAAGAAGGTTGGTTATTAACACGACACTAAAGAAAAAAAACATGTTAATTTCAGTGAAAAATACCTAAAAATCATTAAAATGTGGCCGCTCCCAATATCGGGCACTCGGCCCTTCGTGGACCGGCCGGGCGTGTCCGCACGTTACGGTTATTTCAGGACATATTGAACGCGACAATTTGTGAAGCAAAAGTATTCAAGGGAAAAATAAACAAACGTTTAGTTACAAGCGATTCGTAAACTATCGTCCATAAGTCGGGCGTAACTTTACCAAATAAAACCCTGTACCTATCTAAACAGGTCAGGTTTACAGGTATCTGAAACAACTGTGAGCCGAACTGTTTATTTAACAAGGGCAATCTGCCCATAAACCTTAATGCATGTTTATGTTTATGCCCCTTATTCGTGATTGCCGTCGTAACCATAAATTAAGTACCTATCCCAGAATTTTCACTGAAACTAATGTTTATTTATTTATTTATACAGGCACACCAACAACATAAACATAGAACATTAAGAAAAACATTACAAACAAACAGATTTTTGTGTCTATGTCTATGTATATACAATAATATATATATATATATATATATATATATAATAGGTACCACTTTCATACCAAATTTGAATATTGTTTGTTGGCCACATTTGTGAACATTTTACACTCATGCTTATCGAAAAAGTTACAAAAATTATAACCTCAAGCCTTTTCCCATACGACGCGGCAAAGGCTCTGACGGGCCCATGGTTAGCCAGATATTCATTTCCATCATCCATAAGTATACAGGTTGGAAAAAACGAACGCCACATGGAGTGTAACTACCTTAAATATTGGAAATAGCAGTGTCTGTCTAAACGAGACTTTCCTTTCTTTTTTTAAAGTAATAAATACTGCATTTATGGATTTTATAAAATTACTTTTAGTGAGGGGGATTCGAACTGGTCAAATGCGACAACAAATGCGTCATTCATAGTGATCATTTATATCTACGACACGTTATACTCCATTTAACTAAATAAAGACTGTGTTGTGCAATCTCATTACCTAATCATTTAACTAATATCTACTGAAAGGACAAGTCACTCTAATCACTAAGTACACATAAGTGTACCTCATCTAAACATCTCCTATATTTTCTTTGCATGTTAGTGATAAGAGTGACTGGTTCTTTCAGTACACAGTCTTTATTTAGTTAATAACGAACCTTTGTAGGTTACAGTATTACTGATGAAAATGTACTCTCATCCGTTATTCGATGAGAATAACATTACATATACATATGTTACGGCTAAAGCTAGGTGTGAAACTAAACTTAAGTTTAGCCGGCTAGTCTTAAGATTAATTTCGAGCCTCGGCTAATGTCTGAAGTCATGTTCGTTTGTGATAACGGATGTCATCTTTAATGGGCTAGACTGCACATTAGCCGATGCGTTTCGGTTAATGTTGGACATTAGTTGGCTAATGTTGAAAACGAAGTATTCGTGTGACTACGGGGAGCGGGGCGGGGTAATTTTATTGAGATGAGAAAGCTATTTCTATAATATCAGGGCAAAACACTGCGGTAGCTTAGGTGAAGGGTAAAGGGAGTGAGCGAAGCGAAGCCTCCTTTATCCTTCGTGTTAGGTTGAACATGTAAGAACAACAAAAACTATAATAATAATAATAAAAACCTTGGACACTATTCACACACATTGATCTAGCCCCAAACTAGGATTCCCCTGTATCTTGGGTACTAGACAACGATACACATACTTATATAGATAAATATTATACTTAGATAGACAAACAACCATGACTAAGGTACAAACATCCGTTCTCAGCAAACAAATATCTGCCCCCACCGGGACTCGAACCCGGTGGGGGCAGATATTTGTAATAAGAAGAGTATAAGTATTTTTTGTTGTTCTTACATGTTCAACCTAACACGAAGGATAAAGGGGGCTTCGCTTCGCTCACCCCCTTTATCCTTCACCTAAGCTACCGCAGTGTTTACGGCTACCGAATCATTATCATCCCTTATTCCAGATTAAGACGGTAATTTTTCAACATAGGTATACTGAAAAATAAACTTAAGTTTAGTCGGCTAAGGTCAACCATATTTTCTCACCCATCTTTAGCCTCAACAGCGTCGAGGCTAAACTGCAGTTTAGCTGACTAATGTTGAAATCATTTATCGCAATGAACATTATTTCGGACATTAGCCGAGGTTCGAAATTAATCTTAAGACTAGCCGGATAAACTTAAGTTTAGTTTCACACCTAGCTTTAGCCGTAACATATATATATATATTATATATTGCACCTGGGTTTCCTATCTAAATCAGGTGCTGATACTTTTAAAGAATAGAAATTGAAAGTGTTTATTTTATTTTGCCCACTACTTGGAAGACGGAACCCGGGGCAGATACTTGTAAACCCATTTAGTTTTCGCTCATTAGATTCGTGGCAAAAGGACCTGTTCATCCTTACGATGAATTCATCATCATCATCACCTGATTAAAAATTATTTGACTTTCACGAGAATATTACGTCAATGTATGTATCACACAATTCATCGTATTTATTTAACAGCATTGGCACCGAATAGAGATAGGCAAACAACAATCTATTATTATTTGCATTAGCTAACATATTATCTTACTCATAATCGAACAGCGCGTTACGGATTTTCATCAGACCTATCTCGGGCTAATAGTTTCTATTCTAATTAGCCATGTAAAGAATGCTCAAGGGCACCAAACTGAGAAAATGATTTCGAGATAATTGTGTTTTTGACCTAACTACGTTATAGCCATGTATAAATATAAAAGGAAATATACCCGTAACGTAAAACACAGAATCTCCTTCATTTGTCCTCTACAGCTTATTTTAGACTGTGAAACAACGAAACACATCAATACCTCAGTTGTCAGTCAGAAGTTGGTATTAGATATTAGGTAAGTATATTTTTTTAGTTTTATAAAGTGGTGAGATCTCAGATTATAATGAAGTCTTAGAGAAATCCTAAGATTATAACACGGAAATCATGCCCAGTGTAATAAATGGGTTGAAGGTCCACTCAGGGAGAAGACTAGGCCACCTATAATCGGCATTTCGGCGGCATTCATCGAGAATTTTACGGTTTCGCAATTGATATATTTTGCTACAAAACCACGTAAAAACTGTAAAACAATGTAGTTATTCCATCATTTTACGGTGTAGTTTTTTTGACCATCTTTCGTTCAATTTTCTGAAATGGTTTTGTTGTTATGATTGTTCAATAGTGAGTAAGTTGATATGGTGTGACATTGATTTTTAGTTCAGAAACAACCAGCCGCAAGTAAACTTTTAAAAGGGTTATCAATCGACGTCACGAGGGGTGTTTTTTTTTAAACTTTCAAGTGCGTGTCGAACCCGCACACAAAGGGTTCCGTATCACCGTACATGGTAGGGATGGTGTGGAGTGAATAGTTTGGATTTTACATAGCAAAATATTGTTTACAAAGTTATTGGTGCGGCTACTTTCACACTCCATGTACGTATGTGGTATTGAAAGTATGTATGTGGTATTGAAAGAATTGTTGTATGGGAGCCCGCTAAATATTTATTTTATTCTGTTTTTTAGTATTTTTTGTTTTAGCGGCAACAGAAATACATCATCTGTGAAAATTTCAACTGTCGTACTATAACGGTTCATGAGATACAGCCTGGTGACGAACAGACGGACGGACAGCGGAGGCCTACTAATAGGGTCCCATTGGGCACCCTTCGGGTACGGAACCCTAAAAAGTATTGAGACATCTAATACTCGAAATATTCAAATAAAAAAGTAAAATAAAAAGTAGGACGTATATTTATTAGCATCGTCCATTCGCGATATTGAAATTAATTTTACATACTGTTGTAATATACAGTGGAATACCACTCGCTGTATTGAAGTTATTCTCGATGCGATTTGTATGGCAAAAGCTTCATGTTAGCACAGGGGGGTGGCATGCATGGAACATGATTGGAACAACGCAAAGTGCTTCGCAGATAATGGTATCGCGAGCAAACGCATTAGCGATGTGTCATCGATGTATCGTTATCTGTTTATCTACCGACATCATAGGGTATAAGTGAACATAGGCACGCCTTGGCAGGAAATTCTAGAAAATACATGACGGCAACATATCTGACATTTCAGCGGTCTACTGTGTGTCCTAATAGACAAGCCATTAGAACCACACAAGCAGGTATAGCCAAGAAACTCAAGGAGGAATTCATGATACGTCGTCACGCCTTGTTTAAAAAGAGAGGTATATTCACAGGTACATTTAAGGAGGCATGATGACGTAGCTTCTTGGCTGTTCCTGTACGATTCTTCTATGAGACAAACCAAATATTTCGTATAAAAACACGCAGTAGTCTGCAAACGTTTCAGGTAGCCACATAGTTATGTCACAGTTTTGACGACCCGAATGGCCGAGTCGGCAGTGACCCTGCCTTCGAAGCCAAGGGTCCCGGGTTCGAGTCCCGGCGGGGGCAAATATTTGTTTGATGAGAACGGATGTTTGTACCCTAGTCATGGTTGTTTATCTATCTAAGTATACTATTTATCTATATAAGTATGTGTATCGTTGTCTAGTACCTAAGATACAGGGAATCCTAGTTTGGGGCTAGATCAATGTGTGTAAATAGTGTCCAAGGTATTATAAGGTATTATTATGTCATCGAGCAAGGCCATTAACAGGATACAATACCTGTACTATTAGTTATTCTGTGGTAATAGTCAGCTTGTTTTGTAAAACGAAAAGTCATTAGTTTGATGTTATTATAGAAGTTTATGTGACTGATACATAATGCCTAATGTAATTATGTACAGTCACGTACACTAGTTTATCTACACACATATCTTAAGCCCTCTTTGATGTGTTCAGGAACAGCATGTTCTACCGGCATGGTGGCATTGGTAATTGCTTCACTTGTTTAGCTTGTTCAGAAGTACCAACTTCACAGACAAACTAGAGGCGGCACGCAGGCGGACATCCGCGTTCGAAATTTGAATGTCATAATTTGTCGAAAATTGATACATAATGTATCATATTAGGGCATAATAAACAATATTAAGATAAGAAATGAGTTTTTACCAAGTAGTATAACATTATGCTGGTCGTAACGTGCAGTTTTTGGACGCAGTAAAGAGGGTTTATGATACGTGTGTGGATAAAATTTGCATGTCACCATGTGACGAAATATGTTGAACCTATTACCTTCTACCATCTATATTGTATGTACCATATTTTATGCAAATAAACACATTTCATTTCATTTCATTTCATTTCATTTAATTTCATAAAAATATACGCGTCCTAAACTTTATTACTCAAAGGTCCTAAACTGCTTTGTTCTCACGACTGTTTAAGTAAGCGGCCGGCTGTTTCGTGGCTCTATCCAAGCCTCTGTGGGTAGATCGAAAAATTGCCCGCGATTTTGAACGTTATTGCTTGGTATACGTCGCGCCACACGTTTTGAGCGGTGGCTTTGAATGCGCAGTAGGTAGTCACTTTTCAATACCTGTACATATGCGCAGTTATTCCCGCCAACGTCGCCCAGCGCTCTTAGTTCGTGGCGCGAGCTATAGTAAAGTTCATAACCTATTAAAAATAATCAATCATCTGTTGATGGCCCCACAGCTGAGTGTATGGATGTCGCAGTTAGTTGGTTAAATCAAACACTTAACTAACTCTCTAGACCGGTAATTAAATGCCGACGTTTAACCAAGTCACTAAAATTCCGTCAGACAAGTGAGTGAACGAAACGTTTAACGAGTTGTCTAAACGTTCCTAGGCAACAAGACATATACAATATAAATATTTTTTTATGTGTACTTAAGTTTATGTTTTAAGTATTTTTTGTTGTTCTTGCATGTTCAACCTAACACGAAGGATAAAGGGGGCTTCGCTTCGCTCACCCCCTTTACCCTTCACCTAAGCTACCGCAATGTTTTACTCTGATATAAGCTGTGCAAATCAGCTTTTGTCGTGACGCCATCTTGTTTTCCAACAAGCCGGCATTCGGTAAGACAGATTGTTAAACGTTTTCGACGATGCTTTATTTAAATCAAAATGCTAGTCACTTGGTTAAACGTAGGTATTTAATTAACGGTCTAGAGAGTTAGTTAAGTGTCTGATTTAACCAACCAACTGCCACATATGCATTCGTCACGTCGCTTCGCTCCGCTTACTGTCTGCCATAGTGAGAACTTAGCCTAACGATCATTGGATTCAGCTACCTATGCTGATAACAAGAGGCAAATTAAAAAATAATAAAACTACGACTGGCCTCGATAGAAGTATACCTATAGCATCTACTCCTACCCGCTCGACACGATGCCGTAGAAAGTTTTATTGGCTTAAACTGCCATCTTATTTTTATTATGAAGTCACATAGCTTATTTAACTGGAATAAAGTAGTTAATGTGACTCACATAATGAAAGGTCTAATTATGAACAGTTACATAAACTGCTTTATCTACTCACATATATAAATAAGCTCCCAAGATGAGTTACGCATGTTACGACCGGCATTGCGGCATTGACATTTAATTTAGAATAGAACATCATCTCGACTGATATTAGAATCGAGGTCAAATCAAAATGCTTTATTTTTCAGAGATGTTCGAAATTAGAATGTATTAAGATCATCTAATCCATTGTTATTATGAAGAAATAATAACATTTCACAGATAAGAAATGTGTTCAGACAAGACGGTTGCTGGTCGTAATTTGCGGTTTTTGAACGCATTATAGAGGGTTTGTGACATGTATGTAGATAAAAAATTTAACGCTCTAAAAAATCGGAGTTTAGTATTTTTTGTGGATAAAATAAATACAGAGTCAAATACAAAGAGACAACATAACACAGCGTCACGCCTTTTCCTATAAGGGTTGGCAGAGGCACAGTTGTACCCACGTTAAGCCAGTTATTCAATACTCCATTTGAAACATACATAGAGAATACAAACGTAAACCTCGAAAACATGAAAACACAACAACTATGTAATGACTTAACGACATATTTAATATTTATAAATCCTCTAAAGATATAGTCCTTTAACATATAACCTAGGTTTCATTTCTGACGAAAGGAAAAAAGGAATTCATGCCAATAGTTTGTATACCTGAACAAGTAAAATGTGTCAGATCAGAACTGATCACTTTTATCAAATTTATCACCCATTTTACCACATTTCAAGCCTATACACATTTAATTTAATTTTAACATTACACTCCTTTTTTTGGGCAGTCGCTGCATAAGAAGTTAGATAAAATACCTTTATCGATAAAAAATATTCAAAAAACTCGAAGCACCTTATAATCTCATTATACTCAATGTTGCAGAAATAACCAATCGATTTGATACAACCATAGCTACCAATATCAAAGCAGCTGCCGTAATTTGCTGCCTTTACAAAGAACTCCTACTTAATATGTAAATCCTGTATATACTGTTGTTCGGTAATTTTAATTAAATACTCTTGTTAGCTGTTTTCAAAAGCGCTCAAGTGTATTAGCCTTACACGAGTTGCAATCATTACAGAGTGCTTCTGCTTACAGAATAATACGCATAAAGCTTAGAATCTGTATAATACGTAGATCTATACCATTAAGTTGCATTGTAGTTAACTAAAATTATACTTGAGTATAACTTTAACCAACTATAAACCTAACACACTGATTCTAGAACTATGTAACCTAAATGTCTCAAAATCATTGAAGTACATTCTTAATACACTGACGAGCAATGAAAAAGTTCCACTCACAAAATGCTGACAAAGACCTTAATATCTCCTAAGACATAGAACCAATATTACGTTTACAATATTTACGTTTTTAATTGGTAATATTCTGATGCGCTGTTAAAAAATGTACTTCAATATTGCAGACGGCGTCATTAAGCTCACCTTTCCCGTTTAGGAGTAATTTGGTGCTATGTCACTGGAACTTTTTCATTGCTCGTCAGTCACTATCTACTACTATCAGTACCTACACCAGTACTGATCATCGTGATGCTATAATTAATTGTGTAAATGTAATTATGATTATCAACGTATTGTTAATATACATAGTCAGGTCATAAGTTCTGTCACATGTGCAATATGAAATAATTTAGACATGTTTATTATTTATGTAAACATTTACATAGCAAAATGAACTTAATAAAACATAGATTCTTATGGTAATAAAGTTTATTCAAAATGACCCCCGCGATTTTGAATACAGGCCTTTATTCTGCGCGGCCAGTCGTCTATCGCAGCACGAACGAGGTCCATGTCAATAACGGCGGCTGCCTTAGTCAAGGATGCCTTGAGTGACTCCAAATCAGGATGAGGCTTTGAGCAGGCCTTTTCCTCCAAGAGTTGCCATATCTTATAATCTAACGGACTCAAATCTGGACTGGAGGAGGGCCAGTCTTCGTGCCGGATGAAGTCGATTTCACGCGCCACCAGCCAGTCTTGTGTGCTTTTCGCTCTATGAGCTGGCGCAGAATCTTGTTGGAATACCCAGTGCCTGTTATTAAACATGGTATGAGAAACAGGTTCCACAAGGTTCTTGAGGACTGTATTTTGATACACAACTGCATTCGTTTTTACGCCTTTTTCACAAAAATGTACCTCAGTTAAGCCCCAATAAGAGACTCCCAATCAAACCATGAGCGAGGTTGGAAAATGACCTCGTTGGACACGCGGAATACGGTTGCTCGCTTCTTCACTGCTGTGTGCGTACACCTTATCATTTTGTTTGTTGTAGCTCTCTTCCACGGTGAAAATTTTTTCATCCGAAAAAAGAATTTCCCGATGCTTTTTTCCCGCGTACCGCTTCAACAAAGCGCGGCATCTCTTTAGTCTCAGGTCCATTAAACGAGCGTCCAAACGATGTCCTGTTTTTCTTCGATATGCCCTAAGCTCTAAGTCTTCATTTAACACCCTTTTCACCGTGGTCCTGCTTAACCCCATCTGAAGGGCCAACAGTTTCTGCTTACGTATGGGATTTCTTTGAATTCGCGCCTTCACAGCTTTTATCACTGCTGGAGTCCTAACAGAGCGAGGGCGACCACTTCTTGACCTGTCATCTACACTAGAGTCTTCATTGTATCGTTTTATGGTACGATAAACGAATCTTTTGGTTATATTCAAATTTTTCAGTAAGTCGAAAATCTGAATTGGCGCGTAACCGCAACGATGCAACGCAATAACTGCGACACGGTCTTCTTTAAGTGTCCACTCCATATTTAAAAATGAGGAAAATTCTAAAAAGTACACATTTTTATTTTCATGAAAAATTCGAAATTCGAATTCAATAAACTTTTTTGTGGCCAGCGTTCTAAATTCAAAAGTTTTTATTGTGTGACAGAACTTATGACCTGACTGTGTAATTAGTTATCTGATATTCCATATCTTCTCTTTATATTGCCGGGAGCCACCACTGGATGTTGGCTTATTAAGGTATAATTAGTAAGTTTTTACTACAATATCGATTGAGATGATTAATAAAAGTATGATAGATATTAATGATGCGTATTTACGATGTAGTGGTATGATACGTCGTCATCAGCCCTGTAAATTACTTTGAATAATTCCATAAATCCTTATAAAATTAATTGCTGAGGTGGACTGTTCTTCATAAAGTGAGTATTCATGTTCAGATATTACATTTTATAGCGCTGAAATTCCAGCGGCTTCATTGAAGCTCGACTTTCTGAAGAATTGCCATTAAAAGTTTTCACAGTGAATTATATCCCACCAAAAACATAAAAGTGAAAATGGGAGCCAAGTTCAATATCAACAATATCGTGGCTGTCGACTTCGCCGACAAAATATTTGAGATCTAAATGAATGCCAAGTTTTGTACCTGACATAATCCTTTTTTTTATAATCTTTTATTTTATTGAAGGTACACAATGTGACTATGTCACCTTCGTATGGGCAACAATTTTAATCTAAATCTAATTAGCTTACTTAATATAAACTTAACAATTATTTTCTAGCACGCATTCCAAATATAACTAATTTGTATAACCTTCGCGCATCGTCTGACGTAGGGTAAGATAATGCAACATTACAGGCACCAATAACAGAAAACAGAAAATTATTATAAATTTGGCTTCTTTGAGATTCCGTTCTAACACATTCCAACAGCAAATGAATGAATGAGCATCTTCAATAACTTCACACTCCGAACAGTTTGGAGAACCTACCTTACGCATCAAGTGTGCAAATCTATTAAGTGGAAGATGTCCCGAACGGGTTCTCATAGCAGTAACAACTTCGAATCTAGTCATGTTTGCATTATCAAACCAAGGCCGTCGTAATAGTTGACTTTGTACAATTCGATACCAGATTCCTTTGTCTAGATTTTTTTTCAAAATTATCCTTCCAAAGACTAAAACAATCATTTTTAACATCATTCACTAAATCTAAGTAAAAAGGAAGGGAGATACTGGGATGTCCATCCTCACAAGCTTCTTTCGCTAAATTATCAACAATCTCATTCCCTGTCAGACCTATGTAGGATAGAATCCACTGTATTTTAACAAATTTATTTTGGTGCTGCAAATTATACATGATACCCAGAATACGGTAGGCTATCGGTGCACCTCGACAGCTCGAGGTGCATCGAGCCAAATGCTGGAGGGCGCTTTTTGAATCAGAAAGCACAACTATATTTAAATGATCCAATGTCGAGGCATATTCGATGGCCTTTTCTATAGCAAATAATTCCGCATACATTATCGATATTTTACATTCAATTTTGTATCTTGCACTATGGTTAGATTGAGGATCCCAAAATGCAGCTCCTATTTTACCATTACAATGTTTGGACGCGTCTATATATAGGTGATGACTATGCACATATTTGGTCTGCAATAAAAATGAGCACCTATCTACCAAGTAATTATTATTGTGTAATCTTTTGGCTTTATCTATATCATCAATTTTGCTATAAATTAAATCATCTGAGTTTATATTACTCATCCAAGTATCCAAGGAAAACATATCCAACATAGGACTGGAGTGTATGGGAAGATTGTTAAATTTTGTGTGAATATCTACTAATAATGGTATTTTGGCTGTAGAGCTCCGGTCGGTGTTATCAACCACTGAGAGTTCCTCAACTAAACGTATTGTATAATTATTTTCTAAAGACTTAGCACGTAACCAGAACTTTCCAGCCAAATATCTCCTTCTTAAATGCAAAGGTTGTAGACAAAGCTCGCTTTCCATTACATGTATAGGAGTTGTCTTTATAAACCCACCAAACGCCCTCATGGCCTGATTTTGAACCTTTTCAAGTTTGTATAGATGACATTTAGTGCTTGTGCCATTTAGGAAGCTACTGCAATATATTCGGCTGCGAATAATAGAGTTATATAATCTGCGTAGATGTGTTGGGTGTACACCCCAGTTGGAACCTGCTAAGACTTTAAACACATTTAAGAATTTTTGAGCTTTTTCTCGCAAACTATCAATATGCTAACCACAGACCCAAATACTTCACACTATCGACTACATCCAACTTGTGACCATTCATTGACATTAAAAATTTTCACAGTGAATTATATCCCACCAAAAACATAAAAGTGAAAATGGGAGCCAAGTTCAATATCAACAATATCGTGGCTGTCGACTTCGCCGACAAAATATTTGAGATCTAAATGAATGCCAAGTTTTGTACCTGTCAAGTTTTAATCCTGAAATTCTAACGTTTCACAAAGTAGATAACAATAATTGAAGTTAAAGATTTAATTTAGCTGGTTTTTACCGGCAAATCAAATTTCAGAAGCGAAGATGCGTTGACCAAACCAATATACAATGACGTTAGAAGCATAAAAACATTATAACACTAACAAGTACGTTATCAGTCAAATATAAGACAGTAGCATGTAAAATTTGTTAAAACGATATTGTGTTAGCTCTCTCTCTAGATTTCACTATGTAAATAGTCAAATAAGAACAGGTCGTTGGTTAGGTTTTTACATATAGGCACATTCATTGCTTCTGGCCCCACTAGGATACCCTGTGTCGTGGGTAGCAGAAACAGTGACGTCACACACATAAACATCCAAGACCTGGGGTTTTTTTTTATCCCTAGCCGGGGATCTTACCCGGGACCTCCCGTATGGTAGGTAGAGCCACAACCGCTGCGCCACAGAGGTCGTCACACAGTAGGTATAACACACGGCCGCTGCGTCGCCAGTTCTCTTCTTTTGAACTGGGCTTTGACTCGCTGCCGCGTGTCTATATGCCAATGACGTGTTTTTTACACTTTGGTACCGACTACTTTAGATACTAATATTATCAGACAGACAGCAGGCAAATAAAACTTATATATTTACAATTGTCTGCAAATGGTACAAAATTATTGAACAAAGAATCGTATCACAATCATTACGTACGGTAGACACAGCCCACAGTTTACAATCTTGCGAGATCAATTTCGCGAAATTAAAAACTAACGGTGGTCACAATGATTGCCTAGTCATATACAATTTATTAGAACTGCGGAATCTTCAAATTGTTCGCAGTCATATTTCTGTTAATTTAGTCGCAAATCATTTAAGCCAAATGTCCTACTAACCTCAGCGATATACCCACGATATACCAGTTGGGCGCAACACGCTTGCCGTATGCAAATTGAACTATATGAACTATATATATGTCAAATTAAAGCTGTTTAATGCAACTTGCTAATGGGATCAGCTTCGTGGAACTACTAATTACTTTGGAGTTCTACATAATATTTATCGTTTGCTCGCAAACACCGCATGACGGATTTTCCCTGTACGGGGAGGCATTTCTATTACTCAAGGTAATTTATGTATTGGGTATTGTCAAATTCCCATCTTTGAAGCGTTATTCCTCCTCAAGGAGACACTTCCCAAATCCCGAAAGAATATTATTCATTACAAAATTTGTATTCAATTTTTTAAACGGTCAAGTGCGAGTAGGACGTCGGACCCGCACACCAAGGTTTCCATTCGTCAGATAAACGAAACTCTTATACCATTATACACGGAAAAACTTAAAACGACATTATTTTGTACGAGTATACCTTTTTAATTTAGGTAGGAATTCAAGACCATACATCGAAACATTGAAAAAGCGCTTTTGGTATGTAGTATGTTCTCTTTCGTAAAAATTATTGTATTTATATTATTATATGTAAAGTTTATGTAGTATATACATCGGTAATTATTTTGTATTTCCTTTCTGTATTTTATAGGTATTTAATTTATTCCTAGGCATTTTATTTATAGTATTTATTGTGCACTGCACTCTTTTATGATACCAATTCCTATAATGTCTTGGTTTGCTGGAAGAAATCTCTTTTTAGAGATAAGCTCGCCTTTGTACATGCATTTTCTTTTACTGTAACTTTTTTAAATATTTGTGTGCAATAAAGAAAGAATTATGAACGTTTCGTTTATCTGAGGTAGTATGTAATTATTGAACTATGTACTCAGGTTATCGAAACTATTTGCTTATTGAAACCGGCAGTGGATAGAAATTGAGTAACTTATTTGCAGAAATAAAAACAAATATGATAAAAATCTTAATATTATTTATTATAATTCGAATGAGCAATTATTAATCGTATAATGACAAATAATTAAGAACAAAACTCGACACCCGCAATTAAATATATTTTCTGGTAATATCGGGAGAGTCCAGGTTCAGTTCACCGTTAAACAAATAAAACAAAATGGCTAAAAAATTGGCCATATACCTACCTATAAATGATTTATTGTATGGGTACTACTTCAAATTCTAAAAAACCCGTAACTTTCATTATCTTATAACAGCAATAGAAATACACCCTCTGTAAAAAATTCAGTTCTCTAGTTATTTCGTTTGATCCGGTAGAGCCAGGTATTAGACGGTCGAACAGACGGACAGCGGAGGCATAGTAATAGGGTCCCGTTTGGCACCCTTCGGGTACGGAACCCGAGACGGGTAAGGAACACAGAGAACATTGGCCCAACAGCTGATAACAATCTGATCTTTCAAAATCTTGGATCCTAAAAATCCTATTACCTAAGTCGCGATATTGAATGAAAAATGCACAAACGTCGAAAAATTACATGTTTATAGATGAAAGAAGAATGAAGATGACAGAATATTTGCTCCTAAAGTAGTCGGTAGGAACACAAGTTTAAAAAACTGTCTATAAATAAGTCTTGGTAGTTGAACGGATAAGGTGTAACAGCTGGCCTATAACACAAAACTTACATAATGAAAGTTCATTCCCAGAAAGGTCAGCTAATTAAAAGTCACATTGTGCAGGTCTCATCATGTGACATTGCCGAAATTATTGTGGCAACACACGATAGAAGCCATAACCAAAAAACTTAACTTAACTTAGAATTTGGTATGTCTATCATCTCTCTGTCAATCTCTGTTGCAGGTTAACCACAGACGCGACTCCCGCGACCACCCCTCGAACCTCCCGCATCCTCCGGCGGGGGAGCGGCTCCCCGGGGACGGAGCCTCCGCCCCCGACGACCAGGTAAAACCCCCCCTCAGTCATCATCATCTCATTCTGTCACCCATCAGCAGGGTCTAGGGCTATTACAGTTTTCTATTTGTTCCGATCTTGGGCCATCTGTTCTAGCTCCGCCCAGTCTGAACTAACGATGTGGCGGCGCCTTTCTCCTCTGAACGACTCCTTGCACCAGTCAGCTGACTGAAAACTGATAATGACTTTTGCATTTAGCACAGCCTCTGTCCTTCAAAATGCAGTTTGGACAGCAAAACAAGTGCTCATTGGATAATATTAGACTAACAAAATTGATAGATATACTTCGATAGACGCCCGACATCATCGCAAAGGAGTGACAAAGAAAAATCCAAAGAAATCCATGAAAAAGTCGTAAAATGTTGATGTTGAAATTTCCCTCGTTTGATAATCCGATTGTACCATTCTGTTTAAACCTTCATAATTCCTACACCGACGTTAGAGGCGTTCGTCACGTAATTAAATTTATACACGGAGCTTAGTTCTGGTCTGGAGCATAATATGTAGATGATAATATAATTACAGAGAGCTTTCGTCATTCTACTTATAAGGTATCAAACATGTTGACTTAATACCCTGTAATTGCCCTCTGACAAATTCAGAATAGTTTGTTAAATGTTAATTTAATTTAGACTTCAGCTAGTGGACAAACATAAGGTATAAATCCATTAATATACCCTCTGAGAAATTGTGAACTTACGAGGGGCGTAAAATAAGAAGTGAAATGAGGCATAAACTCCTTGGATAGAGAAAAAATATACTGGCAGGCAGGCATACCCCACTTATTTGTCCAAGGAATGAGAAAAAAATGTTGTTTTTTTTACATTTTTCCCTTACGGGAAGGATAAGGCCTCAGAGGCGTACAGCCTAATCTGATGGTGTTTCTCTCTTCAATTACTCTTCTAGAAGGCTAGAAGCCAGTTCTTCGTGAGTCTTCTTCAGGGTAATCGTTTTTTTTTTCCAATCATAGAAGGATCTTTATATGTGTGGTTTTCACAACTAATTATCGAAATCAAATTTAGCGCGGTCAAAAATGTTTCAAAAGTGATTAAAATACCTATATGTCAAAATTACATGATGAGCTACGACGGTCGTACACTAAAAATGAAAGACAAAGCCCTTATGCCTTAAAACAAAGAATTCAATTTAAAAGTACAGTTAAATGGGGTGGTATTTCAATAGCCCTTTAAAAGTATGGAAGAAAGAGCAATTTTATCAAACCCGCTGACCTCTCTCTTTAGAGGACAAAAACATTGAACCTACCATTAGAGCCTATTCAAGTTCACGAGTTCAGCAATTTGTCTCTCTTTTTCAACCCTTCGCATAACTTACCATTATTATCTCAGGCCGTAACTCATAAACATAACTTGCCAACGTGGAAAAGTTAGGCAGAAGTTCTAGGTTTGACTCGCACCCGAGCTGTCCATGACAGGAATTCGTGTCAAGAGAATAGGTAGGAAGGTACAGTAAGGAAGGTACTAACTGGGCTGGCTAAATAGGACTTACTAAAATAGTATGTACCTACCTATCTCGTTTGGTCCAGATAAATCTGTTCTTACTGGTGGTACTACAGCGTATACCTATTTATACAGAGTTATCCTAATTCTACAGTGTTAAAAATAACGCCTCAAAGACTGTGTAGACTTAATTCAACTGTATGCCTTTCAATATGTCTAAATTCATTTACACGATCAGTTATATCTACCCAATCCATTCGCAAGCCGATGCATGTTGTGAACAGTCAACGAGAAAGGATCCGTCACAGGAACGGCCGCCGGACTGTCCGCCGGACTGGCCGCCGGATCGGCCCAGCTGTAGCCCATCCCATGCATAAAGAGATAGCTTATTCAAAGTATCGACCCGAATGGCCGAGACGGCAGTGACCCTGCCTACGGAGCCAAGGGTCCCGGGTTCTAGTCCCGGTGGGGGCAAATAATTGTTTGACGAGAACGGATGTTTGTACCCTAGTCATGGTTGTTTATCTATCTAAGTATAATATTTATCTATATAAGTATGTGTATCGTTGTCTAGTACCCAAGATACAGGGAATCCTAGTTTGGGGCTAGATCAATGTGTGTCAATAGTGTCCAAGGTATTATTATTATTATTATTATCGTATGTTAGATGGAGACTTCGTTGAGGAGGTTTAGAAGTTCCGGAGGTAGGAGGGAGACCGCGTTCAAGGATCGGCAGATGGACCGGGGCGGCCGCAGCCTACGGAAAGGCTCCCGGACCGGCGGCCGCCGTTCCATTGGCATGAGTAGTGTAAAGGCTTGTCCGGCGACCGTCCCTGAGGCTGTTACTCGTTCTGGGTAGAACCTCTGTGTGTATGAGCTTATATTATTGTTTTCTTTAACAGCGGATAAGCGAAGACGACGGATCCACAAACACAGGAAATAGTATAGACCCATTTAGAAATGACACGGAATCAGGTAAGCTACCTTTCATTAAATTCGTTAATAGGCTTCTTTAAGACATTTTTTCAATAAGTTGATGGTACTTTTCTATTTCAGTGGCGACTGCGGGCCTTAGATCTGGCAGTTACTATAAAGGCATTTACTGGCCTTCAATTACAAATAGTTTTAAGGTAAACTATCAGTTTAAATAGTGCAAGTCAGGTTGGGAAGTCCATTTGTATTGATTTAGTCGAAGTCGATGGTTGCCAAAAAGGTACACGACATAATGAAGGTTGGATATTATAATTTGTTTATTGGAAGCAATATTTTATCTATCACAGTTATATCTAATGAGCCTATGTCGCTAGAAATACTTAAGAAATCAAGTTTCTACGACTTCTATGATAAAATCTTCCACCTCTTTTTCTGGATTAAAAAACGTTTTTGAACAGGGCCATGTTGAATGTCCATCTAAAGGGCTAGAATATATATTACTTTCCAAAAAAAAACATAACTACTGAATCATCAAAAGCTTTTTGAACTTCCGGTGGTTATAGTTTTCATGCTTTTTAGAGCTCGATGTTGTAGTAGTCGGGTTTTATTTACTTTAGCCAGTGCCATTTTTCAGGTATCCAAACCACCGAACTAATCTCCGATTTCTGAATTGAGAATTTCACTAATCAATTACCATCCCAAAGTATATTTCTGACTCTGTAGATTTCACAAAAAAGAACGGGACAGAATGATACTTAAGCATTAACTTAGTGAACTTTCTCAATTCAGAAATCAGCGCTAAGGCACTGAACTGACAACTTTAGTTAAGAACACAATTATCTCTAAATAGTTTCTCACTTTGGTACTTGATTTCGTTTTACATGGCCGATTTGTAACAGATTTTCCCAAGTAGAAGCAAGGCAGGCAGTGCAACGATGCTATAATGCGGCACATACAGACTTTGATAGCTTTTGTGCGGAAGCCATAGATCCCATTTTCAAACACACTTTTTGAAGGTGGTACGAAAAAAATAAAGTCTACTGATTAGATTTTTGGGTTAACGTTTATTAAGTATTTAATTAAGATACTCGCTGAAGGAAAACGTGATTGGATAAAATTTTCTCGATAGAAATTAATTACGAAAAGACCTCTCAATAGTTGTAATTTCATTGCGGAATGTGGATACAAAATTTGGATATTATGTATTCGTTAAATCTCCTTTAAAATATTTTTAACAAGATAGCGTATGTAGTTTATTTTAAAACAATTTTTATGTGGTTTAGCGCTACTTTATTTTAGTTTAGGTCGAGCGCATTGTTTGCGCTCTCTTTTCTTTCATATGGGGATGTAATTAACGCTGTCACTTTCGATTACATTCGAATTCATTTAAATTTATTTTTTGTATCACCTTAATCAGTTTAGTTATAAGTAGTTGTGTTGCCTCCAGCTTCGGTCCCACTATCTTGTTATGTTATGTTCTGATTGTAGTTGTTCATATGGTCGTATTGATGCAGACTCGCGCCCGCGCAGCGCTATGTCAAAGATGACCTTTGCTGGTGTACGGGGTGTGTGTGCGTGTAACCCCCTCCTCGAATTCCTCTTTCCCCTATGTCCATCCCAACCTGACGCAAACTTGACCTAGGTAGACATAACACTCTTCACTCTACCGCATACAGGGTGTTGTTTTGTAGTTACGCATAATAAGAGGTGTTTTGAAGTTAAAAAAATCAAAAAAATAAACTTTCGGTTCAAGTCCTATTTCTTCTTCCCTTGTCGGGATGCGAATGTCGTCTTTTTTTTTTGTTGGAGGGGAAAAAAATGTAATTAATGGGTAATTACATTTTTTTCCCAGGAGTCAGACCTCCCTGCTATGTCCGGGTCCCCACATATTGAGCGGGCATCAGCTCATGTGCTATACGGACTAATAACAACGCCTTTGTGTTTACAGTTGTCTTACTAAGAATTAACTGTGAGCCATGGATCTGCGAATGTCGTCTTTGTACAAGATTATGATGAAACTATTGGTCTGAGGCTTGAATATGGAAACGGTTGCACATCACCCATACACTGTGCCCATACCATTAAGTAGTACGTTTCAGGCAACGGCAAGGGGTTACGGAGGTGCGGGGCGCGAACGTGTAATGTGGGAAAATAATTGCAAATGGATAGATATAAGTTGCGTTAAGCCGAGTCAGAAGTTTGGAAGGCATAGTCTTGCGTCAGATTAGGACGTTAACAAATTATTAAATCGAACACATGCTGACAGATCGTTCTTGAAAATTACGAGACTACTATATCTGTCTTCCGATAATCATTAATATAATAAAGCACATTTTTCACTATGGGACATGATGTAATACTTACATATTATCCCACAGTGAAAAGTGAGCTCAATACAATAAGAATATACGCCGCGTAAGTGAAAAAATGCAAACAAAGAACGTAAACACCACTAAGTAAAATAATTCACTAAGTAAAAACTTAAAAAAACCGGTCAAGTGCGAGTCTAAATCGCGCACGAAGGGTTCCGTACCACCGTTCAATGGAAGCGATGGTGTGGAGTGAATAGTTTGGATTTTAGACAGCAAAATATTGTTTACAAAGTTATTGGTGCGGTTACTTTCACACTCCATGTACGAAACCAGGTGCATCCATAAGTTTGTATGTGGTATTGAAAGAATTGTTGTATGGGAGCCCCCTTAAATATTTATTTTATCCTGTTTTTTAGTATTTGTTGTTATAGCGGCAACATAAATACATCATCTGTGAAAATTTCAACTGTCTAACTATCACAGTTCGTGAGATACAGCCTGGTGACAGACGGACGGACGGACAGCGGAGTCTTAGTAATAGGGTCCCGTTTGGAACCCTTCGGGTACGGAACCCTAAAAACCAAGCCCTATTTCTATTTCTTTCCCCGGTCGGGATGCGAATGTCGTCAAGATACACGAAAACACGGCTACCAAATCTTTGTGTCTGACAGTCAAGTCCACTCGTATTACACGACATTATAAACGAATATACGGTACTTACTTATAGGCGGAATTCATCTTATGACAATGACCTTAACCACCCACTGATAAGTCGCAGTACAGCAATTATACGCGATTTCGTTTACCTGGATGATATCATAATTCCAGTATTTTTGATTTACAAACAAAACTACTGGACCGATTTTTAATTTACAAAAAATGTGACATAGCTGGATGGTCAACCTTTCGAACAAAAAAAGATTTTTTAAATGGGTTAAAAACTAGTACCAGTTTTGAGGTAACAAACAAAAAAAATACAACCGAATTGAAAAGCTTCTCCTTTTTTGGAGTCGGTTAAAAATAAATATAAAATCATAATAAGATGTAAGTTTTAGTTACAAGCGATGCGTAAACTAAAGTCCCTGAGCCAGGTGTAACTTTACAAAACAATATCCTGAATGAGTGTCACTCCAAGTACGACTATATACGGTACTTTATCATATAAGACCTTTGCGATCGATTCGATTCGATTCGATTCGTATATGTTGTAAACTTGTTGTGTAAATGCCAGAACGAAAGAAATGCTCAAATTAATTTACTTTTTTCAATTTACTTTTTCAGGATGAAAATTTAGAATCTTCGTATCAGAAATATTCGCAACGGCAGAGACAGAAATCTCTTATTATGGTTAATATAGTCGACTTAGGTTTAAAGGTAAGATTTCAATCTTTTCACCGAGCTCTTTCACTTATACCTAGGTACTATTATTCGAACCTGCGTTGAGTGTCTGCCTTAGATCACATACTTACTTACTTGCAAGTGTTATCACTAACAAGTAAGGGATGCTTCATAGATTGTGTAATTGGGTAAATAGTCGACACAACGAAGGAGTCTTGAGTTGCTAGATCTGTGGTTGACATAATACCCTGACATCCCTATAAATCACTATTGTTGATTAACGAGTGTAGAAAGTGTACTAAAACGTGCTTGAAACAAATGAATCCTTAATTAAATTGAAGCACTGTACCAATTCATCTCCAATTACTAGACCATCAAACTAAAGCCACAATTGTGTGGCAGAGTATTGACAAGCCTCACTCATACCCTATTTGAATTGTATGGCAAATGTGGTATTATCGGTCAGTAAATCTCTTCTCATTAAAACCAATCACAGCTTTTTTTCTTTTAAAGGGCTTAAAGACTTCCATGCTTTGTATCGTCACTATTAAGATGCGAATCAACAAGTATCTATTCTACTTATACGTGTCGCGTATCGAAAGATGCATCATATCTTAAGCTGAAAACTAAAACGTTCATAGAAATTTAAATTGAAATTTATTTATCCAACTTAACCTATGTAGGTACATCAATTGTAGGAGACAGTCTTAGGTCTAGAAATAGGTATGAACATCTTAATGAATATCCAACTCCTAAACTAGTGTTATCTACCTGTTTCTTAGGTGTTGTTGTCATTTATACAGTGAGGAATTGTCCATTTTGGGTGGTGGCAGATCAAAATGCCTGATTAAATTTTGTGTTATACATTACATACCTAGTACATTTTTATAATTAACTGCACGATAATTTAAAATGTGTGTATGTTCTTTTTCAGATATGTCTATCAAAACTATACGCTCTAACACTAAGAAAGGAATCAGGTAAGTTATGCCGACTAAGGTTGTTCTCCAGATTAGTATAGCTATCGCTTACCTCAATCTATATATCAGTATAGCTATTAGTATATAAATAAAACTCTCTAAAACCTACAGCCACGATACGAGCCTTCCTTAGCCATGAGACTAGAAAAGAAATAAAATAACACACTTTTCAATCATGAGATTTCATCAAATGACCTTTTTTCTGCAGAAATAGCAGTGTACCAAATAGCTTGGACGGTCACATTCGCGTTCCTGAACCTGGTAATCTGCATGATGGGTCTGTGGCGCTGCTTCGCCAACAATTACCTCCACTGGGCGGCGGCTTGCACCTGGATTCTACTTATTGCTCAGGGTAAGAGATAACTATCCTGATTCCATCTGATAGTTACTGGTCCAGAGATAGGTTAGTGCGTTACTGCTAAAATGTGGAAAAAAGTTTTTTCCTCTGCCATCCCGTTTGAAATGCTTGATGTGGCACCAGTTTGAGGATTCTTTACGATTTCAGTGTCAATGTCTATGTGTGTGTGTGCCGCATTATTGCATCGTTGTACTGTCATATATACTGCATCATATTTATCGAATCAGAGGTTCATTATCAACATAGGTTCTACTGTGAAAAATAAACATAAACATAAGAATTTATATGCGGGCACATACATGACTATTGGCCCCATACTAGCATACCCTGTGTCGTGAGAACCAGAAACAGCGACATCACACATATAAAAACATCCAAGACCTAGGTTTTTTTTCTTCATACCCAGCCGGGGATCAAACCCGGGACCTCTCGCATGGTAGGCAGAGCCATAACCGCAGCGCCACAGAGGCCCTCAAATGGGCCGTATAAAACAAAATCAAGAGTACTAAACTGAGAATACCATTTCCAGATAATTGTGGTCTTAACTAAAGTCCGTTATTCCCACCAAAATATCCTGAATAGGGTTACTGAAATATCCGTATAAAATATAATGCCCGTCATTGTTTCTCTGCAGCGTAGGGGAACAATGACCTCTATAAAACTGTCAAGTGTCAACTGTTTTCCTGTCAGTCGATAAAGCAGATGTCAGTCGGAACGTAAATAAATATTGATTTTATAATTTTCTTCTTTTATAATCAGAAAAAACAGCCTCAAGTTAAACTGTTCAAAAACTGAACAAGTGACGTCACGTAGGGTTGATATTATAAAAAATATTAAACAAAAAAAAAACGACCATTCATAGAAATATTCAGAAAGTTTATTAAAAATAATAAAATAAAATGTAGTACGTATTTTTTTAAGAATGGCCAAATCTTGACGACATCGATAAACTCCGGGAAGGAAGAAAAATAAAATCCCCGTGTCTTGGATGGTTATTGTTTTTTAGGCTGTTTCTGGTTCCCACGACACTGGATACCCTATTGTAACGTATGTGATGTAATACAAATAGTTGCGTAATTCTATCTCCCCAGCTCTCAGTGGGCAAGGCATCGGACTAGCGTCCCCCGAGAACCAGGTGTGGTACATGCTGTTCATTGTGTTCGTGCCTTACGCCATGCTGCCGCTGTCGCTGAGCTGGTGCATCGTCATCGGCTGGCTGTCCTCGATCTCGCATGTTCTGGCCACGGCGGTGGATATCAAGGAGATCATGGACCGGCATCCGCAGGCGGTGAGTGATACTCATTGAACAGTAAGAAATTGAATTTTCTGGGCCAGCAACCGTACTAAATTAGTATGCATCGGCTTAGTTAATGCCACTGACGACCCGAATGGCCGAGTCGGCAGTGACCCTGCCTACGAAGCCAAGAGTCCCGGGTTCGAGTCCCGGTGGGGGCAAATATTTGTTCGATGAGAACGGATGTTTATACCCTAGTCATGGTTGATTATCTATCTAAGTATAATATTTATCTATATAAGTATGTGTATCGTTGTTTAGTACCCAAGATACAGGGAATGCTAATTTGGGGCTAGATCAATGTGTGTAAATAGTGTCCAAGGTATTATTATTATTATTCCTTACTGTAGGGTAGGTAAATCTATTTGCGGGTTATATTAGTCTGGTCTTTAGCTTCTTTTTAGCATAACCCTTTATATTATAAGGCTCTATCCACCATATGCCATTCAAATTTTCAACCTTATAACTTGGAAATAAAGTCCCAACAAAAATAAAACTCTTTCAAAAACTCTTTTGCATTTGAGTAAAAGGGACAGTACAGGATTCACTGTCTAGGGAGCGCGGCCTTAGCAACTGTGATTTAGATAGTAAGTAAATATCGTGCTCAATCCAACTATCGAAAGATTTCGATAGGACTCTACAAAAAACTTGGAATGATGCATGAAAAAGTCATCTCCATTTTAATTCTTAAAATTGTGACTGAAGCTGTCTTCAATTCGCCAGGCCCACTCGTGCGGCATGCGGATGCTCATCTCGAACATGATCCTGTACAGCGCGGTGAACTTCGCCGGCATGTACGCAAAGTACCTGGCGGACTGGGGCCAGCGGAAGGCATTTCTGGAGACGCACCGGTCGATGGTGACGCGGCAACGGACGAAGCGAGAGAGCGACCGCCATTGGAACCTGTTTCAATCTGGTGAGAAGCTGATGATATTTTACTTGACGACCTTGGAAAATTTCTTTATTTATGACTTAAAAACGTTGAATGGAAACCCAACTAAAACTTTTAACATTCCATTTAGCGTTCCCTCCAAAACAAAAACGAATCGGATTTTATTGTTTTAATGGCTTTTTTGTAGCCCAATATCATTATCCTAGGTTTTCCTCTCGGTGGAGTTGTGTTTAAGTGGTGAGGGCTAAAAATAGAGCTTATAAAATTTGGACCAGGAATCATGAAATTTGGCAAGAACCAAATAAGGAAAAAAATACGAAAATCGAAAATTAATTAAATTCATCATGAAAAAAACACGTTGAAGAAAAATGCAAAAAAATACATATGTTTTGTGTTTTTTTTAAAAAAACGCGTGTGGTTCAATGCATAATTGATCACTAAAGCTGGAATAAAATACACACGTTGTGAAAATTTATCGCTCTACCAATACCGTTCATGAGATTTTTATATCCCGCTGCTATACAGACGAAAGAATGGACGGACGAACGGAATGACGGACGGACGGATGGATGTACAGCGGAGGCTTAGTATTAGGGTTCCATAGGGCACCTTTCAGCTATGGAAGATTGGAAAAAGCATCACTTACTTACCGCGTTATGACGTGGAATTGTATTTTTGGCCAAAACGCATGTTGAAGTTGACTAATAGTATATGCCCCGAAGAATGGTAATGGGCTTGCCAGTTTCCTACATTTACTAGTTTTTGATAGAAAAAGCCTCTTATTTCTAAATACAAAATGTTCACGAAACTTTCAACATGCCTTGACGTTACGCGCATTACTATTCTGCGGGGCTTTTAGTAGAGTTTGCCGCGCTCTTACACTCAAACGGTTGATTTCACAAAAATGAGGTTGAGATGAGACAAGAATAGGAAAAGTCTGTTGTATCGTAAAATATAGATATAGCCGTAAAATCTACAAAAAATACCTTTTGGGAGTACATTTTTACCCCCCACCACTTAAGGTGATACCTCGTCCGTGCACAGGCCCCCGTTACTCCAGGCGAAATGACCCGCAGTGTGAGAGGGAAAAAATACAAAAACTCGGTTTTAAATTGATACAAAATTAACTAAAATAGCTATGACAAATTCTTTAATAGGTAATTTAGGTATTGACTAAACCTATGTAAATAAATTGCTTTGAATTCTGTGTGCTATTCCAATTTGTCAGAAAATAAAAAAGTGTAAATTTAGACCTCATTTTAATAATTATTTCTATCGAGCGAAATTCCTCCAATCGCGTTTCTGTTATTACAAAATCTATAAAAGGTCCCAAAATTGTTATTTTAATTTATTTGACTTGGAACTTCTTTTGAACAGCAGAGAAATAACTTCTAAAAGTGTCGATATATCACCTTAAGCACAACTCCGCGGGTTGGGGTAAACCAAAGTTCATATTGGCATCGGGCTACAAATGAAACCAATAAAAAAACAACCTTTTCTAATGGACTTATAATTAAACCCTATGTATATCTGTATCCGTTATAATTAAAGAAGGAGAAAGAGTACATATGTACGTATGTACGACTAATAATTCAACCTGTTTCAGTAATACCGGATTTCTTGGCGAAAGAAATCTACAATCATGTGTCGAAAGTCAAGGGGGACTTTCAGGAGCAACAATTCAACAACTTCTACATTCAGAGGCATCAGGATGTTTCAATACTATTCGCTGATATCAAGGGGTTTACAGGTATGTAATTAAGTATCTTTTCATAATATTACACTTATTATCTGAAATGATAGACATTTACTATTCGTATGTTTTTCAACAGAGCTGTCGAGTAAATGCAGTGCCCAAGAGTTAGTGAAACTGCTGAATGAACTCTTCGCTCGCTTCGACAGGTTAGCTTCGGTAAGGCCCTTACTTTTAGCAAAAGCAATCACCTGAATGTCTTCCTCAGGCCATGCGCTACTGGGTGGATAAAATATAAGGTTTCGCTATTTTGAACATAATTTATATTAGGCCTTACTACTACAACGATCCAATATTATCTTCTTGATATCTAGGAGAACCATTGCCTCCGCATCAAACTCCTAGGCGACTGCTACTTCTGTGTTAGCGGCCTTCCGGATGCTAGAGCTGATCACGCTCACTGCAGCGTCAACATGGGCTTGCACATGATCCGAGCCATCAGGGACGTGAGGTATAATGCTCAGGTGGGTGGGATTCGAACTTTACGAATATTGAGCTACGCTTTTACTTTAATACGTATAAATATTGCTTTTTATATATGTGCTTGTGGTTTAGTGACATCTTTATTCCTTGTAGGTAGACCTGGACATGCGTATCGGTATCCACAGTGGCACTGTGCTTTGCGGAGTGTTGGGACTCCTGAAATGGCAGTTCGATCTTTGGTCGCAAGACGTGACGATGGCAAACCACATGGAGAGTGGAGGACTTCCTGGGTAAGTTGTTTCTACAAATTTCTACTTAAATATCTTGAACGATACATAAGTGCATATGTATGTACATATCTAACCTGTAATTCAGGAGGAAAACTAAACTACTTACACAAACATTTGTTTTATTATCTTTGTAAGATATAGATATAACGAAAATGGGTTCAATTTCCTTGAGCATATTTACTTTCTAGCCGAGTCCACATATCAGCAGACACTTTAGAGTGTCTCCAGAACGCGTTTGCAGTAGAACCAGGGGAGGGTGAGACAAGGGATGCCTACCTGAGGGAACAGAACGTCACAACTTACCTCATCAAGAGCACCGAGCTGCCTAGGAGGAATAGAGTTAAATCGAAACCTAAGTAAGTATTAGTAGTGGGGTTATAAGCCCCGCAGAAAGGTAATGCGCTTGCCCTTCATTGTTGTTATTTGACGTCATCGCCCAGAGTAATGCTTGTTGCAAACCGTACTCAGAAAATGTAGTACGGTTAGCAACGATGTTGGTCGAGTGTGATCGAGAGTAAAAGAGTGAGAGAATGTTTTATGATTTCATGGCATGATTAGCTCTCTGCTTTTTAGGCGAAAATATTCTTAATTTTTGCTTGCAAAATTCGACGTTACTAAGGTATTTTCCCTTATTTCAGTGTCCAAGCGCAACTTCAACAGATAACAGATGCATCATCAGGTCGTAGACCAAGTAGCAGCATCGACGAGGAAACCACGACTGACTGGACCCCAGAGATTCCGTTCCAAAATGTAAGTAATTAACTAATATGCTACCTTGACATAGGGCTCTACATATTTCACATGCATCTATTTCTTCAGAATCTATTATTGCGATACAATTAATAGAAATTTATTCCTGTCTTTCAGTACTACAATAGCGGAGCTCTGATGTCGAACGGGTGTCTTAAATCTAGTAGCAAAAAGCGTATTGAAGACGTGGAACACGGACATGACCCTGAAGAAGTTCTACCGATCCCTGAAGTGAGTTGTACTACTTAGTTTGAGTTTGGTTTTGTACAACTTGAGTAAATAACTGCGTAAAATAGGTATATGTACACGTAATGTGATTTGTTTTAGGAAGAAGACATTATAAACCACTCTATAGAAGTTAGCAGCAATCGCGAAATGCGCAACCGTGAAATGGCGCCATGGACACTGCGATTCAAAAAAAGTCACTACGAGTCTCGTTTCTCGGAACTAGACGAGAAGACTTTTAAATCTAACGTTATGTGTTGCCTACTGTTGTGGCTGTTTATTGTCGCTACGCAGTACGTTATGCATTACAAGTAGGTTCAAATAATTACATAAACATCGATTACGTAGATATAAAAATTAGTACGTCGTCGAGATAGAAAAAGTCTGTTAACGATTGAAGTATATTTCTTGCATTAATAATAGTTCTTTGAAATAAGTTGGAGCTTTTTTGAATCCAAAATACTTGGTTTTATACTGGAAACGACGATCTGGTATTCATTACCGGTTTCATATTAGCATAGTCTGTTCCATTCAGTACGTCAGTAATTGTAACTTTTTATTTCAGCTGTAGCAAGTTAGTCTGCTCGCTGATCATCATGACGGTCCCTTTATTGCTGTCATTTGTGATCATCATGTTGGAGGAATTCAACGTACGTCTGCCTAAGTTGAAATTATTGTCTTCTTGGATCAGCGGCTCCAGGATCAGGAGGAATATTTATATCAGTGTATTTATTACTACCATGTCTTTTTCTAGGTAAACATAACCATTAACGTTCAATCTTTTCTGTGATCTATGATCGAATCAGATGATATACCAGATTTCTTTACTTTCAGCACAATAAAACTTTACGTCTGCCCGGACTCATTTCCAGATCTCGCCAGTTACAATAATGCTACATATCCCAACGCTACTTCCAATAGCACTTCAGTAACATCGATCACTACCAGTTTTCTTCGCCTTATAAATGCAAATACAGATACAGTAGAGGCTCTGAGCGGAGAATGTTACAAGCCTGAGTATGTGGTATTCACCTGGATAGTTTGCCTTGTCGCGTTAACTTCGATACTGAAGCTGTACTATCTGATAAAGACATTTCTGGCTACAATATGTGTAGCGATGTTCTCGGCGCTTTTGTTTACGTACTATGATGTATATTATTTTGATTGGCAGGGAGAGAGTGCGTGAGTATAACTTTACGATAGTATTTATTGTCTCAATGTCTCAGTTGCTTCTTCAGAATGGTAATCAATCACGAAGATAAATGTCTTTTCAGTGAACTCCCATTCTACGTCCAAATGCTGATTCTCATGGTTGTATTCCTTGTCATGGTGGTCTACCACGCCCGTCTTATCGAAGTTACGTCTCGACTCGACTTCCTATGGAAACTCCAAGCCGAAACAGATCTACAGGAGATGAAGGACACGCAGAGAACAAATAGGCATCTACTAAAGCATATTCTGCCTGATCATGTCGTGAACCATTTCTTATCGAAAAATCGGTGTCCTGACGTAAGTAATTGACCTAATATTATATGTGAAACCGAGAAACGAATAAAGTAAGAAGAAAACAAACAAAGAACAAGAAACAAAAACGTATATTCAGCAAATAGGCTTACGACTTCTTAATTTGCTAATTTCTCATTTGCAGGAGCTTTACTCTCAGTGGCGTGACGAAGTAGGAGTAATGTTCGCAGGAATACCTAACTTCCATGAGTTCTATAGTGAACAGAAGGCAATCGACTGCATGAGACTACTCAACGAGATTATTTGTGAGTCTGAAACTGTTTTAAACCTGTGAAACAAGATGATCCTTGAATTTAAACCTATTAGCCGCTAGTCTATTTTATTAACAAGACTCTCGTGTTTCAGTTGATTTCGACAAGTTGTTGAGTCAGGCGCGCTTTAAAAGCATAGAGAAAATCAAGACTATTGGTGCTACTTATATGGCTGCATCTGGGCTGAACCCTGATGATAAGGCAAGTATACGCTTTAATATCATACTATTTATTGTTGGTTTGCCAGAGGCAATTATGAGGGGAGTAACATCTTCGGGAGTAAAGTAAAAGGCTTGAGATGCGCGCAAATACGAGACTATACTAGACTACTTTATTATAGGATATACTAAGCTTATATACAACTTACTACAAAACTACGTGATGAATATAAATATACCTTATCTGTGACGGTCGTCAACTTATCTTAACATTACGTGGAAATAGATATTTCCGCATATCTGTGGCGAGCGTATGTGCCGGCACAGATACTCCCCCCTTTAGGGAAAAAAATAAATGAATGTACTTATAACAATGCAAAAAAATCTAAGTTAGATAACATAACAAACTTATATCAACTGCAATAATAACTAGTAGTATTTTAATAAACATAAAACCAGATCTTAATTGTGCATACTTTAACTTAATCTATTTTTATATATAAGGAAAGTCATTGTTAAATAAAACTAGATAGTAATAGCGCATACTTCAACTTAAAAGGTAAATCTTACACGAATTAAAAAAAAATAAAGGAACTACGGTTATGCGAATTCTACATAAGTTTAAAGAATTACTTAATATTTACTTACAGGCAAGTCTTGTGTCTGGCCGCACACTACATAAAATAAACTAAAAACTTGAAAACAGAAAAACACTAGAAAAATGGGGCTTCGCGGTTAGTAAACCAACCTAACCTATAACTGGAAAAGATCCGCAGGAGAGTCCTAATGCTGCAGCCGTCCATGTTTTTCAGGAATCGATGAGTCAATTTACATCGCACGTCGTTGAAGTTGTAATGCATTAAATCTGTAACCTTGGCTGTAGGCAGTCAATGATCTCGTACGTCATATGTACGTGCGTGCTTTTCACTCTTGAGTGAATATTAAGTTGATGAAATTTGTGTGCCTAAAAACCTTGGGATTTGGCACTATGTTGCCAAATCCCAGGGTTGTACACCAATCGTTTATATATATATATATATATATATATATATATATATATATATATATATAAATAAATAAATAAATAAATTGGTCTTTATTCCGGCCGGAAGCATATACAAAATTCAAATTTACAAATTAATAAAATAAAATTACAAATTTACAAATTATTAAATTAAAATTACAAATATAACATAATGATATTATAATACAATTATTCTTATTATGAAAACGTAAGATGTACTCGCGTCCACGTCTCCTGTATAGGTCCGCGGAGTGCCAGAGCTGCCTGCAACATGGTGTTACCGGATCTGGAATACCGCTTCTGCGTGGACGCTATCCGGTGCCTCATGAGACCGTGGAAGCCCGGGAGTCTCCTCTTCGTAAACATCTGCGACGCGCTGCAGTATCGTGGCAATCGACAGATGATCCTGAGCGCATTATTGTACTGCACTCTCATAACGTTGTAGTCAGCTTTTCTGTACCTGCACCATAGTTCACTCGTGTACAGGCCAGTACAATACGCGAGAAAGAGAGTAACTTTGACCGCTTCGCTACATCTGGTGAACCGACGTGCAATCATGTTGGAGCGCACACTGATGGCTCTTTGCTGTCGTTTGATGTCCCTGGCATCAGACATGTCGTCGGTAATAATATGTCCCAAGTACTTAAACTCTGCGACTGTCTCAACTTCTTTTCCGTCCAGGTATAGCGGAGGTACACACGTCGGTCCATTTTTTGCTCTGAAGATCATCATATTGGTCTTACTGACGTTATAGACTAGCCCATGCGTCTGTGCGTATTGCTCGCACGTGCTTAAGAGACCACGAAGAGCCTTAATCGAGGGTGCCAAAAGGACCATATCGTCTGCGTATGCAATGTGGTTGACGCATGTACCGGCCAGGTGGCATCCGATGTTACTATCTTGCAGTTTCTTGCTCAAGTCATCCATATATACATTAAACAGCATCGGAGACATGGAACTGCCTTGACGGACGCCACATTGAAGTGGAGCAGGAGACGAGTATGAGCCACCCCATCGTACGACGTTCTGCTGCTCGCGATGCCAGGTCTTCAGCAACGAGATGATTGGGCTAGGTACTGCCCTCTCCTGCAACTTCGTCCAGAGCCCGTCATGTACGACTCGGTCAAATGCTTTGGACAGGTCAAGATAAGAGGCGTATACGCTGGTGTCTCGTGTTACGTACTGCCCGATGGTCTCTTTCAGCGTAAATATAGCCATGTCGGTTGAGCTTTGGGGCTTAAATCCAAACTGAGCGTCAGTCGTATGCAGTTTCGTGAATATTTTATGCAGTATTAATCGCTCCATTATCCTAGCACATATCGTAGACAGCGATATTGGTCTGTAGCTAGCAGAAGACGATGAATCCAGCTGTCGGTTTTTCAATATCGGAACAAGGACTGTTTTTGTGAAATCATGCGGTAAATGGTTTAAGTCGATCATGTTCTTAAATAGCTTTGCTAGAAGATCCGCTAGAATACTGCAGGCAAACTTTATATGTTCGGCCGAGAGCCCATCGTGCCCTGGTGATTTGCCGCTTGGTATTGACTTGATTGCTCGAATGACGTCATCTCTTGTTAAGTATGTCGAAGTATGATCTTGATCGGCGACAAATGGCAACGAATTGTCATAACTTTCCGGTGCAAGCTCCAAGAATACTTTTCTGAAGTTTTCCGCAATATTGGTGTTTTCAGTGCAACCGTCGATGTGTGTAGGTATAGTAGGTCTTGTATTTATCATGGCACCAGTTTTTGACCAGAACGAGCCAAACTTCTTGTCGTTTAATTCCTCGGCGATTACGTCCATTTTAATCTCTTCAGTGATTTGATTATTCTTCGTGGGATGTTCTTCCTGGATGATTTCAATATTCGTTAGATTAGGTATATCGATGATGTTTCAATACTCTTCTGGGGGCTGGGACGGCTTCATATGTCTTGAACTTGAAAAGCTGCTTGCTGTGAATGAATTTGCCGACGCGTTCGTTTCTGCTGGTGCGAGCTCCATTTCGATAAATCAGCAGTCGGCTGACTATCGGTTCATTATTCTTGCGGTATCTTGAGTTCGATGCGGGAAATCTTCAGTTGAAATCTTTTGGCTTCTGGTCCGTCATGGCTTGCTTGACGTCGTCTTGGTTTGGGTGGGGTCTTGATTATGGATTTCTGCAGCGTAGTTTGAAATAGGTATGCAGAAGTCGGGGCTCGGCGATCTTGGACGAAGTGCTTCTTGCTTGCACTTCTAAGGTGGCAGCAAACGGAATTTTATTCGCGGCTGGGGCCATGCTGCTATTACCGAAGGTTGCTGATGTTCAAAAGTCGGGTCACCTCTTTGCCAGGGGCAATTATGAGGGGAGTAACATCTTCGGGAGTAAAGTAAAAGGCTTGAGATGCGCGCAAATACGAGACTATACTAGACTACTTTATTATAAGATATACTAAGCTTATATACAACTTACTACAAAACTACGTGATGAATATAAATATACCTTATCTGTGACGGTCGTCAACTTATCTTAACATTACGTAGAAATAGATATTTCCGCATATCTGTGGCGGGCGTATGTGCCGGCACAGTTGGCGTTAGAAAAAATAATAATAAGTATGTGTTCTTGTGTTTTTAGACTGGGGAGGATGATTGCGAACATCTGTGTGCGTTAGTAGATTACGCATTTGCCTTACGTGATTCGCTAGAGGATATCAATAAGCATAGTTTCAACAAGTTTCGGTTACGAGTAGGTAAGTTAACAAGATTTATCATAACATCGTGTCGTTAGTATCTTTCGTGGAGTTTGTCTCTGGTTCTTCATGCTCCATGATCTATTTAATATCTCATTCTATACTCTACTTCCTTAAAGAGGTCTAAAAACTGAATGAAGATATTAGTTGTGATTCCAGGTATAAGTTGTGGCCCCCTTGTGGGCGGTGTTATCGGCGCCCGCAAGCCGGTGTATGACATTTGGGGTAATACCGTGAATGAGGCGTCCAGAATGGAGAGCACGGGTTATATGGACCGGATACAGGTCACGAAGTACACTAAACAGGTAAGAGATCCCTACAATTAAAAGCCACCCCAATTATTGTATCTACTGCTCTTGAGCAACATAAGTGGTGTGTAAGTGAGGAGGCCTTTAAACAAAAGCTTGTTCCCTGACAGTTTGAAGTTGATAAACATTTTCAATCTTTTTCTTATTTAATACCGTTAAACCTCATTTATTCCTCAGCTCCTAGAGCGTCGAGGCTACGAACTCCAAGCGCGAGGTGCAGTAGAAGTCAAAGGCAAGGGGCGCATGGAAACTTTTTGGGTGGTGGGACGATCACACGCCATGGAGCTAAGAGCCAGGGCGGAACAACCGAGTGCACACAGGTCACTTGCGGCGCTGGTGTATACGATGTTGCAGACGAGGAAGCGGATTTATACGCACCCGCATACTAGTAATGGTGAGATGTTCATAAGATTTTCTTGCTTTGAGTAAAAATAGGGATGTTCGAGACCGGAGTCACAAGCTCGGTAGAGATGAATCAGCCGATGATGGCGATGACGACAAAAGTCGATCAAAAATGGAGATTCAAAGGAGGCAAATTACCTATATTTTACGCGAGGTCATGGATAATGGATACCTACCATGAATATGATCAGGGACTTCTTTTCAAATTGGCACTCTGGGCAAGTACCCAGGCCATCCATAGGCTCCGTAGTTCTTGCCATATCACCAACCGATAACCGATATTACCAATAAATATATATTTGTACGTAGATGATAACTTCATATTATTCCGAATCTTTGCTGGGGAGAAACAACAAAAAACCCATGGTCTTGGATGTTTATACAACGTGTCATTGAATAAACGCATAACCTTGCTCCCCAACTAATTTATTTTTAAAAGAGAAAGAAAAACAAATTTTTGCCCAATATTGTAGAAAATAATTGAGACTTAAGTTGTTGTGTTATTTCTGACAAATTCACAACTCTGTTGTGAATTTGTCAGAAAAAACCGTGGTGCGGGCGTGCCACGCTCCTCCACCGGCGAGTTCAATCAAATTATCCATCACACTTTTGCCATACTTTGGACTGGCAGCAAGTACCTACCTAAAGGTAGGTTAGTTTTTTAGGTTTACCATACCATCAGTATTCAGTATATTTATTGCAATAAATATCATGTTACAAGGTCTTAGAAGTATGTCTCAGGAATCAATGGCATTTTACCCTTGGGGCATAGCAATTAGAGAACACATATAAGTAATGAAATAATACAAATGTCACACAATAAGGGATAAACTATGGTATTAAAGTATTGATCAGAATAATTGCAATAAAGTTATTCTTAAAACTAATTAACCTAATTAACAAGTCTAAAGTCATACAGTATTAAAATTTATAATTATAAAATTCATTTAAATTATAGGGGACAGGCTATTATTCAATGCTGTCTTAGTTTATTAAAAAAAGTTGTGTCTGGCAATGTTTTTATTTCGTCGGGGTGCTTATTATTATACCCTTATGGCAACCATCTTTGCGCATCGTGAGTATGCGACAGTCCTACAGGCTGGCACCTCCAGATCGCCCTTATGTCGCTTGTTGAGCCGATCACTGACTCCAAGGGGTCTCATTGGAAACTTCATTGGGTATCGCTTTACCAGTTTGCAGAGCTCTATTACGTACAGAGCTGTGACTGTGTGGATTTTTAGCTTCATGAAGGAATCTCTGCATGAGATATCGTTGGACTTGAGTCCGTCAATAATTCTCACACATCTCTTTCGCAGAACGAAAAGCTTTTTTAAGTCTACGCTATTACCCCATATAGCCAAACCGTAGAGCAACCTAGACTGGACGAATGCGTAGTATGCTTGCAAGGTAACTCTTAAGGTAGAAATTCTTGCTAAACCTCTCAATGCGTAACAAAAACTATTCAGCTTTTTTCATACACACTCACTATGTATTTTCCAGCTCATATTCTCATCACTACAGATGCCCAGAAATTTGGCATGCGATGCCAAAGAGCAATTATGCCCATTGAAAGCGACCTGTAGAGCCAACTCCTGAGTGTTATAGTTCCTGAAATGTATGATGTTGGTTTTGCTGACATTTGTACTAAGGTCGAGTTAAAATTGGCGTTCCACAAGGTTCCATATTAGGCCCTTTCTTATTCCTGGTATATATTAACGATCTGCCTTTTATAGTGGAGAAATTGACTAACATAGTGTTGTTTGCTGATGATACTTCACTGGTCTTCAAAATTGAAAGACAAAAAGAAGATTTTGATGATGTCAATAGAGTAATCTTTAACCTTGAATTGGTTCACAGTTAACAATTTATTGTTAAATGCTGGTAAAACCAAATGTATCAAATTCTCACTTCCAAATGTCAGGCAAGTTGGGACCAGTTGAGTGTTGGACAGCAATACGTTAGAATTAGTAAATGACACGAAGTTTCTTAGAATAACCATTGATAACAAATTGCAATGGGGACCCCACATAGAAAAATTGGCTGATAAATTAAGTTCTGCGGCTTACGCTGTTAGGAACATCAGACAAAACACGGATGTGGCTACATTTAGGCTAGTATATTTTAGTTAATTTCATAGTGTCATGTCCTATGGTATCTTGTTGTGGGGGAAAGCAGCGGATATCCGCTGCTTTCCCCCACAACAATAAATAAAAATAATAAAAATAAAATAAAATAAAATATATAATAATAATAATAATAAAAATAGTTTGAATATTCAAACTATTTTTATTTTACAGAAAAGAACTATTCGAGCAATTTATAATTTAAAACGCACAGACTCCTTAAGACAGCTTTTTAAAGAAATTGACATACTAACTGTAGCTAGTCAATTTATTTTCGAAAATATAATGTATGTACGCAAGAACCTTACAAAATTTCGTACAGAGCTGTGACTGTGTGGATTTTTAGCTTTACGAAGGAATCTCTGCATGAGATATCGTTGGACTTGAGTCCGTCAGTAATTCTCACACATCTCTTTTGCAGAACGAAAAGTTTTTTTATGTCTACGCTATTACCTCATATAGCCAAACCGTAGAGCAACCTAGACTGGACGAATACGTAGTATGCTTGCAAGGTAGCTCTTAAGGTATAAATTCTTGCATAACCTCTCAATGCGTAACAAAAACTACTCAGCTTTTTTTCATACACACTCACTATGTATTTTCCAGCTCATATTCTCATCACTACAGATGCCCAGAAATTTGGCATGCGATGCCAAAGAGCAATTATGCCCATTGAAAGCGACCTGTAGAGCCAACTCCTTAGTGTTATAGTTTCTGAAATGTATGATGTTGGTTTTGCTGACATTTGTACTAAGGTCGAGTTAAAATTGGCGTTCCACAAGGTTCCATATTAGGCCCTTTCTTATTCCTGGTATATATTAACGATCTGCCTTTTATAGTGGAGAAATTGACTAAAATAGTGTTATTTGCTGATGATACTTCACTGGTCTTCAAAATTGAAAGACAAAAAGAAGATTTTGATGATGTCAATAGAGTAATCTTTAACCTTGAATTGGTTCACAGTTAACAATTTATTGATAAATGCTGGTTCCATGTTGATTTAACCGTATCGTGTCAATTGGTTATCTTTTGTTCATTGTAAGATTTTTTTGCATAATATATGACTCTACTCAATATTGAGCAGTACAATTTATAGTGACGACGCTGGTGCAAACAATTTGATCTCTTCATACAAACAAACATATCTCTTTTAGTTTCACAGGACTTTCTGATTCCAGGAGTGAGCCAACCTAGTTTACTTTTACTACCATCATCACACTTTACTCTTATAAGAGGACAATGGATATCAGATGCTTGTATAAAAAAAGTCATGAAAAATATCAAACCCCTTGTCACAGTCAGGAGCATTAATTACTTCATCCCAGGAAGCTGAGAGCAAATGGTTATGAAGACCTTCAAGGTTGTTTTGCTTAAGGTTTCTTACCATTATGTAACAGTTCAAATTTCGTTTTAAGGGTTGCTCTGAACATTGTAGAGTGTGATCCGATAGACCGATCTCAATAACCCTTGCATCTGTCAGTGAAGTATTGGAAACGATATTGTCAATGCAAGTCGCACTATGATTAGTGATGCGGGTAGGTTCGTTTATAAAATAATTAAGGTTAAACGAAGATAAGAGACTCAAAAGCTAATTTTTTTCCGTGTCCTGTACCAAGATATTTATATTTAGATCGCCACAGAGAATAGTTTTAGGGTATTTATGTTTATGTACAAAATTCAGCAAATTTTCAAGGTTTGCAATAAAGTCATCATTTTTATATGGTTTTGGCCTGTAGAGACTTATGATGTATGTATCGCCCATTTTGATCCCACACAGCTCAAAAAGATAAGGAATAGACATGTCCTGAATTCTTGGTAAAACATGAAACTCAAGATTTGCTCGGACAAAAATGCATACTCCTCCCTTACTATCTCTATATAAACGGCAAAAACTGGCTGCCAGTTTGAATCCGTTTATGTGGATACGGTTAAGGTCCTCATCTACCCTATGGTACTCTGTGATACAAAGTACTGAGACCCCCTTTCCCACTGTAGTGTTTAGCCAGACTTCTAATTGGGGTAACTTTTTTTGATTTAAGCTTTGGATATTTATATGTGCTATTTTGTCAAGATGACAAGGGCATTTGTGTTTACAGCTGCTTTCATTGCTACTTTTTTTGAGGACTCTCCTGGTCCCTCTGAAAAACCTTGTTATCTGTAACTGTGTCCGTCTGTGTCTCCGCATTTATAAGAGCCGTTTCTAAATTACGCTATTTACTTTGAGACTTCAAGTATTCAGAGAAATCTGTTTTGTAAGCAACTCTTAGAATTTCCCTTAACAAGATTCTAAAAGCATACAGTCTAGGGGTGCTTTTGCCATTAAGAATGTCCACATAAGTTGTATGCGCAAAGCGGTTAATAAATGTTCGAATGTGCTATTTTTTTTTCTCATTTAGAGATTTACTAGACCCGACATTACACAATATGACATTTGTGTTGTACATTTGACTGAGGTTGCAATATAACATGGACTATAATTTTAAAGGATCTTTGTCGTTGGACCCTGCCACTGTTATGACAATCCTTATATGTGTAGTCTTTACACAGAACTGAGCATGATGCCATTACTTGATCCGTTATTGCGTTTGGTTTAATAACGGACTCTACACAATATTCATCCCCTAAAAGTTTTTTCAGTATTTATTCATCCCTTTGCCTTGTTCATCAGCGAGCAAAAGTATCTCCTTTTCGTTTGCTGGTCGTCTTGCTTGCTTGTCTTTTGTTACTGTGGCAAAATTTCCTCTCGGTCGTCGTTTGTAATTTTGAGTTCACTGGTCTTCTCACCAGGCTCACTCACTGGCTGGTCGCTGCACGTCATTTGTTGCAAAGTCAGACGTTCGTTGAGTACGGTTAACTCCGGGACCCTATGTTGAATCGCTTCTGTTGTTGAAGGTTGTGTGCCTGTGTGACGACGGGGGTCCAAAATGCTTTCGAGTAAAGTTTCGTCAGTTTGCTGTATGAATTTTATCTGGTAACACAAAATGACTTGACCACCTACCTGAAAACAACTCGTTTTCAGGTAGGTGGTCAAGTCATTTTGTGAGGTACTTCGAAGTCTGATTTTCATTGAATCAGTTTGTAATTTACGATTCTGGGGAGAGAAAACATTTTTTTGGGCGATGAAGTATTTCCCGTATGTAAATCGCATAGCCCTACAGATTTGTACACCTGTATCTTTCTTAGGTTTTCCTTGTTCTCTCTCTGTAATATAGAGTTCAGCGAGATTAAATTATCGATCTCGGCGTGCGCTGACTCTAACTCTAGTTTTAATCTGTCACTGTCGCTCCTAAAGTCCTCAAGCTCCTGTTTATTTTAGGCTAGTGTAGTTGGCAGGCTTTGATAAGACAAGTCTAGAGCCCATTCTTCGCGATCCCCATCGTTGCGTCTTGGTCCCCTCGTAGTTACATAACAGTTGTCTTGAAGCGAAGTTGTGGACTTTTCTTCGCTTTCAATGTGCGTGCAGTGTTCACAAAGGTATGTGTTCTTTTGGGTAACATAGTAGGCCATTTACTTTGCTGTCGTAACGTTGACACAATTATGGTGATAGTTGCTCTTACAAGTGACGCATTGCAATAGTTCCGTGGCAAAGATATCACCCAAACACGATTTGCAGGACTTCATCTTGGCTCCTTATAGCGCCCACTATATATCACTATTCGAATCGTCTACTGCCCTCTAGTGTATAGTAGCATGAATCTTCGGTACGCTCTCTTTGAATTAGGTTTTGGCTTCCGCTACTCATTCATAGATGGCGCTGCTCTTTGGTCGTTAGATGCGAATTGAATTTAAATAGGGGTTTTTAGGTTATTATCGTTTAGTTTATCACTATTATACAATTTATAGTCTTGTTTCGTACGGCTAATGAAGACTTCGGATAGTCCACAGATGTCACTTCAACACTGAGTCATTATTGTTGTGTTTTTCACGCTTAAATAGCTTCACTAAGAAAGATGGTTTTTCACTATTATTTTCACTCATAACGTTTTATTTGTAACGTTCATAGTTTCATCACATCACATGTAGATAATTTAACACTATTAGTCCGTATTTTTTATTAAACAGCAAGTGTTTGCATTTTTAAATAATTTTTACACTTGGAGCTAATGTTTTAACGGCAAGTGCGCGTGCGCCCGTCGAGTGACCTCATCATAGTAAGTACCTATTAAGAAATAAATCAAAGGAAAGATGAAGTAAAACTAAAAGCTGTAGCTGCCAGCATTGTTCTGTGAGACACTCGTACCCCGAACTGCTCAAAGTACACCCACACAGCTTGATTGACACTGTCATTACATCACCATTTCACAATATTAATTCCACATTTGCGTATCGAAATGCCATTGCGTGGCATGCGCCGCGCATGCGCTCACGCTCCTGAATGCAGATAGATAAGCGCTGACGGACTAAACAAAACAAACAAACAAATAGATCCCCACATCCACCCATAGCCCTTCCCCTTTCGTGATTTGCACTCGCTCACTCGATGTTTCCGCCCCAATGCGATCGCGGCGTAGAAGCTGTCTCTTTTTTTTCGTACGGATGAAGAAAATGAGCGTACCTACGAATTTATCCTTGCATTTTGCTTGTAAATAAAACGAAATAGGTTTCATTTTGGCAAAGATAATACGGCGGGCGCCCGGCCAGCTGTGGGAGCTTCTTTTCAGCGTGAGTAGAGTATAGGCAGGGGTTCGTTGAACTGGACGTTCGCACCTATGTTAGCTTATCAATAAATAAACAGGGCAACGAAAAAAACTTTTTTCTTCAAAAATATGACCTATATGGGTGTGAAAGGAACTGTAGGACGGGGACGCCCAAGAAGGTCCTATAAAGACCAAATCGGCGATTTGTTAGTGAAGGGGCAAATACGAAGTACCCGTAACCGGCGAGCTTGAATGAAAAGACTTATGAATGTTGAGGAAGCGAGAGATGTATGCCAGGATCGTAGCAGGTGGAGGTCTTTGGTCTCTGCCTATTTCTTCCAGGAAATAGGCATGATCATATATATGTATGTATATGACATATATTTAAAATCAGTAAAATCGACTCTCTTCATGATTCTGAACAAAATTGTTTCTCATTATGCGTTTATTCATTGACACGTTGTATATGTGTGACGTTGCTGTTTATAAAAATAGAAATAGAAATAAATTTATTCGGACTACAAAACACACACAAAATTACATACAAAAAGAAACAAAAGAACATAAACAGGTGAGACATACAATTAAAGGCAATATTAACAGCAACATATAAAACAGAAGAGAATAAAAGCACGCACAACAAAAGTATAACTTAGTATGTGTAAAATTTACATTTAATACACAAAATAAAATTTTGCGGCCACATTGACGTCGTGAAGTGTGTGTCAAAGCAGCGAATAGGTTCCGACTCAGCATGTGTCACAGGGCCTAAAGGTCCTGCAACGCTGGTATTCTGTCGGCACCTTATGAAAGAGGGGATGATAATATAAGGGTGGGTGTTAATAAACTACTTTTTATTAAAACCGAATACATAATCGTAAATAAAAAGACAAGGTCTTAAAAATTTATAAAATAAATACCGCGTAAACATACACAATCCTTCGAAAACACTGAGTCTAAACCTAAGGGACCTCGCCCCATCGAAGCGTGATAAAATTTTGAAAGCAGCTAAAATTAGAAAATCCAACAAAGTCAGCTCCAATGAATTTGTACCTGGTACTTCGAAGGACGTCTTTGTTAATGAGCGACTCACCCGGAAAAACAGGCAGTTATTTCATGAAGCCAGACAACGGGTACTGCCTACGAGTACAAATTCGTTTGGATCAGCAGTGGAACTATTATCTTACGAAAAACAGAAAAGAAACCAGCCATTCCTATCAAGAACATCCACGACCTGGACGAGAAAGTGGGACCTAAGTGCCCCACCCCCACTGAGCAACTGGCAACATCCTTCAACCCACCAGAACAAGGCTGGCGGAGTAGTTATGTATGTAAAATCTTGCTGGAATGCGTCCATGTACGAACCACATTTCAATGAATCAAATTGTATCATTGTGGAGGTGTCGCACAAATTCACAATAGGAGGAATATATAGATCACCCTCGTTCACATTGTATAAAATTCTTCATCTTTGATTTAGACACGGTCCTTGAAAACATAAAAGAGAAATATTGTGTGATTGTTGCGGGCTATGTTAACATCAATACGATGCCTGACACGACCACTCCAGCTGAACGCTCAGAGTACCTCTGTCTAACTGCTGAACATGACCTGGTGCATTCGATGGACAAGCCGACCCGACTTTTATCTTGTCTGGATTACATTCTTACCAGGTCGCATCACATCACTACGGGAATAGTTTGTAACTCTGGAATAACAGACCACAATATGACAATAGTGGGAATCTACAACGCCATCAAGCCTGATAAACAAAAGCGCTTTTTCACCAAATACAACTATGATACCATTGAGAGCCAACTTAAAAACGACGACTGGTCACCTATCACTGAAGCGACAAGCGTGTCGGCTGCCACGGATTTGTTCCTAGATTCATTAAACAGTATAATTAGTCAAAATAAACAGACATTTCAAGTCAGCCGCAGCAAGTGTAATGTGAAGCCGTGGATAACCCCGGGACTTATGAAATGTATGAGACATCGCGACGCTCTCCATTTGAAAGCACGGAAACTACCAAGCGACGTAGTATTACAAATCACCTATAAACGGTACAGAAACTTCTTTACTGACCTATTGCACAAGCTGAAACATCAATTTGAAAGAAATCGATTAGAAGACAATAAAAATAACCCAAAACAACTGTGGAAAACAATCAAAGATATATGCCAATATAATAAGAATATACACCCAGCATCAGAACTCAAATACATTAAAAATAACACACAACACAAAAGAAACGGAACAATCCTTAGCATCAAAAATCTGTGCAGCTGATGGCAGCCCATCTTCCTGCTTTTTCATGCATCCTACAGACGAAGTCGAGGTCTCCTCTCTTATCCAATTCCCAAAGGTTCAGAGCGCTCCAGGACTTGATGATGTCAGTAATGGTTTCATTAAGCGCTTTAAACATACCCTTCTGGCCCCGCTGACCCATATTTTTGACCTCAGGTTATCGCTCGAAGTATTCCCTGAATGCTGGAAAGTTGCATTGGTATGTCCCATACACAAAAGTGGCCCCAGAAATATCCCGGCAAATTACCTGCCGATTTCGCTGCTCACTAGTTTTTCTAAAATACTCGAGAAACAAAAGGCTAATGTCCTATCTCGAGAAAAATTATTTTATAAATAAATAACAGTTTGGATTCAGGCGAGAAAAATCTACAGAAGATGCAGTTGGAGCACTCACGAACCTCGTAACCAACTGTTTGGATGACGGAAAAGTATGCATAGGTGAGTTTTTAGACTTGGCAAGGGCTTTTGCCACCGTTTCGGTCAAAATCCTGCTGCATAAACTTGAGCGTCTGGGAATCCGAGGTTCAGCTCATGATTGGTTTCGAACATACCTCACACTTAGAAGGCAGAGTACTAGGATAGAGCAGCAAATAAGCTCACAGAGAGTTATCAGCTACGGCGTTCCCCAAGGGAGCATTCTAGGCCCATCACTGTTTTTGATTTATCTGAATGACATCTCCTCCCGTGAAAACAGGAATACAGATATCTTCTGTTATGCAGATGACACTGCCATTATATTTAATGGCAGCTCGTGGGAAAACGTTTTGGCAAGAGCCGAACATGGTATGACAAACTTAGGACACTGGCTTGATAAGAATCCCTTGACTTTGAATGCTGACAAAACTAAATACATAGCTTTTCATAAAACTCTTTGAATCACTGAAACTGCTAAGCGTACGACAGCTATACATTGAAAGAGCAGTACAAATTCAACACAAAAAAATGCTTTCTTTACCAGACTACCCATGGCTCCTCTCAGGAAGAGTTTTTAGACTTTGTATCAGCCCCGTTAAAACATCATTTGCCCAGAAACACTCCAATTATCTACATCCCTATATTTACAATAAGATCACCCAAAAACTAGATCTTAAAACGTCTACATTAAAAGAAACAAAAATTAAAGTAAGAAAATACCTCACTAGCTTAAATTATGATGAAACTGAAAATATTTTAAAATAAACCGGTACGTTTAACTAATAAAATGAATTCATCTAGTGATACTTAACCTGAGCGGACGTGTGTCAGTTTTGCCCAGAATTATTTATTTTATTTGTTTAATTTGCGCGGTCTGCTGCTGTTCACACATCGGTACCTCCCGTTCCATCTTGAGGAAAGTCCCATATATAACGGCGGCCATATTGGGAAGTGTCGGACCTTTCACCTATTGTCGCGACTTCTACCGAAGAGCTCCGACCGAGACCGACATCGAGCCGCCCAGAGGATTGTATCAGCTGAGTCACCTCCACTTACCTTATAAACATAGAAAAACTCCGTAGTGTCTCCGTGACTCGAACCTCAACACTTTGGCACTTTAGCCGGCGCTTCTACCAATTGATCCAAGCGGGTCGTGCGGCCGAGCGGCGAAATTGTCTACCACAACCGGGTCGACATCGAGTTTACACATTTTTACAATAGAGGGCAGCACTTGTAGGTTGAATTGAATTGCGCTAAATGCACTCTGCTCATTAAGCCGGAAGAATGCCTAAAATGTGCTTCGTGCGTAAAAACATTGCACTACCATTGTGCAGAGTATACTGAATTGGAGTTCAAAAAAGACCTGCCAATGAATAAAACCAAACTTCAGTGTGTACCATGCAAACAGAAGAAATCTCCTGCCAGTCCGGTTGTGATTAGCAATACATCAGCGGATATTCTATCCTCCATCGTTAATATAGATACACAACAAGTAATAAAATGCTTTGAGACCAAATTTGATGAGGTAAAATACTTGTTGAAAGGACTAGAGACGTCGTTCAATAAAAAATCGCAAGAAATGCTGGACAAAATTGAAGGACTGTCTAGTAGAATAATAACTCTGGAGAATAACCTAGCCGATCAGTCACAAATTATGAGCAACCTTCAACGAATAAATGATGAGCTTCGGCTTGAAAATCGCACCCTCAGAGACAATTTTGATGACATGGATCAAAGATCGCGAAGCTGCAATATAGAGATTCAAAATATCCCGGAAAAGAAGGGCGAGAACCTGCTCCATGTCGTAGAGATCATTGGCAAGTCAATCGGTGTCCCTATTCCTGTATCCTGCATCACCGACGTCCATAGGGTGGCTCACAACCAACCAACACAGAAGGCAAAAATATAATCGTGCACTTATCTACAAAAAGACTCCGTGACGACGTGATCGCGGCCGGTCGGACCCGCCGAGGGCTCACTGCATCGCAAGTGCTGAATGCGGCCGCGGGCGGCGCCACCGCGTACTGAACTGTGGCGGGCATTGCGCCCCCACCACCGTCGTCCCGGGTCTACATCAACGAACATCTTACACTCAAGAATAAAATACTGTACTCCAAAGCGCGCACCGTTGCGAACGATAAGAATTACAAATACATCTGGATTAAGAACGCAACAATTCTAGTACGCAAAGAAGACAACAGCCGGGTCATAACTATTCGCAGAGATGAAGATTTAGATAAAGTAGTGTGACTAATTTATTTATATTTAATTTATTTATATTTAAATTTTCTGTGTGTCGTTAAAATATACCGTCTCACAATCAATGTCATAGCATCTCTTGTAAATTCAATGTTTAAATACATGTTGTTATATTTTCCTGTTCTATACGTATATATTCTACTCTGCAAATCACGCAATCATTCACAACCACTATATATTTTAACTGTTGTTTATGGTGCAACCCATCCACTCATTTTCCATAATGTTATATTCATAAATTTGATATATTATAGTTTACATTATATACTACTCAAAAGAAAATAGGGGCCACTAAGTATTTTGATTGCTACGAGAAAAATATAGTAAACAGTAATGTATATTTATTAAAATAACATGTAACAAGGCTTTTGTTTTAACTTGTGCTAATAACCATTTGTGTAGTCAATTGTTTCACTTATTTCAATTAACATGAAATTAGTCCATTGTCGATAGCAAAAACTAAACAGAAACTCTTTGCAAAACAAAACAAAAACTGACACAAGCTGTTTTTTTAATGGTTTAGTAACGGGTGTGTCCTCCTCTCCTGTTTTCACACTCCTGGAGCCTTGAATGCATACTCTCGATTAAGTTTCTGATGTTTTCATCAGGTATCTCTTCCCACGCACGTTTCAGAGCATCCATAAGCTGTTGCTGGTTGTGAACCTCTTGCTCATGCTCCCTAACCCTTCGTTTTAATTGGTCCCACATATGCTCTAGTGGATTTAAATCCGGACTATACGCTGGCCATGGTAGGACACGAATATGGGAGTCATCCAGTACAGTCTGAGTGGCCCGAGCTGTGTGTGGGCGGGTATTGTCATGCATTAACCAGAACCCTGGCCCCACTCTCTGTGAGAATGGAATCACATGAGGCCTGATGACTTCATCGATGTACCGTTGTGCAGTTACTGTGCCTTGATTTAAGAAAACCAGCTCAGTTTTGCCTTGTAAGCTAATCCCAGCCCAAACCATCACACTAGGACCTCCAAAGCGGTCAATTTCCTTGATGCAGACATCGGAAAATCTCTCACCCTGTCGTCTCCATACTCTAATCCGCCGATTATCACTACAAAGCTTCACTTTACACTCATCTGTGAAGAGCACCATACCCCATTGATTCATGCTCCAATCTGAATGTTCGCGGCAAAAACTTAAACGATTTCCACGTTGAACCCTAGATAAAGGAATTCGTACTACTCGGCGTCTGGACCTTTGCTGGTCTTCATGCAGTCGATTACGTATCGTTTGGTTACTAACACGAGTCTCCGTTGTCAACCGTAGGCGATTTTGTAACTTACGTGCCGTCACAGAGCGCTCTCAACGGGCACTCAATCGGATGTAGCGATCCTCTTGTGCCGTAGTCGCTCGCACCCTGCCCGATCCAGGCCTTCTTGCAACACTGCCAGTCTCTTGGAACCGATCCCACGTGGATCCCACACATTTTGGATGGCTCGGCGAGAGAAACCCAACGACAAAGCTACAGACCGCTGTGAATGACCTTCAGCAATCAATGTAACGGCTCTGGTGGCAGTAATGGTATCCATATGCCTTCGTTGCCGTGGCATTTAATTAACATTAACAAAAGATGTTAAAAGAAGCAAAAGATGGACAGAAATAGTTTTTTAACAGAATAAAATTGTGATTCCATCTGAAAGGAATTTGACCTGAAACTCGTTTTTTTTATTTGCTTCAATTTCTGGCCAGCTGTAAGACTTAAACACCAGCATTAAAGAGGTTGGATACTGAAGGAGGCCGGACATCATTAATTAGTCACTTATTAATTAGTTTACATCTAAAAATTTACTCAAAAACAGAAATATGTAAGTGGCCCTTATTTTCTTTTGAGTAGTATATATTAAAACTCAAACTTAAACAAAACAAATATTTCTTTAAATACATATTGCAATTTTATGTTATGGTTGACTCAAATATTAGTATTTATTATCAAAACTGTGGCGGGTTGCGAGGTAAGCTTACGGAACTTAGACATAATATACAATGTTCATATTTTGATGTAATTATATTGACAGAAACTTGGCTGTTCAATAGTATTTTTGACTCGGAAATTGTAGACAACAGATATTCGATGTTTCGTCGCGATCGTAACTTGGTTGATTTTAACAAAAAGGACGGTGGAGGTATTGTTGTCGCTATCAATAAAAAAAAAACTGCATCGCGACACTTTGAACTGGAAGATAAGACTACAGAGGAGTTATTTATAAGTATACCTCTGTGTAAATCTAATACTCTAATGCTATGCGTAACATATATACCTCCCAAAACTAACAAAAATTTATACGTTTCTCATTTCAATAAGCTACAGCACCTATTTATGAACTATCCTACTTATACTTTCTGTGCTATAGGAGACTACAACATACCAGATTTGACTTGGTCCCCCCACTCTACTGGAAATAATTTAGTACCCAATATTAAAACAGAACTTCATAAATCACTTGATAACACCATGGGTTTAATGCAACTCCAACAATACAATAATATTTATAACAACAATAATCGCTTATTAGATCTTATATTTTCTAATAGTAGCAACTGCGTATGCTCTCCACCATACATTGAGTTATCGCGGCCTAATTACCAACACCACCCCCCGTTAATGTTCACCTTTGAAAATACAAAAACAGTAAAACAAATTCAACCAAAAAAAACTGACAAATTTAACTTTAATAAATGTGAATTTAACTATATCAAATCTGAACTGTCATTAATAAATTGGGAAAACGTTTTAAAAAATAAAAAAGTAACTGAAAGTGTTTCTATATTCTACGAAATCTTATTCAAAATTATTAATAAACATGTACCTCTATATAAAACAAAGTCACGAAATTTTCCATCATGGTTTTCTAAAGTATTATCAAGCACATTATCACGTAAAAAAACCGTGTGGAATAAGTGGAAAACTTACCATAATCTATCGGACTATAGAGAATTTTCACTCCTTCGTGAAAGAGTTAAATTACTTTTGAAAGAGGACTTCAATTCATATATCTCAAAAACCGAGAGTAATATTTCTGAAAACGTTAAACATTTTTGGAAATATGTAGCCTCTGTGAAGAAAAACGAATCGGGATATCCATCTAATATGTCATTCGATAACAGAACATCTGAAAGCCCATCCGAAATAGCTGATATGTTTAATGAATTCTTTAGCTCCGTTTTTGAACCGAATGATACTGATTTAAATGATATTAATATACATGAACTTAATACAAGTTCGGAAGCTGAAAACATCTCTAATCTGCATATTAGTAAACACCGAATTAAAAAAAGGCTTTCAACTCTAGATATATCTAAAGGGCCCGGTCCAGATAAAATAGGTCCAATATTTTTGAAAAACACTGCCGATCTTTTAGTAGATCCACTCTACATAACACTTAACCGCAGTGTTCAAGAAGGATGCTTCCCGCACTTCTGGAAACTAGCATATATCACGCCTCTACACAAATCGGGTTCTCGGAATAATATCACCTATTATAGACCCATATCTGTCCTCTCTACAATACCAAAGATTTTCGAGTCACTGGTTCAGGAATCTCTTTACACGCAAGTAAGACGAAATATTGCTAAACAACAGCACGGATTCATGAAAGACAAGTCCACGATAACTAACTTAGCTTTATACTCGAACTTTCTATTTAAGGCCATGGATGAAGGAGTTCAAGTGGATGTGATATACACGGATTTCCAAAAAGCATTTGACAAAGTGGATCATGTTTTGTTACTCGAGCAGCTAGCATACAATGGCATAACCGGAAACCTTCTTAAGTGGTTTGGGTCTTACTTTCGAGACAGATTCCAGATGGTTACAATCAATGGATATCATTCCGAAAGAAGATTAGTATCTTCTGGTGTAATTCAGGGCTCAATTTTAGGACCTCTCCAATACACCCTTTTTATTAATAGGATTAACCAATGCTTCCAACATTGTCAGATACTAATGTTCGCCGATGACTTAAAAATCTTTAAAAAAAAAAAATTCTCTGGAAGATTGTATTAGTTTACAAGAAGACCTTAATAGATTCCACGAGTTTTGTCTAACTAACAAACTTCAACTTGCGCATAATAAATGTAAACAGATAACTTTTACGCGTAATAGGAACAAGAGACTCCAACCATACAACATCGGTGGCCAAGAAATGGAGAGGGTTTCCTCAATTCGAGATTTGGGTGTCCTTTTTGATGAAAAACTCATTTTCGACGACCATATAGAGAAAATTTGTACGAAAGCATATCAGATGCTCGGTTTCATATTAAGGGTTAGTAAAAACTTTAATAAAAAACTTACATATATGACACTCTATAAAACCCTAGTGTTCGATTCCAAATCGATATTCGATCGATGGTTTCGGAACGGCCATTTTGAATTTGACGTTGCTGCCAACCTAGCAGTTTTTTTGACAACTGACAGACGAAAGCCCTCGCAATGTAACGCGTATTGGTTAGGGTATTGAAATTAAATCGCAAGCCATCTGGAATGTATTCGGGTTTCCCTCAGGATTGTCTATATAGCGGAGTGTGTTGTGGTTCCCCGAACCAGATAAAGTTCGCATTTACGTGGCCGATTGGTTTTTCCCACGTAACATAACCTGTGTTGGAACACTGTGCTCATCGAAGCTGGCCTGCCAGTCATACCTGGTTGGCTGAAGAACCTGTCTACCAAGAAGAGCCTAGGGTGCACCCGGGCCTTGCAGAGAGACAGGAGGTTGACGGGACCGAAGCACAGACCAGGTTAGATCGACTCCATTTACCTTAGCTCGGTGAATCGCCGACGTTCACACTTCTTGGCAACTGATCGCTACGCTACCTCGTAGCTGATGGGCCCCTACGAGGTCATTAGGTGCTGAGAAGCCTGAACATTTTGGTAGCTAGAGCGTGGTTTCCTGAGATTTGCAGCCGTCAAGGGCTCCAGGAACGCACGATTTGGGACTATCAATCTGTAGGTATAGGCGGTTATTAGGTAACTGTTGTTCCTATATCCACATAGATTGGTAGTATTTGTAAGCTATAAGTCTATTGCTGGTAGTAGACAGACAGATATTACAGTTTTCCCTAAATGACCAGTTGTACTGAGATGTGACTCAGAATAGTAGGTACTCAACTTAGGTACGTTGTAGGTGAATTGAAATTTGCATTGAATTACCAGTTAGTCAATCTACTAGTGGTCTAGTAATGCTATTGAAGAATGTTTTGGTTAACATAGGTAGTTACATCTATTGATAGCAGGCTATTGCATTGTTTTCAGTTTATAGCAATTTATAACTTGAACTAATATTGACTATCTGTGTGTGTTATAATGATAAAGGGAAACTAAATTGTATTTACAGAATTTATATAGATATAAAACTCGGTTCCTATTGTTTAAGGAAAACAGCATTGTTTAAGTTGTGGTTTAGGGTTCCCTCGTTTGGGTTGTAGACTGGATGGTCCAATAAAATTGAGTTACTGCAGATTGTGAGTAAGTATCGTTCCGATCATGTCGTTATCTGAAATCCATAAGGGTGTTTCTAAGGAACTCAGATGGTTTTCCTCCGCACACGGTCTGATAGACCGTTTAGATAGGCATGATGTGGTATTGGAGCGGTCTATGGACGTTAAGGAACGTTACAATAGGGTGCTCGAATTGTCCGCGCAGGCGGAATCAGTTGATGGTTGCGCACCTGACAGGCTGTCACGGTTGCTAGGGGATGTCGACCAATGTATGGAGATGGCAGCTGCTATCACGCAGAAGGCTGCGGACATACGTAGACAGCGCGAGTCCAGCCATGGTGGTGACATCGAAGCACCTCTGCCGCTTCAGGGTTCAGGGTCCAGGTTACCGGCCATAACTATGCCTACTTTTGACGGAGTGTCCGGTGAATGGATGAGCTTCATCAATCTGTTCGACAGTTTGGTGCACATGCGATCGGACATTACCAAGTCTGTCAAGATGGCTCAGCTGGTGGCAGCATTGAGGGGTGAGCCTAGGGAGCTGGTCGCTCATTTGACAGTTACGGAGGGTAACTATGAAACGGCCAGACAATTGTTGGTCAGACGTTACCATAACAAACGGAGGTTGGCCGATGCCCAACTGAACCGTTTGTTTAGTATCCCGGTTGTGAACAAGGTCGGGGCCATACAGACGGAGGTTTTGAACCCGTTGTTATCCGTCACCAAGGCTCTAGAGAATCTTGGACTTCCGGTTGGTGAATGGTCGTACCTACTGCTGTACATTGTACTTTCCCGCCTACCCGCTGACGTGCAGACTCGTTTCGAACAGTCTCACGGGAGGTCGGCCGAGGACCTGCCCGCCTTCTCCGACTTGGTCGGATTCTTGGAAGAGGAGGCTCGACGGGCAGAGAATTTGGGGTTGACGGTCACCCATCCTTCGGAGCCACAGAGAGCTGCCGGGAGCGCTGTGAGTAGGGGCCCTCCGACGAGGAAGGACCGCACCAACCGGCAGTCGTATGGGACTGTGAGTGCATTGACCCCACATAGTGAGACCTGCCCATGTTGTAGGCAGATTGGCCATGCTGTGGCCAATTGCAATAAGTTCGGGGAACTTAGGGTTGAGGGACGGCGCCGGATGGCCAAGCAGCGGAGCTGGTGTTTCCTGTGCCTCGGGCCACACATGGCTAGGGACTGCACGCGCACAAAAATGTGCGGATATTGTGGTGGGGCCCACAACAATCTGTTGTGCATGAACCGGTCCGGCCAACAGCCACCACAGGGCCGTACCCGGGGTGACACAGCATGGGGCCCTGAGAATTCGTTTGCGACTCGGAGCGCAACTCAGGGGCCAACGTCCCCACGTGCACAGGGCAGTACAGGGGTGCAGGGCCGCACTCAGGGTCATCACATGGGGGGCCCTGAGTTTTCGGTTGCGACTCAGCATCCGTCCCAGCGGGACATTGGGTGTGTTGAGCAGGCCGTAACGGGCGGGTGGCATGGGACACCTTCGAGCTATGCGGGTGCGGTTCGGACGCCGCCTCAGTTGTCGCCCCGCTCGTCGCCTCGTCCTCGTCGGTCACATGTGATGTCCCCCCCGCTCATGGAGCGGCCACGATTGAATTCACGCCCACCCCCCTTTAAGGGGAATCGTAGGTTGGGAATGGAACCGGCGCGTGGGCCATTTGTACAATGGGACCCGCTGGCGTATAGCTGCATCCCTGATCGGTTACAGGCAGAGTGGGGCCCCGGGGGCCCTCGCTAGGAATTTGCGGCCCAACAATTTGTTGCCCCCCAACCGGAGACGGTGGTGTTACCGATCGCCTCTGTGCTTGTTTGGGATTTGGCGGGCAACCCAACATACGTTCGCGCCCTATTAGATTCTGGAGCTCAGGGCTGCATTGTATCGAATGATTTAGCAAAATGGTTGGGCCTCAATATAAATAATGTATCGCTGCCGAGGAAATTGGTCCCTGCTGGGGATTACAGGGCAACCCTTCACGGGTTTTGTGATGCCTCTGAACGAGGGTTTGCGGCAGCGGTTTATTTGCGAACCGTCACCTCCACCGGGGAGGTCGACGTGCGTTTGGTTTTGGCAAAAAGCAAGGTAGCGCCTATTCGGACAAGGATGACGATTCCAAAACTGGAACTGTCCGGGGCTGCTCTTTTGACCAAACTTTTGAATCACACTCTAACAGTGTTGCGTGGGTCAGTGGTTTTGGAGGATACGGTGTACGCGTGGACGGACAGCCAGATTGTTTTGTGCTGGCTGAAGGCTTCGGTCCATAACTTAGAGGTTTTTGTTGCGAACCGTGTCTCCCAGATTGTGTCGTCTGAGGTCCCACTGACCTGGAGACATGTATCAGGAGAATTGAACCCGTCTGATTGTGCATCCAGGGGATGTCGGGCTCCTGAACTCGTTAGACACCATTTGTGGTGGGGACCACCCTGGCTTGCCAGGAGAGAATCGGACTGGCCCCACAGCCATGTAGTAGTATCTTCGGATCATGGCCCCAGAGCGGCCGTGCATGTTACCCAGAAGGCTGAGGACCCTGACGCCGGGTTTCTGCTGGACCGGTATAGCTCATGTGTGTTTGTTTGTTTATCCACCAAGGCGGTACATCTCGAGCTCGTTGCTGATCTCTCGACAGAGGCTTTCATTGCTTGTTTGGATAGGTTTGTTTCTCGAAGGGGACTTCCAACTTTGATCCGCTCTGATAACGGCACTAACTACGTCGGTGCGGAACGATACTTACGAGAGATAGTCAACTTTTTGAATGTAAATAAAGTGGATATTGGAACGGCCCTCTCCCGTCGGGGTATACAGTGGACCTTCAGCCCACCGAGTTCCCCCCACTGGGGTGGGATTTTTGAGGCCGTAGTTAAGTCAGCTAAGACGCACTTGAGGCGTATAGTAGGTCAGACCGCGCTGACTTTTGAGGAGCTCGCGACATTGTTTTGTAAGATCGAGGCCGTTCTCAATTCGCGACCGTTGTGTCCGCTCAGCTCGGATCCAAATGACCTGGAGGCTCTGACCCCAGGCCATTTCTTGATAGGACAGCCACTTAACGCGTTGCCCGAGCACCCCTTCGAGGGAGTGAAATTGTATCGGTTGTCAAGGTATCAGATGTTGCAGCAGTTTACTCAGAATTTCTGGAAGCGTTGGTCGCTCGAGTATCTGCATATCTTACAACAGCGCCTTAAGTGGACTGACAAAACCAGCCCCCCTAGTGTTGGTGACCTCGTTCTGGTTAAGGATGCTAACCTACCGCCACTACGTTGGCGCAGGGGGCGCTTTGTTAACTTGTTCCCTGGCAAGGACGGGACCCCCCGGTCTGCGGAGGTTCTAGTAGGAGGCTCGGTTCTAAAACGAGCGGTAGCAACGTTGTCTCGGCTGCCCGTAGATTAGGGGACAGGTGGGTGCCTGTCCGGGCGGGTGATTGTACGATTCCAAATCGATATTCGATCGATGGTTTCGGAACGGCCATTTTGAATTTGACGTTGCTGCCAACCTAGCAGTTTTTTTGACAACTGACAGACGAAAGCCCTCGCAATGTAACGCGTATTGGTTAGGGTATTGAAATTAAATCGCAAGCCATCTGGAATGTATTCGGGTTTCCCTCAGGATTGTCTATATAGCGGAGTGTGTTGTGGTTCCCCGAACCAGATAAAGTTCGCATTTACGTGGCCGATTGGTTTTTCCCACGTAACATAACCTGTGTTGGAACACTGTGCTCATCGAAGCTGGCCTGCCAGTCATACCTGGTTGGCTGAAGAACCTGTCTACCAAGAAGAGCCTAGGGTGCACCCGGGCCTTGCAGAGAGACAGGAGGTTGACGGGACCGAAGCACAGACCAGGTTAGATCGACTCCATTTACCTTAGCTCGGTGAATCGCCGACGTTCACACTTCTTGGCAACTGATCGCTACGCTACCTCGTAGCTGATGGGCCCCTACGAGGTCATTAGGTGCTGAGAAGCCTGAACATTTTGGTAGCTAGAGCGTGGTTTCCTGAGATTTGCAGCCGTCAAGGGCTCCAGGAACGCACGATTTGGGACTATCAATCTGTAGGTATAGGCGGTTATTAGGTAACTGTTGTTCCTATATCCACATAGATTGGTAGTATTTGTAAGCTATAAGTCTATTGCTGGTAGTAGACAGACAGATATTACAGTTTTCCCTAAATGACCAGTTGTACTGAGATGTGACTCAGAATAGTAGGTACTCAACTTAGGTACGTTGTAGGTGAATTGAAATTTGCATTGAATTACCAGTTAGTCAATCTACTAGTGGTCTAGTAATGCTATTGAAGAATGTTTTGGTTAACATAGGTAGTTACATCTATTGATAGCAGGCTATTGCATTGTTTTCAGTTTATAGCAATTTATAACTTGAACTAATATTGACTATCTGTGTGTGTTATAATGATAAAGGGAAACTAAATTGTATTTACAGAATTTATATAGATATAAAACTCGGTTCCTATTGTTTAAGGAAAACAGCATTGTTTAAGTTGTGGTTTAGGGTTCCCTCGTTTGGGTTGTAGACTGGATGGTCCAATAAAATTGAGTTACTGCAGATTGTGAGTAAGTATCGTTCCGATCATGTCGTTATCTGAAATCCATAAGGGTGTTTCTAAGGAACTCAGATGGTTTTCCTCCGCACACGGTCTGATAGACCGTTTAGATAGGCATGATGTGGTATTGGAGCGGTCTATGGACGTTAAGGAACGTTACAATAGGGTGCTCGAATTGTCCGCGCAGGCGGAATCAGTTGATGGTTGCGCACCTGACAGGCTGTCACGGTTGCTAGGGGATGTCGACCAATGTATGGAGATGGCAGCTGCTATCACGCAGAAGGCTGCGGACATACGTAGACAGCGCGAGTCCAGCCATGGTGGTGACATCGAAGCACCTCTGCCGCTTCAGGGTTCAGGGTCCAGGTTACCGGCCATAACTATGCCTACTTTTGACGGAGTGTCCGGTGAATGGATGAGCTTCATCAATCTGTTCGACAGTTTGGTGCACATGCGATCGGACATTACCAAGTCTGTCAAGATGGCTCAGCTGGTGGCAGCATTGAGGGGTGAGCCTAGGGAGCTGGTCGCTCATTTGACAGTTACGGAGGGTAACTATGAAACGGCCAGACAATTGTTGGTCAGACGTTACCATAACAAACGGAGGTTGGCCGATGCCCAACTGAACCGTTTGTTTAGTATCCCGGTTGTGAACAAGGTCGGGGCCATACAGACGGAGGTTTTGAACCCGTTGTTATCCGTCACCAAGGCTCTAGAGAATCTTGGACTTCCGGTTGGTGAATGGTCGTACCTACTGCTGTACATTGTACTTTCCCGCCTACCCGCTGACGTGCAGACTCGTTTCGAACAGTCTCACGGGAGGTCGGCCGAGGACCTGCCCGCCTTCTCCGACTTGGTCGGATTCTTGGAAGAGGAGGCTCGACGGGCAGAGAATTTGGGGTTGACGGTCACCCATCCTTCGGAGCCACAGAGAGCTGCCGGGAGCGCTGTGAGTAGGGGCCCTCCGACGAGGAAGGACCGCACCAACCGGCAGTCGTATGGGACTGTGAGTGCATTGACCCCACATAGTGAGACCTGCCCATGTTGTAGGCAGATTGGCCATGCTGTGGCCAATTGCAATAAGTTCGGGGAACTTAGGGTTGAGGGACGGCGCCGGATGGCCAAGCAGCGGAGCTGGTGTTTCCTGTGCCTCGGGCCACACATGGCTAGGGACTGCACGCGCACAAAAATGTGCGGATATTGTGGTGGGGCCCACAACAATCTGTTGTGCATGAACCGGTCCGGCCAACAGCCACCACAGGGCCGTACCCGGGGTGACACAGCATGGGGCCCTGAGAATTCGTTTGCGACTCGGAGCGCAACTCAGGGGCCAACGTCCCCACGTGCACAGGGCAGTACAGGGGTGCAGGGCCGCACTCAGGGTCATCACATGGGGGGCCCTGAGTTTTCGGTTGCGACTCAGCATCCGTCCCAGCGGGACATTGGGTGTGTTGAGCAGGCCGTAACGGGCGGGTGGCATGGGACACCTTCGAGCTATGCGGGTGCGGTTCGGACGCCGCCTCAGTTGTCGCCCCGCTCGTCGCCTCGTCCTCGTCGGTCACATGTGATGTCCCCCCCGCTCATGGAGCGGCCACGATTGAATTCACGCCCACCCCCCTTTAAGGGGAATCGTAGGTTGGGAATGGAACCGGCGCGTGGGCCATTTGTACAATGGGACCCGCTGGCGTATAGCTGCATCCCTGATCGGTTACAGGCAGAGTGGGGCCCCGGGGGCCCTCGCTAGGAATTTGCGGCCCAACAATTTGTTGCCCCCCAACCGGAGACGGTGGTGTTACCGATCGCCTCTGTGCTTGTTTGGGATTTGGCGGGCAACCCAACATACGTTCGCGCCCTATTAGATTCTGGAGCTCAGGGCTGCATTGTATCGAATGATTTAGCAAAATGGTTGGGCCTCAATATAAATAATGTATCGCTGCCGAGGAAATTGGTCCCTGCTGGGGATTACAGGGCAACCCTTCACGGGTTTTGTGATGCCTCTGAACGAGGGTTTGCGGCAGCGGTTTATTTGCGAACCGTCACCTCCACCGGGGAGGTCGACGTGCGTTTGGTTTTGGCAAAAAGCAAGGTAGCGCCTATTCGGACAAGGATGACGATTCCAAAACTGGAACTGTCCGGGGCTGCTCTTTTGACCAAACTTTTGAATCACACTCTAACAGTGTTGCGTGGGTCAGTGGTTTTGGAGGATACGGTGTACGCGTGGACGGACAGCCAGATTGTTTTGTGCTGGCTGAAGGCTTCGGTCCATAACTTAGAGGTTTTTGTTGCGAACCGTGTCTCCCAGATTGTGTCGTCTGAGGTCCCACTGACCTGGAGACATGTATCAGGAGAATTGAACCCGTCTGATTGTGCATCCAGGGGATGTCGGGCTCCTGAACTCGTTAGACACCATTTGTGGTGGGGACCACCCTGGCTTGCCAGGAGAGAATCGGACTGGCCCGACAGCCATGTAGTAGTATCTTCGGATCATGGCCCCAGAGCGGCCGTGCATGTTACCCAGAAGGCTGAGGACCCTGACGCCGGGTTTCTGCTGGACCGGTATAGCTCATGTGTGTTTGTTTGTTTATCCACCAAGGCGGTACATCTCGAGCTCGTTGCTGATCTCTCGACAGAGGCTTTCATTGCTTGTTTGGATAGGTTTGTTTCTCGAAGGGGACTTCCAACTTTGATCCGCTCTGATAACGGCACTAACTACGTCGGTGCGGAACGATACTTACGAGAGATAGTCAACTTTTTGAATGTAAATAAAGTGGATATTGGAACGGCCCTCTCCCGTCGGGGTATACAGTGGACCTTCAGCCCACCGAGTTCCCCCCACTGGGGTGGGATTTTTGAGGCCGTAGTTAAGTCAGCTAAGACGCACTTGAGGCGTATAGTAGGTCAGACCGCGCTGACTTTTGAGGAGCTCGCGACATTGTTTTGTAAGATCGAGGCCGTTCTCAATTCGCGACCGTTGTGTCCGCTCAGCTCGGATCCAAATGACCTGGAGGCTCTGACCCCAGGCCATTTCTTGATAGGACAGCCACTTAACGCGTTGCCCGAGCACCCCTTCGAGGGAGTGAAATTGTATCGGTTGTCAAGGTATCAGATGTTGCAGCAGTTTACTCAGAATTTCTGGAAGCGTTGGTCGCTCGAGTATCTGCATATCTTACAACAGCGCCTTAAGTGGACTGACAAAACCAGCCCCCCTAGTGTTGGTGACCTCGTTCTGGTTAAGGATGCTAACCTACCGCCACTACGTTGGCGCAGGGGGCGCTTTGTTAACTTGTTCCCTGGCAAGGACGGGACCCCCCGGTCTGCGGAGGTTCTAGTAGGAGGCTCGGTTCTAAAACGAGCGGTAGCAACGTTGTCTCGGCTGCCCGTAGATTAGGGGACAGGTGGGTGCCTGTCCGGGCGGGTGATTGTACGATTCCAAATCGATATTCGATCGATGGTTTCGGAACGGCCATTTTGAATTTGACGTTGCTGCCAACCTAGCAGTTTTTTTGACAACTGACAGACGAAAGCCCTCGCAATGTAACGCGTATTGGTTAGGGTATTGAAATTAAATCGCAAGCCATCTGGAATGTATTCGGGTTTCCCTCAGGATTGTCTATATAGCTGAGTGTGTTGTGGTTCCCCGAACCAGATAAAGTTCGCATTTACGTGGCCGATTGGTTTTTCCCACGTAACATAACCTGTGTTGGAACACTGTGCTCATCGAAGCTGGCCTGCCAGTCATACCTGGTTGGCTGAAGAACCTGTCTACCAAGAAGAGCCTAGGGTGCACCCGGGCCTTGCAGAGAGACAGGAGGTTGACGGGACCGAAGCACAGACCAGGTTAGATCGACTCCATTTACCTTAGCTCGGTGAATCGCCGACGTTCACACTTCTTGGCAACTGATCGCTACGCTACCTCGTAGCTGATGGGCCCCTACGAGGTCATTAGGTGCTGAGAAGCCTGAACACCTAGTAAGATCCCAACTGGAGTCTGCTTCTATTGTATGGAATCCCTTTTATGCCGTTTACAGTGACAAACTTGAGAACATACAAAAAAAAGCCCTCAAATCGATACACTACAGACTAACACGTAGCAAAATGAGCTACGAAAACCTCATGTCACTCTATAAAGTACCTAGTTTGGCCTCTAGGCGCACAATAACCGACGAATTATTTTTATATAACATATGTAACAACCACTATGATTGTCCGGAGCTTGTCGAAGAAATTAAATACCTTGCCCCACACACAGCAACGCCACGCCGTCCCTGTAAACTTTTTTATCTAAATCCAACGCGCACCAATTCCGGTCTTCGTGCGCCGCTACATCGAATTTGCCATACCTATAATGAGAGTTTGCTGTCGATAGACATATTTAGGAGCAAAAAAACATCTTTTAAAAAAGAACTAACAAACCATATGGGTTTGAGTTTAAGGTAGATTAAGTATTTTAAAATTATCAAAAAAATATTTGTATCACATTATTTTTATAAATGTATGTTTTAGTGATGAACGTATAAGGTAGTAAGCTTACAATGTATTTTGTGTTTGTAATTTATGTTTTGTAAAGTTTATTACTGTTGTTTGTCCAAATGAAGTAAAATAAAAAAATAAAATAAAATAAAATAAACACGAGTAAATAATAAATATACAAACTTCAGATGCGCTTTTAACATTAACCCATATATTTTATATTAAAATTGTTAATCTTTTGTCAACATAGGTAACTATTTTTTACAATTTTATAATTATTTTATTTATTTACACTTTTTTACGTACACATTAATTCATTTAAAGTCATACCTCACACACACTAAATCTAACACGTATTGAAATTAATCAATGCAACACAATTCGCAATTTTCCGATAACGATCGATATGTTCATGGCACTCGATTTGTGACGGTCCCGCGATACAGGTTAGCCTAGTGCGGAGATCGCAGTAACTATATTAAAATTTATCTTAATACCCACACATGTTATTACTTAGTTTTCACAATTGTAATCTATTTTGGCAAAATAAACGTATTTGTATTTGTATTTGTAAATAGATTCTGTTTCTGATTCCCACGACATTTATTATGATAGCATTATAGGTAAGTATTCAACATTATTTTCTTTCTCTCACGTACACGAGGTTATGTTGGACCAGATGAATACCTGAATGTATTACTCGTACTTATTATTAAATGTATTAAGAACCTATACATATAGTTTTTGGGTTGGTGGTAAATTGCAGAAGCATACCTGTCCTATCGCAAGGTGGGCTATCCAAAACATGCTCAAGAAGATCTATTAACATTGCCTACTAACATACTGCTAAAGAACTCAACTCAGTGCCTTCCTGTGTTCTAGACGGCGAACTCCGTCGCGGCGGCGGCGGTTCCGTCCGCGGCGGCCTGCCCGCGCGCTGCGACACCGCGCCGACCGGGACTCGAACGCGCAACTCCGGCTCTCTGCGACTAGCCGACAGACTGAGGAGGACCAATACAAGGCACCCGCATAATAGGTAAGGCACATCTGCTTCTGGTTCCCCGCGGGAATCTTTGAATCCTGTGAGCTGATAGAGCGTACACCGTCTAGGAGACGTTATAAAAGTTGTACAGCATGCTCAATTGAAGTACATATAACTATTTAAAATTAAATTCTTGCTTATGGAAATTAAATGGCTATTCGTGGAATGAGACACAGGGCTCTAATCACAGAGTTATAAGATTAAAAGCTATAGTATAGCTATTGTGACTACTAGTATACTTGTCTTAGACCTCTTTCACACGAGCAGCTTGCGCTTCGGCAGCAGTCGACGGCAGCCAACCACTCACCTGCCATTGTATTTCTAGAAATATTATTTCCGTTATAGCTTTTGAATTTTATTATTATGACATAAGGTTCAAAATCGCGATGCCTCCCGCATAGGCGCGGGTGGTGAGTTGTTAAAACGTTCGCGAACGACGCGCGAAGTCTGCTGACGACGACGAGTCTAATTTTGCTATCGACACGTTTTAAATCTGCTGTCGACTGCTTCCGATGGCAGGCTTCGTAATTATGGTGTACCCCACAGCGGCACCCCCCCGTCGACGTCCGCCATACGTCCGCACGCCTCGTCCCTCGTAGTCCGCCGCACCCTGCCGCCCGCGCCGCCCGCCTCGCACTCCGCCCCGCACACGCCCACCGCGCCACACCCGCCGCTCCTGCCGCACCCGCCGCTCCTGCCGCACCCGCCGCCGCCTGAGAAGACAAGTCTCACGGCGAGGTTGAAAGCGGCAAGCTTCTCTTATAAGACGCGGCCGAGGGATCGCAGCCCGAGGGATCGGAGCCCGAAGGTGAAAGAGGATAAGGATGGGTCGAGGACTTCTATAGGTGAGGAATTATCAGCTTACTGCTCAGTTGCATAACGTGTGGTTTATGTAGTGAAGTGGAGCGGCACGGTTGTCACTCCAACATGCTGTGTCCTGACGACGGCTCACTGAAGTGTAGCGCCGAAAACACTACCATTCGCTCCAGCTCCACTTTTAGAACTATGATACTAACATACATCACAGATCTTATTTTGATAACACTTTATCGCAGGTAACGGAGCCCCCAGATCGTTCCGGTTCAGGTCAGTGACGACAGCTTCGTTCTTCAGAAGTAGAAACAAAGATAGGAAGAAAGAAGAATTAGAGAAGGAGAATGGAGAGACAGCTACTACTAAGATGTAGACTGCGTAAGTGGATTATTTCCGTATGTGACGGATTAAAGAGTCATTAAGACTTTTTGACAATGACTAACAAAACAGGTGTTTCAAAGCTAAGCACACCTACGTATTCGGCTATCTTATCTATATTGAGGTGAGATAAACTTGACTCGGATTCATTACATATATAACTTCCTGTGGTAAGTGGCAACTAAGTTATGTAAGCTGCAGTACTAGTGTACAGCTACATTATACAGACAGCCAGTGCCAAAATTATTCCTTATTAATTAAAATCAGTAAACCTTTCTATGGGTAGTTAGGTAGCGATCGGTACGTAATCATTAATGATAACAGTATTTTAAGTAAATTAGCTGCCTAACTAAACAGTTTTGTTAAACATGATAATTTAAATACCTAGGAACACACGTCGTAGCGCAAATTAATGTTTTAAGTAATTTTGTTAGATGTTACTTTTTGTGCAGATAAGTATAACCAGTATTATAGTATCTGTGGTATAACTCAATAGGTTAAGTTTAAGTAATAATAGGTTAGGGCTCCAGCCCCCCTAGCACATAAACCGCGGGGGGTGTCGCGACGCGGGAATCTGAGGGACAGAGCTTTTTCGAGCGTATAGATGTCTCTCACATTCACTCGTCGCTACACCCCGCGGAGGTAAACATGCTACGGGTGCAGCACATGAGCGGAGTGCGTATGCGCGCAGCCGAATAAAAACGCTTCGGCGTTTGCTGTCGAGTGGACAGTGGACAGTGGACTGCGCTGCCGCCGCCGACGCGTTTTATCTCGTTTCGTCGCAGCCGTCGACAGCGACACGTTGTGGCGGGCGGCCGTCGACCGCCGCCACAGTGGTCTAGGATTTGTTCCTCCATACTCATAGGAACATAATGTCTGGAATAATTATAAAAAATACGTTATGTCTCCGGTATGCCTCCCTATATGTCATATTAAAACATGGAGTGGATTAGTTGCTCCACAAGTGAGAAAAATAATGTTGATTATTTTTTTGTATGAGAGAAAACACTTAAAGTACATTATTTAGGAACTGATTACAACTGATGGGCTGGTGCTCACATGATCTATTGTACATTGCATGCTGAACATAACGTCATCTAATTAATGAACTTTTCGGTGCAGCTTTGGATGTAGTTAACTTTTGAAAATTTTAATATTTAGTATGAGCGTATTCGTTTATGTTCAACATAATGAGATTTAGTTCATAGGTAGATTGCAGTAAACATGAATACTAGGTACTTGTGTTTATGTAGGTGCATCATCAATAACTTTGGGTATGTCGTTAGTTAATAGCCCGTTATAATAACTTTGGGGATCTTTGTTAATAGCCCGTGTTTGGATTTTATGAATAATAATGAAGTTAAAGAAATTACATTGAATGACTAACCAGATCGTTATAGTAATGGTTTAGTTAATGACAAACAAAGGGAATTGCTATATATATGTCAGTAGTTTCTCGCACTTGTAAGCGCTTACTATACTTCATACGTTCTATTCATTTCCATGAAATGATTTGTAACCAATTTGGACATTTTCATGTTTGTTGCAAATAACCGTTGTTTCTCAGAGCCCAGTGTATTATTTGAAGTTTTTGTGAATGCGGTTAACTTATCAGAAAGTGAAAAGAAAGAATCGAAACAATTCTGCTAGACATATACATGCGCTTTGAAACAAAAGTGGATCTTGTCTAGCCGTGCGAGGCATACATTTAAATTATTAATTAATTAAATTATTATTATTTAAATTACCTCTATTATTGTTAATAAAGATCATTAGCAGACTGTTGACTAATGACAGTTTTATTGTTAATGATGTATTTTACCTTATTTTTTTTACTTTTTTAACAAGCTATTATTAATTATTATACTAACCATATTGTAATTTCCGTATCAAAAGAATAAAATAAAATAACTTATAAACTTTGTTTTTGTTATTATTTGCATTTCTATTATCTTTATGGTGAGAGTAGAGCAGCCAATCCTCTCCATGTTTTAATACGACATATAGGGAGGTATACCGGAGACATTACATATTTTTTATAATTATTACAGACATTAAGTTACTATGAGTATGGAGGCCGAATCCTAGACCACTGCGCCGGCGCGCATGCCGCCCGTGTGTAAGGACTCTTACAATTTGACGATCAAGTGTACCTCCTAGTCACACTAGACATATTATTGTCTACCCGACCATGAGCCAAATATAATGTATAATCTTTATAGCGCTTATATTAATTTTATATTTCGTACCTGCTTAGCTTGTATTTTTTTTTATTTTCGGCCGATTTTTTAATCCTCAGATAACATTTATCTGTCTATACCTATATCTGAGGGATTTGTACCTGGGTAAATGAAGCTATCTGTTTATGGCCTGGGGATTGAAAAATCGCCCCTAAGTATAATATCCAGGGGTTGAGAAACGCTATAAGTGTCTTCCATGTGAAGTTAAACAACTTCTATGGATATTTGTTAGGCATGTGTATATGTTTTTATATTCCAAATTGCAGATGTTGATGTTTATTCTTTCAAACTATTTTGTAAATATTTCTTATACATTATCGTGGAAAAGAACTAAAGATAAACATACAGGTTGATTTGTTATTCGATACATATATTGTGAGTGGTTAAAGTAAAGCTCATTTCCAGCAAATTTGACCCTATACATAGTCTAGCTATAAATTCTGACTCAAAGAAAAATGTGCCTAAATCATATTTGGAAGGTGAAAAATACATTCAATAATATTTATTATATACTCGAAATGCCTTTCTTTTGGTGTGCCCACTGTTTCAATCGGTCGGTCCCCACCTCTCGTAGCACGCACTGTTTTCAGAGATATAGAAGCCGCTGCTGCCACCAAGTACTTAGTGCTCTAACGAATTGGTTTTTTGTTGAGCTTCGAGCTGGTTTTAACTTCCCATAGTTCGGTTTAAAATTGGAGCTGCCTGAGGCCCGATCTTCGGCGGCAATGATTCACTACTACAACTTTTCTTCTAAAGTGATACATTTTTCATCCAAAAAATAATTCGGCGCTATCCAAACTATCGCGTGCTGCTGCGACTACTTTTTGTCTTTGATCGATCTAATGCTACGCAGAGCAAATTTCAAGCGATGTCCGGTACTTCCATGATAAGCACCGAGCTTAGGGATTTACTGACGCTGCGGGACATGGTCCAGGGCTGGTATTTTCATCTCTCTAGACATGATTTTCTGTCTGAGGAGAGGATTTCCACGAATTCGTTTGGCATCGGCTTTGAAGCTGCTGGCGTCCTGGAAACTCGCGGACAGCCTCTTTTGGGTCAGTCATCGATAGAGGACACCCCAGTGAACCTCTTGATAGTGCAGTTCGTGTCCTTTCACATAATATCGAGATACTTTAGGACATTTAAAACATCGACTGGTATTGTGCTACATTTGTGAAGCGCGATAATTGCGAAACGTTTCTCTTTCATACCAACACTCTATCTCTCCAGCTGGGATTGATGCGATCAAGTAAGGGTTTTCCAGAAGAACGAAGATTAAGGTCACAGTGAAACAAATGAGCAATAGCTGTCACTCTATATTTAAATAATCTGAATTACAAAACTTGATACAGGAAATTGCCCTAGGAAATTATGGGTTTAAATTTGCTGGAAATGGGCGCTACTTTAAGCCTTCACAATACATTGTAAGTCTTGTGTTACTGTGAAGTAAATTACGCTTTGTTTAAGAATAAAACCCTATTTTTAGCATTTTTCTTAGCTTTCAAAAGACACCAAAAAGAATGGAAAATACCTTATTGATTTTTGATTCGGCTTAAATTCGGCTATATCTTTTTGTTGACCTGATTTTTCACAGCTTCAAGGGACTACAAAACTAAGTATTTGACCTATTTAATCATTACATATGAAAAGAAGCAAGGTCTTATATCACAATTAAAGGGTAAAAACTAAAGCCGTAAACTTATAGTTAGGAACATCAGAAAAAAAGTTAAGCATCGCGTAAATTAAGTTTACAGTAAACACAACTTTTTAACTTAAATTTGGCAATATTGGCAGTACCCCTGCCCTTCATCATCACTATCCAGTTAATTTTAACCCGACCAACCATCCGAAGTTTTTTTTTTGCAATTGGTACATATTAAACAAACAAAATGCTTTAAAATAATAAAGTTAAACATTTTTTGGTCGAAAAAAATTTATCCTTTTTAACCCTGTTCAATATGTGCTCATTACACAGACTCAAACTGTACATTATTTATCGAATAAAAAATCACTCGGTATGAAGCCAATGCTTCTGAGATCAATTATGCTCATATTCTAGTCATTTTCATTATTTTAATTGTCATTAGTTTAATTAACGGATTGTAAGAATAACTAAAGTGTAATTAGTAAACTTTATTTATTAATATGGTATTTATATTGGTAGACTAAATGTGCAAATATCTAAAGTCTCTTTCTAACTAAATTAACGCCAAAGATCTCGAAAGTGCATTTCATTCTCCAGTAGATTCTAGTCTAAAAGATGCATAATTTCTTGTTAGATTTTTATAAAGTAACAAATGTATATTTGCCTGTAGGCATTTTTGTAAATTGTATTAGTATTTTACGTAACGGAAAATAAATTTTATTTACCTACAGATCTGAATGTTACCAAATAAAAGTAACCAAATAAAGACATTGAATTTTCTACATCTTATTTTATAAATAAGTAGGAACATAGTTTAGATATTTACGAATGATTCTGAAAGCAAGGAATCTTTAGCTTTGGTCTTGTGATCGCAACGCACATGGCTGCGGTACGAGTTTTGCGACGTCGGACATTTAATTGTATTAAAAACTTCGATAATGGCACAGAATACTTAATATAATGGTCTGTTTTTACGCCGAAGCACATTGCATACGCATCGGCGGCGATGAACGAAATCAAGACGCCTCAGCGGATCGACCCCAGACAAGACGTGGGAGAAAGGATCTTTAAATTGATTGAAATCGATGAATCATCTAAGTATATAGATTGTATTATTAATATTATTTACCTTAGATGTTATGTCATTATTTTTTCTTTTCCGGCCCGCAGGGAAGTGAAAGGGAATCTGCACCATCTCCTCCTTAGGGATTTTGTGTTTGTGGGAGCAATTTTTGCAGCTGGATGACCACCGGTCTACATCGTTGCGCCCGAAACCGTAATCATGTACGCGCGCTTGTTGATAGAAATATGATGTGTTTTGGCTATTATCTGCAGCTACTATTATCGAAATATCAAAGTGATCGTTGTTATAAGCCCTATTATATTTCATAAATGTATATTATATTTCATATATGATTCACACAGTTCGAAATGGATTGATCGGAATAAAAAACGGATGTCGTCAGCCGTTTATTTGGGTTCAATCAGATGTAATTATACATCTTTATTTGAAAGATTGTGATATGTATACATAATTCGATTCTACATTTCATAAGCTTTCTGGAAATTATTTTTATATTCTTTTAGTTTAAATAGTTGGTCAGAAAAAATGTTTTTTTCATGAAATTCGCAGCCGGAGGTCGCGAATTGCGAATTGCATAATTGCCTGTCGTAGTGCACTGACGTTATAGTGGAACCGGCAAAAAAACTTATTTAACAACTATCTATCGACGACATCGAATATTTTGTAATTGACTCGTTAAAAATCTAAAACGGAAATATGACAAAGGCCTTTTAGTTTCTGCAGGTTCCAACCAAAGAGAATATAATCACTGTTCCATCAATGAAAAAATCTGGACTGCAATTAAAAACCATATCGAATCTTGGAAAAGTTAAATGTTCACCTATAGAACTACTCACTTCCACTCCCTCTCAGAAAAATGCTATAAATGCAGCTAATCTGTTTTTCAATAACGTTGCCAAAACCTTTCTGAAGCGATTCCGCGCAACCCTCCGCTAAAATGATCGTCAAGACATGTTTCAAATCGCTCCTTACACTCCTTCGCACTCGCACTGTTGGAGATTACCGAGCAAGAAATAGAAACACAAATTCTCGCACTTAGATCTCATTGCGCAGTAGGATGCGATGGAATAAGTGCTAAAAATATTTAAAAAAAAAAACTCAGTTAAACATTCTCTAGTTCTACTTAAATCATAATTTCAACGCTTGCATGCATAAAGGAACTTTCCCGTCCGATCTAAAGAAATAAATTATAAGTATGCCCTATAAAGCTGGAGATAGAAGTGCTGTTAACAACTGATAAACAAAAGATTAGTTAAATTTCTTGAGTAAAATGATTTACTATCAATTAAACAATACGGTTTTGCGAGCTGGTAAATCTGCGGAATCGCTTCAGAAAGGTTTTGCTCTTTTAACTTTTACAAATTCAATTGCTAAAGACCTTGTAGATAAGAAGAAGTAAGTACATCACAATATTTCTTGACCTAGTGAAAGCTTTTGACACAGTATTTATCCCACTTCTGAAAAAGCTTGAATTTCTGGGCATAAGGGGAACTCAACTGAGTCTATCTGAAAGTAACCTGTAAAATAGAAATCAACGAGTCAAATTAGAGGAACATGTTAGCGATGATCTACCAGTTTATTACGGTATCCCTCAGGGTAGTATCAAAGTTCCCACGCTTTTTTTTATGTTATATTGATGAATTATGCGCTCTTAACCTTGCACAATGTCAAATTGTCTCTTACGCAGATGACACCACCCTCACTTTCACAGCTGATACCTGGGCTGAAGTCACCTCCCTAGCTCAAAAAGGGTTTAAGCTTGTTTCACACTGGCTTGCAGCTAATTACCTAATACTAAATTCAGATAAAACTACATGAATTTCCCATAAATACTCACACCCTCCTGGCAACATTTGTCCCCATATTCTTAGTACTAAATCAACTAAATACCTCGGTATAACCATAGATTGCAACCTGACATTTAGCGAGCAAGCATAAAATATATCCAAGCGTATAAGAAAACTAGCCTATGTCTTGACATGTTGCAAATGATAAAAAAATAACTTTCCGCTTTCATTGCTTGCTTGGACGGATTTTTTTGCCAAAGGGGACTTCCAGATTGGATCCGTTCTGATAACGGTACCAACTATCTAGGTGCAGAACGACAGTTACGAGAGGTATACTCTGTTTCTAGGGCAGGCGAATAAACGGACAATGACATAAAGTATTATGTTAGTGTCGAAAGAAAACGATACGTATCGCCCTCCATGCACTTCTGTATTGTCTGCGCGTAGTACTGCGTTTCATGGTACGGGGTGGGGTGAGTGACGCTACCAGTCAGAGATAACAAACCCGATTCGACGTATTTAGAATAACACAAGTTTACAAATTCGGATCAACTTTTGGACCTGAGCAGATGAGAACGATTTCTTATGTTATTTGATGGCCTGAACTCAAATCTTCAATCCATGTGTCAAAATTGGTTCTAGTTTTCTAGTGCGAGCTTTTAATTGCTCAGGTCCAAAACCGTGAATACTTGTGTAATTAAACATCTTTTAGATATCAGCAAACAATGTTATTATAAATAACATACATAAATATATAATGGTGTTGGCAAGTCCCAGGAATCTTCTTCAAGTAATATCGATCTCAACGGTCTCAACCAGTTTTTTTCTTCTCCTCCCGTCGTGATGGACCCTACCACTAAGGAGGCAACCCTTCATTGTCTACGGTCGAGGGCTGCAGTCTGCACCTCACCGTTTAACTTTAAGCTTGTTGGAATCGGTGCAGTTAGAAAGGCAGTGCTAGCTATCACATCCAAAGCTGCTGGTGGCGACAACGTCAGCCACCAGATGATCCACAGCGTCCTTGAGGAGTTGCTTCCTCCAATTACCCACATCATCAACTTCTCTCTCTCGGTAAGCTCCTTTCCTAGCTTGTGGAAGAAAGCACTCGTTATCCCACTGCCAAAAAATCCAATCCCTCCTCCTTCAAAGATTATAGGCCCATATCTATCTTACCCATTCTCTCCAAAGTCCTTGAATCCATAGTCCACTCCCAACTCTCTTCCTACCTTTCATCAAACAAACTTCTCAATCCTTTCCAATCTGGGTTCAGACCGGGCCATAGTACTACCACAGCACTCTTAAAAGTCAGCGATGACATACAGCTAGCCATGGATCAGAAGTTGGTCACGGTCCTAGCCCTGCTTGACTTCAGCAATGCCTTTAACTGCGTCGATTTTGACATTCTGGTCGCTATATTGAGCTCACTGAATGTCTCCGTCCATGCTGCTAACTGGTTCCACTCATACCTGAGAGGTCGTCAGCAACGCATTAAGTCTGAAGAGACTGAAACTCAATGGTGTGATCTTTCCTCAGGAGTACCTCAAGGTGGTATTCTCTCTCCTCTTCTATTTTCAGTCTTCATCAACTCTATCTCCGACGTTATCTCTTCTTCGTATCATCTGTACGCAGATGATCTCTGAAATTTGGAGATCATGCGATGTAATTTGGAGATCAGGATCATGTTCGCATGCGATGTAGCCTCAACCGTGGAGGCACTGAATGCTGACCTCGAGAATGTGAAAGACTGGGCCTTATCATACGGGCTGTTGGTAAACCCGACCAAATCACAAGCCATGCTTTTAGGAACCAGGCACACGCTTTCCTTGATACAAAAACATATTGTTCCTATGTTATATAATGGCATCACAATAGAGTATACAGATCAGGCGAAAAACCTTGGGGTTATTTTTGACAACCTGCTGTCTTGGTCTCCACATGTCAGCGAGGTCAGCAGACGGGTCTTTGCGTCTTTTCACTCCCTCAGGCGTTTGCAGTACTTCTTGCCACGGCAGACCAAAATCACCCTTGCTCAGTCCCTTCTTCTGCCGCTAATCGACTACGCCGATGTCTGTTGGGCGAGCGCGTACGAAGATCTACTGAACAAACTCGAACGACTTCAGAATCTTGGGATTCGGTTTATCTTCGGGTTGCGCAAATTCGACCATGTTTCTCGATATCGCAAAGAGTTGGGGTGGCTTCCAATTCGTCGTCGCCGAGACACTCATATTCTCTCTTATCTTTTCAATATATTGAAAAATCCGCGCTACCCCAGCTACCTTCGAGAACGCTTTGAGTATCTCTTTTCAGGAGATCGGCACCGGAGATCTCACACGGTCTCACTCTTAGCCACTCCAAGGCATAACACCTCGGCATATGAGCACTCATTCAGGCTGCAGGCGGTCCGACTGTGGAACGCTCTACCTTGCACTATAAGAGACATTCCCACTATTGTCTCTTTCAAAAACCGAGTAAAAGAGCACTTCCTCTCTCTTTCGTGAGAGTTATAGTATGTAGGTATATCATTATAATATATAAACTATATTTGCAGGTATATGTATGTATTGTATTTAGTAGTCTGGTATATAAGTATTTTATTTTCCGTATTTTATATTATATGTATTTTAGTATAAATTAGATATTAGATATTGTACACTGCCTACCCTTTCATGATACATTTCCCTTTCATGCCTTGGTTTGCTGGAAGAAATCTCTTTTTAGAGATAAGCTCGCCTTTGTACATATGATTTCTCCTAATGTTACCTTTTAAATTGAATATGTGTGTGCAATAAAGAATTATGAATTATGAAATATAATAAATAAATAAAATAATTAGAATTTTATTTATTCCCTACATTCATACGACCACAGAGCATTGAATATATTCAATGCTATGTTGAGATATCTGTGCATACGACTGATAATTTTTGAACCACACCAAAAAAGGTTGGTGATCACTGTGGTAGGCACAAAGATCAATGTCCGTGTTTTCGCCTGCCCTAGAAACAGAGTTATAGTTGATTTATTGAATTTGGGATGGATATTGGAACGGCCCTCTCCCGTCGGAGTATACAGTGGACCTTCAGTCCTCCTGGTTGTGGGGGCACCCACTGGGATAGGATCTTTGAAGCCATAGTTAATTTATCTAGTAGTATAGTAGGTCAGACCGGACCGCGCTGACTTTTGAAGAACTCGCGACGTTGTTTTGTAAGATCCAAGCCGTTCCTAACTCGCGACCGTTGTGTCCGCTCAGCTCGCAGACAAATGACCTGGAGGCATTAACTCCACGGTAGTTCTTGATAGGATAGCCCCTTAACGCGCTGCCAGAGCACCCCTTCGAGGGAGTGGAATTGTATCGGTTGTCAAGGTATCAGATGTTGCAGCAGTTTACTCAAGTTTTCTGGAAGCGTTGGTCGCTCGAGTATCTGCACATCTTACAACAGCGCCTTAAGTGAACTGACGAAACTAGCCCCCCCTAGTATTGGTGACCACGAGGTCACCAATACGAGGTCACCAATACTAGTTTCGTCAGTTCACTTCGTCAGTCAGTTAGCATCCTTAACCAGTACGAACTGGTTAAGGATGCTAACCTACCGCAACTGCGTTGGCGCAGGGGGCGCATTAGTAACATTGTTCCCTGGAAAGGATGGGACCCCCGGTCTGTACAGGTTCTAGTCGGGGACTCAGTTCTCAAACGAGCGGTAGCAACCTGCATCTCGCCTGCCCGAAAATTAGGGGGCAGGTTGGGGACCTGTCCGGGCTAGTGACTGTTTAGAACCGACCGTTTTACCCAATCGCGTTTTCGTCATGATAGTTAAAGCGAATTCGGAACGCACCCCTTTTTTGTCTATGACTTTGTGGGTAGCTGGCACTGCATTTTTCGTCTCCGTGGGTTTTTTCCCTCGAAAAATGGCGACGGATTTTGGAGATTCGTAGTGGAAATTAGGAATCCCCAAAACGCGTGTTTGTTACTCACCGTGTTGCTACAAAAAAATGTTACACATAGTTTAGCCTTTATTATATTCTATTCTATTGTAACCACAAAACAAACGTCAAATCCTATACATTTTTGTCTTTGTTGAACCATTGAGTTACATTTACTTACGTAATAGAGAAGACAACGCGAACCACTACTGTGGTTGCTTTATACCAGCGCCACAAGAAGACCACCGCCCGCAGGGGCCATCCGATGACCTGTCCACAGGAGTGGACAGAGGCGATTCTTCGGGAAGAGATCCGTCGACCTGACCCCGACTCCCCACGCCCCAGAAAGGGTGCGTGAGAAGATAATGAAGAACGGTTGCTTTATGATAAGCGAACTGGCCGCACGCCACTCAGTCGCTTGCTAGCTCTCAAGCGTCGTAGACGTGTGCAGTGAAATGGAAAAAAGGTGCAAACTCTGAGAAAATGCCCTCGTGTGTGTTACGATACTGCACCAATAATTCAAGCAATACAGGGAGGTGCAAAGGAATATCTTTCGATCGTTGAGTATCTCGATAAATCATGTAAAAACTTAATTGAACTTAATTCCAGCAAAATATTTAGCGGAGACGCGGAGACGCCATGTCACGTCATTTGTCATAGACTAAAAGTTAAGATGTGCCATGTGTATGTAACAAGTGCGGGTAGCATCTCAGAGTATTTTACTTGTGGTAGAATTATCCGAAGTTTCTGTTTATAAGCAGAAAACAATAATATTACACATACAGGATGTAACAAAAAGGGCCTTGTTAGGGACATCATTTGATACAGGCTATCATAAATAAATACACTATAATTCGCTTGAAACACGAAGCTAAATCTGATCAGACAAATAATTATTTATCCAAACGGCAAAAGTTAACTAAACTTATTTTGTTTAAGGGTACATAAATATAATACTACAAAATACGGCTTTTAATTTTTTTGTAACACTTCATTCCTTTGACTTTAATCTAATCTTTCAATTCACTACTTGGTCAGAAAAAAATAATTTTTCACTCCCTTTAAAAAAAAACAAATCAACTGAGCACTCAAACCGAAATGTACTGAGACGAGAAAAATTAAGTTACCCTGATAGGTCGGAGTAGGTAGATTGATTTTATATACTTGCGTCAAGATATTATAATATGGACATGCCATTTTATCCATAATGTGCTGGAAGTACCGGAAAAAGTTCCTGGATTGGAATTATGGAATAAAATAAAATAAGAAACATAAAGATAGACTAACAAAATCGTTTATTATATGAATGATTGATTGAATTCAATGAAAAATTATTTTTAATTAAACAAAAACATAAAAAAAATATTTTTAATCCTCATCGGATACAATTTACATATTTTGGCTTTCAACTTTAATAGAATTAAAATAAATAATCATAATTTTTTCAATATTTTCTAATTTTAAAGTATTCTTTTTGACGTCTCATATCCATTTATACATGGAAAATGATCGTTCAACATCTGTAGACATCAATGGAGAAAATTTAAAATAAGTTATCAGATTATTTGCTACATTTTTTTCAATACTTTAGCTGTATTCTCTATAAAATAAATCCATATAAATCCAGATTTCGTTCCATGACATATTCTAATTTCTTTTTAATATTGTCACTGTTGCACTCGTTAATGGTAGCTCTCACTTGGTCAAACAGTAAAAGTGAATCAACTATGGATAATATTTGATTTTGTAACTCTTTTAGAACTACTTGAACAATACGGTAATTTTCTTCGATATATTTTAAATATTCCTGTAAATTTGGTTTTTCTAAAATATTTTTTGCATTGCGAATGGCTATTGAACTAGTACTGTTGAAGTTGTTTAGAACATCTTTTATTTTTTCGAAGTTTTGAGCGTAGTAAAATGCTGCTTCCAACCAAGTACCCCATCTTGTAATTACTGGTTGCGGAGGCAGTGGTAGGTCAGGATATTTTTCTTTTAAACTCTATACTCTGTTCGGGGCTTTTAGAAATATTTTTTTAACATTTGCTACTAAAATATCGACATCGTTATATTCTGATCTTATCTTCTCTGAAATACGATGAAGAGCATGCGCCAAACATGTTACATGTTTCATTTCAGGTAAATATTCAAAATAAACGAAATGCTGAAGTAGAGATACGGTGAGATTATTATTTACAAAACACAGGAATTTCACAAATTAGGAGCGCACTCTACGAACCGAGGTAAGCGAGTGAGATACCCTGAACACAGCGCGCGCACATTGTTCTAACAAACACCCAATGAGTCATACAGGATACTTGCTTCTGATTGGTCGTTGCGTGCGGTCAATGCATTGTGAACATAGAGGAACATGAGATAAAGAAACAAAAGGCCCTGTCTAAGTTTTGTCTCATACTGTCAAGCGTCATTTCTAATACAACAGTAAGGGACAAAATACGGTGTAACTATTCCAAGGTATTTTTGTATAAAATAAAATACTGATTTCTTTCACGATTAGCTAACACTGGCAGCGTAGATTGATATTATTAATACGTTTTTCACCTTAAACACAAATTCGTGCTAATTTCAAAATTCCGGAACAAATATCACAATAACTATGAAGTTCCGGTATTTTGGAGGCATATCCATATTATCCTCTATGTTTGAGGTCAACTACCTTAAATCAATCTACCTACTCCGACCTCTGCGATCATACAGCATGGTTTCGACATGTAGCCCCCTTTCTCTTACATCCTGTACATGCAACTTTTTATTTACATGCAACTTTTTGATTTACATGCAACTTTTTGATTTACCTACCCATGCGACCATTCCCACAATATTTAATTATTATATATTGACTTAGAGATAAAGTTGGGCAGAATATAAACAAGATGTCACCTCTATGACGGTTACATCGCATCTATGACTGATTAACCGCCCCCGCGCGCCCCTACTACCGCGCTTGCTTCACATGCATTTGTTCGCGATGTCTGTTCCGTAGGTTTATTATTTCAATGTGTTGAACAGGAGTTTTTTTGTGGTAAGACCTTATAATAGGGTAAGACCCTCAATGTCTTGACCCCGCATCGTTGTAAGTGCAATCGGTGTGATTTTTTGGCCAGTTTCGAATTGTCGCGTGTGTTTGTCGGTCTCCGGCGATCGGTGAATTGTGTGCTCCACTGGGGAAAGCCCATTTGAGTAGGACATCGCGTGACCTTGCTTGGCGTACGGTTGCTGTTGGACTACGTCATCTTCATCGAGGTTCGAGATCTCGGTGTGCACCCAGAACCGCGGAGCAGCTCGAGGGAAGCTGTCGGTGAAGCATCAGTAGCAAGGGTCACCGGTTTTTGTTACTTCGTAAGATTATCGCGGTGATAACGCCGTCATTAGACTTTCCTCACGGCGGTGAGCCAGTATCCGGCAGTCTTGTGGGCCCGCAGCAAGGACTACTGCCCTGGGGAAATCTCCAACATTGGTCGTTGGGCTGCTTTATTAAAATAGTAGCTTTTGTGTTTAAATATAAGTTCTTGAAATTTATTTTTGTGCTGTTTTATGTGCTGATTTTATGAATAAATACATTATTATTATGTATTCGTTTTATTTCTCTCCAAGGTGGTTGCTTTATGGCTCGGGCCAAAGCCAAGTGCATAGAGATCTATGAAGTGAAGATATTAGGATAATGATGAATTCCCGATCAATTTAGGGACGATCCTGCATGTGTTTAAAATAACGGCCTTTTGTAGTAGTGAAATGTGGATGGATGTATGTGAATTGTTTTTAAGTATGAGTGTAATTATTTAGGAATGACGCCGGTGGTGGTTACTGTTTTCACTAGGGTACTGTTGGTTGAGATTGTGAGTATTGGGTATGGCAATGTCTATGTCGCAGCCATATCGTTGAACACGCCATATTACAAAATAGTATGTTTTAGTTACTTTCATAGTGTTGTGTCCTATGGTATCTTGTTGTGGGGGAAAGCAGCGGATATTCAAACTGTTTTTATTTTACAGAATAGAGCTATTCGAGCAATTTATAATTTAAAACGAACAGACTCCTTAAGAGAGCTTTTTAAAGAAATTGACATACTAACTGTAGCTAGTCACGCAAGAATCTTACAATAATGACAGACTAGTTGCGCCCCGGTTTAGACTCGCAATTCTTTGAAGGGTCGCATTCTCTACTATATTACCTCTGGAGATTTTGAAATAGCCATTTGAGCAGTTTAAAAAGCATGTTATAGCAACTTTGTCGAAAAAGGGTTATTACAATGTTCAAGATTACTTAAATTATGGAACAGTATGGGGTGGGATTAATCTAGCTCAACACAGTTCTCGCTGTTAATAATTTTGCAATGATTTAATCCTGCTTATTAATTATAATAATGAATATAGTAATATTTTTATTAGTTAAGCACAAGCAATTTTTATGAGACCTAAAAATCAATCTGTGGGAGTTTCTACGACCTTATTCTCTCACAGTGGTCCAATGTTGAGAGGAGGCCAAAAATCACGTTTGCTAAGTATAAGTACAGTAATAAATAAATTTGACTTTTACTTTGAGGCGTGCCGGATTGAAAAACGTCGCTATTTTGTAATGCGGCAATCTTACATTGAGCTGGACTGCAATTCGGCTGAAATAACGCCGTATTGTATGACCACTTCGCGTTCGTCAAAGCGGCTCACTAACGTGGCGCTCAAATATGAACGAGCGCATCGTCGATTGTCCGCTTTGACATTTTTAGTTCCATTTATCGCTACAATTAGCGCTGCATGTTTATAACAACAAAAATCGATTTGTCAATTTTTTTTTTCATTCCGAAAATCATAGACAAAAATTAAACACGTTTATTTTGTAAAACATGACGTAACTTATTACAAAAGAACATAACATAAGAACATTTAGATATGTATACGACTTAACCTAGCGAAATATTTAAAAATACAAATATTTAACTAAATAAAAAATGTCCTTCAGGTCGAGTGGCAGGGTGCCCAACATGCTGGCACTATTACCTTGCTGTATGGCCAGATTAATCCTCTGGGCGAACTAGGTGCCAGCTCTTGGAAACCCTGGACACTTCAACTAGTCTCTTGGAAATCTCCTTAACCGGTCAACACCTGGACCTGGTTGTGAGGCATTGCGATTTTGAACCTTATGCCATGGTAATAACATTCAAAATGGCGTCCCTGGACGCCTCTAGGCACCCAGGGGTACAAGACTTGGCGAGTGGCGGGCCCCCACGGCCCGAGGATATCCACGATAAACGGCACAAATATGTAGCTATCTCCGAGGGCTGCTTATTTGTGTCGCTTGACACCCCACGCAGACTCCGTCGCAGCGCCAACCCTCAAGGAAGTCGCTGGTAAGTGGGATGGCGATAGCGTGTCGACGCATTTTGCGTCCCCCACCAGCGACTTCCTGTACTGCCACGGAATGAGTGTCATCCCGTCGGGCCTCTTACCGCCGTCGTCGCGGGTTATACCTAACAAACTAACATCTCACCTTAGTAGCTAACCAACCTACTGATAACGGAGCCTGTAACCTTTCACTATGGTAGAACATAAGTATCGACAAAGCTATATTAAAAAAAATATAGCCATCCCTAACTAACATCCTCTCTGATACATAAGAACGTCCAGCGCCCATATTGCACCAGCGATATATCTCGCGCCACGAGTTATGAGCGGTGGCTTTGAATGCGCAGTAGTCACTTTTCAATAACTGTACATATGCGCAGTAATTCCCGCCAACGTCGCCCAGCGCTCTTAATTCGTGGCGCGAGGTATACCGGGGTATAAACATAATTTATAATGTTGAGTTGGATAGCCATATTATTGTTTATGTCTACAGACCTCCGAGAGATGAAAAAGGCCATGGCAATTTTGAAATATTCGAGAAAATTATGGAGGAAGCTCTCATTAAACTTTGTAATAACAGAAAAAAGTTAATTATTTGTGGCGATCTTAATGTAGATCTGCTTGTAGATACAACACTGAAGCGACGATTAATAACTCTGTTCCTATAATTTAATTTATGTAATGTATTTCTAGAGCCGACTAGAATTACACTTACCAGCCAAACTTGCTTAGATAACATTTTTTGTGACTGTGCATTCACAAGTAAAAATTTAACTAACTGTTTACATCCGATCACAGTGGTCAAACAGTTTCATTCCCAATTACTAGTATAAATAAGACTGATCCATCATTTTATAGGCCTATAACATCCCATAGACTAGAGATGTATATGAAAAACTTAGATATAGGTTTGCCAGTACCGGATTTTGATGAACAGAACCCAAACAAAATCTACTCAAACTTCTTCAACATTCTTCAAACAGAATTCAATACAGTTTTTAAATTAAAGAAAGTCAGTGTCAACAACGGTAAATCTAAATTTAATGACTGGGCAACATTTGGAATTCGTAAAAGTAGAGGTATCTTGTATGACCTTTATGAACAAAAAACCTATAACTTTGATATAAAATTTCATGACTATGTTAAAAAATATTCCAAAACTTTCAAGTTCTTTTGTGGAACTGCGAAAACTTTACACATTAATAGAAAAATACAAAATTCAAATTTTTAACCCCGATCCATCAGATTTAACGCCGTTGACTTCTGCCTTTTGAATTCTATTGCTTAGGTATGATCTTAGTAGATACAACGCTTTATTTATAACTCCGTAATGATTTAATTTCATTAGTAGCGTGTAATGATCAACACAATCAAATGCCTTCGACAGATCGCAAAAAACACCAATAGCATCGTGTGCGGCTTCCCATGCAGAATATAGCAATTTTACCTGAAAATAAAATTGTTATTATACATACTTACCTGGCTTTAAGCCTAATATTGAGAGTAGCATACTCGACTTCCTTTCCGGTGCGACGAAATTAGCCCCAAACAGCTCACTTCCTGTTTAAAACTCCTAAAATACATGTCATATCCGTTTTGAACCTCAGCAACATTGCGCGCGTAAAGTTTCAGAAATGGCGGCAATTGTAGCCAGCGTTATTGTGCGCGCTCAATTTTCAGGTCATTGGCGTTTTGGAGTTCTTTCCGTGCGCACGCGTTTAACAAAATTAAAAATATTCCTAGTTATTTTTCGAAATATCCTTGGAATTTTGTTACGGTTATAGTGTTAATTGTTCAGTTTAACAGCAAAATATAATCCGTTTAATAACAATCGCGATAAATAGCCCCGCGTAGTGAATCATCGAGGAGTGACCGCTACAGCAGTTCCGCTTCCACGTCTCCGGAGAGGAGGAGCAGCCGGAGGAGAAGACATCGGGGGAGGAAGAAAGAATTCAAGGACAAGTGAACTGGAAAAATCTTTCCAAGATTCAGCTACTAACATCTCGGCAATGCATTATCGTATGGTGAATAGATCGAATGATGCAATGTTTAGTAACTCACACAATCTCGCAATATGATGATATGTGTGATTCTGACAATTCTGATTCTGAATTTTACAGGAATATCACGCCCTTTGAATATAGGAGTGATATTAATAAGTAGCTAATTGTAACTACCCTCGAAGATACAAACATTGCACTCATCCGAATCTCACGCCAAGAAAATCATAAGTAAATCCAATCCAATCAGGTTAGGTATTTGCCGTTCGCATGAGTTATTTGAACTTTGAACATGAACTTTTATTGTTCTGTGCTGGGGTTCATTGAACTCGAGTGCGCCAAGTCCTTCGATGGCAATCATAATTGGCGGGAACGTGGTTTGTTCAAGCAGAAGGAGGCGCAAAAATGGATATTTTCGACGGCCATGTCTCGGCTTGTTGAGCACCAAGCAGATTCCGAATACAGGGATAAGGTATGTAATACAATCAACGAGATGTCTTCCGAGGGGGAATATAATAAAATCGATTCTTATCAATTGCGAACTACTGACGTTGGACGAGTGGACCTCGTCCTCGTCGATCTCGTCGTCACGAATCTATACTCAATACATTCACGACCGTCGCGTAGTGGTAAACTCGTGCAAGATTCCGCCCTCGGTGGATATTCCATAACTAATCCCAGTTTTACAGATTTTATGTCCGAGGAAGGAGAAACCTGGAGATTTTTCGTGAGTTTGACCTCCAGAGCAAGGCAAATAGAGGAGGCAAGCCCTTGTGCAAAGGGCTCCCCGCAACTGTTAGCCCGCGCCCGCGCGCAGCGGTGTCGCGCCCCCGCCGCCCGGAGCCCGGCTAGCGCTCCGGGCCGCCAGCCTGCGCAAGGCTGGCGCGCGCGGAGGGGAAGCAGGAGGCAAACGACGACACGGCGACTGCGCGCATTTCTGTGAGTTCGACCTCCAGAGCAAGGCGAGTAGAGAAGGTGAGCCCTTGCGCTGCTGGCTACCCGCTGCACTTAGCCCGCGCCCGCGCGCAGCGGTGACGCGCCCCCGCCGCCCGGTGCCGGCATACGGCGAGCGCTCCGGGCCGCCAGCCTGCGCAAGGCTGGTGCGTGCGCGGAGGGGAGGCAGGAGGTGAACGACGACGCGGCGACTACGAGCCGCAGCGACGTGTTGGTTCCGGACCCCAGTCTGAGTGCCGTAGACATCAATCAGCGCGGCTTGGCTACAAAGAAATTACACGTCCCACGTGAAGTTGATCAATCTTTGATGGTAATATACCGCTGATACAGTTTCTGCAACTTAGTCCACCTGCGCAAGGTTTAAAGGGACATTGACATGCAGTTACGTCAGCCGTTAGCGGTTATGCGGGTAGTGCCTGCGCGTAAGGGGACATCGCTACTAAACGCTCGTGTGGGTATGAAATGAATCAGTCTATGCGAGACGGTTCAATTAAACATCTTGCGCAAAGATGTAGATATCTGAGGGCTGGTTGTCGTGTATTTCTAGTATCCCGGCGAAACTTGAGATCTAGCTCAGTCTCTGCAACGTTTCCATCTGTACAAGGTTCAAAGCGACATTTTCATACAGAAACATCGCATGACGTGGGTAGAACGAGGCGGACAGAGTGGAGGCAAACAATTTTCCTACAGTTTTATTGTTACGATTTACTCATTTTCGTGATATCTTAACCCTTTTTAAGCCAGTGACGAAGAAATATAAAATCAACACCATTTTATATCCCATTTATACAAATTACTTTATGTAACTTTCTTTACTTTGAAATCAATAATTTCCATTTCAGCACTGCAGCTTTTAAGGGATTAAAAGGGAGTTCTAAACATTAGGTATGTGGCTGGAGGACCGGCTATCTATATAATACGATACTCAAAGGGTAAAAGAGTAGTCATAAACTACTCTTATTGTGGTGTTGGACTTACCTTTAATAAGTTAAACCACATTGTTAAGGAACTTTGAGTACCTACCTAGATGATTACCTCCAACCCCTAATATAACAACGCGTTACAATCTAAAAACAGAGCCGTCGTTTTTCAATCCGACTACTTTCCTCAATCCGGCAGGATATGGTCTAAAATATGCCTGATTCACTGCTTCAGACAATTATCATTGTAGCAGTCACCTTTCAGATTCACCTGCTAATATTATTCAGACAGTCATCCACCAGGATATTGTCGGAGCCATATAGAGAAGCTATCTACATTACTTCTCACAAATGACCTACGTGTCACTGGACCGCGCAGGTCTTCATAATTCACTAGGCAAGCGGCTGTAAGAATTCATTTTTCTGTATATTAGCCAAAAGGAGCTGATGACAGTCCTCGAGTCTCTCAGGACACTAATATAAATTTGAGATCGTGTTTTTTTTTTTTACATCTCCACTATTTATTTGGTTGTTTCTCAATAGTCGCCTTACTTCGACATATACCAAGCGAACAGCAGAGGCAGCTTTAACCAAATCGACGAAATAGAGGCAATTTAAGCGTAATGTGTCTTGGATGTGGCTGGTACGGCATACAGCCCACAAGCAGTGTTCCTTAATATTTCTACAGCTGTTCCGTGGAGTAGGTACTCCACATAGTAGAGGAATAATAATTACATATAAAGTGAGTAGCAATGGAGCATTGAATATCGGACTGAGCATGATATACATTAGCGTGCATTAGTATATTGAGCGTGGGCGCCATCGTGCCTCTGCCGCCCCGTATGGGAAAAGACATGAAGCTATGTTATGTTAGGACACCAACCTGGTATTTCTACCAGTGAACTAGCTTAATGACAGTATTGCAAAACTTTTATAACCATCTACTTACTTACATTATTATTTTAATGAATGTTATGACCACGCCGAATTATTCCACTGAAGTATGTATATGTATGACTTTTATGGTTCAGTCCTAGGTAACATGGTTTCAGTAACGTTATCTACACAGCTGCGGGTAACAATGAAAACGCGTTCAGATACTTGTATTAGGTATCTGATCAATGATAATTGAATAAGATGGATACTAAACTTCTTTATCACTATAGACAAATATGCTTATTACGCGTAAACTTGTCTTTTTCTCTATGCTTGCCCACTGTAGAAGCATCTTCAGTTGAATCAGATAGCCACACTAGCTCCTGTAATAGAATCAGCCACATCTAGCTATTCTACTCAGAAGTGATACGAAAAGGTACTTAGATTAATTGAGTAACTTTATTATTAAAGTCAGATTACAGACTTGTTCGCCAGTCTTTTGCAAATACCAGTCATATGTGGAAGCACATAATCAATGGTAGTGCATCAAGGAGGCGCACTCCTAATTCAAAATACAGCAATTGTAATTTGATCATACCTAATGCTTATCACTAATTTCATCAATGTTTTATGTTAAAATCAGATTGGCCCTGTCTGTGCAAGGTACAAATTATAATAACTCATTTTCACATGTATTCGATTCGGGATTCCGACGTCTCTAGCTCCGAGTTTCGTAGGTCAGGCGACCGACCTGATATCCTGACCTCACAACTGCAGTCTTGGTAGTCGTCGAGGTTAATGGCGAGCTAGCAGCCAACCACCGAACACCAATCTCGGTGAACTTGTACGTAAGTGCTGACTGAAGGGAAAACCTACTGGACGTAATAAAGCTTTGCATATTCTTAGATTCATATAGATCAGATGAGTCTTAATAGCCAGAAACTAAGTCTAACCTAGCCAGCCCGAAACTCGGCTGGCTTCAAAAGATGACTTCATCAGACCTTTTTTAGTTTGTGTTTTTTTCCATCTATTGGCCTTATTTTTGAGTTACATTTGCGCAGCCTATCTTTGCATCACGTACACGATGATGCATACACATTCAGTATCATAATTTCTATAAGGTTTCCATAAATGAACTCCTAGTCATATCACATTGGCGTTTTTAACTCAGCAGTCGATACCAAACACTACTCAATATTAGGCTTAAAGCCAGGTAACGTCAGGTATAATATAGCAATTTTACCTGAAAATAAAATTGTTATTATACACACTTACCTGGCTTTAAGCCTAGGTAAATCGCTGCCTGCTGTGCACATTACTGTGCATTGCATGATCGTGACACATTCTTAGACGCGATCAGCTCTTTGTTGAGTTGCCAATGACCTGAAAATTGAGCGCGCACAATAACGCTGGCTACAATTGCCGCCATTTCTGAAACTTTACGCGCGCTATGTTGCTGAGGTTCAAAACGGATATGACTTGTATTTTAGGAGTTTTAAACAGGAAGTGAGCTGTTTGGGGCTAATTTCGTCGCACCGGAAAGGAAGTCGAGTATGCTACTCTCAATATTAGGCTTAAAGCCAGGTAAGTATGTATAATAACAATTTTATTTTCAGGTAAAATTGCTATATTCTGCATGGGAAGCCGCACAGGATGCTATTGGTGTTTTTTGCGATCTGTCGAAGGCATTTGATTGTGTTGATCATTACACGCTACTAATGAAATTAAATCATTACGGAGTTATAAATAAAGCGTTGTATCTACTAAGATCATACCTAAGCAATAGAATTCAAAAGGCAGAAGTCAACGGCGTTAAATCTGATGGATCGGGGTTAAAAATTGGCGTTCCACAAGGTTCCATATTAGGCCCTTTCTTATTCCTGGTATATATTAATGATCTGCCTTTTATGGTGGAGAAATTGACTAACATAGTGTTGTTTGCTGATGATACTTCACTGGTCTATAAAATTGAAAGACAAAAAGAGATTTTGATAATGTTAATAGAGTATTATCTTTAACCTTGCATTGGTTCATAGTTAACAATGTATTGTTAAATGCTAGTAAAACCAAATCCCATCAAAAACATCCTGTAAAAAATACCAAGTCTCGCAGCTCTGTGATTCTACCGTAAAAAGTTGTGAGATCCATGTTATACCAAGTCGGTTAACTGATTTAGTCCCTACTTAAGGGGCCTTCTGTCTTAAGTTAATACGTAAGATATTTTCATATCTATATTCAAATCTTTTACTTTTTAAATAAAAATATCGACTTGGCCATCGCATGCTTAGTTTGTTTAGTCCTTTACAACCAGGGTCTGCTGGAAGAAATCTCTATTTAGAGATAAGCTGACCTTGGTACATGTTATTTCTGTTTTTATGTCCTGTCATGTATCGTGTAATAAATATATACAAATACGTTATCTATCACACAGAACTAAGAGCCAGAAACCTGGTTTTTCATCAAATTCCTTCCGAATGCATAAAGAAGTGAAAGGTACTGGAATTTAATGGACTGAAAATAACTAGAGCATTAGTAATTTTGTTGCACTAGTCTTCCATTTTCTATTGTTGCCGCTTGTTAAAGGTATACATATATTAGTTTTGGAACCAAGTTTTAATCGTGTAGAACGCAATTATACTCTAAACAACCTAATATAATGTAGATATGATTTCGAAGATACATTGTGCCTTCATGCGATGGCCAAGTCGATATTTTTATTTAAAAAGTAAAAGATTTGAATATAGATATGAAAATATCTTACGTATTAACTTAAGACAGAAGGCCCCTTAAGTAGGGACTAAATCAGTTAACCGACTTGGTATAACATGGATCTCACAACTTTTTACGGTAGAATCACAGAGCTGCGAGACTTGGTATTTTTTACAGGATGTTTTAGATGGGATCTCACTTCTTTTTGTAAAGTTCTACTTTTTAAAATTTGGTACCTTTGGTACTTTTACAATAACAATAAAAAACATAAAACCTGTCTTATGATTATTTCTTATGTTTGTAGGTAGTCTTTCTCTTTTTCTTTTCTGGTATTACTTCTTGAGCTTCAGCTACAGTTTTTCTCAAAGCCCACTCCCTGTCACGATGTGTTTTTCTCTGAGGCTTTGATGTTAAAATTTTTGACAAATCTGGGCGGTAAATGCTTCTCAATCTGTTGTATTCACAAATTGATGATTCCTGAGCTTTAAAACTTCCGAAATCGACATTAATTAGATGTAAACCGCCCAGACTTGTTACTCTCGAAAGTGCCACGTAAGCTTGACCGGATGTGAACACTGCAGAACCTATATCCATCAGCGCATTATTTAGACTTAGGCCCTGACTTTTGTGGATGGTTATAGCATAGGCTATACATATGGGAAATTGTTCGCGATGAACATATGCCCTATTAATAATTTCAAATTTAGTTTTGACCGGACTAAGCTCGTAAATTTCATGATCATTATTAAACTGAATGCATATTTTCTTAATTATTTTTGGATCATCTGGATCAATCTTAACTCTTCGCACTATACCGATAGAACCATTGACCAAACCGAGACTTACGTCAATATTTCGCCTTAACATGACTTTTGCTCCTATTTTTATAATTATGTTCTCTTCCAGGCCTGCAGTCATAGACGCATCGTCTTCATATTTCTTTATGCATTCACGAGCTCTTTTTGTTAGGTATCTGGGACAATCTATGCTATCTATAGCTGTAAGTATTATTTCAGGATATGGGAGAGACCTGAGCATTGCAGTATTTAATTGTAGACACATATTTTTTGTAGGTAATAAGCAAACAGTATCATCAGGAAGTTTCGAGAGGTGTTCAATTATTTCATTTAATCGGTTTTTATTGGAATCGGATTTAAGATGTAATAATCTAGTCGAGAGTAAGTCGCGGTCTTTTTGTGTAGTCACACCTAATCTGATTCTGTTTAACATTTCAACAAAGTCAGAATCATTAAGTTGTCGCATGTTAATTGTAAGTTCATCGTATGAAAACAGTTCAATCCACAGATTCGGCATACTGAGGGAACCTAGCAATTTGTTAGTTTCAGTTACTGTCAGTTTTTCAAAAGGGGACTTTTCTCTTACGGGCGGAAGCTGTAAGAGATCCCCGAAAACTACAAGATGTTTTTTTCCAAACCACCCGTTTTGATCGTCGTCTGTGTCGAAAATCTCAGACAAGCGTAAATGAATATATGTTAAAGTAACATTGGATATCATCGACACTTCGTCTATGATAAACAACACTACTTCTTTTAAATCTGATCTCAGAACTTTAAGCACGTCATCAGAAAGTGGTTTGTACTTCGGCGTTTGCTTGTGTTCTATAGGCAACTGCAACAATCTATGTATAGTCATTCCATTCACATTAAATGCAGCTATGCCTGTCGGAGCACTAACTGCCACTTTTTTGTTTAAATACGTCTTAACCCAAACTTTTAGAGCTTTTATTAAAAAGCTTTTACCCGTACCACCAGTTCCACTAATAAAACACCGTAAAACATCAGCGTTATTAAGAGAAATGTCCATTTTATTTGTGATCATATGGAACACTCTTTTCTGAACGACATTAAGTTTTACGATCATGCTTTGAAGATCAGTCTGTTCTTCTTCTGCCATGTCAATCCCCTGAAAATCGATCATTGCATTTGCAGCTTCCACAGCTTCAAAGTCTAAAGGGTTTTCAGGACCATCGCCAACTTCAGAAATTTCCCTACCTTCGTACAGTTCGTTCGTTATCTCAGCAACTTTTGATTCTATCATTTCAAATGCATTTTGTATCTTGTATCTTGATTCTATCATTGAATTACCGTAATCTACTCCTTCTTTCAGTCCTTCTTTTGCCAAATTGAAAGCCTCCGTGTATGTATCACACCCCATTTTGAGTTCATCTAAAGAACGCCATGGCTTGAATAAAAGGAGTAAAGAGAAAAAGTATTTCTCTGGTACCTGTTCTCCATCGTAGAAATAATGATTGATTAAATATGGTTTAGCTCTTCTTTTCAGGAACTTTTTACCGTCACCTATCTCGTAGCACTCGACTTTAGATGACACTGGGCGTGTTTTCACAATATCATAATTTCGCGCAAAACTGTACAAATTAGTAGTCTCTAACTCTTTAGGCCGTTTAGGATAGTGGTCATCAATCCAAGACTCGTAATAGATATCGGTGGACTCCGCTTCTAGCATCATCATATCAGGTTTAGATTTAACGCGCCGGTTACGAAAGATGTTGACGTCCAGCCATCGAATTGTGGTGGTAGGATCTGTACCGTACAAAGAAATACCTAGTAGAGTGTCGCTGGCTTCCAAAGAGCCGCACTCCCTGCTAGACAGAACTCTAAGTCCTATGTTAAATAGGCGGCTTCTTAAAGGTTTTGTCGAGTTTATGTCTTGAAACATATCAGCAGCGTGAGTTTTCTCGCTTTTAGTTGTATATTTAGTGACGTAATAATTTAAAATAGCCGTTTTTTCGCCTACGTATTGTATGTCTATGTTGCCGTTCCATGCCAACAAAATCGCGGGATTATAATCATTGACCATAACCCATTCTTTTTTTCGTACAATATAGTAAAGTCTACTGTTAGACGACAGTGTTTTTCTTGCAGCTATTGATTCTATTATATCTCTAATAGTAAGTACTTCTGTGACCGGACGGGGGAATCCGAAACGACAAACTTTTACGAAACCTTTTCTTGTTTTTTTATGACGCATGCAATACTGATTGTGTTTATGAGTCTGATATGACGTGACTCGTTGAAAGAGTGTTGGTGAAAGATTCTTATCTGGTATGGCACAATTTACATACTTTGTAATAAATGATGCTACCTCATCAAGCGAGGACTCGTGAAGTATGGGGGCGTCTTTTACCCATAACATTAAATGAAAGTGTTGCGCTCCACGTGATTGATACTCCCGTCTCCAGAAATAATGTATAACCTTTCCAAGCGGCTCATCGTTTGACATTATGAAGTCCAACATGGCCTTGAACTTATTATCGATAAACCGAGAAGTAGAAACGGGATCTAGAGCAACCAATTCGCTTATGCTCTTGCTAGCCATTTCTGCACCATTAACTGTCCTAAGGTACTCACCTAAGTCCTCCCACATCCATTCGGAAGGACTCATGGTGAGAAACCAGGTTGCAGGACCGTAGTGCTGAGTCATACAGTTGACATCATTCCTCGGCTTTCTCCAAAACTGTTCTGTATTACGTCATCATCATATATTAAGGGGTCTTGTCGTCCCCTGTCGTTGCAGCAACCTCCAGTACTCTCTGTCTTGGGCCTTGGTCTTCATCTCCTGGTACGATCCACTATGGCTCCAATTCTTTAGTTGGTCTGTATATCTTCCCCTAGGACGCCCTCGCTGGCGTTTGCCCTCAAGCTTGCCCTCTATAATTGTAAGGAGGAGTCCTTCATGTCTTAGAATGTGTCCTAAGCACTTGGCTCTTCTGTTTGCTATGGTTCTTATGATAGCTCGGGTCTCTTTAGCCATTCTTAAAACCTCTTCATTTGTTCTTTTCTCTGTCCAGCTAATTTTTAGCATCCTACGCCAGCACCACATTTCAAAGGCTTCCAAACGCTCTATGTCTTTAGTTGTCATGTTCCAGCTCTCGCAGCCATACAATGCAATACTCCATACAAGTGTTTTGATAAGTTGCTTCCTTACTCGTATGTTGATTTATATAAAAATATTGCCGTTATGTCACCTTCTAACTCTTCCTTATTGAGCATTTCGAAATACTGTTCAGCTGTAATTTTCTGTTTTTGGTTAACACAATTCATTTTATAGAAAATACCAGAATTAATTTGTCGAATGTTAGCATCATTAAGTAGAAAAAATAAATATTGTTGATTAAGACGAAATTGGGAATGCTTTGACATTAATCTTGCTTTTATAAACTCACTAGATGTTAGCTTTTGCTGTCGATTATAAAACTGACCATATTTTCCTTCAACATAAAGATCAGGAAAGCACTTTACATCTAAATCAGTATCTCTAGAATCTATTGGAGCAGCGTTGACTTTCAGCATCTGGTAAAGTTCTGAAATAGGAGCATTTCTCCTTCTTTCATGCAAGGGATAAATAGTGTATTGTTCATAGTCCGCCTCTTTTTCTGATGTGATTTGTGTTAGGAGCCCAACATTTTCTTCTGCAGCGTTATGTACAACTAATTGATCTGCTATATTAATAAAATCAATCAATTGTTGAGGTGAATGCGGAAGTTGTATTTGAGAGTAAAGAGAATTTACACGTTTCAAATATTGTAAGGCTTCGTAAACTTTATTAACATCTACAATATCCTCCCACACTATTTTAGATTTTGTTGGCATACCTCGTACCATAATAAACATTTCAGGGTTTGCAATTGGGTGTTCTGGTGTAGGCAGCTTTTTCAAAGTTTCTTCAAGCGGCAAGGGAAGGTGGAAAGTTCTACCTTTTACTTTTTTCACCATATTCCTATTAGGTAAATGTTTGTTTGCAACGGGATTCATTAGCATTACCACTTGAAATGCTTTGGCGCGTTGAATTAAAATCTTTTCATAGTCATTCAACTCGGTTATCTGTGGTGGAACAGTACTAACGTATAGGTCATTTAGAAAACAAGCTGCTGGCAGTTGATTTGCTCTTATTTTTTGTAAACATAAGTGACAAATGTATGGGCTGTAATCTTGATTGTTGGATCTATAATAACTGAGAAGATTATTCCAAATACTAGTTTCTAAAGCCTTTCTTAATCTATTCAAAGATGAAACATCTCTTGAATAACAAAGTTTTATACACGACATGCACTCTAGTTTTGGAGTATCAAGACACTTTAGTTTTAGAGATTTAAACGCAGCTTTATGTTTTTCTATGATCTCATCCTCTAAAATGTCATGTGACTCTTCACTTTCCACAACTATACTTCCAACATTTTGTTGTTTTCCGTGTTTTTTAATTTTTTCTACGTCACATTTTTCCAATGATTCATCAATATCTTTTAAAATGTTAAAAAAGCTCTGCACTTGATAAATTTCTCTTGAGATTGTCCTTAGACGTGGAAAATGCGATTTAATAGTGTTAATATAATTTAGATACTCAAATAAGTTTCCATTTTGTATTAATGTGTAATACTGAGCAGCACTTTTGTTCACCAAGATTTTGAACATGTTTGTTAATTGTATCATTACGCTCTCATCTAGTGCACATAGATCATTACAACACCAAACAAAACTACGGCCATGCTTTTCCACATTTCCAAAGACTGCTTTTCCTGTGTCGTCAATTTTGATGGCTTTCTCCTGGCCTTGTAATAAATTGTATGGTTTTCCTGCGTGATATGGCTCCTGATTACTTCTATGTTCCGATTTTCCTACAAAACATTCTAATTTGTCATTGGAAGTACTATCCAGAGCACAAGAACTTAGTTTTTCTAATGATACTTTAAATTTATCTTTCAATTTATCGATAGTTTTATTAAAGTTTCCTAAAGTTTGCTGCCTGTTATGAAGTGCCCATTTAATTTGTTTCTCCGCTTCTAATCTGTCCTTAATTTTGTTAGTAAGCGCTTGAATAATTTTTTCTATATTTTTTGGTTGAAATTTTAACTTTTCGTTTGATCTTTTCCTTTGGACAGCTTCACGGTTAACTTCGGGATGGGAAACAGTGTAACGCGACACCGCTTCTCGATGTATTTCCGGATGAGAGGCAGTGTAACGTGACACTGCTTCTCGATGTATTTCCGGATGAGAGGCAGTGTAACGCGCTACAGCTTTTCTGTGAACTTCTGGACATGAAGAACTGTAACGAGTTAATGTCTCCTTCCGTTTTTCGGGGTTGTTCTGGCGGTAACGAGCCGCCGCTTCTTTATTTTGCTGAGAACGGGAGAGCGCCGAAGTTTTAGGTCTTCCTATTTTAACCTTCTTAGGTCTTCCCCCCTTTTTAGATAAGTTTGTATTATTGTTATTCGAATTACCATCAATCGGAGGCATTTCTGGAAGGAGCACTTCATAATGACCGCCTAAGAAACTACCAGAAAATCGTAAACGTTTCACCGGATTACCAGAATCACCACCGAATAATCCCCTCAAAACGCCGTTTTCGTAAACCTCGAAAGCATACGGATACAAAGCTGCGGCCGCCATAAGTTCAGACGCGGCACCATAGGTAGTTGTTTTTACCATTGCCATCGAGTACAGCTCGGCGTTAATGTAGGGGTCTCCGTGCTCGTCACAAGTATAAACTTGGAACTCTTCCCAATGTGCTACCACATACTCGACTATAGCAAGTCTAATCTCATACGACGACTCAATATTCTCATACATAGAGAATGACAAAGAATGAAACAAACACGACCCATCGCCAGGTATCCGTACAATCCGGTGTGGGCATGGTTGGTCATTCACATACACTATTTCCGAATCCATTGCGACTACTAGTTCTGGCAAATGTGCTAGATGCAGTGCTGCAAACTCTAACCTGCAAGAAAAAAGGAGATGGTTAGCAAAAAAACCAGGAGACAGAGAAAAAAAACAGAAGGATAATTAAGTACCTTTTTTTCCCATAATGTGCAATTAAAAGTAGCGTGCTAGTGAAGCTTGAAAAAACCAAAAACCACCACAAATAACACATGCATTTTAATGTGCATTTCGCGTCCCTTTCGTTTGACATAGAAAACGAAAGGGACGGCAACACGAGTATTTGGCAAGTACGGCCAAGTGAAGAGCCGCCATCACACCTCACACCACAGATACGAAACTACGAACGTGAATGGTATAGGTAAATAAGTCAAACTCACCATTAATCATGGACTTAGTAACCATTAATACAGTCACCTCGCCTGACAAATACGTTCCGTTCGATATGATGTGATGAAACCAATAGTAGCCAACATAAGCCAAACAAAAATTCCTAAATATCAGTAGATTTTCTCAATTTACAAAAAAAAAACAGTAGACAAGGAGATTAGGCCTAAAATCATGTAATCTCCTGGTAAATCAGGAGCTTTTGCAGCACTGGCTAGATGAACAAATCCAAATAGTTAGTAAATATAATAATTAATGCAGATACAAAAATTATCAACAACTAGTTGAAATCGCTGGCGAGCAACTCCGCTACTTAAGCTAGCGACGGTTTCAAACCATAGCGTGAGTTAAAATACAGGCAGCGCCATCTATCGAGCAATTGGATTAATCTGCTACCACTCCCGTCGCATTAGAACGCAATTTGTTCTATTGAATAGTTTTATTATATTTGAAGCATTTTGTCGGGAATGTACATCATACATATATACAGGGTGTAACAAAAAGGGTTTAACTCCCGGATGTATGTGGTTTGGGACATCATTCTGAGCAACTTTTACTATGGGACCAACTTGATTAGAGCAACTTGATTTTTCACTTCCCCATACATTTCCGTCTGGGCGCTCGGCTGATTTATATGGAGAAGTGAAAAATCTAGTTGCTCTGATCAAGTTGGTCCCATAGTAACCACATACATTCGGGAGTTAAACCCTTTTTGTTACACCCTGTATATAAAATTCTCGTGTCACAGTGTTTGTCTTCGTAGTCTGAGAATCGGCTAACATCTATTTTTCATACCCCTAAGTGTTATAATTATTTATATGGCAAAACAGCGTTTGCCGGGTCAGCTAGTAATATATAATTTAAGCATAATGGTAACCAAAGGAAACGAGGGATGTATGCCTGGACCGTGGTAAGTGGTGGTCCCTGGTGGATGTACGTATCCCTCTTCTAGGAAACAGGCGTGATATTATGTATGTATTACATAATATGTTTATAGAATCTTGTTTGTAAAGGCATATTTTCCTAGGGGCATTCAATGATTCATAAACTGCAAATGTAACTTTGTAATCCTATACATTTTATATAAGATTACAAAGTTATTGATGCAGATGGGTTTTCTGGAAAACTATACATAAGCTTGAAATGTTTAAGTTTTCCCTTGATAAGAATACTAATTACTATTTATATCCCAAATTTGAAGGTTCTATGTCTGCTAGAAGTGCCTGGGAGTTTTGATGATCGGTCAGTCAGTCAGTGACAAAATGAGGAAACTTTGACATGTTACAATTCTTAAACTACTGGTTCAAATTGAATAAAAAATTTAATATATCGTGTTGATATAAGGCCTAATTAGTAACAGAAAAATCAGGCTTCTTGTTTTATCCACAACGAAGTTTTAGGGGGGTCGAATATGGCCTGAATTGCTTCGAGAAAAGGATGGTACGGCTGTGCTTGCTCGACTTGGTGGTGCACTGCCGTGCACCCAGATGTATCAAATTCTCGCTTCCAAATGTCAGGCAAGTTGGGACCAGTTTAGTGTTGGACAGCAATACGTTAGAATTAGTAAATGACACAAAGTTTCTTGGAATAACCATTGATATCAAATTGCAGTGGGGATCCCACATAGAAAAATTGGCTGGTAATTAAGTTCTGCGGCTTACGCTGTTAGGAACATCAGACAAAACACGGATGTGGCTACATCTAGGCTAGTATATTTTAGTTACTTTCATAGTGTCATGTCCTATGGTATCTTGTTGTGGGGGAAAGCAGCGGATATTCAAACTATTTTTATTTTACAGAAAAGAGCTATTCGAGCAATTTATAATTTAAAACACACAGACTCCTTAAGAGAGCTTTTTAAAGAAATTGACATACTAACTGTAGCTAGTAAATTTATTTTCGAAAATTTAATGTCTGTACGCAAGAACCTTACAACATTTTCCAAACTTAGCGATAGCTGTAATGTTAACCTAAGAAATAATCACAGACTATGTGCGCCCCGGTTTAGACTCGCGAAGGTTAGCAATTCTTTCAAGGGTCCTGACCTAGTATATTTTTTTAATTTTGTTATTAGTATTCCCCCCTTGTTTCGGATTAGGGCGCATTAGGGACACAATTTGTCAATGGGATGGAAAATAGCAAATAATTACTATTCAATATAAATATTATTTTTGAAAACCGCAATCCTGCCATGCTTACTTAAAAGTATGGGTCTTACCAAACTCTCTAAAAAGATAAATTATCTGCGAATAGTTTTTTTCAAATAGGGCGAGATTAGCCCTTTAGACGGTAAATAAATGAAAAGAACGAAATAAAAGAAGAACTTTTATGTGAAATAGAATTTATTAATTTTGTTTTTGTCCATCATTGTTTCAGACTATAAATAGGTATTTAAATTAACTATTTTTTACATGATTGCCACAAAACCGTTGACACTAGAAGGGCGTGATACGCAACTTAATATTTTTAATTGTATTTTTAATACCTCATACATTTTATTCATCAGAAAATCTAGAACAAAATATTATAAACACCATAATACTTGTAAAACCTACATAAATCATCTAGCTTTGGAATTTATTTCACGTCTATGACGATAAAATTACCTTATTTCTTTTAGTAGATATTTAATTAATTAGGCACATATATTTTCATGGAATATTATTAAGTCAAACATACATTAATATACATTCAGCTTTTTACGCAGCGGTGATACGACGAGCCACCTGCTCCTAGAATACTAGTGTCAATGAGCCCCTAGCGCTGCCCTCATGGAGACGACTACGCAAAACTTATTGGTAAGGGACACTTGTGTTGGTACATGTTTTTGCTTTACTCTTGATTCATTTGTAACCTCAGATGAACAAAACTGTTTGCTTACTTACTATACTGCGATTTTTTATCTGAGGCCAGAAATGTAAACAAACAACTTTCATTTCCTGGAACAAAACCGATGACTTTGACATTCATATTATACTTTTTCTACTGGAAAATGACAGTTGTTTGTTTACATTTCTGGCCTAAAATTAAAAATCGCATTATAGGTGTTTGTTAGACACACCTAGCGCCCTCTATTTGGAACTACTTCTACAGTTTTCTTCCCCATTGAGTTCGGTCGCACTAGCGTCGTACGTCTGGGTAAAGTTATAGGTGTACAGACAATGGGATGAGCCGGAAGTGACGTCACGCGTGAATTAGATCCTTACGATGGCGCCATATAGAATTTTGCTCATCTCACCATATAGCCTGTCATTTAGACTATAATAATGAAACGATGCATTTATCATTCATTAAATTTCTAATGAGGGGTGGGGTTTATAAAAAAAACACGTCTGAAGGCCTCCGGCTCATCACTTTCTGTATACACCTACAACTTTTCTCGGTCGTGCCATAGACGTATGACCGATGCCAAATAGGACATTGTCAGAGGCCCAACAGATAAATATATCAGCAACTCACATGTAAACCATGAGATTATAAATTATTATTAACTCTTATTATTACGGAACCTTCAAGATTGCGACAAAATTTCATTCTACAGTCTTCGTTTTATATAACCTCGTAAAATATTATTATTATTATTAGCATAAAAAATCAGGCAAGAAGTTATTGCTTCATAATTTATATGTCATTTACACAAGAACTAAGGAAAAGTCGTAAAAATAATAGAATTAAACAGTTTTATACAAATTATGGCACCAATGTTATTACTTCTGTCTTACTCGTGCATTTATTCAGCATTGATATCACTATATCATGTTCATGGTTAACATTTCTTGTTATGTAGCATGGCAACCTGCAGCGCCTCTGTCCATCTGTGAAGTAAACAAGAACAAATATTATTATCATATCGATCATATTATATGTGTGTGACGTCGCTGTTTCTGGTTCCCACGGGACAGGGTTTCCTAGTGTGGGTTCAGAAGCAATGTATGTGCCTGTTATAAACAAATATATCAAAAAACATAGTTCTGACGAACACCTTAGCCACAAAACGTTATCAGTTGTGGTCAGTGGTCACAAGTGTTTGGTGGTCACTACTTTTGTACCCTGTTGCTTGCAGTGTCATAAAAGACTTCGCCCGAAGCGAAGGGAGAGGGGGATGGGTTAATCGCACGATGGCGTGTGTCAGGGTTTTGTGGCGCCACAAGAAGCGAGCAACGGCAATTTGTAGTGTGTGGCAGCCACCGGCGTTTACCGTGTGCGGCGAGTCCATATAAAATGTATGAAGGAAGGTACGCACAGTTCGACGTTTTTTGATCCGTGTGCGCCGAGGCTTAGCCGTAAATTAGGAAGATATTCGGAGCTTTTTGTCCTAAGTACAGTCATATATATTTTTTTTCCCGAATCGAAAGGGATATTCTTCGTCTGGGTTCAAAAAGAGATAAAGATCTCTTTGTCCCAAATTAGGAAGGGATATATGTAGACGTCCTCTTTGTATCAATTTACCTTCGATTAGGTAGTCAGCACGGGCGCGTAATTGTACCTTTATTTTGCAGGTTTCCAAAAGATGCAGTGCATCGGACTGTATGGGGTCCCAACCTATAATAACCCTGTTACTTGGACGCCTAAGCGTACTAGCACAGTCTGCTCTGAACGTTTTGAAGCTTCCTGCTTCATTATAACTTCAAATAACAAATTACTTATTGTGACTTATTTGGTAATGATTATGTTGTGCATAATGTTGAACTTGCAAAATTGGTAACAAAACAGTATACTAATATCAGAATTAAAAAAAATCAATAAGATCCCGTAGAGTGGTGGTGCTACGCTAACTTTGCAGTAGGACAAAGTGGCCACCACAAAGAAAGTTGTATGTGGCAATACTTCAGCTCATAGAAGCATACTTATTAGCGATGCTCAATGTTAAATCAACGATAAGTCATCACGCCCGCCCCAATCTTACTGATTGATAACACAGGCGTGATGATGTATCGTTGATTTTATATTGATCTTCTTCGCTAATCTGTATGCTTCTATGAGCTGCTATCTTTTCGTATCCAACTATATTTGGATTGCCCACTTTATATTATATTAATTATATTAGGCACGACTCTACATATATGTCTTATTGACTTTTAGATATTTAGAGTTTGATATAAGCACATGTTAAAAATTCTAATAAAAATATTTACATACAAGGTGACTTTTATTTATGTAGCAAATGCATGCTGGAGACTGGACAGTGACCTACAATATTTAGTCTTACCATACCAATTGACTCGGAGTTCTTCGTAAATTATGCACGCAATTTCCTCGCGGTGTTTTCCTTCACCGTCCAGCAAGTGCTGCTCTAAAGTAATTCAAATACTACAGGTATGCCTATGCAATACCAAATATCGCAGTGATTTTCAAGCACCAATAACATGTGTTTGTGTGCGCTACCTGGCCTCCCCCACCGACCGTGCGACAGACTTTGTTGCATACACATTGGGTCACTTGCAGTATCCATTTGAAATTGAAATTGAAAAATCGTTTATTCAACAGACATATTACAGTATACAACAGTATAATTGCAAGTAATTAATTTATTACAAATGGTAATATTTTAACACATTGAATAGATACATTTTTGAAGTGCATATCTGACACATATAAAAGTAATAATCTGCAATTGTTGAAAAGGTGACCAGCACAGCTAATGATCGCAGACCGTGATCTGCGATCGCTGATTTTAAACCAGTCCCTATACTCAGTAATTCGATATATATTCCTACCGATAGTCACCAGATCTATAATATACATTTATACATACATTAACTATGTTGTTGTAGATTCAAACGTACTTTTACGGACACCGAAATAATAGGTACATGTTGTCATGTTCTAAAAAACTAAATACTTACCTATACATTTTAAAACTATAGCCGCATTTGCCTGACATACATAACGATATTTTACAAATTAATTTGTGAAGAGGTCACAGAAACGTTACATCTAATTGAGTATCTTGTAGCAGGTTTTGTTGGTCGTGCAGCCTTGTACATTTTTTTGAAGGAATAGATTGAGTTGGAATAGATTGAGAGATTTGGTTAAATGGTCTAATTATTCAAGTCATTATCACAATACATAATTTTCTGTAGATTGTTTATGATTCAGGCTCTTTTATTAAAGCTAGAGGTTATAGCTAGAGGAATCACCATCACAGAGGAATTAGGAAGAGATTTTTGCTTTCCTCCAAATTAGGAAAAGAGATATAGATGTTACCCCAAATAAGGAAGGGATAGAAATGTTTTTCCCAATTTAGGATGCGATATAGTCTTCTTTGCCCGACATAAGGAAAATATATAGACTTCTTAAACTTTGTATAAATGTTCGTGAATGTGTGAGAGTGTGTGTATATGTGTGTGTGTGTATGTTGAGTTACCTCGAGTACGTGTACTGGCTGTCGGCCCTGAAGAAGTAGACGTGGTTCTTGTACTGCAGCTTGAACACAAACTCCTTGTTGATGGCGTCGCCGTCGCTCGGCGGACCCACGGCGTACCTGCACGCACGTTGTGCACACACTTTCATAAAGGGTGTACATTACATATCACAAGCATAATGTTAGCGATTTTCATAGTTACCACAGTTAAATTATTGTTTGTAATTGGATTAAACTGAGCATTAAAACTATATGACATTCATAGTACTCTAGCTAGCAACATTAATGTAAATTTACATTTAATTCTCAACGCGCCAATCGGTGTTCAGTTTATTAACATCCGGATCCACAAGTTGTATCATAGTTTTATGTTTTCGCGCGTTGACAGTTTTAAAAACTGGCTTCGGAACCGACAGCGCGCCAATGGGTGTTGGTTTATTGACTTCCGGATGAAACACCAGAATTATGTCTGGGCGCGCTGTCAGTTGTAAAATGGCGCCACCGCTGTAAGCGCGCTAAACGGAAAACATCTTGTGACATCCGGAATGAAGGATTACCGCGTTAACAGTAGAGCGCACGAAGGGTTCCGTAACACCGTACAATGGTAGGGATGGTGTGGAGTGAATAGTTTGGATTGTATATAGCAAAATATTGTTTAAAAAGTTATTGGTGCGGCTACTTTCACACTCCATGTACGTAACCAGGAGCATTCATAAGTTTGTATGTGGTATTGGGGCACCCTTAAATATTTATTTTATTCTGTATTTTAGTATTTGTTGTTATAGCGGAAACATAAATATATCATCTGTGAACATTTCAACATCAGACGGACAGACAGACAGCGATGTCTTAGTAATAGGGTCCCGTTTTTACCCTTTGGGTACGGAACGCTAAAAAGAGGAACTCATACTGTATTGAGACGGGGCCGAGAGAAGATGTGTAGTGAATCATATTTGTGGTATAAGTGCTAGTTATAATAATTGGAATAGCAACGTAAAGTGTAATGCTGTACACTGAAGCGTAGTGTTAGTAAATAATAAAGAGCATGAGTAAAGGAATCAAACTGTAGTTAGTGGACGGAGTTTATTTTAATAGTGACTAGAAAATCTCCTGTATTAAAGGTGGAAATTCCTAGTTAGGTCATAAAACCAAACTCTAGTTAGCCTCTAGTCTAGAGCACGGGTTCCCAACCGGGCCGCGGGGCGCGAAGAGACCTAAAGGGGGTCGCGGCGAACTATTTCAATAAAATTAATAATTTCGAGGAAATGGCAAGTTTTCATCTGAAATTACAAGGGCGGCGCAAGCACCATAGGTCTTGTCAACCATGTAAATTTTCAGGGGCGGCTGGCGACGACTTTCTTAGAAGTAGCTCGATTCTGTATCTCTTGACATTACCAGATTCCTTTCAAATTTAGATTAAAACGCTTCAGATGACAGCTCGTTTGAAATAATCGTGTTTTGATCGGTCGTCAATTTCAAGTCGGCGAACAGCTTTCAAAACATTATTTCGGAAGCTATCAGGATTGATTTCACATTGATATCACCGAAGTACTGAAGATTCTATTGCGGGAATTTGTGGGGCAACAACATAAATTTGCCTTAATTGTTGTCATTACTTTTATTTTCCGGCCAGGAGAAAGCTGAAAGGGTTAATGTTGGTCTTGGCTCTATACTCGAATTGCTAGGTTAGCCTTTCCTTTCCCTCATAACTCCCCATTTTGGACCTTCTTAAAAACAAAATAATAATAGTTTTTAACTTCACATACAAAGGAGCGCGGTATTTAAGCGTAGCGTTTAGAGCGGCGCATAGTGAAAAGGGTTGGGAACCTAGGCTCTGGAGCATTTTGTCCTATCTCCCCTTGAAAAATATTTCATCACCAGCTATAACTATGTATAACTTAAGAGTTTTCAATCTAAATAACATGGGTACCATATATTCATATGAACGCACATACTTATGGCTATACATACTATATATATATTTGCGTTCATATGAATATATTAATATGGTACCCATGTTATTTAGATATATATATTCTAATGTAAATATTTATATACTTATAATTATTTTTTACGTATAATAATAATAAATATTATTATACCGCATAATTAAAAATATTTATCGTCCATTATTGTGTTAGTGTTAGTTTATAACTTTAGTATAATTATAATCGCACTTGTGCTGTGCTATTCACAGCACATGCTGAGACCGTTCCTTTTTTGCCTGTTTTTATGTATCCTGTATGTTTTTTTTGTATGTCTTATAAGGCAAAATAAAATTATTTCATTTCATTTCTTTATTTGGAAGAAGAAAGAAAGATTACCAGTTGAGGATAGAGGCCACACTAAGAAACAGAATATGCTGCGTCGGTCTAAATAACTACGCAGCCCTTCACACATTATTGCGTTTTTTTGCTGCATTGAGCCTTTATAATTGACGACCTCGTGTGGCGCAGCAGTTGTGGCTCTGCCTACCCCATGCTAGTCTCGGGTCAATCCATATATAGTGTACAGTGGAGTGTGCGTCACTCACCCGAGCAGCGGCAGCGAGGCGAGCGCCGCGTCGTCCTGCCAGCTCTTGTAGAAGTGCAGCGAGAACAGAGCGAACACGACCCACAGCTTCTGCCAGCCGTGCGAGCTCTTGAACTTGCGCAGCAGGTACCCGGAGAACTGGCACTGCAGGCAGGCACAGACATTCAGCGGTCACCAGTAAATAGTGCTGCACGAGATACACGACTAGTAGTACTAGTAGAGCGTCATCTCTGTTACTTGTTTGTCCTTAGCGCTGTGGCGTTACTGGTTCGTCGTACGACAGGGTATCCTAGTGTGGGGCCAGAAGCAATGTATCTAAGGGGTTATCGGGGACGTCATGCTGAACAATAAAAACGACCCGATCTAAGCAACTTTATGTGGACATATCTCCTACATTTTGGTGTTATATAAAGAGGTATACATGCCTGTATATACATATTTCAGTTTATCTCCATCATCCCGCCCCCGGGTTACTTCTGCTGGATCCCTGCGCATCACGAGGCAGACATTTTAAGTTCTAGACCCCTGTTCTAACACAGCCAAATGATGGTAACAGAGCCTCGAGTACCACGCGGCACTCACCTTCATGGCCAAGTGCAGATGTTCGCGCGACAACGACGTGGCTCGGTGCCAGCACACGTGCATCAGTGCGTCGCCGCCCGCGCCGGGTGACGTCACGCTCGCTGGCGACGGTGACACCACTGCGGCAGAAGCTACGGTCAGATTATGAGTCCGGTTGCACGTTGGTGGATTTCCGTGTTAATGCGAAAACGTATCCAAAGTTGTTTGTCGCAGGCATATTGAAATATCGCGGCATTTCCTAGCATTAAACGTGTCTTAAAGGCATTCATCAGGTCTATAGTTCGCGTCAGGTTGGGACGACCATAGGGGAAAGAGGAGTCGCGGAGAGGGTCCCGCACATCTCCCCCGCACACCCGCGAAGGCCCTGCGTCACCTTTGTCATACAGTTTTCATACATACATGTACATTTCGATGTTACTCGCATTGATGCTTGTACTAGCAGTTGTGTATTAAATGGCATCAGTTGCCACCAGGCCTGGAAAAACCAATGGCCCATACTGAAGCACGAGAACTTGTCCGAGATGTTCCCAAAAATTGTGACATTGAAACTTTCTAAAAACTCGTTTATAAAGTTGGAAACGAAAACTGGGTGAAGTATATAAGATAAGGAAAAGAGATAAAATATTTTATCATAGAAGTCGGAGAAACCAGTGACGAAGATTCCTTAGGTGTTTCTAGCGATGATAGCATAGGTTGATTTGATTTTGATTGTAAAAGATAAATATTTGTTTAAATAATCTTCAACCTCCAATATTCAACCGTCATTTTGTCGCTTACCTTTTTGATACCTATCGACATCGACTACATCACTAAAGTAGTGCCATCCCAACTTGCCTTGATCAGTACATAGTGTTTCGTATTGTATACAGCATATTATACATTTTATCTACACACGTATCATAAACCCTCTTTACTGCGTTCAAAAACCGCACGTTACGATCAGCATTATGTTAAACTACTTGGTAAAAACTCGTTTCGTATCTGGAAAACTACACATTATGGTCATTATGTGTAGTTTTTCTACATATAATGACATTCAAATTTCGAACGCCGAAGCCCACCCGCGTGCCGTCCCTAGTTTGTCTGTGAAGTTGGTACTGACATTCAAATTTCGAACGCCGACGCACGTCTGCGTGAAGTTGGTACTAAAGAACAAGCTAAACAATTGCAGAACCACAATGCCGGTCAAACATGCGGTTCCTGAACACATCAAAGAGAGCTTATGATATGTGTGTAGATAAACTAGTGTATGTAACTGTACATAATTAGGCATTATGCAGCAGTCACATAAACTACTATTATAAAAACCTGTATGTGACATCTACATATCAAAGCAGCCCCCTTATTAAGTAACTCAAATCGACCGAAATCTATGGACATGTGACAGTTTTCCCATAAACTAAACGTCAATTTGCGTTGGATTTGACGCGAGTTACTGAATAAGGGGGTAGAGCAGATATGTGCGACATGTGTGTCTGTCTCACCGCTGTCCAACTCGCTGGGCGAGATCTCGGTGTCGAGGTGCGCGGGGCGGGTACTGCGGGCACTCGCCGCCTCCACGGCGCGGGACAGGCTCGTCAACCAGCCCTGGTACTCGTGCTCGGTGCTTGTGCTGAACATCACCGTCACTCCCAGGCCTGCAACTAGACCAGGTGCAAGTCTCGTATCAATGTTGAGATATTACATTACATTACAGAACGTCACGCCTTTTCCTGTACGGGGTGGCAGAGGCACAATTCGGAATGCAAAAGATTTTCAAGGGCATCAAACTGAGCAAAACATTTCGAGATAATTGTGTTGTTAAATAAATGGCGTTATTCCCTTTAAACATTATTACAAGATTACTGAAAGTTTTGAATTTTATTACCATGGCAAAAGGTTCAAAATCGCGTTGCCTCGCGCGTAATCTCGGTAATGGACCGCTTAAGTTCAAGTAGGTGTTTTAACGAAACCCTGAAATTAACTACCAAAACCTTTGCCAATGCGCTTGCTTTGCTTACTATGCTCGGCCCTAGGATCTAGTCATGCTAGGTTACTAGACACGCAAAAAATAATCGTACGGATCAGCCTGATTGATTCTAAAGCACTACTGTAGCTTGTTGGAAGTTTGAAAATCTTAATGCATAAAAATAGCGTCTACTTGACCACGGTATCAATATTTGCTTCGCTGTTAAGTTGGCTGTCCTGTAAATTGTCAAATGTCAATAGCTTCCCCGTCAGTGAATAACTTATTGTCTGTCAGAACGTGAACAATATTGATATTATAGTTTTATAAAGTGTCTTAATGGCGAGATCTCAGATTACAATAAAATCTTAGCGAAATGCTAAGATTTTAGGTCCACTCAGGGTTTAACATTTCGGCAGCATTCATCGTGAATTTCTATAGTTTTACAATTAATTTAATTTGGAACCTGTGCTAATTAAAAGTAAAAACTGTAAAACAATGTAATCATTTTATAATCAAGAGTTATTTTTGACAGTTTTTGTTCAGAAAAGAAAAAGTACTACATATATTTATTACATACATACATAAAAAAAATATGTAGTAATTTTTTTTTGTTTTATGAAATTTTAAGAAACTTATTTGAATATTTGGAGTAATAGATGTCTAATAACTATTTAAAATAGTGTTTAAAATAACGTAAAAATAAGCGGTTACTTGAGGCTGGTTGTTTCTAAATGAAAAAATTATTGAACAGTATATGGTCCGACAATATCATCAAGTCGTCGGGATCCCACTGGGTGCGATTGGCACAGGACCGGGGAGATTGGCGCTTTAGAGAAGAGGCCTATGCCCAGCAGTGGGTTGATGTGGGCTGAATATGATGATGATGATGGTGATGATGATAAACCTATATTACGTAACTTTTTCAGTTTTAGGATTTATAATTTTGGAGATTAGGGGGCGGAAAGGTCTTTGTCTTTTTAGGGTTCCGTAACCGAAGGGTGCCAAACGGGACCCTATTACTAAACCTCAGCTGTCCGTCCGTCCGTCTGCCCGTCTGCCACCGGGCTCCGGATCAACAGAAATAGGTAGAGCTGATATTTTCACAGAGGGTGTATTTTTACTCCTACAAATACTGTCGTTTTACGTTTTTCCGTGTACAATGGTATGAAACCCTTCGTCTGCGGGCCCGACGTCCTACTCGTACTTGACCGGTTTTATTCCTTATTTTTTTTTTCAAAGGTATGAAATTAAAATCCTCGAAATATTAATTTGACACGTCAACGTTACAATATTGTTACGAGCGTGGGGTTCGTATTTGATAGAAAAACACGAATTAATCCACTAATTAAAACACTCACTTTATTACCCAAATTAGGCACTTAGAATTCACACGAACTGTACATAAAATCCACTAAAACACACACACACTATTTCACTAATTATGCACTCGCTATTCACACGAAGAGTCTTTCTTTCCGATTATCCTTGTACTAGCACTCGATCGCAGTTAAAATGTAACTAACTCGCGCCGGACGTCGGCGCCTTTTATATCCCGCGGAGCCGCTCTGGACACATTGTCCACACATATCGCGAATATTCTAGTAAGGACCAGCGTGCGGGCCGAGAACATTCGAGACCATATATGTCTCTCTCTAATGGTGCACTCTCTCTGTCACTCCCTTCTCGAATGTTCCGAGTATAGCTATCTCTTTCTAGTAGTGCTATCTCTGTCACACACTTCTCGAATGTTCCCAGTATAGCTATCTCTTTCTAGTAGTGCTATCTCTGTCACTCCTACCGGATATTTCGCCATATAACGATTTGTGCTTCAGAGGCCCATAAGGGGTCCTGAAAACGCCTGAAAACGGGTTTTCAGGTTATGGCGTCATCTGATAGAGGGTGCCCTGAAACGGACTGAAAACATGTTTCAGGCGCCTGAAAACGACGGCAACTTGGGTGAAATTTCGATATTTAGATATGTGATAGAGCAACTTCTGAAACGGCCTGAAATAACATTTTCAGCCTGCTGAAAATGCCTCTAAAGCACTGAAATTGACGTTCAAAAGTTTTTGACCTAACCTACCGGCGTAACACTACCACCTCCTAAGACATGCTCGTCCCGAGCATCATTATTTCCGTGGTATCTGGCCAGCCGGTCAACATGAACAATCTTGCTCGGACTACGAGGATTCCGCTGGATTCGATACGTGACGTCGTTTATTTTGGTGACTACCTTGTAAGGCCCTTCCCAATTCGGAGATAGTTTCGGGGACTTTCCTACTCGTCGCATAGGGTTATGTAGCCACACCAACGAACCTTCCTCAAAGCCCACTTGATAAGACTTCCGGTCATATCGGGTTTTCATCTTTATGCTAGCGTGGAGCCCGTGTTCACGTACCAGGCTGTGAACATCATCAATCCGATCCCGCAAATCACTTGCATATTCCGTGATGGTCCTTGGTATATCGGGCGGACGTCCAGTCAGGAGATCTGCAGGCAGACGGAGTTCTCTTCCAAAATTCGCATACGATGGAGTAACCGCCGTACTTTCATGAGTTGCCGACCTATAAGACAACAGGAAGAGGGGGATATGCCGATCCCAATCTTTTTGATGGCTCTCAACGACCTTGGCTAGATGTCTCTCCAGTGTCTGGTTAAATCTCTCAACCATTCCATCTGACTGTGGATGATACGCCGTAGTCCTCGTCTTATGAATTCCCATTATGCGACAAGTCTCCTGAAAGACCGCAGACTCGAAGTTTCTTCCTTGATCACTGTGGATTTCGAGTGGTACCCCAAACCGGCAGAATACTTCGTTCACTAACTTTTCAGCTATGGTTACCGCTTCTTGATTAGGAATGGCAAATACTTCAGGCCACTTCGTGAAGTAATCCATCACGACAAGAATGTACTTGTTTCCGGAGTCCGATGCTGGGAATGGTCCTGCGACATCTAATGCAACCCTTTCCCAAGGGGCTCCCACGTTGTACAACTTGAGTGTTCCTCGGCTACGGGTATGCGGTCCCTTGACTGATGCACAGTTAGTGCATCGTTTACACCAATTTTCAACATCTTCTCGGCAGTGAATCCAATAAAAGCGTTGCCGAATTTTTATTAGGGTCCTTTTTACTCCAAGGTGTCCACCGGATGTTCCATCGTGAAATATTCTCAAAACATCTTTCACCCTTTTCTTTGGGACAACGACTTGCAGATGAGCATCCTTCCCATTTGTTGATTCCCATTTTCTACATAGAACGCCATTATGCATAACCAAGCTATCCCATTGTGCCCAGTAGCTTTTTGTTACCGCACTCATAGGAGCTACATCACACCATCTTGGTTTAGGTGCGCCAGCATTAATCCAATCAAAAATGGGTCTCACGTCAGGGTCCTCTTGTTGCGCTTGCTGCATGATTTCATCACTCCACTCGTCGCTAACCGTATCAGTTCTTATCATTCGAACACATTCCTTGCCTTCTTGTCTTGAGCAATGTTTACAGTTGTCCGCACAAGGTCTACGTGATAGGGCGTCAGCATTTCCATGTGATTTCCCACTACGGTGTTCGATGATGAAATCATACTCCTGCAGTCGTTCAATCCATCTCGCCACTTGTCCCTCGGGGTTTTTAAATTCTAGCAACCACTTTAAGGCAGCATGGTCAGTTCTGATACGAAACTTTCTTCCCAGCAGGTATTTGCTGAAATGTTGTAACGTCTTGACAACTGCTAGCAATTCCCTCCGAGTTACACAGTAATTTCTCTCTGGTTTTGACAATGACTTACTGAAATATGCAATCACAACTTCGTTATCTCCTTTCTTTTGCGACAAGACACCTCCAATTCCAGTATTACTAGCATCTGTATCCACAATGAAATCCGCATCCGGGTCTGGATACCCCAATATTGGCGTTTCACAAAGTCTTCCTTTAAGCTCGTTGAAACTTGACTCACATTGTTCGTTCCAGTCAAATGATCGCTTTTCTTCCGTTAGTTGATGCAAAGGCTTTGCTATATCCGAGAAGTTCTTCACAAAACGTCTGTAGTATGAACAAAGCCCCAAAAAGGCACGTACTGCAGTCTTGTCTTTTGGCGTCGGCCAATCCTTCACGGCGCTAATCTTCTCAGGATCTGTCTGGATGCCGTCCTTCGAAATCACGTGTCCCAAGTAATTCACTTTACGTTTGAAAAACGAGCATTTCTTCGGACTGAGTTTCAGATTTGCCCCTCGTAGTTTGCCTAGCACCTGCTCCAATTTATTCAAGTGGTCGTTGAAGTCTCTACCAACGATAATGATGTCATCCAAATAGACCAAGCAAGTTTCTCCTAGAAGTCCAGCTAATATTTGTTCCATTAATCTCTCAAATGTGGCTGGTGCATTACACAGTCCAAATGGTATAACATTGAACTGCCAGAGTCCCTTGCCAGTAGAGAAGGCCGTTTTCTCCTTATCCTTGTCCTTGATTTCGACTTGCCAATAGCCACTTTTCAGATCCAACGTTGAAAACCATTTCATTCCGTTCAATGTGTCTAAAGTGTCGTCGATTCGTGGAAGTGGATAACTGTCCTTCTTGGTTACATCATTAAGTCGACGGTAGTCAATACAGAATCTCATGGTGCCGTCCTTCTTCTTAACCAAAACTACGGGAGAACACCACGGGCTTGTTGAAGGTTCAATAACGCCGCTTCTTTGCATTTCCTCGATCATGCCCTCAACCTCCTTCTCCCGAGCTACTGGAACTCTCCGAGGGCGCTGTCGGATAGGCATAGTTTCCCCAGTGTCGATCTCATGCTGAACCACTCCAGTTCTTCCAATGTCATCATCATGCGAAGAAAAGACGTTGCGATATCGTAGCAGTAAGCTACGCGCCTTAAGGAATTCCTCCTCGGTAAGGTGCTCCCTGGAGTCATTTAGTAATTTTTCAACATCCATTGAAGGCTTAACATGACCAGGTTTCACGTTTACCTCAGATTCTCGGCAGCCTCTTATCCAAGAAATTTCTTGGCATGATCCGACCAGCGTTCCTTTATTGAGAACGCATTCCGTGTCGCTTGGGTTAAGGATCCTTACAAATGCTGTAGATGCCGTGGTTACCATTGTACGGGCTGTTATCCACGGTTTATCAGCATCCAACCTCTCTACCACAACACAGCGGTGAGATTGTGGCCTTGTGGAGTTCGGCAATTTCACTGGAACTAAAACCTGTGACCTTGGTTGAAGAATGGTTCTCCTGGTACAGTAAACATTTCCATTTACTCCACCTTGTATAGGAATCTCATCAACTCCAAACTTTAGAACTCCAACCTTTAAGTCGATTTTACAGTCATGTCTCCTCATAAAATCCAATCCAATAATGCAGTCGTCGACGATGTTAGCAACGATCACTTTATGCCAGTATTCTTTTTCACCTATTTTCACAGCTAACTCTCGTTCTCCTTGGACGGAAATGTACTGGCCGGTAGCAGTTTGCAGCTGGAGATGCCTAGGTCGGACTAGATGATCTCTGGTCAGGTGTCTCAGTAGCCGAGAGCTGATCACAGTCCGAGAAGCTCCAGTGTCTATGGTAAGGAGACATGGTATTCCACAGATTTCTCCATTGACAACCAGACTATTCCCGTCGTTTGCCTGTGATATCATAATTGGGACATTTTGACCGCCAGCCAGCACACGTCCCATAGTCCTGGCTTTTATTCGTTTCCCTGTTGGGGCTCTGACTCCACAGAGCCTATTTTCCTCGCCATTGGAGCGGGGTCTCTGTCCCTCCTAGTCCTTTTTGGACAGCCTGACTGCAGGTGATCACGTTCTCCACAATGGTAGCAACGTGGCCCAAATTCGCGGCGGGAAGCTACTGGCTTCGTAGTCGACACTTCTCGCACCCTGAAAGGCCTGGATGAATCCTGTCGTACAGCTTCCACCTCGAGAGCGTGGGCTACTGCATCCTTTAGGCTGCCATGATGTCCCAATCGCACGGCTGCCCTCACTTCCAGATCCCGGATCCCATCGATGAAGGCCTGCACCAGCATACTGTCCACAAAGGATGCTGACGTACTTTGATAGGCCTTCCTAACCAACTTCTCGATTTCCAGGGCCCACTGTTGTAAGGACTCGTTACGTCCTTGTGTCCTGTCCTTTAACTGAGCTCGGTACACGTGCTCCAGGTGACTGTCACCGTATCGTGCCTCCAAGGCTTCTAGAAGGCGGACGTACGTCCGGTCGTTTCCTAGAGCCTCTAGTATGGTAAGAGCCTCGTCGCACAGCGCCAACGTCAGTGCTGTCCTGGCTTGCTCCTTACTCCAACCATTAGCCTGGGAAACAGACTCGAACTGCAGCTTATAGGCAGTCCACGATGAGCTACCGTCAAAGTGAGGCACTTTGAACCTGCCGCCTCCGGACACCGATGCGTCGGGTACATAGGTACTTGGACCATTAGCCACTTTGATCTCCAGTTTTTGGAGACGGCTCTCACAGGTCTCAATTTTTTTATCGACATCAATGACTCGACTCTCCAGTTTTTCATCCATATCGGCCAGTTTTTCCTGGACCTCGAACAACTCTCTCTTCCATTCGGTCGTGGACTCATGTACCTCACGAAGCATTCGTGCCTGTACCTCCTGGTGATCCTTTTGTTCCCTAAGCTCATTCTGGAGGATTAGAGTCTGTTCTTCCTGTTTCCTGGCCTGTTCCTCCTGTTTCCTGGCCCGTTCCTCCTGTTTTCGCGACTGTTCCTTTAGCTCTCTCGCTTGTTCCTTTAGGAGGACGAAGATAACGTTGAGGTCTACTCCTTGTGCAGCTGGAGCAGGTGATTCCGACGTACCAGGCGTCGAGTCTCCAGACCCAGACGTTTGGCTTCGCGTCGTCACTCCTTTTGGCTCGGTTTCTCGTGGCATTAACGGCATTTTCTATCCCACTTCTGACACCAAATGTTACGAGCGTGGGGTTCGTATATGATAGAAAAACACGAATTAATCCACTAATTAAAACACTCACTTTATTACCCAAATTAGGCACTTAGAATTCACACGAACTGTACATAAAATCCACTAAAACACACACACACTATTTCACTAATTATGCACTCACTATTCACACGAAGAGTCTTTCTTTCCGATTATCCTTGTACTAGCACTCGATCGCAGTTAAAATGTAACTAACTCGCGCCGGACGTCGGCGCCTTTTATATCCCGCGGAGCCGCTCTGGACACATTGTCCACACATATCGCGAATATTCTAGTAAGGACCAGCGTGCGGGCCGAGAACATTCGAGACCATATATGTCTCTCTCTAATGGTGCACTCTCTCTGTCACTCCCTTCTCGAATGTTCCGAGTATAGCTATCTCTTTCTAGTAGTGCTATCTCTGTCACACACTTCTCGAATGTTCCCAGTATAGCTATCTCTTTCTAGTAGTGCTATCTCTGTCACTCCTACCGGATATTTCGCCATATAACGATTTGTGCTTCAGAGGCCCATAAGGGGTCCTGAAAACGCCTGAAAACGGGTTTTCAGGTTATGGCGTCATCTGATAGAGGGTGCCCTGAAACGGACTGAAAACATGTTTCAGGCGCCTGAAAACGACGGCAACTTGGGTGAAATTTCGATATTTAGATATGTGATAGAGCAACTTCTGAAACGGCCTGAAATAACATTTTCAGCCTGCTGAAAATGCCTCTAAAGCACTGAAATTGACGTTCAAAAGTTTTTGACCTAACCTACCGGCGTAACAATATATTTTTTTATCTATGATTTGCCCCCCTACGTTTGTGTTTGGGTCCCATAAATACATAATAAGTGTACCAAATTTCAACTTAATCAGTTAAGAATTCGGTCTTTTAATATTACTATTACACACAGAGGACGGACACACAAGTGATCTTATAATGGTTCCTTTTTTCCTTTTTAAGGTATGGAACCCTAAAAACTATAATATCAATATTTGTGTTTGTTCTGAATGACAACTGAGTAATCGACTAACGGGAAAAACAATTATTATTTGACAGTTTAACATGACAGCCAACTTAATGGCGAAGGGAATTCTAGAAACCGTGAGCAAACTACATATAGTGAAAATGGTTTTCTCAGTTTGGAGCCCTTGAACATATTTAAATGCCCAATTGTGCCCATGTTTAGCCAGCTATTAGAATATCAGAACGGTTATATAATATAGAACTAAAATACTTATAAATTAAGACGGCCCAAATGGTTGAGTCGGCAGTGACCCTGCCTACGAAGCCAAGAGTCCGGGGTTCGAGTACCGGTGGGGGCAAATATTTGTTTGATGAGAACGGATAAACATCCGTTGCACCCATGGTTGTTTATCTATCTAAGTATAATATTTATCTATATAAGTTGTGTATCGCTGTCTAGTACCCAAGATTCAGGGAATAATAGTTTGGGGCTAGATCAATGTCTGTAAATAGGTGTCCAAGGTATTAATTGTTACAAGTACCAACAGAAATCAATGAAAGTACCAGTACGTAACGTAAACCATAAAAGCTAGAGAAAGAGGCACAATAGTAAATTGTAGTTACCGTCAGTGAGTGTGAAGGAGTGTGGTAGCTCGCACGGCTCTATGTGAAGACTGTGCAGCGGCCACACGGAATGTACTCGGAACTGATGGCTGCCGGCACTCTTTGATGCGCATATCAGTATGTCACTGAACTGTGAGGAACGAGAGATAACATAAGATATAGCTCATAACTTCCAATGTACGAGCAAATAGTGCGGATCGAATAAATGAGAAGAAAAATTCATTAACAATTAAAAACCGAACTTTCAAGTTCTGTGGTAACTTTGTGCTGCTACAAATAGAGGTATCCTGTGTTGAGTTAGATAGCCATATTATTGTTTGTGTCTACAGACCACCGAGGGATGAAAAAGGCCATGGCAATTTCGAAATATTTGAGAAAATTATGGAGGAAGCCCTCATTAAACTTTGTAATAACAGAAAAAAGTTAATTATTTGTGGCGATCTTAATGTAGATCTGCTTGTAGATACAACACTGAAGCGACGATTAATAACTCTGTTCAAATCATTTAATTTATGTCATGTATTTCTAGAGCCGACTAGAATTACACTTACCAGCCAAACTTGCTTAGATAACGTGTTTTGTGACTGTGCATTCACAAGTAAAAGTGTAATTAACTGCTTACCCTCCGATCACAGTGGTCAAACAGTTTCATTCCCAATAACTATTAAGGATAAGACTGGTCCATCATTTTATAGGCCTATTACATCCCATAGACTAGAGACATATACGAAAAACTTAGATATAAATTTGCCAGTACCGGATTTTAATGAACAGAACCCAAACAAAATCTACTCAGACTTCTTCAACATTATTCAGACAGAATTCAATAAAGTTTTCAAATTAAAGAAAGTCAGTGACTACAACGGTAAATCTAAATTTAATGACTGGGCAACGTTTGGAATTCGTAAAAGTAGAGTTATCTTGTATGACCTTTATGATCAAAAAACCTATAACTTTGATCGAAAATTTCATGACTATGTTAAAAAATATTCCAAAACTTTCAAGTTGGTTTGTAGAACTGCAAAAACTTTACACATTAATAGAAAAATTCAAAATTCAAATGATAGAATGAAAACAGTTTGGCAAATAATAAACCGCGAAACTGGCAAAGTTATACCAAGGGACAGTGATTTCTGCCTAAAGATAGGTGATGATGTTGTTAAATCTAACGCTGATGTTGCTCGAGCTTTTGAAACATTCTTCACCAATGTACCCGTACACACAACGGACCGTCTAAATTCATCTCCATTTGAAGCAGAGACTTTATTAAAAAATAACACTAGCGTCAGTAATGTATATTTAAAATTTCATCATGTATATCCCCAGGACATTGTCAAAACGTTTAAATTACTTAACTTAAAAAATACGGAAGACCTGTGGGGTATATCAGTCAAAGTCATTGGTTCAGTAATTCTAGTTATAGCCCCACACTTAGCTTATATATTCAATAAATGTGTTGACGATGGGGCTTTTCCAGACCTCATGAAACACAGTAAACTTATACCGCTGTTCAAATCGGGAGATAAGGGCGATCCTTCAAATTTCAGACCAATATCTGTTCTTCCAACACTAAGTAAAATATTTGAAAAGATTATACTCAATCAAATGCTCTCACACTTCAACCGTACAAAACAACTCCACGCTAAACAATATGGTTTCACTAGGGGTAAATCGACTACGGATGCAGGTATTACCCTTGTATCTCATATTTATTCTGCATGGGAGGCCGCACAGGATGCTATCGGAGTTTTTTGCGACCTGTCGAAGGCGTTTGATTGTGTTGATCATAATACGCTATTAATTAAATTAAATCATTACGGAGTTAGAAATAAAGCGTTGGATCTACTAAGATCATACCTAAGCAATAGAATTCAAAAGGCAGAAGTTAACGGCGTAAAATCTGATGGATCGGGTGTTAAAATTGGCGTTCCACAAGGTTCCATATTAGGCCCTTTCTTATTCCTGGTATATATTAATGATCTGCCTTTCATGGTGGAGAAATTAACTGACATAGTGTTGTTTGCTGATGATACTTCACTGGTCTTCAAAATTGAAAGACAAAAAGGAGAATTTGATGATGTTAATGGTGTATTGTCTTTAACCTTGAATTGGTTCACAGTTAATAATTTATTGTTAAACGCTGGTAAAACCAAGTGTATCAAATTCTCACTTCCAAATGTCAGGCAAGTTGAGACCAGTTTAGTGTTAGACAACAGCACGTTAGAATTAGTAAATGATACGAAGTTTCTTGGAATAACCATTGATAGCAAATTGCAGTGGGGACCCCACATAGATAAATTGGCTGGTAAATTAAGTTCTGCGGCTTACGCTGTTAGGAACATCAGACAAAGCACGGATGTGGCTACATCTAGGCTAGTATATTTTAGTTACTTTCATAGTGTGATGTCCTATGGTATCTTGTTGTGGGGGAAAGCAGCGGATATTCAAACTATTTTTATTTTACAGAAAAGAGCTATTCGAGCAATTTATAATTTAAAACGAACAGACTCCTTAAGAGAGCTTTTTAAAGAAATTGACATACTAACAGTAGCTAGTCAATTTATTTTCGAAAATATAATGTATGTACGCAAGAACCTTACAACATTTTCCAAACTTAGCGATAGCTGTAATGTTTACCTAAGAAATAATCACAGACTATGTGCGCCCCGTTTTAGACTCGCGAAGGTTAGCAATTCTTTCAAGGGTCAGTGCATTCTCTACTACAATAAGATACCTCTGGAGATTTTGAAATTGCCACTTGAGCAATTTAAAAAGCATGTTAAAGCAACTTTGTCGAAAAAGGGATATTACAATGTTCAAGATTACTTAAATGACAGGACTGTATGGGGTTAATCTGGCTCAACACAGACTTTGCTGTTAATAATTTTTTAATTATTTATTCCTGCTTTATTTATTAATCATAACAATTAAATTTTTCATATTTGTATTAGTTAAGCACAACCTATTTTTAAAAGAGATCTAAAAATAAATCTGTGGGAGTTTCTACGCCCTTCTTCTCCCACAGTGGTCCAATGTAGAGAAGAGGCAAAAAATGACGTTTGCTAAGTATATGTAAATATCTACAGTAATAAAGTACTTTGACTATTGACTATTGACTATTGCTTGTGATCCTTGATTTTTAGTCTCTTGGTCGAATTACAGGAGATGTTGTGGTATATCCAAGAAAATAAAAGCAAAGACCAAAAACCCTTCGTGACCGAATCATGCAAACAAAACTAAAAACGTTAAAAATAAAAGCGTTAGAAATACAGAAGGAACCTGTGGTGTCGCACTTACCAAAAACAGCATTCTCTGCTGCAGCCCCTTTGAAGAATGTTTGTAAACACAGCCCAGTCTTAAGAACTCTCTTTCAGCTACTAGTAATTTATCATAACCTGAAAAGAAATAATCTGTTTACTATTGGTATCTTTAACCACAACTAAACAGAATGGTGCGGTTGATGTGAGGGGTTGTTATTTGTGTAAAGGAATGTATGTCCCCATTTATTTCCAAAATGGATTGACTTATTGAGATACTGTGTTCTGCAAAGGACTTTGCAAAATTTCACCCCTCATTACATAATTAGTAAATAAGATGTTAGATTCATTATTAGTTTGAATGCTATGTGATGATCAGTGATCGGAATGGGAACCCCATGATTTCAAATATATCTTATGTTTGGGAGAGAGCAATATAAATAGAAACTTCTTTATAATTTAATTACATTGTTCTGCAACAAATTGCTAAAGATTGTTTAAAATGCGTAGTATGTACAAAAACAACAAAAAAATAACACAAATAAAAAAATACATACTAACATCATAGCGCAATTGTGCCCACTTTTAGCCAGTTATTCGATACTGCCTCTGCCAGCTGCATTGGAATTACTATTGAATCAGCTCAGCTTCCTATGAGAAGACGGGGATCCCCAAGGCTAGATCACGATAGTTTTCTGGTGAGTGCACCAAAACAGCTTCCTCATTCTAAAACCTATATGGAGCTATCGAAAGGAAATATAAATCTTACGCGTTTGCGTGACGGCACTTCCGGCTTACCCCGTTGCCGTTGTCTGTAGAGCTCCAACTTTACCAGCTGTACGACTGAGGTCAATTAGGACAGCGCCTCTTTTCCTCCTTCCCTCTTTATTCCATCCGAATCACCCGCCAGGTCCCGGTGCAAGCAGCACAGCTGCGCATGGTTTTTCCTCTTGCTCCTAATTTACCGCTATGGCCCGGGAATTTCAACCTTATAACCTTACCTCAGTAATATGAGTTCTAAGCCTAAGAATATGAGTTTGGACCGACGAGTGTCATTACCTGAGCGAGAGGGCGCCGCTCCCATGTTAACGCGTCCGGCCAGCACGACGAGTCAGGTGAAGAAACTTGCGATAGCTCTGTCCCTCTCGCTCCTGGAGGTGCGACTCACCCGCCAGGTCCCGGTGCAAGCGGCACAGCTGCGCGTGGTTCTCCGCGTGTGTCAGCTGGTCGCGCGCCGCTCCCGCCAGCCGTCGTGTTAGCGCGTCCAGCCGGCGCGATGACTCAGAGGAAGATACTTGCGATAGCTCTGTAACAATACAAAATATATAATTGTTGTCAGACACACGCGAGTTCATTAGGAGTTATGACCGGATTCACAAATGCAGCTGCTGCTTGCTCAGAAATTAAGGTGAGGACGCAGATGAGTGCCGCATTGCTGCTGGCTTTACACACACATACGCGCGGCAGACCCCGCAGTCGCCGCAAGCACGGCATTAAGTTTCATTCCGTCCACACTTCAATGGGAGTCGGTATTTGTCAGTCAGTCACCCCTCCCGAACTAGTCTACTACCGCAGGGACCTACTCTGTTGAACGCTACCCACCCGTAGTGACGTCCGTATAGTACAACGCCGCATGTAGCGGCCTCAACAGCAGGGTGGTGAGCGGCAGCGGCGACGCGGCCTCGAACCGCGCGCACAGAGCGTCCCCGCCGCCCCCGCCGTCGCCGCCGCTGCCGCCGCGACGCGTCGACTCCACGCGGGCGACCAGGGCGCCGGCGCGAGAGATGTATTCGAGGTAGGCCTGGAACAACAAACATTAGAGTTACGCATTTTCCCACGCTAAATTGCGCCTAAATTTTACGTTTAGCTAGTCATATAATAATCTATTGACACCTGAGGGGTTACCACAACATCTTAAATCAAATCTTGGTATTAAGTAAGTAAAGCCCATTATGGCATATTGGAATGGAAATGGTTGCCATGGTGATGTTCTTGTTTCGAACCTAATCTGAATCGCTAATAGGTTGTAGTAAACCCACTGGTCAATGTGGTCTGGTTTCACACTTACATCACAGGTATTGGACAAATATTCATACAATATTTCCGCTATCCTCTTGTATGCTGGTTCCTTTGAATCTGCAATGAAATGTTAACACAATCAACCTTTATCTTCTCTAACACAGCATCAATAGACCTGGCTCCGAATGATAAGCTTGACTAGCCGGATAGAGAGGCAAAATAAGACTGATAGAAACTCTTTGTAGTAAAACTCTGTGATCCGACCAACATACGTCAACAAGTTTTGACGTCGCACCACTGGCATGCCATTACAGTAAATAACTCACCATCACTATGCAGGCACATATCCAATGTCGCCAAAAACCCGCCTTGCGCCAATGCTAGGGGCTCCAGAGCTAGACAGGGCCGGCCTAGTGCGGACACTAGCTCGCCGTGACCGGCTAGCGATGATACGCTTTGCGACCATGTCTGGAATAACACAGAAATATAATCATTTGGCTGTCACCAAAATATACTACTTATCTACAGCGGTGCCCCTATATTCATAAATAATTTGAATTAAATTGAATTGAATTGAATGTCAATTTATTGACTGTAACAATACACATCACACAAGTTTAGGCCATAAAGGCATTATAAGTATCTACACAGAGAAAATAAAAATACTACATTAAATAATCATGGTTGTAAGTACACGGAAAAAATATATACAAAAATGACTTAATACCCCATGCGCTGTGTACCGCAACAGCGAATGGGTTCCGACTCAGCATGCAAGTCCTGCAACGCTGATATTCTGTCGGTACCTAAATATCGTGCGTGGAAATCATATATGGGTGGGCGTTAAATAACCTACTTTATTAAATAATATCTAAATATGTAAAGAGAGAAATAAATTAATAAATAAAAAAAATATTGTGTGCTTTGTGTAAGTATAAAGTACATAAATACGGAAAACTAAATTATAAAAGTGTCATCCGACTTAAGACGATGACGATGACGATGGTTTGTATAGTAAATTCTTGATTTCTAAAGCTATATTTATCAACCGAGTACAGGTAACATCACGGTTACGGTTTTAGCGCTGTTTAAAAGCTGCTGCTGCACACTAGTACAGATGTAGTAATCCTTTCCTATCGGCAAAACTCGGAACAACGATAACACCCGAATGGTGCCGAAGTGTCTATGAATTACTGTATTATTAAATTACGTGTAGGTATCAAATAAATCGCATACTTTATTTATCAATGTCAAATGTCAAATTGCCGGTTTGACGGGTACTGAGTGCGAGTTAAGTAGTAAGACAAAAACGAACATTTCCGAGAAAATACGAAAGGAAAGGATTATTCACTACATCTGTAACGTAGTTTTGCGAGTGCGAGTGCGACAACTGTATGTGTCGGTGGCGTGTCACCTGACACATACTCATCCTTTTTAGGGTTCCGTACCTGAAGGGTGAGTATTACTATGGCCTCCGCCGTCCGTCTGTCAGTCTGTCTATCCATCACCAGGCTACCTGTTAGACTAAACCAGTAGTACCTGTTGTGAAGTCACTTTTTAAAAAAACGGTCAAGTGCGAGTCTAAATCGCGCACGAAGGGTTCCGTACCACCGTTCAATGGAAGCGATGGCGTGGAGTGAATAGTTTGGATTTTACACAGCAAAATATTGTTTACAAAGTTATTGGTGCGGTTACTTTCACACTCCATGTACGTAACCAGGTGCATCCATAAGTTTGTATGTGGTATTGAAAGAATTGTTGTATGGGAGCCCCCTTAAATATTTCTTTTATCCTGTTTTTTAGTATTTGTTGTTATAGCGGCAACAGAAATACATAATCTGTGAAAATTTCAACTCTCTAGCTAGCTAGGTTCTTGAGATACAGCCTGGTGACAGACGGACGGACGGACAGCGAAGTCTTAGTAATAGGGTTCCGTTCTTACCCGTTGGGTACGGTACTCTAAAAAGAAGGTATGGGGGAGTTTCTTGCCGTTTCTTCTTAACCCCGAGGCCCACCTTCCGAAACGGTGTAGTCTTTTTTTTATACAAAAAATTTACTTGTAGTTATAAGTAAGTATAATTTTGACGTTGAATAAGATTATTTATTTATTTATATTCAATAAAAAAAAAAGAATCTGAATCTGACTCTATCTCATGATCCGTAATAGAGTTGAATTGTTCACATAATGTGTAGTTCTGTTGCCGTTACTGCAGCAAATCAAGAACTACCCGAGATCTTATAAATCAAAGGGGGTCCCCCATACAAGATACGTATTTCAATAACTCTGCCCCTTCAAATTATTAAGTTGGACTATATTAATTCATCATCATCATCATAATATGATCCAAATTTCGGCTCCCTCATAGTCATCAAGGGCGCAATTGGTATTGAAAACAATTTCGGACATATACATTTTTTATTTATTTTTGTATTTTTAGTCCTTAATTTATCTAGCACGATGGTACATCCTATCGTTTGCGAGTCCGACACGCACTTGACCGGTATTTTGTAACATTGCTACCCCCTCTCCACATAACAAAACAGTGTTACCCACCACAGTGACAAGCTGCAGGTCCCGCTTGTAGGTGCGCTCGGTCATCAGCAGCTGCTTGGCGACGCAGTAGGCGAGGTCGGCGGGCGCGCGCCGTCGGCGGTCGCCGGTGCCGTCGCCGGTGCCGTCGCCGGTGCCGCCGCGGGGCGTCCCCGCCAAGTTGGACGATATGCTAGGCAGGCAAGGTTGACTGTTCAAATATTTCCTCTTTTTCGATCCCTATGACGTAAAATTAGGGGCGTTATACGTTTGAAGCATCTGTCTGTGTGTGTCCGTTTCTGTGTCTGTCCGTGGCACCCTAGCGGTCAAACGGGTGGACGGATTTTAATACTGTTTTCTGTAAATAGTAATCACTTCTATGAGATGGTTCTTAGTATTTTTTTTATTAAAATCGGACCAGTGGTTAAAAAATTATCAGCTTAACAAGGAAACAAGTCAGCCAATTTTTAGACTTATAGTTTCATTTATTGTGTCGGCGGTGTTTTAAATTTTTAAATTAGATATAGTTATTGTTGCGAACTGCTCATTTGTGCGGTGCTATAAATTGTTCGATTAGTATGCGGACGGTACCTATCTAAAACATTCTCGGAAGAGCTAAACATGAAGAAATCAACATCATTACGTGTCCACAACACCGTCTTCCAAGCCGAGTGTATGGGCATCATAATGGCTACTACAGCTATCGCAGAAAGAGAGGTAAAGTATTTCCCTATCCGCATACTATCGACAGCAAAGCAGTTCTGCAAGCCCTACAAAGCAACACCATCAGCTCTGTATGTAACTACAATAAATTTTAATTTTTTTAAAGGGTAGATCAACTGTATCAAACTTGGTACTTCTAAATGACTATGTTACCGAGCGTATGGATGATGGTGACCAGGTGGATGTCATTTATACAGACTACAGTAAGGCTTTTGATCGCATTGACCACAGTTTACTGCTGAAAAAGCTCGGGGGTGTTGGTGTCAGAGGCAGTCTGTTTGCGTGGTTAAACTCTTATGTATCAAACCGTTGTCAAGCTGTTGTACTTAATGGTTTTAGATCTTCCTGGGCAAGTATACCATCCGGTGTTCCCCAGGTATCCTTGCTTGGCCCACTACTATTCATTATATTTGTACAGGACATCGACTCAAGCTTTATTAATTCAAATGTATTACTATTTGCCGATGATATGAAATTTTTTGGAGTAGTTAACAAGGCTTCGGATGCCGTTCTTTTGCAACAGGATTTAATCAGGCTTGACAACTACTGTTTGACAAACAGACTTGACCTTGTTGCAAAGTGTTTCTTTGTGACTTTTACTCGCAAGCCTAAACCATATACATCAAACTGTCATATAAAAAACATGCCATTGACTAGGCTGTCTGAAAGTAAGGACCTCGGGGTTATTCACGATAGTAGACTGATGTTTGACCAGCATATTAACAGCATCGTTAGTAAAGCCTCGAAGGCTATGGGATTTGTTATGAGATTGTCGAAGTCGTTCAATCATATGAAAACTGTCAAAGTTCTTTATTGTACTTATGTACTATTATAGTAGTCACCTTGAATACGCATCTCAGGTATGGAACCCTTGCTATGACAATTATAGCGGTAGACTTGAGCAAATACAGAGAAAGTTTACTCGGTATCTCGTATTTAAATTCAAGCTGCCTAAATTAGAATATGAAGACCGCTGTTAACGGCTCCATCTTCTTCCTCTGAATTTGCGCAGGGATATTGCCGACGTAGCATTCCTCATGAAAATTGCTAGGGGTACCGAAGACTGTCCAAATCTACTCAACAAATTAAATTTTAAGGTCCCCAGTCGTAGTACTCGTAGATGTCCACTATTTCAGCTACCCTTGGTTCATAGCAACTACAGGGAAAATTCATTTCTCGTCAGAGCCTGCTCGACATTTAATCGTCTCTTCAAAACAAATATCGATGATGATCAGGATATTGATATTTTTAACAGCAGCGTTCAATCACTAAAGTCCATTTCGATAGCATTTCACAATAATGTAAATAAGCCAATTTACACACGATTACGCCATAACTACTAACATTTGAATATCAATCCTGAACACATTCAGATACCAAGGAATCATTTATTGTTCTTACATCATTTCGACACCAAGTAACTCCCCTAAGATAGTTATTTTATTGCAAAATTATCGGACGACGAATATTTCAAAAGTTTGTAAAAAGTCATATTATTTTTTTACTCATCAAAGCGCATCAAAGTCTTATTGTGTTTGGAAAGTTAGTGTGGTTCATTCTTTTGAATCGATCCGATTCGATCGATCAATCGGTTTGATTAATTGATTTGCAACTATGAAAAGAATAATGAAGAACTTAAAGGAGATCTACCTATCGAAGGAGGAGGTGAACCTAAAAAAGTGAAAAGAGGAAATATATATTTAAAAAAAAATGTTACTTCATTCAATATGTCGATGATCTCGCCGCATCTAAAGGAGTAACTGTTGCGCCTTCCTCCATATCACTGTGAGTTGAATCCAATAGAACTGATTTGGGCACAGGTCAAGTCTTACGTAGGAAGAAATAATAAATCTTTTAAAATGGCAGTAATAAAAAATTTGCTAAAAGAAGGATTGGCGAGAGTCGGAGCAGAACAATGGGCAAAATGCGTCGGTCACATTCAAAACGAAGAGGAAATGATGAAAAAATTAGACGGCCTTATGGATGTGGCTAGCGACGCCGTAACTCAGCCTTTTATTATAAATATGACCGATGATGACACATCAAGTGATGATGAATCTGTCACAAGCGAATGACGCGCGTCAGGTTGGGATATTTCTCTATCTACGGTTATTTTCTTTTCTACTAAATTTTCTAAAACAATTTAATAAAGTTTTTTAGTATGATGCTAGAGCTCGTCTAAGCTGAAATTACGCGCCCCACTCCTTGGTTTTGTACTACTTATGGAAAAAAATCGATCAAAAATCGACAGCGAACTATATCTCTTTGATCAATGCCTTTGACATCAGTGTAGGTACAACACTCAAATCTCGCTCAATCATAGACAACTGACAACTGACATTTCTGTTTACATTATTATGAAATGCTATTGAAATGCACTGTAGGTAATACCATCATTAGGAGGTTTGTAGCGAGTCGTGGTAACGTAGATGGAGGAGTGCGTGAGCAGTATAATCCTTAAAATCTTCCCTTCTGTGTGAATTGATTTAATCTATTTTAAGAACTAAGTTATGTGCTGTTATTATTTAGACGACCATATGTGGATGCTTGTAATTAGCTTTTAGTATGCCATTTCCAATGTTATGTAAAAATTACAGCTGTAAGCTTCCCTAAGAAAATAAAAATAAAATAAAAATAAATACTGTTACCCTGCAGTGGATAAAGGGACACAGTGGCTCGCGCGGCAACGACGCAATGACAAAGATTGGGTTCGGAACAGACAGACGGTAGAGGGACGAACCCATAATACCACTGCCATTCAGCTGGTTGAGGAAAACCCTACGACAGGTAACTCACCAACGCTATTGATCAACTTTGGATAACTACAAGCAAGCCAAACAGGCCCTCCCGATGATCAGACCCGGATTATCACGTAAGCTTCTGAAGCTCAAGAGGCCACAACTTCGCTTGGTAACCGGAGCGATAACTGGACACGCTTTGCTAAACAAAAACTTCCACACTATAGGTGCTACGGACATCCCCCTGTGCAGAGCCTGCATGGAGGTGCAGGAGACAGCCACCCACGTCCTATTGGAATGTTCCGGCGTGGCCATCTACCGGGCAACACACCTCGGGTCGCCGAGGTCGCTCCAGGAAGTCGTCGGCAACATCAAGGGTTTGCTAGGCTTCCTACAGGAGCTGGGTTGGCAGGAGTATTGCCCTCAACCCACGTCACGCAAAATAGGCGCAAATTTAAGACGTCGAGTTGCGGAAAAGTGGCCCGCGACAAACTATAACTATATGCGAACGGGAGTGGTCATCGTAGGACAGCTGATGCACCTGGCGAAATTAAGGTAGGAGTATGGAGAGCTGACCGCTAACCTCCAGTAGTGGCAGATAATAAGAACCACTATGTGGATTGTCACTTTTATTTTATTGTGGGGTCACGCTGCGAATGCTAATAGTATATTTATTCTGCAGAAACGGGCTGTTCGTGCAATTTATAGATTAGGGCCTAGAGTGTCACTGAGGGAAAAGTTTAAAGAAATCAATATTCTGACATTTGTGTCTCAATATATCTATGACAATCTTGTGCATGTAAAAAGAAATATAACTAATTTCAGAAGTACAGTGATATACACAATTTTAATACTAGAAATAAAGACAAGTTGGTTGCTTATGTAAGCCGACTACATAAAATTAGTAATTCTTATAGAGGCAATTGTATACGCTATTACAATAAGGTCCCTACTGATATTAAAAACTTACCTTTAGACAAGTTTAAAATAATAATAAAACAGAAATTGTATAAAAAAGGTTACTATAGGATATCTGATTACTTAGAGGACAGATGTCCATGGGAATAGATTGTTAGAGTAACATGCTGTTTCGATATATAATTAGCATTCATTTTGTAATTTGACAATATTTTATTTAAAAACGGAAACGCAAAAGATGCGACGACTGTGGAGTTTCTTCGGTGAGCTCTTCTCCACAGATTCCGCCATTGTGTTAGTGAACTCACCCAAAAGAATGTAATGACGGATCTAAGTGATGTAACAACATCCTATGGAAATAAATGATTTTTGATTTGATTTTGATTTGATTTGTCACGATCGTTGGCTTCGTCGTGAATCGTGAGTTATATCTTTTAGAGTCCGACAGGATTTGTGTACACAGTATTGTGTACTGTACGTATTTAGCGTAATGGACGTACCTATTGTTGTTTTTCAGAGATCGGTTCAGCGTGTCACCTGCGTCACTCTCACCACCGCTTAACACATCAATACTGTAGGTTGACTCCGAAGCTATATTTCCTGTTGACCAAACAGATCACAATATTTCTTAAATGCGGACACCTTAGATTTGCTTCCTATAATGGGCAATATTTGGCTCGCTGGACAAGTGTTACACCTTCTCTAGGGAGGTGTGTACATGCATTTGTATTTGGTCAACGTGGTTGACTATAAGTCGATCTTTGTCACTCGATTCCGAGAAAAGGCTGCTCGGTGTGCACAACGATGGGCTACTTTTGCCACATAGGATACACTGTATCGTGAGAATAGAAGCGACGTCACAAATTGGGAATCCATGGAGCGATATTTTTGTATATGACTCACCGATGCAATTGCCTCGAAGAGCTAATCCCCTAACACGCAAAATGGAGTATTGAATAACCACTAAACGTGCTATTAAAACTACGAAAAGGCTGGGCGCTATGTTTTCACAAACCGTTCCCGATCACGTTGCTAGTGCTGCCATCTACCACGTCTCGTTTGACTCCATTGAGCTGAAGCGGCGTGGACGAGCTTAGAGGGGACACTTCCTCCTTGCGCGGCGACAGCACTAAGCTTGCTGACGATATCGTGTTATCCTCTTCGGGCGTTGAGTCGCCATCTGGCGGGGAAACGAGGATGTTAAGCGAATCATTTTAGATTTACCTTAGAGGACTTATACTCATAGATGGAGCGATCGAACATGGCGTACGATTGGCAGATTGCTTCGTTGTTTGAAATTAAGGCAAAACAAAGCTAGCCAAAATAGGTCGGCAGCCTGTATTATTTGTTTTCAAGAAGCAACTTCACAGCTTTAAGGCATTAATATCACGATCTATATAAATGTAGGGTAGAAGAAAATGAACAGTGCTATTAAATTGGAATATTCCAAAAAAGGGTCAAATATAAACATGCAAAAAATACACATTGATGAAATCGCTAAATAAATGCAAATTAATATAAATGTATCACATAAACATTAAGACTTAAATTAATAACCATAAAATCAACATAGGAAAAACTAATCAGCATTAAGATACTACATAATCATCCTACCATGCTAATATTTCATTGTGACTCACACTTGTATCCTGGATTGCTTTTAGGCTTAATTAAACACACTACAACATAATTGTAATTAGCTAGCTCATAATGTTTAGAATCTCTTCCTGATCACAAACTGGTTTGATCAAAAACATTCATATGGGCAAAAAAGATATCAAGCAAAGACGGGTCTCATATGTACAAATAAATGTATAGTGATCGGTTAAACTCGAGCGAATTTCTGTTGATTCTTATGTTCGTGAAGAATCCTCCGTGATTTAGGAAAATAAAGAGCTCTTAGAAAAACAATTGTAGAGTAGATATAATCGAATACAATGTCATTAAAACTCACACGACGGTTTTAATTTCATTTATATTTATTTGACTAGCCTCTTTCGAGCTGAGGCGGGATGGTGGGTTGCGGGCATCGCACACTAACATTAACATACAAATTCAAAAAGGAGTTAACATTCGAATTAGCACAACGCCATCTGTACGGTGCAGTGTAAGGCCGCAGCGGCGTAAGGAACCCTTTCACCATTATGTTCTCTGGATATAAGCAAGAGTGTTTATAGCCACAGTCTATTCAACGAATGACTTAACTTTTGACAGCTCTTATACATTTTTGACAAGGGCAAATGAAAAATATTGCTTATTTATTATTACCTACTACGCAATAAGGAAACGTCAAAAGTTGAATAGCCAAATGAACAGAGTATAGAGCTTGGATATTTGTACATAATATGCACTTCTGGTTTTGTCGTAGCTCATGCAAGTGGTGTTTCTGTATTGTTTACAATTACTATTGTATTAATGATCTGACAAAAACACAGAATTTGCTAAAATAGGTATTTTGCATAGTAACAAGCACATTGCCAAATCTGAGTCAACTAAAGTCCCGCAAGTTTTTCCAACACTGTCCCCTAATCATATCTTAACTTATTTCACATGTGACCAGAACAGTGGGGCGGAACTGCAGAACAGTGAGTCAGAACAGTTTGAAGAGGAGAAGGATATTGGCGTTCAAGTATAGGACAGTCACAAAGAAATGCCAAACAAGTCGGAAGAAGCCGCGCGCGCAGTGTCCTGCTCCTGCTGCACTGAAGTTCACAGCAAGAAAGGTGGTGTGGGAAGCAATTTATCTCAAAACATAGACAGGTCGGCTATTAACTGTTCTGCCTTGGTTACTGTCTTGACAGTACTGGTCTGTTTCAGCGTGTGCATTGAATCAGTAATAGTACTGTGCTGTGCACAGTTCTGCCTCGCTGACCAGCCCTAATGTGAAATAGGCATGAAGTAATTGTTAGAGATTCTGGTGATGGGAAAACCTCATAGTATTCGTCATTATCATAAGGTGTGAAATACTTGATTCAGACTGATGGAAGTTACACTTAATTACACTTTTACACAGATGGCGCGTTTTGAATGTAGCCAAAATGTTTCATTGTAATCTGGCCACACCCCAATACAGACAACGGGATCGAATGTGACCAAAAACTGTTTGGAATAGTATAGTTTATCCATTAAGATGATTACGTTACCTTTAATGTGAGAAGGTAGTTTTAGACAGTCTCCCATGTTGCATTGGCAAAAAATAAGGTCACATTTGATGCTTCCGAATGTAGCTTAATCATAATTAAACAAACCATTATTATAGTCTATTTGGATGTAAACGTTTACTCGAAAAAGTCGAAGTGCTTATTAGCTAAGGTGTCCTTAATTTTTATAGTTATTGCACTAACTAAGGAGGTGGTCGACCTCATTACAACTATTAGTCTAAAATTGCTTCGTGCAGACACGACCAACATGTATCCTTTCCTTCCGAATTACGCGTTAATTGAACATGAACACCATACAGCCAGTGAGTGCGAGGGATAATGTGTAGACGCCGATCTATGTAACTATGTCAATCAGCTGACGTCAGGTTCAAAACGTATAGAGATATAAGTTGCTCCGATCAAGAGGGTTTTATAGTGAATGTTTTCCAGAAAAGTGTCCCTAACAAACCCTTAAAAGTTTATTACGTTACCTAATATATTTTAATTAGGGAACTTTTACTGCAAGGCTGTTGGGCCAACGGCATTAACTAACCTTGACATTCAAAAATCTTGTCATATAGTTAATCATTCATCATTACTATTTAGGTTCTTCGTCACCGTTAGGTTAGGCTAGGTCTAACTAGGTCTATCCCTGTAGGTCGGGAGAAAGAATACATCTACAGTAATCCCTGCTTGGCGTAAGAGGCCCCTAAAAGGGAACCGGAGTTATGGGCGTTCAGACTTCCAACTCTGAACGCCTATGACTCCAAGACGACGACTGGGAGGGCACCTGAAGCTCTCCCAGGGCGGTCGCTGGCGGCCGCAAGCGGTCGGGGCGGGGGCCCTTGATCGCAACAGTGCGCCGCGAGGAGTTTACGACGGGATTGGTTGTGGCCGGTCCCGTCGTGAAGTGGGAGGCAGTTGAGATGCTTCCTCCCTGGGTGCTGGGGACAGTTCCGGTGCGTGTCACCAGCGGTCCCGGAGCTGCCCTCACCATGCACCATGACGGCCACCCCGGGGGTTTTTAGTGGGTGCAAGCCCCACATAACCGCCCTGGCGTCCCCGCGCCTCGGCGGTATCCGTCAGGGACATTCCCCCGGGCATCAAAAAAAAAAAAAAGGTCTAACTAGGTCAATTGTCACGTTACATAGATAAACGCCTAGAATATTAAAGTGAAAAGAGGTTAAACAACATATATTACATTTAAAACCAGCTGCTGGAAAATAAATATGTATAGGTATATGTATCCAGACTATTCTTAAAAAATCCGATTATTTTTGTGATTGTATCGCACCACTGCACTGAGCTGTTATAACTTAGCAACTATAGCACGTCCTTCCAAAAAGAAAACCCAGATTAAATAAGTATGACCCAGATCAGACGGTGAAATAAAAATAGTGACGAAACTGCAACTCCTAACTTTTGAGTTTCATTTAAGTTTACGCCATAGAGTCCTGTACAGAAACACGATGGGTTTATATTTCATCGTGTGTTCTAGGTCTTAAGGAAGATGAGTCACTACAAATTGACTGTTGTGTTTGTAACATATCAAAACAGTACCACCAGATCAAGTATATATTGTGAAAAAGTAATTTTGTAGTAACGTTATAATTTGAGTTATACCGTAGTTCCTGGCTTTTACAAAAAAAATACATTTCTGAGTTTCAGACATTATTTATAAATGTAACTCTTTTATTGTTTTGTACCCTATAACGTTTGTCGTTAGCATTTTTACAGCTCTGCCACATACTCGGACCAGTAAATCAACCAAACCATCAAAGTGGCCAGACAAACCATCATCATATAGTTCTGGGCCAACTACTCGCCATATGTTAGGCAGACAGCCATTAAACCATAGACCTCTATGTATTACTGACTCAAAACTAGAGTATACTGAAAATATTTAAGATGAACCTTGTCCATTAACTACATAGATATAAATAGGATAACATCTCTTTCTTTCGATATTTTTAAGCCAATTGTTCGCGAACGATCGATGTACCTAAAATATTATCGTACACTACAATATCTACCATGAATCAAATCAATTTGCAACCACGTATTTCGAATAATATATAAACGAAGACGTTAATCGTTTAGGAAATAAATATATTAATCTTGGATTAAAGGCCAGATATTACAAGTATTTCTACATATACGCGGTATGTGGATTTCGATGATTCATATATCTTTTACACTATCCATACAGACATTTATTCGACCACAACTATACCAATAAAATTCGACTACAACATGCCTAGAGTAATAATTTTACATAATCATAATAAATAAGTAGAAACAGTTCGAAATTATTTTAATAATGTAAAACTGGAAAAATTGAGCAGCTTTGGCACGAATCCAGATCCTTTGTTTTTAGTCTTTTCTTGTGGATGACATAATCTATATCTTCTTTGTCGAATCCACCTCAAATGCTTCACCTTCATCTCATTCATTACATTTTTATATTCCACTATCTTGTCACTCACTCATCTATACATATAATAATGAAGTTTATCCGTTACGCTGCTTAGTGGCAAATTCCGACACCATATCTCATCCAAATCCTTGATGATACAAACCCAACCAATCACTTCAGGTGTAAAAGCATTTAACGCGGATTAAACCATTGCTTTATAGTATTTTATACAGTGCAATAAACATGTGATATTAAATCAGGAATTTGAACAAATTGAGATCTTAGATCACATTACAAAAAACAAATCACAGCCATCATACAACACACTATTAACATAAAGGAACGTTTATAAATTTTAATGATAACTAATGATTAGAGTATTCGGCACTATCAAATGGTTACCCTCACTGAGTTACTTTAGTTCACTACCTCGATCCACGTGAGCGATTCTTTAGGCCTCAAACTAAAATCGACGCCTCAAAAGTAGTTCATGCCATCTCAATTGCGGAGTAGTCACTTCAGACATTTTATAGCAATTTTAACTTGCTGTCTAAAGAATTGACCCTGGTATATATGGTAATAATGAATGTTCGTAATTATAAAAAGTTGAATAAGAATGGATATAATACTTAATTTCAGTACATAGTTAACTATACGTAAATACTTATCAAACTACGAGTATAGGTATAATATCCGTAGTACAGTAGATCTTACACCGACAGTCGAAGGGGGGATTTACGTGCATTACGGTGTTTCGGACTCTAAGGGATTGGCACTATTAAACGTTGTATATTTATAATATTTTTTCTAATTTTTTTATACATATATGGAATGTAAAAACTAGTCTAGTATCGAATAAAAATACGATTTTAACAATAGAACGCTCTTTGTAAATTAAATTTATAAATAAAAACTCTGAGCGAATAGTCGCGCACACCACTCTCGTCAATCAAACAAATCATGAGGAAACTTATGAAGAGTGAATTGGTACTTTGCGTGCGTTAACGAGCGTTTAATCGTTTTCATCGTCAGAGCAAAGCGGCGGCGGCAGGGAAGACACATCGAACTTCTGCTCGGGGCTACCACTGGAAGCCTGGGAGTCGACGTAGTGGGTAGAATAGAACTTAGCGACGTTGTTCAGACTGAACCTCTGGTCCATATTCCTCGCGTAATGCTCCTCGGAGCCCGCGCTGTCACGGCCGTCGTCAATATCGTATTGAGGAAAGCACTGTTGAGTTGGGAACACATCATAATGCTGCGGGAAGGGGCTGCTCCTATACTCTTCATATTCATCTTTGTCTTGCGGCAGCTCCGTATCCGAGTAAGCCACGGAAGCGCCGCGCTCGAATAGATAGCTACTAGATTTAGGTATCTTCGGAGCCCGCTTTATTGTATCGACAGGATATGCGTAATCATCAGAGTCTTCTCTGTCGCTCTGTTCGTCATAGAACTGCGACTGCTTCTGACCAGACGGCTCGCCTATGTCATCTTGACGGTAGCTAGATGATTTCTTCTTCAAGGAAGATTGGCGACTACTCTTGTTGGAATAGGAAATGCGAGGCGGACTGTCCTCCTGCACGTAAACAGGCTCCTGTGTGTCCAGGTAGGGGTGACGCAGCCGGCCTAGGCGATCGAACCTAGGGAAGCCCATTTCGTCTTCATCGGCTGACGAACCAAAACCTTGGAACTGCACTGGAGTTATACTGATAGGAAATTGGTGAGCCTCGTAGCTCGCAGGTTTGTACTTGGCGTACTCCGCTTGGTCGTCGTCTTCGGAGTAGCTTATCGGTTCTGGTACGTCATAGTTCTTCGAATCAGCCTTCGATATTTCAGAGGAACCGGACTCGACCTCTGGAAGGTAGCTGTCGGAGCACTCAGAGCTTTCCATTCTACGCAAAGAGTCGTCCACCGCTAAAAATATAACTTGTGGTTTATCACTTTCGGAAGAGCCCTGACTCTTGGCGTCTTCTTCTAGGACATCATGTATTCGATCCTGTCTCTTCCTAGTGTTACTCGCTTGTTTCTTACGACGGAAGGTTCTCATGCGCTCCCTAGGATCTCTTATCACATCAAGGGAGCTATCAGTGTCGTTGCCGCTGGGTGGACTCTTCATGGAGATATTTCTGGTGAGCAAGGACTTCTTCACAGGCACTTTCAGCGGCTGTATAGGCGGGGACTCCGAACTCAAGCTGCTGGAGTAATACGGAGAGCATCTCGATAGAGGTGTTTTCCCGGATCTATCTAGTGACCTCTTTTCTGTCAACTCTCTATGTACTGATGGTATTTCCGGGACGGCGATCATAGGCAAGTCAGCGGGAGCGAGATATTGCTCATGGAAAGACCAGCTTTTTGGTTTATTTCGATACTGTTGAGATGTTTTGTATTCTTTGATCTGGTTTTTAGATAAAGTTTTATCATCGTAACTTGCATGTTTTGAAATTGGCTTGTAATCTGATCGGATGAATTGACTATCTTCTTGTAGCATTTTAGAAAACTCTTGACTTTGGTATCGTTCACTGTGCTTCTCTTCTTGACTGTAGAGTTGTGATGGCATGTCTATATCGAGCTCTGGTTGTTCCGCCAGGTACATGCGTAACAGGCTGTTGTCTTCACTTTGACAGCGCGCTGTGGGTTTAGCATGTCGTTGGCTTGGTTCTTCATAGCTCATGCTTTTCGCTGGTACGTTTTGGTATCTCTCGTGGATAGCATCGACTGGGTATTGGAATCCCTTCAGTCTCTCACTTCTTACTGCTTCACCACGTTTCTGGAGGCTGCTCAAAGAACTAGAGCTGGACTTGTCAGATTTGTCACTGTAACTGATAGAAGATGACTTCTCAGTTTTACTGCCAGGACCAGCTGTAAGTCTCAGCACTGGTTCTTTAGAGGCTGCTTGAGACGGAGGTTTAGCCGGTAAAGGCTCGTCTTCCAGCGGTGGGGCTTCGTCTCTAATAATAGTGTGTTCTGATTTAATCTCATCAGTGTCTTGTTGGTCTTCGCGAGCTGTAGCTACAAGTGTATGGCTGGTGCTTGCTGACCAATCAGAGATTGACTGAGCTAAAGTTAAAGTGCTGTCACTTTTCGTACCTGAACTGCTGTCAATGCCTTTCCTAGAGATAGTAGTATCTGAACTGCACAGTTTGTCGTACTTGATGTTCTCATTACTTTTGTCTAAGCTACTGCTTTTAGAACTGGGATCAGCTTGCGACCCTAGTTTAGGTTTCGGCTTTTGTTCAGACTTTTTGCTTTTGCTGGCTTGGGAAGACGAGTGTACCTTAGCGGTGAAGTTATCAGACTTATCGCTCTTAGTGGCAGATATACTTTCAGAAGCAGAAAGGTTTGCGTATTGACGTACAGTGTTGGTGCCAGTCGACCATTCAGAAATGCTGAGGCACATAGAAGTGTCCTCTGAATGCGAACTGTGAGTGCATTTCTTCTGTGGCAAGCCCACCTTAACTGTCCCGTCTAAGTCAGTACCAAAGGAACTTGTCTCTTCCTCGGAATGACTGCTATGACTGCATTTCTTGCAAGTTCCACTGCTTCCAGTGCTAAATTTAGTGACAGCTCGCACTGTGTCGTCAGCAGTCGTCTGATTAGACAGAAGGTCATCAATAGAAGTATCGGAATTATTGGAGCCGCAAGATCGCCGCATCCTATCAAACTCCGGAGAAACGGATTTGCTATCACCTCCAAATACGTCATCGGTAAAAAGATGATCGTCATCGTAAACTGGACTCTGTAAGGTTGGAGATTTTGTTGGCTGACTTATTATTACTTTGTCTTCGATGGTTGTTTTGAGGGCGAGAGACTTATTTTCGGCTCGGGAACAGCACGAGCCCATTTCACCCATGAATGCTTTACTGATTGTTCCGCTCAAGCAGGATTTATCATAATTCGGAACGACGCCTTTGTTAAGACATGTGGACTCGGCATGTTTATCTAAAGGCTCGACCATGTACTTCGACTGCTCGTAAGGTATTACTTTAGGTACTCGCTGTGCAGTTTCAGGTGTATCGTATTTCTCATCTTTAGAATCCGGTACGTCCCTTTCGAGCTCATCGTCATTATTGAGAGTATCACTATCGTCATCAGATCCTTGAAGGTTTCCTTTAGAACTTTCGGATTTTAGAGTTACTTTAGTTGCTTGCTCTGGTTCGTTGTTCATGTAGTAAATGTGGACTTTTTCCACAATCGGCATTTCCAGTAAGCTGGACGGGGGAGAGGGCCATTGATCGGAGAAGTTACTACTTGACTTCCGCCGCAGAGCATGTTGTTCAAGTTTGGGTGGCATTGCTGGAGGCAACTCTGGTAACGGCCAATCTTCAGACTCTTGGCTCTCACTCGGAGACGAGTGTTGTGAAGGCACTTTAAGAGATTTATTCTCCTTACCGACCTGAAGAGTTTTATCAATAATTTTATTTACCTTCTCGACGTCTCGTTTCGACTCGGAGTACATGTCACTTATCTTGGTCTGATCTATAGGTATGTCCGGCATTTCTGCTGACGTTCTTCTGTCCGTGTCTGAGATATACGCAATATTTGCATTGCTCGGTGGATCAGAGCTGAGGCTGGCTTGGTGGTCGCTGGAATTCAATGATTCCTCATTGATGCTTTCGGAGCGTGAAATCGCTTTAGTCGAGTCTTCGTCTCCGCTAGTTTTCTCTGAGGCTGTACTACGTTCAGATATCCTTGACAATGTGCGAGCAAAGTTCTGACCATAACCAATGACCACGTCATTTGAAGCGGTAGATGAAGATGATGTAGCTGGGTACAAAAAGTTAACAGGGAAATCGTTGAGGTCATCTGTGAAATCCGCTTCTGTTGATTCCTTTGACGTACTTGTCGATAAAGGGGCATGTTTAGAGAAAGTTTGAAATTCGTCTAAAACTCTTTGGTTGTTATAGTCAAATGCATCTTTGCTGTTGGCCAAGCTTTCGTAACCGTCATGGTCTTGTGGTATCCAAGCTTCTTCTATGCTGGTGCTATTTTCACTACCTGATGCGCCGAAGAATGGACGCCATGTTGGTTTCAACTCCTCTCCTCTACGGTATGCTTCACCTAACGAGCCAGATGTCGACTCAGTATTTTCAAAGGAACCACGGGACTCCACGCTTAGAGAGCCTCTAGAATCTATGCTAGATTTCGAAGAGCTCTTTTGATCATGTAAACTACCTTTCCTTCTTGATGACGAATCATCAACACTCAGCGAGCCTTTTGAAGGTGTAGTCGTGGTTGTAGTGTCAATGCTAGACTTTGACGAACTGGATTTCACATCTTTTAAAGTCTTTCTTTTGACAAGTTCTCTTTCAAATGAAGATGTAATTACGTTACCGTCATCATCAAAATCTATTGTTGTATTTTGGTCTTCCTGGGAGACAGTGATAGATATTTTCGTTTTCTTGCCTATCCCATTGGTATCAGATATTTTGGAGGCAGCCGACTGACTAGACTCTGATTCTTCAGCGACACGTTTACCTTTGTCTAGTCCACTTTTTCTAGTGTGTTTCGTTGATGGTTGTTCGACGGTTTTGTCTATACTTTCGGAACTTGATTCGGAATCAGTCGGGCCCTTTTGGGAGTCTACTGGTCCTTGTTTTTCTAGAGTTGGTGTTGGACTTCTTTTCGTTGCATAGGGACTCCTAGGGCTTTCAATGCGACTCATTTCAGGTATCGGCGAAGGTGACTTCGAGTTCGATTTAGAATGTTCACTTGACAGTGTTTGTTGGTAGACCAAATGCTCTTCTCCGTACTCCATTGCTTGTTTTAATTCTTCTAAGCATTCCCTATCTTTTCTGTTCATTTTTTCAATATCCTGAGATATTCCCAAAGGTCTTGCGATTGAACAACTAAGGCTGGATTCATCATCAATTGAACTACCCTTGATATTAGCACTGGAAGGACTCGCATCTTTTTCAATGCTAGTCCACGAAGTAGACTCCGAGCTTCGCGAACGTTCAGCGCTAAGTTTTAGCAGTTCGCTGCGCTTAGATTTAGCTGTTAGTAGAACTCTTTGGTCAGGTTTAGGTTCAGGAGGAGATATGTCGTTTGCGCTGCCTGAACTAGCTGTTTGCTCGCCCTCGGATTTATTAGATTTTGAAGTACTAGAATCAATAAATGGAAGATTTTCAATTGTGGGACTGGTCTCCTGAGGCGGAGTTACAATGATCTTGTTCTTACTTTTCGATTTCAAAGTCATGTCAGATCTAGAATTGTCTCTAATTTTCGAGCCACGCTCTGTGTCGGTTTCGGAGTGAGTCAGTGATTCATGTTTCAGAAATTCGGCTAAGCTAGCGGAAGACTCGTCAAACGTACTTTGTGGATCCAGAGTTCGCCTACCTTTGCCTTTCTTAGTTGCATCAGACAAATTCGAATATTCGTCAAATTCACCAGCAGTCACCAAAGAACCGGTATCGTCACTTTTACCACGGGAAATTGTCCTCCTATCTTTCCTCGGTTGGTCTTGGTCTGATGAATCGTCTATGTAAGGAAGAGACATTCCCAGCATGTTACTTTCATCGGATGCTTTCAACTCGCTAACTTCTGTAAGAGATTCTTCTTCGCTTGTCATTCTAGTTATTGAATCTGAAGCCTTCAATAATCCATGAACGTCTTGGTTACTCTTACTTCCGCTTAGTTCAGAGTATTGCCTCTGCTTGTTGAAGATGTCTATTTTACGACGCTCCATTATTACAGTTTGGGTATCGTTTTCTATGACAGTGTGCTGAGAGCTAGTCAAATACTCGACTGAAGAGTCATCTTCTTGTTTGTCTCTGTAACTGTGGCTTGGGGAAGCATCTTTGGAGTCTTGGCCTCTTGGGAGTGGAGGCAGTTCCATTGTGTCTTCCTCTTCGACGGTCAGATGTACGTCGACCTTCACGACTTCTTGTTTGAAATGCGATTCGTCGGAAGAGAACTCTGAAGGAGGCGTAACATAGTTTCGGTCCAAGCTCTTTGATTTTGCTTGGGCATCGAGATGAGCATCCATTTTACGATCTAAGCTCTTTGATTTCATGTTTCCTTTCTGACACACTACTCTCCCTTCTATTTGCTGTTTTATTTCTTTCTTCTTCGATAAAGTTTTTGGTGACTTCTGTAGTGCTTCAATATCGTCGTGCTTATCTTCCATGGATTGAGGAGATCTATCGTCCATGCTTTTATTTAGTTTGATAGGTTTTTCTGAAGTCTTAGTATCTTCTAAACTTCTACTTGTTTTTCCACTCAATTTATTATCGAGTTTCTTCGGTGACTTTGCAATGAATACGTGATCCTCTACTTTGCTGTTAATTTTTGTCTCAATTATAATGTTGTCCCCCTCAGTTTTGACTAATATTTTATCTTCAGGTGGTGGGAATGCAGGCATCGTGTCTTTGACTGGGCTTATAAGGGTTTTGGTTTGCTTTAGAGCTGCTTCGAATAACATTTGCTGTTTCTCCTTTCTTTTGGCTATTTCAGTATCACTTTCATCTTGAGATTTAGTTCTTTCCTTACTTCCACCACGTTTGATTTCCATTTTATCCAAAGACTTGGATTTTTCTTTTAAAGCTTCTTTTTTGGCGGCATGTTCTAGTTCCTGGCTTTTGGCTCGAGCTATATCAAGCGGAGGCACCGTTAAAAAATCTGGCCTTTCTTTTAACGACGAAGGCAAAGATTTCTGAGTCTGTAAAGCTTTGATTTTCGTAGCATTAGTGTCTAGTGAACCTGCCTTATTTAGCTTGCCAGTTAGTTTCTCATCACCGGGTTTTGGTTTTAGTGTAAGTTTCTTCTTGTCTTTTCTCTTGATTCTCTCGATGTCTGGGACGATCTGATCTTCGCTCAAGTCGGATAATTTCCTGATACTTCCGCGAGGAGAGTTCAATGAAGACGTCGGCGATCTTGACGGTGATTTAGAAATAGGGGAGCGAGACAATGGCGATCTACTGAGGGGAGAACGCGATGGTGACTTAGTTTGATTCAGTTTCGTCACATCATACCGTCTTTTGAAGGACCTAGGTCGTCTTTGTTCAACCAGACCTTCGAGTAATTGTAACTCTTCTTTATCAATAACAACAGACTGCATTTCCTCTGGTAATTTTACTGTAACCTCCTCCTCTTCGTCAATCTTGTCGATGACAATTTTTTTTGTCAGTTTTAGTATCTATCAGAGGTTTTTCTTCCATAACCACGCCTTCATCGCTTACGTCTCCCACCGTATCGTCTTTGGAGGAGAAAGCATTCATTGGTGGGAGTCTATGGAGTTGAATGACTGGTGTATCTAAACTTTTAGCTCTGCGACTTGAAGTAGGAGAATCTGCTGCTTTTTGTCTTTGTAGCGAAAAAACTGAACCTTCGGAAAGATTCAATCTGGCATGAGCAAATATTATGGGAGTTCCACCTGCTTTTCGCAAAACTGGTGAGATTAAATCTTCTCGCAAAGCTTTCTTCACGTCCAGCTTATCTTTTGAGTATTGTTTGCCAAAATCACACTTTTCTTCAGAAGGGTCGTTTGTAACTTTTTGTATTTCCATATCTACTATAGCTTCGTCGTCCGATCTTAAAAACTCAGTGTTTTCTAGAATCGGAGAAGGGATATTGTCATTATACTCCCAAGTGGAACTTTCTTTGCTAACCTGCTTTATAGTTTCTGGGATTTTTATTACTACATCGTCTTCAGAGCTTGGGATAGAGATAGATCTTTCTGAAATACGCCTCAGCTCTGTTGCGTTTCCGATGACACTATCGAGAACTTGAGGCTTGCTGTATTTGGCCTCCAATTCTGCCAATTTTCTGCATTGAGGGGGCGATCCTTCTATTTCAGTCGAGCTCATGGTCTGACCCCTGTGCCAAGCTCCTGAAGTGATTTTATCGTACTCAATTTGCAGGATAGGTTCAAGTTCTTTTCGAGATTGCGGAGGCGAAAACTCTAATTTGGGTGCAATCTCTGTCATACCAAATACGTCATCAGAATCAACACTTTCATCGTCGGACGAAAATGATGTGATTCTAGTTTTACTATTCTTTCCTTTGACCCTGGGTCCAACAGCTTTCTTCCCCGTACCACGGCCTTTTTGGGTTCTTTTTGGAGGCAGTTTATCCGATTTAGATTTTATATCTGCGCGCAATTTTTCAGCAGCAGTCATTGGTCTTTCCTTGCAAATCGGTGGTGCTTGAAGATTTCTGCCATTTATGGCGATTTTGATATCGTGCTGATATTGAGGTTCTCGGCGCAAGCTGTCAGTCTTGGAGCTGGTAGCCGAGTCACTTTCTATTTGGCTGAGTTTTGAGTTCAGCGTTTCAAGTAATACTGGGTCCAAGTTCTGTGTAATGTCCCTCTTTGGACTAGCTACGTGCTGCATTTTCCCGCTTTGATCTACTTCGAGAGTCACTGGATTTATTTTAGACAGGTCAATGTTTTGAGTAAAGAGGAAATCTCTATTTTCAACATCCAAAAACTTAGACCCGTGCTCAGCTTGTATGCTTGACCTGGGCGATTTAGGTGATTTAGGTGACTTTGGCGATTTAGGCGATTTGGGTGATTTTGGCGATTTTGGCGACTTCGGTGATTTTGGTGACTTTGGCGAACGAGGAGATTTGGGGTGGTCGTGGTACTTACACCTCGGATGAGCGCTTACAATATGACGTCCGCCATTTTGAGGCGGTAACATAATGATATCTGGTGGTTGTCTCCTATCATCTGACGGGGAGGGTGCTGTCCCGTTCATCACATGCCTCTTGTGTAGAACATACGGTATATCGTATCCATCGTCGACAACCTTCTTAGTGTCTTTGAAGCCGGCTTTGAACGCGTCAAACTCTTTGAAGTAATTCTTGGGTAAGTCAAACGGTGGGCGGAAAAGCTCCTGGTGCCTAGAAGGCATTTCGAAATGAGATCGCTTAGTGGCGATCGGGGGAGCGCTCGGGATCTGTCGAAACATGTAGTCCTCGTCGCTCGACTCTGCCGGTGTCAAGTCGATAGACTTCTGGTGCATTAGAACGTGTCTGCGCGAGTTAACGCTATTAAAGCGAGGTCTGTTAGCCAAGCTATTTGGATCACTCTTTGTTCTTTCTACAGTAGGGTGAGTATAAGGCACCGCGACGTCTGCAAGCTTGCTACTTGAACTAGTCTCTAGTATCAGTTTCGGATTGTATTCGTCAAAGTGAGTCTTCGCCATCAACTCCTCCTTCAGACTCTCTTTTCTTACCATATGCGTGACACATACTTTACCGCGCATCGATTTATCGAAGTCAGATTGCAGAATGGATCCAGAATTCAAGGCTGCTGCTTTCTTCATTTTGGCATACTCGATGCTGTCCATTGCAGGCAGTACTCTAACATTTACATCAGACTCATTGGAAGATTCTTTGACCAGATGGGATCCATTTGACTCTTTGCTCAGCGAGCTGGTCAACGATTCAATTTTCTCTTTATCGAAACTGAACACTGTCTCTGACGACCTACGGCGTTGGTAGCTGTGCATTTTGGCAGCTCTTGTTTCGATCTCTGTATCAAGTCCAGCTATCTTTTCCGGCCAGATGTGCGTGGTCGGTTGTGGCAACATGTCTTCTTCTTCGGTCGAGAATTCATCTGACTTCTTCTGCGGGCTTGTGTCGGAGTATTGCCCATACTGGTCCATGTCCAGGTCCATGTTCTGCAAACTCGCTGAATGCATTGGACTTGTCTCCTTGTTGTGTTTGTGGTTGCTTGGGAATGTCGAGTACGGTGTTGGAATATGATGGTGGTAGTAGTTCGGAGATGCAGCCAGATTGGCAATGAGATTCTCGTGAGATTTATCGAATATCGTCTGTATGTTCTCTCTGTATTCCGGTTTTTCCATGCCGATGAAGGAAGACTGGGTGTCGTAGAACTCTTTACCGGAGTCTTGGCTCGATGTCGGTGACACCGGCTCAAACGGATCGATATAAGCATTATGTATGCTAGAGACACTGCGTCGCCTAACATGTATTTCTTCCTGTTCATATCTTGCAGTTATTTCCTCCTGTTCGTATAGATTCTTTTTACAATCATAGTAGTCAGACTTAGAGCCCTGACTAGATGTTCGTGACCCAGATCTATCCGAGCTTTTACTTTTCAACGTCTCACGCGATTTCTTACTGTCTGTGTGATAAACGCTGTCACGTGACTTTTTGCTAGACTCGGCGCTGCTTTTTGAGATTTTGGAGTCATAAATATCGCTGCCTTTAGATTCTTGACTAGATGTCCTCGAGCCGAGCGCTCTCTTGATCTCCTTGTAGAAGCTACCGTCGGACCTAACAGAGAGTTTCTCGCGCGGCAGTATTCGCGGATCGTCGATCAAGAATGGATCGATTTGAATGTCGTTATCGCTCTTATACTTGACTCCTACCATGTTCAAGTTATCCTCTTGGTCGCCCTCGGAGAGATGCGACAGCGAGTCGTCATCGGAAGGCAGGTCGTTACCCGAGTCTAGCGAGCACGAGCGAGTGTGGACCAGAGTATGCGGACGGATCCGCGCGTACCGAGGATTGTCGGACTCGTCATCGGACCGTTCGATGACTTCGTAACTGTCGTGAGACAGGTCGTCCTGCGAACCGCTGCGAACGAACGTCGGAAGGTCCAGCCTAGGCTCGCTGATAGCCCCGGGGAAGCTCGACGAGTAAGTGCGACCTATCAACTCCCGCTGCGCCTCGATCGAGTTCTGTGTACCTAAAACGAAAGCTAGCGTGCGCGCGTCGTCGTACCTAGTGACGGGCGAATCGATACACCTATCCGCGCCGTACATGGAGTCTAAATCCGCGAACATGCTGCGCGTGTCGCGGATGGCTTGCGCCCTGCGCTTCGCGCCGCCCGCCTCGTCGAAGCTGAAGTCTCTCAGGTTGCGGCAGCTGGCGCTGCGTCGCCAGATCGGCTTGGCGGCGGGCGGGGCGGGCTCGTCCTCCACAGTCAGCGAGCCCCCTGAGCGGCTCGAGCGGCTCGACGGGCAGGCTGAGTACATATGCGATTGGGACAGCTCGTAGTCGAGCCGCTCGGCCGACCCGTTAGAGTGGCCGTGCGTGAGGACAGAGTCGGGGCGGGCGCTAGGGCGGCGCGCGGTGACAGCAGGGCCGCGCGGGAGGGTACCTGAGCGGGGCGGCGGAGGCGGCGGTGGCGGAGGCGGTGGCGGCGGAGTGCGTGCGTGCGCGACAGCGGCCCAGGGATCCCGCCTCCATGTGCTCTCCGGAGAAGCCTGCGGGGAACACTCAGTCATAAAGGGTTCCTGTCTTGGGTTTATACCAGTAATCGCAGTATTAGTGCTGTGTGTTGTATGTAAGGGTTGTCATGTCACTACTGAAAGGTGACCAGTACAAACGGGACTCACCGATGGTGTCGTCGTCCGATGAGGCAGAGGTGAATCCTCCTCCGTAGGATGATGGTTGACTTCGGCATGGGTCACTACTTCGGGACCCTGCTGATATAAATCACGTCATGAGTTCACACCATTACATAATCATCAAAATATACGTATCATCGGAATTATAGCCAGACTTGGTCAGCCATGACGATGATGGACGATGACGTCAAACATACAGGGTGACATTTAATTAGCTGACCAATCATTTAAAGACACATATGGTCGCAAAAGAAAAAAAATTGGTCCTCCCATACTAACTTGTAATCATCTGATCGGGTCAATGTATTTTATTTCATTTGCGTCCGTGTCTTAGGGAAAGTTGTTCATAATAAAGGGTACCATCATTCCCAATATGGTCAGCTAATGGAATGTCACCTGTATAAGGTCGAATTTTTTGTAAGTACATCCACAGCGAGAGTTGGTTGAGTCGCTTATCATTTCATAGCATTGTCATTTAAATGGATTCCTCACTTTTGATAAGAAATAATTTTGCATGTCAACCAAAACCCGTTTATTATTTCACATTAACAAGTGCCAAGTGCTGTTGAAGGATGTGCTTATGGTTGTGCTGATCCAGGTATTCGGGCACACAGGGGGTTAAACGTGCTTTGATAATATTCTCCATACAATCACACAAACAAGATTCTGCTGAAACAGACAGGACTAAAAAGGGGATTGATTTTTGTCAATTTTTATGGTATGCAGTTTGCTCAGATACACAAACAAAAAGCACATTTGCTTACAGGCATGATGCAAATATTGTATAGGAGCATATCCATATCCAGTTGTTTGGAAGGCAACATGCATTAGTTTCAATTCGTTTTTTATAGCTTTTGGTTGCATTCTGGACAAGACCTTCGCATGCTCACATTGGGAACCACCACCATTTGATATTTATTCAATGGCATGATTTTAAACACAGAACATAATTAATAACCACCACCCACTTGATATTTAATTAAATGATTTTAAACACACAACATAATTATTTTAACGAATACACCATACAATCAAAATTATACCGAGTGGCATATAAAACATGAAGAAGGTTAGAATTCTATTTAGACAGGTTTATTAATAAAAGTATAGTTTCAAGCCAATTTGCGAATGCCCTTACGATTTCGTTCTGGTACGAGTACATTTGGGTCAGCTGAAAGAGACAAAAATGCTGTGATACGAGAATTGGATTTCTTTAGCAAACTAATATTTTGTCAAATACTACTTAAATAGACTGAATATTAGGGATAGCTCTCTTGGCCCTAAATAGGCGTAGTTTGGGTTGCAATTTTTAGGAAGATATCGGAAAACAAGTTCGAACATCATTTGCTTTTGTCAATGCGTCAAAACACAATCAGATAAGCATGTATGGCAAAGCCAGTAGAATATAGCATATTTGGTGAACCAGGATGTGGCATGTTTGGCACAACCGACTGGTATGGCATGTTTGGCACAACCGATAGGCTGTGGAATGTTTGGCGCAGACGACAGCATTAAACAATTGTACAGCCAATAGGATTTGCCGTATGCCGATAGGATGTGACTGGTGACACATATGGCGCCCGTCACGTTTGGCGCAGCTGGTAGAATGCATCGTGTTCAGTGCAGCCGGCAGGAAACATGACAGATGTTTGTTTGCACATGTGGCAGCCCCGAGCGTCACTCACCCGCTGCCTCACCCTGGTGCAGGCGGTAGCTGGTGCGGGAGTGCGCGGCCGCCCCGTCGCCCGCGCCGCCGCAGCCCGCGCCGTCTCCGCCGTGTAGCCCCTCATCATCAGAGAAGCCTCCAGGTAGTGAGGCTGCTGCTCCCACTCCAGGGAAATCGCTATCAACAGAAAGAGTGTTCATTAGGTGGTGTAGATCGTGGTGATTCTCTGGATAGAAGAGAGAAAACTGATCATTTTGGTGAAACAAAATTTCTAAGGCTAGAGAATTTTGTAGACAAAACTCATATTCTGTAGCCGTTTTGTGTCAAAAGACTCAGGCTTAGAATCAGTAAAAATTTAAATAATTGTGTCGCATGCACCGTCACACATAATAACTGAGAAATTTTGTATTAATCTGACTATTCCGTTAAAAAAAGCTGAACGATAATAACCCACTAGTCTAGTAACGCTACGTATCAAACGTCAACCACAGCTGCGTCAGAGCCAGCTCAGTCCCGACTCTGAATCTTAGTCCGGGGTGGCGGGCTGTTACGTACCATCGGAGCCCGGCGGCAGCGGCAGCAGCGGGTGCGCGGACACGCTCGCGTTGAGCGGCGTGCCGGCCACGTTGGCGCGCGACGAGCGCAGAGAGCGCGACGCGCGGAACGACCCCGACCTGCCGAGAAGCGGGCAGAGGATGGTGACAGCTTGCGACGCGTGCAAGCGACTCCTACACTCATGTTGAGAGATCAATCCGTGACCCTACACTTCGCTAGGGACCAAAATAAAAAGCAAGTTGGAACGAAGTAGGTCAACTTTTACATTTCTTAGATATGTTCTATGGAATGTCTAAGTTAGTGCTAACTGGCTTTTTATCTTTCGAGCAAGGTCAATTATGACAACTTTTGTATTATCAGACCATCAGTGTTCACGTAGCAAAGTGTGAAATCAGGTCCGGATTTGTCTCTATATATCAGTCCCGGACCTACAGAATGTATTATTATCACGCCCGAACCAATATACCGATAATCCTGATACCCTAAGGAACGTAGTTTGGCTCATTTAGAGGAAAACTGGTTTTTCAAGTTGATATGTTCTATAGGAAAAGCTATACAGAATCACAAAATAATGTCCTATTTTCGGTTCGGTTGTAATAATATATTCTGTTGTATCTAAGCAGCGTCAAGAGATGGCTTTAGACGTATCCTGCCGTATTTTTTTTACGTAAGAGAGCGATCGTACCCGCAAGTGCCTGGTTACACAAGGTTCGTCTGATTCTGGCTCTGGCTAAAACAGTTTAAAATCAATAAAAGCTAGAAAGGGTATTGAGCGAAAGCAACCCTCACTTGTGTAACGAGGTTTTATGTCAATCTGCGATATGATAAGTTCTCAGGATACCACCACAGCTAGTCCACCGCTTGATGCCACTAAAACATAGATTCCGTGACTGGGTATACGGCGAGGGTCGCTCAAAGTTAAGACTCGATGTAGCAGCCGGGTTTAAACCGACACCAGCTTTTGGTTTCACGTGGTCTAACACTAATGTGGGGACGGGTCTGTGCTTCGAATGATAATGGAGTGCAATGTTATGCTACAGTTGGGAATGAAACTTTATATTTAAGAGTAGTGCGTAGAATACACAAACCCGTCTGCAGAACCCTAGTGATAATATCAAAATCCTAGCGTCCACACCATCCTCCGACCGTTTGACTCGTTTCCACTAATCCAATGCAACAAAAGACAATTTGGAAGAATCATTTTGAAACAGTAAAGCGACAGTCTTGTACGATTTTCAACAGCGCATGCTCGATACTATATCGTTTATTTTATTTATATTTTTACCTACGACAGCGGCAGTCAAAAATATCGTATCAGCCGCGAACGTAACCGGTGGTACGTAACCGGTGGTTCGTAACCAGTTGCGTACCAATGCTTTTTTGTCCTTCTCGGAAACCAGTCGACAGTACATAACCGCCACCAAGCTTTATTATATATCATGTTCCTTTATGCCATACGTGATCTGTGAGAGAGGGGCACACATTGCTAAAAGTTTCGTTTGGTTTTACCTTAGTTTTATATATTAAAAACATTCTAAGGATCTACAAGCTCCTAGTACTTATGATAAAATTATTTAATTAATTGTGAGAAGAATATCAGAATCTCAATCCGTCATCCAAATATTGCTCAATGTCGCGAACTTTCGTAATCTCTTGTTGGATGGTTTTGAGGTTTCAGAGGTCAACGTTTTCCATGTAAATTGTTACAACTTCGTGCTTTCCTAGTACTTTTCCAACAACATAGTACTGTTCAAATACACAATAAGCTTTTTAAGGGATAACCCTAGTTTCGTACAAGGACATGAAAGTCTTCCATCGTAACTGGTTACGTAAAGTCTTTGATTACTATTGGTTTCATACAAGATGAAAAAGTTTTGGTTCGCAACTGGTTACGAACTACCGGTTAAGTGCGCAAGTAACCGGTGGTACGCTTTTCGGTACGGCCGCGTGGCCGTAACGAAAAATATTTTGCGGGTTTAAAATAAATCCTGTTTCCATACTTCATCTTGTGTATATGTGAATGTTTGAAGAGATCACAATTAGATAACTATCTATCCACCTCTGTTTAACTTGTTGATTGTTTGTATTCGTACATTGTGTGTATGTGTTGAGCACAAAACATTTTGTGTATTTGTTAATTTATGTTATGTGTTGGCTCTCACATGTTTGGTTCTAGTGCTGCAAGTGTGCTATTCAAAATAAATCTTAAATCTGTAAGCCAATTAACAATATTAATTGTATAATGAGCCATTCTTCTGGTTGATACTCGAGTCGTTAAACATTCCACAAAATGGGCTCAATTTGGTCTAACGTACAATGTTAGTGATGGTACATGACATGAACTACCTGTCTCATGACTTCTGTGAGTGTGGTGAATGAGTGATGGAAGGCTATGCTTACTGAATGATTTACGGAAAATGAAGACGTGAAAGCTAGTATAAAAATGGGGGAGAGTATTAGGGCATAAGGTACATTTATTGTATTGCCCTCGATGTCGTAGTGTGTTATAATCAAAAGAAAGGAACAGTATTTCAAATACTAAACTATAAAAGCGCATTTCTGATTTCAACGTTATAGTTATGTATACTTCATGCATATCAGTTTTTATATAGTTATTTTTGTGTCGTTTGTCCGTTTGTTGAATGACAGGACGACCACAACAAAAACCAAAAGCTAGTGTCACCCAACCCATACTACCCGCTTACCTTATAACTTAATGCTATACTAAGGTATTCAGTTACTCGTTACTGACACATTTAGTTCATAGTTATAACAAAACATCTAAAATCGTTCGCTCTCTTAAACTAAATTTCTATATAACACAAAATATAACGTCTAGAAGCATATCAAATGTGAATAAAATCTTATTGGCAAATTAAGCTTTTCCGATTTGGATAAATATTCTAGGCTAAAGCTAGTATACTAGTTTCCTATGTATAACATCACCAGAAATATATGAGACCTCTAGATAGTCACTTGCGTGATTTACAGCGTTTAAATTTGAGTGAGATTCATATCTCAGAAGTAGCAGCAGTCGGGTCTCACACATTACTACATATAATAAAAGCCTGACAATCTCACAATAGCGCCATCGACAATATGTCCGCGAACTTAAATATTTGTTCGCTTTATGAGATGGTCGGCCTCTAGCATGCAACAGTGTTACATACAAGTTGATAGCTACGCTTGCTTGTACAGGGATCGCAACTACACGTTACCTCTGGAATGTTTGCCGCTTCACGTAGTTGTCGCGGACAAACTCCACTATCTGCTTCTGCGTTCTACCGCTGTATCTGTGGAGCAAGAAACGATAAACGTTTTAGTATTGTTATTACAAAATTTCAAACAAAGCAAAGCAGATTACGCACCTCGCATTAAGTTATCTATGTTGCACTCGTGCCTTTTAGAGCCCTCGCTAGCGCCGGGGCTCCAAATAAGCAGTCGAGGCAATAATACATTAATTTGTGCTTGGCGCAACAATCTACTATTGTACTGCACCTCTAGTGAAATGTTTGTGGGAATCTTTTAACGTAACTTACGTTTAGCCAATATATATACATATATATATATATATATATATATATATATTTCTGTTTTATTGTATCTTATGTTGTTTTATCTACACACGTATCATAAACCCTCTTTATTGCGTACAAAAACCGCACGTTACGATCAGCATAATGTTAAACTACGTGGTAAAAACTCATTTCTTATAAGAAAAATTACACATTATGACCATACATCGTTGTCTAGTACCCAAGATACAGGGAATCCTAGTTTGGGGCTAGATCAATGTGTGTAAATAGTGTCCAAGGTATTATTATTATTGTTATTATTATGTGTAATTTTTCTACATATTATGACATTCAAATTACGCACGCAGGCGGGCGTCGGCGACGCCCGCCTGCGTGCCGCCCCTATAGTTTGTCTGTAAAGTTGGTACTACAGAACAAGCTCAACAAATGCAGAGCCACAATGCCGGTCAAACATGCGGTTCCTGAACGCATCAAAGAGAGCTTATGATATGTGTGTAGATAAACTAGTGTATGTAACTGTACATAATTAGGCATTAAACTCTCGAGTGATATTATTATGAAACTCGCCAGTATTAATGCTCTCCATTATGTAGCAGTCACATAATAGTAGTTTATGTAACTGCTGCATAATGGAGGGCATTAAAACTCGAGAGTTTTAATGCCTAATTATGTACAGTTACATACACTAGTTTATCTACACACATATCATAAGCTCTCTTTGATGTGTTCAGGAACCGCATGTTTGACCGGCATTGTGGTTCTGCAATTGTTTAGCTTGTTCTGTAGTACCAACTTCACGCAGGCGGGCGTCGGCGTTCGAAATTTGAATGTCAGTACCAACTTCACAGACAAACTAGGGACGGCACGCGGGTGGGCGTCGGCGTTCGAAATTTGAATGTCATTATATGTAGAAAAACTACACATAATGACCATTATGTGTAGTTTTCCAGATACGAAACGAGTTTTAACCAAGTAGTTTAACATAATGCTGATCGTAACGTGCGGTTTTTGAACGCAGTAAAGAGGGTTTATGATACGTGTGTAGATAAACAACTATTATGTGCAATAAATATATACCAAATATATTGGGGGTTTTGACTTAATCACTTGTTCTGTGGTTTAATATTGTATGCACCAGACCATCCATACTTAACTTTCTGCGTGCAGACCTCTTTAAGATGCATCACAGAAACGGATGTAATCATTTTGGACATGTTATATTTTATTGTGTTGCGGGTTTTCCTCCGACCACGCAAAAAATCTTTTCAAGTCCTCGGTCATCTTGTTAACCGCCTGTACTGTATTTCGTGGGTTGAAAGAGTTATAAAGTTGGGTATCATCCGCATTATAGATGAACTGATGATAATAACCTTTTGACCAGGTCAGCAGAATAAAAAGCAAAGGTCTAAGTATTGAGCCTTGAGGGCCACCGCGTGTGACTAAAGTTATGTCTGACTGCTCCAGACTCCCATCCTCATTGTAGATCTCTCCATACTCATTGTCGATCTCTACATACTGCCTCCGACCGGTCAGATAAGACACAACCCAGTCGCATGCCGTGGTTCTCGACGCACTTCCACCAGACAGCTCGATACGCTAATTTACTCGATAGTATATGCACCGGTGCCTTGTGGCACACCAGCCCATACGGCACCACGACAGTGATAACTCGATTCCTTGCCACAAAAAAACAAAACATCAAAACGGTGGAGCTGCACGTAGTCACCTGAACGACGAGCCCCGCGACATGACTCTAGTCTTGTGCCGGACCGGCCGGGGTACCGCGGAGCAGCGGAAGAAGCCGTGGTTCTCGACGCACTTCTTCCAGAAGTTCTTGCACTCGTTGCGGCTCTCGAAAAAGAATTCCACAACGTCGCGGTAGTAGCCCTGCGGGAGACAACACGGGTTAGAAGTTGGGACTTCTAGTTAGGATTTCTGTTTTAACCGACTTCTCAGAAGGATTTACAAATCGTCGGGGATCTATGTTTATTTTATGTTTGTTCGTCGATTTCTGCAAGACGTATAGACTGATTTTTTTTTATTGAAAGGGTTTACCTTCCGATTGCTCCCATTTTCATCAGGTCAGGATCTGATAATGGGATCCTGGAGAAATCGAGAAACTCTTCAAATATTATAGGCTAACGATAGAGATTTTTGAAATTTTCGTAGTAACTCGTGCATTTACTTCTGGGAAGCATTATTTTGTGAAGTGGAACTGACAATGAAGACCACAGATGGCCACCGGAGCTGCTCAATACAAGGTAGCCGACAGGTTGCAATACAAGGTAGCCGACAGGTTGCAATACAAGGTAGCCGACAGGTTGCAATACAAGGTAGCCGACAGGTTGCAATACAAGGTAGCCGACAGGTTGCAATACAAGGTAGCCGACAGGTTGCAATACAAGGTAGCCGACAGGTTGCAATACAAGGTAGCCGACAGGTTGCAATACAAGGTAGCCGACAGGTTGCAATACAAGGTAGCCGACAGGTTGCAATACAAGGTAGCCGACAGGTTGCAATACAAGGTAGCCGACAGGTTGCAATACAAGCTAGCCGACAGGTTGCAATACAAGGTAGCCGACAGGTTGCAATACAAGGTAGCTGACAGGTTGCAATACAAGGTAGCCGACAGGTTACAATAAAAGGTAGCAGACAGGTTGCAATACAAGATAGCCGACAGGTTGCAATACAAGGTAGCCGACAGGTTGCAATACAAGGTAGCCGACAGGTTGCAATACGAGGTAGCCGACAGGTTGCAATACAAGGTAGCCGACAGGTTGCAATATGGTAACATAATTAAGGTTGGTCAGTAATGTATAATGGTGAAATGGAAGTGATGTTGAAGTGGATACCAGGAAAGCTTCTCAACAATTTATTAACGTCGGTCGATGGGATCATGGTGAAATAAGGGAACTCTTTAATTGATGAAGACACTTAGGGGTATCTTTTGTATGAAATAGGCGGTATTGAAGTCGGTTTTTGTAAAATTTTACTTTCTGTTGAAGTTAGTATCTAAAAATTCATATTAGAGCTTAAGGATCCTTCTTCAATGCTTCTATTCCTCACTTCGTAAATCTTACGAAACATTGGAGTCAAAATATTCAACCTACATTTGATGGAGAACTCAGGGCACACAAACAATACATGGATTGTGAACCTCCTCCTCTACATCGTGAAATACCCACGTCTATAGTGATATCATTTCATAACGGTTTTGGTTTTTTAATAGTACCTAGTAGGTTTATTTAATTGCAAAGGTAATATTTCGTACACAACTCAATAGTTAATACAAGTAAGAATTTAAAATATTGTAAACAAGGGTGACAGTTGCCGTTTCCGCAGGCTACTAACAAAACTAAACTGAAAAAGGAATCGAGAACAGACATACAAAGGAACACCATTACTTACAAACAAATAGTAATTTCTACTTACATATTCCTCCGGATGTAGTTTGATGAGGAATCGTTTCCTCTTGAAGGAGATCTTGCGGACCTTGGCCCAGCTGAAAGTGTTGATCTTTCTGCAGTGCTGGAACACTACGATGCCCATGTGTGCCACTGCCAGATTGAGTGGAGTGTTCTCGTGGTCTTTCGCTGGGTGCATCTTTATACCTGGAAATGAAAATGGAAGACGTGTGTTATTTAATCTGTATGTTAACTTGTCATGATGCTTTCTATATAAACATAAACATTTACATACAGGCACATAAATTGTTTCTGGCCTCACACTAGGATACCCTGTGTCGCGGGAACCAGCGACAGCGACGGGGTCACCCTAATAAATTCTAGAAGTGGTAACCGCGTTGAATTATTATTTTTCGTTTGTTTATTTATTGTGATCTAATCTAAGGCTAAGAAATAAGGATTAAAATGTTAACATACCGTATAGTTCACATCTTCGGGCCGTTTCCAGCAAGTTCATATCCGCCTCCGCCGGGCTCTGTCCACTGGAAAGGACAAAAGTAAACATTAACCTCCTTATTCAAAAAACTTATCAAAACCATGAAAGCTAAAATGTGCTTTGTCCTTTTCTCACAAACACTAAAGTCTAACTTTTTATCAGCTGCAGTAAACTGACGTATCTAAATGTCATTCCGTAAAATAATGTTGACAGCCTAATCTCAATAGGGATGTGATTCAGTTCACAGAAGATCTAATCGTTCCATAACTGACTCATTATGATCATTCTTAATTCTATTTATTATTCATGTAAACAAAAGTTTGTATAAACGTTGATCCTTTTACACATATACAAGTTATCGCTCAAGAAAACGCTCTCTCAAGTTGGTAGTACTGGTTTTTAGTTACGGTGCTACGATGACGCTTGGCCGCCATTTTGTTTCGTTTGTCATTCGCGCATTCGGCTTCTAACTTCTGTTTTGAGTGCTTTGCTTTCTCCTCTGCGCGTTAGTTTTTTTATCATTATTGTTAAATTTATGTTACGTTGTGTTTGTTTTTCATTACCTATTTTCGTTAATCGTGTTAGTTTTTTTTGTTTGATACATCGAAGACATGGATGCTCTGCCGAGCACATCGCAAGATGGAGACACATTTTTATCTCCTAAGAAAAAAAGGCCACGTGTAGCTCTAAGTGATCATTCATTTATTGAATGATTCACTCACTCATTTAGCTACATCCCTATTTATTTTTCTTCAAAAAACGGCAACCCACAAAACGTCATTTTACTGCAGCTGATAAAAAGTTAAGACTACAATCTTAAAGTGACAGACAAAGACAAACGAATTATAACGGCATTATAGTTAAAATAGGTTTATTAAACGTTTATGAATAAGGCGGTAATAATTCAACATGTCGTGATTTTCTTTATTAGTAAGTCTGGAGGATGTCCATCGATGATATCAAATAAGATTAAATACGGACACTGATATTGACTGATTTCAAATATAGTTTTTATAATTTACATGAATATATATAAAAAAAAACATAAAAATACTGTACTAAGGCGAGCTTATCTCTAATAAGAGACCTCTTCCAGGAAACCAGATTAAAATGGGAAAAGTTTCGGTTTTTTTTAAACTGACCAGCAAATAAGCAATAAGCTGCAAACGGCGTTTCTTTAACGCACCGCAGGCGCTGCGCGCTGGTGTTAGAAGTTTGCAAATTTCTATAGAATGAATACACGCTGTCGAAGCGCCGTCGACGCTTGTGTAAAGAGCACTCGTCGTCGGCGCGTTGAAAATAAGCCGAGAGCACAGCTCCTAAGCTTTCCAGGATGCGAGACTCACATATGCTTCTTGTGGTTCTCCATGATGCGGCGTTCCGACTGCGCGTCCTGTCCCGGGAAGAACTTGTACCCGCTGAGGTACGTGTGGTCCGGGTAGTCCTCCGGCGAGAAGTCGCCACACTCCGCTGTTACGATGGAAATTCACAGTATTACATTATTAACATCATCATAAACAACCGGGCAGGACTTACAGTTGAATATTCCTTACGTAGAAGCCACTCAAATCGGTCCTGTGCATCCCGCGTCCATTGATTTCCAGCTATCCTCGCGATGTCGTCGGACCATCTGGTCTTTGGGCTACTCTTGGCCACCAATCGGTTACCATTAGCCAACGATCCGGTCCATGTGCCGTCTTCTCGCCTCGCCAGGTATACGTGACAGGTATCGATGTATTTTAGTAAATGCCTTAGCTTTTAAATATTAAATAAATATAACCCAATAATGTCCCCACCGAGGGGCACAGGCATTTACGCGGATACGAGTAAGATTAAGCCATACTCCACCACGCTGGCTCAGTGCGGGTCGGTTTTACGACCTCTACCACGTAGCGAAAGTAGCTGGGGCCTACAGCTTAAAGTGTCATCCGAAACACTGAACGTCCGATAATGTACCTAAGATAAATTAATTATCTCATTAATACATGGTCAGGAATCTAACATGCATCTTCTGTGAGAAGCAAGCCCGTAGACCACGGAGATCGTTAGCTTTTAGATACCTAAAATGCAGACGTCTTAGCCGACGCTGCTTGAATACCACGCTGCACTCCACTCACCCTGCACGATGTAGCTGGCACACAGCGCAGCGGTATTCTCATTGCACTCTATGGACCCCTGAGCCAGGTCCCTCTTCACTTGCAGACAGAACAGGTATCGCGTGAACTCCTCCTCAAGGCGCGCCGGGTCAGGAGTGTAGAACTTGACGCAGAACCGGAGAGTAGGCTCGAGCATGGAGAGGCCGACTTGGCGGCAGATCGGCTTGTCCACGTCCAGCCAGTACTATGGGAGGGATTTTAATTAGAAGGGCTTGTTTACAGCTATTTAGGGCGAATACGACGGCGTCCTGGACTGAAGGTTATGGACCAGTGGCTTGATCCCGGGCATAAAAAGGGTTTGAGACAGAGATATTTTGAGAATTTGATCAAGAATATGGTTAATATTACTCCTTAACGAGTCGAATAGAAAACATGCATTGATTTTATTTGCTTTCGAATGTCGAATAGACCAAGAACTTAATATGAAAAATTAAAATACTATAATTTATTGCCAAAAAGCGGGTCAGTTGACAGTTTAGCAAGAAAACGGACCTTTGAAAATTAAAGAAAGTGACTTCACTTCCGCTTATCCCATGTTACTTTAAATACGTATTTTTTGTTGAAATCATAAATGTCTTCACTGTAGCTTCTCTATTATGTCCACACTGAAACACATATTTTAGAGATTGTCAATTTAGGAATGTGTGGCTTTTGAACCGTCGTCAGTGGTGGTTTCAATCAAGATGACGAGGTGGGATGCTGAACACAGGCGGGCGGCGCTCGCACTGCTACTGAAAACCATTCAATCCACGTAAATTCCAACTAAAAAGTACAACTAACTTTAGTCCCATTAGCGTCCTGATACTCCAGCCCAAAGTAGTCCATCTCCAGCAGATGCTGCTGCCGGCACACCTGATCGAACAGCACTCTGCCGTTCGCTTTCGACTGTTGACAATAAAATAATACGTTAGGTGCGAAGTCCTTTAGGCATACACGGACCACGCCACAACCACAAAAAGCCGCCGCCTATATAAAGCTAGAAAGTGGCTGAGTGTCGCCGTATATGTGTTGCAGGGATGTGATAAAATCAGCGACTTGGCCAAATCCCTGAGAGATTTTGTCTAATCCCGGGAAATGATAATCGAAAGGAGCGTTCCGTGCTGGGTATCTCTCTCGTTGACCGTGTGCCAAAGGTCGAAATTCGACGGAAAACGAAGGTCGCAGATGTAGGCAAACGAAGGCATGCGATTGGCACAGGGCCGGGGAGATTGGCGCTTTAGAGAAGAAGCCTATGCCCAGCGTGGGTTGATGTGGGCTGAATATGATGATGATGATGATGATGAGTTGTCACTTGAATTTAGACGGCAACGTGATTTTTTTGGGAGGTTTGCTGGATTGGCCGGGTTGGGACTGCTCTGTCGAAATCGTGTAATTTACTACCCATCAGCAATCAATCCGCTTAATTGCAGGCTAAGGATGAACCGGCGTTCCCGCGAGTGTATTCATGGTCATAACCTCAAAGTTGATACCATCTTGTGCTGAGAAACATCTAGTTCGGAACCTCGACCTCCGCGCAAGAGTGTTGGACGGTCGCGAGGGTTCGGAGCCTCACCGCGAAACCACTGCGTTAGTCAATCAGACTGTGACATGTAAAATTCGGCTCGAATGTCGAATTTGTTTTAGGAGGCAATCGTGATTGAAATCGAGTATTGTAGCCATCAATCCTCCAAACGCGAGTTTTGTTGATCAAAAGGTCATTCGGCGACGCCGCGGGGTGTTCTCATTGTTATAGTAAGTGAGATATTTGAATAGTATTTAGTTGTTGTATCCTCATGCATAGTACTGCATAATGTTTGTAAGTCAGCGCTAGCTAGGCTATAGCTTGTCAAATTCGTAGGTAGTACTCCTATGGTCTGCGGGCGACGGGGGACGAAAGTTGCAAGATGCCTTCGCCTTCCCAAAAGAAGGTTGCTGTTGGGTTACGACATCTTCATCGAGATCTCCATCTGGGTACGCACCCGGAACAGCTGCGCAACTCCAGGTTGGTGTCAGTGGAATGCCATCAGCTCAAGGTCACCATTAGATAAGGTATTCTTCGTAAGGTAGGAAATTAGGTAAGGTATGAAATTCTTCCACGGTTGGACTTTGTTCATTCTAGCTCATGGGCCATTAGTCTGAGTCCGGCCGTGGTGGAAGGTCGAACAGATAAAATGATGACATGATTTTAACAAATCCCTGAACGAATCTAGGGATTTGATCAAATCCCGAAACTGGTTTAGTGAAATGAAATGACAAAAACAAAACTTGTAATGTAACTGCTGGTCGAAAATAAATGCCAAATAAGCAAACAATACGGTTTTGTGAAACTACTTATGCTCCGCTCCGCTTCGCTCGGCTCCATGTAGCATATGAAGTAACACAACCTAACTTTACTATCTGGAAAGAAAGTGACTTATAGCAACAAATTTGTCTCTAAATTTTAGTAGAAACTAGGCGGGGCAAAGAAGGGGGCAGGTCACAAAATAAGAACAGAAATCTATTTTTGATATTTCTTTAAAATCGGATAAGCTAGGGATTCGACGAATTCACTAGATTTAGTTCAGGGATTTCGTCAAATCCCTAGATCTGTTTAGGGATAAGTCAAAGCCAAAGTTCTTTATTACTGTAGATATTTACATATACAGTATTATAGTATCTGTGCATATATACTACTCAAAAGAAAATAGGGGCCACTAAGTATTTTGATTGCTACGAGAAAAATATAGTAAACAGTAATGTATATTTATTAAAATAACATGTAACAAGGCTTTTGTTTTAACTTATGCTAATAACCATTTAATTGTGTAGTCAATTGTTTCACTTATTTCAATTAACATGAAATTAGTCCATTGTCAATAGCAAAAACTAAACAGAAACTCTTTGCAAAACAAAACAAAAACTGACACAAGCTGTTTTTTTAATGGTTTAGTAACGGGTGTGTCCTCCTCTCCTGTTTTCACACTCCTGGAGCCTTGAATGCATACTCTCGATTAAGTTTCTGATGTTTTCATCAGGTATCTCTTCCCACGCACGTTTCAGAGCATCCATAAGCTGTTGCTGGTTGTGAACCTCTTGCTCATGCTCCCTAACTCTTCGTTTTAATTGGTCCCACATATGATCTATTGGATTTAAATCCGGACTATACGCTGGCCATGGTAGGACACGAATATGGGAGTCATCCAGTACAGTCTGAGTGGCCCGAGCTGTGTGTGGGCGGGTATTGTCATGCATTAACCAGAACCCTGGCCCCACTCTCTGTGAGAATGGAATCACATGAGGCCTGATGACTTCATCGATGTACCGTTGTGCTGTTACTGTGCCTTGATTTAAGAAAACCAGCTCAGTTTTGCCTTATAGGTTAATCCCATCCCAAACCATCACACTAGGACCTCCAAAGCGGTCAATTTCCTTGATACAGACATCGGAAAATCTCTCACCCTGTCGTCTCCATACTCTAATCCGCCGATCATCACTACAAAGCTTCACTTTACACTCATCTGTGAAGAGCACCATACCCCATTGATTCATGCTCCAATCTGAATGTTCGCGGCAAAAACTTAAACGATTTCCACGTTGAACCCTAGATAAAGGGATTCGTACTACTCGGCGTCTGGACCTTTGCTGGTCTTCATGCAGTCGATTACGTATCGTTTGGTCACTAACACGAGTCCCCGTTGTCAACCGTAGGCGATTTTGTAACTTACGTGCCGTCACAGAGCGCTCTCGAGCGTCTCGTCTCGAGCGCTCAGAGGTATTATTATTATTAGAGAATGCACCGACCCTTGAAAGAATTGCTAACCTTCGAGAGTCTAAATCGGGGCGCACATAGTCTGTGATTATTATGTTAACCTAAGAAATAATTCTTAGGTTAACATTACAGCTATCGCTAAGTTTGGATATGTTAAAATCATGTCATAGTTTTATCATTTCCCGTGATCTGATCAAATCCCTTACGGATTTGGTAAAGTCCCTGATTTTATTATATTCCTGCGACATATGCGTCACGAGCGCCGATGTCTACCGGCGCTGATGCCGAGAACAGGATAAATCAATAAATCTCACATATTTCCCAATCATCAAAAAAACCTCTGTCTGCATAAGACAGAGGTTTTTTTAAATCAGATTTTTTTCACTCCAGTCGAGCGCAGATAATAGTCGAAAACATAATATCCCATTTTCTACATTTCTTCTTATTACTCTTACATTGTTGAGTTGAGTATTTTGTAGTATTTTTAGAAACCATTACTTGACCCTTCTCAGCGGGAAAAGGAAACATTAATGTCACAAAATATCATTCAAACTTTATCTACGTCGTCCTGCCATGTATTTATAGATTTCACAAAAGAACCGACATACTTTGCAATAAATAATTAATAGTAAAAAGCATTTTTATTGAAGAAGAAAATAAACTTTAAATTGATGACCTCTGTGGCGCAGCGGTTGTGGCTCTGCCTACCATGCGAGAGGTCCCGGGTTCGATCCCCGGCTGGGGGTAAAAAGAAAAAAAACCCCAGGTCTTGGATTTTTATATGTGTATGACGTCGCTGTCTCTGGATCTCACGACACAGGGTATCCTAGTGTGGGGCCAGAAGCAATGTATGTGCCTACATGTAAATGTTTATGTAATTGAATCATCAATTTATTACACAAATTGATGATTTATTACACAAATTGATGATTTAATTTAAAGTTTATTTCCTATTGATATATGATGTTAAAGCTGGTTTCGATATTTAATTACCTATTTTAACCCAACGGACCCAATTTATGGAACGGAACGGAGGCGATATATATTTATATGCGTTTGGAGTTAGAGGTTGTTTGTGTGTGTGTGTATGTGCGTGTGGAAAACTACTGGACCGATTGCATTGCGGTTTTTTGCATTAAGACGCTGGGTGACGTCAAATTCGGTCAAATGCTCATCTATGAAACGCCAGTCCTCCTAAAGGATTCACGTTCCAACTCCAGAAAAATATATGTTATAAAGACATCCCTTTCCTTTAATCTGTGTGTTTGAAAACATCATATGTCAATGGGACTATATGAAATGAAATAAAATTATAATCGAAAGATAGATAGATAATCCATTTATTCACTGTTAAAATACACACAAAAACAGTTTTACAGATCATTATACAAATGATTAAAATTATAAGTAGGTCAACTCAGCTATACATGTGTATATTCCACAGTGAATAAGCCCTAGCTCAGCATATGTTATAAGTTATCTGCGCTGCGCTGGTAATTCTGCCAAGAACCCATAATAAATGTTGTGCACCTAAAACTTGCTAAATCTTGATTTTTCTTAGTATCTCAATGGTGCGACGCGGCTCAGTTATGGTTGTATATACGTGCGTTTCCAAGGAAGAAGCAACATATTTTTCCTTCTTCCGCTCGGCTGACCAGTTATAATGGCAATAGCAACAATACCTAAGCATTCTCATCCAATCGCCTGCAGCCCTCTTGAGAGCAATCTCGGCAGTTTCTTCAGAATGTTTCAGGGGAACAATATTCATCTCCCTTTTCCAAAGGCGTAGTAAAGTTTAAGTTTCTAGAATCTAGAGATTAAATAACTTTCTAACATTTACCCAGATGGGGTGGCAGAGTAGAGGCAAAGTTTTGCGAACTAAACCGACTAGGTCATATTGACATTAAACATGCCTAATCATAATATGCACTATTACAGCGCGAGCCAATATCTATGTCACCGTAAGATAGTCAAAACCGTTAGTTGATAAACTAACGCGTTAGATGATCAACTGTCGACAGACCGTAAACCAGACCGACAGGGTTTAGAATTTACGTTTCTTTTGTTCTAACATGACAACCTAACACGAAGACTATTCAGGGGCTTCGCTGCGCTCGCCCCCTCTAGTCTTCACCTAAGCTACCGCAGTGTTGGCCCTGGTATTTCGTTTGCAATTCAAGTTTAAACCAGTTTACTGTTTAACAGTTTTAACCGTTAGTTTATCAACTAACGCGTCATATAGTAAGCAGTACGCTACAGTTTACTATCTGTAGATAGTTAACCAACTAACGAGAGAAAAACCGTTAGTTCTTAGGTTGACATCTATATGGATAATTTTCATATCGATTTTGGTTTCACTGTTGCAATTTGATACGAAGCTGAAAGATACCGTTATTTCAGCCCATGAGAGTGTGGCGAAAACCTGACCTAATTCGTACCCACGTCATCATGTGACACGCACAAACCCACCCCACATCATTCATTATTGATCACTTTAACTTTAGATGTCGTTAGGAAGGCATTAGTCCAGTGAGGAAGCAACTTATATTATGAGTCCAAACTTTCATTGAAATTAATAGACCTATTAATTTCAATGTAAACAAATAAGTCGAGATTTCCCATATCTGTTCAGGGACATATCCATTATTATCTTATACCTTCTGTCAACAAGGGTAAGATTAGATCAGACTGAATAATTATTGAATTAATGTTAATGAATAATTAATAGCCATAGCTTTTGCATGAAACTGAAAGTTTAACACAAAAGCGCTCAGATGATTATATTCAACCCATCAACTTCAAGAAGTCCTACAAGTTATTCTGAGGTATATAGATCAGGGTGCATGCGCACTATTGTGCACAGCCAATGCTGAACAAACTAAGGGTAGTTGTTAAATAGGTTTTCTGTCGCGGTGATCCCATCTCATCTCATAATTAAGTTACGAGTGTCCTGGGTGCCATGAGACAACTCACTAAACACCTAACGGCACTAGACTGTGTTGTGCCCGGGCTGAAAATGGATGTCGAGTTTTAGATCTAAAATTCTTCTTGCAATTTAGGCCTGTCCCATAAACGGGCAAGAGTGGACTGGATAGGCCTGTCCCATAAATGGGCAATAGTGGACTGGATAAGCCTGTCCCATAAATGGGCAATAGTGGACTGGATAGGCCTGTCCCATAAATGGGCAATAGTGAACTGGATAGGCCTGTCATTGCAGGCCGGGCATTGCAGGCAGGCCAGGATTCATAACCGACCAACTCATCAAAGTTTGAGGACACTTAAAGGCAAGGCTGGCCCTCGCTCGGATACTGATGACGCAGTTTAAGCTGTACATTATTCGTGGAGCAGTAGGTGCATTCGGCTATAAGACGTTTGCGCGATCATTTGATATGTTTCTGCATTCTCTTTGTGTTTGATTGATTAGTATGACAACTTGAGTAGGACATAAATTAGTATGCAGAGAGTCGTCGTAGTTGTCGCTCTGTGCTGTACCTACTTGAGAAAAGCCTCAGATTCAGGACCCCGGTGCCTGTTTAGGGTGACAACAGATAGATAGATATGGTTAAAATAGCCAATACTAATGAGTGTGTGAAACTAGAGAGAGTTAACCTAAGGATTTTTTTAATAATACACAACACAATGCAGTCCCCGTTCTTCAAAATATACAATTAAGTAAATTAGATCCTCCATTGTGAGGTGAGTCGACATTGTCTGACACAAACACTCTAATAAGACCTCAACCGCAGGGAATGAAATTGGTAACGGATCGTAGGGCCATAAAACTATTTGTAGCGAAACATCCAACACCCACACAGATTCTATCACAATTGTTATATTACTTAGACGTGGGTGTATTGGAGTAATTTGTTGGAAATGCTTAAATTCAATTTAGTGGTGAGAGGTAGAGGGCTCAAGATTACTTAAATGATGGGACTGTATGGGGTTAATCTGGTTCAATACAGACCTTGGTGTTAATAATTTTGAAATTAATTATTCCTGCTTATTAATTATGATAATGACATATATTGTATTAGTTAAGCATAAGCAATTTTAAAGAGATCTAAAAATCAATCTGTGGAAGTTTCTAAGCCCTTCTTCTCCCACAGTGGTTCAATGTAGAGAAGTGGCAAGAAATGACGATTGCTAAGTATATGTTAATATATACAGAAACAAAAAGAAAAAAAAGGGCGGTTGCGATACCTAAAAAATATATTTCAAAACCATTTTTTTCGGACTGCCTTATTTTTCAAAGAGGGCGAGAAACTTATGATTTCCTTATCATCCATTATCATGATATCCAACAGTTCTCTTTTTTGTCAATATTACTAGATTTATGACTAAAGACGTAACAACAAGTAGATCTTTAACACAAAACGACCTCTGTGGAGCGGCGGTTGTTCCAAAATTCCAAATGACTTTATTACTGTAGATATTTACACATACTTAGCAATCGTCATTTTTTGCCACTTTTCTACATTGTACTACTGTGGGAGAAGAAGGGCGTAGAAACTCCCACTGATTGATTTTTAGATCTCTTTTAAAAATTGCTTATGCTTAACTAATACAAAATATGTCATTATCATAATTAATAAGCAGGAATAAAGGAAGGTTGTGGCTCTGCCTACCACGCGAGAGGTCCCGGGTTCGATCCCCGGTTGGGGTAAAGAAAAAACCCCCAGGTCTTGGATGTTTATTTGTGTGTGACGTCGCTGTTTCTGGTTCTCACGACACAGGGTATCCTAGTGTGGGGCCAGAAGCAATGTATGTTGCTTTATGTAAATTTTACTAAAACTGAACTAAAGACCAAAATTGTCTAATCAAATCCTCTAAATCCATAGTAGGTCGCCCATCCCGCTCCTAGCGCATCGAAACTACAAAGCGCAGTAATACATATCTGGCATTAGTGGGGTACTAGGAACATACCTTACGACTTCCCTCCGTTCGCTATAAAGATGCATGCGACCATGGAGAAAATACTTGCTCCATGGTCGCATGCATGTATATGTCACCGTAAGATTGTCAAAACCGTTAGTTTATAAACTAACGCGTTAGTTTGTAAACTATCGACAAATTGAAAACCAGACCGACAGGGTTTAGAATTTACGTTTCTTTTGTTCTTACATGTCACTAACACGAAGACTATTCGGGGGCTTTTCTGCGCTCGCCCCTCTAGTCTTCACCTTAGCTACCGCAGTGTTTGCTCTGTTTTCCTTTGCAATTCGAAAAACCAGTTAAAGTAACGCGTCATATCGTAAGCAATACGGTACAGTTTACAATTTATCGATAGTTTGTAAACTAACGAGATAAAAAAAGTTAGATTATAAACTAACGGTTTTGAAAATCTTACGGTGACACATACAATACTGCGACAGAATTTATACCACCGTAAATTAAGGTTAGAGATACAAGCTTCATATCTAACTAAGCCTTTATCTCAAACCTCAAGAAATATCCTTAAAATGTGGCGCTATATATAGTATTTTTTACGACCGCCGAACACATTTTGAGATAATTTCTGTGGCCCAGAAATATGGACGTCATAAACCTTCAACCAGGGAAGCCCCGGGAATGCAATTTTCCGCAACATTGTCCATGGCATAATCGACCTTATCACGATCAACAATTTAATACGCCCCAGTCCGTATGCGGGCGGACAATAGCAACTAACAAATGGGGATCAAATTGATGAGCCGTACTTAACGAAGAGGGGACTCTCGCTTCGAGGTCGTGATAATAAATCTGTGTATCGTTTGTCAGTCAATCAGGTGATGGTTTCCTTTAGGATTTGTACCCATGTTAACTCTTAGATAAAATATATCAGTGCCTACCTACACCACTACGTGTTCACGCTAGTTTATTTCTCCATCGTCATTCGTCATGGTGTTCGTAGACGTCCGCTGTTCCATCTGCCCACGGTGCAGACCAATTATAGAGAAAACTCCTTCATAATAAGAGCATGCTCAACATTCAACGGTCTCAATGACGATGTTGACGGTGTCGATGATGACATTGATATATTCTGCAGCAGTGCGCAATCATTGAGAGCATCTATTATAAGGAAATTCGTCTCTAAACAACGAGGGGTGATAAAGGTATGTGGTTATGCTAGCATTATCCTATACACTCATATCTAGGATGAATAGGTATCATGTTTGGTCTCTGTATAGTTTATGGACGGTTTATGGAAACAAGTATATACATATATTTTTTTAATGTTTGAGTATGACCTATGAGTCCTGTGTGTTATATATTTAAGTATACTATAAAATTATTGTTTTGCTTCTAGAAAAATAACTGTGGGAGGTTGTCATTGGCTTCTTAGTTAGTATAATTATTAGCATATGCTTAAGAAAGCTGTTACCTTCCCCAAAAATGTAAAATAAAAATATATTTTTTTTAGAACAGTTTGCACTAGCAAGCTGCTATTTCGGACTGCTCTTTCCGTGGTCTTCTTTCATAGAAGTGGTGAACGTAGAGCAAACTTGGAATGATAAATTGCGCATTGTTTGTGGTTATTCGCCGTAAACACAATGCCTTTAAGGAATTTCTGGCAACTTTTCTCTATGGATATTTTGTGCAGGTTTAGGTAGATGTATTAGGAATAACAAGAGCAGCAGGCAAGCAACGCCAGGTGGTAAACACTGGCCCACAACAAAGAGGGGAATGCGTCGACGATGGCAGTGGTTTATAAATATCGCGACGCAGACTGAGGACCTGCCGCAAGTGTAGTGTAATGCCACTTGTGAAGGAGTAGCGGTGCTCAGAACAGAACCCTTAGCACAACATCTGCATATAGACTCTATAGCAATCGCATATTTACATTTTGGCGTACCGCATTTCGTATAGCTCGCACTAACGACAGATTTCCATCTTGTCATCAGCTGTCAACAAGTGGAAGTAAATATCGAGTTGGATATTCAAGGCATTGACAATATCGACTGTGGCGCTTATCACGACCTGACATTGTATCTTGGTTTCCTACCACAAACACAGAACAAACCTCGGTCCTCAAAGGAAAATGATCCCATTCTAAAACAGACCACAGCAAAATAGACAATCCCGGATTATTGTGTATATTGTGGTTAATCTGAGGTAAGTAATGCTAGTCCATTGTCGAAAGGAGATTTTCTCAAATTGGAACTCGGGAAAATAACACAAGCTTCAACTGAAGCCGAAAAATATATGAAATGCTGATTTGGTTTATTATTATTATATTTTGGCTAAATCAGAACGTGATGATCCACCAACATCCCCTAGCTTACCTATAGTGTTTTGGAGCCCTTATGGTGGATTCCATAACCGACTACCACAATAAATGACTACCACTTAAACTGGCTATACATTTAATTTGTGACTTGTCTAATACCTCTCCTAGACTAGAACTGATAGATATACCTAGCTAGCTACAATAAAGACATGCAAAGGCAAATTCAAAGTCTAATTTATTTATTACTGTAGACATTTACATACAAACGTATTTTTTTCCCTTTTCTCTACATTGGACCACTGTGGGAGAAGAAGGGAGTAGAAACTCCCACAGATAGATCACTTTTTAAAATTGCTTGAGCTTAACTAATACAAATATTACAATATTAATTATTATAATTAATATTTGGGTGTTTCTCTGCTATTTGGAAAATCGTCCATACAAGACTGTCCTGACGTAATTTTATTAAATGTTGAGAATGTTTGTTAATAAAATGAAGGGCAATAATAAATTAAATATATATCTTAAAAAAGCCCACACATTATCCGCTTGATTTTTGAGTTATGGACGAATTTTTGCAAAACCGTGACAGGGGACTGTTGTAACCATCCAGGGGAATGTTTTATGGACAAAAACAATTAGTATTTTTGTTTAAGTAATTAAAGTCTTTATTTTTCTTTGCCAGTCTTAAATTATGTATTTTTTTTAAGTATAAACAGTATGAAAACAAATCTTACCTATTCGTTAAACTTAATAAAATAACTTTTTAATTATCACAACCAATACTTTTGGAGTAACTTAAGTAATTAACATTAATTGTACGCATTACAAACAAATCAGTCTTAACATTGTACTTTAGGGGAAAATATTTAAATTAACTAATTTTTCTCAAAGACCGGTACTGATACAGGGAAATAATAAAATAATGTTCTCTCTTTTAGACTTAGATCTGGATCTGGTAACTTCTGCAATATTTGGTCAAAACTGACATCAGAAATATCATTTTCGTCCATTCTAAACTTGTGGCCCTTATTATCACAAATTTTCATAAAAGTTACCGTTAGTTCGCCTTCCTCATTATCAACTTTAGTGATAACAGCAGCATAACGATATTCTGTATTTCTAACGTTAAACTTGACTAGAACGTAATCACCACTGTTGTACTGCTGTTGGTTGATTGTGCTGGGCCCTGCACTATTCTCAGAATCAGTATTGATATTGTCACACGGTCGTGTAATTTTAGTTTCTGTAATAATGTTACTATCCGGCGAATTATGGGCTAGTCTGGTTTCGCTATCGGATTCTGAGTCTGTGTAAACGTCCTCAACGCGAAGTTTCGTCACTTGGTACTTCATAACACCTAGATTAAAATGCTGACACTCTTTTTCACAAGAGCAGCTTAAACTTTTCATTACAAGCTTTTCAGCACCTTTCGGTAATCCCAAAGGGCATCGTGATATTTTACACTTAATCTGATGTATTTTGAGGGTACCATTGAAACTTTTCAGATTTTTAGCGTCTTTCTGAATACCGTTAGTCATATTATTAATTGCATCATCGTCAATCGCAAACATGGTAATTGCAGGACATCTTTGTTGCACAGATTCAATAAAAGATTCCAAACTGTCAATGTCACCCCCCGCAGCAACGATGGCATCTGCGGTCCTTTTACATGTAGCTCCAACACCATCTGCGGCACCCTTGCCATGCCCACTCTCCGAGAAGTTCCAGGAAAACTTTTGTATATGTGGAACCTCTTCATAAAGCCTTGTAGCCAATATATGGAACATAGTTTTGTTCCGATACTGGGTAACGGGTCCGTCGCTTATAAAATGGATGCAGGTAATATGCGTCGATAAAGTTTTGAAAATTGCCTTCAAGTGTTCCCATATAGCAGCTGGTGAATGTGCGGTGTTTTTCGAAACAGTACATAATAGGATTTCGTCGAGTCTTTTGTGTAAACTACGACAGTGTGGAGACTGAGCTGAAGCCTAGACCCTCCAAAATGATATGCCTGTATTTCTTCATTATACTTGGTACAGTAATTCTCTGAAAAGTCCATAAGTATTGCAACTTCGCTATCACTAAGATTTTCTTTTAACTCCTTAAAGGCTTTGTACTGATGCGATATGTTTCTTTCGTGCTTATAATACGCATCCAATTCCTCGTGCAGTTCTTTTATCAGTTCAACCGGACGTACCGTTAGAATTCTTTTTACATACTTTGTTATAGATCGTACTTTATTCAACTTAGGATCCTTATAATCTTGTTTTTCGGCTATCCATTTTTAAAACGTTATAGGTTTTGTATCATCAAATTCTTCGTAATCGGGATTCTTGTTGACACAACGCAGGCATTCCCGAGATAAACATTTCTCATCATAACGATCGCAGCAAGTGTTTTCGAGCAATTTATTGTGATTATCGTAACGCAGAATCTTTCGACAATGCAATGCAGTCAATTTCAAATCAATATTAGCATGTTTAATGCAGAGGCATGTATCCCGTTCGTTTATCTTAGGTGTTACCACCCAGAAAGGACGTAAACGACAGAAAGTCTGGTAACTGATTCGACCAGAGTTATTATTCTGAAATTTCTTGTTTAAATTAGATATTGTATCTAATAAATATCTTTTTTGTTTTTTGACTCCGTTTCTGGTCACACATTCCCGTTTTCCTGCACCAATTCGACTATTATCATCATTTTCATAGAAGTTTTGAACTGTCTTCAAGTGTTCTTTCGAAATTAACGCTAGTCGAGTGCGTTTCATTGGTAATAAAGAGTGATTTTTAGATTGCTGAACTCTCTTGTACGATACAGCACTATTTTGAACCCTCCATAACTTATATTTTTTTACTATTGCACCAGATACCACTTTTCCAAAAATATCCTTCTCTTTTTGCGTTTTTAAGTCTGCATAGTTCTTTTTTAATTGTTTATTCAATACTTCCCCGAAAAGCGCCTTTTTAACAACATCTTTTCGAGTTTCTGGAGTATCACACATTCTTGTTAGTTTTGTGTTAGGTGTCTCTTCATTTTTACTGTTATTGTTAACCTTCATTTCTAACCGCTGTAACCTCTTTTTATACTTTTCCATTTTCCGTTTGTATTCCTTAATCATAAGGTTTTTTTCTTTCAGTACCCTTTCGCGTCTCTTTTTAGCATTTTTCTTTCTTGTTTTAACTACTTCATTTTCTGATGATCTTAAAGGTGCCTGAGGTTCTTCTGCGGGATCCTCTGAATCAGGTGTATTTTCCCTTGCAAAAGTTTTTGTTACGTCTTTCATGACTTTTTTTTTGCACGATACTTAGAACAATGCTCTTTCCAAACGTTTTTTACAGCCTTATGCTCACGACGACTCATATCTTTAACTAATTTTCTTTGGCCTTTTTCTTTTTTCTTTTGATATTTCCGCCTTTCTTTTTCTTTCAATCCTTCTTTTTTTTGAGGGTCAATTTTGAGTCTTTGGTATCTCAAACGCTCAGCAGTACGTTTTTCTTCCAGTATTTCTTCTCTTGTTTTGGGTGGTTTCTTTTTCGGTGGCATTTTGAGATAATACCTACGAAAGAGACGATACTTTTAATGGTCATAACCTAAGAAAACAGTCCCCTGTGGTATGAACAGTCCCCTGTGCTATGAATTGACAGGGGACTGTTGACCAGGGGACTGTCATTTTTACATGAATACATAATAAAACAATATCATTTAAAAACAGTCAGATAAACGAAACAGATGTGGCTACGTACTAGATGATCAATTATTTTAAACGAATTGTCATTAATAACACTCTTTAAATAGTAAAAAAAAAGCTTACCAGTGGACTGTTTTCGCTAACGGCCGAGACGCGTGGTTCACCAGCTGACGCAATAGTAGCAAAAATTAAGATGGCGGCTGCCCGCTTAGCTACACAACCGAACGAAGTTCACACCGATTGCGTTCCGTTTCACGATCTAATGCTTCGCGCAGAAACTAAATTTGACTTCAGCGCGGTTTTAAAATTTTAACAGGGGACTGTTTGAATAATTTGAGGACAGCATTCGCACATAGATATCTTGATTAAATATCGATTGTAAAAATATAATTGTGATGTATAAATATGGTTACTGTTTTTGTTAATGTATTTGGATATTTTTTATTCAATTATCAACGGCAGAAAAAATAATATTTGTAACAGATTTGTAATTCTGGAAAAGGGACGTACCAGGGGACTGTGTTTTGACACGTTTGAGGTTCGTTTATTCGAATATTCAATTATTAAATTACTTGATAAGTTGTGGCGTGCCAAGAATACCTAATACTATGTCGGTATTGATACAAAAAATTGAGAAATTTAAAGATTTATTACATAAAATTACCTTAGGACAGCGACTTTCCATTTAGTGGAGAAATGCCCATTTAATAAATAATTACAAACTTATTAACAGCAAGGACTGTGTTGAGCTAGATTAACCCTATACAGTCCCATCATTTAAGTAATCTTGAACATTGTAATATTCCTTTTTCGACAAAGTCGCTTTAACAAGCTTTTTATAGTAGTTTATGTGATAATGGAGGGCATTAATACTCGAGAGTGGGTCTATGAAACGAGCCGAAAGCGAGTTTCATAATAATATCACTCGAGAGTTTTAATGCCTAATTATGTACAGTTACATACACTAGTTTATCCACACACATATCATAAGCTCTCTGAACCGCTTGTTTGACCGGCATTGTGGCTCTGCAATTGTTCAGTCTGTTCTGTGTACCAACTTCACGCAGGCGGGCGTCGGCATTCGAAATTTGAATGTCAGTACCAACTTCACAGACAAACTAGGGACGGCACGCAGGCGGGCGTCGGTGTTAGAAAATTTAAATGTCATAATATGTAGAAAAATCACACATTATGGTCATAATGTGTAATTTATCAGATAAGAAATGAGTTTTTACCAAGTAGTTTAACATCATGCTGATCGTAACGTGCGGTTTTTGTACGCAGTAAAGAGGGTTTATGATACGTGTGTAAATAAAATTGCTAATGCACTGACCCTTGAAAGAATTGCTAACCTTCGCGAGTCTAAACCGGGACGCAACTAGTCTGTGATTATTTCTTAGGTTAACATTACAGCTATCGCTAAGTTTGGAAAATGTTGTAAGGTTTTTGCGTATATTATGTTTTCGAAAATAAATTGACTAGCTACAGTTAGTATGTCAATTTCTTTAAAAAGCTCTCTTAAGGAGTATGTCCGTTTTGAATTATAAATTGCTTGAATGCTCTTTTCTGTACAATAAAAATAGTTTGAATATCCGCTGCTTTCCCCCACAACAAGATACAATGGGACATGACACTATGAAACTAACTATACTATACTAGCCTAGATGTAGCCACATCCGTGTTTTGTCTGATGGTGATAACAGCGTAAGCCACCGAACTTAATTTACCAGTTAATTTATCTTTGTGGGGTCCCCAGTGCAATTTGCTATCAATGGTTATTCCAAGAAACTTCGTATCATTTACTAATTCTAACGTGTTGCTGTCTAACACTAAACTGGTCTCAACTTGCCTGACATTTGGAAGTGAGAATTTGATACACTTTGATACAAATGCAGTCTGCGCAATGAATAGCTGTGTCATGTGGCTATATAGACTATCATAGCATTAAATAAACAAACAACTCTGCGTAACTATGATATCAACACTGAAGCCCTAGAAAACCCGCATCGCAACGGAATCTCCACTTGCTAAGCAATAAGGTGGTGAATAGCACCGTTTACGGGCGACTTTGCAGATAGGATTAGCCAGTGTAGTGCATCGGTGATCCTACTTCGGAACGCCGAGCACGCTTGAAAGCAAATGTTTCAGAATGGTAAGCGGTTGCTGAACTTAAATAGGGTGCGACAACAAGGGGTGATGCGATCATTTTGCTCCAATAGATTTACCCGCAATTATTAAAGCAAAAGATCGAAGAGCAATTTGAAGAACAAGATGATTAATGAACGTTGCCGGGGAGATGTCAAAATGCTGGGAGGTTATTTTTTTTACTAACACACATAAAATGAGATAAAATGTAAGGTCGGGTGGGTGGATGCCATCTACCCAATGGCCTTGCATAACTCAAGATCCATCAGCTAGCTAAACGGATTTTTTAGGATACAATTACGTAATGTTATCGAATCCTCCTAAAATGTAGATCGAACTCATCTCTCTGAAGGCGTGATTGCGTTCACCAAATTAATTAACTTGCCTCAAAATATATTGTCTTGGCTCCTAACTTACATGAACTGGATAGCGAATATTCAACCCTTATTATCAAGTAACGTACATTGAAGCTCCTATCCCATCCGTTGTGCAACAATAAACATTGAAGAAAAAATACTCTACGAAGAGAAAAGAGCAGAGCTCGTGAGAGAGCAAAAAAGTATTTCAAAGGGAGGTGTGAAAATTAGAGAAACCTATTTTATTTATACTGTTCTTGTTTACTTTAATTTCACAACGCATCATCTATAAAATATTTGCAACTTAAAGAAACTCTATTAAAGCAATGCGAAATTCGGTCTTGATAGATTAATATAGGATTTGTAAATATTCGATAAAACGTACAAGAGAGGAAAATAGATCTGAGAGACTGCCAAGTCAAACTTAAGAGCGATCAATATTTGAGCTCTAGGTGATCAACTTGGAGACATTTTTATGTCGTGTACTACATAAATTATGCTATTAGTAATTAATTAATTACTCACACATAACCAATTTGCTATGTTACCTTGAAACTAGATAAGATGAATCTCATTTGCATGCCGAATTAGATTTCATCTTCTCTCTTTCCTCTCTCTCTCTACTTCAACAACTCTTCCCGCTCTCGTACATGCTATACCGCCATAAGAACACCATCGGCCTATCTTTCGGGTATTTTACTCCCTCTGAAATACTCCCCATCCTCGGGAGACAAGTTACAAAAGGACTCGTGCTTTACTGCCACACAATTAGCAAAAATTTTTTTCAATTAGTCCCAGGCCACGAACATCTCACGATAGCAAAGGCTTGCTCTTACGGGAACATAATAACGCTAACTTCCTCCCAGCCTTTTCAACTGTCGACACTCAAGTTCTTGAAACTGGAAAAGAGACAAATAAAGCTTTTTGTGGGTGTCGTATTCACTCACACTTTGAGGCACTGGTATGTACCACCCATATTGTGGCTTTTCCACATTTGATTTTGGAAGACAGCAAACCTAGTGTGACGTCATAATTTGTGTTCGATTCCAAATCGATATTCGATCGATGGTTTCTGAACGGCCATTTTGGATTTGACGTTAGCTGCCAACCTGGCAGTTTTTTGACAACTGACGGACGAAAGCCCTCGCAATGTAAACGCGTTTTGGTTAGGGTATTGAAATTAAATCGCAGGCCATCTGGAATGTATTCGGGTTTCCCTCAGGATTGTTAATATAGCTGAGTGTGTTATTGTTTCTCGAACCAGATAAAGTTCGCATTTTCGTGCCCGATTGTTTTTACCACGTAACATAACCTGTGTTGGAACACTGTGCTCATTGAAGCTGGCCCGCCAGTCATACCTGGTTGGCTGAAGAACCTGTCTACCAAGAAGAGCCTAGGGTGCACCCGGGCCTTGCAGAGAGACAGGAGGTTGACGGGACCGAAGCACAGACCAGGTTAGATCGACCCCAATTAACTTCAGCTCGGTGAATCGCCGACGTTCACACTTCTTGGCAACTGATCGTTACGCTACCTCGTAGCTGATGGGCCCCTACGAGGTCATTAGGTGCTGAGAAGCCTGAACACTTTGGTAGCTAGAGCGTGGCTTCCTGAGATTTGCAGCCGTCAAGGGCTCCAGGAAGGCACGATTTGGGACTATCAATCTGTAGGTATAGGCGGTTATTAGGTAACTTGGTTGTTGTTCCTATATCCACATAGATTGGTAGTATTGTAAGCTATAGGTCTATTGCTGGTAGTAGATAGACAGATATTGAATTGAAAATTGCATTGAATTACCAGTTAGTCAATCTATTAGTGGTCTAGTAATGCTATTGAATGAATGTTTTGGTTAACATAGGTAGTTACATCTATTGATAGCAGGCTATTACATTGTTTTCAGTTTATAGCAATTTATAACTTGAACTAATATTGACTATCTGTGTGTGTTATAATGATAAAGGGAAACTAAATTGTATTTACAGAATTTATATAGATATAAAACTCGGTTCCTATTGTTTCAGGAAAACAACATTGTTTAAGTTGTGGTTTAGGGTTCCCTCGTTTGGGTTGTAGACTGGAGGGTCCAATAAAATTGAGTTACTGCAAATTGTGAGTAAGTATCGTTCCGATCATGTCGTTATCTGAAATCCAGAAGGGTGTTTCTAAGGAACTCAGATGGTTTTCCTCCGCACACGGTCTGATAGACCGTTTAGATAGGCATGATGTGGTATTGGAGAGGTCTATGGACGTCAAGGAACGTTACAATAGGGTGCTCGAATTGTCCGCGCAGGCGGAATCAGTTGCTGGTTGCGCACCTGACAGGCTGTCACGGTTGATAGGGGATGTCGACCAATGTATGGAGATGGCAGCTGCTATCACGCAGAAGGCTGCGGACATACGTAGACAGCGCGAGTCCAGCCATGGTGGTGACATTGAAGCACCTCTGCCGCTTCAGGGATCGGGGTCCAGGTTACCTGCCATAACTATGCCTACTTTTGACGGAGTGTCCGGTGAATGGATGAGCTTCATCAATCTGTTCGACAGTTTGGTGCACATGCGATCGGACATTACCAAGTCTGTCAAGATGGCTCAGCTGGTGGCAGCATTGAGGGGTGAGCCTAGGGAGCTGGTCGCTCATTTGACAGTTACGGAGGGTAACTATGAAACGGCCAGGCAATTGTTGGTCAGACGTTACCATAACAAACGGAGGTTGGCCGATGCCCAACTGAACCGTTTGTTTAGTATCCCGGTTGTGAACAAGGTCGGGGCCATACAGACGGAGGTTTTGAACCCATTGTTGTCCGTCACCAAGGCTCTAGAGAATCTTGGACTTCCGGTTGGTGAATGGTCGTACCTACTGTTGTACATTGTACTTTCCCGCCTACCCGCTGACGTGCAGACTCGTTTCGAACAGTCTCACGGGAGGTCGGCCGAGGACCTGCCCGCCTTCTCCGACTTGGTCGGATTCTTGGAAGAGGAGGCTCGACGGGCAGAGAATTTGGGGTTGACGGTCACCCATCCTTCGGAGCCACAGAGAGCTGCCGGGAGCGCTGTGAGTAGGGGCCCTCCGACGAGGAAGGACCGCACCAACCGGCAGTCGTATGGGACTGTGAGTGAATTGACCCCACATGGTGAGACCTGCCCATGTTGTAGGCAGATTCGCCATGCTGTGGCCAATTGCAATAAGTTCGGGGAACTTAGGGTTCAGGGACGGCGCCGGATGGCCAAGCAGCGGAGCTGGTGTTTCCTGTGCCTCGGGCCACACATGGCTAGGGACTGCACGCGCACACAAATGTGCGGATATTGTGGTGGGCCCCACAACAATCTGTTGTGCATGAACCGGTCCGGCCAACAGCCTCCACAGGGCCGTACCCAGGGTGACACGGCATGGGGCCCTGAGAATTCGTTTGCGACTCGGAGCGCAACTCAGGGGCCAACGTCCCCACGTGCACAGGGCAGTACCAGGGTGCAGGGCCGCACTCAGGACCATTACATGGGGGGCCCTGAGTTTTCGGTTGCGACTCAGCATCCGACCCAGCGGGACATTGGGTGTGTTGAGCAGGCCGTAACGGGCGGGTGGCATGGGACACCTTCGAGCTATGCGGGTGCGGTTCGGACGCCGCCTCAGTTGTCGCCCCGCTCGTCGCCTCGTCCTCGTCGGTCACATGTGATGTCCCCCCCGCTCATGGAGCGGCCACGGTTGAATTCACGCCCACCCCCCTTTACGGGGAATCGTAGGTTGGGAATGGAACCGGCGCGTGGGCCATTTGTACAATGGGACCCTCTGGCGTATAGCTGCATACCTGATCGGTTACAGGCACAGTGGGGCCCCGGGGGTCCTCGCTAGGAATTTGCGGCCCAACCATTTGTTGCCCCCCAACCGGAGACGGTGGTGTTACCGATCGCCTCTGTGCTTGTTTGGGATTTGGCGGGCAACCCAACATACGTTCGCGCCCTATTAGATTCTGGAGCTCAGGGCTGCATTGTATCGAATGATTTAGCAAAATGGTTGGGCCTCAAGGTAAATAGGTATAATAAATCAATACGGGGCGTGGGGAATGTTACGGTTACGAATGTAGTTGGTCAATCGGTGATCACGTTCTCTCCACGTTATGACATTTTGACAAAAACATCCGTGCAAGCTTTAGTAATGACGCATGTCATGGGCAGACACCCCTTGGTGAAGTTGAATCCGGCCGTTCGATTCCTGATATCAGGACTCAAGTTGGCGGATCCCGATTTTGACACTCCAGCCCCGGTCGACCTGCTACTGGGAGCAGACGTTCTGGGTAGGTTTCTGTTGTCGGATCAGCGAGTTCTTTAGCCGGACGGGTTGATTGCTGTGGATACTAAGTTTGGTCACGTGATCATGGGTCCGGCATTGCCAATGGTTAGGCCTGCCGAGTCAGATGGCATACTTATTGGCTCAGCGTTGTCAGACGTTATCCAACGTTTCTGGGAGATAGAGGAACCTCCCACCGTTCGTCGAGTCGACGCAGACGAAGAAGAGTGCGAGTTGTTTTACCAGAATAGTACTGGTCGCCTTCGTTCTGGTCGTTTTGTAACTCGACTGCCTTTCAGGGCCGATCGACCGCCACTAGGAGAATCTAGGAAGATGGCTGAGACGAGATTGATGTCGATGGAGCGTAGGATGACAAGGGACGCCGTATTTAAACAAAAATATGTTGATTTCATGAGGGAGTATGAGTCGTTAGGACACATGTCGGTATCGGGTGTGGACTGGAGATCTGAGGATCATTGTTTCCTTCCACACCATGCCGTCCTACGAACCCCTACCGGCAAGATTCGAGTTGTTTTTGATGGGTCGGCACCTACCTCGAACGGGATGTCCCTGAATCAGTGTCTACATTCGGGACCCAAGTTGAGTCGTGATATTTCGGATATTCTCACGAGCTTTCGGAGGCACCAGATTGTATTTGTCGCAGACATTCGGATGATGTTTAGGCAAACGGTAATTCATCCGGCTGACAGAAGGTATCAGTTGATACTTTGGCGTGAGTCCACGGCCGAGCCAGTCAAGGTCTATGAGTTAAACACGAACACGTATGGGTTACGGTCTAGCCCGTATTTGGCGATGCGTACGCTGCGGGAGTTGGCGTCGCGTGACCGTGTGAGCTATCCTAGAGCCGCCGCTATCCTGGAGCAAGATTTGTACGTCGATGACGTCTGCACAGGGGCAGCCAGTGTAGAGGAAGCTCTGGACCGACGTGACGAGCTCATTCAATTGCTGGAACGAGGCGGCTATGAACTAAGTAAGTGGATGTCCAACTCCCCTGAGTTGAGGGCTGGTCTCCCAGATGAGTTTCAACAAGACCCGCACGTTTTTGAGAATCCTGACAACCCTAACATGTTGTCAGTACTTGGAATTCAGTACCGGCCCGTCCATGATGAGTTTACCTATCGGGTGGTTTTAGAAACACCGAAGGCCTGGACGAAGCGGTCAGTACTGTCAACGATTGCGAGAACGTTCGACCCGAATGGATAGATTTCTCCAGTCACCTTTGCTCTCAAATTTTATATGCAAAGGCTATGGGCGGCTCAGTTGACCTGGGACACCCACCTCTCAGGTGATTTGTTGACTGATTGGACGCGAATGTTCACCTCGCTATCGGACATAAATAATGTATCGCTGCCGAGGAAATTGGTCCCTGCTGGGGATTACAGGGCAACCCTTCACGGGTTTTGTGATGCCTCTGAACGAGGGTTTGCGGCAGCGGTTTATTTGCGAACCGTCACCTCCACCGGGGAGGTCGACGTGCGTTTGGTTTTGGCAAAAAGCAAGGTAGCGCCTATTCGGACAAGGATTCCAAAACTGGAACTGTCCGGGGCTGCTCTTTTGACCAAACTTTTGAATCACACTCTAACAGTGTTGCGTGGGTCAGTGGTTTTGGAGGATACGGTGTACGCTTGGACGGACAGCCAGATTGTTTTGTGCTGGCTGAAGGCTTCGGTCCATAACTTAGAGGTTTTTGTTGCGAACCGTGTCTCCCAGATTGTGTCGTCTGAGGTCCCACTGACCTGGAGACATGTACCAGGAGAATTGAACCCGTCTGATTGTGCATCCAGGGGATGTCAGGCTCCTGAACTCGTTAGACACCATTTGTGGTGGGGACCACCCTGGCTTGCCAAGAGAGAATCGGACTGGCCCCACAGCAATGTAGTAGTATCTTCGGATCATGGCCCCAGAGCGGCCGTGCATGTTACCCAGAAGGCTGAGGACCCTGACGCCGGGTTTCTGCTGGACCGGTATAGCTAACTTGACAAGTTGATAAACGTGTCCACTTGGATTAGGAGATTCGCTCGAAATTGTCGTACTCCTCGCGATCAGCGAACGTTGAACCCTATTCTGACTCCGGCAGAGCGAAACGAGTCGCTATTGAATTTGGTCCGGTTGGTACAGTCCTCGAAGTTTGGGGCAGAATTGGAGATTATACGAAGTGGACGTTCGAAATTGAAGGGAGCCGTCGCGCGTCTCAACCCCTTTGTTGATTCGACCGGGTTACTTCGGGTAGGAGGAAGATTGCGCAATGCGAATCTGTCGTATTCGGCTCGTCACCCACTTCTGCTCCCCAAGGGGGGACAGTTAGTTGAATTGCTGGTGACTGATCGTCATATTAAAAACGCGCATGCCGGCTGTAACGCGTTGTTGGCCACGCTCCAGCGGGAGTTTTGGATCTTATCTGCCCGCCGTGTCATACGGAACATCGTGTTTCGGTGCATGCCTTGTTATCGACTTAAGGCTGCCACGATGCAACCTCTCATGGGGGACTTGCCCCCTGATCGTGTGAATGAGGTCAGACCGTTTTCAGGTGTTGGTACGGATTTGCAGGACCGTTTATGGTGAAGAGTTCACGATTGCGTACCGCTAGGCAATACAAGGCGTACCTATGTGTGTTTGTTTGTTTATCCACCAAGGCGGTACATCTCGAGCTCGTTGCTGATCTCTCGACAGAGGCTTTCATTGCTTGTTTGGATAGGTTTGTTTCTCGAAGGGGACTTCCAACTTTGATCCGCTCTGATAACGGCACTAACTACATCGGTGCGGAACGATACTTACGAGAGATAGTCAACTTTTTGAATGTAAATAAAGTGGATATTGGAACGGCCCTCTCCCGTCGGGGTATACAGTGGACCTTCAGCCCACCGATTTGCCCCCACTGGGGTGGGATTTTTGAGGCCGTAGTTAAGTCAGCTAAGACGCACTTGGGGCGTATAGTAGGTCAGACCGCGCTGACTTTTGAGGAGCTCGCGACATTGTTTTGTAAGATCGAGGCCGTTCTCAATTCGCGACCGTTGTGTCCGCTCAGCTCGGATCCAAATGACCTGGAGGCTCTGACCCCAGGCCATTTCTTGATAGGACAGCCACTTAACGCGTTGCCCGAGCACCCCTTCGAGGGAGTGAAATTGTATCGGTTGTCAAGGTATCAGATGTTGCAGCAGTTTACTCAGAATTTCTGGAAGCGTTGGTCGCTCGAGTATCTGCATATCTTACAACAGCGCCTTAAGTGGACTGACAAAACTAGCCCCCCTAGTGTTGGTGACCTCGTTCTGGTTAAGGATGCTAACCTACCGCCACTACGTTGGCGCAGGGGGCGCATTGTTAACTTGTTCCCTGGCAAGGACGGGACCCCCCGGTCTGCAGAGGTTCTAGTAGGAGGCTCGGTTCTAAAACGAGCGGTAGCAACGTTGTCTCGGCTGCCCGTAGATTAGGGGACAGGTGGGTGCCTGTCCGGGCGGGTGATTGTTCGATTCCAAATCGATATTCGATCGATGGTTTCTGAACGGCCATTTTGGATTTGACGTTAGCTGCCAACCTGGCAGTTTTTTGACAACTGACGGACGAAAGCCCTCGCAATGTAAACGCGTTTTGGTTAGGGTATTGAAATTAAATCGCAGGCCATCTGGAATGTATTCGGGTTTCCCTCAGGATTGTTAATATAGCTGAGTGTGTTATTGTTTCTCGAACCAGATAAAGTTCGCATTTTCGTGCCCGATTGTTTTTACCACGTAACATAACCTGTGTTGGAACACTGTGCTCATTGAAACTGGCCCGCCAGTCATACCTGGTTGGCTGAAGAACCTGTCTACCAAGAAGAGCCTAGGGTGCACCCGGGCCTTGCAGAGAGACAGGAGGTTGACGGGACCGAAGCACAGACCAGGTTAGATCGACCCCAATTAACTTCAGCTCGGTGAATCGCCGACGTTCACACTTCTTGGCAACTGATCGTTACGCTACCTCGTAGCTGATGGGCCCCTACGAGGTCATTAGGTGCTGAGAAGCCTGAACAATTTGTATGGTGTATTAGCGATAAACTGCGAACGTTCTATTTATGATACATGTCACAATAAAACACTTATTGACAAACTCAAGTATATGTTTAGGTACAGTCAGCAAAAAAATAACAGTCTATTTCAGCTCGTTCCTGACGTAACCCTAAATGCATTGATGTTACCATCTCCAAAGCCTCTTCCGGGGTAAGGGACACGGCTGGCAACTCGCCAGGCCACGATGAAGCACCGATACACGGCAGGAGCACTTGTTATCGAGCTTGAGACTACAGTTTTTAAACCAAGCGGTGGTTGAAGTTTTATAGGATAACGAGAAAAGTAGGTTTGGAGGAGGCTCCTTTATCGTTCAGATCGCTGCTATGGATTCAGAGATAGAACTGACCTCGATCTGATATTCCGCTACGTCAAAAGTGAGGTTGTGTTTAAAGATTACACTTTTGGTGTCGCTGAAAATTAAATCGAATTATTTACTTTGTTGGAACAGGCAAAATAATTTCCTTGTCCCAGAGTGGTGACCTGCATAGCAAAGCAGCAGAAAACAAACGAGTAAAGGCTGCCGTTAGATCAATTTTAGAACTAATCGATAAGAGGCGGCAGTGACATCAGCAGACAGAATGGTCGCCCACAAATAAATCTGCAATAAGGCTTTATGAAGCTATTGGGTATTATGTCATCCAAGGTTTGCTTCATAAAGATTTCATTACCATAGCCCACGTAGATTTCATATCCGTGAGGTGTGATCTTAGGAACATTAACAATAAGCATGACTGTAGAACACAGATCTCAAGTTTATGTGTACAACTGCATGCATATAGAGATCTTAATCGAATTATTAGCAATAAGACTTCGAGTCAACCTTTTTTAACCTTTACAAAAGTTTATAGAGTATTATTTAAAATGGCTTCCTCGAGGATTTAGTGGTCTAATTCTGCCCCCCTGCCCTAGACACGGCATGACTTCGTAAAGTACCCTCGAATCGCCATTTTTTTCTCTATACGTAATTTTAAAGGTCGACAAGGGGCCTCTAAACCTAGATTCATCATGGAACGTAACTCTAAACTCGCCTAGTTTACATTACTATTGAATGATAGAGTAAGTACCGATAACGAAGGAATTTCAGACGGGACTACTCTTATCTCGGTTTTATAAGCCCCGTAGAAAGGTAATGCCCTTCAAAGTTGTTATTAGACAGTATGAAGAAAAAGTAGTACGTGCAGTTAGCACCGATGTTGGACGAGTGTGGTCGCGAGTGAAAGAGAGAGAGATAATGTTTTATGATTTCATTAGGTACCTTTTTGATTCCAAGTCAAAGTCAACACCCATCTTTATCTAATGAATTAGGTATTATTATCACGTCCAAAATTACTGGATTCGAGGAAAATACTCAATAGCCGCGCTCGCGAAATAATTGTGAATTTAGATGATTATTTTGAAAAGGAGAGAAAAGACTCGAAGTTTTTGCTGAACAGCTGGAATATAAAAAATACTGGTACAGAGTTAGATTGATCAATGAGGAGTTCATTAACAATACCGGGTCTAACTTCAGAAAGCAGCAAACTCCAAATCCGAACAGGAGTACATGACTGGAGTTGATATTTGTATTTCAATAATAAAATTAAACATATATTATGATAGCGTAAACAAGGATCCACATACAAACCCATATGGTTTCCGTGAGCCTAATTAGGATGTCCATGTTATGTTTCTATTTATAATAAATAAATGACATGTGTGGCCTCGAACCGGTAAAGCCTTTGCCCAGTTGTGGGACACCATGCAGGCTAACAAAAATGGTTTTGAATTTCTTCCGGTGACATAAATATATCCTGATTTATGCATAGGCATTATACTCAGCTTTTCCGTGGTTGCTCCCACCATAAGCAGAAATACTGCTTACAAAGATATGATTGGACCTACTCGGAGATACTTTGTATTTGTCTGCTAAATACACTCGCAGGATCTGACGTCACTATGACGACACGCGCCTTGACATTACCCGCATTACCATTCTGAGGGGCTTATACGCCTGTTCCTAGGTTGTACTATAAGTCAAACTCTAACTTGTGGCATACTTGACCGAGCGAGCGAAGCGACGAAGCATCTCCGTTTCAGGATTGGGAAAAAATGCTTTCGTATGTCCGGATGTTGTTCTCTACAGGCCGCATTTCTCAACTGAATCTTGCGAATTTTGTAAGCAGGTTCGATAATTGAACAGTCTTTATTTTCGATGAAAATTTTAAAATGGCGGAGATGTGGGGGTTGGAAAATTTCAAAATCCGCTAAAGTCCAAACAGATTGACGGATTTTAACAAATGAGGTATCTTTGGATTTGTAGACTATGAGAGTAACAGGCTATATAATGGTTGGGTTTAAGACCGCAAAATGTAGTTTACAAAGTAATAATAATAATAATAATTCTTTATTGCACAGAAAACACAATGGAAAAAATATAACGAACAATATGCAAAGGTGAGCTTATTTCTAAAAATAAATTTCTTACAGCTAACCTGTGAGGAAAGGAAAAAGTAATAGGTACGACTTTCAAACTCCATGTATGTTACCAGGTGCATTCACACGTTTGTTGTGTTATTAGCCTTTTTCGGGTATGATATTAGGCACCTTATCTAATACTGGTATGAAGATGATAGTTGATAAAGTACTGTAGAAATGATGTAATACTCCTATAGGTATAGGATATTTTCAGTTTTTCAGACGTAAATACAGCGTTTTACCTCAAAGTTATAGTCACATACAGTCGATCAGTTGACTCATCATATTCATATTTTTCCTTCCCTCTTACCACAGGTTTCTACGTCATCAAGCCTCCAAAACGAATATGAACATTATTGAAATTCCTACCCCGTCGTGACGTCACATAATACCGGCATTACCAAGCTGTCTAGCCTGCCTGCCTTTGCCATGTTCATGCATATGTAACGGGTAATGCTAGAAAAGAGAGTAAACCTAGGTTTACCCGGGTTTACTTAGGATTACCCCGAGCTCTTTGGATAAAGTCCGAATATTAATTTGTATTCGGACTTTACCTTTAATATAAATACAACTAGGTCCACCCTACACTGGTTGGGTAATGTTAGGTGTTGTTCTGTATAAAAAGGTGTAATTGCAAAACAAAATGTGCTACAAAGAAGTGTATATATGCAAGGCTGTAGGAAAAACCTGCATTTCAGAGTCACAGCAGTTTAAATAAATAATATCTATTACATCATTAGTACTTTATGTATGAATGTTTAATTTTTGACTTGCTTTTAAATACATTAAGTACGTATTATATGCTTAGAAATTCTATAACTTTTATGTTTTTATGTATATTTTTTTATTTAAAAAAAAGCTACCAAGGCGCTTGGTTTTTAATTTCACTTATTATTATAACATTACCTAGCCAGCATTCGGTAGACCTAGGTGAGTATGGGTAAGCTCCGAATTAAAGTTGAGTACAATTATTATTCAGACCAACACCTAACATAACACAACCAGTTTGGGTAGACTTCTACCTATTAAGTATTCTGTGCCTCTACGCCCGGTATCCGGTACACTTTTTTTCCTGAAAATTACGTAACGGGCTGTTTCTCCGTTCTTCGTAGTATGTAGTTTGAGTTGCTGGAAAGACTGTTAACAGTTTGTCAACGCTAGTGCCAAATCTCCAATAATCTTCAATTAGAGCCATTTTGGGTTTCTGAAAGCATTTTCTCTATATTAACAGAGTCAGAGTCAGAGTCATTTTTTTATTGAATATAAATAAATAAATTATCTTATTCAACGTCAAAATTATACTTACTTATAACTACAAGTAAATTTTTTTTTATATAAAAAAAAGACTACACCGTTCGGAAGGTGGGCCTCGGGGTTAAGAAGAAACGGCAAGAAACTCCCTCCCCCATATATTTTTTTTAAAAGTGACTTTACAACAGGTACTGGTTTCGGTCTAAGGAAATTCGCCGGCGAGTGATAGACTTGATCCATCGCCCCTCGTCGAATTTATGTGCGCTGAGATGGTATGGACCATGCAGTTTTGTCATCTAAGTATTCCTTAATACTATAATAGGACTTTCTTATCAGCTCATTTTTAACATAGTTTTTGAACCTCTTTTCAGGAAGGATCAATGATTCCTGTGGTATTTTATTGTAGAAGCGAATACAGTGCCCCATGAATGATGTGCCTACTTTACTTAGTCTAAATAATGGTAGTGCTAACCTATTTTTATTTCTAGTGTTAATTGTATGGCTATCTCCTACAATTTTAAATAAAGCTATGTTTTTTCTTGCATGCATGATATTCTCGTATATATATTGACAGGTAACCGTAAGTATATTAATTTCTTTGAATTTTTCTCTTAATGATTCTCTAGCATCTGATTGATATATCGCCCTGATCGCCCTTTTTTGTAAGAAAAATATCGTATTTATATATGCTGCTCTACAGACTGTTGAAAGGCCATTGACATCCCATTTGTAATTGAAGATTGTTCAGCAATTAGCAACGTGTTATCCCAAATTTCCCGATTATAACATCGTATTATTCTATATGCAAGGGCGTTCGGACGCAAAGCTAATTAAATTATTTATAGGCACTTTGCTACTACTTCTGTAGTAGCAAAGTGCCTATAAATAATTTAATTACTTTAACATTTCGAACTTTCTTTGAGTATTACTTTTCAGCTTTAAATGTCAGATTGGTCTGATCTTTCTGATCTATCGAATGAGGAAGAGAGGAAACCACTGCGGCTTATACGGGATCGGTGGAGCGGTGGACTGCACCTACATACATACTGCACATACATAAAAATTCAGTCACCAGGTGGGCCGACAGCAGCAAGATTCGTAAACAGGAACGGGCTACATTTCTCTCAATGTGGAAGGAGTTTGCGATGCAAGCCTGCGGATTTTGAAATAATAGCTCGGTGGGCAGGGTCTGTGCATGACACCACAATATTCAACGACTCACACATACGGATTGACTTTGGGAGCGGAGTGTACGGAAGCCATGGCCTTCTGGGAGACAGTGGTTACCCTTGCCGCAAATATTTATTAACTCCCATTACACAGCCAATTACACAATCATGGTCAAATTGCTAGTAGAAACCCCGTGGAACTGCGTTTTGGGGTCCTAAAAAGGATCTCCTTTTTAGGACCCCAAAACACAGTTCCACGGGGTTGCCCTTGCCTGTCCATGGGACTACGAGTTAAATTGGACACTACAATGAATACCATTGTAGCCTGTTCTGTGCTACATAATATCGCATTATAGTCACACACAGTCGATCAGTGGACTCAACATATCCATATTTTTCCTTCCCTGTAACCACAGGTTTTTAAATCACCTCCCAAGCCGAGGTAGTCCACGAACAGCACCTGTCTGAATAGCACCTAAGTGAATAGCAACAGCACCTGTCTGAATAGCACCTACGTGAATAGCGGCTAACATTTATTTTTACATTTTTATCTACGAAGAGCACCTACTTAGCAGCCTACTGGGATGTATACAGGACGCTATTAAATGATGTCATGTCCAGGCGGTCACCGGCCGAGTGGCCCACCTCGAGCAGGAGAACGAGCGCCTAAAAAAAATGAGCTCAAAGCCGTTTCTCGGGTACAGCGGGAAACAAATACATCTGGGCTCCAGGAGGTGATTGAGCAGCTGCGCTCTGACCTAAATGATCGAGAGCAAGTCACCCTCCTCAACGATGTGGAGATATCAGGAATACCCGAGTACGAAGCCGAGTCTTGCGTCCACATCGTCTCCGCGGTGGCCTCTATGTTGGGGATCTCTCTGGATCAGCGGGAAGTGGTAAATGCGTCTCGCGTCGGGCCGCGCCGCTCAACTGCGCTGCCGGGCGAATCAATACCCCGTCCGCGACCCATCATCGTATCTCTGGCCAGACGAGCGCTGAGAGACGACTTCATTCGGAGCTCCAGGGTGCGCAGAGGCACGGTCACCACGGCAGATCTCGGCCTTCCGCAGCATGACATACGCCGTATATATGTAAACGAGAGAATGACTAAAACAAATAGAAAACTATTCAGCCTGGAGCGCGAGGCATCTCGCGTCCATCACTGGCGGTTTGTTTGGTCGAGAGAGGGGCGTATTCAAGCCAAGCGCGATGAGTCATCTGCGGTGCACCGGATACGTAACGAAAAGGACCTACGGGTTTTTGAAAATATTACTGTTAGTGCTTAATTTTACTTCTTCCATTATGCTTTGCTTGAACTTGCTACTAACCAGGCTCTCAACCGGATTTTGTATGCTTTCGGACTATTATATTTTGCATTTCTATTTTTCTTCCCCGCTGCTGTATTTATTTTTACTTGTTTGTTTGTTTTTGGCAATTCCTTCCGCATTATTATTGTGTGAACTCGCGAGGTTGGTGTGGGTATCTGTAATTGAGGTATGGCGTTATAAAATCGTAAATCTCCATGAACAATCTTATAGAGAAATAATTATACTAGCCGCTATAATTCACATTTTAATTTATCAATGTGACTGCTCATTTGACATTAAACATATGTTACTAATTATCTATATCATAATCAATTATATATCTTTTGACAACTGTATATATTTATTTCTAAATAATACATATTATTCCTGGACTACATCATGCTTGCTTAATTTAGTTTACCCGTACCCGGAATGCCATGTTGTACAAGCAATTTCTCCATTATCAATTTTGCGCAATGACTACCAAGTCTAAGCACTTCAAGTTGGGTCTTTTCAATGCCGGCTCGCTGGGCACAAAGCACGACGAGCTCGAGGTCGCAGTCACGCGCGAATCGCCTGATATCCTTGCGATAAATGAAACATGGCTGCGCGCAGGCGAGGAAGCGCAGGCGAGGAAGCGCACGCGCCTACTATTCCGGGATACAGGTTACGTCATGTCCCACGTAATCGTAAAGTCCGCTCGGGAGGGGGAGGAGTAGGTTTTTATGTCAAAATGGGGATTTCTGCACGAGTATGTACTCATCCTCCTGCTCCAGATTCCATTGAACAGTTTTGGCTTAGAATGACTTTAAATACGCGTAAACTTATTGTAGGAACAGCATATCGGCCTCAATGGGTTAATACAGATGTTTTTCTTGATGCAATTACCGAATCCATCTCGTCTTTTACAAATTATGACTACATTATTTTGATGGGGGACTTTAACATAAATCTGCTTTGTATCAACAATACTACGAGCAAAGTTAACCAATTTCTCGACTCTTTAAATCTTAAAAACTGTGTTACAGAGCCAACACACTACACCTCTCACAGCCAAACTTTGATTGATCTGATTTGTACGGATGCGCCCGTAGGCAATGTCTCAGTGCTAAGTATCCCAGAGCTTGGTGGTCACGCATTGATAACGTGCAGCCTTAAGATAAGGAGGGAAAGGATACCGCCCAAAACAGTTACTTTTAGAGCTTTAAAAAATATAGACGTAGCCCAATTTAAAGAGGACATTTCGAAATTACCCTGTCTAGATGTCAAAGCGGATTCTAATATCGATGTAAATGCCGCTGTATCGTTTATTACCTCTTCTTTGATAGCCTTGTTTGATCGTCATGCGCCCGAAAAAACAATAAGCCGTGGCTCACATCTGACATTGTCCACATGATGTACCTACGTGATAAAGCGCATGTCAATTGGTCCAAAACAAAATCAGATGCACATAAACTATACTACATAAATCTTAAACATCTGGTCAACTCCAGCATGTTTTTTGAGAAAAAGGCCTATTATGAACAGCACATAAATCGCAATGTGACTAATGGTAAGGCGCTTTGGAAAAATCTAAAAAAATCTGTGTTACCGGATCAGAAATATGCACCGCTTCCAGAACATCTCCAACATCCTGACATTATAAACAATCATTTTTTGAATATTCCCAATAATTATAATTTTAACTTAACTTATTTGACATATCTTGAATCTAATAGACATCGCAATAATATTTATCTCAAATTAAATACCATTGATGAATCAGAAATCTTGAAAATAATTTTGGATTTACCATCAAATGCCATGGGCTGCGACAAAATAAATAGAGACATGATCATTTTGTCTCTTTCATTCACCCTGAGTCATATTATTACTGTGGTAAATGGGTCCATTCTATCGTGTAGTTTTCCCGATCAATGGAAGATAGGGACAATCAACCCACTTCCCAAAAATAACAAGCCCTCAGATTATACCGACCTTAGGCCAATAAGCATATTACCTTATTTTTCGAAGATTTTGGAAACGGTTGTATGCAAGTGATCGCCTACTGTGAGGAAACGCCAATCTGGGTTTCGTAAGCATCATAGCACGTCCTCCGCCTTGCTTGACGTTATCGACATCATTTTGGGAAATCAAGATAACAAAAATGGTACGATTCTGGCTCTTCTAGATTTTTCTAAAGCGTTTGACTCCTTAAACTTAGAATTGCTGATCTCTAAGTAAGTTTATTATGGGTTCAATAATGAAAGGATCAGGTGGTTCCAAAGCTATTTATCCAATAGAGTGCAGCAAGTGGTCATTGGCAAGGCAGATGGATCTTTAGTTAAGTCGGCTTTGCAACAAGTAAGAAGGGGAATTCCTCAAGGGTCAATCTTGGGTCCGCTCCTTTACAGCATTTACACAGCTGACATAGTTACATGCATAAAATCCTGTAGTTACCATCTCTATGCAGATGACCTACAAATATTTGTCTCTGCAAACACTAGTAACATCGATGATGCAGTACACGCTTTGAATGAGGACTTAGATCGTATCTACAGATGGTGTGTACAAAATGGCTTATTACTAAATAAAAGCAAGTCTAAAGCAATGATTTTGGGTACAAAAACACAAACCGATAAAATAATGGCACTACATTTCGCGATCATGATTGGGGGGGAGCCGCTGAGCTTTGTAAGCGAAGCGCGTAATTTGGGTGTGGTTATGGACTGTCACTTAAGATTCGAACAGCATGTGGTAGAGGTAGCAAGAAACTGTTTCTTCCGGCTTAGATTCTTGTACAAGCTCCGAAGATATCTCAATGTAAACACACGAATACTTCTCTGTGATTCTTTGGTGATGTCCAAAATTAACTACGCCTTTACTGCTTATGGCCCTTGCTTAAATGCTAAATCCCATAAACTGCTTCAACGCGTTCAGAATGCCTGTGCCCGCTTTTGTTTTAATATTCCTGCTCGCACTCACGTTACTCCTTTCATAAATAATGCAAACTTGCTAAAAATGAAAAACCGACTTAAGCTATTTATGGCAACACTTATGTTTGGAGTCATGAAACATCATAAGCCAGAGTATTTATATAAGAAACTTGTTTGGCGCTGGACATTAAAGGGAGATCGCAACTGTATCAGACTATGCACAAAGCCGCTTAGTATGCCGCGGCACCGGACTTCTGCGTTTCGTGGTAGCTTCCGGTTCCAGGCTACTAAGTGCTGGAACGACCTACCTCCGCTACTTAGACAGCTTGAAAGTAAAGTAGCCTTTAAGAATTCATTAAAAAAAACTCTTTTGGGCTCACAAAAGATGCTCCCCTAGTCCCGCCTGCATTATTAATACATAAATAAATTGTAATCAACTAATTATAAAATAAATTCAGCTACACTCTATTATTATTATTATATTCTATATTCTTTATTATCTACATAACAGTATTCTATATCGTATTCAATTAACCAATACTAACTAATCCTGCTAATATTATCAATTTGTGTTCAGGCTTCTCGGCACCTAATGACCTCGCAGGGGCCCATCAGCTACGAGGTAGCGTAGCGATCAGATGCCAAGAAGTGTGAACGTCGGCGATTCACCGAGCTAATACTTATGGAGTCGATCTAACCTGGTCTGTGCTTCGGTCCCGTCAACTTCCTGTCTCTCTGCAAGGCCCGGGTGCACCCTAGGCTCTTCTTGGTAGACAGGTTCTTCAGCCAACCAGGTATGACTGACAGGCCAGCTTCGACGAGCACAGTGTTCCAACACAGGTTATGTTACGTGGGAAAAACCAATCGGCCACGTAAATGCGAACTTTATCTGGTTCGGGGAACCACAACACACTCAGCTATATAGACAATCCTGAGGGGAACCCGAATACATTCCAGATGGCTTGCGATTTAAATTCAATACCCTAATCAATACGCGTTACATTGCGAGGGCTTTCGTCAGTCAGTTGTCAAAAAACTGCTAGGTTGGCAGCAACGTCAAATTCAAAATGGCCGTTCCGAAACCATCGATCGAATATCGATTTGGAATCGAACAATCACCCGCCCGGACAGGCACCCACCTGTCCCCTAATCTACGGGCAGCCGAGACAACGTTGCTACCGCTCGTTTTAGAACCGAGCCTCCTACTAGAACCTCCGCAGACCGGGGGGTCCCGTCCTTGCCAGGGAACAAGTTAACAATGCGCCCCCTGCGCCAACGTAGTGGCGGTAGGTTAGCATCCTTAACCAGAACGAGGTCACCAACACTAGGGGGGCTGGTTTTGTCAGTCCACTTAAGGCGCTGTTGTAAGATATGCAGATACTCGAGCGACCAACGCTTCCAGAAATTCTGAGTAAACTGCTGCAACATCTGATACCTTGACAACCGATACAATTTCACTCCCTCGAAGGGGTGCTCGGGCCACGCGTTAAGTGGCTGTCCTATCAAGAAATGGCCTGGGGTCAGAGCCTCCAGGTCATTTGGATCCGAGCTGAGCGGACACAACGGTCGCGAATTGAGAACGGCCTCGATCTTACAAAACAATGTCGCGAGCTCCTCAAAAGTCAGCGCGGTCTGACCTACTATACGCCCCAAGTGCGTCTTAGCTGACTTAACTACGGCCTCAAAAATCCCACCCCAGTGGGGGCAACTCGGTGGGCTGAAGGTCCACTGTATACCCCGACGGGAGAGGGCCGTTCCAATATCCACTTTATTTACATTCAAAAAGTTGTCTATCTCTCGTAAGTATCGTTCCGCACCGACGTAGTTAGTGCCGTTATCAGAGCGGATCAAAGTTGGAAGTCCCCTTCGAGAAACAAACCTATCCAAACAAGCAATGAAAGCCTCTGTCGAGAGATCAGCAACGAGCTCGAGATGTACCGCCTTGGTGGATAAACAAACAAACACACATGAGCTATACCGGTCCAGCAGAAACCCGGCGTCAGGGTCCTCAGCCTTCTGGGTAACATGCACGGCCGCTCTGGGGCCATGATCCGAAGATACTACTACATGGCTGTGGGGCCAGTCCGATTCTCTCCTGGCAAGCCAGGGTGGTCCCCACCACAAATGGTGTCTAACGAGTTCAGGAGCCCGACATCCCCTGGATGCACAATCAGACGGGTTCAATTCTCCTGGTACATGTCTCCAGGTCAGTGGGACCTCAGACGACACAATCTGGGAGACACGGTTCGCAACAAAAACCTCTAAGTTATGGACCGAAGCCTTCAGCCAGCACAAAACAATCTGGCTGTCCGTCCACGCGTACACCGTATCCTCCAAAACCACTTACCCACGCAACACTGTTAGAGTGTGATTCAAAAGTTTGGTCAAAAGAGCAGCCCCGGACAGTTCCAGTTTTGGAATCGTCATCCTTGTCCGAATAGGCGCTACCTTGCTTTTTGCCAAAACCAAACGCACGTCGACCTCCCCGGTGGAGGTGACGGTTCGCAAATAAACCGCTGCCGCAAACCCTCGTTCAGAGGCATCACAAAACCCGTGAAGGGTTGCCCTGTAATCCCCAGCAGGGACCAATTTCCTCGGCAGCGATACATTATTTATATTGAAGCCCAACCATTTTGCTAAATCATTCGATACAATGCAGCCCTGAACTCCAGAATCTAATAGGGCGCGAACGTATGTTGGGTTGCCCGCCAAATCCCAAACAAGCACAGAGGCGATCGGTAACACCACCGTCTCCGGTTGGGGGGCAACAAATTGTTGGGCCGCAAATTCCTAGCGAGGGCCCCCGGGGCCCCACTCTGCCTGTAACCGATCAGGTATGCAGCTATACGCCAGAGGGTCCCATTGTACAAATGGCCCACGCGCCGGTTCCATTGCCATCCTACGACGCCCCCCGAAGGGGGGTGGGCGTGAATTCAACCGTGGCCGCTCCATGAGCGGGGGGGACATCACATGCGACCGACGAGGACGAGGCGACGAGCGGGGCGACAACTGAGGCGGCGTCCGAACCGCACCCGCATAGCTCGAAGGTGTCCCATGCCACCCGCCCGTTACGGCCTGCTCAACACACCCAATGTGCCGCTGAGTCGGATGCTGAGTCGCAACCGAGAACTCAGGGCCCCCCATGTGATGACCCTGAGTGCGGCCCTGCACCCCTGGGTGGCCGCGTGCTTGTGGCCCCATTGCCCGCTGAGTCGGATGCTGAGTCGCAACCGAAAACTCAGGGCCCCCCATGTGATGACCCTGAGTGCGGCCCCGCACCCTAGTACTACCCTGTGCACGTGGGGACGTTGGCCCCTGAGTTGCGCTCCGAGTCGCAAACGAATTCTCAGGGCCCCATGCCGTATCACCCTGGGTACGGCCCTGTGGACGTGGGGACGTTGGCTCCTGAGTTGCGCTCCGAGTCGCAAACGAATTCTCAGGGCCCCATGCCGTGTCACCCTGGATACGGCCCTGTGGAGGCTGTTGGCCGGACCGGTTCATGCACAACAGATTGTTGTGGGCCCCACCACAATATCCGCACATTTTTGTGCGCGTGCAGTACCTAGCCATGTGTGGCCCGAGGCACAGGAAACACCAGCTCCGCTGCTTGGCCATCCGGCGCCGTCCCTGAACCCTAAGTTCCCCGAACTTATTGCAATTGGCCACAGCATGGCCAATCTGCCTACAACATGGGCAGGTCTCACTATGTGGGGTCAATGCACTCACAGTCCTATATGACTGCCGGTTGGTGCGGTCCTTCCTCGTCGGAGGGCCCCTACTCACAGCGCTCCCGGCAGCTCTCTGTGGCTCCGAAGGATGGGTGACCGTCAATCCCAAATTCTCTGCCCGTCGAGCCTCCTCTTCCAAGAATCCGACCAAGTCGGAGAAGGCGGGCAGGTCCTCGGCCGACCTCCCGTGAGACTGTTCGAAACGAGTCTGCACGTCAGCGGGTAGGCGGGAAAGTACAATGTACAGCAGTAGGTACGACCATTCAACAACCGGAAGTCCAAGATTCTCTAGAGCCTTGGTGACGGACAACAACGGGTTCAAAACCTCCGTCTGTATGGCCCCGACCTTGTTCACAACTGGGATACTAAACAAACGGTTCAGTTGGGCATCGGCCAACCTCCGTTTGTTATGGTAACGTCTGACCAACAATTGTCTGGCCGTTTCATAGTTACCCTCCGTAACTGTCAAATGAGCGACCAGCTCCCTAGGCTCACCCCTCAATGCTGCCACCAGCTGAGCCATCTTGACAGACTTGGTAATGTCCGATCGCATGTGCACCAAACTGTCGAACAGATTGATGAAGCTCATCCATTCACCGGACACTCCGTCAAAGGTAGGCATAGTTATGGCCGGTAACCTGGACCCTGAACCCTGAAGCGGCAGAGGTGCTTCAATGTCACCACCATGGCTGGACTCGCGCTGTCTACGTATGTCCGCAGCCTTCTGCGTGATAGCAGCTGCCATCTCCATACATTGGTCGACATCCCCTAGCAACCGTGACAGCCTGTCAGGTGCGCAACCATCAACTGATTCCGCCTGCGCGGACAATTCGAGCACCCTGTTGTAACGTTCCTTAACGTCCATAGACCGCTCCAATACCACATCATGCCTATCTAAACGGTCTATCAGACCGTGTGCGGAGGAAAACCATCTGAGTTCCTTAGAAACACCCTTCTGTATTTCAGATAACGACATGATCGGAACGATACTTACTCACAATTTGCAGTAACTCAATTTTATTGGACCCTCCAGTCTATAACCCAAACGAGGGAACCCTAAACTATAACTTAAACAATGCTGTTTTCCTTAAACAATAGGAACCGAGTTTTATATCTATATAAATTCTGTAATACAATTTAGTTTCCCTATATCATTATAACACACACAGATAGTCAATATTAGTTCAAGTTATAAATTGCTATAAACTGAAAACAATGTAATAGCCTGCTATCAATAGATGTAACTACCTATGTTAACCAAACATTCATTAGCATTACTAGACCACTAATAGATTGACTAACTGGTACTTCAATGCAAATTTCAATTCACCTACAATGTACCTAAGTTGAGTACCTACTATTCTGAGTCACATCTCAGTACAACTGGTCATTTAGGGAAAACTGTTATATCTGTCTGTCTACTACCAGCAATAGACTTATAGCTTACAATACTACCAATCTATGTGGATACAGGAACAACACCAAGTTAGCTAATAACCGCCTATACCTACAGATTGATAGTCCCAAATCGTGGGTTCCTGGAGCCCTTGACGGCTGCAAATCTCAGGAAACCACGCTCTGCTACCAAAATGTTCAGGCTTCTCGGCACCTAATGACCTCGCAGGGGCCCATCAGCTACGAGGTAGCGTAGCGATCAGATGCCAAGAAGTGTGAACGTCGGCGATTCACCGAGCTAATACTTATGGAGTCGATCTAACCTGGTCTGTGCTTCGGTCCCGTCAACTTCCTGTCTCTCTGCAAGGCCCGGATGCACCCTAGGCTCTTCTTGGTAGACAGGTTCTTCAGCCAACCAGGTATGACTGACAGGCCAGCTTCGACGAGCACAGTGTTCCAACACAGGTTATGTTACGTGGGAAAAACCAATCGGCCACGTAAATGCGAACTTTATCTGGTTCGGGGAACCACAACACACTCAGCTATATAGACAATCCTGAGGGGAACCCGAATACATTCCAGATGGCTTGCGATTTAAATTCAATACCCTAATCAATACGCGTTACATTGCGAGGGCTTTCGTCAGACAGTTGTCAAAAAACTGCTAGGTTGGCAGCAACGTCAAATTCAAAATGGCCGTTCCGAAACCATCGATCGAATATCGATTTGGAATCGAACAATTTGTATAGTATAAACTTATACCTTTTAAACTAAAAGTATACACTAACAAATAAGTCAGATACCTTCTGTTAATGCTTTCAGTTGAGCACGCCGTCTCCCTTGTTCCGGTACTGACGGAAGATCAGCGCCTGAGGAGTCTACTTCTTAGGCACATGCTGAGTCAGAACCTTTTTGCAGATGCCACACCACCCTCAGTTCTAATGCGATATAGGTACTTTGGTACCTATGTCCTACCTGTCTCAAGGTGTAATTACTTTAACTATAGTTTCTAGTTGTTTCTGAATGTTTATAAGTATTTTTGTTTTCTGCGATGTTATTTTTGTTAAGTGTGTGTGTGGGTGTGCGCTTATGCAAATAAATAAATAAATAAATGAAAGATATCGATAAAAATCATTAGAATGTTTATTAATTACACATACTTAACTTGCATAAGTACATAGTCAGGTCATAAGTTCTGTCACATGTGCAATATGAAATAATTTAGACATGTTTATTATTTATGTAAACATTTATATAGCAAAATAAACTTAATAAATCATAGATTCTTATGGTAATAAAATTTAATCAAAATGACCCCCGCGATTTTGAATACAGGCCTTTATTCCGCGCGGCCAGTCGTCTATCGCAGCACGAACGAGGTCCATGTCAATATCGGCGGCTGCCTTAATCAAGGATGCCTTGAGTGACTCCAAATCAGGATGAGGCTTTGAGCAGGCCTTTTCCTCCAAGTGTTGCCATATCTTGTAATCTAACGGACTCAAATCTGTACTGGTGGAGGGCCAGTCTTCGTGCCGGATGAAGTCGATTTCACGCGCCGCCAGCCAGTCTTGTGTGCTTTTCGCTATATGAGCTGGCGCAGAATCTTGTTGGAATACCCAGTGCCTGTTATTAAACATGGTATGAGAAACAGGTTCCACAAGGTTCTTGAGGACTGTATTTTGATACACAACTGCATTCGTTTTTACGCCTTTCTCACAAAAATGTACCTCAGTTAAGCCCCAATAAGAGACTCCCAACCAAACCATGAGCGAGGATGGAAAATGACCTCGTTGGACACGCGGAATACAGTTGCTCGCTTCTTCACTGCTGTGTGCGTACACCTTATCATTTTGTTTGTTGTAGCTCTCTTCCACGGTGAAAATTTTTTCATCCGAAAAAAGAATTTCCCGATGTTTTTTTCCCGCGGACCGCTTCAGCAAAGCGCGGCATCTCTTCAGTCTCAGGTCCATTAAACGAGCGTCCTAACGATGTCGTGTTTTTCTTCGATATTCCCTAAGCCCTAAGTCTTCATTTAACACCCTTTTCACCGTGGTCCTGCTTAACCCCATCTGAAGGGCCAACAGTTTCTGCTTACGTATGGGATTTCTTTGAATTCGCGCCTTCACAGCTTTTATCACTGCTGGAGTCCTAACAGAGCGAGGGCGACCACTTCTTGACCTGTCATCTACACTAGAGTCTTCATTGTATCGTTTTATGGTACGATAAACGAATCTTTTGGTTATATTCAAATTTTTCAGTAAGTCGAAAATCTGAATTGGCGCGTAACCGCAACGATGCAACGCAATAACTGCGACACGGTCTTCTTTAAGTGTCCACTCCATATTTAAAAATGAGGAAAATTCTAAAAAGTACACATTTTTATTTTCATAAAAAATTCGAAATTAGAATTCAATAAACTTTTTTGTGGCTAGCGTTCTAAATTCAAAAGTTTTTATTGTGTGACAGAACTTATGACCTGACTGTGTACGTATGAAATCTGTCTAGGCGACATTTAAAAATGAAAAATAATAAAGATCATGACAATAATTATAAACCTTACCAAATAATATTCTTATTTTCAATTTCAATAATTTTATTTATAATGATTTTCGCAGAAATAAAATAAACATATGCACATAAATATGTATCCGATCTACAATATAAAAAATGAAATATCAAAAGAAAAATCATAAAGCTTTTTTTTCTTTCTAAAAACTATTATAGTTTTACAATAATTGTTTATGATATCTTGTACCGTGTTATTATTATAAAGTGGGAGTATTCTAACTAAATAATTCTCGTCTAAAGGAATGTACGATTACTAGAAACGGTAGACTTTACTATGGAAGGTTCGTAGAGGTTTGTAGTGAAATAATTTTTGATAGTATTTATAAAAATATATATACTGGATGTGATAAAGTAAAAAAATACTTATTTGGTCGAATTTTTTTACTGAATATTACATTATAATTCTCGATCAAACAGCCAGGCTATGTACGTCAGTATTACACCTACTTTATTATGCCTAATATTAATAAACATTCTAGTGATTTTTACCGATATCTTTCATTTAATAACGTCCTGTATACATCCCAGCATCCCAGTAGGCTGCTAAGTCGTAGGTGCTCTTCGTGGACAAAAATGTAAAATAAATTTTAGTCCACAAATAGCACCTGGGTGCTATTTGTGGACTAGGCTAGGTGCTATTCGAACAGGTGCTGTTCGTGGACTACCTCACCAAGCCTCCAAAACGAATATGAAGATTATTGAAATTTCTACCCCGTCGAGACGTTACATAGTATGTACCGGTATTTTCTAGCTGTGCCTGCCTATCTTTGCCATGGCCATGTATACACCTACCTATTCCGTGATCAGTTACAAAGAAGCGCAATTCTCAAATTAATATCAAGTTTCAGGGCTTCTGGCTTTCAACGCATTTGTGGTAAAGAACCGGTCAACTGCGAGTAGGACCCACACACGAGGGGTTCCATACCATTGTTCACGGGAAAACGTAAAACGACTGTTTTTGTACCTTTTTATTTTTTAACAATAAAATATTAAATACTAGGTAGGCCTACATTGAACGCCTTGCATCGAAACATTGAAAAAAGAGTTTTGTATATGTACTATGTACGTACCTATTGAATTATGTACTCAGGTTAACGAAACTCTTTGCTCATTGAAACCGGAAGTGGATAGAAATTGAGTAACTTATTTACAGAAATAAAATCAAATATGATATAAAACGTTATATTATTTATTATTATTTGAATGCGCAATCATTAATCGTATAATGACAAATAACTAGCACAAAAGTCAATACCAGCAATTAAAAATATTTTCCGATAAGATCGGGAGAGTGCAGTTTTCATCGATAAAGAAAATGGCCATACCAATATTTTCTTGTATGGGTACTTCTTTTAATTATTCAAAACCGGCATGTTTCATTATTTGTTGTTATAGCGACAATAGAAATTGTGAAAATTTCAGCTCTCTACCTATTTGGGTTGATCCGGTAGAGCCCGGTGACAGTCGGACGGACGAACGGACAGCGGAGGCTTAGTAATAGGGTCCCGTTTGGCACCCTTCGGGTACGGAACCCTAAAAAGGGGATTGTATTTGCTAGGTAGACAACATGTGAATAATAAGAACGCTTTCTCTTCAGAAGAAATACCTACATTCACTGTTGTTGTGATATAGTCCGCAGTGGAATTCCATGCTAGATTGCATTCCAATATACGCTAGCGAACCAACGGTAAATAATGCTAAAGATGTTGTTTGTGATTGTTTCGTAATGGAGCGATGGTGAGGGCTGACAGATAGAGAGCGAGTTAGCCCTAATATCGGGTCAACTTTGACATTCCAAGGATATTTTATGTAAAAAATAAGGTATGTTAAGACTGACTCGATCTTTTGGACCTGTTTGTGGATTTTGTGTCGTGTTGTCACTTTTTTAGGAAACTTTCCATTTTCTTGGGACTCTCTCTTTATTGGAAAACACTTTGCGATACGGTTTTATTAAATTTTTATTTCGTTAAAACAATTCATTACAATGGTCGTCTATCTCAAATCTTACTACAGTACAATCTCACTAATCCGGCACTATTAAAAACCGGAGGCTGCCGGATTATTGGAATATATATTTTCCTCAATCTTTATTTTCACATATGGTCTTGCTTTCTTTAGATAGAAACCAGGAAAACGTATGGAGAGAAGGCAGTCTTCGCGACAGGCGTCTCTTTAGGTCTATTGAGTACTCGGAGAAATATATTTTTACATTGAGATATGAAAGATCACTTAAAATAGTTAGTTTGCTTTTAGGTGTAAACTCTCAAGCAAGCCACATAATCATAACATGGAATCAAGCCCTATTTAGTTATTTGCGATCAGCGCCAGCGCAATATTCACTATAGCTTGCACTATTAGGGGCTAGATCAATGTGTGTAAATAGTGTGCAAGGTATTATTATTATTAAAACTGCCCAAAATCAGTAAATGGCTTACCTGAATCTGGAACATGGAGATGGTATCGTCCAGCATCTGCACTCTCAGCGCCAGCATCTTGCCCCCCTTCTTGGGGGTGGCGGGGGGGGTGCGCGAGCCGCCGCAGCCACCCGCGCCGTCCACGCCCGCCGGCGTGCTGGCCGAGTGGTGCATCCGGCCTGCGGAGCGCCCGGGGTCGTTACTTCAGGGGCACAAGTTAACACACACACAAACGAATAGTCAATAGTGTTTAAATTTTAAGGCGCTAATTGCTTTATTTGGCTTGATCGCGTTTACTTTGTTTGGAGACTGACTGCCAAATACGGAATTTTGCGCCTTTGGGAGTAATCAATACACGTTTGCTGTTTCATAAGAGACTAGGGCCGCGGGCCTGTGTATGTCCCTGTGGTAGTTTAGTATAGCAGTGCGGGGAGTATTTCCGTGTATGGCACGAGACCGTGAGACGTCGGCTTAACCTAACATAACATATACAGGCACTTCTGGCCCCACAATAGGTTACCCGGTGTCGTGGGAACTAGAAACAGCGACGTAACACACATATAGGTATAAAAATCCAAGAGCTGGGGATATTGTTTTCCCTTCTCCCCAGTCAGGATTCCAACCCGGGACCTCTCGCTCGGGAGACACGAGCCTCGAACCTCAACGCCACAGAGGTCTTCAATGAGGCGTATGTAATATCCCTCCCCTACAACTGCACTAACTCAGGAGTTAAGGCCCAAGATCACACAAAACCATTGAAAAGCGCTTTGGCAAAAAAAAAACACTAAATAAATTCATCTGTCTCAAAAAAATATGTTATTCACAATGAGATAATCTACCTCTAATCTTAACCCCACTTTAGTTTACCTAAAGGTGGGTCCATACATGCTCTTTTGTCCGTAACGTACCTCCGTATCGTATCAGCAGCGTCGTAGTGATCCATGAACTCTAGTTTGGACGCCCGTTCGGTACGGTGGGGTGGTTGGGCGCGTCTCGATTGCAGCCGATCCGGGCGTCCAAGCTAGCGTTCTTGGATCGCGATGCTGATATGATACGGTGGTACGTTACGGACAAAAGAACATGTCTGGAACCACCTTAATGTCCTGCAGTATCGTGTGTTTGTGTTTCTTATTTTTTTTCAAGTAATTTGTTTGTTACTCTATGTCTCCCTAGATACAGTATTTTACTAGTTAGGGAGGCAGGGAACCAATTTGTATTGCATACTAACCTTGTGAATAAAGAATTGTACTTTTTACTTTACTTACCGCAAATAATTTGAATTTTCAGAGACAATAATAGTGAGTGGGAGAGGCGTAGGATAATAGAGCACTAAAATTCAAATTAACGGTTTTTCTTATAGCAGTTAAATAAACTGAGTGAATCTGTTATGTGCATGAAATCATTGATGTATGATGTAAGTAAATAATAATGTTTGTACAGTGTGATTATATCTACCTATAGACTTACTTACCTCCTTATTCATGACACTTATCAAACTTATGATAGCTAAAATGTGCTTTCAAAGTTACAGACAAAGACAAACGAATTATAACGGCATTATAGTTTAAATAGGTTTTAAAATAGATTTTTGAAATTGGTTCATAAATAGTAACATTTTTGAGATAACATTAAAAAAAATACAACCGAATTGAGAAACCCATCTTTTTTTGAAGTTGGTTAAAAATAAAATTCATGGAGGACGTTGGGATCTGGTGTATGGCATTCTTATCTTTTCAAAATAATGGACTGGAGTCACTGGAGAACAAATTGACCAAAGCAGTGATGCTATGAAATAAAATTTGTATGCCTCCATGATGCAGGTTATACCAAGTGTGGAGTGATGGAGACCATAAGTATAATGACCATTAAATAGTTAATGCTCTTGTAAATAATGTAATAATGCCTAGGAGGCACCAGTGGACCAAGAGGCAAACCTCTCAAATATAAACATCCAAGACCTGGGGTTTTTTTTTGTTACCCCCAGCCGGGGATCAAACCCAGGACCTCTTGCATGTTAGGCAGACCCACAACTGCGGCGCTACAGAGGTCGACAACGCACAGCCTAAGACGCTGGTCCTAGAGAGACACTCCAAGATTGCAGGGCATTAATGGATGCCTTTTTGAACAGTAGGTACAGAACCAATAGATTTTATAGGCACTGAGCTTGGCTCATGCTGCTGAACCCCACACGGCACTCAACATTCATAAAGTGACAGTACAAATTAAACTTACCTGGCTGTGTATGGTATCCTATAGTGGACAGATGCCCAGTTGAATTGCAACTTCCGGGTGGTAAGTCGGAGTCCATCATTTCAGCATTTGGTTGCACACATTTATGAATGCAAAATCTTGGGCCATTATTTTATTACTGAAATGTTGCTACACATTTGTAAGCTACTACAAACTTGTTCTGATTCATCAAGCTCTGGAACAAAATGAGACACTATGTGAGGTATGATGTAAGATGTATGATGTGTCTTCGAAGCAATAAATTTATGTGCAATAAATATTTTTTTTCATCAGTTCACTTTTTACCATATTTGAACTACAGGAATTTATAAATCATGTCCATTTTTTACTTTAAAACTGCTTAGGTACTTATCTAACAGCTGCAGTACTACTTGAAACTTATTAGATTTAGCTGTATTTCTAAAAGATTGTACAATAACTTTTGCACATATATATAGCTATCTGTATGTACCTAATCTTCAATTTTAATAATTGTTTTGATTTTTACTAGGATGTACAGTAGATAGCAGTGCTACAAATGTCACTTAAAACTGCTTCAATATTAGCTCAAAATTACACAGGGGTCTTAGGAACCGTTAAATGCCAACATCACAAAACGTTTATAAACAAACACAAAATTATGCACTTTTTGAACTTACTGCAAGTGTGCATTAAGCTCAGATCGAAACCAGTCACAAGTTACTACACCCGCGAAGCTAAACCGGCGCCCTACTTTAGGTCCTGAGGCATAAATAGATAGCTGCGATGCAAACCAGAAAATAGGTCAACGGGAGGTGTGTCCTCCCTTGCCGCGGACAGAGACACTGCCTTCGTTGCGCCGCCGGCCTACCAACCACTCGGCCCAATCCAATAAGAACCCCTGCAAATTTAATTACTCGCAACTAGTCACTTGTATCATGGACATATATGTACGATCTTGGCTATTATTCAGGGGCCTCATAACTCCCAGTCTACATACAAAACAAATATAAAAAGAGCACTTTAGTACGACCGAATCTTGCCTTACCTTCTGACCCTTGAAAGGGAACGAGAGGGCTGACAACGCAAATCGCCGTCTCCGGATCCTGACAACCTCAGTAGCAGTCATTGATCTATTCCAAGTATGATACACATAAAATTGGCACAGTTAGATTCACATTAGTCACAATGTTCGTGAAAATTTCATTCAGGCTTTTATTTTCACGAAAATCACGAGCTCTTGAACAATTTTGGTTTACACCCCCTCCGCCATATTTATTTACTTGTCGTGGGTTGCCAGAAATTCTTCCCATTCAATATTTAAAAAAAAAAACGGTGTTTTACGCAACTTTAAAAATAGGTACTTGTTTAATTTCATTTCAACCATCCCACAAAGAGAAGTAAGAAAAAAATATAATTCAATCAATTTCAATTTGACGCAAGCATCAATATACAATCAATAATAATCCATCTGGAAAACGATCATTAAAAGTAATATAAAAGTTCGAGTTTTTGTCGAAGAAAAAATAGTGTTGTACAAGAAATATCGCGTACATTAGTTCATTTCGGTTCAGTGATTTGATTACAATCAATTATTGATTCCTTTTTCACCGAAATTCATTCTAATCACATATAGGTGCTAAATACATTTAAAAGGATTGAAGTAAAAATAATGGATTGTTTTCATTTCGATAGCTCCGCAATATAATAGAATCTCAGTCATTCAAGTGATTGGAGTGGAGATAGAAGATTAATTAAAAGATCGCAAGCCCTAGACTGGCTGGTAATATACATGTCAGATAACTTGTCCCTACGCAATTAAGTTGGCTTTAGTGCACAACTGTCAACTGTTACCTAAAAAATCGGCAAAGGCAATATCCGGTTGCCAGATTTACATTACGATTCCCCGCTTTCAAAATAAGACAGACAGATGGTTTTTAGGTAGCTACAACCTCCTCACAATACTTAAAATACAAATGATACGTAATCGAATCGGCATCATAATGAACATTTATAGTATGAGTTATGATATTTTCTCCATAAATTTTGGGTAACCCAATTTTCAAAAGTTAGCAACACTTGTTTTTTGCTGCCAATTTAACGGCGAAGGGACATTTTATATGAAATACACTTAACCTTTTGCCGATTCACTTGCGGTGCGGTGGTAAATAAGGTAATTAACTCGCCACAAATTTCAATATAATTTATAATATAGACATTACCAAAGACCTTCCTCAGTCGAGAATTGCCGCTGTCTTAGCGTAAAGGATATCTTTTTGGCGTAAGTGACTTTAAGCCGGAACGTTCTAAACTTAGTAAATGATTCATTTGGGAAAGGGAGGTGGTAGGGATGGTAGGGGAGAGGTCCCTTGTCTCTCTAGTGTAGTTTTTTTTGCGAGGAAATGTTTTAGAGGATATTTTTTTTTTCGGTTATATTTACATAATTTTCACTACAAAAGTGACATAAAACAACCCGTAGAGGAGAGGGGGGTGGTACCCCTGGAACTCACCCCTCCCCCGGGAGCCCCCCCCCATTTTTGAGGTTACGTCTATGTTCTAAATTGCCCTAGCTCCGGCTACCACGGGGCTGCGGCGGCGATAGGTACACTGCAAAACATCAATGTCATCAATTAAATGTTGTTTTTATTTGCATAAGCTAAGCTCCGGCATTGCTTCTTTTAAATTCTAACCTAACCTATAAACCAACTGAAATTTAGCCACAACAACCTACTCTAGCCTTTGACTCAATAAATATAATGCTACTTGAACTCAGTCTTGGTTGGTCTTTTAATTTTAAATTGCGTACCCAAATCTTAAAAACGGGACCCTATTACTAATCTCCGCTGTCTGTCTGTCTGTTCGTCTGTCACCAGGCTGCATCTCATGAACCGTGATGGTCGAAATTTTCACAGATGATGTATTTCTGTTACCGCTATAACAACAAATATTAAAAAAAACAGAATAAAATAAATAATTAAGGAGGCTCCCATACAACTATTCTTTCAATACCGCAAACACACTTACGAATGCACCTGGTTACGTAGATGGAGTGTGAAAGTAGCCGCATCAATAACTTTGTAAACAAGATTTTGCAATGTAAACTCCAAACTATTCACTATACACCATCCATTTTACGGTGGAACGGAACCCTTCGTGCGCGATTCTGACTCGCACTTGGTCGGTTCTTTTTATATTGTTATTCTGAAACCATTCGACAAGCTCACTCAATTTATTGTTTATATCTAGTTCGAAGTTTAGTGGCTCTGTACATTTTATTACAACGGAACAGTCATCCGGAAACAAAACTGTAGGATGTGGAACACTTTTTGGTAGGTCATTTACATAGGCTAAGAACAGGAGAGGTCCCAAGATACTTCCCTGTGGTACTCCGTATTCTTCAGTCCTAGTGTCAGATGCGTGTTTTTGTTCTGTTCCCGTTTTATCTATACTATTGATAATGCAAAACTGTTTTCTATTTGCTAAGAATGAATATAATAGATTTTCTGTTGGACCCCTAATACCAAAATTTTCGAGTTTTTCCAGCAATAGTTTGTGGTCTACGAAATCAAAAGCCTTAGTCATCTCCATGAAGATCACAGAGACATGTTTTCTATTGTTGATAGTGTGATACACGTTTTTTAAGAGGTGATATATCGCTAATATTGTGGACAATTTTTTTCTAAAGGCCTGTTCGTCTGCAAATATGTTGTGCACTTCTAGAAAGGAATTTAATCTATGGCGTATTGCCCATTAAAAGATTTTAGATATTATAAGTATAAGAGCTACTGTTCGGTATTTAGTTACGTCTTTTTTATCTCCAGCTTTGTGAATACATATTAAACATACTTATAACGTAGGATAGTGGCGTTGCCAAGATGTGGGAGCTAGTCTTTAGTATTTTGGTGCTGATTTTGTAATATCATACTCTATTTGTATTATTTAGACCTTTTATTAGATAATAGATTTCCGTAACATCTGTTGGTACCATGAATATTGATTTTTGGTTATATTTAGTTGGTCTGAAGTAAGGTATCTTGCTACTTTGATATTCTACTTGGTGTGAAGAAATAATAAAATGTCTTAGCTTGGGTTTTATATTATTTCGTTATTATTATTAATTTCATTTATGTTATTTTCATTTTTTCGTTGCAAATTCTGGATGATTTTCCACGTAGCTTTAGATTTATTTTTGGCAGTTTTTATGTAGTGCGAATTATGAGGTTTTTGTGTTATAGTGAGGATTTTCTTGTATAGTTTTGTGAATATTTTTAAACCATTTTCGTTTTTTATTTCCGTTGGTGTTTTACGATACTTCCAGAGTAGTTCGCGTTTCTTCTTAGAGCATATTTTAATACCTTTTGTAAGCCAAGGTGTTTTTTTTTGTTAATTCGCTCTCTTGAAGTGTACAGTTCAAAAAAATATACCTGGGACTTCATTTCTTAGTTCATTAAGGGCTACTAAAAGACGATCAGATTTGAAGAATACTCCTGCAATGTTTTGGTTAAATATAGTATGAATCGCATTATTTACGAATAAACATCTTGTTGGTTTCCGCTTCATTTTTGTTATTTTTTTTCGCGTAATCGAGCTGTAGATAGTTTAAGCTTGTTTTTCAATTTTTCATTTAAATCTTAAATCTTTTTTTGTTTAGCCTTCCGCATCCGAAGGTGAAGGCATCATAGTGAAGCCAACATGAAGATGTTGGCTTCACTATGACGGGGCAGCTCACTGCGGGAGTCAAAGAAGACGGCATGCCTATGTGTCATCGTGTCCAGGTTCAGTAGGATCTTGAATGCATCGACCATGTAATTGAATGTGCTAGTGAAACGTCTATGTCTGAAGGTCGGGGTGCAGACGATAATGTTAGTATGCTTAATTATTTTTATCACGTTTCTTATATTTATTACTAGTGTTTTTTAGCCGTCTTCATGTACGTAACCAGTGCCTGTAGACAAGTGACATCGCTGAGGATAGCGAGTCGAAGCGATAATTTTTTATGTATGCGATTTGACATTTGGATTCGCTAGGTGACGTCACCTTAGCGATTCCAAATGTCATATCGCATACATAAAAAGTTATCTTTTCATCCTTAGCGATGCAGGTGCATTCAGAAGTGTGTATATGTTATTAAAAGAAAGTGTTATTCGCGAAGTCTACAGCTAACAGAACCACTTGACTTCAGGAATATACTAAGAATTTTGTTGATCATCAGTGAGTCAGTGACGAAATCAGGGATTTTTGATATCAATATCTACTATTGATATTATATCCCGAGAATTTTGTTTATCTGGTATAAGCCACCATAGCCAAGTTATGAGGATTCAAAAAACGACGAAGCGCTTCGCTTCGAGGGATGTTAGTAGCACCCTTACGCTTCGCTTGGCTCGTCTTAGTGCGGGCCCCAGATCCGAAGAATCCGCCACTCGATACATTCAACAGATCTTTTACGTACATAACAGGGAAAGACATATGCAAATTTTTGCCACTTTCCAACAAAACAAAAAGTTTATTGGTTTCGCAGTTTTTGGAAAATAATTCACTAAAATTGCAGATTGCCGAAATTTTGCTGTTACAGTTTTAGATCCTAGAGTGCGAGATCTGAGAATACATAGGTTATTGAAACGTGGCAGAAGCACAACATGGTTATGTTCTGCCTCTGCCACTCCAGCTGATAAAAGGCGCGATGCCATATTCTGTTTTTCAGGGTTACGTATTCAAAGGGTCCAAACGGAGCCTTATTGCTGTCACTCACTTGTCCGTCGTCTGTCACACAGGTTTTTCAGCCAAACAGTTAAAGCTACTGTCTTCAAATTATCACAGTATAAACATCTTGTCGACCCAAGCAATATAAGTTCAAGAAAAAATGTTAAGGGAGGCACAAAAAAAATAACGGTCACCAGCAGCGTATAAAGTCGCAGACAACTTCAACGGAGTGGTGTGACCTCATCGCGGGAGTCCCTCAGGGTGGTATACTCTCCCCTCTTCTTTTTTCTATCTTCATTAATTCCATATCAGATGTCCTCTCCTCATCATACCATCTTTGTGCCGACCATCTCCAGATATACCGCCATTTCCCCCCCTCTGATATGGCAACAGCTGTAGAGGTATTAAATGCCGATCTCGAGAAAATCAGTGTTTGGGCCTCGTCTCATGGTCTCCTTGACAACCCTACTAAGTCACAGGCTATGATTATTGGTTCCAGGTAATCCCTTAACTTAGTACAGCATATTTAAATTACTCCTGTAACCTATGATGGAACCGTAATCTCATACAGCACTAAGGCCAAAAATGTAGGAGTTATGTTTGATAACCAGCTGTCCTGGTCAGAGCATGTCAGCGAGGTTAGTAGACGTGTCTTTGCCACTTTCCACTCCCTCAGGCGTCTTCAAAACTTTCTGCCTCGTCAGACAAAAATCACGCTTGCCCAGTCTCTTCTTCTTCCCCTTATCGATTACGCTGAAGTCTGCTGGGCAAGTGCAAACGAAGAGCAACTGAACAAACTCGAGCGACTTCAAAAGCTCGGGATTCGGTTTGATTTCGGTCTGCGCAAGTTTGACCACGTCTCGGAATATCGCAGGGAGTTGAAATGATTCCCGATTCGCCTTCGACGGGATTCCCATGTCCTCATTTGCCTCTTCAATATATTATGTAATCCTCGCTATCCTGGCTTCTTACGGGATGGTTTAGTTTTTCTGTCTTCGGATAGGCCACGGAGATCTCACACTCGGTCATTACTTGCAACTCCGCAACATAATACTACCGCTTACGAGAATGGGTTCAGACTACGAGCTATCAGTCTCTGGAACAAACTCCCCAGCGCCATCAGAGACAGTCCGTCAATTCACACTTTTAAAAGTCGTTTGAAAGAATACTATCTTTCTCTTCAATTATAAGTATTAGTATTTATTTGTATCTACTATTTATGCATATTTTACATATTTATATAGCATTATTTTTAGTATTTGTAGATATTGCATATTACATAATAAGTACCTAGTTTATTATTTTTATTAATATTTTTATTGTTGTGCACATAGTTCTACCTTTAGTTTCTTTTTTTCCTCTCCATATTAGGTTTGCTGGAAGAAATCTCTTGTTAGCGATAAGCTCACCTTTGTACATGTTCTTTCCTTTATATTTGTTTTGTTTTCACTGTTTTGTGCAATAATGTATTACAAACTTCCACCATCGAGTGGGGTATCGTTATAATTGTAGCGTCTTGGTTAAACCCTGGAAAGTCGAGAGATTCAGTTCATATCAGGTCTGGGATCACACCTTGACTGCCTCATGCCACTCTATCAGAAGCGGGAGTTGGGAATGAGTGCACAAAGTGATTGATTGATAGATTGATTGATTGATAGGCATTAATTAACAATCAAGAATGAAGCAGGCAAGGTTTTAGAACACATAATACACCACAGAGATTTACATAAAATGAGGCTATACTTAAGCAACGTTTGCAGTAGCAAATGAGGATTGATACTTACGCTATTGAAGCGTTCAATACTGATTTAGCACAGAGTTTATCAATTATAGGTATTAGCAGAATCTATAACTACCGCTACCATCTACATCTACATCAAGTACCATTATGAATGGCGGCGGTCGAAAGTCATGTCTAGCTCATGCGCAGGCCATATTCGCAATGAAGAAATAGCACCCTAAGGGTAGGTGGGGTATTGCACATCATACCCAATATAGGGGTTTTCACTAGCACCAATAATAATTAAAGGTTAAGAAACTATATTATAAATAAATAACGTAAAAAAATATCAACAATAAACGTAACAAAACAACGTGAATCGAATTCGTGCACTCAAACAGAAGTCTGGACTGGCGACAAACTCATTAATCAACTGACAGATTATGACAGTCAAACAAGATAGCCGCTGCTTTCGAGAATGACAGCAGATATTCAGCACCGATCTACCAACATTTATCGGAACCGGTCTGCGCGGGTACCTAACTAAGTAGGTTCCTATGTAAAAGATTTTCAAGGTCATCAAACAGAAAAAAAAACATTTCGAGATAATTGTGTTCGTAAATAAATGCCGTTATTCCCATAAAAAATATTACAGGAGTAATTTGTAATGTAGTTATTGCATTTGCGAAAAAAACAAAATTTCGTTCATTTGGTCTCTAGTGTAGTTTACTCAAATCTACAGATGAGCGAAGTTCTTTGGCTTAAATTTCCTTCGCCATTATGTTGGCTGTCCTGTAAAACTGTCGGAAGGACTTTAGAAAGACGGCCGTTTCAAATGCTTATCCTGATTTTTTCCTGATAAAAAACGGCAAATTTTTTGTTTCCCCACCCTAATACTGCCACATCCCCACCGTTCCTAGCTGAATATGCTTGAAATGGCGATACGCAAACCATCGGTTTTTTTTTGCGAGTTATATTTTTTTAATCACTATTTCAAATCAAAATGAAATAATAAAAAAATATATAACTCGCAAAAAAAAACGATGGTTCGCGTATTTTGAAATCATCTATAAATTCACTAATAAAGCATACAAAAAATCAGCAAAAGCATCTGAAAAGGCCGGCTTTCTAAAGGCTAGCGAAAGTGTCAAATGTCAATAGTTTTTTTGTCTGTCAATAAATCAGTTGTCAGTCAGAACGTTAACAAATTTTGATATCTAGTCTGTGCATAGTTCTTTAGTTTTACAAAGTAGTGAGATCTCAAGTTATATAAAGTCTTAGTGAAATCGTAAGTTTAGAACGAGGCTTTCAAACCTAGGGTAATGAATGAAAATAATAAACCAACTAAAACCTTTAACATTTCAGCAGCATTTATCGTGAGTTTTCTATTGTTTTACAATTATTATTTGGGACATATGCAAATTGTATCAATTTAATGTGAAGATTTATATTTGACCGTCTTTTGCTACATTTTATGAAATGTTTCTGTTGTTATGAATGACCTACCCTACCCTATCCCAGATAACTTGAACTACTCAACACCCACCACCCCCATTCTCACGACAACTATTCATGACACTACACCACTTGCACATAGACATACAAAAACAGAAACATATATTTACACACATACACATCTACGAACACATACAATACACACATATACACTACAATACACATATCCTACAAAACATTCCTCACCCGAAAATTGCTCAGATATCTCGTTCACCTATTATACCATGCTTTTACACACGCTTTCACACCTTTCACATAAGCTCTCTCACACCCTTTCATACATTGTCTACGTGATAAACCCTGTCAAACTTACATCTGATCGAAATTCACCTGGTTTAACTTATAACACTCACAATGCTTGACACAAATGATATAATTAAAGACCTGGATAATTTTACTATCTGTCATTCGTCAACATGTGATATAGAAGATTGCCCGAACATAATATCTAAGCCGGTACATACTATTAAAATATTACATCAGAATATTCGTAGCGTCAATAAAAACTTTCCTAGTCTACTAACACTCCTAGAAAGATCTAACACTGACTGGGACTTTATTATTCTCACAGAATGTTGGCTACAAAATAATCCAAGCATTCCTTCACTAGATGGTTACAGCTATATTAAAACTAATAGAAATAAAACTCAAAATGAAGGTGTAATTATATTTTATAAAAATAACTCAACTTTATCTATATCCATTTCCGAACCCAACCTAAGTGATGCTAACGGTCTAACCATAAAAATCGACTCCAGTACTCTTCTGCTGGCAATTTATAGACCACCTGGATATAAAAATGTCAATCCTTTTTTCGAATCACTAAATGACCTCCTCAGTAGCTTCAACGTTTCCAACACTATACTTATAGGCGACATTAATATAGACATTTTGGATCACAACACCGACATTAATTCACCAACCTACCTTAACCTACTAGCTTCGCATAGCATTTTACCAGCTCACTTATTACCTACTCATGGTAAAACATGTCTAGATCATGTAATGGTCAAAACCAAACTTCCTGCTTCCTGTTATGTTGCCCAAACATCGGTCACAGATCATGACTCGTTAATATTTATACTAGAGCGAGAATTAAATCATATGAAACCATTATCTACAGTCACAAAGATAGATTACGAAGGGCTGGACAAGGACATGGAAAGTCTAAACTTCGACTCGCTCTATGATAACTCCGACCCTAACGTTGCCGCAACACTACTTATCTCTAAATTATCTAGCAAAATTAAATCAAATACTAAAACTATCTCAGTCCCTAACCGAAAGCGCATAACAAAGCCTTGGATCACACTCGGATTACTTCGTTGCATGAGAAACCGGGATAATCTTCATAAAAAAACCAAAAAGAACCCAAACAATGACGTTATCTCTACCACGTACAAACGGTACAGAAATTTCTGCAACGAGCTAATAAAAAAGGTAAAGAATGATTATGAGAAAAAATTGGTACAAAATGCATCCAAAACAAGCAATAAAATGCTTTGGGATACTATAAAACGGATTGCCCACTCTAATTTGAAACTTAACCCTGCATCAGAGCTCATATCTCCTTCAGAACCTATTGCCTCAGTTAATAAAATAAACAACTTTTTTGCGTCTATTGGAAAAAACCTAGCAGATAAAATCTCTCCTCCATTATCCAAAGTAACACCCAAACGTACTTCTCCTTTTTCTTTCGCTCTAACACCAACTGATGAGGTAGAAGTACGAAAATGCATCCTTAACTTAAAAAAAAACAATACTTTAGGTCGCGATAACATCTCCGGAGACTTCCTAAAACGATTTCAATCTATCCTAATCAAACCAATAACATTCCTAGTCAACCTAATCTTCTCTACTGGTATCTTTCCAACTGCTTTCAAGCTCGCTGAAGTGATTCCAATATATAAAAGTGGTGACAGAGACAGTGTCAATAATTACAGACCTATCTCAATACTTTCAACGCTATCTAAAATAGTCGAAAAACTCCTAAACAAACGCCTCGTTAGTTACCTAGAATCTAAACACACTAAACACCTACTTTCTAGCTCACAGTTCGGATTTAGATCCGGTGTTTCTACTAAAGAGGCAGTCCACGAGTTGACTGAACACATAGTGTCAAAATTGGACAGCAAAAAGAAAGTTATTGCAATATTCCTTGATCTTGCTAAAGCGTTCGATAGTGTCTCTGTCCCACTGCTACTAGATAAGCTTGAGAGCATTGGTGTCCGCGACACGCAACTCAATGTGTTTAATGACTATCTAACTAATAGGAAGCAGAGGGTAAGAGTTGGTGACTTCATTAGCGATGACTTGCCAATAACATACGGAGTCCCTCAAGGCAGCGTCCTAGGTCCAACTCTATTTCTTATATTTATTAATGACCTCTGTGATACACGACTAGCAAATGGCAAACTTATTACCTTTGCAGACGACACAGCGCTGATATTCCATGGGGATACTTGGGAGGAGGCGTTTGGTTTTGCTCAATTGGGTTTCGATGAAGTGTATTCCTGGCTAAGAAACAACCGACTTTCCCTTTATGTGGACAAAACAAAATTTATGCCATTCTCACTTAGAAGTATACCATCTGGAATCTTTGATAACTATTCAATTAGAGCTCATTCTTGCTACTCAACCTTCCCCTGTTCTTGCAGCCACTTAAGCCTATCATTAAATATCAAATACTTGGGTGTAATAATTGATAATACCCTTCGTTTCAATCTACATCTCGATCTTATATCTTCCAGGACTCGCAAACTCATATACATTTTTAAGAACCTTCGGCATGTTGCTGACAAAAATATCATCAAAATGGTATATATAGCGTTGTGTCAGTCAATTATATCCTACTGTATCACTGTTTGGGGGGGAACAAATAAAACAAATCTATTAAAACTCGAAAGAGCCCAACGCTCAGTTCTTAAGGTAAGTCTGTCCCTACCATTCCTATTTCCCACACAACAACTCTATACATTGGCTGATGTTCTGTCCGTCAGACAACTATTTATTCTGAACACCATACTGAAGCAACACTCTTTAATAAGCTACGATCCAGCACTCTTTGCCTCCAAACGACGCAATTACAAGGTCTGTAATTCGCGCACCACTTGGTCTACCGACTTCTCTCATAGATTTTTTGGCTTTTTAGGAGAGTATCTCTACAATAGGATAAATAAAAAAATTGAAATATACTCTCTTACAAAATACGAATGTAAAAGAGTACTAACAGCGTGGCTAAAATCACTAAGCTATGAGGACACTGAAAGTCTTCTGTCAATCATCTCCTGATGATCTCCCCCTGTCCTTCCACACACCCACACACCCTCACACACACCCACACACCCACATACCTACTCACACACACACACACACACACACCCCACACACACACCCCACACACACACACCCCACACACATCTCACTTACACACACTTCCAATCTCTGACACTCCACACCATTACACTCTCTTACCTCTCTGATAATTAAATTGCACCTACCTTGGGTACCTTGATTACTCCGGTTCAGCGTCGGGAGAGGCTGGTAATCTGTCAAACAGGACCTCCTAGTACGGATACCAGTCTCTCACATAGATAAGACAAAACGCATAGCACCTAAGTTAAACAATGTTACACCATATAAAACTATGTGAGAGAACAAAATAAACTTTTTTGTATTTTGTATTGTATTTGTATAATGTACAATAGTGGTATGCGAGTTGATATGAGTGTTGAGTGATTGATATTTTCGTTTAGAAACAAAAGTTCACTTTACGAGGCCGGGAGTGACCCAGAGTGCCCCGGGTCTTGATGGGATAACCAATAAGCTAACTAAAAGATTGAACGAATCACTGACAACCCCCCGAGCTCATATATGCAACATCAGGGAAAAACGGGAAATTTCTGGAGATATGAAATACTGCTGCGGTAACGCCTATCCATAAAAGCGGTCGTAAAAATGACCCTGCAATTACCGCCCTTTATCTCTTCTTTATCTTCTTAAACTTTATAGAAAGTCACAACTTATTGTATAACAGACAATATGGTTTTGGGCGTGGAATATCGACGGAGGATGCAGTAGGTGAACTGGTAAACCTCGTTACATCGGTGCTGGATGGAGGCGAAGCCTGTATCGGAGTATTTTTTGATCTTGCAAAGGCTTTCGAAACCGTCTCTGTACCGATCCTTCTAAATAAATTTGAGAGTTTCGGAATCAGAGGTGTTATTTTTGAGTGGTTTCGGAGCTATCTGATACTAAGGAGGCAAAGGATTAAGATAAAGAGTAGTTTAAGCGATTCAAACAATGTGTGTCATGGTGTTCCCCAGGGAAGCATCCTGGGCCCTACCTTGTTCATCATATATCTTAATGATATTTCCTCAGTCAAAAACTGCGACTGTCAAATATTTGCTACGCCGATGATACTGCAGTAGTTTTTTGAGGTTCTTCGTGGGAAGAACAGAAAAAGGTATGGCCATGACTGCAGACTGGTTGGGCGCAAATCTACTCAGGATCAATACTGATAAAACGTAATTTGTAACCTTTCACAAGACCCGGGCATCTGAGCCGCCTTCGTCACTCAGTGTCAGGGCTCACTTTTGTGGCAAATGGAGGACTGAAATTGGTGATGAAGTAAACCAAGTAAAAAGAGAAGACTTTTCAGAACTTTTTAAATACTTAGGTATCACGCTGGACCAACTTCTGTCCTTCAAAGAGCACATCCACATTATGTCTGGTCGGGTGAGAAAAGTGATCAACATGCAGCTGCGTAACTCCGCAGAAAAGGAACTACTGAGAGAAATCTATCTAGCCATATGCCAGGCCCTTATTTGTTACTGCCTTCCCATTTGGGGTAGAGCCGCAAAAACACACCTGATTGAGTTGGAAAGTTGATTGAGTTGAGTTGGCAAGTCCCGAGGGTGAAATTTAACTTTAAGCCCTGGATATGGATAACCCCTGGGCAATTTAGCAAGCGGGATCTTGGACAATATTGGAAAAAGTGAGGCGTCACTAGCTGCAAAACCTCGTTTCCAAAGTAAACCATTAAATTCCCTATTTCTACAACCTACGGATGAAGTTAAGCTGAACTCTATCATACAGCAACTTGCGATAAATAGTGCGCCTGGTATAGACAACGTTAGCGACAGGTTAATTAAAAATTAAAGAATTACCTTGTGACCCCTGTTACTTGCATTATAAACGGTAGTCTATCAAACGGAGTATTCCCAAAGGTATGGAAGACAGCAGTTGTCTCGCCAATACATATAACTGAAACTAAAACTGAGCCCGCTAATTATCGTCCAATATCATTACTCCCAACTTTCTCTAAGATTCTGGAAAAGATTGTAAACCTTCGGTTGGTACAATCGAACCAACTGAATCATGACCCACTTGCCTGATAATTCGTTTGAAACTTTCAAACTTGTAAGATCTATCAAAATGTCAGTGTCTAATCAAATGATAACAAGTTCGTAACCAAGGAAATAAACCTTCAAGCGAATTTCGACCTACTTGCATTTAAGGGGTTTAGCAAAATAAGCTTATGGTGGCTCATGATTCAGATGGTTCGATAGTACATTATCTCGAGAGTCACAACCTTATGTGTTCGATAATGGAGTATGGATTTAGGCGAGGTACGTCTACCGAAGACGCAGTTGGAGACATGATTAAGTGTATTTCCTCCCTTCTTGATAAAGGTAAGTCACGCATAGGTGTAGATCCTACAGTTAGCGAAAGCTTTCGACACAGTATCTGTCTCTATTCTACTAGGAAAACTGGAGAACTTCGGAATCAGAGGAATAGCCCTAGAGTGGTCCCGTAGTTATTTAATTAATAGGAAGCAATGCACAAGGATCGGTCACTTTGTAAGCTCTACTAAGGAGGTACCTAGGTTTTTGCGTCCCACAGGGAAGCATCCTCAGCCCTTCTTTGTTTTTAATGTATCTCAATGACATATCATGACTACGAATTAAAAATGCTGAATTATTTTGCTATGTGGACAATACAGCAGTTATCTTTCACGGGCAGACTTGGAATGATGTGTTTAGCACAGCTGAAAGGAAATGCCAAAGATTGCTGAATGCCGAAAAAACTAAATACTTATGCTTCCATAAGACCTTAGCATCAAAACCACCTCTATCAGCTAGCATTAGAATTCATCAATGTAAAACCAAAATGCCAGGTCCAACATGCTTGTGCACAAAAATTAGTAGAACAACTTCCATAAAGTATTTGGGTGTAATATTAGTCCAACATCTGTCATTTAAAGAGCATGTACATGTTCTTTCTGGAAGAGTAAGGGAGGTCATTAACATTATGAAACATTTACGAAATTCAACTGACATAGCCCTATTGAAAACTATTTATATCACCACGTGTCAATCGTTGCTGACATACTTTATTTCTGTCTAGAGGAGCTGGGAAAACTAAAAAAAAAGGCTAGAGTTTGAAAGCGCTCAGCGATCTGACATTAAAGTTATGTTCAAAAAAAATACAGACATCCAACCAGTCTTTTCTATTCAGAGTAAAAATTGCTGAGCGTCCGTGGATTGTTCGTTAGGAGGGCTGTTCTTTCTTGTTCATCGAGTTTTATTTGGATCACATAGCTATCCTGAAATCTTAAAAAGAAGAATCTATAAAGACCCAGCTAAGCATGTAAATACAAATTTCGCTACCAAATTAAAGGAATTTTTGAATCCATTCATTTATAACTTCACTATCTCTGCTACTTCCGTAACCGCACCTCCCCTGAAGTTAAGAGAAAGCTTAATGAAACTCTTCTCAAATTGGCATACGGGGGAGAGAGGAGATTCTTAATACACCCTCCTAAAAGGATCTCTCTATTTATAGTGTTAAATAATTTTCGTAACATAGCGTAATACTTAACTACGTAATATATAACTATATGTACTGTGTATATATATATATATATATATCTCCACTGATCCCGGGATCAGTGGAGACAAATCGGCGGGATCAATTTATACCATGATCTGATCCCAAGATCGGTGGGGACAACCCCTTTTTGGCTAGGTATTTTTCATTGTAATGTACTACAATTCCTTATGGTAAAACTTAAATTAAATTATTTCTAACACGAATAAAATAGGTAGCAACTTACGTAATAGCAGCAGTTTGCAACCATTAGTGTAATTATTATTAGTAACAAAGGAATTTGTGCGCCGGCGGCGGCCGCTATGACGCGCAAAATGGCTAATGATGTTCGAGGAAATGACTAATTCTGCCTGAAAACTTTATCAAACACATTCTACGCATTTCAGTTTATTACTTACCTTCCCATTGTTTTCTCGATTTTAAGCAGCACGTAGATCGAAAGCACTCAAATTCACTCATTTTAGTCGAACGCAGGCCCACGGCACAAAATTACGTGACTGGTTAGCTCGTCCCTTCATTGCCTCAGATATCCTCCGATGGCTGGCTTTAGAGGTTGATGGGCGTACCCAGGATTTCAGCTAGGGGGGGCAGCTCATACCTGTTTCGAGAAAATGGTCGGTCAGGTATATTGAAAGAAAAAAATCATGAATTTATTTTATCTTCTAGGGGGGGGCAGCAGCCCCCCCTGCCCCTACCTGGGTACGCCCATTGAACAATGGATGGCATGCCATGCTTGTTCTTTCGGCTAGGTACATTTGATGCAAGTTAGAACAGGATAGATGTATGTTTTGTTAAAATAACGGTCAAATATGCCAACTTCAGACAGACATCACATTTGACGCGGTGACAGATTTGCCGGAGGCAATTATAAGGAGAGCGACATCTTCGGGAGTAAAGTAAAAGGCTTGAGATGCGCGCAAATACGAGACTAGACTAGACTACTTTATTATAGGGAATCCTAGTTTATACATATACTAGGTTGGTACATGTTATTAATGACGTGCATAAGACATAGTGCGTGATGAATATAAATATACCTTATCTGAGACGGTCGTCAACTTATCTTAACATTACGTGAAAATATGACTTGTCGAATGGTTAAACTACTATCCTATTACTAGTTCTGTGAACTGGCTACACGTTCGTGCGGCTCTGGCACAGAGAAAGAAAGGCTCATAGCACCACGCCGTCGTACGTAGGTAACCTAATACAAGCATACTGTGCATGTGTAAAGTGAGCACTGGCCGCTGTGTCACGTAGTTACGCGCCGACACTAGATAAAACCGGTTTACGTTCGTTTGGCCAGTGCCCAAACGGAGGGCCTGCACAAACCACGTGTTATTTGTTGTCACCTACCTTATTGAATTGTTTTAGGCAGAATAAACTGTAAATAGTTATTAAAGTGTTTTGTGTACGTTTTGGACTTTCAAAATGGTGTACTGTACTGTTTGTATGAGACATTTCATATTTTAACTATCCCTAGGAGTCTACTAGGTAAGTAAATGAATACCAGATTAGGTATACCTATTTAAAATGTTAAAGTAGGTAGCACAAACCTTGTTATTTAGTTAGGTAATTGTTATTAGTATTATAACCCTACAAATATTTATGTTCCATGATGAGTAGTTGAGATTTTAAGTGGGTGACCTCATGTGACGAACTGTATTAGATACCTAAGTATTTCAAAGACATACCGTCCTAAGAATAAAAAAATAAAATCACTCGGTCAATAAAAGCTCGTAACAGTTTGTTATTTTTTTTTTATCTTTTGCCAACGCTACTAATATAGGTATGAATTTTGCAGGCTCCTTAGAACCTTTCTCTCTGTTCCAATTAATTCTCTGTGGCTCTGGCTCTGACAGTTCTACGTTAATTTAATCTGGTAATTTTCGAATATTGGTACGATATTTTACTCGTACTCGTCTGGCATGGCAACCCTGCAGTTAGTTGTCAATTCAATTTATCTTGTCGATGTTGAACAGACAGAAATTGTTTTGTTTGGGTTTGATTACGTCGTGGTTTTCGTTTGATAAGTGTTTGATAAACATTTATTTGTTACCATTCTATATTAAAAAAAACAATGAGTCCTTAGATCAGACAGAACTCAGAGAACTCACAGTCATGGAGACGACACCTCTGCTCTCGCGACCGAAAAAGAAATCTATATGGTCAAGGTAACATGACAATAGAATCCTTGTTTTCTCTTATCAATGGTCTTTGTAATCTTTACAATAATTATACATACGTTCTCGGGTTTCAGATTGGGGTTCTCAAAGTTTCGCAAGCGGGAGCTACGTTCCAGAGCTATCTACGTAGGTCAATTGCCTGAAGAAGAATACTCATCAAATCATGTCTGCAACCAAGTAAGCTTATCTATCTTCACTAACGCTTTTAGAGTCATGCCGAGTTCTCTGCATTGAACAGCCGTTAATTGGGGATTCCCCAGATCCAGGACTTCCTTTTCCAATCACTGGTTTATGTATGACTGACCCATATTATGACCACTAAAATTATAAATAGGTCAGTTTTGTCTTAACCTCTGGAATGTCCCTGTACAGCGAATCTCGTGGACCCTAACGCGTCCAAGGTTCTGGCGAAAATAAACTTTCAATCGACTTGCGTTAGGAATTTAATAAGTTTGTTAGGTTATTTTATTAGTTTCCTAACATGTTATAGACCATAATAAAGTTTATGAAATTACCTATCTTGTGATGTATAATACTCACATGTGATAATAAAGTTGATAAGGCTTTTCATCGATTGTTTACAGAATCCATTATTTGACACTGACACCTCTAATTATATTTCGTTTTTACGGGCCAAACACAAAACTTACACTATTTTCCATTTTTCACATCACCACTATTGATTTCTCCAGCGATGAGATGTATTATTTTATTACAAAACACAGTAATTACTTCACAATAAATAAATATTGACAAACATAAAATGTAAGTCTGTGGCCGGCCTGCCCAAAATGGCGACATGGCTTGGTATTTTATTTATTTTGATCTGAAATGGCTGTCTCAATGTTAGTTCCAATCATATCACACGGTTGCCAACTAAACTACTCATAATCTAAGACTACTTCCGGGAACATTCTGAAACTTGGTGAATATTCATAAAACGTCAAAGTTTGCAATACTTTCTATGCGCTTATGCAGCGCACAGGACGCTAGCCGCCCAAAAAAGTTATGCGCTTATGTAGCGCATAGGACGTTTGACGGGTTAAAATATTCTATCTATAAGCTTAGGTTTATTGAAATCTACATCTTTAAGAACTGAAGTCTGGAGTCAGTGAACTAACAAAAATCATCACACCTGTACTCACATGGGGTGGCAGAGGTACAGTTGTGCCCCCATTTAGCCAGTAATAAAAGTTCCTAACCAGAGGAGAGGTAAGGGGGAGTTGCGGCGAGCAGGTCAAGAACTGGATTTATTAAAACCGCGGAACATTAGGGAACAGAAGAACATTTTGGGGTTCCTTATAATGGACGGAAAGGGATATACTGAAACATTATAGGGTCCCTTGTGTGTCTGTCGTAGGAGTAAAATTAGTGGCGGCTCATCCTGAAGAGGGCTGATGCAGTGCAGTCCCACAAAAATTACTTATAGATATAGACATTCTTAATAGCAGTTTACTAGAATCTATTACCTACAATACTACTGGCATACAAAGTTAAGAAATATTATAGCATTAATAAATAAAATATATATGTCACCGTAAGATTGTCAAAACTGTTCGTTTATAAAAAAAAAAAAAAACTTGTTAGTTTGTAAACTAACAAGAAAAAAAACTCTATTTTTGACAATCTATCAGTGACATATATATATATATTTTGTGGGAGTACACTGCACCAACTCTTTAGGATGAACTGCCACTCTGTAAACATAATATTGAACAAATTCATTCTAAACTGACTAAGATGAAATTGGTTACATGATTGTGTAACATAAAAAAAATGTATTTGGGGGACAAATCAGAAAATAAAATAATATCTTTTTCAAACTGTATTAGTGTGACATGTCAAATAAAAGAGCTTGTTGCGAGGATTTCATATATATATTTTTCATGATTCTGAAACACTCGTGAAATAAGAAGAAAAGACCATTCCTCAACCTTATAATTGTCAATTGTCAATTGTAAGACGGGCTGGTTTCCGCAACTCGACGACGAAAGCGCCTATTTTGCGTGTGGGTGGGAATGCGACATCATTCGAGCCAACCCAACTCCTCCAGGAACGCCAGTAGGCCCTTTACGTTACCGACTATCCCTGGAAGGTCCCTCGAATGACCGAGGTGTTTAGCCCTGTAGTCCGCTACTCCTGTGCACTCCATGAGGACGTGAGCAGCCGTTTCTTCTGCCTCCAAGCAGGCTCTGCAAAGGGGGCTGTCGGTAACACCTAGGACATATAGATGTTTATTAAAGAAACCATGGCCAGTAAGTGCTGCAGTTACCAGTCGCATGCGCGGCCTACTAAGTCGAAGCAAGGTCTTAGCCAGCCTAGCGCTAGGGGACGGCAAGGCCAGCTTAGCCTGCCTGCACTCCTCATGGTTTGTCCAAAGAGTGGCATGATCATTCCTGGTCGACTCTCTCAGAAATGAGCGTACCATCTTGAAGGGAAGAGGGATGATAGGTTCGGGACCATACGCTGTCAAGCTAGATCCGCTGCATCTTTACCTCTTGATCCGCTGTGTCCTTTTATCCATTGAAGGATTACGCGGTTATGTTGACATACCTCCATTAGTCGTTTGTGACACTCGTAGATTAGCCCTGAGTTAATAGTGTTGCTATTTAGGGCTTGTAGGACGGCCATGCTATCCGAGAGGATTCGAATGGAGGAATCTCTTACCTTTCTCGATGCTATGGCATTAGCGGCCGAGATGATGCCCATGCATTCAGCTTGAAAGACAGTATTATGGGCACCCAGTGGAATGGCTATCTTGATGTTTAGGTCCTCCGAGAAGGTGCCTGAACCAGTGCCTGCTTCAGTTTTTGAACCATCGGTAAAAATTCTGAGCTCTTTAACGTCGAGCCCCTCAACCCGATGGTCTTCATGTAACTGTATATTGTATTTTTTGTCAAAAACAAATTGTTTAGGGATTCTGTCACTGCAAGCCATAGAGATGGGAAATTTTTTGTAAACTTCCCCTAGGATGGCGGTGTGTGAGGTCCTGTTTTTCCTCCAAAGTCCTAAGGTGTTGAGTCTCACCGCAGATGACGCGGCCTCCTGCTTAATATACAGCTGGAGTGGCGGAAGACACCGCATGGCCTCCATTGCTGCTGTTGGAGTAGTTCTCATACTACCTGTGATAGCCATGCAGGCCAGCCTTTGGAAGCTTTGGAGTTTGCTTACCATTGTGGTTAGTTTGGTCCTGGTCCACCACACCACAGCTCCGTAGCAGACAAGAGGACGGATCACCGTTACGTACAGCCAAAGAATGATGTTGGGAGAAAGTCCCCACTTTTTCCCCACCATTCTCCGACACTGCCAGAAAGCAATACGCGCCTTCTTTAGTTTGTTGTCGATGTGGCTACTCCAGTTGAGCTTGCTGTCCTAGGTTATGCCCAGGTACTTCACCTCAGTTGCTAGCTGGAGTTCCGTTCCAAAGAGCTTAGGTAGGGTATACCTACCAAGAGCCCTATTGTTAGTGAACATGACCATTTCCGTTTTTGTTGGGTTAACCGCCAGGTCATATTCTAAACACCAGCGCTCCACGATGCGAAGAGCTGTTTGTTTGAGGTTGCATACTGTGCTCGCGAATTTACCTGTGATGAGGATTACCAAATCGTCGGCGTATCCTACGGTGTAGTATCCATTAGCGTTAAGCTTGGTAATCAGGTCGTTAATGACCAGATTCCACAGAAGCGGGGAGAGCACTCCTCCCTGCGGGCATCCCCGCACTACCTCCGCCGACAGGGACTCTCCAGCTAGATGCACGATACGTTTGTTAAGCATGTTTGTGACCCAGTTGTTTACAGCTGTTGACACCCCATGCCTTGTTAGAGATGCACTTATACTGCTATGCTGCGTCTTGTCAAAGGCACCTTCTATATCAATAAAAGTTTCAAGACAGATGCATTTGTTTTGAATCGCCTCTTCAATTGTGGATACAACTGCATGGAGAGCCGATTCAGTAGACTTACCCAAACTATATGCATGCTGATTCTTGTGTAAGGGTATATGTTTAACGCTCCATCTCTCAGGTGTCTCTCGCACAAACGTTCGAGAGTCTTAAGCAGGAACGAGGTGAGACTAATCGGCCTGAAAGATTTAGCGTTAGTGTAGTCGCTCCTTCCTGGCTTCGGTATGAAAATTACGTTTACTACTCTCCACCTTTTGGGAACGTATCCGAATCTAAGACATGCTTTCATGATTCGGACCATTATATTGATGACGGGTTCCCCCCCCCCCCACTGTAGAAGTGCTGGGAAGATTCCATCTGGTCCTGCTGATTTAAAAGGTTTAAAGCTATTAATGGCCCATCTCACCTTGTCAGCAGTGATAATATTATTAGTTATGTCTAAGTGGTCGACAGCTTCATGGTGAACCTCTTCCGGCCACACAATCTCTTGAATAGTTCTACTTCCGGGAAAGTGAGTTTCCAACAAGAGACTGTGTGTTTCTGTGGTGGAAGAGGTATATGTTCCATCGGGTTTTTTAAGCGACCCTAGCCTGGAGTTGCCTTGTTGAGCTAGTATTTGCCTTACCCGATTTGCTTGATCAACGGTTTCAATGTCGCTGCAGAATTTCCTCCATGAGTTGCTGCTTTTGAACCGTAGTCGTTTCTTGTACTTGGATTTGGCATCTTTATAGTTGTCCCAATCCTCATCAGCACTGGTGTTCATCGCCCTGTTTAGCAATCTTCTGATCTTAGCACGCATCCTATCTAGATCAGGACCCCACCAAGGCTGCCCCTTGATGTTGGTAGGCGCTGGTGTGCTAAGCGGGCAAGTTGAATGGTAGCAGTCTATTGAAGTATTTGTAAAATCTGTTACCTGTTGTTCGATTTGTTCGGGTCCCTCCGGATCTGGTAGAGTCTCAGCCCAAGCAAGTCTTTCACCTAGGATAGCTCTGTACCTGGTTCTGTCAGTCTTGCGTGGGTTTCTCTTAGGGACAGTTGGGGAGAACGCTGCGTTGATATCGAAGCGTATCCATCGATGATCAGAGCATGACGCCTCGTTGGACACATGCCAGCCCCCAACGTCGTCGGATATGTCCGCCGTTGCCAGGGTAATATCAACGATAGTTCTGCTCCGCTTGGTAACAAAAGTTGGTTCAGAACCTATGTTAAGCACATTGAGGTTTGTAGTAAATAGGTATTCAACAAGTGTCTTACCTCTGCTGTTCATATCTGGCATGCCCCACAGTGGGTGATGCGCGTTCGAGTCGGCCCCAACGATGAGCTGGAGGCCCGACTTCTCGCAGTGGTCCACCAGCCGGCACAGGTCGTGTGGAGGCGGGTTGTCCTCCGCAGGCATGTAGGCGGAGGCCACCACGAGTTCGCGGCACCTAGCTGTGTCGGGCAGTTGCAGCCTTATGGCACACAGGTCCCTGGAACAGAACTCTGTTAATGGCTGTGCTGGGATGTTGTTAGTAGTTATGATGCACGTTCTAGGGTTATCGTGATCAGTTGTACCGAAAAGCTTACCTCTCAAATTGGCGAGCCCTCGAATGCTACCGCGGTTGATCCACGGCTCCTGGATCAGAGCCACGGCAGTGCTGTTTGCCCCCAACCAGCGTCTTAACTGGGCCGTTGCAGTTTGGCTGTGTTGGAGGTTGGCTTGGAGGATTTTACAATCGCGGGAGAGGGACGCCATTTTTGGTCAACCCCTCCTCCACCTCCAAGACGAGTTCCTCCTCCAGCCGCATGGACAGCTCCTCGCCCTCAGAGGGCACCACTGCTGGTTCTGGCTCATCGCCTTCACCAAGCAGCATGGCCTCCCAGTGCGCGTGCTCGTCCTTCGGTTGAGCAGCAGAACTTTCCCCGACTGCATCGGGGCCTGTTTGCTGCCGCTCTGGAGTGGAACTCTGGGGCATAGCTGTTCTTGATGAAACCCCAGTGATGACCAGCTTAGAGCTGGTCTGCGCTACCACCGGTGGTTCCTTCACAAATTTCCCACCGGGTCCCTGAAATTTAAGGTAGACCGAACCACTACCAAAAAGGAGCTGTCTGCCCCTTCCCAGCAGGGTCGGCACCACATCTTCAGGGACGTCTGTGATGAGAAACAGGTTGTCCTGCTGCTCATCCACTTTCTGGAGGAGCCATCGGTCAACCTGTGCCCACTTGTTCATGAAGTGGAGGACTACGCCGACGTCGGGCGCAGACTTCCACTTGCCTCGTTCGTTGGGTATGAGCACCCCACATCGAACCCTGCGGACCATCTCCGATTGGCGTTTCACCACCAACTGTACGTTGGATGGTGTAGACACACCGGAGACACACTCCCGCAGCCAGTTCAGGGAGTACTCGTCCTCCACGAACAGTTTAAGGTGGCCGTCCTCGTAACGAGGCTTGCCACCGAATTTGGGGTTTTCCTTGCTCGGATCCGCCAACGCTTCCCTCAAGATTTTGTCATCAATCTCGTTGAGGATGAGCGTTGACAGATCCTGTGAAATATGACCAGTAGCGACGTCAGTTACGGCGATGTACTGGTCAGATTTCACCTTCTGAGCATAGGTGACCCCAGCTCTGCGCGCTTCCGTGCACTGCTTTTTAGGCTCCACTCGAGGAGAATTACTGTCCTCTAGTCGAGCCCTCTTAGCAGCCGCGCGCTCGTTTTTGCCGGATCTCTTGGCAGATTTCAACTTCTTGTTAGAAGTTGGACCACCAGAGAACGCTACGGTAGGTTTAGCCCCGTTTGAGTCTAGGGTTGCCCCTTTGACACCACGGGAGCCGGTCACCTTACCCGCAGCTCCGGCTGTATTAACAGCGGGACCGCCATCGGTCGCCACCGTGGCAGATGGAACCCCATCTACGCCGGCAGCGGCCGATGTGGCAGCCAAACGCTGTTTTTTCTTCCACCGACGATTCGCCTTACGCCCTGGTCCGGTTTGCACCGTATCTGGACGTTTAGTCGATGGGCCCTTCCCTTGCACAGATTGCTTGGGTGGTTTACCCTTTCGACCAACCGTCGTCCAGGCGCTGGCGAAATGCTCGGCGATGTTTGTCGAATGGCTCCGCGCACCGGGTTGCCCCGTGGCCCTGCCTCTCGACTCACTTTCGGGCTTTTTGCAGCTAACCTCCACAGTGGAATCACTACCGGTTTGCACCGGTAGGTCACTGATGGTGGCAGTGCGCCCAGTTGAGGCTTGAGTATCTGCCGAGGCAGATTCTCGCACCTGTTTGGAGACGCTTGCGGTTTTCACCGCTGGAAGCGTTCCAGATGGGTTTTTTGACCTGACACGATCCATGGTCAAATGTATAGAGATTCGTCTACTCGATTTCCCACCCTCCACGGAGCCCGCACAATTGGGAGCGCCTACTCGCTTGGAACAGCTTTCAGTCGCTAGGAGTACCGAGTAGATATAGGAGCATAGGGCTGGTACTTGGCGCGACATCAGGAGCTCGCTTCTGTGGACGATGGGAACCAAGGTGTCAGCGACATGGTCCCACCGCCGTAGTCACCGAAGCTTACCCCGTCAGCATGACCCATCCCACCGCTATGACTGACGCCTTAGCGGACCCTACACCCCTAGCCGTGGCCCTCTGACGGGACACTTGGCCGTTACCCCAACCCGCGGCTACGGGCGAGGCTACCGTTTTGCCTGAAATCCAGGCCAAAGAGGGCGTGTTGCCTTACGAAGCTAAATCCACAGCAACGCTCGGCTCAACCCCCCAGGACCCATTCATCCTGGCCTACGGTGATCAACTGCGCAGACCACAAGACGCAGGTGAGTGTAGATAGTCTGCCGGGTACACCCACCTTAACCGACAGAACCGGAGGGACATTTAGCCATCGGCTAGTAAGAGGTCCGGGGACCAGTCACTAGCCGCTGTTACCAGGGTGCACCAGGAGGAAGCAGAAGTTATGCAGTCGGACGTATCCTTCTGCATCACTTCAGCACCCCCACACTAGGAGGTAGTCGCTCAGAACACCCTCAACCTTATATCTAAAACTGCTAATCCTAATATTTGAAAAAGTAAATAAATATATTACAGGAAAAATAATAAAAAAAATATGGTTTTTGAGTGATTGTGTGAAGCAAGTCCGTATCAGCTTGGGCAAAAATGCTTTCGTGTGTCCGGATTTCTGGCTGTTCTCCTCTACAGGTTGACTTTGTGAGGGCCCTGATTATATACTAAATATTATTATATTTTAGTTTCTAGTTAGAGGTATATATGCACTAGGACTCTCCTGTTGCACAATTTTACCTGTCGTGCCTAGGTTTGCTGGTACAAATCTCTCATTCGAAATATGCTCGCCTTTGCTCATAAAATATATTGTTACCTTACCTTATGTTACCGTTATGATTTCTCTGCAATAAAGAATCTAACTAATATTATAAATGTGAAAGTAGCGATGTTAGGATGTTTGGATGTTTGGATGTTTAGATGTTTGTGTGTTTGTGCCTCAATCACGCTAAAACGGCTGAACGGATTTGAATGAAATTTAGCACAGGGGTAGTTTATGAGCTAGATTAACATATAAGATACTTTTTATCCGACTACACCAGAAGGAGGGTAAAGTTATCTCGGTTTATGATAATTCTTATGAACATGCAGATGAAGTTGCGGGGATCAGCTAGTAAAGAATATGAATATGAATTTTGTCACATAATGAAGTCTTTCTTAACCTGGCTTAACCTAAAAATTTATACAGGTTGTCCGGTAGATCGATGCAAAGACTTAAACCGAAGTTAGTACAGACCATTTAGAAACATTTGAGTCAAACATACATATGGCGAAGTCTTACCATTATTTTTTTATTGATGATTTAGTTTTTTGAAGAAAATTTCCAGAGTTTCACAGTTAAGTCATTATTATTGCAAAACTAAACAATAATTGGATTAATTTACAATTGATTCTTATAAATCAATTAATAAGCCTTCTATTAAATCTTGATTTGTGCATCTGCTACGTGGTACTTGGTTTTTACAGACCATCAACTCATCTTTTGTTTTGATGGCTATGTTGGAATAGACCAGTTTTTAGGCTCTGCCCCACACAAAATAGTTAATTGGGGTCAGGTCTGGTGAACGAGCAGGCCAAGGAATAGGCCCGTCTCTGCCGATCCAGCAATTGGGAAAACAGTCGTCAAGATAGCTTCGGACTTCAATAGTCCAATGTGCTGGACAGCCGTCTTGTTGGAATATGAGTTACCGATCCATCGGAGCTCCAGACTCTTCCACCAAAACCGGGCGGTCGTTCTGGACAAAATCCAAGTAGTTTTGGCCGTTTAAGGTATCTGGTAAGAAGTGTGGCCCAATCAACGTCCTGCCTATCACTCCGGCCCACACATTGACTGAGAATTTTCTTTGAATGACACCTGCTTTTTCCAATGTGGATTGTTATGCTTTGACAAGCCATTTATGCCTATTATGGAAGTTCGTGATATCCTCTCTGGAGTACTTGCTCTCGTCAGTCCACAATATTGATTTAAAAAACTGCGCATTTTCATTCAAAAGAATTCGGCAGAATTGCATTCTTCGACGGGGATCTTGCCCTTCCAGACCTTGTAACCCCTTCCCATGAAATGGATACTTGTTGTTATCGTGCATGGTTTGCCACACCTTCCATCTAGAAATGTCGTGCATGGTTTGCCACACCTTCCATCTAGAAATGTGAAGATCTCATGGTGGTAGGATCCGCTTGAAATGCCGCCAAGATGTTTTCTTCGTCGGTAGGACTGTATCTGCCTTGGTTGCCTCCAGTTGCAGCGCGGTGAATCCCAACTTCAGCAAGCCGACGAAAGGTGCTGTAAAACACTCTGACATTGGGTAGACGGCGGTTTGGGTAGCGCTCTACATACAAATGTCGAGCCATCGCTCCATTGCCGTCTGCCCTGCCATACATAAAAATGTCATCGGCATATTCTTCATTAGAAAAACTAGCCATAACGGGAAGGTTTCGACCCAGAGCCCAGAACACATTGAAGAAAATCCAAGACGTAAAGAAACAATGTATGAAATTATCCCAGTGAAATAGCAATTGACATTTAAACAATAAAAGAAGATCGCGAAAATAATAATGAAATAAAGAGGTTTAATTTAGTTCAATCCAATTAATTTCAATTTCGTAGGCTGTTTAATGCAAAGGAGATGCATTAGGCAGTGAGAAGCTATCTTGACGACTATTTTCCCAATTGCTGGATCGGCAAAGACAGGCTTATTCCTTGGCCTGCTCGTTCACCAGACCTGAACCCAATAGACAAACAACTGGTCTATGCCAACGTAGCCATCAACACAATAGAAGAGTTGATTTCAAAAATAACAATGGCTTTCGACACCATGAAAGATGAAATGATGCTCAAAATCACGACCACAGAAGTCCGAAGACGGGCTCGTGTCTGTGTAAGGAACCAAGGATCTCATTTCGAGCATGAATAGCATAAATTTAAAAATTAAAAAGACTGTCTAAAAAGTCTATTTTTCTCCCAGAATGTGTGAGTGAGGTATCTACGTCAATAATACCTTAAATGAAAGATCATTCATTAACTAAGAATGTTTTTATAAACTTTCACTTGTTTTTGTTCAATTATGTAGGTCCGAAAAACTTATTTTATTGATGATTGAAATTTGCCGTGCTCTTCAATGGTCTGTAAAAACCAAGTCTGACGTAGCAGATGCACAAATCAAGATTAATCAGAATTCTTATTAAGTGATTTATTAGAATCAATTGTAAATTAATCCAGTTTTATCCAATTAATTTAGTTTCGCAATGATAATCACTTAACTGTGAAAATCTGGGATTTTTCTTCAAAAACACTAAATCATCAATAAAAAATTAACGGTAAGACTTCGCCGTATGTATGATTGGCTCAAATGGTTCTAAAAGGTCTGTACTAGCTTCGGTTTAAGTCCTTGCATCGATCTACCGGACACCCTGTTTAATATTCTGAGAGCTTCACGGGCGTCTTAGCGTTATTCGGCCAGTGTCGAGCAGACAGGCACACGGTCACACGCATATCACACGCTCTGTCCATATAGCAGGAGCGTGTGATAGGCGCGTGATATGCCTGTGAACTGCGCGCGATAGGCGTTTGATAGGTTTGTAATTACTAGCATTACCCCCCAAACGCGTGCCCTCTTTACTCTAATTGCTAGCTTAGCCTTTCCTCTCTCTCATATCTCCTCATTGTGGCCCTTCTTACTAACACAGTAATGACTATTTTTAACTTTACATACAAGTTGGCGCGTTATTTTAGCAGTATTTAGTGGGGCGTGTAGTGAAAAAAGTTGGGATCCTAAGACTACTGTTTACTAAGTATCACAAATAAATCTCTTGTCAGAGATAAGCTCGGCTTTGCACATGGCTTTTCTATTAAAAACTATCTGCATTTCTGTTTTGTGTATTACGATAAAGTTTTTAAGAAATTACAAAAACTAACATACATTTTCTTATTTCTAGAAATACAACGTCATCACATTCCTGCCCCTGGTGCTGTACGAGCAGTTCCGCTTCTTCCTCAACCTGTACTTCCTGGTGATGGCGCTTAGCCAGTTCCTCCCCAGCATCAGGATCGGGTACATGTACACGTACTGGGGGCCACTATGCTTTGTGCTAGCGGTTACACTGTTTCGCGAGGCTATCGACGATTACAGACGATACCGGTAAGTTCATTTTGATAGTCTTTTCTTAATGCCTGTAGTTATTAAAAAAAAACAGTCAAGTGCGAGTCTAACTCGAGTACCAAAATCAAAAATCAAAATCAAAAAGAGTTTATTTCCATAAGAAACACATAGGTAACATTTGGAGAATGTCTAATCTTAAACTAACACATGTTTAAGGTACAGGGAAATATAGAACTCAATTTGAATTCCGTCACCTCAATGTTTTAGATGCTGGAGGCAAAGAGGCGACTAGAAACCTCCAGCTTTATACATTATTTTTTACAGAATTGGAGCAAACACCTTCCCAAGCTTTCTTGTCTTCTACATAATCTGATATTTTGTAGTAACCTTTTTTACATAAGTGATTTTTAACAACATTTTTAAATTTATTTACAGACAATTCTTGTAACTCAGTCGGTATTTTGTACATTTTGTGGTACAATCTCATGATTATCTCTGACAAGATGTGGCAGGTCATTAATATAAACCAGAAACAGGAATGGCCCGAGTATGGAACCCAGCGGTACACCCATAGTAACAACAGACCCTGGAGATCGTTTTCCATTAATGTCAACTCTCTGTATCCTGTTATTTAGATAAGAAGAGAGAAGATCTAAAGAGTTATCCCTAATTCCATAGTGATGTAATTTCCTGATCAATGTCCCATGGTCAACGCAATCAAAAGCCTTAGACAAATCGCTAAATACTCCTAGAGCATCATGCGACTCCTCCCAGGCATCATATATATGTGATATTAACTCAATACCGGCATCAGCAGTTGATTTGCCTTGTGTAAAACCAAATTGTTCACAGTGGAGCATGTTGTTGGTGTTGAAATGTGTAAGAAGTTGATTTAAAATTACTTTTTCAAATATTTTACTAAATGTAGGCAATACCGATATCGGTCTGAAGTTAGAGGTTAAAGGCAAAGGGTTAAGTACCACCGTACAATGGTATGGAGTGAATAGGTTGGAATTTACATCGCAAAATGTTGTGTACAAAGTTATTGGTGCGGCTACCTTCACACTTCATTTACGTAACCGAGTGCATTCATAAGTTTGCATGTGGTATTGAAAGAATGGTTTATGAGAGCCTTTTTTTTTTGTATTTGATGTTATAGCGGCAACAGAAATACATCATCTGTGTAAACTTCAACTGTCTAACTGTCACTGTTCATAAGAAACAGCCTGTCGCTCTATTTTCGAATCACTCGCGTCGTGGCGAGCGCTCGCCAAGCGCAACGATTGGTTCATATCACTCGACGTAACTAAGCTCCACCAATCGTGTCGCTTGGAAGGCGCTCGCTTCCGAGGCGAGTGATTCAAAAATAGAGGTCCTGGTGACAGACGGACGGACGGACGGACAGCGAAGGCTTAGTAATAGGGTCCCGTTTGGTACCCTTCGGGTACGGAACCCTAAAAAAGGACCCTTATAGGATCACTTTGTTGAATTAATGAATGCACTGAAATCAACTATTATGTCACATCCTCTGATGGGCTGTTTGACGCTACTTTAAATTCGTATTTTTTTAATCAATACTAAATAATAAAAAAACCTGCACAAGTGGGGCCTTTTATGTTTTTAGGTCGCAAAATATAATCTAATGTGATAAATATCTTAACCGAAGCTTCTCTATTCAATCAATGTTTGTTGAATGTTAATAATTGTCCAAGAGAAATAACGTTAGATCTGCAGCAATTTTGGTTTTGATATGGGAAATATTCAAATGCATATCAAAAATACTGAATTGTAAACTAATAATATCAGGGTAAAGTGGTGGGCCAGGGTAGGTCATGTTTTCCTTATTCGGTGACTTTAATGCTAATTTATTATAATTTTTACCTAATATGCTATTTACAGACGTGACAAAGAAGTAAACCGACAACGGTATGATAGAATAGTCCTTGATGACACTGATGAAGATCGTCCATTTGCTATAGAGCAAGTATCATCATCTAAGCTTCGAGTGGGAGACATAGTGATGCTCCATAAAGGTCAGAGAGTGCCGGCTGACATGATACTATTGAGGACTAATGAGACCATGGGAACTGTCTACATCAGGACAGATCAGTTGGATGGAGAAATTGATTGGAAACTCAGGTAAATAATGGTCCGGTCCTTACTTGGTTTGCTGAAAGAAATATCTTGTTAGAGTTTGTTGTATGTTCTTCATGTGCAATGAAGAAAAATCAATAATTATGAGATACTTATACATGCACATAATGTATACCCAGCTTAAATTATCTACTCTTCCAGCACAAATAGCATGCCAAGGGGGCGGCGAGGGTTTAGGGGGGAGGGGTTGTTAAAGGTGAGGGACAGAGCTTTATATACCACATACCTCTGTCACTTTCCCGCGTCAACACCCCCCACGCCCCCGCGGGGCCGTCATGCTGCGGGTACTGGAATAGTGGATAACTTGAACTGGGTATATAAAGTAACAAGATAAAAATACCACTTCATTATTAACGCATAGCAAACATTGATAGTGTCTACTCTAGACTAATGACACATTTCATTAACATTACTGACCACTTCCTATATTCCACTACTAATAACAAAAACGTTTCATTTTTCAATAATATCTGGGGACCGAGTCAGAGCCCTGCTCGGCGTTTGGTGGGTGGAGTTGCTCGCGCTGAAGACTGCGACGTAGATTCTTTGACGTAATTTATATGATTAGAAACTGGATCTTCTCCATTTCAATCAATTTATTTTGGTAATCAAAACTTGTTCTAAGGCGTCCTCGAGGCATTATGACGCACATATTTACTTAGTATTAAGTTTTTATCACTGAAACTTGCATTAAAGCCCGATTTACATTTCAAGAAGTACAGAACCAGTTAAATCGTACGTAGCGGCCAAGCAGGCGAGTGAGTCGTCATTAGTTGACCGCGGCCGCTGGTTGCAAATATACATAGCGCTAAACAAAAGTTCAAAGTTCAAATTTCTTTATTACTGTAGATATTTAAATATTTGTAGCAAATGTCATTTTTTGCCTCTTCTCTACATTGGACCACTGTGGGAATAGAAGGGCGAAGAAACTCATACAGATTGATGTTTAGATCTCTTTTAAATAAATGTTTGTGTTTAACTAATACAACTATTACAATATTAATTATTATAATTAATAAGCAGGAATAAATTGTTACAAAACTATTAACAGCAAGTTCTGTGTTGAGGTTAACCCCATACAGTCCTGTCATTTAAGTAAGCTTAAACATTGTAATACATATATCTTTTTTGAAAAAGTCGCTTTAATATGTTTTTTAATTTTCTCAAATTTCAATTTCAATATCTCCAGAGGTATCTTGTTGCAGTAGAGAATGCATTGACCCTTGAAATAATTGCTAACCTTCGCGAGTCTAAACTGGGGAGTCTGTGCGTTTTAAATTATAAATTGTTTGAATAGCTCTTTTCTGTAAAATATAAATAGTTTGAATATCTGCTGCTTTTCCCCACAACAAGATACTATGAATGTAACTAAAGTATACATAGTCTAGTGTAGCTTAAATGTAGCCAAATCAGTGTTGTTTTAGATGTTCCTAACAGCGTAAGCCGCAGAACTTAATCTACCAGCTAATTTATCTATGTGGGGTCCCCATGAAATTTGCTATCAATGGTTATTCCAAGAAACTTCGTACCATTTACTAATTCTTAGGTGTTGCTGTCTAAAACTAAACGGTCTCAAGTTGCCTGTCACTTGGAAGAGAGAACTTGATACACTTGGTTTTACCAGGGTTTAACAATCAATTATTAACTTTAAAACAAATCAAGGTTTTCGCTACACTTACCTCTGTACCCTAAAATGTCTCACCAAATTCAGATAGGTTTTGAAAATTGGTGTGATATCCTCTTCTCGTTTTATAGGACCTGAATCTTGCACGCAAGTAATGTCGATGGTAAATAGTCCAGCCTTGCGAACGACTCATGTCATGGACTTGATTTCCAGCTTTCGTCGTAGGAATAACTAATTGTTATCCCCTTGTGTGTGAAAATTCCCGCTCCGGTACTGTCATTCTGGCGCCTGTGTGTGGCGCGACCGTCTCCGGTACTGCTGTAAAGGATTTTATTTTGCTTCCGTTGCAGCATTCATGTTAGTCCGATCTCTTTCTAACCTATTAAAATTGCACAAGAAAGAACAGGCTATCTAATTAATGAATGGTTTTATACTCTGTGGTCACTGTTTGCACAATAAAACTCACTCAAAGACGCCATCCCAACCGCTACTTCGCGTTTGTGTCTCTCAGTGTTCACATAGATATTTTAATTATTTGTGCTAAGTGGAGTGCCTGCTGCTGATTATCCAATATGCAACGGTAAGTAAAGTTTAATTTTAACTAATACTAATGTCGATTATCTATACCATTGTGAGTAAAAAACTGTCCAAAACAACTTCACCTCGCTCTTCTCAACGGAACATGATTTTGGTTTTCATCTGAATAGACAAATTTCATTAGAGAAACCGAACGTGCTTATCATCCTAGGACTCTACATATTGTTTATTTCCTATTGGTTACTATTCAAAACATGTATTCATTCAGAAATATGCGAAATTTCATCAAAACAAATGCGGGGGAGTCCCAGTACCGCAGACGGAATTTCACACATCGGGCAATTGCGGTTGGTCATGGCCGACACAATGGTGTGGATATGTCGACAAGCTTTTCCGTGTTTTGATATAATCTTACCTTTTTACTTTTATTTTGTTTTGAGCTTGATTGGTTTGATGTTTTTTAATTAACACGGGTGATTTTTTGCATATTTTAACAACAGTGTGTGCATGACGATAGCCGGACAAAAACGAAACATTTTTGTTATTTCGTATATTTGTTCTTTTGTTGATGGGACTTTATTATGGGTCGTAAATAAATAATAAATAACAGTGGATTTTTAAAGATCAATAAATAAAATAAGTTCTAGTCATATAAACTTTTCTTTCAAGTCAATAATTTTGCCGAAATTATTTTACCAAATCAGCCCTAGATTTAAATTATTTCAGGAAATAAAGAAAAAATAATTTTCAAATAAACAATTATGTCAAAGAAACACTCGAATATGTGATTGTATTTTTAATGTTTCTGTGCAATAAAGAATATGAAAATGAAACACGGGAAAGAGTTAATTTCACAAAATATGTTTGTATTAATTAACGCAATGCACCCTTCACTGATTTCATAAAAAATAAATGTTGATGCTGCATACACTGCTCGAGCTTGTTTATGTGTTGTGTGTTTTTATATATTATGGTTTGCACTATTTGGTTGGCATTTTTTGCATGCTTTTTCTTTCTTTCTGTAAGTGCTGCAAGAACTGGAAGAGGCCGAGGGCGTGTGAACGCGGAGGATGAGAGTGGTGCTGATGGTTTGGGCGTTCGTGGTGGCGGCGTGGGCAATCGTGGAGCCGCTGTACGATCGCGTGGCAGCGGCGGGCGCACGCGTGGCGGCGGCGCACGAGCGCGGGGCGGAGTCCGCACTCGCGGTGGGGCCGTGGAGAGGCCATCTGCATCTTCTTTGTAAATAACAGCTTTTACTAACAACTAACTTTACTAATAATTGCATGTTTTCAAATGAAATAAAACTAATGTAGGATCATGTATTTCAGATCAATGAGAAATATTACCGACTTGCCGGTTCAAGTGCAGTCGCTGGAGCGCAGCCTTCATACAAGGAAGACCAGAGAGTTGCCTCCCGATGCCAGGCAGTCACCAGGGTAAATATTTTCAAAATATTGTTAGCTCTACCACCCCATATTGATTTTCTTAGGTTTTGGACTCTACTTCCAAGGCATAAGGTTAAAATATCAATTTTTATTTGTTTTTAGATCTCTACTACTCTGGTCTTCCTTGTTTGAAGAGCTGCCAATCGAGGTCACCCATGAGGAGGGAGACAGGCTTTTAAACATGTCCCCGTGCTCAGCACCTCCGTCACCTTCTGTGTAAGTATTGAAATGAGTACTTTGTGTCTTTAACGTATTGATTTAATTGACTTAATTAAAATTTGACACAGGCCTTCCTCATATCATACCATATTTTATGTCCATTGATACCTAATAAACCATAATTAAAATGTTTTTTTTTTTAGATTTTTAGAATGTGGCGGCAGTAGCGGGGCTTCAACGCCTACCCCACGCAGGGGCCTCAAGAGACCTGAGTGAGTATACTTAATTTCGAGATAACTTGCATTGTAGTATTTCTTTATTTATTTACGTAATACAATTTACTATGTTTTTACAGGCAGATAGAAGAAGGTATCTTGCCGCTGTGCCCGCCTCCCAGGGCAAAACGTTGCCTGTAAGTATATTATTTTTAGATTTTTCCATTATTTCATACTTTTTGAGGATGATAACATTATTATATTTTACAGTATCCCATCGTCATCGTCGTCGTCGGCGAACGTGCGTCCTCTTCGTGAGAAAGAAATTGAAAACCTACTCTGTTACGGTAAGTGAAATAAACCTCGCTAAATACCAGGGTTCGCAGATATATTACGATATATGTTTCAATCAGGGTTCGCTGATAAATATCACGATATATGTTTCAATGGATATATATCAATGGATTTTTATTTTATTTTTTTATGAAGAAATGGATAAATCTGTCTAAAAATTTGCACAATTTTGCCTCTGCTACCCCGTTTAGGAAGAGGTCCATATGTCATGATATTTGTGTTTGCTCTGGGCTATAAATTTAGCAGATTGTAAGGGCTTTACTACACAAAAATAACTTATTACCTAAACAAAAATGTATGGGATTTGACGATTTTTTGACTCAGTCATATCGATTTCGACACTTATTGTTGTATTTTTTTTATTATGACAATATCGTATTGCTTTTCTTTTTTTTATTATGACAATATCGTGTTGCTTTTCTTGATAAAAAAATAAACATTAAATTATAAACCTTCATATTTGATGGAAAACATAGTAAGGCTAGCCTCCTGTCTCGCTGATTGGAGTGTTGGCCACTGTTGGCTCTGAATAACTAGCTAAAAGTGGGCATGATTCTGCTTCTGCCACTCCGTATGGGAAAAGGTGTGACGCTATGTTATAAATGTATCATTTAACCTGTTCACTTTGTCAGTATAAACTAATTATGTGATGTTAAAAGATAATTTTTTCATTGTATATATATCTGATAAAAAAATCGGATTTTTACGAAAAAAAAATACAGTCTTTAAAAGAATATTCCTTTACATGCGTTTACTGAATACCTATATCATAAGTCATAACTCAACGTCAAACCTTTTCCTCCATACCTCAGACGAGTAAGAATAAAAATATATATCTCCATCGGATACGAGTAATACTCACACCTCAGACGTCTAACTCTATTTTAACCATTCAAATCAGGTAGCGAAGAGGACTCCGACGTCGACAATGACGATGACGATGTGGAAAGGCAAAAGGACCCAAAGGCCACGCGGCGGTTCGAGGACGATGACAATGAAGGGGCGCCAGATGCTCGGGCTCTGGCTCTGGCTCAGGCTGTGAACCTTGACGGTCTGTCAGTGATCATGCCTGAGCCCCTGCCTGAACCCGAGCCCCTGCCTCGTCCCGAGCCGCAAACTGAGCCCGAGTTCCAGACCCCGAGCGAAAATATAGATAAATTTAAGTTTAACTGGAGAGAATTCCCAACAACTCAGATTCCACCTGAACTGAGGAGGGAACCCTTCTCCGAAAATAACTGTGGTCCGCAGGTTTCATGTGCGACCCCATATGATGCATTTACTGCCATATGGGATCGCCCGATTATGGAGCACATTGCAGTGGAGACAAACCGGTATGCTCAGCAGACGGCAGCGAGGATGCTGGAGGACGGATCGATCTGTCCCTCCAGCAGAATTACCAAATGGGTTGATACGACGGTAGATGAGCTCTACGTGTATTTTGCCATAATTCTGGCGGTAGGAGTTGTGGCAAAATCACGGCTAGAGGAATATTGGAATAAATGCGTCGATATCTTCAGCACCCCGGGGTTCACAAAAGTGATGAGGTATGACCGCTTCCGGCTGCTGAGCACATGTCTCCACTTCGAGGACAATGTAAATTGCGATCCGGCAACAATGACACGATCCGAAGCTAAGATTTTTAAGGTACGTCCCATTTTGGACCACCTGAATGCTAAATTCTCACAATTATATAAATTGTCTCAAAACATTGCGCTCGATGAAAGTCTCACAATGTGGAAGGGCTGGTTAGATATTAACCAGTTCATCCAGAATAAAGCAGCTGGCGTAGGAATAAAAACTTACGAAGTCTGTGAATCAAAGACCGGCTACTTGTGGCGCTTTGAGGTCCATGCTGGCCACGATGTCACAGACGAACATGAAGTAAGTCCAATAACTGGAATCGTGCCTGCCCTTGTACTCAGACTTTTGACTGGTCTCGAGCATAAAGGATATACCATTTGGATGGACAATTTTTACAACTCCCCCGCCCTTGCACGCGAGTTGAAATGCCGGGGTTTCGACTGTGTGGGGACGCTTCGGACCAACCGCAAGTTCGTTCCGACCAATGTGGCGCAGTTGAAGAAGAATGAAATGGTGGTTGGTCAGGTGGTGGGCTGCACATCAGGCGATGTAGATATCCTGGTATGGAGAGATAAGAACCGCGTCGCTCTTATCTCCACTTACCACGGACTCTGCTCTGTGAATTGCGGCCAAACACTGAAGCCGTCCATGGTCCCCGATTATAACGTGTGCATGGGCGGGGTAGACAAGAAAGACCAAATGCTGTCTATGTACCCCCTGGAACGCCGCCGTAACAGGGTCTGGTACAAGAAGCTGTTTCGAAGACTTTTGAATGCTAGCACACTCAACGCATTCATACTGCACAAAGAAACATCCGCCAATCCAATGGTTCACCGGAGTTTTCGCAAAACTCTGGTGACACAGTTGATTGAAACCCACGCTCGCATAGTCGAAACACCTGATACACCACACAACGAAACTCTCTACCATATCCCGATACTTTACAAGCTCTTGCCAATAGTCAGCGCGAAAAACCGTACCCGCAAAGTGTGTGTGGTCTGCCGCAAACGGTCAATCACATACTGTGAAAAGTGTGAGATTCCGGTATGTGGCTACACGTGCTTCAGGCCGCACATTAGTTCTCTCCGCCAATAATACTTCACAAAACACATACACTACATACAGTAACACGACACACACACGCTAGTATTCAAAAGCTCTATCTATTTTCAATTCCATTTAAATTCACAATTTACAATAACAATAACATCCAAATGGTATCGGCATACATTTGTTGTTTTTTTGTTTCTCTAATTGTCTTTTAGTTTGTCTTTATGTTTTCTTTGTTTCTTATTCCAGCGGAAGATAGACCTTTGCCCACAGTGGTATGAAGACTTTCATACTTAATTCAAAGAATAAGCCTTTACCTACAGTGGAATGAGACAGTTATTTAATTGTGAGAATGTATCATACAGGGTAGAGTAGTAGTAGTAGTATAGGCCTAAACATGCGTCAATTTGTATTTTTGTTTCCTTATATTTGTTATGTGAAAACCTTGTTTGTGTTTTTTTATCTTTTCTATCCTAGGTTTGCTGGAAGAAATCTCTTGTTAGAGATAAGCTCACTATATTTTTTTTGTGTAAGAAAGTATCAAGTAAAGTAAAGTACTTTCTGATGCATTATTTTCTCATACCTATATGGGTATATTTTTTTCTGTATTTTGACGGAATTTTGCCTCGTTTTATTTTATGTCTTAGGCAATTGGCGCATGTAAGGCCTTTAAAGCTTCATCTGGATCGCAATTTATTTGTTCTTTGTAGCCTTAATGTGTATGTCTGCATATCGATAGCAATACCTGTCGAAATTCGCTATTTGACAAGAGCTGATTTTTGTATAATGTTAAATCGAAAAAAATACCATTCAGAATACTCTCTCTCTCTCTCTCTCTCTTTTAATACGACAATGCCCTGCTTTGCTGGATTATGCGACTGGGACTGCGAGATAAACAATAAGGCTACTTTCTTTAGTTTTTAATGTAGCTTTGTGTTTTTTTTATGCCGCTTGGAACACTTCTTATTAATGTTTTGTATTGTTCACTAATTTTATCACTAGTAAAATTACAAACCAACAATTTTCCTCCACGATCCCGTATGTTGATATGTATAATTGCTCATATAGTTGTTTTTTTTTATATTACATGGCAAATAATGAAAATAACATTAATCGATGAACAAATAAACAAAAAAATGTACTTACACAAACAAACATAATAAAATGTGTTAATGTCTTTGTATGCTGTGTATAATACCTACCAATTGATTTCATTTTAATTTAATATCGGTGTTGTCTGATTGATTGTGTTTTTATAATTGTAAAATTTGTATTTTTATCTCAAAATAAATTAATAATATTAATAAAGTTATTTAATTTAATATCTTACATTGCATTTGACCCCGTAAGGCACTATGTCTAATGACAGATTTTGTTGAGCCGTATTAATTTCATCTAATTTGAACATATTTTAAATATCCTTTGTGGGCCCATTGTGCCACTGCCACCGGAATGGGAAAAGGCGTTACGCTTTTTATATTAGGTACCTATGTTATTTTAACAAAATATAATATAAAAGTTTTGTCCCGAGAAAAATCACAAGGCTCATCCATATTATCTTCACCTCCATGGCACAAAAGTGGATGATTATTTGCAATGTTTATCATCATGGTACTCTAAATATTTGTATGAAAGGTCTTGGGTTTATGTATAAATCCAATACTTTGTTCTATGTAGTTATTAGATAATGTATATTTAATAAGATAACTACTACCTTTCAACCATAACCTAAGATTTACTTACCTACTATTTTTTGTGTCATATTACAGTGGTATTTTAGTAGATTCTCTGCTCGTTATTTATTTATCTTACAAGTTTGAGGCTTTGGTTACTGATAGCTCATATGCTTTAGTTTCTGTAAACCGAAGAATATTGGTCAATATTGCCAAGGGTGCTTTGAAACAGTCCTAAATTGTATACCTAATATTGGCTGACATTTATGAGGCCCTATTTTTGTAACTTTTGAAAAAGTTTTATTTTGATAAATAAATGTATGAAGACTATATGTGTTTGTGTTTATTAGAGTTCTATACAATATAACGCATTAATAAAATCAAACATTAGGCCTAAATCTTGCTTTGTTATTAAAATAATACAGAAATAAGTACAACTTAGGGAGCTTCATATTATGTAACACATATTAGCTGTAATTAAACTGAAATAAAGGCGTTGTGGAAAGGAAAAAGGGTAAAGAATTCCAATTAGAGTAATATTCTAATTAGAACTAATCTTAATTCTAACTAGAATAGGAGAAATTCATCAAAAACTAAACATCGGCGCTCAGAATTCCTGATGTGTGGGATTCCCGCTCCGGTACCCACCGACACGGCGAAAGTTACAAAATGGCCGCCACAGGCGACTGGTTAATGTTTACATCTTTTACAGAAATAGTTTTTGACAACTTGCTTGATCTATGTTTTTTCATACGCTTCATATAGCCTTTATATACGGTTCTCACTGGCCCCTTGGGTGGAATAACGTCAAATTCAAAATATTAGTCAAATAGCCGTTATAATTAGGGACCCAGTCCCTTCCAGATTTAACCCCTTTTACCCCCTTCTCCTGCCAAACGATTCTAGACCCAAGCTCACGGCCTGTACCCGGATAACCGTACCACTATACGGCCTGGACCCGGATAATAGTTGCCCAACGTCGCCGGGCCTCACGAAGCGGCCCGCCTACCCGTCTAGTGGACTGCTCTAATCACCATGACGCGCAGGGGTCAGTCCCTAGATTTTTGTATATGTAGTTAGGTAGGTAGGTTAGCTTTTGTAATAGTAGAAAACTGGTCTAAATTAAAACGGACTCATTCTAATTTCTTTTTTTCATTTCTTTTAGGACCTACTCTCTAAATTACTTTCATTAGGCTTCCGTTACGTGGGTGGATTCACCCCAACCCTTTGAAACGTGACAAGACAATAATACACCATTAACATCATCAAAATCTATTTTTTGTCTTTCAATTTTGAAGTCCAGTGAAGTATCATCAGCAAACAACACTATGTCAGTCAGTTTCACCACCATGAATGGCAGACCGTTAATATAGACCAGGAATAGAAAGGGCCTAATATGGAACCTTGTGGAACACCAATTTTTACACCTGATCCATCAGATTTCAAGCCATTGACTTCTGCCTTTTGAATTATATTGCTTAAGTATGATATTAGTAGATCCAACGCTTTATCTAACTCCTTAATGATTAATTTTTATTAGTAGCGTATCATGATCAACATAATCAAATGCCTTTGCCTGTTGAAAAAAAATACGATAAAACTCAAAAATGAAATAATTTATTGCAAGTAGGTAAAATAATGCACTTTTACAAGTCAAACACTTACTTAAGTCTCATATATATGGGAAAAATTAAAAAATAAATCAAATATGATCAACAAAACTATATGAATGAATGAAACTATATAACTGATCATGGTTCGAGTTTGGAAAAGGAAATTTCCCCTTCAAGTGGTGATTCATGGCTTAATCTCGCACAGGAAAAATAAACTTTATTAACTCTACCCAGAACTTTGGAAATACGCGTCAGAGAAGATAGCACCAAGAAACTACGGGGATGGCATTTTAAAAAATTTCGTCATATTTTTTTATTACACAATGTACGATATAAAAATTATATAATCTAGTGACAATATTATAACATCGTACCCATAAGTGCCAATAAGATGTCTAAAAATAACAATCTAACAAAATAAATAAAAAAGAACAAATACAAGCTGTAATGAACATAACTTATGGGAAACCCAACTGGACCAGCCCCCCCAAGCAGCACCCACTCACGAGTATGACTTGTGCACATGCCATCACCCCCATCGCCATATTTGAGGGAGGGGAGCAACCCGCTACACAGAGCCGCCGCAAGCAAAGACGTTTTAGTGAGCTAGACCATAAACTATGGTTTCTTGGTAACAGACTTGCATTCTACGTTAAAACTAATACATTGTTATGAGTCACCTCACATAGCACTTTTGTACACTTAATTATATTACCAGACTATTAACCTCTTGAATACCACCGGCGGGCGTTAGCTAACGCCACATTTTCGTTATAGGTTTTAAATTTTATTACCATGGCATAAGGTTCAAAATCGCGACCCGTGCCATATTACCCTCGGCCTTTGAGAGGTAAAATTACATTATTGCATTTGTAAAAATTAGGTTAATTATTATTATCATTATCATGGAGCTTGGGGCATTGAAGACATGCAGTTTTGTCTTTAACATAGTCATTAATAGTGTAATAGGCTTTCTTTATGAGATTAGCCTTAATAAATGTTTTAAACCTGTGCATGGGCAATTGATCTATTTCCTCCGGTAACTTACTATAAAAGCGTATACAGTTCCCCATAAAGGAACCATTAACCTTCAGCAACCGAAATCTAGGTAAATTCAGTTTATTTCTAGTGTTGAAATTATGTACATGCAGTGTACATGGCAATTTTTGACAAAGGTGTTAATATTTTTCCGAACTTACAATAAGTTTTCATATAAGTATTGACACGCCACTGTAAGAATATTGATCTCCTGAAATCGTGACCGGAGAGAATCGCGGGATTTCATATTATATATGGAACGAATTGCTGCTAAAGAAGAGCTTTAGCACAAATGCTGATTAAATATTAAATATTATTTCCTTGGACACCTTTTACACACATTGATCTAGCCCCAAACTAGGATTCCCTGTCTCTTGGGTACTAGACAACGATATATATACTTATATAGAGAAATATTATACTTAGATAGATAAACAACCATGACTAGGGTACAAACATCCGTTCTCATCAAACAAACATTTGCCCCCACCGGGACCCGAACCCGGGACCCTTGGTTTCGTAGGCAGCGTCACTGCCGAGTCGGCCATTCGGGTCGTCATTTTATTTTTTTGATTACCTATATCTGCGGCCTTACCTCACAACAGAATGCCATATGACATAATGCTGTGAAAGTAACTGAAATATAGGTACTAATCTTGCAGTGGCTTCATCAGTAAACTGTCTAATTTTTCGTACAGCAAAAACTGCTGAGCTCAATCTTCCAGCTTTATACGATGTATAAGGACCCCACTGCAATTGTGAATCTAGATTAATACCCAATAATTTAGTCGACTGTACCAGGTCTAAAGGCTCGTTTCATTAAAATACTGAAAGTAGGATCCCTTCTGACATTGGGTAGCGAGAATTTTACACATTTGTTTTTTTTAGAGTAACACTTAGTGTAAAAAACAAATGTATTTATTTAAAAAAATATTAGTAGTAAACCACTTAATAACTAGCGTGATTGCTTTGTTAACATCGTAAAAATTGTTCTGGGTTCTGTCAATGTTAAAAATAAGTGAAGTATCATCAGCAAACAAAACAATATCACAGTTTAAGTGTGATTTGCATTTGCATTTGATTGAGTATAATCTTTTCAAATATTTTACTTAGTGCTGGAAGAACAGATATTAGTCTGAAATTTGAAGGATCATTCTTGTCTCCCGACATGAACAAAGTCGGGAGACAAGGGTGTCAGTTTCAGTATCAGTTTACTTAGTTTCATGACGTTTGGGAAAGGGAAGCTCCATCGTCAACACATTTATTGAACATATAAGCTAGGTATGGGGCTATAACTAGAATTACTGAAGCAATGACTCTGACTTATATACCCCACAGGTCTTCAGTATGTTTTAAGTTAAGTAATCTAATCGTTTTGACAATTTCCTGGATATATATTAGGTTCTTACATATGAAATTGGCGTTTCGCATGGGAGGAACATAAAGTAGTTTTTTTTAAATATAATATATTTATTTAATAAAAGTATGTACCATTGCTATCTATAAACTTTTGCCATCTCATAGGTATTTCTTCGATCCCTTTACTAAAAAACACATTCGGACGGGAATCAATAAAATCTTTGAAGGCGGTTTGGACGGCCCCATCGGAGTTGAATTTTTTCCCTTTCAAGAAGTTATCCAAATTTCGAAAAAAATGGTAATCTGTTGGAGCAAGGTCCGGAGAGTACGGTGGAAGTCTTAGACATTCCAATTGAAGCTCCACTAATATGGTAGCCGGCTGTTGTGCAGTGTGTGGTCTAGCGTTATCATGAAGCAGCAGTGGCCTAGAGCGATTGACCAGCCTCGGTTGTTTAGGAGCTAGCTTTTCCAACATGATTTGCAGTTGCTGACAATAGACATCTGCCGTAATCGTCTGGCCAGATTTAAGAAAACTGTAGTGAACGACACCAGCACTAGTCCACCAAAGCTCACAAGTAACTTTTTTGGAGTCAATTTTCGCTTGGGGCATGGTTTGGCTGGTTCGGCAGGGTTCAGCCATTGCGATGAGCGCTTCCGATTATCGTGCAGGATCCACTTTTCATCACAGGTAATGATTCGATTTAAAATCGTTTCATTATTGTGCCGGGTGAATAATGCAACGCAGCAGTCAACGCGCGTTTGTTGATTTGCTTCACTCAGTTCGTGAGGTACCCACCTTTCAAGCTTTTTCACCTTCCCAATTTGCTTCAAGTGGATTAAAACAGTTTTATCACTAACACCGCAGCCTGCAGCTAACTCGCACGTGGTGTGTGATGGATCCGCTTCCACAATAGCCTTCAATTCTTCATTATCAACTTTGGTCTCCGGCCGTCCACGGGGCTTGTTCTGCAGGTCGAAATTTCCAGAACGAAAACGTTGGAACCAAAAACGCACTGTGTTTTCTATTGCGGCACCGTCGCCATACATATCATTAATCCTTTGAGCCGCTTCTGCAGCACTGGTGCCACGGTAGAACTCGTAAATAACGCGATATTTCAAGTTTTCCACTTTGTAAGCAGAGTGACGCAAGAAAAAAAACAATAGGAAAAAACAAATGAATTATAATTTTAGAAACACAAACACATGAGTAAATAGCTGTATAAATTTGAATTTGGAATTCCTAACCATAGATGAGATATTTGAGATCAAAGTGGCCAGTACGGGGAAACGCCAATTTCATATGTAAGGACCTAGGAATATATGATGAAATTTAAAATCTACATTTAATGCTAGTGCTGTTTTTTCGAAATTGCCATGGCATTTTTCATCCCTCGGAAGTCTGTAGACATAAGCAATATTTTATGTCTGAAGATACTTCAACATTATTCAAACAGAATTCAATAACGTTTTTAAATTATGGAAAGTCAGGGACTACAAAGGTAAATCTAAATTTAATGACTGGGCAACTTTTGGAATTCGTAAAAGAAGAGTTATCTTGTATGATCTTTATGAACAAAAAACCTATAACTTTGGTAGAACATTTCATGATTATGTTAAAAAATATTCCAAAACTGTCAAGTTGGTTTGTAGAAAGAACTGCAAAAACTTTACACATTAATAGAAAAATACAAAATTCAAATAATATAATGAAAACGGTTTGGCAAATAATAAACCATGAAACTGGCAAAATGACACCAAGGGACAATGATAGGTAATTATGTTTATGAAATTAAATAATTACGGAGTTAGAAATAAAGCGTTGTATCTACTAAGATCATACTTAAGCAATATGATTCGAAATTAGAGCAATGATTAAAACCCTTAAGACTGATTGTGCTGTGGGGTGAGATGGGATTTCGAGCGCTATAGTTAAACAAAGCGCCAACTCACTGGTCAAACCCCGATGCCACATCTGCAATCTAAGTAGTATTTACAAATTTGTTTAAAATGTATATTATTTCACCCATACATAAAGGTGGAAAAAAGGAATCGTTTAATAACTATCGTCCTATCTCTATTCTGCCGACTATCAAAGATTTTCGAAATAATTATAAATAACAGGCTAGTGAACTTCCTCGAAAACAAAAACATCATCTCCAAAAATCAATTCGGTTTCCGCAGAGGTAGATCGAAGACCGATGCCGTGGAAGATATCACAGACTATATCGTGCGAGGCTGGAATTAAAAAAAGAAGTGCTTGGCAATATTCTTATAACTGGCCAAAGCTTTTGACACGGTATCGGTGCCGATCACAGATATCGAGAGATAGGCCCTTGGCGCTAAGCTTGTATCGGAACCAGTGTCGCCGAAAACTAAGAACACGCATACATTTACACCACTCGTACATCAATCCCTCCGCTTTTATTGGTCAGTGCAATGGCTTGCACCTATCGTCCGAACACACCCACACTACCGCAGGTATACTAGCTAGTCGAGCTAGTGTTGGGACAATGCAAGGACAGCGTGTATCATCGATCGATTATAATTTATAGACACTGGTATAGACAGTCGTATACAATGCCGGGTTCTATAAATAAAATAGTAAATTGTTTGTAAATACGACATATTTATACGACATACGAGACCCCTTTGCCTCTCTTCTTTTTTTCAACAGATTCCTTACAGCTAGAAAGAGAGGCAAAGAGGTTTCTGAAGGTAGAATAACTGTGAATTCTTCGGGCCTGACTGAAAGCAGCGGAATTTCCGATCAATACTTATAACACCCCATTATTTAAACAAACTTAAAATCTAAACTGCCTGTTTGGCAATCATTGGAATAACTAACAATAAACTTACGTATTATGAGCAATAAAATAACTATATTATTACATTAACTATATTAGTAATTGCGGAATGATATAATCTATCGATTCAAAAACATAATTCTCCTATCACTATCCCCATCACTATATGTCGTCTCTGTGTGCGTGTAACAGTTCGCCACCGTATCACGATGCATCTTTGCTTTCGTACTTAGATAAGTGTGAAATATTCATTGCATGTTAGCTTGGCAATAAGTAGTGAAATTAAGATACAAAACAAGCAATGTATAGTAAACTTAGCGAGAACAACATGACATTGTCACTTTAATGTCAATTCGTGACGAATTTTCCGCGAATGATTTATTTTCGTAATAATGTTTATTTCTTGTGTTTTAAGAAGAAATAATAGTTGGTATGAGACTTACAAGTGATATGTGACACCGGCGTTCTTGGAGTTCACAATCTCGCTTCTATTTTTGCACGTGAGTATTGCACAGGTCGGCATTTTCGAAAAACAACGGAAATGAATTCGTCACTGCGGTCGCCCGATGACTACCGAGAATTTTTAATATCTAACCTGTCGGAGCTACATTTGTTCGCACGTGCCACGCCCCTCAGCCTATCTCTCGATATCTGTGGTGCCGATACTTCTAAGTATACTGGAACACGTCGGAATACGAGGAGTCCAGCTTCAGCTGCTGAAAGACTGCCTGACTGACCGACAGCAAACAGTAAAAATTGGAGATTATCACAGTGACCCCCTTAAACGTTCTCTTTGGAGTGCCCCAAGGTGGCATCTGGGGTCCGACTCTGTTTCTAGTTTATATCAATGCCCTTTGCTAAACGAAACTCATAAATGGCAAAATCGTTGCTTTGGCTGACGACAAAGCTCAGATTTTTCAGGGACAGAGCTGGGCAGAGGTACTTCAGTCTGCACAAATGGGTTTCAACTCAGTTGCAAACTGACTAAGAAATAAATTACTTTCTCTTAATACTGACAAGACCAAGTACATCTGTTTCTTCTCAATACTAAAAACAACAGAGCCGACTGTAATCGCCTAGAAGTTGTCAGATAGAAATTGATTGTTGTCTCACTTTCAAAAAACATTCAATCACTGACACAAAGCACTCGAAAATTAATTGCCATTTAAAAAAATATTAGACATGTCGCGTATATTGAGAACAATATATTTTGCTTTGTGCCAATCTATCTTGCAGTATTGTATTACATGCTGCGGAAGAGCAGCAAAGACCTAGCGCCGTTTTCGAGAACACATAAGAAATATCCCTTGTTTCATAGAGCTCGGCCTACGACCCTGCCATCTAAAGTGCATATGCCACATTGACTTGTAAAGTACTGTACTTTAAACAAATCAACTTTCAGATTGTAACTTTTTTCATCTTTATTATTTTACCATCCGCAGAATACCGCTACCCTCTATCCAGAAGTTACCAACAGACGCACACCTCCTCGACATAAAGGCGCAGCTGTTTATTGAGAAGCCAGAGAAGGATATACACTCATTCATTGGTTTGTGATTCCTTCTCACTTATGTAAATATAAATACAATATTTTCAGTCAGTTCTGTGAGCACGGGATAAGAAGTACCTAAAATTCTTCCTCGTCCTATCTATGCGCCTTTTAACCAACTCTATTCCGTTGTTTAGCGTGAAAGAACAAAACTCAAGTAGCCACTCAAGTGGCAAAAATGCATTATAACCTTAATATTTACTTTAATATGCCCTAAAAATGTATTGAATGTTCTAGGAACATGCACCAGACATGACGAAGGCACATTGGAGTCGTTAGAGATCGAGAATACGCTTTGGAGCGGCTGTGTGGTGGCCTCAGGACAAGCCACGGGCCTGGTCATTTATACTGGTAACGACGACCTTCATAATATTCATTTTATGTTTATAAAGGATGACTTAATTAGCTGACCACTTTTAAGGAAATGAACTCATTAATATAAATAACTTGCTTATGAACTTTGTGATGTTTGAATGACATACGTTGAGACGGGCGCGCGAGAAGCGAGCTCACGAACGCCAACGGAAGCGGCTAGGCGACGTATGCGACGACTGTGTGTGTGATGTGTTGTTGTTTGAGATTCGTTCGAGATAATTGCTCCACACTCTCCCCTGCACCCCGCATATCTGACCGGGGCGCATATTTCCTTATCCGTATTGAATTCGTCCCCTCGTGGCTAAATCAATACGGTTATGGTTATTAATTTATGCCTGCCCCCTGAGCGTATCGATTTCGTCTCCTCGTGTTGACAATATGACGGGACACTGAAGAGCTTCTAGAGTTCCGTACCCGAAGGGTGCCAAACGGGACCCTATTACTAAGCCTCCGCTGTCCGTCTGTCCGTCACCGGGCTGTATATCATGAACCATGATAGGAAGAGAGTTGAAATTTTCACAGAATGTGTATTTCTGTTGCCGCTGCATCAAAAAATAATAAACTTTAGAAGATTTTATAAATTAAATGCGGTCCCCATACTAGAGACGTTACCTAATCATCATGATTCAAATATCACGAGAATTTCGCGGCACCCGTCATCGTCGGTGGTGGCGCAATGGCACCTAATCTTAAAAGCTCATTGAAGATGGCGCTGGTATAGTTCGAGGCTGTCTGTCTGTCAAAGTTCTCATTTCTATTTAAATTTTGCCAGTGTCAAGTGTATTTGAAACACCACGAGATGTGTTTTTAAACCTAACCTCAGATGAATAAAACTCTGAGCTTCCAAATACGCCAGCGCCACCAAGCGGGAGCAAAGGCAGGCATAGGTGCCATTGGTTCGATGTCGGATTCGCAATCTGTAGGTAGGGACTGGTATCAATACCAAATGCGATTATATATTTTTTGTTTATTATTCTTTAGTCCTTTATTGAATGAATGAATGAATGAGTTTATTGCATAAAAAAATACTTATGGGCTAAACATACATCCCACAAAACCAAGTTTGAGTATGGTTTGTCTGTGGGTCGGGAGTCGCACTTCATATTAAGAATTACTTAAGACACAGAAATAGTCGAAAACAATTTATGATAACAATATAGGTAACTATGATGGTAGTCAACTAAGTAGGAACTTATACATTGAAGATCTAGCCAGGCAATTAGGTACTCAGGATACTATCTAGAAGGTATGTTTTATATATGACTGAAAATTTGTTTCTATTCATCTCAAATCTAATAAGAGATGGCATTTCATTCATTATTCTAGGAATCTGTCTTTTTAGCATTCTACCACCGAAGTAGTTATTTACTTTTGAAGTTTCAAATTTTCCTTGAGCTACAGATCTTGTATTGAGACCGTGCTGCTTGGGTAATTTATGGTTCTGACTGCCATGGTTGCTTACGGCTACAGCGTGTTTATATTTTAACGATGCTGGAAGGATATTGCATATCTTAAACAGCTTTCTATAATCATGATTTAGTTTGGCTTTAGATTTTTTGTTTACCAGTAGTTTTAGGAATTTAATTTGTAACGTTTCAATTTTGTCTAAATGAGTTTTGAAAGTCGAACCATAGCACTCAATACCATAACTAACAATGGAATCAACCAACGCAAGATAAATAGTTTTTAACATAAATTTAGGAACTTTATAACTAAGCTGATTAAATTTACATAGCAATATGCGAAGCTTGCCTACAATATAATCCACATGACTTATCCAACCCATATTTTCATCGATAAACATGCCGAGGTATTTTACTTGTGGTACTCTTGTAATAGTCTGACAATTGAAATTTAAAAAATTATTATGTATACAAGAGAAGCCATGAGCAACCAATCCGCATGATACCTTAGGGATACATGAGTAAGGAGACTGAATAACAAGTAGGTTCGTTTTATCTGAATTGATTACAATACCATTGTCATGCGCCCAGCGAGTGATACTGTCGATATCCTCCTGCACGAGACGCGAGACCTCGTCCATGTCGCGGCCGGCCCGCAGCGTGCACAGGTCGTCCGCGAACATGTACGCTGAGCAATGGCGGACTACGTTGCACAGGCTATTTACATGCATCAAATAGCACAATGGACCACTGCCCGACCCCTGCGGCACCCCGCGATCTGTCCCTGTGGGTGGTGAGCTGTACTCCTCACCTACCTTCACTCGGTAGGAGCGGTCCGTGAGGTAATCTCGGTACAAGTTGTTGAGAGGCCCGCCGATGCCACATTCCGCCATCGCTCTTAGTAGCGTGTCGTGCCGAAGGGTATCGAAGGCCTTTTTAAAATCGAAAAACACAGTAACTATAAATTTCTTGTCATTAAGATAGCCGTTAATTTCATCTGTAAATTTTGTAAGTAGTGTCGAAGTACTTTTGCCATTTTGAAAGCCGTGTTGACATTCGTTAATTATACCATATGTCTGGAGAAACTTGTTTTGCTGGTTAATGATACATTTTTCAACAACCTTTTCAATACTAGACAATATAGCTATAGGCCGATAATTTCCATAGACTTTATGATCACCCTTTTTATAGATAGGTCTAACCACAGCTTCTTTAAGTTTAGAGGGGAATGTAGAATGTGTCAAGCAAAGGTTGACAAGGTGTGCCATAACCGAGCTTACTTTATCGCCTATGAATTTAAGATCCCGCATTCTTATATTATCTGATCCTGGAGATTTGTTAGTGCTCATTTTATTAATTACGTTCAGTACTTCCCCTCTAGTTACTTTTCTCCACCTCATTGATACGTTGGCTTCCTTAACATAGTCATTACGGTCCAAACATGTTATCTCACAATCATGTACAATGCAATTAATGTCATCCTTGAATGAACTGGCAAAGTTATCGGCAATTTCTTGTTTACTTTTATCTCTCATTATTCTTGTACGATGCTACCGAAGCCTTCGTGTGCGAGACCCAAACTTGAACGTTTTTTTAATTAATATTCAAGGCAGCGAAACCCGAAGCGTCATGAACAACGCCACGCCCCGCTCCAAAGTCGGCCATCTAGACCTGCAGGTCAACGACCTCACTAAAGTGCTGTTTGTGGCCGTACTCCTACTGTCGCTGCTGCTGATAGTGCTCAAGGGGTTCAACGGACCCTGGTACGGGTTCCTGTTCCGATTCATGCTGCTCTTCTCTTACATTATTCCTATCAGGTGAGTTCGTTTATAAATATGCTATATAATACCATAAAGCCCTTTTTCGCGATGTTAAAGGGTTACAAAGTTACAGTGATAATTAATGTATCATACTTAAATGCCCGATAATCAAGTAAACTCATCTCTGGGTTAGCGAGATGACACAAATGACACTAGGTCTCCAAAGCCCTTTTCATTGGCGCTGGTGAATTTTTAGTTAATGTCCGATGATTAACTAAATGATTTTAGTAATGATTAATTTTTAGTTAATCCGTCAAACTGCAACAAAGCAGATGTTTTAGTGTAAGCCATATCAATCAAACTTTCTTTTCTCTTCCTACACCAGCCTCCGAGTCAACTTGGACATGGGTAAAGCGTTCTATTCCTGGACAATTCAACGCGACAAAAAGATCGCCGGCACTGTGGTCAGATCCACCACCATACCAGAAGAGTTGGGCCGGATTCAGTACCTTCTAGCTGATAAGACCGGCACGCTTACGAAGAACGAAATGGTATTCCAGAAGATCTACCTTGGGAATATGCTGTTTGACAAGGATAGCTTTCATGAGGTATGCAAATCTATAGTTTTAATCTCAAATGTACCGTGTCAGTTGTCCCATACAGTATGATATGCGTAGATTTTCGTGTGTCATCACTTATTCTACTAATTAGTTTCCAAAAGTAATATTACCGACCTCGATCTGACACTCGAGCACTGAGACGGGCTAATCTAACCCGACATAGAAAACCGAGTGGCTAATAAGACAGATACTATAATAGTAATAGCAGTCATACATACCACAATATTTTTTGTCTAAAACCTGGATGCAAAACCGTAAACTCCAGAGTCGTACTGGCTTCAAAAACTGACAGCACCCATATATCTTTTAAGGCTTCGGCACACCAGCGGGGCGTCGTCGTTAGCGGGGCGGCTGTCAAATACAATAATTTATATGAAGCATGTCACAGCAAATTCGAAAGCGGGTCCGCACTGTTGTGTCTTTGTAACGGCCATTCTACCATACATTTGACAATATTTACAACCACCCCACCCCTGACCCGCCTGCGGTGTGCCGAAGCCTTTAAATGGCACTTTATTGAGCATGTGTCTGTCTATGTGTCATTTAGGTGAGCTTTATTATTTTAGATCGAAGCCCTTTTGACTCAATACGTGACGAATGACTCTCCGCCGCCAGCTTCAACCCCAATGTCCCCAGAACTAGGGTCTTCAGGAGAACCTACTTTCAAGGTACATAAATATTTTGCCATATCACAGATACTTTAATACTTTATCTACCGGATTACAGAGGTTCAAAACAAGTTGCATTTCATTGCAATTTTGTTCCTAACTTACTAGGTTCCTGTGTTGTTGTAGGAGCGTTGGGGAAGGGATGTAATTACTAGTTATGGACCGAAACTGGATTTTCAGTCGAAAGCGAAACCGAAACCGAACTTTCGGCTTCTGTCCTAGTTTCGGCTGAAACAAAAACCTGGTTAAAATGTAAACAGTGTCTTGAAATTTATATCTTTATCTTCATAGAAATTACTTGGAAAACGTAATCATCTCTCATAATGTATGTTTTTATCTGTAAGTTGAAACAATGCATTTTTTTTACTTGGTATATAAGAATGTTATATGTTAGTCGCAGCTCGTCGCCACGTACAGAACATCGGTTGGGTCGGATTTGGACCGAAACCACATTTTTGGCCGAAACCTGGCTGAAACCGAAACCGAACGTTCGGTCGGTCTCTAGTAATTACATATAAGCGGAAACACACTGAAGCCTCGTGCCATTTATAGCTCTCTCTCCGCATTTGATGAAAGTTTAACGTCATTGTGTAGATATTGTAACCTTTTCGTATCATCTAGCTCGCAAAACGCCCGAAATTAATTCAGTAAACTCGTTCTCAATCCAGGTGGTGACGCCACGCCGTGTGTGGGAATCGGTGGTAGCGCTCGCTCTGTGCCACAACGTGACTCCTGTGTATGAACTCAGAGAGCAGCCGGACGACGGACAATCTGGTAAGAGCACCCCTACCTACCGTCACCATACACAACTCAATACGATAGAATTGTATATGTATCATGTATCACCATTTTTTTTCATTCGCATGTAATTTCTTGTTGATTCTATTATTTGTTATTCTATTCTATGCCACAAGATGAAATTGGTGTCTTCTGTGACCTTTCCAAAGCATTTGATAGCGATAGTCACGAAATATTAATTTGTAAATTGTACAGCATTACGGAGTTCAGTGGAAAGCTCTCGAACTTGTCTTCTATTATCTTAGTAATAGAATCCAGAAATTTGATGTAAATGGAGAAAGGTCATCTGGATCTCTTATCTCAATGGGTGTCCCTCAAGATTCAATATTGTTTTTTTTTTGTTTATATAAAGAATCTTGGCTTTTTTGTCAAAAACTTACGTGATATTGTTTTGTTTGCCGATGATACTTCACTTATTTTTAAGATTGACATAACCCAGAACACTTTTGACGATGTTAAGAAAGCAATCACGCTAGTTCTTGAGTGGTTTACTACCAATAATTTAGTGTTAAAAAAACAAATGTGTGAAATTCTCGCTACCCAATGTCAGAGGAGATTCAACTTTAAGTATTTTAATGAATAACATTTAGACCTGGTACAGTTGACTAAATTCTTGGGTATTAATCTAGATTCACAATTGCAGTGGGGTCCTCACACATCGTCTATTTTTATTAGTTTTTAAATAATTTTAATCTTAAATAAAATATAAAAAAAATCCCATATCAATATTCTTTAATAACATTTGACCAAAAATTAAAAAATAATAATAGCTGGATGATTCATGATGATTGTGCTCTGCAGCTTTGCTGTACGAAAAATTAGACAGTTTACTGATGAAGCCACTATTTTTATATTACATGTTTAGTATATAAATTTCAGTTACTTTCACAGTATAATGTCATATGGCATTCTGTTGTGGGGTAAAGCCGCAGATATTCAATCGGTTTGTGCTACAGAAGAAAGCAATTCGTTCCATATAAAAAATGAAATCCCGCGATTCTCTCCGGGAACGATTTAAGGAGATCAATATTCTTACAGTGGCATGTCAATACATATATCAAAACGTATTATGGTACGTTCGGAAAAATATAAACACCTTTGTCAAAAATTGGGTTGTTCAAAAATAATAATTACAACACTAGAAATAAAAATAAACTGAATGTACCTAGGTTTCGGTTACAGAAGGTTAATGGTGCATTTATGGGAAACTGTATACCCTTTTATAATAAGTTACCAGAGGCATGGACGAATAAGAATAGAGGACAAACAACCGTAGTACTTTGAAGCGTAATTAGATTTTAAGCTAAAATGTATATCGCTAGATAGAGCTACTAGTTCAAAAGTTCTTTCTAATAAAGGTAGTATCATGGTGGCGCGTTTAATTTAGGAAAATATGACGGTATAAGCGTTTATTTCCTAAGAAGAAACAAGGCTTACGCTTACGCCATCTGTTTAATATTTATGCTTCGGAACGCACCTTTTTTCGTTGCGCGACTCGGACCGCGTGTGATCGGAACGGAACTAGCAGCTGTCACTTGTATAGAAACGTGATGACGAGTTAGAGGTTACTTTTTTGCACATGGCATTCGGGCCTTGGCTGTATTTTTATTAGTAATAATTGTCTAACACAGGTGTCGGGCCTGGTCGGAGTGTTAATTTGTAATAATCATCACGGAACAATCGTCCAATCGTCGGGAAATAAGTAGATTCACGTCATCGGAGTGAGTGCTTCGTGTTGTGAAGGGACGAAGTGATTCGGGGATCAATTCGTCGCCTTCGGACAGCGACCCTTCGTGTCGGCAAGCAACACGACGGCGACAGCATCGGGCTACGACGAGAGTAAGATTCGACTCCTCTCCCCCCACCATTGTGCTCCTCATCCCGTGTTCCTGCCTCGAATTGAGCTTTCGAATTCCGGTCCACGGCGTCAAAGGTCAGTACCTCTGGTGAAAACCAACCCTACCAAGATTCCACGCCCTGTCGGTTAAGGCGTGGAATTTAATCATTTTGGTAGCAGAGCGTGGTTTCCTAGTAGGAAATCGAATCACGGACGGTTGTAGGGTTGTTTTTTTGCCACATTATAGTTGGGAGAAAGGGTATCTCAGATTGGTCGGCAATCAGTTTGTGAGTGAGTGTTGTGGTCGGTATACCACAATTAAAGTTCATTTTCGGTTAGTGAACGTATAATTGACGATTTAGTTAACAATTATTATAAAGTTGTAGTCGGAACTACTCGGTGTGCATAAGGAACAGTCATTCGGTCGGACTATAGTAGTATTGCAGTCGGGTTCCATAGTATTGCAGTGTTATTTCGGATTACAGAGCAGGGTCAGGCTATTAAAGGGGTATTAAGCTGATTTTGCTGACCTCAAAAGAAGTGTGGGTCATATCGGAGGGGCCACATCTAGAAAAATAGTTTCTTTTTATAATACCTTTTTGTGTGTTATTTGTATTGTACCATATGGTGGCATTCTATAATTGATTTACAGTGTATAGTTATAAGGTGTATGTCCACAGGGCGACCATATTAAATATTTTTTAGGATTTAATTGTTTTAGTGGTTGCCTTAGTTTTGACAACTTAGTTTTAATTTCTGTGCCCAGCGCTGACGGGCAAGTGCTGGTCTCTGGCTATACTTAGTTCGGTAGTGAAGTATAAGACCAGAATCTATTAAATCGGTAAACATGGCACCTTCGCCCTTGACGGTACTGCGGCATGGTGTCCGTGAGGAAATGAGATGGCTCGCCCATACTCATAAGTATGTGGAGCGACCAGATATGGATGATGTCCTGCTCAAGCGTGTGGAGGACGCAATGACACGCGTCGGGAAGGTGTGTCGGCTGGCTGCGGAGGCTGAAGCTCTCGGGCTTACTGATGAAGCCTTGGTGGCTGCAGTGAAACAGCTCTGCGCGGATGCTGACCAAGCGATGGAATGCTTGGGTGACATCGAGCGTCGCGCGGAGAAAATTAAGCGGTCACGAAGGAATGACCGTGGGGAGGGTGTTGTTGGACGGCTGCCACACCTGGAGATTCCGGCCTTCAGTGGGGCAATTGATGAGTGGCCGGCCTTCATCAATTTATTTGATAGCTTGGTCCACGGTCGGGACGACCTAGGCAACGCCTACAAGTTGGCCCAACTATTGATGGCTCTGCGGGGTGAACCGAAGGAGTTGGTCGGTCACCTAACGGTCACGGCGGGCAATTATGAGATAGCCAGGTCCATATTGTTTGACCGCTACCAACACAAACGGCGGTTGGTTGATGCGCAGCTGGGGAAGCCGTTTAGCATCCCTAAAGTAACCCGGGATGTTGACATCCGAGTACAGGTGCTCAACCCTGTGCTGGTGGCCACGAAGGCCCTTCAGAACCTTGGTCTTCCGGTAGCCCAATGGTCATACATTGTTTTGTATATGGTTTTGTCACGGTTGCCTGCAGCTGTTCAAAGTCGGTTTGAACAGCTGCATGGGGGCAGTAGCACGGAACTGCCCACGCTCGTCCAATTGACGGATTTTTTGGAGGGTGAATGCAGGCGATGTGACACACTGGACACGGAGGCCAGTGTGCAGCGCCAACCCGCGCGGATGCGGGAGGGGCCGCGCCCCCCACCCCACGGGGGGTGGGCGGTCGAAACAATTTGGCGTTTTGAATGCCGCGCCGTCGGGTGACGGCTGTGTGCACTGCGACAGTGCCGGTCATGAAGTGACCAGTTGCGCCAACTTTAAGGCGCTCGGGGTAGCTGCCCGCAGGAAGATAGTCTTCCGCCACCGATTGTGTTTCGGTTGTTTGGGGCCGCACACGCTGAGCGAGTGCTCGCGCGCGTTCCCCTGTGAGTGCTGTGGTGGCAAGCACCACATCGTGTTGTGCCTGAATCGGTCAGGCCCTTCGGACGGTCACCAGGACTCAGGTTGTTCGGCCAGGGCCGGACCCAGTCCCCCTCCGGGCAACGGGAGTCACCAACGGGGTGACTGGGGTACCCGCGGACGGGACCCCCCCCCCCCCCCCCCCCCGGGGGGAAGGGGGCAGCGCGGGGGGTAACATGCGGGATAGTCGGGGTTCGGTCGCCGCTGTCCACGGTCAGCGAGGACTTCGGGCCGCTGGCTCACCGCTTGTTACGGGCGGGTGTCAGATGGCACCTATGAGTGGCGCGAAGGCTGGGAGCCCACCACCTTCTGCGCCACCCTGCCCGTCGCTCTGGGAGGCGAACAGGGAGGCGAACAGTCGGATGTCGCCCCCATTCCTAGAGCGCCCCAGGTTGGATCCGCTCTCCCCCATCCATCCACGGTGGCCACCGGGCACACCGTACACCGTCCGGTATGGTCGGATACCGGGACAGCGAGGGGCCTATTATGCGGGTTGGGACCCCTTGATGTACATACGGTCTGATATGCCACCGGCATATCAGCAGCCGAGTTACTCCACGGCCGACGGAGGTCTCAGCGGGTTCGGATCCCGCGGAGGATCCCGCTAGGGACACGCCGCCCACTTACAGGGTGCCGCCACTCCACAGACGGTCATGCTCCCCACCGCCTCTGTGATAGCGTGGAGTTCGGACGGCAAATCTTGTGTGGCACGGGCACTATTGGACTCGGGGGCCCAGGGGTGCTTAGTCTCGTGCAACCTTGTAAGACGGTTGGGCATTTCGGTAATGGAGTATCCACATTCCATTCGGGGAATTGGGAACACGGAAGTCGGTTCCGTTAAGGGAGTATGTCGGATTACTCTCTCGTCACGGGTGGATTCATCGGTGAATCTGACGGTCACGGCATTAGTCATGCCTAATGTGATGGGCTCACACCCTCACGTACGGTTGTCGCCCTCGGTGCGACAGTTGGTCGCTGGGTTGTCACTGGCTGACCCGGAGTTCGATATTCCGGGCCCAGTAGACATTTTATTGGGTGTCGATGCCTTGGGTTACCTGTTAGTGCCAGGTGTCCACGTGTTGCAGGCGACTGGTCTGGTTTCGGTCAACACCAGACTGGGCCATGCGGTAATGGGTCCGGTCATGCCGGCTGCCCCACGCCTAGCGACTCGTAGTCCCTTATTCGGTTCTGTACTCTCGGAGGTGATACAGAAGTTTTGGGAGGTGGAGGAACCACCTACGGTCCGCCGGTTGGACCCGGTTGAAGAAGAGTGTGAACAGTTTTATCGGAACAATACTGGTCGCCTTCGGTCAGGTCGATTTCTCACACGTCTTCCATTCCGGAGTGATCGCCCACCGCTGGGCAGTTCACACCATGCAGCCGAGACGCGGCTTCTGTCGATGGAACGACGCATGAAGCGTGACGGGATTTTCCGGCAGAAGTACGTCGACTTCATGCGGGAATACGAGTCGCTCGGCCACATGTCGGTTTCGGGTATCGACTGGAAGCGTGAAGACCACTGCTTCCTGCCCCATCACGCGGTCTTGAGGACCCCGGAGGGCAAAATACGGGTAGTGTTCGATGCATCGGCATCAACATCTAACGGCATGAACCTGAACCAGTGTTTGCATTCAGGGCCGAAGTTGAACCATGACATCGCGGATGTTATCACACGGTTCCGTCGACACAATGTTGTGTTTGTAGCTGACATCCGGATGATGTTTAGACAGACGGTCATTCACCCTGACGATAGACGGTATCAGCTTATACTGTGGCGAGAGAGCCCAGATCAGCCCATCAAGGTGTACGAGCTGAACACCAACACGTACGGGCTACGGTCTAGTCCTTATTTGGCGATTCGCACTCTGCGGGAGTTAGCGGATCGAGAACGGTTAAATTTCCCTAGAGGAGCAGCAATCCTGGAGCAGGATCTCTACGTGGACGATGTCTGTACCGGTGCAGATTCCGTAGAGGAGGCGCATCCCTGGCATCAGTCGGATTTCGCTGCCACGGAGGTTGGTCCCCACCAAGCGATACACCGCCACCCTGCATGGGTTTTGCGATGCCTCGGAGAAGGGCTACGGAGCTGCGGTATATCTGCGTACGGTCGACTCCTCGGGGGAGGTTGATGTGCGGTTGGTCATGGCCAAGAGCAAGGTTGCGCCGTTGCGCACTCGCCTGACCATTCCCAAATTAGAGCTTTCGGGAGCGGCTCTCCTGACTCGTATGCTCAACCACACGATGACGGTTCTTCGTGGGTCAATAGCGTTGGAAGATACGGTCTACGCTTGGACGGACAGCCAGATCGTGTTATGCTGGCTGAAGGCTTCAGTTCACAAGCTGGAGATTTTTGTGGCGAATCGGGTTTCGCAGATTTTGAATTCGGAGGTTCCCTTAATCTGGAGACATGTTCCAGGGGAAATGAACCCAGCAGACTGTGCGTCTCGTGGGTGTCACGCTCCGGAGTTGGTTGGACATCCCTTGTGGTGGGGTCCAAAATGGTTGACTCAAGCCGAATCGGATTGGCCAATGAGTCCACGCGTTACCTCGGCGAACGGCGCCTTGACAGCCGGTGTCTGTACTACGCAACCAGGGCCAGAAGAGGAGTTCAGCCTGCTGGAACGGTACAGCTCGCTAGACAAGCTGGTCAATGTGACCGCCTGGATCTTCCAATTTGCGCGGAATTGTCGCAATTCTGAGGCGCAACGGGTGCGGACACAGGTCCTGACACCACGGGAACGGAACCATGCGTTGTTCGCATTGGTACGGAACGTGCAGACGGTGCACTTTAAGTCCGAATTGGATATTCTGAGACGCGGACGCGTCCAACTGAAGGGAGCTGTGGCTCGGCTCAACCCGTTTATTGACCCTCAAGGATTGCTGAGGGTAGGAGATTGGCTGCGGAATGCCAACCTGCCTTATGCGGCTCGCCACCCGTTGTTACTCCCTAGGAAAGGGAAGTTGGTCGAACTGTTGATACAGGACCGACACATTCGGAATGGGCATATCGGATGCCACGCCTTGATGGCGTTTCTCCAGCGCGAGTTTTGGATTCTATCGGGAAGACGCTTAGTGCGTAGCGTCGTATTTCGGTGCCTGCCTTGTTATCGGGCCAAGGCGGCTACGATGCAGCTCCAGATGGGCGATTTGCCCTCGGATAGGGTTAACGAAATCCGGCCCTTTGCGGGTGTCGGAACGGATTTCGCGGGACCATTCATGGTCAAGTCTTCACAGCTACGGAACGCCAGATTAGTGAAGGCATACCTGTGCGTCTTCGTGTGCTTGGCCACGAAGGCAGTCCACTTGGAGGTGGTCAGTGACCTCACTACAGAGGCATTTATCGCATGTCTAGATCGGTTCGTCTCACGAAGGGGCCTCCCGACATTAATCCGTTCGGACAACGGCACAAATTTTGTCGGAGCCAGGCGATATCTGCAGGAGGTCACTCAATTCCTGAACGGTAACCAGGACGCCATCGGTACGGCTTGCTCCCGACGAGGGATTGAATGGGTTTTCAGTCCGCCGGGATGTCCTCATTGGGGAGGAATTTTTGAGGCTGCGGTTAAATCGGCTAAGTCGCACCTGACGAGGATCATCGGTGAGACCTCTCTACGCTTTGAAGAGCTTGCGACGCTGTTCTGTAAAATTGAAATGACACTGAACTCGCGTCCGTTGTGGCCGCTCAGTTCGGATCCAAATGATTTGGAAGCGTTGACGCCGGGTCACTTCCTGATAGGTCAGCCCCTTAACGCCCTGCCAGAATACCCATTCGGTGATGTTAAGTTAAGTCGGTTAACTAGGTGGCAGATGTTGCAGCAGATGGCTCAAGATTTTTGGAAACGGTGGTCCCTTGAGTACTTGCACATCTTGCAGCAGCGCCTTAAGTGGACTGACCGGACGAGCCCCCCTCAAGTCAGTGATTTGGTGCTGATTAAGGATGCGAACCTGCCATCATTGAGATGGAGACGAGGACGGATCGTCAAATAGTACACGGGTCGGGATGGCACGCCTCGATCAGCAGAAGTCAAGGTGGGGGACTCGGTCCTCAAGAGAGCGGTCGCAACACTTTCTCGCCTTCCTATTGATTAGGGACAGGTTCGGGCCTGTCCGGGCGGGTGACTGTTTAATATGTATGCTTCGGAACGCACCTTTTTTAGTTGCGCGACACGGACCGCGAGTGATCGGAACGGAACTAGCAGCTGTCACTTGTATAGAAACGTGATGACGAGTTAGAGGTTACTTTTTTGCACATGGCATTCGGGCCTTGGCTGTATTTTTATTAGTAATAATTGTCTAACACAGGTGTCGGGCCTGGTCGGAGTGTTAATTTGTAATAATCATCACGGAACAATCGTCCAATCGTCGGGAAATAAGTAGATTCACGTCATCGGAGTGAGTGCTTCGTGTTGTGAAGGGACGAAGTGATTCGGGGATCAATTCGTCGCATTCGGACAGCGACCTTTCGTGTCGGCAAGCAACACGACGGCGACAGCATCGGGCTACGACGAGAGTAAGATTCGACTCCTCTCCCCCCACCCTTGTGCTCCTCATCCCGTGTTCCTGCCTCGAATTGAGCTTTCGAATTCCGGTCCACGGCGTCAAAGGTCAGTACTCCTGGTGAAAACCAACCCTACCAAGATTCCACGCCCTGTCGGTTAAGGCGTGGAATTTAATCACCATCTCTGATTTTTCGTCGATATTACGATGGATTATACTACGCCGTCAGCCTAAGCACCCAGCATCTATTGCATGGTTCAGCGACATCTAGAAATAATACAGGAGTTTAGCTTTCTAGCGGGGTACGTTTTTTGTATGTCGTTGGCAGTCCTCTAGTCTTATTCGTCCATGCCAGAGGGAATTGATCAACCACCCATGCAAAGGTTTAAAACATTTATTAAGGCTAATCTCATAAAGAAAGCCTATTACACTTTTAATGACTATATTCAATACAAAACTGCATGGCCTCAATTCCCCAAGCTCCATGATAATGATGATGATAATAATAATACAAGTAACTTTTACAAATGCAATAATGTAATTTAATAGTCCGATAATAAAATTAAGTGCACAAAAGTGCTATGTGAGGTACATCACTCATAACAATTTATTATTTTTAACGTAGAATACAAGTATGTCACCAAGAAACCATAGTCTTTGCTTGCGGCGACTCTGTGTAGCGGGTTGCTCCCCTCCCTCAAATATGGCGAGGGGGGTGATGGCTGGTGCACAAGTCATACTCGTGAACGGGTGCTGCTTGGGGGGACTGGTCCAGTCGCGGGGTTCTCATAAGTTATGTTCATTATAGCTTGTCTTTGTTCTTATTTATTTATTTGGTTAGTTTGTTATTTTGAGACTTGTTATTGGCACTTATTGATACGATGTTATAATATTCATATTCAATAAAATAAAATTGTCATTAGATTAGATTATTTGTATATTGTACATTGTGTAATAACAAAAAATTATAATGACGAAAATTTAAAAATTACATCCCCCTAGAGTTTCTTGGTGCTGTCTTATCTGACGGGCGTATTTTCGATGCACTGGTAGAGTTAATGAAGTTTCCTTTTCCTGTGCGAGATTCAGCCATGAATCACCATTTGATAGGGAGATTTCCTTTTTCAAACTCAAGCCTTTATCAGTCATGTACTCATTAGTTTAGTTGATCATATTTTATTTATTTTGATTTTTATCGATGTATATGAGGCTTAAGTAAGTGTTTGACTTGTAAAAGTGCATTATTTTTGCCTATTTACAATAAAGAAATTGAGTTTTGAGTTTATTGTATTTTCTGTATTCTGTTTTGTGTATTTAGACGATTGAATAAACGCTTTATCTATCTATCTACGATAGCCGTGTAGGCTAGTAGGCTATTTTACGGGTAACTCGAGCGTGTCAGATTAAGATATGGGAGATACACATCCTGTTTCGTAACTTCACCAAATCTAGAGCCGCGCCGTTAGGGCAACAAAAATAAGTCCATACTAGTGGGATTTACTCGAGCGCGTCAGACTAAGGTATGGTCCGAGTTGATGACATGGTGTGAATTCCAATAAATCTGACGATTTGAACGTAACTTGAGGGAGTGGGTCATAAAGTTTCATGAATAGTCATTCGCTTTAAGTTATTCGCATTATTCCGAAATTAAGCGTACCACCCAGGTTCGCGCGCGCAACTGAAGAGTAGTGCGAAGGCATGTGAAGCACTCGTTTACAAGTCCTTCCGCGATTCTCTCTCATGATCACATTCGTGTCCGCAGACATGTCGGGCTCGGTGATGTCGGAGGGGTGCGCGGGCGCGGTGCCGCAGCAGCAGCTCTGCGACTACCAGGCCTCCAGCCCCGACGAGGTCGCGCTGGTCAAGTGGACCGACACGGTATGAATCATCATCATCAATTGCCTCTCATCAGTGGATAATCAGATTGGTAACAGTTGATTTTCCATTCGCCATTTACACAGACAAGGGGTTAATTAATCGTGGTCTAGATACAACTTATACTCTGTCCGCCGAATGGTTTTACTTTCAGCTCAAAACCCAAAAAATATTGACATCCGCAATGAAAAATATTGCTATTAGGCGATAAGGAAATGTCATAAGTAAAATAAAGGAATGGACAAGTTTAGGTTATTTTCGCCGATGTCGCGTATTTTAATCCCTCGACGAAAAAAAGACGGATGTCATACTTTTGAAGTGTCTGTGTGTGTGTCCTTCTGTGGGTCTGTTCGTGGTACCATGGCCAATTGGTCACAATGGCCACAGTTGGCTTCCCTGCGATGGTTCTTCGCCTTGTTTTATCAAAATCGGTTCAGTGGTAAGTTAAACTTAAGATGAGTTTCACAAGGAAATTTTGAATTTTGAAACAAATTTTAGACTTACGAATATTTCACATTGATTTGGAGTTTTTTAATTTTTAATTTATAGTTATATAGAACTCACTGTATTTGCACAGATTTTCTTTCGAGTGATGAATTGTTGCTCGTTAGCACTACCCATGGCATAGTGCAGGGCGGTGGGATCCAAGTGTTTCCTGCAGACTTCAGCAATTATTCCTCCCCATCATCGTCACCATCGGTTGACATCTCCAAAACTGCTTGGCAATAAGGCCAATGATGAAGACGATAATGATAAAAACATCGTGTTTCATCATCTGTTTCAACGTTTCAGATGGGCGTATCACTATACCAGCGCGACCTTCACAATATTTCCTTAAAACTGCGCGCCGCTAACGATTATATGCAGCTCAATATACTGCAGATATTCCCCTTCACCAGCGAGAGCAAGATGATGGGCATTATCGTTCAGGTATGTGCTTGTCTCACTTTCGACCTTTCTCCGCTGGACAGTAACGAAGCGACGACAATACGGTATTTGACTGCTAATCAAATTATATGTATACTTTTTAGGAACTGTCAGTAAGTTTGTTCACGAGTTCTAGAAATACTAGCAAGTGACGTCGTAGTCAAATGCTGTATTTTTAACACAAAATTATCTTGTCAAATACCGTATTTAATCGATATTATGCCAGCAGATATTTGTCAGACTTCTTCGGGAGCGTTAGCCTGTAGAGACGCACAGTACCTACTAAGGAAATTTTTGACATGTCACCTAGTACTGAAGATTTTATTGTGGCTATTTGTGGGCAACAACATAAAAATTGCCTTATTTTTTAAGTCATTATTTTTTCTTTTCCGGCCAGCAGAGAAGTGAAAGGGTTAAGATATCGACTTTACTTTGGCACAGGCGTCCTCTACCGTATCTTTAGGGAACCAAACACGATCGGAGGGGAGGTGACCGTTCTGCTGCTTTATCTACCTATGTTTGGGGCCGGGCCACACGATGCGTTGCGGTGCCGCACACTGCACGAAACAGCACGCCCGTACAATACCCACACCGCAGCGGCACCGCACCGCATCGTCTGGCACGGCGCTTAGTCCACAGAAGAAAACAAGGAACACTCACAAGGAATGTTAGTCTGAAAAGTCTTTGGACTCAAACTTATACCGCCCTCAATGCCGGCACTAATTTGGCAGTATGCTTCCAAATACAGGAAGAGAACGACGGCGAGATAACCTACTACGTGAAGGGCGCGGACATAGCATTAGCGAAGCTTCTCGACTCGCCGCTCCTCATCGCCGAGTGTTCCAAGATGGCGGGCGGCGGGCTGCGCACGCTCGTTGTTGCGAGCCGGACGCTCACCAAGGACGAGTATACAAAGTTTGAGGTAAAACTTCTATACTAAAATGGGCTTGATAAGTTTTTGACGGTGCCTGTTGCTTGGAATTTTGAAATGGGAAACAAAATGGCGGTCAATTGGGTAGAGGCAAGTCGAAACAGTTACAGTCCGCGCAAGTTTCTTTGGTTCTTTTCCTCGCATAGGGCCCTTACCCCTTGGAGTGAAAGAGAGAGGTGACAGCACGATCAGAGTCAGAGAAACTCGGCGTAAACAGTGCCATTTTCTTACCATTTCAGTCGGAGTACAAACAAGCCCGCTTGGCCACCAACCGAACTGAAAAGCTCGCGAGTGCACTCTCGAAGTTGCAACAAGGACTCAAGCTACTCTGTCTGACTGGGGTTGAAGATAGACTGGCTGAGGACGTACCCCAGACATTGTCTCTGCTGAGAAAAGCTGGGATTAAGGTGAAAGCGTTTTGACACTATTTACACTAGTTTATACACTACAGTTGGACCATGAGGACTGGTGCTATAGAGAAGAGGCCTATGCCCAGCAACAGGATGGGACCATAGATATGGGATGAGCATGATGATACCTAGACGCGTGAATACCCAAAAAATATGCAATCTACGTTGTGAAACTTGTTTCCAATTTATCAAAGTCAAATTACCCACAGACCATAGAAGTAGAACCGTGTACATTTTTCATATCAATAAACGTCTTGACAGTTAGAATAGAGCAACTGAGCGGTTCGGTAGGTGCGGAACACCAACGTATGACACGCGAAGTAGGTGCATTTGAGGCGCCTACCTAGAATAATGCACTGTGGGTCTACCCCATGGTTTTGCCAATATCGCCGATGTCACACTGAATGCCGATTTTCCCCACAGATCTGGATGCTGACAGGCGACAAGCTAGAGACCGCGCACTGTATAGCGCGCTCGCTACACCTGGGCGGACGGGACTCTTGGCACGTCGCGCCGGAGTGTAGCACGAGGACGGGCGCGCACAGACTGCTGCAGACTATAGACGGACAGGACGAGATGGACCTCATTATTGAAGGAGATACTTTGGAGGTGAGACTCGAGATATTACACGATGCTGACAGGTGACTAACTAGAGACAGCGCTCTGCTGTAGAGTTTTCGCTAGGTACACTAACCGCTGTAAACATTCTAAAATGACTCACCAAATACAGTCAGGGTTTGAAAATTAGTGTGATATCCTCTTCTCGCTTTATAGGACTTCAGCCTTGGACTGCAGTGTTGTCGTCGGATAAATAGTCCAACCTTGCGATTGACTCATGTAATGGACTTGATTTCCAGCTTTTTTTGTAGGAATAACTATGTATGAATAATAAATTGTTATTGTTTACATTTTTGACAGCATTCGTTTTGACATCTTGCTATTTGATCTATTTTTTTGTATGCTTCATATAGTCTTGAACTTGGGAGGAATGTCAAAATTCAAAATCAAAATGTGTTTGAAGTTTCGAAGATTGGAAGCAAAAACAGTTTTCTTAAGACTTCAAAAACCAAGACCATTTGTCCAAAAATCTCTGAAGTGAGAGGAACTCCGAAAGCCCGGAAAGAAAGAGATACCCGGGCTCAACTTGGCCGGGTAACTCTGAAGAAAGTGAAGGAAGAAGTGCCTTGAAGAACTCTCCAGAAGAAGTGATCTCTCGCTATCTAAAATAAACCCTTTCGTGCGTCCACTGGACGAAGTGCTACAACCTGTGAACCCCATACGGTGCGTCCTTTCACCCCTGACCACCGCTACATGGCCTAGACACCGATAACCGCTGTCCACCGACGTCGCCAGATCCCACAAGGCTGGTCGACCACCGACGACGTCTACCTTGTCCTGCCCGCCTGCCCATCAATTCGAGTACACTAATTACCACGACGCCCATAGGGTTCAGTCAGTTTTTGTGTATATATAGTTAGGTAAAGCCAACCAGGAACATAATAAACCTGGTCTGAGGGCGCTAAATAACTTTATATATAGCAATACTAAGTATAGTATACCTATGCAAATTGGCCGCTTCGCTAATTGCCGAACAATCATAGAGAGCTTATGTTATGTGGTGATGAAGCAGAGGATGTAACTGTACATAATTAGGCATTGAAATACTCGTGTGTTATTAAGAAACACTCGTATATTAAAGCCTCTCATTAAAGAAGTCACATTAACTACTATTATTTTTTATTATTATTAAATAATCTTCCACTAAAGTAACTACCTGTAGTCGGGTTAAAATATAAAAAATAAAACCATTACATATGATAATGTTTTTTTTTATTAGTCATCAAATTCAGAATCTAAATATACAGATTCATATGACATTTCATGATCTACATGATCAGATTATACTGGTTCAATTCTAGATATATCAGACTCATTTTCAGTTGTAAGACTGCATGATCCACCATCACTGCCGGCAACATTTATAATAAGTTATTCAATTTCTCTATCAATTACCAGTCCCCTATATCTTACAGCAATTTTTCCATGTATTAGCAGTTATATCCTCAAAATAGTTTTGTACAAGCTGCAGGAACGTGATATTATCTAAACCAACATTCTTTGTGGCAACCTTTCCTTTTACTATGCCCCATATCATTTCTATCGGATTCAGGTCACAATGATATGGCGGCAGTCGTAGTATGTTGTGACCATACTCCTGTACTAAATTATCAATCTCGTATACTGGGTCGGGTTTATTTTGTTTTACCAAAAACAACATAATTTTGGTGGCTTTAGTAGGGTAGGCAATATTATTTGATGTAAGCCATTCTGCAATTTCATTTCTTTCTATTAACCTAGCTTGGAGGTTTGTTAATTTGGCAAGAATAATGTCTAGCATTGTCCATGACTATAAAGGTGGGTTCATTTAGATTGGGTAATAATTTATACAATACCCCTATACCAATTTTTTGAAATTAAATATACTTAGTCAGGTCATAAGTTCTGTCACATGTGCAATATGAAATAATTTAGACATGTTTATTATTTATGTAAACATTTATATAGCAAAATGAACTTAATAAAACATAGATTCTTATGGTAATAAAGTTTATTCAAAATGACCCCCGCGATTTTGAATACAGGCCTTTATTCTGCGCGGCCAGTCGTCTATCGCAGCACGAACGAGGTCCATGTCAATATCGGCGGCTGCCTTAATCAAGGATGCCTTGAGTGACTCCAAATCAGGATGAGGCTTTGAGCAGGCCTTTTCCTCCAAGTGTTGCCATATCTTGTAATCTAACGGACTCAAATCTGGACTGGAGGAGGGCCAGTCTTCGTGCCGGATGAAGTCGGATTCACGCGCCGCCAGCCAGTCTTGTGTGCTTTTCGCTCTATGAGCTGGCGCAGAATCTTGTTGGAATACCCAGTGCCTGTTATTAAACATGGTATGAGAAAAAGGTTCCACAAGGTTCTTGAGGACTGTATTTTGATACACAACTGCATTCGTTTTTACGCCTTTCTCAGAAAAATGTACCTCAGTTAAGCCCCAATAAGAGACTCCCAACCAAACCATGAGCGAGGATGGAAAATGACCTCGTTGGACACGCGGAATACGGTTGCTCGCTTCTTCACTGCTGTGTGCGTACACCTTATCATTTTGTTTGTTGTAGCTCTCTTCCACGGTGAAAATTTTTTCATCCGAAAAAAGAATTACCCTATGCTTTTTTCCCGCGTACCGCTTCAACAAAGCGCGGCATCTCTTCAGTCTCAGGTCCATTAAACGAGCGTTCAAACGATGTCCTGTTTTTCTTCGATATGCCCTAAGCCCTAAGTCTTCATTTAACACCCTTTTCACCGTGGTCCTGCTTAACCCCATCTGAAGGGCCAACAGTTTCTGCTTACGTATGGGATTTCTTTGAATTCGCGCCTTCACAGCTTTTATCACTGCTGGAGTCCTAACAGAGCGAGGGCGACCACTTCTTGACCTGTCATCTACACTAGAGTCTTCATTGTATCGTTTTATGGTACGATAAACGAATCTTTTGTTTATATTCAAATTTTTCAGTAAGTCGAAAATCTGAATTGGCGCGTAACCGCAACGATGCAATGCAATAACTGCGACACGGTCTTCTTTAAGTGTCCATATTTAAAAATGAGGAAAATTCTAAAAAGTACACATTTTTATTTTCATGAAAAATTCGAAATTCGAATTCAATGAACTTTTTTGTGGCTAGCGTTCTAAATTCAAAAGTTTTTATTGTGTGACAGAACTTATGACCTGACTGTGTATTCATGGCATCATGGAAATCAGCCTTTTTTTCTTTGTCGTTATAAATAAACAAAGCATTCGGGACGAACCCAGTCTTGCCACCACAATGAACAATTATGTATCTTTTCCTGTAGCTATTATAGATTTAGATACGCTCGGCTCATTTTCGCTTTGCCAACATTTTGCATGATTGAGCGAAGTATGAATATAACTATATATAAGGTATAGAACAGGCATACACTCTCCCTTACATTTTGGCTTCATGTAGCTACCTGTCATCCCTCCATGCCACTATATCATGTCGCTCCATAAGTACTGTCCTTTGATATCTACATTTTGTATGTTTATAACCTAATTTGTGTAAGAGTAAACGAAGAGATTCTCTGCCACCAACAAAATTTATGGATTCTTTAAGAGTTGCAAGCAGCCGTTTCAAACTCGGTACTTCTTTTTGGACAGCATAAAATGAATGTATTTTATGCCTAATTGCACATACATCAAAATCATCCAGATTGATTTTCTTTTTGGTTTTAGGTTTATTTTTCTTCGGCTTAGAAAATGCAGCTGACTTCCAACCTACGTTTTGTATTTTCATCACGGAAGATCGGGATATGCCTAAATTACAACAAAATAATTTACTTAAAAATAGTTTCAAATTAGCCAATTCACATTGCACATACTATATGACGTACCTACCATTATGTTGGCAACAAGGCTGGTGATGTTATTTAGAGGAATAGAGTCCAATCCTTCAGACAAATGTTTCGATAGATTGCGAATAACTTTTCTGACGCCACTGTTAATAGTTTTCGACATTTTCACTCACAAAACACAACAAATATACCATGCACGATCGACGCCCCACTTTGACAGCAATCGACAGATGACATTAATTACTTTTTAAAGAAACTGTTGCAAGTTGAAGATAATAGTTTCATAGGTTTTCTGCAAATTGGCGATGTTTTTATATTGGGTTGGGTTGGTTTGGCTTTAAGTAGGTTAAATTTGTACATAACAGGAAAACTCGTGTCAAATAAATTCGGACACATTCTCAATTTCTCTCTTTAATTTTCTTTAGGACCCACTCTCAAAAATACCTTAAATAAGCTTCCGTTACGGGCAGTTTTCACAGCAACCCTTCGTAATGTGACAATTTTGGCACCCAATCGTTTTTTATTTTACACAAGTTTTCCTATCTCTAAATTCTAAAACTCACTCCAACTAGTGACTAAACCGGATCCTTTTGGCTAATTCTTTCGACCTAGATTAAATTTTTATCTTTCTTGACTACTTAGGTAGGTATTACGCATAGGTAGTTATTACCTCATAGGTAGATAGGTAGATACCTTATTTCAGTGCAATAAGGCTCGTCCCTTGAAGGTATCACACCTGAACAAAGCGGAACTTGAATATGAGGTGCGAATCCATTTGGAAACCCCTGCCGATTCCCTCTTAAACCTCAAAAAGCCGATTGACCCCTTAATAAGAGACAATCCTCGCCTCAAGACATCCGTTGTGAAATCACTTTCCACTTTCCGTTATTTCACTTTAATATTATTTTTTACTACAATTAAAGAACCACCTCTATCAGCAGTCTTTCTATTGAATACAGGCCTTTATTCTGCGCGGCCAGTCGTCTATCGCAGCACGAACGAGGTCCATGTCAATATCGGCGGCTGCCTTAATCAAGGATGCCTTGAGTGACTCCAAATCAGGATGAGGCTTTGAGCAGGCCTTTTCCTCCAAGTGTTGCCATATCTTGTAATCTAACGGACTCAAATCTGGACTGGAGGAGGGCCAGTCTTCGTGCCGGATGAAGTCGGATTCACGCGCCGCCAGCCAGTCTTGTGTGCTTTTCGCTCTATGAGCTGGCGCAGAATCTTGTTGGAATACCCAGTGCCTGTTATTAAACATGGTATGAGAAAAAGGTTCCACAAGGTTCTTGAGGACTGTATTTTGATACACAACTGCATTCGTTTTTACGCCTTTCTCAGAAAAATGTACCTCAGTTAAGCCCCAATAAGAGACTCCCAACCAAACCATGAGCGAGGATGGAAAATGACCTCGTTGGACACGCGGAATACGGTTGCTCGCTTCTTCACTGCTGTGTGCGTACACCTTATCATTTTGTTTGTTGTAGCTCTCTTCCACGGTGAAAATTTTTTCATCCGAAAAAAGAATTACCCTATGCTTTTTTCCCGCGTACCGCTTCAACAAAGCGCGGCATCTCTTCAGTCTCAGGTCCATTAAACGAGCGTTCAAACGATGTCCTGTTTTTCTTCGATATGCCCTAAGCCCTAAGTCTTCATTTAACACCCTTTTCACCGTGGTCCTGCTTAACCCCATCTGAAGGGCCAACAGTTTCTGCTTACGTATGGGATTTCTTTGAATTCGCGCCTTCACAGCTTTTATCACTGCTGGAGTCCTAACAGAGCGAGGGCGACCACTTCTTGACCTGTCATCTACACTAGAGTCTTCATTGTATCGTTTTATGGTACGATAAACGAATCTTTTGTTTATATTCAAATTTTTCAGTAAGTCGAAAATCTGAATTGGCGCGTAACCGCAACGATGCAATGCAATAACTGCGACACGGTCTTCTTTAAGTGTCCATATTTAAAAATGAGGAAAATTCTAAAAAGTACACATTTTTATTTTCATGAAAAATTCGAAATTCGAATTCAATGAACTTTTTTGTGGCTAGCGTTCTAAATTCAAAAGTTTTTATTGTGTGACAGAACTTATGACCTGACTGTGTATTCATGGCATCATGGAAATCAGCCTTTTTTTCTTTGTCGTTATAAATAAACAAAGCATTCGGGACGAACCCAGTCTTGCCACCACAATGAACAATTATGTATCTTTTCCTGTAGCTATTATAGATTTAGATACGCTCGGCTCATTTTCGCTTTGCCAACATTTTGCATGATTGAGCGAAGTATGAATATAACTATATATAAGGTATAGAACAGGCATACACTCTCCCTTACATTTTGGCTTCATGTAGCTACCTGTCATCCCTCCATGCCACTATATCATGTCGCTCCATAAGTACTGTCCTTTGATATCTACATTTTGTATGTTTATAACCTAATTTGTGTAAGAGTAAACGAAGAGATTCTCTGCCACCAACAAAATTTATGGATTCTTTAAGAGTTGCAAGCAGCCGTTTCAAACTCGGTACTTCTTTTTGGACAGCATAAAATGAATGTATTTTATGCCTAATTGCACATACATCAAAATCATCCAGATTGATTTTCTTTTTGGTTTTAGGTTTATTTTTCTTCGGCTTAGAAAATGCAGCTGACTTCCAACCTACGTTTTGTATTTTCATCACGGAAGATCGGGATATGCCTAAATTACAACAAAATAATTTACTTAAAAATAGTTTCAAATTAGCCAATTCACATTGCACATACTATATGACGTACCTACCATTATGTTGGCAACAAGGCTGGTGATGTTATTTAGAGGAATAGAGTCCAATCCTTCAGACAAATGTTTCGATAGATTGCGAATAACTTTTCTGACGCCACTGTTAATAGTTTTCGACATTTTCACTCACAAAACACAACAAATATACCATGCACGATCGACGCCCCACTTTGACAGCAATCGACAGATGACATTAATTACTTTTTAAAGAAACTGTTGCAAGTTGAAGATAATAGTTTCATAGGTTTTCTGCAAATTGGCGATGTTTTTATATTGGGTTGGGTTGGTTTGGCTTTAAGTAGGTTAAATTTGTACATAACAGGAAAACTCGTGTCAAATAAATTCGGACACATTCTCAATTTCTCTCTTTAATTTTCTTTAGGACCCACTCTCAGAAATACCTTAAATAAGCTTCCGTTACGGGCAGTTTTCACAGCAACCCTTCGTAATGTGACAATTTTGGCACCCAATCGTTTTTTATTTTACACAAGTTTTCCTATCTCTAAATTCTAAAACTCACTCCAACTAGTGACTAAACCGGATCCTTTTGGCTAATTCTTTCGACCTAGATTAAATTTTTATCTTTCTTGACTACTTAGGTAGGTATTACGCATAGGTAGTTATTACCTCATAGGTAGATAGGTAGATACCTTATTTCAGTGCAATAAGGCTCGTCCCTTGAAGGTATCACACCTGAACAAAGCGGAACTTGAATATGAGGTGCGAATCCATTTGGAAACCCCTGCCGATTCCCTCTTAAACCTCAAAAAGCCGATTGACCCCTTAATAAGAGACAATCCTCGCCTCAAGACATCCGTTGTGAAATCACTTTCCACTTTCCGTTATTTCACTTTAATATTATTTTTTACTACAATTAAAGAACCACCTCTATCAGCAGTCTTTCTATTGAATACAGGCCTTTATTCTGCGCGGCCAGTCGTCTATCGCAGCACGAACGAGGTCCATGTCAATATCGGCGGCTGCCTTAATCAAGGATGCCTTGAGTGACTCCAAATCAGGATGAGGCTTTGAGCAGGCCTTTTCCTCCAAGTGTTGCCATATCTTGTAATCTAACGGACTCAAATCTGGACTGGAGGAGGGCCAGTCTTCGTGCCGGATGAAGTCGGATTCACGCGCCGCCAGCCAGTCTTGTGAGCTTTTCGCTCTATGAGCTGGCGCAGAATCTTGTTGGAATACCCAGTGCCTGTTATTAAACATGGTATGAGAAAAAGGTTCCACAAGGTTCTTGAGGACTGTATTTTGATACACAACTGCATTCGTTTTTACGCCTTTCTCAGAAAAATGTACCTCAGTTAAGCCCCAATAAGAGACTCCCAACCAAACCATGAGCGAGGATGGAAAATGACCTCGTTGGACACGCGGAATACGGTTGCTCGCTTCTTCACTGCTGTGTGCGTACACCTTATCATTTTGTTTGTTGTAGCTCTCTTCCACGGTGAAAATTTTTTCATCCGAAAAAAGAATTACCCTATGCTTTTTTCCCGCGTACCGCTTCAACAAAGCGCGGCATCTCTTCAGTCTCAGGTCCATTAAACGAGCGTTCAAACGATGTCCTGTTTTTCTTCGATATGCCCTAAGCCCTAAGTCTTCATTTAACACCCTTTTCACCGTGGTCCTGCTTAACCCCATCTGAAGGGCCAACAGTTTCTGCTTACGTATGGGATTTCTTTGAATTCGCGCCTTCACAGCTTTTATCACTGCTGGAGTCCTAACAGAGCGAGGGCGACCACTTCTTGACCTGTCATCTACACTAGAGTCTTCATTGTATCGTTTTATGGTACGATAAACGAATCTTTTGTTTATATTCAAATTTTTCAGTAAGTCGAAAATCTGAATTGGCGCGTAACCGCAACGATGCAATGCAATAACTGCGACACGGTCTTCTTTAAGTGTCCATATTTAAAAATGAGGAAAATTCTAAAAAGTACACATTTTTATTTTCATGAAAAATTCGAAATTCGAATTCAATGAACTTTTTTGTGGCTAGCGTTCTAAATTCAAAAGTTTTTATTGTGTGACAGAACTTATGACCTGACTGTGTATTCATGGCATCATGGAAATCAGCCTTTTTTTCTTTGTCGTTATAAATAAACAAAGCATTCGGGACGAACCCAGTCTTGCCACCACAATGAACAATTATGTATCTTTTCCTGTAGCTATTATAGATTTAGATACGCTCGGCTCATTTTCGCTTTGCCAACATGTTGCATGATTGAGCGAAGTATGAATATAACTATATATAAGGTATAGAACAGGCATACACTCTCCCTTACATTTTGGCTTCATGTAGCTACCTGTCATCCCTCCATGCCACTATATCATGTCGCTCCATAAGTACTGTCCTTTGATATCTACATTTTGTATGTTTATAACCTAATTTGTGTAAGAGTAAACGAAGAGATTCTCTGCCACCAACAAAATTTATGGATTCTTTAAGAGTTGCAAGCAGCCGTTTCAAACTCGGTACTTCTTTTTGGACAGCATAAAATGAATGTATTTTATGCCTAATTGCACATACATCAAAATCATCCAGATTGATTTTCTTTTTGGTTTTAGGTTTATTTTTCTTCGGCTTAGAAAATGCAGCTGACTTCCAACCTACGTTTTGTATTTTCATCACGGAAGATCGGGATATGCCTAAATTACAACAAAATAATTTACTTAAAAATAGTTTCAAATTAGCCAATTCACATTGCACATACTATATGACGTACCTACCATTATGTTGGCAACAAGGCTGGTGATGTTATTTAGAGGAATAGAGTCCAATCCTTCAGACAAATGTTTCGATAGATTGCGAATAACTTTTCTGACGCCACTGTTAATAGTTTTCGACATTTTCACTCACAAAACACAACAAATATACCATGCACGATCGACGCCCCACTTTGACAGCAATCGACAGATGACATTAATTACTTTTTAAAGAAACTGTTGCAAGTTGAAGATAATAGTTTCATAGGTTTTCTGCAAATTGGCGATGTTTTTATATTGGGTTGGGTTGGTTTGGCTTTAAGTAGGTTAAATTTGTACATAACAGGAAAACTCGTGTCAAATAAATTCGGACACATTCTCAATTTCTCTCTTTAATTTTCTTTAGGACCCACTCTCAAAAATACCTTAAATAAGCTTCCGTTACGGGCAGTTTTCACAGCAACCCTTCGTAATGTGACAATTTTGGCACCCAATCGTTTTTTATTTTACACAAGTTTTCCTATCTCTAAATTCTAAAACTCACTCCAACTAGTGACTAAACCGGATCCTTTTGGCTAATTCTTTCGACCTAGATTAAATTTTTATCTTTCTTGACTACTTAGGTAGGTATTACGCATAGGTAGTTATTACCTCATAGGTAGATAGGTAGATACCTTATTTCAGTGCAATAAGGCTCGTCCCTTGAAGGTATCACACCTGAACAAAGCGGAACTTGAATATGAGGTGCGAATCCATTTGGAAACCCCTGCCGATTCCCTCTTAAACCTCAAAAAGCCGATTGACCCCTTAATAAGAGACAATCCTCGCCTCAAGACATCCGTTGTGAAATCACTTTCCCAAAAAAATGATGGGGAATACATAGCAATTACAGACCTCTCCAATATTCTCGAAAATATTGGAGAATAGCTATTCATATTCCATTATCCCTCCGGTAGATTTGCTAGATGGGCCATTCGTCTCTCAGCCTTTAATATGGATCTGAAAGATAAACGCGGTAAAGATAATGTTGTTCCAGATTTACTCTCTCGTTCTTACAGTTCTGACACGGTGAATACTCTACAACCTATTGCTCCTATTGCTCAGAACAACCCTCCCTCTCCTGATGATCATTATAACATCCTTTTTCAAGGCTGTCAGAATAATCCAGATAATTATCCTAACTACACTATCAATCAAAACAAACTACTTCGACATACCTTTTATCCTCACTCTCTAACTGACGATTTTTATTGGAAAGAAGTACTACCTCCATCTGAAAGAGAAACTCTTATTAAAAGTCATCATGGCTCTTTAAAAGAACCTCATATAGGAATATTTAAAATATATATAAAACTATCATCGAGATATTACTGGACAGGGATGTTCAAAGATGTGACTAAAGATATTTCTGCTTGCGAAATATGTCTTGCTTATAAATACTATAATCATTCTCCTTATGGCCCAATGGATAAACCAAAGATTTGCTCCAGACCTTTTCCGTGCATATCGCTAGATCTAATCGGTCCCTTACCGATGACTAGGAAACGCAATCAACACATTCAAGTTGTGAATTGTTGTTTCTCAAAATATTCCTTAATTTTTCCTATTAAAAAAGCTACAGCCTCTAATATTATTTTCTACTTGGAAAATTTTGTTTTTCTTGTCCATGGGATCCCTTAATAATTTGTTATGGATAGTGGCCATCGATTAGTGGCGCTCAATTTCAGTCGAGAGAATTTTATAACCTTATTAGAAAATATGAGATTCCCTTTGCTAATTTCAATCCTCACTACACTCGGCGCCACGAATAAAGAGCTCTCGGAGAAACTGGCGGGGATTACTGCGCATGTGTACAGTCGCGGCATAATTCCGAAGTGCGTTTTTAGGGTTAGTGTGAAGGAATGAGTGTTCAGGACTTTCTTCACTTCTATTTTTTCTCTGTTTGATATTTTGTTGATTGGGATATTAGCCGATGTAAATAATGGACTTTGTGTCAAATAAACTATAGGTACTCTCTATTGACAACATTTGTTAACGTCAAGGTTGAAACCTATATATAAATAACCCCCTAGCATAGAATGCCCCTAGTCACTAGGGCCTAGTGAATATAGATACTTGTAGTAATAGTCCTGCACACTCTTTTCTTCCCGCTGACTAATAATTTGTAACAATTAAACCACAATTAAGTTTTTAACACAAAAAATATTATTCATCTGACAGTAATGATATTCCTTCCATTAAATCATCCTGCGATAAGGAACAAGGCTGCTGTTGAAAACCATTTTTCTAGCTTGCCTAGTCAGTACTTTATTTTTCGGCATTTTCGACCGGGGCGAAAGATAACGTTGGGTAATATTGTATGCGACTGTACTCAAGAAGCTTCGAGACGTGCTTTCGGTGCGGGCATCGGGAAGCGACTGATCAACGAATCAGGTGCCGGCGCTGACTACCGCCCCCGTCGCTCCTCACTTCCCCGCGCCAAACACTTGTGAAAAGTGACTACTGCGCATTCAAGGACAAAGCTCTTTAGTCGTGGCGCCGAGTATACTGATTACAGGTTAACCCTCCTGAAAGATATAACAAAACTATTATCACGCCTTAGCTTCTCTAGTTGGCGAAGATCATAGAACTAGGGATAACCATTTACCAAACAATTCAGGCTGCCATGAACAATTCTGTAAATGATTTTACATGATTTACCCCTTCATTCTTAATTTTTGGCCGCGAACCGGTTTCTTCAGGTTTAATGTATCTATGATGAGTACAGCACTATTGTAGTTATGGTGGGAAATCATTCAAACATTAATCGGAACGATTTGAATAAAAGTGTTGAAACACTTCTAGACTTACATAGTAGGAAGAAATGCAAATTTTTATGATGTAATTTTCCATACGCCTGTAATTTGACAGAATACCAAAGAAATCTGTGCATAGAATGAATATTCATTTATTTAATTTAACGTGTCATCATAGCGATGCTATTTTATATTTCAACATGCATAATTTTATTCATAACTTTACTCTGACTTGATACGTTGTGCCTGTCTAATAAATATAGAAAATTAGTAGCTACATTGTTAGCATATAATATATTCTACGCAGCTATAGTTGGTTTAATCAGGCTCAACTTGACATCAGCTGTTTTTGTTGAACAGACTAATCAGAAACCTGCTTATGTTAACGGTTAGATGACATTCACCCCTATTGGGAATCCACCGGTTAATAATACTTTGCAGGCAACATTGGAATCTGTTCCAATGTTGTATGCAAAGTAATTTAAAATTGTTTATAAGACAATAGAGGAAATCTCTAGCATACAAAAGCCACTAAATATGTCAAAGGGTAAGCCGCACTTAAAAATTACCAATCAAAACATCCGGGGGCTACCTGGAAAAGAAATTGTATTAGCATTTAAAAAAAAAAAAAAAAAAACTGACATTGATGTAATTTGTGTGACAGAACACTGGTTAAAGAAAAATATGATGTCTTTTAACATAAATAATTACAAAATTGTCAGTTGGTACAATAGAAAGACTGCTGATAGAGGTGGTTCTTTAATTGTAGTAAAAAATAATATTAAAGTGAAATAACGGAAAGATATTCTTGCACTTACTGTTGAAAGACAAATAGAGGTATCATGTGTTGAGTTAGATAGCCATATTATTGTTTGTGTTGTTGTTTTTGTATACAGGCCTCCGAGGGATGAAAAAGGCCTTGGCGATTTCGAAATATTTGAGAAAATAATGGAGGAAGCCCTCACTAACTATGTAATAAAATAACAGAAAAAAAGTTAATTATATGTGCCGATCTTAATGTAGATTTGCTTGTAGGAACAACAATGAAACAACGATTAATAACTTTATTCAAATCATTTAATTTATGTTATGTATTTCTACAGCCGACTACAATTACTGATACTGACAGCCAAACTTGCTAAGATAACGTTTTTTGTGACTGTGCCTTCACAAGTAAAAATGTTATTTACTGCTTACCCTCCGATCACAGCGGTCAAACAGTTTCATTCTCAGTTGCTAGTAAGAAAAAGACTGATCCATCATTTTATAGGCCTTTACATCCCATAGACTAGAGACGTATACGAAAAACTTAGATATAAATTAGATAGTACCGGATTTTAATGAACAGAACCCAAACAAAATCTACTCAGACTTTTTTTAACATTATTCAAATAGAATTCAATAAAGTTTTTAAATTAAAGAAAGTTAGTAAATGGTGACTACAATGGTAAATCTAAATTTAATGACTGGGCAACGTTTGGAATTCGTAAAAGTAGAGTCATCTTGTATGACCTTTATCAACAAAAAACCTATAACTTTGATAGAAAATTTAATGACTATGTTAAAAAGTATTCCAAAACTTTCAAGTTGGTCTGTAGAACAGCAAAAACTTAATATAATAAAACAAAATTCAAATAAAAGAATGAAAACAGTTTGGCAAATAATAAACCGTGAAACTGGCAAAGTTATACCGAGGGACAATGAATTATGCCTAAAGATAGGTGGTGATGTTGTTAAATTCAACGCTGAGGTTGCTCGAGCTTTCGAAACATTCTTCACCAATGTACCCTTACTTAAAACAGAGCGTCTAAATTCATCTCCATATGAAGCAGATACTATAATAAAAAACAACACTAGCATCAGTAATTATTATTTAAAATTTAATCATGTATATCCCCAGGACATTGTCAGAAGGTTTAGATTACTTAACTTTAAAAATACTGAAGACCTGTGGGGTGTATCAGTCAAAGTTATTGGTTCAGTAATTCTAGTTATAGCCCCCACACTTAGCTTATATATTCAATAAATGTGTTGACGATGGAGCTTTCCCAGACCTCACGAAACACAGTAAACTGATACCTCTGTTCAAGTCGGGAGACAAGGGTAATCCTTTAAATATGAGACCAATATCTGTTCTTCCATCACTAAGTAAAATATTTGTAAATCTCACAATTCAACCGTACAAAACAACTCCACGCCAAACAATACGGTGTCACTGCCTTTCATGGTGGAGAAATTGACTTCATAGTTTTGTTTGCTGATGATACTTCACTGGTCTTCAAAATTGAAAGACAAAAAGAAGATTTTGATGATGTTAATAGTGGTCTTTGACCTTGAATTGGTTTACAGTTAATAATTTATTGTTAAACGCTGGTAAAACCAAGTGTATCAAATTCTCACTTCGAAATATCAGGCAAGTTAAGACCAATTTAATGTTATACAGCAACACGTTAGAAGTAGTAAATGATACGAAGTTTCTTGGAATAACTATTGATAGCAAATTGCAGTTGGGACCCCACATAAATAAATTAGCTAGTTGATTAAGTTATGCGGCATGCGCTGCTAGGAACATCAGACAAAACGAGGATGTGGCTACATCTAGGCTAGTATATTTTAGTTACTTTCATAGTGTTATGTCCTATGGTATCTTGTCTTGGGGTAGAGCAGCGGATATTGAAACTATTTTTATTTTACAGAAAAGAGCTATACAAGCAATGTATAATTTGAAACCAGTCTACCAGTTTGTGGTACTTTACTTGTTGCATAATATGGTGACGGGTAAAATAAGCAGCACTCAATCAGTTCAGTATCTAATTAAATATTTTTATGTTACAAATTCAGAGTCAATTTCCATAGCAGCATTCAATCATCGAAATGTCACCTCATTGTTATTTGCTCATAGTTTCAATTATCATCACTTAAACATTGAAATATCTGGTTCATATCTCAATTTTTTACAAGCTTAATTGATTTTAATTGTCATAGCAGCGCTCAGTCAGTGAAATATCTGGCCCAAGTCTCGTTATGTAATGTGCTGATGGGTTAAATTCTCATCGCAGCCCTCATTCAATCCAAAATCACGTTCGAAATTAAATGAAATGAAATGTTTATTTGCTTCAAATGTTTGTTGATACATCGTTGTGTAATTTGCTCTGGAATAAAATTCTCACCGCAGAGCAGTGCTCAATCAGTGTTAATGTCTAGTTCATATTTTCGTAGGCGCACAAGGGTTGAAGTCTCATAGCGGTGCTCAATCAGTTCAATTTCTTATTCAAATCGTGTTTCTCACTCTTGGCTTAACTTTTCATAATGGTGTTATATCAGTTCAATATCCAACGCTTTATTTCTAACTCCGTAATGATTTCAAATCCGTAATGAGTCAAAAATGGGGGCGAAAATATCAAAGTGTGGGGCTGTTTTCAGGACTTTGTGTTTGACCAGTGATGAAAATACAAGGCAACAAGAATAATTTCCAGAACTAGAATATATTAGAACAAGCCGCCATGCCCCTATGGTGAGTATAATTTACTGGTCATTTGGACTTTCCAACAGGATAATGATCCGAAACACACTGCAAAAGTAGTAAAATACGTTTTAAGGAAACAGGCTGGGATAGTTTTGTATTGGCCGCCGTATAGTACGGATTTAAATCCAATAGAAAATGTGTGGTACCGGATGAAGAAGACAGTGGCGACAAAGCGGACATTAAGCGTCGATCAATTTTACACAGCTTTTACAAAAGCATGGGAGCAAATTCCTGTAGAAGCTTTTACAAAATTGATCGCTTGCCCAAGACGTGCTGTCATTTCGACAGTTTTTGTCAATCAATCGTTAATATTTGGACGCATGTTTGTCTGACATGCGACCAAATATTGATTATTGATAAGCACCGGAATGTTTTATTTGTGTTTGGAATTTTGTGGAATAAAGATATTCAATAATAACAATATTTTTTTATTAACATAACATAGCGTCACGCCTTTTCCCATACGGGGTGGCAGAGGTACTATTGTGCCCGTTTTGAGCCAGTTATTCAAATCGCCGCAACTATGGAGTAATGAAAGTTTCCTCACGCCGTTTTCCACCAGAATGTCCGTATAATGTACTTAAGATAAATTAATTATCTCATTGGTCAGGAATCGAACCTGCATCTCCTGTGTGAGAAGCAAGCGTGAAACCACATAGACCACGGAGCTTTTTTTATTTCTTCTAAGCAATTGCTAATTATATGGCCATAACTTTGTGAAGTTTAAACTGCATGCAATTAGGATAAACCGAATAAAAGATGAGAAACTGAAAAGTTTTGTTGATAGAATTTCGTTTTGATATTACACAATACTCACACAATTGTTTTTTAATTGTGTAGCAAGTTCCAATTAAAGTCTGATGAAAAATATAGAGATAAATAGCTTAGGATACATATGTTACCGACAATCCCTTCCCCCCGGACCTCAGATCTGAGTACACGTCTCTGACTCCATTGAAATTATTTTTTAATCATTTAAAGTTTTATTCAAAAGTTAAATATCACCAATAAAATAGGAGTGCAGAGCTATCAAGGAGGTGACCGCAGCAACTCTCACGCTGCCGTTCAAACCCACTCAGCTCCGCCCCCTACAACCTGTTCCGGCGGTACTGCTCCACGGTGACGCCCACTTCCATTGATGAGTAAGTGCTGACGCCTCCCCTGTGTCTTACGCACGAAACTCTGCGACTACTCGTGCGCTGCTGTCGCCCTAGTACACGCGTACTTGACTTGCACGGATCACACTCGACTACTCGAGCGCTGCTGTCGCTCTGGTACATCGCGTACTTTATTTTCACGGATCACACTCGACTACTCGTGCGCCGCTGAAGCCCTGGTACATCGCGTACTTGATTTGATTTGCACGGTTCACACTCGACAAAATTATGAACACCAAACGCACTCCGCCGCCTAAAAAACAGAGTACTGCTAACTATGAAGCTGTATCGGATGCTGAACTCGAGTTTACAGGGGGTAGCCTCCCAAACGTTTCGGAAAGTGCCATGCATAGTGCAAATATTAATCGAATGAAAAGAAAGCGCGATAATTCTGACATCGCTGAACTCAAAGATGAAATTAGAGATTTATTTGCGAGTTTTGAGACCGAACAGAGAGCCAAGTTTTATAACCTGCAGACCTCCCTTACAGAAATAAAAGCCCAAAATAATGACATCCAAAGCTCAATGGAAATACTGTACTCAAAAAATGACGCGATTCAAAAAGAGCTTGAAACCCTCAGGTTGGAGCGTAAGGAGCAACTTACATATATCCAGGAATTAGAATCCAGGCTGGAAACCCTAGAAAGAAACTCCTGCTCTGCCAAAGTGGAGATTAGAAATATCCCAAAGATAGTGTCTAATGAGGATAAAGCGGCGCTCTCCAACATCGCCGAGAAAATTGGCACAACATTGGGCTTAAGTTTCGGTAAATCCGATGTCAGAGATATTTACCGTGGCTTTGCAAAAGCAGACAAAATCAAACCAATTGTTGTCGAGTTTACGTCAATAATTACAAAAGATACTCTTATGAGGGGACTGAGAAATTTCAATGACAAGAAGTCAAATAATAACAAATTTAATACTAGTCACCTCGGTTATGATGGACCGGCTTCTCCAGTTTACATCTCGGAGTGTCTTACTCATAAGGCTAAACGGCTGCACTTCCTCGCTCGCGATTTCGCTAAGGTCCATGGCTATACTTTTTGCTGGATATCGTACGGCAAAATATACCTGAGGAAAGCAGTGGGCCTTCCCTTCATTCGTGTTGACGATGAAAAGGTCCTGAAAAATCTGAAGGAGAACTCTACTCTGTCAAAGTGACTAGTTTTAATATGTGATAAGCATCTAATTGTAACAAACTTTTTGTCACCACTTTCAATCTCTCTCATACACAATTACACTAACACTCTTTCATACCACACTATACAACGAACCTATGTCAGACCTTACATGAACCTCATCAGATCGAATAACTATTTACACATTTATATACAAATTATTACCTGCCCTCCTAAGTTACCATATTCGCCCCTCCCAATTGCCATCCTGTTTTGCTCTATTTGTCCACTCTACGAGAACTATCACTGTGCCCTTTGTTTTACCTACTCGCACGGAGCTTGATAATATTGTTACAGAAGAACTAGATGACATTGCTGTATCTGAGTCAAGGAACTGTGAGGTAGAGCACTGTAAACAATATTTGCCAAACCCAACTACCTGCCTCACTTTGCTCACTCAGAACATTCGCAGCATCACGTGTAACATGAATGAATTTTTGATACTACAAAAGAGACTAAATGTGGAACTAGATGTTATAATTCTAACTGAATGTCGTCTATCCCGTACAACTGTTATCCCCCAACTCCCGAATTTTTTACATTATGCAACGGTGAACAACCACCTTCAAAATGATGGCGTTGTCGTTTACATAAATAATAGTCTAAAAATGTCAGTAGAGGAACCACCATGCATGGGTGCAAACTGTTTGCTAATAAAAATTGGAATGGAAACAGCTATTGTTGCCATTTATCGCTCCCCATCCGAAAACAACGTAGAACCATTTCTTGAATCATTAAATACCATCTTGGGGACATTAAAACCTTATAGTAACATTTCAATTATAGGAGACATAAACATCAACATTAAACCTGATGTTACAAATTCTAGAGCCTATGAATATCTGAATCTATGCGCTTATCATGGTCTTCTTCCGGCTCATACATTACCGACCAGATTAGACAGATCATGTCTTGATCACGTAATCTTAAAAACTAAAAAGCCTGCTATTACTCTTGTTGCCAACTCTAGTCTTACCGATCACAACCTTGTACTAGTCTCTATCGGTCACAAACACCAGAGAGTTCTTAGTCAAACAACAACTACCAGGATCAATCATGAAGGTTTAAGTATTGCCATGACGAATATTGATTTGCAGCCAGTCTATAATTCATCTGACCCAAACACTGCTTTAGAATATCTTATATCTTCAGTCCATCATGCTATCAATGCTAACTCCTCCACTAAAAGTCTCCCGCGTCGCTTCAAGGTTATTAAACCATGGATCACTCCCGGTCTAATTAAATGCATGCGAAATAGAGACAGACTGCATAAAAAGACAACTGCAGCCCCGGACAACCTCATCCTTCAAACGACTTACAAAAGATATCGAAATTTTTGCAACAATCTCCTCAAAAAACTCAAAAGAAACCATGAAAAGAATGAACTCTCAAAGGCTGGCAACAACTCTAAGGAGTTATGGAAATCAATAAAAGCTATCACAAACACCACCAAGACAAAAAGCTCTGCGACTGAGTTATTAGGTTCAGCGGGAAATTCTAATTCTAATAATACTAATAATGTGAACCATTTCTTTGCAAATGTGGGTAAGAATCTTGCTGAAAGAATAAACACACCGTTGGGTCCCAGACAAACTGACAGCAAACCTCCACTACCACCAAGCAGATCTATTACTTCATTTGCCTTACTGGAGACCGATAAGGGTGAAGTTGAGAGACTTATAGTTGGTCTGAGGAGCGTGTGCGCTGTTGGTTGGGACAACATCTCGAACCGTATTCTTAGGCTCTTCAAAGATTTCTTTGTTCCACCCCTTACTTATATTTTCAACATGTGTCTTGCTGATGGAGTTTTCCCTAATCCCCTCAAGCGATCTATGGTGATCCCTATTCACAAGGCTGGCGACAGAGACCGTGTCAATAACTATAGGCCCATCTCTATCTTGCCTTCAATCTCTAAGTTACTGGAACGAATTGTTAACCGTCAACTAATAAGATACCTAGAATCATACAACCTTTTATCTGATTGCCAATTCGGATTCCGAAATAATATCTCGACTAGTGACGCAGTCCATGAACTCACTGACTACGTGGTGAAAAATCTTGATGCCGGACGAAAGGTTTTAGGTATTTTTCTTGATCTTGCCAAGGCGTTTGACACGGTCTCTGTCCCCCTCCTATTGGACAAACTCGATAGGTTGGGTATACGGGGGGTGCAGTTGAGGTTTTTTTGAGGAGTATCTCACTGGTCGCTCTCAATTTGTAAAAATCGGTGAGCACTGCAGCGATGACTTACCAATCACGTACGGCGTTCCTCAGGGCAGCATATTGGGGCCTACACTCTTTCTCATTTACATAAATGATCTGTGTGACCTGAATCCTGATAATGGCAAAGTAATAACCTATGCAGATGATACCGCCCTGATATTCTCGACAAACACCTGGCAAGAGACATACGAAGTTGCCCAGAGAGGTTTCAACAATGCCAACAAATGGCTTCAAAATAACCTGCTGACTTTAAACTCTGATAAAACAGTTTACGTTACCTTTTCAATCAGAAACACAAAGTTTACCGATGAAGGTGCGATATTTGCGCACAACTGCATAGATCCAAATAGTGGAACATGCTCCTGTCCAGCCCTGCACAAAAGTACAACCATTAAATACCTTGGTGTCCTCATCGATAATAATCTCACCTTTCGACCTCATATTCACCTGGTCACTGGCAGAATCCGCAAACTAATCTATGTTTTCAAAATGCTTCGCCATGTTGCTGATGCCGGATTGATAAAACGAGTTTATATGGCACTCTGTCAATCCGTGCTCACCTACTGCATCACCTCGTGGGGAGGTGCACCGAAAACATCTATCTTGCCTCTCGAACTTGCTCAAAGAGCTGTACTCAAGGTCTCTACTTTCCGTCCCCTCCTCTTCCCTACCTGTTTCCTTTATAATTCCTGCAATGTCCTAACGGTGAGGCAACTATTTGTGTATCACATTATATTAAAACAACACTCATCTTTAATATATAGCCCTTCTTTACTGACCAGACGGCGTAAAGATAGGGTTTGTTTAGACAATATATTGTTTCGAACCTCTTTTGCTCATAAATTTCCCTGCTTCCTTGGTCCCTTCCTATACAATAGAATAAATAGAACAGCTGAAATTTATACTCTCTCAACATTTGATTTAAAAAAAACGGTATATAAAATATTACACTCACTCGACTATGACAAAACTGAGGAATTACTCAAAATTACTAGCTAACCAAATAATATTTCTAAGTACTTACAAAAATATTTACTATTTTAATAATTATAAATAAGTCTGACATATGTGTTAATCTCACACACCCTCTCACACACACTCATTCACAATCACTCCACACACAGAGAGGATCACAAACAAACTCACAAACAAACTCACTAACCCACTCTCTTATTATTATTTTTTCATGTTAATTGTATAAGTATAACTACTAATTTAGGTACAACAAGTTTTTAATTTTAAATGTTACTATTTTTGTTGTTGGTTTCTTTCTGTGTACCATAAACTAGCTTTACATATTTTAAGGGAAGAGCGCTGTAGCCTGAAATACAGGTTTAGACCTAGCTCAGGCTCAGATGTTCACATTATCTTTGTATCAATCTATTTAGCTAAGTACCTTTAATTGTAACTTTTTACTGTTCAAGTTTTTGATGAATAAATATTTTTATTATTTATATTTATTTATTTAATCCGTATAATGCAGGTATTTTCTACATAATACCTAGGCAATATATATAATACCTGGGGTGTTAAGGCTATGTATGAAATATTATAAATATTAATGTCCATCACATACTCTATCTAGGTAATATATATCCTCCTGAGACCCAGGGTGAAAAATTATACCGGATCGTGTTGATCTTTGGTTTGAGGGTTATTTAAAATATTTATAGTAAGGGAAAAATAATAAAAAAAATCCTGCCCCCCTCAACTTGCCTAATTAGGGGGTATCATAGATGATACTCTGGGCTCGAATGATACCAAAATGTGACTTGCATTATCATTTATTCAGAATTATTTTTTGCAATGTGAAACTCATAAAAACAGTTTCTGTTAACACTGAAACATAGGAAAATATTACATGCAGAACATTTTACAAAAGTGAGTTGGTTGCAAGTCTTCGATCGACATTTGGATTGGCTGTTTTGATTTCCTTTTGCACAAACTGGTAAGTGTTTTGCTTCCTTTATTCGTTTGGACGTGTGAGGAATCGGTTCTACAAGTCTTCGCCTCCTGGAAGAGGACGCAGGTAAAGCATCTTGTAGTTCTGCAAGCTGTAGTGGTAATGGACTTTGACGGGGGCTGTTGCGCGTGATGCGATCCATGCTCGGACTTGAGCATTGTATCATGGACGTTGGCATTGTTCCACCGTAAATCAGATGTTTAGCTAAATCCATTTTAAAGTCCAGGTATTGCATTACTTGCTTCCGCGGGAGCCCACTTTTAACAGCATCATGTCGATATTCTATCCAAGATGACGCCGCAGCAAAATCAAAGAAGTGAAAAATGGCTCTCACTGTCCACTTGCCAGTTCTTCCACGCATAGGATATTTTCCTATAATTCTGTCTAACAGATCTATTCCTCCCATGTAACTATTATATTTTTTTATGGCTACGGGCTGTGACACGTCAAGGTACCGTTGACCTATCTTACTCCAGCGCCGACAGGTTCCAAGAGGTTGGACTGCGTTTTCTGTGGATGCAACATGAATCGGCTTACTGTCTAGCCACTTCACTACGGCAATCTTTTGGTCTTGCCTAACCACGCAGTCGTAGCTACCTCTGCCCGTATGTTGAAGCTGTCTATCTGTTTTTAGTACAGCTTTTTTCCTATTCTTCTTCTGGTTAGGACGTGAGTATTCAGGAACTCGGTTTTTCATGAGGGTACCAGTGGCATTCATGTTTCTTTCTACCAAATTGTCCAAAAGAGGAACAGAAGTGAAATAACGGTCAATATAGATAGATTCTTCTGTGGCAAAGTATCGGAAAGTTTTAGCACAATACGACCTCCTAAGTCTATCTTCTCTGGCATAGGATGTAACGCAGAATCAATAGACATGCCTTTTCCCTGGTAGAGGTACAAATCCAGAGGAAGCCCATCATTGTTCGCCATTATAAAGACCTTAATTCCTTCAGGATTTGGCTTTCCTTTAACTACCTGCTTCTGCTTGCATTTACCCGTAAAAGGAATTATTTGTTCATCAATGGCTACACACTTTTCTCTTTTATTTTCTCTGCAGGCCCTCTCAATTTGTGACACTATAGGACGTACCTTCCAAAACCTGTCTATCTCTTTCATAGCAGCAGAAACGTTATGGTCATCCACAACTTTAATGTTTGATCGGATGTTGAAATATCTATTACGTGTGATTGTCTCAGTTATGAGCTTAGCTCTTGTTTCTACTGCCCAAAACATTCTTATCCTCGGAAGGCCAAGAATACCTATAGCCATTGAACAACCAATAAATGATCGTAACTCTTCAGATGTCGTATTTAGTGACTTGCCAGTTCGGTTAACGCTAGATACGTTTGTACAAGTTGAAATTGTATCAAAAAATGTGGGATGAATGTACCTGGAGAAGTATTCATGAGAACTTTTCAATGAAGGCTGCTCTTCTAAGGGTGGATCAGTTTCTAGCGTATTATCAAAGTTATCTGAACGGTTCCATAACAGAGGCCGGTTAACTGCTCTTCCACTAGCAGAACCACGAGACGGCTGAGCAAGGCTAGAAAGGGGCTCTTCATCAGAAGCTTCCCATTCACTTTCAGGTTCACAGGGCACCACATCTTCGGCAATAGGTTCCACATCGATCTGCAAATCTTCTTCCAGTTCATCTTCTTCAAAATCTTCACAATCGGAGACATCTAGGTTCGCGAGGTAGTCTGATATTTGGTTATCTCTCAAACCTGAAATCGTAGAATTTTATGAGTTCAGTGCCCAAAGTATCATGTATGATATCGATAAAATACGGTTGATATTAGTAACTAATTAGCAAACTTTTATCACAAATTTCACTTATTGCATACAATAGACATATGATCTAACAGTAACAAGAAAAAAAACACGTAAAACCTTGTAAAAACAAACAATTACCTCGTTGGTTCCCAGCCATGTTGTCGTGCACAAAAATAATAGCATTCAAATGATCGTAAACAACTGTGAAAACTATCCAATCGCGCCATAGCCACCGATGAATGACGCGCCGTACTATCTTATTTACTAACCACGAAATAGTTCCAGTGTATGCGGGTAGATGACGCAGAAATAAAATTCTATGTGCAAGTAACATAGGTGATACCGGGGGTCTCAGGAGGGTCGCAGATGGTTGGTTAAATCAGACACTTAACTAACTCGCTAGACCGTTAATTAAATACCGACGTTTAACCAAGTCACTAGCATTTTGATTTAAATAAAGTATCATCGAAAACGTTTAACAATCTGTCTTACCGAAAGCCGGCGTGTTGGAAAACAAGATGGCGTCACGACAACAGCTAATTTGCACAGCTTATATCAGAACATTGCGGTAGCTTAGGTGAAGGGTAAAAGGGGTGAGCGAAGCGAAGCACCCTTTATCCTTCGTGTTAGATTGAACATGTAAGAACAACAAAAATACTTAAAATATAAACTTAAGTACACATAAAAAAATATTTATATTGTATATGTCTTGTTGCCTAGCAACGTTTAGACAACTCGTTAAACGTTTCGTTCACTCACTTGTCTGACGGAATTTTAGTGACTTGGTTAAACGTCGGTATTTAATTAACGGTCTATAGAGTTAGTTAATTGTCTGATTCAACCAACTAACTACGACATATACAATGCCCACTGATTATATAGAATACCTACTTGGCAACAGGCAATGTGTAAAATAAATAGATTTTGGTAGAATATCAGGGCAAAACACTGCGATAGCTTAAGCGAAGCGAAGCCCCCTTTATCCTTCGCGTTAGGTTGAACATGAACAACAAAAAATACTTAGTTTTAAGTATTTCTTGTGCTAGGTTGAACATGTAAGGACAACAAAAAATACTTAGTTTTAAGTATTTTTTGTGTTAGGTTGAACATGTTGAACAAAAAGTATTTAGTTTCAAGAGTTTTTTGTTGTTCTTGCATGTTCAATCTAACACGAAGGATAAAGGGGGCTTGCTTCGCTCACCCCCTTTACCCTTCACCTAAGATACCTCAGTGTTACGCTTTTACATACATTACCGGCTGCGCATTGGGTATTATATACCTAGTCGGTCCTTAAGTTCTGTCACAAGGTTTTTGATAGATAAAACTCAGCAATAAACTTTGTCTTATTCGTATTATACATTATTAAAAAGCTTATTTTATACGAATCAAATTGCAATACAATACATTTTGTACGATTATCGCAATATGACAAAAAACCTTATAACTTGAGACAATCGCGAACCTAAACACGCCGCAACTGACAAAAATACCACTTACCACAAATTTAATAAAAAAACAGTGTTCCAGATAACCAACAAGGTTTTTTTTATTTATTCTGAAACCTCGATTTTAGACCATGCTTAACAACTAGCATTTGATTTTCTGTTAGCTTTCAGTTCCAACTGCTCCCAAAGAGAACTTTACGTACTTTTTACGTTTTAAGAAAAACGTATAAAAATGATCTTGTGGGCAACAAGTACGCTACGTAAAATGTGAATAAGAAAATTAGTTTTACCCAGACTTAGTCATCTTATGCTTCAAAATGAAGGTAACGGGTTCAGGGAGGGTTCTGACTAAAATCTCACGTAAGTTTGAAAGGTTTTAAGAGTCATGGAAAAAAGATAAAGGGAATCACGTCCGTATTTTTGATTGAGTAAAAAAGTGCAAAATCTCTGAAGAAACTAGCATTTGTGTAATATGGCTTTGAGCATTTAAATCCAATAATCGTTCTAATTTATCAGTATTTAATGAGTTATCAAACCATATATAGTATTAAATAAAATAAAACTTGGTATTATTTACTTTGCGGCAAAATATTTGTGACAGAACTTATGGACCGACTAGGTATAATACCAAAGTATAAAATAAATAATATTTCATACATTACCTGCCCTTTTTAGGCTTTATATATATTGCCTAGGGATTATATTTAATAACGGATTATACAGATTGCCGGTAACATATACATTTTATGTATTCAATGTCTGTAATTATATGCAATCACTGTGTATTATATTTTCGATTAATTTACTAGCTACAGTTACTATTTCAATTTCTTAAAAAAATATATCTTAAGGAGTCTGTGCGTTCTAAATTATAAATTGCTCGATTGCTGTAATATAAAAATATATGTAGTTATAACGATAAAATAAGCCTAAATCAGTGGGCCTAGAGCATGAATCTGTTGTTCAGGCTAAATGGGTAAAATGATTCTTTAATCCTTCCGTGCAGGTCTGCCTCCGGCACTACGAGGACGAGGTGGTCGCCATCCTGCGCCGCTGCTCGGGCGTGGTGATCGCGCGTTGCTCGCCGACGCAGAAGGCGCGCGTGGCGAGCTTGTTGCGCGCGCGCACGCTAGTGGTGGCGGCCGTGGGCGACGGCGGGAACGACGTCGCGATGATACAGGAGGCCGACATGGGTGAGACTAGTGAGCTAGCGACGTTTTGTTTGGGTTTCGTACCTGTATAGGGTTTCGTCTGTCCGTCAGAAGGCTGTATCTCGTAAACGGTATTATTACCTGTAAAAAATAACTCTGTACTTATGTACAGAGTTATTTTTTTTACAGAATGTGTATTTCTGTTGCCGCTACAGCATTAAACAAGTCGCAATTAAAAAAGAGTGGTCCCCATTCAAGGGACGTTTTTTCGTTTTTAGGGGAAAGGCGCAAACTTGTTAGCCACGTTTGTTGAATCCAACTTCTCCTCAGTCGGTTCCTCATTGATATTGATCGTGACTCCTACGACTGAGTTGACCATTGACCTCCTTATCTTGTATGTATATTTATTACCTTCAGTTAGGTAACAGCAACTGCACACGACATGAAGCCGACACGAGTGAGCGAGACAGCGAGCGCAGTAATTATCTACCGCTGATGCGCTCACTTACTGATTATAGTTCGCGACAGTTTTGGATGGCACTCGGGCGAGGCATGGTACAAGTGTGTCTGTCGCCCCCTATGTCCTATCGGATTACCCGTCCACTTCCTTCGTATAACCGACTAATACATCCCACTGAGATATTGGAGGACGATAAGGAAGCCGCAACTTACTTATATCATAATTGTCCTCCCGACTGCCATCCCCACCTGTCGCGAACGACGCTCGCTGTCTCGCTGGCTTCACGTCGTCTGCAGTAAGTCAGTTGTATTGTGCTGCGCAGGTATCGGCATAGAGGGTGCCGAGGGCCGCGCGGCGTCGCTGGCCGGTGACGTCAGCGTGCGCCAGCTGTCCTGCCTGGCGCGACTGCTGCTGGTGCACGGGCGCCGCTCCACGATGCGCTCGGCGGCGCTCACGCTGTTCATAGTGCATCGCGGCCTCATCGTCTCTACTATGCAGGTATGGCTGCGCGCAGGTTCCCGACCGGCGAGGCGCCGCCCCTCGTAACGGGATTTGTGATTTACATAAGTTCATAACTCACGGAAGTTTCACGTGTGGCTTGCTCATTGCTCGACTTACTAATCATGCGAAATGTCTGACCCTCACCAGGCATAGTCAAAATGTGAGCGGCCAACACCGTCGACGGCAACGCAACATAAACTGGTGTGAGGAAACTCATAGAGACACAATAGTTTAACAGTTCCTTTATTATACACGAAAGCAAAAATATTTTAAATAGGGCGACGTGTTGTGCAGTTACCATCAGGACATTAAAAACACCCTTATGAACTGTTTTGAATACTCTATGATTGTTACACGATCCAAGATATATAGCCGCCAGTATAGTGCTTTTGGTTAGAATGGAAAAATACGTTTTCGTGAGTGGATGATGCGTGTGAGTGAGAGCTCCGTGGCTTTAAGTGCGGGGCTCTATCACACGTATCGCTGGCACATGTCACTCACACAAACGCATTTCCACGCTCTCACCTTCTGCAGTGAGCCAAGGAAACAAAATTGTATCATGCATCGGGTGCCGTGTTGTGCAGTTACCGTCAGGACTTTAGAATCTGAAGAAAGCGTCTTTTTGATCTACCCCACGATCCAAGATGGCCGCCATCCAGTACTAACATGTGAGGTGACATTTGTCCCAGGCGGTGTTCTCGGTGGTGTTCTACTTCTCGTCGGTCTCGCTCTACCCCGGGTTCCTCATGGTCGGCTACGGGACCGTGTTCACTGTGCTGCCCGTCTTCTCCTTAGTAAGCTTATGAACCACTAAAGATAAACTAAGATAACATGGCGCGCCTCCACTTCTCGCCGGCGAGAACCGAGCGTGCTTACGACGCGAGTGAGCGTGACATACCTATGGAGTAGTGGAGGGATGCGCCTTATCATCGTAGTTTATCTCTAGCTCTATACACTATCTCTGTCATCTAGACATTTCTAACGCAGTCCCTGTCAACTTTATATTTTGAAGGATGTTTGGTTACTGCAAATTGAAGTTTGATCAATCAGACCGCGAGTATTGTCAGTCAGTATGGTCAGAACCAGAAACAGCGACGTCACGTTCATATAAACATCCAAGACCTGGGTTACTGTTCTTCTTTCCAGCCGGGATTCTGAGCCGGGACCTCTCGCTTGGGAAGCACAGCCTCGACCACCATACCATACCACAGTGGTAGTCAACTTCGTTTACTGTAAGCGTTGACGCGGGAGTTTAAGTGACTGTCATTGGTGAAACTTCAATTTCAAAGGATATTGGGATATACTACATTAGTATAAATAGTCGGTTCAGGTGTTATGAGGTATATATTAGTTTTAGAGATACAGAATCGAGCTACTGCGATCGACACTGGTGTCTTCTATACTTCTAACTTCTTCTACACGTCTACTTGTTATTCTTCTTTCCTACTCAGGTACCGGATGATCTAAATTAGAGATGCGATGAACATTCGGCAACTATTCGGCATAATCAGCCACTTTTCTTATTCGATATTCGGCCGAATGTTGCAGGTTATATGGCCGAATACCAAATAGTAAATTATCTTTTTTTTTATCGTGATATATAAAATCGGACAAGTATCAACGAAACAATCCCTTGTACCAAAACTCTCATGTCCTCATTGTGGCCTGGAGCAAACTAGCCAGAATTGCTTGGGAGAATGCGTAATGTATTCAAACATAAGATGGCGTACACTAGGGAGGATAGCGTTACAATGACTTGTCTATATATTGTTTGAATATCCGATGCTTTCCTCCACAACAAGATACCATAGGACTAAAATATACTAGCCTAGATGTAGCCGTGTTTTGTCGGATGTTCCTAACAGCTTAAGCCGCAGAACTTAATTTACAAGCTAATTTATCTATGTGGGGTCGCCACTGCAATTTGCTATCAATTTTATTTAAAGTAATTCCAAGAAACTTCGTATCATTTACTAATTCTAACGTGTTGCTGTCTAACACTAAACTGGTCTCAACTTGCCTGACATTTGAAAGTGAGAATTTGATACACTTGGTTTTACCATTGAAGTATCATCAGCAAACAACACTATTTCAGTCAATTTCTTCACCATGAAAGGCAGATCGTTAATATATACCAGGAATAAGAAAGGGCCTAATATGGAACCTTGTGGAACGCCAATTTTTACACCCGATCCATCAGATTTAACGCCGTTGACTTCTGCCTTTTGTATTCTATTGCTTAAGTATGATCTTAGGAGATCCAATGCTTTATCTAACTCCGTAATGATTTAATTTCATTAAAAGCCTATTATGATCAACACAATCAAACGCCTTCGACAGTTCGCAAAAAACTTCGATAGCATCCTGTGCGTACTCGAAAATCAAAAGCAGACCGAACAACCAACGCAATACATAACTTGTTTGTTTGGTGGTTTTTCCTAATGCTAACACAGAGTTATTCCTTTCAGGTTTTAGATAAAGACATTCCAAGTAGTACCGTGCTGCGATATCCACAATTATACAAGCAGCTTACCAAAGGACGGCAGTTGTCATACAAAACATTCTACATTTGGACAGCGATATCCATTTATCAAGGTTAGTACCCCCCACTATTTCTAATAACACTAACTATGATGGAAATCCCACATCAAGGCAACAATTATTTCCACCAAAATTGAGGAGGCTACTGCTTATATCCAGCAGTGGGCGAAAATAAGCTGATGATAATAACAATGACAATAAAAGTGATTACCAATTATTAGCGGCGCTGGCGCTAGCGATAGCTCTAGCTACAACGTAGAGTTGTGATTTTTAAAGCCAGTCTCAAAGTTTAGTGCAAATAACTATCTGACTGAAATAAACTTTTTAATATGGCTATGTCGAAGGCTCAGGCCTCTAAAAAGGCATGTGAGCACGCAAGCTAATCAAACACATAATAAATTACCAGAAATATCTACACAGACAGTGTCACCATTATGATAACATCCTCTGCGTGTTGTTGCAAAACAAATTCAAAATATCAGTGATCTCAGCCACAAAATTGCTTAAGCTGCAGAAGACGTCAATGCAGCGAGTTTCGCCAGACTAATGAAAAGATAATTTCTTAAATGATGTAGAGCCTTTTATTTTATTACATAACTAATTAACGTAAATCTTTTTGTTTCTCTCTAATCTAGTCATTATTTTTCCATTCTTGAACTTACCTAAAATGTGGTTAAACCCTTAAGGTGTTGTTATGGTGTTTTCTAATAACACTAACTATGATGGAAATCCCACATCAAGGCAACAATTATTTCCACCAAAATTGAGGAGGCTACTGCTTATATCCAGCAGTGGGCGAAAATAAGCTGATGATAATAACAATGACAATAAAAGTGATTACCAATTATTAGCGGCGCTGGCGCTAGCGATAGCTCTAGCTACAACGTAGAGTTGTGATTTTTAAAGCCAGTCTCAAAGTTTAGTGCAAATAACTATCTGACTGAAATAAACTTTTTAATATGGCTATGTCGAAGGCTCAGGCCTCTAAAAAGGCATGTGAGCACGCAAGCTAATCAAACACATAATAAATTACCAGAAATATCTACACAGACAGTGTCACCATTATGATAACATCCTCTGCGTGTTGTTGCAAAACAAATTCAAAATATCAGTGATCTCAGCCACAAAATTGCTTAAGCTGCAGAAGACGTCAATGCAGCGAGTTTCGCCAGACTAATGAAAAGATAATTTCTTAAATGATGTAGAGCCTTTTATTTTATTACATAACTAATTAACGTAAATCTTTTTGTTTCTCTCTAATCTAGTCATTATTTTTCCATTCTTGAACTTACCTAAAATGTGGTTAAACCCTTAAGGTGTTGTTATGGTGTTTAACTTGTTTTGATAATATGTATTTTTAGCAGTTGTTGGTAAGAAAGTAGCAATTATTATATATTTTTAAAATCCTTACTAAATAGACTAATTTTTTAATCAACTTACCGAGGGTAGTAAATTTTGTTTTATTTTCAGTTGTGATGAGTCAAAGTTGACTTACAAGATTTTCTAAAACCACGATACAACCAAACTACGTAATTCGTAATTCTTTATCAATTTGACGTAATATTCTGCTCAATTTGTGACTGCTATCAATAGTATGATTATTTAGGATGATGGTAAAGAAATCGTAGGAGAATTTTTAAGTTTGTTGTCACAGTAACTACATATGTGATAAGGGATGTGTATATTTTTAGGGTTCCGTACCCGAAGGGTTCCAAACGGGACCCTATTAATAAGACTTCGCTGTCCGTCCGTCCGTCCGTTCGTCTGTCACCAGGCTGTATCTCAAGAACCTAGCTAGCTAGAGAGTTGAAATTTTCACAGATTATGTATTTCTGTTGCCGCTATAACAAGAAATACTAAAAAACAGGATAAAAGAAATATTTAAGGGGGCTCCCATACAACAATTCTTTCAATACCACATACAAACTTATGGATGACCTGATTACGTACATGGAGTGTGAAAATAACCGCACCAATAACTTTGTAAACAATATTTTGCTGTGTAAAATCCAAACTATTCACTCCACACCATCGCTTCCATTGAACGGTGGTACGGAACCCTTCGTGCGCGAGTCCCACTCGCACTTGGCCGGTTTTTATTTGTTTTTAACATGCCAATATTTTTTAAACCGATTTTCAGATTTATTTTAAATTTTACCACACCGTGTAGGCACTAGGCATGTAGGCTGGGCTTTCACCTGGTGCTCGCTTGACGTTGACATTATTGTTTTCCTTCAGGTGCCGTGATAATGTACGGCGCGCTCCTCCTGTTCGAAGACCAGCTCATCCACATCGTGGAGATCAGCTACACGGCGCTGATCCTCACGGAGCTCATTATGGTGGCCCTCACCGCCGCCACCTACCACCGACTGATGCTGGCGGCTGAGCTGGTCAGCCTGATGCTGTATACTGCCACGCTCCTCATCTTCACTACTTACTTCGGTATGTACGTTACTGTATGTTACACCAGCTCATCCTCATCGTGGAGGTCAGCTACACGCTGCTGATGATCACCGAACTGATTCATCATGGCGGCCTCAGCTGGTCAGCCCCATGCTATATACTGCGATGCTGCTCATCTTCCCTAACTACTTCGGTATGTATGTTGGTACCGTCAGTTGATGCACGTATCTGGATCCACAATTATGATAGAAAAGAAAGAAAGCAACATAATTAATTGCCATTCATAAATATTTATAGAAAAATAATAATTCCGCAGATAGCACATTAGGTAAAGGTTTCAATCCCATTGATGACCATATAACAATGAGATAAGTCATTTATCCTATGTACATTATACTGACGTTCTAACGGTGATGGAAAACATCGCGAGGAATCCTTCTTTCTTCATCGCTGCGGCGATGGGCTAGCCCCAGCTCACGCAGCATTGAAAAATGAATTATTGGCTATAAGTGGACACAATTGTGCCTCTGCCCTACCGCGTATGGGAAAATGCGTGACGCTATGTCAATGTTAATGAAAATCGGTCAAGTGCTAGTAGGACGTTGGACCCGCACACGAAGGGTTCCGTACCATTGTACACAGATAAACGTAAAACGATATTCTTAATACGAGTATACCTTTTAAAATTTTTATAATAAAAAAATAAATACTAGGTAGGACTACTACATTCAAGGTAGGCCGTACACCGAAACATTGAAATAGTAGATTGTATAACAAGGGAGAAAAATATTATTTTTACAGCAAGGGCGCTATTTTAAATTCAGAGCGAAACGAGAGTAAGCGTGGGTAAGCGAAAAATTCAATGTGTGATTGAAACAGGCTCGCGCATACGCTGCGCTTCCTCATGACGCTCGCAACTTGGGCCAGGCTTCGTTTCCTCGCTGCGGTCGCAACTTGGGCCAGGCTAATAAAAAATCTAAATAATCTGCTAGAAAACAGCGATGTAGTTGTACTAAGTAATAAAATACGAAAAATATCAAATGAGCTTTGCGTTCGCACAACATTAACACAGCAAATCAAATCGTGACAGGTAATGCGACGAAAACAAAAATGCCACTGTAATGTGATCGCATTATACTTCGCAAAAAAGTTGTTTCATTTATATTTTTTTCCATTTCGTCCGTTTTGGGAAGGCTAAAGCTTAGCCGTACTGCCTTTTCATTAGTAGTTATTTTTCTTAATAAAAATAAGTTCCAGTTGTTGCCGAGCTGTGTTCACATGTTTGGAATAGGTTTTTTATATATTTCTTTGTTGAAAAATAATAAAGTAACTCAGTTTTTGTGTTATTTTACAACACAATTATGGATACACAACAGACTTATGCACGTTTTTTACTGTGCACACTGCATAGTAAAAAACCTTATGCCCTTTAATTTTACTTTCTGTATTTTGTTATATTTGTGTAATTTTACAATAAGAAAGTGTACTAAATAAAAACCCTTTTGCCCTTTATTTCATCTTCTGCCTTTTTTAAAATGAAATAGAGTATAGTTATATTTTCTCTCCTCACTGTCTCTTTGTCGGGGTTTTTGTTTTACAACCAGCCTCGGAATTTTCTTTTTCCATTATTTTGGCGGAGTTTACACGTTCTTTTTGCTTTTAATTTCAGGTATCTTAGCATGTCCATTAGAGTTTCTTCGGAAACTATCACTTTATGTTCAGAGTCCGATACATTCTTAAATGAATTACTTACTTTGCTAAGAGAGTCTTTTCTCTTCTTTCCAAAATAATCATCTTCATTTACAATTACTTTGCGAGCGCGGCAATCGAGTATTTTTCTACTCATTTCTCCGGTAATTTACATGTTAACGTGTTCATTTTTAGTATTTAAAAAAATACCATGGTTATACAATATTTAATACCTTCCAGGTGATAATAAAATCAAATAGGTTCGTAATGAAATCATAAAACATTGTCGTCTCTCTCTTTCCTCGCGTTCATACTCGACCAACAACGTTGCTCTGGGCGATGACGTCAAATAACAACTTTGAAGTGAACTGTCAACCTTAACCATTCTGCGGAGCTAAAATTAAAGGGACGTAGTTTATTTTGAGTTTTTCTTGAATGGTGGTACGAAGCCCTTCGTGTGGAGGACATACTTGCCGACTTAATTTTTAAGATGTTTTAACATATGTTCTCTTTATTTTCACAGACGCAGACTTTATAAGGCACTGGGACTTTTGGTGGAAAGTGACAACTATTACTTTGATCTCTTGTCTCCCTCTGTATGTCGTCAAATACATGCACAGAAAGTGGAGCGACCGACAGTATAAGAATCTACGAAAATAACACATAAGCTGGTATTTAGGTCGGATTTTGGATGTGTTCAATTTAAATGAAGAATTGGCATTGAATAGCATTTGTACGATATCCTGTAACGATGATATCTAGAAGATAATATAGACGTAAGTAATGTTTTTTTCTCGTCCTCTGTCGTTTGCGATATGAAAAGGACAGTATGATAGCTAGAGAATGAAATTTAGGTTTACGAGTAGATTTAGTGGAGTAGATTTAGATTTAAAACAATGTCGACCAATAGGAAATATGTTTATTTTTAAGTACCTACCTAAAGTATGTTGTGCATCTTTAGGAAATCAATTTATTTTGACACTTTTTTAAGTTTTCATGATGTTTTGATATTTTTTATAAAAAACACATACTTATATGTATACTCATTTTACTGTTTTTATTAGCAATATATGCGTATACTTTTTGTAACTATAATGTTTATTTAAACTTATTAAATAAGTATAGGATACGAAATGTTACTGTGATTAAAATATTTTTTTATTGTAAATAGAAATTAATCAAATATTCCACAATATTTTAATGTAAGGTACAAATTATCAAAACAACGTAGTTATTGTGATATAATTTAGGTAATTAGTTTGAGTTTACAAAGATATCTTATTTATAGGTAAACTTACCTGGATGGATACGTCACCGAATTATCAAAATTTATCTTGTTTTGGTATATTTTGTTGTTTATTTGTAAAACACTATGTAAGGAGTAATATATCACAAAACATTCATTAATAATTGAAACGTATTCATAAATAATATCTTGTTTTCTTTAAAGCTGGGCACCTCGACAGCGGAGCTTGAGAGCGCTTGTAGACGTCCGTTTTTTTCACCGGATAACGGACCGTCAATAAACGGCTATCCTTGTATACATATTTTTTTTACCGGATGGATGGACTGCCGTCTATATGCGTTAGTTTTGAACTGGCAGTCAAGAGATTACACACGTGTGAAATGTCGAATAATAAGAAAAAAAAACTCGTATTGGCCTACTATTTGTACAAGAAGAAACAAAAAGAAATAGAAAAACGTAAAAGGTCATCGTGGGTTCATCCTATATTATTGGAAAGGGATAAATATGGTGCATTTCAAACTCTTTTTACGCAGTTGGAAGAGGATGAAACTAAATTTTACAATTATTTTCGGATGAAGAAAGAAACCTTTCAACTATTATTAACAGCCATATATGATAAAATAAGACACGAAGATACTGACATGCGTAAATCTATTTCCCCGGCAGAGAGATTAGCCGTTACGCTAAGGTATGTTAAAGAGATGTTCAATTTCAAATTATAGAAAATTAATAGAGGTAATCACCTGTATTAATTAAAACAAAATTTAGTAGGTAGTAATAGTTTTATTATACTCAAAAAAGAAATTAAGGAGTTTTAGAAAAATCGAAATCGTAATCCGGCGATGTGATTGAACTTAATTCAGTAATAATTGAAGATTGGGAATCATCTTGCTGCATGAGTTCTTGAGGCATCATGGATGTGGATGGAATGAGTTGTGTTGGCTGATATTCATAGTGCATCCTGGATGTCGATGGAATGGGTTGTGTTGGTTGATATTCGTGTATCCTGTAGTCGGGTGTAGCCGTAGTGTAGCCTCGATTAATATTGTAATTGTGATTTGGCTGCTGCATGGACGCTTGATTTCTCCGAGTTAAATTTCTTATAACTTTAATGACTTCATATTGGAATTCAACATAATCGTTGTCACTATACTTGTCTACAATCGGAGCAATACCTTTGAAAAAACACATACTCTTACTCTTGTCTTCATCTTCAACTGATTTAATAAAAGTAAGCATTTGTCAATCAACTTCGCTACAGTCTGTCTTTCTCTTCTTGCTTGTTTTTGTTCTATCGGTAGTATTGGCTGGTGCGGTAGGGTCATTATTGGTTTGTGAGTCAGTTTCTTTGTTGTGAGATTGTGTGATGTTTTTTTCTGATGTAATACTTGCTTCCGTTGTTCGGCGAGTCACAATTTTACACAAAAAGAGCATTTGATCGTAGAATTTATATTTTCGTAGACTTTTTGCACCAGAGCCGGATTTACATTCCTTAACTTTTTTGTGATATTTCATCCAGTTATCTCTTGCATTGTTCCATTTTTTTATGATATCTTTGCCTAAAAAAGAAAAATTTGTTACAGATATTTAGCTGCAGGGAACACATTTAGCGATCTACATTACAGTTTCAGAATGGGTATAAAAACTATCAGCTGTATTGTACAAGAAGTATTTGAAGCATTGTGGGAAACCCTTTCTCCAATTTATATGAAACTACCATCGGAAGACGAATGGTTAACAATAGCAAAAAATTTCGAGACAATTGCAAATTTTCCTCATTGCTTGGGAGCCATCGACGGCAAACATATTCGAATCATCAAGCCAGAAGAAAGTGGATCAATGTTTTTCAACTACAAGCACTATTTTTCAATAGTATTAATGGCTGTGGTAGACACAAACTATAATTTTGTTTTTATTGATGTTGGAGCCTACGGCAAAGAATGCGATTCAGCAGTATTTAAAGAAACAGAATTTTGGAAAAGAATAGTAGGCGACAAATTAAATATTCCTCGACCTAAGCAGTTGCCAGGTGCAGGCAGTGAGTTACCTTATGTATTTGTTGCTGATGAAGCTTTCGCTTTACATCAACACGTACTTCGTCCTTACGGTGGGCATCAACTTGACTCAATAAAAAAAATTTTCAATTATCGTCTCACAAGAGCGAGACGCAACGTCGAATGCGCATTTGGTATTTTATCCAATAAATGGAGGATTTTGCATAGACCATTAAATGTTTCAATAGATACTGCTGTTAATATTGTAAAAACATGCTGCTTATTACAAAACATAATTCATAAAGTAGAGGGTATTCCTAATACTGACAATGCTAGTTCACACAATATGATGTCTACTCTATGCCATTTGCCTCGTTCCCATTCAACACGAGGTAATGTAACAGCAAATATGATTCGTAACAAATATGCAGAGTATTTCATGTCACCAGTAGGGCGTGTACCATGGCAAAATCAATATGCATAAAAATAATGAAAATAAAATGTTACTTACCAAAATCATTTTTTTCTTTCTCGGACATCGTTTCAAAACCTTCATTTAACGCAAGACATATTTCTCTCCAAGCGGCAAAACTCGACTGTCTATTTCTATAGCACTCTTGGGTTTTGTCCCACAGTACAGGCCTATTTTCAACCATACTTATTAACATTTCCATGTCAATATCACTCATTTTTAAAAGTACGCAGGGTAGACGGCACTCAATTAACAGAAAACAGGCAATACGTCCGGCAGCGTCAACACGCACCAATACACTGGCGTGGATTACCTACAGTGTTATTATCGCAAAAATTTGAATTGCCGTATCTAAAGTTTCAAATTGCCGTATTTGTGGGAAAAAAACACAACATTGCCGTATTATTATAATGATTTAAGAAATGTTTACTTTATTAATTGCCGTATTTCATAATAACGGTAGTGTAAACCCTGCCGTATAATCTCAAAAAAAGTCATGGAATGCCGTATATTACGGCAATTGCCGTATGAATAACAACACTGATTACCTACCGCCCTTTCTTACACCGGACCGGTGTCCGTCGCGCCGAGGGGAAGCGGTGGTGCATCCGGCGTAAATTGTTCGCCGGACCGATGTACGGTGCATGTACACACATTCATTATAATTCATACACCACCGCGAATCCGGCAAAAAACACGGTCCGTTATCCGGTGAAAAAAACGGACGTCTACAAGCGCTCTTAGAGTTCACCTTCACCTTACTTTTAAGGAATTGCATTCAAATGTTAAAAAGGGTCTTCACCGATCTATAGATGACTAATATAGCATTTTTTTGGATGACTATTAAATAAATAACAAGTACATAAATTAAAATCCGGTGCAAAATTGTATACATTTTTTTGTTGCGAAAAACAGATTTTGGTTCGCGACCCGTGGTCCCACCGGCTAAACCCACCAGACTGTAAAAGCGCTGGCAGTGGGTCCACGGATAAAAAAGGGACCCGTAGGCCCACTGGTATAAATAGTATTTCTTTCAGAAGCTTGGAATCTGACCTCTGCAAATTCCTACTGAAGCATAAACTTTGTATAGTAAACTCTTGAAGTCAATACTGGCCTCACCTCGGGATCAACCAAGGTTCAACCACTTGTCTATGCCTTATTGCCAAGTGAAAATGAAAGTACTTATTTTATCTTGTTTGATTTAATCATCAACAGATTTACATGCTGATGCTTCAGTAATATATGCTGATTTTGAGGCAGCAATAACAAATGTTTTGAAAAAAAATATTCCTGATATAATTATTAATAGGTGCTATTTTCATTTTAAGCAGTCTGTGGCGTAAATAAAAACAAATGGGTATAAAATTAAGAATTTGTAAACGGATTATGCAATTATGTTGTGTAGGTACTTCCACTTTTACCAGAATATTTATTTGTTGAGGGTTACTACATAGAAGCCGAATGCATTGAAGATGCGAAGATTAAACAATTTCTGACATATTTTAGAAAATACTACATGAAAGCTGATTTTATAAAACAATGGTGTATTTACAAAGAACGCCACCGCACCAATACGTGCATACATACATATGCTCACGCCTATTTCCCGGAAGAGGGATAGGCAGAGACCAAAGACCTGCTACGATCCTGGCATACATCTCTCGCTTCCTCAAGAGTAATGTTTGTGAATCATGGAATAGTGGTTTAATCAAAAACATCAACAAAAGTTACGTCACGTTGGCTAGATTATTTACAGAAGTTTTCATTACTCCAAACGAAAAACTGACGTCCAAAAGAAGTGCAAAGTATATTCTTCGAGATGATACTATAATTATTGCTCAAATGCAGTTGTTAAATAACGAAATTAGCGTCGAGTTTTTTGGAAAAGTTGCGTTAATTGGGTACTTGGCAGTAGTGAAGAAAATATTAAAAACTGTAATGCTGAAAAGCGTATACATAGTGGAACATAATTTTTGTTATTTTAAATGGTTTTTTACGATAAAATATTTTTTTTAGTAGCTTTTTTTGAATTTTATTTTAGGTTATGTTAGGTTTTGGGATAGGTTTGGTTTTGGGTTTGGTGAGGTTTTGGGATAGGTTTGGTTAGGTTAGGTTTAGGGGAAAAATGGGGGGAGCCACGGCCTAAACTGTCTAAACTGACTAAATCTTTATTTTTGTTTTCAAGAGTTTACGATAAAAAGTTTATGCTTCAGTAGGAAAATGCCGAAGGAGGTCAGATTCCAAGTTTCTGAAAGAAAGACTATTTATTCTAGTGCGCCTATGGGTCCATTTTTTTACCCGTGGACCCACTGCCAGCGCTTTTACAGTCTGGTGGGTCTACGGGCAAAAATAAATCCCCTTGGTCCCACCAGTGGGTTTCGCCGGTAGGACCACGGGTCGCAAACCCTAGATTTTTTGGATTACTTCGGGAGAATTGTCTATGGAGCAAATATAATTAAATTACGTTTATAAGTTCACGAATCCCTGCTGAAGATCAACAAGCTAGTACAAAGACACAATCGCTTTAATAACCTTATTTTGCGTATCTTGAGATTTACAAAATGCTCTTTTGGCCTAGTGTGTGGCCTTAAGTCATATGCCATCTTCATATAAATAATAGCCTCGTACACAATTCAGTCATGGCCATTATATGAAATCTTATAATAAAATCTTAAATACTTGTAATACACTCTTATAACAAACAAATCCTAAAAGTAAAACGCGTCTAAAATATTCACCGTCGTGGACTGGTGACATCAGATTTACGTATTGATGCAACTCTCTTCCCGCCTCGCGAATGGCGCGTCACCACTCGTCGCGCCCACGCTACGTCACGGGATGACCTGGAGGGACTCGCAGAACCACTTTCTGAACTACCCGAGCCACTCGAAGTACTCCCTGACCACGAAGACTCCAACGGCTCCTGGCAAGTAGCCTCTGATGACGTCACATTCCCCGGCGAAGGGAACAAACTCCGCCTGGCTTTAATTTTCCGATCGATTTGCAGCTGGGATATAGGTGTCTCTAGTTTGGGCGGGCTGGGGCATTTATCACGCGCGACGGATGAGTCATTGCTGTCCATAGAAGATCTCTCGCTTTTTAGGACATCCTCATTGTCGCTCATTATGACGTCCATCATCTTCTCCGTTTCCTCATTCATGTCGTAAACCTTCTGCGTGTGAACGGACCCGGTGTTGGAACAGGGCGTCTTGGTTTTGGATTGCGCGCGATTTTCTGTTATGTTGTACGTCTGGTATTTAGGCAACATCGCCGGAATTGACGATTCGACGTCGGCGTAGGCGACGCTTTTGTCGGCGCAGAAGCATTGCGATGGCCCCTTGCAGCGGCAGCCGCCAGCGTCGCCGAACATGTAGTTGTAGCATGTCTGGAGCGTACAAATAGCCATAGCTGCTAGAACAACGAGGAAGATGTAGTATTTCGGTGACCAGTCAATAAAGTCAACTTTAGTTTCCTCGAGGTACGTCCAGGGGTGCAAGGGCGACGCCTTCGGGGGTATGTCGAAGAGATTCCTTCGAGATAAGCCTCTGCCATGGTTCTGCACTGCTGCGGCTACCCTCAACACACCTCCATAAGCCGCGTAAGGTTTCTCGTCCATTAAATGCGGTGCCACTTCGCTCTCCATCCAATGCCATATCTCATTGTTGAAGTTCACAAAGTCCACGTGTCTACATTTCTTGGGTGAACTGTGAAGGATGCATCTCGCAGCAGTCGTGTAGTACTTTAAGAGAATGTTCTCTGATGACGGAGAGTGCAGGCTAAGTAACCCGCCTTGCTTAAATGGTAAAGCTATAGCTGAGGGCTCCGTAACGTCGTCCAACTTTGGCGGAGGCAAGTGAATGCAATTGTTTGAATCTCTTTTTGTAATCAAAGATCGGCACGGATCGATTATCGTTCCCCATCCCACAGGTATTTTAGCTACCGTCAAGTTAGACCATAGGGGAAGTTTGTCCGGCTTTTGCCACCCCAAACCTTGCGTGTTTAAAGTTGACCTGAGTTCTTCGTAAAAGTTGTGCATGCGCCTCACAGCCCTGTAGGGGACATATCCAGCGTAGTAAGCGAACCGAACGGTGGGTAGTATGTCGCTTCTTAGATGAGCGCCGAAGGTGTCTGCTAAAGCTTCTTTTAGGATTTCGACACTGTTGTCATCTGCTTCTCTTTGGCAATTACGAAGAGCCCTTCGAAAGTACTTGAGGACATTTTTTACGTATTCGGTGTTCACCTGCTCTGGATTAAGGTGGCGTGGAGCAAGCTCTTCAAACAACATGCGAGCTCGAAGTCTCGATAGGTCGTTCTCTGTCCAGCAGTTATGCTTTAGTGAACCGCGAAATAATGATGTCCCTACATTGCTGTGTGAGGGACTAGAAATAGCAAAGGATGCATTTACCATAGAAACTATTAGAAGAACGATAAGCATTGATTTATTTATATTCCTTTACAAATGTGTAAGTTTGTTTGCAAATTCCATTTCAAATATCGCGCGCGCTTGACTTTTCATTTTTTTTTTGTACTTTATGGCCTGGTTGCAAAGACCTTTGGGCCACGTCTTTAATTTTTTAGGTACTTAAGTGTTTTTATGTTTTTATTATCCACTCATTATTATTATATTTTTTGCACTGTATTTTTTATGTATTTATGTTCAAGCGGCGGCAGGCGGGAAGAAAAATCACCGTAATTTTGCCTTGACTTTTCAACATTCAAAAAGTTTTGAAACTGAACTTGACATTCCAAAGTGTGAGATTCGCTTTCTTTATTTCTGAACGATAATGTCAAATGCGCAGTTTGACGCGCCAGAATGCCAAAACAATTTGATTCAGCAACAATCGACATAGAAACAGACGAGCGAGAATTTTATTTTGTCTCTTTCTTAAGCACAAAGACTGAAGAGGAGGATACTAGAAATCTTTGCGATTGGATTTGTGTTTATGTGATGAATGAATTTTATCAATCGTTTTAGGCTGTGTGAAGCAAGTGGTGTTGTTTTATTTTAAGCCGATCTACAGTTTAAACGATACAATAAATACAATTTGTTGTTTAAAATCTGTGGTTGTTTCATAATTATCAGTTAGGGTGGAAATCTTCTTCGTAAAATAAAAATCTATCAGATTAGCTTGGACATCAGCCACTATGCCGAAGGTAAGCGCTTGTAAACAGAACCCAACGAAGACCCACGGATGTTTCCTGTTTTTTTGACGTGGATGCCTTGTTGCAGCTCTCACAGCCACAACCTCTCAAAATATCCGCGATCCGTTAGCCTGGATCCCGTTCGCATATCCATCGCGTCGCATCCCGCCTCGTTCCCGTTTTTTGTTGATTTTGTCCCGCAACAAAGGGGCTATCGCCCCCTTATCGACATTCTGACCGTGAAGCTCAGCGAATGTGGAACTTTAGCAGTTTTGTAATTATTCTCGCAATCTGCGCCACTATTCGCGCTTGATCCGCGCACGAATATGGAGAGGTTGTCAGCTGAAATAATTTCATGAAATTCTTATTGAGTACTGCAATCCACGGATGAGCTTTAACCCTTAATCGGGCTGAAGGATTATACACCCCACCAGATTTCCAACCTTATGGCTTGGTAATAAATAATATTAATAATAATACCTTGGACACTATTTACACACATTGATCTAGCCCCAAACTAGCAATCCCTGTATCTTGGGTACTAGACAACAATACACATACTTATATAGATAAATATCATACTTACATAGATAAACAACCATGAATAGGGTACAAATATACATTCTCATCAAACAAATGTGAAAACTAATGAAAAATTCTACACGCTCACACTATTAAGGGTTAAGATGTCACAGCTTCATTTCTTATTTCATGCTTAGCTTGGTATGTTGTTTATGTTCTATCAGCTAGCTATGAGGATATCTGTATAAGTACTTGACCTGCTGCTTTTAAGTTCTGTGTGTGTTGTAATGCATACTAATAAGAAATATATTGTTTTTCAGGATATCACATCTTATTTTAAGCCACTATCAAAAATAAAGGAAAAGGCACCTCCTAAAATTGACCTGAGTGATGATGATGTTATACCAGAGTCGCCAGATGTACAAATAAAATCTAAGGTATGGTATCTGCTAAATATGAAGACCAGAACATGAAATTTTAGGGTTCTGTACCTTAAAAAGCAATAATGTAATAATCCTATTAAGGATCACTTGTGTGTCCATCCTTAAGTGTGAAACAATATATAAAACAACCAAAGTTTTTCTGAGTGACAACCAAAGTGACATATGAAATGAAAGGCTTGTTGCAAGTATTTAAAATATTATTTTTCATAATTTTAAAATACTCGTTTAAAAAGTTGTTTAAGTAAAATACCAAAAAGACCAATACCCCTCCTTATCTCCGACACAACCGATCCTAAAATTAAAAAAAATATACGTCATATGGGCCTTTACATAAATATAACAGGAAATTTATTGAGAATCATATGGTTTAAATAGGTGGCAACAATTAAGGAAAAACCAGTTTTTTGTTGGGTGGTATGGCACAGTGCGTCGTGCGCCAGTCCGAATCGCACTTGGCCAGTTTTTATTACAGTTAGGGCCTGTTTCATGATGTCCCGATAAGCCATAAAAAAACAGATAAATCACAATTTTTGTATGTATATTGACATGAATCTATCTATCACTAATAGCTTATTAGGATTCTTGAAACAGGCCATTAATCTACTAAACAATAAACAAAATCTGCTATTTGATAGGGTATTACTGTTTTCAGAAAAATGAATCAAAAAAGAAAAGAGGTAGAGTAATAAATGACTCATCTGATGAGGAGATATTTACCAAAAAGAAAAAGCCAACTGTTGATGATGAGAAAAAATCAAGCCGATCGTCAAAAGGCAAGAAACATGATAAGAAACTTCAGGAAGTGAAGCCAGCAGACCTCTTTGGTATTGGACCTATCAAAAGAACTGAGCCATTAGTGAAGAAAGCAAAGAACGAACCAAAAACAGAAATTGGTATTCATGATGATGAAGATTTTGAGAAAAGCTTACTAGAAATTGATAACATTGATGAACTTATCAATAATAAATGTACTAAGTCAAACAAGGACAAATCGTCAGCTGAGCCTGAAACAATTCCAGAAGATGTTAAGAAAGTTGATGCAAGATCCCCAAGAAATGAATCTAATAATTTGAAAGTCAATGGTGTTAATAATAAGAAAGAAAAATCTCCTAGAAAAGACGAAACAAAAACCATTAATAGAAAAGAAAAATCTCAAAAGAAATCAGAAACCACCACCAGCCCAAGAAGAGAAAAAGATAATGAAACTACTCAACCAGCAAAACTGGATAACTATAAGATACCTAAAACACCATCAGCAGAAAGAAAGCACAGGCATTCCAAAAACGAGGAAGAACAATCTGTTAAGAATGAGACCTCAAAAACTAAAGCTGAAGATCATATTGAAAGTGTTTCGAAAAACTCCCATAAAAAAGACAGTGTCAGTTCATCAAAGAATAAAAAAAGAGAAGATTATGTTGCATCCAAAATGGATAAGAAAAGAGATTTCTCTGAATTTATTGGTGAAGATGAGGAACCAAATCATGGTGATGATGAGCATGATTCAAAGAATAGAAGTAAGAAGAAAAAACTTGATACAAGCTTGAACAATTCAGGTATGTGGTTATCATATAAATATTTTTCCCCTTCTAACCACAAAATAGCACGTAGACTGCTAGATTTTGGCGGAAAAATTATATTCTTAACTCCTTCGAAAAGGCTTCTTTACGAACTTCGCTACAACCCTTGCCTTCGGCTCGTGCCGTAAACTTCTCGGTTCATTAATATAAGCCTTTGCAAACAATTGTACGAAATGTACAATTTACTCCACTGCTCGGAAATGTAGCAAAAGATGGTCAATAATTGGACCGCAAAACAATGAATAGTGTAAAAATAACCGAATCGAATATTACAATGGTATCGGATATCAATATTAATTATATCATATTAACAGTCATCAATAGTTTTGATTTCAGTAAAACAAATAATTTATTGTGACGTTTTTTTTAAATATCAAGAAAAATTCATAAATTTTCAAATGATGTTGGTAAAGTTAAATCTTGAAACATGTTCGTTTTTAATCGAGATGAAATTACAATCCATTATATTATTAACATCTGTGTTCAATTGGCACATTGGGCAAATGCAACATGCCAATGAATAAATTAAAAAGCTTAAGCAGAAAAGTAGCATTTTGCTCACTCTCGTCGTGGAGTAGAACTTACTTTTCCGAATGAAAGGGGTGAGAAAACATTCCTGGCCAGTTGAACAGTCCAGCTATGACTAAACATTATTGGCTTGTTTGTTATGGTTCTGCCACATGTCCTGTCCTGTCAAACACACTCCAATGTTATGCCAAAGAACAGAGTGAGTTAGTCGAACTCAGAGCTGCAACATCTGAGCTGCAGCACAGCAGCTACAACGCCAGAACGCGGAATTGGTAGGCATTCTAATTGAGGACGAGGAGGATGAGACCAGCAAGGAGGATGACACCAGCAAGAAGGATGAGCCCACATCACAAACTCTGGTCTTGACCCCCCTCAACGTGAGTGTTGCAACGCCCACTGCTGTCCCGACCAAGAAACAGCGTCGCCGTCATCGTCGAGGAGGCACCTCACAGCTCATCAGCGCGAGCGCCGCGCCGCTAAGTGACGCGCGTGTCGCGCTGCCTGCTGAGTCGTGTGTCATGCTGCACGCTGCCGCGAGGGCCGCGCCGCTCGCCGTTACACGCGTTGCACCGCTCGCTACCGCGACTGCCGCGCCGCCCGCTGGCACGTGCATCGCACCGCACTCCAACACGAGTGTCCCGCCACTCACCTCAAATCGTGCTCCGAGAAGAACAATAGCAAACAAAAGAACTGTAGTTTATTCAGATAAGATAGGTGTAGATTTTGGTATGTTTTTGCATTATGGCCTTAAGCAACAGGAAATGTTCGTTACTTTTCGGTTAAGCCGGTAATGTAGTAGATGTCCAAATCCTGCACCTAGTTTGTCTCCATCTAGGTCAAGATATATCGGGCTCGACAGAGAAATTTTAATTTTTGCATAGGCAAGGCCCTTTCTCGAGAGTGGCATGCTAAGCATACTGGCTGGTTACCTACATGGAGTATGAAATTAACCGCAATCTTTAAACTCCTTCTGGCGCCGTCGGGTAATAGTACAGTGAGCAATAGATGGAGGTGTCCTTTACGAGACGAGTCCATCTATTGCACTTTTGGCCGGGATATTACATAGTGTTTTCCACAAATACCGCGAGGAATTAAAACTACAGAAAAATATTTTTTAGGTAAATTAGGTTTGACATTTGAACTCCACCCTCAGATGAACGAAACTCTTTGATCCGCCATCTAAAGCAATTGACAGCTCAAGTCCGGCACGCTTTTACCGACGCGAGTTGGCAAAACACATGCTATTTCGGTTAAAACAGACACGGCATGAAGCGCCATCTGTTGACAAAACTCAAACTCAAAAGTACTTTATTACTGTAGATATTTACATATACTTAGCAAACTTCATTTTTGCCTCTTCTCTACATTGGACCACTGTGGGAGAAGAAGGGCGTAGAAACTCCCACAGATTGATTTTTATCTCTTTTAAAAATAGGTTGTGCTTAACTAATACAATTATGATTTATTTTTGTTTAATAAGCTGGAATAAATAATTACAAAATTATTAACAGCAAGGTCTGTGTTGAGCCAGATTAACCCCATACAGTCCTGTCATTTAAGTAATCTTGAACATTGTAATATCCCTTTTTCGACAAAGTCGCTTTAACATGCTTTTTAAATTGCTCAAATGGCAATTTCAAAATCTCCAGAAGTATCTTATTGTAGTAGAGAATGCACTGACCCTTGAAAGAATTGCTAACTTTCGCGAGTCTAAAACGGGGCGCACATAGTCTGTGATTATTTCTTAGGTAAACATTACAGCTATCGCTAACTTTGGAAAATGTTGTAAGGTTCTTGCTATTTTCGAAAATAAATTGACTAGCTACTGTTAGTATGTCAATTTCTTTAAAAAGCTCTCTTAAGGAGTCTGTTCGTTTTAAATTATAAATTGCTCGAATAGCTCTTTTCCGTAAAATAAAAATAGTTTGAATATCCGCTGCTTTCCCCCACAACAAGATACCATAGGACATCACACTATGAAAGTAACTAAAATATACTAGCCTAGATGTAGCCACATCCGTGCTTTGTCTGATGTTCCTAACAGCGTAAGCCGCAGAACTTAATTTACCAGCCAATTTATCTATGTGGGGTCCCCACTGCAATTTGCTATCAATGGTTATTCCAAGAAACTTCTGCTGTGCTGTTGTCTCACACTAAACTGGTCTCAACTTGCCTGACATTTGGAAGTGAGAATTTGATACACTTGGTTTTACCAGTGTTCAGGCTTCTCGGCACCTAATGACCTCGCAGGGGCCGATCAGCTACGAGGTAGCGTAGCGATCAGATGCCAAGAAGTGTGAACGTCGGCGATTCACCGAGCTATTAATTATGAATCTATCTGACCTGGTCTGTGCTTCGTTCCCGTCAAACTCCTGTCTCTCTGCAAGGCCCAGGTGCACCCTATGCTCTTCTTGGTAGACAGGTTCTTCAGCCAACCAGGTATGGCTGGCAGGCCAGCTTCGACGAGCACAGTGTTCCAACACAGGTTATGTTACGTGGGAAAAACCAATCGGCCACGTAAATGCGAACTTTATCTGGTTCGGGGAACCACAAAACACTCAGCTATATAGACAATCCTGAGGGGAACCCGAATACAATCCAGATGGCTTACGATTTAATTTCAATGCCCTAATCAATACGCGTTACATCGCGAGGGCTTTTGTCTGTCAGTTGTCAAAAAACTGCCAGGTTGGCAGCAACGTCAAATTCAAAATGGCCGTTCAGAAACCATCGATCGAATATCGATTTGGAATCGAACAATCACCCGCCCGGACAGGCACCCACCTGTCCCCTAATCTACGGGCAGCCGAGACAACGTTGCTACCGCTCGTTTTAGAACCGAGCCTCCTACTAGAACCTCTGCAGACCGGGGGGTGCCGTCCTTGCCAGGGAACAAGTTAACAATGCGCCCCCTGCGCCAACGTAGTGGCGGTAGGTTAGCATCCTTAACCAGAACGAGGTCACCAACACTAGGGGGGCTGGTTTTGTCAGTCCACTTAAGGCGCTGTTGTAAGATATGCAGATACTCGAGCGACCAACGCTTCCAGAAATTCTGAGTAAACTGCTGCAACATCTGATACCTTGACAACCGATACAATTTCACTCCCTCGAAGGGGTGCTCGGGCAACGCGTTAAGTGGCTGTCCTATCAAGAAATGGCCTGGGGTCAGAGCCTCCAGGTCATTTGGATCCGAGCTGAGCGGACACAACGGTCGCGAATTGAGAACGGCCTCGATCTTACAAAACAATGTCGCGAGCTCCACAAAAGTCAGCGCGGTCTGACCTACTATACGCCCCAAGTGCGTCTTAGCTGACTTAACTACGGCCTCAAAAATCCCACCCCAGTGGGGGCAACTCGGTGGGCTGAAGGTCCACTGTATACCCCGACGGGAGAGGGCCGTTCCAATATCCACTTTATTTACATTCAAAAAGTTGACTATCTCTCGTAAGTATCGTTCCGCACCGACGTAGTTAGTGCCGTTATCAGAGCGGATCAAAGTTGGAAGTCCCCTTCGAGAAACAAACCTATCCAAACAAGCAATGAAAGCCTCTGTCGAGAGTTCAGCAACGAGCTCGAGATGTACCGCCTTGGTGGATAAACAAACAAACACACATGAGCTATACCGGTCCAGCAGAAACCCGGCGTCAGGGTCCTCAGCCTTCTGGGTAACATGCACGGCCGCTCTGGGGCCATGATCCGAAGATACTACTACATGGCTGTGGGGCCAGTCCGATTCTCTCCTGGTGTCTAACGAGTTCAGGAGCCCGACATCCCCTGGATGCACAATCAGACGGGTTCAATTCTCCTGGTACATGTCTCCAGGTCAGTGGGACCTCAGACGACACAATCTGGGAGACACGGTTCGCAACAAAAACCTCTAAGTTATGGACCGAAGCCTTCAGCCAGCACAAAACAATCTGGCTGTCCGTCCACGCGTACACCGTATCCTCCAAAACCACTGACCCACGCAACACTGTTAGAGTGTGATTCAAAAGTTTGGTCAAAAGAGCAGCCCCGGACAGTTCCAGTTTTGGAATCGTCATCCTTGTCCGAATAGGCGCTACCTTGCTTTTTGCCAAAACCAAACGCACGTCGACCTCCCCGGTGGAGGTGACGGTTCGCAAATAAACCGCTGCCGCAAACCCTCGTTCAGAGGCATCACAAAACCCGTGAAGGGTTGCCCTGTAATCCCCAGCAGGGACCAATTTCCTCGGCAGCGATACATTATTTATATTGAGGCCCAACCATTTTGCTAAATCATTCGATACAATGCAGCCCTGAGCTCCAGAATCTAATAGGGCGTGAACGTATGTTGGGTTGCCCGCCAAATCCCAAACAAGCACAGAGGCGATCGGTAACACCACCGTCTCCGGTTGGGGGGCAACAAATTGTTGGGCCGCAAATTCCTAGCGAGGGCCCCCGGGGCCCCACTGTGCCTGTAACCGATCAGGTAGGCAGCTATACGCCAGAGGGTCCCATTGTACAAATGGCCCACGCGCCGGTTCCATTGCCACCCTACGACGCCCCCCGAAGGGGGGTGGGCGTGAATTCAACCGTGGCCGCTCCATGAGCGGGGGGGGACATCACATGCGACCGACGAGGACGAGGCGACGAGCGGGGCGACAACTGAGGCGGCGTCCGAACCGCATCCGCATAGCTCGAAGGTGTCCCATGCCACCCGCCCGTTACGGCCTGCTCAACATACCCAATGTCCCGCTGAGTCGGATGCTGAGTCGCAACCGAAAACTCAGGGCCCCCCATGTGAAGACCCTGAGTGCGGCCCTGCACCCCTGGGTGGCCGCGTGCTTGTGTCCCCATTGCCCGTTGAGTCGGATGCTGAGTCGCAACCGAAAACTCAGGGCCCCCCATGTGATGACCCTGAGTGCGGCCCTACACCCCTGGGTGGCTGCGTGCTTGTGGCCCCATTGCCCGCTGAGTCGGATGCTGAGTCGCAACCGAAAACTCAGGGCCCCCCATGTGATGACCCTGAGTGCGGCCCTGCACCCTAGTACCGCCCTGTGCACGTGGGGACATTGGCCCCTGAGTTGCGCTCCGAGTCGCAAACAAATTCTCAGGGCCCCATGCCGTGTCACCCTGGATACGGCCCTGTGGAGGCTGTTGGCCGGACCGGTTCATGCACAACAGATTGTTGTGGGCCCCACCACAATATCCGCACATTTTTGTGCGCGTGCAGTCCCTAGCCATGTGTGGCCCGAGGCACAGGAAACACCAGCTCCGCTGCTTGGCCATCCGGCGCCGTCCCTCAACCCTAAGTTCCCCGAACTTATTGCAATTGGCCACAGCATGGCCAATCTGCCTACAACATGGGCAGGTCTCACTATGTGGGGTCAATGCACTCACAGTCCCATACGACTGCCGGTTGGTGCGGTCCTTCCTCGTCGGAGGGCCCCTGCTCACAGCGCTCCCGGCAGCTCTCTGTGGCTCCGAAGGATGGGTGACCGTCAACCCCAAATTCTCTGCCCGTCGAGCCTCCTCTTCCAAAAATCCGACCAAGTCGGAGAAGGCGGGCAGGTCCTCGGCCGACCGCCCGTGAGACTGTTCGAAACGAGTCTGCACGTCAGCGGGTAGGCGGGAAAGTACAATGTACAGCAGTAGGTACGACCATTCACCAACCGGAAGTCCAAGATTCTCTAGAGCCTTGGTGACGGACAACAACGGGTTCAAAACCTCCGTCTGTATGGCCCCGACCTTGTTCACAACCGGGATACTAAACAAACGGTTCAGTTGGGCATCGGCCAGCCTCCGTTTGTTATGGTAACGTCTGACCAACAATTGTCTGGCCGTTTCATAGTTACCCTCCGTAACTGTCAAATGAGCGACCAGCTCCCTAGGCTCACCCCTCAATGCTGCCACCAGCTGAGCCATCTTGACAGACTTTGTAATGTCCGATCGCATGTGCACCAAACTGTCGAACAGATTGATGAAGCTCATCCATTCACCGGACACTCCGTCAAAGGTAGGCATAGTTATGGCCGGTAACCTGGACCCTGAACCCTGAAGCGGCAGAGGTGCTTCAATGTCACCACCATGGCTGGACTCGCGCTGTCTACGTATGTCCGCAGCCTTCTGCGTGATAGCAGCTGCCATCTCCATACATTGGTCGACATCCCCTAGCAACCGTGACAGCCTGTCAGGTGCGCAACCATCAACTGATTCCGCCTGCGCGGACAATTCGAGCACCCTATTGTAACGTTCCTTAACGTCCATAGACCGCTCCAATACCACATCATGCCTATCTAAACGGTCTATCAGACCGTGTGCGGAGGAAAACCATCTGAGTTCCTTAGAAACACCCTTCTGGATTTCAGATAACGACATGATCGGAACGATACTTACTCACAATTTGCAGTAACTCAATTATATTGGACCCTCCAGTCTATAACCCAAACGAGGGAACCCTAAACCACAACTTAAACAATGCTGTTTTCCTTAAACAATAGGAACCGAGTTTTATATCTATATAAATTCTGTAAATACAATTTAGTTTCCCTTTATCACTACAACATACACAGATAGTCAATATTAGTTCAAGTTATAAATTGCTATAACTGAAAACAATGTAATAGCCTGCTATCAATAGATGTAACTACCTATGTTAACCAAACATTCATTAGCATTACTAGACCACTAATAGATTGACTAACTGGTACTTCAATGCAAATTTCAACTCAATATCTTTCTGTCTACTACCAGCAATAGACCTATAGCTTACAATACTACCAATCTATGTGGATACAGGAACAACACCAAGTTAGCTAATAACCGCCTATACCTACAGATTGATAGTCCCAAATCGTGGGTTCCTGGAGCCCTTGACGGCTGCAAATCTCAGGAAACCACGCTCTTGCTACCAAAATGTTCAGGCTTCTCGGCACCTAATGACCTCGCAGGGGCCCATCAGCTACGAGGTAGCGTAGCGATCAGATGCCAAGAAGTTGTGAACGTCGGCGATTCACCGAGCTATTAATTATGAATCTATCTGACCTGGTCTGTGCTTCGTTCCCGTCAAACTCCTGTCTCTCTGCAAGGCCCGGGTGCACCCTAGGCTCTTCTTGGTAGACAGGTTCTTCAGCCAACCAGGTATGGCTGGCAGGCCAGCTTCGACGAGCACAGTGTTCCAACACAGGTTATGTTACGTGGGAAAAACCAATCGGCCACGTAAATGCGAACTTTATCTGGTTCGGGGAACCACAAAACACTCAGCTATATAGACAATCCTGAGGGGAACCCGAATACAATCCAGATGGCTTACGATTTAATTTCAATGCCCTAATCAATACGCGTTACATCGCGAGGGCTTTTGTCTGTCAGTTGTCAAAAAACTGCCAGGTTGGCATCAACGTCAAATTCAAAATGGCCGTTCAGAAACCATCGATCGAATATCGATTTGGAATCGAACAACCAGCGTTTAACAATAAATTATTAACTGTGAACCAATTCAAGGTTAAAGACAATACACCATTAACATCATCAAATTCTCCTTTTTGTCTTTCAATTTTGAAGACCAGTGAAGTATCATCAGCAAACAACACTATGTCAGTTAATTTCTCCACCATGAAAGGCAGATCATTAATATATACCAGGAATAAGAAAGGGCCTAATATGGAACCTTGTGGAACGCCAATTTTAACACCCGATCCATCAGATTTTACGCCGTTAACTTCTGCCTTTTGAATTCTATTGCTTAGGTATGATCTTAGTAGATCCAACGCTTTATTTCTAACTCCGTAATGATTTAATTTAATTAATAGCGTATTATGATCAACACAATCAAACGCCTTCGACAGGTCGCAAAAAACTCCGATAGCATCCTGTGCGGCCTCCCATGCAGAATAAATATGAGATATAAGGGTAATACCTGCATCCGTAGTCGATTTACCCCTAGTGAAACCGTATTGTTTGGCGTGGAGTTGTTACATAGTATCCTGAGTCAAAGTAAAGTTATGAATAAAATTATTCATGTCGAAATATAAAATAGCATCACTATGATGACACGTTATATTGTATAGATGCATGTTCATTCTATGTACACTTTTATTTTGTTTCCCCGATAAATTAGTACAATAAGGAAAGTTACATAGAATAAACTTGCACTTCGTCTTATTATATAAATTGAGCAGTACCTCTATACCGGTATCTAATGCACTCCGACTAATGTTTGAGTGGTTTCCTACCATAATAACAATGGTAGTTTTTTCATCAAAATTCCCTACAGCTATCTTTTTTATAATATCCTCAAAGGAACTATTAGGACAACAATTATTTGTCACTTGTTGCTTAAGGCCATAATGCAAAAACATACCAAAATCTACACCTATCTTATCTGAATAAACCACAGTTCTTTTATTTGCTATTGTTCTTCTCGGAGCACGATTTGAGGTGAGTGGCGGGACACTCGTGTTGGAGTGCGGTGCGATGCACGTGCCAGCGGGCGGCGCGGCAGTCGCGGTAGCGAGCGGTGCAACGCGTGTAACGGCGAGCGGCGCGGCCCTCGCGGCAGCGTGCAGCATGACACACGACTCAGCAGGCAGCGCGACACGCGCGTCACTTAGCGGCGCGGCGCTCGCGCTGATGAGCTGTGATAGCTGTGCACCTATCGTTCATTTTCAAGGCTATGTCCAAAGCCTTGTATGAGATAAGAAATATCTTTTTGATTGGTTCAACTAAAAATACATCCCTTCCTAATTGCTTAACAAAACAATGACATGAAAAACAAAAGAAAATATCAAAAGTTGGCTAAGTAATATATGTAAAATGAAAGGGGTACAGAGGGTAAGTAACCAAGGTCATCAAGCAGGTAAAGCCACTCACGATGGCTGATGAACGACATATGTTTGAATGTGTGGACAGAAGTTTCAAGAGCGTTATCATTATCACAATACAAACTGTTGTTAACTGTACTTTTTACAATCCTCTTTGGCCGAGTGCGAGTTGCTTTTCATTTAAATAATAATGGTCGAAAAAAGCTTCGGCCCCTAGCGGCAACAACCCACATAAACTATTATTACAATCAAATTTTAGGTGGTACGAAGTTCACCGGGTCAGCGCTAGTTGCCAATAAGAAGGGATATTACAATGTTCAAAATAACAAAAATGACAAGACTGCATGGGGTTAATCTAACTCAACACAGAACTCGATGTTAATTATTATTATTATTACTAGCCTATATCTTTCCACTGCTGGGCAAAGGCCGCTCTTCCCTTCATCCACTCTTCGTGTTTATATTTTTGTACTTATTTATTCCTGCCTATTATTTATAATATTGATATTGCCATATTTATATGAATTTGTATTTGTATTACTTTTTTTTAATAGATCAAAAAATCAATCTGTGGGAATTTCTTCGCCCTGCTTCACTCACAGTGGTCCAATCTAGGATAAATTGTACAGGCAACCCTGTACTAACTTTCTCGCATGATGCTTTCGGTGTTGTTATTTAAATAATAGTTTGTGGATATTCGTGTGCAGGCGTTTAAGAGACGTTTTAAGAAGTTCTAAGATATTATGCAGGGTCTAACAGAAAAGGAGTTACAAGCCGAAAGGTGGTTCTTAGGAACATTATTCTGAACAACTTTTACTATGGAACCGACGTAATCAGAGCAACTTTATTTCTTATCTCAGTACATTTCGGGCCAAGCTCTCACCTGAGTTATATGGTGGAATTGGAAATAAAGTTTATCTCATTAAGTCGGCCCCATACTAAAAGTTGTTCAGAATGAAATCCCTAACAACCACTCCACCATACAAAACAACTCCTTTCTACTTTAACCATGCCCCGCACTATGAGCTTATCCCGCCCGCCGCCTAATGTACTGGATATATGGCACTGTGTGCATATTGTATGGGAGCCACTATTTTTAGAGTTTTGCGGTAATAACCAAGTATGCCATGTTATAGATGATTCTAAGAGATACTATGACGAAAAGTTTGAAAAAAAACGTTAGTCCCGTTTTTGAATGAACTCAATAAATGTGTTTGATTTGTATGAATTGAAATATAAATTAAATAATCAAGTTATCCAAAAACAAAAAAAAAACGTCCTAGATATTTACAAAATAACCCCCAATACAAAATTTCATCCAATTTGGTTCAGTGGTGTAGGCTCTAGAGCTGACAACGGAAAACCATCCATACATACATGCATATGCATATACACGCATACATACACATTTGTTTTTTTTTTCACTTTTCGGACTAATTCAACAATAGAGAACCTAGCCTAACCCCATCAAAATCTCAAACTCGATTTTTTTTACGATTACAATACTTCCTTAATTTTCACTTCGTTCAACTCGAAAGTAAAAAAGGGCAAACAAATAAGTATATGAAAATACCTACAGTAATAAAGAAATTTTTATTTGATTTGTTGACATTTCAAAATTTAGATAAGCGAACTACAGAGGCCCTTAACTAAACAATGTTTACGTTTTTTCAGTGTTATCAGATGAAGAAAGGCATGAGAGGAAGCGACATTCAGCCATGCTGTATCAGAGCTATCTGAACAGATCCGGCCCCAAGAACTTAGGCGCCAAGGAGATCCCTGAGGTAAACCTAAGTGCAAAGATTTTCATAGAGTGTACTGACAGCATGCTGCAGACTTGTCGAATGCAGCCCAAATCAATTTCACTGAGATACTATTACCTAGATTATACAGTCCCCTCTTGGCGCACAGTCGCATAAAATCGATAGATACAGTTTTCGCCAAGTTTTTTATCGTCGGTTGAGTTATTATTATTGATATTATTAATTCTTCAGCAAAATACACGGCCAATTTCTTTAATGTTTTAAAAATTTCAGGGTGCCCCAAATTGCCTGAAAAACTGCGCGTTTCTGCTCACTGGGATATTGGATTCTTTTGAGAGGGATGAGATCGCAGAAGCTATTTCGAAATACGGCGGATGTATTAAGAGTGGAGTGACCAAGAAGGTAAGACGAGATTAATTACCTACTTTATTGTATTCAATAAAACTAATTTAATTCTCTCTCTCTCTCTCACTCTCTCTCTCTCTCTCTCTCTATCTATCTATCACTCTCTCTCTTTTTCTCTCTCCTAACATATATATATCTCAGCCGGTTTAGTGATAGTTGACTTGAGGGCAGTTGTTAATAACAAAAAATGCGCTCGCGAATGTGAACCGAATCCGAATAAATATATCCGCACTCACGTGTGTCCGAACTATTCCGAACGCACGAAGTGTCAACTTGCCGAGGGGATTCCCCCTTTACCCAGTCGACTATAACCAATAATAACTTATGTATTGATTGTCCGATAATTATTAAGAAGTACACCATACTTGTGGGGCACTGAAGAAGACCAATTAAATAAACATACTTCTGTTATAGGTGACGCATGTCTTGGCTGGCAACGATGCCGGTCCAGCGAAACTTGCCAAAGCCGAAGATTTAGGAATCAAAGTCATAAGCGAAGACGACTTCCTAAAAATTATCAGAGACTCAACAACAAAAAGTAAAGATGTTCCTAAAAACAAAGATGTGCTGAACGGTTCTACGGTTGATAAGAAACCTAAAAGGGATAATTCTTCTGAAAGTAAGAGTAAACCGAAATCAGCTGAAAAACCCAAAGCAGCGTCTGAAGACAAAATGAAAAGCTTTGAAGATAAAATTAGAAAGAGCTTTTATTCAAAAACGAAGGATGTTCCTATATCTATAGATTCGTCACCAGAAAAAGATATTAAACCAAATATAAGTGTATCTAAAACTGATGTTAAATTTGAAAAGCCTCAAGAAACTGCTGAAGCAAGTTGCAGCAAACAGAGTGGTAAGGTATTTTCTAAATATTTCTACACTTGATGACTCGATGGCTGATCTAATGCATTCTATTGCAACTTTTGAAATATTGGCTGCCATATGGTTTGCATTAGCTATCTCAGTGCTCTCTGCACTATCTCCGCGTTCCGATCATAAGAGTATATTTTATCTGCTTTCGATTACTAAACTAATGAATATTCAGTTGTTGGTACTTTGTAAATCTAAAAGTCATGTGAAACGTCACAACCAAATATTTATGGTATATTTTTTACAGAAATAAAGAAAGAGCCATCAGTGTCAATACCAGCACCGAACTCATTGATGTGGGTGGACAAATACAAGCCACAATCTGTGAAGCAGGTCATCGGACAACACGGAGACGCTAGTAATGCTAAAAAGTAAGTTGGTATCATAGCTGCGGCGATGGGCTAGCCCTCTGTCAGCCAGAATGGAGAATCTAATTATAAACTCAACGTGGCTACGTCCTGCTCTGCCACATGATCTCTGCGAAAAGCCGTGATGCTATGTTCGTTTGTTTTTGTAAGTTACACCACAAGGTGCTCATACCAAACATATTACAATTAGTAACCCTTCGTAATCCAGAGATGGCGCTAGAAGTAACGCTTGTAATTCAAACACCATGGCTTCAGTCAACATACTTCTAGAAGTCACTTATCTTATAAATGCCACAAAATTGCAAATAGGTTGGATTGTTGTGTAGCTTATATCTACATCTATAATATCTATTAAATGTAAATAAAATATGAAGTGCAGCATTAAAAGAGGCAAAGAAAAATCGGTTGTTGTTCTCTTGAAGGAGAACTTCCCCTGCCTCAATAATGGAATGCAATCCGAGTCGCAAATTAGCTACTTTCTACTAAAATAATAATTATAAATGTAGCTCATTAATGTCCCCAACGAGGGGCACAGGCCTTTACCCGGAGACGAGTAAGATTAAGCCATACTCTACCACGCTGGCTCAGTGCAGGTTTGTGAAGGGGTTTTACGACCACTACCACGTAGCGATAGTAGCCGGGCCTACAGCTTAAATTGTCATCCGAAACACTGAAAGTCTGATAATGTACTTAAGATAAATCAATTATCTCATTGGTACATAGTCAGGAATCGAACCTGCATCTCCTATGCTTCTAAAAGCAAGCGTGAAACCCATTAGACCACGGAGCTCGTTACGTTCGTACTTTCTACTATTACATATTTTTTAAATCACGAATATAATCACAATGCTTGTTAAGTTTATATTGGTCAACCCAATGCGGCAATGCGCTCAAAGACAAAGAGTCGAAAAACTTTTTTTTATCAAAGTAGTTTAGATTAACTCTTTAATAGCGCCATCTCTGGCCACTGCACTGTTTACATTTCCCAGGGCCACCTCGTGGTATTTGCAATATTGCAACAGTGTTGCACCAAGCTACATAGTCCTTGAGTTATTGACGGATGCAACATCTCTGATTACACCGGTGACATAATTTTGATCTACGTGGTCTTTCTGTATTGGCATAATATAATGGTACTACCCGTGGACCTGTCAAATGACGTCAGCCAAATAGTGACGGAAGGATCAGCTAAAAATAAAGGAATCAATATTATATTATTATATTTTTTTTTTATTTAAGTACACAATTTAATATGAAATTATTATAACATACAAAAATATATGAAAAATTGAAATATTATAAAAATATATCCACACCAGAGATATCGCCCGCGTCGTTAACATCATCTGTTGAACCATCTGTACCATCATCACTTGAAATGCTGTCACTGTCTTCTCCCCCTAATGAAATAATTAGTTCTCTTTCTTGACATTCATATAATCTGTCATTGTTCCAAAACTTCTCTCTTAATCGATCAACATGAGTGCATATTTTTTTCCAATCATCGGGGGTTATAGATTGCATAGCTTCCTTGGTCAATCGCTCTGTATCTTTCTCTGATTGGTCTACATCTTTATCTGCCACCTTTTGTTTCATTAAATTCCAAATATATTCAATTGGATTCAGGAAGCAGTTATAGGGCGGCAGACGTAGGACTTCATGCCCATGATATCTAAATATTTGATCGACAAAATATACATTGTTGGGCTTATTTCTTGAAATTAATAAATACAATTCTCTTTTGGCATTTTTTTTGTCAGATTCAATGTTATTTACTATTTTGTAACCATGTTTGATTACATATTAACGTGCACTAAAATTTGGCGTCCTATTCGCCTGTTTACTATGGTACGGTGCATTATCCATAACAATTATTCCAAGGGGAGGAAGATTTGTTATCAATCTTTCCTCGATCCATTTTGTAACATTAGACGCGTCCATTTCATTATGGTTATCCGCGGTTGTGGATTTACACTTATAGAAAAGGTCGGCTCCTTGTATGAAACCATTCTCACCTGCGGCGTACCACAATCCAGCGCTGACCAGGACTGATTTTTTCTGACGCTCGAATCATTACTGTTTTGCCAACATTTAGAGACAGTTTAGTGACAATGTATCTATCTATCTATCAGTATATGGGAGAAAAGGATGATCCTTCAAATTTCAGACCAATATCTGTTCTTCCAACACTAAGTAAAATATTTGAAAAGATTATACTAAATCAAATGCTCTCACACTTCAACCGTACAAAACAACTTCACGCCAAACAATACGGTTTCACTAGGGGTAAATCAACTACGGATGCAGGTATTACCCTTATATCTCATATTTATTCTGCATGGGAGGCCGCACAGCATACTATCGGAGTTTTTTGCGACCTGTCGAAGGCGTTTGATTGTGTTGATCATAATACGCTATTAATTAAATTAAATCATAACGGAGTTAGAAATAAAGCTTTGGATCTACTAAGATCATACCTAAGCAATAGAATTCAAAAGGCAGAAGATAACGGCGTTAAATCTGATGGATCGGGTGTTAAAATTGGCGTTCCACAAGGTTCCATATTAGGCCCTTTCTTATTCCTGGTATATATTAACGATCTGCCTTTTCCACCACCATGAGGTGGAGAAAATAACTGACATAATGTTGTTTGATGATGATACTTCAATGGTCTTCAAAATTGAAAGACAAAAAGGAGATTTTGATGATGTTAATGGTGTATTGTCTTTAAACTTGAATTGGTTCACAGTTAATAATTTATTGTTAAACGCTGGTAAAACCAAGTGTATCAAATTCACACTTCCAAATGTCAGGCAAGTTGAGACCAGTTTAGTGTTAGACAACAGCACGTTAGAATTAGTAAACGATACGAAGTTTCTTGGAATAACCATTGATAGCAAATTGCAGTGGGGACCCCACATAGATAAATTGGCTGGTAAATTAAGTTCTGCTGCTTACGCTGTTAGGAACATCAGACAAAGCACGGATGTGGCTACATCTAGGCTAGTATATTTAAGTTACTTTTATAGTGTGATATCCTATGGTATCTTGTTGTGGGGGAAAGCAGCGGATATTCAAACTATTTTTATTTTACAGAAAAGAGCTATTCGAGCAATTTATAATTTAAAACGAACAGACTCCTTAAGAGAGAAAGAAAAGAAATTGACATACTAACAGTAGCTAGTCAATTTATTTTCGGAAATATAATGTATGTAAGCAAGAACCTTACAACATTTTCCAAACTTAGCAATAGCTGTAATGTTAACCTAAGAAATAATCACAGACTATGTGCGCCCCGATTTAGACTCGCGAAGGTTAGCAATTCTTTCAAGGGTCAGTGCATTCTCTACTATAATAAGATACCTCTGGAGATTTTGAAATTGCCATTTGAGCAATTTAAAAAGCATGTTAAAGCGACTTTGTCGAAAATGGGATATTACAATGTTCAAGATTACTTAAATGACAGGACTGTATGGGATTAATCTGGCTCAACACAGACCTTGCTGTTAATAATTTTGTGATTATTTATTCCTGCTTATTAATCGTAACAATTATTTTTTCATAATTGTATTAGTTAAGCTCAAACTATTTTTAAAAGAGATCTAAAAATCAATCTGTGGTAATTTCTACGCCCTTCTTCTCCCACAGTGGTCCAATATAAAGAAGAGGCAAAAAATGACGTTTGCTTAGTATATGTAAATATCTACAGTAATAAAGTACTTGGCTTTGACTTTGACTATCCATGTTTCATCAATAAATGTTATAGATTTTTTTTACCACCACGTTTGTCATTTTCTTTCAATCTTCTAAGATACTTTGCTCTCCAAGCCGCTATTTCTGTATCAAAATCACGTTTTCTTTTGCATTTTAATATATTTATATGTCCCTCAATGCGTCTTTTTGACCGGGAAAGTTGAGTTCTTGTTTTGCGATTCCAATTAAAGTAGGTATTTATTTTCAAGTAGTATAAAACTTTCAACCATATTGTGAATTGAGCATAAATCGAAATAGTCTAGGTTTTTTTCCGTTTTGTGCCTGGTGTAGGCAGCTTAATAATAGATAGATGAAATACTAGGTTGTGGTTGCTGACCGCATTCTTGAACGGACAGGTTTTTCTCGGGATTCGCGTCCCTCCCTTTTCCGCCAACCTTTGTATTTCTTTGGCTCTTATTTTTATTTCACTTTTTATTTTCATGATTGTTGATTTTAATACACCGGTAGCCGCACAAGCCCTTTTCGTTGCTTGTTCAACGGGTAAAATAAACGAACCATGTTTCTTCATTGTCATTTATTACTTTTAGAATTAAATTGCGCTCTCTACTATGTATAGTTTTACCCATTGTAAAACTAAAAGAACGTCATTATTATACTACAAACAAAAATTGTATAACAAACACTTAACAACATAAAACACAACAAAAAACAAAGAACTTTAACAATAAAATTAATTTCAAGAACGAATGAGCGTATACACGTGCGTCGGCCCTTGCGTTTGCAACGGGGTACTAAACTACTAGTACTAGTATTAGCAATTAGGCGAGATGTGTGAGATATATGTTGTTGGCACAAGCTGTCAGACTGTATCCGTAATACCGAAATCAGACGCCGAACCAAGGTGGCTGATGTGGGTAAGCGGATAGCACGGCTTAAGTGCTAGTGGGCAGGACACTTGGCAAGTCGAGAAGACGGAAGATGGACCAGATCGGTGACAGAGTGGTGGCCAAGAGGAGGCCGAAGATCGGTCGGCAGACCATCAGCGAGATGGTCCGACGATGTGGCGAGGGTGGCAGGACAGCAATGGACGCGGGTTGCGCGGGACCGTACTGAATGGCGTGTTTATGAGGAGGCTTATAGCCAACAGTGGGTCTCCTGAGAGGCTGATGATGATGATGAGAAGTGTGATTGGATGGGAATAATTGAACGAGTAACTTTCGTGTGTTGAGTAAATAATACCGATTCAGTACCGGTAACACTTAATTTATCATTTTTAATTCTCATGGTTCCAGACTAATAAACTGGCTAACAAAGTGGTATGTCAATAGAAGAGAGAAGATACCGAAGCCCAGTCCGTGGGCCAAGAAAGACGATGGCGCTTACTACAAAGCTGTCTTGTTATCCGGACCGCCGGGAGTGGGTACGTTACGAATTCTCTTGTTAGAAAAAATTTTCACCGCATTTATTTGTATTGTTTTCCAATATTGTGCAATAAAACATTCAAACAGTCACATACTTGCTTAGATCATTTAACCAGATGGATACTTCATGTGACCCAGTGTCTATGAAAAAAGGCCGCCACACGGTCGGTGGGGGGCGAGGTAGCTCACACAAACACATGTTAAACTAATACATTTTTCGGTTACATCGTTAAGCACGCACACGACAAAATTGTCATAAACATGTAAACTCACGCACCTCATTCACAAACAGGGACATCTATCTACACGATAAAATAACGTCAACTGAGTCAACAAGTTAGTGTTTGAAAATGTCGATATATCAGTATCGATTAATTCTGTTATAGTGTACGACAATAGTTTTTTTTATTTTTTTTATTTATTTACACAAAATTTTACATAGTTACTCATTATGGGAACACCACTTAAACCACTGGGGTTTGTGTGTGGTGTGATCTACTCATTAATTATCGTATTTAAGTTAGCAATAGCATTATTTTAAATATTCAATTACATCATTAATAAATCAATTACATAATATTCAATGGTATTCATGACATTCAAAAACATAATTTTAAAATTCAATATAATTAGTAGGTACATTTCTCAAGAACTATTCCGTCTTTCTAGTTTTTATGTAAAGTGTGATTTGAGTTTAGCTTTGATATTAGTTTGACTGATCGAGTCTCTAATGTCGGGAGGTAAGGTGTTTATTAATCGCGTCATCATGTATGAGCTCGTCCGCCGGCCATAGCTATTGTTTGCGCGCTCGGTAACCAGTTTACCTTGCGCCATTCGCCTGGTCACTACAGGGTGTTTGATTTTTGTCTGTCTTTGTAGTCAAAGAACTGCTCTTTGAGGAGGCAATAGTTGACTTTGTCAGTGACTGGTAGTACTCCGCAGTGCCTAAAAAGTCGGAGATCATCGTCGTCATGGTTGTTTTTGATCTGAGTTGGGGCAATTATTTTAAGTAATCTAGTCTGTAGTTTTAGGATTAAGCTAAGGTATGTGCTATAAGTACGTCCGTAGCTGGAGAGGCCCTAAGTTATTACTGAATCTCCTAGGGCAATGTAGAGCATTAGGCGAATTTTATATGGTATTTGATTCCTTATGATCCAAAAAACTGCCAGAAGCGATCTCAGTTTATCACAAACGCGTTCTACGTGTGGACCCCAGTTGAACTTGCTGTCCATCACCAACCCCAAGTATACGTGTGTGTCGACGTTTTCCACTAGACCGCAGTCGCAGCTTCCAGCGTCGCAACTACTATGCATGCAGGCGTGGGTGGGAGTGGGCAACAATGCCAACCTCTGTCTTGTCCTTGCAGTAGGGAGACTTTATGTGGAGTAGTTTGGTCTTCTGGGCGTTTAGAACCAGTCCCGCGTCATGGCACCATTTGGACAGGATGTTAGTGCTCATTCGCACCGGCGGTTACCCGCCGCGCGGTTAACCGCGCGGCCTGCCGCATTCTTCATTTAATATGGAACGGCCTATGATCGTACGCACTTGACCGCCTCTAAATTTCAACCGCCGCGGTTGAAAGGATGGCCGCGGCCCGCCTCGCGGTCAGCCGCCGTCTTATCTAGACGCACTGGCGGTTCATTCAGTTTGCGGCGAGACGCCGATGAGTTTGCACGTGCGCAAGAGGACAGTTTCCGAGTGCAGCTATGAGCTTCGACACCGAAAAATTCAAAGTTGAAATTCAACAACGAGAAGCTATTTGGAACTCTGAAGCAGGAATATATAGCAAAAGAGATATAAAACGTAAACAATGGGAAGAATTGGTAGATATTTTTGGGAAGGAGGAGATGACAAAACAAGAAAAGAAGAGTTTTGGTTAGTATGCATTTATTACTTAACTATCACCAGGGCTCGGAATAGGCAGACTATAATTACCTAAAATTTTCGACAAGTGAGAAGATATAATATAAGATTTATATCGTACAAAAATACAATACATACGAGTACAATAGTTTTAGGATGTTAATTTTATGTTTTGTCATAAAGTTTAGGTAAATATAGTCAGCCTAATCCGACCTCTGACTATCACACATAGGAGGCCCTTAATAATAAATAATACAAAAGCTCCAGCTGTAACTAAATCATATTTCTTTGCCATTCTAATTTCCCATCAGTCATAAAATATTCTGTATCTCAACGCAGTTTTTTCGTTCCTTCTTAACCCTGGTGATACATTTTCTGGTAAGGGGCTACTGAGTGTGTCTTCGAAACTATAACCATCTCGATCTCTTACAAAATTTTAAAAACTTTCTTTGCGTACACGGGCGCATCAAATTCTTAGACAACGCAAATGCCTCGTCGCCTACAAAAACGAATGGGAGACAAGTCTCGCTGCTTTGTGATATAAGTTCAGGCTGTGGAATATCCAATTGGTTGTTTTGCATTTTTCTATAGAAAGCCGAATTTTGAAATATTGACGAGTCACTGAATTTACCAAAAGCTCCAATATCAACCATTACAAATTTATAATTACTGTCGCATATTGCAAATAAAACTAAAGAGAAAAAACTTTTATAATTAAAGCACATCGATCCAGTATTATTAGGTGCAGTACATCTTATGTGCTTGCCGTCAACTGCACCTAAGCAGTGAGGAAATTGTGTTCTTTGAAAGAAGTCATCAGCAATTTTTCTCCATTCGTCTTGTCTTGGTTCAGGCAAACAAACATCTTTCAAACAAAACCAAATTGCAGAACAAACTAGTCGTATTATTTCTCCTACAATGCTTACTCCGATTCTGAATGTATAATGTAGTTCTGCGAATGTACAACCTGTTGCAAAATATCTGAAACAAACATTTTATTATTTGTATACGCGACGTCAAGCGGGCACCAGCTCCAGGGTCTGATACAGTAAAAAACCCGGCCAAGTGAGATTCTGACTCACGCACGTAGGGTTCCGTAGCATCGCAAAAGAAAATTAATATTATTGTTATTATTTATTACTTTTAAGCGCTGGCTTTTATTTTAACTGTTTCAGACCCTGTATGATCAGGCCCACCAGATCAGCTGGTGCCCGCTTAACGTCACGTTTTGGGACACCTTATATGTATAACTTATCTCAAGTTTTCTTTTTATTGTTCTAGGAAACGACTTGCAAAGGAAATGGAAGAATATTAGGGACAATTATGTGAAAACTCTAAGAGACAGTGTTACCAGGAGTGGATCAACGGCTAAGAAAAAGACTAAATACATATTTTACGATACTTTGATGTTTTTAAAGGATACAGTATCTATCAACGAAACTGATTCAAACGTGCAAAGACAAGAAAATGAGAGTAATGAAAATAACAGTGGCACATTTGTTCCCCCAGTGCCAAAGCGAAACAAGAAGAAAAGCAAAGAGGATGACATAGGACCTTCATTGATTAACGCCCTAAATAGGAATATAGACGCAAAAAAGGAGGAAGAAGATGAAGATAGACATTTCTTTTTATCGTTGGTTAGTGAAATAAAAAAGGTTCCAGAACATCAACGCCTACGTACAAAAGGTAAAATAATACAAGTCCTGTCTGAAGCCCAAATGTCTGGACAATATTCTAACGCTAGTTGGGATTACGTGGGGCCAAACTACAACAAAGGGCCATCTCAAGGATATCAGACACCATCATTTGTTAGAAATAATAATCCACCAGCACCACCTTCAGTTCAACCAACTTACCGTAGCGAACATTCAACATGGAATCAAGAATCTGTATCCTCTCCTGAATCAACACATTCACAAAATACACAGATATCTACTAGTTTAGAATATGTCGAACTTTTTAATGATTCTCAATAATTTAATACGTATTTTTATTATTGACCTACATTATAATTAAAATGCACAAGAAGTTTTATTTATTTAACATACCTTAGTGCAATTACTAATTTCTCCTCAGGTGGGATACAATCACGAAATTGAGTATCTTGTCCTTTGATGGTGTCATGTAAAACGTTGAGTAATTCTTCAAATGACGCAACACTCATTCTAACATAACCAAAAAATTTATCTGCGTACTTCTTTAGTTCTTGAAAAGAACTTGCGAACTGGCCAGATTCTTTACGTGTTTCCATTAGAGGGTGAATCCAGTATCTTTTTTTTTTATTTTTTCGTAATTTTCGTTGTTGGGAGTAATGATAGAGAACACAAGCTATCTGGCGGTTCAACCGCCTGTCGCGGTTGATTGAACCGCCTCCCAACCGCGACAGGCGGTTGAACCGCCGCGAATGAGCTCTTAAAATCGGCGTGTAGTTTGTTTTTTGCCACAGTTACGTCCCTGTCAGCCACTATGAGACACGTATCGTCAGCAAATTGATAGGTGGTGCTCTGTTCAATTGGGATGCTCATGTCATTAACATATGTTAGAAAATGTAGTGGCCCTAGGAACGATCCTTGGGCTGTACCTTGGCTAGTAAGGATGTCTTCGCTCACTACATGATCGATTTTGACATTATATTTACGTGCCTCTAGGTAGTTTGTGCACCAACATAGTACAGGACCTAGAATGCCACAAGCGTCTAGTTTGGCCACTATTTTGGTGTGATCCAGAGTATCAAAAGCACGCGAAAAATCAATAAACAGAGCAAGGACTTGTTTTTTATCATCTAAATGTGCGTTAATGTCGTCCGTAAATTTAGATAAAAGTATAGTCGTACTTTTTTTGGGTTGAAAGCCGAATTGATTGGGATTTAGTATGTCGTTATAATGGAAGAATTTATGTAGTTGTCCACAAACAAATTTTTACAGATTTTATCTATTGAGGAAAGAAGTGATATAGGACGGTAGTTGCTCATCTCGTTACGTTTGCCCCGTTTAAAGACTGGTCTCACGCACCCTTGTTTTAGTTCATTTGGATAGAGACCCGTTTTTATACTCGTGTTTATTAGATTAGATATTGCTAGGGAAACTCGGTCGTTTACTATGGGAATTTGTACATCACTGACTCTGATGCCATCAAGGCCAGGTGCCTTGTTACTAAGTTGGATGTTATCAATGAGATATTTGGTATTTTATATGCATACCTGTAGTATTTCAATTACTTTAGACTTAGCACTTGCTGGACGGTGAAGGAAAACACTGTGAGGAACCCTGCATGCATAATTTACGAAGAACTCCAAGTCCATTGGCATGGTGAGACTAAATGTTATGGGTCACTGTCCAGTCTCCAGCATGAATTTGCTTCATAAATAAAAGTCACCTAATACAGCGTGACATTTAATTAGCTGGCCATGTTTTTGGGAAAAGAAAAAAGTTGGATGTGGCAATACTCCAGCTCATAGAAGCATACAGATTAGCGAAGCTCAATGTTTTAAATCAACGATAACGATTGATTGTTAGATCTTAAGATTTTGATCTAAGCACGTGTTAAAAATCCGAATAAAAATGTTTACATACAGGTGCTTTTTAATTAGCTGACCATATTTTGGCCATATATATATATATATATATATATATATATATATATATTATGTATATATATATATATAATGCCTTGGGGCCTTGAGAGGGTATACTATTTTCAGGGCGCCTCCTTGCTTCTAGTCAAATCTTTGCCTAAAGATCTCTTCAGTATTTCCTTGTTTATGGGTGTTTTTGGTACTTTTTGTATGGTGGACATTCGAAAAAAATACGTATAAATTTCCATCCGGTCACACTGTTACTCGTTTGGATGTGACTATAGTTTCTTCGCAGGTAAAACAACCACGGTGTCGCTAGTGTGCAAGGAGATGGGCTTCGACATGGTGGAGTTCAACGCTTCAGACACTCGGAGTAAAACGCTCATTAGAGAACAGATTGGAGAGCTGTTGACTACTACCTCACTTTCGGGGTTCGCTAAAGGTATGCGTAGAATATTAATTCGCTTAACAAAATGAGTTGAGATGGAATCCCATCTCAACTCATTTTGTTAAGCGAATTAATATTTAATACATGGCAAGTTCAATCGAACTTGCCTTGTATTATTTTAGTTGTATTAGTTTAGATTTCTTGACGACCCGAATGGCCGAGTCGGCAGTGACCCTGCCTACGAAGCCAAGGGTCCCGGGTTCGAGTCCCGGTGGGGGCAAATATTTGTTTGATGAGAACGGATGTTTGTAACCTAGTCATGGTTGTTTATCTATCTAAGTATGATATTTATCTATATAAGTATGTGTATCGTTGTCTAGCACCCAAGATACAGGGAATCCTACTTTGGGGCTAGATCAATGTGTGTAAATAGTGTCCAAGGTATTATTATTATTATTATTATTATTATTAACATTAGATTACATTTGGTTGAATGTATCAGATGGGTTCCCTACGTGACTTCAAAAGTCATTTGATCGATTTTAATTTCACTGAACACCACCGAAAGGCCCTGGGAAGCATTTGTTTTATTTCTCCCGTCACCTAAGGCAGTATGTATGCTTCCCATTGCCCATCAGTGGGACGCAGGGTGGCTGATGATGCTATGCTTTCAATACCTACCTACCTGCCTGCCTACCATGCGAGAGGTCCCGGGTACGATCCCCGGCTGGGCATAAAGAAAAAATAAAAAACAGGTCTTGTGATGTCGCTGTTTCTGGTGCCCATGACACGGGATATACTAGTGTGGGGTCAGAAGCGATGTATGTGGGTGAATATAAATGTTAATGTTATGTTTAATCCCATCATATCGATAAAACGAGACATTGACTAAACGTTTTGTCGGTTAAACTAAACTAAACTGACTAAACGTAGGCAAGTGCGTTCTCGATGAAACATCGGTTAATTATAATTAAGGTTTCGTAGAATTAAGGTATCGTCCAACCGATCAATCGATCAAATGGTGTTCGGTGAAATGTAAATCGATCAATTGACTTTTGAAGTCTCATAGGGAACAGATTAGACTTCTCAAACTTCAAAGATGATTTTTGGGCTGAATGTTACCGCTTTCGCCCCAAAATTTCACAGTCACGAGCAGATGTCTATTGGACGCAGCTTATATTATCTGATTCAGATGCTATAGACCTTATGATGAATGATGAATGTGAGATGACTGAAGCGGTCTTCCACTGTACACATTTTTCCTGCTCTTATTAATGCAAAGGTGTGCATTTGTTGCAGGCGACACGGGAAAGTCGGCCGTCACCAAGAAACATGTTCTAGTCATGGACGAGGTAGACGGCATGGCGGGGAACGAAGATAGAGGTACATACATATATACACTCCACTCAGAACACGAGTCGCCATCTCATGTACTGGCAAAGTAGCAGCAGAACACAACTCTTCTCACATAATCGTTTTCTGATTGGTCTATTTGTCAATGGTATTGATATCAGAATTACATTATAAGGCTATACAGGCTTTATCAAACAAGACATATACTAAATACACTAGTAAATACGTATACTAGTAGAACCTGGTGTGCCTGTGCATTAAAGATAAGTAATACAATTAAAGGGGATGACTAAAGAACATTCAACAAATCAGCGATTTTTAGAATTATGTTCTGTCTATGTGTCTGTTTGTTCGAGGTCTAAGTCAAAACTACGGAATTATGAAGAACAAGAATAAATATAAAATAAATCTACATAATATCAGAATTGTGTATTTCAAGCAGTTGTATTTTGTAAACTCAATTTTGTGTTAAAAAGACAACATTTGACTATGACGTCACGCGCTAGTATTTCATATAATTCGTGAACAAAATTACCGTTTTGACACTTCCTAAAAAGTATCTTTATTGACTAGCAGTCGAATACCGTATTCCACAGCAGAATATGAGCACGAAGGTTTTGAAAGGAAGAACAATCAGTGACATGTCGCGAAAGGTATGTGTCCGAACACGGCAGCACTACTGCGCAGCTCTCTGGTCCCCGTACAATAATCTACCTTTCACTAAACTGCTCGGAAATGTGGCAAAAAATTATTATTAATGGCCGCTTTTTTATTATGTTGAATTGTTTGTTATGGTTCTGCCACGTGTCAACAGATGGCGCTTCATGTCGAGTCGGTTTTTATCGACATAGCGTGCGTCATGCCGTCGCGTCGGTAAAAGCGTGCCGCAATTGACAGCGAAGTCAATTGCGGTAGATGGCGGACCAAAGAGTTTCGATCATCTGAGGGCGGACTCCGCCAGGCGGAGCAAAGCGGCGGAGTTCCAAACCTAATTTATCAAAAAATTATTTTTATGTATTCCTAATTAATTTTATTTCCTCGCAGTAGTCGTGAAAAGCAGTATGTAATGTCTCGGCCAAAAGTGCAATATCCTCCTGCGGCTCGGCCCTGAAACTCCATCTATTGTTCACTTTCCAGCTTCTGTCGCGGTGGCAGCAGCACTGCTGCGTGCTGCCAAAGTTCCGAATAATATATAAATAAAATAATAAATATTAGAGAACAATCTTACACAAATCGAACTAGGCCCATAGTAAGCTCAACAAGGCTTGTGTTATGGGTACTAGACGACGACATATTTAATAGAGATAAATACTTAAGTAAATACATAGAAAACATCTTAGTCTAAGAGACAAATATTCATGCTCATCACACAAATATTGCCCTTACCCCATTTGATTCGAACCCAGGACCATCAGCTTTGTAGGCAGGGTCACTACCCGCTAGGCTAAACCGGTCGAAATAATTCGGAATCATACCTCAAGCCTATGTCAAGAGGTATTACTTGGTCAAATAAACAGAACTCATACGCGCCATGCCACGAACATATCTTATTAGAGCGAGAGGTTAATCCAACTGTTTAAATGGGTCGCTGATTTTAATGCCAGGGTCAGGCGATAAATGATAAACTTGTCACACTGAGGGGCCAAGCTGGCGTAGCGGGCAAAATGTCCTTACATTTTTTAAATTTCGATACCACCCTACATTTCAGGTGGCCTCCAAGAACTCATCTCACTGATCAAGACAACGTCCGTCCCTGTCATTTGTATGTGCAATGACAGGAACAGCGAGAAAATGCGAAGTCTCGTCAACTACTGCTACGATCTGAAGTTCGCTAAGCCGAGGGTCGATCAGATCAAGGTAAGTGAATGTGTTTTTGAAATAGTAGTATCAGTCAATAAAATAATTCAGCTTTCGGTATTAGTTATGATATCAGTAGCTAAACTTAGCTAGCTGTATCTGTGCAATGAATCCTCGATAGCTTACAAAAAAGTTTAAAAAATACCTGTTCACCAACTTCACATTGACGTTTTCCAAGAAGAGTGCGATTATTTCAACGAGCTGTCATTTAAAGCGAGTGTAATTTGAACATAAACATTTACATACAGGCACATACATTACTTCTGGCCCCACACTAGGATACCCTGTATCGTGGGAACCACAAACAGCGACGTCACAGACATATAAACATCCAAGAACTGTTTTTTTTAACCCCAGCTGGGAACGAACCCGGGAGCTCTCGCATGGTAGGCAGAACCACAACCGCTGCACCACAGAGGTCGTCAAACTTGAAAGCATTCGGGGTTGTGTCAACTTATTGAGAGTTACAGGTTCAAATAGGGTTCGAGGTATTGACATCCGATGGAATTGTAAACTCCACGAGCTTAAAACTATACAGTCGCTTGTGGCGCCATCTGCTTCACACCTCCTTACATACTATGATATATTGTGGGGCTAACAGTAGCTCACGTCCGCAGGAAATACTTGGACACCCACAGCCCTCAACCCCAACAAATCAACACAAAAAATTCCAGGTTCTCGAAAGAGCTGTCCAAATACAGTGAAATCTATAAAAACACGTGATATTAGCGAAATTAACCGAAGTTGTTAGACCACCATTATTAAAGAAATTTGACATAATATGCCAATACATATAACCTAACTCTCTCCTTCCCAGTCAGCAATGCTCTCAGTATGCTGCAAGGAGCGCATCAAGATATCGCCCGATACGCTCGCCCGACTGATCACGTCGTGTAACCAAGACGTGCGGCAGACGCTCAACGCGCTGTCAATGTGGGCTGTGGACCCGGACTCGCACAAGTTAAGCGACGACGCAGATAGGGTCAGGAAGGACCTCAAACTGGTATGTTTCTAGGATCCTAGAATAAAGGTTGGTGTTTCTAGGAGAGTATAGAGATCGCGTCGTGCAACCAAGACGCTCAACGCGCTGTCAATGTGGGCTGTGGACCCGGACTCGCACAAGTTGAGCGACGACGTAGATTGGGTCAGGAAGGACCTCAAACTGGTATGTTTCTAGGATCCTAGATAAAGTTTGGTGTTTCTAGGAGAGTACAGAGATCGCATCGTGCAACCCAGGCCCTCAAAGTGCTGTCTACGTGGGCTTTCGACCCGTTCAAGTTGAGCGACGACGCCGATATGACCAGGAAGGACCTCAAACAGTAATGTTACCTTTTCTAGGATAAAGGAGTAAAATCTGGGATCTTATTAAATTAAATTAATAAAATAAAAAAAGTTTGGGTTAAGTATAAAATTGATAATAATCTATCTCTCAAGTCTCCTGCACTCTTCTGTTTTATGGCCAACTCTTAGGATCTTAGGCTCACTAAATGTTTATGTTGAATGTAAACACAACCTATGTCTATTCACCCAATATTCTCTGTGCAGGGTCCATGGGAAGCGGTCCGGAAAGTGTTCTCGGCGGAAGACCACAAGCTTATGAGTATCAACGACAAGAGCGACCTGTTCTTCTACGACTACAGCCTGGCGCCTCTGTTCGTCCAGGAGAACTACTTGAGCGTCGCTCCGCACTGCGATAAGTGAGTATTTTTACGGTTCCGTAGAGAAACAAGGAACCCTTATGGTTTCGTCAAGTCTGTCTGTCCGTCCGTCCGTAGGTCACAGAAACTTTATGCAGAAACTATTAGGACTACACAGTTGAAACTTAGTATGTAGATGTATTCTGTGAAACGCTTTACGATTTTTATACAAAAATTGAAAAATTAAAATAATTAAAGAGGGCTCCCAGGATATAGAGCGAACTGAAAAAAAAAAAACCTATGTGTCTGTAGATAGGTCTTTAAAAATGACGTTGAGGTTCCTGAGACAATTTTTCCTCAAAGTAAATCGTTAAAGAGACAGACCCTTTCAAAGTGGAAAAATGTGTTCCCCCCCCTAACTTAAAAAGTAAGAGAGTGAAAAATCCACAAAAAATATATGCTGTGTATCTCAATACACACTTTTAACGAAAATTGGGTTCAACAAAATAAAATAAGCAGATTTTAAGATATAAAACATTTATTAAAAACCGCAAAGATAATTTTGTCATTCATACAAATATTAAGAAAAATAAATTTACAACACAAACATCCAGTCACATAATCACTTGCTACAACGGAACCCTTCATGGGAGAGTCTGACTCGCACTAGGCCACTTTTTTAAATGTTGCGTCCCTTTTGGATCACTTCCTTGTCCGACGTCTGTCCGTCGGTCTGTCTGTCAAGACCCTTTTTTGCAGGAGCGTGTGGTGCTATCAAGTTTAAATGAATATCAATAAATCAAGTATGTGGTTCCTTAAAGTTGTGAAAAAATTAAACTTATATGTCTACACAATCAAAAAATATGTCGTGACTGATGAAACAGTTCATACCTAGGTACCAATCTCATTCTCTTATCTTTTAGTTAAAGCACCTAAGTTCAAAGCGAATGGGGTTCTATATGTTGGCTAATATTCAATATAGATATTATATTTAGGGCGTTTATGTCACTTTTTTGCAGAATTTGTTGGATACTGGCAAGGAAATCAAAACTCCTTGACTTTTCATGTGATGATACTCTGTGTAGTTTCACCAAACCGCCTTCTCGCCGCTATGAATGAAACATGTACCTTCGTGATTATCAGGAAGCAAGAACTGAGCCGCGTCGCCGAGGCAGCCGACAGCCTCAGCCTGGGCGACACAGTCGAGAGGAGGATACGGAGCAGTCAGGCGTGGAGCTTGCTGCCTTTGCAGGTGGGTGTGGTGCTTGTCAGCTAGTTATAAGACAATCAATTCAAAAACTAAGGCCTGACTACTAAAAAGTATGAAAACGATTATGATTCGACTAAATGCAAGCTAAGCAGTGAGCAAGAGCTACTACGTAATATAAATATTTGGAATGCTTTAATTAAGCCTTTTACTTTGATACCCGCCGAAGCTTTTTTTTAATCCAATACTTTATGCCCTCTAGACTAGAGGGCGCCATTTTAGATTTCGTGTGACGTCACAGGGTGTATATTTAGTGGACGATCAGAACACTGCTAACGATCTCCATTTGACAAATCCTGATAATTAGTTTAGATGGTCTGGTGGAACAAATGAATACATATACATACCGGTCAAACAAACATCTTTGTAAATGTTTGTTCTATAAGCTTATAATGTGAATTTGCATGTGCAATAAAATATACGCTTCTATACTATTTGGCTTCACTGTAGTCGGATGAAAAAATAATTCAAGCTGATATTCCAAAAGCGTCATCACGCAGGTTATAATCCACAAAACCTCTCTAGCAGAGTATCTACAAATATAACAATCCTAGGCCCACTACTTCGAACGCGATTCCACTATTCTCTGAATAACTTTGACAATTCCTTATGGAGTTGACTTGAGTTTCACTATTTGAAGTAGTAAGCCTTAGAAGGTATTCTTTTACACCGGCTTCTGTATCAACCCAAAAGAATGCCTACGTTGACTAATGCTGTTGTCATTATTCGGGCCAACAATTCCACCACATTAATGGTAATTGTCTTTTTACATAGTTCCTCTCGATATACAATATGTTGTTGTTTTGCGGCCACTGCCACTGCTGTATCACCCATGATACAAGGAGACAGGCATAGCGGTGCAGTCCTGTCAAATCCACACTACGTCATCCAGTAGCTACTTACAACGATGGACAACTGGACAATGACGTAATGTGGAGTTGACTGGACTGCACCGCTATATTTGTATTCTTGTATCATACATAAATAAAAGGCTAGTATTTTATCGCACATCAAAAATACTGATTTTCGCAGCAAAAAAGGATCAGCAAAAACACTTTTTATGCTTTAAATATTTTATGTGTACTCAAGTATATGTTTTTTTTGTTTTTATTGCATGTTTAACCTAACACGAAAGATAAATTACCCTTTACCTAATCTACCGCAGCATTTTGCCCTGATATTTGCTGTGCAAATCAGTATTTTTGATATGCAGTTTAATATTTCCCTAAATAAAATAGAAAATAATATATGCAGCCAATTTTTGTATCCCACTGCCGGGCAAAGGCCCCGCCCCTTTGAGCCCCCGGAAATTATTTATTGAACAATACATTTGGTACAATTTTGTCCCTGATGCCCACACTAGGACAGCCCGTGTTGTAGGAATCAGTTTCTTCCGATGACGACCCGAATGGCCGAATCGGCAGTGACCCTGCCTACGAAGCTAAGGGATGTTTGATGAGAACGGATGTTTGTACCCTAGTCATGGTTGTTTATCTATCTAAGTATAATATGTATCTATATAAGTACGTGTATCGTTGTCTAGCACCCAAGATACAGGGAATCCTAGTTTGGGGCTAGATCAATGTGTGCAAGTAGTGTCCAAGGTCTTAAGGTATTATAGTTACTAACAAGACAAAAAAAAGTGAATATTATTTTACAGCACACGCCCTCTCTGCAGTGATCTTACCAGCATGGTGTCACCTGTTTGCATAACTGTATTTATTTCGCAGGCCATGTACAGCTCGGTGATACCAGGCAGCGTGTTGTCTGGTCACGTGGCCGGACAGATCCAGTTCCCGGGCTGGCTCGGCAAGAACTCGCGCGCGAACAAGATGAACCGACTCGCTCAGGAGATTCACGCGCACACACGACTCAGGTATGGAGGTACATATGTCGCAGTTAGTTGGTTAAATCAGACACTTAACTAACACCCTAGACCGTTAATTAAAGACCGACGTTTAACCAAGTCGCTAAAGTTCCGTCAGACAAGTGAGTGAACGAAGCGTTTAACGAGTTGTCTATACAATACAATTCGTTAAACGACAAGACATATACAATATAAATACTTTTAAGTACATATAAAAAATATTTTATGTATAGGTTTATGTTTTAAGTATTTTTTGTTGTTTTTACATGTTCAACCTAACACGAAGGGTAAAGGGGGCTTCGCTTCGCCACCCTCTTTACTCTTCACCTAAGCTACCGCAATGTTTTGCCCTGATATAAGCTGTGCAAATCAGTAGTGAAAAGATAGACTCTGAAAGTAATCAGCTGTTGTCGTGACGCCATGTTGTTTTACATTATATAACCAACACGGCTTTCGGTAAGACAGATTGTTAAACTTTTTCGACGATGCTTTATTTAAATCAAAATGCTAGTGATTTGTTTTAAGTCACTGTCTATGTACACAAGTAGGTGTCATATTTAACCAACCAACTGCGACACATACACTACTACACACACTCACTGCTACTTAGTGAAGAGCAGCTGTACTGCGAGTTAACGCAGGAGTCTTGATGTCATTCTGATATGAATCGCAATCAGAACAGGATTAATTTGACACGAACTGTCTATTAATGCGACCTTGCTTGATTTTGCGATGTTATTATTATTGGTCAATTTTTCAAGTGATTGAAGTTTCTATACCCCTCAGCTGTGGGATCAACAGATGATTGATTATTGTTCATAGGTTTTGAACTTTATTACCAAGCAATAAGGTTCAAAATCGCGGGCCATTTTTCGATCTACCCACAGACGAGTGGATAAGTCAGAATTAAATGATAAGGCTATGGTAACATAGCACATTTTCATGAAATGTCTAATTTGCAAAAGAATAACTGCAAAACTAGTCTCCATCCTGCAGCACAACGGGCTCCAAGACCTCCATCTACCTCGACTATTCCAAGCACCTGCGAGACGCGATCGTCAATCCCCTCATCAGGGACAAAGCTGAGGGTATCCCGAGCTCTATACAAGTGTTGAACGACTATCACCTGCTGAGGGAAGACTTGGACTCACTGACTGAGCTGGCGATGTGGCCCGGCCAGCGGGATCCTATGCTGCTAGTGGATAGTAAGGTAAGCAGGTGTAGCAGAAAAGTGATGTCTTATTTAAAGGGATTGTTAGGGACATCATTCTGAACATGTTTCACTGGGATAAAAAATTATCAGAGCAACTTTATTTTTCACTCCTCCGTACATTTTGGGTTGGGCGGTCAGAAGATTTCTGCTGTATATCTTTTATTTTAAAACACACTCTAAAAAAAAATAACTGAAATTACATTTAAATGTAAGCTGAACCAAAAATTTGTACCGCCTGGATTTAAATTTTATTTAATTTAACACTGTACTATAATAATTTTATCAATTCTTAATAATTAAGAGGAGTCTTATCTGCTTGTTTTGTGCGTTTTAGTGTACCGCTGCCGGGGTTTTTTTATTACATTATTTATTAGTACAAAATTACGAAAAAATTCTATATGCGCTCAGTTTAAAACTAAGGTTTATAATTCATAACTTGTGTAGGATTAGTAAATATTGTCGTACTCGCTTTTCAAAGCTAATTATGATACCCCACTCGAGGGTCTTGAAACATTTTTTTTTAGCTCGTACACTAAAATACATAAAATCCGCCATTGTTTATTATTATTGTATGTGCCCAGTGACACTCGCGCCATCAAGGCGAATCTAATGACGTATGTTTATCAAAATCGGTCGAGTCGTTGAGTAGTAACTGGAAAATCATACCATTGAGCTTACCCACCGAGCTTAACTACAATTCGACTATACTCACCACATAGCGTAGCGTCACGTAGTTTCACATACGGGGTGGCTGAGGCATAGTTTTGCCCACAGTCAATGAAGCAATACCATATTCTTCATCATGTTCGTGTCCACTAAGGAGATTGCCTCTGATCTGTTTCTCTGCCATGTCAGGCCGGCTGAACTCTTGATAATATTGATGTGAATCAGCCGATCTTGAGTTACAAGTGGTGTAACTATTTGGCTTTATTTATTAAGATTGGTACCTCAGTGGTTCCCTAACATTTTCCAGATAAAAGCGGCCATGACACGCGCGTACAACAAGCAAGCGCCCGCGCAGCCGCACGCCGCGGCTTCCTTCACTAAAGGCAAGCGGGGGAGGGAGAGAGAGGGAGACGACGATGGAGAAGCGGGGGAGAGTGAGCGAGATAGCGAGCCGGAGAACGATGGTATGATAAAGGTGGGTGTCTGAAACCTCCATGGTGTGAATTTTAAAAAAGCGTAGATTATTTATTTTGTTTTGTTTTACAAGGTTTTACTACTATGTAGGACTGGCGCCTTTTCCAAACGGGGTAGCAGATTAGATTGGCCAGCTATTCTCTCGCGTTCGTAGCACTAGTGGTCAACTTGGACATCACAAATCAATTATAATTCACAGGTGAAGAAAACAAATGCTCCAAAAGGAAAAGACAAAGAAGATAAACCAAGCACCAGTAAAGGAAAGAAAGGAAAAGGAAAGAAATGAAGCGATTCCGTACAAGGCTGTGTTCCGAAAATCCACAGCAATATGGCTACTAAACCAGTATTTCAAATTGTGTTCTTTTAATTATGTTGTTTGCGGCAGGAAACGCTTTACATTGTGATTGTTGGTCTTATGTTTGTTTAGAAATCATTGGTGTAATAAAGTATTTACGTAACAATTTCTGAAGCACTTTCTATAGTAAAATAACTTCCTAACTTATATGTTTATAATAGAGATGGGCCGACGGGCTGACTATGACTTTGACCGAGTAGCCGACTACCGATTAGTTGGCTTCAGAAAGACCGACCAATCGGCGGACTAGTCGGATGCGCCGATCACAGAGTTCGGTAGAAATCAGGTGACAACTGCAATATTTTACCTGTTAATAAATGGAGGCACCTGTCAAAAATAGTGAGACCTGTCAAAATAGTGACAGCCATAAAAATTTCATGGTGGTAGGAAGGTTAGATGTATTATGTGAAGATGCCTCTGCCATCCCACCTGGGAAAATACATGATATTGTGACTTGCATGGCTATGCTGAGCCTCTGCCACCCCATCTGGGTAAACACATATTTTAATGTGTTCGGCTGCTGTGTTGTGACTACGAAACAATTAAAGTAACCATAGAAACACTAGTGTGGCATTTTGGTGTGACTACGGTGCGGTTGGGCAATATTTCCTACTTAGTTAGTTACTCAAAAGCTCAGATATTAATAGAACATTACTGCAGACGCAGGGAAAGAAGGGCTTGCCGGCTGAGTACGTATAGGGAGGCCGGATAGTGACACGAAGTCGGCAAGCCCTTTCCACGTCTTGAGGCATGTATAGTGCTTCTCTCAAACATATCTTTCTATTCAGCCTCCCGCACCCACTGTTCAGTATAGGTCTCCTCTTCAGCACGCCACCTGACGCGGTCCTGCGCCAGCCTCATCCACTGGCGCCCAGCAAAGTAGGTAAGATTGTCCGGCCACCGCGCGGGTGGTCTGCCCCTTGGTCGAGTTCCGTCCCTTGGCCACCATTCCGTCACTGCTTTTGTCCACCTTCCGTCTTCCCTCCTGGCCAAGTGTCCCGCCCATCTCCACTTTAGCCTCGCGATCCGCTTACCCACGTCTACGACCTTGGCGCGTCGTCGTATCTCCACGTTGGGTATTCGGTCGAGAAGGAAGATTCCGAGCATGGCACGCTCCATTGCCCTTTGTGCTACTCTAATGTTGGGCATGTATTCCTCTGTGAGCGGCCATGTCTCGGATCCGTGAGTCAGTCTAAGCAGAACACATTGGTTGAACACCTTGGTTTTGAGGCATTGGGGGATTTTAGACTTTAAGACGTCTTCCAGTTTGCCAAAAGCGGCCCAACCCAGCTGGATGCGTCTCGAGATTTCCTTCACTTGCGAGTGTTTGCCAAAAGATAAACTGTGTCCAAGGTAGATGTAGTCGGCTACTGTCTCTAGCTGGCACCTACGACAATGTTAGGTTTAAGACCCGCAACATTTGACATAATCTAGGTCTTGGACACGTTCATCCTGAGGTTTACCGCAAGCGAAGCTTTATGTAGGTCGTCGAGCATAGTCTGAAGATCCAGATAGTTAACCTAAAAGGTCGCCGGCAAAGTGTAGATGTAATAAACATCGGCCGTAGATGTCCCCTGCCCTTTCTAGTCGAGCGTCTTCAGCAAACATATGCAATGAAATAAAAAATACACCACTCAAAAAACAAATTCAAGTTTAAAAATACTACTAATCGTAAGTGCCGTGCGCCCGTTGATGTATTTTGCTTTGAGCATAAAATAAAAAAAAATAACTCCCGGCCAGGGGCGTCCACTCAATAGTTTAGGTACATTCGACAGGCCAACCCGCCTGACGGGAATTAAATTCAGTTATGTTGCCGCTCGCTTGGCTCGCAGTCGCCTCGCGCGCTAGCCGCTCTTCATAAGCAACTTTTTTGTGATTTTTGCAACAACAATGACTTAAGTACCTAACATTTTAGGGTGTCTAAAGGTTCACAAATAAAATTCGATTCCTTTTTAATCGAATACCTTTTTTTACCTAAAAGTAAACACTCTAGACCCAGTATAAAACAAAGTACAATTACGTAAGTAAGAAGGTAGCTACCTACCTAGCCTTAGAATATGCCAATAGCCTGAATAAGTACTAACATAACACCTCTTTTACACGTAGGTAACCCTAGCGTGATCAAGCGAGACAGGAGTTTACAGGACGACCTTGTGATGTCAGAGTAAAAGAAGATGCGGCGCAATCTAGCCTGCACGGGCGGGACAACCGATTCTGTAGGTGCTTAGCGGTTGTTGTAGGTAGCGCAGATGCGAGCTAGATTGTGCTTTATTGTCGCGCAGCGATAGTAGCTATTTATTTAAGAGTATTTGCGCAGAGATCTTTCTGTACGTAGTACTATTAAGTATTCTGTGTCCCGGCCTAGGCCTGCAATTTAGTAAGAAATTCCTTTACAGTTCTCTCGAGTTGTGTGGCTCGATACCGTGATACTTCCACTTAAATAATCCACGTAATGACAACATTTCATTGCATATTTGAGAAAAAGTAATTTTTATTATTACCTCTAAAGTAACAAGTACAATAAAGGCTTTAATTTAAATTTAAAAACACCATTTTTATGCATAGAAAATATAAATATTAGATAATGAATAAAGTAAGCCAACCTAGTCGACGCTTTCTGCTGAGCGCTATACTGAGACCTGCGCCCGTAGTACGTATACTCCCGCGGGGTGTAGCGACGCGAGAAAAAGAGACAGAGCATACGCTATTAATAGCTCTCTCCCTTACAATCACGCGTCGCGACACCCTCCCCACCGTTAACATGCTACTGGCGCTGAGTAGGTTCCAGAGGTAGTGGAAGGGCTAAGAATCTTTGAACTTGAAGTTGACTCCATTATGGCCATGTAAAATTGCTTCGCCAAGTTTTGGCAAAAGCTATTTTTTTTTGTTCTCCATACTTAAATGACGTCAGTTAATCGTTGCCATCGTTATTCACATTCAAATGATAAATTAATTAGTTTACTTACGCACGCCCAAGCTTCTAGACGGAAATATGTAACCGCAAGATTGTCTATCTCATTATAAAGTAATATAGGTAATTATTTTAGTTAACTGTTTACTATTTGTATAAATATGTCAAGGATAGTCTTTCTGCGGTCATTATTCGTATCCGATTTAGTAACACACTTGATTGAAGAGGTATTTTGTTAGAGGTGAACTCGCCTTTTACGGAAATAAATTTTCCTGTATTTTTTATCCTGTGTTAAATTACGAATACGGGTAAGAAATTACGAAATGTCCATGATAAAGTCTGTGGTACTTATTGCATTTTTAGTACTTTGTTACAATAATGTGAATGGAGAAGATTTATCGCCTTTACAGCAGCAAGAAATTGTTGATCGAATTGGTAAGTTTATTGCTCTAATAACTAAGTAGTTGAATGAAACTTTGTTCACAAAGTAACTTCTCTAGCTTCGTACTTCTAAAAAAAGGTCCGGCGCGTGTCGGACTTTGCATATTTAGGGTTCCATCACACGTGTAGAATAGAAGCCTAAAAACCGGTCAAGTGCGAGTTGGACTCGCGCACGAAGGATTCCGTACCACCGTACAACGGTAGGGATGGTGAGGAGTGAATAGTTTGGATTTTAGGTTTTAGGTGGTTTACAGATAAATAAAAAACCTTGGCGATTCCGGGCAGGTTCTCCTGTAATATTTGGCATGGTTCTATATTTTTGTTAGTAACTTTAGACTGTAGTTTCGAAAATAAGGGGGGGAATTGTCATTTTTTGCACATTTTTTATCATAACTAAAAGAAAGTTTATAGAGCGCTTTTCAACGATATCCGTGTTTTTTTTTCTTTTTGTCATTTTACCACCTCCACTTTTTTGTAGGCAATATTTTTTTCATATTAGACTTGAGTACGGACTGACACGCGAGTGATCCTATAAGAGTTCCTCCTTTTGAGGTTTGGAACCCTAATAAAATAAATGAGGGAATTATAAAGAAACCAATCAGATTTATAAATATATTGTTATTTGCTAGTAATATATACGTATTAATAAACATAGGCTCAGGTCAGTTAGAAGTTAAAAACTTCTTCGGTACAAAATTTTGTGAATTAATCTGACCTTAGTAGCTTCTCATTCCTTTGTTTTCCATTTTTTTTTAAACAAAAAATGCAGTATTTACCTACTCAACGAGCTTTAAACAATGATACCCACTCTATGGGGTAGGTCAGACATATTATTTCGCGTCCCCCTTTAGCTGTATGGGAGAAAAATTTTAGAAAAATTTAAAAATATTTTTTGACAATTTGTATGACTTTGGGTCGTTAAGAGGTTTATACTGTAAACATTTGAAGACTGTAGACTGTACCAAATGGTAAAACCTGTGTGAGAGACGACGACGGACTGACGGATGGACACGTGAGTGACAGTAATTGGGCTCCGTTTGGACCGTTCCGGTGTCCAAATTCTTAACATAATATAGATCAGCCTAGTATATTAATTGTAGGAATTCGAAACCGCGTCTCCTGCTTGTCAGGCGGGCGGGTAAAACCAACCACTTCACGGACTTCATTTTGGGTTTGTACAGTCGGCTGCAAGGAACAACACTAATGACGAAATCTCTTGATAGAAATAAGCTTGCTTTTTTACATTAATTATACAAGTATATCTATGTAAATACATACATATTCATCTATTTTTCAGAACATGAAATACTCAATTACGATGTCCACGACGTGAATACCCTAAACAAATGCTTGGTAAAGGTGACGGAGCTCATCAGACCGTACATGAAATATGGTGAGTAGATCGCGCCTTAACACAATACGTAAACCCAGGCATATGTAGCTACATAGATATCAGGCATAACTAGATCTTATCTCATTGGAAGTACAACCATATGCTAATAGGCATTTTCGCTGACGGTACAATCGAGCGAATTACAAGCCTTAATATTGGCCGGTAGATGTGGTCGCAGTTCCTTCCTATTAGTATCTGTAGTGTGTAGAGTACACATAATAGCCGACAGAGTTTAACGGCCTAGCAAAGGGGGCGTGCGGTAAAGTGGCCTTGTTTACTTTGCGTTATACATATATAATGTCTAAGTAAACATTTATTTTTATTCAACAGGTATCAAACTGTGGGATGTACCCGTGTTGGAGCCTATGTTCTTGAAGAATGTAAAAATAGCGCAAAATCAAGGCAGCGCCCCGTTGAAAGGATATTTCAAAGATGTCCTGGTTTATGGACTCTCCAACTTCAAAGTTGATCATCTTAGGTAAGTGTTGTCACACGATGGGTCTGCTGGAGGGTTATCAAATGATGTCATTTGCGTTCGCGAGAGTTAGTTTCTATGTATTTGTATAGAACTAAATTAAACATTTATATTCACACATTACAGGACAGTGCCAGAGAAATACAGCTTCAGTTTCGGACTAAAATTCCCAAAACTCGAGATGATGGGGCAATATGATATTGATGGAAAGCTACTACTATTGGATATTAAGGATCATGGCCCTTTCACTGCTAATTTTAGTGAGTAACTTTACAGCCAACAAAAATATGACGCATACCTACATGCATCTTGAAGAGAGGCTAGACCTGTGCTCAATTCTTGGTAAGTGAAATATTTATTTTAATTTATATGTTTACAGCCAACGTGGAGGCGAAAGTGGAGTGCCAATTCAAAGTAATAAATGGATTTCTTCACCTGCATGAAGCAAAGTCTGACTTTAGGTTCAAGACAATAAGATTCCATTTAGATAACTTGTTGCAAGGATCCGCTATTGGTATGTATTATTTTATGTTTGGTTCTTGTTGCATCTGTTCCCAAATTTGGTGTACAGACCAGATTTACTGGTTAACAACAAACTTTTGGCAATAAAAATGGGGAAACAATGTGAGTAGGTTGCTCATCCTTAACAACATTAATAGGAGTTGATGCTAATGAAATGTGAATGTATTTAATTACTTTCAGGAGAATCGGTGAATGAATCTCTCAATCAAAGTGTTGACGAGCTGCTAATAGAGTTCAAACCCGGCTTCATCAAGGAGATTAATAGGATAATCATACAGACATTACAACAGGGACTGCGGCATCTGCCTCTGTCGAAGTGGCAAGCGGCTTTCAAACATTAAAACAGTTTTGAATAACAAATTCATTATCATTTTAATTTGCTAGTTGGTGTGAAAGGTAGAGAGTGAAGAGCACCTTCGGTGTATATTGTATGAAACTTACAATTGAAAAGGTTATTTAAAAGTTAAATCAGTTTGTCGGTCCCATATTCCTGTACCCAAGTGTCAAAATGGTAACCTAGAAAGAGCTAACTGCATTAATTGCGAGGGAAGCAGATAGTCGGAATAAAGTAAATTAATATTTAAGCCAAGTAAGGGCTGGAGTGTAGATAAGGGGGCACCAAGGAAAAAAAAAACTTAGAATTTTCTTAGAACTTAGAAGCTTCCGCCCCCTTATCGATACTCTGACCGTCAAAACCCCATTATCTAGGCTGTAATGTAAATCCTGTTTAAACTTTTATTTGCTAAGCTAGGGTCAGTTTAGAATAGTTACAATAGCCTTGCACTAAAAACAGCTCGTTCAGATTGGGGTAGCTCTATCTTAGTCTGTACCAAGAGGAGCGGATCAAAACTAGCAATAAAAACAATATTATGATTACTGACTTTTATTACGTAACTTTCAAATGAATATACTTTAGTTTCTCATCTAGGGTTAGTTCTCCTTACGAATTAGCTGCACTCGTGGGTCGTCTGGTCGCATGATTACGTAGGTCGATTTGTATTTCCTATTGTCGCCTTCCTTGAGTGCGTACTGATAGCATCCAAGTGTAGCCATCCCGATACCTGCAATCGCCAGTCCAGTTGTGGCTACGACTTCCGGGAAGGTGGTCCAGCAGTGCTGAACGAACTGGCCAAGGGTTCTAGATTTTGCCATTGACATGGTGTTTGTGATTGAATCTAGTGCTGAATTATTCCAAAATGTGTACCAATTTCTAATTCACTCACAGCCCCTACGGGACCTTTTTTTTTGACAGCTCGTCTGTGGCCCGACACTTCCTTTTTTAATAGTATTGTCATCGGATTTTTTCTAGTCACAGATCACATTTGTAACGCGACGCACATTGTGCGTTTGTGAGGCCCATGTTCCATTAAATTTGCCCCACGGCTATTGGTTTTCTTTGCTGAATAACTGAAGAACCGCCAAAAATAGTTGCGACACGGCTGTGTTGAGTCCCAGCCTTACCACACACGGTCGGGTGTTAGTCAAGGCTATATTCTTGGTCCGTTGTCAACGCAGGAGTTTATTTTTCTTGATTTAGGCTAAATCTATGAGCAGGAGCGAGAAATCAGTGTGACCATCTTGAAATTGGAAATCCTGCCATGCTTAAGATGAAAAACCATATTGTGCCACACACTTCGAATAAAATACCAAAATAATGCAGACTTTTTAAAGGGTAGTAAATACTAGTAAACGTTTAAATGTATGATTTTGATTTACAAAAATACTTATTAACCAGATTTCGAAAAGGAGAGTTCTCATGTTTGTAACGCGATTGTTCTAAAATAATTCTGATGATATATTTTTTTATCGGTGGGTCATACTTCCGATGTAAATTTCATTTAAGGTCAGGTTGGGGAAGACCGTATACGAGGCAAGACCGTCTGTTCGCAATAACTTCCGTTCTTGAATAGCTATGCAGCTTGCATTGACAGTCGGTAAAACAAATCCTAGTTTGATTCGAATTTGTAATCACAGATGTCGCTGGCAACACCATGTTGGGAGAAAATTAACTGCCATTTTTTGTCGCGTTTAGAAAGTCCATTACTCGTCCAAACGTGCTGATGAAAAAAAAACAAAAAGTCATAAGTGATCGAACGAGTTTATTAAAACAAAGTGGTTACAAACAAACAAACTTTTTTTTGTATAATATCAATCAATATGTACTTAGTTTTGTCATACTTTGCGGTGAAATATTTTTATCTCTAAAACTTTCTAGTTCGGAAGACCGTCTGGGTGGCTTAAGGGCCATAGGATAGCCATATGCCGGTCTTTCCTTCGGAACAGAGATCACCAATCATTTTTGCGGCATCCTTTAAATTCTACTCACGGACTAAACAAGGAAAGAAATGGGTAGTGAATGATGACAAGTGATATTGTGATAGTGAGATTTTGAATAACTTTCCCAAAGAAACATGGGTCAAAAGCTAAAAAAAAAACGTGTTCTCATAATAAGCGCGCACTGAAACTTTAAATGAAATCTTGTTTTTTTTTGGAAATATTGTTCTATACCATATGAATAGCCGAGTACCTTCTCCGCAATCTGACACGTATTTATATTTGTTTATCTACACACGTATCATAAACCCTCTTTACTGCGTCTAAAAACCGCACGTTAAGACCAGCATAATGTAAAACTATTTGGTAAAAACTAATTTCTTATCTGAATTTTTTTATTATTACCCACTCTCGAGTATTAATGCCCTCCATTATGTAGCAGTCACACAAATTACTATTATACCCATTTTATAGGTAGGTATTGCACGTACTTTTTATTGATCACTTGTTTTTTATCCAGTGAGCCACCAGCGCACAAGTGAGTGAGATACAAGCGCCGAATATTTTAAAGAGCGTGTCTGAAAAAGTGGACATGATTTATTTTACATCAGCCATTTATAATTTTAAAATTCTTATGAATGAACACAACTTGAAAAATATTATCCACTTGTTTGCACTACATACTACATGCAAAATTATGTAGAATTGATATCAACGCTTTTCCTACCTACCAGCAAAATTAAAAATATCATATTAGTCATATCTCCAGAGGTATCTTGTTGTAGTAGAGAATGCATTGACCCTTGAAAGAATTGCTAACCTTCGCGGGTCTAAACCGGGTTGCAAGTAGTCTGTGATTATTTCCTAGGTTAATATTACAGCTATCGCTAAGTTTGGAAAATGTTGTGAGGTTCTTGCGTACATACATTATATTTTCGAAAATAAATTGACTAGCTACAGTTAGTATGTCAATTTCTTTAAAAAGCTCTCTTAAGGAGTCTGAGCATTTTAAATTATAAATTGCTCGAATGTTTGAATATCCGCTGCTTTCCCCCATAACAAGATACCATAGGACATGACACTATGAAAGTAACTAAAATATACTAGCCTAGATGTAGCCACATCCGGTTTCGTCTGATGTTTCTAACAGCGAAAGCCGCAGAACTTAAATTACCAGCTAATTTATCTATGTGGAGTCCCCACTGCAATTTGATATCAATAGTTATTCCAAGAAACTTCGTGTCATTTTACTAATGCTAACGTGCTGTCCAACACTAAACTGGTCTCAACTTGCCTGACATTTGGAAGTGTCAATTTGATACATTTGGTTTTACAAGCATTTAACAATAAATTATTAACTGTGAACCAATTCAAGGTTAAAGATAATACTCAATTAACATCATCAAAATCTTCTTTTTGTCTTTCAATTTTGAAGACCAGTGAAGTAGCATTAGTAAACAACATCATGTCTGTCAATTTCTCCACCATAAAAGGCAGATCGTTAATATATACCAGAAATAAGAAAGGGCCTAATATGGAACCTTGTGGAACGCCAATGTTTACTTCTGCCTGTTGAATTATATTGCTTAGGTAAGATCTTAGTAGATCTAATGCTTTATTTCTAACTGCGTAATGATTAATTTCATTAGAAGTGTATCATGATCAACACAATCAAATGCCTTCGACAGATCGCAAAAAACTCCGATAGCATCCTGTGCGGCCTCCCATGCAGAATAAATATAAGATATAAGGGCAATACCTGCATCCGTAGTCGATCAAGCCAAACGTGCTCAGTTTTTTTAGTTGTGAGTCGCGGGATTTCGGTTTGTTATTATTATTTATTATTTCGTTTATTTTCCAAAACATATAAAATACACAAATTTTACAACAAAAACCTGCCGCTTAAACCACGCAGGGTTTATGCGTGGCAAGTGCGGTCAGAAGTGGCGCACTAAACAATTATTGTTATATAAAATTAATGAGTAGTTACTTATAGCTTATTATTACAATTGGAGAGAAAGTGTTGTTTCATTATAGTTTTACATTTATTCCTATTTATTAAGAGACTTTCAAGTATAGCAGTAGGTAGTTCATTTAGTATCATTGGTAGTAGGTATTCCCATGTTCGAGAACCGTATACATTGATATACTTAGGTAATGTGTATGTAGACAAGTTTGACAACACTTTTGACAATCAATGCAACTGCTTAGGTCGCTCCCGTCTCACCAGTGAATCGATCTTCTCACAGCCTTCACAAATAATAAACATCTTAAACAAGTTAAATACATTTAAAATTTTACAGTAGTTAAATAAATGTGACATATGTGTGATGATTTTTATGTGATTCTTTCTAGCGTTTTTCAAAATTTTAATTTGAAATCTATATATATTGTCTAGATAGGTTTTATAGGTTCGACCATAGCTGCTTAGGCCGTAAGGTATGATAGATTCTGCTAGGGATAGGCACATTAATATAAGTACATTATACGGAAGCTTATATTTAAGTATACATATTTTAGATAAAAAGGCTCTAAGCTTGTTGCATACATGATCAATATGTGGTTTCCAGTTCAGGTGTTCGTCGATTATCAACCCTAAGTACGTGTGTTGTCTAGTTAGTTCTAAGGCATCACAGCTGCAATTTATATGGTTTACATGTAAGCATTGATGAGTGTCAGACTTTATAAAGGGGGTGGATGGTGTTTTTAGGTATGGAGAATGTATGTGTAATAGTTTAGTTTTCTGTGAATTAATAACTAAACCAACGTCGTGTGCCCATTTACATAGAATATTATAGTTATGTTGCATTTGTTCTTGTGCTTTTAGTATATCTTTGTTAGCAACCAACAGGCATGTGTCGTCCGCAAATTGATACACTGAACCTTCAGAGAATATATTGCACATGTCCATATACTCCAAATATACCAGGGGCCCACGTATCGACCCCTAGGCGGCACCAATCTCAGTAGGATATCTTGTGCTATATTCACCAGCTATGCTTACAGCTTGTAAACCTATTTGTGTGATAATTTTTAAATAGTTTTAATAGTGGACCCTGTATACCATTTTGTTCAAGCTTTAAAAATAATGTTTCGTAATTAATTGTGTCAAAGGCTTTACTAAAGTCAATGAAGACAGCAAGTACATGCTCACGATTGTTCATGTACTTGCTGACCTCATTAGTTGTACTACGTTTTTTCTGAAAGCCATACTGGTTTTTATTGATTTTATTATTATGAATAAGAAATTTGTTTATTTCATTGCCAAGATATATTTCGGTTATCTTGTCAATACATGGCAATATAGTTATAGGTCTATAGTTATTAACGTCTGAGCAAATACCTTTTTTATGTATGGGGCGAACTATACCTAACTTTTGTGAATCTGGAAATAGTGACGTTTTGATGCAAGCATTTATGAGGTGGGTGATGACTGGTGTTATATTTGATTTTATGGTTTTTATATCTTTAACCCTAATACCATCAATGCCTGGGCTTTTTTTGTCGTTCATATGTGTAATGATAGAATATATGATCCATCCATCCAGCCATCTTAATTCTCATTGACAAGTCTGGGCTGTTGTTATACGTTTTAGCCCCCAGTAACGGTGTGTCACAATATGTACAGATTTTTTTTAACGTTATTACGAAATTCACAAGCAAAGTTTTCAGCCAAAATTTCTGACCAGCAGAAATACAGTTGGTCGGCCACACGAGCGTAATTTATTCAGCTGCTATTCAAAGTCTGCACAGGTTGCTTGTGTCGTGCAATGGAAGTATAAAAACGTTGTGTATTTACGAAGCATCCATAATATGTTCTTCAGGGATTATTACATCTCTTAAAACCTGTTAATACTAAATCAGTGTCAAGCAAATAGTGTTGTTGCGATAGCGATAGTGTCTGTTAATTAATACAAATGCCTAAATTGTCGTATTTCACAATACGGTGGTGAAAAGCCAGCGGTAAATCATGCCGTTATCTGAAAAAAACATGGAATGCCGTATATTACTGCCGCATAACCGTTATCTTCCCCTCACACCCCTCTCGCCGCGAACGCAATTCGGTCGAGTCGACAGACTATTGTTGTACTCTGTGGAGTCGACGGACAACTCATTTTGCGACGCCCGTGTGAACGAAATAAAAGTTTTGTATAAAACCGAATGTAGCCGAATGTCGCAACCGAAATTCCGGGGCTCACAACTCAAAAAAATGAACTAGTGTGGCCTGACACTTTTTGTATGAAATAAAATAATAGTATATAGATGAGAGTTTTCGACACATAGAAAGTAAAAAAAAACAACTTAATGTATTTATTTTCTCGTGTGCTTTTAAAAATATATATGATAAGGCTGCCAATTTCCTCGCGAAAGCGGCACTTTAGGTGCTATCCTGTAGAAATGCACAGCACCTATTAAGAAACTCTTATAAAATACGGTATTTGACAAGGTACTCCAATAAATCTATCTATCCCTATCTATATCTATGTCAATCTGTCCTATTTCAACAAAAGCGTTTGACAATATCAGAATTGTATATTTCCAGCAGTTGTATTTTATAAACTCAATCTTCAATCAAAATTACCGTTTTAACAGTTCTTAAAAGTATCTATTTTGACTAGCAGTCAAATACGTATTCACGCTAAAACGCGAACCAGCAGCCCTAAGGCGTAAGTCGGCTGAGCTATGAAACTTCATATAGACTTTTACGTTTGACACCTTGCACCAGCTTCATCTGTCAAATTGGTATCACGCAAGTAGCTTCATAATGGAGGCCAAACCCAAGCTCATTGAAATTGAATGAATTGAATGAAGCCTAGAAGCCTTCGGTGATACCCCGCAATCGATGAAATTGTATGAGCATGAGATGAACCATAGACACACGCTATGAACTTCAGAGAGTTACGCCATAAGGCTGCAGAAATGGAACCTCAGAGACTGCGTTCAGAAAATCCTTTATTGTGCCGAGTATAGAACTGTCATAAATGTCAGTTTTTTGTCGGTTTGGTCGGTAGGTTGGTAGTCTATGGACCATAAAAGTCTTGGTTCAAACGATACTGGCAACCGAATCGGACAAAAAATATATGATTTCCCGCGTATTTTTTCGTATGTCACAGTTTCGCAGTTTTGGAAAATTCGTTAGGTCGCTTATTGGCCGAAAAGGTTAGTGATAAATAGTTAGCTTCTATCCATTAATCCTCTAGCAATATGTATTTTATCTTATTTGTACCGAATGTGAAATATGCAGTGACATATTTCACATTTCACGGAAATTTGGAGCAGCATTTGCCAAATTTATTGCAGAGCACTACTTGAGTCTGACTAACTCGAGCACTTGCTTAATGAATTACAAGCACATCTCAGATGTTCAAGTTAAAGTTCTAGTTCAAAGATTTTTATTTATAATAGCAAAAAAATGGAGACTTCAGGAATGCACCAAATGCACCACGTATGCACCAAATATTTACTCGCATTTTATTTAAAAAAAATATATACAAAAATCATATTTTACCCAAAAAACATAAATGAAGTTCTATAGGTTCACCGATACTACCGTAAAATGTTTAATAAAGGCTGAGCTTCTTAGAGCTTTCAATAAAATAACGGCCACAAAAAAAAACATTAGTTTGCATTCATTTATTAATGGCTACCATTTAAAGCGGCAGTTGTATATAGTAGTTTTGGTAAGTAAACAATTACAAAATGGAAGTTTAATAACGATTTCGGCAGTTAAAACTTAGCTGTAAATTAAACAAAAATGGGTCGTAGAAAAGTAGTTTTATTTCTACATACAAATAAACTTAAAACTTAATAAGGCAGTCAGTAACATTACAACCTGTGATTAAAACAGTCATTTGTATGGTCATAATTATTTAAAAATATTAATGAAGAATCAGTCTTCAAATAACATAACATCACACTCCTTTGTATGGTAACAATTGTTTTAAAATTCTTTTTTTAAATTTCTTAACGAATAAATCAGTCTTCATAAACATAATATACAATTATTTTGTGTAGTTATAGTCATTTTTAAATCTTAATTAAGAATCAGTCTTCTAGGTAGAAATTTTCATATCTATACATAATTTACTGTACTATTAAAGCTTTCTTGGCTTTAGCTGGTCGTCCCATCCCGGTCATCCCGGCGCGGCGCGTGCGGTGTAGCGACGGGTGGGAGGGGTGGGAATAAAACCGCGAGACTCAACTAATTAGCCATCAATATAATATACTTGGTTATATGCATACATTTTATGGCAAACGTAGTGATATATTTGGGTAGTAATGTCACAAAACTTTGCTAGTTAAAATTTGGTGCACGTGTGGCATTTTTGGATTATGTAAAGTTTTTGTAGTGCAGGCATGACTTAAGTAGCCCGAAAGACTTTGGTACAGGTTTCATTTATTTGTACATATTATATATTTTTTGGCTGAGGCTGTTTAAGGGTAACGATTGTTTTTATAAAAACTACTAACTTTTGTGAGTCTAAACATTGGAAAAGAAAGCTTATGTTTATTTCTACTTTGCTCATTGTGGAGGCTATCAATAGTTTTTCTTACCGAAGAAAGTTGGGAAGTGGACGACCCGTGGAAATGTGAGAACAAAAAAATTGTTCCATTTTGTAATATCCAGACATTCGTGATCCTTGTTCCTTCTATTACAAGTATTGCTTTAACTTTATTTAATTGAAAAACTCACTGTAAAGTTTTTAAACCCTTATTCTTATCACGTAAGTTGATTTTATTTTATTTATTTATTTATTAACATAATTTATCTATGCCTTGACAGCCGAGGCCAAATCGACATAAATTACAGATATATACCAATAAAATAAAATATTTACAATCCAAATTAAAATTCACAATATGTCATCAATCATAAATCAATTAAATCAATTAGTAAAAAAACCAAATTCAATGTTATAATTTGACATTACTGTCATTCCATCATCTCGCAGAACCTGCCACACATTCGCACAATGTCCCTCCATGCATCACCAAACAGATCGTTCAGTGGTGCTACCGCCAACAGAGCATTCAGGCTGTCCCGCGCCCGGACAAGCGGAGACTGCCGGCGTGCCACCGTGCGGTGCGAGCCGCCCGCTAGCAGCTGGTGCCTGCGCCCGCTTACGTAATTGTCAGGCACAAATAACGCGCATACCGCACTGACAAGCGTCGCGCAATCACTGTCGCCTCGCAACAATCGACACACAGTCAGAAGTTGTTCAGTGTTACGTCTCACCTCTAGTGAGTTATATCCAAGCATACCCAATATAAAAGCGGTTGGATAGAGATAAGGGTAGTACCCAAATTTCCTCTTATATAGGTATCGTAAAAAAGCTTTTTGTACCTTCTCGAGCATAAGGACGTATGAGCTTTCGTGTGGATTCCAAACAACCGAGCTAGATTCCAGTTTGGTTCTCACTAGGGCAGTGTAAAGAAGCTGTACCACACCCAGATTACGGAATCCCTTACTATTCCGAATCACAAACCCCAATCTTTTAAAGCATTCCTTGGCTAAAGTGCTCATGTGCTCATGAAATGTAAGTTTAGGGTCAAACGTAACACCGAGATCGTTCATCGAATACACTCGAGTCAAGGACTCCGCGCCGAGTGTATACGTCACGCTAATAGGCCGAGGAGAGCGCGTGAAAGACATTATGCAACATTTTTCACTATTGAATAGGAGTTTGTTGCTCACACTCCATCTATGGTCTCTCTACATCAACAATTAGAGCGATTTTTAACTTTTTTGCTATTCCACAAAATTATCGATGTATTGGCTAACAACTAGAGCCAATAAGTTACCCAAAGTAATTTAGTTTTTCCATATTTAATAACTATAAGGCAAGTTTTGGGAAAATAAAATAAAATGACCAAAATACTCGAAACCGAAATTCGGAAGCTACTTTATGGTTTAATTTTCTGGAAACGGACCCTACTTTAACTTCTCACAATATATGTATCGAATAACAAATCGCGTAGAGTGTCGGGCATTTTCATGTAATGAACTACGCAGCTTCTGATGCAATCCATCACAAATACTTTGTTACCATGCGGCGTGGTCCGTGACCGTGGTACATGCCGGTATTGCGGGTTTTCTTTCCGGAACGGACGGGGCGGCGGAGGCGGCGGCGGCGGTCGGTGGGCACCATGCGTTGCGATGCGCAGCTATACTGATAGATGATAAATAATCACTGGATTGATGGATGATTAATAAATGAGTTTCTGAATGTGGACGAAACTCTTTCATATAGAAACTCCTTGATTACATGTCATGTTGATTGATTGATAACCTATTTTAAACTCATTTCTCGCATCGCATTAGTTGCTCGACATTTTATTTCCAGCGTACTTTCTGAGTTTACTACGTTTTTCTTTTGCCATTGACCATGCCGGAACCAAAAGAAATTGGTCATCAAGTAAGATTTGGAAAAAGTCTATATGGCTTGTTCAAAAGAGCTTGGTGGGAAATCCCCGAAGTGATGGGATCCACTTTATTGGCTTTATCAGGTTTGGCAATGGCTGCATATGCGCTAAAAAAATATCGTGAAAACAATGGAGATAACAGAGAGTACAAAAATATTTACACCATTATGAGACCGACCGATAAAAGAGTTGTGTATTTGAAAAATCCTGTGTGTACATCATTTCCAGAAAAAAATAAAGAAAAAAAATCTGAAGAAAAATGAGAAAAGGTAATAAACAGGTAACATCCACCCACCACCACGTGATATTTTATTTACCACCCAACTACCTATCCCCCTAATAGTAGCACAAAGTGCATATCTAAAGTCTGTGATAAAGTGCATTTAATCTGAATTTCAGATATCTTATTCCTTCGCCGTTAAGTTGGGCATAAGTAATATCCGGGTGCCAGACTCGGATAAAAAATTCCCAATTTCAAACAATAAAATAACGGGTACGTATGTAATTAACAGATCGTCCTAAAAGGGATTATTTTTTTGCCTCTTTTGATATAGGGTCGTCCCTACTCTATGCCATAATCTCCTTTTTACTTAGTTTTATTTGAAGATACCTTGTCAATATGGCTTTCATTATTTTAAATAGGTACCTACTTGGTTTTACTATAATAGTTTTTATGCCTTTATAATTTGGGGTATCTAGGAATTCTATTTCGGTCACTAATAAGATATTTTCCCCTGTTTTGAGTAACAATTTTTTAAAGCTAGCAGCACTGGTTTGATTGCAAACTTAACAGCGAAGGGACAAGTTATCTGAAATGCATTTTACTAGCGGCGCCAATTCCAATTCCAAATGTCTTTATTACTGTAGATATTTACATATACTTAGCAATCGTCATTTTTTGCATCTTCTCTACATTGGACCACTGTGGGAGTAGAAGGGCGTAGAAACTCCCACAGATTGATTTTTAGATCTCTTTTAAAAATTGCTTGTGCTTAAATAATACAAATTTCATAATATCATTATAATAATAAGCATATTTAATAGCAGGAATAAACAATTACAAAATTATTAACAGCAAGGCCTGTGTTGAGCCAGAATAATCTTGAACATTGTAATACCGCTTTTTCGACAAAGTCGCTTTAATATGGTTTTTAAATTACTCAAATGGCAATTTCAAGATCTCCAAAGGTATCTTGTTGTAGTAGAGAATGCATTGACCCTTGAAAGAATTGCTAACCTTCGCGAGTCTAAACCGGGGCGCAAGTAGTCTGTGATGATTTCTTAGGTTAATATTACAGCTATCGCTAAGTTTGGAAAATGTTGTGAGGTTCTTGCGTACATACATTATATTTTAGAAAATAAATTAACTAGCTACAGTTAGTATGTCAATTTCTTTAAAAAGCTCTCTTAAGGAGTCTGTGCGTTTTAAATTATAAAATGCTCGAATAGCTCATTTCTGTAAAATAAAAATAGTTTTAATATCCGCTGCTTTCCCCCACAACAAGATACCATAGGACATGATACTATGAAAGTAACTAAAATACACTAGCCTAGATGTAGCCACATCCGTGTTTTGTCTGATTTTCCTAACAGCGTAAGCAGCAGAACTTAATTTACCAGCTCATTTATCTATGTGGGGTCCCCACTGCAATTTGCTATAATATCATTATGCATAGAGATAAACTATACATGAAAGCCAAATCATCTCCGTCAAATTCTATTCTTCAGGTTTCGTATAAAAGAAACAGAAACTTTTGCAATGCGCTTCTTAAAAACGTAAATAGCGATTACGAAAAAGGAGAGCTTGCCAAAGCCGGTAAGGACTCTAAACTAATATGGCAGCATATTATTTTTTTTACTAATTTGTCAAAGCAGCGTGAATCATCTTCAGGTCTTCTACAAACCCACTCTACGCCACTCATGGCTGCGAATAAAGTAAATGACTTTTTTGTCAATAAGAATATATTTTTGTCATAGGAAAGAATTTAGCAGAACAGATAGGTCTTCAACAGCCTTTCCAACCTCCTTTATCGACACAATTGCCCCGTCACCCAAATCCGAAGTCTTTTGTCCTCCTAGATATTGACAAAGATGAAGAAAATAGGTGTATCATGAGGCTGAAGAATAAATGCGCGGTAGGTTGGGATAACATATCAAATATTGTTCTTAAGAAATTTAAGCACATCCTAGTACCCTCGTTAACTCACATTCTACAAATATGTCTGTCCGACGGAATCTTCCCGCAGCTTCTCAAAAAGGCCATTGTGGTCCCAATATCTGGATAAATCTGGATGAAAAGCTACAGTCACTAACTACAGACCTATTTCTCTACTTCCAGCAATTTCAAAAGTTTTAGAAAAGATTATTAATGATAGACTTATGACTTGACAACTCCATCCTATCAGACAGGCAATTCGGTTTTAGGCCCAATCTTTCAACGGCAGACGCAGTTCACTGACTTACGGATTACCTAACACAGGAATTGGACAGGGGTAAACACACAATAGGAATCATTCTAGAACTGGCTAAGGCGTTTGATACAGTATCGGTTCCCATCCTATTGGGTAAACTGGAATATATAGGAGTGAGAGGCAACCAACTAAAATTATTTGCAGACTACCTTGTTGGACGCTCCCAGCAAGTCAAAATAGACAATGTTATCAGCTCTGAGCAAGGTAATGAGGCGTATGGGGTTCCCCAGGGAAGTATCCTGGGTCCGACCCTTTTTTTTTAATATTTGTCAATGATCTATGTAAGCTAAACTACACTCTGTAATAATTGTATCCTACGCCGATGACACAGCATTAATTTTCTCTGGATACTCCTCGAAGGAAGTTCATGAGTCTGCGCAAAAAGGATTTAACTGTGTAAACACTTGGCTTCACCAAAATCTTCTAACGCTTAATGCAGATAAAACCAAATTTATTAACTTAACACTTCGGAATACCAACAAACCTTGCATATCACTTCTACGTGCTCATTTTTGTCAGACAGAGAGCAGCGAGTGCCAATGCCCCTCATTTTTAAATACAGAAAATATTAAATATCTGGGTATTATCATCGACTCCACTCTATCTTTCCGACAACACATTCTCTCTTTAACGAGTAAAGTTCATAAGCTGGTATATAATATGTTTTCAAAAAACTGAGAATTTTAGCAGATCCGATACTTAGTAACCATGTATACTTTGCCTTATGCCAGTCATTACTTACTTATTGTATAACATCCTGGGGAGCAGCTCCCAAAAATATCATCCTTCCATTAGAACGAGCTCAAAGAACAGTATTAAAAGTTGCTACTTTTCGGCCCTTCCTCTTTCCTATACATTTCCTATATCAATCATGCGAATTTCTCTCTGTACGCTAATCTCTAATCACTGCTGAACGGGAGCAGCGCACTAAACTCAAAATTGTGCATGTTTCCCCTGAAACACTCAAGCTGCAAAATCAAGCTGCAAGAGTACTTGCAGTGCCTGACGTATAAAGACACTGAGATTTTATTGAATATCTTAATATAAGTAGTAAATTAACTATAATTATTAATTTAATCATAAGTTTAATATTTTAAAATTGCTACCTACTGTCAATTTTTTTCGTATTGTAATAATGAAGATATTTTTTCACAACTGTAGCTCAGTTAGTGCCTAAAATACAGGTTTACTCCTAGTTTAGGCTATTCTTACTTTTACCTCTGTTATAATTAAGTCACGTATTATTTATTTCTTGTAATTACCGTTTTTTTATTGAATAAACTTTTATTTATTTATTTAATGGTTAATCCAAAGAAACTTCGTGTCATTTACTAATTCTAACGTGCTGCTGACTGCGCGTTCCGAATCGCACCATAATCGATTTTAGCGTCTACGAGGTCGTTCCGAATGAGTTTTAGCGTGACAACGATAGTTCAAGATGATTGATATGACGTCATGAATGACATCATTAAACGCCGCCTAGTTGTGCTACATCGCCCATGCTTCTGAGCGTCAGCACTGTAAGTCAGACATCAAAAGTGACAGCTGTCACGCTGACAGCTGACAATCAAACTTAGAACAGCAACCAGCAGCGACTCCTGGCGCTCCTTAATTGATTATTTCCTGACTTATTCACCCAAAACCAAGCTAATATAACAACTACGACTGTCAATCACTCAATCAATCAATCAAATGTCTTTATTACTGTAGATATTTACATATACTTAGCAATCGTCCTTTTTTGCCTCTTCTGTAGATTGGACCACTGTGGGAGAAGAAGGGCGTAGAAGCTCCCACAGATTAATTTTTAGATCTCTTTTAAAAATTGGTTGTGCATATTGGATAAAAATCATAATATTTTAAGGATACTAATTAGTAGGTACCTAATGATTTTACCAGTTACATGTAGTAATAAAGCTACAAATAATTATAAACATAGTTAAACAAAAAACACAAAATAACCTAACTTATGTACAAATATTAAATTAAATAAAAACATTCCCTCAGATCGCCGCCGTCGAGAGGCAGAGTACCCAACATGCTGGCACCATTTCCTCGGTGTTTAGCCAGGCTTATGCGCTGGGCGAGGAAGGTGCCAGATCTTGGATCACCCGACGCTGTAACGAGTCTTCGCAATCTATTTAAAGACTCGCCGTGCGTCAGGTCCCCACGGCTTGAGAGTCCACGCCAAACGACCCAAATATGTAGTCCTCCCCGCGGGCGGCATACTTGGCCGCTTAAGACCCTCCGCAGAGTCCGCCGCCGCTGCGCCAGCCCTTGACGAAGTAGCTGATAAATGGGATGGCGCTAGTGTGTCAACACTTGTCGCATCCCACACCAGCGACCTCCCATGCTGCCACGGGATGAGAGTCATTCCGTCGGGCCTCTTACCGTTAAAAATTCATATCCTATATTTATACTGTATTTTGAGACTGCTCGATTTTGTGAATAGTTTCAACGTCCAGAAAATGACGCCATGCTCAATGCAAAGTATCTTTAACCGATCTAAAACACGGAAATTGTACTTGATCGGGCACGCTGCTCTCATTAAAGTGTGAAAGACAGACTCTTTCATAGTTCTGTTTGACGGATTTCATATTTTCAGACATTATTCCTTGCCTTGTCAACAAATAAATCCCTCATAATTTTGTCAGGATCTGCTTCGCAAACATGTTGAGATTCTCGAAGAACTGCGTCGTTTTCTCGTTTAACAGTTATAGAAGCCCTGCACTCCTGTTTTTTATACGTGGTTATACTTGTAGTCACCGTATATGCAAGCTTATTTATTTAAAGATTCACGATTCACGTTCCACGAGGTGGCCGTTTTGTGAACCAGTTGTTTTGGGGAACCATTCTGAGACAAAGACCTTTGATGTAAGGTAGTCGTTTTGCTACCATGTTATTTTGAGTTATAGGCTTTTTGTAATTGTGGTCATTTTGAGATGCAGTTGTTTTGATACCTGCCAAAAGTAAAGCGATTCGCTGAATTAACTACTTGCTGATGCCCGCAACTTCATCTGCGTGTTCTTAGGATTTATCATTTAACGGGATAACGTTCAGTAAAAAACTAGCCAAGTCTCGATGGAGCTGCTTGTTTATCTCTAAAAAGTAATGAAATCTAGACAAAGTCGTGCCAAGTCTAAGGTTCCTTACTGCGATTTCTTGGAAGAAATGGAATTACATATTGATAATGTCGTTATGATATGGTAAGTGTGTCCACTCGGACAGTAGGCTGAAGACTGGTTCGGATCTGAGCGCCCTCGGGCTTCCACTCGCCCGTCACATAGGAGTGGATGTTGAAGGGGCTGACGCTGCACAACGTCAGCATACAGCCTTACTGTGGAGGGATATAACAGAGCCATCAAAATAAACAGATATCACGCTGACAGCTGACAATCAAACTTGGAACAGCAACCAGCAGTGACTCCTGGCGCTCCACAATTGTTTATTTCCTCACTTATTCACCAAAAACAAACCTAATACAACTATTACGACTGTCTATGACTCGAAATGACAACAACTACAAAAGTTGGGTTAAATAGTGTCATCTGTCAGTGTCAATGTCTACCGTCGCATCCAAAGCTTTCCGAATGGATATCTATGATGGCCGTCATTTCCCGTCGTGACGTCACGTAAGCGATGATATGTTTGTTGACGTGACTCGGAACGCAACGATAGTATGTGCAATGTGAATTGGCTAATTTGTAACTATTTATGAGTAAAATATTTTGTTGTATTTAGTTATATCCCGATCTTCCGTAATGAAAATACAAAACGAAGGTGGGGCGGGTGGGAAAGTTGGGGTAAGAAAAATATACCTAAAACCAAAAAGAAAAACAATCTGGATGATTTTGATTTATGTGCAATTAGGCATAAAATACATGAATTTTATGCTGTCCGAAAAGAAGTACCGGGATTGAAACGGCTGCTTGCAATACTTAAAGAATGCATAAAATTCGTTGGGGGCAGAGAATCTCTTCGTTCACTCTTACACAAATTAGGTTATAAATTTAAAAAAAATGTAGTAATCAAAGGACAGTACTTATGGAGCGACATGATATAGTGGCACGGAGGGACAGGTACCTAGATAAAGTCAAAGATGTAAAGGAGAGTGGTGTGCCTGTTCTATACCTTGATGAAAGTTATATTTATACTTCGCTCAATCATGCAAAATGTTGGCAAAGCGAAAATGAGCCCGTCTAAATCTGTAGATATAGGAAAAAGATACACAATTGTTAATTGTGGCGGCAAGACTGGGTTCGTCCCGAATGCTTTGTTAATTTATAATGACAAAGAAAATAAAGCTGATATCCATGAAAAAAAATAAAGTTAATTTAAAAAAATGGGTATTGAATAAATTATAACCTAATCTAAATGAACCCACCTGTATTGTCATGGACACTGCTAGATATCATTCTAGCCAAATTAACAAACCTCCAAGCTCGGTTAATAGGAAAAATGGAATTGCAGAATGGCTTACATCAAATAATATTGCCTACCGTTTCAAAGCTACCAAAAGTATGTTGTTGTTTTTGATAAAACAAAATAAACCTGACCTATCTGAATATGACATTGATAATTTAGTACAGGAGTATGGTCACAAACTACTACGACTGCCGCCATATTATTGTGACCTCAATCCGATAGTAATGATATGGGGCATAGTAAAAGGAATAGTTGCCACAAAGAATGTTGGTTTAGATAATATCACGTGTACTATATATATATATATATATATATATGTATATAATATAGCTTGTACAACAATGTGTTGAGGATATAACTGCTGTTGCATGGAATAATTGCTGTGAGCAGGGGACTGGTAATTGATAGAGAAATTGAACAAATTATTATAAATGTTGGTGGCAGTGATGATGATGATTATGAGATCGGTCCTCTATCGTGACTATTTCACCCAATTCGCAGTGTTTGGGCACTGTTTACTGTTGGTTCAACAGATGGTTCTCCCCAAATCTTCTTGTCGCTAAACTTTAATGGCGGCAGTGATAGTGAAACATCCAGCTTTACATATACATGATATGTCTTTCTAGACTGGTTCAATTCTTTGATCAAGAAGATCATGAAATGGCATAAGAATCTGTTGAATATTTAAATTCTGAATTTGTTGACTAATTAAAAATATACATAATAATAATGGTTTTATTTTCTATATTTTAACCCGACTACAGGTACTTATTATTTTCTTTTATTTTCTATATTTTAACCCGACTACAGGTACTGGAAGATTATTTCATGATAATAAAAAATAATAGAAGTTAATGTGACTTCCATAGTGACTAATGAGAGGCTTTAATATATGAGTGTTTCATAATAACAACACACGAGTATTTTAATTCCTAATTATGTACAGGTACATACACTGCTTTATCTCTACATAGATATCATAAGCTCTCTATGATTGTAAATTTATAGTTATATTTAAAATGTAACTTCTAATGGGTTTGATTTTATAATAAGTTCGGCAATTAGCGAAGCGGCCAATTTGCTTGGGTATACCATACTTAATATTGCTTAACATAAAGTTATTTATCTACACACCTATCATAAACCCTCTATACTGCCTACAAAAACCGCACGTTACGATCAGCATAATGTTAAACTACTTGGCAAAAACTCATTTATTATCTGAAAAATTACACATTATGACCATAATGTGTATTTTTTCTGCATATTATGACATTAAAATTTCGAACACTGACGCCCGCCTGCGTGCCGCCCCTAGTTTGTCTGTGTAGTTGGTACTGACATTCAAATTTCGAACGCCGACGCCCGCCTGCGGCACATTGGTACTCCAGAACACGCTAAACAACTTCAGAGCCACAATGCCGGTCAAACATGCGGTCAAGCTCTACTACAACAAGATACCTCTGGAGATCTTGAAATTGCCATTTGAGCAATTTAAAAACCATGTTAAAGCGACTTTGTCGAAAAAGGGATATTACAATGTTCAAGATTAATCTGGCTCAACACAGACCTTGCTGTTAATAATTTTGTAATTATTTATTCCTGCTTATTAATTATGATAATGAGATAATGACTTAATATTATATTTTGTATTAGATAAGCATAAGCAATTTTTAAAAAAGAGATCTAAAAATCAATCTGTGGGAGTTTCTACGCACTTCTGGTCTAGAAGGTTTCTACGCACAGTGGTCCAATGTAGAGAAGTGGCAAAAATGACGATTGCTAAGTATATGTAAATATCTACAGTAATAAAGACATTTGGAATTTTGGTTCCTGAACACATCAAAGAGAGCTTATGATATGTGTGTAGATAAACTAGTGTATGTAACTGTACATAATAAGGCATTAAAACTCGAGAGTGGGTTTATGAAAGGAGCCGAAGGCGATTTTCATAATAATATCACTCCAGATCCTCCATTATGTAGCAGTCACATAAACTACCTACTATTAGCGCCCGGCTTGAAATGGTAAAAGACATTTCTGTTCCTCTGGCTCTGGCCCTCTGCAATAACAAAACGTGTTATCCGGCTAAATGTCAAGTTGACGTCTTTGACATTGACAAAGGTCAATCGTTCGTCAAAGTTTTTCTTTTTAGAACAACACTGATTTATCGCAAATTGTAATCTTTTGCTCATTTACAGGTTCTGCATCTAACAGTTCAACTGTGAACTCTCTACTCCTTTTAAAATGGCTTCTCGATTCGAAGTAGTGGAGCAGGGACCTCCAATCGAAGTTTTTCAGTTGAACACACTTTTCCTCGACGATAGCTTCCAAAATAAGGTCAATTTGACCATCGGCGGTAAGTAGCAAACTTACTTTTGATAAGAATATATTATATAATATTCATCGTTTTAGCTTATTTATAGATTATGTAACTTGTACCTGTTTACATTGACTTTTGCTGTATTTAATATCTTCATACATTAAAGCTTATGTTAATAAGCTACTTGTAATCCATGATGTAAATGAAATGTAAAGAAAAAGAGATTATTTAGGTAGGTACTTACATGGACTCTGGTTCTTAAATGGACTGACATTTCCTTAAAGGATAATTATAAACTGACTTATTCAAACTGAGAATAAAACTGTGTTCCAACCCTTCCATCTGATAGTTGGATCATGTTCAATAGATGTTATGAAAAAAAAGTCCCCCCCATTGTGACACCGCCATTTCTGGTCCCCACAAAATGCTGTTCTAGTGTGGGGCCGGAAGCAAAGTATGTGCCTGTATGTAAATGTTATGTTATGTGTTCTTTCTTCATTGACAGATAACATAACCTAGAGTCACACCTTTTTACATAAATGGCACAATGGTGTAGATTATTTACCTCTATTTCTCTATAAACTTTTAGCACCCTCTATGTGGAACTAATTTGAGAGTTTGCTTCCCCATCGTGCCCACATACAATGTGCAATTGTTTTTCTCTTCAGTAATCAGCAGCAAATTGAGTATTTTTTTAATTTTGTCTTTTCACAATCAGCATACAGAGATGAGTTTGGCAAACCCTGGGTCCTGCCCATTGTGCGAAAGGTTGAGAAGCAGATGGCAGAAGACAGCACTCTTCTCCATGAATACTCACCTGTGCTAGGTAAGTAATAACGATGCTGGAAAACTATACCACTTTTTTACACCTTGTCATTCATTTTGATCATTGATCAAATCCAAATTCCAGTATGTATTTTGTGAGCAAGGAAATGATGGATAGATGATGAGATGGTCCTTATCACAATACCTTTTATATTGAAATCCCAATGTTTAGGCACTGGGAATGATAAAATATGGTAAATTTTCCTATCATGCCTTGGTTTGCTGGAAGAAATCTCTTTTGAGAGATTTGTTCGCCTTTGTATATTTTTTTTTTCCAGAAATGTAACTTTATATATCTTTGTGCAATAAATAATTATGAATTATGAAATAAGATAATATTATACTTTTAGTTTGTGTGGCATAAACCATCGGTAACAATAGCAACACTCACACAAAAATTTCAAGAGTGTGTTTACTGCTTTCTTTTAACATTTAGGACACATTGGAGTATAACTCTTGACTTTGATTTATATGATAAGCCCTTTAGTTTTAAATATGTTTCACAAAATAATCTATTCGGATTGCACAGGTCTGGATCAGTTTTCAAATGCATCAGTGTCTATGCTGCTTGGGCAAGACAGCCCTGCAATTGCTGAAGGCAGAGTAAGTATTAATTTTCTTTTCGAATAAAACCTTGTGTTTTCTTTACTACATAATGTTAATCTCTGGAATTCTGAAGGTGTAAAAACTAACTAAACTGATCTTTCTTGCCTCGTTGTAAGTAATATTTTCATACTCGATTTTTGATTTGGTTGTAACACCTCTGGATTCGGCCTCTATGTCATGTAAGTATACTGTCAATTGATTGTTTCAGGTGTTTGGTGTCCAGACTCTTTCCGGCACTGGCGGTCTCAGGGTTGGTGCTGAGTTCCTGAACAAGCACCTCAAATACACCACCTTCTATTATAGCAGCCCAACATGGGGTGAGTTAGTCATATAATATGGACTTTGTTATTTATTAATTACCTATCTTTAAACTATTATCTAATTAAGATATTAAAAGTAAAGATCATAAAAAAAATTATATAAGGTATATTCTTAGAAGATAAACAGACACTCATGTTGATATTACATCATCATAACATAACTACTATCATACCAGTAAAACAGTTATTGTCATCATTCTAATTTGGAAACATACTAATAAAGTGGACAACTGATTAGAATGTCCACTTTATTTATTGATGATTATATTTTTATATTCTAGACCTGGGTATGTATTATACCAATGTATGCTATGAGCAATAAAAGCGTGAGGTATATAATACAGCTTATCTGAAGGATAATTATTGTAACAGGAATAGAAAGATGAAGTTCTTGTCTGATTATAGCATGTATCAAATTAATTATGAATCTTGATATACTGCTAATTATAATCACTGTCCAAACTTTTCCTATTACCGTGATTAGTGCAAATGAATTATGTGCGGTAATCAACACGACCGCTATGCGTCGATGTAGATAAGCTGTCTGACCTCTGCCGCAGCCGCCGCAGCCGCCGCAGCAAATACAATTAATACCTTACCTACCAATCTGGGAAAAACAAAACTAGCAATCCGAATAGTAATTGGGCCATAAATTGTAGGACTGAGTCTCTAGTCGCTCAAGAGTCTGGCTCAGTTAAGAAAACGGTGCCCAAGCTATGTTGAATGTCGGTAAGGTTAGTCTAAAATGTGTAGATGATTTACTTAATAAGAGCCTCTCCTAACACTTGAGTATTTTCCAGAGAATCACCACTTAGTCTTCATCAACTCCGGCTTCACCTCCCCCCGCACCTACCGCTACTGGGACGCCAAGAACCGCGCGATCGACTTCGAGGGCCTCATTGAAGACCTTCGCAGCGCTCCTGAGAACTCTGTGATACTGCTGCATGCGTGCGCGCATAACCCCACAGGGATTGATCCTACTCAGGAGCAATGGATCAAAATCGCTGATGTTATGGAGGTTCGTGCTCTTTTAAACATACGCTCAGTTTCTGAAAGAGTTGTCAAATGTATCAGGCGATTAATCGAAGATTAAATAAAAACAGCGGCACGTGATCGGCTGTAATAAATTTAAGAAGAGTTCAACAGTTGTCACAGCTAATGTTCCTTTCGAAAATCAGGCGTTAGTGAATCATAGTTCGTTCATACTGCGACGGCCTCATCGAAGTCCTTCGTAGTCCTCCCGAAGTCTCCGTCATACTGGTGCTATGCGTGCGCGCATAGTTCCATAGGGACTGACCCCATGCAGAGGCAGTGGACGTAAACCGCTGGTGAAAGGCACGCGCATGTAAACATATCATATCATTACATTTACATATAGGCTAAGGCTGCCATCAGCTAAATTACGGGCCCAGGACAAAAACTTCAAAAACCGACATTTGGATGAAATAAAGATTTTTCCCCAGACTAACTCAAAAAAAAAAAAACAACAAAATATAGTAAAAACATAGTTATCATGTATTTTTATTAATTTATAGAAAATCAATATAAACTTAAACCTGGTAAGAAACATAAGTAGGAACTCTTCTTCTTGTCGTCAAGGAAATTATAAAATGTTATGAATTATTAAAAACAAATTATAATTTGTCTAGGTGGATAATCTACCAAATATGCATCTAAATTCTACGTATAAAAATACTGTATGTACTTTACTTAATTAACTGTACGTTTTTTTTACTTATTTTGATATTTTTCGTCCTCCCAATTTTCGATAACATATCTTTCTTTTCCAATCTTTAAAATCGGAACAACTCAGATCCTTGAAATTATATTTAACTTTGAACAGCGAAGAAATCGTGTCTAGGTTTAGTGAGTTTCTATCCTTCGTACATTGCATGTGACTAACGGAAATACCCTTTTCTGAATTTTTAACTATAAAATGCTCTAATTTATTTCAAATCATGACATAAAAAGAGTCACCGGACCCGGTATGACCCAGACACTTTTTAAAAACCCCGCCCGGACGCTCCCCGGACGTCCTCCAAACTAGGTCAAATCCGGGGAAACCCGGACGGATGGCAGCCCTAATATAGGCACATACATTGCTTCTGACCCCACATTAGGATACCCTGTGTCGTGGGGACCAAAAGGTTAACAAATAAACGATAGTGTCCTACCCACTTCCATACAAGGCGATATGGAAGTGGGTAGGACACTTGGCAAGGCGAGTAGACGGCAGCTATCGGTAGCGAGGCCAAAGATCAGTCAGCAAATCACCTGCCAGATCCAGGCTCTGATTCACCAACCAAAAGTCCCGGTTTCGAGTCCCAAGATGAAACTTAGTCTTGAGGATTCCCCTAACACGCTAATTGTTTCCGATTATAAAACTATAATAACAATATTTGTTGAGTTCCGACTGACATTTGCCTTACCGACCGACAGGAAAACTGTTGATATTTGACAGTTTTACAGAACATCCAAATTAACGGCGAAGGGAATTTATAGACGACGCCGTCGATCACAAATGTAGTACATTATGTTTTTATACGTATATTTCAGTCATCCTGTTATATTTTTTGATGGGAATAACGGAGTTCAGTAAGGAACACAATTATCTCGAAATGGTTTTCTCAGTTAGGTACCTTTGTTTTTTTTCACATGGCCCATTGGTTCCCGTTCTCTCCCAGGAGCGCAAACTGTTCCCGTTCTTCGACAGCGCGTACCAGGGCTTCGCGTCCGGCGACCTGGACAAGGACGCGTGGGCGGTGCGATACTTCGTGAAGCGCGGCTTCGAGCTGGTCTGCGCGCAGTCCTTCGCCAAGAACTTCGGACTGTACAGTGAGTTTGTTTATCCTGGAACCCTATCACGATCATATTTGACGAGAACAAGTATGAGACTCGCAGAAAGGTAATGCGCTTGGCAGTCCCCTTCAAAGTTGATAGCTGACTTCATTGCCCAGAGACATGTGGACCACGTTTGATGAAAACGTAGTACGACGAGTTGGTCGGGTGTGATCGCGAGTGAAAGAGAGAGAGAGAGAGAATATGTCCGTTATTTTCATTGATCAAAATGATACCCATAAATAAAAATTAAAGAAACATCCCCGATTAATGAAAATTTTGTTCATTTGTTTCCTTGTTAGGCTGACAACTTTCGAATCACTGAACCCATCTTAATAAAATATAGCTAAAACCATCGCAGTGAAGTCAACTACCACTTTTTACAAAACGCATTGAAATCGCTCCAGTAGTTTTCCAAGAAAATGGCACACACAAACAACCTCTAACTGCAATCGGATAATTCGCCTCCGTTCAGTTCCGCCCGTCGTGGATAAAAATGACGTCGCGGGGATTTTCCGCCAAAGCTCTTCGCGATACGTTCTCTATCTGCATTCTCTCGTCAGACGAGCGCGTGGGCAACCTGTGCGTGGTGCTGCAGTCGCCAGGGCCGGTCGCCGCGTGCCGCTCGCAGCTCACGTGGATAGTGCGCGGCATGTACTCCAACCCGCCGGCGCACGGCGCACGCGTCGTCGCACACGCGCTGACCAGCCCGCAGCTCTTTGATGAGTGGTAAGTTCCAAATTCAAATTCCAAATCTCTTTATTACTGTAGACATATACTTAGCAATCGTCATTTTTTGCCACTTCTCTACATTGAACCACTATGGGAAAAGAGGGCGTAAAAACTCCCACAGATTGATTTATAGATCTCTTTTAAAAATTAGTACTGGTGCTGATTTTTAACAAAGTCTCTGCTTCATATGGGGATGAATTTAGACGCTCTGTTGTGAGTAAGAGTACATTGGTGAAGAAAAACCTCAGCTTTGGATTTAACAACATCATCACCTATCTTTAAGCAGAAATCATTGTCCCTTAGTATAACTTTGCCAGTGTCACGGTTTATGGTTTGCCAAACCGTTTTCATTCTATTATTTGAATTTTGTATTTTTCTATGAATGTGTAAAGTTTTTGCAGATCTACAAACCAACTTGAAAGTTTTGGAATATTTTTTAACATAGTCATGAAATTTTATATTAAAGTTATAGGTTTTTTGTTCATGTAGGTCATACAAGATAGCTCTACTTTTACGAATTCCAAATGTTGCCCAGTCATTAAATTTAGATTTACCGTTGTTGGCACTGACTTTCTTTAATTTAAAAACTGTATTGAATTCTGTTTGAATAATGTTGAAGAAGTCAGAATAGATTTTGTTCGGGTTCTGTTCATCAAATGCCGGTACTGGCAAATCTATATCTAAGTTTTTCATATACGTCTCTAGTATATGGAGTGTAAATAGGCCTATAAAATGATTGATTGGGCTGATTATTGCACTTTTTTGACTTTTTAATTCGGGTAAGATATTACACATTTTTGATCTACTATGCTTGCTTGACATATGTACAATATAGATTTTCTCTATTATCTTAACAACTAATTTAAATTACTTGAAATGCCTTCCAATATCCCTTGTCTGTGCTCAATAGAAGCAGTCAGGTTAGCCAAATTCTTGGCTGTAATACTAAAAAAATATGATAGCGACACAGCTACCTGTCGTTGTAAAAAAAATAAAGGTAATAACTACCTTTGGTCAAATAAACATGCTTCTTGGTGTTGTTTATAGCCCCTCTCTCCGTGTTGATTATTTCGACACCTTTGAATCTATTCTTAATGATTTGACCCCACTTTACGATGACACTCTCATTCTTGGGGATTTCAACACTTGTCTCCTCAAAAATGATTCTCGTTCAGCCAAGCTTAGGTCAATAGTAGATTCATACAATCTGCACATTTTGCCGCTTGCGGCCACCCATTCCCAGCCACATTGCTCGCCCTCTCTTCTTGACATCATAATCATTTCCAACCTGGATAAGGTGGCCACTCATGGTCAACTTAACTCACCTTTTTCTTTTCACGACCTCATTTACGTCTCATATAAAATTAGGTCCCCTAAGTGCAGAACCAAATTTATTGAAACTCGCAGCTTCAAAGCCATCAACCTGGATTCCCTCAAGTCTGATGTTTCACTGGTCGATTGGTCCCCTGTCATCTTGAGCGAGAGCGTTGATGACAAAATTCACAGCTTCAATACAATTGTCCTGGGACTTTATGACAAACATGCTCCCATTAAAAAAGTTAGAGTGAAGCACCTGCCTGCTCCCTGGCTAAACGATGATATCAAGCGACTTATGACCAAGAGAGATCGGGCTAAGTGCAGGTACAAAAAGGATCCGACAGATGACAATTTTCTCACCTACAAATCGCTTCGAAATCGTTGCAATCGTCTCTGTCGCGACGCCAAACGCCGCCACATCTTTGAGTGTATCGAAAGGTACACTCCTGCTCAGGTGTGGAAATTTCTCAGGACACTTGGTATTGGCAAGTCCCAGGCCCAGGACACGCATTCAGGTAATGTCGATCTCAACGCTCTTAATCAATTTCTCTCCGCACCGCCCGTAGTGATGGACTCTACCGTCAAGCAAGCCACTCTTCGGAGCCTGCGTTCTAGGTCACTTCCCAACACCACTCCCTTCAACATGAGATATGTCGGAGTTGACACAGTTAAAAGGGCATTGTTGGCGATTAGCTCCAAAGCAGTCGGACATGACAACATCTGCCTAAAAATGATCTTCACTATCCTAGATGACCTGCTTCCGCCCATAACGCACATTTTAAATTTTTCCCTTTCAAACTGCTCCTTCCCTACTGCTTGGAAACATGCACTAGTTATCCCTCTCCCTTAATCATCCAATCCCACCTGCTTCAAAGAATATCGCCCGATTTCCATCTTGCCGATCCTATCAAAAGTCCTCGAATCCATTGTCCATACCCAGTTCTCCCAATATCTATCCTCTAACAACCTATTAAATCCTTTTCAATCAGGCTTCAGACCGGGTCACAGCACAGTTACGGCTCTACTTAAAGTGACGGATGATATTCAGGTTGCCATGGATCAGAAGCAGCTTTCGTTGCTTACCCTGCTCGACTTCAGCAGTGCCTTTAACTGTGTTGACTTTGACATTCTCGTTGAACTTCTCAAATCTCTTAATCTCTCTTCCCATTCTATCAGCTGGTTCGACTCATACCTTCGTGACCGTAAACAGCGTATCAAATCGGAGACGACTTGCACGGATTGGTGTGACCTCACCTCCGGTGTCCCCCAAGGTGGCATTCTCTCTCCTCTTCTATTTTCTATATTTATTAACTCCATCTCCGATGCCCTCTCATCTTCTTATCATCTTTACGCGGATGACTTACAAATCTATCGCCACTTCTCTCCCGATGATGTAAACTCCGCTGTGGAGGCGTTAAACGCTGACTTAGAGGGTATTAGAGGATGGGCCTCGTCATTTGGGCTACTGGTTAACCCAAACAAGTCCCAGGCCATGATTATAGGTACCAGACACTCACTATGTTTGTTGAAGCAACAGTCTGTCCCTCCTGTATCTTATAACGGTACCGTAATCATGTATAGCGACACAGCGAAAAACCTGGGTGTTGTTTTCGATAACCAGTTAAACTGGTCAACGCATATCAGCGAGGTCAGCAGGCGAGTTTACGCTACCTTTCACTCTCTCAGGAGACTTCAGAACTTTCTTCCTCGTCAGACCAAAATTATTCTCGCCCAGTCTCTTTTACTTCCCCTCATTGACTATGCTGATGTTTGCTGGGTAAGCGCAAATGAAGAGCAACTGAACAAACTCGAACGACTTCAAAACCTCGGGATTCGGTTCATCTTCGGACTGCGAAAATATGATCACGTTTCTCAACATCGCAGGGAGTTGAATTGGCTTCCGATTCGTCTTCGACGGGACTCTCATATCCTATGCCTGCTCTACAATATTTTGTGGAACCCTCGGTACCCTAACTTCCTGCGTGATCGCTTCGAATTTCTTTCTTCATGCAGGCCTCGGAGAACTCACATGGCTACTATGCTTAAAGCCCCACAACGCTCCACTGCAGCCTTCGAGCACGGGTTTAGAATCCGCGCTATACGGCTGTGGAATGAACTTCCCTGCACCATCAGGGACAGTCCATCACTGAATATCTTTAAGAACCGACTAAAGAAGCACTATCTTTCACTTTCTATTTAGCTATATAATGTATTAGTATTAGTATATTTGTAAGATATTTATTGATATGCTGTATTTATGTAACTGTGTATGTAGTCTATATTTCTTAGCAATAGGGTTTTATGTATGTGTAATATGTATTATATTAGAATATAGTCTTAATTGTACGCGCAATTCTTTCCCTTACCTATCATCTCCGTCTCCTATCCAACATGGTTTGCTGGAAGAAATCTCTTTTTAGAGATAAGCTCGCCTTTGTACATGTTTTTTCTATCATAAGTTATCTGTATGTCTGTTTTGTTTAGTACAATAAAGAAATTACGAAATTACGAAATTACGAAATTACGAAACATTATCACTAACATAATTGTTAGAGTCAATCAGATGAATCAAACTATTATTATATGACATTGTATGTAATGTTATATTTAGCTTATATCTAAGATCATTTTCAGCTTGTCACGTGTTGACAGAATGCTAATAAAATTGTTATGTTTACATTCCCAGACAGTAAGCTTTTACTGTTTAGGTTAGTTTCAATTTTGTTATTTTTTGCATAACATCATGAAAACTGGAGTTTGGTAAACAGTTATTTATGACTGAGTGTCCCAATTTATTCAATAATATGCCTAAGTTTCTTCCAATTTCATCAAAAAAATACCAGTTTTGCTTGTGATGTTTTTGTGCGAATCTGAAATCTTGGGTCGGATACTGATTTCAAGGCTAGTGGTTGAAGCTGGTCTCTCCGGCCGGTAGGTACACTAACCGTTGATGTAGACCAACATAACCTAACTTAACAGCGTCGCCGCTGCGCTGCCAGCTCGCAGCTCTTTGTTGCGTGGTCGTTGCACTAACCGCTGATGTAAACCAACATAACCTAACCTAACATCGTCGCCGCTCTATGATGAGGGGTCGAGTCAAGCGACAAACGTCTTGAGAAGTGTGAGGGCGAGGCCCAAGTCCGAGCCCTATTCTACTCTTTGGACGAGCCACACTAAGACTTATTACAGGTCTGAGGCCACAGGCCAAACGACGCTGGTTACCAAAATGTTCCTTACACTTTTGCTACAAATAATATGGTTTCGTTCGCAGGAGGGACAACATCAAGACGATGTCTTCCAGAGTCATCCAAATGAGGGACGCGTTGAGATCTGAACTTATTAAGTGAGTATCACTGAGTAGCAGAAACAATCTTTAAGTTTTAAAGCCCCGCAAAACGTTAATACGCGTAACGTCAAAGCGTGTGAACTGTTATGAACATTATGTACTCAGATAAGAGCCATGTTTTATCAACAAAAAAAACTTTTTTTGGACGCCATTATCGTTTTGCGGGGCTTTAAAATTTAAAGATCATTTCTGTAACTGACTCTATGTCAATTAGGATTTAATTAATTAATAATAATCTAAACAATAATCTAATATAGCCGATCTAAATTTAAGTTGGTACGTATTACGTATGGTACGCCTCAGGAGTCAAAGGCTCCTCGATATCAGAATCGCATATTTCCAAGCAGTTATATGCATATATTCTTGTAAAAAATACTTTAAAATGAATCAATGTTAAAACATCACCGTAACCATTGTCTTGTCTTGGTTTGCTGGAAGAAATCTCTTTTTAGAGATAAGCTCGCCTTTGTACATATATTTTCTTTTAATGTAACTTAATTATTTGTGTTCAATAAAGAATTATGAATGAATGAATTATGAATGTTTATGCGATTACTATAAATGTTTTGACCGATCATAAAAATGAGAGTGCTACAAAGAACTTTTGCTGCTTGGATGACACATTGATACCTCTTACGAATAATGGCGCAAGTGTCATTTCCTGTTGCAGGCGCGTGCAAAAAGATCCTTGTAGAACTGTATCCACCTCGACCACCCTTGACAGGTAGCACATAATGTGTAAGGTGCAAAGGTAACGCTGTAATTGTTCACGAAAACGCATTCCTACAGACTCGGCACCCCCGGCAACTGGGACCACATCGTGAAGCAGATAGGGCTCTTCTCCTACACCGGGCTCACCCAGCGCCAAGCCGAGCACCTGATACAGGAGTACCACATCTACCTCCTCAAGTCCGGGCGGATCAACATCTGCGGACTGAATCCCGGGAACGTGGAGTACGTCGCGAAGGCGATACACGACGCCGTGAGCCGCTTCCCTGCTGACGAGTAGGTGCTAACACTCATGTAGGATGATGATGATGAAGCGACCCAGAGACTCTCCAGTTTAGACTTGCGCGCAAGGTTTTCACTTAGTAATCGAGATAATGTTTTCCTTTGCCGTTAAGTTGGTAGCAATGTAACCGGTGTAGCTAGCTTTTGAGTGGGTTACAAGGTTGTAAGGGAAAAATATCAGTGAATAAAATAAAATAAATTAACCCACCAAATTATCAAGGCATCACAATAAACAAAAAAATCAAAGCTATATTGACAGCAAGCTGACTCCGCAGGTTTCTTCAAATTAAACTAAATATTGGATGCTTACCTATGAAATTGGCGAATTTTTCTTACAGATTCAGGAGTTTATAATTCGAGTAGTTCAATAGCTATTTCCAGTTTTTTTTATTGTTTTAAAATTAATTTCAATATTTAGAAGAATAGAAGAATAGAAATCGTTTATTTTGCCTTAAAAAAAACATAGAAATACAGTTACATGGTACAGTAGTATATAAGGGCAAAAAAGGGACGGTCTCAGAGTTTGCTGTGAGTAGTACAAACATGTTCTAGCTCACAGCGCAGGTTTTCAGACCGTACCTAGAAAAGAGAAGAGAGAAAAAAAAAATAACAGTAATAACGAAAAAAGTAACAAAACAAAACAATAAAATTATTAAAAATGACACAGTAGGTATTGAGCTCTGTGGTTTTCCGCCCGGTGCTATCCCATTTTACATCTACTTATTAAATTTTCTTTTAATTTTCAGTTTGATAACTAAAATTTTATCTTCAAAATCAGTGCCTCCTAAATGTCATCCATTTTCATGATAATATTCGTAATATTTTTTTACAGCTGACACTTTTCAAAAATTATATAAAATTTTCTGTTAGCTAAATGTTGTCTCATTCATACACACAAAGTTTATAAAATTAGGATCTGTCATTCCTAAAAAAAATACAAAAAAGTACTGAAAATTGAGTTAACTTCAATTTCTCCATACGAAACGCTGATTTTATAGGTAAGCACCTAATAGAAAGGTGATTTTGAAAATGTGCCTAGGTCGCACAAGAACTGTCGGTATTAAAGTACTTAGTCACTTTATTTCGTTAGTTTTACGATCTCGCAACTACATCGAGTCTGGCAGCCGGATGTTGACTTTCACTACTAATTGGTGGGTTAATTATAATTATTGGTGGGTTAATTATAAACTGATAAGATATTTTTCCCTAAAATAATAAATTAATACGAAAAAAAAAGAAAAAAAAAATCCCCTAACTTTTGGGTAACGCATTTTTCAAAAGCTAGCTACACTGGCCATTTCTACCACCTTAACGGCAAATGGAAAAGTTATCTGGAATCCACTTTAGTACTTCCACAGCACAGGATACCTGTAGTCGTAGCTTAACTGGGTAGTTAGGTCAGTAGTTGTAGTAGTGTTGTCGGGACATGCGTGTGTACAACCGAGACGTCACCGCGCGCGGTCGGAGTACAAGGTTATGTCACCACTCCCGCAGGTACCTCCTATTATAACCATTGCTCATGGCTGTAATAGGATGTTGCGGTGCCTATTATCAGTCACTCTTAGGCACTTTAGGACCTAAATCTACAGGGATCCTAAAATAAACTTGTTGTTCAGATCATTTGAAGTAACCTCGTAGCCCTGTGGATATCGTTAACTACTTTAGTTTAGACGTAAAGTGCAGATGCCGGCAATCTTATTGAGCACACGACCTTGGCTGTGCGGGGAGGTGGAGTGCGGGGCGCGACGGCGGGGGAGGGTCGCATCGAGAGCGCTGAGCCACGCTATTGGTAGATCAGTTTAGTCGACCGTTGTCACCCGATCTATGTTCACGTCCCGCTGACTCCCGAATACACTTACGAACCCAGTGAAAACATTCGTCATTGTATATTTCTATTTTGACATTTACAAGAGAATGGGTAAAACTATCAAAAGGTCATATTATATATATATATATATATATATATAAACATATTTTTATGTGGTCTCCTCAATCTCTGACCATAATTCATATTTATCACTTTTGTGATCACGGTGTAGATTTGGTTTTGGCTGAACAATTTACTATTTTAGCTGATGATGTTCATAGCGATAGCGACTCGGATGATGATGATGATGATGATGATGAAACTTGTGATTACGAGGAACCAAGACCTGCATCTGTTGTAACAGAAAATGTCTCCCTAAAATAGAAAAAATGTGTTTATATGAGAGCATACCATTTCTTTTGCACGTACATGCGCGAACTTTCTCCCACTACGTCACTATGCTCAATAAATTTGCCGGCATCTATGACATACACTCGCCCCAGATTGAAAACAAATTGTGCCAATGAGCTAGAATTGTCATATTTCAAACTTACGTTTTCTTCGTTACCTGCTAAGGAATAAAAGTAATATTACAATGTAAAACATTGTAGTCTTATATAATACTTCACTACTTTTCAACATTAAATGTGGGAAAATACGTGTAACCTGCAAGTTCTTACAGTATACTATACAATAGTTGAGTAAGTATATCGTTTTGTAGTGGTTGTTTTCTAGAATCACCTATATAATTATATCGCAATTTACAATCGCACTGTGGAACCGCGTAAGGCGTGGGCGAGAATCAGTTGAGGATTGTTTCTAAAAACGATTTCAATTTTCTTTATAGTATTTTGATCTAAGGCTATTTACACCAAATACAACCTATCATTTATCTTGCATTTGCAGTTTTTAGCTATTTTACTTTTAAATATAACTTATAAACATGGCAATTAATTTGTAAAGGCTGTGAAGTAAAATAATTTGATTTGTTATTAAATTGTAAATTATATTAGCATTTTGAACAGGCAACTCCTTTTACAAATACTAGATTCACACAGCATGAGGACGCCCCGCTAAATATATTATCCAGTTTAATATTTTACGACAAATATTTGTTTTATTTGTTGATATTGAGGTATTATGGTGTGGCTCAAATTTTTTACCTAATACTAATTAACAATAAATAGTTTGAGAATATCAGTATTAGAAGCTTTTATGTCAGGGGATACCACTAGTTTATAGAAACTTTAGGGATAATCAAATCACCATAATTTAGTTAACGACCTGTATGTAGTATCCTAAGTACTAGTGGTATTTCTCAGTAAGTAATGCAATTCTCAAAATGCAATAACTAACAACAATCAGTTTATAGTTATACTTATCATTGTTATAGTTTTGTTTGTCGTCGATTTAGACGTACTGTGTTTTAAGATGTTATATTGAATATATATTTAATTTTCAACATATTTTGTTTAATTTTATCTCTGTGTTCCTAAACCATATTGTTTTGTTCCCAGGGACGTTTCGTGTAAGTTATAAGAAGTACGTAACCTTGGCGTTGAAGAGAAGATGGTATGTGACTGATGAATTGGTGATGGAAACATGTAAATATTTTCTATTGTACTTCTATGAATAAAATTCGCCATTTGTACCTGTCAATATCAGCACATACTATTTTATTACCTTAAAATGCCCTTTAAAATAAATCGTCTATGTATATGAATATACCCGATATAATATGAGCGTGGTCTATTCGGTATGTAAGCGTGGTAAAAATACCACACGTCAAAGCACGTGCCCATGAGCAGGGAGGGTCTCCCTCAACAGTTTAGCTACGATTGACCGGCCAACCCGACGTGCAGGATTTCAGTAATTTTCCGCTCGCTTGGCTCGCAATCGCGTCGCGCGCTAGCCGATCCTCATAAGCAACTTTTCTGTGAGGTTTGCAACAACAATGACTTAAGTACCTAACATTTTAGGGTGTCTAAAGGAATTAATTGTTCACACATAAAATTCGATTTCTTTTTAATTGATTACCTTTTTGTTTGCCTAAAAGTAAACAATTTCGACCCAGTATAAAACAAATTACAATTACTTTAGTAAGGAGGTAGGTATTTACCTAGCCTTAGAATTTGCCAATAGCCTGAGTAAGTACTAACATAACTCTCTTACACAGAGTGGACTAAAATTCACAAACACAAATCGCACGAAGGTAACCCTACCGTGATCAAGTGAGACAGGAGTTTACAGGACGACCTGGTGATGTCAGAGTAAAAGAAGCTCTCAAGCGTAGCAATGCGGCGCAATCTAGCCTGCACGGGCGGGGCACCGATTCTGTAGGTGTTTAGCGATTATTGTACGAAGAGCAAGATGCGAGCTAGATTGCGCTTTATTGCCGTGCAGCGAGAGTAGCGATTTATTTAAGTGTATTTGCGGAGTGATCTTTCTGTATGTAGTACTATTAAGTATTGAATGAATGAATGAATGAATGAATGAATACTTTATTGCACAAAACAAACATACAGAGATATACAAAGAAAGATATATGTACAAGAGGCGTGCTTATCTCTATAAAAGAGATTTCTACCAGCAAACCCAGATAGGAAAGGAAAGTGGATTGTGAGAGTAATAAATATTCTGTGCCATGAGTAACTTTTTTGTCACCGTGAAAGTGAAAGAGCTTTCTCCTCCTTGTTTCGGAGGAAAATAATACTTACACATAGATGTCACGGTGAAAGCAAATGTACTCGTGAGCGCGCGCTATACCCATCATCCATATTGTGGGAGAGCCCATGAGGGGATTTCGTTAGATACTCGACGTTAAGAAGTTTAGTTGGAGATACCTGACACCCTATTTAAGTAACTCCAACATATCAAAGCTTTCTGGTGGCACCTGGTTAGGGCAACTCCTGTGAAAGTCCAGTTGTAGAGTGAAAAAAACAAACGCAACACAATAAAGACTATATTGTTTTTTTTTTTAATAATATGTATGTCCTTTCCGCCACGTGGTACTACGTCTCCATTACTTCCGTTTCCGCCACCGGATCTGTAGTGATGGAGACTTGGGGGCGTGATCCGAATTTGTTTGTCACTTTAACAAAAGAAGCAGGAAATCAATCTTCTATCCACACTATTGTTGTTGAGCATGTTCCTTTCCTTTTTCAAGCAAATAAAGAAAAGGCGGATCAATGCCTAAGATCCACTTCGAACATGACTAACTTGAATAACTTTACAGACAAACTTATATTTAGTTATTCAGGTAATAGTGTCGATGTTCTGGGCCTACGGCCCAAAAGATGTAAAGCGAGTTATCATTAACATCGGGTCAACTTACATTCATACATATTTTCTATGGCATTTTGAAGATTAGTTCAAAAGTGTGGAGTTGAGCAGAAGATAAAAATATCCCAGCTCCTCGAGCGCTGTGCGGCCGATGTCGGTTGTAATGGTATAACTTTGCAAAATAAAAGAGTTGTATAGAGAAGCTCGGATAAGATATTTATCACATTTATTAATATTCTGAGACCTAAAAACATAAAGGCCCCGCTTTTGTACGTTTTATTTCATTTAGTATTGATCTTTAACAAAAAATACGTTAAATAGCGCTTGTTTTAGAACAACCGATCAGGGGCCCAATTACGGTACACAATGACAGCTCAATGATAATTACATGACGATTACGGTCAACTTTAGATATCCAACATCTGACTTTGTAATCCCATTTCCCTTGGTGATGTACTAAATTATTATGCTTACCAATTAACTAAATTTTTACCATCATTGCCTAAAAAAATATTCTCCATTCGCCGAATATTGGATATCTAAAGTTGACCGTAATCGTCATGTAATTGTGATGGAGCTGTCATTGTGTACAGGAATTGGGCGCCAGGGGAAGTGACATATTAGTTGTTGTCATTATGGGCAGAGCTGTGCGTCAGTCTTACCTTCCTTTTTTTATTTATTTATTTGTATATTGCGAAAACCAACATCACATACATATATAGAGACAATTATAAACACAAAAGACCTATACATATATAGAACAAATATAAGGTTTTCACATGATGAAGAAAAGAGAAAATGCATATGCACTTAATATCGAACTAGTTTCGCTTACATAACGTAGTTATATAACAATAAATGACAATTAGCCCAATGGGAGCATGCTGATTACTCAGTGATTGTTCGCAAATACTCCGAAGAATTATCTGTTCAGCCGCTCGCTGCCTCGCTGAACTAACACTCGTGCAGAATAGGTCGAGTTCAAATCGCCTACTCAGCTTATTAAAATGTTCTATGCGCAAACAGCTTAGCTCTGTCCTTTCCTGACAACAACTATTCGACACTTCCGCTGCAGGTCCGTTTCCGCGCCTGTCAAACTGTCAACTGTCAGTTTGAACCCGCGATTTTATTATAATGTTTTAGAATATGTTTTAGGGCAAAAATAAAATTAATTCATTTGTATAACTAGTATTACAAACTCTTTTATTTTGCAAAGTTATCACTTTACAACCGAAATCGGTTGTACAACGCTCGCTATCTTTGTCGAGACTGCAGGGCCAGGTCTTGGATAATTATATGTATATGACGTCGCTGTTTCTGGTTCCCACGACACATGGTATCCTAGTGTGGGGCCAGAATATAATATAATACAGCGCCTGCCCGATGCGGTTTGTATGACTATAGACGTTACCTTCTTCACTAATAGTGAGGTCGACGAGCTCAATGAAGCACTCCTTGTTGTCGCCGCCCACCGCCACCGACAGTGGCGCCTCGGGGCAGACCGCGGCGCACAGCGCCTGCCCGATGCGGTTTGTACGCTCGCTTACTTGTACTGGTGGGGTACTGCGGAAGGGCAAAGTCAAAGTACTTTATTACTGTAGATATTTACATATTTCTCTACATTGGACCACTGTGGGAGAAGAAGGGCGTAGAAACTCCCACAGATTGATTTTAAGATCTCTTTTAAAAATAGGTTGTGCTTAACTATTACAAATATGTTTTTTTTAAATTATTATGATTAATAAACAGGAATAAATAATTACAAAATTATTAACAGCAAGGCCTGTGTTGAGCTAGATTAACCCCATACAGTCCTGTCATTTAAGTAATCTTGAACATTGTAATATCCCTTTTTTGACAAAGTCGCTTTAACATGCTTAAATGCAATAATTAAGTCGACGACCCGAATGGCCGAGTCGGCAGTGATGCTGCCTACGAAGCCAAGAGTCCCGGGTTCGAGTCTCCGGTGGGGGCAAATCTTTGTTTGATGAGAACGGATGTTTGTACCCTAGTCATGGTTAGATAGACAAACATCTAAGTATAATATTTATCTATATAAATATGTGTATCGTTGTCTAGTACCCAAGATACAGGGAATCCTAGTTTGGGGCTAGAACAATATGTGTAAATGGTGTCCAAGGTATTATCAAGTTACAGTCGACAAATCGCGCTGTACCAACATACACATACATGCCCTCCAATTTGCCAGACATGTTGGGATTAGATTTAGACAGATAAACGGCGCCATCTTTTGTTCACCCCAAAGCTAGCTACGTGGCGCCGCCGGCAGACTACGGCGCCTGGCTTTGCGAGCGCACAACATCACGGGTGTTATTTTGGCAACGTCAGTCTTCCTTTACTTTTCTAAGCGAAACAAGGACAAGGAGATTGAAGCATAGCTCTGTCACTGTCACGGCGACAAGTCATTCGTGAGCGCGCGCTCTCTCTAGGACTGGTGGGGTACTGAAAGTGTCGTTTTAGGGCAAAGTAGATTTTGGTTTCCCAGGCGTGTGTATGTTGATAGATGGCACTGAAGAAACTTCCTCGAGGGAGAGAGAAGGCAGAGTCGGGTTATTGCTCACCTGGTCGTGTCCCAGGTTTTGAGTTTTCCGTCAGTGCCGACCGTGATCATGAGCCCTGGTATCCGTTCGCTCAGTATCAGACCTGCCGGAAACAATATCTGTATTTACAAAAATTAAACGCAGTGCATTTTCTGGCTAAATCTCGAAAATTGCCCGTCCGGTTATTACCTATACAATTATTATACTGATTCATTACCTCAATCCGAAGGAGGTTTAGGTAAATTAAATAAAAAATAGAAAAATCTGTTGAAGTTCCGCCGTTTCCAATAGATGGCGCTGGTAGCGGACTCAGATTAACGAAACTCTTTGTAACATTTGACAGCTGCACGATGCATACAGTTATTATGCAAAGAGTTTTGTTAATCTGAAGCGTGATGTATATTTCGTTACCATATCGTACACTTGACTATAACATGAAATAGCAAACCATGGTTGAATTTGAGCTTTCATTGAACGAAGAAATAGTTAAGGGCAAAACACTGCGGTATCATACGTGAAGACTAAAGGGGGCGTGCGCAGCGAAGCCCCCAAATAGTCTTCGTGTTAGTTCAACATGTATAACACAAAACACACCACGTAGTACTGGATACAAATTTAAAGACATGTTTTCGTGAATTCAATCATTTCTCATACTCCAATATTTATTTATTTATTTATTGCTGATCAATTCGTGAAATAATTGACAATATCATATAATGATTGGCTATCTCATGAAATGATCAAATTCCTCGATATAGCTACGATATGCCAAATGGCACCCAAAATCTCGTCGCGAAGCCGCGCCACTGGTAGCTAGTGATAGCATGGACGAATAAAACTAGAGGACTGACAACGTCATACAAAAAAACGTACCCTGCTAGAAAGCTAAAATCCTGTATTATTTCTAGATGTCGCTGTACCACGCAATAGATGCTGGGTGCTTAGGGTGACGGCGTAGTATAATCCATAGTAATATCGACAAAAATCAGAGATGGCGTAAGCGTAAGCCTTGTTTCTTCTTAGGAAATTAACGCTTATACCGATCTTTCCTAAATTAAGCGCGCCACTATGATACTACCTTTACTAGAAAGAACTTTTGAACTAGTAGTTCTATCTAGCAATATACATTTAAACTAAAAATAGAATTACGCTTCAAAGTAGGATAAACCATGGTATAACTGGCATCGCCCAGTAACTGGCACAGTGTTATTATCAAATAATAAGCGAATAAATAAAGTAACGCCATCTTTTATGTGTTTGTAGGTATATCTGATTATTCTTCGATAGTTTGGTTCCATTTCGTACTGATAGATGGACTTATACCCGCGCTGTAATTTTTCGAAGTCATTGCGGCGCAGGGTGTGTCGCCGCCTGCCACGCGACCTGGTTGCCTAGCCGGCGATCATCCAACGGAACACCCCTCGTGAGAAGAACTCCAACGCCCGCGAGGGCCCCCCGATGACCTGTCCATAGGAGTGGACAGAGACGCTTCCTCAGGAAGAGATCCGATGATCTGACCCTGACTCCCCACGCCCCAGAATGGGTGCGTGAGATGAATACTTGATTGATTGATTGATTGATGCAGGGTGTGAAAGAAAGTGCACGTTTCTAATTTTTTTCGTAAGGTGAAACAAATCGTATTCGAAAGATTTCCTCGTAAATAACTGCTGGCCACCTCGTACGCGGCGGCCGCGTCCGCATACGCGCCCATGCCCACCGCGCTGGCGACCGTCGCGAATCAGTCCGCCGCGAACGCGAGGCCCCCCCGCCCCATCCCGCACACACACGGAGTGCAGGCCGCGCCCGCGCCCCCCGTCGCGAAACTCGTCGCGCCCGCTAGCGCGCCCCCCGCCGCGCCGCCCGCCGTCGCCCGCCGCCCGCCACCCGCCGCACCCCCCGCTGTGCCCGCTAGTGCGCCCCCCGCCGCGTCGCCTACCGCAGGCGCCCCGCCGCCACCCGGTGCCCCCGCTACGGGCGTGGCCGTCACGAAACCGCCCTCCAAGCCGCCTATAGTGGTGGAGACCCTCCCGAACTGGGTCCACCACTTCCGCGAAATCCAGCAGCGGCTGAAGAGGGTCCCGAACGCGCGCCCCTACCAAAAGGGTGTGCGATTTTCGCCTGCAGATGACGAGGAATACCGGTGCGTCCAGTCGTACCTCTCGACGTTGGAGAAGACCACAGGGGTGCACTGGTACTCCTACTCGCTTCCCGCCGAAAGGAGCCTGAAGATTGCCATCCGGGGGCTGCCGGCAAACACTGAGCCCGCGGAGATCACTTCCGCGCTGGCAGAGCGCGGCTACGAGGCCAGCTTTGTCAAACAGATTCGGGCACGGAAGGGCAGACCGGGCTGCATTTTCCACGCGCAGCTGAAGAAGACGCCGGGTATAACAGCCAGTCTGTACGATACAGACGAGCTACTTTTTATGCCCGGCGTGAAGAGAGCGGAAGGAAGGGAAGACCGTGAGAGCGGCTGAGGTGAAAGGAGCCGCAGCACCACCACCTCCACCAGAGACGAACCGCCGAGGGATCTTGTCGCAGCACTCATCAAAGCACTCCAAGATCCCGCAGTCCTAAGGAGTATCGCCGAACATCTGCCCTGATGGCTGACTCCTTAAGGATTGTGCACTGGAACGCCCAGTCACTCAAAGGAAAGAAGCAGCTGCTGAAAACCTTCCTGCGAGAGTACCGAGTCGACGTCATGCTGGTTAGCGAAACCCACCTCACCGTGAAGATGAAGCTCACCCTCCCCGGCTACACAACCTACCGCAAGGACGAGCGATCCCCGCAGGGGATTGCCTACAGAGGTCTGGCTATCCTGGTTAAAAGGAGTATCGTCCACCAACCCATCGACTTCGAGGAGCACACTACAATCTACGTCCTTGGCGTCGAAGTACAGGTCGCCGGCAACGTTGTGCGACTCTATGCCGCCTATCACCCCCCCGGTGAGAGACTCAATCCCAGGGAGCTCCGGGGACCGCTGGAGTCGCCGCAACCGACTCTCATCGCCGGAGACCTCAACGCCAAGCACCCACACTGGAACTCCTCGAAAGTGTGCGCCGCCGGACGCGCACTCCTCGCCGACTCCGTGAGCCACGACTACGATGTCATCGGACCCTATGAGCCGACTCACTACAACCCGGACGGCTCTGGGGACATCATCGACATCGTAGTCTACAAAGGAATCCGGACCCAGCCAAGCCAGGAAGTCCTGCCAGACCTCCCCTCGGATCACAGACCCATTCTCCTTGTCCTTGCGGATTTACGAACAAGAGTCTCGCCACCAGCGCCCCGTCGACGGTACAACTGGGCCTCCTTCTCGGCCGCACTCGCCGAAAACCCCACCACCCGGACAGCCACACAGCCAGAAGACGTCGAAGCACTGACTTCAGAGTTGACTAGCAAGATCCAGGACGCGCTCGACACATCCTCGCACACCGTCTCTAGCCGGAGGAAACCCCAACCCCTCCCGGCGAAGATTCAGGCACTGATCTGCGAACAGCGCCGTCTCCGGAAGCTATGGCAACAAACCCGGTGCCCAACTCTGAAGTCCCGCCTCAAAGCCATGACGGCCACCACCAAAAGATGCCTTGCCGACCACGCCGAAGAATCTTGGGAACGCCACATCGAGTCCGTAGGCGATCACGTCCCCTCCGTGCATCGCTTATGCCGGCAGCTGTCGGCCACCCCGGCTCCTGTTCGACCGCTGCTGGGCAGCGACGGCTTCCCGAGATTCAGAGCAAAAGACCGAGCTGAAATTTTCGCCGAATGCCTGGAGAGGCAGTTCAAGCCGAACCCCACCGACGACGCCGAACACGTAGCAGCAGTGGAGGAACACCTGCGGCACTACTTCGCGACGCCGATAGCTCCTGAAGAGGACCCCATCTTCTTCTCGCCCGGCCAAGTCCTGCGAACGATCAGGCGCACCAAGCCCAGGAAAGCCCCGGGCGCAGACCGAATCACCAACATGGCGCTGCGCAACTTGCCGCTACCGACTGTGGCGGCTATGACGCGCCTGTTTAACGGCATCATGCGCACGGGGCACTTCCCTACTACATGGAAGGAAGGCCTGGTCATAATGCTCCCCAAGCCGGGCAAGAATGTCAAGAAGCCCGAGAGCTATCGGCCCATCACCCTCCTGAGCACCATGTCAAAGGTGTTCGAGAAGCTGCTGCTAGGAAGACTGCTGCCACACATCCAAGCTCGCCCGGAACAGTTCGGCTTCAGGCCAGAGCATTCGACGACGCTCCAGCTCACCAGGGTACTGAACGACATGACGGTCTGTCGGAATAAGAAAGAATACACCGTCGCAGTACTCCTGGACATGGAGAAGGCGTTCGACAGAGTATGGCACGAGGGGTTGCTGTACAAGCTGTCGACGTCCCCAGCTCCACGACGAATCACCCGCGTCGTGGCCTCGTTCCTACGGAGTCGCCACTACAGAGTGGTGGTGGAAGACGCCGTGTCAGAAGCCCGCCCCATCGAAGCCGGCGTCCCACAAAGTTCCTGTCTTTCACCCGCCTGCTACTCCCGATACACGGATGACATCCCAGTTGGCCCTGGTGTACAGCTGGCCCTCTTCGCTGACGACGCAGCATACTATGCGTCGTCCTACAAAGCACCCCACGCCGCCGTCAAAATGCAACGCACGCTGGACACCCTGCCTAAATGGCTGGCCAAATGGAGGCTCTCCGTCAACGTCGGGAAGACGCAGGCGATGATCACCGGCCAGAGCAACCTGCCACCACCACTCCAACTCCAAGGGAAGGACATTGGGTGGCTGCACCAAGTGAAGTATCTGGGGGTCACCATAGACCGCCGGCTCACGATGAAGACCCACGTCGACAACGTCGTAAACCACTGCACGGGCAAAACTTCGTCCACTCCTGGACTCCGGCCTCCCCCTGCGGTCGAAGCTCGGGATCTATAAAACGTACATCAGGTCCCGCCTCACGTATGCCTCGCCGGCATGGTACGCCCTCTGCTCGGAGTCCAACAAGAAGAGACTCCGGGCCCAAGAAAACCTCTCCTTGCGTACCATCGTCGGCGCGCCTCGCTACGTGAGAAACGCAACGATCGCAAGGGACCTAGGATTGGAGACACTGGACAAGTTCGTCCAGAGGCTGGCAACGAACATGTTCGCACGAGCGGACGGCTCTCAACACCCGCTCGTGCGAGACCTGGCGCCATACCACGCGCGCCCGCCTGACCGTCGCCGCCTACCCCGAGACCTGGTTGCCGAGCCGGCAGCACCCCTGGATTGAGGCCACACAACCCGAAGAAGAACACCTCAGCCACCCAATGACCTGGCCGTAGTCACGGCCAGCGGAAGACTCCGCGGAAGGGGGCCATTGCCCCGGGACCGCAACCCCGCACCCTGGAAGGGGTGTGAGAAGATCACCAAGCCGAAGCCTCGTAAATAAAAACTTTGTTGATACCACGCTCATGACAACGAAGAAAGAAAAGGTACGTACAATACGTATATTGTTTGTTTGTCGTTTATTTTGCTTGGGTTTAAAATTTGTGGGGGGGTGCCAGTTACTGAAATATAGTTTGCTTACTTGCTTTATAACTGGCAGGACCCTGCCAGTAACTAAATGCTTGCTCCTTTCTAATTTTAAGAGATTTGATACTTTCAATATATAGCTAATAAGATTTAATTTACTTTGCAAAAACTTTCAATATGCTGAGACATTTCTTTCAGTAACTGTCAAGAGGTTGCCACTTACTAATTTTCATGTGCCAGTTACTGGATTATTGGATTAACATGCTTCTAATACATTTAAATTGATTATTTTATCTTCAGGGAAATGGCGAAAAAAAGACAATATACTAAAGACAACATAGACCAATCTGTGAAGTATGTACAAGACGGAGGATGCAAGAGTACAGCTGCTAAGATTTTCGGAGTCCCCATGAGCACTATTCAATTCAAGATAATCAATCCTGACACCAAATTCAAGTCGGGTCCTGATCCAGTTTTAAACGCCGACGAAGAGTTGACAATAGAAAATTGGATTATACAGCTGGCTAAGCAGGGATTTCCAAGAAAGAAGAAGGATATTACAGCTGTCATTCAGTCGTACCTTAATGAGAATCCAAGGCCGAACCCTTTTAAAGACAACAAACCAGGTGATTGTTGGTTTAAAGAATTTCTAACACGGCATCCTCGCATAACTGCAAGGACATCTGAAGGGGTTACTAATGCCAGCGCATGTGTAGGAGAAAAAGACATCCGAAAATGGTTTGATCAAATATCAGAATATTTTACAGAACAAAATCTTACCCAGGTATTGGAAGACCCATCACGCATTTTCAACGCAGATGAAACTGGTTTTAACATCTGTCAAAAAACTGGAAAAGTTTACGCAGAAACGGGTTCTAAGAATGTGTATGAGATCGAAAAAGCTTCATCAAAAGAGAAAATAATAGTTATGTTTGCTTTTAGTGCCAGTGGATCAACATTAGATCCACTGGTGATCTATCCATACAAAAGACTACCTGAGAAAATATGCAGCAAGTTACCCCCAACGTGGGGCGTTGCAAGGAGCGAGAAAGGATGGATGACATCACAGGTATTCTATGAGTACATCGCAAACGTATTCTACCCGCAGCTTGTTAGGGACAACATCGCTTTACCTGTAATACTTTTCGTAGATGGGCATAAAACTCATCTTTCGCAAGAAGTTACCACATTGTGTGTACAACTTGGCATACACCTGATTGCCTTATATCCAAATGCGACCAGAATTCTCCAGCCCGCCGATGTAGCTGCATTTAAACCCATTAAGTCAGCTTGGCAAGAAGGTTTGAGGGCTTGGCACGCCGAACACAACTATCGGGCATCATTGAATAAAGTGACATTTGGGCCTTTACTAGAGAATGTAATTCGTAATTGTGTCACCAAAGAAACTTTAGTGAATGGATTCAGAGTGACTGGCTTGTGCCCCTTCAATGCTGACAACGTGGACTACAATAAATGCCTAACCAAAGTTGAAGATCACCCAGTTAGAGAACAAGATATATCAGACATAACGTGGAAGATGGATTACAAGACTTTTACAAGAATCGTCGGGAAAGAAAAAATTGAAGAGTTTTCAAATACTTCTGAAATTTTTGATGGCGACATTAAAGTTTTATATAGACTGTGGCTGAAATTCAAAGAAAGTATAGGATGCAGTAATAATACAAATGATGAGATGGTTGATCAGAACAATTCTGAGTTGGGTACAATCCATAGTCCAGTCTGCTTTTCCGAAATCGACATGCCAAGCGATATAGCTGATGCAGGTACGCCCATATTAGACCCAGTTACTGGTATTTTTCACTCTAGCCAAGCAGCTACTGAATCCAGTGACGTTAACTTACCGCTGACTAATGCTGAAGATGTTGATATGAATTTGACAGCTGCAGAAAGATATGATATAGCAAATAACTTAATCAATATTCCGTCTTCTTCCAAGCAAGTAAAGCTATAAAAGTTATATCAGATGTACCACTTGAAGACTATCTTAAGACAAAATTCTGGCCGGAAACACCAAAACGTAAAGGAAAGCGAGACACAGAAAAAATGCCTTTCGTTATAACATCTGCTGCTTATATGGAAATGATCCGATCCAAAAATGAGTTAAAGAAACAAAATGCAACCGAGAAAGAAAATCGTAAGAAGAAGCGAGAAGAGTTAAAACAAAACAAGATAAGAGAAGTAAAACAGAACAAGCGGAGCAAAATAAAGAAGATAAATGCAAAAAAAACTGTGAAACTTCATCTAACAAATACAACTGACACTAACACAGCTACGAGTATAGCAGGAAGATCACCTTTAAAAAAGCTATATCAGATATGCTCTGTTTGTAATTACGATATAAAAAGACTTGGTGTGCTTTGCTCGGAGTGTCGGCTCAATTATCACCAAAAATGCGTGCCATTGAAACATAGAGTTCACATACCATCGGAGGAAGAGGACGATTTTGTTTGCCATAAGTGTTTCAATGTGGAGTCTGATTCTTCAGCAGATGATTTCGTTAACCGCATTCTCGAAAGCAAAATGAATACCTAGCTAAGATCTTTTGAGAATGCGTTTAACGAATCTGCTGAAGAATCTGATTTGACATTATTAATTAGGTACCTACTTGTTGTAAGTTATGAACAAAAATTAAAGTTGATCTCATAATTAGGTTATTTTGAAAATAAAATTAAAACTCTTGGATACTGATGTTTCATTTATTTAAGATCCCTGAAGTAGCTTATCGTTATATTTCATTAAATACAGTTTAATTCATTGAATTTAGGCTACTTTTCTATCAAATTTTACTATTTCAGAATACATGCCAGTTACTGGTATAAAACCTGACAGTAATTGATTTTGTGTGCCAGTTACTGCACTTTTTCGGAGCTTGAATACAATGACCACAAAACTCAATAAAAGAACCTTATTTCATTCCGTTTAGGATCGTTTATTATTCCTCATGTTGTTCTTCGTAATTAAAGCCATTACCGTAATCAGGCAATGCTATACTTTTTTTATGATAATATTTTTTAAGGTGCCAGTCGCTTAAAGTGCCAGTTACTACTATGTTTACCCTACCACGGTTGTTTGTCCTTTAGTTTTATTTGTCCATGGTGATAGATATAAATTCGCATGATATTGTAATCGCCGGTTTACAGCAAAATCTCAAAAGGAAGACGCATCATCCGTGTTAACATCCTCAACATTATTTAATGAATTACGCTGTATAGATCTGGTTGTTTAAAAATGTGTAGTTCTGTTCGTGTAGCTTGCGTGCTAACATATATCTGATGATCTGATGATCTGTACCTGTGACTTCTTTCTCGTGAGCGTTGATAGTCCAGAGCGGCTCCGTCTGTCTGCAATCCACGTACGCGACTTTGCCTTCGTTATTACTCATCTGTAAAATAAAAAAAAATACTTTCTACTAAATACATATAAGGGTAGCAATACAACAGCGATGCAAACCAGTTCTTAGTGGGTTGTTAGCCCGTAACAAGTCCCCTGTAGGTAGCGTAGGGTACTCACGGCGAAGCAGTACGGGTTCTGCCTGTCCCACGTGACCCGCTCGATCTCTCCGCCGAGCGCCCAGCTGCGGTGCGCGGCGGGCACGCGGCAGTCCGTCACACGCGCACGTCCGTCGCACGCGCCGCTCAGCAGCGTCTGCGCTTCCAGGGGGTGGAAGCTCAGCGTCTGCACCTGCGGGACAAACATAACACTACAATACATGCACATACACCTTGGCAGGAAATTGTGGCAACATAAGTGACGTATAATGGACTACTGCGTCTTCTAGGGTAGTATCCAAGTTTCCTCTTGTATAAGTATCGTAAAAACGCTTTGTGTATTTATCAAGCAAAAGGAAGTTTGAGATTTCGTGTGGATTCCAAACAATTGAGCTGGATACAAGTTTGGTGCTCACTAGGGACGCGTAGAAGCTGGACTACACCCAAATTAAATTATCAAAAGTGCTCATGTGCTCATGGAATGTAAGTTTAGGGTCAATCATAATACCGAGATCCTTCATCGTATACGCTCGAGTCAGCGAAGAAAACCAACAGCCGCGGGACAAATCCAATGGTACACAATTTCTTCATTAGGACGTCGTTATCATCTCAAGTTAAGCGTCGTCAACCTGACAACCCCCATCCATGCTCTCTGAGACTATTTCGACCAACGTCGGAAAGTTGGTGGTTGCTGAGCGAAGACTCCTGAGGCCGTGTTGCGATAATTCTATATGTTACGTACATTATTCGAACGTTCTAATGGTGATGGAAAACATCGTGAGGAAACCTTCATATCTCTATAGCTACAGCGATGGTCTAGCCTCCGATAACGCAAATGTCCCATTGCCGCAGGAGAAACGTATTTAAAGCAAAAGAAACTACCTAACTTACTTTGTCGTCGAAATACGTGAGTTTGGTGTGCGGTTCTCCCTGGTCCAGGTCCCACAGTAACACTGTCTTATCCGCGGAGCCGCTCGCCAGCACGTGACTGAAATAATGACATACACAACATAACGTTTACATTCAGGCACATATATGGTTTCGGCCCCACACTAGGATACCCTGTCGTGGGAACCTGAAACAGCCACGTCTCTTAACATGTAAACATACAAGTCCAGGGAATTATTGTATTTGTTCTCCCCTACCGAGATGAAAATTACACGAGTAGATCCAAATTCTAGTACTTTTCGCAGATATAGTTACTGAAAGTAATTGTGATATGTAGGGTGATTTTTAAATGTTTTAAGCATGTTTCTTTGGGAATGTTGTTCATATTGTTGGGTACTATAATTCCCCGCGTCAGCTTATTAAAACTTACCCTGATGACGGGTATACGGACACTATCGTGGGGGAATCTGCTTGTAAGAGATCATCTGATTTGTAATCCGTCAGCAACTTATTGGATCTGATAGGCTCATAAACCTTCGACAGTGGTGGCGATGGGCAGACTACACGTTGCAGGAAGATTGTGCGTCTGCCACGTATGTCTCTGTGACTCCCGGGAGTCCCGGGTTCGCATGCCGGTTGGGGAAGGAAGAAACACAGTATATTCACAGGTCTTGGATGTCTACACGTGTGTGACGCCGCTGTTTCTGATTCCCACGACACAGGGTATCCTAGTGTGGGGCCAGAAGCAATGTCATCATTTTGTAACTTGCTATTAACAATTTTGTTATTATTTATTCATGCTTATTAGTTATAATAATAATTAATTTTGTAATATTTGTATTACATAGATGTTAAACACAACCAATTTTTAAGAGATCTAAAAATCAATCTATTGGACTTTCTTCGCCTTTCTCCTGGCCAACCATTTCATGATAAAGTCAATTATTTCATGAAATGATCAAAGGGTTTGAATTTCACGAAAAAGTGTTTTTTGTGTTATAGATGTCGAGTTATACACTTCTTCACCTAAGCTACCGCAGTGTTTTGCCCTAACATATTTATCTGTTCAATGAAAGTTAAATTCAACCATGTTGGCTATTTCATGATATAGTCTATTCTACGATATGGCTACGACATATATGTATATGTCGTACATAAATTTTTAATGAAAATATGCATGAACTCACGTGAAGTTACTATTCCAGGAGAGGTCTAGTACGGCGTCCTTGTGACCCACTCGCTTGGTCTTCTTCCTCTTGTTTGGCTTGCTTCCTAACTTGAAGGCTGGCTCCAGGCAGTTCTCTATGTCCAGGTCCCATACCTGTACCGTATTGCAAAATGAATCACCCATATCGTTTGACTGAGCAGTAGGTTGTTGGAAGTAGTACACTCGTAACGAGTCCCAGATGCACTTAAAAGGTTTTCTAGTGATGTGAAAATAAAACTATCTCACCTGTATCACTGGGTCCATGCCGCCCAGTGCACAAAGGTTACCTGGGAAATAGACAACAAAATATAATAGCTAGCTTCTTCTTACTTCGTCTGCGTGTAAAACCTACCTGCGTGCAAGCTACCTTGAGAAGCTTGCGTGCTCAGATGTACATCAGAGCACGCAAACTACTCAAAATGATGTTGTCAAATATAATTGTTTTAGATGTGTGTTTACATCCTTTTGACGCGGAGGATGTTAACATCATTTTGGCGCGTAGGATGTGAATATCATTTTGGCGCGTAGGATGTGAACATAATTTTGGCGCAGAGGATGTTAACATCATTTTGGCGTGTAGGATTTTAACATAATTTTGGCGCAGAGGATGATAGCATCATTTTGGTGCAGAAGATGTTAGCATCATTTGTGCGCGTAAGATGTTAACATCATTTTGGCGCGTAGGATGTTAACATCATTTTGGCGCAGATGATGTTATCATCATTTTGACGCAGAGGATGTTACCATCATTTTGAGACTTTCTCTGTGTAGATATTACTGCCTGTTTATGATTTGCAAATCTGATGCTGAATGTGCAATATATTTTTGACAGTCTTATCCAACTAATATTATTGTGAAGGTGACGTTTGGATGTTTGTGTGTTTGTGCCTTAATCACGCAAAAGCGGCTAAACGGATTGGAATTAAATTTAGCACAGAGATAGTTTATGAAATAGATTAACAAATAGGATACTTTTTATCCGACTGCACCGAAGGAGGATAACGTTATCCCGTTAAATGATAAATCCTAAGAACACGCAGATGAAGTTGCGGGCATCAGAAAGTAGTTAATTCAGTGAATCGTTTTACTTTTGACTGGTACAAAGCCATACATTTTTGAGAGTCGGTATCCAAACAACTGGATCTCAAAATGACCACAATTGCAGAAAACTTATAACTCAAAATAACATGGTAGCAAAACGACTACCTTGCAAAAGGTCTTCGTCTTAGAATGGTTTAGTACCAAAACTACTAGTTCGCAAAACGACCACCTCGTGGAACGTCTACATCTTTAAATGCCTTATTTAAACGACTAGATCGTAGAATAATTGAATCTCAGAATGGCTCAGTAGCCAAAATACTTGCTAAAAAGTTTTTTAAATATATCACATAGGCTACTTATAGTTTATCATTAAAAGTACGTTTGACGCTTAATGACAGGCAATGTTATATTTTCCTAAATAAAATCTTGTGATTCTGTGCTGAATAATTTTTAGAAAATATGAAAAGAAAAAAATATATAAATCAAAAGCAACAAAAATAAATAAGCTTGCATATACGGTGACTACAAGTATAACCACGTATCAGATAACAAGAACGGAACTTCCTTATGCGATGCAATATACGACAGGAGTGCAGGGCGTCTATAACTGTTAAACGAGAAAACGACGCAGTTCTTCGAGAATCTCAACATGTTTGCGAAGCAGATCCTGACAAAATTATGAGGGATATAACTGTTGACATGGCAAAGAACAATGTCTGTGAAAATATGAAATCCGTCAAACAGAACTATGAAAGAGCCTGTCTTTCTCACTTTTTATTTTTGAGCTTTTCCCAGATTCATTAAGAGATTTTTTTTTGTCAGCCATTCAATTACACATGTCAAATTATTGTTAATGTCATTTTCATATATTAAATAACAATAAGCCACAAACACTTTCTCGGTGACGGCTCTTTCAAACGTGTCCCTCAACAATTCTGCCAGATTTTACTATACACGTAGATTCAGGGAGCTCGGAAATTGCAACAACCATCTTCCGGTTTTGTTTGCACTGTTGCCCGACAAATGTCAAAGAACATATGAAGCGTTATTTTTCTTAACATAAGAAGATATAAATGTGATACCGAATTAGGCCAGGTGAATGCCTTTACAACTGTTTTTGAAAATTCGAGGTTCACAGGGTGTTATTATCATTTTAACAAAAACATGCTGACAATGCTGAAGACTTTGGAATTACAATGACATACAAACAAAAAACATTGTTAGAATGACAGCCAATCTACCGCTTCTACCGGCTTCTCTGATTTCTGACGGATGGCAAGGTATTGTTACAAATATGTAGAAAGATACTGGATGAAAACGACAATCTTGATATCTTGCTGCAACGGACGGCATCGGACAACCAATGCCTTAGAGGTGAATTTGCTCCTTTTTTGAGCTTTGAGAGTTCTTCGGTAGTAGTGCTGTGATAAGAACCGTTCAAAAATGTGGTTATAATTTTAAAATTGATTTCCCTATCAATAAGTAAGTGCAATTTTAGTTTTAGTGGTATATAAATGAGCCTATTAACATAACATAGAGATATTTATTTTACTTATTTTTTGTTTTATTTTTTATGGTTTGAAGAAATCCTTTTAGTTTTGCCAACGCTTTTGTCAGAAATGTTCGTTTTTAGCCTTACCTTACTGAAGCTAATTGAGATAACAAAATAAAACTGGCCAAGATAATGACGGCCATGTTGAGTGTAGGGTTCTTTTTTAGCAGGTGTCCCCTATTATCTGTTCATTTACTGGAGGCCTGTTCGGACATAGTTTGCATGAGTGTATTGTCATAGAATACGTCATACTTGACGAAAATCACGCAGAGCACATGACACTTAATGATGTCAACGCGGTTTAAAATAGAAAATACGGTCGAATTGATAACCTCCAAAAAAGGATTTTTTGAGTCGGTTAAAAAGTACTTAATTTAAAATTGTCTAATTATACCGCTTACGTCTTTGCTATTTTTCGATAGCTGACCTTATATTTAAGATCTCCTTTGCATTGTCTTATACTTACCCAATCAATATTATACCTATATTGATAACTAGTCGTTTTGATATCACAACGACTAGTTATCAATAAAAGTACCGTGTTATTTTGAGATATAGGCTTTCTGCAATTGTGCTCGTTTAGCGATCCCGTGCTCATGCAAAACCGGTAATTTTGAGCTCCAGTTGTTTTGATACCGACCCTTTCTTGACACTTATGTAATTTTTGTACGCAATAAGGAAATGTCAAAAGTTAAATAAAGGATTCAACAGAGTATATAAGTTGTCTAAATTAAGACTTGAATTTATTAATTTTTTTAGAGGAATCATACCAGGTTTAGGGTCTGTCGGGTCGTGGCTCAGCCACTCGATGCACAGCGGGAACCATGGCAGGATGATGTCGTGGTGAACGTAGAACGAGCCTTCCTCCGAATTGAAGACTGAAATGAAATAGTACATTTCGTACGAGTTCGCAAAGGCTATATTTACGAACCGAGAAGAAGAGCCGAAGTCGAGGTTCATAAAGAATCCATTTCGAACGAGTTTTGAATAGAACTTTTCCACCTGAGAACACAAAATCAAGCGGCGAAGGTTTTGAGGTCAAAAGGCGGAAATATATAAATTAATGTTAAGTAGATATTTTGTGAACCACTAATCTGATCAATTTAATAGGCAAAATCTTGTGTTTCTTTATATATAAAATATTATTTTATATTTGTACCTAATAACCATTAAATTAATAAATTTTGTACCTAATTACCATTAAATTAACGAGCTGCAGACTCGTAAAGCCTCACATACCCTAACATGTCCCCTATCATGACGTTGTATCATTGCACAGTAATCCGAAACATGCCCAACAGACCAGAATTTGAATGAGGTGGAATGGTCATATGCTCATAGTATGGTACCCAAGAGACAGCACAAGAAGCCGCCAGAAGATGGGAGGATAAGTTAAATTGACCTTAAACCAAAAACTGCAAAATCGGAAACGCCTCTATTTCCGATTTTGTCATTAAAATGTGATATGGTTGTGAGCCCGTTGGTTAAACCATGAATGCTCAGACTTTTTTTATATGTGGTTCCTTATTAAGAAAGAAAGAAGTGCCCAATGTTTCATTTTTAATTAATAAAAAAATATCTGGGGATTGAAGGGTGTTCGACGTTTTCGAATCATTGAAGGGACATATTTGGGTTAAGGGCCACGCAATATAGTATATTAACTATTGCATGGCCTTTACTGCCCTATCGAAACTTATAGAAACTTGAACTTACCATAAACTTCTAGAACGCTGGCATCACTCTCTACATGCCCAACTAAAAGCAAATTGTCTTCTGGCTTTATGATGTCGTCCTCTTCATCACTGTCAGGACCTTCAGTCTGAAATGGCACATGGAATAAATAATTTAAGCCCATATCACAAATTTATACTTAATTTGGTATGTATCAATGTAATTGTGAAATAGATTTGATGAGCAACTTACCCTGATATTAACATTTTCACCGAGATCACCTAAGTTTGGTAAAGTAGCTACCGATCCAATACCGATTGCATTTCCTGAAAATCAAAATAGGATTTTTTTATTCAAAACAGAAAATCATAGAACTAGAAATTAACAGCCAAGTTAGTATTAGGGTTAGGTGAGACTTTTTAGGGTACTGGGCAATTTTAAGAGGCAAATCAGAAAACATATTTTTTTTTCAAATGTGTGACGTGTCAAATTAAAGAACTTGATGCGAGAACTTCAAATATGTTTTTTTCGTAACTTTGAAAAGACAAAATAAAATCGGTTGTGATACGGATCGGACTCGTACACGAAGGGTTCAGTACAGATGTTCTTTTTCACAATGAAGGGTTGACTTTCGTTGTTGTAAGCCAGTGTGCGAAGTCTCTGGCTGACCGCTCCAGAGACTAAACACACTAAGCCACAATGTGCATGTGCACATTGTGGCTTAGTGTGTTTAGTCACAGCTAACATCTGTACCATTGTACAAGAAACCTTAACCACTAAAATAATAAAACAAAATATTTAAGAAAAACACAAAAAAAGGAGTACTGCCCCCCCCTATCTCCGAAACAACTGACCCTATTTTTTTTAAAAAGTTACTCAATAAATATTACAGGAAAAATATAGAGAAATGTATGGTTAAAATATAATTTCTTTCAATACCACATGCCAACTTTTAAATGCACCTGGCTACATACATGGAATATGAAAGTAGCCGCACCAATAACTTTGTAATCAGCATTTTCCTATTTTAACACAGTATAGTTAAGGATACCTTAACCCCATGCAAGAAACTGGAATACCATTATACATTGGGAGTGCGGAGACCAACTCGCACTTGAATTTTAATGTTCAATTTATTACTAGCCTAAAAACTGCCACTAAAAACTTAGTGGTCTGGCCACCGTTTCTGAGGAAACTCTCATAACACTATAGCTGCGGCAATGGGCTAGCCCCCTGTCACACTAAAATGGAGCATTGAATAACTGGCTACACATGGGCATAATTATGCCTCTGTCGCCCCTTATGAGACAACGTAACTTAACATAGGGTGTGACACTATGTTAAGTTACGTTAAAGCAATGCTATAAATTAAGTAGATGCATACTTGTGTCTTCCGCATCATAATTTTCAAAGTCAAACTCATCATCAGGGTTTGTGGGGGCCGGTGCGGCAGTTGGGGCTGATGCTTCATCTTCATCACTATCACTTTGATCTTCACCACGCTCCGATATTCTGTAAGTGTTCAAAAAAATATTGAAACCTCTGGCAACAGAATCATATCTGCAACATTGATGTCTGAGATTGGGTGCAAAACTCATGAATATCTTGCATATGCAGAATAATCATGCAAATAAACGTGTTTTGTTTTTATCCTTTGTTGCCCGTGGTCCCCTCACCTCATGTAACGTCACCAAATGGAAATCACCGAAGCTTTGTATAATTATTATCTAACAATCGTTTTCTCAGATGGTGTGGCAGAGGCATATTTACATATAACAGTGTCACTACCTTTGAAAAGTGTAATGATTTTGACAAATTTCACTACTTTTGACAAGTGACACATTTTAAAATCTGACTGCGAGCCACGCGAGCGGCAACATAACTGAATTCCCGAACGTCGGGTTGGCCGGTCGAACGTACCTAAACTGTTGAGTGAGACCCCCCTGGTTATAGTATGTATATCATCATATTATATAAACTAAATTTGCAGGTATATGTATGTATTGTATTTAGTAGTATGGTATATAAGTCTTTTATTTTCATTATTTTATATTATATGTATTTTAGTAAAGATTAGATATTTAGAACTGCCTACCCTTTCATGGTACATTTACCTTTCATGCCTCGGTTTGCTGGAAGAAATATCTTTTTAGAGATAAGCTCGCATTTGTGCATATAATTTTTTCTAATGTAACCTTTTAATTTTAATGTGTGTGTGTGTGCAATAAAGAATTATGAATTATGACCCGTCAAAAATAGTGATAAATTTCAAAGAAGAGACACCTGTCAAAAATCATTAAGATTTAATATGGGGTGGCAGAGACACATTGTGCCCAAGTTTAGCAAGTTTAATCAATACTTCATTTTGCGTGACAGGGGGCTAGCCCATCACCGCATATCTATCTATCTAAGCTATCCCCACATTGTTTCCCATCATCCTTAGAATATCCGTATAAATAATGTACAAAAGAACTTATCCCATTGATACATGGTCAGCACCGCATTTGAACCCGAATCTCCTGCATGAGCAGCGAGCATGAAACCACTAGACCATGGAGGTCTCTAGTTGTGTTTCTAGTTTATATATTATGTGAAGTTGTGCCTCATCTGAGAAAACGCGGGTAAAATTTTACTTTAGTACTACCTTCATTTCGTTGTAATGAGGTGTGCAAACGATAGCTGGTAGTCACTTTTCTTGCCAAAGTGTTTTTCGTTTTGCGAGGAAAAGGAGTTTTTGTGATTATTTTTATTTAATTTTGAAAAAAAGAGGTTATTTCTCGTACCGAATAATTTATGTGTACTTAAGTTTATGTTTTAAGTATTTTTTGTTGTTCTAACATGTTCAACCTAACACTTCACCTAAGCTACCTTAGTGTTTTACCCTGTTATTAGCGTGTCAAAATGATATCCCAGTTCTGAGTAAAATATTCGAAAAAAATATCTTAAGCCAGTTATTGACCTAAATTTATTATTCAAAAATTCAAAATTCGTTTATTCAAGTCAGATTTTAACACAAATAGTAGGACTCTCCTGGTAAGTTTACAGAAAACCTGTGTTAGGGGAGACCGCACCTTCCAAGGGCGTACCCAGGGTTTCAGCTAGGGGGGGAGCAGCTCATACCTTTTTCGAGAAGATGGTCGGTCAGGTATATTGAAACAAGAAAATTGTCGTTTATTTTATCTTCTAGGGGGGGCAGCAGCCCCCCCCTGCCCCTACCTGGGTACGCCCATGGCACCTTCCACATTGGAGCGTCGTCGGCAGAGCCAAGAGCACGAGCAACTAACAAGTCGGAAAAGTGCTCGACCTCAGATAAAAATTCAATAGACCTATTTATCGTTGTATATTATAGGAACTGGCAGTTAAAATAAGTACCACTTTCCCGAAATGCCCCACTCATGCTTCCGTCTCATGACTAAAATAAACCGGAAAGAAAATATAACAAAATATAGCCAATATTTTTGCAAGAAAATGATTTAGAATAGTACGAGGTATGAAAGAGTATGAAATAAAAATAAATAACTTCATTCATCAATCATGCAAAAATATCGTTGAAGATAAGAAGGCCTTTTACACTATTTATTGTACTTCCTGTTTCCAAAATGTTTGTGTGTATAAAGAAATAATAAATTGAACATCCTTGGTAAATGAAACCATTTACAAATAGTAATTAAATGTAAGTTTGACACTAACAAGTTACTTATAAATAACCATTTGTTACTAACGTTAGATATTGTATCAAGCAAGGTAGGAACATACGTTACTCAGATAAAATCTAGGTAAATCACTTAAATAAACTAGACGTCTTTGTAAAGGCATCACAAGAAGCTTATATAGAATGTTTTAGAAATTGAAATGAACCAAACAACATGGAAAAGAAACAACTGGAATGGAAGGTAGGTAGGTACCTACCACAGATGTCTCAACATAGGAGATAGGGCGCTCAGCCTATTTTGTATGCAAACCGATTGTCGCAAGCTGAATTCACGCACACAACGTATCATTAAATAAACACAACGAACACGCACACATAATAACCACACATTTATCCCAACTCTTGTATTGGTAAACACAGGCAAGAATGTAGCGGTTAATCACCCGAAATTAATTTTCTCTGGTATTTTAATTTCCATTCCTTTTTTTCCCCAATTTTTCTTTTTACTATGCGGAAATTTTCTCATAACATTTTTGCCCCATGCTCATAAATTCTTAGTCGATTTCCATACCGAATGATATTTAAACCAGTCCATTATATTGCCAGTCACTTTTCTCGTCATTGGTTGTAACTTAAAAAAAAAACATTGTATTAAAGAAAGGATATTTATTATTTCCTATATGTATTTCAACATTTTTTCTGCCTTGCATATAACATAACATAACATAACTTAAAAATAACTTCCAAATATTTATTTCCACTTACACTAAGTAATCGTAACATTTTGTTTATTCAGTATATTCAGGAAATATGTTTGTTTTTAGGGTTCCGTACCCGAAGGGTTTCAAACGGGACCCTATTACTAAGACTCCGCTGTCCGTCCGTCCGTCTGTCACCAGGCTGTATCTCACGAACCGTGATAGTTAGACAGTTGAAATTTTCACAGATGATGTATTTATGTTGCCGCTATAACAACAAATACTAAAAAACAGGATAAAATAAATATTTAAGGGGGCTCCCATACAACAATTCTTTCAATACCACATACAAGCTTATGGATGCACCTGGTTACGTACATGGAGTGTGAAAGTAACCGCACCAATAACTTTGTAAACAATATTTTGCTGTGTAAAATCCAAACTATTCACTCCACACCATCGCTTCCATTGAACGGTGGTACGGAACCCTTCGTGCGCGATTTAGACTCGCACTTGACCGGTTTTTTAATTATATTTCAGAACTGATAGTAGGTAGATACATTTTTCCAGTGTGGTGATTCCTTGTAAAGAATTGTTAACGATCTGTTGTATTTTACTATCCATTGCGGTATATTTCCTGTTTCTTTTGCGGCAAATATCTGGTCGCAACCCAATACATAAATGATCAAAGTTGTTTGCTAAGGCTTCTTCCTTAAGCTGTGAGATAAAAAAAAGTATGTTTATATTTTTGTTAACTCTTTTGTTAATCGATTTATGCCAGCTTTCCACTACGTTGTTCGTGCGGTGGCGGTGCCCATAACACGACATTATGTGTACCATCTCAAATCTAATCCACTGCTTTGACATATAGATATTAAACGCTTCTATGTTTTTACCTTCAGGTGCCGCTGCCTTTACAACGAGCCATCCCTCGTGGATTTGTAATGGTGGCAGGTGTGCTAATGCTACACATTTTGCGACATGTCTAAATCCATCCCGAGTCGTAGTAATTTCAAGTTCATTTGCTCTTTTGTAGAGAGCCTGGGTATAGTGAAAGTAACATCCGCTGACCGTTACCGTGGGGTATACAGTTTTCAATGCATTCATTGCTGCGGTTTCAAAATCTATTTTCATAAGTACTGGTTGAAAGTTAGGAATGTTTTGCTTGATACAATTAAACAACCGTTCGTAGGTTTGTTGTTGCTTATTCGGTAGTAACGCATATATACACGGGATAACTCTAGTGCGATCATCATCTGAGCCTATATCACCATGCACCGTGTATAATTGTTTGAACGGAGAGGGTACCACTTTAAAAGTTCCATCAGCACAAAAAGTCTTTCTGGCTGCAATCCAGTGCTTACATTCTTTAGTAACAAAAATTAAAATGTCATCATCCTGAGCGCACAGAAAATTGTCAGATAAGTTTTCAGGTAATGTCACTTCGGCACAAGTTTGGAAAGACGATGTTTTAGCCGATGACCGGCGTGCATCATATAGTGAACTTTTAACACAATGGAAAGGCTGTAATTTATCTGCGTACTCCTCGGTCATAAGTGATCTCATTTGCTCTTTATAGAGCTTAGGAATAGGTCTATAATCTTTTTGAACCTTTTCTTTTAAATCGATCAATTTCTTCTCGATGTCAATCCCTTCGAAATCCGGCACACAACTATGGTTTGCATATCTTATAATATTTCTTTCTTCAACGTACAATACAACAAACCCCTTGCAGTTTTGTTTTAAGTGACATTCCCATACAGAAGTACCGTTTTTGTTAACTCTTTTCAAAAGATGTCTGTATCCGGCTCGTATCAAAACCCGGCCTCCGTGAGTACTTTTAATGAAATTGAACTTACACCAACCTGAGGAACAACCTGGAGATTCTTCACTGGGTTCCATCATTTTAGTTATAAAATTTAGTTAAAGTAAATTATTCATACGACTACACGGATATTTCCTCGGTGACAAGCTCCTAGTTGATAGTATATTGTTTGATACTGTCACAGTCATTGAAAAGCAATAGTACCTCTTCAGTATTTATTGACATTGCAATCTAAAGAGGTTTCACTACCATTGGACCATCGGTATTCAGAAGAAAACCAATGAGTAGATAAGGTACTATTTAACGATAATTTCATAGACTGACAATACAATGGACTGGTTAAAATATCATTCGGTATGGAAATCGACTAAGAATTTATGAGCATGGGGCAAAAATGTTATGAGAAAATTTCCGCATAGTAAAAAGAAATATTGGGAAAAAAAAGGAATGGAAATTAAAATACTAGAGAAAATTAATTTCGGGTGATTAACCGCTACAGTCACAGGCAAAGCAGTTACGTGGCTGTATACGTGCGCATGAGGCGCACATTGTTTCATAAAGCACGCACACAGGACACACAGCGTCATGGACATTAAATTTATTTCCTGTCTCTCTCGCTAGTAGGTAACGCTAATGAGTATGAGAGACCGAATCTGGATGCGACTCAATAGCATTACTTCATCGCAATATATCATTAATCTTGATGTTTTATTGAAGAATTATTGTATTTTCAGTATTCACCTGTGAAATGTTATACCCTTGTTATGGAAATTTGTCGAATCACTGCGATTTTCACATAGGACAACTGCACAGGGCAGCATTATAGAAAATAAAGCTAAGTGTTGTCAGTTTTCTAAGGCGATCGGCGCGTGCACTCGGGAATTCTCGCTGAGAGCAAATGAATGCACTGTATGCACACTGGGCATCAGTGTCTCCAACTCTATTTGTCAAAATTACGGTGTTGCTAGTCTAAAAATACGGTATAGGGCGGAAAATTACGGGAGATAATAAATTAAAAATACGGTAAATTTACGGTAACTTTATTAAACAATTAAACATTAAATTTCGGGTGTTTCAGCCTTTTTGTACATCGAAACATTAATGCTTTTAATCATTTTATCAGTAGGATGGAAATCTACGCAGTTTTTGGCCGTTCTCTTAATAAGTTGCTGCGTAAACAGATTCCCTGCAATAGATTTTGTGGACAATTGGTTCCTTTTTTTGTCTTTAGGTCTGCAATGTGGCTGAAAATGCCCTCGCAATCGGCGTTTGAGTGGGGCAATGACATCATTCTGAGCATAAAATGTGCTAAGTTATAGAATGGCCGCGAGTCTTCTTTAGTTTTGATTTCAGACACCTTATGCCAAAATACATCTGGAGAATCGTTGACGTCTAAATCACATTTATTTTGTTCAATGTAATTCGGGAAATGCCGCCATTCATCATCTAAAATTTGCTGGACATCAAGTGTCTTTGGAGAGATTCGAGGCAGTAAGTCGAATATGCTGGCCAACGATGTTTGTCTTTTCTCGGTTGCTAACATGCAGTTTTCGTTATTTAAATTGGAAATTGCTTTTAACAGTTTGTCTTGGAGGCTATATCTTTTTCGTATGCCAACCGCTGCCTGGACAACGAATCTCTTACAATTTTCTCGCAACTGTTTCACAGAATTGACATCAGCATTAACTTCAGGAAGTGACAACTGTTTCTGAACACCAAGACCTAAATAAATATCTTCTAGTCGTATATGTCTGCGTTCATCTGTGGGGTCAATACTGTCGAGCGGTGTATTATTTACATAACTTGGGGGCATAATTAACAGAAGCAGCTCTCTGTACAGTTCTTCCATTTTCAAGTGCATTTCTGGTAAGACTGTAGTTTCACTTTGAAAATATGCGTTAGTCCTAGTGAACTTCGGCAACATCCATGAAAGAAAATGATAGTAAGCCTTCCGAATGGGGTCTCTCAAAGCAGAGTGTATTTCACGGCATTCATGATCTTCAAGCCATTTATCATCAAAGTAAAGTTTAAGAGCCTCCCATTGTTCTAGGATCCTATCAACAACGGCTGATAAAGATAGCCATCTAGTTTGGGCTGGTCGCAACATTTTATGTATTTTTGCATCGCAAAACTCTTGGAAAGCTTTTAGTTGACTTTGCCGCTTACTGCTGGTTTTAAAGTGGTTATAGATGTTGCGTGCTAATTTTTCGGTTTCGGGTGGCAGTTCTTTGCAACCGTCGCTCGCGCATATGTGTAACGAATGACAAACGCACTTTATAATGGTTATTCCTGGACATAACTGCCTGAATCTTGATGAAACCGAATTGTTACAGCCCATTATGGTATTGCAACCATCTGATCCGAATCCAACTATATTTTTTTGGGGCACACAATTTTCTTCGAATGATTTAATCAGGACTTCGAATAGGCGTTTTGCAGTTGTAGTGTGATCTTTATTATCTTCGCCAAAAAGGTCAATGAGGTCCCAAAGCCGACTGACCACACGCCCTATCTTCGGGTCATAATATCGTACAACCACACACATAGTTTTTGTAGATGTAATGTCGGTGCTTTCATCTATTAGTACGGAAAAATTTTGTGATTTAAAATCGGCGCTTAAAGCTGCTTTTTCCGTATCGCCCAAGACATTGTTTATTACAACTTGCAGCTTAGTATGTTTCATTTTCACATTTTTAGCAATGTCTGAATCAGGGAAAGCATCAACTAACAAATCTGATAAATGGTCCATACTTGAATGTGGTATCTTATGTTCAGCCATAAATGCTGCTAGTTTGAGCTCTGCATATTTTGCTTTCTCTTCTACTGTATTCGATTTTGAAGCTTGCAACAACTTGACAATTGGTGGTTGAATAGATGTACTCTTTACCTTACTTTGATGCTTTGAACCTCCGTTATGACGTTTCAGCACACTTATATCAGCTTGCATGGTGGTATCACAGAGCGAACACTTTGCTATATATGGGTTTTTTGGGTATTCGCGAAGCCACGAAGAAAAGTCTTTATTTTTCAGCCACTCTGATCGAAATTTTTGTTTGTACGACCTATTTTTAGCGCGCTTACAACTGGTCCAGCGTCGCTCTCGTCACTTGTTTCAGACTCAGATGTCATTTTTTATAATTATAATTGCGATCTATGATCTGACGCAGCAAACTAATGTGAAAAATTGCGAACAGAACAGAAATTAAAGTTGACAAAACGCAGAGGAATGGCTAATTTCTACGGGTATTTTTTCCAACACGAACTCATTCGTATGAAGTTGAGGGGGGGTGGGGAGGGAGGGGGGGGGAGGAAGTAACCCCCCTCTAAAATATCCAGTCTAGGAAATGTATGGTTTTTTTGTTATGAATTTTCAAAAATCCATTTTGAGGTTATTTTTTACTATAGGATTTTTACAAAAAGTCATTGTTTGTAGTATTGATGTTCGAAATCGCCTTAGTAATTTGGTCGCATAAGTTTCGTCTACTTGTCTATGCACACAAGTTGATTGTGCGGGGAATACCCCAGGGAACGATAGTGTTGGCATTTTAAAACATTGTTTTAAAATGCCAACACTAATTAAAATAGACTGTGTTGTGTATGGTTGGGTACCAAATTTTAAGGCGTTACTCATAAAGACGAAATTACGGTAGAATTGAACATGTCTACGGTAGGTGGTAGATGTGTTCAAATTACGGTAGGTTTACCGTAATTACGGCGTGGTTGGAGACACTGCTGGGCATACAACGGTCAGCCGCTACGCGGCGGCTTGCCCTCTCTCTAATATTCAATGCTCTGTGGTACCTACAAATATTTTAAACATCGGCAATGAATAACCAGCCGGGGCGGCGGCGGCGGCGGGCAGAAGTGCAAGGATATTAATATATGTATTATACGATTATCTGCTTTGTTGCGCACTAGATTAAGACTTGCGTGAAGGCGCTTCGGTTCAATATCGCAAATTGTTGGATGCAGGAATAATTCTGCACTATCACTAAAACTATGGACTTGAGTCAGTAAGTTGTTATTTTTGAGACTGGGTGGATTTTACCAAAAAGATATGCGAAAATAACTATCCCGGTGATAATTTGAATGACAATGACAGTTCAAAATGAGGTCATTCTATGAAAAAGTAGAAGATACTCTCGAGCAAAAAGTTATTCTTCGTTGGTAAAACTCGCTCTTAATGTAATGAAATAATTGAAGTACATAAGTGAATATGAATTATTGAATGTAAGTATATGGATTGTGGACCTATATTTTTTTTTTTTCAAGAAGTTCTCTGTTTCTTCATTGTTAAATGTTTTAAGCCGTCTGGTAACATTTATTTTCCATTCTCTATTACTCATTTGGTAAAGATTTTGTATTGATTTATTTACTGCATTGTATAAGATAAGTGACTGAAAGCTAAATTGTTTCGGGGCAAATTCTGTTCTAATATTATAATTGTATTTTTATTCCGCTTATTAATAAGGGTGTCATCAATCTTTAATTTGTTATGTACCTTTAGTATGCATTGGAGAATGTAAAGTTGTCAAACTGTTAGAATATGAGATTCAGTATATAATTCAAACGTACTATACAACCTATTTTTCCACAGCATACACTTGTCTAACGATCTTTGAGCTCTCTCTATACTTAAAAATTCCGTCTTGAAGGTGCCACCCCAAATCCGTATTCAATAAAGTAGGATCGATTGTACTAATGTGATATAAATATATTTTATAATATTGAGGTCAGAAATGTTAAGTAACCATCTAAAATCAAATTCTTGCTCTGTTAGCTACAAGGTTCAGTTGTAACCACGCAAAATTTTTGTCAATTAAAATTCCAAGATATTTTATATTTTTAATTCTTTAAAACTTTAGGCAATTACACTCAGAGGGGTCTGAGTAGTCACATGTAAGAGCTGTAATGTGTAGGTTTGTACTGGGTTAGGTGGAGTCTCTGATAGAAAAAGCTATGCATTTTGTTTTTGATAGATTAAGTGTAAGTGAGTTCATGGAAAGCCAATTTTTTTATTGAATATAGGCCTCTATTGGCTGTTGTCTACACATCCAACCAAGAAGCCCCATGAAAGAGCAAGGCAGTGTCGTCCGCATAAGAAAATACTTGACCATTTAGTAACTTTAGGTTAGTAAGATCGTTTATATAAATTAGAAATAGGGTTGGGCCGAGCACACTACCCTAAGGGACCCCAAAGTTGGCTGAGCTTTCCTTTGAACTATAAACCTCATTATTCAGTTTAACACACTGAGTACTATTATGTAGGCAGTAACATAGATTTTTTGAAAAGAATCTCTAATTCCAATCTTTTCGAGCTTATGTTTAAGGATGGGCACAGAGACTGTGTCAAAGGCTTTTTTTAGATCAAGGAAAATACAGAGAGCCTTTTCTCCACTGTCGAGGTATTTTGTTATATTTTGCGTCAGATCCTGAATAGCATCCTCAGTACTTAGGTATACTCAGTATACAGGAATCCATACTGATTCTTTGAAAGAAGCTGATAAGCATTTAAGTATTTGATCAATCTATTGTTTATGACTTTTTCCAAAATTTTTGCGATAATTGACAATACCGAAATAGGTCTATACTTGTTAACATCGTCTCTGGGCCCACCCTTATGCACAGGATGGATAATTGCACGTTTTAGTTCATTTGGAAATACTCCAGTAACAAGTGACAGAGTACATATTTTGTGAATTATCGGAATTATAACCTGTTTTGTTACTTTAATGAACTTTGTTGATATATTATCATTTCCAGGTGCCGATTCCGACTTCAGGCCATTCATTATAGTCTCCACTTCCTAGAGATCAGGTTCTATTATTCCAAACGAATTAACTTGCGACGGGAGCTCATTGAGATATTCATGTAATTGTTCAGTATCAGTCGAAATACCTGCTAATGTGCTAATATTTTTCCAACATTTTCAATATAACCGACTGTTCCATAGTGAGCAATATGGCTTCACTAAAGGGCGTTCCACAACAGATACAGGGATAAGGTTCTTAAAGCATATCTTTGATGTTTGGGAGAGTTCACAAGATGCAATTGGTGGTTTCTGTGACCTTTCCAAAGCATTAGTCACGAAATCGTATAATATAATCGAAAAAGCCATCGTTCGGATACATATTTCACCAGATCTGGAGTAAGTCAAGGCAGTAATTTGGGCCCTATTGAATTTATAATAATGATAAACGACTTGCCGAAAGTTGTAAAAAATGATAGTTGTTTATTATTTGCGGATGACCTAAAACTCTCTCACCAAATAGGTAGTGCGTCAGACTGTAAGAGATTGCAAGAAGACATAGACCGGGTAGTTCAGTGGAGTACGGACAATAGACTGGAGTTCAACGTCTCCAAATGCGCTCTTATATCCTTCACAAAGAAAGTATATCCAATCATCTCAGACTACACATTGGGAGATAAGAAAATAGAGAGAGTTGATGACGTCAGAGACCTAGGCGTTCAGTTGACTTCTGACCTCAACTATAGTAAGCATATTGAGAATATCTGCAAAAAGGCTTTTAGGAATCTAGGGTTCATCCTTCGAATGGGGCGTACCTTCACAAATATTACAGCTAGTGTGAGTCTCTATAATGCTTTGTTTAGGAGTCAGCTAGAGACAAACGCAATAATATGGGCACCCCATGATACAAAATATCGGCTTATGGTCGAACGCATCCAAAATAAATTTATGCGATATTTGTATATGCGGCAGTATGAAGTTTATCCATTTTATCCTTTAATATATCCTACACTCTTTATTTTAGGAATGGTGGGGTACAATGAGCTGAGGGTAAGGAGGGACCTGGCTCTGGTAACATATGTGCACAGCGTCCTGGTAGGCAGGATCTGCAACCCCGTAGTGCTGGGGGAGTTGCGAGTGTGCGTGCCGGACGGGTACGTCGGCCGCCGCTGCTGCTGGTGCCGCGCGCGCGCACGAACCTATTGGCGCAGGCTCCGCTCACACGCGCCGCACACGCTCTAAACCTTATCTCGGATCACGTCGACCTATTCCATGTTGCTCGGAGTGAATTCAGAAGAATGGCGTTGCTTGTACTGTGCTACAGTGAGCACCTATTATAGTTTATTTTTATTTTATTTTTTAAGTAAAATATAATGTTTGTATGATACATACCATACCCATCGAATTGGGCCTAGCCTGTTATGATAGGTATAAGTGGAAAATAAATAAAAATGAAAATGAAACGTTAATTTGTAAATTACAGCATTACGGAGTTCAGGGGAAAGCTCTCGAACTTGTCTTCTCTTATCTTAGTAATAGAATCCAGAAAGTTGATGTGAATGGAGAGAGGTCATCTGGATCTCTCATCTCAATGGGTGTCCCTCAAGGTTCAATATTGGGCCCGTTTTTGTTTTTGGTGTATATTAACGATCTTGCCTTTTTTGTAAAAAAGTTATGTGATATTGTTTTGTTTGCTGATGATACTTCCCTTATTTTTAAGATTCACAGAACCCAGAGCAATTTTGACGATGTTAAGCAATCACACTAGTTAAATGGTTTACTACCAATAATTTAGTGTTAAACTCTAAAAAACCCAAATGTCTGAAACTCTCGCTACCCAATATCAGAAGGGATTCCACTCTAAGTATTTTTATGAATGACGAGCCCTTAGACCTGGTACAGTCGACTAAATTCTTGGGTATTAATCTAGATTCACAATTGCAGTGGGGTCCTCATACATCGTATACAGCTGGAAGATTGAGCTCTGCGGATTTTGCTGTACGAAAAATTAGACAGTTTACTGATGAAGCCTCTACAAGATTAGTATATTTTTTATTTTCACAGCATTATGTCATATGGCATTCTGTTGTGGGGTAAAGCTGCAGAGATACAATCGGTATTTGTGCTACAGAAGAGAGCAATTCGTTCCATATATAATATGAAATCCCGCGATTTTCTCCGGCAACGATTTAAGGAGATCAATATTCTTACGGTAGCTTGTCAATACATTTATGAAAAGTTATGGTACATTCGGAAAAATATTAACACCTTTGTCAAAAATTGCGATGTACATAATTTCAACACTAGAAATAAAAATAAACTGAATGTACCTAGATTTCGGTTGCAGAAGGATAATGGTTTATTTATGGGGAACTGTATACGCTTTTATAATAAGTTACCAGAGGAAATTGATCAATTGCCCTTGCACAGGTTTAAATCATTTATTAAGGCTAATCTCATATAGAAGCCTAGTACACTATTATTGTCTATGTTATATGTATACAGACAAAACTACATGGCCTCAATGCCCCAAGCTCCATGATAGTGATAATAATAATGAACCTTAATTTTACAAATGCAATAATGTAATTTAGCCTCTCAAAAACCGAGGGTAGTTGGGACGGGTCAAGATTTTGAACCTTATGCCATGGTAATAAAATTTAAAACCTCTAATGGCAAAGTGGCGTTAGCTACCGCCGGTGGTATTCAAGAGGTTAATAGTCTGGTAATATAATTAAGTGTACAAAAGTGCTATGTAGGGTGACTCATAACAATTTATTAGTTTTAATGTAGAATACAAGTCTGCTACCAAGAAACCAGAGTTTATGGTCATGCTCACTAAAATGTCTTCTCTTGCGGCGGCTCTGTGTAGTGGGTTGCTCCCCTCCTTCAAATATGGCGTGGGGTGTGATGGCTCGTGCACAAGTCATAGTCGTGAACCAGTCTGGTTTCTCATAAGTTATGTTCATTAGAGCTTGCCTTTGTTCTTATTTATTTATTTTGTTAGATTGTTATATTGATGTTATAATATTGTCATTAGATTAGATACATTTTATATTGTACATTGTGTAAAAAAAATATATGACGAAAATTTTAAAAATGACATCCCCTTAGTTTCTTGGTGCTGTTCTTTGACAGGCGTATTTCCAAAGCACTGGTAGATAGAGTTCATGGAGTTTATTTTTCCTGTGCGAGGTTCTGCCATGAATCACCACTTAAAGGAGAAATTTCCTTTTTCAAACTCAAATCAGTTATGAACTCATTAGTTTAGTTCATCATATTTGATTATTTTTTATTTTTTTCCATGAATATGAGACTTAACCTCTGGAATGACCCTGTACAGCGAATCTCGTGGACGCTATCGCGTCCAAGGTTCTGGCGAAAATAAATTTCAATCGACTTGCGTTAGGAATTTGATAAGTTTGTTAGGTTATTTTATTAGTTTCCTAACATGTTATGTACCATAATAAAGTTAATAAAATTACTTACTTGTGATGTATAGTACTCACATGTGATAATAAAGTTGATAAGGCTTTTCATCGATTGTTTGCAGAATCCATTATTTGACACCGACACCTCTAATTATATTTCGTTCTTACGCACTCACACAAAATTTACACTATTTTCTATTTTTCACATCACCACTATTAATTTCTCCAGCGATAAGATGTATTATTTTATTACAAAACACAGTAATTACTTCATAATAAATAAATATTGATAAACATAAAATGAAAGTCTGCGGCAGGTCGCCTGCCCAAAATGGCGACATGGCTTGGTATTTTATTTATTTTGATCTAATTGGCTGTCTCAATGTTACTTCCATTCATATCACATGGTTGCTAACTAAACTACTCATAACCTAAGACTACTTCCGGGAATATTCTGAAACTTGGTGAATATTCATAAAATGTCGAAGTTTGCAATACTTTCTATGCGCTTATGCAGCGCACAGGATGCTAGCCGCCCAAAAAGTTTGGCTTGTAAAGAGCATTATTTTGCCTACTTAATACTAATAAATTATTTGATTTGATTTAATTTCATTATCAATTGAACGAGTGATATCAATTGAATAAATGGATGGAAAAGGGAGCACATTTAAGTAGCTTGTTCAGAAATCCAATGAACTGAATAACAAAGAGAATAAAATCACTACCTACCTTTTTACTGAATAATAAGGTCAGGTAAAGACAATACGTGCAAATTTAGCCTGGGTATGGTTTTTAAGAAGCCAATTTTTACATTATGGTAACAAATCTATTGCAATTTTCAACTTGATTTTCCAGAAAAACTATGCATTTCCTGGGAAAAATAAAAACACTTTGGTAAGAAAAGTGACTACCAGCTATTGTTTGCATACCTCATTACAATGAAATGAAGGTAGTACTAATGTAAAATTTTACCCACGTTTTCTCAGGCTTCCGCCCCCTCATCGACACTCTGACCCTCATTACAACTTAATGAAGGTAGTAAGTAAAAACGGCCCAAAACGCGTGTTAGATAATTATTCAAAGCTTCGGTATTTTCAATTTGGTGGGTTTACTTGAGATAGAGGGACCACTACAAACGATTTTAATGTGCTGAGGTTATGTTTCCCTGTGTATTTATATCCCTATTTAGCTCAAGAAATTCAGTGTGAGAACATACCTTAGCTCATTAGCCGTTTGTTTTATGATATTTTCCAATTCCTGCTCTGTTAGTTCTATCTGTAAAGGAACAAAAATTCTATGTTGATTAGTTTTATTATGCGCTGCAAGTAGTTTACTACTAAATACAAGTACCTTTTCAGTGACAGCTTTCGCAACGCCTCGTCTGACAAAGTGCATACAGGATGCCAAGCTTACTGTTGGCGTGTTTTCTTCCATTGTTAGATAATATTATAGTTGAATTAAATGTTTTATAAATCGAGTGCACACTTCAGCAGTACAGTCAGCATGCTCTTGACACTGACAGTGACAGGTCGATCAATGACGGAGCAGAGTTGACAGATTACGAAATTCCGATCCTTTAGATTATTCTGATATTTGACAGAGTTGCAAACGCACCAAGTGAACGCATCAGTGGCAGTTCGTTGTTGTGAGGTGTTCATTCGAATGATTTAGGTGTTCCATTCGAATACGTCGAATGATTTCATTAGTGTTATTCATAATCGCGCATCGCTATGGCTTGACGACATTACATTACCAATATCGCGAGGAAAGCCTCTTAGAATTCGATTGGGACCTGGAAACAGGAAACAAAACATGGATTCGATTGGGACAGGAACATAAGTGGTTACAAAAAGAAGCAGGATTATATTCCTGGCAGTGGGCGGAAATAAACTAATGATGATGATAATGATGATGAATTAATGAGGGAGGACTCCTCACTCCGCTTTAATCCTGGCAACACATTTAGTTCCGAATCCTCATAGGCAGTGAAGCAATGTTTTAGTTTATCTACTTTAAAACCAAAATTATACGTGTCCGTTATGGTAGCGCGTACCCTTAGACACGTATACACGGTGAATTCACGGTTAATTTTTATGCCCATAATTAGAGCATAATTAGTGCAAATCAACAAAATAGTGCCGCATTAGTTTAAGAAATAATTAGGTATCATTATTTGTGTGTACGCTACCGTAACAGTAGCGCTAGCGTAGCCTATACTTGCACCATTTTGTGTACGCTATCTACACTAAATGTAGAGTTCAACAACTCCATTCTATAAGAGCAATCGTTGTGTAATTTTTTACAAATTCGTTTCTTGGATGTTTGCAATTTTTGCAAACGGTGTGGGGTACGCTAGCGCTATCTTTACGGTAGCGTATACACAAATAAAAGTCATTATTTCTTGAAATCACTAATAAGGCACATTTTTTTCTTATGTACTAATTAGCACTATTTATGTTCAGGCGTGAGCGTGACAAACTCGCACCAATTAGAAGACACTAATATATTAAGAAATGCCCAAAATCAGCTCCTATGAGATCAAAAGGGCACCAAAAAAACTGAAAAAGTACCAAAAAGTAGACGGAATCATGACCGAGTTACTCAAGACGGGAGGTCGCGCGGTACTAAAAGAGCTAACCATGGCTTTTCAACGAAGCTCTCTTCACTGGGGAAATACTAACCATGTGGCACAATAGTACCGACGACCGCTTACACAAAAATGACACAAATCCAACCTGAAAAACTACTGTCTTATTTCACTGCTCAGTCAAATGTACGAAGTGTTCTCTCGAATCTTGACGACAACAATCACCTTACGACTTGATGAGTACCAACCAAGGGAACGAGCGGAGTTCAGGGGAGCATTTGGCACCATCGACCATATATTTAAGATAAGGCAAGTGATACAGAAGAACCAGGAATACAACATACCGCTTTACTTTGCCTTCATCGACTACGAAAAAGCCTACGACACCGTGGAGCACTGAACTGTTTTGGAGTCTCTACACCGATGTCAGATCGACCAAAGATACTTCCTGACACTGATGAGTCTTTATTACTATGCCACAATGACTGCAAGTCCAAGGCTCCACGACGACTGTTCCAGTCAAAAGAGGCGTACGCCAAGGAGATGTTATATCTCCAAAGTTCTTCACCAACGCCCTAAAATATATCTTCAAAACCCTTGACTGGGATGGTTCTGGCCGACGATGTAGGGAAACGTGTAACGCGACTTAAATGGCAATGGGCAGGACACGTCTGTCGAAGAAACGATGGAAGATGGGGCTCTAAAGTTCTGTCCTGAACGCCCCTTACAGGAAAGAAAAGTGTTGGAAGACCTGCGGCACGATGATCCGATGACATCAGGGGTACAGCTGGCCCACCATGGACGAGAATGGCCGCAGAGCGTACGAATTGGCGGTCAATTGGGGAAGCATATATCCTGCTGAAGAAGCAGAAGAAGAAAAAGTAGATGCTCTAGGCGCATGCATGCTACAATACATAAGTATACCTACGACTAGCATTTACTAACTAAGTATGTTCTATATGGTATGAATGACCTTTGCGGTGTTCCCTCCCTCAGTTATTCCAAAGAACTCTTAGCTGTCATGCGCCTATGCGTTGTGTTGGTCATGTAGTATTACATTGCTAAGCATAGTAAACTGAATACGGAACAAAAAGATGCGACCGACATGAAAAAAAAACATCTGTCAATAATATAAGCTAGCACAGTCGTTCGTGTGGCTCGTTTCGTGTTATTTTTCAATAAAATGAGCTAATACAGCGATTTCCACAGTAAATAATAGTTCTCAAGTGTTCCCATGATGATGAAAAGAGATACATCAGCGACATCTTTAGAAGGAGATAATAACCAAGAATGTCGCCTTTGTCTGGTGAAGATTAAACCAAAATCTCCGGTCTACAGCCTTTTTCGGCCGTGGTCCTCTGCTTGGGACGGAATGGAAAACAATATAGTTGATGATTTGAATATATTAACAAATATTGGGGTTAGTTTTCTATGCGCCTTGCTTATAAAAATGCTGTTGTATTCTGCTGGTCTATTCAGTGTGATTTATGAATTGTATGTAGCTAGCAGTAAATTAAAACTCCTGGTCAGAGTGTTGATAAGGGGGCCGAAGCAAATTTAATATATTGAATAAGCAGTCCACAGCTGCTATAAAACAAAATGTTTTGATAGTTGGGTTGGTTTTTGTGATGTTTCAATTAAATCATAATTATTTCCAGGTGACCGAGGCTGACTTCCTATCTGAAGTAATTTGTGGGACATGCAACTCAAAATTAATGAGGGCATGTCAATTTGTAAAGCTCATTCATCACAATGATGCAGTTTTGAAAAACAGATTTGAAAGCATGTCATCCAATAATGGCTGGCCAAAACCTATAAGGCTTGATACAAATATATATCAAATAGACAGTTTGGATGTGAATATCAAAAAGGAAATATTGTCGGATGATGATTATGATGATGATGTAAATACTGTTGAGGTGGAGCCCGAAGTAATTGTACGGCAAAGCTATTCGCAATATCAATTGCACACTGGAGGTAAGTTGAAAATTTTAAGTTTGCTTTAATTTCAATAATTTTTCTTTTAGTTGACTAACTGTGGCTAGTATGGCTTTTGCTAGTAAAGTAGTAGCTAATGTATGTGTCTTGAGTAGTAAAAGATGCTATAAAATTGGAATTGCAGAGTCACTTATTAACTTAGCAATTAATATGTTTGTTTAATGGTTTTATTATTATTTTCTCCATAGGTAAATCACCGGATAAGTCAGCGGACAGCAGTGCCCATGAGTATATGGATGAGGAAGTGAGTTACAAATTATCAAATTTCCTTAAACAGCTAGAAATATCAACAAAGCCAAGGTGTCAATATTAAGATAACATCCTGGGCTTCAACATGGATGATGAAATAATTTTGCAACTGTGTACATATATTTCTGGATGTTTAGATGTGTGGTCGCTTGCATCCTCATATCTGATGCTGACTGTACCTAAATACCAAAATTGTCTATAAGGATTTTATGGGTCAGGACCACATTCTTAGTACCTTGCACAACACACAAAGAAACATTTACTTTTTATATGTGGTGAATTTAACTGGTAAGCTAAAGCTTGCTAGTATATTCTACTATTACATTATATAAGCCTATAGGTGTAAGACTGCAAATGCAAAGAAGTTGTCAGAAAATATTTCAAAATCCACTAATCAGATCTATTTGTCTCCAGTCCATTGCACAATGGAAAAAAAAATGTTTATAGTACATGAATTTAACTGGTTAACGAAGCAATAATTATTCCAATATATAATTGAATAAACTAATAGAATCATCAGTTCATGGACTGTAAACATTTTGTTCCTGTGGGCAGAAAATAATTTCAGTTGTGCAATGATGCAATGAATTCGTTCCTGGCCCTCATGTCAAATATGCTTGCCCCTCAGATAGCATAATTTAAGGTACAGTTCCTCAACTTGTTTGCAGGAAATACTTGGATCTTACTGACCTGCAAGTTTCCCTAGGGTAGTGCTAACAAGCAACTAAAATTCTCAAGATTATTAAATTTCCAAGTTCTCGAGATAGATCCAGGCAAAATTTTGATTGAATGGGCAACTTTGTATGGACTGTGGGCTCATAGTGTAGCACTTTCTAACCCAGCTTAAAATGAAGAATGGATTAATCAAAAAATTTTTTGTAAGGCAGCAATACTCTCTAATTAATCAAAGTGAAAGGTTAGAGCCGTTCCGAAAATCAAAATCCAATCCAAAATCAGGGACAGCTCCCAAAATCAGTGACGGCTGTCAAAGGTTTAATGAAGGTATGGGAAGGTAATATTATGTGAAGATATCTCTGCCATCCCATTTGAGAAAACTCTGGTTATGTGCTTCTGCCACCCCATCTGGGAAAAGACATGTTATATAATAATGATAAATATAAGAGGACTATCTTACACAAGTCAAACTAGGCCCATAGTAAGCTCACTTAGGCTGGTGTTATGGGCTATGGGTACTAGACGACAATATATTTATTATAGATAAATACATCCACAATGCCGATAATGAAACAACAGAAAGCTTTATTTATTTTTCCTTTGACTGTACAACTTTTAAAATTGACAAACATATCATAAAGATACTAGATTTTTGAAATGGCTCTAAGTTTTTACTTCGGTTAATTAGATTCTTGCTGTCTCACAATAAACTGTTGAGATTAATTGGTTCTTCACAATAAACTGTTAAGATTAATTGGTTCTTCATTTTAAGCTGATTTAGAAACTGGGCCCATCTTTGCAATATGAACTTCCACCTAGACTTTCAATTAATTTAGAAAAGATAGTTCAAAGTAAGATCAATTTATCACCTATATGAACATACCCTTTCTCACAGTATTTGGAAATGGTGAAGGAGGAACCTTGCGGAGGCGAGAGCGGCGTCCCTCCAGATTGTATGCTGTGCACCAAGACCTTTAAGTGTGTGTCTGGGCTGAAGGTGAGTGAGAAAGAATCAATTAAGAATTTCACAAACATTGTAGCCAAGGTATTTCCTTTGCAATTCAAGTTTAAACCAGTTCACAATTTAACGGTTTTATTATAAACTAACGCGTCATATCGCAAGCAGTATGGTATAGTTTTCAATTTATCTATAGTTTGTAAACTAACTAGAAAAAAATGTTAGATTATAAACTAACGGTTTTGACAATCTTACGGTAACATATACAATAAAAAAAAACGGTCAACCACGAGTCAATCTCAAACACGAATTACGTACCATCTTACAAGAAAAACGCAAATAAGACGACTTTTGTGTGGGGATCTACTTTATTATTTTTAATTATTTGTAGTCTGTAAACACTATACACTACACATTCTGTGAAAATTCAACTGTCTGCCTATTACGGTTTATGAGGACGGACAGACGGACTGCGGAGGTTTAGTAATAGGGTCCCGTTTGGCATCCTTCGGTTACGGAACCCTAAACATTTATACCAAAATGTGTTGGTAAAGGCGAATCTCGCAAACGGCTGGACCGATTTGGATGAATATTTTTAAAACTATTAATGGAAGTTTTGTTATATTCTTAAGGAAAAAAAAAATTAAAAGCGCAAAAGGAACAGCCGAAAAATCACAAAATCATTTAGTATGGGTCGAGTGATCCATCGCGATAACAATTCGGAATTAGAATATCGTTTTTTCCTCCAAACGGTTTTTCTCCCAACGGTAGCTACAAATCGAAAAACCCGTATGCGACGCCACGTCACGGGCAGCTAGTGAAATAATAAATGTAATCCATGTCCCCATCGAGGGGCACAAGCTTTTACCCCGATACGAGTAAGATTAAGTCATATTCCACTACGCCGGCTCAGACTCAAACTTCTGACAGTCAGGTTCACCCCTCCACCAATGAGCTACTATAAGGAAACAAATAAGAGTCACGCCTTTTCCCATACGGTGGGCAGAGGCATAACTGCGCTCATGTTTATCCAGTCATTTAATATTCCATTTTGCTAGCCCATAGCCGCAGCTGCGTAAATTTGAGGGTTTACTCCTGCCTGACGAGCGAGCCTGTGATCACTAAACTCGAATTACGAATCTCGTAGCAAAAACGTAAACAATCAGTGAGAATCTTCAGGTGTACTTTCTTCTTTTTCGAGTGTGTTTGAAAGATCAGGATTTGGTCAGGTTCTGTTCGAGAACCTGGGAATTTTCGCCTTGAGTTCTATTTTTTATTTCTTTAGTTGTGTCTATTTTTTATTTTATTTTATTGCATAAGTACACAAAACAGAATACAGTTATTTGATACTCTTATACATCACTATGACTTATCTGCACTGAACTGTAGTCCAAAATATGTATACATAACTATACTTGTTTATTTCTATTAACTACTAATTCTTAATATCGCTCTGACAATCAAATCGAGTGTGACACTATACTATTGGCTGATATTTTTGAGTTGGTTTTATACATATAACTGATCAAGTTACACAGATAAATATAAATCTTAGCACAGACAAATATTTTTTAAGAATCATTTTAGGAAGAGGATGAGGATAGTTTTGATAGAATCAATTTAATTGATTTATTAAATTTATGAGGCCTAGACTCGAAAATATCAAGTTCAGGGTGATTGCTGGTGAGATCATTGTAAAGACGGCTCATTCTGGAGATTGGGTTAAAGTAAGAGGTATTGTTTTTGAAATTTTGCAATTGAAATGGTCTGTATAAACGTGATCTGGTGTAGCAGTTAATGCTAAGTTTATTCAACAGGAATGAGGAATCAATTCTGGAATGTAAAATTTTGTGAAGTAGTTTCAGATCGAGTAATTTTCTTCGGTTTTCCAGGGACAACAGTTTAAAGTGATTAAGACGCTGTTCATAATTCAAAAGACTCTTATTAAGGTTGAAACGATATGAGAGTATTTTTAACAGTTTATTTTGAACACTATCTATGTTATTTATGTGAACTGCGTAAAAGGGTGACCATATTTGGCACCCGTATTCCAAAATACTTCTGACAAGGGATTGAGAAAGATATAATAGACTAAAGGGGTTTTTGAAGTCTTTTGTGTTTCTTGTGATAAAGCCTAGAAGTTGACGAGATTTTTTTATAATGTGTTCATAGTGTTGCCGGAACGATAACTTTTCGTCAAATATAACCCCGAGATCCCTCGCGACGGTTTTACGCTCTAATGCTTTGTCATTAATGTAATTTTATTTTGACGCTTTTTAGTGAAAGTGATGACAAAGCATTTATCTACGTTAAGATTCATTTTGTTATAGATACACCAGTCGCTTAGGATACGCAGGTCATTCTGAAGGTTGACACAGTCAGTAATTTTGTCTATTTTAGCAAATACTTTGAGATCGTCAGCGTATAAAAGAGACTGGCTTGAGATCTTACTGACAAGGTCGTTAATAAACATAATAAACAGTAAAGGCCCTAGATGAGAACCTTGCGGAACACCTGAGGTCACTCAGAACACTGAGAGTTGTGCCGCCTGTAATATGCCGGGTTTTCTAGTCCTTCACGAATTGAAAGTTGACTGTGATATTCTTATACTCACAGAATGTTGGCTTTCTTGCACACCTGTTCTGCCCTTAATTGATGGTTGTAAACATATTGCAAATAAAAACTTTTCTAATCAATATGATGGCGTAGTAATCTATTATAAACAAAATCTGAGTTAATTCAAACTGTTATTAATAAAAATACTAAAACCCGTAGGATCCCATGCAATAAACGAGATATAAAACCGTGGATGACGCCTGGCTTGCTTCGGTATAGAGTATACAGTATTCGGTATAGAGACATGTGAAGCACGCACACATAAATCTCCGCAAATGCATTAACCTGATTTTTCATTCTATTTGGATGGTAATAAATGTTAAAAAGCTCATTTCTTTTTCTATTTATGTATCCCGCAATAAGGGGTACTACAGTTAAAGATCTTTCTTGAAGTGGTACGCAGCAAATAATAATTGGCGACCACTGTACAGTGTAGAAGAAATAGAGATCATCGTCATCGTAAATCGGCATAAAACCCGGTCAATGAAATCTACAATCTGACGTACGAACGTTATAGGAAATTTTGTAATATTTTGATAAAAAAAAACTAAAAAGAAACTATGACACATCACAATCACATTAACTATCACACAGGCAGGTAATAAGAGCAGCAACTCTGGAAGGCTAAAAAAAATCACCTCGACTACTAAGATGAAAGACAAACCTCATGAACTTCTTGCTACTCAAGGCTTACCACAAAGATCGTTTGAAAATGTCTACAATTATTTTGTGAATGTGGGAAAAACACTGAGAGGCTATTAAAAATAAAAATATTCTCTCTAATAATTCTAATAATCACGCACATACACATTCTAATAGATTGGAATAATTATCTTTGCTAGGCACGGATATTGACGAAATTCATAGTCTCATCGAGAAACTATAAAACGAATCAATTGGCTGGAATAACATTTCCAAAAGGATTCTTAAAGAATTTAAAATTAAATTTGTGCCCGTCCTTACATTTATCTTTGACATGTGTCTTGAAAAGGGAATTTTCCCGGACGCTATCAAACCATCAGTGGTTATCCCTATACACAAAGGGGGCGATAGGGACCGTGTCGATTGCTAAAGGCCTGTATCGATTCTCCCATCTCTTTCTAAGATCCTAGCACGTATCATTAACTCACGACTGACTCAGTATCGGACAATCAGTTCGGTTTTCGCTTTGATAAATCTATATCTGATGCAGTTCACGAGTTCACTAGTCATGTTGCTGATAATCTTGATGATAAAAAGAGGTGTATGGGTATCTTTCTTGATCTGGCTAAGGCATTAGACACTGTTTCGGTAGAGCTTCTTGTAACAAAGCTAGAAAAAATAGGTATCAGGGGTACACAGCTCGAGCTTTTTAGGAGCTTCTTAAGAAATAGGTCGCAATGTGTAAAAATAAGTGAATACACAAGTAGCACTCAACCAGTCTACTGGGGTGTCCCTCAAGGCAGCATACTTGGACCTACTTTTCTTACATTATACATTAATGATCTCTGTTGCCTTGAGTTACCCCAATGCAAAATTATTGCATATGCCTATGATACCGCATTAATTTTCTCGGGGTCATGTTGGGAAGAGGTAAATTCGTATGCCCAAGCTGGTTTCAATATTGTTGTAGACTGGCTACAACTAAATATGTTAATCCTGAATACTGCAAAAACCAAATATATTACTTTCTCGATTAACAACTCGACTCAACCATCAAGTGATTTCAGCTTAGTTGCTCATACGTCTGCTGAACTTGGTACTAGTCCCCGCAATTGTGGGCCCCTTGAACTAACTCCCTCAGTCAGATATCTCGGTATCATGCTAGACTACTGCCGACATGCTACCTTAATTTTCAAAACCACATACAGACGCTAAGCTCCAAGTTTAGAAAACTGATTTATATATTTAAAGGACTCAGATAGGTGGCTGGGCCGCGCCTTATGAAAAGGATATATTATGTGGCTTTATTCGAATTACTCTTGCGATACTGCATCTCCGGTTGGGGAGGTACACATAAGACTACACTACTACAACTTGAGCGGGCTTAAAGAGCAGTCTTGAAAGTTTGTACATTCAAACCATTTCCCTACAACTGAGTTGTATAAATTCTGTGATGTGCTTTTCTCAGTGAGACAACTGTTTATACAAAGCATCATTCTGAAACAACACAAAACCTAATCCTCACCTTAATATCAAAATAACACCATTTCTAAAAGAAGAAGAGATAAGGTTTTTCGGACTGTTCGCACAAAATTTATGCAGCGATTTCTCAAATTTCTAGGACCATATCTTTATAAATATCTAAGCAAAAATTTTGAAATTTACTCTAGTAATATAATAAAAAAAAATATAATATATAATAATAAAAACTTCCGTCTTTGGTTGCGTACACAAACATATGATGACTGCGAAAATCTTATGAATGTCTAATAAAATAAGGTCCATTTAAAAATACTGGTTAAATCAACACTTACATTCACTACACACCACATCTTCTCTAATAACATAAACTCACCTACACCTACACAAACAACAACCACCCTCAATTTAATTATGCTCATATCTATTATTATAATTTTTTGTTTTGCTTTTGTATCTCATATTGTATATATAAGTCATCATTAGTGATAGCGTCATATTAAATTATTTATCTACAAACGTATCATAAACCCTCTTTACTGCGTTCAAAAACCGCACGTTACGATCAGCATTATGTTAAACTACTTGGTAAAAACTCGTTTCGTATCTGGAAAACTACACATTATGGTCATTATGAGTAGTCTTCGTGCGCGAGTCGGGCTCTTACTTGGCCGTTTTTTGTTATTTCATCGTTTTAGAATTTCCCTTACAAAAAGAATAATATGAAAGTCAAAGTCAAAGGTTTTGTACAGCCCTTTGTATAACTTTTTGCTACGATATATATTAGTAATTGGAGTTCAGACCATTGCAAGTTTGTTTATGCTTCCTAGGCCCACGTGATCGCCCAACATTCCTACAAGAGCGTGAAGCGAAGAGCGAAGAATGTCCCTTCACCAGCCAAGAAGCCGAGGAGTGACAATGTGTGCCAGATCTGCAGGAGAGGTAAGTCTTCTTGTGCTATTACGCCGAGGTGGTTAGATAAGTTAGGTTTAGTTTGGTTAGGAACAGCTCATGCCAACCAACAAACGAAATAATTTGCTCTGAATTTGCCGCGCCCCGGGCATTGCTTTGCCGTACCTACCTTTAAAGGGAAAAACGGAATCATTCTAAGATCACTCTTGTCTGTCCGTCCGAGTGTAAAAGTAGTTATATTCACGACCGAATAAGTTGAAATTTGGTATTCTTAATTTGGATGAACTTTTGGGGGGCAAATTAGAAAAAAAGAAAAAAAAAACTAAATGTATATTGCCATGTCAAATGAAAGGGCGATTTCAAATAGTTTGTTTTCGTAACTTGAAATACTTACCTAGTTAAACAAATAGGTATTTCGGAAAAAAGTCAATGAAGTCGATTCTCCCCCCTTACAGGAACAGGAAGAATAATGAGAAATGTATGGTTTAAATAGGAGGCACAATGAAGGGCAAGCCAGTTTTTTGTGCGGTGGTAGGGAACCCTTTGTGCGCAAGTCCGACTCACACTTGGCCGTTTATTTTACGTTTTGATACCTATTTTTCATAGTTGTCCGATTAATACGTTTCTATGATCTGGTAAGAGACAGAGCTATGTAAACTGTATAGCAGTGTCCCTCATGCAGATGTAGAAAATGAGGAATTTTAAACCGATTTGACTACTATACAATTGACGTTCCTCCCAAGCCTTTTCCACGCCCACGGACCTCATGGTGCACGAGACCTGCCACAACAAGTGGGCGTGCTACGTGTGCGCGCGCATGTTCGCGACCTTCGAGCAGCTCACGCAGCACCGGACGCGCTGCCAGCCAGCCGACGCTGCGCCCAAGACTCTGCACGATGTGAAGAGGTTGGTACTTGTGCTTGAGACTTTGGGTATTGCACGAGGCTACCCCGACAGGTGGGCGTGCTACGTATGCGCGCGCATGTTCGTGAGCTTCGAGCAGCTGATGCTGGACGAGGTTGGTACTCGTGCTTATTGAAGAAGTTCGGAACCGGTATAGTCGGACGGGGACGCCCAAGAAGGTCCTACAAAGACCAAATTGGCTATTTATTGCTTGCTTGTTTGAATAGACTTATGAATGTTGAGGAAGCGAGAGATGTATGCCAGGATCGTAGCAAGCCAACTAGCAAACACGGGTAATTGTGTGGAAATTTTAAAGAAGACCGGTCACACGCCAGTGTTCTGCGGGCGTCTTACTTCGTCATCTGTCTATGAAGTTGCTCAACTTCATAGACAGATGATGAAGAGTTGTTGCTCAAGTGCCCTGTACAATAATCGACGATGACGAATGCATATTTCACAAAGGTTTTAATAAAAAATATTCAACTCTTGCAGACATACATCAGCAGATCCGAAGCCAGCCAGCGAACCCCCGACATTGACTTGCCCGTCCTGTTTCGAACAATTCACAGACGCTTACTACATGAAAATACACACAGAGATCCACCACTCAGTCGCGAGCAACGAGGTCAGCGACCTCAACACCACTAGTGACGGACCCGAAAACGGGTCCGACTCCTTGAAGAAATCCAAGACCACAGAGAGTCTAGAAAGCATATTCGGTATCGCAATGAAAGACACTTCAGCTAAAGACACGGAATCTAACGACACTCAAGACAGTGTACTTCCAAATGAAACATCGGAGGACACAAACGGTACTAACAAGGACACTGAAAGCCTCGAAAGTATGCTGGGTGTTCCCACGCCAGAGAATGGTAACGATAGTGTAGATACTAATGAGAATTTGAAGTACGCTAATAATGATAGCGAACGTGTAAATGTTGTGACGGAAGATGCAGATGCGAGTGTTGCAGAAGATAATACTGAAGCTAATGATTGTGTGGGAGAAAACAATACCGGTGAGGAAGAAGCGAATGGAATGGATGAAGTAAATAATGTCGTAACTGGAGACGTGAATGAGAGTATTGCAGAGAATGGACCAACAGATGCTGTTATGAATATAACGGTTAAAGAAAATATATCTGTTGAAGAAAATACAACAACGAATATGGCTGAAACTGTAGAAGATACACAAGTAAATGATGAAATGGTAGAAGACACACAAGAAAACAATGAAACCTTGGAACAAATTGCAGGGGCTAACACAACCGAGGAATTGATCACATCAGCGGAAGATCCCAACAAGAGTGAGGCAGAAAGTCTAGAATGCATATTAGGTATAGAAGTAAAGAGTGGCCAAATAAATCCTGAACAAAATCAAACGGCAAGTGTAAGTGAAATAGAGCAGGCGAATGATAATGCTGAGAGTGGCGTTGGGATGGAAGCATCTGAGAATATTAGGATAGAGAGTGTAACGAACGATACTGAAATACTGGAGAGCATATTTGGCATTGAGCTGAATAGGGCCAAGACAGATGTTCAAAGCATTGTGAACTCGAATTAAGAAAAGTAGATTATATTTAGTCACTGGTATAAATCATATACCTTTAAATGACGATAGGCCTGCATCCATTTACAGTCAAGTCGGAATAATTTTATTTAACTTATTTTTTTTTGGCCCTTGTGATCAATTGTGTTTGTGGTACATCTGGACTGCAGGAGGTTATGGTCAATTATTTCGGCAATTTGCTATAAGTTTTGAAGAATAATTCCAGTCAGGCTCCAACAGATCGTGGAAACATGTTTTATTCCTATAAATTATTTCTACTTTTCCCAATACCGACTTATTCTTTGATACTTTTAGTCAGTAATTTATGTAACAATGTAAATATTCATGTAAACACACTGTGTGTTTCTATTTAGAGGGTTTTAATTGATATTATACATTTGCTTTTTGCAACCAATCACTGTTTTTTCCTAGCACTAGCATAATTGTATGTTTGGAGAATTAAAGAAATCAATGTTCTAAGACACATTTATTTAAATTCAACGATAATAAGTAGATATTTTAATACACTTTTTGCAGTCGTAAAATAAATCAAAAATACATTTTAGGGGAATGATTTAAAAACGAAAGGAATGATATTTTTGATATTATTGATTCTATAGTGATTGTACTATTTTTAAAAATTAACTTTTATGTTTTCCCTGAACGTACGAGACGTAGTTATAATAAAGATATAAAGTACAATATAATTCAAATAAATATTTTTTCCGACTTCTGAGCTAAAAATAGTACCTTCGCCTCTTGATTTTGGGTTGTCAGGCGGAAAAATTATATTCCTAAATCGTTCGAAAAGTCTTTTTACGAACCTCGCCTTCGGCTCGCGCCGTATACTTCTCGGTTCGTAAATATAAGCCTTTACGAACTCGTGGGAAATGCACTATTTTACATTTGGTAAATAAAATGTTTAAAATGAAAACTATGTGTTGCTTCCCCGTTCCTAAAGAACAATACCCATAGCAACAAACAATTACATTACTCTCTTCACAGCCTTACATTAACGAATGATGCATTTTTTACATTTCGACTCCACATTACTTTTAGAAAAATAAAATATTTACACATACAAATGTGACGTCATAAAATACTGTGTAAATAATTAGCTATCACCACAACTGACCAAATTTAACGTTTTATAATCGGCCCAATATAGTACACATCATATTTAGTTATTAGTTGATTACAGATAATACAATGCAACAGCCACAAGTGCTTGACAAATTCATTGCTATTATAATACTCATTTAGAAGGCGGTGAACAAATAATGGTGGACAGTGACTAACCCTATTGAAGACTGCTATATGGTTGTTATTATGGGTGTATGCAAACCGTTTTCTGTGTGCTTATTGTGTACAATAAAGCAATTACGAATTACATATCAGCGGCCTGTGGACATACCACCTGCACGTTGGTGCGAAGATATCGACAAGTCGACGGGAACTCATTGGATGCTGTGTAGCGGTTAACGTGAAGATTAAGGTAAGGAGACGAGGCCTGTACTCAGCAGAGGGTTGATACGGGGTGATCATGATGATAATGATGAAGACATATCCATAGCCTGTTGTCACTATGTCTAGGCTAGTGAAAGCAAAATGCTAGTAGGTGTGACAGTTCCATACAATTTTGTTATTTTTGATGAAAACATGGCTGTTATTTCTGAATACATAATGTTCACGACAGTTCACACTATTATCATTTTGCGAGGCTTTGACATTTGTATATTAAACTTTCTTGACATAATAGTAGGCCGATGGGATTTCGTGAGTAACTAGAGCGCGTCGGAATTAGATATGGGAGATACCTTACACCCTGTTTAGTATCTCCACCAAATATAAGCTTTCCATCCAGAGCCACCCCGTTAGGGCAACGACAAATAAGTCCATACCAGTAGGATTTACTCGAGCGCGTCAGACTATGATATGGTGAGTTAATGGCATGCTTATAAGTGAACATTTAAATGATTCTGACGATTCGTGCGTAACGCGAGGGACATTTTTTATGAATTATCTCCCATATCTGACGCGCTCGAGTAACGAGTGCAAAATAGCCTATGTGACGGACTAAAAATGACTTTGAAAATTTAAAAAGAAATAATACATATGAAGGATGAAGAGATCGGTCAGTAGGTGCAAGCAGTTCAGGGTATCTAAATACTGCAGAGGCCTAATTCCTGTTCATTTCAGCGAGGATACGCAGGATGTAGAGGAACAGGTTCAGGATGTCCATGTAGAGGTTGATGGTGGCGAGGATGTACTCCTCGGGGGAGAGGGTCGTCATCATCTGCTGTGTATCGAAGATCAGGAACAGGCTGGAAATGATGAAAGTTTAAAGAAATCAATATTCTGACATTTGTGTCTCAATATATCTATGACAATCTTGTGTATGTAAAAAGAAATATAACTAATTTTCAGAAGTACAGTGATATACACAATTTTAATACTAGAAATAAAGACAAGTTGGTTGCTTATGTAAGCCGACTACATAAAATTAGTAATTCTTTTAAAGGCAATTGTATACGCTATTACAATAAGGTCCCTACTGATATTAAAAACTTACCTTTAGACAAGTTTAAAATAATAATAAAACAGAAATTGTATAAAAAAGGTTACTATAGGATATCTGATTACTTAGAGGACAGATGTCCATGGGAATAGATTGTTTGAGTAACAGGCTGTTTCGATATATAATTAGCATTCATTTTGTAATTTGACAATATTTTATTTAAAAAAGGAAACGCAAAAGATGCGACGACTGTGGAGTTTCTTCGGTGAGCTCTTCTCCACAGGTTCCGCCATTGTGTTAGTGAACTCACCCAAAAAAATGTAATGACGGATCTAAGTGATGTAACAACATCCTATGGAAATAAATGATTTTTGATTTGATTTGATTTGAACAGTTTTGAACAACAGGAAACTAAAGTCTCATTAATAATCTTGTAGATTTTAAGCAATCATGTAAAGTCCACCGGCCAGTAAGTACAAAAAATATAATATGATCATCAAGGTTTGTACTGGCCAATGACAGGCCTGTGTTTACAGAAAATCTACAAGATTAGTAATGCCAGTATGAATGAAACTACAAACTGACTGATAATTTTGAAATGGCTGAACTGTCTGTCTTCTTTCAGGTGGCCTTGGATCGTAGTAATCTTCCGATTAAGTCATTTTCCAGACAAAACAAAATGAAAATCGGTTTATCATTACTCTGTTGGGGTTAAAAATGTATACCTCGCGCCACGAGTTATGAGCGGTAGCCTTGAATGCGCAGTAGTCACTTTTCAATACCTGGCCCTCTATGCTACTAAGCACAAGCTTCACACAAGCCTATCGCAGGCTCGCGCTATCTCTCTCTCTCCCGACTCGATGAAACGTGACTTCTGACTGTACATATGCGCAGTAATTCCCGCCAACGTCGCCCAGCCCTCTTAATTCGTGGCGCGAGGTATACCTGGTGCTGGTATGATAAGAGTGGATTCAATGACGGCAGATTGAATAATTATTGGGTTAGAAAGGGAAATACACTCGTAGTTATGGCCGGACACTTTAAAATTGAATACGGCTATATGAGTCAAGTCACACTATAGTAGGTAGCATGTGGGTACCTGAAGAGCATTGCGCCAGTGAAGGAAAGGGCCACTTCGAAAGCAGAGCTCTGGATGAAGAGTTGCAGCAGTCCCCCGATTATGAGCACACTGAGACCCGCGATTATTCTGCAAACAATGACAATAGTAGGAAATAACGTAAATTGTGTACAAAATAACGCACTGTGCGCATTGCGTAGTGTATAACATAGTCGCGCGTAGGAACTTAGGGTGTCATTGGATTCGTAAAGTGACATAGGCTATATAATTTTAGTGAAAAATCATGCGCAATCAAGGTGGCCGCACCAATTACTTTGTAAACTACTTTTTTCCATCTAAAATAAAAGCTATTGATTTTTCACAAAAATTATATAGGTAGCCTATGTCCATGAATCGAACTAAACTCTACGAATTCTCCCATACATATTTTTCTTACACATGAACACAATTCACCCCATATAGGGAGGTTCACCACAGAAATTCTAATGTTTTATTTTTAAATTTCTGACGATCTCTGGCGCTGCGGTTGTGGCTCTATTTACCATGCGAGAGGTCCCGGGTTCGATCCCCGTCTGGGGATGAAGAAAAAAAACCCCAGGTCCTGGATGTTTATACGTGTTTGAAGTCGCTGTTTCTGGCTCCTACGACACAGGGTATCCTAGTGTGGGGCCAGAAGCAATGTATGTGCCTGTATGTAAATGTTTATGTAGTTCCTATGAGTATGGAGGTTTAAGAAAAGTTGATCTAATTGAGAAAAGTTTGAAAAAATGCGGCAACTCCGAAAAGATCGCAATAGCGAAAATAAAGGTTCCAATTCCAAAAATATGGGTGCCAAATCAGAAAAAATAAACGCCAATTTCGAGCTCCAATCTCAAAACGAAATGAGTCGGCGGCCCGCAAATCACTGAAATGGCGTCGCACTCACCCGTAGCTGACGAACGAGAAGTCCCGCTTCGTGTTGAGCGTGTAGAGCGTCAGTCCGAACACGACCGAGAACGTGATCGTGAGCGCTTGTAAGACGACGAACGTGTCGTAGTAGGACACCACCACGCCGACTGTATATGCCTGCACTACCGTCTGGAGGGGCATGAACATTATGATAAGATATATTATAGGCATTTATTATTTGATGGTGTTCAGGTGCTGATTCATAAATGATAATTTAGGTATAACAGTGAGACTTTATGCTACAGCTAACAGTGAACCTGCTACTACTAACAATATGCATGTAAAGTGTAAACTTACAAATCCAGCGAGAAGGAACAGGTTTGCTGGATGGTCCCTCCTCTTTGCGATCAATGCGAATAGTGTTGCCATGCTGAGTACGAACGCTATTAACACCATCCAGTCACTAAAAGAAAAACACAGTTTAATACATTTGCAGCAACTTATCCTAAAACACAAGGTTCACCCCATTTTAGGGAGTAACGATACACCCCTGCTAAACAAGTTTGTAATGTACATTTACTTCTGAAAATAAAGTATTATTATTATTATTTAGGATTCAAGAGTTTTAAGATCTAAATATTATTTATCCGCTGCTATTCTTAACATGTACTTCAGTTCTGTTCGTGTCTTTTTAGGAGTATAGCTGGACAGGATTTTTTTAAAGTAAAAAAATGTCGTTTTATTTGTCATCATCCTATTACGACATTCAAAATTAGCTCTTAATAGGAGAGAGTAAATTAAGCGCATCAGCGTCCCAGTCGCTGCACTGAAGAGGGCTTAAGATATGGGAAGACACCATACAACCTGTTTAGTACTATTTTTATGATACTTTGTGATCCACCCGCTACCTTGAGTTACTCTCAAATTGAAACTTGCAAAATGCATACTTTCCGACTCTAATCGGTGTCAAATCACATTTATATTTTTTAGTTTGGTGTTTGCGTTTTGCATCTTGACTATGGGCTCAGTATCTCATTAACTCAAGATTATCTTAAGATTGATGCGCCTCGTGTAAATCCCATTTGTATGGACTTATTTTTTGTTGCCCTGATGACGCGGCTCTACATGGAAAACTACGATTTGGTGGAGTTACTAAACAGGGTATAAGGTATCTCCCTTATCTTAATTCGACGCGCTCGAGTATCTCGCAAAATAGCGTAGCGGCCTCCCAGACTATAATGGACTGGCCTGACGTAATCATCTTTACTTACTTCTGGTGTATAAACAGCTGTACCGGTTTGACCAGCATGAACACAGCCGAGATGGCCAGGGTTGCCAGTAGCTGGACGGCAAGGAGGCCATAAACCTTGCGCACGAAGGCCAACCTGATTTCCTTGTCAGCATTCTTGACATTGTTGCGGTAGGCAAAGTCGTCCTGTAACACAGAAACTGGTGATGTACTGTGGCAGTGGCAGCATTCTTATCATCAATCACTGTGTTTAGTTCACATTATGCATATTTTAGCATGTTTGTTGCTTTCTAAAGTGGTTTTGTTAGTCAGCTGTTGAATTGAATGTCTAGCTAGGTAAACCATTAATAAAATGTCATGTAAACATGTAAACATAACCTCAAAACAAACCAAACTTTAAAAAATATTTTCTCAAAAAAAGGTTTCCTCACTTTAAAACTAGGTATATGGGGGAATGGGGGACCACCCCCCCACCCCTATCCCCACCTAAATTCAGGGGTCACTATTCAAAACAGATAGCGTTTTATGATTTTATTTCAGAATTATGAAAACTCTGATAAGTTATACTATACTATTCAGAAATCTCTGGGGCAGTTGTCTATACATCAAACAGGGCATCCACTTTAGGTGATTTCCTGGAATTCCTGACAAAATGATTAAATTTCTCTAAAAATAATTATAATAACCACTGATGTGTGGGATTCCGTCTCCAGTACCTGTCACTCTGGCGCCTGTGTGTGGAGTACCCGTCTCCGGTACTGCTGTGATAGGGTTCAATTTTGCTTCGTTGCAGCATTCATGTTAACCCTATCTCTTTCTAACCTATTCAAATTGTACATGAAAGAACAGGCTATATAATGAATGAATGGATTTATACTCTGTGGTCACTCATTTCTCAATAAAACTGACTTCTAAGGGGCCCTATTTTTGTACCTATCGAATAAGTTCTCTATTGATAAATAAATGTATAAAGACTATCTGTGATTGAGATTATTTTATAAAGAAAACTGAACTTTACCGCCAAATCTTGCTTTATTTTAAAAATGATACAGAAATAAGTACAACAGGGAGCTTCATATTAAGTAACACATATTAGCTGTTATTAAACTGAAATAAAGGCGTTGTGGAAAGGAAAAAGGGTAAAGAATTCCAATTAGAGTAATATTCTAATTAGAACTTATCTTAATTCTAACTAGAATAGGAGAATTTCATCAAAAACTAAACATCGGCGCTCAGATTTCCTGATGTGTGGGATTCCGTCTCCGGTACCCACCCACACGGCGAAAGTTACAAAATGGCCGCCACAGGCGACTGGATAAAACACCTCTTTAATCTGAAAGCCCCACATTTGGACATTCCTTTGCAAGAAAAAATGCTTTTATGTAAATTGCGCGATAAAGCTTTTTATTTGTCATTAAATACCTCCAGACAAACAAAATATTGGATTTCTTTAAAAAAGTATAGTTTATATAATGTTTATGGATGAATATACATTTAAGACTTCACAATCCTATTTATTTCATAAAAAATACCCTATTAATTTTTTGTACTACAATCCAAATGCTCTACGAATCCGAACAGGGATAAATTTTCAGAGTTCTGATTAAAGAGGTCCTACTGTATTTCTAAACATCTTTTAAACTCAAATTTGTTAGTAGGAAACTCCTTGACTTCCCAGAATCTCGGGATTTCCAAGTCATACCCATGTTGGTGATTTTAACATCACATCCAGATTCTGGTCTATGCTAACGAGTAATTGCTATAAAACATGCCAGATAAAAGTCTAGCTTAACAGCTTTAACATTCTGAGCCTATATATAGTTCTATGTTAGTACGATTGTTGACTAGGTAACTACCTATTAGCAACTGTACACCTAAAGAGCTGCGTTGTTGTAAATCAAACAAACCTGAATTTGTTCTTGCTATTGACATAGTGAGTAGATTGGTATAGCACACATAGTATTCCATCTTGATAGCACTTTGAAACATGATGATAATTATTTACCCCTTATCGACACTCTGACCGGACGGACAACCTTCACTAATAACCAGAAACTGTGACGAATCGCTCAATAATAAGTTTTTGTATCACAACAGAAATATTGCACCTTACCTCAATGTTATCTTTCCCCCCCAGCTCACAATCCTCCTGTGCATACATCAGTGGTACAGATGCCATTTTGCGAGGCTGCTGCTGGACAATTAAACTATGAATAACAGGAGTAATTGAGTAAAACGAACTGTTTTCCTTCGAAATGCGACAAAACGAAAGTGAAATAAATCTCAATGACTTTCACACAGCTGTCAAATAGACATTAGTTCAGTTAGTTATTTATTGGCCATCTTGGTAGGGTTGCCATAATCAAAAATAAGTTCGTCTCAGATATATGTTATGAATCGAAATCGAGATCATCGATTCCTTACATGGCCGAGTCGCGCGTCATGCTTCCCAGCAAAACCATTTTCAATTTCGTAGTATGTAGTTACCACATTTAGTTTAATTATTATTATTATTAATAGCAGAGCTCTTCCCAAAGTTAGGGAAAAGCCTCTCTTACCCTCTTCCACAAATATGTAATTCGTAAAGTAACGAGTACCGATTTAATTTGGGGTTGCTGGATAACATCATTCCATCAACGCCATGAACTACTTTACAATTTTGAGGCATGTATAAACGAAAAGAAACCGTACTTTAAAAACTATAGAGTAAAAAATATATAAAAATTCGGGATTGCTGGAAAGCATCTTCCCAGCAACAACTGTACTTTAAAGGTATAAATGAATTGTACGTAATGTGTACTCAATTAGTACACTGACGAAAAAATATGCGTGCTTCAAAATCAAAGGAATAAATTAAAATGATAATTAGGTATAAATTATCGTAGCATCTTCCTGGCAACCAATTTATAATTTTGGTATTTTTGATTGTGTGATTGTACAAAACGATTACTTAGTTAGTAGGTACTTGCTGCAAAAAATGTACTACATCAAATAACGAGTACCTTTATCCGGCAACCCCAAATTAAATCTTTAATTATATAATTAAGTACCCATTATGTATAATCATAAAAAATGCCAAAATGTGATACAATAATATGATTAATAATAATTGTTTATTTAACAACAAATATTACATTGCAGTTAAGACATTGTTGAATAAACATTAATGAGGTAGATTTTAAAAAGATGTAATTTTTTAGTTTCCTGATGCCTAAACTAAGTTAGGTACTAATACGATATTAGTAACTTAGTTTAGGTATCATTGTGGTTAGGTTTATTGTGTTGAAATATCTTAATAACTATCTATCATGGAAGAGAACTGACGCCTGTATTACAAGTTATTAGTTATAAATTGTAATACAGGCATCAGTTCTTTTCCCTGGTAGACAGTTAGTAGGATAATTGAACATAATACTTTCATAGATCCCTCTATCAATTTCTAAATGGGATTGTGAAAAGATGCTTTCAAGCAACCCCGAATTTTAACTATTTTCCTTAGATTTTGAAGAATGGTTTCTTTTCGACCACTTTGGCGCTGCGGTTTTGGCCCTGCTTACCATGCGAGAGGTCCCGGATTCGATCGCAGGCTGGAGATGAAGGATAAAATACTGAGCTCTTGGATGTTCATAGTGTGTGATGTCGCTGTTTCTGGTTCCCATGACACATGGTATCAATAGAGTTGCTGGGAAGATGCTATCAAAGACCAAAAATTCATTTTTAAAGTAAGTGCTCTTCATTTAATGAAGGACATTTTGTGGTGAGTACTAAAAAAATATGAACATTTTAATCATGTAATACCAAATTCGAAAATACGAAAATTAAAAATGGGTTTGCTGAAAAAAAGCATGACGTCGAGTCGCCGAGCTCGCTGGGCAGAATCAATCATTACAGTTGCATCTTAGAACACTAGGAAGACTATAGGTATTTTTTCTGATTGAAATTTACTGTATTGCATATGTGTATTGATAGCTTAATAGCACATGCTATTAAGCTATCAATATACAATACAGGTAGCTATGTAAGTAGGTGAGGTACAAGGGTACGTAAAAGACAATGTAAACTAACATCATTAACTGTATTCTTCGTATCCTCTGTAAGCACTTCATTGGTTGCTTCAGCAATGCACGGAGGTATTGAGGTTACAGGTTCCAGCATTGCGCCTTATACCTGTACTATCATCTGTATTTATTATTTAAGGCCAAGCAAGCAGGAAAAATTAAACTACACAAATAAAACTTGAAAGTTTGTAGGAAACTCTCATTGATTGTGTCAAAAAAACAAACGTTTATTGGTTTGTTGTTGTTACAAAAACTCTATGCAGGATTATGATGCAAATGTCGTAACCAATTATGAAATGTCCAACCATGGTTGGTGGAATAAATATTTTAGGGAAAAACACTGCGGTGAAGAATACAGGGGCTAAGGCGAGCGCAACGAAGCCTGCGAATAGTCTTCATGCTAGTTCGATCACAAAAAAAATTAGGCAGTACTGAAAAAAAATGCTTTTAAAAAGACATGTTTCATCAAAATTTTCATCCTTTTATGACCAGTTCATGAAATATGAATTTCACGAAAACTTGAATTAAACAACTGCTGCTCTCCACATCCCAAATCCTCCCCACTCCACATATCCTATATTGGCTTTAGGCTGAAGAGTCGATTGAAGTCACCCTCCTTGATATGAATTCTGCCCTACTTAAAAACTCGTGCCTCTTGGTACGCCGGCCAAAAGACCGGAACCGGTTTAGAACCCTGACTGGAGCAGCACCATTCATTCATCAAACACTGGAAGAGAAATACCCAACATAAAACTGGACCAATATGAAGAATAGTCTTACCGCTTATTCTCTCCTTCGCGGATGACATTATCATTGTTTGTCATGATTTACAACACCTCAAACAAATCGTGTAACCCTTGAAAGTACTATTATAACAGTAGGTCTCGATACGAACGAAACAAAGACGAAAATTCTTGAGACCCCATAAACACCCAGCGCCCACAAGTGATCGTATTGGACGGAGTTCCAATAGGACCCATACTGCTCGACCAAGTCAACTAGACGAATGTCAGGCATTTTGCGTCTCCTGTCACATACACCTTGAAGTGATTTTATTCCACAGGTTATATAAGCACAGACATATAATAAGATATGGATATAAGATGGAAGATGCCTGACATTCGTCTAATTGGCGTGGTCGTGTTAGTAAAGGGAATGAAATATCTCGACCACAGATATCGAGAGATAGGTTGAGGGGCATGGCACGTGCGAACAAATGTAGCTCCGACAGGTTAGATATAAAAAATTCTCGGTAGTCACCGGGCGACCGCAGTGACGAATTCATTTCCGTTGTTTTTCGAAAATGCCGACCTGTGCAATACTCACGTGCAAAAATAGAAGCTAGATTGTGAACTCCAAGAACGCCGGTGTCACATATCACTTGTAAGTCTCATTCCAACTATTATTTATCATTTTATATATTTCCGCGAAAATAAATCATTCGCGGAAAATTCGTCACGAATTGACATTAAAGTGACAATGTCATGTTGTTCTCGCTAAGTTTACTATACATTGCTTGTTTTGTATCTTAATTTCACTACTTATTGCCAAGCTAACACGCAATGAATATTTCACACTTATCTAATTACGAAAGCAAAGATGCATCGTGATACGGAGGCGAACTGCTACACGCACACAGAGACGACATATAGTGATGGGGATATTGATAGGAGAATTATGTTTTTGAATCGATGGATTTTATCATTCCGCAATTACTAATGTAGTTAATGTAATAATATAGTTATTTTATTGCTCATAATACGTAAGTTTATTGTTAGTTATTCCAATGATTGCCAAACAGGCAATTTAGATTTTAAGTTTGTTTAAAACCTCGGCCGACGAAGGATAATGGGGTGATATAAGTATTGATCGGAAATTCCGATGCTTTCAGTCAGGTCCGAAGAGTTCACAGTTATTCTACCTTCAGAAACCTCTTTGCCTCTCTTTCTAGCTGTAAGGATTCTTTTGAAAAAAAGAAGAGAGGCAAAGGGGTCTCGTATGTCGTATGTCGTATTTACAAACTATTTTATTTATAGAACCCGGCATTGTATACGACTGTCTATACCAGTGTCTATAAATTATAATCGATCGATTATACACGCTGTCCTTGCATTGTCCCAACACTAGCTCGACTTGCTAGTATACCTGCGGTAGTGTGGGTGTGTTCGGACGATAGGTGCATGACATTGCACTGACCAATAAATGCGGAGGGATTGATGTACGAGTGGTGTAAATGTGTGCGTGTTCTTAGTTTTCGGCGACACTGGTTCCGATACAAGCTTAGCGCCAAGGGCCTATCTCTCGATATTTGTGATCTCGACACATATATTATGGCAGGACATAGTAGGAGAGGTACAATAAAGAAGAGGTACCGGCAAGCCATGTGTAATTCCAAGGCCCTAATGCATTTTATAAAGAAATCCAACATGGGCTGGTTTTTTTTTTGCCTGATTTACAAAATAGTTATTGTACCGACTATAACTTATGGACTAAAAGCGGCAGCCCTCACCAAAGCTAACCGTTACAGATTAAGAAAATATGAACACCTGATCGTTAGAGACAAATTGAGAACGCCAGAAGCTATCCAAGGCACCACAAAATTCACGTCTTACTACAAGGAAAAACCATAGCCAAACGAATCAAAACCGCCGGATATGTTACTATACATATATTCTGCGATGGCCACAACAACTTCTACTTTACGCCGTATTGAAATAAGAAGCAAGAAAAAAGGAATTTGCCCGATCCATAAAAATACTCTTAAGCAAGACATCAAATACGTATAATATATAATGTTGTCCTGGTAGCGATCCGCCTCAACACGGTTGCGATGTTTGCCAACCAAATTCTTGCGTGTGTGGTGCGGGTGTGGACGCTCGAGGTCCGCACGGTTTACACTGCGTAAGGAGCGCGGCCATTAATGACATTGTCAAGTGGGCTCTCGTCACAAAAAATGTGCCCTGTGCATTGGAGCCCGCGAGACTTTGTCGTACCGACGGGAGGCGTCCGGATGGCCTGACCATGATACCTAGGGAGAGGGGCCGTTCATTGCAGTGGGATGCCACGTCTGTCTGCACTTTCGCCCCCTCTCACGTAGCGTCTACCGTGTCCACCCCCGGAGCCGCCACGGAAGAGGCCGCAAGGTTAACCTTGGGTTTTTAAAGACCCAAAAGTATTCAGTGCTTTGGGGCAATATTTCTTCGTTCCGCTCGCTCTGGAAACTACTGGGGTCTGGGGAGTGCTGGGGAAAGCATTCGTTAGAGAGATAGGACGCCGCTTGAGGGACCGGGGTTATGACAGTCGCTCTGGGTCATATCTTATGCAGAGAATCTCCCTTGCGGTGCAGCGTGCCAACGCGGCAAGTAATGGGGACCTTTGCATCGGATATGACGCGGGGCGGCCTATTTTCTTAGTTTTAAGTTAATTTTGACTTTTTGATTTATATTTTATTAATTAGTTTTTGACGAAGCTCTAGGCGGATTCTTGACATTTTTATAAAAAAATCTTTATAGACCAATTAGAATCTCAAAGTAGCAAAATAACTAATTTCAGACGGGTAGTATTTAAACAAGTGACTGTAAATTAACGTTTTAAGTGACAAAAATAATTAATTTAGATATTACTAAGTGAGCGACTCACTGCGAGTGACGAGAAATCAACAGAACAACAACTTACAAACATTAATTTGGTATACTGAAATACAAAATGAGAAGCTTTTCTTTGCATACGCTCCGCTGCGCTTCGCTCCGCTATGCTCCGGGGTTGCTTTTTCTAAGTTACAACTAGGGTTTCGGTATTCCCGGATTTTTTCATTCCCGGGACCCGGGAACAAAATATCCGATTTCCCGGGTCCCGGGAATTTTTAATAATATTTTGATTTTGCTATTTATACCTACCAAAAAAGTAATAAAACACGTTAATTTATCATATAAGCTATTTATTTGTCTGAATATGTATTATTTCAATCATTTTAATCATATTCTCTAACATATCATTGAGCATATAATTAGCAAACTAGTAGCACTCCGGGGCTCACTTCGTAGCATCGTACGGTGCCTGCCTTCTAAATTACGAGTTACATTTATTAATTCTCTAGTTAAACCATACTTAATTTATTTAATCCAAATATGGGGATCTGCTACAAAAACAAGGTTAGCTAAATTACAGCGTCAACAAAATAAAATAATTAAATTACTTTTCAATTATAATTATTACACACCGACAAAACAAATATATGCAGAAACAAAATTAATGGATATCAAAAATCTTTACAAGTATTGCGTATGTATGTTTATTCGAAAATCCCTCAACAGTAGTATCCACACTAACATAACGTTCACCCAGCGAAAACAAGTTATAGGCGGCCGCTGTACGCGGCGAGGAAGCTTCTTAGTCATACCCAGACATCGAACCAATTACGGCAAAACGACGATAAGTACTGACGGAGCGCGACTTTATAACCAACTACCCTCATCTATAAGAAACGCTCAAACAATGTATGCATTCAAAAGACTATTAACTCAACATATTTTATCGATAAGTGGGAATGTAACCATACGTCCTTCGATACTTAAATAGTTACTTCGATAATTTTTTTGACATACCTACCCGAACTGTACTGGCTGTCACCTCTGGCTGTACTTATTAGAACTATGTCGACGACGGACATTTAAATGTATTTTTATCTATGTTATCACGTAAGTGACCTATGTATTTAGTGATAATAAATTTCATTAAACCTTAAACCTTATCCCACTTTAATTCTTCTGTTCCTTAAAATAATGTTTTAAGAAAACTAATGCACTAAGTGATTTATCACTCAACCTGCTCCTTATCTTTGTTGCAAAATTTCCCGATACAGAAAAAGTGCGCTCGCTTTCAGTCGACGTGGCCATGATAGTTCCAAGGGCGTTGTGCAGTAGATCCAGGTTTGGTGTTCTTTTACCAGATGATACATACAAGTCAAAGTCTTTCTTTAGTCTTGTAAAGCGAGTTCGTGGCGATGAAGTGCCCTTGCATGCATTTTGTATGGCTTCTTGGAGCTGATCAGCAAAACCCATTTCCCTTTTCCTTTCAGCAAGAGCCTGTAAAACCTCCTCTGGACTGGAATCAGCTGCAGATTTTTCTGGAAACAATCGCGTTTCAACAAATGCAGTTTTTCAGCAAAACGTATCATCGATTCCTTGGTTTCAGCACTGTCTGTGATGTATTCATTAGCTTGAATGGTAGGGTTTTGCAGAAAGAGCGTCAAAGTATATAGCTTGGAATCTCTTCTCTCAGTAATCCTTCGTGTCAAGCAATTGAAAAACTCTACAGCAAGCGGGGATTCCAACTTAGCCAATCTTCCAAGAAGTGTTGTAAGAATACCTGCTTTTTGGGAGCTCAGCGCCTCCACTGCCAATTTAATAGGATTCAAGATTTTAAGTAAATCCTCCAAAACAGTTAAGTTTTCCTCGTGCCATAAGTTTGCGTTATTTAAATCAATCAACGCCTTCTTGATGCAGTTTTTTATTTCTATAAAACGACTTATCATTGTTTCTATGCTATACCATCTCGTTTTAACGTCCCGATTCAGTGATTTTTCTACGTTGTGTTCCACACGAACGTAATCTTGAAGTATTCCGTTTTTTAGTGGACTTCTGCGAAATAAATTGACAATTAGCCGCGTGTCTTCAAGAACTCTCTTTAAATCTGGTCGGATTTCACGGGAACTTCTCTCCACAATATCATGATCAGAATCGTAAGATTCTGAGTCTGATTCTTCATGTGTCACTGGTCCTTTGTCTATAAAGGACGTCTGTCACCGCCAAATGGATCGCATGGTTCATGCATAGCACCATCTCTGCTGGGCTCTCGCAGCCAAATTTTTTCATCACGTTCGGACCATCGCTTGTCGCAGCTACAATATCATGCTCGAAGTTGATATTGAAATCAGCCAAGACTGTATCTACAATTATTCTTGTTTCTGATGCTCCGCATTTCCCCGGTATGAATGTCAGACCCAAATTATAAACTTTTCCGTCTTTGCCATGTAAGTTTATATTGAAATAGCGCCTATTTCTGATGCTAGTCCATTCATCAAGAGTGATACTGAATCGTCCATTGTTATACGTCCACGTACTTCTTCATGGTTGCGATGATTTCTTCTCTTTTTTCTTCAGCAAACGCCATAATTAATTTCATAACGTCAGATTCGCATTTCGGCATTTTTAGACCATCTTTGGTAACATAGCCTCGAATCACATCACTGTTGGTGATTGCTCGAATTGATATTCCGTCACTTTTTTTTATTTCATTTTTTAACTAATGGCAATCTGTCCTGCTGTTGCCAGACAATTTCTGCCAGTATCATGTAGTGGAGGCACATGTGAAGAGACGCGGGGCAAATCTTAAATTGGCTGAATACATTTTAGTAGGTGTCTATCCGAAATAAAGTTTTACATTATCGTTTAGTTTCATGCAATATATACATAACACACACAAGATAAACTAAGGGACAACACAATAACATAAAGGGAAGGAAGGGGATACATATCTATTATAATTTTATTTTGTTAATATGGATAAATTTAGCTAATAAAAATACTATCTTTGGGTTGGGGAATAGAGAAAGAAGGTGGCGAATATTAGTAGGGATAGGGAGACCGATTGAGGGTATTAGGGAGTACAAGGAATCAAGGCCATAAATGGGGCAGTTAAAGAAAATATGGTCAACGGACCCATCCTCAAGGCCGCACTCGCAAATGGAGGAATCTCTGATTTTTATCTTCTTTAAAAACACTGGAGAACAGCAGTGACCTAAGCGTATTCTGCATAAAATTGTCACTAATATCTTTGGTAGTTTTTTAAAATTGAAAAACCATGGTTTGCTTGGAATACTTGGTTGAATTGAAGCGTAAAAAGCTCCTTTATTTCGACTTGATTCATGCCACACATCTGACCAAGTCTTCTGAAGATCTTTACCAGGAATGCTGAGCAAGTCATAACAGTGGTTAGAGAAGTACTTTCGATTACTGTTATTATCTAAGGCCGCATGTTTAGCCAACTCATCAACGTGATCATTACCAATAATGCCAGAATGACTAGGGATCCAAACCAAAATTACAGCAAAATTTTTTTGGGAACATTTATAAAGGATATTTTTGATTTCCATAATAATATTACTATGCACTTTTGATTTAAATTGGTTTTGTTGGAGGGCTTGTAAGCAACTTTTGGAGTCCGAAATTATTAAAGATTGTCTTATATTATGGGATTCAATAAACGAGCAAGCTTCCAAGATCGCAAGGCATTCTCCTGTGTACACTGAGCTTTGAGGCGGGCTCTGAAGTTTAATTTCTATTTTAGAATTTTTAAAGTATACTGCGAAACCAGTCGGAACAGTCTCTTCCAGCCTGGAGGCGTCAGTATAAAAATATTGCCAGTCTTCCCATCTTGATCTTAAAACCGAGTTGAAGGACGAGTTTGCTAAAGGAGAACCTTTTACAATATTAAGAATTCCGTCACTTGCTGCTAACTTCGAGACGACTTCGCCACTAGTGTTGGGCATTTTAATATGCTGGTCCAAAGATGTCTGTTTCATAGGGGCCTTTTTTTCTGGTGGTGTTGAAGTGGAAGTACCAGTAGCTGGTAAAGATGCCAAAGTTGATGCCTGCGAAGATTATTCATCGGATCGATATTTTATGTTTATGCCATGTACTGTTGTCAAGTGTCTTGCAAGTCCACTGGTAAATGAGCCTTTGCAACTTAACTCTTTTGGGCATCGATGACATTGCGCCTTTTCTGGGCCTTTTTTCTTAAAATACTTCCACACTAATGAAGATGCTCGAGTATCCATCTCACCCTTTAACAAGTTAAACCATTTAGTTATGTCGTTACATTTTATGCTTATTTATCAACAATTAAAAGTGTGAAATTTAATCGGTGATGAGGAGTAGAAAAATATGAATATCTAGCTAAAATTAAACTTAATAGGCGAGGTCTCACGCAATTCACTTTACTATTTAATTAATAAAAAGCTAAAACATAATTAAAACTAATATAGATACATGGTCAACCTGCTAACGACTTCCACGTCACTCATAAATTGTCATTGCCCTTAAATAAAAGAGGTTGTAAGCTTCACAGATACAGATTAGTTCGATGTCAAGGAATTTAGAATAAACTTAATTTCAAAATAAAAGTTCATGGAAAAAAATAAGTTTATTTTCATGTAATTAAGACTTCAACGTGACCGCCATCAATTACTGAGTTAAAAAAGTTGGTACCTGATCACCGATTAAATTTACCGTTTATATCCCAAGGTGTTAACAAACATACATATAAATTAAAAATATACAGAATTTGCAACTTACCAATGATGAAAATAATTTGTTTTATCATAAACTCACTTGTTCTTTCACTTTTGTACTCCGTTAAAAATTTCACGACTATCACGTTGTTCAGGTGAACATCTAACTGATACTGACGAAAATAAATACTACTTACTCCTTACTTCGGATAAGTGATTAGGGGCTAGGGGGCGGTGAAACAAAGAAAACCAGATTGGCGCTGACTCTGCAGCTGCAAAACAATGACACACACAATTTCTAAGAATTCGCAACTACACTTTGCGAAAGATAGCGACTGACTTCATGCATGTAAAGTTTTGTTGAAGTACCGCCCTACAAAATTATGTATTTTTTCTAAGTACAAATCTCTAGTTAATTTAGGTTATATCATTCATAAAGTTCAAAAAAGTACCTGGCTGGCCAACGAATACTTGTCTTTCTTGTTACCATACACATCTTTTTAGAGTTCTTTGTGCATAACGATAAAGATTGGCAAGCTTAGAGTTAAAACTGACATAAAAATCCATGGCGGAATTTCCCGGGAATTCCCGGGAATGTCAAAATTTTCCCGGGTTCGGGAATGACTTATTTCCCGGAAATTCCCGATCCCGGGAACCCGGGACCGAAACCCTAGACTTCCAACCCAACCTATAACCCAATTGAAATTTAGCCACAATAACCTACTCTAGCAAGTACTTCCGCTGTTCATGGTCTTTCGCTCAGTGATCATTCGCTTAATTAGTGTTTTATTCGATCGTTTTATAATTCCCCATTTCAAACCAACCAAATCTAACCAAAAATCAATATTCATGATACCAACAGATGTTACGGAAGTCTATTATCTATTAAAAGGTCTCAATAATACAAATAGTGTAGGATATGACGAAATCAGCACCAAAATACTAAAGACTAGCTCCCACATCTTGGCAGCGCCGCTATCGTACGTTATAAATATTTGCTTTGAACAAGGCAATTATCCAGATCGACTTAAAACTTCTATTATAAAACCTATTCACAAAGCTGAAGATAAATAAAAAACCGGTCAATTATAAGTCTAAGCAAATAGAAAACAGTTTTACATTATCAATAGTATAGATAAAACGGGAACAGAATAAAACCACGCATCCGACATAAGTAGGCTTCGACCAGCCATCGGCCGTATTCGACAGGGCTGTAGAATACGGAGTACCACAGGGAAGTATCTTGGGGCCTCTCCTGTTCCTAGCCTATACAAATGACCTACCAGAAAGTGTTCAACATCCTACAGTTTTGTTTACGGATGACTGTTCCGTTGTCATAAAATGTACACTATACTTCGAACAAGATATAAACAATACATTGAGTAGGCTTGTCGAATGGCTTCAGAATAACAATCTAAAAATTAACCTACAAAAAACTAAAATTATGCAATTTCATCAACCATAAGTAAACCCACCGAAACTAAATATAAACTATGATAACAATAACTTAGAAATAATACATACAATAAAATTCCTCGGACTGCACCTAGAGCAACACTGCGGATGGAAACAGCACATAGAAAAACTGTGTTATAAGATAAACAGCTTTATTTACCCTCTAAGCAGATTAACGCAGATTGCGACCATAGAGGCAGTTGTTGCTGCATATTTCGGATATGTGCATTCTATCATTAGTTACGGTATCATCTTTTTCGGAAAATCTACTGATAGGGACAAAATATTTAGGCATCAGAAAAAATGTATTAGGGCCATCGCTGGCATAAAAAAGACGGAAAGCTGCAAACCCTACTTCAAAAAAATAGACATTCTAACTTTTCCATCGATATTTATCCTAGAGTGCTTAACGTTCGTTAAGAAAAACTATCATACTCATTTATAGAACGAGACACAATTGACACAAGAAATCTACGTAATAAAAAACAATATAGTACTTCCTTCTCCTAAATGCGTGCTATATAGAAATTGGGTTTTCTGTGTCGTCATAAAAATATTTAACTTATTACCACATGCTGTAAAACTTTGGATTTACATTAAAAAAAAAACGGTTACTAAAATCTTAAAACATAAAATGTACCATGACATCAATGGATAGTTCAATGACAAAGAATTGATTACTCAACAAATCCGCGTCGGGCTGGATTGAGTTTTCTTGCTGTTTCTTTCTCGCCTTAGCCCTCGGTTTGTGCCCATGGTTTGTGAAGCGGTGTAGCATCGGAATATTAGGATACTATAAAATATAATAAAATACTTATACTGATACTGATTTTAGTTGTAAATATGTCTACTACTCTAAATATATTTAGATAAAATTGAGAATTAAGATATTATATATTATAAGGTTAATATTTGTACACCCAGTACTACTGGGTGTACCATCATTTGAAACACTATAAATAAAACCTAGTTACAAACAATGATGAACAAAAAAAAAATGTATTTGTATTTGTACGGTAAAGAGCGTAGTTACTGGGCAGAATCAATACACAACAGGGATGAAGTTAGGAAGGCCTCGAGCTAAATATATCGTATAACAGAAACATACATCGAAAGAGAAACTGAGAGCTTACCGGATAACCCAAACAAACACGACTCAGGAGACTCAACCAATAACAATACCTGAAAAAAGAAGGAAAACAAGAACTTGAAGAAAACAACAGCTGCTCTCCTTATCCCACATTCTCCCTATTCCACATATCCGTCGAGTCTACATAAGAGTCAATCGATTCAAATAACTCTCCCTTCCTTTCCTCGAGCAGGACATTCCGCCATCCTCAAAACTGGTGCCGTATTGTATGCCGGCGGAAAGACTGGAACAGGTTTAGAACCCTGGCTGGAGAGGCACCATTCATTCATTCAGTGACTATCATCCGCCCCGGAATTTCACCTTTCTATCAAATCAAGTAATGAACATCTAACATGTTAGAAGAAGACGCGGACAAACATAAAGTCATACACATAGGTACAATTAACTTGGTACATAGCTTTGATGACGTCATAGCGTCCATCACTTTCCTACTGACGCGTCGAGGGCGAGAGCGAGCGAGCGAGCGAGGGGAAAGAAATGCCTTGCGGGTGCCATTTCAACTTTGCCGCGTTAAACGGCGGTTTGGGTAGCGCTCTCCATACAAACGTCGAGCCATCGCTCCATTGTTGTCTGCCCTGCCATACATGATCACAATGTCGGCATATTCTTCATTAGTAAAACTAGCCATAACGGGAAGCTTTCGACCCAGAGCCCAGAACACATTAAAGAAAATCCAAGACGTAAAGAAACAATATGTGATCATCCTAGTGAAATAGCAATTGACATTAAAAGAAGATCGCGGAAAATAATAATAAAATAAAGAGGTTTAATTTAGTTCAATCCAATTATTCCAATATCGTAGGCTGTTTAGTGCATAGGAGATGCATTAGGCGGTGAGAAGCTATCTTGACTACTGTTTTCCTAATTGCTGGATCGGCAGAGACGGGCCTATTCCTTGGCCTGCTCCTTCACCAGACTTGACCCGAATGGACTATTTTGTGTGGGGCAGGGCCAAAGAACTGGTCTATTCCAACGTCCCAACACAAAAGAAGAGTTGATTTCAAACAAAAGAATGGCTTTCGACACCATGAAAGATGAAATGATGCTCCAAATCACGACCACAGAAGTCCGAAGACAGGCTCGTGTCTGTGTGAGGAACCAAGTAACTCATTTCGAGCATGAATAGCATAAATTTATTTAATTAAAAAGACTGTCTAAAAAGTCTATTTTTCACCCTCAAACTGGTCAGTAGGTCATAACTTCAAGAATGTGTTAGGTATTGTAATGTCTCAGCACTTCTTTGAGCACTACCTATACTTGAACTCCCTAGCCCTACAGATTAGGTAGGCAATTATAAAGACGTTAATAACACCAATCTTGTGTTTATGGTTACACATGGTTATTTATGGTTACATATGGTTACAATTTATATAAAAGTGATCAAACTGGCTCGATAGCCATTAAGCTAATCTTAACTATATAATGTAGATCGGTCGCTGGCCGAAGCCTAAGGTGAAGTGTGTCACATTGACTTTTCTCATCCAAGCCTCTTTCTTTTTAAAATTACAAATTACGTAACAGTGTCAAAGCGAACACTCACTCTAAAGAGGCCCGTATACAATATTATCGCATAGACAAATATCGAACCTAACTATATACCTTACAGTATCTACGTCAATAATACCTTAAATGAAAGATAATTAACTAAGAATATTTTAATAAAGATTTGCACATAAAAAGCTTTTATTTGTTTTGTTAAATTAGGTTCGAAAAACTTATTTTATGATTGAAATTTGCCGTACTCTTCAATGGTCTGTAAAAACCAAGTCTGACGTAGCAGATGCACAAATCAAGATTTATTAGAATGCTTAATAAGTGATTTATTAGAATCAATTGTAAAATAATCCAATTATTGTTTAGTTTTGCAATGATAATTACTTAACTTAAAATCTGGAAATTTTCTTCCAAAACACTAAATCATCAATAAAAAATAACGCTAAGACTTCGCCCTATGTATATTAGGCTCAAATGGTTCTAAATGGTCTGTACTAACTTCGGGTTAAGAAAAGAAAAACCGGTCAAGTGCGAGTGTAAATCGCGCACGAAGGGTTCCGTACCACCGTTCAATGGAAGCGATGGTGTGGAGTGAATAGTTTGGATTTTACACAGCAAAATATTGTTTACAAAGTTATTGGTGCGGTTACTTTCACACTCCATGTACGTAACCAGGTGCATCCATAAGTTTGTATGTGGTATTGAAAGAATTGTTGTATTGGAGCCCCCTTAAATATTTCTTTTATCCTGTTTTTTAGTATTTGTTGTTATAGCGGCAACAGAAATACATAATCTGTGAAAATTTCAACTCTCTAGCTAGCTAGGTTCTTGAGATACAGCCTGGTGACAGACGGACGGACGGACGGACGGACGGACAGCGAAATCTTAGTAATAAGGTCCCGTTTGGAACCCTTCGAGTACGGAAGCCTAAAAATGTTATTATACAGGTGTCCGGTAGATTGGTGCAATGACTTAAGTCTTTGCATCGATCTACCGGACATCCTGTATAATAACATTAACTATAAGTTGGCAGGAAATGCTGAAAAAAATGGCAACTTATGTGACATATTAGAGCACTTCTGTGTGTTCTAATAGACAAACCAAATATTTCATTAAAAAAACACGCAGTAGTCTGCAAACATTGCCATTTATATTCTAGCCTGTGAATATTTTGCAGTTTGGTACAATCTCCCTTTTGAAGTCATTTAAAATTAACGGTCCTTCTTTTGGCATAACTAAAATTGTTCTAAAGAAACCTAGAGAGGCTTTATGGTAAATTTTTGGACGAATTTCAAAAACATTTGAAGCAATCGATGATTCAAATTAGGAACACATCCCAGTTCATTAAGCGCATATAAAATCCCCAAACAAAATTACAAACTTTTAAGGTCTTATTGACTCACTCAGGGTCCGATTTCTGTAAAACCGTTTCTTAGTGGATCTCTACGTGCTAAAAAGAAGCCACCTTCCAAATTTCAGCCTTCTAGCTTTAGCCGTTTTGGCCTTACGATGATGAATCAGTCAGTCAGTCAGTCAGGCCTTGTTCTTTTATAATATTCATGATTTCGTGCCAGAGTCCAAGGAAAATAAAAGTGATATCGCTTTTCTGTGTGCAATTATTTAAATCTTAGAAACTTTTCTTGTAGAATGGACGTAAAAATAAAATAAAAACTGCAAACACCGCACACCGCGCTTCGGGACGCTTTCGGGCCCGCGGGGAGGTGAAGCCCACCTCGCTCTATATCCTACATATCCCGATAGGTAAAAGTACTGCATTGATTTTGCCAAATTTATGGCTTAAATTCTTGTAATAACTGGAAAATTGTGACATTGAAGGAAAAAAATATTTCGAAGAAGATGTTCAGAGACTAGAAAAGTGATACTTTTTTTTTGTAGGGGATAAAATGGAGTTACCCATGCCCAGGAGTCAGACCTCCCTGCTATGTCCGGGTCCCCACATATTGAGCGGGCATCAGCTCGTGTGGTATACGGACTAAAAACAACCCCTTGTATATTCTGTTACCCTTCAAGTGATGTACCTAGGAATAGAATAGAAAAATTACATGCAATATTTTATCATAGAAGTCGGAGTAACCGGTGACGAACGAAGATTCCATAAATGTTTCTTGCGATGATAGTTTTGGGTAGATTTTGATCGTCAAAAATAAAATATTAGTTTCAATGAAAACTTAATTTGTGAGGATCGACTACCTCACAAAAAATGGCCTTTAAACTTGTTTTGGACAGTACATAGCGTATACTGGTATATTGATATTGAAAATCGTTTCGAGCAAGTAAAATTCCGCAGAACTCGTCAGTTGTTGTAAATTGTCCCAAATTTAATTCCGCCCGATTCGTACAAAGCCCATTATCGGGCGAGGAAAGCGGCTATTGTGCGACGCGTCATCAGAAATTTAATTAGAAATTCTGAGAACGTACCCGCATTAAAGATGTTCCGCGAATAAAGGAGCGGTGCGGGAAGGTGACAAACGACCAAATAAAGTCGGCACAAGCCCCCCCCCCCCCCGCCCGACGCTAAATAGTGGTGTTTTTGACCCCTGATGACCAAAAGAGGGGTGTTGTGAGTTTGAAGCGTCTGTCGGCCGGTGTGTCTGTCTGTATGTAAGTATGTCTGTCCCTGGCACCATAGCGTTCAAATGGGGGGACGGATTTAAATGGGGTTTTCTGTAAATGTCAGCAGACTTCCCTGCAATCTCAATTTGAAAGTAATCAGCTTAAAAATGAATAGCGGTCAAACATACAAATATATTTTAAGGCGGTTTTTTTGTAGTCGGAAGTTAAATTCACTGCGGTGGTTCTTAGTGGCAGCGGTTCAAAGTTATCAGCTTAAAGAGGAAACAAGTGAACCAAATTTTTGCCGTAAGGTTTCATTAATGTGCCTGGGGTGTTTTAAATAACATTTACATAAAGGCACACACATTTGCTTTGGCCCCACACTAGGATACGCTGTGTCGCGTGAACCAGAAACAGCGACGTCATAAACAAGTTTAAACTTATATGTTTAGGTAATGGGCAAGCCTCTTATCACGAACATTAGAGTTTTGAATAACTGGCAGAGCGTGGCTGCAGCTGTGCCATTGACACACCGTATGGGAAAAGGCGTGACGCTACGATTGTTTACAAGCAAGTTGTAAGTTTGAAGCATCTCTGTGTATATTTATCTGTCTCGGGGCTCGAATGAACCAACTTAAATGAGGAGTTTAAATTAAAAGCTGATTTTCTTGCTTAAATTTCCAGGCGATAAATTGAATATCATCAGCTTTTATCATAGTTTAACATGGCTTTGAGGTCATAAGAATTATTTATTTATTTTTGTAAAGTATTTCGCACTCCATTCCAGATATATAGTTCCAAATCGTTGTACAAATATGACGGTAACCATTAAAATTTATCAAAAAATTTAATATTTTTATGTTATAAATATATTACATTATATTATATATACAACATCAGTCAGTTTCAATTCAATTTAATAAGGTTATATCAGTTCAATAACATTAATATATACCATCTTATAATAACAATTTCATATAAAACAAATTCACACGAGAAAAATAAATAAATAGAAGACAACACACACTATAATGCATTCTTCCACATTCTCGCAAGAATGATCCCCATATGTGAATTCAGTAGTCGGTATAAGTATGGTCAAGTCTTTCAATAAGTTTCAACTACAAACTTCTCCGACTCAACAAAGCGACGTACTACCAAACATGCTACGTACATGCAATACCTCGACAATGTTATTTCAGCGTATAAATTAGACTGCATCACGGCTCCAGGCCGCATTGCCGCATTTTGGCTCGATACAGCGGAGCAATGAGAAATGGAGCAGCCTTTCGAATAAAATTCCTTACACAAGTGCTCCAGGGAAGTTAGCAAAGGAAAATTACAAACTTAAACAAATAATCAGATTCTTTTCGCTACAAACGCTCAAACTAAAAGACAGGCGGGTACCACAATGATACTTTTTCAGGCAAAATAAAGAATGCTTTAAACACTTGTGCTTTGGCGGAGGAGTAAATATAAATATATTATATCCCCTCTTATATACACACACACATACAAACACACATCATTATGTTGTCATCATCATCACTATCATGCTCAGCCCACATCTACCCTCTGTTGGACATAGCCCTATTCTCTTTAGCGTTAACCCCTACGGTCTTGTGCCTACCGCATCCATTGAGATCCTGTCGACTTTAGTATATCGCTCTTTGCTTATATATACGCTTTGGTCCACCGTCCCTCATCCCGTCTAGCCAAGTGTCCCGCCCATCTCCACCTCAGTCCCGTTATCCGCTTACCTACATCTTCGACCTTCGTCTTCCGTCAAACGACGTTTGGCACGCGGTCAACGAGAGAGACACCTAACACGGAACGTTCCATTGCTCGTTGGGCCAACTTGATTTTGTGCATAATTATGTCGCAATTAATAGAAACTGAAATTAGAATTCAAGAGCTAAGGATTTGTCTTCCACCCCAACCGGGATTCGGACCTGGGGCCTTTTGCTTGGGAGGCAGACCCTCGACCACTACGCTACAGAGGTCAGCTATAAACTAGTACCGGCACGGCAGAACGTCAGAACGGCAGAAAGGTTAGCGCAGAAGTTTGCCGTGGCGCATCGCAGCGCAAATGGGTCTTTTTAACAGACTTCAACAAATAAGTAAGTTCTCAATTCGTCGGGCACTTTTGATTCCGATTAGTCCAATTGATATCAGGTCAGGATCTTACGATGGTATCTTTTTAAATAACATAAGATAATTAAGTAAAAATAATTTATTTATTTCCATTAAACTAGATACAATATTGTTTGTGGCCCTGAGTTATACCCTAGTAAAATCTTTATTGCATAGCCCAGTGTCCTCCTCAGTAGTCTCATAGGTATAGTTATAGTACACAAGGTTTTCACTTAAGCTAAATATAAATAAATTTTCCTTTTGACAAACAGAAACAACAAAATTAAAACCAAAGAAAAGGTTATTTTAAAACCTAGGACTTACATTTTATCAAATAGTCTAGAAGTGGATGTGATTGTGACATACCACGATAACTCCCCATCAATCTAGCAACATCGTACTGGATCTGATGGTGGGATCATGGAGAAATCGAACGAACTCATTTTACTTTTTGTACAATTATTATATAAAGGCACACAGCTGTATATAGCGCATATCTCTCTCCGCTGTCACCTGCTCTCAATAAAAATGGGAAACTTTAGGACAAGACGTTGCGTTGGCGCGAGCTATACCTAAGTGGATGTATGGCGGCTCCATGGCGATAGCTCTGAGCTCTACACGATGCAGCGGCATACGCGGCTCAATTAATTGTGCCCAAAGGCATGAGTGTCGGACAATGGCTGCGAAACAAGCTTTGTGTATTCGCATTGGTTTTGGGGACCGTATGTGACAAGGTAGTCCAATAAATATAAAATATTGTCAAAAGTTGCAGCATTATGTACCTACCACAAGACTATGGGCTCAAAACTAAAACCCGACTACTAAAACATCGCGCTTTAAAGAGTACGAAACCATCAGGGATCGTTAGGCAGAGTAGATATGTTTCGTATCGTTGATCATATTTTAATAAATTAAACCTGTCCAAATTAACGTCAAGTGCCTAAAACAGCGAAATTTACATACATAAGTAGCGGCGCAACATAAAGCTTATTTGTATAACAGTAAAAATAAGTGATTAAGTGCTTTAAACAGTGAAATTGTGTGTTATTGCTATAGTCACAACTGGATAACGCGGGTGGATCAATATAAGTACTCCAACAATAATTATAGCTACCGTTAATTATCAGTATAGCACTATTTGCGCCTACACAAGACAATCAAACTCGCGCGCACGGGTTCCAGTCCAGTCCGCCATATTTTTTTGTTACTTTGAAAGTACTGCGCTATCACCGATAGAGGGCGTAGCGGAATAGCAACTGGTTGTCCGAGTATTACCGCAGTGAGTTAAAGAGGGCGCTATTAAAATTAGCAATGGCAAGTAAGTGTGCAGGATGTGGAAAATTCATGTCTCTGGCAGATGGCGCCTCGTGCAGCCGATGTGAGCAAAAATTCCACAAAGGATGTGTTTGTCTGCCGGCGGATGCCAAGGTCCCACTCAACTGGATATGCCCAATATGTAAGGCAAAGATACCTCGAGACAACGGCAACATGACCCCCGTGAGACAGCACAGTGGTAGTGTCGCTCACGTATGTTTTGACGAATCTACTGTCAACCTGAGCGAAACCGCGCTTAATGCTACCATGGAGCTTGACTTAACCACGGAGCTGCGTCTCTGCCGAGAGGAGATGAGATGCATGCGCGACGAGATGGCTGGCGTCCGCGGGGAAATGAGTAAACTTTACCTGTCGTTGGCAGACTGCAATAAGAAGGTGGCCGATATCGAATCCCGCTTGGAAGCCGTAGAGAAGCAAGCAGGGGAGTCGCCAGACATCAGGCACCTTGAAGCCACAGTGATGAAGTTACTGGCCAGCGACAAAGAGTTGAGGGCAAGCAGTAATGAGCGCGACCAGGAGCTTCTCCTAAACGATGTAGAGTTCACCGGGATCCCGGAGACTAGCGGAGAAAACCCTTCACACGTGGTCACCGTGGCTGCGAGCAAACTGGGAGTGGAGCTGCAGGAGCGGAGCATCGTATGGGCGGCGCGTGTGGGCCCCGTACACGGCGCCGTGGAGGGAAAGCCTGCGAACCCTCGGCCCCTCGTCGCACCCGCAACCAGATGCTGAGCGCCGCGCGCGTCCGCCGTGGAGCCACGACTGAGGGCATGGACCTGCCGCTTCCCGGCCCGCCGCACAAGTTCAGCGTAAACGAGCGGCTGACCAAAATAAACAGGCAGCTCTTTGGCCGAGCTCGCGAGATTGGCATGAAGAAATTATAGTGGAAGTTTAGTGGTGGAAGTGGAATTATAGGCAAAGTGTTTGCCCGCCAGGCTGTAGGCAAAGCCTGCCATCGCTTGCGGGTAGTCGGACATCGCACATGTTTTTGATTTCAAAGACGTTGAAAACCATAAATTTTTGTGTAGTCATAGTTCGCACCAACTGTTTAAGTCTCTTTGTCCTTAGGACTAGTCTATGTAATTATTTGTTTGTAAAAACCCCGCAAGCTTATATTTGTAAAGTCATAAACAGCTCAGCACACAAATCCAGCAACTTGGTTTTAATATCTCTACTTATATCCCCAATGGTTAAAATTCGTAAAACTTGTTTGAGGTTAGGTTTTCTGAACATTCGCTCCTTCTACACGGGCCACGATGAACTCTGCGCTTTACTAATGACAAGAGAGCCTGACATTATTGCTCTTAACGAGACAAATATGAGAGACGGCGAGAAACGCTATACACCTTCAGTACCTGGTTTCCAATTGAAGCATATTCCGCGAGCTAATAGAACAGGTAGTGGTGTGGGAATTTTAATACGAAACGGAATACGAACGAAAATTAAACACATCCAGCATCATCGTTAGAACAGATGTGGTTGGAGATATCGTTGTCAGGCGCACGCGTGGCGCTTGGGGCGGTGTACAGACCGGGCACTAAGGGTGGACCAAATGTTAAGGAGGCTATAGAGGCTCTGAATGAGTCACTAGACTGTGTTGACTACTGTAACTATGTGTTTGTTCTAACTGACTTCAATGTTGACATTTTGGGTGCCACTGATGACAATGCCTTGGGAGCCGCACGAGAATTGTTACAATTCCTGTCATTTCGTAACCTTACCCAGGTAGTTGCTGAACCAACACGAGTCACCGAAACCAGTGCTACGCTCCTAGACCTTGTTATTACGAACATATCAGACCGTTGTCGCAGTGTCAAAGTATATCATTATCCCTCCCTTAGTGACCATGGAGCAGTCATAGCAGAGTTTAATATACAAAAACCAAACATCAAACCAAAATATATAACTACTACTATATATAAATGAAAATCGATTCTCTGAAGACCTTAAAACTATAAATTGGGATAATATTTATGGATCACAGGACGTGGACGCGATGGTGGAGTCTTTTGAAAAGTGCGTCATTGACCTGTTTGACAAACACGCCCCTAAATTCACAAAACGTGTCAAGGACAAGCATAGCCCCTGGATAACCAGTAATGTTCGATTGATGATGAGACTCAGGGATAGAGCCCTCATTAAAGCTCACAAAAGTACATCAGATTCCCACTGGATCTACTATAAGTGTCTGAGGAACTTAGTTACGTCGTCATTAGAACGGGAAAAGACCGCGTACCTGAACTACTATGTTAATAGACACACAAAGGACCCAAACAAAATGTGGAAGCACTTGAAGAAGATTTCACCATTTTCAAATAACACTACTCAAGAAATTCCTGAGTCTCTCAAAGACCCGAATAAAATAAACGATTCCTTTCTGACGACGCCTGGTGATCCCGTTGTTAATGTTGAGGCCCTAGAGCATTTTAAATCAACGAAGATTGGAACTTGTTGTTTTGAACTTAATACATGTACAGAGGCTCAGGTTATCAAAACAATTAACTCTATCAAAACCCATGCGTATGGACATGATAGAATCTCCATATATATGATTCGTCTCACATTACCAGTAACCTTGCAAATTATAACACTTATTATCAACACCTCGATTTTGACTTACACCTTCCCAAGTAGCTGGAAACTAGCTAAAGTGGTCCCCTTACCCAAAAACAATGATGTAAGAGCACACAAAGATCTAAGACCTATAAGCATTCTTCCAGTGCTGTCAAAAATTCTGGAAAAGGTTGTGAGCAGGCAACTCACCATGTACGTTGAGTCTAAAGGTATATTACCAGTCAAGCAATCTGGATTCCGCAGCAGTCACGTACGGAGACGGCACTTGTAAGTGTCACTGACGAAATAATCACAGCTTCAGATGAAAACATGGCAAGCGCTCTAGTATTACTTGATTTCTCGAGGGCGTTTGATTGTATGAATGTGGATTTATTAATCGCCAAACTATCTCACTACGGGGCTTCATATAATACCTGTAACTGGTTTCGCTCCTTTCTTTCTGATAGACGACAATATGTGGTCACAACAGACGAACGTGGTGTTGAAGAAAGATCGGATGTGAAAAACATATCCAGAGGAGCCCCGCAGGGATGTATCATTAGCCCAATTTTGTTTATTATATTCACTGCTGACATTGGAACTAGTATAAAGAGTTGCCGTTTTCACCTTTATGCAGATGACACACAATTATATCACAGCTTCTTGCCAGGATCGACCCTGGACGCTGTAGAGACTATAAACCATGATCTTGATAATGTTAATAGGTGGTCGGAAAATAACAATTTAGTTCTGAACCCAACTAAATCTCAATATCTGATTCTAGGAACGAAATGTCAGCGTAACCGTGTCTTATCAAATAATCCTAAAATCAAAATAAACGAGGAACGGGTTACACGTGTAGCCAAAGCAAGAAATTTGGGTTTAATCATGGACGAAGACCTACGTTTTGAGGACCATATAAACTCAAAAGTCAGAACAGCCTTCTACAGACTGAAGATTTTGTATGGTCTACGTAAAAACCTTAGTATCAAGGTCCGGGAAACTCTAACAGAGTCTCTGGTTCTATCTTTGTTTAATGTTTGCGATGCTGTCTATGGGCCGCGAATATATAAAAAGACTGAAACGGCAATACAGAGAGTGCAAAATGCTTGTGCAAGGTTTTGCTACAATATTAAGAGCAGAGCCGATGTCACCCCTTATCTGAACAAGAATGGCGTTTTGAAGATGTCAGCTCGTCGGAGAACATATTATGCATGTCTAATACACAAAGTAATCCACTCCAAAAGACCCGACTATCTGTTCAAAAAGCTGACTTTCTCCAAAAACCTCCACAGTAGAGGAATACGCTCGAAGGCGGAGAATAAGCTTTCGATCCCCAGGCACAAATCCAGCGGGTTCAGGGGGAGCTTTCGTTTTGCTGCAGCTAAAATTTGGAATGATATACCACCGCCCTTAAGACTGCCTATGTAAAAGATACATTCAAATTATCTATTAAGAAATATCGTTTAAGTGAGCAAATAACTGCAGTTTGACGTTAACCTAATCTAACCAAGTATTTTTATTAACTTTGACCTAACCGTTATGGCCTGCATAGTCACCTGATGAAACTGGATTTTGTGTGCTGCTGCCTGCTCCATAGCTAAATGGTGCTTTGTTAATTATTACTATTATTATTATTATTATTTTTAATTGTGTTTTGGGTGTTTTCTTTTTGTAAAGAAAATATTTGTAGTTTTTTCCCTTTTTGTATAAATATTTGTTACAATTTTTAAAAGTACCTACCTAATATCGACCCTTGAGTAAATTGTACCTTCTGGTGTTCTGGAGGGCCGGCTGAAAACCAGCGCTGAAACTGAGACTTGTCTCAGTTCAGCTTTGCTGAGCCGTTTCTTATTGACACTGTCTCTACCTATCTGATTTATTTGTAATGACTGTTGTTTAATTGTGTTAATAAAGAAATATCATATCATATCATATCATATCACCAACCACCGCGCGGTCAAACGCAGCGATGTGAAGTTAGCCCAACACTTCTTAGGAACGTCTCTAAAATTTTAGACGATTTAGACCTTTTTTGGACCTCCCCCCCCAAATACGAAGTTTCAGATTTTGACCTCGCTTAGTTTTCGTAAAAAATAAATAAAAACGTTACAAACACCAGCCCAACACATGCGAGTAAAAATTTGAAACTCATAGCGTTTACGGGCCCGATTTTGACCCCCCAGGAAATGTTATCAGAACATCTGTATGTCATATAGTTTCTGAGAAAAAAATAAAAACAACGGCAACAATGTCGTCAAGGTAAACAAGCGCATAAGGAATGGAACGCATGAGAAGGTAGGACTTTATTTTAATAGGCAGAGGACTCCGAAAGTTACCGAAATACGAGGTTTCCGATTTTGAACTCATGTGGTTTCTACGTAAGATGACAAAAGATCCGAACATAATTTTAAACTGACCAAACAGTAACAACAAATAAAAAAAAGCAAAATATTGTTATTTTAGACTGTGCCGTCAACGTCCACAACTTGTTCAGGAATATGATACCAATACCTTCATATACCGAAACCAATGCTTGCCAGAGAGAAGCTTGTAGGGTCAATGGAGAAAAAAATAATTGGTACCTGATTTTGCCCTGCATGAGCAATGGGGTAATTGAGCTACAGGCCTCTGTAGATCATTGTATCCGTGATCGAGTTTCGGGATGTACCGAATGTGATGACGACGAGGCAGTAGCATGTGTGTCTACGGTGTCCATGGGCGACAATATCGCCATTGATATTACTGATGTCAATGACCCCTCTGACGAAGATAGTAGAATATCTGTAACACTTCGAGACATCCCATGGACTTTAAATGTGCGCAATAAAATGTACCACCTGAGAGGTGCCGTGGAGTACCAGTACCCAAGAGCGGTAGGGCTCATGGGACACTATATAGCATTATGTCGGCGGAACACCGACACATGGGAGATGTACGATGACACTAAATCCAGTGTTCGTTCAATCCCATGTACCTACAAAGGGATAATTGAGTTACTCTTCTACACAGTGTAAATAATATTAAACTACTAAACTTAAACTATACAGTGTGTAACAGAAAGGGGGATAAAAGCCGAATGGGGGTTATTAGGGACACCATTCTGAACAACTTTCACTGCGGAACCGACTTGATCAGCGAAACATATATTTCGGCTTTTATCCCCCTTTCTGTTAAACCCTATAGCTCTATAATGTAGTATATAAGACACTAAAGATAATAAACAAATTGTTGTAAATAAAATGAAAAATGACATGCAAAAAAATTTAAGGCTTTGAAAAAACTTATACCTATCTTAACGAAAAAATAAACACAAAAAGTATTATCACAATAAGTGTGCTGTTAGTAGATTTGTGTAAAAATAAATAAAATGTTACAGCACATACAAGAAACAATACAAAAAATCGCTGGGAGTACATTTATGTCGAAATAAATAAAATGTTGTAAATACTGTTTAGAATAGGTGAAGTAAAGAAAAAGGGAGATGTTTAGATTGAAAAAAAAACGGAAAAATAACAAAAAAAAAATGGAAAACAAACCGTATCTAATAAATAATAAAACATAGATACTTGAAATACAGCAGATACAAGAAATAGTACCTAAGCAAAAAAATGCGCTGTTAGTAGATTTATTTGAAAATAAATAAAATGTTCTAAATACTATCTAGTATAGGTGGAGTAAAACAATCAAAGGTTCTTAGATTGAAAAAACGAAAACAATATTCGTAAACAAAAATGCACATAATGTATCTAGTACATAACATAAATAAGATGGAAGAAATGAAAAGCGAAAATAAATAAAACGTTGTAAATACTGTTTAAGGGTAAAGTAAAGCAAACAAATATGCTTGGATTGGAAATAAACGGAGTTCTTTATTTTTTTTTCAAAAGCGATTGAAATTCCCATATATTAGTATTACATGTAACATGGTTCCCACGACACAAGGTATCCTAGTGTGGGGACAGAAACAATGTGCCTATATATAAATGTTCATGTTTATGTAGGTATGGAAAATGCGTGACGGATTCCAACTTAGACATTCTGGCATGGATAGCCGTTCATCGTCATGCTCAGTCCCCATCGACTTAATGCTGGATATAGAAAATGAAAAGCCACTGGCCTATTGGCCACACAGATCCAAGGAATCTCTTATGAGAAATAAGCTGGCCTTTGTGAATTATTTATATCTCTGTAAGTCTGTATAAGTGAGCTCCGTGGTGTAGAGGGTGTCACGCTTGCTTCTCACGCAAGAAATGCAGATTTGTATCCGGTGCTGACCGTGTACCGCTAACATAAGTAATTTATCGTAAGTAAATTATCAGACGTTCCGTTTTTCGGATGACACGTTAAGCTGTAGGTCCCGGCTACTATCGTTACTTAGTAGTAGACGCCAGCCATACTCCACCACGTTGGCTTAGTGTAGGGGCCACGTGAGCCAAAGTGGTGGAGTATCGTGTAACTTGTTTCATGGCAGGTTAAATTATTTTAATGTCCTTCCAGCACATAACATGTAGCTAAGAAACACAGTCTGTACTTAATATGAAAACATTGTGTACCTTCGCCTCGATTCGAATGAATTGGACCACAGAGATTCAAGACAATTAATCACAAATTGGCTTACGGTTTGACCATGAACTTGACATGAAACATTTTGCAAGCAATCATAGGATTTGTTAGCTACATTTTCAATTAAGGGTCTAATCAAGAAACACTTCATGTTCCTAACTAAAAATCTGTTGTTTTATTTCAAGATATATCCATATTTTTTATTTTTCTTTTTTTCATGAGTTGAATGTAGATTGAAAACTTTTTTTTTCTGTTTGATGATTCGTCAGGCAGTGACTTAATATTGCTACTGCAAGGATAGCTGGTAAGTAAGTAAACATGATGGATTATTGACGGCCCAGGGTATGTTTCACAACATTAGGAAATTGATAAAATCTAAATAATAGTCACCTGCATGCAGTTCACTGTTGATGTGTTTTTTGAATATAGTCTTATTAGTCTTGAAGGTGCAAAAGGTAGAGTACGTCGCTGAGACGAACGTCAATTCTCGGTGGTCCGCTATCCACTTCAGAACAGTTGCTTGCGTCTGCCGTACCTATTAAAATTATGCGTATCTATGTAGTTAACAAGTGGATATTGTTGCTTGACCACAGAATTACTCCGGCTTCAAAACTCGTTAACCGAAACCGCTACAAGAGAGCATCAGGATGGTGAGGATTAGTTTTAGATTAGAAATATTTCATATGATAGTTCCCCACATGTACTATTAGTATAGTGTAACCAAAAAATTTGTAAGTTCGAAAGCCAAGATGTTCAAAGTCCTAATTTTCCAATTACTATGCAGTCTTTTGAGCAAAATAGGGGCATAAGTTTTGGCCATTAATCGCGTTTCCTTGGTCCTAGGAGGTCAAATCTAGTACCTATGGGTTTGTCTCTTTAAGGCGGAGAGAACTGCGTAGTCTAATTAGGTATAATTTTTCTGAAATCAAATGAAAAACTGAAATCCGCTATCATGACTAGCCCCCCCCCCCCCCTTCCCCCTCCACTCCCAGGATGAACAACTGGAATTATTATAAATAAAATAACCCGACTGCATTTTCTTTCTATACCACATACAAACTTATTAATGCACCACCTGGTTACGTACATGGATTATGAAAGTAGCCGCACCAATTGTAACGTCATAAGTAAACCATAAAAAAAAAACTAAAAACTGACTCGACCAAAAAAATCTTTATAATTATTGAACCTGCACACAAAATTTCACGAGAGTCGGTTGAGAAATGCGACCTGTAGGCGAGAACAGACAAGCAGACAGAAGGACAAATGCATTTTTAGCCAACCTCGAAACTGGACGCTTCGCTCGCGCTCGGTCAATGAATGTGGCTAATGAACCAACTTTTATAACAAGAACCATAGAGAGGTGCTCGACTAAACACTAATATCGGGTGAAATTGCTAGAAAAGTACAAAATATGGAGGGTAGCTAAGGAGCGCACTACGTCTAATTACAGGCGAATGACCTTTCAATTAACTATCAAATAGATATTTTAAAATAAGGAATACTAGGAAGGCAGATTGGAGTAAATTTTATGATATAATGGCCGACTGGACTCCAGCCCGACTTAAATTGAGGCCTGGAGAAGAACAACAAAAGGGGCCAATTAATTGGAAACAACTCTATTTAAAACTATTTACTAGCTCAATGATACGATCTTTTAGTTTTACAACTACATTTTACCGGCTAAAGCCTTTGCTTTGGTAAACTTTAATTTCTTATATGAAATGTCTATTCCTAATTCGTACCACCAGGCAAGGCCCCTTAGAAGAATCCCGGAACGAAAAGGTCAAGTCTGGTGGAACAAAGACCTGAAGAAGCAAAGGAAAAGAACTCGGTGAGCTGTGAGGCAATCTAATGGATAGGCAGTAAGCTGGGACCGGCATAGATGAGTCAGGGACAAACAGGGAGTCCGGTAGATCGATGCAAAGACTTAAACCGAAGTTAGTTCATTCAGACTATTTAGAAACTTCAAACTTCATTTTTTTTAATCCAAAATAGATTGTTACGCACACTTTTTGAACGTCATTTGAATCTGTATAGTGCAATAAAAATACTACCGCTTCGGAAAGTGTTATGGCAGCGGAGAAGAAGCGGCGCAAGAAACTCGTACACTGCAACACGGCCTAGTTTCTTTTATGTTACTTTTTTTTTTCAAAAATGGGTCTTGTTTTACAATCGTGTGCGTGGTTCTTGTGCTGCGCTGGAAAATCAGAGCTCCATACCTCTTTGTCATAGAACCATTTGAGCCAAATATACATATGGCGAGCCTTTAATTTTTTATTGATGACTTAGTGTTTTTGAAGATAATTTCCAGATTTTCACAATTAAGTGAAAGTGAGTTGCGAAACTAAACAATAATTGGATTATTTTACAGTTAATTCTAATAAATCAATTAATAAGCATTCTTACAAATCTTGATTAGGTCATCTGCTACGTCAGACTTGGTTTTTACATACCATTGAAGAGCACGGCAAATTTCAATCACCTATAAAGTAAGTTTTTAATTTCTAATTTAACAAAAACAAGTGAAAGCTTTTTATGTGAAAATCTTTATAAAATATTATTACTTAATGATCTTTCATTTAAGGTAATATTGACGTAGATAGCTCACACATTCTTGAAGTTATGACCTACATTGAGGGAGTACCTGAGTTTGAGGGAGAAAAATAGTCTTTTTAATTAATTAAATTTATGCTATTCATGCTCGAAATAATATCCTTGGTTCCTCACACAGACACGAGCCCGTCTTCGGACTTCTGTGGCCGTGATATTGAGGACCATTTCATCTTTCATGGAGTCGAAAGAAATTCTTATTTTTTAAATCAACTCTTCTTTTACGTTACGTTAGAATAGACCAGGCTGTTCTTTGGCTCTGCCCCACACAAAATAGTCCATTGGGGTTGTAATGGTACACGAGATTCGGTACATTTGATACTTCATTCTGCGTGATAGAGAGCTAGCCCAACGCCGCGCTGTTTTGAATACGAGAATCGGTTCAGATAACGTTTGGGGGTTTTGCGTAGCTTACTGGCAAAGTTAGCAAAAAAACAGAGCCGACGCGTGGGTTGGTTCGTGGAAGTTTTCAGGCCAGGTTTTTTTTGTCGCATTCCTGCGAGATGTGTACGAATCCGAGCCGAGTTGGCTGCGCGTTGAATAAATTGTGAATAACTAAATAATGAAAGGTTATTATGGAACGATACGGAGAAAGCTATTATGTTGATTGCAAATATACAATTGCGATTGAGGTAAGAGATGGAGGGTCTGAGACGGCTAGTATGAATAGCATTCTAGTGGTCTTAGCTACGCGCCCTAGCGGTCGGGTATGCTTAATTAATCGCAACAAGCTTTTATTGGTCAGCGATCAACAGGTTCTGTGTATCGGCAGTACCAAATGATTTGAGTGATCACCTACGGTTGATCATAGTGAATATGCGTACACACAATTTGTAGAACGGCGGATCTGCATGGCATGGTTGAAATTAGACCCTGTGTAGTTAGTGATAAGAAGCTTCGCTTGGGCAGAGCGTGTTCGCAAAGGACGCATATAAATACGAGAGCATGGGAGGGGAGAGCATTCAGTCTCAGCGTCTAGCTACTGTGACAGTCGTCTTTCACGAGTTCTAAACAATTTTTGTCTGCCGTGTTACGCGTCAGAACTATACGAATTTGTGATTGCGAAGTTTCAGTGGGTTTTTCGTGAGTGTCTGAAGCGCCGAGATATACCTCGGTTCCTACCTTTATATCAACCTACCTCAAATTCCAAAACTATCCTTGGGTCGTTAGAAAAGAACTTGTAAGTCAATTTATCTGAGACTGAGTCTGGGCTTGGAGCGACCCTAAATTCCTTTTTCCTTCACCATAGGGTTCCTGGATTGGCTCTTAGGATATTCGCGGGCTAATCCTCTCCTCATTCCTTTCGAGTAGCGAGTTTTGAAATTCCCACACACACAGTCATTAAACATTCAAGCACATTCAAATCAAACTCAACCATTTTCGAGTGGTGTCGATAATGGACGTGGTATAACACTAGGTTTTTAGACTAGGCTAGACAGGAGTTTAGTTGCGGCTAAACCTAGGTTGTCAGGGCATAGGGAGACTGTTTGATCGATGAGGTTCCGCGGATGGAAATAACAAATTCAGAACAAAGTTAAACCGGTGTCAACACAGATAACATATCCTGTTGATATTTTGACATTTGAGTGTTGTCGGGGACGCGCGAAGAGATCAATTTACAGTCTAAAGTTCATTGTTTAGGTCCGGGTAGGTGTTTTGCATTGCCTTGGGTCAGGTTGGATTCAAGTTGCATTTTTAAATTAAATGTAAATTTCGCTGGAGGTCTAATGTGTAAGCTGAGTCGGTATATATGATTTGGCTCAGCCCAGGACGTGCTGTGGCTAGTGGAATTCATAGTTCGGTATTTATCGAACTATGCACTTCGCTATGGTGTGGGTTAGATCTCCTAAAACAATAATGCTTGCGTTTCGATAACATCCAGCTCAAATTGCGCAGAGTTGAAGGTTTCAAAACGTTACGGACCTTTTGAGGTAACCGCTAGTTCAGAACCCATTTCGGAAAATCAAATCGCAATTGTGTAAACCGGTCTTTTCTGATCGTTATTGCCGTGAACCAAATATATAATTGGAACCACCACAAGCCGCTACTAGCGAGCACATGAAATATCATTGAGTACTCACGTCGTAAAACTACGACGGATGTCTATACGATATCACAAACAAATATTATAAACTGTGGTCGACCACTAAAACAAAAGAAGTTCCAATCGCCCATATATACAAAAACCAGATGGTGCCATCATCCATAAAATATAACAACGATCGTTCTGGCGCAATACACCGCTGACTGATGCGAATTACCGGCTCGCGGACATATATGCTTTCTCTGTCTAACTTGAAACTGTAACTTCCTGAACCAAACTTCGTTCGACTATTGTACGCCTAACGAATTTCTCAACGAACGAGAAATTCAGACTTATCATTCTTAACTTACAAATATTACAGCTGAATCGGGTCCTCTCATTTTGGGATAGATAGAATAGACGATCATAGCTACTGATAGCGGCGGCTCGACCTTGGCCTGTTTGCCGGTACAGGGTCAGGTCTGGTGAACGAGCAGGCCAAGGAATAGGCCCGTCTCTGCCGATCCAGTAATTGGGAAAACAGTCCTCAAGATAGCTTCTCATCGCCTAATGCATCTCCTATGCACTAGACAGCCTATGAAATTGAAATTAATTGGATTGAACTAAATTAAACCTCTTTATTTTATTAATATTTTTCGTGATCTTCTTTAATGTTTAACATCTCTATTGCTATTTCACTGGGATAATTTCACACTTTTTTTTTTTTTGTTGGAGGGGAAAAAAATGGAATTACCCATGCCCAGGAGTCAGACCTCCCTGCTATGTCCGGGTCCCCACATATTGAGCGGGCATCAGCTCGTGTGGTATACGGACTAAAAACAACCCCTTTGTGTTTACAGTTGTCTTATTAAGAATTAACTGTGAGCCATGGCCGATAATTTCACACATTGTTTCTTAATGTCTTGGATTTTCTTCAATGTGTTCTGGGCTCTAGGTCGAAAGCTTCCCGTTATGTCTAGTTTTTCTAATGAAAAATATGCCGATATTGTTTTTATTTATGGCAGAGCAGACACGAGAGCAAATTCTCCAGAGAGGGTATCACAAACTTCCATAATAGGCATAAATGGGCTGACAAGCATAACAATCCACATTTGAAAAAGAAAGGAAATTCTTCAACTGACTTCATTGCAACTGACATCTACTGTTCTTTATTTGCTCCCTATCGATTGTGTGATTGTTTTAACAGCTTTTGTAATTCTGTTTTGATTCGTAATGTATCATTTAACGGCGATTATAAAGGCAAGGATTATTGTTTTGCAAGAGAAGAATGTGAGCATTAGCAAAATAGCTCGCCGATTGTAAATAACGGTAAGTCCAATATTGTAGTCATCCACATAAGGTAGTTTTTTTTTTGGCAGCTGTAACTGAGCTCAGGATGACAGTTGACACAGGCGTAAATAATTCAATTCAATTCCATTCAATAGCTTTATTTCAGATCGCATAGATCCATATTACACAGAGACAAGTTACAAGTTTAGAACACGAAACGAATAATTAAAGTCTGCACAATGTTTTTATTTATTTGCAGAGAAGAACCGTTCAATTATGGATAAGGCGGTATGCTAGCACAGGCGAGATAGATAACTTGAGACGTGGTCGGAAATCTTTCACGTATACCCCTGCTTGTGCCCGCCACCGAGAAAATGTAGCAGCTCATACTGCAGATCCCTTTGCCACGACTCGTTCCACAGCCCTGCAGCTTGAAGTATCTATGGATCTAGTGCGCCAATATCTGCATGCAGGCGGCATTCATTGCCATCGACCAGCGAGGAAAATAGCGTTATCACCAAGCAAGACTACAATTCGCTCGCTAATATTTAAATTTTAACTGGCAGGATAATATTGTAATTTTTATTGACGGAAATGTTTTAAATCAGACAAAGATGGTCGTTTTTTTTTGTGGAGAACACCAGGAATCGTTACGATGTAGTTAACACGCTTCCTTGTAGAACCAGCGGCAGGATTACTCTCGGCTACTGGGGCTGGATGTCTTCGATGGGTTCTGGTAAGTTAGTTGATGTAGGGGGCCGTATGACTGGTCTAAAATATTTAGAATTGTTACGAGATGTCATGTCAACTTCAGAGCGCAATGTGTATGGTTAAGGACACAATCGAATATAACTATTATTGACTGGCCCTCTAAAAGCCCTGACCTCAACCAAACAGAAAATTTGTGCGGCCAAATGGTGCTTAACTGGGACCCATCCAAAGTAAGAAATAAGAATTACTTGGACAATCTAGTCACGTCAACATGGGAGTCGTATCGCGGCCGTGATATGTGCTGGAATATGGTGACCGGCATGTCCACACGGCTGCAAGAAGTCATCAACCAGGAGGGTGCAGCGACTCTCTATTAAGCATTTTAATATTCCTATTTAGAAATATTTACCTTGGTTAGCGTTTTTTACCTTATAAATTTACTATCCCATGTTGGCGTGTCAGGTCAGGAAAGTTATGTAAAGTGAGTGATGTTATTGTTACAATATGTAACATGTTGATTCACTTCACTGGACTATTTATATTGTAGCTATTCTGCGATGTATTATATGATAGTTATATCTGCGAGTTTTTTACTCCTACGCTACACAGATTCTATCACGTGCAGGATAGACAAGTTACGATTAAATTACTTTGTAACCATTAAAATAAGGATGATGCATTTATAATATATATAGCTCTAATTTGTGATAATAAATCACTTCCTCACTTACGGTCTTCACCTGGTTTGACGACTAGCCTATAAACCTAAAGTAAGGTTCAGGTAGCAATCCAACCAGACAATGTGTTAATATTACTCCTCTACTGTTTATGTTTTGCTATTTTATTAATAAACTTTTTAATTAAAATTCCGGCTATTTTATTTACAAACCCTCAGTAATTAAATATAAAAATAAAAAGAAAGAAAAGAATACTTGTATCATATTTTATTTAAATTCACAAAAAGGGCAATAATAGGATTCGAAGTAAGTCCAATACATTCGTGATAGTTCCTGCGTCTCGCCACCGCCTTTAACCACTACGTCACGGTCAATTTGTCAGAGATGTGTGAAGTTAACTACCTATTCTACACAGAAGTTAAAATAGCGAACACAAGCTAGCGAGCTGCTTAAACACACCCACATAAACAACACGTCCACGCAACTATTACCCAGTACCTTGTAGTTAGAAGCTGGTTACTAGATGGCATCACCTGCCTGTATACTTTTAGGAGTAGGCGACGGTACGTCTTCTCTTGCAAAAGTGCCAATAAGGCCTGCAAATGGCGAAGGTCTTCTTAAAAGTAAGGAAAAAGTACTGAATCGATGGGTCGCACACTTCAACACTGCTGAATGTGTACCGGTCTACTGACCTGGAAACTGGACCTGAACTAGAACACATCAACTCGATCCCTCAACTCCCGATATCGAGCGAGCTGGATAAGCCGTTGTTACGAGGTGAGGTTGTTCTTTAATAAAGCAACAAAAGAAAAAACGTGAGGTTTGCTTACGTGCGTCAACTGCAAGAGAAAAGCAGAGAGCAGGGCCGTCCCATGTACTTGTGTTTTATTGACCTTGAGAAGGCTTTTGACAGAGTCCCACTAGAAGCCCTCTGGACGGTGCCCGGAAAGATAGGGTACACAGAGAGATTTGTAAGACTTCTCAGACTCCTCCACGACGAAATGCAGTGCTGCGTTGCTATCAACGATGAACAATCAGAGTTTTTCCCCGTTACCTATGGGGCCGAACAAAGCTGCGTTCTCGCGCCTACATTGCTCGCGTTGTACTTTGCGTTCGTAGTCCGGGAGGTCATACAATGCTCTCCAGAAGGTGTACGTATCCGTTTCCGCACCGATGGCAGTCTTTTGAACCTGACGAGACTAAAAGCCCGCACAACAGTCTCACATGCGATGGTCACTGAGATCATCTACGCAGATGACTTATGCTTTGTGACAGAATCCCCAGAAAGCCTTCAACAGCTCATGTCTGATCTTGACAAGTTTGCCGTAAAGTCGGCCTGAAGATCAGCATCAAAAAGACAGAGATGATGTCCCTAGACATCGACGGTCACGGGCCGCTGAACATTAAACTTGATGAGAATGAGCAGAAGCAGGTGGATAAGTTCCGCTACCTGGGGAGCACTTTAACAACATTTTTTTTAGTTACTTTCATAGTGTGATGTCCTATGGTATCTTGTTGTGGGGGAAAGCAGCGGATGTTCAAACTATTTTTATTTTACAGAAAAGAGCTATTCGAGCAATTTATAATTTAAAACGAACAGACTCCTTAAGAGAGCTTTTTAAAGAAATTGACATACTAACAGTAGCTAGTCAATTTATTTTCGAAAATATAATGTATGTACGCAAGAACCTTACAACATTTTCCAAAATTAGCGATAGCTGTAATGTTAACCTAAGAAATAATCACAGACTGTGTGCGCCCTCGATTTAGACTCGCGAAGGTTAGCAATTCTTTCAAGGGTCAGTGTATTCTCTACTATAATAAGATACCTTTGGAGATTTTGAAATTGCCATTTGAGCAATTTATTTCAAAAAAGGGATATTACAATGTTCAAGATTACTTAAATGACAGGACTGTATGGGGTTAATCTAGCTCAACACTACCTCTGGAGATTTTGAAATTGCCATTTGAGCAATAAAAAGCATGTTAAAGCGACTTTGTCAAAAAAGGGATATTACAATGTTCAAGATTACTTAAATGACAGGACTGTATGGGGTTAATCTAGCTCAACACAGGCCTTGCTGTTAATAATTTTGTAATTATTTATTCCTGCTCATTAATCATAATAATTAAATTTTTCATATTTGTAATAGTTAAGCACAACCTATTTTTAAGAGATCTAAAAATCAATCTGTGGGAGTTTCTACGCCCATCTTCTCCCACAGTGGTCCAATGTAGAGAAGAGGCAAAATTGACGTTTGCTAAGTATATGTAAATATCTACAGTAATAAAGTACTTTGACTTTGACTTTGACATCCAAGTGCAACCTTGATTCAGAGACCAATAGCAGGATCGGAGTTGCAGGTGCAGGATTCGGCAAGCTACCTAAGTCTTCTGTTCACATGACATAAAAATAGGTACGAAGATCTCAGTATACATGGCGATCGTCCTGCCTCATCTCCTATATGCTGCGGAAACTTGGACCGTGTACCGCTGTCACAACCGCATGCTAGACCGTTCCCTTCCAGATGTCTACGCAAGATCATGAACATCAGATGGTCCGATCGCGTGCGGAACACTGAAGTGCTGCGACGTGCCAATTTGGGTGGCATTGAGGCCTACCTCATGCGGCGACAGCTTCAGTGATGCGGACACGTGTCAAAGATGGCAGAGCAGAGGGTCTCTGCTCTGCCATCCTTATCCATCCGAAGCACATATTCTACTCAGAACTTGAGGAGGGAAACGCAAGCGTGGCGGACAACTCCCCGTGTTTCGTTTATCTGTTCCCAGTATAATAGGTACTCTATTCGTTAAATTCTAAAATTTGACATGATGTAATTCTAAAAAAATAAAAAAATCCCCAATTCAATTAGGCAGCAATAAATTCGACTTGCCGAAACTCTTGGGAATTCCTAGTCAAGTAAGAATTTCTCGACTTCTTGAAAACCGTTTTTTTGTGATAGCGCTTTAAATCGTACCCGGATCCGATCACAGCTAATCACCTCACTACCTAGTTTGAGAACAAAAACATTTGCATTGTAAGTTACCGGATATTGTACATGCCTTTAATATGATAACTTGACGACTCCACGTACAGAATCGAAAACAAAACATCCAAAGGCAGTTCGAATATATAAATTAACTGGACCCTTCGAACAATGCTGTGCTAATTTTGAAATTTGAAACGAAGCCTCAATATACGAATGAAATTGAATGGAGCGTCGTGTTTCCCACGTGAGTTGGCCTGGGACAGGCGCTTTATTTGTTCTATTCTGTCTGAATGTGGTAAGCATTTATATCTCAACAAAACAGTCTTAATAATGGGAGTTAACTTCGAGAGACTTCACCGACGGAAGAATTGAGATCTAAATGGGTGCCAATAATCCTGATATTCATTTAAGTCAAACAAAAAGTATGTCTTGATCTTTTCATGGAACTTGTTATATCTTAGTGTGTGCGCGCACACATACAAACTTATGAATGCAATTTGTTACTTACGTGGTGTATGAAAGTAGCCGCACCAATAACCTTGTAACCCATGTCTCCGCCATTTGAAATTATTCCAAAAACTGAATCGACAAAAATCCCAATACTTGAATCTGCTCTAGACATTTCAGGGGGATCGGTCGAGAAAAGCAACCATGTAGGATATACCAACATGCGAAAATTGTTGCCCAAGCTGCAACGGAGACTACAGACATAAACATGTATGTATAACTATGCTACTAGTCCACCATACACAAACGAATACTGTTGCCTTTTATTAGAAATAGTTTTCAGTTCAGAACAATGGCTCGCTATAGTCAGTTCGCTAAACAAAGACGGCATTCATCGATGCGGGAACTCGGCTAGTATGCGATAATTAAAGCACGTAGGGCTGGCAATTACCCCTTTTTCTACTTAAGTTTTTACTACCCACAATCACAAGTCGGCGCCCCGGAAATCTGAAGTTGTTTGTTTTTCTTGCCAAAAGCTTTAAACAGAGCGTCACGCCCCAGCATGCCTCCGTGGTCTAGTGGCTTCACGCACGCCGCTCACGCAGGAGATGCGGGCTCGCATCCGGTGCGGACCATGTACCAATGGGGTTTTATCTTAGATATTATACGGACGTTCTAACGTTGATGGAAATCATCGCGAGGGAACCTTTAATATCTTTAGCTGCGGCGATGGACCAGACCCGTATCATGCAAATAGAGTATTGAATAACTAGCTAAACGTGGGCACAATTGTGCTTCTACCCCGTAAGGGAAGAGGCGTGACGCTCTGTTTCGATGTTTGCTTTGACAAAACTTCCTATTTCATCCCATTCAAGGTATATTTCCGCGCCAAAAAAGTAGCTTAGCTATGTCCTCTCCGATGTTTAGATAAGTGTTTATCCTTATCTCCAAAACTAAACATCTGATTTGACGACTGATGACCAAATGTGACGACCTCTATGCTTCACAAGACAGAAGTCACGGGTTCGAAGCAAAGCTGGGGAAGAAGAAAAACAATATCCAGGACTTGGACGTCGCTGTTTCTGGTTCCCACGATAGGGTATCCTAGTGTAGGGTCATCATAAGCACATAGGAGCATTTGTATGCAAAAGTTATGTTATGTTATAATGTCACAGGGGTGACAGAGGCACAATAGAACTCACGTTACCTATCCAGTTTAATTTTATTGAAATAAAAAAAACCGTTCATGGGTCATTTTCCTGTCATGCCTTGGTTTTCTGGAAGTAACCTCTTTTTATTATCATGTTTTACCTTATAGTAATGTTTAAATTACCTTTGAGCAATAATAGTAGTTTATGTGACTGTCATATAATGAAGGGCCTTAACACACGACCATTTCAAGGCCTAATTATATGCAGCTGCACACACTACTTTATCTACAAACACATCATAAGTGCTCTGAAATGGGTTGAGAAGCCGTAGGTAAATACACAATTCTACTTCGCAAGGAGGATGCAATCTCTTTCCAAACCTTTTTTCAGAAAAAAAAACAAAGAAATGACAACTGACAACTGACAAAATTCGACTTTGATGCAATAGACGTCAATATGAATGTATCACAGACTCGCAATTTTTACTTTATAGCATCGAATAATCGATTAATCGATACGTTAAAATAAAATTTGTTTGTCTGTTAATTGCCATATCCGCATCGGTGTGTCACAATGCAGGTTATTAAACTATGGTTTCTGAGTCGATTTTAGAGCATTTTTGATACGTACGTAGATAAAGAATTAAGAATTATGAATGATTAAGTATTGAGTTCTATATTTTCCGTCGAATGCACGAATTTGAGTTTACACCTAACGAACTACAGTTATTGATGTTACCTATCTCTCTGCAGTGGAGAGGCGTTGGACGTTGCGTAATTGAATGATCAAACGAACTCACCTGAAGTGAAGTTCGATCTTGATTATCTTGGCTTCGTCGAACAGATTTATATTTCACCATGTAGTTGCCCTGCGAATGCCTCAACCCATCCGCACACAGTGTTTTGAGCCAAAATGTAGGGAAAATCAAAAGCCATCCCCGATCATATCACGTGATCGGCCGCGTGTCCCCACCAACGCGGGGTAGTCTTCATTTAGGTCAGAGCTAAATGCAATATACAAAAAAAAATCTGAATAGAACTACAACATTGATTTTTGGGGGTTTAACTTTGGCTAGGGAGGGATACTTAATCTCTTCGACGAAGCCAAGATAATCAAGATCGAACTTCACTTGTAAGTTCGCGTGATCATTCAATTATCTTGGTTTATCTCCGAGATTTATATTTCACCATGTAGATGTTCAGATACTATCAATGTTGTAGCTAAAAATAAATAAGCAAGACCTAAGTATGTAATTTGTTTTTAATGATATGCGTTGTTTCAACTAAGCAACACGTTTATTATTAATAACAAATTTTTGTTAGCTTATAGGATAATTGATATTTCAACATATACTCGCAATTAAGTCATTCCTCATTAACTGCGTTAGCAAAGCTACTACAGGCCTATTATAAAAAAAAACAAATACAGCTGATCTATTAGACTACTTAGCCGCTAGTCTAATGATGTCAAAATTTGCACCCTTATGACAAGCTGCAGATGTTAGTATTGGCGCCACAATAATCTAAAGTTTGTTTTATCCAACGAGGTATGGTTTCTTGGTGGTGAGGTTGCTTAAACTTCATAATTAGTCTAGTTACAATTATAGGTCTCAAAAGGGATAGTTTTACTAATATAATCGAGAACAGTCTGTGCTAGACAGATAGATGAACGCTAGTGGAAGAAAGGAAGATCTGAAACAGGTTGTTTGTTACCAATAGCAGATGTTTTAATCAACTGTATTATGGAAATTATAATGTTGTCACTGCCGACGTTAATATTCGGTAACTTAATTAGAGTTAAGGTCTGTACCCGTTGTCCATTAGCCAGAGCCAACAACATAACTAACTTTTTGAGAATTTTTCAGTATGTTTTTCTAGGACTACATCTGGATTACAGGTTGCCGAATATTTCGGAAAACTGGGTTTTAATCTGAAAACATCTTTAAAAATCTCTTCACAAGTTCGTCGTGACCCACTTTATATTTAGAAATAAGGTGGGTGGGGTAAACAAGGGATAAAGCTGATCTATGATTATTAAGAGTGCCATACGATGAGCCCTGAGGAGGAGATTGGTTTTCCCCAGGTTTGGTTGGTCCCCAGGGAGATTGCTCCCTTTCGGTACAATATTCCCATCACTGTTTCAAGGTAGATGTGTACTGTTTGATAGGGAATTAAACATCGGAAACCACGGTTGTGACGGCCAATACGACACTAAACCGATTCTCGTTGCTTCGTCGCTTATAATTTTTGTAGGACTTGTAGGACAAGGCAAATGGAGGGAATGCATAAAAGTTGAAATAACTCCAGTTATCGGTAAAAGCGTCGATATCATAAGCAAACGAATCACGTTTCTATAAGATATGTTTTTCTGCATTTGGTATTACTTCTTGAAGCAAATAGGTCAGTTTGGAGTTTTCCAAAATTGTATATGTCACCGGAAGATAGTCAGTAATGCGATGTACATAGCTCGTTCTAGCGATTTGGTATGTGCCCAACCGTAAGAAATGGCTGAGGAGTTTGCAGTTAGACTGCCTTAAAACTTTGCAAAACTTCTAATCGATCATAAATTGGTATTCAACATAGCATTAGTACGACAAAAATATAATTCTTTTTCTCTAGCTGTAATTCAATTGTCATGTTTTCTGTATGATGAATCAAGCCTAGAAACAGACATGATTTATTTGGAACAAAATTACTCTTTTTGTAGTTTACTCCAAACCCTAGTCATGAAAACAGTGAAATGGTTTCGTCAATATGACTGCGGCAAGTTTCGTAATTCCTGTGCACAATTGATGATCCAAATACTGGACGGATATAATACCGCTAGATCTAAGATGAGCCACAACTGACTTTAGTAATTTAGTAAAAATATTCTGAGCAGAACTCAAACTGAAAATTCATAAAGTATATCTGTATAATAAAATCTCATTTTTTTATATGATCCTCGTGAAATTGTATGAAAAAATAAGTCAAGTCTTAATTCACCATACAGCAATTTCTTGTCATAAGTCTAGCTACCGTTCTTATATCTTCCATTTCAAAATGGTCCCTCTTAACAAATTTGTTAAGTTTCTTTAGGTTCAGGATAAACCGTTTGCCACCATCACTTTTAGGTATTAAGAAAAAACTATATATGTATGGACCTAAAGTATCAATAATATGTATATGACTTATCTGACAAAGGAATATCGTCGTCACCTGTGTTTGAAAAATAACTACGACAATGAATTTTTGCCAGTTTTTCTTCGTACTTTTTCATTTTACACACCCAACGATGTTACTTTGACTCACTTGCCTTCCTTTTGGGCATTTGTAATAGAAAACGGAAGAAACTATTGGAACTTTTAAAACTAGTTGTCACTATGTGCATGTTGCGCGAGCGCACGGACAATAATGAAGACTACCCCGCGTTGGTGAGGTCACGCGGCCGATCCGATCACGTGATATGATAGGGTTGTTTTTTTGATTTTTCCTACATTTGCTCTTAACACTGTGTGCGGATGGGTTGAGGCATTTGCAAACTACATGCTTCTTGGAGACGAAGCCAACATAATGATTAGTAACAGAGATTAGTAACTACATCAGAGAAATTTGTACATTTGTAGTGCAACACAGGAAAAAATGCAGATATTTATTTGACACAAACCCGCCACAAAGATAAACTGTATCTACCTTACAGCAGCATGGACTTATGCAGCCAAAATGTGTACTGTATGGCCATTAAAATATTTTATCTACACACGTATCATAAACCCTCTTTACTGCGTACAAAAACCGCACGTTACGATCAGCATAATGTTAAACTACTTGGTAAAAACTCATTTCTTATCTGAAAAATTACACATTATGACCATAATGAGTAGTTTTTCTACACATTATGACAATCAAATTTCGAACGCCGACGCCCGCCTGCATGCTGCCCCTAGTTTATCTGTGAATTTGGTACTGACATTCAAATTTCGAACGCCCGAAGTTGGTGCTACAGAACAAGCTAAACAACTGCAGAGCCACAATGCCGGTCAAACATGCGGTTCCTGAACACATCAAAGAGGCTGAAGATATGTGTGTAGATAAACTAGTGTATGTAACTGTACATAATTAGGCATTAAAACTCTCGAGTGATATAATTATAATATAAACCCACTCTCGAGTATTAATGCCCTCCATTATGTAGCAGTCACATAAACCACTATAATACGTTACCTGACGAGATGAAACAATATGAAGGATGTGTAGTGAAAGCAAATTGACAAACTGGCTGCTGACTCAATGTTTTTATAGCGTACGTGATTTTCTAGAGAATAAAAATTTGTAAAAATGAAAATTATTTATATCGATTATAGAATTATTTTTATTATTAATATTATTCACATTTTACACCCACTGACATGTCAAATTTAAGAATCGCCCCTGTATATTTATTATATATATGATAATTTGTAAATATTTGTACACCGTACCATACGGTAAAATACACTGAACTAATTTCAAGTATTATAAATAGCACGACCTATACTGTATACGTGTATTTTAGCAAATAAACGATTTGATTGATTGATAGAAAAATAATATCGCCTAAGCGAACCATCCACCCGCCAGCAGCGGTCTGTTTCTCATGGACCGAGGTAGGTAGAGAATGGATGACAGAATGTGGACAGTGGAACAGAATGTTTCTGTGGTCGCTGCAGTAATTAATAAGGAACTACACCCAATACAATATTAAAGAAGGGACCCATACCTATAGAGACGTAATTTTTTGCCATTTTTCTTGTATGGTACCCTTCGTTGGCGAGTTTGATTTTTTTATTTGCCTCCACCGTGTATATGCTACGGTCAAAATAATGATTCGGTTTTATGCATACTAACCCGATATTATTCATACTTACCAATATCGATGGTGTAAGTAATTAATGCAGCAAGATTTATCACATTAACCGGTTAGTATATATAATCAATACACTTGAATATGGTTAATACTGATTTGCACCGGGCAAAACACCGCGGTCAAAGCGAACGTGTTGAAGATATATAGAACAAGAAAAAATACTTAAAACATTAACTTATGTACACGTAAAACATTTATACCCATCTAATAAACATCCTGTGTGATACTGTGTCTAATAGACAGACAATATTAGGAAGACTTTAACTATTTGTATTATTTTATCTTTAATAAACCATATTTGATTAAGAAAATAAGGGTGTCTTATTATCTTCACAAAACCCTCTTGGTAAGTATTAATAATAACCTATTAAAGTCGGACTGATTTTGGCTATATTTCTTACATTCACCAAACTCAGTGGTTAGTATGATTACTTACCGGTAATTATGTATACTAACCAGATTTATTAAGTTGACCTTAACATATACATTGCTCTTTTAAGTGTATACTTTGTAAGTTTTATAAGGTTATAAACTCGTAGATACTTGCTACGTCACTGCTACGCTACGAGTACCGCGTGCTACGGCGTAGTCGAGCTACGAGACTTTGTAAATAAAGCAAAGTTACGTTTTGTTCAACCGGCACTAAGCCGGCCGGCAACCGGCCATCTTACTTGATTAAGAGAGCATGGAACTGAGACTGAGACTGATAATTTGAGACGGTCTTAAGACAAAATATGATGGAGACTGCTGAATGGCTAAAGACCTCATAATTGACAACATTTCATTTTTGTTTAGGTAAAAAGATTTAAAGTCCATTGAGATATATTATCGTTTAGGTTAAGGGCAATACGTTTGTGGAATGCACTTCCTTGCGCTATTAGGGATAGCACATCCTTGTTCTCTTTTAAGAAAAAGTTGAAACAGCATCTCCTCTCTTCCGTATAGTGGGTATCTTATAGTATGAATGTGTATCTGTGTGTTTATTGTATTCTATTAATTCATTTTATAGTATTTGTAGGATGTATTGTGATTTATCCGATAGTATATTGACTTTATTTCTTTCTTTTAATTGTACAATAGGACTACCACTCTATAAATATTTTTTCCTTTCCTCACAGGTTAGCTGTAAGAAATTTCTTTTTAGAAATAAGCTCACCTTTGCATATTGTTCGTTATATTTTTTCCATTGTATTTTCTGTGCAATAAAGATTATTATTATTATTATTATTATTATATTTGAATGCTTACTACGAAACATATTTAAATATATATTTTTCTATTCATTCGTTTTAAAGATACTTTGAAAGTAATTCAGATATCGAGGATGTAGGCAGAAGTACTACATTACCTTTGCCTAGCATTAAAAAAACACTAGCTGACACTAGCTTTCAATATCACCATAACATCTAACTTGTTTCGTATTTAGCATAACCGTGCGTTCGATTTGTTTGATCGTCCACCCACACCTGCACAGAACTAACAGAAGAATAGCACTATACAAGTTCTACGCCTGCAAAAGAGATAGCATGTAAGGTGGGCTCATGGCGGGCGTCAACTGAGACGTAACAAACGGAACGCAGGCTTTGTTTTTTTTTAACTCGCTGGGACAGGCAAAGAAAAAGCCTTGACAATGACATTTTTTATGTTCTGGCAAAGGTAACATGGTCCATTATGCCAACATCAAAACTAAATTTTGGAAAATGGTAAAATGAAATTCCCTTAAGCTCTCGGCCAACTTACGAATTAGCTATTAAAATTAGGGGGTTGTCTATTATATTTTTTGTCAGGAACGACTCGACTTTAGCCAGACGAATAAATAAAAGGGATAGATAATGAAACATATATAGTTACTTATAATTATGTTCTTTGTACAATAGTACATTTCCCACGAGTAAGCAAAGGCTTATATTTACGAACCGAGAAGTTTACGGCACGAGCCGAAGGCGTGAGTCGTAGCGAGGTTCGTAAAAAGCGTTTTCGAATGACTTAGGAATATAATTTTTCCGCCTGAGAACCCAAAATCAAGCGGCAAAGGTACTATTTTTAGCTCAGAAGTCGGAAAAATATATTGCGAGGGTTTCGTTTATTACTTAAAGGGTGCGAAACCCACGGGGCATATATAGAAATGTCATCTTTTGAAAAAGATAAATCTGATTGACATATAAGTTTAGTGAGACTGTCTGTATCAAAAACAAAGAACTAATATCTGGCCGCTGACAGCTCAAAACCCATAAACTTTTGACATCTACAATGAAAAAGATTGCTTATTATGTACGCATTGAGCAAATGTCACAATCGCATTCTAAAAATGACCGAAGTGTAGAACCTGGAATCTGACAGCTGTTGTGCGGTAGCCATAGATTCCATTTTCAAATTCACTTTTTTAATTAGAGTATCTACACACGTATCATAAACCCTCTTTACTGCGTCTAAAAACCGTACGCTAAGACCAGCATAATGTAAACCTATTTGGTAAAAACTCATTTCTTATCTGAAATGGAGGACCGGCAAAAATGTATGGAGGCTGGTCCAAGGACCAATAACGACATGACATATGTCATTAGAAAGGTATTTCAATATACTACAATAGTTATTATGGGGGCTCATTTGAAATCACTGCGGGAAAAAATTGATAAACACGTTGTAACTTGCACTATAACTTCATAAAATACGAAATAATTCATTTCTTTCATATGAAAATAAGTTTCTTGTATCGCCATAACTTTTTTTCACACAGTGATTTGAAATGAGCTCCCATAGTAATTATTGTAGTATATAGAAATACCTTTCTAATAACATATGTCACGTCGTTATTGGTATCAAGGACCATTTTGTCCGGTCCTCCTTTGTACATTATGACCATAATGTACAAAAATTTGTCACATTATGACATTCAAATTTCAAACGACGACGCCCGCCCGCGTGCCGCCCCTAGTTTGTCTGTGAAGTTGGTACTACTGAACAAGCTAAACAACTGCAGAGCAAGGATCAATGCCACAATGCTGGTCGAACATGCGGTTCCTGAACTCATCTAAAACTAGTGTATGTAACTGTACATAATTAGGCATTAAAACTCTCGAGTAATATTATTATGAAACTTGCCTTCGGCACGTTTCATAAACCCACTCTCGAGTATTAATGCCCTCCATTATGTAGCAGTCAAATAAACTACTATTAGTTGTGTCTTCCAGCATCAGTCTTTATGCCTCAGCCGCCCATGGTGAGAAAAGGCGAGCATTATGTTTGTCTTGATTTGTAAATAATAATTTGTTAAGCATTTCCCACACCTCCAGCCTGGGTATCTAATTGAGCGAATGAACAGCGGAATCACTTGAGTATAACGTTAAATATCGAACGCTCGTTTAGCTTTTAAAGTTGCTATTTTTCAGATTTCTGTCACGCAATTCAGTATTTTTTTCAAGCAAGATCAGTATTTGTAGTCGTGCTCAGTTTTTCGCGCAATAGATTTTTTCAGGCCAAATCAGTATTTTTTTCAACTAAAAACTGGAGTTACGGTCAAACGTTTCAATACTGCCCCTTGTTCAACATGCCACACGGCGGTCCACCGAGCAGAAAACTTTCTAATTTGCGGAACCTCAGGACTTACCCTTAATAGTTAAAGTTTCAGTGCACCGCACTGCAGTAAGTACCGCCACGTTCAACTTAAGCTACACCAGAGCAGTGCGATCTCAGTCTCTAGGACGCAGGCAATAAAAGCGGTATAAAGCCCAAAAGTTGTAGCTTACTTTTTCAGCGGATCTACGTAGTCGGGACAATAATGCAGCACAGAGCTCAGAGTAATTGGGACTGGAGGTGACTCCCGAATGGAATCACTAACCGAAAATTTGTTGCAGAGTTTCAAGTGCGAGATGGAATTGCTTACGAAGGGATCGGATCATCTTACAAGCAAAAGCACAAAAAAATATATTTTATAGCGACCCCTTAATAAAAAAAAGCTTCGGACGCACACGCGGCAACAGACACTTTCATCTTTCTGCCTGTTGCGGTTCATGAGTTGCCCGCTGACGTAAAGACCCCTAAAAATAGTGACAAAAAAAAAATCTACTTTTATTTAATTGATTTATTTTGTAAGCGAACAAACAGAATACACAGACATCTATGACAGAGTTATCAGATCAAATGAATTATGAATAGATTCCGATTACAGGTTCACATTAAATTTACAATATGAAACTTGACTACACAACATAAAACATGCAATTATTTTGATTGGGATTGAGCTCTATCTATTACAATTTGCCGTAATGTGAATAATTATACGTAATAGCCTTGTGAATGTTTCGGTAATAAGATTTTTAAAAGCTAATTGGGACACATAAAAAATATCAACATTATTAAATAAGTTATTGTGAATATTAATTATTCTGTCTATCGCTTTAATTTGTCCATAGTTTGAACGATGAAATGAGATATGGAAAGTGGTTTAAATTCTGGTAAACGGTCCTGGTACTCTAAACGATACAGCAACTCATAAAACAAAACTAGCGTCTCTCCTCTTCGCATACGGGGTGAAGAGGCATGGTTGCCCAATATTATCATAGAGCATAGTAACTCCGTCCATGTAGGGTGACCATCACTATGGCATGTCATTAGTACTAGTGGTAATACCTATAGTTTATTTTGCTACGGGCAGTCAGTTAGACCTTTAACAACTTTGGAAGAAAGGTAAGCACAATGATAGCACCTCCATCATAAATACTCCTTGTGCACAGAGCGACCCGCCGGCCATAGTTATTGCTGCTAAAGGCTTTTGTGCTGGCCTCTTAATGTGGCTTTTAAAACGGAATATGAATTAGTTCGGTCACCGCGGAGAGCGCTATATTGCCTGGGTTAAACATGGGCTGTTTTGGCGCGAAGTTATTGCTACGAGTATAAGGCTTCCCAAGTTTGGTCGGTTATTGAATACTCCAGTTCGCATGACATGAGGCTAGCCTATCGCAGCAGTTGTGGAGAGATAGCTTTTCAGTGTAATAAAATCGGTTTAGCGGAATATTTGGAATTTATAATTAGAAATGTAAACACAAACAGTGATTTATGTGTCATCGGACAGCGATGTGCCATAGGAATCATGATTTAATTTAGTTTTACTTTAATTTTCACGTATATAATGTCAAATAGACCATGACCATATTAGAACATAAATACGGATCAACCGAAGTATGTAGAGAGCTGAAATTTTCACAGGGGGTGTATTTCTATTGCCGCTATAACGACAAATAATGAAACATACCGGTTTTTAAGAATTAAAAGAACTACCCATACAATATATTATATGGTATGATCATTTTCTTAGCCATTTTGTTTTATTTATTTATCAATTTAATGGCGAAAATCGCGGGTTCAAACTGCCAGTTGACAGTTTGGCGCGAAAACGGACCTACAGCGGAAGTGACATAATAGCTGTTGTAAGTAAGGGACAGAGCTATACATCAATGTCCTTCACCGTTTTTCGCATAGAAAAGGAAATGAAGACTGACGCATTGCTGTCCCTTACTGACATTAACTATTTCGTCACTTCCTCTGATTGGGTGTTTTAAAACTGTGCAGTTTGATGTTACTTTAAATTCGTATTTTTTGTTGAAAATCAATACTAAATAAAATCAAACCTTGCAAAAAAGGGGCTTTTTATGTTTTAGGAGTCAAAATATATTAATTAATTGTGTTACATATCTTGACCGAAGTTTTTCTATTGTAAAAATATAAAACTGTTATAGGACAGTATTCTTGATAACCAACTGACTAAATATGCACTACACGATGGCCAGTTCGGGTGCCGACCCGGATTGTCGATGGAAAGTGCCATATTTAGAATCAAGCAAACTGTTCAGTACTACACCTCCAAAAACATGCCAGTCTACGCTTGTTTTTTTGACATGTCCAAGGCATTTGATTTGGTGTAATATGAGATACTATGGAAGAAGCTGCGAGTTGAAATGGATTAGGGCCCCGAGATTATCTCTCTATTTAGATACTGGTACAGTAAATATATTAACAATGTATGGTGGGCAAGTTCTCAGTCGGAAACATAAAAATTGGACTATGGTTTACTTCTCCTAAACTTTTAAATCTTCCTAATGAAGGAGCTGGAACTCGTAGTACCCGAGTCAGATGTCACATAGATGGATATCTGACTCGGGTACTACGAGTTTAAAATTTCCTATACTGACGACCTATTTTATTTTATTTTTATTTTATTCTCAGGGAAAGTTAACAGCTAGGTACAATTATAAAAGTATGAGTTAAAGTATGGAAGGCCAATTACAAGTTTTCACAAATATTGTCACAAATATTCACAAGTATCACATGGTGATAATGCGTCCCTCGATTGGTGCACTGCGTAAACTTCTAGACACCTGTGAGATCTATGTGGAGGACAATGGGCATACAATACAAAAAATAGTGAGCTATATTCAAAGCAAATAATAAAACCTAAATTAATTGCCAAATTTAAGTACCATGGCCACTTGGTCTCCGAGGAATTGAAGGATAGGAGATAGAAGGATGTGATAATGAGAGGGAACGTGGTGCATCGGCTTCTCGCTGTTATATATTGGCGCGTAGGTTGGGACGTTGAGTAAAAGTGCAAAATTAAAACTATTCAGGGTGTACTGCCAATCTTTCTACACGTGCAGCCTGTGTGATAACTATCTGCAGAGTCATACAACGCCCTGCGCGTTCACTGTAACAACGCGTCCAGTGTGCTGATGGAGCTGCCGCGGTACTTGAGCGCCTCAGGTTTGTTTGCGGAGGCGTGGGTCGACGGTTTTGCGGCGATCATCAGAAAATGCTGCGGCTCGCTGGAAGGTCTCGTCTGCAGCAGCGCCAACTCCAGAGCAGCTTGGGGGGCGGTGGATTCGCCGCTATTGGCGCACTGGATTGGTCTTCATGCGCGCGGATAACCGAGTGTTCCGACAGGGGGAGTTCATCTCCTCCTTTATATTGTTTCTGTTTGTATCTTGTTTGTTTATGTTATTATTATTACTCATTTATTTCTCGTGTGCCTCATATAATTATATTGAATTGAATAGAATTTTACATTACATTGCATTTAGCTCCATCCTATGACGTGGGAAACAGCGACGTCACACATATATTAATATTGAAAGGCCTGGGTTTCTCAGACGACCTCAGTGGTGTGGCGGTCAAGGCTGTGGGTCCCAAGCGAGAGGTCTCGGGTTCGATTCCCAGCTAGGGGTGAAGAAAACGCAATTCCAAGTCTCTGAATTTGATTCTCATGAATTATTGTGAGCATGTTCGATAATTATCAATATGATCCAGTTCTTGCATTTTTTTCAAAATAGCGGAATATGGGGTCACAAAGTTATCGGTGTTTCTACTCTCATACTTCATACTTACGTAGCCAGATGCATTTATAAGTTTGTATGTGTTACTGAAAGAAAATGCAGTTGAGTTATTTGTTCCTATAATAATTCCACTTGTTCATCCGGTAAAATTCAAATTCCGGGGGTGTGAGGGGTAAAAAAAAGAAAAAAGAAAAAAATAAATAAGAAAATACGAAAATTTCGTGTGTAGCTCGCGAGTTCTACTGCTCACAAAGCCGCTGATCTAGTTATATTCAGCCAGTATACTAAAATCACGGCAAACAGCGACAATGATTTCAAAAACACAGCAGCGGTTCCCAGAATCGCATAATTGGATAAAGCTTCGAAACGCCCGCCGGATCCAATTTGACGAAAATTGCAACACTGATGGACACATGCAGTGTTATGTCCATCTCAAAGCCGAATTATTTGCATGTACAATCCAATTAATGTTTGGAAAGAAACGTTTCGAATGACGATTGGAAATACGAGAAGACTACGATACACTACGATAACATGGCGCGCGCCATTAAACCTTGTGTCATTATTCATTAAGAGTTATTTGTATCGACTTTTACGCGCAATGTTAGCGTAGTATTTCTCAAGGCTCGGATGCACCAACGACAGTAGTATAGTAGTGAAAGGATCAACTTTTCTTTATTCATCGGGACTTATGTCTCTTGCTGGAGAACTGACAGCGCCAGTATGAAAACGCGGCACTTTATATGAGCAGCAAGTCTGTGGGGAAAAACTTGTGAGAACAAAAGTTTTGTCATGCCATGTGGGTGTGTGTATGTTTGTGTGTGTGGTATTTTCCTGAAGGCTTAAATAACTTACTGACAGTTGACCGGCCATATAGATGATTGAGTACCTGCAGTGACCAGCTGGCTATTAAAACTGCGCTATTACGTGGCTGATTTATTATCTACCTTAATAGAAATAGAATAGATGGATGTTTTTTTCTGTGTAGTACTCTCCAACTATGAGAGTTACAAATTGGTAGTATTTAAACGTATGTTCGTAAATTCCCATAACTTTTGCTGACAAAATTACTGAATGACGCGACTAGAAATCTGAATAAATAGAATTCTTAGTCGAAACTAACATAAAAAACAAACAAACAGAGCGTTTTTTTTTGTTATTCTTACATGTTCAACCTAACACGAAGGCTAAAGGGGGCTATGCTCCGCTGACCCCCCTTTATCCTTCACCTATATACCCTGATCCACCACTTCGCCCAGACAGTCGTTATTTAGCCAATAAGCGTTGGCAGAACCATTCATTCTTGGCCGTTTCTTTCTCGACCAAAAAGTCCACGGCTTTAAGGTCGAGAAAGCGGGTTAGCATATAGTAATAACATATTACCTAATATTATTAACAAAAATCCAAATATATACAATTGAAGTAAAATAATAATATACAATAATTTCAAATATATAAAAAAAATAAGTACTAACTTGTTATGTAACTTTGTTAATAAATAGCTGGTTATTAACTTGTCTAAAATCATTTGCATACCTATTTAAGGTCATATCATGTGAAACTGAAATTATACATTTAAGACCTAATAAAGTTTCTCATTTCTTATTTCAATCAAAAAAATTCGCGTCATTCAGTAATTTTGTGACACAATTCAGTATTTTTTTGCTCATTTCAAGTAATTTCACTGTTCATATGGATACGCTCAATTCGTTTTTTAATCGCTCGTTTTTATTGCCCTTTTGAAAGTGACGTCTTGAGCATCTGAATGCTCCTCATAGATTAAAAATTTATGTTTTTCTTGAAATTTTTGAAAAGGAGATAGTAACAGAAGAAATCTCTACTGGTGGGAGGTTGATTTTTGCAAAGTCTGTTTTCTTCATGATCGCGGCGTAACATTCCACACGATTTTGCATATAGACGTGCATTATTTTGCCTACTTGCAATAAATGATTTGATTTGATTTGACGGGTGGTGAACCTCCTGCAGTGACGTCCAGAAGTCGCCCGTCAATTACGGGGGTCGTCTTCTAAGCTCTCTCGGCCATGTCTAGTCAGTTTATACTCAAAATTTATACGGACGAAGAACACACATCTCCGATCGACTTAGGATGCGGCATATGCGTAAGCGTATTTTCTTCACGACTGAGGAACTTCAACACAGACGGTCTATTTTAATAGTGTTGTTATTTTCTAACGATGTCATGCAAACTATGACTTACCAAATAAAATAGATCGTTTTTAAGCAGGGCGATGATGGCTACTCACATAGGTAGAACGTCCCTAGCTATCCCGCACATATCCCCCGGTTGGTACCGGTGGCTGCATTTGTCAAAACAACATCTAAGACAACATTAACACTTAATACAGCCAGGCATATAAATTACTAAAAGGCTCTTCTAAGAGTGTATTGTCGACGGACATCAGGCCCATCTGTGCGAACATGTCAACTAATTATTGAAGGAATGAGTGTAGCGAAAAGGGATTGCCTTGGAAAACTACTAAAAGACTGTAGCCAATTGTAACCTCTTTATTTTAGGAGTTGTTGCCCTATCCTTGATGTCCCTGTTGATTGCTAAAGGCCGCCCAACCAATACACAAGGTTTCCGCTAGGTAGCCAAAGTTGGCCACCGGCGAGCCAAAGTTGGCCACCGGTGAGCCACAGTTGGCCACCAGTGAATAAAATTGTTACTTGGGTGTTGGTTGGTTATCCGTCTCAGATCACTTGGTCTCCAATCAAGGAAATAATTGAACTCGATGGACCAGGCTTATTACAGAAAAATTAACAACTGACATCGTATGCATCCAGGAAACACATACCAAGTATGATGAGGACATCGGCCGCAGGGGAAACATACAAGGATACAAGCTGATCAAGGTGCTCAACAATCCCAAATATGGTAATGCCACATACGAGACCCGGCCTCAAGCCAACCTCTTCCCCCGATGCGTACCGTCCAGAGCAACTTACCCAACGGGCAACAACATCCTCTAGTCATTTGGGCTTGGCTGGAAGGTTCAAAAAGCCAACTGGATCCAATTTTCCGCAAAAGTGGGCGGCTGCTTTGCTAGTCTTATCATTAAGACTGCAAAGTGTTGTATTGCAAGGCTACCGCAATCAATACATCCCAGGATGGAGCATAGACAGTGGTCGATTGTACGACCAATGTCCCAAAACGAGAGAATGCGACTTGGGTGTAGAAGTATTACCATTCTTTAACACCAACCGTAGCTACGATAACATACTCTAGCCAAATTTAGCTTTTCATTACTTTCTACTGAAAGTAATGAAAAGCTTGCTACTGCAAGCTCGCAAAAGCTTGCACAATGCAATCCAAATTATATATATTGGCTCATATACTAAACAATATAAATAAAAATAAAAAAAACATACATAGCCAAAGAAAAAAACCGATAAGATAACTGAACCAGAAGACAAACATTTGGACCTACAGTAAGAATTTCTGCCTTCTGTTAATTATAGTTTGATATTATATATTTTAGCTAATAATGATTTATAATATATTAAATATTATAAATCATTATTAGCTAAAATAATACTATGTAAAACATCCATTCAAAAGTGGTCCAACAGAAAATATACTAAAAGCTTGTTATGCCAACCAAAACCGTAGGCCGAAGTATTGTTATAAGAAAGTACTAGTGCTGGGTCAGTGTTAACGAAGAACTACTGAACAAACTCGAGCGCATTCAAAATCTCGGGATTCGGTTTATCTCCGGGCTGCGCAAATACGACCATGTATCACAACATCGCAGGGAGTTGAAGTGGCTGCCAATCTGTCTTCGCCGGTATTCCAGACATCCTCAATTTCCTCTACAACATTTTTCAGAATCAACGCTTTCCAACCTTCCTTCTCAATTTCTTTCTTCCTCGGCCTCTGAGAAATCACGCAGTTTTCATGCTCACAACTCCACAGCATAACACCGCGTTGTTCGGTTGTGGAATGCACTCCCCTGCACCATCAGGGACAGTCTTACTCTGAATATACACTGACGAGCAATCAAAAAGTTTCACTCAAAAAATACCGACAAACACCTTAATATCTCCTAAGACATAGAACCAATATTACGTTTACAATATTTACGTTTTTAATTGGTAATATTCTGATGCGCTTTTAAATGTATTTCGATATTGCAGACGGCGTCATTAAGCTTAGCCTGTCCCGTTTCGGAGTAATTTGGTGCTTTCTCACTGGAATTTTTTCATTGCTCGTCAGTGTATTTAAAAGTCGTGTGAAGAAGCTTAATCTCTCTCTTTAGAATTATAGGAAGTATACATGTAAGTATTTATTAGTATATGATAGTAGTAGTAGTATATTATAAGTATTTAGTTTTATATTATAACAATTATATAATTTATGTTATTAATTAATATGTATGTAAGTACTCGTTTATTTCGTTATATTGTTGCACACATAGGTCTACCCCTGCTAAGAAACAAACTTTTCCATCTTAACCTGGTTTACTGGAAGAGATGTCATATTAGAGATAAGGTCGCCTTTGTACACTATTTTCATGTAACTCTTGTTTTTATATGATTTGTGTGCAATAAGGGAATTATTCTATTAATGTTATAACAAACTCATTGTGCGAATAATAATAAGGCAACACAGAAGATTGCGAAGCAAAGGGATAGCCCCTCACCCATCACTTCGCCCATACAGTCTTTATTTAGCCCACAAGCGTTAACTAAACCATTCAATAATTTTGTCGCGCCATTCAGTAATGTTTACAACCATTTCAGGTAATTCCGTTTGTTTGTGGTGATTCGCTCAAGTAGATTTTCATTCACTTGTTTTATTATTCTACTTTTCTAAATCATAAACTTAACATAAACATTTACATACAGGCTCATACATTGCTTCTGGTCCCACACTAGGACAACCTGTGTCGTTGCAACCAGAAACAGCGACGTCACACACATTTAAACATCCAAGACCTGCTTTTTTTTCTTTACCCCCAGCCGGGAATCGAACCCTCGACCTCTTACAAGGTAGGCAGAGCCACAATCACTGCGTCACAGTGGTCGACGCTTCTGTTTATGTTTGTTAACATTATTTTAATGCAGTTAACTATAGATATTATCATTTATCGGGATAAAAATAGTTAATCTAGCTCATATTCTGTGTGCTGTTTAACCTGCTTCACAAAAGGAGCAGGTTTACAATTCTATGTTATTATGTACGTTAATCGATTTCTTCAAGCCGGAAGGATGGATTTGGATTTTTGTTTCTGTTTGAAAGGGTTTCCTATTGGTCCAATGGACACTAAGGTCATGATCTGATAATGGGATCCGAGGAATCGAGGGAAGTACATAAATACACTGACGAGCAATGAAAAAGTTCCACTCTAAAAATGCCGACAAACACCTTAATATCTCCTAAGACATATAGAACCAATATTACGTTTACAATATTTACGTTTTTAATTGGTAATATTCTGATGCGCTGTTAAATGTATTTCAATATTGCAGACGGCGTCATTAAGCTAGTCTTTCCCGTTTAGGAGTAATTTGGTGCTATCTCAGGGGAACTTTTTCATTGCTCGTCAGTGTATTATTTCTATAGGTGATTTTTAGGGTTCCGTACCCGAAGGGTGCCAAACGAGACCCTATTACTAAGCCTCCGCTGTCCGTCCGTCCGTCTGTCACCAGGCTGTATCTCATTATCCTTGATAGTTAGAAAGATAAAATTTTCACTGATGATGGATTTCTGTTGCCGCTATAACAACAAATGCTAAAAAACAGAATAAAATAAATATTTAAGGGGGCTCCCACACAACAATTCTTTCAATACCACATACAAACCTATGAATGCACCTGGTTACGTACATGGAGTGTGAAAGTAGCCGCACCAATAACTTTGTAAACAATATTTTGCTATGTAAAATCCAAACTTTTCCCTCCACACCATCCCTACCATTGTACGGTGGTAAGGAACCCTTCGTGCGATAGTTAAACTTGCACTTGACCGTTTTTTGTATTTTTCATAGTAACTCGTGCATTTACTATTGAGAAGCATCATTTTGTGAAGTGGAACTGATGATGAAGACCACAGCTGGCCACCGGGACTGCTCAATACAAGGTAGCCGACAGGTTGCTATGTGAAAACTTTAACAATTACCAAAAAATTCGAAAATTTACTACCAATAAATTCGAAATGACTGCCACAATGGATGGATGTCCACCAAATTGTTTTTGCATAAATGATCACCAAACTTCTTTTTATGTTTTGTGTACTTAAGTTTATGTTTTAAGTATTTTTTGTTGTTCTTACATGTTCAACCTAAAACGAAGGATAAAAGGGGCTTCGCTTCGCTCACCCCCTTTACCCTTCACCTAAGCTACCGCAGTATTTTGCCCTGATATTTTCTGCAAATTTTGGTGGTCATTTAGCCATTTTGGGCAGGAAAAAAATATTTTGGTGGTCTTTATATTTGTTGCCATAGTGAAATGAAAGTGTTGGTGACGCACCAGGGGAGCCTCTCAACGATTTGTCAACGTCGGTCAGGATCTGATGATGGATGGCATCATGGAGATATAAAGGGAACTCTTTGATTGAAGAAGGGAAGTTAGGTTTGATGGATGTCGGTTTTTTGTAAGTTTTACTTTTTGTTTAAATTGTAATTCAAATTCATTCAGCAGTTTCTGCATGATTGAATAACAAACATTCAAACATCGAAACATTCACATTTAGGGCTACATAATCCTTACGCGAGCGTACAAGTTAGAATAATAGTGGGATGTAGTCACCCCACTTTCGTCATATCGGTCTACGTACATAGTAGTCGTCCCCTTTTTGGGGTTCCGTAGAGAAACAAGTAACCCTTATAGTTTCATCAAGTCTGTCCGTCCGTCCGTTCGTATGTCACAGCAACTTTATGCAGAAACTATTAAGACTACACAGTTGAAACTTAGTATGTATTCTGCGAACCGCTTTACGATTTTTATACAAAAACTGAAAAATTCAAATATTTAAAGGAACCATGCATGGAACTGAAGACCAAAAAATATTTTTTTCATCAAACCTATATGTGTGGAGGTGTCTATAGATAGCTCTTCAAAAATGACGTTGAGGTTTTTGAGACCATTTTTCCTCAAAGTAAATCGTTAAAGAGACAGACCCTTCCAAAGTGGGAAAATGTTTTTCCCCCTCTAACTTTTAAAGTAAGAGAGTGAAAAATCTATAAAAAAATATATGCTGTGTATCTCAATACCCACTTTCACGAAAATTGGTGTGAAAATAAATATAAAACATTTATTAAAAACCGCAAAGATAACTTTGTCATTCTTACAAACGCTATGAAAAACAAAGTTACAACACAAATATCCATAATCCAGTCACATAATTACTTGCTACAACGGAACCCTTCATGGCCGAGTCAGACTCGCACTTGGCCATTTTTTAAATATTACGGCTTAAGTCTAACACGGTCATCTAAGTTACAGGCACTCTTTTCTGCCACCTGAATGAAGTATATTACCTACAGTACCTTGCCATTAAGGTCTATGAGTAAGTCCAAAATTCATAGTTCTTTAAGTTACACTTTGTGTTCTTGTATGTACCTACTTATGTATTTAGATTAGACTTAAACCAAATAGCAACAGCGAAGACAAAACTACATATACAGTCGTGGTCAACTAATTAGGGACAATCTCTAGTTAAGCCAAGTTGTGAATTAATTGTTGTATTGTTCTCTGACGAGACCAAGGTTAATTTGATTTCTTCAGATGGAACGCAATATGTACGGCGTCCTGTAAAAGCGGAAATGAATCCAAGATTCACAAAAAGCAGGTAAAACATGGCGGTGGAAAAATTAAAATGTGGGGTGCCTTTTCTGGACGTGGAGTGGGACCTGTGAGGAAAGTTCAAGGTATCTTAGACCAACATACAAGGCAATATTGGAGGAAACTATGATTCCCTATGATGAGGAGCATCTCCCTATTATATGGACGTTTCAGCAGGACAACGACCCGAAACATACCGCCCGTTCAGACAAGTCGTTTCTTAACAGTCAGTCAATATCGGTGCTAGAATGGCCAGCAAATAGCCCGGACCTCAACCCAATTGAGCACCTTTGGCACGAAATCAAGAAAAAAGTTGCCACTTATCGTACCACAACTTTAGATGAACTTAATGAAGCTTTTTGTGAGGCATGGGCAAACATTCCTGTTGAAACATGTCAGAAACTGATAATGTCTATGCCACATCGGTGTCAAGCGGTAATTACTAACAAAGGTTTTGCTACTGGGTACTGATTTTACACGTAATAAAATGGAGCTGCTAATACTACAGATTATTAGTTTTGTTTAACTCTATTTTTCACTATACTTTACATTATAATTTACTGTCCTTAATTAAATGTCCAGCTACACAATTGTACATTAAAATTTAATACATGATGAACCTTTGATATTAAATACTTTTTTCTAGTTAATTAATCCTTTATTTACAGCCATTTATAGCATAATGATCGGTCCAAATTATGCAAACAATAGGTGCTGAGAAATCAATGGGGTTTTATAATTATATGTACTATCGAACCAATTGAATCATGACCCTTTTGCCTGATAATTCGTTTGAAACTTTCAAACTTGTAAGATCTATCTAAATGTCAGTGTCTAATCAAATGATAACAAGTTCGTTACCAATAATAAATAAACCTTCAAGCGAATTTCGAACTACTTGCATTTAAAGGGGTTTAGCAAAATAAGCTTATGGTGGGTCATGATTCAGATGGTTCGATAGTACATAACCGGTTATAGCTCTTCACTATCTTGAATGTCCCTAATTAGTTGACCACGACTGTATTTATATATGTCACCGTAAGATAGTCAAAACCGGTAGGGTTGATAAACTAACGCGTTAGTTGATCAACTGTCGATAGATAATTAACCAATCCGACAGGGTTTAGAATTTACGTTTCTTTTGTTCTTACATATGAACCTAACAGGGAGACTATTCGGAGGCTTCGCTACGCTCACCCCCTCTAATCTTCACCTAAGCTACCTAGTGTGTGCCCTAGTATTTCGTTTGCAATTCAAGTTCAAACCAGTTTACTATTTAACGGTTTTAAAATAACGCGTAATATAGTAAGCAGTACGCTACAGTTTACTATCTGTCGATAGTTGACCAACTAACGGAAAAAATACGTTCGTTTATCAACTAACGGTATTGACAATCTTACGGTGACATACATATACACCATTTCTTTATTGCGCTTTAAGAATTCAAGACATTCCGTGCACGTGCATTCCGTGCGGTATCTCAACAATTTCGAATAACTTTTGCTCCAAAATTAATTTTTCCTCTTCCAATATTCTTTAATACTGCTCCATATTTGCAGTAATTCTTGCAAGTTTAGCAACGTTCCGTCGTTTAGCTGCTCCTGACGTCTCCTCACGCTCTGTTTCCGCAACGATATGATCTCGCTTCGTCTAAGACCGAAGAAATCCAAAATCTATAACCGTTCCAGACTGTACAGGTTTTGTGCTGCTGGCATGGCCCCTATCTCGTTGTAGCAAAGATGAGATTGGCAAGTGCGGACGGGGAGTGTGTCTGGGCAGATCTGGCTCACAATGCATGTTGTTTATCCGCGGCGCGCGGGGGTGAGGCGCGGTGGGGCGAGGGGGCGGGGGGGGCGGCGGCGGTCCCGGGCCGCCCAGTCAGGCACCGCCGGCCGGAGAAGTCGCGCGTTCGGCTAGCTCGCGAGTGACGAGGGATCCCACTGCAAACACTGACACTTCGACCTTCAGTTTCACTATAAGGTTGGTGGCTTTGCTATTATGGACGCGACCCGCCCAGGCTCCATGTCGATTTGTTGGCGACTTTGTGCGATCTGGCACACATCGCGAGTCGCACGCTCCGCCCTACCTGTGCGTACTTTCGGATCGGCACTGCTGAAAACCCGAAAGCGGGTGAAATGCGTTCGGGATTGCTCATTTCGTGGAACGACGCGAGCTTCCATCGGCTACGCCGTAGCCGATGTCATTGTTCCGTAGCGCTACGCCAAAGTCGTAGCATGCTACGCCATCCTGTTTTCTTCCGGAGTCAGGGTCACGTCGCCGTCGACACGTTCTTTCGAGCGCAGTTCCTTGGAATTCTCGAAGCCAATTGCCATTGAAGTGATCGTTAGGGTAATTATACGTGTTGTGGGTAACCAGCGGGGGGGAAGAGGGGAAGAGGGGGGGGGGGTGAAGCTTGCGGTAGTCTTTCCCACGGTTATACGCTTAGGCCATCTGCACATGGGGCTTCGCAACAATGCCGCGACTGTGACGCCCCATATTTTGCATTTGAGTTGTTCCCTATGGGCATATGAGTTGCGTCGCAGGTCGCGTAGCACCGTGTGCGGATGGCCTTACCCTCACAATGTCATGTCGTCCTGAGAGCCTAGACCTTGCCGTGTGCGCACCATGATTTCATCGCGGCCATTATATTTGGAAATAACGTCGGTATTTCATGAGCCGGCAAACCTGCTAATTAAGCTTGAGCACCCAGCCTCGTTGGCTCTTGGAAACGTTCTGAATAGCAGTTACGCGCAGTTTGCTCGTCGCCGGGCCGCCAAGTGGCTTGCCTTTCATTTTGATAATGAAACTCAGCGTATTAAATTTGAGGAAAATAGTATTATTCAATACTTCTGCTATAAGCAATTAAGGCAATGAATGAATAGAAGTTTCAAATATTTCGACAATAGTTATTTGTGTCACAAGGGAGCAAAATGATGTATTTACGGCGAGGGCGGTTTATTGAATCCAGAGTGAAGGGAAGGATTCTACGATAGAATTGAGTTTGAGTTTGAGTTTGAGTTAAAACTTGAAACATGTTCGTTTTTAATCGACTACGATGAAATTACAATCGTTTATTTTATTAAGATCTGTGTTCAATTGGCACATTGCGTAAATGCTACATGCCAATGAATAATTTTAAAAAGTGGCTTGAACAGAAAAGTAGAATTTTGCTCCCTCTCGTCGAGGAGCAAAACTTACTTTTCCGAATAAAAGCTGTGAAAAAGTTATTTTTCATAAAACCACAGCGATGACGTACAAATATTATTTATGGACGGACATGGATTTTATTTGTTGGGCTGGGCCGATTCTGACCAACAAAGCATATCAAATTTGACGATTATCTCACTGAGATTTAACTTCAAATCAAATGATGTCAATAATATTGGGATGAGAAATCTGTTAAACATAGCCTTTTTATGTTAAAAACCCGGCCAAGTGCGGGTTGGACTCGTAAACCGAGTGTTCCGTTTAATCGCATTTTTTGTGAAGGAGCTACAAGTTTACGGTTTTTGGAATAATTCCTTTACTTGTGCTACTTATTGCCAAATTTGATGATTTCAGGTCAACGGGAAATACCTTACAGGTTTGGATTCCCTTGCGAGTTGCGAGTATCAATGAAATTCAGCAAATTTGGAGATAAACGGCGATGTCTTTTGATTGCATTGACCTGGAAGATTTTTTCTCAACTCCAAGGGACTACTATAAACCTGAGTAATTGATAATAATTTCAAATTTCACGTTCACGCCTTCCTGAGACCAAGACACAGACGGACAATGAAGTGATCCTTCAAGGGTTGCTATTCCTAAAAACCCCAAAGACAACACATTCGATTTCAAATTGCGCCAAAAATAAAGGAGACAACTTTCCCCATACTGAGTCGGCTATGTTTACATACTGAGTCGGCTATGTCTACATAATGAGCCAGCTATGTCTACATACTGAGTCGGCTATGTCTACATACTGAGTCGGCTATGTCTGCAAACTGAGTCGGCTATGTCTACACACTGAGTTGGCTATGTCTGCATACTGAGTCGGCTATGTCTACATACTGAGTCGGCTATATCTGCATACTGAGTCGGCTATGTCTGCATACCGAGTCGGCTATGTCTACATACTGAGTCGGCTATGTCTACATACTGAGTCGGCTATGTCTACATACTGAGTTGGCTATGTCTACATACTGAGTCGGCTATGTCTACATACTGAGTCGGCTATGTCTACATACTGAGTCGGCTATTTCTACATTTAGCAGTAATAGTATATTGAACAGTTATCGTGTAAGATAATAATATCGTTCAGGGATTCAGTACCAGTCATGTATGCAGACATCTGCACTTTAGGATTGAATATATAAACTGGAAATTTAAATAGCAACTTTATTGTTGGTTCTTCTCGTTACCTCTCTTTCGTTCTATATCTTCCTCTAAAAGTTTACCATAATATTTTTCAAGTCTGTCTATATCATAATATTTTTCAAGTCTGTCTATATCATAATATTTTTCAAGTCTGTCTGTTTGTTATCATGTGGAACCGTAGTACTCAAACGGGTGGACTAATTTTAATGCGTTATATTTTAGGAGGAATATGTTTGCCATTTATCCCACTGATGGCGCTAGTGTGCGTGGAGACATATCAAAGTGTTGATTGGTTAGTTTTGGTGCTGTTATATATAAAAAAAACTATAAATTAAAAGTTTAATAGACCCATCAATAATAGTATGAAAAAAAATGCATCGAAGTAATTAGTATCTGAGAAGCCTTCAAGTGCCAAACATCCTGGATGCTACAGTGCCCCCTGAGGCTCTACAACCGTAAAATATCTAAGAAACTGCACTAAAATTATAGGCGTTTAATGGAAAAACCGCATCAAAATCGGTTCAGTAGTTTTCCAAGAAAAAAGTAATAGACATGCAAACACACACAAAAAATTTCTTAATCCAAAAATCCATTTGCACATAGCGCCTGCTTTCCGGTCCGTCCGTCATGTATAAAAAGTGGTGATAGGTAAAAACAATAGCTTGACAAATCTACACCTAAAGTGGCGATTCCCAAGCGGATAATTCAAGAACGACTCAGATTAGACCTCACTGCTATCGGTGGTTGGAAGGCTAGTGTCTTACCAAGTAAACCTTACAACTCAAACCTCGACGCAGATATCACTGTCGGGTTTTTCAATGTTAATTTAATTTTAATTTATACTTGTAGCCAATTTACGCAGTCTTCGTATTTTGCTCCCATGAGTCGGAGCCGCGGACGTGAGACCGAATAATGGTTCACCGACGAGTTTAGCGAATGAATTCCGAATGCGCCACTTCCAACCGCGCCAATGAAAAGTTGAGACTATTTGATTTGTCCGCTTTGCTCATATTTCCAACTTGACGGGGGGAGAAGTTATAAGAATCAACCGCCTTATTTGCTGACTCCAAAGAATATACTACGCAAGTATTGCGTGAAAACGAACTAACAAACTAAAATGACAATTTGAATAATGACAGCTCCTGGGGCCCTATTCTTTTATGAAAAATGGAAAAGCGATAGCGTATCGATTGGCAAAGTGCGATATTTGGCTTGTCCGCGTCGCTTTTTGTTTGGATACTGACTGGCTGACTCGTTTGGTTGCTACTGGTTGTATAATCATTTTTCGTTGAGTTGTGACGCCCATGGGACCGGTATTAGTTAGATGAACCCACTGTCAAATTTAAATTCAGTTCATAATTCATAATTCTTAATGCACAAAAATATTGCAGCAGTTACGTAATAATACCTTGGACACTATTTACACACATTGATCTAGCCCCAAACTAGGATTACCTGTATCTTGGGTACTAGACAACGCTACACATACTTATATAGATAAATGTCATATTTAGATAGATAAACAACCATGACTAGGGTACAAACATCCGTTCTCATCAAACAAATATTTGCCCCCACCGGGACTCGAACCAGGGACTCTTGGCTTCGTAGGTCTGCCTGGTCATTCGGGTCGTCATTAAAAGAAAATGCATGTACAAAGGCAAGCTTATCTTTAAAAATAGAGATTTCTTCCAAACCAAGGTATCATAGGAAAAAATATCTTAAAGGAGTAGGCATGGCACAATAAACAGTATAAATAAAGTGCCTAGGAATAAATAAAATACAGACACACTATAAAATACAGACAGTACTCAATAATTACCGATATATACTACAAAAACATTACATATAATAATATAAATAAATTCATTTTACGAAAAAGAGAGGTAGTGCCCTTTAATACGTTTTTAAAAGAGAAAATAGTGGGACTGTCTCTTAGTGCAAGGAAGTGCGTTCCAGAGTCGGACCGTCCGCAACCTGAAAAAGTGTGTATACGCAGTGTTGTTACGCCGCGGAATAGCTTTGTATTCTTTATTCAACGCGTACTTAGTAAACTTTAAATGTTGAAACTTGCCTCTTCTCTGCATTGAACCACTGTGAAAGAAGAGGAATAAATAAAGTTACATCGACGTAGAGGGTTAGTCACTTTTCCACAAGTTTCGTTTGATTTGAGTTGGCGCTTCAGGTGAAACCTGTATTTTGCCTCGCAAAGTCTAGAAGTATGGTTGCTCTACCAGACGAACCTGCGTTCTCGGAGCAGCCTTGACCTCCCTCCCCTATTCCGCGGTTACCCGCTACCGGTATTATTTTGATATTCCGTACTTAACCGTTATGACGGCTCTTTGAGCTCCGCAATTTATTTGGATAATAAGGTCACACGTGATTTAGTCATTGTGTTTGAATTTTGTAGGTTGTCTTCAGGAAACCTTCATATCTCTATAGCAACGGCGTTGGGCTAGCTCCCTGTCAGGAAAAATGGAGTGCAATTGGCTAAATGTGGCCACAACTGTGCCTCTGCGACCCCGTATGTGAAAATGCGTGACGTTATGATTGTTTGTTTTGTGGGGCCACTCAAAGCACCAGGTTGTTTTGAGGCATCGCGATTTCGAACCTTATGCCATGGTATTAGAATTCAAAACCTATATCGGGAAAATGGCATCTATTGATGGGCGTAGAGAGGTTTAGATTAGACCGTTTTCACCAACATAATCAAGTTGAATGTCAAGAGTTTCTAGAGAACCATTTTCTTTTTCCAATTTATGCGTGCATTATCTTTCTCGTATACCCTCAATTTGCGTGCCGGGATAGACTGCAATCAGTTTTAAATAGTTCCCGATGCAAAATATACACACAAATACACACACAAACACACACGCATACACATGAAATTAGAATAACAACGCTATAGCCGAAACTAAAACGAAACGTCACAATTATTGATAGCGATACGCCAGTGCGCTCAGGATTAACATTTTGTCAAAAATGAAGCGAGTGCAATTAAACTGAGCTTTATTTCTTTCTACACAAGAGACACATTTACTCCATTAAAACATCGCGCGTAACCCACTGCAGTTGACCGACATTGTAATAACAATTAGCAGTACACGTTACAAACAAGTTAATGTCCTACGGGGCTTTGCCCCCGCCCGCCCACGGGACTGCCGCGTCTATTTGGGCGGCCGCCCACGCAGCGGCTGCAAGCTCACGGGGAAAGCCTCTAAAGCTCTAAGCTGGGAGGCTTGCTCGAGAAAACTTTGAAGCCTTTTTTTTATCAAGGAAATTAATGGGACATGAGCTTCGGGCCTTATGGGGGATGTTTTTGTATACGACGAGGTATTTTGGAGTTGGGGAAGGATATTGTGCTTTTGTATTTTTGGGATACGGGATTGGAAACTTACCTCGTAGTTAGTCCGGTGTAAGCGTCAGTACTTCAAGTAGATTACAGTGTCTTTCAAAGTACTTGTTTGCTGATGTACAATGTACATAGTACAATGATAGCTGAAGGTCGAAATATTATTATGAATCTGACATAAATAATTCCCTAAAAATATTATTGAACGGCTCGGACGAAATCATCTTGTAATTAATTTAAATAACCAATATCATGACATTTAATAGTAGTTTATGTGACTGATACATAATGGAGGGCATTAAAACTCGAGAGTGGTCGGTGGGATAAAAATACTCTAACATCGTTATATATTTATGAAATGGCAATATATGTTAGAAACAATTGGGATCTTCTGATTAAACTGAACTCTAAAGAAAGCAAATAAATGTGCTTAGGATGATACCAAAAATGAGTAATAATCTACCAAAATGTACCAGAGACATAGAAAACATTAATTCGTTTAAATCGAGGATAACAGGACATTTGCTAATCACAGCTTACTACAGCGCACAGGATTTCCTAGACGACCAGTGAAAATGATAAAATTCACTTATTGCTGAAACTTTTAATGTTTTTGTATTATTATTGTTATTTTATACGCAATATTTATACGCCCTTAGGGTAAAGTGTGGTAAGAACTACATTTTTATTTGTAAACAAACCTGTATATCCACATTCAGTCAAATACACTTCTTATATAACTTATATTCAATTAGAGACATCTACAAATAAAATATAATATTTACTTCTGGACTTAACTTCACATAATTATCAGTTTCAGTAGTTTCACTTTGTATAAACCACATTTGCAATTTAAGGTGGATGTTTGACATCCATTAGCTCTGAAAGCATTAGTATTTAGTTTCGTATGTAACATACGCCAATACATTTGCTAAGCTAGAACTCTAGTAGTTAAGGGATCGTATTTCCGTTGTTAGAAGGTGGAATGACGTGGAAGCTTTTATTAAGTTGATGCTATATATTCTAACAACTTTTCCCATACGTGGTGGCGGAATAGGGGTACTAGCCTATCGCTGAAACTCTATATTCCTGCATAAATCTCGTTTTTTCCGAATTCAAAAAACCGGCCAAGTACGTGTTGAACTTCGCACGTTCAGGGTTCCGTACCAAATATAGATAATAAGCCTAAAAGTGAGGGAAATTCAAAGAATACATCTGATTTATCAATATATTTGTAATTGTTACTAAAATATATGTATTAATACAACTTAATAATTATAAAAATAATATTAATAAAAAATTCATAATAAATATTTTTTTTCACCTAATTTTAATGTCATTGGTCAATGGGGAGTTAAAAATTTCTATAGTACACATTTTATAAAGCTGAATTTGGTGGCTTCCCATACCTTTGCTTACCAAAATGTTTTTAAACAAAAAAATAAAGTATTTATTTACTCAATGAGCTCTAAGCAACGACAAATTAACTACCCAAACCAATTCAAATGTGGGTACGAAACAAATTACGTCTAATATTTAAGTCTAATATTCATGATTTTCCTCTAATATGTATCTCAAAAAATAGTTTAGGTGGTTATCTTCCTGTCTGTGTTAATTAAAATTTTGAGTTAATTTGTAGTCGACTTAATTTTTAGGGTTTCGTATCTCAAAAGGCAAAAAAGGAACCCTCAGAGGAACACAGGCGCTGTTCTCAGAAACTATAAGAGAGTCTTAAAATATTTTGCCAAAATACTTATCCTGATAATCGCAACATAATTCAAGTCTAAAATGAATAAAAAATTGCCTACAAAAAGTCTGGGGTCTAAAATGACAAAACAAAAAAAAAACAAAATAAGTGATGAAGGTAGTTGGAAAAGGCTCTTTATAAAATTTTCATCTTTTTTTTTTATTTTTATTTTTAAACTTCAGAAGTTATTATCATAAAAGTGCAAAAATACCGTACATCCCTCCTTATCTCCGCAACTACACAGTCCAAAATAATGAAAAATATACAGAATATAGAATATAAGCCAAAAATTACAGGAAAACCTACCCGGAATTGCCAATGCACAACTAAAACATGGAATACAATTTAGAGATCTTTCATTTCTCATTTTAACGCTAATTCAACGTCAGACAAAGGTGAGCACATTTCTCAGGACAGTGAACGAATCCAATAAGTCAAAGCCATCTGTCAAAGTGACAGTGACACTAAAAATAAATTTTCCTAGATAAAAAAAGTTGCTTTGTATGTTCAGAAATCAATTGAACAGCCAAGGTTTTTTATTTTTGTCTGTAATCCACATACAAACTAATAAATGGACCTGGTTACGTATATGGAGCATGAAAGTAACCGCACCAATAACGTTGTAAGCAACATTCTGCTCTGTTAATCCAAACTATTCACTCCAAAGCATCCCTACCATTGTACGGTAGTACGGAAACCTTCGCGTGTGAGTCCCAATCGCATTTGAACGTTATTTTTAGGGTTCCGTACCCGAAGGGTTCCAAACGGGACCTTATTACTAAGACTCCGCTGTCCGTCCGTCCGTCTGTCACCAGGCTGTATCTCACGAACCGTGATAGTTAGACAGTTGAAATTTTCACAGATGATATATTTATGTTGCCGCTATAACAACAAATACTAAAAAACAGGATAAAAGAAATATTTAAGGGGGCTCCCATACAACAATTCTTTCAATACCACATACAAACTTATGGATGCACCTGGTTACGTACATGGAGTGTGAAAGTAGCCGCACCAATAACTTTGTAAACAATATTTTGCTGTGTAAAATCCAAACTATTCACTCCACACCATCGCTTCCATTGAACGGTGGTACGGAACCCTTCGTGCGCGATTTAGACTCGCACTTGACCGGTTTTTTAATTACTTCATTCATAATTCTTTATTGCACACACATATTCAATTTAAAAGGTTACATTAGGAGAAATCATATGTACAAAGGCGAGCTTATGTCTAAAAAGAGATTTCTTCCAGCAAACCAAGGCATGAAAGGGAAATGTATCATGAAAGGGTAGGCAGTGTACAATATCTAATATATACTAAAATACATATAATATAAAATACGGAAAATAAAATACTTATATACCAGACTACTAAATACAATACATACATACCTGCAAATATAGTTTACATATTATAATGATATACATACTATAACTCTCACGAAAGAGAGAGGAAGTGCTCTTTTACCCGGTTTTTGAAAGAGACAATAGTGGGACTGTCTCTTAAAATGCAAGGAAGTGCGTTCCACACTCGAACCGCCTGCAGCCTGAATGAGTGCTCATATGCCGAGGTGTTATGCCTTGGAGTGGCTAAGAGTGAGTACTTTTTATGGTATATATGAAGTACCGGCGACTTTGTGCTACGACGCACAACAGACACAACACAAAACACTCATAAACACAATTGTTAACTGCCCTTATGAGTATCTTTCGAATGTGGAACGAATGAGCGCAACAATCATCTCCCCCCCTCAGGCGGCATCCGTTCAGACTGACAGCTTTATATCGCGTGGTTTATAGTCGATGGTGACACGTAGAAACAAATGAGCATCATATGACTAATACCCAACTTTTGTATAAGGTGATATCTGGTTTAGTATGTGAGAGAAGTGCACGTTTTGAAATTGCTGCACATTAATGAGTATAAACAACTAACTGAATTGTTGGCATCATGTATCGATTCTTTAATTTAAAGCAATTAACCGATTATTCGGTACTGATGTTACGTGATAGGAAGGACAGCCCGTTTTTGCTTTTTGAGGCATCACTGTATGGTGCATGTAAAATAACTAGTGGCTCTGTGAGCTGGAGACCTCGCGAGGGACACTTTATTTAATAACACATATACACTTATGAATGCACCTGGTTACGTACATGGAGTATGAAAGTAGCTGCACCAATAACTTTGTAAACTACATTTTGCGGTCTTAAACCCAACCTATTGACTTTTCACTGAAATTATATAGCCTGTTACTCTCACGGTCTCCACAAATCCAACGACGCCTCAATTGTTAAAATCGGTCAAGCTGTTGGGACTTTAGCGGTTTTTTGAAATTTCAAACCCCCACATCTCCGCCATTTTGAAAAATCTCCAAAAACTGAATCGACAAAAACATCTATTTTATTATCGTACCTGCTCACGAAAAATCACGAGAATCAGTTAAGAAATGATGCCTGTGGAGGATAACTTCCGTACACACATCCGGACATACGAAATAAATTTTGCCGAATCGTGAACGGAGTCGCTGCACACGCATCGCTCGCTCGGACAATTACTAATGCTTATGTTTAAACGATCACCAAAAACGCACCTATTTTACTACCCATAAATTCGAAGCGAACGACAACCAAATTGTGTTTGGATAAATGATCACCAAACTTCTATTTATGTTTTTTTTATGTTTTGTGTATATGATGATGTATGATTTAAGTATTTTTTGTTGTTCTTACATATTCAACCTAACACGAAGGATAAAGGGGGCTTCGCTTCGCTTACCCACTTTACCCTTCACCTAAGCTACCGTAGTATTTTTCCCTGATATTTTCCGCAACTTTTGGTGATCATTTAAATTGTTCTCATCAACTAATATCATACCATACCATCTTACTAACAATGTAAGGATTAGTATATATATCTGAAATTAATATACACCATTTCGCGTTACAGTGATTAGACGTTGGAGCGTCCGCAGCGTGCGTTCGATTGAATTGCGTTTCTGACAATTATCTCCTACTGCTCGAAATAGCTCACGTTTTTTTAGGGTGAAAGCAGCGAACGGTTCTATGGGTTCAAACCCTTGACTCGCAATCGAAATGAAGTCTAAATGGGAAGTTGTTGGAATGGTAAGTGGTCGAATTGGCAAGTTGGCACTATGAGAACTCGTCATTATGCACCTTCTCAAATTGGGAATTTGTCGTATTGGCACAAAAATAAAATGTTGTGACCGTGAATACAGTTACAGTGATTAAAAAAAGTTAAAGGGAATTCATACTTCAAGTTTTTGCAATCAGCAGCCTTATGGCGTAAGTCGTCTGAGCTACGAACTTCATATAGACTTTTACGTTTAACACCTTGCACCAGCTTCATCTATCAAATTGGTATCACGCAAGTAGCATCATAATGGAGGCCAAACCCAAGCTCATTGAATGAAGCCTAGAAGTGTTCGGTGATACCCCGCAATCGATGAAATTGTATGAGCATGAGATGAACCATAGACACACGCTATGAACTTCAGAGAGTTACGCCATAAGGGTGCAGTTCCGTCTTCAAGTATTCCCTAAACATGTTTCCCGGCGGGAGTTTAAATCCGTGCCCGCCCCAATTTAGGTTATACTCGATGATGATAACTAATATCTTCATGATGATAATGATGACGATGATGATAATAATCAAATTAACGTTTAAAGATTTCTCCGAACAGCTGTTTTTGCGTTACTGAGTAACAAACAGTGGCGGACCCAAGCATCTCGTTAGCTGCGGAGGCTTGACCCTCCGTGGGTAGGTACAAGATTATATTATTATTATTTCACTTATAAACTTAAGAATAATCAATGACAATTGAACCTTACATATATGTAGTCTAAAAAAAAAACAGACAAGTGCGAGTCTAACTCACGAATGAAGGGTTCCGTACCTCCATACAATAGTAGGGACGATGTGGAGTGAATAGTTTGGATTTTACATAGCAAAATATTGTTTACGATGTTATTGGAGAGGCTATTTTCACCCTCCATGTATGTAACCAGATGCATTCATAAGTTTGTATGTGGTATGAAAATAATTGTTGTATGGGAGCCCCCTTAAATATTTATTTTATTCTGTTTTTTAGTATTTATTGTTAAAGCGGCAACAGAAATACATCATCTGTGAAATTTTTATCTGTTTAATTATCACGGTCCATGAGATACAGCCTGGTGACAGACGGTAGGACCATGTAGGACGGACGGACGGACGGAGGGACAGCGGAGGCTTAGTAATAGGGTCCCGTTTGGCACCCTTCGGGTACGGAACCCTAAAAACGTTGAATTATAATACAATCAAGGTACAATCTCTAAAGAACTTAGATACTTTGAGATTGGGTCGCTACTGGTAACATTCACCCAAACAAAAATCTTCACAGCTAAGTTTTTAGAGGCCCAGTTTCCCGGGGGTTTCCCCCCGCGCCCGGGCTTCTGTCAGCACGCTGCGGGCGCGTGTTTGATTGCAAATGGAGCTCATTTATCTGTCGGGTGTCGACGCGCAACACACATTCGTCACACGCTCGGAGGAATGGAAAAAGCGAACGCACAGTGCAGAAATGTAGGTACAGTTAGGTGTAGTTAGATTTAAGGCGAGATTATCTAATTGTGTTACTCTTTTAACTGAAATCATTATCGTATTTGGACCCAGTCAAAATGTTATTGAGATAAAAACGATGATTGGTTAGCAGAAATAAGGGTTGTTAATAAACCCTGTGCGTTTTTGGAAAAAATAAATTTTGCTATAAAATTAAAAGAAAATGGTAATTTGTGTACCTGGATTCTTGTTTCATCTGTGAGTGGTAGTGCCTATTAACAAACAAAATCCGGCCAAGTGCGAGTTGGAGTCGCGCTCCGAGGGTTCCGCATAAATCGCATTTTTTTGTGAAGGAGCTACATTTTTTTTCCTGCGTGCAACGTCTCACTGTATTTATTTGGTCCCGCCTGCATTTAAATTAAATTAAATTCAACACGGTACTAAAATAAATAATTGACCGATCGAGCAAAGCGTCTCCGTTTCAGCTTGGGCAAAAATGCTTTCGTATGTCTTGATTTCTGTCCGTATTTCGTAATCATATATCATATGTATATGTGACTGTAAGATAGTCAAAACTGTTAGTTGATAAAATAACGCGTTAGTTGATCAACTATCGACAGATAGTAAATCAGACCGACAGGATTTAGAATTTACGTTTGTTTTGTTCTTAAATGTCAACCTAACACGAAGACTATTCGGGGGCTTCGCTGCACTCGCCCCCTCCAGTCTTCACCTAAGCTACCGCAATGTTTGCCCTGGTATTTCGTTTGCAATTCAAGTTTAAACCAGTTAACTATTTAACGGTTTTAACCGTTAGTTTATCAACCAACGCGTCATATAGTAAGCAAGCTACAGTTTACTATCTGTCGATAGTTGACCAACTAGCGAGAAAAAACCATTAGTTTATCAACTAACGGTTTTGACAAACTTACGGTGTCATATACCTTATATGATTTTAGTGAAAAGTTTGGATTTCAGATCACAAATGTAATTTACAAAGTTATTGGTGCAGCTACTACAAACCTCATGTAAATAACCAGGTGCATTCAAAAGTTTCTGTGTGGCATTGAATGAAAATGCAGTCAGGTTATTTGTTTTTATCGATTTTTAGGGTTCCGTACCCGAAGGGTTCCAAATGGGACCCTATTACTAAGACTTCGCTGTCCGTCTGTCCGTCCGTCCGTCCGTCTGTCACCAGGCTGTATCTCAAGAACCTAGCTAGCTAGAGAGTTTAAATTTTCACAGATTATGTGTTTCTGTTGCCGCTATAACAACAAATACTAAAAAACAGGATAAAATAAATATTTAAGGGGGCTCCCATACAACAATACCACATACAAACTTATGGATGCACCTGGTTACGTACATGGAGTGTGAAAGTAACCGCACCAATAACTTTGTAAACAATATTTTGCTGTGTAAAATCCAAACTATTCACTCCACACCATCGCTTCCATTGAACGGTGGTACGGAACCCTTCGTGCGCGATTTAGACTCGCACTTGACCGGTTTTTTTATATAATGATTCCACTTATGCACCCGATGAACTTCAAGCGGTCGGAGGGGTGGGATTGAAAAAAAAAAGAATGAAAAAAAATAATTCGTTATGTCGTACCTGCTTTTTTGTGCTTTTTAGTGTACCGCAGTCAGGTTTTTTTTTATTACGTCATTTATAGGTATTTCTTGCTTTTTAGTACCAAAATTACGAAAAACAATCTAAATGCATAGTTTAAAACTAAGTATAGGAGGTTTTATAATTTATAGCTTGTGCAAGATTAGTAAATAGTTCCGTTCTGCCTTTTTAAAGCCCTTTATTTTATACGTACTGGTCAAGCACATAAACCTCCACCATAGTATAAATAAGAAATAGTAAGTTCACTAGGCCCCTGTTCGCATGATAACTACCTACTCTTGCTCAAACGGCTAGGGTTGTCGCTTAGCACCGCGGGTTGCGGTGCGGATTTGTTGCGTCGTCGCTCGTCGCTCGCTGCACGGTAAAACTAGTACCTACTTATAGGTGATGCCCCGTATTCTGCCTCTGAATGCCGCTTGGAGGGGGTATACTTCGTATAATCGGTTAAAAAAATATCTGCTTGACAATTAAGTTGCAAGATTCCACCCAACCAAACATACCTACATAAGTAGAACAACATACATTGCAAGTTATCTAAAAGCTTTTTATATACTACGTATTGTAAACACAAGGTCGTATGCCTATAAGTTATTATTATTAGTGAGTAGAGTTAGTAAAGTAGCATTTTTGTGTTCTCATTTCACCGAAGCAAAACCTAAAACTTACTTTACAAACAATATAGGTACTATAAGTATGGATGGATACTCACATTTCCTTATCTCGGGGTACTTTTAAAAATGCTAGATACTTATTTGTAGAATCCTTATTGCCTCCACTTTTAAGCTTCGCTGCAGTAGGGTAACAAAACGAGTACTCAAAATGGTGAAGATTAGGCTCAGGGATACTTTCTAAAATACATATATCGCAAAACAATCCTGCCTCAATGGGTGATATGGGCCCTTTTGATATTTCTACGTTAAATGGACGACACAGTGCAAATAAAGGACAGAAATATGCGTCAATTTCCCTTTCTTTTCCCATCGAAACAAGTGGAAGGATATAGACGCACATATCTGTCCCTTATTGATCGCGTCGTAAAGTTTCCTGTCGGACCTTTAAAGCTGCCATTGTAGGAGGTTATCAGTTCTAGCTTGAGACTACATTCTGAGACCGTGATAATGGCTTGCCATTGTAGGAAGTTATCAGTTCTAGCTTGAGACTACATTCTGAGACCGTGATAATGGCTTAAAAAAAACTTTTAAGTGCGAGTATTTCTCGCGCACGAAGGTTTCCATACCACCGTACAATGGTAGGGATAGTGTGAAGTGAATAGTTTGGATTTGACATGGAAAAATTATGTTTACAAAGTTATTGGTGCGGCGCGGCTACTTTCTCCATGCACGTAACCAGGTGCGTTCATAAGTTTGTATGTGGTGTTGAAAGAATTGTTGTATGGGAGCCCCCTTAAATATTTCTTTTCATTCTGTTTTAAGTACCCTTTGGTCCCGTTTGGCACCCTTCAGGTACGGAACCCTAAAAAGCGGCGCGTACGATCGCGTACAGAACAGCTGGCCAAGGTCACTGTCGGTGTGTGAACTAGTTCTCAGCCTGAGATGATATCGCTCGGTACCGCAGTGCGGCGGGTCTGCGACGGGTCTGCGACGGGCCTGCGACGGGTCTGCGACGGGCGCACTGCTCCTAGTACTGATACAGGCCTTTGTAGGCGCCTATCGTAAAGCCAACGAGGTATTTAAAAAAACGTAAACGAAAACTTTGAACGATGTGCCCTTCCCACCCCGTATGAGAAAAGGCGTGACGTGCCTATGTGACTTGACTAACAGTCATTTTAATCAATTTTAAAGTGACCGCAAGCGCAGTCATTAGTTTAGGAATTGGTCAAAGGTAACAAATATAATGATCACCAAAATATTTTTTTCCTACCCAAAATGGGTAAATGATCACCAAAAGTTGCAGAAAATATCAGGGCAAAATACTGCGGTAGCTTGGGTGAAGAGTAAAGGGGGTTAACGAAGCGAAGCCCCCTTTATCCTTCGTGTTAGGTTGAACATATAAGAACAACAAAAAATACTTAAAACATAAACTTAATTAGTACACGAAACATAAAAAGAAGTTTTGTGATCATTTATCCAAACATAAATTGGTGGTCGTTTACTAATTCTGGCGGTCGTTTCGAATTTATTGATAGTAAAATAGGTGCGTTTTTGGTGATCGTTTTAACTTAAGTTTTTTTTTTTTTTATTGTATTAGTATAACAAACAGTTTTACACACTCTATATAATATCTATATAATAACTTATAACCTAACCTAACCTAAAAAAAATAACTGCCTGCCTGCGGTTAAACAGAGAAAAAATAAAAATATAGTTCTGTCTGGATAACAACATTAGAATGTATAACTTATATATAATTGACAAGATTTATAAATTTAATCATAATAATTAACAAGAAATTATAGGTACAAAAAGGCAGAACTGTAAGTTATAGGAAAAAACATAATGCACAAAAAAAATAAAAAACCGGTCAAGTGCGAGTCTAAATCGCGCACGAAGGGTTCCGTACCACCGTTCAATGGAAGCGATGGCGTGGAGTGAATAGTTTGTATTTTACACAGCAAAATATTGTTTACAAAGTTATTGGTGCGGTTACTTTCACACTCCATGTACGTAACCAGGTGCATCCATAAGTTTGTATGTGGTATTGAAAGAATTGTTGTATGGGAGCCCCTTTAAATATTTCTTTTATCCTGTTTTTTAGTATTTGTTGTTATAGCGGCAACAGAAATACATAATCTGTGAAAATTTCAACTCTCTAGCTAGCTAGGTTCTTGAGATACAGCCTGGTGACAGACGGACGGACGGACGGACGGACGGACAGCGAAGTCTTAGTAATAGGGTTCCGTTCTTACCCGTTGGGTACGGAACCCTAAAAATTAAGTACAAATAGTATTACCTAATAACAACTTAATTAGTTTAAGATGCTAACGCAGTAAACCAGCGCGTTGTCAGGAGTTTCTTAACACTTTGGTCAAGTGCTCAGTAACACAGTGCTCATCCAGGGGGGGTCTGAGGAGATGAAAATAATGAAAAAACAAAACCGCAATTTTCAGCTCACAGGGCAAGTATATTTACTTGAATTTCTCATGATTTTGAACTCACGGGCTCTTACAGAAATAAATAATTTCATCAGCGATGAAGATAATATCAAACGAGCACACCGAGGGGCCCTAGTAAGTTCCAAATGTCAAGGTGGCAGGGCTTAAGGGCCATAAATAAATGGCAATGACGCGGAAAGCGCTCTAAATTGGCCTTTTGTGTTATTACGATTGCAAAACTGTAAGAACTCCGGTGACGAAAATCAATACCTAGCTAGATTGCTTTCCCTTTTTGACCGAGCGAGCCAAGCGGGCGATGCGTCTTCGTTTCAGTTCGGGCAAAAAATCTTTCGTATGTCCGTCTGACCAGATTTCCGTCTGTTTTCCCTCACAGGTCGCATTTCTCAACAGATTCTCGTGAAATTTTGAGAACAGGTTCGATAATTATATATTTTTTATAGTACACAGTCGATAAAAAACTAGGTGTTACTTGCAAATAATTTTGGTTTTGATACAATCGTACCAACATCACACATTTAATATAAAAAATGCACGTTATACCAAAACTTTATTTTTATTTGTATTCAAGTTTAAACGAGTCAACTTTGAGGATTTTCCAATAAATACGTCTGGCCAATTTGTTTTTAAATGGCCGAGGAAATATCAAATGACTCCTTCTATCCGCCATTTTGATTTGCCAAATGATCCCAAAACGTTCAAGCAAGCTGATAACTTCTTAAGTTGTAGAATGCAATTGTGACACAGTCACGAATCGGACCTGACCTTCAAAACTGAATGAGCACTATTGAACAAAGTTTTCATAAGATATGCACGATAGCAAAGGAGGTTAAATTAAACTCAGACCAAAAACTACGGATATACAACTTGTGCCGTAGAGTAGGATATGGCTCGATACTCACGCACACTCATATATTAGTACAAGATAAAAAAAAATGCACCACCTTCTGTAATTAACCCTTCAGCTTCGAACCTCCACCGACTGGCGTATGTGGCATTGGTAGATAATTTGTGTCTATACTTGCGTGGAATAATGTGCTTCTGCCGACTCATATTATTAAAGTGACGATATGTAAGCACTATCCCTTACCTTCGCACCATTTTGTGTTTCCTAATTTTTATTCGGTTAATGAGTTTGTCTTAACTTTAATAGTATAATAGTACTTACTTATAACAAAACTTCGGCCTACTGTTTTGGTTGGCATAACAAGCTTTTAGTACATTTTCTGTTGGACTACTTTTTGTCGTCTTATGTTTTCATATTATTATTTTGGCTAATAATGGTTTATAATATTTATCGGGAAGACAGAAATTTTTGATTCAGATCTTGATTCTCTTTGGTTTTTTCTTTGCCTATAGGTATATTGTTTGTTTTAAAATTATATTGTTTGGTAGATGAGCCAATACTAATGGAGCGATTGAAGTTTCGCAATCAAATATAATTTAGATTGTATTGAGCAACCAGCGGAGTGAGCTTGAGAATTGAAGTAATGAAATGCTAAATTTGGCCAGAGTAGGTTATTGTAGCTAAATTTCAATTCTGTTATAGGTTAGGTTGGTACTTAAAAGCAAAACCGGAGCGCAGCGGGCGGAGCAAAGCGTATGCAAATAAACACAAAATTCGATCATACGAATAAATAACTGAAATACCAATTTTGTGTGAAGTTTGTTCGGCATTTGAGTATTTAATTTTGAACGTGTTTCCTCTTATGTTAAAAATGTAAAAAAATGGTATGTTTGCTTATTAGGGTTTACGAAGTTTCGGTTAAAGTATTTATGTTGTGTGGCATAACCAAGGGTCCCGGGTTCGAGTCCCGGTGGGGGCAAATGTTTGTTTGATGAGAACGGATGTTTGTACCCTATTCATGGTTGTTTATCTATCTAAGTATAATATTTATCAATATAAGTATATATATCGTTGTCTAGTACCCAAGATACAGGGAATCCTAGTTTGGGGCTAGATCAATGTGTGTAAAAGGTGTCCAAGGTATTATTATTATTATAAATCCTTGCAACAGTGCCCCCATGTGACCATTAAACATTCTCGACAATCATTACTTTCTTACGACCGAAAACTAAAAATAAATACAAATGTAGCCCATTCATTTCCCACCAAGAAGCACAGGCCTTTATCCGGATGTGAGCAAGATTAAGCCATATTCCAGCAAGATGGCTCAATGCGGGTTGGTGCAGGGGCGTCGGGCTAGTGTCGAAACCTGAATATATTTTTCCGTTACACGCTGACATGGCAGATCTAGGAATTAATCGAAATTGAAACTGAACTTGCAAAGCGTTTATTCAACAAAAGCAGTACAATAAACAATACACAGAATTACCTAAATAGTGCTGAATGTTAAATCTATTTAAAAAAACCGGCCAAGTGCGAGTCGGACTCGTGCACGAAGGGTTCCGTACCACCGTTCAATGGAAGCGATGGCGTGGAGTGAATAGTTTGGATTTTACACAGCAAAATATTGTTTACAAAGTTATTGGTGCGGTTACTTTCACACTCCATGTACGTAACCAGGTGCATCCATAAGTTTGTATGTGGTATTGTTGTATGGGAGCCCCCTTAAATATTTATTTTATCCTGTTTTTTAGTATTTGTTGTTATAGCGGCAACAGAAATACATAATCTGTGAAAATTTCAACTCTCTAGCTAGCTAGGTTCTTGAGATACAGCCTGGTGACAGACGGACGGACGGACGGACAGACAGCGAAGTCTTAGTAATAGAAGGATATAATAGTCTTAGTAATAGAATTCCGTACCCGAAGGGTTCCAAACGGGACCCCGTTTGGAACCCTTCGGGTACGGAACCCTAAAAACTAATTCAACATGTAAAGATAAATTTCCCATCAGCGACATCTCAACTAGCTAATTGAGCTGAAACAAAACGACATGGCAAATTCAATAGCTATTCACGTCAGAATCTCTCTTAGAGCATCCGGCCCTTTACGCTTCGATGCATACAGAGCCGAGATGATGTGCCCCGCGAATTTGAACCGTAGGCAGGTTGATGTAAGGTTGGCCTGTTTGTAGGACAAAAGGCTGTGCTGTGGGAAGCCAATTTCCGTGGGTTAACGCGCGTCCGGCGCCGGGTTAGGCGGTGACATATTCTTGGTGAGATTGTTTCAGTTTTGAAGGGATAAGGGCGATGGAGATGGTCTATTTGCGAATAGGGAAATATTAAACTGCACATCAAAATACTGATTTGCACAGCTAATATCAAGGCAAAATGCTGCGGTAGCTTAGGCGAAGGGTAAAAGGTTATCCTTCGTGTTAGGTTGAACATGTAAGAACAACAGAAAATACTTAAAACATAAACTTAAGTACACATAAAATATTTAAAACATAAAAATTATTTTTGTTGCTACTTTTTTGCTGTACAATTCAGTATTTTTGATTTGCGATTAAATACTCTAGCCTCACGAATATAGTATTATATATCTTTTTATCGTAAGAACATTATACGGACGTTCTAATAGTGTTGGAAAACACCGTGAGGAAACCTTCATTGCTCAATAGTTGCGGCGATGGGCTAGCCCCCTGTCACGCAAAATGGAGTATTGAATTACTGGCACAAAGTTGGCACAATTGTGCCTCTGCCACGCCGTATGGGAAAAGGCGTGACAATATGTGTATCTTTTTATTTTATTAGGCCAAACAGTATCTCTTCGCTTGCTAGTTTTATGTCAAAGATATGATGTTACTTTGTTATTTCTTGGGTAGTGACATATTCCTGGAGATATATTTCTTGGGTAGTGACATATTCCTGGAGATATATTTCTTGGGTAGTGACATATTCCTGGAGATATATTTCTTGGGTAGTGACATATTCCTGGAGATATATTTCTTGGGTAGTGACATATTCCTGGAGATATATTTCTTGGGTAGTGACATATTCCTGGAGATATATTTCTTGGGTAGTGACATATTCCTGGAGATATATTTCTTGGGTAGTGACATATTCCTGGAGATATATTTCTTGGGTAGTGACATATTCCTGGAGATATATTTCTTGGGTAGTGACATATTCCTGGAGATATATTTCTTGGGTAGTGACATATTCCTGGAGATATATTTCTTGGGTAGTGACATATTCCTGGAGATATATTTCTTGGGTAGTGACATATTCCTGGAGATATATTTCTTGGGTAGTGACATATTCCTGGAGATATATTTCTTGGGTAGTGACATATTCCTGGAGATATATTTCTTGGGTAGTGACATATTCCTGGAGATATATTTCTTGGGTAGTGACATATTCCTGGAGATATATTTCTTGGGTAGTGACATATTCCTGGAGATATATTTCTTGGGTAGTGACATATTCCTGGAGATATATTTCTTGGGTAGTGACATATTCCTGGAGATATATTTCTTGGGTAGTGACATATTCCTGGAGATATATTTCTTGGGTAGTGACATATTCCTGGAGATATATTTCTTGGGTAGTGACATATTCCTGGAGATATATTTCTTGGGTAGTGACATATTCCTGGAGATATATTTCTTGGGTAGTGACATATTCCTGGAGATATATTTCTTGGGTAGTGACATATTCCTGGAGATATATTTCTTGGGTAGTGGCATATTCCTGGAGATATATTTCTTGGGTAGTGACATATTCCTGGAGATATATTTCTTGGGTAGTGGCATATTCCTGGAGATATATTTCTTGGGTAGTGACATATTCCTGGAGATATATTTCTTGGGTAGTGACATATTCCTGGAGATATATTTCTTGGGTAGTGGCATATTCCTGGAGATATATTTCTTGGGTAGTGACATATTCCTGGAGATATATTTCTTGGGTAGTGACATATTCCTGGAGATATATTTCTTGGGTAGTGGCATATTCCTGGAGATATATTTCTTGGGTAGTGACATATTCCTGGAGATATATTTCTTGGGTAGTGACATATTCCTGGAGATATATTTCTTGGGTAGTGACATATTCCTGGAGATATATTTCTTGGGTAGTGACATATTCCTGGAGATATATTTCTTGGGTAGTGACATATTCCTGGAGATATATTTCTTGGGTAGTGACATATTCCTGGAGATATATTTCTTGGGTAGTGACATATTCCTGGAGATATATTTCTTGGGTAGTGACATATTCCTGGATATATATTTTCAGTTTTGAAGGCGGATGGAGTTTTAGATGCAGATTGTATATTTGCAAAATTGCTAGAAGTCAAGTGTCACGAACCGGATTAAAGGAGTTAGCGATACTGACAAAACTTTGGCGAAGTTTTGCCTCTGCCACCCTGTATGGGAAAAGTGGTGACGCTTATTTAGTTTGGTTTAGTTGTGTGGCAACGGGAGAATATACCGAGAATTTTTGACGAGAAATCCTGGTAAATTCATAGAGAAAGGCGAGCAGTGAGGCTACGCTTGTACAAAGTGATCTTATCTCTAATAAGAGATTTCTTCCAAAATTATTTAGGGAGAAAATATATGTTCTATTAAGATGGTCCGAGGTTATCCAACTAATATTGTAAATGAGAAAGTGTGTATGTTTGGATGTTTGTGTGGTTGTGCCTAAATCGCGCTAAAACGGCTGAACGGATTCAAATGAAATTTAGCAAAGAGAGTTTATGAGCTAGTTAAACGCATAGGATACTTTTTATCCGACTGCACCAGAAGGAGGGCAATGTTATCCCGATAAATGATACTCCCTAGGAACACGCAGTTGAAGTTGCGGGGATCAGCTAGTCTAAAATAAGTTAATGTGACATTACCTTTAGAAACCGGCCATTAACATACTAGAAAACGTCGTTACGTCGTTATGTCGTTATGAACGCGCCCTCGCCTGCACTTTAGTCGTCTGCCCTGTAAATGCATTATGCCACTGAAACCTCACTGACGGCCGTCCGCCCGCCCCTGAAAGGCACAGCCTGGGCGGGCGGCGAGCATCGTTGTACCAAGTTTCAAACTGGAACCTGCTTAAGTTGGATTTTCATTGTAAACTGTTCTGTTATTTTTTGATTTCAGCAACAAGGCGATAAGTTTTAAAATAAACGGTCAAGTACGAGTCGGACTCGCGTACGAAGGGTTCCGTACCACCGCACAGTGGTATTCAAGTTTCTTGAAAGAGGGTTAGGTATCTTTAATTTTCCTGAGTATATAGGTAGCAAAATGTTGTTTACAAAGTTCTCATACATTTAAATTCAATGACATAACATTACATAGCGTCACGCCTTTTCCCATACGGGTTCACAGATGAACAATTTGCCAACTTTGAGCCAGTTATGCAATTCTACATTTTGCGTGACAGGGGGCTAGCCCATAGCCACAGCTATGGAGTAATGAGGTAAGGTTTCCTCAGGATGTTTTCGATCACCATTAGAACGTCCGTATAATGTACTTAAGATAAATTAACTATCTCATTGGTACATGGTCAGGAATCGAACCTGCATCTCCTGTGTGAGAAGCAAGCTTGAAACCCATTAGACCTCGGAGCTCAATGTCAATGTATGTAACCAGGTTCATTATAATTCTTCTCTATATTTTCCTATAATATTTAATTACGTAAATCTTACATACGTTTTAGAGATTAGGGGTTTTTTATTTGTATTTCTTCTTAAATTTTTAAAACTAAGCATTTCAAAGTTAGGAAAAAATCATATTTAAAATCACTGCAACAAGCCCTTTCATTGACATGTCACACGATATACACTGACGAGCAATGAAAAAGTTCCACCCACAAAATGCCGACAAACACCTTAATAGCTCCTAAAACATAGAACCTAGCTTCATAAATTAAAAAGTATTTTTTTTTTAACTTTTTTTTTTAATTCAATATTGCAGACGGCATCATTTAGCTAGCCTTTCCCGTTTAGGAGTAATTTGGTGCTATGACACTGGAACTTTTTCATTGCTTGTCAGTGTAGTTAAAGTTTTTTCTTTTATTTTACCCCCAAAATTCAAAATGTATTTGCTTACGTTCGTGTTTGGGTCACTTAAATACATAAGTGTACCAAATTTCAACTTAACCAATTCAGAATTCGGTTGTTTAATATTACTTTTACATATCTAAGACCAACACACGAGTGATCTTTATAGTGGTTTAGTTTTTCCTTTTTACAGTACAGAACAGAACAAGTACAGAACCCTAAAAACTAAAACCCGACTTCTAAAACATCGCGTTCTAAAGAGTATGTATTCAACTAATTCAGCTTATATTATAAAAGTGAAAGTAGTGATACTAGGATGTTTGTGTGTCTGGATATTTGGATGTTTGTGTGTTTGTGCCTCAATCACGTTGAAACGGCTGAATGGATTTGAATGAAATTTAGCACAGATATAGTTTATGAGCTAGAATAACAAAAATATTACTTTTTATCCGACTGCACCAGAAGGAGGGTAAAGTTACCTCGCTAATGGTAAATCCTAGGAATCCACGCAAACGAAGTTGCGGGCATCAGCTAGTACATATATATATATATAATTTTAGATTCTGCGAATAGACCTTTCATTTGATACCCAACATGGACCTGTTCAAAAATGTTTTACTTTTTAATGCATGAGTTTATGCCCTCTAGAGGCGCCATATTAAATTTTTCGCACCACCCGCTCGAAAATGACACTATATATCAAGCAAACCTTACCTAAAACATTATAAGCTCTAGGCTTTAGCGGTGACAAAAAGTTGTACTGAATTTCATTATGTAACAACCTAGATCACTCCAGGGATTAAAAGATTTTAACTTCTCGTAGTTCTTATTGCTATGGCCTTAAAATCTAATTTCGTGAAATACGCACGGCGCTCACAGCCCCGCTCCCAGGGGCGGGGAAGGTGGCGGCGGAGCGCGGCGGCGGCGGCGGAGCGCGGCGCGGCTCAAACTTATTCGAAAATCGAACACATTTAAATGAATAAAAACCCGCGATTGTTGCAAGACGCTGTTAACTGGACCAATGTATCAAACATACATTTTCACTTTAATAAACTTTAATAAAATGGCATTTTTGAGGTGCGAAAAGTAGAGTTCTTCGGGGACAAAGCTGATTTGTCTTGGGCATGCTTGAATCCCTCACTGCACTAAGGACTCAGTCTTAATTCAAGTCCTTCGTTACGTCCAGTATCGCGCCCGTGACAAAAAACAGTGCTTAATCCCCTTGGTGCATAATCTACTATAGTGTGACGCCACATAGTCTTTAACCAGCGGAAGATCAAGATGCTTGTAATGAAGCCCCAATTCTCAAATTCTGTTCTGTATTGTGTCTCAAATGTGTATCTGTTCTCTGAGAACATCTAAAACATTCACACATTAAAACATAGATACATACCGGTCAAAATCATACCCCTCATTTGGATTTATCGGAGTTGGGTGAAAAACTAACATGGCACTGTTTCACCTACGTGTAGCCAGTTATACAATTCTCCATTTTGCGTGATTGGTGGCTAGCCCTTCGCCACAGCTAAGGAGATAACATATAAAAACAACAATAACAAACAGGGACATGTTTCTACCATGTCGGGGGGAGATGCATTTTTGTAATTACTTTTCATCATCAGTATTTAAAGTCAATGTCATTTATATTCTGCGTAGATTATTATATAGATATTAATTTAAAATTCAAAACACCCCAGAGACATTAATGAAACCTCAAAGCCCATATAATGCAAAAAATCGCAATCGAAAATGGCTAATAAGTTTCTGAAAACCCCCCAAGCGTCAACCATCCCCGGCGGCTGCAGCGCCCCCTGGTGGTCTACAACCGTCAATAATATCTGAGAACTTGCTCTGAAATTATAGCCATTAAATGCAAAAAACCGCATCGAAATCGGGCGAGTAGTTTTTTATGGTAACGGATATGTCGCAGTTGGTTGGTTAAATCAGAGACTTAACTAACTCTCTAGACCGTTAATTAAATACCGACGTTTAACCAAGTCACTAGCATTTTGATTTAAATAAAGCATCGTCGAAAACGCTTAACGATCTGTCTTACCGAAAGCTAGCGTTTTGGAAAACAAGATGGCGTCACGAGAACAGCTGATTTGCACAGCTTATATCAGGGCAAAACATTGTGGTAGCTTAGGTGAACTATAAAAAATACTTAAAACATCAACTTAAGTACACATAAAAAAATATTTATATTGTTTATGTCTTGTTGCCTAGGAACGTTTAGACAACTCGTTAAACGTTTCGTGCACTCACTTGTACAACGGAATTTTAGTGACTTGGTTAAACGTCGGTATTTAATTAACGGTCTAGAGTTAGTTAAGTGTCTGATTTAACCAACCAACTGCGACAGATACACACCTCTAACCCCAAACGCATATACCGCGTCAGTTCCTTTCCGTCGTTCTTGTGAAAAAAAAAGCTTCTTATAGTGTAGTTATACCTTTAGGAAATATACATTTAATATGCCTAGAGAGGGTCAAACTACATATATCTAAGTATGTACTTAAAGTTTATGGTCAAAGTTTAAATTGCTTAGGTAGTTGCGTTTCCGAATATCAGCAAAAGTAAACACGAATTCCCTGCGCTCGTAGTAAAGGCATTGTGAAAAAAATGACACAGGCGAAAGTTTTGTGTTAAATCGGGAAAGTTTGAAGAAAGGAGTTTATCTTACAACAGTACGATAGTAAACAAACGAGTAGAAACAGCCAAATTCAGTTCTTATTTCAAAGCGCGAGATAGGAAAATACAATGCATGGATGTAGAACTTTTCTATTTTACGCGTAATAACGTGCTTTGAGGCCAAAAATTGAGTTGGTACTGAATGATCCCATCGATAAAAAAAATATATTTACAATTTTACTGTACGATTATTTAATCTTTACCGTTCGACACTTCTCGGCTTTTTGATTATTTTTTTAATCGTAAATCAATTACTTAACTGTTTTCAGAATTTATTATACAAGGTGACATTTAATTAGCTGACCATATTTTGGGGAATGAAAGTACCCATCATTATGAAGAACTTTTCCCAAGAAACATATGGTCGCAAATGGAAAAAAAAAATTTTCGTTTGCGATCATATGTTTCATGGGGAAAGTTGTTCATATTGACGGGTACTATCAGTCACTAAAATATGGGCAGCTAATTAAATGTCACTGGTATACAGATATACCTACCACCGTAAGATTGTTAAAACCGTTAGTTGATACACTTATGTTTTTTTCCTCGTTAGTTGGTCAACTAACGACAGATAGTAAACTGTAGCGAACTGCTTACTATATGACGCGATAGTTGATAAATTAACGGTTAAAGCCGTTAAATATTAAACTGGTTTAAGGTATACGAAAAAAAAATGGGGTTTTTTCGAATCCATTTACTGCACCATGAAGTCATCTACAAATTTGATTTTTGGGTTAACGTTTATTGAGTATTTGATTAAGATTTTTACTAAAGGGAAACGCGATTGGATGAAATTTTGTATATAATTTAATTACGAAAACACCTTTTTTTTTCTGTAATTCTGAAATCCTAACTTTTTCCAATGTTGAACTGCGTTCAAAATGTATGTATTCGCAAAATCTCCTAAAAAACTTTTTAACAAAATAGCGTAGTTTATTTTAAACAATTTTTCTGTGGTTTAGCGCTACGTTTTTTCATTTTTTCCCGTTTCCGTCCCTCTCACACTGCGGGTATTTCCGCTTGGAGGAACGGGGACCTTTGCACGGACGAGGTAGCGCCTTAAACTTCAATTGCAAACGAAGTACCAGGGCAAACTGCGGTAGCTTAGGTGAAGTCTAGAGGGGGCGAGCTCAGCGAAGCCCCCGAATAGTCTACGTGTTAGGTTGACATTTAAGAACAAAAGTAACGTAAATTCTAAACTCTGTCAGTCTGGTTTACTATCTATCGATAATTCATCAACTAACGCGTTATTTTATAAACTAACGGTGTTGACTATCTTACGGTGACATATACCCCTCTGTGCCAAATTCCAAGTTTCCAGGACATCTTGATCACTTTCAGCGACTAAAACCGAGAAGTGTCGAACGGTACAGATAAAGTAATCGTACTGTACCAACATTGGCTGTAAAAGAGCTCCGTGGACTAGTGGATTGCAAGCTTTCTTCCCAAGCAGGAGATGCAGGTTCGAATCCCGGTGCTGACCATGTACCAATGAGACAATAATAGTGTAATTTATCTCAAGGTACATCATACGGATGTTCTAAAGGTGTTGGAAAACATCGTGAGGTTACCTTTTGATTGCTTACGTCATGTGATGCCATTGTTACAGTTACAGTTTGTAGGTTTTTTCAGTTAGTTAGTGTAGAATTGCGAGACAACAGTCAACAAGATTTTTTCAAATATGAACCCACTTAGGGGGGCATAGGGGGGGGGGGGGGCACAAACACACACACACACACACACACACATGACAGACAACGCACAGGCTAAACCGGCAGACCTAGAGTAACGAATCTTTGTTAAGGGATTCCTTGGGTGGTGTAAAGTAGCACTAAGAAGGGATTTGGTGAAGTTCCTCCCCTAAGAGGGTAAATGGGGGTTTTATCACGTCATTTTAGTCAATATTCAGAGTAAGTATGCTAATTTTCAGCCAGATATGGCAGATTTCACTTTTAAACCTAACAATCTGACGCAGCAATCTACTATGGCAATTTTTTTTTTGTTGGAGCTGAAAATAATGGAATTACCTATGCCCAGGAGTCAGACCTCTCTGCTATGTTCGGGTCCCTACACATTGAGTGGGCATCAGCTCGTGTAGTATACTGACTAAAACAACTCCTTTGTCTTGTGTGACAGTTATCGATAAAATCAATTTCTCTGTGAGCCATGGCCCTTCTATGGCAACAAGACAAGAACTGATATCAAGTTGCAAATTTTGTTCGTTGGTTAGTTTTGAAGCCGCTCAGAATTTCACTAGTTTTATCCTGGCACTGTCACGCGACGAGATGCGTGTCTATTCCCACTTACCCGTTATTCCCCCAACATGACCCTTAACACGCTCATCGCATGCATAAAAATAAACCCTGCACCGTTGAAATAAAAACCACCCATGTTAAATAAATAGTTCCGTGTATTACAAAGTGTATTTAACTTATCGAGTCAAGTGTTCGTTGGTACCAATTACATGGAGTTAAAATTGATTTAGATTTATGCTAGCAAATTGTTGGGTAGTGTTTCGATTTACAACGTTTTATGATATGCGGTTCAGATTTTACTTATTATTTTTTATTTTTAGGGTTCTGTACCCAAAGGGTAAAAACGGGACCCTATTACCCTATTTGCCAGAGGCAATTATAAGGAGAGCGACATCTTCGGGAGTAAAGTAAAAGGCTTGAGATGCGCGCAAATACTAGACTAATTTAATATAGGAAATACTAAGCCTATATACAACCCACTACAAAACCACGTGATGAATATAAATATACCTTATCTGTGACGGTCGTCAACTTATCTTAACATTACGTGGAAATATGACTAATATAGTCGACGGGCACACCCTAAGATTCCGCTGTCTGTCTGTCTGTCTGTCCGTCTAACACCAGGCTGTATCTCATGAACTGTGATAGGTAGACAGTTGCAATTTTACAGATGATGTATTTCTGTTGCTATAACAACAAATACTAAAAAAAGAGAATAAAATTAATATTTAAGGGGGCTCCCATACAACAATTCTTTCAATACCACATACAAACTTATGAATGCACCTCGTTACGTACATGTAGTGTGAAAGTAGCTACACCAATAACTTTGTAAACAACATTTTGCTATGTTAAATCCAACTATTCACTCCACATCATTCCTATCATTACGTACGGCAGTACGGAACTCTATGTGCGCGAGTCGCACTTGGCCGTTTAAAAAAAATAGGAACGGTACTGTGCATTTTCGCAAACCATTTGTAAACCATTGTTTTAAATTCTAACAGTGTTATCAGCGAGAGGGCAAACAGATACCTTAATACCTTGGACACTATTTACACACATTGATCTAGCCCCAAACTAGGATTCCCTGTATCTTGGGTACTAGACAACGATACACATACCTATATAGATAAATATTATACTTAGAAAGATAAACAACCATGACTAGGGTAGATACAAACATACGTTCTCATCAAACAAATGTTTGCCCCCACCGGGACTCGAACCCGGGACCCTTGGCTTCGTAGGCAGGGTCACTGCCGAGTCGGACATTCGGGTCATCAATTATTTATAACGTTTAAATTTCTCTAAAACACATACCTATGCTTGTTTTTACTTGTTTTATTCCTTCAAAATCTCCAAAGATGTGATAATAGGTAACAGTCATAACTATATAAATATAAAAGTAATCGCAAAATGTTGGTAACAGCGAAACTAGCAAACGGTTAGACCGAATTGGATTAACTTTTCTTTGAACTATTCATAAAGGCCTGAGGAAGGCTCTTACGAAGAGAATAGTATTTTTACACAGAATTGTAAAACGCAAAGGGAAGAGCCGAAAAATCGATAAATTATTTAGTATGGGGAGTTCAAGATGGCGGCATTCCGGGGTTCAGATAAACGAAACCCCGTCGGGGCTTCGCGCATCCAATTCGAAATATGAATTAAGTTCTTCGTCTAAAACTCGAAGCGGCCAGTTCTCTTGACGGGAACTTGAGAATGCGCCATCACTCATGTCCTGCGACGTAAAATGGAACTAAATTCGCTAATCTCACTGGCAAGTCTCACAGGGCAAAACGACGGTGGCGCCGCGGCTATCGGACTTGAATGGTGCGGGAAATCTTTTAGATTTCGAAAAATTCGTATGCGAAGCGCGACGGGCAGCTAGACTGTCTAATGAAACATGAGCCTGGCAAAGCGCGGCAAAAGGGTTCTAACATTTTTGCATGGAGGCTGGCATAGGTACCGTTTTTTTTTTATCTTGATATCTGCGGCCAGAGAAGTACCCGATGTCCATCGATTGAAACACATGTGTGTAATTATGAATTTCTAAAACGATATCCTTTGCGAGAAATCGGAGTTCAAAGTGCAAAAAAGTTGTTTTTGTCGCCCTTTGAAGTTAGATTTCTCGAAAAGTATTTTTTTTAGTTTAGAAATTTATTATTACACATATTTGTTTGTAAAATATTACTCTATCGATCGACACCCGTTTCATCAGTGGCTGCAGAATTCATGATTTTTCTACAGTTAGTATGCCAAAAAATTTACATGCTCTTTAAATAATCAGGTGATAGTATATAATACCAGCAATATTTTGATATTTCACATTTTTTGTGACTGGCATTCCGAAAATTAAAAACTTGCTTGAAGAAAAACTTTTTTAATAATTTTAATAGGTTCAACCACCAGGAAAAAACAAGCTGTAGGTAGCTGGACAAGTTATCAGACGACGTCACGTCGGTATCATCTTCTGATTCTTCTAGTGCCTCTCCACTGGTCAGCCAGCTCAGTATTTTAAATGATTTATAAGCATATATTTATTTTCCTTCATTCTCTAGCTCTAGACTAATATTTCCACCAATTGCCTCTGCTTATACTTACTCCATGAAAGATCTGAAAATAATAAATCAAAGGCATTTATTCGTGTGTGGCCTCATGAACCAAGTGGACCCACTCGAATATAATACAGCGAAACGATCAAAATTATTCGGTCGGAGTATAACCGGCAATGGTTAGCTATGGTTACGGCGATATGACAATTGTTATATCAGAAGTAAACGTGACCAATAGCAACTATGAAACATCCATAGTTTTATATCAGAATTAATTTCATGGTAAAATTGACCATTATTGTGGTATTCGTTGGTACCTAGATGTGGAAATTGAAATATCTTTGAATGCATACAATTATTTCACTTAAGAAGCATTCAAATGTGATATTCCGTTTACAAGGAAATTTCTATGTGATGGCTGCTTTAAAACTTCTTGAAAACAATAAGTGAAACCCACTTTTTATTGTAGAGTACAGTCCTAGTCACAAACTAGCGGTTTAGTACGTGTTATATTTAACATAACATAATGAAAATCTTTATAAATACATGAAAAATACATAGGACAAAAGCAGCACTAGTCCCACAAATAGTCATGGTTGTTTATCTATCTAAGTATAATATTTATCAATATAAGTATGTGAATCGTTGTCTAGTACCCAAGATACAGGGAATCCTAGTTTAGGGCTAGATAAATGTGTGTAAATAGTGTTCAAGGTATTATTATTATTACATTAGGTTTCCCTGTGTCGGGTGTACCAGGCTCTACCAGAATAACACATAGGGTACATGTATTCCTCACGTTTGTTTGGCTACACTAGATATCTAGAGGTCCTCAGTGCACACACGTGGCATACATGTTAGTTGAATGTTGCCAAAATCAATACTCGAGAGATGGACCGAATACTATATGTTGACTCGGAACTTACAATGGAAACTCTATACTGTACCACTTAGGAGTAAAGATTATATAGGATATATATAGGAGGATATTACAATTAATCACTTCATGATGTGGCCAACTGTGATTGAGTAAAAAACTATTACAGGCATATACATGGCTTCTGCCCCGCACTAGGATACCCTGTTTCGTGAGAACCAGAAATAGTCACACACATATTAACATCCATGACCTAGGCTTTTTTTATTTTTCCGGGGATCGAACCCGGGTCCTCCCGCATGGTAGGCAGAGCCACGGACGCAGCGCCACAGACATTGAATAAGAAGTATCATTGAATAAATGCTATTATGTCGCTTTGGAAGTTAAAAAAAAATTGAAAATTAACTGTGGGAGGTTATTGTTTGCTCATAAGTTTGTAATTTTTTTGTAACTATTTAAGAATTACAGCTGTTACGTCTCTTAAAAATAAAAAATAAAACCGGTCAAGTGCGAGTCTAAATCGCGCACGAAGGGTTCCGTACCACCGTTCAATGGAAGCGATGGTGTGGAGTGAATAGTTTGGATTTTACACAGCAAAATATTGTTTACAAAGTTATTGGTGCGGTTACTTTCACACTCCATGTACGTAACCAGGTGCATCCATAAGTTTGTATGTGGTATTGTTGTATGGGAGCCCCCTTAAATATTTCTTTTATCCTGTTTTTTAGTATTTGTTGTTATAGCAGCTACATAAATACATCATCTGTGAAAATTTCATCTGTCTAACTATCACGGTTCGTGAGATACAGCCTGGTGACAGACGGACGGACGGACAGCGGAGGCTTAGTAATAGGGTCCCGTTTGGAACCCTTCGGGTACGGAACCCTAAAAAAGGAATGATTCTAGGGCGAAACACTGCGGTAGCTTATGTAAAGACTAAACTCGGGGCGAGTGCAGCGAAACCCCAAATAGTGCTAGAGTGCTAGTTCAACGCGTATAAGTATAACAGAAAAACACCACGTACTGGAGAATAAAAACATGTTTTCCTTCACAAAATACAAAAATTGCATCTACGCTATGTCAGACACATTATACACGAATACTCTAAAGCTGTACGTATGTAACCTAAAAATTAAACTGTATTCCATTTGTACATAAACGAAAACATAGCACAGCGTCACGACTTTTCCCATACGAGGCACAGTTGCACACGTTTAGTTTGTTATTCAATATTCCATTTAGCATGAAAGGAGAAAGCCTATCGCCGCAGTTAAGTAGATAAAAATTAATGGATTTCAGTAACGCGCTCTCTCCTACCTGCCCCTCTGCTATTTATTAATCTAATACAGAAAGGAAACCTCTAACTAAATGACGACTGAAATGACCTGTGTTGTTGAAAGCTCGTGAAAGCTGAGGAAAGCCGGGAAGTCCGGTGTTGCCATGATTAAAAGTTCAAATTCGGAAAATATTATTTTATATTGAATATTTTTGGGTGCAACATATTTTGTCAATATCCGAGGTAGAGCCCATAATTCATAAAATAGGAGAATAACATTTGAAGTAATAAGTAACTGATACTTACAAAGAACTGCTTAAAAATAGATATCCTCTAGCACACTAGAAAGGAAATGACAAGGAAATGAAATGATTTCAATGATGAAATGAAGGAAATGATAAAAATTAATACACATATAAGAAATTAAAGATTTCTTCAATATACATTATCCATTAGTTTCATAATTGATTAATGGTCAATTAATTAAACAAAATTATAAATGAAGCATTCTCCTTAATTTTATTTTTACGGGTACCATTCAACGCCAGAAAACGCGGTCCCTTGCAACCCACCTCCAATATTTTCATGCTGTGCTATGGGCACGGGTTTCGGCATCCTCATCTGGCCTCCGAGATTTTGACAGCAAACGGTTCAAGCAGCATCTGTTTGACAACGGCACCGCCGCTTGTGGAAAACCACGAGCGCCGGCGCCTATTGCATATTGAAACTGCCAATGAATATTACAACATTATAATGGTTTCTTGAAGAGTTTTGGAAAATAATTTACAAAGGTGTGGCAACACTACCGTCAACAGGCCGCGCGCCCTCAACCCTCGCAGCGCACTTAGCTGATTGCTATCGCCGCCGGTCAAAGGCTTGAGCTTCTCCACCCCTCTATAGGTTATCACCATTGATCACAATTTTTCCTACACTCATATATGGCCTAGGCCGGCGCAGAACAAAGATCTACGTAGTATCTGTTTTTGTTGTCTTGCACACGAGATAAGATAAGATAAGATTTGAGATGCGTTTCTTCAAGCGTCACAATATACAGTCCACAACAAACCACAAGAAATAAGCAAAAAACCGTGTTGACAACAACAGTGGTAGAAATAAAATAACATAAGCAATCCAGGAAATCAATTCATATAAAAAAACACTAAAAAACACACAATTAATATAATTACATATCAAGTGAGCATATCCAGAGCGATATCCTCACATAATGTGAAATTCTATTGTCGACAAAAACAGTAAATGTACCGATAAACTGTGAAGAAGCACCTGGTCGAAGAAGTAATAAAAACAGTAGAAATACCTTGAAACAGTGTAGCAACACTCAATCCTAGCGAAGCACTTAGCTGATTACTACGTCGCCGGACAAAGGACGAGCTGCTCCACTCACAGATTGGGTTTCGCTGGTCTATTATAGAAAGGGAATATTACATAGTCATTTATTTAGAGCTCCACGGTCTACTGGGTTTCACGCTTGCTTCTCACACAGGAGATGCAGTTTCGAATACTGACCATGTACCAATGAGATAATTAATTAATAAAGCTCGTTATCGGACGATCAGTGTTTCGTGGTAGAGGTAGGTAGTAGTAAAACCCATCCATCAACCCGTACTGAGCCAGCGTGGTGGAGTATGGCTTACTCTTACTCGTATCCGGGTAAAGGCCTGTGCCTTTCGGTGGGGACATTATGGGCTACATTTTATTTATTTATTTCACTGTTGATAGCATGAGATTCGAAAGTAAGTCCGTGTATGGGAAAGCTAATTAATATGGGGTATTAAATAACTGGCAATACCTATTATAAACATTTATTCGATGTTTCTTTATGCGTGGCTATCTCATCGCTGCAATTATGAAGTGATCAAGCCATCCTCGTGATGTTTCCCATCACTGACTGTTCTGGTTTAAGGTGATACGTAAAAATACATATAAAATGAATAGCAATATAAACGAAAGTGACAGCGTTAATTACTTCCACAAGAAAGAACAGAAAGCGCAAACAATGCGCCCGACTCCAACTAAAATAACGTAGCGCCAAACCAGATACATATAGAATAAATTACGCTATTTTGTCTTAAAAATGTTCAAGGAGAGTCTACGAATACATGATATCCACATTTTGATTGCAATTTCGCAATGAAATTAGGTAGGATTTCGGAATTACAGGAAAAAATAAAACAATTTGGAGGTCTTTTCGTAATTAAATTGTATCAAAAAAAAATCTTCCAATCGCGTTTTCCTTCTGTGAGAATCTTAATCAAATACTCAATAAACGTTAACCTAAAAATCAAATCTGTAGATGACTTTATGGTGGAGAAAATAGATTCCAAAATAACCCTATTTTTTCGTATCACCTTGAGAAGGGCGGCTGAAAAGTTTGAGTCTAAGGTATTAAAAATGCTGATAGAAATGTATAAAATAATGTTTTTTTAATATAATCTCCCTCTCTTTCTTAATATTTCTTACATTTATTGTATAGGGTTTTAACCCGTAAAAAAATGTTCGCCTTCTAAATGTTCGGGCTTCATCGTTATTGTGCAACCCCGTAAAAGGCGTTAAACTGTATTGGTACTAGTGGCCCTGTGAGCTGCAGTCCTCGAAAGCAACAAAAGAAGCGTTTTTAGGGTTCCGTACCTCAAAAGGTAAAAAAAGGATCACCCGCGTATCCGTCCGTCCGTCTGTCACAGGCACTTTTCTCACATCTCCGTACCCTTAAAGTTTATCGGATGAACAAGTGGAATCATTATAAAAACCACTAAAAGCAAATAATGACTGCATTTTCTTTTAATACCACATACAAACTTATGAATGCACCTGGTCACTTACATGGAGTATGAAAGTAGCCGCACCAATAACTTTGTGAACTACATTTGTCATTGAAAATCCAACCTATTATACATATATACCCGCTATACCTGACGGTCTCCACGAAACCGATGACACCTCATTTCATTGTTTAAATCTGTCAAGCGGTTTGGGCTGTAGTAGGTTTTTTAACATTTTCAATCCAAAATCACAAAAAATAAACACGTAATTATCGAACGTGCCCACAAAAATTCACGAGAATCTGTTGAGAAATGCGACCTATAGAGGAGAAATCCAGACACACGAAAGCATTTTTGCCCAAGCTGAAACGGAGACGCCCGCTTCACTCGGTCGGTCAACAACTGTACCGCCACTAGACCTATGTACATATAATATTAATAATGATACCTTGGACACTATTTACACACATTGATCTATAGTTATAGTTATAGTTTGTCGCGGGCCACTTTTCCGCAACTCGACGTCCTTAATATTGCGCCTATTTTGCGTGACGTGGGTTGGGGGCTCTACTCCTGCCAACCCAGCAGACCTACTTATAAAATTAAAAACCGACTTGGTTTTACATTATATCTCATAACTTTTTGCGGTAGAAGAACTGTATGGCGAGACTTAAATTTTTGTAAATAACAATAATAATAACTTGGACACTATTTACACACATTGATCTAGCCCCAAACTGGGATTCCCTGTATCTTGGGTACTAGACAACGACAACCTACTTATATAGATAAATATTATACTTAGATAGATAAACAACCATGAATAGGGTACAAACATCCGCTCTCATCAAACAAATATTTGCCCCCACCGGGACTCGAACCCGGGACCCTTGGGTTCGTAGGCGGGGTCTTTGCCGACTCGGCCATTAGGGTCGTCCATATGTAAAGTGGTGAGCTGATTCGGAGGCCAAAACAACACTATTCATAGTCGGAACATATAAGTCGGAAGGAATTAGGGATCGTCTTTGACTATCAGGCATTGGAACACATATAAGTATGCAAACAAGAAGTGACGGTCAGTGGCCGGAAACCCGATTTATTGGCCTCATTCTTCAGGTTACCCTATATGAAAAACACCTTTGACGGGCAAGCTAGGGCTGGCGTGTTGTTAAAACAAAGAACCGGTTTCATTTTACAGCCGGGAAATTCAATGCGAAATCTCCACTCGCAGCTAAAAGGTTCCTACTTCAGTTGCCGTACGAGTACTGCTTCAGTACGAGTGCCCTATCATTGTACTGTGGGGCGAGTACTGGAAACAATACGGGAAATATTAAACTGCACAGCAAAAATACTGATTTGCACCGCAAATATCGGGGCAAAATGCTGCGGTAGCTTAGGTGAAGGGTAAAGGGGGTGAACGAAGCGAAGCCTTCTTTATCCTTCGTGTTAGGTTGAACATGTAAGAACAACAAAAAATACTTAAAACATGAATTATTTAAAACATAAAAAGTGTTTTTGTTGATCTTTTTTTGATGTGCAAATAAGTATTTTTGATGTGTGATCAAATATTAGCCAAACAATACTAGCTATAGCTCGTCAAACTAGGCTTACGTAAATAAATAAATAAAAGGGGTGATTGGTATATTCAAATTATTTGTTTTCTTTTTCTGTTCGGCCAGGTTGCGGAACAACATGGGGCGGAATGAATAAGGAAACAAATAAACTAGTGGCTCTGTGAGCTGTAGACCTCGCGAGCGTCACAGGAAAATTGCCTTTTTTAGGGTTCCGTACCCGAAGGTTTCCAAACGGGACCCTATTACTAAGACTCCGCTGTCCGTCCGTCCGTCTGTCACCAGGCTGTATCTCACGAACCGTGATAGTTAGACAGTTGAAATTTTCACAGATGATGTATTTATGTTGCCGCTATAACAACAAATACTAAAAAACAGGATAAAAGAAATATTTAAGGGGGCTCCCATACAACAATTCTTTCAATACCACATACAAACTTATGGATGCACCTGGTTACGTACATGGAGTGTGAAGGTAACCGCACCAATAACTTTGTAAACAATATTTTGCTGTGTAAAATCCAAACTATTCACTCCACACCATCGCTTCCATTGAACGGTGGTACGGAACCCTTCGTGCGCGATTTAGACTCGCACTTGACCGGTTTTTTTCTTTTTTTTAATCTCCTCGCACCACACCCCCGACCCCTTGAAGTTTTTAATAATCCGACAGCATTTTCTTTCAATACCACATACAAAATTATAAATGCCCCTGTTTACGTACATGGAGTATGATAGTAGCCGCACCATTAACTTTGTGAAATATATTTTGTGATCCAAAATCCAATCCATGACTTTTACCCAAAATTATATAGCTAATGTCAAACTCATGGTCTCCATAAATTTTGTCAAAATCTGTCAAGCCGTTTGAACTGTAGTGGATAAAAAAAACAATCCCATATCTCCGCCATTTAAAAAAATACCTGTTAGATCCCAAAGTGCAATCAGGCATTGAGCTGGAAACTTATCACTCTCCGAACTACGCACATTAGTTTAAGTTTTTAGGTTTTGGGATACTCGTGTGAATCTGCAGTTCTCAATGTCAATGTCTCAATTGACGTGATTTATAAATTACATCTTTGCAATGAGCGCTCCATGGTCTAGTGGGTTTTATGCTCGCTTCTCACGCAGGTTTGAATCCGGTGCTGAACATGTACCAAAGAGATAAGTAGTTGTTCCGTGTTTCGGATGACACGTTAAGCTGTAGGGCCCGGGTTCTATCGTTACTTAGGAGTAGTAGTCACAAAGCTGTGTCAGAGGCCCTAGAACAGCTTGAAAACTTCTGACAGTCGGGGTTGCCACTAGCCCGACATCCCTCCACTTTGGAATATGGCTCAATTTTATTCGTATCAAAGAATTTTGCCCCTCGGCGGTGACATCAACGGGCGACATTTATTATTTGCTAGCTGATGCCGGCAACTTCATCTACCTGTTCCTTTTAATTAACATTTACCGAGACAACGTTACCCTCCTTTTGGCGTAGTCGGATAAAAAGTATCCTATTTGTTAATCTAGCTCATAAACAATATCTGTGCTAAATTTTATTAAAATTCGTTAAGCCGTTTTAGCGTGATGGAAGCACAAACACACGAACATCCAAACAACCAATCATCGCTTTTTACAGATTTATAATATCAGTTGGATTTATTATTCTTCCCAATACGGATCCTTGTGGCCCAAGAAATGCCACTTTTTCAAGTTTTGTTCGTCATGCGAGAATAGTGAAATTGGAGTTTAGTTTACAATACTATACGCGCTGCCAACTCCCACGCGCAGTTTGCCTAGACTTCCACTAGACACTCCCACGTTGGAACCCACACTTATAACAAGCGTTGGCGGCAGGATTGCGGCCTTCGGCGTAGAAGGTCAAGGTTGACGGCATGAGTGCGGAGCAGGATTGGAGCTAGGATTGGGCGGCAACAAAAGATAGATACTAATAACGAACGTTGTCAGAAAGTTTTTAATACAAATGTACACGCTTATTCATAATTCATAATTTCAAATAATTATATTGACAAGATATACATTAAAATAGTGTACACAGGCGAGCTTATCTCTAACAAGAGATCTCTTCCAGCAAACCATGTCAGGATGAGATTGGTTAATCACAGAGCACGGGTAGACCGATGTGTACAACATACCTTAAATTACAACTCAATAAACTATATACATAAAATATACATCCTAAATATAAATAAATATTAAATATATATACATATACAAATTATAAATACATAAATACTACCTATATTTCTAAAGAGATAGGAAGTGATTCTTCACACGACTTTTAAAGATATTGAGTACTTATTCCCATTTGGAGTGGCAGAGGCTCATATTTGAAGCCGCCAAATTTAATTAAATGTTTAACTGTTAGGTTAGCCTGTTACTATTTTTTACCTAAAAGTTATGTGATTGTTGTTGTATAAAATGGGGCCTCTCCAAAATTTTTACACGAGTGAAAATATTTGCCATCTTCGTTTCCATCTGTGTCAGAAGAGTGATATCAGACACTACGGGATTAAAGGTACAGCTGCAGCTAACAAAACATCTAATCCGGGTGTTGCACAGCTTTACTACATATATTTATATAGTGATACTGTGAATACTATGCAGATGTTTTGCACGAGATGTACTTGGGTAAATATTAATCAATAACATAAACTAAAATTTTACTTCAATGTGGCATTCTGCACACCTAAATAGATAATGGCAATGTGAAACAATATATCTATATCATATTAGCTGACCCCGTGAGCTTCGCACCACCCAACATTTGATTGCAAAATAAATATTATGGCATACTCTTTCTTAAGCATTGCATTGGCGCAAAAATTAGTAGGTTATAATGTTGGTCGTTAATGCCGCTGTACACTCTCACGCGAGACATCCCTAGGCTAACGTACTATCCGATCAACCCAAGTTGACACCTTGCTGGAATGTAATAACGTAAGAGCGCGGTTCAAAATTTCGAGCTTGTAGGTCTGCTAGAAGTACCTTAGAATTTTGATGATCGGTGACTGAGTCCGTCAGTGAGTCAGTGACAGAATTAAGGAACTTTGACTTGCCGTAGTTTTATATCTACTGGTTCAAATTGAATGTTGTTTAAGGATATATCTAGGTATGTTGAGCTCTAATTGCAATAAAAATTTCAAGTTTCTAGCTTTATCCACAACAAAGTTAACGAGGGGTCGAAAATGCCCTGAATGGCTTCCAGTAAAGAATGGTAACGACTGTGCTCGACGCATCAAAACAAAATCACATTGTCCTGCAAACAATTTTGTAATGCAGGCATAAGTAGGAATTAGTAGGATTATTCTGATGTATAAGCTAGATTATTGTAAAATTTCGTTAAAATCCATTCGTTAGTTTTTGCGTAAAAGAGTAACAAACATCCATACATACGTACTCACAAACTTACCCTTTTATAATATCAGTAGGAAGGATATGGCAGAATTTTTCCCTACTAACTTGACACTTATCAGTATATTTTGGAAAATTTACACAAAATCTTTATAAATTATAGCCTATGTGTCACTCTGATGTATAATCTATATTATTGTGAAATTTCATCAAAATTCACCAGAAGTTTTTACGTAAAAGATTAAGAAACATCCATACCTACATACTCAAAAACTTTCGCGTTTATAATATCAGTAGGATAGTAGGAAAGAAGGAATTTCAATATTTGTCCAAATGTTGTAAGACAAATTTTATGTACTTTAAATACCAGAAGCGATATTAGTAGTTTATGTGACTGCTACACAATGGAGGGCAATAATACTCGAGAGTGAGTTTCACAATAATATCACTTGAGAGCTTAAGTAGCTAGGCTCGTTTCATAAACCCACTCTCGAGTATTAATGCCCTCCATTATGTAGCAATCACATAAACTACTATAGGCTTGAGGTTTATTGGAGCATTGCGTTATATTATATAATAGCGAAACCTGGACCATGACGCAACGAGACGTAGAGTTGGAGAAGATTGGAAAGCATCGGTTGGATGGAAAGAATGAAAAGCAACAAGGAGGTGTTGCAGTTAGTTGGGGGAAAAAGAACTTTAATGGAAACTATCAAAATAGAAGAGGGAAGATGCTGGGACACCTGATACGGCACGACAACTTCCTCCAAACTATACTGGAAGGTTAAATAGAGGGAATAAGGAAGAGAGGTAGACCACGGAGAATATATATGGACTAAGTGAAGGAGAAGATAAATGTATTGTCGTATCAGGACGTCAAGGAGACGGCAGTGTGTAGAAGTGAACCGAAAATAGCGTGGTTTTAAATAATGAATGAATGCAGTATTTTTTAATCTTTGAACGTTCTTCGTAAATTGCGAGAAAAAATTGCCACCGAACTGACGTGAAAATCAGAATTCCAAATATTCACCCACTTATTGTAACGTCTTACAACAAAGTCCATTTTGGGAACTGACTCATAAACACTGACATCACCGGGGTCCATTCTGATTTCCCCTCCTTGATACGTCCATGTCAGTAGGTCTATTTTCATAGGACCGCGGCCGCGCTGTATATCACACTTTGTTCCTATCAACCTGATGTTGCGGGCGTTGTGGCCAACATATTGGCTTTTGGATTGCCACTGTGGGCACTGTGACTACGGCGTTATCGCGACTAGTCTTTGTTTTGCTACATTTCTGAGCCAATGAAGTAGGCAAAAGAGGTAGAGTTCCGAGATGGTATATATATATATGTATATATATATATATGTATGTCATAACTATTATAGAATTGACCATATCATGAAATGGCCAACCATGGTTGAATTAGAAATTTCCTTGAATGAATAAATATTTTAGCGAAAAACATTAATAACAATAATAAGCTACCGAGCTTAGGTGAAGCCTAAGGGGGGAAGCATAGTGAAGCCCCCGAATAGTCTTCGTGTTAGTACGACATGTATGCCATAAAAACATTAGGTAGGACTGAATAAAAATGCTTTAAAAATATATGTTTCATCCTTTTGTATATAATAAATGTAGCCCATTAATATCCCTACCGAGGGGCACGGGCCTTTACTCAGATACGAGTAAAATTGAGCCATACTCCACCACCCTGGCTCGGCTGTAGGGCTAGTGGCTACACCGACTGTCAGAATTTATCAAAATGCCCTATTAGGGCCTCTGACTCAGCTTTACGACCACTACCACCGGGTAGCGATAGTAGCCGGGACCTACAGATTAACGTGTCATCAGAAAACGAGAGCGCTCGAAACAAATGCCACATAGAAACGGACACCCATCCAGTACCCGTCTCAGCCAGATGTTGCCATCCGCACGATCGTTTCCGATCGAATACCGCTAGGCCACCGACGCTTCCTACAGTTTTTTTTTTTTTTATAAAAAAGAAAACAATCTATGCTAGTTTGTCCACCCTACTTCTCCCACAGAGGTCTAATACATAGAAGAGGCCTAAACTACGTTTACTAAGTCTATGACTTTGATACGTTTTCTTTCCAAATTAACAAAATGTTAACCAACATTTTACACCTTATTTTATACTAAACTACATGGGATCGCCTCGCACCGCTCCGCTTTGCTTCGGCTCCAGGTTGTAGTATAAAGTTGTCAACTAACAGCCTAACCTTAGTATTCGGACAGAAAGTGACCTACAGCCACCAATACCGTTCTGTGAAACTACACGAGGACGCCAAATTTGGTGAACATTTAAAACGGTATAAAGGAATCAAAACTTATATGTAAACAATATATTTGTTGCCTTAATAATGTGTAATTGTTTTTTTTTCAGGTGACTACGAATACGATGTGAAGTGGCGAACCGCACAATGCAGTCAGTGTGCTACGCCATCAGGACATGACTTTCTGGAGATAGTGACAGGTACACATTAATGTATTTATCTACACACGTATCATAAACCCTCTTTACTGTGTACAAAAACCGCACGTTACGATCAGCATAATGTTAAACTACTTTGTAAAAAATAATTTCTTATCTCAATATTGAACATTATGACTATAATGTGTAAATTTTCTACATATTATGACATTAAAATTTCGAACGCCGACGCCCGCCTGCGTGCCGCCCCTACTTTGTCTGTGAAGTTGGTACTACAGAACAAGCTAAATAACTCAATGCCACAATGCCGGTCAAACATGCGGTTCCTGAACACATCAAAGAGAGCTTGTGATATGTAACTGTACATAATTAGGCATTATGTATCAGTCACATAAACTACTATTATATAGATTTAATAGTTAATAGAATTACAGTTATGAAGTGTTCAAAAGTAGATCGAAAGAGTAAGAAATCGCACGGATGATGAAGCGCCAGTTTCTTCCTTAGAACTTGGATTTGTTGCACAAATATCCATTCCTCTGTCCAGCAAAAACAAAAATATCAACGATGTGTCAGGTTACCATTAATATACATATAATGATACGGCATCCCGTATGTACTGAACTCCATATTGTTTTGAGGCTAAGAAAAATGGCGCCTCTGTCGGAATTTGTCGGAACCAAGTCGTTACTAAAAATTGTAACGGCGGCGTCAAAGCGTCACGTTGCGTAAATCAGGGGTGATTTGAATTTAGGATGAATAGACACAAAATCAGGAAAGTTGATCTACGGATAACTCTCAAATACTTGACTTTTAAGGTGACTTTGATAGGTGATCAAGAAAAATCTAGCTAAAATTACCTCACTGTTCAATTAATCAAAAGTTGAACCATAATTAATCAACCCACTTAGATAGAGGTACATTAATTGTCAATGCCGTTAAACTATGAAAGATGATGTAATCTCGCAGATAGAGATTAGAAAAGTGACTAGGAGGATCTTGATTTAAAAATAAAAGTAATCATAGAATAAAGTATATTTGATAAAAGTAATCATAGAAAAGAGTGTATTTGATTTCATGTACCTAATTACGACTTGTACGTGAGCGCCACCAATTACTGAGTTAGAAAAATTGGTACCTGATCACCGATTAAGTCATCGTGTAAATAATTAAAAATAGCTAAAAAAGGTCCCATCTTACCGCCGCCATCTTCCTCGTTTCTACTTTTGCTCTATTCATTTTATTTGGAAACCGATAATGAGGCGGCTGTGAAAGTAAAACTATTATTTTTCCTAAGGTTAAGTTTAGATAATAAGCTGGACTCAAAGAACCAACGTTTACACCTACCAAAATCCTGTGAAATAAGTCATCGATTTATAATACTAAAGAACGTTGCTACAAAGTTACGTCAGTCGGATGATAGATTTTCCTTACGGGGATTTATCGAAATCATTTTTTTTATTTTTTTAACTATTTGCAGCAAATAATAATTGTAAATTATATTTCTTACTTATGATAAGTCACTCCTTGTTTTTTTGTATTGTGCCTCCCGCATGATTTACAGCAGTAAACAACGCAGGAAACCATTTTGCTCTGTCATACGTACACGTCTATCGGATGTCACAGTCTGCGCGCGACTGAGAGAGGTTCGTGCTCACTACCAGTATGGCACCATCTAAACGGTGACACTTTTTAGTGCCTGGTACCTGGTGACGGATCCCATATATTCAAGTATGTGCACGTTACAAATAAAATTGTTCTGTTATCAGTTATTATTATCGTGTTTGTGGTAAAGTTGTTCGTAATGATGTCCCTAACAATCCGTTGTGACTACTGATTTGATTATGCCCTGTTTTTGGGATGATGGCAGGTTAGACAAACAATTAAAAAGTAGGATGTCAAAAGTAACAAGATTATCGACAAAAATGCGCTCCAAGGTCACAAACGTCGATTATTAATAATACGACCGACAGCTGACCTCAAAAATTATGACCTCACTTTTGTTTACTTTCATACTGACGAGAAAACGAGCGTCTTGCACATTTCTTAAAAACTATCTATTTTGACTAAGCTGTTTCAATGCGCGCTTCCTAATTAAAAAGGCATAATTTTGAAGAACGCTTTCGTTCCATAATTACTGTTCTTATCATCACCCAACCACAATGTTTTAGCACCAGCGGCGTGTGCTATCTACGGTATACTTTATTTACGATATCGCTCGTAGACACGACCGCCACGGAATGAGCAGAAAAATACTCTTCGACAATATACCCTTACTTGGAAGCTGGGGGAAAGGCGACTTTGTTACTTAGGTGTCAGGGTGTTTGGGCGGTAATTTGAGTACATAGCTGAGTTGGCAGGTTGTATAATTAAGTCGTTTGTATGTGGTGGCACGGAGGCTGCCGTGCGGGGACTATATGGACTCAGGAGTAGGGGTGTGCTCTCGTTTCATTGGAGAGTTGTCGATGAATCTACTTCTGGACTTTTCAACGCTTTGTGCACAATGTCAACACTAGAAATAGGAATAAACTAGCTATACCTACTACTAGGCTCCATGAGGTAAATGTATCTTTTAAAGGGCAATGTATTCGCTTTTACAACAAAATCCCAACGAGTTACAAGAATTGTTTGTAAATAAATTTAAAAATGTTGTTAAAAATCACTTATGTAAAAAGGCTTACTACAAAATATCAGATTATGTAGAAGACAAGAAAGCTTGGGAAGGTGTTTGCTCCAATTCTGTAAAAAATAACGATAAAGCTGGAGGTTTCTAGTCGCCTGTTTGCCTCCAGCATCTAAAACATTGAGGTGACGGAATTCAAATTGAGTTCTATATTTCCCTTTACCATATTTATGTGTTAGTTTAAGATTTGACATTCTCCAAGTGTAACTTATGTGTTTTTTATGGAAATAAACTCTTTATTTTTATTTTTTTATTTTGTGTGGTATCAGAACAATGACACTTTGGATTGACATAAGTATGTACATGCTGTATTCGTTATAAGGTATAGCCAGAGTCTCATTAAGTAAATAAATTTTCGAATCATCGTCTGAGAAAACTCTGAGCCTCGTACACAGTGTTGCCTATCAGCTAGTCATGCGGCCGTAATTCAATTCTCAATTTTGCGTTACGGAGGCTAACCCATCGCCGCATCTTAGGAGATATGACACTTTCCATTACCTTTTAAACGTCAGTATAATGAATAATGTACTGTATGTATTGTAGTATCGATACTTTTACTGCCGCCTATGCGAGAGGTCCCGTGATCAACTCCCGGCTGGAAAAAAAAAACCCTATGTCTTGGATGTTAATATGTGTGTGACGTCGCTGTTTCTGATTCCCAATGTATGTGCCTGTTTGTAAATGTAGATGTAATTATGTTAATGTTTGATAATGTATTTTCGTATCGATACATATCCGCCCACATGATCACCTCACTATCCGGGGCCGCAAGTAATACAGTCCATATAAAAAGTAAACTTACCAGGGCTAAGGAAAATGGTCGCCGGCGCCCTCAATTGGATCATTTCCTTAGAAATTACTCGACGGAAAACTTTATTATGCCATCGGAATTAAATTTATTAGCGTTTGCACCTTGGGAATTAGACTGTGAGGTACTAGTACAGATGTAGTGAATAATCCTTTCCTTTCGTATTTTCTCGGAAATGTTTGTTTTTGTCTTACTACATTTGACATTTGACATTTGACATTGATAAATTAAGTATGCGATTTATTTGATACCTACACGTAATTTAATAATACAGTAATTCATAGACACATCGGCACCATTCGGGTGTTATCGTTGTTCCGAGTTTTGCCGACAGGAAAGGATTATTCACTACATCTGTAACTAGGTTTATGGACGAAGTGCGGCCGCTGTTGGTATTAAAACGAAAACGCTTTTGGAAAATAATTAGCAATTAATTGGAAGTTTGCGTGTTTGGCCAATGGCCAACTGGCTAGCGAAGCATTAATTTTTGAAACAGTTTTAGAATCTGCTTCTTCTTTTTCTTCAGCTATTTTTTTATCCTCCGTTGGGCGTATGCCTTCCCAAGTGACCCCCAATTCATAATTTACGATTTCTTTATTGCACTGCAATTCAACTATACAGACAACTTATAGGGTAAAGGTGTACAAAGGCAGGCTTATCTCTAACAAGATATTTCTTCCAGCAAACCATGGTTGGATGGGAGAAGTGACAGAGACAAATAAATCAAAATGTTCGTGTGGTCTGCCTTATTTCTGGTCCAAGTCGGGCCTGCCCACCTCGCCGAGTCAGAGAGTCAGAGAGTCATTTTTTTATTGAATATAAATAAATAAATTATCTTATTCAACGTCAAAATTATATTTACTTATAACTACAAGTCAATTTTTTTTTATATAAAAAAAGACTACACCGCCTCATGTCCTCGATGCTTCTTTGACATCTAGAAATTTATTTCATTCATTTCCTTGTCAAATCATTGTGTTGAAAGATGTTAGCTTGCGGCCTAAAGGGACCAGCTTCCAGGGCCGTAAAACATATTGTACGCGCAGGTCTTCCCCCGCTCAACCATCACCTTTCCTACCATCTTGGTTTGCTGGAAGAAATCTCTTTTGAGAGATAAGCTCGCCTTTGTACATGTGTTTTCTATTATAAGTTATCTGTGTCTGTTTTGTGTAGTACAATAAAGAAATTAATAACATATTATAAAAATATATATGTTTGCTCACTTGAAATTGTTGTTCGATCAATTAGAGCGCGATTATTGTTATTGCGCACGAGCTGTCTTAAAGCGGCATTTAAATCGGTCCATCCTTCACAGACACACACATACGCAGACAGACTCTCCTACGGATAAAACATATATTTTACTGCCCACCGCTGTGTGCTGCAAGTAGACCATCGATTCGAAGCTTCTCGTTTTATGACGTCGGCAACTAAACCCGCTGAGGTTTAGTACGTGCTTAGCGAAACTTACTGCATTCCTGGAGCCCGATTCCAAAAGAAAAATGTCGGCTCAATGATTATCACTGTGATTGAACAGCCATTTTTCTAGTAGAATCCAGGCCCTTGGCGTCGGTTCTGCTATTTGTGTCTAGGAGCGAGTCTAGAGTCCTATCGCTTGCTGTCGCTTTGATAGCCGGCTGATAAAAATATATTTGCCAAGAAGCAAGTACTTCAGCACAAGTAAAAGAAAAACGTTTTACTCTATCGGGTAGCACATAGCAGCAATCGGGCAATGTGCAAGATAAAAATATTTTGCGGAATAGACATCAATTTTTCGAGTACGTACTTAGGTACTCGAAGCTATAGGTATCGTGTTAATAAGTCGTTAAAAGGACCGAATGTGAAAGCATTTCACCGTAAAGTTTTACCATCGAGAAATTAAGGCGAGAAATTAAAATTTCACATACATAAGGTGGGTCCATACATGTTCTTTTGTCCGTAACGTACCTCCGTATCGTATCAGCGTCGCGATCCAAAAACGCTAGTCTGGACCACAAAATAAATAGGTATAGAAATCAATCTACATACAAGCGCGCTCGAGCAACGCACACATAGATACTGCTCACGGACACGATATCTCAGAGCAGTTCAAACCAGTGCGAGCGTGAGTGCCATCCGCTTGACACGCGCGTCTGTTAATGCAAATAATGCAACAATGGAGCGACGATTTTTTTTTATTATAACTGTTCAGTGGACGGTTGTTTAATTTCAACATTAAACTATGAATTGGCGTTTTTTAAGCTATCAGTGGTTTCGGAAAGTAGCTAGCTCCCTGTATTTCGATGGTTCGTTTTAACGTTATATGTATAGAACAGTTAGGTAGGTAGGTAAGGTCCCCGAATAATATATCTAAAATCGATTTAAATAAATAACAGTTGCCTATTTTTCAATCAGTATAATAAAATAAGTATTAACAAAATTTTTGTTAGGTAGATTCACGCCACCTTACTTACGTAAGTTGAAAACATGTTTTTTTGTTTGTGTAAATATTGTGTTGTTTTTCATGTCATTTGACAGGTGTAAGTCTAAAACGGACAGAGCAATAGAAATTTTGTAACTCGGGTGGTCCGTTTAGAAGTTATCAGGGATTTTTGATAGTGAAAATTGACCAAAGTAAAATTGTGTAGGTATTTTTCTGATCTGTAAACCTTTTTTATTGTAATAGTAATATAATGTTTTCATTCTTCTCGTTTCATTCTTCATAATAAATCATACAACTAGATAGGAACGCCAGTACCACGATAGTTTTTCGTGCATAAGCTGTCGTTGACAACCCTAGAGCGATCGCCGAGCGTAGCTATGAAAAGTGAAGTACATACATGTGGTTGACTTCTGTTCCTATTTATTTTGTGTCTGGACGCCCGGATCGGCAACGATCCGTACCGAACGGGCGTCCAAGCTAGCATTCTTGGATCACGACGCTGATACGCTTTTACGATACGGAGGTACGGTGCGGACAAAAGAACTTGTCGGGACCCACCTTTATGTATTGCAGTGGTTTTGAAGAAAAAAATAAAAAACACAATTTTTGCAATGACCTACGGCAGCGCCTGACGTAACAGCCATTGCCGTGCAAGCTGTTATGAACTTTATTTTAATATGGTTGTGTCTCGTTTTCAACTACTACGAATCGAGTTGCTGATTTTGCCGATAGACGAGCCTTAAGGTGGGGCCAGACATGTTCTGTTGTCTGTAACGTACCTGCGTATCGTATCAGCATCGCGATCGATCGCGATCCAAGAACGCAAGTCTGGACGCCCGGAACGACTGCGATCGAGACGCGCCACACCACCGGCACCGTTCCTTACCAACTGGCGTCCAAACTACCGATTTCGGATCGCGACGCTTATGCGATATAGAGGTACGTTACGGACATAAGAACATGTCTGGACCCACCTCTAAGTTCAAAATGACTGCACCCGCAGTGATAACATGCGGCACTTATACTCACATATGCTTGTTTGAGAAATATTTGATAACCTGCTGACACACAAGCAAATACTCTTATCCACGAAAATTTATAAATATGGACAGTTCAACTTGTTTCTAAAGGGGAAATATTAAAACGCACATCAAAAATACTGATTTGCGCAGCAAATATCAGGGCAAAATGCTGCGGTAGCTTAGGTGAAGGGTAAAGGGGTGAGCGAAGCGAAGCCCCCTTTATCCTTCGTGTTAGGTTGAACATGCAAGAGCAACAAAAATTCTTTTTAAACTTGAGTACATATAAAATATTTAAAATATGAAAAGTGTTTTTGCTGTGCAAATCAGTATTTTTGATGTGTGATTAAATATGTGATTATTTATTTATAAATATGAATAGTTCAACTTGTTGCTAAAGGGTGGAACATAAAAGTGTAGTCTTTTAGTGGTTATTTGAGGCATTATTTTGAGAACTATCACTATGAAACCAATTAAATCAGAGCAAATTTATTATTCACTTGCCTATCAATCAATCAAATATCTTTATTACTGTAGAAATTTACATATGCTTAGCAAACGACATTTTTTGCCTCTTCTCTACATTGGACCACTGTGGGAGCAGAAGGGCGTAGAAACTCCCACAGTAATGATAGAATCCCCGGGAAATTATAGAATAATGACATGATTTTAAGATACCTCTGAAGTGGGTCTACCGCCCAAGCCCCGTCGGCTTGATCCTGATACCGACGCTTTAATTGACTTGTTGTCATAATGATAAAGTTCATTCTTGCACGAAACTGTCAAAATGAAGCCGTCACCGATGCCGACGGGGCTTGCGCGGTCAGCATCAGCGATTTCGTCTAATCCCGGAACTGATTTAGTGAAATAACAAAAACAAGGTTTATTGTAGCTGGTCGAAAATAAATGCCAAATAAGCAACCAGTGCGATTCTTGAAATCTACATGGGGTCGTCTCGCTCCGCTCCGCTTCGCTCGGCTCCAGGTAGTCTATGAAGTTGTGACCTAACACAACCTCACTGTACGAGCTATGTCAGCAATCGCACATTAGGCAGTACATTATGCATAGTTTGTAGATATTTAACTAGGCTAACCGAGATAACTTTATTAGAATAAGTAAACAATAAAAGGCATTCTCAAAACAGCAGTCGTTGAGTTTGGAATCAACCAACATTATCTACATATATTGTACACACACTACAGTTTTTGGTCCTTTGAACTAAAGTAAGGACCTCGCGCGCCGTGAAAATAATCCGTCATGTGAAGTCTCAGCAACCAGCACATCAGAGCCCAGCCATCGTGACAGTGTTCTGGGATACAGCTTCAGCTAGCAACAGTCCTACACATTGCCAGGACACAACGACAACCTGGCACACAAGTGGGACACCAGCATATAGCATTCATAATTTTCAAGCACAAGTACCAGTCTCTGCCCACAATACTCGCAACAGAGAGCAAAAACACAAGCGTAGCATTATCGAATTAAGAAGAGCAAGCAATTTTAACGCTTTTGCGCATTATGGAGAGTCTATTACAACAGCAACAACAAGAAATACTTGAAAATATTATAGTTATTAGACAGGAACTTCGGAACGGATTCCCAGGTCCGAAAGACGCGGGATTACCTACGTGAGCAATTGGATAAATTGGACAAACTTTTTACCGAGTTCCAAGCCAACAATCAGAAACTACAAGTCCGCGAAAATGAAAATGAGCCATACTTCGCGGAGAAGCAATTCGAACAATCACGAAAATATGTTGACTCCGTTCGCGACAAGATTGCAACGTTCGATTTCCTACCTCTTCAGCCGCTGGTGAAGAAATCTGATATTTCTGCGATCAAGCTAACCCTCAGGACCGACCCCATCCTCCGGAACTTCGTAGGCGCCGAATGAAATATCGGTACCTGCTGTCCATGCAGCAAACCAACTTCAGGGCATTCAGTAGAGCCGTAAGGAGTTTGAAGGTGGAAGACATTCGCGACAATTGGGTATTGGAAGATGAGCTCAAGAACCTACAGAAACGTTGGAAGACAATAGATTGCCTACACCTACAGATCGACAACATTTTGCAAGGATCGAACGATGAATACGATCAGCAGTTCTACTCTAAAAAAATCAAGAGATCTTTGAATTTAAAACTAGCATCAACGGCCCATTTGGAGCATGCAACGCCTAAGCTGGACATACCAGTTTTCACTGGCAGCTGTGGCCAACATTTGACGACCTCTACATTGAAACAATTCACAATAACAATGGTCTAAGCAAGAACCAGAAGATGCAACATTTGAAAGGAAAGCTGAAGGGAGAACCAGAGCGACTCATTCAGCACTTGCATACTTCATCAGACAACTACGATATGGCATGTGAACTGCTGGTACATAGATACAACAACCCACAGCTTCTCTTCACCAAACACTCGATGTGTTTGGTGAAGAGAAGCTGTGGGTTGTTGTTCCTAAACCAGCCGAACATACAGAAACCAACATCATTCGAAATCAAGCCCCTCTTCGATACATCTTCGAAGTGCATACACGCCATACAGAACCTGGGAATTGACATAGCTACCTGGGACCCTCTGTTGGTACTTCTGATCGCTAAGAAGCTGGACAGCGGACATATATAGACTACAAAGAGTCACGCAAATCGCCTCGCGACATACCAGAGCTTAAAGAGCTTACAAAAAGGAGAAGGAGCCCACGTCACCACAGCTGAAGAAAATCACTCATCATCAAGGATTCAACAAATTCGGAATTACGGGAATTATCCAAAGAAGGAATACCAGGCTTATACATCGCAGACAACCAACAAAGTCTGCCCATTATGTAATCAGAACCACACTCTGTTTCTATGCGACAAGTTCAGTAACAAGGACGCATATGGCAAATTGAGGTTAGTAAGGCAACTGAACGTTTGCCAAAATCATAACACATTACTGCATGATGCAATCTGCAAACGAAGTGTCATTCAACCTACTGCCGCGCGCCCCACTTCAATGGAATCTAGCTCACCTACATTGCCGCAGACCAATAGGAACAGACAACACGCGTAAACTACGTAGCAACCGACAATGAAGAGATAGAAGTATTGGATACTTAGTGGCCTCCGGACAGACAAAAGAGAGCTAAGTAATTGCATCAAGTGTCGTCGCTACAATAAGGAGAGGAACACACAGATCATGGTCGCCCTGCCCAAGCCAAGAGTAACACCATCAAAGGCATTCAGGAGTGGATTTCACTGGGTTTTACAATATCAAGGCGAAAAAAGGACGTGGAGTAAGGACACACAAGGGATACATGGCGGTATTCGTGTGTCTCCCAACGAAGGCCATTCACCTGGAGCTTGTATCCGACCTTTCGACACAAGGATTTCTGGATGCTTTTCGTCGCTTCTGTGCACGACGCAGTACCCCAAGCCACATGTATAATGATAATGGGACCAACTTTGTTGGGGTAAACAGACTCCTCCAGCAAGAATATCAAGCTATCATGGTAACAATCAACGAAAACCTATTTAGAAAAATAAACGATCTTCAAATACAATGGTCGTTCAATTGTCCAGGATTTCCTTCGTCTGGCGGATTAATGGAGGCTGCTGTGAAGAGCTTCAAGCATCACCTACGGAGAGTCATGGGAGAACAAAATTCATATATGAGGAGTTCATCACTCTCCTTCAGCAGATAGAAGCCTGCCTCAACTCCAGACCCCTGGTCAAGCTAACGGAAAACCCGGAGGACGAATATCTGACGCCTGGATACTTCTTAGTTGGAGGTTCATTATTAGCCAGACTACAAACAAATCCTGACAACATGAACCTCATCACGAGATGGCAACTCGTTCAAACCATGAACAAGCAATTTTGGAAGAAGTGGTCCGCCGAATATTTGAACACTCTACAAACAAAAACAAAATGGAGAAGAGTAAGACCAAACCTTCAAGCAGATAATATCGTGCTCATACAAGAAGACAACATATCTCCCGGCAAGTGGCTTCTAGGAAGAATCATCGAGGCACGTCCGCATCGTCACACTTAAAACCAAGAATGGTATCATGAAGGGACCGGTCATCAAACTATCGGTCCTTCCAACAAGAGAGGAGAATAGCAGTAGCCAAGAATCTATAAACAGTAACTCTCATCAGACAACTATCAACAATACAACAGCTGACCTACAAACAAATCAGCCGCGTAATTGCCGAGTCAGGAAACCTACGCTTAACTTCATATCAATGGCGGTTTTACTGTGTCTATATATTGACCCCAGCGAAGAGCTTCTACAACGTGTCCGAGTTCAGTAAAATTCAAGATATATATTTCGAGAAGATGTACGACTTGCATCTCATCAAAGACGATTGGAAACTGATCATCTATTACAATCTGTCTACATACTGGAACGGAATACTCGAAATCGAAGATTATGTCAGTCATATTGAAAATCATCTACAAAAACAATATAAAGGAATCGTATTTCAATTGAAGTACGAGTTAGCAGAAATACAACACTACAAACGCATACTACGCCAAGGTCAAACTGAAAGGCAACATTAAAGGGGTTTCATAAACGGGGTAGGCTACATCGCAATCTCTCTGTTTGGTGTATTGGACGACAGTTTCGCGAGGAAATATGACAAGGATATCGAAAAAATATCCTATAATGAGAACCACCTGCAAGACCTACTCAAGAATCAAACGACCGTAATAGAAGCGCAATCTAACTACTACACCGTAAAGAAGCCATAATGAACAAGCAACAATATGCAGCAACACCTTCAGGAATTCCAGCTAGTAGAGCAACGCTTGCGAGTTAAATACAGCGACGAGTTATTCACACTATCAACACTTCTTACAGCCGAAATTATCATCTTTAATATAAGAAATGTTCAACAAAAACTCATCAATACGATCACAGATCTCACACAAGGTCACCTGGAAGCGCAATTGATACCTCCAGAGCAGTTGGAAGAGCAAGTCAAGATCATTTACAGTAACTTGCCCACCGATTTGACGCCGACACACGGAGGCTCGCAAACTGGTACAAAATAATGCAGACAGCAAAGTGCACTCGAGCTCATTGACCGGGAACGGAATACTCGATATCGGTCAAGGTTGCTCTATCAGAAGCAACACATTCACCATATCAGGACACCACAACTACTTCAGCCACATCAACGTCAGTCCAGCACATTCTGACATCCCCGAGGCATCAATCTTGAACCAGATAGTAAACACCTCAGACATCAAGACGTACAAGGAAGAGGATCACGACGACGACTGGCACAACATCAAAGCCCAGATCGACAGCCTGAACCAACAAGCCTATGCACCATTAACAATACATCTGTATTGTACTCAATCCTGGTACTCATCACTCTGACGGGCATTATCTACGTAATTACGAGATGGCACAGAGCAAGAAAAGGCTACAAAAAACTAGCAGCTGACAGCACCGAACACGTCCCTACGATCCCACACAAGGACATCCAATCGCAGGATTTAACACCGCTGGCGACCACTGAGAGCCCGGGGACTGTACCGAGATCGACGCAGAAGCTGCGCAGGAGTCACTCCGTTAGATTAGAGATACCACATCGTCTCCGTGCAAATCAGCTGACCGCCCGGCCCAAAGTGTATGGAGAAGTGGGTATTAAAGTTGCTCTGATCAAATCGGTTTCATGGTAAAAGTTTATCAAAATTATGTTCACAATACACCTTTATTTTACTCCTTGTATATTGGCAGTGTTGCGGGATCCTGTGATAATAGTATACTGGTGCCCCACCAAATGTGGATAAAAACCTCTCGGTAATTAGTTCTTAATTTTCCACGTGTGAAATTTTGGAAACTATTATCGGATCGAATTCTTCAACCAAAAACAACTTAAATGAAAGGGAGACCATAAAATTTTACATTTTCTAGTAATAGTAATACTTTGAATCGTTCAGTTGTTCGAAGCACTCCAAAGTCTGTGGATAGCCATTTTCCTAAAAAAAAAAAATGGGAAATATTTAACTAGTCATCAAAAATACTGATTTGCACAGCAAATATCAGGGCAAAATGCCGCGGTAACTTAGGTGAAGGGTAAAGGGAGTAAACGAAGCGAAGCCTCCTTTATCCTTCGTGTTATTTTGAACATGTAAGAACAACAAAAAATACTTAAAACATAAACTTGAGTACACATAAAATATTTAAAACATAATAGTAGTTTATGTGACTGCTGCATAATGGAGGGTATTAAAACTCGAGAGTGGGTTTATGAAACGAGCCGAAGGCGGCGAGTTTCATAATAATATCACTCGAGAGTTTTAATGCCTAATTATGTACAGTTACATACACTAGTTTATCTACACACATATCGTAAGCTCTCTTTGATGTGTTCAGGAACCGCATGTTTGACCGGCATTGTGGTTCTGCAATTGTTTAGCTTGTTCTTTAGTAACAACTTCACGCAGACGGGCGTCGGCGTTCGAAATTTGAATGTCAGTACCAACTTCACAGACAAACTAGGGACGGCACGCGAGTGGGCGTCGGCGTTCGAAATTTGAATGTCATTATATGTAGAAAAACTACACATAATGACCATAATGTGTAGATTTCCAGATACGAAACGAGTTTTTACCAAGTAGTTTAACATAATGCTGATCGTAACGTGCGGTTTTTGAACGCAGTAAAGAGGGTTTATGATACGTGTTTAGATAAAAGTGTTTTTGCTGATCTTTTTTTTGCTGTGCAAATCAGTATTTTTGATGTGCTATTAAATACTGGCCTTTTTAAATTAATTGCAAAAGATAAGGGTTCTTTTTGTATGTTCCTCAGACAATTATGGTTAATGACATGATGATGATGAACATGATTTAAATATAATTTAAATATACAAGTGCTCCGTGGTCTAATGGGTTCCACGCTTGCTTCTCACATAGGAGATGCAGGTTCAATTCCTGACCAATGAGATAATTAATTTATCTTAAGTCATTATGCGGACGTTCTTACGGTGATGGAAAACATTGTGAGTAAACCTTCATTACTCCATGGCTGCGGCGATGGGCTAGCCCCCTGTCACGCAAAACGGAGTACTGAATGAGTGAAGAAGGGGCAGAGCCAAAAACAATAACGGATGTATTTTTGAAATATCATTGAATAGTGATTTAACCAATTCACTAGATTTAGTTCAGGGATTTGGTCAAATGCCTAAATCTGTTTAGGGTATCTAAAAATCGTGTCATTTTTTCATCATTTTATCAAATCCCTTAGGGGCCAAGTCGCTGATTTTATCATATCCTTGCGAACATGGCGTCATGCCTTTTCCCTTACGGGGTGGCAGGGGCACAATTGTGCCCACTTTGAGCCAGTTGTTCGATACTCCATTTTGCGTGACAGGGGCTAGCCCATCGCCGCAGCTCCATAGCCTGGCGATGGGCTTTACTTAACTTCATTACTTAACTTCATTACTCCATAGTAATGAAGTTTTCCTCGCGATGTTTTCCATCACAGTTAGAACGTCCGTATAATAAGACAAATTCATTATCTCATTGGTACATCGAACCTGCATCTCCTGTGTGAGAAGCAAGCGTGAAACCCATTAGACCACGGAGCTCTATAACCAATAACACATTTAACCACCTAGACATCGTCGTTGTTTACTACATGGAACAGAGAAACGGGAGGTAAACCGCTTTTCCAGCCTTGAGACCCGCCATCGTAATCTACATAGAAAAGAGCGCGCGCGGCGGTACACACACATGGAACCACATTTCGTTCCGCGGCAACGCCCACATTGCCGTGTTTTGGGGTGCAGAGGTAGTGCGCAGGGCGGGGGGCAACCACAACCTTTTAGCAGTTCAGATTAGGTTCAAAATAAGAACATCACAATGGCAACCATTTCCAGGCTTTATTTACCTAAGACCAAGACTTGTTTAAGACAACCATGGTAATTAGGGTGCCGTACCTCAAAAGGTAAAATAGGAACCCTTATAGGATCACTCGGGTGTCTGTCCATCTGTATGTCCCAAGCCCTTTTCTTAGGAACTATTAGAGATAGAGTCTTAAACTCTTCTGCGAAAATACTTATCCTGATAACCGTAACGTAATTCAAGTCTAATATGAAAAAAATATTGCCTACAAACAATTGAAGGGTGTAAAATGACAAAACTAAAAAAACACCGTATATTCATATATATATATTTTTATATGGTCTTATAAAAATGTATATATACAGTGTGTCCGCCGGCAGATTTTACACTTCAAATTATCCTGCGACGCCTAGAAAAGCGGTAGACGGGGGGAGCGGGGTATCATTCGGTGCGCAAGTGTTGCGGGTTATTTAGTAGCCATGAGTCAGTGGACCGGAGCGTATCGCGATTTTGCTGTGGAGGCATATTTCGCAAAAAATAATTCAGTGAATGTGGCGAAACGTCGTTTTTGTTTGCACTACGATATTCGAAGAATAAAGGATGGCCCGTCGAACGAGTTGATATGGTCATGGGTAAAGAAGTTCAGGCAAACAGGATCAGCCGAAAATATTACATAGCCTGGTCCTTCAACTTCTGTTTCCACTCCGGAAAACGCAGATCGAGTGAGAGATAAAGTTTTTCGATCTCTGCAAGCGAGTTTTCAGGGACATGAGGACAAGATTGGAAGAATGTGTCCGGGAAAATTGACGCCATTTAAGAGAAGTGATTAAAAAAAAAACCGCATCATTCTACTGTATTATAATAAATAAATAACTTTGAATACTTTAATATTTGAATTTTTATTATTATTCAAAGTGTCTTATATATATATATATATATACAGGGTTACAGGAAAAGTCGACCTAGATCCGTTAAGGGCGTGTAGTACACATCATTTCTAAATGATTTCACTATAGAACCCCCCATCCTAAACTTAACCGTTTTCGAGAAATTCGTTATTGAATTGAATATTTTGAATTTTTTTGACTCTAATGATTATTTTTTTGGTTTTTTACATGAAAAATGAGATGCTTAATGACCTCAATGACTAAAATTGTACATAAGTTAACTAAATAGGTCATTGTAGACGATCGTAATTTAAGAAAATAAGTACAAATTATATATAAAAAAAAAACTTTTCTGGATATCTTAAAAAAATATTATGGCATTTGCTCTGCAGATGTGCTCAAAAACATCTACATTTTATCAGCTATCCAACGAGGTATAACAACCTAGGGTTGTATTTAAACTCATAGAAAAAAACATAGTTGAAAAGGTTCAGGTAGTAGGTCTAACGGGTCCCTCGGCTATTGTCCTTCAAGTTAATCCGCTGCGTGTGAGCGAGACAACTTACGATTTATGCAAGTGAGAGTGAGAAAAATAATGTGCAAAAACAAGTTTGGGGATACAACATGCCCATTGTTTTGTATTTGGTTGTTTGTTTGCTTGCCATCCATTTTAGTCTGCTCATGCGATTCGTCCATGGTAGATGCGAATTATTGTGCTTTCGGATTCCCACACGACTTGGCTTTGTTTCTGGACTGATTTTTCTAACTGTGACTACTGTTCTTGTTTACTGGACTTTGATTTGTGCTTGTGATACTGGACTGTTGAAAATGGCAACGTACTCGAACGAAGAATATGCGGATATGCTTATCTGCTACGGATACTGCAATTGCTTGTCCGCACGAGCTCGGACTGAGTACATACGACGCTATCCCGACCGTCGAGTACTTGATATGAGCGTTTTCGATGGAGTTTACCGACGACTTCGTGAAACTGGCTCTGTTTCGCGACTTAGGAAGACCACGTGTCATTGATGACGACGAGGAACAAGACAACGAAATCGTAGAACGGTTCAGAAGAGACCCAACCACTTCGACCAATATTGTTGCCCGTGAACTGGGCCTAACTCAGTGGAAAGTGTGGTTTACTGTTCATACGGCAGGCCTGTATCCATACCACTACACGCCGGTACATGAAATAGAAGGAGGAGATCCCGCGAGACGTATGGACTTCTGCAGATTTGTGCTCAATGCAGATATCGAGGACCCGAATTTCCTAAAATTAATATTGTGGACAGATGAATCCAAATTCGATAAGGACGGGATTACTAATTATCATAAAGCACACTTTTGGGCTCCTAAAGAACTAGGCAATCCAAATAAGAAAAGAGTAAAGAGTAAAGAGGGGTCACAACGACGATTTAGTGTAAATATGTGGATGGGCATCATTTCCAACCATTTGATTGGGCCTTACTTTCTTCCAGACAATCTCAATGGTGAAACTTATGAAAATTTCTTAAAAGGTTACTTAGGTGACCTACTAGATGATCTCCCATTACAATTACTGTGGGACATATGGTTTCAACGTGATGGCTGCCCTGCTCATTTCAGAAGAAGCGTTAGGGAATGGTTGGACACTAACTATCCTAACAAATGGATTTGACGAGGTGGGCCTTTACCCTGGCCAGAAAGAAGTCCCGACGATGGATTTTTATGTATGGGGGCACATGAAGAGCCTCGTTTACAGTGAGCCCAACCCCATATCGTCAGTGGAAGTTCTCAAAGAAAGGATAATTAATGCTGCTAACGACATAAGAAGAACATTAACCACTGGTGTAGTGAAAAGTCGATTACGTGAAAGAATGAGAAAATGTGTGCGAAATAGAGGTGGATACGTAGAACATGAACTATAAAATGTTATTCAAAAACATTAGGTGAATAAATGTTATTTTGAACTGATTTATTGTTTCATTTAGCTTAATACAATCACCGACGATCTGTACGCCAACTATGATTTGAGCGTGAGTGACTTTGTATGCGAACTAGCGTTAACAACGCACCGATTACGCTATTTTCCAAACAAAAGCCAGTAACTAGTCACTTACGCTCAACTAATAGTTGGCGTACGGTCATTATTTGTACTATCGACGATCTGAACAAAAAAAAATGCTATAAAAACTGAATGATCTCTAGGTCAGGATAGCGGGACATCGATGGATGGTGAAGGTTGTACCTAGCCGAGGGAGGCCTATGTTCAGTAATGGAAGCCAGTAGGCTGAAATGATGATGCTAAACTTAAGTCAAATTAATTAGATTAAATAAGCGCTATTTATTCTGACTGCCATGTAGCCTTAGAAACTAAGTTTCACCTTTGAGGTTAATAAATGCCCTAAAGTGCTATACCTCGTTGGATAGCTGATAAAATGTAGATGTTTTTAAGCACATCTGCAGAGCAAGTACCTTAATATTTTTTTGAGATATCCAGAAAAGAAAAATATTTTTTTATAATTTGTACTTATTTTCTTAAGTTTCGATCGTCTACAATGACCTATTTGGTTAACTTACGTGCAATTTTAGTCATTGAGGTCATTGAGCATCTCATTCTTCATATAAAAAACCAAAAAAATAATCATTACAGTCAAAAAAATTCAAAATATTCAATTCAAAAGCCGAAAAATTGGGCATTTTCATAACAAAAAAAAAACTCGAATATCTCCAAAACGGTTAAGTTTAGGATGGGGGGTTCCATAGTGAAATCATTTAGAAATGATGTGTACTACACGCCCTTAACGGATCTAGGTCGACTTTTCCTGTAACCCTGTATATATCTATATATATATATATATATATATATATATATATACACATATAATTCAAATCTGCCGGCGGACACCCTGTATATATATTTTTGTTTTATTTGTGATAATTATAGAAGTTATGATAAAATAAGTGGGAAAAATTACCAATCCCCCTTACTCCGAGACTACAGTCTAAAATTATGAAAACAATACACAATGTTCAGGCTTCTCAGCACCTAATGACCTCGTAGGGGCCCATCAGCTACGAGGTAGCGTAACGATCAGTTGCCAAGAAGTGTGAACGTCGGCGATTCACCGAGCTGTAGTAATTGGGTTCGATCTAACCTGGTCTGTGCTTCGGTCCCGTCAACCTCCTGTCTCTCTGCAAGGCCCGGGTGCACATTAGGCTCTTCTTGGTAGACAGGTTCTTCAGCCAACCTCCTATGACTGGCGGGCCAGCTTCAATGAGCACAGTGTTCCAACACAGGTTATGTTACGTGGTAAAACCCAATCGGCCACGAAAATGCAAACTTTATCTGGTTCGGGAAACCACAACACACTCAGCTATATTGACAATCCTGAGGGAGACCCGAATACATTCCAGATGGCCTGCGATTTAATTTCAATACCCTAACCAAAACGCGTTTACATTGCGAGGGCTTTCGTCTGTCAGTTGTCAAACTGCCAGGTTGGCAGCTAACGTCAAATTCAAAATGGCCGTTCCGAAACCATCGATCGAATATCGATTTGGAATCGAACAATCACCCGCCCGGACAGGCACCCACCTGTCCCCTAATCTACGGGCAGCCGAGACAACGTTGCTACCGCTCGTTTTAGAACCGAGCCTCCTACTAGAACCTCTGCAGACCGGGGGGTCCCGTCCTTGCCAGGGAACAAGTTAACAATGCGCCCCCTGCGCCAACGTAGTGGCGGTAGGTTAGCATCCTTAACCAGTACGAGGTCACCAACACTAGGGGGGCTCGTTTTGTCAGTCCACTTAAGGCGCTGTTGTAAGATATGCAGATACTCGAGCGACCAACGCTTCCAGAAATTCTGAGTAAACTGCTGCAACATCTGATACCTTGACAACCGATACAATTTCACTCCCTCGAAGGGGTGCTCGGGCAACGCGTTAAGTGGCTGTCCTATCAAGAAATGGCCTGGGGTCAGAGCCTCCAGGTCATTTGGATCCGAGCTGAGCGGACACAACGGTCGCGAATTGAGAACGGCCTCGATCTTACAAAACAATGTCGCGAGCTCCTCAAAAGTCAGCGCGGTCTGACCTACTATACGCCCCAAGTGCGTCTTAGCTGACTTAACTACGGCCTCAAAAATCCCACCCCAGTGGGGGCAACTCGGTGGGCTGAAGGTCCACTGTATACCCCGACGGGAGAGGGCCGTTCCAATATCCACTTTATTTACATTCAAAAAGTTGACTATCTCTCGTAAGTATCGTTCCGCACCGACGTAGTTAGTGCCGTTATCAGAGCGGATCAAAGTTGGAAGTCCCCTTCGAGAAACAAACCTATCCAAACAAGCAATGAAAGCCTCTGTCGAGAGATCAGCAACGAGCTCGAGATGTACCGCCTTGGTGGATAAACAAACAAACACACATAGGTACGCCTTGTATTGCTTAGCGGTACGCAATCGTGAACTCTTCACCATAAACGGTCCTGCAAAATCCGTACCAACACCTGAAAACGGTCTGACCTCATTCACACGATCAGGGGGCAAGTCCCCCATGAGAGGTTGCATCGTGGCAGCCTTAAGTCGATAACAAGGCATGCACCGAAACACGATGTTCCGTATGACACGGCGGGCAGATAAGATCCAAAACTCCCGCTGGAGCGTGGCCAACAACGCGTTACAGCCAGCATGCGCGTTTTTAATATGACGATCAGTCACCAGCAATTCAACTAACTGTCCCCCCTTGGGGAGCAGAAGTGGGTGACGAGCCGAATACGACAGATTCGCATTGCGCAATCTTCCTCCTACCCGAAGTAACCCGGTCGAATCAACAAAGGGGTTGAGACGCGCGACGGCTCCCTTCAATTTCGAACGTCCACTTCGTATAATCTCCAATTCTGCCCCAAATTTCGAGGACTGTACCAACCGGACCAAATTCAATAGCGACTCGTTTCGCTCTGCCGGAGTCAGAATGGGGTTCAACGTTCGCTGATCGCGAGGAGTACGACAATTTCGAGCGAATCTCCTAATCCAAGTGGACACGTTTATCAACTTGTCAAGTGAGCTATACCGGTCCAGCAGAAACCCGGCGTCAGGGTCCTCAGCCTTCTGGGTAACATGCACGGCCGCTCTGGGGCCATGATCCGAAGATACTACTACATGGCTGTGGGGCCAGTCCGATTCTCTCTTGGCAAGCCAGGGTGGTCCCCACCACAAATGGTGTCTAACGAGTTCAGGAGCCCGACATCCCCTGGATGCACAATCAGACGGGTTCAATTCTCCTGGTACATGTCTCCAGGTCAGTGGGACCTCAGACGACACAATCTGGGAGACACGGTTCGCAACAAAAACCTCTAAGTTATGGACCGAAGCCTTCAGCCAGCACAAAACAATCTGGCTGTCCGTCCAAGCGTACACCGTATCCTCCAAAACCACTGACCCACGAAACACTGTTAGAGTGTGATTCAAAAGTTTGGTCAAAAGAGCAGCCCCGGACAGTTCCAGTTTTGGAATCGTCATCCTTGTCCGAATAGGCGCTACCTTGCTTTTTGCCAAAACCAAACGCACGTCGACCGCCCCGGTGGAGGTGACGGTTCGCAAATAAACCGCTGCCGCAAACCCTCGTTCAGAGGCATCACAAAACCCGTGAAGGGTTGCCCTGTAATCCCCAGCAGGGACCAATTTCCTCGGCAGCGATACATTATTTATGTCCGATAGCGAGGTGAACATTCGCGCCCAATCAGTCAACAAATCACCTGAGAGGTGGGTGTCCCAGGTCAACTGAGCCGCCCATAGCCTTTGCATAAAACATTTGAGAGCAAAGGTGACTGGAGAAATCCATCCATTCGGGTCGAACGTTCTCGCAATCGTTGACAGTACTGACCGCTTCGTCCAGGCCTTCGGTGTTTCTAAAACTACCCGATAGGTAAACTCATCATGGACGGGCCGGTACTGAATTCCAAGCACTGACAACATGTTAGGGTTGTCAGGATTCTCAAAAACGTGCGGGACTTATTGAAACTCATCTGGGAGACCAGCCATCAACTCAGGGGAGTTGGACATCCACTTGCGTAGTTCATAGCCGCCTCGTTCCAGCAATTGAATGAGCTCGTCACGTCGGTCCAGAGCTTCCTCCACACTGGCTGCCCCTGTGCAGACGTCATCGACGTACAAATCTTGCTCCAGGATAGCGGCGGCTCTAGGATAGCTCACACGGTCACGCGACGCCAACTCCCGCAGGGTACGCATCGCCAAATACGGGCTAGACCGTAACCCATACGTGTTCGTGTTTAACTCATAGACCTTGACTGGCTCGGCCGTGGACTCACGCCAAAGTATCAACTGATACCTTCTGTCAGCCGGATGAATTACCGTTTGCCTAAACATCATCCGAATGTCGGCGACAAATACAATCTGGTGCCTCCGAAAGCTCGTGAGAATATCCGAAATATCACGACTCAACTTGGGTCCCGAATGTAGACACTGATTCAGGGACATCCCGTTCGAGGTAGGTGCTGACCCATCAAAAACAACTCGAATCTTGCCGGTAGGGGTTCGTAGGACGGCATGGTGTGGAAGGAAACAATGATCCTCAGATCTCCAGTCCACACCCGATACCGACATGTGTCCTAACGACTCATACTCCCTCATGAAATCAACATATTTTTGTTTAAATACGGCGTCCTTTGTCATCCTACGCTCCATCGACATCAATCTCGTCTCAGCCATCTTCCTAGATTCTCCTAGTGGCGGTCGATCGGCCCTGAAAGGCAGTCGAGTTACAAAACGACCAGAACGAAGGCGACCAGTACTATTCTGGTAAAACAACTCGCACTCTTCTTCGTCTGCGTCGACTCGACGAACGGTGGGAGGTTCCTCTATCTCCCAGAAACGTTGGATAGCGTCTGACAACGCTGAGCCAATAAGTATGCCATCTGACTCGGCAGGCCTAACCATTGGCAATGCCGGACCCATGATCACGTGACCAAACTTAGTATCCACAGCAATCAACCCGTCCGGCTGAAGAACTCGCCGATCCGACAACAGAAACCTACCCAGAACGTCTGCTCCCAGTAGCAGGTCGACCGGGGCTGGAGTGTCAAAATCGGGATCCGCCAACTTGAGTCCTGATGTCAGGAATCGAACGGCCGGATTCAACTTCACCAAGGGGTGTTTGCCCATGACATGCGTCATTACTAAAGCTTGCACGGATGTTTTTGTCAAAATGTCATAACGTGGAGAGAACGTGATCACCGATTGACCAACTACATTCGTAACCGTAACATTCCCCACGCCCCGTATTGATTTATTATACCTATTTACCTTGAGGCCCAACCATTTTGCTAAATCATTCGATACAATGCAGCCCTGAGCTCCAGAATCTAATAGGGCGCGAACGTATGTTGGGTTGCCCGCCAAATCCCAAAGAAGCACAGAGGCGATCGGTAACACCACCGTCTCCGGTTGGGGGGCAACCAATGGTTGGGCCGCAAATTCCTAGCGAGGACCCCCGGGGCCTCACTGTGCCTGTAACCGATCAGGTATGCAGCTATACGCCAGAGGGTCCCATTGTACAAATGGCCCACGCGCAGGTTCCATTCCCAACCTACGATTCCCCGTAAAGGGGGGTGGGCGTGAATTCAACCGTGGCCGCTCCATGAGCGGGGGGGACATCACATGTGACCGACGAGGACGAGGCGACGAGCGGGGCGACAACTGAGGCGGCGTCCGAACCGCAGCCGCATAGCTCGAAGGTGTCCCATGCCACCCGCCCGTTACGGCCTGCTCAACACACCCAATGTCCCGCTGAGTCGGATGCTGAGTCGCAACCGAAAACTCAGGGCCCCCCATGTGATGACCCTGAGTGCGGCCCTGCACCCCTGGGTGGCCACGTGCTTGTGGCCCCATTGCCCGCTGAGTTGGATGCTGAGTCGCAACCGAAAACTCAGGGCCCCCCATGTGATGACCCTGAGTGCGGCCCTGCACCCCTGGGTGGCCACGTGCTTGTGGCCCCATTGCCCGCTGAGTTGGATGCTGAGTCGCAACCGAAAACTCAGGGCCCCCCATGTGATGACCCTGAGTGCGGCCCTGCACCCTAGTACCGCCCTGTGCACGTGGGGACATTGGCCCCTGAGTTGCGCTCCGAGTCGCAAACGAATTCTCAGGGCCCCATGCCGTGTCACCCTGGGTACGGCCCTGTGGTGGCTGTTGGCCGGACCGGTTCATGCACAACAGATTGTTGTGGGCCCCACCACAATATCCGCACATTTTTGTGCGCGTGCAGTCCCTAGCCATGTGTGGCCCGAGGCACAGGAAACACCAGCTCCGCTGCTTGGCCATCCGGCGCCGTCCCTGAACCCTAAGTTCCCCGAACTTATTGCAATTGGCCACAGCATGGCCAATCTGCCTACAACATGGGCAGGTCTCACTATGTGGGGTCAATGCACTCACAGTCCCATACGACTGCCGGTTGGTGCGGTCCTTCCTCGTCGGAGGGCCCCTACTCACAGCGCTCCCGGCAGCTCTCTGTGGCTCCGAAGGATGGGTGACCGTCAACCCCAAATTCTCTGCCCGTCGAGCCTACTCTTCCAAGAATCCGACCAAGTCGGAGAAGGCGGGCAGGTCCTCGGCCGACCTCCCGTGAGACTGTTCGAAACGAGTCTGCACGTCAGCGGGTAGGCGGGAAAGTACAATGTACAACAGTAGGTACGACCATTCACCAACCGGAAGTCCAAGATTCTCTAGAGCCTTGGTGACGGACAACAATGGGTTCAAAACCTCCGTCTGTATGGCCCCGACCTTGTTCACAACCGGGATACTAAACAAACGGTTCAGTTGGGCATCGGCCAACCTCCGTTTGTTGTGGTAACGTCTGACCAACAATTGTCTGGCCGTTTCATAGTTACCCTCCGTAACTGTCAAATGAGCGACCAGCTCCCTAAGCTCACCCCTCAATGCTGCCACCAGCTGAGCCATCTTGACAGACTTGGTAATGTCCGATCGCATGTGCACCAAACTGTCGAACAGATTGATGAAGCTCATCCATTCACCGGACACTCCGTCAGAAGTAGGCATAGTTATGGCAGGTAACCTGGACCCTGAACCCTGAAGCGGCAGAGGTGCTTCAATGTCACCACCATGGCTGGACTCGCGCTGTCTACGTATGTCCGCAGCCTTCTGCGTGATAGCAGCTGCCATCTCCATACATTGGTCGACATCCCCTATCAACCGTGACAGCCTGTCAGGTGCGCAACCATCAACTGATTCCGCCTGCGCGGACAATTCGAGCACCCTATTGTAACGTTCCTTAACGTCCATAGACCGCTCCAATACCACATCATGCCTATCTAAACGGTCTATCAGACCGTGTGTGGAGGAAAACCATCTGAGTTCCTTTGAAACACCCTTCTGGATTTCAGATAACGACATGATCGGAACGATACTTACTCACAATTTGCAGTAACTCAATTTCATTGGACCCTCCAGTCTACAATTCAAACAAGGGAACCCTAAACCACAACTTAAACAATGTTGTTTTCCTTAAACAATAGGAACCGAGTTTTATATCTATATAAATTCTGTAAATACAATTTAGTTTCCCTTTATCACTACAACACACACAGATAGTCAATATTAGTTCAAGTTATAAATTGCTATAACTGAAAACAATGTAATAGCCTGCTATCAATAGATGTAACTACCTATGTTAACCAAAACATTCCTTCAATAGCATTACTGGACCACTAATAGATTGACTAACTGGTAATTCAATGCAATTTTCAATTCAATATCTGTCTATCTACTACCAGCAATAGACCAATAGCTTACAATACTACCAATCTATGTGGATATAGGAACAACAACCCAGTTACCTAATAACCGTCTATACCTACAGATTGATAGTCCCAAATCGTGCCTTCCTGGAGCCCTTGACGGCTGCAAATCTCAGGAAACCACGCTCTGCTACCAAAATGTTTAGGCTTCTCAGCACCTAATGACCTCGTAGGGGCCCATCAGCTACGAGGTAGCGTAACGATCAGTTGCCAAGAAGTGTGAACGTCGGCGATTCACCGAGCTGTAGTAATTGGGTTCGATCTAACCTGGTCTGTGCTTCGGTCCCGTCAACCTCCTGTCTCTCTGCAAGGCCCGGGTGCACCCTAGGCTCTTCTTGGTAGACAGGTTCTTCAGCCAACCTCCTATGACTGGCGGGCCAGCTTCAATGAGCACAGTGTTCCAACACAGGTTATGTTACGTGGTAAAACCCAATCGGCCACGAAAATGTGAACTTTATCTGGTTCGGGAAACCACAACACACTCAGCTATATTGACAATCCTGAGGGAGACCCGAATACATTCCAGATGGCCTGCGATTTAATTTCAATACCCTAACCAAAACGCGTTTACATTGCGAGGGCTTTCGTCTGTCAGTTGTCAAACTGCCAGGTTGGCAGCTAACGTCAAATTCAAAATGGCCGTTCCGAAACCATCGATCGAATATCGATTTGGAATTGAACACACAATATAGAACTTAAGCCAAAGATTACAGGAAATCTTACGGATTTGCTGAAGTTTTTTATTTATCTGTAAACCACATACAAACTTATAAATGCACCTAGTTACGTACATGGAGTATGCAAGTAGCCGCACCAATAATTGTAAACAATATTTTGCTGTATAAAATCTAAACTATTTACTCCACACCATCCCTACCATTGTACGGTGGTACGGAACCCTTCGTGCGCGAGTCCGACTCGCACTTGACTGGTTTTGTTTTTGCGGATCAGTTTAGTTTTCGAAACTGAATCGGCACAGTGTGATTGGTGTCAATTTTTGCCCCACAGTGGGCTTGGCGGATTCCGCCAAAAGTTTCAAGTTAAATTTCGCGTTGTAACGTTTTTTTTATACCTGTCTATTTCTTTCTAGGAACAAACCAGCTAACGAATTAATAATTGTATGCATGTCGTCATGTTAGGACCCCCCAAATGTCAGATCAGTGGATTGTGGCGGAATTCGCCACACTGCGAGAAGAGAGATTCAAAATGGCGTCCCACTGGTGAATAAGACGTCGTGGTAACTAATTACACGGGTTTGATTTTCAAGACCCGGTCAGCCGTCTGCGCTCGAGTAAATTCATTTGAGTTGTGATTATGTGATGTCTCGTGCATCTTGTTTTTTTATGGCCCTCGCATTCCTGGCCGACGCCCTGAGCGGAACAGAGTAGGTAGTAATCATTCGAACAGGGGCATTGTTTACTTACTGATTGCAAGTGTACTGTGCTTGAGATGCTTTGTAATGATGACTTGCTTATTTAGAACCCATTAACTGCAATAAATTGAACCAATCTATTTATAACTGGTACAGTTCACAAAATCACCTTGGTACTCATTTGGTGTCTACTGGGCGGAGATATATGATTGAAAAATGCTACCAAATACTACTGGCTAAAGACACACAAGTATTTATAGTTCAATTTACAATCACAACGGTCAGTGTTTTATTGGATTTACGCAGTGACGATGTTTTTCACTATATTGAGCGTGATTATTTTATTGATTAGTGTCTACTACTTCATCGGGTTCAGCAATGAGAGCTACTGGAGAAAGCGAGGTGCCGCCTATCACAGAAGGAATATGGTTTGGCTGGTCTGGGATTTTGTGACAGGAGACAGATCTCTATTCGAGATATTTGGAGACGTCTACTATGAACATCCTGATGCACCAGCCGTGGGTTCCGCCTCATTTCTGACTCCCACAATCTTCGTGACGCATCCAAAAAATATCCAATACGTCCTCGCTGAGAACTTCAGTGCCTTCTACCATAGGGGCATCGATATGAACAAAAACGACAAACTGGCAAAAAGTGTTATTTTCATGAACGGACACGAATGGAAGCTGATGAGGCAAAAGATGTCACCTCTGTTCACGACCTCAAAACTCAAGAATATGCACTATATCATGGAGAAAAGCGCCGAGGACTTTGTAGATTACTTAAATAACAATTTGGACAAAGCCAACGAAAACGCCTACGGAACGAGTACTTTGTTTTGTTGTGCGGCGATCACTGCCGCTGTCTTTGGTGTAGGCACTGGATCCACTTTCAAATCCCCATTTATGGACGTAGCAATTGCAGCACTAAAACCATCGTGGAGGCTCAGTGTTAAATTTGCTTTTCTTAGTGTTGCTCCCAAATTATATAATATCCTCGACATGAAAGTATTTGGGGAACTTGAAGATATATTTATTGGAGCAATGAAGCAGGTACTGAGGGATCGTGAAAAGGTGAAAGATTCTAAGGCACATGATTTTCTTGATCTTGCTGTCAAATTGCAGCAGGAAGGAACAATGAAGGATGCAGTAACCGGCCATCAATTAGATCCATCAGATGAGCTGATAGCTGCTCAGGGTTTTTTTTTCTTAATAGCTGGTGTGGAACCTTCGGCTACTGGTGTGTTCTTTACGCTTTACGAATTAGCTCGTCACCCAGAAATATTGAAGAAAGTTCAAGATGAGATAGACACGGCATACAAAATAACTGACGGAAGAATAACCTTCGATACAATTATGAATATGAAATATGTTGACCAATGTCTTGAAGAGGCTTTGAGGATGTATCCGCCAATTGGGTTTTTGGGGAGGAAGTGTACTGAAAATAGTGTCCTTCCAGTGGGTAATATACGAGTGGATAAAGATACACTCGTCACGATCCCAGTGATTGCGCTTCAACACGATCCTAAGATCTACCCGAACCCAGCAATGTTTGATCCTGAAAGATTCGGTCCTGATGCTGAGAAGCGACCTAACATGACCTTTCTTTCCTTTGGAGAAGGGAACCGACTTTGTATAGGTATGTTTTTTCAGCTGCATTTAATTGTTTACTTCAATCGACTTTCAACACATGCATGTCCCATCAAGGAGTGTTTTGTGTGTTTTTAGATCTATGGTGTTATCGATATTTTTTGATAAAATGAAAACTAATGAAAATGACAAATGAAAATGAATGAAAACTAATGAAAATGAAAAATGAAAATGAAAATTTATTTCTTTAAACAAAGATTACTAAAATTATTATTTTGGCTATACATTACACGGCACATGGGTATGCTTAGGAATTAATAATCTTTTGTTACATGCTTTTTGAAGAAAACATATGAAGGCTCTCCGTACTAGTAAAATACCACAATACTATACTACGACAGAGCAATAATATCTCTCTAAGTTTTTGCAGTACCGTATTGTTCCCTGTGTATGTTTTACTAAACAAGGGTAACTTATTGTTAGGTATTAAAAGGTGAATGTTGTCTGCATTAGGTTCTACTATACATTATAACAATGATATGTTCTAGTGTAGATTAAGAATTTATAACGTAATGAATGTAGTTATGTGATAATTACTATTAATATATGATACAATGTGAATAATACATTTATAATGGGTATGGTAATATATACATATGAATAATAGATAGATATAATAGATAACAGAAAATGAGTAAGTTAATATAGATTACGATAGATATTTATAGGAGGATAGAATGTTGTCTCACAATGGATTCCATAAACTGCTCCGTTTGGTTATAATCAATCGTCAACAGATACTTGTCAAGCAATTTAGCACACACATAAGAGTTATCTATCATCCTTGATTGTAGAATTTTTTGACACATTTTGTTGTAAAGTGACGGTCCGCGATAGTATGGAAAGGATTGTGCAAATCTAGTACGACACCAAGGTACTTCGTAAACAAGATCTTTCCATCTTTTATCATTTGTATCACGACCAGGTAATTTATGTTGTTTGGTTATTAATGCCTTGATGTATAACTGTCGGATAGTTAGCACTGCAAATTCCCTGTATAACTCCGTCGTATAGGATAGAGGTTTCTTTTTTACAATTAATAACTTTTATGACAGCTCTTTGCGCTCTCTAGTTTCAACAGATTTGTCTTATCAGTCCCTCCTGTGGTCCCTCCCCATGTAGTAATTGAATAGGAAACTATTGATTGACACAGGCAGTAATAGATAGATTTTATTAGAGAAGAATCATTTATATGTCGGATTTTTTTGAAGATACACGTTAGTTTTCTGACTCTACCGGTTAGAGCCTTTATTTGTTCTTTCGAGTTTAAGTGTTGGTCAATATATACACCCAGATATTTGATGCTAGAGCAGGCATTCAGGGAAGGACATGAGCAAGCAGTAGCGTTATGCAGGAGTGAGCTTTGACCACAAAGCTAGAGTCCGGTTGCCCGTTCGATCTCGTACTTAATGCAATATATTTAGTTTTTGTTGCTTAGCCACTTTAGTATATTAGTAAAACCAGTTTCTGCCAATCGGTTTACTACGTCCCGAGAATTCCCGTTAAAAAGCACAACAGTATCATCAGCAAATGTGATAATTTTACAATTTGGTAGCTTTTGGAGGCAAATGTCATTTATATAAACGATAAACAAGGTAGGGAATGTAATGAGTCGTTGCGATGATAATAACTAGACATAGGAAAAGCGATACCCCTACTAATACATTGGTTATACCTATATGTTTAAAGTAAAGTAAATAATAAGTAAAACCAAGTCGGTTAATTTTATCAGTACTTATTAATGGGGGAATATTTATTAATTAGGCCATAAACTAGTTACCTAATTAGTTAACTTACATAAGTTTATTGTGACCGTGTCCATATTAGACATCTTTATTTATTTAATAACATAAGGACTTGGCGATGGCGCTCAGAGTACTAATAGGTAATATGCACCCGCAGATAGTTTGCCAATGATGTCATAGCTCAACAGAAGGTTGTTCAAGGAGTCAAGCATGTACAATCATGAAATTTGCCAGGGGGCGGGGGCTATGAAAGCTCAAGTAAATGGGAAAACGTTTTTTCGTGAGGTTTGACGCGCACTTGACCGGTTATTATTCAATCACCCCGGGGGGCAACGACCCCCCCTTTGGGGACGCCCTTAGTCATAGTAAAACAGTCGCTCGGTTAGTATTTCGATGAGGCTGGGATAGACTTTTTGTCATTCAATTTAATAATAGCCTTTTATCTTGTTTCCAGGTTCCCGTTTTGCCTACCTTCAAATGAAGACGGGTCTGATTCAAGTTCTGCGTAACTTCGACGTTAAAACTAACGATCCTCTTAGTAAGGCTGTGGGTTTTCTGAAGGCTCCCTTTGCCCTAAGACCGGATAAGGGCACTAACTTCCACTTCGTACCGCGAAGAAATGTTCGTTTGTAAATAAATGCATCTCAAATAATATATTTTGTAAACGCGATTATGGAAACGTAACATTTTATTTTTGTTAACGATAAGTAAACATAGATTGAGTTTTGTAGGAAATATGCGATTTTAATGAAATCTGCATATGCTATTTTAATAAAAATTAAGAGTACTGATACTCTTCATATTCATATAATTTATTGGTCCATTGTGTTGCTCAATTGAGTCCCCAATGAACGCTGTTAGGACACTGCAGTAACTCACAAAATAACATATATCTTATACGATTTTTTTAATAAAACAGTATTCTATTGTGTGGGGATAAAATTCATTGCCTTATTATAATTTTTATAATTTTTTTAGATTTATTTTTCCTTTGTTGGCCGGTGCGAGGCAAACCAATGTAGATAGAAAGCCTACACACCTCAGAAATTAGAGTTTCTCTTCGGAGTCTGAGAAAAAAATCTGGATACTTTCATAAACCTTTTATTTTGGCATCCTTAACGTTATCCTAAAAGTCACAATAAATCACATATCCACGTCTCAAGTTATTCACAGTGAAACGTGCAAAAATTTTTTTTTTTACAAATATCTCGCTTTCTATAGTTTCAATGATGATAATAGCATGACATTCTTTAGAAATTGGCATTTATAAATATTTATCTACACAGGTATCATAAACCCTTTTTACTGCGTACAAAAACCGCACGTTAAGATCAGCATAATGTTACTATTTGGTAAAAACTCATTTCTTATCTGAAAAATTACACATTATGACCATAATGTGTAATTTTTCTGCATATTATGACATTCAAATTTCGAACGCCGACGCCCGCCTGCGTGCCGCCCCTAGTTTGTCTGTGAAGTTGGTGCTGACATTCAAATTTCGAACGCCGACGCCCGCCTGCGTGCCGCCCCTAGTTTGTCTGTGAAGTTGGTACTACAGAACAAGCTAAACAACTGCAGAGCCACAATGCCGGTCAAAATGCGGTTCCTGAACAAATCAAAGAGAGCTTATGATATGTGAAAAGATAAACTAGTGTATGTAACTGTACATAATTAGGCATTAAAACTCTCGAGTGATATTATTATGAAACTCGCCTTCGGCTCGTTTCATAACCCCACTCTCGAGTATTAATGACCTCCATTATGTAGCAGTCACATAAACTACTGTTATCTACACACGTATCATAATCCCTCTTTACTGCGAACAAAAAACGCATGTTACGATCAGCATAATGTTAAACTATTTTTTAAAAACTCATTTCTTATCTGAAAAATTACACATTATGACCATAATGTGTAATTTTTCTACATATTATGACATTCAAATTTCGAACGCCGACGCCCACCTGCGTGCCGCACCTAGTTTGTTTGTGAAGTTGGTACTGACATTCAAATTTCGAACGCCGAAGCCCACCTGCGTGCCGCCCCTAGTTTGTCTGTGAAGTTGGTACTACAGAACAAGCTAAACAACTGCAGAGCCACAATGCCGGTCAAACATGCGGTTCCTGAACAAATCAAAGAGAGCTTATGATATGTGAGAAGATAAACTAGTGTATGTAACTGTACATAATTAGGCATTAAAACTCTCGAGTGATATTATTATGAAACTCGCCTTCGGCTCGTTTCATAAACCCACTCTCGAGTATTAATGACCTCCATTATGTAGCAGTCACATAAACTACTGTTATCTACACACGTCTCATAAACCCTCTTTACTGCGTCTAAAAACCGCACATTTCTTAACTGAAAATTTATACATTATGACCATAATGTGTAATTTTTCTACATATCATGACATTCAAATTTCTAACGCCGACACCCGCCTGCGTACGCCCCTAGTTTGTCTATAAAACAGAACAAGCTAAGCAAGAGCAATGATCAATGCCACAATGCCGGTCAAACATGCAGTTCCTGAACACATCAAAGAGAGCTTATGATAAGTGTGTAGATAAACTAGTGTATGTAACTGTACGTAATTAGGCATTAAAACTCTCGAGTGATATTATTATGAAGCTCGCCTTCGGCTCGTTTCATAAACCCAATCTCGAGTTTTAATGCCCTCCATTATGTATCAGTCACATAAACTACTATTACTCTCGCAACTGGTTTTTGATTATCGTACACACTTTTATCGCCACTTCCCCCTCTTAGGGGAGGAATATCGCAAGATCTAGGCAAGACAGGCTAGGGCTCTACAACGCTATATAGGTTGTCCAAAGGCTATGCCATATGGAGGGAAAGTACCTTAAATATTGTAGATAGAGCATTTCACTGAAATAAGACTTTATTTTGTGTCTAAAAACAATTTGAACTGTGTTTAAAGATTTTTTTAATTAACCGGAAATCGAACCCGCCAAGTGAACACAAATACCCTGTATTTTTACGGTTCCGATCGAAAGGCTTAATAATATATTTCCCTGCATTAACAAACCCTCACATTTACGCTGCTCGCACTTTTTCGGCCCAAACGAGACCATAAAGTCCAAATATATGAAATCCCATTCGCACTTCCCATTTTACACACATTGACAGCCTTCCGTGTGGCCCATTTAAAGCAAAACGTTACAGTTTTACAAGTCAAGTTTAAAGCAAAACGTTACAGTTTTACAAGTCAAGTTTAAAGCAAAACGTTACAGTTTTACAAGTCAAGTTTTACTTTTATGAGCTGTTTTATTTTTTATTTATTAACACAGTTTAATGCACAACATTACAGAGTATGTCCAATTCGTTGTATACATACAAATAACATAGATTCCCTTCCATTTGACCCAGATTGAAACATAACAAATTATAGTATCGTACATGTCAGTTCAATAAATTTGAATCATAATAATAGTAATTCAGTAATAAAAATGTCAATACAGTCATTTGGAATAAAAAAAAAACAGTTCATTTTACTTTAATTACATAACACAACCCTGTCACACATTCCCCTCGCAGAACCTTCCATATTCTCGCACAATGTGCCTCCATGCATCACCAAACAAGCGTTGAAGATACTCCACGATTATTTTCATTAACAGTGATTAAATGCGTGGAATATTCACTAACACTGCCAGTTCATGGCCTAGTGGACAGACTGCCACTCAAATAAAATGGCGCAAAAATACAAAATTTATTAATTTTCTCGCAAAAACACAGTTTTTACAATTCCATCTTAGTAATTAGTTTAAGGGTCGGTGGGAGACAGGAGTCCAAAATAATTAAACCCGTGCCCTGGAACTGTAACTTTATACATGTAAATGTAACAGCTTGACTCTAAGTGTCCGTAAATTTTAAGTATACGGCTAAAATTTCAAAATTTCTTTATGACTGTAGATATTTACATATCTCTCTCTTCATTGGACCACGTGAGGGAAGGAGGCGTAGAATCTGCATCCAGGCCTTGTAAAATTGTAACTTTTTGCTTCATGAAATAGGCTTCAGGGTCTCCCCCTGGTATCTTCCATAACGCTATAAATAACCCAATTTTCATGTTGTCTTCTGATTCGGATCCCGGCTGTATGATTTAGCTCGGGATTGGTTTCATCAGTTTCAATAATAATACATATTAGAGCAAAATCTTACAAAAATCTCTTTAGGCCCATAGACAGCTCAACAAGGCTTGCGTTACTAGGGTACTAGACGACGATATATTTAATAGAGATAAATTCTTATGTAAATACATAAAAAACATCTAAGACTAAGAAATAAATATTCATGCTCATCATAAAATTATTTGCCCTTGCCGGGATTCGAAACCAGGTCCGACAGCTTCGTAGGCAGGGTCACTACCCGCTAGGCTAAACCGGTCGTCGGTCGGTATGGTGGCCAGTTGTAGTGTCGGTCAATAGGCCGTGCAAAAAAAACGTACTAATTTTTATTTAATTTTATGTAATTTAAGCCTATTTTAAGAAACTATTACGAATATTTCGATAATTGTTTAGAATTATTTTTAAAATAACACTATTTTTACGGAAATTTCAGTAAGCCTGTAATATTTTTTGATAGGAATATCGGAATTTAGTTAGGAACACAATTATCTTGAAGTGGTTTTCTCCATTTGGTACCATTGTTCTTTTTACATGGCCCAAATCTTTGGGATTTTTCTCAGCTTTTTATGCATTCCGCAGAATATGCTAAATAAATAAATAAATTCAACTTTCATATTCGAACGCGTACATAGATGGACCTCGTATTTGAAATTAAAGAGCCCGTTGTGTCCCACACTGCAGGGCAAATACCTCTCCCGTACCCGAAGGGCGCCAAACGGGACCCTAATACTAAGCCTCTTCTGTCCGTCCGTCCGTCCGTTCGTCTGTCTGAACGCATGCTTTATAGGTAGAGAGTTGAAAACACAGAATGTGTATTTCTGTTACTGCTACAGCAACAAAGACGTAAAAAAAAACAGGTTTCTCAATAAAAGAGACCAGATTTTTTCTGTTTTTTTAAAACGATGTTACGTAACCCTTCGTGTGCAAGTCCGAATCGAACTTGGCCGGTTTTTGTATCACACTAGGCAAACCTGAGCTTCACTGGAGAGTCATCCAGTCTAGTCTACAAACCAGTCTCTGCTACGAAAACTTCGTCTCAGAGAGCTAACTCATTTTATTAGGAAAATAAAAGTATAATAATAAAAACACAAGCAACTTCAAGTTGGAGTGACATGTAATTAGAATTACCATTTTTAACTCTCAAATCTCGAGGGATTTCAATCAGCCGGTAAATGTAGATGGAGGAATATGGGGTGGGGTTATCTATGTCGGCGGCTGATTGTAGAATTGGGCACACCATGATGTGCCGCGCCATATTAAGATATGGCGGCGTTTCTTGAAATACGCCATGTGCCCATACCAAAATCGGGCAGATCGATGAGAATGAAACGTTTGTCGATAATCCCCCTTTAAACGCTTCGCCACATTACGATATGGCCAAAGGATAAAACGTCGCATCGTAAAATAGTTAAAATTTTACGATTGAAGCGGTAAACTTTTGAAAATAATGATCTATACGAAATCTATAAATTAAGTATATAAACCAAATCAAGAAAAGTATGGTGGCCATCACACGGGAGTCGGTGGACTACTATAGGCTATCCAAATATGATATTTTAGAGACTTTTATTATTGTTATTATTGAATTTTGTTTTTAATTGCACACGCTTCGCTCCGCTGCGCTTCGCTACGCTCCGGTTTTGCTTCTTATAAATTCCAACCTGACCTATAACTCAACTGAAAATTAGCCACAATAACCTACTCTAGCCAAACTTGGCTTTTCATTACTTTCAGTCGCAAGCTAGCTCCGCTGGTTGCACATACACGTTCTAACCTAACCCAACTTACTGAGCCAACTCTATTGTCACCCTACTTTTCGATATGCCAATTTATAGGCTGGCAGATCGTTGAACGATGGGCTTGAAAGAATAAGGCGGATTTTACATGGCGGATCAAGAAATGCTGCCATATCATGATATGCCTAGGCACATTAAGATGTGCCGAATTGGAAAATTGGCCTACGACATCCAGACAACATATTCTGGAATGTTCGAGTTTCAGTCTCTGAACGGAAGGCAGTCCTTAGCAACTGTCGTTTCAATCGTGAATCCGTGACACCACAATGCTATGATGCCAGTCAGGGGCCTTATTCCGGTAAACAATGCCGGCTCAGTGACATTGACGCGATTGGTCAAATTTAGGTATCAATAATAGACTTTTTTGTAATCCTAATGACTAATTTATATGATTGGCAATCATTATTACTTTACGGTTACAAATATCATGATCACCAAAATATTTTTTTCCTACCCAAAATGGGTAAATGCTACCTAAAACGATAGTTAAATGATCACCAAAAGTTGCAGAAAATATCAGGGAAAAATACTGCGGTAGCTTAGGTGAAGGGTAAATTCTTCGTGTTAGGTTGAACATGCGAGAACAAGAAAAAATACTTAAAACATTACACAAAACATAAAAATAAGTTTGGTGATCATTTATTTAAACACAATTTGGTGGTCGTTTACTAATTCTGGTGGTAATTTCGAATTTATTGGTAGTAAAATAGGTGCGTTTTTGGTGATCGGTTAAACATAAGCCTACCTTAATTTCTACTACTATTTAATTGGCGCACAAAGGAAAATCCAAACGCCAAATAATTCATACCTAATGTTGACCGACATCGCGTTATTGTCACTAAGCCGTTATTGTGCTACCGAAAAAAGGAACCAAATATCGCTGGTATTTATTTCACCAAACGAATCAGATTGGTTACCCTTTTGAGGCGGGGTAGTGGTTATAATGTCGCTAACATAATCATCACAGCCCGGGAGGGAACCCAGTGGGTTCAACCCACTATCGAGAATGGACCTGACACGTCATTCATCAGTCTTGTTTCCCAGCTATCCGAACTATATCAAACTAAAAATCTTACTGACATCATCTGACATTACTTGGCTTTACCCATGGATAGAACAACTACGGCCCGCGATTTTGTTTATTTATTTATTTATTTACTGATTACAGAGTTTACAGCACATACGATACAAATAAGACAAAAGGTATACTTATCTTTGGCCAATTACAAACTCTCATTATTTAAGATTAAGCAGGTATGATAGAAAACATACAGTTTACATTAAAAATAAAAATTAAATTAAATTAAATTACATCAAAATTACATTATTGTGGTTATCTGAGTGAGTGTGTGTATATGGGACTGTGTGTATGTGAGTATGTGAGGGTGTGTGTATGATAGAGAGAGAGAGAATTAAATGATTATGCAGGAACAGAAGGCAGGCTTACCTTTGATCCTTAAGCAACGACATAATCCATTTTTTGAAGAGCGGCTTTGATAGATGAAAAATGTCCGGGTCGGCAAAGTAATAATCAGCCATCTTTTCATGGCCCCACAGCTGAGTGGTTAAGCCCGGGTGGCGCCAGAAGGTGATATTTACCGGTTAAAGGTTTTGAATTTTATTTAAAACGGCATGAGTTTCAAAATCGCGCTGCCACGTAACCAGTACCAGGGCTTGACAGGTTAATCCACATTTTCTAAGGTAAAGACACTTATCTTAATCTGTAAATGAATAATAGAATGAATGAAATAAATAAGCGTTTGAGAGATGTGACACTGATAATGATGAGAAACGTTCTAAATAAGGCTTTAAATATTGGAAATCCGAACACAAACAGTTAATTTTAGTTCAGTTCGGTTAGATTGTCCGTGGCATCACCGACCAGCTCTGACGGAAGACCAGCGTTGGTTGTAAACCAGCCAGCTTATGCTGAGTCAGGGTCCGTTTTGCGACACACAAGCTTGTTATAGAAAGTTAGTATTAGAAATTTAGTATTAACTAGCTGATGCCCGCAACTTCATCTGCGTGTTCCTAGGAATTATCATTAACCGAGATAACGTTACCCTCCTTCTGGTGCAGTCGGATAAAAAGTATACTATATGTTAATCTAGCTCATCAACTACCTCTGTGCTAGATTTAATTCAAATACGTTCAGCCGTTTTAGCGTGATTGAGGCACAAACACACAAACATCCAAACATCCTTACATCTTAACATCGCTACTTTCACATTTATAATATTAGTAAGATATTAGTGTAAGTGCCTGTCTCGCAAATAAATAATTATTCTATTCTATTCTATTCTATTCTATTCATTTGTGGAATAGGCCCCTCTTGAGACCGGGGACTGACTTTAAAATTTAACTGCTTGGTCACACGCTACAATACTTCTACGGGTAATCCGCTCTACAACAAAAATAAAACTCCGCTTTTTATGACGTCCATATTTCCTGGCGCGCCGGAACATCTTGACAGTCGTATCTATTAGGAGCAATTAAACCCCCCTTCACACCAAGGCCAAGGAGCAAGGAACACCCAGTCTTCGCATTGCCGCGATGGCATTCGCTTTGAATTGCAAATGGCCGTTGCGGTACAACCGAAAATAAACCGTAGCGGCTTCGGAACCACGACTTGTTAGATTCGAGAATCGTCTTGCAGATAACTTGGTGTGTACTTTATCTGCAGCGACCTCTAACCTTCGCGCACGCGACCTGGCGATATCGCGAGCTGGCCGCACATTTGGAATTTAGAATTAGTAGCTTTTGTTCTTTTCTTTTCACCTCGTTTCTAGTACTGGCCAGGTTAGTTTTTTAGCAATTAAACCCTCTCACAAAATTTTACGAGAATCGGTTGAAAAATAATAATAATAATAATACCTTGGACACTATTAACACACATTGATCTAGCCCCAAACTAGGATTCCCTGTATCTTGGGTACTAGACAACGATACACAGGCTTATATAGATAAATACTATACTTAGATAGATAAACAACCATGACTAGGGTACAAACATCCGTTCTCATCAAACAAATATTTGCCCCACCGGGACTCGAACCCGGGACCCTTGGGTTCGAAGGCAGGGTTACTGCCGACTCGGCCATTCGGGTCGTCAAAAATGGGAGCTGTAGAGGAGAACCGCCAGAAATCCGGACAGACGGACATACGAAAGTATTTTTGCACAAGCGGAAATGGAGGCGCTTCGTCGCTCGCTTAATTAAAACACGTGCCTGCCTATGTTTATCTAATGGTTTGATTGTAAATCTCGACTTAAGTATTTGTCAGCCTTCTATCACAGCTGTTAGAACTAGTGGCTCTTCCATTATTTTCCACCCCCGACCCCTTGAAGTTTTATCGCATGAACAAGTGGAATTATTATGGAAACCAATAGCCCGACTCCATTTTCCTTCAATACCACATTAATGCTTATGAATGCACCTGCTTACGCACATGGAGTATGAAAGTAGCCGCACCAATAACTTTGTAAACTCCTTTCTCCGCCATTTTGAAATAAAACCAAAACCGAATAAACCGACAAAATATCTATATAATTATCGAACCTGCTCACACAATTGAGAAATGCGACCTCTAGAGAAGAACAGCCGGAAATCCGGAAAAAACCGGTCAGACGGAAGCATGCCCAAGCTGAAACGGAGACACTTCGCTCCCTTAGCTCGCTCGGTCAATTACATTTGTTTCTTTCTAAGGTAATTGAGTATATTTTTTCTTAACCGTACATTTTGTACGGCCAATTTGGATGATTTTGTTTTGTGGGATGGCAGTGATTCCATGGGCTATGAATGATCACCAAAATATGCGTTGCTTTCTGAAATTAAAATACTTTTTTAATTAAATTTTTTTCCCATTCGAGATCTCGTAAACGGATGGACAATTTAAAAGCATTATGCGAACGGAAAAAACGGGTGGCGGCAACAAATTAAAACGAAATCAAAAAACGTTTTGCGGCAATCAGGTAATTTTGCAATGCGGTTGGCTTCAAAGTCCCACTAATTTGCTTTGTGTTTCGTCTTTGATAAAAATTAGCGATGCGGCGAAGATGAAAGACTTGAATTGGAGCGATGTTATCCCTACTTCACTTATATAGTTCGGCTTATCCGACTTATTTCAAGACGTCTTGGTTTACCACTGACCTCTGTGGTGTGGCAGTTGAGGTCCCGCATCACAAGCGTGTGGTACCCAGTTCGAACCCCGACTGGGGAGAAAAAAAGGGAATATTTTTTCTGTCACCTAAATTTAGATGCAGTGACTGCAGGAGGCATAAGACTGGAGTAGTTGTCATTGTGAAGAGGAGACATATAATCAGCAGTAAGTAAATGTGGGCTGATTCATTGATTGAAATTGGACTGGATTGATTGGACACTAAACTGCAATACCCTAATTATTTACGTTCCATATTGTATATGATCAAATTAATCAAAACGGTCACTAAATACGCCTCACCAAATAATTGTATATAAATAAATGTAGCCAATTAATGTGCCCACCGAGGGACACAGGCTTTTACCCGTATACGAGTAACATTAAGCCCTGGCCTTGGCTCATTGCAGGTTGGTGGAGGGGTTAAACGAACACTACCACGTCGGGACTTACAGCTTAACGTGTCATCCGAAACACTGATCGTCCGATACTGTATATAAGATTAATTAATGGCTACAATTTAAATGATCACCAAAATGATTTTTCGTCCCCAAGACTAAGTATCAAGTAAAATATATGAACTCTATATAAACTAAATGCACTTTGCATTGATGTGCCTTAAAAAAATGCTCTAGGATTCAAAATAAACATACACTCATCAGAATAATTACACATTTTGTATTTAAAATCTTTTTGCTTACCAAAATGGCACCAAAAGTTGTTTTACTAAAAGAGTGTAACATCATTACTGAAATTTAATATATATTTTGGGAAATACACACTATATAAACTGCACATCAAAAATACTGATTTGCACAGCAAGTCTCAGGACAAAATACTGCCGTAGCTTAGGTGAAGGGTTAAGGGGGTGAGCGAAGCAAATCTCCCTTTATCCATCGTGTAAGGTTGAACGTGTAAGGTTGTAAGAACAACATCATTTTTTTTTATTTTTTTTTATTTTAAGCAGAAATTATAAATTTACATCTGACAATAGGTCCACGGAAACCATATAGGTTTGTATGTGGATCCTTATTACGCTAAAATATATGTACAATGTTTAACACATCTGTTTATGTAAGTACACACAACATTTTAAAAATAAATTAAAAACATATCAGGTATGTATTTTTCATGGTTACACAACTTAGGTATTGGTTAGGGATAGGAAAGGGAGGAAAAGTATTTTTTAAGTTTCGCTTTTATGTTTAGCGGAGATATGGTGTTTCTTATGTCAGTGGGTAGTTTGTTTATTAGTCGCGGAATGCAGTAGGCGCGCGTCCGTGTACCGTAGAAATTATTTGCGCGTGTAGTGGTTAGTTTACCTTGGGCCGTACGACGCGTGCCTACGGGGTGATCTATTCTGTGCTGTAGGGTATTGTTGAAGAACTCCTCTTTCAGTAATGTATAATGAAATTTGGTGTGAATAGGGAGTGTATTACAGTAATGGAATAGTTTAGATGAGTTACCTGAATATTCGTATCTGATATTAGGTGGGACAATTATTTTAAGAAGTTTGATTTGCAAGGTGTGTATTTGGTCCAGATATGTTTTGTGGGTACGTCCATAGCTGGAGAGGCCATAAGACACTATGGAGTCAAAGAATGCATTGTATAGCATTATTCGAGTTTTGAATGGTATACGATTTCCAACTATATAAAATGCGGCAATGAGTGCCCTGAGCTTGTCGCATACTCGTTGGATGTGGGGACCCCAGTTAAAAGTACCATCAATCACCAGCCCCAGGTAAGTGTGTCTGTCAACTATCTCAATCGATGGACATTGACAGTCTTTCTTGATGTGCTCATCGTGCATACAATCGTGCGTATGCGCAACAAGCTCATCCGACAGGTTACCCTTTAAATATGGCGATTTAATGAGCATTAATTTGGTCTTTTGGGCATTCAGAGCTAGGCCTACGTCATGGCACCACTTATTGAGGTTGTCAAAATCAAACTGGAGGCCTTGAAGTGCTATGTTTATGTTACTATTGGCGATAATTAGGCATGTGTCGTCTGCAAATTGGTAAGGGGTGCTGAAGCTTAGGACATTTACCATATCGTTGACGTATGTTCTGAAGTGGAGGAGCCCTAGTACAGAACCCTGAGCAGTTCCCTGGGATACCATGGTGGTACGAGTAATACTTTCGCCGACTTTAACACAGTACTGTCTATTTTTTAAGTAATTAGCGCACCAGGTCTGTAACGTTCCTCTGATGCAACATTTTCCAAGTTTGTTTGTGAGCAGATTGTGATCTAATGTATCGAAAGCGCGCGAAAAATCTGTGAAAAGGGCTAGTACCTGTTTCTTATCGTTAAGCGAGCTGTTCACGTGATCCGTGAATTTGGATAATAACGATGTTGTACTTTTTTTTTGCTGGAAGCCAAATTGGTGAGTGTTTATAATATTATTAGATTGGTAGAATTTATGTATCTGCTCACAAACAAACTTCTCAACTATTTTGTCGACTGACGACAGTAGTGTGATGGGACGGTAATCAGCAACGTTGTCCCTTTTACCTTTTTTAATTAAAGGTCTAACGCAACCTAATTTGAGATCATCTGGGTACTTACCCGTGTTTATGCTAGTGTTTATAAGATGCGCGATCGTACCGGCAATTTTGTCACCGATTGCTTTGATGTCGAGGATTTTGATTTTATCTAGACCCGACGCTTTTCTGCTGTTCAGGCCGCGAATAAGTTTGTGGATTGTACGTGGGGTAGCTTTTTTGAACCTCATACTGACGTCCGCGTTATTGCTGAAGCTGTTTTCGTCGACAATGGTATGTTTACATTGCGGGAGGATCTTTTTTACGGATTCGTCAAACTCAATAGCGAATTCATTTGCTATTTCAGTATTTGTAAGGTTTTTTGGTTTAAAAGCGTCCGCTATCGCATAGTCAATACTTTTTGATATTCTGCCGCATATCGAATTTATTATTGTCCATAAATTCTTTGGGTTACTATAGTTATCTTTAATTTTATTTTGGTAGTATAGGTTCCTGTAGTATTCAATTATTTTATTGGATTTGTTTCGTGTCTTGTTATACTGTAGCCTAATTTCATGGTTTGTTGGATTCTTCCTCCAGAGTCCAAAAAGTCCTCTTTTTTCGCAAAGGTTTACAATTTATTGGTTCATCCAGGGTTCGCGATTTCTAATAAGTTCACGATTTTTCTTTAGTCTTATGGACGACTGTAAGGCCTCTTGGAAGGATTTTTTTATGTGTTGAAAAATCTCATCTGCCGTCTGCAAATTATAAGTAAAGTTCCAGTTCAGATCCCACCAATTTTAGACCCATATCGATACTACCAACGCTTAGCAAAATATTTGAAAAACTCATACTTAATCAATTGCAAAGTCATTTTTATCTCAATAATTTAATTCATATTGCTCAGTTTGGTTTCACAAAGGGTCGTTCAACAGCCGATGCTGGTGTTGAACTAATCGACAATATTTTTGATGCCTGAGAAGACGCAATGGATTCAATAGGTGTCTTCTGCGATCTATCCAAGGCTTTTGATTGCGTCCATCATGACACTCTTGTCAGGAAGTTACGCCATTATGGTGTAAAAGATCAGGCACTTGGCCTTCTGGAATCATATCTAACAGATAGGGTTCAGGTGGTCGATGTTAATGGGAAAAGATCACCTGGGTCTTCAATAAGTATGGGCGTACCGCAAGGTTCAATTCTTGGTCCTTTCTTGTTTTTAGTATATATTAATGATTTACCTTACCTTGTTAAAGCAAAACATGGGTTAGTATTGTTTGCCGATGATACTTCTTTGATATTTAAAGTTAAAAGACAGCAATCAAATTATGACGAGGTAAACAATGCTATATCTAGTATAGTGAACTGGTTTACTGTTAACAATTTATTACTTAATGAAAAGAAAACTAAATGTATTAAATTCGTGTTACCCAATGTGAACCCGGTAACTACAGACATATTTATAAAAGGACAGAGATTGGACCTTGTGCAGTCGACTGTCTTTTTTTGGCATTACTTTAGACGCCAAACTACAATGGGATCCTCATATAAATAAATTGTCGAACAGACTGAGTTCGGCAGCGTTCGCAGTTAAAAAAATTAGAGCTCTTACCGACGTAGACACCGCTAGACTAGTCTACTTTAGTTACTTTCATAGTCTAATGACCTATGGTATTTTATTGTGGGGTCACGCTACGAATGCTAATAGTATATTTATTCTGCAGAAACGGGCTGTTCGTGCAATTTATAGATTAGGGCCTAGAGTGTCACTGAGGGAAAAGTTTAAAGAAATCAATATTCTGACATTTGTGTCTCAATATATCTATGACAATCTTGTGTATCTAAAAAGAAATATAACTAATTTTCAGAAGTACAGTGATATACACAATTTTAATACTAGAAATAAAGACAAGTTGGTTGCTTATGTAAGCCGACTACATAAAATTAGTAATTCTTTTAAAGGCAATTGTATACGCTATTACAATTAGGTCCCTACTGATATTAAAAACTTACCTTTAGACAAGTTTAAAAAAATAATAAAACAGAAATTGTATAAAAAAGGTTACTATAGGATATCTGATTACTTAGAGGACAGATGTCCATGGGAATAGATTGTTTGAGTAACAGGCTGTTTCGATATATAATTAGCATTCATTTTGTAATTTGACAATATTTTATTTAAAAAAGGAAACGCAAAAGATGCGACGACTGTGGAGTTTCTTCGGTGAGCTCTTCTCCACAGATTCCGCCATTGTGTTAGTGAACTCACCCAAAAAAATGTAATGACGGATCTAAGTGATGTAACAACATCCTATGGAAATAAATGATTTTTGATTTGATTTGATTTGATTTGATTTGACCAGTCAACATTGCCTAAGTTTTTGAGTAACTCATCACGATTATGTATGACTTATGACTTAATACAACAAACTTAACAAACATAAGTACACATAACATATTATACACACACACACACACACACACACATTAAAGCATAAAAAGTGTTTTTTTTACTCTTTTTTGCTACCCTTCCGTTTTTCTCTACCAATGATTCTTTTTTTACCTACTTTAGTCATGTATGCAGTTTTATTTGGCTATGATATCATATTTTCATAAAATCATAAAACAATAAACAAGTAACATGTGTTTGGAATAAGCAATATTATGATTGGTATTAAAAATAAATTGCACTATCGACACTAAGCTTTTTGTCTCAGCAAATTACTGAATAAAAGGTTCGTCACCTAAATAGTAGAACTTTTACCAAAATGCTAGATCTGTCACCTAATGTAGTTCGTGTTAGATTGACATGCTAGTCGATATAAAAGGTCAAGTGTGAATTTGACTCGCACGTGAATTACCATATTGGATTCCTGTGGGACCTGTGGGATTCCGTACCAACGCACAAAAGTTTTAATGATATTTTTGACTATTTTCATAAATATTATTTTAACTAAGTATTTCAGGTAAATGAAAAAATAATATTTAAGATATTCGTCATGATTATTTTCATCTGACATGCCACACGCTACAGTTTGAAAAGATTAATTTTAATTTCGGGTTTGCCCCCCGAATGTGCCTCGCCAATTTTAACGATAAATTTCTCATTATTTTTCCTGTGAGTCGTCTTGAATATCAGGTATTTTTTTGAAAAAGGATCAGAAGTTTTGAAGATAGGAGATGGGAATTGGTCTTTTGTTTTCTTTTTTCAAAGTTATGAAAAAAATATGTTTGAAATTCTTGCAACAAGCCTTTTAATTTGACGTGTCATGCAAAACAGATTGAATTTTAAATGTTTATTTTCTGAACTGCTACCTAAAATACTAAAAAGGCTTCCGATTTCAAAATTTGCTTAAGTACACGTCACATATATACATAATTGTAGCAAATTTCAACTTAATCGGTTCAAAATTTGGTCGTTTGATATTACTTTTACACAGCTATGACAGATGAGCGAGTGATCCTATTATTGATGCGTTTCTCCTTTTTAAGGTACGAACCCAATTGGTGACCAATTTGTATTTGTTTATTGATACACGTTAGGTGACCAATCTATTATTTAGTTGACAAATCTATAACTTTTAGGTAGGCCACCAATCCAATCATTTGATGCCCAATATTATTTCTCGGTGATTTTTTAAATAATTTTGGGTGACCAACTTTATACAGTTTTGGTGACAGATCTACTATCTTAGGAGCCAACATAATTGAGTAATCTTAAAAGGATCTATTAGGTATTCAATTAAATCATACCAAAAAATAATAATTGTTATTTGATGTATTCATGGTTTCCGCGAGACATGGTATTCCTCTTACCTGTCACGCCAAAGTAGTAAACGTAAGCGCATATATTCCTCTGCCACCTATTCGTGAAAACTCGTCACTCTATGTTGTATGACCCCTCTGAGGTGAGCTCATTTCCTAGACAACAATTGGGAATAGGTAAAAAGTGTACAGAATCAAAGTTGTAGAGATTTTTATTAGCTTTCATTATGTAGTACTAAAAAATCTTATAACGCGTCGTTTTAGAGATGTAATCAAAAAACCAAAAAATTAGATCTATGTCAGGAATTTTAGTTTGTATCCAGTGACTGTTGGTATTTCTTGTATATTCTCAGATACTAAGGATTACCTAGACAACAGCCTCCGTAGTTACCTAAGCGATTTACAGTAACTAAAGAACGGAGTGCTAAAGTAAAGTTAGGATATAACTGAGTTCCGTTTAATTTGCAGAAAATTTCTCTACCGTGATAAACCAGGCTTGGGGGAAGTTGGCCCGCGCGGTGAGGGTTCTGTGTACAATTTGGTGATATACTGGGTGAAACAGAAATTGTTGTCTTATTTCAGAGGGTTGTTAGAGTTTGGGTAATGAAAGAAGAGCTTTTTATACTACAACAAAATTTCGTATATCAAAACTGTCAAAATCCAATAAAAGTGAACACACGCGATTTGAACGATTCGAGTTGATATGCGGTAAGTGTGCGAGGTTATATGATTATTTTCGTTTGACTCGTTCGATGCGTTCGGCGCGGACAAGTGTGCCTGTCTACCTGTAAGGTCTTAAACGCCTTGCGAGGTCCAGTGTTCGATCCCCGGCTAGGGGTAAAGAAAAAAACCCAGGTCTTGGATGTTTATATGTGAGTGATGTCGCTGGTTCTGGTTCCCACGACACAGGTTATTCTAGTGTGGGGCCAGATGCAATGTATGTGCCTGTAAGTAAATGTTTATGTTTATAAATATGGTGTTGCCATGCTGATACGCCGCGATTTCTTTCGATTGCCATACTCTAAGGATGGACTTCATTCAAAACTCAAAAAAAACTCAAAACTCAAAACGTTTATTCTGTAAATAGGCCACAAGGGCACTTTCACATGTCATTTCATTTCATTTTTTACAGAACATTTGGTATTATTATCATATTATCAGAAAAAAAAAGTACTTAATTATTGTTTCTGAGAGATGTAAAGAGTCTCAAATGTCATAATAAAATAATTTAAATATAAATAACAGAGATGTATAGTCTCTTTAGTCAATAATACAATGATAATAGGAGATGTAAATGGTCCCCACAGTCAAGAGTTGTATAATTAAATTAATCTTTGGAGGTGTAAAAGGCCTCCAAGTGTCCAGTAAAAGAAACTCTGGCAGTGAGGATGCTCACAATTAATTAGAACAATTCAGTCCCAAGCATTTTTATCGTCTATGTACTCTTTAATACTGTAGTAAGCTTTAGAAATAAGCCTTTGCTTCTGAACACTCTCACTGTAAAAATGATTATCAGAGCAGCTGCATGATTCAGTTCTCCATTCATACCAACATTCAATCATTGTTTGATATATCAAAAAAAAAAAAGTAGAAATAAAATTAAAAACAAAATTTTAGTACTGGTAAACGCTGCGGCGCGAAACCCTGGAAGAGATCGAAATCAGCGATGAATGCAGAAACGTTACTTTGTTAGTCTCGTTTCGGAAGAGTGTCTTTACCCGACGAATATGTTAGTTTAAAAACAATACACAAAATGGACTATTTAAAAACGCACCGAACGTGGCCACTTCCGTGCCCCTGCCACCCCACACGGGCAAAGAGGTAACACAATCTTGTTTTTAGAAACGATTTAGGTGAGCATAAGAAAGGCCCATTGCCTGTAGCGTCTGGCTGTGAGTCTTGTGTTCAACAATTGCTATACCTAATTGCTTCTATTTGCTACTTATGGTCCGAGGATGTTTTGTTAGTCTTTTGGGACACCATTCCAGACAACTTTCGCTCTGAAATCCTGATCAGGGTAATCGGGACATAAGCTAATCACTTTCCTTTCTCTTTAACCTTTCACCCACGGAATTTTTGAGGCATCGCGATTTGAGCCCCATGCCATGGTAATAAAATTCGGCTTGTGTTTAAACGATTACCAAAAACGCACCTATTTTACTACCAATAAATTCGATATGACTGCCAGAATGGATAAATGTCCACCAAATTGTGTTTGGATAAATGATCACCAAAAACTACCTAAGCTACCGCAGTATTTTGCCCTGATATTTTTTGCAACTTTTGGTGTTCAATTATCCATTTTGGGTAGGAAAAAAATATTTTGGTGATCATTATATTTGTTGCCATAAAATTCCCACTTAAACAATGCGTTTGAAAACAGAACACTAGTTTCTTAAGTCGATCGAAATTTAGTGGATAATCGACTCATTTGCCATACATAAGGTCAGTTTGCGAGTATAGTAATTTGTGTTCAGCATTCAATCGCATCAGCTAATTGTGTTATCAATGAAGATTGTCTGATTGCGAGGATTTCTGTTTTTTTATAATTCCAACTTTTCTTCGTCATCAATTTGCTTTCAGCAAAGATAATTGGACTTTCCCCTTGTTCGCTATCTCCAATCTACAGCGAAAACGAAGCGATTTATGTAATTGACGTTTAGTGTAGGGGGAAACAGCTCTTCACACAAAAAAGTGGCCAAGTGCGAGTCGGATTCGCCCATGAAGGGTTCCGTTGTAGCAAGTTATGTGACTGGATGTTTGTTTTGTAACTTTGTTGTTAATAGTGTTTGTATGAATGATAAAATTATCTTTGCGTATTTTTAATAGATATTTATATCTTGAAAACTGCTAATATTATTTTGTTCAAACCAATTTTCGTTGAACGTGTATATTGAGATATACAGCATTTATTTTTTGTAGATTTTTGGTAAAAATCGTTAAGCGTTAATCGTTCACAGAATACATCTACATACCAAGTTTCAACTGTGTAGTTTAATAGTTTCTGCATAAAGTTGCTGTGACGTACGTACGGACGGACGGACGACTTGACGACTTGACGAAACTATAAGGGTTCCTTGTTTCTCTACGGAACCCTAAAAAGGAGAAGGTTCTCAATCTCTTCTATTTGTTACGCGTTTATTTCGTCAATTATGAATAGATTCTGATGATTATTATTTTTATTGGAAGTATTTACATACTTTAGATTTGGCCCCATACAATTTTTATGAAAATTGATTAAGCGCCTTTTGAAAAAGTTTTGATGAACGAAAGTCGTATTCCAACCGTGGAGAAGAAGGAACCCCTAAAAAGAGGTTTTTCTTAACTTTCATAGATTTCTGTATCGTGCAAGAACACAATAATTCAACTAGCAAACTTGGCCTTACTCTATACTGTTGGCTTACAACTCAAGCTTTAGTCTAGTTCTCGAAATTAGGTACCAAGTTATGTTCGGGTCGGTTGCCAGAAATAAGGATGTTAAGCAAGGTTACATTTCATTTCAATGTCTTTTACTGCCGAGGCGTGAGCGGAAGCAATGTTGGTCGTTCGTTTCTTATTTATTTGAGTTCAACTAAACATTTGGTAGACTTATTCTTGCCAAATATTATAATTCGGTCTCAACGTGAAGTACAGTGAGAAAACGAATAAGAATAGTCTAGGTTGCAAACTACTTTGATGTACTTGCGAGTGTCAAAGACAAGAAAGTGATTCTGAGTTTCTCTTTCGGACAAGGAATTTAAACGATAAGGTAAGTAAGACCACTGATTGGATAAAAAAATAACAACTTACCAATTGGCTATGTAATAATTTCAAGAGCACCACATTGAGAAAACCATTTCGCAATAATTGAATTCCGTTTTTCCATCCAAAAATATTACTGAATTATCCGTAAAAAACATGATGTCTTTTATTTGTCCTCTACATAGTAGTTTGTTTTTTCCCTTCCCTTTAGCCGCTTTTCCCTTCGCCGTTTAGTTAGCTGCCATTAAAACTGTCAAGTCAAAGTCAAAGTACTTTATTACTGTAGATATATACATATACTTAGCAAACGTCATTTTTTACCTCTTCTCTACATTGGACCACTGTGGGAGAAGAAGGGCGTAGAAACTCCCACAGATTGATTGTTAGATCTCTTTTAAAAATAGGTTGTGCTTAACTAATACAAACATGAAAAAAAAATATGATTAATAAGCAGGAATAAATAAATACAAAATCAAAATCTCCAGAGTATTATATAGTAGACAATGCACTGAACCTTGAAATAATTGCTAACCTTCGCGATTCTAAACCGGGGCGCACATAGTCTGTGATTATTTCTTAGGTTAACATTACAGCTATCGCTATGTTTGGAAAATGTTGTAAGGTTCTTGCGTACATACATTATTTTTTCGAAAATAAATTGACTAGCTACATGTCAATTTCTTTAAAAAGCTCTCTGGAGTCTGTTCGTTTTAAATTATAAATTACTCGAATAGCTCTTTTCTGTAAAATAAAAATAGTTTGAATATCCGCTGCTTTCCCCCACAACAAGATACCATAGGACATGATACTATGAAAGTAACTAAAATATACTAGCCATGTGTTAGTTGATATACCTCGCGCCACGAATCAAGAGCGCTGGGCGACGTTGGCGGGAATTACTGCGCATATGTACTGGTATTGAAAAGTGACTACTGCGCATTGAAGGCTCATAACTCGTGGCGCGAGGTATAACTCAGATGCCGGTTGGAACTTAAACAGATATTATTAGTACAGTTTTATAATCAGAAACAACCAGCATTAAGTAAAACCGTCCAAAATTGTGAGCGACATCACGGGGGGTGTTATTTTAAAAATATTTAAAAAATTTGGAGACATCTATTAATCGAAATATTTAAATTAGTTTCTTAAAATAGGCTTAAATTTTATAAAAAACCGGTCAAGTGCGAGTCTAAATCGCGCACGAAGGTTTCCGTACCACCGTTCAATGGAAGCGATGGTGTGGAGTGAATAGTTTGGATTTTACACAGCAAAATATTGTTTACAAAGTTATTGGTGCGGTTACTTTCACACTCCATGTACGTAACCAGGTGCATCCATAAGTTTGTATGTGGTATTGAAAGAATTGTTGTATGGGAGCCCCCTTAAATATTTCTTTTATCCTGTTTTTTAGTATTTGTTGTTATAGCGGCAACATAAATACATAATCTGTGAAAATTTCAACTCTCTAGCTAGGTAGGTTCTTGAGATACAGCCTGGTGACAGACGGACGGACAGCGAAGTCTTAGTAATAGGGTTCCGTTCTTACCCGTTGGGTACGGAACCCTAAAAAGGTATTACGTAGTTTATTTGAGCATGGCCAATTTTAAATATCAAAAATGAATGCTAATTCTGATAATGGTTACTAAGCGAAATATTTTTACTAGTTTAGTAGTATTTAATCGACACCACATAATCTGGCAGCTCATTAGCATTTTCCACAGGAAGTGACGTGTGTGGAGAAATGGTGGCGCCGGAAGCACCGGTGTTGTTCACTTGTTTCCATGCAGTCGGTGTTTAGGTCAGGTTAGATTTACTAGGGCCATTGGGTAGTTTCCGTGGAAATTTATCCGGGAGTTTTGAAAATTTTTGATTTTATGGATGGCGAAAATAAGAACAGTCAAGTTTCAAAAGATGACGACGACACTCGACCTCTGAGGATTGCGGTTCGAGGCTCTACCTCCCATAGGCAAGGTCCCGGGTTAGAGTGCCGGCTAGGGAAGAAGAGAAACAAATATATATCAATATACTTTTCTTCCAAATACGCTGCCATGATAACTGCACTACAAATCGAGCACAAAGCGGCACTTGTTGTTCTTATATGTTCAACCTACAACGAAGATTAAAGGAGGCTTCGCTTCGCTCACCCACTTCACCCTTCAACTAACCTACCGCAGTGTTTTGCCCTGGTATTAGCTGTGCAAATCAGTACTAATCATATTCAGGATTCGGAATTGTGGTGAACTGATTGTATATTCTAACCGGTTCATGTGATAAATCTTGCTGTATTAATTACTTTTATCTACACATGTATCATAAACCCTCTTTACTACGTCCAAAAACCGCACGTTACGACCAGCATAATGTTACACTACTTGGTAAAAACTCATTTCTTATCTGAATATTGATACATTACAACCATAATGTATCAATTTTCGACTAATTATGACATTCAAATTTCGAACGCCGACGCCCGCCTGCGTGCTGCCCCTAGTTTGTCTGTGAAGTTGGTACTACTGAACAAGCTAAATAAGTGCAGAGCAATTATCAATGCCACAATGCTGGTCGAACAAGAAATAGAAATAACTAAGAAATAGAAATGTAATTCATTTATGGTAAATAAACATTCATTCATTCATTCAACATGCGGTTCCTGAACACATCAAAGAGAGCTTATGATATGTGTGTAGATAAGCTGGTGTATGAAACTGTACATTAAAACTCTCGAGTGTTGTTATTATAAAACTCGCCTTCGGCTCGTTTCATAGACCCACTCTCGAAATTTAATGCTCCGTATCAGTCACATAAATTACTATTATCTACACACGTATCATAAACCCTCTTTACTGCGTACAAAAACCGCACGTTACGATCAGCATAATGTTAAACTAATTGGTAAAAACTCATTTCTCATCTGAAAAAATACACATTATGACCATAATGTGTAATTTTTCTACACATTATGACATTCAAATTTCGAACGCCGATGCCCGCCTGCGTGCAGCCCCTAGTTTGTCTGTGAAGTTGGTACTGACATTCAAATTTCGAACGCCGAAACCCGAAGTTGGTGCTACAGAACAAGTTAAACAACTGCAGAGCCACAATGCCGGTCAAACATGCGGTTCCTGAACACATCAAAGAGGGCTTATGATATTTGTGTAGATAAACTAGTGTATGTAACTGTACATAATTAGGCATTAAAACTCTCGAGTGATATTATTATGAAACTCGCCTTCGGCTCGTTTCATAAACCCATCACTCTCGAGTGTTGATGCCCTCCATTATGTAGCAGTCACATAAACTACTATTATCATCGATATTGGTAAGTATGAATAAAGCCTATTATAACTGGATCATTATCTTGACCGTAGCATATACATTATGTTCTCAGTTCGCAAGGCATGTCTCATCAACCTACACTTTGACGAACTCTACGGCGCTGCGGCTGTGGTTCTGCCTACAATGCGAGAGATCCCGGGATCGATCCCTGGCCGGGGATGAAAAAAAATCGGATAAATAAGCACTGCAGTCTATTTTTAGCAATTAAGGTTATTAATTATGTATTAATAGTAATGCCTTGGACACTACATAGTCAGGTCATAAGTTCTGTCACATGTGCAATATGAAATAATTTAGACATGTTTATTATTTATGTTAACATTTATATAGCAAAATGAATTTAATAAAACATAGATTCTTATGGTAATAAAGTTTATTCAAAATGACCCCCGCAATTTTGAATACAGGCCTTTATTCTGCGCGGCCAGTCGTCTATCGCAGCACGAACGAGGTCCATGTCAATATCGGCGGCTGCCTTAATCAAGGATGCCTTGAGTGACTCCAAATAAGGATGAGGCTTTGAGCAGGCCTTTTCCTCCAAGTGTTGCCATATCTTGTAATCTAACGGACTCAAATCTGGACTGGAGGAGGGCCAGTCTTCGTGCCGGATGAAGTCGATTTCACGCGCCGCCAGCCAGTCTTGTGTGCTTTTCGCTCTATGAGCTGGCGCAGAATCTTGTTGGAATACCCAGTTGTTGTTATTAAACATGGTATGAGAAACAGGTTCCACAAGGTTCTTGAAGACTGTATTTTGATACACAACTGCATTCGTTTTTACGCCTTTCTCACAAAAATGTACCTCAGTTAAGCCCCAATAAGAGACTCCCAACCAAACCATGAGCGAGGATGGAAAATGACCTCGTTGGACACGCGGAATACGGTTGCTCGCTTCTTCACTGCTGTGTGCGTACACCTTATCATTTTATTTGTTGTAGCTCTCTTCCACGGTGAAAATTTTTTCATCCGAAAAAAGAATTTCCCGATGCTTTTTTCCCGCGTACCGCTTCAACAAAGCGCGGCATCTCTTCAGTCTCAGGTCCATTAAACGAGCGTCCAAACGATGTCCTGTTTTTCTTCGATATGGCCTAAGCCCTAAGTCTTCATTTAACACCCTTTTCACCGTGGTCCTGCTTAACCCCATCTGAAGGGCCAACAGTTTCTGCTTACGTATGGGATTTCTTTGAATTCGCGCCTTCACAGCTTTTATCACTGCTGGAGTCCTAACAGAGCGAGGGCGACCACTTCTTGACCTGTCATCTACACTAGAGTCTTCATTGTATCGTTTTATGGTACGATAAACGAAGCTTTTGGTTATATTCAAATTTTTCAGTAAGTCGAAAATCTGAATTGGCGCGTAACCGCAACGATGCAACGCAATAACTGCGACACGGTCTTCTTTAAGTGTCCACTCCATATTTAAAAATGAGGAAAATTCTAAAAAGTACACATTTTTATTTTCATGAAAAATTCGAAATTCGAATTCAATAAACTTTTTTGTGGCCAGCGTTCTAAATTCAAAAGTTTTTATTGTGTGACAGAACTTATGACCTGACTGTGTATTTACACACATTGATCTAGCCCCAAGCTAGGATTCCCTGTATCTTGAATACTAGACAACGATACACTTACATAAATAGATAAATATTATACTTGGATAGACTAGCGTACAAATATCTGTTCTCATCAAACAAATATTTGCCCCCACAGGGACTCGAACCCGGCACCCTTGGCTTCGTAGGCAGGGTCACTGCCGACTCGGCCATTCGATTGTTTGTAGTATATATTACTCGTCGTTGTACTTAGGGAGTTTTAATGTACGCGCAGGTCTTACCCCGCTCAACTATCACCTTTCCTACCATCATGATTTGCTGGAAGAAATCTCTTGTTAGTGATAAGCGTGTATTTGTATATCTTTTTTACTATTTTAAGTTATCTGCATGTCTGTTTTGTGTAGTACAATAAAGAAATTACGAAATATGATATTATGAAAAAAGAAGCCCCAGGTCTTGGATGTTTATATGTGTGTGATGACGCTGTGTATAGTTCCCACGACACAGGGTATCCTAGTGTGGGGCCAGCAATGTATATGTAACAAAATGTTTAAGCGATTTATAGTTATGCCGGCTTCAATTCAAGCTTTATTGGAACAACTTATCAAATTTCTTTTATTTCTTAACTAACCATCTTGGCACAACCAATTTAGCAATAGCATTAGTGAACTGCAGTGCACCGCATGCTGGCGCTGTGCCGCCATCGATCCGCTATGCAGTGCCATTCCGACAGACGAAGCTAATGGCACGTGGTCACGTGGTCGTGACACGTCTCCGGCTCCGGGCGCAGTGGAAGTATTCTGTGGCAGTGCAATAATAAAACATACGGTTTTTTAAGAAATAAAAGTGATTATTTGTATGGCCATTTTCTTATCTATTTTGTTTTATTTGTTTATCGGTGAACCCTGACTCTCCAGACATTATCGGAAAAGATCTTTAATTGCGGGTATTGAGTTATTTGTCATAATAAGATTAATAATTACTCATTCGAATTACAATAAATTATATTAAGTATTTTCATCAAATTTGTTTTTTTTTCTATAAATAAGTTACTCAATATCTATCCACTTTCGGTTTCAATTAGCAAAAAGTTTCGTTAACCTGAGTAACATAGTTTAAAACTTACATACTAAAACTCTTTTTCAATATTTAGATGTAAGGCCATGAATGTACTCCTACCTAGTATTTAATATTGTGTCATCATTATGAATTATATGAAGTATACTCGTACAAAATACTGTCGTCTTACGTTTATCCGTGTACAATGGTATGGAAACCATCGTGTGCCCGGTCCGAAGCCCCAGGTGTGTGACGGGTGTGGGGCCAGAAGCAATGTCTGTGCCTGTATGTAAATGTTTATGGGTCACGAACATTCCAAATTAACGACATTGACAAATGGAGTGATATTCTCACGAAACAGTTATTGAAATATTCAATAAAAAAAAAATGTGGCAATTATGTTTTCCCAAAAGATTATAAATCAGATATCATAAAAAATCGCAAAAAAGCTAAGACTTAATAATATCATTCATGAGAGCAAGCAGAACATCGAAATGGGAAATGGCCCTACTAGAAAGGAATGACCGCCCTTCCAGTAGGGCCTTACACATACCTCTGATTTCTGAATTGAGATTTCACAAATCTAATACCTACTTAAGAATCGGTCTGTCTGCACTGCAGCCACACAGACAGTTGCTCAAGTTTAAGTTCCACTTGAATGTCTGTGTCTGTCATTTCCTGAGCAAGAGTCAGTGACATTATAAAATGTCCGTCAAATTTTGAATGGTTGGTGTGCAATGTGCTTCGGGGCTGTATTCTCAGGATTTGTAGAGCTTCGAAGGCAGAAAGTCGTATTCTTTTCTGTGCATGTATTTTTTTGCCAAACGATATTAATAATTATGTTTCGCAATTTGTACTATATTGATGATGGCCTGTGTGACCAAATATTTTAGTTATGAACAAATTAGTACAGCCGTCTTGAGACGTAAGGGCGATATCTAGATATCTATCTACTTTTATCTCATTAAGTACCACAAGAGCTCCGTCGGTGGTATCATAAGTTCATTCACCGTGTTACCACAAAACATATTAAACAGCGTTTAACCTCAAAACAAGCGTCAAATCCCATACATTTTCGGTTTTAAACAAGTGTTGAACAGTAGTTTATTTTTTTGTGGTAAGGCCCTCAGTATATTGGATGACGCATTAAGCTACTATCCCTAGGTCCGGGCTGCTATCGCTACTTGGTAGTAGTAGTCGTAAAACCCCTCCATCAACCCGGGTAAAGGCTTGTGGCCCTCGGTGGGGACACTAATGGGCTTCTTTTAAATAATTGATTAAGTACCACAATAATTTAATAAATAAATCAAATCTCATTTTCCATTGAATCTCATATTTTTAAATTATAAAATGCTCGAATAGCTCTTTTCTGTAAAATAAAAATAGTTTGAATATCCGCTGCTTTCCCTCACAACAAGATACCATAGGACATGACACTATGAAAGTAACTAAAATATACTCCACATCCGTGTTTTGTCTGAGACTGAGGCAAACAGTGACGTCATAGTTTTTTCATCAGATCTATCCATTTCGAACCTTGTGAATTATCAATAAGCATATATATCATAACGATCAATATGATAAACAATAACTGCAAGTAATAATCTAAACACCTATCTTATATCGATCGAAAAGCGCGCGCGCCGTCTCAAGAAGCCGCCCGTAATGTAAACAAAAACTTCTCGAGTGTGCAATTGTGCATGCGGTCTATGAGTGTTAATACATCAATCTAAAGGAGCTTTCAACCAGAACCATCCCGTGAGACGTAGCATTTTTTATATATCTAATTTTAAACGGCTGTCAAACGGCAAACAGCTGATTTCACTACGTCCCTAGAAAAATTTATATTTTAATATGATTTAGTGTAATTCTGAGCCCAATTTAGTGTTATTTTAGGATAATAGTGTAATGTTAAGTATTTCTATTGTTTGCAGTGTGTTTTAGTGACGTTTACTAGTGTCTCGAAACATGTTAAATTTGTGACCGTTGCAGGTTATAAATTTAAAAGTATTTGTTATTTCCGTACACTTTCGGCGCTTTTTGTTACCTTATTGTTAAATTATTATATTTAACAACGTTTAAAATATATTTCATAGCAATTAGTGATGTGCAAACGCTGAAAAACGTTACTATTCCACGTAAGTAATTTCGCATTGTTTTGGTGTGCAATTCCTTGATTCTTATCTCAACTGTAACCATGATGACCCGCAGAGCTGCTGCTGTCGCCTCCCGACAGCAGGAAAATGACAAGCTCAAAGTTACCTTACTAGAATTAAAAAAATCAAAGGAAATGGTCACCGAATTACTCTGTGAAAGGGAGGAAAATGAGAAAGAGCTATTATCAGTACTTGAAAGTAGAGATAAGCTAAAGAAACAATTATGTGTATTAGAACAAGAATGTAGTGATGTAATTGTTGAGCGGGACAAGCTGCAGGTCACCGTAGATAGCTTCACTGTATGTAGTGCAGAGTACGAGCAAGCCCTGAAATCGATTGATTCCCTGGAGAAAGCATTGTTCGATGCCCATGAACAAATACATGCACTCCAGGAGGAGAAGGAAAACACCGCAGCGTTGCAGACCCAGAGCCTCTACAGTGAAGTCGTAGGGATCAGCCCGCAGCTGGTTACTGTTGCAACTGGAAGCCTTGATGATGTCATTGATTTAACTAATGACACATTGCCCACATCAAGGTTATTAAGTTGCAGCAATAACAAACTAGGTAAAATAAATAGGTATATACGGAAAACTCAGAAATTAATAAAACATAATAAATTGTGTACTAAAAACTTAAAAGTAAGCAAGAAAAATGTAAACTTATTACATGATTTGAATATGTGTGTATTAGAATTAGAAAGTACTAAGTTGATGTATGAAACTGACACACAAAACTTACATTTGAAAATCCAAAGCTTGGAGGATTCATTGAGATCACTAAACAGTGCATATTTGAACTCTGAGAAAGTTATAAATGAATACTCATTGGCTATGGATGATTTAATTCAAGAAATGAACCATAATTGTGAGCGGTTTGAGTCGCTGACCAACAACCATACTTGTCGCTGTGAGCAGAAAGGTGGTTGTTTGACAGCGGGCAACTCTCCGGGCTTGTGTGACAGTTTACCAACACAAGGTGTTACTGATAATAGTTCTGCCAAGTCTGATATGACCACAACACCTGATATTATAATGTACTGTGATGAGATTGGAAGTGGCATGGGCTCAGCACTCCACTCATACTCTAAGGGACATAGTGTTATTAGTAATTGCTCACCTTTTAGCACTGTAGATAATATTATAAATCAAATTTTGAATGACGGCACTATCACAGCCAGTGCCACACTGATAATTTTCATGGGCAATAGGGGAGATGTGAACAAAAATAATTTAATAAAATTTTATGAAACATTGAATGGTCTTAGTGTGAAAAAATTTATATTGTTCACATTTCCCTACTGCAACCAATTGACACAAAATGAAAATGTATATAGACATAATATGAATATAACTATGTACAATTTATGTACATATAATAATAAGTTTGATATTATTGACACTAACAATTATGTTAGTAATTATTTTACTATGACTAAAGGTAGATTTTACCTTTCAAATTATTGTAAACGACAAATAGCTATGTCACTATTATATTTATATGACATTACAGCCAAAAATTTGGCTTCTAACTCTGCTTTTACTGAGCAGCCTAATATGAATCTGGTATCAGACCAGAATAACAGGATGCATTTAAATTAGTTCATAGGACAACAGAGGACCCAGGCTCTGGCAACATATGTTCTAGTATATTAGAAAACCCTAAAAATAAGGGAAGCTCACATGCTAAGTATATAAGCCTGGTTCATCAGAATATTCAATGTATTAGAGGTAAAGATCTACAAATAGAGTTATTTTTAAATTGTAATAAAATTGACATTTTGTGCATAACAGAGCACTGGTTAACTATTAATGAAATTATGTTTAGCTTTAAAGATCACCAGGTTGGTAGTTCGTTCACCAGACTTAATTCAATACATGGTGGGGCATTAATCATACTAAACAATCAAATGAAATTCAAGGAACGTAAGGACATTGTTTCCTTATCTGTTGAACGAACTATAGAACTTGCAGCTGTGGAATTAGAACAGTTCATCGTTATATGTGTCTATAGGCCACCCTTGAGCGACTTTGAAATGTTCGAGAAAATAATGGAATCCGTCCTAACTATTTCATCACACAGTACGAAACGATTAATTATATGTGGTGACTTTAATGTTAATCTGTTAGAAAGAACTACTTTCAGCGTTAGATTAATAAATCTTTTCTCATCATTTAGGCTTAGCCATTTATTTATGGAGCCAACAAGAGTGACTGCTACTAGTGCTACATGCATTGACAACATTTTTACTGATGTTATTCCAATCAGTAAAAGTGTTATCAGTGAATTGGATTCAGATCATTTAGGTCAATTATTTCAATTTGATTCTATTAGAGAACCTGTCATTAAAAAGAAAATTTCGTTTGTGCCAATAACTGCTGACCGGTTAGAAAGAATGAGATACTCTTTAGCCCAGGAACTACCGTTTTTGGCTGCTAAACAGTCTCCTAATATAATGTATAACTTATTCTTTGAAACCTTTATGAAACAGTACAGCGCGATATTCACTTCAAAATCGGTTGTGGTTAGTGGTTCAAACGACTTTAGTACGTGGGCTACTGCAGAGTTGCATAAACGCAGGCAAGCATTGTATGCATTGTATGAGGAACGACGGTTCAACATGAGTGACGAATTTAAAGAACAAGTCAAACAGTTCTCCAAACAATTTAAATTAGACTGTCATACAGCTAAACGTAATTTTCTGAGTAGTAAAATTAAGAATAGTTCCGATGTTATAAAAACGACTTGGAAAATAATTAATGAGGAGGCCGGTCGTAGTAAAAAAGCGAGTCACGATTACGAACTAAAAATCAATGGACAGCTTACGAGTTCTAGCTTAGAAGTTGCAACTGAATTTGAATCGTTTTTTACTAATGCACCGGCTTCCACGACTAAGTATTTAAATTCGTCACCTTTGTCTGCTGTTGCAATATTAAAAGATAATGTCTCAGAGTGTGCTTCATACTTGAATTTTAAGCACGTCACAAGTTCAGATGTCGTAAAGGCATTTAAATTGATAAATGTTAAAAAAACGAATGATCTTTGGGGACTCTCTGTTCACGTCGTTAAATCCCTGATCGAATTAATTGCACCTGACCTAGCGGTCATTTTCAACAATTGTATAGACTGCGGTGAATTTCCTGATTTAATGAAACAAAGTAAGATAATTCCCCTCTTCAAAGCAGGTAGTACTCAAGACCCCACCAATTTCAGACCTATATCAATACTACCAACTTTTAGTAAAATTTTTGAGAAATTAATCTTATCACAGCTATTATATCATTTTGAATCAAATAAGCTAATGCATAACAAACAGTTTGGATTCACTCGCGGTCGTTCAACAACAGATGCCGGAATTCAGTTCATTGAAAGTATTTTTGATGCCTGGGAAGAGTCACAAGATGCCCTAGGCATTTTTTGTGACTTATCTAAGGCTTTCGATTGCGTTTGTCATGAAACATTGATCAGGAAATTACATCATTATGGAGTTAGAGACACGTCATTGAATTTGTTAAAATCTTATCTGAACGGAAGAATACAAAGGGTAGACGTAAACGGAGAACGATCACCAGGATCATTGGTTTCTTTGGGCGTGCCACAGGGCTCAATATTGGGACCCTTCCTATTCCTCATCTATATAAACGACTTACCCTATCTAGGAAGGGACTGTCATGATATGGTACTGTTTGCTGATGACACCTCACTTATTTTTAAAACAAAGCGAAACCAACACGCTACTGATGATCACGTGAACAATACCATATCAAGAGTGGTAAATTGGTTTAATGTTAATAATTTGCTATTAAATGAGAAAAAGACTAAATGTGTTAAGTTTCTTACTACTAACGTTAAAAATAATCAGACATGTATAACAATTAAAAATGAGGAATTGGAATTGGTAACCAGCACAGTGTTTCTAGGTATAACGTTGGATTCCAAACTCCAATGGGGTCCACATATTGATAAGCTATCGAACAGACTGAGCTCTGCAGCTTTTGCATGCAGGAAAATCCGTCACTTGACAGATTTAAAAACAGCCAGATTAGTTTATTTTAGTTATTTTCATAGTATTATGTCCTACGGTATTCTGCTCTGGGGCAGTGCTGCTGACATAAATACTATTTTTGTGCTGCAGAAGCGGGCTGTTCGTGCGATTTATAAAATTTATAAAATGAATAATAGAGATTCTCTTAGAAATAAGTTTAAAGAAGTAAATATATTGACAGTCCATAGTCAATATATTTACGAGAATATTATGTATGTCCATAAGAACATTGTTAACTTTCGAAGAAACTGTGATATACATAACTTTAATACTAGAAACAAGGACAAACTTGCAGTGCCCACTACTCGGCTCCATAAAATAAAAAACTCGTTCAAGGGTAATTGTGTAAGATTTTACAATAAACTCCCAAGCACTTTGACAGATCTATCAATTAATAAGTTCAAGAAATACATCAAGCAAAGGCTTATTTCTAAAGCTTACTACAGTATTAAAGAGTACATAGACGATAAAAATGCTTGGGACTGAATTGTTCTAATTAATTGTGAGCATCCTCACTGCCAGAGTTTCTTTTACTGGACACTTGGAGGCCTTTTACACCTCCAAAGATTAATTTAATTATACAACTCTTGACTGTGGGGACCATTTACATCTCCTATTATCATTGTATTATTGACTAAAGAGACTATACATCTCTGTTATTTATATTTTAATTATTTTATTATGACATGAGACTCTTTACATCTCTCAGAAACAATAATTAAGTACTTTTTTTTTTTTTCTGATAATATGATAATAATACCATATGTTCTGTAAAAAATGAAATGAAATGACATGTGAAAGTGCCCTTGTGGCCTATTTACAGAATAAACGTTTTGAGTTTTGAGTTTTTTTGAGTTTGAGTTTTTTAAATTTAAACGCGGTCGAGCTTCTGGCGGCCATGGGTGGTACACTACCCAAAGACCCCTATGTATTTTGGGCGCGTACTACCCATAGACATTTCAGTGGTCAAGAAAGTCCAAAGAAAGTCCGTTTTGTTTTAAAAATAATACAATATTTTTGTCCACTTCAGAGGCCTTTTTGTGCTAGATGTCTCAATGTCCCAGATCTGATAACACAACAATGTGAAGAATACGTCTATTGTGCTGTAACGTTGGTAATTGATTGCTGACGACATTAATAAATTGTGAAATAAAATATTATTTTGGTGTTTTCATCTGTTGAGATAACTTTTGAGTTAGTAGTAGTAGAGAGTATAAATATGAACTGAAGTTCATATTTATACTCGTAGATATCTACGACAATGATTTTCATGTACAATGAGTACATTACATTAAATATATTGACCCTACAATGCGATGGTATTGCCTGCACATCGGGTCTGATATAGACATTTGATTGAACTTCTACTTCTGTCCATTCCTAGATCTTGTTCCTTCTTCGGATTTTTCGCCTTTCCCCTTCTACAAAGTTCATAGTTCAAAAGTAATTAATTTTCTGTAAATATTAACAACATATTGCAGATGGAGAGTGAACAATCTCCAACAGATTGATTATTAGATCCCTTTTGAAAATTTAATAATTAGAAGGAATAAGTAATAAAAAAATATTAGTCGAGTCTGTGTTGCACTCTTGTCATTTATGTAATCTTGAATATTGTTATATCAATTTTTTAATAAAGTAGCTTTTACATAGATTTTTAAATTGCTCAAATGGCAATTTCAAAACCTCCAAAAGGGTATCCTGTTCTAGAAAGTACGCATTGACACTTGGAGGGCCGAATTCTAAAAGTCCTTAAGTCCATTTTTTCATATTTTCAACTGACAACACCATCGTGTTCGGAATTATTTTTTGAGCATCTCCACTTTTTTCATGCTTCTAACAAAGAAAAAGTGAAAAAGATTAGCTAAGTGTGAAAAAGATTAGCTCAATAAATACTTTTTTCCTTTGGTTTAAAGTAAAGAAGTCACTATGTACAAGAAATCCCTATGTCCTACAGTGTGAACCGTAAAAGTCATTTAGTCCAAGCAATTATATTAAAAAGTCCTTAAGTCCTGGCAACACCAAAAAAGATGCATGTCATGTGTCATCGAAAAAAGACGGTGAAATTATAATTTTTGGAGGTGAAAACTATGAAAAACACAGTAAAATGCAGAGGAAACAAGAGGATAGACTACAAACGTATGTTTTATGTTACTTTTCCCACTTTCTTAATGGATTTTTGCACCAAATTAACACATCTTTTCATTCGTAGGTTGATGATAGAATGTGGGCTTATGGATGATGAATCCAACAGCAGCGACAAAAAACATAACACTATTATGGAGGAACAGGAAAGAGTTACAGAAGAGGAACATAACCCTACTATGGAGGAGCAGGAAAGAGTTACAGAAGATGAACATAACACTATTATGGAGGAGCAGGAAAGAGTTACAGAAGATGAACATAACACTATTATGGAGGAGCAGGAAAGAGTTACAGAAGAGGAAAATAACACAATTAGGGAGGAGCAGGAAAAAGTTACAGAAGAGGAACATAACACTAATATGGAGGACCAGGATAGAGTAACAGACATTATTGAAGGCTTATGTCTTAATCCTGAGACGGGATTGTTTGAACCTGTTCAATATATTGAAGAAAGTCTGTTACCTTTAGGTTCAGAGGGTAGCAAACGACCTCTACTTAACTATGAAACTGGGATAATTGAGTATGAATCAGAGGATGGCGTAGCAGAATCAGGCATAGAGACGGAGAGTAATAAAAATAAACCAAAGGGCAAAAAAAGGCGTTCGTTACATGAAACGTGGAAGAAAAATAAAGCTAAACAGAGAAGACTCAAAAAACATATTATGAGAGAAATACCTTCATGTCGCTGTGGTTGCAAGAAAAAGATTAAAATAACTGAAGCAAGAAAAGTATTCAAGAAGTTTATCAATCTGTCTTCACACACATAACAAAATATATATCTCCAAGGGTGTATCAAAGAAGAAATTCCTCAACGTCATCGTCCAAGAAAAGACAACAAAAAGCCTAGAAGATTGTTCACATATCATTTACAACTAAGCCATCTAAGTGTCCAAGTATGTGCCTCTGTCTTTTTAGCTATACATGGCATAAAAAAGGACCGCCTGAAGAAAAAAGTTTTTCAGAGAAATCATGATATTACTGAAGGAAGAGGACGACACAACAACCATCCACACAAAGTGAATGAAGAAAACATCAGCCGTGTTCATGAATATATTTCAAATTTGCCGTCACAAGTCTCGCATTATTCCAGAAACGACAATAAACACAAGAAATATCTTGAGGCTGACCTAAGTATAGCAGAACTTCACCGTAAATTTCTTGCTATCAATCCAGATCTCAAAACTGTGGTTAGTTATGCTAAATTTAGACAAATTTTCAATTATGATTATAATTTGTCATTTGGCGGTCCTCGAAAAGACATCTGCAATGTCTGCGAAAAATTCAAAGTGGATTGTCTGCTGAGTTGGAAAATAATACTGACCATCTTAAGCAGCTGAACGTAAATAAATAATTACACTTGAGGAAGGCTAAGGTATTCTTTGAAATGTTACAAAATGCAGAAAATGAAGCTGATGACCACACTTTGAGTATATCATTTGATTTTCAGAAAAATTTGCTCCTACCTGTGACAAACATACAAGACGAATATTACCGCCGCCAATTATGGCTCCATAACTTCGGCGTACATAATATAAATGATAATACTGCCTCCATGTACCTCTACACTGAAAACTATTGTCACAAAGGTCCTAATGAAGTGATAACTGCTCTGAAAGACTACTTGGAGACATACATGAAGCCGCAGCATAAACGACTTCAGATTTTTTGTGACAACTGCTACAGTCAGAATAAAAACCGTTATCTTTTTACATATCTCGATCAGTTGTGTTCAAAAGGGCTATTCGAAGAAGTGGGGATTCAATATCCTATCCCAGGCCACTCAATGATGCCCATCGACAGAGACTTTGCTCTAATAGAACACAAAAGGCCAAGAAAACAATCTATCTACAACCCTGAATACTATGTTCAGCTGATTAAGAATAGTAGGATTGAAAACCCCTTTGATGTGGTGTTTTTAGAAAAGAGTCTTAACGAAGTCGGTGGCGGAAAAACAGCCAAGTAAAAGACTTCAAAGGGTTGTACAATGAATATGTTAAACAAATTCCAGGAATATCCTGGACCTCCTAGGACCTGTCAAGAAGTGAACTTTTCTAAATTCAACCGGCCACCGCAACCTGAATCAATGACAGGAGTATTCAAGTCATTTACTCTATATCGTGTGGGGGTTGGAATAATTATAAGAAGAGAACCCGATGATGCATACAATGGCCCGAAACCATTAAAACCTACTAAAGTTAAAGATATACTACACCTGCTTCAGTTTGTACCACAATCTGAAAAATATTACTCTGAAAACATAGTTATTCCTATAAGGTCAAACGAAGAACAATCCGGAGAAACGAGTGAAGAGGATAGGGAGTAAAGCTATTGTATTAACTATTATTAATATATTTAATTTTCGTCATAGTTGAAGCATACCAGGTATAGCAAAGAAGCTTAAGGTCAAATCCACGATACGTCATCTCATCACGCCTGTGTTGCCAGGTATGTGAGTGTGACTCACAGGTACAAGTAACACAGGCGTGATGACGTCTCGTGGACATATTTGACCTTGAGCTTTTTCGCTATACCTGGTATGCTTTCACTATGGTTTTCGTTAAATATTAGTATGTAAGCCATTTTTATAGGAGAGATCTCGTTTAAGTTAAAAGTCTTGAAGTGCTGTAATTTCACTCAAGAAACTCTCTTAGTCCAGTTTTTTACATCTAAGTCCAAATTACAATAAAGTTGATTAAGTAAAAAATATGTATGTGACGTTAGGAGGATAATAATAATAATAATAATAATACCTTGGACACTATTTTACAAAGTACAAAATAAAAGTATGATTATTACCTATACATAATCGTTTAATTTTTATCTCAAAGTTGTATGATAACATTTCCAGGTCAATTGCAAACCAAAAATCACCATTATCTCGGAACGGCGTTTTTGGACTTAAGGACTTTTAGAATTCGGCCCTTCACTTGAAAGAATTGCTAACTTTTCCGGCATTGAAAGTGAAAGTTAGTGAAATATGAATTCTTATAAATTTCTCGAATAACTCTATTATGTAAAATTAAATTACCATCAATATCCGCTGCTTTCCCTGACAACAAGATAGCATTAATATAACTGATACCGTAATAGAAATCAAAACCTGTAACGGAAAAAATATTTATAGAAATATATGGGAGGTGAGTAGCCTCCTATGACTATAGACTAGCGTAGCTGAAGCCACATCCATGTTCATCTTATTTTCTGTACTCTGATGTACTAAGATCATACCTAAGCAATAAAATTCAACAGGCAGAAGTGAACGGTGTTAAATCTGATGGATCGGGAGTAACAATTGGCATTCCACAAGGTTCCATATTAGGCCCTTTCTTATTCCTGATATATATTAACGATCTGCCTTTTATGGTGGAGAAATTGACTAACATAGTGTTGTTTGGTGATGATACTTCACTGGTCTTCAAAATTAAAAGACAAAAAGAAGATTTTGATGATGTCAATGGAGTATTATCTTTAACCTCGAATTGGTTCACAGTTAATAATTTATTGTTAAATGCTGGTAAAACCTAATGTATCAAATTCTGACTTCCAAATGTCAGGCAAGTTAGGACGAGTTTAGTGTTGGACAGCAGCACGTTAGAAATAATAAATGATGACATTGATAGCATATTGCAGTGGGGACCCCCACATAGAAAAATTTGCTGGTAAATTAAGTTCTGAGGCTTACGCTGTTAGGGACATCAGACAAAACACGGATGTGGCTACATCTAGGCTAGTATATTTAAGTAACTAACTTGCATAGTGTCATGTCCTATGGTATCTTGTTGTGGGGGAAAGCAGCGGATATTCAAACTATTTTTATTTTACAGAAAAGAGCTATTCAAGCAATTTATAATTTAAAACGCACAGACTACTTAAGAGAGCTTTTTAAAGAAATTGACATACTAAATGTAGCTAGTCCATTTATTTTCGAAAATATAATGTATGTACGTAAGAACCTTAAAAAAATTCCCAAACTTAGCGATAGCTGTAATGTTAACCTAAGAAATAATCACAGACTACTTGCGCCCCGGTTTAGACTCGCGTAGGTTAGCAATTCTTTCAAGGGTCAGTGCATTCTCTACTACAACAAAATACCTCTGGAGATCTTGACATTGCCATTTGAGCAATTTAAAAACCATGTTAAAGCGACTTTGTCGAAAAAGGAATATTACAATGTTCAAGATTACTTAAATGATGGGACTGTATGGGGTTAATCTGGCTCAACACAGACCTTGCTGTTAATAATTTTGTAATAATTTATTCCTGCTTATTAATTATGATCATATAAATATATTTTGTATTAGTTAAGCACAAACAATTTTGAAAAGAGATCTATAAATCAATCTGTGGGAGTTTCTATGCCCTTTTTCTCCCGCAGTGGTCCAATATAGAGAAGTAGCAAAAAATGACGATGGCTAAGTATATGTAAATATCTACAGTAATAAAGACATTTGGAATTTGGAACTGTGGGCGCAGAAGGGCGTAGAAACTCCCACATATATTTAAAGTAAAGTTTTTGCATTTCTACAAACCAAAGTTGGTTTGTAGACATGTTAGACATTTATTTCATAACTTACAAGTGTAAGTTATGAAATAAATGTCTAACATGTTAACAACTGAAACTTGATAACCGCTGTGACGTAAATGCACAATCATAAAAACGATATCTAAGCAAGTTTTTCTGGTCAGTGTTATTCTAGTCGGCTCTAAAAATACATGATATAAATGATTTAAATAAAGTTATCAATTGTTGTATTCAAAGTTTTTCTGTTATTACATAGTTTAGCAATGGATTATACCAGATTTTTCTCAAATATTTTGAAATGTCCATTACCTTTTTCATCCCTGGGAGGTCAAACAATAAAATACTGTCTAGCTCAATACAGGATAGGTCTATTTGTCTTTTTACAATAAGTACAAGAATATCTTTCCGTCGTTTTACCTTATTTTTTTAGCTGAGATCAATGAACCACCCCTATCAGCAGTCTTTCTATTATAGCAAGTGTTCTGCAAAATAAGTAACATTGGAGTCAAAATGATAAATATTGCTAAAGCAAGGTCTTTGCCAGGTAGCCCCTGCATGTTTTGATGTTTATCCTTTTGTCCTTTATCCTTTGTAGGAAACTACCCTAACTTACTCTATGAAGTGAAGAAATAAACTTACTTACATACATAAATAAAAAACTTAATAACTAAGGAATAGTAAGGTCCTAATTCACCCAAATGACACATACCATTCCTTTTTCCAGCTGGTGAGTGGGTGTGCGCGCGGCGGCATGCGCGCTCTTCTGGCCGCGCTCGCAGCGCTGGCGTGCGGCGCCGCCGCCGGCCCGCACGAGCACCGAGCGCGCCACCATGCGGAGCCCTACCGCGGACACGGCGAGGCCGTCCGCTACAGCCCCGACCTCGACGCGGTGTTACCCCGCCAGGAATCCTCCTCGAACCGCAATTATGCTGACGACAAGCGAAACTATGAAGATTACTACTCAAACCATGAACGGATGCAGGGAGACCAGCCGGAAATAGACCCGCTAGTTGTGAGGACTAAGAAGGGACGCGTCCGTGGAATTACTCTAACCAGCGCGCTGGGCAAGAATGTCGATGCCTGGTTTGGTATTCCGTATGCACAGAAGCCGGTGGGGGACCTGAGATTCAGACATCCTAGACCTATAGAAAGCTGGGGCGAAGACATTCTAAACACGACCACGCTACCGCATACGTGTGTGCAGATTGTGGATACGGTGTTCGGAGATTTTCCTGGAGCTATGATGTGGAATCCTAACACGGATATCCAGGAAGACTGTTTGTATATCAACATCGTCTCCCCCAAGCCTCGACCGAAGAATGCCGCGGTTATGCTATGGGTCTACGGTGGCGGATTCTATTCCGGAACTGCCACTTTAGATGTGTATGACCCTAAAATACTAGTGTCCGAAGAGAAAGTTGTATATGTCACCATGCAGTACAGAGTAGCATCGTTGGGCTTCCTGTACTTAGATACGCCAGATGTTCCTGGCAACGCTGGATTATTCGATCAGCTGATGGCACTGCAATGGGTCAAAGACAATATCGAACATTTTGGAGGGAACCCTCATAATGTGACCTTGTTCGGTGAATCAGCTGGTGCCGTTTCTGTGTCACTCCACTTATTGTCACCTCTGTCAAGAAACTTGTTCTCTCAGGCGATCATGCAATCGGGTACCGCAACAGCGCCTTGGGCTATCGTATCTCGAGAGGAGAGCATAACGCGTGGAATTCGCTTAGCCGAAGCAGTGAACTGCCCACACGACAGAAATAATATGGGTCCCATGATAGATTGCTTGAGAATGACAAGCGCCGATGAGCTCGTCACCAATGAATGGGGAGCTCCAGGTATTTGCGAGTTTCCTTTCGTCCCCATCATAGACGGAGCATTTCTTGACGAAATGCCAATGAGAGCATTAGCTCATCAGAACTTCAAAAAGACAAACCTCCTTATGGGTTCTAACACCGATGAAGGTAACTACTTTATCCTTTACTATCTGACTGAAATGTTCCCCAAAGAAGAGAACGTTGGCATAACAAGACAGCAGTTCCTACAAGCGGTGAAAGAGTTGAATCCTTACGTTACCGACGTGGCAAGACAGGCCATCATCTTCGAGTATACGGATTGGCTGAGCCCTGATGATCCGATAAAGAACCGTGATGCCCTGGACAAGATGGTGGGAGACTACCATTTCACATGCGGAGTGAATGAGATGGCACATAGATATGCTGAGACGGGTAATACAGTTTATACGTATTACTACAAGCATCGTAGTAAGAACAATCCTTGGCCAGCCTGGACTGGTGTGATGCACGCTGATGAGATAAATTACGTCTTCGGCGAGCCATTAAATCCAGGAAAGAACTATTCTCCCGAGGAAGTGGAGTTTAGTAGATCAGTAATGAAGTATTGGGCTAATTTCGCCAAGTCTGGGTAAGTTTGTTTTAAAACTATATTCTGATACCTATAAAAACGTACACGATCCTATCATACAATAATTTACTAAAAACAGCGAATTCAAAAACATTGTTCACTTTGATACGAACCTCAGGCTTAACTTTTAGTATTGCCTCTCCAACAAATTTTTTCGCTCGGCGATGCAGGTCTTCCACGCTGGTTTTGTCAGTCCATACTCCCAAGTATAGTGTTACGATGCTATTTCCTTCTAAGACACTCCGTTTCCCTCCTGCCTATATTATTATAATATAATAATAAAATTCAAACATTATCAATTATTTCAGCAACCCGTCCAAGGGTGCCAACGGCGAGACGACCAAGGTCCACTGGCCCAAGCACACGGCGTCTGGTCGCGAGTACCTGACCCTGGCCCTCAACTCCACGGAGGTCGGTCACGGGCTGCGGGTGAAGAACTGCGCATTCTGGCAGAAGTACCTGCCGCAGGTGCTGGCTGAAACTAGTAAGTTACTTGCAATTTATATTACGTAGCTCCCCTCGCACTCGGCACGCTGGTCTTGGTCTCCTGTCATAGTCGCGGCGCGAACCGCCACCTAAACTGCGGTGCATCCGGACTATGATAAACCAATGCATCGGGATCATTCGATAAATATTTTCTGCAATGCTATGCTAGAAAGCGACCGGCAAATGCGGGCCAGCACTTGACCTAAGCTTGTCTTTTGAGATTATCTTTCCTTTGAAGATAAGACAATAATTGATGGAACATATTAAACTGCACATCAAAAATACTGATTTGGACAGCAAATATCAGGGCAAAATGGTGCGGTAGCTTAGGTGTAAGGGTAAAGGGGGTGAGCGAAGCGAAGCCCTCTTTATCCTTCGTGTTAGGTTGAACATGTAAGAACAACAGAATAGTAGTTTATGTGTCTGCTACATAATGGAGGGCATTAATACTCGAGAGTGGGTTTATGAAACGAGTCGAAGGCGAGTTTCACAATAATATCACTCGAGAGTTTTAATGCCTAATTATAAACAGTTACATACACTAGTTTATCTACACACATATCATAAGCTCTCTTTGATGTGTTCAGGAACCGCATGTTCGACCGGCATCGTGGCTTAGATCATTGCTCTGCAGTTGTTTAGCTTGTTCAGTAGTACCAACTTTACAGACAAACTAGGGGCGGCAGGCAGGCGGGCGTCAACGTTCAAAATTTGAATGTCATAATATGTAGGAAATTACACATTATGGTCATAATGTACAAATTTTCAGATAAGCAATGGGTTTTTATCAAATAGTTTTACATTGTGCTGGTCTTAACGTGCAGTTTTTAGACGCAGTAAAGATACTTTATGATAGGTGTGTAGATAAAATTCTTAAAACATATAATTAAGTACACAAAAAATATTTTATCTACACACGTATCATAAATCCTCTTTACTGCGTAAAAAAACCGCACGTTAAGTTCAGCATAATGTTAAACTACTTGGTAAAAACTCATCTCTTATCTGAAAAATTACACATTATGACCATAATCTGTAATTTTTCTACATATTATGACATTCAAATTTCGAACGCCGACGCCAGCCTGCGTGCCGCCCTTACTTTGTTCGTGAAGTTGGTACTACTGAACAAGCTAAACAAGTGCAAAGGAATTATCAATGCCACCATGCCGGTCGAACATGCGGTTCCTGAACACATTAAAGATGTATAGATAAACTAGTGTATGTAACTGTACACAATTAGGCATTATGTAGCAGTCACATAAACTACTATAAAAAAAGTGTTTTTGTTGATCCTTTTTTGCTGTACAAATCAGTATTTTTTATGTGCGATTAAATCAGTATTTTTGATGTGCGATTAAATACTAGTCATAATTAATCCAGACAAACAGAGGATCAGACCGATACTAAAATAATTAAAGTAAAAAAAGCGTGTTAAAAACATTTGAATGGCTACCGGACAAGATTTCATGCTGTTTAATTTAGACGCCTTCACGGGACCATATATTCAAAGATGGCCTGTTTTGAATGTTTCCAAATAAATAAACCATTTAAATTTTGAATTCCAGGCAAACCAGAGAGTCCTGTTAACTGCACAAGCAGTGCGTCCATACACAGAGTATCGTACGAGGTACTAGGCCTGACCCTAGCCACGGCCGCAGCATTTAGTGTTACGCAAAAGACTATGGTGAAGTTTACTATATGAACTTAATCTACACATTAGATTAATAACATAAACCTTCAATGCCTCTAATTATATTTAGAACTCTTATTTCATCGCTTCGACTATCTATTTTGAGTTTAGTTCTCATATTTCGAAGATCAAGAACGCCGAACTGCTAACTCAAAGATTGGTTCCGATTGATTCCTAGTCAAGGCGCTGGATTCTTGTCTTGTTTGGAAAATGTCAGCGCCTGAATGACATACATATAAGTTGCAATTAACATGAGTAGCAGTTTTTGCATTCGGCCAGTAGTTGTAAACGTAGGTACTGTCTTAATTCTATCTTTCAAGGATTGTTGACTTGTTTTTATATAATTAAGACTTTATCATTGTTGAATGTACAATTTAGTTGTAAGTCTCCTTAAGTGTTTTGAATTACGCCGACTGTCTACTTATTTGTAGTCGAATGAAAAATCGCTTCTACGTTCCGTCACTTTTATGTATGTAAAGGAAATGTAAAATTATTCATTAATGTTATAATCTATTTTAAAGGGAGTGATGCCTCCAACAACATATCACTTGTTAATAAAAAATTATAGAAATATACGTAGACGTAATTTTGTCTTAGTCTGTAAGTCTCTACATATCTTTTGAAAGTAGATGAGATAACTTAAGAATGTTTCTGCCAAGAGCGTTGAAAGAGTTGGCTTAGGATGCGGCTTTAAAAACGGGTTCACTTTACAGAATATGTCATTTACAAACAATTATCATAACAATAGCTCACCTGATACTGATGAATAACTGATAATTGAATAATAACATTGTGATCGATAAAATAACAATAGAGTAGCGATGGCATTCAATAGAAATATGAAAGTAGGTAGGAACCTACATGTAGGGCCTGGTTGTGTCCGGAATAACCCTTTGTTACTTTCTGACAGATTAGAACTTTGTACAAACATCAGGATCACACACACACACACACACACACACACACACACACCCACCCACAGTGAAACGAGCCTTGGTATTTATGAAGTTTGTTTGTTTACTTTGGTTTTGACTGCCTGCTTCCAGAGGACATTTGATTGAAGACATTAGACATATGGAATCGAGCGTGGTTCAGAAATGCTGGTATTGAGATATTTAAATCATACAATTGTTAGGTTTAACGCGCCTCTTGCAACACATATCACGCAAAGCATAGACAAGAATTTATGTTTATTCTAGCCATAGTGTATAAGTAAAATAAGCTAGATCATTTCACAAACTCTGTAGTGGACCAATATTAGAAAGTTGTACGTGTTAATGGTCACGTTGTTCGGGCATTAAAACAATCTTGTAAGTATATTGTGAGGTAGAACGAGATTTAACGAAAGCGGTACAATACAAGAAGTGAGACAAAATCTTATGTTTATAGACCTAAAAATTACTACCTAGTATTTTAATCAGAAACAATTTAAAGAACATACGTTACAAATAAAGACAAAATCACCATTATTATACTTACCTATACATACATACACGAAAGATCGCACTGTGCGTAACTGAAGTGCGCAAACTATTAGATGACTCCGTACCGCATATTAGAAGAGTTTTCGAACGTATGACAGGGGAAATAAAATTTGGTGGCGGTCGACAGATGTTATTTTATATAATAATGAGAGTTAGAGTGCGTAACTTAAATAGTACCATAAGTTTAGGGACGATACATCTATCTATGTAATATAACGAAGGCAGTAAAAACCAGTTCAGCTTTCGAATATTGGTGTATTGATAGCATTCTCACAATTTGTGTTCGATGTAAAAACAGAGATTAGGAATATATTACTTGAGGAATCCCAATCAAACTAGACAGTATTTTGTGTTTAGAACGGCATTGTTCTAATTAAATTAATGAGTAGGTAAGAATAAAAACATTCTATTTTTTTTGTGCAAAACGCATATCTGCTGATTTTTTATTTGCACACACTTTTTATTATCATAAACCGTTTATTGTCAATATTAACAGAAAATCTAATAAAATTAAGTCGCTCCGGAAAGTTGTTCTCAAGTCTACAAATTCAATGACCCGGTAATATAGCACATAATTTGATAATGATAGGTTTGTGGTGTTTCTTTGGAGCACTAAGACAACATTTACACAGCTACATCTATTCCACTAAACTCGTACAATATTTGGATTATCTAGTTCTTATTGCGTTTTGGTTTAAGTTTATTAACGGTTGTAAATAATATAAGGGTGTTAGATTTAACTGTAGGTGCATTGATGTTCGTCATTTCATTAGTTAACCTTTTTAACCGACTTCAAAAAGGAGGTTCTCAATAAGACTGTATGTTTTTTGTTTGTTTGTTACGTGGTGATTTCGTCAATAATGGAACCATTTTGATGATTCTTGTTTTGATTGATAGTTTATACTGTAAAGATGGTTCCAGATACATTTTATCAAAATTGAGGGGTAGTTTGGAAAAACAGCCAATGTCAAAAATAATATAAAAAATGATTTAATGTCAAAATGGTTAGCTTCATACTTTCCATTCAAGATTAATGTCTCCTGCAAAATTAAGCTAAACTGACATTGATTAATGTTCCAAACAATCCCTCAATTGTATTAGCGCTATCAGAAAAAATCAACGAAAATAAAATATATATACACAGATGGCGTTTTGGTATGTGGTTCCATTCAGCAAAAGTGTTGATGAGGACTTTTCGTTTCTAATCACGACATTCGCATTCCGGCCGGGGCGGAAGAAATAGGGCTTGAACTTGAAGTCGGTTTTCTAAAGTTTTTAACTTGGTGAATTATTGTTGTTAATTTTTTTTGTATGCGAGTTGTATGTGTATATGTGCCGTTTTATTTTTGTCATAGATTGAGGTAATTGGCTATATGAAATATTTGATGTCCTCTCTCTGTTAGGTTTGCTTTTACTATGTAAAAAATTACTTTCTAAGGAGACGCAAATCGCCTCACGTACTGTATATTTTAAATAAAACCTTGCTGATGTTAGTAAATGTAAAATAGAGCCACTAAAACGATGTCTAGATGTCTAGATCACATTCGGTGTTTGAAGAACTACGCTTATTTTATCCTGCGTATATAAACCTATAGAGTGCCTCTTGTTCACTTTTATATATATTGGATATAACACTATAATATAGGTATTACATGTAGATGTAGAGACGGGTTACTTTGTAAAATATCTGCACTATTTTGTTGTTTATCCTTACTTGTTTGAGCTTAGTGATTGTACGGTATAGGCCAACGAATGAAGTTTAGTGCCAAAATAGGATGGTATGGGAACTTATCGAGACAACTGAAAAGGATTACTTATATGTTTGTTTAGTGCTATTTATATTTGGTAGAATCAAATCGCTTTACGTGTTCTTTTCGGAGGGCATTATTGATGTTATAGAATTAGTTGGCTACTGGAATTGGATACATTTGATTCATAGAGTTCAATCACTGATATTTTTGTCGATAATAACAAAGATATAAAATGCCGTAAAGACAATAACTTTAATTGTTTTGGATGCATTACGTTCAATGATCGTTGACTTGGGTTTTGTGATTGTAAGTCTTAAGGTACGTTCACACGAGCATAGGTAGTTAGACAAGTTGCCACAAGGATGTAATCTTGCCCCGTGTGATCGCACCATTAAGTTGTACGCATTTCATTTCAATATTTGATATTTCAAGCCTACTTTTCCAATTGCTAAGATGGTTTCAGTTTAACTAGGTATCACAGATTATAATATTACCTTATAAACCTTGGCTGTACTGTATATTAAAGGTTATAGCTTGATCTCTTCACTTGCTTGGTTTCAGTATGCATGAAACAAACGATGGTGTAATAAAGTAAAATGGCCTAAAACATAGCTCAGGACGTTGACAGGTTTTGTATGAAACGGTTCCGGGAATCGAAAGCTACATTGATCCGGTTTCTTGTATTAATTTATGACAATATATAAAATCTCGTTTCAGACCAATAGAAAATACCTCTATACTAAAATCGTTGTTACACTGTGAAGGATAGCGTACAAAAGGCGGATGCTAAAGTTTAGATATATTTTTTCTTGGCAAAATATTGATTCTTAACAGTAAGTGAGTGTCTAGACACGCTATGCCGAAGATACGCGACCGAAGATCGGCATGATTCCGAGGCTGATTTTACGTTTTAACGTATTGACGTATATGACACACCATAAGTGCCGAACTTACGCGGCAGAAATTCCGTTGCGCAACTTTGTGCGTGTCTCAGCAATCGAAGCGAACTTTGGCGCGGATAATCTGTGCTTTATAGAATAAGTTGCCGCTGAACTTACGCCCGACCTAAGTTTGCTGTACGCTATAACGCAAAGAAATTTCGGCATTATGTGTCGTCAGTTAAATATAAATTAAAATAGCATTGCAGGCGTAATCATTCCAAACTTTCGTCGCGTATCTTTGGCATAGTGTGTTTGACACTAAAAGTTAAAGGAACCTGATAGAAGTTATTTGTGTATTATTTCAAACTCTGTCAAAATCCTGAAAGATGTATAAAGTTGTGAGGCCTAAGAAGATTCTCGCAAAGTGATTTTTCATTCAAAGTTATCTTTTTAGATTTAAACAAATAGTTAAAATGTTTCATGTAATTATTATAATAACATAGTGCTATGATTGCATTATTGAATGTTTGCAAGATTTGTGTTTAATTATACAAATAAATGCTTGTATATAAAATTAATCTTTTAATTTTACTATAACAATTTTACCATCTTCAACATCAAAGCAGTTGAAGCAAAACTTTTGAAAAAAGTCTGTAGATATATGCACTTATAAAATTCAATATTTTTAATTTATAATAACGTTTTTCAACTTATATAAATTAAATTCTTCGTGGTCCTAATAAGATAATGACAATTTTTGATGTCAATTGATTTTCAGAAGTATTTTATTTAAAATATGCCCTGTGACAGTTCTCATCAACTCATCATCAGATCGATCATATGATCAGATTTTTATGAAATCTGATCACGGTCAATTATATCCACGGATATCCTGATCAGAATCCACTGCAATTTTATACGGTTCATAGGAATACCTTTTGATCATATGATCAGTTTCTACTATGCTGTGAAATTCTGTGAAATACTGTTTTGTATTGGATGATAAAATTATTAAGTGTTATCAGTCTCATACCTTGATAAGTATCTTAATCCACGATCAGAATCTATATGGATCGACCAATGTTTCCACAGGAATCCATACTTTTCATTTCATGTGCCCGCTAATTCAAATGGTTCAAGTAATTTAGAAAACGGTTTCATAAAGTCAGTATACATATTATTATTACTAAATTAAAGTTTAGCTAGAAAAACTGTTCCGCCGAAAACGCTCAAGAGGTCATGGCTTCGCTTGTGAGGTCACGAGTTTGAAAACAATTAACTAAACTCTTTGTCTAAATATGAATAATTACTCATAATCTATGGTTTGTACACACCGGGGGTACCTCAACGACTTATAAATGCCAATCTAGTTTAGGTACCTAAACTTATCTGCAAAATTACCATGTCGGTCCTAAATCAAGTCTTGGTGAAAGGTAAATAAAGCCCATTATGGCGTATTGGTTGTCATGGTGATGTTCTTGTTTTGAAACTATCTGAATCGCTTTTAAGGCTTTGGCCTGACGTAATTTCCGTTTTAATGGTGTTCAACACAACATGAAATATTGCTTTGTTTTGTTGTTTTTGACGTGATAACGTCTTTAAAATCGTTTTAGTCGGGTGACATGTTCAGAAACTTGTGTCACACCAAAACCTCACGAGCGCGATCGCAGGTATAGCGAGAGAGAGACGGACCGATCTCCCGTCTCATCTCGAGCGCTGCCAGTCATTCCGTGAAACGCTATGCCAGCCTCACGAGCGGAGGCTGGCATAGCGTTCGAGTGAGTGGACCGATCTTCCGTCTCTCTCACTCTAGCGGCATACAAACCCTTTATCACGTAAACATCTCGATCGTAAACCTACTTTACAAACAACCATATTTTTACACTAACTCCTATTATGACAATAATTCCCTGATTTGTTGTTCAGGGCGCAGGTTTGGCCAGGGCGAAGGTTCTTTTGTTTTATTTTAAACAGATGCTTCTGTCTGTCTCATAATATTCAAGTTTTAATTTTATATTGCACTTTTAAAAGTAAGTTAGACGTTTCTGGTCAAATTGTATCAGCCCAGGTCAGTGGGCAATGTTTTTGATTGGAATATGGATTGGCTTATTTAAAGTGTCATAGGTAAATAATAATTGATATTAAAGTTGACCCTTTTGTTTCACATTGCCTACATCTTGGTCACATTAGGACAATTGTATACTAAACTACATCAAGTCAACTCGCTCCGCTCCGCTTCACTTCGGCTCCACGGATGTATTATGAAGACGCGACAAACCCAACTTCAGTAGGTATTCAGACAGAATGTGATCTATAGCAACCAACCAAATTTCTTAGACATTAAACAGATTTGGGAGTCGAAACCTATATCGGTAAACAATATTGTAGCCTTTGTTTTTTGGCGCTTGTGTAGTTTGATAGTGTGAAAGCATATTAATCATACATTTAACAATTTTCCGCTTCCAATTCCAATCTAGAACAGATAGATACCGTACCTTAAACAAAGGCGTGGTTTTAGTAATCAGCAATTAAAATTAAATTAAAATGATAATTGGTGATTTTAACTGATTATAGATCAGTAATAATAATCTAATTTGACTTCGGGAACTGAAAGTATAAAAACAACAGGTAAGAGTTTACTTGCTACTATGAAAATAATACAAAGAAAAGTTTAAAATACAAATGCACTTTTAAGTTGCGGGGGGGATGACTTTTTAAATGACTTCAAAAAATATGAGGTTGTCAATTCGTCTGTTTTTTTTTGTATGTTTGTAACGCGATTACTCCGTCAATTGTGAACCTATTTTGATAATTCTTTTTTTGATCGGTAGAGAGTTTTTCAGAAATAAATTTTATCAAAATTGGCGCTTATTGAAAAAATCAATAAATGAAAAAAATATAAACTCAGGTGACGTTTTGACGTAAAAGCAAAAACAAAGGAAAAGTTTTGACGAGGACTTTTCATGACATAGACTTCATTCGCATATCGACCGGGGAGGCAGAAATATCGTAGGGCTTGAACTTGGGGTCGGTTTTTATAAGTTTTTAACTTGGTGATTATTTGGGTATAGTTTCAGAAGTAAATTTTCATCATAGATAACAGGGGAAGGCTCTCTTGGATAATTTCGTTGCTACTACTGCTGTCGAATTTACAACTACAGTGTAACTATGAATAAATAAATTAAAACCCCCTTGGCTCAATAAATGAAAACTTTACTCTAAAATTTGGCCACCGAATTTATTAAAATATGGCTTAGGACCAGCGTACGTGTTCCCACATTTACAAACCGCATCAACATCCGTCCACCCGTTTGATCGCTAGGGTGCCACGGACATAGACACAGACAGACAGATGCTTCAAACTTTTAGACCACTCTCTTTTTGTCGGGGTTAAAATATCTACTTTATTTTTAAGGTTAAGCTGACATAATTCATAATTTCTTTATTGCACGTAACTAATATATAGACAACAAGACTTATGTAAAATAGTGTACAAAGGCGAGCTTATCTCTAAAAAGAGATCTCTTCCAGCAAACCAAATTAGGATGGGATTCATGTATAGCCTAGTTCCAACAAAGGCATTTATTAAATGGGGTTTTGATTGAAAAGGGCTATTTCCTGTTAACAACTACAAGTTGTTTCATAAATCCCACTAAGGCAGTCTGCTAATAGTTGTTTTTCTTACAGATAATTAAAATCTCAAGTGGCGATCTAAGTAAATATTCAACATGAATGTTATCGCTGTTGTTCTGTTGGCCGTTGTCGCCACCGTCGTCGCTGACGCTGAGGTTCCTTTGGGTGAGTGATTTATTGATGAAGATGACACAGGGAACCGCCCATTAACAATCCGCAAGTTTCAGTTATACTAACCCATTAGACCCAAGAGTCATTAACCGATGTGCACGGTTCAAAAGGTTATTATATAACGGGCCTTTGAGGTGCTCCTGGTGGTTAAATTAGCAAACTTTTGCCATCAATGCTTTCGATCATCAATACTTTTGATATTACCACAGCCATTTTATACAAACATCTGAAACCTAAGATGCCTTATTACAGACGCGGGTCAGCAGCGCCTGGTGACCGGCACCATCGTTCGCGTCATCGATAGCCTCAGCCAGAGCATCCGCGACGCTGGACTTGACCCCGTGAACATTGAGGGCGGTGAGAGCTCCGTCGCTCTGTCTGTTGAGTCGTAAGTGTATCGGATTTATAAATAACTAGCCCATGCCCGTAACTTCGTTTGCGTGGACTTAAGTGGTTAAAAGGTGGGGGTTGGTGGGGCCGAGCCCTACTATTAAAAGAGAAATAACAACTACAGCGGAACAAATGGAGGACTTCTGTAGCATTCACTGACCGCGACAGTGTATGTCAATATTGTCTTGACTTTTAGTGAAAATTAATATTTTCTCTGAACGGGCAACACAAATAAAAAAGTAACTTTTAGTACCTAGGGATTAAAGTGCTATTTTAGTCTCTGATTACCGGGAATAACGAGCTCTTTTGAAACTGTTGTAATAATCAAGTACATTATACAGCAAAATGAAAACAATTTATTAGTTTTAACGTTGAATACAAGTCTGTTACCAAGAAACTAGAGTATAAACTCTAGTTTCTTGGTAACCCCATAAGGTCATGTTCTCTAAAATGTCTTTTCTTGCGGCGGCTCTGTGTAGCGGGTTGCTCCCCTCCCTCAAATATGGCGAGGGGGGTGATGGCTGGAGCGCAAGTCATACTCATGAACGGGTGCTGCTTGCGGGGTATAGTCCAGTCTGGTTTCTTACAAGTTATGTTCATTACAGCTTGTGTTTTTTTTTTTTTTTTTTTTTGAGACATCTTATTGGCACTTATGGACACGATGTTATAATATTGTCATTAGATTAGATCATTTTTATATTGTACATTGTGTAATAAAAAAAAGGTGACGAAAATTGAAAAAAATACATCCCCCTCGAGTTTCCTGGTGCTATCTTCTTCGCGCATTTCGGAGTAGAGTTAATGGAGTTTGTTTTTCCTGAGCGAGATTCAGCCATGAATCGCCACTTGAAGGGGAAATTTCTTTTTTCAAACTCAAAGCATAATCAGTTATGTATTCCTTAGTTTTGTTGATCTTTTTTTTTTTTTTGTTTTTTCCTGTAATTGGGACTTCAGTAAGTGTTTGAATTATAAAAGTGCATTATTTTGCCTACTTGCATAAGATGATTTAAGTTTTGAGTTTTGAGTTTTATAAAGCACTATTGTGTGTCACGGATGCGATATTGAAACCTGTACGTAATGAAGGACTCCAGGTTTCGCTCGGGAATTAAGACGGAGTCCTGAGTGCAGTGAGGGGTAAAATAATACTCAAGATAAAAACAGTTTTATCCCAGAGTAGTATACTCTACTTTACTTACCATTTGCGAGACAGGTAAAAAAGAAAGGCTATTAAAAAAGTATTTTATTAAAATTTACATACCTACTATTTTGTGTTTTAACATTATGCGACGGATTTTATTTATTTTTGTTACTACAACTGATACTTAAACTATCGTCACTGTGTCGGGCGTATCTTTACAAAACTACACCCTGTATATTACGTTAAGCAAATCATAAAAGCTCTTGGGTTTAGCCGGGTCATAATGTTGTAATGAATTTTATCATAACCCGCTAGGCAATAGTGTGATTTTCACTTCCCAAGTCTAATTTCATGCATACGAGACACTATGAGAAGTCAAAATCACGTTATAAGCCAGCGGTTTATTATGAAATTCGGTACAACATTATGATCCGGCTAAAGCTAAGAGCTATAATGACTTGATTTATGCAAAGTTTGCATGATATATAATGTGGCGTTGTCGAGCAGGTGGTGTTAAAAGTTTATTTTTCTAGGTTGTTAGGATACGCTTATTTCACTCTCCCTCTGTCTCTTACAGTGTCCTCAGCGCTACCGCCATTCTGAACAACCTAGAGATTGTCGGTCTCAGCAACATCGTGGTGAACAGCCTGACCTTCGGATTCCTCACCAACCGGCTGTCCTTTGACATCTCCATCCCTTAAATCTCGTTCTCTGTTGGTATGTACAACAACCACTATTCATTTTATTCAAAAATCCATTTTGTAAATATGAAGATTTCCTCACGGTGTTTGGAAAACTTTTGTTAGTACGCCGTACAGTGGAAGTAATATATAATTTATTATTAATGTAAATTAGCACAACGTTACAGAGACATTCCAAATCTCCTCAAAAATTGCATAATTGCATATATATCAATTCATATAGACATGTAACAGATATTATTATAGGTATGAGTACTATCATCCAATCATATCATCCAATTCATGCATCCAATGTTTTTCCTTTTGAGTTGTTGTTGTATATCCTTATTGAGGAACATACATAAGTCAGACAGGATGTTGAGTTTACATCCTGTCTGACTTATGTATGTTCCTCAATAAGGATATTATAGATCCTTAGGAAACCCAACCTCTTTTCCACAAGCACTTCCATTTGGTACTGTTAAAATCCACGCCTTAACCGAATGGGGTGGAATCTTGGTAGGGTTGTTTTTCATTGGAATGTCACAAGTAGTACTGACCTTGACGCCGTGGACCGGCATTCGAAAGCTCAATTCGAGGCAGGAATACGGGATGAGGAACACCAGGGTGGGGGGTGTTGGGAGTCGAATCTTACTCGAATAGTAGCCCGCTGCTGTTGCTGTCGTGATGATGCTGCCGACTACACGGATCGCTATCCGAACGCGACGAATTGGTGACCGAACCACTTCAACCTTTCACAGCACGAAGCACTCACTACAATGACGTGAAATCTACTTATTTCCCGACGATTGTTCCGTGATTATTACAATTAACATTCCGACTAGGCCCCGATACCTGTGTTAGACAATTTACCGCGTGCAAAAAAATAACCTCTAGCTAGTAATTTTTTTTCTATGCAAGTGACAGCTAGCTAGTGATGTCCCGATCACTCGCGGTCGATCCGCGCAACGAAAAACCAGTGTGTTCCGAAGCATAAATATTAAACAGTCACCCGCCCGGACAGGCCCGAACCTGTCCCTAATCAATAGGAAGGCGAGAAAGTGTTGCGACCGCTTTCTTGAGGACCGAGTCCCGCACCTTGACTTCCGCTGATCGAGGCGTGCCATCCCGACCCGTGTACAAATTGACGATCCGTCCTCGTCTCCATCTCAATGATGGCAGGTTCGCATCCTTAATCAGCACCAAATCACCGACTTGAGGGGGGCTCGTCCGGTCAGTCCACTTAAGGCGCTGCTGCAAGATGTGCAAGTACTCAAGGGACCACCGTTTCCAAAAATCTTGAGCCATCTGTTGCAACATCTGCCACCTAGTTAACCGACCTAACTTAACATCACCGAATGGGTATTCTGGCAGGGCGTTAAGGGGATGACCTATCAGGAAGTGACCCGGCGTCAACGCTTCCAAATCATTTGGATCCGAACTGAGCGGGCACAACGGACGCGAGTTCAGTGTCATTTCAATTTTACAGAACAGCGTCGCAAGCTCTTCAAAGCGCAGAGAGGTCTCACCGATGATTCTCGTCAGGTGCGACTTAGCCGATTTAATCGCAGCCTCAAAAATTCCAAGCACACGAAGACGCACAGGTATGCCTTCACTAATCTGGCGTTCCGTAGCTGTGAAGACTTGACCATGAATGGTTCCGCGAAATCCGTTCCGACACCCGTAAAGGGCCGGATTTCGGTAACCCTATCCGAGGGCAAATCGCCCATCTGGGGCTGCATCGTAGCCGCCTTGGCCCGTTAACAAGGCAGGCACCGAAATACGACGCTACGCACTAAGCGTCTTCCCGATAGAATCCAGAACTCGCGCTGGGGAAACGCCATCAAGGCGTGGCATCCGACATGCCCATTCCGAATGTGTCAATCCTGTATCAACAGTTCGACCAACTTCCCTTTCCTAGGGAGTAACAACGGGTGGCGAGCCGCATAAGGCAGGTTGGCATTCCGCAGCCGACCTCCTACCCTCAGCAATCCTTGAGGGTCAATAAACGGGTTGAGCCAAGCCACAGCTCCCTTCAGTTGGACGCCTCCGCGTCTCAGAATGTCCAGTTCGGACTTAAAGTGCACCGTCTGCACGTTCCGTACCAATGCGAACAACGCATGGTTCCGTTCCCGTGGTGTCAGGACCTGTGTCCGCACCCGTTGCGCCAGAATTGCAACAATTCCGCGCAAATCGGACGATCCAGGCGGTCACATTGACCAGCTTATCGAGCGAGCTGTACCGTTCCAGCAAGCTGAACTCCTCTTCCGGCTCTGGTTGCGTCGTACGGACACCGACTGTCAAGGCGCCGTTCGCCGAGGTAACGCGTGGACTCATTGGCCAATCCGATTCGGCTTGAGTCAACCATTTTGGACCCCACCACAAGGGATGTCCAACTAACTCCGGAGCGTGACACCCACGAGACGCACAGTCTGCTGGGTTCATTTCCCCTGGAAAATGTCTCCAGATTAAGGGAACCTCCGAATTCAAAATCTGCGAAAGCCGATTCGCCACAAAAATCTCCAGCTTGTGAACCAAAGCCTTCAGCCAGCATAACACGATCTGGCTGTCCGTCCAAGCGTAGACCGTATCTTCTAACGCTATTGACCCATGAATAACCGTCATCGTGTGGTTGAGCAGACGAGTCAGGAGAGCCGCTCCTGAAAGCTCTAATTTGGGAATGGTCAGGCGAGTGCGCAACGGCGCAACCTTGCTCTTGGCCATGACCAACCGCACATCAACCTCCCCCGAGGAGTCGACCGTACGCAGATACACCGCAGCTCCGTAGCCCTTCTCCGAGGCATCGCAAAACCCATGCAGGGTGGCGGTGTATCGTTTGGTGGGGACCAACCTCCGTGGCAGTGAAATCCGATTGATGCCAGGGAGGGTCGAAAAGAATGATTCCCACTCTGAGCTCAATGACCCGCCAATCGGGTCGTCCCATTTCAGCGCAGCAGACCACAATTGCTGCATAAAACACTTGAGCTGAAATGTTACTGGGGTGATCCACCCGTTTGGATCAAATGTCCTAGCCACCGTTGAAAGGACGTTCCGTTTCGTCCAGACCTTCGCGGAGTCCAACTCGACCCGATACGAAAACATGTCTGACACCGGCTGGTACTGGACGCCTAATACCGACAACATATTAGGATTTTCCAGATTTTCGAAAATGTGGGGATCCTGCTGGTAGTTATCCGGAAGACCAGACAGTAACTCTGGAGAGTTCGACATCCATTTCCGGAGCTAGTAACCTCCACCCCGTAAGAGCTCAACTAGCTCGTCCCGTCGAGCGAGCGCCTCCTCTACGGAATCTACACCGGTACAGATATCGTCCACGTAGAGATCCTGCACCAGGATCGCTGCTCCTCTAGGGAAATTTAACCGTTCTTGATCCGCTAACTCCCGCAGAGTGCGAATCGCCAAATAAGGACTAGACCATAGCCCGTGTTGGTGTTCAGCTCGTACATCTTGATGGGCTGATCTGGGCTCTCTCGCCACAGTATCAACTGATACCGTCTATCGTCAGGGTGAATGACCGTCTGCCTAAACATCATCCGGATGTCAGCTACAAACACAACATTGTGTCGACGGAACCGTGTGATAACATCCGCGATGTCATGGTTCAACTTCGGCCCTGAATGCAAACACTGGTTCAGGTTCATGCCGTTAGATGATGATGCCGATCCATCGAACACTACCCGTATTTTGCCCTCCGGGGTCCTCAAGACCGCGTGATGAGGCAGGAAGCAGTGGTCTTCACGCTTCCAGTCAATACCCGAAACCGACATGTGGCCGAGTGACTTGTATTCCCGCATGAAGTCGACGTACTTCTGCCGGAAAATCCCGTCACGCTTCATGCGTCGTTCCATCGACAGAAGCCGCGTCTCGGCTGCATGGTGTGAACTGCCCAGCGGTGGGCGATCACTCCGGAATGGAAGACGTGTGATAAATCGACCTGATCGAAGGCGACCAGTATTGTTCCGATAAAACTGTTCACACTCTTCTTCAACCGGGTCTAACCGGCGGACCGTAGGTGGTTCCTCCACCTTCCAAAACTTCTGTATCACCTCCGAGAGTACAGAACCGAATAAGGGACTACTAGTCGCTAGGCGTGGGGCAGCCGGCATGACCGGACCCATTACCGCATGGCCCAGTCTGGTGTTGACCGAAACCAGACCAGTCGCCTGCAACACGTGGACACCTGGCACTAACAGGTATCCCAAGGCATCAACACCCAATAAAATGTCTACTGGGCCCGGAATATCAAACTCCGGGTCAGCCAGTGACAACCCAGTGATCAACTGTCGCACCGAGGGCGACAACCGTACGTGAGGGTGTGAGCCCATCACATTAGGCATGACTAATGCCGTGACCGTCAGATTCACCGATGAATCCACCCGTGACGAGAGAGTAATCCGACATACTCCCTTAACGGAACCGACTTCCCAATTCCCCGATGGAATGTGGATACTCCCTTACCGAAATTCCCAACCGTCTTACAAGGTTGCACGAGACTAAGCACCCCTGGGCCCCCGAGTCCAATAGTGCTCGTGCCACACATGATTTGCCGTCCGAACTCCACGCTATCACAGAGGCGGTGGGGAGCATGACCGTCTGTGGAGTGGCGGCACCCTGTAAGTGGGCGGCGTGTCCCTAGCGGGAACCTCCGCGGGATCCGAACCCGCTGAGACCTCCGTCGGCCTCGGAGTAACTCGGCTGCTGATATGCAACCGGCATATCAGACCGTATGTGCATCAAGGGATCCCAACCCGTATAATAGGCCCCTCGCTGTCCCGGTATCCGATCATACCGTACGGTGTACGGTGTGCCCGGTGCGCACCGTGGATGAATGGGGGAGAGCGGATCCAACCTGGGGCGAATGGGGGCGACATCCGACTGTTGGCTTCCCATAGCGACGGGCAGGGTGGCGCAGAAGGTGGCGGACTCCCAGCCTTCGCGCTACTCATAGGTGTCATCTGACACCCGCCCGTAACACGCGGTGAGCCAGCGGCCCGAAGTCCTCGCTGACCGTGCACAGCGGCGACCGAACCCCGGCTATCCCGCATGTTACCTCCCGCGCTGCCCCCTTCCCCTCGGGGGGGGGGGGGGGTCCCGTCCGCGGGGACCCCAGTCACTAACCGAAAATGAACCTAAATTGTGGTAAACCGACCACAAGACTCACTCACAAAATGATTGCCGACCAATCTGAGGTACCCTATCCCACTACAAAAAAACAACCCTACAACCGTCCGTGAATCGATTTCCTACTAGGAACCCGCGCCTCTGCTACCAAAATGTTAAAATCCACGCCTTAACCGAATGGGGTGGAATCTTGGTAGGGTTTTTTTTCATTGGAATGTCACAAGTGGTACTGACCTTGACGCCGTGGTCCGGCATTCGAAAGCTCAATTCAAGGCAGGAATACGGGATGAGGAACACCAGGGTGGGGGGTGTTGGGAGTCGAATCTTACTCGAATCGTAGCCAGCTGCTGTTGCTGTCGTGATGATGCTGCCGACTACACGGGTCGCTATCCGAACGCGATGAATTGGTGACCGAACCACTTCAACCTTTCACAGCACGAAGCACTCAATACAATGACGTGAAATCTACTTATTTCCCGACGATTGTTGCGTGATTATTACAATTAACATTCCGACCAGGCCCCGATACCTGTGTTAGACAATTTACCATGTGCAAAAAAATAACCTCTAGCTTGCCATTTTTTTTCTATGCAAGTGACAGCTAGCTAGTGATGTCACGATCACTCGCGGTCGATCTGCGCAATGAAAAACCGGTGCGTTCCGAAGCATAAATATTAAACAGGTACATTTAGCGAAAATTCCTTCAGGTCTTACCACAACAAACGGCCGTCATGCGCCCTCTACTGTGTATAAGCCTCCTTTTAACCATGCCATCTAGTCCTAAGACTTCAATCATATCTTTTCTAATTGCAGAAAAAGCTAGCCTGGACCTCACCATCCTCAGCAGCAAGATCACTGCCTCCAAAAGCGGACGGTATGTTGTACTTCATATTCAAAGTGATTCAACGCGACATTATGTTTATAATTGCGTTCAGAGATTTGTGCTGAAATTGTTAACATCGGAAGGTGCAACAGTAACAACATCGTGCCGTAATTTTTAATGGTTAATTGAGTTAAATCACTTGATCAGCATATGTATTCAATCTATTGCATGGATCTACTATATTTTAAACTTTATTTGCAGCGTCGCCATCAAGAACATCGGATTGAACGGCAACGTTCGCGTCGCACTCGGCATCTTCGGCGGCATCTCCGTCAGGAGCCTGGCCTTAGACTTCTATCTTGGCGGCATTGATGTAAGTTTTCTTAAGCCTCAGATGAACTAGGGGAAAATATCCCCCTATACATCCCTGCAACCTGACAGTTGACAGTTGTCCCGCGACATTCTTCTATAGTAAAACATGTTTCGGATACGCGGGGCGTATTTCGAGAAGTGTCCCGAAACACGCCCGTACTCAGTGGAGCACTTGTCAAGTTGATAGCTACTCAGTATGAACTATTGGGGAATATTTGTCCCTATTTTTTCTCCGGCTTTATACTCGTAGTCAAGATTAGTAGATATTTAAAAGATTGTAAATAAAGGTTTGCCGACAGTCGACTCCACAGGCTATAAGAAATATTAAATCAATCTATAGAAAATAAATCTTGTTTAGTTTTGACGCCTGTGGATTTTTGACAACTGTCACTCATACATTTGCTTATTTAATATATTTTAAAAGGTTTTTCTACAAAGGCCCTAACGATAAATGGTGCTCAATCACTTATCTCGGTTCAACGACGACGTTCTACCTAACAAAATATCTATTTTGTTCTCATATCTGACTTGAGATCGAGTGTTTTCTGTCTTTCGTGTGAGATTATTTGTTTGGCAATTTTCTAAGCCATTTTGTTTTATTTGTTTATCGGTAAACTGAACTGGGCGCTCCCGATCTTATCGGAAAAGTTCTTTAGTTGCGGGTATCGAGTTTTGTGCTTAATTATTTGTCATTATACAATTATAATAAAGAATATTAAGTTTTTTTATCATATTTGATTTGATTTCTGTAAATAACTTACTCAATTTCTATCCACTTCCGGTTTCAATGAGCAAAAAGTTTCGTTAACTAGAGTAGGTATATAGTTCAATACTTACATACTACATACATAAAACTATTTTTCAATGTTTCAATGTAGTGCCTTGAATGTAGTTCTATATTGTATTTAATATTTTATTAGCAAAAATTAGAAAGGTATACTTGTACAAAAGACTGTCATTGTACGTCTTTCCGTGTGCAATATGGTATGGAACCTTTCGTGTGCGGGTCATACTTGACCGGTTTTATTTATTACAGTCCGACATCCAGCAGCTGAATATCCTCGGATTTGAACTGACTGACTCTGCCAACCACTTCTGGTCCGTGCGTGCTGTCAACGCCATCCACTCCCACAAGGTGCGGTTGTTTACTATCCGTCAATATTGTCCTTTGTTATTTTCCTATGATTATTTTTAAAAGTATCTAGTGCGTAAATCTGTATGCTGAAATACCTTTAGATGTTTTGTACGGACCCCATACTTTTATCCCAGTTCGTTCAGCTTTTCATACGTGATGATTAGGGAACAAAAATGTTTTATGATAGTGTCTCGGCGTTTAGAGTATCATTAGTAAAGAAGCAAGTTGACTAATAAGAAATAGTCTAAGAAAAAGATCATAGGTACCAGTTACACCATTCTTATATCAAGATTTTTTTACACGATGAGATTAACGAGGTCCTGGAGACTCTTGTCTGGCAGGTCATCAACGGTAACTAGCAATTCTATCATAGATACTACAAGTTCTTCACAGACTCACACAGGCCCGGATGCATAATTGCCATTTAGAAGTTTGAGAAACAGTCAAAGTCATTTTGGCGCTGCCAGTAAGTAATTAGCGATACTGTGCTACAGGCAAAAGGCGAGTACTGAGAATTGCAATGTGTGCGTGTACGTAACTTTACGTCGACGTCTTATAAGGGTGAATCATTCAAACAAAAGCATTTCCCAGGTCTCGCGTTCTGGACTGTTGTATGATGTTTAAGCTACACTTGTATATTCGGATTTATGACGACATTGGATGTTGTTATTTTGTAATACGGTGTTTTTTTGTAAATATGTTACTTGTATTTTTTTTATAAAGTCTGTTAGTATAGAGGTATTCAGCAAATATTGTAATGTAGAGGATGTCGGCAAATATTGTAAATACACCGAAAGCAGAATAGACAAAAGCAATTATAAAATGATGCCTTTATTTTATTTCTAACCCCTGAAAAAAAGAGGAGCGTCTGTCTGTGTGTCTGTCCGTGGAACCCAAGCACTGAAACTGGTGGACGGATTTTAAAGCAGGTTTTTCTTATTTAATATGATAATAGACTTCATTTTGAGATTATGCACCTACCCACACAATAAAGTAGTCAGTCGATGACATGGCGCAGCCAGAATAATTTAAATAATAATTTTAAGTGATTAACAGTAATAATAGAGACAGTATTAACACCACCGGGACCGTTTTGTTTCGGCTTGTGTTTAAACGATTACAAAAAACGAACCTATTTTACTACCAATAAATTCGAAATGACTGCCAGAACGGATAAATGTCCACCAAATTGTGTTTGGATGAATGATCACCAAACTTCTTTTTGTGTTTTGTGTACTTAAGTATATGTTTTAAGTATTTTTTTGTTCTTACATGTTCAACCTAACACGAAGGATAAAGGGTTTTACAGAGGTACAAAAACTGCGCCCACAACACTAACAGCTGCACTGACACTAGATGAACATTTTCAAGCAAAGAAGAAAATAACGGTAGAGAGGCACATTTTAAATACGAGGATACAAAAGTAAAACGAATCAATCGAACTATATATTTTAGAATTAAGAAAACTTTCAAAGACCTGTTTGCACACTACAAGATAAATTGTATAAATTAATTAGAGATCGGTTGGTTTGGGGAGAAAACAGTGCGGTGATTTAAGAACGGCTACTGCGAGAAGAATACCTGGATCTTAAGAAAGCTATGGATATATGCGGAGCGGCAGTAGTGTCTTAAGTGTATTCGTAAAATATAAAACGTGAAAATGATATCAAACAAATGAACGCATGAGCAACAAATGCGCGAGGGTAGTGACGAAGTATGGTACATAGGACAACGAGGACAACACCGCTACGCACAATCATGATGAGGTGGTATGCGTGGGGGCATGCGAGGTGCAGCTGGAGGAGCCAGAGACGGCGCATTCCCGGCGGGACCGAACTGTGTTGTGTATATATATATAACTATACGAGACAACAAATTGGAAACCAGCAGCATGGAATCCAGCATAAAAATTCTGTCGTCACTAATATGGTTTCCTTCATCACTAATGTCATTGAACATATTGATGGTGGAAACCAAGTTGATGTGGTATATACTGACTTCGGCAGTGCGTTTGACAAAGCCTCACATACTTCTGCTCAGAAAGCTTAAATATGAGTAAGGCATTAATGGGAATCTGCTTGAATGGTTCTTCTCATACCTGAATAATAGACCTCAGATTGTGGTTGTCAACGGATATAATTCTCAGTACTACACTGCCATTTCTGGCTTTCCGTAGGGCTCACAACTGGGACCAATTTTGTTTGTGCTTTTCGTCTACAAAATTGTGTCCTGCGTTCGTCATAGTAACTCTTCACTTTTTGCTGACGACATGAAGGTTTACAAACAAATAGACTGCGAGAGAGATGCCCGCTTGCTCCAAGAAGATCTGGACCGCGTACACCAGTGGTGTATCGACAATCACATGCTTCTGAACACGTTTAAATGCCAATGAATTATATTTACCCGGAATAAAAACCCTATTTTGTCATAGTACAGCATAAATACTGATAGGATTGGGGAAGTTTGTCAGATTCGTGACGTTGGAGTTGCTCAAATGCTTGGGTTTCTAAAACGCGTTACAAAAGAGTACAAACAAATTAATTCTAAAGTATGCTTTTTTAATGCTGTGGTGCGCAGCATTCCGGAGTTTGCCAGTGTCGTCTGGAACCCAGTTTACAATATTCATTAAGAGAGATTAAGCGTTTATATCTCCAGGTATTAGTCATAAGGACTGCTAGGAACATAGGTTAAGCCATTTTAAAATGACTGCCCTGTCGGATCGTAGGCGAATGCTAAACCTATCCTCCCTCCACAATATAGTGAATGGCCAGGTCTAATCTCAAGACTTGAGAAAATTGAACTATCAGTGCCTCGACACTTTCAAGTCTCCCAATTGCGGAACCAACCTTCTGAGCCATGCTCCACTAACGAGGATGCTTTCCACATATAATGACTTGTGGGGAAAGTTCAAACTTGATATCTTTTGCGATAGTGCATATTTGAAGCGTAAGCTTGCTCTCCGCCATTGCTGAGTTGCCGTGAGTGGTATATAAAAATTACATTGTCATGATTCTTTTGTGTTTCTTATAAGTACCAAAACCTAATAATAATAATAATTTATTTCCAGGCATATTGTCCAGTGAAATTACATGTAAAATAGAAATAGAATGTCAAAGATAAAATAATTTTTAAAACCCGCAATAAATGTCAGCGAATTCAATTATAAAGAATTGACGTCATATTTAAAAACAAAATTAAAATTAACTACATTATGTCATCGGTATGAATTGAATTTATATAATTTCAATTAAATAAAATTAATGTACAGTGAAAAATTAATGATTAAAAGATAATTAGATTAAAAGAGAAGCACTTTCCACAGCAGTTTGCCCAATAGTTTCCCCGCTGGCGCGTGGTACTCCTGCCAAGTCAGATGTAGTGGGCTGCCCATCCAATGTCGAGCGGCACACAGGACTGGGTTTGTCGAGGTGTCGATGCGCGCGCGCGCTCCGGCCGAGCACAGGCGCAGCAGCGCGACCCACCATCGCGGCAGGCGGAGCTGCGCACGCCGCGCGTTGTTGTACGCGATACACATGCGCCGCATCGCTTTCAATGTGTGCGACCACCATAACTCCACTGTGTACACGCTCGTACAGTAGGAAATAAACAGCTGCCTCTTCACCCCATCGCTGCAGCGTTAGTACCGCCTGGCGAGCCCATTAGCGCGCACTGTGAGGGCGCGGCGTTGACGCTTGATGTCGGCGTTGTCGGACAGACGGCAGTTGATAATGTGCCCGAGGTATTTCACTTCGTCGACTCGGCGCATTATACGGCAATTTAGATGCAGCAGGATGTCAGCTGACGGAGTGTTAACGGATTAACCATTCATTCTGACTTAACAGCGTTATAGAGCATATTGTGGTCCTGTGCATATTCTTCATATACCGACAACAGCGTTCTAATTGCTGTTAAAGATGGTGCCAGCAGGACCATATCGTCTACATAGCAGTTGTTGTTCATCATGATTCCGTGCACTGAAAATGTTTATTTCATACTGGAGAGTTGTTTGTTTAGGTCTTCCATGTATATGTTGAACAGCGTTGGTGACATGCAGCCTCCATGCCTCAATCCGCAGCTCAGTTCCCTTGGCTTCGAGAGAGCACTGTTTCATCTAGTGAGATTGGATTGGTTGGCGTACCAATTCTCGAGCACCTTCACTATGCCCTCTGGTTTTGTCGGTCTCGCAGCTTCTTCCACATCAGCTGGTGTTCCACTCTATCAAAAGCCTTGCTCAGGTCCAGGAAGCATGCATAAATAATTTTTTTTTCTGCTCTTGAAGTAGTGGGTGACTTGTTTCAGTGTGTAGAGTAGTTACCTTTGAAACCCATTTGATTTGGTTCAGTATTCAGGTAGCACTCGGCCTTTAAGAGTAGCAGTTTCTCCAGAACCCTTGCAACAATCGAAGCTAGTGCAAAAGGGCGATAGTTTGTCGAGCTGGATATGTCTTTTTTGGCGTTCTTCAGTATTGGTGATACAACAGTCTGACAAATAGATAATGGTATATGAGATGTCATAATAATGCTGTCTAAAGAAGCGTGAGCGCTTGTACTGTCACGGGTCCGCTATACTTCGGCCGGTGTTTGGCTGATAAGCTATCTTGACCCGGTGATTTCTTTTTGATTAAATTTTTCATCAATTTACGTTTATAAAAATATAACTTTGGTACATAAAAATTTGGTACAAATGATAAGTCGAGTTAGTCTGAGTTTGTGTGGGAAGTGGTTGGGTGAACATAGCACTGCATTCCTCTGCTATTAGTTTATCGTTTGTTATTCTATTCATCTGGGAAGATGATGTGTTTTTAGGTTTTATTATCTTGTTAGTGCGGTTCCAAAAGATTGAAAAATGCTTATCTTCCATGTCCGTCGCTAGTTTAACAAGTAATTGATATTCAGTTGCAAACAGTTTGTTTGATGCCTTTTTGAACTGAGTGCGAGATTGTTTGCGTAGCTCAGCTGATTCTCCACTTGCCGGACGGCCTGCCTCGTGCCATAGATGTAGTGCGAGTTTGGATGCGGCATAATGCTCGGCGACGTTTTAATTCCAGCCAGGAGTGCTTTTTCTGTAAGCCTGTTTTCGGCTTTTTTTAGGCTTGAAGGCCGTCTGAGTTGCAGTCTGCATGGCTCTTATGATGGTATTACAGAGCTCATCTATTCATTTAGGGGTGATGTTGGCAGGTACTTGTGTGATATTAGACAAGTATCCAATCTTACCTATCAATTTGGCGTTAATTTTTAATATGTACTTATATTTCTTTCAGCAGATTGATTTGAAAAATTGTGATCCCTTCGTCGTCTACGGCTGAGGGGTGCAGTCTGCAACTCACCGTTCAACTTCAGCTTCGTTTGAATCGGCGCCGACATCCAAAGTTGCTGGTGGCGACAACGTCAGCCATTAAATGATCCACAGCGTCATTAAAGAGTTGCTTCCTCCAATTACCCACATTATCAACTTATCTCTATCTGAGCTCCTTTCCTAGTGGAAGAAAACAGTCGTCATTCCTATGCCCGAAAATTCCAATCCTTCTTCCTTCAAAGCTTATAGTCCATATCTATCTTACCCATTCTTTCCAAGTTCCATGAAACCATAGTCCACTCCTAACTCTCCTCTTGCCTTTCATAAACAAATTTTTCAATCCGTATTAACCTGGGTTCAGACCAGGGCATAGTAATTACCACAGCACTTTTAAAAGTCAGTGATGACATACTAGCTAGCCATGGATCAGAAGTTGGCATACATAGTATACATACTACAATTATCACAAAAGAGAGAGGAAGTGCTCTTTTACCCGGTTTTTGAAAGCAAAAAGAGTGGGGCTGTTATCGTAGAAGGAAGTGCGTTCCACAGTCGGACCGCCTGCAACCTGAAGGAGTGCTCATATGCGGAAGTGGTATGCCTTGAAGTGGCTAAGAGTGAGACCGTGTGAGATCTCCGTTGCCGATCTCCTGAAAAGAGATACTCAAAGCGGTCTCAAAGGTAGCTGAGGTAGCGCGGATTTTTCAATATATTGAAAAGATGAAAAAGAATATGAGAGACTCGATGACGACGAAAGCCACCCCAACTCTTTGCGAAATTGAGAGACATGGTCGAATTTGCGCAGCCCGAAGATAAACCGAATCCCGAGATTCTGAAGTCGTTCGAGTTTATTCAGAAGATCTTCGTTCGCGCTCGCCCAACAGACATCGGCGTAGTCCATTAGCGGTAGGAGAAAGGACCGAGCAAGGGTGATTTTGGTCTGCCGCGGCAAAAGTACTGCAGACGCCTGAGGGAGTGAAAAGACCCAAATACCCGTCTGCTGACCTTGCTGACATGTGGAGACCAAGACAGCTGGTTGTCAAAAAGAATCCCAAGGATTTTCGCCTTATCTGTGTACTCTATTGTGATGCCATTATATGATACGGGAACAATGGGTTTCTGTAACAAGGAAAGAGTGCGCCTGGTTCCTAAAATCATGGCTTGTGATTTATTCGGGTTTATTAACAGCCCGTATGATGAGGCCCAGTCTTTCACATTCTCGAGGTCAGCATTCAGTGCCTCCACGGATGAAACTACATCGCAGGGGAAAAGTGGCAATAAATTTGTAGATCATTTGCGTACTGATGATAAGAAGAAGAGAGGACGTTGGAGATGGAGTTTATAAAGACTGAAAAAAGAAGAGGAGAGAGAATATCATCTTGAAGCACTCCTGAGGAAAGATCGCACCATTGAGTTTCGGTCTCTTCAGACTTAATGCGTTGCTGACGACCTCTCAGGTATGAGTCGAACCTGCCAGCAGCGTGGGAGACATTCAGCTCTTTTTATTAGCTTTGTGCAATAAAGAATTATGAATTATGAATGTTGTGCGCATCTCTAATTGATGCAAACATATGTATCACTTTTGTTAAACTTGTTCTTTAATGTTTGTATTGTTGATGAGCCTTTTACAAATAAATAAATGAAACAATTTTTCTCGCTATTTACCCGAATAAAAAGACGGTTTTGTCGGAATACCAGGAAATATCAAATACAGCTTATAGGGTTTTCACTACACTAACAGCTGTACCCTAAAATGACTCACCATATTTGGTTTAAAAATTCAAGTGACATCCTTTTCACGTTTTAAAGAGCCTGGAATACCTTCGGCCGCCTACGAAACCAATGCTACGTAACCAGTTACATGTTAAGAATTAACGTTCTTGCTACGAAACTAGTTGCGTAAAAAGAATTTTTTTTTCCTACGAAACCAGTTACGTACGACCGCCTACGATACCAATGCTTTGTAACCAGTTACGTTTGAAGAATTATTTTTCTAGCTACGAAAATAGTTTCGCACAGAATTGCTTTCAACTAATTTCGTCTGATATAAAGTCTAGCCTTGCAAACTACTTATGTATTGGACTTGATTTCCAATTTTGTTTACAGGAATAACTCTTAGACAACTTTATTTTTAAAGAAAAACTACTAAATTTTTTGTTTACATTTTTGACAGCATGCTATCTATGTCTCGCGGCGCGCGCATGTTTAAAAAAAACAAATATTAAATTATTTTAACTAATATAATGTTATTATGTAATGTACACATTGAGAAGTATTGTCTAAGACTAACTGTAAAAGCTAGAGGCTAGAATATGGTAGGGAAATGTCCCTACCATATTCTAGCCTCTAGCTTTTAGAATGTAATGACAACAATCGATCCTTTATATTGTTTCAAAATCCTATTACACTCGCTGAAACAGGGGTTGCTCTATGTTCGATTGACGTAACTATTCCCTCCTTAAGTTCGAAGTTCTCTTTTGAAGGAGAAATTCGAGTTCTTAGTCCTAACCCCTTAACGCATGGCATGGATTTTCAACCTTAATGCTTAGTAATAAAGTTCAAAAACTATAAAACCATATATGGGTTAGTATGCAGTAAAGGTTAAGAGGATAGGTATATGCTTATAAGGTGGGGGCTTCCTGAGATACCTTATCTGAGGTAAGTTTATTTATGTAATCTACTTGTACAGTAAAAATAAAGTTATGGGTAATATTAATCTTATTTACTAACTTATTTTATTCTGATACTCGCAAAACGTTTGACTTAAGGCATTTGACATTTGACTATCGGCTGAATATCGACTTGTTTGGCGATCTCCCAATGATCCTTACATAATAAAGCAAATCCTTTCCGTATGGGACGAATACCCGGACTCTTATTTAAATTTTACAGTTGAAGGGCCTGTAGTTGAACTATGATGAATTGGTTCCTGCGGTGGACATTACATTTTTTTAATTGGTACTTTGGTTTCTCGACTTTATGTATGAATGGGGGCAATGTTTTTGGCTATTTCCCCGGTCTCTGGAGGGGCTTATCTTTACTCTTTCTTTTGTTTATTTTTTCGCGAAGATTTAAGTTTTGGTTCTATTGGGAATGTGATTTCACCATCTCGTTTTTGAATTACTTTGCCCTTTCCTTGTTTTGTTTATGAGCCAAATGTTTGTATATTTTTTCGTTTTCTTTGCATGATCCTGCACTAACTGTTGTAAGTACCTTTTGTCGAAGTCGGTATAAAAAGCATGTCTTGCGACGGTATATCCTAACAACACTTCCAGTGGTGTCATAACTGTTATTGAGTGAATGATATGATTGACAGTCATGACTGCATATGTCATGACTGATGCTACGTCTGTATATTTCTGTTCGTACTTTGCCAATCTGTATATTTCAAGGACAGTTGAATGGAGTCTTTCAATTAATTCCATTGAATTTGGATTGTAGGGGGTACCAATGTGAATTTCTATCTTGTAGAGAGATAGTAGTTCTTTCTCTTTCGCGATATTAGCATCATTAAATTCGGCTCCAGAGTCTGCTCCTTAAAAGGAGAAGAATTTTATGAGGGGTCTAACAACATCGGGTGTAGATTTTTTTCGATTGTAAATGTTTATCCTAACTTACTGAAAGCATCGATAATTGGGATTTCTTCTTGCGGCTTTGTTTGTGTTTGGGACAGTTGTAATTCTGGTTTAAGGGGTATCATATTTCATTTGTTGACATGCTTTACAAGAACTTATCATACTTGATCACAGATATCGACAGATAGGTTGAGGGGCGCTGCACGTGCGAACAAATCTAGCCCCGATTGTCTTCATATTAAAATTTCTCGGTAGTCACCAAGCGACCACAGTGACGAATTCATTTCCGCTGTTTTTCGAAAATGCCGACCTGTGCAATAAATACTCATGTGCAAAAATTGAAGCGGAGTAACATATCACTTGCAAGTCTCATTCCAACTATTATTTCTTCTTAAAACACACGAAATAAACATTATTACGGAAATAAATCATTCACAAAAAATTCGTCACGAGTTATCATTAAAGTGACAATGTCATGTTTTTCTCGCTAGGTTAATTATCCATTGCTTGTTTTGTATCTTAATTTCACTACATATTGCCAAGCTAACACGCAATGAATATTTCACACTTATCTAAATACGAAAGTAAATATGCATCGAGGTACGGAGGCGAACTGTTACACGCACGCAGAGACGACATATAGTGATGGGAATAATGATAGTGAGAATTATGTTTTTGAATCGATGGAAAGAAATAGATTTTTTACCAACTCGAACAAAACCCATTGGGTAATCATATAATATTACTAATCAAAGCTCTAATGAGAAGTTATACTAATATAAAACTGCATTACTTAGCATAAAATGCTACGCCTAAATTGTCAAAACACCAAGTTCTTAATAAATATTTACATTTTTCTTGACAATAGGTAGTATTGTACTGTACAGACAAATCAGATATCTTACAGATGTTGAAACTGCCAGATTGGTTTACTTCAGTTATTTTCACAGTATTATGTCTTATGGAATATTGCTCTGGGGGAGAGCAGCAGATATAAATACGATATTTTTCTTACAAAAAAGGGCGATCAGGGCGATATATCAATTAGATGCTAGAGAATCATTAAGAGAAAAATTCAAAGAAATTAATATACTTACGGTTACCTGTCAATATATATACGAGAATATCATGCATGTAAGAAAAAACATAGCTTTATTTAAAATTGTAGGTGATAGCCATACAATTAACACTAGAAATAAAAATAGGTTAGCACTACCATTATTTAGACTAAGTAAAGTAGGCACATCATTCATGTGGCACTGTATTCGCTTCTACAATAAAATACCACAGGAATAATTGATCCTTCCTGAAAAGAGGTTCAAAAACTATGTTAAAAATGAGCTGATAAGAAAGTCCTATAATAGTATTAAGGAATACTTAGATGACAAAACTGCATGGTCTATACCATCTCAGCGCACAGAAATTCGATGAGGGGCGATGGATCAAGTCTATCACTCGCCGGCGAATTTCCTTAGACCGAAACCAGTACCTGTTGTAAAGTCACTTTTAAAAAAAAAAGGTATGGGGGAGTTTCTTGCCGTTTCTTCTTAACCCTGAGGCCCACCTTCCGAAACGGTGTAATCTTTTTTTTATATAAAAAAAAAATTGACATGTAGTTATAAGTAAGTATAATTTTGACGTTGAATAAGATAATTTATTTATTTATATTCAATAAAAAAATGACTCTCTCTCTCTCTACAGGATTATACAGAAAGGGTACATATGCTGAAAGGCGGTTGTTAAGATATCAATCTGAACATCCTTCCCTATTAAAACGATTTGATCAGAGCAACATTATTTTTCAGTTTGCAGTACATTTTGGGCCGGCTGATTTGTATGGGGAAGTAAAAAATAACGTTTCTCTGATCAAATCAGATGCATTGAGAAAGCACACCCACACTACCTGCGGTAGTGTGGGTGTGTTCGGACGATAGGTGCATGACATTGCACTGACCAATAAAAGCGGAAGGATTGATGTATGAGTGGTGTAGATGTGTGCGTGTTCTTAATTTTCGGCGACACTGGTTCCGATACAAGCTTAGCGCCAAGGGCCTATCTCTCGATATCTGTGTACTTGATATAATTTGTTCCATGTTATGCAAATAGTAAAACCTTTTGATGTGGGCTAGGGTTTTGCGTATACCGCTATGACATGTTATTCCTGCATATACTAAGTTGTTCTGATTCGTCTTCTACAAAAATTACTGATTCGTTTTTGAATAGTAGTACTTACTGTTTCGGTGTGATTAATTTTCAAAGTAGATGAAAAACTTTACTCTGCTACCAATGAGAATTTTATGAAATATATTACAAGATCTGTTACAACCTCGTTCAGAAAAACGTACACTGCCATATTGATTGTTTTGCCTTTGCGAAATCCTTTTTGTTCATCAACTAAAATACTGAACTTTTCAAGATATGCAAGGCCTTACTGAGTATATTTTCAAATACTTTAGACATAATGGAGGTTAGAGCAATGGGTCGATAGTTTTTCATTTCTGATCTTTAGATTTTTTTTTAATAATGGTTTAACAATAACTGGTTTTAAGGATTCCGGATACAAACCATGCCCAATAGAGAGGTTGACAATGTGACTGATGGGTTGTGCAATTACATCTTGACATGCTTTAAGACCTTTTTTTGTGGAACCTAATAAAACCTACACTGTTCCTTTTTTATTGATTAATTGTATTAATAATATCTATGTATTGGGTTGGTTAAAGGCATAAACATTGATTGTGTTTGTCTTTGAATTTTGTAAATGTACGTGTCATTAAATGTTGTTTTCCTTTGCTGTCTAATATGATCGACGAAATAATTGTTAAAAGCTCCCACTATTTGTTGAGGATCTTTGATTTCATCAATATCTGTTTTAATTTTAGTTATGGCTATGTTAGGAAGTACGGGCCTGGCGCTATTTATTATATTCCAAGCTGCTTTAGACTTATTTGAAGCAGTTTAAATTTTGTGGCTATTTTGCGATTTTTGAGTTAGTTATTTTTTTTAAATCTTGTTTGATATGTTTTAAATATGTCAAGGTTCTCTGGAGTAGGGTAAGATCTATAATTTGATGATGTCCATTTTGTTTTTTTCCCTGTATTTATTATTTTAGTTACATAAGGGAAGCATAATTTATATAATAAACTAAATAGTTCCGAGTATCGTAAGATTTGTGGGTCATGACAATTATGTACTTCCGAAAATGATAATGATTGTAGGTAGTGTTTAAATTTCTCCATGTTTTCATAACTACAGTATTTTTTTAATATATTCCACGAATTAATTTTACACGTTTTTCTAACTGGGCATTTTTGTTGTTAGGCTGAGTGATCATATCATCAAGTTCAAATCATAATCAATCACTTTTGCTCCACAACCACATTTAATGTTGTGGGCAAAGTTATCTTAACACGTCTTTGACACTGGTCTAGTAAGTTGTTCTAAACCAAGCCGAAGATAATAACCTGTGTAACTTATGTAATTTATGAAATCTATCGAGGTGTTTTGCTCCAGAATATTAATATTAAAGTCTCCACATACAATAATGCGTTAATTTTTATTTAAGCATAGCTTACGCAATAGCTGATCCATTTGGTCGTCCCTAAATAACTAGATTTTTCCTTTGATTTTGTAACCTTGTTAATACACACAATAATCGATTAATTCCACTGCACAACACTCAAAAATTCCTTTAATCGATAATTTAGAATTATATGTCGTGCTTTGTCCTTTGAGATTAGCAATGACACTTGTAGTACCGCGTAGTGTACGCCTTTCACACACTATATTTTTGGAATCCTTTATTTGAATCCATTTTTTTTTTTTTTTTTGCGCGCGCCTCACCCGCGCGCATTTTGCTATCTTCATTCGCGTTCTAGTGCTCCGCCTTTCCATACGTTGCGCCCGCGTTCCGACCGCACCCCTATTCTAGTAGCTGTTGTTGTGAATTTTGAACTCTTGGTGAACTGTTGGAATGCCGCGGAAAAGAAAACATCGCGACGACGACGACGATGTCGCAATTGAACGAAAAATAAGAAAGCTGCAAAGAAAACTAGCACGAAGACGGCACCGGCGAAACAAGAAAGATTCCGACGATACGTCGTCATCGCGAGGTTCCACGCCTTCGAGGTCATAGGTACCCGCCAGGTACGCACGTCCAGAATAGGGACGTGACCTACTTTTTACACATCGCATCTATGGTGCCAACATTGATATTGCAATTTGAACACTATTTTCGTTACAAGAGGATTGTACTCTAATGAACGATTACATGATTATACCAACCAAATTATTCAATTGCAAATAAATAAACATTGTGTTTATACTTTATTGGTTTTGTAATCATGCTAAAGTAGATAAAGCGGACAGCACATTGGGGCTGTTTCATTCTACCTATGTACCTATATAGTCTATAGCGGCCAGTACAATGGGACTGGTTCACAGACTTATTACGTACATACCTACAAGTTAGGTGTTGTGTTGTCGAATTGCAAGATCAATAAGTTAACAAAGTAGTAGAATTAGCGAACAGTACTGTTGGGGACTGTTTCATCTGCATACTTGCTAACGTCACAGTCTTAAGCGGCCATTACTAGTGGAATGGTTCATGACTGATGTTACCTGAGGACTAGCTTCTTGTTTCAACTATAGGCATATATTGATATCCTCAGGCTGGCTATAGCGACTAGTACTAGGGACTAGTTCAAGTTAGACTGAATTATCATTGCTTTGGTCTCGTTATTTTCGGACATTGAAACAGTACAACCAGCATTCAGCGATTATGAGCCTGACGAGCTAACAGACCCAATCCTACCGGTCGAAACTAGTCAGACTGATGAAACGACGGTGCCGCTATCTAAAGACACGGCCAAAGCTGCCATCCCAGACGAGACTAATACAATTGATTTTGACATATTACAGCTTCTAGGAGATGATCCCACGGTTATTAACACTTACGGGAAGGAGATACAAAAGGACATAGCAGTTCGGCTTGAACACTACGCCACAACAGGGCTCACTAAAGAAGCCCGAAAAGTATTGAAAGAGAAGTATCTTACACCTAGTAACTGTAAGTTAATCGACCCGCCTGTCCTTAACGGAGAGATCAAAGCAGCAGTTAGCGATACGATGACCAGGCGTGATAAATCGATTGAAGAAAGACAAAAAGATCTGACGGTAGCTATAGCATGCCTGAGCGAAGTCTTATCCAATTTGATTTCGACAAAGGACAAGGACATGAAAATGGTAAAAACTTTGATGGATGCGTGCAAAATTTTATGTGACTGCCAACATGCACACTCGAAAACACGTAAACAATTTATCCTAACTGCTTTGAAAACTGAGATGAAATCACAACTTCAAAACACCAAAATTGACCAGTACCTCTTCAGTAAAAATTTAGCTGACACTTTAAAATCAGCTAAAGCCATAAATAAATCCGGCGCAGAACTGAAGTCCAGTCAAGTACCCAAGCCTCAACCAAGCAAAAATCCAGCGCCAGCGAAGCGTTTAAACTGGAAGGGTCCTCTTCCGTCTCGCAGGCAGCAGGGAGTTCAAAGGACGAAGGAGCTTGCCACGACTTCGATGAAGAATCGGCCGGGTCCCTCATCGAAACCATCGTCGTATCGGCAACTCAATCAGCAGTACCATCGCAGATAATCCCGGTAAACTATGCCGGTAGGCCTGCGTTACATTATGACATATGGAGATTATTAACTGAAGATCCGCTTATTCTCTCATATACTGAAGGATATAAAATACCATTTTCTCGTCCTGTGACACAGAAGGCTTTACCAAAATTCCAAAATTACTCTGTAGCTGACAAAAAACAATTTAGGACAGCGATTGACAATCTGTTATCAATAGGCGCAGTATCAAAATGTATTGTTTGTCATGATCAATATCTATCAAGTATCTTCTTGATCCCAAAGCCCAATGGAAAAATGAGATTGATATTAAACTTAAAATCTCTTAATAAATTCATTGACACAGCTCACTTTAAAATTGAGGTTAAAATGAATATCGAGGAATAGTTTCATGAGTACGCTCGATTTGAAAGATGCATATTTCTTGATAAAAATCCATCCTCATTTCAAAAAATATTTGAGATTTCAGTGGGAGCAAGATACTTCCGAATTCAATGTTTTTACCTTTCGGCCTTAATACGGCACCGTTCGTGTTCACCAAAATCTTGAAATCGGTTGTAAAACTTCTTCGCCTTAAGGGTTATCTATCTACGGTTTATTTAGATGATTTTTTGCTAATTGGCCAGTCTTACGATGAATGTGTTGTGAAGAACATATGCGATACAAAAAGACTATTGACAGCATTAGGCTTTATCATTAACGAAGGAAAAAGCTGCCTTACTCCCTATAAAATTTGTAAATTCCTAGGATATGTAATTGACTCGCAAAAGTTCCAGGTTAGTCTTCCTGTAGAAAAGGCAAAACGTATCCAAACTGAGATTACTAAGTATCTTAAACTCAAGAGATGCAAAATAAGAGATTTTGCCAGTTTTGTGGATCTTTTAGTTTCGGCCTGCCCTGCCATTGAATACGGTTGGCTTTATACAAGCTCTTTGAACGCTGTAAATTTTTAAGCTTGATCAAAGATAATGATTATGACAGCTACATGATGATACCTGATAACATAATTTCGGATTTACGTTGGTGGAAACATGCAATTTCCCACTCGGTAAAGACTATCAAAACTGACGAATTTTGCCTGGAAATCTATTCTGATGCCTCAAAAACGGGGTGGGGGATTGCTTGTGGAAAAGAAACCGCAAGTAGACTATGGAGTGAGGAGGAACGATTACAACATATTAATTATCTCGAAATATTGGCTGCATATTTTGGTCTAAAAATATTTGCAAAGAGTTTAACAAATTGTCAAATCTTATTATGAATAGACAACACCACTGCCATATCATATGTGAATAGAATGGGTGGGATTCAATATCCACACTTAACAGATATTACGAAACAGTTATGGCAGTGGTGTGCACGTCGAAGCATACATGTTTATGCTACATATATTCGATCATCTGATAATGTAATCGCTGATGCCGAATCAAGACGCATACACCCAGATATAGAATGGGAGCTAAGTGATTATGCATTTAAAAGGATAATTACAAAGTTTCAACTACCTGTTGTAGACTTATTTGCTAGCAGAGTTAATAAGAAATGTACTATTTAAGTCTCATGGCATAAAGATCCGGACGCATTTGCAATCAATGCTTTCACAATATCCTGGTCCGATCTTTATTTTTATGCGTTCCCTCCTTTCACCATGATCCTTAAGTCGTTGCGAAAGATAATCACTGATAAAGCTAGGGGCATCATGGTGGTACCGTACTGGCCCACCCAACCATGGTTCCCTCTATATAAGAGGTTATTAAAATCAGAATTATTATTATTCAAAGCAGATGATAACTTAATCGTTTCTCCTTATTCCAGCTATCGACAAATCCACACCCAGATTACCCTGGTAGCAGGAATATTGTCGAACAAGCCATGTTAAGAAGAAATATTCCATCAGCCGCAATGGACATTATGGCCTCTTCCTTATCGGACAATATCATGAAACAATACGAGGTCTATTTTAAGGAATGGTTTCTGTTTTGCAATCAAAATAATCTGGATATGTATGAAACACCTATTTCTAATGTGATTACCTTCTTAACGCAATTATTTGAGGCTGGTGCCCAGTATGGTACTTTAAATACTTGCCGTTCTGCATTATCTTTGATAATACTAAACGATATCGGAGATGATTGTAATTTGAAGAGGTTCTTTAAGGGCATATTCCGTTTAAGGCCTCCTTTGCCGAGGTATAACACTACTTGGGACACTACCTTGGTTCTTAACTACGTCGCTAATTGGTATCCAAATGAAGGCTTGACTATCCAAAAAAAACAAAAAACTTTTAAACTAGTTACGCTTCTCGCCTTAATTACGGCTCACAGATCTCAAACAATGTCAAAAATTAGAGTTTGCAACATCGAGTCACAATCCACAAAGGTCATCATAAAAATTCCAGACCTGATTAAAACATCTCGCGTTGGAGCGTCCCAACCGATATTATCTATACCTTTTTTCGATGAACGGCCCGAAATATGCCCTGCAAGAACATTAAATGCATACTTAGATTTAACAAATCCAATGCGTGCGGATATTGATAATTTATTCATTAGTATAAGAAAGCCCTATAGGGCAGTAGGTTCACAAACTTTGAGCTGTTGGTTTAAATCTACCCTAGATATGTGTGGCATAGATGTGTCTGTTTATTCCGCACATAGTAAGCGGCATGCCGGTACATCTGCAGCTCGTTTCTTAGGTGTCAGTCTTGACAGAATAAGAAAAACAGCTGGCTGGAGTGCTAACTCCAACACTTTTCCAAATTTTATAGCAAAACGGTAGATTATTATTGTAATGACGATTCATTTGCTAGAACATTATTAAGTAAATCGAACAATTGAAAGCAATTGGTTTATTGTTATCATTTCTTAATTATATCTGGTTCCATCCGATAGTGATATATTTCACGATTAGCTCTAAAAGTCTACAAGTGTCATTGCTAATCTCAAAGGACAAAGCACGACATATAATTAATGATTAAACGAACTTACCTGTACGTGAAGTTCTATCATAATTATAGTAGTGCTTTGTCCGAAGAGATTAGCAAACCCTCCCACCCTTGCTTCTACAAATATACACCCTCTGAAGTAAGATCGTGAAATACTTTTTTATTGGAATGATATAAATACCTATCTCTGAACTAAATGAAGATAGCAAAATGCGCGCGGGTGAGGCGATACACAACTACCCCAAAAAAAAATAAAAAAATAATGGATTCAAATAAAGGATTCCAAAAATATAGTGTGTGAAAGGCGTACACTACGCGGTACTACAAGTGTCATTGCTAATCTCTTCGGACAAAGCACTCCTATAATTATGATAGAACTTCACGTACAGGTAAGTTCGTTTAATCATTAAATATTACCCAGATCCCTACATTGTAACCCTCTCATTACTAATATGCATGCCCCTCCCTTTCTCACGTTATCTCTGGAAAAGAAAGCTGTTAAATCGTGGTTGAATATAGACATAAGATTTTCTTGGCCTAACATTATGTTATGCTCTGGAGAATTCTCCTTATCTAACTCGTCTACATAAATTGTTAGAGTATCTGATTTGGAGATTGTAACATGAATTTTTGTTGCCTAGCTCAGTGATGGGTCGTGGAAAATACTCGGTTTGGCAGAGTGTTAAACCAGGTCCTCTTGAGCGTCAGTATCCCTACATATAAGTGGGAATACAACATTTATATTTGAAGAACCTGATCCCATACCCTATACGAGATAGACTGATGAAGGATTTAATCGAAAGCCGATCTTGGTTATTAGCCGGCCGAGCTAATACAGACAAGTTTATTTAACAAAGAATTTCTTATTCCACCCTATTAAATTAAATATTACATAGAAAATCTCCTTTGCAGTTGGTTGTTTGGCTTTATCATTGACAATTAAGAACTCATTAATGCTCTGGACTTATCTAATACATTTATGGTATTTTTTTGATAATAATGATTTATTCAATAAACATTTCACAAAAAAAATACAAAAATGACAAAAGAATACATTATAAGAAAGGTGCAGTTTCATGTTATAAAAACTTAACTAAAGATAGATACATCATCTGTTTATGAGAATAGTTGTTGGTAGTAAGCAAAAATAACATCAGAGTCGATACTCCCCAAGGTAGGGTTTCCCCTGTGTTTTGGGAGAAGTAGCGAGGCTCTTCCCCTAAAGATATGAACGAAGAAAAATTTGCAGACCAAATCAAGTACTTTTACAGTTTCAATGTAATGCAGCTGTCTAAAACTTAAAAAAGGTAATTTACTTAAAGAAGGTAAGTTTAAAATTCGTCATTTAGTACCTAAAATAGTTAGTGTGTGAGTATTTGTGAGTGTAAATATGGGTGTGTGAGATGAGAAAGTGTAGTGGATGTATGTGAAGTGAGGTGTGTTATGAATGTTTGTGTATTTTTTACCATCATTTCTAAAAAATACTTAAGTATGTGTACCTAAAATATAATTATCAAATATGTATTTATCAAGTATTGATTGTACCATTTTATTTATTTTGTTATACTTGTTATTGTGAAATGGCGATGAAATTTTCTGTGTCGTCATAATTCATCGATCTTAACCACTTAGAAATAAGCTTTTTGCATTAAAAATTTGGTTTAGGATACACAATATTGCAGGTTTTATTGTATAGATAGGGCCCTAGAAATTTAAAAAATCTCTGCATAAATCTTGTCTTTGTTGAGGTGGTTATAAAAACTTTATCTTTTCGTCTTTTAGAACTAGGTTTATAATTAAGAGTTTGGTGTTGTTTTAGCAGAATATTCTGAATAAAAAGTTGTCTAACAGTCAAAACGTCACAGAAATGATAAAGTTCTTCGGTCGGGAAGATCCTGGGTTTAAAGGTGGAGACCTTTAAAACAGCACGTTGAGCACGCTCCAGTGACAAAAGAGTTCCCTTATTTGCACCTCCCCAACATTAACATGTTGGGGAGGTGCAAATATTTTTTTTTTAGCAATATTTAAAAAAAAAATCGCATAGAGCGAAATAAATATTTTTTAGAAGTGATGCATTGATAACGTGACTCAAATTTTTAAATATATATATTAGTTTACGGACTTTGCCTAAAAAATTAAGTTCCGATCCAATGTTATGCCTAAATATTTGATTGTAGGGGTTCTTTCTAAGGTTTTACATGAGCAGTTAGTTTCATCTTTACATATATGTGAGGTCAAAAATAAAATCAGCAGATGGTTGGGTCGTGTTGTTTATAGAGAAGGTCAAATATTTAGTTTTATCGGCGTTTAAGGTTCAAATATTTTGCTGCAGCCATTTCGATATCATATTAAAACCGTTTTGTACATTTTCAAAAACTTGTGTCCAATCTCTTCATTTGAAAAGCAGAACGGTATCGTCAGCATAAGTTACTATGTTGCCATCGGGTAGTTTAAGGATGCAAAGTTCATTAATATATATCAAGAATAGAGTGGGTCCAAGAATGCTGTCCTGAGGTACCCCCCACTCTACTGGCTGGGTAGTGCTCACCTATTTTTACGGTTTTCTTTCTATCAGATAGGTAGCTTTTGAAAATATTGAGTTGGTTACCCCTTACACCAAAAGAATCAAGCTTAGATACAAGTAGTGGGATCGAAACCGTATCGAACGCCTTGGCCAGATCAAGAAAAATCCCCAAACATCTCTCTCCTCTATCCAAGGACTCAGTTATGAAGTCAGTGACTACATGAACAGCATCGGAGGTAGATTTTTTGGAACGAAAATCAAACTGTCTCTCTGACAAGATGCTGTTGCTTTCTAAAAAGTTCATTAATCGGTTGTTTATTATACGTTCCAAGATTTTAGATATGGATGGGAGGATCGAGATAGGTCTATAGCAGTTGGCACGGTCCCGATCACCCCCCTTGTGAATAGGAATCACTACTGACCTCTTCAAAGCAACAGGAAAAATACCAGTATCCAAACAGAGATTAAATATGTAGGACAGATAAGGTACTATGATTTTTTTATTTTGCTGTAAGATTTTGTCCATGATATTGTCCCAACCTACTGAACATTTATCTTTAAGCTGCATGACAAGTCTATTTACCTCATCAGTGTCCGTACTAATTAGGATGAGCGAGTCTGATCTACTGACTGGCATGACGCTCTCCTGAATTGTTTCCTGATTTTCTATATATTCTGCTAACTTTTTACCGACATTGACAAATAATTCATTGTGCAAATTCTATTGAGTCTTTAGCTGATTTTTCTATTTTTAATAATTCATTTGGTTGATTTTTTGTTTTAGTAGTAGATGTTTTTATGGCTTTCCAAATTTCTTTGCTGTAAACAGCATTATTAAAGATTTTTCGTTATTTCTCTTAAATTTCTTTAATAGGTTGTTGCAAAAATTCCTGTACCTGTGGTAGGTTGCTTTTAAAGGTCTCATTCTCTGGGTTTAACATAGACTTTTTATGTAAATTTCCCTATTTCGTAGACATTTTAGCAGACCAGGCGTTAGCCATGCTTTGATGATCCGTTTATTTGAAGGTACCTTATGGGTAGTCTTGTTTTTATCCAGTAAGGTCTGTATCAATCCAATAAATTCATCTAGAGCTGTGTTGGGATCATTTATTTGGTATATGTGTCACCGGAATATAATACGATCCGTAAGTTTATAAATTTCCTATTTTTTTCCGCAAGTTTATAAACATACTAACCTAACCTAACCTAACCTAACATAACCTAACCTAACCTAGCCTAATATAATCTAGAAGGAAGTTTATAAATTTCCTAGGAAATTTATAAACTTCCTTCTAGATTATATATGATCTGTAACTGTAGAGTGAAGAACAATTGTAAGGAATTCCTTCTTAGTTTTAACTAGAACATCCAAAGATGTGCGACTAGCGTCTCTCGTAACAAAGCTATGGCCAATAAGTAGACCGTAAGAGGCTAAAATATTTAGGTGGGGTTCAGTATCTAGATAATTATTCTCTGGATTAATATCGATATTGATGTCACCCGCTACAATGATATTTTTAAAGGCAGAGATCTCCTGGATTGTCTCGCTCAGGGATGCTAAGAAGTTATCGAGCTTTTTATATGAAGGTGAGCGATATATAGCGACTATGGCAGTGTCATCACCATACTTGATCAGCAAACTATTTCCTTCTTTAAATAACGGTTCTTGTATTTTAATAATAAGGTTGTCCTTGAAGTAGATGACAACCCCATCATTCTGATTGTTGAACGTTTTGTTGGCATATGAATTATAGCCCACTAGTGTAGGGATGATAGGCGCACATGATAGCCAACACTCGGTTAAAATCATAATGTCACATTCAAACTTTAGATCATTGAGAAGAGCAATGAATCCAGGCATATTACAGCCAATACTCCGTATATTTTGTGTTATTATACGAAGCTGATTTGCAGAGGCAGGTTTATGGCAGTTTAGAGTATCTGTAAGTACAGCGTTACAAGTAAGGAAGTCATCAAGACCATTATTTATGTCATTTATAGAATCAAATTTTGTTAGAAATAAATAAATTATCAATTCCAATAAGATACTGAAAGATAGAGCTTTCGCAAACCCGACAAAGGAAAGTCCCTATAATATGATTTAAGCCTTATTTAATTATGCTTTGTGAAATTGGGTACCCGCGCAATTGTTTTACTAGTTCAGATTTTGATGACGAACATATATGAATATCTGTTGTGAGTGTTGGAATAATATTGAGTTTTATGTGTGTTTTTGCTGTGTATGTGTGTGTAGATTTGTTAAATGTGGTTATAATGTAACGTGTGTTTAATACGGAAGTTATTTTGAAAGAAATTAAGAGAGATACAATACAACTGTTGACCATACATATGCTTATGAGTCTACCTAAGACTTTCTTTAGAGTGGGAACAGAGTTATAATAGAGTCATTTTGTAGATTTAAGCTTTTCAATGTCACTTTCACACGTAACGCGTACATACGGCAGATTTTCTGCTTTACGAAGATAAATTAATCCACGCGATGACCAGCAATATATATAGTTGAGCCTTTTAAAATAGTTGCTGTGTCTTGTGTGTGTGGCCCTACGAGATTTAGATGAAGGGTGTTCAGTTTGTCATCGTTAGATTTATTCTTATTAAAATCTTTTAAGGCCCGTAGCACGCTATCTTTCTTTATAATGGTTGACTTCTGCTACTACACAAGAACCCGTAACTTACCATTTCATGTGCCTGTCCATCGAATTAATGTCTCTTTTAATGAACCAATATCAAGAATGTGTCGTTTATATAATAAATTAACTATTGAAGTATGTGATGAGATTGATATACAGGGTGTTAACGGGGTCGTGTAGCAAGAAAGAGAAAATAGACTTGGCACTTAATTAGGAATAAAACGCTGTAGATTGCAGTGCATAAATTAGCACTTTTTTCGCAGGTAAAAAAAACTAAAACTGATTCCCTATTTATTAATTATTATGGTCACCCTAATCACCTGGTGACGGTTGACAATTACCTACTACTTACTCATCTAATCATTTGTTTATTAAAAAGGTTTTATCATGAATTAATAGGGTAACCATAATCTGAGTTATTAACTGGGATAAATAAATTGTTGATTAGTTAAAAAAAGGCTGTAATTTTTTAAAAATTTGCCCTATACTTGAAATCACATTAATTGTTCGAGTTAGGACCGATAGGTTTGAATCATGACCCCGTTAACACCCTGTATATGATAATAATCGTTACAAATTTAATAAATCAGTCCAAAAATTATTACCAATCCTTTGTTCGTTGTCACCCTAAGTTTTATTATTTAATTTTAATTTTATCTTTATTTTTATTGGAATTATAATTAATCTATCTTATGTGATACCTAATTGAATGATGTAATGAATTAATTTATGAATAATTGCCAATTTGATGCACGTTACTGAAATTTTTATTGTAAAATATCTAGTTTTAAGTCATTTTAAGTTTGATTAATTGTGTTCCGCCTCCCATATGTCGCTATATGTGTTTACATACTTTGGAGAGCAGTCGGGAACCATATTTTGTGCATGCTTTAATAATGTTATTTTGTGATTGTTATCTGTTTTGTAAACCAAATAAATAAATAAATAAATAAATAGATGAGTAACTCTGATTAAACGTCGGCATTTCATTAACGGTCTAGAGAGTTAGTAAGTGTCTGATCTAACCAACTAACTGCGACATGTATACTGTTTCAAAGACAGGGAAGCTCCTTCTAAAGATAGGTCTTGCACCACCAGAACATGGTGTGTTCTATTTATATTTATTGTATTCTATTATTTTAAATTTTCTATTTAAGGAAACTGTAGGTCTATAATTCTTATTACCCTATAATGTAACATTGTATTATATAAGAGACTGTTTGTTTCTAAATAAAGATAAATAAATAAATATTTTGTATATTTTCATAAATATTACATTACGCACATTCATATACACACATACTTATATTTATTTAACCTGTATTTAAGAATACTTTGTCATACGTGCGAATAGGCTGTGTGGAAGTATGACTAATAGTTATTTTTTAGTTTTAAAGGTCTGGCCTAAAAACAGCGCTGTGTTGATATCACACCAGCATCAGGCAGCATCAAGCTGAGTCCAGTCCTTTATGTCACAAATAATATGTTGATGTGATATGATGTTGATTTTAAGCCTTATATTTTTAGTAGTGTCATGTATTTCATGCTTTTTATTTATTTCTTTCTTTCTTTCTTTCTTATAAGCGCCATAAAAAACATGCCTATTCCGGAAAACGTGAAAGACGTTGTGCGGTTTTTAGGGTCAATTAACTACTTTAGATTATTTAGAAAGTGTAAGATACTGTAATATTAGATTGTATTTGTTTGGTTTAGTATTTCAGTCCCATAAGTGGTGTCAAAAAATGCGTTAGTTTATGAAATTAATCAAATATGAACCTACTTTTTACAATATCAGTTTATTCAGATTTACAGAAAGTATTACACTTTCCTAGATGGTAACTTTTTGTCAAAAACATGACATTACATTCGATTACGAATAATTTTAGAAGATGTTGCCAAGGACGTACCACGCACCCAGTTCAATCAACTGGCTGATGTCCTCCTGTGAAACAAATAAAATTATGATATGAAATGTGAAACATTAAATATCAACATAATACTTTAAATTGGCTTTATAGGGAAGCGTCATATGTCCAGCAGTGGGTAGATGTGGGCTAAACATGATAATGATGTTTTTACAATTGTCGTTTCATTTTAATTTCGTCTTTCCATTTGTTGTAAAGTCCAAATGGTCATTGAGAATAATTGAGAGATTACGTACATATTTCGGCCATGAGTATTCTTTATTCTGATTGCCCTTATAGTGGCCAGCATCCGAATGGATACCCGAGGAAGAAAAATATTCTACCGATTCTTTATTTAGCTAAGATCGTGTCCCACTATATAGACAAGAAGATTTTTGCAAAAGAATCACTGTTAACGGCATTTTGTGAAACTTTTTGACACCAGATTTTTTAGACTAATTAGACTTTAGACCCTGCTGAACACGATTGTGCCCGGTGTCACCCCCTTCGCTCAAGTAAGTGCTTACGTTAAGTTAATGCACTTAATGCCGTTAACTCAAGAAAGGAGACGCCTTTTGAGATTTTTTCACTCATCACTCCCTCTACCCCTTTCCCGTTCTACATACTTTATATTGTTTCGATAGATTATAATTAGGCTTACCTTGCTTCTGTCAATCGCTGAGAAGAGAGAATGGCCGAGGAAGTTATCCAGCTGAGAGGAGAGGTCAACGCCCTTCACGGTGAACTTTTCCGACTGGGACTAGAATGCGAAGTTATAAAGATAATAATAATAATAACAATTTTAATATTAATAATAATACCTTGGACACTATTTACACACATTGATCTAGCCCCAAACTAGGATTCCCTGTTTCTTGGGTACTAGACAACGATACACATACTTATATAGATAAATATTATACTTAGATAGATAGACAACCATGACTAGGATACAAACATCCATTCTCATCAAAAAATATTTGCCCCCACCGGGACTCGAACCTGGGACCTTTGGATTCGTAGGCAGGGTCACTACCGACTCGGCCATTCGGGTCGTCAAAGATAGTTAGAGAATTGAGCTAAGTGCAGTGATGATAAATTAAAAAAGTCGTGCTGATGAGGTACTTAAATTACTATTTCACATATGTAGCAATGTAAAAGTCACACTGGAAAGTCGTAGAGGGATTAATATCTCACTCACACAGAGAGGCCTCACTAAATTTAATTGAATCAAGGTGTTAGATTTCTGTCAGGCTATGAGGCAACAAGTTAAGAAATCTGCTCTAGATAGTTCCTTTTAAGTATATTGTTATGATTAGTTTTGGTTACTTATATGAACTCGTATAGCATAAGTACATTGTGAATATAAGTTGACAGAAAACTTACCTCCAGAGCGCCGAGATAGAAATTCAGGTCCATGGAGGTGATGGCCATGGAGAAGATGCTGATCTGAACGGTACCACGGATACCGGCTTCCTTGATGTCGACCCTGCAATTTATAAAACACCATTTTTATGGACGTACCTTCAAAAGGGTAAGGTATATACCTGGTAAGGTATATAACTAACTGGGTGGTAGATTTCGGTAATAATCCATTCGAGAAAAGCGAGATGGCAGCAAATCGGAATAATAAAGTATGTAATGATGACGCCTATTATTAACACTGGGTTCCTTGATGATATTAACGATGATGATTCAAAATGATTATCGTATTATCATAATAAGCATGTATTATTTTTTCCAGGGCAATAGTTTGGCGGGTTTAATCGATATAAAAAGATAGAAGAAACAAAAGGTCAATTGGCATTTTTTATAAGTATAATATTTATATATATGTATTTATAGTGTTCTTACTTTCCGTTGTATTCGAAATCAAAGAGTGTGTTCAGGACGGTCAGCTCAACATGAGAGTCACCTGAAATTGTAGAAATCATGTTAGTAATTAACCACATTATGGAATAATTATCATATCACCCGGGCCATAATCGTGAGTCGAATGGTCACCTCAATCATCAAAATTGGTGGTTTACGCGCGCAGTGCAACACGCTTGACATAAATATACACTTCCGTACATGACGTGGAGAATGGTTTACCGAATGAATGGCAGACGCTAACCAGTCGTCACAACTATGGCGATAGGAACGTGTCTGATTGCTTTGACAAATATCATCAAAATGAATCTGGGGGAACTTACGAGCTGCAAGCGCCAAGCGAGGAAGAGAAATATCGAAGGTCAGACGACTAGAGAGCAGACCGTAGCTCATGCTGTTGATGACGATGTCACTGAGACCGACCAGTTCGAAATCATTGACCTGAAGGCCAAGGTCCAGGAGGCTGAAATAGCAATAATTGGAAGTAAAGATCGATTGTTCTCAAATATCAATATGATACTTGATGCCCACACATAAACATACAGTTGAAGATTCTGCTCTGAAAGTTGTCATAAACACGGAATTAAAATGCGAAAATGACAGCATCCCGAATCCATATTTATGACAGCTCTCAAAGCTTTCTTTCTCAAAGAGAGGGCCTTTTAAAACCCACGGAATTTTTGAGGTATCTCGATTTTGAACCTCATGTCATGGTAATAAAATTCAAAAAATAAAACGGGAAAATGACATCTTTGGATGCCCGTGGGCGTTACCCGATTAAAGCATAGACGCCCAGGTCGCTAAATGCGACAATGCGTTACATACTATTCTACAACGGCGCCTCTGCCAGCGCGTTTGGGAAAAGGCGTGACGTGTATGTTATATGTGTATGTCTGTGTGTGTTATATATACGTACTTCTGTACGGGAAGGCCCAAGTCGAGGCCGAAAGACTCCACATTGAGAGGGTCCATGCCCATCTCGCGGAGACTGTTGCTGATCCTCTCAATTAGAACTGATACCAGGTCGGAGATCAGCCTGACCTCAGGGTCTTCTGTTGATAGATAAATGCAGGTTTCGAATAGACTTAGAAGACATTGAATTAACATATTGCTGAGATTTTTCTTCATGGGGGATATGGATCAGGAACCAGGCTTTATTTTGTTTCAACTGTTACTTAAGCAGTATTATAGTCATATCATGTGTTCTTGTAAATGTATAAATAAACCTTACTTTGAGAACCAGTCGTTCTGCTTTTGTAACAGTAAAAAAAAAATTGATTTGATTCATGTTATAGCGAATGCTGACAAAACATCATCTCCCTAATGCACCTAATTTAAATGACACACTCTACCTATACAGGGTGCCATTTAATTAGCTGACCAAAAATTTTAGGATATGATAGAACCCATCATTTTCATAAATAATACCTTGGACACTATTTACAAACATTGATCTAGCCCCAAACTAGGATTCCCTGTATCTTGGGTACTAGATACCGATACACATACTTATATAGATAAATATTATACTTAGATAGACAAACAACCATGACTAGGGTACAAACATTCATTCTCATCAAACAAATCTTTGCCCCCACCGGGACTCGAACCCGGGACCCTTAGCTCGTAGGCAGGGACACTGCCGACTCAGCCATTTGGGTCGTTGTGCGACCGTGTTCCTTAAGAGCTTATTCGCGCTGGAACCGCAGTTTCTCCTATTTAAAGATTCCACTTTTAATTTTTGTACTCAAGATAATTACGAAGAATAATTTGATTTTCATAAACTACTTACATGATTAGTAAGTTTTTAGTAGTTTTGGATAGTTTTCTCGTGACAGCAGTTTTTCCATCGACCGTCTATCCAAACAGCCATAATAGTAGTTTATGTGACTGCTACATAATGGAGGGCACTCTCGAGTGACATTATTATGAAACTCGCCTATCCACTCTCGAGTATTAATACCTAATTTTGTGCAGTTACATACACTAGTTTATCTACACACATATCATAAGCTCTCTTTGATTGAATGATTGTGATAATTACTGGAAAGACACAAATGAACATATGATATTTATAAACCTAAGTTCCTTTTTTCAGCACATGACTAATCAAAAACTTTCATTCATAAAAATTACATTCAACATAGTGTAATTCCGTGAGTTTTTCTAGATATTAATCGTGTTAGTTCCGGAAGAATCTCAGCCTATTATCAAAGTATTTTTATAATACTCGTGTCCTGTACAATAAGTATGCAATTTTTGTAGTTATTTTCTAATTATATGTACTTTTTGTAATACCTATATACCTTCTTATTTGGTTCTATGAATATCCGGGATTAAGAAGAAGAAGACTCAGAAAATCGACGGCAACTTTAGATGAACCTACAACTACAAGTTTAGTTGGTTTCAACTTTCACCACTTTTACAATAATCGAACAACGAAAATTAGGGAATTCCTGTGCTACTTTTACCAATGTGTAAAAATAATCAAATGGAATATTACAATGATGTTGGATATAAATATTCATTATATCACAATAACAGTCATCGATAGTTTCGTTTTCAGTAAAACATTTATTGTGTGTTCGTTTTTCATCGATTACGATGAAATTATAATCGATTATTTTATTAAGATCTGTGTTCAATTGACACATTGCGTAAATGCTTCATGCCAATGAATACATTGAAATAGTAGCTTAAACAGAAAAGTAGCATTTTTCTCCCTTACGTCTTGGAGCAAAACTTACTTTTCCGAATGAAAAGTGTGAAATGACGAAAATTTACATCAACGTAGAATTTCTTGGTGCTATCTTCTTCTGACGGGCGCGTATTTCAGAAACACTTGTAGAGTTAATGGAGTTACTTTTCCTGTGCGAGATTCAGCCATGAATTGAAAGGGAGATTTCCTTTTTCAAACTCAAACCAGTCTTATGTTCATTAGTTTAGTTGACCATATTTGATTTATTTTTTATTTTTATCCATGTATATGAGCCGTAAGTATGTTTTTGACTTATAAAAGAGCATTATTTTTGCCTATTTGGAATAAAAGTTTTGAGTTTTACCAATATTCTTTGGCGCACATTCCAAGTATAAAAAATTGGATTAATAATGAAAAGAAAGCCGTCAAACTGTTGCAGATATAATAAAATATAAACAAAAATGCAAAGTGTTTGTTGACGAGGAGTTATTCTTTTTGGGTGTGTAATAATATTTAATTAATAATTTCACCAAGTAAAAAAAAAAAAACAAGTCCTATTTCTTCTTGGTAAAATCTCCGTACGCCAGAATTTATTAAAATTTTGGAACGTGGATGGTTTTCTAAACCAAAGACAGGAGCAAATTTGAAAATGAAAAGAAGAAAAATATATGGAAGAACGATTAGTCCGTTTCTATGATAAATGCTTATTACCCGAAACAGTTGACCCCGAAAATCACGATCCATGAAATTAAGAGATATTTTTTGTAATACTTTTTTTTTAACCTATTTCACAAATGTTGGAATTTGCTCATTCATTACGTGCCTACAGCTTGGCAACAAATAGGAGAAAAAATATGAGGGCACAAAATTCTTTAACATAGCAACAATGTTGGCAATTCACGAAAACAAAGTTTGTTTTACTTTTTGGGAGATCCAGACTAAAATAAATTCTCAAAGTTAATTAGTTCCACTTTATTTAATTTCTACAATTTATTGCTAGACTTTAAATACACACACAGGTATATGCGCACGAAGGCATGGATATGCTACCGTAAAACACGTTTTCAGTTAGAACCAGTTTTCACTAGTTAAAACTAGGTTTTTCCAAGTGCCTTAAATAAAACTATAATTTCCTAGTAAAAACTAGAATTTACTAATAATAAACATGAATGTAAAACTAGTTTTTACGTAAACTGTGCTATAGTGAAAACACGTTATTAGTTAGAACGCGTACTATCTAAGTTAAGACTAGCATTTCCAAGTATTAACTAGAATTGGAAACTGAATTAGTTACTTTAGGTCACTTTCTGTCCGAATACCAAAGTAAGATTGGGTTAGGTCACAACTTTACGTACAAGCTGGAGCTAAGTGAAGCGGAGCTGAGCGAGGCAATCCCATATACTTTCACAGAACCGTATTGCTTAATTGACATTTATTTTCGTCCAGCAGTATATTCTAGTTTTAACTAAGGCACTTATTCAAAACTAGTTTTAACTAGTGAAATCGCGTTCTAACTGAAAACGGGTTCTTATTGTAACAGATACATGCATCCGAGCTCGTAAGCGGGGTGCTAAAAACCTAAACTTGATGCGGCCGTGGCGCGTGATCTCTTAAGGCAAGTTGTTTTTAACGACGGCATTATATCCCTAAGTTAGGTCAGCTAATTAAAAGTCATATTGATGATAATGGTCCTGACCGTTATTTTTTTGGTCTCAGCTGCTATATATAATGCTAAAATATCTTATAGAGGGCTTTGAAATTCTATGCCCTACTTCTCCCACAGTAGCCCATAGAGAACAGACAAAATATGACGTGGACTAAGCATACTTGTAAATATATACAGTAATAAAGAATGTTGTCTTTGACTTCAAGACTTACTCATTGTCGCCACATCCTGTGGAACCTCCACCACCTGAGGGCTCAGGGCAGGCACTGCGGCAGCACTGGCCACTAGCGCCGTTAGTACTAAAGCGAACACTTTCATCATGACTCACACTGGCGCAGGAGTTCCCGGGAATTTTATCTGCAAACGGACTTGAATAATTATTGTTATTGAATAATTCGTAATTATTACTATAATTGATCGGAGTTTGTACGTATAAGGTTAAAAAGATGATGAATTGTCAGTGAAATCTGAAAATATGGTACCTATTTTCACAAGAAGAATAGTACTTTTAAGGTTCACCATTTACAATAGCAATACACATAGAATGTCATAGTGTAGTACAACAACCAACCATTACCATTTTGTAGCCAACAATGCCAGTAGGGTAATTCTATCTTACAAAAGGAGGTTCCATGGTTTCAGATTAGCTGTTAGAAAGTAACTTTTCGCAAATAATTTATGAGCGAGAAACCAAAAAAGTCCCAACATTCTGAGTTTAGGTTTCTGCCAAAAGTTGTCTGAGATATTTTGTTTAACCATTTTTTATATTCACTCGGTTTTATGCACCCATATTTACAAGATGAATAAAAACTATGAACCACCAAAATATTTACATAAGAATTGTTGTACCTTACCTGTAAGACAGTGTCCTGTCCTTTGGTAAAAAATAACAACGTTCGCCTATTAATACACTGATAACACAAACCTGATAAAAATCTCGGAACATAAAATATCACTGATTGATATGTAATTACAATTAATCCTACACTAGTTGTTGCGTTTGAATTTTGAAAAAAGTTGAGACTATTGTGGTGGGGGGTGTATTAGTGATGTTATTGCGGGTTATAGAAGTTTAAGAAGTGCACATGCAGCATTCACATACATCATTCATTAATAAATTAAAGTTCTATTGGTTGACCATCCAAAGGGAATGGTCTGTACAATTAAACAACATATCTCCCTCGCAACCAATGGCGGTGAAACAGTGGGGAGTAACATGAACTTTTGCAGCGCAGTGAAGCAGTGGGTTGATGTGGGTTTGGGCTGACCATGATGTCCTAAAGGTTGGCGTATTTAGCGTTTGTGATAGTTTATTATATGCTGTAGAATGGTTGCAGTGCCAAGATTTATTTCAATGGACAGACAACCAAACGGATTACATTTTCGTTTATATAATTTACATAATCTCAGCCATATTCCTACCAATTGGGTCAATATCAGGCTGATAAATACATTTCTTATTTCTTATCGTTTAAAGCGTAAATCACACCCGACGTAATAGAAATATTTGCTTCGACGTGTTATTTTTTCAGCAATCTCAAATAATCCCACTTTATAAGTGTTATAGGTAGTAGTTATGCAGTACAGTATACAGAATGAAATTTAAAATAAACAGATAAAAGAGCTGTAATTCAACTAAAGGCCGAAAAAAAGAATGCGAGTAAGCGATAGTTTCCCGCCAATTCTAACACTCCATATATATATATATTATGTGCAATCTCTGTTGACCAGAGATTAGTTGTAACCCGGTTTCTATCAATCGTGCCTAGAAGTACGGGTTTTCCACCAATGTTTACAAGAGTCATTATATAAAATGACTACACTATAGGATGTCTTGTGAAGTGAAATCAAAGCACCCTAATCAACCAATATTATTTACATTGATAGCACGCACTTTAATGAATCATGTAAGTGCACTCACATACCTACTGATGTGGAGAGGATATACACGAGTATACATATTTACGGGTTGGTTGACACAATAAAACCTTGCATAAAACGTTTAGCAGCTTTTTAGAGACAAGACGGAGAAAAACCAGATATCATACAACTGGAAGCCACCGTGGAGGAGCTGCGGGCTAGCAACATGGAGCTGACCAGGAGTAACCAGGACCTGAAAGCGTGCAACAACGAGCGTGACCAGGAGCTGCTTCTCAACGACGTAGAGCTTACTGGGATCCCGGAGTCCAGCGGAGAGACCCCATCGCACGTTGTGACCGTGGCCGCGAGCAAACTGGGAGTGGAGCTGCATGAGCGGGACATCTTGTGGGTGGCGCGCGTGGGCCCCGTGCATGGCGCCGTGGAGGGCAAGCCGACACAGCCGCGGCCCCTCGTCGCGGGACTCGCGCGCCGAGTCACCCGCTACCAGCTGCTGAACGCCGCACGCATCCGCCGCGGTGCCACCACAGAAGGGACCACTACCCGGCCCGCCGCACAAGTTTAGTGTAAAGGAGCGGCTCACCAAAGCTAATAGGCAGCTCTTTGGCCGAGCTCGTGAGATAGGGCTGAAACAACTTCAATGGAAGTTTGTATGGACCCGTGATGGAAAAGTTTTCGCTCGCCAGGCTGTAGGCAAGGCCTGCCATAGGTTGCGAGATGAATCGGATATTGATAAGGTTTTTGGATACCAATCAAAAAACTGTTAGGCATAAATGTTAATTTTAATTTTAATTTAGTCTTACATTGCATCATCATAAGTCAGTCTGTCCTAGGAAATAGTCTAATATGTGTATTCTATACGTTTTTGCTGTACTGTAACCATTTTTGTGTGTACCAATATCTCACCACCCTTCAAGTAACTAACCCACAACCAAAAACTAGCCATGGGTACGGATAAAATCGAATTAACGAATGATTTGGACAATACACTTGTGATCGAGTGCCATTTGCTAGATTTACCAGAGGAATGTGAGGCCTATATACATACTAATTCAAAGTTAAAACTGTTAACGTATAATATTCGGAGTATTCAACTGCACTTCGACGAATTTCAAGTACTACTTAAAAGATTGAAAATTGAGTTTGATGTCATAGTATTGACAGAATGTTGGCTTTAGGATTTTTCAATGGTAGGATCAATAGATGGGTACACAATGCACAAATCAACCACATTTATTAAAAAAAACTGGCGGAGTTGTAGTCTATGTTATAAATAATGTGAACGCTACTTCCTCTGAACCTAGTATAATCGAGGCAAATTGTATCGTTTTAGAATTGCCCGGCATTGCTAATGTGGTGGCAATTTATCGGTCTCCCTCGAAAAGTCCTCAAAACTTCATTGATTCCGTGGAAGATTTCCTTGTAAACTTCAAGAGGAAGACCTCTCTTATTCTAATTGGTGACGTTAACATTGACCTACTATCGGATGACGCCAGATACATGAGATCGCAATACCTTTGCATGACCGCTGAAAATGGACTTCTACCAGCAATAACGAAGCCAACTTGTCTTAACGCATGTCTGGACCACATTTTCCTACCCTCGCATCTTAAAGCAGAAGCTATAGTCTGTAAGACAGATATCGCGGACCATGACCTAGATATGGTTAGTATAAATGTCGATGCTAGGGAACGAACAAAATGGGATACTTGGGAGTTAGGGGTATTGTTCAGGACTGGTTTAGGAGCTATTTATCGGCTAGGCAACAATGTTTGAGAGTAGGTCCTCACACGAGCCCACCGAAAGCTATTAGTTTTGGCGTATCTCAGGGCAGTATTTTGAGTCCTACTCTGTTCCTCATGTATATGAATGATATCGCAAACTTAAATATTACAAATGCGGACCTTTACTGTTACGCTGATGACACAGCTATCTTGTTTCATGAAAAATCTTGGAATAAGGTCTTTGGAACGACAGAACAAGGAATGTTTAAAGTTGCTACATGGCTTAACGCGAACCTTCTGACTCTCAATACCACAAAAACTAAATATGTAACTTTTTATAAGGCCGAAGCTTCGTGTCCGCCGTCTTTGCCTGAAATAAAGATTCACAAATGTAGACTCACATCTGACCAATGTCAATGCCCAACCATAAAATATACCTCAGCAATAAAGTATCTTGGCATAATCTTGGACAAGAAGCTAAATTGCAAATCCCATATTCATGCACTTTCTAACAGGACCCGCAAAATTATTTTTGTTGTAAAACAGCTGAGAAATAGTGCCAGCATAGAACTGATAACAAGGGTTTACACTGCCATATGTGAGTCTATACTGACTTATTGCATTACTGTCTGGGGCGGATCCTGTAAGACTGTTCTTAAAAATTTGGAACGCGCTCGGAGATCGGTTCTTAAAGTCATGTTCAATAAGACAAGAAGATACCCAACAGATCTAATTCATAGTGAGTATGGGATACTCAGCGTTCGTCGACTTTATATTATGCAATCAGTGCTTTGATTTCATAGAGCTATTATTAACTCCCCTCTCTATCAACAAACTAAAAATAAACGTATTTTTAAAGTACCTGTACCTCTTGTCAAAACATCTTTTGCGCAGCGGCTACCAAACTTTATTCACCCGTATTTGTACAATCACGCTAACCATGTTTGTAACATAAATGAGTGCACAACTTACGAAGTCAAAAGAAAATTATATAAATGGCTTGTAAAACTTTCCTAAAGTGATACAGAGCTTATCATTGCTGTTTAGTGTAGTGGGTTGGTGAACCAAGTTAGTCAAGCTATACTCATAAATTGAGACTGAATGTTTCATGATTTATTTAAAAACTGTAATTGTTGTATTATTATATTATTTAATTTTACTTATTTTGTGTCTATTAAGAATATTTACATATATAAATATATTTTTTAAATGTCACGTAGTTGTAAGAAACAAAACTGTATGTACCCAAAGAGGGTACCCATGATACAGGCTTTGCCTAGTGTGGGGCCACAAGAATCCATTGTTATTTTCAACTACTTGAATAAATACTTTGAATACTTTGTATACTTTGAATACTTTGAATACTTTGAATACTTTGAATACTTTGAATACTTTGTATACTTTGAATACTTTGAATACTTTGAATACTCGAATATACCTTGACCATGCATAAAAGTTGATTATTGAGTCACACTCATCAAGATTAATAAACACGCCTAATACCAGAGTGTCAGATGGGGGTGTAATGGGTGAAACTGTCACCCAGTATTGTATAAATACACCTACGCAAAACAGTAAGCTAATTTTACGCCGACATTACAAGTAGTACAAATATAAACACAATATACATATTTACGTACAGGCCATACATACATTGCTTCTGGCCCCACACTAGTATACCCTGTGTCGTGGGAACCAGAAACAAAGACGTCACACACATACAAGTATCCCAGACCTTTCTTCGTTTTTCTTCCTCCCCAGCCGTATTTCAAACCCGGGACCTCTCGCTGGGAAGCACAGCCTGGACCGCAACATCACAGAGGTCGTCGTATGTATATGTCGCAGTTAGATGGTTAAATCAGACGCTTAACTAACTCTCTAGACCGTTAATTAAGTGCCGACGTTCAACCAAGTCACTAAAATTCCGTCAGTCAAGTGAGTGAACGAAACGTTTAACGAGTTGTCTAAACGTTCCTAGGCAACAAGACATATACAATATAAATATAAAAATATTTATGTGTACTTAAGTTTATGTTTTAAGTATTTTTTGTTGTTCTTACATGTTCAACCTAACACGAAGGATAAAGGGGGCTTTGCTTCGCTCACCCCCTTTACCCTTCAACTAAGCTGCCGCAATGTTTTGCCCTGATATAAGCTGTGCAAATCAGCTGTTGTGACGTGCGCTATCTTGTTTTACAACACGCCGGCTTTCGGTAAGACAGATTGTTAAACGTTTTCGATAATGCTTTATTTAAATTAAATAGATAGTGATTTGGTTAAACTTCGGTATTTAATTAACGGTCGAGATGAAATATAAATAAATACCTTGGACACATTTACACACATTGATCTAGCCCCAAACTAGGATTCCCTGTATCTTGGGTACTAGACAACGATATATATACTTATAGAGATAAATATTATAGTTAGATAGATAAACGACCATGACTAGGGTACAAACATCCGTTCTCATAAAACAAATATTTGCCTCCACCGGGACTCGAACCCGGGACCCTTGGCTTCGTAGGCAGGGTCACTGCCGACTCGGCCATTCGGGTCGCCAAATGTTAGGTAGGAGAGAGTTAGTTAAGTGTCTGATTTAACCAACCAACTGCGACATATAAATATAACGAAACATAACATAATATGTTTTGTTATATATCTGATGTGATAAGCGATGTGCAAATAGTAGATTTTACAACAAGTGCACAAAACGAACCATTTTTATCCGAGACTTTTAGCAGCCCGAGCCGAAGGCGAGGGCTGATAGTAATGTCGAGGATAAAAATGGTTTTGTGGACGAGTTATAAACTCTGCTTTTCACTTCGATTGCGAGAAAATAAAACAGTAACATAACGTATTAACATTTCTTTAATTAAAATTCAATACGAAAAGTTCACGGCTTCTTTCCCGCTACTTTACTTTTTTTAATTTTCCTGCATAATTTTCGGGCAAAGAAAAAAAATATACAGCCTATTCTTAAATTATTTTGGAATAATGTTTTTTTTTTGTGGTAAACACGTTTTGATATTTAGTTTCTTTTTCGTATTATCTTATTATAAATCAAAAATGCAAATAGGGATGGAAATATTATAAATTAGCAAGTTTTATCCATGTACCATTAATTGTTTTTGGCTGTATGGGCTAAATGGTCACTGCCTTAGTGTAGACACATTTAAAAAGCTACTTTTATGCACAAGAGCATAAAATTCAACTTTATGTCGCCTAGATCCTGCATAAAGTAGTACTTTTTCGAGCATGAGAAGTGAAAAAATAATTAGTTGTATCTCTGACTGAAATCTATTACCACAGGAGTACATTGCAAAACATGGTCGAGTTTGGAGGATCATTTGAGATATATTATTAGGTACCTAATGAAGATTATACTATAGGTATAAAATAGTAATTCAAACTGTTTTAACAAGTCTATAAGCAGGGGTGATAGTTGCTTTCGTCCGCAGGATAAACTTGTATCGCACCGCCTGCGCATTTCCCCTGGGTAGACTAACGAAAGACGTGAATTTTCGCATTTTCCGGAGAACCCAACTGAATCATGAACTTTTAAATACACTTGACCTTGGCAAAATTTTCCTCGAAAGAGGTTTGAATCGCTATAAACTAAGAAAGGACAACGTAAAATAAATCTGCCATGATTTTAGTTCGAGCTTCATACATATTATACTACACAGTTACCGGAGTGTTTCGCTCTGAAAGATATCTTCGTTCACTCATTATTAAGATGGTTGATGCTATTCAAATAAAAATCGGTCTAGTGCGGGTCCGTACCATCGTACAAGGCAACTTAAGGAGAAAAAAGATCTATAATAAAATCGAAAAAAAATAAATAGGTCCGACCTAGCACCACCTACAGATAGTGGATCCGACGTCAAACCGATTGCGCTACAGAAACGATTTATAGATAAAGCGAAATTATTGATTATATTTGAATGACGATGATTTGGTAATTCACAGGGGCAGGGATATTGAGCCCCGTATCTTGTATGGGGACTTCCTTTAATTTATAAAATCTCATGTAGTTAATTAATTGTTGCTGAAGCGGCAACAAAAATACACATGCTGTGAAAATTTCAGCTATCTACCTAATCCAGCTCATCAGATAGAGCCCGGTGATGGAAAGACTAGATAGCGCAGGCTTCGGATGAAAAAATAAATTGCACATAGTCAGAGCACGGACTCTGAGTACCTGTCATATATCTTTAAGATTAAGCTGTTTTTAATTAAAATCTATCCTTGTGTTCGCTTTTTCTTATCGTGTAATTCAGAGTCAGTCTTCGAGGCAACGCGATTAAGATCGGATACCTACGTAAGTGATAATTTAATTTAATTTAAGTATTTTTGTTTAGTTACTTAAACTCTGGCTCTGGTTAGTCCTATATAATGCAAAAGTATGGTGTGTATTTCTGGCTAATTGTCGGCTAATTGACGCGATCTATTGCAGTGAGCCCGGCTGTGAGCTATCCGAATCCCGAAAAATAAAGTATTTTGACCGTAACAAACGTCTAAAACAAATAGATACCAGGTTCAGAAAACCCCCCACAAAAGAACATTATGGTCGCATGCAAAAACAAATTTGGTCCCTCTGTGTATTGATACCATCGACTGATCATAGTTGCTACTTAATAGATAAAATTATTCGTATTGCATTTTGTATTCTTTGGAATATTGTTCTTTAGAACTCACGAAGTAGATTTATAAACTGCCATTAGCTTCATTTCATCCATATTTTTCATCTAATTCCCAATTCCATTTGTAAAAAAGTCTCAAAATGGCGATTTTTACAATAATGGACTGCAATGGTGCAACGACACTAACTCGCCAGGTGTATTGTCAAGACCCCTTTTCTCAGGAACGCGTGGAGGTATTTAATAATTTGTAAGCAATCCACTGAGATCGAGTCTCAGTCGTAATTAGCCATTTAAAAAAAAAACATGGGGCAGTTCGCAGGTCACATGTCGCAGGTCCTGATCGTGCGCTTGTTGGCAGCTTTACTCATTGCTAGTCGGAAAAATGACGACCTGCGATCACAACCTGCTACCACGATCTGCAACTAACTTTATAGCAAAAAAATAAAAGTGCCGTTTATCAAAAAATGTGACTTCTGTCAAAAATGTGACATATATCAAAAATAATGACACCTGTCAAAAATAATGACGGCTTCAAAAATAGCTACACCATTCAAAAATAGTGACACCTGCCAAAACATTCATAAATCAACATACGATTTTTTTATGTGACAAAAATTACATTTGTCAAAAATAATGACACCTGTCAAAAAAATTGGCGGCTGTCAAAAATAGTTACACCATTCATAAATAGTGACATCTGCCAAAAAAATCATAAATCATCATACGATTTTTTTATGTGACAAAAATATTATGTGAAGTTATCTATCACTGCCACCTCATCGGGAAATCGGATGAAATAGGAATTGGACGAAATAAGAATTGCTTAAAATAGGCATAGGATGAAATGGGAGTTGGGTGAATTCAGAACTTAGACGAAAAAGGGAATTTGATAAAATTACCCCATAATGAATCTCATTTAATTAATTAATAAAATGGGAACCATACCCATTTAATTATTAACGACGACCCGAATGGCCGTGTCGGCAGTGACCCTGCCTATGAAGCCAAGGGTCCCGGGTTCGAGTCCCGGTTGGGGCAAATATTTGTTTAATGAGAACGGATGTTTGTACACTAGTCATGGTTGTTTATCTATCTAAGTATAATGATTTATCTATATAAGTGTGTGTATTGTTTTCTAATACCCAAGATACAGGGAATCCTAGTTTGGGGCTAGATCAATGTGTGTAAATAGTGTCCAAGTTATTATTATTATTATTATTTGGGTACGGCAGTATTTACCAATTATATCCATCTCTCATCTGGCATCTCCCCGCTCCCAAGCATAACTTACGTAATCGATATCGGGAACCAGGCTCCTCTAGAAAAATATCTGGCGTTGAAGTAACTACACTGGCCTGCAAAACTAAGGGCTTGTGTTTAAACGATTACCAAAAACGCACTTATTTCACTACCAATAAATTCGAAATGACTGCCAGAATGGATAAATGTCCACCATATTGTGTTTGGATAAATGATCACCAAACTTCTTTTTATGTTTTGTGTACTTAAGTTTATGTTTTATGTATGTTTTGTTGTTCTTACATGTTCAACCTATCACGAAGGATAAAGGGGGCTTCGCTTCGCTCACCCCCTTTACCCTTCACCTAAGCTACCGCAGTATTTTGCCCTGATATTTTTTGCAACTTTTGGTGTTCATTTATCCATTTTGGGTAAGAAAAAAATATTTAGGTGATCATTATATTTGTTGCCAAATCTAAGCACAGTACGATTATATTTTCTTTACCGATCGATACTTCTCGTCTATTTGATATTTTTTTAAATCGTAATTCATTTAACTGTTTTCAGATTTGTTCATTAATATACTCTTCATGATACACTTCTGTGCAAAATTTCAAGTTTCTAGGACATCCTTATCACCTTCAGCGACTAAAACCCAAAAGTGTCAAGTGTAACGTTAAAGTAATCGTACTGTACTACACTTTTAAAATGTAATTATTTTCTAAACTATATATACAGTTAGTGCAAGAATACGCTTCCGTTGTTGTCGTGGCGTAAGGCCGGCAGCCTCCTTGGCTCGTTGGCCGGCGAGGCTAGATGTTATGACGGAAAAAGAAAAGGAAGCCAGGACAGAACCATAGAGTAAGGGAGGGACGGATAAGACGTAAAAATAAAGGGGGTGACGAAAAAGCTGGAGAAAATCTTATTGCTAGACCTTTGTTAGACCAAACAAAGTGGTCCTTCGAAGACAACTGACCAGCACTGTGGATCCAGTGTAACGACAAAAGGTATGCCGCTGACCCGCTCCCAGGCAAAAAATATGGAGGCCAGCAGGCCAGACGAGCCGACGACGACGTCGCCCGCTGATGAGACGCCCGCTGACGAGGTGCCCGCGGGTGGCCGTGATGACGACGCGATTTCCCTCAGGTCGATGACATCCGCCGTATCGGTAGCCTCGACCACCAGACGCAGGCAGCTTCTCGACCTTGAGCTGGAGACTGCGGAAGCAATGGCTGCCATTGAGCTGGAGGAAGCGAAGGCAAAAGCCGAGCAGCAACGACGAGCCTCGGACGTGAAGAGACGGCTGCTTACCACGAGACTAGCCCTGCAAACGGCCGCTTTGGAAGACGAGGGAAGGCGCAGCCGTGCGTCCTCTCGAGCGTCGTCGGTCACCGACATGCGACCCTTTAATAAATAAACCATTGTTGTAGAAAGTACACATTGAATTTTATTGACAGGTAAATCTCAAAGTGACAAGCATAGAAACTCTTTCACAAAGTAGGTCAGTAACTAACAGACCAATAAGATTGAATACATGCTTCACTTAACATCCCGTCTCGTTTTTCTTATTGGTGATGTTGAGTCCAGCTCTTGTGCCAAGCTCTTTAAGTTGTGGCCAGAATAAGGGCTTCGTCAGGAAGTCCGCCACCTGGTCGACCCCTTTCACTTTGAGAGTTGACAAAATTCCTGTCGTGACACATTCTCTCACAAAGAAGTGCCTCAATCTTATATGCTTTGTCCTTTGATGGCATTCCACTGGAGGATCATGTGCAAGTCGAATAGCTGACTCACTGTCTAGGTATAACAGTGTTCTGATATCTTTGAGTGGCAACATGAACTGCAGAATTCTTTTTAGCCATATTAATTCTCGGGCTGCTTCGCTAGCGGCCACTATTTCCGCTTCGGTAGAGGATATGGCTACTGAAGTTTGCTTCTTACTCTGCCACGCAATAGCTCCTCCTGAGTAGAGACAAATCATTCCAGAAGTTGAATGTCCACTTGTGTTATCCCCCCCATGATCTGCATCGCTGAAGCCTTTCAGGCATTTCGATTTGTCAGATGAATGGTAGGTAATACCAAAATGTTGTGTGCCTTTGATATAGCGCAGTATTCTTTTGACTTTGGCTATATCTCCTGGCAAAGGGTTATCTAAAGTTCTGGAGACTACGCTCACTGCGAATGTGATATCAGGGCGTGTCCCAACTGCTAGATAAGAGAGTGCGCCAACTACTTGTCTATATGGAAATGGATCACTTTCCATCTCGTTTTCTGTAGTAACAAAGTCTTTCACAATAGGTGTTACGGCAGCTTTGCAGTCGTGCATGCCGAATCGCTCCAAAAGTTTCTTTGCATATCCTTTCTGGTCTATGGTAATCGATCCATCATCGTTTCTGGCAATCTCGATGCCTAAGAAATATGAACCAGGTTTTGTCGTGATCTTGAAGTGCTGACGCAGCTCATCAAGAAAAACTTGCGTTTCAGACTCCGATGCTGACGCCAACAATCCGTCATCAACATATAAAGCTAGGATTAACTTTTTGTTACTATCCTTGTTTCTTATAAAGAGACATGGATCACTATGGCTTTGCTTGAATCCGATTTTTAGTATGTACTCAGTTATACAGTAGTTCCAGCATCTTGGTGCTTGCTTTAGACCGTATAAACTCTTTATGAGTTTACATACTTTTCCTGAATCATCACTAAACCCTTCAGGTGGCTTCATATATGTCTCTTCATTTAATGTACCATACAGAAAAGCCGTTGAAACGTCAAATTGGGACAACGTCAGATTTTCTTGAGCAGAAACACTTAGAAGTGCTCTTATAGTGCTGGTCTTTGCTACAGGACTAAATGTTTCGTAGTAATCCACTCCTTCTTTCTGCGAGTAACCCTTCACTACGAGTCGAGCCTTATATTTATCAACCGTACCATCAGGATTGGTTTTAACTTTGTAAATCCATTTGCAAGGGATTGCTTTCCTTCCCTTAGGCAAATCTACCATTTCCCACGTATGGTTCTCATTGAGAGAGTTGATTTCGTTTTCCATAGCTTTTATCCATTTTTCAGATTCAGCACTTTGTATAGCTTGCTTAAATGTAGTCGGTTCTATTAGATCAGTAGTAGTCTGGGCATGACAAATATTGCAAACATAGTCCCTGTATCGACTTGGCTGTCTAAGGTTCGCACGGCTACGAAGTGTTAGCCCTCTCTCATTTTCTACCTCAATAGCGTTCAGTTGATCAGGTTCAGATTCCATTACAATGTCATCTTCCCTTTCAAGCTCAATGTTCTGTTCCATCTGCTCATCCGTTTGTTCTACACTACTGTCAACTATGTTCTCTCCAACTTCATTATTGTTAGCAACTTCTTCTGATCGCTCATTCTCTGTTTCAGGCTTCTCATCATTTTCAACTGCAGGTGATTCTTCCACACTTGAATCCGATTGGGTTTGAGGATTCAACGTAAAACCCCGAAATTTAAGTTCAATCTGGCGATATGGCTCTAACTTCTGACTTGAACTATCTTCCTCAGTTCTGGTCTTGCTTTCAAGCTCTTGATCAGTTCTGGTCAGATTTTTGACATCTTCCAATAAGAGAGTTTCATAAAAAACTACGTCTCGAGACCTTATCAGATTGAAATTTTCGCAGTCCCAAATTCGATATCCCTCTTCAGAATCGTACCCAATGAGAATACCTTTCTGAGCCTTTTTGTCCAATTTCTTACGTTTTTCTTTTGGAACGTGCGGGTAACAAATGGTTCCAATAATCCGCATGTGACTAATCCTTGGTTTCTTGCCATGCCATGCTTCATATGGTGTTTTTCCTTCAGGACCTGGGCCTGTCCTGTTAAGAATGTACACGCTCGTCATAATCAGCTCAGCCCACAAGCCATTTGGAATTTTCACATGGGCGTGCATCATGGCTCTCGCCATCTCCACAACAGTTCTATTCTCCCTCTCAGTGGGATTTTGTTGTGGGGTATAAGGCATCGTGAACCTCTGTTTGATACCTTCTTTCGCTAGTGTAGCACGAACCCTTTCATTATCGAACTCGCCACCATTGTCACTTAAAACTTCTTTTATTTTTATACACGCTGTCTTAGCTTCAGCTATAAAATGTAGTAGTTTTTCGTGGACATCAGATTTTTGACGCATCACGTATACCCAGCGGTACTTCGTGTATAGGTCCTTGAATAAAACAAAGTATTTATTCTTGCCGATCGAGCAGGGGAATGGTCCACACACATCACTGCAAATCAATTCTCCAGGTTGAGTGGCTTTTTCCCTAGTCCCGAACTTCAATCTATGAGATTTCCCATAAACACAGCCTTCACAGAGTTCTGTCTTTGCTTCAGTCTTTATGTTTAAGTCTCTCTCCAATACCTTTTTCACGTGTGTTTTATTTTGATGACCGAACCGCTCATGGTATAATTGTAATAGATTTACTTCAACAGTTTTATCTGGGGTAGCTGGCTTCACGCATTTCAGTTTCAGACGGTAAAGCCCACCCTCTTTCTCTCTGTTGCCAATTAGCTTGGTCTCGCCATTAATCTTCATTATGCACGTAGTGGGATCCGATTCAAAGGTGCTATTATTAGCGATGTCGTGTGCGGCAAGGACAGAAAAAAGGTTCCTGCTAATGCTAGGCACGTACCAAACATCCTTCAAAAGGATTTGCTCTATTCGACCATCTACTTCAGCTTCTGCACGAATAGAACCCATCCCTACTGCTGGGATTGTCTGTCCGTTAGCTCCAGTAACCGTGTGTGAACCCTTGAAATAATTAAAGTCCTCAAAGAGATCGTCTCTGTTTGTTATGTGGCTGGTTGCCCCATTGTCCACATACCAGTTCGTCGTGTCTCTGACTTTAACGTCAAGGTTTTCGACTGAGAAAATAGCTAGGTTCATATCTACGGTAGTCGACTTCTTTGGTGGTCTGCCATCTGCGATCCATTTCTGACATTTTCTTACAAAATGTCCAGATTCTCCGCAATAGTTGCATTTGTGACTTTGAACGTCTTTCTTCTTTGTCTTATCCTTATTGCCTTTATTTCTTGCTTTCGCATATAATGCCTCTGCACTACAATTGCCTTCTGCGCTGCTTTCCGCCTTAATATCTGCTTGTTGCTTTGTTAGGATCTTCTCATGTGCGCATAACTGTGTTGTAAGGTTCTCTATCGTGCGCTCAGTCTTCGTCATTAGATTCCAGCTTGACTTGAATCCCAAATACTCATTCGGTAAAGTGTCCAATATCTTATAGATCAATATTGCTGCTGGCAACTCATTTGTCTCTTCTAATGCTACATTGAGTTCGTGCCAGTGACTCTTTAACGTTGAAATATGTGTAGCCATGTCATGCTTGGTATCCCTCTCGTATCCGAAGAATGTTTGACACATTTCGTAGGATTTGTCTACGATACAACCTCCGTACAGCCGATTTAGTTCATCCCACATATCCTTAGCGTTATCGAAGCGCATCATCTTTGTTACTATGTCGTTTGGCAAATTCGTAGTGATCAAGACAGAAACTATGCTATCTAGTTTATCAAATTCTTGTACTTCCTTTCCATGTTTCGCAATTTGCTCCGATGTTGGCGTACCTTGCAAACTTGCTGGTCTGGATTTTCTACCTTCCAACAAATCTTTAGCACCTGGTACACCCTTCAGCACCATGAAAACTTTGAATTTCCACATCTTGAAGTCATCGGTCCCTGATAAGTTCCCGATTCGAACCTTGGCAGCTTCTACGATAGAATTGTCCATTTTGACGTTTCCCTTGTAGACTAAGTTTTACACGAATCTTGTGTCCTGCTGACACAGTCTTGGTTTCTTCACCAAAATAACTTATTGGGATGACTTTGCGATTGGTTTAAATACTTTTTAAATCTCTGCTACCACTTTAATAAATAAACCATTGTTGTAGAAAGTACACATTGAATTTTATTGACAGGTAAATCTCAAAGTGACAAGCATAGAAACTCTTTCACAAAGTAGGTCAGTAACTAACAGACCAATAAGATTGAATACATGCTTCACTTAACACGACCGACGATGAAGACTATTCTCCAAATGCCCACAGTGACAGCAGCGGTTTGCGACGCAGCCCGACCCAAAGACCACCGAGACCACCCCGAAATGACGAAAACCGGTGATATGGCGAAGTTCCTAGCAAGACAGACGTCGATCAAGGAGCTACCACAGTTCTGCGGAGACCCCGAAGAGTGGCCCTTATTCTACGCGCAGTTCGTGACGACGACCCGACTATGCGGATACAGCGACGACGAAAACATCGCCCGGCTAGCAAAATGCCTTAAAGGGCACGCCCGCGAAGCTGTATCGGCCCTGCTCGTCACTGCAACAAACCTAGAAATCATCATAAAAACATTACGGCTGCGATTCGGACGACCGGAACTGTTGATTGAGGTAATGTTATTGAAAATTCATAACATTCGTGACATACGTCAAGACGACGTCAATCTACTCATAGAGTACGCGACCATAGTGCAAAACATTGTCGCGACCATGAAAATGACAAATGAGGTCGGTCATCTGACGAACCCGACCTTGATTCGAGAAATAATCGGCAAGTTACCGATGACGCTGAAGTACCAGTGGAGTTTCTCTATTGCGAGTAGAGGTGAGAGCAAAATTAATCTCAACGACGTGTCAGAGTGGTTGATGATGGTAGCCAATGCCGCGACGACTATTGCACCGCTGCCTACTGCTGACCGACAACACCATCAACACACAAAGCAGGAGAAGAAGTTCGTACATGCCACCACACCTCTGAATTTAAACGCCTTTCCATAGACGATCGCTGGAAATTGGTGACCGAGAGAAAGCTGTGCTTCTGCTGCCTGTCGCTGAGTCACCAGCTTAAGAGCTGCAGGAGGAAGACCAAGTGTTCCGAAGGGCAATGCACCAGACTACATCACCCGCTGCTACACGCCGCGCCACGCAACGAGACTAACGAGCGGGCGCAGACTGCGGCGACGGTGAACCATTGCGGCGACGCGACATCCACTATTCTCCTAAAGGTGGCACCAGTGGTCATCTCTGGACCGAGCGGGGACGTGGAGGCTCTAGCGCTACTAGACGAGGGAGCGTCGGTGTCACTATTTGACGACTCTCTACTGAAGCGGGCCGGTATCACAGGACCAACCGCAACGCTGCAATTACGAGGGGCCACCGGAATGAGGACGAGCGAGCCGAACTCCAAGAGGGTCAACATCACCGTTCGTGGCCGAGCTAAAGAAGAGCGCTTCGTTTTGTATAATATGAGATCTGTAAATAATTTATACTTGCCTGTACATAATGTAAATATTAATGGACTACTGAACGACTTCCCACACCTGACTGACCTCCTACAACACATCGACAGACTGACCTACAACGAGCGACCGCAAATACTTATAGGATCCGACAACATTGACCTAATCGTGACCAGACGTGCTCATGTAGGACCGACCGGACCGATTGTGTCGGAGACAAGCTTGGGGAACATCGTGCACGGTAAACTGTCGCCATTGACACCGACGGACGCGACTATTTACCACCTGTGCCCATGCGACGCCCTGAATGACATGGTGAGGCGATCGTTCTCGACTGACGGTTTCGGGACGAAACCATTCTCTGATACTCCTCGGTCGCGAGAGGATCTGAAGGCTCTCGCCATCATGGAAAAGACGACGAAACTAGTAGGTGACAGGTGGGAGACTGGCCTTCTGTGGAGGGACGACGCAGCAGTGCTGCCAGACAGCCGCGCTGTCGCCCAGAAGCGGCTGGTGGGTGTCACCAAGAAGATGGACAGCATGCCTGAGTTTGCAGCGCGCTACAGAGAGAAGGTGGAGGAAAACCTGGAAAAATGCTATCTGAACAAGCTGACGGAAACGGAGCAGGTAATAAAGACTGACAAAACGTGGTATCTGCCACACTTCGCCGTGTTCAACCCAAATAAGCCAAACAAGCTACGCCTAGTACTTGACTGCGCAGCAAAGTCAAGCGGCAAGTCGCTCAATGATTTCCTACTTAGCGGACCTGTCTTTCTCACATCACTAGCAGGCATCCTTTTAGGTTTCCGTTGCGGCAAGATAGCTGTGATGGGTGACATTCAAGAGATGTTTCATCGCGTACTCATCAGAGAAGAGGACCAACAAGCACAGCGGCTTCTGTGGGACGGTGGTGAGTACGCCATGACTGTGATGACCTTTGGTGCTGTGTGTTCGCCGTCATCTGCACAGTACGTGAAGAATTTGAACGCGACCAGATTCAAGACCACGCACCCCAAGGCTGTTGACGCGATCGTAGAACACCATTACGTCGACGACTTCATCTATTCAATTGACGAGTACGACGAGGCTCTACAGGTTGTAAATGATGTGATAAGTATTCATGCTAAGGGAGGTTTTAACATGCGAAACTTTATGTCAAACTCCAAACGGCTTCTAGGACATTTGCCCGAAGATAAGCTTGCACCGGGTGGTGCAAAGATGCTCTCAGATGATAAGAACGAGACCATGGAACGCGTTTTAGGCCTAAACTGGGACCCCGAAGACGATAGCTTCACCTTCCTATTGAAGTTCCACAAAGTTGACTGCGACATCAGCGCTGGCGTCAAAAGACCGACCAAGAGAGATGTTTTGAAGCTAGTCATGTCCGTGTTTGACCCACTGGGGTTTCTGCTCTATGTTACAGTTCAGGCCCGCATCTTACTTCAAGACATTTGGAAGTCCAAAATAGGATGGGATGATGAGATTGAAACGTGCCACTTTCACAGATGGCAAGCCTGGCTGCAAGAGCTGAACAAGACGACAGAGGTACGAATACCGCGCTGGTTGTCCGCTAATAACTGTGACAAGCATGCATCTGCTGAGTTGCACGTCTTCTGCGATGCCAGCTCAAGGGCCTTTGTGAGCGTTGCTTATCTCAGAAGGAAAACGGCCGACGGAGTATGGCATGTAGCAATGATAATGGCGCGAGCGAGGGTTGCGCCTCTAAAGGTCCTGAGCATACCTCGGCTAGAGTTACAGGCAGCCGTGATGGGAGCACGACTCTCCCAGGTTTTGAAGAGATACATAGGACTACCAATTAATAAAATAAAATTTTGGACGGACTCGAAAACTGTCCTTAGCTGGCTTAGGTCCGAGACCGGACGTTTCAAGGCTTTTGTAGCGCATCGTGTCAGCGAAGTCTTTGAGCTGACAGACGTCTGTGACTGGAGGTGGGTGCCGACAGACATGAACCCCGCTGATGATGCCACACGGGACGTTGTCATTGCCAGCAATGATAGATGGCTTCGAGGACCCGACTTTCTTCGACAACGCGAAGAGTCATGGCCACAGGAAGACGAAAGGTCCATAGCTCTAGATCTGGATGACGTTGAGGTGAAGGCGGTAAATCTACTGACTTCTGAAGCAAATGGAGCCCTGCCAGATGACAGCCGGTTCTCATCGTACTGGAGACTAATCAGAAGCACCGCCTGGATCTTTCGCTTCATCCACAACTCCAGAGGCTCGGGAAACAGACGAACCGGCGAACTCACGGCCAGTGACCTGAGGTCTGCTGAAACTGCGTGGGTTAAAGAAAGTCAAAGGCGGAATTACTCACGAGAAATTGCTTCGATACTATCGACGGAGTTTGTGGACAAGACGAGCTCTCTGCGACAGTTGACACCCTTCTTAGATGCCGATGATGTTCTTCGAGTTTCAGGAAGAATAACAGCATCTAATGTAGCCGAAGGCACAAAACATCCTGCGATCTTGCATCCAAAAGACACCTTTACAAAGCTACTACTCCAACAGTACCACAAGGATGCGGGACATGCTGGCCGAGAGATGACTTTGAACAACGTCAGACAACGATTTTGGATATGCAACGGTCGGAATGCAGTGAAGGCAACCTGGAATACGTGTCAAAAATGCAAGATTGACAAGGCGAAACCAGTTCCACCTCTAATGGGACAACTGCCCGACGTAAGGCTCAAGACCGGGGGACGAGCGTTTCGCTTTACTGGACTTGATTATTTTGGACCCATGACGGTCAAGGTTGGCCGGAGACACGAGAAAAGGTATGGTGCCTTGTTCACTTGCCTCACGGTCAGAGCTGTACACGTAGAGCTCATTCACGACCTGACAAATAGCAGTGCGATAATGGCACTAAGACGGTTTATTGCAAGACGAGGCTGCCCGGAACAGATATGGTGCGACAATGCAACTACCTTTAAGGGAGCAGACAATGAGCTGAAGCAATCGGTTCGTGCGATAGATCAAGAGGAACTACTACGCTACGGAAGTATCAGGCAGATCGAGTGGCATTTTATCGCGCCGCAGGCCCCCCACATGGGCGGATGCTGGGAGCGCCTGGTTCGGTCCATAAAAACGGCTATGAAGGCGACACTGAAAGAAGTTGTTCCAAGCGACCAGACCCTACAGACGGTGGTTGCCGAGGCAGAAGCTATAGTCAACACCCGACCCCTAACTTACGTCCCACTCGACCATGTAGACGACTTGCCCTTGACACCAAATGACTTCTTACTGGCCAAAACTAACGATTTCGACCAGCCCTTCGGAAGCTTCGGTGACGGTGACCTGCTGAGACGAAACTGGAGGGAAGGACAACGACTTGCTGACTTAGTCTGGAAACGGTGGCTCAAGGAGTACCTACCGACTTTGACAAGACGGGACAAATGGTACGGACCAACGACTCGACCAATAACGGACGGTGACTTAGTTATTATAGCAGATGACCAGGCGCCCCGTAACCTCTGGCTACGGGGTGTCGTGACAAAAACATACAGAGGACCCGACGGACTAGTCCGTGTAGCTGACGTGAATACCAGACTGGGACTGTACCGACGAGCAGCAGCCAAGCTCTGCCGGCTGGACGTCCAACCACCGGGAGTATTGGCTCCCAATACTGGAGGTGAGGATGTCGTGGCGTAAGGCCGGCAGCCTCCTTGGCTCGTTGGCCGGCGAGGCTAGATGTTATGACGGAAAAAGAAAAGGAAGCCAGGACAGAACCATAGAGTAAGGGAGGGACGGATAAGACGTAAAAATAAAGGGGGTGACGAAAAAGCTGGAGAAAATCTTATTGCTAGACCTTTGTTAGACCAAACAGTTGTTTTATTTATATTTATTAATAAGATTAAAAAATTCAGCAGTTTCTCTATTGGAAAAACTGTAAATTTTGTAATTATTTATGTTAAATGACTCATACAAGAGTATTTTCCTTTAGCCAGTGTTCTGTAATACAAATGACAAGTTTTGATTTATAACATTAAGTGGTTCTTACCCATGTCAAATTTGGCAAAAAATTGATACACTTATATCATTTTTCATGTCAATATCAATATTAGTATTACTACCTACTAATATTTTTTCAATAGGCTCTCACTCGTCTTTTTAGACTACTATAAAGACTAAATTTTGTCTGCTTACAGAAAAAAATATGTTTTGTCAAGATAAACATTATTTTTTATTGGCCTGATACACTGACACATACGATGTTGCGTCCTTTTGAAGATGGACCTATATAATGAAATGCACAAGTTTATTTTATTTTATTTATTTATTTTGGTTGACCAACAGATGTTACATGTTTTCTTAATTAATTCAAGAAATTAGTCTTTGTAGATGTTCATCCACTTATAGGTAAACACAGCATGCATAGGTGTATAACATTACATCGTTAGGAATAATAATTAAGAATTTAGTTTGTGTAATAAAAAATTGTGGGATAAGATTTTAATAATTATAATAAAATAATTAAACAACAATGAGATCAAGTGAGTGGTCGACGTAAATAAAAATCAAGTTTAGATCTAAATGAGCTTAGTCCGTCACTGAATACATCGATTCTATATTTTGACTCTTGTGCAGTAAATTGTACAGGCGTGTCATTCTGGTAGTGGGTGAGTTAATAACGAGGTTGCTTTTCCATGGACGTTCTCTGAACAATTTGTGAGTACCTGGTCGCGGTAGTCTACTTGGGATCATTATGCTAAAATAATCCATCAGTCACTCTGTTTATTGTATTGTTTAACAGTTTGTGCATAAATGTCAGGTCTAGAATTTTGCTATTAGAAGAGAAATTCTAGACTCTTGCACAATAAACTTTCTGAGGATGACCGCAGTTGTAGATCTTTGAAATTAACATTTGCGAGATAACAAACAAACCTCTTTTGGACTTTTTCTAGAGTATCTTTATAAACCTGATAGAATGGATTCCAGACCTGTGAGCAATATTCCAGTAGAGATCTAACCAATGATATTATAGAGCAATATCTTTGTGCTGATATTTCTGAAGGGCTTGGAAGTTCTTATGATAAATTCCAGCATCCTGGATGCCCGTTTGATGATATTTGCTATATGAGGCGTAATAGTGAGCTTGTTGTCAATCAGGACACCGAGATCACGAATAGTGTATACCCAATCGAGGTTATTTCCATTGATATTGTAATGTGCCAGGATTATGTTGGTGTTACGGGTGAAATATATGTAGTAACACTTATTAGGGTTAAGAGTCATCTTGTTTCTAATACACCATTTGCACCGTCTGTCGATATCCTGCTGCAGCCGATGTGTATCAGCCTCCTTAGAGATAGTCTTTATTATTTTTAGATCGTCGGCAAACATGTAAGGTCGGTAAGACTAAAACAATCCACGATATCGTTGATGAACAATACAAACAACAGAGGTCCAAGATGTGACCCCTGAGGGACGCCTGATGGTGCGCTGAACAATTAGGAATGAATGCCGATGACCACTACATAGGATTTTCGTTCTATTAGATAAGATCGTAACCACTCCAACATAGGGTATAGGACACCGTATTGCTTTAGTTTCCCGATAAGTGTTTCATGGTCGACCTTATCAACTGCCTTGCTGAAATCAGTATATACTGAATGTAACTGTTCACGCCTATCCACGAAGCTGATGAGACGATCGGTAAAAGCAACAAGGTTGGAATTGGTGGACCTGCTCTGCAAGAAACCGTGCTGTCTGTCGGAAAGTTAGTGAAATACGTGACTCCTTAGGGTATACGAGAGTCTTAAAAACATTGAGAATCGTGATAGGTCTGTACTTCTTAATATCTGTGCTAACGCCCTCTTTAGGTATAGGTACGATCTTCCCCAGCTTCCACTGGGCGGGAAAAACCACTGACTGCAGTGAGCGGTTATATATAGGGTAAGTGGCCAGAATAGAACATCAGCACAATGATTTACAAACAAGGGTGGTATACCATCCGAGCCCGGGCCCTTGGCAGGGTCAAGTTTTCGTAGCTTGCCACAAACTTTAGTCTAATCGATTGTTATCGCTGATAGCGGAGAAAAATATATGGGATATGCGTGACCGCTTTGTTGCGGTAGGACTTGATGACTTGAGCTATCTAGATAAATTGAAGCGAAGTTTTTAGCAAAGAGTTCGCTTATTTCCCTGCTGTTTTGACCAATTTCTGAATCTAATTGCATAGATGAGGGAATTGGACACTTGTTTTGACGTTTCTGTTTTATATATGCCCCGAAGTATTTAGGGTTTTTCCTAATGTTGTGTTCGATATTTTTAATAAAAACATTGTAACAATTGGTTATTAATACATCCTATCTTTTCTTTAACATATCAAATATGAGTTTGTCCATGGGGTTGTGGATTTTTTTCATTGAGCAACCGAATAAGACCTTTGGCGAACCAGGGTGGATAAGTAGATTTTCGAAGTTTCTTCATGGGGACTATATAGCTTCACATATAACATTCCTAACATTTCACTGACATTGGAGCAATCGCCGAAAAGCTCTACCCAATTAACTAAGTTAAGATCGTTGATAATCTCTGTGTAGTCTGTGTAGTCTGCTTTATAGAAGTTTAGTCTAGGTGTTGGTTTGGCCGGCAAGGTGGATTCGCTCGATAATTTGAATACAAACTCTAATAAAGGTGGGTGATGAGGATCTACAGTACTTAGGCCATCAGGAAAATGAGTGACTTCAATGTTGTTGGCATTGGATAGTATTAGGTCTCGAATTCTATCATTAGCATTCCTCACTTTATTGAACTGACTGAGGTTGTGCAAGGAAGGGAGTTCCGAGACGGTGCTAAAGAGTATGCCGTTTTCCACTGGAATCTGTCGATCTGGATCATCTGGAATGGGTTGCCATTGTAAATCTTTTAGATTAAAATCGCCCAGAATTATAATATCAGAAAGGTCGCTCTATAAGTTTGTGATTTGTAAGATCACTGCGTTTTAACGGCGATTGAAAATTATAACCTTAAGAAAGGATTTACAGCTATAATTTTAGTATTTTGTAAATTGCTCCTGCAATTCCCCTCCCTCCTGGCAATAGTGGCTGGCACCTTCAGCTTAGCTTGTATTCCGCTAAAAGCTATCTTATACTTGACTATAACATATTTTTAAAAATAAAGCATCTGCTTCCAAAGTCAGTTTATTTGAATTTTCTTTGCATAAAAGGCTGATTCTTTTGCATAAGTCGGTGCGTAATTAAGTATTGGTACCCGGGAGATTAAGCGAGCTCAAAATAAAAAGAAATCAAAACAATACTTTTCGACGGTTTGGCGGGATTTTAAGCATCGACTTTTAGGTCGCGAATACCGCAATGAACCCAATGATTCCCTGCTTAATCCACATTAAGCAGTGAAATTACCGATCTCGATGATCGTGAAACTTGGAAAATAGCGTTTTGGGTGAGATGGGATCTCGCTAGATCATTAAAATACTATCAAACTCATACATAGATACTTCTATCAATAATCCTTTTTTAATTTTAGAAATAAAGTAATATCCAAAAATCTTTCAATTACGATATGTTTTTTTTTTCAGATTTCATATTTTTATTGAAATCAAGCCTATACTTTGTCCCTAATTGCTATGATTTGTTTTATCTAACTGAGAAAACTGCATGAAAACAGGTTTAGTAGTTTTTGATATTTCCTTATACATACGGACTATAACTTTATTTCACATTTTTTTTTGTAAAACAAAGCCCAAACTTTGTTCCTAATTAAGCTTCATCTACCTGTGAAAACTGCATTAAAATTGGTTCAGTAGTTCTAACGTTGTCCTCGCATAAACAGACAAACAAACAGACAGAAATTCAATCTAAAATCGCTGTTTTGTATTCAATTGCTATTCTTTATTCGCCCCCACTTATTTTTCAATATTGATCTTTTAATGTACAGAGCACCACCATGTTCTACTGTTTTAAAAAATATATTTATATGTGTATATACCATATATAAATATATACAGGGTGACTGGTAAGTCGACCTACATACGTTGGGAGATACTAGCAGGGATCAAAATCAACCATTGTTACTATGAAACACCCTACCCGAAAATGTACCGTTTTCGAGTTAGGGGCCTTTAAAGATTTTCGAGGAAAAATCCCACTTTACAATATATTTCGCATGTTTACTTAATGGGTTGACTTTGAAGCAGTGTCACCAAAAAAAAAAACTAGTAATTGTTTGAGCACACAAAACCTCAAACATCTCCAGTTCTCTACCTATTCAATGAGGTACAACAGTCAAATAAAATGTTTATTATTCGTGGGAAAATTGGGCGACAAAGTAGATAAGGTAGCGGACTCTAAGATGACCGGTGATTTAAAAAAAAGGGTTTTAAGATGTTGTAAGGGCAAAATTATTTTATTTTTATCGCCCGATGTCCAAAAGGGGGTCTTATAAGTTTGAAGCGTCTATCAGTCTGTCGGTCTGTCTGTCTGTCTGTATGCCTGTCCGTGGCACTCTAGAAGTCAAACAGGTGGACGAATTTTGATGCCGTTTTCTGTAAATAAAAGTAGACATCTCTACGGTGGTTCTTAGATATGTTTTGGTAAAATCGGTTAAGCCGTTCGAAAGTTATCTGCTTAAAAAGGAATAGTGGTCAAACGAATGGAATGATTTTGATGCGGTTTTCTGTAAATGGCAGTAGACTTCTGATGATGAACATCAAAACAGGTCAATTCATGGGGAAAATGCATTACAGAACATCTGATGTGAAAAAGTTTTATCATTTAGAATAATCCAAAAATTAATGAGGCCGAGACGAAAATAAAAGTTTTGACATAAAAATTAAGGAAAATTATGTTTTCTTCGAAATTTGAATTTTAAGTACTCTAGGTGACGTCTGTCAATTACTGGACTGGATAGTCCACGGATAGGTCCTTACGAGGTCCTTATGCATACTATCGTAACTTGTGCTGTGCATTTAACATTTTCTTTTATCGCGACTTTGCTTGTTTTGTGGACTTTTGAATCTTCTCCTGTACTGTGACCTGGCTGTGTAACTAGTTCTTCGACTTGCTTGTGATTTGGATTGTGAGATTTTGGTTCACGATGCCGGTGTTTTCTAATGAAGAATATGCTGATATTCTTATGTGTTACGGGTTGTGTCAAGGGAATTCTCGAGCAGCACGGGCATAGTATGTGCAACGTTATCCAGGTCGTCGAGTGCCAGACGTGTCTGTGTTTGATGGTGCTTACCGACGACTAAGAGAAACTGGCTCGGTGCAACGACGAAATATGGATATGGGTAGACCACGTGTGTATGACGTCAACGTGGAAGACGAAATACAAAGATGTTTCCAAGAGGATCCTACGACATCTACACGTATTGTTGCTCAACAGCTTGGCGTCTCACAGTGGAAAGTATGGTTCACTATGCACACTGCTGGAAACTATCCTTACCACTATACGCCAGCACACGTGATAGAAGAAGGTGATCCGATTCGACGTATGGATTTCAGTCGCTTTATGCTAAATGCAGATGCCGAGGATCCGGACTTTTTAAAAAGAATATTGTGGACAGACGAATCTAAATTTGATAAAGATGGCATATCAAACTATCATAATGCTCACTATTGGGCTCCTAAAACGCTACAGAATCCAAATAAGAAGAGAGTGAAAGGATCACAGCGAAGATTCAGTGTGAACGTCTGTATGGGAATTATTAATAACCATTTAATTGGAACTGTTTTCTTGCCTCAAAATTTGAAAGGTGAAAGGTACTAGACATTTTTGACAATGGCATTACATGATTTATTAGATGATTTACCGCTCGCACTGATAAGAGACATGTGGTATTAACACGACGGCTGTCCAGCTCACTACTTTAGGGGCGTCCGGGATTGGCTGAATGAAAATTTCCCAGACAGATGGATCGGGAGAGGAGGTCCACTACCATGGCCTGCAGGGTATCCAGACCTAACCCCGATAGATTATTACTTATGGGGACACATGAAGAGTATCGTGTACCAAGATGGTTATCCTGTCGCAAATGTAGACATTTTGAAACAAAGGATTATTGACGCATCTGGAAAAAATGAGAAGGCAGCTCACAACCAGAGCAGTCAAAAATCAATTGAGAACTAGGTTACGAAATTGTATTAGGAACATGGGTGGTCATAAAGATAATACCCCCCCCCTGACTTATTGTATCTCAACAAAACGTATCTAAGAACAACCGCAGAGATGTCTACTTTTATTTACAGAAAACGGCATCAAAATTCGTCCACCTGTTTGACTTCTAGAGTGTCACGGACAGGCATACAGACAGACAAACTGACAGACTGACAGACGCTTCAAACTTATAACACCCCCTTTTGGACATCGGGCGATAAAAATAAAATAATTTTGCCCTTACAACATCTTAAAACCCTTTTTTTTAAATCACCGGTCATCTTAGAGTCCGCTACCTTATCTAATTTGTCGCCCAATTTTCCCAAGAATAATAAACATTTTATTTGACTATTGTACCTCATCGAATAGCTAGAGAACTGGAGATGTTTTAGGTTTTGTTTGCACAAACAGTTACTAGTTTTTTTTTTAGTGACACTGCTTCAAAGTCCACCCATTAAGTAAACATGCGATATTCGGTTTTCACCATAAGCCTGTATTATAGGTTTTTTTTTGCTGTGGTCGGTTCTTTTTTGTTACTAAATATTAAATTAACTCTATTTTTACCTAATACCAGAAATATACCTGGACTTAATCACCTAGATTAAGAAAATTGGTGCGAAATATGTTGAAAAGTGGGATTTTTCCTCGAAAATCTTTAAAGGCCCCTAACTCGAAAACGGTAAATTTTCGGGTAGGGTGTTTCATAGTAACAATGGTTGGTTTTGATCTGTGCTAGCATCTCCCAACGTATATAGGTCGACTTACCAGTCACCCTGTATATATATATACATAATTGGCAACAAATGTAATGATCACCAAAATATTTTTTTCCTACCCAAAATGGATAAATGAACACCAAAAGTTGCAAAAAATATCAGGGCAAAATACTGCGGTAGCTTAGGTGAAGGGTAAAGGGGGTGAGCGAAGCGAAGCCCCCCTTATCCTTCGTGTTAGGTTGAACATGTCGTGTTAGGTTGAACAAGAACAACAAAAAATACTTAAAACATAAACTTAAGTATACAAAACATAAAAAGAAGTTTGGTGATCATTTATCCAAACACAATTTGGTGGACATTTATTCATTCTGGCAGTCATTTCGAATTTATTGGTAGTAAAATAGGTGCATTTTTGGTAATCGTTTAAACATAAGCCTATATAATTCTGTATGTAGACTTATATTGATATATTCATATGAGAAAAGCTCATGATGTTGTTTTTTTTTTCTAAGAACCATGCAGTGGTTTCTGATTGCTGCTGTTCTTGGTTTCTCAGCGGCTATACCGCTGGACCAGGGAAAGGTACCACGTGATCTGGGAGCTGACCTTTTGAGTGAAGGTAAGCTGTAGATTCTTGTTTTTAGGGTTCCGTACCCGAAGGGTTCCAAACGGGACCCTATTACTAAGACTTCGCTGTCCGTCCGTCCGTCCGTCCGTCTGTCACCAGGCTGTATCTCAAGAACCTGGCTAGCTAGAGAGTTGAAATTTTCACAGATTATGTATTTCTGTTGCCGCTATAACAACAAATACTAAAAAACAGGATAAAATTAATATTTAAGGGGGCTCCCATACAACAATACCACATACAAACTTATGGATGCACCTGGTTACGCACATGGAGTGTAAAAGTAACCGCACCAATAACTTTGTAGACAATATTTTGCTGTGTAAAATCCAAACTATTCACTCCACACCATCGCTTCCATTGAACGGTGGTACGGAACCCTTCGTGCGTGATTTAGACTCGCACTTGACCGGTTTTTAAAATCGCTACGCTCCGCTTGTATCCACGGTCCTAGTCGGATTTAAATGCAAAAAGATGAAGGAAGGGACTAATAATTGTGTATTATTTGTTCATTCAAACATTGGTTTAGTCAGCATTAAAATCAATCAAACAGAAATATGTAAAACAAAATGGTGTTATATTTCATATCAATACTTTTGTGAGTTGGAACTTGAAAGTATTTGTTATCTACTTGATAGTTGGTCAAATTAATAACAGATTAAACATTGATTGATTCCTTTTCACCATGTTTTTCACACACAAGATAACTTTATCTGATTAAACACTATGTGGGACATAATTACTTTAAATACGTACATACCTGTTTGCGATTATTAGTAATACCTACACGTAAACTTCAAGATAATTTGATCCAAATAAGATTTAAACATTGAAAGCCAAGGGATTGGGGGTCTAATCATACTGTACATATAATATATAGCTTATAACCAAATTGAGTAAAAGTTGCACTTGAGTGCATGTGCAAATAAACTAAATGTTCACCAAAATCACAACCTATTTTATACTAAACTACATGGGGTCGCCTCGCTCCGCTCCTCTTCGCTTCGACTACAGGTTTTATCATAAAGTTAGGACCTACCAAACCTAACTTTAGTATTTGGACCGAAATTGCCTATAGCAACCAATTCGGTTCTGTGAAGCTATGTCCATGCGGCACTAAACTTGGTGAAAAATTAACACATTAGGGAGTCAAAACTTATATTGGTAAACAATATGTTTTTTCATGTTATTTTTCAGATGTAATCATCAAGAATACAGCACTGGAGCTGATTATATTGGGGGCTATCGAGGGTTTCAGAGAGACGATGATTTATGGTAGCGACAGTATGCCTATATTGGACCCTTTGAATGTTCAAGAGTTTAATCTTGATAGCGAGACAATAGATGTTCCGGGGTAAGGTTATAGTTAAAACAGCGCAAAACATAACAGAGCGTCACACCTTTTCACATACGGGGTGGCAGAGGCACATTTGTGCCCACAGTTTGCCAGGTATTTGATACTTCATTTCTCGTGACAGGGGGTTAGCCCATCACCACAGCTATGGCTATAGGTTTTTTTGCTAGTAAAAGCAACAGTGTGAAATAGTAACATAGGGCGGGACTGCTCTGTCTCTGTCACCTTGTACGGGAAAAAGCGTGACGCTATGCATATATAAAGATTAAAATAAACATTTATACACAGGCACATACATTGCTTCTGACCCCACGCTAGGATAACCTGTGTTGGGAGAACCAGAAACAGCGACATTACACACATATAAATATCTAAGACCTGAGGTCTTTTTTCGTTAATCCCTTTTGTAATAGCGTCATTGATGAAGTTATTAACTTGTGATTAATCAAAATATTTTCAGCCGTTGAAGATCAGTAGATTTTTACGGTTGATATATTTAAAAGTCGTATGAAGAAGCATTACCTCTCTCTTTAGAATTATAGGAAGTATACATGTAAGTATTTATTAGTATATGATAGTAGTAGTAGTATATTATAAGAATTTAGTTTTATATTATAGTAATTATATCATTTATTTTATTTATTCATATGTATGTAAGTACCCGTTTATTTCGTTATATTGTTGTATACATAGGTCTACCCCTGCTCAGTAAACTACCTTTTCTATCTTAACCTGGTTTGCTGGTAGAGATCTCTTTATTAGAAATAAGCTCGCCTTTGTACACTATTTTTATGTAACTCTTCTTTTTTATATGATTTGTGTGCAATAAATGAATTTGAATTATGAATTGATGTAGAGAATTGAACCATCCTAACCCCTTTATAAGGATGTCTTGCACAGTCGATAATATACTAATATTAGATCTTTGCCCAGCAGTAACTCCGTAATGCCTATATAAAAATAAAGTTTCAAATATTTGCACAAAATATGATAATGCATTATCTAGACTAGACTGTAGGATACCTAAATCTAGCTCGATTCAGCTTCGTATATATTTTGGCCCTACGTGAAAGTCGCAAAAAATGTAAAATAGATGTATAGTCTGTACTATCGCGTCTGAAAAAACTTGTGATTGATTGGTTGATATTTATATATTTACATATACACACACACACACACACACACACACACACACACACACACACACACACAAAAGATAGACGTTAATTAGCTTTAAGTAAAAAATAACATTATTAAAATTCGGATACAAATCAAAACACACTCATCAACAGTTAAATTAAATTTCACACAAATGTTGACAAGTAGGACATAAATACCAATGTTCCTATATCGCCCTAGAACTGAGGGTGGTGAGGCATCTGTAAAAGGCTTCTGGCTCAGCATATGCCTGAGAAGTAGACTCCTCAGGCGCTGATCTCACGTGAGTACCAGACCAAGGGAGATGCCGTACTGAACTGAAAGTTAGCTATTTAATTTGTTAGTGTAAACTGTGCATACGTTTAATACTTAACTTTAACTTGTTAACTTGTACCAAAAATGTATATATCAAAGTAGCTTTCCCTTTCAGTTTGTCCATCAACATGGAAGATTTGATAGTGAATTACTTAAGCACGTTCGAGATCAATGACTTCTCCCTGACAGTGACTAATTTTCTCCTGCAGCGGTATAGCTTGGAGTTCAACGCATTTATACCGGTTATTGATATGTCTGCTCGTAAGTAAATTTCAGCATAAGATCATTAGTCATTCATCAACTCAAATAACAAGTAGGTAGCGTAACTAAATGTTGGAATAATCCAGTGTACTTAAAAGACCAGATTCAGGACTTAGTAGAGCTGCGTGGTCTAGTGGTTTCAAGCTCGCTTCACACGCAGAAGATACCGGTTCGAATCCAGGCTGAACATGTACCAATGCGATAAATAATTTATCTCAAGTAGGTACATTAAACGGACCTTCGTACGGTGATGGGAAACTTCGTGAGGAAACCTGCAAACTCCACAGCTGCGGCGACGGGCTAGCCCCCTGTTAAAATGGAGTATTGAGTAACTGGACTAACGTGGGCACAATTATGCCTCTGCCACTTCGTATGGGAAAAGGCATGACGCTATGTTATGTTATCATTTGTCTTCACTCTCGTTCAAACTCGGAAATTGTTAATACTAAAAGCCAAAGTTAACTCTGTATGTAGGCAATATAAGGTAACCTTATTGTGGCTGTAGTCATAATTTGACTCTATTAACAAGATACTTTTGTTTTCGTGTTTGACTCGCGTTTGAGTATGTTTAAGTACACCAAAATTAAATATAGTTAATCTGTATGTTATGGTTCATTCATAACATAGCTAACGTTCGAAAATATTACAAAACAGCGACATGCAAAAATTTATTAATCAGTGCCACGGGGACGATGCGGCAGAAAATCCCCCTACAAACGCGGAAAGCCTCAGCTAAGCGCACGCGTAATTTTAAACTTCAATTTTAAAATGTAGATACCGCTTTAGATTGTGAAAATAATATTTAAAGCTTTCTTACGTAATCACACTCGTTTTATATTAAGGTTTTGTCCTATTTGACTCTATTTATAACTGATATAAGACCTCTAAATAAAATAAAAATTTTAGAGGTTGATCCCAAACTGTGTTTCCATCGATATTAAGCGAAATTCAGTATCATATTTATATAATCTTGAAATTCACATTTAAAAAACCTTGGTTTATTTTAAGCACAAGAAATCTTATTTTATCATGATAACTGTTGAGAGAAAAGGTCGGTTTCTTTCGGTACCTTTTTCTCCTTACTAAGATATATTTTCATCGGTAAAAAAAGCAATCATTTTATGTAACTGTTTACTTGAATCTTGCATGAATACATAAAACTGTTGTTTGACTTAACTTTATACATTATTTATGTGTCGATATTTTAGGGGGTCGGAATAAGAAACGATAAGCACGTGTAAAACTCCTATCGCCGAGGTAGGAATTTTCTGTCACACGGTAAAAGGCTCTATGAACTCCTATTGCCATGGATATGCTTTGAAATAAGGAGCTTCATAGAACCTATTATCGGTTTATATTATTCCTAATTTGAGGTTCCTTTAGGTAAAGTTACTATTAATAAACCCAAATATTTTAATACTTGATCACATTTTTCAGGAAACTACGATTTTGATTTGTCAGCCCTAGGACCTGATATCTTCGGTAATGGTGAGGCCAGGTAAATCATTTTTCAAGTCTTATAAACCACGCAGAAGAATGTTTAATATTCTCAAGCTATCTTTGTAGTTGTTTAAGTTGTATTAATAAACTATTTATTTTTTTCAGTATAAAGCTTATAGAGCCTAGATTGTCCGGTTCTCTAGAAGTAGGATTATCTATCATTGGGGGGATATCAATTACTGTGAGGGACGCAGATCTTAAAGTTGGATTGGCAGGATTTGAAGTGAGTTATTTTTATTCTTACTCAAAACCGGGTAAAGGCCTGAGCCTTTATTATTGTTATTTTATCTTTAGAGATACTGTTGACGACCCGAATGGCCGAGTCGGCAGTGACGCTGCCCACGAAACCAAGGGTCCCGGGTTCGAGTCCCGGTGGGGGCAAATGTTTGTTTGACGAGAACGGATGTTTGTACCATTGTAGTCATGGTTGTTTATCTATCTAAGTATAATATTTCTCTATATAAGTATATATATCGTTGTCTAGTACCCAAGATACAGGGAATCCTAGTTTGGGGCTAGATCAATGTGTGTAAAAGGTGTCCAAGGTATTATTTATTTATTTATTTATTTATCTCAGACAAATCACATAATATTTCAAAAAAGATATTTCTTCCTGAAAACCTGAAGTATCCGTTTCTGAAAAGGTAATCTATTTGCTCCACATGCACAAATGTACACAATGCTACACTGACCCTCGCTCAAATAATGTCACCTATTTAAAATAAATAGCCTAGCTATAGTAAAGTAAAGTAAGTATTTAAAAATACGTTAACAAACTTTGACCTTGACTTGAGAACTTGTCCCATCTACCCGTAAAAATTGAAAATAACCAATAACAGACAACCCGCAAGCGCAGTGATTGTTTTCGAATTTGGTCGTGTTGCTTACGTTTGGGGTGGGCCAATGAGAAATGCACTTTTAACACTATCGCGGTTAGCGAATGCTCTATAGCAGAAGCATGAAAAGGTTGAAAAAAAATAAAAATGCAAACTTTTTTTTTACCAATATTATTACTTAACGAGTTAATTCATTTTTAGGGTTTCGTATCCGAAGGTTGCCAAACGGGACCCTATTACTGAGCATCCGCTGTACGTCCGTCCGTCCGTCCGTCTGTCACCAGGCTGCATCTCATGAACCGTGATAGTTAGACAGTTGAAATTTTCACTGATGATGTATTTCTGTTGCCGCTATAACAACAAATACTAAAAAACAGAATCATTTTTTTTTCGTATTAGCTTGATATTGTTACCGGTAACATGTAGTTGCTTGAAATATTCACAGAATATTTAGTTATATATTCACTTTAAAAATAATAAATAGATAAAAATAAAACCAATATTTCAGGGGGGCTCCCATACAACAAACGTGTTTTTTGCCATTTTAATAGATAATGGTACGGAACCCTTCGTGCGCGAGTCCGACTCGCACTTGGCTGGGTTTTATATATTTTTTCAACTCGTGGGGCCACGGGGCGCTGCGGGGTGAAGTGCTCAGTCTATTACAACCCAATACCATAGGTGCTTGTTCAGCCCTTAAACGCCGCAGCAGGCCCAAAACAGCCTTGTAAATCTCAAATTAGGAAAATTATGATTATCAAAGCAGTTATTTCTTTATACTAGCTTGTTGAGTGAGTATCTTTCTCTGTGCATAAACGTAATTTGATTATTGTTTTTGCTCGATAGAAAAGTCTCCCAAAATCAGTTTATCATAATATTTTTGTACTTTTGTCGTGTTTTGATTAATTATTGTGTTGTTTCATTTCAGCCCAACATTAGAGGACTTTTCGGAAACGAAGGTGCCAGTGACTTTGTTAATGTCTTCCTCAGTCATGCGGTTCCTGAACTGGTCGTTTTTTATGAGGTATGTTATGTATTTCATTAAGTTACCTTTATTTTTGACCAAATAATAACCATAACTCTCTTATGGCCTTATTTCGATACGCTCACATTTTTAATGTAACAATTTAGTAATAATATGATATTAACCTGTTGAGACCAACACAACCTAAAAAGATACTTTTGTTTTTCATAGGATGTAAACTCTTATACCATGACTTATGGTTCCGAGTCGCGATGCATTTAAAATCGAATGTGAAGATTAAAATTAAAATTGAATTGAAATGATCAAATGGCACCCCGTATAATGTTTAAATTTCCATTTTCAGGATGAAATATCTGCATTTTTGAATAGTGTTGTACCGGATATTGCAAACCAGGCTCTTGATGGAGTCTTCCGTTGATTCTGAAAACAACGAATGTTTGTACACATTTCATTTTAGAAGAATACAAGAAATAATAAAAAAATATGTGACGGACACAGATGAAATATTAATTTCCATTCTCAGCAGGTTGTAGAGAGAAAATTAAGATCTTAGAAATCGGTAGATAATGCATCATTTAGGTACGTTAGGTACTTAAACAAGTATAGCGCCAACTTTGATTAAATAATTTAGTCGTCTTAATAGCGCTCGAATGGGTCTATAATAGCATGGAAGACTAAGACTAGAGCACAAACAACCATATTACTTTGAAACGTAATTCGATTTTTAGTTTAAATGTATATTGCAAGATAAAGCTACTAGTTCAAAAGTTCTTTCTAGTAAAGGTAGTATTGTGGTGGTGCGCTTAATTTAGGAAAGATGACTGTATAATCGTTCATTTGCTCAGAGGAAACAAGGCTTACGCTTACGCCATCTCTGATTTTTCGTCGATATTAGGATGGATACTACGCCGTCAGTCTAAGCACCCAGCATATCGCTGTACCATGCAATAGCATGGTACAGCGACATCTAGAAATAGTACACGATTTTAGCTTTCTAGCAGGGTACGTTTTTGTACGACATTGCCAGTCCTCTAGTCTTATTCGTCCATGATAATAATCAAGACAAGTAGGTATTAAAGAAATCATAAACAAAAGTGAAAGGTTGCCGGTTATGCAGACTACAAACTAACTAAACTAATCCTTGAAAAAGTACTAATGGTTAGTTTTGACGCCTTAGGAGTTTTGACAACTGTCTATTGAGTGACAGTGGAAACAAGCAAATCTATGAACTTATGGTTGTTTACAATATTTTAAATACCTCCATGTCTTGACTATAGCTACAACTTTGCTAGAAAACTTCAGTACGGCTACTGTTTAATATTGCAATTAAAAATATTTCGTTTGGGGAACAATAAACTGATACAAAGCAATCATTTATATTGATCTAGCTAGTGCTACCCTGCAGTTTTTTTTTTACATTTTCTTAAAATTTTCGTGATTTCAAAGTCACAAAGCAGGAGAAAAATAAAATAATGTGTATCGAAATTAATCTAGCGAAGAGCTCTTTAGAAGGACATGAAAGTAACTAGGCTTTAATGGAGTAGAATCAAGTTAGAGGCAGAACGAATATTTATTAGGAACAGTTAGAAGAACCGATTGTCAAGGACCTCACATAAAAGTCAACATTTTACTAAATACTCAAAGTTATCAACGCATGCGGTTGTAGTAATTTAAAGGAGATATTTTATTAGTCTCTTTTTGTTCTCTTAAACTTACAGTCTCTAAAATGACGAAAAACTAAGTTTGCTACAAGTTGTTTCTGCGAAATTTCTAGCAGTCTATGACAGACATATCATAAATTCATGGAATTACTTTTCGTTCGGTGCTAAGAGGCGGTGTTAAATTTTACTCAAATAAGTAGGTACGTAAGCCGTGAAATAAGGGAGCGCTATTTTATGAACATGGAGCGTCATAAAGTTTTGATTGAGTTTTACACCTTTTCCGAAGTGGCGATGCGTATAAGAAATGTACGGCTTAGAAAGCCGTAAAATACGTAATCATAAAAGTAGGAGTATTACAAAGATATATCATAGCAAAATCATTTATTGGCAAAAGGCCCCGCATGCCAAACGTAAAAGAAAAACAAGTGGCTATGTCGAGCCTGGTTTTATTTTGCGGAGTAAATCCTTTGGGTTGTTTTTACTAAGCATACTCGTTTTGAAAATCTACTGATAATAAACGGTATTTGAGTTCGCCTCTGACTTTATACCTATACAATAAATGGATTACCTACATAACAATCAATAATACTTCGGCTAACTTATTATACACGATTACCAAGATTAAATATCATCGCAAAACAGTTAGGGACTATTTGTTTAGTGAGAGATATCTATGTATTTCATCATCTCGCGTTTCATTATAAAGCGTATTACATACCATTCTTTCGTGAAAAAATAATTGAATTTTATATTCGCACTCGACAAATGTTTGCAAAGCACGGTCTGCAGTTCTGGAGGCAGTCTTATACAAATACTGGAAAACGTTGCTTGAATACACGTTTTTGTTGGCCAGAACAGTGAATAATAAAAACTAAAGTAACTACAATTACACAACATTTTATTGAAAATGTACCATTCTAGCTGAAAAGAGGAAAGTTGTGCTGATTATTTGCGAAAGAATAATAAATCAGTACGTTTTTTTACTCGATTACAAGTTTCTCTCGGTCCAGTTTATCTGACTTTTAATTTAAGTATCTAAATATTTCAAAAGAAAGCTAAGTAGCTAGTCAAAACTAAATACATCGGATCGCAAACGATGTCCCACATAGGTTCGTAAGTTTAGTGAGTTTGCAATTTCTCTGACCAAATGTAGTAAAATGTTATTATTATTAGGGATTCAACCGTAATCAATTCATGAACAGTCATTCTCTGCATTCTGTCCAAAAAAGGTCCTAGAAAAGCTCCTATGCTCTAATAATTACAGACCTAAATTAATATATTTGTAAAGCAATACATCTAGCTATAAAATAATACAAACAAGTGCTTTCCTTCCCACTGGCTTTACAATCGCCGCTCAAAGAGTTTCCTCCATCGGTTCATATTGTAAGCTAACATCGTATTCTACGTTCAATTGAATCCTATAATGACCTGAGAATCGATTGTTGAAGTTTTCAGGTAAAATGCTTCCTGGTTTCTATCACAAAAGGTATTTTCTGCTCTGGAATTCTGCAATAAACGAGGGGTCTTTAGGTTGAGGCAACTATAAAGAGATCCATTATTACTGCGGAATTATTGATGGATATGGTCGAGGTTTATATAAAGAAGTTATCGCGTAGAGATTTGGCTGTAGACCCTGTTTTACCACAAAATATTTAAAACTAATTTTCCGAAAGAGATCTTAAAATCAATCTGTGGGTTTTTCTTCATCCTACTCCTCCCACAGTGGTCCAATGTAGAGAAGAGGCGAAAAATCACGTTTACAAGTTGACATTTAATTAGCTGACCATATTTTAGGGAATTATAGTACCCGTCATTATGAACAACTTTCCTCGAGAAACATATGGTCGTAAGGAGTTGGGTTTTCATCTTCGGAGCTGAGGAGCGCCTCGACCTCGGCAGACTGCGGTGAGTCAATTGCCAGGTTTCGGATACCGAGAAATTCGCCCACGCTGCCCACCGAGGCGCTGCGTGTTGGCAGAGTGTTGCTGCTCTGTTCAGTGCCACCCGGTGCTGACCGAGCTTCACTCGGCTGCCCAGCGGAAGCGGGTCTGGACCCAACTCCGGCGGCCCTCCGTTTGAGCTCCACCCTCACCGAGCCGCACTTATGGCAGAACTTCATCTGCCTTTTCTCCAGCTCTGGAATTTCCGACTCGGGGATTCCGAATACCATGATGGCACCCGGAAGCTCCAAGTTGGTCTTTTTGAACTCCCCCTTTAGGAAGCATCAGCGACTCAGGTCTGTGTCGCGCTGCCGGTTTGTCCTTATCAACCTGGAGCCCCTCTAAGTCAGTTCCCTGAGCATTGGGGAGCCAGATCACCCCTTCGAAAAGTTTCGGCATGTCCTTCATGCCCGGGACAAAGTCCTGGGTCAGATCATCCACCGCTTCTTCCTATATGAGAATTACATATTGTTTGGTCGTCATGTCCCGACCGTCGTTGGGAACAATCGCCATGATCAGGTGCAGGTTAGCAGCCTGGGCTTAGGATAATCCAGGTAGAACCCGTTGTTCCTTTTCATTTGGGCCTGAGTTGCAGGTCTTTTGTGCGGTCCCCTCAACTCCTCCCCGCTAGGCTACACCTGGTCATCAGACCTCATTTTTTCGTTTGGGGTCTGCTTGTCCTATACTCTCAAAGCTTGCCCCATGTGCTTGCTCTGATGACCCCCCTAATCTTCACTTCCCCGCCCCTTTGCCCTTACGGCGCCTTACACTCTCTGACTCTCTGGTTGGAAATACAAAACATACTGATGAAAAGGCAAACTGTAATGAAAACGAATGGACGTTAGTCAAAAACAGGCGAACGAAATCAAAACCGACCGTGATTAAAGGTACAGCCATTAACACAATAATACAAGGTATAGAAATGACGCGCTTTTTACACGGCTGCTATTTTAAAAAAGAAACCACACCTGAAAGCTTAAAAGAACACCTACAAAATGTACAGAGCGGCTATAAGTGTCAAGTGGAACAAATAACGTCTAAGCGTGACACATATAACTCGTTTAAAATCGGCATCCCGGCGGCTGTGTACGAAAAGTTTATGTCAACAACTGCTTGGCCCGTCAACACTAGCGTCACCGAGTGGCGGCCCTTTCTGCGACCTAAGCCCAAGCAGCCCCCCGACAGTCATAAGGCTGAACAACCGACCACCGCCGCGTGAAGATAACTCCAGCGCAACGATGACAGTGGTGCATCAAAACATAAATAGACTCGGCAAGAAAACCTATAACCTGGAATGTGAGCTCCAAACTCAAAATCAAACTGACGTTCTATGCATTACGGAGCACTGGCTCAGGTGCGATGAACTGTCATGTATCAACATCACCAACTACAAACTGTGCGCCCAGTACTCCAGATCCACGCGCGAGGGGGGCGGCGCCTGCATCTACGTGAAGCTGCCGCTGCTGACCATCGAGCGAAGGGAGGTGACCGTACTGTCAGTCCAAATGCACTTAGAGGCCTGCGCCGTGGAATGTGTGGGCCTCGATATAGTTGTGGTATGCATCTACAAACCCCCGAAAGGTGATATTTCAACTTTCTTTGACATACACTTTGTTATACAAATTCACAAGCCTAAAGAGAAAAATCCAATCGTTATAAAACGGTTATTCTCAGACTCAAACATTAATGACTTTAAGCTCAGCCTAAATCTGTATGACTGGAATAGCCTGCTTTGTAAATCGTCATCGCCCAACAACTGTCTTGACTCTGTCTTAAATGTCATCCTACACTTTTACAATACACACTTTCCTAAGAAAAAATACCCATTGCGCCGCCAGGGTATGAATACCTGGATCAATCAGGATGTCCGTGAGTTGCGTAAAACCATCCACAATCTGAAACACTCATTATCCACTAACACTGATCTTTCCACGGCCGACACTGAGATGCGGTCGCTGGAGATGCGTTTTTCCACTTTACTTAAAGACACTCGGAAAGAGTATATAAACAATGCAATTGCCACTAGCGATGGTAATATGTGTCGAAATATATGGCGCGTTATCGCTTCCGAATCTTGCCGTGCGTAAGGCAAGCACTGGACGTGCTAATTAGCGGGTCCACGGGCAACTGCGACCGGGAGCGAGCTGCCACTACCGCCGCGACCTTGAACCGGTTCTACATAGAAGCGAACAATAATAATATCGCTAAACCTCATCTAGATAACGCGATGTCGTACCTACTAATTTTATATTACTACATCAATACCGACACTTCAATTCACACCATTTTCGCTAGGCGAAATTATCAAGGCAGTTAAAAACACAAAACGTAAACAATCAAAGGACATAAATGATATGTCCACAACTGTTCTAGACTACCTTCCACCGGTTGTAATATCGCTATTATGTCTCCTTTTCAACCAATGTATCTCCGCGGGCCTCTATCCTAGCTTGCTTAAAAACATAAAAGTACAACCTATATACAAAGGCAAAGGGGAGATGAACGTATTAAAAAACTATCGACCCATATCTTTGATTCTTATCGTCTCAAAGATATTCGAGAGGTTGATAAGTGACAGGCTCACTTCATTCTTTTTAGAAAACGGCCTCCTCAATAGGCAACAATACGCCTACCAGCCTGGTCGGTCAACCGTGGATGCAGCACGAGACGTGGTGACGAGGGTGATGGGCCACCTCGAGGGTCGGCGGCAGGTGGCAGCTATATTCTGCGACTTGTCGCGGGCGTTCGAATTGGTCAATCACTCTCTCTTAGTTTACAAGCTCAAACTATACGGAATAACCGGAAATTTTCATAACACGATAGCTGCTTTCTTAGCAAACCGTAAGCAAAGTACCTGGATCTGCGGAGCCAGATCTGAACTCGAATCCCTGCAGGATTGTGCTGTGCCACAAGGATCAATCATGGGAAATAACTTGTTTTTAATATTAGTCAACGATATGACAATGGCATCGGCGGACGCTGAATACGTTATGTTTGCCGACGACTGTTGCGCCATTGTCAATGCTGATAACTATGACGGCCTGAAAAGTAAACTTAAAACCGTTATGGACCAAATCGCACACTGGTTCTCAGTCAATGGGATGATGCTTAACGTCGAAAAGACAAACATAATGCAGTTCCAGCTCCGAAGAACAAAATGTCTCGAGCTGAACGTCACCTGAAACGGCAGTATTGTCCCTCAAGTGGACCAAGTCAAGTACCTCGGGTTCACTATTGACTCGGGATTGACGTGGTCGTAACACATTGACGCCACCTGCAAACGACTGTCATCTGCGTGCTTCGCGCTGTCCAGGCTCATCCCCTGTCTCTCTACTGAAAATGTGATGAAGTCGTATTACGGCTACTTTCACTCAGTGTTAATATACGGGCTAGACATTTGGGGAGCGGCCTCGGACCGCGACAGAGCATTTAGGATGCAAAAACGTGCCATAAGGGTAATTGCGGGCATGCCCTGGGACCACCCTTCTAGGGAACTATTCAAAGAGTATAACATCCTAACTCTTCCGAGCCTGTATATTTTGGAGATATGTAAGTACGTAAGGCTAAACCTCCATAATTTCCCCACAAATGCTCAAATGATTAATAGACCTAGCTCAAGACTTCACCTACTATTTGTGCCGCCCAGACGATTGGCCAAGTCGAGACACTCACTGTCCATAATTGGCCCTAAGCTGTATAATGCCATACCCGACGACGACGTAAAAAATGAACCCAATAATACTACTTTCCTCCGAAACTTAAAAAAGCTGCTAATGTCAAATGCGTGCTATTCGATAGACGACTTCTACAAAATCGCTTGGTCGAAACAATAACATATCATAATTAATGAAATAGAATATATAATATACTAACTAAAAAGTATTATAAACTAATTTAATTTAATAAACAATTTTGTTTTTGTAACATGTAAAATCCTTACAGAAAAAAATATATGTTAATTTGAATTAAGTACTATGAATGTGACTTGTAAACTGTGTTTATTAATAAAAAATTGAATTGAATTGAATTGAGGTGGTGGAGGGGCAAGTCCCCAACCGTTTTGTTTTTTCTGAATGCGGCTTGGTTTAAGGGGTGGTGCTGTACTGTACGCGGTCCCATAAAGGGAGCGTTGTGAGCCGGCATTCCTACCCCTTTGGTGTTGTAGTGCTGTCCCGCAAGCGGTCTAGTATGGGGAGAGGTGTGAGCCTGCACCACTGTTCCGTGTATGTTGTGGTGGTGCTGTGCCACACGCGATCCCATATTGGGATCGTTGTGAGCCGGCATCTCCACTTCACCATAGTTGGAGCTAGAGGCGCCCGTGGCCCTGCGATGTTTGGCCGCGACTATAGCAAGCTCCTCTCAAAGCTCAAGCAAGGTAATGCTTGAGCTTTGTCACTTTTGAGGCACCATTCCTGTCATGCCACTCAGCTTTATGCTCGTTTATCCTCCTTACGGAGCGCGTGTCACCACGCAAGCAAATAGATTGGTGGCCTCCAGAAAATGACCTACCGAGAACCTTCGGGAGAGGGTCCAGTTCATTGTGTGAAGTGGCTCCGCTCGCAGGGAGGAATTCCCCTGTACTGATAGTACAGGAACTCTCTTGGGGTATTAGCTGTTCCTTATTTGCTGCCATAGTTCACCCTTTCGGGCGCCTTTCTCCAAGTTTGCAGTACGTTAGCCGCCCGCAACGATATGGGTACCGTTCCTGGTGTCTAGACGTTGTCCGGCCGGTAAACCGGCACGGTACTGCGAACGCTGCCACCTACCACCCACAGGTCGTGATTATTTAGAGTGCGCACAACACTCTCTCATTCCCTACTAGACCAAAATTAGTAAAAACCGGCGAAATAATGCTGTATGCCCTGTTGTAAGAAGCAGAACTTTCTTTTTGAACAGATTTCTTATCTTTCAGGGTCCTAGGCTTTACAACATTATTAATAAAGATTAAGTATAACATTTTTGGCCTACGTAAATTTAAATGTAAGCAAATTATAACTGACTGGCTTTTAACTCTAGAAACGAGCAAATTGAAAATATTTTTTCATACGCATTTTCACCGACACAGCTGGTGGACATTTCTTCTGGTACCATCTCCTATCGGAGTTCGGCGATCATTAAGGCAATCTGCATACGAAATGCACCAATCATTAAAGTTTTTAGACTCTAATGGTGTAAATTTGAGCACCCAGTGATAATAACACAGGCATTTTAAATGCTTATCTTGGTCTTTGGACTACTTTATAAAATAATGCAGTTTTACCGTGTTACCACAAGACATATTAAACAGCGTTGAACCTCAAAACAAACGTCAAATCACATACATTTTTGTTTTAAAACAAGTGTTGAATAGTAGTTCTTCTATCTTGATCTTTGGACTACTTTATAAAAAAGTGCAGCTTTACCGTGTTACCACAAGATATATTTAACAGATTGACAAGATATTTTAAAACAAAAATGTATGTGATTTGACGTTATTTTGAGGTTCCGTTTAATTTTTGTTTTAAAACAAGTGTTGAACAGTAGTTTATTTTTTTGTGGTAAGGCCCTTACCGTCTTACTAAAAAAAAAAAAAATACCGTATTATCACTTGCTTAACTAAATCATCATCTATCAGTAAACAAATGTTAAGCAAACTTCTAAATGTTGCCAGGAAAAAGTGTTTAGGGAGTATCTTACTAAAGAATGGCTAAATCATTCAGTTAATTTCGTTCGTTCATCAATTAGCTTAAAAGGAATGAATTTCCAGGACCGTAAAACACAATATAAAAATTATAAAAAAAACGTTTATCAGTTCCATTTTACGCGATGACATACGAATTGATACATCATTTTGATAGATAATGTTATGCTTAATTTAATTCCAAACTTAGTAATAGAACACACTTAGAATAGAGGGTAACACTGGCTGTCAAACGGCAAACAGCTGATTTCACTACGTCCCTAGAAAAATTTATATTTTAATATGATTTAGTGTAATTCTGAGCCCAATTTAGTGTTATTTTAGGATTATAGTGTAATGTTAAGTATTTCTATTGTTTGCAGTGTGTTTTAGTGACGTTTACTAGTGTCTCGAAACATGTTAAATTTGTGACCGTTGCAGGTTATAAATTTAAAAGTATTTGTTATTTCCGTACACTTTCGGCGCTTTTTGTTACCTTATTGTTAAATTATTATATTTAACAACGTTTAAAATATATTTCATAGCAATTAGTGATGTGCAAACGCTGAAAAACGTTACTATTCCACGTAAGTAATTTCGCATTGTTTTGGTGTGCAATTCCTTGATTCTTATCTCAACTGTAACCATGATGACCCGCAGAGCTGCTGCTGTCGCCTCCCGACAGCAGGAAAATGACAAGCTCAAAGTTACCTTACTAGAATTAAAAAAATCAAAGGAAATGGTCACCGAATTACTCTGTGAAAGGGAGGAAAATGAGAAAGAGCTATTATCAGTACTTGAAAGTAGAGATAAGCTAAAGAAACAATTATGTGTATTAGAACAAGAATGTAGTGATGTAATTGTTGAGCGGGACAAGCTGCAGGTCACCGTAGATAGCTTCACTGTATGTAGTGCAGAGTACGAGCAAGCCCTGAAATCGATTGATTCCCTGGAGAAAGCATTGTTCGATGCCCATGAACAAATACATGCACTCCAGGAGGAGAAGGAAAACACCGCAGCGTTGCAGACCCAGAGCCTCTACAGTGAAGTCGTAGGGATCAGCCCGCAGCTGGTTACTGTTGCAACTGGAAGCCTTGATGATGTCATTGATTTAACTAATGACACATTGCCCACATCAAGGTTATTAGGTTGCAGCAATAACAAACTAGGTAAAATAAATAGGTATATACGGAAAACTCAGAAATTAATAAAACATAATAAATTGTGTACTAAAAACTTAAAAGTAAGCAAGAAAAATGTAAAGTTATTACATGATTTGAATATGTGTGTATTAGAATTAGAAAGTACTAAGTTGATGTATGAAACTGACACACAAAACTTACATTTGAAAATCCAAAGCTTGGAGGATTCATTGAGATCACTAAACAGTGCATATTTGAACTCTGAGAAAGTTATAAATGAATACTCATTGGCTATGGATGATTTAATTCAAGAAATGAACCATAACTGTGAGCGGTTTGAGTCGCTGACCAACAACCATACTTGTCGCTGTGAGCAGAAAGGTGGTTGTTTGACAGCGGGCAACTCTCCGGGCTTGTGTGACAGTTTACCAACACAAGGTGTTACTGATAATAGTTCTGCCAAGTCTGATATGACCACAACACCTGATATTATAATGTACTGTGATGAGATTGGAAGTGGCATGGGCTCAGCACTCCACTCATACTCTAAGGGACATAGTGTTATTAGTAATTGCTCACCTTTTAGCACTGTAGATAATATTATAAATCAAATTTTGAATGACAGCACTATCACAGCCAGTGCCACACTGATAATTTTCATGGGCAATAGGGGAGATGTGAACAAAAATAATTTAATAAAATTTTATGAAACATTGAATGGTCTTAGTGTGAAAAAAATTATATTGTTCACATTTCCCTACTGCAACCAATTGACACAAAATGAAAATGTATATAGACATAATATGAATATAACTATGTACAATTTATGTACATATAATAATAAGTTTGATATTATTGACACTAACAATTATGTTAGTAATTATTTTACTATGACTAAAGGTAGATTTTACCTTTCAAATTATTGTAAACGACAAATAGCTATGTCACTATTATATTTATATGACATTACAGCCAAAAATTTGGCTTCTAACTCTGCTTTTACTGAGCAGCCTAATATGAATCTGGTATCAGACCAGAATAACAGGATGCATTTAAATTAGTTCATAGGACAACAGAGGACCCAGGCTCTGGCAACATATGTTCTAGTATATTAGAAAACCCTAAAAATAAGGGAAGCTCACATGCTAAGTATATAAGCCTGGTTCATCAGAATATTCAATGTATTAGAGGCAAAGATCTACAAATAGAGTTATTTTTAAATTGTAATAAAATTGACATTTTGTGCATAATAGAGCACTGGTTAACTATTAATGAAATTATGTTTAGCTTTAAAGATCACCAGGTTGGTAGTTCGTTCACCAGACTTAATTCAATACATGGTGGGGCATTAATCATACTAAACAATCAAATGAAATTCAAGGAACGTAAGGACATTGTTTCCTTATCTGTTGAACGAACTATAGAACTTGCAGCTGTGGAATTAGAACAGTTCATCGTTATATGTGTCTATAGGCCACCCTTGAGCGACTTTGAAATGTTCGAGAAAATAATGGAATCCGTCCTAACTATTTCATCACACAGTACGAAACGATTAATTATATGTGGTGACTTTAATGTTAATCTGTTAGAAAGAACTACTCTCAGCGTTAGATTAATAAATCTTTTCTCATCATTTAGGCTTAGCCATTTATTTATGGAGCCAACAAGAGTGACTGCTACTAGTGCTACATGCATTGACAACATTTTTACTGATGTTATTCCAATCAGTAAAAGTGTTATCAGTGAATTGGATTCAGATCATTTAGGTCAATTATTTCAATTTGATTCTATTAGAGAACCTGTCATTAAAAAGAAAATTTCGTTTGTGCCAATAACTGCTGACCGGTTAGAAAGAATGAGATACTCTTTAGCCCAGGAACTACCGTTTTTGGCTGCTGAACAGTCTCCTAATATAATGTATAACTTATTCTTTGAAACCTTTATGAAACAGTACAGCGCGATATTCACTTCAAAATCGGTTGTGGTTAGTGGTTCAAACGACTTTAGTACGTGGGCTACTGCAGAGTTGCATAAACGCAGGCAAGCATTGTATGCATTGTATGAGGAACGACGGTTCAACATGAGTGACGAATTTAAAGAACAAGTCAAACAGTTCTCCAAACAATTTAAATTAGACTGTCATACAGCTAAACGTAATTTTCTGAGTAGTAAAATTAAGAATAGTTCCGATGTTATAAAAACGACTTGGAAAATAATTAATGAGGAGGCCGGTCGTAGTAAAAAAGCGAGTCACGATTACGAACTAAAAATCAATGGACAGCTTACGAGTTCTAGCTTAGAAGTTGCAACTGAATTTGAATCGTTTTTTACTAATGCACCGGCTTCCACGACTAAGTATTTAAATTCGTCACCTTTGTCTGCTGTTGCAATATTAAAAGATAATGTCTCAGAGTGTGCTTCATACTTGAATTTTAAGCACGTCACAAGTTCAGATGTCGTAAAGGCATTTAAATTGATAAATGTTAAGAAAACGAATGATCTTTGGGGACTCTCTGTTCACGTCGTTAAATCCCTGATCGAATTAATTGCACCTGACCTAGCGGTCATTTTCAACAATTGTATAGACTGCGGTGAATTTCCTGATTTAATGAAACAAAGTAAGATAATTCCCCTCTTCAAAGCAGGTAGTACTCAAGACCCCACCAATTTCAGACCTGTATCAATACTACCAACATTTAGTAAAATTTTTGAGAAATTAATCTTATCACAGCTATTACATCATTTTGAATCAAATAAGCTAATGCATAACAAACAGTTTGGATTCACTCGCGGTCGTTCAACAACAGATGCCGGAATTCAGTTCATTGAAAGTATTTTTGATGCCTGGGAAGAGTCACAAGATGCCCTAGGCATTTTTTGTGACTTATCTAAGGCTTTTGATTGCGTTTGTCATGAAACATTGATCAGGAAATTACATCATTATGGAGTTAGAGACACGTCATTGAATTTGTTAAAATCTTATCTGAACGGAAGAATACAAAGGGCAGACGTAAACGGAGAACGATCACCAGGATCATTGGTTTCTTTGGGCGTGCCACAGGGCTCAATATTGGGACCCTTCCTATTCCTCATCTATATAAACGACTTACCCTATCTAGGAAGGGACTGTCATGATATGGTACTGTTTGCTGATGACACCTCACTTATTTTTAAAACAAAGCGAAACCAACACGCTACTGATGATCACGTGAACAATACCATATCAAGAGTGGTAAATTGGTTTAATGTTAATAATTTGCTATTAAATGAGAAAAAGACTAAATGTGTTAAGTTTCTTACTACTAACGTTAAAAATAATCAGACATGTATAACAATTAAAAATGAGGAATTGGAATTGGTAATCAGCACAGTGTTTCTAGGTATAACGTTGGATTCCAAACTCCAATGGGGTCCACATATTGATAAGCTATCGAACAGACTGAGCTCTGCAGCTTTTGCATGCAGGAAAATCCGTCACTTGACAGATTTAAAAACAGCCAGATTAGTTTATTTTAGTTATTTTCATAGTATTATGTCCTACGGTATTCTGCTCTGGGGCAGTGCTGCTGACATAAATACTATTTTTGTGCTGCAGAAGCGGGCTGTTCGTGCGATTTATAAAATTTATAAAATGAATAATAGAGATTCTCTTAGAAATAAGTTTAAAGAAGTAAATATATTGACAGTCCATAGTCAATATATTTACGAGAATATTATGTATGTCCATAAGAACATTGTTAACTTTCGAAGAAACTGTGATATACATAACTTTAATACTAGAAACAAGGACAAACTTGCAGTGCCCACTACTCGGCTCCATAAAATAAAAAACTCGTTCAAGGGTAATTGTGTAAGATTTTACAATAAACTCCCAAGCACTTTGACAGATCTATCAATTAATAAGTTCAAGAAATACATCAAGCAAAGGCTTATTTCTAAAGCTTACTACAGTATTAAAGAGTACATAGACGATAAAAATGCTTGGGACTGAATTGTTCTAATTAATTGTGAGCATCCTCACTGCCAGAGTTTCTTTTACTGGACACTTGGAGGCCTTTTACACCTCCAAAGATTAATTTAATTATACAACTCTTGACTGTGGGGACCATTTACATCTCCTATTATCATTGTATTATTGACTAAAGAGACTATACATCTCTGTTATTTATATTTTAATTATTTTATTATGACATGAGACTCTTTACATCTCTCAGAAACAATAATTAAGTACTTTTTTTTTTTCTGATAATATGATAATAATACCAAATGTTCTGTAAAAAATGAAATGAAATGACATGTGAAAGTGCCCTTGTGGCCTATTTACAGAATAAACGTTTTGAGTTTTGAGTTTTGAGTTTTGAACGTGGTTAGGTAAAGTAGTAGTAAATCCTTATTTTTGTGTAGAAAAACCATTCATTTTAGTACTTTTATCAAACACGAAAAAAGTAAGCAGCGAAACAGAATACAACGGAACGACACACGGAACTGTCACTGAAAATTCATCAGACAATTGGTTTGTTTTGGTTCGGGATATTATTATTTATCCCTTGCTCAGAAAAGGAAATTCTTGGATCCTGCTGCCCACCCTGCACTTAACCTGGGTTATGATGACGAGCAACAAAACAACACCTGATTTTCCAGGATTTCGAAATAGAAAAGGTAAAAAATCACCATCATCGTTGTCAGCAAACATCAACCCACTTCTGGGCACAGACATATATTAAGATACTACACGTAGTATCTTATTATATGTCTGTGACACGTCAGAGCGCCAACTCTATGGTCCATCTTTTAACTTGTGTTGTGATAAATTGATGTATGACAGTTATTTCTTTTTGGAGGCAATGGAACCGACTTGTTTGTGCTTTCACGTGGGTGCGTGTGGACTTAGCCTCTTTGGTATGGACTCCATTAGGTAAACAGATGACATGCGTAAGCACCAAAATATTGGTATGTACGCACAGATATCAGGTAAGAAAAATATAAATTTAATTACTGTTTACAGTCTGTGCATACCAATAATTTGGTACTGGTTATAAATTAAAATCAAAAACTGAACAAGAGTTAATATTATGAATATAAATAACCCGAAAAAATTTTCTTTCAATAACACATATAAAATTATGAATACCACCCGTTTACCCACATGGATTATGAAAGTAGCCGCTGCAATAACTATGTAAACCAAATTTTGCGATCTAAAATCCCACTTATTGAATTTTCACTAAAATATAGGGCATATATTTTAAATTTAAAAGACCACATTAAACGCTAAATTCTGACTTTCGGGTTATTAAAGTCTGACTTGAGCGTCGCTAAAGTCAGACGTAAGTGTTTAATGCCGTCTTTAAAATTTAAAGGTTCCTGCATTTAAGTGTAAATCACTCCTACGCTCTTTAGAAATCCAACGATACTGTAATGGTACTCACATTGTATACAAGAGTCAGTTCATTTAACGCTTGGGTTATCGAGTAATTCGAAGTAAGCTGGCAAGAAATGAGCCTGAGAACGTAGTTAATTTCGGGGAAAAGAAGTCGGGTCAGGTTTTTTGTCGCATTCCTGCGAAATGTGTAGGAATCAGAGCCGATTTGGCTGCGCGCTGAATAAATTATTGATAACTAAATAATGGAAGGTTCTTATGGAACTATACGGAGAAAGCATTGACTGCAAATATACAATTGCGATTGATTATTACGTTATGGTGAGTCTGACATCACGGGTTTGCATATCTTTCCAGTGATCTTTGTCTTAGACGCTAGCGGTCGGGCAGTCAGGCTTAATTAATTGCAACCGCTTTATAGCCAGCGATCGACAAATTTTGTGTATTTGATTGTTGGTTATAGGAACTATGCATACACAAAGTTGTAGACAGCGGGCGTGCATGGCATGTTTGATTGAAACTAGACCCTGTGTAGTTAATGATAAGAAGCTTGCGCTTGGCCAGTATTTGCGGGGTAGGAAGCCATCTCACCCATGTGGGGCTCCTATAAATACGAGTGTGGGGGTGGAAAAGGGGGGCAGTCCGTACGTCAAACCACTGTGGTACACGTGTCTTTGGTTAATCTGAACAGTTCGGTCTGCTGTTTTACGCGTCTGGAACTGGAATATTTGTGATTGCGTGCTACAGTGAATTTTCGTGTGTGTCTGAAGCGCCGAGATATAAATCGGTTCCTATCCTTTAAATCAACCTACCCAAATTCCAAAACTATCCTTGGGTCGTTAGATAAGAACTTTTAGGTAATTTTGATCTAAGTCTGAGTCTGGGCTTGGAGCGACCCTAATTTCCTTTTTTCTTCACCATAGGGTTCCTGGATTAGCTCTTAGGAAATTCGCTGGTTAATCCTTTCCTCATTTCCTTCGTGTAGCGAGTTTTGAAATTCCCACACACATAAGTCGTTAAACATACAAGCACATTCAATTCATACACAACCATCTTCGAGTGGTTTCGATGACGGACGTGGTATAACACTAGGATTTTAGACTAGGCTAGACAGGAGTTTAGTTGAGGATAAACCTAGGTTGTCAAGGCATAGGGAGACTGTTTGATCGATGGGATTCCGCGGATGAAAATAACAAATTCAGAACAAAGTATAAACGTTGTCAATTCAGATAACCTATCCTGTTGATATCTTTGACATTTGAGTGTTGTCGGGGACGCGCGAAGAGATCAAATTACAGTCTAAAGTTCATTGTTTAGGGACGGATAGATATTTTACCTTGCCTTGGATCGTTTTGATTCAAGTTGCATCTTTAAATTAAATGTCAATTTCGCTGTGAGATCTAACGTGTAGATTGTGTCACGCATTTATTTTGCTGGGCTCAGTCGAGGCGTGCTGAGGTAAACGAGGTACCTTAATCGGTATTTTCCGAAGTACGTAACTCTTTGTGGAGAGGGTTAGATCTCTAAAGCACTAAAGAAAACGTTTCGATAACTTCCAGCTCGAATTGCGCAGAGTTGAAGGTTTCAAAACGTTACGGACCTTTTGAGGAAACCGCTAGTTTAGACCCATTTCGGAAAATCAAATCGCAATTGTGTAAACCCGGTCTATTTGGATCGTTATTGCCGTGAACTAATTATATAATTGGAGCCACTAAAGCTGCTACTAGCGAGCACATGAAATATCATTGAGTACTCATGTCGTAACACTACGACGAATAACCATATGATATCCCAAACAAATATTATAAATTGTGGTCGACCACGTAAAAGAAGCTCCAAGCGCCCATTACAAAAAAATAAATGGTACTAGTACACAAATTATAACAAAGATCGATCTGGCGCAAAACACCGCTAACTGATGCGAAATACCGGCTTGCGGGCATACATGCTTTCTCTGTTTAACTTGAAACTTTAACTTCCTGAACCAATCTTCCGTTCAACTATTGTACATCTAACGAATTTCTCAAGAAACGAGAAATTCAGGCTTATCATTCTTGACTTGACATTTTCACAGCTGAATCGGGACATCTCTTTTGGGGGTAGATAGAATAGACGATCATAGCTTTCTGATAGCGGTGGCTCGACTTTAGCTATTTATGCCGTTACAGATTTTGGTGCTGAGACCGAAGGATATATATATGATGCCAATCGCCGTCATATATTTGAGTGTATCGAAAGATACACACCTGCTCAAGTATGGAAATTCCTTAGAACGCTTGGTGTCGGTAAGTCTCAGGATCAAGCGGCTGGCATTGTTGATCTCAACCGTCTCAACATTTTTTTCTCAGCTCCCCCTGTCGTCATGGATCCCACCTTAAAAAATGCCACTCTGTGTCACCTGCGCTCGAGGTCTGCTCCCACCTCCACTCCATTTGACTTCAGACTTGTCGGAATTGATGCGGTTAAGAAAGCAGTGCTCTCCATTTCCTCCAAAGCCGTGGGTGACGATAATATCTGCTCCAAAATGATCAGCAACGTACTTGACGAGCTTCATCCAGCTATCACACATATAATAAACTTCTCTCTCTCCAATAGTTCCTTCCCAAATGTGTGGAAAAAAGCCTTAGTCATCCCATTACCCAAAACATCAAATCCCTCCTCTTTTAAAGAGTTTCGTCCAATTTCCATTCTGCCTATCCTATCCAAAATCCTTGAATCCTTTGTCCATTCTCAGTTATCCTCCTACTTATGCTCAAACAACTTGCTGAATCAACTGCAATCCGGTTTTAGGCCCGGTCTTAGCACTGTCACGGCCTTGCTTAAAGTCACCGATGACATTCAGCATGCGATGGACGAGAAACAGCTCACTATGCTTGCACTGCTGGACTTCAGCAGCGCCTTTAACTGCGTTGATTTCGATATCCTCGTTGAGACCCTGAAGTCCTTGAATGTGTCCTCCGTGTCTGCTTGCTGGTTCGACTCTTATCTGAGAGGTCGCCAGCAACGTATTAGGTCGGAGGTGACTTCAACGGAGTGGTGTGACCTCGTTGCGGGGGTCCCTCAGGGTGGTATTCTCTCTCCTCTTCTTTTCTCCGTCTTCATAAATTCCGTCTCGGATACTCTCTCGTCATCATACCATCTTTACGCAGACGATCTCCAGATTTATCGTCATTTTTCTCCCTGTGATATGGTGTCTGCTGTGGGAATGTTAAATGCCGATCTCGAGCGAATTAGGGACTGGGCCACTTCTTTTGGACTACTTGTCAACCCTAGTAAGTCCCAGGCTTTGATTATTGGTTCCAGGTTTTCCCTTAACTTGTTACAGAATCTGTCCATTGCCCCTATAACCTATGATGGAACTATAATCTCATATAGTACTAAGGCCAAAAATCTAGGAGTTTTCTTCGATAACCAATTTTCCTGGTCAGCGCATGTCAGCGAGGTCAGTAGGCGAGTCTTTGCCACTTTTCACTCCCTCAAACGACTACAATACTTCCTGCCTCGTCAGACAAAAATAACGCTTGCCCAGTCTCTTCTCCTTCCCCTGATCGATTACGCTGACGTATGCTGGGTGAGCCCGAATGAAGAGCAACTGAACAAACTCGAGCGACTTCAAAACCTCGGGATTCGGTTTGTCTTCGGCCTGCGCAAGTATGACCACGTCTCGGAGTATCGCAGGGAGTTAAAGTGGCTCCCTATCCGTCTTCGTCGGGATTCTCATATCCTCATCTGCCTCTATAACATCTTATTTAATCCTCGCTATCCTGTCTTCTTACGAGATCGTTTTGAATTTTTGTCCTCGGATAGGCCTCGGAGATCTCACGCTCGATCACTGCTTATAACTCCGCAACACAATACAGCCGCATATGAACATGGGTTCAGACTACGAGCTATCAGGCTCTGGAACAAACGTCCTAGCGCCATCAGAGACAGCCCGTCACTTTCTATTTTTAAAACTCGCTTAAAAGAACACTATCTTTCTCTTCCATACTAGATTTATGTAGGTTTATTGCTTTGATATATATGTAGCATAATTTTGTCTATTTGTATTGATATTATGTATTTATGTACATATTAGTAATTTGTTTATTATTTTAATATTTTTAATGTTGTGCACATAGGTCTACCTGTTATTTCATGTATTCTGTCCATATTAGGTTTGCTGGAAGAAATCTCTTTTTAGAGATAAGCTCGCCTTTGTACACCTAGTTTTCATTTTGATGTATCTGTATCTTCTGTTTTTGTGCAATAAAGTATAAAGAAAGTATAAAGATATTCTAGAGTACAATACCTAGATATTCTAAAAGAATCAAGGTCTAACGCGTTACTTTTAAAAATAACACAACGTAGAAACGATATTAAACAGTTCAGTTTTGTAAGTAAGATAAATAAGCAACAACAAAAAAAAAGGGCATTGTTTTCACAATTCATCGAACAAGACGAAGGTTTAGTATTGAGAAACAATGGGGCGACCTAAAAAAACGTTAGTCGGGTTGTACAAGACGATTCACTTTCGCAGACAAGTGGTCTTAATAATGGAATTGCGTCAGGACAGGTGACTCAATTGTTATCTGAAATAGTGAGCAGATTAGACAGTTTGGAACGGGGTTCAAGTGCAAACAATAGCGGGGAAAGTTATAGTAATGCTAGTAGGACTTCGGACAGACAGACGGACAGACAGGAACTAGAGACGTTAGAACAATCGGTAGAAAAACGTCAAAAATGCAGAGTGAAAATGACACAGAAGTTGCCGACATTCGATGGGCGGAGTTCGGAAAATCCGATGATTTTCTTAAGAGATCTAAAGGCTTATTTTCTTAAGAGATCTAAAGATTATTATATATCAAAGTCTCGGGAGATAGCTCTTTGATAGGGCTTTGATATGGGCAACGGATAGTTTGGTAGGAATTGCAAAAGTTCGAATGAGCATATACAGAGACTCATGGCGAACCTATTCGGATTTTGAAAAAGATTTCAGAGAGGTATTCTGGGGAGATAATGAACAGGAATTAATAAAACAAAGATTCCTAACCGCGAAGTTCGATTCTAAGAAAGGTCAAAGTATGGAAGAATTATTTGCCTCTCAATTGAATAGCATATATGAGCTTGCGATACCGTTTACTGATACGGAGAAGATCAACACGATTTTCAGACAGTTGTCGCGCGATATTCAGGTAGCTTTTTTTGCTAGAAAGGATCCACTGACGATACGAGACGCGGTCGAGTTTCTTCGACAATTAGAACGGAATATTGATGGAGGATTAAATGCGTTGCATAGATCGGAGACAATAAATACGAACAATGTAAATCGGAATAGCTACATGCGAGGGCAATATCGTGCTTTGCGAGTAAATACGATGTGGTATAACGCGGTGAGTCGTAGGAATAATTATAACGCGGGATCAAAGGCACGAAACGAATTTAGGACGCGCGCTCGCGGTTATTTTCGCGGTAGAGGTAGACAACCTCAGGCTAGTTTCAAGGCAATAGAGTTCCAAAGGGGCAATGATAGTTCAGGTAATACAGAGGCAGGGCAAAGTTCAAGTGACAGGAATAATGCGATAAATCAGAATTCAAAAAACGGACTCGCGCGGGTCGTTTGCGCTCTGATATTTATTACGCTTTGGATAGACAGCCGATCAAATTGAAAGAGAGCATAGACTGTATGATTTGTGTAATTTGGATTCGAACGTGGGTGTGAATGAATGTATTCAATTACTAGCGCATAAAGCGCATGGATATGCCGTGTGTTTAGATGAAAAAACGAGCTTGGATTGTAGAGACCGGAATGACAGGCGATTACAAACGATATTCAGAGACGACGATTCGACTGAGTGTGGACGCGATCTATGTAGTACATTGACATTACCTAAGATGGATGTGTGTATTGGAAATATTGTTGTAAGGAGTTTGATTGATTCGGGGAGCGAAGTCAGTGTAATAAGTCGGGGAGTGTATGATGAAGTATGCAGGCAATTGGGAAAACCAACGGAAGTACCGATCCCAAGTTTGAGAATCACAGGTGCGTTTGGGGTCAGTAAAGAGAAGGTGGATAAGTTAGTCACGTTACCATTAACAATAGGTGAATGCGTTATCGATACTCCAATGCTAGTATTAACAAGGGTGCCTAAATATTTAATTTTAGGCCATGCCCTGCCCCCAACATGCATGCCAGGCCATGCCCCCAACGCGGGACCCTTTGGAAAGGGGGTCCGCTTTACGCCGCAGAGCCCGGAGGAATACCGGCAAATCTTTCGGTATCTGGACGAGGCGGCCTGCACAGCCCGGACGAGGCGGCCCGCTATTCACTGGACGCGGACCGCCCCTTCAAGATTGCCATCCGAGGGCTCCCGGCAACGACCCTGCCCGAAGAGGTCGCCGCAGCGCTGGATAGCGTAGGCTTCCCGACGCAGCATGTCCGCCAGATTCCCGGCCGGATGGGCCGCACCGGCTGCCTTTTGGCTGCTGGCGGAGAAACAGACCCCCGGCAGCATCGAGAGGCTCTACAGGGTGAAGGAGCTGCTCTGCATGCCGGGCATCACCATCGAGGGATGGCGCAGCCCAAAGGGGCCCTCGCAGTGCCATCGGTGCCAGTCATTCGGCAACTCCTCGACCAACTGTCGCCGCCCTGTACGCTGCGTGCGATGTGGAGAAGGGCACGCAGCTACCGACTGCCAGCGGCCAAAGTCAGAGGCCGCCACCTGCGCAAACTACGGCCAAGGCCACCCGGCCAACAGCCGCCGCTGCAAGGCGCTGAAGGAGGAGGCGGGCAAGCGCGGCATCACCATCGCGCCGCCACTGCCGCCCCAACAACAGCGCCCCAAGAAGACCACGCGCCCCACGGCCTGCCCGGCTGCCCAACCCGTGGCCCGCACGGCTCCCCAACCCGCGGCCCGCACGGCCCCTCAACCTGCGACCCATGCCGCTACCCAACCCGAGGCCTGCCCCGGCCCCTCCACACACCCAGATGTGGAGCCGCTGGGGTCACCAACGCCGCCGCCGATAAAACGCCCCCGCCTTGCCCAGCCGGGCGAGACAAAGGGCGCCACCATAAGGACGCCAGCCAACCCGCCCACCACCCGAGGCGAAGAGGCGAAACCCCGCAGGAAGCGGGGCAAGAGGCGCCGAAACAAGAAGAAGGCATCGGGAGAGCCCGCCGCCGAGCCGCCACTTGATCCCGCCCAACCTGCGAGCCGCCCCCCACTGCCAGCCTGCCCCCGCCCAAGGGAGCCGGCAGCACCCGCAGCCCTATCCACGGAGCGCCAGGAAGCTCCACTCATGGCCGCGCTGCTCGACGCCATCGACCTTATCAGCGCGGCCATACAGGCGATCGTGGATAGACGCGATCCGTTGCTGCCCCTGCTGCGGGGGCTCTCCACACTGAAGGCCACAAACACGTCCGGACACAATGCCTAAAGACCTAAGGCTTGTGTACTGGAACCCGGTCGGGATTGCCTCCAAGATGACTGACCTGAGGCTACTCGTGCAGGAGCATGATGTGCATGTCGTGCTTCTGTGCGAGACGAAGCTGCACCCCAGCCGAGAGTTCCGACTGCCCAACTTCTTCGTTGACCGCCGCGACGAGTTATCTCCTAGGGACGTGCCGTACAGAGGCACGGCGGTCCTCGTGAGACGGGACCTCGTCCACGAAGAGTTGGAGCTGCCCGCATTCAAGACGACGCGGTCCATAGGCGTCCGTCTGAAGACGGCCGACACGGAGCTCAAAATCTTCGCAGCCTACAAGCCTCCCGGCGACGTCCACAATTTCCACCCGGAAGACACCCGAGCGGTGATGGAAGGAGCGACCCCCACACTGGTCGCAGGCGATCTCAACGCCAAGCACCACCAGTGGGGGTCCCACAGCATCAACTCCGCTGGAAGGGCCCTACAGGAAGATGCTGAGAACTCCAACTACGAAGTTCTCAGCCCAGGGGCCCCGACACACTATCCGACAAACCCCATGCATCGCCCGGATGTACTAGACGTCGCCCTGGTCAAGAACGTACAGTTCTCCATCGCCATCGGGGAGCTGTACGACATCGACACCCCCCACCTGCCTATCTTACTGGTCCTCGGGGTGGAGGCCGATCTCACGTCGGCACCGCGTCCAAGAACGAAGACGGACTGGCACAAATACCAGCTGGAGTTGAACACAACGCAGCTCCCCGGCGGTGTCTCTACCAAGGAAGAGGTAGAATCCGCGGCATTGGCCATCACCACAGCCATCACCACCGCTCAAGCCGCAGCCACCACCACCAAGCCACCGCCGGTCTTGCGGAAGGAGAGGCTTCCTCCACACCTCCGCAAGAAGCTGGACCTCAAGCGCCGTCTTCGTCGAAACTGGCACCACACGCGCTGCCCTGTGATCAAAGCGGAGATCAACCGGCTCGGAGAAGAACTACGCGTGGGCATCGTCGAGCTGAGGGGGCAGTCCTGGGAGCGCACCATTGACCAGGCCTCCCAGGATGAAACCGCCCTTCACCGCCTGAACCGCAGCCTGACTTCGAGCCCTGAGCCGGTCTGCCCCATGATCGATCACACGGGCAGGCGCCGCTACGCCGCACGAGATCACGCCGCCATCCTGGCGGACCACTTCGCTGGGCAGTTCCAACCCAACCCCATCATGGACCACGAGCACAACGCCGCTGTTGTGGAGCATGTAGAGCGCTTCCTGGCGGCCCCCGCGCCTCCCCTCGCCGGCAACTACTTCATGTCGCCCCGCGAAGTCCGGAAGTTGGCCCTGAAGCTGAACCAGCGGAAGGCCCCGGGCCCGGACGGAGTCGTCGCGGGGGCCCTAGTACAGCTGCCAAGGAGAGCCGTCATCTCGTTGACGCGGCTGTTCATCGGCATCCTGCGCACCGGTCACTTCCCCGCCCTCTGGAAGGAGGGCAAGGTGATCGTCATCCCCAAGCCGGGGAAGGACAGACGACACCCGGGAGGCTACCGCCCGATCACCCTGCTGCCTCATCTCGCCAAGCTGTTTGAGCGTCTGCTGTTACGGAGAATCCTGCCCCACATTCAGCTGAGGGCAGAGCAACATGGCTTCCGTGACAGCCACAGCACGATGCTCCAGTTGGCGAGAGTCCTGCACTACCTGGCGACGGAGTTGAACAGGGGCCGATACACCGTCGGGGTCTTTCTTGACATCGAAAAGGCCTTTGACCGAGTGTGGCACGAGGGGCACCTCTTCAAGCTCCTGGACGCAGGTATGCCCCCAATGATCGGGCAGATCGTAGCCTCCTTCCTGGAAGACCGGCGGTTCTTCGTCTCGGTCGAGAATGCCCACTCCCAGACGAAGGCCATCAGCGCAGGAGTCCCGCAAGGTAGCTGCCTTTCGCCGGTGCTCTACGCGCTCTACCCCAACGACATCCCTACACTCGAGGGCCATCTCGAGGAGTGGGTAGAAGACGTTGTGCTCGCCCTATACGCGGACGACAGCGCTTACTTCGCGTCGTCACGCAAGATCGAACTCGCCTGCAGGAAGATGCAGCGACTTCTGGACCTGCTGCCACCCTGGCTGTACAAGTGGCGGAGCGCGGTGAACGTCGGGAAGACAACAGCCCTGTTGACTACCCGCTCCCGCCGTCCGAACCCGCTACAGTTGAGGGACCGGGACATCGAGTGGCAATCGACGGTGAAATACCTCGGTTGCAACATCGACTGCTCGCTGCGCATGGTCCCGATGGTGCAACACTGCATTAACCGGGCTAAAGCCGCGCGGGCAATGCTCCGGCCTGTCCTGTCGTCCAGCCTGCCTCTGAGAGCTAAGCTGCGGGTGTACAAGGCCTATGTGCGCTCGCAGCTCACCTACGCGGCTCCAGCATGGTACACCCTGCTGTCGAAGACCCAGAAGGCACGGCTGCAGCAGTTCCAGAACATCTCCCTGCGGATGATCACGGGAGCCGGGCGGTACGTGCGCAACACCACCATCATGAGGGATACCCGGATGCCCACCGTGGAGAAATTCGTCGCGCGGCTAGCACGGCGCATGTACGATTGCGCCGACAACAGCCACCACGCACATCTCCACGACATTGCTCCGCATCACGCACGTCCGCCTGAAGGCAGACCACTCCCAAGAGAGTTGCTGCTCATCCCACTGTCGCCAGTGTAAGCCCGCAGAAGAGGGCGAAAGCACGGCACAGTGAAGAAGGGGAAGCTCCCGCACCGTTGTCGCCAGTGTATGCTAATAGGCGGCGAAAGCACAGCACAACGAAGGCCACGCGAGGCCCCTGACAAGTAGGGGCCACCCAAGACCGGGGGGACGTTACCCCCCGAGTTGACGCCGCGGGCATGAGGTAACCAATAAGTCCTCGACCCTGCAACCAAAGTGGTTCTCGCGCTCCGCGCGAGAACGCACTCCGAAGACCCAGTCGAGTGTCGATAAGGGGGTGCTCCCTTATCGACTCTCTGACCGTTAAGTCTCTTCTATAGCGCCAGTCTCCAAAGTTCTTTGCCAACCGCATGCAGAGAGATGTTCACTTGATAATATCATCTTTCCTCTTGTACAGTAGTATTACCTATTGCTATGGTACACTGTCCGTCATCCCCTCTGTGCCGGTCGACTATGTTAGTCATTTTTTCACGTAATGTTAAGATAAGTTGACGACCGTCACAGATAAGGTATATTTATATTCATCACGCACTATGTCTTATGCACGTCATTAATAACATGTACCAACCTAGTATATATGCTAGGATTCCCTATAATAAAGTAGTCTAGTATAGTCTCGTATTTGCGCGCATTCCAAGCCTTTTACTTTACTCCCGAAGATGTCGCTTTCATTATAATTGCCTCTGGCAAAGTGGTGACCCGACTCCTGAACATCAATAACCTTCGGTAATAGCAGCATGGTCCCAGCCGCGAAGAAAACTCCGTGTGCTGCCACCTTAGAAGTGCAAGCAATAGCACTTCGTCCAAGATTGCCGAGCCCCGACTTCAGTTTGACATAATCAAGACCCCACCCGAACCAAGACGACATCAAGCAAGCCATGACGGACCAGAAGCCAAAAGATATCAACTGAAGATTTCCCGCATCGAACTCAAGATACCGCAAGAATAATGAACCGATAATCAGCCGACTGCTGATTTATCAAAATGGAGCTCGCACCAGCAGAAACGAACGCGTCGGCAAATTCATTCACAGCAAGCAGCTTTTCAAGTTCAAGACATAGGAAGCCGTTCCAGCCCCCAGAAGAGTATCGAAAACATCATCGATATACCTAGTTCAACGAATATTGAAATCATCCAGGAAGAACATCGCACGAAGAATAATCAAATCACTGAAGAGATATATATATATATATATATATATATATATATCTTATATATACCAATCATTTATATATATATATATATATATATATATATATATATATATAAATGATTGGTGTACAAGATGTGCCCTATGTTTCCAAATCCCAAGGTTTTTAGGCACACAAATTTCATCAATCGACAACTTAATATTCACTCAAGAGTGAAGAGCACGCACGTACATATGACGTACGAGATCATTGACTGCCTACAGCCAAGGTTACAGATTTAATGCTGACGCTGATTCAGCACAATCATCCTTGTGTAGGTACGGTCGCAATTCTAAACAAACAGTGATTACAACTTCAACGACGTGCGATGTAAATTGACTCATCGATTCCTGAAAAACATGGGCGGCTGCAGCATCAGACGACTCTCCTGCGGATCTTTTCCAGTTATAGGTTAGGTTAGTTTACTAACCGCGAAGCCCCATTTTCCTAGTGTTTTTCTGTTTTCGTGTTTAAGTTTGTTATGGTATCTAACTTAGATTTTTTCCATTGTTATAAGTACATTCATTTATTTTTTTCCCTAAAGGGGGGAGTATCTGTGCCGGTCGACAATGTTAGTCATATTTTCACGTAGTGTTAAGATAAGTTGACGACTGTCACAGATAAGGTATGTTTATATTCATCACGCACTATGTCTTATGCACGTCATTAATAACATGTACCAATCTAGTATATAAGCTAGGATTCCCTATAATAAAGAAGTCTAGTACAGTCTCGTATTTGCGCGCATCCCAAGCCTTTTACTTTACTCCCGAAGTTGTCGCTCTCCTTATAATTGCCTCTGGCAAACCCTCTAACCAAGTGTTTCGCCCACCTCTAGCTTAGTATTTTGGTATAAATTAATTTAAATCTTGTCTTTTCAGCACCATCAAAGCCGCCATACATACTTGAATCAAATATGGCAATAAAAACTTACAAGCGTGATAAAAGATTAACATGAATTGTGGTGTAAACCCTCAGATAGAAACAATAATGGAGAAAGAAAATCTATCAAGGAATTGGCAATATTGAAGAAATTGTGAAATAACATTGCATGAAACTTTTAATAAACAAATAAAAAATGTTGATATCAAAATGTTGTGTTATTATTGCTCCGCTTTATTTCCTTTCAATCCAGGGGTCCTTAATGAATAGCTTTTCACTATGGGACATAATCTAATATAAATTACATCTCAAGATGTAAAACAAATGTTGCTGAACGGGCTCCTAAAAAGACTGGCAAGCAATATTTATTTCACAACTTGAGATTTTAAGCTGGGTTTACCCGAAGCCAGTGCTGGCTGACTTGGTGTTAGCCTCGTATAAACTTTGTATTTGCCTTATAAAATCAAGCCAAGCCAGTGCTGTCTAAGAGTGCTGGGGTGAATAGAGCTCCCGTCTAGCTAGGTTTACACGAGGCCATACTGGCTGCCAGTCGCCAGCGCCACTGTCTTCGTGTATCTGCATCTTAATACATAATGCATTATATCCCATAGTGAAAAGCTGGCTTATCTCCTTCACAAACTCGCCTCTGTCCTGCACCAGCTCGAGTTGGTTGGCCGACCGGCCTGGATGGTTGAGTAGCTCTGAGGCAGATGAAACTTCTCCCAAGATTTCTGTGGCTTGCGGATAGTATGGTTTCTATAGTGGATGGACAAATTGCACCCCAGTAGACTGTCTCCTAGAAGCCTATCACAAATGTTATCATTGGATGTATATATCATCCATTTGTGATGCTTTATGCGTTTTCGATACGGGGTGGTAGAGGCACAGTTGTGCCCACTTTTAGATAATCAAGTCCATTTTGCATGACAGCGGGATTGCCCATCGCTGCCACAATGGAAGTTTATTCACGATGTCCTCTGGAGATATGATGGTTTCCTCTCGATAAAACTTGGACTTTAATGGAGTAAAAACCTCTTTTTCGTAAATAACGCCAGCACAGGAGAACAGCTGTACAATAATTCTGCCATCTTGACAAACAAGACACTCACTAAACAAACTTTCTCGGTTGTGTAAGGTAGGATGTATATTGTATACGGGCCTCTTTAGAGTGGGTGTCATTTTGGCGCGGTTGCTTGTTTGTAGTTTTAAAAAAAGAAAGAGGTTTGGGATGTGAGAAGTGAATGTGACACACTTCACCGTAGGCTTCGGCCAGTGACTGAGCTAAATTATAGTGAGGATTATAGTAATGGCTATCGAGCCAGTTGTGGATCCCTTTTATAAAAAGTGTGAATAAACTAGAAACCAAATAAAAAAATACAAGCCCATAAATATAAAGTGTTTATAATACATCCCACACAGGGATGCTAAATAGATAGTGCTAAATAGATTGTGCTCAAGAGTACGACATTGGTGAGAAGAACGCTACATTGGCGGAGGCGCTGAACGGGCCGGAGAAGTAAGAAGATTGCTTCAGAAGGGGGGTGACGTCATAAGAAGTGACGTAATTGAAGAGGAGAGGAGATCGTCGATCCAGACCTTGCTGAATCGAGGAAGGATCGAATGTGCATTGGGAAGTATTTTTCTGTACTCAAGTTTTTTATTTAGGAATTACCTCGACCTGCCAAGCGATTGAAGAATTAAATAGAAAAATGTTGTGGGAAGATTGTTTTATAGCGGCGGACATTTTGTGAAAAATTTTATGAAATTATTTCATGATGGAGGAGTTGTCAACTTGTTTTTCGGGAAGTCCTCAGGAGTCCTTTGAAGACTTTCTGGAAGACTTCAGAGATGCTGCATCAAGGCAGAAATTTATATCGTCGGAGGAATTGAAATCATTATTTCATTCGTATTTAAAAGGCGGAGCCTTATATTTTTTTAGGGAAATTAGGGGCATTGCCCAGACATTTGAAGAGGTGGTGAATAAATTTAATGAGGAGTTTGGAGGCACAGACTTTGCAGAGAAGTTCTACAATGCCAAGCAAGATAAAAGTAGTTTCTTGGACTACTTCCATTATTTAGGGGACCTGGCGAGGAAGGCTAGAGTTACAAAAGATGACATTTTTATAACGCAATTTAGAGGATTGCAAAACCATCTTAGAAATAAATTGATGTTGAGCCATTTTGTAGATAAGAAGGCGCTAAGGGCAGTGCTGGTACAGATGGAGAAGTTGAGTCCGGAAAGTGATGATAATGTGAATGTGTTTAGGCACCTGGCAACTTTTTGACCGAATTTGGCCCATAGCAATAGGGGGGGGGGGGGGAGAGGGGGGGAGGGGGGGGAGACAGGCCGTATGTTTCTAGTACTAATAATTATAATTTGCGTCCTAGGCAAGCGGATTTTGCATCACGTCATCGCTAGAGCCCGATAGCGGTGACCAGGCTGACCTGTGGAATGAAGGCCTCAGACGAGCTCAGCAGCGTAGCACAGAAGCGGAACGACCAATGGGGAAGATCGTCGCAGTCGAGGCGAATCAGCAGGTCAGACCATTAGTTTTATTAAATGCATCTAATGTAAATATGGTAGCTCTTTTAGATACAGGCGCTACAGCTTCATGCATCAGCCCAGCCGTTGCAGGTCAAGTGGGTGCGTGGTGTATGCAATAAGAGAAGAGACGGGTTAAGGCGGTAAATGGAAGTTTGCTGCAAATTGTAGGGAAATGTGTTATAGATTTTAGTTTGGACAATTTTAGCTTTTCACAGGAATTTTTAGTACTAACTGATTTGAATTGTAGCATTATTTTAGGGGTGGATTTTTTAATAAAGAATGGTATGAATATTGATTTTGTTCATTCGTGTATGTGTTTTTTCCAGGGAAAAATACCGTTTTTCAATAATTTCCATACGAAACAAAACACGACGCCGGTAAAACGAAATGTCATGTGCGTAGGGTTTCTTTCAAAACAAAAGATCTTTCTAGACGGTTCTAGAAGGAAACAAGTGAACTTCGGGGAAACCACGGTTATCGAGGATCGTGACGTGATAAATTCTATCGACTTTCAGGAGTTAAGAAAGGGCGATTACGTTTATTTCTCGCGGTTATCGGATTCGTGCGCATTTGCGTTTGGGGTAGAAGTTAAATGGTTTATCGTAAATGAGGATTTATATGAGAATGATAAGCGGGTATTATTGGCGTTGTTGGATAGGAATGCGGATAGATTTGCGTTTGCAACTGACCAGTTAGGTAGGTCGGAGATAATGTCGGTCGATATTAAGACTTATGATGAAGAGCCGGTTCATTGTCACCCGTATCGCGTTTCGCCGGTGCAACGGGAAATTATTGAGGAGCAGGTCGCGGAGATGTTGAAACTAGGTGTTATTAGGGAATCCACTAGTTCTTATGCTGCGCCCGTTGTGTTAATTAAAAAGCCTGATAATGCATGGAGGTTTTGTATAGATTATCGGAAATTAAATAAGAAAATTTGTAGGGATAGCTATCCTATTCCGCGGATAGAAGACATTGTCGATAGTTTGGCCGGGGCCAAGTATTTTGCGGAGTTAGATCTCAATTCAGGTGGTTATTACGAAAGGTAGGCATAAAACGGCTTTCGTCACGACCATGGGTCTTTATGAATTTAACGTTGTTCCGTTCGGTTTGGCAACGAGTCAAGCGGTTTTCCAACGGATGATGGATAAAGTTTTAGCGGATTTAAGATTTAAAGGGGTTATGGTTTACGTGGACAATGTAATTGTGTATGGTAGAACGTTCGAGGAGTTTACCGATACGTTGCAGAAGGTTTTTCGGCGGTTTAGGGAAGCGAACTTGACCTTCAAGCCATCCAAATGTAAATTCGGTTTTGTGGGATTGAGATGCTAGGTTATCGAATCTCGAATGAAGGAGTAAAACCTAGTGAGGAAAAGCTGAAGGCTATGCAACAGGTTCCAACTTCCATACCTACGAAGGATGTGAAACAATTATTAGGTTTATTTTCTTATTATAGAAAATTTGTATCAAATTTCGCGAGAATATCGTTGCCTCTCACTAGATTATTGAAAAAGGGGGTAAAGTTTCAATGGAATGAAGAATTGCAAAATTCATTCGAATATATTAAGAAGGTTATGTGTAGTGCGCCAATACTTTCCTATTATTCGGAGGATAAGTCGGTTACTACGAGATTTTATGTGGATGCGTCTAACGAGGCGTTGGGGGCAGTATTGATGCAGGGCGTTGAAAAAATGAGTCCGGTTGCCTATGCGTCTAGGAAGTTAACGGATGCGGAGAAAAAATATAGTACGACGGAGAAAGAGTGTGTGGGGTTAGTATGGGCGTTAAGGCACTATAGGCATTATCTTTGGGGATCGTATTTTCAGGTTGTTACAGACCATAGCGCGTTATGTTGGTTACAGTCGAAAAAAATATGACTGGTAGGTTAGCGCGATGGGCGTTAGCGATTCAAGAATGGGATTTCGAGATAGTTCATTGCTCGGGGAAAAGCAATGTAGTGGCAGATTTTTTGAGTAGGAATCCGCTAATGGAAGTAGGGAAACGGGAAACAGAAGGACCTCAGTCTTCTTCTCGTTCTGAACCTGATGATGATGGTTTGGAAGTTTTTAGTATCAATGTAGAGTCGTTACAGGCGGATCAAGAGAACGATTCATTTTGTAGTAGATGGTTAACGCGGTTAAGCGAGCGTCCGGAAGCGTGGCGTAGCGGTTTTTGTTTGGGAAATAATTTATTATATAAAAGCGTACGTAGAGATGGAGAAGTTATGGAGGTATTAGTATTGCCTTGGTCTTTGTTTCAAAATGTAATCAACGAATTACATGATAAGGCGTGGACAGGAGGTCATTTGGGTCTCGCAATGACGTTGAAGAGGTTTCGGTCGAAATATTTCATGCCGAAAGCCGATAAGGAGATAGAGCGTTATATAGCTTCGTGCGTGCCGTGTCAAGAAAGGAAGTTAGGTAGGTAATATTTTTAAAATTGTAAGACGGACCTGCGGATAAAATATTTTTTTTCAATAGTCCGGGAGGCCACTCGGCTATTTTGCGAGTTACTCGAGCACGTTTTGTTATACGTACCAAGGCGGATAACGGGAAGATGTATGAAGTTGGCACGTCTGTATCAAGGACCATACAAGGTCATTGAGATCGTTGGGAGGTCTAATGTGCTGATTCGTCGTCTGAACTCACGGTCACGGGGCGTTATTGTTAACACAAATCGTTTAAAACGCTTTGTGCTGCGTTGAGGAGTTCGTCTGATATTAAATAATTATACATTAGGACATTAAATAATTATAGGATTAGGATAGGAACATTAGGATATTAAATAATTATACATAGTCAGGTCATAAGTTCTGTCACATGTGCAATATGAAATAATTTAGACATGTTTATTATTTATGTAAACATTTATATAGCAAAATGAACTTAATAAAACATAGATTCTTATGGTAATAAAGTTTATTCAAAATGACCCCCGCGATTTTGAATACAGGCCTTTATTCTGCGCGGCCATTCGTCTATCGCAGCACGAACGAGGTCCATGTCAATATCGGCGGCTGCCTTAATCAAGGATGCCTTGAGTGACTCCAAATCAGGATGAGGCTTTGAGCAGGCCTTTTACTCCAAGTGTTACCATATCTTGTAATCTAACGGACTAACGGACTCAAATCTGGACTGGAGGAGGGCCAGTCTTTGTGCTGGATGAAGTCGATTTCACGCGCCGCCAGCCAGTCTTGTGTGTTTTTCTTCTTGTGAATCTTGTTGGAATACCCAGTTTATTAAACATAGTATGAGAAACAGGTTCCACAAGGTTCTTGAGGACTGTATTTTGATACACAACTGCATTCGTTTTTACGCCTTTCTCACAAAAATGTACCTCAGTTAAGCCCCAATAAGAGACTCCCAACCAAACCATGAGCGAGGATGGAAAATGACCTCGTTGGACACGCGGAATACGGTTGCTCGCTTCTTCACTGCTGTGTGCATACACCTTATCATTTTGTTTGTTGTAGCTCTCTTCCACGGTGAAAATTTTTTCATCCGAAAAAAGAATTTCCCGATGCTTTTTTCCCGCGTACCGCTTCAACAAAGCGCGGCATCTCTTCAGTCTCAGGTCCATTAAACGAGCGTCCAAACGATGTCCTGTTTTTCTTCTATATGCCCTAAGCCCTAAGTCTTCATTTAACACCCTTTTCACCGTGGTCCTGCTGAACCCCATCTGAAGGGCCAACAGTTTCTGCTTACGTATGGGATTTCTTTGAATTCGCGCCCTCACAGCTTTTATCACTGCTGGAGTCCTAACAGAGCGAGGGCGACCACTTCTTGACCTGTCATCTACACAAGAGTCTTCATTTTATCGTTTTATGGTACGATAAACGAATCTTTTGGTTATATTCAAATTTTTCAGTAAGTCGAAAATCTGAATTGGCGCGTAACCGCAACGATGCAACCCAATAACTGCGACATGGTCTTCTTTAAGTGTCCACTCCATATTTAAAAAAGGAAAATTCTAAAAAGTACACATTTTTATTTTCATGAAAAATTCGAAATTCGAATTCAATAAACTTTTTTGTGGCCAGCGTCCTAAATTCAAAAGTTTTTATTGTGTGACAGAACTTATGACCTGACTGTGTACATTAGGAATATAATACTATATTTATATACTAATAATTTTATCCCGGTTGATTGTTTGTGGTTTGTGTATACGGTGTTGTTATGAATTGTTTATTAACCGGTGTTTCTTTTCATGTTGTTGCCGAACTATGATGTCTGATGAGGACGGTACACCAAAGACCCAAGAAATATCTGTAACATACTAGATTTCCGTGGTAGATTACCTTTATATGAGAAACTTTTATAAACGACAGTTCGAATAATTGTTTGTACCGATCGCCTGGTTTTATCTTTGAGAGCAGTATGACGAGGCAATAGCTATTCGTCATAGGGTTCTGTTTTGGTTCCCGCGTTCTTAAAGTATAGAGTTGGGATGATTTGGTAAGGGGAGAGTAAGGGTTGTATAACGAAGTTGGTAACGAAGGTTTCTCAATGAAAGTCATTTCTGATGTGGGATAACTCGGGTATTCGATACATATTCGAGATTCTTTGCAGTGTCTTTACTTGGGTAATTGGTTGCAACTCACGGCGATTATCTTAAACTGTTAATAGTTAAAGATAGTTTACTGAATTCCAATTGATTATTTAGGGTTTATGTACGTAGTAGAATCGGTTTTAAAGCTAGTTGATTTCATCGTATTATTGGAACGAATTTTAATGAACTCATTCTTAGGCTCTGGCTTAGTAATACGGTTCTATAGATTAATCCTGTTAATATGGTTGACGTTTCCTATATTTGAAAATGTTAATTTTCCTGCCTGCGTTAATTTTTGAAATATTTCCATTCGGTGGAAAGAGTTCACAATGTGTTCACATTCATAAAGCAAAGACAGAGTTGTGTTAATTTTAGGAACGGAGGTATTATAGTTGTCTGATAAGTTTTTCGCTAGTTTTTATTGTCAGAAAGTTTGTCGAATGATAACTTTTCGAGAAGCTAAATCTTAGCTAGATTCAGCTGTTTGCCTTCGTATTGTAATTGAGAGTTTTCTAGCGTTAGGTAGGTTAGTGTTAAGCCGCGAATAATTGTATGATGGGATCATAGGGTGTTATAATTTAAGTTTTTTAAGGTGCATAGCCTACACCTTAAGAGTAGTTTGGTTTTGTTATTTAATGTTTAATTGAGTAGGTTAAATGGGATGGTTGGACAGATAAGGATTAGGGTACTTGATGTTATTTAAATTTATGCTTGCGGCATATTTACTGTCTTTTAGATTTCATGCATAGCAAACTAACTTAAAGTTAACATTTAATGTTTTTTAGATTTTAGACTTTGAGATAGGGTTGTCATTTTAGATTTTAAACTTTGAGTTAGGGTTGCCACTTTGAAAAAAAAAAAATTCCGTTGGATTTTTTTTTTGAAGGGAGGGGGGAATGATTGTAAGGTAGGTTGTATATTGTATACGGGCCTCTTTAGAGTGGGTGTCACTTTGGCGCCGTTTCTTGTTTGTAGTCTTAAAAAAAGAAAGAGGTTTGGGATGTGAGAAGTCAATGTCAGAAAACACTTACCCGTAGGCTTCGGCCAGTGACTGAGCTAAATTATAGTGAGGATTATAGTAATGGCTATCGAGCCAGTTGTGGATCCCTTTTATAAAAAGTGTGAATAAACTAGAAACCAAATAAAAAAATACAAGCCCATAAATATAAAGTGTTTATAATACATCCCACACAGGGATGCTAAATAGATAGTGCTAAATAGTTTGTGCTCAAGAGTACGACATTGGTGAGAAGAACGCTACATTGCCTAAATTGATTACATAATATAAGCCATGCCTTTCCCTAATACAACGCCAAAAGCAGTTTTGTGGTAACTATTTTTGTAATCATTTGTTAAACAATCTTTAAAGTTTTTTGTGGTAAGACGGTTAATGTTTAAATATAAGTTCCTATAATTTATTTTCGTGCTGTATGATTTAATGAGTAAAAACATCATTATTATTTCTATTAGTTAAACAAGTGTTAAACTGTGTTTTTTTGTTAAGATGGTAAGGCTAAGGATATGGTTTAATTTTTAAACAACTTTAAAAAAGGAGGCTCTCAATTATGTACGTATGTGTTTAAAATATTATTAAGACATTGAAAAAGGGTATATTAAAAAATAATTGAAATATTTAGGTTCCTATAATTTAAGAGTATGTCATACTACTTGTAGTAATTACTTGTTTATTCAAGGTAAATGAATACATGCTGAGAATCCTGAAATGTCTATCTAACGTTTAAGAATTTTACTTCAGCAAGAAATTTCTGTAACGAACTAAAAACTCCGGTCCTAAATAAATATGTACGAATTTCCCTAATTAGTCCGTTTTTATCCTCCTTTAAATAAAACTGTAATTATAGTAAGATAGCGTTTGATTTAAATAATTCGTTCGTGAATTAAATAAAACATGATTATGTATGTATGTATGTTACTTTTTGTCGATCTTAAATTGGTCTTATTTACACAAAATGACGATAACTAACTTCTTTTATAAATCACGCCAGTAATATAAATCCACAGAAGACAAAAGAAAAACAATTATAATGGTAAGTAAATGGCAGGCATATTTTAAACATGAGAACCAAAAACTTAAAAAAATAGTTTGCAAATAATAATGTTGCTGGCAATAGCAAGCGAAAAAGTTTGCCGACCTTTTTTGTACGAGAACAACCAACAACTACTACAGTGCTACATGGATGTTTTGGCTGGTAGATGACATTGACAGGGGGGTGCGTCTGTGTAATTGGGGTTGCCAGTTAATGAAATATTACCCCGCTTCGGGGAATTTAATATCGTGTATTTTATGGAACCTCGATGGACAGATCTCGCAAAGCACTTCGTACTTACTTACGCACAGTAATTCTTATTCGCTAACCTGGAGAATATGACCCTTTTCACCAGTGGCGGCGGGCGCAGGTATCCAGTGGTGAAATGTATGAGCTCACCGGGTAAACTACGCCGCAGTACAAGATGAAAGCTCGTGCGTGCCCATACACCTCGCCACCGGATGGCCGGGCGGCGCAGAATATTTAAACCGGCACGTGTGACAAGGGCCATAGTATCATTTTACTGAAAAGGACAGTGACAAGAAAACATTGTGATTCGATTTAGTAAACAATTTAATTAAGGCACCTACCTATTTATTGAAGTAAAGTCAAAAGCTTTATGAAAAAAAACTTGAAAGCTCTTGGAAAAGAAGCATGGTAAAGATACTAGGTACCCGGATTTCACAATATAGCGCTCAAAATAATGCATTTTGTAATGTAGGCTGAAAGTTTGTGGAGAAGCAGCATGGTAAGGAAACTACAAGGATCTCACAGTACAGTAGTGCTTAAAATAATACATTTTGTAATGTAGGTAAGGAGTCCTCCGAAAAGAAGCATGGCAAAGAAACTAGGTACAAGAATCTTTTGACACGTTATTCCTTACACATTTTTGTAATCCAACTCCCTTATTAAATTCTTTTGTTATAATTGTGATCGATATGAACTACGTTCAGGGGTAGTACTCCAGGGTTGGTTTTTAAACCGATATAGCTTTTTTTGAATAAAATGATATGCTTAATGGATAGATGGCACTCGCTTTTCATACCAAAGTGCTTTTCTTTTTGCGCGGAAATGCATAGTTTTTCTGGAAATCCACATTGAAGATTGGTGAACGAAACGCATTTTACTACGAAAATCGGCGAAACGAAACGCAAAAGTACCATTCACAGACAAAAATAGTACAATTCACAGACAAAATTATGACGTTTTGTCTGTGGTATTGACATTAATGTTCGTATGTGGTCGAAAAATGATGCATCTTCATTCCGTTTCTCTCGTAGCTACGCGAATGTACTTTTCCGTGTTATTTCTGTTATTTACGACTACTTTGGCTATCCCTTTAGACTTGTTTTGTGTATCCTACAACCGACCGACCTCTGCTTGTATTTTGGACCCTTGCTCGCAATTACTATTGACCTCTGCTGTTACCCCGGACATCGATTTGCTGTTTGAAATGGAGGACGAACCATCGACGAGCGGTGCTTCTCGACGGCAGCAGGTGCAAGATGGAGAGCAACCATCGACGAGTGGTGGAACTCGGCGTCGTTTGGAAGCAGAAGAAGCGCAATCATCAATGTCGGATTATAGTTCCGACGACTATGAATCGTTTGTTCGGTGAAATTTATACTCTGCTGAAGTAGCCGCCATGTGGAATATAGGGAAATTGATAGAAAAGTTGAACACCAGAGAAAAGTGTGTGGTCTTTGCTGAACAGCAAGGCCTGGTTGAAACATCAAGACTGTGCCGTACACACCGCACACCTATGAAAGTGGTGTACTACAAAAACAAGACAGTTGGCACGTTTATGTGCCAAAAGGGCAGCTGCAAGAACAAGAACTTCGTTTCCAGGACAATTGGAACCTGGTTCGAAAATGCTAAGCTAGAAATGCCTACAATGTTCTATCTTATGTATTGTTTTGCTCGAAAATTTGATACAATGACAGCCATTGTGGAAGATTTCACAAAAAAGGAAGAGCAATCCCTGTCCCGGGTCACCATTGTAGATTGGTATAATTATTGTAGGGAAGTGGTAGTCAAATACCAAAGGCACAAACAAGCCAAAAAAGGAAAAATCGGTGGCCCAGGCAAGGTGGTACAGATAGACGAAAGCAAGTTTGGGAAAAGAAAATTTAATAAAGGTTAGTAACAATACACAGTAATAAACATGTTGTTTAGGAGCGACCCCATGTAGCTTCACTAAACCGAAATGTTTGTTTTAGGTCACTTTCTGTGTAAATACTAAAGATAGGTTGTGTTAGGTCGCAACGTTATGAACAACCCCGGAGCCGAGTGAAGCGGAGCGGAGCGAGGCGACCCCATCTAGTTTCACTAAATCGAAATGGTTGTTAAACATTATGTTTTGTTTGTTTCAGGGAGACATATCGATGGCCATTGGGTGTTGGGGATGATCGAAGACGGGAGTGAAGACTTACGTCTTGAAGTTTGCCCCAACAACAATAGGTCATCCGAAGTGCTAGTTCCTTTGATAAAGAAACATGTGGCTGAAGGCAGTGTGATACACACAGATTTTTGGAGGGCGTATGATTGTCTGGGTGACCATGGGTATACTATGTTCTGTGGGTATACTCATAAAAAAGTAAACCATAGTGACCCAGGCAATCCCTTTGTAGCCCCAGATGGGGTACACACGCAAATAATAGAGTCTCAATGGAGAATTGTGAAACGGTTTTTCTACAAAGATAACTACAACAATCCCAACAGCTTTGACGATATGTGTGTTGAATACTTGTGGAGACGACAAGTTTTGCGGTCAAAGAAAGATGCGTTTGACGAACTGTTGAACGCAATTAGATATGTCTATAAAATTGAATAGAGGAGCGAGGCGACCCCATCTAGTTTCACTAAACCGAAATGTTTGTTTTAGGTCACTTTCTGTGTAAATACTAAATATAGGTTGTGTTAGGTCACAACGTTATGAACGACCCGGAGCCGAGTGAAGCGGAGCGGAGCGAGGCGACCCCATCTAGTTTCACTAAACCGAAATGTTTGTTTTAGGTCACTTTCTGTGTAAATACTAAAGATAAGTTGTGTTAGGTCACAACGTTATGAACGACCCGGAGCCGAGTGAAGCGGAGCGGAGCGAGGCGACCCCATCTAGTTTCACTAAACCGAAATGTTTGTTTTAGGTCACTTCCTGTGTAAATACTAAGGATAGGTCTATAGAATTGAATAGATTGGTGTCATAAATATGGTGTTTTTCTTCATTTTCCTATCAAATCAGATGAATCTAACCTCAAAACTTAAAAAAATCATATCTCAAAAAGTATACATTTCCGCACTTTAAAAACTATATGGGGGGGTAGGGGGACCCCCCCCTCTTCCCCCCACCCCCCTCCTTAGCTATATCGATTCAAAAATTTACCCGTATTCCATCATTATCTTCACCATCTCCACTGGCACTATCAGCTTCCTCATCGCCACTATCATCGCTATCCGAGCACACTTCTATGATGAAAGGTTCCTCCAAATATCCATATCCATTGAAATACCATATGTTGGGATAAGTAGAACTGCACTTAATGGTATCACTAACTGGTCATAGCGGCGACCCTCTCATTTACTTTTTCAAATATAATTTTCGGGTTATTGTTATTTTTTTCCTTCATACAAAACTCCTTGACCTTTAGAACCATCTCTCTAACACCACTTCTAATTATTTTTGGCACGGTATACTCATTAATTGATTTGATTAGCTCGAAATAAGCACGCAGCATAACCTAGCACAACAAACACAGCGAACTGTCAACAAAGTGACCACAGAGTAGCTTTTGCGTTAGTTATGATTTTCGCCACACGCCGAAACGTCCATGTAGCACTGTACTCGGGCGAGTTAAGTTGGCACCTGGCTCGAATGATGTTTGTGTAACAGTGGGTACAGTACAGTAATACATATTATTAAATCGAAATTTGAATATTTGAATATATACGAAATTAGCTTTAACCGGTCAAACGCTTAGATGCCCGCGCAAAAAAATACTTGAGTGAGTCATAAAAAACACGTCACGGCCGACCCTACCGCCGCGCGCGGTTCGAGTTACTTTAACATTATTTATGACTTAGGTTCATGATAACACTGCTTATTGTGTTGTTTTTGTTACAGATCGTAAGCAAAATATTATATTGGTATAAACATTGATTGTATTCAAGACTCATGTACTGTGATACATAGCTGTAAACATAGATTTCAAGCCTAAAATGGAGTTGTTCAATATAAAAAATCATATCTAAAAAGGTAAATCGATAACCTCGTTGTTTTATGTATTTAAAATATTTCTGTATTAATATTACACATGATAAAAATATAAACTTACATTAAGTAGATAAAAACAATTTAATTATAAAGACTTAAACTGTCGCTAATATTTGGCAAAATGGCCGTTGGAATTATAACCTTGGAAACAATGTCTCTTACAACTTTAATCGAGTGTATTTTCGCAATATTTTTACAGAAAACTAGTGTTGAATGGTTCTTCTACATATTGGCTTCTTTATAGCATAAAACACGACATTTTCAGCAAAAAAAAGTAAACATTTCTGACCTACCTGTTAAACAAACTTGTGACGAAACTTCTCAAATATGGCACAAAAACTGTTTGTTAGTTAATCTTTAAGTATTTTTCCAAAATACTGTTATTATTCTATAGGAAAATGAACACTTACCAGCAAAACACGCACAATATCCATTTTTAAATCGCAAAACAAAACACCGGCCAGCCACAAGCACAGAACACAACTCGACACGTGAACGAATGAGTTGTATCATTATTTTTTAACGTTAAGATTGTTTGAATCAATTGTTGTATTTAATTTCATTGAGCCTAGTTCAGTAGGAACGAGATAGCATTCATTCCTTAACTACAAATTGATTGGTATAAAAGAAACAAAATGTTTTAGTCAATGTGTCGTCACGCAAAAGCCAAAGTGCGCTCTGGGATACTTTAGTATCCCAGAGTCATTCTACGGGTAAAAAATGCTGGGATAGCACGCTATCCCAAACTCACTCAAGCGGCTAAGGCCCTTCTTAATGCCGGATATTTGTGTTTTGAGCATGGCCTACGTCTCCCACCCCGCAGCAATGCCTCAACCCCGCATCACGAGATCGCGAACGCCCAAACCAAAGTTTCAGAACCACGGTATGCTAGTGTCAGTGATAATTATAAGATAGATTATGATACACATCTAGAATTTTGCTGTTTTTAACCTGTATGTACCTGACTACCTGTCTCTTTGAATGTAACCTCACTTGTTCTTATTTGACTATTTACATAGTGAAATATTTAATTGACCTAATTATTTAATCTACATTTTTGTTTTAATTTTATGTATAGCTGTGGATTTCTTTTCAATAAATAAATAAAATAAATATCGACCACCTACCTTTTGTTTAAATTAAAATATATCAAAGCATCACGCCGCGCCGTTTCCATTTAGGAAGACAGTATGGATTATAAACTACATATATGATCTACTAAGTAGTATGCAATACAATTACCGAGTGACGTTTTATTGTAATATGACGATTTTTAAGAAATGATGGTACCTAATTGCACTTTTGTGGTTATTCATAAGGATGAGCAACTTATAATATGAACTAAGAGCTCATGACCACCATACTCACAACCACCATGTGACAATGTTTCCGTCCGGTGTCGTCCATAAATTACGTGAGATTATATTTGCGATTTTTCAACCACTTTATTTGAGATTTGACTTATAAACTCTTTATCAGAATTTTACAAATGAAGCGTTCAAGAAAGAAGAGTTTTGATCGTATGCTCGTTATGCATAGTCTTATGTGGTATAAAGTCAAAATAAATTCCAAATTGCCATCCAATTAGGCACAAATATATCAAAAATTATCTGAATTATAATATATTTTGTGAAATAAAAACCTTTGAATTTTAATTAAATATCACAGAATTATAAATACATCCAATAAATGACATTATAATACCTTGGACACTATTTACACACATTGATCTAGCCCCAAACTAGGATTCCCTGTTTCTTGGGTACTAGACAACGTTACACATACTTGTATATATAAATATTATACTTAGTTAGATAAACAACCATGACTACGGTACAAACATCTGTTCTCATCAAAAAAATATTTTCCCCACCGGGACTCAAACCCGGGACCCTTGGCTTCGTAGGCAGGGTCACTGCCGACTCGGCCATTCGGTCGCATTGAATAGCATCTATATTTGTTAGAATACAGTTTTTTAGCAGTTGCCACTGACTAAGAGCTCTTTTGATCTCTAAGGTATTCTTAATATAATATTGACAGACAGAAAAACAGTCTGTCTCCCTTCACGCCCTTCTCTTGCCAAACGATATTAGATCCCTACCTCGTTCTTTTTACTCCCTTTTGCGAAGCAGACTACCAACACTTTTTCACGGAATAATGTGCATAGATCCAGGTTTCGTCAATATATATCACATGTTTTTGTCAGCACCAAGTAAATCATTAGCTTTCATACGGCTTAAATATCCTTCATCCCTTTTGATAATCATTTTGGATTTAATATACCAATTTGTTCTTTAGAATATATCTTAATGTGGTCTCACTTCCTTCATAATTTAAATCTCGCTTAACAGCAGCCATTCCTTTTTCATAGCATTAATTTATTTCCAAGCTGTATACATATATTGTTTTTTTATTATTATTATTTATCATATGATATTATAATTAAATATAATTCTCAAAGTTATTATTTTTTAAGTCATACAGTAATATTTTTTCTCCTCGCTGTTCCTTTTTCGGGGTTTTAAGTTTAAAACCTACTGGTAGCCTCAGAATTCTGTTCCCATTCTTATTTTTGAGATTGTATTTCTAACCACTCTTCTTCTTTAACTTTCTGTAATAATGTCTTTTAATTTCAGGTATCTTAGCTTGCCCATTAGAGTTTCTTTGGAAACTATCACATGCTGCTCAGAGTCCCATACATTCTTAGGTGATTTACTTACATTTCCAAGCAAACTCTTCGAGATTATCTCTCCTTTTCAAAATAATCATCTACATTCATGGATATTTCGCGAGCACGTCTATTGAGTATGTAATAGATTGTCATGTTGTTACTGTGGGCTAGGTCTTTGGAAATAAAGGAGTATTTCTAATTTCTCAGCTACACCTTGGCAAGAAAACCAAGAAAATAAATGATGAAACATTTGCAGACTACTACGTGTTAATAAAAATGTTCGGTTTATCAATTCAAATACGCAGTAGCCTCTTATATGTCGCTTATGTTGCCATTTTTTTCAAGGATTTCTTGCCAAGGTATAACTCTGTTTGCAGTAGGATTAAATGGCAATCTCAAAGAAAATTGGATACAGTAAAGGATAAGTAAAAAAAACACGAGCCTTTACAAATGTAACATCGTTGCTAATTGTACTAGGTTTTCTTCACACGGTCTACATGGCTGGCATGACGTTTGTCAAAGTATTTTGACAAACGTCATTCGAGCCAGGTGCCAACTTAGCATGCCCAAGTAGTACCTACCTATTATTGTATCTTTTACTGGTATAGAACGTCTAATTAATTTCGATTATCCATACTCCCCCATTCATTACTTTTCTCTTTGTTCTTATGTTTAACCTCTTTTGAGTCGTTTGCCTGGGCCCTTATACACACAGACGTATACGTTTCAATTTGTTTAGGACTAATCCGACATTGATGAAGGTGGCTTCGGACAACATTTTACATTAAGGAGGTTTTTTAATGCAAAATAATCCCCGCAGGACATCAAGGGACTCCTATTATAAAGCGATAGGATTTATCGACGCTTTTGTTCGCAAAAAATCCAAAGGGATCTCTTTGAAATAATAATTATCGACTATGCAGAATTTACGAGGTTTCCGATCGTAATAAGACCCGACCATAGTTTTTTTGCAGTTGTCCTTGGAGTTCATTTTTCAATATCCTATTGGTTGTGATCTTTAGCATTACCAGTAGCAGTTGCTCGAGTGGAGTCCTTTATAATTGCTTATTTCTAGGGGAACACAGGATTAATTGTCCTCAAAACCTTAAAAGTTTTTTGTTTAATACAATTAATTTCATTTCAGTCCGGTTCATGAAGAAAAGAAAATGCATGTGGTCTGAAAGTTATCTCAGAAACAGATTTTAATTTCTCCAGTAGGCAAATGATGAGTAACAAACACTGTAAAACACTTCCAATACACATAATTAGGCACAATTAAAAGTAATTTTTTAGGGTACCGAAGAGAAACAAGGAACCCTTATAGTTTCGTCAAGTCTGTCTGTCCGTCCGTCCGTATGCTACAGCAATTTTATGCAGTAATTATTAAGACTTCACAGTTGAAACTTGGTATGTAGATTGTCGTGTAACGATATGAACCTAACCAGAACCTAACAAGAAACAACAACCAGGATAAAATTTAGAGATGATAGTTTATTATGCTTATTTACAGTGACTATTCAAAAAAAATGAAAGGAAGATGAGGATGAATGAGGTGAGACAGGTTTTATAAAAAATACAGATATCAGATAAAAAAGAAAGGAAGCGGAGGACACGGAGAGTAGGAGCAGAAGGAGCAGTGGAACCGGTCTGGCGAACCGGTCAGTGGAAGCACTGGTGGGCGACGTAGCAGTTGCAGTTGGAGAGCGTGGCCGGCGGCCAATCGGTCAACAGTGCCCTGGAGACACCGACGGGCAGCAGAAGTAGTGGCCCTGGTAGCGAAGCGCCGGCCAGGGTAGAGGCCCGCAACGTGTCGGCCTGAAGTCACCGACGGGCAGGTGAAGCAGAGAACGGGCAGGTGAAGTGGAGACCCACGAAGCGCCGGCCAGGGTAGAGGCTCGCCAAGTCAGGAGGCGTAGTAGTAGAGGCTCGTAGGATCCCGGGGCAGTGCGACCCCGGGATAAGGCCTTTAGGTGATGCTTCTTGCTTGAAAGCTGAAGTGAGACTCTCGAATTTCAGAAATGTTTCGCTCTTATACCCTTTTTGGAGAGTTCTAAAAATTATTTAAATTAAAAGCAATTTTTGTGAGTGGCCAAGAGAGAAAAAGTATTTTTGTAAAAGTATTGAAGCAAACATATCAGACCGCTAACGAGTTTGAATGGACATTGCCATGACAACCAGATAAACAACAACAAAGTAAATGTCAGATTTTGGTTTCAGGCTCGTAATAGAAAAATCAACAAGTTCACATAGCCAAAATTACATAACAGCGATAGATAAAAGAGTAGCGCACCAGCGCGCACGAAGCCCGAGATTGCAGAGTTTCGGAGAAAGCCAAATACAAGGTCACCAAAGGTAAACCCCTTCGCTATCGATTTAGAAGTGCTGATAGTGTGAAAATACGAATTGAAAATGATTTGTTATTGTGTTCTTATGGTTTAAAACGTTACAGGGTCCTATGAAAATAAAGGTGATACCAAATATCAAGCTGTACAGCTCAGGAAGTATCCAGCTGAACAGACTGGAAAATAGCATGTAAGTAACATAACACTACAAGATGTATTCTGGGAGCCGCTTTTCGATTTTTATGCAAAAATTTAAATAATTAATGTTCCCATATCCCATGTACATGGAACTGAAACCAAAATTTATTTTTCATCAAACCTATACACAATACATATAATCTTTAGAAAGGTTGAGTAAAAATTACGTTGAGGTTACTGAACCATTTTTCCTTAAAGTAAATAGTTAAAGAGACAGACCCTTCCAAAGTGGAAAAATGTGTTTCCCCCCTCTTACTTTTAAATTGTAAGTGAAAAATCTACAAAAAAACATATGCTGTGTATCTCAATATACACTTTCAATGAAAATTGGTTTTAACAAAATAAAACAAGCGGTTTTTAAGACATTTATTAAAAACCGCAAAGATAACTTTGTCTTTCATACAAACACTATGGAAAACAAAGTTACAACACAAACAAACCAGTCACATAATTACTTGCCCCAACGGAACCCTTCATGGGCGACTCCGACTCGCACTTGGCCACTTTTTTATCACCCATAATCGGCTCCCGAAGTTCCGCGAAAAAAACTGACGGTTATAGAGGCAACTAACTTCTACGGAAAATGTCGAATAAGTTATCTTGTTCCTCGTCTTCTTAATAATCTTTGTCCTTTTCTCAAATTGTCAATCCATAAAATATCAACTATCTACATATTAAAATCACACCATAGATCATTACTACCATAATCCAACACGTACTATGACTTTGCTTTTTAGCCAGCATCGGCTTCATGTTTAAATTCTGTATCTAAACATATATAATAAACCCTCTTTAATGCGTCCATTTTACGACCAGCTTAAAGATATGTTTTGTTAGACATTTCTTATCTGAGAAAATTTTATTCGAATTTTGAACATCTTTGGAAAAAAAAGCAATTTGATTTGACCTCAATTCTAACATCAGTGCCGCAATGCCGGTCATAACCTACTATTAGGTCGTAGAATATTTTTGGACTTCATACAAAAATGTGTGGCTTAAGAAGTGTTTTAAGTTTCTTGATTGTTAACCATCTGAAGATGATAATAAATGAAAAAGAAAAAAAAAACACAATTCGGAAATAACGGGGAGATGGGAATGCTCTTTTTTGATTAATTTCTAGAATATAATTTAAATCGTTATCTTTCTATACACTATTACACTAAAATTAGTTTTTCTAGGCATGATAGGTATAATGAACTTAGAGTAAGGAGGGATCTGGCTTTAACAACGTACCTCTTTAAAATATTACGGGACAAAGTGACCAATGTGGACATTCTGCAGAGAATGGGTCTGTGCGTTCTAAACAGCAGCCTTATGGCGTAAGTCGTCTGAGCTATGAACTTCATATAGACATTTGCGTTTGACACCTTGCACCAGCTTCATCTGTCAAATTGGTATCACGCAAGTAGCATCATAATGGAGGCCAAACCCAAGCTCATTGAATGAAGCCTAGAAGTGTTCGGTGATACCCCGCAATCGATGAAATTGTATGAGCATGGGAGTAACCATATACACACGCTATGAACTTCAGAGAGTTACGCCATAAGGCTGCAGGTCATGCGACGACGGCGGCGCACGCGCTTGCTGGCGGTGCCACAATTACTGGGCAAAGCGCAACTCACTCGCGCACTCTCTACTCTAAACATGATGGCGGAGGAGATCGATATGTTCTCCTCGCAATAAGCACTTTCATTTAACATGTCACAAGAAATAGTTTGAGAAACTATATTGATATTTTCTGATTTGCCCCCTAAAAGTGCCCCTGAAATTCATAAATTATTTTGATGATGAAACACGTTCGTGTCTGTGTCACAGAAATACATTCATGTGCCAAATTTCGACAAATTGATTCAGAATGCGGTTGTTTAATAATACTTTAAGGTACCTACATCATCATCATCATCTCGTCCTGTCACCCCTCAGCAGGGGTAAAGGGCTTTCAATACAGATTTCTATTTGTTCCGATCTTGGGACATCTGCTCTAGGAACCCTTTTAAGGTTCGGAACCCTAAAAAAATGATGAAGATGTCATTATTGAGCCTGAATTTAATTGTAGGTGAATGAATTTAACCTCTAAACACACATATTTCACAAACGAATTCTGAATATGGCGTAACATAAGCTCATCCTCAAGACAATAACATTCCGAAGCAAGTATCAAAATTATTCATACTTCCGAAATAAGGTAACAAAACACCCAAGTGAGAGACATACTCGCACAATGCAAAGGTTCCGTAACGACGGCAACACTATGCCTAAATTGGATCTTCATAAACAACTATTGTAACTGATCTTGAATTGAAAAAAAATATTAAAAGCTGGAGAAGTATGAGATCACATTGACGATGCACTTTGCGGATTCTTTATTTTATTACAACTTCATCAAACATGTAATTTATTGCAATAAACAAGAGAGCTGTTATACCACTCTAAGATATGAGATCACAACAAGGTGTATGGAAATCATCTAGATGTTTTGATGCCAGTGTCAGATAGCTACGGGTCAGGGCTAGCCTGCCGTCATGAAAAAATTAGTAACTATTAAATGCTTGGCTAAACGAGGGCGCAATTGTATCGCTGCATCTGGGAAAAGACTGGGAAGACTTGACTTTGATTTAGATTTTTGACAAAAGGAACACGATTCCATTGAATACTTTGTGCACGCAACCCGAAAAACGCCAAGAGGACATAAACATAAAGACATAAATTCAGTATGAATATTTTTATGGTCATCTTGATATAATTATGACCATAAACGTTACCATGCGTATACGTTATTTTATTATGTGACAAGCACAGGTTAATATGAAACACATCATCCTTTGCTAGTTTATACAGAATGTAACAGAAAGGTGTAGTCATAATACAATCATATTATTATATCATTATGTATCTTGGAATGGGAACTAATAGTAGATTATGTGACTGCTACATAATGGAGGGCATTAATACTTGAGAGTTAATAATATCACGCGAGAGTTTGAATGCCTAATTATGTATAGTTACAAACACTAGTTTATCTACTTACACACATATCATAAGCTCTCTTTGACGTGTTCAGGAACCGCATGTTCGACCGGCATTGTGGCATTGATCTTATCTTTATTGATCTCGGTATTACGGCTAACCTCTAGTGAGTTGTCACTAGAGGTTAGACGTAATACCGAGCAGCTTCTGACTGTGTGTGGATTGTTGCGAGGCGACAGTGACTGTGTCGCGCTTGTCGGTACTGTATGCGCGCTATTCGTGCCCGACAAATATCTACGCGCGCGCAGGCACCAACTGTTGGCGGGCGGCACGCAACGTACGGTGGCGCGCCAGCAGTCTCCGCTGGTGAGGGCGCGGGACTGTCTCAACGCTCTGTTGGCTGCAGCACCATTGACTGATCTGTTTGGTGATGCATGGAGGCATATTGTGCGAGAATGTGGAAAGTTTTGCGAGGTGAATGAGTGACTGTGTTTAATTTGTATTATTATTATTTTTATATTTGAAATGTTCTAATTGAAATCGAATTTAGTTTAATCTTGACATTTATTAATTGAATTTGACGTATTTGATGGATTATTTGTAATTAATTGGATAAAAAGCAGTATAAAAATATTGCTTTTTATCCTCCGTATTTCCCGTGATTTGGAACCATTTCCGTAATGTTGTACTTTTAAAATTTGATAATAATAAATAAATATCTGCAGTTCTTTAGCTTGTTCTGTAGTACCAACTTCACAGACAAACTAGGGGCGGCACGCAGGCGGGCGTCGACATTCGAAATTTGAATGTCACAATATGTAGAAAATTTTCACATTATGGTCACAAATTTTCAGATAAGAAATGAGTTTTTACCAAATAGTTTTACAATATGCTGGTCATAACGAGCGGTTTTTAGACGCAGTAAAGAGGGTTTATGATAGGTGTGTAGATAAAATGTTTTTTAAGCTATTAGGTGTCCCACTGCTGGGCAAAGGCCAACCCATGTGGCGCCCACAACTGTCTGTCCCGGGCCACGTCCGTCCACCCCGGCAGAAAGGCATCAGGGTCGTCCCGCCATCTCCGTCTAGGTCTGCCCCTACGCCGGCCATCCTGTGGTGCCCAGTTAGTGACAATGTTCGCCCACCTGTCCGGGTGCTTACGACAGACATGGCCGCCCAGTTCTCTTTTAGCTTGGCAGTCTGCACACCTACGTCGGCAAACTCTAGAGGAGGCAATAGTGTGATATTTTTAGGTATTATAATTGATCGACATTTGAATTGGAAAGAACACATTAATATAGTTTGTCATAAAATAAACTGATTTGTTTTTGTGCTAAGACGTTTGCACAAAACAGCCGAAAAAAACCGCACTGATTGCCTATCATGGCTATGTAGAATCCGTAATGAGATATGGTCTGATAATTTGGGGTAACGGAACAGAAATTAACAGAGTATTTATTGCCCAAAAAATGTGTGCGTGCTATGGCACCGTGAGTCATGTAAACAAACATTTAAAAGATTAAACATATTACCAATACCCTGTCTCTACATACTTGAAATCGGTAAATTCGTTAAATCAAATCCTGAGCTTTTTGAAAAAGCTCAAGACTATTACTCGAGTAACACTAGAAACCCGAACAGGCTCGTATTTAATCACACGCCAAGAACATCACTGTATTTAAAAAACTGTTCAGCAATATGTGAACTGTTTATATCAAAATACCGGATGACATAAAAACATTGCCGTTCACTACTTTTAAACGTAAATTATTCCATTGGCTTCTGCAAAACTGTTATTACTATGTTGACGAATTTCTTAAGTTTAAAACTAGATGAAATCGACCTTGGCTTTTTGTTGTTCTTTATGTTTTAATGACGACAAACCTCAAAAATTTTCATTCTACAATTTAATAGATGACTAAGGTGTTTTATTTGTGTAATGATATAAGAACCTTTTTAACCCTTAACCCTTATATTTTCAAATACATTTCCCAATTATTATTTCTTATTTCAATGCCAGTCAAGAAGCGCAGCGTGGTGTTCCGATCCATTCTCCGAACATACAACATGCTGCGCTCCGTGGCTCGCTGGCAAACCTTGAGTTTGGACTTCTGAAGTTCGGTCAGCGGCCAAGTCTGAGCACCATAGGTTAAGATGGGCAGGATACATATATCGACGAGTTGACGCTTTAAGGTCATGAGAAGGGTACCATTTCATTAGTTCCTTCGTGGACCAGAAGCTCTTACAGGCATTTGATCTGCTTTGTTCTGTAAATATTATCGTTATTTTAAAAGTTTTCAAATTACAACGTATTATTACGTATAATTAAAAATAAAATTCACAATATCACAGAAGCAACCTATAGTCTATTCTTGTACTCGTCTTTTATTTTATTTTATTTTATTTATTGCAAAACACAACAGATGTAATACAAAGCAATTCTTAATGTAGACATCTTAATTTAAAACATGTAAAATATCCTACTAGGTGTTTTGACAGCTTTTCATTTGTGGACAGTATATTTAAGGTAAAAACTAAAAACTAAATTAAAAGAAAAGAAAATAACTATATGTAGGTGCTCAAAGTAAGTACTTAAAGACTGTTATTCATCAGGTAAATTAGCTAAAGATTTTCGAACGTTATTTTTGAAGGTAGACAGTTTCGTAAATATGTCCAAGGTGTCGTGTTCATTAGATGTATTGTTGTAGAGACGACACATACTAGGAAGTTGTTCATGATAGGCTCTTTGCGTTCTGTACACAGGTAATTCGAATGTAGTTTTATTTCTGGTGGACCTCTGAAGAATTGGTGGAATACTTATTTTAATTTCTCTCAAAAGAGATGTGTGTAAGTTTCCATGCAATATTTTATATAGGGTGGTTAGACTGCTAATAGATCTGCGAGTTTCCAAAGAATTCATGTTCATCTGTCATGCCTATTAACAGCTCGAAGCGCAAGCCAGTCATATCTAACTTGCAAGAGTCTTGAAAGAGTTTATCTCAGAAGTATTAGAACACTTTACATCTCCCCTCCCAGGAAAGAACATTCTCAATATAATTTTTATTTAATCACCTCCTTGTTTACTCACCTCCTCTACCTTCATCTTTATCTATTTCATCATGTTGTAAAAATTGGATTTAGTTTAGTCTAGTCTACCTTTTTCCTGTTCAATCTCATATCATTTCTTTAAATTTCCAACATTTTAGCTTTTTGTTATTCTTTTTGTTTATTCTTTAATGATGTATTTCAATCCTTGGTCCAGACACTATGTAATATCTCTTGTTTTATTTCATTCGGTAAAATCGTAACATTTGTTACCTATAGTAGGTATTTTGGTAAGAATCTCGTAACTGAGTAAACTGTTTTATTATATTTATTTACACATTTTTGTGCTTCTGTTGTCCATGCTTTTTCATTCCTCCTCCATTTATTTAGATAAGATATTATTTTATTAAGTAATCTTTGATTCAGCCTGTCATTTAGACCACTTGAAAAGTGCATCAACTGATAGTATGGAATATAGTATGGAGTATTTCTTTGTCGGCATTACTTAAATTGTTTAGAAGTCATTCCTGGGAATTGGTCGGTAAGAATCATACCAATGCTCTCTCCGTTTCTGCTATGTCATCGAAAATTTTTTTTAAATCATTGGCACTCTGTGTTTCAGTTGTTTTTATAAATGAATGTCTTGTGGAATGATCTACCAGCAAATGGAGGTATATTTTTGTTGATCTTGAACCTACAAAACCACCTATTGTATCAAATGACAGTATTTCTGAAGGTCTTGTAGCTGGGCCTAGATGAGACATGAATTCGTATTTGTGATGCCCTCTTGACTTGGGTTTTATACAAATTTTACAGATTTTACAAAATATTTTAATATTATTTGTAAGTTTTTTTCGGTGCGTATTATGAACTAATTGTTGTAACATACCCCCTTTCTATTATCGTCCACCCTTCTTTTAAAACGCAGTCTCTTATTAATTGTGATGGTCAAATAAAATAGATCGTCTAGTAAATTAAAACTCCTACTACTTGTGAAACCAGTAACCCTAATTCTAGAGGTATGAGTAAGAAGTGCTGTCAACATTGACAATAGATTTTAAACAAGGAATGTTTTAAATTGAATATTTAGTAATTTTAAGTTTCAATAAAAGATTTATACTTAAATATGTCCCAACTAACAATAATGATACAGATTAATATCCATCAAATGATTAATAACTTTATAAAGCAGATTCATATAATAAAATGTCATAGTATATTTTGAGTATTGATAAAAATGAAATAAAAATGATAAATATTAAAATAATAAAAGTAAAATTTGATATTCATAAAATTTTGGGGAAGAAACCCCTACCACTTGATTCGGTCTTCTACCCAGATAATTCTACGAAACCAATTAATTTGTAGTTCTGATACTCGTTTCTAAAAAGAGTAGCGTATAAGTATTCTGAATTGGATTTAGTCATAGATTCACCGGATTGGGATGGGGTATAACCGATCAGGATGGGATTATAGTTTGTGAATGACATTCAACTGTCTCATCAATCAATATCTGATATTTATGTAGAAAGATTATATTAAATATTCTTCCACATATAGAAAACTATAAACATACACAATGAAGTTTCACTGGTTGTTTATGTTACACGATATGTATTTCAATAAAGACTCATTTGTCTTTTAGTAATGCACAATAGCATAGCATGAAGTATAAAATATTTCTTCACATCCATAGAAGTGCGTGAGTAGCATGATTCATTTTAAGGTTAATGAATTGACCTTCAATCTACCATCAGCAGATCCAAACATGTTATTGTTACTTCGTAAAGTGCGAAGATATAAGTATATGTATCCATATAGTAATATAAATATGCACATCTGAATAGAGCATAACTGTGAATTTCCGTACTTCTATTGCTTCATTCTGGCGTTATGTGAACATTGGCGGTGGCTTTGCGATGGCTTATTCCATAATTTGATCAAAGGTAATTAATTAATAACTATTATATTAATAAAATTAACCATGACCGCCTTCCATGATTGCAATACAAGGTCTAGGGAAATTGAACCTTTATCATCATTCAGTTAAGACGAGAATTGCAGGTTTGTTTAGTTAAACTCTGAATTCTCGACATCGAGTCGAACATATCAAATTTAAAATGCTTTTGCAGAAATTAGTCAACTCAGTAACTACTTTTAATAAGTTTATAGTCTCATTGACTCCAAATACTAAAAAGTAGTGCTATATTAATATTTCAAACTTCATTCCACGTCGCTGGAATAACCACAAATTGAATATTAATTCAAACTCTCAATTTAATTCAACATAAATATGAATAATGTGACAGTTGACTGACTTTATCTAGGATTCAGGTAAAAATAGAGTATTTAAGGACAGATATTACTCAATACAAGAAGTAAATAAATTCCTTTATATAACACATATTAACAGGGAGAGGGATAGGAGTAAATAAATAAAGAATAAAATGTTAGTAAAACATAAGTATACTCTATTGAAAACCCCATAATATTATATATTTTTATTACCTAGTTATTTCTATATAAATAAATATATGTATATATATATATATATATATATATATATATAATTATTTAAACCGAATATTTTCTATTACCCTGGTGGATTTAAAATATTGGTTCCCGCCTGTCCTGAATATATTGGTTACCGCGTTGTTCGAACTAGTTTTCCCCTTTTTATAATAGAAAATCAAGAGTTTAAGAAACCCAATAATCGCTGCATAGTAGGTAGTTAAAACTCGACAAAACACAAAACCTTCCTGCAAAACTTAATTAAAATAAAACAGTAAAAGTTTCTAGAAACACAGTTCAAATAACGTTCAAATTAATCAATTAAAGAATCTAGGAAACACAATAATAATCTGGTTACTGCCTGTCCTGAATATAATGGTTACCGTGTTGGTTGAAATAGTTTTCCCCTTTTTATAATGGAAAATCAAGAGTTTATGAAAGCCAATGATTGCTGCATAGTAGGTAGTTCAAACCCCATAAAAGACAAAACCTTCCTGCAAAATCCAATTAAAATAAAACAGTAAAAAATTGTAGAAAACACAGTTCCAATAACGTTGAAATTAATCAATTCAAGAATCTAGGAAACTTAATAATTATCATTTAAATCAACCAGTAAAAGATTCTAAAAAAAACACCAAACACACTGTAACTACCCTCCCCCTCGACATTTTTGAAATAATATGAATAAACCCTACGAGTTAACCGAACGATTCTATGAATAGTAAATTTAAAGATATAACCAGCTAACCATTAATTTAATGTCAGACGGAATTTAACCCTCACACATTTTTATTGGAATATTTCTCCAATTGGAAAGATTCTAATACCAACGATTGCGAGTACCTTATTTAGATGATTTGGCCAAAGTAGTGGGTGATCGTCTTTGGGTAGGATTGCAGACGTTGTGATAGTAATAACCTAAAGTTCTTTTTAGAGTGGTTTTGGTTAAACGGTATCGTCATGAGGTTCCCCAGCCAGTGATGAATATAAGTGACATAAAAATATTGATAAGTATCGAGTCCGTGCTTATTAGAATAAATTCCAAGTAAATAACCATTTTTAAAAGGCATTTCGATTACATGTGTTTATAAAGGAGGGTTTGTGCTAGAGCTCACGTCCAGAAGGGACACGGGCCCTAAGGTCGGGCCTCTTAACCCCGCCCGACGCCAGTGGAGGTCAACCGAGTTCTACGGACCCAAGACAGACGAAGTTAGATTTAGCTAAGCAAAATAAGCTTAAATTTTATAAAATAATGCTTACAACCACTCAAAATTGTAAACACAATTTATAAGTAAACATAGGGTTAACTATGTGTTCATTAGTACGCTTTTGGCGTTATCTTTCACCTGTTTTGGGGCCATATCCATCTTTTAATCGGGGTATGCGAGTAGTTCTCCAGTCCATGAGTAGGTAGAAGTCTAGGCACTACGTGCTTACGACAAAGGTATGAACCAGATAGTACTCAAAGCAGTGACAGCCTTTGGAAAATGGAAAGCACAAGTTCGTTCGAATTCCAATGCAGTAAGAATGATCGATCTTCTGAATCGGAGGCGTTTGAGAAGGAGAGAATGACTGCTAATAAACCTTAGGCCGGGTAGAATCTAGTAGAGTGTTCTTATAGTAATGTCAGCTTCTTGTAGAGTAAATTTGTATGTGTGTGTTTTGTGAATGACCAAGTAACCACGTCAATCTACATGCTATATGGAATTAGAATATGTTTGTCATTTAATGTAAAGTTAGGTAGGCCAACCAACATGATATACGGTCAAAAAAAGAAAGATCAAAACAGCCACAATCAAAAAAATATTTAGTTTGTTAGATAGTTTTATAATTATTTAGGTATTTCAAGAGTGAGAAGGAAATAACGTAATTATTTGTAATCATACGAATTTCAGATACTTGTTTGTTACATAAACCTAAATAATCGTGTTTGTCTCCCTAACTACATAACCTCGACAACCTAGGTTTAGCCGCAACTAAACTCCTGTCTAGCCTAGTCTAAAATCCTAGTGTTATACTACGTCCATCATCGACTCCTCTCGAAAATGGTTGAGTTTGATTTGAATGTGTTTGTATGTTTAATGACTGTGTGTGTGGGAATTTCAAAACTCGCTACACGAAAGGAATGAGGAGAAGATTAGCCCGCGAATATCCTAAGAGCCAATCCAGGAACCCTATGGTGAAGGAAAAAGGAAATTAGGGTCGCTCCAAGCCCAGACTCAGACTCAGATCAATTACCTACAAGTTCTTATCTAACGACCCAAGGATAGTTTTGGAATTTGGGGTAGGTTGATTTAAAGAATAGGAACCGAGGTATATCTCGGCGCTTTAAACACTCACGAAAATCCACTGCAACACGCAATCACAACTCTCCCAGTTCAAGACGCGTAAAACGGCGAATCGAACTGTATAGAATTCCCGAAAGGCGTGTGTCACAGTTGTTTGACGCGGAGACTGAATGGCTCTCCTCTGAGTCTTAACTCACACTTCACTCGACGACCAGCAACAAAAAGCCCCCTCTCATCTCGACCCATCCCTTTTATATTTTCTCTTCCCACCAAAACGTCCTACCCCAGGCATGCTCGCCAAACCTCCATCTCAAACTCCGCAAGTCATTCTCATTGGTTCGTTTCGTTTCCTTTCGAAACTCAGTGCTCTGATTGGTTTCTGGTCTACACCGTATACACACTTTATATTTTAGATCACACAGTTCAACTAGAAATAGACTCTATAACACCATAAAATAATCTAAATAAAATAATACTCATTTTTTTCTATATAAAACATCTTATTGCAGTTATAGTGAATAAAGTTATAATTTGAGTAAAACCATTTGGAATTTAAAGGCGATCGACCGCCATCTGTACCTCCATCATTGAACTAACTACGCATCTGTTTGACCCACCAAACTATATCGTAACTAAACACCCTTAAGTATGAGTTTCGATTGAATGAGCCATGGCAAATGCGACACTTCAAAACAACATCACAAATGTGTAAAATGGTCATAATTCGATATCCACTGAAAGCAACGGTGAAGTTAAACCATATTCATTTTAAATTTATGATTCACAACCTATTTCATAGCTCTTAAAGTATATCCACATTTTGGAGATTTAAAAAAAAAAATATATTTCTACCTACTGAGAAATAAACCAAATGTTTGTTTCGTCACACCATCCATTCAAAGATGTCGTTTTTTTATTTCATAATTAATCTGGCGCATTCTACGTATAGATTTCTAAACTAGATAAATAACGACGATTATAGAAGTAATAGGCAATTACTGTGACGACATATTCAGTAGTTTAAACAAAGTAGAAAACATTTACAAAGATGCATGATAAGCAATTAACTTCTAGGACTTAAATTTAATTAAATTTAAGTCCTAGAAGTTAATTGCTTATCATGCATCTTTATGGACTTAAATTTAAGCACAACCCGACACACCCGAATAGCTATTCAGAAAGGACCCACAAATTAATAACCCAAAACCAAAAGTAAAATAGAAAAAGAAAAGTTGACAACGGAGAATCGAACCTCGAACCTTAATATTTCAAGTCTGGTAACAACGCGATGAGCCTCTTGAGCTTATATGAGGCCTTGTGAAATTTGCGATGCCTTCGATTACCACTAATCTCCATAGTTATGTTTATACCAAATTTATCTTGCCGCTTAATTGAGCATTGGTCAACACCAATCTTACATCACCGTTATTTGTTTGTTTTAAGAATATTTGCCTTCTCTTTTTGCAGTTCATAGTTGAATCATTAAATCACGTTGCCCAAACCTGCCAACGCCTGCCAACTTTTTATAGCAAATAAAAAAATGTGTCTCAGATCTTTACATTTCCGTTACATTGTCTTCTGCATTTGTCTTACTCCAATAGGTTTTCATGTTTAAAAAATATAATATCGTACTATTATAAAATTGTACTGAATATTGTCAGTATCTTACTGCTTCGGCAATAGTAAGTCATAAAAAGTATATTGCTTTCTTTTTCTTTCATGCTCCATTTTGTTGCTGAAAAGTAAGGCACCGGGTTTACTTTTCTATCACGTTGTAATTATTTTAATATCGCTCCCACACCTTACACAGATGTATCAGTGCAAATATGTAATGGAAAGTCTTTATCATAAATCTCCAGGACTGGTTGAGTGCATTTTCGTATAAATATACGATATATAAATATTTTTCGTATATTTATTGCACATTAAAATTAAACATTTTTCACAATACAAACTTATAGAAAATACATTTATAAATTCAAGCTTATCTCTAAGAAGAAATTTCTTCCAGCAAACCCAAGATGAAAAGGATAAATTTGATGGCAATGACAGGTAGACTTTTGTACAGAAATACAAGTAAATATTATGAATAAGGTGTATTTTACTTAACTACTGAATAAACTATATCTAGAAGAACATTAATAGCTTATATAAAATACATATTTATAAATAAACAATTCTACTTATTAATACCTAAGTTTACAAAAAAGACTGATAATGCTCCTTTAGACGATTCTTGAAGATAGACTGTCCCTGATGGCGCGTCCCACAGATTTATTGTCCTCATTTGGAACCTATGTTCGTAAGCGACGGTATTGTGAGGCGGAGCAGAGAGCATGGAGGCCGTGTGGGATCTACGAGGTCTGGTCGATGGAAGGAAGGCAAAGCGTTTACGCAGAAAGCTGGGATATCGGGGGTTAGTTAAGTTGTTGTACACCAAAGTGAGGATGAGAGTATCCCGACGAAGACAAATAAGCAGCCATTTTAACTCCCTGCGATACTGTGACACATGGTCAAAATTACGCAGTCTGAAAATGAACGGAATCCCGAGATTTTGAAGTCGTTCGAGTTTGTTCTGTTGCTCTTCATTAGCGCTAGCAGAGAGAGAGAGTCATTTTTTTATTGAATATAAATAAATAAATTATCTTATTCAACGTCAAAATTATACTTACTTATAACTACAAGTCAATTTTTTTTTATATAAAAAAAGACTACACCGTTTCGGAAGGTGGGCCTCGGGGTTAAGAAGAAACGGCAAGAAACTCCCCCATACCTTTTTTTTTTAAAAGTGACTTTACAACAGGTACTGGTTTCGGTCTAAGGAAATTCGCCGGCGAGTGATAGACTTGATCCATCGCCCCTCGTCGAATTTCTGTGCGCTGAGATGGTATGGACCATGCAGTTTTGTCATCTAAGTATTCCTTAATACTATAATAGGACTTTCTTATCAGCTCATTTTTAACATAGTTTTTGAACCTCTTTTCAGGAAGGGTCAATGATTCCTGTGGTATTTTATTGTAGAAGCGAATACAGTGCCCCATGAATGATGTGCCTACTTTACTTAGTCTAAATAATGGTAGTGCTAACCTATTTTTATTTCTAGTGTTAATTGTATGGCATCACCTACAATTTTAAATAAAGCTATGTTTTTTCTTACATGCATGATATTCTCGTATATATATTGACAGGTAACCGTAAGTATATTAATTTCTTTGAATTTTTCTCTTAATGATTCTCTAGCGTCTAATTGATATATCGCCCTGATCGCCCTTTTTATAAGAAAAATATCGTATTTATATCTGCTGCTCTCCCCCAGAGCAATATTCCATAAGACATAATACTGTGAAAATAGCTAAAGTAAACCACTCTGGCAGTTTCAACATCTGTAAGGTATCTGATTTGTCTGACCGCAAAAGCGGCTGAGCTAAGTCTTCGTGCGAGATTAGTTATGTGAGGACCCCATTGAAGTTTCGAATCTATAGTGATTCCGAGAAAGATTGTGTCTTCAACGAGGTCCAATCTTTCAGATCCTATTCTAACACTGCTTTCAACCTGTCGTACATTAGGCAAACAAAATTTGATACATTTAGTCTTCTTTGAGTTTAATAACAGGTTGTTTACATTGAACCAACTTAACACATGAGAGAGTGTACTATTTGCGTCGTCTAGAATTTCTTCTTGTCTTTTCACCTTGAAAATAATAGATGTGTCATCAGCAAATAGAACAATCTGAGTAATTTTTTCCACCATATAAGGCAGGTCATTCATGTAAACTAAGAAAAGGAACGGACCTAAGATAGAACCCTGGGGTACACCAATATTCATATGGGTTCCAGTGGACTTGCATCTGTTTATATCTACTTTTAGTAATCTTTCCATTAAATAAGATTCCATTAATTTTAACGCATTATCTTTGATACCATAGTGTTGAAGTTTGAGCAAAAGAGTTTGATGGTCCACACAGTCAAAGGCCTTGGAAAGATCACAGAAAATACCAACCGCATCCTGTGATCCTTCCCACGCACTATAAATGTGTTCTACTAGCGCTACTCCGGCGTCTGTTGTTGATCTGCCTTTAGTGAATCCGAACTGTTTTTTGTGGAGTAGCCCAGATGCATTAAAGTGAGAGAGTAGTTGACTCAATATGACCTTTTCAAACACCTTGCTCAAAACTGGCAATACAGATACAGGTCTGAAGTTGGCAGGGTCTTGTTTACTACCGGATTTGAAAAGTGGTATTAATCTGCTCATTTTCATGAGGTCAGGAAAAACTCCGTTTGCTGTACAACTATTGAATGTGATTGCCATGTATGGTGCAATCACATCTATTACTGATTTAACCACGTTAACCGACATGCCCCATAAATCTTCAGTCTTTTTCATGCTAAGAAGTAAATGTTTTAACTATAGTTATAGAGCCTATTGGCTTGAAGTTAAAGTCATCCTTGTTTTGGGGCACATTTTCAACCAAGTAATCTAAAGACTTTTCAGAAGAGGATGGTAGTGCTTCTGTTGTTATTATTGGTATGGTACTGAAGAACTTTTCAAATGCGATAGCAACGTCCTCGTTTGATGAGAGTAATTGGTCGTTAACGTTTAAATTAAAACTAGATTCACTAGACCTAACCTTGCCTGTCTCTTTTTTAATAATGTTCCATGTAGTTTTAATTTTGTCGCCAGAAGCTTTGATTTTATTTTTAAGATGTAGGCACTTGGCTTTGTGGCAGTCTTTCCTAAAATTTTTAGAATAATTTTTGACAAAGACGTTAAACTCAGGACTGTGATCATAGGATTTTTGCTCATACAATTCATATAGTCTGGACCTGCTCTGTCTTAAATCCTCTGTTGCCCATTCAGAGAATTTTGATTTGTTGTGCGGTCTCACTTTTGTCAGATTGAAAACCTTTTCAAATTCCGCAGATACAGATTTGAAGAAGCTGGAATATAATGTGTTCGGATCTTCACAGTAAGGTGTTAACGGTAGACTTGACACTAGTCCACTACGAAATTTTTCCATTTTCTTCAAAGTAACTGGTCTACACAATACTTTAACGGGCTGTATAGCATTACTTCCTTCAAATACTACAATCTGACCAGTGTGGTCTGAACTTAATGCCTTAACTATTTGTTTATCGTGAATACTACATTCACAGAATACGTTATCTAGATAAGTAGCGGAGGTAGCCCTTATTCGTGTAGGCTCCAGAAAGACATTGCACATATTGTAAGACTTAAATACTGCTAGGATCCTAGTACGAATAGAGCGGTTTGCGGTGTCTAGTAAATCTACGTTAAAGTCGCCGCAAACTATGACGCGTTTGGACTTGTTTCTGGATGAAAGTTGAAGAACTTGTTCCATCACTGATTCAAAGACTTCAAAATCTCCTTCGCCCCGCCTGTACACACTAACAATAGTATATTTTTCCATCTCAACACACGAGACTTCAGCATTCATTTCACTAGAAAGACTAACAATATCCTTTCGTTCTTTACACTTAAAACCATCTTTTACTAAAATTAAGGAACCACCTCTAGTTTTAGTCTTTCTATTGAAACAGCTGATCACTTTATAATTTGGTATGCTGAACTGCATTACACACTCTTGCAGCCAGTGTTCTGTCATACAAAGTATATCTATTCTTTCGCTTTCTAAAAACATTTCTAATTCTAGTTGCTTGCCAGAAAAGCCTTGTATATTTTGGTGCATTACCTTTAAGCCGTGCTTTTCTGTTGTCGGTTAGCCCTGCTAACATCAGAATAATCAATCAGCGGATGGAGAAGGGACTGAGCGAGGGTAATTTTCGCTTGACGTAGCAAGAAGTGAGTCTTCTTGGTGAGTGAAAAGTGGCGCAGAAACGCTTACTGACCTCACTGACATGCTTTGACCAGGATAGGTGGCTATCTAAAATGACCCCCAGGTTTTTGGCCTTGCCATTGTAAGCGATTATTGTACCGTTATATACTACAGGTGCTATAGGCTGATGCTGTTGTTGATTTTACGAGTACTTGGATCCCAGAATTATAGATTGGGATTGCCCATGCCTGGGATAGCCTGGGAGTCCAAAGGACAATGCCCATGTCCTGATGTTTTCTAGGTCAGCGTTTAGCGCATCTACAGCCGAAGTCACATTACTAAAGAGTACGGTACGGTACGTACGTACTGTTACAACCCTTATTAATATGTAGATAAAGCTTAATAGAGCATAATCTCCACATGGCTGTATTTTTCCGTGATAATTACTGTTGATCATCATTTTTAGACTTCGTCGTTTCTAACTCTTTTGTATTTTAGTCAGTTAGATTCAGTCACTCGCGGAAAGCGGTAAAGCATTCTGCTACCTCAAAATTGGGAAGTTATAAAGTTGTGTAATTCTCTCTGAGATCAATAAATATTAGTGTTAGTGACTTTGTGTTTTTTTTTTAAAAAGACAAACGACCCAGGCCGCCTAACAACTGGTGTCAGAAGTGGGATGACAGGAAGGTCTTATTTACTGAGACTCTGTCATCCGAATCCGTGGCCACGTTACGTCAAATTGATCGACAGTAAGACTCGACCCCAGGTCGAGCCTGCATCAGCCGCATCCTAGCACCTAGTGATCCGACGGTTAGTCTCCGCTCCGTAGCGTGAGCCCGCGATCTTCACACACGAACTGCTTCACCAACCTGGTCGACGGTCAGCGTCGGCATCAGCTCGAGCCCGCACCATTACTCATCTGTAGATGATGACACAGATCTAACTCAACCATCATCATCCAAGGAAACATTTTCCCACGGCAGTCTTCATACAAACTCTGTTTTGAGGAAAATTCCACACCGTCAACTGCCGCCTTCACGTTATCTGCTGGCGATAGTAACAGGAGCGTTGCAAAGCCTGAAATTCATTGGATACCCTCGGGTGCCTTGCATTAGCGCCTACTTTCCTGCGCGCCACCTGCCTGCACACATACTACCTGCGCGTGACACTACCGTGAGAATGAAACTCGGGATCTTCATCACCGTGTTCTTGTGAGTTAAAATTCAAAGATAAAATTAAGTGTTTCAGTGATATTTCTACAAGGTTTTACTATATTTTAATGCTATTTTACATTTTATAATTTTTACTTGTGTGTGATTTTTAATTATATACTACACTTGTCTAACATATCACAGTTCGATTAATGTCGAAACTTAAATCTGAAACCGAAGACGTCAGTCTAATATCAGAAGATAGCGAATCTTCAGCAGCTGAAACCGCTGAAGCTTCTAACTCCACACCTGAAAAACCCTCTAAAACCAAAATGTCTGTCACTCTTGGTGTTCTCACTAAATTCATCAAAAGCTATAATGGTGACAAGGAGTCACTCCCTGCTTCCTTAACAAACTGTGACAATGCCATGTCCCTAGCTACCCCCGAGCAACAAAACGTGCTCAGCAAATATATACTCTCTCAACTAGAGGGTAAGGCACAAGTAGCCTATAGCTTAAAAAGCTTCACAAAATGGGAGGATATAAAAGCCTTTCTCAAGTCAACTTTTGGGGGAAAAAAACACGCAACACATCTTTTGGTTGACTTGCAAAATTGCAGACAACTCTTTTCAGAAGATGTCACCAAATATTCATTGCGTATTGAGTGTATACTAACTAGCATACAATCCGACATTCACTACAATTGCAAAGATTCCAAAGAACTTCTTGGCCGTATAGCAGCCATGGAAGATCTCGCGCTCAATACCTTCATGTTAGGCCTAAGTGGCTCAATTTCTAATATTGTGCGATGCAGAAACCCCTCAAGTTTAAATGAAGCGGTACAGCACGCTATTGAAGAGGAAAAACTGTACAACTTAAAACAACAGTCAACATCCTCACAACGCTCTCAAAAACAGTGCTCTACATGCAATAAATTAGGGTACACATACTCTGAGTGTTATTAAAATAAAAAGCCTCACTCACATAACACACAAAGGTCCTTTAACGTAAATTCTGCCCAAACCCAAGGTACATCTCAAGGTTCAACTAATGCAAATGTCAAGCAGTGTAAATACTGTAAGAACCTTGGTCATACCCTTCAGGAGTGCCGTAAACTCAAATACAAAAATCGGCAAAATAATAGCCAAGGTCAAATACCAAACTCTAACTCAACTCATGCAAACGTGCATGTAACGCGTGAGGACCAAGACCTTGATTTAAACAGCGAATCATTTCGGATCAGTGCCTGCCGAAATCGTGCTTTAAAAACGGTACAAATAAGCCCTCTGATTTTGACTCAATCCTTACTAAGTCCCAAAACTTAAATTCAACTCGGGCAACGTTCCCGAGTCACACACCTCGTAAAAATTCGAGTTCATCTCAGCATCCACTGAGTTCACTGAGTTCACTGAGTTCATCTCTGCCTAAAGGCAAGAGTTTTGCTAAGTCCACACCTCACGTGCCACAATGCGAGAGCACGTCGAGTCACACATCTCGGAAAAATCCGAGTTCATCTCAGCCTACACTGGGTCCCCTAAATTCTCTGAGTTCTAAAGAAAAATCACTGAGTCCACCTCTGTCTAAAGACAAGAGTTTTCCTAAATCTACACCTCACGTGCCACAATGCGAAAACACGTCGAGTCATGTTATTTTAAATCAAAACTCACCTCGAGAAAATTCGAGTACTACTAATTTTACTAAGTCAAAAAATACATCTCGTAACAAGTCGTATTCTACCACTTCTATATCCCGGCAATATAAACAAAGGTCACTGAACCCTTCTACTAACTGCACTGAATTAAATCATACTACCGACTCTATTCCAATCTTTGAGACCTATACCAAAAAGGTGTCTCTACCACACATTTATTTACAAACTAGCCATTCTACGGAACCACTGTGTTTCCTCGTAGATACAGGCGCGAGCATCAGTATCGTCAAAAACTCAAGTCTCAGAGAAACTCCACAACTTTCACACGAAATTGTAAGACTCAAAGGCATAAGTAACACTGAATCTTTAATTAAAACATTAGGAACCTTTCAGATGGTAATTAACATACCCCAAGAATCATTGAATTACACATTTCATGTTACAAGCGATGACGTCAGTTTGGAATACTATGACGGAATCATCGGCAGTGATTTCTTTAGTCATTTTAAAGTAAAAATTGACTACCACTTAAAAACTTTGCTAATTAAAGGCCAATCCCTACCTATTGTTTATAATCAGCCAACCTACATTATCCCGGCCCGCTCTGAGGCCGTTATCGAATGCGCAGTATCAAATTACTCGCCCGAGCTTTATCAAAATGATGAAGCCCTTATTCTAGATCATGTCTTATGCAATGGTGTTTATGTTGCTAATTGCATCGTCTCAATTAAATCTAATGCAAAAGTTAATGTCTCTGTTTTAAACACCACTGACTCAAGTATAGAAATCAAAGACTATTATGTAAAACTAACACCATTCGAACAGAAGCTCCTTACTGAGTCTTGTCACAAAATAAATTCGATAAATACTTCTGAATCGGATCGATTAAATAGAGTGCTAAGTCAAATCCGCTGTTCTCATCTCAATGATGAAGAGAAAAGGTCACTATTCGAATGCTGTTCCCAGTACCCTGACATTTTCCATCTCGAAGGTGACCCTCTGTCTTTCACTCATGCTATCGAGCATTCTATTAATTCCGGTAATGCACCGCCTATTCACGTCAAATCATATCGCTTCCCTGAGTGTCATAAAGAGGAAGTCAACACTCAAATCCAGAAAATGCTCGACGAAAATATAATCCGTCCCTCTGTTTCACCATGGAGTGCTCCTATGTGGGTTGTCCCACATGACCAAGCTAAAGCTAGTCTTCGACCGACTGCGTGAATTCAACTTGAAACTGCAGCCAGACAAGTGTGAATTCTTACGCCGCGAAGTCGCCTATTTAGGACACATCATAACGGACAAAGGCGTGTCTCCGAATCCTGAAAAAGTTAAATCCGTGACCAATTTTCCCACTCCGACTAACGTAAAACAAATCAAGTCCTTCCTAGGCCTAGTCGGATATTACAGACGATTTATTGAGAATTTTTCTAAGTTAACAAAACCACTGACTTCACTGCTTAAAAAGGATGTCCCATTTGATTGGACTCCAGAACAACAAAATGCTTTCCAAATTCTCAAGGAGAAACTCACCACAGCCCCACTGCTTCAATACCCTGATTTTTCAGCTCCGTTTGTGATAACTTCGGATCCTAGTAACTATGCTGTCGGTGCAGTTCTCTCCCAAGGCGACATAGGTAAAGACCAGCCTATTGCCTACGCCTCGCGTACATTAAATAAGCCAGAAGGCAATTATTCAACTACCGAGAAGGAACTTCTCGCGATCATATTCGCAGTCAAAACTTTCCGTCCCTATATATTTGGTCGGAAATTCAAAATTGTCACAGACCATCGTCCCTTGGTATGGCTGTTCAACGTAAAGGATCCCGGTAGTAGACTCATTCGTTGGCGCCATAAGCTTGAAGAGTACGACTACGAAATAGTGTACAAACAAGGTCGTCTCAACTCTAATGCTGACGCGTTATCACGCTGTCTCGTCAACGCAATTCATGCTGATTCCCTGTTAAATTCAACTTACGAAAAGTATTTCAAGGAACAGTTTACATACAAACTTCCAGATTCCAACACTGTTATTAAGGAGCACACGGAGGCTCTACAGCTGACTAAATTAAAATCAATAACATGTCCCGTCTCATTAGATCTCGACTACTCTTTGCCTCACTGCGAAGAGATATTGTCGCAACTCGACAATTCCGCTGACTTGTTCAATTCTGAGAGAACCTTTTACTGTTCAGAGCTTGAATAGTAACAATAAAATATATTACTTTCCATACACTAAGGTTCATCACTATGAAGAGACGAAGTACAAGGACATTTACAACTTGTTGATAAAACTTAGAGATCTTATTCTGAAAGATCACCCTGAAACCACTGATCTCGCAACATCCGACTTTACAGACCCATTTTCCAAAATTTCATATACGAAAATCTATAATATGATTTCCCAAGTCTTTAATAACACTAACATCAAAATTCATATCTACAAAAATCAACTGATCTACCCGAATCCTGTCGAGGCCCCAAAAATATTGAAGGAAAACCACGACTCTACTATGGCTGGTCACCCAGGGTCAAAGCGGATGTACAATAGAATAAAAGCTGCCTATTACTGGAAAGGCATGCGTTCTGATATTGAGAATTATGTTAAGAAGTATAAACTTTGTCAGGTCAATAAACCTTTACGAAAATCAAATAAAGCCCCAATGGAGATTACGTCAACCTCTACGAGACCATTTGAACGATTGGCTCTCGATATAGTTGGTCCCCTACCCGACGCGGGTTTCCAAAATTTTAGATTCATCTTAACATTACAGGATGATTTAATTAAATTTTCAAGCGCATACCCCATGGTCACTGCGACAAGTGACGAGATAGCTAGAGATCTCGTACATTTTATGTCTCTTTTTGGATTTCCCAAAACAATACTCACTGATTTAGGTACTTGTTTTACCTCAGAATTGTTCAAACAGCTTACCGAAATCCTGAAAATCAAGTCTCTATTTACTACTCCTTACCACCCACAGACCAACGGAGCACTAGAACGTTCACATGCTACACTGAAGGAATACCTGAAATCCTTCGTCAACGAAAACCAAAACGACTGGCACTGTTATCTGTTTACTGCCATATTGGCATACAATACTACCCCTCATTGTACCACTGAGTTTACCCCATACGAACTTCTTTGTGGTTACAATCCTATTATTCCAAATTCCTTATATGAGACCTCCAGTAATACTACCTACAACGAGTACATTCGCGCATTGCAATACAGAATGCGTTTTAGCCGCGAAAAGGCTATCGTAAAGATGAGAGCCAGTAAAGATAGGTCAAAGCAATATTATGACGCAAACTCTCGTGACGTCACATATAAAACAGGTGATATGGTTTATTTAAAGCAACAACATAGGCTTAGGAAAGCGCTTTCACCAATATGGAAAGGCCCTTTTAAAATTATAAAAGTGCATAACAAGCACAATGTAACTCTTCAAGTCGGCCGTAAACATATAAAACACCACACAAACGAAATTAAGCCTGCTAAATCTTAACCTATTCCACTCTATTTATTTCCAGAGCCCTGCTCTATGGATGCTACGCTGAGTCTAAAGTTACTCCAATAGTCCCGGAATTTATTTTGAACCTATTACAACGGTTCACTTTCATAACGATTACTGGAAGGTAATCACGCACATTGATCTTATAACCCTAGAGCCCTATCTTCAAAATGTAGAACACTTATTTCAAAAGACTCAAGATCTTTGTAATAAAATACAATCATCCGACCTCATCCAATGTAAGGATGTCTCCAGCCCAATTGAAGTCTTAGTTGAGTCTAATTTTATCAAATTGCAATCACTATCTCATATTATCTCTACTCAAACCCCAACGAAGGTCAAACGATCTTTAGAATTCGGCGGAGAGATTCTAAAGTTTTTCTTCGGCACATTAGACGCGGACGACGCCCGGAAATATGATGCCGCTATCGAATCTTGCAAAAAAAGCGAGAACGAACTGTTTTATTTGATGAAAGACAACATTCATATTGTTAAATCGACAATTAATAATTTTAACTCTACGATTTATAAACTCAATCAGAATGAAATTAAACTGAATGCCCAAATTAATAATATGAATGAAATCTTATCTCAAATCACGAAAACAGATAATGTGTTATATTTTATGTCTAGGATAAATAGCTTACTTAATATAATCGAAAGTTCCCTACTTTCTCTTTCTAATTTGATTGATACCACGTTAATTGCTATCCTATTTTCTAAGGTTAATATACTACACCCTAGTGTGATAAGTCCCTCAAAACTGTTTGCTGAGCTATCAAAACACAGCATTACCACATAAACAAAAGACTAGACTTTCCTGTTGAACTAAATATAAACAACATTCATTCACTAATTGATGTGTCGGAACTTAACTGTTAGTATTATAACAAAAGGATAGTTTTTGTTTTTCAGATTCCACTAATAACTTCCGATAGGTTCACAGTTTACAAAAATATACCTCTGCCTACCCCGCATGATGACTCACATGTCAGAACTTTCGCGCTCATTCAGCCTTCCGATAATTACATAGCTCTAAGTGATGACAGATTGCACTATGCTATGTTGGACAGTATAGATAAGTGTAAGAAAATTAATTACAAATGGAGTATTTGTAAACTTGTCTCAATATTTTCAAGTAATGGTAATCCGAATTGGAGGCAAGGACATTGTCACGGAGGTGACAATGTCCTTGCCTCCTCAATGTAATGCTAAACTGTTATTTGGACAAATAAGCATATGGCAAAAGCTTCAAAATAACAAATGGATATATGTACAGTCAAACCCTACTAAACTTACTATGAAATGTGATGATAATATTGTTGATTATTCCATAGTTGGTACCGGTATTGTAAAACTAACCGAAAATTGTATCGGGTTTTCAAAAACTATTCAGCTGATTCCAACTAGTTTTTACTCTTTCGTAATGAAGTCTCCATTGGATATTACTTTTGATATCACATTAGACGACTGTTGTAAGAAAGAAGTTTTTAACCAGACTCTAGCTCATTTATCGCCAATTAATTTGAGCAAAATAAGTTTAGAGTCCTTGAAATATGCTACACATAAACTGGATAATTTAGAAGATGAATTAAGTAAGTTACAATCAGAATCCCACTTTGTTAAATACAGTAGATACTATTCAGGTTTCACTTATGTTTTAACTATTATAATATCTCTGTTTGTTTTGTATAAACTCTATAAATGTTACAGAAATCGAATTGGCAATCGTAACTCTAGATGTTGTATACAAATATTCAATCAATGCAACAATAAGAAGCTGGTCAAACATCAAGCTAAATTGTCTAACTCTATTGAAATGTCAGATGTTTCTACTTCAGATGAAGAAAAAAAATCTGTAAAATCTCTGCCAGCCCCACATACTAGTTATAAGTCTTATGATAACCTTCACGGAATCGAGGTTCCTCATCCTTCTAGACGTAATCTTAACTTTTAAGTGAATTCTGATAATACGTTTTGTACTTTTGGGTTAACTGTAAGTTTTGTAAGACTTCCTAAATTTGAGTTTTCTATTTTCAACAAACTTTAGTTTAGAACTTCGCTTCATTTTTAAAGGGATGAAGCTCCGTCAAAATGGGGGAGCTGTTACAACCCTTATTAATATGTAGATAAAGCTTAATAGAGCATAATCTCCACATGGCTGTATTTTTCCGTGATAATTACTGTTGATCATCATTTTTAGACTTCGTCGTTTCTAACTCTTTTGTATTTTAGTCAGTTAGATTCAGTCACTCGCGGAAAGCGGTAAAGCATTCTGCTACCTCAAAATTGGGAAGTTATAAAGTTGTGTAATTCTCTCTGAGATCAATAAATATTAGTGTTAGTGACTTTGTGTTTTTTTTTAAAAAGACAAACGACCCAGGCCGCCTAACAGTACGCTGAAACGCTGAAACGGTGTTTAGATTTATATTAATTATTATTTTATTATATTTATTATTATTAATTAAGATATTAATAAAATTTACAACAAGAACCGTTTCCCTAATGACTACCCTTAATGCCTGGAGCCCTGGTGACGCCACCAAGCAGCAAAATGTCACCATTTTGCTGCCTGGTAATAAATTTTAATAATATGGCGTGAGCTTCTAAATCGCGATGCCGTATAACCAGGTCCAGGGCTCGGATGAGGATGGAGTACCCTTTAGGGTGCGGGGTGTTTCAATAAATTAAATGCAAAAACAGACATTATTCAGACTCAGCTTCTAGATTCAAATTATGGCGCGAAAGGACATTAGTCAAAATTAAATTAGAGATGACAGCATTACAGGTTTTCTAAGCGGAATTCGTAAAAAGGCAAAACTTTCAATGTTTAAGCTATAATTTACTTTTAACAGTGACAATATCTTTCAGTTTTTAAATGAAGAGAAACGCTGCTGTGGAACGAAATATTGTGCCAATAAATAAATGTTCTATTAGAGAGACCTAACACAGCTTTACCACTTCTAATACCTAAATAAATAATTAGAGACTAGGGCCAACAGTGGTTGTTATTTTGAGTGTCAATTAAAATTGGAGTTGGCAGAGATTGTGAATTCGGCCGTTGGTTAGAAATAACTCTTATAGGTTCTTAGTAATACTTTGAATCGTTTAAAGCGGGCTATTTATTATAATTAATTATCATTTAAAATCTTTATTAATATGAGTGTAGATAATCGTAGCGCAATCAATATATAACCAACTGAATAGGACTATATTTCATTGAAATAAAACTCCGAAATCTGTGAATGGACATTTTAACACGCTGGTTATTGTTATCCGCCCATCTTTAAAGCGCTTTTCCCTTTATTGGAGACACATCCTAACGCCCGTGTGTAAACGTGTTATGAAGACATAATTTTCCTTTAGTGGTATGTTTGAAAACATTATTATGTAAAAGTAAAAATAGGTCAAGTGCGGGAGGGATAGGACTCGACACAAAGGGTTCCGTAACATCGTAAAATAAACAAAAAAAAATAACAAACAAAAAAACCGTAACAGTGATTGCGGACCTGGCCACAAACCAATTGTCTATGGGTACAGTACCAAATTATCGATGATATTTAAATCATGCTAATTTGGTAATTAACGGGCAGGGATATTGAGACACTTCTCTTGATTGGTCATCCCAGGCTTAGTAATAATAAGTTATAAAACGAAAGGCTAGTATTTCATCGCACATCAAAAATAATGATTTGCACAGCAAAAAAGGATCAGAAAAAACACTTTTTATGTTTTATATATTTAATGTGTACTCAAGTTTTTGTTTTAAGATTTTTTGTTGTTCTTGCTTGTGCAACCTTCGCTTCGCTCACTCCCTTTACCCTTGACCTAAGCTACCGCAGCATTTTGCCCTGATTTTTGCTATACAAATGAGTATTTTTGATGTGCAGTTTAATGTTTCCCAAAACTAAATAGATGTTTTTCATCTTATACTTAGTATTAGGAGCTTAGGAGCTTAGGAGCAAGTAGTTCACAAAAATCACAGTTATTTCTTTAAAAAAAAGCGTAATTTTAGATTACAGTTACCACTTTTCTGCAATTTTATCACTGGCAGCATGTATCTTTATCATCACCAATCTGTCAATTTCACTACGAAAAACTCTTCCATTCCGAAGTTATATATTTTTCTTGCAGTTGGTACTCAGATAGCGCATTTCAATGTTAAAATGGCTATATAAATAAATTAGGAGGGATGAGTTTTTTTTGTCGTTGAATTTCGATGTTTTTCAACCCAGATTATTGTGTACACTTTATGAAGATTTATACTGTATAATGTCATGTCAAGAGTCGGACTCTCAGATTTGTGATATTCAATATTCTGATTTCTACGAATTTATCCAAAATTAGATTATCCTAACGATATTCTCAGAATTCCATCCGTTATGTTTTTGCTTATCATTCGAAACAAGAGAATGAAATATAATTTTTTCTTCTGTGAATTACCTTAATTTATAGATGGAGAAAAAGTAAGAGATTTCTCGGTTTCTTAGTATTATTATTTTCTGAATGTATTCAAATTCAAATTCAAAAAGAGTTTATTTCCATAAGAAACACATAGGTAACATTTGGAGAATGTCAAATCTTAAACTAACACATGTATAAGGTTCAGGGAAATATAGAACTCAATTTTAATTCCGTCATCTCAAGGCTTTAGATGCTGGAGGCAAAGAGGCGACTAGAAACCTCCAGCTTTGTACATTATTTTTTACAGAATTGCGGAGCAAACACCATCCCAAGCTTTCTTGTCTTCTACATAATCTGATATTTTGTAGTAAGCTTTTTTTTCATAAGTGATTTTTAAATTTATTTACAGACAATTCTTGTAACTCAGTTGGTATTTTGTTGTAAAAGCGAATACATTGATTGCCCTTTAAAAGATACATTAACCTTATGGAGCCTAGTAGTAGGTATAGCTAGTTTATTCCTATTTCTAGTGTTGACATTGTGCCTGTCGCTATTTTTAGGAAAAATATCAATATTTTTGTGGACGTAGATTAGTTTTTCATAAATATACTGACACGGCACTGTCATAATATTAATTTCCTTGAATTTACAACGCAGTGACTCTCTGGGACCCACATTGTAGATTGCACAAACAGCCCTCTGTACGTCTGTAGGTATACCCGATCGCCTCATAATGACTTTATATAATGCTGTTACATCTTGTACTGTATACATTGTATATGCCTATATGTAAATATGCTATAAGGGAACGCTGTGGATTGAAAGAAGATATTGTGACAACGACAGACAAAGGCCAGCTCAGCGTAGATACCCTTTCAGGGTGCGTGTACCCTATATACATTTTCCACCTGAAATCTGTTTTATGTTACATGTTATATGCAAATAAATGAATATGAATATAATGGTTTGGCCACGTTGAAAGGATGAAGTAAAGGAGATTGACGAAACAGATTTATACAGCGGGTGTAAAAGGAGCCGTCGGACGGGAACGCCCAAGAAGGTCCTATAAAGATCAAATCGGCGATTTGTTAGTGAAGGGGCAAATACGAAGTACCCGTAACCGGCGAGCTTGCATGAAGAGACTTATGAATGTTGAGGAAGCGAGAGATGTACGCCAGGATCGTAGCAGGTGGAGTTCTTTGGTCTCTGCCTACCCCTCTTCCGGGAAACAGGCGCGAGCATATGTATGTATGTATGTATGTTTGTAAATGTGTATATTTACCTTTATTGACGTTCGTTATCTTATCAACCCAGTTGTTCAGTTCCTTAAATCTACCGGAAAATAGAGGAATCGTAACAGATTTCCCATACACTTGTCAATTTAATTTAAATAAAGAGGCTGCTGTCTGTAAAGGCGTTTAGGACACCCGATAAGAGATTACCCGAGTTTTTTTAAACCGTCGTCATAACTATAATTAAATCATTGATTTCGTACAATGGGTTTTCACGCTGCTTCTCGCACAGGAGATGCAGTTTCAATTCCTGAACATGTATCAACGAGTGCATTATACGGACATTCTAACGGTGATGGAAAACATTGTGAGGAAACCTTCATTACTCCATAGCTGCGGCGATGGGCTAGCCCCCTGTCACGCAAAATGGAGTATTGAATAACACACCCACTGGCTCAAAGTGGGCACAATTGTGCCTCTGCTACCCTGTATGGGAAAAGGCGTGACGCTATGTTCATACATTTTAAAACCGTCATCTAAGCATGTGTTGTCGAAACCTCTTCTAAACCTATTTTAAACTCGCTGCAACGTTGCTGCAATGGTTATATTACTTTTCCGTTGGGAGCGAACCACTCTGCTTGGTAGAAATATTGGTCTCGAGAGATATATGCTATCTTTGGCATACGGTTTTCTAGGATGGGGAATTTATTTATAGGGGTGCGTTTCCCCGCCGCTTATTAATAATGATCTATGAACTTGCCTACTATCAGGTTTTAAAACGTGCAAAAACAGGTTTCCGTGCGCTCCCTGATGAAACAAGTGTGAATGTAGTCTCAATCTCTTCGTTTGCCCTGGGAGAAACATAATTTCGATGATGGCACTCTTGAAAATGTTGCGTTTGAGTGTTGCCAGGAAAAAATCAAATAATGTTATATCAGTCATTGATAGGATTATGAAAAATAATTGTAGCCAAAAATGTTAGTCAAACGAAGAGATTAAGACTAAATACACACTTGCATCATCAAGAAGGACATGGATGTACAGTTTAATATCCCGTGTCTTTCTTTCTTTAGGGAATCTTTAAATTATTTTTAATCTTATGTAGTCGTCGCATTGCTTAAAATGGACAGACGGAACCTTTATAAGATCACTGTGTGTCTGTCCTAGGTGGGTAAAATTAATATTAAAATCTGAAATCTGAACCGATTAAGTTGAAATTTGGGATGCGTATGTATTTATGTGACCCAAATATGAACGTGTAACAAATATTTTTAAAGAAGAACCTTAGCGCCCTACGTGATACTAATTTGACAGTTTACTGCCCCATTGACAGATTAATTATGTTGAACCATTACTAATGCTGAACTAACCAATTAAAAAAAAACATGAAATAGCCAACCATGGTTGAATTGGAACATTCATTGAACGAAGAAATATTTTAGGGAAAAACACTGCGTTAGCGCAGGGGAAGACTAAAGGGGGCGAGCGCAGCGAAGCCCTCGATTATTCTTTATGTTAGTTCGACATTTGTATCAAAAAACATTAAGTAGTACCGAATAAATGCTTTTAAAATGTAAATTTCATCAAATCAACCCTTTCTGACCATTTCATAAAATAGTCGGCTAGATCATGAAATAGTTGGCATAGCTACGACAAATACACAATATACCTACTCGGATTTCAGAACTCAACTTGATGTAATCGACCGAATGCAAATGAATTCTCATTCCCAAGTATTCCCCGCCAAGTATTGAAAAATCCACGCAAAAGTCTCCAAGATAAGATCGTTTATTTAAAAAAAAACGGTGAAGTGCGAGTCACGAAGGGTTCCGTACCACCGTACAATGGAACGGATGGTGTGGAGTGAATAGTTTGGATTTTACATAGCAAAGTGTTGTTTACAAAGTCATTAGTGCGGCTACTTTGATGCTCCATGTATGTAACCAGGTGTATTAATAAGTTTGTATGTGGTTTACAGATAAATAAAAGATCTTGGAAATTCCGGGAAGGTTTTTCTGTAATCTTTGGATTAAATACTATGTTTTGTATTCTTTTCATAATATTAGACTCAGTGGTTTCGAAAATAAGGTGGGGGGGGGGAATGATAATTTTTTAGCACTTTTTAGACTTCTGAAGTTATCACATTTTTTTAAAGTGTTTAAAGATACCTTTTCAACAAGACTTCCTGCATGACTTATAACGGTGATTTTTTTCCTTTTATTTAGACTTGATTTATTATTTATTTTATTTATTTATTTATAAACATACATGCTTGTGACATCACAGTAAAAACCAAATCGACACAAACAGACAGTAAATACAAGGACAAAAAAGCTATAAATAAATCTTATCTATAACACAGACAATAAGTGGCGAACGTTGCGAATCCCGTCAAAGAACATTGGCGGCGAACATATGGTTTATGGTTTCAACTGACAAGACGTCACGTCAAAAAAATATTTCAATTTATTTTTATTTTTTAAAATTAATAAATTCCTAGTGAATTAAGTGTACAAAGTTACAAACCCTGATAATGGAAGACGAAGACGCCGACAGAGGAGACCATGCTGACATATTATCATCACAGGCACAAATTTCATCCCTGCGACAAATACCAATAAAAGAATCATGCCCGGTTTGTACACAGAAATACAAAAAACGAGGTCTAAAGAGACATATCCTCGCATCGCACCCAGATTACTTACACCCACCCACCACTCCTGTTCAAAATATGAGCCAAACCACTGGGCAAATACAAGACGAAACAATCCATGCACCCATAAACCAATCACAAATACCAGAAACCATCCAAAACTTTTTCCTAAAACGATTCAATGCCAGATTAATTAATAGCGAAGGTGGCCCAGACTCAATCTGGAGACAACGCTGGAAAAAACTTTTAAATTTTCGTAGTAAGCAGTATAGTATCCCACAAAGAAACACAGGCAGACAACTAACCACACTCCTTGCCACAGAGATAAAAGAACCCTCAAACAACCTACCAGGAGAAGGAAACTCTGAAAAAATATTCATCTTATGTAGTAAAATATTACAGAGCGACAATTTGGTTAAATCAGGCCAGGATATTAGGCGAACACTTCAAAGAAGATTGGAGATGTGGAAATCAGGTCATTATGATGAATTAATTGCAGAAACTTTAATGTGCAACTCAAAGCTAGCTTCAAAAAACAAACAGAAACAAGACGCTGATCATACTGCCCGAATATTTGGCCGCCTAATGTTACAAGGAAAAATTAGACAAGCAAATAGATGGATAACGGAAAGATCTGGGGGTGGAATCTTGGACCCATCAGAAAAAATAGGAAATAAAACAGTACATCAAATATTTAAAGACAAACATCCTCACGAAGTTACCCCACAGCTATCAGATTGTATAGACCAACCTGATCTCCCGATTATGATGAATGTCGATATCACCTCAAACCACATAGAAAAAGTTGCTAGAAAACTATCCGGAGGAGCTGGACCAAGCGGCACCGACTCAGAACAATGGAAATCACTTCTACTTCGCTTTGGAAACCACAGCTCAGAACTGAGAGAATCAATCGCAGCACTAACTAGAAAACTCAGCAGTGAAATTGTCGATTGGGACTGCGTAAGAGCTTTATTAGCAAGAAGAGGTATAGCACTGGATAAATGTCCAGGCGACAGCCCTATTGGCATAGTTGAAATACTACAACGCATCATTGCAAAAGCCATGGCGACCGCAACAGGCTGTTGACCAAATGTTTTAATGAAGGTGAAGATGATGAAGGCCTCCTTCTAATAGATGCCGCGAATGCCTTCAACGCGCTGAGTCGCCCAATCGCTCTCTGGAATGCTAGAATCTACTGGCCGCGCTGTGCAATATTTCTTTTCAACACTTATAGAGGTTACGCAGTCATTTGCCTATCAGGCTCAAAGGATTTCATCTTAAGCAAGGAAGGATCAACACAGGGTGATCCATTAGCAATGCTAATGTATGCAGTCGGTATTCTACCCCTAATCCAAAGCTGCAAAGACCCTGGAAAATATGTACAAAACTGGTATGCTGATGATTCCACCTGTTTTAGAAAACTAAAAAATTTAAAAGAATGGCTAGAAAAACTGATGAAACTAGGTCCAAAATACGGTTATTTCCCAGAACCTTCAAAAAGCTATATCATAGTCAAAAATAAATCAATCGAAGAAGCTCACCGACTTTTTGGGAACCTTGGAGTGAAGACTGTACTTCCACATCGGTTTTTGGGTGGTGTCATCGGAGACGAGAATGGAAGAAAAGAATACATCAAAGAAAAGGTTAACGAATGGATTGAATGTATAAGACTACTATCAAAAGCTAGTAAAAAACACCCACAAATTGTACATACAGCCTTTAGAAAATCACTCCAATGCGAATGGATATATTTACAAACAGTCATGGATAACACTTGTGATTAATTTCACACTTTAAAACAAATCACCTTGACAACACTGATACCATCAATCTTAGACAGAGAAATAACGTCACTAGAACATGAGCTATTCAGCCTACCGGTGAAACTTGGCGGGCTAGGCATTAACGACCCAATGAATAACAACAACTGTTATAAAACATCGATAGAATCAAATAGTATACTAAAGCACGCCATCAGATCTGACTAAAATCTAGACTTACTAGCCCATCAAACTCATGCTACAAATATTATCAAAGAAGAAAAACTATCGCGGCAAAAGAGAGACGCTGAAAAAAGTAATGTTATAATATGTAAACTACCAAATAAAATGAAAAGATGTCTCCAAAGAGTCGTTGAAACGAACTCTTCACAATGGCTAACTATTATACCGACCACCGCAAATAATACTGATCTCACAGCTACCCAGTTTAGGGATGCTTTAGCTATTAGATACGCCCATGAACCTGCAAACCTCCCTCAGGCCTGCGACGGATGCGGAGAGAGTAATTTCGACTTAAACCACGCATTAAACTGCAAGAAAGGAGGATTAATAAAAAAAAGACATCAACACAGAGATGATTGTAAAAATTGGGCCGAACTAGCCTGGGGAACTAGCACAATAGAACCCATAATGCAAGATGCAAATATAAATCAACCAGCACTTATAGGTGATCTGTTACTAAACAGTGTTTTGGGAACCTGCAAGGAAAGCGTTCTTCGACGTACGCATAGTAAATGCTGACGCTTCCTCTTACAGCAACCTCACCTGGCAAAAAACGGCACAGAGACATAGCCGAGAGAAACACACAAAATACGACCGAGCAGCTGAAGACCTAAGAGCCTCGTTCACCCCACTAGTTATTTCATGCGAATATAACAGTTTAAAAAAAAACCGCATCAAAGCTTAACGAGAAATGGGAAAAAGCGTATTCTCAAATAGTGTACTGGCTGAAAGTGAAAATACAAATCTCAGTTATAAGAGCAGTTTCCATGAGAGTAAGAGGCACGAGAAAACATGTCAGGGCTTTTCAATGCGAATATGGAGCAGGAATACTTTGGTGACAGCTTGATCTCCTAAAACAGAAATACCTACATAGGTTTTATTCATTTTACTTATGTGTACTTTACAAATTATAGGTGTGTTATAACCAAATAGGCTAAACAAGCTAACAACAAAACATTGGAACATGTCCACCTCGGTTCTCTCTGTTATATCATTAAAGAGACCGAGAGCCCTCATCCCAGGTGCCTTCCGCAGCATCCCCGTCCTCGCCAGCGGGATGTAGAACAACTTGTGGTTCGTTGCTCCGAGGTAGTTGTTCGGCACATACAGTCCCAGCCGCGCCAACGCCAGAGGGTTTTCGAGCATTCCTCGGAAAACCTTAAATACATAAGTAGAAAGTGCGAGGCCCCTCCTCAGCCCCAGCTCATTGTAACCAACCATGCCCAACACGAACAGGGTTGGATAAATAAGCGGGAAGAAAGGATAGACTCCGTACAGCCTCAGATATAAGTACCTAACAAATCGGTTTTGCACTTTCTCCACCATGACGCTATATTTCGCTTCATGTGGGTGCCAGATAATTATTTATTTATTATTATTTTAGTTATGTTATGGTTATAAGGATAATGATTTTTCTATAAGGATAAATTCTGAGAAAAGTGCCTGTGCGAGTGATAATATACGGATTCGTTTTTTACCATTTGAGGTACGGAACCCTAAAAATCAGCGCAAGAGAGTTCAAATGGTATGCTGAGTAGACCTTTTCTTAGTAAGCGTTAGATGCTATTATTGAACAATTTCAAGGGATTTGAATTGAGCTCAGTAGGAGAATGTTTTCTGTGCAGATTTTCTTCGCATCGTATGAAGGATGTTCGTGGATTATCAGAAATGTTAAAGTGAGAAGAGGCTTTAAACGAAGAAGTAGCCTATATACACATAGAGACAAGAAGACAACGTAACAGAAAGATGTAGTCATATTTTAAGGGCTTGTTATGGACATCGCGAAAAAAATTGTTGCTCTGATCAAATAGGTTTTGTAGTGAAAGTTGTTTAGAATGATGACCCTTAAAACCCCCTAAATTATGTCTACACCATTCTGTATATCCACTTACGTGCTAGGTTGTGGCCGAACCACCTGTACTAATGAGGAGGAATAGTTATGTATTAGTTATAACTATGTTCAGAGTTCTCGAAAACGGCGTTAAAGTTCATGATGAAATTTGTAGATAGGGGTTTTTGGGGGCAAAAAATCGGTCTAAGCAGGTCGCATAGGAAAGCGCGTTTTTTTGAGTATTCTTGCTTTTATCAGCACAATGTGATCAGTAATGTTACTTTATGACAATGAAAATAATGCAGGAATTTTAATGCCCAAAAAATCGACTCTCGTTCCAAGTCGCCGCAAGCTTCGTTATCCCAATGAGAATCAAAAATTACACAATAACATTTTTATTTTGAATTTTGAATTTTCAATAGAGCATCATTTATGAATGATGACTGTTGAATATTTCACGGATTGGGTACAGCTTACAGTGAGGGCGGTAGGGATGCTAATATCTTCATCCGAAGCTCTTCGTGTAATTGGGATCGAACTTCACTTCAGGTAAGTTCGTTTAACCTCTATACGTCCCACGTTTCCCGTTATAGGTTTTGAGTTTTATTACCATGGCATGAGGTTTAAATTCGCGTTGCTTCAAAAATTTCCGTGGACTTTGTGAGGTTAATTATCAATTACACATCAAGCTTCGTTCTCGATATGAGCATAGGTACACAATGTAGATGTTGAGAGAAAGACGTGAAATATCAGCCGATTCAATAGGTATTCTGTAAGATGAACTCCGTGGCGCTGCGGTAGTGGCTCTACCTACCATGCGAGAGGTTCCAGATTCGATCCCCGGCTGGGGATATAAAAAAAAACCCAGGTCTTAGATGTTTATATGTAGATGTCGCTGTATTTGGTTCCCACGACACAGGGTATCCTATTGTGGGGCCAGAAGCAATGTATGTGCCTCTATGTAAATGTTGCAGCAACTCATAATCGTCAAGATTAGGACTGTCCTCGGTGGTGTAGAGGAAAATTTAAACATCGTGCATATCAATGCTCAAAGTATACATACCAGCTATTTGGACCTGCTCGATGCTTTTGTAACCAATACATGGAGAGCATTCTTATCTCTGAATCGTTCCTATCACCTTCACTGTCATCTTCTTCGTATTTCCTTTCAGGATACAAGCTGTATAGGAATGACAGAGTCGGGAAGGCCAATGGGGGTGTCGCTATCTATCTGCGGAAATTCCGTGCTAGGTGATTAGCATATCCCCTAACCAGTGCTCCGAGACTGCTGAACATCAATTTCTCGAAATATCTCTTCACCATTACAAGGTCCTTTTCGGTGGTCGGTATAGCCCCTCTCTTCACATCGAATACTTCGACTCATTTGAATCCCTCCTCAACAAAGATACACCACTTTATAAAGACACCCTCATTATAGGCGATTTCTACAACTGTCTCCTTAAAAATAATTCAAGTTCTGCCAGACTCAAGTCCGTAGTCGACTCCTTTAATCTGCATATTCTCCCTCTTGATGCTACCCATTTTCAACCACGTTGCTCTCCCTCACTTCTCGATATCATGATTATTTCCCATTTGGACAAGGTCGCTCTACACACGGACAACTAAATTCTCTTTTCTATTTTCATGACCTCGTCTATCTTTCTTATAAGATTGTGCCTCTCAAAAGCAGAGCAAAATTTCTTTACATTCGTAACTTAAATCATAGAGACCATGACTCTCTTATGTCGGATGCCATGTTTGCCATTTGCCATGATTGACTGGTCCCCTGTCAATTCAAATAAGAACGTTGATGATAAAATCGGCAATGTCAATTTTATGGTCCTGGGTCTCTATGACAAGCACGCACCCAAAAAAAGAGTGAGAGTGATAAGCCTGCCTGCCCCTTAGCTAACAGATACTATCAAGCGTCTGATGGCCAAGAGGAAAACTGAAAAGTGTAGATACCGCAAAAATCCGTCAGAAGACAATGTCCTTTCCTTTGTAATTGTTGCAACCATCTCTGTTGCGATGCTTAACGTCGGCACAACGCATTCGTACGTTGATACGAATGCATTGAGAGTTATACTCCAGCTCAGGTGTGAAAATTCCTACGAACGCTTGGTGTAGGTAAGTCCTAGGACCTACAAGCTGGTAATATAGATCTCAATGGTCTCAATGAAATAATGAAATGAGCTTGTTTCATAAACCCACGAACAATATTATATCCATTCTTCACTACTTGGAGACACAGAGAGCTGAAATTGATTCGTTATTATCTCTGAGCAGCTATAACTTAGCAAGTCATCTGAAGGAAGCACACTGAGACCCAGTACTATTTACTGAGTAAAGCCTATTTCCTCGAAGTCTGAAATTAGATCTGATTCAATTCCGTAGTCTGCAATATAGAATATTACTTGGAAACCGATCAAATCGATATATTATGTTCTCGTTTCAAGTAATAAATATTATAGGAGCGTGCGCAGAACCTAATATAATTATTACCTATGCTTTCTACATGTATGTATATATGTCACCGTAAGATTGTCAAAACCGTTAGTTAATAAAGTAACGGTTTTTTTCTCGTTAGTTGGTCAATTATCCACAGATAGTAAACTGTAGCGTACTGCTTACTATATGACGCGTTATTTGATAAACTAACGGTTAAAACAGTTAAATAGTAAACCAGGGCCAACACTGCGGTAGCTTAGATGAAAACTAGAGGGGGCGAGAGCCCCCGAATAGTATTAATTTGTGTTAGGTTGACATGTAAGAACAAAAGAAACATAAATTCTAAACCCTGTCGATCTGGTTTACTATCTGTAGACAATTGATCAACAGGTTTTGACTATCTTATGGTGACATATTTATATATATTTATATTTATTTAGGCATCTCATTTAATACACACTAACTTCATTACACTGGCCACCTGGTGATAAGCAAAATATTGACTCGAACTTTGTAATCTTGGGTTTACACAAAAAACCAGCGTCGCATGCCTTCCATGCTGAGTCTGGGCCCGTTTGTTGTCGCGGAATACGCACATAGCAACGCCCACTTGTATTTTTTTTATCCTGTGCGTGTGGTGAGATACAGTGAATAAACGCATATTCTATTATATTCTCCCCTTATCTTTACCACTCACTCAAGACCAATATCACATTACACATCAAGCTTCGTTCTCAATATAAGCACAGGTACACAATGTAGTTTCACTCAAAGGCCACTTCGCGCACTTCATTTGGAGAAAACTAAGGCAGATGAAAAAATCACAGCTCGCCCGTCCCTCCAACACCAGGCGCTATTATTCACATTCTACTGCTTCGCTGTTTCGCGCGCTCGGTATTATTTTATATATTGATTGGCAGATGAGTGATTTACGAAATAAAAAGCACTTGTTGCTTAAACATATGGAATAGAATTGTCTATTTTTTCATTTCGTTATTCTGTATTACGGTGTTTTACTTGAACACAGAGAATGTTGAAGGTGAACCTTCACGAATTACTTTGTGACTATTTTGAAAACTGGACTGCCCAGCTCGGGGCTTTCCACTTCCTAATAAAAGGGAAATATTAAACTGCACATCAATTATACTGATTTGTATAGCAAATATACTGATTTTCACAGCAAATATCAGGGCAAAATACTGCGGTAGCTTAGGTGAAGGGTAAAGGGGGTGAGCGAAGCGAAGCCCCCTTTATCCTTGTTATTAGGTTGAACATGTAAGAACAACAAAAATATTTAAAACATAAAAAGTGTTTTTGCTGATCCTTTTCTGCTGTGAAAATCAGTATTTTTGATGTGCGATTAAATACTAGCCCTAATAAAATACACGCTGACCGAGCCTACCATTTGAGTATTTACATAGCAATGTATATGTAATATGTATTGGAGACTCACATACTACGCATATTGTAGCAAAATACATATTTTTCCTACAAAAAGTGCCTCCAGCGTCGTCAAAGACCAAGATATTGACTTACCTGGTTGCTCATACTGAAACATCCCTCCAGACTCGGAGCTCACTGAAACGATCAACATAGCAAATACCACCGATCTGCCTCGTACCTCCTCTAAAATGTGTTTAATCTAAATCGTGTTAAAATTATTGATGGACACCGCTCGTATCCTAGGACTCACGCCAGGAATCACTCCGACTCAAACCTCAAAAAAATAAAATACCTTGAACGGTAAAATAGGAATTGAAAAATCAACTAGAAAATACTAAAATAGATGACATGCTATTTCTAATCTGACGGAAATATTGAAGGTGGCAAAAACCACACCTAAATCTAGGGCAGACTTAAGATGGGCTCCAACAGTCTACTCAAACTTCAACAAAAAACCCTAGCAGTCCTATGAACTACAGAGGGTCTCCCGCGAGCCGCAGGCCTCCAATGGCGGGCGGGGCTGGGGACGCGAGGTACGAGGACGAGGCAGTCGCCGATACAGATGACGACGCTGAGGCATCCTGTATCCTGCGAGATATTCACTACACACCGAAACCCTAGAAAGTGAATGACAGCGCATGCTGTGGGAGGGACGGGCGAGCTGGGACGTTTCCATGTACCTTATTTTTCTCCAAATCAATTGCGCGAAATGGCTAGCCTATGAATGAAACTACATGGTGTACATATGCTCATATCGCGAACGAAGCTTGATTTGTGATGTGATATTGGTCTTGGACGAGTGGTAAATATCCGGGAAGAATAGAATAGAATACAATATACGTTTATCTACACACTTATCATAAACCCTCTTTACTGCGTCCAAAAACCATGTTACGACCAGCGTAATGATAAACAATTTGGTAAAAACTCACTTACTATCTGAATATTGCAGAGTTTCGTTATTCAGGTAAATAAATGTTCAATATCCAGATATCCATAAAACCTTGGATGAATGAAAATCTCTGTTGAGATGACAATATTTGAAAAGTCTCATACATATAAAACCCTTTTGCGTAATCTTCCTCATTGTAAGCCTAAATTCACAGAGTGTATATATTCAAAGTGAGAACTTTGCTTCGAGGGCCATTCGTTTCTGTAATATTAATTTGAATTCTAAAATTTTTAACCAATACAAGTAAAATGTAGTGTAGCAAGTATTTGATTCGTACAGTGACGTATCAACTAAAATGCTGCGGGATTTCACGTTCACCCATCAACCTACCATACAAAAAGTGCAAGTGAAAATTTCAGAAATCTTTTATGGGAAATGCCCTGATTTTACTTTTTCTGTTGTAAATAAATACATAAATATGGAGCAATATCATTGAACCCATCTCACCACGTGACGTGTAAAGTAATGAAGTATTCACGTCACAATATTGGCATGGAGTGGATAACAAACAATGTATGCCCCACCCAGTGTATTTTAAATATTTTATCTAATTCTTTCGGCCAAATAAAAAGAGATCGCCTACTAAGTTAGGACTCCTATCATATGTGAAATTAATAATACTAATTGCAGCGGTATGAGTTAGAAGTGTCATCTACTAAGATAATAGATTGTATCCTAAGATTTCTTAAAGTCAAATAATTTATATTTTTAAAATTCGATAAGAAGGTATCTAATTGCTTATGTACCTACTAACAAGAAGGATAACAGATCACTATCTATAACAGGATTAATAAATATTTTACTAGTGGTTCTGTGTGAATAGTTCAACCTCGCTTATTTAAAATTTCAAGCTTGTAGGTCTGCTAGAATCAAAATTCTAATTTTGATGATCGATGATGAGTCAGTCAGTGACAAAATTACGGAACTTTGAACGGCTGTCGTTTATGAACAATGAAGTCCTTAGTGTGCCTCTCAAATTTGATTGAAATCCATCGATAAATAACGCTACAGCAAAATTCCCTCCTTTTCCTCCTTTTTTCTCCTAATCAAAAATCGTGATCGACTAAAAAAAACAAGGAACTTGTGTGACAATTTTCGTTAAAAATCGGTTGAGAAATGCGACCAGTAGGCAAGAACAGACAGACGGACAAAGGCATTTTGGTCCATCTCGAAACTGGACGCTTCGTCGCTTCGCTCGTTCGGTCAATTAGGAAAAATCATGTTATAAAATGACACAATGACATTTTAAATAAATAAAATAAAATAATTTAATATCGGAATAATCAAAAGAAAAAATAAATATTTATAAAATTTTATGAACTACCTATCCCTACCACTAGATTCTCAATCAATTTGTAGTTCTGATATTCGTTTACAAGCTCAATAAAAGAGTATTGTAATTTAATGAATTGGATTGAGTAATACATTCACCAAGTTAAGATATGGTCTCATCACTCAGCTTAGGATATATTTTTTTGTTAATGACTCTCAATTTCACACAGTCATATCTGATATTTTATGTAGATTATACCCACCAAAACATAAATGTGAAAATGGGAGCCAAGTTCGATGTCAACAATATCGTGGTTGTCGACTTCGAAAGATTTGAGATCTAAATGAATGCCAAGTTCTGTACGTGTGATAATCCTGAAATTCTAAGGTTACACAAAGTAGATAACTTAACACAAATGGAAGTTCAAGATTTAAGTTGGCTAGTTTTTACCGGGAATAAATTTTTATAGGGGAAGATAAGTTATCACACCAATATACAACGACGTAAAAAGCATAAAAACATTATAACAAGCACACTATTAACCAAATGTAAGACAGTAGTATGTAAAAACAAGCCAAGTAAAATGTTTACCTGCGGCAATGGAGTGTTGGTGGAAGGTATTCGGACTGGTGGTTTCGGTTCCTAGCAGATTCTCTGCATGTAGGCGGTCTGATGAGAGTGGTCGCTCCTGGATTCGACTGAGGCGGGAAGACAGGTTCGGCAGCACGCCTGACGATAAAGCAGCCCTATTAAGGATCGCTCTGCTTTTCCAATCCGGGGAGGGGCCTAGAAAAGGTGGCTTATACATGGTCCGTCTCACACCTCACCCAGATGGCAAACAGCAGTCGTAAAGCCACCAATTAATCGCGGTCAAAAAACAATCAGGACAAATAATTTAATTTTAATTTTAACTCATCTACCTGGAATGTGAGGTCGCTTTTGGATGGTGATCAAAACTTGTGTCCCTAAAAGAAAACAGCAATCATAGCCCACGAATTGACCCACTACAATATTGACATAGCCAGAATTAGCGAGACGCACCTGTCGGACAGTGGGGAGCTCTGCGAGCCACTAGGTGACTACACTTACTACTAGGTCGGGAAGCCCGCAACCGAAAAAGCCGCTAGCAGCGTGAAAAGAACGCTCTAGCAAGATCACGATTGGAGCCTCTAAAAAGAATCAATGACAGGCTCATGACACTGCAACTTCATTTGCCTCACCGATAGTATCTGCATATAGTGAGTGTATACGCCCCCACTCTGACTTCACATTATTACGTCAAGGAGCCATTTCATGCAGACTTACGTCACGTACTGCAAGCTATACCGTTGTGTGATAAGCTCATTGTGCTCGGCGACCTCAAAGCGCCTATTGGTACGGAGTATCAATATCAGTTACTTTAAAGTTAATGCAGATCTTTGGTGCGGAGTGACTGTAGGAAGTCTGAAATTGTATTATTTTGGTTTTTTCGGTATTCACGTTGTTGTTTTCCAGCCATGTCACAATATCATTAAGGGCTTCACTTATCTCAGGATACAATCTTTAATGCATTTCTGTTATTACATTTAAGGGCTTCACTTATCTCAGAATACAATCTTTAATGCATTTCTGTTATTACATTTAATAAGGAGTGTAGTGTCGTCCGCAAAAAGGACGCAGTCATTCTTCTATAATTTATATATAAAAAGAATAATAATGAGCCTACAACGCTGCCTTGTGTGTTGTGTGTATATAACATAGTTTTTACACGGTAGTTTGATTGATATGTTTGTTTCATTCCATCAATGGTTTTGTTTAATTCAACGCATTGAGTCCTATGACTTGCAAAGCTATGAAAAGCTATCTTTTAAACCATTCTAAGCAGTTACCTCGTATACCATACTTGTAGAGTTTGCCTTATAGAGTTGGGTGAGAAACGAAATCAAAAGCTTTCCTCATATCCATGAATATTGAGGCTACCGACTTCTTATCGTTCAGACTTTGTACGACGTTTTTCATGTAGCATGCTAACGTTGTAGAGGAAGTATTACGAAACTAACTATTCATTTCTTAGTATATTAAGTAGTGTAACAAAGCTGTACATCTTTTATACATCGTATTCTTCAGTACTTTAGAAATAACAGGGATTAAGGAAACGGGTCTATAGTTATTCATATTACTATTATCTCCTTTTTATGAAGGGGTTTAACAATAGATTGTTTAAGGCGAGTCAGGAAACTTTCCTTCTATAAATGTTAAATTTATAATATATCTTATTGGTTTCGCAAGGAATTGTGCGCTTTTTTAATAGTTTTGTACCGATACCATCCTATCCTGTAGAGTTTGTAACTTCTTTATATCCAAAAGTGCTAAGTAGATCGATTGAGATATGTTGGTAGCGATATTATTTGTCATATTTGATTAACTACAGTTATTACTACAATTTGTTAATTTTATGAAGAAATCGTTAAAAAGCTCAGATATCTTTTTCAGTTCTGTAAATGTTTTGTGATCTTCTTTTGTCTCTGTAATTTCATTATTATTGATCTTTGAGGCTGTATTGTCTTTAATAACCTGCCATTCGGCTTTGCAAATATTCTTTGAGTTCCTTATATATTTTGTATTTTGTAATTTTTGGGATTGTATAGTTTTTGTATTGTTTGTGTAATATGGATTTGTGAGTGGACTTATATGAAACCAATTAAGAGTAGAGTCTAAGTTTTGTTAAACAAAAACGTTTAATTCCTTTACTAAGCCATATGTTTTTGATTGGTTTATTTACTATTTTAACTCGGATTTCAGGGAAGCATAAAACAAAGAAAAGAATGATTAGATCGTGACAACCTTTGAATGCCTGATCAACTTTTTGTTCGCACATACATTGATCGAATGATAGTGAGGATAAAGCTTCGGTAAACTTTCTGACATTATCAGTACTAAACTCACGCCTTTTTTCAAACCAGTATGTCGGTTTCAACAGGGATGTGTTATTAGAGACACTTTTGAAAGTTATACTTTGTCCGGTTTCGTGGTCTGATAGTGCCGAATAGTGGACCTTAGGCTAGGCATCCGCAACGTTAATCGCAATGAGATCTAGACAGGAATTAGATCTGGTTTGCATATTTATGAAATATTTAATATGAAAGTTATTGAGAATAGACAGCGGTTATTTAGAATATTTATTTATTTTATGCATGTCAATATTCCAATCCCCACATAAGACGATTTTTTTTATCGTTTTTTCGTTTTAACTTATGTAGTAATTCGGCCAATTCCCTGAAAAAAGCATCAATGTTGGAATATGGGTTCTGTATACGCAAATAGTATAATAATAAATTGAAGTGAACTACTTCGATCCCGCAATATTCGAAGTCAAACATTTTTGTTGATATATTTTCAATTGGTTTACAACTAAGATTATCTTTTAGAAGAATACACGTTCCTCTACGCTGATGTTTTCGGGAGAACGTAATAACGTATAGTTTTTAAGTTTGAGGTTGGCTTCCGTTCCGACGTTTCCGACGTTTCCGACGGACAGATGACATCAATTTTACCGACTTCGGAAGATAATTCTGCCAGTGCCACTTCAAATATGACACATTTTGATATTATTATGCTTGCGATATTTTGGTGAAACAATGTTACTTGTTTGTGTTTCCCTAAAAAATATTTTTTGTTATTTTGTTTGTTTTGTCTTTTTATTTGTTCAAACAAATATGGTATCGACCGACTCCCTGACTTCCGGAGAGTCAGTGAAGTTTTCGTCCCAATCGAGGCACGGTTGATGCCATCTTTGTTGTCAAGCAGATCCAAGAAAAAAGCCTAGAAAAAAGAAGAAGCCTTTGTTGAGAAGGCGTTCGATAGAGTTCCAAGGACTGCCCTGTGGATAATACTGAAGAAGACCGGATGTCCCGAAAAGTTCACAAACCTTGTGCGTCAGTTCCATGAAGGGATGATGGCACGGGGTCGACCTGTAAATGAATTCACGGAACAGTTCTCGGTAACCAGTGGTGTTAAGCAGGGCTGTGTCATTGGCCCGACGCCCTTTTCCCTCTACTTCGCTGCAGTCATGACAGATGCTTTGAAGAACTGCAACGGACACATCGATATCAATGTTAGGTCTGATAAGAGTGTTTTTTATTTAAGTCGATTCAGATCAAAACGAAAGACTCAGAAGATGACCACGCTCGATGTCTTTTATGCTGACGAGGTTTGCCTTATGGCTGACAGTATTGGTGCCCTGCAGCGTTACTTGGTCAATCTCGATGAATCATGTCGTAAATTCGGTCTAATGATCAGCGTGTCGAAAACTAAGACCTTAAAGCAGCCCGCAAGAGTAACAGGGAGGACCGCATCCGACACTGCTGCTTACCTAGGTGGAAAGCCATTGGAAGAGTTGCGAAAGTTCCGGGACGCTGATGTGCGACGATAACCGCCTCGATTCTGAGATAGCTGCAAAAATCGCTGGCGCTGCTACGATCTTTGGTAAACTCAACCAGAGAGTTTGTAAATCCCACGACCTTCATCTACAAACGAAGCTATCCGTATATAAAGCAATGACGCTGCCCCTTTTGCTGTGTGTTTGCGGAGTCATGGTTTCCATAAAGCAGATATCAAGCGTTTGGCTACCTTTCACTTAAAATGTCTTGGTGCAATATTACGGATGAAATGGCAGGATCTTGTCCCAAACTCCGAGGTTCTACGTCGTGCCAATATCTCCGGCATGGAATGTCTCCCGATGAAGGGGCAGTTAAGATGGTGTGGACACCTTGTACGTAGGATGCCTCACGTTTGCCCAAATCCATTTTCTACGCAGAACTTTCCGATGGAAAACGGAAGCCTGATGCGTAGTATCTCCGATACAAGGACATCCTGAAACGAAATCTAACGTCCTGCGGCATGTCTTATAATAAGTGGGAGGAAGACGCCTTGATGAGACCAGAGTGGCGCAGTTCGATCATAAAAGTATCTGAACAGTATGAAGATGCCCGTCTTGAAGAACTCGACGCCAAACGCCACGATCGAAAGACACGCCGCAAAGTCTCCTATAATTACCTACAATACAAGCTGACAGTTAAAGTGCAACATATGCAGCCGCACGTTCAAAACAAAGTTCGGTTTTGCAAGTCACCTCCGAGCACAGAACCAGATGCCAGAAACTGACAGGGTGTCGCCGTCGACGGAAACGTCGCAGAGGACATCATCATCGTCTTAGTCTGTGATGTATGTGATATATGTGATGTATGTGATGTGATGTGATGTGATGTGATGTGCTGTGATGTGATGTGATGTGATGTGATGTGAAGTGATGTGATGTGATGACATTTGATCTGATGTGATGTGAAGCTTTTCTCAATGTTTTAGGTTTTTTTAAATAAAAGTATGATAATATTGAATTTTTATTTTATATAATTAATGGACCATGTAATCTACGTCTGCAAATATTAGTGATCCCTTACGAAGAACAGTCTCCTCAATTGCTCCTCAGTTTATTCTTTACAGCAATCCCTGACCAAGGAATCGAGGCGTGGAGACACTCTGCCATTTTGTACACGAGGAATTCACTAGCGTTGCTCGCGAAGGGCTGACCAAGAACGCCACGTGCAAAACGCGGCATAGTGCACACGAGCCATGAGCTGTTGGCCACGAGCTGATAAGGATGCATTCGAAAAGCCACTGCGTGGATGAGGTTTTGCCAGCCGTCTAAGGAAAGAACAACCAACTGGCGTCTCGTACCTAGTGGTTAACCCATTTGCAGCGACTGATTGTTAAAACGATAAATTTTGTTTCATAGGATTTTAACCTTATCTTAAAGTGTTAAAGTTCAAAATCACGATCCAATTTTCAAAAATCCAGTAACATCTGGGTTAAAAGACAAGCGAAGTCAACGGCTCGATGGGTGTTTCTCCATTTCACTGTCCCGCTGAGACTGTTCCGGAGAGTGTCGTCTTAGCTAACTTTAGTTAGTAAGATGTTAAGTTAAGCCCGGGCACCACAGACGGGACCCTCTAATTTGTATTGATTAATCTAGAAATAAGTTACCACTTTGACCACCAGTAAATGTTTTTATTGGTTAGGGAGACATCTCAAGGTAAGAAAAAGTTAGGTTACAATCTCATGTTATGTTATGACATTTCTAAGTATAATGTTTTCTATAAAATCCTAAATAGATATTTACTTACGTAAACCTAAAAGCCAATGCAAATTATTGGCATATTTTTTTGCCTTTCGCCAGAAATGAAACCTAAAATGGGTAATATGTTAGAGGAATAATACGTGAAATCAATAGCAAAAAGAACCAGGTCTATCAACCGTAACAAAATTAAAATACATAGGCTGTAATGGAACATCGCTTAACGAATGCAATCAGTGTACAGTGAGAATCGGAATTAGCTGTGTCAGTTCCTTTAACGCTTCGATTATTGAGTGATTCGAAGTAAGTTGACAAAAAAGGGCCATAGAACGTGGTTGGTTCGGAGAAGCTAGGTCGGGTCAGGTTTTTTTATCGCATTCCTACGAAATGTGTAGGGATCAGAGCCGATTTGGTGACGCGCTGAATAAATTATGAATAACTAAATAATGAAAAGTTTCTTATGAAACCATCCGGAGAAAGCTAATGTGTTGACTGCAAATATACAATTGCGTTTGATTGGTACGATGTGGCGAGTTTGACATCACGGGTTTGAATATCATTCTAGTGATCTTTGTCTAAGATGCTAGCGGTCGGGCAGGCTTAATTAATTGCAACCGCTTATATGGCCAGCGATCAACAAATTTTGTGTATCGGCAATACCAAATGACTTGAGTGATAACCGACGGTTGATCATAGAAAATATGCATACACAAAATTACATACTACATAGACAGCAGGCCTGCATGGCATGTTTGATTGAAATTAGACCCTGTGTAGTTAGGGATAAGAAGCTTTCGCTTGGGCAGCGTGTGTCACGCAAAGGACGCCATTTTTTCAGACATGTGGGGTCTATAAATACGAGCGCGTGGGTGGGGGAGTCATTCAGTCTCTACGTCAAACTACTGTGACACTCGTCTTTCGTGTAATCTATTCAGTTCGCTCTGCCGTTTTACGCGTCTGGAACTGGAAGACTGGAACTGGAACTGTGATTGCGTGTTACAGTGGATTTTCGTGAGTGTCTGAAGCGCCGAGATATACCTCGGTTCCTATCCTTTAAATCAACCTACCCCAAATTCCAAAACTATCCTTGGGTCGTTAGATAAGAACTTGTAGGTAATTGATCTGAGTCTGAGTCTGGGCTTGGAGCGACCCTAATTTCCTTTTCCTTCACCATAGGGTTCCTGGATTGGCTCTTAGGATATTCGCGGGCTAATCCTCTCCTCATTTCCTTCGTGTAGCGAGTTTTGAAATTCCCACACACACAGTCATTAAACATACAAACACATTCAAATCAAACTCAACCATTTTTGAGTGGTGTCGATGATGGACGTGGTATAACACTAGGATTTTAGACTAGGCTAGACAGGAGTTTAGTTGCGGCTAAACCTAGGTTGTCAAGGCATAGGGAGACTGTTTGATCGATGAGGTTATGAGAGAGATGGATGGAAATAACAAATTCAGAACAAAGTATAAACGTTGTCAACACAGATAACCTATCCTGTTGATATTTTTGACATTTGAGTGTTGTCGGGGACGCGCGAAGAGATCAAATTACAGTCTAAAGTTCATTGTTTAGGAACGGGTAGATTGTTTTGCTTTGCCTTGGATCGGTTTGGATTCAAGTTGCATCTTTAAATTAAATGTAAATTTCGCTGGAGATTCTAACGTGTAGGCTGTGTCAAGTATTTATTTACTGGGCCCAGTCGAGGAAGTGCTGTGGTTAGCTAGATGCATAAATCGGTATTTTCCGAAGTATGTACCTCGCTGTGGAGTGGGTTAGATCTCCAAAAGCGCTAATGAAAACGTTTCGATAACATCCAGCTCAAATTGCGCAGAGTTAAAGGTTTCAAAACGTTACGGACCTTTTGAGGAAACCGCTAGTTCAAACCCATTTCGGAAAATCGAATCGCAATTGTGTAAACCCGGTCTATTTAGATCGTTATTGCCCTGAACTAATTATATAATTGGAACCACCACAAGCCGCTACTAGCGAGCGCATGAAATATCATTGAGTACTCACGACGTAACACTACGACGGATATCTATACGATATCCCAAACAAATATTATAAATTGTGGTCGACCACACGAAAAGAAGTTCCATGCGCCCATATATACAAAAAAATAAATGGTACCATCACACAAAATACAACAAAGATCGATCTGGCGCAATACACCGCTAACTGACTCGAAATACCGGCTTGCGAGCATACATGCTTTCTCTGTCTAACTTGAAACTCTAACTTCCGGAATCAATCTTCCGTTAGACTATTGTACGCCTAACGAACTTCTCAAAGAACGAGAAATTCAGACTTATCATTCTTAACTTACAATTTTTACAGCTGAATCGGGACATCTCTTTTTGGGGTAAATAGAATAGACAATCATAGCTTCTGACTACGGTAGCTCGACCTTAGCTATTTATGCCGTTACAGTTTTCTGGTGCCGAGACCGAAGGATATCCTAGATATTCTGATACCTAGATATTCTAAAAGAATCAAGGTCTAACGCGTTACTTTTAAAAATAACACAACGTAGAAACGATTTTAAACAGTTCAGTTTTGTAAGTGAGAAATAAGCAACAACAAAAAAAAGGGGCATTGTTTTCACAATTCATCGAACAAGCCGACGGGTTAGTATTGACGGCTATAAGACGGCTTACGCTATTAGGAACATCAGACAAAGCACGGATGTGGCTACATCTAGGCTAGTATATTTTAGTTACTTTCATAGTGTGATGTCCTATGGTATCTTGTTGTGGGGGAAAGCAGCGGATATTCAAACTTTTTTTATTTTACAGAAAAGAGCTATTCGAGCAATTTATAATTTAAAACGAACATACTCCTTAAGAGAGCTTTTTAAAGAAATTAACATACTAACAGTAGCTAGTCAATTTATTTTCGAAAATATAATGTATGTACGCAAGAACCTTACAATATTTTCCAAACTTAGCGACAGCTGTAATGTTAACCTAAGAAATAATCACAGACTATGTGCGCCCCGTTTTAGACTCGCGAAGGTTAGCAATTCTTTCAAGGGTCAGTGCATTCTCTACTACAATAAGATACCTCTGGAGATTTTGAAATTGCCATTTGAGCAATTTAAAAAGCATGTTAAAGCGACTTTGTCGAAAAAGGGATATTACAATGTTCAAGATTACTTAAATGACAGGACTGTATGGGGTTAATCTGGCTCAACACAGACCTTGCTGTTAATAATTTTGTAATTATTTATTCCTGCTTATTAATCATAACAATTAAATTTTTCATATTTGTATTAGTTAAGCACAACCTATTTTTAAAAGAGATTTAAAAATAAATCTGTGGTTGTTTCTACGCCCTTCTACTCCCACAGTGGTCCAATGTAGAGAAGAGGCAAAAAATGACGTTTGCTAAGTATATGTAAATATCTACAGTAATAAAGTACTTTGACTATTGACTATTGGCAAATAATGGGCCGGCCTAAAAAAAAACGTTAGTCGGGTTGTACAAGACGACTCACTTTCGCAGACAAGTGTTTTAAATAATGAAATGGCGTCAGGACAGGTGACTCAATTGTTATCTGAAATAGTGAATAGATTAGACAGTTTGGAAAGGGGTTCGAGTGCGAGTAATGCTAGTAGGACTTCGGACAGACAGAAGGACAGACAGGAACTAGAGACGTTTGAACAATCGGTAGAAAAACGTCAAACATTTATTTATTTATTTATTTATTTAATAGAGTCTTTTACAAGAAATACGCTAAAAAACCATTTAAAATTCCTTAATTATGACATAAGATTTGCGCTTTCTTAATTAAAAAAGACCACAGCATGCATTGCGACTATACATATGGATAATTAAAAAAAAAAAACTATAATTACGGGACTCTAAGGCACATAATATCAATAGCCATAGACAAATTATACAATAACATTTCAATAAAATAAAATTAAAATAAAATTAAAATTAAAATAAAATTAAAATAAAATTATGGCAAATTATATCAGTTAAAATTTATAATAAAAGTGACCCTTTTAAAACTATAGCAGTGACGATCTACTCCAGATTGATTTTGCTGATACATGCTTTGAAGCTGTTAAGGCGCGCGAAAATATCCATCTCAGCTTCTGGTTCACATTCTTTGGCCCTGAGATCATTGTATAGCTTGCATAGTCTATGCAGCGGCGCGTTGGAACCTAGATTGGTTTTAACCGAAGGCGTGAAAAAAAGTCTGTAGTTCGACCGAGGGAGTTTCTTTGGTGTGCAGAATGATATTTTAGTCAATAGATCCGGACAGTCGAGAATTCCGTTGACCAGTTTGTGTAGAAAGATTAAGTCAAGTTTTTTTCTACGTGCTGCCAGTGTGTCAATATTATAGTAATTCAAGCGCGAGTCATAACTGGGTAGCCTCTTCGCTTTGTTGTCACCATAGGCTAAGTGGTAAAGAAATCTTTTCTGTACGCTTTCTATCCTGTTGGAGTAAATATTGTATTGCGGGTTCCAGACCACGCTACAGTACTCAAGCTGTGAGCGTACCAGTGTGTTGAATAAACTGATCTTTGTAGAAGGTTCCCTGAAATTCTTGCTGTTGCGAATGACAAACCCTAGTGTTTTTAGGCTTTTAGATGTAATTTTCGCAATGTGTTTATCAAATTTTAGCCGACTATCCAGCAATACGCCCAGATCACGGATAGAATCAAGGTTTTTTAGTTCATCATCCCCGATGTGATATGTTCGGTGGTTGGCGATGTTGTTTCGAGTAAAGTGGACACAATAACACTTTTCAGCGTTTAGTGACATGTCATTATTGACGCACCATTCGCTCAGTTTAACGAGGTCGTCCTGTAAAAGGTTCGAATCCTTTAGTGAGCTAATAGGCCTGGTCATCTTAAGGTCGTCAGCAAACAAATGAAATTGTGAGTGCCTGAAGCAGCTACCTATGTCGTTGACAAAAGCATTAAACATGATTGGACCCAGATGAGAGCCCTGAGGGACTCCCGAGTGAGCCTGAAATGCAGTGCTGGTATGCCCGCAAATTGCCACTCTGCACTTTCTGCCCTCTAGATACGACTGTAGCCATTTGATAAGGCTGCCGCCGATGCCAAGCGCTGACAGTTTGCCGATTAGTAGCCTGTGATTAACTCTGTCGAATGCCTTACTAAAATCAGTATAGATTACATCCGTGGGGATACGGCGGTCCACTGTGTGGCAAATATCTGTTTGATAGGAAACCAAGTTCGTAGCCGTTGAACGTGACGTCATAAAGCCATGCTGGTTTGGTATTATGTACGGCTTTAGGAACCAAGTAAGATGTTTACAAACGAGTTTTTCGAAGACTTTACCCATGACGGCGAGGATAGATATGGGTCTGTAATCCGATACAAGATTTTTCTGACCAGACTTGAATATCGGAACTACCAATGCGTCCTTCCAATCTTGTGGAAATACGCCATCTGTTAATGAGCGATTATAAATATGACGAAGGGGGATGGCAAGTGCGGTTGCTGTTTTAGAGATGAAAACAGAAGGTATACCGTCCGAGCCTGCTCCTTTATAAGGATCAAGTCCTTTTAGGGCTCGGAGTACCTCCGTATCAGAGAAACTAAGGTTGTTAAGAAAATGAGCTGAGTTTGTAGTGTCAAAATTAGTTGTGGATGTTGAAGTCGTCTGGCTGTCTTTCTTATATACACTGGAGAAGTTCTTAGCGAAGAGATTACATATGCTGTTTATGTCACTTACGTTGATATCCCCTAGTTGCATCTGGGAGGGATAGCCACTCGAGCCTCCCCTTTTTGCTTTTAGAAATGACCAAAATACTTTTGGGTTAATTTTAATAGATGCTTCTAGACGGGTAATGTATTTGCAGTACGAGTGTCGTTGTAGTTTTGAGCAACTGCTGCGTAATAGCTCAAATTCGAAAAGATCCAAAGGATTGCCATATTTCTTAAACTTTATATGTAGCTTAAACTTTTCCTTTAACATGCGGATAAGATGGTTTGAGTACCACGCAGGGAATCTTTTACGGGTGTTTTTTGTTAGGGGGACATGTTTCTTTATTAGGTCACGAACTGCAGTGTAAAACACGTGTACCATATCGTTGACTGAGGCGCAGTATCTGAATGAGTCAAGCCAATCAATTTTGTTTAGATGGTCCACAATAAGGTCGTAATCTGCCTTATAGAAGTTAGGTCGGGGCGCTGGAATCTCCCGTAGGAGACTGGTTCCTTCCAAAGACACCTGAAAGTCCAGGGGTGGGTGATAGGGGTCAAGGATGCTAATTAAGTCCGTACTTTGTGCCAAACAGTTAATGGGTACATTTCCCAGAACCAGATCCAAAACTTTCGATTGAAAGTTCAAAACATGGTTGTATTGTTTTAAGCTATTAAGGGTTAGAAAATCCAGAAGGGTATTGTTTAGGGTATTGCTAGGGGCTTCAGGAGTAGTGTGAGAGAGTGGAGTATTTTTCATCCAAGTTATATCTCGCAGGTTGAAGTCGCCAATTATTATTACTTTATTGGCTTGATCTAAAGTTTTCTGAGCATTCTGCAGGAAAGTATCGAGGTTATGCTGTTTATCTTTAGTATCATTTGTGTAACGCAAGTAAACTGCACAGAGGTGTAACTTTCCCCAATTTTTGCCTAACTTGACATATATGCTAACCCAAAGGTCTTCCCCGGGGCCTTCAAGAGCAACATTTCTCTGACTTGATAGGCGCTTTGAGACAGCAATCAGAACACCCCCGCCCGTACTAAAATTGCTGAATGTTGTCGAAGAGCGATCACGCCTGTAAACTATGTATCGATCATCAAAAAGCTCTGAGTCGAAAATACCGTCATTTAACCAAGTTTCCCCTAGTACTATTACATCATGATCAAAGTTCAGCATATTATTATAAAAATCTATAGTTTTAGTATTTAGGCCGCGGACATTTTGATAGTAAATATTTATCTTACTTTTACACAAATCGAATGTGATTGATTAATATAAAGTATTATGCTTGTGGTACTTAAAACCTCTGTATATAATTATTTTAAGGTGCTGAGATGCTCCAAACTTCGCACAAGTACTCGATCGGCTTCACTGTGACGTCTCATGTAGACCTTGCCACCGCGTGTCCACACAAACTTGTAAGCCAGTAGTTTCCCCTGTTTTCTAGCAGCGGCGTGTAGTGCTTTGTTAGCGGCGGATAGATGTTCGACAACAAATATTGGTTGTGGATCGTCGCCTCCTAAGCCCATATGGCTTGTATTGAGCTTGTCTTTGAGGTTCGCCTTGTTGAAACCCATCGTTGCGGCGAGGAGTGTGTCGCGCATTCGAGGGCTCCTCAGCTGGACGAGAATGGAGCGAGGCCTAGAGCTTGATTGGTCCATTTTGGCAATTCTGGTGCATTTAAGTATGTCTGAATCATTTAACGGGCACTTGACGGTTGTGCATAGGTTATTAACCAACTTAATTAGATCCTCCGATTTTTTCTCGGGTACACACTGAATCTCCACATTGGTCGACCTGCTGTGTTGTTCCATTTGGTTGAGACGTTTGCTAAGGTCTTGCACAGTTTCTGTTAAATGCTCGTTAGAGGCTTGTAGCTTCTTAATTGCTGCATCCTTCTCATTCATGCATAGTGAAAATGACACAGAAGTTGCCGACATTCGATGGGCGGAGTTCGGAAAATCCGATGATTTTCTTAAAGGCTTATATTAAAGTCTCGGGAGATAGTTCGAGGGCTTTGATATGGGCAACGGATAGCTTGGTAGGAATTGCAAAAGTTCAAATGAGCATATACAGAGACTCATGGCGAACTTATTCGGATTTTGAAAAAGATTTCAGAGAGGTATTCTGGGGAGATAATGAACAGGAATTAATTAAACAAAGATTCCTAACAGCGAAGTTCGATTCCAAGAAATGTCAAAGTATGGAAGAATTCTTTGCCTTTCAATTGAATAGCATATATGAGCTTACGATACAGTTTACTGATACGGAGAAGATCAACACGATTTTCAGACAGTTGCCGCGCGATATTCAGGTAGCGTTTTTTGCTAGAAAGGACCCAATGACGATACGAGACGCGGTCGAGTTTCTTCGGTAATTAGAACGTAATATCGATGGGGGATAGACCGGAGGCAATAAATACGAACAATGTAAGTCGGAATAGCTACATGCGAGGGTAATATCGTGATTTGCGAGTAAATACGATGCGATATAACGCGGTGAGTCGCAGGAATAATTATAACGCGGGAACAAAGGCACGAAACGAATATGGGTCGCGCGCTCGCGGTTATTTTCGCGGTAGAGGTAGGCAGCCTCAGGCTAGTTTCAAGGCAATAGAGTTTCAAAGGGGCAATGATAGTTCAGGTAATACAGAGGCATGGCAAGGTTCAAGTGACAGGAATAATGCGATGAATCAGAATTCAAAAAACTAGTGGACTCGCGCGGGTCGTTCGCGCTCAGGTATTTATTACGCTTTATGTGGACAGCCGATCAAATTGAAAGAAAGCATAGACTGTATGATTTGTGTAATTTGGATTTGAACGTGGGTGTGAATGAATTTATTCAATTATTATCGCATAAAGCGCACGGATATGCCGTGTGTTTAGATGAAAAAGAGATTGGATTGTAGAGACCGCAATGACAGGCGTTTACATACGATATTCAGAGACAATGATTCGACTGAGTGTGGGCGCGAACTATGTAGTACATTGACATTACCTGAGATAGATGTGTGTATTGGAAATATTGTTGTAAGGAGTTTGATTGATTCGGGAAGCGAAGTCAGTGTAATAAGTCGGGGAGTGTATGATGAAGTATGCAGGCAATTGGGAAAACCAACGGAAATACCGATCCCAAGTTTGAGAATCACAGGTGCGTTTGGGGTCAGTAGGGAGAAGGTAGACAAATTAGTCACGTTACCATTAACAATAGGTGAATGCGTTATCGATACTCCAATGCTAGTATTAACAAGGGTGCCTAAAGATTTAATTTTAGGGTTTGATTTTATACAACAAACGCGAGCCAGTTTAATGTGTGAGGGAAATAAGAGGCTAATTATACGAAGCGCCGGGCGGATGTGTGAAATACCATTAGGTACGGGGCCCGATCAGGAAGCTTGTTGTTGTACAATGGAAGTTAAGGACCGAGATACCAGTAGAAATATGATAGAGGAATATGTCAATAATTCATCAATACCTGTTGAACACAAAACAAAGTTATTGCCGGTGTTAAATAAACATGCAGAGTTGTTTAGCGATAGGGTAGGTCGGACAAATAAATATATACATGAGATAAAAATGAGAGATGAAACGCCTTTCGTTAAACGAAGCTATCCCATACCGTTCGCATATCGCGATAAAGTAACAAAACGATTGGAAGAAATGGAACAGATAGGTACTATTAGCAGGCAATCTACGGATTTCAACAGTCCATTGACTTGTGCACTAAAGAAGTCAGGGGAGGTTCGGATATTACTCGATGCGCGACAATTAAACACGGGAATGGTTAGGGAAGTTGAAACTACACCTTTAATGAGTGAGATATTGCAGTCGGGTCACCGTATAAATTATATAGGGGTCATAGATATCAAAGATGCATATTTTTATATACCATTATCAGACGAATCAAAACGATACACGGGTTTTGTATATCAAGGCAGAAGTTATGTTTACAACGTTTTACCTCAGGGGTTGAAAACCAGTGTGGGTTCAGAGGTTAGGTCATATTGTTTAAATTTTGTTTAAATTTTGTTGACGATTTGGCGATTTAAACTGAGAGTGACATCGATCAGCATTTGTCTCAAGTGGACACGGTTCTGAGTAAATTGAAAGACGCGGGCTTTACATGCAAACTAAAAAAATGCGAGTTCGCACAAAAAAAGGTCAAGTTATTGGGGCATATTTTGTCTACACAAGGTTTGCAGATGGACCCGGACAAAATTGAAACACTTAAATTATATCCGTCACCCAGAAATGTCAGGCAATTGAGGGCGTTTTTGGGGTTCATAAATTACTTTCGGCGGTTCATAAAAAATTTTGAAACGTTAACACAGCCATTATACAATTTATTACGGTCTGGAGTCAAGTTCGTTTGGAGTGCGCACGTGCAGAGTGCTTTTGACGAGATAAAAAAACAATTCTCGGAAAGTATAATATTGAGTCAGCCATTGGCGGGAAAGACGTATTATGTTCAGTGCGACGCCAGCGCTATAGGAATTGGGGGCTATGTTTATCAATTAGATGATTTGGGCCAGGAACGAATTATAGGGTTTTGTTCGCAGGCATTTAAGGGGGCTCAAACGAGATGGTCTGTTAGCGAACAGGAAATGTATGCAGTCATATACACTTTAAAGCGATTTGAGATATATTTGCGAGGAGAAAAGGTTATTATTAGAACTGATCATAAAAGTTTGACGTTCATTAAGTCGTGGACTTTATTGTGGGCACGCGTAACTAGGTGGATTATGGTTTTGGACCAATTCGATTACAACATAGAGTATGTGCTTGGGATTGACAATCAAATTGCCGACACGCTAAGCAGGCAAATAGCGGGACATGGAGGTATGAATGACAGTATAAATGTTCAGCCGGGAGTATTCTGGTTTCAGGCATCGAATACCGCAAGTGTTAAGCTTATCTCTGTTGAGAGATAAGCTCGCCTTTGCCTTTTAATTTCGTGTATAATTGTATTGTTGTAATGTTCTGTGCAATAAAGAATTGTGAATTGTGAATTGTGTTATTTCGAGTTTACGGGACATTGCGAGATTACAAAGCGAAGATGAGCGGTTAAAGCGAATTAGCGGTTGTATCAGACGTGGAATGGTAGATACGGAAACGAGAGGGTTTGATAATTACAAGCTAGTAGGTGATACGTTATATTTTCACGTGCCGAAGCGGAACGTACGGTTGTTAGTAATTCCGGAGGCATTACAGGAGGAACTAATATTACACATACATGAAGAAATAGGTCACTACGGCAGATATAAAATATTAGCACTGATGAAGGACAGATATTACTTTCTTCATATGAGTATTCGTGATTAGCACGGTGATAAGAAGTTAAGACATATGTCAAAAGGTCAAACCAAGTACTAACAATACCGTTTGTCCTTGTACACCGGTGTTGGCGGAAAAGTTGAGTGAGAAAGTTTTCTCGGACCTTTATGGGCCATTGCCCGTAGGTAAATTCGGATATAAATATATATACGTGATTCAAGATGTGTACAGTAAGATAATAAAATTGTATCCAATGCGGAAAACGACAGGTAGGAGCGTGTTCGCTTGTACAAAGAGATTTCATGGGGAAATACCTATCGAGACTGTAATTACAGACTCAGGACCACAGTTTATATCGAAAGTTTGGGAATTTGGTCTCAAACAGCTGGGGATTCGGGTCACTCATACGTCGGTGTATTGTCCAAATTCTAATAGCGTAGAAAGAGTGAATCGCGAGCTAGGTCGACTAATTAGAACCTATTGCGGCGGAAGTAATTGAAGTTGGGTCGACCTGTTACCGGACATTGAAAATTGCTACAATAATATCGAACACACAAGCACCGGATTTGCTCCTAATGAGTTGGCGTTTGGTAGGCGGGAACCGTTAACTATTGACAAGGAATTAGGCGATGAATGGTTATTAGGTCATAGTGTGCGAGATACGGAACAGGAGCGGAATGTAGCGATAGATAACTCTAAAATTTCTAGTGAACGACGTAAGCGACAGGCAGACAAACGGCGTAAGTTAGAAGTCTATCGTATAGGTGATTATGTGAAAATTAAGACTTTTGTGCGTTCAAATAAAGAACATAAAATCATGCGGAAATTTTCGTTGTTGTAAAAAGGGCCTTATGTTATTTCGGCAGTGGTATATCCGAACTGTTATACTTTAGTAGCCGTTACAAGGCAAGTATAGTATAGTAGTATTTTTGTCAGGCGAAACCTATTTTTTTCTTTCATATTCATATTCTTTATTGCACAGAAATCTTAATAGTAAGTTAACAAATCATTTTATGAGCAAAGGCCAGCTTAACTCTAAAGAGAGATTTCTACCATCAAACCTAGACAGGACAGGAAAAGTTGTGCAACAGGAGAGTCCTAGTGCGCAATAAATCTGTATACGTTTGATTGTGTACAACTAAAACATAATAATGTAATAAATTACGTATATAATAAATAAAATACAAAAGCACAAAAATTTAATATATATCAAAGATACACTACTTATATATACATATATAAAAGTACCTATCACGAAAGAGAAAGGAAATACTCTTTTAATCTTTTTTTATAATTAAAAGTTCATATATTATAATTAAATGAAAAGACAATCATACGTGATATGTTGAGGTTTCCATTGATGAAATAGATTAAGTCGATTGTTATTGTTATATTTTTTCTCATTGGCTCAAAAACTAATAAACAAATCGAATTAGTGGTCGAATAGTGTTGCAATAGCGGTCATTGACCGGACTGCTACACTGCGAACAGAATCATACATGGTAACTATGTAAACAATGGTAACAGCCGGCGACCGCATACATGATACGCTAAACATCTGCAACGTTGAACGTTGCACGCAATAAGGAAGTATCGCTAAACCAATCACGAGCGTACAGTGGTTCACACAAGTAGATGACCGCTAGTGCAACGCTTTCTAACGCCTATCCAAAATAAGATAGGCCTTCTGTGTTTTCTGAATTGTACTAAGGAATATTCTTACAAAAAAAAAACATACAACCAAAAAACGGGTACCAAAATTAAAAAATTAAATTAAATAATTGGTAGGTTTTACAAAAATCTTTGTTTACCTTATCAAAGAACAATTATATGCTAAAAAATTCATATATAAATACTTAATTAATCATCATCACTACTCGTCTCACTTGCCACATCACGTCTCATTATGAAATCTAGAGATTGAGCTCGAGGACTTAAGTTTTGTTTATGTCTACCCCACGCCATGAAACACGATACTAACATGACGTGGCTTCAACAACCAAGTGTTCTATACCCTTTTATTGCTGCTACGTCATCCAAAAGATACACGAAGTATGCTGTCATCTATGTCGCGTCTGGATCACCAGCAGCAGTCACGGATTGAAGACATCAATATATTTCCAAAAACGAAATATCTAACTTGTCGTACTAACGATGGTCGTACAGGGAGCTGTACGACCATCGTTCCTTACATTTTCACCTATCTCCTATCCTGAATTATTTGGTACGTCCCTAGAGTATATATTATTAGGTCGTTTATGTCGTGTATGAGAAAGTTGTCCAGGCCGGGATCATTCGCAATCATTGACACTAAATCAGCTCTGTTTCTGTTCCTGTGAATAATATGATCACCGAAATAGTTTAAGATAAGCAATGCATGATAAAAAACAATAGCAATCTACTAAACACTCTGTAACTTGGTTCGGTTACGGTTGATAGACCTAGTTCTTTTTTATATTGATTTATCATACTGTCCATACGGCCTAGGTTTCACTTTTGGCGAAAAAAAAATGTGTCAGCTTTGTGTGGCAAAAGTTGTAAAGGCATTTGCATATTTTTTTTATTTTACTGTTAGATAGGTACCTAAAACCATTTCTTATATTAATATTAATAAACTCGAAAACTGATGAAAATTCTACAAGTTCGCGACTTATTAAAATTTCCATCTGAAACGATTTTTTTATGCAGCAAGGGCCGTACATTAGTTTAAGGGTTAGTTACCGGGTTCCGCTCAATTTATTCATAGGTGGTCATCATCGATGGTCAATAATACAAAAAGCTCTTTAATCTGACAGATAATTCAAAATAACACTTGTCTCAATATCCAGCGTTGCAGGCCTACATTCGTCATAGCATAGTTTTTGAAATCTAAAATTCTTATTCCATTATTGGTTGACCTTCTTATCGAAACCCTGGGTTATCATATTAAAATTTACTGCTAAACTCCTAACTCCGACCCACTTTACGGAAACCGCTGAAATAAATTATTTTGGAACTTGGTGATTCAGCCTCGGGAAAATTTCAGTTCTGCTATTCGTCAAGAGAAGTCACTAAGTTCATCGATATACCAAACCAAAATGTGCTATAGCGAAATCCCATCCTTTTACTTCCACTATTTAGTTCAATAATTATTCTAATTCAAATTCTACCTTTAGTAGTAGTCTAGGTTGCTAGCCTAGATAAGTAGTGACGATTAAACAGCAATTACTATGATACATTCAGTATATTAAACAAGATAGAAATAAAATAAGACGTGTACAAGGGTGCATTACGAGATGAAAACCTTCCAAAACTTTAATTTTATTGGTGCAAGCCGTCTTTCTAGAATAGCAGTTCTGAACAGAGCAATAAATCAATAGTGCACTCGGCAAGGTCCCAAACTTAAAGTAAAATAGGAAAAAATAATACTATAGTACTAAAACATCGCGCACAATAAAAGTATACTCTATTAATGGTCTTTTGACATTTCCTTATTGCGTACATAATAAGCAATATTTTTCATTGCAAACGTCAAAAATGTATAGTTGTTGAGCTGTCAAAAAACTAATAATAGAGTGGACAAAGTATAAACAGTATGGAACCGATTAATGCCGGGCGATCAAAATACTTTTGACGATTTGACTAAATGCAAGCGAAGCAGCGGGCAAGAGCTAGTAATATATAAATATGTATGAAATATGCTAATTAAACCCTTTTATTTGATACCCAACACGGTTCTGTTTTTTTTAATCCATGACTTTTGCCCTCTAAAGGGTGCCATATTGGATTTAGTGTGATGTCACATAGCCTAAAGTAGTGGACGACCAAGACGCTTTTAACCCTTTCGCTTCTCCGCTGGTCGGAAAAGAAAATATGATGACACAACAATTAAGGCAAATTTTATGATTTATGCCCACAATAGAACCATAAATGCCCACAATAGAATCTATAGTACTCAAGGTGACGTCTGTCATAAAAGTTACGTTTTTGGGTTTATGCGAGTCTACTCTACAGGTTAACGATACCTCAATTGTCAAATTCTGATTAGTAGTTAAAATTTTATGGTGACGCAAATGGACATACATTATATACTTACATGCGTGGGAAAGGAAATTATCCGTTTGGGGCCGTCGAGTCCACGGGGGTTTGGGCTTCGCAGGGTAGGGCTAGGGTATTTATCAAGGACATTGGGCATCGCTCGAGGGACCGAGGATTTGTAGACCGCTCGCCTTTCGTAGTCTAGAGGAACTCACCCGCTATGCAGCGCGGTAATGCTGCTAGTGTAATTGGTTCCTTTGGGCTTGGTGATTCGTGGGGCAGATTGTTTGTGTAATTTATTTATTTATTGAACAAAAATCCACAGCCATACTTAATATTAAATAAATATGTAGATGTAATAAATAGGCCAATTAAGGATTTCACTATGTAAATAGTCAAATAAAAACAGGTAGGGGTACATTCAAAGAGACAGGTTGGCAGGTAAATAACTTAAATTAAAAGATAGTAAAAATCTATGAGCATGTGTAGGAGGGGTACAGGGTACAGTGTGTGTGTGTGTGTGTATGTGTGAGAGTGCGTGTCTATGAGTGTTTGTCTCAGTTATTATGTTTTTCTATGAAAGGCAATTACACACAAAACATGAATAAAACTAATAAAGTTGTGGCGACAGTAAGAGTAGTTTGACATGGCGTTAGTCTAAGTTCAGTTATACGTTACGTTTTGTTAAGTTAGTTTTGTAGCATTCTAATAACCTCAGCACTCCGCTTAAACATAGATTTACAGGTGCAGAATGTGTCTATGTCTGAGAAAAGTCTTAGGCAACGTATTAGGCAACCTGAAACATGTACAGTTTGATACAAAATTAGTACGGTTGTGAGGGACGTGAAAAAGTTTTGTGCATGTGTGCCTGGTACGTTTCGTCGGGGCAGCCAATCTAATAATATCATTTACCAAACGGGGGCAGTCGAGAGACCCGGAGCACACATCATGTAGAAGTGACATATCGGCTATAACATGCCGGTCTTTTAGTGTCATTAGTTTGTACTTGTCACATGATTCGGCGTAGCTCACGTTTGGGGTTCGTGTTCATCTCGTTCACATGGCTTGTATATTGTGAGTTCCAAATAGGACTGCAGAGTTCAAGGATACTATGAACGTAAGCATAATAAATAATCTTTATACAAGTAGTATCTGTAAATTCTTTACACACTCGTGTTAGGAAGCCCAGGTTTCTGTAAGCTTTCTTTTTTACTGATTCTAGGTGTGCCGAAAATATAATTTTATAGTCGAGTATGAATCCAAGGTCTCTAATGCCAGTGTCTTTTTATGAGCACATTATTAAGTTTGTAGACATGTGCAATAGGCTTAGTTTCCTTTGTTAGGCTTACATATACGCATTTGGCTGTATTTACACCTATTCCATTCCTGTCAAATATTCTCCTAATCGAGATCCTCTTGAAGTTTTTGCGAATCTAGAACGCTTTTAACATAAATGTAAATCTTTTTGTCATCAGCCTAAAGTAAAAATTTAGCATTTTTGAAGCATTCGTTGATGTAAGCTGCGTAAAGTAAGGGTCCCAGTAAGGATTATTATTAATTATGGTTGCATAATATGTATTATTTATTATGTTGCGACGAAGCTGTTTGTGTATTTTTGAAGTTTTGTATTTTATTGTGCAGGTTAATTTTAGTTATAAATAACTAATTGGTCCTTTACACACGTATGTATGTTCATTTGTCTTACCAGATAATCCATACATACATACCGGTCAAACACATAACGCTCATGGCCATCACATTAATAATAATAATACCTTGGACACTATTTACACACATTGATCTAGCCCCAAACTAGGATTCCCTGTATCTTGGGTACTAGACAACGATACATATACTTATATAGATAAATATTATACTTAGATAGATAAAAAACCATGAATAGGGTACAAACATCCATTCTCATCAATCAAATATTTGCCCCCACCGGGACTCGAACCCGGGACCCTTGGCTTCATAGGCAGGGTCACTGCCGACTCGGCCATTCGGGTCGTCTAGATGTTATGTTGGTTATGGGTATGGTCTAATCTCATGGACTTCGTATTGTTACGATGGTTATGTTTAGAATAAGGGTATTAAGAACTAAGGATTCAATGGGTTGTTGATTGCTATAGTTTTTTGAAAAACAATAAGAGAACTGTTAGTTAAATCCTAAATAATACCTAAACTTTTTCACCATAGGTATTGCAAAGCATGAAAAAATGTTCATATACGATTTGTAGAAGGTATTTTTACAATTTTGAATTGTCAAAGTTAGAAAATCTTTACATATGTCGCAGTTGCACCAAGTATGTCACATGGTCATGCCTACCTAACATTTGCTGAAAGTTCGGGTGTTTTATTAACAACTCTTTTCATATACTGTCTGATCTGGGGGCACGGCAGTGCCCTCGCCAAGCCAAGCTAAGCCACAGCAGTACCATCCTTTTACACAAGCCATTCAGGGCATTTTCGACCCCCCTGTAACTTCGTTGTGCCTAAAACTAGAAGCCTGAATTTTCTGTAATAAACCTAGCTATAATCCCAAATATCATTCGATTTGAACTAGTAGATTAGAAACGGCAGCAAGTCGAAGTTCCATAATTTGGACACTGACTCAATGAATGACTCACTGATATAAGATCATCGAAATTATATGGCACTTCTAGCAGACCCACATACTTCAAATTTTGAGCACAACTTGAATTTAACCTACAATTCTAGGGAAAACTCAATTTCTTTGATGCTTCGGTCCCAATTATTAGATATTTACTCTGCAAATATAACTTTGTAATCCTATAACAAATACATGCGATAACAAAGTTACTTTTGCATTTTTTACAATTTTTTGTCACTGAGGTGTACGTAAATGGTGAATATTATAGGTAGGTAAGTTATACTCTATTTATTATATCAATATGACATGTTTGGATTATACAAGTTTTCGTCACTTATGCTGCGTAATTGTTGGGCCTAATGAATAAAGAAAACAGGACGTAATATTACAAGTTTTTGTAACTTATGCTGCCTAAATGTTGTGCCGAATGAATAAAAAAGTGCCTAAGTATAATAACCTTTTACTTCCCATATTTAAAGGAAAATTATATTTATTGAAATGAGGGAACATCATAAATGTAGCATTTCCTGCCAATGACAGGTGATTTGTTTTTTTTATTCATGCGGCCTATTGAGTCGCCGCGCAGTGTGGTTTTCATAAAACGTCTTCTGAACAATCCTAATGATCTATTTTAAATTATACATACCTATATATTAGTAAAGCCACGCACAAGACATAATATCCGAAAAAAAAGGGAATATTTACAACTTGACTGACTTGTTTCCTTATTAAACTGATAACTTTCGAGCCACTGTTCTGAAGTACATTTCTTGAGTAATAATAAGCATTCCTATCGTATTCCTATGGGAGCTAGGTATTTCTGCACTAAAATTAAATAGTGTGTGCAACAATGATTGTTGATATGGAATCGACAATACTGTACGTAAACGACAATCCTTCTCCACACTGGGTTGTCCCTATTCCGGCGATGGTTCGTGTCTGTTTCATTCTTTATAATTCTCTATTTATGGCAATATTGAGTCTTCGTGTGACATAAGGCATACTAGTTGAGTATGTAGTAGCGCATTGGGATGAGATGCATCTTTATACTTGTGACAAGCATGGCGATCCTTACCTTAACTTTGCTCTGTACTCGAAGGCAATTCTGAGCACTACCACTTACGGTTCCGTGTCCAAACTTATGGCTAACGCTGCATTCTAGGAATACAGAAATCCGCGATTTATGAATACAATAGAGTTAGAAGCACCTACCGTTCAGAATTGTCAAAAAAAAATACATCAAAGCCACCAAGAAGAAGACAAAGTTAAAGCCTTTGAAAAAGTCAGTATCTAACGCTCAGGAATTAGTTCCAGAAAAGAACAAAAGATGGGATACTTACAAAAAGAAATGAGATTCCTTTAAAAACATTAAATGTACAAAAATGCAAGTCCTGCAATACAGTTCTTCTACCGCAATTGTTTTTATATCTAATGTAATGTAATGTTTTTAATGGGATTAATTTTCCAAGGTACTTTTTTAACCCACGTAGGCCTATCGTTTGACAAAACGATATTTTTATTCCACATGATTTCAATCCTAACTAACAACCAGTTACAGAAGCAATCTTTAAATTGAAAAGCCACACGAAACGCTAATGGCGCGTCAGGTTCATGAAATTTGTTTTATTCTGATTAAACGTGGCTCTTAGATCTGATTATTTCTTGTTCATTACAATTTAGACCCCATGACGCCCTTTAGCGTTTTTGGCGCTTTAAAATGCAAAGATTATTCCGCAACTGTCTGTAAGTGTTACAGTACTAAATCGTGATGAAATGTTCAAAAGTCCCGTTACATCTGGGTTAATATCCGCCCTAATGGTTCCCGTGATACTGAGAAACATGTTAAGACTCCTAAGACCTTATGTGGACCTTCGGGTCCCAATTGGGAGCCCTTCTACTGTTAATTGTCATTAGCTATAATAAGCCGAGACGTGCCCACGTTCATTCAAAGTGAACTATTTCTTTATACATAAACGTAGGCATGCTTCTGGTCCGAAATGGTAACCAGAAAAAAAGACGTCAAAAAGACTTAACAGTCAGCGTTTGATAGATCTGACGAATGAATGAATGAATACATCATTAGAATATAGTGAATTATTCAATCATTTCTTCTGATCCATTAAAATTTTAATGTTCAAAAGGTCAAAACCCTTTCACAACTATAGTTCGCGGCAGATTGTGATGGCCATTTTCGTCAATTACAGTCAATACTAGAAAATGGCCGTCACAACCTGACGCAACCTGTGTGTCAACATTGCGAGCAAAATGCGCAAATAAGAAACTCAAAGAAAACCCCGAAAGCAGTTTTAATGTTCAAATTCAACTCAGTGCTAAGTTATTCAGAACTCGCCGGAAAGTGTCCTGACTTTGAAGGAATATCCAGGAAAACTGTCATGTCATTTATTATTTAAGCTCAATTCGAAAGGTAACATTTTACAGATGATACAGTATTTGCCGGGAAACATTCCAAATTATTCAAAGGAAACCCTTGATGCTACTAGACTGCAGTTTTCTGACAGACATCAGAAAGCTGTAGTTATATCTTAAGGGGTTGTTAGGGACATCATTCCGAACAACTTTATTTTTGACATTAAGTTTTGTTCCAAGCAATTCATTAACCGATTGGAGAAGTGAATAATAAGGTTCTGATCATGTCGGTTTCATGGTTGATGGAAGTTGTTCAGAATGACGTCCGTAACAACCACTTGAAAGACACCTTTCTGTTACAACACATTCACCGTATACGTGCTTCGGACTCCGTTTCTCCGTCAGGGACACTAAAAATATCGCTGAATATGTCAAGGTGTCTTTCTCGTTAGTTGGTCAACTACCGACACATAGTAAGCTATAGCATACTGCTTACTATATGACGCGTTAGTTGATAAACTAACGTTGAAAACCGTTAAATAGTAAACTGGTTTAAACTTGAATTGCAAACGAAATACCAGGGCAAACACTGTGGCAGCTTAGGTGAAGACTAGAGGGGGCGAGTCCAACAAAGCCCCCGAATAGTCTTCGTGTAAGGTTGACATGTAAGAACAAAAGAAACGTTAATTCTAAGCCCTGTCGGTCTGGTTAACTGTCTGTCGATAGTTGATCAACTAACGGTTTTCACTATCTAACGGTGACACAAACATTTCATGTGCACTTGTTCACCTCACCCCACCTCACCACACTTTCAATGCAAATAACCCTCGTGTAGCTACTCTTACTACTAAAACCTGTACTGGAGCTCTATCATGTATCTATCTATATAAAGTAAACCTTACTATGCTACAAATTGATGTTTTGACAGCTATAGAAGAGTTTTTGCGTTTATTTGACGCGGGCTGTCATCTATAGCGAGTGTTATTTGAATTTAAAAGGAAGGTCAACTTTAGGTATCCATTATCTGACGTTTTTGTGATCCCGTAGGGAAATAATAAATAACTAATTCATATAATTAGATTAAGATTAAGAGCCCTGTGGTCTAATGGGTTTCACGCTTGCTCTCACACAGGAGTTGCGTGTCAATGCGCAACAGATTTTGGGCCCATCGATTTATGCGTTTTGAATTAATTTTAGGGGCCAACCATGTTGCGTTCCAGCACATTCTCTTAGAAACGCGCCAATAGCGATCATGATTGTCCCATTGATTCTCGATTTCGACCAAGCCAAACTATGTTGCTTAATACTATACAACATCAAGGCGCTGAAGCACACACAGATTTTGATCATCAGCATGCGCAAAAGTGAAGGCAGTCTGTGTACTATTCAGCACCTTACAAAGCTGACTAATATACAGAAAGCGGCTTTACGCGCCCCGGCTTCTATCGCTACGTGGTCGTGGTCGTCGAATCCCTCCACCAACCCGCACTGAGCCAGCGTGGTGGAGTATGGCTTAATTTTACTCTCGGTGGGGACATGAATGGGCTACATTTATTTTATTTATTACGATTAGTTTACTTCAAATTCTTCTTTAAGTTATAAAATCCTAAATAACTAGTGGCCCTGTGGGCAGTAGACCTCGCTAACAGGGGGAACTGTGAACCAATTAAGAAAACAGGCGGCCGAAAGATACTGGTGTAGTATATTTTTAGAGCCGGCTCATGAAGCCCTTTAATTTGATAACCCACACGATAGGTTTAAGAAAAAAAAAACTGTACAAAAAATTTATGATGTCATAACTAATAAGCATAAGCCAAGGGGAAAATCGAGAAAAGCTCTCGACAAAAAAATAAATTTTAATTCAAGGAATACGTGTGCCAAGTTTTGTTAGGAAAGCTTGAAAACTGTGGCCCCTAGACCGGAACTGACAGACACACATAGAGACATAGAGACAGACGAAAGGAAAATCGGCCTCCTATCTTGTCGAAATGAAGCCTTTCGTTCGCTTCGCGCGCTCGGTCAATTTATACCTACCTAAACTTCTGCGTCGTTGTCTCTGATCCGCTGCTATGCTAGTAAAGGGTCATTGATCCCGCATCGGTCGAATGCCGGCGACCACGGTATTCACCAAACACTAGCGGTTTAGTCTAACTACAGATTACGCACTGATATTCAATTGATATGGTCATCTATTTATGCTGAATCACCGCATTACTGCATTCCTGGACAAATTACGTGCAGGATTAAAGTGCTTTGGTTTACTTTATTTTTGATATGAAAGGTGAAGAAGTTCGAATTGATAATATTGTATTGTGGATTTCTAGGTTAGGTAAGTAGTATCAACATAAGTTTATCAGTAAATGTCATTTTTAGATTAGGTAGTTTCTACTAGTCGAAACTTCAAAAATTGAGTTTTTGTAAATTCGTGCACGAATCTCGCGATTTCGTATGCGTGTTGGAATTCTAATACTTCAAAAATACATCTCCAGGTCCTTGTTATGATTGTTTTACGTGGGTTGTTTAAGAAAACAGTGCTTGTTGTTATTATCATTATTGTTCTGCTCAAAGACACGTTGATAACTCTTGTTTTGTCTTTAAAACCTTACTTCAGTTAGTACATAACCCTTCAAGTTAGAGACCGAATCGCACTCAGCCTCTTTTTCTCTTCTCTTATAGCTTTAGATTTTCATCTATACAGAAATAAATCAGTTTGTCTTCGGAGCCTTACCCCGATAATAGCCACGGTCATGTCGTTAAAACTCTTTCAAGACAAAAGTCTTCTTAAAAAAGAAGAGTCACTTTCAAGTTTTTTATTACGTCGTATCTTTTGGCAAATTGTAAAAGAATTTATGCGAGCTGAATTGCCTTAAACATGAGGTTTCTAAGATATTTTACAATGCATTTTCATTTATGTTGGAATTGAGTTATTTTTTTAAAGAAAACAATCAGAAGTTAAAAACTTTTTAGGGTTCATAATTTGGGGTCGAAACCTAGAAACCGAGACAAACGCCCTTATTCTGAATTCAATCGGAAACAGTGGAAATGCGTTAGTTCTCCCAGAAACTAAACATAAACATAACTTAAACATTTATATACAGGAACAAACATAGCTTCTGGCCCCACACTAAGATATCCTGTGACGTGGGAACCATAAGCACTAACATCACACTCATATAAACATCCTAGACCTGGCTTTATTTTTTCAATTTCTAACTTAAATTTGACACCGACTGCTTTGGATTTGACGTGGATTTGTGTTACAGAATAAGGGGGCTTAGAGACATTTTCTTTTAGACTTAGATTTTTTTAATACCATATCACACTTTATAAACATGAAAAATTCAATTATTTAAATACATCTATAAAATTTACTCTAGACTAGCAGCTACCCCTCAAAACACAACTTTGATGTGAATAAATGAGTTGAAATTCTGCTTACTTTATATTTAGGTTAATACGTGTGTACGAGAATAACGCATTTATTGTTGCTTAAGTATAAAATACAGATCCATGAAATACTATACAAGATAACGCTCAAGCCAAAATGATATCGCGCTTCCAGCGTTTCCTTACAATGCAGAGTAGATCTCACCGCATTGAATCTCAAATTTCTTTTGTTGAAGAATGCAAAGAGCCTAAAAATACGTTTCCTTTGAGTGCTCTCACAGCGTTTGAATCTACAAACTTTTGTTTCCACAGAATGAACAAGTCTACGTAACATAATTAAAACGTAGACAGAAGAACATAATCCTAAGTCTCTTAAAAGAAAAGCTCTCCTTATGCAATAAAAATATGAATATGTGTATCTATTATAAGAATAAGTGTATATATTCATCGTATCACCATCATAATAATCAAATAAGAAGCAATTTGTATTTAATTTCGACTTAAAAGATAATAATTCATAATGAATAATTCAATTCGTAATCAAATCATTAATACCTTTTAATACCTTGGACACTATTAACATACATTGATCTAGCCCCAAACTAGGATTCCCTGTATCTTGGGTACTAGACAACGATACACATACTTATATGGACAAATATTATACTTAGATAGATAAACAACCATGACTAAGATACAAACATCCTCTCATCACACAAATATTTGCCCCCACCGGGACTGGAACCCGGGACCCTAGGCTTCGTAGGCAGCATCACTGCCGACTCGGCCATTCGGATCGTCTAAATCGATTGATTCGATCATTGTACCAAATGATTCTAAATCAAGTGATTGTGTACAGATTCTGTATAAGTTTCCACTCCATTCAACCGTCAACTCAGGATTAAGAAAGAAACCCTCCTTTTCAAGCTATCGAGTAAATCATTAATTTATTTGGGTAAAATCTCCGGACGATTTTTCATGTCCTTTCATGGAAAGCTTTTACGAAGAAAAGAACGCAAATTAAGACAAGATTAATTGGGGCTGCTACAAGTTTCTTAAAGTTATATAAACGCTATGTTGTGGTACCTTATTTTGCTTCAATGGGTATAATACCAGTAATAACTACTAGCTGAATATCACTAATTTGCCTCAATGTAAATGTCACCGTAAGATTGTCAAAACCGTTAGTCTGACATTTTTTTTCTCGTTAGTTTACACACTCGATAAATTGTAATCTGTACCGTACTGCTCACGATATGAGGCGTTAGTTTATAATAAAATTATTATATTGTGAACTGGTTTAAACTTGGATTGCAAAGAAACTACTAGGGCAAACACTGCGGTAGCCTAGGTGAAGAATAGAGGGGACGAGCGCAGCGAAGCCTCTGAATAGTCTTCGTGTAAGGTTGACATGTAAGAACAAAAGAAACGTAAATTCTAAACCATGTTGGTCTGGTTAACAATATGTCGATGGTTTACAAAATAACGCGTTAGTTTATAAACTAACGGTTTTGACATTCTTACGGTGACATATATGATGCGACAGTCTTCACATAATGCCCGGTGACAGCGTCCGTGTCATTGACGTAGTAAGGTTGAATTTGGTTTGGCTCACCGGGCCTTTTATTTTGTGAAGACAGTAACCGTGACCGAGCGAGCGAAGGGCTCCATTTCGACAAGATAGGAGGCCGATTTTGCTTTCGTCTGTCTCTATGTCTCGTGTCTGTCAGTTCCGGTCTAGGAGCCACAGTTTTCAAGCGATTGTCACAAAACTTGGCACACGTGTCGTTTTTGTCGAGAGTTTTTCTCGAATTTCCCCTTGGGGGGGGAGTTATGACGTCATTAATTTTTTGTATGTTTTTTTTATTTTTTCCCGAAACCTATCGTGTGGGCTATCAAATTAAAGGGCTTAATGAGCCGGTTCTAAAAATATACAACACCATTATTTTTCGGCCGCCTGTTTTCTAAAAATCCAATAAATCTTTTCAAAACATATCAAGTTTGGACTCATTGAAGTAGGAGATGGATTAGTAAAGAGGATCTATAAAGACCATGAGAGTGAGTGAAAGAGACTATAACTATTTTCTTGAAAAGGCAATAGATTGTATTTAAAATCGCAAAATGTAGTTTACAAAGTTATTGGTGCGGCTAATTTACTACTTGAATTTGATTGAATCTAAAATACTTACCTATAAAAAGTGGTTCACAGTCCCCCCTGTTTGCGGGGTCTACTGCCCACAGGGCCACTAGTAATAACTACTAGCTGTCAATCGCACTGCTTTGCATATGTGTATGCGTTTTTTAGATTCCTAATATTTCCTGTCAAGGGAACTGACCGCTCAGAATTCTGACGGGAAAAAACAAAACTTGAAAATTCCAATAATAAACGATTTTTCGATGTTTCGGCTGTTCCCTTTGAGTTTAAAAAAAACTTTGAGAAATACTTCAAGGACCAGTTTAAAAAGTGTTCATCCAATTCAGTCCAGTAGTTTGCGAGTTTTGCGCTTACCAACACATTTGGGATAATTTTGTGTTCAATTATGAATAACTTAATAAGGTATTTAAAAGATTGTAAAGAAAGTAGACAGTTGCCGTTACCGAAGAAACAAATTAAACTTATATATGTAAAAGGAATATAATGGTTAATTTTCGCATAGGATTTTGGCAGTTGTCACCCAAACATTTGCTTGTTTACAATCAATTAAAAATCTAGTAGTATCGACTATAGCGAGCTTCATGCCTCTTCCGATACACAAAACAAACATTCATAGCGTCTCGTGGTGGTAGATGTGCGCCATTTTTAACCTTATGCCATGGTAATAAAACTCAAATCAATTAAAACCTAGTAGTCTCGACTAAAGCAAGCTTCATGCCTCTTCCGATACACATAACAAACATGCATAGCGTCTCGTGGTGGTAGATGTGCGCCAGGCATCGCTATTTTTAACCTTGTGCCATGGTAATAAAACTCAAATCAATTAAAAACCTAGTAGTCTCGACTAAAGCAAGCTTCATGCCTCTTCCGATACACATAACAAACATGCATAGCGTCTCATGGTGGTAGATGTGCGCCAGGCATCGCTATTTTTAACCTTGTGACATGGTAATAAAACTCAAATCAATTAAAAACCTAGTAGTCTCGACTAAAGCAAGCTTCAAGCCTCTTCCGATACACATAACAAACATGCATAGCGTCTCATGGTGGTAGATGTGCGCCAGGCATCGCTATTTTTAACCTTGTGCCATGGTAATAAAACTCAAATCAATTAAAAACCTAGTAGTCTCGACTAAAGCAAGCTTCATGCCTCTTCCGATACACATAACAAACATGCATAGCGTCTCGTGGTGGTAGATGTGCGCCAGGCATCGCTATTTTTAACCTTATGCCATTGTAATAAAACTCAAATATAAATCAATTATGCAGCGGAAATAACCTTTCTAGAAATACCATGGGAGGTGAGTGGACCAAGTTTAACCAAACTCAAACTCAAACTCCAACTCAAAATGTGTATTGCGTCATTGTGGTGGTTACAAGGTTCCAATAAACCCTGTTAGGGCACTGCAAAAACATACACATAAACTTATATCTAACACAGAGTTTATGTCAGATTATTAATAAAATTTGAATTTGATAACGATGAGATCAGATAATTAATATATTTTCACATCACCTGCTCCAAAATGACAATTTTATTTAAAGCAAGTTATATTGTTGTAAGTTAATGCTTGCTATAAGTACAGCTCCAGGCTTTAGAGGTGACAAAAAGTTGTAATGAAATTCATTATGGACCTAGATCACTCCAGGGATTAAAAGATTTTCAATTGTCGTAGTTTTTATTGCTATGGCCTTAAAATCTAATTTCGTAAAATACGCACAACGGCCCCAGCAGCGCGGCTCAAACTTATTCTTAAATCGAACTGGCCACGGCGAGCTGAATGGGACACATTTTAAACAAAACAAAATCCGCGATTGTTGCAACTGGACCAATGTATCAAACATAAATTTTCACTTTAATTTACTTTAATAATGTTTTTAGTAGTCTTGCTTTTCAAATTTTCTAGCAGGAGGTTCGAAAAGGATTATACTCCTCGGAGTTACAGCTGTCTTGTCTTGGGCATGCTTGAATCCCTCACTGCACTCAGGACTCAGTCTTAATTCCCTCGCGTCCTTCGTTACGTTCAGGATTCAATATCGTGCCCGTGACATAAAACAGTGCTTTTTACCCTTGGTGCATAACCTGCACTATCAGGGATCTCTGAATATATTCAAAAACCGGCTAAAGAAGCACTATCTCTCCCTTTCCAGTTATTAGTTAGTAGTATTGGTATGTATTAGTTTATTATATGGTTTATTCATATTGTTTTGATTGTGTATGCAGTCTATTTTTAGCAATTAGGGTTATCTGTATTATATTGTTTGTAGTATATGTTACTCGTAGTATTTATAGAGTTTTATTGAAAGCGCAGGTCTTCCCCCGCTCAACCATCACCTTTCCTACCATCTTCGTTTGCTGGAAGAAATCACTTATGAGAGATAAGCTCGCCTTTGTACATGTTTTTTTCTATCATAAGTTATCTGTATGTCTGTTTTGTGTAGTACAATATAGAAATTACGAATTACGAAATAAAATAATTTTGATTGCTGCAAAACTTGGCCTATATTACATGGTTATGTTTAGTAACTTTACAGTAGTTTTAGGGTTGTAACTTTTATATAAATGGCTATTAGGTTTAGTTATGGTACCCATACCACTAGTTTGCACTTTATCGCTGCAGGCATCACTTCTCCACCGTCATGTCAAAAATATAGTCGCAAAGCACGATAATAAAGGTATAACTAACTAACCGAAGCTAACCTAACCTAACATATACTACTTCACTACATAGGTAGTATTAGGTACGAAGTACGTTACAAACAAAATTAAAATAGTAAAGTAAAGAGAAAAACTAAATGATTAAGACAGCTCCAAAAACTGTTCCTATCGACATGCGGTATATGTATGTATTACGAACCGCCATGGGTGTGTGTGTGTGTGTGTGAAAGATTATAAGTTATTCAGGGTGGCTGTAGTGTTTAACGTTTCAGGATATTTTCTTACAAGCTTTATTGTTTCCAAGATGTAAAAAGCAGGGAGGGTGAGGATGTTATATTGTTTGAAGTATGGTTTGCAGTTATCTGTAGGTCTCATGTCGGCTATAATCCTGATATTTTTTTCTTTAAGGAAAATAGTTGTGGCGCGTCAGTACGGTTAGTATGACGCCGTACTTGAGCCTGGAGTGTGCAATTGTGTATATGCATAGTATATTGAACGGGCAGTTTCATTGTTTGTGGACTTCTTTACTTCTCTCAGTAGTAGCAGTTGAAGTAGTTTCACTTTTTTTCGAAAATGGTACTTCCAATTTTAGTCAGAATCTAAAACAATACCTAGCAATGTAGCTTCTTTTATTACTTATATCTTAATGTTGTTGTGGCTAAATTTGATGTGTAAGGGGGTTTTCTGGTGTGGGTAACTGGTAATTAGTTTAGTTTTATGGGGTTTAATTTCAAAGTTCAGTTATTTTATCAAGGCATGTCTTGAGTTTTTAATTTACGTAACATTGCTTTTGAGCGGGGAACCAGAGTTCTGTCGTCAGAAAAAAGGATACAAAGATCATTGAGTATTTTTGGTAGATCATTACTGTAGGTAAGAAAAAGAAAGAATTGAATAAGTTATTCAATACTCTATTTTGCTTGACAGTAGGCAAGCCGATCGCCACAGCTATGGATTTGAGGAGCAATTTAACATGATATTTTCCTAGCCGATGGAGTTGTACGGGTGACAAAACTATGAAATTCAATGAATATGTACATCCATTTTCGATTACTTCGAAGTCTTCAAAAATCCCTTCAAAACAACTAAAATAGATTATGGAAGAAAAAAATAATCGAAAAATTGCTTAGGGTTGATGTAATATTTAAGTGCAGTATAATATTTCCCTATATTAATCGTATAAAGTAAATAAGTAAGTAAGTATTTATTCATAATTTATAAATTTACATGTCATTTTATCATTGAATGTCATTAATTAATATAATTAGTTACATTTTAATATTAATAAAATTTATTTAATATTTAGGTACATATAGGTATTTTGGATTTAAAATGATGATACGAGTCACGTCCGAAAGTAGCCGTCAATGCTGTAGTAGGTATAATTAAGGAATAGTGGTTTTTGGATCAAAATGCTGTAGTAGGTATAATTAAGGAATTGTGGTTTTTGGATGAAATATGTATTACTTCCTCCAACTCCTACGACTACCTGAAGAAGTTTCCTACGCTGAGGCTGCGGGATGATACTCATATAGCGTGGCCTGCGGTATTGCTACGCAAAGTACATCGGTGGCGAAGGGTCTGAAATTGGCTTCTTGACAAGGCTGTCGAACATCCAACTAATATTGATAGCTTTTTATTAATCAGTTATTGTTAGATTCTGTCAAAGTAGTCTATTTGAAGCTGAGCACACCAAGCTCCCCCTAGTAGACAACAATATCCAACTAATATTATAAATGTGAAAGTAGCGATGTTTAGATGTTTAGGTTTTTGGATGTTTGGTTGGTTGTGTGTTTGTGCTTCAATCACACTAAAGCGGCTGAACGGATTTGAATGAAATTTAGCACAGAGATAGTTTATGAGCTAGATTAACATATATAATACTTTTTACCCAACTGCGCCCGACGGAGGATAAGGTTATCTCGGTAAATCCTAGAAATACGCAGATGATGTTGCGGGCATCAGCTAGTTATAAAATAATTGTGAAATAGCGATGTTAAGATGTTTGGAGTTTGTGTGTTTGTGCCTCAATCACGCTAAAACCGCTAAAAGGATTTGAATGAAATCCAGCACACAGATAGTTTATGAGCTAGATTAACATATGCGGTACTTTTGATCCAACTGCACCAGAAGTAGGGTAACGTTATCTCGGTAAATGATAATTCCTAGTAACACGCAGTTGAATTTGCGGGCGGGTATTAGCTAGTATAAAAATAAATATCAGACGTTGAAGCCTTAGATACAAAAAGGTTAGTCGATATCAGAATTTAGAAATTCTAGCTATTATATTTTTTAAGCAATTTGTGTAAAAAATATCGAAATTGACATAAATTTGATATGTTTTGACGTCGCATAACCATATTTATATACACACCTGACCAAAAAAGTCTTTTGACAACTCATAGAAAGTATTTATTTTTCACTTGGCCTTTTAAAGTGACCAATTGTGTGAAAAGGTTTCCGGCCTCTCATATTATTGCTCAACTCTCGAAACAATAGCAAAACTATTCTTCAAGAAGTGCACCGGCTCAGAAATGTAATTTTTCTTTTAATAATATATAACAATACTAATGGAATGAAGAAGTTGGAGCAATCTCGGAGACTCCTTTGTTGTACGTTGGAGGATGAATGAGGCAATTGTACTGGTTACTTCAACCTTACTGGATGTCCTCACTCATTTATTATTATGAAATAGTGGTACATAATTATTTCATCTTTCTTCGTATTCATTATTTTCAGTAATCTCAACATTGACTACCAAAGAATCAACGTACTAATTTTTAAGAAATACCAAGGACCTTTTTTTCAAGCCTTCGTGACTGTTTCTTGCTTCCGTAATTGGTGAAATAGGTACGTTACCATATTAAGCCAATAATTCTTCCGTTTACTGGAGCATCAGCTCTTGCTATGATAGTTCTGATAAGCAGCTTGAAAACTTTCCCATACTATACCTATAAATATGGAAATATTATATAGGTATGATATTACTTTCAACAGTAATTTTCCCTTTGTCATAAGAATCAAATCGAGTGGCATTCAGTCTTGGTTTGAAGGGGTCTGTAGGCAATAAACCGTAACAGATTGAGTTGAGTTTCCGAAAATGGGATAGGAATCCACTTTCGTAAGTCATCTCCTTCCCCCCATTTAGATGACATAAAATACGTAACCTACGAAGGTTTCGCAATATCCTAATTTATGGCTACTATTTCAGTGAAGTTTTGAGACATCAACTGCATGAAGAGGCCAGGTTTTCTGATAAGACCGGAAATGACAGACAGGGATCTGTGCACTCGTACAAACAATTAAACATACGATTTAATGGCAGCAACTTAGAAATTAAAATATCGGTATTTAATCATAATAAATATGCAGCTCATTAATCTCCCAATGGAGGGGCACAGCCTAGGCCTTTACCCGGGTATGAGTAAGATTGAGCCATAATCCCTACGGGTTTATGGAGGGGTTTTACGACTAATCCTACGGAGTAGCGATGGTTTCCGCGACTTTAGCTTAAAGAAGTAACTCGCAAAGAAGCCTCCCGGACAATTAACGTGTCATTCGAAACACGGAACGTCCGAATTATTATCTTATTGGTATATGGACGGCACACGGTTTGAACCTGCGTCTCCTGGGTGAGAAGCAAGCGTGAAACCACTAGACAACGAAGCTTTTCGATGATTTATTAAAAGTTATTTCTTCTTCCTGACTCTTTGCTGAACTTAATTGATTAGTGTTGTGGCCTTGCAGTTCTGGCTTATTAATTTTAGTGTTAATTCATATTCTTTGAATCTGACTAAAGGTCTCATTGCAACGTCAACTTTGTTCAGTATTAACTCTATTATGTAAATTCTGCGATATAGCTATGTTGCAGGGATATGTTAAAATCAGGGTATTGGCCAAATCCCTAGGGAATTTGACCAAATCCCGGGAAATGATAAAATATTGATATGGTTTTAACATATCCCTAAACAAATCTAGGGATTTGGTCTTTAGTGAAATTTCAGAAACAAGGTTTGTATACTGCTGGTAAAAAAATGCCAAATAAGCAATCAATACGGTTCTGTGAAACATAGTTCATAAAGTTGTGACCTAACACAATCTAACTTTGGTATTTGGATAAGAAGTGACCTAGAAGCGCGGTGAAGAACAGGGCAGGGCAAAAAACAAGAAATTTTAAGTATTTTTAAGATTTCACTGAAATCGTATAGGGATTCGACCAATTCACTAGATTTCGTTCAGGGATTCGGTAAAATCTCTAGATCTGTTTGGGGATATGTTAAAATCATGTCATTGTTTTATCATTTCCCGGGATTTGATCAAATTCCATAGGGATTTGGCCAATTCCCTGATTTTATCATATCTCTGCGACAGCTATACTCCTGCCCTGACATAAATGGTTAGTTTATCAAAGGTACTTACTGTCTGATAAACTCTGCCTTCATTGCACGCTGCCTAAATGATGGCCTAGCACGAACCCGCTCTAATGTAATAAATATTGACCGGGTACTTTATCTTAGTACCACAGAGTTCATGTTTCCAATTCGGATGATGTATTACCCCGGTGGGATCGGGTTATTCTAGTCTGATGGGTACACTAGAAATTACATCGAATGACGTTCAAAAAGGATTCTCCAAACTATAATAGTAGTTTATGTGACTGCTGCATAATGGAGGGCGTTAAAACTCGAGAGTTTTAATGCCTAATTATGTACAGTTACATACACTAGTTTATCTACACACATATCATAAGCTCCCTTTGATGTGTTCAGGAACCGCATGTTTGACCGGCATTGTGGTTCTGCAATTGTTTAGCTTGTTCTTTAGTACCAACTTCACGCAGGTGGACGTCGGCGTTCGAAATTTGAATGTCAGTACCAACTTCACAGACAAACTAGTGACGGCACGCGGGTGGGCGTCGGCGTTCGAAATTTGAATGTCATTATATGTAGAAAAACTACACATAATGACCATTATGTGTAGTTTTCCAGTTACGAAACGAGTTTTGACCAAGTAGTTTAACATAATGCTGATCGTAACGTGCGGTTTTTGAACGCAGTAAAGAGGGTTTATGATACGTGTGTAGATAAATAAGTTTATCTACACATATATCATAAACCTTAAATATATATTAGGTCCTTACATATGAAATTGGCGTTTTGTATGGAGAAATTGAAGTAAACTCAATTTTCTGTACAAATATTTTTGTATTTTTTTAAGGAATGCCAGATCCTAATTTTATAAACTTTGTGTGTATGAATGAGACAACATTTAGCTAACAGAAAATTTTATATAATTTTTTGAAAAGTGTCAGCTGTAAAAAATGCATTACATTTAGGAGGCACTGATTTTTAAGATAACATTTTAGTAATCAAACTGAAAATTAATTATGTGTAGTTTTCCAGTTACGAAACGAGTTTTGACCAAGTAGTTTAACATAATGCTGATCGTAACGTGCGGTTTTTGAACGCAGTAAAGAGGGTTTATGATACGTGTGTAGATAAATAAGTTTATCTACACATATATCATAAACCTTAAATATATATTAGGTCCTTACATATGAAATTGGCGTTTTGTATGGAGAAATTGAAGTAAACTCAATTTTCTGTACAAATATTTTTGTATTTTTTTAAGGAATGCCAGATCCTAATTTTATAAACTTTGTGTGTATGAATGAGACAACATTTAGCTAACAGAAAATTTTATATAATTTTTGAAAAGTGTCAGCTGTAAAAAATGCATTACATTTAGGAGGCACTGATTTTTAAGATAACATTTTAGTAATCAAACTGAAAATTAAAGGAACATTTAATAAATAGATGTAAAATATTGAAATTAATTTTAAAACAATAAAAAAAACTGGAAATAACTATGGAATTACTTGAATTATGAATTCCTGAATCTGGAAGAAAATTTCGCCAATTTCATAGGTAAGCACCCAATATATTACGTGAAAACTGCCAATTACAACCAGCTTAATGATAAACTGTTTTATCTAGAACACATTTTTTTTCTGTGGAAATGTTATTATTTATTCCGAATATAATCGAATTCCATATTAATCTCGAAAACCTCTGTAAAACAAAGCAGTTTGATTTGACTTCAATTTTATTATCAGTCGAGATGAAGTTCTATTCGAAATTAAATGCCAATCCCGCAATGCCGGTCATAACATGCGGTTCCTGAATACATCATAGAGAGCTTATAATATGTGTTTATAGAAATAAAGCAGATTATGTACCTGTACATAATTAGGCATTAAAGTAAGAGTTGGGTTTATGAATTGAGCCGCCGCCGCATCACACGAGTTACTTTCTACTACTATTTTATACCGAACTTTTCTGTACGCACGTTATACTCAGATCATGTAAGATTTTAATGATCGAACAGATCAAAATTTTAAACTTTTGCATTTAAATTTTATCTTAATCCAACATCGAGGTCGCAAACTTTTTTTTTTATAAGAACTAAACCTCCGATTTTATGTACGCTTGGCTCCGATGTTATATCTTAAAAATTGTGTGATGTAATAAATTGGGTTAGATTCCATTTAAAGTTTTATTTTTCTTTTTAGAGCATTAAAATATAACCTTTTTTACCTATGTTTTACTGTTCATTTATATATTTTCTTGATAGCGTTGTCTTTGATTATCCGTCAAAGTTGAAGTGGCCGGTTGTGCATCTGGGCATGCGTCGTATTGGAGAAGACTTCAGTGTAAGGCTCGCTTTGATACCTACCCGGCATAGAAAACAAAATGGATGTTGATGTATCGGTGAAATCAGGCTGCACGGTTCGTTGTCCTACTCATAAAAGGGTTACCGTACCTTTTGTACTACCTATTGGACTTTGAGTCGTCCGTTATTCGCACGTCATAGTCTTCTTCTCCCACAGTGGTCAAATGTAGAGAAGTGGCAAAAATTACGATTATATAATAATAACTTGGACACAATTTACACACATTGATCTAGCCCCAAACTAGGATTCCCTGTATCTTGGTTACTAGACAACGATACACCTGCTTATATAGATAAATATTATACGTAAATAGATAAACAAATGATTGACTAGGGTACAAACATTGTTCCCCTCAAACAAATATTTGCCCCCACCGGGATTCGAACCTGGGACCCTTGGCTTCGTAGGCAGGATCACTGCCGACTCGATTATTCGGGTCGTCGAAATAAAATATCCTAGTTCTTATTTCTAAAAATATATGATTCAAATAGTGGGAGGGAGGCAAAATATCTTTTAATACTACATTTCTGATTTTGAACTATCTGACAGCTGTTTAGACCTGACGCCTACGAGGCGCCGCCTGGTGGCAGAAAAAGTATCGAAAAACCTCGAGGGTTTTCTGACTTTGTACTATCTGACAGCTTTTTTGACCTGACGCCTACGAGGCGCCCCGCCTGGTGGCAGAAAAAGTATCGAAAACCCTCAAGTATATGTAAATATCTACCGTAATAAAGAGATTTGATTGATTGAGTCTTTATCATACATACAGGGGGCCAGCCCAGCTAGGAGTTTGAAGGTTGTTTATCATACATATACGTGGTAACTCGACCTGGAGCTGTATTCTGTTGCTCGGATAGATTCAAAGTTTTTTTGTCAAATACATTTTTGATGATGAATTCCCATTCATCACAGCTGTCACATTTCCACTATTATTAAAGTTTGTATTGAGTAAGCGATTAAGGTGGTTGATCGTGTTGTGCGTGACTGTAAGCCGTTGATGAAGACTGCTTGCGCACATGGGAGGCGATGCGAGTTTGATACGCGTTTCCAAGCGCACCTCTTAACTCGCTGCCATACAATTTCATTGTTGTTCGCACACGGCACGATGTCAAACGCGTCGTCGATCCATCTAAATTGTATATATGGCGCGCATTCGCGTGGGATGCGCGTATCAAACTAGAATCGCCTTCAAGTAGTCCCGTGGGCGAAGGGCCTAATAGGGTGCTTACAAGGGAGACTAAATGGCAATTCGGCTAGGCCGCAGGGGACTAAAGTTGACAAACCCATAGAAGACTAGCGTTCAACTTTCGCCGTGCGCTGGCTGGCCGCATGCGGCTGGTGTATAAAATCGACTGTCCAGTCAAAAGGGTCAGTCGCAGAGTTGCAGGCGATTTCTTAGTTGAGTAATAGTATTATAGTATCTGTGGTTGAGTAGTTTGGTTGGCGCTGGGCTTGCTCACTCTGTCCAATATGGCTGTTCTTATCGACATTCTGAAAAATATACGGTAAGTGCGAGTCGCACTCGCTCACGTAACGTTTCGTGCCATCGCACAATATGGTATTAAAGTTTTTTTGCATGGGGATTAAGTATCTTTAATTTTCCTATATGTAAACATATAATCACTTTGTAATCAAAGTTTTGTTATCTAAAGATAACAAAACTTTGATTTCCCAAATCGATACGCTTAAATATCCCATAACTCTACAAATACATATACAGATTAGCGGAACTCTTTCTTGGTTACATTTTTATTTTATGGCCGATGCAAAAACCGCTGTTGATAAAGCGTTAGTTAGTTGATCGAGCGAGCGCGAAGCGCGAGAGTAGCGTCTCTGTTTTTGCTTTGGCATAAATGCTTTCGTATGTCTGTCCGGCTGTCCGGGTGTTCTCCTCCACAGGTCGCATTTCTCAAACGGTTTTCGTGCGTATTTTATGAGCAGGTTCGATAATTGTATGCATATTTTTCTGTGGATTCCGTTTTTCGTTTTTTTTTTCAAAATGGCGGATACAAAGTTATTGGTGCGGCTGAGTTCGTATGCCATGTACAAAACCAGGTGGATTCATAAGTTTCTATGTGATATAGAAAGAAAATCCATCGTGTTATTTGTTTTTTTATAATAATTCTACTTGTTCTTCCGTTAAACTTCAAGGGGTCGGGGGTATGAAAGGACGGACAATATAATAAAAAAACGCAAGCGTCGCTAGCGAGGTCTACAGATCACAGAGCCGCTAGTTACATATACTATAGGAGTTGTTATTATCTGAAGGGGAGACAGCTACGTCAATCTATGTGGATGAAATATTCAGTTGTAATTTGGCACATATATATATTTCATATTACATGCAACGTGAGTAAACATTTTTATCCACATATTCAAAACTGCGGTGATGGGGTAGCCCTCTATCTAGCCTGGGCGCAATAGTGGGTAAACGCGAAACGCTGTGTTGTTGTTATTGGTATTGTTACAAGTATCGTGATTTTGAAAAGTATAAATCATAAATAAACATTTTCAAAGAGTACGTCCGTACGTCCACATTGACCATGCATTTGAAGAAGTATATCATATTTGGCTGGCTTGCGGCAAAATAAGTAGCTCGGCTTCGCCGCAGTCCGCAGTCTAATTTCCCGGTTTTCCCGGTAATCACTCAAGTGGCAGTTATTTGTCGGTGCCAACGAATCACAGAGCTAATTCACAATTCCGCTGTGTTTGTTGTTTTGGGCAGTTGAAAATTATATTCTGGTTGCGGTTGTCTGAAGATTATGTTTAGTGGCGTGAATATAATTTTAGGGATAAATCTCCATTGTAAGTTTTCTGAAAGAGCTTAAGCTGATCTTTTTACGTGTTCTTTCTTTATTAATTTGTTTGTTTAATGTAGTTTTGTGCAAAAAATAACATGAAAAATATGAAAATAGCTCAACGTTGACTCAATTTACCGTATTGTATACCGTACCGTACCGTATGATGGTAAAATATTCTGTAGCACTATTTATTTATCTCTGTAATCGGAATGTAGAGACAATTTTTTATGGTTATAGCCGATAAGTGTATGATGAATTGATGATTTGAAGGGGTTATGGATTTGTATGCATACCCCCTCCAAATCATTAATTTATCATTCACTTATCGGATATATATAACCTAAATGTATAGTTTTCCTTTGATGAATAAACAAATTCGAATTTGTAGCCCCTTATCGGGAAAACATTCGAGTCCCTTCACATGTAAACAAGATATTATTGGATATTCCGTATGAAAGACGTAGTTTCTAGTAAATATGTATGAACAGTAATATTTTACGAAAGTACCCGTCCCCATTCTTCGACATCGACTGGACTTTTACGATAAACTTCCATTCGGAAGCTTTTATTACTCTTATGAATGCGGGCATGTGATAAACAAACACAAACCAAATTCTTGTACATAAATGTATGAATTACGAGTACGAGAGATACAGATTCGCAACGTTGCCAACGTTTTCGGTAAAATCCATATAAGATGGTTCCTGGATGGAAAACAGTGAGCGACCATATTATGTTGTATTTAATTTAGCTTTAAAAGCATACGCCTGCTTCTTCTAGATATGAAGAAATTATGAACTACTTAACTGAGATTTAAATGCCGGAGTATATTCATCCAATAAGCAGTCTATCATTTTAATCAAAAATATATTGCTTTTATTTTACAACTTCAGTGGTCAGGATTATGACTGGCAGACTTTATCTTCCAGGGATTTTGAGGGAAATGTTGTATCTCGATATTATTGGCAGATAAACAAAGCTGACATAACGGATCTGTGACAGACGGAATACGTTCGATGCGATGCCTAGTTTGGCACGTAATCACGTTGAATGCCGATAAACCTGGCGATTTTGATTTGTTTCACTCGATTTGCGTATTTTAGTCATACTCTTCGTTTGTTTTGATTAAATTGTTTGTGAATTGTAAAAAATACTTTGTGTTTTAAATGCCTTAAAATAATGAACCGTTTTTGAAAGTAACAGTCTAGAACCACGGGCAACTGAAGTGCCTCCCAATAGTTCTCAGTAGGTATCTAAGGTTTAAGCGGAAAAATGCGTATATGTGAGAGACACGTGTCACTGACACGTGTGAGGGAAGAGCTCCGCGCTTTAAGCCGTGGAGCTCTCACTCACACAAAAATACATTTCAGCTTAAACCAGAAGCACTTTACCTAACTAGCCAAGTCCCTTCACCCGTAGCTATCGAGCAATTGGCCTTGTAAAAAAACAATTGTAATGAACCGAGAAATCCATTTCGAGATAATTATGTTCTTAACTTAATTCCGTTACTCCCATCAAAAAGTGTTACAGGATTACTGGAATATCCGTAAAAATATACAATTGTCCTCTACGGCGTAGTTTGTCAGAATTCCCTTCACCGTTAACCCTTTTCTGGTTAGCGGGAAATATTTTCCCACCAGATATTCAACTTTATGTCTCGGTGATAAAGTCCAAAACCAATGGAAATTTTTATATGCTTATGACCGGAAAAGGGGTTAAGTTGTGGATGGCATGTAAAACTCTCAAGTGACTACAGTTTTTCTGCCAGTCGATGACGCAGGTGTAAGACGGAACTTAAACAAATATTGATATTACAGTTTATTTTAATTTCATAATCGTAAACAACCAGCCTCAAGTACAACCGTGAACAAGTGGCATAATAAAAATATAAGAAGGCAATAAGAAAGTGTCAACTTGCCAAAGGGACTTCCCTTTGGCAAGTTGACACTTTCTTATTGCCTTATTGTCACTTTCTTCAACGTTGAAATCATCGTGTCGATCGATTCGACAATATTATTTTTAGTTGCTAAAATTGCCCTCTGAAATAGCACTGCGGATTGGAGCAATTTAAAAAGCATGTTAAGGTGACTTTTTCGAAAAAGGGTATATTACAGTGTTCAAGATTACTTAAATGACGGGACTGCATGGCGTTAATCTAATCTAACTCAACACAAACCTTGCTGTTAATAATTTTGTAATTATTTATTTCACTTATTAACCATAAAAATATAAAATTGTATTAGTTATGCACAAATATTTTTTAAAGGGAATGTCCACAATGTTCTAGAATATTCCACAATGATCTGGGATGTTCCCGAACATTCCAGACTATTCCTGAACATTCCACAATATTCGAGAGTTTTCTGGAATGTCCGAACATTCGAACCCAAAAATGGATCTTGCTTTATATACCCTTACTATACCCTCGAATGTTCTGTACTATTCTAGAAATTTCTAGAGTGCGAAACTTCCAGCTTTTATATATAAAAGCTTTTGGACTCTAAAAATTTCTAGAACAGTCCAGAACATTCGAGAGTATGGTAAGGGTATAAAGAGCAAGATCCATCGTGGGTTCGTACTTTCGGGAACACCATTATCATAAAGAATAATAGTACGCCGGCGCTGCTTGGGTACGAGCGCGCGCGCACCAACTATGCCTCCAATTCACCGCTAACTAAATAGGAGCATTGATATGTACGAGAAACACTTTGCGGGGGCCGATATCTTTTACCTGAACCGGACTCAATTTGTATCACAGGTTTGTGCGAAGATAAGGTCAATCAAATTAGATAATTGATCATCAAAAATAAACAAAAATCAATAACATTTATTCAAGGAAATTGAACTCTCTCATTTAACATAGAAAAACCTCATATCCACACACATATTACATACCCTCTCTCTCTCTCTCTCACACACACACACACACACAGACACATACACATATACAAACACATACCTTATTATATATAATGTAAAATTACCTTTTATACATATGTTTTATTATCTAAAAATCCTCATCATAATTTATAAAGTATATGTTTCGTAATTGGCATTATCCATATAAATCAGTGTTATTTTTATCGAATTAATTACTTATGCTGTGAAACATCAACAAACAAATAAATAAATAAATAAATAGTAGTTAATGTGACTTCCACAATGAGAGGCTTTAATATACGAGTGTTTCATAATAACAACACACGAGTACTTTAATGCCTAAATATGTACAGTTACATACACTGCTGTATCTCTACATATCATAAGCTCTCTATTTTATTTATTTAAAATGTAACTTTTAATAAGTTCGATTTTAAAATAAGTTCGGCAATTAGCGAAGCGGCCAATTTGCATGGGTATAGTATACTTAGTATTGCTATACAAAAATTTATTTAGCGCCCTGAGACCAGTGCCTGTAGAGAAGTGACATCGCTAAGGATAGCGAGTCGAAGCGATAACTTTTTATGCATGCGATTTGACATTTGGATTCGCTAGGTGACGTCACCTTAGCGATTCCAAATGTCATATCGCATAGAGCTTCTCATCTCTAGGAGGTGTGTAGACACAAAAATTATTTGATTATCTAACTCAATAAAGTTTGTCTTTCCACAGTAAGTGCAACAATATATTTCCGTGGTTGTAGTTTTATGTAATTTTTTACAAAGATTAAAAAACACCCTTATCAGCAGACTTTATATTAAAACAACTATAAATTTTGTAATTAATTATGTAATGTGAGACATCATATTTTCCTTTAACCAGTGTTCTGTATTAGAAATAAAATTGGTGTGAGAATTATTAAGAAATTATTCTAAAATAAATTGTTTGCCAGGTAGCCCATGTTTTGATGTGGAATATTTAAGTGGTGCTTACTCTTCGTCGAAATTGGCAAAAAATTGATACAACAGTACCATTTGTACTTTGTGTTGCCATGTCAAGATATCAAGATTAGTATTGCTACTAAACACTAGGAACCTCTTTCTTACTACTTAGGACGGTGTCATATATTTATTATGTATAATAAATTAAATACTTAATACAAAGCAAGTTTCTAAAGCAGTCAGCAATTTCTAAAATTTTTCTTTTGTCTGCCTTGAGTCAGACATAATAGTAGTTTATGTGACTGCTGCATAATGGAGGGCATTAAAACTCGAGAGTGGGTTTGTGAAACGAGCCGAAGGCGAGTTTCATAATAATATCACTCGACAGTTTTAATGCCTAATTATGTACAGTTACATACACTAGTTTATCTACACACATATCATAAGCTCTCTTTGATGTGTTCAGGAACCGCATGTTTGACCGGCATTCATCATTTCAGCCTGTTAATGTCCACTGCTGAACATAGGCCTCTCCAATCGCACTCCAGCGTGACCGGTCCGTAGCCACCTGCATCCAACGAGATCCAGCGATCCTCACCAGGTCGTCGGTCCATCTCGTAGGTGGCCGACCCACACTGCGCTTGCCAGTACGTGGTCTCCATTCAAGGACCTTTTTGCCCCATCGGCCATCCGATCTTCGCGCTATGTGGCCTGCCCATTGCCACTTCAGCTTGCTTATCCTACGGGCTATGTCTGCAACTTTGGTTATTCTACGGATCTCCTCATTTCTGACTCGATCTCGTAGAGAAATACCAAGCATAGCCCTTTCCATAGCTCGCTGCGCGACATTGAGCCTCTGAAAAAGTCCTTTTGTGAAGCACCACGTCTCAGAGCCGTAAGTCATCACTGGCAACACACACTGATTGTACACCTTAGTCTTCAGGCACTGAGGGATTTTGGACGAGAAGACGTTGCATAATTTACCGAACGCTGCCCAACCTAGTTGGATCCGTCTACTGACCTTTCTCTCAAAATTGGACTTACCTAATCGGACTGCCTGTCCCAGGTATATATATTCGTCAACAACTTCGAGAGTAGAGTTCCCAACAGTTAGTGCGGTGGGTGCAACATGGACGTTGAACATGACCTTCGTTTTGTCCATGTTCATTTTAAGACCCACTTGTTGAGAAACTCTATTGAGGTCATCGAGCATTTTTCCAAAATCTTCAAGCGACTCAGCCATGACTACTATATCGTCGGCAAATCGAAGGTGAGTGATGTATTCGCCATTGATATTGATGCCTAGTCCTTTCCATTCCAGGAGCTTGAAGGAATCCTCCAGAGCAGCAGTAAACAGTTTCGGAGATATTACATCTCCCTGTCTTACTCCTCTCTTTAGGGGGATTTCCTTCGTGGAATGCTCCTGTACTCGAACTGACATGGTGGCGTTGTTATACAAGCACTTCAGCACTTCAACGTACCGATAGTCAATACGGCATCGCTTGAGAGATCTAAGAAAAGCCCATATTTCGACGGAATCGAAGGCTTTCTCATAGTCCACAAACGCCAAGCATAATGGGCGATTATACTCTTTAGTCTTTTGTATAATCTGCCGAAGTGTATGTATGTGGTCTATGGTGCTATAGCCCTTTCGGAAACCGGCTTGTTTTCTGGAAGGAATCGGAAGTCATCGAGCCTGTGTTCGAGACGGTTCGTGATAACTCTCGAGAACAGCTTATAGACGTGGCTCAGCAGTGTTATGGGCCTGTAGTTCTTCAGTAAGGTTTTGTCACCTTTTTTGAAGAACAGTACCACAACACCCCTGTTCCACGCCTCAGGCGTTTTTCCCTCGAGCAAGGTGGAATTAAATAGCTTCTGAAGGACTTTCAGTACCGGCGTCCCGCCCGCTTTCAGAAGCTCTGTGGTAATTCCATCCTCGCCCGGTGCCTTGTTGTTCTTAAGCTGTTTGAGAGCCATCCTAATCTCGTACAGGCTGATGTCCGGGATATCCTCGGTATAGTGTCGGGTTAGCTTGGCTCTGGGGTCCGTCGCCGAGCCAACAGGCTCAGAGGACACAGAGGTATATAACTGTCCATAGAACCTCTCTATCTCCCGTAACACCTCTGACTTGTTCGACGTTACGCTTCCATCCTCGATCTTCAGCTTTGTCAACTGGCTTTGCCCGATAGACATGTCCCTTGCGAACACTTTGGAGCCTTGGTTCCGCTCGATGGTCTCCTTAATACGCTGTGTATTGAAGGAGCGTATGTCGTGTCGCAGGGACTTCATAATCTGTCTATTGAGCTGCCTATAAGACTTAGCGTCAGTGTGACCGGCATTGTGGTTCTGCAATTGTTTAGCTTGTTCTTTAGTACCAAATTCACGCAGGCGGGCGTCGGCGTTCGAAATTTGAATGTCAGTACCAACTTCACAGACAAACTAGGGACGGCACGCGGGTGGGCGTCGGCGTTCGAAATTTGAATGTCATTATGTGTAGAAAAACTAAACATAATGACCATTATGTGTAGTTTTCCAGATAGGAAACGAGTTTTTACCAAGTAGTTTAACATAATGCTGATCGTAACGTGCGGTTTTTGAACGCAGTAAAGAGGGTTTATGATACATGTGTGGATAAATATGTTTATGTCAAGATAAACATTATGGTCATATGACCCTGATATACTGCACTCAAGTTGGTTCAGCCTAATTATGTAGTCATTGCGTTATTTTGCAGATGAGCTGTATTTATAAGGAAATGGACAAGCTATACTCTTTTCACACCAAGTTTGTTCATCGAATCTAAACAGCTAATTATGTCTACTTGTTCAACCCCTTTACAATTAGCCACCAACAAAATATTTGTATTGCATTTGCTACAGTTGTCTACTAAATATGATTTCCTCATATCCCTTGAGATATTTGGGTTTCCCGCCTATTCATGTCACCGATTCACTTTTAACGGTAAGATTTAAATTCATTTTAGGTGGCAAATATCATGAGAATACTAACAATATTAACATGAAGTAAAGATACCGTTACAGTTTAGTGTGGTGTTTATGACATAACTATTTGAGAGTTAACAGAAATAGTTAAGACACACTTAGTGCAGATGTCATCACCTTATCGCTATATATTTTCTATTCACTTCTCAGCGCCTATAGTATATACGTTACTGTTCATAAAGTTGTATGACTCTTGACTCTCTCCTAGGCTATAGGTTGCCTGTCAATCACGCAAATAACGTGTTATACTTATAGGTAGTTGAATAGATAGATACTTCATAGACAGCTTGTACTGTAGGCAGTGTAGTTGGTCTGTGGTATGTACGAATGACAGCTAAATAGCAGCCCATATTTTGGGGCTTAATATAACGATTTATGATGATCACTATGTACAACTTTTCCCGAGAAACATATCGTCGCAGATGAAAAGAAAAATCGTCCCTCAGTACATTGACCCGATGATGATGAAGTTATTAGGGGGACCCTAAATTTTTTTTCGTTTGCTACCATATACGAGGTGACATTTAATTACCTGAATATATTTTGAGGAATGATAATAGGTACTGTAACGATCCCAACATGCACTGTTTAACTAAATCATACAAAATTATCATAAAATCAAGAAAGGTAGTTCGTATCGGTTTGTTGGAGTTTTGGGAATAACTTAAGTAATAAAGTTATAAAATCTGACTGTAAACAAATGTGCACCGATTAGTTTTGTTAGACTTAAAAGAAACATTGACCAGAACCATTTAGCCAAAACTCAGTTCTAAGTATGGCTCATTAGGAAGTAAGTTATTTAGTCTATCACAAAGTCACTCTTATGATCATTCGAGATAATAAAATAAAGGTTATTTATCTTCTGGCCAATTACTTGCACCATGGCAAGAAATACAAAGTTCTGGGTAAGCAAGTCTTAACTTGTAATTTGTTATTTTTTACAATACTCTGTCCTGCAGTAATTCAATGATGACGGTGTAAAAAGGCCGGTACGGCGCGGATGTTTTATTATTTTAAAACGTTGTTGTCTAAATAAAGCCAGGGATCGATGCCATTGTTGGAAACCCACTAAATGAATGCCGTATGACATCTTTGAAATAAATTAATAATAATAATAATACCTTGGGCACTATTTACACACATTGATCTGGCCCAAACTAGGATTCCCTGTATCTTGGTTACTAGACAACGTTACACATACTTATAAATACTATACTAAGATAGATATACAGATATCACTAGGGTACAAACATCCATTTTCATCGAACAAATATTTGCCCCCACCGGGACTCGAACCTGGGACCGTTGGCTTTGTAGGTAGGGCACTGCCGACTCGGCCATTCGGGTCGTTGAAATTAATTAAGCTCTGATAGGTTAGATTAGGCTCATAATCATTCACTGAATCATTGTTTTTAGGTAACATACTAAAATGAGATCCTGATATATTTAATCTTGGTTGCTAATTATTTTATCACCCACTTTGGGCAAGTGTGTGACGTAAAGAACCAAATAAAGTATATAGCGAAAACCTAATATTAACAACATTTTATAGGCGGTGGCGAAAAGTTTCATGTATCAGTATCGTCAGTATCGTTCTATTTCTTGGGGTGGATCTAGGCATGGAAAGAACTAAATAGGCTAACTATTATGCTTGTTAAAATAATAATCCTGATAGCACCATGAGTACATGGGCCAATGAGATGACATAGGGGCGTAGTCTTGAATGAGATTTGGCGATGTGATTGGTCGAGACTGGAAGGGTAGGTAGTAGAGTAGGTAGGTAGCGCCTACGCCGAAAAGCCGGGAATTTGACAGAGGAGACCGGGTTTAGACACGGAACAGGGGAGTCGACAGGGAGGAGAACTTCATCAAGCGGAATAACAGGAAGTGCGGGAGTTTTTCTGGTGCCGGGTGCGAGAGGCGAGACTACAGCGTCAAAAGGCCTTCGCCGAGTGGTGAGTAAAGGTACACGTGGTAGGCATCGGCTGTCGAGTGAAGGATAGCACAAAGTGGTAAGTGTATTTTATTTTGTTACATTTCAGAGATGTGGAGAATTATAATTACATAGCGTCACGCCTTTTCCCATGCGGGGTGGTAGCGGCGCAACTGTGCCCGCTTTGAGCCGGTTATTTCATGCTCCGCCTTGGCTGACAATAAGCCCATCGCCGCAGCTATGGAGTAGTAAAGGTTTCCTCACGATGTTTTCCATCACCGTTAGAACGTCCATATAATGTACTTAAAATGGATTGATTGTCGCATTGGTACATAGTCGGGAGTCGAACCTGCAACTTCTGTGTGAGAGGCAAGCGTGGGACCCATTAGACCACGGAGCTCTTTATTATTAATCTGATTCGAATCCAGAGAACTGATTATCATCCAGTAGTTATAGTTAATAAAATTATCATTAAGTGGCTAGTATGTCGTACATCGGAGTCGAACCTGCATCTTCTATTTGAGAGGCAAGCGTGAGGCCCATTAGACCACGGAGAATTATAATTAATCTGGTTCGAATCCAGATCACTGAGTATAATTCAATAGTTTTAGTTAATAAATTGATCAACGCTTTTAAATTTATTTTAAGAAATGCAAGACGCATTGCTTTGCCGTTTTGAATCATATTTATTGATCTGATTCAGCTCTAGAACGATAAAGTTTATTAGGTTTAACAAGCTCTCGTGGTTGACAGAGGAATAGGCCTAAGCCCACTTTGTCAAGTATTTATTGCAATCCGGTGACGTGTGCCTAATCTTGTTTGTACTTGCTGTGATTTATATTTTACTGTTGTTTATATATCTATCTTTATGTTACGCGTAATTGGGAAGATTCGGGTTCGCGACGTGAACTTGCTTAAAACTATTTGCTATTACGTATCACTCATTTCGTATCGGGCAGACATTTCCAGGGGCTGCGGTCGCGCTTGTTGGCTTAGCAACGCGCCGCTGTACCTGACCATCAGTCAGCTGATCGGGTGAGCTTTGACCTGCTTTCGCGCGGCATCTCAGCGCGCCGAGAACTCCTGTCTGGTTTGATGCACAGTTTACTTAATCTAATTTATTGATTGCTCTTCACTTTAAATACCGGTACCGTGTATTATCAATATTGTCGTTGCTTGTCCTTTTGAACTGTACACCACAAGGCAGTGTCAATATAGTAGAGGTTTCGGTCTTAGTAGGGGCGTATATAATTGTTACTGGAACTTTGAGTTAATTATCTCGACTCGGACTCCTCATTATACTTATCTGAATAACAAACGGAAAATGTTATGTAGGTACAAAGCGTGTAATGATAATCCATAATGCGTAGCACTGTCGTTCGCCTATTTAAATAGCTGCGTCGACATGAGATGCGTGTTACTGGGTTTTCAAAACTGATTAAGGTAGATCTGTCGTCGGCTAGCCGCTTAGGTAGGCATTCCCCATCCTCATATCCTGAATTAAAATTACAGTTGAGTTCTTTGTCAGTTAGCTCATCCTGTAATAATCAAACTGACGGATTAGTTTATTTCCCTTCCTTTGTGTTCTAAATTTCTGTAAAATTAAGCTACACAGGTAACACTTAGTAGTATTGCGTTAATCTACTTGGCACTTGTCTTACGAATGACAGAGCTTGCATTAGCGTTCTTAAAAACCTACATATACTTAATTAATCTAGCCTGCTTCAATTGAAGCTATTTTTGATTGTTTTTTATTACAGATAAGAATTATGCTGTCGGTTTGGTGTTGATTAAAACTTCACTACCTGGTAGCCGGAGTGCCTGTTGGCTATTTGTATTGTATATTGAATTGTAATTTATCCTCTTGTGTGATGTGGTGGTTGTGTCATATTGCAAACTTGGGCGAATAAAGGGATCTGCCCCTTTGTAGGTGGTGTGATTACCTGAAAAGTCTTACAGGGTAGGGGATGTACATATTGTCATGGCGAGTAGTAGTGGTGCCCGATGGCAAGGGAGTAGGTCACGCCGTTACGTAAGAAAGGATGGGAGTATGTCTTCCAAACCCCGCGAATTAAATTATTGCTGGCCGGTTCTCGCGGTTGTCTGAATGGGACAGGTGACCGCGAATACTTCCGAGTCACGTGGCGTTGTTGCAGTTTCATATTGCGGGAATGCTAACGAATTAATATGATTTGCATTCGGTCGAGGAATCACACCCGTAGGGAATATCAAAATAGCTCCAAGTTTGTCATTTGACATAAGTACATGCGTCACTTACGAGTCCGTTAGGCCCTATTGTAGCATCCTGTGCCAATCTTAGGGAAAGCCTTACTCCTCATTAAAGAGAATTCAACAGATCTCGCAACTAGATGTTAATCTAGATGCGAGATCTTTCACTTAGCAATGTTGGTTGGAATTCACAGGTAGATGCGAGGTTTGGGGCATCTACCACTCCCCCCTTCCCCCATTTTTTTTATGACAAAAGCGACAGAATCTAGATTTAGGGAACTGTAATACCTTCTTTAAGTTTATAATTATTCGATGTTTGCCTCGTCCAAGGATCTTTCCAAGTCTTTCTAAACAAATTCTTATGACCAATTACATCACCTCCATCTCAAACTATTATTTTTTTTCTCATGGATTTTCTTTACCTATTTCATGCCTCTAAAAGAATCTGGGTTTGCTGAAACAAAAAATTACACAACGTAGCAAGTCCTACCACAGTAATACGATCACATTTGGCCATTACACTGAGAAACATTACTATTGAATATTTCTGCAATTAACATATGCTTAAAAGCGTTTTGTTAAGTATAGGTTAAAATATAAAAAATAAACATAAAAGGGGGGGATCTTTACAGTACTGTCATCATTATGAACAACTTTTCCCAAGAAACATATGGTTGCAAATGAAAAAAAACGGACATTGACCCGTTCAGCTGATTACAAGTTAATATTATAATTAAATATTTATGCATTCAATATTTGTATGACAGGTGTAAATATTAAAAACTAATGAACAAAGGCATGCTTATTTCTAAAAGAAAACTCTGTCAGCCAACCCAGTGAGGCAAGTAGATAAATAAAGCTATAGAGAACCCATATTTTTTTTCGTTTGCGAACATTTGTTTCTTCGGGCAAGTGGTTCATAATGACGGTATCTATCATTCCCTAAATTATGGAAAAATCAGTGCAATAGCGTGATACGCAGAAAATTATACTTGACGAGGGTACCGCACAAAAAGTCACCGGGACTCGTCGATTTCATAAAAACCCACTCGAAGCCACTTAAAGATGTAAAAGCTAGAAAAAAATCGAACCCACATCGCTCCGACGAAAACCAACAATTACTTACGTTCACGCTCCCGTGAACTGTCCATTGAGTAGAAAAATTGGATCCAGAGACACCGGAAATAAAAACTTTATTTGGCTGCCCGTACAACTCGAATTGGATCAATTTATTTCAAATGATAAGCTGCGGGAGTTCAGGCAAACAAATGTTGCTGTTTGGTTTAGCGGTTTGTTATTATTTCAATTGATTATCCTTTCGAGGACGTTGACCTTGCGAATCTGCCACACATTTTCAACCTTCTGTCTTGGTAACAGCGTCCAAAACTAATAAATCAATTCCGACACCATATCATGTCGGTGGGATCTCAGTGGTTAGTAATCAGTCTCCCGCCCCACGCCAAGGTAAGAGGTTGATTGGATCAGAGGTTTGTGGTGCCATGGATACTAATAGAGGTAGAATATATAGAGTAACAAGCCCTAAAGATTGTGAGACGTTAATTTTGCTGCCGATGTGTAATTATAAGAAATAAATATAGCCCATTACGGCATAGGCCTCTAGTCTACACGAATAGGAGCTAACAATAGTACATTGTTGTCCAGGTAAAGAAAGTAAGCAATAGATGGACGAGTTAGTTATGCGATTCCATTTATTGCACTTTCTACCGAGGCATTTACTTTTGCCTGCTTTTCACGCTTAATGTAAGGAAATAAAACAGGTTGAGTACACAGTATAATACACAGTTTAATTAAAAGTAATATTGATGTTCGCATTAGGGCAGTTGTTGAAAGACAAGGAAATGTTTTTGTGTATTTTGTGTCATTTCGGCCGGTATGGAGTGTGATGCCGACCGAAAATAATCGACCAATAGCAGAGTAGAAAGTAAAAAAGGCCGCTAAACACTACATTTTACTTTGCAAATCTACATTGTTTGACTGTTTTTGAATTGTACTACTAAGAACTACTTTCTACTCTCATTTCAATCCATCTTTGGCCATATTTCCGAGCAGTGGCGTGAAAAGTTTATCAGTAAGGGGGCTCCCCGTAAGAGAAACTGGGATTACATTTTACGTTGGTCCGGTACCGTTCGCGTCTGAGTCCGCCTCGCACTTGGCCGAAATCATATCCGACTGCACGGAAGTAAAATATGTGCGGAGCGGAGCTACGGGCAAATCGGCACGTATGAATAAAAAAGACAAATTGATAGATCAACAGACATGCTCGTTGTTGCTATATCATTTTGGAAGGCGTTTAAAAAATAATTGGAAAAATATGTTAAATGACAATAACTCACTGTTTTCAGAATTTTTCCTTCGTGTACGCATCATTTATCAACTGGATGCCAGAGAACACCGGCGAATTATAATCTCAAATATTCAAAGCGTCTATGAACATCACAATATCAAAAAAAATCTAATCAAACAATATATATTATAAAAGGAAGTGTAAAATGTGTGCGCTTAAACTCAGAAATCAGTCCCTAAGTATATGTAAATATCTATTATTGTAAAGAACTTTGGCTTTTTTTTATTCGTGAAAGTAGAGCCATTTTGATACAAACCAAATAATATTGTATCTTACACCTTCTAAATACTTTATAAGTACTAAAACATAAAAATAAAATAAAAAACCTGCGCCACAATAAATGAAACTTTTAGTCTAAAATTTGGTGCATTTGTTTTGTTGATAACTTCGAATACCAGAACCAATTTTAATAAAATATGGCTAAGAACCATCGCAGTAAAGTCTATTATCATTAGAGATAAGAAATGTGCTTTTGTTAATTCTGTTTTTGGTGTATGTACTTACTACCTCTATATTAACATACTTTATAAGAAAATCTAAACATAACATATTTAGAAAAATTAACAGAATTACAGAATAATAACTTCCTAGGTACTAGGTATAAATCCGAAAAAACAAGTGCAGCTTAACCTGTCTACTCGCGTATGAACACCTAGTATGGACTTGCATTAAATATGGGGTCTACCCTTACTATCCGTTGATGTACCCGACATTGTTTATCTTGGGCATGGTTGGCTTCAATGAGCTCTGGGTGAGGAGGGATCTCACATTGGTGGTCTACATTTGGAAGGTGCTAAGAGGTAAAATTACGAATGCGGATATACTACAGACACTTTGGCTCTGTGTACCGGATAAGTACGTACGGCGGCGCCGGCGGCCGCGGCTGCTGGCCGTGCCGCAAGCCAGGACTAACCTGCTCAAGGAAGCGCCCTTCACGCGCGCGCTCTCGACTCTAAACGCGATCGCGGACCGTATTGATCTGTTCTCCTGTGCTCTGAATGAATTTATAAGGATTGCTATGTTCATTATAAGTTATTGATTTATTTAACTATTTACTTAAATACAGATACTTACTAGTATTATATTAGTGTAATGAGGCATTTATTATATGTAAATTTAAATTAGCTCCGCTATCGCATTAGGTTAAGCCTGTAATGATAGTTGTAAGAGTTGGAAATAAATAAATAAATAAATAAATCGCGTATGAACACCTAGTATGGACTTGCATTAGTATGGGGTCTACCCTTACTATCCGTTGATGTACCCGACATTGTTTATCTTGGGCATGGTTGGCTTCAATGAGCTCTGGGTGAGGAGGGATCTCACATTGGTGGTCTACATTTGGAAGGTGCTAAGAGGTAAAATTACGAATGCGGATATACTACAGACACTTTGGCTCTGTGTACCGGATAAGTACGTACGGCGGCGCCGGCGGCCGCGGCTGCTGGCCGTGCCGCAAGCCAGGACTAACCTGCTCAAGGAAGCGCCCTTCACGCGCGCGCTCTCGACTCTAAACGCGATCGCGGACCGTATTGATCTGTTCTCCTGTGCTCTGAATGAATTTATAAGGATTGCTATGTTCATTATAAGTTATTGATTTATTTAACTATTTACTTAAATACAGATACTTACTAGTATTATATTAGTGTAATGAGGCATTTATTATATGTAAATTTAAATTAGCTCCGCTATCGCATTAGGTTAAGCCTGTAATGATAGTTGTAAGAGTTGGAAATAAATAAATAAATAAATAAATAAATAAATAAATTTTAATTTACCTACCGTCCACTCGCGCATGAACACCTTGTACTGACTTGAAATAATATTTATATTCATTTTTATAAAATTATTACTACTACCCACTATTCTTTTTTATTACTGGCAATATTGACCTGAAATAGAAGAAAAAAATGCCATCTCTCTTTTGGCTTTTTATAGCCATATATATATTTTTTAAGGCTATTTAGAGGGTTAAACTTCTCAGAAGATAACGAGACCTGGAAAAAGCATTTGTTTGAGTGCTTCCATCCGTATAAGACTTGACTAAGTGTTAGACGGGTCTATGTAGGTTAAGTCAGTGTAGTGTATTCTAGTCAAGAAGCCCATTGGCTGGCCCTATGCACGTACACAATCGTAATTCACAGGTCTCGCCTTCTTTCCTGTAGAACAGAGTAGCTAATTAATTGAACGAGCGAGCGAAGAGCTCCATTTCGACAAGATAGGCCGATTTTGTTTTCGTCTGTCACTATATATGTATATCAGTTCCGGTCTAGTGGCCACTTTTTTCAAGCGATCCTTACGAAACTTGGCACACCTGCTTCTTGTTTTTTTGTGGGGGCATAGTGGGAAGTTTTCTGTGGCGTTATTTATGAACGCATCGAGACTATTTTTGGATTTAACATGAAGTATTATATTCTTCACAGGTTGTTGTGAAAACAATGCCATAAAAATGGGGGCTAAAAGGGGAAAAACCGGAAAGCCTCAATTTTGAACCATTTTTTATGGAAATAAACTTTCCTGGAATAAAAGTATTTTTGCTGTCGAGAGCTAATTGAAACGAGTTTGCAATTTCTGCACCGCCCTTGGCACCCAAAATGTTTTTCAACACACTTGTAAGGAAAAAAATGGAAAAAATGAAACTTCTACCTAATTTCATATTTTTCTTACAGATCAAACTCGAGAGCGGCTGAACCGATTTCGCTGTTATTTGAATTGAAATGTTCGTAAAAGTGCCGGGGGTGTCGGAAAAATGTGAAAACAGGGAATTTCGATAGTTTAATTTTTGGGTTATTTTCTTAGTTGTTTGTCAATTTGTTTACAGATTACCTACAACATGGCGGCCAAAGTTTCTGCTTGCATAAAGAAGGATGCAACCTCTTTGCTTGCTTGTCACAGATATATTGTCTATGCATCTCACTCGTAATGGACAAATAAAAAGAGACAAAATATTTTAAACCTTTTTGCTTTGGTCTCGTTTTGGACCTAAAACGCTTGGCGACACGTGACCATTGGCATTTCTTTAGCAACTGACTGTTGATGGAGCTAAACGACCCCATACCTCTATCAAAATCTCTGCGTTTCTTCTGCGATCTTGGACCTGGAAATACCTGTACCAAAATCACTGCGTATTGTATTTGTACTATTTTCTACTTGGAGCTGGGAATTCTCAACCTTCTTGCACTAGGTATCTTGGCGTTACGTTGAGTAAGTTTACCTATAAAGAAGCGATGGCTTGGGAAGGTGCCCTTTGATTGAATACGCCCAACGAGCGTAGCATGGTACCTGCTGGAGGAGGTACCCATAAGTTTATTTATTATATTGTTGCGAGACTGGAAGTTGCGTGTGGTACCAGCTAGATTTTCTTTAAAAGTGAGGGTGCGGTCCAGAGTGACGCCAAGGAACTTAGGAGTAAAGTTATGGTTTAGTATGAAACTTCTAAGTACTACTTAAAGCTAGCGTATGTCTAGTTGGTTGTGCAGATGGAAACAGCCGACCTCTGTTTTGACTCGAAAAAACCATATTCTGAGTAATGAGGCAAATGACATCGGCGTAAATGAATTTTCTCGGTTTGGTAGATAGCAGGTCGTGGATGAAAAGATTGAACGGAGCAGGTGCCAGTACGGAGCCCTGACGGAGACCATTGCTAAGTTTTCTCGCATCACTAACTTTGAAACCGAGGTGGACTCAAAGTCCACCTCGGTTTGCTTTCCCAACGCTATTTCAAAAATAGCGTTGGGAAAGCATGTTCGATATGAAATCTACGATTTGGATGTTTGGGACTGTAGGTAGTAGTTTAAAAAGCAGACCTTCTATCCAGACACTATCATAGGTAACCGTGAGGTCCATAAACACCGCGCCGGATTCGAGTTCCTTTTCAAAGCCTCCTTTTATATGTGTGGTTAAGGCCAGAACCTGGTCCGCGCAACTTCGGCTACGTGTGAAGCCTGTCTGCTCGACTGGAGCCACCCGCTCAATAAAAGGTGCTATAGTGCTTAGCAGGACTCTTTTCAGAAGTTTGTAGCAGTTGCTTAGTAGCACTATTGGACGGTAGCTGGAAGGGTCTTCCTCTGTCTTTCCAAATTTCAATAGAGCAACCACTTTTAATTGCTTGAATATTTTTGGGAGTTTGCTTTTTGATAGAATATTATAAAAGAAGCAGGAGTGTCAGTGTCAGTTTCGTAGTTCTATACGTGATTTTACCGTTGACTTGTGAGATCATAATACAGAATGTAAGGGACACAGCCACAGATATATAATAAGATATGGACACAGCTACGCGTCAGTCTTCATTTTCTTTTCTTACCAAAATAAATTCTGTCCCTTACGTCCCGTATTTTTAAGACACTTGTCAGATTTGAAAGCGTTAGGCCCAAGCTTTTTCAGGAATTCTTTTTAGATTCCATCCCCTTGCTTTGCTTCATCAAGCTTTTTGGCCTGGAGGCTCTTAATGGTGGTGTGTACTTCCTCAGGTGTGAAGGGCCTGGCCAGGTGGGGTCTTGCACAAAGATGATCTTCAGTTGTTTTATCTTCTTCTTTATTTTATTTGTCTCCACTTTGTCTCCCTTTGCTCTGGATACGAAAACTATCATGTTTGCTATGTCATTTGGATGGATTGCAGAGATAGGTTGTGGAGCTGAGAGCTTTCCCGTGAGTTTATTAAGTACTCTCCACGCTTTTCAGCTGGAACGCATGCAGTCCATGACGGTGTCTTGCCATTTTTTAGAGCGGCCGGCATCCAGGGTGATTACCTAATAGCTCTTAGCTGGTCGTTCTATCTCTAGTTTTCTGGAACTCTTTAAACAGCCGATCGCTTTCGACGCTCCAGCCCGGGAAGTATTCTTTCCTAAAACCTCTACAAACGCGGGATTTCGCACAGGTTAACACTAGCCCCGAAAATCGGTTGTAGTTGATTACACTACGATACATGAAACAGACTGCCGCAGCGACCTTGGCTGTGAAACTTGGCCAATCTGCGTGGTTCAAATTCCAACGACGGAGGAGCTGTTAATTAAAGGTATCTTCGTGCCCACCTACAAGAGCACTGGCCTGTGCTGGCTGTTAGGGAAGTCTTTAAGAACAACTCGGTTGGTAGGGAGGGGATTTACAGCATTGTTTGTGGTGACAAAGGTGAGGTCTGGGTTGTAATCCCTTTTCCAGCGAGCCAAGTAGAACGTGCAAGGATAGAGATCCTTGGCATCAAATACCAAGTGCAGGTAAAGTGTTTCAGCCCACTGGGCAAAGATCAGTCCGTTCGATTCGTCAAAAGAGTTGCACCATTGCATATGGTGGCTGTTGAAATCGCCAGTGCAGATGCATGGGTATTCTAAGGCTGGGGGACCGCCATTAACCCAGGTTGTAAGCGGTGGTTAGTATTTGTTGGCTATCTTGTAGTCTGCGACTTGAATGACGATGATAAAGTTGTTGGATGTTTCGCCAGTGTAAACGACGGTCGGAGACTCCAAACGTAAACAGATATAGGTTGTGATGCCGTTTTAAGGGGTGTTTAACAGTTTGAGCAGAATGAATTCTGGTATTCTGATCATCCTTGGTGTTGGTTTCCTGAATATTCAGGACGTCGATCTTATGCTATATGAGAAGTTTCGAGATGTATTCACATTTTTATTTGCATATACCCTCTACATTGATCTGGCAGATTCGGACGGAAGGTTCGAGCTCTCTGGCCTGATGGGTCTTAAAAGGCCATCGCAGTATCCGAACATCGTGGGTTTGATGTCATTTGGTTTGACTGTATGTTGCTGCGTGGCTATCAGAATAAGCAGTGCAACAGCCAGAAGTTTATTACTCTTTAGCACCACCCAGGGGACATGTACAGGGATTCTAAGGGTGGTTTTCCTGCTGACGCGAGTAATCATGGCCATAAATTTATTGGTATGCCCATTTTCTTCGCCATTTTGTTTTATTTGTTTATCGGTGAAAACTGGACTGTGCCTATCTTATCGGAAAAGATCTTTAATTGCAGGTATTTGTTTTGTGCTTAGTTCTTTGTCATTATGATTCATAATTGCTCATTCGAATGATAATAAATAATATTAAGTTTTCATTATATTTGATGTTATTTCTGTAAATAAGTTACTCAATTTCTATCCACTTCCGGTTTCAATGAGCAAAAAGTTTCGTTAACCTGAGTACATAGTTCAATACTGACATACTACAAACATAAAAGTCTTTTTTAATGTTTCGATGTAGGGCCTTGAATATAGTCCTACCTAGTAGTCATTATTTCATCATTAAAAATTGAAAAGGTGTACTCGTACGAAAGGCTGTCGTTCTACGTTTTTCCGTGTGCAATGGTATGGAACCATTCGTGTGCGGGTCCGACATTCTCTATAATGGTTCAAGTACGCTATAGTACTCCAAAACTAATAATGCGCTTAGCCGCTGTTCGTTAAGAGTCGTATTTCTATATAATCCCACGTACAGAGCACATGTGCAGTCGGCGTCAATGCTCAACCGCCCGTAATTACTTTCAATTGTTTACACATGACATTGACTCCTATTTCCTTAAAAACGGTACAAATAGGGCAAACACAATTATATTATTCGGATGTTTTCGGGAATACGGTTAATGGCGATTTCTAATCGCAGTATCAGTTTTGTAGTTCTATACGTGATTTTACCGTTGACATGTGAGATCATAATACAGAATGTAAGGGACACAGCCACAGATATATAATAAGATATGGACACAGATACGCGTCAGTCTTCATTTTCTTTTCTTACCAAAATAAATTCTGTCCCTTACGTCCCGTATTTTTAAGACACTTGTCAGAATTAAAATAACTGTGAACTGAGTATATGTGGTTATAGCCTACACCTTTGGCAAGTAAGCTACTTCAAGAACTCCACCGTTGAATTCATAATAATAATAATAAAATTGCAAAAAAAATATGTATCTATGATAACTGCAGGGTTTCGCCTGACAAAATGTCGGTGCCAACCTGTACCTCTACCACCCCACATGGGTCAAAGGCCATATAATCATAAGGCATCAAAGATGGAACTCAATCTCAAGTCAATTTTAAAGTTGACTGATGACAAGTTAAGACCATCGTTGAACCAAGATTAGTGATTTACCAACATTTATCGTTCAAGCCTATACGATTCGTAGGTACCCACATATTTTCAACTTCATTGCATAACATTCCTACCATATTTTCAACTTCATGACTTGGTAATAAATTCTAAAACCAATGAAAATTGCTCGCGTCTTATTAAGGGTTAAAAAACTATATGTGGTCCTAGTACCTTTTGTACAATATTTGGACAAGTATTGCTGTAACAAGCAAGTACACCTCTGCTTATACTTCAAAATATCTCCGTGCAACTTCTTAGAACTCCTTGCTCTCTTAGTACTAAAGCAAAAATTGACGACCTCTGTGGCGCAGCGTTTGTGGCTCTGCCTACCATACGAGAGGTTCCGGGTTCGGTTCCCGGCTGGGGTTAAGAAAAAAACCCGGACATGGATGTTTATGTGTGTGACGTCGATGTGTCTGGTTCCCATGACACAGGGTGGATACCCTAGGATTATTGGGGGGCCAGAAGCAATATATACACATATGCCTAAAAACTGTTTAAAACAGTGTTAGTTAACAAGCAAATGTTTATGTGACAGATGACAAATTTCTAACCAAGTTTTTTTTATATATAGAATGGTTTAATGTTGTTTGTAGACTGTGGAAGCGGCTGTCAGCGAATTGTCACCTTTATTTATAATGTTTTAAATATCTACTTTCTTGTTTACGAATATATAGCCGGAAATAAACTAGGAACAAATTTCCTCCAAAAGATCGCTGCTAGTTGATAGTTGACAGCTGCTTAGTGTCCCGAAACATGCCCCGCGTATGCCGAACCTTATTTTACTATAGTAGAATGTCTCAGGATAACTGTCAACTGTCACGTGGCAGCGATATGTTGAGGGACATTAGTCCCGTAATTTATCTGAGGGTTAACTAGGGGTAAATCGACTACAGATGCAGGTATTACCCTTATATCTCATATTTATTCTGCATGGGAAGCCGCACAGGATGCTATCGGTGTTTTTTGCGATATGTCGAAGGCATTTGATTGTGTTGAACATGACACGTTACTAATTAAATTAAATCATTACGGAGTTAGAAATAAATCGTTGGATCTACTAAGATCATACCTAAGCAATAGAATTCAAAAGGCAGAAGTCAACGGCGTTAAATCTGATGGATCGGGGGTAAAAATTGGCGTTCCACAAGGTTCCATATTAGGCCCTTTCTTATTTCTGGTATATATTAACGATCTGCCTTTTATGGTGGAGAAATTGACTAACATAGTGTTGTTTGCTGATGATACTTCACTGGTCATCAAAATTGAAACACAAAAAGAAGATTTTGATGATGTCAATAGAGTATTATCTTTAACCTTGAATTGGTTCACAGTTAAAAATTTATTGTTAATTGCTGGTAAAACCAAATGTAACAAATTCTCACTTCCAAATGTCAGGCAAGTTGGGACCGTTTTAGTGTTGGACAGCAATACGTTAGAATTAGTAAATGACACGAAGTTTCTTGGAATAACCATTGATAACAAATTGCAGTGGGGACCCCACATAGAAAAATTGGCTGGTAAATTAAGTTCTGCGGCTTACGCTATTAGGAACATCAGACAAAACACGGATGTGGCTACATCTAGGCTAGTATTTTAGTTACTTTCATAGTGACATGTCCTATGGTATCTTGTTGTGGGGAAAGCAGCGGATATTGAAACTATTTTTATTTTACAGAAAAGAGCTATTCTATCAATTTATAATTTAAAACGCACAGACTCCTTAAGACAGCTTTTTAAAGAAATTGACATACTAACTGTAGCTAGTCAATTTATTTTCGAAAATATAATGTACGTTCGCAAGAACCTTACAAAATTTCCCAAACTTAGCGATAGCTGTAATGTTAACCTAAGAAATAATCACAGACTACTTGCGCCCCGGTTTAGACTCGCGAAGGTGAGCAATTCTTTCAAGGGTCAATGCATTCTCTACTACAACAAGATAGAACCTCTGGAGACCTCGAAATTGCCATTTGAGCAATTTAAAATCCATGTTAAAGCGACTTTGTCGAAAAAGGGATATTACAATGTTCAAGATTACTTAAATGATGGGTCTGTATGGGGTTAATCTGGCTCAACACAGACCTTGCTTTTAATCATTTTGTAATTATTTATTCCTGCTTATTAATTATGATAATGACTAAATATTATATTTTGTATTAGTAAAGAATAAGCAATTTTTAAAAAGAGATCTAAAAATCAATTTGTGGGAGTTTCTACGCCCTTCTTCTCCCACAGTGGTCCAATGTAGAGAAGTGGCAAAAAATGACGATTGCTAAGTATATGTAAATATCTACAGTAATAAAGACATTTGGAATTTGGAATTTGGAATTTCGAATTTAAGTAACTCACATCAATGCCGCCAAGATAGAAGTTTAAGGCCAGGTTTCTGACGAAGACGCCGCTGAAGTTGCCGAGGCTGACGCGAACGCTGCCGTTCACTCCGACGTTCTTGATGGCAACGCTGCAAATAAAGTTTGAAATATTTAAGATGCATGGAATAGATTGAATACATCAGCTAATCAAGTCAATTAACTCAATTTACCATTAAATATGACGGCGATATATTGTTGTTGTTGCACCTTCCGATTACAATTTCAGCAAAATCCTCCTGCTCCAAGATTTCAGAAGATGCCAATAAGGAACACATTGTCACGTTGAAACAATATGGATATGAAGTACTACATACTACACTCGTACTGGTGATGGTGGCGTCTAGGTTAGCTTTTCCTGTTATAAGAGAAAATATGATAGAATTGTCAGGACTGGGGTAGGTGGCGTTGTAAATATCAGCTGATTGCAATGGGAAGACCTTGAGAAATGCTCTTTAGTTGGACCAAGTGGACAAATGCTTGGCTCTAAGGCCCTATGTCCCTATTGAAGTTCAAACTTTATAAGTAAAGTAAGTCTATAAAGATGTCTATTAAGAGTCTATATGTGAAATTGGTTCATAAAAAGGGCTTCTTCATATGCGGCTGTGTTGTTTTGCGGAGTTATAAACAGTGACAGAGCGTGAGATCTCTCAGGCCTATCCGAAGACAAAAATTTAAAACGATCTCGTAAGAAGCCAGGGTAGCGAGGACTAAATAAGATGTTGAAAAGGTAGATGAGGATGTGAGATTCCCGACATAGACGGATTCTAAGCCACTTCAACTCCCTGCGATGCTCCGAGACGTGGTCATACTTGCGCAGGCCGAAGACAAACCGAATCCCGAGGTTTTGAAATCGCTCGAGTTTGCTCAGTTGTTCAGAAAAAATGAGAAATTTGGATAAAATATTGTTAGGATAGATGATATTGGTGTAGTCATCAGCTGGCGCATGGGGCGCTCGTGCCTATAAATACGAGCGCAACTGGGGGTGGAAGTCTCAGCACGACACACTCGTCGTTCGCCGCTTGACCGATACGCCCGTGCATCGGTCGCTGTCTCGAATCGTGCGTCCCTCTCGCGCTCACGCGCGCGTCCCTCTCGCTATCGGGACCAATGAGAAGTGTTAAAACATTCCAATCAAAGAAAACCAAGTGCCGGATTACAGTGAGTGAGTGTACCGCTGGAGGTTTGATTTCGCCTGAGGTGGGTTACGTGTACTACACAGTAGGCACACAACACACGCAGGCACACACGCCTCCCTGCACTAGGCAGGGAGGGAGATCGTCCCCTCCTCCGGTGACAGGCATTTATTGTTTCCCCCCCACCTGTTAGTGCAGATTAAGATGGAGCAGGAGATTTATGAACTCCGGCTCCGTAACCAGGCGCTGTCCCAAGAGCTCAGCCAGCTCCATGCCGAGAGAGAGTCGTGGACTAACTCCCAAGGTTTGTTCTCGCAACAAACCTTGTTTGAGCGGTCGCCGGCCTCTCCGCCTGAGAGCGAGCTGACGAATAACAATCAAGACCCCATCATCATCCCCCTTGAACAGACCCTACTGACCAGCCGCCCGGTTAATACCCCCAACTCCAATGAAGTCGCAATGGATCAGGTTTACTCTGACCCCAGGAATTCTTTTGATGGTCTCACCGAGGAAGGAGATGCTTCCGCCTCGGATGAAGACAATTTCAACCCCGCTAGGCCACGCAGGAAACGTGCCTCTAAGAGGCCTCCTACTCCAATCATTGGTCCAGAAAACTCCCTCGCCAAGGTCGGTCGTCCGTCCAAGGCCACCCCTACTCCCTCCGCCGTAGCCAAACCCTTGCCAGCGCCCTCTGTAGCTGTCCCGGCTACAGTCCCGGGCACGCGCAAAGCGCTGCCACCCAAGATATGCATAAAAAACAAAGAGATGTGGCTAAAAATTGATGGAGCGCTCAAAGAGCGCAAAATCAACTTTGTTAGGGCCACCAACACCACTCATGGGATCCTAGTCCAATTACAGACCTCAGACGACCACCGGGCTCTGACTAAATTCCTGACCGCCTCTAAAATTGAGTACCACCATTGGACTCTACCGGAGGATAGAAGACTTCGGGTGGTTGTCAGGGGTCTTCCAAAGGAGATTGAGAGCGAGCAGGTCATGGATGACTTGAAGGCGAAGAACATTCCTGTGCACGAAGTGCACAGGATGTACAATGGTCGCTCCAAGCTACCGTACGACCTGGTGCTGGTTGTGGTCGATCTGTCACCACAGGGGAAGCAGATCTTCCAGGTTATGGAGATCTGCCACATTTCAGGGCTTAAAATTGAAAACCCTCATAAAAAAAAATAAGCCGCTCCAGTGCTTCAACTGTCAGTTGTTTGGCCACTCGGCCAAGAACTGCCATAGGAAAGGCCGCTGTGTTAAGTGCCTGGAGGACCACGCTCCGGGGGCTTGCACACGCCCAACCGACCCCAAGGAGTCTGACGGCCCACCTGGGTGCGTCAACTGCGGTGTGCTTGGTCACACCGCAGCCTACGGAGGTTGTCCGGCCCGACCTAAGCCTCGCCTATCAGGACGGGCGAAAGCCCATGCCCCAGCCCCAACTAATGTAGGCCAGGCTCATCCTCGCCCGAGCCACAATGCCTGGGCTAAGCCACTTAGTTGGGTTCAGGGTTCAGCGGTCAATCACACCAGCTTCCCTCCTCTTCCCCCTTCTAGGCAGTACCCCTCTACTCCCAATTCATCCGCTGTGGCTAACAAGCCAAGCAAAATTCAAACAGCTCCAGCTGATTTATCAACTAGAGCCATGCCCCTTAACTCAACAAGACCCCCTCCACCACCGATAGAAACTAGGGACTATTTAACAGACCTACTGACCATATTGGACAGAATAGACCCTGATGAAATTGATGAGTTTTTACTCAAAATTGATACTGCAGCACTAAAGCAGGACCCTGCTGCTGCCTTGCGAGCCTGTCAAGCTCACAGATCATTGATTTCGGCGATCAAAGGCGTTCTCAGGAACCGTAATGTCTTTTCTCCGTAATGGATACCACACCCGGTAGGATTAAACCTAGTGCATTGAGATTGGCCTTTTTTAACGCTGATGGCTTGAAGAGACAAAGGGACTTAGTATCCGCCTTCCTATCAGACCACCAAATTGACATTCTCCTTGTACAGGAGACTTTCCTTAAACCCCAACACAGAAACCCCAACATTTCTAATTATAAATTGATTAGAAATGATCGCACAAATGGAATTCGTGGGGGCACGGCAATCTATTATCGGAGAAGCCTGCACGTCTCCCCGTGTGACTGTCCACCGCTTCAAAACATAGAAGCCTCAGTTTGCCGAATAGCAATGAGGGGTCATCAAACTATTACTATCGCCTCATGCTACCAAAGACAGGGCTCAACAGACAGTCTTAGGCAACTCAAGGAGGCTGACATCTCCTCCCTTCTTAGTTTGGGTGATTCCGTCATCATTGCGGGTGACCTCAATAGCAAACATGTCGATTGGAACTGTAGAGTGACAAACTCAAACGGTCCTCTCTTAAAGAAAGCCACCGAGAAATTTGCTATTGAACTACTAGCCCCAATGACTCCTACGCACTTTCCTAAGAACAACCCGGACTCGGAAGGTGACATCCTCGATATTATGCTTCTTAAAAACATTCTTCTCCCAATAAGAGGGATAGAAGTATTCCATGAACTGATATCCGACCATCGCCCCGTGATATCTATACTTGGTGATATTGAACCCCGCCCGCCCGCCATAAAATCAACCATAGACTGGACTTTGCTCCACAACACATTTAAGAGAAACTCCCCCTCCGAAGAATTAGAAAGAATCCCACAAGTCATCGATTCTCAATCTGATGTTAACATAGCTATAGAGTCGCTGACTTCGCACATCCAGAAGTCAATTCAAGCCTGTACTAAGCCGGTAAACTCATCTGGTGATAGTAGGTGGAGATTACCTGAGGATATACGCGACCTCATCCGTGAGATGCACGCTGCCACCAGAGCCTATGATAACTTCCCGAGCACTGACAACAAAATCGCAATGCGTCGTTCCCAGCAATTAGTTAAAACTGCCATCAAAAATCACAAATCCCAGAGATGGGATCAACTTCTGGTAGAGCTCACCCCAGATCATCAGGCTTACTGGAGGTTAGCGCGCACTCTCAAATCGGACGCGGTCGTGGATATCCCAGCCCTCTCCAAACCCGACAAATCACTAGCTTTCGAGGATGCTGACAAGGCTGAGTGTCTGGCTGACAGTTTAGAGGGTCAATGTTCATTGTCAAATGAACCTTTTGACCAATCCCACGTAGACCTGGTGGACTCTGAAGTAGTCAGACGCTCATCACTTCCCCCTCAAGATACTATCGAGCTAGTTAACATCGATGAGGTCAATCTTATTATCAAGGAGCTTCACTCCAATAAAGCCCCTGGCTCTGACGGAATTGCAAACCGGGTTCTTAAGAACCTCTCCTACCCCCTTCTAGTCCTATTGGTGACCATTCTGAATTCCGCCATTGCCACCTGTATGTTCCCGGATGCATGGAAGGAAGCTGATGTGATAGGAATTCATAAACCGGGTAAAGATAGATCGATACCAACCAGTTACCGCCCTATCAGTCTCCTTAAATCCTTTGGCAAGATCTATGAGAGGGTGTTAAACAGACGACTGAAGGCAATAGCCTTCGGTAGAGGCCTCGTTCCAGACGAGCAGTTTGGTTTTAGAAACGGTCATTCCTGTGTCCACCAGGTACACAGGATCACCGAATTTATTTTGGACGGTTTCAATCAAAAGAAGCCGAAAGGAACGGGTGCCTTATTTTTCGATGTGGCTAAAGCGTTTGACAAGGTTTGGCACAACGGCCTGATTTACAAGCTGTACAACTTGAATTTCCCTGACAGACTGGTTCTTATTATCAGAGACTTTCTCTCTAATAGGAACTTTAGGTATAGAGTGGAAGGCACTCACTCTAGACCTCATCCAATTAAGGCGGGAGTCCCACAAGGCTCTGTGCTCTCGCCTCTCCTATTCTCACTCTTCACTAGTGACATCCCCAAACATCACAACGTACAGCTTGCCCTCTTCGCCGATGACACAGCTCTCTATTACTCTGGTAGGAATAGAGAAATAGTCATTAAAAGGCTCCAAATAGCCGCCACTCTCTTGGGCGATTGGTTCAAGAAGTGGCGGTTTGAACTCAACCCAGAAAAAAGCCAGGCTATATTCTTCTCCCGCTTCACACCACTCAGTGAGTGGTCTCGTTTACCACAAATCTCCCTGTTTGGTCGGGCTATTCCATGGACTCGCCAAGTGAAATACCTTGGAGTGACACTGGATAGCCGTCTCACCTTCGGACCGCACATAAGAATTGTGAGGAATAAAGCCAAATTCGTTTTAAGCCGGCTTAACCCGCTTATTCAATCCAAGAGCAAACTCTCCTTACGCAATAAGCTAAGATTGTACTTAGCTTGCGTCCGTCCTATTTTTACATATGCTAGTGTGGTGTTTGCGCACGTGGCCAAAACCCACCTAGATACTCTCCAAACCCTCCAAAATAAATTTCTCCGTCGAGCCACGGGTGCCCCGTGGTTTGTGCGAAATTATGATCTCCACAAAGACCTGAAAGTGCCTACCATCCGCGACTTCATTAAGAAAGCTTCTACTCGATACTTCGATAGAGCTCAACATCACTCTAACCCCCTTATTCGTTTCGCGGCTGACTACGCTGCAAACCCCGAGGCAACCCAACCGAGAAGACGCCCCCGTAACATCCTTTTAGACCCGGAAGACGCCATTACGGCGCAATTAAATTTACTGTTACCCCCGGACACAGACAACCCCGACCCGACTCTTCCCACCCGCCCCTTATACATCCACCGCCCGCGCACGCGCAGGCGGAGGCGGCTAACAAGAACACCCGCACCAGACACTGCACAAGCCGAAAGCACCCCACATGACGCCGTACACTCTACGCCGGCACAAGTCACACTTAGACGCAGCGACACACCTTAGTTGTGCCCGGCTACGTTAAATCACACCACTCACCACAACCCTCTCAGGTTGGGCCTCTCCCCCGGTAGGGCACGCACTCACGTGAAACAGAACAATTGTGGCGGGGACTATCTGTTCCGCCCCCCAAGGCAAAGTTTTTAAAGACAAAAGTCTAAAACAAAAAAAATCAAGTCCAAAAAAAGTGGAAGTCTCATTTGCTCGTCTGCGCTCGGTGGCGCTGGTACAGGGTTCGGTGCTCAACGCGTTCGGCTGGTGAGATTGTTCCTCGTTATTCTGTCGCTAAATTGCGTGTACATATTTGTGTTTTAATAAGCATTGCTGGCTGTTTTCTTTGTAAATAATTTTGAATCATAAATTGAGAAATAAAGGTTAGGTTTTGTTTGTAATTGTTTTTTTTAATAAAATTCTACTTCTGGTTCTAATATCAGAAGTGGGATAGAAACACGTTTCCACTAGTGCTAGTTTTGTCATCCTACACGCTTGAAAGCATCTAACGTAACAAAAAGCCAGTAATTGTTCGAAATGTCGGACGACGACGAATCACCCAGCAGATCGCGTCGACACCGACGGCATAGGTCGCATTCTCGTCCGAAACGATCTCGACGTCACAGCCGTGATGGTATGACTAGGAAAGCGTTGGATAAAATCTTATCGCGGTTGGATTCGTTGGAAGAAAATAGCAGTTCAACGGCTACCCGCCGCATTCTTTTACAAAGTCATGATTCACCGCAGCTACGTTCGGAAACGCCACCGAGGCGTGTTAGTGAATCGCCCAGCACGACGCAGGCATTAGTCGATGCTTTGAGCAACGTTATTCAACCCTTACGTTCTCAAAACTAATGTGTCGAGTTTTGACCCAACATTACACGATTTTGACCTATGGTGTGAGGAGGTTAACCGTGCTAGGTTAACTAACTGCTGGAATGACGCTGAGTGCTTGTCTCGCGTCGCAGGCTGTTTAAAAGGAGACGCGAAAACTTGGCTAAATGAGTGGGTCACAAATGATAGGTCGTGGTCCAACTTCAAGTCGGAATTTAAATCTTTGTGCCCGTGTAAACTCGATTACACCAACTTACTGTTTGAGGCCATGAACACAACGTCAGACAAGTACTCATCGTATGCGGAATATGCACGGCGAACAATGTTACGATTACGCATAGTTAAAGGATTGACTAACGAACTTATGGTTTTGATCGTAATTCGCGGCATTACAGATCCTCAAGTGCGCGCAGCGGCCGCAAATGCTAATTTGACTAGTGAAAGATGTCGGATTGTGAACAACGTCGTAGCCGCCGTGAAAGTAGTCGTTCACGTGAACGACCTTTTAATGTGAAAAGTGAAAACGATACAAGGAGCGTACTCCTGAAGGCCAGTTGCGACAGGAAATGTCTGCGATCTTGGCTCGTCACTGTGCGTTAGAAAAACGCAAAATAGTTGGACCCGTGGCTCAATTCTACCCGTCGATGGCGCCTCCCGCAAACAATTTTGGCGCGCGACCTACTGCCGCCGCCGCCAGCATGGCGTCATGCACTTGAGTTGGCTCGATGCGTGACACTCCACACTTCCGCACGTGCCTCGAGTCTGCGGGCCTGCTGGGGCTGTGTCGGAAAGTATTCATACAAACGTGAATACTAGCGAGGTATTTATGCTGACAAAAATAGTTCGATGGCAGAACAATTTGTGGATGCGATTCGGGCGATTGGTATCTACGATGAGATCTAACCATCATTTTTACATCTATAGTTTTCATAATATTGAGGATTTGTGTGAGAAGGTAGATCGCGCCTTATCACAAAACAATTGGAGTGACTATGAATGATTTCGGCGATAGTGCAGTGCCTTGTTACTGATCCACACATTAGAATAGCAGCCACAGACACAAAACTACATCCAAGTAACCTAGTAGATTTTTGCTCAATCTATGTCAAGCCTAGGGTGCATAAAAATATTCCGTCTACCGTTCGTACTAGTACGTCACAAAGTATGATCCCCACGAAAGGCACACCCGTTGCGTTTTGTAGAAAGCGCAAGTTTTGAAGATGATGATTTTCACATGTTGTGGGACAGTCAGGACACAGGCAAGCTTCCTGTAATAGGCAATCTAGGAAGAATACATGGGGAGGTTCGAGTACTTCAATATACAGTGGTTCTAATAATAATGTCCCTTCCTAGCGAAGGATATTGAATGTTTTGGCAGGCATGACTTAGCGAGGGTCAGGTACGGCCGAGCCATGATAAAGTTGTGATTTTGTTCAGAAAACCGAATGCATTGCTGCACTCACTCGGAAAAGAATTAATTTCAATTAGAGACCGGAATAGCAGGTTTCGCGCGAAGATATGGTGGAGTTTCCTACTACAGTAAGTTATTACAAGGTGTGGAAATAAAGTACGCTGCGAGCTCTGCAGCATTAGAGGCCCTATGTTGTGGGTTTAGGCTTCACTATTGTAACTGACTACATTGAGTCGACAGCGTGCAACAGAGTTGCTCGTTGCCAATCAGCGGCGACGGAATGCGCATGCTAATGAAGGTCGTAAGGAACCTAAGACGTTTTCTAATGGTGAATTTGGTTATGTCTCTAAAAATTCGCAGAGCGCTTGCAAGCCTGGACTCCGAGCAGCCCTTACAAGGTCGTGCAGGAGCTGCCTCACCACCGCTACGAGCTTGAACTGCTGACGGGTACAGCAGCACATGGTGCTGTGGCGTGGCGAGTGGACACCAGACGCCTGCGCAGCTTTCTTCGAGGGCGTCGGCGAGCCGTAGCGGATAAAAGATGCTATGGCTCGGCAGCGGGTGTTCCCGGCTATATGAGACGGTGCAACCGTCTGCAGATATTAATCTGGCGTGACTTTTGTCACGGGGGCTATAGCAAGCGGAAAATTGGGCCTCTGCTATAAGCCTGGAGACCGTGGGCCTGGAGACTGAGTACCTGGAGGCCGTGGGGCCTGGAGGCTGTGAGCCTGGTTTAGTATAACATTAGCACTCAAATATGTGCTTAAGTTATGCAGTGTTGGCGAGGGGAGTGGTGCCCTGATACATGTGCTGCTTTCTTTGAGAGTGAGTATGCTGTTGGATATGGTAGATGCCGCCTCTATCTATGGATACGGCAGATAATTCCTCTATCCATAGATATGACCGGTGGAGCGTCTCTATCCGGGTTATGCGTAAGGGCCTAACAAGCTCCATCGCTTTCGTGCACGGTTGAGTGTCACGGCGGACTTTGTCCGGCAGCTTTTAGCTGGCAGCCTTTGGCTGGTTGGATATGGTAGATGCCGCCTCTATCTATGGATACGGCAGATAATGCCTCTATCCATAGATATGACCGGTGGAGCGTCTCTATCCGGGTTATGCGTAAGGGCCTAACAAGCTCCATCGCTTTCGTGCACGGTTGAGTGTCACGGCGGACTTTGTCCGGCAGCTTATAGCTGGCAGCCTCTGGCTGGTTAAGATGATGGATGTTAATAGCTTCGCTTGTTTGCAGCAATGATGAACGATCGGTGCATTCGAAAGGTTTAAAGATGACGGATGCAATGTGTGGATAGAAATAGGATTTAACTTGGTGTGCTAGCTTGAAAGAGGGCCTTGCAAGCGAGATGATATGACTGCGAAAGGGTGAACAGCAGCTAAGACTGCTGCATAGTGGGTACAACACTAATAATTCCAATGGTTTTCAGATGACGAAGAAGACACTACTACGGCAGGTCCTTCGTCGAAAGATGGTGCCAATGAGACTGATCCTGCCCGTGAGGTCAATGAAGATGTGTCCGAGGACGGACCCCCGTCAGAATTGGCCGTGTTAGGATAGATGATATTGGTGTAGTCATCAGCTGGCGCGTGGGGCGCTCGTGCCTATAAATACGAGCGCAACTGGGGGTGGAAGTCTCATTTGCTCGTCTGCGCTCGGTGGCGCTGGTACAGGGTTCGGTGCTCAACGCGTTCGGCTGGTGAGATTGTTCCTCGTTATTCTGTCGCTAAATTGCGTGTACATATTTGTGTTTTAATAAGCATTGCTGGCTTTTTGTTTTCTTTGTAAATAATTTTGAATCATAAATTGAGAAATAAAGGTTAGGTTTTGTTTGTAATTGTTTTTTTAAATAAAATTCTACTTCTGGTTCTAATAATATAATATAAAAAAATGAGAAATTTGGATAAAATTAAAGAATTAAGATAACAAAAATGTCGGATATTTTACACCGACGAAACCTGGGTAAATGGAGGTAAAAAATTAACCACTAATTTTTTTAATGCACAAGAAATTTGAGATAGGTTCCTAAATTATTACCCCGTTTTTACTATTTTAGGTCACACAGTGAGTAAACTTTGGGAATATACTCAAATGAAAAGTACAACAGCAGCTTTTAAAGAAAGGCTGTCAACAGGAGCAAAAGATCCGACCAGCAAAGGAAAAAGACTGATTATTGTCTATGTTGCTAATGAAGATGGGTTTTTAGATGACTGTGACTTCGAGCCAAAAAGACGAGGGATTACCTCCTAACATGGATGCTCCTCACTTTGAAAATTGGTTTTCCGATGTGCTGGAAAAGTTGCAGCCAAATGATGTGGTTGTCTTAGATAATGCCAGTTATCATTCCATGGAAAGAGAGAGCCGGAATTAATATGCGAATGTGTATTTAATTTCATATTAGCTTTCTTAATTTTTAATGTACTACGAGTGTTTCCATTTTATACGCTTAGAAAAAACTTCAGTCACGCCATGGAAAAAAGGAAATATACAGAACTGGCTAACTTTTAAAAGTATTCCATTTGATATTAAAGAGACAAAAACAAAATTACTTGAAAAAGTTAAAAGTATCACAGGCCAATATCAAGCTTATATTATTGATGAAATGGCAAAATAAAAAGAGTGACTTTTCTCCGATTCCCACCCTACAAGTTAAATTGAATTGGTATGGGCAAACATAAAAGGACATGTTGCCTGAAAAAATACAACTTTAAAATTGTCCGAGGTGAAGAGATTGTTGCAAGAAGGCACAAGTGTCAAATGAGAAATGGAAAAAATGAGAGGCCTTGATAACATAATTGATAAGACTGTCGATAAATATATAATTGACGTGACCGATGACAGCAGCAGCAAATTTCAGTAGTAGTGGTAGTTCTGAAAGTGGGGATGAAAATGAATGTGAGTAAGACGAAGGCAATGGGAAGGAATTCAATGGGGGAGTTTCTTAACGTTTCTTCTTTACCCCGAGGCCCATCTTCAGAAACGGTGTAGTCTTTTATATATAGATTATTGACTTGTAGTTAAGTATAAGTATAATTTTGACTTTGATAATATATTTCTTTATATTCAATTAAAAAAAATCTGAATCTTGAATCTATATAATATTTAAAAAAAATATATCTTTTTTGTATCCTTGGCACGTAGTATATGATATGTGGAGTATCCCTCTTTTATAATAATAAATTTAGGCATCAGGGGCTGATAGTAGTAGTACGAGTAATATATTAAGTACTTTATAATATTCGCATGTTGTTTTGTTGCGATTGCATATTATGCGTAAAATTAATATAAAATACCAGTACGACAGAAATAAAAAAAAAGGAAATATCCTTGGGGTATGGAACACATGACGTGACCTTGAATTTTCCCCGACCGCTACCATGATACGCTAAGCGACAGTAATTTCGGATGTTTCACCACAGAATACTTAATAATACTACGTACAGAAAGATAACTCCTCAAATACAGTTAAATAAATAGCAACTCTCGCTGCGCGGCAATAAAGCGCAATCTAGCTCGCACCTGCGCTACCTACAACAATCGCTAAGCACCTACAGAATAAATTGTCCCGCCCGTGCAGGCTGGATTGCGCTTCTTTTACTCTGACATCACAAGGTCGTCCTGTAAACTCCTGTCTCGCTAGATCACGGTAGACCTACGTGCGATTATTTGTGTTTGTGAATTTTAGTCCACTCTATTCAAGAGAGGTGATATTAGTACTTATTCAGGCTATTGGTAAATTCTAAGGCTAGGTAGGTACCCACCTCCTTACTTATGTAATTATCATTTGTTTTATACTTGTTCTAAAGTGTTTGAGGTATTCAATTAAAAAGGAATCGAATTTTATTTGTGAACAATTCTTTTAGACACCCTACAATGTTAGGTACTTAAGTCATTGTCGTTAGTTCAAATATTTTCATAAAAAATATTTGAACTAAGTAAGCAATTCAAGTTTATGAAAAAATATATTTGAGATCCTCGCAACAGGACCTTTCAATAGACATGTAACAAGATACAGTGTTTGAAAACTTTTTTTAAATTTCTGATTTGCCCTCTAATAGACCCCTCCCCTCCATATTTGAACCATACATTTCTCATAATTTTTCCTGTTATATTTAAGTAAAAACATATATTACATATATTAAAAAAAGTGGATCAGTGGTTTGGACATTTGGGGGGTCTTATTTTGCTTATTTTCTTAAATATTTATTATCAAAATTTAATATTTGAGATACATAACAAGCTCTTTCATTAAACATATCACACGATATGGTTTGGAAATATTTTAATTTTAATTACTGATTTACCAATTGTGCCTCCACTATTTTCACCATACAATTCTCATTACTTTTCCTATTTTTTTCTTACTGAAAAATATATATTTGAGATCCTCGCATGAGGCCCTTTAATTACACATGTATTTTTATTTTATTTAGGGCAAGTGTTTTTGGAGAGGCTTTTCATTTGACATGTTACACGAGTTCACACGACACAGTTTGAAAAACTTATTTTTTATTTCTGATTTTCCGCACAAAACTGCCCCTCAAATTCAAAATGTAGTTGCATAAGTCACACGTGCGTGTTTAGATTATATAAATACATTACAACTTTAAAAAAATAGACAGTGGACGCAGTATTATGTTTACCTTATCAACGTACTTACTCCGATACCTCCATGGTCTACATCAATCCCAAGAATTGTTATTAGGTAGAGTGTAACCCAAGCCATTTTTCACTTTCTGAAGCGAAAAAATACTGAGTATCTGAAAATTTTAGCACGGTCCTCTACTAATCATACCATTAGATGATTGATCACGCCTCAATTTGATAGAAAAATCAGGCTAAGTACGAGTCATATACGCGTGCAGATGTTCCGTATGTCAATATGCTGGTTGAATATGGAAATATTTAGAGCAAGAGTATTAATATAATGTTTTAGAGTTCGGGTTTGATCTGAGATAAAAACACTTAAGGAAATGCGTACAGATTATGAATAACTCAGCCTTACTCAGGCACAATGTCAATCAGTTACTCATCTTCTGTTTAGATTGTCCAATTGTGAAATATTTGTTAGGAATAAGTTTCATTATATTAAATTTTTATTAACACCTGAAATATCTGTGAATTTCAATTTCAATTTCCTGAGTCAAACTTCCTACAGTATCGTGCTGTTATACCCTCTCTTATTAAGAAAAATCGATGATGAAGGTGCTTCATCAGCACCCAGACCCGAGACGCTCTGACGAACTCCTCGGGAAGTTAGTCTCTGTCCACCGGTCTCATTGTAGACACGCTTATTGCATAATATTCTATTTCTTTTCTATTTCCATTGATTTCTAATGTAAGATTCATTGCAGTAAAAGTGTTTTATTTTTAAAAGAAGGGAAATTCCCTTTACCATATAACATTTGGTGCCAGCGTAAAAGAATCTAAACAGAAATAAAAAGGGGTCCTCTGACTTCTCCTTTAGTTCAACATAAAAGTGTCAGTACTATAGTAGTTTATGTGACTGCTACTTATTGGAGGGCATTAATACTCGAGAGTGGATTTATGAAACGAGCCGAAGGCGAGTTTCATAATAATATCACTCGAGAGTTTTAATGCCTAATTATGTACAGTTACATACACTAGTTTATCTACACACATATCATAAGCTCTCTTTGATGTGTTCAGGAACCGCATGTTTGACCGGCATTGTGGCTCTGCAGTTGTTTGGCTTGTTCTGTAGTACCAACTTCATGCAGGCTGGCGTCGGCGTTCGAAATTTGAATGTCAGTACCAACTTCACAGACAAACTAGGGGCGGCACGCAGTCGCGCGTCGGCGTTCGAAATTTAAATGTGTAGAAAAACTACACATTATGGTCATAATGTGTAATTCTTCAGATAAGAAATGAGTTTTTACCAAGTAGTTTAACATTATGCCGATCGTAACGTGCGGTTTTTGTACGCAGTAAAGAGGGTTTATGATACGTGTGTAGATAAAAACATAAAAAGTGCCAAAAAAACCTTAAGGTGCTTCAGTAAGTAGTCCACCAGAAAAGTCTACTGCGCGCTGAGTGGAACAAAAGAATAACGCCAGCAACGTGATACCTTCTGCAATCCAGCACCGACTCCAGCATTCTAGATCCATTACAAAACCCAGTTCCAGTTGAAAGTCATCGTAAATCAAGGACCAGTTCAGGCAAGGATTTCATCACATCCGGTAACAAATGAAAACTCTGATCTGCCTTCTTATATGAGTACATTCCAGTTTAAAGTGAAAGTGCACAATTGTTCCCTAAAAGATTTCATCATCGACATTCAAATAACAAACTGCAACGTGACCGAGGTTGCACATCACACACATCACACACGTACTCAATGATTTTGTCAGATAAATCATTTGTTGCTTTAAGTAAAGATAAAACTATATACATAAATTTGGAAAACCTTGAGAAATGCAAAATCATTTAGCAGAATAAATTTATGTGCGACGAAACAGAAATCTACAGTGTAATTGGGAATCCATCTTGTGAAACCGAGATTATGCCAAAAGTTATCACTCTTATGCCTAAAAAATGTAACCATAAATTTATATTCGGATACATAGACATTAGGCATAGATTAAGTAATTATAAATGGATTGATTCAATCTGAATCCACAAAACTTTCAATATATTGTAACAATAAGCTCACTTAATTAAAAATATCCGGTGCAGGAGTATTGAATATTGAACTTCAGTGTATAGCATATTGTAGCTTTTAAGTAAATCTAAGTCTAAGGTGTCTGTAATTAGCATAAGACCTGTATATAGTATAAGTGGTGATAAATCCTGCAATTTCGACTAGTTTAAAGAAGTCAACTTAAATATTTACACCAGAGAATCTCGGATATCAACTAAGATAATCTTAAAATATATAAAATCACTCCCTGATCAAAATGTAGAAAATCTGAAAACAGTAAAAAACAGACCAAGTTGTAAACCATGTCAATTTTCCGATTTTTAGTATACTATCAAACATCTGTGGTTGATCATAATCTTTTATTTTAGTAAGAGATACGAGGTTCTATAGAGATATTAAATTCCTAAAACCAAAGTAAAATGAAAGCCCAGAGGCTCAAATAACCGATGAATGTGTTCTTGGTCCGCGACTTCGCATTGACAATTTTTTTACCTGAAACTTAACTGAAAAACCCGTGAGTTTCATCTTCCGCAGTTGCATCTTCCCTGACCCGAAACGCTCTGACGAACTCCTCGGGAAGTTAGTCTCTCTCCACTGGTCTCATTGTAGACACGCATAATGCACAATATTCAATTTCTTTTCTATTTCCATTTATTTCCAATATGAGTTTAATTTCAAAAAGGGTTTTTTCTTTTAAAAATAAAGGAAATTCCCTACACCGTACAAAACTGTGCGCTGAAAGACAGACTCCAAAGTTGGACCGACAAATGGACGTGCAAAATTGCCTGCATGCATAAATAATAAGTATTCGTATTAGTCCCATTGGGAAGGGAACCCTGAAGGCTACTCAAAAAGGGGTCCCAAATTCGTGACGAGTTACGGCACCGACCCGTAGATTGGTCCCATTTGTGCGAGAATCCATCGAGCCTTTACAGGCCTATTTATCGCGTAAACTGTAAGCCGAATTTCGGGAGGCACTTTGGGGATAATCTTTGGTGGCTGTTTTCTGATCCCTGACGCTAATGTAGGATTATAGGAGAAGTTTTATTAGTTTGTCATTTTGTGTTGATCGGTTGATCTGCGAGGATGCTTCTGCCAATCACTTTCGCTCAATTTGTTTTCGAAAATTGTGGCAAATTTATAGTTTCCGTACCTTAAAAGGAAAAGAAGGAACCCTTATAGGATCATTTTGTTGCCCTTATGTCCGTCTGTCACAACGCTTTCTCAAAGAAACGCTTGCAGGTATCAAATAGAAATTGATATTAATCACTCAGGTCTATAGACCTTGGAGCTATAAAAAATTCAAACATCTAGGTCAAAACAATCACGAAAAACGGTCACGTGATTCGGGCACAGATTTTCAATCATTAAACCTACACGTAAGTAAACAGCCTATGATTAATTTGCAGTCTGATAATGATTTAATTAATAATTGACTGGGGAGGAAGAAGAATGAAATCCCGGTCTTGAGTGTTTAAGGTGTGTGACGTCACTGTTTCTAGTTCCCAAGAGATCCTTGTGTGGGGCCAGAAGAAAGGTGTGTGCCTGTATACTGGGTGTAACAGAAAGGTGTAGTCATGTTTTATGGGGTTGTTAGGGACAACATTCTGAACAACTTTCACTATGAAACAAATTTATTTTTCCGAGACTGGATTCCCACGACAGATGCACTTTTTCTATTAAAAGGACTTAAAAGGGGAGATGAAGTGTAGAAATAACTTATTATTTATTTAACTGTAGCATGTCACTACTGACTGCAACATTAGCGTAGAATAGCATAGTATGCACTAACTTAGACATAAGTACTATGTACACTGAATTATTGTGTTCACTCTAACCTGGAAAGTAGACCAATAAACATGTCTACCTAACTACGTCTTTCGACTCTATTCACCACCAACATCAGTAGCAGTTCCCATCATATTACACTATAAACATGACATACATACATACATAATAAGACTTGTAGAGACCACAAGTGTGTACGGAAGACTTGGTGCACGAGTCCGACTTGCACTTGACCGTTTATTTTTCTAGACATTAAACCTCAATTTTATATTAACTGGATTGGCTGTGGACTTGAGTTAGAACTTACGGGGCCTGGACGTATCAGGAGTATTATATAGAACTGAAAGCCGGCCTCCAATAGCGGATAGGCACAATATGACCCACCACTTTACTACTTTACACTACACCATTATCTGAATCACTATATCAACTCCATAATAAAGGATGAAGAAGAATGGATTTCTCAAAGTTTCTCAGAGAATAATATTGCCTCGCGGTCGAAGAAGTGTGCCTCAGAAAAAGAAATATGTAAATGAAACATTTTGTGCTTGGATAACCTTGCGTCACAGACTGAAAAGGCTGAAGATAAATCCGCCATGTTGTCTCAAGAAGTTGAAGGTATCAGGTTGGCTGATAGTGATCTTGGAGTCAGAAAGACCTAAGGATTTCCTCTCGTTCAATTGAACCAGTACAGGTTCAATTCTAGACATATCAAACTCATTGTCAGTTGTAAGACTGGATGTTTTACTATCACTGCCGCCAACATTTATAGTAAGTTGTTCAATTTTTCTATCAATTACCAGTCCCCTGCATCTATATTATTCTTCTAGTTTTTTGTATGCTCACAGCAATTATTCCATGTATCAGCAGTATCCTCAAAACAGTTTTGTACAAGCTGCAGGAACGTGATATTATCTAAACCAACATTCTTTGAGGCAACCTTTCCTTTTACTATGCCTCATATCATTTCTATCGGATTCAAGTCACAATGATATGGCGGCAGTCATAGTATTTTGTACTAAATTATCAATCTCGTATACTGGGTCAGTTTTATTTTGTTTTACCAAAAACAACAACATACTTTTGGTGGCTATGGTAGGGTAGGCAATATTATTTGATGTAAGCCAAGCTACAGATGGCATTAACTACTTTTGAAAGAAAGTGTTGCAAGTTGAAGAAAATAGTTTCTTAGGTTTTCCGCAACATGGCGATGTTTTTATATTCTTGGTTTGGCTTAAAAAAAGTAACGACGTATCGTCACATTGTATGTTTGTACATCCCTGCTCGAATTATTTTTATAAAGAGGCTTATTTGTAAGTGTGTTCAAAGAGTCAATCTAAAACCTAATACGCTAGGGTCTACTGAATTATGAATGTATTTACACTCGTAGGTATAACTAGCGTCGCTTTCTGTGGACGATTAGTCATTTACATAATTATGTGGCTTTACTCATGAAGACCAAACACAAAATAGGTTCTGAGTACATCCTCCAAATAAGGAAGAGTGTGATACCTATGTTTATTGTTTATATTGTTTAGAAGTCTTAAGCCATAGAATAACATGTGTGAATATTTAGCAGTCCCGATAATATTGCATTCATGCGTATATAATAAAGAAACTCCTTTTTTGAAGTTGATTAATAATAAGTATCCGAACCAGCATGCTGGAGTATGGCTCAATCTTACTCGAGTTCGAATAAAGGCCTATGCCAGTCGCTGGGTATTTTAATTTTATAAATCTTTGTTCCTATCAAAGTATTGCCCATAAACGTCCTAACGTAGATCGAACCAGAAAAATCCCCTTAAGCCAAGGTTTATATTTACCGCAGAGACATCAAAACCAACCGCCCGTATTCAACCCATCCCGGATTACTCAACAAAATATATGAATTCCTTTTTACCGCATAATTCTTCCCTATAACAAAGGGTATATATCATCGCGCCCATTTATCAAGGTTGTTAATAAATCGTCGCAATTAGCACGCTTCGCACAACACGTGTCTACTGTTCACACAAGTCCTCTTTTAGATAGAGAGGGCAAGGAGTTTCTAGTATGGAAACGCCATCCATATTAAGAATAAGAATACCTTGGACACTATTTACACACATTGATCTAGCCCCAAACTAGAATTCCCTGTATCTTGGGTACTAGACAACGATACACACACATATATGGATAAATATTATACTTAGATAGATAAACAACCATGACTAGGGTACAAACATCCTAATATATATATATATATATATATATACAAACATTATATATATGTAATATATCAACTGGTGATTATCGGTAGGATTATATAACTAATAATGTAAGTAGGTGCTGGCTTAAAATCTGCGATCACAGACCACGGTTTGGAATCATTAACTGTGCTTGTATCCTTTCAACAATTACATATTCATAATCTCATAACATGACTAGCGGTTCTGTGAACTGTTGACTTTGCGAGGTGAATTGTGTCACGACACAATTAATTCATCATAAAAAACACCCTCACAGCCCCGACCGCTTAAAAGTTTATCGGATGAACACGCGGAATTATGATAAAAACCAATAACCCGGCGGCATCTTCCTTCAGTACCACTAGGTTACGTACATGGAGTATGAACGTGGCCGCACCAATAACAAATAACAACTTCTACGAGGTAATACTTTCTGTAATTGTACGGCTTTTGTATCAATAAAGATTTTTAATATGAATTTATATAACAATCCTGGCGCTCACCCCTCTTCGAAATATACTAGCTTTTAAGCCAGAAGTATTAGCATGTGTGATAAAATAACCATTTGTTGTGCATGCGTGTCTTAACTAAACATTGATATATAGGCTGTATGAACCAAAACCAGCGACGTCACAAACTTATAAACATCCAAGACCTGGGCATTATTTTTGCCTCCCCAGCCGGGATTTGAACCCGGGACCATTCGTTTTTAAGGCAAAGCCTCGAACCACAATGCCACAGAGGTCGTCAAGGACTGACCCTCCCACTTCCCGCTTAATTCAGATGACGTCACCATCAAAAGTAAAGGGCTGCATGAAATACATGACTTGTAATGTATGTGGTTGTAAGTTTAGCGTCACGCCTTTTCCCATACGTGGTGGCATAGGCACAATTGTGCCCACATTTTTCCGTTTTTGTTTTTCGTTTGGCTTGTTTTTGTGTCACTTTTTCTGTATTTTGGTTTTCTTTAAACATATGTACCCTACGTCACCCCCCGCAAAATTTCTAGCCATTTGACATAATTTAGTAGAAGATTAATTCATAAGGCGTTTCTAGTCATAATTTTTATTATATTTCATACAAGTTCTCTAATAATCATAATCATAATCATAATCATAAATCATTTATTTGCTTATAATATGCGTACAAGGAGTTCTTAAATAGCTAATGTCCTAGCATATTAACCATTTAGAATGGTGTGCAAATATTATAATACAAGTAATGGAAATAGAAGGTCAAAATTGGTTCAATTAAATTAATCACAGCAATCATAACATTATCAATAACAATAATAATTACAATAAATAAATGCAAGAACACATTTATAAACATTATTTTTTTAAAAAGTCACTAACATTATAAAACATATTTTCCAATAAGAAATTAAATAACTTGATTTTGAATAGATTAATTTTGAGGTCTTTTAGCTCTTCCGGAATAGTATTAAATATTTTAATTGACATGCATAGTGGGCTATTGGAAAACAGTTTGAGCCTTTGTGGTGGTAAATAAAGTTTGTTTTTACTTCGGCCTCTACAATTGAATACCTCACAGTTTTTCCTAAATAGGTCTGGATACTTTTTAACGAAAATACAGACTTCAAATATGTACATACAAGGTAATGGCAGTATGCCCAATTTTTTGAACAGAGGCTTACAACTATCAATATATCCAGCGCCACTCAAAGCCCTTATACATTTCTTTAGTGTTATAAATGCCCGCTTAACGTCTACCGAGTTGCCCCACAATATCAGACCATAACGAAGTACCGGTGCAACGTACCCGTGGTATGCTGACAGAGTAGCCTCTCGTGTGGCTACGTCTCTCATCCGCCTCAGTGCGTACACGAATCTGTTTAACTTAAGACATACTTTGTCAACATGAGCTTTCCAGTTGCAAAACTTATCTATTGTCACACCTAAAAATATTGTAGAGTCAGATTCGGCTAGAATTGTATTATTATGATTAATTATTAGTTGATTGTGATTAGCATTATCATGAGTCTGAAATTGAATTAATTGTGTTTTCTCTATATTTACTTTTAAATTATTACATTCTAACCATTTACTAACGCTTTCTAATGTTTCACCTATCTCTGTTTGCAACTCATTTCTATTTTTACATTTAACTATTAAAGTTGTGTCATCTGCAAACAGTACGCACTCATTCTTAGTCATGTCAGGTAAATCATTAATATACAGCAGGAATAAAAGGGGGCCCAGTACACTGCCTTGCGGTACTCCAAAATCATTAGAGCGATATTTTGAGTGAAATGACTTTTTATGTTTATTATTTATCATTTCTATTTCTACACACTGAGTCCGGTGACTTAAATAGCTATTTATCCATTCCCAACAGTTTCCTCTAATCCCATACCTGTACAGTTTTTCAAGTAGAGTTGGATGTGACACGAAATCAAAGGCTTTACTCATATCTAAGAAGATAGATGCAACGGCCATTTTAGAATCTAAGCTTTGTATAATGTTATTAATAAGAGAAAAGCAAGCTAATGTTGTTGAACGATTTTTTCTGAAACCAAACTGCTGCTCCTTAAGTATTTTAAACTGTGTGACAAAACTGTATATTTTGTTGTACATAGCCTTTTCTATTATTTTGGAAAGAACGGGTATTAGGGTCACAGGCCTATAATTGTTCATATCGTTCCTTTCGCCCTTTTTATAGAGAGGTTTAACAACTGATTGCTTAAGACGTGACGGGAATTTTCCTTCTGTAAATGATAGGTTTATTATACGTGTCAAAGGTTTTGCAATGTACCGAGCACAGAGTTTTAGGATTTTCGTGTTTATTTTATCATAGCCAGTGGAGGCGGTATTTTTCAATGTCATTATTATATTAAATATGTCTTTTTGTCAACTGGCGACAGGTATATTGATTCAGCTCTATGGCTTATTAGCGGAGTCAGTACTTGATTATTTTTATCTTTACTGTCTGATGTGTTTGTTAAGTCTATAAAGAAGTTATTAAACAGCTCACTTATATCACTTGCATTTGTATGAAGTGTGTCCTTTATTTTTATACTAGTAATACCTTTTTTGTCTTCAATTTTAGCAATATTATTTTTAATTATATCCCAGGAAGCTTTACATGTATTTTTCGAGTTTTTTATATAGTTTGTATTTTGAGTTTTTTGACAGTTATGGATACATTTTTTTAATATTGTGGCATAATTTTTATATGTAATTTTATAGTCTTTTTTAGTTGATGAATGTGACATAATATATTTCATGTACAGACTTCTCTTAGTAATGCAACAGCGTTTTATTCCTTTTGAGAGCCATCTATTCTTTATTGGTTTGTTAATAGTTTTTTTTTTTTTCAATCGGAAAACACATTTCAAAGAACAATACTATTACATCGTGGAATAAGTTGAACGCTCGCTCTACACTAGTTTCTGAAATTACTTCATCAAATGAGAGGCATGACATGACCTCAGTAAACTTTCTTAGATTGTCATCCGAAACGTCTCTCCTATACTCAAACAAGAAGGTAGGAAGTTTTGGAACATTGTTGCTATACTCCTTTTGGAAACTTATACTCTGGCCCGTTTCGTGGTCCGACAAGGCCAGGCAATGAACTTTAGCTTCGACTTCGATTGTAGCGTTAGTGACAATAAGATCTATACACGACTTCCTCCTAGTGGGCACGTCAATGCGGTTAATCATGCTATGATTGCTCAATATACTTAACAGTTCAATTGAAAATCTGCTCTCTGTCATCACATCTATGTTCCAATCTCCACATAATACAATATTTTTACGTCTTAATGAATTTAATAAGCGAGATAATTCTTTGAAAAAGGTTTCAATCGGTGAATCTGGGGTACGGTAAATGCATATAACATGCAAGTTATAATCTAGTAACTCTACTCCACAGCATTCAAAACTGTAGTCCTGGGGTTTTAAGTTTAACGTAGCTTTATACTCTATTCCGTTTTTCAATAGAATACATGTACCACCTCTACATTGATGTTGCCTACAGTAGGATGCAGCCAATGTGTAGTTTACCAACCTTAAATTTGCTTCTGTACCGCGCCTAAGAAATGTCTCGGATAGACAGATTATGCTTATTTCTCCAATATCTGTACCAAGTTCGGCTAATGCAGCTTCGAGAATATCACGTTTTGATAATACACTTGCTATATTTTGATGAAATAGGGTTATTGTATGTTTTAAATTCAGATTTTGTTGATCTTTTTTAGTATTAATACCACACAAATTTTGGTCGAAAATATTTGGAAGATGTGGCTTAATTAATGTCTCAACATCATACGAACATTCAACAGTGGCGATCGTCAGATCTTCCGTTGGTTCCTGCGACGCCATTGAAAAGAATTGTTTTCATTTAACTATTTGTCCGCACTTCCAATTCGTTTTACAATCCCAGATATGTCCTCAAAAACAATCTTTATGCCATTCCTATTAATATATCCATTTTTGTGGAACATCCGAAATGTACACATTAAGAGCCTATTAGAATCCACCAGATTTGCATAGTTACATTTTAAATTATCCAGATACAACCGATTATTAAATAATTCCACTCGAGCATTGAATATATTTGCATCATATGAATATCTGTATGTAGGTGTACATAAAATAATATTAGTGTGTTATAATAATAATATTACTAATAATAATATTAGGTGTACATAAAATATATTAGTAATCTCTTATAGAGGGTCAATTCAACAGCCCTACACTACGCGGGTGTGATAATACGGCAATCCGTATTCTTGAAATAGGAAAGGTAATATCAATATATTACCTTTCCTATTTCAAGAATGTTTTTCTATTCTTCCTCACCTCGAAGGTCAATGAGTAGGCTTGAAGGTAAGGATCGAGGAAACTGGGCAGGGCCATTTATAGCGCCATTATTACTTATTCCCATACATCGAGATCTAGACACTCACGAAACTACTTCGTCGTTGATCTGTTACATTCAACCTCTTTGCTTGTACTAGACAGTTGACAATTTTGTCAAATGAATCTCTGAAATAGTCTCAAAACAATAAAATAGGATACACACTACTCATAAGTATCACAAATCGTGTCGTAGAATCCAGAAAGAGTAACGTCAGAAATATTTACATCCAAGACTTATTTTTTTGGTTTCTTAGTACCGAGTCGTAAATAGGCCAGGGTTTCGTCGGTAAAAGGTCTTTTATAATCTCATTTGACACTGATGCATAGTATCCCTTATAAATGTAAATCGTTGGATCCATTCCGACGTAAATTGACTGGTTCATTGGAAGCAGGCTGTGAATAATGATTGCAGATGCCTTGGCCCAATGGTCTTGCCAGCGGAATGTTATAGGGAGGCCACGAAAGGGTATTGTGACAACTTACCTCAGATATGTCAGATAACTCGATGTTGTAAGTTTTTACATATTTCGATTCCTTTTAAATTATTTTTTTCTGAAAACGTTCGCGGCAATTTACGTTACAAAAATATTGCGTTCGGAAATTCATTAAGCAAAATTTAAAATTAAAAGCCAAAGTAAAGATAATACTCTAATTTTGATAAAAAAAATGAAATGCACCAGATTATTACACTATGGAAGTGAAGAGTTATTAAAATTACGAACATAAAATGCGTTATAAATTAAAATATGAAAAGACGTTTTATTCGGTCCGGCTGGAGAGAAAGAAAAAATAATCCTCGACGTCGACGTTGGACGTCGCTATGCAAAGGGTTTCTAGTTCCCACGACATAGGGTAACCTATTGTGGAGTTAGAAGCGATGTTCTTGCCGGTATTTAAATGTTATATGTTGTTATTAAAATTTCGAAAATGAATATGCACCTATGAGTAATCATGTATACACTGAAATCTATTTCCTAGTCATCTGCCGAAAAAAAAATACTGACACTTCGACGTTTGTCACATGGCGCGTCCACACTGGACGAGCGGTGACTAGGAGCCACGGCGAGCACTACTAGTACTTGTCCTTACCTGATTGCATTGCTAGTAGATTCGGGATGCGAAGCAGTGATGAATAAAAGCACTATCATATTCAAATTCAGTTTTTTTTTTATTATTGAATAATAAATAAATTATCTTATTCAACGTCAAAATTATACTAACTTATTTTTTTTATATAAATTTAAAGACTTCACCGTTTCGGAAGGTGGGCCTCGGGGTTAGGAAGAAACGGCAAGAAACTGCCCCATAATCCCCCTGCCACAAATCTTCGATCTAACATAATTTTTAGCCGAAGCAGAGTGAATGGATAGTTCTTAGCACCCAAATTACAGTCAATTTAGTGGAGCACTAGTGAGAATATAGTTAGATAGATATAGGTAAAGCACAGTCTTTAGCTGAAAGAAAGAAACCTAGATTTGGTTTCACAAGAACGGCGTGCACATCAAGACTATATATCAAGAATATATCAAGACTAAAAATGAAGATAGCGCGCTGCGTATGCATGTATGTGTGGCAAAAAGCACTGAAATATCTAATAACAAAATTAATTGCACTGTCCTTTGATTTGTATTCTAAATTAAGGTACGGTAAGGACGTTGACAGATTCACCACAACCGAAGCAGAAGATCGCTCGGCTCGTAGCCGGCTACTTCTTCCTCCATCTGCGAGTTTAGGAGCTATCTGGTCACTGCTTTCTCATTTCTGTGATGTTGGCAGCAGTTGTCTGAAATGCATAGGCAAATGACAGTATTCACTTGTTTTATTTCGCTTTAAGATCGTTACCACAGACTGAGTAATTAGTTGTTTTGTAAATCTGAGACATGATTTTCATCTGAGATGAACGTCTTCACAATATGTCAAAAGAAATTTCACTCTATTAAACACACTGTGTGATTAATGTGACAATTGTGTGAAACTGGACCGATACACTTCCCATAATTGTTCGTTTCAATGTGTGTCCAATTGATTGCTTTGGGCTTAAGCTAGGCACGCATACGCCTACATATATTTCTTTTCCTCCACACTGATTAAGTCGTCGTTCATAGGTTTCATTTTCGTGCGGTACCAGACCAAGCTTTTGAATCCATGTCAGGTTTCATGGGATCAAATTTCAGCAGTCATACTTAATTCTAATCCGCTGATGATTTCTTGACAGCATTGATAAAGTGCATCATGATCTGGTTTTTGATTTTTAGTAGCATCCTCAGAAGATTTTCTGTGGCAAATTCCTCCTTTGATCTGCTCGATGACGCAGTAAGGTCAAAACCAATGGCTGAGGCTAAAATAAAGATTATTATTATTATTATTAATTCTTACACTGTGACATATATTTCCTTGCATTTCTTAAGAAAAGCACTATACAGGGTATGCCAAAAGTAATACGTCACAGCGACACCGAAGGTACTGCCTTAGATGCATCGATCAAGCCTAACATGACCTCAGTGAAAGTTGCATATAATATGGCAAATGGTTCTACCTTATTTGTATCCGGGGAAAGGCCTATGCATGTCGGTGAAGCCATTAATAAGTTAAATTAATTTTATTATAAAAAAAATTTAAAATTATAGTTACCTTATACACATTTCTGTTATATAAATGAAATTTAAGGTTATCTTGCGAGCAGTACTACTTTGCCCCTACGTAATGTAACTTAATGCAGCGTAACTCAACTTATCGTGACCTTAGCTAAATAACCTCACCTATCCTACCCTATCTTAACCTGAGGTAAGGTTAGTTTAGGGTCAGAAAAAACTATGTAAGGTTAATTATGCCATACCATAAAATCGAATTCAAAGTGTCGTTCTCAAATTAAATTCGCCAGATGAGACATGAAATATTATCAGCGTTGTTCTTTGACGTCTCTGGAATATTACAAATTATCTAACTAAATTGATCATCCATCTCTTTTGATCTCAAATCTTACAAATTTTCGTAATGAAAAAGCAAATGATATATTCTGTATTCTTGTAACATATTTCTCACTAGACGAAGCCCCGGTTTGATGAATAAATGTGGCATTAGTTTCAATTTGAAGCTCTTTTATGATTCAAGTATCGTATCGTGCCTAAATAGACATAACATAAGCAAGTTTTGAAGGGTATTTTCTCATTCCGTATCCAGTACTTTTTCACGACACCCGATCAAAGTCGAGGTCGAGGTTTTTGCTGAAGAAGCTAAAACGAAGTCATCAATTTTTCGTATTCTACTTTAGGTATCGTCAAAATGACACTTGCGTCGTCTTAAGTAACTATTCACAATGATGTTGACATAAAAAACGTATAATCAACGTAAAAAACGGAAAAATTCCAAGAAATGACGAGCACTAACAATTTAAAAGATGGAAAATTTCATTGAAACTTAAAACTGAAGATTTCTTGAATTATATGCAACTATCTCTGAGGTCATTTAAGGATTGATCGATGCATCCAAGGCAGGGCTACCTATGGTGTCGCTGAGTCGTATGACTTTCGGGACACCCTTAATAAGCCTCGGCGGAAATGGCAATTGCCGACTTTCCCCGCCATGGCGGTAATGTCTGCTCGTTTGAAATAATCACGGTCTGATGGGTCAACGGCAATTTGAAGTTAGCGAACAGATTTAAAATCCTTAATTTAAAAGCTATCGTCATACAACTTACCATGATGAGAGATTACTCAATTAGGCGATATTGAGCGACGATCGCCAAGTTTCAAATAAGTATGTTACTCTAATATTCACATTATCTTTAGTTTAGTTTAACTAGACTTGAGTAATATGTCAAGTATTTTCTTATGCGGGGGGGGCAGAGGTAGAAATATGCACCAAGTACCAACTAGGCCAATGTTGCACTGAGCAAAGTTGTCTATAAACACTCAACAGTGGGAGGCCCTTTTGAACCTTATGCCTTGGCAATAAAGTTAAGAACCAGTAAAAGAGAGAATAATCCTACCATACCCGCTTGCTTCGTGGCCGCGTCCTATGTGATGAATAACAGATTTATCTTGGACAGAAATCCATCTTTGTCACAAGCGGCTGGGGACTTTCAGTCACCCTTTGCTACATGATGTGGCAAAGGCACAAGTAAAACTACCTAATATTTGTCGTACCTTTTTATTCAAATATGGGAAACCCTAGCCACTCGGGGGTTTTGAATACCAATGTAAGCACTTACGTTCATAAAATCAAGAGTAAGGTCGGACCCAAAGTCACCATAGTAAACATAAACATCTATACAGGCACATTATATATTGCTTCTTTCCCTTCACCAGGATATGGTATGTGTGGGAACCAGAATCAACTACGGACGGAGCTTTCCCGATTCGGTTTTTCGAGAAACTACGCGTTAGTAAAATACCCTTGATATTCATGAACCAAGGAAAATACTACGTATGTTCATATGTACGTACATAACTGTTATTTTTTATTTTATTTTATTTTATATTCTTAAGGAAGGTAACAGCTTTAATTCTTAATAATAACAGAAAAAATACATATTTATAAGCTAATAATAACCTCCCAGAGATGAAAACCTAAGCATAAAAACTATAAACTACTCAACTACTTAATTAAGTGGCCTATCTTAAAGGACACATAATTTTAGGTAGAAAAAAACACAAACATCACACCACCACTAGTCATCCTTTAGAGAATTTACAAAATGCCTTGTAACATAAATCCTTACTGATTGAGCACTGCCACTAAATATGTGAAATGAAATGAAATGTGTTAATTTGCATAAAATATGGTACATACAATATAGATGGTAGAAGCTAATAGGTTCAACATATTTCGTCACATAGTGGCACGCAAATTTTCGATTTCTAAGATAAATTACAATCATAAAATTAATATTAGTATGTAATTTATTAAATGTCTGATAAATTGTAAAATTATTATATTATATATCTCTGTTTAGAACCGTGCCTAACAATTAAAAATTCTTTGATATTGTAGAAACACTTTATTATTAGCCATTTTCTCAGCTTATGTTTAAATATGTCAAATGGTAGGTCTTGTAACTCTATCGGAATATAATTAAAAATTTTGATCGCCATCCAGTGGCAGTTTCGCTTCAACAGTTCTGTGCGCGGCATTGGTATGCTCAGCTTATTGGGAAACCTTGTATTGAAATTACATGTTGTTGATTTTCTTGTAAATAGGTCCATATTTTGCTTAACACACACACAGATTTCTAATATGTAGATCCCTGTTATAGTGAGGAGATTTAGTTTTTTAAAAAGTGGTCTACAAGATTCAAGAGGGCTCACTCCGCATATTGCGCGCACACATTTCTTTTGTATAAGAAATAAAGTTCCGACTTCCACTGCGTTGCCCCACACAACTATGCCGTATCGTAGGGCAGACGCGACATGGCCATGATAAGCAAGCATTGCTGTTTCATGTCCTGCAACTTTAACCATCCTGTAGAGTACAAACACAAACCTATTGATTTTTTTAATTAAATTTTTAATATGTGCCCCCCATGATAGTTGCGAGTCAATCGTAATACCTAAGAATTTCATTTCATTGGATTCCTTTATTTCTGAATTATTATATTGGACTGTCACATTGATGTCAGGCTTAATTTTATTATAAAATGTCATATAGGATGTTTTGTCAATATTTACACAAATATTGTTTATTTCTAGCCAGTTACCTATTTTCTTAATCGTATTATTTATGTCAGTTTCAAAATTAATAGCATTATTATATTTAATTATTATGGATATGTCGTCGGTAAATAGAGTACATTGGTGGTCTGTTGCATCTGGAAGATTTATTTATATATAGGAGAAATAGAAGTGGCCCCAGAACGCTTCCTTGTGGTACTCCAAATCTATTCTCTCTCAGTTTTGAGTGTGAGGCTTCCATTGTTAGTTCTTGATTTAATTTACTAATTTCAACTATTTGTGTGCGTCCTTTTAAGTATGATTCGATCCAGTGATATGCTGGACCGCGGATTCCGTATTTTTGACACTTTGTTAATAGAATATCGTGATGGACAAAATCAAATGCCTTAGTCATATCAAAAAATACTGTTAGGGTAGGGATCTTTGAGTCAATACTTTCTGCCAGTATTTTTACCATATTGAAACAGGCCAGTGTCGTAGATTTGCCTTTTTGAAAGCCATTTTGTTCCTTTTTAATGATGTCGTGTTTTGTTATGAAGCCGATCAGTCTATTATAGAATATCTTTTCGATTTTTTTTGATAAGATTGGTACTAGTGTTACAGGTCGATATTTGCTCATGTTTTCCTTGTCGTCTTTTTTTAATATTGGTTTGACGACGGACATTTTTAGTTCAGCAGGGAATTTTCCTTCTTCCAGTGATTGATTTGTCAAATGTGTAAGGATCGGGGCTAGTTCTGTTGCAGAAAATTTAAGGATTTTTGTGTCAATTTCGTCATATCCAGTTGCAGTTGTGTTGTTCAAAGACTGTATGATCCTAAGTATTTCTTTTTCATAGCATGGGCTTAGATATAAGCTAGAATTTTGATTAGCCATATTTGATATAGATACTGAGTTGTTTTGTAGACTTAGGGATTGATATGTGTTTGTTATTGTGTCTATGAAGTAATTATTAAAAGCTTCAGCTATGTTATTGGGATTGTTAATAATATTGTCATTAATTTTTATTTGTTGGATTTCTCCCGTTTGTGGTTCGTTACTGTCTTCTTTTTTAATTAACTGCCATGAGGCTTTACATGTATTTTTTGAGTTTCTAACAAAGTTTTTGTTGTGATTTTTTTGTGACCATTGTATGCATCTACGAAGAGTTTTACTGTAATTGTTGTATTTTGATTTATTTGTAACTGTCTTGTTTCAGTAGTATTCAAATCGTAGGTTTCTTTTTGTTACGCATGATCTTTTTAGTCCCTTAGTAAGCCACTTAAGTTTACCGTTCGAGTTACCTCTATTCAAAATCTTATATCTTCAAAAAATTATATCTTGGGAAGCAGAGTTTATAGAACATTGTAATGTTTTCATGGAATATTGCGAAACTTTCTTTAAAGTTTTGTGCATTATAAACCTCAGTCCATGTGAGACTTTGGAGGCATTCCCTGAATTTCTCAATGTTTTCTAAACTATAGTCTCTTTTATATGTAAACCACTGCTTAACAGGTAGCTTCCTTTTTTATCATTGGAAGAGTGAGAACTTGTGCTGTGTCGTGATCTGAGATTCCTAAACGGTGTGTTTTTCCTTGGGCCCCTTTGATGTTGCTGGCTATGTTGTCTATGCAGGTATTTATTCTGGTAGGAGTATTAATGTGTAATTTTAGTCCGTGATTTTTCAATATACTACGTAGTTGTCTTGCCCTGGGGGAGTCAATCATAGTGTCTATGTTGTAGTCAACTGCTATAATTACTTTATTATTCTTAATTTTGTGACGCAATTTGTATAATAGTAAGTCTAGCCTATCCAGAAACGCTGTATTATCTGCTTTTGGTATTGTGTATAAACATATTGTAATGCAGTCATATTCTAGAATTTCAACACCGCAGCATTCGAAGAGAAATGGGGTTGATAAATCTGCTACAATTTTAAGCTCCTTTGTTTCGATATAGTTTTTACTTAAAATACAGACACCTCCACGGTTTTTATTAGTACGGCAGTATGAGGCATCTAATTTAAACCCTTTAATCTGAATATTCTTTTCACACCTTCTCTTTATAAATGTTTCAGATAGGCAGATTATATCAATATAGTTATCCATTTCTTCAAGTTCCTGCAAAGCTATCTGTAAGCTATCTTTTTTGCTTTTAAATCCCTCTTTATTTTGATGAAGTAGCTTTACATAGGACTTATTGACGAAAAAACTTTTTTGACACCTTCTCCGACGGTTTATTGGCCGTATTACTTTGCATTGCATCAAAGTAATAGGGTATTGTACCTTTTCTTAATCTAGAATTAGTGTTTACAGACATCGTTTCATTTACTTTTGTTTGGCTTTTTACATTCTTGTTTTTAACCTGCTTATGTATTTACTGATGTTAATGCGGATTGCTTGATTTAACACGGATTTTGGTAACTTTTTTAATTATTCTACAAATGTACAAGTACTAAAATTATTGCTTATTAACTTAAGACGTTGATTTAGTGCAAATTCGTTTAGGTATTGGCTTATTGCATAATTCTCACGTTAACCTTTTGTAGTGTCTTTAGGATAATACTAAGTTCCACAGTTAGTGTTTAATATTTATGCGTCGGAAACGCACCGGTTTTTTGTTGCGCGAATCGATCGCGAGTAATCGAGACATCACTAGCGGAATCGGACCGCAGATGTCACTCGTACCTGAACGAGATGTAAAATTGGAGGTTAATTTTTCTCTTGGTCTGTCTCATCGGTGAGAATAACATGGCGGCTCGGGCCCCGTGATGGTATTTCGGTGTACCAATTATCATACAGGCATCGGGCCTGGTCAGAGTGTAAATCTACCTCATAGCGTCGGGCTATTGATGGTAATTAGATTCACGTCATCGGTTGAGTGATTGTGTTGTGAAGCACAAGGTCGTATTCGGACGGCGACTCCACGTCATCGGGCAGCGACAGCGAAACGATAGTGATTCGGTTCCTATCCTATCCCCTGTGCCCCCTTTCCCGAATTCCTGTATCGAATCGAGCCTTCAATCTCCTGTCTACGGTGACAAGGTAATAAACAAATTTCATCACTTCTTTTCTCTCACGTGGCAAAGGCACATCCCCCTCAGGATTCCACGCCGTTCGGAGAGGCGTGGAATTAATCATTTTGGTAGCAGGAGCGTGGTTTCCTAGTGGGAAATCATCGATTCACGGTTGTAGGGCTGCCTTTGTCACATTGTAGTTGGGAGAAAAGAATATCTCAGATTGGCTCAAGTCGGCAATGAGTCTGTGGTCGGTATACCACGATTAAAGTTCATTTTCGGTAAGTGAAAGTATAAGTGCCAATTTAGTTAACAGTTGTTATAAATTGTAGTCGGAAACTAAAGGATTGAACAGTCATTCTGCGAAGCCTAGATTGTATTACTTGCGATAGAACGTCGGGTTCTATAGTCCTACAGTGTTATTTCGGTTTACACAGCAGGGTCGGCTATTTAAGGGGTATTAAGCTGATTTTGCTGACCTCAAAGGAAGTGTGGTTCCTATCGGAGGGCCACTGCAAGAAAAATAGTTTTTTTTATAATAACCTCTTGTGTGTTATTTGTATTGTACCACATGGTGGCATTCTCTAATTGATTTAGAGTGTATATTATAAGGTGTATGTCCACAGGGCGACCATATTAAATATTGCTTATGATTTAATTGTTTAGTGGTTGCCTTGGGTTTTACAGCTTAGTTTTAATTTCTGTGCCCAGCGCTGACGGGAAAGTGCTGGTATCTGGCTGTGCTTAGTTCGGCAGTGAAGCATAGGACCAGGAACAATTAAATCGGTAACCATGGCACCTTCGCCCTTGACGGTACTGCGATATGGTGTCCGTGAGGAGATGAGATGGCTCGCCCATACTCACAAGTATGTGGAGCGACCCGACATGGACGATGTCCTGCTCAAGCGTGTGGAGGACGCCATGACACGCGTCGGGAAGATGTGTCGGCTGGCTGCCGAGGCTGAAGCCCTCGGGCTTACGGATGAGGCCTCGGTGGCTGCAGTGAGGCAGCTCTGCGCGGATGCTGACCAAGCGATGGAGTGCTTGGGCGACATCGAGCGTCGCGCCGAAAAAATTAAGCGGTCGCGTCGGGATGACCGCGGGGAGGGTAGCGGAGACCCCCCCCCCTAAGGGTGTGGTTGGACGGCTTCCACACCTGGAGATTCCGGCCTTCGGTGGGGCAATTGATGAGTGGCCGGCATTCATCAATTTGTTCGATAGCCTGGTCCACGGTCGGGACGACCTGGACAGCGCCTACAAGTTGGCCCAGCTATTGATGGCACTGCGGGGTGAACCGAAGGAGTTGGTCGGTCACCTAACGGTTACGGCGGGCAATTATGAGATTGCCCGGGTCATATTGTTTGACCGCTACCAGCACAAACGGCGGTTGGTTGATGCGCAGCTGGGGAAGCTGTTCAGCATCCCAAGAGTAACCCGGGATGTTGACATCCGGGTACAGGTGCTCAACCCTGTGCTGGTGGCCACTAAGGCCCTTCAGAACCTTGGTCTGCCGGTAGACCAATGGTCATATATTGTGTTATATATGGTTTTGTCATGGTTGCCTGCAGCTGTTCAAAGTCGGTTTGAACAGCTGCATGGGGGCAGTAGCTCGGAACTGCCCACGCTCGTCCAATTAACGGAGTTTTTGGAGCCGGCTGCCCCACGCCTAGCGACTCGTAGTCCCTTATTCGGTTCTGTACTCTCGGAGGTGATACAGAAGTTTTGGGAGGTGGAGGAACCACCTACGGTCCGCCGGTTGGACCCGGTTGAAGAAGAGTGTGAACAGTTTTATCGGAACAATACTGGTCGCCTTCGGTCAGGTCGATTTCTCACACGTCTTCCATTTCGGAGTGATCGCCCACCGCTGGGCAGTTCACACCATGCAGCCGAGACGCGGCTTCTGTCGATGGAACGACGCATGAAGCGTGACGGGATTTTCCGGCAGAAGTACGTCGACTTCATGCGGGAATACGAGTTGCTCGGCCACATGTCGGTTTCGGGTATCGACTGGAAGCGTGAAGACCACTGCTTCCTGCCTCATCACGCGGTCTTGAGGACCCCGGAGGGCAAAATACGGGTAGTGTTCGATGGATCGGCATCAACATCTAACGGCATGAACCTGAACCAGTGTTTGCATTCAGGGCCGAAGTTGAATCATGACATCGCGGATGTTATCACACGGTTCCGTCGACACAATGTTGTGTTTGTAGCTGACATCCGGATGATGTTTAGACAGACGGTCATTCACCCTGACGATAGACGGTATCAGCTGATACTGTGGCGAGAGAGCCCAGATCAGCCCATCAGGGTGTACGAGTTGAACACCAACACGTACGAGCTACGGTCTAGTCCTTATTTGGCGAATCGCACTCTTCGGGAGTTAGCGGATCGAGAACGGTTAAATTTCCCTAGAGGAGCAGCGATCCTGGAGCAGGACCTCTACGTGGACGATATCTGTACCGGTGCAGATTCCGTGGAGGAGGCGCTCGCTCGACGGGACGAGCTAGTTGAGCTCTTACGGGGTGGAGGTTACGAGCTCCGGAAATGGATGTCGAACTCTCCAGAGTTACTGACTGGTCTTCCGGATGACTACCAGCAGGACCCCCACATTTTTGAAAATTTGGAAAATCCAAATATGTTGTCGGTATTAGGCGTCCAGTACCAGCCGGTGTCAGACATGTTCTCGTATCGGGTCGAGTTGGACTCCCCGAAGGTCTGGACGAAACGGAACGTCCTCTCAACGGTGGCTAGGACATTTGATCCAAACGGGTGTATCACCCCGGTAACATTTCAGCTCAAGTGTTTTATGCAGCAATTGTGGTCTGCTGAGCTGCAATGGGACGACCCGATCGGCGGGTCATTGAGCTCGGAGTGGGACTCGTTCTTTTCGACCCTCCCTGGCATTAATCGGATTTCACTGCCACGGAGGTTGGTCCCCACCAAACGATACACCGCCACCCTGCATGGGTTTTGCGATGCCTCGGAGAAGGGCTACGGAGCTGCGGTGTATCTGAGTACGGTCGACTCCTCGGGGGAGGTTGATGTGCGGTTGGTCATGGCCAAGAGCAAGGTTGCGCCGTTGCGCACTCGCCTGACCATTCCCAAGTTAGAGCTTTCGGGAGCGGCTCTCCTGACTCGTCTGCTCAACCACACGATGACGGTTCTTCGTGGGTCAATAGCGTTGGAAGATACGGTCTACGCTTGGACGGACAGCCAGATCGTGTTATGCTGGCTGACGGCTTCAGTTCACAAGCTGGAGATTTTTGTGGCGAATCGGGTTTCGCAGATTTTGACTTCGGAGGTTCCCTTAATCTGGAGACATGTTCCAGGGGAAATGAACCCAGCAGACTGTGCGTCTCGTGGGTGTCATGCTCCGGAGTTGGTTGGACATCCCTTGTGGTGGGGTCCAAAATGGTTGACTCAAGCCGAATCGGATTGGCCAATGAGTCCACGCGTTACCACGGCGAACGGCGCCTTGACAGTCGGTGTCTGTACGACGCAGCCAGAGCCGGAAGAGGAGTTCAGCCTGCTGGAACGGTACAGCTCGCTCGACAAGCTGGTCAATGTGACCACCTGGATCTACCGATTTGCGCGGAATTGTCGGAATTCTGAGGCGCAACGAGTGCGGAAACCGGTCCTGACACCACGGGAACGGAACCATGCGTTGTTCGCATTGATACGGAACGTGCAGACGGTGCACTTTGGGTCCGAATTGGACATTCTGAGACGCGGACGCGTCCAACTGAAGGGAGCTGTGGCTCGGCTCAACCCGTTTATTGACCCTCAAGGATTGCTGAGGGTAGGAGGTCGGCTGCGGAATGCCAACCTGCCTTATGCGGCTCGCCACCCGTTGTTAGTCCCTAGGAAAGGGAAGTTGGTCGAACTGTTGATACAGGATCGACACATTCGGAATGGGCATATCGGATGCCACGCCTTGATGGCGTTTCTCCAGCGCGAGTTCTGGATTCTATCGGGAAGACGCTTAGTGCGTAGCGTCGTATTTCGGTGCCTGCCTTGTTATCGGGCCAAGGCGGCTACGATGCAGCCCCAGATGGGCGATTTGCCCTCGGATAGGGTTAACGAAATCCGGCCCTTTGCGGGTGTCGGAACGGATTTCGCGGGACCATTCATGGTCAAGTCTTCACAGCTACGGAACGCCAGATTAGTGAAGGCATACCTGTGCGTCTTCGTGTGCTTGGCCACGAAGGCAGTCCACTTGGAGGTGGTCAGTGACCTCACTACGGAGGCATTTATCGCTTGTCTAGATCGGTTCGTCTCACGAAGGGGCCTCCCGACATTAATCCGTTCGGACAACGGCACAAATTTTGTCGGAGCCAGGCGATATCTGCAGGAGGTCACTCAATTCCTGAACGGTAACCAGGACGCCATCGGTACGGCTTGCTCCCGACGAGGGATTGAATGGGTTTTCAGTCCGCCGGGATGTCCTCATTGGGGAGGAATTTTTTGAGGCTGCGGTTAAATCGGCTAAGTCGCACCTGACGAGGATCATCGGTGAGACCTCTCTACGCTTTGAAGAGCTTGCGACGCTGTTCTGTAAAATTGAAATGACACTGAACTCGCGTCCGTTGTGCCCGCTCAGTTCGGATCCAAATGATTTGGAAGCGTTGACGCCGGGTCACTTCCTGATAGGTCAGCCCCTTAACGCCCTGCCAGAATACCCTTTCGGTGATGTTAAGTTAAGTCGGTTAACTAGGTGGCAGATGTTGCAGCAGATGGCTCAAGATTTTTGGAAACGGTGGTCCCTTGAGTACTTGCACATCTTGCAGCAGCGCCTTAAATGGACTGACCGGACGAGCCCCCCTCAAGTCGGTGATTTGGTGCTGATTATGGATGCGAACCTGCCATCGTTGAGATGGAGACGAGGACGGATCGTCAATTTGTACACGGGTCGGGATGGCACGCCTCGATCAGCAGAAGTCAGGGTGGGGGACTCGGTCCTCAAGAGAGCGGTCGCAACACTTTCTCGCCTTCCTATTGATTAGGGACAGGTTCGGGCCTGTCCGGGCGGGTGACTGTTTAATATTTATGCGTCGGAAACGCACCGGTTTTTTGTTGCGCGAATCGATCGCGAGTAATCGAGACATCACTAGCGGAATCGGACCGCAGATGTCACTCGTACCGGAACGAGATGTAAAATTGGAGGTTAATTTTTCTCTTGGTCTGTCTCATCGGTGAGAATAACATGGCGGCTCGGGCCCCGTGATGGTATTTCGGTGTACCAATTATCATACAGGCATCGGGCCTGGTCAGAGTGTAAATCTACCTCATAGCGTCGGGCTATTGATGGTAATTAGATTCACGTCATCGGTTGAGTGATTGTGTTGTGAAGCACAAGGTCGTATTCGGACGGCGACTCCACGTCATCGGGCAGCGACAGCGAAACGATAGTGATTCGGTTCCTATCCTATCCCCTGTGCCCCCTTTCCCGAATTCCTGTATCGAATCGAGCCTTCAATCTCCTGTCTACGGTGACAAGGTAATAAACAAATTTCATCACTTCTTTTCTCTCACGTGGCAAAGGCACATCCCCCTCAGGATTCCACGCCGTTCGGAGAGGCGTGGAATTAATCAGTTAGCTTAGTCGGGTTGTCGTCATGTTGGCCAAGGGAGAGAACCACTATGTCTTCTTCCGTCATTCTCTTACTATCAATTGATTCCACGATATTTTCGGCTGGAGCAAACGGTTTGACGAAGGAATTAATTTGATACTCCTCCGAGACCTCTTTACTATTCACTAGTTCTGAGGAAAGTCCTACACATTGCTTTCCTCCATATATGTATAAGTTTTTGCGTTTATTGTTTTCTTTATGTCTTACAATCTTAGGTGCGTTGTTGTCTTTGGAGTCTTCTTGTCCTGTTGTGTCTTGGGTCGTGATTTTTTCATCTTTGGTTATTTGTTGCTCTCTTCCGCTGTTGTTATCGAAACTCTGGTCACTTTTGTCACCCTTTGGTATAGTGGGTGTCACTATAGTGACATTATCTTTCGGTTCATTACAGTCGAGGTCAGCAGTGTGTGTTAGGGATTTGTTTCCGTCCTCAGACATCTCTAAGCGTTTTGAACGAATGCGCCGTTTTCGAGAAGAGGAAGAGGAAGACGCCGTCAATAATTTCTTGGAAGACGAAGATGTTGGTCCTGTATGTATTTTTCTTAATAACTCATATTTTTTCTCTTGTTCTTGCAGTTTATTTCTAGCTAAATGGTTTTCTTCTAATAACAGTTCGATTTCTATGTGTTCTTTTTAACTCCTGCTGGAGATTATCTATAACGCTTTTAAGTTCTTCTACTTCTTAGTTGTGAGCACAGGTGGAGAGATCTGGTAAACTCGATGCCTTTATTGAAGTTGGCGTCGATTCCAGTGAGTTAAATTTGTCTTCGTCTAGGGAGTTTTATTTTTTTTGTTTTCTTATTGTTATGTTTTCCATTTTTCTCTGCGAAAATTATGTTTATGTCAATGAATCCGTTGGTATTAAATCAATTACACTTTATTTATAACTGGTTATACTGCAGTTGTTGATTAATTTTGGTTTATAGCTTCAGATATTTTTGGCACTGATATTGATGTAATTATCACTTCTCCGGTCGAGATAACACTCACGTAGGTCTATTGTCACTTGCACTTTGAATATAGAATAAATGTTGAGGTAAATTCAGTAGAATTGTATTTTAAATTTGATTTAAATGTAGATCGTCTTAGAACTGCTTGTTTACGTCGCAGTGGCGCCCTCTGTCAACGCCATCATCAACCTTACCGCCTCCACCACCACATACATTATTGTAGGTAGAACACGCTCTCATCAAGAACGAATTCTTCCTATAATTACTATGTATTGTATGTGTTTTTATATAATTGTATGTGTATTACTATGCACGGGTTCACATCTAACGTCTTACCATTTTACCTATCATGTTTAATATCAAACATTTAATATACCCAACCTAGCAAAGGTTTTCGTTCAAGATATTGTCTCAATCAGGCTATAGGTAGGTAGATGGTGGCTCAGTCGACCCTAAATCAGATTTACTAATGAGCAACTCTGAGAGGTTCATATGATTCTCAGAGGATACAGATCGGGGCGGGGCATAATTTGGCGACTTGATGACGCACACTGTATTATACAATTATACCTATAATGTCCCTTCTAACTACTTGTGGAGGTATATTTTCTTAACCAGGAATCGTTATAAACAAAGAATACCTTATTGACATGATGTGACACTTAGATTTTCCTACCAGTAATTTTCTCAGGACCGCCTGGAGGGTATCAATTAAAAGTTAATTATTAATTATATGTCGTGCTTTGTCCTTTGAGATTAGCAATGACACTTGTAGTACCGCGTAGTGTACGCCTTTCACACACTATATTTTTGGAATCCTTTATTTGAATCGTTTTTTTTTTTTTTGGGGTAGTTGTGTATCGCCTCACCCGCGCGCATTTTGCTATCTTCATTCGCGTTTTAGTGCTCCGCCTTTCCATACGTTGCGCCCGCGTTCCGACCGCACCCCTATTCTAGTAGCTGTTGTTGTGAATTTTGAACTCTTGGTGAACTGTTGGAATGCCGCGGAAAAGAAAACATCGCGACGACGACGACGATGTCGCAATTGAACGAAAAATAAGAAAGCTGCAAAGAAAACTAGCACGAAGACGGCACCGGCGAAACAAGAAAGATTCCGACGATACGTCGTCATCGCGAGGTTCCACGCCTTCGAGGTCATAGGTACCCGCCAGGTACGCACGTCCAGAATAGGGACGTGACCTACTTTTTACACATCGCATCTATGGTGCCAACATTGATATTGCAAATTGAACACTATTTTCGTTACAAGAGGATTGTACTCTAATGAACGATTACATGACTATACCAACCAAATTATTCAATTGCAAATAAATAAACATTGTGTTTATACTTTATTGGTTTTGTAATCATGCTAAAGTAGATAAAGCGGACAGCACATTGGGGCTGTTTCATTCTACCTATGTACCTATATAGTCTATAGCGGCCAGTCAATGGGACTGGTTCACAGACTTATTACGTACATACCTACAAGTTAGGTGTTGTGTTGTCGAATTGCAAGATCAATAAGTTAACAAAGTAGTAGAATTAGCGAACAGTACTGTTGGGGACTGTTTCATCTGCATACTTGCTAACGTCACAGTCTTAAGCGGCCATTACTAGTGGAATGGTTCATGACTGATGTTACCTGAGGACTAGCTCCTTGTTTCAACTATAGGCATATATTGATATCCTCAGGCTGGCTATAGCGACTAGTACTAGGGACTAGTTCAAGTTAGACTGAATTATCATTGCTTTGGTCTCGTTATTTTCGGACATTGAAACAGTACAACCAGCATTCAGCGATTATGAGCCTGACGAGCTAACAGACCCAATCCTACCGGTCGAAACTAGTCAGACTGATGAAACGACGGTGCCGCTATCTAAAGACACGGCCAAAGCTGCCATCCCAGACGAGACTAATACAATTGATTTTGACATATTACAGCTTCTAGGAGATGATCCCACGGTTATTAACACTTACGGGAAGGAGATACAAAAGGACATAGCAGTTCGGCTTGAACACTACGCCACAACAGGGCTCACTAAAGAAGCCCGAAAAGTATTGAAAGAGAAGTATCTTACACCTAGTAACTGTAAGTTAATCGACCCGCCTGTCCTTAACGGAGAGATCAAAGCAGCAGTTAGCGATACGATGACCAGGCGTGATAAATCGATTGAAGAAGGACAAAAAGATCTGACGGTAGCTATAGCATGCCTGAGCGAAGTCTTATCCAATTTGATTTCGACAAAGGACAAGGACATGAAAATGGTAAAAACTTTGATGGATGCGTGCAAAATTTTTTTGTGACTGCCAACATGCACACTCGAAAACACGTAAACAATTTATCCTAACTGCTTTGAAAACTGAGATGAAATCACAAATTCAAAACACCAAAATTGACCAGTACCTCTTCAGTAAAAATTTAGCTGACACTTTAAAATCAGCTAAAGCCATAAATAAATCCGGCGCAGAACTGAAGTCCAGTCAAGTACCCAAGCCTCAACCAAGCAAAAATCCAGCGCCAGCGAAGCGTTTAAACTGGAAGGGTCCTCTTCTGCCTCGCAGGCAGCAGGGAGTTCAAAGGATGAAGGAGCTTGCCACGACTTCGATGAAGAATCGGCCGGGTCCCTCATCGAAACCATCGTCGTATCGGCAACCCAATCAGCAGTACCATCGCAGATAATCCCGGTAAACTATGCCGGTAGGCTTGCGTTACATTATGACATATGGAGATTATTAACTGAAGATCCGCTTATTCTTTCATATACTGAAGGATATAAAATACCATTTTCTCGTCCTGTGACACAGAAGGCTTTACCAAAATTCCAAAATTACTCTGTAGCTGACAAAAAACAATTTAGGACAGCGATTGACAATCTGTTATCAATAAGCGCAGTATCAAAATGTATTGTTTGTCATGATCAATATCTATCAAGTATCTTCTTGATCCCAAAGCCCAATGGAAAAATGAGATTGATATTAAACTTAAAATCTCTTAATAAATTCATTGACACAGCTCACTTTAAAATTGAGGTTTGCGTACAGCATTAAAATGAATATCGAGGAATAGTTTCATGAGTACGCTCGATTTGAAATTTGCATATTTCTTGAAAAAAATCCATCCTCATTTCAAAAAATATTTGAGATTTCAGTGGGAGCAAGATACTTCCGAATTCAACGTTTTTACCTTTCGGCCTTAATACGGCACCGTTCGTGTTCACTAAAATCTTGAAATCGGTTGTAAAACTTCTTCGCCTTAAGGGTTATCTATCTACGGTTTATTTAGATGATTTTTTGCTAATTGGCCAGTCTTACGATGATTGTGTTAAGAACATATGCGATACAAAAAGACTATTGACAGCATTAAGCTTTATCATTAACGAAGGAAAAAGCTGCCTTACTCCCTATAAAATTTGTAAATTCCTAGGATATGTAATTGCCTCGCAAAAGTTCCAGGTTAGTCTTCCTGTAGAAAAGGCAAAACGTATCCAAACTGAGATTACTAAGTATCTTAAACTCAAGAGATGCAAAATAAGAGATTTTGCCAGTTTTGTGGGTCTTTTAGTTTCGGCCTGCCCTGCCATTGAATACGGTTGGCTTTATACAAGCTCTTTGAACGCTGTAAATTTTTAAGCTTGATCAAAGATAATGATTATGACAGCTACATGATGATACCTGATAACATAATTTCGGATTTACGTTGGTGGAAACATGCAATTTCCCACTCGGTAAAGACTATCAAAACTGACGAATTTTGCCTGGAAATCTATTCTGATGCCTCAAAAACGGGGTGGGGGATTGCTTGTGGAAAAGAAACCGCAAGTAGACTATGGAGTGAGGAGGAACGATTACAACATATTAATTATCTCGAAATATTGGCTGCATATTTTGGTCTAAAAATATTTGCAAAGAGTTTAACAAATTGTCAAATCTTATTATGAATAGACAACACCACTGCCATATCATATGTGAATAGAATGGGTGGGATTCAATATCCACACTTAACAGATATTACGAAACAGTTATGGCAGTGGTGTGCACGTCAAAGCATACATGTTTATGCTACATATATTCGATCATCTGATAATGTAATCGCTGATGCCTAATCAAGACGCATACACCCAGATATAGAATGGGAGCTAAGTGATTATGCATTTAAAAGGATAATTACAAAGTTTCAACTACCTGTTGTAGACTTATTTGCCAGCAGAGTTAATAAGAAATGTACTGTTTAAGTCTCATGGCATAAAGATCCGGACGCATTTGCAATCAATGCTTTCACAATATCCTGGTCCGATCTTTATTTTTATGCGTTCCCTCCTTTCACCATGATCCTTAAGTCGTTGCAAAAGATAATCACTGATAAAGCTAGGGGCATCATGTTGGTACCGTACTGGCCCACCCAACCATGGTTCCCTCTATTTAAGAGGTTATTAAAATCAGAATTATTATTATTCAAAGCAGATGATAACTTAATCGTTTCTCCTTATTCCAGCTATCGACAAATCCACACCCAGATTACCCTGGTAGCAGGAATATTGTCGAACAAGCCATGTTAAGAAGAAATATTCCATCAGCCGCAATGGACATTATGGCCTCTTCCTTATCGGACAATACCATGAAACAATACGAGGTCTATTTTAAGGAATGGTTTCTGTTTTGCAATCAAAATAATCTGGATATGTATGAAACACCTATTTCTAATGTGATTACCTTCTTAACGCAATTATTTGAGGCTGGTGCCCAGTATGGTACTTTAAATACTTGCCGTTCTGCATTATCTTTGATAATACTAAACGATATCGGAGATGATTGTAATTTGAAGAGGTTCTTTAAGGGCATATTCCGTTTAAGGCCTCCTTTGCCGAGGTATAACACTACTTGGGACACTACCTTGGTTCTTAACTACGTCGCTAATTGGTATCCAAATGAAGGCTTGACTATCCAAAAAAAAACAAAAAACTTTTAAACTAGTTACGCTTCTCGCCTTAATTACGGCTCACAGATCTCAAACAATGTCAAAAATTAGAGTTTGCAACATCGAGTCACAATCCACAAAGGTCATCATAACAATTCCAGACCTGATTAAAACATCTCGCGTTGGAGCGTCCCAACCGATATTATCTATACCTTTTTTCGATGAACGGCCCGAAATATGCCCTGCAAGAACATTAAATGCATACTTAGATTTAACAAATCCAATGCGTGCGGATATTGATAATTTATTCATTAGTATAAGAAAGCCCTATAGGGCAGTAGGTTCACAAACTTTGAGCCGTTGGTTTAAATCTACCCTAGATATGTGTGGCATAGATGTGTCTGTTTATTCCGCACATAGTAAGCGGCATGCCGCTACATCTGCAGCTCGTTTCTTAGGTGTCAGTCTTGACAGAATAAGAAAAACAGCAGGCTAAGAGTGCTAACTCCAACACTTTTCCAAATTTTATAGCAAAACGGTATATTATTATTGTAATGACGATTCATTTGCTAGAATATTATTAAGTAAATCGAACAATTGAAAGCAATTGGTTTATTGTTATCATTTCTTAATTATATCTGGTTCCATCCGATAGTGATATATTTCACGATTAGCTCTAAAAGTCTACAAGTGTCATTGCTAATCTCAAAGGACAAAGCACGACATATAATTAATGATTAAACGAACTTACCTGTACGTGAAGTTCTATCATAATTATAGGAGTGCTTTGTCCGAAGAGATTAGCAAACCCTCCCACCCTTGCTTCTACAAATCTACACCCTCTGAGATAAGATCGTGAAATACTTTTTTATTGGAATGATATAAATACCTATCTCTGAACTAAATGAAGATAGCAAAATGCGCGCGGGTGAGGCGATACACAACTACCCCAAAAAAAAAAAATGGATTCAAATAAAGGATTCCAAAAATATAGTGTGTGAAAGGCGTACACTACGCGGTACTACAAGTGTCATTGCTAATCTCTTCGGACAAAGCACTCCTATAATTATGATAGAATTTCACGTACAGGTAAGTTCGTTTAATCATTAATTAAATGATTAATTGAATGAATGATTAAATTGAAAAAGGGTTTACTGACGTCACCTTTTAATGGTGTTCAGTTTCATAGAATGTGTATTTGGTTGTTGTAAAGTCATCTACCTGGGGGGTTACTACAACCTTTTAGCAATATAGATTAGGTTCACATAGAACCATGAAATTGGGCACGAAACAAAATCAAAAGTAAAAAAACAAACTTAAAGGTCAAAGCAATCAAAATACACCGCCGTTTATGTCATAATTGAGCTGAACTTGCATGATACTCGCAAGGGAATCAAAAACTACAGGATACTTTTCGTTGAACTACTCGTAGAATCTTGAAATTGAGTACGAAGCTGTGTACGAAGCAAGGTCTTCAAGTAAAAGGAAATATCAGAAAACGGTAAATTTGTAGTTCCTTTACCAAAAAATGCGATGTGTCGGTACCCACGGTACGCGAGTCCAACTTGTAACTGGCAGGCTTTTTTTCGGTTTTGTCTGTTTTCTTGTACGATAATACGAAACCATTCGTGTGTGAGCGGCACATGCAATAGCTGTCTTGCGCCATACAGTTGATAAGTAATTCGGTTTTGGTATATTTAAATTCGAACCAACTATCGAACTGAATGAACCAACAGCTTGAAATCCTACAACTAATATCATATCAAGCAGCCATATAGGTATTTTTTTTTGTAATTATTTTATTTGTTAGTGTATTTATAATGTCACGATAGTTAATTTGGGAATCGATGTTTTGGGTCTTAAAGTCGTTATTTACTGGATTTCGGCACGCAGAATTTAATAAATGCAAACTTTTTGCATCTCGGACTATAAGACGTCTAGCCTCGTCGGGCAGGTAACCTCATTCGTGCTCACTTTACTCTGCAGCCCGATTGCAATTTATGCCCAGAACTGATGTGACCAAGCCACAGACTGACCAAGCCAAGTTTTAAATGAATACTAGGTAAAATTAAACTTGACGCTGGTTCGAAAACGGCGCTGACCATGTATCAATGAGCTATGTAATTATCGTAACACATTGGACGTGCTAGCGGTCAATGTTGGACGGCGTTTGATTATTCAATCAGAACATCACGTAGTCTCCAAATCTTAAAATTTTCGTTTTTTTTTTAATTCATGAAGTAAGATTTACATTTGTAGGTATATGAACAGTGTGGTTCGACTGACACAGAGTATTTTTGATCCTCTATGATAAATTAATCTGCAACGTGAAATAGTGACCGTTATGGCCTCCGAGGTTGAAAAATCGGAAGAACGTCACATGGCGCTACGCGATCATGATGTTTGTGTGGGGTGTCGGTCACCCCTTCATTGCCTTAAAAACGCTAAATTGATGAAATAAACTATTTCATCCAATGTAGGGGTGATAGTTTATCTTTGAAATAAATATTGCTTTATTTATTATAATTCAAAGAATCCTAAGAAGAGATTTTAATTTTTCAAATGTGTTTTAGAAATGTTCACTTTAATTTCTATGTCAAAGGTTTTGCAAAAACTAAGCTTTATTTCTATGCGAATGGTCACGGCCAAATGGCCGTTATCGCTATAGTGGGGATTGGATTGAACACAGGTCTGACGTGCGGTCAACAAAGGCAATGTCGCCCCACATTGACCGTCATGGCCCCAACAAACCGGCGTTTAACGTGTAAATTATACGGCGTTCTATCGGTAATGGAAAACATCGGGAGGAATCTTTCAATTTCCGTTGCTGCGGCGTTGGGCTAGCCCCCTGTCGCCAGAATGGAGTTGAAAAACTAGCTAAACGTGGGGACCACCTCTGACAGTTTGGGAAAAGGCGAAATGCTATATTATATTAATGTACTTTCCAGTGAATAGTGGTAGTTGCATACATAGCGTGGTACTAGGTAACCACATGGGCCCTGATTCTCAGGCATTCGATAAACGGATATCGACACCCTATATCGAGTGATTTTATATGGGAATCGTTCGATATCCGCCATTTTATCGAGAGGTGATTTTGCGCGAAAATCACCCCCTGATAGCTTACATATTCTGCAATATTTAACTTCATTACGAGGTAAAGTCTTTATAGCAGTCGCCGAAGCTGCATTGGCTTGGGGGATATCATCATGATAGCTTCGCCTACTAAACATGAAAATGGAGCATGATTTTATCATAGATCAGGTCTTGGATGTTTATATGTGTGTTATGTCGCTGTTTCTTGTACCCACGACGTCATAGGCGTCTAGTGTGGGGTCAGAATCAATGAATGTCTCTGTATATAAATGTTATGTTATTTTAAAGTATTTATGTTACTTGTACATATTTCCAGTTAAATAGGTAACTAAGATTGACGATCACGAATGCAGTCGTCAATCCGATGAGGCTTCACAATGATAACTAAAGTTATTAAAATTAAAGTTTCCGTGCATTATTTTATTGCATTTGGTTTATTTTGCTTTTATCTAGACCTTTGATTTAATTCACAAATCCTATCCAGCCTTATGGGCACTCCACACAGCAAAGCATCTCCGCTACTTATCTCGAGATTGCTCTCAGCAGACCAGCGACAAATTTCATTGCACTTCACTCATTTCGCTTACCGGCACAGTTTACAGTGTATTTTTTGTTATCATTAAATTTTAGGAATATTATAAATCCTTGAATCTCTTGCCATCTTTCTCCATGTTAGCTAAAGTTCATAGAGACACGAGGTTAGATTGACGATTATGAAATTACTTAAGCGCAGTTTTTTTTGTTTTTTTTTGTAACTGATATTTAAACAAAGTTCAAAGATCACATTTATTTATAACTGTGATATTTACGTATACTTCGCAAACATCATTTTTTGCCTCATCTCTACATTGGCCCACTGTGGGAGAAGAATGGCGAAGAAACTTCCACAGATTGAAATTTAGATCTCTTTAAAAAATTGGTTGTGTTTAACTTATACAAATATTACTATATGAATTATTGTAATTGATAAGAAGGAAAAAATCATTACAAAATTATTAACACTAAATTCTGTATTGAGTTAGATTAACCCCAAACGTTCCTGTCATTTAAGTAATCTTGAACATTGTAATAACATTGACAACAATGTTCTGTGTGTGTGACTCTGTGAAGGTGTGTAAGGGTGTGTGTGTGTGTGTGTGTGTGTGCATAATTATTTTTATAAAAAATAATAATAATAATCTTAATATTTATTTATTTAATCTACTGTGACTATAATTTTAATTTTAATTTTAATGACAACATATGGATTTATTGTATATACAAGTGTACATTATAATCTGAAATAAATTTGAATTGAATTGAATTGAATAACCCTTTTATTACAAAGTAATATCTTTTAAATGGTTTTTAAATTGCTCAAATGGCATTTAAAATCTCCAGAGGTATCTTGTTGTAGCAAAGACTGCACTGACCCTTGAAAAAATTGCCTCTACCTTCTCTCTAAAAAGTCTAAACCGGGGCGCAACTAGTCTGTGATTATTTCTTAGTTTAAAATTATAGCTATCGCTAAATTTGGAACATTTAGTAAGGTTCTTGCGTACATACATTATATTTTTGAAAATAAATTGACTAGCTACATTTAGTATGTCAATTTCTTTAAAAAGCTCTCATAGGGAATCTGTGCGTTTTAAATTATAAATTGCTCGAATAGCTCTTTTCTGTAAAATAAAAATAGTTTGAATATCCATTGCGTTTGAAAAGCCATGCGAAGTTATTTCGGACAATGATCTTGCAATACTGGAAAATAAGTAAATGGCATCCTAGACATGTTTCATTCCTGGTTTAAAATAAATAACTTAAAATATACACAAATAAAACTAAACTACTTTTGTAAAAAACCACTGCACGCAATAGTTACACTATAAAGGCAACTTTAAACGGAGAAACGGTGATTATGGTCCCTTTAAGGTTTTTATGCCTTAAAGTATCCAATTAAAAACATTGATGTTCTTAAGCGGCGAGGAGTTGGATTGGTTATTTTAAAACAAGCCTACTTAAAACGATCAGATAACAATCGTAGAGTAGTCACAACTAAAATAAAACAAAGTCGAAACCAAAACTAGGTCATGGTAAACAGATAGTTTCCGCAAACGAGTTGCAATTTAGCATGCAATCACAGGGGGAATAGTCAATAAACGACACAATATATACTCTCCCTTGTCTCCGAGCGTTTTAATTAAATTAAACTCGAGTTCCAATTGGAAAAGCTTCAGTTGTAAGCTAGTTTACGAGCCTCGGGATTAGTTGGTGAGAATGTCGCTCTTCACTTCTCGCTTGCGTGAAGATTTTCTAATTAGTTCGCTGCAGGTAGGCTTTTGAAGTAAAATTTCAGCGGCGTTGTGATTTGTGAATTTGGGGTTAAAAGTTATTTCACCTCTCATTGGTGGGCAATTTACAAAATTGCTTTGCAATTGTTATGGGTGAATTCCGCCTTTCCCGCAGGCGAGGGTACAAGAATATGTGACGGGCGAACAGTTGAAGCATTTTATTTAAGGGCTTCGATATCAAAAAGCTTTCAGGGCAGACTATGTTAAAATCAATTTCGTACTAATGAACGTTAATTATACCAGAGAAAAAGTTAATAAATCGATAGAATAACTTTATATCGTAATATATTTCAATTAATTCAAACAGTTTTGTTTTAGTTCTGACTACTCCGAATGAAATAAGTGCAATTTTATGTGTTTTTTATACCATACAGCCAAATATTGTTTATTTATTTCTTCGTTTCTTGAATAGATACTTTTCTTAGATTTCACTTTCTATCCAACTGTGGCGAAGCCCAAAAGGAGGTTTTTAATCTTCTGCCGTAGACAACAAACTGAGCATGAGTTCTACTTCCATGACGTGGCTGTGCTGCAAGAATATTTTTTTGGTTTCCTCTTCTTTAATAGCATGTGTGCTAATGACGGGCTGGCCACTATAACTACTTTTTCAACACACCTGCTCATAAAGTAGGTCTTATTACAGCGTATTTACACTGATAATGCAGAATATTATCCATGCCGTGCCTTTTACATTACATTATTGCACTAGTGCCTTTTCATTACATATCTTTTTAAATATTAGCAAGAAGTATTAATGTTTCGAAAACAGCTAAGTAGTTATTTGCGTAAATATAAAATTCAATTCAAAATGTGATAAATAATTAAAAAAATTCATGAAACTTCTTGTTAGCTTGTTGGTATTTATATTTTGACGGTGTATTTTTACCTATAAATACCCAATTTCAAAATTTATAAATATGTGGCTGATTCGCTACTTTGCCGGTGCCCTTATCTCAGACTTGCGCGCGCATGCAGCGCTGAGCGCGCGATAAAATAAAATTACGGACGCCATCTTTTAAACGGGTTTCTGTTTGTTAAGTTTATTCACAGTATTGCATTTCGTTACTTTTATTTACTTTTCCTCGCAAGTGTGTTGAAAAACGTCGTATGAAACACGTGAGCATTGGTCATTACACTTCTCGTCTCCATTAAGCCTTCGCCCGACTCGAGTGTAATGACCAACATACCACACTTGTATCATAATGTTCTATTATGCAAATTGTATTTTAATGTTGTTAGACAAAATGCTCGATTGATATAACGTGCACGTATCTAAATGAATAACTATCAAAAAGTTCAATGTTCTTGGTGTGTTATTACTTTTATCTACACACGTATCATAAACCCTCTTTACTGCGTCCAAAAACCACAGGTTACGACCAGCGTAATGATAAACTTCTTGGTAAAAACTCATTTCTTATCTGAATATTGATACATTATGACCATAATGTACCAAAATTTGTCAAATTATTTGAATATCAATTCAAATTTCGAACGCCGACGCTCACCTGCGTGCCGCCCCTAGTTTGTGTAATTGGTACTACAGAAAAAGCTAAACAACTGCAGAGTAATGATCAATGCTAAAATGCCGGTCGAACATGCGGTTCCTGAACACATCAAAGAGAGCTTACGATATGTGTGTAGATATACTAGTGTATGTAACTGAACATAATTAGGCATTCAAACTCTGGAGTGATATTATTATGAAACTCGCCTTCGACGATAAACCCACTCTCGAGTATTAATGCCCTCCATTATGTAGCAGTCACATAAGCTACTATTTCTCAACTTATAACTGAACAGAATGGTTACTTCAATAAACAAAAAAAAATAAAAAATACTTTATAAGAGCGACTGTCGTAATATTTTTAGGTAGATAGGATGGAACAGTACCTAATGAAAATAATAAGAATAACGTATTTTACATATTATGATACTGTTTTACTTGACTAGGATAAGATGCATAACGAACACACAGATGAAGCTACAAGGTCGTCCCCATTGCAGACAAACTCAGGGAATCCCGCCTCAGGTGGTTTGGGCATGTCATGAGTCGCGACGAGATCATGTCGTGGAGAAAGCCCTCGCATTACCTAACAACCAGAGGGGCAGAAGTCGCCCGCTTGCTACTTGGTGGTCCACACTATCAAAGGATATGAAACAAGCCCAGTTAAACCGAAGAGATAACCCAGGATCGACAGACCTGGCGCATGAGAACGAGGAGGGCTCTCAAGGGGAAAAGGCAAAGAAAGAAGAAAAAGTTTTACTTGACTAGGGAAATGTTTTCAAACTAACGGTTTGCATGCATAAATTTAACATGGCTGAACGACATTTTGACACATGCTCGTGGTGCCGCTTATACCTTTCCGCTCTTGGAAGTTTTTACCTTGATGCATTCAAACGTGTGTTCACGTCTGCAATTATACTTCATCGACGTTTGTTCGATTGGACCCGAACACATTTTAACTCCCGTCCATCTTTACCATTGTAAATCTTGCCACATAGACAGCCGGTACTTATAGACATTTTGATGCCTGCACATTCCAACCGTCGAAGATTTTATCACGTTGACTACTTACTGAAAAATGTCTTATAATTAAGTTAAGCCACAAACTTCTTACCTGGATAGCGGTGCAGGATAAGTATTCCTCATTTGGATTGCTAAACAGAATTTTGCATAGTTACTTTCAATTACATAGTTTCAATCTTACTCATTCATCAGGGTCTACGAAAACTTTGAAGACGAACTTTTCCAATTTTAAGCCTGGTGATGACCAAAGTTAGCGGCTGCTAATGAGACCTTGCCGAATGAATTGAAGCCAATTTTGGAGATCTACTTTATGTCGTGATTGCTCTTAGGTCTCAAAATAGTATATTAAATGAAAAATCTCAGCTCGTATTACAAAATGTAAATAGAGAATTTAGATTTTGTTAAAGAAAATGACCTCTTTGCATACCAATCACGTTATTGAAACTCGTTGCACGTTGAAAACATTTTCTTTGATTACATTTTTACTTCGCTAAAACCTCTGGAAAAATTCAGCACAAATTAACTTTTCTCCATTGGAGTTACAGCTGAGCAATTTTGGTAGGTACCTCTTTTTGAGAAAGCTCCGTGGTCTAATGGTGGTCTTGCTTCTCATGCAGAAGATGCAGGTTGGAATCCGAGGCTGACCATGGACCAATGAAATAAGCAATTTAGGCACAGAGGAATAAATAGGAACAGAGAGAAAGGTTCTAAGGAGCCTGCAAAATTAATACCTATATTAGTAGGGCTGGGAAAAGAAAAAAAAAATAACAAACTGTTACGAGCTTTTATTGACCGAGCGATTTTATTATCTTATTCTTAGGGCGGTATGCCATTGAAATACTTAGGTATCTAATACAGTTCGTCACATGAGATCACCCACTTATAAACTCAACTACTCATCATTGTACATAAATATTTGTAGGGTAATAATCTAATAATAATTACCTAACTAAATAACACGGTTTGTGCTACCTTTAACATTTTAAATAGGTATACCAAGTCTGGTATTGATTTACTTACCTAGTATACTCCTTGGGATAGTTAAAATATGAAATGTCTTTTCTGTTTCTATTATAATTCATACAAACAGTACAGTACACCATTTTGAAAGTACAAAACGTACACTTAAACACTTTAATAACTATTTACAGTTTATTCTACATCAAACAATTAGATAAAGTAGGTGATAACAAATAAGACGTGTTTTGTGCAGGCTCTCCATTTGGGCACTGGCCGAACGAGCGTAAACCGGTTTTATGCGACACAGCGGCCAGTGCTCACTCACACATGCTTATTATATGTATGCTTATAGTAGTTTACCTATGACGGAGTGGTTCTATGAACCTTTGTCTCTGGTCCTTTCTTTCTCTGTGATTTAGGTACATTATCGGACGTTCGGTGTTTCTGAGCACATATTAAAAGCGGCTACTATCACTACTTGGTAGTACTATTTGTAATAAGACCCTCCATCAACCCACACTGAGCTAACAATATGGATTATAGCTCAATCTTACCCGTTTCCGGGTAAAGGCTGATGGCCTATGCCCGTTGGTGGGTACATTAATGGGCTAAGGTTATTTAATATTATTAAAGAAACGATATTTTAGTATTTAGATATCATTATTTGTAGCTCTTCTTGTGGCCGTCATATCAATCATTGATACTTTTTTATCAAATTACCTATCGATATTAATCGATGAACATTACTTGATTTGACAGATTTAGGTACTTAAATATTGAGTCTTATACTAGTTCATCATTCATCGAAAGATTGGTAGGAAGAATAGATTCATAGTACCAAGTTGGTAAATAAAAATTAAAAAGTACCGAGCGAGCGAAGCGTTGGGCTCCATTTCGACAAGATATGAGGCCGATTTTGCTTTCGTCTGTATCTATGTCTGTGTGTCTGTCAGTTCCGGTCTAGGGGCCACAGTTTCCAAGCGATCCTCACAAAACTTGGCACACGTGTTCCTTAAATTAAAAGTTTTTTTTTGTCAAGAGCTTTTCTCGATTTTCGTCAGTCGAGTCTATTTATGACGTCATTAATTTTTTGTATGGGTTTTTATTTTTTCTGAAACCTATCGTGTGGGGTATCAAATTAAAGGACTTCATAAGCCGGTTCTAAAAAATAATACACCATTACCGTTCGGCCGCCTGTTTTCTAAAAATCAAAGAAATCTTTTCAAAACATACCAAGTTTGGACTCCTCGAAGTAGGCGACGAATTAGTTAAGATGATCTATACAGACGATGAGAGTGAGTGAAATAGACTATAACTATTTTCGTGAAAAGTCAATAGGTTGTATATTAAATCGCAAAATGTAGTTTACAAAGTTATTGGTGCGGCTACTTTACTACTTGATTTTGATTGAATCTGAAATACTTACCTAAAAAATGGGTTCACAGTTCCCCCTGTTAGCGAGGTCTCGGTCGACGCAAAACAATCAGTTGTAGGTACAAAACAAATACTTTTTGTATAAACTTAAATCATCACTACCGGCCCTTAAACAAAAAATATTCAGACAAATACCACAACTTAAAACACACTCTTACTTATACCACAAAACCAATCAAAAATAAAACAAACATTGCGACAACCCTTAGTCTAATAAAGTTAAAAATAATTGATAGCCCTAGCTGCGCTACATAGTTTACGGTGGATTCTTTACACAAAGCCTTCGTGAGGAAGTCCGCCATCATTTCATCTGTGCGTCTTTTATATAGATATTACAAGCTTTATAACGCCGCCACTTATGATGTCCGTGATTAATAATGTTGAACATCATTTTAATGAACAAAACCCAAAGAAAATATATTCAGACTTCTTTAACATTATTCAAACCGAATTGAATAAAGTTTTTAAATTAAAGAAGGTCAGTGACTACAACGGTAAATTTTAATGTCAGTAATAGAATGAAAACAGTTCGGCAAATAATAAACTATGAAACAGGCAAAGTTACACTACTAATGATTTCTGCCTCAAGGTAGGTGATGATGTTATTAATTCCAAGGCTTAGGTTGATCGAGCTTTCGAAACAATCTTTATAGAAATAGAAGAAGAAGAAATAGAAAAAAAGTTTATACAAAAGTCAAATTACACAACACATTGATAAAAAGAAAAAAAATAATAAAAATCAACAAACAATACGAAAATCAGAAAAATTACAAAAATAAAGATAAGTATGTAGGAGTCATGACAAATTCTATGCGGCGTGTAACGTGACAGTGAAAAGGTGCGGCTCAGCATACGCTACAGGGAACCTGTAACACTGATATTCTGCCGAACCATATAGTAGTCAGTGTGAGTCAATACTGTGTGTGTGATGCATAAATATAACGTGTGTCATACATACGGTGCAATATTATACGAAGGGTAAACATAATGAATAGTGAATGTTCTATCGCAGAGAACCAAAGATATACAAAGCGGTACCAGAGAATACAAGGAATAAGCGGGAAGAAAACGTGATAGAGGAAGACCTAACCATCCAGAAGCAAGCAAATAAACAAGGACGCAAACAGCATGAGCCTTCAAATAGCAAATTGCCGTATTGGTGGAGGGATGTGATGTTCTAACATTTGGTGGTTAAATACCTGAAACTGCCACGAAACGCTGCAGTCACATGCCGCTGATCTTCACTAATGTACCCTTACTCACATCAGATTGTCTAAATTCATCTCCATATGAAGCAGCAGAGATATTGTTAAAAAACATCACTAGAGTAATGTATCTTTAAAATTTCATCATGTATATCCCAAGAACATTGTCAAAACGTTTAGATTACTTTACTTTAAAAATACTGAAGACCTGTGGGGTATATCAGTCAAAGTCATTGCTTCAGTAATTCTGTTTATACCCCACCCCACACTAAGTTTATATATTCAATAAATGTGTTGACGATGGAGCTTTCCCAGACCTTATGAAACACAGTAAACTAATAAATAGAGTAGTCAGCCTTTTAGTGAAATTTTGCAAAAGGCAGTGGAATTTCATAGAAAAAAATATTTGGTACGAATGGATATGGTTGTCTAATGAACTTTACTACTATAACTAAACTTAAGCACTGAGACATTGTCAAAAAGGAAAAAATATATGTTTTCCAAAATATGTAGATTTTAACCGGTAGTAGGCCGTCACAAACTACAATAAACGGTAATCGTAAGGCTGATAGTCAGCCCATACTGAATGTGCTGTAATAAAATAATATTAAGTGAGGAAATAAAACAAAATAGTACGTTTACAGATATTTTATTCGCAATGTAAAAGGAACTGTTACTTTGAGTTTAAAATTAGCATCATTTGTGTCATCACCACAAAAACCCTAAAGTTGGCTATCTACCAACTAGTTATATTAACATTCCGATTATATGTAAATACCTAAACTCGAATTAGGAATATATGTTATTTTTTGTAAACTAATAAAAGTCATTCTCGAGTACAAAACCTTTGACTTTGATATTCGTATATTTTTTTTCATCCTGGAGAATGACAGTGATATATCTTTGAATACAAAAATATTTTTTTTTTTGTAATTCAAGTATAAATCTAATTTTATGATTATTTTAATTATTCGTATACTTTCTTCAGACTAAACACTATTCAATATTTTTCTGAGAAATCATACTTAAAAAGATTAAAATCTTAATTTTGTTGGCCTTGACCATTTAATAAAGAAAATAAATATGGTAAGATTATTGACCAATTTTTTTCTTAATTGTCTTTTTTATTTTTATTAAATACTTTAAATAATAATAATAAAACATTATTCACGAGCCTTGACGATCTTTGATAGTCTATTATTTAAAATAAATTAACTCATCCTCTGTTTCATTGCCAATATCAATTCCAGTTTCTTGTTGTGTTTGTCTATGGGTCTAAGGGTACTTTTTTCTTCTTGGCGTCGGATTTACAGATTTTCTGTAACAGTTTATTTTGAGCTTATTCTTCATTTTACTTCTTAACTTTTAGTTTTTGTAGTTTTAGTTGTTCAATATCCGCTTTCTTCTACTCCTTTCCAAGTTGTCTTTCTTTTGCATGCTGCCTCCATTTTGCAGATAAAATTTCACTGATCCTGTTTTTAATTTTTATGGCTTGAAGATTTATCAATGGGTAATTTCATATGTAAAAGCGTGCATATAAGTATCGTTTCGTCCAACAAACATACCAAAAAAAACGATCAATTTTATTAAGACATTCGCTTGTATAGGTAATTTTAGTTTGTTAACTTCAAGGTGTTTTTCGGATTTATATTTATAATTTTTCGGATTTATATTTATATTTATAATATTTATAATTATTATAAAATAATAAATAAAATTACTAGATAATTTTGATATTTTAGCTGAATTCAGGTAGCCGAGTACTCTAAATGTAAAGTAAAATCTAAATGTTTTGAGGCCCGGCTACTAGGTTTTTCTCAATAGAATGGTATGCATGGATTTTTTAAATATTCAGATTAAATGTGTATTGCTGGTAAGAAAATATGGACTTAAAACTATAAAATCACACAAATACCAGTTCTCAGCCGGAGAGCGGCTATGTAGCTTGCACTAGTACCTGATAGTCGGCATACACTCTAAACCAATGCTCCCGTCAAAAAAAGTTATGTAAAACTATAATAACGTTATTGAAACAGACCAGTTATCAAAAATATAACCACAAATACACCTTATGTAAATAATAAGTATAACTTACTGTTGTCGGGATCTCCAATCGTTAACAAAAATCGAGGCATGGCGTATTGCTCATGTCGACTGACCGAGCGGGAAAGAATTCCTTCCTTGTAAACGCTTGAAGTTATTGAGTAGAAGTATAAACGATGTGTATGTACGTACTAAAAAACAGAAGAGTATAAAAACAAATTGGGGCTGGACTAGGATGACACCACCCTACCTCTGTTCAAGTCAGCAGACGAAGGTGATCCTTCAAATTTCAGAGCAATACTTATTATTCCAGCACTAAGTAAAATATTTGAAAAGCTTATACTCAATCAAATGCTCTCACACTTCAACCGTACATAACAACTCCATGCCAAACAATACAGTTTCACTTGGGGTAAATCGACTACGAGTGCAGGTATTACCCTTATATCTCATATTTATTCTGTATGGAAGGCGCACAGGATGCTATCAGAGTTTTTTGCGATCTAATTGATTGTATTGATCATGATACGCTACTAATAAAATTAAATCATTACGGAGTTAGAAATAAAGCATTTAACCACTAGCATCATACTTGAGCAATTCATAAGGCAGAATTCAACGGTATAAAATCAAAGTAAAAATTGGCATTCGACACACAAGGTTCCATATCAAGCCTTTTAAAACCTGGTATATATTAATGATCTGTCCTTCATAGTGTAACGGTCCCTTTTTACCGTACGCCGACGAACGACTCTAAACAGTAATTACTTACGTTTAATCATTACGTACTACTAGTAGTTACGTTTTAGTTTTGTCTGTGCTTCATATTAACCCCGATTGAGGTGAGTGGTGAAAGATACTGTTTTAAAATCATCTTACCGTTAGGTACTTTCGGGCTTACTCATTTGTGTCCAGAATCATCTCATTTCATTTATTGCTTGTTGCGTTTTATTCCTTTTAGACTCGCTAATTATTATTTCGCGATATTCACATCGCATTGTAACGCAAATTGCTACCCGCTTTTAGACACGCGTTAGTGTGTCTTGGCTTCTTATAGAATGTCTGGAAAATATGTTCAGCTTACTAAATTATACTAGCTACCTTTTTGTGTGGAAATTGTTGATTGTTACCGGCAGATTTCATATTTGGGCATTTCATAAAATGTCCGGATTGTTTGCATAATGTCCCAAGTGAGGTCTGCCGATAAACAAATAAATATCCTTTTTTCATATATAGAAATAATTAATGTTACCGGCAGATTGCACATTTGGACATTTTGTAGAATGTCCGATTATTTGTAAAATGTCCCAAGTGGGGTCTGCCGATAACAAATATGAATGCTTGCTTGTTTTTATTCCTAGCACTGTATTTTCCTTTGTATATGTAACTCCGTTCTGATTGTTACCACCACGACAACACTATTCTTTTCTTGGCGGGTGGAGCATTCGGACGGAGTGCAGTAACAGATGTTAAAGGAGGAACGGTTTCGAATTCCAGTTCGGGGTTCCTGGCACCTCTTCGGGATCACCGCTTTTCCTCGCTACCCTACGGTTTCCCGGTTCCTGACACCGCTTCGGGCTAACCTGCTTCCCTGCTCCGGCTGCATTCGGACCGTTACTTCTCCGACGTCAGCGGCACTCCGACTACGGCAAAACCCGCAGGGAAGATTCGTTGCTGCGTAACCAGGGTCAGACTACATTTGGAGAACCCACGTTAAATAAAATTTCTTGTTGGCTACCTATTTGGAATCTTTTTATTCCTCGTTTACGTCACAGTGACGTCCCTACTTGGAGAGGAATAAAAAGATTCCAAATAGGTAGCCAACAAGAAATTTTATTTAACGTGGGTTCTCCAAATGTAGTCTGACCCTGGTTACGCAGCAACGAATCTTCCCTGCGGGTTTTGCCGTAGTCGGAGTGCCGCTGACGTCGGAGAAGTAACGGTCCGAATGCAGCCGGAGCAGGGAAGCAGGTTAGCCCGAAGCGGTGTCAGGAACCGGGAAACCGTAGGGTAGCGAGGAAAAGCGGTGATCCCGAAGAGGTGCCAGGAACCCCGAACTGGAATTCGAAACCGTTCCTCCTTTAACATCTGTTACTGCACTCCGTCCGAATGCTCCACCCGCCAAGAAAAGAATAGTGTTGTCGTGGTGGTAACAATCAGAACGGAGTTACATATACAAAGGAAAATACAGTGCTAGGAATAAAAACAAGCAAGCATTCATATTTGTTATCGGCAGACCCCACTTGGGACATTTTACAAATAATCGGACATTCTACAAAATGTCCAAATGTGCAATCTGCCGGTAACATTAATTATTTCTATATATGAAAAAAGGATATTTATTTGTTTATCGGCAGACCTCACTTGGGACATTATGCAAACAATCCGGACATTTTATGAAATGCCCAAATATGAAATCTGCCGGTAACAATCAACAATTTCCACACAAAAAGGTAGCTAGTATAATTTAGTAAGCTGAACATATTTTCCAGACATTCTATAAGAAGCCAAGACACACTAACGCGTGTCTAAAAGCGGGTAGCAATTTGCGTTACAATGCGATGTGAATATCGCGAAATAATAATTAGCGAGTCTAAAAGGAATAAAACGCAACAAGCAATAAATGAAATGAGATGATTCTGGACACAAATGAGTAAGCCCGAAAGTACCTAACGGTAAGATGATTTTAAAACAGTATCTTTCACCACTCACCTCAATCGGGGTTAATATGAAGCACAGACAAAACTAAAACGTAACTACTAGTAGTACGTAATGATTAAACGTAAGTAATTACTGTTTAGAGTCGTTCGTCGGCGTACGGTAAAAAGGGACCGTTACACTATGAAGGACAGATCATTAATATATACCAGGTTTTAAAAGGCTTGATATGGAACCTTGTGTGTCGAATGCCAATTTTTACTTTGATTTTATACCGTTGAATTCTGCCTTATGAATTGCTCAAGTATGATGCTAGTGGTTAAATGCTTTATTTCTAACTCCGTAATGATTTAATTTTATTAGTAGCGTATCATGATCAATACAATCAATTAGATCGCAAAAAACTCTGATAGCATCCTGTGCGCCTTCCATACAGAATAAATATGAGATATAAGGGTAATACCTGCACTCGTAGTCGATTTACCCCAAGTGAAACTGTATTGTTTGGCATGGAGTTGTTATGTACGGTTGAAGTGTGAGAGCATTTGATTGAGTATAAGCTTTTCAAATATTTTACTTAGTGCTGGAATAATAAGTATTGCTCTGAAATTTGAAGGATCACCTTCGTCTGCTGACTTGAACAGAGGTAGGGTGGTGTCATCCTAGTCCAGCCCCAATTTGTTTTTATACTCTTCTGTTTTTTAGTACGTACATACACATCGTTTATACTTCTACTCAATAACTTCAAGCGTTTACAAGGAAGGAATTCTTTCCCGCTCGGTCAGTCGACATGAGCAATACGCCATGCCTCGATTTTTGTTAACGATTGGAGATCCCGACAACAGTAAGTTATACTTATTATTTACATAAGGTGTATTTGTGGTTATATTTTTGATAACTGGTCTGTTTCAATAACGTTATTATAGTTTTACATAACTTTTTTTGACGGGAGCATTGGTTTAGAGTGTATGCCGACTATCAGGTACTAGTGCAAGCTACATAGCCGCTCTCCGGCTGAGAACTGGTATTTGTGTGATTTTATAGTTTTAAGTCCATATTTTCTTACCAGCAATACACATTTAATCTGAATATTTAAAAAATCCATGCATACCATTCTATTGAGAAAAACCTAGTAGCCGGGCCTCAAAACATTTAGATTTTACTTTACATTTAGAGTACTCGGCTACCTGAATTCAGCTAAAATATCAAAATTATCTAGTAATTTTATTTATTATTTTATAATAATTATAAATATTATAAATATAAATATAAATCCGAAAAATTATAAATATAAATCCGAAAAACACCTTGAAGTTAACAAACTAAAATTACCTATACAAGCGAATGTCTTAATAAAATTGATCGTTTTTTTTGGTATGTTTGTTGGACGAAACGATACTTATATGCACGCTTTTACATATGAAATTACCCATTGATAAATCTTCAAGCCATAAAAATTAAAAACAGGATCAGTGAAATTTTATCTGCAAAATGGAGGCAGCATGCAAAAGAAAGACAACTTGGAAAGGAGTAGAAGAAAGCGGATATTGAACAACTAAAACTACAAAAACTAAAAGTTAAGAAGTAAAATGAAGAATAAGCTCAAAATAAACTGTTACAGAAAATCTGTAAATCCGACGCCAAGAAGAAAAAAGTACCCTTAGACCCATAGACAAACACAACAAGAAACTGGAATTGATATTGGCAATGAAACAGAGGATGAGTTAATTTATTTTAAATAATAGACTATCAAAGATCGTCAAGGCTCGTGAATAATGTTTTATTATTATTATTTAAAGTATTTAAGTGTGGGCGATGAATAACTTTATATATAGCAATACTAAGTATAGTATACCCATACAAATTGGCCGCTTCGCTAATTGTGGACCTTATTTAAAATCGAACTTATCAGAAGTCAAGGGACATTTAAAATATAACTATAAATTAACAATCATAGAGAGCTTATGATATGTATAGATTAAGCATTGTATTTAACAGTACATAATTAAGCATTAAAGTACTCGTGTGTTGTTATTATGAAACACTCGTATATCAAATCTTCTCATTATGGAAGTCACATAAACTACTATTATTTTTTATTATTATAAAATATTCTTCATAGTATTAAAATATATTAAAGTTACATGCCTCTGCCACTCCATCTGAGAAGAGGAGTGATAATTGGTTTTTATGCTGTGCCTCTTGGCCCGATGGTTTATTCTACGGGGGATGATGTAAACTTAATAATTCCTTGTGCTTCTACGATCGCACTATAAGAAATTAAAATTCCTCAGAGTCCCATCAATCAAACCATCAAAAGAAATAAAAAAGCTATTGGTCCTATCAGTCGGACAATGCGGATTTGCAACATCTTGAAGCGCGATTAATCGGACCCACAGTTAAATAAAAGTATCGTGGTCCGATCAATCGCACAAAGCAGTTGGCCTACGTGTGCAGAGGGGAAACTCCCATATGTGAGAATTACAGTCTGGATATACAATATTTACACCTTTGGGTGAGAGAATCATTTAATGGCCCCATAATCAGTCAATATAAATAAATTAAAAACAAACACAGTGTGACGCCTTCACATACAGGGAAGGGAGTAGCAAAGTCATCCAGTAAATTCAGCTTGTGCCCGTTTACCAAGACATCCCAAGGTAAAAATTTAATTAGTACTTCATAACTATGTCCTGTTTCCAGAAGACCCTGCTAGTTTTATTAAAAGCGTCAATATCAGAGCCTTTTCAAACTTAGGAAGGACGAGACGAAGCTTTTGCCTTTTTTCTGAGCCCTCGCTTGGGAAAATACTGTTATATTTTTTTGGCGCATGAGACGTCGCCAGCTAGCGGTTCGCTTTCGGTCTCATACAATATTCATGAAAACAGACCGTTGGGGCAACACTATCGACGGTAAAAGTCTTCAATACGGAAACTTTTTCATAAATAAATACCAAACATTTTAAGTGTTCATAAAATGTTATGAAAAAGTTTGTTACTGGGTTTGCAAGCGAGCGATGGCGCGCGTCGTTCTAAGAGTAAATCTCCGAATGGGTTTGGAAGTTGTACGAAGAAAGTAGCGGTGTAATAATCCATGAATTTCATTATTTTTTTATTTAATTGTAATATGTATTGATTTTGTGTGCAATAAAGCATATTGAATTCAATGAATTAAAATTTAAATGCTGCTGGCTGGAAATAAATCTTTATACGCGTCTGAGGCACATATTTAGTCATGTCCAATGGGGTGAATAAAGTTTACAGGAAGTTTACCTAATTCACCAAAGTTACCAAGGTGAATTAAGTTTTATCGAAGTTAACATAATTCACCCTGGTGTTTAAATTATACAAAAGTATACTTTAATGCACCTAAGTGAATCAACCCAGGTGAATTAGGTATACGTACCCTTATTTCTTAAAATATTCATGTTACGAGTAAACAAAAAAATGTCCACTATATTTTTACTGACCAAATGCCGGTTAAGATTCCGGGTCTGAAATATTAAAGGGAGACTTTCAAGTAAACAGACGGTATACGTATCGCTTGCCAGCTAGCGCGTACATATTTTAGAGGGACACACACACACACACACAAAAAATTTTACTTTTAGTGAAAGATTGAGCAAACTGCTTTTTAAACTGTCCTATGTTACCTGGCCCAAAGGTTCAGGAATCTGAAGGGAAATATTATTATCAAAATATTTTAGTGGCTCAGGATCTGTAACAGTACTTGCACGTATAACGCTTTCTTAGTGTACCTAGCCGTTGCCCTGGAATTAAACCGCATGGAGTCGTGAAAATTAGTTAAGTGCTAGTCAAAAAATAAAGGGTTTATCTATTTATCTGATAACCACAGTAACGTCAAAAACGTCGAAAAAACCACGTTTCTTATTACTTTACTTTTAATAACGTATTTGTACCCCCAACCTTGATACGGCTTAATCACCTACGTTCAAAGTCGTTGAAACGTATCCCGTATCTACCTCTATACTAGAATAGAATAAAACCACATTTATGCATCTGTCACAACATACAAGACACAGCCAAAGGTTATAAATAAACAAAAAGAAGTAGGAAATAAAAGACGAAGAAAATACACATGAAGACAAAACACAGTAACAAAATGAGGATAGGCAGATCGACGTCATGAGGTTTGTATCGCAACAGCGAAACGGCTCCGACTCAGCATGTGTTACATGACCTCTAGGAGATCCTGAAACACTGATATTCGGTCGGTACCTTTTAGGGACTGCATAAATGAGTGTGAGTGGCTGTTAATAAACCTACATATTATAATTCATCACTATATCAAATTTACGGGAAGTGAATCTGTTGAGGTAAGAGGCTGTAGCTAATCAACGAGACAGTAATGCAGAACTGAGATATTTCGTCCAGTGAGTCGTCGAGTCGATGCTGCTACAAAGCTATTAAATAAACAAAATGCTAATAATATTAATGTAATACTACAAAGATAAAATTATTAATAATAAAAACATGTTTTACAAAAGATAAATAACTACAAATAATAATTAGGAATATTGTATGACTTGGTTGAGGAAGGAATCGGTTGATTAACGCAATGTTATCACTATTAATTATGTAACGCGGGTTCTCTCCGGGAGAAAATCAGGAATCTGACTTCTGCAGATGTGGGAAGTGCTGTACTACCTACCTGCCTTACAGCTTCGTACGTCAAAAAGATTTTGATGTTCATACAATCTTGCCGAGCGAACGCGAAGCGTGGGTGAAACGTCTCCGTCTCCGTTTCAGCTTGGACAAAATGATTTCGTATGACTGTCTGTTTGGATATTCTACAGCTCAAATTTCTCAAATTATTCTTGCGAACTTTGTTATTGTTGATGGTGCGAATCATAAGTCACAAGTACATTTTTAATATTTTTCAGGTAATTGAAAGAAAACCCAACAATAAGATAATTATTTTATTTCAATTAATGTGATGTTGGCCGATTCATATAAATGATGACATTTTGCGAATTATTTAAATTGTGGGCATTTCAGTCTAATGTTTATACAAGATTTCATAGCAAAATTTGGTACTTATACTTTCAGGATCAATTATACAAACAAATACTTTACGCAATTACATAATGAATATTGACCAGGTTCGATTCCCGGTTATGTATGAGATAATTAAAAAAAAAGGTTTCATTATTATTAAATCTAAAATCGACGCCATGGTTCCTAAGAACAGATTTCGCTATTTCTTATGGTTTCTGTCTTCTCCATACTTACCCATTTGGATTGTTCAACGTGTATATCCCTACCGATAATCACCATTTATATACCTATCTATATTATATATTCCTTGATTTGTTAAACTATTCTTATCATTTTGACAAGAGATAGTACATCTACATATGTATAAAAAGTATTATGTTTTCTTATTTTTACAATTTTATATACATAAACACACACTATATACGGATGCCTGAATATATTAATATAATAATATAAAAATATTATTTATATTAATATTAATATAAATAATATTTTTAATGCAAAGAATTTTGTATAGTTGCTGTAAGCGGTTTACCCTAAGCTATTAAAGATGATGGTGATGAGTAGATATGAATTTTTCACTTGATTTTCTTCATTGGATAATATTTATTTATTATATGCATTATTGTATCTTAATAAACAGATACTTTTGTTACTGGACAATATATATATAAACCGTTAATTATAAAAATCTTGAGCATTGTTTATTAAACAAATCCGCGACTAATCCATTTTACGCACGAATTGTACATTTCTGGAGCCTATTCTATACAAAGAAACGGCTATAAATGTGTATATTTATAGCCGTTTCTTTAGCAAACTGCCTCGCTTTGGATAGCAGAACTTTGCGCTACTTCGTAAGATGTTCATTTACATAAATTGGAACAGGCTCACCTTCTTGTCTGATACCTATACTGGCTGTGTTGAGCGATCTTACTTTACGCACCTTCTGGAGAAACACTTCGCGCTTTGCCAAGTTGTTGAACCGCACCACGATAAAGGGCGGCTGGGATATTGCAGAATGTTTCCTGATTTAAAAGGGATTGAGAAAAAAAAGTGTTAATTTTCTCCGAGTCTACTAATTATTTTTGGCTTCGAAAACAAAATCAAAATTTCTTTATTTTCTGTAAATATTAACATATGTTTAGGAAACGTAACGTAAAAATATGTTTTACCCCTAAGTGATAAGGATGGTCCACCCCAATTATTATTTTTGGGCAATATATATATTTTTTTAAATAAAGTGGCATTAAAAAAACATACACTCCTAAATATAAAGAGGTATCCTGTTGTAGTAGAGAATGCATTGACCCTTGAAAGAACTAATATGCTAACTTTCGTGAGTCTAAACAGGGGTGGAACTAGTTTGTCATTATTTCTTACACTTCGACCGTTTTTAGAATGTGATTATGGCATTTTCTTAATGCGTACATAATAAGCATAATTTTTCATTACAGGAGTTAAAAAATTATGGGTTTTGAGCTGTCAGGATCGCATTCTCTCAGCGGCCAGACATTGGTTTAACTTACAGCTATCGTTTATTTTGGAAAATGTTGACAGCTTCTTACGTACATACATTACATTCCCGAAAACAAATTGACTAGCTACAGTTTGTATTTCAGTTTCTCTAAAAAGTTTCCTCAGGGAATATGTGCGTTTTAAATTACAAAATGCTCGAATTGCTTTTTTTCTATTTGAATAACATTAAGAAAAAATCGGTTCGGCAGCAAGTACCGTACAAGCAACTTCTCTTGAGAAGAATTCTTTTTTTTAATGTTTCGATACCTAGAAAATCATTTGAGAATTATTACTGGAATATCTAGCGACGTTCCTACCTATCCCACCTCTCCGATCCCTACCTGTCCTTAATGCGATGAACGCTTCACGTATTTCCTTATCTACACCTAAAATTCCCACTCAATTAATTCTCATATTTTTTTTTTTATTGAAAATTGAATTTTAAAAAACTGATGAAAGATTCGAAACCAGCACCCTCAAAAACCCACATCTACCCCTCAATACTTGGAATTACATACAAAATTAACGTTGCGTGTTCAAAAAAGTCAGTTTTTTACAAATAAAAAACGAACCGCTGGACCGATTTTTTCTAGACTCCTTTCAGATCTAAGTCATGACGTGGCGTATCGATTGATATGGTCATCAAAGCGATTCGGTCCAGTAGTTATTGAGAAAACGAATTCCATAATTTTGATCACGTACATACGTACGTACACACACACACACACACACACACACACACAGACATCACTCTAAAAATGATTGCAAATGATTCTCCAGGTCTTAAAACGTAAAGAAAACACAAAATTACCTATTTCAATTTTCAGACCTATTATAATAACTTCTCAAGAGAAGTTAATAACATTATGATAAATTAAATAAATCAGCCTAGCTGTATCCAGATGTTCTTAAAAGCATAAGCCATAGAACAAAATCTAGCAGCTATTGTATGGGGAACATTGCAATTTGCTAACAATGGTTATCCCAAATAACTTTGTGGGTTTTCCTACACTACGGTGATTGAATTGATAGGTAGGTTTTTCCACATCAAAACTATATTCAGGATAGCTAACAAGTACAGGTAAGCAAAAAGCAAGATAGTATGGATAGCAAGTAGCGAGCGAAGTAGATAGATAGATAGATAGATAATTCATTTATTCATTGTTCGGTACAAACACAAAAAAAATATTGGTTATTAACATATTACAAACCACACAAAATTAATTATGACAAAAAACATCAAAGTAATTAAATAAAACAATGAAAATAATTATAATTAACACAGCAAAAATATGGAAATTAAGGATCACTATGTGGCACCGTGACTGTACCGCGACAATGAAATGGCCCTGACTCAGCAATGTCACAGACGAATCTGTGACGCTGATATTCTGCCAGAGCCAAAGCGGACGAGACAGCAATAGGCTTAAGTACACAAAATACACAAATTATTACAGCAAATAAATAAAATTTAAAAATGAAATAAAATATTAAAATCTACTAATATGGAATTGAATTAATTATTGCAATTGAATTTGAATTTAAATTGAATTAATAATGCATAGAATAGTATCGGAATTGTGTGATTTAAATTAGATGAAATTTCAGAATTGTATAATATGAATAGAAATGTAATATGAATATATATGAATAGAAAAAGGAAGGAAGTAATGCAATAAGTATTCAGTAGGTATACGCGGAGGGCGGGTAGCTTAGGACCGTCTCAGATAACGATTGGTGAGCCACTGGCGCGCAAGCCGGCCAGTGTGACCATCTTGAAATTGGAAATCCTGCCATGCTAAATATGAAAAATTGCGAAATTGTGCCACACACTTCGAATAAAGTGCCGAAAAATTGCCGACTTTTTAAAGAGTAGAATCTAAACGTATGATATTGATTTACAAAAATACTAAAGAACCGACTTAAAAAAGGAGGAGATACTCAATTCGCCTTTTCTTTCTTTTTGTATGTTTGTTACGCGATTTTTCCGTCAATCATACATGGATAAGGATGATATTTTTTTCATCGGTAGGTCATACTTTGGAGGTCGTCTCATTTTTATTAAAATTTAGGTAGTCAAATTTTATTAAAATTTATTTAGCGCTTTTTGAAAAATCAACAAAATCAAATAATAATTGGTTGTCTGTAAAGAAGGTTAACGGGCGATAATTTTACGTGATAACGTCATAAGAAACGCTTAGGCCGATCGAGCCTCTCTATTGCTTATTCCGCGCTCGGCGAAGAGGTACGATCGGCCTAAGCGTTTCTTACCGTTATCACGTAAAATTATCGTCCATAAACCGACTTTACAGACAACATTTTTTTTTATTTTTAGCTTGGGGAATTATTTTGCCTGAAAAAATTCCCTATTTGAGTGCCAAACTGAAACTACTTTATTGAAAAGTGTAGTGAAGAATAGAAACTTGAAAACTTTAATTCTTCCAACGTGAAAACATAAAAACAAAGTTTCAGTACGTTGCCATTAAAGTCTGTCTGTCAAATCTGCAAAAATTGAGAAGAAGTATTGTTATTATTCAAACTGAAAGGTTTAGAAGAAGTCAGAAATAAAAGTATAAAGACTATTAAGAAAATCATATTCATTATGTTACGTTAGGTATGTATAGTTCATAGGTGAATGAACTGTAAACACAACAAGAAATAACAATTTGCAAAGATGAGTCCCAGTCCCAGACCACAGGAAAAGAGGATGTTGCTATTTAAAATTTTGGTAAAGTTTTCCCATAAATGTTAATCTTGAAATAATGCCAAAAATTGCCAGTTTCATAAAACGTCACCATAATCTACCAGAGGTTAAATTACTGGACTGAAACTGCCAAAAAAGTAGGAAGCTGCCGCATATGGTCACACTGAAGCCGGCCGACTGGGAGCGATCAGGTTCCGTGCCTCTTCAGCCTGGACCGGTGTACAGGAGTGTTGAAAGTGCAAAAAGTAATATTGTGCGTGTAAATGAAGGTGTTTTGGTTGCCATTTTGTGGATAATTTATAAAGTTAATGTGAAGTAAAACTTTGAGTTATTTCAATTAAGTGTAAAATTGAATCGGAAATGTAACTTTATTGTGAAATACCATACATATTTAGGTCAAAATTTTTGCGCGCTCTCATAATATCCACAAATACGTGAAAAAACTTTAAAATAAAGTAGGCTATTTGCAAGTTTTTTTTACATATTACTTTTACCTGTAGGCGCTGTTTACATATTCATTTTTTATATAGTTCAGTTCAAGGTGATATTTTCTAATATAAAATAAATGGATAAAAGCTAAATGTTTACAATAATACGCGTTACGTACTTAAAAATGGCGGATAAACGAATGGTCAGTGTTAACTAAAATTTAATGCTAAATGCTATATAAATGTCCACGCATGGCTTATGATGGTAAATTATAACTCAACCAGCAGTCTTAATGCCGACTTAAATTCCATTATTCAGCCCAAGTCTGAATTGACGGGCACTATGTACGGATTTATAGCAGTGCGCTGCTGTATAACTGCATGAAAGGTCACACTTGCTACAATATTGGCCTATATTAAAGCTGATATAAGAGTATACTCTATCAATGAGTAATGACGTAAATGCCCACGTTTAAGCAGCAGAGAACATTATATCTTTGTTAATAGAATTCACATCGTGTCTGTTTGCGTTACAGAGGTACGTGTGTACTCTCTTAAAATGCAAGTGTTTTAAAGGTACACCTGTGAACCATTATTCAGAAAACTGCACTATTTGTGTCCACAAAATGCGCTTTTGCAGCTGATAGGGTACATTGCTACTAAACTCTGAATAACAGTGAATCTGTGGCATCTGTGTAGCGCTTAATAGAATCACAGTACCTAATATTGCATTATATTAGGTCTCGATATTTCCTATACAGCTATTGCAGTCTAAGTGAACACTAATAAGTCGTTAAAAGTGCTTAAACAACCGATGTGGACTTTGTGTGGAATTATATAATGCAGCTTTGTGCTACTTGGGATAGCTCTATTTTTCTTTCCACAGTTAGTGCAAGAATGTTCTTATACTTCTATCTATCTTTTACCCTATTTTTTTGTTTATATTTTGAAATAATTGATGATTATGTGATTATTTATGTCAAAATACAACATATTTTCATTTAACTAGTATTGTGTAATACAAATAGCATCGGTGTCAGAATTAAAAAGAAATAATAATAATATGATAATAATAATACCTTGGACACATTGATCTAGCCCCAAACTAGGATTTCCTGTATCTTGGGCAGTAGACAACGATACACATACTTATATAGATAAATATTATACTTAGATAGATAAACAACCATGACTAGGGTACAAACAACCGTTCTCATCAAACAAATATTTGCCCCCACCGGGACTCGAACCCGGGACCCCTGGCTTCGTAGGCAGGACCACTGCCGATCAAATGATCCTTAAACAACTTCTGTGTCAGGTAGCCCCCGGATGATGAGAGAGAGATGCAGGATTGAGCTGTCCTAGATATTGAATTATCATATTGCGTTTTTGTTGTTGAATTTTATTGAATTTTGGTATCAAATAGTTTTTTTTTTTGTTATTGAATGTGATAGTGAATTTCTATAATTTGATATTTTTAAGTTTAAGAAGTATTTTCTATTTTTTTTCTTTAATTTTCTAGTTGAATAATTAATTATTTTTTTGACCGAGTTAAAAAAAGAAAGGGGTTCTCAATTCAGTTGTTTTTTTTTATTTTTGTTGCCTAAAAACTGGTACTATTTATGAACAGAATTGATGTATTTTTTTTCGGTATGGTATAACTTCTGAAGTTATCAAACCAATTTTTTTTTTTTGAAATCTTTAAAAAGAGCCCTTTTCAACTATACCTTACATAACTTATTACGGTTTATTTTTTTCGTTTTGTCATTTTACTTCGTTCTTGCAGTACAAGGTTTGGATTATGTTGCGGTTAACAAGTTTGTAGAAGTAAAATAACTATTTTGTAGAAGATTTAAAGACTATCTCATATAGTTCCTCAGAAAAGTGCCTGTGACACATGGACGGACAAGCGAGTAATCCTTTAGGATTCCTTTTTTATTTTTTGAGGTAAGGAACCCTAAAAACCCAGAAAGTGTTTATAAAATATTATTTGTTTTAATAAAAATACTTGATCAATACTCTATGACTTTTTCAAGCACAGCATGTCTATTTTGGATCCGGCATCTTCGTTCTGTTTTTTTATTACAGCATTTTTTATTAATTTATTTCGTAATTGATTCCATTTCAGGAAGAAAATATGAAAGACGCAACATTTTTTGGGATTGCCTTAATGTCAATTTTTGATATATATTTTGAAATGCTACTCAGTGGTACCATCGTGTACAAAGAGAAAAAAATGACGGCGACCCATGCTTTAGTTTGGACTGTCTTCCACTTCACTGGCTTCTTGAGGGGTCAATATGTGTGAAATAAATCTTGATTCATCGCACTGTCCACTATTTGGCAAATATTCATTCTGTCAAGAGGTACAATAATAAAATTTAATAAAAATATAAAACTGAATTAATAGTATGCTGGTAAATAGATGGACTAAACTAACAGATCTTAATATCAACTATAGAGTTGATATTAAGATCTAATCTATAGACATTGGAATTTAAAACTGACATTTTAATCAATCTAATAAAAATAAGACGGTATTTACTACTACTATACCTCCTCCGGCTTACGTAGGTTTATTTATATTTTGACATAGTTGTATTCCAGAAAAATATTGAAAACATAAATTTGATATGGTGCTCTGGTGGAGATATTGCAAAAAAGTGTCTGCTGTTAAATGCCCAGGATCTATGACAATAAATCATGTAAGTAAGTTAAATGTTATCGTCCATTTTTTAATTTTAATCATTGACAGATTGTCGCCGTTTCAGGTCCAACAAAACTGGTTTCGTATTTCCGTCTCACCGCTGTTCCGATGTCCGTTCGTCTGTCCGTGCTCGTGTACGGTCGCATTTCTCTATCATACAGGCGGTGTTACAAAGGGATACTAATGTTCTGGTGCGGCTACTTTCATACTCCATGTATCTAACCAGGTGAATTCTTAAGTTTGAATGTGGTATTGAAAGTGTGAGTCAGGTTTGGATTGTTTTTATGATACTTCCACTTGTTTATTCGAAAAACTTTAATGGCGTTACTTTAAACGTTACTCGTCTAGTAGCTCGGCGGGTGACGAGGGAATGAGGCAGGGACATAGTGTGGCAACTTTCATTGACCTGCTCCTCGTCCGCGTCCTCGCGCTACCGCCTTGTTGGACCCTAGTACCCTAGTGCGGAGCGTCGCGATTATTTACGAAGTATTTGCGAATTAGAGATGCGTGGCCACACTACTCGCGCGAGGATGAGAACGAGTGGCAGGACAAGTAGCAGGGCGAGGGGCTAAGTATGGCTGCGCTTTAAGAGGCCGGGGATGTGCGAAGGGAGGAGTAAAACATAACGAAAAATCTGCGTATCCTGTTTCGCTTACAAAGTCACTAGTGAAGAACATATACAGTAACTACGTAGATAGTTGCATTTTCTAATGTTGATGGTATTTTCCAAACAGGATTAAGAATTATTAAAAGAAACTACGCATGCTGGGGACTGTGTCATGGATTAGGCAAAAAATGATTTGGCAGGAAAAATTTTAAAATGTAAGCTACAAGTTATTATCCACAGATGAAACGATTTAAAAAAATATATCAAGGAGTTACGGATGCTTTTCAAAATACTGGCTATGATATGGTTTTGAAGAAGTGAAAGTTAGATTATACAGACGACGGAATAATGCCTTCAATGTTCCTAGGGTAACATATAACAGTGACGACGACGTAGCACTTGTTGCTGACCCACAAAAGTTCCACGACTTTCTTCTTGCCGATTATAATTCTGGAGATGGCGTGCGAATTATATTATTCGCAACAAAAAAGACCATTCAATTCATGGAAACACTGGATGAATTTTTTGGAGATGGAGTTTTTAAGTGTTGTGTGCCATCGTTCAGTCAAATATATACAATACATGGAGATTGTGGCAGAACTTCGAACTCAACCAATCCACTTCTGTATGCTCTTATCATACACAGAGATGCGAAAGCCTACCAAATATTATTTGAAATGGTGAAGTCCCAAATAAACGGCCGGAATCCAGTGAAATTCACATTCGACTTTGAAAAAGTACCATGAAAGCACTGCGGTATTTATTTTCCGGAATAACCATAAATAGTTCTTACTATCACTTCCAGGAAAGTTTGATAAGAAAGGCTAAATCGCTAAAAAGTTAACTCGAAGCAAGATCGGCGTTGCCCATTTCTGTCCGGAATTAGCTTAATTGCCGGTTGACAAAATTCTCGCTGGATGGGCTTATGTAGAAGAGCAATTTTAAACCTACCAGCCATTGCAGATGTTTCTAGAATACTTCAAAAGAAACTGGCTTTCCGGTGCATTAGCCAACAACATTTGGTCTGTCTTTGGCGAAAGATACCGCATACAAATAATTATGTGGAAAGCTTCAATAAAAATCTCAGCAATCGCATAAAAAAGTATAACTGAAGCCTGCAACACGTTATCACTGCTTTCATACAAGGCGCTGATTCCAAACGCACCCCAATACAACGCAGATCTAGCGTTCAAATAAATGATAGGTATTTAATTTTGAGACGGGATAGAGATTATGATAAAACAAAACAAATGTATGGTGGTGGAGTTTTTATTGCGGTGCGCCGTGATCTTGGTGTTATAGCTCGGCCGGAGTGGCACTCCTCTGCTGAGGATATTTGGGTTACGGTAACCACTAAAAATAGTAACCGAACTTTAAATAAAATTCATATTTGTACTCTTTATCTTTGTAGTGAAAACTTAGGAAATTCATTTCACACGCAACTGATAAATTTTTCTGATAAACATACTTGTATTGTTGAGTCATGTCCTAATGACACTTTTATTATACTGGGTGATTTTAACTTGCCGAATGTAGATTGGTCATGCGGACAAGGAACTTTGCAGGTTATAGTCAGATTTATTTTTTTGACACTTTGTCAGTATGCAACTTGACTCAGTTTAACTTTAATAGTAACTTAAATAATAGGATCTTAGATAATGTTATCAGTAATGTAGATGTGACGGTTCTCGCTAGTGATTACCCATTGATCCCGGAAGATGAGCATCATAAATCCTTAGTTATTAATATAAATGATGTTGATTGCAAATCACTTAAATTGAACTCTCGTTTGAAATATTATTATGGCTCAGGTGTCTACGACAGCATTAACTCATGTTTGGCTCATGATTACGATTGGGACTCTATTTTAAATAGTAAACCAATAGATGACTCCATTGAGCTATTTTATACCTGTATTTATGAGCTACGTGATAAATTTGTACCGCACAAGTACATAAATGCATCGTCTTTTCCGCCTTGGTACACCTCCCCTCTCAGGAGGGTGCTTAAATAAAAGTACAAATACATTAAGAAATTTCATAAATATGGTAACCAATCCGATTATGAATATTTTGCTTTTCTTAGAAAAAAGGCCAAAACCCTGGAGCAAGAATGCTACCGAAAATATATTTCAAACGTTGAAAGTTCCATAATTGAAAACCCCAAATATTTTTGGTCTATTGTCAAATCTCAAAGGAGAAGTGCCAACTCTATTCCGTCCACTTTATTTTATGAAGGGCTGTCGGCTAGTACTGGAGAGGGAATTTGCAACCTTTTCTCCAACTATTTCTACTCCAATTTTCAATATCAACCACATAGTTCTTCTTCCGATAACGGCTTGGGAAACGGCTGTTTAGAAAATGATTATCCTTGCTCTATTAGTGACATCGATATTGAACATGCTACTGTATTTAAACTACTTAGGTCGCTTGATGTGTCAAAGGGTGGTGGGCCTGACGGCATTTCCGCAGTCTTCATAGTGAGAAGTGCTGAAGGCCTTACATATCCACTGACTCTTCTTTTTAAACGTTCTCTTGAGCAGGGCTGTGTACCTAAGGTCTGGAAAGCAGCAAATATTTCTCCTATCCATAAAGGTGGTAGCAAGAGTGACGTTAATGATTATAGGCCCATCTCAAAACTTTGTATTTTTGCCAAGGTATTGGAGAAGCTGGTTATACTGCGGTATATTCAACACTCTCAACATCATTTATTCCGGAGCAGCATGGGTTTATTCGAAGACGTTCAACTACTTCTAATATGCTGTCTTTTAATGATTAAACCACCTCAAACATGGATGCTGGTGGCCAAGTTGACGCTATTTTAACTGACTATAGCAAAGCATTTGACAGTATAGACTACCAGCTGCTCTTACAGAAACTCCTAAGGGCGGGAATCCATGGTAATCTTTATAGATGGTTTACCTCCTACATTGAAAATAGATCCCAGGCCGTGGTTCTTAATGGGTTCTCCTCCTCCTCCAGTTGGATAAAAATACCTTCAGGCGTGCCCCAAGGATCCTTGCTCGGACCGCTCCTTTTTTCTATATTTGTTAATGATATTTGCCACTGCTTTAGGTTCACAAAATTTTTGCTATATGCGGACGACATGAAAGTTTTAAACGAATTAGCAACGTCAACGACTGCAGTCTATTGCAGGAGGACTTAGGTAGGTTTGAATTTTACTGCCAGCAAAATAAACTAGACCTGATGTGTTGAAATATTTTGCTATTACTTTTACCCGTAGCCCTAAGCCTACCCAGTACAGTTACACATTCAAGGAAACCCCCTGAAGGTGGTAGATGAGATTCGTGACCTTAGAGTTATTCAAGATAGTAGGCAAGCTTACGACAAGCATATTGATAGCATTATAAAAAGAGCAAATAAGGCCTTGGGTTTTGTTATAAGAAACTGCTCTCAGTTTACAAGTATTAAAGTTATTAAAATCCTGTATTGTGCTTATGTACGTAGCATCCTCGAGTATTGTTCACTGGTTTGGAACCCTCGATATGAAATTTACATAGATAGGATTGAGTCCATACAACGTAGATTTCTGCGATATCTGCAATTTAAGTGCAATTATTTTGACTCTGACGATTCAGCTATATGTAAAAGACACCATACACTCCCCCTACAAGAGAGACGACAAATTGCTGACGTTGTACTCCTTTGCAAAATTGCACAAGGAGAAATTGACTCTCCGCAGCTTCTTGAACACATCAAAATTAAAGTCCCCAATAAAACTAATAGACATCCTATTCATCTAGACATACCTTTCAGTTTCACAAATTATAGACAAAACTCCTTTTTCAGTAGAGCGGTAGCTACATTTAACGGTTTGGTCGATATCCCCGACCTTGACTTATTCAACTCAAAAACACAAAGTGTTAAGAAACTCCTGACAAAGCGCTGGTTTACTGCTTTAGCATCTTAAACTAATTAAGTAGTTATTAGGTAATACTATTTGTACCGCATTTTTTATTATTTTTTTGTGCATTTTTTATGTTTTTTCCTATAACTTACAGTTCTGTCTTTTTGTACCTATAATTTCTTGTTAATTATTATGATTAAATTTATAAATCTTGATAAGTTGTACATTCTAATGTTGTTATACAGACAGAACTATATTTTTAATTTTTCTCTGTTTAACCGCATGCAGGCAGTTTTTTTTTTATTATCTACATGCGAGAACACATTAATAGTTATTAGTTATTATATAAGTTTATTAATAGAGTGTGTAAAACTGTTTGTTCTCCTAATACAATAAAATAAAAAATAAATAAAATAAAATAGATTCCTGCAAAGGGCCCAATTGAGTATGTTGGTAGGGCAAATTACGATTGGTCATTTTCTAGAAATGGTCCGCTAGAACTAATATTGCGTAACGGGCCTCACGTAATAATATATTATTTATTAATAAGATAGTTTTAACTAGATATAGTTTTATGACGTTAATAACATAACAATTACAAATTACTATTAGACCAAACATAATGCTTGACTTAAAATTATTAAAATTATCAGAAACAGATTATAGATATATTTATTCATGTAAATATTTATTAATAGAAGTACAATCCGTTTTATGATGAAAGCTACTTTAAAGTAAACCTAAATGTCTTTTGTTTTATGAAAAATGGTACGGGTGTTTGCAGGTAATTGACGAGTAATGCACCTAGATGAATCAGGTGAATTAAGTGTACTTTCCTCAGGTGGACAAGGTTAGTTTTCTAGAAGTTAACCTGATTCACCCAGGTGAATATATGTACGCAGAAATAAACATAGCCTTAATATTATATACTGGCAAATAGATTGCTTCTGGCCTCACGCTAGAATAACCTGTGTCGTTGAAAGCAGAAACAGTGACATAACACACATATAAACATCCATGACCTGTGATTTTTATTCCTCCCCAGCCGGGATTCGAACCAGGGACCTCTCGCTTGGGAGCCAGAGCCTCTGACCACAACGCCACAGAGATAATGTAAGCAATTTTTATTTTATTAATTAGAAACTTGTTTATCTGTGTTTTAATTCAGTTGATGGTAAACAAGAAAAACAAACAGAAAATTAAATATAACTGATTAAAACAAAGACCCATATTTTATGAAATGAACTGATAAAGAGGGTAGTCTGAAAGTGCACATCTTATAAATTTTCTCTGCATTTTAATATATTTTTATTTGTTTTTTTATTTTTTTTTTTTTTTTTTTATTTTTTTTATTATATTACATTATTTTATAAATTCACTGACCTGGGCCTCCAAAATAACCAGATCAAACTAAATTCACTCTCTTTCTCCCCATTTTTCCAAAATCACCAACACTTCAATATGGACCGGCATGCAGAGATACACAAAAAGATGGAAGAGCGGCTGCCACAATCACTGAGCAGATGGAGAGGCATGACCAGAAGCCGTAATCCGCTACGCTTGCTACTGGACCTGTGGACATCACCAACTTGGCGCGTGGGTTCAGGAACTTCAAGAATCTCATGTGGAAGACTCTCGGAATGCTGAAGTCCCAACTGGAGCTTGTCACTCCTGGGCTAGACCGGCATGAGACTTTGGCGAGACGCTAGGTATTTGTTGCTGGTGCATGGTGTGGAAGAAGCGGAAAACGAGAAGCAAGACTCCCGTCTGAAGTTGTCTGGGCTCACCTTTAGCGGATGACCTTCTTGCTAGGGCATTCAAACTTTTTTAGCATCATGTTGGGGTCATTTGATCATCTTCCTGAAAGTTTCAGGTTGCGGAATTCAATAGTTTTTAAGATATGATTATATGAAAATCTGAAAATACTTTGTAAAATTATGTAACGCAACGCAAATAATTTGTTTAAATATTGTCTGTGGTCAAAATACATTACCTACGTTTCGCTGTACGCATATTTGAAAAGATGAGAATTCTCTAAAAAAAGGAGGAAATGTGGAATCGTTTTTTAATAATACCTATTTTAATAAAAACGTTCATTTAACTTGCAATTTATGTTCGTTTATGTCTTTTACGTCAATCAAAGTAAATTTAGTATTTCTTTCGTAAAATATCACTTTTGATAATAAACAAGTTGTAATTTTTGTTTAAAACGGAACGCATTTTGTTGGGGCGTTTTGCCGCGTTTTTGGTTGGGCAGCAAAGTAGTAGTCTCTTTTCTAGTAGTTTCGCGAATGTTCTATTTTCTTGTTCTCTCGATATTTACAAGCAAAAACAACTGGCTAGAGTAGGTTATTGTGGCTACTTTTCAATCGGGTTATAGGTTAGGTTAGAAAGTTGAAGAAGCTAAACCGGAGCGGTGCGGAGCGGAGCGTATGCAAACAAAAATGATTGGCTAGAGTAGGTTATTGTGGCTACTTTTCAATCGGGTTATAGGTTAGGTTAGAACGTTGAAGAAGCTAAACCGGAGCGGTGCGGAGCGGAGCGTATGCAAACAAAAATGATTGGCTAGAGTAGGTTATTGTGGCTACTTTTCAAGTAAATTTTGATGATATAGCATTTTGGAGCACTTGTGGAGGCGAAAGGTGTCGAGGCAGAAAAAATACCCTTTCGAAGAAAGCAACTAGGCATTTCCGCGCGGGGGGGGGAGTAGTGGGGGGGGGGGGGGGGGCATCTACCCCCTTTCCCCTCCCCCCACTTCAAGATCAAGGTCAGTCTAAATTTTGTTTTATTTTAACAACATAACCTCAAAACTTTAAATAATCATATCTCAGGCATTTCCGCGGGGGGGGGGGAGTAGTAAGGGGGGGCTTCTACCCCCCCCCCCCCCCCCCTCAAGGTCTAGAAAAGTAGGTAAACCTCTAAAGTCCTTCCGTTGTCTGCAGAGTGCCTCAGTGCAGTGGGCTTGTACATCGTCTTGGTGCCAAGGGAGAGAATCATCAGAACTGTGGGTAGTGAAGAAACAACTCAAGGGTTCTGGCATCACAGTTTACGAGTTCTTGACTAAAACCCGATATAAGCTGTTTGTTGCGGTGAGGAAGTATTTCGGTCTCAACAACACTTGATCTTCGGATGGCAAGGTTCTAGTGATGCTGCCCGACAAGACGCGGCATTAGATGGAGTGCTGGGTGGATTTACGGCCGCTGACTGAGAACTATCCCAGCAAGGAGATCCCATTGCAGCTGTCACTGTCAGCCAACCTAGTTTTTCTGCCAGTGCATCAACGAAACGCAAACGTCAGCTTATTGGCATTATTATTTTCTTATTTGTTTTTTAAGTAACAAAGATGTGTATATAACTGTGTAACATATTCTACCGTAATAACCTAAGTTGAGTATTGCATTGAAAATAATGTCATAAGTACTTAGATAGCTTTCATTCCGCACTTCGATGGTCAGGGATCTAAGTCACCCTTTATATATATATATATATATATATATATATATATATATATATATATATATATATATATATATATATTATTTTTTCTTTGTGTTTTACTTAGGCAGTCTAGATAATATCATAAATTAAATATATTTTATTTTAAGTTTATTTATTTATATTACCAGCTGATGCCCGCAACGTCATCTGCGTGTTTCTAGAAATTATTATAAACCGATATAACATTACCTTCCTTCTGGTGCAGTCTGATAAAAAATATTCTATATGTTAATCTAACTCATAAACTACCCCTGTGCTAAATTTAATTCAAATACGTTCAGCCGTTTTTGCGTGATTGAGGCACAAACACATAAACATCCAAACATCTAAACATCCAAACATCCTAACATCGCTACTTTCACATTTATAATATTATTTAGATAATAAAATGGATGGCTCACTACACACTGAAGATAGTTTCTTCTCGTCCCTCTTCTATGTACTGTCTTCCAGCCTTACAGCCTGTATAGGAATGACAGAGTTGGGAAGGCTGAAGAAGGGGTTGCTGTCTACCTGCGCTCGGATATCCCGTGCAAAGTAGTCAGTGCCTCTCCGAGTCAATACTGTGAATCTACGGAGTATCTTTTCTTGGAAATCTGTCTCCACCATAATAAGGTTCTTATAGGTGTTTTCTATAGCCTTACTTTTCGTATGGACTACTTTGAGTCGTACAGGTCAGATTACAGCACCGCAAAGACTTTGTTAAAGGTCACGGATGATATCCAGTTCGCTATGAATAACAAACAGCTTTCTGTGCTAGCACTGCTGGACTTCAGTAGCGCCTTCAACTGCGTTGATTTTAACATTCACACTCAAATATTAAGATCCCTTAATGTCTCGTCTCGCTCGGCCAGCTGGTTCGACTTTTATCCAAGAGTTCAGCAGCAGCGCTTATGCCTTATGGTCTGAGGAGACCTTTACTGAGTGGTGCGATCTTTTTGCGGGCGTTCCTCAAGGTGGTATTATTTCCGCTCTCTCATTCTCTGTCTTCATCAACTCCATCTCCGATGTTATCTCCTCCTCATATCATCTCTTTGCTGATGATCTTTACATTTATTGTCATTTTCTCCTCAGTAAGGTGAACCTGGCTATAGACTCAATGAACGCTGACCTTGAGAATATCAGATTCTGGGCTACGTCATACAGATTGCTGGTAAACAGTAAGTCCTTGGCGATTATTATAGGTACCAGGCATTCTTTGAACGTGTTGCAACAATTGCCCATACCGCCTGTTACCTATGATGGTACTTTAATCGCCTAAAGTGACAAGACCTAAAACCTGTGTGTCATGTTTGATAGACAACTCTCCTGGACTAACCATGTTAGTGAGGTCAGTCAGTCAGTTTGCCACCTTTCACTCACTAAGACGGCTCCAGAACTTTCTGCCCTATCAAACAAAATTTACTCTTGCTCAATCTCTGCTTCTCCCCTTGATCGATTGTTCCGATGTTTGTTGAGCTGGCGCCAACGAAGAGCAACTGACCAGACTCGAGCGACTTCAAAATCTAGGGATTCGGTTTATCTTCGGACTGCGCAAGTTCGAATACGTCACGCAGTATCGCAAGGCGTTAAAATGGCTGCCGATTGTCTTTGTCGGGATACACACATCCTCACTCTTCTATTCAACATCTTAACTAACCCTCGATACCCTAGCTTTCTCCGTGAGCTTATACAATTTATCCCTTCGGCTCGTCCACGTAGAACTCACACGGCGTTCCTGCTCTCTATCCCTCATCACAATATCGTCGAATACAAACACTATTTTCGATTGCGGGTGATCACTTTGTGGAACTCGCTTGCCTGCCCTATTAGAGAAAGTACGTCTCTCCCCGTCTACAGGAATCGTTTGAAGGAACATTATCTTTCTCTATCCTAGATTTGAGCTTTGTATATATTAATTTATTTATATGTATTTATATTTTTATATAATATCTATGTACTTGTGTATGAAGTGTATCTAGCAGGTAGTTAAATAGTTAAATAATACGTAGGTCCTATCCTGTACATTAAGTTATTCCTATCAAACTTGGTTTGCTGGAAGAGATTTCTATTTAGAGATAAGCATGTCTTTGTAGATTTCATTTCTGTTTTATTGTATCTTATATCGTTTTTATGACCAATAAATATATACGAAAATATAGGTATATATAAAATGAAAATTATATTATTCTTTGCTCCGCGCAACATCCAACCTACTGCTTGAACATTTATTAGAAAAGTTATGGTTAGAGAATGCAAATTTGATGCGTTTAAAATGAACGCTGCCGTAAGGCTTCAAATTACATTTATTCTCTGCACCCAAATTGTTTTTATTAGAGGAACGTTACTTCAGAAAATTGGTCTATAAAATCTCAATACTTATCTTACTCATTACATATTTTATGAGAAGAAAATCTTTTAGACAATCGAATATCAGGGGTGTACTCTTCTACTTTTAAGGGTCAAGATTTTAATTTCCGTTTTATATTTCCGGCTAAGGGTAAGCACCTCTTAAATATTATCCATCAAAACAGGCAGGGGCTACCTGGCAAAGAAATGGTGTAAGAATTATTTCTTAACAATTCTGACATCGATTTGTGGTTAAAGGAAATAACACATCAAGCTTCGTTCTCGATATTAGAGGTACACAATGTAGTTTCACTTGTAGGCTAGCCATTTCGTGCACTTGGAGGAAAATAAGGCAGCTGCAACTATCTTATTTTTCTCCAAATAAAGCTGTGATGTTTATTTTTATTTTCTCCAAAATAAAAAATAAACACCACATCTCGCCCAGTCCCCCACACCAATTTCTGTTATTCCAGACAAAGTAGGAAGAGACATCAGAGTATAACAGCGTCATATAAAAATTGTCCGTTTTGCAGATTTCAAAAAAGCTAATAGCGTTGTCTGAGGTGGGCTATTTATTTTATTGACAGGTTATTAGAGGTGAAGTATACACGCTGGCCGTTTACAAGATGGACAACAAGATGACAGGGGGGAACCTTGCATGAATGGGAAAGGTTAAGATTTTTTTTTTCTAGAGCTGGTAGTCTGAAAGTGCACATCTTATAATTTTGCTCTGCATTTTAATATAAAATTTTATATTAAAATGCAGAGCAAAATTATAAGATGTGCAATTATTTAATCGAAATTTTATGTACATAATTTTATAAACTCACTGACCTAGACTCCCAAATAACCAAATCAAACTAAATTCACTCTCTTTCTCATCATTTTTCTAAAATCACCAACACTTCAATATGGACCTGCATGCGGAGATACACAAGAACATGGAAGAGCTGGCTGTCACATTCACTGAGCAGATGGGGAGGCATAACCAGAAGCTGCAATCCGCCACGCTTGCCACTGGACCCGTGGACATCACCAATTTGGCATTACCAATGTAGAAGACTCTCGGAATGCTGAAGTACCAACTGGAGCTTGTCACTCGTGGGCTGGACCAGCATGAGACTGCGGCGAGGCGCAAGGTGTTGCTGGTGCATGGTGTGGAGGAAGCGGAAAACGAGAAGCCAAACATTGTCTTCTCGGATGCACTCGCCTCCCGTCTGAAGCTATCTGCAGAGTGCCTCAGTGCAGTGAGCGTAGTAAATCGCCTTGGTGCCAAGGGAAAGAATCATCGGCCCCTTCTAGTTCGCTTTGCTACATACTCGGCACGCTGTGAATTTTGGGGAGTGAATAAACAGCTCAAGGTTTCTGGTATCACAGTGTCCGAGTACTTGACCAAAACCTGATATGAGGTGTTTTTTGCGGCGAGGAAGCATTTTGGTCTCAAAAACACTTGGTCTTCGGATGGCAAGGTACTTGTGATGTTGCCCGACAAGTCGCGGCATAAGGTGAAATGCTGGGCGGATTTACGGCCGCTGACTGAGAAGTATCCCAGCAAGGAGATCCCCTTGCCCGCGGGCAAAGGGAAGAAACCTGCTGCGGTGACAGCGGCAACATCTAGCAGGGCTCAAACTAGGAGAGCCGCCCATACACAGGGCGTGAAGAAGTGAAGTGATGAACATAATTGTAAGGTAGAATAGTTTTGGCTCACATTTAGCGGATGACCTACTTGCTAGGGCGTCCAAACTTTTTTAACATCTTGTTGGGGTAATTATATCATCTTCCTGAAAGTTTCAGGTTGCGAAATTCAATAGTTTTTAAGAAATTATTTTTTGAAAATCTGAAAATACTTTTTAAAATGATGTAACGCAACGCAAATAATATGTTTAAATCTTGTCTGTGTTCAAAATACATTACCTACATTTCGTTGTACGCATATTTGAAAAGATGAGAATTCTTTAAAAAAAGGAGGAAATGTGGAATTGTTTTTTAATAATACCTATTTTAATAAAAACGTTCATTTAACTTGCAATTTATGTTTGTTTATTTATTTTACGTCAATCAAAGTTAATTTAGTATTTTTTCGTAAAATATCACTTTTAATAAATAAAAAAGTTATAATTTTTGTTGGTTAGGCGGCCAACCAAAATGGCCGCTTTCATGACGCCATTCCGTTTTCTAGTAGTTTCGCGAATGTTCTATTTTCTTGTTCTCTCGATATTTACAGGCAAAAACAACTGGCTAGAGTAGGTTATTGTAGCTACTTTTCAATCGGGTTATAGGATACGTTAGAACGTTGAAGAAGCTTAACCGGAGCGGAGCGTGTGCAAACAAAAACTATTGGCTAGAGAAGGTTATTGTGGCTACTTTTCATGTAAATTTTGATGATGCATTTGTGGAGGAGAAAGGTGTCGAGGCAGAAAAATGACCCTTTCGAAGAAAGCAACTATGCATTTCCGCGCGGGGGGGAGTAGTAGGGGGGGGGAATCTACCCCCTCCCCCCACTTAAAGATTAAGTTCAGTCTAAATTTTGTTTTATTTTAACAATATAACCTCAAAACTTTAAATAATCTCAGTAACTAGGCATTTCCACGGGGGGGGGGGGGGGAGTAGTAGGGGGGGGGGCATCTACCCCCCTCCCCCTCACTCCTCCCCCTTCCCTCCTCCCCTCAAGGTCAAGAAAAGTAGGTCAACCGCTAAAGTCCTTCCATTGTTTCTTTGTCCAAGTCCAAAGTTCAGTTTGTTTGTTCTATTATTGTTTTTTCACAAGTAACCTTACTTTACTTTGATTTATTTACTTGTCAGCTGTCACTGTCAGTCAACCTTGTTTTGTCTGCCAGTGTATAAACGAAACGCAAACGTCAGCTTCTTAATTTTGTAGCTGTCGAATATTTTGCGTTTCGTTCTTGCGTTTGGATGCGGTCCTGATTGCGCGTCGTTATGTGTTCGAAGTATTATTGTCTTATATATTTTATTTTTAAATAACAATGGTGTGTATATAACTGTGTAACATATTCTACCATAATAATCTAAGCTGAGTATTGCATTGAAAATGATGCCATAAGTACTTAGATATCTTTCAGCACTCCGATGGTTAGGGGTCTAGGTCACTCTTTATATATTTTATTTTTACTTTGTGGTCTGCGTAGGTAGTTTATTTATTTAAATTTTATTTATTTTTATTATATAATAATATGGATAGCTCACTACATATTGAAGATAGTTTCTTCTGGTGCTCCTCCAACGATGATTTTGAAAGTACAGAGAGTGACAATGACAACATATCTTTAGCGGAATCTCTTTCAACCAAACTGAAATCTGTTTTTGGGAATGGTCTGGGGAAAAATTTTAACCTAGTTCACATTAATGCCCAGAGTATACACTCGAGTTATTCTGACCTTGTAGATACTTTTAATCAGCAACGTATAGACGGCATTCTTGTGTCGGAATCATTCCTTAAGTCTAGCCTGCCCTCTTCTTTGTACTGTCTTCCAGGATACAGGCTGTATAGGAATGACATAGTTGGGAAGGCTGACGGAGAGGTTGCTGTCTACCTGCGCTCGGATATCCCGTGCAAAGTAGTCAATGCCTCTCCGAGTCAATACTCTGAATCTGCGGAGTATCTTTTCATGGAAATCTGTCTTCACCATAATAAGGTTCTTCTAGGTGTTTTCTATAGCCCTTCTATTCGTATAGACTACTTTGAGTCGTTCGAATCCCCTTTGAATGAATTGACACCACCGTATAGCGATACTCTTATTCTTGGTGATTTTAACACCTGTAGTCTCAAAAATAACTACCGCTCTGATAAACTCCAGTCGATTGTTGACTACTTGAATATGCATATTCTTCCCCTTGATGCTACTCATTTTCAGCCTCATTGTACACCCTCCCTCCTAGATCTGATTATAACATCCGATTCTGACAAGGTAGCTGCTCACGGTCAAATCAATGCCCCTTTTTCTTACCATGATCTGATATTTCTATCATACAAATTAATGTCTCCCAATAGTAGAGCTAAATTCTTAGATATTAGTAGCTTTAAAAAATTGGACCTTGACTATCTTAAAGCTGATGCCTCCTCTATTGATTGGTCCCCCGTCATCTCTCGGAATGTAGGCGAGTGCGGCAAAATGAACTTATAAAGGCTCTCGTTGAGCACATAGAGTTGTGGTGTAGATGCACAGCGGACGTTGAACCACCAGTCACAGGTCAGGCCGGCTTGGGAGAAGATTGTACCATTGGGACATAGGAAGGAGGCCTGCCCGCCGTTGAGGTCGCAGTAGTGCCACACCTGGGAATAAGATGGTTTAATGGTGAGTACTCACTGGTCTTTATTTATTAAAATTGTCTTTTGTAAGTACATATGTCACCAAAATAACCCTAGTATAAGCCCCGGCGCACATGGACCACAAAACGCCGCCACTTGTGGTCGGTGGTCGCTTCTTTTTTCCATCCTTTAGTGCATGCAGTATCATAGTGGACTCCGACGCGGAATGTTTAATTGCGCTGATGCTGATAAAAAACGATGTCGCAGGTCCAACGGACGGCGCATGATAAATGGCTTAAACACGGGTAGAGGACACTTACACGATTAAAAAATGTTTTGTAATATTTAACATAAAACATCAAGTTGGCGACACTAGGATAATTATCACCTACCAAACATTAAGTGTCCACTATTTACAACATAAAATGATCATGCGTCAAACCAAAAAATTAAGCCTAATCTTCAGCGACATCTGTTGGATTATACAAAAAACCTGCTCAATTACTCTGCAAAAAAATAACTGTCCATTATACTTAAATGGATTAGGACCACGTGCGTGCGTCGCGTTTGTTTCAAACGGGTTGAGTGAAGCGCAGGGAAAAGGGTGGGGTTCGCGCGAGTAGCGTTTAGTGGCCGATAGCGACCACAAGAAGAGAGAAGCGACGATTTGTAGCATGTGGCGGCCATCGGCGTTCACCGTGTGCAGCGAGTCTATGTAAGATGATAATAATAAATTTAGGAAGAGTACAGGAAATAGGGCGAGAGGCGGCGCTTTGTGGTCTGTCTGCGCCGAGGCTAATGAAACTGGTGGGTCCATACCTCGTCCGGCTTCTAAAAAATGGATCGCGATTAGGAAGCGGGTGATGCTGATATCCAACCTATCCCGAGTTGATGACGAAACCCGCAGGACAATGAAAAGGTCGTAAGGTTTAAAGACAGATATCATATCAAATACAAGGAATTATATTAGACCGCCTATACCAGGAGAGGGGGGAATATATGACACACTTTTTTGAGGAGCTAATGCCTATGTTCACTTCAAAGACGCTAGTTTGATACCCAATGGAAATCCTTCAAAACTATTAATATAACAGGTAAGATATTTACCTGGCATCTAGTTTCAGGGTTCGCAAAGAAGCCCTTGTACCGCTGAGTCTTGCAGTCAAACTGTGTGGGCGGTATCAACTCCAGCGTCAGATAGTCAATGCCTGGTCTACCGGGAGTGCCGCCCTCTTCATAGCTCTCCTGCTTGAGAGGAAACCGCTGGCTGGTGGTGCCACCAGGTGAATAGTCTGGGAAGAGTGAAGACCAATAAATGCAGGTAACTGATATGTGATGACTGATGATTATCGTGATGGGTAACATTATGGTTAGATTAGGTTCTACTGTGACCGAAGACGATCTTCTTTGTAGTATTATTTTATTTCAGCCATACGAACTCATAGCCACTCGTCTATAGGTAGATTAAAAAAAAACGCGTTTTTACCTTATTTCTTCGTAATAATGTTCAAAACCTATTAAAAATAATCAATCATCTGCTGATGACCCCACAGCTGAGTGGTTACACCATATTTATAGAGTGTTAACGGATCCTCTTAAAGATAAAGGTAGTTATATCAGGCAGTAAGCTAGCAACTTGACTTGTTTATAGAGTCGAGACAATGTTTTATTCCATACTGACTGGATATTCCGACGAGACTGATCATATTTTGATGAACACGACTTTAGTGTAAGAAAATTAAAACATGGACTGAATAAACTGGACAAATATATTAGAAACCAATCGATAGCCATTACTGAGACAGTCGTGGAGAGTTAAATTCTTCCCATCCAAATGTTGCGATGGGAGGTTGACGGGAGCCAAATACGGTTCCTGGTCTAACTCAACCTCACTGGGCAAAGTCGGTTCAGTTTGTTGCTCCACTGACTGCACTGGGTTATGGAGCTCTTCCATTATCTCAGGTTCTGGCACAACAACCTTTTGGGCCACAAACGGCTTCGGCGTACTCAACACTTCATTATGCTGAGGCGCTGCTTTTAAAGCATTCAACACTTGCAGTAGTGTTCTGATAGACGCCCCAACATTGTCCCTTGTAATAGGTTTGGGTATCGACTTGTTCAGCTGTAGGGAGTTAAAAAGATCACCTAACGAGGCTAGGTTGGACACAGTAGGTTGGTACGCTGGTGTTTCCACAGGCTGATACGCGTCCTGATCAACAATGTACTCGTATTGATTCGGTACACGATTTGGAGCTGTAAGAGGTCTTCCATCAGATTCAATGACCTGTACTTGCTGCGTTTGTATGTTGTAATGAGATGTAACAGGTTCGGGAACCGACTGGCTATAGGCTTCCGTAGTGACAACATGCGACCCCATTATAGGCTTGAAGCCACTCTCCACTACCGGTTCTGTCAACTCATGTGGTCGTAGTTTTTCTCTCTGATATAATCGCCGGCGGTTTTCTGCTTGTTGGCTGCTGAACAAAAACGCTATCGTAAGTGTATTGGGGTCGCGTCGGTCTCGGTTTGATATACACTTGTTCTTTTGACACTAATACGGGTACGGGTACAGCTTTATTGGGTATATCATATAGGTCTTCGTTTTGATGTATCACATTCACTGGTGGCGTTTGTTCGTACGGAACCAGTTTGAATTTTGGTGGCGAGTCTTTTTCAGGAATGTAGTACTGAACATTACCGTTATTAGAATCTTCATTTTGATAGAGGTTCAAGTAAGGTTTTCTAGAAGGATGTGAATACGACGAACTGTATTTAACGCTGGGCTTGTAGACGGGTCTTCGAAAATCGTGGCCTTCATGGTGGTGCTCTGATAAGTAGTTGTTATAATTAGGTGTCACTCTAACTGGCTGATGATACGGGTTTAGAACATCTTTGTAAATCTTCGTCGGATTGGCAGAAGCGATGTTGTACTGAGTGAGTCGGTTACCGTGGTATCTGGGAATGTTTCGGTACGGGAAGTAGCTGATTTTCTTCTGTTGTCGAGCCACATCCAGCAATGGCATTTCTTCGATCTGAACTTTTTCTACTTCGACGGTTTTTGTGTAGGGAGTGGTCGGTCCCGTTAGGTCGTTGGCGTAGTAGAAAGTCATGTATGGGATGAGTCGCCGGTATCTCTCGTTGATGGATAGAGCTGTTGCAATTAACTTATATGTTTTACTTTTATCATAATTGCTACTAGATTTCTCTATAGCTTGTAATGTTTGTATATTCGAGGCGGGAATAAGCGGCGCTATGGTCATGGGTACAAACCCTTTCTGCACATCGACCATCATTCCCCCTACCACCTTAATTTCGGGACTGTTTCCATTTGGAGAAATGCTGATTGTAGCCACTATCGCTGGAAAAACTGGAACAATAGAAAGGAAATTGTTAGGATGCAGTAATTGTCATAAAACATAGTCATTCTCTAAGTGGACCAAGTTACATTTTTGCGGCATGCAATACTTTTTCATGCATGAAACGCGAGGTCGTGACGTCGTCGTTCAACTTGACCTTGCGTTTGCGCGTTGAATCCGTATTGCTAATTCCACAACATTCATACTCATGTTCTCTTTGTTTATAAGAATTTCAGAAAAACTACCTCGTGTTTTAAGAGAATTGTGATTTTGTATCAAGACAGTAATGAATTTTGAGGAAGCGAGAAATGTACGCCAGGATCGTAGCAACCGGAGATCTTTAAGTTCTGCCTACCTCTCTTCCGGGAAAAAAGCGTGAGCATTTTCTCTTGTATTCACAGTACCAAAACCCCAAGTATATGTATTTGTACTAGTCCAGCACACATAATTAATGCAAGACTTAGATCATATGAAACAATTGATCCGATACCAATCTAAAAGTGCACCAAACGAATGCAAAATGATATGGAAATTAAACACCTTTAGACCTTTCGCTAATATAATACCATACCTGCCTATACGCAATCACAATCAGTTTCGCTGACATGCTGGCAATCATTGATTTGAAAAGCAATTGATCAGAAACATAATTTGCACCTTTTACAGCGTCCAATATGCAATTAAAATCAACTCCTTGATATGTGACTCTAAAGTATATCTTAGACCCTGCAATTATGATTGAAAGAAAATTAAACATTTTCGAAAAACTCTTTTAGCCTTCAACAATACTTGCTCTAAATTGGCTGACCTTGATGTTTTAATTCACGATTCATTTATAAGAACAGTTGATCATAAGTATTAATGACCAAGTTGAACGAAAATTCGTGAGAAAACTATTAAGTTAACGCAAACTCTGTAAACGGTTGATAATTAGCTATTGAGTTGAAGTGGAGATATGACCCTGCATTTTGATAAAGATTATTAATCAAATATTTTATTCTTCGTGAGTAGTTTTTTTAACAATAGGTAGACAACACAGATAGCTAATATGTACCGATATAATATCGATTGGATATTTATGATTGAAATTGCTTGCGCGGGCTCTGTGTAGCGGGTTGCTCCTCTCCCTCAAATATGGCGAGGAGGGTGATGGCTGGCGCACAAGTCATACTCGTGGAAGGGAGCTGCTTGGGGGTACTGGTCCAGTCTGATTTCTCAAAGGCTATGTTCAGTACAGCTTTTCGTTGTTCTTTATTTATTTATTTTGTTAGATCGTTATTTTGAGACAACTTATTGGCACTTACAGCTACGTTGTCATTAGATTAGATTATTTTTATATTGTACATTGTGTAATTTAAAAAATATCGAAAATTGAAAAAAAATAACGGCCAAGGGCGAGTCGGACTCGCGCACCAAGGGTTCCGTAGCACCGTACAATGGTAGGGATGGTGTGGAGTGAATTTTGGATTTAACATTGCAAATTGTTGTTTACGAAGTTATTGTTGCGGCTACTTTCACACTGTAACCAGGTGCATTCATAAGTTTTTATGTGGCATTGAAAGATGTTGTATGGGAGCCCCTTAAATATTAATTTTATACTGTTTTAAAGTATATTTTGTTATAGCGGCAACAGAAATGCATCATCTGTGAAAATTTCAACTGTCTAACTACCAAGGTTCATGAGATACAGCCTGGTGACAGACGGACAGACAGACAGTGGAGTCTTAGTAAAAGGGTCCCGTTTTTACCCTTTGGGTACGGAACCCTAAAAATGACATCCCCGTGGAGTTTATTGTTGACGTCTTATCTGACGGGCGTATTTCGGAAGGACTGGTAGAGTTAATGGAGTTTCCTTTTCCTTTGCGAGAGTCAGCTATGAATCACCGCTTGCTAGGGAAATTTCTTTTTTTCAAATTCAAACCTTATGACCTAACTGATTATTCAACTGGTTATGTACCTACTTCTTAGTTTAGTTGATCATATTTGATTTATTTTTCTCTAGGTACATTTATGAGACTTATGTAATTGTTTGACTTGTAAAAGTGCATTATTGTTGCCTACGTCAAGAAGTTCAACACAATTATCTTGGGGCTGTTTGACAGACACGCTCCTATTAAGAGAATTAGGATGTAACACCTGCCCGCACCTTATCTAAACGACGTTATCAAACGCCTAATGACCAAAAGGAACCGAGCTTAATGCCGCGACAAGAAAGACCCAACTAACGAGAACTTTCACATATTCAAATCTCTCCGTAATCGATGCAACCGTATGTGTCGTGACGCTAAGCGCCGCCACATATACGAGTGCATCGAGAACTACACTCCTGCTCAGGTATGGAAGTTTCTACGTACTCTTGGCGTCGGTAAGTCCCTGTCGTGATGGACAGTCGTCAAGGAAGCCACCCTGCGTAGCCTCCGGTTAAGACCTCCTGCTACTACTACTCCTTTCGAGTTCAGCCCGGTTGGAGTCGATGCTGTTAGGAAGGCAGTGCTGGCAATTTCTTCTAAAGCTGTTGGAGATGACAACATTTGTCCTCGAATGATCAGAAGCGTGCTCGACGAGCTGCTTCCTGCAATCACTCATTTAATTAACTATTCTTTATCAGAGTGTTCCTTTCCCAAAGTATGGAAGAATACACATGTCATCCCTTTGCCTAAAACATCCAATTCTTCCTCCTTCAAAGAGTTTCATCCCATTTCCATCCTACCGGTCCTTTCCAAAGTTTTTGAATCCGTTGTCCATACCCAGATCTCTTCCTATCTATCCAGAAATAATTTGCTCAACCGCTTCCAATCCGGCTTCAGGTCAGGTCACAGCACCGCAACGGCTTTGTTAAAGGTCACGGATGATATCCAGTTCGCTATGGATAACAAACAGCTTTCTGTGCTAGTACTGCTTGACTTCAGTGGCGCCTTCAACTGTGTTGATTTTGACATTCTCAATCAAATATTACGGTCCCATAATGTCTTGTCTCGCTCGGCCAGCTGGTTTGACTCTTATCTTAGAGATCGCCAGCAGCTTATAAGGTCTGAAGAGACCTTTACTGAGTGGTGCGATCTTTTTGCGGGAGTTCCTCAGGGTGGTATTCTTTCCCCTCTCTTATTCTATGTCTTCATCAACTCCATCTCCGATGTTATCTCCTCCCCATATTATCTCTATGCCGATGATCTTCAGATTTATCGTCATTTCCTCTTCAGTGATGTGAACCTGGTTATAGACCATTTCGTCATACGGATTGCTGGTAAACCCCAGTAAGTTACAGGCGATTATTATAGGTACCAGACATTCTTTAAAAGTATTACAACAATTGTCCATACCGCCCATTACCGTACATTACGGTACTTTAATCGCCTACAGTGACAAGGCCAAAAACCTGGGTGTCTTGTTTGATACACAACTCTCCTGGACTAACCATGTCAGCGAGGTCAGTAGGCGCATCTTTGCCACCTTTCATGCACTTAGATGGCTTCAGAACTTTCTGCCCCATCTAACAAAAATTACTTTTGCTCAATCTGTTCTTCTCCCCTTGATGGATTATGCCGATGTTTGTTGGGCTAGCGCCAACGAAGAGCAACCGAACAGACTCGAGTGACTTCAAAATCTCGGGATTCGGTTTATCTTCGGACTGCGCAAGTTCGACCACGTCTCGCAGTATCGCAAGGATATAAAATGGCTGCCGATCCGTCTTCGTCAGGACACACACATCCTCATTCTTCTATTCAACATCTTAACCAACCCTCGATACCCTAGCTTTCTCCGTGAGCTTTTTCAATTTCTCCCTTCGGCTCGTCCACGTTGAACTCACACGGCTTCCCTGCTCTCGCATACAAGCACTGTTTTCGATTGCGGGCGATCACTCTTTGGAACTCGCTTCCCTGCACTATCAGAGATAGTTCATCTCTGCCCGTCTTCAAGAATCGTTTGAAGGAGCATTATCTTTCTCTATCCTAGATTTGAGCTTTGTATATATTAGTTTATTTAGGTATATTTATATTTTTATTTACTATTTATATAGTTGTCTATGTAGTGTATTTAGCAATTGGTTCAATAGTTCAGTAATATATGTATGTATCTTATCATAGCACATATCCTGTATATTAGATTATTCTTATCAACCTTGGGTTTGCTGCAAGAAATCTCTTTATTTAGAGATAAGCTTGCCTTTGTAGATGTCTTTTCAGTTTATTATATCCTATGTCGTTTTATGTGCACTAAATATATACGAAATATACGTTAAGATCCTCCAAAATGCTTCGAAACTGCTTATGTATCGGCCCTTTTCGTAGATTTTTAACTCATATTTCTTATTCTCCAGAGTAAAGGCAGCTTGATCACTACTCCTGTTCAAGTACTTACAGATATATTTGATAAAAACAGAGTTACAGTACTCCACATTAATATGAGCATTGAAAGTACGTGACATGACAGGGTTATAAGGCACCACCCAGCGGTAGTCGAACTCAATTACGTTAATTTTTATTTGGTGACCACAGTCAGCTGGAGATCTCCTCCTATATTGCGGATATCCATCGTCTCCTGTCTGGGTATCCTTAAAAAGTGGTCGAAGGTATCTCTTACTACAACTACCATTTTTCACGCAGGATGATTTGTAGTTGAAACTACAGAAAAGATCATGTATCATATTAGCTTCCACAATATCGTAGAGGAGTGGGTCTTGCTCTGGGTCTTGGCACAAATTACATTGTCATTCTTGTCTAGGGTGATACGCCGCTCTAGCCATAGCAAGATGTGAATGTGAGGAAGACCCTGTTTTTGACATTCCACTGAGTATATGAAACAACGCATCTCCTCAAACAGGTTAGCTTTGTTTAGAAGAGACATCATCTTTTTAATGGATTACCCTAGCTATAATGTCGTGGCCATCTTGTGACTTTTGGCCAGGTAAAAGTATATCTGTGATTTCTTTCCATCGAGGATTATACGTAAATGTGATAAAAAGATCAGGACGGCCGTATTGGCGCACGTATGTCACCGAGTCTTGTGTACGCTCGTGTATATAAAGTGGTCCCCCAGTAAAAGATGACGGGAGCACCACCTTCTGATCCAGCTGCCCACCATCAACGTCCTGCCTCCAAATGACATCCCGCAAGTGTATAAAACTGTCAGCCCTCAGCTGCGCCTGGTTGTTCCTGATATAGTTTCCGTCTCTATTTTGGCGTACATTTCAAGCAAAAACTGTCTAAAAAGGGAACGGAAATACACCAGGTGATTGTCTTCTCCTGGTCTTACCATAATACGAAAATAATAAAAAATTGCAGCGGAGATTGTGTTAAATTCCACGCCTTAACCGACAGGGCGTGGAATCTTGGTAGGATTGTTTTTCAGTGGAATGTCACAAAGCAGTACTGACCTTGACGCCGTGGACCGGAATACGAAAGCTCAATTCGAGGCAGGAATACGGGATAAGGAACACCAGGGGGGGGGGGAGTCGAATCTTACTCTCGTCGCAGCCCGATGCTGTCGCCGTCGTGATGCTTGCCGACACAAAGGGTCGCTGTCCGAACGCGACGAATTGATCCCCGAATCACTACAACCTTTCACAACACGAAGCACTCACTCCGATGACGTGAAATCTACTTATTTCCCGACGATTGTTCCGCGATTATTATAATTAACATTCAACCAAGCTTTCCGATGCGTTAGACATTTTCCATGTGCAAAAAAGTACCAGCCGGTGTCAGACATGTTTTCGTATCGGGTCGAGTTGGACTCCCCGAAGGTCTGGACGAAACGGAACGTCCTTTCAACGGTGGCTAGGACATTTGATCCAAACGGGTGGATCACCCCGGTAACATTTCAGCTCAAGTGTTTTATGCAGCAATTGTGATCTGCTGAGCTGAAATGGGACGAACCGATCGGAGGGTCATTGAGCTCAGAGTGGGAAACGTTCTTTTCGATCCTCCCTGGCATCAATCGGATTTCACTGCCACGGAGGTTGGTCCCCACCAATCGATACGCCGCCACCCTGCATGGGTTTTGCGATGCCTCGGAGAAGGGCTACGGAGCTGCGGTGTATCTGCGTACGGTCGACTCCTCGGGGGAGGTTGATGTGCGGTTGGTCATGGCCAAGAGCAAGGTTGTGCCGTTGCGCACTCGCCTGACCATTCCCAAATTAGAGCTTTCAGGAGCGGCTCTCCTGACTCGTCTGCTCAACCACACGATGACGGTTCTTCGTGGGTCGATAGCGTTGGAAGATACGGTCTACGCTTGGACGGACAGCCAGATCGTGTAATGCTGGCTAAAGGCTTCAGTTCACAAGCTGGAAATTTTTGTGGCGAATCGGGTTTCGCAGATTTTGAATTCGGAGTTTCCCTTAATCTGGAGACATGTTCCAGGGGAAATGAACCCAGCAGACTGTGCGTCTCGCGGGTGTCACGCTCCGCAGTTAGTTGGACATCCCTTGTGGTGGGGTCCAAAATGGTTGACTCAAGCCGAATCGGATTGGCCAATGAGTCCACGCGTTACCTCGGCGAATAGCGCCTTGACCGGACCCATAACCGAATGGCCCAGTCTGGTGTTGACCGGAACCAGACCAGTCGCCTGCAACACGTGGACACCTGGCACTAACAGGTATCCCAAGGCATCGACACCCAATAAAATGTCTACTGGGCCTGGAATATCGAACTCCGGGTCAGCCAGTGACAACCCAGAGACCAACTGTCGCACCGAGGGCGACAACCGTACGTGAGGGTGTGAGCCCATCACATTAGGCATGACTAATGCCGTGACCGTCAGATTCACCGATGTATCCACCCGTGACGAGAGAGTAATCCGACATACTCCCTTAACGGAACCGACTTCCGTGTTCCCAATTCCCCGAATGGAATGTGGATACTCCCTTACCGAAATGCCCAACCATCTTACAAGGTTGCACGAGACTAAGCACCCCTGGGCCCCCGAGTCCAATAGTGCTCGTGCCACACATGATTTGCCGTCCGAACTCCACGCTATCACAGAGGCGGTGGGGGGGAGCATGACCGTCTGTGGAGTGGCGGCACCTTGTAAGTGGGCGGCGTGTCCCTAGCGGGAACCTCCGCGGGATCCGAACCCGCTCAGACCTCCGTCGACCGTGGAGTAACTCGGCTGCTGATATGCCACCGGCATATCAGACCGTATGTACATCAAGGGGTCCCAACCCGCATAATAGGCCCCTCGCTGTCCCGGTATCCGACCATACCGGATGGTGTACGGTGTGCCCAGTGGCCACCGTGGATGGATGGGGGAGAGCGGATCCAACCTGGGGCGCTCTAGGAATGGGGGCGACATCCGACTGTTCGCCTCCCTGTTCGCCTCCCAGAGCGACGGGCAGGGTGGCGCAGAAGGTGGTGGGCTCCCAGCCTTCGCGCCACTCTGACACCCGCCCGTAACATGCGGTGAGCCAGCGGCCCGAAGTCCTCGCTGACCATGGACAGCGGCGACCAAACCCCGGCTATCCCGCATGTTACCCCCCGCGCTTCCCCCTTCCCCTCGGGGGGAGTCCCATCCGCGGGTACCCCAGTCACCCCGTTGGTGACTCCCGTTGCCCGGAGGGGGACTGGGTACGGCCCTGGTTGGGCCCTGTGGCCGACCAACCTGAGTGCGGCCCTGGTGACCGTCCGAAGGGCCTGACCGATTCAGGCACAACACTATGTGGTGCTTGCCACCACAGCACTCACAGAGGGAACGCGCGCGAGCACTCGCTCAGCGTGTGCGGCCCCAAACAACCGAAACACAATCGGTGGCGGAAGACTATCTTCCTGCGGGCAGCTACCCCGACCGCCTTAAAGTTGGCGCAACTGGTCACTTCATGACCGGCACTGTCGCAGTGCACACAGCCGTCACCCGACGGCGCGGCATTCAGAACGCCAAATTGTTTCGACCTCTCACCCCCCCGTGGGGGCGGGGGGCGCGGCCCCTCCCGCATCCGCGCGGGTTGGCGCTGCACACTGGCCTCCGTGTCCAGTGTGTCACATCGCCTGCATTCACCCTCCAATAAATCTGTCAATTGGACAAGCGTGGGCAGTTCCGTGCTACTGCCCCCATGCAGCTGTTCAAACCGACTTTGAACAGCTGCAGGCAACCGTGACAAAACCATATACAAAACAATGTATGACCATTGGTCTACCGGAAGACCAAGGTTCTGAAGGGCCTTAGTGGCCACCAGCACAAGGTTGAGCACCTGTACTCGGATGTCAACATCCCGGGTTACTCTTGGGATGCTAAACAGCTTCCCCAGCTGCGCATCAACCAACCTCCGTTTGTGTTGGTAGCGGTCAAACAATATGGACCTGGCTATCTCATAATTGCCCGCCGTGACCGTTAGGTGACCGACCAACTGCTTCAGTTCACCCCGCAGAGCCATCAATAGTTGGGCCAACTTGTAGGCGTTGTCCAGGTCGTCCCGACCGTGGACCAAACTATCAAATAAATTAATGAAGGCCGGCCACTCATCAATTGCCCCACTGAAGTCCGGAATCTCCAGGTGTGGCAGCCGTCCAACAACACCCTTCGGGGGTGGGTCTCCGTTACCCTCCCCACGGTCATTCCTTCGCGACCGCTTAATTTTCTCCGCGCGACGCTCGATGTCACCCAAGCATTCCATCGCTTGGTCAGCATCCGCGCAGAGCTGTTTCACTGCAGCCACCGAGGCTCCATCCGTAAGCCCGAGAGCTTCAGCCTCCGCAGCCAGCCGACACACCTTCCCGACGCGTGTCATTGCGTCCTCCACACGCTTGAGCAGAACATCGTCCATGTCCGGTCGCTCCACATACTTATGAGTATGGGCGAGCCATTTCATTTCTTCCCGGACACCATGCCGCAGTACCGTCAAAGGCGAAGGTGCCATGTTGACCGATTTAATAGATTCTGGTCTTATACTTCACTACCGAACTAAGTATAGCCAGAGACCAGCACTTGCCCGTCAGCACTGGGCACAGAAATTAAAACTAAGTTGTCAAAACTAAGGCAACCACTAAAACAATTAAATCCTAAAAAATATTTAATATGGTCGCCCTGTGGACATACACCTTATAACTATACACTCTAAATCAATTAGAGAATGCCACCATAAAGCACAATAAAATATAACACACAAAAATTTATTGTAAGAAAGGCTATATTTAATATAATGTAGGTAGCCGTGAACCTTCTAGAAGTGGCCCCTCCGATATGACCCACACTTCTACTGAGGTCAGCAAAATCAGCTCAATACCCCTTAAATAGCCTGACCCTGCTCTGTAATCCGAAATAACACTGCAATACTATGGAACCCGACTGCAATACTATAATCCGACCGAATGACTGTTCCTTATGCACACCGAGTAGTTTCCGACTACAAATTTATAATAATTGTTAACTAAATCGTCAATTATACGTTCACTAACCGAAAATGAACCAAAATTGTGGTATACCGACCACACGACTCACTCACAAAATGATTGCCGACCAATCTGAGGTATCCACCCTCTCCCAGCTACAATGTGGCAAAAAAACAACCCTACAACCGTCCGTGAATCGATTTCCTACTAGGAAACCGCGCCTCTGCTACGGGTTGTTTTTCAGTGGAATGTCACAAAGCAGTACTGACCTTGACGCCGTGGACCGGAATTCGAAAGCTCAATTCGAGGCAGGAATACGGGATGAGGAACACAATTGGGGGGGGGGGGGGAGTCGAATCTTACTCTCGTCGCAGCCCGATGCTGTCGCCGTCGTGATGCTTGCCGCCACAAAGGGTCGCTGTCCGAACGCGACGAATTGATCCCCGAATCACTTCAACCTTTCACAACACGAAGCACTCACTCCGATGACGTGAAATCTACTTATTTCCCGACGATTGTTCCGTGATTATTATAATTGACATTCAACCAAGCTTCCCGATGCTGGCGCCGACTTTTATCCCATGTGCAAAAGTTAACCTCTAACTCGTCATTTCGTTTCTATACAAGTGACAGCTAGTGACGTCCCGATCACTCGCGGTCGATCCGCGCAACGAAAAAACCGGTGCGTTCCGAAGCATAAATATTAAACAGACTGTCTTTTTAAATTTTAATTTGGTCTCAGGATCACGCTGAGGTACAGAAATATAGTATCCATCTTCACCACGCCAAAACAAAAGCGAATACTGCAGGGCGTCGTATGAACGGTGGATCTCACTAATGCGCTGTAAGGAGTTATCGAAGCTTTCAAGGATAACGTCTCAAATTGACGACCAAATCGTTACTAGAGCCACCTCATTTGCAGTACTGAAACGACCCCTGTCACTGTCCAGTGGCTTGCTCTCAGCATTTATGACTTCTTTAAATGAGTTAAACGTTGCAGGCACATTGTCGTATGTTGTTTTTTCTGTAATTGTCTGAATAAGCCAGGTTTTATATCTGGAAAGTTACTGCACCTCAATTGTACTTCTCTATCATCTTCGCCAACAAAATATGTATATTTGTAAAAACTGTGTTTTCTTTTGAGGTAGGTATAAAAATAAAATAAAAAGCAGGTATAAAACCGTATTTCACTATATGATTAGCTCCGAATGACGTCGCTTGAAAGTAGCTTTTACATTTACGAATACTTTTCATAAACTGGTCATGTACTGGATGTATATTCATTATTAAGCTGTAGAGAGGCTAGGGGCAGCACGTGCCGGGTGCCTCCTCCTTTCACCTAGGAGCATTGCACCACCGGCACTTGTTGCTCATGGAACCTAAGGCCACGGTGCTGTTTATGCCATAGTTTGTATCGATATCATATGATAAGCCGGAGTTAGCCTTGGTTTACCAGGCACGTCCTTTCCTTTCTACTAGAGGATTATTTTGCTCAAATCGAATTTGTGACGCCCTATGGACCTCAGGGTGAGTTCGCTGGTACCTACCAGCGAGCTCACCCTGAGGTCCATAGGGCGTCACAAATTCGATTTGATTTCCATAGGGTGAGCTGAAACTAGGTAGTTTTCAGCTGCTCTATTTATATCAGAGTGCATCTGACGGTATCTAGCTACAGCTTTTCTATTCAAATCAGGGAGAGCACATGCTTTTTAGAAGTGTTTTTGAGTTGTTGATTTCGAGTAGCGTCGGTGCACCTGGCAAGACGTTTTTTACGTCGAATGGTAAGAGGTGATGAGTATCGACCTGGTTCTGATAGGGACGGTGGAATAGTAGGCACTTCACTTCTTCTCTTATTAATCTTCTTCGCGACTACAGGGAGAAGCGAACAAGGAGAGTCGGCCTCGGACATTGCCGCGGTCAATTACGCAATTACTTACGCAGGCATCAAAATCGCCAAGTGACAGAGCATCTGAAAAGCGCATTTGTCCCACGGGGTTACGTGCAGTACCAAAACTTATATTCAGCTCACCGTTGCGGTAAACTTCAAAAACTTACGGAAAGAGTTGCCCTGTAAAAAGTCGTGACATGTCATTGCAGTATTCAGTAGCACTGGAGTAATTATCCCCGTAACTATAATGGCAAACTCTTAGCCTGTTAGCCACCACATGGTCAATGATTTGCTCACGAACCTCCGTGCCAATCACCTGTGTTTCAAACAATAGATAGGGGGAGGACCAAAACAGACAGGCTCAGTCTCCAATTATGGGAAGTACGGTATGAGGTACCATAGTCCCATCAATGTTCAATGATTCAACAGTCATAGTGATAGATAAAGCAAGTTAAATTATATTTCAAACTAAGCCGGAGTACAGAAAAGATTTGCGCTGAAATGCACACCTTATAACGAAGAAATTAAAAATATAAATCTAGAAAAGATTAGAATAGGTAACGTAGAATAGATACTTAGTAAATTTGGAAACAAAAGATTTGCGCTGAAAAGCACAGTTTTTAAGAGATAGTATTGCACAAATACATACAGTTAAATTGTTTCGTAAACGATCGCAGTGCTAGCGCTAGACGTGTTATTGAGGCCTTTTTTTTTGACGGGAACAAAATGGAATAATCCATGCACAGGTATCAGACCTCTCTGCTATGTCCGTCCGGGTCCCTACACGTTGAGCGGGCATCAGCTCGTGTAGTTTACGGACTAAAAACAACCCCTTTGTTGTGTTGTGTCACAGTTATCGATAATATCGATTTCACTGTGAGCCACGACCTCGGTATATTGCAAAGGAAATACCAGAGCAAACACTGCGGTAGCTTAGGTGAAGACTAGAGGGGACGAGCGCATCGAAGCCACCGAATAGTACTCGTGTTAGGCTGCCATGTAAGAGCAAAAGAAACGTAAATTCTAAACCCTGCTGGTCTGGTTAACAATTTCTCTATAGTTTACAAAATAAAGCGTTAGTTTATAAACTACCGGTTTTGACAATCTTATGCTGACATGTACATAATAATAGTAAGATTTTTTATTTCTTTGGATGGAGTATGACTATTTATATATATATTTAGTGTCACAAAATTAAATAAAAATAAAAAATCGCATAAAATAGACAGAAAGCAAGTTTCTCTTTTTTTAACTACTTTTTTATAACTATTTTTATATATTAACTAATTTTACTTATAAATTTTCTTTAAGTTGTTTAGCCTTCTTGAATACCAGCTAACGCCACTTTTCGTCAGAGGTTTTAAATTGTATTGGCATAGCATAAGGTTCAAAATCGCGATCCGTCCCAACTTCCCTCGGTTTTTGAGAGGTTATTCTGGTAAATACAGAAATTATAATTACAAAATACTTTATAAGCTAGGTACAAATGAAACAGAACACCTACAACTTTCTGTTGCAATCCGTTTACCTAGCTTAAATAGACAAGTTTAAAAGAATTTCAGTTAAAGTGTACCTGAAACAATTAACGAGCTTTTTGTTCTTGCAATCAAACTTCAGCTGTAAGCTTGAGAGACTTCCGTTTTACTCCAAAGTTAGGCAAAATAAAAAGCGTGAGGTGGTAGAAAAACTTACAAAAAAGGGTCAAAGTACACAATGAGAGTGAATCTTCCGACTTTACAACCGCCCGTCAGGGGCAGGGGTCTAATTAGTATTTTTTTTTTGAGTTTGAACCTTTCGGGACTTTGCGGGCGGTGAAAAGTTTTGGAATAAGTGGGGTTCACAGTGTCACACGGACATAAGTTTATAAAAAATAAGGGGGTGAGTTTTTGGATTTCAGATTTACACGTCAGCTCGGTGGCAATTGTTCTTTTTCATAAGATATGAAAAAATAAAGACCCTTAAATATAAGATATATGATTTAAATCACTATTATGAGGCGGGACGCCCCCTGAAGCGCAGGCGGTCGATTGGTCCTCTACTGTGACTATTTCACCCAATTCCCAGTAATTCGTTTTCTGTTAAGTGACAGCCCAATGACTTGATGGAACGAAACTGCTTGTAATTTGTTTTTATTTATTGAATTTATTATTACAATTAAAACTTATTTCATTTTTACCCTAATTAATTTAGAAATACAAAAATACGCTACAATGGCTTTATCTCAAAGCTAACTTTTTGGAGATGGTCACTGTCTAATAGGCGATCGTTTGTCAAGTTTTTTCTTATTTGTATAAAATTCTTAGGGGAAAAACTACATTAGTTATAGTACTAGCTATAAACTGGAACCATTTTGATTTAATCTGGTACACTTTTGAGTAAAACATGGAAAACAAGACGTCTAAGTTTTCGGCCGAATTCGAATAAATTTAAAATAATTCATCCAAAAATAATTAAAGCTGCCAACTGCATAGTCGCATTCGCTATTGAGTTTTGTACGATAACCGAGAATACAAAAGAAACTGACTTTCTCATGATGCTCGGTTTCTGCATAATAGATAATAATCGCGTTGTGTGTTAAATCAGTTTTTTTAAAAGCGACAAACGCAGAAGTTGTTTTCTGCAAAGTCAAAGCCGAAACTAAATAGACTAGCATTATTCCATATAAAGTTAACTGTCGTCCTTTCCCTCCTTTCCTTCTTCGTCCTTTGAAATGAAATGTTTATTAAGATCATGAACGATGCCGCTCACAAAGTAATTGATAGCATGCAAATTTAAAATAGGAGAAAATGAGATGGTCTGTTGTATTTACCCGACTGCCTTCAGAAGGGAGGGTTATGTTTTTCGAGTGTATCTATGTAAGTGTGTATGTATGTAGATTTATATATTCCCTGCTACAGCCTAAACGGCTTGAAGTATTTTAAGGTTTTAGGTGTCGTTAGATTCATCTTGATAGCGCGAATAATACTGAATACTTAATAAGTACTAATAAAAATAATAAAAAACAAAAGGGCTGGTTTTAGACACCATATTGTGAGTTCCAATTTTTTTTTTACCAAACCCATCGAGTGGGTTGTCACAATGGAGAGTTTTAATTACGATTCCAAATATACGTATGACTTGCGGTTTTAGTTTTAATGGAAAGGTATAAAACGTGCCAGGAAAATCTTAAGTTTCATTATCAGCGCACAGAAATCCAACAAAAGGCGATGGGGAAACACTGGGTGTGTACCGTCACTCTTCGGAGTATTTCCTTAAACTTAAATAGAAATAACATAGTATTAGTTAAAAAAGTCTGAAAAAAATAATAATTAAAATAAAACAAAAAACCCGGCTGCATAAAATAACCAGTAAAAAGGAAAAAAACAAGTTCCATAATTTAGTGTGAAGAGAAAAACAGAGGACCGTGTTTTATATTTTATTAGGTACTTACATATATAACAGATATATTTGTTGCATTACAAATATCATTTATATGTTTTAAATTATTGCAGGCGGGGGGACTTACAAATCCACAAAACACTGTAGTGTAGGTATATGGGGTGCTTGTGTATACTTTAGGTGAAATGAAAGTACAAGCACATTGATTTAAATAGTTTAGTTTTATGTTTTCTTTCAAGTCAATTTTACAGAATCTAGCTTAGCGAGAGATCACAGACCAGCAAAATACCATAGACCAAAACGAGACCACAGATAACCATGACAGCTCTAGATTGCGCACACGAGCAAGACGCCACATCACCCCCCTAGGGAGTAAGAAAGGCCATCTTCATAGGTATCTTCTATTGAAATGTACTCGTCGGCCAGATCTGGTGGTATATGGAGGTTCGGATGAGTTCTGGTGTGGTTCTGGAGCTGGTTCTGCCGGTGGGCGCGGCGTTTCTGCGGCCTTCTCGGGTACTGGCCTCGGGTAGCAGCTTTCGGTGGGCTGTGTGTCTACATGCGTTGGCTTGACTCGATCCACACTCACTGTTGACTCTCTATCGCCGATTAAGATCTTGACGGTCTTGCTCCCTCTTGAGACGATCTTATAGGGGCCAGTGTATGGTGGCCTCATGGCAGTCCTCACAGTGTCGTCACGGAGGAACACGTGGGATGCCGTCGCTAGGTCCTTGAAGATGAAGGGCCTGTGTTTATCGTGACGAGATCCCGGTGTAGGCCGTACCTCAGCCATCTTGCGGCGAAGTTGGACGACGAAATCTGTAGCGTCTGCGTTGATCAAGTCATCTGCTGGTGGTGAGTGAGTTCGCCAGGGAAAAGTAGAGGCTCTCCATATACCATTTCAGCTGCAGATCAAAGCCGCTTTGAGTTGCCGGTGTAGTCGTTCTACCATTCCATTTGCTTGCGGATGGTAACTTGTAGTTCTTATTCGCTGAGTGGCACATTGTTGCATCAAGCCTCTGAAAAGAGATGACTCAAATTGACGGCCTTGGTCTGTAGAGATAGTTGATGGCACTCCGAATCGGGATACCCAGCCTGTAATGAATGTATCGGCTACTTCTTCTGCAGTAATGCCGATCATTGGCCAAGCTTCAGGCCATCTTGTGAATCTGTCAACAGCAGTGAGACAGTATCGATATTGGTTGCAAGTAGGAAGAGGACCAATTATATCCAGATGCACGTTCTTGAATCTGCCAGATGGGTTGCAAAAATGTCCTATTGGTGTCGAACCATGGCGTGTTATCTTGCTGCGTTGACATGGAATACATGATCGGGCCCACGCTTTACAATCCTTCTGCATCGATGGCCAGACGAAACGCTGAGATAGCAGTCGGGTAGGTGCTCGTGCTCCGGGGTGACTGAGGTTGTGTAGTTTGTCAAAGGTTTGGCGACGGAATGGGGGCGTTATGTAGGGCCGAGGTTTTCCGGTAGAGGTATCGCAAATTAATGTTATGTCTGTACCTGGTATGAAGATATTCACTAATTTAAGTGATGAACCGCCACTACCCAGGGTGCGAAGCTCCTCATCTACCTCTTGAGACGTTGCCAGTGCAGCATAGTTGTCCTCCAGTGAGATGGCTTCGATACGTGACATGGTGTCTGCGACGACGTTGTCTACGCCCTTTATGTGAAGAATGTCAGTTGTAAACTGTGAAATAAATGACAATTGATTAAGTTGTGAAGGAGGAAGTTTCTCTCTTTTCTGTGAGAATGCAAATGTCAACGGTTTGTGGTCGGTATAGATAACCGTGTGTTGGGCTTCTAATATATGTCTGAAGTGTTGCACTGCTTCGTAAATAGCCAAAAGTTCGCGATAGTATGCGGGCCATTCTGTCTGTTTCGGTGTGAGTTTCTTGCTATAGAAAGCTATTGGTTGCCAAGTATCATTTACTCTCTGTTGCAAGCAAGCGCCAACCTGTGCATTCGATGCGTCTGTGAAGAGGCCAAATTTTGCGTCACTGATTGCATGAGCGAGCAGAGTGGCATCGGTCAACTTATCTTTACAAGTCTGGAAGGCTTGCTCTAGTTCTGGCGTCTATGGTACTGGTTTAGCTCCTTTTGACTTTGTCGAGGCCAATACATTGATGAGGGGCGCTTGAAGTTCGGCAGCATGTGGCAGAAACCGGCGGTAGTAGTTGATCATCCCCAGGAATCTGCGAAGGCCTTGCACTGTTTTTGGCAAGGGAAAATTCTGCAGGGCTTTAATTCTCTCTGGTGGAGGAGATGTACCATCCTTGTTTATCCGATATCCGAGGAATGTAACTTCACTTGCTCCTAGAACACATTTTGATGAGTTAACAACTACTCCATAGTCTGATAAGCGTTGAAATATTGTTCTTAGGTGTTTCACATGCTCATCAGCATCACTGGAAAACACCAATAAGTCATCGATGTATGGGAAACAGTAGTCTAGTCCTTGTACCAACTCATCTATGAACCGCTGGAAGGTTTGGCCAGCATTTCTGAGGCTGAAGGTCATGAAAGGAAATTCAAATAATCCGAAGGGTGTTATTATGGCAGTTTTGTTGATATCATCTGGATTTACAGGAATCTGCTGGAAAGCCTTCACAAGGTCCAGTGTGCTGAATATTGTAGAGCCTGCTATGTTATGGCTAAAATCACCAATATGTCTAACTGGATACCTGTCAGGAATGGTCCTGGCGTCTAGTCCAGGCGTCCAGTCATTAAATTTAGATTTACCGTTGCTGGCACTGACTTTCTTCAATTTAAAAACTGTATTGAATTCTGTTTGAATAATGTTGAAGAAGTCAGAATAGATTTTGTTCGGGTTCTGTTCATCAAAATCCGGTACTGGCAAACCCATATCTAACTTTTTCATATACATCTCTAGTCTATGGGATGTAATAGGCCTATAAAATGATAGATCAGTCTTATTTTCACTAGTAATTTGGAATGAAACTGTTTGACCACTGTGATCGGATGGTAAACAGTTAATTACATTTTTACTTGTGAATGCACAGTCAAAAAAAACGTTATCTTAGCAAGTTTGGCTGGTAAGTGTAATTCTAGTCGGCTCTAGAAATAAATGACATAAATTAAATGATTTGAACAGAGTTATTAATCGTCGCTTCAGTGTTGTATCTACAAGCAGATCTACATTAAGATCGCCACAAATAATTAACTTTTTTCTGTTATTACAAAGTTTAATGAGGGCTTCCTCCATAATTTTCTCGAATATTTCAAAACTGCCATGGCCTTTTTCATCTCTCGGAGGTCTGTAGACACAAACAATAAAATGGCTATCCAACTCAACACAAGATACCTCTATTTGTCTTTCCACAATAAGTGTAAGAATATCTTTCCGTTGTTTCACCATAATATTATTTTTTACTAAGATTAAAGAACCACCTCTATCAGCAGTCTTTCTATTGTAACAACTGACAATTTTGTAATTATTTATGTTAAAAGACATCATATTTTCCTTTAACCAATGTTCTGTAATACAAATAACATCAGTGTCCGAATTATTAAGAAATAATTCTAATACAAGTTCTTTGCCAGGTAGCCCCTGCATGTTTTGATGGGTAATATTTAAGTGGGGGAAACCCTATGTCTGAATATTATTTAATATTGGGCTATTATTAGACTTTTTTGACTTATTTAATTCGGGCAAGATATTACACATTTTTGATCTCCTATGCTTGCTTGATATATTTATTGGCTTATGTATGCTAGAGATTTCCTCTATTATCTTAAAAACTAATTTAAATTACTTGGAATGTCTTCCAATATCCCTTGTCTGTGCTCAATAGAAGCAGTCAGGTTAGCCAAATTCTTGGCTGTAATACTAAAAAAATAAGATAGCGACACAGCTACCTGTCGTTTGTAAAAATCTGAAAGGTGGTAACTACCTTTGGTCAAATAAACATTATTACTAACATAATTGTTAGAGTCAATCAAATGAATCAAACTATTATTATATGACATTGTATGTAATGTCATATTTAGCTTATGTCTAAGATCATTTTCAGCTTGTGGCAATCTTTTCCTGTATGGGAATGTAAACATAATAATTTTATTAACATTCAGTGAGCAAAGTGTTTCAAAATATTTAATTAGGTCCCATTTGTTTACCTAACCCCTATTTCCAAACATGAGTATTAAGTTTGATTCAGGTGTCAGATCAAGTGTCTTTGTTATTTTTTGCATAACTTCATGAAAACTGGAGTTTCGTAAACAGTTATTTATGACTGAGTGTCCCAACTTATTCAATAATATGCCTAAGTTTCTTCCAATTTCATCACAAAACATGACAGTTTTGCTTGTGATGCTTTTGTGCGACCCTGAAACCCTGGGTCGGATACTTATTTCAAGGCTCGTGGTTGAAGCTGGTCTCTCCGGCTGTTACAAAGAACGTTGGCAGTCACACAAATGATTGGCCACCAAAGAGTCATAGCGTTCCTGATTACTATGAGACAGTTTAAGCAGCTCATCCATGGCCAGGGAGTACTCCTCAATGGCCTCTTGAGATTTTTCATAGCGGGCAGTAATAGATCTCAAGCAGCCATTGACAGTGGCAAGTTCAGACTCAAGATTTTGCAGGTCTTTCTCATATTTTGTTTTATTAATTTCTAACTCTGCCATACACATTTTAAACTTTTCCAAAATTTATATTTTACTGTTATTATATAAACTTTTATTGAGATTTTATGAGATTTTAATTTTTTTGATGTTTGAGTGATGTGTTTTTTAATTTTAACATATATTTTTGATGCGTTTTTGCTGCATGTTGAACCAGTGCCCACCACTGAGTCTTCATGAGTCAAATCAATCACTGCACTGGACACATCACTACATGCAACAGAAACTTGGCCGGTCGACTTATCCGCTAATATCAATTCCTCAAATAAATTTTGGGATTTTTGTGCTGCTGAACCATGAGACTCCTCTTCTAATTGTGTGATTTGGTTGTGGGCATCAGACAGGTCCTTTTCCAGGGTAGAAATTCTCTTCAAAGCAAACTCATATTCAGCAGCGCACTGATCAAAACCATGAATTATCATTTTTGACCTATTTTGTTCTTCAAGTACATTTTCATATTGTGAGTGTAAAGTAGACAGCTCGGTTTTTAGTTTAGTATTATTACCTAATGCTTCTAGCAATATATTTTCATTGTCCTCCCGGTCACAAGTCAACTGGCTACACAATTCCCTAGATAGTTTTAATTCTTCTAAAGCCAGGTTAAGTTGGGATTCTACTTGGCGTGCTTTACGGGTCTGCATGCGACTGTCCACTATAGATTTAAAAGGAAAATAGTATGTATCAGTGTCAACAAACTACCAGAATAATTGTCAGCCAATTGAGGTTATGTCAGCTGAGCCGAGTTCAAAATGATTGCCACTTACGTGATTTATTTGGTTGAAATTAGATTCCTGAAGTTATGTTTTCGCTTAGAATACACAGAAAGTAGAACGAAATCACTTCGAACCGAGAATAACAATGACAAAGACAAATTTCTGTAACCGAAAAACAATTGGCCAGTTTGAATCAAATACAAGTCACTCACATAAAATATTTATAGTCACACGTATATGTATGATTATCCTATTAAATACAACGAGAATTGTAGTTTAATAACACAAGAAAACAATTTATATTTTAATTTTACATAGGATGAATCTCAGTCGGTTATTGAACTCAGTGTTGCCACAAGCTGCCTGCCTGCCGTCAGAAGCTGCTCGGTGTTATGTCTGAACCCTTGTATCCGAGCATACCCAATATAAAAGCGGATGGATAAAGATAAGGGTAGTATCCAAATTTCCTCTTATATAGGTATCGTAGGAAAGCTTTGTGTACCTTCTGGAGCAAAAGTATGTAGGAGGTTTCGTGTGGATTCCAAACCACCGAGCTAGATTAAAGTTTGGTTCTCACTAGGGCCATGTAGAGAAGCTGGACCACACCCAGGTTATGGAATCCCTTACTATTCCGTATTACAAACCCCAATCTTTTGAAGCATTCCTTGGCCAATGTGCTCATGTACTCATGGAATGTAAGTTTAGGGTCGAACGTAACACCGAGGTCCCTAATCGAATACACTTGAGTCAAAGACTCAGTACCGAGTGTATTATATCGCGCTTGTAGGATGAGAGGAGCGCGTTAAGGCACTTGGCAGTATTGAAGAGGAGTTAGTTGTTCACACTCCACCTATGAACCGCGTCTAGATCTTCCTGCAGCAAACTACAATCATCCTCTGAACTCACGGTAAGTATCAGTTTCAGATCGTCCGCATACAGAAGGCAATTGGCGTGTTTGACCTCTAATTCTATGTCATTTATCATAATGATAAATAACAATGGACCAAGAATAGACCCTTGGCTAAAGCCCGACCGTGTATGGTACGGCTGGGACTCAAAACAGCCGTGTCGCACATATTGCTGGCGGTTCTTGAGGTAGTCAGCGAAGAACACCAACAGTGGCAATGGCACTTTACTTCTTCATTAGGACGTCATTATCGAATCTATCGAACGCCTTACGGAAGTTCATATAGGCGACGTCCACCTGACATCCCTTGTCCATACACTTCGATACAATCTCGACTAAAGTCAGCAAGTTGGTGTTAACTGAGCGGCGACTCCTGAATCCGTGTTGCGAGTCGCTCAGATAAGGCGCAATCTGCGAACTGATTTTGTCTTTTATGATTCATCCAAAACTATAGTTTGATCAAGCAAACTCTGCAGCCTACGAAATTGAAGAAGGTTGGTTGGAAAAATGGAATTTATTTACGTAAGATATTTATTCACGTATCCAGCCTTATGAATTTTGACAACTGTCACTTCATACATTTTCCTATTTACATTCTGTTAAGAACCACTAGTACAGAGTAAACATTCTTGTTCGGTCAATACCATTTATTTCATTAGCTATTTGATGTTATCCCTTTTATTCGGAAACAAGACACATCAATGCTGTTGTTAGTGTTTGTCATTTCATTACCATTACCGACCCATAGTATTTTAAAATGATACCTACGGGTTTATAAGCGATATAATTGTCATTATATTTAGGTCAGCAAAATAAAGTTAGTTGTAAGTACATATATACATATATGAGGATTTTATTTCAAAGCTAATAGGTTTATTTACTGATGTAGGTATAGCCTTCTAGTCTCGTACCAATCCATAAATTTCTTAATCCTTGATTCCACACAGTAAGTACAAACTTTATAAATGTGCCTGACTACACGTGTAGTCTAAAACTTTAAGAACCACATTGATCTGCTCAAATTCTCATGTACAATCTTGTAAGAATCCATAACTATCTTAAAGCCTCGGAAATCTATCTGCTTAAATACTTTTTTACTCTTCGAACAACAAAATCAATCCGCTTAAATGCTTTTCTATAAACTTGGAGGAATTAATATATATATAAGAGAATATAAAAAGTAATAGGAAATCACTAGTTTTAGATACTGATCAAAAACCTGGAATTACCTTAAAGATTTTTAAATTAAATTATACGACTCTCCTGATTTACGCAAATTCACCACTTATGAACTAATATAAACTCCATTGTCTACACTTTGATTCCTTTACTCCTGCTCTTTCTTATTCACTAACTATGCTTCGCTATGCTTCGGTATTTAGCATTACACTTCACATTGATATAACAATTATTATACCTAGCTTAGTACATCAGATATTATTCACTACACCTCTCCTCTCGGCCCCGTCTCATACAAAATCAAATCAAACACAGAATTAAATTATGTTAATACAATTACATTTGTAGCTAAGTACTTGAATTATAGTTTAATTATTGATATTATTTTACTTTCAATTAAAAATTTTATTATTATTATTAACCTCTCCAGCCTCTAATTTCCCCTTAATTTAACCTGTCATCTAGACATGATATTTTCCCGTTATAGGTTTTGAATTTTATTACCATGATAAACAAAAACATTTTTTATAAACATTTAGAAACTGTCACATACATTGCTTCTGGCCCCACACTAGGATACCCTGTGTCGTGGTAACCAGAAACAGCGACGTCACACACATATAAGCATCCAAGACCTGGGGATTGTTTTTTTTTTTTTTCCATTACCCCCAGCCGGGGATCGAACCCGGGACCTCTCGCATGGTAGGCAGAACCACAACCGCTGCGCCACAGAGGCCGTCTCGACACATGATATTTGACTCAAGATCGCTATGCCTCATAAGTCATAACTGAATAGTTACGGTGACTTTGAAAACTGCTAACACTCGTTAGCACTACCCAGGAGGGCGGTGCAGAGCTATGGTATCTAAGTACATACTGGGTTGACGTGATGAACTATTTCCCCAAAAAGTGATGATATTTCAGGCGTATCAACACAGCAGGCCCTGTCAAACTTGGCATTTTCAGATGTGTAATATTCCTGGGCCGCAAAATAATGAAATTCTAAACATACTTCGTGACTAACTCAACTCGTTAGAATACGAATGAGTGGGCCTGGGTCCGCTCAGTTAGAAAATATAACGACACAGCAACAGCGGTGGATGAATAATACTTGGGAGATATTTAGATACGGAATAAACGTACAGACGAACGAAGGAGCTGAAATTTTCGCGTTTTTGTTTAATTTCAAAAGATACGTACCTACCTACGTAAATCTGGCACTATACAATCTGTACCCAAAAGTTACCTAAACAGTAGTGAGTCTATTTTTGTTTGCGATTTTTTCTTTCTAATAAATAATTCTAATAATCCTATATTATCTATACTGCCGTTGTAATTAATTTGTCTTTGACGACCTCTGTGGCGCAGCGATTGTGGCGCTGTCTATCATGCGAGAGGTCCCGGGTTCGATCCCCGGCTGTGGGTAAAGAAAAAAATAATAACCTAGGTTTTGGATGTTTATATGTGTGTGACGTCGCTGTTTCAGGTACCCGCGACACAGGGTAACCTAGTATGGGGCCAGAAGCAATGTATGTGCCTGTATGTAAATGTTTATGTTTATGTTATGTCTGTCAGTTTGAAATTTGTGTTTGTGAGAAAAGGACAAAGCATATTTTAGCTATCATACCTTTATCCACACACGTATCATAAACCCTCTTTACTGCGTCTAAAACCCGCACATTAAGACAAGCATAATTATACTATTTGGTAAAAACTAATTTCTTATCTGAAAATTTGTACATTACCATAATGTATAAAAATTTGTTAAATTATGACATTCAAATTTCGAACGCCGAAGCCCGCCTGCGTGACGCCCCTAGTTGTCTGTAAAGTTGGTACCTAATACAGAACAAGTTAAACAACTGCAAAGCAATGATCAATGCCACAATGTCGGTCAAACATTCCCGAACACATCAAAGAGAGCTTATGATATGTGTGTAGATAAACTAGTGTATGTAACTGTACATAAATAGGCATTAAAACTCTCGAGTCATATTATTATGAAACTCGCCTTCGGCTCGTTTTATATACCCACTCTCGAGTATTAATGCCCTCCATTATGTAGCAGTCACATAAACTACTATTTTAACACCCTTATCGTCTACTTGAGTGTGCAAAAAATCTAGGAATGCAATTTTCGCCCACTTCTAGTTCTCCTATCAATACGATTTTCACTATGTGTATGAAGATACAATAGTAAAATAATACAATAATATGGTATCATATCTGCTGGTGTAATGATGGAGCTCGAAGGTGGGAGAGGGAACACTAGTTAGGATCTTAATTGTCAACCCATCTAGTTTGGGCTAATTAGATTAAATGTGACCTGTGCTATTGAGATCTCCAAGCGATGTAACTGTAGGGTTGTAGACGGGACCCTGAGTCTTTTACTTGTAAACCAATCGAGTTTGAGCTCATTTGATCCAACTCAATAATAACTTTTGGTTTCGAGAGGGTATTTATTGGTTTTAAACAACCTTGCTATAATTATTATTTTGATGCTTTATTTACTAAAAAAAAAATTATTTTTTTAATTTTACAGAAAAAAATTACATTAAAAATGAAACAGTGAAGCAGGCCAATAACAGATGTCCACCGGAATATAAATATAAGTATAGGCGTTTTGACCTAAGACGTTTTTTTAATACAAATTATGTACATAACACACATCATTCTCAAATAATTTTCCATGGGTACCATGTTTTGTGAGTGATGTGGGTTATGTGTTGTGTACATGATATTGTAATTGAGGAAGAGTAAGATGTGGTCTTAGTGTTTTTGGAAGGTGAGGAGGGAGGGAAGGAGTGGGAATGGGGATAAAATGTTAAGTGCTACCTATATTAGAGGCCCAACGGAATTACGCTCATTTCATTGCAGCATAGGAAGTCGCTAGTGTGGGACGCGATATGTGTTGACACGCTAGCGCCATCCCACTTATGAACGACTTCCTTAAGGGTCGGCGCTGCAGCAAAGTCTGCGGAGGGTCTCAAGAGACGCAAATTTGCAGCCCTCGGGGATAGCTCCATATTTGTGGCGTTTGGCGTGGAGACCCTCTGGCCATGGGGGCCCGGCGCTCGACAAGTCTTTAAGGAGATTTCCAAAAGGCTAGTTGAAGCATCGGGTGATCCAAGAGCAGGCACTTACCTCGTCCAGAGGATTAGTCTGGCCATACAGCGAGGTAATGGTGCCAGCATGTTGGGCTCCCTGCCACTCGACGGCGGCGACCTGAAGGACATTTTTTATTAAGTTTAATTTTTATATTTGTATAAATTTAGCTGGGTTAAGTTATTTAAGCTATATATATCAGCACCATCATTATTCGACATTTGAATGTGTTCTTAGTGGAACCAAATGGGTCAACAGAACTGAAGTATTTCTTCTCTAACGGGTGCAATTGTGCGTTTGCCTCCCAGTATGTGCAATTGCTTGACATTTTGTTTGTTGTATGTTACCACTACGGCAGACAGTGCACGCAAAATGTCATGTTTACATATACATTTGAGACGCCCCAAACTAAGCGATGCGTAATAATGATAAAATAAATATGTCAGCCTTATACTCACTGTATGGACAGCATGACAACTTTTATCAATATCCGTAAAATCTTTGCAACAAACAATACCATGATGTTCGGAAACAATCAAATGAAAAAAGAAAAATCATTTCTTAACTAACTGGGGGAGAAGGGTCGAACTTTTATTATCATTAGGTAGCTGTTATACTGAGGGTGAGTTACAAAATATACGTTGAAGGCTTTTACGCGACGAAAATGTAAAATAACTTTCCTAAAGTACATTTGCGAGACATTGGACAAGAGTTTTCCTTAATCTAACTATTGTTTCATACTGAATGCTGGTAAACTGCATGGGGGTAACTTTATAATACCTATATATGAATGATATGCTGCGAAAGACGCGGGGGCCAGATAAAAGAAGCAATTCTCAATCAGAGGATCTCGGGGGAAGCCATTAAAACTTTTCAAGCAAAGGAGAAAAATACGAAGTATAATTTGCAACGAGTAATAAATCAGTACTTGTAATAATAATTTAGGTACAGTAAATGTTGAGAATATGAGCTCAGGGAGGTTTGAAAAGGCGATGAAACATTCCTAGAAAAGGTAGGTTAAAGATATGGTATTAAATGATATCAAGTAGGTAGTGTAATTCCAAAGGCATCAAAACTAACAGATTTAAGAAAAAAGGTGATAGCTTGAAATCCAACAACTCTTGTCCGGTTGTTAAAGGCTCTTTTTTTAAACCCTTATTTTTAAATTATTATTTGATGCATCTACTATGAGACTAAAAGGTGTTGGACATAATTCTGAGCAACGATCACTATGAAACTGATTTGATCATAGCAACTTTCACATCTCCGTACATTTTGGGCCGGGCGGTTTGCTGATTTGTATCAATAATTACAAAAATAAAGTTGCTGTGTTCAAATTATGTGAGTTGTTCAAAATTATGTTTGTTATGTTACTCTCTATGTAATTTCGCTACACTACACAAAATAATTAGTTTGAATGCCAATACTTGTCAGTCAGGTTGGACTGACAAGTATTGGCGGAAGCACTCCTGGGCCCTTTTTTTCGTATCTCAAAGTGGAAGGCCGGCCTAAGATTGGTTTGTTTGTCTTGCCTACGTTAGGTTGCGAGAAAGAAGTCCGACAACATTGTCAAGTGCACTTGTGGGTCATTGAGTAGGAAATAGCTCTCAAGCGAGTTACCATCGCTGCAAGTGTCCACTTTTTATAAGGCACGGTATATACCAGTTGTACTTTCATGACGTGCAGTCAACATAAGACATATATGAGCTCGCAAGCTATTCAGATATATACACAACATTTTCACACAAATATTTAAGAACTTATCTCTAAAATATAGTTTTACCAGCAAACCAAGTCATTATAGGAAATAGTATCATAAAAGGTGCACAAAAATACTATAAATAAAATGCCTAGGAATAAATTAAATACCTATAAAATACATAAAGAGACAAGTAGTGCTCTTTAATACGTTTCTTAAAATAAAAAAGAGTGGGACTGTCTCTTTTAGTGCAAGTAAGTGCGTTCCAGAGTGCGCCCGCAACCTGTAAGAGTGTTTATACGCAGCGTTGTTATGCCGCAGAGTAGCTTAAAGTGTGACAGTGTGAGATCTACGGTGCCGATCTCCCGAAAAGAGATACTCAAAACGGTCTCGAAGGCAGTTGGGGTAGCTCGGATTTTTCAAGATATTGAACAGATAATAAAGGATGTGGGAGTCTCGGCGACGACTAATAGAAAGCCACCCCAACTCTTTGCGATATTAAGAAACATGTTCGAATTTGTTCAGTCCGAAAATAAACCGAATCCCGAGATTCTGAAGTCGCTCTAAATGACAGGACTGAATGGGGTTAATCTGGCTCAACACAGACCTTGCTGTTAATAATTTTGTAATTATTTATTCCTGCTTATTAATCATAACAATTAATTTTTTCATATTTGTACTAGTTAAGCACAACCTATTTTTAAAAGGGATCCAAAAATCAATCTGTGGGAGTTTCTACGCCCTTCTTCTCCCATAGTGGTCCAATGTAGAGAAGAGGCAAAAAATGACGTTTGCTAAGTATATGTAAATATCTACAGTAATAAAGTACTTTGACTTTTGACTTTTTTTGCTCGAGTTTATTCAGTTTCTCTTCGTTCGCACTCAACAACTCATCCCAAAATCTGATAAACATACAACACAAACGGACAGTTACAGTGCAACATGTGTAGCCTCACTTTTAAGAAAAAGTTCGGTTTCACGAGTCACATACGAGCACATGCCAGGAAATGAGAATTGTCGCCGTCAATGGACACGTCATGGAGGACATCATCGTGATATGATTCAGACAATACTAAATGCGCAGGCTGCTGTAAAAATAGATGTCATGCTGGGTGCCCGTCAAATTGTTGGTTTTCGGCTCTGTGGATGGAAAACTGGATTCCGTTTTCCTTATAATCAACATGACTTTTCTTTCTTATTATGTATTTATTATCGCCAAGAGATAAAACATTTTCTTAATGTTACACCTTGAATTACACTGTCTAAATGATTACCCACTTACAACTGACCACATGATGCTTTTGTTTTGTGCACAATTTTGTTTACAATTTCTTATTACATTTGGCAAGTTTTAATCGCAAATCAAAAATAGTGATTTCACTCAAAAAAGGATCACCAAAAACACTTTTTATGTTTTAAATAATTCATGTGTACTCAAGTTTATGTTTTAAGTATTTTTTGTTATTCGTATATGTTCTACCTAACATGAAGGATAAAGGGGGCTTCGCTTCGCCTACCCCCTTTACCCTTCACCTAAGCTACTGCAGCATTTTGCCCTGATATTTGCTGTGCAAATCAGTATGTTTGATCAGCAGTTTAATATTTCCCATTATATTTACAAGAAAAAGAAAAAAATACCTGAATGACACATGAAACTACACGAGAATCACATAAAAGAAAAAAAATACACAATTTTCATAAAATAGAAAGTTACAAAGTTAAGTTTAGTGTCTTTTTACAATAGTTCAAACTCTTTTAAGCAGGAATGTATGATATTAAAATTAATTTACGATTGGTCGATACAGTCTTTATCCTAAATCCACATTACTTTTGACGTGGTAGGTAGTCTTTCTTACTAGAACACGACTCCAGCTGATCCAAACAAACTTGTAGTCTTGGATTTTAGTCTGGCTAGTACATATATGTAGCTCTCGATTTGAAGGAGACAGATGCTCCATGACAAATATATCCTTTTTATCTCCAGCTATGCCAAGATGATTAGAGCCTAGATTATCCTTCGGGTTCGCCTTGCTATACGTTTTGACTGCTGCCAGAAGTGTGTGGCATAGAATGTAAGCTGCTAGCTTTACTATGATGAAACGTGGGCGCGAGCTGTCAGGTTTCGATTTCGCAATTCGAGTGCATAAATTAATGTCATTTACATTTATATCGCAGGAAACTGTTTTGATTGTGACAGGATTTTCAGATCAAAATTCTGGGACACATTGAACTTCAATATTTGATGCGCTAGCATGCCGTTCCATTTCAGCTATCCTGAGGTTTAGGTCTGTCCTAGTTCATCAGAAATCAGATCAGATATTTTATTGTGGTACGTAGTTTAAAGTAGATGTTACATAGTATGTTTTGTCCTTACGTCCAGCCGCGAGGCGTACAAATAATACAAATAACCAAATAAACAACAGGTGAGTTAAAAAATATAGGCAACAAACAATACATTAAACCATTACAATATTACAATGATGTCAAAAAAAAAATGACAAATATATTATTATTGTATGTCATATGTAAAATTGTATTTAGTAAAAGGTGATTAAAAAAATTAAAAAAGATGTCAATGGCAATAGTTTAGTAGATATAACATGTCAACACTATGCTAAATATTCACCTACAGAGTAGTATGCTTTATCAGCCAAATAATCTTTTAATCTAAGCTTGAACTTGTTTGGGTTATCTATATTCATAATTGAGACAGGAACCTTATTGTATATTGTCGAGGCCATACCGAATACACTGTTGCTGAACAGTGCAGTTTTGTGTCTGGTAGCGCGTATATTTTTGTTGTTGCGGCGACTCTTCAGGTTTTCGAATAGGGTTGGGTTTATTTTAATAAACATTATTATTTCATAAATGTATAAGGAAGGCATTGTTAAAAGTTTATGGCGTTTAAAATATGGTTTGCAGCTGTCTGTTCTTTTTAACGAAAATATAGCTCTAATGCATTTTTTCTGAGACTTGAACGCAATTTCCCTATTTATTCCGTTACCCCAGAATATTATTCCGTATCTGAGTGTAGACACTACGTAGCCGTGATAAGCTGTCAGAACTGCGGTAACATCCACAACTTTGCGGAGCATATACAGTGCATATGAAAACCGGTTTAGTTTTTTGCTGACATTTTCAATTTGCTCTTTCCAGTTTAGTTTATTGTCGATTTGTAATCCTAAAAATTTCGTTGATGGTACTTCGTCAATGTTATTGTCGTCGTGTTTGATAGTTAATGGTATCCGTTCTTTAATTTGTTTAAAGTTCATTATATATGTTTTCTTTAAGTTTATTTTTAAATTATTATGCTGTAGCCATGTTATGATGTCATTAAGTGAATTGTTTATTTCATTTTCAAATATCAAATTATCATTACTTACGTTTTTATAAACTACGGTACTGTCATCAGCAAATAGGATCATAGGGTTTGATGTCGAATCAACAATGTCGTTAATATAGATCAGGAATAGCAGCGGGCCTAGAACGCTTCCTTGTGGTACACCTAGAGTTACCTTAGAAGGTTCAGATGAGTAGATTTGCTCCATGTTACTTTGGCCACACAATCTCTGAATTTGAGTTATTTGTTTCCGATCAGATAGGTATGATTTTATCAAATCTATAACGTTGCCTCTGACTCCGTATGTGTGTAACTTTTGTAATAATATTTTGTGGTTTACATAGTCGAACGCTTTTGTCATGTCCATATATATGGCTGACACAGGTATTTTATTGTCTAAATTGAAAACTATCTTTCCTATGAAGTCGTTTATAGCCAGATTGATTGTTTTGTGTTTCCTAAAACCTTTTTGCTCGGGAACCAGAATATCATTCTTTTCGAAGTAGTTGTATAGGGCGTTATATATTACCTTTTCGAATACTTTGGAAAACACTGGTATTAGGGCGATAGGCCTATAGAAGTTCATATTTTCTTTATCTTCTTTTTTAAATAAAGGCTTGATTATCGACGTCTTCAAAGCATTTGGATACGTACCGAATTCGATGCATAAATTTACGATGTAGCTGATCACCACGCTTATATTATGTACCACATATTTTAATACTTTCGTGCAAATCTCGTCATACCCTGTGCTGCTTGTGATTTTTAAGGTCATAATTATCCTTGTTATGTCAATAGGATTGGTGGGACTTAAATACATAGAATTTAATTTATTGTATGTCAAGGTTGATTTTAGAGGATGATTACTACGAGTATTATCTAATGGTTCTGGTATTGTGAAATGATTATTGAATGCTTTTGCTATGTCCGTAGGGTTTTTTATTTTATCCCCATTATGCTCAATTTGCTCTATTTGGTCCCTGGGGTGATTTGGCTTAGTACTATTAATAATATTCCATGTGGCCTTTGACTTATTTTGTGATGATTGGATATAATAGTTATTTTGGGATTTTTGAGTCAATTTTATAGTTTTATGCAGTCTTTGGGAATAGGATTTGTAAGTGTTCCTATTTTCGGCGTTTGGTCTTCGTCTGTACTGCCATAGGAGCTCCCTTTTGCGTTTGCTACATTTTATAATACCTTTGGTAATTCATTTTGGCCTTCGTTTACTACTGATTTTAACTCTTATTTTGGGAAAACATAAATCATATAACAATTTGAAAATATCTGAGAACCGATCAAATGCGTCATTAGGATCTGATGTATTGTATACGTCAGCAAAACCCAATTTGCTAAGATGTTCTTTGAATTTAAACATATTTTCGAGACTATAGTCACGCTTCATAGTATACCAGTGACCAAGACTGCTGGTTTTTTTTTTACTGGACATTTAAGTATTTGTGCAGTGTGGTCTGACAGCGCAAATTCATGCACTTGGCTTTCTGCTCCGCGTATATTGTGAATTATATTGTCAAGGCAAGTACCACTACTCAGCCTTGTGGGTTCTTTGATTGATATTTTTAAATTGAAGCTTAATATAAGTTGTTGGAATCGCTTAGAAATTGGACTAACTTTTAAAGTATTAATATTGAAGTCACCTACTATTATAAGATATTTATTATTGCATGCGTATTCCTGCAGAATGTCATAGAGGTTGTCAAAGAATGGATTTAAATCTGTCAAATGATATTTAGAGATTCTATAGATGCACATAATTATTATGTTGTGATTGACGAGTTCAATCGCAGAACATTCTAGTGTATTGGGTATGTTGAAGCGTCGTAAACCGTCAAGATCTTTTGATTTATGTTTATTCCTTACCAATATTCATGATCCACCCTTTCTGCTCATGCGTGAATAACATGACGCTAACTGGAAATTTGGAATACATAGTTGATTTTCATCACCTTGCATAATATTAGTAGATAGATGGATATCGTTTTATTTTTGCAGTACATCAATCTGTTGAGTGTTTTGTTGCACAACCTGTCTCAATTCTTCATATTGCTGATTGGAGAAATCCTTGGATTTTTTTAACGACGAAAATCTTTATTGTATCATTTAATGTCGACGTAGGTTGGTTTAATTTTTTGCACATGCTTGATTTAATGACGTCGTCCGAATCTTTATCTAAGAAATTTCGCAACTCCGACTGTACAACGTCCCTTAAATCTTGTCGTTGGGGAATGTCCTGCTCAAGATCTGAATCTACAATAGTGCCGTCGCCTGTTTTTCTTCTTGATTTAGATCTGGGTGCGTTGTTTACCCATGATCCGCTGATTAATTATTCCCATCAGCATGTACTGGTGCTGGGTGATGACGCGCAGGGGTATGATTTCTGTTATTTTTTTTTTATTACCTTTACTGCATATTGGACAGACCCATGTTCGATTATTACTACAGAGTTTTCGGAAGTCTGCTTTGCTGATAGACAGGTACTTGTACTGACTTGTAGTAGTAGACGGCCGTGCACTTAGTGCAGTTTATGCTGCCATTTTCCCCTCCGTCCAATGATTGCTGGCACGCAGCGCACATAGACATGCTTTCGTAACGTTATTGCGTAGCCTGGAACATGGTACTGCACTACTAGACCGCGAGCCTCGCTTTGTTCTGGGTCAGTCACCGGGCCACGCGGCTCGGAGTGTATCGAAACGGTCTAGTATCGCAAAAACTGCCCTACCACACCGCGAGCCAGGCGATAAGCGAGTGATGAGTCACACAAAAGTTCACTATTTAGCTGATTCGTACACAAAAGTCGTGATTCATCTTTTAACACTCAAGTAAATTGTTATTTACTACATTATTTGTGAAAAGGTGAAAGATCGTGTTATATTTATGTTCGATACAATGTAAAAATCTTCCCACGGTCACGTTCCGTCATACCTTTTCTTTCTAGGGTTCCGACCCGAAGGGTGCCAAACGGGACCCTATTACTAAACCATACCGCCGCCGTCCTTCTCTCTGTCTATCTTTCCGTCACAGGACTGTCTTTCATGAACCGTTAAAGGAGAGAATTTAAATTTTAACCGAATGTGTACTTCTGTTGCCGCTACAGCTACATATGTATAATGATTTACACAAGATTTTATAAGTTAAAGAGGCTCAAAATATTAAATATCCCTGCCCCTGCGAATTACCAAACCGCAATATGTGGGGACAGGTATCAAAACCATGTTCGGGCTGTGTTTTTGTGTTTGTTTTATTATTTTTTTGTCCTTAAGTTTTCTTTTACGATGGTACGGAATCCTTTGTGAGCGAGTCCGACCCGCACTTTACCAATGATGATGACTTTTATGATTCACTGGCTAAACGTGGACTCAACCGTGCCTTATGGTATACATGGTATGGCCATACCAGGTATGAGAAAAGGCGCGACGCTATGATAAGTTATGTTTTTTTTTTACATTTCAACACCTATTGCAGCGAAAAAAAAATACTCTGATTAAAACGGTTTCATAGTGAAACTTGTTCAGAATGGTGTCCTCTTAATAACCGCTTAAAATAAGTCTAAAACTTTCTGTTACAGCCTGTGTTAGTATTGAATAACCTCACCTCACCTAACCAAAAATCCTTGACAAAGCCCCTGTTTTTGCCACGAGGACACTATGCGAGTATGCCTAGAATATTGAGAGCTTATTTTTACAGCTTTTCAAATAACATAAACATTTACATAGAGGCACATACATTGCTTCTGGCACCACACTAGGATACCCTGTGTCGTAGGAACCAGAAACAGCGACGTCACATACATATAATCATCCAAGACCTGGGGTTGATTTGGTTTACCCCCAGCCGGGGATCTAACCCGGGACATCTCGCATGGTAGGCAGAGCCACAACCGCTCCGCCACAGAGGTCGTTGGTTTTCTTACGTTTACATGGGCGGTTGTATGATAAAAATGAAGTTGAGTTACATGTATGTCAGGGTGATACGTAGTAAGGCCTAATCGGAATGTTGATTTACACATTGTCATACATGATAGTATATTATGTAGTGGATATGTCACCGATATTGTGAAAACCGTTAGTTTATAAACTAACGCGTGAGTTGTGGATGCTCGGCCCCTTTAGGCTTTACCTTAGCAAAGCTATAAAAGATGGCTGAACCATGTTACCAGTTAGTAATTTCGTCTAATAATTTAATTTACGCTTGTTCTGAAGTGTTTTAAATTTCAATTCCCTACTGATTAAACGTGTGGGCCCAACTGTACTTCTCCTCCCTGTACGAGCACAATGTTGTTGTTATTGTAGTACCGGCATAATGATATTAGAACACAAGCCACACAGAAAATGCCCTCATCAAAAATAGAAATACTAAAATCCAAGCAATCTTAGTCTATACTAATGTGCTGAAAAATAAATGTTTGGCGCAAAATCGTTGAGAATACGAACAAATACAAAGACGTGTTCCCTGGGAGCAAACTATTGTAGGTGAATTGGAGTTTTTATTCGCCAAACCGAAATAATAAAATGTTGTCAAATTCGTCAATATCTTAAAACTTTTCCAATTTTTTATAAAGTGTGCCAAAACTTGACGTCTGAAAGTAATTATTTATACTACAAATTTAGAGACTGATAATTATTGATTTTCCTTAATAAAAATATTATTTTCAGCATATACTCGCGAGCATTAAACTGGAATCACTTCATCGCGGGTTGCTCAAGACAAGTTTTTGCCTTTTTTATGCCATGTATTACAAATTATGGCATATCAATTGAAAGGTAATTTTATTAGCTTTCAAATGATATCAAAAAGATTTTAAATTAATGAAATTTCATACCTAAATAAAGGTAATTGTTGCAAATCGTTAAAGTTGTAGATGTAAAAATGAATACGAGGATTATGATAAGATATGTTTTTTTTATTTACAATGTGTAATTTATCCCCTCTCAATATTTTGTATTACCCCCCCTGGCCCTAATTACTGCTTGTAAATGGTTTCCCATTGACCGAATGAGTTTTCTGACGGAATCTTGAGGAATTTCCTGCCACTCTTCGATTAAAGTTATTTTTAAATCTTCTAACGTCGTCGGAGCTGGATATCGTCCTCGTACCCGTCTTTTCAGCTCGTCCCACATATGTTCAATGAGGTTCAAGTCAAGACTGAGGGCTGGCCAGTCCAGTGTGGAAATCCTGATTTCTTCCAGGTAATGTCGAGTCATTGCAGCGGTGTGGCAGCGGGCATTATCGTGCATTAGCAGGAAAAGTTCACCAATAAACCCGGAGTAAGGGAGCACATGGTCTTGTAGAATGTCGTTGATGTATCTTTCCGCGGTTAGACCCCCTCCCCGACCTCCTCCAGGTACGAATATAAGCTCCGTTTTTGCTTCTATAGAAATCCCCGCCCATATCATACAGGACCCGCCCCCGTAAGCAACTGTTTCCGAAAAACAGCATTGTGCAAATCGCTCCACCGGTCTCCTATAGACTCTCTGTCGACGGTCGCTACCATGCAGGCACATCCTTGTTTCGTCCAAGAACAGGACTCGGCTCCATTGCTCTATATCCCAATCTAAGTGATCGCGAGAAAATTGAAGCCGGGCTTGGTGCGCTGGAGACAATTTAGGCCCCGTGGCTGGCATTCTTGGGGTCAAATTCGCTTTTTTGAGTCTTCGCCTTACCGTCCACTCGCTAACAATCTTCTTTCAAACATCTCTGAGCTGCCGCTGAACATCGACGCCGGTTAAGTGTCGATTTCGGAGAGATGTGGTGACAATAAATCGGTCATCTCTGTCGTCCAGATCCTGGTCTCCGGACAAAGTTTCCAGTCTCCCGGAACCTTTTATATACCTTCGAGACACAAACTGACTAAGATGAAGCTGTCGAGCGATGGTACGCTGAGACAACCCTTGCTGGATTAGGATGACGATTTGAGCGGCTTCTGCAGGTGTGGTTTCCATTTTCTTTCAGATTCAGTGCTCCAGTGACGTGAAATATTGGACTGATGACAAATTTTTACGAATGCTTACTTTTTATAGGGTCTCAGGACTTCAAAACAAAACTGTGTTTTGTTGTAAAAAAAAATGTTTTTTGTTTTTACGTTCCATGACATAAAGGAAAAAATATTTTTCTGTAACATTAAAAGAGGTCGAAAGCTAATAAAATTACCTATCAATTGATATGCCATAATTTATAATACATTGCATAAAAAAGGCAAAAACTTGTCTTGAGCAACCCGCGATGAAGTGATTCCAGTTTAATGCTCGCGAGTGTATATTTACATATCATCTTTAGTGAGGTAATGTTGAGGCAGGCCACATAGCGCGAAGATCGGATGGTCGATGGGGCAAAAAGGTCCTTGAATGGAGACCACGTACTGGCAAGCGCAGTGTGGGTCGGCCACCTACGAGATGGACCGACGACCTGGTGAGGATCGCTGGATATCGTTGGATGCAGGTGGCTACGGACCGGTCACGCTGGAGTGCGATTGGAGAGGCCTATGTTCAGCAGTGGACATTAACAGGCTGAAATGATGAGGTAATGTTTTAGTCAGGAGTCGATAGTTACCAAAAATGTACACGGCAAAGTTAAGGTGCAATATTATCTATCACTTTTCCGTTGACACTTATATTTTATTCATCCCAATTATAATAAAATGTCGCAAGAAACAATTAAAGGATCTTCGTGAATCAATGGTTTCTCCGACTTCTATGATAATGAAATCAAATCTAAACTTCATTACAACTGTCGATATTTATATACGAATATACTTCGTAAACGTCCTTTTTTGCCTCTTCTCACACAATGACCCAATGTGGAAACATTAGCTCATTGTTGAAGAAGGAGGGCTGGCATACTCCCACAGTTTGGTTTGTATATATTTATGTATAAATCTGCCATCTCCTTTTCTATACCTATATCATTTGATACTAGGTTCATTTTCTAGGTTCTGAACATGTTTATCGAAATATTTTTTCCAGTCAATGTTAAAATTTTCCAGTACTTTTCTAGCTATTTATCGTGCTTGAAAACGGATTATTAGATTTAATCCTTTCATAAAAAGATTAAAAGTGAACTAGATTGATATCGATAAACAAAGTCGATAGGAACTTCCACAGCACTATGACTGGGCCTAACGGGTGTGCGAGGCGTCATTGCCTGTAGCCATCAATCCTGACATGGACTATACGTCCTTGAATTAAACTTCTGCCATTTTTAGAATACGAGTATTAAATTTTCTTAATGCGTACATAATACGCAAAATTTTCAATTTCTATTGTAGCTATTGGAATCGCACTCTAAAATCCGGCGAACTGTAAACTACGTATTTTACGAAAAAGTCACTTTATCTGGCATGGCTTTCCTACGGCACCAAACACAACACACAATATGGCACCGTCAGTCAAACATGGAAGGAACAAAATATCGAGCTGGCCCAAGACCAAATGGAATTACTCGCTTCGATCTTGCTGCCAATCGAAGACAGGGAAAAAGTAAGTAAGTAAAGCACTCTCTACTATTTGTTAGCAACGCCACAAAGTCGCAAGCGTGTTACTTTGGAGCCTTCATAACAATTTGGGAAGTTTATCTCTCAGCGGTTGAAGGAAGGAAGTTTGTCTGGAGGCGGCTGATGTGTCAGAGCAATGCGTCCGCTAACGCTAAGTTTGTTCACTGTGGACTACGTGGCTGGTGCTCTTAGTACATATAAAGAAGCAACCCGAGAACTTTACCCGTTAAATTAGAGTATTTGATTCACTAATATATTTACCAAGGCAATTGACGACTTGGCGGCTAATAGGCAACAGTCTGAGAATTTCGCCATTACCTAATTAAAAAATGACAATGCTCTATTTCCTGTAAATACTAACATATTTTTAGATACCGTATTTTTTTGGCCTCTTGTCTGCATTATATCACTGTGGGAGAAGGTGGGGAGAAAACCTCCACAGAAAGATTTTTAGATCTCTTTTAAACAGGTATAGGTTTTGTTTAACAAAACAAAACAAAAATGTTATTTATGAGATATACTTGCAGGATAAATAATTACAAAATTATTAAGCGAGTTCTACACTGAGTAAGATTCATCTTGTTATTTATATCATCTTGAATATTGTAATATCCCTGTTTAGATTAAGTGGTTTTACATGGTTTTTAAATTGCTCATATGGCAATTTCAAAATCTCCTGTTGTAGTAGAAAATGCATTGAACCTTGAAAAAATTGCAAACTTTCGCGAGTATAAACCGAGCTGCAACTTATTTGTGGTTATTTCCTAAGTTAAAATAACAGCAACCGCTAGTTTATGAAAATCTTAAAAGGTATTTTCGAAAATAAATTTTCTTGTTACAGCTAGTATGTCAATTTCTTTAAAAAGTTATCTTAGGGAGCCTTAGCATTTTATATTGTAACCTTTTTATTTTATTCGTGTAAAAGAGAGAGCTCTTTAATCTATGAAGGTAGCTACAGGCTGCCTAAATTGGGTGTTAGGCGGTTGAACAATTCAGAGGGATGGTCAAGGGAAGAATTGAACTCATGACTATGTTAAAAAATATTCCAAAACTTTCAAGTTGCTTTGTAGAACTGCAAAAACTTATATACATTCATAGAAAAATTCAAAATTCAAATAATAGAATGAAAACAGTTTGGCAAATAATAAACCGTGAACTGGCAAAGTTATACCAAGGGACAATTATTTCTGCCTAAAGATAGGCGATGATGTTGTTAAATCCAGCGCTGATAATTCTCGAGCTTTCGCAACATTCTTCAACAATGTACCCTCACTCACAACAGATCGTCTCAATTCATCTCCATATGAAGCAGAGACTTTATTAAAAAATAACACTAGCGTCAGTAAGGTATATATAAAATTTTATCATGTATATCCCCAGGACATTGTCAAAACGTTGAAATTACTTAACTTAAAAAATACGGAAGACCTGTGGGTTATATCAGTCAAAGTCATTGGTTCAGTAATTCTAGCTATAGCCTCACATTAAGCTTATATATTCAATAAATGTATTGATGATGGGACTTTCCCAGACCTCATGAAACACAGTAAACTGATACCTCTGTTGAAGTCGGGAGATAAGGGTGATCCTTCAAATTACAGACCAATAGCTGTTCTTCCAACACTAAGTAAAATATTTGAAAAGATTATACTCAATCAAATGGTCTCACACTTCAACCGTACAAACCACTCTACGCCAAACAATACGGTTTCACTAGGGGTAAATCGACTACGGATGCAGGTATTACCCTTATATCTCATATTTATTCTGCATGAGAGGCCGCACAGGATGCTATCAGAGTTTTTTGCAACTTGTCGAAGGCGTTTGATTGTGTTGATCATAATACGCTGTTAATTAAATTAAATCATTATGGAGTTCGAAATAAAGCGTTGGATCTACTAAGATCATACCTAAGCAATATAATTCAAAAGGCAGAAGTTAACGGCGTTAAATCTGATGGATCGGCTCTGAAAATTGGCGTTCCACAAGGTTCCATGTAAGGTCCTTTCTTATTCCTGGTATATTTTCTTATTCCTTTCATGGTGGAGAAATTAACTGACATAGTGTTGTTTGCTGATGATACTTCAATGGTCTTCGAAATTGAAAGACAAAAAGGAGATTTTGATGATGTTAATGGTGTATTGTCTTTAAGCTTGAATTGGTTCACAGTTAATAATTTATTGTTAAACGCTGGTAAAACCAAGTGTATCAAATTCTCACTTCCAAATGTCAGGCAAGTTGAGACCAGTTTAGTGTTAGACAACAGCACGTTAGAATTAGTGAATGATACGAAGTTTCTTGGATTAACCATTGATAGCAAATTGCAGTGGGGATCCCACATAGATAAATTAGCTGGTAAATTAAGTTCTGCGGCTTACGCTGTTAAGATCATCAGAAAAAGCACGGATGTGGCCTATCTAGGCTAGTATATTTTAGTTACTTTCATAGTGTCATGTCCTATGGTATCTTGTTGTGGGGGAAAGCAGCTGACATTCAAACAATTTTTATTTTACAGAAAAGAGCTATTCGAGTAATTTATAATTTAAAACGAACAGACTCCTTAAGAGAGCTTAAGAAGAGCTTAAGAAATTGACATACTAACTGTAGCCAGTCAATTTTTCAACATTTTCCAAACTTAACGATAGCTGTAATGTCAACCTAAGAAATAATCACAAACTGAGTGCGCCCCGATTTAGACTCGCGAAGTTTAGCAATTCTTTCAAGGGTCAGTGTTTTCTCTACTATAATAAGATACCTCTGGAGATTTTGAAATTGCCATTTGAGCAATTTAAAAAGCATGTTTAAGCTACTTTGTCGAAAAAGGGATATTACAATGTTCATGATTATTTAAATGACAGGACTGTATGGGGTTAATCTAGCTCAACACAGACAGATGAAGGTTATAATTCGGAATATTCCTCGCAATGCAGCTACTTACTCAAAAATTCAATCTATTTGCAATCGCCTTCCTTCTACAGGTTACACAAATCAAATTGTCGTATAAAGATATTTACCTAACCAGAACCTAACAGAAAACAACCAGGATAAAATTTAGAAATGACCGTTTATTAGGGCTATATATGATGACTATAGAAAAATGATAAGAAGATAAGGGTGGATGAAATGAGAACAGGTTTTATAAAAAATACAGATGTCTAGGTATAAAAAAGGAAGCGGAGGACATGGAGAGTAGGAGACCGATGAAGCAGTAGACGTCTGGACCGGTCAGTGGAGGCACTGAGACCCCGACGAGCAGCCGGAGTAGGGGCCCTGGTAGCGTGTCGGCCTGAAGTCCCTGATGAGCAGGTGTAGCCGAGAACGGCCAGGTGAAGTGGAGAGGAGACTCAATGAAGTGATGACCAGGATGCAGGTGTAGCCGAGAACGGGCAGGTGAAGAGAAGCGCTGAACAGGGTTGAGGCTCGCAGGATCGCGTTGCAGTAACGGCTCGCAGGATCGCGTTGTAGTAACGGCTCGCAGGATCGCGTTGCAGTAACGGCTCGCAGGATCCCGGGGTAGTGCGACCCCGAGATAAGGCCTTTAGGTGATTCTTCTTGCTCAGAAGCTGACGTGAGACCCAGAATTTCAGAAATGTTCCGCTCTTATACCCTTTTTGGAGAGTTCTAAAAATTATTTAAATTAAAAGCAATTTTTGTGAGTGGCCAAGAGAGAAAAAGTATTTTTGTAAAAGTATTGAAGCAAACATATCAGACCGCTAACGAGTTTGAATGGACATTACCATGACAACCAGATAAACAACAACATAACAAATGACAAATTTTGGTTTCAGGCTCGTAATATAAAATTTAACAAGTTCACATAGCCAAAATTACATAACAGCGAAAGAAAAAAGGGTAGCGCACCAGCGCGCACGAAGCCCGAGATTGCAGAGTTTCGGAGAAAGCCAAATACAAGGTCACCAAAAGTAAACCCCTTCGCTATCGATTTAGAAGTGCTGATAGTGTGAAAATACAAAGCGAAAATGATTTGTTAATGTGTTCTTATGGTTTAAAACGTTACAGGGTCCTATGAAAATAAAGGTGATACCAAATAACAAGCTGTACAGCTCAGCAAGTATCCAGCTGAAAATCCTGGAAAATGACATGTAAGTAACATAACACTACATTTTCCCCCCGACCCTGGAAACATTTTTGACTCAGCAAAAATTTTGATATGTACATTTTAAAATAAAACAGAAAAATAACAGACATCATCAGGCAAAATCAGATATACCATCTCTTACATTCATCATCTTCATTCAGGTAAGGGTGGAGTTCACATTCAATGACTACCACTCTAAAAGTGTGTTTTCAAAAGGACATTCAGGCTTACTTAAGGAGTTGTCATCCGCTCCTGCGTGGAAAAAAAAATAAGTGGAGGTAAAGAGAAACAAATTAATCCTAAGGTAGCTTTAGTCGCTACGACTTAAGACAAGATTAAGAACGGCCAGAGCGGTAGAGCTAGAAGCCAGAGATCAGCCACATCGCCAACGAGATGTGTCTGAAATAAAGAATATACATATATACAAATTAACAGTTAATAGAAGTTAAGAAAATTTATGCTACTTACATGCAAAAATTTTATAGTTAAGTGTAGAGTCAAGTGTTATAGAAGTGAAGTGAAGTAATGTAAGTTAAATGTAGGCCTAAATATAATCCTTAGCTTTAGTCGCTACGACTTAAGACAAGATTAAGAACGGCCAGAGCGGTAGAGCTAGAAGCCAGAGATCAGCCACATCGCCAACGAGATGTGTCTGAAATAAAGAATATACATATATACAAATTAACAGTTAATAGAAGTTAAGAAAATTTATGCTACTTACATGCAAAAATTTTATAGTTAAGTGTAGAGTCAAGTGTTATAGAAGTGAAGTGAAGTAATGTAAGTTAAATGTAGGCCTAAATATAATCCAGATGAGTTGAAAAACTAGATGAAGTTTTGTTTTAGAATTTGGAAAATGTGAAAAGGATGAATAGATAAAGATTTAAGAGTGAAAGAGAAAGCGAATCAAAGGGAAAGAGACAAGGCGCAGAAAAGGTGAAGAGTGGAGAAGAACTTTTACGTTGGGCGCCAAAATGTCGTGTAAAGATATTTACCTAACCAGAACCTAACAGAAAACAACCAGGATAAAATTTAGAAATTACCGTTTATTAGGGCTATATATGATGACTATAGAAAAATGATAAGAAGATGAGGGTGGATGAAATGAGAACAGGTTTTATAAAAAATACAGATGTCTAGGTATAAAAAAGGAAGCGGAGGACACGGAGAGTAGGAGACCTATGAAGCAGTAGACGTCTGGACCGGTCAGTGGAGGCACTGAGACCCCGACGAGCAGCCGGAGTAGGGGCCCTGGTAGCGTGTCGGCCTGAAGTCCCTGATGAGCAGGTGTAGCCGAGAACGGCCAGGTGAAGTGGAGAGGAGACTCAATGAAGTGATGACCAGGATGCAGGTGTAGCCGAGAACGGGTAGGTGAAGAGGAGACTCAGCGAAGCGCTGAACAGGGTTGAGGCTCGCAGGATCGCGTTGCAGTAACGGCTCGCAGGATCGCGTTGTAGTAACGGCTCGCAGGATCGCGTTGCAGTAACGGCTCGCAGGATCCCGGGGTAGTGCGACCCCGAGATAAGGCCTTTAGGTGATTCTTCTTGCTCAGAAGCTGACGTGAGACCCAGAATTTCAGAAATGTTCCGCTCTTATACCCTTTTTGGAGAGTTCTAAAAATTATTTAAATTAAAAGCAATTTTTGTGAGTGGCCAAGAGAGAAAAAGTATTTTTATAAAAGTATTGAAGCAAACATATCAGACCGCTAACTAATTTGAATGGACATTGCCATGACAACCAGATAAACAACAACATATCAAATGTCAAATTTTGGTTTCAGGCTCGTAATATAAAATTTAACAAGTTCACATAGCCAAAATTACATAACAGCGAAAGAAAAAAGGGTAGCGCACCAGCGCGCACGAAGCCCGAGATTGCAGAGTTTCGGAGAAAGCCAAATACAAGGTCACCAAAGGTAAACCCCTTCACTATCCATTTAGAAGTGCTGATATTGTGAAAATACAAAGCGAAAATGATTTGTTAATGTGTTCTTATGGTTTAAAACGTTACAGGGTCCTATGAAAATAAAGGTGATACCAAATAACAAGCTGTACAGCTCAGCAAGTATCCAGCTGAAAATCCTGGAAAATGACATGTAAGTGACATAACACTACAAAATGCAGTTAGCATGTAAATCTCACATTCAGCTTGTCGGCTTAGACAATGTCTAAATGGGTCTATGTCTAATGGTCTTATGTCTAAAGTACTACACTTGGACCCAGTCACAAAATAGAAAGGATTTGGGAAGAGCAGTTACTACAGGTACATGTTTTAACGGATGATTTAGTCTTCAGGCGGAACTCGCTTTTCAAATTTCAGAGCCGACGGGGGACAGCGATAATGTACGACCTACGGGGCTATGAGAATGGCATTCTGGAGCCAGGATTGTGGGTTGAAGCTGTTGGCTAACGCGGTAGGGATCACGCAAGACAGACACGGACACGAACGCACTTCACTTAGTAAAGAAATCCATTACCTCTTAATTGCATTGTAGTTTCCTCGCCTCATCTCGAACCAGGGTGCACTTGCTCGACACCACTCCCTCGCCAGCCCCACGTTCTCCGCAAGGTCTGCCCCACTAACAATCTCGTTGAGCCCTTATGGCTGCAATATTCAAACTCCACGTACCGCACACGGTCCACGTGCGGTGCACCACAATCTAGTCTCTTCAGCAGGGGCCAGGTTACCAGACAATATCTGGCCAGCTCCCAAGCTGAGGCAGTCACATAATAGAAAAAAACTCACTGGAGTAATAGAAAAAAACTCAATTCGCGGATTCCCTATGCGCACGAACTTCAACGAAAGTTTGATATTTGACATGATACTCATTCTGGACCTTCTCACGCGATCTATCGGCAAAACGGTGAAGCAATCGATAGGCTAGCTCCTACTCTTAGCTACGTATTGAGTCGGACCTCTTCACTCAGCTTCTCTTCAATGGATGTCACTACGTGTCTCAAATTCCAGGTTTACGATACCCCCTACGCCAACTAGAATTCACGCAGAGTCCTCTATAGCACCTCTCTTCGTGTTGATTACTTCAGCACCCTTGAACCCCTTCTTAATGATTTGATACCACTTTACGACGACACTCTTATTCTCAGGGATTTCAACACTTGTCTCCTCAAAAATAATTTACGTTCTGTCAAACTCACGTCCATAGCTTATTCATTCAATCTCCACATCTTGCCACTTGAGGCCACTCTTTTCCAGCCACACTGTTCTCCCTCTTTTTTAAACATCATAATCGTCGTCATCTGCAACTTGGATAAGGTTGCTTCTCACGGTCAACTTAACTCTCCTTTCTCCTTTCACGATCTCATCTACCTCTCCAATATAATTAGGTGTCCGAAGAGCAGCAAAATTTCAAATATTCGAAGCTTCAGTGGTATGCCTCTGGAGTCCCTTAGGTCTGATGTCTCACTGGTCGATTGGTCCCTTGAGCAAGAATGTTGACGACAAAATCCACAACTTCGATACAATTTTTTAGAGACTTTACGATAAACATACTCCCATTAAGAAAGTCAGGGTGATACACCTGCCGGTGCCCTGGCTAAATGATGCTATCAAGCGCCTCATAGCCAAGAGAAATTGCGCTAAGTGTGTGCCGGCACATACGCCCGCCACAGATATGCGGAAATATCTATTTCCACGTAATGTTAAGATAAGTTGACGACCGTCACAGATAAGGTATATTTATATTCATCACGTAGTTTTGTAGTAAGTTGTATATAAGCGTATAGGGTGTTCTGAGCGACTACCTCCTAGTGTGGGGGTGCTGAAGTGATGCAGAAGGATACGTCCGCCTGCATAACTTCTGCTCCCTCCTGGTGCACCCTGGTAACAGCGGCTAGTGACTGGTCCCCGGACCTCTTACTAGCCGATGGCTAAAAGTAGCTCCGGTTCTGTCGGTTAAAGTGGGTGTACCCGGCAGACTATCTACACTCACCTGCGTCTTGTGGTCTGCGCAGTTGACCACCGTAGGCCAGGATGAAGGGGTCCTGGGGGGTTGAGCCGAGCGTTGTTGTGGATTTAGCTTCGTAAGGCAACACGCCCTCTTTGGCCTGGATTTCAGGCAAAACGGTAGCCTCGCCCGTAGCCGCGGGTTGGGGTAGCGGCCAAGTGTCCCGTCAGAGGGCCACGGCTAGGGGTGTAGGGTCCGCTAAGGCGTCAGTCATAGCGGAGGGATGGGTCATGCTGACGGGGTAAGCTTCGGTGACTACGGCGGTGGGACCATGTCGCTGACACCTTGGTTCCCATCGTACACAGAAGCGAGCTCCCGATGTCGCGCCAAGTACCAGCCCTATGCTCCTATATCTACTCGGTACTCCTAGCGACTGAAAGCTGTTCCAAGCGAGTAGGCGCTCCCAATTATGCGGGCTCCGTGGAGGGTGGGAAATCGAGTAGACGAATCTCTATACATTTGGCCATGGATCGTGTCAGGTCAAAAAACACATCTGGAACGCTTCCAGCGGTGAAAACCGCAAGCGTCTCCAAACAGGTGCGAGAATCTGCCTCGGCAGATCCTCAAGCCTCAACTGGGCGCACTGCAACCATCAGTGACCTACCGGTGCAAACCGGTAGTGATTCCACTGTGGAGGTTAGCTGCAAAAAACCCGAAAGTGAGTCGAGAGGCAGGGCCACGGGGCAACCCGGTGCGCGGAGCCATTCGACAAACATCGCCGAGCATTTCGCCAGCGCCTGGACGACGGTTGGTCGAAAGGGTAAACCACCCAAGCAATCTTTGCAAGGGAAGGGCCCATCGACTAAACGTCCAGATACGGTGCAAACCGGACCAGGGCGTAAGGCGAATCGTCGGTGGAAGAAAAAACAGCGTTTGGCTGCCACATCGGCCGCTGCCGGCGTAGATGGGGTTCCATCTGCCACGGTGACGACCGATGGCGGTCCCGCTGTTAATACAGCTGGAGCTGCGGGTAAGGTGACCGGCTCCCGTGGTGTCAAAGGGGCAACCCTAGACTCAAACGGGGCTAAACCTACCGTAGCGTTCTCTGGTGGTCCAACTTCTAACAAGAAGTTGAAATCTGCCAAGAGATCCGGCAAAAACGAGCGCGCGGCTGCTAAGAGGGCTCGACTAGAGGACAGTATTTCTCCTCGAGTGGAGCCTAAAAAGCAGTGCACGGAAGCGCGCAGAGCTGGGGTCACCTATGCTCAGAAGGTGAAATCTGACCAGTACATCGCCGTAACTGACGTCGCTACTGGTCATATTTCACAGGATCTATCAACGCTCATCCTCAACGAGATTGATGACAAAATCTTGAGGGAAGCGTTGGCGGATCCGAGCAAGGAAACCCCCAAATTCGGTGGCAAGCCTCGTTACGAGGACGGCCACCTTAAACTGTTCGTGGAGGACGAGTACTCCCTGAACTGGCTGCGGGAGTGTGTCTCCGGTGTGTCTACACCATCCAACGTACAGTTGGTGGTGAAACGCCAATCGGAGATGGTCCGCAGGGTTCGATGTGGGGTGCTCATACCCAACGAACGAGGCAAGTGGAAGTCTGCGCCCGACGTCGGCGTAGTCCTCCACTATATGAACAAGTGGGCACAGGTTGACCGATGGCTCCTCCAGAAAGTGGATGAGCAGCAGGACAACCTGTTTCTCATCACAGACGTCCCTGAAGATGTGGTGCCGACCCTGCTGGGAAGGGGCAGACAGCTCCTTTTTGGTAGTGGTTCGGTCTACCTAAAATTTCAGGGACCCGGTGGGAAATTTGTGAAGGAACCACCGGTGGTAGCGCAGACCAGCTCTAAGCTGGTCATCACTGGGGTTTCTTCAAGAACAGCCAAGCCCCAGAGTTCCACTCCAGAGCGGCAGCAAACAGGCCCCGATGCAGTCGGGGAAAGTTCTGCTGCTCAACCGCAGGACGAGCACGCGCACTGGGAGGCCATGCTGCTTGGTGAAGGCGATGAGCCAGAACCAGCAGTGGTGCCCTCTGAGGGCGAGGAGCTGTCCATACGGCTGGAGGAGGAACTCGTCTTGGAGGTGCAGGAGGGGTTGACCAAAAATGGCGTCCCTCTCCCGCGATTGTAAAATCCTCCAAGCCAACCTCCAACACAGCCAAACTGCAACGGCCCAGTTAAGACGCTGGTTGGGGGCAAACAGCACTGCCGTGGCTCTGATCCAGGAGCCGTGGATCAACCGCGGTAGCATTCGAGGGCTCGCCAATTTGAGAGGTAAGCTTTTCGGTACAACTGATCACGATAACCCTAGAACGTGCATCATAACTACTAACAACATCCCAGCACAGCCATTAACAGAGTTCTGTTCCAGGGACCTGTGTGCCATAAGGCTGCAACTGCCCGACACAGCTAGGTGCCGCGAGCTCGTGGTGGCCTCCGCCTACATGCCTGCGGAGGACAACCCGCCTCCACACGACCTGTGCCGGCTGGTGGACCACTGCGAGAAGTCGGGCCTCCAGCTCATCGTTGGGGCCGACTCGAACGCGCATCACCCACTGTGGGGCATGCCAGATATGAACAGCAGAGGTAAGGCACTTGTTGAATACCTATTTACTACAAACCTCAATGTGCTTAACATAGGTTCTGAACCAACTTTTGTTACCAAGCGGAGCAGAACTATCGTTGATATTACCCTGGCAACGGCGGACATATCCGACGACGTTGGGGGCTGGCATGTGTCCAACGAGGCGTCATGCTCTGATCATCGATGGATACGCTTCGAGATCAACGCAGCGTTCTCCCCAACTGTCCCTAAGAGAAACCCACGCAAGACTGACAGAACCAGGTACAGAGCTATCCTAGGTGAAAGACTTGCTTGGGCTGAGACTCTACCAGATCCGGAGGGACCCGAACAAATCGAACAACAGGTAACAGACTTTACAAATACTTCAATAGACTGCTACCATTCAACTTGCCCGCTTAGCACACCAGCGCCTACCAACATCAAGGGGCAGCCTTGGTGGGGTCCTGATCTAGATAGGATGCGTGCTAAGATCAGAAGACTGCTAAACAGGGCGATGAACACCAGTGCTGATGAGGATTGGGACAACTATAAAGATGCCAAATCCAAGTACAAGAAACGACTACGGTTCAAAAGCAGCAACTCATGGAGGAAATTCTGCAGCGACATTGAAACCGTTGATCAAGCAAATCGGGTAAGGCAAATACTAGCTCAACAAGGCAACTCCAGGCTAGGGTCGCTTAAAAAACCCGATGGAACATATACCTCTTCCACCACAGAAACACACAGTCTCTTGTTGGAAACTCACTTTCCCGGAAGTAGAACTATTCAAGAGATTGTGTGGCCGGAAGAGGTTCACCATGAAGCTGTCGACCACTTAGACATAACTACTAATATTATCACTGCTGACAAGGTAAGATGGGCCATTAATAGCTTTAAACCTTTTAAATCAGCAGGACCAGATGGAATCTTCCCAGCACTTCTACAGTGGGGTGGGGAACCCGTCATCAATATAATGGTCCGAATCATGAAAGCATGTCTTAGATTCGGATACGTTCCCAAAAGGTGGAGAGTAGTAAACGTAATTTTCATACCGAAGCCAGGAAGGAGCGACTACACTAACGCTAAATCTTTCAGGCCGATTAGTCTCACCTCGTTCTTGCTTAAAACTCTCGAACGTTTGTGCGAGAGACACCTGAGAGATGGAGCGTTAAAACATATACCCTTACACAAGAATCAGCATGCATATAGTTTGGGTAAGTCTACTGAATCGGCTCTCCATGCAGTTGTATCCACAATTGAAGAGGCGATTCAAAACAAATGCATCTGTCTTGGAACTTTTATTGATATAGAAGGTGCCTTTGACAAGACGCAGTATAGCAGTATAAGTGCATCTCTAACAAGGCATGGGGTGTCAACAGCTGTAAACAACTGGGTCACAAACATGCTTAACAAACGTATCGTGCGTCTAGCTGGAGAGTCCCTATCGGCGGAGGTAGTACGGGGATGCCCGCAGGGAGGAGTGCTCTCCCCGCTTCTGTGGAATCTGGTCATTAACGACCTGATTACCAAGCTTAACGCTAATGGATACTACACCGTAGGATATGCCGACGATTTGGTAATCCTCATCACAGGTAAATTTGCGAGCACAGTGTGCAACCTTAAACAAACAGCTCTTCGCATCGTGGAGCGCTGGTGTTTAGAATATGACCTGGCGGTTAACCCAACAAAAACGGTAATGGTCATGTTGACTAACAATAGGGCTCTTGGTAGGTATACCCTACCTAAGCTCTTTGGAACGGAACTCCAGCTAGCAACTGAGGTGAAGTACCTGGGCATAACCTTGGACAGCAAGCTCAACTGGAGTAGCCACATCGACAACAAACTAAAGAAGGCGAGTATTGCTTTCTGGCAGTGTCGGAGAATGGTGGGGAAAAAGTGGGGACTTTCTCCCAACATCATTCTTTGGCTGTACGTAACGGTGATCCGTCCTCTTGTCTGCTACGGAGCTGTGGTGTGGTGGACCAGGACCAAACTAACCACAATGGTAAGCAAACTCCAAAGCTTCCAAAGGCTGGCCTGCATGGCTATCACAGGTAGTATGAGAACTACTCCAACAGCAGCAATGGAGGCCATGCTGTGTCTTCCGCCACTCCAGCTATATATTAAGCAGGAGGCCGCGTCATCTGCGGTGAGACTCAACACCTTAGGACTTTGGAGGAAAAACAGGACCTCACACACCGCCATCCTAGGGGAAGTTTACAAAAAATTTCCCATCTCTATGGCTTGCAGTGACAGAATCCCTAAACAATTTGTTTTTGACAAAAAATACAATATACAGTTACATGAAGACCATCGGGTTGAGGGGCTCGACGTTAAAGAGCTCAGAATTTTTACCGATGGTTCAAAAACTGAAGCAGGCACTGGTTCAGGCACCTTCTCGGAGGACCTAAACATCAAGATGGCCATTCCACTGGGTGCCCATAATACTGTCTTTCAAGCTGAATGCATGGGCATCATCTCGGCCGCTAATGCCATAGCATCGAGAAAGGTAAGAGATTCCTCCATTCGAATCCTCTCGGATAGCATGGCCGTCCTACAAGCCCTAAATAGCAACACTATTAACTCAGGGCTAATCTACGAGTGTCACAAACGACTAATGGAGGTATGTCAACACAACCGCGTAATCCTTCAATGGATGAAAGGACACAGCGGATCAAGAGGTAACGATGCAGCGGATGAGCTGGCGCGTAAAGGATCTAGCTTGACAGCGTATGGTCCCGAACCTATCATCCCTCTTCCCTTCAAGATGGTACGCTCATTTCTGAGAGAGTCGACCAGGAATGATCATGCCACTCTTTGGACAAACCATGAGGAGTGCAGGCAGGCTAAGCTGGCCTTGCCGTCCCCTAGCGCTAGGCTGGCTAAGACCTTGCTTCGACTTAGCAGGCCGCGCATGCGACTGGTAACTGCAGCACTTACTGGCCATGGTTTCTTTAACAAACATCTATATGTCCTAGGTGTTACCGACAGCCCCCTTTGCAGAGCCTGCTTGGAGGCAGAAGAAACGGCTGCTCACGTCCTCATGGAGTGCACAGGAGTAGCGGACTACAGGGCTAAACACCTCGGTCAATCGAGGGACCTTCCAGGGATAGTCGGTAACGTAAAGGGCCTACTGGCGTTCCTGGAGGAGTTGGGTTGGCTCGAATGATTCGCATTCCCACCCACACGCAAAATAGGCGCTTTCGTCGTCGAGTTGCGGAAACCAGCCCGTCTTACAATTGACAATTGACAATTGACATATAAGCGTATAGTATTCCCTATAATAAAGTAGTTTAGTCTAGTCTAGTCTCGTATTTGCGCGCATCTCAAGCCTTTTACTTTACTCCCGAAGATGTCGCTCTCCTTATAATTGCCTCTGGCAAAGTGGTGACCCCGACGTGACACTTTGTGTATCTCAGTATCTGTGGCGGGCGTATGTGCCGTTACAAGTGTAAATACAAAATGGATCTGGCAGATTACAATGTTATCTCCTATAAATGCCTTCGAAATTGATGCAATCGTCTCTGTCGTGACGCCAAGTACCGCTACATCTTCGAGTGTATCGAAAGGTGTACCTTCCATCCAGCTCAGATGTGAAAATTTCTCAGGACACTTGGTATTGGCAAATCACAGGACATGCATTCTGGTGATGTTGATCTGAATACTCTCAATCAATTCCTCTCTGATCCGCCAGTTGTAATCGACTCTTCTATCAAGAAAGTCACTCTTCAGAGCCTGCGCTCTAGGTCATTACCAACACCACTCCATTCAACCTGAGCAATGTTGGAAGCGACACGGCTAAGAAAGCATTTCTAGTAATTATCTCCAAAGCTGTACGAGATGATAATATATGCCAATAAATGATTCTCACAATCCTTAATGATCTGCTTCCGGCCATAACACATATCCTAAATTTCTTCATTACAAATTGTTCCTTCCCTACTTTTTTGAAACAAGCATTAGTTATCCATCTCCTTTAATATCCAATCCCACCTCCTTTAAAGAGTATCGCCCCATTTATATCCTGCCGATCCTTTCTAAAGTCCTTGAATCAATTGTCCATACTAAGCTCTCCGATTATCTATCCTCTAAAAATCTATTGAATCCTTTTCAGTCAGGCTTTAGAAAAGGTCACAGTACTGTAACAGCTTTTTTAAAATTGACCGATGATATTCAGGTCGCCATGGATCAGATGCAGCTCTCGGAGCAGGTTCTGCTAGACTTCAGCAGTATTTATAACTATTTTGACTTCCACATTTTTGTTGAACTTCTCAAATCTCTTAACGTCTCCAACCTCTCTGCCAGCTGGTTTAACTCTTACCTAAATAACCAAAAACAGCGTATCAAGTCAGAGCAGGCTTATATGAAGTGGTGCGACCTATCCTCCGGTGTACCCCAAGGTGGCATTCTCTCTCCTCTTCTGTTTTCAATATTTATCAATTTCATATCCAAATCCTTTATTCTTCCTATCACCTTTACGCGGATGATCTTCAGATCTTTCGTCACTTCACTTCTGATGATGTGAATTCCGACGTGGAGGCGTTGAACGCTGACTTGGCTGGTATTAGTGGAAGGGCATCGTCATTTGGGTTACTGGTTAATCCGAATAAGCCCTAGGCCATGAATATAGATACCAGATACTCATTAAACACATTGCATCAATTGTCTGTCCTTTTTGTAACTTGTAACGTTACTATAATCATGTAACATATAGCTAAAAACGTGGGCGTCTTCTTCGATAATCAATTCACCTGGTCAATGTATGTTATTGAGGAAAAAGTTAAGGAGGACAGAACAAAATCAAACGACTTCAAAATCTCGGGATTCGGTTCATCTTCGGACTGCGCAAGTATGACCACGTATCTCAGCATAGCAGGAAGCTAAAGTGCTACCGATTAAGCTTCGACGGGACTCTCATATACTGTGTTTCCTTCGGAATATTTTGTGGAACCCTCGTTACCCTAACTTCCTGCGTGATCACTTTGAATTTCTTTCTTCAAGCAGGTTTCGGAGGACTCATATGGCGTCTATGCTCAAAGCTCCAAATTGCTCTACTGCAGCCTACGAGCACGGGTTCAGAATCCGAGCCATACGACTGTGAAATGAGCTTCCCTGTACCAAGCCAACCTGTACGCAAGCAACCCAGGAGATAACTCTCGCCGGAGAGGTTCATCTGGTCCACGTGAATGAGCATCTCACCACTGAGAACAAGTTCCTACTGAAGAACACGCGAGAAAAAACAAAAGAACTGGGGGTTATGCATTATTGGACGCGAAATGCCAAGATCTTCGTACGACAGGGCGAGAACTACCCGGCTATCAGAATAGGGTCTCGTACTCAACTTCGAATGACGATAGCTCGATGCTTGATACCTCGATGTCCCTACCTCGATGGTATGTTTTGTCGGTGGGTCATTAGAGCCTCGAAAGATCAGCACCTCGAAGGGTTTCTACCTCGAAGGGTCTTTGCCTCGACAGTACACTTCATCGATGGCTTGTTGCCTCGAAAGATCATCAAAACCAAACTTTTTTTAAATACCCACGAAATTATTTGTAGGTATGTACCTCAAATAAAACAATGCTAATGCAGTCGGAAACATGTCGGCATCAATAGTAGTGGCAAAATCTAATCGCGGAAAAGAGTTAATCATTTGTGGTAGATTTTGTTTTTATTTAAACAAAAAAGTGAATAATAAATGTTATTGGTACTGTAATCAAAAAGATGATAAGTTTTCTTCGATCACATTAACAACAGAAACAGCCGATTCTGGTGTGCACAATGTAATCAAAGAAATGACTGAACATTCTCGTGCGCCGCCGCAAAATAGATGCGATTAACGAACGATTAACGAACAACCTCAAGCAGCATGCGTTGATGAGCAGTGATAAACCAACGCAACTTATCAATAAGCACTTATTAGAAGTACCTAGCACATGTGCATGCTCTTTATGTAACAAAAACGCATTAAGACAAATTGTCAAACGTGCTCGCGCTAAGGACAAGCCAAAGGAACCATCCACTTTGGGCGAAATTGACTTTCCAGATGATCATAAGACAACTGCTGGTGAAACGTTTTTGGCTCGTGATCTATCATTTGGTGATGGTGAGCGAATAATATTTTTTTGTACTAAAAAAATATCAAGTTTTTACATGAATCTTTGATTTGGATTATGGATGGTACGTTTAAAACTTGCCCTTGGTTATTTCAACAGATTTATTCCATACAAGGTATTATTGGAATGGACGAACACAGAAAAATTGTGCCTTTGGTGTATTGTTTCATGACCTCAAAAACAGAAGCTGCTTACCTGCACCTTTTTCAAGAACTGAAATCTTACGCAGCCGAAGAGGGTTTTCAATTAAACCCGGATCATATAATGACGGATTTTGAAATTGCCATCATCAACGCGGTTAGAAATGAATTTTCGGACGCTGTTCATAACGGATGTTTATTTCATTTAGGACAGAACGTATGGAGACGAATACAAGAGTTTGGATTATGGTGCGCTACGGACAAGATAGTCACTTTGCTGTCAGCTTACGACATCTAGTTGCCTTGGCATATTTGCCGCTAGATGATATTTCAACAGCATTTTAAATGCTAAAAGAAGAAGTTTTGCCTCAGGAAGCAGAGCCCTTAACGGAGTGGTTCGAGACGTATTACGTTTCTGGCAAAAGAAAGTCAGCAGGAGGAGGAGGTACTACAATTACAATTACCAGATCACCACCTTTATTTTAACCCCACTTTTGGTCAGTCCACCAAAATAACCAATTAGGGTTACCGCGAACTCAAAATAATGTAGAAGGCTGGCACAGGCGGTGGAACTGTTTACTGAATAACAGGCGTCTTAGTCTCTATGCGACTGTTCGCGAACTTATTAAGGAACAAGTAAACACAAATCACATTGTTGCAAAGGCGCTTTCGTGTGTGGACCAAGCAACTCTGAAAAAGAAAAGTAAGAAATTGCAAACTGCAATTACACAAATTTGTAGAAACAGGGAACAGATTGAATTAAAAGAGTGATTGCGTTCTATTGCAAATTGCACAGCATTATAATATGTTGTCGTTGATCAAAGAAGAAGAACTATTATATATTTAGAAATTATTTTGACTAAAGGATAAGAGTAAACTTTGTTACATCAATCATATGAGCAAGAAGGATTTTTATTTTTATTATTAACTTACACTTGCTAAATAATTAATAAATATTGTTGATTTCAAATTAAGTCCACCAGTATTATTATATACCTTTATTTACATCATAATTTGAAATTACTTTGGTTTGATGATCTTTCGAGGCAACAAGCCATCGATGAAATATACTGTCGAGGCAAAGACCGAGGTAGAAACCCTTGCTGGTCTTTGACAAAACGTACCATCGAGGTAGGGACATCGGGGTATCAAGCATCGAGCTATCGTCATTCGAAGTTGAGTACGAGACCACTTTCAATGTCGGCGTATTGCAATTTCAAACTCCTATGTTTCTTGCATATACCCTCAATTACAATAATCACACTACACTCACAACCGACCACACACGTTCCGATTCACGTTTATTTGTTTGACGAAGTCAAATATCTCTGTATTGCGTTCAATCAACTTATTTATGTCGAAGTCATTTGTTCCTCGAAATGACCTTTAGAGGGCCTCTAAAGGTTTATTCTCATAACTCCCGAAGCATTAGGGGCAAAATTACTTAATCCCTCCAGGGACTATTGAACCACAATTATGATAAAGTGCGATGCCAGATAATTGCGAAACTAATCTTGTTGACGGAGATTTTGATGGTGAAGTTACTAATCCTCGGTACGATGTCCATCGTCTTGACCGGAGTCCATGTGGGGAGTCACGGCGCGCGGGGGGTATGGTGGGCTGAGGGGTGATGTTGCTCAAGTGGCGAGAGCTCGACGCTGACCGTGCACCGGCGCTGCCTGTTTGTGCAATGCACGATCCTAAAAGGTTCTGGCGTTACGCTAAGGACATGAGTCGTGATTATGTGCTACCGGAACGTATATCGTTTCGCTCTCCTACCTCTAACAACGGAGAGGAATCCTGCGATGGATTCCTGCAATATTTCTTATCAGTTTACAGTGATGTAAGCAACCGCCCAGTGCCACCATCCTCACATCGAGACTCTGTCAGCAATGTAGGTAGTATTGAATTATCTACAAACTTGTCCACACATATTTAAAAAATATTAACACCAATAAGGGTGCGGGTCACGATGAAATTCCACCAATTTTTACGGGTCTTTGCGCAGATCAACTTGCTTTTCCACTTTACATTATATTCCAAAGATCACGTAAATAAAATATTCTTTATAATAATAATAATTCTATATTGCACAGAAAACACAATGGAAAAAATATATAGAACAATATGCAAAAGTGAGCTTATTTTTAAAGATAAATTTCTTACAGCTAACCTGTATACATACACCTACACAAGTGCTCGTAAGCAACAGTGTTATGCTGAGGAATTGACAAAGTGTAAGAACTCCGAAGTCTATCCCCAGAGAAAAGAAACTCAAAACGTTCACGAAGATATGCGGGATAGCGCGGATTTCTCAAAATATTTAAGAGGGAGGAGAGAATATGCATATCACGACGAAGTCGGATCGGGAGCCAGCCTAATTCCCTGCGATATTGGGACACGTGGTCGTACTTGCGGAGACCGAAGATAAAAATAATCCCGAGATTTTGAAGTCGCTTGAGTTTGCTCAGTAGATCTTCGTCCGCGCTGGCCCTGCAAATATCGGCGTAGTCAATTAAAGATAGAAGAAAGACTCGTCTGCTGACCTCACAAACATGGGGCGACCAGGATAATATATTGTCAAAAACAACGCCAAGATTTTTGGCTTTCTTGCTATACTTGACAATGGTGGATGGTACATCATAAAGCACGGGAGCAACTGACCTATTCTGCAACATATTAAGTAGGTGCCGTGTACCGCTTACCCGGGTTGACGAATAGCCCATACGAAAGAGCCAATTTCCTGATGTTGTAGAAGTCAGCATTCAAAGCCTCTACAGTCGACGTCAGATCACACATGGGAAAATGCCGATAAATTTGAAGGTCATCTGCATAGAGATGATACGAGGAAGACAATACACCCGAGATGGAATGGATGAAAACTGAGAAGAGACGAGGAGAAAGGATGCCACCTTGCGGAACACCTGTAGAGAGCTTGCACCATGCCGTAGTGACCTATACAAACTTGCTACACTGCTGGCGGTCTCTAAGGTAAGAGTCAAACCAGCGAGCCGAGTGTGAAGATACATTGAGGGATTTTATGATTTCAACAAGTATTTCGAAGTCGACGCTGTTGAAGGCACTGCTAAAGTCAAGGAGAGTCAGGACTGTGAGCTGCCAGTCCCTCACATTCTCCAGAAAGCGATGTGACCTACAATTTAATTATGAATTAGTTGGGATGTAGCAAGCCTTTCCGAAGAGTGTATTCTGCGGCACTCAAGCCCCTCCCGTGAGTAGCAGAGGACAGAAACCTCTGTGTAACCAATCGCTGCAAACAGGAAACGTACAAAACTAGAGCGCATAAACCCGGATATGACAACACCAAACAGCAAACGGTCCTTATCAGGGCCAATATTAACCATGGCTTCGGTCAACATCGACGGCATATCGCCCGACAAAGAACAGATACTTGCGGATAATGAATTTGACGATAGATATCCAGGAAACACAAAAAGGACCAGACAATAACCGACCTCGTGTGGAGGGCATGACTCTCATTTGTGAAATCCCGCACAGACAACATGGTAGTGCGGTGTTTGTGAAATCGGACATTAGTGTCGAGGGAGTGGACGTGAACAATGCTGGTGGAATGGAAGTCATCACGGTAAGACTATCCAGCTGTTCAGTGACATCAGTCTACAAGCCACCAAACACACCATTTCATGGTTCTAGCCTTGCCAGAATACGGAGCAGCGTTAACTTCATCCTCGGTGACTTTAACAGCCGCAGCGAGACTTGGCGCTACCCGGGCATAAACGGAAATGGAAGCAGGGTCATAGAATGGGTGGACGGCTCCAAACTGGACTTAATTCATGACCCAAAGCTCCCATCCAGTTTTAACAGCGGTCGCTGGCGCAGAGGATACAACCCAGACCTCATCTTCGCTAGTGCTAACATCAGCCAATAGAGTACCAAAAGAGAATGGGTGATCCCATCCCACGCACCCAACACCGACCTCTGCTGTGCCTGGTTACCTCAGCCATTCGTTCCCGCACCGTTCCGTTCAGACGAAGATTTTACTTCCAGAAGGCGAATTAGGACGGGTTCACCTTGAGCCTCGATAAAACGCTGAGTGTGTTTGAACCCTCGTTGGATAACTATGACCTTTTCACCCGCGCAGTAAAAACAGCTTCCAGCCATCAATTCCCCAGTGGATGTAAAACCATCCACGTCCCAGGACTAACTCTTGCTTGACCTAAAAACGCTCATGGAGTCCTACAAACTGCTATTCAACCAGGACCCGTTTGCGGAATAGACGATAACAGAAGGAGTGTGTCTCACGGAAGCACTGGCTGAGAGCAGACGAGACAGATGGTGCAACCTGGTCCAAGGAATGCATATGAAGCAAAACTGCAAAAAAAATCTGGACTTTCTTCAGAAAGCTAATCTGCAACCCCAAGATCAGCAACGCCCACTCAAAAGAGTCAGCAGACCAAATAGCAGCCCAGCACCTCAAGATTGGACAAACGGCGGGACGGGTCCCACTACCCAGACTGTCAAGCCAAAGATCAGTTGAGGATGGTCTTCTCTTCACCCCTTTCAACCTGTCAGAACTGAACCTGGACATAAACAACCTGTTAAAGATCGAAAGAAAGATGTATGCAAGATTCTTAACTTCTTAGTATGTAATTACATATATTTAAACGCACCTTTGTTTAAAAATGGTATTTTTGCTGTAGGATGCAATTGAAAAATAAACAAAATTGAAATTGAAATTAAAGAAAGGGAAAACCCCAGAGATAGACGACATCAGAAGGGAGCAGATCAAACGCTTTGGCCTAGTTGCAAGGACTTGATTACTGCAGCTAGTTAATCAGTGTTCACTCAAGCATGGTATGCCGGCCGATTGGAGAAAGAAACAGGTTGTTGCTCTCCTTAAACCCGGCAAGGATCCCGACGAAGCCAAAAGTCACCGCCCGATAGCACTGCTGTGCACACTATACAAGCTGTTCGAAAGACTTATCCTCCAGCGCATAGCACCGTCAGTCGACCAAAAGCTGATCCCTGAACAGGCTATTTTTAGAGCTGGTAAGTCGCGTACAAGCCAGGTTCTGAACCTCACGGAACACACTGAGAACGGCTTCGAAGCTTGTTTGGCTACGGGTGTGTTTTTTTAAGACCTGTCAGCTCCATACAACACAGTCAACCACCGTAAGCTCATCCAACAACTGTTTGACCTGTCCGGGGACTACCATCTTACTCAAATGGCGATGTTGCGGAACAGAAGGTTTATTGTCACCTTCTAAGGAAAAAGAAGCAGATGGCGCGACCAAAAAAATGGGCTGCTGCAGGGAAGTGTGCTGTCTCGGTTGTTATTCAACATCTACACCAACGACTAGCCAATCTTCGAAAACTTGCGACATTTCCTCTTCCCGGATGATCTGGCACTGGCAGCCCAAGCTAAGAAATTTAAAACGATGGTAGCCGATCTAACACGTGCCCTCGAAAGTCTCTCGGTGTTCTATAGCACAAACCACCTGCAACCGAACCCAGCAAAGACTCAGGTCTGCGCATTCCACCTCAACAACCGCAAGGCAACAGAGAAGCTGAACATCACTTGGCAGGGCAACCAGATGGAACATACTTTCACCCCGGTGTATCTGGGAGTAACGCTTGATCGCACTATATCGCTCAAAAGCCACTGTCAAAAGAGCAAGCTCAAAGTCTTCGCGATGAACAACCTGTTGCGACGCATTATGGGCACAACGCGGGGCGCTCACGCGCACACACTGAGAACCACTGCCTTGGCTTGGAAAAACGAGAGGAACAACTCCCTCCGGGCCAAAACATGGGCTGGCAGCTGTGGAAAACCTTGACCCGGCTGAGATCATGCGTCGGGCGCACCAAAGACAACATGCAACGCTTGGGCATCCTATCTGAGGATGCAAGCACAAGCTGCCCTTGCGGTGTCCCTCAAACTTCCGGCCACTTACTATCGTGCCCGCTGTGTCCGACTTCCTGCACATACGCCGACCTTCTGTAGGCTAATGACAAAGCCATCGCGATGGCTGAATACTGGAAGGATCTACTTTGATCCTCCCTACAAGTTTCCACACGAAGAGGAAGAAGAAGATTATGTTTTAAACAATCAGCAGATAGAAAGGGCACACAAATCAGAGACCTTGAAATTATTTTGGATAGCAAACTTACTTTTGTACCCCATTACGAACAAATTACTTTAAAGGCTACCAAAATGCTAGGATTTGTTTATCGTGCGTCCAAACCACTGCGGTCTTCCCATGGATTTAAACAGCTTTACTTTACCTACATCCGCAGTGTGTTAGAGTACGCCTCACCTGTCTGGTCTTCAGTATACCCGACACACAGCGATCGACTGGAGTCCGTGCAGAAGAGATTTATCAGGCAGCTCGGTTACCGTAACCTCAGTGGCAGGGACAGTTTTCACGACCATAGCTTGGTGTCGTTGGTGGACAGAAGATTATCGTCGTCGTCGCCCCAGTGCGCGCACGCCGGCCAGGACGTGTGCCTGCAGTGCTGCACCATGCGCGCACGCGCACCAATTACGCCTCATACTCACCCTTAAATAGGAGCATCAATATTTATGAGGAGCGTCTCTGGAGCTTGATATATTTATATTCAATCGCTGCCCTTACTTTTTGTCGGAAGTTAGGAAATATTCGACTTCGTCACCCTTCCCAACTTAGTTACTATATAGTAATCAAAAAATCAAATCAAATAAAAATCAATATTGATTTTCTCATAATATTAACTTAGAATTTACTATTTCCCATCGAACCTCGTTCCCACATATACACACACTCACACACTTTCATAAACCATCCAATCAGCAGTTCACCATATTGTCAGACCAGTTTAAACTAAGTTTTAACTTATTATTGCTTTACTTTACTTTCTTATTCTTATAGATGGGTTCTTATATTCCTATTTTATCTTTGTATTGTTTCGTGATTGGCATTTAAAATTTTCTTTTGCGAATTAATTAATATTGTGTGTTAATTGCTGTGAAACGTAAATAAATAAATAAATCAGGGACAGTCCATCTCCTTTTCCAGTTAGATATACACAGTCAGGTCATAAGTTCTGTCACACAATAAAAACTTTTGAATTTAGCACGCTGGCCACAAAAAAGTTTATTGAATTCGAATTTCGAATTTTTCATGTAAATAAAAATGTGTACTTTTTAGAATTTTCCTCATTTTTAATTATGGAGTGGACACTTAAAGAAGACCGTGTCGCAGTTATTGCGTTGCATCGTTGCGGTTACGCGCCAATTCAGATTTTCGACTTACTGAAAAATTTGAATATAACCAAAAGATTCGTTTATCGTACCATAAAACGATACAATGAAGACTCTAGTGTAGATGACAGGTCCAGAAGTGGTCGCCCTCGCTCTGTTAGGACTCCAGCAGTGATAAAAGCTGTGAAGGCGCGAATTCACAGAAATCCCATACGTAAGCAAAAACTGTTGGCCCTTCAGATGGGGTTAAGCAGGACCACGGTGAAAAGGGTGTTAAATGAAGACTTAGGGCTTAGGGCATATCGAAGAAAAACAGGACATCGTTTGGACGCTCGTTTAATGGATGCCGCACTTTGTTGAAGCGGTACGTGGGAAAAAAGCATCGGGAAATTCTTTTTTCGGATGAAAAAATTTTCACCGTGGAAGAGAGCTACAACAAACAAAATGATAAGGTGTACGCACACAGCAGTGAAGAAGCGAGCAACTGTATTCCGCGTGTCCAACGAGGTCATTTTCCATCCTCGCTCATGGTTTGGTTGGGAGTCTCTTATTGGGGCTTAACTGAGGTACATTTTTGTGAGAAAGGCGTAAAAACGAATGCAGTTGTGTATCAAAATACAGTCCTCAAGAACCTTGTGGACCCTGTTTCTCATACCATGTTTAATAACAGGCACTGGGTATTCCAACAAGATTCTGCGCCAGCTCATAGAGCGAAAATCACACAAGACTGGCTGGCGGCGCGTGAAATCGACTTCATCCGGCACGAAGACTGGCCCTCCTCCAGTCCAGATTTGAGTCCGTTAGATTACAAGATATGGCAACACTTGGAGGAAAAGGCCTGCTCAAAGCCTCATCCTGATTTGGAGTCACTCAAGGCATCCTTGATTAAGGCAGCCGCCTATATTGACATGGTCCTCGTTCGTGCTGCGATAGACGACTGGCCGCGCAGAATAAAGGCCTGTATTCAAAATCGCGGGGGTCATTTTGAATAAACTTTATTACCATAAGAATCAATGTTTTATTAAGTTCATTTTGCTATATAAATGTTTACATAAATAATAAACATGTCTAAATTATTTCATATTGCACATGTGACAGAACTTATGACCTGACTATGTATATATATATAATGGTTTGCTGGAAGAAATCTTTTTAAGAGATAAGCTCGCCTTCGTACATGTTTTTTGTATTTATAAGTCACAATAAAGAAATAACGAAATTACGAAATGATGACCCCTAGGAACAATTTGTTCATGCCTCCAAAATCTTCTTAGATCCTATAACCGAGCCCCGCTAAAGCAAATTTCGTTTCGCGGGACTTAGCACAAGGACTATGCAATAAGCATGCTTATACTGATAAGATAATGCTGTATGTGAGTGTATCTAATCTTATGCGCGTTCACAATTGTCAATAAGATTCTGAGGTTTGAAATTTCGATTTCACCGCGATGATGACGAGTTTGACCTATGTACTTCCGACGATTACTGGGTATGCACTACTAGTATGCGTACAGTAGCTATATACTTCGGCTACTGGGTAGTCTTTTAAATAGGTCATTTTGATGACTGAGATGTGGAGATTTATGGGGACGGGGCGGACTAAGTAGAATTTCTTGGTGTCATCATCTTCCAAGCATCCTGACGGGCGTTTTTCCAAAGAACTGGTTAGAGTTAATTGCCTTTTACAAACTTATACCATAATCAGTTAAAGTTATTGACTCATTAGTTCAGTTGATCGTATTTGATTTAATTCAATTTTTTCCTTGTATATGAGACTTAAGTAAGTGTTTGACTTGTAAAAGTGCATTATTTTGCCAATTTGCAATAAATGATTTGAGTTTGACTTTAAGAGGCGATACTCGGAAAGTGAGTATGTGTGGAAGGCGATGTGATTCGCATAGAGATATTTTTTGAGTACGTGGTGAGAGTCCCCGTCTCTGTCCAAACTGTGTAAGATGATTAACGTGTACAAAAATAGATAAAATAAATAAAGAAGAATGGAGACAAAATTAACAATTGTTGTGAGTTGTCTAAGTCCCGTATGTGTTTTTGTACACCGGCTCATATCGACGATAGTTGTCTAACAATACAACCCTGTCAAGCCTGACGGATACTATGAGGACTACAAAATGTGAATTGAATGCATCCAAAATCGCACGGCGAGTTTCATAATAATATGACACGAGAGTTTTAATGCCTAATTATGTACAGTACATACACTAGTTTATCTACGCACATGTCATAAGCTCTCTTTAATGTGTTCAGGAACCGCATGTTCGACCGGCATGGTGGCATTGATAATTCCTTTGCACTTGTTTAGCTTGTTCAGTAGTACCAACTTCACAAACAAAGTAGTGGCGGCATGCAGGCGGGCGTCGGCTTTCGAAATTTGAATGTCATAATATATAGAAAAATTCCTAAAAAAGTCATAATGTTTAATTTTTCAGATACGAAATGAGTTTTTACCAAGTAGTTTAACATTATGCTGATCGTAACGTGTGGTTTTTGTATGCAGTAAAGAGGGTTTATGATACGTGTGTAGATGAAATAAAAAAGGGTTCACCGATGTCATATTTTAACGGTGTTCAGTTTTTTAGAACAAAAATTGTTTATTATTTTTAGAATGAGTATTTAGTTGTTTTCCAGTCATCTTCTGTACAGAACAGACTCTCGCTACATTTTCGATGGTATTAGGCAAAGTAAAGCTAAAAATGCCTTCTTTTGTCAATATTACAATAAATATGTTCTTTATATTGAAAAAAGTTAATCAATGTGCACACTAGCCTCCTTTGAAAAAATAAATAATATTGTGTGTGTTTAATATTTGTGCTTCGGAACGCACCTCCTCTTGTTGCGCGACTCGGAACGGAAACAGAACCGCAGCTGTCACTCGTACCGGAACGAGATGTAAAATTGGAGGTTATCTTTCTCTTGGTCTGTCTCATCGGGAGAATAACATGGCGGCTCGGGCCCCGTGAAATTGATGGTATTTCGGTGTACCAATTATCATACAGGCATCGGGCCTGGTCAGAGTGTAAATCTGCATCGTCGGGAAATAAGTAGATTCACGTCATCGGTTGAGTGATTTGTGTTGTGAAGCACATAGTCGTATTCGGACGGCGACTCCACGTCAGCAGGCAGCACGACAGCGAAACGACGGCAAGGATTCAATCCATATCCTATCCCAACTGTGCCCCCTTTCCCGAATTCCTGTCTCGAATCGAGCCTACGATCTCCTGTCTACGGTGACAAGGTAATAAACAAATTCATCAATTCTTTTCTCTCACGTGGCAAACGCACAACCCCTCAGGATTCCACGCCGTTCGGTGAGGCGTGGAATTAAACAGTGTGCAATGTAACCTTGTAACGACGTTGCTGAATTTTGATGAAGTGTCCATTGGAATTGGGACCTGTTACAATGGCTTTAGTTTAGCTTATCGATCATGACTTCATGAGTGTCAGCATACATTCGTGAATGTACAAACGTAATCGGATTGTTTTTTCTCTATAGAAAAGTCACGTTATCAAAAAATCAGTTAATCACTATAAAAAAATTACAATTTCGCACCGGATTAGAATTTAAATAGGTACTACATGACCAACATAACTAGACGCATGAGAGCTAAAAGTTCATTGGAATAACGGAGGGAATACCGGAACGGTGATTCATACCATATAGTTTAAGCTTAGTATATGCTACAGATACGTACGTATGCTTACGTATTATAGGAGGGGTACAAGCGCCGAAACCGCAGTCCTGCCATGCGCCTAATTGTTGTGGTCGCTAATACCTTGTCGCTAGTAGTGGTTATTTATTTAACAGGTATAAAACATATTAGTTGCTTTGCAGATTTAGTTGATTTTTATTTTAAAAGTGAGCTGAAGGTGATTTCTCGGGCTGCCCACCCTTAAGATTTGTCACAGATACCTAACCTTACCCTCCTGGTGAGGGTAGGAGTAACGGACCTAAAGTTTAATAACCCAGATGAATTAATACCGGAGTGAGGACACCTGCTGCCGTTTCTGAACAAAACAAGTCTGTCTTCGGGCGACACGGTTCTGCGGTTCTACGTGAAGACGGAGGTAACGTTAAAACTCCTACTACAGTCTAACTTTTTATCAGCTGCAGTAAAATGACATTTTGTGGGCTGCCGTTTTTTTAAGAATAATGAATAAGGATGTAGCTAAATGAGTGAGTGAATCATTCAATAAATGAATGATCAGTTTGGTTTTGTTTTTGAGATTTAATATTAAGTTGTAATGTATTTTTTTATTCTATTATTATTACTATAGTAGAGGATTGATCTTTTTTAGTGGAAGTATAGGGAGTGTGATGTTCAATATTGTTAAAAGGCGGCCAAGCGTCATCGTAGCACCGTAACTAAAAACCAGTACTACCAACTTGAGAGAGCGTTTTTATGAGCGATATCTTGTATATGTGTAAAAGGATCAACGTTTATACAACCTTTTGTTTACATGAATAATAAATAGAATTAAGTATGATCATTATGAGTCAGTTATGGAAAGATTAGATCTTCTTCACATCCCTATTGAGATTAGGCTGTCAACATTATTTTACGGAATGACATTTAGAAACGTCAGTTTACTGCAGCTGATAAAAAGTTAGACTTTAGGTTAAAAGTTTGCTAAATGAACACGCCGCAAGTGCGTATTAAGTACTATAAAATGATTGTATTGCGCTTTGTAATTACGTGGCGCTATAAATTTTGGGGTTCGATTTTAGTGACTTTAATATTAAATCGCGTTTAATCTGTTAGGACTGAAACTAAACCACCTGTTTCTAGAAAGTTTGTGCCCTAATATCATCTGATAGGTGATTTTGAGTAACGCATAGTACCTGACACGTAGGCGCTTGGTAGGATGGCAGGGCCTCTGAATTGCATCCATCTACCTACACCAAATAATGGTATTAGCTGTTCCGACCTACTTACTAAATTAGTACCTCATTCGATTATAATTTTTACTATTTCCCTAACCTAACCCAGGTAAACCAAAATTAGCTATCTTCTTATTTTGTTCGATGGCGTGCTAAACCTCCTTTTGATGCAAATTTTGTCAAAGGATTTGCTAACTTACTTACGCGCTGCTCGAATTAAAGAAATACACAGATGTGAAGACTGCTCTCTCAGCATATTATGCCTATGCTCACGCGTGGCTACAATATGGTATAGTGGTACGGGGAAACAGTACCAAGGTACCAAACTTGTTTTTATTACAAAAGAAATGCGTCAGAATAATTGCTAATATAGACAATATGACTAACTGCAAGCCCTATTTTAAACAATATAAAATACTTACACTAACTTCTATCTATATATTAGAAATCAGCAACTTTGTAAAAAAATACTTACATATTTTCCCAAAATATTTCCGTCCAAATAATTTAAGACCTAAAAGCTACTTATCCTGTCCCCAGATAAAACTTAAAATGGTACAATGTGGTCCCTTTACCATGGCTACAAAAATATATAATAATTTACCCAAAAATCTCCAGGAAATGGAAGATTTAACAAAATTTAAAAAACTTCTAAAATGTTACCTCGCCGAAAAATGCTACTACGTGCTGCAGGAATTCTTCGATGATAAAAATTATTAGGAAAATAAATTTAGTCTCTTTAACCTGTGAACAGCTGATCGGGTCAATGTAAAAGTTATGTGTATGTGTAGATAAATTTGTCATACCCTGTCAGGGTGCATGTACCTTACATACATTTTCCACCTGTAGTGTGTATTGTACATGTTATATGCAAATAAATGAATATGAATATGAATATGAATATGAATAACATTCGTTATCGTTATTTGTATAGAAATCTTTCTGTTATACTTAGTTTGATTACTAATAACCTTAATGAAAAAATCACTTCCGCAGTTATCACAACTTCGTCTGCTTGTTGACGGTGCAGAAGAGGAACCTTTTGTTTCCACAAATGACTGTCTAGAATTTGCTCTGCTCTTAAACAAGGCGCTTTCATGAAAGTACTTTTGAAGATGCGATTTTGTCCTCCTAGTAATAAGATTCAGCATTTTGAATGAAAGCGACAAATCCAGGTCGGCGAAAAATAATAAAGGAAGACGAATGAATTTTATGTTTGATAATTGATTTCGTCAGCTCCTTTTCAGTTCTGTAATATTTTTTCATAGTATACTTTTTTTTTAATACTTATTTTGTATTTCTGTTTTTTTTTGCACTCATCTTATCACAGAAGAATCCATTAGGACAAATTGCACTCTTTTGGGATTTTTTAGATATTTAGAAATCAACTTTAATCAATAATGTATGCTGATCGCTGCAATAAATATGAATATAAATAATTCGGTGTGAGAGTAATTCAATAAATTCCAATCTTACCCTCTTTGCGAGTAACAAATCACACGATTACGAATGAAATTCGATGTAAGAGGGCGCTTCTTATCTGACGTGCAGGGAAATGGATCCAGTTGAATACGACAAACCAATCGAAATGGGGTACTTTCAGAGTAGGCTTTTTTCAAAATCCTACAGATATCCTTAATATAACGCCAACGGAAAAAATGGTAGGGGCCTATATAACGCTGCTGACTACCATTTTTTCCTTTGGCGCATGATTAATGTCGTAAATATGGGTAGACGATACCTAAACAAACAAAACATGTTCGGTAATATGGTCCCTAAAGTGTCACGTTTGGTAATTGGAATTAAAGAACTAATGGTCTCAAATATTTATCTGTACTTAGGGCTCAAGGTAGGGCCGTACTACTGTTGTATTTTGAAAACGCCTGCTCTGAAAGTATCTCATTGGAGCATCGGCCAGTGGAGAATTTCTTAAAGTAACAAGAATCAATTTTAGAACTGTTACAGTAAAAAGAAAGAGTGTGCTTTAGACCACACAACTGAAGTAAAACTTCTTTAGCTCTAATGCTTCAAAAATACATCTCCTGCACTGTGTCTGGCTATGAGAGGAAGAGAGAAAGAAAATGCGCGCGCGCACCTCTCGTTCGCCTCGCCCGATCACACTTTTTGTCACGCTCTCGTCACGCATTCGCCAGCTTACTCCCCAAGTCAAGCGTGCGTATAGAAGTTTTACTTAAAAAAACATAATACAGATACTTTCACTGACATTGGCGCCTGGTGCTCTGTGTGCGTTTGCTTGTAAATATGCAGATTTTTTTTTTATGTGGAAGTGTCGTATTATTCCAGCAAGTCAGTCGCATGCACTCAGTCGTCGCCGCGCGCCAAGATGAGGTTATGTCTAAGTACAATATATGTGATATTTGGGGTTTCGTACCCGAGGGGTCCAAACGGGACCGTATTGCTAAGCCTCCGCCGTCCGTCTGTCTGTCTGTCTGTCTGTCCTCCATCTTGTGTATATTTCCTGTTGCCGCTACAGCAACAACTAATGACACACACGATATTTTATAAGAGGGGGTCGTGTTTAAACACCTCCCGCGATATAACAAACCACACCATGATTCAAAGATGATCGTTAATTTTGCAGCTTATTACATGGTTGTGATTGCGCAATAGGTTTGATATCGGTTGCGCATTCTCCAAGTTCTGGGTCCCCATCCGCGATCGTACATAATATTATATTAATTTAGTTTTGTTTTATTATTTTAGTGCTTATGTTTAATTGTATGTTTACCGACTTATTCATAAAACTCATCAAAACTATGATAGCTAAAATGTGCTTAGTCCTTTTCTCACAAACACGAACTTCAAAGTGACAGACAAAGACAAATGAGTTATAACGGCATTATAGTTAAAATAGGTTTATAAGACGTTTATGAATAAGGCGGTTAGTGTTTATGTTTAATTGTACGAATCTCTTCCTGTGCAAGTCCGCTCTGCCCTTGACCAATTTTTACTAAAGCAAACAAACATAGCATCACGCCTTTGGATGGAAAACAGAGTGGCGGATGCACAGTCACGTTTAGCCAGTAATTGTACTCCACTTTGCGTGACAGGGGGCTAGCCAATCTCCGCAACTGTGGAGATCAAGGTTTTAGCTTGTCCATTCGTAAGAAAATAATATGGGACTTTGAAGCTGCTGCCAATTCCAACTTCTTAAATTGTAAATTGTTGTTTTAAAAAATGGGCGGCAGCAATGATCAGATTTTAGTCACAATGATAAATGGTTTAGGTTGATTAGAATCGGACTCGTCGAAAGACTGCACCGGACTAATCTTGCTCTAAGCTTGGAATGCGATTTCGTGATATTTTTAAAAGCACGTTTACACAGCGCTAAGGTTTTTGTGGTATAGATACGTATCGAACTAAAACGAAGACTATTTTAAAAGCTTTTATTTTACTTGCGATGTTTGTAGACTGAAATTTCACAAAGACAAAGCAATATTTTCATAACAAAGAGCTGTTCTGAGCCATATGATGGAGCCAGAAGGTGGCCATAGCAACTCTGTAAGAAAACGACGCAATCCTGTCAAGTTTAGGCTTATTTAATTCTTCTTGACAAGTACTCTAAAGCGAATTATTTTTAAATGACAACTTCAGAGTTTTTTAATCCCTGACAGCGATGTGGTGACAATTTTCTTAATTATTATTCGATGTCTATATATCATATCTGTAAAAATAGCTCTTTAAAGCCCCATTCTAAAGTTATAGGGTCAAATCACTAGGAGGTCTCCTTATTCAAGAACTAGACTTCTAACTTACCGGGTTAACGACCCGTCAACAATAACGGTTTAAATGATTTGAATGGGCTAGGATACATTTAAATATAATAACACATCGATAACTAAAAAAGTAAAAAAATAAAAAGTAAAAAAAAACATTTAAAAAAGGTTTTATTTCAATGCTCCAAAAAGAAGAAAATAAGCCTTTGATTGAATCAAACCCATCAATAAATACATCACAAGAGATTTACTTGTGTAGATGTAGTCACATAACTGCATTTAAATTAAGCTTTTTTATTGATTTTTTCACTTTTAATTTATTTAATTTTCACCTAAGCTACAGCTTGAAGGCCTTAAACTCGACCCTCGCGATGGTCCGCGGGAGCCTTGTGCGGACACAAGGCTCCCGCGATTATTACACATAAGATTATTTTCGCGTAACGGGAGGATCGAGCTTACGGCAGAAGCGACGGTCGAGCTTTGCCGCAGTGTTTTGTCCTACAAGATTCCTTCGTTCAATGTTATTTCACGCTTGGCCACATCACGAAGTGATAAATTATATGACCTGGTCATGACAGACACATAATAGTCACCATCGGATTTACTCTAAGGCCTAATGATTTCTTCTAACAAATATCTCGCATTAGTCTGTACACGTACAAAATAATCAATACTGTAGAGCCAGCGTCGGAGTTGCTCCTTTAGAACCGCAAATGGCACACAACACGTCATCTCGAGATTGACGACAATCACAAGGGTATATCCGGTATATTTGAGTTATTGATAAGACAAACCACCGCTTTACGATATAAGTTCTTAAGAGGCTTGATACATGGTTCAAAGTAATTAAGGTGTCGCTTACCTGGAACGCAGCTGTAGCCTGAAACTGATCGTGTTAGCACTGAGCAATCAGCGGCGACATGTTGTGGGAATGCACTCTCAGATATACCTTGTGCGATGAATATGATAGTAGGTGCATATGAACTTTAGGCACTGCAATCTGGAATGCTGATTTCGCACATTTAATTATTACTTGTAATGTCATCGATTCAGCAACGCATTAGGAAATCACTGATAATGTCATCGCGAACTGTCAAAGGTAAATAATTTCGACGAATGGCACCATCATATAAGCTACCACAACATAACGTAGCATCACGTATTTGTTTGTGTTTGAATTGTGCCCACGTTAAGCCAGTTATGATAAACTCCATTCTGCGTGAGAAGGGGGTTGGCTCATCGCCGCACCTAAGAAGATTAAAGGGTTCCTTACGATGATTTTAAAACGTCCGTATAAAGTACTTAAGATAAATTAATCATATCACTGTTACATGATCATCACTTGATTCAAACACGTATCTCCTGTGCGAGACCACTCCACTTGACCACGGAGCCTTAAAAAAATGAAGATGGTAAAAAGTTATTCCCATTTCAGGGATATAAAAGGGTGAAAGCGTTCTATATGTCCTATTCTTCTTTGATCTTTGAGCTAGAACTTGATTCTTGGACCTTTATGATCTGATTAGGGCTCGTAAAGCACTCTTCTAAACTGTGGTCGGAATATATTGGAGCGCAGCGAAAGTAAAAGTATGGACATGACTTTTTGGTATGGTTTCACTAGGGGTAAATCGACTACGGATGCAGGTATCACCCTTGTATCTCATATTTATTCTGCATGGGAGGCCGCACAGGATGCTATCGGAGTTTTTTGCGACCTGTCAAAGGCGTTTGATTGTGTTGATCATAATACGCTATTAATTAACTTAAATCATTACGGAGTTAGAAATAAAGCGTTGGATCTACTAAGATCATACCTAAGCAATAGAATTCAAAAGGAAGAAGTTAACGGCATAAAATCTGATGGATCGGGTGTTACAATTGGCGTTCCACAAGGTTCCATATTAGGCCCTTTCTTATTCCTGGTATATATTAATGATCTGCCTTTCATGGTGGAGAAATTAACTGACATAGTGTTGTTTGCTGATGATACTTCAATGGTCTTCAAAATTGAAAGACAAAAAGGAGATTTTGATGATGTTAATGGTTTATTGTCTTTAACCTTGAATTGGTTCACAGTTAATAATTTATTGTTAAACGCTGGTAAAACCAAGTGTATCAAATTCTCACTTCCAAATGTCAGGCAAGTTGAGACCAGTTTAGTGTTAGACAACAGCACGTTAGAATTGGTAAATGATACGAAGTTTCTTGGAATAACCATTGATAGCAAATTGCAGTAGGGACCCCACATAGATAAATTGGCTGGTAAATTAAGTTCTGCGGCTTACGCTATTAGGAACATCAGACAAAGCACGGATGTGGCTACATCTAGGCTAGTATATTTTAGTTACTTTCATAGTGTGATGTCCTATGGTATCTTGTTGTGGGGGAAAGCAGCGGATATTCAAACTATTTTTATTTTACAGAAAAGAGCTATTCGAGCAATTTATAATTTAAAACGAACAGACTCCTTAAGAGAGCTTTTTAAAGAAATTGACATACCTACTAACAGTAGCTAGTCAATTTATTTTCGAAAATATAATGTATGTACGCAAGAACCTTACAACATTTTCCAAACTTAGCGACAGCTGTAATGTTAACCTAAGAAATAATCACAGACTATGTAAGCCCCGTTTTAGACTCGCGAAGGTTAGCAATTCTTTCAAGGGTCAGTGCATTCTCTACTACAATAAGATTCCTCTGGAGATTTTGAAATTGCCATTTGAGCAATTTAAAAAGCATGTTAAAGCGACTTTGTCGAAAAAGGGATATTACATTGTTCAAGATTACTTAAATGACAGGACTGTATGGGGTTAATCTGGCTCAACACAGACCTTGCTGTTAATAGTTTTGTAATTATTTATTCCTGCTTATTAATCATAACAATTAATTTTTTCATATTTGTATTAGTTAAGCACAACCTATTTTTAAAAGAGATCTAAAAATCAATCTGTGGGAGTTTCTACGCCCTTCTTCTCCGACAGTGGTCCAATGTAGAGAAGAGGCAAAAATGACGTTTGCTTAGTATATGTAAATATCTGCAGTAATAAAGTACTTTGACTATTTGACTATTTGACGATTTTAGCGGCACTCAATTTCAGGAATTTAATTAAATATTGGAACTTTACTATTTTCACAAATAAATACTTTAAAAAAGTTTTTTTTTTTAATAATTTTGTAATTCATAATTTTCTTTATTGCACACAAATCATACAGAAAACAAGAGTTACATAAAAAAGTGTACAAAGGCGAGCTTATCTCTAGTAAGAGATCTCTTCCAGCAAACCAGGTTAACATGGGAAAAGTTGATGGTTGAGCAGGGGTAGACCTATGTGTACAATATATAAAATAAATTATATATTAACTATAATAATATACATTAATATAGTTAATATATAATATACGTTACGATCAGCATAATGTTAAACTACTTGGTAAAAACTCATTTCGTATCTGAAAAATTACACATAATGACCATAATGTGTAGTTTTTCTACATTATATAATTATGACATTCAAATTTCGAACGCTCACTCTCGTGTGATATTATTATTAATGCTCTCCATTATGTAGCAGTCACATAAACTACTATTATGAAGACTTTGTGGAATAAATTCTTCGTTTTTGTCATTCCTGCTGATAACATTTTTGCAGGACTTATGTTAAAAAACATTTTTCCGTGTATGAAACAGGTAACTTATTTGGCGCACGGCAATCACCGGATAGCTTTAGAGATAAGATCGGAAAATCACAATGAAGATATTTTAACAGCAATTAAAATAAATATCTTCTTGACAAATCCTCATAGATTCCATTATTTAAGCAATATATCCAAACATGCTGTTGCCTTCACAGCCAACAATTACAAGATGGAGTTCTAGGCTAGAGGCACGGTTATATTATGCCAAATATTTTACAGAAATAAAGGACGTACTTTCTCAATACCATACCTCTGACGTTGTGTCAATTTCAAATGCATTTTTTTTCATTGATGCATAAGCGAATATTTTCAAAATTAATTTAAATCTATAGATGAAAATTACAGTATCATATAAAGAACTACAAAAAAGTAATCTGAATATAAGCGACTCTATATTAGCGTAAGTCCAACTCAGTATTTTTTAGAAACAATTAGACATAAGATAGAAAAAGTAATGTATAGAAATCCAGGTTTGTATCATTTGATCTTTTAATTCAATACCTCCGAGGAAAGTGTATTAGAAGAGACTTCAGATGAGGAATAAATTTCTGCTGGAGTAATTTTATGAGAAATCTAGGCTATATTTTTCTTACTGTCATGTAATAAAACGTCAGTTTAGATAATACGTACCTTTTTTAAAAAAAAACATTGTAACTGCCCACGATTACCTCATTTAAATCAAAAGTAATTTCGCAGTGAACTTATTTTGTAAATTTATTTGTGTATGAATTACAATTAAGTTTTATTTAACACGAAAGTTCCCAACACGGCTTGTCACCATAGGAGCTTCTGACTTCAACCCTCTAGAAAAAACAAAAAATACTAATAGAGGGAAAGAAAAAATACACATATGCACATATAACGTGATAACATTATTTTAAGATGAAAAACTTATCAAGTTAACCAAAGCTCTACAAAATATAAACAACGTTATCCTTGGCCTGAGCCAGACTAGAAGACTGGGCTTCAACATACAAGAATACAAATATTTTATCCTACAGCGGCTAGGTTTCTCAAATAGAGTCGCATTATTTCAAATTATGATTAACAACTTCCCCATGAGTATTCTACAAGTTTATGCGCCAACTGAAAACGCAAAAGAAGAACAAATAGAGTCATTCTACAAAACATTCAACGTAGCCAAAATGCAAACATGATAAAACTTGATAATAATGGGTGAATTTAACGCCAAAATAGGCTTTCCAATACAAGACAAATACTTTGTAATGGTTCAATTTGGATACGGACAAAGGAGCCCAAGAGGCAAAATACGCGTGAATTGCGCCTTGGACAACAAACTATTTATTAGAAACACTATCTTTAAGGATAAACCTTATCGGAAATGGACTTGGCAATCACCTGATGGCAAAACGATGAACGAGATCGATTTCATACAGTCCAACTTAGAGGTCAATCATGTTTTTTTGCCACAGACCATGTGATGTGATGGTGGTACTATCACTTAAATACAACACAGAAATTTAGATCCAAGTTTAGTTACAACAAAATGGTATTAAAACCATTGATGAAATAAAATCTATCTAGACTAACTTAATACAAGAAAAGGACATTTAATAATTTTGAAGAAGGACACAGTACAGACTTACTACAACAAAATAGAGAATAGTATAAACTGCAGTTTGTTTCGCACAAAAACCAGAACTACAAGAAATATTTTATGTGATGAAACAATGAACCTAATACAACAACGACAAAAATACAAAATATAAAACAAAGAACACCTGAAACAAGAAAAAGCTCTCTGAATTATACAAGCAACAAATAACCTCATATCCCCTAACTTGCTTACAGGTCTCCATAGACCGGTTTTCAAAAACGCGGACTTGCCGCCGGTCTTAATAGACCGAATGAATGAATTTCTTGCAATAGGGAGCGGTGTGACAAGGAGAATAATATTAATGCGTTACTTTATGAAGTGAGACGGGTATTAAACCCTTCAGACCGTATGCAATCATAAGTAAAAGTCAATGAACCGAACTTCTAAAGCAGCTTTTGTTAGCAGAACTTGCTGTGTCGCTCGTTGATGGCTGTGATGTTTTGAGTTTGTGGTGAAAAGTATTTAGTGTTCGTATTTAAATGATAGAATTGTAACTAATTAGCATTTATAACCACTCCTTTTCGTTTTTTGCGTTGGGGTTTGTAATAATATTGATGATCTAAACTTGTGCGGTAAATTTCCTTACTTTCAGATTACATTAATTGACACCACCTATACTACTGAACTGATCTTGGTTTATGTTACATCAATATAAAGGAAATGTAATTTTGTTATAAATATATATAGATTGTTTCTTACAATTTAGTAGTAGTAGTGATTTAGAGGCTAGAACCCAGCGCGGGGCACCCGGCATGCTACCCGCGAAGCGCGCGATTTGTGCCAAAGTAAGAGGCCCTAAATACGAGTTTGACGCAAAAAGCAAGGAAAGGGATAAAAAGAGACTGCAAAAGACCTTAAATGAAGACAATAGTAAAACATATAAAATCAAGAATAATAACCCTGGACACCATTTACACACATTGATCTAGCCCCATACTAGGATTCCCTGTATCTTGGGTACTAGTCAACAATACAAATACTTATATAGATAAATATTATACTTAGTTAGATAAAAAACCATGAATAGGTTACAAACATCCGTTCTCATCAAACAAATATTTGCCCCCACCGGGACTCGAACCCGGGACCCTTGGTTTTGTAGGCAGCGTCACTGCCGACTCGGCCATTCGGGTCGTCGCAGAAGCGTGAAACATGCATATAAAGAACTAACAACATATTCAAAAAATACAGCAAACCGAAAAGTCATCCTATTAAATGCGATAAAATTCTATCAACAACTTTACAGCAAAGAATCCCAAAATTCTGAAGATATCTATGACTCTACGAATACTATATGAAACCATATGTACCTGAAACAAAACGGAAATTATCAAGCAAATCCAACGACTCAAATTACAAAAAAGTCCCGGAACAGATCGCATGACAAATTAGGCAATAAAAGCTGCTCTACATGTACTGGTTGAACCTCTGGCTCACTTATTTAATTGCATAGCATGAGCAGGAAAATTACTTTGGCAATGGACGGAATCAAACATAATATTGCTCTACAAAAAAGGAAACCCTAAGGATGTCTCTAACTACCCCCCGATCAGTATACTATTCAAAATTTTTTCTTCTTGTATTTTCTTGTATGAGAAACACCACCCAATAGGTTTCCGCAGAGGTTTCTCTACTATGGACCACATACATGTTGTAGGCAAGTGATAGAAAAAAAAAACAAACAACTTCACGTGGACAGAGGCGTTCGACTCTTTAGCACACAATGCTGTATGGAAAGCTCTAGCTGAAAACAAAGTGCACCACAAATATATAAACATATTGAAATACATATACCAAAGAAGTACTAGTAGAGTAAAACTTGAGACTGTGGGTCCAAAAATAGAAATTCAAACAGGTGTTGGACAGGGAGACCCAATCTCCCCAAGTTATGCATATCTGTACTTAAGGAGACGGTAATTAAAAATATGCAATGGAAGAGAGTTGACATTCTAATAAATGAAAATCACCTCAGTTATCTACGGTTTGCCAACAACCTAGTATTATTCTCAGAAAATAGCGATGATATGAAATATATGATTAAGACTCTATACATATCGCCAGTAAATAAATAGGAATAGAAATGAATCTTTCAAAGGCAAAAATTATGTCAAACGCTGAAAAAACACCCATATGAATAAATAAGGACTAATAAGAATATGTCGACTCATAAATATATCTAGGAAAATAAATAAAGATAAAGATAAAGTTTATTCGTAATTTCCAATATGTTTACTTATAGATTACAGTGAAATTGTTGTACACGGTGTCATCAATATAATTTCGACTTCAAATCCCTTAACTAGGTAATGAACCTGTATCTTAGGTATTTTGGGTCTTACGGTTGTCAGAATTTATCAAACAACAATAACAATGTAGGTAATCAGAAAAAATGATTAGGTTATTTATTTTTATTTTGACTTACATAAATAAAATAATATAATTATAAGACAACAGCAACTTAACAGAAGTCAACAGAAGAATAAACAACACTTGGAAAAGATTCAGGTCCCTGAACGAAATTTTTAACGTAGCAACCTGACACCCTCTCAGAAAAAAATCGTGATGGACTCCTGCATTTTACCCTGCCTAACTTATAGAGCACAGACATGGATTTTTACTAAAGAGGTTAAAGAATAACTTCACACATGTCAAAAGGCCACGGAACGTAGTCTGACAGGAACAAGAAAACTTCAAAAAATTAGAAGCGGCGCGATCAGAAAGGATACAAAGATTTACGCAGGACGCACTACCAGGAGCATGCCCTTAAATTAGAATGGAAATTGGCTGGGCATATCACAAGCTAGATAACGACCCTGGAGATAACTTAGTTAAGTGGACCGCCAGGATCTAGGAAAGTAGAAAAACGTTACAAAATCTGGGACGATGAAATATAAGAGACATCCCAAGACTGGGATAAGTGGCTTTCTCTGGAGGAGACCTACACCCTAAAAGGGGGACTCGTAGACGCACGTAACCTCAACATCACCAAGTGAAGGGTTAATTATTTTACCGAAGAGGTCACGTGTACCATAGGTCGAGGACAGGAACGCTGGAAGCGCGACATCTGATATATTTCGGATCCCCAGGCCACCGTGTCTTATAGGCAGGCATGCCTGCGTCCAGCTATTGTCATCGAAACTGCAATTTAGGATGTCTGTTAGGGTTTTTTGTATGAGGTGATCGAGAAATAAAAGGGAAGAAGGGTATTTCCATAGTGGGGCGCAGCGGAGGACATACGTCAATTTAGGCACAAAGAGGCAGAAGCGGATGATTGTAAGGGCGATGTGGGGGTTCAGATTTGTCAGTCTGTCAAAAGTCTCCTCGAATTTGGAAATTTGCTCAGTTATATAGCTGGGGACTGGAGATATATTATGGAGATATATTATATTATGGAGATATATTATATCCTCTAGGATTGGAGACCCCAGGAGGCGAAGTGATTGTTCGCTAAGAATTTTGATGCCAGGTGCTAAATTGTAAAATTCTTGTTCAATAATTATTCTTTGAGATGATTGTAGGTTTTCCGGTAAATAAAGCTTGCACTTGGAATAATTTAGGTCCAGACCTATCTTGCCAAATTCAGTTTTCAATGTTTTTAAATCTTCAAGTACAGTTTTTGCGTCACCTCCCAGGGTACCGTCGTCGAGGTACCATACGTTGAATTTTGAATTTAGGCTTGTTATGGCCGGATGGATTGCCAAACTGAAGATGGCCGGTCCGAGTGGGTCACCCTGCTGGCAGCCAACTGCTGAGTGTAAGAGATAATTACTGTATAATAATTTTGATTTTTTACTGTAGCATTGCCAAATTTATTTGTATATGGACGGGGTGTGTAAGCAGCAAGCAGGGCTTGTGTAAGCAGGGCACCCCTATCTACCGAATTGAATGCATTTTGGACGTCTACTTTCAACAGCACCTCGCCTCCCTGATTGGCAAGAAAGGTCCGAGCCGCGTGAACAGCGGCCTAACATCCTCTCCTGCTGCCAAAGCCCATCTGCGTCGGTTGAAATAAGTGCCCAAGATCTGGTAAAATATATCTGCAACAGATCTTGGATACTATCCGCCTGATAGTGTTACCGACAGCGATGGGCCTTATACCCCCTTATTTTTGAGGGCACATAGGTTCGCTCCGTAGAGCAGATCTGTGATGCCCTCGTACACCCCGCCGGAGAGCATCAAGTTGACAAGCTCGGTGATGTCTGTCAGGAGGGTCTGTCCTGCGTCCCCGACGACGCCACACAGCATTTCTATGCAGCTTAGAGAAAGCATTTTTCTCCGGCACAAATAATCTTTATAAATCGCGTTTGAACTGGTGAAAGTCTGAAATAGCGCCCTGGCTAAACATATTTTGGTCGCACTCTATAAAACCGCATGAATCATTTTGCTACGAGTATATACACTGCAATTGCAGACATCAGGGGCCCATAAAACAAAACGTGACAGGTGTACCCAACAAAGTTGGAGTAGCTTCGGAGATAAGGGACCCCTCCCTTATCTCCGAAGCTATTATATATATTGGCATTTTTACCTATTTCTTCAATATTCTTTGAACGAAGTGGTTAAGGTTCATGAAAATAAAAAATGAAAATATATTTCATTTTAATAAATATATTTCTTCGTAACAAGCCCTTTCATTCATTTCATATCACACGATACAGTTTGAAAATAAATGTTTAAATTTTCTGATATGTTCCCCAATTGTGCCCCTATTTCAATCAAATATTTCTCATTATTTTTTTCTTCATTTTCACACTCGAGTGATCTTACAACGGTTCCGTTTTTACTTTTTAAGTTACGGAACCCTAAAAATCAAAGCTTACCTATTAAGATTTATGAACGCACACCTAATCTCGGAAATTAATCTCGTCTCATCCTAATTATATAATTCAAACTCCGCCTTCGGGCTGGAAATTCGAAGAGCAAAGCAGTGAAAGTAATAATTTCCTTTTTGCTTACCACTGGAAGAACGAACCACTCCTGAACGTGATTTGCAAAATCCACGTTTTCAATTTAATCTCGCGCGAAGCGAATAGCCCAATTTCAACTTTACTCTCTTTCGACTTTTCATTCAACCATTTATGTTGGGAACCTCTACATCGCCTGTACTGAATGTATTACTTTACTTGTTTGAACTCCACCGTTGGTGTACTTAGCAAACCTTTCATTTCACATATGCTGCACCGAACTGCCAGCCCATTTGTATAAGGAGGTGGAAAATAAAGTTTATCTTATTCAATCGTTTTTAAAGTGAACGTTTGAAACTATTTGAGCAGAGTTACGTTAGATGTTTTGTGGAATGATGTCCCTATAATAGACTTCACCTTTCTGTTATATCCTAATAACATATATACATCTTCGCACTATGTGGAAACCGTTTGACAGGTGAAAAGGTTTAATCGGCAACCTACAAGAAGGAAGAAACTTATTTTTGTTTTGAAATACCAAATTAAAGATGAGTACTGAGGTATTTCAGTGCAGAGTTCAACGTAGAGTTCACATGCAGGCTAAAGTACCCGTAAACTTTGTCGAAACTATAACACTGAATAACTGAATCACAAAAGTCAGCACGCTTCTAACTTTGTCGTTTTAAATTAAGTTATATCGCTACGTAAATAGAGCGTAAACTGAAAACTCGACAAAACGGGATTGTTCTACATCAAGCATGTACTGTCTATGAATCGATGCACGGTTCCACATTTAGACCTTAACACAGCTCGATAGATGCTACAAATAAAACTGCCTTTTCTTTAACAGTACCATTATTTTGACTACTTAGTAAGCATGCAAGTTAGCTGAATAGTCACACTACCTCTCACAATTGGGGAAGGAAACATTCAACACGTACCATATATTTAATTCCATGTTTATGCAAAAAAGCTTATATCTGTCACCGTAAGATTGTTAAAACCGTTAGTTCTAAGGGTTTTTACTCCCGTTAGTCCAAATTCCAAATTCCAAATTCCAAATGTCTTTATTACTGTAGATATTTACATTTACTTAGCAATCGTCATTTTTTGCCACTTCTCTACATTGGACCACTGTGGGAGAAGAAGGGCGAGGAACTCCCACGGATTGATTATGAGATCTCTTTTTAAAAATTGCTTATGCTTAACTAATACAAAATATAATATTTAGTCATTATCATAATTAATAAGTAGGAATAACTACAAAATTACAAAATTATTAACAGCAAGGTCTGTGTTGAGTCAGATTAAGCCCATACAGACCTATCATTTAAGTAATCTTGAACATTGTAATATCCCATTTTCGACAAAGTCGCTTTAACATGGATTTTAAATTGCTCAAATGGCAATTTCAAGATCTCCAGAGGTATCTTGTTGTAGTAGTGTTGTAGAGAATGCATTGACCCTTGAAAGAATTGCTAACCTTCGCGAGTCTTAACCGGGCCGCAAGTAGTCTGTGATTATTTCTTAGGTTAACATTGCAGCTATCGCTAAGTTTGGGAAATTTTGTAAGGTTCTTGCGTACATACATTATATTTTTGAAAATAAATTGACTAGCTACAGTTAGTATGTCAATTTCTTTAAAAAGCTGTCTTGAGGAGTCTGTGCGTTTTAAATTATAAATTGCTCGAATATCTCTTTTCTGTAAAATAAAAATAGTTTGAATATCCGCTGCTTTCCCCCACAATAAGACCCAAAGGACATGTCACTATGAAAGTAACTAAAATATACTAGCCTAGATGTAGCCACATCCGTGTTTTGTCTGATGTTCCTAACAGCGTAAGCCGCAGAACTTAATTTACCAGCCAATTTTTCTATGTGGGGTCCCCACTGCAATTTGTTATCAATGGTTATTCCAAGAAACTTCGTGTCATTTTACTAATTCTAACGTATTGCTGTCCAACAATAAACTGGTCCCAACTTGCCTGACATTTGGAAGTGAGAATTTGATACATTTGGTTTTACCAGCATTTAACAATAAATTGTTAAATTGTTACAGTTGTACAATTGTACAGTTATCAATAGTTAACGAACTATTGATAACTGTACCATTCTCTTTACGATAAGACGAGTATGCTATAATAACACCGTTAAATTGTGAACCAAACGAAATACCAGGGCAAACACTGCGATAGCTCAGGTGAAGACTTGAGGGGGCGAGCGCAGCGAAGCCCAAGAATATTCTTCGTGTTAGGTTGATATGTAAGAAAGAAAAAAACCCTATCGGTCTGATTTTAAATTTTTCAATAGCTTAAAAACGTACGCGTTAGTTTATAAACTAACGGTTTGACATCTGACGGTGACATATACAAGGTGTACCAGAAATGTAAAAGCGCATTTTAATTATAGTTACGTCACAGTCCTATGTTTGCTCGTGAAACGTTAGTAAGGAAGGTTACATTTTGCCCGAGGTGCTAACCAAACAAATGCGAAGGAAATAAAGGTCGTCGGAGATATTCTGGCCCTCGTATGTAATGCTTCAAACCGCACGTGCATAAAAAACATCGGAAAAGCTATTTATACTACTAATGTGAAAAATAGATGATGTCCGAAGAGAGTCATTTTTAAAATACGAGCGGGAGGAGCGTGCGAGTTTGTAAGTCGAAACGAGTCGGAAATCATCTTATGCATGTGTCATACATTGTTTTAAAATGTATTGTGCTCTCTGTACGTGTGCAAATAACTGCCACCTCGTATCGTAAAAGGCACAAAGAACATAACAAAGAGTTTCATTCATCTGAGGAAAAGGGCACTAGCAAAATATGCGTTCAGCCAAATATATTTAATGAATATTTAAAAATTATTTTATCTACACACGTATCATGAACCCTCTTTACTGCGTACAAATCCGCACGTTACTATCAGCATAATGTTAAACTACTTGGTAAAAACTCATTTCTTACTTATGTGTAATTTTTCTACATATTATGACATTCAAATTTCGAACGAAATTTAATTATTTATTCCTGCTTATTAATTATGATAATGACTAAATATTATATTTTGTATTAGTTAAGCATAAGTAATTTTTAAAAAGAGATCTAAATATCAATCTGTGAGAGTTTCTACGCCCTTCTTCTCCCACAGCGGTCCAATGTAGAGAAGTGGCAAAAAATGACGATGATATATAAATATCTACAGTAATAAAGACATTTGGAATTTTTGAACGCCGACGCCCGCCTGCGTGCCGCCCCTACTTTGTTTGTGAAGTTGGTACTACTGTACAAGCTAAACAAGTGCAAAGGAATTATCAATGCCACCATGCCGATCGAACATATGGTTCCTGAACACATTAAAGAGAGCTTATGATATGTGTGTAGATAAACTAATGTATGTAACTGTACATAATTTGGCATTAAAACTCTCGAGTTTTACTCGCCTTCGGCTCGTTTCATAAACCCACTCCCTAGTATTAATTTCAATTCAATTCAAATATTTTTATTTCGGATAACTTAGATCCATAGGTACATTTTTTTATACTTATAAATAAGTTAACTTAAATTACATTAGATTAGATACCGGGCTTTTCATGGTATATTTGATGTCATGTGAATGTTTACCCAGTGACACCGGATTGGACAATCTATCCTATTCGCAATAATGTTCAGGATGGAGTTGGCGCTACCCCGCATACGGTACATCAGGGATGCTGTTCTTGCTCTTATTATGGCGTAAAAATCCGCAGTACGCTCTTAGGCAAACATCCCCGATGCATTGCAATAACGCGGCAGCCCCAACAACATCCTAAAACCATTGTTATAATGGACCCGAAGGGCGTCGAACGATTTCCGCTTGTATCTGACCCACAAAGCACAGGTGTAGAAGGACTGACAAAATGCCTTGAATAAAGTCACTTTGATAGCCCTTCCACAACGCGCAAATCTGCGGGCCAGCATATTGCATCGAATTACCAACGCCCTTCGCTCTCTTTCCATATCTTGATCATCTGATAAGTCCTCGGTTACCAGATGACCATGATATTTAACAACACTAACTTGTCTCAATTGAGATCCACACAAAAAAATAGGCGGTACGTGAGATGGAGCCTTATTACCAGCTTTAAATATCATTATTTCGCTTTTAATTGGGTTGTAACGCAAACCGTGTGCTACAACATAGGCCTCACACACAGACACCAGCCTCCTTAAACCACTAATCGAGGGCTCAACAAGCACATGTCGTCTGCATAGCTGATGCTGTTTACCAATTTTCCGTTAATAGAGCAGCCGACACCCGCATTGCTCAGCTCCTCGATCAGATCATTAACATAAAGGTTGAAGAGCGAAGGCGAGGTCAACCCCCCCTGTCTCACCCCGCACTCCAACCTATATGTATCCGAATGCGTGTTGGGCCACCTAACGCAGTTCACCTGGTTGGCATACCAGTATTTAAAAATACAGGTAAGTTCATCTGGTAGTTCTGTTTCATTAACTTTCTTCCACAAAACCTCATACGACACTAAATCAAAAGCTTTGGATAGATCCAAGAAGCATGCATATATTGGTGTTTTTCTATCCGTATAGTATCTAACAGTGTGCTTAAGACTCAGAATCGCACTTTCAGTAGACAGTCCTGGTTGAAACCCAAACTGTGCATCATTTAGATGTAGATACTTTCGAAACTGAGAATTAAGCACCCCATCAAATACCTTGGCTATAACCGTTGCTAAAGAAATTGGTCTATAGTTTTGCTTGCTAGAAACATCACCTGTTTTATTTTTTATAATAGGGACAACTATTGTTCTCATCAGATTCTGAGGCAGATATGAATGAACTACGCATAAATTAAATAACATTGCGAGAACCCTGGGTACATGAACCCCAGCACATTGCAGGTGCTCGATGCTCAGGCCATCATGTCCCGGCGATTTGCCTCTGACAATTTTACGAATGATCATAGCTATTTCTTTGGCTTTGAAGGTTGTGATTATTTCCGGAACATGGTGATCCCCAGCATCATGCCCAGTCTGCACCGGCTGCAGCTGAGATTTTACACAAAAATGACTCTTAAACAAATCAGCAATCTGTTTGGGGTCACTGACCCCTTCAACACTTACTGGTTGTGAAGGTTTAGGAATTAACTTATTTGTATTCTTCCAAAAATCACAAAAATTCTTTTTAGAATGGTGTTTGGCCAGTATATCCATTTGAATTTGTTCCTGATTGTTCTGACACCATTTAAGCTTGGATCTAAACAATTTACGGCTTAAGTTCATATCATTAAAAACTTCACCATGTCTAGGTCTTCCATGTAAGATCCATAGCTGAAATTTTTCGCGAGCCATCCCGTGAGCAGTACTGACATGTTTATTCCACCCTGTAATGTGTTTTTTATTATTTTTGGAAGTTATGTAACTAAATATTGATGCCCCCCTAAAGTATCTATGATATTGCCATAAAGATCGTCTATAATATGTCTGTGATCTAGTTTATCATACTGTTGATTACAACAATCCTGGAACTGTACTGGGAAATCTATCAAGCGAAGTTTATTATTACAATATTTACTGTATTTACTTATTTGTTCCAATATCCTTACCCCCCATTTTATTTTATTTAATATTATTTTTTCATTATTATTATTATATATCTTAGGAATAACTAAATTCAAATTACATTTAACTAATAGGGGCAAATGATCTGACCAATAGACATCCTCTATAACTGATGTCTCATCGATTGTCTGTCTGGCTGAATCCGTTACAACAACGTGGTCTAGCCACCTTCTGCAGTCTGGGTGCGATTTACTAACATAAGTGTCGGTATCTGACTGAAGTAATTCTAAATCTATACAACACCATTCCTGTTCTGAGCAAAAACTAGTAAGTTCATGACAGAAAGGTTCATTAGGATGTGCGTTAAAATCACCAAGTATATAAGCAGATTCTATATTGGAACTTTCCACCATCGCACTGATAGCACTGAAACAGTTAGTGAATTCCGTCAGGTTCTCAGAGCAGTCGGTAGGCATGTACACACATATAACCAATATAGGGCGATTACATTGTTGTATCTTGATAGCAATGATTCTCGGATTATAACATTCAACCACTGACACATATTGAAATATGTTCTTTCTCCACAATAACGCTACACCGCCGTAAGGACGTCCTTTTAAACTACCCTTTGATGTGTCAACTGCTGACTTCCCTGTATAACCGAAGTCCTTGTCTATATCCCCTAAAATCGGTATATCATGGGGTAAAAGCCAAGTTTCCTGAAGGGCTAATATATCTGCAGTTTTACATAATTTTTGTATGTCCTGAGTAGATCTCTTTATGTTTTGACAATTAAAGCTGATTAGCTTGCAAGTATCTATTATTTTGTTCGCCATTTTTAGTTTGTTATTCAACCGTGGTTTAAACATAAAGTATCTCCTAAAAAATACATCTTCTGGCCAAAGTGCGTCATCGTTGAATAATGACAGCTTCTTTCTGGGTATGTACATTTTCAAAGAGTTGTACTTCTTTTCAAACTTCGTCGTCACCTTTTCAGGACGCACTAAAACTTGAGTCTGAGCGTTGACATAATCGGCAATGTCTTGTTCGCATGTCTCCTTGTTTACATTGTAGATGAAGATAGGTATTTGGGTATCAGCAGGTCGGAATTTGCATTCGGGTAGTACTGCTGCCTTACCCTTTTGACCTATGAACTTCTCTTTGTTTTTTTTGCGTTTACTTTGCACAATTACCCATTCATTATTTTGTTGCACGCTTTCACACTGTGTCGCCTCTATAGTTTCAGGGCGCTGTGACGTTGACGCATCAGCGCGCTTACTCGTGTCTTGCCGCAGTGGGGCCTCAACGCGCGAACTAGCGGTTTCGCATGTCGAAACCGCGGTACTTGGATGGGCCTCCACGCGCCGGTCCGCTCGCTTAGCGACAGTAGCATAGTCTCGGGCGCCGCGGTCATTCAACTCTCGGGTCGAGTTCAATGACTCATTGCTGTAAAGTAAGATTGCATCAGCTGATTTATCAAAGAAAGGTGGCATCCCAATAGGTCCACTGTCACAGTTAAGGCTTATATTATTCCTGGTGAAGCCACCCCTTCTGACATCGATATTCATATGTTCCTGGTCATTAATTAATGACGCCGTCTTCATGAAGATAGCATCCTCTTTCGAAGCTGCTAGATCGCCCGTAGTGGCGTAGCTTTCTTTGATGCTTTTCAAGTCTTTTTGTAACACCAATATGTCTTTTAATAGCCTCGTCACATCGACGTGGTCGAACGTAATCGGCGGTAACTTTTGAAGATTTCTGGCAACAAAAATCGGCACTTGCTCTAGGTCTGTTCCCTTTAGGAGACTAATGATGTCATCCAGTCTCTTCCTTCTTTGCCTGCCCGCTTACGCGTTATGTTTCGCTTAGACGTAGCAATAGATTGATACAGTAAATTCTTTGCGATCTCAATATCCTCAGTCGAGAAAGATGAAGTACATATTTGCACGAGGGACACTTCGTCCATCACATCAACTTTATTTTGAATAAAAGAGAGCAACTCATTTATCACAATATTACACAAGGTGCATTTCACAAAATTTGAGGTCATTGTCCTCGTTCGGACCGGCCGGCGGCGGTCCGACACTAGACGCTTAGGCAACTTTAATGCCCTCCATTATGTAGCAGCCACATAAACTATTATTATTTACATAAGTATCATAAACCCTTTTTACTGCGTCCAAAAACCACACGTTACGACCAGCATAATGATAAAATTCTTGGTAAAAAATCATTTCTTCTCTGAATATTGATCATTATGACCTTAATGTACCAATATTTGTCAAATTATGACATTAAAATTTCGAACGCCCGCGTGCCGCCCCTAGTTTTGTCTGTGAAGTTGGAACTACAGAACAAGCTAAAGAACTGCAGAGCAATGATCAATGCCACAATGCCGGCCGAACATCCGGTTCCTGAACACATCAAAGAGAGCTTATGATATGTGTGTAGATAAACTAGTGTATGTAACTGTACATAATTAGGCATTAAAACTCTCGAGTGATAATATTATGAAACTCGCCATTAATGCCCTCCATTAAGTAGCAGTCACATAAACTTCTATTATAGACCAAAAAAACTACATATAAAGTAATAATTAACGCGTTTAATAAAGTTTTAGTTTTATTATAACTTTTATACGAAATTGAGCTTAATTATTTGAAACAAAAATGGCCAAGTGCGAGTCTGGCAAGTCTGGTCTGACAAATACCGTTTTTAATTATTTAAGTACAAATAGTCGGTTTTTTGGATTGTAATGTTTTATTATTTTGTGAATCTGTATAATTTCCAGAGACCACAGATTTAAGTAATTGATATTAATTTCAACTTGATACGTTCACGCGTTCCTGAGAAAAAGCGTCTTCTCAGCAGGCAGACGGACAAACATACCGAAAACGAAGTGATCCTATAAATATTACTTTTTTTCATTCAAGGTACGGAACCTTAAAGACAAAGAGAAACAGGTTGCAAGTGAGATATTGAATACCTAAATTGACCGTCGTCATTGTCACTGAGCCGTCGTTGTGCCACCGGAATAGGACCCCGGCGTTATATCACATCCCACACTTTATCGTTTCTACCCACAGGAAGGCTTTTGAGTCGAAGTTCACTTGAACCCCAATTTTACCCGAGTCATTTCACTCCCACACCACCGCAAAAGGCGGAAATGGCTCACTGGCGTGAGTGAAGACCACGTGGATGTCTAGCGATAATTGCTTGTGAATGAATATTAATGTTATATTGTCTGGGATAGTTTGATTGAAATAACTGCTATCCATTTTTGGTAAAAGGGAAGGATAAATAAATGATGTCTTCATCGTAAAGACCTATACCTTGTTACCACAAAAAATATTAAACAGCGTTTAACCTCAAAACAAACGTCAAATCCCATACGTTTTCGTTTTTAAACAAGTGTTGAACACTCGTTTACTTTTTGTGGTAAGGCCCTTGAAGCCAGAATTCAGAGATAAACGTCCATAAATAAATTCACGTATTCTTTATATTCTCGTATTGTATCACAGAGAGTATCATAGAATTTCCTCGCGGTAACCTAATATTCCATATTTTTGTAACAACTTACATTGACTTTTTGTAAAGATAAAGTATTTACAGTTCCCAAGGTCATAGCGTCGAACAAATGTATGCCTCTGCCGTTGAAATAGGTTAACACAGAATCTATCAATCACATTGAGTAATGGAATGGATGAACGATATTTACAAATGTTACCCCGCGATGGCACTATGGGAATAATCGAAACATCTAGCTCATTATATGGAATAGGTAGTCGCTGTTTGAACGTTAGCATAAAATATGAAAGAAACAAGATTAATTACACGGACTATGAATAATGAAGCACCCTGAAAGCGGCGCGCGATAATTTTTATTTTATAAACGGTTTTACTTTCAGCCTTGTATATACACACCGATCATAGTTTATTTAAATATAAGTAATATTATGTAAGTATTGTACGCACACTACACGGCAATTGTGGCACGTGCGGTCACTACCTGGCACTAACTGAAAATCAGCGCTGAGGGCCTCCACTCCCAGCACAATGCTGAGTTAGTGCCTTTTGCACAGCAAGAACACACCGTGACCCTGGCAAATAATTGTTTACAATTAGTTGTGTTTTTAGATGTTTCGTTTTGTTTATTATACTTTTTAGGGTTCCGTACCCAACGGGTAAGAACGGAACCCTATTACTAAGACTTCGCTGTCCGTCCGTCCGTCCGTCCGTCCGTCTGTCACCAGGCTGTATCTCAAGAACCTAGCTAGCTAGAGAAATGAAATTTTCACAGATTATGTATTTCTGTTGCCGCTATAACAACAAATACTAAAAAACAGGATAAAATAAATATTTAAGGGTGCTCCCATACAACAATACCACATACAAACTTATGGATGCACCTGGTTACGTACATGGAGTGTGAAAGTAACCGCACCAATAACTTTGTAAACAATATTTTGCTGTGTAAAATCCAAACTATTCACTCCACACCATCGCTTCCATTGAACGGTGGTACGGAACCCTTCGTGCGCGATTTAGACTCGCACTTGACCGGTTTTTTTGTTTTGTCCTACTGTAAGGTGTGTTTTTTGTCTGTAATAAATGTCTTTCTTTCTTTCTTTCTTTCTTTCTTTACTTGGTGAAAATTAAGGCTGCTAATACCTAGTGCTTTGGACTTGGACTACAATTGACTCCATTTGTGATTTTTATTTGTCTAAATACAAACAAAATAAAATTCACCTTAGAATATACCTGACGCCAAGTTTCTTGACACCTTCTGAGTGCCGCCTGGAGAGGGTGGAGTTGCATGGGAACTAGTTTTTTAATTTATTTTTTTGTATTTTATGGTCTGATTGAAAAGATTTTTGGGCCACTGGGAACTAGAGAGATACATGGGAGAGAGACTCGCTCAGGCGCCAAGTAACATTTTGATATCTGTATGCTTAGCATACCACGCTCGAGAAAGGTATTTGTCTATACAAAAATGTTAATTTCTCTGTCGAGCCCGAGATGTCTCGACGCCAGCATGGCGACCGCGACCGAGATGGAGACGACAGAGCCTTGTCTACAACCGGTAGAACGGCGGCGTTGCCGAGATGATTTCAGCCGAGTAAGATACTTATCTTGACATATGCTACAGAGACATGTCTGGTACCCATGGAGGTGCAGCAATTGATCGAGGGGAAAAATATTAATTTTGTAATGTTTTGTTTCTTGTGTTCTTGCTGTCCTCGGTATACAGTTTTGACATTTTTGATTTTCCATTGTTGATATAATTATACTATACATTAAGAATAGAACTATTTATCACTTGCATAATATTCTGACTATAATGTTTTGTTAGTAATTAATTGTAAACAAGTTCCTTTGTAAATAGAATTAATGGGCGTCAACATGCCATAGTCTTCGGTAAACCGTTAACTAAATTTACAATAAATAAATACAACACTTTTATTTAAACTCAATACTCAATTCTCAATATATTTATTGCATTCCATAAAATTGATGTTGCATGGGATATTATAAGGATACATTAGTTTATAGTTAAGTGTAATATTTACTAAAAGGTAGTGGAAAGTAAATATCTGTCATGAAACATTATGTATAATAACATTTATTGTATAATTTTTTTTTTAATTTATGTATAAACTAGATTTTACCCGTGAATTCTTGTAAAAATATACCTACAGCTATATTTATGATGGCTATCTCCCCTTAATCAAAACATGCCAACTTGCAAATTAGTAAAAAATGTTATTTATAATGAAATACTGTAATGTTAAATATCAGAAGGGGTATAAATATTTTCTATTAATTTCTCAACTATTGATACCATAGTACATAACTCATATGTTATTTGTATGAAGAATATATTTGTGGGAAAAAAACACTGAGATGTACTCTCTAAGTTTAAGCAGTTTAATTGACGACCATGTAAAAGAACGTTTGCTACATGATTTGATCTCATTTACGCGCGTTCCTTTTGGCACTATTGGTAAAGACTTGGCGAAAAACTCCCACAATCAACACTGTCATGCCACCCATTATGTTTTTACTATTTCGTATATCTTGCGAACTCCTATACAAGGCTTCGATTCCTTTTTTGTGCGCCATCATTATTTCATCCCATACATTAATTCAGTATTTTTCAATACTTCGCCGAGATTGCTTTGCTTTGGTATATTGCATAAGGGTGTTTCAACATTGGTAAAATTTAGGGGTAGTTTTAGGGCAGCGTGTGCAGTTCTACCTCCTTCTTATAATGTAGCAGCAATCCCGGATGACGCTACACCTAAAGCTATGTCTTCTTACTTTTGCCAAGAGCAAGTTTATAAGGTAAGTCTTACCTATGCCACCGGCAGCGTCTAGAAAGAAAAAATCATTCACTTGCTTCTAAACTTTTCATGACTTTATCTTAAACGGATCTTTGCCCGGCGGTGAATTAGTTTGTATTATTGTTTACAAAACTTTCCAAAGCTACTGTATCAAAATTAGTTTCTCTCATAAACTCTCTATTACCGGCTACTTGATGCTTGGTTGGTTTTGCCAACCCGTAAGTTACTATCGATTTTTCGCCTAACGTCAGCACTTCCTCTTCAATTTCAGATAGAAATTGATTTAAAATTTGGTCTTTAAAATTATCTACATTGCTCCGATCACTTTTTGCAGCCTGCGCTTAAAATCTTCAGACATATGGTATTTAAAGTCTTCTCAAAGGGTCTGATATTTGGCAAAAAACTAACATGATTGTAAATAGTTCTCGCATTCTTGCTGGTGACTGACAAAGCGCTGCTTCCTCTAACGTTGCATGCCAGTGTGGCACATCTTTCAAGCAATCCTAACATTTTGCAAGCAGCTTGAAAAATTGGCTGCAACTCACCATTCACAGTTTTCAGGCAGTCGAATGAAGTTGGGCCCCGCACATCATGTAGCAGTAAACGCAAACGCATTCCGAATTATTCGGATGAACAGTATAGACTTTGCTTAATGCGTGTTTTTTCATCACTCCAAGCCAACCATCAACTGGTAGTCCCCTTATTTTTTTTACGAAATTACTCTTATTCCATATGTAATATGCCGGTAGTTCAGAAAAAAGTAGAGTTCCTTTTTTCCTTGGGGGTAGTCAGACCAACATCAACAAAATTTTGTGTCTTCTATAGTATATTAAATTAATATAAAATTCTTCTATTAAATGCTAGATATTATTAGTTAAATTCAAGCCTGAACCTATCATTACACTGGATAAATAATTTACTCTCACCTGGATCATATTCACACAATTTCACAACACCAACATGGACTTGTATACAAAGCTAAGCGCCAACATGGACAAGATTTCTGAAACCTTCAATACCCGGATGTCGCAGTATGAAAAGGAGTTGCTGGAAGTCTCCACCATGTCGATGTCCAGCAGCCCTCCTGATCTCAGCACCATCAGCAGCGAGTTCATGGAGTTCAGGGCCTTTACTTGGAACTGCCTCAACATGTTGCGCTCACAATTGGAGCTGCTACTTGTGGGTCAGGACAGGCTTGAGATGGGGAGTAGGCGGAAGGTGCTTCTGCTTCATGGAGTGTCCGAGGGGGCAGAAGAACAGGCGGACGAAGTTGCTAAAGCAGTATTATGCAACCAAATGAAGATGTCGCCGCAGTGTGTGTCAGATATAAGTGTTGTCCACAGACTTGGCCCTAAAGGAAAGGCATCAAAAGCCCGCCCCTTGCTTGTCAGGTTCAGTTCATTCAGTTTGCGGTCTGAGGCTTGGAAGGGCAAGACTTCCTTAAAGGGGATGGGGACCACTATGACAGAGTTTCTCACTAAGTCCAGACACACTGTTTTTATGGCCGCCAGGAAACTGGTGGACGACGGAGGGCAGGATCATTATATTACTCCCAGACAAGACCAGGCGGAAGGTGGAGTGTATGGCGGAACTGCTGGAGTACACCAGCAAGTTTCCTCCTTCCACCCCTCAATCTGGGCGAGACGAGACGCCTGCCAAGCCGACCCCTGCTGTTGCTGTGCCCAAAGCTACTGCTGCGTCCTCGGTTGCTGCTTCCACGGCTGCTGCAGCGTCCGGCATGGACAAACGTCCCCCCAGCAACAGGCGCAAAGGAGTGCCGCCGCCGCCAGGAGCCAAGAAGTAGGTCGCTACGTCACATTTCCCCGAAAAACTGCAGTTTTTCGGGAAGCAGTGCCCGAAGTGTTCTCCTTATTTGTGCGGATTATAAGGACTTTCTTGTTTTAGCATGTAGGTAGGTTTATAATTTATTATGTCTATTCAATAACGCTCATTCTTCCAAAAAAATCTTGACTTCACATCAATAAAAAAAAACATAGCTCAAAACAACAAATCTCTAAATGTCATGTGTCAATCACAGATTCATAATATGTATGTATTGAGTCTATTTATTTTTCAACGGAATGTGTGGGGCGTGTTCCACTTACTCTATGTGTATCTTTTACTTTGTTCTCACGTATTATGAGACGTCATTTCTGTCTGATTCGACTTTCGATTTATTTCTGCTTTTATCTATGTTTATTTTGTTTTCATGTTTTCGGAACGGAACGAAATGTAGATGACGTCCCATTCAAACTACAAAAACTTTGTTTCACGGTCCGGCTTGTTTGTTTTTAGTGTGTTGTCTCAAACTGTAATGTATGTAATCCACTACATCATTACATGTAGTGGATTCCTTTCCCAGCAACCCCGGTGTGACTGGGTTCAGGCTTTTAGTATTTTAATTAATTTAGAGTTATACCTCGTAAGATTAGAGATTAGTTTTATATTTATTTTATAGCTATTGTAGTATATTTATTTTATTTTATGGATATCATATATAATTTTACAGATACATAGCATTTTCACATGTTATTCCACCGGTGACTCTCTTGGTGCAGGAAGTGCCGACTCCCTGGCGGACGCGTCACTGTCCAGCAGCCTGAAACGCGTGTTCACGCAGTCGGAGTTAAATTTCAATGTCGTACATATTAACGCCCAAAGTATTCCTGCTAGCTATGTAGACCTCCTTGAAGCTTTCAGCGATCAGAATATACATGGAGTTCTTGTCTCAGAATCCTTTCTCAAACCATCTCTTCCTTCCTCCTTGTATTCTCTGCCAGGGTTCAGGCTCTATCGCAGCGATAGGACGGGTAAAGCTGATGGCGGCGTTGCAATCTACTTACGTTCTGACATTCCTTGTAAAGTCATCAGCCACTCGCCAAGCCTGTACTCTGGTTCGGCTGAGCATCTCTTCCTTGAGGTCAGCTTGCGTCACAACAATATTCTTCTGGGTGTTTATTATAGCCCCTCACTCCGCATCGATTACTTTGAATCTTTTGAAAAGCTACTATGTGACTTGACCCCTCTCTATAGTGACACTCTCATCCACGGGGATTTTAACACCTGTTTTCTTAAAAATAACGCCCGCTCTACCAAACTTGAATCTATTGTAAATTCCTTCAACTTACATATTCTTCCCGTCGGCGCTACTCACTTTCAACCACATTGTACTCCCTCCTTACTCGATCTCATGATCATCTCCAACACAGCCAAGGTGGTTTCTCATGGTCAGCTTACCGCTCCGTTCTCTTATCACGACCTGGTTTATCTTTCATACAGAGTTAGGCCCCCTAAGCGCAAAGCCAAATTTCTGGATATTCGGAGCTTCAAAGGTGTGGACCTCGACTCCCTTAAATCCGATGCCTCATCTGTTGATTGTAACCCTGTCATGACTTGTGAGACCGTTGATGACAAAATCCTGAAGTTCAACTCAATTGTCCTTGGGCTCTTCGACAAGCATGCGCTAATGAAAAAAGTCAGGGTAAAAACATCTTCCTGCCCCCCGTGGCTGACCGACGCCATCAAGCGTTTAATGGCAAAAAGAAACCGTGCAAAAGGGCGATATAAGAGGGACCCGACCAACGATAATCTTCTAGCTTTAAACGCCTCCGTAACCTGTGCAATCGCATGTACCGCGATGCCAAGTGACGCCACATCCAGGAGCGTATAGAGATGTACACTCCAGCTCAGGTATGGAAGTTCCTTAAGACCATTGGTGTTGGCAAGTCGCAGGAATCTTCTTCAGGTAATATCGATCTCAACGGTCTCAACCAGTTTTTTTCTTCTCCTCCCGTCGTGATGGACCCTACCACTAAGGAGGCAACCCTTCATTGTCTACGGTCGAGGGCTGCAGTCTGCACCTCACCGTTTAACTTTAAGCTTGTTGGAATCGGTGCAGTTAGAAAGGCAGTGCTAGCTATCACATCCAAAGCTGCTGGTGGCGACAACGTCAGCCATCAGATGATCCACAGCGTCCTTGAGGAGTTGCTTCCTCCAATTACCCACATCATCAACTTCTCTCTCTCGGTAAGCTCCTCTCCTAGCCTGTGGAAGAAAGCACTCGTTATATAACCCACTGCCAAAAAATTCCAATCCCTCCTCCTTCAAAGATTATAGGCCCATATCTATCTTACCCATTCTCTCCAAAGTCCTTGAATCCATAGTCCACTCCCAACTCTCTTCCTACCTTTCATCAAACAAACTTCTCAATCCTTTCCAATCTGGGTTCAGACCAGGCCATACTACCACAGCACTCTTAAAAGTCAGCGATGACATACAGCTAGCCATGGATCAGAAGTTGGTCACGGTCCTAGCCCTGTTTGACTTCAGCAATGCCTTTAACTGCGTCGATTTTGACATTCTGGTCGCTATATTGAGCTCACTGAATGTCTCCATCCATGCTGCTAACTGGTTCTACTCATACCTGAGAGGTCGTCAGCAACGCATTAAGTCTGAAGAGACTGAAACTCAAAGGTGTGATCTTTCCTCAGGAGTGCCTCAAGGTGGTATTCTCTCTCCTCTTCTATTTTCAGTCTTCATCAACTCTATCTCCGACGTTATCTCTTCTTCGTATCATCTGTACGCAGATGATCTCCAAATTTATCGCCACTTTTGCCCCTGCGATGTAGCCTCAACCGTGGAGGCACTGAATGCTGACCTCGAGAATGTGAAAGACTGGGCCTTATCATACGGGCTGTTGGTAAACCCGACCAAATCACAAGCCATGCTTTTAGGAACCAGGCACACGCTTTCCTTGATACAAAAACATATTGTTCCTGTGTTATATAATGGCATCACAATAGAGTATACAGATCAGCCGAAAAACCTTGGGGTTATTTTTGACAACCTGCTGTCTTGGTCTCCACATGTCAGCGAGGTCAGCAGACGGGTCTTTGCGTCTTTTCACTCCCTCAGGCGTTTGCAGTACTTCTTGCCACGGCAGACCAAAATCACCCTTGCTCAGTCCCTTCTTCTGCCGCTAATCGACTACGCCGATGTCTGTTGGGCGAGCGCGAATGAAGATCTACTGAACAAACTCGAACGACTTCAGAATCTTGGGATTCGGTTTATCTTCGGGTTGCGCAAATTCGACCATGTTTCTCAATATCGCAAAGAGTTGGGGTGGCTTCCAATTCGTCGTCGCCGAGACACTCATATTCTCTCTTATCTATTCAATATATTGAAAAACCCACGCTACCCCAGCTACCTTCGAGACCGCTTTGAGTATCTCTTTTCAGGAGATCGGCACCGGAGATCTCACACGGTCTCACTCTTAGCCACTCCAAGGCATAACACCTCGGCATATGAGCACTCATTCAGGCTGCAGGCGGTCCGACTGTGGAACGCACTACCTTGCACTATAAGAGACATTCCCACTATTGTCTCTTTCAAAAACCGGGTAAAAGAGCACTTCCTCTCTCTTTCGTGAGAGTTGTAGTATGAATATCATTATAATATATAAACTATATTTGCAAGTATATGTATGTATTGTATTTAGTATTCTGTAAGTATTTTATTTTCCGTATTTTATATTATATGTATTTTAGTATAAATTAGATATTAGATATTGTACACTGCCTACCGTTTCATGATACATTTCCCTTTCATGCCTTGGTTTGCTGGAAGAAATCTCTTTTTAGAGATAAGCTCGCCTTTGTACATATGATTTCTCCTAATGTAACCTTTTAAATTGAATATGTGTGTGCAATAAAGAATTATGAAATTATGAGTTCAAGCAAAGTTGTCTATTTTACATAGTTTGAAGAAAGCTAAGTTTTTGATGGATTTGCTACTTTATTTGCGAGGTTATTTGAGTTAAAATAATTTCTTGGACCGTTTTCTAAATGAATTGCTAAATGGACAATGGTAGGGAATCGTCCATGTCTCTAAAACCCAAGCTTTGCCACACAGCTTCTGAACTACTTATATACCTTCCGCTTTCATATATCTTCACTTCATCTTTTTCGTTTTCTAGTGCAAATGTAGCCTGGTCCGATCTTTTATTTATATACTTGCATAGGTATTTTATCGACTTTACAGAGTTGCAATACTTAACGCTTATATGTGCTTTAAAAGTTATTAATAGAACAGGGTTGAAAGGAACTACCCAACGGTTATATAGATCTGCACCATGATTATTAACGGTAAAACCTCCATGGCTATCGGTAAAACGACCGTCTCCTATACTGTGGATAGCCATCCATCATCACCTGTATGTGTTTCCCTAAGTAGAGGTCAGGGATATCTTTTAGAACAGTTTCCTTCCCTCATACACGGTGATTTATGATCACCTGTATGTGTTTCCCTGGGTCAAGTTTAGGATCAGGTATTTCAGCGCAGATAACTTTGTCTAAGAGTCCGGCGTTATGCTACTTTTCAGCCATAGAAGAATATGGACGTGAAGAAGACCGCATTTTTGCCACTCAACCAATACAAACGATTCCCATGTTGATTTTCAGACTTTTTCACCGCATTTTCCTTTATAGGGGTTACATTTTTAAACAAACCTGAAATACTTGTTTTCTCATTCATTTTTAGCAGAACTTCTGTGAAGTTTCGAATAAAATTGTCTTAGCATCTTGTTTTTTCATACAAACTTTCGACTCCCGTTTCATTCCCCCAGAGTGTGAATTTTGAAAAATCCTTACTTAGTGCTCCTCTAGAATTCATAAGAAATCTACTTTCCTTTTACTATAGATTCTGTGTTGAAAATGAATGAATGTATAGGTACTTACGTAACTTCATCCCGTTTGTACAAAATTTCAAGTTTCTAGCTCCAGCGGATTATTTTAGCTTTTTATTAGCTTACGATTTTTTATATACAGAAGAAGATATGTTATCTTTTGGTTAATTTAAAAGAGTTTCTGGCAGATTACTTCATTTTTTTTATTGAAATTACTAAAAGTCCTGGATAAATTTAGTTTTAAGTAGGAATGGGTATTATTAACTATTTTTTCGTGTAGGTCTTTACGAACGATTAGATAAAAAAAATACTCAGTTATCCCTAAGGTAATTAAATCTCATAATCATAATTGATGGATCAAATGTGCACTTAATAATGTTATTCTTAAAAAAAGTTTATGCATTTTTATCTTATCCTACAGTAGTCCAATGTAGAGATGAGGCAAAAAATGACGTTTGCTAAGTATATGTTAATATTTACAGTAATAAAGACATTTGATTTGATGGTGTATCGTTGCGTCTGATGTTAAATTCAGGGTATTTTCGAATAAATTTACATATTTGTAGTACATATACATGGTAAGGGAAGGTTTTCGTGTTTTTTAAAGTAAGACTTACAACTATCAGTCGATTTTGAAGGGTGAAAAGCGACGGTACATCCGTGCTTTTTTCCCAAAGGATAACGCCATATCTTAACCATGAATAACAATGAGCAATATATGCATAATACGTGACTAGTGCAGTTTTAAATCCGTAGATATTTTGACTCCCCAAAGTGCATACACAAACGTGATAATTTTATTTTCAGTTTGTATATTATATATTCAAAACGAGTAACATAAATTCGTTAACTGATTCTATTTTAATATAATATGTGACATTGATGTCTAACGCTGGTTTTTGAGGGGGATGAAATGTCATTATTTTTGTTTTATTTAATTTATCTCTAGGTTGTGTTCACGTAGCCACTTATCAGTTTTGTCAAATGTAGAGTTTGGATTATCGTTTATATCGTTATAGTTTTGGGATGGTATGATAGTTAGTTCTTTTATTATTATTTTATTATATTCGTTTATATTGTAGATCAGAAATAAGAGGCAACCTATTATTTAAAATGGAAATAGGTACTATTTGATAGACAAGACCGCATATCTACCTCGAGTACCGCCTTCCATGCTCGCACTTTAGACTTGACAAATACTGCTAAGTCTCTCACTCGACGTCGACAGAGAGTCAAAACGTGCATGCTAAGCGAACTGTTTCTGTATGTAAATGATTTTTAAGGGCATTAAATGAGAAAACCATTTCGGGATAATTGTGTTGTTAAATAAATGGCGTTGTTCCCATTAAAAAATAATAGAAGATTATTGAAGTTTCCTTATAAAACGGAATGTCCTTCATTTGTCCTCTACAGCGTAGTTTTCTTAAATGTCAGATGAACGAAACTCTTTGGCTCAAATTTTCTTCATCGTTAAGTTTGGCTGTCATGTAAAACTGTAAAAGTCAATAATTTTCCCGTATGGCTATAATTCAGTCAGTCAGAAAGTAAAAAAATATAAATTTTATAGATTTTTTAGTTTCATGAAGTACCGACACTTATCTCAGTTCTTAATAAAATCTTAGTGTAGACCTAAGATTAAAACACGGAAATCATGTCTTGTGTAATAAATGGGTTCAAGTTCCACTAAGAAAGAAGTATAAGCCCTCTTAAAACTTTTAAAATTCAGCAGCATTCATTGTATAGTTTTACAATTCATATTATTTAGGGCCTGTGCTACATATACGTATAAACTGTAATACAATGTCCATTTTGCAGTGATTTTGATTGAAGAGATTTTGATCGCCTTTTGCTTAATTTTCTTAAATATTTTTGTGGTTATGTATGTTGAATAGTGATATTGCGTTTTCCGTTCAGAAACCACCAACCGTAAGAACGTTATTTTTTTATCAAATGATGTCACAAGGAGTATTATTTTAAACATTGCTTAAAACAATAATAATTAGGCAAATAAGGCTGAAATTTCATAAAATAAAATAAAAATTGCATTATTTGTTTTCTCAGAATCGTCAATTGGATGATTGTTTGAAGGAGAAACGTTAACACTGCGTAGGTGTTATTTGAGGAAAATACACCTTAAGGAAATACAAACCACGAGTACACCTAACTTTCTGAATGATCTTTCAAAATATAATTTGTTCACACACAGAAAACGTTAGCACACCAAATCTAACATCCAGTCACGATTGCCAGAAAAAACATCATGTATAAAACAATGTGTTGGTAGGGGCTGTACTGAGATCTATTGAAATACATAACTCAAGTGCATTGGTTCTATTCGGTAATGTGTCCGGCTCGATGGGTGATTATGTGCATTGCTGTTTTATTTAAATAAAAGGGCATTTATTTTAATTATTGGTACTGTATTTTAATCGTGTAACAAATATGTAAAGATTGTGGTATATGCTGCGCTCCGTATTGTACTTCCAAGGAAATTAATTTCCTACCCACCCAAGGTTTAATATCTTCAAGCAAACTGTCAACTATATGACGACGTTGTTTGTGCTGCTTACACGTAATTGAGTCAGTTGCATTATGTCAGTTACTTTTATCATTTCTCGACATTTCATATTATTACTGAACCAAAATTTCCGACCGTAAAGCATTGTTAGTGTCTAGCAACATTTCAACGAAATGGGTCGGAAAGTAATTTTTTTGACTGTAGATAACGTACAAGATAGTTTGCGTTAGGTTGTTATAGCTATTTTCTAGCATGTTGTCAAATACTAAAAAAAAGGTCACCACGACCTGAAGCGAGCTATAGAAAGCCTTCTGAGCTGAGGCGCTAAATTGGTATAACATGTAATTTTATTGCAACAAAATACTTGAAATACTAACAACACTGGTTGTATTTCTGTCGCAGTTAGTTGGTTAAATCAGACACTTAACTAACTCTCTAGACCGTTAATTAAATGCCGACGTTTAACCAAGTCTTTCAAATTCCGTCAGACAATCTGAAAAAGTGAAAAGAGGCTACTATGAATAGCTGAAAGGCATTTCAGCTTTAAATTCATAGTAGTCTTTCTACTGACTCAAAATAATTATAAAATATTAGGAGAGATTCGTAACTCTGAGAGCCCTTAGGGGTAAATACCTATAATAAAAATAACAGAAAATACCTATAAGTTAAAAATAGGCCTGTGACCTGAATTTTATTGGAGGACCGCCCACAAACTTCCACGCGTCTGTTTGCACGAGTTTCAGAGTGAGAGACGAAAGTTTTTCCTTATTGAGTTTATCGCCACCGCTTATATTGTTATCTTCGATGGGAATCGGGCAAGAAAGTTAGAGACAGCGGCTATGGAGTTGTATTCACCCTCGACTTCGAAAGAATGGTGCTGTTCGTCTTTTTGTGTGTCTTAATATCGTAGGGTTTAGTCATTATGCACAAGGAGTTAGTGGAAAGTAACTAAACCGGTTATAAACTCGGGTTACCAACTCATTTTTACGACTCTTCAAGCATTACTTTTGAAATGTGAACCGATTTCAATATTTTTTAAATCTCATTTCTTTGGGGACAAAATCTTTCATTAAATTTGGTTTAGCTCTTAGAGATGTGAGCCCTTTTCCGTGATGTTATATTTTTTGTTTGCTAATCTTCATGAATAAAGGGACGTTTACAGACAGTTTGACGGTGTCTCTACATTCAAGCGCAACCTGGCATCACACGAATGAATCGTTTTTCTAGTCTCCTGGCTGCATCGACAAAATGGGAAAATGCTGACATTGGCTCCAAATAACGCATTTTATATTAAAATGGGAATTCCATAGACTGTAAAATTTTGCTAAACTCCTTTAATAAAGCTAGCTGACTTTCTCTGCCAGAGAATCAATACTGAACTGATGCTCAAAGCTATCATTTAGTCACGCCAAAAGGAGTATTTAATAACTGGTTAAACTTGGCGCAACTGTGCCTCTGCCATCCTTCATGGAAAAAAAGCGAGACACTATTTTGATTAATTGTAATTTAAATTTTTAATTATTTTCTTACCAACTTCAAATTCAAGAGAACAGACTGCATCGACCCCGTAATGAACACCGGCACGTGGCACTTAATTGTTAAGAACCGAACGGTACCTAGTCGCAATTCCATTTGATTGGCGCTAGTATTCATAAGTAAGTAATTAATAGAGCAATCGGAACGCACCTTTTGATCTGTTATTCAGATAGCTGTCACCTTAACATTAGATGCCAATCCCTCTCAGACATGGGTGGTTTGTCTTGGGTGTATTGCTGTTGAAATCGCATAATATTGTAGTGATCAGCTCCCAAAACGCGAGAATTGTAGGCTACTAGATGGGCCCGCGCAGCTTCAATTGTTTTCTCTGGAATATTTAAAAAGTTGTTCGATTATATCGAGTATTACATCCTCTTGCTGCGTATTTGGCCATGGCTAGGCTGGTTCAAATCACGAGTCTGGCTGGCTGGTATAACATCCCCCCTTTCTATTTAGTCCACCCTTCCTTTTAACGCAGTCTCTTATTAATTGTGATGGCCAAATAAAATAGATCGTCTAGTAAATTAGAACTCCTACCACTTGTGAAACCAGTAACCCTAATTCTAGAGGTATGAGTAAGAAGTGCTGTCAACTTTGACAATAGATTTTAAACAAGGAATGTTTTAAATTGAATATTTAGTAATTTTAAATTTCAATAAAAGATATACAGGGTGACTTTTAATTAGCTCACCAAATTTCAGGGTTCTTTCAGGTACATTTTGGACGGTGTCAAAACACCGTTATGAAGTGGATTACTCGAAACAAAAAAACTAAGATTAAAAAATAAAAAATATAAGCTCTTTTGCATAAATCCATCCATTAAGCCATTAAAAGTCATAAATTCTACACCTATAAATTTGTATACGTTGAAACGTATAAACTCAAGTCAACCATTTTGAATTCAAGTGGGAAGGAAATATCAATTACTGCAGTTAGAAAGAGGAAGCACGTATTGCGGACCATGGTGGAAATTTTCCGCCGCAATCAGTCTCTCACTCTTTATCTCTCTCTAACTAGTACAAAATACCATCAATGTATACATTTGCCCGCGGCGCCCGAGCGCTCGCTCGCTCGATCGACCTACAGTTCATGCCTAGCCAGCGTAAGCGCCGCCCGCCGCCGCCGTGCGCGGCCGACACACCATACATACGAGTAAAACGACGAGTAAGCAGCTGTGTGCTAGCGAGATCTCAAGCTAACCTTGGTGTATGGCACCCACCAGCGGCCAGCGCCTTTTGTTTCATCAAGTCATCAAATCACATCACTCACCAGCAGCCGCAATGAAAATCTCAAAAGCTCGTGGTTTGTTGCCACCATCCTGCCGTCTACCAGCCCACCGACCGAAGCAGGCGAAAGATAAGGGGGCGGAAACCCTAACTAACTCAAAATAAGTGCCGCTTAAATATCATACTGCGGCGCTGTCATTCCCCGAGCAAGTGAGAGATAATGAGACGGCATGATTTGGGTGTCCAAAAAACTTTGGGTTGTCCGTTGTGCATCCAAGCTTTTATTATCATAATCATACTAAATGTTTTAATGTTTATCTAGTTATTTAAGTAAGTAGCCTACCTATCCTAAAATTGTGCTGAATCTAGTTCATGTTAGGCTTGTAGGAACTGGGAACCTGCCCTCAATAAAATTTAAATAAACTATTGTCTAAGTGTTTTATTTTTTAGGTTGACATTAGACCTATACCTAGGTAGGCAGATAGTTTTCATTTCTAAGGGCGTCAAAATTAATTACCTATATTACACTAACACAGAAACTTGGCATCACCTGGGGCTCAAATCTCTCAAATCGATGGCTCCGAAGAGCGCAAATTGCGTTGCGTTTTCCATAATAGAATAGGGCCCTAGTAGTCAGTACACGCCAATTTTCTCTGTTCCTGAGTGCCGTGCGCATCGAGTAAACTCTTGTCTCCACAGACTTGAATAGTATTTATATCGATGCTTGTCTCTGAAAAATTACCTCCTCCACGCGCCACGAGGGAACTTGGAGTCACTTGTACCTACCAACCTATCTAGGTAATTTTCTTTGTCTCTGAGCCAGCTATGACCTCTCTTTCTCGCATAAGAGAGAGGGGTCACAGCTCACTCAGAGAGATATAAACTTGGCGCAAACTGTAGATACTATAATCACTGCTCACGCGCTTACAAGGTACCTGTTCAGGCCTCTCGGCACCCGATGACCTCGCAGGGGCCCATAGCTACGAGGTAGCGTAGCGATCAGATGCCAAGAAGCAAGAACGTCGGCGATTCACCGAGCTAAGTAATAGATTCTATCTGACCTGGTCTGTGCTTCGTTCCCGTCAAACACCTGTCTCTCTGCAAGGCCTGGGTGCACCCTAGGCTCTTCTTGGTAGACAGGTTCTTCAGCCAACCAGGTATGGCTGGCAGGCCAGCTTCGACGCACACAGTGTTCCAAATACGAACTTTATCTGGTTCGGAGAACCACAATACACTCAGCTATAAGACAATCCTGAGGGGAGCCCGAATACAATTGCAGATGGCTTACGATTTAATTTTAATGCCCAAAATCAATACGCGTCACATAACGGGGGCTTTTCGTCTGTCAGTTGTCAAAAAACAGCAAAGATGGCCGCTCCCTCAAATTCAAAATGGCCGTTCCGGAACCATAGATCGAGTATCGATTTTGAATCGAACAGTACCTAAATCTAGATATGGGGGAATAACTCTAGGAAAACATTAGTTTTTTTGACGATTTTCAACCTTATGGCTTGGAAATGGAGTTCAAAACCTATGAAAAACATTCTTTTGCATTTTCAGTTTCTTGGCTCGCGATTTTGAAACTTCTTTCTTTATGATAAAGTTCAAAGCCTAAGAAAAATAAATCATCATTATTTGATGCTCCAGTCCAAAGCTCAGAACGTTGCCAACGCGTGCGCTCGGGCGCGCTGTTGCCACATCGTGCAGCGCAAGCCGCCCCGGTTGCGTATTTCCCTGCATTGAATTCGTCCGCTCGTCGTTACTAAATAAACCGGCCAAGTGCGAGTCGGACTCGCGCACGAAGGTTTCCGTATCACTGTACAATGTTAGGAGGGATGGCGTGCAGTGAATAGTTTGGATTTTACATAGCAAATGTTGTTTACAAAGTTATTGCGGCTACTTTCCCAATCCATGTACGTAACCAGGTGCATTCATAAGTTTGTATGTGGTATTGAAATAGTTGTTGTATGGGAGCCCCTTTAAATATTTATTTTGTTCTTTTTTTTAATATTTGTTGCCGCTATACGGCAACAGAAATACATCATCTGTGAAAATTTCGACTGTCTAACTATCACGGTTCAGACAGACAGACAGCCGTCTGTCTGTCTGTCCGTATAGCGGAGTCTTACTAATAGGTTCCCGTTTTTACGCTTTGGGTAGGGAACCCTGAAAAATCATATTTTCTTTTATGATTAGTTTTTGCAAAAAGTGCTCCTGACTTTTTTCAATCAATTGAATAGCTATTTTTAGGACCTAGGATCGAGAACATATTGCTAAAACCTAGGACTAGATATTTATCCTTGGTGGCGTTAGTTAACTTAAAAAACTTCTAATCCTATCAAGTGGGGTATCAAAATGAACGATATTGAAAGCTAATTATAAAAAAGTATGCAATTTGTACCTAAAATAAAAAGCGGTCACGTACAAGCGTACCATAAAAAACAAAGGAATCATAATGAACAAACCTTTCAATAAATTAAACTCGACCTAGTATTCATACAAATAAAGTCTTTAATCGAAATCATAGTTGAAATCGAAAATATTGTTTTGGGGAATCCACGAAAACCACCATGTTAGTTATGTTGTGTTGCCAACACAAAAAAAATATGCACTTTTTTATGAGTGCGATCTTTCCTAACAAGAATAATTACGAAAATTATGCTAGTGGTTAAATGTAGTACCTCACGACTTAGTAACTGAATCAACCTAATCCAATTTAAAATCCACTAGCCACTAAAACCATTTTTTGACCGCTAAATTGAAAGTCTAAACCACCACATCTAGTGGAAAATCCACTAAGTTGGCAACACTTGCGCCCCGACTGATTGGAGTGTGTTACCGACAAAGATTCCTTTGAAGTACCGCCGCCTAGTAGGGTAAAAGCGCACACATCAAATACTCGATCCAAATACTTGTTCTTGGAGTCTCACCTAGTATCATAGTATGAGGGCCCGCCTAGTCGCGGCAACCCCGTAAAGTACCTAGTAAAGTCACATTCTTGCAGATTACGGCGTTACCAGTCTAAAACCAATTTTATTATAGTAAGAATAAGAATAATATTTTATACAGTTCAGGACAAAGTCAGAGATAACTAGACCACCAGGTACCTACTTAATATTGAGTACATATGTATTAACCTAGTCAAGCGCTAAATTTCTGTGTACCTACATACATATAGCCCATTATTGTCTCCACCATGTGGCGCGGGCCTTTAACCGGATACGAGTAAGATTAAGCCTCCTAAACTCCACCACGCTGGCTCAGTGCGGGTTGATGAGGGGTTTTACGACTACTAATACCAAGTAGCAAGTAGCCAGGACTTACAGCTTGACGTATCATCCGAACCACGGAATGTCTGATAATGTAGTTAAGATAAATGAATTATCACATTGGTACATTGGGGCAGGACTCGAACCTTCATCTCCTGTGTGAGAAACAAGCGTGCAATCCATTTGACTAATTTCTTTTGCATGTAATACCTAAGTATACTATTGTTACCTTGTATAACCTGTGGATATGTCAGTATACGGTTTAGTATGTAAATATACGGTAATAACAAAACGTTTAAGAGATGAGATAATTGATTTATTGTTTATTTATAATCGTTACCTACGACATCTGTGTCACCCGGGTAGTACTAGGTTTGATATGAATCCAGTAGTGTATAATGAGATTCACTCACCTACACCCGCCTACGATGAAACGTATGAAGCACAGAATCACAGATTACTAAATTGTTACTAACAGAATCTGTACTGCTCCCGAGTCCTGCGAAGGCGAACATTTCCGGAAGGGATGTTCCGGAAACACTCGTCGTGGCCGCCCGAATACTTGATGTACGCATCGCAATGACTGCGCCGCTGGGAACAGGTGGCGCGCGCATTTTGTACCGCGTATACGTGATACAAGATGGATCACGTCCAGACGCTTGCGGACTCGGTGCCGATTAGTATTGAAAATACCTAGTGCCGGAACCTGTTCTACGCTACAGCCGTACAATCTAGTAAAGGGGAATACCCAAGATTAAGAGATAGATTTTTGGCGATTTTCAACCTTATGGCGTGGTAATAGAGTTCAAAACCTCTGAAAAAAGTCTCTGGCGCTGCGCGGTATAGTAGGTACTTTTGTTTGCATTTTCTTCCGGTTTTTAACTAGTTCGCCGTAAAAACGGAACGGAAGTGACTAACTAAAATAATGCCGTTTTTTTACTCTGAGCAGGAAGGGCTCGACATGGTGATGTGTTACCGTATAGCCGGCAATAGCCTCCGGCAGGCGCAAATACTGTGGCGGGAACTGCACCCGGATATTCGTCTGCCTTCCCGAAATACAATCCTGCATACCGTCCAGAGGTTCCGGGAACACGGAACCTTCCGACCGCCACGGTGGGATGCGGGCAGGCCCCGATACGCCTCCGAGGCAGAAGAACAGGTTTTGGAGTACATCACCGCAAACCCAGAAGCGAGCACACGCGACGCTGCGCGAATAGCTGGCGTGAGCCAGTATTTCGCATGGTGCACGTTACGGGACGATGACCTGTACCCGTACCATTTTCTTCGCGTCGGTATTACCAACGGACTATCACCCTAGGGTGGACTTCTGTCAGTGGTTGCTGGAGGAGACTTCAGCCTGAATGTGTGGGCGGGTGTCATCGGCCACCACCTACTCGGCCCTGTATTCCTGCCGCCACGACTCACCGGCCAGGTATACCTGGAGTTTCTAAGCGGGGAGTTGGAAGAGCTGCTGGAGCATCTGCCAGTAGCGCGTCATCGGAACTTCTGGTTCCAGCATGATGGTGCTCCAGCCCACTACTTCCGAGAAGTGAGGGCGTACCTGAACCAGAGGTTCCATGATGAGGACCCCCTAGGCGCAGCTCGTTGGATAGGGCGTGGAAGGGAGGAGCACGACCATCACGTCCCCTGGCCGCCACGCTCACCGGATTTGACACCCCTTGACTTCTACCTTTGGGGTAGAGTCAAGGATCTCTGTTATGGGCGCGACGGCCACGCCATTGCCGGGCAAGAGGAATTGAGAGTGCGCATCATCAACGCCTTCGACGTAGTGCGCTCTGATAGGGCGCATGCGCACATTTACCGACGTGCTGAGGTGTGCGTACAACAAAATGGACTTCATTTCCAACAACTTTTAAATTGAACTAATCAGTGAATAAGTGTTGTGTTTTGTTTTAGGTTATAAGTTAGGTTTAGTTTAGTTGTTTAAGGCTCATTTGTAAATAGGGATGTGTTGATTCTAATATTTGTGTAAATAGCGAGCTGATTCCAATCTTTTTAAACACGCCAGTTAATCGTTGTTTGTTTTGTGTAACCGCGTGTTACGCGTGTAGGATGGTTCTTGAATACGTACCTACATAAACACTTTTTTGGATCCTAATTTTACAATACGAATAATTGCCAGTCCAAAGCCTGGAAAAGTGTGATGGGAAAGCTTGGTATCAGGCTCAATCTAATTGATAACTTAAGTAGTAGCTGTAATAAACCAAACCATTTCATGGTTTTTTTCATGACCATAAAAAAATGGCTGGCGATTTCAAGCCTTCTTGCTTAGTAATAATGTTCAAAACCTTTGAAGAATAAATATCATTATGCTCTAATGTGCTAAGTGCGTTTATTTTTGACAATTTCATTGAAAATAACTAGTGTGTGTGATGCGAGAACCTACCTGTAAATTATTATGTCTAGCTACCTATGTAGGTATCTCAGATTCCTAGGCAAGTTATCTGTCTTCCCTGTTAATTTTAAATAAAGTTACATATTGGTTTAGTGAGTGTTTTGTTTTACCTACTTTAAGATTAGATCTGAAATTAGGTAGTTAGGTTTATCAATTTGTAGGAAATAAAAATGCCTGAACTTCTAACATTTTCAATTGATTTAGTAAGTAGGTAGTTAGGTGTCTCCATAGTTGCGCGCGGCGAAGGGCTAGCCCCCTGTCACGCAACATGGAATAATAACTGGCTAAACGAGGGCACAATAGTGTCTCCGCCACCCCGGATGGGGAAAGGCGTGACGCTATGTTTTGTTTGTTGTAGGAAGATATTTGTTACAAGGTATGGCCGGATACCTACGGCCGAATGCAGGTACTGCTGCTCAAATGAAGTGCCGCTCAAATGTCATTCTACCGCTGCCGTTTTCCGAGCGAGACTTCGTTCTTTCGTCTGGATTGCATATTAGATAGATACATCTACCTACTTTCTAGGAAGTAACTCGACTTTGTCATTTCTAACGATGGCACCTATCTAGTGGATTTTAGTAGATAAGTAGGTGCAGGCCCCACCAATTTTCTCAGTTTTTAAACGAACTGTAGCTTTCTTTCTCGCATAGGGCAAGGGTTGCGTGAGAGAGAGAGAGAGGTATAGCTCTCTCATTCCCAGAGAAACTTGGCGCGACCTGTATTCTAGTCTGATATTGTTGATTCATCGACGACGAACTGTTGCCATATCGTAGACGTCTTTGTGATATTGGTTGGTACATGGTTTGCCGCCGCTCGCTCGTTCGATTGAAGCATTGAATGAATGTATGCCGACGCGACGAGTCGACGGCAACGCAGTCCGTCGCCGAGCCGCCGCCGCCGGCGCTGCCATCCCTCCCGCCCCGCGCCCAGGCCCCCCACGCCGCGCCGGCCGCGCACCGGTGTGGGAGTGCACTCACACCACGACATTATCTTCTGTTGATTGGCCCGCCCTTCAAGCATTTTGACGAATGAGAAACGCAAAAACTATTTTAAATGTCTTTGATTGACCATTAGGGTGACTTCATTTGACAACTGCGTCGTGAAGTCGAAGCTTGTACAGTTTGAATTAAAATTTAACTAATAAATCAGAACAGCTGATCGATATTTTTTTTGGATTACTTACCAAAAAACAACAATTAGGAACATAAGTTCATAAGCAAAAGTTGTTCATATTAATGGGTACTATCATTTCCTAAAAAGTGGTCAGCTGATTAAAAGTCACCCTGTATACTTAAATATGTCCCCACTAACAAGAATGATACAGATTAATATCCATTAAATGATTAATAACTTTATAAAGCAGATTCATATATTAAATGTCATAGTATATTTTGAGTATTGATAAAAATGAAATAAAAAATGATAAATATTAAAATAATAAAAGGAAAATGATATTCATAAAATTTTGGGGAAGAAACCCCTACCACTTGATTCGGTCTTCTACCCAGATAATTCTACGAAACCAATTAATTTGTAGTTCTGATACTCGTTTATAAAAAGAGTAGCGTATAAGTATTCTGAATTGGATTTAGTCATAGATTCACCTGAATTGGGATGGGGTATGACCGATCAGGATGGGATTATAGTTTTGTGGATGACATTCAACTGTATCATCAGTCAATATCTGATATTTATGTAGTAAGATTATATTAAATATTCTTACACATATAGAAAACTATAAACATACACAATGAAGTTTCACTGGTTGTTTATGTTACACGTTATGTGTTTCAATAAAGACTTATTTGTCTTTTAGTAATGCACAATAGCATAGCATGAAGTATGAAATATTTCTGCACATCCATAGAAGTGCGTAAGTAGCATGATTCATTTTAAGGTTAATGAATTGACTTCAATCTACCATCAGCAGATCCAAACATGATATTGTTACTTCGTAAAGTGCGAAGATATAAATATGTGTATCCGTATAGTAATATAAATATGCACATCTCAATAGAGCATAACTGTGAATTTCCGTACTTCTATTGCTTCATTCTGGCGTTATGTGAACATTGGCGGTGGCTTTGCGACGGCTTATTCCATAATTTGATCAAAGGTAATTAATTAATATCGATTGTATTAATAAAATTAACCATGACCGCCTTCCATGATTGCAATACAAGGTCTAGGGAAATTGAACGTTTATCATTATTCAGTTAAGACGAGAATTGCAGGTTTGTTTATTTAAACTCTGAATTCTCGACATCGAGTCGAACATATCAAATTGAAAACGTTGTTGCAGAAATTAGTCAACTCAGTAACTACTTTCAATAAGTTTATAGTCTCATTGACTCCAAATACTACAATGTAGTGCTTTATTAATATTTCAAACTTCATTCCACGTCGCTGGAATAACCACAAATTGAATATTAATTCAAACTCTCAATTTCATTCAACATAAATATGAGTAATGTGACAGTTGACTGACTTTATCTAGGATTCAGGTAAAAATAGAGTATATAAGGATAGATATTACTTAATACGAAAAGTATATAAATTCCTTTAAATAACAGACATTAACAGGGAGAGGGATAGGAGTAAATAAATAAGGAATAAAATGTTAGTAAAACATAAGTATACTCTATTGAGAACCCCATAATATTCTATTATTTTATAACCTAATTATTTATATATAAATATATTTAAAAATTTTGGGGAAGAAACCCCTACCACTTGATTCGGTCTTCTACCCAGATAATTCTATAAAACCAATTAATTTGTAATTCTGATACTCGTTTATAAAAAGAGTAGCGTATAAGTATTCTGAATTGGATTTAGTCATAGATTCACCGGATTGGGATGGGGTATGACCGATCAGGATGGGAGTATAGTTTGTGAATGACATTCAACTATCTCATCAGTCAATATCAAATATTTATGTAGTAAGATTATATTAAATATTCTTCCACATATAGAAACCTATAAACATACACAATGAAGTTTCACTGGTTGTTTAAGTTACACGTTATGTGTTTCAATAAAGACTTATTTGTCTTTTAGTAATGCACAAAAGCATAGCATGATATATAAAATATTTCTGCACATCCATAGAAGTGCGTAAGTAGCATGATTCCTTTTAAGGTTAATGAATTGACCTTCAATCTACCATCAGCAGATCCAAACATGATATTGTTACTTCGTAAAGTGCGAAGATATAAGTATATGTATCCGTATAGTAATATAAATATGCACATCTGAATAGAGCATAACTGTGAATTTCCGTACTTCTATTGCTTCATTCTGGCGTTATGAGAACATTGGCGGTGGCTTTGCGACGGCTTATTCCATAATTTGATCAAAGGTAATTAATTAATAACTATTGTATTAATAAAATTAACCATGACCACCTTCCATGATTGCAATACAAGGTCTAGGGAAATTGAACGTTTATCATCATTCAGTTAAGACGAGAATTGCAGGTTTGTTTATTTAAACTCTGAATTCTCGACATCGAGTCGAACATATCAAATTGAAATCGTTGTTGCAGAAATTAGTCAACTCAGTTACTACTTTCAATAAGTTTGTTGGTAGTGGTATAAGTGAAACGAAAGTTTACACTCCTTGATAGGTCTTTATTGGACAGTGGTCGCAATAATACTACAATTCGACTTAAAAACTAGCTTATATTTATACTCGGGGCTAGCGGTCGGTCCATTGTTCTCTCCGTGTTGGTCGCAGGGATCGTGACTCCTAGTTCAAAGTCGACGCATGCGGTCCCTGTCGGCGCGCTGCTCCATCTCGCTCGCACCTCCAGTCGGTCAGTCGGCCGGTTGCGCTGGCCGGGGCTCGCTGTCCGTAACATCCTCCCCCCGGCGCAGACTCGTCGTAGCCTCCTCTTCCACGCGTAGGACGGCGAGTTTCCTGGTAGGTCGCGTGAAGACTCCGCCTTTTGTTCGTATGTCGGCGCTGCGCACGTCGTTGTCCGCGCCGACGTGTATGCGCTCGACGATGCCGCGCGGCCATGTGTTGCGCGGCAACCCGGAGTCCACCACGACGACGAGGTCGCCCACTCGCAGTGGTCGTTGGAGATCCGCTGCGCTTCTGCGTGGCACCAGGGTGGGAAGATATTCCCTGGTCCATCTTCTCCAGAATTGGTCAGCCAGTCCTTGGGCTGCTCTCCACTTGCGCCGATCAGCTGGGTTGCAGGGGCCGGTCTGGGGCAGGCCGCTCGATGTCCCGATCAGGAAATGATTAGGCGTCAGCGCCTCTGGGTCCGCCGGGTCCACCGACACGTGGGTCAATGGGCGCGCGTTCACGGCGTACTCAGCCTCCAGCAGCAAAGTCAGCAGCACCTCCTCCTTAGGCACCTGCTCGTTCAGGGTGGCTTTGAGGGCGGTTTTGATGGACCGCACCAGTCGCTCCCAGGCGCCTCCCATGTTCGGCGCCCCGGGTGGGATGAAGCGCCAGTCCACGCGCTGCAGGTGCGCGTAGTCTCGCAGTGCTGGCGCCCACTTCTTGTAGGCGGCTCGTAGCTCGTTGTCAGAACCTCCTCGGAAGTTGGTCCCGTTGTCGCTCCAGATCTGGCGCGGCCATCCGCGGCGCGCAGCCATCCTCCTCAGGGCCATGATTGCTGCGTCAACGTCGAGGCTGCCCACCAGCTCGATGTGGACAGCTCGCGTCGTCAGGCAGCTCTCGCCGGCGCCCGACTGCTACCAGCATCGGGCCGAAGCAGTCGACCCCGCAGTTGGTGAAAGGCCGGCGGTTGGAGTCCAGGCGGGCCGGTGGCAGGTTCCTCAGCGGCGGGACTCGGGGCGTCGATCGGCGCACTCGGTAGAGTGCGCAGGATCGGGACACCGCACGCACAGTGGGACGTGCGCGCAGTATCCAGTAGCGTTGCTGCAGGTCGTTCAGCACGCGTTCGTTGCCGGCGTGTCCGGCGGCGGCGTGCTCCCTCAGCACGATCAGCCGAGTCAGCGGGTGGTGTCCATCCATTATGAGTGGCTGCTTGGCTTCTGTCGGTACGCGTGCGGCATTGATTCGCCCGCACACGCGTAGCAGGTCATCCTGCATCATCGGTTCCAGCTTGTGAAGACGGCTGGAGGCTGGTAGTGGTCGGCCCGCTTGTAGCCATGCGATCTCCTCCCCGAAGCTGTCCCGCTGCGCCTTGGCCACCCATAGCTGCTCTGCTCGTTCGAGGTGGCGCAGCTCCAGGCGCTCAGTCTTCTTCTTGCATCTGTCGATGAAAGCCAATATAGTAGCAGTGGCCCGAATTAACCGCTCATATGATGAGAAGCGGCTGATATCCGGCAGGCCATCCGCTCCCCCCGTGTTGGATGCGTGGTGCATTGCCTCGACATCCTCTGGCTCGTGGTTCGATGCTCGGGGCCAGGCGTCCTCAGGCTCGTAGAGGAAGGCCGGGCCGATGAACCACCGGTCGTGTGGTCCTTGTGGCATGTTCTCCGGGCGCGTCGCGTCGTCTGCCACGTTGTGCTCGGTTGGCACCCATCTCCATTGGCTGGGCTCGGTCGCCTCAGCTATCTCGCCGAGCCGGTGCGCTACGTATGGGGTGAAGCGCCGTGCGTCGGTACGAATCCACTGGATCACGGTGCTGGAGTCGCTCCAATAGACGACTCGTTGTGGCTGCCAGTGGTGTTCTCGCTTGATCATGTCTGCGAGTCGTACGCCAATCACTGCAGCCTGGAGTTCAAGGCGCGGGATCGTCTGGGGCCGCAGTGGGGCCACCTTTGCTTTGGCGGCGGCCAAAGCGATCGTGATGCGGCCGTCGGCGTGCTTAAGGCGCCAGTACGCCGCTGCGGCGTATGCTTGCTCGCTGGCGTCCACGAAGACATGAAGCTGTCGCTCTGGCTCTGCAGTGTCCTCTTCGTTGTAGCGGCGTGGGAGTCGCAGCTGGGCCATGTCGTTCAGTACCCCCAGCCAGCGGTCGAAGCTTTCGGCGTATGCCGATGGCAGGGTCTCGTCCCAGCCCATGCTGATGCGCCAAAGGTCTTGCAGCAGGATCTTCGCCGTGATGGTGTAGCTGCTGAGTAGGCCCAGCGGGTCAAAGATTGACATGACCGTTGCCAGTGCCTCTCGCTTGGTCGGTGCCCGCTACTGCATCCGGACTGGGTCAGGGACGCGGGCCAGGGTAGTGTTGAACCCCAGCGCGTCGCTCGTTGCGTCCCACAGCATCCCCAGGGTCTTCTCGTTCTTGACCTCGTTGGAGCCCAGGGTTGTAGGGCGCCGGGCTCGTAGCTCCTCAGGGATGGTGTCCAGCAGGCGCGGGTAGTTGGAGTTCCAGCTTCTGAGGGTGAAGCTGGCCCCGGCGTGTACCGCGATGACTTCGTCGACTGCTCTCTGGGCCTCCTCCGCTGTGTCAAAGCTGTGGACCAAATCATCCATGTAATGACTGCGGGTGATCAGTGGAAGTGCCCTGGGGTGCGTGCTGGCGTGGTCGATCGCGTTCTGATCGCGCACACTGTGTGCCAGGAATGGTGAGCTGCTCGCGCCGAAGATCATCGACGTCATCTCGTAGTGGTCAGGCGGACGGGTTCTGTCGCCGCCTCTCCAGAGGAACTGCTGCGCGGGTTGGTCCTGGCTCCGGACCTTGATGCGCAGGAACATCTCCGCGATGTCGGCAGTCACGGCGATCGGCCTCTCTCTGAAGCGGAAGAGGATGCCCGGCAGCGATTGCAGCAAGTCCGGGCCCATCAGCAGCTTATCGTTCAAGCTGGTGTTGTGTGAGCGGTGCGCAGCGTCGAAGACCAGGCGTACCTTGCCCGGCTTGTTGGGGTTCTTCACTGCGAAGTGTGGCAGGAACCATTGTATGGGGCTTCGCTGCTCGCTCCCGTCGCATCTCTTCGCGTACCCCTTGTCCAAAAGGTTCTGGATCTGCTGCGTGTACTCGACCTTAAATTGAAGGTCGCGGTCGATCTTCCTCTCGATCCCATGTAGACGCCTTACAGCGTCGGCGTAGTTCGACGGCAGCACGATGTCGTCCGTGCGCCATGGCAGCCCAACCTCGAAGTGGCCGTCGACTCGACGGGCCGTCTTTTTGAAGATATCAATGGCGCGCTGATGTTCCGGCGATGTCTTCACACGGAGAGACACACCCAGCGCGTCCACCTCGAAGTGTTGCTTCACCAGCTCGTGAAGGCTCTCGTCGTCCTCGTAGCGGCGTTCTGCCGCGTGGACGTGCAGCACGGCGTCCTCGCCAGTGCGGCGCAGCAGTCGTGGCACTGTCCCGTAGACGACCCACCCTAGGTCGGTCTTGGAGGCGGCGGGCTCGTTCCGTTTGCCGGTCCGCATCTGGTGTGATACGATCAGGTGCCAGTGGTCGGCACTGATCAATATCTGGGGCTTCGCGTTCTCGAAGCCGTGGTCTGCCAAATGTCGCAGGTGGCGGTAGCGCAGCACATCCCGTGACACGCTCTGTTGCCGCAGGTCGAGGTTGCGGACGGTTCGGGCCGCTATCTCGTGGTGTGCGCGCTCCTGATGCACTCTGATTTGGACAGTGACTCGTCGACTGTCCGTGTGTGGCTGCACTGCGTTCACCCCGCGCAGGTTCAGTGGCGCGAGGTCTCCCGTGGCACCGACAGCGTCAGCGAGGTCCTTGCTGATCAGGGTGACGCTCGATCCCTCGTCCAGCAACGCGTAGGTTAACGTCTTCCCCGCAGGCCCAGTGACTTCAACTCTGCAAACCTTTAAGAGCACAGCATGGTCGTTAGTGTTCGCAATTGACATTACCGCTTCAGCTCCCTGGTCGTTGGCGGGCTCGGTGCTCACGGTCGGCGTCTCCTGGGCCTGGCGGCTGCTCCCCTCGTGCAGCAGCGGGTGGGGTGGACGGCGGAAGCCGTTCGTGTTACATCCCTTGGCTTTGCATACGTTGCGGCGGTGCCTGGACTCCATGCACTTGAAGCACAGGCGTTCTGACCTGGCCCACTCCCAGCGGGCATCGGTGGTCATGTCCAACAGCTTGCGGCATCTGTTGATTGGGTGCTCGTTGCCACCGCAGCAAAGACAGGTCCTGCGATCTGCAGGTCTTCGCTCCTCTTCCGCGGTAAGCACCTGGGCGGTGCGCGCTGTGGCGCGCGGCAGACAGGGGATGACTGGCTTAGCGCCGCCGTATGTCTTCACTGGAGCGGGGGCCAGGTGGGTGAACAAATGTTACCATATCCCTCGCTGCTTCCTTCAGAAAGCGTGTCAGACGTACGAGCTCTGGCTCTCCCTGGTTCGCTGTCTGCCTCGCGGACGTAGCCCAGTTGCACTTCATGTAGTCGGGCAGCTTGCTCACCACCTCTCGTACCAGGAGAGGGTTCTCCAGCCATTTCTCGGCGTGCAGGTCTTCCAGCCCGAAGACCACGTTCTCCACCTGTGAGGCAAAGACACTTAGAGAGTTAGTGTCATCTCGTCTGGGCGCCGGAATCTGATGCAGCATCGTCAGGGAGTTGTCGATGAGCAGCTCTGGTCGGCCGTAGAGCTCCTCCAATGTCTGCATGATCCGATCTGGACGCCTTGCTGTCCCCAACTGGTTGATCACGCTGGCTCTCGCTTTCCCTTGCAGCGCGATTCGGAGTCGGTTTACGTTCTCCTCGGGGTCGATGTGGTATTTTCTCGTGGTGCTCTCCATCGAGGATTTGAACGATACCCAATCGCCCGGATCGCTCGGATCAAGTTCAAGTTAGGTTTATAACGGTGAGGTCGATCCAACTTCTGCTCAAACCTCTCGAATCGCTCTGCGAGTAGTCGTCCCGTCGGCGTGGGTGAGCGAGAGCGGCGCCGCGCTCCATACTCTCGCTGTGGCGCGTCCAGCTGCAGCTGCTCATGTCTGAAGGTGACATGAGATCTCTCCCCCCGTCGTTCAGGCGGGGTATGGCGTCGCTCGGCTTCGGTCCCCGTAGCTGTTGTTGTTGCGGCGGTCGGGTAGCTCGTCGAACGAGCTGTTAGGCGGCCTGGGTCGTTTGTCTTTTAAAAAAAAAACCACAAAGTCACTAACACTAATATTTATTGATCTCAGAGAGAATTACACAACTCTATAACTTCCCAATTTTGAGGTAGCAGAATGCTTTACCGCTTCCCGCGAGTGACTGAATCTAACTGACTAAAATACAAAAGAGTTAGAAACGACGAAGTCTAAAAATGATGATCAACAGTAATTCACACGGAAAAATACAGCCATATGGAGATTATGCTCTATTAAGCTTTATCTACATTTTAATAAGGGTTGTAGCAGCTCCCCCATTTTGACGGAGCTTCATCCCTTTAAAAATGAAGCGAAGTTCTAAACTAAAGTTTGTTGAAAATAGAAAACTCAAATTTAGGAAGTCTTACAAAACTTACAGTTAACACAAAAGTACAAAACGTATTATCAGAATTCACTTAAAAGTTAAGATTACGTCTAGAAGGATGAGGAACCTCGATTCCTTAAAGTTTATCATAAGACTTATAACTAGTATGTGGGGCTGGCAGAGATTTTACAGATTTTTTTTCTTCATCTGAAGTAGAAACATCTGACATTTCAATAGAGTTAGACATTTTAGCTTGATGTTTGACCAGCTTCTTATTGTTGCATTGATTGAATATTTGTATACAACATCTAGAGTTACGATTGCCAATTCGATTTCTGTAACATTTATAGAGTTTATACAAAACAAACAGAGATATTATAATAGTTAAAACATAAGTGAAACCTGAATAGTATCTACTGTATTTAACAAAGTGGGATTCTGATTGTAACTTACTTAATTCATCTTCTAAATTATCCAGTTTATGTGTAGCATATTTCAAGGACTCTAAACTTATTTTGCTCAAATTAATTGGCGATAAATGAGGTAGAGTCTGGTTAAAAACTTCTTTCTTACAACAGTCGTCTAATGTGATATCAAAAGTAATATCCAATGGAGACTTCATTACGAAAGAGTAAAAACTAGTTGAAATCAGCTGAATAGTTTTTGAAAAACCGATACAATTTTCGGTTAGTTTTACAATACCGGTACCAACTATGGAATAATCAACAATATTATCATCACATTTCATAGTAAGTTTAGTAGGGTTTGACTGTACATATATCCATTTGTTATTTTGAAGCTTTTGCCATATGCTTATTTGTCCAAATAACAGTTTAGCATTACATTGAGGAGGCAAGAACATTGTCACCTCCGTGAGGAGTTTTGATTCAAAATTCGGATTAACATTACTTGAAAATATTGAGACAAGTTTACAAATGGAGTGGTTATAATTAATTTTCTTACACTTATCTATACTGTCCAACATAGCATAGTGCAATCTGTCATCACTTAGAGCAATGTAATTATCGGAAGGCTGAATGAGCGCGAAAGTTCTGACATGTGAGTCATCATGCGGGGTAGGCAGAGGTATATTTTTGTAAACTGTGAACCTATCGGAAGTTATTAGTGGAATCTGCAAAACAAAAACTATCCTTTTGTTATAATAGTAACAGTTAAGTTCCGACACGTCAATTAGTGAATGAATGTTGTTTATATTTAGTTCAACTGGAAAGTCTAGTCTTTTGTTTATGTGGTTGCTGTGTTTTGATAGCTCAGCAAACAGTTTTGAGGGACTTATCACACTAGGGTGTAGTATATTAACCTTAGAAAATAGGATAGCATTTAACGTGGTATCAATCAAATTAGAAAGAGAAAGTAGGGAACTTTCGATTATATTAAGTAAGCTATTTATCCTAGACATAGAATATAACACATTATCTGTTTTCGTGATTTGAGATAAGATTTCATTCATATTATTAATTTGGGCATTCAGTTTAATTTCATTCTGATTGAGTTTATAAATCGTAGAGTTAAAATTATTAATTGTCGATTTAACAATATGAATGTTGTCTTTCATCAAATAAAACAGTTTGTTCTCGCTTTTTTTGCAAGATTCGATAGCGGCATCATATTTCCGGGCGTCGTCCGCGTCTAATGTGCCGAAGAAAAACTTTAGAATCTCTCCGCCGAATTCTAAAGATCGTTTGACCTTCGTTGGGGTTTGAGTAGAGATAATATGAGATAGTGATTGCAATTTGATAAAATTAGACTCAACTAAGACTTCAATTGGGCTGGAGACATCCTTACATTGGATGAGGTCGGATGATTGTATTTTATTACAAAGATCTTGAGTCTTTTGTAATAAGTGTTCTACATTTTGAAGATAGGGCTCTAGGGTTATAAGATCAATGTGCGTGATTACCTTCCAGTAATCGTTATGAAAGTGAAGAGTTGTAATAGGTTCAAAATAAATTCCGGGACTATGTACTATCGGAGTAACTTTAGACTCAGCGTAGCATCCATAGAGCAGGGCTCTGGAAATAAATAGAGTGGAATAGGTTAAGATTTAGCAGGCTTAATTTCGTTTGTGTGGTGTTTTATATGTTTACGGCCGACTTGAAGAGTTACATTGTGCTTGTTATGCACTTTTATAATTTTAAAAGGGCCTTTCCATATTGGTGAAAGCGCTTTCCTAAGCCTATGGTGTTGCTTTAAATAAACCATATCACCTGTTTTATATGTGACGTCACGAGAGTTTGAGTCATAATATTGCTTTGACCTTTCTTTACTGGCTCTAATCTTTTCGATAGCCTTTTCGCGGCTAAAACGCATTCTGTATTGCAATGCGCGAATGTACTCGTTATAGGTAGTATTACTGGAGGTCTCATATAAGAAATTTGGAATAATAGGCTTGTAACCATAAAGAAGTTCGTATGGGGTAAACTCAGTGGTACAATGAGGGGTAGTATTGTATGCCAATATGGCAGTAAACAGATAACAGTGCCAGTCGTTTTGGTTTTCGTTGACGAAGGATTTCAGGTATTCCTTCAGTGTAGCATGTGAACGTTCTAGTGCTCCGTTGGTCTGTGGGTGGTAAGGAGTAGTAAATAGAGACTTGATTTTCAGGATTTCGGTAAGCTGTTTGAACAATTCTGAGGTAAAACAAGTACCTAAATCAGTGAGTATTGTTTTGGGAAATCCAAAAAGAGACATAAAATGTACGAGATTTCTAGCTATCTCGTCACTTGTCGCAGTGACCATGGGGTATGCGCTTGAAAATTTAGTTAAATCATCCTGTAATGTTAAGATGAATCTAAAGTTTTGGAAACCCGCGTCGGGTAGGGGACCAACTATATCGAGAGCCAATCGTTCAAATGGTCTCGTAGAGGTTGACGTAATCTCCATTGGGGCTTTATTTGATTTTCGTAAAGGTTTATTGACCTGACAAAGTTTACACTTCTTAACATAATCCTCAATATCAGAACGCATGCCTTTCCAGTAATAGGCAGCTTTTATTCTATTGTACATCCGCTTTGATCCTGGGTGACCAGCGATAGTAGAGTCGTGGTTTTCCTTCAATATTTTCGGGACCTCGACAGGAGTCGGGTAGATCAGTTGATTTTTGTAGATATGAATTTTGATGTTAGTGTTATTAAAGACTTGGGAAATCATATTATAGATTTTCGTATATGAAATTTTGGAAAATGGGTCTGTAAAGTCGGATGTTGCGAGATCAGTGGTTTCAGGGTGATCTTTCAGAATAAGATCTCTAAGTTTTATCAACAAGTTGTAAATGTCCTTGTACTTCGTCTCTTCATAGTGATGAACCTTAGTGTATGGAAAGTAATATATTTTATTGTTACTATTTAAGCTCTGAACAGTAAAAGGTTCTCGCTCAGAATTGAACAAGTCAGCGGAATTGTCGAGTTGCGACAATATCTCTTCGCAGTGAGGCAAAGAGTAGTCGAGATCTAATGAGACGGGACATGTTATTGATTTTAATTTAGTCAGCTGTAGAGCCTCCGTGTGCTCCTCAATAACAGTGTTGGAATCTGGAAGTTTGTTTGTAAACTGTTCCTTGAAATACTTTTCGTAAGTTGAATTTAACAGGGAATCAGCATGAATTGCGTTGACGGGACAGCGTGATAACGCGTCAGCATTAGAGTTGAGACGACCTTGTTTGTACACTATTTCGTAGTCGTACTCTTCAAGCTTAAGGCGCCAACGAATGAGTCTACTACCGGGATCCTTTACGTTGAACAGCCATACCAAGGGACGATGGTCTGTGACAATTTTGAATTTCCGACCAAATATATAGGGACGGAAAGTTTTGACTGCGAATATGATCGCGAGAAGTTCCTTCTCGGTAGTTGAATAATTGCCTTCTGGCTTATTTAATGTACGCGAGGCGTAGGCAATAGGCTGGTCTTTACCTATGTCGCCTTGGGAGAGAACTGCACCGACAGCATAGTTACTAGCATCCGAAGTTATCACAAACGGAGCAGAAAAATCAGGGTATTGAAGCAGTGGGGCTGTGGTGAGTTTCTCCTTGAGAATTTGGAAAGCATTTTGTTTTTCTGGAGTCCAATCAAATGGGACATCCTTTTTAAGCAGTGAAGTCAGTGGTTTTGTTAACTTAGAAAAATTCTCAATAAATCGTCTGTAATATCCGACTAGGCCTAGGAAGGACTTGATTTGTTTTACGTTAGTCGGAGTGGGAAAATTGGTCACGGATTTTACTTTTTCAGGATTCGGAGACACGCCTTTGTCCGTTATGATGTGTCCTAAATATGCGACTTCGCGGCGTAAGAATTCACACTTGTCCGGCTGCAGTTTCAAGTTGAATTCACGCAGTCGGTCGAAGACTAGCTTTAGCTTGGTCATGTGGGAGTCAAGGTAATGAGAGTATATGATACAGTCGTCTAAATAAACATAGCAGTGGAGACCTTGAAGCCCTGAAAGCGCCGTATTCATAAGGCGTTGGAAAGTAGCGGGGGCATTTTTCAACCCGAAAGGCATTCTGACAAACTCGTAGTGGCCAGAGCTACTAGAGTTGGTAGACACGGTAAATCCAGTTTTTGGGGCGTCAACTGAGCCCATTTTAATTTGGTGAAATCCGCTCGCGAGATCCAAAGTACTGAAGTACTTGGAATGTCCTAATTGGTCAAGAATGTCGGTGATTAGAGGCAGTGGATAGCTTTCTGAAACAGTGACGTCGTTTAAGCGACGGTAATCGATGACGATTCTCCACTTCTTTTTGCCTGAAGCGTCCATTTTCTTTGGGACAACCCACACAGGGGCACTCCATGGTGAAACAGAGGGACGGATTATATTTTGGTCGAGCATTTTCTGGACTTGAGTGTCGACTTCCTCTTTATGACACTCAGGGAATCGATATGATTTGACGTGAATAGGCGGTGCATTACCGGAATTAATAGAATGCTCGATAGCATGAGTGAAAGACAGAGGGTCACCTTCGAGATGGAAAATGTCAGGGTACTGGGAACAGCATTCGAATAGTGACCTTTTCTCTTCGTCATTGAGATGAGAACAGCGGATTTGACTTAGCACTCTATTTAATCGATCCGATTCAGAAGTATTTATCGAATTTATTTTGTGACAAGGCTCAATAAGGAACTTCTGTTCGAATGGTGTTAGTTTTACATAATAGTCTTGGACTTCTATACCTGAGTCAGTGGTGTTTAAAACAGAGACATTAACTTTTGCATTAGATTTAATTGAGACGATGCAATTAGCAACATAAACACCTTTGCATAAGACATGATCTAGAATAAGGGCTTCATTATTTTGATAAAGCTCGGGCGAGTAATTTGATACTGCGCATTCGATAACGGCCTCAGAGCGGGCCGGGATAATGTAGGTTGGCTGATTATAAACAATAGGTAGGGATTGACCTTTAATTAGCAAAGTTTTTAAGTGGTAGTCAATTTTTACTTTAAAATGACTAAAGAAATCACTGCCGATGATTCCGTCATAGTATTCCAAACTGACGTCATCGCTTGTAACATGAAATTTGTAATTCAATGATTCTTGGGGTATGTTAATTACCATCTGAAAGGTTCCTAATGTTTTTATTAAAGATTCAGTGTTACTTATGCCTTTGAGTCTTACAATTTCGTGTGAAAGGTGTGGAGTTTCTCTGAGACTTGAGTTTTTGACAATACTGATGCTCGCGCCTGTATCTACGAGGAAACACAGTGGTTCCGTAGAATGGCTAGTTTGTAAATAAATGTGTGGTAGAGACACCTTTTTGGTATAGGTCTCAAAGATTGGAATAGAGTCGGTAGTATGATTTAATTCAGTGCAGTTAGTAGAAGGGTTCAGTGAACTTTGTTTATTTTGCCGGGATATAGAAGTGGTAGAATACGACTTGTTACGAGATGTATTTTTTGACTTAGTAAAATTAGTAGTACTCGAATTTTCTCGAGGTGAGTTTTGATTTAAAATAACATGACTCGACGTGTTTTCGCATCGTGGCACGTGAGGTGTAGATTTAGGAAAACTCTTGTCTTTAGACAGAGGTGGACTCAGTGATTTTTCTTTAGAACTCAGAGAATTTAGGGGACCCAGTGTAGGCTGAGATGAACTCGGATTTTTCCGAGATGTGTGACTCGACGTGTTCTCGCATTGTGGCACGTGAGGTGTAGACTTAGCAAAACTTTTGCCTTTAGGCAGAGATGAACTCAGTGAACTCAGTGAACTCAGTGGATGCTGAGATGAACTCGAATTTTTACGAGGTGTGTGACTCGGGAACGTTGCCCGAGGTGAATTTAAGTTTTGGGACTTAGTAAGGATTGAGTCAAAATCAGAGGGCTTATTTGTACCGTTTTTAAAACACGATTTCGGCAGGCACTGATCCGAAATCATTCGCTGTTTAAATCAAGGTCTTGGTCTCCACGCGTTACATGCACGTTTGCATGAGTTGAGTTAGAGTTTGGTATTTGACCTTGGCTATTATTTTGCCGATTTTTGTATTTGAGTTTACGGCACTCCTGAAGGGTATGACCAAGGTTCTTACAGTATTTACACTGCTTGACATTTGCATTAGTTGAACCTTGAGATGTACCTTGGGTTTGGGCAGAATTTACGTTAAAGGACCTTTGTGTGTTATGTGAGTGAGGCTTTTTATTTTTATAACACTCAGAGGATGTGTGCCCTAATTTATTGCATGTAGAGCACTGTTTTTGAGAGCGATGTGAGGATGTTGACTGTTGTTTTAAGTTGTACAGTTTTTACTCTTCAATAGCGTGCTGTACCGCTTCATTTAAACTTGAGGGGTTTCTGCATCGCACAATATTAGAAATTGAGCCACTTAGGCCTAACATGAAGGTATTGAGCGCGAGATCTTCCATGGCTGCTATACGGCCAAGAAGTTCTTTGGAATCTTTGCAATTGTAGTGAATGTCGGATTGTATTCTAGTTAGTATACACTCAATACGCAATGAATATTTGGTGACATCTTCTGAAAAGAGTTGTCTGCAATTTTGCAAGTCAACCAAAAGATGTGTTGCGTGTTTTTTTTCCCCAAAAGTTGATTTGAGAAAGGCTTTTATATCCTCCCATTTTGTGAAGCTTTTTAAGCTACAGGCTACTTGTGCCTTACCCTCTAGTTGAGAGAGTATATATTTGCAGAGCACGTTTTGTTGCTCGGGGGTAGCTAGGGACATGGCATTGTCACAGTTTGTTAAGAAAGCAGGGAGTGATTCCTTGTCACCATTATAGCTTTTGATGAATTTAGTGAGAACACCAAGAGTGACAGACATTTTGGTTTTAGAGGGTTTTTCAGGTGTTGAGTTAGAAGATTCAGCGGTTTCGGCTGCTGAAGATTCGCTATCTTCTGATATTAGACTGACGTCTTCGGTTTCAGATTTAAATTTCGACATTAATCGAACTGTGATATGTTAGACAAGTGTAGTATATAATTAAAAATCACACACAAGTAAAAATTATAAAATGTAAAATAGCATAAAAATATAGTAAAACCTTGTAGAAATATCACTGAAACACTTAATTTTATCTTTGAATTTTAACTCACAAGAACACGGTGATGAAGATCTCGAGTTTCATTCTCACGGTAGTGTCACGCGCAGGTAGTATGTGTGCAGGCAGGTGGCGCGCAGGAAAGTAGGCGCTAATGCAAGGCGCCCAAGGGTATCCAATGAATTGCAGGTTTTGCAACGCTCCTGTTACTATCGCCAGCAGATAACGTGCAGTTGCAGTTGACGGTGTGGAATTTTCCACAAAACAGAGTTTGTATGAAGACTGCCGTGGGAAAATGTTTCCTTGGATGATGGTGGTTGAGTTAGATCTGTGTCATCATCTACAGATGAGTAATGGTGCGGGATCGAGCTGATGCTGAGGCTGACCGTCGACCAGGTTGGTGAAGCAGTTCGTGTGTGAAGATCGCGGGCTCACGCTACGGAGCGGAGACTAACCGTCGGATCACTAGGTGCTAGGATGCGGCTGATGCAGGCTCGACCTGGGGTCGAGTCTTACTGTCGATCAATTTGACGAAACGTGGCCACGGATTCGGATGACAGAGTCTCAGTAAATAAGACCTTCCTGTCATCCCACTTCTGACACCAGTTGTTAGGCGGCCTGGGTCGTTTGTCTTTTAAAAAAAAAACCACAAAGTCACTAACACTAATATTTATTGATCTCAGAGAGAATTACACAACTCTATAACTTCCCAATTTTGAGGTAGCAGAATGCTTTACCGCTTCCCGCGAGTGACTGAATCTAACTGACTAAAATACAAAAGAGTTAGAAACGACGAAGTCTAAAAATGATGATCAACAGTAATTCACACGGAAAAATACAGCCATGTGGAGATTATGCTCTATTAAGCTTTATCTACATTTTAATAAGGGTTGTAACAGAGCGTCGGCGATGGGGTAGCTCGTTGTCCCGGCGGCGGCAGCTACTGGGCCCAGCCAGGCACTCATCCGCTCATGATGAAAGCCGGACACGTTGCTCGCTTGTTTGTCGACAGCTACACTCTGCATCTGTAACTCAAGCAACCTTTGCGCGTTTTCGAGGTCGAGATCGACCTGCCTCTTCTCGAGCTCTAAGGCCCGACGTCGCATCTCGTTCATACGTGTTTGGGCTTCGATCTGAAGCTGTATGCGCCGCTGAGTCACGGCGCTGGATGTAGACCGCACGGAGTTCGCTCGTCGCACGTTCTCCTCGGTCAGCGGAGCCAATCTCGGGCAGTGTGCTGGCAGCACGGATCCTGCCTGACCCATTGACGGTTGCTCCGACGGGGACCGGGGCGGCACGACGTGGTGTATGGTCTGTAAAATGCTGCTTCCATCCTCGGCGCCGGCCCGGGCTCCGGCGCGGGCATTGGCGGCGGCAAGGGCTTCTGCAGCTTCGGCGGCGGCCGCTTCGGCGGCCTCCATGCGTGCACGCATCTCCGCTTGGGTGGACTCGACGGCGGCGGCGGCGGCTTCAGCAGCCTCGACGCGGGCCAGCATCTCGGCTCGGGCAGCCTGGTCAGCGCTCGCGGCGGCGTCTGCGTCTGCCTTTGACACCATCTCGTACCGATCTGATACGGTTCTGTACTTTGAACGGAGTGACACTCAACGCTCTAGGTACTTGTACTTTCGAACGGAGTTGTCACTCAACGTTCTAGGTACGAATAATCGGAGTCAGGCTCAACGATCCTTTCCACCTATCGGCACTGATCGGAGTTAGACTCAACGATCCGATTCGAAGGACCAAAATGTTGGTAGTGGTATAAGTGAAACGAAAGTTTACACTCCTTGATAGGTCTTTATTGGACAGTGGTCGCAATAATACTACAATTCGACAAAATCAAGTATTCTTCTCACGCACCCATTCTGGGGCGTGGGGAGTCAGGGTCAGATCATCGGATCTCTTCCTGAAGAAGCGCATCTGTCCACTCCTATGGACAGGTCATCGGGGGGCCCTCGCGGGCGGTGGAGATCTTCTCACGAGGGGTGTTCCGTTGGATGATCGCCGGCTAGGCAACCAGGTCGCGTGGCAGGCGGCGGCGGTCGGGCGGGCGCGCGTGGTACGGCGCCATGTCGCGGATATGCGGATGTTGTGAGCTATCCGCACGCGCGAACATGCCCTTCGCCAGCCTCTGGACAAACTGGTCCACTGGTTCCCATCTGAGGTCCCTCTAGATCGTCGCATTCCTCACGTAGCGGGGGGCGTCGACGATGGTACGCAAAGAGAGGTTCTCTTGGGCTCGGAGTCTCCGTTTGTTCGTCTCCGAGCACAGGGCGTACCATGCCGGGGCCGCGTAGGTGAGGCGGGATCTCACGTAGCACTTGTAGATCCCGAGCTTCGCCCTCAGAGGGAGGCTGGAGTCGAGAAGTGGACGCAGCTTGGCGCGTGCCACCTTGACCTGGTTGACGACGTTGTCGACATGTTGCTTCATGGTGAGCCGGCGATCGATGGTCACTCCCAGGTACTTCACCTGCGGAGACCACGCGATGTCCTGTCCTTGGAGCTGGAGTGGTGGTGGAAGGGGGGACTGGCCTGTGATGAGCGCCTGCGTCTTTCCAACGTTGACGGACAACCGCCACTTGGCGAGCCAGTCGGGCAAGATGTCCAGGGTGCGCTGCAGTTTGACGGCAGCGTGCCGTGCCTGGATCGACGACGCGTAGTAGACAGCGTCGTCGGCGAAGAGTGCCAGCTGGGCACCCGGCCCGACGGGGATGTCTTCCGTATATTGGGAGTAACAGGCTGGAGACAGGCAGGACCCCTGAGGGACGCCGGCTGCAACGGGGTGTTCCCCGGAGACGGCGTCTTCCACCATCACTCGGAAGCGGCAATTCTTCAGGAAGGAGGCGATGATCTGGACCAGTCTACTTGGGGCTGGAGACGTCGACAATTTGTACAGCAACGCCTCGTGCCATACTCTGTCAAACGCCTTCTCCATGTCCAGGAGTACTGCGACAGTGTATTCCTTCTTGTTTAAACAAACCGTCATGTCATTCAGTACTCTGGTGAGCTGAAGCGTCGTAGAATGCTCGGGCCTGAAGCCGAACTGTTCTGGGCGCGGCTGGATGTGGGGCAGTAGCTTCGCCAGCAGGAGTTTCTCAAACACCTTTGAGATGGTACTCAGTAGAGTTATCGGCCGATAGCTCTCAGGCAGCTTGGAGTCCTTGCCCGGCTTGGGCAACATGATGACCAAGCCCTCCTTCCATTGGGTTGGGAAGTGGCCCGTGCGCAAGATACCGTTAAACAGGCGCGTAACGGCCGCCACAGTACGTGGCGGCAAATGTAGCAGCGCCATGTTAGGTATGCGGTCTGCGCCCGGGGCTTTCCTGGGCTTGGTACGTCTGAATGCACGCATGATCTGGCCGGGCGTGACGACGGTGGGGTCCTCTTCGGGAGCTATCGGCAAGGCGAAGTACTCTCGCAGGTGTCTCTCGACTGCTGCGACGTGCTCCACATCTTCCGTAGGGTTCGGCTTGAACTGCTTCTCGAGGCATTCGGCGAAGATCTCCGCACGGTCTTGGGCTCGAAATCTTGGTAGGCCGTCGCTGCCCAGGATTGGTCGGACGGGAGTTGGAGTAGTCGACAAATCCCGGCATAGGCGATGCACGGAGGGGACGTGGTCACCCATGGACTCGACGTGGCGTTCCCAAGATTCTTCGGCGTGGAGATCAAGTCGGCGCTTCAGCTCTGCCGTCATGGCGTTGAGCCTGGTCTTCATCGTTGGGCAGCGGGTTTGCTGCCACTGCTTCCGGAGAGCGCGCTTATCGCGGATGAGTGCGCGTAGCTCAGCAGGAAGAGGATTGAGCTTCCCCCCGCGAGCTACGGTGTGCGATGATAGGTCGAGCGCGTCTCGGATCTGGGTGGTTAGCAGCGATGCCAGGCGGTCAACGTCTTCCGGCTGGTTGACTGGACATGTGGTCGAAGACTGGTCGAGGGCGGCGGTGAAGGCGCCCCACTGGTATCGTCGGCGTGATGCTGGCGGAGAGACCCGGGTGGGCAGGTCCGCCAGGATGAGAAGTACTGGCCTGTGGTCCGATGGGAGGTCAGGGAGAACCTCCTGGCTCGGCGGAGCCCGGAGACCTCTGACGACTACGACGTCGATGGTGTCCCAACCGGCCCGCGAATCGAAGTGGGTGGGCTCGTCGGGACCGATGACATCGTAGTTGTGGCTCACGGAGTCGGCAAGGATGGCGCGTCCAGCTAGGCACACCCTGGTGGAGTTCCAGACGGTGTGCTTGGCGTTGAGGTCGCCAGCGACGAGTGTCGGATGCGGCGACTGCAGCAACCCCCGTAGTTCAGAGGTGCGGATTGGGGTACTGGGGGGCTTGTACACGGCGTACAGTCGCCGCACCTGGCCGGCGACCTGGAGGTCGACGCCCAAAGCATATAGGGAAGTATACTCCTGGGCGTCAACGAGCTGGTGGACAATCTTCCTGCCGACGATGACTGCCAAGCCTCGAAAGGCCCGGCCGCTGGTGGACTTCTCGTCCTTGCGGTAGACAAAGTAGCCGGGCAGCGACAGCTTGTCGCTTCCGTCTAGGAATGTCTCGCTTATGAGCATCACGTCGACGCGGTAGTCCCTCAGGAACACGTGGAGCAGCCGCTTCTTCCCTGTCAGCGACTGCGCGTTCCAGTGGACGACCCTGAGCGGCTCATGCATTGCGGAGCAGAGCGGTGAGTCTGCCCAGGGCAGTGGGGTCGCTGAGGAGGGCGAGCAGGGCTGTGAGGTGCCCCATGTCCTGCTGCCCTATCGCCGCAGCCGGAGTGGTGGCGGCAGCGGCGGCCGCAGTCTCGCTAGCGGCGAGAGTAGCCGCCGCGGCGCCGGTGGCAGGTGGAGCCGTCGCCTTCTTCTTCTTCCCCCCCCCCGCTTCATCTTCTGCCTGGGGACTCCGTCGTTCGCCTGCGCCATAAGCGAGGCGGGCGCCGTTTCTTCCTGCAGATCAGGACGTGGCGGAGGGGGGGGCTGCATCTTCTTGGGCCCAGGCGCATTAGTGAGCGCCACAGTGCCGGCCTTCTTGTTCCGCGCCTCCTGGCGGAACACGGGGCACGTCGCGTTATTGGCCGTATGCGGGCCACCGCAGTTGGCGCACGTCGGCGGCTGGTCTTTCGGGCGGGGGCACTCCCGCGCCGAGTGGGGACCGCCGCAACGCACGCACGCCAGGGGGCGGTGGCACATATGCGACGAGTGCCGGAACTGTTGGCACCTGTGGCACTGGGCCGGGCCCTGCTTGGAGCGCCAAGCCTCGATCTTCACCCCCGGCATGTACATGAGCTCTGAGATCTCATATTCTGCACCGGGGGCACGGTCGGGATTCTTCCGCAGGGACGCGTAGAAGATGCAACCGGGGCGCCCCTTGCGTGCCCGGATCTGCTTGCAGTACTAAGCCTCCACATCGAGTTCTGCAAGTGCCGCGACGATCTCTTCCGGCGTGGTGTTGGAAGGCAGCCCGCGGATCGCCACCTTCTGGGTCTTGTCGGCCGTCAGCGAGTAAGAGAACCACCGAACTCCGTGGTCCTTCTCCAGCCTGCACAGATAGCGCTGTACAAGCCGGTACTCGTCTTCGGCCGTGGGGGTGAAGCGCACACCCTTTTGGTAGGCGCGCGCGCTGGGAGCCCGGCCGAGCTCGCTGGCTATCGCCCTGAAGTGGTCGGCCCAATTGGGAAGGACCTCCACAATAAGGGGCGGATAGCGCGGCTGGCGGGGTTGCTGTGGCGCAGCGCCTCCCGACGGGGCGGCGGTGGTGGTGGCGATCGCGGCTGCGGTTTGGGCGGCGGCAGCGGCAGGCGGCGTTGGGCGGGCGGGCGGCATTGGGCGGGCGGGCCCTTTCGCGGGTGCGGCGGCGTGCGGGTTCGCAGGCACAGCGGCGGGGCGCGTAGGGCGGGCGGGCACAGTCGCGGCGGTGGGCGGGTTCGCGGGCGCGGCGGCGGGGCGCGTAGGGCGGGCGGGCACTATCGCGGGCGCAGCGGCGGAGCGCGTGGGGCGGGCGGGCACTCTCGACGTGGTCGCCGACGGGGCGGGCGGACGCGCGGTTGGCGGCACCGGGTGCCTCACTGGTCGGGGGGGGGGGCGCGGTGCTGGGGCGCGGTGCCCCAGACACGGGAATTGCGGTCGCGGCCGCCGCGGCAAACGACACTGCGGGAGAGCACTTATTAGGTGAAACACTCGTACCTGTCATTTGTGTTGTAGCACTCTCACTGTCTCTTTCACACGCGGCGGTCGGTCCAGGAGCGGGGGCGGGTGCCTGAAGCGCGCCCGTCCAGGGCGACAGCGACGGCATGTCGAGGCCCGTCTTCCTCGGCGGCGGCTGGTTCGTCGGTGGCGGGGTCGGCGAGTCCGCAAGCTGGACTCGCTTTCCGTCTCCTCGGAGACGCAGCTCGTCGCTCGGGCTTTCGCTACGCGGGCGCCTCGTCCCGCGGGTTGGTGGCAGCACCAAAGGCCGTGTTTTTGCCTGCTCCACTAATTGCGCGTCGAGGGGCTCGGCGCCGATACAAGCCGCGGGCTTGCCCGACAGGGCAGCGCGGCTTGCGGCGACGTATGCCTCCATGGCACGAAGTAGGCCCGCCGAAAACAGGTTGGCTTGAGCGGCCCGAATTAAATATAATTCGTCCAGCTCAAGCTCTGCCCTCGGGGACACAGGACGCCGCACCACGGGCGACCCGTACTCCGTCGACGTGGAGATAGGGAGCAGGCCCTCCAGTGATGCCCATCGCTGCGCGCGGCGCCGACGCGGGGTTTCACCCAGCGGCGGGCTGCTAACATTACCGGCATCATCACTGTCACTCACAGCAACACTAACACTCACAATGTCACTGGCACTATAGCCCTTAAAAGGGCTTTTGGGCTGGCTATGGACGAGCTGGCGTCACGGATAGGGTTACACACCAGGCACGACCTTAGGCAGAGCCGGCGTCCGTCCCGATGTGATAATCCCCTCCGTGAACACTCGCGGCGCGGGTATCGCGATCGCGGCGCGCACGGGCGCGTGTTACACACGTCCGCTTCGCACGAAGCGGCGGGTGAACTGCAGCGGGACGGCGAAGCGGAGATCCGTATGCGCGACGGTCGAAACTATCCTACAATTACACTTAAAAACTAGCTTATATTTATACTCGGGGCTAGCGGTCGGTCCATTGTTCTCTCCGTGTTGGTCGCAGGGATCGTGACTCCTAGTTCAAAGTCGACGCATGCGGTCCCTGTCGGCGCGCTGCTCCATCTCGCTCGCACCTCCAGTCGGTCAGTCGGCCGGTTGCGCTGGCCGGGGCTCGCTGTCCGTAACAAAGTTTATAGTCTCATTGACTCCAAATACTACAATGTAGTGCTTTATTAATATTTCAAACTTCATTCCACGTCGCTGTAATAACCACAAATTGAATATTAATTCAAACTCTCAATTTCATTCAACATAAATATGAATAATGTGACAGTTGACTGACTTTATCTAGGATTCAGGTAAAAATAGAGTATTTATGGACAGATATTACTTAATACAAAAAGTAAATAAATTCCTTTAAATAACAGATATTAACAGGGAGAGGGATAGGAGTAAATAAATAAGGAATAAAATGTTAGTAAAACATAAGTATACCCTATTGAGAACCCCATAATATTCTATTATTTTATTACCTAGTTATTTATATATATATATATATATATTTAAACAGAATATTTTTATTTATTTTTTTATTATTATTTATTATCGAATGTAATTCCCAAACTAAGGTAACGAATGAGCTCTAGTTAAAGTTAACTGTGTGACACTAGCGATGTGGCGAACACGCGAACTACGACGATGTCTGCGCAAACGCCTGCTTGAGCACCGCCACAAAGCTTCAAAGCAACGCCGCCAGGTGGCGCGAACATACAACTACCCTTACTTCGCCAGCTATAATAATTATGTAGGCAATCTAACGCAACTAGCATAGGTACCTATTTATTTACCCACGTTATATTATAGGTAGGTACTCCCGGAAACATGGTTTAAAAACAATAAAAATATATCTTCCTTTCCACACATAAGTAAGTATAGGTACTTATTCTACATAGGTAATTAACTTAGAAACCTCAATCTAACGTTCTATCTAACCATGTTCCTATAGATAGGTACCTATATCCATTGAGCTAGTAGTTCAATGCCTATAACTGCTCAAGCAACAACCCGTGATATCTATCGAGGCATTGTTAATTCCATAATCATATTTAATACCTACATTCATTTCGTCATACCCATATGACGGCATATGCCAATGTCAATTCGTGACCTTCCAAACATATATTTAGGTACCTACTTGCTAACGAAAGTATTTCACAAAGATAGGTATTTAATTAAACGAATTTCCTATTAAACTTCCTAATTAAAACATCGCATTACTTCCCCTCATAAAGAATACACAAACTATACATACATTGCGTTTATACATAGGCACATGCTCTGATCCTATTGTCCTCGGCCGGGAATCGAACTCGTGATCACTCGCATTGTAGGCAGAATCACAACCACAACACCTTATTCTTTTAACTAAGGTAGGTACCTAAGTATCTTATAAGAATTCTTCGAATCATTATCTATCTTTTGGTTTCCCAGATACATAATAATACTTTGGACACCATCCACACCCACCGCTCCAGCCCCAAACCAGGACCCCCCGCATCCCGGCACCAGACAACACGTAAATATATAGATAAATACTAAACTTAGACAGACAAACAACCATGACCAGAGCACAAACACCCGCACTCATCGGACAAACACTTGTCCCCACCGGGACTCGAAACCTGGCTTCGTAGGTAGGGTTTCTGCCGACCCATAGGTATATATCCGTAGCGCCACACGTTGTGAGCGGTCACCTTGAATGCGCAGTAGTCACCTTTCAATATCTGTACATACGCGCAGTAATTCCCGCCAAAACGTCGCCCAACGTACTCTATTCGTGGCGCGGCTTGTATATAATTAACATTATAAAATATGTAAGTACCTAGCTAGGTACTGCTATTGAAATGACCTGTTGATCCTCTGACTTTCCGTTTGTGATAATTATAGGTAACTAGTGGATTCAACAGTTTTGAAATAATATGAATAAACCCTACGAGTTAACCGAACGATTCTATGAATAGTAAATTTAAAGATATAACCAGCTAACCATTAATTTAATGTCAGACGGAATTTAACCCTCACGCATTTTTATTGGAATATTTCTCCAATTGGAAAGATTCTAATACCAACGATTGCGAGTATCCCACTTAGACGATTTGGCCAAAGTAGTGGGTGATCGTCTATGGGTAGGATTGCAGACGTTGTGATAGTAATAACCCAAAGTTCTTTTTAGAGTGGTTTCGGTTAAACAGTATCGTCATGAGGTTCCCCAGCCAGTGATGAATATAAGTGACATAAACATATTGATAATTATCGAGTCCGTGCTTATTAGAATAAATTCCAAGTAAATAAGCATTTTTAAAAGGCATTTCGATTACATGTGTTTATAAAGGAGGGCCCGTGCTAGAGCTCACGTCCAGAAGGGATTTGATATTGTGATATCTCTCAACCATCAGTCCAACACGCTGGCCGATCGGTTACGGGATATTTTTATTTGCACCTACCCGTCTCTTAAGTTTTATTCCGTAACCATATTGATGTTCATCCAGATATTTTATATATAAATTAGTTTTTTTGAATTAAGAATAAGTTTGTCATTTAATGTAAAGTTAGGTAGGCCAACCAACATGATATACGGTCAAGAAAAGAAAGATCAAAACAGCCACAATCAAAAAAAAAATTTAGTTTGTTAGATAGTTTTATAAGTATTTAGGCATTTCAAGAGTGAGAAGGAAACAACGCAACTATTTGTAATCATACGAATTTCAGATACCTGCCTGCCACATAAACCTAAATAATCGTGTCTGTCCCCCTAACTACATAACCTCGACAACCTAAGTTTAGCCGCAACTAAACTCCTGTCTAGCCTAGTCTAAAATCCTAGTGTTATACCACGTCCATCATCGACACCACTCGAAAATGGTTGAGTTTGATTTGAATGTGTTTGTATGTTTAATGACTGTGTGTGGGAATTTCAAAACTCGCTACACGAAAGGAATGAGGAGAGGATTAGCCCACGAATATCCTAAGAGCCAATCCAGGAACCCTATGGTGAAGTAAAAAGGAAATTAGGGTCGCTCCAAGCCCAGACTCAGACTCAGATAAATTACCTACAAGTTCTTATCTAACGACCCAAGAATAGTTTTGGAATTTGGGGTAGGTTGATTTAAAGAATAGGAACCGAGGTATATCTCGGCGCTTCAGACAATCACGAAAATCCACTGCAACATGCAATCACAACTATCCAAGTTCAAGACGCGTAAAACGGCGAATCGAACTGTATAGAACTCCAGAAAGACGTGTTTCACAGTAGTTTGACGCGGAGACTGAATGGCTCCCCTCTGAGTCTTAACTCACACTTCACTCGACGACCAGCAACAAAAAGCCCCGTCTCATCTCGACCCATCCCTTTTATATTTTCTCTTCCCACCAAAACGTCCTTCCCCAGACATGCTCGCCAAAACACCATCTCAAACTCCGCGAGTCATTCTCATTGGTTCGTTTCTTTTCCTTTCGAAACTCAGTGCTCTGATTGGTTACTGGTCTACACCGTATACACACTTTATATTTAAGATCACACAGTTCAACTAGAAATAGACTCTATAACATCATAAAATAATCTAAATAAAATAATACTCATTTTTTTTTCCTATAAAACATCTTATTGCAGTTATAGTGAATAAAGTTCTTATTTGAGTTAAACCATCTGGAATGTAAAGGCGATCGACCGCCATCTGTACCTCCATCATTGAACTAACTACGCATCTGTTTGACCCACCAAACTATATCGTAACTAAACACCCTTACGTATGAGTTTCGATTGAATGAGCCATGGCAAATGCGACACTTCAAAACAACATCACAAATGTGTAAAATGGTCATAATTCGACATCCACTGAAAGCAACGGTGAAGTTAAACCATATTCATTTTAAATTTACGATTCTCAACTTATTTCATAGCTTTTAAAGTTTATCCACATTTTGGAGACTTTTAAAAAAAATATATTTCTACCTACTGAGAAACAAACCAAATGCTTGTTTCGTCACACCATCCATTCAAAGATGCCGCCCTTTCATTTCATAATTAATCCGGCGCATTCCACGCATAGATTTCTAGACCAGATAAGTAATGACGATTATAGAATTAATAAGCAATTACTGTGACGACATATTCAGTAGTTCAAACAAGGTAGAAAACATTTACAAAGATGCATGATAAGCAATTAACTTCTAGGACTTAAATTTGATTAGCACAACCCGACACTCCCGAATAGCTATTCAGAAAGGACCCACAATTAATAACCCAAAACCAAAGGTAAAATAGAAAAAGAAAAGTTGACAACGGAGAATCGAACCTCGAACCTTAATATTTCAAGTCTGGTAACAACGCGATGAGCCACTTGAGCTTATATGAAGCCTTGTGAAATTTGCGATGCCTTCGATAACCACTAATCTCCAGTTATGTTTATACCAAATTTATCTTGCCGCTTAATTGAGCATTGGTCAACACCAATCTTACATCACCGTTATTTGTTTGGTTTAAGAATATTTGGATTCTCTTTTTGCAGTTCATAGTTGAATCATTAAATCACGTTGCCCAAACCTGCCAACGCCTGCCAACTTTTTATAGCAAATAAAAAATGTGTCTCAGATCTATACATTTCTGTTGCAATCAAAATACAAGCAAAATATTTGAAAAACTCATACAAGCAAAATATTTGAAAAACTCATACTTAATCAATTGCAAAGTCATTTTTATCTCAATAATTTAATTCATATTGCTCAGTTTGGTTTCACAAAGGGTCGTTCAACAGCCGATGCTGGTGTTGAACTAATCGACAATATTTTTGATGCCTGGGAAGACGCAATGGATGCAATAGGTGTCTTCTGCGATCTATCCAAGGCTTTTGATTGCGTCCATCATGACACTATTGTCAGGAAGTTACGCCATTATGGTGTAAAAGATCAGGCACTTGGCCTTCTGGAGTCATATCTAGCAGATAGGGTTCGGATGGTCGATATTAATGGGAAAAGATCACCTGGGTCTTCAATAAGTATGGGCATACCGCAAGGTTCAATTCTTGGTCCTTTCTTGTTTTTAGTATATAGTAATGATTTACCTTACCTTGTTAAAGCAAAACATGGGTTAGTATTGTTTGCCGATGATACTTCTTTGATATTTAAAGTTAAAAGACAGCAATCAAATTATGACGAGGTAAACAATGCTATCTCTAGTATAGTGAACTGAAAAGAAAACTAAATGTATTAAATTCGTGTTACCCAATGTGAACCCGGTAACTACAGACATATTTATAAAAGGACAGAGATTGGACCTTGTGCAGTCGACTGTCTTTTTGGGCATTACTTTAGACGCCAAACTACAATGGGATCCTCATATAAATAAATTGTCGAACAGACTGAGTTCGGCAGCGATCGCAGTTAAAAAAATTAGAGCTCTTACCGACGTAGTCACCGCTAGACTAGTCTACTTTAGTTACTTTCATAGTCTAATGACCTATGGTATTTTATTGTGGGGTCACGCTGCGAATGCTAATAATATATTTATTCTGCAGAAACGGGCTGTTCGTGCAATTTATAGATTAGGGCCTAGAGTGTCACTGAGGGAAAAGTTTAAAGAAATCAATATTCTGACATTTGTGTCTCAATATATCTATGACAATCTTGTGTATGTAAAAAGAAATATAACTAATTTTCAGAAGTACAGTGATATACACAATTTTAATACTAGAAATAAAGACAAGTTGGTTGCTTATGTAAGCCGACTACATAAAATTAGTAATTCTTTTAAAGGCAATTGTATACGCTATAACAATTAGGTCCCTTCTGATATTAAAAACTTACCTTTAGACAAGTTTAAAATAATAATAAAACAGAAATTGTATAAAAAAAGTTACTATAGGATATCTGATTACTTAGAGGACAGATGTCCATGGGAATAGATTGTTTGAGTAACAGGCTGTTTCGATATATAATTAGCATTCATTTTGTAATTTGACAATATTTTATTTAAAAAAGGAAACGCAAAAGATGCGACGACTGTGGAGTTTCTTCGGTGAGCTCTTCTCCACAGATTCCGCCATTGTGTTAGTGAACTCACTCAAAAAAATGTAATGACGGATCTAAGTGATGTAATAACATCCTATGGAAATAAATGATTTTTGATTTTGATTTTGATTTTGATCACCCCTTAAATTTTTGAAATTAAAAATAATTTAAAAAATTTGCTATTCTTTAAATATTTTACCATTCTTTACGACCTTAACTAAAACTAATGACTAATTTATTTTTATAAAACCTTTAAGTATTTTTTTTTTTTTGTTATTATTCATTATTATAGCCAATTATCACCAATTTGTTATACTTTATTTAAAAAATATATTTACAATAAACTGCACTTATATATTTTTTTCGTACTTTACTTATTTTCCTGTAAAATCACATTCAACTGTTAACACATTGTCAGTCTAGGATATGATAAGTCATATAACGACCAGTACCAATCCTGCGTCTTATATAATATAGGACAGTCAATTTGTTAACATAATAAAATTCCCACCCCTTAATTCAAAATTAGCTTTTTGCCCATTTCCACCCCTTAACGCTTTTAAAACGTATACCTCACACCTTTAATCATAATCACTTTCTATTTTTTCACACCCGAGAATCCAGTCATTTAGTCGATTTAGCTCTCCTTACAACATTTAAAAAACCTCTTCCAACGCACGTACAACAAATTGTGGCTAATCATAGCCAATATCATGTTATCCAAATATTAGACTGCAAAAATACATCCTGGTCACGGCTTATCCATATTGTAACATCCCCCCTTTCTATTTAGTCCACCCTTCCTTTTAACGCAGTCTCTTATTAATTGTGATGGCCAAATAAAATAGATCGTCTAGTAAATTAGAACTCCTCCTCCTCCTTGTGAAACCAGTAACCCTAATTCTAGAGGTATGAGTAAGAAGTGCTGTCAACTTTGACAATAGATTTTAAACAAGGAATGTTTTAAATTGAATATTTAGTAATTTTAAATTTCAATAAAAGATATATACTTAAATATGTCCCACTAACAAGAATGATACAGATTAATATCCATTAAATGATTAATAACTTAGTTATACAGCACTTATACTTACTTATAAAGCAGATTCATATAATAAAATGTCATAGTATATTTTGAGTATTGAAAATGAAATAAAAATAAATAAAAATGAAATAAAAAATTATAAATATTAAAATAATAAAAGGAAAATTTGATATTCATAAAATTTTGGGGAAGAAACCCCTACCACTTGATTCGGTCTTCTACCCAGATAATTCTACGAAACCAATTAATTTGTAGTTCTGATACTCGTTTATAAAAAGAGTAGCGTATAAGTATTCTGAATTGGATTTAGTCATAGATTCACCTGAATTGGGATGGGGTATGACCGATCAGGATGGGATTATAGTTTGTGGATGACATTCAACTGTATCATCAGTCAATATCTGATATTTATGTAGTAAGATTATATTAAATATTCTTACAAATATAGAAAACTATAAACATACACAATGAAGTTTCACTGGTTGTTTATGTTACACGTTATGTGTTTCAATAAAGACTTATTTGTCTTTTAGTAATGCACAATAGCATAGCATGAAGTATGAAATATTTCTGCACATCCATAGAAGTGCGTAAGTAGCATGATTCATTTTAAGGTTATTGAATTGACCTTCAATCTACCATCAGCAGATCCAAACATGATATTGTTACTTCGTAAAGTGCGAAGATATAAATATGTGTATCCGTATAGTAATATAAATATGCACATCTGAATAGAGCATAACTGTGAATTTCCGTACTTCTATTGCTTCATTCTGGCGTTATGTGAACATTGGCGGTGGCTTTGCGACGGCTTATTCCATAATTTGATCAAAGGTAATTAATTAATAACTATTGTATTAATAAAATTAACCATGACCGCCTTCCATGATTGCAATACAAGGTCTAGGGAAATTGAACGTTTATCATCATTCAGTTAAGACGAGAATTGCAGGTTTGTTTATTTAAACTCTGAATTCTCGACATCGAGTCGAACATATCAAATTGAAAACGTTGTTGCAGGAATTAGTCAACTCAGTAACTACTTTCAATAAGTTTATAGTCTCATTAACTCCAAATACTACAATGTAGTGCTTTATTAATATTTCAAACTTCATTCCACGTCGCTGTAATAACCACAAATTGAATATTAATTCAAACTCTCAATTTCATTCAACATAAATATGAATAATGTGACAGTTGACTGACTTTATCTAGGATTCAGGTAAAAATAGAGTATATAAGGACAGATATTACTGTGTTTTGCTAGATTATGAGATGCCTACATAATATATTAAAGTTTGATCGTTAACGAAGAGAATTAGATGTTGTCTCCAGTTGTGACAATATTACGAAAAGTAAATAAATTCCTTTAAATAAAAGACATTAACAGGGAGAGGGATAGGAGTAAATAAATAAGGAATAAAATGTTAGTAAAACATAAGTATACCCTATTGAGAACCCCATAATATTCCATTATTTTATTACCTAGTTATTTATATATATATATATTTAAACCGAATATTTTTATTTATTTTTTATTATTATTCATTATCGAATGTAATTCCCAAACTAAGGTAACGAATGAGCTCTAGTTAAAGTTAACTGTGTGACACTAGTGATGTGGCGAACACGCGAACTACGATGATGTCTGCGCAAACGCCTGCTTGAGCACCGCCACAAAGCTTCAAAGCAACGCCGCCAGGTGGCGCGAACATACAACTACCCTTACTTCGCCAGCTATAATAATTATGTAGGCAATCTAACGCAACTAGCATAGGTACCTATTTATTTACCCACGTTATATTATAGGTAGGTACTCCCGGAAACATGGTTTAAAAACAATAAAAATATATCTTCCTTTCCACACATAAGTAAGTATAGGCACTTATTCTACATAGGTAATTAACTTAGAAACCTCAATCTAACGTTCTATCTAACCATGTTCCTATAGATAGGTACCTATATCCATTGAGCTAGTAGATCAATGCCTATAACTGCTCAAGCAACAACTCGTGATATCTATCGAGGCATTGTTAATTCCATAATCATATTTAATACCTACATTCATTTCGTCATACCCCTATGACGTCATATGCCAATGTCGATTCGTGACCTACCAAACATATATTTAGGTACCTACTTGCTAACGAAAGTATTTCACAAAGATAGGTATTTAATTAAACGAATTTCCTATTAAACTTCCTAATTAAAACATCGCATTACTTCCCCTCATAAAGAATACACAAAACTCAAAACTCAAAACTCAAAACGTTTATTCTGTAAATAGGCCACAAGGGCACTTTCACATGTCATTTCATTTCATTTTTTACAGAACATTTGGTATTATTATTGGTATCATATTATCAGAAAAAAAAGTACTTAATTATTGTTTCTGAGAGATGTAAAGAGTCTCAAATGTCATAATAAAATAATTAAAATATAAATAACAGAGATGTATAGTCTCTTTAGTGAATAATACAATGATGACTATAGTCGTCGTAGTTGTAGGGCTGTAGGATTGTCCACTTTATTATGCAGGTGGAGATAGTAGTGCACTAGTAACGCTAGTTTCCTTCTCAACCCTAGTAACGAATAAAGTCGGAAATTAGTGCGGGTATATTACCCGCACTAATTTCCGTTCACATAAATGTTATTTAGAGATCTTGCGAATTCACGATAGACTTTTTCCAACATGAGGCTGTATTTGTCCTCATATAGGACCCAGATGATTGAGTTATATTGAAGCCTGCTACAGACAAAGGCGTTAGTGTTATATATAACTGTTGACATACTACTGAAGACCCTTGCCTGCCTCATAATAAGCCCAAGCGACCTGTAAGCTCTCTCACATGTCTCCTGGATATGGTCGTTAAAAGTCAGTCCTTTAGCCATAGTATTTTAGTTACTCTCGCAGTAGCAGTGCCGGATATGATGTAGTCATGGCAGATTTGAGTCCTGGGCAGACTGTTAGTCATGATCTTGCACTTGGAGCCGTTGAAAGCCAAGCTTGTCTCGCTGCAATAGCCAAACGTCAGCATCACACCCCATGCTAAAGAACAGCTTTAAATCATCCGCGAACATGAGACATTCAGCAGTCTCGATGACTTCGAGAATATTATTGATCATAATGAGGATCATGACGACCTCTGTGGCGCTGCGCTTGTGGCTCTGCTTACCATGCCAGAGGTCCTGGGTTCGATCCCCGGCTGGGGACAAAGAAGAAAAAACCCCAGGTCTTGGATGTTTATATTTGCTTGAAGTCGCTGTTTCTGGTTCCCACGACACCGGGTATCCTAGTGTGGGGCTAGAAACAATGTATGTGCATGTATGTAAATGTTTTGATTATAACAATCTAGGAAGGGCCAAGAGTGCTACCCTGACCTACTCCAGAACGAGTTTCATAGGTCAGTAAATTCGCACAATATTAATATAGTTCACAGACCACAGCCCAATTATGCTGCTAATAAACAGTACTGTATCAAAGAGTAAGATTATTAACTATGATAAATCCGTATCAATACCGAAGAGTTAGCTAAATGCCTTGAAGATCACAAATGGGATGAATTTCTTGCAATCACTTGTACCTTTACTTTTTAGGGTTCCGTACCCGAAGGGTTCCAAACGGGACCCTATTACTAAGACTCCGCTGTCCGTCCGTCCGTCCGTCCGTCCGTCTGTCACCAGGCTGTATCTCAAGAACCTAGCTAGCTAGAGAGTTGAAATTTTCACAGATTATGTATTTATGTTGCCGCTATAACAACAAATACTAAAAAACAGGATAAAAGAAATATTTAAGGGGGCTCCCATACAACAAATCTTTCAATACCACATACAAACTTATGGATGCACCTGGTTACGTACATGGAGTGTGAAAGTAACCGCACCAATAACTTTGTAAACAATATTTTGCTGTGTAAAATCCAAACTATTCACTCCACACCATCGCTTCCATTGAACGGTGGTACGGAACCCTTCGTGCGCGATTTAGACTCGCACTTGACCGGTTTTTAAATAAATGATGTTGTACCCTACTAACCCTACAAAAATGTCACAAATTATTAAAATGCTAAAGCTCAGTAGTGATCTTGGCTGGGATAACATTCCTACAACTATAATCAAAAGATGTAGTCAGTTACTGGCATAGCCGCTAGCATATATGTGCAACCTGAGCCTGGAGAGTGGTACCTTTCCGTCTATTTTCCAAATAGGAGTAGTTTGCCCTTTATTTAAAACTGGAGATAAAAAACTTACAACACACTATACTAAACTCGTTCGCAGACTACCTCAAAAATCGTCAACAAGCCGTCCGAATCGTAAAACATTTGAGTGGGAATGCCAAATGCACTTATTGTGTACCACAAGGAAGTACTCTAGGATCGACCTTATTTCTCACTTATATCTTATATCAATGAAGTTTGTATGTTAATGTATGTTAATGTTTTTTCCAGCAAAAACCTACGAGTTGAATTATTTTTATAAAAGCATAAATATGATATTGTTTCATCGACAGAACATTGACAAAAATATTACCAAATGTTATTAAATTATGGCTAATGTTTAAACGATCACCAAAATAGCACCTATTTTACTACCAATAAATTCGAAATGACCGCCAGAATCAGTAAATGATCCCCAAATTGTGTTTGGTTAAATGATCACCAAACTTCTTTTTATGTTTTGTGTACTTAAAACTCAAAACTCAAAAACTCAAACTATACATACATTGCGTTTATACATAGGCACATACTCTGATCCTATTGTCCTCGGCCGGGAATCGAACTCGTGATCACTCGCATTGTAGGCAGAATCACAACCACAACACCTTATTCTTTTAACTAAGGTAGGTACCTAAGTATTTTATAAGAATTCTTCGAATCATTATCTATCTTTTGGTTTCCCAGATACATAATAATACTTTGGACACCATCCACACCCACCGCTCCAGCCCCAAACCAGGACCCCCCGCATCCCGGCACCAGACAACACGTAAATATATAGATAAATACTAAACTTAGACAGACAAACAACCATGACCAGAGCACAAACACCCGCACTCATCGGACAAACACTTGTCCCCACCGGGACTCGAAACCTGGCTTCGTAGGTAGGGTTTCTGCCGACCCATAGGTATATATCCGTAGCGCCACACGTTGTGAGCGGTCACCTTGAATGCGCAGTAGTCACCTTTCAATATCTGTACATACGCGCAGTAATTCCCGCCAAAACGTCGCCCAACGTACTCTATTCGTGGCGCGGCTTGTATATAATTAACATTATAAAATATGTAAGTACCTAGCTAGGTACTGCTATTGAAATGACCTGTTGATCCTCTGACTTTCCGTTTGTGATAATTATAGGTAACTAGTGGATTCAACAGTTTTGAAATAATATGAATAAACCCTACGAGTTAACCGAACGATTCTATGAATAGTAAATTTAAAGATATAACCAGCTAACCATTAATTTAATGTCAGACGGAATTTAACCCTCACGCATTTTTATTGGAATATTTCTCCAATTGGAAAGATTCTAATACCAACGATTGCGAGTATCCCACTTAGACGATTTGGCCAAAGTAGTGGGTGATCGTCTATGGGTAGGATTGCAGACGTTGTGATAGTAATAACCCAAAGTTCTTTTTAGAGTGGTTTCGGTTAAACAGTATCGTCATGAGGTTCCCCAGCCAGTGATGAATATAAGTGACATAAACATATTGATAATTATCGAGTCCGTGCTTATTAGAATAAATTCCAAGTAAATAAGCATTTTTAAAAGGCATTTCGATTACATGTGTTTATAAAGGAGGGCCCGTGCTAGAGCTCACGTCCAGAAGGGATTTGATATTGTGATATCTCTCAACCATCAGTCCAACACGCTGGCCGATCGGTTACGGGATATTTTTATTTGCACCTACCCGTCTCTTAAGTTTTATTCCGTAACCATATTGATGTTCATCCAGATATTTTATATATAAATTAGTTTTTTTGAATTAAGAATAAGTTTGTCATTTAATGTAAAGTTAGGTAGGCCAACCAACATGATATACGGTCAAGAAAAGAAAGATCAAAACAGCCACAATCAAAAAAAAAATTTAGTTTGTTAGATAGTTTTATAAGTATTTAGGCATTTCAAGAGTGAGAAGGAAACAACGCAACTATTTGTAATCATACGAATTTCAGATACCTGCCTGCCTCATAAACCTAAATAATCGTGTCTGTCCCCCTAAACTCGCTACACGAAAGGAATGAGGAGAGGATTAGCCCGCGAATATCCTAAGAGCCAATCCAGGAACCCTATGGTGAAGGAGAAAGGAAATTAGGGTCGCTCCAAGCCCAGACTCAGACTCAGATAAATTACCTACAAGTTCTTATCTAACGACCCAAGGATAGTTTTGGAATTTGGGGTAGGTTGATTTAAAGAATAGGAACCGAGGTATATCTCGGCGCTTCAGACACTCACGAAAATCCACTGCAACACGCAATCACAACTATCCCAGTTCAAGACGCGTAAAACGGCGAATCGAACTGTATAGAATTCCAGAAAGACGTGTTTCACAGTAGTTTGACGCGGAGACTGAATGGCTCCCCTCTGAGTCTTAACTCACACTTCACTCGACGACCAGCCACAAAAAGCCCCCTCTCATCTCGACCCATCCCTTTTATATTTTCTCTTCCCACCAAAACGTCCTTCCCCAGACATGCTCGCCAAAACACCATCTCAAACTCCGCGAGTCATTCTCATTGGTTCGTTTATTTTCCTTTCGAAACTCAGTGCTCTGATTGGTTACTGGTCTACACCGTATACACACTTTATATTTTAGATCACACAGTTCAATAGACTCTATAACATCATAAAATAATCTAAATAAAATAATACTCATTTTTTTTTCCTATAAAACATCTTATTGCAGTTATAGTGAATAAAGTTCTTATTTGAGTTAAACCATCTGGAATGTAAAGGCGATCGACCGCCATCTGTACCTCCATCATTGAACTAACTACGCATCTGTTTGACCCACCAAACTATATCGTAACTAAACACCCTTACGTATGAGTTTCGATTGAATGAGCCATGGCAAATGCGACACTTCAAAACAACATCACAAATGTGTAAAATGGTCATAATTCGACATCCACTGAAAGCAACGGTGAACCATAACGGTTAAACCATATTCATTTTAAATTTATGATTCTCAACTTATTTCATAGCTCTTAAAGTTTATCCACATTTTGAAGACTTTTAAAAAATTAATATTATTACCTACTGAGAAACAAACCAAATGCTTGTCATCACACCATCCATTCAAAGATGTCGCCCTTTCATTTCATAATTAATCCGGCGCATTCCACGCATAGATTTCTAGACCAGATAAATAATGACGATTATAGAATTAATAAGCAATTACTGTGACGACATATTCAGTAGTTGAAACAAGGTAGAAAACATTTACAAAGATGCATGATAAGCAATTAACTTCTAGGACTTAAATTTAATTAGCGCAACCCGACACTACCGAATAGCTACTCAGAAAGGACCCACAATTAATAACCCAACACCAAAGGTAAAATAGAAAAATAAAAGTTGACAACGGAGAATCGAACCTCGAGCCTTAATATTTCAAGTCTGGTAACAACGCGATGAGCCACTTGAGCTTATATGAGACCTTGTGAAATTTGCGATGCCTTCGATAACCACTAATCTCCATAGTTATGTTTATACCAAATTTATCTTGCCGCTTAATTCAGCATTGGTCAACACCAATCTTACATCACCGTTATTTGTTTGGTTTAAGAATATTTGGCTTCTCTTTTTGCAGTTCATAGTTGAATCATTAAATCACGTTGCCCAAACCTGCCAACGCCTGCCAACTTTTTATAGCAAATAAAAAATGTGTCTCAGATCTTTACATTTCCGTTACACTGGTTATAATCTGCGTGTGATTTGTGTTCTACTGTTGAACAGCTATGTCATTGTTAACATTTAGTGAAAAGACATTTGCGTGAAATTGCCGGCGCCTCATAAAGAGTACAAACGACATCCTCGTCTAGTTCTACCATCTGGGCGCGCGCCTGGAACATTTGAGCAACGCGAGTTGTTGCTGTGATGGTGGAGTACCATCAGGGCAAGGTCATTTAAATTTAAAGTATTGTTTTAGGTTAAGTTCCAGCGCCGTGAATCGCTGTCGATTGATTCCCAGTAGGGTGGCGACCTTGTTTCATTCTAGCTCAAGGGCCTCTAGTCTGAGCCCAGCCCTGGTGGGAAGTTGATCAATAATAAAATATGAATATAAATAAAACATATAAGTGAGCTAGTTGAACGAGCGAGCGAAGCGAGCGTAGGGCTCCATTTCGACAAGATAGGAGGCCGATTTTGCTTTTGTCTGTCTTTTTTCGAGCTTTTCTCGATTTTCCCCTTGGGGGGGGGGGGGGGGGAGTTATGACGTCATAAGTTTTTGGATGGGTTGTTTTTTTACTGAAACTTATCGTGTGGGGTATCAAATTAAAGGGCTTCATGAGCCGGTTCTAAAAATATACTACACACCACTTTCGGCTGCCTTTTTTCAAAAATTCAAGAAATATTTTCAAAACATACCAAGTTTGGACTCCTCGGAGTAGGAGACGGATTAGTAAAGTGGATCTATACAGACCATGAGAGTGAGTGAAATAGACTATAACAATTTTCGAGAAAAGTAAATAGATTGTATTTTAAATCGCAGAATGTAGTTTATAAAGTTATGTGTTACTTGCTACGGCTACTTCACTACTTGATTTTGATTGGATCTAAAATACTGACCTTTAAATTGGTTGACAGTCCCCCCTGGTAGCGAGGTCTACTGCCCACAGGGCCACTAGTATATAGAATTCTCAATAAACATATGATTTGATTGAACAAATTGATTTGAACAAACACACGTAAAGTAATAATAATTAATAAATATTCGAGGACAATCTTACATAAATCGAACTAGACCCACAAAAAGATCAAACAATGGGAACTAGACGACGATATATATATAAAAAAAAACAATAATAATATAATATTAATAATAATAATCGTGTATTCTTGAAAATTTTACAACATATATCTTGTTATTACACTAGGTAAGGAACAAGAGATGATCACTACTCCCTAAAATAGGGCGAACCCTGTGGTGTAGGTTAAGTAGTAGCACTTCCCTCCAGTAAGTGACACTTAACAATTTTATAAAATGAACAGAGTAAAAGGTTTTCTAGCAGTAAATAGTTAAATGATTTAATGTAAACACGTAGTATGTTTTTTATCTAGACATCGTGGTTGCTAATTTATTTAGAAAAATAGAAAAATATAATAAAATATACATATACACACTCACACTATACAGTGTGAGAGGGTGTGTCTGTGTGTGTGTATGAGTGAGGGTGTGTGTGTGAGTCGTATGAGTATGTCCATATTAAAAAAAATGGAATTACCAGTATTACTTCATTACGTGTGTGCTTAATAATGTGAGTTTTATTAAGATAAAATAGTTACGCATTTTTCAGTATCCTCATATGATTGGGATCTAAGCCATTGGTATATTGTTTTTTTTTGTTTCAAAGTTAGTTTTATTGTAAATTTCGCTTTCTTTACTCAATTTATTGTATAAAAAAGGTCCCAGAAACGTGAAAAACCTTTGAAAAATAAAATTAGTACGAACCTTTATAAGTGGACATACTTTATCTTTTCGTCTTTTTGAATTAATTTTATAGTTATTAGAATTACTTGATGAGAGTTTATTATGTTGTCTAAGTATAGTGATCTGAATGAATATCTGTCTGACAGTCAGAACATCACAATAATTATAGAGTTCTGTTGAAGGGAAAAGGAACGGTTTGAATGTGCAAACCTTCAACACAGCACGCTGGGCTCTTTCGACGCGTAAAAGTGTAGTCTTATGGGCACCGCCCCAGCTAGAGATGCAGTAGCGTATGAGAGATTCGGCTAAATCCACATAGATGCGTTTCATAAGGAATGGCTCTGCTACATGTCGAAGATGTTTAAATATATATATATGAATTTTCTAATTTTAGTGCTGAGACTCTGAATGTGGTTTTGGAATTTTAGGTTATTGTCCAGTACTATACCTAGATATTTGATATTAGAAATCCTTACTAGCATCCTATGGGCATACATTATTTCCTAAAATATTGCATGTATGAGCATATATTTTGTGTTCAATGTTTGGTTGTGTTGAGGCAGTGATCGAGAAAGTTAAATATTTAGTTTTTTCACTGTTAACCGTCAAAATATTTTCACATAACCAAGAGATAAGAAACTAATATTCATGCTCATCACACAAATATACAGCTAGGCTAAACCGGTCGTCGTAAATTGAAATTCAGTATGCCGATGGACATTAATTATAAATTGTTTACATGTTTTACAGAACACCCGTCTTTTTGTCATTGGTTCACTTAAAGTTTCACCTTGACGCACTTCACTGTCCTCCCAAGGACGTTTTTTTTCTTTATACTTAGCAGAGTCAACTTTCACTACCGGGGCGCTTCAACACAAACAAGCAAATTCACCTGCTCGTTTACGCCAACTTTGCGGCAAACTTTGAGTGAGTGTCGGCGTTCTTTCAAAAGAGTCGGCACGCGCCAGGCGGCGCGATCATAGATGACTTTAGCTAAATGAATACACTACATATACATTGTCTTATACTCTCATATCGAAGCTACGTAGTAGAAGATAAGGAATAAATTAATCGAGCTGAAAGGATCTTGATTGACAGAAATGTCTTGTTGGTTGACGAAATAACCTACAGAATGAATGAAAAAGTTTGTCACATTCCCACAACCGGGAACACTATCTGAGACAAAAAGATGTTTTAAATAAGTGGAACAAACATGACAGTCTGCCGATTCCGATGCCATAACCATACCTACACGAAATAATAATAAGTTTGAAAATGTATCTACGGTAGTTTTGAGTCTATATTATTGGGAATTTCGTCAAATACCACTTATACATTTGTTTGTTTACATATTGTTGTTTGTTTACATTACATTCTTTGTTGACAAGTAGGGTCTTAACTACAGATTCGTTACCGCGGTTGCTAGTCATCTGAGTCACCCGATCTTTTTGTGGCTTTCCTTCGGCGAAATTGCACTGAATAAACAACACTTGTAAGAAGAAGTGTTGTCAAGTAGGTAATTCATAATAGTGGGTGGCTACTTATTGTTACAGTTATTTTATGTGTTCCGAAAGATTCGATTGAAATTTAGGCGCTAAGATTAGATCTGTCAGACAATGACCCTCCAAGATGTTATAATGGTTCTTTCTTATTACGTTTCTCAGATATGTAGAACTTATAATCCCTTCGTAACTACGCTTGCTGTTTCGCTCACTCGCGTCGACGACTTTCAAACATACATAAACGAATTGTGACGCCTTTTACCAAACGGGGTAGCAGAGACACAATAGCGACGTTAAGCCGTAATATCTCAACACAGTCCTTGCTCTCAATAATTTTGTAGTTATTTATTCATGCTTAATAATTATAATATAATACTTAATGTTGGTTAAGAAAATACAATTTTTAAAAGAGATCTAAAAATCAATCTGTTGGAGTTACGTCCGTCCGTCCTTTCTCTCCCACAGTGGTCCAGTGTAGAGAAGAGGCAGAAAAAGACGTTTGCTACGTATATGTAAATATATGCAGTAATAAAGAACTTTGACTTACTTAATAGTCACTATTTTGTAGTAGTATGTAAATAATGAACGAGTACATGTAAGTCTCTCATCTTGGCGCGCGGCGCTACGTTTGCGTAGCTAATATTCAGGTGTTGTTTTGTACAGTTTCATCCGACTCAGGGTTGGATATTTACACGACACTGCAGTAAAAGAAGAAAATAAAAAATAAACAGTGAAAATACACTGTTTATTTTTTATCATGTACCTAAAAATAATTAAATTGTGGCCTTACTTCTATCGCTTGCTACTTCGCTCGCAATATTGGATACTCGGCGCGCGGCAGGCACGTGTTTTCGTAGACCGGCCAGGAGTGTCCGCTCGTTGTGTTTATTTCGGGATAAATTTAACATGGCCATTTGTGAATCAAAATTATGCGAGGGCAAAATAAACCTTATTTTTTGTTACAAGCTATACGCAAACTATCATCGTACAAGCACACGCACACATAGTGCATCGCGACAAGATGAGTTGAAGTTGTTTATATGTCCCAGCCTAATAGCTTAATTAGCCAACTAGCTTAGTAGGCCTGCATTGTCTTGGATTTTGTTGCTCTTACATATTAAAATTAACACGAAGGAGTTAACCGCTTCTTCCCACCACACTACTAAGCCGCATTACTGGTAGTGTCGTGGTGGGTATTTTTTTCCTTCTGCTCTACTGGTCCAGAAGTATCGTAGGTATTTGTAAAATATTTATAAATAGCTTCCCCATTACACTAACTAATTTTTATAAATAAACCTCATAAGACATAAGACGCACTGAGAAAAATGGATTGAAGACGACGTATTAAAATATTATGCAAACATTCTAAAATATACTGCTAGCCCCTAATAAGTTAGTGCACACCACTTTAAATAGTGACACGAATCTAAATCTATTCTGCTGAGAATTGAAATTCATTGTGCAGGAAACCCACCAAATGCCTTATCTTTTATCGTGCAATAAGTAAATAATATTATGCACTCTGCACCAAAAAGTCATACCGTCACTTATGAAATTTTGCATTATGCATCATAATATACAGTGATCAATGCACGATAAACTAGTGACGTCACAAATGCACCATAAAATATCGTTCTTTGCGTAGAAAATTATGGTTCGAAGAGTAGCACCATAACATTTTTTGCAATGCTTCTAATATTATTTCAAACTACTTTATTACTTATATGCGTAGCATAAAGAGTTATAATGCAAAGCACGATAAACTAGTGACGTCACAGATGCACCATAAAATATCGTTCTTTGCATAGAAAATTATGGTTCGAAGAGTTGCACCATAACATTTCGTGCAATGCATGTAAATATTTCACACTAGTTTACAGAAGCACATAAATGTATTATGCTTAGCATATAGAATTTTAATGCAAATTAGAATTTTAACGAAATTATATCGTACGTATGCACATAGTCTCGGGCGGGGGGCGAGGGGGGCGCGGGCAGAGGTCGTGCAGATAGCAATTTGGGCAGTGCGTGCCAGTCAGTTCGAACTTCGAGTTCGCTTGATCTTGCGTGACGTTCATGAGTAAAAAAGTTACAAGTGCGCGCTCCACATTGTGTACCTATTCAGTGAATGCCAGTGTAATACTATGGATCCAATGGGATACCTCCTCAGAAAATGGGGTTTTGATGAAGAAGTCGTCGAACACTTTGCCAGTAAGTAGATACCTAGTTACTATTATTTATTACCTACTCGCACTGTTATTGTTGTCAACGACATAGTTTTCGAAGAAGGTAAGTATTTGCAACCAAAACGACCCACTAAAGGCTTGACCAAACCAACGCGTTCAGCTCGCGTCTGCGTTGACGATCCGCGGTGGCGATCAGTTAGGTATTGTGTACGAATTAAAACCTTGTGCAATGCAATTAATCCTTGTGTAATGTACGAAATGTAGGTACGTACTCAGACGAGGCAAACATTCTTTATTTTACCACATTATATTCATATTATTAATTTTGTTTCAGATGAAGTAGAGTTCGTTCAAAGCTCTATCAACCAGGTAGCTGGAAACCTCGTGGGCGTTCCCTGGCCGACAATTGAGAAACTGTGGTCAGAGACGGTCAGAGCCCGTCTATATTCTTCCTATTGCGAAAAGGGCAAGGTCCAAGAATATTTAAACAGGTTTCCTGTAGTGAAGGGGTCAGAAGGCTGGCGGCTCCTCATTCAGGACTTCGAAGCCCTTTGCCCAGCCGCAGAAGACGGGCTTGCCACGTGCAAAGAATTGATGCCCAAGATTTTTTGTAACGCCGAAAAGAAGTCTAGAGAGCTGAAAGACAAATTGGTTGTGGCCACCATAAAACAGATAAGGGAGCAATGCATGTTAAGTGGTGAGTTTCTCTTCTATAAACTTAATAAAGTAAACTTAATCTAACAATCTCCCTGGACGGATAAATAATTAAAATTCTTTCATTTTCACTTCATTCACTCCGGAGATACCTAACGGGGCAATGCAGCGGGGTGCGTGCATGTGTCGCGCGTATGTTTTACCTTACTTTTTGACGAAACTCGAAACGTTTCAAACGTAAAGACATCCATAATTCTGAGAATTTATTCGGAAAACTGACTTTTCATTGTTGTGTGTTTTTTCCAGATGATGATTTTCCAGATGACGACGTCAAGGTCATTGGCGCGGTTATATTGCTGGGTTGTCTTTATAACGTTTCGCCAGCCGCAAGCGGAAAGGGAGGTACCGGAAGCCAACCCGAAGTTCTGAAGAGCTTGTTGACTTTTGTACCATCCGAAAACGACATCACTGGGGCAATTCAAGAACACGCCTTAGCGACACCAGGCCCAATCGAGCCAATAATCATTGCGGTTGGTGAACCATACAATTCCATAGCCAGTGTATTCTTCTGCTTGACCGAATCGACATTGTGGAAATTCAAAAGCTTCCCTGAAGCCCTTGACGCGGGTTTCAAAATCATTGACGTCGTAGCAAGCCCTTATCCAGCGTCATGCTATATGACCTGGCTCGCCATTCAACTGACATTTTATCACATAAAAACAAATTATGATGATTACAGCTGTTCAAATCCACGCCTTAACCGAAAGGGGTGGAATCTTGGTAGGGTTGTTTTTCATTGGAATGTCACAAGCAGTACTGACCTTGACGCCGTGGACCGGCATTCGAACGCTCAATTCGAGGCGGGAGTACGGGATGAGGAACACGAGGGTGGGGGGTGATGGGAGTCGAATCTTACGACAGGAGTCGTAGTCCGCCGCCGGTGCCGTCGTGATAGTGCCGACTACAGGGGTCGCTATCCGAACGCGACGAATTGGTGACCGAACCACTTCAACTTTCACAGCACGAAGCACTCACTACGATGAAGTGAAATCTACTTATTTCTTGACGATTGTTCCGTGATTATTACAAATAACATTCAGCCAAGCCTCCCGATGCTTGGCGCCGACAAATTTTCCATGTGCAAAGTGACAGCTAGCTAGTCATTTTTTTTCTATGCAAGTGACAGCTAGCTAGTGATGTCCCGATCACTCGCGGTCGATCCGCGCAACAAAAAAATCGGTGTGTTCCGAAGCATATAAATATTAAACAGTCACCCGCCCGGACAGGCCCGAACCTGTCCCTAATCAATAGGAAGGCAAGAAAGTGTTGCGACCGCTCTCTTGAGGACCGAGTCCCCCACCTTGACTTCTGCTGATCGAGGCGTGCCATCCCGACCCGTGTACAAATTGACGATCCTTCCTCGTCTCCATCTCAATGATGGCAGGTTCGCATCCTTAATCAGCACCACATCACCGACTTGAGGGGGGCTCGTCCGGTCAGTCCACTTAAGGAGCTGCTGCAAGATGTGCAAGTACTCAAGGGACCACCGTTTCCAAAAATCTTGAGCCATCTGCTGCAACATCTGCCACCTAGTTAACCGACTTAACTTAACATCACCGAATGGGTATTCTGGCAGGGCGTTAAGGGGCTGACCTATCAGGACGTGACCCGGCGTCAACGCTTCCAAATCATTTGGATCCGAACTGAGCGGGCACAACGAACGCGAGTTCAGTGTCATTTTAATTTTACAAAACAGCGTCGCAAGCTCTTCAAAGCGTAGAGAGGTCTCACCGATGATCCTCGTCAGGTGCGACTTAGCCGATTTTACCGCAGCCTCAAAAATTCCTCCCCAATGAGGACATCCCGGCGGACTGAAAACCCATTCAATCCCTCGTCGGGAGCAAGCCGTACCGATGGCGTCCTGGTTACCGTTCAGGAAATGAGTGATCTCCTGCAGATATCGCCTGGCTCCGACAAAATTTGTGCCGTTGTCCGAACGGATTAATGACGGGAGGCCCCTTCGTGAGACGAACCGATCCAGACATGCGATAAATGCCTCCGTAGTGAGGTCACTGACCACCTCCAAGTGGACTGCCTTCGTGGCCAAGCAGACGAAGACGCACAGGTATGCCTCCACTAATCTGGCGTTCCGGAGCTGTGAAGACTTGACCATGAATGGTTCGTTAACCCTATCCGAGGGCAAATCGCCCATCTGGGGCTGCATCGTAGCCGCCTTGGCCCGATAACAAGGCAGGCACCAAAATACGACGCTACGCACTAAGCGTCTTCCCGATAGAATCCAGAACTCGCGCTGGAGAAACGCCATCAAGGCGTGGCATCCGACATGCCCATTCCGAATGTGTCGATCCTGTATCAACAGTTCGACCAACTTCCCTTTCCTAGGGAGTAACAACGGGTGGCGAGCCGCATAAGGCAGGTTGGCATTCCGCAGCCGACCTCCTACCCTCAGCAATCCTTGAGGGTCAATAAACGGGTTGAGCCGAGCCACAGCTCCCTTCAGTTGGACGCGTCCGCGTCTCAGAATGTCCAGTTCGGACTTAAAGTGCATCGTCTGCACGTTCCTTACCAATGCGAACAACGCATGATTCCGTTCCCGTGGTGTCAGGACCTGTGTCCGCACCCGTTGCGCCTCAGAATTGCGACAATTCCGCGCAAATCGGAAGATCCAGGCGGTCACATTGACCAGCTTGTCGAGCGAGCTGTACCGTTCCAGCAGGCTGAACGCCTCTTCCGGCTCTGGTTGCGTCGTACATACACCGACTGTCAAGGCGCCGTTCGCCGAGGTAACGCGTGGACTCATTGGCCAATCCGATTCGGCTTGAGTCAATCATTTTGGACCCCACCACAAGGGATGTCCAACCAACTCCGGAGCGTGACACCCACGAGACGCACAGTCTGCTGGGTTCATTTCCCCTGGAACATGTCTCCAGATTAAGGGAACCTCCGAATTCAAAATCTGCGAAACCCGATTCGCCACAAAAATCTCCAGCTTGTGAACTGAAGCCTTCAGCCAGCATAACACGATCTGGCTGCCCGTCCAAGCGTAGACCGTATCTTCCAACGCTATCGACCCACGAAGAACCGTCATCGTGTGGTTGAACAGACGAGTCAGGAGAGCCGCTCCTGAAAGCTCTAATTTGGGAATGGTCAGGCGAGTGCGCAACGGCGCAACCTTGCTCTTGGCCATGACCAACCGCACATCAACCTCCCCCGAGGAGTCGACCGTACGCAGTTTTTTTTTTTTTTAGGCGCCACCTACACCTAAACATTGGCTTCGTAGTAATCTTTGATTTAAAAATAAACAATTCAATAATTCTATACAAACTAAGTGTTATTATGTGTGGTACAGTTTAATAGTTTACCACAAGTGTTTGTGTGACGATCGAAATCATACTGTCTGTTCTACAACACTTTTTGATTCAAGACTGTGTATAACTGTTATTGTGTTAATGTGTGGACCAATTGAGGAACAATCGGCATAAAAAGGACAACGTGTGAGTGCTTGACTTTTTATAATCCCGGATTACAAAAATAGCAACAGTTCATGGTCAAAAAGCTGTAAATTGTGCATGGATGTCGTTATGTTCGGAAACCCGTCGATAACGTATCATTCCATTACACACAGCTGACCAATCAGCTGACTAGAAAGCTAGCAAAAGTGACTCCATCTGGTTAAGATAAGCGGCACATCTAATTCAGTACCACCTATAGAAGAGTAGTGGAATCACTTACGGAGAACAGCAATATCAAGGAACGAAAATCTATGAATTACTCTCTAGTTCTACGAGTATTACATAGAAGGCAGCAGTATACACAGTTCAATTAAATATAAATAGATGGCAGCACAGTACAATAGTTAATTTGTTCGACAATAGATGGCACTACATGAATATGGAATAGTAACAAATACATACATAAAGTAGATAATATCTGAAATAAAATAAAAATTGCGTTAAAAATGAACTGCTCGGTGTGCAATAAGAGAACAAACGTATGTGAGAGGATTTCTTGTTGCTCCTGTAAGAAAAGATTTCACCCTATATGTCTTGATATCCCGACAGAAGAATATAAAAGGACTGCTCATAATTATGACAGATCGTGGATATGTCCTGACTGTAAACTTCAATTGGGGCCCAATTCAGGAAACAAATGTTTACATAATCCATCCTTACCACCGCCTATTACAACCTTATGTGAGACACCAAATACTTCTAGAAATGTTACTATACGACGGTGCCATGGATATAGAGTGAATATTCCTGTTCAAAATAGTTTTTCGTCTCTATCATCTGAAGAAGAAGAAAGTGATGATGAACATTATGGAGATACACTAGACCCGGAAAATGACATTAATAGGAGCTGTCCAGATATCGGCTCCAACCTACAAGAGATAAATCAAGAAATGGAGAGTACTCTATTGGATCTTCAATCAAAATTGGCAGGAGCAGACCTGGAAATCGAGAGAAACAACCTTCGTAAAACTATAGAGGAAAAAGATAAAATAATACTCAGCTTGAAATCCTTATGCACGTCACCTGCTCAAACTCTACCTTCTACTTGCAAGAAAAAGAAACAGTCAAAATCATTATTCAGCAAAAATAAAAAAGTGGATTTAAGAAAGAACGACAAGAACATCGCATACTGCGATAAAACATGTCAAACTGATTACCAACAAGAAACTCACGTGTCTTTAAACAGGGAAAAAGAATACATAGAGAAAGAGATACTTTTATATTATGACGAAGAGACAAATTTTGAACATTTATACGGAAAAATGTATTGCAATACATACATTCCAGTAAGTAAAAACGAATCAAGCAGTTACTAGCTAGGAAAGATGATACGTGACATTGCGGAAGAGTTTCTGGAAGCAGGACACATTATTCACTATAAATTTAATGGTGGAGGACTGAAAGAGTTGTTGGGAAGTATTGAGATGAAACTGAAAGGATATACGAAAAATGATCACTGTATCATAATTATAGGTGATAGAGACTTTAAGAGTACATGTGAATTGACTGAACTAATAACATACATTAGACAAAAATTAGTGTTGGTGCAACACACTAATATTATTTTATGTGCACCTACATACAGATATGCATTCAATGCAAATATATACAATGCTCGAGTAGAAATATTTAATAATCTTTGGAATCTTGATAATTTAACTTGTTACTATGCATATTTGGTTGATTCTAATAGGTTCTTGAAGTGTTCATACTCTATGTTCCACGAAAATGGTGGTTATATTAATAGGAATGGCATAAAGACTATTTTTGAGGACATATCTAGAATTATATAACGAATTGGAAGTGCGGACAAACATTTAAATGAAAACAATTTTTTTCAAATTGTTCGCAGGAACCGACAAAAGATCTGACGATTGCTTCTATTGAATGTTCGTACGATGTTGAGACGTTAGTTAAGCCACATCATCTAAATATTTTCTGTCAAAATATGTGTGGTATAAATACCAAGAAAAATCAATTGGAAATGTACTTAGAATTGCTATCTGATAAGCAAGACTTCGTTTGTATAGTTGAACATTTTTTGAATGCAAAATCGTTGTCCGTACTACAATTTCAAAACTATAGGTTAGATTGTTACTTTGCTAGAGCTAATAAAGTAAGAGGAGGCTCTCTCATTTTGAGCAGAAATACTAGGAATGTGGAGGTTTTGTCTCACTGTCGATCACTGAGTGAGAATGAGTGTTTTGAAATTTGTGGCATAAAAGATTTAGCCACAAATATATGTATATTTTGTATCTATCAAAATGGCACACAGTACAGTAAATTTATTAATAAGCTTGAATTATTAATGCAGCATTTTTTTGATAAAAAATGTGTTATTTGCGGGGACTTTAACATAAACATGAGTGCAAATAATATTAAGACCACAAGACCACAAGATCACAAGACTGAATTTGTTAACCTTTTAAAATGTTACAACTTTAGACATCTTGTGAATACTACCACTTTTATTCGAAATGAAGTAAATTCTTGCATTGATAATAATCTCACAAACATACAGGAGGATAGTTTAAAGAAGGTAATGGTTGATCATAATGGTCTTTCAGATGGACATGCGGGAATCTTGACTAAATTGGTAGAGGATAAGTTTTGCCAACCAAGGCATAGGGAACCAGTAGTTTATGTAGAAAAAAGGGCTATCAATAAAACATCTAAAGGGAAATTTGCAGACTTAGCTCTCACAACCAACTGGTATAACTTAGGAGTAAATGTTTTTATCTCTAGATTTTATAGAATTTTCAAAGACTGCTTCAAGATTAGTCGCAGGAAAATTAATCTTAGAAGAAACAAGAAATTAAATTGGGTGACCAAAGGCACCAGGGTGTCTAGCTTAATGAAGCGTGTATTGGGTTCTTTAAATATTAACCACAACGATGAATCACTTTTCACATACAGACGTAATTATTATAGAATATACCGTAGAGTCATACGAAAGGCAAAATCACTATCTGTTCAACATGAGATAATGGGTTCTAGAAACTCGGTAAAGGCTGTCTGGCAGGTTGTCAACAAACGTAGAAATAAAAACCACATAACTAATGGGGACAAAATTGTACTTAAAGTGGGACAAAATCTAATTACTAACCCTCAAGATATAGCAGAAATTTTTTGCAATAATTTCAGTCAGCATATAGTACACGACAAGGTAGAGCCTGAAATGGCGTTGGATCTGTTAAAGAGCAACACAAACCGGGAAATCGATGAAATGAGAGAGCTGAGATTAGAAAGTTAGTAGAGAAGATAGCCGATAAGAAATCTTGTGGTGTTGACGAGATACCCATAAGTCTAATTAAAGAGTACATTTTAATTCTAGCAGCACCTTTAGCTTATTTCTACAATTTATGTATGGATAGTGCTATTTTTCCAGATCAGCTTAAGATTGCTAAAGTAGTACCTGTGCATAAAAAAGGAAAGAAAGCTGATTCAAAAAACTACAGACCGATTTCCCTACTCTCGGTTCTTTCGAAAATATTCGAAAAAATTATGAAATCAAGGCTGGTAGATCACCTCAGTTGTAGAGACATAATTAACAGTCGTCAATTTGGATATCGGCAGGGAATCGGTACTAGTGAGGCTATGAACACATTGGTGGAGGATCTACTGCGGGAGTTAAACTTTAAAAAAAGGGTAGCGGGTCTCTTCTTGGACTTAAGTTCGGCATTTGACGCTGTTGATCATGACATATTGTTAGCAAAACTTGAGCATTATGGCATTAGGAACCAGGCCCACAATCTTTTCAGATCTTACTTGTCAAACAGGAGGCAGTTTGTGGAGATCAAAAGCGTAGTTGATGACACAACTGAGAAGAGCATTAGATCTAAGTTTGTCAAGATTTTGTAGGGAGTGCCGCAGGGATCTATATTAGGGCCTATTCTATTTATTATCTTCATAAATGATCTTATTTCTTATATGTCGAACGTTGAACATGGTCTCCGGCTCGTGCTCTTTGCGGATGACACTAATGCCATTATTTCTGGATCGAATTTGTCTGAGCTTAGTTATAGAGTTGATTGTGCTACAGTTAAATTTAAGAATAGGTTTAATGCTAATAACTTGACTCTGAATGTACACAAAACAAGCCTTATCCTATTTAGAACCACTACTAGAGTAAATGATAGTATAAATGTGTCAATAGGGGGCCAGCAAATTTCGTCGGTCATGACCACCAAATTTTTAGGTGTCACCATAGATGCCGACTTAAATTGGAAGGCAGAGCTAGAGTCAGTTACGGATTCCATCGGTTCTGCATGTTACGCCTTATCAAGTTTAAGAGATGAACTTACTACCGATCAACTGAAAATGGTCTATTATGCTTTGGTAGAGTCCAAACTAAGATACAGTATAGCGCTGTGGGGGGGCAGTTATCAGCAAAATCTCAAGAAGGCCTTCGTTGCGCAGAAGAGAGCTATATGTATTATCGAGCGTATTCCGCCTTGGGAATCATGTATGCCAAGTTTTAAGAAACTCAACATTTTGACGGTACCGAGCCTATATATTTTGGTAGTGCTTACCAGACTTGTAAAAAACCAAAATGGTGAAACAGATAAACAGAGGATTATAAGAGTAGGAACTAGAAGGAAAGACCTTACTTTTGATATAGTTCCTAAGTTAGATATAGTTTCACATTGTGCTTATTATCAAGCAATTAAATTTTTTAACAAGTTGCCTACTGAGTTAAAAACAATTCAATCTATTGACGTATTTAAAGTAAAATAAAAAACAGATTTTGTTAGAAAAGTGCTGCTACTCTCCAGATGAATTTTGAAGGTGACATAACTAGTTTGATTTTGTTGTATTGTTATTGACATTTGAATTTATGAATTGACTTGTAAGGATTATTATTTGAAATGATTGTTGGATTTTATTTTATTTCTTGTTATATGACTATTTAATTTTTGTATAATTTGGATTTGTTTGCATGCAATAATGTGACAGTGATTTAAACTTATTTCGAACACAATGTATTTTGTTTACGAATAAACGATAATAATAATGATACACCGCAGCTCCGTAGCCATTCTCCGAGGAATCGCAAAACCCATGCAGGGTGGTGGTGTATCATTTGGTGGGGACCAACCTCCGTGGCAGTGAAATCCGATTGATGCCAGGGAGGGTCGAAAAGAACGATTCCCACTCTGAGCTCAATGACCTGCCGATTGGGTCGTCCCATTTCAGCTCAGCAGACCATAATTGCTGCATAAAACACTTGAGCTGAAATGTTACCGGGGTGATCCACCCGTGTGGATCAAATGTCCTAGCCACCGTTGAAAGGACGTTCCGTTTCGTCCAGACCTTCGGGGTGTCCAACTCGACCCGATACGAAAACATGTCTGACACCGGCTGGTACTGGACGCCTAATACCGACAACATATTCGGATTTTCCAGATTTTCGAAAATGTGGGGAGCCTGCTGGTAGTCATCCGGAAGACCAGACAGTAGCTATGGAGAGTTCGACATCCATTTCCGGAGCTCGTAACCTCCACCCCGTGAGAGCTCAACTAGCTCGTCCCGTCGAGCGAGCGCCTCCTCTACGGAATCTGCACCGGTACAGATATCGTCCACGTAGAGATCCTGCTCCAGGATCGCTGCTCCTCTAGGGAAATTTAACCGTTCTCGATCCGCTAACTCCCGCAGAGTGCGAATCGCCAAATAAAGACTAGACCGTAGCCCGTACGTGTTGGTGTTCAGCTCGTACACCTTGATGGGCTGATCTGGGCTCTCTCGCCACAGTATCAGCTGATACCGTCTATCGTCAGGGTTAATGACCGTCTGCCTAAACATCATCCGGATGTCAGCTACAAACACAACATTGTGTCGACGGAACCGTGTGATAACATCCGCGATGTCATAGTTCAACTTCGGCCCTGAATGCAAACACTGGTTCAGGTTTATGCCGTTAGATGTTGATGCCGATCTATCGAACACTACCCGTATTTTGCACTCCGGGGTCCTCAAGACCGCGTGATGAGGCAGGAAGCAGTGGTCTTCACGCTTCCAGTCGATACCCGAAACCGACATGTGGCCGAGCGACTCGTATTCCCGCATGAAGTCGACGTACTTCTGCCGGAAAATCCCGTCATGCTTCATGCGTCGTTCCATCGACAGAAGCCGCGTCTCGGCTGCATGGTGTGAACTGCCCAGCGGTGGGCGATCACTCCGGAATGGAAGACGTGTGAGAAATCGACCTGACCGAAGGCGACCAGTATTGTTCCGATAAAACTGTTCACACTCTTCTTAAACCGGGACCAACCGGCGGACCGTAGGTGGTTCCTCCACCTCCCAAAACTTGTGTATCACCTCCGAGAGTACAGAACCGAATAAGGGACTACTAGTCGCTAGGCGTGGGGCAGCCGGCATGACCGGACCTATTACCGCATGGCCCAGTCTGGTGTTGACCGAAACCAGACCAGTCGCCTGCAACACGTGGACACCTGGCACTAACAGGTATCTCAAGGCATTAACACCCAATAAAATGTCTACTGGGCCCGGAATATCAAACTCCGGGTCAGCCAGTGACAACCCAGCGACCAACTGTCGCACCGAGGGTGACAACCGTACGTGAGGGTGTGAGCCCATCACATTAGGCATGACTAATGCCGTGACCGTCAGATTCACCGATGAATCCACCCGTGACGAGAGAGTAATCCGACATACTCCCTTAACGGAACCGACTTCCGTGTTCCCAATTCCCCGAATGGAATGTGGATACTCCCTTACCGAAATGCCCAACCGTCTTATAAGGTTGCACGAAACTAAGCACCCCTGGGCCCCCGAGTCCAATAGTGCTCGTGCCACACATGAATTGCCGTCCGAACTCCACGCTATCCACAGAGGCGGTGGGGAGCATGACCGTCTGTGGAGTGGCGGCACCCTGTAAGTGGGCGGCGTATCCCTAGCGGGAACCTCCGCGGGATCCGAACCCGCTCAGACCTCCGTCGGCCTTGGAGTAACTCGGCTGCTGATATGCAACCGGCATATCAGACCGTATGTGCATCAAGGGTTCCCAACCCGTATAGTAGGCCCCTCGCTGTCCCGGTATCCGATCATACCGGACGGTGTACAGTTGCCCGGTGCGCACCGTGGATGAATGGGGGAGAGCGGATCCAACCTGGGGCGCTCTAGGAATGGGGGCGACATACGACTGTTCGCCTCCCTGAGCAACGGGCAGGGTGGCGCAGAAGGTGGTGGGCTCCCAGCCTTTGCGCTACTCATAGGTGCCATCTGACACCTGCCCGTAACACGCGGTGAGCCAGCGGCCCGAAGTCCTCGCTGACCGTGGACAGCGGCGACCGAACCCCGGCTATCCCGCATGTTACCCCCCGCGCTGCCCCCTTCCCCTCGGGGGGGGTCCCGTCCGCGGGTACCCCAGTCACCCCGTTGGTGACTCCCGTTGCCCGGAGGGGGACTTGGTCCGGCCCTGGTTGGGCTCTGTGGCCGACCAACCTAAGTCCGGCCCTGGTGACCGTCCGAAGGGCTTGACCGATTCAGGCACAACACTATGTGGTGCTTGCCACCACAGCACTCACAGGGGAACGCTCAGCGTGTGCGGCCCCAAACAACCGAAACACAATAAGCTTTGAAACGAGGGTGATGCCAAGAAACAACAGCAGGAGTTTCGAAAACTTTATTCACTAACGTGATAGAGGTATTTCTTTGGATCAAGCATAATGAACTCATTTTGGCCGATTTTTGTTACAACGAAACAAGAATTATATTGTTTTGTAAAAAGGATTCAAAGAAACAAATTGAAAAAACCAGTTTGCCTTTGTGATTGAAATCGCATTATATTGTAGCGATCAGCCCCAAAACAGCGAGAATATTAGGTCACAAGGTAGTCCCGCGTAGCCGCCAGCGTTTTCTTTGTAATATTTAAAGGTTGAAGTAATTGTATCGAGTTTTGTTATATCCTCATGCCGCTGCTAGGCAGGTATTAATCACGATTGTTATAATAATCTGCGATTTGGGTAGTGGTGAATATCCACGTTATTGTTTATTTAAGACAAGGACATTTGCGTGACCTGGCCTGAACCTATCAAGAGAGGCTGTTGGGCCTACGATGTCCTCGTCGAGTTCTAAATCTCGGGGCCTGCCCGGAACGGTTGGGAAATATGTGTTATTGCTGTGTCGGTGAACCACCACCAGCGAAAGGTCATATTGAAGGCGTTGTTTAGGTTATGTTTCCAGCGCGGTATACCGCCGCCGACTGACTCCCGTCACGGTGGCGAATTTTTTTTTAATTTTAGCTCATGGGCCTCTAATCTGAGTCCAGCCGTGGTGGCAAGTCAAATACTGGCATACCGTATATACACCACATACATTGGAATACCGTATGTCGTGAATATTAGAAACAACGACTTCCTAAACATGTAAAGATCCAGGCCTGGGCACCTCTCGCTTAGGATGCACAGCCTCGACTGCAACACCACAGGTTGTCATTGGCAAAACCATTCAGTAAATGACTGAACGGCGCCGTTCAATTAAATGACTAGGCTTTTAGTTGAATAGCTGGCGCCTTTGTTCATTTTTTTTTATTACCTTTATGTTTTTTTTGTTGTACAATAATTAATAACCATGTTACGATAATATTATTATTTGCCATGATCCTGAGTTCCTTGTGATATAATGCTACCGAGGTTTTATAAATTTAATTAATTTTTACGATTACTTCAATTTCGTGTCCTCTTTCGTTGAACATTAAGCACGTTGAGTAAATAATTTTTAAATTAATTTCTTGCGGCCTGTTTCAAGTAGTCCCAATAAGCCCTGTAACAAGCAGTTCTTATTCACTTGAGTCTCTCTCCATATAGTTTGTATTTCATATGAAGCTGGCTGTAATCTATGATATTCCTACAAAACTAAATTCGAAATTTTGGTTTTCTTTGACGGATGTCAAACTGTTGTTCTTCATTTCTCTAATATTTTTATTACGTTTGCTATCCTATTTTAATTTATCCCGTATTTAGGAAAGTATTTGTGACCCCATTATATAAAAGATAATTAAAAAAATAATAGATAAAATGACAAATAGATCTGTCAAATCGGGACTTTTTTAACAAGCCATTAATGTATTAACCTTTCGAGCCCTGGACCTGGTTATGATGCATAGCGATTTCGAACCTCAAGCTATTTTAATAAAACTCAAAACCCTCAATCGGCACAGTAGCACCACAGTGGCGTTAGCAGGTTTTAACCTCTTGAATAGCACCGACGTTAGATAACGACACTTTTCCGGAATAGGTTTAAAATTTCACTACCATAGGTTGAAAATCGCGACGTGTCCCAACTACCCCCGGTTTTTGAGAAGTTAAGGGTTTAAAATAGCATTTCAATATTTAGAATAAAACTATATAATGTAAGGATTCACTCCAAAATATGAAACAGATTAGGATTCAGGTTACTCTGTAGTTTGCTTCATACGTGACTGTTTTTCGTACGTTTTCTCCAGAACGGTCACGTACTCTCTGAGAGATTTATGAGAGTCACATCTGTGGTTTTTGCATGTTTACTGGGCAGTGAAGTAAATATCATAAAGGCAACAAATATAATGACCACCAAAATATATTTTTCCTACCCAAAATGGCTAAATGGCCACTTGCACAAAATATCAGGGCAAAACACTGCGGTAGTTTAGATAAAGGGTAAAGGGGTTGAGCGAAGCGAAGCCCTCTTTATCCTCCGTGTTAGGTTGAACATGTAAGAACAACAAAAAATACTGAATATATAATATATATATAAACATGAAGGTGGCAGCACTTGCCATGTAAACAATAGCTCTTAGTGTTAAAATCTATTTTAAAATGTAAAAACTTACTTTTCTGTAATAAATATGTACTAAAAGTGTAAAATAGCCGTCGAGTGATGTAATGAAACAATGATTACCACACCGAAAACATTATTAGTGTAAATAATAGTGAAAAACCATTCTACTCTGTGAAGCCATCTAAAACGTGAAAAAAACAACAATAAAAACTCGGTTTTGTAGTGACACCAGTGGATTATCATGAAGTGATTATTATACATACGAGGCGAGACTAATAAACCTGTAATAGTGTCATCAAGAAAATAACAACCTAAAAATACGTATGCATTATTTTCAAAACAATATTTAACGACCATATAGCAGCGCCATCTATAACGACTGTATAGCAGCGCCATCTATGAACGAGTAGCGAAACCCAAAGCCCATTTTCTAATAAATAAGTAATACACCAGAGGGCACTACTAAGATTTATGCTACCACACACTAGACGGCAGCACAGGTTGGAAAATAAATCTATATTGTTAATTGCATACGTACGTACGTTATCATGGCAACTCAAAAAAATTGTACAGCATGCTTCCAACCTTTACTAAGCAAAAACTTTCTATGTTGTACCATATGCAATGATAACTATGATCTGGACTGCGTTGGCGTTTCAGAAAAAATATTTTTAAACCTTATGTCAAAGGAACGTAAGAGCAGCTGGAAATGCCCAAAATGTATCTCCAATACACGGAAAACGGATAATACTAATACTCCAATAAGAACCAATGTACAAACTGACACCATAGAAAGGTACGGGGGAGACGAATCAACTTGTAACATAACACAGAGATCAAAATGCCCAAAAATAATTAACAATGACTACTCATTTGCGTTAAACGACACACTACCAGGCGGAGACACGGAGAAATTCAGCCCTTCACAAAACAGTTTCAACGTAATAATGGAAATAAAAATATTACAAAAAACTTTAAACTCATTTATGAGCAACCAAGATCAACGCGAAGAAAAGCTCTGTGCAAACTTCAATCAACTACAGATGGGAATAAATGGAATAAACGACAGACTGAATACTATGGAGACAAACATACTACAGATAAAACAGATAACCGAAACACATTCCCAGAAGATTACAATTTTAGAAAAAGAAAACGAATTACTAAAACGCTATATAGCAGAAATAAAGAGTAACTCTATATCTTCTTCATCCTCTACAGATTGCAAGCCTACCACCACCAATTCTAATGCTACTACACCCCAAATACAAAACCAGAACAATCAAACAAAAATGACACCTACCTTGACCCCGAATGTATCTACACACGATGGAGACCATGACAGACTCCTAGTGCTGTATGGATTGGACGAATACAGAGACGAAACAGAACATCAACTCTACGGAAGAATTGCCCAAGTTTTCAACGAAATATCTGGCACAAATGTCACTGGATACTTAGAGGAAATTACAAGGATAGGCCGTAGAGGCTGGCGAAGACCCCTTAAAATCGAGATGCTAAGCAAAAGGCTGACCAAATATTTGTTGTCTAACAGAAACCATTTTCGAGGTACTGGGTTGTGGATATCGGAATACCTAGATGAAAATGAGTTAAATAATAGAAACCAAAATCAACGGAACCGACGAACTTCAAAATACGTAAACACAATCGAAGACGCGACAACAGCAGATCAATGTAACAGCACAGAACACATTATATACCAGTCCTTTCGTGGAGGACCTAAACCAAACAGCACAGAACACACCAAAAACCAGTCCTTTCGTGGAAGACCTAGACCAAGACCAACATTATAAATTACTATTCCAGAATATCCAGAGCATCAACAACAAACTAGACCAACTAGTCGCATTTGTTCAAAAAAATACATCTTATACATCATTATGTATAAGCGAGACATGGCTTACTCAAGAGAAGATTCCCATGATACAAGTACCCGGATATATAATGGCAGCATCCTATTGTCGAAGAAATCGTAGTGGCGGAGGAGTATGTATACTGCTAAAAGATAACTTAGAATACAGGGAAATTACAGAAATATCAAAATTTTCAGTGGAATATTGTCTAGAAATATGCGGAATTGAATTAATTAACGAAGGTATTATAATAATTAGCCTATATTGGAATGGAAAAAATGAAGAAAACTACATTGAACAATTGAGTAGGATATTGCTCTACATACGTAACAAATTTCCTAAACATTAAGTAATAATTGGGGGCGACTTTAACACAAATGTGTTAACCATTAGCAAGAGATCTAACACACTAATAAGCACTATGCTACAATATAACTTTACACAGCTAATTAAAGAACCTACACACTTTACACCAACATCATCAACCTGTATAGACCTCATATTTACCAATTACGTCGATAGAGCATGCCCAGGAACAGTCAACCATTTAGGTTTCACTCACCATAGCGCCACTGTCCTACAAATAAAGAAAACTACCCCACAAAAAGACAATGAAAGGGCGTGGACCATACAAAAAAGACTATTCAGTTACAACAATATGAAAGATCTCAAAATAAATTTACAGACTATAAATTGGCCATACATATTAAATAAGAATAATAATATAAATGAGAACTATAATAATTTTAACAAAATAATGACAGGACTTCTAAATTTACATATTCCTAAAAAACATATAAAAATTACATCGACTTCAAACAAAACATGGCTCACTAAAGGCATAAAGATCTCATGTCGAAATAAGAGACTTCTAAAGCTTTTAACTATTAACAGCGATAGTGAAATACTGAAAACCCATTATAAATCCTACGAAAAACTATTAAAAAGAACAATAGATAATTCTAAAAAACTATTATACATACGTCAAATAAAAAAATCGAGTAATAAAATAAAAACTATGTGGAACATCATCAAAGAGAGAACAAACAAAAAACCCAAGAAAGACCACGAAAATATAAAACTTGAAGTAAACGGAACTATAAATCCAGATCCAAATTGTGTCGCAAACACCTTTAATTCCTATTTTTCATCCATAGGGGCCACAGATGCCAAAATAACCGGACGCCCCGTCATAAACCCAACTAAAAACTCAATGTACCTCAATCCGGTGTCACAAACTGAAGTATTGCGAATAATTAAACAGATAAAAATTTAAAAAAAGCTCTGAAATTGACGAATTACCACCTTGTCTAATTAGATTCTGTGCCGAAGAACTTACTACAACACTAACACTAATAATAAACCAATCATTAAACGAAGGCACCTTCCCTGAATACCTAAAGAAAGCAATAGTCAAACCAATTCATAAGAAAAAGTCAAAAAATAAACTTGATCACTATCGCCCTATAGCTAACCTGCCAACATGCTCCAAAATTATGGAAAAAGCCATGTGTAATAGAGTATACCGCTTTTGTGAGAAATATAAAATCTTTGATGACTCCCAAAACGGCTTTAGAAAAAAGCGATCAACCGTAAGCGCAGTATTCAAATATACTCAAGAAATCCTTAAAATATTAGATGATAAGAAATATGCAGTAGGGATATTAATCGACATGTCAAAAGCCTACGACAAAGTCCAGTTTAATATACTGTTGGATAAACTGTACGGTATAGGAATTCGCGGGAAGGCACACGATTGGTTCAGATCATACCTAGCAAATAGAGAGCAATATGTGGAGGTAGAGCACTTCGATGAAAACACCAAACAAATAACCCGCACTCGCTCTGACAGACAGATACTAAACTCATCAATTCCCCAAGGTAGTGTCGCTGGATGCCTTCTTTTTCTTGTGTATATTAATGATTTGCCTAAAACAATCGAAGAGCCATGTGTCCTCTTTGCCGATGATGTTTCCTTGATAACGACGTGCGAAAACCAACTACAAGTAGAATAAAAAATAAAAAATGCTCTAACCAACGTAAATTCCTGGCTCGAAGACCACAATATGGAAATGAATCTAACAAAAACAAAATTAATAGGGTTCTACCCATACCACAAGTCCCCACTAGAAATAAATATTAATTACAATGGCTCTAAGCTTGCGGTGGTCGAGTCAGCAACACTGTTAGGCATCACAATAGATAAGAACTTAAACTGGAAATCTCACATCGAAAAAATCACAGCCAAATTATCCTCATTCTATTATGCGCTCTACGAAACAAAAAAAACAACCGACATAAATACAGCTATCACTACATACTATGCCTATGCCCATGCGTGGCTAAGCTATGGAGTCTTGCTTTGGGGGGCAAGTACTGATGTACAGAAACTATTCGTTATGCAAAAGAAACTGATACGAGTAATAGCAAATCTGGATACAACACACAGCTGCCGGCCTTACTTCCAAAAATATAAAATTCTAACATTACCTTCTATTTATATTTGGGAAGCATGTAGGTTTGTTCAAAACAATATACATCTATATAAACGAAGAGGAGAAAACAATGGTCTATCACTAAGAAACCATAAGAATTTGTTGCACCCACAATCTAGATTAGCGTTAAAAACTAAAAATGCCTATGTTATGACAATAAAAATATACAACAAAATGCCTGAAAATATGAAGACCATAGAAAATGAAGCCAAATTTATAAAACACCTAAAACACTTCTTGCAGGGGAAGAGTTACTATTCAGTAAGAGAATACTTAGATGATAATCTTTAAAATTGTATATTTATTACCTATTGCTTATTGTGTAACTTAAATGCATATATAAAGTATATTAATCTGTTCAAAAATAATAATAATATTAAGAGATGTTGAGTTCCTACTTTAGTTAAGAATAGATTATAAGAATATTACTTACATTATATAGAATAGAATATTGCTTGTGCCCAACAGGGTCCATAATTATACACCACTAATATTAAGATCTTATTGTTATTATGGAGTGCAATAAATAAATGAATATGAAATGAAATGAAATATTTAAAACATAACCTAAAGTACACAAAACATAAAAAGAAGTTTGGTGATCATTTATCCAAACACAATTTGGTGGACGTCCATCCATTTTGGCAGTCATTTCGAATTTATTGGTAGTAAAATAGGTGCATTTTTGGTAATCGTTTAAACACAAGCCTGTCATAAATAGCTCAATGTAACTGGCTTTACTGGACAAACGTGGACATAACTGTGACTCTGTTAGCCCGTATGGTAAAAGACATGAGGCTAGTAGCTTTGTGAACTGTAGAATTCTCGAGTGAAACAGGAAATTTGCGGTTTTTTCAATCTTTTATATCCCCTCAAATCCCCTGACCTCTTGATTTTTATCAGATGAACAAGTAAAACAAATAAAACCACATACAAACGTATGGATGCACCTGGATACGTACAAGGAGTATGAAAGTACATCAATAACTTTAATATATTTAAATAAACGGTCAAGTGTGAGTCGGATTCGTGTACCTAGGGTTCCGTACACACTTGTAGAGAGCTATTATGTATGTCTGTCATGTATACGGCAAAAGTTCGTCTATCACGGGAATCCAGTCTTGGAAATTATTTCTGCTTTTTAACCGACTTTAAAACGGAGGGTTATATATATATACAGGCATCCAATATACAGGCATCTACCCTGATTCTGGCCCCAAATTAGAATTGCCTGTCTCGATGTCATGGGAACTAGAAACAGTGACGTCACATACATGAACATCCAAGACCGGTATTTCATTTGTCTTCCTCCCCAGCCAATTAATAAATCATTATCAGACTGCACATTAAGGTGATATATCGACAAAATCGACACTTTTTGAAGTTATTTCTCAGCTGTTCAAAAGAAGTCGCAAGTTAAATAAATTAATATAACAATTTTGGGACTTTTTTCTAGATTCTGTAATAACAAAAACGCGATTGGAGGAATTTCGCTCGATAGAAATAATTATTGAAATGAGGTCTAAATTTACTCTTTTTTATTTTCTGACAAATTGGAATAGCGCAAAGAATTAAAAAATATTTATTTAGATGGGTTTTGACTATACCTAAATCACCTAATAAAGAAATTTTCATAGCTATTTTGGTTGATTTTGTATCAATTTAAAAGCAACTTTTTGTCATTTTTACCCGATTCCGTCCCTCTCACACTGCGGGTCATTCCGCCTGGAGTAACGGGGACCTTTGCACGGACGAGATATCTCCTTAGCCATAGGCTGTTAAATTACGTGCAGGCTGAATGATTGAATATCTGTGCCTAAATCACGTGACCAAAAAAGCGTTTCGACCTCATTTGTCTATCTGCACCCGCAGCATGCAGGCCCCGCGGGGGGTGTTGACGCGGGAAAGTGAGGGATAAAGCTCTCTCTCTCACCTTTCGCGAAAAAAACCCCCCGCGCTCGTCAGGATACGGGTGTTGAAGCGGCTATTTGTCTCAACTAAGACGCGAAGCTCTCTTGAATTCTATCAGGAAAAGCCCGTGCCCAACATAATTATATCGATAATAACTGAGTTGATAATGATGATCATCACCTTAAAGCGACATAAAATTTTCTGGTCGTAAAGTATGAGAAGCCTAAAAAAGCGTTAACTAAGCCGTGCCCACGGGCAGCTAGTTGACCGAGCGAGCGAAGCGAGCGAAGGGCTCCATTTCGACAAGATAGGAGGCCGATTTTGCTTTCGTCTGTCTCTATGTCTGTGGGTCTGTCAATTCCGGTCTAGGGGCCACAGTTTTCAAGATCCTCAGATCAGATCCTCACAAAACTTGGCACACCTGTTCCTTGATTATTATTTTTTTGTCGAGAGCTTTTCTCGATTTTTCCCTTTGGGGGGGGAGTTATGACGTCATAAATTTTTTGTATGTTATTTTTTTTTCTGAAGCCTATCGTGTGGCGTATCAAATTAAAGGGCTTCATAAGCCGGTTCTAAAAATATGTCAAACCATTACATTTCGGCCGCCTGTTTTCTAAAAATCCAAGAAATATTTTTAAAACATACCAAGTTTGGACTCCTCGAAGTAGGAGACGGATTAGTAAAGAGGATCTATACAGACCATGAGAGTGAGTGAAATATTATTATAAATTTTCGTGAAAATTCAATAGATTATATTTTAAATCGTATGTATGTAATTAAAGTTATTGGTGCGGCTACTTGACTACTTGATTTTGATTGAATCTAAAATACTTACCTATAAATTGGTTCAAAGTCCCCCAGTTAGCAAGTTCTATTGCCCACGGAGCCACTAGTATATATTAATATGTAGTAATTTAACAGTTAGGTAATTGTTCAGTTACATTCATAGCGTGACCCTTTTTCCTACAAGCAGTGGCAGAGGCATAGGTACGTGGTCAGTAGCGAGATTTGAACCCGCATCTCCTGTGTGACAGATGGGGGTGTAATCACTAGACCACGAAGGCTCTTAGATACGTTTACGATAGGATCTGCCTATATAAGTTGGTATACATTTTCACGACAAACGTTTTTTTGCGATCAAGCTATTAATTCAAAGTTTTCGGATTGTATCCTTCATATGTGCTATATTTTGCTAAATTCATGATTCTAGGTCAACGGGAAGTACCCTATAGGTTTTGATTCCCTTGTGAGTATCAAGCTAATTCAGCAAAAAGTTGATATAAACGCTGGTGTTTTTTGACTACCTTGACCTAAGTATTTTATTTTTTTACTATTTCATGAAACCACAGACCTGAGCAATTGATATTAGTTTCAATTTGAAACCTCCACGCGTTCCTAAGAAAAAGGGTCTTGACAGACGTAAAGGCAGACAGATAGAAATTTACAGTGTTCAGATTTTTCCCCTTACCTGTGCTGTAATACCAAATTTCATGATCCTAGGTCAACCGGAAGTAGCCTATAGGTTTTGATTCCCTTGAGAGTATCAAGCGAATTTAGCAAGTTCAGCAAATTTGGGACGTAACCGGCGGTATTTTTTGATTGCCTAGAAGTTTAATTTTTTCATTGGTCCAAGGGTTCACAGACATTCGTAATTGATATCAATTCAAATTCGATACCTGCACGCGTTCTTGTGAAAAATAGTTGTGAGAGATGGACAGACGGACAACAAAGTGATCCTATAAGGTTTTTTTTTTCTTCTAAGGTACGGAATCCTAAAAAAATATCTTAAAATAAATGTATAATTTTCAAACATGCTCACAAAATTTCACGGGAATCAGTTAAGAAATGCAACCTGTAGAGTAGAACACTCGGAAATACGGACATACTTACGAAAGCATTTTAGCAAGCCAAGCTGAGACGGAGACGATTCATGCGCTTAATCAAAAACAAATAACCCAATTACATTTTCTTTCAATACCCGAACTTATGAATGCATTCGGTTACGCTTATGGAGTATGGATGTAGCTACACCAATGACTTGGTAACCCCATATCGCCGCCATTAAAAAAAAAAAACGGAGTCTACAAAAAATATATTATAATCGAACCTGCTCACAAAATGTCACGAAAATCTGTTGAGATATGCAATCTGTAGAAAATAACAGCCGGAGTTTCGGGAACCCGGACATTCGAAAGCATTTTTGCCCATGCTAAAACGGACACGCTTCGCGCGCTCGGTCTGTGATACCGTCGTCGAGCTGGTCTGATATTGGAGCTAGGGCGCCTACCTTCACGAGAGGGAGCCCTAGAGTATTCACTTGCAAACCCCTCTGGGCTCATTAGATTCGTAGTGACAAGTCCTATTCACATTTCTTGGCGATTTTCTTATCATCATCACCTAATAGTCGAGCTACAAGGTAATTTACGAAATACTGGAATTCTAACTTGTAAACCCATCGAGTTTCGGGCACTTTTGTTTCGTCTTAAGAAGACCTATTGCTTTCAAAGTTTTTAGATTTTAATAGTAGTTTATGTGACTGCTACATAATGGAGGGCAGAGAGTTGGTTTATGAAACGAGCCGAAGGCGAGTTTCATAATAATATCACTCGAGAGTTTTAATGCCTAATTATGTACAGTTACATGCACTAGTTTATCTACACACATATCATAAGCTCTCTTTGATGTGTTTAGGAACCGCATGTTTGACTGGCATTGTGGCTCTGCAATTATTTAGCTTGTTCTGTAGTACCAACTTCACGCAGGCGGGCGTCGGCGTTCGAAATTTGAATGTCAGTACCAACTTCACAGACAAACTAGGGACGGCACGCAGGCGGGCGCCGGCGTTCGAAATTTGAATGTCATAATATGTAGAAAAATTACACATTATGGTCATAATGTGTAATTTTTCAGATAAGAAATGAGTTTTTACCAAGTAGTTTAACATAATGCTGATCGTAACGTACGGTTTTTGAACGCAGTAAAGAGGGTTTATGATACGTGTGTAGATAAAATAATTTTTATTCTTCAGAGATGTTTTCATACTAAAGAGTGTGATGGACTGATATTTCTATAGGCCATCCTCCTTTCAAAAACATGAACCTTTCCGATGCGTTTTTTGGAGGCACCTATTAGGAATCTAATAATCATGATTCTAAGCACGACAGCATGTTTTTTTCCTAACTAAACAATATTTTTGACAGTTCATAAAATCTAACTAACAAAGAAAATACTATTTTATAGAACCGAGTAACAAGGAATCCTAAAATTGATAAACTATCCAGAGGAACGAGAATAGTCGTCTCAAAGCCCTCGAACATAATATTATGAAAGTTTCCCCTTTATTGCGGATACTTTCTGCCGAGAAATTGTGATGAGATTGTTGCCTTTCGTTCAATAAGAACCAGTTTGTATTATTAAACGAGATCAATATTTATTTGTGTTCAATCGTCATATGTATATGACGTAACCATATACTTAGACTTCATTAGATCATGAAATAGCCAACTATGGTTGAAAAATATTTTAGGGCCAAATACTGCTGTAGATTAGGTGGAGACTAAAGGGGGCGAGTGCAGCGAAGCCCCCGCATAGTCTTCGTGTTACTTCGAAATGTATAACACAAAAAAGTACCACGTGGTACTGAATACAAATGATTTTAAAATAATTTTTTTCGTGAAATTCAACTCTTTCTGATAATTTCAAGAAATAATTGACTATCACGAAATAGGGGGCCATTTCAGGAAATGATCAATCCATGGTTGGCTATTTCATGGAATGCTCAAATTCTTCGATATAGCTACGACATATATACTTTTTTGTGAAATATCTGTGCAACATTACAGAAGTGTTCTTATTAATTGAGATAGCTTGTTTGTCGTAAAAGTCCATCACGGGAGCACAGGGCTTAAGCTTTCAATGGACGGGACAGTAACTTTTTCTTTTTAACGCTTTTTTGGCTTAAACTCGGGAAAATGGCCGCGAATTACAATGCGGTCACATGATCTGTATTCTGGCTGCAATGCAAAAACCGTAACCGTCGTAATGACGATGACGTCACGATTCATGGACGTTTCATGGACGTCACCCTTTAGATCCATTATGACCACTTCCCATTATGACAAGATCATAAAGACAAGTTCCCATTTTGACCACTTCGTTTGTCTTTGTGAGTGTCTTTGTCTTTTGCTAATTTGGCAGTTTTTAGGGTTCCAAACCTTAAAAGTAAAAAAGGGAACTCAAATAGATTCACTTCGTTGTCCGTCTTCCTGCCCGTCTGTCGAGACCCTTTTCCTCAGGAACGCGTGGAGGTATCCAGTTCAAATTAATATTGGTTAATAATGTCAATAGAGTTCAAAAACCAAAAGTCAACAGCATTAAATCTGATAAATCGGTTATAAAAATTGGCGTTCCATAAGGTTCCATATTAGGCCCTTTCTTATTCCTGGTTATATAATAATATTCATGGTGGAGAAATTGACTGACTTAGTATTGTTTGCTGATGATACTTTGATCATTGTCTTTCAAAATTGAAAGAAAAAAGAAGATTTTGATAATTTTAATGATGTATTGTCTCTTACCTTGAATTGGTTCACAGTTAATAATTTATTGTTAAACGCTGGTAAAACCAAGTGTATCAAATTTTTACTTCAAAATGTCAGGCAAGTAGAGACCATTTTAGTTTTAGACAGCAACACGTTAGAATTAGCAAATGATACTAAGTTTCTTGGAATAACCATTGATAGAAAATTGCAGTGGGGACCCCATATAGATAAATCAGCGGTCAGATAAGTTCTGCGGCTCACGCTGTTAGGAACATCAGGCAAAAAGTGGATGTGGCTACATCTAGGCTAGTCTATTTTAATTACTTTCATAGTGTCATGTCCAATGGTATCTTGTTGTGGGGGAGACCAGCGGATACTCAAACTATTTTTATATTACAGAAAATAGCTATTCGAGCAATTTATAATTTAAAACGCACAGACTCCTAAAGAGAACTTTTTAAAGAGATTGACATACTAACTAAAGGAACTTAGTAAATTTATTTTTAAAAAATAACGTATTTACGCAAGAACTTACAACAACAACTTACAATATTTTTCAAATTTATCGATAGCCTAAGAAATAATCACAGACAAGTTGCGCCCCGGTTTAGGCTCGTATTTTTTTTTTTAAGAACAAATTTTTTTTTGAACGATCTAAAAATCAATCTGTGGGAGTTTCTTTGCCCTTTTCTCACATAGTGGTAGAAAAGAGGCAATAAAATTCATTTTTAAATATATGTAGGTAAGTGATAAAGAAATTTTGGTTTTAGTTGATTAATGGATGTGGTGGAATGGGGTACTTGGCGAAATTGCACTTAAATGAAATGCTGACGATATGGGAAGGATATGGTTATAATGGGTCTAAAGTGACCTGACTTAGTATGCAATCCGGTCCAAATAATTCTGCTTCTTACTGTACCTACTACTCGTTTTTTTTCCAATGCACCATTTCGTGTAATATCCTCCATGCCTCTCTGGTGTGCATAAAGCACACTTATTTGGTAACAAAGAGCCGGCTACAGCGTGGTTTTTGGAGGTAAAATTTCGGAGTGTAAGCTTAGAAAAAGCAATATGTCTCTCTCATATTCAGTAGGATCGCTACTTCTCCGGGCTACTGCGTAGGGTGAAGGCTGATCGTAGATTTGCGATTGTTTGGATAAATTTTGAATTGATTGATATAATAGCAACACAATAGCAACACAAGAACATAGTGTCACGCCTTTTCCCATTCGGGGTAGCAGAGCCACAGTGTACCCACGTTTAGCCAGTGATTCATTAATAAATTCTTCGTGACAGAGGGCCAAGATTAACCTTTATGAGAATTAAGTATTATCAGGCCTAAACAGTTAGTTCGATTGCGGTTCGTAAACCGTAGTGTGTGCCAAATGTGCTCTTAATATTGGTGGAGGCACCCAACCCTCTTTTACTTGCTTTGTTTGGTACTAAAGTATATTTATTCTTATTGCACCTCAAGAAAAAACAGAAAACACAATTTATTTATTGTACTAGATCCTAAACTAGAATATCTCTAGCAATGTCTGCTTTTTATTCTTGTCTGTTATCTTCCAGCAAACTTTCATTGATTTTTTCGTAATTTGGTATTTTTTTATAGTACTACACAAAACAGACATACAGATCACTTATAAAAGAAAAAATATGTACAAATGCCAGCTTAATGGTCGTACTTGTGAAGTCCGAAGATGAAGCGAATCTCGAGATTTTGAAGTCATTAGTGTTTGTTCAGTTGTTCTTCATGTGCGCTGATCCAGAAAACATCAGCGTAATTTATGAGGGCAAGAAGAAGGCAATCACGAGTGTAATTTTGGACTAGCGAGGTAGAAAATTCTGAAGTCTCCTGAGACAGTGAAAAGCTGCGTAAACTCTACTTTTGACCTCATTAACATCTAGGACAATTAGTTATTAAAGATGATAAATGATAACAGTACCGTTATATGTTACAGGAGGGAGAGACAGTTGCTGCAACGTATTCAATGAGTGTCTGGTACTTATATTCGGCCTGGGACTTATGCAGATTCCTCAGAAACCCCAATGGCGACGCCCATCCACTAATAATAACCAAATCCGCATTTATCGTCTCCACAGCGGTATTTTATCGTCAAGAGAGAAGTGACGATAGATCTGAAAGTCATCCGCATTGAGATTATGGTGTTGAAGGTTGTGTTGGATAATAACCTAGAAAACAGGCTCTGAATACTGGCTTTCTTAATAGAAGAGTCCATTACAACTAGCGGAGCAGGGAGGAATAGATTGAGACCCTTTTGATCAACATTACCCGAATGAATGTCCTGGCATTGCCAATATCAAGTGACCTGAGAAATTGCTACACCTGAGCTAGAGTGTATCTTTCCATACACTAGAAGATGTGGCGGCGTTTGGTAACAGAGACGATGGCATCGATTGCGAAGGCATTTGTAGCGGAGAAAGTTTTCATGTCTATGCCTTTAAAGCTGAGCTGAGTAACTACGAATTTTTTTTTGCACTTTGGAGACCTAATCTAGGTTATAAGATAGTGAAAGGGGAAACGAGAGTTAAGTAAATCGTTAAAGACAATCTAGAAGAAAGGATGAACAATGCGGTTGTAAATAAGTAGTCTCAAGTGGCAAGATGTGGAGATTGAATGAATCGACTATGAGTTTGGCAGAACTGGAATTGTTTTGAGGAGACAGGTGTTGAAATTCCCGAGAATGGGAGTGCCGCCGTAAAGTGGGATCAAATCATCAAGAAGGGATTCGAAGGTGTCATAGTAATCAATATAACGAGAAGAGCTGTAGAGGGCAGCACCTTATTATGATAAAAGAACAATTTCAGGGAAGATAGATAGATAAATTAATTTATTCATTGCAACATGGTACACACACAAATATATAATTATAACTCAAACTTTAAGAAGAAAAATCTACAAAAAGAAAACAAACACAGCAGTTAAATAAAACAATCAATAAATAATAAAATTATACAAGCAAAACATTAAGGTACGGTAAGGATAACTATGTGGTATTGTGACTGTACCGCGACAGATGAATCTGTGACGCTGGTATTCTGCCAGAGCCAGGGAAGAGATATTCATGGCTAGGAAATGCGCTAATCACCATCCACGGAATGTCCGCACGCCACCTGCGACATCTCCATCTGTTATTCTGACTCCGTCATTCCTGTATAGCCTGAAGCCTGGAAGAGAATACATGCATGAAGGGATTGAAGACTTAACGAAGGCACAGAGAGACAAAGATGCCGTCCACAGGTCACAAAAAGCCTCGATGTGCACTTAGTGCACATATACATCAATATGTGCACTATGTGCAGATTTTTCCCTGACCCACCAAATACATTCCTTAGTTCGGCAGAATATGGTTCTTCCACACTGAAAATAGCTTTTTGCACTAACAAATTCATCGCTAGAAGCACACGACAAGAAGCTATCGTTATGGATATCTATACTATTTATAGGAGAATATGATATGTAGATATATGTAAAAAAAATATAAAATAATATTATAGATATGAATAAAAACAAAAAAAATATAAGTTATATATAGGTAAATAACCAATTGGGGTGACCTAGGTGGCAAATCTAGATTCTTTTAAGAGATTAAGATTTCTGTAAGGAATCAGAAAACCTGGTTCGTTCAGTAACATAAAACACATATAGAGGAAACACTTTACCGAAGGTCTTTTTACAGGTCTCTGCTAGAGAGGCGACCTACTTAAAATCATCGATTGAATTCAATGAATCGATAAAGACGACGAATCAAAATAAACGTAAAATAACCTATCTAACGTATGAAATGTATGGCGACCTGTCTAAAAACTGACATAATTTTGTGTTTGTCTTATCGAAAAATGAAAGATTGGCCCTTACAAGTAAAATGCACTGCTTTCTTCATTAAAACTACTGCTGTCGTCGTCGTCATTGCTGTCCGCACTAAGAGATATTATTATCTCGTTTTTTATATTGTCTATGTATAAAAATATAACGAGATATATCTCGTTCGAAACCTTGTTGTATTATTGACTTCGTTTTCTCCACAAATTCCTTCCAGTCATCTACTATTACTCCTGCACACTCAGCTTCTAGTAATCCCATCATTTTCGCCATACTAATTGGTGGATGCGTATTGTGACAAGCTGCATGGCATTTTATTTCAGCCCAAATAAGCTCTATGGCATTATATTGGCAGTGGTGTATGCTGATTGATTATGATGATGAAAATTACTTAGTTTTATTTATGTTTAAATGTTATTATTATTATTGTTTTATTTCAAAGAGATGTGTACAGAATTATATTAATATCTAATATGGCTAAACATTCCTTCACAATAGTTATTCAGTCAATTTAAACTACTAGCCCTCTTTCTTTCGATTTTTTCGGAAACATCCCTAGAGATTAATAAGAAAAATTATTCATCTACGTTAGCTGACGTAACATTGTAACGACGTAGTGATCTACAAATAACAATATTTATTGTTCTTAGAATTCAATAATTTCATTATTAACACAAATCCACAGCCAATCGGACTTCGGTTAACTAACAGAGATATTTACGGATTTACGTGATTAGATTCTGAAGAACTATATACTACTTATTCATTGACTTCTTGGGATGATTTAGTGATTTTAAATCGTAAAATTTAAATATTGTGTCATCATAATCAATCAATCATCATATTGTGCAATCATCAACTATTCAGTTCAAACAAAGTTACATTGCCTTAAGACAAGCTGTCAAAAGACCTACGGTAAAGTGTTTCGCTATAGTAATGCTAAAATCTAAATAAACTAACAAATGAACAACGGAAAGTGACAGCATGTAAACATAAAATAATTCAGAAGATGAATAAGGTTTTAGAAGTTATAGAAGCTTGGCGAGGTAAACGCAAGAAGGACCACGACATGAAGTGCGGGCGAAATGCAAACATCTCTGCCGACACTTTAAAATAACTTAGGGCTTTTCGTTCCCACTATTGAAATGTAAAAAAGTGCTAAGATACCACAAAAAAAAAACAGTACCACGTCGTTATATCTAAAAACCGAAAATTGAACTTTATACTCGTTCTGGACACAAAAAAAGGTGCTACTACCTCGCAAATAATAAGCGGGCTATCTTGTATAAACCGAAATAGGTGACCGAGATTTGAAATTTTCACAGATTGTAAATATCTGTAGCCACTAGAGCGAATGAAAAACTTTCAATAAAAAATATCAAAGGTTTTTCCCATTCCAGAGATGTGTATTTTTTCGCGATTTTTCTTGTATGAACGTACGGAATCTTTTGTGTGCGAGTCCGACCTGCACTTGAACGATGTTAGTGTTTCATGCAAGTTTAATAGGGTAGAGGTGAACACCCCTTTATCCGAGTAACTTTGCAAGTTCAACAAGGTGCAAGGTTTTACAACCTAACATACAAGCAACTTATTTAACAAGACTGCATTCATAACATTGTCGAATGAGAAGGCTCTGGAAATCACAACACAGAGTTTTTACCTAGCTCGGTTGCCAACACTGTACCAAGATTTGTTCCAACTGCCTATTTCTTAATACAAATTTGCTTTAACGATATGTATCGATGTCAGGCACTGAATAGATTTTCATTATTTCATTTCAGTTCTGGCATTCAGGCGAAAATGCTTTCGATTGGCGCGTGCCCATCCATCGTTTTATCTGCGGCCGCCCTAACCCTTCATTACCCGCAGTTTAGTACCGCATTGCATTGTTGGCGCACAAAGGCAACAACACAACGTTGGCTTACAATGTGGCGCGTCCTATTACTGTTGGTAAAGTTTTATGGAGGTTAATTATTGCAGAGTTTTTGTTTAAGAAAGCAATCAAATTATTTATTTTCTAAGACGGCTGGAGGGTAACATCACATGATCGATTATGCATCGAAATGTTACAGTTAAAACTGGTTTTTCATACTAAAATAACTAACTTATTGCCGCCGAGGTCGACGATCGTTGCTGTGGTTATATTTACAAAAAAACATAAGTATGAACTCACCTTTGGCGCTTAAGCCGGGCTCATTTTCATGATCGAATCTTAAACTGGAGATTTCATTCAAAGTATAAATTTGAGCCTAACTTAAAGTTAAGATACTTACAATGGCACATAAAGAGTCGCGCTCGATAATATTATTCTTATTAGTGTATTGTGGAGGTTTATTATTGCCATGTTTTTGTTTTTAGTCTAACCGGTAAAATATTTGTTGAGTGTCAGCTAAGAGTAAGTTTTATTCGTCTTCAATCAGAACCCCTTTTGATTAGTAATAATTAAAACAAAAAATAAAATAGAAAAACGAGTTCATTTAAACCGTATTTGATACAGAATATACCCATAAATGTATTTATTTCTCAATGATCGGATCCAGAAAGACGTTGAAAAATCGTTGAGGCGCTACCCTGGTACCTAAGTCACCATCACTTTAATTACACCATTATTCATGCATTATGATGTGGATACACTGACCAACCTTATTAAAGTTATCATGTTGCATATGATAACTTTATTTTAGGTTGTACTGGAGGATATCTAGTATGGAACAGTTCCGGTGGCTATTAACGTCTTCATCATTACTTCACAAAATGATGCTTTCCGAGACAAAATGCACGAGTGACTATGAAATAGACTAAAGAAATATTTGTCGAGTTTCCTCGATTTCTCTAGCAACCCATCATCAGATCCTGATCTGGTGTTGATGGCACAAATTGGAAGGTAAATTATTAAAAGAAAAAACAACTTGATCGATCCGTTTTGGATAAATCGATGAACATATATAAAATCAAAACCGGTCAAATGCAAGTTTGACTCCAGCACCGAGGGTATAAATCCCATTTTCATGTAAAGGAACCCTAAATTACTTTATGCCAAATTTCATGATTCTAGGTCAACGGGAAGTACCCTATTGGTTTTGATTCCCTTGCGAATATCAAGAAATTTCAGTAAAATTGTGACATATCTTTGATTGCGTTGACCTAATGTTTGATTTTTTCACAACTTCAAGAGACTACAAACTTGAGTAATCAACATCAATTTCTAGGTTTCTACCTATCCTAACGCGTGACATTCTTCAGAAAATGTGTCTTGACAGACGAACAGGCAGATGGGTATACAAAAATTTACAGTTTTAGGATTTTTTCCTTAACTTTTTAATGATACCTTGCTTCTTGCCAAATTTTATAATTCTTGGTCACCGGGAAATACGCTATATGTTTTGATTCCCTTGCGAATATCAAACAATTCCAGCAAAATTGTAACATATATGGCGGTGACAGAATATTTTTTCTTTATTCGAAACCAGGTTTCCTAAAAATAAAGATAATTCTGTTTTCGAAGCTGGTTTCGAACCTTCGGTTTCCAAAGTGGCCGAAGTTGACGTATATATACGTTTGTTTTCATACGACTACAACAAACCACAGACTTGAGTACACGATATTAATTACAACTAGATATCTTCACGCTTTCCTGAGAAAAAAGGATCTTGACAGACGTGCAGACGGTCTCACAAAAGCATAATGGCAACAATACAATCTTAGCACATAATTATGCAAGTACTATTCTTGTTAGATATGATGTTTATTTAGAGCTGGGGGAAAGACATTAAATAACGAAGACCTTACTAACTTATAACTAAGTAGTGTCCGTCCCGGGCATGTTGAAATTTAATATACCTAATCTACAAAAGCATTGGTTCACATATAAACGTATATCCCCTAAACCACATCTATCGGGTACACACTGAAATATATAAAATCTAAATATATAAGTTTAGATTATAAATGTTCAAAGTCCTGAGTTATTGACTGAATGACTAATATATCAACGCTCAGCCGCTAGTCTTAGAGACATGAAACTTTGTTCAGGGGTTCCTTGCGTAGCGTAGTAGCGCATAGCGTAGGGTAGATCAAAGAAGAGATTTGACGAAATTTATTCCCTTATACGTTGAAGTAAGTATGAAGCTAAAGATTTGCAGGTAGATAGTTCAGAGGAATGAAACGTCAGCCATGCAAGTGATTTTAGGGAAATGAAGAGGGGGAGAGAAGGGGAGGGGGAGAGAGGAGGAGGGGGATTTAATGTTTGTCTGAACTGGCCATTTTTACAAAAGTTTGCGCGAGCGAAGCTGCGGTCAACTATTATAATATCAAAATATCATGCTTGCATTTCGACGTACCATGCCCAGGAAAGCCCCAGGCGCAGACCGCATGCCCAACATGGCGCTGTTACATTTGCCGCCACGCACTGTGGCAGCCATTACGCGCCTATTTAACGGTATCTTGCGCACGGGCCTCTTCCTAACCCAGTGGAAGGAGGGCTTGGTCATCATGTTGCCCAAGCCGGGCAATCACACCAAGCTGCCTGAGAGCTATCATCTTAAAGGTGTTTGAGAAACTACTGCTAGCGAAGCTACTGCCCCACATCCAGCCACGCCCGGAACAGTTCGGCTTCAGGCCCTAGCATTCTACGACGCTTCAGGTCACCAGAGTACTGAATGACAAGACAGTTTGTTTAAACAAGAAGAATTACACTGTCGCAGTACTCTTGGACATGGAGAAGGCATTTGATAGAGCATGGCATGAGGGGTTGCTGTACAAATTTTTGACGTCTCAAGCCCCAAGAAGATTGGTCCAGATCATAGCCTCCTTCCTGAGAAATCGCCGCTTCCGAGTGATTGTGGAAAACGCCGTTTCCAAGGAGCACCCGCTTGCAGCCGGCGTCCCCCAGGGGTCCTGCCTGTATCCCGCCTGCTACACCCAATACACGGACGACGTTCCCGTCGGGCCAGGTGCCTAGTTAGTACTTTCGCCGATGACGCTGCCTACTACGCGTCGTCGATCCAGGCTCGGCACGCTGCTGTCAAACTGCAGCGCACCCTGGACATCTTGCCCGACTGGCTCGCCAAGTGGCGGTTGTCCGTCAACGTTGGGAAGACTCAGGCGCTCATCACAGGCCAGTCCCCCCTTCCACCATCGCTCCAGCTCCAAGGACAGGACACCGTGTGATCTCCGCAGGTGAAGTACCTGGGAGTGACCATCGATCGCCGGCTCACCATGAAGCAACATGTCGCCAACGTCCTCAACCAGGTCAAGGTGGCACGCGCCAAGCTGCGCCCACTTCTCGACTCCAGCCTCCCTCTGAGGGCGAAGCTCGGGATCTACAAGTGCTACGTGCGATCCCGCCTCCCCTATGCGGCCCCGGAATGGTACGCCCTATGCTCGGAGACACACAAACGGAGACTCCGAGCCCAAGAGAACCTCTCTCTGCGTACCATCGTTGGCGCCCTCCGCTGCGTTAGGAACGCGACGATCCAGATGGACCTTAGATGGGAATCTGTGGACCAGTTCGTCCAGAGGCTGGCGAAGGGCATGTTCGCGCGTGCGGATGCGTCACACCACCCGCAAATCCGCGAACTGGCACCGTCCCACGTGCGCCCGCCCGACCTGGTTGCCAAGCCGGCGGTTACCTAATGGTGCACCACCAGTGAAAAAATCCACCACCACCGCCCGCGAGGACCCCCCGGTGACCTGTCCACAGGAGTGGACACAGGCGCTTCCTCAGGAAGAGACCCGATGATATGACCCCAGAAAGGGTGCGTAAGAAGAAAACTCGACTCAACTAATATCAAAGTAAATAATATCAAAATTCATAACGTACCCCATGCATAATGTTCTAATTAAATACTCACAAAATTAATAAGTTACAATGTATAATTTCAACATGTATAAAATCAAAACACATAATACTTAGAAGGCAACAATCAAAATACAGAAATTACGGAATGAAAACAACAATAAGATGATATTACACTTTTTCCCTACGGGGTGGCAGAGGGACAATTGTGCCCACTTTTAGCCAGGATTGAATATACATATATTATAATGTTTTTACTATTATTATAAAGTTTTTATTATTTTCTTTGTCTGATGAAATAGCTTTTATAGTAAAAATGGTTTAGAATGGTGTCCCTGACAACCTGTTAAATGTCCATGTCTTACACCGTGACTTAACATAACACAGCTTCAGTCCTTTTCCCATATGGCCTGACAAAGTCACAATTGTGTCAATTTTAGCCAGTTATACAATACTCCATTTTGCGATTCCAAGAAAAACTTAATTGCCCCTTTTAGGGTTCCATACCTGAAGGGTGCCAAACTGGACCCTATTCCTAAGCCTCCGCTGTCCAACCGTCAGTCTGTCCAGTCTGTCTGTCAGAGTATGAGATACATCTCATGAGTATAAGAAGAGAGTTGAAATTTTCATATAATATGTATTTCTGTTGTCGCTCCAGCATAAATAAACTACGCAAGATTAAAAAAATAAAAGAGGGTCCCCATACTAGAGACGTGTTTTAACACCACCCTCGATATAACACACCATAACATGATTCAAGTATGATCGTAGATTTCGCGGCTATATATAGCCTTCTTCTCCCACAGTGGTCCAACGTAGTGAAGTCGCAAAAAAATGACGATTGCTAAGTATTTGTAAATATCTACAGTAATAAAGACATTTGGAATTTGGAATTTGGAATTTGTTTGGTGGTTTGGTGTCGGTTTCGCAATCTGAGGATTCTGGGTTCGAAACCACGTTCGGGCGTAATATTATTGTATTTATGTTTAATTATTTTTATTAGTTATTTTTTATGATGGTACGGAACGGAGTACGGAGTCGGACCCGCACTAGACCGATTTTTTTATATTGGTCAGCTTGCAGTTAAAGTTTTTTATTATTACTTACCAACCTAACACGAAAGCTAAGACGAAGGGGGCTTTGCTTCGCTCATCCCAGTTCAGCCTTCATCTACTATGACCCTCACTTCATTCTTCAAGTTTGTGTGTAATTCAATAGATGTATTAACAAATAAATTTCCCTCTAACTTATTTAATTATACAAAACTGTTTCTGGTTCCCATGACACATGGTAGCCTAGTGTTGGGTCAGCAGCAATGTAGGACCCTGTATGTAAATGTTTATTTTTATGTTATATTCTGAGCATTATGAATTACAGGCTTAAGGGCCTTACCACAAAAAAATAAACTACCATTCGACACTTGTTTAAAAACAAAAATGTATAGGATTTGATGTTTGTTTTGAGGTTAAACGCTGTTTAATATTTTTTGTGGTAACACGGTATTGTTTATTTATAAAGTCAAGCAATTACACATTTAGATAATAATATGTATATTTTGAACATTATGTATTCAAAGTTTTGAACTTATATGAAATGGCTTTATATATTTTGAGATATGATTTTATATGTTTTGAATTTATATATTCTAAACTTACATATATTTTAAATGTTTCAATATGTACCCCATCTATCTCTATTCCTTAACTCGACTACGACAACGTGTTTTAAGTCACATTTCAATGCACGAGTGTTAGACTAGTACTTTTTTAACATTTACATACAGGCACAAACATTGCTTCACACTGGGTCGTGGGAACCGGAAACAGCGACGTCACACACATATGAACATCCAAGACGTGAGGATTTTTTTTTCTTTACCCCCAGCCGGGGATTGAACCCATGGTAGGCAGAGCCACAACCGCTGCGCCACAGAGGAATAATAATAATAATAGTTAATTGATAAATAAGCTTACAACTTTTTACAGTGTCTCTAGGCCCCACACTAGGATCCCTGTGTCGTGGGGACTAGTCTTGTACTTTAAAGCATCTTAGAATTATAAATTTGAATGAAGTTAAAAAAACAATTAATTCTAGCATGCACAACATAGCTGATAAATTACTATAGCTAGTACCTATCCAAGTAGATTTTTTAGTAGTAAAAGGCAACTCACAGAGTTTATATTTAACTACTAAGCTCATTAGTAATCGATGCATTTAAAATAGAAAGGTAATTAAATTAGTTGTAATGGTAAGGTGGTAGGAATGAAATGTTATTGGGGATAGTAACCTCCACAATCTATGGGAATTTTTTAAATGTGTTACCAAATAGCACATTGTCAGTGCTGTCGTAATCAAGTTCCAGAAGCCAGATACGTATTGTTTTTCACCTGTGATAAAAAAGTGCCAACTTGTAAGTAAGTAAGCAAGTTACAAAACTTGTCGTAAAGTTTATCCAACTGACCTTAATTAAGCCACGGTTATCGGACTGTCCCCAAATGGCTCTTGGATAAACTTTACTTATCGAATGCCGTATCGGTTTTGTATTGGTTCGGTATTGTTTCAGTTGTTTAGTTCGGGAGGCCAGTTGGGACTGGTTTTGGTGGAGGAAAATTAATCCGGACTTAGACTTTTGTTTACGTACTTAAATCCATCTTCAAGTGCTTTTGTAGCTAGGGCTCGCTGGTCGTAGTGGTTGAATCAACAGTACAACGAGTTGAAGATAAATTAATCATCTTATTGGTATATGTTAGCCCTGGGGATCAATCCCGCGAATCCTGCTTGACAGGCAAGCGTTGTAATCAGTAAACCGTGGATACTGTGTTGATCTTGTATGATTTTAGAATAATCCATAACGCGTAGCAAATTCGCCCGTTACGACGTAGCTCGTTCGTAGCATCATGATTTGATCGTAGCGCTGAAGCACGCCAGTCGTAGCGCATTTACTATCGATTCATTCCTATGAGTGTGCGCCTTATTGATTTTTAGGATTCCGTACCGTTAAAGGAAAAAAAAGAACCCTTGTAGGATCATTTCGTTGTCCGTCTGTCAAGATACTTATCTTCAAGAGCGCGTAAAGATATTATTTGGATTTATATCGGATACAAAAGGGAAATATTAAACTGCACATCAAAAATACTGATTTGCACAGCAAATATCAGGGAAAAATGCTGCGGTAGCTTAGGTTAAGGGTTTGAGGGGATGAGCGAAGTGAAGCCCCCTTTATCCTTCGTGTTAGGTTGAACATGCAAGAACAACAAAAAATACTTAAAACATAAACTTGAGTACACATAAAATATTTAAAACATAAAAAGTGTTTGTGCTGATCCTTTTTTGCTGTGCAAATTAGTATTTTTGATGTGCAATTAAATACTAGTCATTAGTTTGTTAAAGTTGTGTAAAAATCAAACTTATAGGTCGACGCAATTAAAACCGCCACTCATGTCACAATTTTGCTGAAATTTTATATTCTCAAGGGAATCAAAACATATAGAGTACTTCCCGTTGACCTATAATCATGAATTTCTGTCTGTCTGTCCGGTCCGTATGTCAAGACGCTTTTCTCAGGAACGCGTGGAGGTGTCAAGAAACTACTATCGATTACTCAAAACAAATCAAATCAAAACAAATTTCAAATTTATTTATTCGTGCTGAAAAATTACATAGATACAATAAGTACAATAAGTATAGTCTATGGTTTGTGTTCTGTGATAATGAAAAAATCAAATTTATCAAGTCTGCGTTATGAAAACATACCGCCATATATTTGGTAAAATTTGATATCAACCCAGAATCATGAAATTAAGCCGAAGTAAAGGAAAAAATCTGAAAATTGTAAATTTATAGTTCCTTCACAAAAAAATCTGATTTTGGGAGAACCCTCGGTGCCACTCGCCCATGGCCACTTTTTTATTTAATATGGACACTAAGCGGCAGCGACGACATTATGAAGTCTATATCAAAATTAAAACAGTTAAATCGATTATCGACCACTGTCACAGAACACAAATGGGCTGTTTTTAGTCCGTATACTACACGAACTGATGCCCGCTCAATGTGTAGGGACCCGGAAATAGCAGAGAGGTCTGACTCCTGGGCATGGGTATATTTGTGGCCATTTTTGTCCCCTCCAACAAAAAAAACATGAATTTTACAGTATTTTATCCCGGTCTCATCTGTTTGTTGATACGTACAAAAGAATGCCACATTCTTTCGTACTTTATTACAACACTGTTTCGTTACCCTCTGTCTTGCATTTAAGTTCTTTTTTACTCGTAAACAAGAAGGTAACTAGGTCACCGAAATAAAATTTCCTAGAAAATTGTAAAGAAGGCACAAGACGTACCTGTAGTGGAGTCTAAAAATGTTATCGGTTTACTTGTAGTTCAACATTGTAGCTCTTTTGTGAGACAGTAGCGTTTATTCCGTTGTAGGGGCTCTAACAGAAAAGTTAAGTCATATTTAAGAGGTAGTTAGGGACATCGTTCCTAACATTTTTTACTCTAAAACTCATTTGATATGAGCAACTTAAATTTTCACTTCTCCTTATATTTTTGGCGGGGAGGTCAGCTGATTTGTATGGAGAAGGGAAAATAATGTTTTGATCGAATCTAGTTCAAGGTGAAAATTGTTCAGGATAATGTAATTTCTGTTACAGCCTGTAGATTTAATACTATCTTGTTTCTATGTGTTTTATGAAGGATTTAAGTTTTGGTTTTGTGTATTTGGAGGAAACCGGCTATAAAAGTTTATGACTCATTATGTTGAATGTATACAGATATCTTATGAAAAATGGATTGGACTCGCATGAGAAGGGTTCTATCGTACATAAAAAAAATTATAAAAAATCAAATTATGTGTATGATGCGCGGCGTAAAAGTTGAGCCACAATGGCGGCGTCGGCGCAGGAATAAACGACTGTTTTAGATACATTTTACCCTGCGCAGACGCCGCTATTGTGGCTCATCTTATTCGCCGGGTACTGTACTAACTTGGTTTTGATACCAGTCTTTAAAAATTGCGGATCTGACTCATCGATCAAACTGATTGCGCCACCAAAAACGATAATGAGTATCGCAAAATAATCGATGGTATTTGAATGATGATGATTTGGTACTTCGCAGGGGCAGGTATATTGAAAAACTTCTCTTATATAGGGATCCCCATTGATTGCCAAAATGTCCTGTAGTTCTGTTTTTTGTTGTAACGGCAACAGAAATAAACAAAAAAAAATTAAAATTTTAAGTCTTTACCTATTAAGGTTCATCAGATAGAGCCCGATGACGGACCGACAGACAGAAAGCGGAGGCTTAGCAATAATGTCCCGTTTCGGTCCCTTCGGGTAAGGAAGCCTAAAAGATATGATGAAGTTATGACATTTACAATTTCAGTTAAGCCACATGTGCAATAATTAAACGAAGTGCATCTGTGACCTTAGAACACATTTTTAGGGTTCTCTACACTTCATTATCCGTCCGTTGATCCGTCTGTTCGTCTGTAAAGACGCAATTTCTCAGGAAAGCCAGCAAGCCAGCAGGTAAGGTAGCAAATTGAAATTGCAAGCAATTACTCAGGACTCTCGTTTTTTAGAGATGTAAAAAAATTATACTTTAGGTCAATGAATTCAAAAAATACGGTCGTTTAAACCGTAATTTTGCTGAATTACCTTGATACCCGCAAAGGAATCAAAACCTATAAGGTACTTCCCGCTGACCTAAAATTATGAAATTTGACACAAAGCAGTCAAAGCACAAGTAAAGAAAAAATCCAAAAAATCTTCAAAAAAAATGAGATTTGAGCCGGACTCGCCCTTTTCCGGTTTTTACTGAAATATCAGCTAGAAATATCTGTAAATCTATTTAGTTATAACATTTTGCTTTATGTATTCATATAAGTCTATATATTAATTTTGTTTGCCTCAAAATAAAAATACCTTTTTGTTTATCTCATAAACACTGACTTCGACAACGTCTTATTTTATATGCAAAACCAGAGACATCAGTATTGCATCTATTTTACTGCCACTCGCGTAAGAAAGACGTAATATTCCACAGCTACATAATTTCGAGCGCCTTTCAAAGACGGAAAATTTACGAACAAATCTGTTAGTTCTGCTATTGGAACAACACCTTGAAGGGCCCGAATCTGCTAGGATAAAAACCGTTCAAGTGGGAGTCGAACTCGCCCACGAAGGGTTTTGTACCACCGTACAATGGTAGGGATGATGTGGAGTGAAAAGTTTAGATTTTACAAATCTGTAAGTTCTGCTGTTGGAACAACACCTTGAAGGGCCCGAATCTGCTCGGATAAAAACCGTTCGAGTGGGAGTCGAACTCGCGCACGAAGGGTTCTGTACCACCGTACAGAACCCTTCGTGGTTGGGATGGTGTGGAGTGAAAAGTTTAGATTTTACATAGCAAAATGTTGTTTACAAAGTTATTGGTGCGACTACTTTCACACTCCATTTACGCATTCATAAGTTTGTATGTGGTATTGAAGGAATTGTTGTATGGGAGCCCCCTTAAATATTGATTTTATTCTGTTTTTTTTTTTGTATTTGTTGTTATAGCGGCAACAGAAATACATTATCTGTGAAAATGTTATATGTCTAACTATCACGATTCATAAGATTCAGCCTGGTGACAGATGGACGGACGAACGGACGGATGCCGTTTGGCACCGTTTGGTCCCGTTAGGCCCCGTTTGGCATCCTTCGGGTACGGGACCCTAAAAATGACGGCTCAGTGACTACACGTAAGGAAGGTCTAACGGGATGAATTACTTCACCGTTTGGAAATAAATTTTAAGGAAATCAATAAATGCAATAAAAGCATTTTCTAATTTAATTAATTAGATAATCATCAAAGAGATCACGAAAAAATCTGGTGATGCATTCCTGAAGTGGAACACCATTGTCAAGTATGTCATTGAATCGCAATTCTGTTAGAAGAATCCAGGTCATGGAAGGGCTTCGCCGACCGTCATCGTTGGCCTGCCACTTGCCTTCCCGCATACATATCGCCATCCGAGGCCCCAAGGGTCTCATTGTACCATACAGACGAAAAAAGGTCTGCACGTTTTCAGGCAGTCCTCAAAATTCCCTTTTTTAGTGTGCAGCCTTGTTCGGGGGTAGAAACCCTTAAGGGTCTCGTTTGTTCATCTATCATCGTAACTTTTGAATCGTTGGACAAATGGACGTTCGAAATTGGTCTTGTTATATAGCAGCAAGATTTCTAAAGGGTCGTTCAAGTGGTGAAAGCCATCAGTCCGTTTAATTGCAAACTAGAAGCGGCGAAGTGCGAAGAGGTATAAAAACCGGTCAAGTGCGAGTTGAACTCGCGTGCGGAGGGTTTCGTTCCGCCGTACAATGGTGGGGATGGTGTGGAGTGAATAGTTTGGATTTTACATAGCAAAATGTTGTTTACAAAGTTTTTGGTGCGACTACTTTCACACTCCATTTACGCATTCATAAGATTGTATGTGGTTTTGAAAGGATTGGTGTATGGGAGCCCCCTTAAATATTTATTTTATTCTGTTTTTTAGTATTTGTTGTTATAGCGGCAACAGAAATACATGATCTGTGAAAATGTTATCTGTCTAACTATCACGATTCATAAGATACAGCCTGGTGACAGATGCACGGACGAACGGACGGATGGACGGAGCTTTGAATATGTATTTTATTCTGTTTTTTAATAGGGTCCCGTTTGGCACCCTTCGGGTACGGGACCCTAAAAATGACGGCTCAGTGACTACACGTAAGGAAGGTCTAACGGGATGAATTACTTCACGGTTTGGAAATAAATTTTAAGGAAATCAATAAATGCAATAAAAGCATTTTCTAATTTAATTAATTAGATAATCATCAAAGAGATCACGAAAAAATCTGATGATGCATTCCTGAAGTGGAACACCATTGTCACGTCTGTCATTGAATCGCAATTCTGTTAGAAGAATCCAGGTCATGGAAGGGCTTCGCCGACCGTTATCGTCTGCCTGCCACTTGCCTTCCCGCATACATATCGCCATCCGAGGCCCCAAGGGTCTCATTGTACCATACAGACGAAAAAAGGTCTGCACGTTTTCAGGCAGTCCTCAAAATTCCCTTTTTTAGTGTGCAGCCTTGTTCGGGGGTAGAAACCCTTAAGGGTCTCGTTTGTTCATCTATCATCGTAACTTTTGAATCGTTGGACAAATGGACGTTCGAAATTGGTCTTGTTATATAGCAGCAAGATTTCTAAAGGGTCGTTCAAGTGGTGAAAGCCATCAGTCCGTTTAATTGCAAACTAGAAGCGGCGAAGTGCGAAGAGGTATAAAAACCGGTCAAGTGCGAGTTGAACTCGCGTGCGAAGGGTTTCGTTCCGCCGTACAATGGTGGGGATGGTGTGGAGTGAATAGTTTGGATTTTACATTGCAACAAAGTTATTGGTGCGGCTACTATCACACTCCATGTACGTAACCAGGTGCATTCATGAGTTTGTATGTGGTATTGAAAGAATTGTTGTATGGGAGCCCCCTTGAATATTTATATTGTTCTGTTTTTTGTATTTGTTGTTATAGCGGCAACAGAAATACATCATCTGTGAAATGTCACTTGTCTTATTATCACGGTTGATGATATACAGCCTGGTGACAGACGGACGGACGGACGGACAGTGGAGGCTCAGTAATAGGGTCCCTTTTGGTACCCTTCGGGTACGGAACCCTAAAAATTACCTTGCGGTGGAAATTGATGTCGGTACAACTTTTAGTCCGGCTGTTAATTTGTCTGTTGTTTTAATGACAGTGAAGTGACAGACAGCTACTCAAATCAAGTGCTACTTAAATGTCGTACTGGCGTTGTCATTTCCTGAGCGAGAGGCAGTGATAGCATGAGTTGAAAGTCTGTATTTTCTTTCTAGTAGTCATTCACGCACACGTAACCCTATCAATAGCCATAAAAAATGACCATAAAAAGCCACATTGTCATGGCGGCCAGCCACATTACCGATAATTTTATTGGTTTCATTTACTCTGTCAGTCGACCAATCAAATGTGGTACACCAGAGAGAAGGCACGTTTATCAGTAATAAAAAAAAATAGTGGGTAGTATAAAAATAAATATAAATATTATACCAAGTCCATACTAGGTATCCATACGCGAGTGGACAGGTTGAAAAAATGCGTAATGTAGGTATTTACACACAAATTGTAGAGATATGTGTGGTTTAAATAGTGGCGCACAATTTTCTTCAATACCACATACATACTTATTAATGCACCTGGTGTAGAAAGTAATAAAGAATAGTGGGAAAAAAACCAAGGTATTCATGCGCGAGTGGACGGTAGGTAAATTAAAATTTATTGCAAGTTCATACTAGGTGCTAGAACGCGAGTGGACAGGTAAATAAGACCTGAAGCCATTGAACCAATTTTGTACTGGGCGCGCATGCGTTTCTGCGCCTGGACGGTACTGATAGGTGTGCGCGGTTTTATACAGAATGCAAATGCGATGACTGCGGTTAGAGTCTATGGCTACTGGTATGCACGTACACATATGAGCGGCTTGCGCCATGTTCCTAATAAGATTTATTAAAATAAATGTAGCCCATTAATATCCCCACCGAGCGGCACAGGCCTTTACCCGGATACGAGTTACATTAAGCCATACTCCACCACGCTGGCTCAGTGCGGTTTGGTAGAGGGGTTTGACGACCACTACCACGTAGTGAGAGTAGTCGGTATCTATAGCTTAACCTGTCATTTGAAACACTGAACGTCCGATAATGTACTTAAGATAAATAAATTATCTCATTGGTATATAGTCAGGATTCAAACCAGCATTTCCTATGTGAGAAGCAAGTGCGAAAACCCATTAGGCGACGGGGCTCTCATGTTCTTAAATAACTATAAATTTAAAACAATCCCGAAACATTTATTTAATCTTACGCCTAAAATTTGGTTCATTAATTTCCTATTTAAGTTGATAACTTTTGAACCTCTGAACTGATTTTGATAAAATACATCGATGAACCATCGCAGTGAAGTTCAACTACCAACTATAAAAATTTCATTAAAATCAGTCCACGTTAGACTGTCATTCCGTATTAAGCTGAGAGCTTTCGAACTACCGAACCGATTTTAATAAAACATATCTAAGATTTTCACAGGGAAGTCTACGACCATCGATTACTGAAAACCGCATCAAAATACCACCACCTGTTTGACGGCTAGGGTTCCAAGGACAGATATACAGGGTTAAAAATATTGAAGTCAATCTTTGTGTAAGTAAAACATTCTTTCTGACTTGTGAGCCGCATCATCAAAATCCGTCCACCCATTTGGAAGCTATGGTGCCACAGACACAAACACACAGAGACACAACCTATCACAAACAGACACACACACACACAGAGATAGACACCCACACATACACACAGACGTAAACTTCAAACTTATAACAATCCCGCTTTTACGTTGTCTCTGACTTGTACCATATCACCAATATCCGTCCACCCGTTTGAGCGCTAGAGTGCCACAGATAGACACACAGATACACCCTTATACACACACACCCTCACACACACACACACCCTCACATACACACAGACAGATAGGCGCCTCAAACCAAACGCTAAAAACCAAACAACACTCATATTTTTCGTCGTCTGGGGTTAGAAGGTTTAAAATTTGGTTGACTTGTGTCCTTGTTAGGCTAATAAGCTTCGAACTACTGAATCAATTTTTGATAAATCATAGCTTAGAACTATCGCAGAGAAGTATACTATCATTTACCAAAAACCTCAATAAAATCCTTCCACCCGTTTGAGCTCTAGAGTGCCACAGACAGACATACACACAGTCAAACAGAGAGACAGACACTTCAAACTTATAACACCTCTCTTCGTCGTTGGGGGTCAATAAAATTGAAATAGAATAATGTTTGATTTGTGATTATGAAAGAACTGAGGACATTTTTGGAAAAAAACTTAAACAATCATAGTCTTACCTTGATACCCAGTATCTTGATTGTCGTAACAGCAAGTGAACAAACTTGCTGTTAAGACAATCAAGATATCTTCATAAAAATTTAATATGCGAATGACTTTCGCTGAATATATTTAATAGTTTTTTAAAACTTGTCACATGTATGTTCAACTCGAAGCACTGCGGCAGATTTCGTATATTGTTAGGGCACGTATACAATTGAGGATTTAAGAGGATCAAACATTTTCAGTCAAGTCAAAGTCAAAGTCAAAGTTCTTTATTACTGTAGAATTTACATATACTTAGCAAACGTCGTTTTTTGCCACTTCTCTATATTGGACCACTGTGGGTGCTATCCTGTCCTGTCCTGAAATACTTAACCTCTTATGCCTGAGACCTGGTTATGAGGTAATGCGACTTTTAACCTCACGCCATTTTAACAAAATTCAAAACCTGTAGCGGCACAGTGGCAACACAATGGCGTCACCAGGGCATAAGGGCTTAGATGCGGTTTGGATACAACAAGATTTTAAAGTGTGTCCTACTATATGCATAACCTCCAGTGACTTAACAATCCGTCAATGGGTTTTTGGCACTCCATGTTAGTATTTAAGTTTTTATCACTTGTTAATAAATAAATGAAGAAATAAAATGAATAAATAAATGCATGAATCTTAAGTTCTGTTATCCTACATCAATAATGTATATATCACGTCTTTCGGACTGGGTGTCCAAGGCGCTATATATATATATAGCTTAACTAGTGATATCTTCTTTTGCGTGACAGGGGGCCAGCCCATTGCAATTAACAATTCATCACGGCTGGAGAGGAAGGAAAAAAGCCCAGTTCTTAGAAGTTTACATGTTTGTTTCTACGTTGTTTCTAGTTACCACGGCACAGAGTATTCTAGTGTGAGGCCAGAAGCAATGTATCTGTATGTAAATGTCTATATTTATCTTTATGTTTAATGTGGCTAAATGTAAATTGTATGTTACGTTATGTAATAGTAGTTTATGTGACTGCTACATAATGGAGGGCATTAATACTCGAGAGTGGGTTTATGAAACGAGCCGAAGGCTCGTTTCATAATAATATCACTCGAGAGTTTTAATGCCTAATTATGTTCAGTTACATAGATTTCTGTACACATCAAAGAGATTTGATGTGTACAGAAACCGCATGTTTGACAGGCATTGTGGCTCTGCAGTTGTTTAGCTTGTTCTTTAGCACCAACTTCGGGCGCCGGCGTTCGAAATTTGAATGTCAGTACCAACTTCACAGACAAACTAGGGGCGGCATGCAGGCGGGCGTCGGCGTTCGAAATTTGAATGTCATAATGTGTAAAAAAATTACACATTATGGTCATAATGTGTAATTTTTCAGATAAGAAATTCGTTTTTATCAAGTAGTTTAACATTATGCTGATCGTAACGTGCGGTTTTTGTACGCAGTAAAGAGGATTTATGATACGTGTGTAGATAAATTATATTATGAACACATCAGCTCGGGTCAACCCACACTAAACTGTTCACAAATAATACTCTTACAGCCAGTTGCAGGATCGATCTTCGAATTGAAGGTCTTACAGCCAGTTGCAGGATCGATCTTTGAATTGAAGGGTCCCGCAAAACGCTAATGGCGTGTCGGTTACTTCAATTTAGATTTTTTGGTAAACCAAGGCTCTTTTTAACTTACAAGAAGGGCCATTTTCATTCCATTTTAAAAAACGAGTTTCCTGTACAACATATTTATGGAAACCATTCATGTTTGTGTTTCTAATTGTTTTAGACAAAGGAGTGTCTAAATCATTAAGGTGTTTTATTTTAACTACACTTAGGTAACTTTAATAAAAATAACACACCGAAACCAATTAATGATTTATTTATAAATAGGAATAAATCAGCACATTTAAGCTCCAATTCATTAAAATTAAAGGCGCTATTGAGAGGGAAAGTAAAGAATTTATTTGAGAATAGCATTTAATTCAGAGTTATCAGCAATTCGTAACACAATCAGATGAATTCTAATTAGAATCCAATAAGGATCCTCAAATATCAGGCCAGAGGGTTATGGCGGAATCCGCCGCACAGGGAAGGGAGGGATTCAAAATGGCGTCACACTAGCGAGTGGCTCGCCGAATCCGCCGAAACAAGCACGCCGCCCATACAAGGAGATACTTTTTATTTTACGGCAGCTTATTCGGACAAGCACACCGTCCATAAAAACTGTCCTCTTTTCCAGATGATTTTCGTGTGCGAATTCCCTGGATATAAATATAGGAAGTATTCTAGAAATGCTCAGTTAGAACGCACCCTTAGACGACTGAATGGCGAACGCCAAAATCCTTCTGCAAATATGCGAAATCCCTCGCTTTTGAATATTGATGTGAAAAATCAAATCCAGATAGAGATTGTGGAGAGGCTGAAGCTGTCAGACAAAGCTGAGTCTCTGTTTAAATGATTTTATGTTGAACTACGTTTTATTTGAATGAATTTGAAGCTAGCTAGTGTTTTCACGCTCGTTCCTCACGCAGAGATGGGGGTTCAAACCGCTGCTGAACATATACTAATGAGATAAAAATTATAAATGATAAATGTAGCCCAATAATGTCCCCAGCGAGGGGCACAGGCCTTTACCTGGATATGAGTAAGATTAAGCTATACTCCACCACGCGAGCTCAGTGCGGGTTGGTGGAGGGGTTTTACGACCACGACCACGTAGCGATAGTAGCCGCGACCTACAGCTTAACGTGTCATCCGAAACACTGAACGTCCGTTGATGTACTTAAGATAAATCGATTATCTCATTGGTACATAGTCAGGATTCGAACCTGAATCACCTGTGTGAGAAGCAAGTATTAAACCGATTAGACCATGGAGCTCTTTTTTGAGAGAGATAAGTAAAATTCCTACCAATGAGATAGGTAAGTAATATATCTAAAGTACACGTGGCCGGTTTTTTGCATAGTCTTTTGTTTTTTTTTTCATATTCAATAAAGTCGTAGCACACAGGTTTATTTAATTACAATCTACAAAATAAACTAAGACCTTGGACACTATTTACACACATTGATCTAGCCCCAAACTATGATTCCCTGTATCTTGGGTACTAGACAACGATACACATACTTATATAGATAAATATTATACTTAGATAGATAAACAACCATGACTAGGGTACAAACATCCGTTCCCATCAAACAAATATTTGCTCCCACCAGGACTCGAACCCGGGACCCTTGGGTTCGTAGGCAGGGTCTCTAATCTACTACTAAACTAAACTACTAAAACCTTGACTAACCTTGGACTAAACTTGAACTAAAAACTAATCCCCCAGAGCGGTGCTGGGCGGCAGGGTGCCCAATATGCTAGCACCGTTTCTTCGCCCCCTCCTCTTACGTATCCTGACTGACTGTCAAGCAACGGAGAATGTCAGAACCACCGCGAATTTCCATGAACCGTGTAATTTCTAAGAGGAAATAACGAATCTGTTGTTATTTCAACGTAAAACCTTCATGGCCAGGGTGATACCATTTTCCAGGGCGAAAAATCCTATGAACTGCATTTTTGCAATCGCAAGAGGTTTCCCGACCAAAAACTGTCACATATTTTCCCTTACGCATGCCTTTTAGAGCAGTCGCTGGCTCGCCAGTGTTATTGGCGGATTTCGATTTTTGCCCCACAGTGTGGGCCTGGAGGATTCCACCAAAAGTTTATTGGTACAATGTGGCGTTGTAACGTTATTTTTAAACCTACCTCTTTCTTTCTTTTTACAAAACACTGAGGTAGCAACAAGCTAGCTAATAATTGAGATAATGTCTAATTAGAATACAACTAGGACCCCCAAAAATCTGGTCAGTGGAGTTCAGTGGGATCCGCCACAGCGGAGTTTTTCAAAATGGCGGCCCACTGGCTATTGGTTTGGGATGGCAGAGGCATTGTTGCGTCCACGTTCCCCAAATAAAGGTATTGATAAAAGTATGAAAGAATCCAGGCTGGAAATAATCTACAAAAAAATGCAAGTATATCCAGTAAATTCTAAGGCAAAACGATATCACCACAACAACAAGATGAGAACACAAATAAGATGAGAAGTTCTCTTTGCTAATTAAATTCTTCAATTTCATACCCAACAAGGCCCTGTTCTAAAACTTATTTGTTTATACCCTCTAGAGGATGCCATATTAAATTGAGTGGGACGTTATAGAGCTTTTAACCAGCGGAGGCTTCTAGTGATACCTAAATTGTCAAATTCCGATGGGTAGTTTAGATATTCTGGTGGAACAAATGATTGTACATACATACCGGTCAAATACATAACACTTATTTTGGCATCTCTGTAGCACATGAGTAGCGAATAGGAACAGAGACAAACCTTTGAAGGAGCGTGCAAAATTCTTTCCTATTTAAGTAGGGTTTGCAAAAGAGAATAAAACAAAATAAACTGCTGTAAAAATTTATAGCCGTGAATATATGAAAATGACTATTCGGAAACCAAACAGCAAAATATTTGTAAATTCACCCAATTTGTTATCTAATAAAATACTGATAACAATTACCTAACTAAATAATACGGCTTGTGCGATAGGTATTATCTGGTATTCATTTACTTACCTAGCAGACTCCTTTGGATAAATGAAGAATGAAATATATTTTCTTTTCCTCGTATTATTCATTCAAACACTACAGTAAATAACAAATGTACTATTCCAAAACGTAGTAATACTTTAATAACTATTTGCTGTTTATTTCACTTAAAACAATTCGATAAGGTAGGTGATGAAACAAATAATACGTGATTTTGCAGTGCGCCCTCCGTTTGTCAACATCCCGGACGAGCGTAAACCGGTTTTATCCGGTGGCGGCGCGTACGCGACACAGCGGCAAGATGACACGCACAAAACACGCCGTATGCTTGTAGTAGGTTACCTACTACAGCGTGATTCTATCAACCTTTAGGTTAATTATAAACTGTGTTGTTTCTAGGCAAATGCTGTATACATGTATTTGGGTGCACACCAGATATATCTCTAAACTGTACCTTAACTATAATAATGTAATATTAAGTGTGTAACCCTGCTCATGTATCTTTATATAAATAAAAAATCGGTTCGGCAGCAAGTACCGTACAAGCAACTTCTCTTGATTGCCGATCTCTGCTGCAAATGATTCTTAAGGTCTTAAAACATAAAGAAATTACGAAAGTAACTATTCCCATTTCCTAACTGATCATAACAACTTTCAATTGAAGTTAAAAATTAAAAAAAAAAACAATTTTTTAACATTACACAATAATTAATAAATTTTATCGAATTTAAAGAATTTTCACGAAAAAGATGACGTCATAGTGGGTCCGCCATTTTGAATTTTAAAAAACTGATGAAAGATTCGAAACCAGCACCCTCAAAAACCCACATCTACCCCTCAATACTTGGAATTACATACAAAATTAACGTTGCGTGTTCAAAAAAGTCAGTTTTTTACAAATAAAAAACGAACCGCTGGACCGATTTTTTCTAGACTCCTTTCAGATCTAAGTCATGACGTGGCGTATCGATTGATATGGTCATCAAAGCGATTCGGTCCAGTAGTTATTGAGAAAACGAATTCCATAATTTTGATCACGTACATACGTACGTACACACACACACACACACACACACACACACAGACATCACTCTAAAAATGATTGCAAATGATTCTCCAGGTCTTAAAACGTAAAGAAAACACAAAATTACCTATTTCAATTTTCAGACCTATTATAATAACTTCTCAAGAGAAGTTAATAAATAAATAAACCTTTCTCTCTGTTCCGTTTCTTAACTCATGTGGCCGTAGTGTAGTCGGGTAATAAAAGTATATAATGTTACTACCGTGGCTGGTTTCTGTTTCACCGACATCAATCCGGTTTGCTTTCAAAATTACATTTTGAAGGATGGATCAGATTACATCAGAGCGCAATTATTTGACACGTGCTGTCGTTTAAAACGATTTTGGTTGTGATAGTACTGTTTTTTGTTAGATTTAAATGAACGAAATCGCTAGTTTGACATTCATTTAAAATATTAATCGTGTTGCGAATAGCCATACCTGTCAGAGATACAGAATCGAGCTACTGAAGAACAGTGTAGGAAGCAGGAATAATGACGCGTCGATAACGTGTGTGAATCGAACTGGCAGTGACTCTTATGTACAATGACATAATGTTCATTTTATCTGGACCCGAAAACTTTTTCACTCGGGTAATTATTCCTGCTTGAGCCACGGGTCTGTTGGCTAGAAATGAAGAAAATTACTGTAATTGTGGTCGAACAAAACTCCCCGAGAAGCTGAGATTAGTTGGTAGGGATGCGGTGGGTCTTAGAACCTAACGACTGGAACTTGCACATTAGGGTTTGGGACTTAATTGGAGCAACCTCTTTATATGTATTACTATTTATATGCACATACATATGGTTAACCAGTGGACATAAGTGATGTATTCTGTCTATTTATGGTTTAAGAGTGCAGAATCTCCAAGTCCTGGAGATTATACCTACATATTTGTGTTAATGTGTAAACGTCTATTTATAATGTATTATAGTAGTTTATGTGACTGCTACATAATGGAGGGCATTAATACTCGAGAGTGGGTTTATGAAACGAGCTGAAGGCGAGTTTCATGATAATATCACTTGAGAGTTTTAATGCCTAATTATGTACAGTTACATACACTAGTTTATCTACACACATATCATAAGCTCTCTTTAATGTGTTCAGGAACCGCATTTTCATTGAAAATTCCTTTGCACTTGTTTAGCTTGTTCAGTAGTACCAACTTCACAAACAAAGTAGGGGCGGCATGCAGGCGGGCGTCGGCGTTCGAAATTTGAATGTCATAATATGTAGAAAAACTACGCATTATGGTCATGTGTAATTTTTCTGATAAGAAATGAGTTTTTACCAAGTAGTTTAACATTATGCTGATCGTAACGTGCGGTTTTTAAACGCAGTAAAGAGGGTTTATGATACGTGTGTAGATAAAATAGTTTACAATACTAATAATGTCCCTCTAATAAAAAAGACCAGGCCCGCCATTAATTGGGTTAATTACTTTTTGAATATTGCCATTCTGTTTAAGATATTTTATCAGCTACCAAATTGAGGGAACTAGGTAGGCATGTGTGTTTGTTATATAAATGGATGGCTCTTTTTAATAATAAAGTCCAGTCATTAAAAATGGTTTATGTATTTGGTTGAAGATTTAGTATGATAATTAACTGTAAGCTCCTGTAAATATTTAAGACTATAAAATATTGAAATGAAAATATGCGTGCAGCACCATATACAGTATATAAATTAAAATGACTACATAATATGAATTCAAAATTAAAAAATGTAAAAAAGAACCTTATCTAAATGTTTTAATTCCTTATATTTTTTTCGCTCTGTTCGACTTTGTCAGCAAAGTATCACTTAAAAAATGTAAATTATCTCCAAATTATATTTTGGAATATCGACACCCTACTTCAGATAAATAAGATCATTCATTATTATACGTCGTGCTTGGCTTAATCGGGTTTAAGTATTCTCGTACTCAGCGACTCCGTCGAATTACCATCAATCATTAATTTAACAGCACTAAGGATGTCGTTTTCATCCGTCATTTGTCATAATTACACAAGGAAATAAATGCATGAGAAAAGGTGTTTTTATTGGATAAGAGCTTCTTAGAAAAAATAACAAACATGAAAAATATATTACAGTTCATTAAAGGGGTGTCTCCTCAGATGTGTTGCTCTTCACAACAATGCATACATTGCTCTATATAATAACATTTTTAGAGAGACACAATGCTTTTGGCCTACCACTAGAATACATGTGTCGTGGAAACCAAAACCAGCGACGCCACATACATACATATAAACTAGGGAATGGTCCCGGGAAATCCCGGTCCCGAGAGTTCCGGGAAATCCCGGGATTTTCCATGGACCGAAGAACCGGGACATAAAACCTTGACCCGGTGCTTTCGGGACTTTCGGGACTACGGCACAACTTTTTAAATTTCGCGCGTTACAACTTCACTTGTCGCTCGCCTCGGGGCGGCGACTATTATAAACATCCAAGACCTTCAAAGACATAAACTTTCGGATATATTCATTAAGGTTTGTGTTTGCCAGAAATGCAAGAACACCTTCTTAATTTTCCAACAACCATGCAATGAAAACATTGAAAATAAGATGTAAGCAATAAATCCAAACTATCTTTTTAACTACCTACTCTTACAGGAGCCGTGCCCTTTTGGGTACCCAATTCTTCAATTCCAATTTCGTAGAACGCGCTTGCAAACGTGGTCTTTTGTTAGATGCATGTCACGGACGTTACGTAGGTTGGCATTGCATCATATCCATGGTCAAACCCCTGCCACTCCGTACAGGAAAAGGTTCGACGCTATGTTTCTTTGTTCTGCGTTTAAAATGAAATCAAATGAAATTAATTTCCAAGAAAATAGTATCTTATAGGATCTTCACATTAAAATATATGCAAAGTTTTAAGATTATGTATAAGCATGCAAAATAAGATTAATTATTAGATTTTAATTGAAAATATAGCGCAATATTAATGTAAATATTTTTCAAAATAAATTACCATTAAATAATTTTTATTTATAATGTCATAAATTTGTTTATCTACACACGTATCATAAACCCTCTTTACTGCTTCCAAAAACTGCACGTAACAATCAGCATAATGTTAAACTACTTTGTAAAAACTCATTTCTTATCTGAATATTAAACATTATGACCATAATATGTAAATTTTCTACATATTATGACATTCAAATTTCGAACGCCGAAGCCCGCCTGCACACATCAAAGAGAGCTTATGATATGTGTGTAGATAAACTAGTGTATGTAACTGACCTTGGTCAGTAAGGTCGGCGTTCAGCTCGCTGAGCAGGAGATAGTGAGCGCGGTACGCGTGGGGCGCGGGCCAGAGTCGGCGGAGGCGGCGGAGGGCGGCACAGGGGTCGCGCGGCCGCGGATCATCGTCGTGCGGCTGGCGCGGCGAGCTCTGCGGGATAGCCTGCTCGCGGGGGCTCGTGTGCGGCGCGGTGCCACCACCGAGGGTACGCGTCTGCCGGGTGCACCACGCAGGTTTTACATCAACGAGAGGCTGACCCGAACCAACAGGCAGATCTTTCGTCAGGCTCGGGAGGCTGCTGGTCGTCTCAACTGGCGCTTCGTATGGACGCGTAACGGCTACGTATTCGCGCGGCATCACCAAGGCGTAGATGCTCCTCGATACCGCTTGAGTACGGAGGCCGACCTTGCGCGAGTTTTTGGCCGTGACTTTGTTGGCTCCGCCTAGTAGAATTACCGTAAAACAGTACAATTTCTTTGTTAGTGGAACACTTACAGTGGATTTTAAAGATGTAAGGTATTTTTATTATTTACTTTTAAATTTTTCATCCTGTGTAAGCGGCTGCTTTATTGTTCTGTGTGTCCGTTTATCATATGTTCATATATCATCTTTGTCTTGTTTAAGCTATAGTTTCCGTTATACATTTGCTTGAATTTGTTTATATTGTTGTAGTAAATAATTTTCATGTAATACTAATGCTTGTACTGAGGTACTATGTGTGCTTTATTATTCATTCGATGCTTTTGATCAATCGCCGACTGAAAATGAATAGTAAATGTTTCTTATCTCATCTAATACAGAAACTAACTATCCACTTGTATTATAACTTAAGCTCTCAAGTCACGTTGCATTATGTGGAATTTCATACCTGCCTATGTGAACTGTCATGTACCTATAGACACAAGCTCGGTTGTCCGCCTTGTTCAATATCTCTGTTGTATGTTGGTATTGTGCTGTGTTGTGTTGATGTGGAGAGGTCAAAGTCCATGCGCCCCTCAAAGCAAAACATTAAATGTAATATTAAACACACATAATTACATCACACAAAAAACACACTCACATTATACTATCAGTAATCAATTAACTACAAACATATCTACTATTCATATCGCTCTCATCTCACAAAATCTCATCATATTCACTATATTTTTCTTTTTAAATTTTAAAGACATTTCAAATACAAACACTAATATAAAATGTAGATCCCTTTATCTACTTAGTTTATTTATTTACTTACTATTCCTATGCCAGTTTCACACGCATTTAATTAACTTCGCCGGAATCATAATAAAAATTATTTCCTCACCATTTGTTATGCAAATAAATTTTCTTAATCTAAATAATAATCAAATTAAATTTTCAAATTCAATATTTTTTACGATGTTTACTTGCACCTGTTATTACATAGCTGCTTCTTTGATTGGCCAATGTATTTTTGTCACACTTTTGCACTCTTCTATGTCCATAAACATAAAAAATGGATAAGAACAAATACCTCAAGTTAGGGCTTTTTAATGCAGGTTCCTTGAATACCGGACACAACGATTTCTTAATCGCTATGACTCAAAATAACCCCGACATTATTGCAATCAACGAAACTTGGCTTCCTATCAATCAGCAAGGGCGAGCGCCTGTCGTCCCAGGCTATCGTCTGCGCTGTACCCCTAGACCCGAGCATGTGCGAGGGGGGAGGGGGGGGCGGAGTGGCGTTTTATATTAAGCAAGATGTGCGCGTTCGGTATGAAAAGTATCCTACTGCGGATATTGAACAAATGTGGCTATCAACTAAAATTAATGGTCAACATGTTGTAATAGGAACTGTGTGGATGACTTTTTTGATGCACTAACTGACTCAATCACGAGTTTCGCTCGATATGATCATGTTGTTTTGCTTGGAGATTTTAATATTAACTTCACCGATTCTCTTAACTGCCATACCAAAAAATTACAACAATTCCTGACATATATGGATCTTAAACAAGTAGTTAACGAGCCAACGCATTTTACTTCTGAGTCTGCAACTTTAATAGACGTTGTTTGCACAAATGCTAAGGTGCGCGAAGTCACTGTCTCAAATATTACCGGTTCCTTTGGTCACGCTATGGTAAATGTAACATTGGCATTCAAGAAAGAAAAAATACCGCCCCGCTGTATAACTTATCGTCCCATTAAAGACATAGACTTTGATCGATTCAATCGCGAATTGGACTTGCTGGATTGGGAATCTATTATTGACTTGCCTACTGTTGATGATATGGTCGATAGATTTAACTGCTTGCTCTTGACTCATTATAATATTTTTGCACCAGTCAAAGTGGTAAAAATTAAATATCATCACACTCTACCTTGGATCACTGATAACATCAGACTTATGACCGATTTACGTAATGAAGCTCACGTTAGGTATCGCGAAACTTAGTCTGACGTTGACAAGGAGAGCTGGAAAGATCTAAGAAAGTTAGTGGAATCTAGTATATACAATGAAAAACGTGCTTACTTTAATCATTTAGTCAACTATGAAGTCTCGGATGGCAAATCATTCTGGCGAAATATGAAACAAAATATTCTAGCAGATCATGGACATGGTGAAAAACTTCCTGATTGCTTCAGTGACCCAAATCAAATAAATGATCATTTTTTATCTCTCCCTTCTGCTAGTGAAGATCCTAAACCTCTGTTATCGTACTTTAATTCCAATCATTTAGTGATTCCAGATTTAATCTCGTGCCAGTTTCTGGACAAAAGTATACAATTACATAATCTCTATCAAATCCAATGCAATTGGAGATGATGGGATAAGTAGAGACATGATAATACCGACTCTCCCCAGAACCCTTCGCGTTATAACCTCAATTATAAATAGGTCAATTACTAGCGGCATAGTTCCCAAGCAATGGAAAAAAGCAATAGTAATGCCTTTTCCTAAAGTCGATAACCCGTCCAATCTCAAGGAACTCAGACCTATTAGTTTGCTTCCCTTCCTTTCAAAAGTTCTGGAAAACTGGTGCATGCCCTATTTTACAAATATATAGAAGACTCTAATATTTTGCCTGACCTCCAGTCGGGTTTCCGAAGGGGGCGGGGCTCAACTACTGCGTTGGTTGATGTTGTGGATAACATTTTGAGCAATATCGATGTAGGTAAGGCTACTATTCTTACACTGCTAGATTATAGCCGTGCATTTGACAGCATAAGCCCGACCTTGTTGCTGTTGAAATTGCGTTACTATGGGCTGGATGCATTATCTGTGGAATGGTTTGAAAGTTATCTCGACCAACGCTTCCAATATGTTAAGCTGACCAATGACAAAGGTGGTGCCTTGTACTCGGATCCAAAGCCAGTTTTTCGGGGTGTTCCACAGGGTTCCATCTTAGGGCCTCTATTATTTATTATATATGCAGCAGATATGGTGAATGAAATCAAGCACTGCAAATTCCATTGTTACGCTGATGATCTTCAACTTTACATTTCTGATGTGCCTTCTAATATTGATTGCATGACAAACTTCATCAATGAAGACCTAAGCAGGTTAGATGCCTGGTCAAATAAAAATTCCTTGATTCTCAATCCCTTGAAATCAAAGTTTATGGTGCTTGGGAGTAAAGTTCAAGTTAAAAAAATTCTCATTTCTAATCCTCAGCTAATCCTTGAAGGCCAGACTCTAGAGCGTGTTGACGAGGCCAGGAATCTGGGAATCATATTTGACACTTACCTACGATTTGAAACTCATGTCCTGAATTTAGTGAAGAGTTGTATGTATCGTTTAAGGGTTTTGTACAAAATCCGTAACCTTATCTGCGAAAGGGCACGTATTATTCTGTGCGAGTCACTGATTTTATCTCGACTCAACTACGGAGATATAGTTTATGCTCCGCGTCTTCTATTGAAGACTCAACGGAATGCCCAAAATGGAACTGCGTAGGCACTTACACCGTTCAAGTGTAGTGTTTGATGTCATCAAGTTTAAAAAACCTGAGTACCTGTACCTAAAATTAAAGGTGGCAACATCTCACCCCAGATATGGCATGAGGGATATTCGAGCACCTCTTGAAGGTCATATTCACCGCACGGTGGCATTTAGAGGTAGCTTCCGCTTCCAAGCTACCAAATGTTAGAATGATATTCCGCCGCCCATAAGAAATCTAACCTCCAAATACATCTTCAAAACACATATGAAGTCGCACCTGATTCAAAAGCAAAAACTAGGAAATTCTCTTTCCAACATTGGATAGTCGGGCTACCTCTGCTATTTTCATATATTTTTTAGTTAGATAGCTTATGATTTTAGTAAACATATTCACACTATACCCATTCTGCTACTCACTACTCACGTGGCATAATATACTTGTATACCTATTTATATAATCTTCATGTATATTTTGTACTATCCTACTCATGAAAGTATTGAAACATATTTATGTGCAATGTATTTATTTATTTCCACATCTTTAAACACTTGTGAGGATATATCTTTCTGACACTTTTTTATTATTATTCTTTTCATTCACATTCACATTCGGATGTAACTGCTGAGTCTCCGCGTCTCCTAGGTGAGGGCTGAAAACCAGTGCTGCTCTTAACGAGCAATAAACACTGAGCTTTGACCTTTTCGCGTCAATGCATCGCGCCTACATACCGACCTATATTTTTGTTTTTGTTTTATTGTTTTAGTAATAATCTTATGAGTTTTTTTTTTATTATTTTGCTTTCATTTAAGTTATTTTATAGTTGCACCTCCGTATCACTTTTAATTTGTATGTGTGCTGCTTTGATGCAATAAACGTTAATCTAATCTAATCTAATCTAATCTAACTGTCATACTCTCGAGTCATATTAATGCCCTCCATTATGTATCAGTCACATAAACTACTATTATCTACACGTATCATAAATCCTCTTTACTGCGTCCAAAAACCGCACGTTACGACCAGCATAATGATATACTACTTAATGAAAACTCATTTCTTATCTGAATATTGATTGATACATTATGACCATAATGTATCAATATTTTGACATATTTTTACATTCCAATTTCGAATGCTGACGCCCGCCTACGTGCCGCCCCAAGTTTGTCTGTGAAGTTGGTACTAATGAACAAGCTAAACAAGTGCAGAGCAATGATCAATGGCACAATGCCGGACGAACATGCGGTTCCTGAACCCATCAAAGAGAACTTATGATATGAGTGTAGATAAACTAGTGTATGTAGCTGTACATAATTAGGGCTTAAAACTCTCGATTGATATTATTATGAAACTCGCATTCGGCTCGTGTCAGTGTGTGAGTCACCTCCCCCGAAAGTGCCTCAAAGCGCGGTGATTTACAGTTTAAAATAAAACTGTACAAGATACATGAAAATTTTATAAGAATTAATTAATCCTTGATTAAAAAAATATAAACTTTTTGACACTCAAAAGTGATTTAACTTATAGATTTCGCCTACTTTGCCACGAAATAGGAAAATGTTTAAATATTTATCGATCATCTTTGTTGAAAGTTTTGTTTGCTCTAAAATTGCCACAATAAAGCCCAAATATGACTACAGTAAAGATTAAAATATGCTCTTGAAGTAACAATGGGAAGTTAACCTGTTACCTATTTGAATGTATTATGTAATGTGCCTTTTGTAGAATAAGCCTGTTTCGCTGTTTTAATTATACTCATTACACCTTATATGTAAAGTACTCTATCCTAAAGATGCGAATAGTCCATAAAGTCTTATTTTAAACCTTTCAACTCCTTGTTTTATGATAACGTAAGGATTTACGATAACGATGTTTTGGGCCAAGCTTAGTGAAGTTATAGGTTTCGGGTTTACTTTATCGTAGAAGTATTTGACTTGTTGCTACCTATCTGCTGGATACATTGCTGCTTTGCTATTACTCATATTCTATGACTCCAATCCATAGAGAAATCGACGCAGTTTATATATGTTGTAGAAAACTGCCTCATTTCTAGAAATTTTGGCTGATTTTAGTTAGAGAATAAGAAGGTTTGTTGTAACTTATAGCAGGGCCAAGATCTTATATCACAATTGATTTATCAAAACTCAACAAACAACCTTGGAAAGGAGGGAACACATTTTATTTCAAATTTAGAACTGCAGAATAATTTTTTTTAGTTAAAAAACTTACGTATTTATTGTAATAATGACAAAAGAAGGCAATTTTACTATTATAACTATTAGAAACAATTTTTGCTCTAAAAGTCGCATCGTACATCGTATACAGCTTGAAGCATACCTAAACTACAGGAAAAAAAACTGTTTAGCTATATGTTTTTGACCTAAATCGTGTTACTTCTTGGGATCTAAAAGGAATATTGATATGGTACTTGCGTCAAAAAATAGGTACCTATTTAAAATATCTTAAAACGTATATGGCCGAAAACAATTGTGTTAGCTAAGAAAAACACAATACATGTATTAAAACTCCACATTAAGTTTTTTGCCTCTGAAATGAGGGCCGTTGCACTGAACTGACGCCAGACAGTTTCTATATAATTTCGAGCTTATTAGGAATGAAGACATACTGAAACATAAAAAAACAATAGAGGATAACTAGGATAGGATAGGATAACAAAGAAAAAAATCACATAATATAGTCACCTAAAGTGTCACGTCGACGACAGTGGAACTTCATACTAGACGGCAGCATTTGAATGAACATTATAAAGAGAAATCTTATAATCATAGTTAAAATATTGGTAAATATATCAGAGATTATTCTAAAACATTCAAAGTTGTGCAAAAACTAAGTCGGAACACCCTTGCAAGAGGATCAGAAAAAGAACTTATGGAAAAATAAACAACGCTTCAGAGACTTCAAACTGAGAGTTAACGAACACTTCGTAACGAAATATGTTAACGTTGCCGAAACCTTCGAAGATTTCATTTCGGATATTCCAGTTTCTGTCACCAAGTCACTAAACTCGTATGCCACTGTCTTTCAATCCTTACTAACAGATAGGCCACTGCAATTCTTTTCGGCATAAATGGGGTTGGCGAGATCTGTGTGATTGTGGCGAAGAGGCCCAAACCATAGATCATACGTGGGGCGCACTGTAAGTTTCCGGAATGAATATGAAAAAATACTATTAAAGGTACAAAATTAATTTATTGTTTTTCAAAATAATCTCCCTTGGCGTCTATGCACTTTTTCATTCGATGAAACCAGTTTTGAAAACTTTTGTGCCACTCCTCTGTGGTGACGTCTGAAACGTGTTTTTCATACTCCTCGACAACCTCTTCTGGTGATGAAAATCGTTGACCGCGTAATTGGTTCTTAATTTTTGGGAACAGAAAAAAGTCACAAGGTGCCAGGTCGGGACTGTATGCAGGATGACTCATGAGTTCTACATTTTTCGCCTTCAAAAAGTCGTTTGTCTGTCTGGCCGTGTGAGAACTAGCATTGTCGTGGTGCAGGATGATACGGCGTTTACGGTTATTTTTACGGAGTTCGTCAATAACTTCCGGCAAACAAATGGTCGTGTACCAGTCACTATTCACTGTACGACGATTCTCTAAAGCAACAGTAGCCACGTGTCCAGTTTTATTAAAAAAAGAAGCAATCATCCGCTTAGATACAGTTTTCACGCGCGCCACTTTGGTTGGTTTCGGCTCATCTTGAAAGACCCATACGCTCGATTGCTGCTTTGTTTTGGGATCGTAGCAATAAATCCATGTTTCGTCACCTGTTACTATGTCCCACACCAAATTTGACGCACCTTCGTTGAATCTGGTAAGCATGGCACTGCACCAAGTGACGCGGTCCGTTTTTTGAGCCTCGGTCAAGTTGTGTGGGATCCACCGCGAGCACAGCTTTCTCACACCCAAATGTTTGTGTAGGATTAATTGTATTTGACTCATGCCTATTTCTAAGGATGCGCGAATTTCATGGTAGGTCACATGCCTGTCTGTTTCAATCATACGGCGCACAGCATCGATGTTTTTGTTGGTCACAGCGGTGGACGGCCGACCATCGCGAGATTCGTCACTGAGATTGATACGACCACGCTTGAATTCTGCAAACCAGCTATAAACAGTTGTCTTGCATGGTGCTTCATTTCCAAAAGCTGTTTCAAGCCGAGCGATGCTCTGTTGAGCTGTCAAATTACACTTAAAATCGTAGAAAATCATACTACGAAAATTTTCCCGTGTTAAATCTATGTTGATGCAGACACACAATTTTTTAAATGGCGCCACAAGGTAAAAACAAAAGGCAGTCAGATGAAACAAACTGCATTCTACAGCCAAAGAGTTCTATTTTCAAATGTTGCAATAAATTTTTAAATATTGTTTATGTAAGTGGCCAGTTCCGGAAACTTACAGTGCGCCCTATGTATTACACAGTGTTGCCCAACCTTACTCAAGACGAAGCTAATTTGCTTCGAAAATTTGAATGTTGACTTGTAGTAATTATAAATGTATCGCCTATCCTACAGAAATAAATAAGAGACATTAAAAGAGAATGCAATGTTGATTTTCAATTTGTTCATGTCAGTCCTTCTACAATTCACAAAACGTTTAAATCACTGAATTTGAAAACAAATGGCCAATCTTGACAGCCTCTCTGTAAAAACTGTTAATTCTATAATAGATTGCATTGCCCCTCATTTAGGTTGTATTTTTGACCAATGTGTTGATAGTGGCACGTTTCCTAACTAGATGTTAGGTACTAATCGTGCAATAATAATGTTTTTATTGTGACAAATGTACTAATGTAATAATTTAATGTATGTAATTATATGTTAAATGTAATAGTAGCTTAATAAGATATTATTTAATTTGGCATAACTCTTAAGTACGTCAATCAATTGACATGTAACATACTATAATGAATAAATGATGATTATGATGATTATGATTATGATGATTATGATGAAACTAAGTAAAGTCATTCCTCTTTTCAAGACATATCGCGTTTTTACCCACCCTTAGCAAAATCTTTGAAAAATCCATGCTGGATCAATTTATCGCCATAATTTTATGAATTTCAAACAATACGAATTCACTCGGGTTCGCTCAACGACTGATGCTAAAGCTTCTTCTTCATAATCATCTCACGCACCCCTTCTGGGGCGTGGGGAGTCGGGGTCAGGTCGACGGACCTCTTCCCGAAGAATCGCCTCTGTCCACTCCTGTGGACAGGTCATCGGATGGCCCCTGCGGGCGGTGGTCTTCTTGTGGCGCTGGTATGCAGTGGGTGATCGCCGGCTAGGCAACCAGGTCGCGTGGCAGGCGGCGGCGGTCGGGCGGGCGCGCGTGGTGCGGCGCCAGTTCGGCGATATGCGGAAGGTGTGATGCATCCGCACGCGCGAACATGCCCTTCGCCAGCCTCTGGACAAACTGGTCCACGGTTTCCCATCTTAGGTCCCTCTGGATTGTCGCGTTCCTCACGTAGCGGGGGGCGCCGACGATGGTACGCAGAGAGAGGTTCTCTTGGGCTCGGAGTCTCCGTTTGTTCGTCTCCGAGCACAGGGCGTACCATGCCGGAGCCGCGTAGGTGAGGCGGCTCCGGCATGGTACGCCCATAGGTCTTGTAGATCCCGAGCTCTGCCCTCAGAGGGAGGCTGGAGTGTGCTGAAGCTGAACTTATTAAACATATATATGCAGTGCTTGGAAAGACTCACTTGACGCAATTGGTGATTTTTGTGATCTTTCCAAAGCTTTAGATTGTGTAAATCACTATGTTCTAGTCAGGAACAAAGCTCATTATGGTGTAAAGGATAATACACTTTACATTCTGAGTTCATGCCTCAGTAACAGAAAACAAAAGGTTTTGGTCAATGGCATGGGGTTGCCGGGATCGACAGTACGCATGGCCGTTTCACAGGGCTCAATATTAGGTTTTCCCTTTTTTATATCTATATAAACGACTTATCCGATTTTGTTATTATTAAGCATAAAATAGAATTGTTCGCGGATGATACTTCCTTACTTTTAAAGTTAAAAGTCAGCAACAGTTTTATGACGATGTAAACAATGCTATATCCAAAATATTTGATAGGTTTACAACAAACAATCTTCTACAACTTAATGAAAAGAAAATCAAACGTGTAATGTTTTTTCTACCAGTGAGTAAAGAAAACTTTATGCATTTGGTTGTACGTTAAAACAGACACTCACTAATATAAATAAACAATTGAAAACTGAGCCTTGTGTATAAAACTGTGTTTCTTGGCATCATCCTCGATTCAAAGCTTCAATAGGACGTCTATCTGGATGCACTAGCGGGTAGACTAAGCTCTGCAGCCATAATAGACCATTAAAAGAATCGGACGTGTTTTGAATGTACACACCGCGGGGCCAATTTACTTCGGCTACTTCCACAGCTTGATGATGGCATCCAGCTATGGGGTAATTCCTCAGATATAAATTGCATATTTATTCTGCAGGAACAGGCTTTACGTGCCATTTACGAAATCGGTCCGAGGAAGTCGCTAAGAAACATGTTTAAGGTGATCAATATTCCGACTCTGCCTTCTCAGTAAATTCTTGTGAATATATCAAGAAAAATATCCACCTGTTAGAATATACGATAACCTCAATTTTAATACTAGAAATAAGAATAAACTGTCCAGCTACTCTATAGTAGACTCCACAAAATTTACAATTCCTTCAACAGCCAATTAGTCGCTTTTACAATATAGACGCTTTTACAATAAGATCCCCGATAATATTCAAAGCTTATCGAGTCATATTTGTATTTGTATAGTATACATTCAAAACATTTATTAAAAGTTATCATGTTTGAAGGGACATTATTCAGTATAAAATTATCTAGATGACGTGACGCCTTAGGGATAAACTGCTTGTTCTTCTATTGGCTATCCTAAACTTTAACATAAGTGAAATCGATGTATTATAAGTATTTCTTTGAAAAAGAGCTACCTCAGAGTTTTTTGTGCGTTCTTCTCTGAGAAGTATCTGTTTTTGGAACGTTCATCTAGTACTAAATTAATGACGTGCTCTAAGAGATATGTAATTATCGAACATAATATAGAATAATTTGATTTGTTTTCATTGATTGATATTACAATAAACATAAAATAACTTCCCGATTAAATATCTTGTATATACGACACTTGTACCAAATATTTTTTTTGTTCATTATATCTTAATTCTTCTATAAATAAATAAAAGTAGCCCATTAATGTCTCCCATTAATATGCGCCTTTACCTCTTTACGAGTAAGATTAATTCATACTCCACCACGCTCTATCATTACATCGAAGATTAAATGTGTGACGCCGGTTTGGGAAAAAAAATACAAAAAATATGGTCGGAAAAATTATCAGTTCCACTTATTCAGAATGTTTGTGAATTTCTGGGCATTTTTTCACTAAATTTTTGTAGGTAAGCCTACATTTTCCGATCCTATGACCTGAAACAAGACAACTGTACACGTCAAAACTATTCACCTTCGAGAACAGCGCAAAACAAGGCTGTCCATTGGATTTAAATAGTCTAGGTCATTCCAATGGAGAAGGAGCAAGACAAGTTATAACATTAAAAAGTGAATTCGGTAGAGTACATCGTCAGGTAGATGGTAAAAATTGTCACCAAGATAATGTCACCGACGGATTGCCAAAATTTTTTTTTGAACTTAGATCAATTCTAATAGATAATCTTAATAAAACATAATCAAATCCGTTCCTTTGGTTATCATCAATAATTCAATACTTTAAAATCTCAATTGCAAATCAACCAAAAATAAGCAACCCAATTTATCGAATTGGAATACCGAAAACCGACGCGTGTTAAATATGCACAGTTTTTGTTGGAAAAACAATGAATTCTCCATTTTCTGCATTAAGGGATTAAATATGGCCAGAAATGCATCTTTAGCTTCAATTCTAGGCTAAACTAGACAACATAAAAATGTAGGATAAATAAATGTTATAAAAGATCTATTGGGGATAAGAATGGACTTTTAAAATTACCGGATATCTGTTATATTTAATACTTAAAAATATTTTTCGCAATGCATTATTATTCAACTAAATGAACAAGCGCTCGGAGACGAAATCAGTTTCCTATATGAAACTTACACGCAAAAATAGGTAAAATTTTTGGTTGTTTTATTTTATTTTTAATGTAATTATTACAGGAATTTAGTAATATTTTCTATAATTTTCTTGGTCTCGGAGCTGGGGCTGCCCCGCGGGGCTCTGCGCGGGAGCATGCGTCAGTCTGCTTCGACGCGATGCGACGGGTATTTGTTTTCTTTGTCTAATTCTCAATGCCATTGGCCTATGTTCAGCCCTTAAGAGAAGCACAAATAGGGGCTATCCGAAGACTGGCTAACGCCCGGTTTTCGAAAGGAAAATTAGCTGTGACAACTTGTTAAATTGTCGTTAAACTCTTGTTAAACTCATTTCAGCCAATCACTTGCCGCCATTTTGAATTAATCTTCGAATAATCGCCTGTTACATTTTGAGCACTCTTTCAGAAACTGGGGGTAAGAGTGGGGCAATCACGTACTCAAAGTGAACACACATTTTAAATATTATTGATTGACCTACATATGATTTTATATTTTTCGACCGACTTTCAAAAGGACGCGATTACTCCGTCAATTATGTACCGATTTTGATGATTCTTGTTTTGATTCGTAGGTCATACTTCAAAGGTGGTCCCATATTCATTTAATCAAAATTAATTTAGCTCTTTTTGATAAAATCAACAAATACAAAATATATACATAGATGACGTTTTGGTTTGTGGTTTCATGCAGACAAAGTTTTGATGAGGACTTTTCATGTACACAGACTAGATTGGCATCCCCACCGGGGAGGAAGAAATAGGGCTTGAACTTGAAGTCAGTTTTTGTAAATTGTTAACTTGGTGAAACATTTAGAGAAAAGGTCGCCTTTGTACCTGTTTCTTCTTTAATGTTACTGCTTAAATATTTGTATGCAATAATGAATTACGAATTATTATCTTTCCGAATATATGATGAAATTTTTTGGTAGATGTCCGAATAAAAAGATCTAAATGATTGTAAAATTAAAACGCGGGAAGAGCCTCACAGCGTTCGTAGTCAGCGATTCTCAAATGATAATTTTAGTTTTCCTGGGTTTTGGATATGACTCAATAAGTATATACTTACGGCTTATATAAGCTTAGTACACATCAACCACCTGCTGGGCATAGACCTTTTTACCATAGCGCTAATCCTCACGGTTTTGTGCCAATCGCATCTACTGATATCCCTAGTTCACCTGTCAAAATAGGTTTACCTGTCAAATAGTAAAACCTTTCTAAAACAATGTCACCGGTCAATAACTATGTAAAATAAACCTTTAAAAAATAATGCCACATGTGAAAAATTGTTTCACCTCTCAAACATAGTGACAGCTGTCAATATCATGAAATCAGTCAAAAACTGTGACACTCCACATGGGAAAAGGCTATTAGTCTATTTTGCATGGCTACGCTGGGCCTCTCCAACTTTCTGAAAATTCTTACAAGTCCATGTCCACAAAAGACTGGACAAATGATTTTGCACAAGTCTTTTCTGGTATTTTGCGTTTCTGGAATTTTGCGTTTCCAGAATCTTGTGTCTCTGACATTGTGCGTGAAAACTATCCATCCTTGATGGTATCCACGTTCCATCGGGCATGTGGTCAGCACACTGACCGTGTCGCTCCCCTGGGCAACAACTCTGTGACTGCTTAGGTCCACCGTCCGTCATCCCGTCTAGCCAAGTGTCCACCCATGTCCAATATTCTTCACCTTAGTTTTGCAAGGCCTGGCACTTAAATAAACCATGCCACAAATCATATAAATAATTATTCTCCTGTAAGCTGTTTGTAGCTACGCGTGTTTAAAATCACTAGTCGTTATTTAAGTTCAAAATTTACTTAGGTACAGATTTCGTTTTTACGGAAACTTCGTTTTATATATCCTTTTCGTGCTTTTTGGTGAAATGCGACTAATGGAATGTCATACTGCAAAACAATAACTTTCTCGAAACTTTATTGTACATTTACAAATAAGAAATTGAATTACCAACATCAACTGGTAATCACTAAAATAATAACTTGTACCGATGTTGTTTTAGGGCTCGCAATACACATATTATATATAAGCCTCACAGAAAGGTGAAGTAATTCTTTAAGGATTTGTTAGATACATTATTCTGAACAACCTTTACTATGAGACCGATTTGGTCAGGGCAACTTTATTTTTGATTCTTCATAACATGACGACCCGAATGGCCGGGTCGGCAGTGACGCTGCCTACGAAGCCAAGGGTCCCGGGTTAGAGTCCCGGTGGGGGCAAATATTTAATTTTGTTTGATGAGAACGGATGTTTGTACCCTAGTCATGTTTGTTAATCTATCTTAGTATAATATTTATCTATATGAGTATGTGCATCGTTGTCTGGCACCCAAGATACAGGGAATCCTAATTTTGGGCTAGAATAATATAATAGAAAAATGGTGTCCAAGGTATTGTTATGAAACATTTTGGGCAGAAGGGTGAGTATGTTGATCTGTTGTCGGTTCGTGCAACGTAATTTTTTCTAAACAAGCAAGTTGGTTGCGATTCAATAATGGTTTTCAATAATGTAGAAAAAAAGACTTCATTGTTGAGTGCGGTTCGGGCGTCCAGTTATTTTACTAAGTTCAATGGGCCCGTTTCGTGCCACTTAGATATTTCTATGGACTAATAAAACGATTTGACAGGACACTAAACTAAATTATCATAGAAAACACAAGAGCTCCAAAAATCAATAGTTTTATTATCAATTTATAGCTAAGCATTTTAACACCTTATTTTTATTTTTTATTAATATTAAATCAGGCTTTGATTCCATTTTTATCAATTTGCAAATTACAAACTGCTGTAATGGTACATAAGAGTCAGTACATTTGATACTTCATTTTGCGTGACAGAGGGCTAGCCCATCGCCGCGCGGTATATTTACACACGTTGAATACAAGAATCGGTTCATTTAACGTTTGGGGTTTTAAGTAGCTCAGGGTAAGTTAGCAAAAAACAATGCCGCGCCAGCGCGCCGCGCCCGGTGCCGCGCTGCCGCCGTCGCCGACGCCGCCCAGCTGCCGCCACCCTGGCCGGCGCGCTGCCCCCGCTCCACGAGGAGGGGAGGACAGCATGAGCGCCAACAAGTCAACAAGCATTTTAATAACAAATCAACAAGCATTTTAATAACAAATCAACAAGCATTTTAATAACAAATCAACAAGCATTTTAATAACAAATCAACAAGCATTTTAATAACAAGTCAACAAGCATTTTAATAACAAATCAACAAGCATTTTAATAACAAATCAACAAGCATTTTAATAACAAATCAACAAGCATTTTAATAACAAGTCAACAAGCATTTTAATGAGAACCACGAGATCCGCTGATCACACAAATGACGATGTCCCTCCATGGTTTAGGGGTAGTATTGTAAAGAAACAACTGATGTTAGAATAGGAACCACCATTTCGACAGATAAACTTAGTTTAGGATTAGTTTTAGTTTTATATGTAAACCGTTCACCAATCAGCAAACTAAACAATTTCCGTTTTTTAGATTAGTTGAAACATATCCATAATTTTCCATGTACTTTTTGGGTAACAATGTCTAAGCACGTTGTCTAGATAAGTTAAATTAAGATTCACATTTTCAGTTACTCGTATTTTAAGTTTTTTTTTCGCCTTAGGTCTCATACAGATTGTGGTACAGTGCAACACAACCCTCGTGGCAGTAATGTTTTTCCTCCTACTTAATAATGTAGGTACTTGTGTATTCTTAATAATAAGTTTTTTTCCTATATCACAAATCGAGGAATCGTGTTACAGTTAATGTGTGTTAAATTCTAGGGTGTTTATCATTTAGATATAAATTGTTTTTCTTTTAGCATAGTTTCGTTTTTTTAATAAATATACAGTTAATGTGTGTTTATCATTAAAAAAAAAAAAAAAAAAAAAAAATGAGCCGAGCGCGTGGGATGGTTCGAGGAGGGTTACAGGTCAGGTTTTTTTGTCGCATTCCTGCGAAATGTGTAGAGATCAGAGCCGATTTGGCTGCGCGCTGAAAAAATTATGAATAACTAAATAATGGAAGGTTATTATGGAACGATACGGAGAAAGCTATTAAGTTGACTGCAAATATACAATTGCGTTTGTTTAGTACGATTTGGCGAGTTTTACATCACGAGTCTGAATATCATTCTAGTGATCTTTGTCTAGCGCGCTAGCGGTCGGGAAGGCTTAATTAATCAAAACCGCTTTTATAGCCAGCGATCGACAAATTCTGTGTATCGGCGATACCAAATGATTTGAGTGATGGTTGATTAAAAACTATCCGTACACACAATTTGTAGAACGGCGGATCTGCATGGCATGGTTGAAATTAGACCCTGTGTAGTTAGTGATAAGAAGCTTTCGCTTGGGCAGCGCGTGTTCGCAAAGGACGCCATTTTTTTCCAGACATGTGGGGTGTATAAATACGATTGCGTGGGAAGGGGAAGCCATTCAGTCTCAGCCTTAAGCTACTATGACAGTCGTCTTTCAGCAGTTCTAAACAGTTTTGGTCTGCCGTTTTACGCGTCGGAACTGGACGAATTGTGATTGCGAGTTTCAGTGGATTTTCGTGAGTATCTGAAGCGCCGAGATATACCTCGGTTCCTATTTTTAAATCAACCTACCCCAAATTCCAAAACTATCCTTGGGTCGTTAGATAAGAACTTGTAGGTAATTGATCTGAGTCTGAGTCTGGGCTTGGAGCGACCCTAAATTCCTTTTTCCTTCACCATAGGGTTCCTGGATTGGCTCTTAGGATATTCGCGGGCTAATCCTCTACTCATTCCTTTCGAGTAGCGAGTTTTGAAATTCCCACTCACACAGTCATTAAACATACAAGCACATTCAAATCAAACTCAACCATTTTCGAGTGGTGTCGATAATGGACGTGGTATAACACTAGGATTTTAGACTAGGCTAGACAGGAGTTTAGTTGCGGCTAAACCTAGGTTGGCAGGGCATAGGGAGACTGTTTGATCGATGAGGTTCCGCGGATGGAAATAAAAAATTCAGAACAAAGTTAAACCGGTGTCAACACAGATAACCTATCCTGTTGATATTTTGACATTTGAGTGTTGTCGGGGACGCGCGAAGAGATCAAATTACAGTCTACAGTTCATTGTTTAGGACCGGGTAGTTTGTTTTGCTTTGCCTTAGATCAGTTTGGATTCAAGTTGCATCTTTAAATTAAATGTAAATTTCGCTGGAGGTCTAATGTGTAGGCTGAGTCAAATATATATGATTGGGCTCGGTCGAGGACGTGCTGAGGTCAGTGGAATTCACAGTTCGGTATTTACCGAACTATGCACTTCGCTATGGTGAGGGTTAGATCTCCTAAAGCGCTAATGACAACGTTTCGATAACATCCAGCTCAAATTGCGCAGAGTTGAAGGTTTCAAAACGTTACGGACCTTTTGAGGTAACCGCTAGTTCAAACCCATTTCGGAAAATCAAATCGCAATTGTGTAAACCGATCTTTTCGGATCGTTATTGCCGTGAACTAAATATATAATTGGAACCACCACTAGCCGCTACTAGCGAGCACATGAAATATCTTTGAGTACTCACGTCGTAAAACTACGACGGATATCTATACGATATCACAAACAAATATTATAAATTGTGGTCGACCACTAAAAGAAGTTCCAAGCGCCCATACACACAAAAAAAAAAATGGTACCATCACACAAAATACAACAACGATCGATCTGGCGCAATACACCGCTAACTGATGCGAAATACCGGCTTGCGGGCATATATGCTTTCTCTGTCTAACTTGAAACACTAACTTCCTGAGCCAAACTTCGTTCGACTATTTTACGCCTAACGAACTTCTCAACGAACGAAAAATTCAGACTTATCATTCTTACTTACAATTTTTATAGCTGAATCGGGACATCTCTTTCTGGGGTAGATAGAATAGACGATCATAGCTACTGATAGCGGTGGCTCGACCTTAGCCTTTAATGCCGTTACACTGGTAATTTCAAGTAATCGACAAACATAACAATTACTAAAATTAACTAATCACAAAAATAGTCTAAATAAATATAATAATGTTTAAAACCTATTATAAAAATTGCCGGCTCCCGAGTCTCACTGCCGAGGGTTGGGGAGGGACAAACAACTGAGTTACTCTGGAGTGATAAAGAATAGGTTGGCTGCACAGACATGGCTGGCACTGGAGTGACTCAACCCATTGTTAAATTATCTAGGCATAGATAAGTGCAATTGCAACCAAAACTTGTATGGTTGTTATTATCTTAAGTGCACATCTTAACTGTTTTTATTTCCTTATAGATTATTCAATAGTATCTAACTCTATGGTTCCTACGGCATTGTTTATACAACAATAACGGTGATGATTTTTTTCTCTACATAATTGAAAACGCACGAAACGGACCCAACTAGCTTGTTTATGAAAAAAACGACGCACGAAACCGACCCCAGACCGCTGAATTGTATCACGACGTCATGCAATGTAATTATGGCCGAAAGATTGAAAGTGAATTAGAGCTGATTCACTTTGTTGTCCCGGATTTTATCTAGGTTTGTTTCAGTTCTTTATACACAGCCTATCGCAGTTGTTAGTTTTGATTCGTTAAATCAGAACAATATCTTAACGAATAGGCTGTAATCGTCCGCCGCTACTACCCACTAGGTGGAGCAGCTTGGAAGTTTCCGTGCGATAAAGATGTGTGTTTCCTTCGTATTAAAAACGCGGTCGTAATAAGTAGTTTTAATGGCTAGTATTTAATCGCTCATCAAAAATACTGATTTGCACAGCAAAACAGGCTCAGCAAAAACACTTTTTATGTTTAAGGTATTTTTTGTTGTTCTTACTTATTCAACCTAACACGAAGGATAAAGGGGGCTTTAATATTTCCCGTTTTTGATTTGGCGCCATTTTGCATCAATGACATGTCAAAGGTGCTGTATAGCGACAACAGTTGTTGAAAATAGTTACTGTTTTGGTTGTAAACCAACAACTCTCTGTACATTCGTTAAGTTATTTCATTTTTGATAGTACTCGACCTCATCAAGCCTTTTGTTATCCGGGAAAATGACAGTTCAGATTTCTTGTCGCTGGAGCGGGTCACCCGCCTTCTGGAAAGTTTAGAAAGTTCCATCTCCATATAAAAACGTAGGATCCACCATTTCGAAAATCTTTCCTTTCCAGTTGTCGTGGTCGCCTGAAAAACTAAACCCTTATTGACCCGAAGCCGAAACTAGGCCTCGATAATTAGAGTGTTTGATGAGAACGGATGTTTGTACCCTAGTCATGGTTGTTTATCTATGTAAGTATAATATTTATCTAGGATTCCCTGTATCTTGGGTACAAGACAACGATACACATACTTATATAGATAAATATTATACTTAGATAGATAAACAACCATGACTAGGGTACAAACATCGGTTCTCATCAAACAAATATTTGCCCCCACCGGGACTCGAACCCGGGACCCTTGGCTTCGTAGGCAGGATCACTGCCGCCTCGGCCATTCGGGTCGTTACAACCATTCTAACTACCCGTAAATATATTTTTTGTGCAAGGGACATCCCATCTAAAAAAAAGTCAGGTTACAACTGTTTATCTTTCACCCATAAAAGTCAATTTAACTTGAAGATTTCATACATTTTGTGAGAACATAAAAAACCAGAAACAGCGACATCACACACATAAGCATCCAAGATCTGGGTTTTAATTTTTAATTTATCGCCATCCGGAGAACGAACCCGGGACCTCCCACATGGTACGTAGATTCACAACAGCAGCGCCACAGAGGTCTTCGGCAAGAAATATCAACGTTGTCTCCGTTGAAACATACAGAACGAACTTGCAAGATATGCAGTGTTTGATTAAATTTAATAGTCTCGAGATTACTGCATACTCGATGCTACACTTCGGCCTGTTGAGTTAGTTTTGTCTTCAAGATCCCACCGAGTGCGACCCCTAAATGTCTCATCCACAACAGGTGAGGGGTTGCCCGCTCCGTCATTCCGCCACATCCATCCGGACGGGTCGCTCGCGTTTACGGCGCCCTAAAATCCGCCGCGCGAATAAAAAACTCAAAGTATTTTCACCCCGCTTTGTAAAACTCATCGAAGGTTTTAAGTGATCTAAGTTGTGGTTTTTTGTAGAGTCCCATTGGATTGGGAATTGCAAAGTGCAGGGCTCGGTTTAATTAACTGCGACGGGACGTGTCATTTCGAATTTAAATTGAAACGGAATTCCTTATTGACTGGAGGTACGTATCGGACGTAGTTTTCAACGTAGCGTTACGGAACATGACGTTAACGTCACGAAGTTTTTATATGTACACTTGGTATGCGATTTGTAGTTTATTGTCTAGGTAAAATTGTCGGATAAAATTACTTCTTCCAATATTTTTTTTAAATTATTTATAATGAAATAATTTTTGATGTTGGTTGTCTAACAAATGAGAGATCATTTGCTTGGTTGGATAACTAAAAATATAACAGGAGTTTTTAACTAATAGAAACATTTATTTATTTGGGCTAGTATTTAATCGCACATCAAAAATACTGACTTGCTCAGCAAAAAAAGATCAACAAAAACACTTTTTGGTTTAAATATTTTATGTGTACTTAAGTTTATGTCTTAGGTATTTTTTGTTGTTCTACCATGTTCAAACTAACACGAAGGATATGGGGGGCATCGTTTCGCTCACTCCCTTTACCCTTCACCTAAGCTACCGCAGCATTTTACCCTGATATTTGCTGTGCATGTCAGTATTTTTGATGTGCAGTTTAATATTTCCCATTTACTTGCACCGTTGAAATATATTTTAAAACTTACTACCTACTTAACGGAATATCAATTAATACTTATGGTAGAAGTTATAACATTAGGTAGTTATATTTATAGGTATATTGTGTAGATCATTCTTCATCATTTTCATATGAAAACGATTAATTGAAACAAACATAAGTTTTGACTTACGCAATCGTTTTGGCCGAAGAGTATAAATAAACGAGAAATAATTAAGCTCTGATCAAATCAATTTTATAATGAAAGATCTTCGAATTGAAATCCCCAAAAACCCCCATACATTTGGATTACATCTATAACTCCTTATTCATAAGACTTATCAAACCTATGATAGCTAAAATGTGCTTTGTCCTTTTCTCACAAACACAAATTTCAAAGTGAAAGACAAACGAAGTAGTTTATGCGACTGCTACATAATGCCTAATTATGTACACTATTTTATTTATTATTTCATTTATTTATTTGTTAATTGTCAATAATACTTACAACACCATAGCGCACTTATTGCCAAAGACTTAACATTTATTTACTTAGTAGTAAAAAGAGTTGGTACTCTAATTTTGGTATAGAATCAAGATGATCAAAAACATTAACTAATTTATTGATAAGCGCGACAGCTCTCGCTGTAGGGGCATTCTCGCCTCGGAGAGTTCGGAACACCTTATCTACACACATATCATAAGCTCTCTTTGATGTGTTCAGGAACCGCATGTTTGACCGGCATTGTGGCTCTGCAATTGTTTAGCTTGTTCTTTAGTACCAACTTCACGCAGACGGGCGTCGGCGTTCGAAATTTGAACATATGTAGAAAAATTACACATTATGGTCATAATGTGTAATTTTTCAGATAAGAAATGAGTTTTTACCAAGTAGTTTAACATTATGCTGATCGTAACGTGCGGTTTTTGTACGCAGTAAAGAGGGTTTATGATACGTGTGTAGATAAAATAGGTTTATAAGTCGTTTATCTGGTTTAAATGGAAGGGTATATATGTTATTTGTATATTTGTACAATGAACTGATTATATTAAATTCCAAATGACTGTATTGACATTTTTATGATCGAGTTATTATTATTATTGTTGACATTTATTGAACTGACATGTACGATACAATAATTTGTTATTTTTCAATCTGGTTTCAATGGAATAAATGTTATTTGTATGTGTACAACGAATTGAACATAGTCTGTAATGTTGTGCATTAATCTGTATTAATAAATAAATAAATGAATAAGGCAGATACTATATATACTATAACATAAACCCACGATCTGTTCATTGCCATCTCTGACGTAACCAAGGCTCCACAACGAGGGGGTGTTGCGATTTTTCCTCCACCTCTATAACTGCTCATATAACTCGGAACTTCTTCGAAGGCCACAAACTGACATTACCATTTTGCGTGTTGATAGTGGAATCCCCCTCTTTATGATGCCTGCGGAATTCCGGCGACAATTTCGCCGCAAGATTTATGGTTGTATTGTGTTGGCTAACAAAAAAAATGCCGACGGCGTTTTCTTTAGAAAACGGTCTTAAATTCAAGGCCCTTTTTAGTGGGACGCAACGATCGTGGTGACCAACAAACTAATGAAGGGCTTTCCAAATGTCTTCACCAGTAACGATATACCCATAATTTTATCAACATTCGACGGCCCCAATGGCCGAGTCGGCAGTGACCCTGCCTACAAAGCCAAAAGTCCCGGGTTCCAGTCACGGCGGGGGCAAATATTTGTTTGATGAGAACCGATGTTTGTACCCTAGTAATGCTTGTTGATCTGAGTATAATATTTATCTATATAAGTATGTGTATCGTTGTTTACTACTCAGTTTGGGGCTAGGTCAATGTGTGTAAATAGTGTCCAAGGTATTATTATATTATTATTATTATTATTATGATCTCCGTGGGTTTACGCTCACTTCTTACTTACGAGATCCGGATTCCAATCCGGTGCTGACTGTGTACCATAATTCATGTTTTTATTTTAAGTACGTTATATGGGTTCTAACGATAATAAAAAAATGGATGGGATAGGCTGACCCCTGACACACAAAATGGAGTATCGAATAAATTGTGCCTGTGATACCACGTATGGGAAAAGGCATGACGTACGTATGTAAGGAAATAATAAAACCGGTCAAGTGCGAGTAGGATGTCGGACCCGCATACGAAGGGTTCCATACACACACACACACATACACACGGAAAAACGTAAAACGAGTCTTTTGTACGAGTATATCTTTTTAATTTTTAATGACAAAATATTAAATACTAGTTAGGTAGTACATTCAAGACCGGACATCGAAACATTTTAAAATAGTTTTGTGTATATAGTATGTAAGTATTAAACAACGTACTCAGGTTAACGAAACTCTTTGCTCATGGAAACCGGAAGTGATAGAAATTGAGTAACTTATTAACAGAAATAAAAACAAATATGATTAAAACTTACTATAATTTATTATAATTCGAATGAGCAATTATTAATCGTATATTGACAAATAACGGAGCAAAACACTCAATACCTGCAATTAAAGATATTCGAATAAGAGTCCAATTTTCAACAATAAACATATAAAAATAAATGGCTAAGAAAATCGCCATATCAATAATTTATTGTTGGTTGTTTCATTATTTGTTGTTATAGCGGCAATAGACATACACCCTCTGTGAATATTTCAGCTCTCTACCTATTTCGGTTGTTACGATGAAACAGTGGGACTCTAACCTGACCAAAAGAGATTGTTGGCAGGCTCAAGATACGTTTATTAATCACAGGGTCGTGAGTTGAATATTGGTGATATAGTTGAAACGCTGGATAGGGACTCGCCGGGAATTTGTAGACTTCAGCTCCTTGGTAGACTCAATCCAACTGGTCCACTTCTCCAGACGTCAACAAGTGATTTTGCGGTTAGCGCCAGGAGGATATTACTCCTCGGCGTGGAACCCTGGAAAGAAACCAGTGTGAATGATAGGAATACAAAAGCGCTACAGCGCCCAGCTATCAGGCGACGGCTCCCCACACGGAGACTTCCGACGAGGGCCCTAGGGTAATTAGGATCTAAGAGTGCCGCAGTCCAATAGACACTGTATAGAAAAGGGAAATACATAGAGAGTATAAAATACACGAAAATAAGAAAGACTAACTACGAACCAATGCTTACCCATGGATTGGGGATAGTAGGGAAGTTTCATATCAACTACTGCACTTTACAGCAACTAAACATTCAGCTCCATTACAATACTAAAAGGTATAACAGTACTAAAGGGACTAGCCCATCGCCGCAACTAAAGGCGTGACTTAAAAATTATTGATGCAGAAGATACAACCTCACGTTTCAGAGCTCAAACAATGTCTGCCAAAAAAAACAATCAGCTGCCAGACGAGATTCCAGACCCGAATTTCCGAATTTCTATAGTTGTACTTTTTATCTGGCTAATCCGCCAGTAGCCAATATGGTCAAAGAGGTAGTACGTTACAACGATAGAGCCCGGTGACGGACAGATAGGGTCCCGTTTGGCACCCTTCGGGTACGGAACCCTAAGAAAGATATTGTTAAGTATAAACTCACCATTCAATCGAACCTTGTCCTTACTTTCTGTTGAAAACGTAATAGTGCTGCTTCTACCATTCTCTGTGTTCAGCGGTAGGTACAGCTTGTGTCCATTGTTTGATCGCTATAATAGTAATAATACCATAGACACTATTTACACACATTGATCTAGCTCCAAACTAGGATTCCCGGTATCTTGGGTACTAGACAACGATACACATACTTATATAGATAAATATTATACTTAGATAGATAAACACCCATAACTAGGGTACAAACATCCGTTCTCATCAAACAAATATTTGCCCCCACCGGGACTCGAACCCGGGACCCTTGGCTTCGTAGACAGGGTCGCTGCCGACTCGGCCATTCGGGTAATCGCATGCATCGCTATGTGTATCAAAATGTATCTAGCCTCCTTGCGCTGATTATCTCGGCTTATTCTTTACTGCAAGCATTCGTAATAGGCTGGATCGCATGTTTAGTTTAGAGCACTATAAGAAACGATTTAGTCGCTGGATTTAGGCTTTATAAAGCTTTGATGCCCTTATTTCCCAAAGCACAGGTTTGAAAATTTATCTACACAACGGAAGAGTTTCCTTTTTCGATCGGTACACATTGTAATAAATCAATAGTGACGTCATGCGACCGTAATAAATTTTACAAAGATATTGCGCGCCCATGTTATATTCTGTCTCGGACCAGGCAGGATCATGCAATAAGACGAAGGTAGACTGATAATAACTGATAATTTTTATACCAGCATTCCACTAGCTGAATTCTTGAAAAGTCGCTGCACTGATCTTCTTGGTACAGTAAACAAAAAAAGGAAGGGCTTGCCGAAAACAGTTGTGACCGCTAAATTGAATAAAGGAGAGATTGCAGCCATGCAAAAGACTTATATCACCGTTCTAAAGTGGCATGATAAACGTGATGTGTTACTTCTTTCTACCTTGAAAGGAAAAGAAAAGAAAATGAGTGGAGGGCGTAGACCACAACTCAAACCTGAAATTGTATTAGAGTACAACAAAGGTAAAAAAGGAATTGACGTTCCAGACCAGTTGAGCAGCTATAATAACCCTTCTAGAAAAACCTTGGTATGGTACAAAAAAATTGCTCTAGACATGATATCGATTGCCGTTATAAATTCTTACATTATATACAAGGAAGTTAGAAAAAACACTGGTCAAAAAAGCTGACAGTATTGTCTGCACATGAACAAATAATTAAACATCTTCTTACTATTACAAACGAAAGCAGACCCTCGACTTCTGCAGAAGCATCAGGAAGTAAACACAGTTTCGAAAAACTTGAAAAACCAGAAGGACGATCGTCTTACAAGAAACGCTGTTCCGGTTGCTACAGTAAGCTGATTTCAGAAGGAAAAACATCAAAAACTGCGGGAGCAAAGGCTTCAAAAGTGACAACTTGGTGCCTAAAATGTAAAAAAGCTTTTTGTCGCCCATGTTACAATGTTTTTCATTGATTTATTTCATATTTAATAAAAACTGTCTAGATAAAACTGTTTTAATTTTTACTTCATACAAAAAAATTGGAAAATAAAATACAACGGATTTTTTACCCAATGTGTTCTTCAATTCCTACTTCACACGTCCGTGTAAATTTTTTTAAAGTAACTCACACGTCCAGTAAAATAACCTACATAGATTCTACCTGAAGTATGTGACTCCGTATGGAGTCACAGACGTCTCAGTCAAGACCATTTGTGACTCTTAACGGAGTCACTGGACTGTTAACGTGTTAAATGCCGGTAGTCAAGTTCTAAAAGGGACAAAATTCTTCTTTATACCTACACATATACATAAGCCCTTATGCTCGTAGATGTCGTGGCCAGTGGGTCGACCGCGCAAGCCCCGTCGGCATCGGTGATGGCTTCATTTTGACAGCTTCGTGTTTAAACGCGCAAGAATAATCTTTATCATTATGACAATACGTCAAGTCAATTCAAGCGTCGGTATCGGAATCAAGCCGACGACGGGGCTTGGGCGGTAGTCCCACAGATCAATCATTCAATGGATCATTTGAAGTTTCATTGTACGTAAAAGTGTTTAGCACTGCCCATAGCTTAGTTGAAGTCTAAAGGGCGAGCGCAGCGCGTGTAAGTTCAACATTATATACAGAAAAAAATATCACATAGTCTTTAGATATATATGTCGGCAAAATGAGGAAATGAATTGACTACAGTTCATCGGAACGCCAGCGCCGCCTCGCGGCGCTCGACGGAGTCTAAGTTACGCGCCACCGGTCGACGACGCGGAGGCACATTCTCTCTGTGAACCGCGGTCGAAGTGCAAGCGAACCTAGATCCTGTCTCGTGTTCCGTTTGATTACCTACCTAGTGCTACAGTTGATTAATTTTACTAAGCAAGTGATCCAATTATTGTAAAGAAGAATTATACCATCATTACTTTAAACTACCTCCACGTTTGATTGATCCGACATTACCCGTAGACCGCCCACACACGATACCTAACTATGGCAGATGACAATGAAATACCACCTCCCCCGTCATATATATAAAATTAATCGCCAAATGTGTTGGTTTGGCAAGGGCGAATCTCGCAGCGACTGTTCGGCGAGATCTTGAGGATCTCCACGTCATGAAATTATCAATTTTATGATCTCCCCACGACATCTATATGTGGACAATTAAGTGTTGGACTAAAATTAAAGTCATGTTGTCAATGTCTCTCGCCCAGAAAATGATTGGGTCTTTAAGACAGTTGACGAATGAATGAATGAATGAATAAATGAACTTTTACTATATGTATAATTTACCTTTATATTTTGTTAAAGACAAGCCATAAGCTTGTCTTTCAAGATAACCAAAAAATTCGAAAATTTACTACCATTAAATTCGAAATGACTGCCAGAATAAGTAAATGATCACCAAATTGTGTTTGGATAAATGATCACCAAACTTCTTTTTATGTTTTATGTACTTAAGTTTATGTTTGAAGTATTTTTTGTTGTTCTCACATGTTCAACCTAACACAAAGGATAAAGGGGGCTTCGCTTCGCTCACCCCCTTTACTCTTCACCTACGTTACCGCAGTATTTTGCCCTGATATTTTCTGCAACTTTTGGTGATCAATTATCAGAGACTATTACTCATTTACTTTATTTTATTTATATTACTATCACTATATTACTCATTTTGGGCAAGAAAAAATATTTTGGTGATCATTATATTTGTTGCCAATTTTTATTAGTTTGCACGTATTTGATACGAGTCGACCTGATGCCCGACGACGCGTGTGACGTGTACCACGCGCCACAAGGAAAATTTATCAAATTGGCCTTTTGATACAATCAATACTCTGGTGGTGTTATTTCTTTGTAGTACGGGTGGTACCACAAAAAATAAACTCCTGACCAACACTTGTTGAACGACGAAAATATATAGGATTTGTCGTTTCTTTTGAGTTAGAACTATGTGTAACATTTTTTGTAGTAACACGGTAAGTATTTTAAAATAGCTTTGACATGAGGCTAATGAACATATTTCACTGATGGTTTATTAAAACTATTGTAATGCCTATCTATATATCTATATATAAAATAGTTCCAAAATGCTAGTAACGGCTAATCTAGCAAACGGCTGCTGTTTGGATTATTATTTTTATAAACTATTTTGTTGAAGTTTTTGGAAGGTAGAGAGAGAGAAAAATAGAGAAAAAATTTAAAATAATAAGCCAAAAGTCTAAAAATCATTCAATATTTTCTATGGGAAAAAAGATGGCGTCGGACGTCGTCGGGAGGTCGCTCATCCAATTCTAAATTAGTTTTTTCCTCTAAAATTCGGATTAATTTGTATTCATATTATTTATTGCACAGAAAGTAGATAAACAGACAGTTACAATAAATTTTATAGACAAAGGCGAGCTTATCTCTAAAGACAAACTTTTTTCAGCAAACCTAGGCAAGACAGGAGTGTTTATGAAACTGTGTACATTAAAACGCAACGGGCAGCTACTATCTAAAATAGTGACACCTGTCAAAAATAGTGATAACTGTCAAAGTCAGGTAGGAAGGTTATATTATGTTTAGTTGTGCCTCTTCCTACCATCAGGGAACAGACGGTACATGTGATTGTGACTTGCATGGATGTCAAATAATAGGAAAAGGTGAAATAGATATGAAGTCTTAGTGAAATGGCTTCGAAACGAAAATCGGTAAGTTTTTAATCTGTTGAATTGGGAATTTGTAACTTTAGTGGAGATCTGTACAATTGGAACTAAATATAACTGGGAATAAGTATAGTTAGTTAAAAATCTGTAGAGGTGAAATGAAAAGGTGAAAAGGTGGAAATGAAAATTACTCAATGTGATGTTTATCGATTCATTATAATAGTTTGAATAATAGGTTGTGTGATGGTACACTAAATATATCGATGACGACCCGAATGGCCGAGTCGGCATTGACGCTGCCTACGAAACCAAGGGTCCCGGTTTCGAGTCCCGGTGGGGGCAAATATTTGTTTGATGAGAACGAATGTTTGTACCCTAGTCATGGTTGTTTATCTATCTAAGTGTAATATTTATCTAATTAAGTATGTGTATCGTTGTCTAGTACCCAAGATACAGGGAATCCTAGTTTGGGGCTAGATCAATATGTGTAAATGGTGTCCAAGGTATTATTATTATTATTATTATTATTATTATTATTATTATAAGGCGCCATCAAAAGGAGATAAAACCCTGTACTCCTAAAACTTTAGCCAGTCGGATCTCAATATACATCGTATGTACGGGGTATGTGGGAAATCTAGCTGGCCAAAATAATGTTTTATTCGTGTGGGTTTTGAATAATGTAGTTATGGGATACACGGAAAGGGCATATAATGCTTGTTTCACAGAGCCATAGGCCCCCAAAATATTGTTTTTAAAGTCTTTCGTGCACGATGCGTGTGATATTGGATAGAGGACACTAAACATGTGATATAATAATAAATCATGTAACCCATTTATGTCCCAACCAAGGAGCACGGGCCTTTACCCGGATACGATTATAATGGAGCCATACTCCACCACGCTGGCTCAGTGCGGTTTAATGAAAGAGTGTCGGGCTTGTGGCCAACCCGACTTTCAGATTTTTTCAAGCTGCTATTATGGTCTCTACCAGCTTAATAACTACAACCACTGAGTAGCGATAGTAGCCGGGACCTACAGCTTAACATGTCAACCGATTTTCCAATTTTTCAAATTTTCCAAATGTCTTTATTACTGTAGATATTAACATACACTTAGCAATCGTCATTTTTGCCACTTCTCTACATTGGACCACTGTGGGAGAAGTAGGGCGTAGAAACTCCCACAGATTGATTTATAGATCTCTTTTTTAAAAATTGCTTATGCTTAACTAATACAAAATATTCATTAATAGTCATTATCATAATTAATAAGCAGGAATAAATAATTACAAAATTATTAACAGCAAGGTCTGTGTTGAGCCAGATTAGGGGTTTTTTGATATGAATTTTCAAAAATCGTATTTTGATGTTATTTTTTACTATGGGATTTTTACAAAAAGGCACTTTTTGTAGTATTTATGTTCGAAATCTGTAGTATTTATGTTCGAAATCGCCTTAGCTTCGGCTACTAGGTCTCATAAAAAGGCATGTTTTTAATCGCACATCAAAAATACTGTTTTTCACAGCAAAAACACTGTTTATGTTTTAAGTATTTTTGTTGTTCTTACATGTTCAACCTAATACGAAGGATAAAGGGGGCTTCGCTTCGCTCAACCCCTTTACCCTTCACCTAAGCTACCGCAGTATTTTGCCCTGATATTTAATGAAATATGGAAGAATTAAATGAAAACGGGAAAGGGTGTTCCGTTTCCCGTGTGTTAAAGTGAAAAAAAAAACATTCGCGTTAACACACGGGAAACGGAATGAATTACATTTGAAAATTGGCGGCATCTCACATCACTTTACGTTCCATTTCACCCAACTTTACAATACATTTTTGACATCTATCATGAAATACTTACGGAAATAGCACAAATTGCGTTCCGTTTCAGGCATACAAAATAATATTTTGTTTTAGGTATTATAAATCTAAAACAAGTTTCCGACAATTAAGATAGGATAAAAGGTTCAAGAATATAGTCAACTATCCTCCTAAATAACTCTCGTAATTAAAATCAGGTGTCCGTGATCAAGACCCAACCCCGACACATTAGGTTATATATATATTACTGTGTGACATTTTTAGTGTTTATGTGGTCTTTACCTATACAATATCACACACATCATGCGAGACATTCTTGAAAAATTCATAATTTTGTGACACAAACGATTTACACAGGAGGGAGACGAAATTATTATGGTCGACGCTCTGTTCAAAATACGATTTTGACAAAAAATATATAAGGAGGTGTTCCAAAAATAAACAGTATAATTAGTATAGTATTTCCATAAATAATAAGTGTCAAAATTAACGGCTAAAGATATTTTTTGCCTTCGTGAAGTCTTGAATGCGTTCATACAAACTATGAAATTAAATAAAATCTTAATTGTTGTTACTATCTGATATTATTATGAATTACTGTTATTTCACTGCTATACTGCAAAATTATATGTTATTACTTCAGAAAACAAAGAAAATACACTTTAGCCATTGAATTGACACAATTTTTTTTAGCATTACTATTATAATAACACTCTTTATTACCTTTAGTTTACGCCGGGCCTTTTTTTTATAGAATTTGGATTTTATCCTCTAGAGTATCTTTAAGTATAAATTAATCCTTAAGTGTACTAGTGTCTATAACTTAATGTGGTAATATTCGGATTCAGAATTTCGCAAGCTATGTTTGCTAACTATACTAAGCACAAGTGTAAAAACAACGATTTTATGCCCGTTCCTTGTATCATATAAATTAATCCAAATCCACCTAAATCAAAAAAATAAATAACCAGCTATATTATCCAAAACTCGTATGTGTGACTACGAAACATTGTACGCTGTCCATTGCGAGACCAGCCCTTAACCTCTTTAAAATTCGAGGGTAGTTGGGACGGGTCACGATTTTGAAACTTATGCCATGGTAATAAAATTTAAAACCTATAACGGAAAAGTGACGTTAGCTAACGCCGGTGGAAGTCAAGAGGTTAAACTTAACCGTCGCCGTCGCGTCGCGTCATTGTCACTGAGCGGTTATTGTGCTAGCAGAATTGGGTCCCTGTAGTGAAAATCTGTAGAATTAGGAATAATCCACATATACCAAATACAATCGTACATGTATTTTTAAATATTGCCGGTTTATTCAAAGTGTGTGGTTAAAGACTTCAATTATTAAATGGAGTAATCAATAAATGGCTACAAACATGTTCACAACTCTGCCTTTGCCACCCCGTACGGGAAAAGGCGTGACGCTATGTATGTGTGTGTAATTATGAAACCATGCATTCCACGCTAATAGCTGTAAAGACGAATCTGGATTGCAATTATAACGCTAAGTCCTGGATGTTGTATAGGGTGTAACAGAAGGATGTAGTTATACAAGGGGTAACAGAAGGATGTAGTTTTTAATTAGCTGACCATATTTTGGGGAATGTGCACCGATCATTATGAACAACTTTCCCACACAAAAATATGGTCGCAAATGAAAAATACTTTTCGTCCCTCACTAAATGTACCGACATAATTGACCCGAGCAGCTGATTACAAGTTACTATAGGAGAGTTGTTTTGCGTTCACGACCAATATATTGCTTGGGGAAAGTTGACACAAGCAAACATACGTCATATTTTTGGCCATATGAGATGGCAGAGGTACAATTATGCCCACTTTTAGTCAAATGTTTAAAACTCCATTTTGATTCGGAGGGTACTCTGGGAAATGGTTATGGAAAACCATTAAATTAAAACTATTGTGAATAACTGACTTTATTAAAAAAAAATACACTGGAGGTAACGTCCGCCTGCTGACACTGCGGGATGGACAGAGAGAGTGTTGCCAGTTGGAGTAGATGTTTTTTGAAAATAATCAAGTTTCAACGCCCACCCCCTCAAAAAAATTACAGTTATATAATAGAAATATCTTAATATATATTTTATAGTTCGTTGCTAGGATTAGGAAACCCAGTGAAACCTAATCAGACCAACAATAACTTAAGTTTCTACTCCTATATCTATATGATTTATCGATTTACTATTAATCATACTTTCATGTCATGTAATTAGAGTTGTACGTACATAATTATATTTATTTTATAAATTCACATATTATTTGCTGGTGGCCAAGTTGACGCTATTTTTACTGACTATAGCAAAGCATTTGACAGAATAAACTACCAGCTGCTCTTACAGAAACTCCATAGGGCGGGAATCCATGGTAATCTTTATAGATGGTTTACCTCCTACATTGAAAATAGATCCCAGGCCGTGGTTCTTAATGGGTTCTCCTCTTACTCTAGTTGGATAAAAATACCTTCAGGCGTGCCCCAAGGATCATTGCTCGGACCGCTCCTTTTTTCTATATTTGTTAATGATATTTGCCACTGCTTTAGGTTCTCAAAATGTTTGCTATATGCGGACGACATGAACGATATATTAGCGACGTCAACGACTGCAGTCTATTGCAGGAGGACTTAGGTAGGTTTGAATTTTACTGCCAGCAAAATAAACTAGACCTGAATGTGTTGAAATATTTTGCTATTACTTTTACCCGTAGCCCTAAGCCTACCCAGTACAGTTACACATTCAAAGGAAACCCCCTGAAGGTGGTAGATGAGATTAAGAGAGAGTGACCTTGGAGTTATTCAAGATAGTAGGCAAGCTTACGACAAGCATATTGATAGCATTATAAAAAGAGCAAATAAGGCTTTGGGTTTTGTTATGAGAACCTGCTCTCAGTTTACAAGTATTAAAGTTATTAAAATCCTGTATTGTGCTTGTGTACGTAGCATCCTCGAGTATTGGTCACAGGTTTGGAACCCTCGATATGAAATTTACATAGATAGGATTGAGTCCATACAGCGTAGATTTCTGCGATATCTGCAATTTAAGTGCAATAATTTTGACTCGGACTATTCAGCTATATGTAAAAGACACCATACACTCCCCCTACAAGAGAGACGACGAATTGCTGACGTTGTACTCCTTTGCAAAATTGCACAAGGAGAAATTGACTCTCCGCAGCTTCTTGAACACATCAAAATTAAAGTCCCCAATAGAACTAATAGACATCCTATTCATCTAGACATTCCTTTCAGTTTCACAAATTGTAGACAAAACTCCTTTTTCAGTAGAGCGGTAGCTACATTTAACGGTTTGGTCGATATCCCCGACCTTGACATATTCAACTCAAAACCGCAAAGGGTTAAGAAACTCCTGACAAAGCGCTGGTTTACTGCGTTAGCATCTTAAACTAATTAAGTTGTTATTAGGTAATACTATTTGTACCTACATTTTTTTTTTGTGCATTATGTTTTTTCCTTTAACTTACAGTTCTGTCTTTTAGTACCTATAATCTCTTGTTAATTATTATGATTAAATTTATAAATATTGTCAATTATATATAAGTTATACATTCTAATGTTGTTATCCAGACAGAACTATATTTTTAATTTTTCTCTGTTTAACCGCAGGCAGGCAGTTTTTTTTAGCTTCTACATGCGAGAACACATTAATGGTTATAAGTTATTATATAAGTTTATTAATAGAGTGTGTAAAACTGTTTGTTCTCCTAATACAATAAAATACAATAAAATAAAATAAAAATAAATAAAATACATCAAGGTATTTACGTAAGTCCCATTTCATTTATAAGTCTTTGGAAGCTAATTTTGTATACCTTTCCCTGGACTTCTTTGGTAACAAATTTTCCATGGACAATTTGGCTTCTGCCCTTAAACTTGGCAGAGTACATTCAATCTCCATTTCACACCCGTTGGAACTCATTACAATTTATTCAATAAAATAGTTGTTCTCACCACATTCTTTTTGATTTTATCTACACACGTATCATAAACCCTCTTTTCTGCGTCCAAAAACCGCACGTTACGATCAGCATAATGTTAAACTACTTTGTAAAAACTCATTTCTTATCTGAATATTGAACATTATGACCATAATGTGTAAATTTTCTACATATTATAACATTCAAATTTCGAACGCCGACGCCCGCCTGCGTGCCGCCCCTAGTTTGTCTGTAAAGTTGTCACTACAGAACAAGCTAAACAACTCAATGCCACAATGCGGTCAAACATGCGGTTCCTGAACACATCAGAGAGCTTATGATATGTGTGTAGATAAACTAGTGTATGTAACTGTACATAATTAGGCATTAAAACTCGAGAGTGGGTTTAATATCACATAAACTATTATTATAGTTTGTTTTCTCGCTAATGGTAGGTATTTTTTTCGTATGCTTTTTATACAAAGGCATCTCGATGATACGGCCTTGTGACGGTGTATGCCTGATGTGATGTGATGACTGTGCATATTATCTTATTCATGTTCGAAATTTTAATAAATCTTCACTTTCACACTTACATTTCTTGCGCGTTTTTTTTAATCGTTGGCTTAAGTTCTATATTTTGTATTTTTTCATAATTTTAAACTCTGTTATTTCGGAGATAAGGGGGGGCGGAATGGTAATTTTTTTCACTTTTTTGATCATAACTTCTGAAGTTATCAAAACTAAAATTTTTAAAATTATAATTTGAAATGTTCATAAAGAGCAATTTTTAACGATACCCTAGAAGACTTATAGCGGTGTTTTTTTTTTATCTTTGCCATTTTACGCCCCCCACTTTTTTGTAAGCATTTTTTTTTTCATATTATCTCTTATAGTCCCGAAAAAAGTGCCTGTGACTGACGTTCAACTAATTAACATTGCGGAATATTTGTCTAATTTTATTATTTATCAATTACAATGGTTAGGCAATAGCTCGATTATTTCGAATTTAATAGCACAGATATTGCAATATAGTTAAGAATCAAAAGCAGTATCCCTGACATTGGCGAAATCGAAAACTGCCAAAGAACATCGAATTATAACTAGATGCCCGTTGGCTGTTTGCGATTTCGCCTATGTCCCGCATTCAAAATTAAAAAAGTTACTTTACCTCACTGAGTGAGCAAAATGTAACTTTGCACACTGCTTACTCGCAGCAAAAGCCTCTTGTTCGAGCTGCTGAGAATATAATTTTTTGCCAAAGAACATCGAATTATAACTAGATGCCCGTTGGCTGTTTGCGATTTCGCCTATGTCCCGCATTCAAAATTAAAAAGTTACTTTACCTCACTGAGTGAGCAAAATGTAACTTTGCACACTGCTTACTCGCAGCAAAAGCCTCTTGTTTGAGCTGCTGAGAATAAAATTTTTTGCCAAAGAACATCGAATTATAACTAGATGCCCGTTGGCTGTTTGCAATTTCGCCTATGTCCCGCATTCAAATTAAAAAGCTACTTTACCACACTGAGTGAGCAAAATGTAACTTTGCACACTGCTTACTCGCAGCAAAAGCCTCTTGTTCGAGCTGCTGAGAATAGAATTTTTCCGCCTGAGAACCTAAAATCAAGCGGCGAAGGTGCTATTTTTAGCTCAGAAGTCGGAAAATCATATTCTCGCCTTCGGCTCGTGCCGTAAACTTATCGCTTCGTAAATATCAGCCTTTGCGAACTTGTGGGAAATGTACTATTTATATGTATGTGTTTTGACGTCTTATGATTGGTAGGATTTCGAGCTATAAATATTTTAATATAAATACTAGCTGCTGGAGACTTTATATTTTATTTTATATTCTTAACAGAAGTAACAGCTGTAATTTTTAAATAGTTACAAGCTTCTTTTACGGCTTCACACATCGCTTTGTTTTCAGCTTTAGTGAGCGATGCTGCAACTGATGATTGTTATTTTATAACCAAGTAACAATTGAGTGATTAAATGATTGAAACGTATTCGCTTTGAAAAAGTACGACCGGTTATTACCGGTCGTACTTTTTCTATCATTAGCATCACTTCCTCCGCAATAAACATTACATAAACATAAAAATAAACTTCTACTTAGATTAGAGGCATAACCTAATCTGAGTAAGCATTCCCACGCAGTACATTGTCATAAGCACCTTTTACTTAGGTCAATTTTAAGTCAACCTTTATATATCTCAAAACCCTTTTGAGACATTGCCACAACTCTGTTGTTTTTATTTTATTTATATCTACTTAAAATACTAACACATACACTTAAAACAGGGCGAGTACAACAGGAGGTACATTAGGTAGCGAATAAGATTTCTGCACGAATATATTTCATCTGAATGCTTCATAGGTCAGTTTACTTTCAAGAGGTGTATGTACGGAATAACAACTGCTCATATTAAACTTCTCCAAAATAGTTTGAAATTACGTACTTTGATCCAGCGTAAATCTGTTATTGTGCCTAGTAATGTTTGAGCCAAGGAATAATTTAATTTCTTGTTAGTCTGACATTTTAAATCTTCTAACAAAGTAATCTTTGAAATCATTTTTAATTTCTACATTACCACACACTTAGATAAGGTCATCGACATGCAATGCTGCGTAGGTTTTAAAGATAAAGATACGATAGATAGATGTTTTAGTTATATCTCCGTTATTTAAAATATAAATACACCTACCCTACTACTACCTACTATTAAATCCTTGTTTTGTAGATATATCTCGAATGTTTGGAATCAACATCTTGACGCCTGTTTTAAACCATGCAATGCTTCGTTTAATTTACATACATAATCTTTTCTGCAGTCTTCTCCCTCAGGAATTATCATGTAAATTTCTACATCTAAGATTCCATTCAAAAGGCTGTTTTGACATCCATATGACGAACCAGTAAATCAAATTGATTAGCGAAACTGATAATGAAGCGGAAACTTGCTATTGTGACAACAGGAGCGAATGTTTCGTCATAATCTGTGAGGTGTTCATGACTGAATCCCCTAGCGACAAGACCTGCTTTGTGTATCATCGGTTTTCCACATTCATCGTGTTTTATGGTAAATACCCAGTTGCAATCTATAATATGTTGATTCTTTGGCCTTGGTACTAAGGTCCAGGTGCGGTTTTAGTGCAAAGATTTTAATTCGTCCTTTATCTTCATATAATTTTATGTTATCGTTACTCTTACTACTACACTACTACAAAACACACTAACAACTGTATCTCTGTATCATGTTTGGAATGAGATAACGATCAATCTTAACTACACGGTCGTTATAAGGCATTTTGGCAACTTTACATGGTACCTCGTAATTATCATCAGATTTATTTGTAATACGTTTCGAGACATCTGATTTATCCATAATAGCTTTTTAAAACATTTAGACACATCTGACTTATCGATTTTATTGACATCCAATTCAGAATTGTCATTGCAATGAGACTCTTTAGACACTGATTTTGAGACTTCGTTTCTGGCGGAATGCCTGACGCCGAAGCTCCGTCTGTTTATCAAGTCTTCTCTCCTCACACCGTGCGTCGTCATTCTAAACAAGTCGAAAAATGTTTGTTATCTCTGACTGGTAGCGTCGGTCACCCCACCCCGTAGCACGAAACGCAGTACTACGCGGAAACGATACATGGAGGGCGATACGTATCGTTTTCTTTCGACGCTAACATAATACTTTATGTCATTGTCCGTTTTTACGTTTTTCCTAGAAACAGAGTATAGCTATGTATAATTCGGTGTAGAACGTCTTAAACGCCAAAATAGTTTAGTAAGACTGTCTTCACCCCAGCGCGAATATTCACACAGACAGATTTACGAAACGAACTTCGTAAAACCGTCATAAACTCAGCCCACAGGAGACTTGTCAGAGTCCTCCCTTTGTCGAACCTTGATTCAATAGCGGCCTGGAGTTTGGGACCAAATCGTAATATACTTTACTTTATCGGAGGTCGGAGGTCATAGACGTTCTAGTTTTATTATGTTACCAATTTCAGTGGTAATATTTCAGAGCGGTTTCTGATTGCGACCGTGTAAGATGATTCAGGTATTGATGTGTTATTTTGTTTGCGAACCGACTTCCACTATAATAAGAGCTCGCTAGCATTTACTTACTTACATTGTTACGAAAGTTCGGATTACAACACCTTAAACTCTGACGTATTAAAGTTCTGTACTAAGTTGAAGTTCCGTCTCACAGGCGTGAGGTCTCGGGTTCAGTATCGGCCGGGGAGGAATGGAACGAACTCTGGTCGGGATTATAGCGCTATGTTTCTGTTTCCCATGACACAGGACTTCCTAGTGGAAAAAAGATCTTCCTAATAAAATAAATTTTATGTGTCTGTGTACACAACCATATTTTAAGGGGTTTTTAGTGACATCATTGTGAATAACTTGGACTGTGAAACCGATTTGATCAGAGTTACTTAATGTTTCACTCCTCCATACATTTTGGGCATTTGTATGGAGAAAGTTCATCTGATCAAATCAGTTTCATATTGAAATATGTTCGGAGTCACGCCCCTAACAACCGCCTAAAATATGGTCTTTCTGTTACATCCTGTCTAACGTATATTTGTGTTTTTTCTTTGACAATAGTGACGATTGTTCTCGATACACATTTACGTAAAACCGATTTGCCAGAATCGGGATGATAATACTGGTCTTCAAACATCATCATCATCATATATTAAGGGGTCTTGTCGTCTCCTGTCGTTGCAGCAACCTCCAGTACTCTCTATCTTGGGCCTTGGTCTTCATCTCCTGGTACGATCCACTATGGCTCCAAATCATCAAACATCAGCGTTTTTTAATTAACCCATCTACCGAATGATCCGTATGTTACGTACGAGTGTATATTAGCATGCGTGGATAGCGACACAGATTTTTTATTGACGTCCACGAATGTCCGGACTAAAATGTTTATTTAGGTAGTACAGAGCAGAGGCTCCCTTGCCCGTATCGTATCATATAAACGGGTGGGGCACGCCATCGGAATACGGAACGAAGGTATTTTGGCACTGTACAAACATTACCGTGCCTGGCAGATGTACAATCGAACCAACTGAATCATGACCCACTTGCCTGATAATTCGTTTGAAACTTTCAAACTTGTAAGATCTATCGTAATGTCAGTGTCTAATCAAATGATAACAAGTTCGTTACCAAGGAAATAAACCTTCAAGCGAATTTCGACCTACTTGCATTTAAGGGGTTTAGCAAAATAAGCTTATGGTGGGTCATGATTCAGATGGTTCGATAGTACTTAGAGATAATGGAATTTGACCTATTAAGGTAAGTAAGGCTGTTATCGTGGGCCTTGGCAACATTGAAAATTACGAGAAAAACATAAGCATTTGTACGCATCATACCAGGCTGAATATATATTTTTTTGTAAGAATATAAATTTTATTTGTTATTTCTTCCTACACTTATTTCTTTTTGAAAGCCTGATATATATTAAAAAATATTTAAAAAGCCAAGTTGATTCGATCTATTACCGTGGTAAGAAAAGGGTTTGAGCCTATTACCTCGAATTTCGTGGTTGTGAAATAGAAAATGTTGTGGTCCCGTACAAATTATATTTTGCGAATGTAAGTAAGTATTAATAAATTTGTCACCATCAAAGCTAAGATGTTTAAGTTGTATATTTTGAAAAGGATGAAAATAAAACATTTTAATTTTACTTCAGTGACTAATTACCTCTTGAATACCAACGGACTTAGATAACGCCACTTTTCCGTTAAAGGTTTTAAATTTATTACCATGGCATATGGTTCAAAATCACGCCTACCCTACTACCACTACCCTTTTTGGTTTTCAAGAGGTTAAGGGATCACCTCTCAAAAACTTAAAAAATATTAACCTTATGAACTCAAAATAGTCATGACGTATGTATTAACTTAAAAAACTTCTAATTACTCATAGAAAATATTAATTTACACAAAGTCACATTAAATTAGCTAACCATATGGTTTTCTTTTGTAAAATATGGCATATTAAGTGAAAAATGTTTCCAGTGATTATTATCATGACCATCAGTGCCACAGATGTAATGCCGTTGTATAACATATAGGAACCCTAAATTCGAGATGATATACCTCGGTAATAGGTTCTACAAAGCTCCTTTCACCAAACCACTACCACGGGGAATGGAGCTCATAGAGCCTCTATTACCGAGTTACAGAAAATCTTTATCACGGTAATATTTGTTCATGTTATTATCATTTCTAATATCGACCTATCAAAATGTCAACACATAAATAAAGTAGAAGTTTAGTCGAACGACACCAGAGTATTGGCCCATATATGTAAGACTCAAGTTAATGGTAACACAATATAATTGGATATTAGATCTTTGAGATTTTTTTATCTTTCTAAGAAACCGACATTTCCTCTCAACATTATAATTAGGTTTCTAAAGCCTAAAACATACCATAGAAACCATTTTTTAAAGTGTGGGATTCAAACAACCTCAAAACTTGTTTTTTAAGATATAAGCTGTAGCCAAATAACTAGGATACTGAATTTTGTTTACTATCGTTGGTTACGCGGTATTGGACTAAACCAGTAAAATCTTATTTGAATTTGAGGTCTAATATTATTAGAAATTTGACAAAGTCTGAAAATAGAGCAATGGTGATAATGTAAGAAAGCTTAACATATCATTTACACAATTTTAAGTGGTAACTGCATATTAAATTTTCGTTTAAAATTACGCGCGTGCTTACTGAGACTGATCTGATTGATTTTCATATTTTATATTTTCGGGCGTTCGCTATGTGATGAACTATGAAATTCAAAATGGTTTAATTTAATGTGCGTGTACTTAACCTGTAAACTTGGGTAAACCCTAAATGGAACTTTTATGACATACGTCACCTAGAGTACTGAAGATTCTATTCTGGGCATTTATGGGGAAACAACATAAAAATTGCCGTAATTGTTTTGTCATTATTTTTCTTTTCCGGCCAGCAGAGAAGCGAAATAATTAAACTTACTCAAATGGTTCCACGGTAATAGTCTCGGATTTTGAATACAGCAGTAATCGAAGCACTTACCTTATGTACTTGCTTAGCGTGATATTTTCACGAACAAAAAAAACTGCGTTTGTTGTGATGTGTACGTGTGTGCCATTCTTAATAACGAAACGTGACAAAAGTCCTATTGAACTTCAATTCAACAGGCTGCTGAATCCATTCGGTTAATAACATCCTATTATATTCAACCCTCAAGTGGGACATACTAAGGTATTAGTTAGATTTTAATTGATTGTATATTTATCCTACGTTTGATGATGATGATAAAAATGATTAATGATGATAAATAAAATCAAAAGTGGTCAAGTTCGAGTCGAACTTGCGCACGAAGGGTTCCGTACAACCTTATAATGGTAGGGATGGTGTGGAGTGAATAGTTTGGATTTTACAAAGCAAATTGTTGTTTACAAAGTTATTAGTGCGACTTCTTTCAAACTCCATGTACGTAACCGGGAGCATTTATAAATTTGTATGTGGTTAACAGATAAATAAATTATTGCGTTTTGTTTTTTAGTATTTTTTATTATAGCGGCAACAGAAATACATCATCTGTGAAAATTTCAAATGTCTAATTATCATACAGCCTGGTGACAGACGGGCGGGCGGACGGACGGAAGGACGGAAAGCGGAGTCTTAGTAATAGGGTCCCATTTTACCCTTTGGGTACGGAAGCCTAATCAACTGGCTAAACGTGGGTAAAAGTGCCGCAGCACTCCGTATTGGAAAAGGCAACTGGTTAGGTTTCGCCATGGCTTTGAGTAACCGATTTATGGACGCACAAATCCTAAAATTATAGAACACACGTGCAAGGTAAGTCGAAACCACTTGTGATCGACCTGAATAACCCAGTTAATTTGATTTAATTTGTTAAGTTTCAAAGCACTTTGGAGGCTTTTATAGACTGCCATTGCAATCACAACATGTTAGCCTTCGGGCTTAAATTTGTCGATAACTAACCAAGGGCTTCGTGGTTTGAACCCTCCATCTCCTAAGATTTAATGTTCATTTAATTTGCTTGTAGTGAAACTAAGTAGGTACCTATACAGATGAATGTAAACACACAAACAAATGTTGCTTCCAACACGCCCAATTCGAAGTCTATCTATATTATACGTCGCGCCACACATTATAAGCGGTGGCCTTGAATGCGCAGTAGTTACTTTTCAAAACATCTACATATGCGCAGTAGTTCCCGCCGACGACGTCGCCCAGCGCTCTTAATTCGTGGCGCGAGGTATACCATAAAATCGAAGTTTATAATTTTTCGGGTAGATGCAGAGATTAGTAATAGTAGATATCTACTCCACTTTACTATACGAACGGTGTACATTTGCTTACTATTTGATTCTTATTCAACTGTAGTAATAAAGGTACAGCGAGGAATTGTAATAAGTAGAATTGTTATAAAAAACAAAAACCCGACTGCAATTTCTTTCAATACAATTCAATACAAACTCATGAATGCACCTGATTAAGAACATGGCGTATGAATGAAGCCGCACCAATAACTTTGTGGACTACATTTTGCGATTTGAAATCTAACCTATTGACTTTTCATTAAAATTATAAAGCCTATTGCACTCTCACAATTTTTTAAATTCACCAAGCTGTTTGCACTGTAGTGCGTGTTTACGATCATCCCTCAGTACACTGACCCGATCAGCTGATTACAAGTTACTACTGGGAGACCCAATTATTTTTTCGTTTGCGACCATATGTTTCATGGGGAAATTTGTTCATAATTATGATTACTATCATTCCCCAAAATATGGTCAGCTTGTATAAGTACATTCAAACATGACTCGAAAAGCATTCGCTCCTTCTGGTGTAGTCGTGTAATTATCAGTTTGTCTCTGTTTATCTTTGGTAAGTATTCTATCGTGAGATGCCACACCTCAGAAGTGACAGCGCCAGAATGATAGACATTTAAGCGCTACTTATTTCAGCAGAAATCTGTGTTTTCGGCCATAGGAGTCGTCTAGTATCAAACGCGCGAAAACGTTTTCAAATTTTCATTGGTTTTGGACTTTATTTCCAACCCAATTAGGTTGAAAAATATGGACTCCATATTTTTCAACTTAATTGGAGATAGAAAGTTTATTTCAACTTTCAGTACAATATTATAGTATCTGTGCTTTGACTCAGACATCTCCGAGTTTAGTGTCTTACTTAGTTCAGAGATAAGATCTGCACAAACGGAGGATTTCACAGTGAGGACTGGAGCCCAAGCCCGCCAAGCGATGACGGCTCAGCGATAGTGACGCGACTGCGACGGTCAACTTTACGCATCCATTATCTTAAGTTTCTGTAATCATTTTTCGGACGATCTTTTACTAATTTATTTAATTTATCTACACACGCATTCCCACCCACACGCAAAATAGGCGCTTTCGTCGTCGAGTTGCGGAAACCAGCCCGTCTTACAATTGACAATTGACAATCTACACACGTATCAACCCTCTTTACTGCGTCCAAAAACCGCACGTTACGACCAGCATAATGTTACACTACTTGGTAAAAACTCGACTCTTATTAAATATTATATATCTAACACATATATCTAATATTATATATCTGATATATTATGACCATTATGTAACAATTTTCGACAAATTATGACATTCAAATTTCGAACGCCGACGCCCGCCTGCGTGCCGCCCCTAATTTGTCTGTAAAGTTGGTACTACTGAACAAGCTAAACAAGTGCAGAGCAGTTATCATTATCAATGCCACCATGCCGGTCGAACATGCGGTTCCTGAACACATCAAAGAGAGCTTTTGATATGTGTGTAGATAAACTAGAGTATTTAACTGTACATAATTAGGCATTATGTATCAGCCACATAAACTACTATTATTACACACAAACGACGTACAGAAAAAGTAATAACATAAATACTTCATAATTTATTTAATTTTAATGTATACCACCAGTTAACTTAAAAAAGAATCTTCACATGCCAAATAATAAATACCTAAAGTTGACCGTCGTGATCACGTCATTGTCACTGAGCCATCATCGTGCTAGAGGAATCCAGTCTCAGGAAAATATAGAGCTATATCTGTTCTGTAATATCTATTGTGGACAGGACATTTGAATGAGGAAGACAAAACAATTGTTTTACATCAACATTAAAGTTGTTTGAAATCATTCTAATTTAGACAACTGGCAAGAAAAGCTAGTCTTTATGCATGAACTGTCTTGTAACTGGACAATTTTAGAATTCAGTATTTTATATATTTTTTTATTTTTTATATTTTCATCCCCTCGCATTACACCCCCAAACCCTTCAAGTTTTAATAATCCGACAGAATTTTCTTTTAATACCACATACAAACTTATACATGCACCTGGTTACGTACATGGAGTATGAAAGTAGCCGCACCAATAACTTTGTGAACTACATTTTGCTATCCAGAATCCAGCCTATTTATTTTTTACTAACATTATATACCTAATTTAAAACTTACGGTCTCCTCAAAGCCAACGTCACCTTATTTGTTAGAATTTTACGAAGCCGTTTGGGCTGAACGGATCTTTTTTACATTTTCAACCCCATATCTCCGCCATTTTGTAAATCACCAAATCTGAATCGACGAAAAAACTCTATTAAATTTCGAACCTGCTCACAAAATCAGTTCACGAGAATCAGTTGTGAGGGAAATGCAGCCTTTAGAGGAGACATCCGGACAAACATCCGGACATACATCCGGACATACGAAAGCCTTTAAGCCCAATCCTGAAACGGAGACGCTTCGCGCGTTCGGTCAATTATTAATACGGTAATAATTCAGCTGTGTCTCTGCCACCCAGTATGGGAAAAGGCGTGACGCTACGTCAAATATGTTAACATCGTAAGCAATAAAAAAACCGCGTAGTCAAATTACGAAACTGGTATGATATTCATGATAAATAGGAAATTAATTATTCTACCCAATGTTGGGACATGTGCTCCGCCACGATCAATACAAATTGCTTCAAGTGGTCATGATGGGAAAGATTGAAGGGAAACGGAGCGTCGGAAGAAGAAGAGCATCGTGGCTCTCCAACATCCGGAAATGGACCAGCATAGCCGGCGTCGAAGAACTTTTCCGCCTAGCTAGACCAAAAGGGATACTCGGAGCTGACTGCCAACCTCCAGTAGTACGCACCTCAGCTAAGGCGAATAACATAATGTAAACAATGTAAATATTTTAGGATTAAGTTAATTATGTTAAGTCTAAGTTTAAGTTAATTATGTTAAGGGCAAACCTGTATGATTCTGGCGTCCCCAAATAAAAAAAGAAAAAAAAAGAAAAAAAAAATATACTGTATATAATAAAGAAATAAAAATGTATAAAAAAAATAACGATAATATTTATAATTATAATTTTATATCTAAATGTAATAAATATTTATACGATAGGATTTAAATTTTGATGAATTGTAAGGAGACGCCAAAAAAATAGAAATAAACGATGCATAAAGGAACCTCACCCACGAGGTGGAAGAAAGAAAGTGGGCATACGGTGTTTTTAGTCGGTAAGAGTCCGACACTGCCAGGGCCTCCCTTCCCTGGCGTCCATGAGGATTTTCACCGTGTGTCCAGAAAAAAAAAACCTCCAGTAGTGGAGAGGCACTGGAAGAAGAAGACCCAATGTTTCGCTTTCGCATTATTTGTTGTTTGTTTCGCTTTCGCATTACTTGCATGTCTATGAATTTGATACTGTGTATGCGGATCAAGATGGCGTCTCGACGGTCTTATTGTTATGTAAATCGCGCACTCCCTCCCTATGGATTCCAGAAACGTGCATATCAAGATTAATCACCCAGGATGCAACCGATGAAAACTGAATATTAGAAAGAAGAAAGAAAGAAAGAAGTTTATTTGTAACAGGACACAAAAATAGGAGTCAATATTGAACAACTAGGTACATAAGAATATTTCCTGTCACAAGCCGGCCTCAACTCAGCATATGCTGAATGCGAACAATCAGCGCTGGTCTTCCGTTGTGACCGACGGGTGACAACACGCACAACAATGTGCACTTTTGTGTAAACATTTATAAATACAGGCAGAAGGAAAAACATTTTAAAAGAGAAACATAGTTAGACATGAATATTCAGACTTTATAGTAGGTTACAGGTTAATTTATTTCGCTGTTTGATTTCTTTGATTGACGACCCGAATGGCCGAGTCGGCAGTGACCCTGCCTACGAAGCCAAGGGTCCCGGGTTCGAGTCCCGGTGGGGGCAAATATTTGTTTGATGAGAACGGTTGTTTGTACCCTAGTCATGGTTGTTTATCTATCTAAGTATAATATTTATCTATATAAGTATGTGTATCGTTGTCTAATACCCAAGATATAGGGAATCCTAGTTTGGGGCTAGATCAATGTGTGTAAATAGTGCCCAAGGTATTATTATTATTCAACCTTCGTAAAATCGTACCCAGAATAGTAGTTTTTGTGACTGATACATAAAGCCTAATTATGTACAGTTACATACACTAGTTTATTTACACAAATACATATCATAAGCTCTCATGTGTTCAGGAACCGCATGTTCGACCGGCATTGTGGCATTGATCATCGCTCTGCAGTTGTTTAGCTTGTTCAGTAGTACCAACTTCATAGACAAACTAAGGGCGGCACGCAGGTGGGCGTCGGCGTTCGAAATTTGAAAGTCATAATTTGTCGAAAATTACATTATGGTCATAATGTATAAATTTTCAGATAAGAAATGAGTTTTGACCAAGTAGTTTTACATTATACCGGTCGTAACGTGCGGTTTTGGGACGCAGTAAAGAGGGTTTATGATACGTGTGTGGATAAATAATGTTTAAAACTCGTGAACGATTCCTGTAATGCGTATTACCGCATGATACAATAATGTTGAAAAAGCTACCCTTTTACATGGACCACGCAAAGTGTAAATCTAACCAACTTCATTAGGGGGTAACATCTAAATCTATTGTGTTCAAACAAAAGGCCTTCCAGGCCCCAATGTCAGAACATGATGAATTAAGCTGCTAATCCTTTTAGGTGCGGTGATAGCTCAGGAGTGCTGAGATTGGAGCATTCATATTATTTTTAGATCTCTTAAAAATTGGTTCAATTTAATTAATACAAATATTACGATATTAATAATCATAAATAATAAGCAGGAATAAATAATTGCAAAATTATTAACAGCGAGTTCTTTGTTGATTTACATTTACCCCGTACCGTCGCATCATTTAATTAATCTTGAACATTGATATCCCTTTTTAGACCAAGTCGCTTTTACATGTTTTTGTGATTGCTCAAACATCCAACAAGTCAATATATTCAATATAATTTCTTGCAAAAAAACGGTGACTACAAAAAAAAGGGGAAAATCATTTAACAGCTTATCTTTAACAAGACATTTCTTCCAGAAAACCTAGAATGGAGAGGTAAAAAAGAAGCTACAGGTAGACCAATGCGCACAATATTAAATTTGTTACTAAAAATAATAAACTACTTGCCAATATCTGGATATAATACTAAAAATAATGCTGTATACAAATATGTAACATGTACATAGATAGACCTGTGTTTTTTTTTGTCCCCAGTCGGGGTTCGAACCCAGGTCCTCTCACAGGGTAGGCAGAGCTACGACCGTAGCGCCACAAAGGTTTCCATTGTTTTTATATTTTAAGAACCTATGCATAGCAACCTCTGTGGCGTTAAAAATCGTTGATAATTATATAATCAGTAATTTATGATTAAGAGTATGGCTTGTGGCCTCACTGCTCCACCTTACTTTTAAGTAACAATGGCATTCTAACAATGTTTGCTACGTCCGAAATCAAATAAGTCCATTCCCAAAGACAAAGCTCCCGGCCTCACCGACTACTGAGCAAAAAATACTGCGTATCTCCTTTGTTCCATTATAACACACACAATCAAGGCGCAGCCCGTTCGCTTCACTCATTTATTTATCCAACGGGTGGATAATCTGTCTGTTATCAAAGAACTACATAGTGTAACATATGATACATTTTCGTTTGCGACCTCATCGTCACTAGTTACGTTATAAAAAAACCATGTCACCAGAAGGTGTGTAAAATCATGGCAAAGTGGTGGGAATTACGTGTTCCTTTTCCACCCCATATGAGTAAAGGCGTGAGGTATCATATCATCACGCCAATAATCGTCGGAACAAGCGTCGCTATGACTGCTCTTTTTTTTGGGTCAAACTAAACGCCTGACTACTACACTTATCTCAGTGGAGTTTAGTCCATAAAATCTGAGAAACAAGCAAGACGGGCTATGTCTGCTCTCTTGCACTCGAAGGGTAAGTCTCATAGACCTATAGCTACAACTTCTTGCTCAGGGTTCATGAACTGCAGTAACGTAATAACATAAGTATACTGCCTTATAAAATGATTATTCTCACTACTTCTCCCTCAAAACTCCTACGAGAAGCAGAACAGAATGAATTATTCGCACACTCGGCATTGCAACCACGTACCAACACCGCAATTTACAAGTTATTTACCATCTTGCGGGAAAATGAATGTTCAGAACTTAAGAATCTAAAAAGAAATCGCATGAATGTGTTCTGAAATGAACTCTGAACGAAATTGTTTTATAAAACCAGCGATGAAGAGGTCACGGACTAAGATATGATTACATTACATTACATAGCGTCACGCCTGTTCCCATACGTGCCAAATGTGCCCACTTTGAGCCTGTTATTCGATACTCCATTTTGCGTGATAGGGGGCTAGCGAATCGCCGCAGTTTGAGTAATGAAGGTTTCCACACGATGTTTTCCATCACCTTTAGAACGTCCATACAATTAACTTAAGATAAATTGATTATCTCATTGGTACATGGTCAGGTATCGAACCTGCATCTCCTGTGTGAGAAGCAAGCGTGAAACCCTTAAACCACGGAGCTCTTTTTTCTTTATTTTTTAAGATAAGATGCATTAAATTTTGTTTTATTATTTCTATGTTATATTCTATGGACTCAGTTTCCTGGTTGAAAGCAAGTTAGTACGAATCTATTTGACATTTCATAGCTTTTTTCTTTAAGAGTCTGACCTGAGATTGCTTAGTGCTTGACTCGTATTTTATCCCTCGGGACAAAAACAGGAATTTTAATTAACGATGTGCTTGTCACAATTTTACACTTTGCTTCGCACGTTTTGCAGAATATGGCTCTAAGATGTTTGTGTGAATTTGCTGTTTTGGCTACCTTATATTCAAAAGTACATTGGAAGCAAAATGCTGTCGTACCGTACACCTATAGAATGTACGCAGTGTTGAGTGAGCCTTTTGGCGTCATCATTTTAATTGCCTTTTCCTACGCCTGTACCTTCAGATAGCGCCAAATATCTTTGTCACCGAATGCATGCTCTTTGAATGAGACAGTAAGATGTCAAATATAGGGAAGGTGTGGTGAGACAGAGAGAGCTGGCATTTCGTTCGGAGTCAGAGCTATTTGGCGCGGTCCGTATCTCTCGAAAGGCTTGAATTGGTTATGTATGAAGCCGAACCTTTCATTTCTGGTACCTACTCTCACATTTGGAATCAGCCCTGTGGACTTAATCGTTTTTTTTTCATAGCGACACACTACATGCCCCTGCATGCCTACTGAATATCTTTTTTGATAGACTCAGGTCGACTTGTTCCCCATTTTCGACAAACGCTTAATACAATTTAAACACAACTTACACAAGAGGTAACACACTCTTACTTAGGGTAAATTTGCAAAAATCAGTCAAGCCGTTAACGCTGTAGCATTTATTTTACATTCTCAAGACCATAATATCTCCGCCATTTGCAAAATTTCCCTAAACTGAATCGACAAAAAAAACACATAATTATTTTTATTAATTTAAAATTCGGATAACCAACCAGCTATTAAACTATTTCCTTAAAAACTGATATAGAAAGCAAAATAGAGCAAAAATTAAGCATGTGCACAATCATCTTATTTGTTATACTTGCCACTTAAAACATACAGTGAGCTGCTAAAACAGAAAAAAATATTAACATAAAAATGATATGAAGAAAGAGAAAAACTATGCACTAAAAAAGATAAGAGTTGGGCACCGTCTTCCCTTGATAATACTGGTATAAAATATGTCTTTATGTTCAAGAATTTGCAAAAACATTTAAGAGTCCTGCTTTCTCATACCATAAATGAATGTTATCTATAGTTAGTTGAGGCTCTAGGCAATTTAAAAACCATGTTAAAGCGACTATGTCGAAAAAGAGATATTACAATGTTTAAGATTACTTAAATGACGGGACTGTATGGGGTTAAATCTGGCACAACACAGACCTTGCTACTAATATTTTTTAAATTATATATTCCTGCTTATTAATAATGATAATGATATTATAATATTGGTATTAGTTAAGCACAAGCAATTGTTAAAAGAGATCTAAAAATCAATCTGTTCTAGTTTCTACGCCCTTCTCCTCCCATAGTGGTCCAATGTAGAGCAGTGGAAAAAAATGACGATTATAATAATACCTTGGACACTATTTACACACATTGATCTAGCCCCAAACTAGAATTCCATGTATCTTGGGTACTAGACAACGATACACATACTTATATAGATAAATATTATACTTAGATAGATAAACAACCATGACTATACATCCGTTCTCATCAAACAAATATTTGCCCCCACCGGGACTCGAACCCGGGACCCTTGGTTTCGTTGGCAGCGTCACTGCCGACTCGGCCATTCGGGTCGTCATTGCTAAGTATATGTAAATATCTACAGCAATAAAGACATTTGGAATTCGGGATTTGGCACATTTAAGCGAACGAAGATCTATTAAACAAACGACTTCAGAATCTTGGGATTCGGTTTATCTTCTGGCTGCGCAAATTCGACCATGTTTCTCGATATCACAAAGAGTTGGGGTGGCTTCCGATCCGTCGTCGCCGACACACTTATATTCTCTTTTATCTTTTCAATATATTGAAAAATCCGCGCTACCTCAGCTACCTTCGAGACCGCTTTGAGTATCTTTTTTCAGTAGATCGGCACCAGAGATCTCCCGAGGTCCCACTCTTAGCCACTCCAAGGCATAGCACCTCGACATATGAGCACTCATTCAGGTTGCAGGCGGTCCGACTGTGGAATGCACTACCTTGCACCATAAGAGACAGTCCCACTCTAGTCTCTTTCAAAAACCGGGTAAAGGAGCACTTCCTCTCTCTTGATGGATGAATACTTTATTGCGCAAAAACAAACAAACAGAGACAACGCAAAGAATAATATATGTACAAGAGTCGCGCTTATCTCTATAAAAGAGATTTCTACCAGCAAACCCAGATAGGAAAGGAAAGTGGACTGAGAGAGTAAAACCTATTTGCACAACAAATAATTCATACACAATAATAATATAACTAGGTACATATACCTATTACTACTACTACACCTAATTTATATAATATTATATACATAAATACTACATAACATTCATAATTTTCATAATTATTTATTGCACACAAATAAAAATTTTACATTAAAAGAAAATGCATGTACAAAGGCGAGCTTATCTCTAAAAAGAGATTTCTTCCAGCAAACCACGACATTATAGGAATTGGTGTCATAAAAGGGTAGGCAGTGCACAATAAATACTATGACGATAACTCCTAGGAATAAATTAAAAACCTATAAAATACAGATAGGAAATACAAGTAAATTACCATATATCGCTAATTATTTTGTATTTCCTATCTTCACATATAATAATATACACATATAGCTTCATAATCTTTACATGTAATAATATAAATACAACAACTTTTACGAAAGAGAGAAGTAGTTCTCTTTAATACTTTAATAACATACACATACAAATTATACATCTTTCGTGAGAGTTATAGTATGCATATCATTATAATATGTAAACTATATTTACAGGTATTAGTATATATTGTATTTAGTAGTAGTAGTATATAAGTTTTTATGTCCGTATTTTATATTATATGTATTTTAGTATAGATTAGATATTAGATATTGTGCACGCCTACCCTTTCATGAGTCATTTCCCTTTCATGCCTTGGTTTGCTGGAAGAAATCTCTGTTTAGATATAAGCTCACCTTTGTACATACGATTTCTCCTAATATAACTTTTTTAATTTGATATGTGTGTGTGCAATAAAGAATTATGAATTATGAATTTAGTGGCCGGTTGAATCTGAGGGTCCTCTGTGGAACAATAAAATTAACTTTACTCAGGAGGCCCGGACTGATATCATTATTAATCATTTTAACGCATATAGGTAATCGGCAACATTCCGCCGATTTTGAAGTGGTAAAAAATTAAATTATTTGCGGAGATTTAGATAGATTTTGGAATTATATGGAATTTTTACTCTAAAGCATAGGTACCTCAGGAACCGCCTATGAATATCTTCAATGCGATCTATCTAAGTGGCATATCTGTGACGCATATTCAAGGTTACTTCTTTCAAACGTAGAATATTTTATAGTTTTATAGTTTTGACATTGGTAAACAACATAAGATAGCGTCACGCCTTTTCCCATACGGGTTGACAGGGGCACAATTGTGGCCACTCCGAGCCAGTTATTCAATACTCAATTTTTTGCGAGACAGGGGGCTAGCCCATCGCCGTAGCTATGGAGTAATGAAGGTTTCCTCACGAAGTTTTCCATCACCGTTAGAACGTCCGTATAAGGTCGGTAAGGCCGGTCAGGAAGTGCACCTGCATCTCCTGTGTGAGAAGCAAGCGTTAAACCTATTAGTCCACGGAGCACAATTAATTAACATTAGTAAAACTCTTAGATATTCGCATAACAAAACCCAGTGATTCGAAATCACAAAATTGTCAGTAAAGCTTCAAAAGCTTTATTGACAATTTTATGAACCTAATTGACAATTTGATCACAATATAACCTGCTGAAAAAAACACGAGAACCGGTTGAGAAATGCGACCTGTAGGGGAAAACAGCTGGAAATCAGGAGACACGAAAGCATTTCTGCCCATGCTCAACGTAGACGCTTCCCTCGCACTACCGCTCGCTCGGTCAACTACTCGTAGTACTTTCTAATAAGCCACAGAAAACTAAGCTATTACATCGTGTCAAATGACGTCACCATGTCAAAGCTCCTTTCCCTTTGACAAGATTATTTTCCTATATCAAAGCTGTGAGCTTTGCAGCTAATGAAATTTGCTTGGCTCGACGTGCTGATGCAGACTTATTCAAAGAAGGATGTGCAAATTGTACAATATGAAGGCTGAATTGCGGTTGAAAAACACTGGTTTTTAGGGTGCCGTACCCAAAGGGTAAAAACGGGACCCTGTAACTAACACTCCACTTTCCGTCTGTCTGTCTGTCTGTCTGTCCGTCTGTCACCAGGCTGAATCTCAAATCAAATAAAATCAAACCAAATGTTTTTATTACTGTAGATATTTACATAAACGCGATCGTATTTTTTGTCTCTTCTCTACATTTTACCATTGTGGGAAAAGGAGGGTGTAGAAATTCCCGCACAGATTGATTTTTAGATCACTTTTCAAAATTGCTTGTGCTTAACTGATACAAAGATTACGATATTAATTACTATAATTAATAAGCAGGAATACATAATTACGAAACTTTAAACCCCAAGGACTGTGTCGAGCTAGATTAACCCCATATAGTCCCATCATTTACGTAGTCTTGAACATTGTTATATCCCTTTTTCGACAAAGTCGCTTCAACATGCTTTTTAAATAAGTATACTTACTTAAATATTTTTTTATCATGAACCATGATAGTTAGAGGGTTGAAATTTTCACAGATGAATTTATTTCTGTTGCTGCTATAACAACTTTTACTAAAAAACAGAACAAAATTAAAATTAAAGGGGGCTCCCATACAAATTTTGCTCGATATTGAAAACGGCAACAGTTAGACGCTTGAAATATTCACAGAATATTTAGTTACTTTCAAATAAATAATTAAATTGATTAAATTAAATAAATATTTAAGGGGGGCTCCTATAAAACAGACCAGACCATATACCAGATAATGGTACGGAACCCTTCGTGCGCGAGTCCGACTCGCACTTGGCCGGTTTTTAAATACAAGTGACTCTCTGAGATGTAGACCTAGCGAGCGACAAAGGGAATTTGCGTTTCTCTCTCATTATTTTCCACCCTCTCACACCCCCGACCCCTTGAAGTTTATCGGAGGAACAAGTGGAATTATTATAGAAAATGTTCTACACTTCTTACGCGGCAAAAGGCCAGTCTACAACTATGTATACTAGGAGTTTTAATTCGAGGCCAGAAATGTATACAAACAACTGTCATTTTCCAGTACAAAAAGTATAATATGAATGTCAAGGTAAACAAATGTCAGTTGTTTGTTTACATTTCTGGCCTCAAATTAAAAATCCTATTATAGTACTAAACAAGGGCTACAATTTTAATGATTACCAAAATATTTTTTTCAGTTTAAAGTTGCAGAAAATATCAGGGCAAAATACTGCGGTAGCTTAGGTGAAGGTTAAAGGGGGTGAGCGAAGCGAACATGTCGTCAACATCATCATCATCAGACTCTCAGGGGATCCACTGTTGGGTATAGGCCTCCTCATAAACACGCCACTCAGAACGGTCCTGCGCAACCCGCGTCCATTGCTTTCCTGCCACCCTCGCCACATCGTCGGACCATCTGGCGGATGGTCTGCCGACCGATCTTTGGCCTCCTCTTGGCCTGGATCTGTCACCGATCTGGTCCATCTTCCGTCTTCTCGCCTTGCCAAGTGTCCTGCCCACTTCCACTTAAGCCGTGCTATCCGCTTACCCACATCAGCCACCTTGGTTCGGTGTCTGATTTCGGTATTACGGATACGGACTGACAGCCTGATGCCTAGCATGGCACGCTCCATGGCTCTTTGTGCTACTGTGACTTTGTGCACAATCTCCTTCGTGAGCGTCCATGTTTCGGCACCGTATGTGAGAGTGGGCATTACACATTAGTTAAATACCTTTGTCTTTAGGTATTGAGGGATGTTAGAGGTCAGAACATCCCTTAGTTCTGCAAAAGCAACCCAACCTAGCTGGACTCGTCTAGCGATCTCCTTTTCCTGGCTCTGTCGACGAAAAGACAAACAATGTCCAAGATAGATATACTCCTCAACCACTTCTAGGGGAAGTATATCCACAATAATGTCGAACATGTAAGAACAACAAAAATACTTAAAACATAAACTTAAGTACACAAAACATAAAAAGAAGTTTGGTAATCATTTATCCAAACATAATTTTGTGATCATTTATCCATTCTGGCAGTCATTTAGAATTTATTGTTAGTAAAATAGGTGCGTTTTTGGTAATCGTTTCAACACAAGCCCAAATAAGCAATTATTACTGGAAATATGACAAGGGTATGGAAATATTTTTATTTCCCGAAAGTTTCGGGAAAACCCGGTTTAATAATATTACAAAGTGAATATGTACGTACCGAATGTGTTTTTAATTAGCTTCCCATCACACGCAATATTTCCAGGCGTACGGTTTACCTTTTTTATACTTACAATTTGATAATTTTAATAACGCAAAGTATCGCAAATTCTAATTCCCCTTTTGTTACTTTCCACGCCGACAACTTGACGTTTTCGTTGCTGACGCTTGCTGGTTGGTTTGACATTATCAGAAATGTGAATTACCAGATTTGGTATTTTCAGCCGACTTCAAAAAGTCGGAGATTCTCAATTCCTTTTGTTTTTTGTACGTTTGTTACGCGATTATTCCGTCAATCATGAATCGATTTTGATGATTATTTTTTTGACCGGCAGGTTATACTTTAGAGGTGGTCCCATATATATTTTATTAAATTGGCGCTTTAAAAAATATAAAAAAATATACGCAGATGACATTTAGGTTTGTTACCTTCGGCGTAAGTTTTGATGAGGACTTTTCTTGCGTAAAGACGACGTTCGCTTCCCGCCCGGGGAGGAAAGAATAGGGCTTGAACTTGAAGTCGGTTTTTAGGGTTCCGTACCCGAAGGGTGCCAAACGGGACCCTATTACTACACCTCCGCTGTCTGTCCGTCCGTCCGTCAGTCACCAGGCTGTATAAACCTTGGCCGGAAAAACCCGGTATTTTATTTTTATCACGCCCTGAATAAATTTACTTGCAAGCAATTCCGGGTGTATTCTGTTTAATTTATGGTCAAATTTACTTAATGGAAATACTATTTGTAATTGTTCTGGTTGAGGTCTGAATCGTGCGGTCGAATGTAAATTATTTCTCTTTATTTACTCAAGTGGTTTATTAGGGTTCCGTACCCGAAGGGTGCCAAACGGGGCCCTACTAAGACTCCGCTGTCCGTCCGTCTGTCTGTCCGTCTGTCACCAGGCTGCATCTCATGAACTGTGACAGTTAGACAGTTGAAATTTTCACAGTTGATGTATTTCTGCTGTCGCTATAACAACAAATACTAAAAAAAACAGAATAAAACAAATATTTAGGGGCGCTCCCATACAGCAACCTTTTTTTTGCCATTTTAGTAGATAATGGTAAGGAACCCTTCGTGCGCGGGACAGACTCGCACTTGGCCGTTTTTTTTAGTTATTAACTGGGTGAATTTGAGAAACTCATATTTATTGCATCTCCTGTGTGAGAACCTGCGGACGTGAATCCTCTAGCTTCTCAGACAGGAGATGCAGGTTCGATTCCTGACCATGTACTAATGAGACAATTAATTTATCTTAAGTACATTATCGGACATTCAGTGTTTCGGATGACATGTTAAGCTGTAGGACCCAGCTGCTATCGCTACCTGGTAGTGGTCGTAAAACCCCTCCATCAACGCACTGAGCCAGCGTGGTAGAGTATGTCTTAGTCTCACTCATATCCTGAAGGCCTTTGCCTCTCGGTGGAGACATTAATTGGCTACATTTATTATTTATTTTAATTACATACTAAAATTTTGAGTCTATTAATTCAGTTACAATCCGCTAAGGTCTGTATACCTCGCGCCACGAATTAAGAGCGCTGGGCGACGTTGGCGGGAATGACTGCGCATATGTACAGGTATTGAAGAGTGACTGCCGCGCATTCAAGGGCCGCGCTCATAACTCGTGGCGCGAGGTATACATAATACCTTGGACACTATTTACACACATTGATCTAGCCCCAAACTAGGATTCCCTGTATCTTGGGTACTAGACAACGATACACATACTTATATAGATAAATATTATACTTAGATAGATAAACAACCATGACTAGGGTACAAACATCCGTTCTCATCAACAAATATTTGCCCCCATCGGGACTCGAACCCGGGACCCTTGGCTTCGTAGGCAGGGACACTGCCGACTCAGCCAATCGGGTCGTCATACATACAACGCATATTCTTAATGCAGTGATAAATCCACGTGGTTCCAAGGATAGTGTACAGGGTACACTAAATGGCATTTGCAATTTTGTGATGCAGCATATGTAATATAATGTATGGACGAATAATATGCTGCAATCTAGTACAAAATAAGCATGGAAACAGGCTTATGTTATTCCATTTCCCAAAACCTTAAATCCGTCCTCTTTCTCACATTACCGTCCGATTTCTATTCTCCCCGTTCTTTCCAAAGTACTGGAAACAGTATTACATAAACAGTTGTTTGAATATACAGGGTTTCTGCCGGCAGATTTTACACTTAAAAAACAAATAAAAAATAAAATATCGAAACAAGTAAAGTTATTTATTGATTATTTTACACAAAAAACATGAGGATTTTTTTTTAAAATCACTCCACTTAGATGGCGTCTGTTTAGCTGCAGGCATTCTTGCAATCTACTCCTCATGTTGGCAAAACTCGCTTGCAAAGATACTAGACCTATAGCTGCGATCTCGCGAAGGATATTTTCCTGTAGGACCGTTATTGTTGATAGTGAATCACTGTATACGTGAACTTAACATAACCCCGCAGGAAAAAGTAGCATGGGGTCAAATCTGGTGATCTGGAGGACCAGGTAGGGTCGCCAAAGCGAATTATCAATTTTCCACGGAAAAGCTCTCTCACCTTGGCCTTAGAGAACCTAGCGGTGTGTGCCGTGGCCCCATCCTACTGAAAATGGGTCAGATTATTGTAGCCAACATGACGATGCAGCTCCGGTATAAAAAAGTTATCCAGCATCACGTAGTATCATTATAAATTAACGATTTCACGTTCGCCGAAAAAATAAGGACCAATTATGCCCTTGCCGGAAATGGCGCACCAAACAGTGGTGTTGGGGCTGTAGAGAGTCATTTGATGGGCCTCTTTCGGGTCCCTCGCACTCCAATAACGCATATTCCGTTTGTCACGCCCATATCAAATGGTTCGACGGACCATCACTTAATCTTCGAATATCGAAGTGCGAACAGAAACGACGCCTTGCCACATTAATCGAATTATTGTTCGCGAAATACGCCTCAACCACAAAAGCGCGGATCGATCTAAGCGGAGTGACTTTTAAAAACTAAAACCCGCATGTTTTTTGTGTAAAATAATCAATAAATAACTTTACTTGTATTCTTATTTAATTTTTTATTTATTTTTAAGTGCAAAATCTGCCGGCGGACACCTTATATATACACGAATTGTCTCCTTACCCCTTTTCTGTCTGGGTTCAGACCATTTCACAGCACTACAAGTGCATTTCTCAACGTGACCGAGGATATCCGTCTTGCGATGGATGACAAGAAGCTAACTCTGATCACTTTACTTGATTTTACCAACGCATTTAATTCGGTAGATTTTGATATTCTTCTTGGCATCCTTCGCTCGATTCGCTCTCGGCGGCTGAGATTTCTTGGTTCGATTCCTATCTGCGAGGGCGTCGTCAATGTATAAGGGTGGACGATACACTTTCTGACTGGTTAAGTTTGTCTGCTGGTGTGCCGCAAGGTGGGGTACTCTCTTCCTTGCTATTTTCGATTTTTATCAATCAACTTTCTACAGTTATCTCATCCTCTTTTCACCTCTATGCTGACGACCTTCAGCTGTATAGGCATTTCTCAATCGCCGAGATTTCGGATGCCGTTTCGAATATGAACACAGATCTTACAGCTGTTGAAATCTGGGCCAAATCATTTGGCTTGCTAGTCAACCCTTCAAAATCACAGGCCATTATCGTAGGTAGTAGTCGCATAACCTCTAGACTGGGCTCGAACGTGCCGTCTGTTCTGTATGGTAATGCTTGTATTCCTTACACCGACAAAACCAAAAACCTGGGCCTTATCCTGAATAAGAATATGTCTTGGGTGGCGCACATCAGCGATTTAAGCAGACGCATTCAATTTTTTTTCATTCTCTGAGGCGCTTGCAGTACTTCTTGCCGTTCAAAACAAAGATGTTGCTGGCGCAATCATTACTGCTCCCCATTTTAGATTAACCTGATGTGTGCTTCCTCGATATCACAGAAGAACAATTTAACAAGTTGGAGAGGCTTCAGAACCTGGCTTTGCGTTTCATTTTTGGCTTGCGAAAGTACGACCATGTGCTGTGATAGTTTATCGCCTAGCTCATTCGGATCAAGACTGAAAGAATATTATCTATCTCAATTATCGTAGGTTTTATTTATTTAAGTATTAAGTGTTTATGTAGTATAATTATCTTCATAATGATATAATGTATTCTATTTCTAAATTTAGTTCTTGTTTGCATAAATATTTTGTTATTAGCTGAACCCGCATTGTTTCACTGCACATAATTACTGGGTTGGCTGGAAGAGATTTCTTTTAGGAATAAGCCCGCCTTTGTACATCTTATTTCCCACTGTGTTAATTGTTTTTACCGTTGTTTCTATGCCATACAAGAATTATTGACTGATTTGTGCCTATTTACTATCAGCAATCTACTTCTCATTTTCTTAAGGTCAGAAAGAAAGAAAAGATGTCTGAAACTGACAAGCCCAGTTTTTTAATGCTTGCAGTAATTTCAATGACAAATATGGTAATAAATAAATATCGTTAGGGAAGTGAACGTCAAATAAAAGTTCGTGGGAAGAAAATGATGTAGTCGACAATTCACGTACAATAAATGCCCGTATTATTACGTAGAACCCTCAATTAGGGATGTGCAAATACACCGCTAATCTTTTATTTGACTGTACGATGAAGGAGCTACGTGAATCGAGTGAGGTTCTTCGCTCCTTCGCTCACCATTTTTATTCGTCGCCACCATTTCGCCCTGGCATTTTGCATGCGATTCTGGTTTTAACCAGTTCACAATTTTACGCTTTGATAATAAGCTAACGAACATAATGGCAATATGGTACAGATTGCAATTTATCGAAAGTGTTAAATTTTGCGAAATAAATTTCATCAGTTTATAAACTAGCGGTGTTTATAATCTTACAGTGACAGATACAGATGCAGCTTGTTGCAAGAAAGCCAAGGTTGCTGTGCACCTGTAACATTGTGGCTCTGCCTACCATTCGAGAGGTCCCCGGTTCGGTCCCCGGCAGGGGATAAAGTAAAAACCGGCCAAGTGCGAGTCAGACCTGCGCACGAAGGGTTCCGTACCACCGTACAATGGTAGGGATGGTGTGGAGTGAATAGTTTGGATCTAACATAGCAAAATGTTGTTTACAAAGTGATTGGATACTTTCAGACTCCATGTACGTAACCAGGTGCATTCATAAGTTTTTATGTGGTGTCGAAAGAATTGATGTATGAGAGCCCCCTTAAATATTATTTTTATTCTGTTTTTTAGTATTTTTTGTTATCGCAGCAACAGAAATACATCATAGGTGAAAATTTCCACTTTCTAACTATCACGGTGCATGAGATACAGCAGGTGACAGACAGACAGACCGACGGACAGTGGAGTCTTAGTAATAGGGTCCCGTTTTGACCCTTTGAGTACGGAACCCTGAGTAACAGGTCTCGGACGTTTATATGTGTGTGATGTCGCTGATTCTGGTTCCCACGACACAGGTTATCCTGGTGTGGGGTCAGAAGCAATGTACCTTAGTGCCTGTATATAAATACACGGTCAATTTCGAGTCCAACTCGCGCACGAAGGGTTCCGTACCACCATAATGGTATAATGGTAGGGATGGCGCGGAGTGAATAGTTTGGATTTTACATAGCATAATATTGTTTACAAACTTATTGCAGCTACTTTCACACTCCATTTACGTTTTCAGGCGCATTTATAAGTTTGTTTGTAGTTTACACTATTAATCTCGTTTGTTGTATGGGGATCCCCCTAAAATATTTGTTTTATTTCAATTTAATTATTTATTTTAAAATCTTAATATTCTGTGAATATTTCAAGCGTCTACCTGTTACCGTTATCAATATCGAGCAAAAACGAGCGAATAATCTCGTTTGTTGTATAGGAGCCCTCTTAAATATTTATTTTATTCTGTTTTTCAGATGATGTATTTCTGTTGCTGCTATAACAACAGATTGTTATAGCAGCAACAGAAATACATCATCTGTGAAAATTTCAACTATCTAACTATCACGGTTCATGAGATGCAGCCTGGTGACAGACGGACAGACACACGGACGGACAGCGGAGTCTTAGTAGGGCCCCGTTTGGCACCCTTCCGGTACGGAACCCTAATAAACCACTTGAGTAAATAAAGAGAAATAATTTACATTTGACCGCACGATTCAGACCTCAACCAGAACAATTACAAATAGTATTTCCATTAAGTAAATTTGACCATAAATTAAACAGAATACACCCGGAATTGCTTACAAGTAAATTTATTCAGGGCGTGATAAAAATAAAATACCGGTTTTTTCCGGCCAAGGTAACGGTTTTGTCCGGAACAAATATTTGTGTTTCCTACGCTGTCCTTCGCGTTCGTTCCTGCTTTACTCGTTTTTGTCGTAATTGTATTGACAATACTAATTTCGATGAGACTACTTTGGGCTCAAATCGGTTAGGTTTGAATTTGGAATTTTATTTTCTTTTTGGAAAAATTAAGGGTAATTTTGTGGCAGGAGTGTTAAAATGAAGCAACTCTTATTTGTACCTAAACATAAACTTCAAAATAGCCCTTTTGTCAAAGAGGCAGGGACATGAAATGAAATGTGAAAGTGGCGATGTTTGGATGTTTGTGGGTTCGTGCCTCAATCACGATAAAATGGTTGAACGGATTTGAATGAAATTTTGTTAAGAGAGAGTTTATGAGCTAGATTAACTAGAGGGTAACTTTGTCTCGGTAAATGATAATTCCTTCGAAACCCAAATGATGTTGCGGGGATCAGAAAATAAAAATAAACAGCCAAACGCGAAAAGTTGTCAACAAAACACCAAACGAATGGAAATTGCTGAGCTACAAACAAGGCAAAAAACTACGACGTTGTTTTTGCCTATTTAACTATTAATTTTCTTCGTAAGTCTTTGCTTTTGAACAATGGCTGAGAACGAGATTTTCTTGCTTATTAAAAAAGTCCCACCTTGTAAGTCCTTCATCGTAGTCCGCTCTGCATGCCCGGCGGCGACTAGGCGACACTTGTCGCGGCACTTCGTAGACGCCTTATTGAAGTATTTTATTACGAGTATTTTACATCGCCAACGCGGGTCGTCCATTATTAGTTGATTTAAGATATTACGTCACCTACTAAGCCGAGAGTTGGCCGAATGAAGCTAGTTATCTGAACGAAATATCTCGAGTCAACTTTCAGTCCACAACTTGTGAATCTGGGTGTTTACCCGACTGCTGCTAAGCAAAAAAGAGAAGGGTTAAGTTTTGTACTGTTTTTATATACGTATGCCTGTTCCTGTATTCCCTCGTAACGTCTCAACCGGGACAACGATTTTGATAAATAATCCGTTGTTAGATTTTTCTTGATCAAATCCAGTTTAATTTAACACGTAATTACGTCACTAATTACTGAGATAATCGGTAGAAATCATGGTTTTTAAAATAATAATGGTAATAATAAAGCAGCAAATTCTAACGAATGAGAAAGTTGCAAGATATTTCGAAGAAAGTATCTTGACTACGGATGACTAAAACTAAACAAAGTGAATGTCAAAGACGAAGGGCTTATTTGACATCAGTTGGAGGTCGAAAAGCGAGTGTGCAGTCCTAAAGAATAATCAATCAAAATATACCACCATAACGAACACGAAAATAGTCAGAATCTAATAATGACCGTGGTACTCGAACTAAAAACAAACTTTTCCGTCGCTGCCGACTCCACTTCGACTAACCATTGTTGAATGGTTTACAAGAGGCTATTAATTAAAACTGAACAAAGCGACGACATTGCTTCTGCACAAGGCTCGGCTGAACTTCAATTTTGTGGAAGAGCGATTGATCTGAAATAATGATTGACGAATCAAAACCAACTTTCTGTTAACTGGATATCTTTTACAGGAAACTTGTGTGAATTATATACTCGACCCCTAAAGAAATAGTTCTCTGTATGAATCGATCTTTGTGCGCGATGAAATAGAAGTCCTATTACCTGCGTAAATTAACTTTCACTAGGTACGGAAAGGGAGTGCCCACATGCCCCCAATGTACGACGATTTTCACAAGTAAGATTAGCTTCATAAGCCACATGCTAGCCAATTATTCAATGAATCAATCAATCAAATCTCTTTATTACTATTAGTCTATTTAGGCTCAAAGCGCTTTGCTGCTGGTCAAGCGTAAGTAACCTTAAGGACAATTAAATCATGAGAAGGTCTTCTTATTGAAGAACTAGACAAGTAAAGTAACGTGTAAACGACCTATCAACTATGCTGCTTTAAATAAAATGAAAAGGTTAAGAAACATTGTCGTGTAACGATACGAACCTAACCAGAACCTAACAGAAAACAACCAGGATAAAATTTAGTAGTGACAGTTTATTAGTTATTTACAGCAAAGACTATAGAAAAATGATACAAAGATGAGGATGGATGAGATGAGAACAGGTTTTTATAAAATATTGATTAGGTAAAGAAAAAAAAAAGCGGAGGACACGGAGAGTAAGAGACCGGTGGAGTGATGACCAGGATGCAGGTGTATTTGTTGTTGTAGATGTTGTTGAAAGCGTCGTTGTAGGAACGGTAGCGGGCGTATTTGTAGTTACGGCTCGCAGGATCCCGTTGTAGGAACGGCTCGCAGGATCCCGTTTGTAGGAACGGCTCGCAGGATCGCGTCGTAGGAACGGCTCGCAGGATCCCGTTGTAGGAACGGCTCGCAGGATCCCGTTTGTAGGAACGGCTCGCAGGATCGTGTTTGTAGGAACGGCTCGCAGGATCGTGTTTGTAGGAACGGCTCGCAGGATCCCGGGGTAGTGCGACCCTGGGATAAGGCCTTTAGGTGGTTCTTCTCGCTTAGAAGCTGACGTGAGACTCCAGAATTTCAGAAATGTTCCGCTCTAATACCCTTTTTGGAGAGTTCTAAAAATTATTTAAATTAAACGTAATTTTTGTGAGTGGCCAAGAGAGAAAAAGTATTTTTGTAAAAGTATTGAAGCAAACATATCAGACCGCTAACGAGTTTGAATGGACATTGCCATGACAACCAGATAAATAACGACATCAACATATGTCAAACTTTAGTTTCAGGCTCGTAATACGGTAAACAACAAGAAAACCATGAAGTAAATGAAGTAACAATGAATATAAAAAGGTAGCGCACCAGCGCGCACGAAGCCCGAGATTGCAGAGTTTCGGAGAAAGCCAAATACAAGGTCACCAAAGGTAAACCCCTTCGCTATCGATTTAGCAGTGCTGATAGTGTGAAAATACAAAGCGAAAATGATTTGTTAATGTGTTCTTATGGTTTAAAACGTTACAGGGTCCTATGAAAATAAAGGTGATACCAAATAACAAGCTGTACAGCTCAGCAAATATCCAGCTGAAAATCCTAGAAAATGACATGTAAGTAGCATAACACTACATTAATATTTTATAAAAACCTGTTCTCATCTCATCCATCCTCATCTTTGTATCATTTTTCTATAGTCTTCGCTGTAAATAACTAATAAACTGTCACTACTAAATTTTATCCTGGTTGTTTTCTGTTAGGTTCTGGTTAGGTTCGTATCGTTACACGACATCATTTAGTTATAATATAAAACAAGAACCAGTTTTAATTATATTGCTCTAAAAATAAGGAAATAAACTTTAAATGTAACCACAATATTTTTAGGTTTCCATACTCGAAGGGTGCCAAATGGGACTCTATTTCTAAGCCTCCGCTGCGCTTCTGTCCGTCTATCCGTCGTCGATAGGTAGAGAGCTGAATTTTTCTCAGAATTTGTATTTCTGTGCCGCCACGGCAACATATAATTAACTACTCGAGACTTTACAAATTAAAGGGTTCTTGTAAAGACAACAGACGTGTTTTAACACCCCCTGTGAGATAAAAAACCACATCATGATTCAAATATGATCGTCTATTTCGCGGCCTACCACATGGTTGTGGTGGCGCAATTGGTTTTATATCGGTTGCGCAAGCTTTAAGTTCTGGGTTCGAATCTACGTTTGGTCATTATATAATTTTCTTAGTGTTTTATTATTTTTATTGCTATGCTACCTGTAGGATGGTAAGGAACCCGTTGTGAGCGGGTCCGACCCGCACTTGACCGATTTTTTATGTCACACAATGTATGTTATATTAAAGCTTGTTTCAAGATTTACTTTTGTAGATAGATAGTTATCTAACTTTATCTTGAATTATGTAAATCTAAGGCAGAAAAAGTATGGTTTTTTCAAAACAATGTTTAGAATATAACGATTCTGACATTTACCACTGTTACCTGACTAAAGCAACGCCAAATGAAGGTTTATGATTTTGATCGATATTTATGTTTATCTACACACTTATCTTTAACCCTCTTTACTGCGTCCAGAAACCACACGTTACGACCAGCATAATGATAAGCTTAGTGGTAAAAACTCATTTCCTATCTGAATATTGATCATTATGACCATAATGTACCAAATTTTGTCAAATTATGACATTCAAATTTCAAACGCCGACGCCCGCCTGCGTGTCGCCCCTAGTTTGTGTGTGAAGTTGGTACTACAGAATAACCTAAACAACTGCAGAGCAATGATCAATGCCACAATGCCGGTCAAACATGCGGTTCCTGAACTCATCAAAGAGAGCTTATGACATGTGTTTATATAAACTAGTGTATGTAACTGTACATAATTAGCCATTAATACTCGAGAGTGGGTTTTATTTTGTAGCAGTCACATAAACTACTAATGGTCATGTATTCCCGGAACATCTAAAATACTTTAATAATATTCCAAAAATATATTTATTAAGGCTGACATTTAATTAGCTGACCATATTTTGGCAAATGATAATTCCCATCATTATGAATATTTTCCCCCACCAACCATATGGTCGCAAATGAATTTTTTTTTGGTATCCTAGTGTGGGGCCAGACGCAATTTTTGTGTCTGTATGTAAATGTTTATGTTAATGTTATGTTATGTATTGACCGCCCGGAGGTTTTAGGTTTCATACTCTTTAGAGCACGATGTTTCAGATGAAGGTTTAAGTTTTTGAAGTTATTCCTGTCTTAATTATATAATAGAATAGAATATTGATGTGATCATTCACAGTATACTTAAAGTAGTATATTATGTTTTATATTTACGGTGTGTTCAAATTCCGAAGACGTTAATTAACTTTATGCGAAGTGAGTGGGAAAATGAAAATTTATTTATTAATTAGTCGAGTATCTTGTACAAGAAGAGCGCAAATAATATTGTTTCTCAGTACTAATATACTATGAAGTAAATTTTATCTCATTTATTGTGATGAAAGGTCACCAAAGGTTAATAAAAAAGTTATTTGGTATTTAAACTTCAATTTGCTTTAGAGTTTCGTCGTATGATACTGAATTACCAAATTCTAGAAAAGTTTGAGACAAAATGTATTGTTATACAGTTCAATTATTTATTGAGTTCAGGCTTTCTAAATTGTTTCTGAAATTCGAATTACTCATCTCTCTCTTCTCTTGAACCAAATAATTTTTAATTATAGTGAAGGACCATGCAAGTGTCCTATTAACTTTCTGGCAGGTACTTGTAAATTCGATTTCATAGATTTTGATTTTTTAAGGGGTCGCGATTTCGGACCTTGTGCCATGGTAATAAAATTTAAATCTATAACGGGATTTTGGGTACGAGTTTGCTCGAGTGAATAACATAATGATATTTTATCAGAACTTAGAGGTTTTTTAAAATGTTTGGGAAAGGCACGGTAAAAACCGTCAAAGGCGAGTCGAACCCGTGCATGAAGGGTTCCGTACCATCGTACAATGGTAGGGATGGTGTGGAGTGAATAGTTTGGATTTTACATAGCAAAATGTTGTCTACAAAGTTATTGGTGCGGCTACTTTCAAACTCCATGCACGTAACCTGGTGCATTAATAAGTTTGTATGTGGTATTGAAATAATTTTTGTATGGGAGCTCCCTTAAATATTTATTTTATTCTGTTTTTTATATTTGTTGTTATAGCGGCAAAAGAAATACATCATCTGTGAAAATTTCAACAGTCTAACTATCACGGTCCATGTGATACAGCCTGGTGACAGACGGACAGACAGACAGACAGACAGCCGAGTCTTAGTAATAGGGTCCCGTTTGTACCCTTTGGGTACGGAACCCTAAAAATAATATTGAAGTGAAAAAAGTTGTTATGTCAGGAATTATTGTATGAAACCATTAAAAGTGGGCAATGAAAGGAAAGTTGGCTTGAAAGCTCTAATTCATACCATAAAAAGTGTTCTTACTGCTTTCTATACAGGCTGTCCAATAATTCATGTCCCACAGCCATACCAAAGGTAGATCTGCCTTAGTTGCATCAAATAAGCCTGACATTATTTCAGTGAATTTTGCATGCAATTTGTGATATCGTTGGTTCAAATGCTTTATTGAAATACCCCATTTATTCACTGTTAGTGCCAGCTAATATGGGGAATTGGAATAAAACCTTTAAGCCAACGATATCTCGAATTGCATGCAACTTTTACTGAAGGCATGAGACTTAATTGATGCATCTAAGGCAGGCCTTCTTTCGACGTTGGAAGGCAACTTGACTTATGGGATACCCTGATTATTCCTTCGGAACTCATCGTACATTTGTTCGTACGCTTCGAACTTCGCCGGTTTTTGGTATTGTCACGATGCTGTCATAAAGTTCTAAAGCTCCAAATTAAAACAGCAGTTTTCTGTTTGACATCTTATTCAAGTAACAATAAGTCATAAACCAACTCACCTGTCCATAACGACTTTCTTTACTTCGAAGAGTCATAAAATATCCGTTAATTTTCAATTCAGGCTCTAGTGGCATAAAAAGACCATTTAGACGGAGAGAGTTACTCGCACGATTGAGGCGAGAATATCACGTCATGCTCTCATCGTACGATAATCGCAAGGTCATTTTTGCAGGTTGGCCAAAAACAAAACTCGCCCCAAGTATGCGAGTATATTACGAGTTTTTTTATTTTCCTGTCAGATGTCGATAAAACAACATAAACACATACAAACAGACGCATGCATTATTTGTGGCCCCACACTAAGATAGCCTGTGTCGTGGGTACCAGAGACAGTGACGTCACATACATAATATAAACATCCAAGAATTGGAGTATTTTTTTTCTTTGCCCCCAATCGGGATTGAACCCGGGACCTCTCGCGTGATAGGCAGAACAACAATCGCTGCGTCACAGAGGTCGGGTTATTGCAACGGGTACACTCTTGGTGACCTAAGATTACGAGCATTTGATTATCACATACTCCTAGCGCAAACCCATAACATCAGCGTTTCGTACCTAGCTGTGATTAACAACTTATCGCCCTTTTATTAAGAAATAAGTAAACTCTCTCCGTATCTTTATAAGGTCTTTCCAGAGTACATCGACGACGACGACGACCTGAATGGCCGAGTCGGCAGTGACCCTGCCTACGAAGCCAAGGGTCCCGGGTTCGGGTCCCGGCAGGGGCAAATATTTGTTTGATGAGAACGGATGTTTGTACCCTAGTCATGGTTGTTTATCTATCTAAGTATTAATATTTATCTATATAAGTATGTTTATCGTTGTCTAGTACCCAAGATACAGGGAATCCTAGTTTGGGGCTAGATCAATGTGTGTAAATAGTGTCCAAGGTATTATTATTATCAGATAACTCGTACAGCGTCCAATAGACATCTACACTCGTGACTATACAGTCCAATTCTCTCGCCAACCGCTCTCTCAGTCTAAATGAGCCTTAAAAGCCGTTTCCTGAAGCATTGTTTCAGAAAGGCAGAGAAGACAATTCAATATAGTCCCGACATTATGGAGCATCCTCCGCGAAGGGAAACTAATTACCTGCGTTGCAGACAATTCTATAAGTTGAGTTCCATTGGTTCACTCAGCCGACAGATAGGAATAGGTTTACTTAGTTAGGTTTGCTAGATTTCTGCCATTTGCCTTACAACATTTTCTAGACTTAGCTATAGCTGTAATGTTAACCTAAGAAATAATCACAGACTATGTGCGCCCCGATTTGGACTCGCGAAGGTTAGCAATTCTTTCAAGGGTCAGTGCATTCTCTACTATAATAAGATACCTTTGGAGATTTTGAAATTGCCATTTGAGCAATTTAAAAAGCATGTTAAAGCGACTTTGTCGAAAAAGGGATATTACAATGTTCAAGATTACTTAAATGACAGGACTGTATATGGTTAATCTAGCTCAACACAGACCTTGCTGTTAATAATTTTATTATTAGTTATTCCTGCTTATTAATCATAATAATTAAATTTTTCATATTGGTATTAGTTAAGCACAACCTATTTTTAAAATAGATCTAAAAATCAATCTGTGGGAGTTTCTACGCCCTTCTTCTCCCACAGTGGTCCAATTTAGCGAAGAGGCAAAAAAATACGTTTGCTAAGTATATGTAAATATCTAGAGTAATAAAGTACTTTGACTTTGACTTTGCCAATGGAAATAGCGGCGTTGCTCCCAATAAGGCTTTATTCCCGTTTGGCTCAGCCAATGAGCGGCCGACTGCTACATATCCTTACGAATTTGATAAATCGCTAGTTAGCGTCGGTGTCGATTAGGCAAATTCTGAAAACCAAACAGTCGGTCGCTCACTGTCCGAAGTAGCGAGAAAAACCGGCCAAGTGCAATTCGGACTTGTACAAGTAGGGTTTCCTTACCATCGTCCAATAAATGGTATCTTATACGGAGATCCACTTTTTTAATTGCTTAGCGGAAACAGAAATACACATTCCCTGCAAATTGCAACTCTCTACTTACTACGGTTATTGAGATAGAGTCCGCTGACGTACAGACAGATGTAGTGGAGGCTTTGTAATAGGGTCCCGTTTGGCACCCTCCGGGTCTTCTTCTTCGGGTGCCATCTCCTATCGGAGGTTGGCGACCATTACGGCGATCTTCTCACGGGATACTGCCGCTCGGAAAAGGGATGTTGTGTTCATCCCGAACCACTCTCTCAGATTTTGGAGCCAGGATGTACGTGGGCGACCAGGTCTTCTGCGTCCTTGGATCTTGCCTTGTATGATCAATTGGAGCAGGTTATATTTGTCGTTGCGCATGATATGTCCGAAATATGTTAGTTTCCTGCTTTTTATAACTCGTATGAGCTCTACTCCTTTTTGCATTTTGTCTAAAACAGCAACATTGGTAATTTTATCCGTCCATGATATCTTCAGCATTCTTCTGTACAGCCACATTTCAAATGCTTCCGATCTTTTGCACATTGCTTGGGTTAGTGTCCATGCTTCAGCACCGTACAGAAGGACTGAAAATATGTAGCATCTGACTAGATGACACCTTGTGGATAATTTGATGTTGCGGTTGCAAAGAATATGGCTCATCTTAGTGAGCGCACTTCGGGCCTGTTCGATTCTACATTTAACTTCCGTTCTATGATCTTCTTGTTCATTTACTATACATCCCAAGTATTTGTAGGAATGAACTCTTTCCAACGGACGATCTTTAACGTGGAGAGCAGCAGTTGTAGGTGAAGGACGCCCAACAATCATGTATTTCGTTTTCTTTGTGTTGATATTCACAATATGTACACACTTTAGGTTTCCGTACCCTCCGGATACGGAACTCTAAAGTGTGTACAAGTGTGCCTCTGCCGTCCCAAATAGTTCAAGGCGTTAAGCTATGTTTATTCGTTTTGATAAACTCTTTCCTGCCTTACCCACCTCTACGGATGTTTTCGAAGCGGCACAGGCTTGTTTGAGCGGAAATCTCTATAAGGGGGCTTATACGGAAGTCGCTTTCACGGTGTTGTTCTAAAGAATGTGGGGTTCCACACGTAAATGTTATGGTAAAGCCCACGCGTGGTTATGAATTAAATGTCCATAAATAGTGACACATTTTAACGGTAATGGAAACTTCGATTTTCACGTGCAAATACCTGTGCACTAAGGCAGGGCGACCCATAAATGAAACGTTATCGAAGAAGCCTAATTTGACTTCAGTCAAATTTGAATAATTTTCTAGATACTGTGTCACAACTGTTGTGTAGCTGAGGCTGACAGCCATAATAGAGACACAAAATGGCGCCCACGTTTAACTAAATAAGGCCAGTGGATGTGTTTACATCCTAACATAAACCTAACATAACCATTCACATACAGGCTTACAATGTAAAACTGCAAATAAAGAACCAACTCGTTCAGACAGTGGAACACGCCTGGATATGCAAACAATGTTCAAATAAGTAAACAAAAACATTTACTTACAGGCACGTACATTGCTCCTGGCCTCATACTAGGATACTCTATGTCATGGGAATAGGAAACAGCGACGTCACACACATATAAACAGTCAAGACTTGGGGTTTATTTTCTTTATCCCGAGCCGGGGATCGAATCTGGGACCTCTCGGCTTTCCTCATACGGGGTACCAAAGACAATTCTGAAAATTCTGCCCACGTGATTATAAGATATAAATCTAGATTAAACCACTTAGAACCACCTATCCATATAAGCGTCATATCTATATAAGCACAATATTTTGCGACGGTGAAATGTATAGGACTCATATATCATACTTTACACGCGAGTGATATCCTAGTGATCGTACAACAAGACAATTTATTGAAAAAATATATCTATTGAATCTACAAGATATTCTGAATCAGAATTGGACGTTGATTATGATTTAGTTTAGGCTGTGGACCTTTATTACAAGTTAAAAAAACGTGTAACATTCCTTTTGTTTTATTTAATTGAAACATTCAGTTACATATAGTCGAAACATCGATAATTATATCGACCTATTCTCAGTTCTAGTCATGTCATTCTGACAGCTGTCACTGCTGTCATGCTATATCTTACAGAGTGTAGTTCTTCACTTTACAAGCAGCTGTAAGTAAAAGTTAAGTCTAACTCTTAAAAGTCTAATTGTTCACGGCAGGCGGTAATAAATTGTCGTTAAAGTGAAAAGCGCAAAGGGCGGGAGCGGTCACAATGACCGTCAAGTAATTACCACCTTCATACAGTGCTCCGTGAAGAGAGGCCATTATAAGAGCTAAGCAATGCTGCGCGGATACCTAGATCGCAAACTCTAAGGGAGACGAGATGTGAACCGATGCATACATATACACATATTCTCACGCCTATTGCCGGTAGACCCGGTAGGCAGAGACTAAAGACCTCCACCCGCTACGATTCTGGCATACATCTCTGACATACATGAGTCTTTTCATGCAAGTCTTTATAGGACCTCCTTGGGCATCCTCTTTTCACACACGCTGTTTAAATCCGCGAACCGATAGGTTATAATTTAATATTAGAACTTTTATTTTAGCCACGAAACTAAAGACGTGGAACTATCTAGCTTATTGTCTGATGGAGTAAATTTACATAACATTTACATACAGGTACACATACATACATTGCATCTGGCCCCAGGATACCCTGTGTCGTGGATACTAGAAACAGCGACTTCACACATATAAACATCCAAGACCTTGTCTTTTCCCCTTTATCCCCGGGGAGCAAACCCGGGACCTCTCGCGCGACGCGCGTATGCAGAAAGGACAGCCGTAAAGGTTAAGGCTAAAAAATATTACGTATACGTAATATTTACGTAAAAATATTAAATATAAAAAATATTAATATAATTACGATTTCCAGTTGCAAAAAGATTGCTATATATCATAAGACGTCTTATGATATTTTGTAAGATATTTTATGCACACAGCCATTATTGAAGCTCTGGCTTAAAAGCACGACAAATCCGACGAAAGAGTTGGATAAGTGGTCAAGGAAGAAGGAGCCTCGTTTTTCGCGTTCACACTTTTTTGTTCTCAAAGAACATTGGCTGAATTTTTCACAAAATTGTTCAGTAGGAACCATCTGAAGACTGTAACGAGTTTAAGACGCTGATTACATAATATGGGGTGCTGTTTTCATGTGTTTTTCAGGAAATACTGGGCAAATCCTAATTAATTTCTGGTATATATAATTTGACTATATAATCTAGAGATTATTAATTGGAAAACATGTTTGGATAAAATTTTCTCGATAGAAAATAAATACAAAGTCAACCCTTTTTTATGGTTTTATCCTATTACACCGCAGTAGTAAGTGAATATGACTGTGTGATAATTGCAATGTATGAACAATTGTTATTTCTAACCATTTTCAATTTGAAAGTTAATTCCCTGAAATAGTTTATTTTTGATGTTTTTTTTTACGTTTTGGCGCTTACGTTGTTTTAGATTAGTCGCGAGTGCATTATTGGCATCCCGCTTTTTCTTATTCGCGAGTAATTATTGCATCTCACTTCCACTCGACAGCGCATTTTTATTCCATCATCGCCTTAAAATAAATCAGGGTTTCCGCGAGTTAGTTAACCCCGGGCGAAGATTCGATAGAGTCACAGTTATCGAGAGATAGTTTGAGGGGCGTGGCACGTGCGAACAAATGTAGCTCCGACAGGTTAGATACTAAAAATTCTCGGTAGTCACCGGGCGACCGCAGTGACGAATTCATTTCCGTTGTTTTTCGAAAATGCCGACCTGTGCAATACTCACGTGCAAAAATAGAAGCGAGATTGCGAACTCCAAGAACGCCGGTGTCACATATCACTTGTAGGTCTCATTACAACTATTATTTCTTCTTAAAACACAAGAAATAAACATTATTACGAAAATAAATCATTCGCGGAAAATTCGTCACGAATTGACATTAAAGTGACAATGTCATGTTGTTCTCGCTAAGTTTACTATACATTGCTTGTTTTGTATCTTAATTTCACTACTTATTGACAAGCTAACATGCAATGAATATTTCACACTTATCTAAGTACGAAAGCAAAGATGCATCGTGATACGGAGGCGAACTGTTACACGCACACAGAGACGACATATAGTGATGGGGATAGTGATAGGAGAATTATGTTTTTGAATCGATAGATTTTATCATTCTGCAATTACTAATATAGTTAATGTAATAATATAGTTATTTTATTGCTCAAAATACGTAAGTTTATTGTTAGTTATTCCAATGATTGCCAAACAGGCAGTTTAGATTTTAAGTTTGTTTAAAACCTCGCCCGACAAAGGATAATAAGGTGTTATAAGTATGGATCGGAAATTCTGATGCTTCCAGTCAGGTCCGAAGAGTTCACAGTTATTCTACCTTCAGAAACCTCTTTGCCTCTCTTTCTAGCTGTAAGGATTCTGTTGAAAAAAAGAAGAGAGGCAAAGGGGTCTCGTATGTCGTATGTCGTATAAATATGTCGTATTTACAAACAATTTTCTATTTTATTTAAATAGAACCCGGCATGTATACGACTGTCTATACCAGTGTCTATAAACTATAATCGATCGATGATACACGCTGTCCTTGCATTGTCCCAACACTAGCTCGGCTAGCTAGTATACCTGCGATAGTGTGGGTGTGTTCGGACGATAGGTGCGTCACTTTGCTTTGACCAATAAAAGCGGAGGGATTGTTGTACGAGTGGTGTAAATGTATGCGTGTTCTTAGTTTTCGGCGACACTGGTTCCGATATAAGCTTAGCGCAAAGGGCCTATCTCTCGATATCTGTGGATAGAATCGATAAGGAAATTTGCGCTTTTTAAAGTCGTTGGAGCTTTTGATTGGTTTCCTGTTGGTCTCGATAACATAATATAACACAGCGCCATTTCCCGTTAGGGATGGCAGAGGCACAGTTAAAATATATTTATATATACACAGTCAGGTCATAAAATCTGTCACACAATAAAAACTTTTGAATTTAGAACGCTGGCCACAAAAAAGTTTATTGAATTCGAATTTCGAATTTTTCATGAAAATAAAAATGTGTACTGTTTAGAATTTTCCTCATTTTTAAATATGGAGTAGACACTTAAAGAAGACCGTGTCGCAGTTATTGCGTTGCATCGTTGCGGTTACGCACCAAATCAGATTTTCGACTTACTGAAAAAATTGAATATAACCAAAAGATTCGTTTATCGTACCATAAAACGATACAATGAAGACTCTAGTGTAGATGACAGGTCAAGAAGTGGTCGCCCTCGCTCTGTTAGGACTCCAGCAGTGATAAAAGCTGTGAAGGCGCGAATTCAAATAAATCCCATACGTAAGCAGAAACTGTTGGCCCTTCAGATGGGGGTTAAGCAGGACCACGGTGAAAAGGGTGTTAAATAAGACTTAGGGCTTAGGGCATATCGAAGAAAAACAGGACATCGTTTGGACGCTCGTTTAATGGACCTGAGACTGAAGAGATGCCGCGCTTTGTTGAAGCGGTACGCGGGAAAAAAGCATCGGGAAATTCTTTTTTCGGATGAAAAAATTTTCACCGTGGAGGAGAGCTACAACAAATAAAATGATAAGGTGTACGCACACAGCAGTGAAGAAGCGAGCAACCGTATTCCGCGTGTCCAACGAGGTCATTTTCCATCCTCGCTCATGGTTTGGTTGGGAGTCTCTTATTGGGGCTTAACTGAGGTACATTTTTGTGAGAAAGGCGTAAAAACGAATGCAGTTGTGTATCAAAATACAGTCCTCAAGAACCTTGTGGAACCTGTTTCTCATACCATGTTTAATAACAGGCACTGGGTATTCCAACAAGATTCTGCGCCAGCTCATAGAGCGAAAAGCACACAAGACTGGCTGGCGGCGCGTGAAATCGACTTCATCCGGCACGAAGACTGGCCCTCCTCCAGTCCAGATTTGAGTCCGTTAGATTACAAGATATGGCAACACTTGGAGGAAAAGGCCTGCTCAAAGCCTCATCCTGATTTGGAGTCACTCAAGGCATCCTTGATTAAGGCAGCCGCCGATATTGACATGGACATGACATGTCTATGTACCTATTACTAAATGTACCAACCGAGTATAAAATCAAATAGAGAGACATTGACTGAGCATGAAGAGGCAAGCCTTTTATTTCATCTCCCGACGGTTATCACCCTGTTGGCAAAATATGTATATCTTATTGAAATACTCCATTTTAATTGGCAGGGGGCTATATTTGAAGGGGTATGAAGGTTTACTTGTAAGATCTATCCTCAATCCTCAATCACTTCTTATTCTTAAACTTAAATCGACGTCAAACCCAACGCACTTACCCTCAGTTTCCGAAAGAGTGGTCAAATGTAACAAGCGATTAATCAATGATTAATTCACAATAGCTCTACCTGATTGGCTGAAATGCTTTTAACAAGTGTTTAACAAGTTGTCACAGCTAATTTTCTTTTCGGAAATCGGGTGTTAGTGTCAAAGTTTCGTTTCAAATGTGAAAGTCGGTAAACTTTAACATTTCCACTGTTTTCCATCATTAAGAATATTAAAATATCCATTCTAATGTGGATTTTACATTGTGCTCTGAAGATATACTATTAGTGGTATGTTTGCGGCAAACTCTCATTCAGCGAGCTGTTTGCTAAGTTATGTCAACAATGTAAAGTTTACCAACAGAGCAAAACTTTTTTTTTCTTGTGTAATTAAACCTCAATTCTAGTTGTATTTATAAGAATAATCATAAATATTCGTTTGACTATAAATATTTTATACGAGAGAAGTGTATTTGATGCAAACTGGTCGATTGTTTTTCAGTTAAAGTCTGAATTCTGTAATTTTTATTCTCGGTTCGGAGTGATTTGGTTCTACTTACTGTGTATTCTAAGCGAAAACATAACACCTGGAATCTAATTTCAACCAAGTAAATGACGTAAGTAGCACACATTTCGAATCCGGCTTAGCTGACATAACCTCAATTGGCTGACAATTATCCTACCTAGTTAGAAGTTTGTTGACACTCCTACATACCTTATACCACTTATTAATTTCTATAATGGACATCCGTATTCACATCCGTAAAGCACGCTAGGTAGAATACCAGCTAAAACTGGCATTAGAAGAATTAAAACTATCTAGGGAATCGTGTAGCCAGTTGACTTATGAACGGGATGACAATGAAAAGATATTGCTAGAAGCATTAGGTAATAATACTCAATTTAAAACCGAGCTGTCTACGTTACACTCCCAATATGAAAATGTACTTGAATAAAAAAATGATAATTTACAAATGATAATTCATGAATATGCTTATCTATCCTAGAGAGGGAGCTGTGTGATGCCCACAATCAAATCACACAATAAGAAGAGGAGTCTCATGGTTTATCAGCACTAAAAACCCAAAAATTATTTGAGGAATTGATGTTAGCGGATAATTTGGTCGGCCAAGTTTCTGTTGCACGTAGAGGTGTCTCAAGTTCAGTGACTGATTTGACTCATGAGGCCTCAGTGGTGGCCTCACGATATGTTAAAATTTAAAAACACAACACTAAAAAATCAAAAAGTTAAGGGGATACCTCGTCCATGCAAAGGTCCCCGTTACTCCAGGCGGAAAGACCCGCAGTGTGAGAGGGACGGAATCGGGAAAAAAATACACAACGTAGAGCCAAACCACAGAAAAATTGTTTAAAAATAAACTGAGCTATTTTGTTTAAAAAAAATGAAGGAAAATTTACGAATATATAATAACCAAATTTTGAACGCAGTTCCACAATGAAATTAGTTAGGATTTCAGAATTACAGGAAAAAATAAAACAAGTCTTTTCGTAATTGAATTATTTCAAGAAAATTTTATCCAATCGCGTTTTTCTTAGGTGATAATCTTAATGAAATATACGTAATAATAAACGTTTACCCAAAAATCAAATCTTCATGGTGAAGTAAATCGATTTAAAAAAAGCCCCATTTTTATCCTATCACCTTAAAATCCCAAAAAAATCTCAATAGGTGTTTAAATAATAAGAATAACATTGAAATTTTGGAAAAATTTAAAATGTGTATTGTTAAAAATTAATACAACAGAGTAGAGGTAGAAATTAATACAACACAATATGAGAAAGATCTGCAAAATCTTAAGTCAGAACTAGCCGGTGTCAATGACTGCTTGAGATCAATTACTGCCCGCAATGAAAAATCTCAAGATGCCATTAGGGAGTACTCTCTGGCCATGGATGAGCTGCTTAAACTGTCTCATAGTAATCAGGAACGCTATAACTATTTAGTGGCCAATCATTTGTGTGACTGTCTACGTTCTGTGCCACAGCCGGAGAGACCAGCTTTACCCATGAGCCCTGAAATAAGTATCTGACCCAAAAGTTCAGGTTCGCACAAAAACATCACAAGCTGTGATGTTTTGTGATGAAATTGGAAGAAACTTAGGCACATTATTATAATAAATATTATTAGAATAAGTTGGGATACTCAGTCATAAATAACTGTTTATCAAACTCCAGTTTTCATATTTTAAATTTTATTATGTATATTCCCAGGATATTGTCAATACCTTTAGATTACTTAACTTAAAAAATACTGGAGACCATCATTGGAAATCATCACTGGAAATCAGTCAAAGTCATTGGTTCAGTTAAACTAGTTATAGCCCCACACCTAGCTTATATATTCAATAAATGTGTTGACTATGGAGCTTTCCCAGACCTCATGAAACACAGTAAACGGATACCTCTGTTCAAGTCGGGAGACAAGGGTGATCCTTCAAATTTTTGACTAATATGTACTGTAACATTAGCACTAAGTAAAATATTTGAATAGATTACACTCAATCAAATGTTTTCACACTTCAACCGCAAAACAACTATACGACAAATAATACGATATCACTAGGGTAAATTGACTACGGATGCAGATATTATCCTTATTTCTCATATTTATTCTGAGTGGGAGGCTGCAGAGACTAATTTTGGTGTTTTTTTGCGATATTTTAAAGGCATTTGATTGTGTTGATCATGATACGCTTCTCATTAAAAAACATTATGAAATAAAGCGATAGATTTACTTAGATCGTGCCTAAGCAACATAACTCAAAAGGCAGAAGTCAAAGCCGTTAAATCTGATGGATCCGGAGTAAAAATTGGCGTTCCACAAGGTTCCATGTTAGGCCCTTTCTTATTCCTGGTATATAACGGTCTGCCTTTTATGGTAGAGAAATTGACAGACATATTGTTTGCTGATGATACTTCACTAGTCTTCAAAATTTAGAGACAAAGAAGATCTTGATGATGTTAATGTCTTTAACCTTGAATTGGTTCACAGTTAGTAATGTTAATAACGTATTATTAAACGCTGTTAAAACCAAGTATATCAAACTCTAACTTCCAAATGTTAAGTGTTAGACAACAACACGTTACAATTAGTAAATGTAACAAATTTTCTTTGTATAACCATTGATAGCAACTTGCAGTGGGGACCCCTCCTAGTTAAATTAGCTGGTAAATAAAGTTCTGTGGCTTACATTGTTAGGAACATTAGATAAAACACGAATGTAGCTACATCTAGGCTAGCATATTTTAGTTACTTTCATAGTGTCATATCCTGTGGTATCTTTATACTTTATATTTTATTGCACAAAAACAAAAGATACAGATACTTCAAAATGGAAACTAGGTGTACAAAGGCGAGCTTATCTCTAAAAAGAGATTTCTTCCAGAAAACCTAATACGGACAGAATACATGAAATAACAGGTAGACCTATGTGCACAACGTTAAAAATATTAAAATAATAAACTGATTACTAATATGTACATAAATACATAATATCAATACAAATAGACAAAATTATTCTACATATAAACCAAAACATATATACCTACATAAATCTAGTATGGAAGAGAAAGATAGTGTTCTTTTAAGCGAGTTTTAAAAATAGAAAGTGACGGGCTGTCTCTGATGGCGCTAGGAAGTTTGTTCCAGAGCCTGATAGCTCGTAGTCTGAACCCATTTTCATATGCGGCTGTATTGTGTTGCGGAGTTATAAGCAGTGACCGAGCGTGAGATCTCCGAGGCCTATCCGAGGACAAAAATTCAAAACGATCTCGTAAGAAGAAAGGATAGCGAGGATTAAATAAGATGTTATAGAGGCAGATGAGGATATGAGAATCCCGACGAAGACGGATAGGGAGCCACTTTAACTCCCTGCGATACTCCGAGACGTGGTCATACTTGCGCAGGCCGAAGACAAACCAAATTCCGAGGTTTTGAAGTCGCTCGAGTTTGTTCAGTTGCTCTTCATTCGCGCTCACCCAGCATACGTCAGCGTAATCGATCAGGGGAAGGAGAAGAGACTGGGCAAGCGTTATTTTTGTCTGACGGGGCAGGAAGTATTGTAGTCGTTTGAGGGAGTGGAAAGTGGCAAAGACTCGCCTACTGAACTCGCTGACATGCGCTGACCAGGAAAATTGGTTATCGAAGACAACTCCTAGATTTTTGGCCTTAGTACTATATGAGATTATAGTTCTATCATAGGTTATAGGGGCAATGGACAGATTCTGTAACAAGTTAAGGGAATCTTGTTGTGGGGGAAAGCAGCGGATATTCAAACAATTGAAATAAGTTTTCGAGCGATTTGTAATTTAAAACGCACATACACCTTAAGTAATATTTTTAAGGAAATTGATATACACAGTCAGGTCATAAGTTCTGTCACACAATAAAAACTTTTGAATTTAGAACGCTGGCCACAAAAAAGTTTATTGAATTCGAATTTCGAATTTTTCATGAAAATAAAAATGTGTACTTTTTAGAATTTTCCTCATTTTTAAATATGGAGTAGACACTTAAAGAAGACCGTGTCGCAGTTATTGCGTTGCATCGTTGCGGTTACGCGCCAATTCAGATTTTCGACTTACTGAAAAATTTGAATGTAACCAAAAGATTCGTTTATCGTACCATAAAATGATACAATAAAGACTCTTGTGTAGATGACAGGTCAAGAAGTGGTCGCCCTTGCTCTGTTAGGACTCCAGCAGTGATAAAAGCTGTGAAGGCGCGAATTCAAAGAAATCCCATACGTAAGCAGAAACTGTTGGCCCTTCAGATGGGGTTAAGCAGGACCACGGTGAAAAGGGTGTTAAATGAAGACTTAGGGCTTAGGGCATATCGAAGAAAAACAGGACATCGTTTGGACGCTCGTTTAATGGACCTGAGACTGAAGAGATGCCGCGCTTTGTTGAAGCGGTACGCGGGAAAAAAGCATCGGGAAATTCTTTTTTCGGATGAAAAAATTTTCACCGTGGAAGAGAGCTACAACAAACAAAATGATAAGGTGTACGCACACAGCAGTGAAGAAGCGAGCAAACGTATTCCGCGTGTCCAACGAGGTCATTTTCCATCCTCGCTCATTGTTTGGTTGGGAGTCTCTTATTGGGGCTTAACTGAGGTACATTTTTGTGAGAATGGCGTAAAAACGAATGCAGTTGTGTATCAAAATACAGTCCTCAAGAACCTTGTGGAACCTGTTTCTCATACCATGTTTAATAACAGGCACTGGGTATACCAACAAGATTCTGCGCCAGCTCATAGAGCGAAAAGCACACAAGACTGGCTGGCGACGCGTGAAATCGACTTCATCCGGCACGAAGACTGGCCCTCCTCCAGTCCAGATTTGAGTTCGTTAGATTACAAGATATGGCAACACTTGGAAGAAAAGGCCTGCTCAAAGCCTCATCCTGATTTGGAGTCACTCAAGGCATCCTTGATTAAGGCAGCCGCCGATATTGACATGGACCTCGTTCGTGCTGCGATAGACGACTGGCCGCGCAGAATAAAGGCCTGTATTCAAAATCGCGGGGGTCATTTTGAATAAACTTTATTACCATAAGAATCTATGTTTTATTAAGTTCATTTTGCTTTATAAATGTTTACATAAATAATAAACATGTCTAAATTATTTCATATTGCACATGTGACAGAACTTATGATCTGACTATGTACTAAATATAGCTACTCAATTTATTTTCGAAAATATAATGTATCTACGCAAGAACCTTACAACATTTTCCAAACTAAGCGATAGCTGCTGTAATGTTAAGAAAGAATCAAAGACTAGTTTAGAATCGCGAAGGTTAGCAATTATTTCAAGGGTCAGTGCACTCTCTACTACAACAAGATTACTCTGGAGATTTTGAAATTGCCATTTGAGCAATCTAAAAACCATGTAAAAACGACTTTGCCAAAAAAGGGATATAACAATTTTCAAGATTACTTAAATATCGGGACTGTACGGTGTTAATCTAACTCAACACAGACCTTGCAGTTAATAATTTCGTAATTATTTATTCTTGCTTATTAATATTATAATTAATATTGTAAGATTTGTATTACTGAAACAAAACCAATTTTTAAAAGAGATCTAATAATCAATCTGTGAGATTTTCTACGAGATTCTACTCCCACAGTCGTCCAATGCAGAGAAGAGGCAAGAAAGGAAGATTGCTAAGTATATGTAAATATCTATAGTAATAAAGTCATTTGATTGATGGATTGATTGACAACCTAAGACTTGTATTTTAATGAACATTTTTGCTGGATGGGGGCTGGATCGTATAATTCAGCGATGGCCTTAAAGGGATATTGAGAGAAACACCGTTTAAATATATAGATAAGTATATTTTTTGTTTTTACCAATAAACTGCAAACCTTCCCTTTTTTTCGGCAAACCATACTGACAGTACTCACTATATGTATAACACACTCTCAGGCAACCAACATAACAAAATCTATTCAGAAAAAAAGCTATACTACCAACTTTAAAAGGCCTTTTCCACACAGACCATCGAGCATAATAATTTAAATTTTAGGATACTGGCAGCGCCATCTATGCAGAAGAAATGTACTATTAGTTCACATATAAACTAATAGTACATTATCATACAAGTGTGGAAATTATCGCGCGTAAGGTAGCCAAGGGTGTAATAATCTATTCACACAAGTATCATACGACGTTTTTCAACTCACTTGCGAGGAAATAAATGGACGCAGCCAAACTTCTAATAATTTTATTTTAAATTCAGTGTTATTAGTAATTAAAAATTACAATTATCAAAGTTATACCTAATCGTTTTTATTGTCGTATTGGTAGTGATTTCTTCATTAACATTTTCTTGCGTAAAGGTCGGCGATAGTATATTATTTTCATATGAGTTTTCCACTGTAGGAAAGTTTCTTATCGCTAGTAATATGCGCTGTTGCGGCCCTGTATGCCTTGCTACAAAGAACCAATTTAGGAGCAGGTGTGTTGAAATAGTACATTACTGTCGCGGTCTGCAATAACTGCGTTGCTGGTCGCACTATCGGTGGCCGAAAGCGCAGCATAGCGCAACTCAAGGCCTACTCAACGCGATCAGAATTGCAGCCTTAGATGGACAAACTGGAATAAAAGCCGAGACCGAAGGTCGAGGCTTTTATAGCGCGGACATCAAAGGCTGCAATGGTGACCAAGGTTATAGGCCGAGAGCGTAGTTAAGCTAAACTCGAGGCCTTCATAGTGTGGCCAGCAGTGCAGTCATTGCAGACCTAGGCTTGTCTAGTAATAATTCGAGTAATTAAGTAAAACTCAATAATGGAGTAAATAAAACTCAAATAATGCGAGTAATTAAATAAAACCAGCTTATTATACCTAGTAATCATTTATTTAATAAAAATGACTATTTGGAAATGTAGAGTTACAAAAATTTAAGACTACAATTGTTTTGGCACATAACAAAATATTGGAAAGAAAATTGATAGTGACAAGAAGATCTCCCGCTCTTTTTTTATTTTTTTTTCACACATAACCAAATTCTGAATAAAACCTTTTTGCACTACCTTTTTTTCCATTTTTGAAACAAAGCTCGACAATTTTGGATTTTCACAGGAAATTGCCGAGTCTAAAACACGACAGTAATGGATTTTCAAAGGAAATTTCCGGCAACTTTTCTGGCTCTTCTAAGTAGCGCGGCAATGTCGACTTTGCTCAAAGTTTGTCAAAATAACGAGCATATTACTTGCTTTGTTTGAGTAAAGACTATTTACAGTTGTATTTGTCAAGTGAGGGTTATAAATTCACGATATTTTTCATCACGTTTACATCATCCATATTACTTAATGAGTAATTAATTACTTATGCTTATTATGAGATAAGTCTCATTGGTCAGCACCTGATTTGATCCCGCAGCTCCTGTATGCGTAGCGAACTTGAAGTTATTTCATGGATATTTTTGTACCGTTTTTCTACATGAAAGCCTTATGGCAAGCTTACGTAAACACTTTTAATTTAATGGAATTTTACGCGGCCAAGTTTAAAAGGCACCACCACACACACTGTTTGTCTATGTCACTGGATTATTTACCTTTTATCACGTGCCCGTTAAATGAGGTGACGCCTGAATTTTGCTGGAATTACGTGCTGGAATCGATACGTGTTCAATTACCGCGCTACAGTCTCTAAGCCGAATTTCACATTACCAAATGTAATTTTTATTTCAAAAATGTGATTCTAGGGGTATTGGGCATTTTTAACAGGCAGGTCGGAAAAAAAATGTACAATGGTGTAATAAGTACCTACTCGTGGAATTAAAATATGATAATAATAGTGTTTCATTTTCACACACGTTTGTTTCTCCAATATTTCACTAACTAAAAGAAGTTCTGGAAATTTGTTTTTTTCTAAATACCATTTTAGGTATTACGAAGCAGAGTAGCATGCCATAATAATACAAATAAAAATATATACGTATAAAGTAAATTAATATAAATATCTTATAATTTTAAATAAATAAGACAAATAAGTACTAACTTGTTATGTAATATATGTTAATACATAGCTAGTGTACCTAATGAAGGTCATGTGAAACTAAAAATACACTTTAAGATCTAATGTAAACCATGATACGCAAATAAGGATTCTTATTTGTTAAATAAAACTGTCATATTTGAGTGGTACGCCATAACGGGTAAGATCCTATTTCAAAAAACTTACTTTACCTAATGTACTAAAAACTTTACTTTACAACCTATAATACCTAACAACATAGAAGGGGTTAAAATACATATTTGATTTAGGGGTAGGTATGATGGTTAAAGGTATGAATTAAAAAACCATTAGTTCAAATGCTCACAGCCGGAAGGGCCCAGCCTTTTACTTGTCGAGAGACATGTCTCATGTCGCTACAATATGACGTCCCCTTCAACAGTAATGCCAGCTATGGGTTCGCGTTAGCACGGAAATAGCGGGCACTGCCTAGCTGCTACTGCGAAACGAATCATATATGGTAACCAGGGTAACGTTCGGGGCCGCTACCATGATACATCAAGCGGCAGTAACGAAATAAGTATGTATCGCTAACTCAATCACAGGAGTTGATAACCGCTATTAGCATCCTAACGCGTTATATACAACAGAAAGATGCAGTCATATTTTAGGAGGTTTTTAGCGACATCACTCCGAACCACTTTCACTAAGCAATCCTATTTAAGCAACTTTGTGGTTAATTTCTCCATACAAAACAGTTGACCGGCCCAAAATATAGAACATAAAGAACGCATTCACGTACTCCGATTAAAAAATATTATATTATTTTATTCAAATAAAACAAAAGAGGTAATTGAGCACGCAATGTTACGATAACAAGCAGCGCGTAGAATTACCTACTCTAAGTATATAAACAAACAATTGATATCATCTGTCAATCCTAGACAACCTGGAAGTGAAAACAATTTGGACGCATTAATTGCTGCTCCGTTGGACTTGAAAAACTAATAACACTTAAATTAATAAAGTTTTTGTGATGACTTCCCTGAAAATTCACACGATAACCTACTATGGCTGGATTAAGATATGCCCGTATTTAATTCACACGCAGTCTACAAAGGTCAGAGTTATTTTGATCAAATCTTTTCCATAACTATTGATGTCCTCAACAACCCTCGCTTTAACAACACCTTTCCTTTACATCCCTTCTGATATGTACATCTTTTTGTTCGCTTACCGCGATTAGCTATATTTTCTGTTGCGATTTTGCTCTAATTGGTATATAAATGTCCTGCATCATGGAGTGTAGGTCGTTCTTGACCTCTTGGGATAACATCAAATATCATATACTCATACAGATCTACTCATAGAGAGGTACAGTACATATATGCTCTGTACATGCATAGACAGAGCATACAAGTAGAGGCCAGACTCTCACAAGTTATTCAGAATGTTAACTATTTCAAACACCGTATATTTTGAGTTGACGGATGGTTTTGTCAATTCGCTGTAAAGCAACGGCCATGAGGCATTGCACTGTGAATTAATCGGGCGATATTTCAATGTCAGTCAGGTTCAAGGTTGACGCTTTATTAATGATGTGTTTAATGGATTTCAGAGTTCAGGCTTGTATACATTTACATACTGGTACATCAAACGTATTTCTGGATGGTCGAATGGATGTAGAATGATTCCTTATGAATAAATGTAGCCCATCCATGTACCCCGAGGTCCCGAGCCTTTACCCGGATTCGAGTAAGATTGTGCCATACTCCACCACCACCACCATACTCCAACCCTCCATCTCAGTGGAGATGGAGGGGTGTCTGGCTAGTGACCAACCCGACTTTCAGAAGTTTTGAAGCTGCCCTATTAGGACCTCTGACATAGTTTTACGAGTATCACCATCATTCATTACCAGTAGTGATAGTAGCCGACACCTTCATTAGGCTTCTAGCTCCTGACACACAGGTCACCCTCGTTTGGAAGTTAGGGCCATCTCAAAAATAAGGATGAAATATTATTATTCTTCTCGAAACAGTCTCGACCATATTTTGTTTAACCGGCTCGACCGTTTCCAATGTACAACTAAACCACGAGCGTTTCTAATTGGTTCCTTACTAAAGTCTCTTTACGGGTTAGTGTTATGTTAGCGGTAATTTACCGACTGTTACTGCGAACCGAATCATACATGGTAGCCATGGTAACGGTCGGTAACGATGAGGATATGATACGATAATATAATAAACAACAGTAATTTCGAATGTTGCACGCACTAAATAATTATCGCTAACCTAATCATGAGCGTAGAGTGGTAGACAGGGGTCAATGACGGCTATTCCAAACCTAACCTGAAAATAACTAATAAAGAAATAATAAAATAAATAGGTAGTAATATATTTTAAAACTTTAATAAAACTAGCAGTAATGTACCAATGATATTAGTCTACTCCGGGGGCTTACAGTCCTCCAAACTATTTGCATAACAAATTAGTTTTTAATACTTTGTCAGAGCCGAGATGCGACTCAATATTAATTAATAAAATACACCATTTGGGGATTATTAATTAATTCATATATTTGCGTGAAACGCCAAGTCACTTGACATAATTACTTAGCTTGATAAATGTTGATAATGTGTCATATACAATTAAATTCACCTTCATTCTATTCTATTTGTAAACTAAGGTTAAAAGAGTTCACATTTGTGGTGAACTCTACCCTCTGTCTTCTTCTTCTTTCAGTAAATAGCTAATTGGGTATCATTTCTGTTCAACATTTTAATATAGGCGTATAAATATTGTCTTTCTTTTCTCACTATGTGTTATTCTGTGATGTGAAAACCAGAAAAAGTTATGCAAAACAAACTAACACGTTGATATTGTTTCTCCTTCAGAATTGCACCCTCTAGATAAACCGAATATTCTTCAAAGAGACCAAATGAATGTTGAGTTCAAGAAGGTATCTTAATGTTTTGGAAATAGTCCAACAACCTTTCCAATTACAAAGATTGGAAAGATCAAGTTTTCAATCACTCGTGGATCTAGTCGGATTATATTATGTGGTCGGAAATAACAAAATACATGTTATGTATCACATCGCATCAAGTCATCTCAACCGCTGCTGGAAATGCCTCTCTTAACCAGTATCTCAATAGTGAGCCGTAACTATAACTTTTGCACGATACGTAACCAAAAATCATAGTGTCTACAAAATTCGCAAGCCATCATCAGCTCTTGTCATCCCACTGCTGGACATAGGCCTCTCCCAAAGCACGCCATTTGCTACGGTCACCTGCCAGTCTCGTTCACTGCTTTCCAGCCACCTTAACAATGTCATCTGACCATCGGGCCGGTGGTCTGCCCGCTGTTCTCTGCCCTGTTCGCGGCCGCCACTCTGTGGCTGCCTTGGTCCACCTTCCGTCCTCCCTTCTAACCAAGTGTCCCGCTCATTGCCGCTTTAGCCCCGTGATGCGCATACTCACGTCTGTGACTTTGGTAAGTCTGCGGATTTCAACGTTAGGCGTCAACGAGGCTGATGCCTAGCATGCCACTCTCCATAGCGACCTTTATGCGATTCTAATTTTGTGCATATTGGCTTTTGTGAGCGTCCATGTTTCGGCAACATAAGCGAGGATTGGCAGAACACATTGGTTGAATACCTTGCTCTTCAGGCATTGCGAGATTTGGGATTTTAGGACGTCTTCTAGTTTCCCGAAGGCAGCCCATCCTAGCTGGATTTGTCTAGTGATCTCCTTCGCCTGAGCACTTTGGCCAAAGGATAAGTTATATCCAAGATATGTGTATTGATCTACTGCCTCTATAGGGCAGTTACCTACGATAACATTAGGTACGTGCTCCGGATCGCTACACATGATCGTTTTCTTGGACATATTCATTCTAAGGCCAACCTTCAGGGATGCTTCATGAAGTTGTTTAAGCATGCTTTGGAGATCTTCAACTTCTTCAGCTAGGAGAATCAGATCGTTGGCGAAACGCAGGTGTGACAAGCGCGCACCGTCTATTTTGAGACCTCTTTCGCTCCAATCTAGTGTCTTCATTATTTCTTCTAACAAGTTTGTGAAGTTTGGGCGATAGAGTATCCCCCTGGCGCACGCCCCGGTCAATGGGCACCGGTTCGGTCAAAGCGTGCATACGCACCTGCATCGTGGCGGTCCTGTACAGCTTCCGGTGGATATCCACATATATTTTGTCAACATCGCAACGATGGAGAGAATGAAACACGGCCCAGTGCTCGACACAGTCGAAAGCCTTTTCATAGTCGACAAAGACGAAGCATAGGGGCCGGTTGTATACGTTGCATTTCCTATTTCAATTACTAGCAACATACATATTTTCCAAAATAACGTCACGTTTTGGCGTACCTACACAAGCGTAATTGGCGTCAACGTATCTTTATACAATTTAGTCACGTAATTTTCATGTCGTGTCTAAGTCAGAACATAAAATCAGCCGCGTAACATCGGCTGCTTGACCGTAAGTATGTGGTCCGTAGTTGCGTATCCACTCCGGAAGCCAGCTTGTTCTACAGGTTGGTACTCGTCCAGGACTCGAGTCAGCCTGCTGCAGAGGACCTTTGCGAACAGCTTATAAAATTGAGAGAGGAGACTGATGGGGCGATAATTTGACAGTTTCGCTTGGTCACCCTTCTTATGTAGAATCGTTAATACGGCATTGTTCCACGATTTCAGAGTGATTCCTTCACTGAGCACTTTGTTGAAGAGTTTTGTCAACACTTTAAGTACGCTGGGACCTCCCGCCTGCAGCATCTCCACGTACACACCGTCCCCTTCAGATGCTTCCCACGTTTCATTCCGCTCAGAGCAAAACCCACTTCATCTTCTATGACAAATTTCCAAATTCCAAATTACAAATGTCTTTATCACTGTAGATATTTACATATACTTAGCAATCGTCATTTTTTGCCACTTCTCTACATTGGACAACTGTGGGAGAAGAAGGGCGTAGAAACTCCCACAGATTGATTTTTAAATCTCTTTTAAAAAATATACAAAATATAATATTTAGTCATTATCATAATCAATAAGCAGGAATAAATAATTACAAAATTATTAACAGCAAGGTCTGTGTTGAGCCAGATTAATCCCATACAGACCCATAATTTAAGTAATCTTGAACATTGTAATATCCCTTTTTCGACAAAGTCGCTTTAACATGGATTTAAATTGCTCAAATGGCAATTTCAAAATCTCCAGAGGTATGTTGTTGTAGTAGAGAATGCATTGACCCTTGAAAGAATTGCTAACCTTCGCGAGTCTAAACCGGGACGCAAGTAGAATATGATTATTTCTTAGGTTAACATTACAGCTATCGCTAAGTTTGGGAAATTTTGTAAGGTTCTTGCGTACGTACATTATATTTTAGAAAATAAATTGACTAGCTACAGTTAGTATGTCAATTTTTTTAAAAAGCTGTCTTAAGGAGTCTGTGCGTTTTAAATTATAAATTGCTCGAATAACTCTTTTCTGTAAAATAAAAATAGTTTGAATATCCGCTGCTTTCCCCCACAACAAGATACCATAGGACATGACACTATGAAAGTAACTAAAATATACTAGCCTAGATGTAGCCACATCCGTGTTTTGTCTGATGTTCCTAACAGCGTAAGCCGCAGAACTTAATTTACCAGCCAATTTTTCTATGTGGGGTCCCCACTGCAATTTGTTATCAATGGTTATTCCAAGAAACTTCGTGTCATTTACTAATTCTAACGAATTGCTGTCCAACACTCATTGTCAACAACACGTATTGATCCCAACTTGCCTGACATTTGGAAATGAGAATTTGATACATTTGGTTTTACCAGCATTTAACAATAAATTGTTAACTGTGAACCATTTCAAGGTTAAAGATAATACTCTATTGACATCATCAAAATCTTCTTTTTGTCTTTCAATTTTGAAGACCAGTGAAGTATCATCAGCAAACAACACTATGTTAGTCAATTTCTCCACCATAAAAGGCAGATCGTTAATATATACCAGAAATAAGAAAGGGCCTAATATGGAACCTTGTGGAACGCCAATTTTTACCCCCGATCCATCAGATTTAACGCCGTTGACTTCTGCCTTTTGAATTCTATTGCTTAGGTATGATCTTAGTAGATCCAACGCTTTATTTCTAACTTCGTAATGATTTAATTTCATTAGTAACGTGTCATGATCAACACAATCAAATGCCTTCGACAGATCGCAAAAAACACCGATAGCATCCTGTGCGGCTTCCCATGCAGAATAAATATGAGATATAAGGGTAATACCTGCATCCGTTGTCGATTTACCCCTAGTGAAACCGTATTGCTTGGCGTGGAGTTGTTTTGTACGGTTGAAGTGTGAGAGCATTTGATTGAGTATAATCTTTTCAAAAAATTTACTTAGTGCTGGAAGAACCGATATTGGTCTGAAATTTGACGGATCACCCTTGTCTCCCGACTTGAACAGAGGTATAAGTTTACTGTGTTTTATGAGGTCTGGGAAAGCTCCATCATCAACACATTTATTAAATATATAAGCTAGATGTGGGGCTATAACAAGTATTATTGAACCAAAAACTTTGACTGACATACCCCACAGGTCTTCAGTATTTTTTAAGTTAAGTAATCTATACGTTTTGACAATATCCTGGGGACATACATGATAAAATTTAAAATCTACATTACTGATGCCAGAGCTGTTTTTTAACAAAACCTCTGCTTCATATGGAGATGAATTTAGACGCTCTGTTGTGAGTAAGGGTGCATTGGTGAAGAATGTTTCAAAAGCTCGAGCTACCTCAGCGTTGGATTTAACAACATCATCACCTATCTTTAAGCAGAAATAATTATCCCTTGGTATAACTTTGCCAGTTTCACGGTTTATGATTTGCCAAACCGTTGTCATTCTATTATTTGAGTTTTGTATTTTTCTATTTATGTGTAAAGTTTTTGCAGTTCTACAAACCAACTTGGATGTTTTGGAATATTTTTTAACATAGTCATGAAATTTTATATCAAAGTTATAGGTTTTTTTGTTCATAAAGATCATACAAGATAGCTCTACTTTTACGAATTCCAAATGTTGCGCAGTCATTAAATTTAGATTTACCGTTGTTGGTACTGACTTTCTTTAATTTAAAAACTTTATTGAATTCTGTTTGAATAATGTTGAAGAAGTCAGAATAGATTTTGTTCGGGTTATGTTCATCAAAATCCGGTACTGGAAAACCCATATACTAAGTTTTCATATACATCTCTAGTCTATGGGATGTAATAGGCCTATAAAATGATGGATCATTCTTATTTTCACTAGTAATTTTGAATGAAATTGTTTGACCACTGTAATCGGATGGTAAACAGTTAATTACATTTTTACTTGTGAATGCACAGTCACAAAAAACGTTATCTAAGCAAGTTTGGCTAGTAAGTGTAATTCTAGTCGGCTCTAGAAATACATGACATAAATTAAATGATTTGAACAGAGTTATTAATCGTCGCTTCAGTGTTGTATCTACAAGCAGATCTACATTAAGATCGCCACAAATAATTAACTTTTTTCTGTTATTACAAAGTTTAATGAGGGCTTCCTCCATAATTTTCTCGAATATTTCAAAATTTCCATGGCCTTTTTCATCTCTCGGAGGTATGTAGACACAAACAATAATATGGCTATCCAACTCAACACAAGATACCTCTATTTGTCTTGTAGTAACTACCTTTGGTCAAATAAACATTATTACTAACATAATTGTTAGAGTCAATCAAATGAATCAAACTATTATTATATGACATGGTATGTAATGTCATATTTAGCTTATATCTAAGATCATTTTTAGCTTGTGGCAATCTTTTACTGTATGGGAATTTAAACATAACAATTTTATTAACATTCAGTGAGCAAAGTGTTTCAAAATATTTAATTAGGTCCCATTTGTTTACCTCACCCCTATTTCCAAACATGAGTATTAACTTTGATTCAGGTGTCAGATCAAGTGTCTTTGTTATTTTTTGCATAACACAATGAAAACTGGAGTTTGGTAAACAGTTATTTATGACTGAGTGTCCCAACTTATTCAATAATATGCCTAAGTTTCTTCCAATTTCATCACAAAACATGACAGTTTTGCTTGTGATGCTTTTGTGCGACCCTGAAATCCTGGGTCGGATACTTATTTCAAGGCTCGTGGTTGAAGCTGGTCTCTCCGGCTGTTGCAAGAAACGTTGGCAGTCACACAAATGATTGGCCACCAAAGAGTCATAGCGTTCCTGATTACTATGAGACAGTTTAAGCAGCTCATCCATGGCCAGGGAGTACTCCTCAATGGCCTCTTGAGATTTTTCATAGCGGGCAGCAATAGATCTCAAGCAGCCATTGACAGTGGCAAGTTCAGACTCAAGATTTTGCAGGTCTTTTTCATATTTTGTTTTATTAATTTCTAACTCTGCCATACACATTTTAAACTTTTCCAAAATTTCTATTTTACTGTTATTATATAAACTTTTATTGAGATTTTTATGAGATTTTAATTTTTTTGATGTTTGAGTGATGTGTTTTTTAATTTTAACATATCTTTTTGATGCCTTTTTGCTGCATGTTGAACCAGTGCCCACCTCTGAGTCTTCATGAGTCAAATCAATCACTGCACTGGACACATCACTACATGCAACAGAAACTTGGCCGGTCGACTTATCCGCTAATATCAATTCCTCAAATAAATTTTGGGATTTTTGTGCTGCTGAAACATGAGACTCCTCTTCTAATTGTGTGATTTGGTTTTGGGCATCAGACAGGTCATTTTCCAGGGTAGAAATTATCTTCAAAGCAAACTCATATTCAGCAGCGTACTGATCAAAACCATGAATTATCATTTTTGACCTATTTTGTTCTTCAAGTACATTTTCATATTGTGAGTGTAAAGTAGACAGCTCGGTTTTTAGTTTATTATTATTACCTAATGCTTCTAGCAATATCTTTTCATTGTCCTCCCGTTCACAAGTCAACTGGCTACACAAATCCCTAGATAGTTTTAATTCTTCTAAAGCCAGGTTAAGTTGGGATTCTACTTGGCGTGCTTTACGGGTCTGCATGCGACTGTCCATTACAGATATGAAAGGAAAATAATATGTATCAGTGTCAACAAACTACCAGAATAATTGTCAGCCAATTGAGATTATGTCAGCTGAGCCGAGTTCGAAATGATTGCCACTTACGTGATTTATTTGGTTGAAATTAGATTCCAGATGTTATGTTTTCGCTAAGGATACACAGAAAATAGAACGAAATCACTCCGAACCGAGAATAACAATGACAAAGACAAATTTCTGTAACCGAAAAACAATTGGCCAGTTTGAATCAAATACAAGTCACTCACATAAAATATTTATAGTCACACGTATATGTATGATTATCCTATTAAATACAACGAGAATTTTAGTTTAATAACACAAGAAAACAATTTATATTTTAATTTTACATAGGATAAATCTCAGTCGGTTATTGACCTCAGTGTTGCCACAAGCTGAATATTAATAATTATATGATGGGAGGTAAGCCATCTACGAGATCCTCCCAAAGATGCTCAGTAGGTCCGGCCCTTACGTCTGATGCGTCTGGAGATTCGGGTTCCGGAGACTTTGACGCATAAAGCTTGGCGTAAAACTCTTCAACCATTTTTAGTATTTGTTCACGATTTGTGACAAGATTCCCGCTTCTGTCATACAATTTTGAAATTTCAGATTTAGATTTATTCAATTTCCTTCTAAATACTTTCGGACCTTTATTTTGTTTGATTGTTTCAGCTATGACTTTAGTATTATATACCCTTAAATCTTTCCGGATTGCCTTATTTACTATTTTATTAAATGATTGTAGCTCCTTTTGGTCTATAGCTGTCGCATTTCTCATCTCCCTCCTTCATTCCAATAGTGACAGCGTGTCAGCTGATAGCTTCTTTTCACTTTATTTCTTCTTGCCAATGGGTTTTTTCGTTATTTCAACGATAGTTTTACAGAGATCATCGCAAAGTGTGTCCACATCCAGGTTCCAATAGCCCATCAAAATAATTCTGCAATTCCAGCTGAAATTATTTTTGGAGTAATTTAAAGCCAACGCTATCAAATTTTACCGCTTGTCACTTTACCATATTTCTCCGTTCTTTAGGCAGGTTATACCTGAACTTGGCCTTCACGAAGCGATGATCACTGCTGGTCTTAAAGTGGCTTAAAACAGAAACATCGGTGATATTGTTTTTGTCCGAGCTGATGATGTAGTCGATTTCGATCTTAGTTCGGCCGTCTGGACTCGCCCATGTACATATCCTTGAAGGACGCTTTTTAAAAGAGGTATTCATAGCGTGGAGGTGGTGTTTTTCAAGGAAATTTACTAGGGTCTGTCCTCGCGGGTTCCGACTAGCTAGCCCATATTTTCCCACTGACAGTTCTTGTTCTAGTGGAGCCCCGATTTTGGCGTTAAAGTCCCCCAGTACCACGGTGTAGAAGCCAGGGTTTTCCTCACGTGCTCTCTCTATGTCCTCTCACAGCTGGTCTACTTCGTCATCAGTACCGGGTTTGGAGGTAGGCACATAGGCTTGGATGACCTTAAGGACATATCTCTTACTAAGCGTTACGTTCAAGTAGCACACGCGAGGTGATATGCTCTTAACGTCCTGAACAGCAGAAGAGATAGTTTTGTTGATAATAAATCCAACGCCTCCGTAGTGGTCATTTCCTCTGTAAAAGAAAAGTTCTCCAGTGCAAAGCCTTACAAGATCTTCTCCTTGGCACCGTACCTCCGATAACCCTATAACGTCCCATTTGATCTTACTCACTTCCTCTAACAGTTCCACGAACCGATCGTCTTATCTCAGTGTCCGTGTATTGAAATTAGCCAAAGTCATTGTATGTTGGCAGCCGGATCTCTGCCGGGGATTCATAGCTACCTCTGCCCCGCTGTAACCTGAGCCGCTGCCGGAGCTAGGGATAGCGGGGCTGCCGGGGACTGAGGGCCGGGGCTTTTCGTTGTATTTCATTCTTTTGTGCTTTTTTTTTTGTTGGGGAGAATTTTAGCCATAATACACCACGCTGGCCAGTGCGTCTTGGTGAATTTTCCTGCCACGTTGGCCTATTGAAGGGCAATTTTAAAATTGCCCTGCAATAGTTACCGAGAGAGACCGCATGGAGGTGTGGACTCGGAATTGGAGGTCACAATAAGCTATCGGAACGAAACATCAATGTTACCATTGTACGTTTAAATCCGATCGCAATTGTGTTCCCTTCCTCTCTCCTGCCTGCCTGCCGCTAGCGTGCTCATAATCATCCGATAAGTGAAGCTTTTTTTTTATCTAGTACTTTATGTCTTCTAGAGCGCCATATTGACGTCAATGTGACGTCACATAACCTATAAACAGTTGACGACCAAAAAGCTTTCAACGGTACCTCATTTGTCAAATTTTGATAAGTTAATAAAAAAAAAAGTATTTGTACATAGAAAAAATGGTTACAGCAAGCTTAATAAAACCGGTCAAGTGCAAGTAGGACGCCAGACCTACACACGAAGGGTTCCATACAATGTACGGTAATGGTAAACGGAAAAACGAAAAAACGACAGTCTTTTGTACGAGTTTATCTTAAATAATTAAATATTAAATATATACTAGTCCTACATTGAAGGCCGTGCATCGGAACATTGAAAAAGAGTTTTGTGTATGTAGTATGTAAGTATTGAATGTACTCAGGTTAACGAAACTCTTTGCTCATTGAAACACATACAGATATAAAATCAAATATGATAAACAACTTAATACTATTTACTATAATTCGAATGGGAAATTATTAATCGTATATTGACAAATAACTAAGCACACAACTCAATACCTGCAATTAAAGATCTTTTCCGATAAGATCTAGCTAGTCCAGTTCGCACCGATAAACAAATAAAACAAAATGGCTAAGAAAATGGCCATACCAATAATTTATTTTTATTCTTATAAACCAGAATGTATTTTTTTTTTTTTGTTAAAGCGGCAATAGAAATACAACCCTCTGTGAAAATTTCAGCTCTCTACCTAGTTCGGTTGATCCGGTAGAGCCTGGTGACAGACGGACAGACGGACGGATGGACAGACGGACAGCGGAGGTTTAGTAATAGTTTCGGGTACGGAACCCTAAAAATTGTAGTGTCTGCTGCCTTAGCTATTCTACTAAATAACCTGTATTTATGGCTTGCAGGCCCGTTCCTCGTATGAGGTGAATTTGTAATTTGACTTGGATAAAAGGGGTTTTAAAGAGAATAGTACAAGTACTTAAGAAAAATTTACTAATCTAACATGCAGTATGTGAGTGTGTGTGTGAGTTTGTGCGTGCGTATGTGAGTGTGTGTTTGACGCGAGTGACATTATACGCAAATGATTGAATTAACTAAGTTTAAAATTATTTATATCTGTAGTTCAGTTGTTCTGGTGGAACAAATGAACATCCATAAACGGATACATTCTAGTCAAGCATATAACTCTCGCTTCCTTTTGCCTTCGCTGTAGGCGGGGAAAAAAACATAGATAGATATATAGATGCAGTTGATGGAATTAAATTGTCGCCCACCTAAAGTTGATTATCCAAAGCAAACCATACCATAAGAATTATGCCATTAGGGCAAGAATGTTGCTATGACGACGTTACATGCATTATTTGCAAGAACTTGCCAACTGTGTAGGAAGCAGAAATAATACCGCGTCGAAAAAGTATGTGAATCGAACTGTCAGTGACTCCTACGTAGAATGACATAAGGTAAATTTTATGTGAACTCGAGCACTTCTTCACTTTGGTAATTATCATGCTCAAGCCACTGATTAAATAAGTCTTTCATTGATAAAATTCATTTTTTTACTTAAACAAAGCAAGTAATGTGCTCATTATTTTGACAACCTTCTTTGAGCAAAGTCGACAATGCCGCGCTACTTGGAGGAGCCAGAAAAGGTGCCGGAAATTTCCTGTGAAAATCCATTACTGTCGTGTTTTGGCGACCGGCAATTTCCTGTGAAAATCCATGATTGTAATTGTGTCGAGCTTTGTTTCAAAAATGGTAAAAAAGGTAGTGCAAAAAGGCTTTATTCAGAATTTGTTTGTGTGACAAAAAATAAAAACAGAAGATCTTCTTGCCACTCTCAATTTTCTTTCCAATATTTTGTTGTGTGTCAAAACAATCGTAGTCTTAAATTTTAGTAACTGTACATTTACAAATTGTAATTTTTATTAAATAAATGATTACTAGGTATAATAAGCTGGTTTTATTTAATTACTCGCATTATTTGAGTAAAGTACTGTATAAGCCTTGGTCCGCAATGACTGCACTGCTGGCCACACTATGAAGGCCTCGAGGTTAGCTTAGCTAGGCACTCGGCCTATAAGCTTGATCACCATTGCAGCCTTTGATGTCATTCCAGCTTGTCCATCAAAGGCTACAATGATCGCACTGTGTAGGCCTTGAGCTGCGCTTTCGGCCACCAACAGTGCGACCAGCAACGCAGTCATTACAGACCGCGACAGTAATGTACTATTACTGATTATTTTTCCTAAAGATGTTAAATCACTATGAAAGGTATTTTCGTATATTTTTATAGACCATTGTGCAGAAATACCAGTTAATAATAAACATAACTACTAAATATACTAAATATATAATATAAATAAACAATACTACATATTAAATCCCCAAGTTTCGAAAGAGAAAGATAATGCTCCATTAGACGATTCTTGAAGATAAATACAGATGGACTGTCCCGGATGTTATTGTAATTTTGATGGTGTAATTATCGACAATGGGTAAACAAAGTGTTTACTTCTGTCCAATTTTCTGACAGCACATAAAAAAGAAAATAAAGTGGTCATTAGATGTCGTTGGCGAGACATGGTCTTTTTACTTTCGAGTTGAACTAAGTGAAAATTAAGAAAGTATTGTAATAGTAAAAAAAACAAGGTTGAAATTTTGATGGGGACAGGTTTTCTATCGTTAACTTAGTTTGAAAAAGTGAAAAAAATCAAATGTGTATGTATATGTGTGTGTGTGTGTGTGTGTGTGTGTGTGTGTGTGTGTGTGTTTGTGCGTGTGTATGTATGGATGGCGGTTTTCCGTTGTGAGCTCTAGAGCTTATACCACTGAATCGAATTGGATGTAATTTTGTATTGGGGGTTATTTTGTAAAACAAGGATATTTTTTTTTGTTTTTGCATACCTTGATTATTTAAGGTACCTGTCACACAAATCAAACACATTTATTGAGTTTATTCAAAAACGGGACTAACGATTTTTTTCAAACCTCTCGTCATAGTATCTCTTAATATCGTCTATAATATAGCATACTCAGTTATTACCGCAAAACTAAATATGGTAGCTCCCATACAATGTGCACACAGTGCCATATATCCCGTACATTAGGCGGCGGGCGGAATAAGCTCATGGTGTGGGGCATGGTTAAAGTGGAAAGGAGTTGTTTTATATGGTGGAGTGGTTGTTAGGGACATCATTCTGAACAACTTTTAGTAAATATGGGGCTGAATTGATGAGAGCAACTTTATTTTAAACTCCACCATATATCAGGTGAGCGCTTGGCCCGAAATATACTGAGATAAGAAAAATAAAGTTGCTGTGATCACGTCGGTTCCATAGTAAAAGTTGTTCAGAATGATGTCCCTAAGAACTAACATTCGGCTTGTAACTCCCTTTCTTAGTTCTTAAAACGTCTCTTAAACGCCTGCACACGAATATCCAGAAACTATTATTCAAATAACAACACCGAAAGCATCATTCGAGAAAGTTAGTACAAGGTGGCCTGCACAATTTATTTTCATGGCAGTCGCTGGTTCAAAAGATATATGCAGTACACCTTAGCACGAAACGCTACTTTGATGGTGATTGAGATAGGAAAATCTGGTTTCTGAGAAACCGAAGAACAAGAACTGTCAGTTGTTGACAACAAACAAAACGCAAACTCTTTGGTAACGACCCTGGTGATTTTTTCGGACCTTTTCTACTTTTTTCCTCGACTGACTTTGGTTTTCTAACCAAAATCTCATGAAAAATCAACGAAAATCATGTAAAAAATAAACATCAAATCGTCGTTAAATTCTGTAAAAAAGTGGCACAAACGTTGACGATTGCTATGGGTTTAAGCAGTTGAACAAGTGAAGCCAGAATTGACCATAGCCGTAGCCAAGTGTGGTTCAATGCTCTTTGATTATGAATTTATCTCTGACCCATTAATAACAGCCATGGCGAGTTTTTTTTTTTTTTTTTTCTTAGACAACGATACACATACTTATATAGATAAATATTATACTTAGATAGATAAACAACCATGACTAGGGTACAAACATCCGTTCTCACCAAACAAATATTTGCCCCCACCGGGACTCGAACCCGGGACCCTTGGTTTCGTAGGCAGCGTCACTGCCGACTCGGCCATTCGGGTCGTCATTATGACCTTACCATTTTGAGTGTCTAACGAAATTAGACCGAAATGAGTAGGAAATTCATTTACCGAGACTGTTCAAATTGTATTTCTAACTACTTGATCTACTCTTGTTTTGTATCAACGACGACGGTGCCAATCTAGTCTTAATTTTATTACCCAACAATCTATCGCGCTTATAATCTCTCAGATTTATAGTTGTTTTCTGAACAGCTTAGCACAGGTTTTTTCTAGTTTAGATAAGGTAATAACAAGTGATCACAAAAATTTGTAACCATAACATAGCAACCCCTAATCGCTACAAATTTGTGTGTGTCCCGAGTCTTGGATGTTCATATGTGTGTAACGTCGTTATTTATTCTATGTATTCTAGTGTGGGCCAAAAGCAATGTATGTGATTGTATAGTAATCTTTATGTATATGTTTGATCTTATGGTAACTTTTCACTTCTGCTTAAGACGCCGGCGGGCAGCCGATCAATTGCAATATGAGGCGAACGCCAACGTTCGTTCGACATATCGCTGCCTCTCCTGAGTACTCCTGACGCGTGCGGGCGCACAGTGGAATGGATTTTGAAATTGCGGACTTACGTTTTTCGCCGTCGATTATGATATGTGGTGTTGTACACAAACACCCATAGTTTAAGCCTACAAAAACAAACTTGAGTACTTTTAAAACTTGGTACTAATAGAGCAAATTAGATACCGCTCCATACATTATTTCTAGTAAATCTATTTTTCTCGTAATTCATAACATTTACAATAAAAAGTGCTCTGAGTGGATATGATTGTCTCAATTGAATGATGATTGTATACCTTTGAATTACCATAAAGTTAAATATATTAGTACCAATTTGTAAGTACCTACTTTGTAACCAGCATCGTCCATGATTTCTTAATAAACATTTCATCTCTTAATTAGGACTATCGACTGCCGTAAATGAAAATAATGATATATAACAAAAAAAACGTAAGTCCGCAATTTCGAAATCGGTTCCACCAGCGGCGCCCCGCCGCCGCCGTCCCCCTCTTGCGGGCAGAGACAACTAGACAAAGGGTGTGTTCCGTGAATACCGAAAATGATGAATGAAACTTGATTATATTTTATATTTCTTTGTGACATTGTGCAACTTGACAATATAAGCTGTGGTTCTATCATAATCACATCATTAATGGTACATATTTTAATACAAAATAAAGAGGTGGAAAGTACGTCGTTTACGTTCAAAAAATGTAAGAAATTTAATCGCATAGATTTTTAAGTAGACAAATATTTTTAGAAAAATGTTGGAACAGGAACTTAGTAAAAACTGTATTGGTACGAATAATAGCATATAAACGAGTACGTTGAAATATTCTCGGATCTAAAATTATTATGGTATTAAGTTTGTATAGAAATGCCATTGTTCACCGGCTTTAACAGCCGTTGGCTGCTAGTTTTTCAAAAAACTTTATACAAAAGGTTCTTCACTCTTAACAACAGAATGAAATGAAAATGGGATTCTATCATGAGCAGAGACTTACGAGCGTATGCAGCTAGGTTTCAAGAGATATTTCATAAGTTCCCGTCTGAGGAGCCAGCCCGTTCAAGTTTGTTGAGAACCACGTCTCGGAGCTTATAGTATAAATTAAAACTTGCCAGGATATGGATTTTTAAGCCATGAAAATTGAAAATTCTTGGCAATTTCTACAGCTGTTTATACACTTGTGCGATGCACCGTAGTTCAGAAGTTTAGTGCTTTAGGAGGTTTTAGTTCGGCTTATAAATGAGTGCTTTTGTGATAAACTTCCAGGGACAAAATGCCTCCCAACATGTCACTGCAAGGTGACGCTGCAACGTTGCAGTGTGTCCCGAAACATTCCCCGCGGCTGATCCATAACTTTTCGCCTTTTTATTTAACTTTTCTTTATATTTCTCAACCGGTCATCCTCAAAAGCAAAATAAAAGTAAAATTTAAGTATAATTTTACAAGGGTTGTTCGTAAAACATTTTAAACCTTTTAGCGTTATCGTTTCTAACAATAAAGACTCCGTTCCGTCCAAATCCCTTTCAAATGAGAATCCTTCACTAAATCTCTTTTACCTTTGTATCTTGTACGAACAATCGTACCCTCCAAAAGACTAGAAAGTTCCTGCGATTCGCGACCCCATCCACCTAACAATCACCTAGTTTATCTTGCCGTTATAACCCGAAAACTAGGCCATAATTTATGATAGTGATTTCCGCAAATGCTCCTCTATATTGCGGCTCTTAATAGAGAACGTGCCCCAGACACTAAAAGAAATGAAAAATGGTGATAGACACCATTTTCTCCAATTCCAAATATGAAATTTTGCTTCTTATAGCACATTATTTATGAAAGATTGAGTGACTCTAATTTGGAAGTAATGTTTCCTGTGGTTATCTGATTGGCTACAAAATAAAATTAACACTTCCTGAAATAAGGTAATAAATCACATCCAATACGTGGAAGTCGTTGAATAAATCAAATATAATGGCAGGGTACATGTTTAACAAAGAGGGTACATTTGCCGTTGGGCATGGCTTTTACGCTTACGATAGATACCTACATTCTAGCGTCACGCCGTTTCTATATGGCGAATGCGTCCGGTTCATTACCGCAACTTTGAACCTTATGCCATTGTAATAAAATTCGAAATGTAAAACGGGAAATGGCATTTCCAGAAATGTTATTGGAGGTGAGTCCATAAAGGTGGTCTGGCCACGTTTAGCCAGTAATTCAATAGTTCAAATAAAACAAAAATGCCGTCACACATTTGTTTGTTAGCAAGAGTTTTGGGATTTGCTATCCCAGCCTAGCAATCCGAATGATGTTGTCAAATCTTTTAGCAACGACCATTAACGTAGTCCGTAGTATTCTGTATAATAAACGGGAATCACAAGCAAAATTTTGAAACTAGTAACACGTTAACGTGTTACGTTGACACTTTTATCGTTTCTGTTTTAAATGAGGGGGAGGTGGGTACTATTGTATCTATTTTATGATTGGGGGGGGGGGGATCCCACACCCAAAGGTATCAATCATGTGACACACATTTGAAAATTTTAATTATTTGGTTGTCTGAAAATAGAATGACGGGTATGTCGCGTACACCATTTTGCGTGTCCAGAAGGAAGCCCACCAGCGCCACTCTGGATTTAAGTATGAAGGTTTCGCGACTCAGTGAAAGCTGTGCTTAATGTGCACAAACTTTTGGAACCAATTTTATGATTCAAGTTTGAGGTTGCTTAGGGCCATAGTTTTCCCAGGTGTGGACTAAAGATACTTCGTTGTGAATATCCAAAGTTGCAGACAAAGTCAAGTACAGCTTTGTTGGCCAGACTTAGATTTTATCAATAATAATGTAGACGTATTTGTATTGCTGCAGAATCAATATATAAAAAATAATTCAGTACCAATACATACATTTCTACATCGCCCAAAGGTAAAAAATATGTCAACCTCAATATCGACACAGATAATTTTATACTTTGGGTATGTAGACATTTCTGTTTGGTTAGGATCTATTTGAGTATCTTGCGTGGTCACATATATTTAATACTGATCATACAAATAGCAATTGAGAAGAAAATAATTAACGTAATGGAGATTCATAACGTCAAACTTACCACATTTTCTTTTCTTCCACAGATGCATCAAATACCGGACAGCCACTGAACTAAAATGGACACTACGGACAGAATGACAAGCGCATACTACACTTTCGAAATCAGATGAGCTGTCCACGTCCAATCATGAGATTAAAACGCCTGCACACAGGCACCTAACAATGCATGTTTTTGAACAGATCTTCCATAGTGTCAATTTGCCTTTAGCCAGTGCCATAGATCCGCAGACTTTTTATAACAAAACAGAAGACAACACACAAAATTTGAATTTCGAACAGACGTTTAAAACATGGAATTATAGTTTGAACGTTTCTGTGTTTGAATACAGTAATGTATCTGAGACCCTTGCGCATGAAGAAAGTTTCCTGAACTACTGGTGGGCGCTGTTGGCGTCTATGCTGGTGATATTTACTGCAACTGGAAATGTGCTTGTGTGTTTGGCTATAAGTTTGGAGAGAAGACTTCAGAACGTGACAAATTACTTTCTGATGTCATTGGCCATCACCGACTTGTGTGTCGCTGTATTGGTGATGCCGTTGGGAATATTGACTTTGATGAAAGGTGAGTCACTCAGTCCGTCAAATTTTTAAACTTTTAAATATGAAAATAGGATTGTTATAGTGTAAAGTTTGAAGATCTTGTGTGCGTCTTTGTGTATATCTGTGACGTCGTAGCTATTAAAAGGATTAACGGATAAAAGCGTTTTTATAATAGTAAGCTGATTTGCTTGAGGCGGTTACTTTCATGAAACGTAACATATTACGTTTCATGAAAGGCGTTACAGCCGTCTAAAAACAGACCCTAGCAATGACTTTGTATACTGGGTTTACTTGGGCAATGGGCAAATATTTATACTAAAAGTTCATTAAATAATTTCGAAATCAAATGCAAACTATTATAACTATCGGTTCTGTATTTACCGGGAAATCAGCGATGAGTTACAAAACAATAGAAAAAAAAATGGTTGTCTATAAAGTCGGTTTACGGACGATAATTTTACGTGATACTGTCATAAGAAACGCTTAGGCCGATCGTTCCTCTTTATCGCTTGCCCTGCGCTCTCGCTTGCACTTTCGGCTCAGGCGGAATGTGACACTTTTTATAAGATGTGATTTATAAGACGTTATCACGTCAAAAACAACAATCCAATAACAATCCAAAAGAAATAGTTAAGTGTGTGTAGTGTAAGTGTTGTGCTTGAATGGGTGAATTCTTGAAGTGTGTGTTAGTGGTTTTGGTTGTGGTGAGCGTTAGTGTAAATATATTATGCATATTATTTAAGTGTAAATATCGATTTAATACTTCAAACTTTAAAACTCGATTTTTTTATTAAAAATAGATTCTAACTAACACTTTTTGAATGTCATTTGAATCTAAATAATGCAAGAAAAACTACTACCGCTTTGGAAAGTGTTATGGCAGGCTGGCTGGCTGGAACACGGCCTACTTTTATGTTCTGTTTTTGACGTGATAACGTCTTTAAAATCGTTTTAGTCGGGTGACATGTTCAGAAACTTGTGTCACACCAAAACCTCACGAGCGCGATCGCAGGTATAACGAGAGAGAGACGGACCGATCTCCCGTCTCATCTCGAGCGCTGCCAGTCATTCCGTGAAACTTGTCACGCGGAATCCTCACGAGCGGAGGCTGGCATAGCGTTTGAGTGAGTGGACCGATCTGCCGTCTCTCTCACTCTAGCGGCATACAAACGAATGGAGATTTATCACGTAAACATCTCGATCGTAAACCTACTTTACAAACAACCGTTTTTTATCAAAAATATGTCTTATGTTACAATTGTGTGCGTGGTTCTTGTACTGCGCTGGAAAATCAGAGCTCCATACCTCTTTGTCATTAATCTAATCATCTAACCTATAATATGCTTTATAACATAATGTATTTTTTTTAACAATGCCTTTTAATTTCTTCTCTGACAAAATGTAATATCTCTTCCGGTATTTTGTTAAAGTATTGTATACTTTGCCAGAGGCAATTATGAGGAGAGCGACATCTTCGGGAGTAAAGTAAAAGGCTTGAGATGCGCGCAAATGCGAGACTATACAGACCTATCAACTTAAGCTGATACTTGCATTTGTGTGAGTGCACACCGATAGTGTAGAGTGTCAATCGGCTTGAGGCGCGGCCCGTCCCGCGCATGGTTTAAACTGGTTTATACTAGTTTATAGCAAGCAGCCTGAGGCGCGGCACGTCCGCTACGCACCGCTTTCCTGCCGCCCGCTCACATACTTCACTTCACCTCCGGTACTGGTAGCAGATAGACGTGTAATTTTATGTGATTGATTGTGTTTGAAATATTAGTGAAATGGCTCCTACTGCTCCTGGCTGCTGCTAATGGCTCCTACAATCGACGATATAACGGAACGATTAATTATTAACACAGGCTCTGACTCTGATGAATCATCAGACGAGAGTGAAGATGAAGATGCAATGAGCGGAGTAGAAGAGTTATAAGATTCAGTCATTATGAGGTCGAGAATTGGACAGTTGGTAACATTGTGTTTTATGGACTTCGTTTAAATAAAACATTGATTTTATTTGTGTGTGTTTTACTAACTGTACTTTTGGCGATCACTCACACAAATGCAATTCTCAGCTTAAGTTGATAGGTCTGTACTAGACTTGACTGGTTTATTATAGGAAATCCTGGCTTATATACTAGGTTGGTGCATGCTATTAATGACGTGCATAAGACGTAGTGCGTGATGAATATAAATATACCTTATCTGTGACGGTCGTCAACTTATCTTAACATTACGTGAAAATATGACTAACATTTTCGACCGGTACAGATACTCCCCCTTTAGGGGAAAAAAAAATGAATGTACTTATAACAATGGAAAAAATCTAAGTTAGATACTATAACAAACTTATATCAACTGCGATAATAACTAGTAGTATTTTAATAAACAGTAATCGAGCATACTTTAACTTAATCTAAAGGTAATTCTTACACGAATCTAAAGGAAAATCCTACACGAAAAAAGAACAACACTAGGAAAAAACATTAGTAAACTAACCTAACCTATAACTGGAAAAGATCCGCAGGAGAGTCGTCTGATGCCGCCCAGGTTTTTCAGGAATCGATGAGTCAATTTACATCGCACGTCGTTGAAGTTGTAATCACTGTTTGTTTATAATTGCGACCGTACCTACACAAGGATGATTGTGCTGAATCAGCGTCAGCATTAAATCTGTAACCTTGGGTGTAGGCAGTCAATGATCTCGTACGTCATATGTACGTGCGTGCTCTTCACTCTTGAGTGAATATTAAGTTGTCGATTGATGAAATTTGTGTGCCTAAAAACCTTGGGATTTGGCAACATAGGGCACATCTTGTACACCAATCGTTTATATAAATATATATATATCTCTCTCTTTTTAGTGATTTGATTATTCTTCGTGCGATGTTCTTCCTGGATGATTTCAATATTCGTTGAATTAGGTATATTGATGATGTTTCAATACTCTTCTGGGGCTGGAAAGGCTTCCTATGTCTTAAACTTGAAAAAGCTGCTTGCTGTGAATGAATTTGCCGACGCATTCGTTTCTGCTGGTGCGAGCTCAAAACTCAACTCAAACTCAAACTCAAAAGTACTTTATTACTGTAGATATTTACATATACTTAGCAAACGTCATTTTTTGCCTCTTCTCTACATTGGACCACTGTGGGAGAAGAAGGGCGTAGAAACTCCCACAGATTGATTTTTAGATCTCTTTTAAAAATAGGTTGTGCTTACAATAACTAATAACTAATACAATTATGATTTATTTTTATTTAATAAGCTGGAATAAATAATTACAAAATTATTAACAGCAAGGTCTGTGTTGAGCCAGATTAACCCCATACAGTCCTGTCATTTAAGTAATCTTGAACATTGTAATATCCCTTTTTCGACAAAGTCGCTTTAACCTGCTTTTAAAATTGCTCAAATGGCAATTTCAAAATATCCAGAGGTATCTCATTGTAGTAGAGAATGCACTGACCCTTGAAAGAATTGCTAACCTTCGCGAGTCTAAAACGGGGCGCACATAGTCTGTGATTATTTCTTAGGTAAACATTACATTTTGATAAATCAGCAGTCGGCTGACTATCGGTTCATTCTTCTTGCGGTATCTTGAGTTCGATGCGGGAAATCTTCAGTTGAAATCTTTTGGCTTCTGGTCCGTCATGGCTTGCTTGATGTCGTCTTGATTTGGGTGGGGTCTTGATTATGGATTTCTGCAGCGTGGTTTGAAATATGTATGCAGAAGTCGGGGCTCGGCGATCTTGTACGAAGTGCTTCTTGCTTGCACTTCTATGGTGGCAGCACACGGAGTTTTCTTCACGGCTGGGTCCATGCTGCTATTACCGAAGGTTGCTGATGTTCAGAAGTCGGGTCACCACTTTGCCAGAGGCAATTATGAGGAGAACGACATCTTCGGGAGTAAAGTAAAAGGCTTGAAAAGCGCGCAAATACGAGACTATACTAGACTTGACTGGTTTATTATAGGAAATCCTGGCTTATATACTAGGTTGGTGCATGCTATTAATGACGTGCATAAGACGTAGTGCGTGATGAATATAAATATACCTTATCTGTGACGGTCGTCAACTTATCTTAACATTACGTGAAAATATGACTAACATATTCGACCGGCACATATACTTAGACCCACAAACGAAGTTCTAACTTTAGCCAGTCTATAGTAAGTTGGTTGGTTCATTTTATTTCCGCTTCCTATATTATTGCGCTTGTGCCTGTCAACATTTAATTACAGTCATAATGCTAATTTCTTTGAACAGTTCCCTCGGGGATTCACGACTGCGTGTCTAAGCTAGTAAGTAAACTAGTCTCATAGCCACATCCGTCAGCTGTCTGATTTGTCTCACAGCATATGCAGCTGAACTTAGTCTTCCCGATAAAGAAGTAATGTGAGGGCTCCATTGTAGTTTCGAGTCAAGTGTTATCCCCAGAAAATATATTCTATTAGTAAAATCTAACTTATCATTATTTAATATTACATATTTTTTTAAGGAATTACCATTAAGCAAAGTGAATTTTATACATATTTTTTCGCATTAAGCTCTAGATTTTTAACAGTAAATGAATTATGAAGTTGTCCAATAGCATTATTTACTTCGTCATAGTTCTGTACAAGTCGATCTTCTTTAAGTATAAGAGATGTATCATCAGCAAATAACACAAACTTTGACAAATTCTGAAATCTGAATTCAGGGTAAATCATTAATAAAGACCAAACATAAGAAAGGACCTAATATGGAACCTTGAGGCACGCCAATTTTCACATGAGATATTAATAATTTGGTTCTGTTAATCTAAACATTCTGAATTCTATTATCCAAAGAGAACTAAAAAGATCTAGAGCTTTATTTTTAATACCGAAGTGTTTCAGTTTAAACAGTAAATTTTCATGATCTACGCTATCAAATGCTATGGAAAGGTCACAGAATACACCAATGGCATCTTTTGATTATTTCCATGCACTAAAAATATGTTTTATTAGTTCAACACCAGCATGTGTGGTACAACGTCCTTTTGTTAAGCCGAATTGCTGGTTACGTAAGTAATATATTATTGTGATTAAAATGGGATAGCATTTGAATGAGAAAAATATTTTCAAACACTTTACTAAGTACCGGTAAAACTGATGTAGGCCTATAATTACTGGGTCCTTTTTTCACCAGCTTTATACAGAAAAACTACTTTGCATTTTTTAATTAAATCAAGAGAGGTATGCATGGTCAACATATTCATTAACCTCTTGAATACCACCGACATGTACTTTTCCATCACAGTTTTTAAATTGTAATACCATGGCATAAGGCTAAAATTGTGATCTTTCTCAACTACTGTCGGTTCTTCAGATATTAAATATGTAGCTAAATATGGTGCTAATATATCTACAATTGAGCTATACACTTTGACTGACATACCTCATAAGTCTTCAGTGCTCTTAACTTTAATGTCTTTAAAAGTCTTAATAATATACTGGGGACTAATGACTTATTTTAAATTCAGTTCCGCAGGCGTCCACGTTTTTCTTAAGCAATGTAGCTGAAAGGGATGGTAAAAATTTAAGTGGTTCTGTAGTTTTCAAGGGTATATTAGTAAAAAATGTCTAGAATTCCTGAGCTACTTCTGAATTTGTACTCTTAAGTGAAAAGTTATACTCGCGTGGCTTTGTACTACCTGTTTCGCTATTTATAACTTTCCCTACTGTTTTTATTTTACTGTCGGTAGATATCATATTAATTCTTATGAAATTTGCTTTGGCTTTAAGACACACTATCTTGAAAGTTTTAGAGTAATCTTTGAGATATTCTTTAAACCTGTCACCATTTGTCATTTTTTTTTTGTTCATAAAGTTCAAAAAGTCAATCTTAGTTAATCCGCAAACCTGTGGTTGCCCAATGACAAAACTTAAATCTAGTATTAATTTTTTTCGTAGAAATTTTTAATATAAACTCAAATTCTTTGCTTACAAAAAAAAAGTCTTGATATAAATTATTCGGGTCGTTAAAATTATTTGTGAACCGGCAATTTATCAACTATAATAATTTGGTACTTTGCCGACTGACTAGTAGTGATGGGTCTGGTTACTATTTTTATTTTATGAATGTTATTATCGAAATAAAATTTAGATTGAAGCGAGTTAATAATACTTTTTTCTATAAGGTCACAATCACAGAACATATTATCAAGACAGGTGCAGCAGTTGACGTAACTAGAGTTGGTGCGAAAAATACATTATTTGGATTAAATGATTTAAAAAGCTATAATACCTTATTGCTTAATGAATCATCTTCTATCATGTCTACATTAAAGTCTCCAATGACTATTAACTTTTTCTTAGTTTAGTTACTAGTTTTAGAACATCTTCCATCACTAATTCAAAAGAAGAATAGTTTTGAGAAGTGGGTGGCCTCTATATACGTACTATAACATGTCTGTCCAGCTCAACACAAGTTAATACAATAAGTCTTTCAATCGACAGCCAAACTATGTCTTTTCGTTCTTTGAATTTAAAATCGTTTTTTTTTTAATATAATTATAAGAGAACCTCCGCGAATAGCGAACTGTCGGTTGAAAGAACTGGTAATAAAATAATTTACATAATTTAAGAGAACAATTTAAATGACCACCAACAATTTTTTTTCTACCCAAAATGGGTAAATGATCACCAAAAGTTGGGAGTAGTGAGGATAAAAGGAGTGTGCGAAGCGAAGCCCCATTTATTCTTCGCGTTAAGTTGAACATGTAAGAATAACAATAAATACTTAAAACATAAACCTAAGTACACAAAACATAAAAAGAAGTTTGGTGATCATTTAACCAAACACAATTTGGGGATCGTTTACTGATTCTGGCGGTCATTTCGAGTTTATTGGTAGTAAAATAGGTGCTATTTTGGTGATCGTTTAAACATTAGCCATAATTTAATAACATTTGGTAATATTTTTGTCAATGTTCTGTCGATGAAACAATATCATATTTATGCTTTTATAAAAATAATTCAACTCGTAGTATTTTGCTGGAAAAAACATTAACATACATTAACATACAAACTTCATTGATATAAGATATAAGTGAGAAATAAGGTCGGTCCTAGAGTACTTCCTTGTGGTACACAATAAGTGCATTTGGCATTCCCACTCAAATGTTTTACGATTCGGACGGCTTGTTGACGATTTTTGAGGTAGTCTGCGAACGAGTTTAGTATAGTGTGTTGTAAGTTTTTTATCTCCAGTTTTAAATAAAGGGCAAACTACTCCTATTTGGAAAATAGACGGAAAGGTACCACTCTCCAGGCTCAGGTTGCACATATATGCTAGCGGCTATGCCAGTAACTGACTACATCTTTTGATTATAGTTGTAGGAATGTTATCCCAGCCAAGTTCACTACTGAGCTTTAGCATTTTAATAATTTGTGACATTTTTGTAGGGTTAGTAGGGTACAACATCATTTATTTAAAAACCGGTCAATTGCGATTCTAAATTGCGCACGAAGGGTTCCGTACCACCGTTCAATGGAAGCGATGGTGTGGAGTGAATAGTTTGGATTTAACACAGAAAAATATTGTTTACAAAGTTATTGGTGCGGTTACTTTCACACTCCATGTACGTAACCAGGTGCATCCATAAGTTTGTATGTGGTATTGAAAGAATTTTTGTATAGGAGCCCCCTTAAATATTTCTTTTATCCTGTTTTTTAGTATTTGTTGTTATAGCGGCAACATAAATACATAATCTGTGAAAATTTCAACTCTCTAGCTAGCTAGGTTCTTGAGATACAGCCTGGTGACAGACGGACGGACGGACGGACGGACAGCGGAGTCTTAGTAATAGGGTCCCGTTTGGAACCCTTCGGGTACGGAACCCTAAAAAGTAAAGGTACAAGAGATTGCAAGAAATTCATCCCATTTGTGATCTTCAAGGCATTTAGCTAACTCTTCGGTATTGATACGGATTTAATCATAGTTAATAATCTTACTCTCTGATACAGTACTGTTTATTAGCAGCATAATTGGGCTGTGGTCTGTAAACTATATTAATATTGTGTGAATTTACTGACCTATGAAACTCGTTCTGGAGTAGGTCAGGGTAGCACTCTTGGCCCTTTCTAGATTCTTATAATCAAAACATTTACATACATGCACATACATTGTGTCTGGCCCCACATTAGGATACCCGGTGTCGTGGGAACCAGAAACAGCGACGTCGAGCAAATATAAACATCCAAGACCTGGGGTTTTTTCTTCTTTGTCCCCAGCCGGGGATCGAACCCAGGACCTCTGGCATGGTAGGCAGAGCCACAAGCGCAGCGCCTCAGAGGTCGTCATGATCCTCATTATGATCAATAATATTCTCGAAGTCGTCGAGACTGCTGAATGTCTCATGTTCGCGGATGATTTAAAGTTGTTCTTGAGCATGGGGTGTGATGCTGACGTTTGGCTATTGCAGCGAGACAAGCTTGGCTTTCAACGGCTCCAAGTGCAAGATCATGACTAACAGTCAGCCCAGGACTCCAATCTGCCATGACTACATCATATCCGGCACTGCTACTGTGAGAGTAACTAAAATACATGACTTAGGACTAACTATGGCTAAAGGACTGACTTTTAACGACCATATCCAGGAGACATGTGAGAGAGCTTACAGGTCGCTTGGGCTTATTATGAGGCAGGCAAGGGTCTTCAGTAGTATGTCAACAGTTATATATAACACTTTAAAATGCCTTTGTTTGTAGTAGGCTTCAATATAACTCAATCATCTGGGTCCTATATGAGGACAAATACAGCCTCATGTTGGAAAAAGTCTATCGTGAATTCGCAAGATCTATAAATAACATTTATGGGTATTACCCGCACTAATTTCCGTCTTTATTCGTTACTAGGGTTGAGAAGGAAACTAGCGTTACTAGTGCACTACTATCTCCATCTGCATAATAAAGTGGACAATCCTACAGCCCTACAAGGCTGTACTTTATCAGCTCCTAGCCGCGATACTTTTTTGCATTCCTGGCCGTTGTTCACGACGGGTGTTGCTCGCACGGAGCACGCTCGCCACGCGCCCGTTTTCCGGGCACTAACATTGATGTGTATGACTTAGTACCCAGACACTGACATTTTTGAAATGCGCCGTTGGCAATTTGTACAAATAAACATAAATTTGAATCGCCTTATTATAGTCTTAGGCCAGTCATATCTTACACTAGAAATTGCTAAAATCGGAAACTATCTTCTAGATCTGCTTTTATAATATGATGTTAGGATTAAGCTACCAGTAGTGTTTACGCAAATTTGCAGCTTCGAAAGACTTGTGCTAACTTTGCAGCACTCAAAAACCACGATTTTTTTGCATTATTTTTGGTGTTCTCAATATCAATGCTAATTTTATATTTATGAATAAAAAATAATAACAATAATTTAATTCTAATGTAATGCTTATATTGTATTTCTCATATGTTGTTTGATGAACATAATTTATTTCATTCCTAATAGCCTTGAATTATTGTATTACTATTCAAATGAGTTGATGTTTACTTATACGTAAGTGTGATTTGGTTTATTAAATAAAACTAAAATCTAAATAAGAAGAAGTCAATGTTTTTTTATTTGTATTATATATCTACATAATAATATGTAATTTTTGCTATTTTTCATGTCATTCCTGAATAGGATTTCATTATTTATGCAGGGCCCAGGGACATCCTGTACGGCTAATGTCGGTGTTTTTGTGAATTTAAAATATATTTTTTTCGGTCTTTGTGATTGTAACCCTCATGTCTCCATTAGGCGATGGGTCGTCTCCCTGTTGCACTAAATGTGGAGTATTCAATAAGTGGCTAAACGCAACTGTATCTCTGGACCCCGTATGGGAAATGACGTAACGCTATACTTCCTGTTATCTACATTCTAGCTCGATAGCTAATTCTAATTCTAATTCAGGTTCCGTACCCGAAGGTAGATTAGGTATTCTGTGCCGAAGGGTGCCAAACGGCGCCCTGTTACTAAGCCTGCGCTGTGCGTCTGTCACCGGGCTCTACCGGATCAACTGAAATAGGTAGAGAGCTGAAATTTTCTAAAAGGGTGTATTTCTATTGCTGCTATAACAAGTAATAATGAAACATACGGCTTCTTATGAATTTAAAGTAGTACCCATACAAGTGTTATTTTGTTTGGCCATGTTCGTAGCCATTTTGTTTTATTTGTGTATCGGTGAACTGAACTCGACTCTCCCGATATTACCGGAAAATATCTTTAATTGTGTTAAGTTTTGTGTTATGTATTTGTCATTAAATGATTAATAATTGCTCATTCGAATAATAATATGTAAAATGAAGTTTTTTTATCACATTTGATTTTATTTCTGTGAATAACTTACCCAATTTCTATTCACTTCTGGTTTCAATGAGCAAAGAGTTTCGTAAACCTGAGAACATAGTTCAATAATTACACAAAACTCTTTTTTAATGTTTCTATGTACGGCCTTAAATAATAATAATAAATAAATAATAATAATAAAAATCAATCTATCCAATATATAACTGCCAACTTGATGTCAATCTTAGCCTATTAATGAGGGGATATTGCTCATAAAAATCGATTAATCAAAAGAATCGATACAACCTTTAAACATTTGTGAATCGGAAAGTTGTCTGACATTTTATCTTTGAAACTGCTGTGACTTGAACTTGCTGAAAACTGCGTGTGCAAATGTCTCTAAAGAAGACTGGGGAAAAGTTGAACGTAAAACAAAGGGTTTCTTTTTTTTAAAGATTTGCGAAGAGACATTTGAATAGACAATATAGTTGAAAACGAACTAATTATATCCCTAAGTGCGGATATGTAATGTAATGTAATTAAAAAAATACACTACTACGGTTGAAAAAATCTTGAAAGCGATATAACAGATAAACTAAAACTTCATACACTTTTAACATTAGGGATATTACCAATATAGTTTTAGTTTCCAAAACAATCGGAAAGAATCGAAATTGAAAAAAGAATATCAAAATATCCTAATTTGCTGCGTCCAATTCACAAATGTTTTGTAGTGAGTATCGATTCGTTTGATAAATCGATGTTTTTAAGCAATATCTCCTCTCTAACAGGCTAAGACCGACATCCGTCAAGCACCATGTGATCTTTTTCGTACTGTACAACTAATTCACGAGTATTAAGTACCTCCCTGTCGAAGTATTCTCTATTCAGAACTTCACTAGTGTATAGTTTACTATTGATCTCGGCTGACCCACTGTTTGCAGGTTACTTGGCTTTCACAATTAAGCAGCCGGAATTGGAATACCTGAGGGGAAAACCACTTATGGATAGTTGATTAGATTCGGTGTAGCTATCGCGAAATACTGCCTATGGGCACATACAATAGTTAGTCTCTCTCATTATGAATGAAGGTACTCGCTCGAATAACATCTGTGGGAAGTACTGTGTGTACAGTACAGTAAATCGAATTTATGGCCGCCTAATAAAGCCGGCTATAAAACCATAAACTGATAGACAACACACAAGCTAAGCCTAATATCAATTGTACTATTCGAGTTTCGCTTTAGTTCTTCTTAGCTCTTCTGTTTACACTGAACTTTGCACAAAAGTCATTCGAGCCAGGTGTCTGCGTAACTCGCCCGGGTAGAGTCTTTTGATTTAAATTCTAGATGGCGAACTAACATGATGTTAATAGATACTAGTGGCCCTGTGGACAGTAGACCTCGCTAACAGGGGGGACTGTGAACCAATTTATAGGTAAGTATTTTAGATTTAATCAAAATCAAGTAGTAAAGTAGCCGCACCAATAACTTTGTAAACTACATTTTGCGATTTAAAATACAATATATTGAGTTTTTACTAAAATAGTTATAGTCTATTTCACTCACTCTCATGGTCTGTATAGATCATTTTTACTAATCCGTCACCTACTTCGAGGAGTCCAAATTTGGTATGTTTTGAAAATATTTCGTGGATTTTTAGAAAACAGGCGGCCGAAAGGTAATATAGTATATTTTTAGAACCGGCTCATGAAGCCCGTTAATTTGATATCCCACAGGACAGGTTTCAGAAAAAAAAAAAAAACATACAAAAAAAATATGACGTCATAACTCCCTCCTCCCCCCAAGAGTAAAATCAATAAAAACTTTTAATGCAAGGAACACGTGTGGCAAGTTTTGTGAGGATCGCTTGAAAACTGTAGCTCCTAGACCGGAACTGACAGACACAGACATAGAGACAGACGAAAGCAAAATCGGCCTCGTACCCTGTCGAAATGGAGCCCTTCGCTGGCTTCGCTCGCTCGGTCAATAAAATATCTAACAGATACCACAACGTTTGTAGTTTATGAAGCTTTATCCCTTCCGGTTTCCAGGCACAGAACCCAACACTGCTCTTGATAAATCAGTGTTAATTAGGTCTATGACAAAATTCCTATTATCCTGTATCTGTGGTGACGGGCTAGCCCCTGTACTGAAGGACTGGCTACAAGTGTGCCTTTGCTACCCCGTAAAGGAAAATGACGCCATGAGCTGACACGATTCCGAAGTTGAGGCCAACAGTTCAAAGTAGGGCAACCAAATTCGATTTCCGAAAAGATTGCTCGCTTATCTGAATCTGAATGATTTCAATAGGTCGTCTGGATAAGCGGGTTTCCCCCAAATTGGCCACTTTCTCATCGCCCAAAGAGCTCGGTAAAAGGCTTTCAGTGAAATCACAGTTCTTTGGCCAGTATTTTTGCTTTATTGACATTCGACGTGGACGTAACTCATTTGCTGAAAGAAATATTTCTTGTAGGATATTTTTATAATGTTGTATCACTGAAGATATGTAATGATTATTCACCAGGCGTCATAACCAGAGATTGGATAATCGCATGCTTATTTACCTAATGTTGAGGTATTCTGGAATGCACATTTTTATCGGAAAAATCCCGCGATTCCGGTATTGAGAAAGGACTTGGACAAAAAGTCATAGAAAAAAAAACCCAGAATCGCCAGCGACGAAATTTATAAAAATGGCTTCAACCAACCATATTTTTTTTCAAATCAGCCCCCGAAACGATGTAGTATAGAATTTATGATATACATAGGGCGCACTGTAAGTTTCCGGAACTGGCCACTTACATAAACAATATTTAAAAATTTATTGCAACATTTGAAAATAGAACTCTTTGGCTGTAGAATGCAGTTTGTTTCATCTGACTGCCTTTTGTTTTTACCTTGTGGCGCCATTTAAAAAATTGTGTGTCTGCATCAACATAGATTTAACACGGGAAAATTTTCGTAGTATGATTTTCTACGATTTTGAGTGTAATTTGACAGCTCAACAGAGCATCGCTCGGCTTGAAACAGCTTTTGGAAATGAAGCACCATGCAAGACAACTGTTTATAGCTGGTTTGCAGAATTCAAGCGTGGTCGTATCAATCTCAGTGACGAATCTCGCGATGGTCGGCCGTCCACCGCTGTGACCAACAAAAACATCGATGCTGTGCGCCGTATGATTGAAACAGACAGGCATGTGACCTACCATGAAATTCGCGCATCCTTAGAAATAGGCATGAGTCAAATACAATGAATCCTACACAAACATTTGGGTGTGAGAAAGCTGTGCTCGCGGTGGATCCCACACAACTTGACCGAGGCTCAAAAAACGGACCGCGTCACTTGGTGCAGTGCCATGCTTACCAGATTCAACGAAGGTGCGTCAAATTTGGTGTGGGACATAGTAACAGGTGACGAAACATGGATTTATTGCTACGATCCCAAAACAAAGCAGCAATCGAGCGTATGGGTCTTTCAAGATGAGCCGAAACCAACCAAAGTGGCGCGCGTGAAAAGTGCATCTAAGCGGATGATTGCTTCTTTTTTTAATAAAACTGGACACGTGGCTACTGTTGCTTTAGAGAATCGTCGTACAGTGAATAGTGACTGGTACACGACCATTTGTTTGCCGGAAGTTATTGACGAACTCCGTAAAAATAACCGTAAACGCCGTATCATCCTGCACCACGACAATTCTAGTTCTCACACGGCCAGACAGACAAACGACTTTTTGAAGGCGAAAAATGTAGAACTCATGAGTCATCCTGCATACAGTCCCGACCTGGCACCTTGTGACTTTTTTCTGTTCCCAAAAATTAAGAACCAATTACGCGGTCAACGATTTTCATCACCAGAAGAGGCTGTCGAGGAGTATGAAAAACACGTTTCAGAGGTCACCACAGAGGAGTGGCACAAAAGTTTTCAAAACTGGTTTCATCGAATGAAAAAGTGCATAGACGCCAAGGGAGATTATTTTGAAAAACAATGAATTAATTTTGTACCTTTAATAGTATTTTTTCATATTCATTCCGGAAACTTACAGTGCGCCCCACGTATACATACATTTATTTTTCTTGACTTTTATTTTATCGCTGTCACTTTAATGCCCTTTAATATACAGGATGTAACAGAAAAGTGTAGTCATATTTAAGGGGGTTGTTAGGGACTTCATTCTGAACAACTTTCGATATGAGACAGATTTGATCAGAGCAACTTTATTTTTCACTACTCTACAAATCAGCTCAACGCCCGGACCAAAACGTATGGAGGAATAAAAAATAAAGTTGCTCCGATCAAATCGGTTTCATTGTATAAGTTGCTCAGAATGGTCTCCCTAACATCCCCCTTAAATATGACTATGCCTTTCTGTTCCTGTCTAAATATATTTGTGCGTGCGTTCTTCAAAAAAAAGTAAGTTCTCTGTTTGACCTATATGTTTGTATGTATGTATGTTTCGCGGACAACCGCGATTATTTCGCGTTCGACTAAACCGATTTTGATGTGGTTTTGTTTTTGTGTGAAACCTCCATGTGGTAACGTGTTACCGCTTAGCTTAGGTGTGAGTTTAAACGTATACCACGTCGTTTTTGCAGTAACTTATTATATATTTTTGATGTAATATTATGCCTATAAAAACGGCTTATATGAAATTTCTGGCGATTCTGGGTTTTTTTGGCCAACTCCTTTGGTGATCTGATTAGAAGAATCGTATGTATATTTACCTACGTTCCGGTGTAGGCTAATATGAAAGGCGCTTGTGTAGCGATCGTAAAATCCCAGCGCGTCCGGAATCGACAATTTCAGTGTTTTTATGACAATAGGATCGGATATCTATCTTATATTTTAAAGTAGGTATGTAGTTACTAAACTAGCATAAGAAACAACGTCAGGATAAGTTAACAGAAATTTGGTAAATTTACTTAACTTGCATCTTTGTATTGATTTCCTGGCATCCCGAGAATCTCGGGCCGAGATTGATTTCTCAAAATATATATTTTATGAAGCGGCGTCCACAATGCAAGAGCCAAGAACTATAATAATAATAATAATAATAATAATACCTTGGACACTATTTACACACATTGATCTAGCCCCAAACTAGGATTCCCTGTATCTTGGGTACTAGACAACGATACACATACTTATATAGATAAATATTATACTTAGATAGATAAACAACCATGACTAGGGTACAAACATCCGTTCTCATCAAACAAATATTTGCCCCCACCGGGACTCGAACCCGGGACCCTTGGCTTCGTAGGCAGGGTCACTGCCGACTCGGCCATTCGGGTGTTCATCACTCACTTTAGTTAAATATGCATCGGAATATCCGATCTCTGGTTTTAACTAGCTAACAAGCTAAAATAACACCTAAGTGACAGACCTCCTTTGTGCGATTCCTTCTTTTTTTCCTTTTTTTTTTTAATGCAATAAATGCATTGCTGTTATTGCACAGGCCATTAATAATAATATTAACACAAAGCCTGTCGAACTCGATGACGAAGAGGTATATCTTCTACATTTATTCGGACATACAACCGGGCAAACGTACAGAGAGAACTTGGTAACTGCATGCATAAATATAATGAAAAAGTTAAGAAGGTACCTAAAAAATATGTAGGTATTTAAAATACAACATTTCGTAGAAATTAGTAGAATTACTACCCGGTCACAATATCTGTGCACCTGACCTCGTGACGTCATATCGGCGGTCTGAGTACGGTGTGAAAAAAAGTTATTTCGAGAAATGTGGAGGTAAAAAAAAACTACTAATCTATTCAAATCAATTTATCATTGATGAAGGGTTTTTTATTAAAAAGCAATAATTTTGATTACAAAAACATTTATTATGAAACTCAGTCACTATAATTAATGTGTATTGTTTTTCCCATGACTTCAGTTTAACAGCTACAACAATTTTAATAACAACCGAACCAGTCCAAACTTAACAGTAAACAGTCTAAACTTAACAATAAATAATAAATAAAAAACAAAACACCAACAAAGCGAAAATATCAAAATTATCGGGACGTGTATCGGCAACGAAGATGCTAACCGTACTGTCGCACACTGTCGCACCGGGGAGTGCGCGGAGAGGTGACAGGGGAAGCGGGAGAGGCGCCGCATTCCAGCGAGGTGCACAGATATTCTGACCGGCTAGTACACATGTCTTTAGATTTCCTGGTCTATTTTTCGACTGTGGTCGATGGTGTCTGTCTCATACATACATTTTCGCCTCCCTGGCACATAGCCAAATGGCCCGAGGGGGTGTTCTATCGGTGTTAACCAATTAACACTTTTGTTCGTGACTATCTACTCATTGCTGAGCTTTACTTCGTTTGCACTTCTATGAGGTATTTACAGACAGTTTGACCTTTGGCTATCCAACTAATCCAACCAATATTATAAATGTGAAAGAAGCGATGTTTAGATGTTTGGAACGTGTGTTTGTGCTCCAATCACGTTAAAACGACTGAACGGATTTGAATAAAGTTTGGCACATTGATAGTTTATGAACTAGATATAGGATATTTTTATCCGATTGCGCCAGAAGGAGGTTGAGGTTATCTCGGTAAATGATTATTCCTAGGAACACCCAGATGAAGTTAAGGGCTTCAGCTATTCATTTATAATTTTATAATTTACTTGCCGAACCGACAGACGCCGTTCTGTCAAAAGCTATGCATAACGTCCGTTGCCAACATCATCTAAAAAAATGTGATGAACTGATCAAAATATTTTTCGACTTTTCGGCTGTTCCCTGAGCGTTTTTAGGGTTCTGTACCCGAATAGTGCCAAACGGGACCCTATTAATAAGCCTCCGCTGTCCGTCCGTCCATCCATCTGTCACCAGGCTGTATCTCATGAACCGTGACAGTTAGACAGTTGAAATTTTCAAAGATGATGTATTTCTGTTGCCGCTAAAACAACAAATACAAAAAATCTGAATAAAATAAATATTTAAGGGGGCTCCCACACAACAATTCTTTCAATACCACATACAAACTTATGAATACAGCTCGTTACTTACATGGAGTGTAAAAGTAGCCGCAACAATAACTTTGTAAACCACATTTTGCTATGTAAATTCCAAACTATTCACTCCACACCATCCCTACCATTGTACGGTGGTACGGAAACCATAGTGCGCGAGTTCAACTCGTACTTGACCGGTTTTTACGAAAAAACTTCCAAAGTCTTCAACGAATGACAGAGAAACTTGGCTTCATCTGCAACATAGATATATTATACATATACACATGTATATACATAGTCGGTCCTTAAGTTCTGTCACAAGGTTTTTGATAGATAAAACTCAGCAATAAACTTTTTCTTATTCGTATTATACATGATTAAAAAGCTTATTTTATACGAATCAAATTGCGATACAATACATTTTGTACGATTATTGCAATATGACAAAAAACCTTATAACTTGAGACAATCGCGAACCCAAAACACGCCGCAACTGACAAAAATACCACTTACCACAAATTTAATAAAAAAACAGTGTTCCAGATAACCAACAAGGTTTTTTTATTTATTCTGAAACCTCGATTTTAGACCATGCTTAACTAGCATTTGATTTTCTGTTAGCTTTCAGTTCCAACTGCTCCCAAAGAGAAATTTACGTACTTTTTACGTTTTCAGAAAAACGTATAAAAATTATCTTGTGGGCAACAAGTACACTACGTAAAATGTGAATATGAAAATTAGTTTTACCCAGACTTAGTTATCTTATGCTTCAAAATGAAGGTAACGGGTTCAGAGAGGGTTCTGACTAAAATCTCACGTAAGTTTGAAAGGTTTTAAGAGTCATGGAAAAAAGATAAAGTGAATCACGTCCGTATTTTTGATTGGTTAAAAAAGTGCAAAATCTCTGAAGAAACTAGCATTTGTGTAATATGGCTTTAAGCATTTAAATCCAATAATCGTTCTAAATTATCAGTATTTAATGAGCTATCAAACCATATACAGTATTAAATAAAAATAAACTTGGTATTATTTACTATGCGGCAAAATATTTGTGACAGAACTTATGGACCGACTAGGTATATATGAGCCAGTAAGATCCACAGGTTTCAAAAGGTTTGTTATTATATTTATCGAACTGAGTGCCATCACATTACTGTGCTTGAACTTAAATAAGGTAGGAGACTAAGGATATTGATTTTAGATATTTTTTATAAATTACGTATCTTATTTGAATATTCTGACCCACAGTCCACCGGTTTGCATGAGTCGCTCCACGAATTAAGGGATTAAATATGGCCAGAAATGCATATTTAGCTTCAATTCTAGGCTAAACTAGACACCATAAAAATGTACGATAAATATATGTTATAAAAGGTCTATTAGAGATAAGAATGGACTTTTAAAATTAACGGATATCTGTTATATTTAATACTTAAAAGTATTTTTCGCAATGCATTATTATTCAACTAAATGAACAAGCGCTCGGAGACGAAATCAGTTTCCTATATGAAACTTATACGCAAAAATAGGTAAAAAAAAGGGAAATTTTTTGGTTGTTTTATTTTATTTTTAATGTTATTAATACAGGAGTTTAGTAATAATTTCTATAATTTTCTTGGTCTCGGAGCTCGGGCTGCGCCGCGGGGCTCTGCGCGGGAGCATGCGTCAGTCTGCTTCGACGCGATGCGACGGGTATTTGTTTTCTTTGTCTAATTATCAATGCCATTGGCCTTTGTTCAGCCCTTAAGAGCGCTGGGCGACGTTGGCGGGAATTACTGCGCGTATGTACAGATATTGAAAAGTGACTACTGCGCATTCAAGGCCTCCGCTCATAACGTGTCGCGCGATGTCTTAATACTTTCTGCTTTGTAACCTCGTACAAAACTTTACTTTAGGTACATTGTTCACACGGCCATGTATTTAACCCTTCATCAGGCAGAGGGAAAATATATTGCCACCAAACGTTATACATTGAACTAATGAATTTTTTTGCATATTTATGCCGGTAAAGGGCTCGATTACCTTGACTACAAATAACTACCCTTAGACCCTTCGATGGCTTCCGATAGCACAAAACGTATTAGCTTGTGGATAATTTACTAAGTTGAAGGCTATTTAGTGTCCGCCTGTGTAAAGATGCACCTAGCGTTAGAGTGTCAACATTATTCGTAGTCTGTTTACACAAGCCGCCCACACGAGCCCTTTGACGTCACCTCGCCCTACAACATGGCCTCATCTATCACTGACAAATTCATTTCGTAGTCGAATTGCTTGCTCCACCCCCTAAACTAAATATTTGGACTCGCCAAGGGCTCCGAAATGGTTTGGTAAGTTCGTGGTGATTATGGGAAGGAAATTTTTAATAACGCTGAGTTATCAAATTATTATTAGACTAGACTAGCTGTAGACCTCGAGAGTTAGTGGAAAGCTGGCACACAAACTTATGGATGCACCTGGTTACATACATGATGTATGAAAGCAGCCGCATCAATAACTTTGTAAACAAAATTTTGCTATGTTAAACACAACCTATTGACTTTTGACCAAACTTCTACTACTACATCTCTCTAAAAGTCTCTACAAATCTGAAGGACCATCACTTGTTAAAACCTGTCAAGCCGTTTTGTAACATGTTTTCTTTTATTATGTTTGGGGCTAGATCAATGTGTGTAAATGGTGTCCAGGGTATTATTATTATATTATTATTATTATTATTATTTCAACCCCCATATCTGTGTCATTAAAATAAAAAACTGCATCGTCAAATAATACACTATAAATATCGAGACTGCTCACAAAATTTCATGTCGAGGAGAAAATCCGGAAATCCGTACATATTTAAGAAAGGGAAATATTAAAGTGCACATCAAAGATACTGATTTGCACAGCAAATAGAAGGGCAAAATGCTACGGTAGCTTAGTTGAAGGGTAAAGGGGGTGAGCGAAGCGAAGCCGTCTTTATCCTTTGTGTTAGGTTCAACATGTAGATAAGAACAACAAAAAATACTTAAAACATAAACTTATGTACTCATTAAATATTTAAAAAATAAAAAGTGTTTTTGTTGATCCTTTTCTTAAGAAAGCATTTTTGCCAAAGCTAATCGGAGCCACTTCGTCGCGCGTCGCGCTCGCTCCGTAAAGTAGTGGCTCTGTGAGCTCACGTGCAATACAGAACATTTGTACTATTGTTTCCACCTCTTCCCACCCCTGACCCCTTGAAATGTATCAAATGAACAAGTGGAAATATTAGAAAAATATAACCGGACTGAATTTCCTTTAATACCACATACCAGCTTATGAATACACCTGGTTTCGTACATGAAGTATGAAAGTGATAACATTGTAACGCCAAAACTCCGACAATTATAAAAAATCTTTAACCCGAATCAAAAACAAAAATCCATATAATGGGCCATGTAAAAAAAGGTAAAAAACTAAGAGATAATTGTTTCCATAACTAAATTCTGTTATTCCCATCAAAAAATATTACTGGATTACCGAAATATCCGTGATGTAAGTATTTATCCGTATTTCAAATGAGCTTCATGTAAAACTGTTAAGTATCAGCAGTATTCTCTCTGAGCAAGTGACGTCACGAGGGGTGTTATTTTAAAAAAATATTGAAAAAGTAATATGTCATTCATTTCACGAAATATTGAAATTTTGAACCTTATGCCGTAATATGTTATTAAAATTCAAAACCTTTAACGGGAAAATGGCATGATATGATGACCTGGGTCGTTCGTAAGAGCGTATTGTAGTTTAAATATCAAACGCGTTATATATTATTAAGAAAACTTCAATCGTTTGTCACGGCACGGGTTTGTAACCGTACCTTTCTTATTCTTCATTCATTTGTCATTTTGTCATTTTTGTGAAATGTTTAATGAAAAAATCATTATTATTATTATTATTTACTGAGTATTTTACTTTACGGCAATACGAATTTTTGGCGACGTCACACACATATAAACATCCAAGACCTGGGGGGTTATTTTTTTCTTTACTCCCAGCCGGGGATCAAACCCGGGACCTATCGCACTGTAGGCAGAGCCACAACCGCTGCGCCACAGAGGCCGTCATATAATTTTTATGATTTCTATTAAACTTTGCTTTACTTTATAAATTTACCATACAAGTTATTATTTTATATATAATTATATGTAATAGTGACGAATCAGCATAAAGTCATTAAAATCAAAAAATGAATTGTCCACCTAGCTTGTTCTCGACGAAACACTGTGTGTTGCATAGAAAGACAACGTGACCGTGTCAGTATCTTCAGGTCAGTGCATTCTCTACTATAATAAGATACCTTTGGAGATTTTGAAATTGCCATTTGAGCAATTTAAAAAGCATGTTAAAGCGACTTTGTCGAAAAAGGGATATTACAATGTTCAAGATTACTTAAATGACGGGACTATATGGGGTTAATCTAGCTCAACACAGATCTTGCTGTTAATAATTTTGTAATAATTTATTCCTGCTTATTAATCATAATAATTTAATTTTCATATTTGTATTAGTTAAGCACAACCTATTTTTAAAAGAGATCTAAAAATCAATCTGTGGGAGTTTCTACGCTCTTCTTCTCCCACTGTGGTCCAATGTAGAGAAGGGGCAAAAAATGACGTTTGCTAAGTATAGGTATATGTATCTACAGTAACAAAGTACTTTGACTTTGACTTCTCAAGTGAAATAAACGATCTAGGCAAATAACTTGTCTTGTTTGCTTATTTATTATTTTTTATTCGTTTATAAAATAACGTCTAGTTTAAAAACTATCGACAAATTATAACTAAACCAGAGCGTCAGGGTTAAGAAATTACTTTTCTTTTGTTCTTACAGTAAACCTAACACGAAGACTATTCGGGGGCTTCGCTGCGCTCGCCCCCCTAGTCTTGACCTAAGCTACCGCAGTGTTTGCCCTGTTATTTCGTTTGCAAATCAAGTTTAAACTAGTTCACTATTTAACTGTTTTATTATAAACTAACGCGTCACATCGTAAGCATTGCGGTACAGTTTACAATTTTTTGATAATTAGGAATGAGAGAAAAACCATTAGATCATAAACTAACGGTTTTGATAATCATACGGTGACAAATATATTTATAAGTAATATTAGTTAGTTCTTCACAACTCTTTTGAATTTTTCCCAAAGATTTGTTGCGTCACTTTTTATTCCGTGTAAAAGTGATATTAGCAGAAACCTGGCATTAGAAAATTTCCCAGCAATTTTGAATGAAAAATAAACGAAATGAAGTTCTGAGGATTTTTGTGTACACACTATAGCAATTTTACTTCTTATGAAAAGTTAAGTTCGTATTTTCAGAGAAAGGTGATCGAAATAATTTAAGAACTAATTCAAAATTGGAATATATCGGCGCATGGGTACAAGAGAGGACATACATAGGCGAGAAGAGAGAGAATGACCTCACTCAAATAACAATAAACCTGGCGATCTGTACGTCACGCCTTTTCCAATACGGGTGGCAGAAATACAGATGCGCACCGTTAGCCAATTATTGCATTAAAAAAAAAAAAAAAAAAAAACAGGTAATGGGGGAGTTTCTTGCCGTTTTCCTTTTTTTATATAAAACAAAATTACTTGTAGTTATAAGTAGTTGAATAAGATAATTTATTTATTTATATTCAATAAAAAAAAATGACTGACTCTGACTCATACTCATACTCGTATAATTCATCAATACATTATTATGTAACAGAGAACTAGCCTATCATCGCTATGGAGGTATGATGTTCCACATAGTTAGAACCATAGAACGCTGCAATTGGCTACTATACTGGTTAGTCCAAAAATATGAAAATGACATCAGACATTCAGAGGTTTCAACCTTATAAATAAAAGGGCTTGGTGATATCACAATTGTAAATTTTTGGCAGTTATATTTTATAAGCATAATTTTGTGTAAAACATACCATCGTTTGACAACGATGTGCAATGATGTCCCATCACAACATTTCCATACAACTGACGAACAAATTATCAATCAATCGGGGTATTCTCAGGCTCCCCTTCTGGGGCGTTGGGAGTCAGAGTCTCTCCTGATGGAAACAATGGATCTCTTCCTGAGGATTAGCCTCTGTCCACTCCTGTAGGCAGTTCATCGGGGGGCCAGCGCGTGCAGCGGCCTTCTCGCTGGATGAGGTATTCCATTTGGTGTTCACCAGTTAGGCAACCAGGTCGCCTGGCAGGCGGCGGTGGCCGGGCGAATGCTCGTGGTACGGCGCCAGTTCGCGGATGCGCGGGTTTAAGGACGCATCCGCCCGCACAAACAAGACCTTCGCCAGCCTCTGGACAAACTGGTCCAACGATTCCTATGGCCCCTCTGGATCATTTCGTTCCTCTCGTAGCGGGGGTCGCCGTTGATGGTACGCAGAGAGGCTCGGAGTATCACAAATAAGCGTAATTGGCAGTTCATAAAAACAATCTATTTTGAGTACCCTTGTCAAGTTACCAATTAAAGGAGACGTATCAAGTCACACACAAAAATCCTCGGCCCGGCGCGATCAAAATCAATCTAAAAATAAGGAGTGTAATTATTAAAGTAATCCTAAAAAGAATTTGTCGCCATTGAATTTGTATGGCGAAAGTGGTTTATTTGTCTTCTGAAGTCTTTTACCTTTCATAAAAACTATGATTTTAATGAATAAAATGTCAATTATTTTCGACGACCGTTTAGCCTCGCGGGTAGTGACGCTGCCTACGAAGCCGACGGTCCTGGGTTCGAATCCCGGTAATCACATTTTGAGATGTGAAGAGCATGAATATTGGTTTCCTACACCGCCTTTCAATCGCCTAAGTTCTTTCCTAACTTGTTTAGGCTGCTCCTAGCAAAAACAATTGATTGCACTAACCCTAAGCCATTACTAAGTCTAATCTGTCAGTGCTATCAAATGTTTTAGCTAGGCTGTTCTTAAGCTTCAGTGAATCTTAACTAGGACAAGCCTAACTTACGTTTAGTACAAATTGGGGTTAGTCTTGGACGTTTTCTGTGTATTTATCTATATTAAATATATCGTCGTCTAGTATATATCCATAACACAAGCCTTATTGAGCTTAGTAAGGGTCTAGTTCAATTTGCGTAAGCTTGTCCTCTAATATTAATTAATTTATAAAAAATAAACTATTTGATATCATTTGTTATTATTATTATTTATAAGTATTATTTCTCTGCTGTACAGCGAAACCCTATAATTCTACGACCTAACCGGTCAAGTGCAAGTCGGACTCACACACGAAGGGTTCCGTACCACCGTACAATGAAGGGGATGGTGTGGAGTGAATAGTTTGGATTTAACATAGCAAAATATTGTTTACAGAGTAATTGGTGTGGCTATTGTCATACTCCATAAACGTAACCAGGTGCATTAAGTTTGTATGTGGTTTACAGATTAATAAAAAACCTATGTTGCGGTTTTCAGGATCAGTATTTTTGCTGAAGATTTCAAGACTCTCTCTCTTATGGTCCCTAAAACAAGTGCCTGTTACCGCACGGACGGGCGGACACGCGAGTAATCCTGGGTCATTTTTACCATTTGAGGTACGGAACCCTAAAAAAGAGGATTTCATATAAACCGTCTGGCGATATTTTTTTAGATATTTTACTATTTTACTTTAAGATTTTAATAAATTATAATTAATTAATTTAAAGCTTAATAACAAACAAATATGAATAATACTAATATAAGTAAAGCGACAATAATCAAGATTAGCTTATATTCTAAGGTATTTGACACTGATAATTTTTGGAGTTCCGTAACTGAAGGGTGCCAAGCAGGACCCTATGACCAAGCCTCCGTCCGTCCGTCCGTCAGCGAGCTGTATCTCATGAACGTAGGCAGAAAGTTGAAATTGTCACAGAATGGGCATTTCTGTTGCCGCTACCACGAACTAAGAACAACAGGATTGTTTAATATTTATGCTTCGGAACGCACCTCGGTTTTTGTTGCGCGATCGGACCGCAAGTGATCGGAACGTAACTAGCTAGCTGTCACTTGCATAGAAAAAAAAACTAGCTAATGTCACTTTGCACATGGTAAAATGGTCGGCGTCAGGCGTCGGGTCCTTGGCGGAATGTTAATTGTAATGATCACGGAACAATCGTCAAGAAATAAGTAGATTTCACGTCATCGTAGTGAGTGCTTCGTGCTGTGAAAGGTTGAAGTGGTTCGGTCACCAATTCGTCGCGTTCGGATAGCGACCCTTGTAGTCGGCAGCATCACGACGGCACCGGCGGCGGGCTACGACACGAGTAAGATTCGACTCCCAACACCCCCCACCCTTGTGTTCCTCATCCCGTACTCCTGCCTCGAATTGAGCTTTCGAATGCCGGTCCAGCGTCAAGGTCAGTACTACTTTGCGACATTCCACTGAAAAACAACCCTACCAAGATTCCACCCCTTTCGGTTGAGGCGTGGATTTAACAAGGATTCAATATTTAACAAGGATCTTAAATATTGCGGCTCATCGCATGGTGGCGCAATTGGTTTGATATCGGTTTTGCAGTTCGGACAGACATTAGTCTATTTTTATTTTTGTGTTACTATTTTTATTGGTTATGTTTTCTTGTACGATAGAACGGAACCTTTCGTGTCCGACCCGCACTTGACCGTTTTTGTGGGTTCCATACCCGAAGGGTCCCAAACGGGACCCTTTTACAAATCCTCCACCGTCCCTCCGTCCGTCCGTCCGTCCGTCTGTCACCACGCTGTGTCTCATGAACCGTGATAGTTAGATGGATGAAATTTTCACAGATGATGTATTTCTGTTGCCGCTATAACAACTAATACTAAAAAACAGAATAAAATAAATTTTTAAGGGGGCTCCCATACAACAATTCTTTAAATACCACATACAAACTTATGAATTCACCTGGCCACTTACATGGAGTGTAAAAGTAGCCGCACCAATAACTTTGTAAACACCATTTTGCTATGTAAAATCCAAACTCTTCACTCCACAACATCCCTACCATTCTACGGTGGTACGGAACCCTTCCTGCGCGAGTAAGAATCTCACTTGACCGTTTTTTCATAATTAGATACTGTAAAAAGTATACTCTTTCTTCTGATTGACATTTCGTTTGCGCTGCTCCTGGGTTTATTTTGAGCCACCTCCTTTACATCTATTTGTCCACAACCGCACCTCTCCATTTGTGGAGAAGCTTGACGACGTTATATTACGTTATATTTACATTTGCTACCACTCAAACTTGCAGAGATTTATCCGATCTGCAGCCTTATGGCGTAACTCTCTGAAGTTCATAGCGTGTGTCTGTGATTCATCTCATGCTCATACAATTTCATCGATTGCGGGGTATCACCGGAGGCCTCTAGGCTTCATTCAATGAGCTTGGGTTTGGCCTCCATTAAGATGCTACTTGCGTGATACCAATTTGATAGATGAAGCTGGTGCAAGGTGTCAAACGTAAAAGTCTATATGAAGTTCATAGCTAAGACGACTTACGCCATAAGGCTGCAGGTCTTCCTCATGAAAATATTGAATGGCACTGTAGATTGTCCTCCGCTGCTTAATAAATTAAATTAAAAGTCCCCCGTCATGGTGTTCGTAGACGTCCGCTGTTCCATCTGCCCACGGTGCAGACCAATTATAGAGAAAACTCCTTCATAATAAGAGCATGCTCAACATTCAACGGTCTCAATGACGATGTTGACGGTGTCGATGATGATATTGATATATTCTGTAGCAGTGCGCAATCATTGAGAGCATCTATTATATTTAAATTTGTTTCATCTCTAAACAACGAGGGGTAATAGTGGTGTGTGGTTATACTAGCATTATCCTATGTAGGATGAATAGGTATCATGTTTGGTCTCTGTTTAGTTTATAGATGGTTTACGGAAACAAGTATTTATATACATTATATATTTTTTAATGTATGAGTATGACTTATGAGTGTATGTGTGTGTTATATCTTTAAGTATACTATAAAATTATTGTTTTGCTTCTAGAAAAATTACTGTGGGAGGTTCTCACTGGCTTCTTAGTTAGTATATTTTTTAGCATATGCTTAAGAAAGCTGTTACCTTCCCCAAAAATGTAAAATAAAAAATAAAATAAGAAAAATTATATATTGTTCTCCGCAGGCTTCTTTCCACTGAAGGCGGGCTTCTGTCTCATGTGGATCTGCCTCGACGTGTTCCTATGCACCGCTTCCATCATGCATCTCTGCACCATCAGCGTGGATCGCTACCTCTCCCTGCGGTATCCGATGAGGTAATAAATTAAGGCAGTATTTGGTGAACCTGGAAAGGTCCTTGGCAGGGTGTGGGCCAAGTGCTGCCTAGAATAAATATAAAGACATTTTGTTCAAAGTCAAATTCCAAGTAATAATAATAATAATAATACCTTGGACACTATTTACACACATTGATCTAGCCCCAAACTAGGATTCCCTGTATCTTGGGTGCTAGACAACGATACACGTACTTATATAGAAAAATATTATACTTAGATAGATAAACAACCATGACTAGGGTACAAACATCCGTTCTCATCAAACAAATATTTGCCCCCACCGGGACTCGAACCCGGGACCCTTGGTTTCGTAGGCAGGTATCTAAAGTACTTTACTACTGTAGATATTAACATATACTTATCAAACGTAATTTTTGCCTCTTCTCTACATTGGACCACTGTGAGAAGAGAAGGGCGTAGAAACTCCCACAGATTCATTTTTAGATCTCTTTTTAAAAATAGGTTGTGCTTAACTATTACAAATATGAAAAATTTAATTGTTATGATTAATAAGCAGGAATAAATAATTACAAAATTAGGTTCCTCAGACCAACACTAAACTGTAACCTGAAGTGCTCCAAAGTCTGTCCCAAGAGTCAAGAGAAGAACTAATAAGCAATTTCGTTTCCATGAATAATGGATGGTTCCGGATTTTTTTATTGAGAAACCTAACTACTTAAGCAAATTCTTATTTTCAAAACATTAGACAAAACTAGTATATTCTTTCAAATAAAAAAATAATATCATATCGGTACTGTAGTTTGGTTTTCAAATTTAAAAACGTCTGTAATTGCTTTCCCATGACTTTTCAGTGATGTTATTATAGGTTATTGTCATGAGATGAATATAAGTACCGTATACTCCTGTCGCGTTATAGGTATGTGGTGACTGAAGACATGAAGAAGGTTTAGTAGCCTCATATTCGTGTTTTGTAGACGACTTTCGCAGCCCGACCGGGATATAATTACACCGTAAAAGTATATTTAATGGTTGATTGTATCCTCTATTATATCACACGACATTAACGATTATACGGTACTTATAGTCACAATGCATCTCCTGAAAATAACCGTAAACACCACGGAAAAGTCACAGGAAAGCAATAACACGCTATTTCGGTTAACTGAGATTATAATTACAGTTTTTTGATCTAGGAAACTACATTTGAAAAAAGTACTCCCGGTATAGTTCTATTTTCAAAAAATTAGAGGGTGGTCCATTAGTTAATTTTCAGATAAGGCTGTTTTTATTTGATAGAGAAATGCTTCACGATTACAATGATACGTTTTTCATTACAAGATAACTGACTATTCTTATATTAGCAAATTAATCAAGACAAAACAGGTAAAACACAAACAGATATGGGGGCCTTGGCCGCCATGACGGGGCGGGGGGAGGAGGGGAATACAGAACTTTTTTTTTAAAACAACACGAATTTTGTGCGAAACCTTAAGGTGCAACCAGCGCAGCGAGCTTACGAGTAAAGCATGGGTTACTCAGTTGAAATATGAATTTAATGTGAAATCAGCCTTGTGATGTTACCTATTTTGAGGTTAGAATATGGTATTTCGTAATTTAGTAAAAAAAAGAGTTACCTTGAAATGAGTGTGGAATCATTGTAATCGTGGAGCAATCCTCTATCAACTAAAAACATCCTCACATCTAAAAGCCGGATTCTAAGTTTTAACCATCAGTTTTTTCTTGACTGCTGTTACAGACTTGGGAGCGCTTAGTTTAAAAGATTAGTGATGGCCTCAGGAACAAAAAAACGTTCTTTATGGGCAGTACTTGATCCAAATTCCATACATAAACTGTCAATGACCTTTTAGTCTTTATTTGGTGCTCCTTAACACTAACCAGGGGGCCGTGCCGTGCAGCGCTGCAGGTCAAAGTATTTCCTGCGGGCGTGAGCAACTATTCCGCAATTAATACATGTGGATTTAAAAAGAAATAACGTCCATGGTCCTTTTAGTGGTTACACGCTTATCAGGCAAGAGGCGTGGGTTCGAATCCCGGTGCTGACCACGTACCTCAAGATATGTCATTATAGCGATGGATGAAGAACTCCGAGGTGTACCTATTGTGGTTACATACTCGCTTCCCACGCAGGAGACAAGGATTCTAATGGAGTACTGACCAAGTAATATTGAGAAAACTGAGTAATAATGAGTTATCTTACGTATATCTGCGGACGTTCTAGCGATGATGGAAAACATCGTGTTGAAATTTTGATATCTATCCATATCTGAGGCGATGGACTAGTACCCTGTAGTATTGCATAACTGGCTAAAAGTGGGCACAACTGAGCCTCTGCCACGAAAAGGAGTAATTTTGATATATTTATTTACGGCTTGTGTTTGAACGATTACCAAAAAAAATGAAAATTAACTACCAATAAATTCGAAATAACTGCCAGAATAAGTAAATGATCACCAAATTGTGTTTGGGTAAATGATCACCAAACTTCTTTTTATGTTTTGTGTACGTTTATGGTTTAAGTATTTTTTGTTGTTCTTACATGTTCAACCTAACACGAAAGATAAAGGGCCTTCGCTTCGCTCACTCCCTTTACCCTTCACCTAAGCTACCACAGTATTTTGCCCTTCAGTATTAACCCGTTTTGGGTAAGAAAAAAATATTTTGGTGATAATTTTAAATAGTATATTAAAAAATATATATGTTTCCTTTATTTACTAGGTTTGGTCGGAACAAGACGAGGAAGCGAGTGACTGTCAAGATTGCGTTTGTGTGGGTGTGCTCGACGGCGATGAGTGTGCCTTTGCTAATGTACTATAAGGTCAGTAATTTGTCACTCATATTGGTCCTTACCGGATAGTAGAATAACAGTCATGTATAAGTACAGATTTTCTCAGAAAATACTTCCGATGACGATCTCAGTGGCGCTGCGGCTGGTGATACAGAAAAAAAACAGGTCTTGGATATTCAGATGTGTCTGCCGTCGCGATTTCTGGTTTCTACGACACAGTGTAGCCTAGTGTGGGGCAATAAGCAATTGATGTGCCTGTATAACCCCCGGCACGTAACTTCAGTGCTGATCTTGGCAGTGCGTCTTTTTTGTTCGCGTTCATTTCTATATTTCCCTCCCTCATTTTTAGCCAAAGTCAGCGCTAGAGTTTTATGCCGGCACTTGTATGTAAATGTTTATGTTTATTTTTAAGACGTTCGATGATATCTTACTAAAAGTTAGTTTTGTTTGATGAAGCTCCTTGGTTTAATCAAAAGCATCAAATAACTACACACTTCATCGAAAACACTTAACGAAGAAAACGGCACATATACCTATACTGTTATAATAATACCTTGGACACTATTTACACATTGATCTAGTCCCAAACTAGGATTATCTCTGTCTTGGGTACTAGATAACGATACACATAATACTAAGATAGATAAATAACCATGACTAGGGTACAAACATCCGTTTGTCATCAAACAAATATTTTCCCCTACTTAATTAATTTGTGTCAATTTTTTTCCGTAAAGGACTGGTCTCGCGTTCGACTACGTACTACATTGCGTCGTCGCACATGGTCGTTTGGACAATCTAACTGGTCAAAATGATTACGTAGTACATTACAGGGACCATAGTACATCTAATACTATTATATATTCTGTGACCATAGGCCCGAGAGAAAGAAAGCAAGTTAGCACTAATCTATCTACCCACTCCTGGGTATAGGCCTACTCTTCACCGCGCCAACTGCTCCAGTCCTGAGCCACCGTAATGCACAGGACGTAAAATAATTAGGTGAGTTAGGTACGGTGTGCACCCAAACGGTTGGGAGAAATTTGTTCTGTGCTGTGCTTAGAGAATAAGCCTGACCAATGTGTACTTACCTAATACCTACTTTGTACATTAAAACAACCACGAATATCTTGTGCCCAGTAAAACCTCGGTGGTTTAAGAGCGCATTGGAACTGAAATGTAAATATTTAAGTTAAGAAATAAATAAATAAATAAATAAATAAAAAAACCCGGGCCACTTCCTGTTTTTCACCATCCATTTCATATTTAAAAAAACTGGCCCAGTGCGAGCCGAACTCGCGCACCGATGTTTTCGCCCAAATCGTTTTTTAGGGTTCCGTACCCGAAGGGTGCCAAACGGGACCCTATTACTAAGCCTCCGCTGTCCGTCCGTCCGTCCGTCTGTCACCAGGCCGTATCTCATGAACCGTGATAGTTAGACAGATGAAATTTTCACAGATGTTATATTTCTGTTGACGCTGTAATAAAAAATACTAAAAAAACAGAATATAATAAACATTTAAGGGGGCTCCCATACAACAATTATTTCAATACCACATACAAACTAATGAATTGCATGCACCTGGTTACGTGCATGGAATGTGCAATTAGCCGCACCAATAACTTTGTAAACAACATTTTGTTATGTAAAATCCAAAAAATTCACTCCACACCATCCCTACGATTGTACGGTGGAAGTATCCTATAGGTTTTGAATCCCTTGCCAGTATCAAGAAAATTCAGCAAATTTGCTGAATAAACGGCCGCATCTTTTGATTGATTGGATGTATTTATTGAATAAGTAAATTTACTTATCATTGTATTTCTGATTGCAATCTGGCATACAAGTAACATGTTATTAGATTTACTTTTTGGTTAAGTATTTCATGTCATTGTAGTCATATAGTTCATTATGATAAATGGAATCTGTTTAGATGTTTTGTAAACGAATGGCATTCGTTATATGTTTGAGTTTATTGTTCAAAGGAGTAAACAGAGGAGACAAATATGTTGACTGTGTTAATCTAGAAGTTTGATTTTTTGATAACTTGATGGGACCAAGGACCTTAATAATTGATATTAATTTCAATTGGGTACGTCGACGCATTCCTCAGACTTGCGATAAAAAGGCTCGTAATAATCAATAAGTATAATTATCATTTTTCTCTATCTCTTCTGTATGTAACGGTGGGTATTTTCTAAAAAAAAACATCTCTCATCTCACAGAAAAAAATATATTTTAATCCACACACACAATAACCATTACGAAAATGTTGACGGATTTTTTATTGAAACAACTTTTCAAATTTACTTTTTTTCGACGGGTAAATATAATCTGACGCTTCAGAACACTCACCTGCAATCCATTCTGATTAAAAAGGACTAACCTTAAACAACGTCATGGAAAATGGTTCAGTAGATTTTCTGTTTAGGTTTTATTTTGTATGTTTTTCATTTACGAGTGTCTTGATATTAAATCGACCTTTCGAATCATAGACGTAGTGATTAGTCGATTAGTAAACAGAGAAGTAGGGTTAATAAGTCAGCACAGTGCTTAAATAGTGTTAGGGGGAAATCGTCAATACAGCTTTTCTTATTTTTAAGGTTTTTTATTATTTTATTTATTTCAAGATATGAAACAAAGTTTAGAAACCTAGTGTTTGTAGTGGGGTGTATAACAGGTTGAACATTTGCAGGTGAATGTTTGCTTTCTCTTAAGCCCAATGTACACATTGATAGATATAATAATAATACCTTATTTTAATAACTTGGATAATATTAACACATATTGATCTTGCCCCAAACTATATACATACTTATTTAGATAAATGTTATACTTAGATAGTTCAACAATCATGACTAGGGTACAAACATCTGTTCTCATCAAACAAATATTTGCCCCCACCGGGAATCGAACCCGGGACCCTTGGCTTAGTAGGCAGGGTCAATGCCGACTCGGCCAATCGGGCCGTTTGATATGTTATGATAGCAAGTTTCTTCCGTGCTTTTTTATGAGCAGTTAGGTGACACGGCATTTGACTAGGCAGAGAATTTGACTATGACTGTTTTTTTAAAAACATAATGTAGTCAAATAGGGAAATAAAAAAAAATAACGCCTACGGTACCCTAAAAAGTAGCCGGTTGAATCTAAATGCGTGAACGAAAAATGAAGAGTAAAAATATATTTTCTCCTGTTTTCATAAACGAGGTCGAAGCACATGGCTCTATATTTTTTCTATGGCCTTTGTAGACTTAAAAGAACTCTGTATTAAAAATAAGAATATTCTTTATACACTTTAAGAGGCAAGATATAGTAAAGATACATATTTAAACGCGAATATGTTTCTATATTTTTTCTTCAATATAAAAAAGAGCTCCGTGGTTTCACGCTTGCTTCTCACACAGGAGACGCAGGTTCGATTCCTGCCCATATACCAAAAAGATAATTAAATGATCTTAAGTACATTATCGGACGTTCTAACAGTGATGGTAAACATCATGAGTAAACCTTCATTACTTCATAGCTGCGGCGATGGGCTAGCCCCGTTCACGCAAAATGAATTATTGAATAACTGGCTGCACTTGGGCACAATTGTGCCTCTGCCACCCCGTATGGCAAAAGGCGTGACGCTTTATTTGTTTGTTGTATAAAAAAGTTTAACTCAGCATCTCCTTTGTTCACAAAGCCGTATCGAAGTGCCCAACCGCGCCGCCCATATTCAAAAGTTTCAATGTAACTCTTCATCTGCGAGTAAGTTATTATCAAAGATGCTAATTAATTGCAAACAAGTTGCCCACAATGCGAACTCCAATTTAATCAGAATAAGCAAATTGGAGTGTTAATTTGAAATAAAATGATCAATCGTAACTTAAGTTGGGTATCGCTTTTGGAAGTATTTCAACAATCATATTGTAGGCCCCAATTTTGCGGCTGGTTTCATTCGAATGAGTTTTGTAGCGTTGCGCGCCACAATCCTAAGATTTTGAATTATTAGGAGAGTTGTCTATTAGAGAACTTTTTCAATTGCTCCGGGACAAAGGGATGAACCTAAGTTTAGGGCAAATTCATTATTAATCAGAGTTATAATAATATTCAACGTTGTACAAGCGATTGTGTGCGTAGACAGGGCCGGCTTCTTGATAAGAACACACTACACTGACATTACTTACATAGACACGACTCACACTCCGTCTTATATGGATGGAAGCACTTACACAAACGAATTTCTCAGGTCTTGCATTCTGGACTGTAGCTAACTACAAATTATTTGACGTAGGAATAACGAATCGTTCAGTATTTTAATGTTTGGACTAAATTGCAAACTCACCAAAATTCGAGGAAAATATATAGATATATACATTCAACATTTACATACAGACACACACATTGCTTCTGGCCCCACACTAGCATACCTTGTGTCGTGGGAACCAGAAACAGCGACGTCACATACGTACATAATAATAATAATAGTAATACCTTGGACACTATTTACACACATTGATCAAGCCCCAAACTAGGATTCCCCGTATCTTGGGTACTAGACAACGATGCAAATACTTATATAGATAAATGTTATAGTTAGATAGATAAACAACCATGACTAGGGTACAAACATCTGTTCTCATCAAACAATTATGTGCCCTCACCGGGAATAGAACCCGGGACCCTTGGCTCCGTAGGCAGGGTCACTGCCGACTCGGCCATTCGGGTCGTCAGGTATCCAACCTAAAGTTTTTTTTATGTAGCCCCAGCCGGGGATCGAACCCGGGACCTTTTGCATGGTAGGAAGAGCCACAACCACAGCGCCACAGAGGGTCATAGAGAGTTAGAGATAGATATATAGATGTTTCCTTTATATTATAGTTCAATTTCTATATTTGCCAAAGCTTAAGCGCGGATTTGAGTAAGCAAATAAAAGAGTAAAGTAAGTATCGGTGTGTGTGATTCATTGAATTTAATATGATTGATAATAATACATACATTTATAATTCTTTTTTAGGGTCCCGTACCCTAAGGGTGCCAAACGGGACCGTCTGTTTGTCTGTTTTCAATTATAATAATAGAGAGTATTAGCATAGACAAATTTGTCTATGGTATTAGTCTGGATTCTATTCAACTTGGATTATGTCACATCCCAGACCTACGATCAATTTGCCTGTCTGTGGTCGAATTATGTGTGTACCGCTGGAATATTCTCGTACTTGTTCGGGGATTAAACCACAAAGCCTAATGAAATCATATCACTTGGGATTGGATTGACCTGGGCATGTAAGTTATAATCTTGGTATACTATGTTGGAAGATCAGGCCATGCTTTCGCCTTGTTATTAGACTGTTTTTAAAAAACTGTGTTGATTTCTTTGACGCGTCAAAATCGCGATCAGAATAATCGAGCTCTGATAAGATACCAATTTAATTCTGTGTAAATCTGCTCGAGGCAGTTAATCAGGCCCTGGTGTAAAATGCACAGCAAGGCTTTAATTACGGTGGATAGTGAGCAGCAGCTGTTTCGCTTCCAACGGTTAATCATGGCGGGCAAGTGAAACGAAATTTGTTACTTCCATGTGTTTACGGCAGTCGTTGTGTCTATTAACATTACATTTAACAGTTATTTTTTTACAAACTCCTGTAAATTGGTACCATGGCATATCTCCGGCGTTTTTTGAACAATTTTCCTATAAAACAACAACTATTTGCAGGAGTACAATTGAATGACATGTATTTTAACGGTAGTAGTTTAATTAATGAAATAATTAAGACGGTTGGCCTGTTAACATTTACTTTCTTTTAAATCTGCTACTAAATTGATCCCCTGGCGCATCAAAAGAGGCCGTTTAAACCCCTGATGGAATTGTAGTATAAATTAGTGTCTGCGATGTCGCAGTTTTAGCCGTCCTTCAAACATCAAACTACTACAACTATCACTATCAAATATCATTACAACTACTATCAAACTATCTTGCTCCTCAAAATCTCTTTGCGCTGTTATAAATACCTACTTAATTCGTAGATAGTACATCCATACCTACGGGCGTTACGCTCGTATATTCTTTACTTTACTTTATATACTTTATTGCACAAAACAGAGAACACAAAATAAATATAAAGGAAATAAATAACATGTACAAAGGCGTGCTTATCTCTAACAAGAAATTTCTTCCAGCAAACCCAGAATGAAGAGAAAAAAAAGAAACTAAAGGTACCCGGGCGTTTGCCCCCGTTTTCGTTTCCCCCCGAAAATTATTTACTTTATCATCGAGGTGGTACAGTCAAAGAAAAAAGTACTGAGCCAAAATTATCCATTTATTTCAGATCATAATTATAATTATTATTATAATTGTTTACCATTATCACAAATAAAATTACAGTTCAATTATTTTACTTTATCACAAATCAAATTACAACTTCGCCAGTTTTACATTTAGTTTCCTACAATATGTACTTATATGAAAATGCTGAGTTATTTAAATTTGTCAAAAAGTTCTTAATTATGAATAAATCAACAGAAAAATACCTTATATTAATAATTAAAACACTAAGAAAAGAAAACAAACTTTGATAAAAAAAAAAGATTTAAAAGGTCACATAGGAATGGACATACATACATTACGTGACTGACATACACTGCTCCGGTAATCGGCGGGGAAATGCTGCGTGGTAGAGTTAAACAAAAGTGACGTTCAAAAAGCGTTGTAAGAACAGCCATTTTGAAATCAATGTCTTTGACTTAAATAAAAACCGGTCAATTGCGAGTCTGACTCGCGCACCAAGGGTTCCGTATACTGACAGTACCCTATTATATTAATTTCAACTTTTTACCTCCATGCGTTTCTGAGAAAAAGTCTTAACAGACAGACAGACAGAAATTTACAGTTTTCGGATTTTTCCCTTTACCTGTGATATAAGATCTTCCTTCATTCCAAATTTCATGACCCTAGGCCAACAGGAAGTATCCTATAGGTTTTGATTCCCTTGCGAGTTCCACGCGAGTCCATACAAATTCAGCAAAATCAGCAAAATTATGAAATATTATCGCGGTATCTTTTGATTGCATCGACCTAGAAGTTTAAATTTTTCACAGCTCTAAGGGACCATAGACCTGAGTAATCGATATTAATTTCAACATGATACCTTCACGCGTTCCTGAGAAAAGGGGTCGTGACAGACGGACAGACGGACAACAAAGTGATCCTATAAGGGTTCCTTTTTTCCTTTTTAGGTACGGAACCCTAAAAAGAAGTAAGTAATCACCTATTTTCCATTATTGACAACCATCCATCCTCTATGTCTTCTTTTGGAAGGAATGCCAAGCTTATGCACGATTTAACGTGCTGGTTTGACTCTTCGTGATCTAGTAGTCCCAAAGATTTAGCTTTAGAAAGATAAGAATCCGTTTACTGTCTTTGATGTAAATAATTGATAAAAATGACTGAAATACTTCCGGAATTATAACTTCTTTTGGGTCATTAAATTGTGTCTTTGGTACTTTCAGATGTTTATTTCTGCTTCTATATAGATGACTTTGAATTGATCGAAAATCAGGAATATCTGCAAATAAACTTTTGTTTCCTTTTTTCTTCATTTTTAATACACTTGTTTCATAAATTTTCTGTACAGAGTCAAAATAATTACTGCGAATTTCTTTTTTTGGTTTAACTTACCAAACTTTTAACTTCATTTTCAAAAAAAATTGGTACGCAATGTGGAGAATGTTTGTTCATAAAATGTACTCGTACACTATCACTTTCTTGAAACACTTTGACAGTACCACTGCACTTATATTTTCTTTTATTGACGCACACCCACACTGTCGACTTTTTATTTTTTCTATGTATTATATACGAATGCCCTGTGTGGAGTAACTTTGTCCCCCGTTTATTTTCAATGATTTTGAAATTACAACCCACTGAAGAAGAACCTTCCCCCGACATTGTTAAAAATGGCGAAGGTACTAAACTAAACGAATATCTTATCATTTGCAGTTGCATAATAGTTACAATGGCAAGGGATGCATCCCTACCAACGATGCGTGAAAGAGAGATAGCATTATATTCCATAAACGCGTGAAAGAGATGTACCTACAAACTATCGATCCATACCATGATCTATTGTTCTAAATAACAGGAATGTTTAAAGCGGGTTTCGAGCAGTGAGCAAAATCTCTACATTTTGTTGAGATATAGTATTTAATGCATTTTAAGTATCATAATAAACAAATCGGTACAAAATCGGTCGCTAAAAATAATATTTCGGAAGTTGCACTGTCTCACTTGACTGTACTTATTTCTTAACTACGGTGGGAATCAAACATATAATTAAATGATATTCTTTTGATTAGTTTCGGGGGGAAACGAAAACGGAGGCAAACGCCAGTAACCCGGTAGAACTATGTGCACAACACTAAAAAGTTAATAAAAATAATAAACTACCTACCGATATCTACTTATTACAAAAAATAATGCTACATATAAATATGTAACTTATACATAAATAGTAGCTACAAATAAATACTAATACTTATCATTAAAGAGAAAGATAGTGTTCTTTCAAACGACTTTTAAAAGAGTGAATTGACGGACTGTCTCTGATGGCGCTGGGGAGTTTGTTCCAGAGACTGATAGCACGTAGTCTGAACCCACGTATTCCCACAAATCATCATGAATTAATGATAACTCCATCTGGAACTTCCAGGCTGCATAGTTGCTGTTACTGTCTAGTTTTTTCATCGTTCGGTTGCAATCGGCGGTTGATCAGCCTGGGCCCATAACCTGATAGGAAGGCTCGTCGTCCATCCTCACAGAGCTGCGCGAATCGGTTTCGCCTAACACCAATAAAGACGATAAATAATAACTACTACGTTACGTAACTACACGTTTGATTCTGCAACTACAGTCACTGTATTTAGCAAAACAGTTATTAATTTATCACAATAGAGGCATCACATTAGGCTAGTACGCAATAAACTAGCAATCTATGTAAATTTAAACAAATTATTTTTACGAAGTCACACAACAAAAAACAAACAACTCTATTTCGTTTTTCTTTAAATTCTAAATATGAAATTAGTAGCTGCACACTAGTTTTATTAAACGAGGGTTTTAACCTATCTAAAGATTTAGGAGCTCTATTTTTTTATCGCTCGCATGACTCTTATGTCACACGAGCGCTCTTTTCTACTGACTTTCCTTCGACAACCGAAATTTCGTATTTTTCAGTCATTCGCCTGCAACGAGTGCTCAGCACCACTCGTTGCGCTAGTCGAATAGTAGAATAAACGCCAAATACGTCAAAGCTAATGTTAACAGTGTCAACACAATTTGAAGTGTCAGAGTTTGCTGTTTTCGCGCGTTTTTTCAAATTGGAATCCAAAACGTCAACATTCAACGTGTGACATTTGCGACAGATTGAACAGCCCGATTTGTTCCATATTATTGCTAGGATTTAGTAGGCAACTTAATTGAATAGTCACTATCATACAGCCTATAATATGAGAGCATTTAACTTTCCGTTTCCTATTCGATATTTACCGGTTTTAACTTTTACTGCGGCGTGTAACGGATAAAAATCAACATTTACAAATTTATTGGCAACACCGATGACCAACGATTTTAAAATGCAGAAAATCAACGTCATGCGCCTTGTTGGTCGAACGAGAAATATTTCTCATGCGATATATTATGTCACACGAGTGATTCAAACATAGAGCTCCAGAACTCTTTCAAAAACCGCATCGAAATACCGCCAACGTGGTTTCGACCATCGTGGGTAATAAAATTGACACATCGCTAGTTAGCGGTGTTTCAGTTAACAGTCAGCCGCTCACTGGCAGCCGTAGTGAGAACATAGCCTTACAGACAGACAAGACAGATGCGAAAACAAAAGACCCAAACAGGACCGAACCAGACAAAATTTCGCGCGCCTCTTTGTCTCGTGCTGACTCAATCAATCAAGTATTCTTCTCACGCACCCATTCTGGGGCGTGGGGAGTCAGGGTCAGATCATCGGATCTCTTCCTGAAGAAGCGCCTCTGTCCACTCCTATGGACAGGTCATCGGGGGGCCCCCGCGGGCGGTGGAGATGTTCTCACGAGGGGTGTTCCTTTGGATGATCGCCGGCTAGGCAACCAGGTCGCGTGGCAGGCGGCGGCGGTCGGGCGGGCGCGCGTGGTACGGCGCCATGTCGCGGATGTGCGGATGATGTGAGCTATCCGCACGCGCGAACATGCCCTTCGCCAGCCTCTGGACAAACTGGTCCACTGGTTCCCATCTGAGGTCCCTCTGGATCGTCGCATTCCTCACGTAGCGGGGGGCGTCGACGATGGTACGCAAAGAGAGGTTCTCTTGGGCTCGGAGTCTCCGTTTGTTCGTCTCCCAGCACAGGGCATACCATGCCGGGGCCGCGTAGGTGAGGCGGGATCTCACGTAGCACTTGTAGATCCCGAGCTTTGCCCTCAGAGGGAGGCTGGAGTCGAGAAGTGGACGCAGCTTGGCGCGTGCCACCTTGACCTGGTTGACGACGTTGTCGACATGTTGCTTCATGGTGAGCCGGCGATCGATGGTCACTCCCAGGTACTTCACCTGCGGAGACCACGCGATGTCCTGTCCTTGGAGCTGGAGTGGTGGTGGAAGGGGGGACTGGCCTGTGATGAGCGCCTGCGTCTTCCCAACGTTGACGGACAACCGCCACTTGGCGAGCCAGTCGGGCAAGATGTCCAGGGTGCGCTGCAGTTTGACGGCAGCGTGCCGTGCCTGGATCGACGACGCGTAGTAGGCAGCGTCGTCGGCGAAGAGTGCCAGCTGGGCACCCGGCCCGACGTGCTGACTTATGTATTCCTCACTGTTTTTGTTTCGTGTCTCCGTCTGGTCTCTTCAGTGGGCATTGCGCATATGGTCGCTTGCGGTTGACAATGCCTACTTCATATTCAGATTAGCCAATATCAAAGTCTCAGCTACATAGCACTAATGGCTGCGCGAAAACTCAATGAGTAGGCAAGCGGCCTACTCACTGTGTTTCGACCGAATTCATGTCTTTTGAGCCGGAATTATTTAGATAAAAAAACATGTCTCTACCTTTATAGTTCCAATACGCATGATCACGATTAACCAGGCCATTGACTTAAATAATTAAGTTCTTTGAAGCAATACAGCCGCTGTTAACCTGATCTGATCTATATACAAGTTAAAACGTAACAAAAAAGTTTACATATTAATGACTTACTTGATAAGGAATCACATAGGAACGTACCATAGAGAATGAAGTACATGCGGCTACAAAGGCGATATTCCTACATATATGGTATATAATAATAGTAAATAATATATTGGACACTACTTACACAAATTGATCTAGACCCAAACTAGTATTTCCTGTATCTTGGGTACTCGACAACGATACATATTTTACTTAAATAGATGGACAACCATGACTAGGGTACAAACATCCGTTCAAATCAAACAAATATTTGCCCCCACCGGGACTCGAACCCGGGACCCTTGGCTTCGTAGGCAGGGTCACTGCCGACTCGGCTATTCGGGTCGTCGAATGAAGGGGTATTAAACGTATCAAGTTGGTGAGTTTGAAGACCAAGGTTTGAGCTTGCGTGGTTGATAAAAAAGTAATTTAAGTATGTAGTGGGTAGTATACGATATCAATGTCAGGGGTTTAAATGCCAATGTTAGGTAGGGTGCTGTGTTAACAGCAGTTTTAAAACTGTTTCAAAACTGTTTTTAAAACTGTTTCAAAAGATAAAAATATTAGTATCATAATTCAATATGGCTACTGTGGCGTTGAGGCTCTACATTCTAAGAGGTCTCGGGTTCAATTCCCTGCTAGGGGGAGATGAAAAACATCCCCAAATCTTGGATGTTTATTGTTTATATGTGTGCGATGTTGCTGTTTCTGGATCCCACCACACCCTGTTTCCTAATGTAGGGCCAGAACCAATGTATGTGACTGTTTAAGTTTTGGTTATGTTTGATATTGATGTAAATTTTAGGATCAAAAGGTTTATTTTAGGAACCCTAAGTGGTCTGTCTGTCTGACACAGGCACTTTTCTCAGGAACTATAAGAGATCGAATCTTGAAATCTTCTACAAAAATGCATAATCTTGATAAACATAATTCAAGTCTAATATGAAAACAAAATTGCCTACAAGAAAGTGGAGGGGGTAAAATAATCAAAAGAAAAAAAAAACGCCGTAATAAGTCATATCACTGAAAAGGGTTCATATCACTGAAAAGGGTTCATATCACTGAATAACGTCCAAAACATGACCCTTCCCCCTTATCTCCAAAACTACAGAGTCTAAAATCATGGATAAAATACACCCGTCATGGAATCATGGAAAACCTACCCGGAACTGCCAAAGTGTACATACAAGCTTATAAATGCATCAGGTTACGTACATGGAGTATGAAAGTAAATAAATGTATAACTTTGTAAACAATATTTTGCTATGTAAAATCTTGAAAAAAAAATTGTTTACTGTGCGGGATAGAGGGTGGATTCAATGGGAAAAAGTCGTGCCTACGCAAAATTTGCATGATGTGGGGTTTTGCATACAAAAAAGGGATAAAAGGAAATGCTTTAAGCCGCTGCAAATTCCATCGGGAAAGGAAAAAAATAACCGAAGAAGAGTTGAAAACCTGGTCTTCTTAGGTGAGACCTGCCTTAACGGTCTCCAGCACATACAACAAGATACCTCTGGAGATTTTGAAATTGACATTCGAGCAATTTAAAAACCATGTTAAAGCGACTTTGTCGAAAAAGGGATATTACAATGTTCAAGATTACTTAAATGACAGGACTGTATGGGGTTAATCTAACTCAACACAGAACTTGCTGTTGACAATTTTGTATTATTTTTAAACACAACCAATTTATAAAAGAGATCTAAAAATCAATCTGTGGGAGTTTCTACGCCCTTCTTCTCCCACAGTGGTCCAATGTAGAGAAGAGGCAAAAATAACGATTTCTAAGTATATGTTAATATCTACAGTAATAAAGTCATTTGATTGATTGAATGATTGATTGCATTTTGCCATAGGGCTGATTTAGCCTCAGGTCAAGGGCTTCACTGCAAGAAATAGCAATGCTCCGATTTAGTGGCGGTGAAGGGAACAGCCACTAAAATGTTCAGACTACTGGACCAAGCCGTTTTATTTTTCAACCAGCGAAAATTAGGCCAAGGTCGTGACAAGGACAATAAAATACATTTTGACCCTTTGAACACTATCTTATGTACTTCTTATTTTTTCAATTGTTTGTGTGAAATAAAGATATCATGAATTATGAAATGAATTGTAATAAGTCCTCAGGCACCTTTAGTAATACTGAATAAAAATATATAAATCTTCTCAAAATCAAAACTGTATTATCAATGTCCATATCTTCACATTGTACCCGTTATATCTGAGGCAAGATAGCTTGTATTGGTTTGGCAATAGTACATTATTTAATTCTATCTATGTTATAACGATACCATTTTGTTTACAGTAAAACTCGTTACTCCCTACAAAAGCCAGGTTATTCTAATATACATTTTTTTTTATCTTTATTTAAAGAGATTAGTACATTTTACAAGTATGACTATATCGCTCTTTAAGGGTTTAAGTTTTACCCACAATATAAATTGATAGCAATAACAACAAATCCTACCTATATTCAATGTAAATTCCTGCTAATTCACACAGCATTCAGGCTTCTCCAGAGGACGGAAAAGCCAGAATGCTGTTACATCCACCTACACCTAAGAACATTTATAATTATGAATGAACATGTAAACATAAACATAATCATTAAAATTCAGGCACATACATTGCTTCTGGACCCACCCCAGATTACATTGTGTCGTGGGAACCGGAAACAGCGACGTCCCACACATATAAACATCCAAGACATGGTATTTTTTTTCTGTATCCCCAGCCGGGGATCGAACCCGGGACCTCTCAGGGCAGAGCCACAACCACAGCGCCCCACTAACGAACTAACAAAATTTCATATTTATAAATTGGTGGGATAGAAAGTCATCTCTATAACCTGAGCTCACTGTATATCTTTCAGCCTGACTGTACTTATTGACATATAATGATAATCATTATTTCTTTATTGCATACAAATCAAATAAAAAATAAGAGTTACATGAGAATAATGTGCAAAGGCGAGCTTATCTCTAATAAGAGATATCTTCCAGCAAACAGGTTAGATCGGAAAAGTTGCTTGCTGAGCAGGGGTAGAACTATTTGTACAACAATATAGCGAAATAAACGAGTAATTACATACATAAATAAAATAAGAAATATTCTAAATAACTATGTGAATTTATCTATTTTGATCAAATTCCAAATTCCAAATTATTTATTGCAACATTGAGGTTTTACAGTTCTTAAAGTTAGGAGGTCCCGACAATGAACCCTGTAAGGGCACTGCAATTTCTTAAAAACTTACTTATATCTAACACAGAGTTTCATAGAAACGTACTTGATACGATAACATTGTACAGAATTTTTATTTATAACAAGGAAATGAGATCAAAAATTACGTATGACTTTCATAAATTATATCTATAATACTATTTATTGTTATATCTTTATGTTTGTGTGTATGTGAGGGGTAGGGTCATATCATATCATTGTGGCGGTGATGGAATAGCCCCCTGTTACGCAAAAATGGACTAAACGTAGGCATAACTATACCTCCGCCACGAAAAGTCGTGACGCGTGATGAGCGATTTTTACTCTACTATGGCAAAGTGCAAAAGAAGAGTTTTATATGTTTGATCTGTATGTATGTAAGTCAGTTTCTGTTTCCTCTTGAAACTTATCAACAGCTCAGCCAATTTTTATAAATGATACTTCATTTAATAAAAATTAAAACATGAAGTGGGGCATCAAAATACGGAGGTTCATAATGTGACTACATTACGGAAATATATACTAATATTGCACAGGCTATGAATATTACACCTTGGTTTTAAACAAAGCATCAACAGATTTTTCGTAAATTTGCACTAAAAAGCAAGAAACAGGCAGTGAAGACATAACGTAATTATTGAGAATATATATAGCATTTCGGCCCGTTTCATAATAATATCTATCGAGAGTTTTAATGCCTAATTATATAAAGTTACATACACTAGTTTATCTACACACATATCATAAGCTCTCTTTGATGTGTTTAGCAACCGCATGTTTGACCGGCATTGTGGCATTGAGTTGTTTAGCTTGTTCTGTAGTACCAACTTCACAGACAAAGTAGGGGCGTTCGAAATTTGAATGACATAATATGTAGAAAATTTACACGTTATGGTCATAATGTTCGATATTCAGATAAGAAATGAGTTTTTACAAAGTAACATTATGCTGATCGTAACGTACGGTTTTTGGACGCAGTAAAGAGGGTTTATGATACGTGTGTGGATAAAATATAAAAGAGTGAGTTCCGCTTGCTTTTAAATTTGTTTGTTTTGTGCTTTTTAGTATACCACAGTCGGGTTTTTCAGTTTTCTTCAATTACGTCATTTACTTTACCAACCACTTCATTCCCCAGAATGTCGACTCGGTCCTCATCGACGGCGTCTGCCAGATTCCGGACCCGCTCTACAAGGCCATCGGTTCGGTCATCTCGTTCTACATCCCCCTGGTGGTGATGCTGCTGACGTATGCGCTGACGGTGCAACTCCTGGCGAGACAGCGAAAGGGCCTCGGGCAGGGCTGGGCGGCCGGCTGGCTGGGTGCGCCTCAAATCGGTATTTATTTTAGGCTTAAATTTAAATATTTACTAAATTTAGTAAAAAATTTCATCCAAAAAACAGTTCCCCAAATTAATCCTGTTCTATGAAAGGTAGGTCCCACCTGAGAGCCTAAACGATGATGTGATAGGAGTAGGTATCACCTCGTGGCATCCAAATGCCGAAGCCCCAAACTGGCTGATGCTCGTGGCTCCGTCCGCTCCAAAGCCACGTGTGATGACTGCAGATGAAGGTCTAATGCCAGCCAGACCTGATCGTCGGCGGCGATTGGTTTTGCAATTGGTTGGGTAATGTTGGGCCACACCTTCGCTTACGAAGGAAAATTGTCTGCCGCACAACGCGGAGGTTTGCCCATCCAAAGAGGTGGTTGAAGTTTTATGGGGTGAAGATTGATGGAGTTAAACACTGACTCAGTTCGATCATTACTCTTGTTATTTATTGTTGTGTATAACTCATGGTATAAGTATGAAAAATCTGAAATTATGCGCTGCGCGCTGAAAAACTGAAAACACACGACGCGACGAATGCTTTCGAAAAGAGAAAGAAAAGTGAGTGACTGAGTGTTATTTTGACAAATTCCGTTTTTAGAGACAGAGGCAGACAGACCGCATAACGAAAATTGATCGGTCGTTATGTAGTATTGATCTTTACAAAATGAAACATCATGTCAAATTGGATTAACATAGCACAATCACCAACATTTTACACCTTATTTTATCCTAAACTACATGGGTTCGCCTCGCTCCACTTTGTATTATAAAGTTGTGAGCTAACAAACCTAACTTTAGTGTTCGGATAAAAAGTGATCTATAGTAACCAATACGGTTCTTGAAACTACATGGGGCCATAATAATATAACATATTTGGCAGACAAAACAAATCTTGCCAAACAATAAAGTTACCTTTCATTTTAGGATCCGACATTAGAAAACGTCACAAACATACACATTTTTTGTTATATCCGCCTCATAAAGGTGGTTACGTAAATTTTCCTGGAACGACAGAGCGCTGACTCATCGATTCATTCATGAAATAAGCTCTTTGTTGCTTTCACCTTGAACTTGTGTATTATTAAGTGCGTCATCACTTTCGTAATTAATTTACATACAATAGTGTGACTAGATAGCAGATATTTTTAAATAAGCTAAGCAAAGTGTTAGTGAGCTACTAAACACTGTCGTAGGCTCTGAGTATGAATTAACATTAATTATTCATTCTGCTGTAACTATATTATAATAATTGATTTACTAGGATTACCTACAGTTTTCTAGAATATTAGCGGATTTTCCCAAGACATTTGCGGCCCATTGTCAATGCCCGTTATTATTTTATTTCCACATTTTTACCTTTTCTCTTTGTTAATTTTAAAAACGTCCCCGCGCCAACCTATCGCTGAGTAGTCTATGAATAAATCAGAATTCCACTTAAAACCTTTTTTGTATTCAAAACAACATGGCTCCCAAAAAATGCTTTATCTCCGATCTCCAACATTCTATTCAGTAGCGACTTCAAGGGCCCTTGTGGAGAGAACTTACCATGCCTTGGAGAAAAGCCGACTTTATTACTTTCATACATGAAGAAAAAGAGTGCTCGAAACCTTCAACGAGCAACCTTCTTTTGTCATTGACGTTATTATTATGTTAGCTAAGAGTGCATTATTATCTTGCATCTGTAGGATTTCGATTCTGGCGTCCGTGCAACCACAAAGGTCTGGGCGTATCAAACTTATCTTATTTGAATAGAAAGCCATATAAGCGGGTCTGCTGTTTCGCATTGTGGGGTCCCTCCGATGTACGAATGAGTTAGTGGACTGAGTCCGAAGGGTGGCCAATGGGACCATATTACTAAGCGTTCGTCCGCCCCGAGCTCCGTGGTCTAATGGGTTTCACGCTTGCTTCTCATACAGGAGACGTAGGATCGATTCCTGACCATGTACCAATGAGATAATTCACTTATCTTAAGTACTTATACGGACGGTTTAATGGTGATGGAAACATCGCGAGGAAACCTTCATTACTTCATAGCTGCGGCGCTGGCCTGGCGCTAACTGGCTCAAAGTGGGCATAATTGTGCCTCTGCCACCCCGTATGGGAAAAGGCGTGACTCTATGTAATGTAATGTTCGTCCGCCCTTCGATTCGTCTGGCCATATACCTATATCTCTTGAACTTTAATAACTAGAGAGTAGAAACCACAGAGGGTATATTGTGTATCTATTGCCACTAAATCAACATAAATTCAACACAACGAGTTATTTCAAAATTATCGACTTACCTCCCATGGCATTTTAAGAAATATCATTTCCCGTTATAACGTATAGGTTTTGAATTTCACAACCATGGCATAACGTTCCAAATCGCGATGCCACGCGCGTAGGCGTGGTAGTGGAACGGTTAAAGGTGGTCCCCATACAAGTTACGTGTTTTTATTGCATTGTTTCTTTTACGATGGTACGGATCCCTTCGTATGTGGGTCCAACTCGCACTCAACCGATTTTTATTTAGTTCATTACCTCCGACGTCCATAACCTGCAGAAAATGCGGGCGTGGGACGTTTCCAACTGGATCCTCAGCCTGATTATTACCATCCGGTTATCTCGATTGACCTTCGCAGGGGACAAAAAATTACAGAGTCCTTTTGCTCATTATGAGAACAATGAAATTTAATCCTGGCGCACGTTTAAGCTCCAGTAACATCATCACGGAAACGTTCACAAAGATCCGGCGATTAAAATCAGTGGTCCGGGTTACAGAATTTGTAGATACTTTCGGTCTTTATGAAGTCTAGTCACCAAAAACGTTTGTACTATTTCCTTGGACACCTATACTTACTTACTAAGTACATGATTGGCTTGCCAGAACTACAGTAACTCAAAATACTTAAGATGAGTCCAGTGTATTAAGGTGTAGTAGCAACTTTAACCTTAAAAACAGTTAATGAACGTACATCAACACATTGAAAACGAATATTAATAAACAAAAACAATCCAAGGAAACATATCACCAGTACAATGAACTTATTGTAAAGCACTCACCTTCCTAAGTGAGCCCTTTTAACTGTAACTTTAGGAACAATACCCTAACACCAACGGCAAAAATTAGATAGATCAGTGAAGATCATTCGCGTTTTGAACCAAGTATGCAATATTGAAGACACACCAAAAACAAATATTATTTGAAAATGTTATCGCAATTTCATGAGAAATGACGAAGTTACAGCGATTTTAGTGCATAGGTTCTAAAAACCGTTCAAGTGCGAGTAGGACATCGGACCCGCAGATAAAGGGAACGATTGTACACGGAAAACGTAAAATGACAGTCTTTTGTACGAGTACATAGACCTATTCATTTTTTAATAATAAAATATTAAATACAGTTAGGACTACATTCAAGGCCGAAACATTGAAAATAGTTTTGTGTATGTAGTATGTAAGTATTAAACTATGTATTCCGGTTAACGAAACCCTTTGCTCAATGAAACCGGAAGTGGATAGAAATTGAGTAACTTATTTACAGAAATCAAATCAAATATGATAAAAAACTTAATATTATTTATTATAATTCAAATGAGCAAATTATTAATCATATAAAGACAAATAACGAAGCACAAAACTCAATACCTGCAATTAAAAATCTTTTCCGATAAGATCGGGAGAGTCCATTTTCACCGATAACAAAAACAAACAACAAACAAAATGGCTAAGAAAATGGCCATACCAATAATTTCTTCTATAGATACTTCTTTTAATTTTTGAAAATCGGCATGTTTCATTATTTGTTGCTGTTGCGGCAACAGAAATGCACATTCTGTAAACATTTCAGCTCTCTATCTATTTCGGTTGATACGATAGAGCCCGGTGACGGACAGCGAAGGCTTAGTAATAGGGTCCCGTTTGGCACCCTTCGGATACGGAACCCTAAAAACGTGCACGAGCTGTCGTCATAGGCTTGACACGTCACTCCATCCGCTGACCCGCGCCCTTGATTGCCGCGCATTAGCATCTCTATCTTTCGCAGTGAATGTTGTTTTGGCGTGTCATTTTACTGATACAATGTCGAAATACAAATATTGTATTATGCCAAAAAGTAAGACAACGACTGTGACTGCACACAAAAATATTTTTTTTTGTTTTCCACAAGACGAACAACTGAAGAAAAAAAAGTGGTTTAGCGCTATGAGAAGATATACTCTTGCAGTCAAAAGTTTCGATCGCATCGTTACCATAACTTTCACGAGCAGATCTGTAATACACAAAGTTTAAATAAGAATACTTAACAATTTTACATCGTGTAAATAATAATCACTTACGGCCGATCCCAATAACCTTTATCTATCTGTGATCTGCAGATATCGCGTTATATTTGACAGTTGCGCTATGGGATTTATGTCAAATTTGACACTAACAATCCATAATCAGCAGATTTGAGATAGAAGATAGGTTATTGGGATCGGCCGTTAATGACAAGTAAACTAAATCAATGTAATTTTTTACTTTAGAAATAGTTAGTTGTGTTCTTAAGGTTAGCGTTAACAGCACCCTACTTAATATTGGCATTTATACCTGTTACATTCTTATCGTTTACTACCCACTACATTCTTAAATCACTTTTTAATAAACCACGCAAGCTTCAACCTTGGACTTCAAACTCACCATCTTGATACGTTTAAGGCCCCTTCAATATGTTAATTTATGGACAACCTACCCCTATACCATATATGTAGCAATAGCAACCTATAGCAACCTTGTAGCCTTCATTCACTGTAGGTACGTGCCTATGTGATTCCTTAGCAAGTACTCAATTAATATGTGAAGCTCTTTCGTTGAATGGCTAGTATTTAATCGCACATCAAAAATACTGATTTGCACAGCAAAAAATGATCAGCAAAATCACTTTTTATGTTTTAAATATGTGTATTCAAGTTTATGTTTTAAGTATTTTTGTTGTTCTTGCATGTTCAACCTAACACGAAGGATCGCTTCGGTCACCCCCTTTACCCTTCACCTAAGCTACCGCAGCATTTTGCCCTGATATTTGCTGTGAAAATTAGTATTTTTAATGTGCTGTTTAATATTTCCCTTGTTAAATGTGTTCTCTATCTTAGCGTTAACATTTACATTTACATTCAGGCACATACATTGCTTCTGGTCCCGCGATAAGATACCCTAGACCTGAAGTTTCTTTTCCTTTACCCCCCACCCGGGGATCGAACCCGGGACCTCTCGCGTGGAAGGCAGAGCCAAAACCGCTGCGCCACAGAGGTCGTCTACAGCAGCCTATTTAACCACGACGTCTACACCTGTGAAAATCCAAGGACAGGATTATTTTTTTCCTCCGCGCCCGCGGTTCGAACCCGGGAGCTCTCGCTTTAGAAGCACAGCCTCGACCGCGACACCACGGCGGATAAAAAATCAACATGAATGACAAATAAACTAAGGCTTGTATTTAAACGATTACCAAAAACGCACCTATTTTACTATTAATAAATTCTAAATGACTGCCAGAATGGATAAATGTCCACCAAATTGGGTTTGTATAAATGATCACCAAACTTCTTTTTATGTTTTGTGTACTTAAGTTTATGTTTTAAGTATTTTTTGTTGTTCTGACATGTTCAACCTAACACGAAGGATAAAGGGGGCTTCGCTTCGCTCACCCCCTTTACCCTTCACCTAAGCTGCCGCAGTATTTAGCCCTGATATTTTTTGCAACTTTTGGTGTTCATTTATCCATTTTGGGTAGGAAAAAATTATTTTGGTGATCATTATATTTGTTGCCATAAACTAATACAGTTTTCAAACTTGGGTCACATGATACGTTTGGGTGTGGTGTTAAAATATTTTTGGCCGAGACGCACGTTGAAGTTGATTGTTATTACGTTAAAACTTGCCTGTGAAATTTTTATCGTATCTAAAAAAACCCAAAAAAGTAAAAACACAAAAAAGGAACAAAAAATTAGGTCGACTTCAAATTAACTCAAAAGTAACAAATGACAATTTTATATTTACACAAAATCGTGCAAAAAATATCTATTAAAAAAATGTATTTCTTACATTTGATTTGATTTGGATTTGAAAACTTCTGAACCGATTTTGATAAAACTTCTTCCTAGTTTTCTATCATGTCTTTGTTGCCCAGCTCCTTTCAATAAGCTAGACAACTATGCTCAACACATACTACTCCATATCTTAAAAACCGGCCAAGTGCGTGTCGGACTTCGCACATTTTGGGTTCCGTAATAAATTTAGAATATATAGTACTTATTTCACATACACCTAATAATTACTTTGTTTTTCAAAGTGTTTATATGAAAAACAAAGTTATACTTGCAGTTTTTAATAAATATTTTATATCTTAAAAACTGCTTATTTTATTGTGATTAAACTTGCTCTCTGCCTTCAATGGGAGTAAATGTAAGCCGATAAAAAAATCTTCAAATTTCGATCTATAGTTTCAGAAAAACACGATGACAAAAATACAACATACAAACAAACAACCATATGTCTTTAAAAAAAATATACTTCTTTAGAAGCCCTCAAAGAATATCATGTGTTAATATTTTGCGTTCCTGTTAATATTACATACGTACGTATATAATTGACTTTGAAAAGGAGCGGGGTTTTGAAATCGGTTAAAAAGGGGGACACATTTTATGATTAGGGTGTTGAAACGTCAGGAGCAGGGGGGGGGGAATAATGCAATTTTAACACCACACCCAAAGGAATCATGTGACTCTAGTTTCATAACGGTATTAATATAATTGTCTAAAAACATAAAGTGACTCGACTATGCACATTATAAGATCGATATTTTACAAGAAAAATACTGTTGGTTGCACCACCACCAGTGCTCTTTAATGTAAAAAGTTAATCCGTTAAAAGCTTTCCAGCTTATCGTGTCTATATAACAGTCTGTACACAAATATACAGTCAGTTATTAATTTAAACCTTTAAAAAAAAGCTGTTATGCTTTTGTTACACGTTACATACTTCTTTTTGGAAATATATGGTATCGCGAACATCGCGAATATGTTTTTTGAAAATTATTTAAGTCAGTGAAATATGGACCTTATAGCCGATTTCACCAACGATCCCTATCTTTTAGGGGATACTTTATTTCTTTCAGGGGCCACCTAGCGGTTGTCTCGATTTTCCCTAAGTGTAAGGGTCTTATAGGCTCCTTGGGGACCCCCTTAATATAAGAGTCCGGCCACCGAAACAATCGCTGGACAGCTAAGAAAAACAATTAGTCAATCAAATTTTTTGAAACCTTACGTATCGTTATCTAATTTTGACGCCAGCTATACATAATAGGTATCTATGTATTAACAAACACCCTTCAAACATTGTACTGAAAGCATTCTCTTGTTGCTAGAGTACTTTGTCTTGTCCTTTACATACATATTATTGTGACCTATACGACAAAGGACAGTGAATAGGAAAGATAAATAGTGGTGATTACAGCATAGGCTATGTCGCATCGTGATTCAAAAATTTAGTTGTTGTAGCGTACTAAGTTGTAAGAATCGGAACGTACCTGCTGAGATTTTCTGCATTATTTCAATAATTTTATTGGCAAGCAAAAATAAACCCTATTCTCTACCGCACAGAGAGGCGATGCACCTGGCGGCGGTTTCTCGGACCCAGAGGCACCCCACAGCACTCCGCAGCTTCCACGGAAACTGAACTGCCTCCGATAGACACGAGAGATCTTTGGCTTCAGGACTCTAGGTATGACCCCTTCATCTTCATCATCCTCATCATATCAGTGTCCCGAGTCTGCTTACAAAATGGCGGTTCAATGACAATGATGCGACAACGGCGGTTAGCGACTCGGTGCCAATTATATTTCGCCTAAGGTGATTCCTTTATTTTATTCATATGTTTGTTACCGCGAAAGTGTTATTGTGTCTGAAACTATTTAAAAAAACGTTCCATTCTTTGAAAGTAACAAAAAAACTGTCCAGAAGTTTGTTTTCTAATTTAAAAAAACTGGAGTAATTATGCCATCCGTGTAGGTACCTAAACGAAATTACGTATATTTGCATTCCTATGTTTCTCAGTATAAATTCAAATCAAGACCACACATATTACATGACTTAAACGAATCTAAGGCATTTATAGACGACCCGAATGGCCGAGTCGGCAGTGACCCTGCCTACAAAGCCAAGGGTCTCGGGTTCGAGTCCCGGTGGGGGAAAATACTTGTTTGATGAGAACGTATGTTTGTACCCTAGTCATGGTTGTTTATCTATCTAAGTATAATATTTATCTATATAAGTATGTGTATCGTTGATTAGTACCCAAGATACAGGGAATCCTAGTTTGGGGCTAGATCAATGTGTGTAAATAGTGTCCAAGGTATTATTATTATTATTATTATTATTGAAAATTATTATAGAATTATTATATAAATTATTATAGAAATGAGGAGATCCGTAGAAGAACCAAAGTTGCTGACATAGCCCGTAGGATAAGCAAGCTGAAGTGGCAATGGGCAGGCCACATAGCGCGAAGATCGGATGGCCGATGGGGCAAAAAGGTCCTTGAATGGAGACCACGTACTGGCAAGCGCAGTGTGGGTCGGCCACCTACGAGATGGACCGACGACCTGGTGAGGATCGCTGGATCTCGTTGGATGCAGGTGGCTACGGACCGGTCACGGTGGCTGCGTTTGGAGAGGCCTATGTTTAGCAGTGGACACAAACAGGCTGAAATGATGATTATTATTATTATTTATATCATGACAATGGCTTTTAACACGCCTGAGCAATCATAGGAATGAAAATATACGTAATTTCGTTTAGGTACCTACACGGATGGCATAATCCATAATCCAGTTTTTGAAATTAGAAAACAAACTTCTGGACAGTTTTTTTGTTACTTTCAAAGAATGGAATGTTTTTTTAAATAGTTTCAGACTATTATTATTAAATTATATTCGTCCAATGCCAATGAGTCGCCATTTTTATCATAATCCAAGCCCATCCCATTGCAGTCAGCTGGACATAGACCTCTCCCAATGCACGCTATTAATCTGGCATCAGGGTACCCGTAGACCAAAGACTTTCTATCGCCTGATAGCTTAGTCGGACTTTTAAACTATGTACGATGTGGCAGAAAAAGTATCGAAAACCCTCATTTGGCTAAAACCGAATCCTTATAATGTGCGCTCTTACATTATAAGGATTCGGTTTTAGCCAAATGAGGGTTTTCGAAATTTTTCTGCCACCAGGTGGCTCCTCGTAGGCGTCGGGTCTAAACAGCTGGCAGATAGAAAACCTTCGAGGGTTTTTGATACTTTTTCTGCCACCAGGCGGCGCCTCATAGGCGTCAGGTCTAAACAGCAGTCAGATAGTACAAAGTCAGAAAACCCTCATTACTATAGCAGTCAAACCAGATTAAGGTGATACGAGAAAAAAGGTTTTCTTTCGAATCCACGTACTCCACTACAAAGTCATCTACAGATTTGATTTTTATGTTAACGTTGTTGTATTGTTGTATTTGAATTTGTATTTGATTAGGATTCTCACTGAAGGAAAACTCGTTTGAATGAAAGCTTCTTGATAGAATTCAATTACGAAAATACCTCTAAATTGTTTTATTTTTTTCTGTTATTCTGAATCCTAACTCATTTCATTGCGGAATTGCATTTAAAATGTGGATATCATGTATTCGTTAACTGTCCTTGAAAATATTTTTGACGAAATAACGTAGTTTATTTTTAAATAATTTTTATGTGGATATGTGGCGCTACGTTATTTTAGCTTGAGTCAACTCTTTTCTTTTTTAAGTGGAAATTACTAAGTTGTCACTTTCGTTTAGATTCGTATTCCTTATATATATACATATACAAGGTGACATTTAATCAGCTGACCATATTTTAGGAAATGATAGTACCCGTCATTATGAACAACTTTCCCCAAGAAACATATGGTCGCAAACGAAAAAAAATATTGGGTCCCCCATAGTAACTTGTAATCAGCTGATCGGGTCAATGTACTGAGGGACATTTTTTTTTTGCATATGCGACCATATGTTTCTTGGGGAAAGTTGTTCATAATGATGAGTACTACCATTCCCCAAAATATGGTCAGCTAATTAAATTTCACCTTGTATATATATATTTTATAACCTTAAACTAAAACGCGATAGAAAAGTTTGTGGTCTATGGGTACTTAATCCCATGCTTCACCTTGGTATCTTTTGTTCGTCAACTTGTGGCTTCGTATTTGTATCAAATTTATGCACTTTATTTTGCCACCTATGAATGAATATCATTTAGCATAATAACATAATTTAATTATCATTACCACTAAAAAGTAATATAATTATTATGCAGTTTGAAATCACATAGAATGTATGTTATCATCCTTCCCCTTAAATAATCTTATGTAGGAACCTTTCATTCGTAATATCGAATGAATATAGGGTGATAAGGATATTAACGAAAGTCTTTCTAGCTGTCATGTTAATGAACCTTATTTGAGGAACCTACAAGTAAGGCTTTAACGATACCAGCATTGTTTTCCATGACCTCAAAATATTCTTGTTTAACAACATGGCGCAACAACTGAAATGGTCGTACACTCTCGAACCGAATAAGTCAGGCCACCATAGGACAGTCATTTTTTTAACATGACTGTGTGTATAGTGTGTGAATAGAATGATGTTGCGTATATGGTTTATGTGTATAACTTGTTCATGCCCACTTATTTCTATCTCTAAAGTAAAACGGAATATTCGGGACAGTTTACATAGTTATAATAGCTCAGTTTAGTTACAATGTGAATCACAGACCCGAGGTTCCACTACTGTTTTTAAATAAAATAGTAGTTTATGTGATTGCTACATAATGGAGGGCATTAATACTCGAGAGTGTTCATAACAATATCACTCGAGAGTTTTAATGCTTAATTATGTACAGTTACATACACTAGTTTACCTACACACATATCATAAGCTCTCTTTGATGTGTTCAGGAACCGCATGTTTGACCGGCATTGTGGCATTGATCTTATCTCTGCAGTTGTTGAGCTTGTTCTGTAGTACCAACTTCACAGACAAACTAGGGGCGGCACGCAGGAGGGTGACGACGTTCGAAATTTGAATGTCATAATATGTAGAAAATTTACACATTATTATTAGATTATTATGCATCTGTTTAAATATGCTTACAATAAAGTCAAGATATAATTATATATTTTTTATATTCAATAATGGTTAAAAAAATAATAAGTAATATAAAAACGGTGCAGTGAACAAAAGACGGATTAAAACAAGGGCCATAGATGAAAGTGCTTTAAATAGAAGTGTTTTATTCACTGTCTTCAGTGAATAAAAGAACCTTTTTAGAGGGGCAATAGTATAATAGTATAGTGTGCAACTATTGAATATAGGATGGATTTAAAGCGAGTGCCATAGATGGTGACTCATGCATTAATTTGGCGTGCCAAGCTCTTTTAAGGTTAATTTTGCCAGTTTCAAGTAGTATTTGAAAGATCACAATTTGGTCAGGTTCTCTATCGGGAACATGAAAATGCATGACGTGGAAGGCTGTAGGAACCAAGTATATCCTTCGGACGCGAGCAACTGCCTCCCAAAGACAGCTGGTGAGTTGCCGCTTTTTGGTAGAAATGAAATAGTGTTGTAGTCTCAGTTGACCGATTCCACTACGATCATTTGATTCATTCACATTCCGAATTATGTTTGAGGTGGCTATTGAAACAATTTTTTTGATACGGCGTTTTATAAATAATACCCATAGTCTGATCAACTTGGACTTTAAAACAATGTAAATAAACAAAAGCAGAAAAGCAGAAAAAAAATATGTTTAAAGAAGACAAGGAGGCATTAAGAAAATAAAATGCTAAAGTATTTATTGCATCAATCGTCGAATTTTTCTAATCGAATCGATATGTCTCCAAGAATAACAAGCTTGTAACATGAAAAGGAAAAGAGTGCGAATCCGACTGTTATTTTGGTCCAGTTATTTTGATTTCGTGGTATAAATCTATACGTCTATCCTTTGCCATATCAAGTCAATTAATGTTCATGCTAAACCACTAAAGTCCCAGCAGCAGCTTGCACAGGAGCAGGGAGTGAAAAATAATTATTCGATGAGATATCGCTCGTGCGCCAAGCAGCGCGGTCACTGCACATTCTAGAACATTTGCAGTTTAATGTTCATTGCACCCGGCGGAATTCCTTCTGAGTCACATATACGGAACATCTGTAATGTAACAGAAAAATAACGAGAGTAGCGCTTGTCAAATTCGTACGTAGCACTCCCATGGTCTGAGGGCGACGGGGAACGAAATATGCGGGGGCTGTGAGGGCGGGAAAGAAGAGCGCGGGCGGCGGGTCGCCCGCAGACCATGGGAGTGCTACGTACGAATGCTGTCAAGCTTGACTCACTTCTTGTATTGTCAAATGGGACACCACACACGGCGGTACCGGTGCGACTCGTTTGTGACTTCTTCGTGAGTCAGCCAATATTTATATGTCAACCTGACTAACTAACTGGTTAAGTTATTTTCCAATAGCTATGGTAATGGGCTTATACCTAGTCGGTCCTTAAGTTCTGTCACAAGGTTTTTGATAGATAAAACTCAGCAATAAACTTTTTCTTATTCGTATTATACATGATTAAAAAGCTTATTTTATACGAATCAAATTGCAATACAGTACATTTTGTACGATTATCGCAATATGCCAAAAAACCTTATAACTTGAGACATTCGCGAACCCAAAACACGCCGTAACTGACAAAAATACCACTTACCACAAATTTAATAAAAAAACAGTGTTCCAGATAACCAACAAGCTTTTTTTATTTATTCTGAAACCTCGATTTTAGACCATGCTTAACAACTAGCATTTGATTTTCTGTTAGCTTTCAGTTCCAACTGCTCCCAAAGAGAACTGTACGTACTTCTTACGTATTCAGAAAAACGTATAAAAATTATCTTGTGGGCAACAAGTACACTACGTAAAATGTGAATATGAAAATTAGTTTTACCCAGACTTAGTTATCTTATGCTTCAAAATGAAGGTAACGGGTTCAGGGAGGGTTCTGACTAAAATCTCACATAAGTTTGAAAGTTTTAAGAGTCATGGAAAAAATATAAAGTGAATCACGTCCGTATTTTTGATTGGGTAAAAAAGTGCAAAATCTCTGAAGAAACTAGCATTTGTGTAATATGGCTTTAAGCATTTAAATCCAATAATCGTTCTAATTTATCAGTATTTAATGAGCTATCAAACCATATATAGTATTAAATAAAATAAAACTTGGTATTATTTTCTATGCGGCAAAATATTTGTGACAGAACTTATGGACCGACTAGGTATGTAGCACAGCGGTAACGAAGTCGCTATAACGTCAGTGACATAACGACCCGAATGGCCGAGTCGGCAGTGACGCTGCCCACGAAACCAAGGGTCCCGGGTTCGAGTCCCGGTGGGGGCAAATGTTTGTTTGACGAGAACGGATGTTTGTACCCTAGTCATGGTTGTTTATCTATCTAAGTATAATATTTCTCTATATAAGTATATATATCGTTGTCTAGTACCCAAGATACAGGGAATCCTAGTTTGGGGCTAGATCAATGTGTGTAAAAGGTGTCCAAGGTATTATTATTTATAAGAATGACATTTCGTACAGAAGACTTTACTTCTGGTTTTTGCGACCGGAGAATGTCAAATCTTAAACTATAAATTTGAAACCTATAACAGCAAAATGGTGTCCCTGGACTTCGCGCCGCTAGGCACCCAGAGGTTAAGTTTGTGGCTCTGTACACGAGTAATACCTAGTTATTTTGTGGTAATTGAAAAGCATGCTTCTGCCCCCCTTTAAGGGAACTGCGTTTTTTTTTTTTTTCAAAAATCAAAATGGCTGCCCTTATAATTTTACTCAGTACCGGCATAATACGGTTTTACGGCATCGCAGGGATGCAAAATGTATGAGAAATGTGGCGACACTTTTGTAATTATCCTACGATATAGCATAGTAGAACCAAGCAGGTATAACCAAGAAACTCAAAGAAGAATTCGCGATACGTTGGTTGTCACTTGAAACAAAGCGTCAGGTCTTTTTCCATACGGGTTAGGCAGAGGTACAATTTTGCCCACTTTGAGCAGGTTATTGAATACTCCATTTTGCGTGACAGGGGGCTTCGGGCATCGCGGCAGCTATGGAGTAATTAGGGTTTCCTCACGATGTTTTCCATCACCGTTACCACGTCAGTATAATGTACTTAAGATAAATAAATTATCTTATTGGTAGCTCTTTTTTTAACTCACTTTTATAATTGGGTACACCCAAAACCATTTCATGACACTTTTTTTTGCGTCTTAAATACAGTGTGAATCTTCATAAAGTGTACATGATGATCTGGCTTGAAAAACATCATAATTCATCTACAAAAAAATAAAAAAATCTCATCCTTCCCAACTGCGCTATCTGGGTAAAAACTACAAAAAAATAACTTCGGAATGGAAGAGTTTTTCGTAGAAAAAAAATATATAAATAAAATAAAAACACAGTAAAAATATTCGTGCTTATCGCCAGTACTTACTCGTAGCAAAGAGGTTGGTTGTGTTTGGTCTACAACCTCAAATTAAAAAACGTTTACTATTGCGAAAATTGTGTTTGGCTCAGCCTGAACCTTTAACTACAAGAGTGTGTTCTTCGAAAAAATTATATAATAATCTGTTTTTGTTGTAATAACGTTACTTTATTTCATTGTTAGTATTTCTGTTAGTTGAATTAAATTAATAATCAAGGTTTTTTTATAGCTAGTATGTATCCCAAAGTACAATTATTTATTGTCTTCGCCCATTCACCCGCACTGAGCTAGCTTGATGAGGTTGGCTCTTCAAAAAAAAAAAAAAACTCAAAACGTTTATTCTGTAAATAGGCCACAAGGGCACTTTCACATGTCATTTCATTTCATTTTTTACAGAACATTTGGTAATATTATTTGTATCATATTATCAGAAAAAAAAAGTACTTAATTATTGTTTCTGAGAGATGTAAAGAATCTCAAATGTCATAATAAAATAATTAAAATATAAATAACAGAGATAACTATATAATAACTTCTTACGCATATCCATAAACGGTATGTGCCTCTCAGTAGGGACATTAATGTAGGCTGCATCTCATTATTCATTACATCATGACTTTACGGTATATAGGTATCACTAATCTCTAGGTCTTATGATTGAGCTTAGCTCCGAAAAGTGAAAATAAACATAAACATAAACATAAACATTTATATACAGGCACATACATTGCTTCTGGCCCCACACTAGGATACCCTGTGTCGTGGTAACCAGAAACAGCGACGTCACACACATATAAACATCCAAGACTTTGTGAATTTTTTTTTATTTTTTTTTTTATTTTTTTTTCTCATTACCCCCAGCCGGGGATCGAACCCGGGACCTCTCGCATGCTAGGCAGAGCCACAACCGCTGCGCCACAGAGGCCGTCATGGGTATCATGTAATGCTTAACAAAAAATAAAGTTTATTATTTAGAAAAACAATTAAAGTGTCGTCTGAAAGCTGGTAAAATGAAGAATAATATTCCGTAATAACATAATTCCATTTTGGGTACCAAAATTTATGGAAATCTGCAATAAGTATAAAAATCTCGCAAAAATCAATATTATATCTTAAACAAGCGTAATTTTAGTTTACAGTTACCTTCATTGTGCATTTTTTGTATGTGGAAAGTGTAGTATTTAAATGGTGTGTGGGTAGTGTGATAATTTATGTTATCTATGCACGTAACATAAATGATCTTAAATCGACTCAGAAACCATAAGGCAATGACCTGCATTATGACACATCAATGCGGATATGGCAATTTAAAGACAAACAAATTTACTTTAACGCATCGATTAATCGATGCGTTAATATATTTTTTTTTGTCTTGATCGTCGAATCGTCAAAATTGACATTTGTCTTGACGTATGTTCTGTGCCACCAACTTAACTGTTCAGGTGGCTAAAATAAGAAACTAATGCCGTCCCAGTATGAAATGACATTAGTGTGACATAGACGCTAGCGACGCTTTCAACTGAAGACTTTGGTTGGTTTCACTCTTTTACCGACACGAAACATTCAAACCGCTTTACCGACTTTGGTAATACCGCCATGACCTCTGTGGCCATGACAGGTGTCATTTGATTATTTGTTTGTTGTTTGGTTTTACGAATGGTTTCTGAACCGATTTTAGAGCACTAATTATGTGTATATGTGTATAGATAAAGTAGTGTATGCAACTGTATATAATTAGTTATTAAAACACTCGTGTGATGCTATTATGGAAAACACACTTGTGGTTGAAGGCCCCTTATTATACGACAGTTGCATAAACTTATTTTTCAACACACCTGCTCGTAAAGTAGGTCTTATTACAGCGTATTTACACTGATAATGCAGAATATTACCCATGCCGTGCCTTTTACATTACATTATCGCACTAGTGCCTTTTCATTACATATCTTTTTAAATATTAGCAAGAAGTATTAATGTTTCTAAAACAGCTAAGTAGTTATTTGCGTAAATATAAAATTCAATTCAAAATGTGATAAATAATTAAAAAATTTCATGAAACTGCTTGTTAGCTTCTTGGTATTTATATTTTGACGGTGTATTTTTACCTATAAATACCCAATTTCAAAATTTATAAATATGTGGCTGATTAGCTACTTTGCCGGTGCCCTTATCTCAGAGCGCGCGAAAAAATAAAATTACGGCCGCCATCTTTTAAATGGGTTTCTGTTTGTTAAGTTTATTCACAGTATTGCATTTCGTTAGTTTTATTTACTTTTCCTCGCAAGTGTGTTGAAAAACGTCGTATGAAACACGTGAGCATTGGTCATTACACTTCTCGTCTCCATTAAGCCTTCGCCTTCGGCTCAGGCTTAAAAACCGACTCGAGTGTAATGACCAACATACCACACTTGTATCATAATGTACTATTACTGCGTCCAAAAACCGCACGTTATAACCAGCATAATGATATACTACTTGGTACTACTAGCCCTTGGCTCGTTTCATAAACCCACACTCGAGTTTTAAGGCCCTTCATTATCTATCATTCACATAAAATACTATTAAAAACTAACTGATGATTATAATATGTTTTTTTAACAAAATATTTGGCAAAATATTTTGACATAACATTTAAAATAAATCCCTGAAACTCACTTTATTCGTCGTTTTATCTATAGATTCCGTATTCTTAACAATGGAATGATGCTGGTGCTGCAATTCAAAGAAATCCCGAGAATTTCTGCTCGAGTTGTTTATAGCTAGTGGCGGTGATTAAAAAAATCGAAGGTGGACAAGATTAAGGATAAAAAGGTCACTCCTTAACCATTTCCGTTTTCGAGAGGCCAACCGAAGACCATACCTTTCTAATGATTATATAAACATAAACATAAACATTTACATACAGGCATACACTTTTCTTCTGGCCCCACACTACGATACCCTGTGTCATGGGAACCAGAAACAGCGATGTCACACATATGAACATCCAAGACCTGTATTTTTTTTCTTTACCCCCAGCCGGGGATCGAACCCGGGACCTCTCGCATGGTAGGCAGAGTCATAACCGCTGCGCCAGAGAGGTCGTCGGATGACGTCGATGACTTTAACAGAACAGGAATCTAGTTTTCTATACCTCGCGCCACGAATTAAGAGCGCCGGGCGACGTTGGCGGGAATTACTGCGCATATGTACAGCTATTGAAAAGTGACTACTGCGCATTGAAGGCCACCGCTCATAAATCGTGGCGCGAGCTAACATCAAGCCATCTCAGATTAACGAAACTCTTATCCTAATGCATATGAAAATGTATTTTTACGAGTAAAGGATATTCGCTAACTTTGCCTTATTTATATCACGCATGCAACAGCACGCAAGCTGCTTACATATTTCCTGTTTTCCCTACACGTTTGATATGTCTCGCAATAGATTTCCATGACACATCTCGAAGTTTGATAGGAGTTATAAACTCTGGAGGATCGAGGAACTGCCGTACAATTTCCACGACACAATTATTATGATAGTGTAAACTGTAAAAGCAGCCACAATCACCGTATTGCTATCCAAGTTTACCGGTATCATGCAAAATAATATCCCGCATTCCTGAACCAATATCGTTGCGGGTTTAACAGCAAGTTGTGCAAACTACAATGCCGGCTGAATGTTAAGTCAGCTGATCTAGAAATGCAGATTTTCAAATTACATACGCTCGCGTGCTCGTGCAGGCCAGCTCAGCCTATTTCCTGACTCACCTCCGATTTCTGAATTGAGAATTTCACTATTCAAATAAATATCTATCTGTCTCTGCAGACGTCATAATAAATAACGGGACATTACGATAATCAGGTATGGGAAATATTAAACTGCACATCAATAATACTGATTTACACAGCAAATATACTGACTTTCACAGGGCATCATCATCTGGGCAAAATACTGTGGTAGCTTAGGTGAAGGGTAAAGGGGGTGAGCGAAGGGAAGCCCCTTTTATCCTTTTTTTTTAAGGTTGAACATGTAAGAACAACAAAAATACGTAAACATAAAAAGTGTTGTTGCTGATCCTTTTTTGCTGTGAAAATCAGTATTTTTGATGTGCGATGTCTGGCTGTCTGTCTGTCCGTCTGTCCATCTGCCTATCGGCGGGCTGTATCTCAAGAACCGTTGTACGTAGAGAGTTTAAATTTCCACGGAATGTGTATTTCAACAAGTAATGAAAAACGCGTTTTCATAAATTAAGGGGTTCCTCATGCAAGACACTTTTTTTGCCTATTTTATTCTATGGAATGGTTCTACGGAACCCTACGTGAATGAATATCTCGCATTCGAACGATTTTTGTAATTATAAAACTCGTATGTTGAAAAACTCCGCTCGCTCGCGTAAAAAAAGCAACATACAATACACGTAACGTGTATATTCCCGATATGGCCGCACATTTAAATGGGTTGTGTGACATACATGTTGAAAATATCTGCGAAATGGGAATAACTTTGTAAAATATCAGCAGCATGCAATTTACATTGACTACGTGTTGCTGCGACCAGACCAAGATCCTGTGTTGAGAAATAAATATAATATTATATAATAACAGATCTTCACGCCTTTTTACATACGGGCTGGCAAAGGCACAATTATTTAGCTATCATAAATATAATTCGTTAGCTGCTATTCCTAATAGCTTAATTTTCCTCTCAAGACCTGGTTCCGCATGTTTACACCTATTATTACGATAACGTCAGTAAGGCAGCCAAATAATTTGGACCACAATTATTCAACTCACAACTCCATTTGGTAAGTCAGGGAGCTAGACCAAATAAATAATATAGGTTGATTTTGTTTACTTTATTTGTATCAAGTTACAAAACAAGACGTAGGCCTTCCCTTTTAGGTTTACAGAAACCTGATTTAGGGAAGACCACTCCTTCCACATTGGAACGTTATCAGAACCGGGAGAGCGAACATCCGACAGATTCAAAAAGTTTTCGAGTTCAGATGAAATAAACCATTATGTCGGTGTAGATAAAAGTCACTGGCAGCCAATTCGCATACTTTCCCGATGCGCAACTACTCGCATCGAAAAAAAAAACTAAAGAAAATAGTTCGATAAAGTTAAGTGGTGCGACGGAAGGACGAAATGCTCGGCTGCCAACCACGGCATCCAGCAAAGGTCACCGAGATGTGTGAGACTTCATTTCTTTGCGCACATCTCTTTCTAACACACTGCCGATGACAGAGACAACACCAAGGTGTTACTGACAAGGACAGATACTGGATGCCGGTGCTGGCAGCCGTATTAGATCCTATAGGAAAACTTTTGCAAAGGTAAAAGTTTAAAAACTAATTTGAACTAACCAAACTTAACTTTTGCTTAGTTCTTAACTCAGCGACATTTCTGTGTTAACTATTTGTGGATCTAATTTAAGTGCTGTGGCTGTCGCCGAGAAAAGTTTGAAAATACAGATAAAAGAAGGATGCACTTATAAGAATACTTTTTTAAACGATAAGAAATTTATTAAGCAAAAGATTCATGAAAATAAGTACAGAGAATATAAATAAGATATTCATTCTAGTTCAAAACGTGTGGGACTGCCGCTCCATCCTCATATAAGCCTGTGCGACTCCACCTATGGCGGGTGCCGCGGATGCACATGCTGCTAGCCCTGATGATGGCGGTTTGAATTCTTGCTCGTAGCCAGCCCATTATTGTGGCAGGGGTCCGGTTCCAGCGGTCCGCCAGTGTTTCGGCGAGGTATTTAAGAATACTTTTGATCTAAATTTCTACTAAGCGTGCAATTAACGGTGACAAGTGTGTGCGGTTTGAAATAACTTCATAAAGTTCATTAAATTTAAACGAAAATAGTAGTTTATGTGACTGCTACATTATGGAGGGCATTATGTATACTCGAGAGTGGGTTTATGAAACGAGCTGAAGGCGAGTTTCATAATAATATCACTCGAGAGTTTTAATGCTTAATTATGTACAGTTACTTACACTAGTTTATCTACACACATATCATAAGCTCTCTTTGATGTGTTCAGGAACCGCATGGTTGACCGCCATTGTGGCTCTGCAGTTGTTTAGCTTGTTCTGTAGTACCAACTTCACGCAGGCGGGCGTCGGCGTTCGAAATAAATATGTAGAAATAGTATATCATAATATGTAGAAAAATTACACAATAAGGTCATAATGTGTAAATTTCAGATAAGAAATGAGTTTTTACCAAGTAGTTTAACATTATGCTGATCGTAACGTTAGGTTTTTGTACGCAGTAAAGAGGGTTTATGATACGTGTGTAGATAAAAAAAATAACGGATTTTAATTATCCTAGGATTATCTGCTCGGCGGAGATGTGCTTAAGTGGTGGGGAGTAAAAATTTGAGGTATTATGGTTATATTTATATTTTATGATAAAATAGACTTTTGATTAAATAATTTCTTTAATTTTTGTGTCAACGTAATGTTTGTGAAATCAACAGTTTTATCGTACGAGTGCCGCAAAATCAACATGCGTTTTGGCCTAGATATATTTTGTACAGAAGAAATGCTATAAAACAGAATGCGAGAGGACTAACGTTCCCCAAGTATTGTATAAGTAAAAAAAATCTGTTTCGCTTCTAATATATTTTGACACACTACTGCTAGTTTGCGGCATCTCAAATTGGTTTTAGAAGCGGTTTTGAAAAAATGTTCCGTATAAAATAATATATTATCTACAATTTCAATCATATTTCAGCAATAAACATTTAGTGAGAAAAGTAAGACATTTTAATTTTCAAAATACAACTCCCTCCGAAAACGCTTTGACGCGTAATGGACGATACTTTTTATTACTTAAAATTACTTTTCATCAAATTTTAGCCTATTTAAAAAAACTTATTTGATAATTTCGGGTGATGGATGTCTAAATATTTTTTTAAACAATGTTTATAAAATATATTTGCGGCTGGTTATTTCTGAATGAAAAGTCAATGTCAGTCAAATGAACTCACATGTCAGTATTGAACATTCATAACAACAAAAACATTTCAGAAAATTGAGCTAAAGTCGGTCAAAAATAGCTCTTCACTATAAAAGGTTGGTCTATTTTTTTTATTACAGTTTTTAATTTTATTTAGCCTAAGTCTCAAATAATATCAATTGTAAAACTATAGAAAACTCACTATAAATGCTGCAAAAATGTTAAAGGTTTTATTTGGGTGGCTTATTCTTCTCCCTAGGTGTACATTTAATTCAATTATTAGACTAGGCATGATTGCCTTGTTGTTATCTAAGTATTTCACTAAGACTTCATTATAATCTGAGATCTTATCACTTTTTAAAACAAAAACAATTTAAATGACCACCAAAAGAAATTTTTCCTACCCAAAATGGGTAAATGATCACCTAAAGTTACAAAAAATATAAGTGAAAAATACTGCGGTAGCTTAGGTGAGGGGTAAAAGGGGTGAGCGAAGCGAAGCCCCCTTTATCCTTCGTGTTAGGTTGAACATGTAAGAAAAACAAAAAATACTTAAAACATACACTTGTACACAAAACATAAAAAGAAGTTTGGTGATAATTTAATCAAACACAATTTGGTGATCTTTTACTAATTCTGGTGGTCGTTTTGAATTTATTGGTAGTAAAATAGGTGCTTTTTTGGCGATCGTTTAAACATAGCCTTATAAAACTATACCTAATATCAATATCTGTTGACAGACGGGAACACTATTTTCAAAGAAATTTGAGCCAAAGAGTTCTATCATCTGAGTTTAGACTAAACTACGCTGAAGAGGACGAATGAAGGACCCTCTGTTTTTTGCTGAAATTTCAGAAATCCTGATATATATTTTTAATAGGCATAACACCATTTATTTAAGAATACATTTATCTCGAAATAATTTTCTCAGTTTGGAACTTTTATATACCAAATGGCGTCGCTTGTGTCGTCATGAATTTATAAATGAGATCAAAGAGTACTGCTCATCTGAGACAAGGCAAGAACAAGACAACAAAGAGTTGAAAATGTGTCGAGTCATAATATGGCGGATCGCTGTATTTTGTTGCTTTATTATTCAAACATATTATTAATCTAGCTACTATTATGAAAATAAATCCTTTATAGGGTCCCATAAACGGAGTCATTGCTGTCACTCACCAGTCCGTCCGTCCGTCCATCATCTGTCACACTGGTTTTGCAGCCAAACGGTTAAAGCTATGGTGTTAATTTTTTTGCAGTATAAATATCTTGTCGATTCAAAGCCAAAGAAATTGTCAAAAAGTATTTTTTTAAGGGAGTACCCGCACAGTAAAAATATATTTGACTCATCCCATCATTGTTTAAAACTGTTGAGTCAAGAAAGGCAGTATTTTTTGTTTAAAATCAGTCAATTTATTTTACAAAAATTTGTACCGAAGATTTTTTTTTATTTTCTTTTAAACCTTTAAATTTGGTGTTTAAACATATTATTATATTATGTATATATTACTAACAAATACCAATATATTAAAAATCAGATATTTTATTTGAATTTCCCATATTATTAAGCTTATATTCTAAATTTTTTCCGCAAACATAAAATGCGACTCGCACTTGACCGATATTTTATCAAGCACTCAAGCAAGTATTGTTGAGGTAAAACATTCGTTTGGTGATTTTAAGCTGCAGTTATAATCCAAATTATATGAAAACATGACAGTTACGCGGACCGTCAACCGTGATGAGAACCATGCCTTAGGAGAACTCAGCTACATTCGTCGCTACCTTGATGACGTCACCGTAATTAGATAACGTATGAGTGCGTTTTATTATTAAAGCTCTCACTGAGTGATGACGTCAGCTGGAAAACTCACGCTGAAACAAATTCTCAGAACACCTGTGTTATTCTGCCAAGCCTGTATTTTGAGATACTCCTACCTCTGTGGCGTCGGTGGTCCCTGGTTCGAGGCCCAGCAGGGTTTAAAAAAATAATCCCCTGATGTTTTATATTTATTTTTGACGATACAGAACATCCTAGTGCGGGCCCAGAAGCAACATAAGTGCCTGTGTATAATAGTAGCTTATGTGACTGCTACATAATGGAGGGCATTAATACCCGAGAGTGGGTTTATGAAACGAGCCGAAGGCGAGTTTCATAATAATATCACTCGAGAGTTTTAATGCCTAATTATGTACAGTTACATCACTAGTTTACCTACACACATATCGTAAGCTCTCTTTGATGTGTTCAGGGACCGCATGTTCGACCGGCATTTTGGCATTGATCATTGCTCTGCAGTTGTTTAGCTTGTTCTTTAGTATCAACTTCACAGAAAAACTAGGGGCGACACGCAGGTGGGCGTCGCGTTCAAAATTTGAATGTCATAATTTGACAAATTTTGGTACATTATGGTCATAATGTACAAATTTTCAGATAAGAAATGAGTTTTTACCAAATAGTTTTACATTATGGTTTGATTACCAAATGGTTTTTAAACGCACTAAAGAAAGTTTATGATACGTGTTTAGATAAAAGTTATAAAAGAAAAATAAACTACGTACCGCGCAAAAGATTCACCTCCACTTGCAACGACCTTGTAGAGATTATCTTTCATAATCTTTCTCATTGGTTCTACAGAATACTTTTAGTATATTAGGAATCAGAACGTCGCAGTCAGAGAATATCTTTTTTTAAATCTACTGAAAATGTATTCATGATTGTACTATAATCAACTACAAATGCAACAACAACTGCAATCATTAAATGAACGAAAGCAGCGAGCTCAGTCAGATTTGGACCACAGATAACGTTTTGTCGGAATTGATAATCCGAGCTACATATAATGAACACATTATATGTAGCTACACGTCATGTGGGATCTCGTCAAGTGATAGCAAATCAGCTTGTCTCTCATTAATATTAAAGTAATAATAATACCTTGGACACTATTTACACACATTGATCTAGCCCCAAACTAGGATTCCCTGTATCTTCGGTACTAGACAATGATACACATACTTATATAGATAAATATTATACTTAGATAGATAAACAACCATGACTACGGTACAAACATCCGTTCTCAACAAACGAATATTTGCCCCCACCGGGACTCGAACCCGGGACCCTTGGTTTCGTAGGCAGGGTCACTGCCGACTCGGCCATTTGGGTTGTCTGAAAGAAGTATTGAGTTTACCGGCATATTTTTTTTAGACTTATATGTATATCGTTTTTACTTGGTACTTGTGTAACCATTGAATTGGTTTGTATTGAATATTTACTTAACGTGGGCACTGCTGTGCCCTGCCACCCCGTAAGGAATAAGTCGTGACGCTAAGTATTGTTTTGTCTTTGTATTCATATAAAACGATACATTTTTATTAAACTTTTGTGAACGAAAATGTGATATCTGAATAAACATCAACATTTACATACAGGCACATACATTGCTTCTGGCCCCACACTAGGATACTCTGTGTGATGGGGACCAGAAACAGCAACGCATCCAAGACCTGTTTTTTTTTCTTTATCCCCCGCCGGGGATCGAACCCGCGACCTCTCGCATGATAGGCAGAGCCACAACTGCAACGCCACGCAAACAAAACTTGATTTACTCGAACTATGTATTTGTCACCGTAAGATTGTCAAAACCGTTAGTTTTTTAATCTAACGCATTTTTTCTCGACAGTTTACAAACTATCCATAAATTGTTAACTGTACCGTACTGCTTACGATATGACGCGTTAGATAATAATAAAACCGTTAAATTGTGAACTCGTTTAAACTTGTTGTGGGGGAAAGCAGCGGATATTCAAACTATTTTTATTTTACAGAAAAGAGCTATTCGGGCAATTTATAATTTAAAAAGAACAGACTCCTTAAGAGAGCTTTTTAAAGAAATTGACATACTAACAGTAGCTAGTCAATTTATTTTCGAAAATATAATGTATGTACGCAAGAACCTTACAACATTTTCCAAACTTAGCGATAGCTGTAATGTTTACATAAGAAATAATCACAGACTATGTGCGCCCCGTTTTAGACTCGCGAAGGTTGGCAATTCTTTCAAGGGTCAGTGCATTATCTACTACAATAAGATACCTCTGGGGATTTTGAAATTGCCATTTGAGCAATTTAAAAAGCATGTTAAAGCGACTTTGTCGAAAAAGGGATATTACAATGTTCAATATTACTTAAATGACAGGACTGTATGGGGTTAATCTGGCTCAACACAGACCTTGCTGTTAATAATTTTGTGATTATTGATTCCAGCTTATTAAATAAAAATAAATCATAATTGTATTAGTTAAGCACAACCTATTTTTAAAAGAGATCTAAAAATCAGTCTGTGGGAGTTTCTACGCCCTTCTTCTCCCACAGTGGTCCAATGTAGAGAAGAGGCAAAAAATGACGTTTGCTAAGAACATGTAAATATCTACAGTAATAAAGTACTTTTGAGTTTGAGTTTGAGCTTGAATTGCAAACGAAATACCAGGGCAAACACTGACACACAACACACAGCTTAGGTGAAGACTAGAGAAGCCGGGCGCAGCGAAGCCCCCGAATAGTCTTCGTGTTAGGTTGACATATAAGAACAAAAGAAACTTAAATTCTAAAACCTGTAGGTCTGGTTTAGTATTTGTCGATAGTTTACTAACAAACGCGTTAGTTTATAAAACTAAGGGTTTGGATAATCTTACGGTGACATATATGTTACTATATATATTGACTAGCGGACCCGACAGACCGACTGCAGCCATCTGCCGGGCTGATTTGTGAATCTAAACTATCCAGGGCGCCACCCAAACGCATACAAAAAAAAACATTCAAATCGGTCAAGCAGTTTAGGAGGAGTTCAGTGACATACACACGTACAGTAGAATTATATATATAAGGAAGAAATATGTTTACAGGTCAAATATAAAACTCTGGGAAATATCCATTCGCAAATAAGGAGCAACGTTATTTTGAACAATGTATTGTCCATAGACACCGAATTTTTCTGAGCAACATTTTTTTCAATTCGCCATACATTTAAGACCGAGCGGCCAGAAAGGTCGGAGAAGTGAAAAGTAAAGTGGTTCCATAAAATCGGACAAGCAAATCACCCTGTATGTACGCGTTTATTGCAAATAGAGTGTTTTCGTACGTGTTTTAATAGCAACATAAAATCCGTGCGGGACGTACGGTCGGGACATTATTGCTTATTTGGTATGTTTTATACGGTTTCATAAAGTCGAATAAAAAATATGGTACTGAAATATTTGATGTTCTTAATAACTGGGTAATAAATAATAATTTTTATATATACTGTATTGACAGACCTTAAATAAAAATAATTGTAGTTAATTTTGTACCTAATAGTAGTTTATGTGACTGCTACATAATGGAGGGCATTAATACTCGAGAGTGGGTTTCATAATAATATCACTCGAGAGTTTTAATGCCTAATTATGTACAGTTACATACACTAGTTTATCTACACACATATCATAAGCTCTCTTTGATGTGTTCAGGAACCGCATGTTTGACCGGCATTGTGGCTCTGCAGTTGTTTAGCTTGTTCTGTAGTAGTAGTTCTTCACGCAGGCGGGCGTCGGCGTCGAAATTTGAATGTCAGTACCAACTTCACAGATAAACTAGGGGCGGCACGCAGGCGGGCGTCGGCGTTCGAAATTTGAATGTCATAGTGTGTAGAAATACTACACATTATGGTCATAATGTGTAATTTTTCAGATGAGAAATGAGTTTTTACCAAGTAGTTTAACATTATGCTGATCGTAACGTGCGGTTTTTGTACGCAGTAAAGAGGGTTTATGATATGTGTGTAGATAAAATACCTTTAGATCATAAATAGACGGTGAAATTCTATAGCCGTACAAAACTGAACAAAATTAAAATTTTAAAACCGATAGTTCTTGTGAGTCCTTGTCCTTTCTACTCAGATTAAGAATTCCGTACCTCAAAAGGAAATTTAAAAAACGGCCAAGTGCGAGTCGGTCTTGCGTACGAAGGGTTCCGTACCACCCTACATTGGTAGAAATGGTGTGGAGTGAAAATTTTGGATTTTACATAGCAAAATGTTGTTCACAAAGTTAGTGGTGCGGCTATTTTCACACCTCATGCACTTAACCAGATTCATAGGTTTGTTTGTGGTGTAGAAGGAATCGTTGTATTGGAGCCTGCTTAAATATTTATTTTATTCTGTTTTTTTAGTATTTCCTATTATAGCAGCAACAGAAATACTAATCTGTGAAAATTTCAACAGTCCAACTATCACGGTTCATGAGATACAGTCTGGTGTCAGACAGACAGACGGACTGCGGAGTCTTAGTAATAGGGTCCCGTTTTTACCGTTTGGGTAACGAAACCCTGAAGAGGCACCCTTATAGCACCACTTCTTTGTCCATCCGTCCGTCCGTTTGTCAATACCCTTTTTCCCAGGAACGCGTGGAGGTACCTATAAATTTAAAATTGGTCTGCAGAAGTTGTGAAAAAAAGCTAACCTATAGGTCAACGCAATCAAAAGCAACCGCCATATTTGAACACATTTAAGGTAACAATTTCGGTAAAGTTGCTTGATACTCGCAAAGGCTTACGCCATGCATTTCCTTAACCCTCTGTTCTTCCATCATAAAAATAAGATTTATGTGGAAACCTCGGTGCACGAGTCTGAGTCGAATTGGCCTTTTATTAGGGTTATATAGAGAAATAACGAACTCTATAGTTTCTTCAAGTCTGGCTGATCGTCTGTCGAAACTGTCAAGACTACACAGCTGAAACTCGTTAAGTAGATGTACTCGTATTCTGTAAACCTTTTTACGATTTTTATTCAAAAATTGAAAGAAAAATAAAATAAGGAGGGCTCCCCATATATGGAACTGAAACCAAATTTTTTTTTCATCAAACCTATATTTGGCTTGTTTATAGATACGTCTTTAAAAGTATTTTTTTTTGGCTTATATTCCACATTCATTATGGAACCCTAAATGTGTAAAGTCCGACACGGACTTGGCCGGTTATTTTAGATAGTTTAGTCACAACTCCTCTGGAATACCTATATATACTTAATATAATACCTCCTTGAGCGAGAACTTTTATACCTCCTGTGAATTGTGTGTCATAATATTAGCTTTCCTGTTGTACTATTTCTTGGTAAGTAATGATCTAGATGTCAGAGCCCCTAGCAATAACGAAGGCTCCTACATCATCAAAGACGAAAATTACACAGGTGTGTGTTGTGAGAAGATATTATATTAACAGCCACGATGCAGACTGACGATTATTTCACTCCCACACACACGCTAGAAAATAATAATAATAATACCTTGGACACCATTTACACACATTGATCTAGCCCCAAACTAGGATTCCCTGTATCTTCGGTACTAGACAACGATACACATACTTATATAGATACATATTGTACTTAGATAGATAAACAACCATGACTAGAGTACAAACATAATATTGCTTTTGTAATGTATGCCAGGCCAGTGACGTCATAGATAAAGTTACCACTCTGGTGATATACGCTCGCCGATAACACACAATGTATGGGATTTGACATTTGTCAAATATAATGATCCGGAATGTGAAACAATAATCTGTAAACCTAAACCCTTTAAAAATATAATTGGTATAAACCAATTATATTTTTTATGACTTTGAAAAGCTAGTTAAAATATATTTAAGAAAAAAGACCATCTCCCCTAATCACCAACATTACTGATCCTCATAATTAATAAGAAATAGAAAGTGGCTCAATTGGAGCGGCAATAAGAAAACAAAAAATAAATATTAAACTGTATAGTGTCACGTGCCAAATGAAAGGGCTTGTTGCGAGGATTTCAAATATATTTTTTATGGAACTGAAATGCTTAAATAGGCAAAAAAAGATCTCCATCCCTGTTGGAGCCAATGTTAATGATGTCATTCCCAAAGTACTAACTTAAAAAAAGTGGCCAAGTGCGGGTCGTATTCGCCCATGAAGGGTTCCGTTGTGGCAAGTAATTAGTGACTGGATGTTTGTGTTATAACTTTGTTTTTCATAGTGTTTGTATGAATGACAAAGTTATCATTGCGGTTTTTAACTTTTAAAGTTAGAGAGGGGGGGGGGGCATTTTTCGTTTCAGTTCCTTGTATGAGGAGGAGCCTCCTTTAATTATTTAAATTTTTAAATTTTTGTATAAAATCGTAAAGCGGTTCCTTGTTTCTCTACGGAACCCTAAAAAATGCGTAATATAGGTCTTTACCTAAATATCAAACACAAATTATAGATAAATGTATGGTTTAAATAGGGGGGCACAATTTCTTTCAATACCACATACATACTTATTAATGCACCTGGACACATACACGGAGTAAAAAGTAGCTGCACCAATAACTTTATAAACAACATTTGCTATCTAAAAATATAGGAAATAAATAGGAAAATACCTAATCATAATCTCTAAAAATCAATCTGTGGTAGTTTATTTCTACGCCCTTCTACTCCCACAGAGGTCCAATGTAGGGAAGCGGCAAAAAATTACGTTTGCTAAGTATTTGTAAATATCTACAGTAATAAAGGCATTTGATTTGATTTGACTTGCAAGAATCTCGAATACCATTGTGCGGTAGTATTTGACCTGTTATTGGCAAATATCTCGCTTCCAATCATTTCAATGATAATTGCATCTGAAAAAGAATTCACAACAATTGCAGGGCATACAATATTAAATATTGTCTCAAAAATCACAGTCAAACCCGTGTTATTTGTATAAAAAATGATTTTGTTTCCTTTGAGCTTGAATAACGTGAGACGCGGACACGTGAGGTTTTGTGACTTTTGAGACAATAATAAGAATTTTATGCCTTACAATTGTAAAAAGATGCCGTCATCACCATTGAAACCATAAAAATATAGCCCATTAGTATCCCCACCGAGGCGCACAGGCCTTTACCCGGATTAAGCCGTACTACACCACGCTGGCTAAGTGAGGGTTGATGGAGGGGTTTTACGACCACTACCACGTAGCGATAGTAGCCGGGACCTACAGCTTAACGTGTCATGCGAACACTGAACGTCCGATAATGTACTTAAGATAAATTAATTATCTCATTGGTCCTTGGTCAGGTTTCGAACCTGCATCTCCTGTGTAAGAAGCAAGCGTGAAATCTATTAGACCACGGAGCCCTCTAGGCTTAAAACAATAGAAAGGGATATTTGCGAAAAAAATATTTTTAACACTTTTGACCTTGAATGATTTAAGACGGCATTAAGATTGCCCAAATAAAGAATTTGTACAAGTTTTCAGCTTAATAACTCACATTCCGAGGTTGATATTCCCGACAACCTTAACTTTCTTGCATTATTATTATTATATATTTTATAATTATTATTAACCTCTTAACTACAAGATATGGAATGCGAGTTTAGTGATTAGTAACTCTGCCTAGGAGCTGGAAGTTCTTCGGGAAATTGATAGTAATTTACTCCCAAATTTTATTCTGTTTAACACTGCAAATACCTGGTTAAACAGCCCGAGGGACGTTCTTACTGTGATGTAAATATATAATGATGATACCATCGAGTCTACTGCCAATGTTACATTGCTATCACGACCTCTGTAGTGTTGTGGTCAAGAGTGTGCTACCCAAGCTAGAGGACCCTGGTTAGATTACTGACTGGGGAAGAAGAGAAAAAATTAACCCCAGATCTTGGATCAATTTATTTGTGACTTTTTTTTTCTTGATTCTCACAATACAGTATCATATTCTGGAGCCAGAAGCAATGTTTGTGCCTGTATGTAGAAATAGAAATAGAAATAGAAATAGTTTATTGTAACAAAAGGTTTACAGATACTCTTAATTTAATACATTGACACCTACTTGCTAATAAATGACTCGTATACAAAGTAAAAGTTACCAGTGGCCCTCACACTAGGTCAGACCTGTATCGTGAGGACCTGGATCTTTGATATAATGTTGGCTCTATTTTTATGTATGATTGGCTGGCCAGAGGTGTTCTTGGTGTAATAATAGAATAATAATCTTTAATAGTGTGACAGGCATGAAGTGTTGTAAAAGTATGTAACAAAAAACAAAAAAAAAATGATAATACATGGTTAGCTCAAGTGGTTGCAAATTAAGTTATAATTTAATCATACTAGATATACATATACAATCTAGGGAAGGATGTTGGGAGGGGGAAAGGATGTAGGGATAAGGATTACGAGTCGATTTTCAGGAGATCCTCTGTTTCTCGATATGTAAGGGTTTTTAGCCACTTAAGAATAAGGAGCTTAGAAGTCCCTACCGTACACTGTTTAATGGCACAGTGCTCAAGAACCCTGTTGTATATAAATGCTGATAAGAATTTAGGGAAGCGGCGGGCGAATGAGGTTTTGACTTCAGTTATCGGAACACGGAAGACCCTTTTCTTCAGCAGTTCTTCGTAATTGGTGCTGTGGACTGTGTGGCGATGCATATGAATGGCAGTTCTGTAGATGAATGTTTGGCGTGTGGTGAGTAGGTCTGCTTCTGCATATAGAGCTGCAGTCGGGAAACTGTATGGCTTTTTTAGCATTACTTTGATCACCGACCGTTGAGCTCTCTCTAGTTTGAGCATAGCAGTTATTCCAGATCCGCCCCATACCTTGATGCTGTAGCTCAGTACTGAGTCGCACAAGGTTATGTAGACTAGTCTAAGGACATTTTTGCGAGCCGAGTGTTGTAGCGCGCGCATTACAAATATAAGTTTTCTCACTCTTGACGCTGTATCGGAGATGTGGGTCTTAAAGGACAGGTTCTGGTCAATTGTTACTCCCAGATATTTGATGGTGTCGACACGATCTATCTCCGCACACTCACATCGGTTCTGGTTACAGAAAGAGTGGATTCGCATATGAATGTTGGGTTTGGGTTCTGAGGCCCGGGTTTTGTGGAAGCACATGTATTTTGTTTTTTTGCCATTCAGTGTGAGGAGATTTCTGTTCAACCAATTAGCGATATTTGCCATCTCCTGTTCACCTTTTTCCAGGACCTCATCCCAATTGTCGCCATTGAAGACAGCAACAGTGTCGTCAGCATAGCAAATGATGTTTACGTCTGGGGACGGAGCTTTATGAATGTCGTTTATATAAATCAGGAAGAGGGTGGGTCCGAGTACACTTCCCTGGGGTACGCCGACGTCAATTGGTAGTTCTCGACTAATGTTTTCGTCTATTTTTATGCTGAGTTTCCTGTCGGTGAGGTAGCTTCCGAACCAGTTCAGGGTATGTCCTCGGAGCCCATGGTTTTCCAGCTTCTTGAGCAGTAGGGATATGGACACGGTGTCGAAGGCCTTTGCCAAATCTAAAAAGACTCCGATGCACTTTTTCCCTGTGTCAAGGTAAGAAGATACCAGGTCAACCAAGGACCCGACGGCATCCTCGGTGGATATTCCCCTTCTGAAGCCAAATTGTTTGTCTGAGATCAGTCGGTGTTTCTCAAGATAAGAGACCAGTCGCCAGTTCACAAGTCTCTCGAGTATCTTTGAGAGGATGGGAAGCAGGGATATAGGTCGGTAGTTTACTGGCAACTTCCTGTTGCCACTTTTATATATGGGGATGACTCTTGCAAGCTTCCACGATTGGGGAAAGATGCCTGTTGATAGACTGAGGTTGAAGATGTGGGTTAAGGGGACAACGATTTCGCTGCATATCTCTTTAATTACTCTAGGGGTGAGGCCGTCGTGACCAGGAGCACTGTCGTTTTTGAGGTTCAAAATGATTTTCCGCACTTCGTGAATGTCTGTTGGAAGCATGAAAAAGGATTCAGGAGCACATTCATTCAGCGTTACCCCCGTGGTGAGTTCCTCGTGTGATTTCTGGTGTTTATGAAGTATCTTATTGGCTAGGTCTACGCCCACGCTGGCAAAATATTCGTTGCAGAGGTTCACCGACTCTTGTGCATCTGGCTTTATTTTTGTCAGCTCGGTTGCGGTAGACATTTTTCGATTGCGGTTACTAATGTTGTTAATAACTTTCCAGAGACTTTTTGGGTCATTCTTTTTACTTTCTATTTCAGCACTTTCATATTCACGCTTGAGTTTTCGAAGCAGTTCCACACAAAAATTTCTGTATCTGCTGTGAGTAAGCTTTCGGACTGGGTCATTGGGGTGTTTCCTTGATTCAAGATGGAGTTTATCTCGGTGTTTGATACATCTCATCAAGCCTGGAGTAATCCATGGTTTCAAGATAAGGCTGGATCTGCTTAGCCGCTTCAAGGATGTGTGTTTATCCACCGCGGTATTCAGGGTATGGTTGAATAAGGAGACGGCTGATTCAACCTCTGCAGCGTTCATAACTGGGGCCCAGTCTGCGTTTTGTAGTTCAGAAATCACTTCAAGGAAATCGACTTTTTTAAATACTCTCTCAGGTTTCTTAGGGCAGCCTTTGGACAGAGACAACGCCATTATCGCTAAATTATGGTCAGTCACGTCTGTAATAGCTACCAAACCGAGGACTAATTTGGTGCTGGCTCGAATGAATATGTGGTCAAGGCAGTTATTTAGTCTTGTTGGCTTGGTGATTGCGGGAATGAATCCCAGTTCAGCCATTGTACAAAGGTATTCCGTGCTTACCATATCCTGTTCGTCAAGGATATTAATATTAATATCTCCAGCAACAATCACCGATTTTTCGTTTTTGAGGCCTGATAAGAGGTCGTTAAGAGAGGCAGTGAATCTCTCGCAATTTGTAAAAGACGGGGATCGGTAAATGCCTAGGATGGTTGTAGAGTTTGGGAGCTCGATGGACAGACATTCGGCTTCATATAAGGTAGGCTCATGGACACTTGCATTCCATGAGTCTTTTATGTAGGCAGTCACACCGCCACTTCGATTGTGGTTGTGTTTGGTGAAGAAGGAGTTGTAGCCTTGTATTTCTCCAACGCCTGCTCCCGGAGCCAACCAGCATTCGGTGAGTACGATGATGTCAAAACTTGTGTTTAAGCGTTTAAGGGTTACCAAAAACTCGTCAAAATTATGATTAATACTGCGGATATTAAAGGTCAGAATTCTGAAATTCAGTTCTTCCGTTAATGACTCGGAACATTTTTCCACTGAATCATGCAATTGACATTCTATTGAATACGAGTGGTCTATTCGGTTAACAGTTTCCAAAAAGTCAAGGGGGGCGGCTATTTGAGAAAGCGGGAAGGAATGTCAGTTGCATGAAAGCATGGCGAGCTGATGCGGAAACAAGGCTGTACTGAATATTGTTTGTGAGGATTTGGGAGATCAGTTTCATGGAGTGGGCTAGGGTATGGAGGAAGGAAAGGGAAGGGATGGATCTTAGGAGCACATATATAAAGCAAAGCACAAAAATTAAAGGTTTCGTCAAGTACGGTGATAGATATAAAGAATAAAGTGGACTAAATTGGACGAAAATCCGTGGCTTTAGGGTTGATGAAGGGGCCAACTTTCTGATCAATATCTGCTTCGGAGCGTATGAGGATGGCAGGCATTTTTTCAGCTTTGCGCACGAAAATATTACCGTCACGCACCCATGAGAACCGGAACCTATGCTGCAGTGCCCGTTGCCTTGCGCTCCGAAATAACAGCCTGTTTGCTTTGGTCAGTCGCTCGTTTATGTAGACATCCAGATTGGTACCGGGTACTATGTCTAGCGAGGTGACGTTTTTTCTGTCTTTTGCCGCCCTTACTATCTCGTCTCGTTTAGCTCGGCGAACTAGCTTGACCACAATAGGACGGGGCAGGTTCTTGGGATTAGAGTTTGACTGAGGTAGGGGTGATCGCCGGGGTCCAGCTCGGTGAAATCCGTCAATGTCTGACTCGGTGAGCACAACCCCGATCTTGGTGGCAGTTGTTAGTACCAATTGACGGATGTTTTCGTTCTCAGTCTCTGGTATTCCAGCAATCTCGATGTCATTCCGTAGTCCTTGTTGTTGCAGGTCAGCTACGGAGGAGCGAAGGTCGGTGATTTCTTGGTTTTTAAGCCGTATAATATTATCATTTTCCGGGGTTGGCGAGGGGACCGACATCATTGCAATTTGGTTTCTTAGTTCGGTAACTTCTTTTCTAAGTAGGGTGAGTTCTTCATTTTGAAGCGATAGGTCGTTGACTGCGACTCTAAGCTGTCTTAGCTCTGTAAGGATGACAGCGGTGTCGAACGCCGAGCCATACTCCATCGAAGAATCCAAATTAAGGTCAGTGTTTCTGTCTTTCCTGTAGGTCACGTTCAGGTGATTTAGATTCGGGGCTGGGCGCACGGGGGTGTTGCTGTTATCTCCCCTGGGTTTCTTACATTTGCACTCTGGGCATACGCAAGTCAAATTTGCCGGGTCTGAGGACTGGAGATTGAGTGAGTCGTACACACATGCTTTGTGTAATCTATTGTCACAGCTGATGCAGTCATAGTACTCCGCTTCGTTTATTAAACCGCAACAGACACCACATTTTAGGTACGGACCCATCAACATGATGTGTTTCTTTTAGAGTTCGAGGTCAAGAAGTAAAAAATAATAAATAAAAAAAAAAAAAAAAAAAAAAAAAACAGGGGCCAAATCTAGGTTGCGAAAATTAGTCCTCCCAGAGACAACTCGCCGTCTCGTTCCGCCGTCGCTTCTGCTGAGTAGTGTACTCACTTGCCGGGCAACCGATGAATCACGCAGATCGCTGTCGGCCGGCGATGGAGGCGGCCGCACGCAAGTGTGATGCTTACGTCGATCGCTTAGCGGCGGGAGTCCTCTGCACTTGCACGGTCAGCTGACGCACGAGCACTTCACGTGATCGATGAGTTAACGTTTAATTTATCGACCTAAGGCCTGTTTTCCATTAATTTATGCGATTCTGATTTGCACACTTTGTTTCTCCGTTTTCAATTAGTAAGTAGTAAAAGTTTCACTGCGGTATTTTGAATAAATTGAATTGAATAGCAGTAAAAGCTAGGGAGCGATTACGGAAACAGCTTAACGGCCAGCGGGCGCGTCAAAGATCTAATGTAGATGTTATGTTTATGATAAGATACTCCGGTCGTTCGAGAATACAACTTTCGAGAAGGTAACTACAATAATGCATTATCACTGGATTACTGAATACATTTTGCAACGGACATGGCCGTGCTATGCGGTAGTATCGTTGATTTGAATAGAACAACACGCTATACCAACATTAAAACAATTCCTAGTAATTTCCAGCCCATTGATGGTAGGTAATAACAGTGTAATGAGAATTCCGAGAATGTTTCGTACTCCATAAACGTTTTTTTGCACTTATAATTTAAGAAAATGTTCAGAAATATACAATTCTGTTTTGTTGGCGAAGGAAATTATAATTTTTTTAATATGAGACTGCATTTATTAATAAATGGCAGTCATTTTAAAAGAGAGTTTGAATTGCAATCTTAATTTCTGTGTATTGAAATGAATTAATTAACGTATTCGTGGAAAGTGAATGAGTTTTTATACTTAGGTAGCATGTTTACAAGAGATGGGAATTGTGAGGGAGATATTGAACGGAGAGTGCTTGCGGGAAATTAAATCAATGGGGCACTGCACTATGCGATGAGTAGCCAAACTGTGTCTCAAAAGGCACGTTTGGCTATTCAAAATGTAATATTGAGTCCGACATTGATGTATTTGAGTGAATTATGGTTATGGCAATAGAAGCATGAAAGCAGAAAAAACGCAGTGGAAATGAGGTAGCTGAGGAGTATGTGTGGAGCAACGCTGAAAGATAGATTGAATAATGAAGTTATAAGGGAACGCTGGCTTGAAAGAAGATATAGTAACACGGATAGAAAAAGGTCAGCTTAGATGGTTTGCTCACCTTGAAAGGATGAATGAAAGGAGACAGATCTACATATCGGGTGTGAAACGAGCCGTCGGCCGATGGACTACAAAGCCAAATTGGCAATTTATTACTAAAGTGGCAAATCAGAGGTACCCGTAACTGGCGAGCTTCTATTAAGAGACTTATGAATGTTGAGGAAGCGAGAGGTGTATGCCAGGGCCGTAGCAAGTGGAGGTCTTTAGTCTCTGCCTACCTCTTCCGGAAAAAGGCTCACGCCTATGTAATTTACACATTCAAAGAGGCCCTATGATTTACATCATCATCATGCTCAGACCACATAGACCCACCGCCCACAGATCTCTTCTCTATGACTACACTAATTCATGTGCGTAGTTAAATATTAAATTGTGTTGTTCTCACAGTATTAATCGACTCATAAACGTTTTTATTATCTATCCGCTTGTATAACGTGTCTGTATGTTAAGCCGTATACTAGTCACCTATTGTTATAAGTATTTATGTATGTCGGACATCATAAATCCGGAAAGTACGTCATCTGATTGACTTTAGATGTTGAATCAATTGCTCGATTATTATACAAGATGTTGTTTTGTAAAGTTACGCCCGACTCAGTGGTGGTTTCATGACCCTGAAGTGAAAAAAAACATCTAAAAACCCCTTAAACCCCTATCATTAAATTGTGGCCTTACTTATATCGCTTGCAACCGCACTCGTAATATCGAGCACTTGGCGCTCGGCACCTGTGCGCTTCGTGGACTGGTCGGGCTTATCCACATGTTGCAGTTATTTCAGGACACATTTAACACGGAAATTTGTGAACCAAAATTATACGAGCTAAAATAAACCTATTTTTTAGCTACAAGCGATACGTAAACATTAGTTCCTGTGTCAGGCTTAACTTTACAAATCTCCTGTATATATGGATAAGATAGATAGTCAAAACCGTTAGTTGATCACCTATCGACAGATAGTAAACCAACCTAACAGGGTTTACAATTTACTTTTCTTTTGTTCTTACATGTTAACCTAACATGAAGACTATTCGGGGGCTTCGCTGCGATCGCCCCCTCTAGTCTTCACCTAAGTTACCGCAGTGTTTGCCATGGTATTTCGTTTACAATTCAAGTTTAAACCAGTTTACTATTTGACGGTTTTAACCGGTTGTTTATCAATTTACGCGCCATATAGTAAGCAGTACGCTACAGTTAACCAACGAGAAAAACCTTAGTTTATCAACTAACGGGTTGGGCTATCTTATGGTGACATATACATATATATATTATTTAATACAAGCTTGCATAGGTTGGCCAAACTTCCGCCAGCCACAAGCCTCGGCAAATGATATGTGCGGCGAAAGGCACAACAAACGTACGCAAACCAACTTAATAGCACCGTTTAAAAGTCAGTGCTTGCCGGAGATTGGCAAACCTTGGCAATAATATTAATCAAGCATGACAATGTCGTAATCACTGTCGAATACCAACTATAGACTGGTCACAGTCATTTTCCCTTCTGAGATGTGTCATCAAACAGGAAGTAAGGGAGAGAGCTGTGCTTCCATCTCCTCGTCCTTCTTTTGCTTAGAAAAGAAAAGGTAGACTGACGCATAGCTGACTTTTACTTACCATGTTTTGATGAGCCGTGTCAGAGTCAGAGATATACTTTGCCACCAAGCCAACTAGACGCCTCAGGCATCTTTCGTTTCACGACACATCTGTCAAACAAAAACATGCTTCAGAGCGTGTGAGACATGAGACGGAAGATACCTGTCAGGCAACTAGTTGGCTTTAGGCGAAGAAGTTAAAAACCTGTTGGTTAATCCCCAGATTTCGAATTTTCCATCTAAAATTGTCTAATTGTGTTTGTTTTGTATGTACATTTTGTCCATGCTACGTATATACCTTGTCAAGTTTGAGTGCATGCCATCAGAGGAACAGCTCTTTCGACTTTTAACTTCATCTTCTGCCTCCTGTAGGCAACAGGAAACAATCGATACTCGAACCTACTTGCGCCTAGCACATAACTCATAATAGCTATCAATGTGCAAGGTGAAATTGATAGGCATTCCTCAGGTATAAAATCTAAACTAACGAATCAATACTAGTTTGAAAATTAGACATTGGAGTCAACAAACAAAGTGCTATCGCAATCCAAGCTGTCTGTTTACTTTCGTTGGTTCTGACACCTTGGAAATTAAGATAATTGCACGCCCGCTTTTGAATTTTCGACGTACGTAATATACGTCGCAACTTTAAAAGCGCCTCATGACTGTGATCAGAACCTCAGGCTTGGCGCACATTGCAAGGGTCTGCGCATTGACTTGCCAAGGTATTACCCGTGTTCTATGTGTAGGGCTCATTTCCTGTTCTATGTGGCGCATTATAACCCATGTTCTATGTGCTCATTATTATCCGTGTGTTGTGTTGCACAGTGAGCCTGCCCCTTCAGCTATGACCGCATTGCATCAGTTTGGAGCCGAGATGTTGCGACTGTCGCGTGGCTTGGAAGCTTCCGCCGCGAATAAACCACAGTACAGAGGGTATATATTGGCTATTAACAAAAGTTGTAGTGATTACACGTTATACGTGAAGTCTTAGACAAACTTTTCTTATTAATGTTCTTCATATGCACATAGGCATGTAAGTGAAGTAGGTGCTTCTCTACTCTCACGAGTACTTATACTTAGGCATAATTCAAGGTAATGGTCAGGAAACTAAATAAAGCTTAGTGTAAGTTAGCTTGTGAATGTATCAGTATGGGAAAAATTCTATTCAAGTAGAAATCTAAACATATTTGGTGATAAAACTAACAACAACTTGTTAGGACTTGAAAGCCTACATTGTCGTTGGCTTGAATTATACTATTAATTGTCGCTCTTTTGTGATTTTATATGAGTGGCAAGAAATCCTCAATGTTTTCATGAGCTGATAAATTTCGCTCGAATGAAATTCTCAAACATTCTGTTTGCCATTTTATATAGTTTCAGATTCAAGTGGTTCATGGAAACTTTGGTTGAGGCAGTTCATTTTGACATGACTACCATTGGAGGGAGTCTATAAAAGAGACATTTACAAATCTGTATATCCATCGTACTTATATCCATCTTCGTTTACAGGATGAACATATCCGAGCGTGGCGGTATGCTGACTCCAGGCTCCCTCAGCGTATCTTCCAGCTCTCCATCATCCATGCCCCATGAACGACGTAGACCCTCAACTACCTGCGAGCCAAACCCAGCCCACATTCAAAGACCAAGAAGCGCTTCTGACGACGAATGTCAAAACGATGGTTTGCTAGCCCCCACGACATTAACAACTAAGTCAAGAAGTTCAGAAGACGGTCTTCTTCTCCCCCCTCCTTGCACATGCCCTTACTTTGGATCAGACTCGACTCCACCCAGAAGAACGACGGAGGTGATAATTGTCCCAGGAGGAGATATTAATGGCTGTAATGGGTTCTCCAAAAGCGGTAACTTCAAAACAGATGAGACTCCGACCTCCACGCCGTACTCCCGACGATCAAGTCGTGGTACTGCATCTATTGTCACATGGGAGGAAGCAAGGAGGTTCAGAAGAGGGTCTAGCTTTGGCGGCGCCAGAACTAGCTTGTCTGCGACCCCGGTTAGGAATATCAGGACGAGGCGGTCGATCAATGCAAGGCCTCAGGTCACTGCCAGTCCGCATAGGCAAGCGCCGCGCACCCATCATTCAAGGAACTCCAGTGTCATATCAAGAAACTCTTCTCGTCACGGGCGTATACTCCGGTTGGAGCAAAAAGCTACCAAAGTTCTCGGTGTTGTGTTCTTCACGTTCGTTATACTTTGGGCGCCATTTTTTATACTAAACATGGTGCCGGAACTGTGTCCTGACTGTGAACGAAAGATCGCTAGTTGGGTGTATGACTTTGTTCTGTGGTTAGGGTACTCTAGTTCGATGGTCAATCCAATTTTCTATACGATATTTAATAAAGTGTTCAGGCAAGCTTTTAAGAAGGTTCTGAAGGGCCAGTATTGTCGTTCTAGGAGGTAGCCCGCACCTTGGGAGCGCGTAAGACCAAACTCGGACCCTGGGATTATCGCGCTCTCTGTAAATAGAAACGCTGCTAGAAATCAGTTTATGTAGTACGAAACATGTAATCTTGTATTTTTAATGGTGTGTGGTACTTAATGAACCTGACTCTAAAGGTGACTAAACTGGCGAATCGGCCATCTTATTATTTTTTTTCCGGTCACCAACTTATTTTTTAATATGTTAGTTTAGTTGTGATGCTTGAGGAATCAGTCAGTTGTCTAACCAAAATGATTGTTATTTGATTATGGGGTGTCTTCATACTGTAGTCCTCGCTCTTAAATAATACCTATCCTGTGCTGTCTCGTAACAGCCATGAGATTGACTGGAGCTTTACCTCTAGGACAACCTTTATACTTGTACAGAGTTAGAGCAGTAAGTAAAACTATTTTCTATCGGTATTAGTAAGGCTACTAATAAACACAAACAAAAAGCATGTAGTAAAAACTCATAACGCAGCGCACAAAACAAAAACATATGTCTTCATTCCGTTGGAATGAATTTACTAGATGGTAATGGCCATAATAAAACTGTTCATATTATTATGGTTCGTAATGTAAACATTTTTTTAAATTAATCATAGTAACATTCCTTTCATACAGACTCAGAAACTCAAGTTAGAGGAAGCCCTCTTGTCATGGGATGTGCACTTTGTGAACAAAGTGAGGAATTTCGCGAAGTGTTTCTCTGGATAGAATGAACAGTTTTTCCCGTGCTTTAAACGAAAGATCTAACAGGTCTAGTTTAAATACTAGGCCATTTTTTGTTTTCTTATAAATAAATCGATTATAAAAATGCCGCCACAAAAATTTGGAGAAAACCTTACAACACTTGAAAAATCTTAATTTTGTTTTTGGCTTCTATAGACTATAACTTTAAATAAAGAAATAGTTTGTGATTTTGATAAATTATAGTAGTAAGCCAATTTATTATTGTTTATGAAAATTTATACTTAGTTTCTATAACTTTATACGGTACAACTGACAAACTAAACGGGTAGCACTGTTCCTATAGTGAACGCTACAAACGCTTTCCGATTTTTTCTCAAGTCATTTTTAGGGCAAGAATATAAAAAGTATATTTTTTACTAACAATAATAAGTAGGCTTATTAATAATAACAAAAAATGATTTTTATTTCAAACCATAATCCAACATCAGAAATATTTCACTATTTTAATGTTTTCACCAAGTTTTATATTAAATGTGGCATTTTGTCATCAGAAATGAATTCTACATCCTTTTTTAAAGGAAACGATACCATAAATAACCTGGTACTAAAACTACGCCAGCTAGATTATTTTTGAGGTGCGGAGAACCGCATTATGAAAATATAAAAAAAAAAATGGTGTCCTAAATTGTCACGTTCGAGAGATAATTGGAATTCAATAATTTATTAATGTTCTCAAATATTTATCTCTACTTCGAATTATCTCGCCAACTTGTCACTTTAGGTTAAATATGTATTACTTAATATTTTAGTTTTAAAGAGTTTTCTATTATTACCATTACCATATTTACCACATTAATCATACGCCCAAGGAAAATAAGGAGGGGTATCATCAAATTTGTAATGGATTTTGAAATAAAACCTGCCCAGCAAATATTCCAAGAAAGTCAACTGTTAAATTTTAATGTTATTCGTATGCCAACGACGTTAGGGACGCTGGGCCGGGCCACCTTAGTATGTGGCTCTGTAATTATAATTTCTAGTCACAAAATAATGAGTCGCGAAAAATTATGAATATTTTTGTCAAAACGATTGAATAAAAAGAACATAGTGAAAATAGTTTGTCGTGTAAATATGACTTGTGTGTGTGTAAATAAATTAGTTTTGCAATTAAGTATCTGATACTTAATTCTTGTAGAATAGATTTGTATGTAGTGTGAAATGCTAAAATATCCGCCTCTTTTTTGTACAAAACTATTGTGTATCTTTGTTTGGCTGATACAGAACTAAAGAGCTCTATCTAAATGTTAAATAATATAATCTACTTTATTGTACATGGAATAAAAACACAATAAGCATTATACTAAAAAACTGTGTATTTTTTGGCGAGGCTGTCCAAAATTAAATAATATATTTATGTCCTTTTACTGAAGAACTACCTACTAAAAATACCCGTACGTAGTAGGGTACGCTCCCTACGTACGTACGGTACGTAGTAGGGTACGCTCCCTACGTACGTACGGTACGTACGTAGGGAGCATACACACACGCTTGATGGCTATCGTTGTTAGGTCGTGATTTTATGACTACATTTAAAAATCGCACCAGTTAAATACTATGCAGGGATAAAGAAAGAAAAGATAGATATATTGAGTTTAAAATTTCCTACAGTCTTTTCAGATAAACTTTGAAGTTTTAATAGATATAAAATAAAACTTTTTCTGAAACCAGACGGAAAATCTGTTTTTATGAAAGCTAGACCTGTAGCGTTCGCGCTGAAAGATAAGATAAACGAAAAGTTAGATAGACTCCAAAAAACAGGCATTTTTGAGCCAGTGGATGTTTCGGACTATGCTTCGCCTATAGTTACGGTATTAAAAGCCAACGGAGAAGTTAGAATTTGCGCTGATTATTCAGCAATTCTGAATAAACAATTGGTTATAGATAAGTTTCCGTTATCAACAGTAGAAGATCTATTCACGAAATTACATGGCGGGGGGGAACAATTTAGGCAACTATACCTCCAACAGGTCAGTCAGAAGAGGATGACACACAAATGCTAACATGTATCAATACATCCAGAGGCCTTTTTATATATAAGCGCTTAATATTCGGTCTTTCTAGCAATCCGGCTATTTTTGCAAAAGTCATGCACAGGCTAGTAGCAGATTTAGATGGGGTCCTCTGTTTTCTCGATGACGTCCTAGTGACAGGTAAAGATAGGAAGGAACATATGATAGGTTAAAAACATTATTAAAAGGGTTTGAAGAAGCAGGTCTAACTTTGCGCTGAGATAAGTAAGTTTTTTCAAGATGAAGTTACTTATCTGGGTTATGTGATTGATAAGAACGGAATTAGAAAGTCAATATGTAAGGTCAAGGCAATGTTGGAAGCACCAATATACTGAGACGCTCAGAGCAGAACTTGAAATTATCAGCTTGCAGCTTGCAGTAGCAATTTCCGCCTCCTTGCCTGATCCCCAGAGTCCTACATCATCTAAATCAAGCGAATGGCGTCTTTCTCCTAGTGCTTCCCAGGTGGAAAAAAGTGTTCTGGCGCGCAGATTTGAAAACCAGAGCATTAGTTCCACCCCACACCATTTGGAATCTCCAGAACGTACTGATGGACACATCAACAATGTTACCGCCCCCAAAAGATTACGAAATGACCCTCGAAGATTGTAGATGTGATGGTGGACTAGGGACGTGACACATTGGTCTGCCGAACAAAGGTATTTACTCCGGTGGCGCACATCAACCTTAAAAACCCCTAAAGAAGCATGGACGTGATGTTGGCATTGGTCTCAGGTAAATAATATTCCTTTCAACTCTCCAACAGGAGAAATCCTTGTACAATATCTGACAGACCTTTATCACAAGGAGGGACTTTCCTACAACACTATACTAGTTCATAAATTTGTAGTATCAACGTTTTCCAGCACCGAATCTTCATATTCACTTAGTGGTCACAAACTAGTGAAACTAGTCTTAAAGGCTCCAACCAAACCCAACAATCCCAAACCACTCAGTTGGAATGTTTCGGAATTATTAACCTTTCTCTAAGACAATTTGACAATAATAATATTTTTAATGTTTTGCAACACTGCGCTGTATTATTTTTAATCTGTTCGGGCCGAAGAGTCTACGATCTAACCCTTATGCTTACATATTCTGAACATTTGACTATTACAGAAAGATATTTAGCCTTTTGGCCAGCTTTTGGTTAAAAGACTGTGTAATGGTACACAAGAGTCGGTTCATTTGATACTTCATTTTGCGTGACAGAAGGCTAGCCCATCGCCGCGCTGTATTGGTACACACATTGAATACAAGAGTCGGTTCATTTAACGTTTGGGTTTTTGAGTAGCTCAGGGTAAGTTGGCAAAAAACAATGAGCCGAGAGCGAGAGGTCAGGTCAGGTTTTTTTGGCGCATTCCTGCGAAATGTGTAGGGATCAGAGCCGATTTGGCTGCGCGCTGAATAAATTATGAATAACTAAACAATGGAAGGTTATTATGGAACGATACGGAGAAAGCTATTATGTTGACTGCAAATATACAATTGCGTTTGTTTGGTACGTTGTGGCGAGTTTGACATCACGGGTTTGAATATCATTCTAGTGATATTTGTCTACGACGCTAGCGGTCGGGAAGGCTTAAATTAATCAAAACCGCTTTTTATAGCCAGCGATCGACAAATTCTGTGTATCGGCAATACCAAATGATTTGAGTGATAGCCAATGGTTGATTAGAAACTATTCGTACACACAATTTGTAGAACAGCGGACGTGCATGGCATGGTTGAAATTAGACCCTGTGTAGTTAGAGATAAGAAGCTTTCGCTGAGGCAGCGCGTGTTCCGCAAAGGACGCCATATTTTTTCAGACATGTGGGGTCTATAAATACGAGAGCGTGGGAGGGGGAGGGATTCAGTCTCTGCGTCAAGCTACTGTGACACTCGTCTATCGGTAATTCTAAACAGTTCGGTTCGCCGTTTTACGCGTCTGGAACTGACGGGTTGTGATTGCGTGTTACAGTGGATTTTCGTGAGTGTCTGAAGCGCCGAGATATACCTCGGTTCCTATCCTTTAAATCAACCTACCCCAAATTTCAAAACTATCCTTGGGTCGTTAGATAAGAACTTGTAGGTAATTGATCTGAGTCTGAGTCTGGGCATGGAGCGACCCTAAATTCCTTTTCCTTCACCATAGGGTTCCTGGATTGGCTCTTAGGATATTCGCGGGCTAATCCTCTCCTCATTCCTTTCGAGTAGCGAGTTTTGAAATTCCCACACACACAGTCATTAAAAATACAAACACATTCAAATCAAACTCAACCATTTTCGAGTGGTGTCGATAATGGACGTGGTATAACACTAGGATTTTAGACTAAGCTAGACAGGAGTTTAGTTGCGGCTAAACCTAGGTTGGCAGGGCATAGGGAGACTGTTTGATCGATGAGGTTCCGCGGATGGAAATAACAAATTCAGAACAAAGTTTAAACGTTGTCAACACAGATAACCTATGCTGTTAATATTTTTGACATTTGAGTGTTGTCGGGGACGCGCGAAGAGATCAAATTACAGTCTAAAGTTCATTGTTTAGGACCGGGTAGATTGTTTTGCTTTGCCTTGGATCGGTTTGGATTCAAGCTGCATCTTTAAATTAAATGTAAATTTCGCTGGAGGTCTAATGTGTAGGCTGAGTCGAGTATTTATGACTGGGCTTGGTCGAGGAAGTGCTGAGGTCAGCGAGATTCATAGATCGGTATTTACCGAAGTATGTTCTTCGCTGTGGTGTGGGTTAGATCTCCAAAAGCGCTAATGACAACGTTTCGATAACATCCAGCTCAAATTGCGCAGAGTTGAAGGTTTCAAAACGTTACGGACCTTTTGAGGAAACCGCTAGTTCAAACCCATTTCGGAAAATCAAATCGCATTGTGTAAACCCAGTCTTTTCGGATCGTTATTGCCGTGAACTAATTATATAATTGGAACCACCACAAGCCGCTACTAGCGAGCACATGAAATATCATTGAGTACTCACGTCGTAAAACTACGACGGATATCTATACGATATCCCAAACAAATATTATAAATTGTGGTCGACCACTAAAAGAAGTTCCAAGCGCCCATATATACAAAAAATAAATGGTACCATCACACAAAATACAACAACGATTGATCTGGCGTAATACACCGCTAACTGATGCGAAATACCGGCTTGCGGGCATATATGCTTTCTCTGTCTAACTTGAAACCGTAACTTCCTGAACCAATCTTCCGTTAGACGATTGTACGCCTAACGAACTTCTCAACGAACAAGAAGTTCAGACTTATCATTCTTAACTTACAATTTTTACAGCTGAATCGGGACATCTATTTTGGGGTAGATAGAATAGACGATCATAGCTACTGATAGTGGAGGTTCGACCTTAGCCTTTATGCCGTTACAGATTTTCTGGTGCCGAGACCGAAGGATATCCTAGATAGTCTGATATCTAGATATTCTATAAGAATCAAGGTCTAACGCGTTACTTTTTAAAAATAACACAACGTAGAAACTATTTTAAACAGTTCAGTTTTGTAAGTAAGATAAATAAGCAACAACAAAAAAAAAGGGGCATTGTTTTCACAATTCTTCGGACGAGCCGACGGTTTAGTGTTCAGGAATAATGGGCCGGCCTTTGAAAAACGTTAGTCGGGTTGTACAAGACGACTCACTTTCGCAGACAAGTGTTTCTAATAATGGAATGGCGTCAGGACAGGTGATTCAATTGTTATCTGAAATAGTGAATATATTAGACAGTTTGGAAAGGGGTTCGAGTGCGAGTAATGCTAGTAGGACTTTGCACAGACAGACGGACAGATAGGAACTAGAGACGTTTGAACAATCGATAGAAAAACGTCAATCATGCATAGTGAAAATGACAAAGAAGTTGCCGACATTCGATGGGCGGAGTTCGGAAAATCCGATGATTTTCTTAAGAGATTTAAAGGCTTATATTAAAGTCTCGGGAGATAGTTCGAGGGCTTTGATATGGGCAACGGATAGTTTGGTAGGAATTGCAAAAGTTCGAATGAGCATATACAGAGACTCACGGATTTTGAAAAAGATTTCAGAGAGGTATTCTGGGGAGATAATGAACAGAAATTAATTAAACAAAGATTCCTAACTGCGAAGTTCGATTCTAAGAAAGGTCAAAGTATGGAAGAATTCTTTGTCTCTCAATTGAATAGCATATATGAGCTTACGATACCGTTTACTGATACGGAGAAGATCAACACGATTTTCAGACAGTTGCCGCGCGATATTCAGGTAGCGTTTTTTGCTAGAAAGGAACCAATGTCAATACGAGACGCGGTCGAGTTCCTTCGGCATTTAGAACGGAATGTCGATGGGGGATTAAGTGCGTTGCAGAGTTCGGAGACAATGAATACGAACAACGTAAGGCGGAATAGCTACATGCGAGGGCAATATCGTGCTTTGCGAGTAAATACGATGCGATATAACGCGGTGAGTCGCAGGAATAATTATAACGCGGGAACAAAGGCGCGAAACGAATTTGGGACGCGCGCTCGCGGTTATTTTCGCGGCAGGCTAGTTTCAATGCAATAGAGTTCCAAAGGGCAATGATAGTTTAGGTAATAAAGAGGCAGGGCAAAGTTCAAGTGACAGGAATAATGCAATAAATCAGAATTCAAAAAACTAGTGAACTCGCGCGGGTCGTTCGCGCTCAGATATTTATTACGCTTTGGGTAGACAGCCGATCAAATTGAAAGTGAGCATAGATTGTATGATCTGTGTAATTTGGATTCGAACGTGGGTGTGAATGAATTTATTCAATTATTAGCGCATAAAGCGCATGGATATGCCGTGTGTTTAGATGAAAAATCGAGATCGAATTGTAGAGATCGAAATGACAGGCGTTTACATACGATATTCAGAGACGACGATTCGACTGAGTGTGGGTGCGATTTATGAAGTACCTCGACATTACCTGAGATAGATGTGGGTATTGGAAATATTGTTGTTAGGAGTTTGATTGATTCGGGGAGCGAAGTCAGTGTAATAAGTCGGGGAGTGTACGATGAAGTATGCAGACAAATGGGAAAACCAACGGAAATACCGATCCCAAGTTTGAGAATCACAGGTGCGTTTGGGGTCAGTAAGGAAAAGGTTGATAAATTAGTAACGTTACCATTAACAATAGGTGAATGCGTTATCGATACTCCAATGCTAGTATTAACAAGGGTGCCTAATGATTTAATTTTAGGGTTTGATTTTATACAACAGATGCGAGCCAGTTTAATGTGTGAGGGAAATAAGAGGCTAATTATACGAAGCGCCGGGCAGATGTGTGAAGTACCATTAGGTAATATAATCGATCAGGAAACTTGTTGTTGTACAATGGAATTGCAGAACCAAGATACCAGTAGAAATATGATAGAGGAATATGTGAATAATTCATCAATACCTGTTGAACACAAAACAAAGTTATTGCCGGTGTTAAATAAACATGCAGAGTTGTTAAGCGATAGGGTGGGTCGGACAAATAATATGTACATGAGATAAAAATGAGAGATGAAACGCCTTTCGTAAAACGAAGCTATCCCATACCGTTCGCATAACGAAGCTATCCCATACCGTTCGCATATCGCGATAAAGTAACAAAACGATTGAAAGAAATGGAACAGATATAGGTATTATTAGCAGGCAATCTACGGATTTCAGCAGTCCATTGACTTGTGCACTAAAGAAGTCAGGGGAGGTTCGAATTTTACTAGATGCGCGACAATTAAACACGGGAATGGTTGGGGAAGTTGAAACTACACCTTTAATGAGTGAGATATTGCAGTCGGGTCGCCGAATAAATTACATAGGGGTTATTGATATCAAAGATGCGTATTTTTCTATACCATTATCAGACGAATCTAAACGATACACGGGTTTTGTATATCAAGGCAGAAGTTACGTTAACAACGTTTTACCTCAGGGGTTGAAAACCAGTGTGGGTTCATTTTCGAGGGCGATGGACTTAATCTTAGGGCCAGAGGTTAGGTATTATTGTTTAAATTTTGTTGACGATTTGGCGATTTTAACTGAGGGTGACTTCGATCAGCATTTGTCTCAAGTGGACACGGTTCTGAGTAAATTGAAAGACGCGGGCTTCACATGCAAACTAAAAAAATGCGAGTTCGCGCAAAAAAAGTCAAGTTATTGGGGCATATTTTGTCTACACAAGGTTTGCAGATGGACCCGGACAAAATTGAAACACTTAAATTATATCCGTCACCCAGAACTGTCAGGCAATTGAGGGCGTTTTTGGGGTTCATAAATTTCTTTCAGAGGTTTATAAAAAATTTTGGAACGTTAACGCAACCATTATACAATTTATTACAGTCTGGAGTCAAGTTCGTTTGGAGTGCGCTCGTGCAAAGTGCTTTTGACGAGATAAAAAACCAATTCTCCGAAAGTATAATATTGAGTCAGCCATTGGGGGGAAAGACGTATTATGTTCAATGCGACGCCAGCGCTATAGGAATTGGGGGCTATGTTTATCAATTAGATGATTTGGGCCAGGAACGAATTATAGGGTTTTGTTCGCAGGCATTTAAGGGAGCACAGACGAGATGGGCTGTCAGCGAACAGGAAATGTATGCAGTTATATACACTTTAAAGCGATTTGAGATATATTTGCGGGGAGAAAAAGTTATTATTAGAACTGATCATAAAAGTTTGACGTTCATTAAGTCGTGGAATTTATTGGGGGCACGCGTTACTAGATGGATTATGTTTTTAGAGCAATTCTTACAACATAGAGTTTGTGCGAGGGATTGATAATCATATTGCCGACACGCTAAGCAGGCAAATAGCGGGGCCTGGAGGTATGAATGACAGTATAAATGTTCAGCCGGGAATATTCTGGTTTCAGGCATCGAATACCGCAAGTGTTATTTCGAGTTTACGGGGCATTGCGAGATTACAAAGCGAAGATGAGCGGTTAAAGCGAATTAACGGTTGTATCAGAAGTGGAATGGTAGATACGGAAACGAGAGGTTTTGATAATTACAAGCTAGTAGATGATACGTTATATTTTCACGTGCCCCGAAGCGGAACGTACGGTTGTTAGTAATTCCGGAGGCATTACAGGAGGAACTAATATTACACATACATGAACAAATAGGTCACTACGGCAGATATAAAATATTAGCACTGATGAAGGACAGATATTATTTTCTTCATATGAGTAGGGTGATTAGCACGGTGATAAGAAGTTGTGACATATGTCAAAAGGTCAAACCAAGTGGTAACAATACCGTTGGTCCTTGTACACCGGTGTTGGGGGAAAGGTTGGGTGAGAAAGTTTTCTCGGACCTTTATGGGCCATTGCCCGTAGGTAAATTCGGATATCAATATATATATGTGATTTAAGACGTGTACAGTAAGGTGATAAAATTGTATCCAATGCGAAAAGCGACAGGTAGGAGCGTGCTCGCTTGTACAAAGAGATTTCATAGGGAAATACCTATTGAAACTATAATTACGGACTCAGGACCACAGTTCATATCTAAAGTTTGGGAATTTGGTCTCAAACAGCTGGGGATTCGGGTCACTCATACGTCGGTGTATTGTCCAAATTCTAATAGCGTAGAAAGAGTGAATCGCGAGCTAGGTCGACTAATTAGAACTTATTGCGGCGGAAGTAATCGAAGTTGGGTCGACGTGTTACCGGACATTCAAAATTGCTACAATAATATCGAACACACGAGCACCGGCTTTGCTCCTAATGAGTTGGCGTTTGGTAGGCGGGAACCGTTAACTATTGACAAGGAATTAGGCGATGAATGGTTATTAGGTCATAGTGTGCGAGATACGGAACAGGTGCGGAATGTAGCGATAGAGAACTCTAAAAATGCTAGTGAACGACGTAAGCGACAGGCAGACGAACGGCGTAAGTTAGAAGTCTATCGTATAGGTGATTATGTGAAAATTAAGACTTTTGTGCGTTCAAATAAAGATCATAAAATCATGCGGAAATTTTCATTGTTGTATAAAGGGCCTTATGTTATTTCGGCAGTGGTATATCCGAACTGTTATACTTTAGTAGATCCGGTTTCAAATGAGATATTGGGTAACTACAATACTATAAATATAGCCAGGTATTATGTGAGGACGAACAAGGGCGTAGACAAATAAGATAGTGTATAAAAATTATATAAGTAAGCTTTAGGCTGTAAATTTGAGTAAATAATTTGTAGATTTAAGGGTCTTGCACTGTTTGGAAAAAAAAAAAAAAGTATATATATATATATATATATATACAGTAATAAGAACTAGGATAAGTTGCGGGTGTGCGAGGTTGTATAGTTAGATAGATAAATAAGATAAGACAGGAGAGAGCTCAATCGAGTTGTGTAAATATTATATACATAATTGCCAGATTCATCGGTCTGTGTACATGATTTGAGATGTCCGTACATATAGAGTAGATATGGACAAAGCATGGGTAGCATAGTGGTAATGAGATCCTTGCGCCATGTTTAACTGAGATAAACAGTGTCTCAAGGTCTGGGAGGGGGCTGTAATGGTACACAAGAGTCGGTTCATTTGATACTTCATTTTGCGTGACAGAGGGCTAGCCCATCGCTGCGCTGTATTGGTACACACATTGAATACAAGAGTCGGTTCATTTAACGTTTGGGTTTTTGAGTAGCTCAGGGTAAGTTGGCAAAAAACAATGAGCCGAGAGCGAGAGGTCAGGTCAGGTTTTTTTGGCGCATTCCTGCGAAATGTGTAGGGATTAGAGCCGATTTGGCTGCGCGCTGAATAAATTATGAATAACTAAATAATGGAAGGTTATTATGGAACGATACGGAGAAAGCTATTATGTTGACTGAAAATATACAATTGTGTTTGTTTGGTACGTTGTGGCGAGTTTGATATCACGGGTTTGAATATCATTCTAGTGATCTTTGTCTACGACGCTAGCGGTCGGGAAGGCTTAAATTAATCAAAACCTCTTTTTATAGCCAGCGATCGACAAATTCTGTGTATCGGCAATACCAAATGATTTGAGTGATAGCCAATGGTTGATTAGAAAATATGCGTACACACAATTTGTAGAACGGCGGACGTGCATGGCATGGTCGAAATTAGACCCTGTGTAGTTAGAGATAAGAAGCTTTCGCTTGGGCAGCGCGTGTTCCGCAAAGGACGCCATATTTTTTCAGACATGTGGGGTCTATAAATACGAGAGCGTGGGAGGGGGAGGGATTCAGTCTCTGCGTCAAGCTACTGTGACACTCGTCTATCGGTAATTCTAAACAGTTCGGTTCGCCGTTTTACGCGTCTGGAACTGACGGGTTGTGATTGCGTGTTACAGTGGATTTTCGTGAGTGTCTGAAGCGCCGAGATATACCTCGGTTCCTATCCTTTAAATCAACCTACCCCAAATTCCAAAACTATCCTTGGGTCGTTAGATAAGAACTTGTAGGTAATTGATCTGAGTCTGAGTCTGGGCATGGAGCGACCCTAAATTCCTTTTCCTTCACCATAGGGTTCCTGGATTGGCTCTTAGGATATTCGCGGGCTAATCCTCTCCTCATTCCTTTCGAGTAGCGAGTTTTGAAATTCCCACACACACAGTCATTAAACATACAAACACATTCAAATCATACTCAACCATTTTCGAGTGGTGTCGATAATGGACGTGGTATAACACTAGGATTTTAGACTAGGCTAGACAGGAGTTTAGTTGCGGCTAAACCTAGGTTGGCAGGGCATAGGGAGACTGTTCCGCGGATGGAAATAACAAATTCAGAACAAAGTTTAAACGTTGTCAACACAGATAACCTATCGTGTTGATATTTTTGACATTTGAGTGTTGTCGGGGACGCGCGAAGAGATCAAATTACAGTCTAAAGTTCATTGTTAGATTGTTTTGATTTGCCTTGGATCGGTTTGGATTCAAGTTGCATCTTTAAATTAAATGTAAATTTCGCTGGAGGTCTAATGTGTAGGCTGAGTCGAGTATTTATGACTGGGCTTGGTCGAGGAAGTGCTGAGGTCAGCGAGATTCATAGATCGGTATTTACCGAAGTATGTTCTTCGCTGTGGTGTGGGTTAGATCTCCAAAAGCGCTAATGACAACGTTTCGATAACATCCAGCTCAAATTGCGCAGAGTTGAAGGTTTCAAAACGTTACGGACCTTTTGAGGAAACCGCTAGTTCAAACCCATTTCGGAAAATCAAATCGCAATTGTGTAAACCCGGTCTTTTCGGATCATTATTGCCGTGAACTAATTATATAATTGGAACCACCACAAGCCGCTACTAGCGAGCACATAAAATATCATTGAGTACTCACGTCATAAAACTACGACGGATATCGATACGATATCCCAAACTAATATTATAAATTGTGGTCGACCACTAAAAGAAGTTCCAAGCGACCATATATACAAAAAATAAATGGTACCATCACACAAAATTCAACAACGATCGATCTGGCGCAATACACCGCTAACTGATGCGAAATACCGGCTTGCGGGCATATATGCTTTCTCTGTCTAACTTAAAACCGTAACTTCCTGAACCAATCTTCCGTTTGACTATTGTACGCCTAACGAACTTCTCAACGAACAAGAAATTCAGACTTATCATTCTTAACTTACAATTTTTACAGCTGAATCGGGACATCTCTTTTGGGGTAGATAGAATAGACGATCATAGCTACTGATAGCGGAGGCTCGACCTTAGCCTTTATGCCGTTACAACTGATACTCCGGACTACAGACAGTCTGGATGGAAGTTACTAATAAAGGACAACAATGCAGCACTGTGCCCAGTATATTGAATAAAACGGTTCATAAACTTAACTCAGCCTAGAAGACAATCTTGAGAATCCAGCCCTTTGTTTATAACTTAAGAGGAAACCCAAAAGCCGTCTCTCTGACGGTAATTAGCGGTTGGGTAAAAGTGCCATTAAATTTGACAGGCATCACGGCAAGTCCCGGCAGTTTCAGGTCAGCAGTGTTTATCTGGGGATGAAACAATCGCCCCTTAAACTAATTAACTAAGTTCTAGTAAAATTCTAAGTTACCTACTCCCTAGAAGTCATAAGGATCTTGGAATTAATACCATTCATGATTCTATGAGATTATTCTAATGTTTACTCCTGCAGATTTATTACTACTTACATATTTAGGTTCTATTCTTAGATAGGTACATAAAGTAAATAATTCATAATGGCTGACTAGCAACCTATACTGTTAGCTGCTTTTCTTAGGTACTAAAAGCTATCATGTTGTTAAATTGGCGTGCTCCTCCACCGCCAGGCGATACCAAACACGTCTCTCATTGTTACAATATGATTCATAAAAGCGTACAGGATTTGATAGAAGCCTTTTACCTACCAATAAAATGGATATTAAATACTTACCTTTTATGAAGTATATAAATCAGTCCTGCCTGGCGAAGCATGATTACGCCGTAATTACTTGAAAATGCAAGACAGCGCGCGCAAGAAGTATTTCTTGCCGCCATCTTGCACTACCTTGGTGCGGTGGAGACGAAAAACGAGGGATACCGGAAGATAGTTTGTACGATAGGTAGGGAAAAGGAAATGCTTTATCTCATTATTATAATATGCTTCATAAAAGGTATGTATTGAATATGCGTTTTATTGGTAGGTAAAATGCTTCTATTTGACTCTCAGAACAATAAATAATGCATAAAAAATAGCTATTTTGGAACATAAGACGTAGTATTATTAAGTATTCTGTGATATAACATAACTCTATCTCAAGTTCGTTTATGCCATACGTAATGTGTTACGTGTAACACACTTGTAAACACATATTACATATTCAGCTACCAAAAACAGGAAGTTGTGTCAGCCCTAATCTACTTCTATTGCGTAACGAAGTGAATGACTTTATGATGTGAATACGATAAAAATGACGATAAAACATATCGATATTATGCGGTTATACATTTGCGACGGTCGAAATTATGTGGTATTAATATGAAGGATGGCGGTGACATATTAGCGGACTACTTTAATATTTCAATTAAAATTATCGGAGTCTGCTATGTCTTCAAGTATTATCATCATTTATTTTCTATCATTCATGCCAAAGTATATGTCATTATTTCAAAAATCAAAGTCGGATTTTAATGTCTTCATCAAGAATTATTATTTTCACATGGTTGTTAGAACACATGTTCACATGACATGAGCAAAGTATTTGTACGATAGTGATATGGATCTGTAGCAAAATGCCGTGAACACATACTGCTGCCTCTTTTCAGTGACTCATTTTTTTTTCCGGCACCTATAATCAAGATACAAGATTAATTTATGACTTTTGAATTCTACACACAGCTACACACCTACAGCTAAATTGACTGATGCATTACTCAATGAGACATCCTTTTTAAATAAAAAAACCTGCCCTGAAAGCATTGACATTTCTTAATATCCTCCAATTCAGCCGAAAACGCCAACGATGACTTAAAACCTAAATTAATTTATCGATATTTACGATTGATGTCAAAAACTCCCACCACTATCGACAATACTTCGCAATAAAAATATTTCATAATTTCAGTATAGGTCCTGGAAGACATCAACTGAAAACTCTAGAAAACATACCGATGAAATTATGTGTATTCCGAATAGTTTTCCTTGTTATCTGCGCAGTTCTTAAAGCCCTTTGACCCCATAAGTCAGTCGGTTATAATTTTTTAAGGAATAATGAAAGAAACCAAAACGTGGCCTATGACTACAAATGATCACTTAAACAACCAGCATTATTATAAAAATTAATAACCTGACTGCATTTTTTATCAATACAACACACAGACTCATAAAATGCACCAGGTTCTGTATATGGACTATGAAAGTAGCCGCACCAATAAACCGAGAAACCCAGATTTAGGTTTTGGCTCAGTGCTTACTGAAACACCTGAAAAACAAAACATAACGCTTACCATACGAAATAAGAATAGTAAGAATTAATAATAATAATAATATAATAATATTTATTTATTTAACAGAAACACGGTCAGAAAAAGTTACATTATTAGGTGCTTTGCTAAAATTGTGATACATAATTGGAGCAGATTCTGAGCTTGAGCCATAGGTATAAACCTGTATTTTAGGCTACAGTGCACTACCCATACAATACGATTTGCTAATTTAAGTTACATAGATCAAACTGAATAATTAAATAAAACTTGTTGACGCTATTTAAATTGTAAGAGACAATTTTTACACAAAAAAAAAAAAAACCGGTCAAGTGTGAGTCTAAATTGCGCACGAAGGGTTCCGTACCACCGTTCAATGGAAGCGATGGTGTGGAGTGAATAGTTTGGATTTTACACAGCAAAATATTGTTTACAAAGTTATTGGTACGGTTACTTTCACACTCCATGTACGTAACCAGGTGCATCCATAAGTTTGTATGTGGTATTGTTGTATGGGAGCCCCCTTAAATATTTATTTTATCCTGTTTTTTAGTATTTTTTGTTATAGCGGCAACATAAATACATAATCTGCGAAAATTTCAACTCTCTAGCTAGCTACGTTCTTGAGATACAGCCTGGTGACAGACGGACGGACGGACGGACGGACGGACAGCGAAGTCTTAGTAATAGGGTTCCGTTCTTACCCGTTGGGTACGGAACCCTAAAAAGTAGAGAAAAAAGGGAGTTAATGAACCTCTCTGTGTGTCGTATGAATGTGAGTGAGTGTGTGTGAGATTAATATTTAATTGAACTATGTCTATAATGTGTGTGCGCCAGACTTTTACACAGAAAGGATTATTAAGTAATACGTGGGGCACACTGTAAGTTTCCGGAATGAATATGAAAAAATACTATTAAAGGTACAAAATTAATTTATTGTTTTTCAAAATAATCTCCCTTGGCGTCTATGCACTTTTTCATTCGATGAAACCAGTTTTGAAAACTTTTGTGCCACTCCTCTGTGGTGACCTCTGAAACGTGTTTTTCATACTCCTCGACAGCCTCTTCTGGTGATGAAAATCGTTGACCGCGTAATTGGTTCTTAATTTTTGGGAACAGAAAAAAGTCACAAGGTGCCAGGTCGGGACTGTATGCAGGATGACTCATGAGTTCTACATTTTTCGCCTTCAAAAAGTCGTTTGTCTGTCTGGCCGTGTGAGAACTAGCATTGTCGTGGTGCAGGATGATACGGCGTTTACGGTTATTTTTACGGAGTTCGTCAATAACTTCCGGCAAACAAATGGTCGTGTACCAGTCACTATTCACTGTACGACGATTCTCTAAAGCAACAGTAGCCACGTGTCCAGTTTTATTAAAAAAAGAAGCAATCATCCGCTTAGATGCACTTTTCACGCGCGCCACTTTGGTTGGTTTCGGCTCATCTTGAAAGACCCATACGCTCGATTGCTGCTTTGTTTTGGGATCGTAGCAATAAATCCATGTTTCGTCACCTGTTACTATTTCCCACACCAAATTTGACGCACCTTCGTTGAATCTGGTAAGCATGGCACTGCACCAAGTGACGCGGTCCGTTTTTTGAGCCTCGGTCAAGTTGTGTGGGATCCACCGCGAGCACAGCTTTCTCACACCCAAATGTTTGTGTAGGATTAATTTTATTTGACTCATGCCTATTTCTAAGGATGCGCGAATTTCATGGTAGGTCACATGCCTGTCTGTTTCAATCATACGGCGCACAGCATCGATGTTTTTGTTGGTCACAGCGGTGGACGGCCGACCATCGCGAGATTCGTCACTGAGATTGATACGACCACGCTTGAATTCTGCAAACCAGCTATAAACAGTTGTCTTGCATGGTGCTTCATTGCCAAAAGCTGTTTCAAGCCGAGCGATGCTCTGTTGAGCTGTCAAATTACACTTAAAATCGTAGAAAATCATACTACGAAAATTTTCCCGAGTTAAATCCATGTTGATGCAGACACACAATTTTTTAAATGGCGCCACAAGGTAAAAACAAAAGGCAGTCAGATGAAACAAACTGCATTCTACAGCCAAAGAGTTCTATTTTCAAATGTTGCAATAAATTTTTAAATATTGTTTATGTAAGTGGCCAGTTCTGGAAACTTACAGTGCGCCCTATGTATAAGGCACAAAACCCTGTATGAATGTATAAATACATATTAGGTAGATATAGGTTGTAGGTTGTTAATTAGTAATTTTAAGTAAGTCCTCCATTTTATCATACTCAAGTGATTTTAATGTTTTATAAAGCGTTATTTTTAATTCATAAAATGTGAGAGAATAAATATCTATTATTCTGTTTATTCTATTATAAAGGAAAGGACCGAGGAAGCAGAAAAAAATATGAGCGAAGGAAGATTTGAAAACTAATAACTCTAAGCATTCCCTATCCTTACGCCGTCTGGTCAGTAGATATTGATTATAAGCCAAAGATGAATGCTGTTTTAAAACAATATGGTACAAAAATAGTTGTCTTACCGTAAGCACGTCACAGGAATTATAAAGGATATCAGTAGGAAAGAGGAGGGGACGGAAAGTGGAGACCTTCAGTACAGCTCTTTGAGCACATTCCAATTGCAGGATAGGTGTTTTTGGTGCGCCTCCCCACGAGGTGATGCAGTATGTTAGCACAGATTGACAGAGTGCCATATAAACTCGTTTTATCAACCTGGTATCAGCTACGTGGCGAAGCATTTTGAAGACTTAGATGAGTTTACGGATTCAGCCTGTGATAAGGTGAATATGAGTTCCCAAGGTGAGGTTCTGATCGATAAGAACACCGAGGTATTTAATCGTTGGTGTTTTGTGTATGGATGGACAAGAGCAGGTCCCATTATTTACATTCGTGCAGTTGTGAGCGAATATTGAGCCTTCATGGGTAGTCTGTGTGTTTCTGATAGAGAAGGCTATGTATCTTGTTTTGTCAGAGTTTAGGGTCAATATGTTATTTTGAAGCCATTGGGTGGCTTTATTGAATCCCCGCTGGGCAATTTCATATGTCTCCTGCCAAGTTTTTGCCGAGAATATTAGTGCAATATCGTCGGCTTATGTGATTACTTTGACATTTTCTGGATTTAGGTCACATAGATCATTGATATAAATGAGAAAAAGTGTTGGTCCCAATATGCTGCCCTATGGTACACCGTACGAGATTGGTAAGTCATCGCTACAGTGATCACCGATTCTTACAAATTGATAACGACCGGTGAGATACTCCCTGAAAAACTTTAACTGTACCCCTCGTATACCCAACCTGCCCATTTTTTCAAATAGGAAGGGGACAGAGAACGTGTCAAACGCCTTAGCAAGGTTAAGTAAGATACCTAAGACTTTCCGCCCCACATCAAGGTTTTTCACGACATAATCAGAAAGTTCATGCACCGCATCACTAGTCGAGATGCCATTACGAAAACCTTATTGGCAATTAGACAAAAGTTTGTGGGACTCTAGGAATTTAATAAGCCGATGATTAACAATTCGTTTCAGCAATTTAGAAATTGAAGGCAAGATGGAGATGGGCCTTTAGTTATTAACACGATCTCTGTCACCGGACTTGTGTATAAGGATTACCATTGACCGCTTGAGGGGGTAAGGGAAGACCCCATCGGCTAAACACATATTAAAAATATATGTGAGGGGTGGAATGAAGAAGTCTTTGAACATCTTAAGAATGCGGTTTGAGATGTTGTCTCAGCCAATGGCGCACACGTTTTTTAAACCAACAATCAAACTTTCAACTTCATCCCCATCGGTTTGCATTAGCGCAAAAGAAGTTAAAGATCTGCTAGGTAGAGAAAAAGTAGATTTGATGGAAGTTTGTGTTGGACCCAAAGCTCTATTTATTTTTTCAGCAAGATCTTTTCAAACATTTACAAAATTGGTTTACGTTGCCGATAGTGTGTAGATCGCCAGATGGGCCTAATAATTCAGTCGGAGAGCTTTTCGTCTTGGAAGTGTTTGTGATTCCCTTTATTATTTTCCACAACTCCTTAGTGTTGTTGCCAGCCTTAGCAAGTTCGTGCTTTTCGTATACTCTCTTGAGTTTTTTGAGGAGATTGTTGCAGAAATTTCTGTATCTTTTGTATGTTGTATGGAGAATTAGGTTTTCTGGCGTTGCATTTGAGTTTTTATGCAGTTTGTCTCTGTTTCGCATGCATTTAATAAGACCAGGCGTGATCCAAGGTTTAATTACCTTGAGGCGACGTGACAGACTTATTGTGGAGGTATTAGCATTGACTGCGCGTTGGACGGAAGATATGAAATGTGTATAGAATATGTATTCTAAAGCAGTGTTTGGGTCAGAAGATGTATAGACTGGCGGTAAATTAATACTTGTATGGCAATACTAAGACCTCCTTGATTGATCTTACTAGTTGTAGTCTGACTAAGCACTCTCAGATGTTTGTGACCAATAGAGACAAGTAAGAGGTTGTGATCAGTAACGCTAGAGTTGGCAACAAGAGTTATAGCAGGCTTTTTTGTTTTTAATAAGACGTGATCAAGACATGATCTGTCCATTCTGGTCGGTAAAGTATTTGCCGGGCGAAGTCCATGAAAAGCGCATAAGTTAAGATATTCATAGGCTCTAGTATTAGTGACATCCGACTTTACATTGATGTTGATATCTCCTATTATTGAAATGTTAGTGTATGATTTTAATGTCCCCAAGATGTTATTGCGATATAAAGCAACAATAGCAGTTACCATACCAATTTTTATTAGTAGACAGTTTGCGCCCATGCATAGCGGTTCCTCAACCGACACTTTTAAATAGTTTTTGATATATACGACAACACCATCATTTTGGAGACGGTTGTTCAACGTAGCATGATGTGAATAGTTCGGGAGTTGGGGAATAATAGTTGAACACGATAAGCGACATTCAGTTAGAAACATGACATCGGCTTCTATAACTAGCCTCTTTTTTAGAACCAAAAAATCATTCATGTTGGCTTAGATGCTGCGGATATTCTGAGTAAGCAGAGTAAGGCAGGTTTTGGAGTCAGGTAGGTATTGGATGCAGTCTTCTACCTCACAAGCTCTTGACTCAGATACAGATATGTTATCCAGCTTTTCAGTAGTGGTGTTATCAAGCTCCGTGTAAGTGGGCAGAAAAAAGGACACAGAAATTGATTTGCTCGAGTAGTGGATGAACCTGCAAAATCAAGATATTGTTATATAATTGAAAGTTAAGCAGGGCAGGTATAGGCATGAGTAGTAATGATATAAATGAAGTAAACTTAGTATTGTATAAGGCGGAGTGTTGTGTGTGTTGCGTGAGTAATATAAGATAATATAGACTATCCAATTCGATTTTTTTATGTGTGTGTATTGGTGAGTAATTAGTGTTGCAATGGTTTTGTGTGGGTGTAAAACATAATATAAAACAAAAAGCTATTATGAGTGGAGAAAGCATATGTGACCAAGCAAAGAACAAAAATATAAGCATGGGCGAACCTAGTCAGACGTTCGTCGTCAGCACGGCATTCTCCTTTAACTTGCTGAGAGTGGCTTCATCGTCCACTCTGATGAAGGGGTGGTTTTCTGCCTTTCTGAGATATACCTTGCCGGATGCGATCCAGCAAAAGCTGTACCCATGCGTCTTTGCATAGTCGCGGGCCAGATAATGTAGTCATCTACCCTTGAATGTGAGGCACTCCGAGATGTATATTGGTGGGTCAAGACCGCACATATTCAAATGTTTCGTGTTGAGAATGTTCCTTGTTGTCTTTTTTATGGTTAAATTTCTTAAGACCATTTATTATGCTTTCCTTGGTTATTACAGTGGTAAACTCAACCACGAGCGGTTTGATTTGATCAGGTTTGGAGGATCCACGACATACGTCTCTGATGTCAAATTTATCAACTTGTACGCCCAGGGTTGCGCCAATATCCGTGGCAATCTTGGATTAATCTCCTTTATCAATATTAGGAAACAGACTTTTTTGTTTAAGTCAGTCGCTTCCGTTCGCCACATTTATCCGGTGTGTACTGGCCTTACAACACAGTGCTGTCAATACGTAAAAACCAATTGAAACCATTTAAGTTTCGAAAAAAAAAAAGTTGTAGCTCGTCTTTGTTTTTATAAATTCTTTTCTTGGATAAATTATAAAACATAATTATCTTTGGAAAGATCCATATCTTTATCCAGTTCAATTATATATTTTACAATGGTATTACTGCGGAGATGGCACAGCATGCATCTATCCAGCCCACACAATCACCTACGCCTATTTCGCTCACACAGACACCTTCGCCCGGTGGCAACACGAAGCAATTGGTTGAAGGTCACAAACCAAAACAAGGTGGTACCGCAGGCGCAAACAAACAGCCGATATTGACTGCAGCGCAAGCAAAAGTTCCCACACCGGCACCAGTATCTCACAACGCGACTAACGCCAAGGACGTAAAAGAAGATGGTGGAGAGGGATGGACCAAAGTCACTAGGAAGCCACGAAGGCCCCGGTTGCTGCGCGGCACAGGAGGACCCACAATTACCACTCTTCGTGCGGAGAAGCGACAGCGGTTCTTCCTTCTCTGGAATATGAGGTCGGGACTGGAGGAAGTTAGGGCATATTTACAGGAGTTGTGCTCACCCGAAACCGGCACCGTGGTAGAGTTGTCTACAAAGTGGGCGTACAAGTCCTTCAAAATAGGAGTCAGAGTCAGAGTCATTTTTTATTGAATATAAATAAATAAATTATCTTATTCAACGTCAAAATTATACTTACTTATTACTACAAGTCAATTATTTTTTTATATAAAAAAAGACCACCGTTTCGGAAGGTGGGCCTCGGGGTTAAGAAGATACGGCAAGAAACTCCCCCATACCTTTTAAAAAAAAAAAAAAAAGGTGTTCCAGAGTCGCTTTTTGACACCTGCTTCTCTATGGATGTGTGGCCTGCTGACGCCCGTATCAAGGAGTGGCTGCCCTTTCATGCCTACACAAAAACAGTAAATATAAATCACCGCCCCCCCACCCCAATGAATATCTTGATATCCTTTATCAAAATGTCCGCGGTATCAAAACGCGGTTGGAGTTTTGGCAGCAAAACATGCTGGTGCTGGATCACCACCTCGTTGCCGCTACGGAGACGTTCCTAGACTCGTCGGTTGGAGATGCCGGTCACAGCGGGAGGCTGGAGCGTGCAACGCCGGGACCGGGCTACCGCGTGCAGAGGCGTGCTGCTCGCCGCCCGCCCTGGCATCACACTGAGATGGCGCCGCGACCTTGAAACGCCGAACGAGGAAGATCTCGGGGCGACTGTGACTGTTGGGGTAGTGACGGTTACCCTCTGTGTAGTTTACATAGATCCCAGCAGGAAGAAAAATAAGAAGAAAATCACCCAGGCGGATGAGGACGCCGAGTATATGAATTGGTTTTCGAAGACAGAGGAAAATGTAGCCCAAGTGAACGGTACATTAATTATTCTAGGAGACCTCAATATGAGCATTGCTTCAGTTGCAACACTTAACTATTATTGTTATTTTCTAAGTGTATGTGGTATGTATGAAACGAATGAAGTGAAGAATGATCATGGTGGCGAGCTTGATGTGGTGTTACTGCCGGAGAGTGTGCGTGACGTAACTGTGCGCACTTCCGTGTCAGGAAGCCTGGTGCCACGTACTGACGCCTACCACCGGTGTGTATATTTCCGGCAGTTATATTTTAAATTGTTTAAATATAGACCAACCGATAGGTCTACATTTTTGAATTTTAGTACCCAAGGCAATCTGAAGGGCTTTACTTTATACAAATTTCATTTGAGAAGGTTTAATAGTTTTCAATTATTATGTGGTCAAAAGTAGCTCGAAGTGTTTCGTGTAAAATAAAAGGAGGCAGATTCTTATGATGACAAACTGAGTCTGTTGGAGATGATTTTGAATGTGAAAATGTCTCCCTCCCAATGGGATCAAGTGGCCCTTCCAATACGGTTTAATAATAGGACACGGAGCTCCCAGCTTTCTTGGCCTCTTCGCATGGGGTGCTTGAATTAGTCACTCGCATTTTAAAGGTTAACGGTGACGGTTTTAGCATTCCTTTTGCGGACGAGGCTCTTCAGCGGTGGCGGGCCGGTTGTCCGGGAGTAGATGTTTCGGAGAAGCCCGACGTGCAGCGCCCCTGGGATGAGGAGCTGTGCAAGGTGTCGCTTGACGGGCTGTTAGCGCAGAGCTCGGGAGCGGAACTTGCTCGTCTGCGAGCAGTCTCCCAGCCGGAGTCAGGTGCTTGGCTGCATGCGTTGCCGTCTCCGCATTTAGGAACACTTCTGGACGACAACTCTCTGCGTGTAGCCGTGGCGCTTCATCTGGGTTGCGATATCTGCGAACCGCACCACTGTGTTTGCGGCGCGTCGGTAGATTCGCGGGGGCGTCATGGGCTACACTGCGCCAGAAGTGCTGGGAGACTCTCTCGCCACCACTCGATCAACGACATCGTCCGGAGGGCTCTCGTCTCTGCTGACATTCCATCAGTTCTTGAACCACCGAGTTTGAGTCGCGACGGGAAGCGTCCGGAAGGTCTCACCTTGATACCTTGGGAGAGAGGTCGTTGCCTATTGTGGGATGTTACTTGTGTGTGCACGTTCGCGGCATCCCACATTGGCTCCACCATGGCGACACCTTGGGCTGCAGCGGAGTCGGCGGCGCGGCAGAAATGCCTAAAATACGCACAGCTGATGGGGAGCTACCTGTTTGTTGCCTTGGCCGTCGAGATCACGGGTATTTGGGGTGCTCAGGGCAGGATATTTGTCAATGACATTGGGCGACGCCTGAGGGACCGAGGTTTTGACAATCGTTTCGGAGCGTTCCTGATCCAAAGGATCTCACTCGCCGTGCAGCGCGGTAATGCTGCCAGCGTGATGGGTACCTTTGGGTCGGGCATGTCCTGGGGCGGTTTATTTGTTTAGTATTGTGTTTTTTTATTGTATTCAGTTTTTAGGCGTGTCTAGTTTTAAATTATTAGTTAGGTACTTAGATTATTTTAATTGACGATGCACTTTGCGGATTATTTATTTTATTTCGATTATACGTTTATTGTTAACTAGGTTAAGCTTGGTTCAGTTAATAAACATTATACTTGTATAAAAAAAAATAAAAAAAATAATACAAATAGTTAAATTCTACTTAACATTGTCTGTCTAAAATGAACAATATTGCACAGGATGTTTATTAGATAGCTGTAAAATATTTTATGTGTATGTAATAGTTTATGTTTTAAGTATTTTTTGTTGTTCTTACATGTACATGTTCAACATAACACGAAGGATAAAGGGGGCTTCGCTTCGCTCACCTTCTTTACCTTTTTCTTCGTTTTGCCCTGATATCAGCTGTCCAAATCAGTATTCACTACAGACGTGTGGTGATTATATAGGACGTACTATCGAACCATCTGAATCATGACCCACCATAAGCTTATTTTGCTAAACCCCTTAAATGCAAGTAGGTCGAAATTCGCTTGAAGGTTTATTTCCTTGGTAACGAACTTGTTATCATTTGATTAGACACTGACATTACGATAGATCTTACAAGTTTGAAAGTTTCAAACGAATTATCAGGCAAATGGGTCATGATTCAGTTGGTTCGATTGTACATTTGGACCGCAACTTGGATCACATGATTATTAAAATAGACGATACTTTTTCCAAAAACACGGCATATAACAAAAAATAACTATCGAATTGTATCGAACCCGGGCAGTGTTGAGTGGTCGTTTGCCTTGCAGCACACAGTTAAGTACAGTTATTATGATTCACCTTTTCCTTTATACTTTGTGGAATATCCCCCACCCACGGAGGTTGTACAGGATATTATTAATCGTGTATCGCGTTACGACCGGTCTGTGAGGAAATCGTTCAGCCCAGATTCTGACACCCTCTGCGATATCTTCACCACTCACAAAGTAAATGTTTATTTAGTCATACATTTCGTGATTTCCTAAATATGCAGCGTGTCGATCCATTATTCCCGTCAAAATGAATGCGGTTCCATAGGACGGCTGCGAGATCGCACGAGCACACATCACTGGTATTGCGACAGACTGTTTGGCGCCAGCCGGGCAGCCCCAGCCAAGCCAATCCTGCGCCCCCGCACCACTTTCCCTCTCCACCCCTGCAGGTTGAATGTTGACTGCGCTTGTTGTGCGCATGACCAAATTCACCCGTATTGTAGTGTGACAGTAATAACAAAAGATCGTGGAACAAAATATAAACAAAAACCTATTTTTTAAAAATATTTTTGTCTTCATCAGTGACGTGATATAACTTAACCTGTGATGGAAATTGCGATCTAGATCAACACCTTGTATATACTAACGGGTTAATGTGATAAATCTTGTTGTATTAATTACTTTAGCCATCGATTTGGTAAGTATGAATAATATCAGGTTATTAGGCATAATAACCGAATCATTATATTGACCATATACACAATGTTGTTTTGTAAAGTTACGCCCGACACAGGGACGATAGACGTATCGCGTGTAAAAAAAAAAACTTGGCATAATTTTGATAATTTTGATTCACACATTGTCCTGTTCAATTTGTACTGAAATATTCGCAACGTGCAGATACTCCCGGTTAGTCCACGTACCGCGCGCTCAGTGCCCGGAATTAGGAGCGCGGACTAAGGCCATAATTTAATGTTTTTTAGGTAAAGTTTTTTTTAATCAATGACGTGTAAATAACCACCCCTGAGTTGAGCGTAACTTTAAAAATTTGATGGTGTCGCATCTAGAGGTATGAATTTCGAAACTGTCACTAATACATTTCCTTGTGTTCCAATCAATAGTATTTCGCAGTGCATCACATATATCGCTTTCTTTTCCATATATATTTTAGCTTACTGCTCTCATGCTCTATAAACGTTTATAATGTTTACTAGAAAAATCACTTTGACATCATTGACAATATTTGATTAATTTGTCCGACGACATTGAGCATTTGACCAATTTTCTTGGTCAAGTTGCTCGGTCACTTATAACTTGACGATGTCACATTAAATCTCTAGTGCCCCAAGATAGATTGTAAACGGCGGGAGTATACGGTTCCACCATGTTGAAACCAATTTGCTTGAGACTTAGGACCCGATAAGTCGACCTTGGCGTTTCATCTTGATTTGTTCACCAAACAGTGACGAAATGCCTGGGCATGAACTAAAGAAGTTTTTAAAGTGATATCAAATTCTTAAAAGCCCTTACTTTTCATTGAGCAGAATTTAGAAATAAACTTTTACCTTGACGAATTACAATTTCATAATTTTCCAAGTCCATCGATTTATTTTTAGTTTTAATGGTTGTAAGAACTTATTCAAAAAGTCTAATTATCTAAAAACACAAAAAATATGTTTTTTGAAGTTGTTATATAATAAAAATATAATGGATAAAAGAATTTTGCGATATTTCTTTAGAACCGTTAAAAACCCATACCTCAACTATGATAACTGCGCAAATGAGAACCGGATTTCAAGCAGAAATGTGTTCACTACAACTCCTTCTACACCCCAAAAAAATTGTCGCACTACAAACATCCCGTATCCATTTCACAAACGATTTGAGCGTTCAGATTATTTTTAGTCAATTCTAAAAGATTCGATTTAAACAAGTATATGTTTGATACTTGTCTAAAAGTATCTGTTAGACTACCCAGCCAAAACCGGGTTCGCGAACACAGTCACTTTTCGCGACATGAGTTCATGAGCATCGCGCGGCGCGATTTCGTAAGTTTAACAAGAATGCTGATATGGGTTTTTGATCTTCATCTGTATTTTCACCCACGAGGGGGTTGACTTTGAGTTGTGTGTGTGTTTGTTTGTATGTATGTCTATGTATAGTTGGTGTTTTCATTCTAGAGCTAAGTAGATAACAAACACATTTCACGACATTTCGAAAGAATCACGCAACTAAGATTACCACAACAAGTTATGAACACTAGTTTAAACACTCACGCCCTAATTACTTTTACTCAAAACTAATTGTTCAAAAATGCTTTACAATGTCCTTTTAAATAAAAAATAGGCAAAATCGTATTTTGAAGAAATTCCTGCACACAGATTGTCGGATCATCCGCCATACTAATTATTTTTTTACTACTTAAATCAAGTAAACCAATACAGGCCGTATTATGACTGTAAGCATTTTTTTGTAAAACTACTGGAAATATTTATATTCGGTTTGTTTGCATTAACCGTCTTTAATTGCAGAGTTAGATAGGGTTGACGCTCAACTTTTCAGAACCTATTTAGACATATTTGATGTGGTTTTTCACATTATAAAGATGTTAAATATAAGGTTTTAATATTCGGCGTGGGCACTTTTTTTATATTTTTACTTGTTGACTTCACTATTTCTGGTTACCGCAACAGTAGGTCAAAGAAAAATATTACCTATGTGATAAATTCCACGCCTTAACCGACAGGGCGTGGAATCTTGGTAGGGTTGTTTTTCATTGGAATGTCACAAGTAGTACTCACCTTGACGCCGTGGACCGGCATTCGAAAGCTCAATTCGAGGCAGGAATACGGGATGAGGAACACCAGGGTGGGGGGTGAGGGGAGCCGAATCTTATTCTCGTCGCAGCCCGCTGCTGTCGCCGTCGTGATGCTTGCCGACACAAAGGTCGCTATCCGAACGCGACGAATTGATCACCGAATCACTTCAACCTTTCACAGCACGAAGCACTCACTCCGATGACGTGAATCTACTTATTTCCCGACGATTGTTCCGTGATTATTACAATTAACATTACGACCAGGCCCGATGTAGATAATTATTACAAATAACATACAGCCAAGGCCCGAATGCCTGACGCCGACAAATTCATGTGCCAAAGTTAACCTCTAACTCGTCATTTCGTTTCTATGCAAGTGACAGCTAGCTAGTTCCGTTCCGATCACTCGTGGTCCGATCGCGCAACAAAAAAATGTGCGTTCCGAAGCATAAATATTAAACAGTCTCCCGCCCAGACAGGCCCGAACCTGTCCATAATCAATAGGAAGGCGAGAAAGTGTTGCGACCGCTATCTTGAGGAGCGAGTCCCCCACCTTAACTTCTGCTGACCGAGGCGTGCCATCCCGACCCGTGTACAATTTGACGATCCGTCCTCGTCTCCATCTCAATGAGGGCAGGTTCGCATCCTTAATCAGCACCAAATCACCGACTTGAGGGGGGCTCGTCTGGTCAGTCCACTTAAGGCGCTGCTGCAAGATGTGCAAGTACTCAAGGGACCACCGTTTCCAAAAATCTTGAGCCATCTGCTGCAACATCTGCCACCTAGTTAACCGACTTAACTTAACATCACCGAATGGGTATTCTGGCAGGGCGTTAAGGGGCTGACCTATCAGGAAGTGACCCGGCGTCAACGCTTCCAAATCATTTGGATCCGAACTGAGCGGGGACAACGGACGCGAGTTCAGTGTCATTTCAATTTTACAGAACAGCGTTGCAAGCTATTCAAAGCGTAGAGAGGTCTCACCGATGATCCTCGTCAGGTGCGACTTAGCCGATTTAACCGCAACCTCAAAAAATCCTCCCCAATGAGAACATCCCGGCGGACTGAAAACCCATTCATTCCCTCGTCGGGAGCAAGCCGTACCGATGGTGTCCTGGTTACCGTTCAGGAATTGAGTGACCTCCTGCAGATATCGCCTAACTCCGATAAAATTTGTGCCGTTGTCCGAACGGATGGGGAGGCCCCTTCGTGAGAGGAACCGATCCAGACATGCGATATATGCCTCCGTAGTGAGGTCACTGACCACCTCCAAGTGGACTGCCTTCGTGGCCAAGCACACGAAGATGCACAGGTATGCCTTCACTAATCTGGCGTTCCGTAGCTGTGAAGACTTGACCATGAATGGTCCCGCGAAATCCGTTCCGACACCCGCAAAGGGCCGGATTTCGTTAACCCTATCCGAGGGCAAATCGCCCATCTGGGGCTGCATCGTAGCCGCCTTGGCCCGATAACAAGGCAGGCACCGAAATACGACGCTACGCACTAAGCGTCTTCCCGATAGAATCCAGAACTCGCGCTGGAGAAACGCCATCAAGGCGTGGCATCCGATATGCCCATTCCGAATGTGTCGATCCTGTATCAACAGTTCGACCAACTTCCCTTTCCTAGGGAGTAACAACGGGTGGCGAGCCGCATAAGGCAGGTTGGCATTCCGCAGCCGACCTCCTACCCTCAGCAATCCTTGAGGGTCAATAAACGGGTTGAGCCGAGCCACAGTTCCCTTCAGTTGGAAGCGTCCGCGTCGCAGAATGTCCAGTTCTGACTTAAAGTGCACCGTCTGCACGTTCCGTACCAATGCGAACAACGCATGGTTCCGTTCCCGTGGTGTCAGGACCTGTGTCCGCACCCGTTGCGCCTCAGAATTGCGACAATTCCGCGCAAATCGGAAGATCCAGGCGGTCACATTGACCAGCTTGTCGAGCGAGCTGTACCGTTCCAGCAGGCTGAACTCCTCTTCCGGCTCTGGTTGCGTCGTACAGACACCGACTGTCAAGGCGCCGTTCGCCGTGGTAACGCGTGGACTCATTGGCCAATCCGATTCGGTTTGAGTCAACCATTTTGGACTTCACCACAAGGGATGTCCAACTAACTCAGGAGCGTGACACCCACGAGACGCAGAGTCTGCTGGGTTCATTTCCCCTGGAACATGTCTCCAGATTAAGGGAACCTCCGAATTCAAAATCTGCGAAACCCGATTCGCCACAAAAATCTCCAGCTTGTGAACTTAAGCTTTCAGCCAGCATAACACGATCTGGCTGTCCATCCAAACGTAGACCGTATCTTCTAACGCTATTGACCCACGAAGAACCGTCATCGTGTGGTTGACCAGAGCCGCTCCTGAAAGCTCTAATTTGGGAATGGTCAGGCGAGTGCGCAACGGCGCAACCTTGCTCTTGGCCATGACCAACCGCACTTCAACCTCCCCCGAGGAGTCGACCGTACGCAGATACACCGCAGCTCCGTAGCCCTTCTCCGAGGCATCGCAAAACCCATGCAGGGTGGCGGTGTATCGTTTGGTGGGGACCAACCTCCGTGGCAGTGAAATCCGATTGATGCCTGGGAGGGTCGAAAAGAACGATTCCCACTCTGAGCTCAATGACCCGCCGATCGGGTCGTCCCATTTCAGCTCAGAAGACCACAATTGCTGCATAAAACACTTGAGCTGAAATGTTACCGGGGTGATCCACCCGTTTGGATCAAATGTCCTAGCCACCGTTGAAAGGACGTTCCGTTTCGTCCAGACCTTCGGGGAGTCCAACTCGACCCGATACGAAAACATGTCTGAAACCGGTTGGTACTGGACGCCTAATACCGACAACATATTCGGATTTTCCAGATTTTCGAAAATGTGGGAATCCTGCTGGTAGTCATCCGGAAGACAAGACAGTAACTCTGGAGAGTTCGAAATCCATTTCCGGAGCTCGTAAACTCCACCCCGTAAGAGCTCAACTAGCTCGTCCCGTCGAGCGAGCGCCTCCTCTACGGAATCTGCACCGGTACAGATATCGTCCACGTAGAGATCCTGCTCCAGGATCGCTGCTCCTCTAGGGAAATTTAACCGTTCTCGATCCGCTAACTCCCGCAGCGTGCGAATCGCCAAATAAGGACTAGACCGTAGCCCGTACGTGTTGGTGTTCAGCTCGTACACCTTGATGGGCTGATCTGGGCTCTCTCGCCACAGTATCAGCTGATACCGTCTATCGTCAGGGTGAATGACCGTCTGCCTAAACATCATCCGGATATCAGCTACAAACACAACATTGTGTCGACGGAACCGTGTGGTAACATCCGCGATGTCATGGTTCTACTTCGGCCCTGAATGTAAACACTGGTTCAGGTTCATGCCGTTAGATGTTGATGCCGATCCATCGAACACTACCCGTATTTTGCCCTCCGGGGTCCTCAGGACCGCGTGATAAGGCAGGAAGCAGTGGTCTTCACGCTTCCAGTCGATACCCGAAACCGACACGTGGCCGAGCGACTCGTATTCCCGCATGAAGTCGACGTACTTCTGCTGTAAAATCCCGTCTCGCTTCATGCGTCGTTCCATCGATAGAAGCCGCGTCTCGGCTGCATGGTGTGAACTGCCCAGCGGTGGGCGATCACTCCGGAATGGAAGACGTGTGATAAATCAACCTGACCGAAGGCGACCAGTATTGTTCCGATAAAACTGTTCACACTCTTCTTCAACCGGGTCCAAACGGCAGACCGTAGGTGGTTCCTCCACCTCCCAAAACTTCTGGATCACCTCCGAGAGTACAGAACCGAATAAGGGACTACTAGTCGCTAGGCGTGGGGCAGCCGGCATGACCGGACCCATTACCGCATGGCCCAGTCTAGTGTTGACCGAAACCAGACCAGTCGCAGGCGACTGGTCTGGTTTCGTCGTGCAGGCAGGCAGGTCGTGCAGGCAACACGTGGACACCTGGCACTAACAGGTATCCCAAGGCATCAACACCCAATAAAATATCTACTGGGCCCGGAATATCAAACTCCGGGTCAGCCAGTGACAACCCAGCGACCAACTGTCGCACCGAGGGCGACAACCTCACGTGAGGGTGTGAGCCCATCACATTAGGCATGACTAATGCCGTGACCGTCAGATTCACCGATGAATCCACCCGTGACGAGAGAGTAATCCGACATACGTTGGCGCTGCACACTGGCCTCCGTGTCCAGTGTGTCACATCGCCTACATTCACCCTTCAAAAAATCCGTCAATTGGACGAGCGTGGGCAGTTCCGTGCTACTGCCCCCATGCAGCTGTTCAAACCGACTTTGAACAGCTGCAGGCAACCGTGACAAAACCATATATAAGACAATGTATGACCATTGGTCTACCGGGAGACCAAGGTTCTGAAGGGCCTTAGTGGCCACCAGCACAGGTTTGAGCACCTGTACTCGGATGTCAACATCCCGGGTTACTCTAGGGATGCTAAACAGCTTCCCCAGCTGCGCATCAACCAACCGCCGTTTGTGTTGGTAGCGGTCAAACAATATGGACCTGGCTATATCATAATTGCCCGCCGTGACCGTTAGGTGACCGACCAACTCGTTCGGTTCACCCCGCAGAGCCATCAATAGTTGGGCCAACTTGTTGGCGTTGTCCAGGTCGTCCCGACCGTGGACCAAGCTATCAAATAAATTAATGAAGGCCGGCCACTCATCAATTGCCCCACTGAAGGCCGGAATCTCCAGGTGTGGCAGCCGTCCACCAACGGGGGTGGGTCTCCGTTACCCTCCCCACGGTCATTCCTTTGCGACCGCTTAATTTTCTCCGCGCGACGCTCGATGTCACCCAAGCATTCCATCGCTTGGTCAGCATCCGCGCAGAGCTGTTTCACTGTAGCCACCGAGGCTTCATCAGTAAGCCTGAGAGCTTCAGCCTCCGCAACCAGCCGACACACCTTCCCGACGCGTGTCATTGCGTCCTCCACACGCTTGAGCAGGACATCATCCATGTCCGGTCGCTCCACATACTTATGAGTATGGGCGAGCCATCTCATTTCCTCCCGGACACCATGCCGCAGTACCGTCAAGGGTGAAGGTGCCATGTTGACCGATTTAATAGATTCTGGTCTTATACTTCACTACCGAACTAAGTTTAGCCAGAGACCAGCACTTGCCATTCAGCGCTGGGCACAGAAATTAAAACGAAGTTGTCAAAACTAAGGCAACCACTAAAACAATTAAATCCTAAAAAATATTTTATATTATTATATTGCCCTGTGGACATACACCTTATAATTCTACACTCTAAATCAATTAGAGAATGCTACCATAAAGCACAATACAAAATAACACACAAAAATGTATAATAAAAAAACTATTTTTAATATAGTGTAGGTAGCCGTGAACCTTCTAGAAGTGGCCTTTCCGATATGACCTGCACTTCTACTGAGGTCAGCAAAATCAGCTTAATACCACTTAAATAGCCTGACCCTGCTCTGCAAACCGAAATAACACTGCAATACTATAGGACCCGACTGCAATACTATAGTCCTACCGAATGACTGTTCCTTATGCACACCGAGTAGTTTCCGACTACAATTTTATAATAATTGTTAACTAAATCGTCAATTATACGTTCACTAACCGAAAATGAACCTAAATTGTGGTAAACCGACCACAAGACTCACTCACAAAATGATTGCCGACCAATCTGAGGTATCCACCCTCTCCCAGCTACAATGTGGCAAAAAAACAACCCTACAACCGTCCGTGAATCGATTTCCTACTAGGAAGCCGCGCCTCTGCTACCAAAATGATAAATTCCACGCCTTAACCGACAGGGCGTGAAATCTTGATAGGGTTGTTTTTCATTGGAATGTCACAAGTAGTACTGACCTTGACGCCGTTGACCGGCATTCGAAAGCTCAATTCGAGGCAGAATGAGGAACACCAGTGTGGGGGGTGAGGGGAGTCGAATCTTACTCTCGTCGCAGCCCGCTGCTGTCGCCGTCGTGATGCTTGCCGACACAAGGGTCGCTATCCGAACGCGACGAATTGATCACCGAATCACTTCAACCTTTCACAGCGCGAAGCACTCACTCCGATGACGTGAATCTACTTATTTCCCGACGATTGTTCCGTGATTATTACAATTAACATTCCGACCAGGCCCGATACCTGTGGTAGACAATTATTACAAATAACATACAGCCAAGGCCCGAATGCCTGACGCCGACAAAATTACCAATGTGCCAAAGTTAACCTCTAACTCGTCATTTCGTTTCTATGCAAGTGACAGCTAGCTAGTTCCGTTCCGATCACTCGCGGTCCGATCGCGCAACAAAAAAAGGTGCGTTCCGAAGCATAAATATTAAACACTATGTAATGTATATATTATGATGCAACATTGTTTCTTTGTGTGAACAAACTGTATTGTGACTGTTAATAGTAAATTATAATAACCTAGGCTTGAGTTTTTGAGATCTTTTCATACAATGCCTTTGTTGCCATAATAATGCATTTTACCGAACAAAGGACCCATTTTGGTGAACTTGGCTACCGAAAATGTATTAAAATCCAGTCATTCAACTACGAAAGAGAAAATGTTAAAACATAAATTAATCTACGTTATTAAATATAAATTAATCTAGATAGAATGGAATAACCAATTTGCACAGGTGCTAGTCGCATAAATTAATTTATCTGGCATCTTAATGTGCTAAAATATTTATTGTTTATTTCAAATGGCGCTAAACTTTTAAACAATGTTCCTGTTTTGATTAGTAAGGAACACAAAACTTTAGTATGCAGTCTGGCCCAACTAATTCCGCTTCTTGCTGTATGCGCCAAAGTAATTGACATGAAAGTAAACCTATAACCTATAACTATATTTTTAAAAAAGTCACTCCCAGCTTCACTTAAATGTTATACGCCAGTTTCTCTTTTTAATAACTTTATAATGATATTCTACATGAGGTTTTAACGTGCTTTTAAATGCCGGGCTTTAATAAAGCTTCGTTAGATTTCCTTGCCTTTGACATGTAAATGTGTGGTTAACAGCCGTCGGTCAAGGCTATCGTCATATTTATATTTTATGTTAGACAGGGTCATCTTCATGACTCTCAGAAAAATAATATGAAATGTGAATTCCAAGATTCAGCCAGCCGAATATACTCGGGTATTACATGTAATCCGACCAAAATCGCTAGCTTTTCCAATTCCAAAAGCAGGTTAGCCTTGCGAGTTCGCTTGTGTTCATTTGTTTCACTGTGCCCTGAAATACACGGTGATTTTTATTTAGCTGGCCCTAACTTGGGGAATCAAAGTATCCATCATTATGAACAACTTTCCCAAAGACACAATAGACTGATAATGGGAATACATTGACCCGATCATTTAATTACAGGTTACTATGTAAGACCCCAATATTTTCGTATGCGTCTTGAAGTTTTTAGTGGAAAGTGTCTATATTGAAGTCTGTAATCATTCCCTAAAATTGGTCAGCTGATTAAATGTCATTCTGTTTAATTAGACGTTCTCGTCAGCATTGACGAGAAAGTCTAATTAAACAGAATGACATATTTATTCCGACATGCATCCAGACGTTTCTATTATTAGCTTGTTATTGCATAGCATAGCGTACAATGCATATGCAATGATAACTCTTAATTTGAAGGGCAATCAAAGTGATTCTAATTCTGTCTCTTGCTCCATTTAGGTAGATTTCGATCATTTCCTATTATGACCATGTTCATAATGAAAAGTTCCCATTTTGACCACTTCCCACCTCGACAATTTCCCAATCAAACCACTTCCCAATTCAACCAATTCCCTATTCGAACACTTCCCGATTCGACCACTTCCCAATCCGACAATCCTCGTCGCTCGTGGGCAGGCCCCACAACATAATTAAGTCTAGAGAGTTCAAGATGGGATAAGAAAAGTGGGTAATCGCCTTTGGCTCACCGCAGGCTTGTTATCGAATTGGACGACGATCGACGCTATGAATTTCCGTATATCCGCCCCCTTCTTGTACATACAGAAAACTAAACAAAGCACTAAAACTTATATTATCCATCTGACGAAAAGTTCCTGTAGAATCAAGACATATATATATATATATATATATATATATATATATATATGTCACCGGAAAATAATATGATCCGCAAGTTTATAAATTTCCTAGGAAATTTATAAACTTCCTTCTAGATTGTATTAGGCTAGGTTAGGTTAGGTAGGTTATGTTAGGATAGGTTAGGTTAGGTTAGTATATTTATCTACACACGTATCATAAACCCTCTTTACTGCGTTCAAAAACCGCACGTTACGATCAGCATTATATTAAACTACTTGGTAAAAACTCGTTTCGTATCTGGAAAACTACACATAATGGTCATTATGTGTAGTTTTTCTACATATAATGACATTCAAATTTCGAACGCCGACGCCCACCCGCGTGCCGTCCCTAGTTTGACTGTGAAGTTGGTACTGACATTCAAATTTCGAACGCCGACGCCCGTCTGCGTGAAGTTGGTACTAAAGAACAAGCTAAACAATTGCAGAACTACAATGCCGGTCAAACATGCGGTTCCTGAACACATCAAAGAGAGCTTATGATATGTGTGTAGATAAACTAGTGTGTGTAACTGTACATAATTAGGCATTAAAGCTCTCGAGTGATATTATTATGAAACTCGCCTTCGTCTCGTTTCATAAACCCACTCTCGGGTATTAATGCCCTCCATTATGTAGCAGTCGCATAAACTACTATTTTTATCGAGACCGTCTAGAGATCGTCTTTTGATACTACTTGCGACGCAAAAGAAAGTAAAATCGGCGACCTAAATGCCAAATTCGTCAAAGATCTCCAGATATTCTACGTGTAAAAGCATAGTGTTCAATTTTTGTATGGTGTTTGGTCTATCTTTACTTTCTTAGATAAAGCTTGCTTTACAGGTTTGTGAATTTAAGGTTTTAAGGGGTACAAGAGGTTTTAAGGGGTACATATATTACATTAGATTTATGTGATTTAAGAATTCACACACTTTTATTTAAAATAATGAGGACTCCAATGTGTATCCATATAAATATTTACTACACTCTAATTCTGTTATATTTTTCTCGCATAATTTAATTCCCCCACAAATATTTTGGTTAAACAACTTCTGAACCTCTATAAGGATTACGGGGAAAAATAAAAAAAATTTACAACCTGTATTTAGAATAAACGCATCCGCAAGGAAATTAATATAACAAAAGTGGAAGCGGATGTTATTTCGGTTTGATCGTTTTCTTTTTGTGACTTATTGCTTTTATATTAAATTTTTATACCTAAAGATATGTTTTATTTCTGGCGACAATAAAATACCATAGTCTCTTACGGTACGACTTACGGTTTAAGTTTTTTACGCATATACTATAGAGCGAAAAATTGTTTCCCTTATTGTCATATTATAATATGGAATCGGTATTTCCGTCGGCTTGCCATGGCATGGTTGAAATTGGACCCTGTGTAGTTAGTGATAAGAAGCTTCGCTTGGGCAGAGCGTATTTGCAAAGGACGCATGTGGGGCATATAAATACCAGAGCGTGGGAGGGGAATTCATTCAGTCTCTGCGTCTAGCCGCGTACCAAGACAAGTAAAACCGCTGGTCTGTTTCGTCACGGATCCTAGAAATGGATTGTGAATTTTATAGCTTGGTATATGAACGAGCGAGCGAAGCATAAAGTTTTGATATTGGCTAAAAATACCTTTGTTTGTAAGTCTGTTCTCGCTAACAGGTTGCATTTTTCAACCGATTTTGACGAAAATTAGCGCAAAAGTTTAGGTTTTTCATTCTCTAGTCGATCGCGATTTTTGACTGGGGGTAAATAGAGGGAAATGAAGGGAAGTTTACTGTAGCTTTATTTATCGACAGATTTTTATCAAATTTGGGAGGCACTAAGAACTTTATTTTACACAGAGACCTTGCAAAAAAAAACTAAATTGGGGGAGTGGAGTGGGAATTTGAACTAAAAGGTTGGAAACGACATCCATTCGACGACCCGAATGGCCGAGTCGGCAGTGACCCTGCCTACGAAGCCAAGGGTCCCGGGTTCAAGTCCCGGTGGGGCAAATATTTGTTTGATGAGAACGGATGTTTGTACCCTAGTCATGGTTGTTTATCTATCTAAGTATAATATGTATCTATATAAGTATGTGTAGCGTTGTCTAGTACCCAAGATACAGGGAATCCTAGTTTGGGGCTAGATCATTATGTGTAAATAGTGTCCAAGGTATTATTATTATTCAAAGTTCCGTCATTTTGTCACTGACTGATTCATCATCGAGGGGTGCTGGGTGAGGAAGTTTTGGTAAGGAGGGTAATAGGATAACTTGCGGTGGGGGTTGTGGGTGGGGAGTGGTCGTTGGGTGATGAGGGGTAGAGATGGGTCTTTTCTACTTTCTCTCCAACATGGGTAGTTTGGTTTCAAAACTCTGAAATGGCGTTGTTAAGCCATGAAAAAAGGAAAAGCGTTGGTTTTGGAATGGTAATAAGGGCTCGTGAGGGCTACTACTGTTCTCAGAGAACTACTAGTATATGTAGAGTCCAAAACCTATAATTGATTATTTCTGACGGGATATCATTGGCAAATTTTCGCCCACACTTCGACAGTAAAATATGACGCTCTGAACGACATTACTCTTAAATCAGCCCATTGCAGCTCTGGATACAGTCAAAAGAATTTCATGTTGAATAATATCAAAAATGTGGGTATAGGGATCGCAAGTTTAAAGTGGAGGTGGGCGGGACACTTGGCTAGGAGGGACGATAGCAGATAGACCGAGTCAGAAGGAATGGTGGGCAAGGGAAGTGCATTGATCAAGAGGCAGACCACAACTGCCTCTTGGTCGGATGCCAAAACTGCCGAGCCGGGTAAATCAGGTTGGCCCAGGAATGGCGTGATGAAGAGGTTGCCTTTACTCAATAGTGAGTGCAGGAAGGTGGATGTATGTAATTACACAGATAGAATAACAAACAGAGACTTATTTCAAAATCTGACTTAAGTTAAGCAAATCCATGACAAGCCAGATTCATTGTGACGTAACAAAATACGGGTTTATATAAATTAAGCTGTGAGTTGCTACGCGCTACGATTGCTACGCCGTAGCGGACTCTGCTACGATGACACGGAATAAATAAACGGTGCGTTCCGAATTAATCTGTCAGAACTTTTACTCGTAGAACGCTAATGTTTCAATCGAATAAGATCGTGTTAAATATTCTTATGCATTTAACCCTAGAACACTAACTTTCCCCTTACCCCATCAAACACTCACAATGCGTATCACAGCATATACCATATGGGGTAGCAGAGGCACAATTGTGCCCACAATTAGCCAATTATGTAATACTCCATTTTGCGTGACAGGGGGGCTAGCCCATCGCCGCAGCTATGGAGTAATGAAGGTTCCCCCACAATTCTTTCCATCACTGTTAGAACGTCCGTATAATGTACTTAAGATAAATGACTTATCTCATTGGTACAGGGTAAGCACCGCGATTCGCACCTGAACCTCCTGCGTGACAAGCAAGCGTGAAACCCACTAGACTATGGAGCTCTTTTTTCTGGGTTTATTTAATTTTATTGTTGAATTAAATAGCGGAAAGTAAATCAATGAAAACAACATATTTTTTTTAAACAAAAATAAAATATCCAACATAAATAGCCATATCTTCTTTAAATTACTTTAATTTTAATATAGTAAACGAAAAATATTGCACTCAACTAACTATTGAAAGATCTTGACTAACAGTTATTTAAATTGCAGCATAACGATGATCGGCGTACGCACAAATAAAATAAAAACGTGGCCAACTGCGAGTCGGACTTGTCCATGAAGGGTTCCGTTGTAGTAAGTAATTATGTGACTGGATGTTTGACAATATTAAGATAACATAAGAGTTTTTACCAAGTAGAATAAAGTAAAGAGGGTATATAAAGAGGGTATAAAGAGGGGATATACAGTAAAGAGGGTTAATGATACGAGTGTGGATAAAATACTTAAATGCAAAACAAACATCACCCTAAATTCAGGCCAAAGTATTTTGAATAAAAGGTATTATTATGCCATTCAAGTTATTACAAACTCATTACGCGAATAAAAATTAGAAAACACAGAATGATGTGAAGCATTTGGAAACCCTTCATAACATATATTATTTCTGAATTTGGAAAGTGTCTCCTTTAGGGGGGATAACTCTTCAAAGATGGGCATTTCACAAAAAGCATCATCTTAAGAACAGTATACGAATGTTCTAACGGTGATGGAAAATATCGTAAGGAAACCTTCGATCTCCAGAGCCCCCTGTTACGCAAAGTTAAGTGTCGAGTATTTTATTAAAGAATGGTATTTGTGCTGGCAAAAGAAATATTGTGATGAGTTTATGAACTAAGATATAAATGTAAGCCTTATTTTCTATTATTTTACGAATATAATGGTATATTTCACTTTTCATGTAAATCGGTAAAATATGGCTCCACTGGGAATCAAACCTTCACTTTTCGGTGTCCCGTACCAACCTTCTTTTACTGATCCCTGGCTGATTATTTTTTCCTTCGAATACATTTTTGACCCTTTTTTTTCCCTTATACCGCTGGGGAATATATGCTAAACAATTCATAACAACTTGCAAACATACGCAACATGGGAACGTTTACAAGTGGGTACTTGTAAACAATTCGGGGGATGACTACGCAAGTCCTACATTCTTAGAATATTACTTAGAAATATTACTTTAAAAAAATCCCCTTTTGAATGTTTACATGTTTGTAACTTTACTGTTTCTGGTTCCTACGACACAGGATATCCTAGTCTGCAGCCAGAAGCAATGAATGTGTCTGTATGTATGCCTAGTATATTTTAGTTACTTTCATAGTGTCATGTCCTATGGTATCTTGTTGTGGGGGAAAGCAGCGGATATTCAAACTATTTTTATTTTACAGAAAAGAGCTATTCGAGCAATTTATAATTTAAAACGCACATACTCCTTAAGAGAGCTTTTTAAAGACATTGACAAACTAACTGTAGCAAGTCAATTAAATTTCGAAAACATAATTCATGTACGCAAGAACCTTACAACATTTGCTAAACTTAGCGATAGCTGTAATATTAACCTAAGAAATAATCACAGACTACTTGCGCCCCGGTTTAGACTCGCGAAGGTTAGCAATTCTTTCAAGGGTCAAGGGTCAATGCTTTCTCTACTACAACAAGATACCTCTGGAGATCTTGAAATTGCCATTTGAGCAATTTAAAAACCATGTTAAAGCGACTTTGTCGAAAAAGGGATATTACAATGTTCAAGATTACTTAAATGATGGGACTGTATGGGGTTAATCTGGCTCAACACAGATCTTGCTGTTAATAGTTTTGTAATAATTTTTCCTATATTAATTATGATATTATAAAATTTGTATTAGTTAAGCACAAGCAATATTTAAAAGAGATCTAAAAATCAATCTGTGGGAGTTTCTACGCCCTTCTTCTCCCACAGTGGTCCAATGTAGAGAAGTGGCAAAAAATGACGATTGCTAAGTATATGTAAATATCTACAGTAATAAAGAGATTTGGAATTTATGTAAATGTACTGTACAAATATATTTTATATAAACCGCAGAAAACAAAAATTCACCTATGCCCAACTGCTGCTTAAATTAAGTGGCGCTTGAATCGCATACTATCGTTGTACCCAAGTGAGAGACAGGTACAGCATGACCTTGAGGCCTTTAGGTCAATTATGTATACTTCCCATTTCGTCAGCTTTTAATTTTTGTGCCATTTTTACAGGTTCCTATTATGACAAGGTTCATAATAACAAATATTTTTTTACCAATGCCCAATTTGATCATTTCCCAATTTGAAAACATCCCATATTGACTACTACCCATATCGTAATCTTTACGTCTGTATCCACTTTATTTAGCCAAGCTTCTCTCTCTCTATCTCTCTCGACTTAATAACGCATTGGAGCATGCCCACTAGTAACGAGGTTATTTTTTATTTATTTATTTATTTAGGTTATCAACAGCGTTACAAAAACAGAGATATCCTTAAGGTAAACACCAATCTACTTATCAAATTTTTATTGCTATATGCCTGTCTGATGGATAACGCACAGCCTAAACCGGTGGACCTAGAGTCATGAAACTTTGTTCAGGGGTTCCTTATAAAGCGTAGGGTAGCAATAAGAAGGGATTTGGCAAAATTCATGCCCTAAGGGGGGAAAATGGGCGGCTACACGTTGTATGAAAAACAAAAATTACTTGAATTATCAAGTTGAAATATTGCAGGTCTTTAGGTGCAAGACAACAGTTAATAAGTGCGCGAACGTAAAGAAGTAGTAGTAAGAAAGTAGTAAGCGAACATAGCTATATTTGTGACTGATAGTCAACGCACAATCTAAACGGGTGGATCTAGTGTCGTGAAACTTTGTACAGGGGTTCTTCATAAAACGTTGGGTAACACTTAGAAGGGATTTGGCGAAATTCATTCCCTAAGGCGGGGAAATGGGGCGTAACAGTCATATGAAAATCAAGAACTACAAGTAGTTCTTGATTTTCATATGACTGTTACGCCCCATACCAGGATGTAAGATCAGTATTTTTTAACTGACCCCATTAAAGGAGGTTAATGGGGGGGTTAACATTCTATGAAAACATGGATAACGCACAGCCTAAACCGGTGGACCTAGAGTCATGAAACTTTGTTCAGTGGTTCCTTATAAAGCGTAGGGTAGCACCACAGATATCGAGAGATAGGTTGAGGGGCGTGGCACGTGCGAACAAATGTAGCTCCGACAGGTTACATATTAAAAATACTCGGTAGTCACCGGGCGACCGCAGTGACGAATTCATTTCCGTTGTTTTTCGAAAATGCCGACCTGTGCAATACTCACGTGCAAAAATAGAAGCGAGATTGTGAACTCCAAGAACGCCGGTGTCACATATCACTTGTATGTCTCATTCCAATTATTATTTCTTCTTAAAATACAAGAAATAAGCATTATTACGAAAATAAATCATTCGCGGAAAATTCGTCACGAATTGACATTAAAGTGACAATGTCATGTTGTTCTCGCTAAGTTTACTATACATTGCTAGTTTTCGCCCTCAGAGGGCGAGTTTTGAAAATCCTTTCTTAGTGCACCCCTAGACCTTATAGGAAACCTACGTGCCAAATTTGGAGTTTCTAGTCGCAGTGGTTTGGGCTGTGCGTTGATATGTCAGTCACCAATCAGTCAGTCAGTTTCTTTTCTTATATATTTAGATGTAATAATATAGTTATTTTATTGCTCATAATACGTAAGTTTATTGCTAGTTATTCCAATGATTGCCAAACAGGCAGTTTAGATTTTAAGTTTGTTTAAAACCTCGCCCGAAGAAGGATAATAGGGTGTTATAAGTATTGATCAGAAATTCCGATGCTTTCAGTCAGGTCCGAAGAGTTCACAGTTATTCTACCTTCAGAAACCTCTTTGCCTCTCTTTCTAGCTGTAAGGATTCTGTTGAAAAAAAGAAGAGAGGCAAAGGGGTCTCGTATGTCGTATGTCGTATAAATATGTCGTATTTACAAACAATTTACTATTTTATTTATAGAACCCGGCATTATATACGACTGTCTATACCAGTGTCTATAAATTATAATCGATCGATGATACACGCTGTCCTTGCATTGTCCCAACACTAGCTCGATTAGCTAGTATACCTGCGGTAGTGTGGGTGTGTTCGGACGATAGGTGCATGACATTGCACTGACCAATAAAAGCGGAGGGATTGATGTACGAGTGGTGTAAATGTATTCGTGTTCTTAGTTTTCGGCGACGCTGGTTCCGATACAAGCTTAGCGCCAAGGGCCTATCTCTCGATATCTGTGGGTAGCACTAAGAAGGGATTGGGTAAAATTCATCCCCTAAGGGGGGGAAATGGGGGATACACGTTGTATGAAAAACAAAAACTACTTGACTTATGAAGTTGAAATATTGCAGGTCTATAGGTGCTAGACAATTTTTTATTGCTGCCTAGTCTTTGTATCTATTGTGTTGTATTGCATCCTGTCCAGGGCCCCGATGCATCTAACCAGAAGCTTCACACAAGCCTATCGCAGGCTCGGAAGTCACGTTTCATCGAGTCGGAAGAGAGAGAGACACCGCGAGCCTGCGATAGGTTTGTGTGAGGCTTGTGCTTAGTAGCATATAAAGGGCCAGTTCAAACTCTATATATATCTATACTCTGTACCTATCTATACGTAAATAGTAGTTTATGTGACTGCTACATAATGGAGGGCATTAATACTCGAGAGTGGGTTTATGAAACTTGCCTAATATCACTCGAGAGTTTTAATGCCTAATTATGTACAGTTACATACACTAGTTTATCTACACACATATCATAAGCTCTCTTTGATGTGTTCAGGAACCGCATGTTTGACCGGCATTGTGGCTCTGCAGTTGTTTAGCTTGTTCTGTAGGACCAACTTCGGGCGTCGGTGTTCGAAATTTGAATGTCAGTACCAACTTCACAGACAAACTAGAGGCGGCATGAGGCGGGCGTCGGCGTTCGAAATTTGAATGTCATTATGTGTAGAAAAATTACACATAATGGTCATAATGCGTAATTTTTCAGATAAGAAATGAGTTTTTACCAAGTAGTTTAACATTATGCTGATCGTAACGTGCGGTTTTTGTACGCAATAAAGAGGGTTTATGATACGTGTGTAGATAAAAGCTTTAATTGGCCTTCTGTGTTACATTATTGTGCCTATCTAATATTAATGTGCTGTTGGTTTTCCTTTAAAAAAATAAACAACAGTTAATAAGTATTTTTTCAAATTTGACTTTACTAAGGGGGAAATGGGGGGGGGGGTGAACTTTGCTATTTTTGTGATTGATGGACAACGCACAGCTTAAACGGTTGGACCTGGAGTCATGAAACTTTGTACAGGAGTTCCTTATAAATCGTAGGATAACACTAAGAAGTGATTTGGCAAAATTAATCCCCTATGGGGGCGAAATGGGGGGATACACGGATCAAAGACTACTTGACATAAAAAGTAAAAATTTTGCGCGTACATATTCTATAGGTGCGAGACAACAGTTAACAAGAGTTTTTTCAAATTTGACTTCACTGAGGGGGGTAAAGGGGGGGTGAACTTTGATAATTTTGTGACTGATGGACAACGCACAGCCTAAACGGTTGGACCTAGAGACATAAAAATTTGTACAGGGGTTCCTTATAAAGCGTAAGGTAGCACTAAGAAGGGATTTGGTGAAATTCATCCCCTAAGGGGGGAAATTGTATGTATGAAAATCAAGTACTACTTGACTTATGAAGCTGAAATTTTGCAGGTAAATAGTTTATAGGTGCGATACAACAGTTCATAGTTTTTTTTTTTTTTTGACATCATTAAGGGAGGTTATGTCATTGTATTTTATAGTAGTTATAGGTATTAGACCTTAGACTGTCTCCTTAAATTTATGTACATACGTTAGCTGGATAAATAAATATGTTCAATACTGAAAAATATAAATGAAAAAAAAAAACTTGAGTTGATAAGTTGTAAATAAGATAGGTACCTAGGTTAATTTGTAGGTCTATGTTAGTCAAGAAAGCAAAAACGTGTATCTTTCAATGTTTTCGTAGGTTTTGTGGTTCTATATAAATTAAGCACTATCGAGTAAGACTCATTCACACTTAGCCAATGAAGCTGAAATTCAGCTGCTAAGTAGGTATGTAGTTTATCTACTATCTATAGATATTAATATTATCCTCTTTACGGTTATTTTAATTCACCCCGGATATTTTGGTGATTGAAAGTAACCATCTTAATGAACAACTTTTTTTAAGAAACATGGTCGCAAATCAGCTGATTTCAAGTTATATAATAAAAAAAAAACTTTCCCCCAAAAACATATGGTCGCATGTTTTTGGGGGAAGTTGTTCATAACTATGGCTACTATCCAAAATATCCGGGGTGAATTAAACTCAAACTTAATGTACCATTAGTGGTAAAAGTGGGAACAATTGTGTCTTTCCCACCCCGTATGGGAAAAGGCGTCACGCTATGTTTGTTGTTTTTGTAATGGCTTAATATAGAAAATTATTGTCTGAATTAGTTTGATATTAGTTTTTACTAGACATAGATAATATTGAGATAAGTTTGTGAATAATACTTTTCTATAAAAGTAGAAATAATAATAATAATAATTATACCTTGGACACTATTTACACACATTGATCTAGCCCCAAACTAGGATTCCCTGTATCTTGAGTACTAGACAACGATAAACATACTTATATAGATAAATATTATACGAAGATAGATAAACAACCATGACTAGGGTACAAACATTCGTTCTCATCAAACAAATATTTGCCCCCACCGGGAATCGAACCCGGGACTCTTGGCTTCGTAGGCAGGGTCGCTGCCGACTCGGCCATTCGGGTCGACGCCGGGTAGGTGTCGTATTTCTTATTTCCATTAGGTACCTACCTATATATCTATTCGGATTAATTTCTTCATTTTGTTAGGCGTAGTAACGTTGTGATTAGTTTGGTTCTTTAGGTTTGTTAAGTTTGATCACATTAATTCGATGTTATCCTCATAATTTGTATAACTGTGACCTGTAAATAGTGTGATTAATTTCTTTGTTCTATTAATACTGACTTACAAGAGTTGTTTGGTTATGGAAACTTTGATTATTGAGGGACAAATTGTCCTTCAGACTACTATTCCTTGTCGTGTAGCGACAAGAACCTAACCAGAACCTAACAAGAAACAACAACCAGAATAAAATTTAGAAATGACAGTTTATTATGTTGATTTACAATGATTATTTAAAAAAAATGATATGAGGATGAGGATGAATGAGGTGACACAGGTTTTAAAAGATACAGGTACAAAAGATATAAAAAGGGGAGCGAAGGACACGGAGAGTAGGAGGGCAGAACAGGGAGCACGCGGCGGTGGTGCCCGGAGCCTGGAGTAGTTGCGAGTAGTTGGAGATCCGGAGGTGGTGTAGGTGGTGGCTTGAAGGCAGCAGCACGTCAGGGTATAGATGGTTGGAGACGGCAGCACGTCAGGGTATAGGTGGTTGGAGACGGCAGCACGTCAGGGTATAGTTGATTGGAGACGGCAGCACTTCAGGGTATAGGTGGTTGGAGACGGCAGTAAGGCAGCAGCAGCAAACAGTAGGCGACTCAGCAGAGGCTCGCAGAATCCCGGGGCAGTACGGCCCCGGGATAAGGCCTTTAGGTGATGCTTCCTCTTCAAGAGCTGAAGCGAGACTTCCCCTTCGTTTCAGCAATGTTCCGCTCTTATACTCTTTTTGGAGAGTTCTAAAAAATATTTAAATTAAAAGCAATTTTTGTGAATTGCCAAGAGGGAAATGGTATTTTTGTAAAAGTATTGAAGTAAACATATCGGACCGCTAATGAGTTTTAATGGAAATTGCCATGACAATCAGATAAACAACGATATCAAAATATGTCAGATTTTGATTTCAGGCTCGTAATAGAGAAAACAACAAGATAACAATGAAAATTGGGACTTTATCGATATATAAAAAGGTAGCGCACCAGCGCGCACGAAGCCCGAGATTGCAGAGTTTCGGAGAAAGCCAAATACAAGGTCACCAAAGGTAAACCCCTTCGACATCGATTTTAAAGTGCTGATAGAGTGAAAATACGAAGTGAAAATGATTTGTTATTGTGTTCTTATGGTTTAAACGTTACAGGGTCCTATGAAAATAAAGGTGATACGGAATATCCAGCTGTGAGATAAATGCAGACCATCAAAGCAGACTGGAAAATGGCATGTAAGTAGCATAACACTACATTTTCCCCCCGACCCTGGAAAAATTTTTGACTCAGCAAAAATTTTTATATGTACATTTTAAAATAAAACATAAAAACGAAGCTTTTTCAGAAACAGACATCACCAGCAAAATCAGATATACCATCTCTTACATTCATCATCTTCATTCAGGTAAGGGTGGAGTTCATATTCAATGACTACCACTCTAAAAGTGTGTTTTCCAAAGGACATTCAGGCTTACTTAAGGAGTTGTCATCCGCTCCTGCGTGGAAAAAAAATAAGTGGAGGTAAAGAGAAACAAATTAATCCTAAGGTAGCTTTAGTCGCTTTGACTTAAGAAAAGATTAAGAACGGCCAGAGCGGTAGGGCTCGAAGCCAGAGATCAGCAACATCGCCAACGAGATGTGTCTGAAATAAAGATAAAAAAAAAGGTGAAGACTAACCAACGAAGATTCGAGGTCCTAAAGTAAAATGTGTTGAAGAACACTGGATTAAAGGAAGAAATAAAAATAATAAGGTGAAAATGATGGTGACATTTATACATATATACAAATTAAGAGTTAATAGAAGTTAAGAAAATTTAAGATTTTATATCTTTAATGTGCCACTTGCCTCTAACTCCGTTAGGGTCTTCGAGAATGTATACTAATGGTGAAAGTTTGGTTATTATTTTACACTTAATGAATTTAGGGGCAAGTTTAGCATTAAAGTATGCGCCAGCATTGCTTAAAACATGGTTTTTACGCCAAACAGTATCTTCCACTTTAAATTCTTTAAAAGACCGGCGAAGATCATAGCGAGCGCTATTTTTAGCGTGAGCTATGTGAAGTTTAGTTTGAACTCTGTGAAAGATAGATGAGAGGAGACCAGCATTAGACGCGTAAATATCACGAGGCATAAATATCAATTCCTCGAGATTCTGAGTTGGAGTATAGAAGGAACCACAAGGTATTGTTTCCCTACCAAATACTAAAAAGTTTGGAGTAAAGCCAGTAGCAACGTTTGTAGCGCTGTTCATTGCGAACTGAATCTTAGTAAGATGGTTGTCCCAGGATCTATGATCGTCTCCTACTAGGGATGCTAGAGCTGTAATAATCGTACTATTAAATTTCTCTGTAGGATTAACCTGAGGACAATATAAAGCTGTGTGAAAAATACAAGGAACGTTATAAGAATTTAAGAATGAGTGGAATTCTCGCGACTGCAATTGAACAGCGTTGTCCATTATTATAGTTTGGGGAATGCCATGAACTAGAAACACTGAATTTTCTAAAACATTAATGATATTAGCTGAAGTAGCACGTTTAAGGGGAAAAAATCATAGTATATTTAGTAAAATTGCAGTTAATTACCAGAATATACTGATTTCTTCTCCGGGTCATAGGCAATGGACCCATAAGATCTAAGGATATAGTTTGAAAAGGTCTGGAGCAAAGTTTAGGTTTACCCATAAGACCATAGGGAGAATAATTAGGGTGTTTGTAGTTTAAGCAGGTTTCACAAGTCGAGATTAAATTGGCAATGTCCTTAAACATACCAGGCCAATAGTATTTTTAAAGATATTTTCTTGAATGTCTTGAAGATACCAAGGTGGAGTTCTGAAGGGGAACCATGGCTAACTTCAATAAGTGCATGTCTATCTTGCGGCAGTGGAACTTCTTTCCAAATAAACTCATCGTTTAGACGATCGGGAGAATAGATGCAGCGGTAAAGTTTGTTATCCCTGATAGTGTAGTTGGGATATGCGTCTGGGTTGTTGGAGCATCCGAGAAAAATCTTGTTGTAGTGCTCAAGTTCACGATCAGGTGGTTCTTCAATCGTAATAGGATGTACGCCTTGAGGTGAAGTTTCTCGTGTATCAGGACGTTCTTTATTCTTATGTCTTGATAATAAATCAGGAACAACGTTATCCTTTCCTTTTTTATGTTTCAGGACAAAATTAAAGCATGATAAGCATAGAGTCCAGCGAGCAAGTCTTCCAGATGGATTCGATAAGTTCTGAAACCATTTAAGTGCAGCGTGGTCAGTATATATTGTAAATTCTTTACCATTGTCTAGGTAACATCGCCAATGTTCTAGCGCAGTTATTACAGCCAATGTTTCTCTTTCAGTAGTTGAGTAGTTTTGTTGATTTTTGTTTAGTGCTTTACTCATGTAAGCAATCACCACTTCTTTGTCATCTTGATGTTGGGTAAGCATTGCTCCTATGCCATTATTTGATGCATCACAATGTACAGAGAAGGGTAGTTCGAAGTTAGGGCAAGCAAGGACAGGAGCAGTTACCAAAGCTTCTTTAAGTTTCTGGAAAGCAGCTGCAGCCTTGGAATTCCATAAAAATTTAGGAGCGTTCTTCCCGGAACAGGTTAGTTGGTTGAGTGGGGAGGCAATAGTGCTGAAGTTTGGAATGAATCTTCTAAACCAGCTGCAGGTGCCTCTGAATCTTCGAAATTCTTTTCTGCAAGTAGGTACAGGATATTCTAGAATAGCTTTTATTTTATCTGGATCAGCACGTAGACCATACTCGTCCACTAGAAAACCAAGGTATTTCAGTTCTTTCCGGAAGAATTGACTCTTTTCAAAGTAAATAGTCAGATTAGCATATGAAAGTTTTTCCAGAACTTTCATGAGAAGCGATATGTGCTCATCAAAAGTCTCGCTAGTAATAATGATGTCATCCAGATAGCAAAATACCTTGTTCTCAAATTCAGGAGTAAATAGCGTATCCATTAATCTTTGTTGAGTTGCAGGTGAGTTAGTGAGACCAAAAGGCATTACTTTGAATCTGAACATACCTCTTCCAGGAACATCAAATGCTGTCTTATCTCTATCAGCAGTGTCAAATCGTGAAACCGATTGACAACGCCATCTATGCATTTAAGCGTGTACTGTTTCGTGGCATAGATGGCTGTAGCTTCCCCCGGTCGATGACGATAGGAGATAGTTCCTAGAATAGCCGCCAATAAGTGGCGTTGTAGTCTTTACTGTTTATATATAAGCTGTAAGTCAATTAGAAAAGACTCTCTTTCCAAATATACACTATCGAAGCAGCACGTACTTGAAGCTTTCATTTTCTCCGCCCGTCCCGGTTCCTGCTCAACCTTCATCCACGAGTTAACATTTTGGTGACCCCGACGTGAGAAGATACTCTCACACGAATACGCTAGGAGGAGAAGCTTGGCGAATCGAGCCGAACGACAAGGGCGGAGGAAAACCGAGCGGTGAGGCGGCCATCCCGTGATTCCGATCCGACAACGCCACGTGTGACGTGCGTGGTGGATTCAACCAATTTTTCCGGCGGAGAAGGGATCCAGGTGCTACAACCGATCAGATCTTTACCTACGAGAAGATTTCAACCAAATTTAATTGGAAAATCATCAATTTACGGCGGTCGAAGACGCCACGAGGTCACTTCCGGTGGTCAAAGTCCAAAGAGGAGTCGAGAGGAGAAGAAGAGAGGCTACAAGAAGGTTTCTATTATCAAGTAAGTGGCTGGCAATTAGTTTAAAGGGCACAAATTTCGAAAATCCTTTAACCTTCTCATGACAATTTACCTATAACCTATAACTGTACATGTGGTATACCTACTCTTTCTAGTAAGTACTCATATTTAGCATTACTTTAACTTCAATATGGATTCATCAAGCTCTGACAGTAATTCTACAGTTGTATGTGATAAAAAATTAAAAACTTTAATTAAAAAACGGGGTGTAGTGAAGGGAAAATTAACCCTATTTAAAAAATATTTGTCAAAACTCGCATCTGCCTCGTTAAATGCTGATCAATTAATCGATTTAGAGTTACGAACGTCTAGAATAATAAGTGTTTTCAAAGAGTTCGAAATTATTCAAGATAGAATCGAGACGCTAAGTGAGGAGCTCGAGGAGCATTTGAAGGAGAGGGAGACCTTTGAGGACACTTATTTCGAATGTGTGTCTTTAAGCAAAGGTTATTTAGCGCAGGTTTCTAGCCCAGGAGCCTCCGCATCAACTGAAGGCAACGCCCGTGAGGTCAGCGAGCCACGTGAGCACGATTCCATTAAATATCCAGACATTAAGCTACCGTCCTATGATGGACAGGTTACGGACTGGATTGAATTTAGAGACACATTTGACGCACTTGTGAATCAAACCAGTCTAAAACCGATTCAAAAATTTAAATACCTAAAGGGTTGTTTAACAGATAGTGCACTGGAAGTTATCAGTTCATTGGAATTTGCCGAGGAAAGCCACGTCATAGCTTGGCAACTACTCTGTGAAAGATACAATAGTCCAAAAACACTCGTTTACAGCCATTTGAGAGCACTGTTTAATATTGATGCCGTTCCTAATACAGCCACAGCCCTTAGATCATTAAATGATAACATTTCTAAACATTTGCGCATTCTTAGATCCGTAAAGGTACCTACCAACGATTGGGATTTGTTAATAGTTTTTTTTCTCAGTTCCAAACTCGATAAAAAATTGCAAAACAAGTGGGAGGAAAAAATTAATTCCCGCGAATTGCCTACGTTACAGGACTTCAAGTCCTTCCTGCGAACTCAAGCTGATCTCAGAGAGGCCGTCTGCCAAGTCGAGCCCGTGAAGCCCGCGGCCCGCGAGTTTCCGCCGCGGAAGGCTAATTTGGTAACCGCGTGCCCTCCGTCCCATACCAACATAACCAACAGTAAGGTAACACCTAAAAATACCTATCGTAACCAGTGTCCGAACTGTAAGGAGGCCCATTTCATAAACCAATGTCCGAAGTTTTTGGCTCTGAATGCAGCGACACGCATTCGTGTAGTTAAACGACTGGGTCTCTGCCTAAATTGTTTAGCATCGAATCATATTCTACCTAACTGCCGCGCGAGTAGCTGCAGAACATGTAAAGGTAAGCACCATACGCTTTTACACATTAGTCATACCATCGACACAAACGAGTCGACACCGCGACAGTCGACGCTCCATAATGCGTCAGAGCCGGTGGCACTGGCGCCTGGAGAACCACAGTCGATCAATTTAATTACCAATCAACGACAGTTGAACTCTGGGGAGGGTACGAGTGCCGTCGACGACGGTACACCTCCGATGGCTCCGATGACACAAAACAGAGGTGTTATTCTGTCCACGGCCCGAGTAAAGGTAATTGACAAAAATAATAAGCCAATTATTTTGCGTGCATTGCTCGACAGTGGATCGCAGTCTAACTTTATAACCGAAAGTGCATGCAATAAATTAAATATACCCACACAGCAACTAGACCTTGAGATTATAGGATTTAACCAAAATTTAACGAAAATAAATCAGGCATGTAATTTAACCATTCACTCAACCGACGACTCATTTTCAACGAATTTATCCTGTCTAATTGTATCTCAAATATGCAAGATACCTAACCACGCGATTACCGCTCGTCAGCTCAATATACCTACACGATTCCGTTTAGCAGATGAATTGTTTCACCAAGGTGGGGATATCGACCTACTTATAGGAGCTGAGCATTTTTACCAACTACTCTGCATCGGACAACATTCCTTGGGGAACGATCTACCAATCCTTCAGAGAACGCGACTAGGATACGTAGTATCCGGCCCGTACTCGTGGAACTCAGTCAATATGCCACAACAGGTAGTATGTAACTTTGTTCAAATTGCTCAAACTCAGGCGCTTCAGACCTTTTGGAATGACGGCTGTCATACCACGCCGGCGGCGGTACCAGATCATGAGTACATACAATGCGAAAGGGTATTCAATGAGCACTCCAGAACGTCCAGTGGTAACTTTGTGGTAACTATTCCTTTCAAGGAGCCGCCAACCGGTTTGGGCCAGTCGCGATCTGTAGTTTACAAAAGATTTAAAACATTAGAGTCAAAGTTTTCTAGAAACCCCGACTATAAGGAAAAATATGTTCAATTTATGAAGGAATTCAAAAATGCAGGACATATGGTTCAGATAAAAAATACTGAACACTGCAATTTCTTGCCTCATCATGCTGTTTTAACCCCCCACAAGGTCACGACGCCGTTAAGGGTCGTAATGGATTGCTCATTCCAAACTGACAATGGGAAATCGCTCAATGGAATTCAATACAAGGGCACAATAAACCAAGACGACTTAGTAAACATATTGCTAAGATTCAGAAAAAATAAATACGTAGTTAGTGCAGACATCGAACGTATGTACCGAATGATTTACGTCAACCCTAACCAAACACATTTGCAATGTATTCTGTGGCGCGACAATCCCACAGAACCTTTACGTACCTACTCACTCACAACCCTAAGCTTCGGGTTAAAAAGTGCACCTCATATAGCTACACGGTGCCTGCAGCAGCTCGCGCAGGAGTGTCAGGAGTCGAATCCGGAAGCAGCGGCAGCGATACGTGACAGTTTTTACATGGACGACTTCATTTTTGGAAGCAACGACGAACGACAGGTACAAGAAACAGCTGTTCGTATCCAGCAGATCCTTCAAGGAGCGAATTTTCACCTGCGAAAATGGAAATCTAATTCCGCCAACATATTGAAAACTGTGAGTAAAACCGAACCCACACACACTACCACAGCACCCACCTCACTCGCACACGATACGCATAAGGTATTAGGGCTCGCGTGGTGTAGTAAAGGTGACAATTTAATGTACCAATTAAAAATCGAACCGGTATCAAGTCCATTAACCAAACGAAAAATATTATCCCTAGCCTCAGCTATATTTGATCCCCTAGGGCTCTTAAACCCTACCTTAGTAATTGCTAAATTCATTATAAAAAAATTATGGGATAATAAATATCAGTGGGACCAAAGTTTACCAACAGATGTTACAAACGAATGGGAAAACTTCTATAAAAAGTTGTTTACACTCAATTCATTACGTATACCTAGACACGCGCTTATCAGTGAGTACATTGCGTTAGAACTGCACGGGTTCTCGGATAGCTCATTAAAGGCATTCGGGTGCGCTATTTATTTACGCACTAAAAATACTCACGGACAAATTTTAACGCAATTATTATGCTCTAAAACAAGGGTGGCGCGTAAAGAAACAATACCGAAACTTGAACTTAGAGCAATGTTGCTACTTGCACAGCTGTTTAAAAAGGTAAATAATGCTTTAAAGTGTAACTTTACGAAAATAAACCTATGGTGTGATTCAAATGTAGCTTTGGCTTGGGCAAAATCACAACAACCAAATAATCTTGATTGTTTTGTAAAAAATCGAGTAATCGAAATACAAAGTTTAACTAATACCAATGATTGGCACTGGGTTTCGTCGAATGACAATCCTGCTGATCTCTTGACGAGGGGCTTACAGGCAGATAAGTTGCTCGATTGCGCCCTCTGGTGGGAAGGACCTTCGTGGTTAGGTAAACATAGTGACGAGTGGCCTTCCAATCGTACCTTCACCCCAGTGACACCATTGACAGGTAGTTCTGTACTGACCGAATCTCATTGTAATATTTGTAATATCACTGCGACTGTTCAATCAAACCCATTCATGGATAATCTATTTCAAAGATGGTCAGACGTAAACAAACTTGTCAATTGTGTTGCGTTTATTTTGAGATTTGCGAACAATTGTTTAAATCGAAACAAAAAACTTACCGGACCGCTCTCAGTAACTGAACTGGAGTCTGCATTAAATAAATTAATCGAAATTTCACAAGTTCAAATGTTTCCAACCGAATATAACTTACTCCAAAATAATAAACCATTATTAAAATCATCAAACCTATTGTCTTTAAACCCTTTTATGGAAAACAAACTAATGAGGGTAGGTGGCCGATTAGGTTTATCAGCTTACGACCATAACAAAAAACACCCGATTATCCTATCACATAAACATATATTAACCAAACTCATTATGAGTGACCTTCACGTGAGACTGCTGCACGCCGGGCCCCAGCTGTTGCTGTCGTCGGTCCGGGAACGATTTTGGCCGATAAACGGTAAGAGTATAGCAAATAAAATAGTCGAAAAATGCGTGACCTGCTTCAGAGCCAAACCAAGGTCACAGACTCCGATTATGGGTAACTTGCCACCGACACGTGTTACCCCCGCTCTCCCCTTTCTGTTTACAATGTTGGACTATGGTGGCCCTTACACGGTCAGGGACAAGAGGGGACGCGGATACAAAACCTATAAATGCTATATAGCTATTTTTACTTGTATGACAACGAAGGCAGTTCACATAGAATTGATTTCAGGGTTACAAACGGCGGCATTTATGTCAGCATTTCGACGGTTTATTGCCCGACGAGGTATACCAAGGGAAGTTCTAACAGACAATTCTACGACCTTCCATGGCGCCTGTAACGAGTTGACAGAGCTTTACGATTTTTTAAATATCCATTCCAATGACTTGATAACTCATTGTGCGAAGGAAAGAATTCAATGGAAATTCCTTCCGCCCTATGCTCCCCATATGGGAGGACTCCATGAGTCAGCTATTAGACGATGTAAGTTTCATTTAAAGCGAGTACTAGGCAAAGCACTATTAACCTATGAAGAATTTTTTTCAATTACTGTTCAGGTTGAAGGAATTTTGAACTCTAAACCGTTATGCCCAATTCCAAATTCGAATACAGATGAAATTACATGTCTTACGCCAGCCCACTTCTTGATAGGTAGGACTCCTAATTCTATGCCAGACTACGACTACAAAGATGTACCTATAAACCGACTCACCTTGTACCAACAATTACAGCAGCTCCAACAGAACTTCTGGACTTCCTGGTCAAGGGACTACATAGGACTATTACAGGAACGAACAAAATGGAGAAGTTCCAAAGGTCCAGGTCTTCGCGCGGGGACCGTGGTGCTGGTGCGGGAGGAGCGTCTGCCGCCCTGCCTCTGGAGGATGGGGCGCATCATCAGCTGCTGCCATGGTCGAGACGGCGTCGCGCGGGTGGCCGAGATCCAGACAGCAAGAGGCATAATCAAGCGGTCCTTTAATAATATCTGTCCGCTACCGATCGACGCGATAGACGTATAAATAAGTAGAATATTACATACCTAACTATTTAAGTTTAGCATATACCTATCTAATGTTACTTAGTTTCCTAATTGTAATTAAAACATTTTTGCATGGCGTTTTACTTACCTAAACTTTAAGTTAAATGACAAAATGTTTGGTACTTGATCACTATCAATCTACCTAGTTTATTCGTAAAAACCTACCTCTTTAACTCATTATATGTTGTAAACAAATATAAGTACCAAACAGTTTGTAATTATGCTTCTTCCAACATAAAAATGATTGTAACAACGGTCATAGTTACCTACATTAAGTTATTGACAGTCATGTGTTGAAAGAAGTTTAATAAAAATCTGCTTTGCCGGTCAGAGATAACGCATACGCAGGTAGCAACTGCAGTTGTGTCCTTTCTGAACGGTATGACAGATTACAGCTCCTCGCCGGGGGACGCCTGGGAGCATGTCAAATCGTGAAACCGATTGACAACGCCATCTATGCATTTAAGCGTGTACTGTTTCGTGGCATAGATGGCTGTAGCTTCCCCCGGTCGATGACGATAGGAGATAGTTCCTAGAATAGCCGCCAATAAGTGGCGTTGTAGTCTTTACTGTTTATATATAAGCTGTAAGTCAATTAGAAAAGACTCTCTTTCCAAATATACACTATCGAAGCAGCACGTACTTGAAGCTTTCATTTTCTCCGCCCGTCCCGGTTCCTGCTCAACCTTCATCCACGAGTTAACAAGCAGGATTCAAGGGAATCTCCCAAAATGCTTTCGCAATGTCGATGCTTGATAAGTATTTGGCATTTCTCAGGTTGTCCAAAATTTCGCTTATTAGCGGCAGACTATAAGCATCACGACGTGTAACTGAGTTAAGCTTCCTGCTATCTACGCAGAAACGCCATTCACCATTCTTATTTGGAGTGATGAGGACTGGAGATAACCAAAGTACCAAGATCGCATTGTTCAATGACGTTCTATCCCAGCATCTTGTCAACTTCATTAATTAAAGCCTTTTGTTTTTCAGGAGACAGTCTGTAACATCTTTGTTTGATCGGAAGAGAATCACCAGTGTCAATTTTGTGGGTGATTAAGTGTGTGTTTCCCAGAACACCTTTTTCTTCAAAAAAGATTGTCTTGAAGCGTTGGATGATGTCATTAGCGATGTTCTTTTGATTAGGAGTTAAATGCTCATAAGGTAAAACTTTAATATCTTTAGTGTCGATAGCAAAGCATTTAGGATCTGTAAAGTTAAGAGAAGCTAAAACACTAGGTAGAAGATTAAATTTTCTCCAAAAGTCAATACCTAGTATTAGAGAAGGATAATATTTCAGGGAAAACATAAGCTTTAATCAAGTGAGAGTAAATGGACAGGTAAGTCAAAATAACCCAAGGAATTAATTTTTTGATTATTAGCAGTAGAGACAGTAATAAGATCTGACTTGAGAAGTTTGCAGCCTAGTTTAAGAATTTCCAAATGAGAATTAGTACCCAGAATAGTTACTGAGCTGCCAAAATCTAGTAAACCAGATAAAGTTAAGTCATAAATTTTGACATTAACGAATGGACGATTAAGATCTTGTTCTTTGGAGTAGAGTGTAGAAGAGATTTTGTAGCAAGCAAAGAAGTTTTGAATTGTTTTGATCCAATTAGTCCACTCGTCCTTATCAAAGTTTGAGTTACTTTTCAAGTCAGCAGTTAGTTTTTTGTACTAGTATTAGGTTTGGGAGAACAAGTAGGGCAATCTGCAGTTTTAAAACCCTTAAGACCACATTTGAAACAAATCACGAATCGTGGTTGAGTGCAACTGTTCAAAGTATGACCTAGTTCACGACAGCGAACGCAAAAAGAACTTTCTTGGGGAGCTGCAGTTTGAGAGAGAGATTTTTAACTTGTCTAGAAGGGTATTTGTAGGGTCGAGTGAATTTATTCATGAAGGGAGGAGAAGGTCGTGAGTTATTAGAAGAGTTTGGAGAGTCAACTGAACTTGAAGTGGAATGCTTGTAGTTGAATTCAGAAACATGAGGACTTTGTTGCAAATTTGGTTCTTTAAATTGTTTGTCTCTGTCTAGGAACTTTTCGTAGTTTTGGCAAGTGGCCAGAAGAGAATCGATAGAATCAATGTCTTTTAGAGCTACGAAGACTGAATAACATGGGCGAATATTTCTCAAAATAATCTCCAATTGTTCTGTTTCAGAACGCCTTTTTGAAAGGCGAGCGAACATACCAGACATGATGGAAATATAGATGACGATAGGTTCATCACGACCTTGAGTACGATTCCTAATCGCTTCTAGAAGTTTATGATCATAATCAAAACCACCAAAGTCTTTGATTAGTAAAGAAGAAAGTTCGTTCCAAGTTAAGTTTGGATTCTGATTATATTTAAATCTGAACCAATGAAGGGCATTGTCGGTGAAAATTTCGAACGCCTGAAAAATCAACAAGTCCTTGGACAAGCCACGAGCTAAGCTATATTCTTCAAGTTTTTGAAGAAAGGATCTTGGACAGATTTAACCATTGAAGGTGTGTCTTTTCAGATCTTTGAAGACGTTAGTTGGAGGGAAAGATTGAGGTGGTGGTGGAGGATACGGGGTATGGGTCTGGACAGAAGTTTGAGAAACAAGAGGGGGTTCCATGATAGTCGGGTCAGCAGGAAGGTCAAGTGATGGAGAGTCATTTGCAGTTGAAGGTGGAGTCAAGGATTCGAATTGTTTAGAAATAGCGTCAAATTTCATCTTCAAAGTATCGAAACTAGCTTTAGAGTCTGGATATAAGTCAGTATCTATTCGCTCCAATCTGTAAAAAACATGATTAATAAAAGTTTCTATTAATCGTAAGTATTTGGTTTCACCTTGTAAAAATTTTTCAATTTTACAATCCAGGTAAGTCAGAGTAGAACCAATTTGAGACAAGTCATCCTCAATCGGAACTGGAGAAGTCAGAATATCTTCAGGGTGAGAATTCGCAACTAAACGAAAAACCTGTTTTTTAAGAAGCAAAACAGTATTAGCTGGTTCCTCACATCTAATCTTTACTTCGTATTCGAGCTCGGCCTTGTTAAGGTATTCGTACTTAATAACCCTTTCCATTGTTATAGTTAAATTGAAAATTTTACCTCTTTCCGGTTATCTAGAATAAAAATATTAAAGTGATGAAGTGAAGTGAAGTGAAGTGAAGTGAAGTAATGTAAGTCAAATGTAGGCCTAAATATAATCCAGATGAGTTGAAAAACTAGATGAAGTTTTGTTTTAGAATTTGGAAAATATGAAAAGGATGAATAGATAAAGATTTAAGAGCGAAAGAGAAAGCAAATCAAAAGGAAAGAGACAAGGCGCAGAAAAGGTGAAGAAGGGTGAAGAAGAACTTTTACTATGGGCGCCAAAATGTCGTGTAGCGACAAGAATCTAACCAGAACCTAACAAGAAACAACAACCAGAATAAAATTTAGAAATGACAGTTTATTATGTTGATTTACAATGATTATTTAAAAAAAAATGATATGAGGATGAGGATGAATGAGGTGACGCAGGTTTTAAAAGATACAAGTACAAAAGATATAAAAAGGGGAGCGAAGGACACGGAGAGTAGGGGGGCAGAACAGGGAGCACGCGGCGGTGGTGCCCGGAGCCTGGAGTAGTTGCGAGTAGTTGGAGATCCGGAGGTGGTGTAGGAGGTGGCTTGAAGGCAGCAGCACGTCAGGGTATAGATGGTTGGAGACGGCAGCACGTCAGGGTATAGGTGGTTGGAGACGGCAGCACGTCAGGGTATAGTTGATTGGAGACGGCAGCACGTCAGGGTATAGGTGGTTGGAGACGGCAGTAAGGCAGCAGCAGCAAACAGTAGGCGACTCAGCAGAGGCTCGCAGGATCCCGGGGCAGAGCGGCCCCGGGATAAGGCCTTTAGGTGATGCTTCCTCTTCAAGAGCTGAAGCGAGACTTCCCCTTCGTTTCAGCAATGTTCCGCTCTTATACCCTTTTTTGAGAGTTCTAAAAATTATTTAAATTAAAAGCAATTTTTGTGAATGGCCAAGAGGGAAATGGTATTTTTGTAAAAGTATTGAAGTAAACATATCGGACTGCTAATGAGTTTGAATGGACATTGCCATGACAACGAGATAAACAACGATATCAAAATATGTCAGATTTTGATTTCAGGCTCGTAATAGAGAAAACAACATGATAACAATGAAAATTGGGACATTATCGATATATAAAAAGGTAGCGCACCAGCGCGCACGAAGCCCGAGATTGCAGAGTTTCAGAGAAAGCCAAATACAAGGTCACCAAAGGTTAACCCCTTCGACATCGATTTAAAAGTGCTGATAGAGTGAAAATACGAAGTAAAAATGATTTGTTATTGTGTTCTTATGGTTTAAACGTTACAGGGTCCTATGAAAATAAAGGTGATACGGAATATCCAGCTGTGAGATAAATGCAGACCATCAAAGCAGACTATAAAATGGCATGTAAGTAGCATAACACTACATCCTATCATAGGAGATGGAGCCTGCTTATTTCGAGCTCTAGCTTATTTTAAACATGGAACACAAGATAAGCATAACAAAGTACGAATTCAAATTGTATCATTCGTCGCAGAAAATTGGTCTGCTTTTTCTATAATGTCATGTGACGATAATAGAGATAACTATGGTACAGCTACCGATTACAGCAATGACATGGAAAGCTGTCAACATTTGGTATTTTATGCGAATTGGAGGCTGCAGGTCGCATCTTTCCGTTTGTGTTCGAATTGATCATTATTGTAATGATCAATTTTATTTAAAAACTGAAGTTGAGGTTGGTATACCTATTAAGCGACTTAAATTTTCTTCAAATTTGGCAAGTGGCAATTTTGATTGTGTATATTACACATGGAAATTCTAATTCTCAAGTTGTTCCCACGACTAACTCACAAACACTTAATATTGCTAAAAATATAGCAAAAAGAAGGGCAGAAATTTCAGAAACTCCCTTGTCTAAGAGTGATTTCCTGTCTTCATCTTTATCAGGTCTGGAGCAGATTACTCCACAAAAAAACTATGAACTCGATTCACAAATAAAAACAAGGATAATGCAGATTAAAATATTTATTAAAAATAATCCAAGTTCACATCAGGAATTGGTGGGGCTAAATACCAAAAAGCACACCCTTAATTACACCGACAAATGTTGCAAAAAACAGAAATCTCTCTCAGCCTGAAGAATCTCGGCATATTAAGACCGCCAAGTATCAGCCGCATGAAAATTCGGAGTCGCAAGTTGTGGGTGCATGTGAAACAACTAATATTGCTAAAAAAATACGAAGCGAAGAGCAGCAGCAAAGACATTTCCTGATGAAAACTGGGAGTAACTACTCCCAGTTTTCATCTTCGTTAAACCCAAAATCAGGACAATGCAGAAAAAAATATTTATAAAAAATAATCCAACTTCACATCAGGATTCGGTGGCTAAATACCAAAAAGCACACCCTGAAGTTCACCGGCAAAGTGTTGCAAAATTTCTGAAATCTCAGCCTTTAGAATTCCGGCGTGTTAAAGCCACCAAGTATCAAAAGTCGACAAAATCACAAAAAACATGAAGACTGCATATGCAACTTATGGCAGCAAAGCTTCACTCACAGTAGGGTCTATGTCTGAACGGTGTCGTGACTATGGAGCAAAGTTGTTTCCTGGTGAAAGAGTCACCGGCGGTCATTTTTCTCTATCCTTTTCCGTTAGGAAAAGTTGAAATGCCGGGCTCACAAATTATTGGATCTGTGCCCAAGATATTAGAAGAACTTTTTGTCAGCCAGTCTTCGGAAGGCAAACACTTTCGTAAGTGCATACGAAACTACAACAGCGCCTTAGATTTTGCATCTATTGATGCTAAACTGGACTACCGTTTTGCCGTAGGAAAAGGACCAATACACTATAAAGTTTCTGGAGATGTACGTTTTATGACTCTCACTTAAAGCCAACCGAAAGACCTGCATATGCCTGTCTCTACTACGTTTACTCTCAATAAGCTCTCACAAGGAGAATGGGAAGAAGTGAAAATAAGAAATGCTTGGTAACTGTCATAAGCAAGCTGGATACTATGTTGCGCGAGTCTACTGTGTACGCAAAAGCTTAGAAGATAGTAAAGGTTGTCGTTGCTCAAGTTAGAGAGCCTGTACCTGTAAAGTTAACGTTTTTCAAAGACCCCGAAAAAGATAAAAGAAGGTTCAATGGGCCGACTGCAAATGAGGTCGTAATTGAAACTCTCCCAATATTGACTTCAGAACATGGACTCCTCAAGTACTCTAATTGATTCCCCATATAGATCCGTAGCCCTTACCTCTGCTCTTTCCGCCAGATGAACTTGGGGATGGTATCCAAATATAACTCATACAGGACGAAGACAAACTGCATCTCATAACCGACTGACAATGCAGCAATTCTACAAATACAGATTAATGAAAAGAGACGATCTTTGTGTTTCGCTTCTTCATCGTGGCTGCCAACTCTGTCAGCAATATTTAGTTCTGTCTTACGTGAGATATGAATCAAATAACCTCTTCTTTATACATCATGACCAAAGTAAACTCAGGATTGAGAAATATCAGGGTCTTATGGATGCTCTAGCGCAAGATGCAGCTGACCACCAAACACAGATTGGAAGAATCTTCATATTGCCCTCGACATGCTATGGTAGTCCAAGACATATGCAATACCAAGATGCCATGGCAATCGTTAACCAGTTCGGAAAGCCTGATCTTTTTGTTACATTGTTATATACATGTTACATTGACCTGTAATCCGAACTGGCCTGAAATGAAAATAAGCTTAAACCTGGACAGACTGCTCAAGACCGACCAAACTTGGTAGCAAGAGTATTTAATCTCAAACTCAAAGTTCTTTTAGGCATGCTCAAAGATGGTTATTTTGGGGGACGTATTGCTTTCATTCACGTGGTCGAGTGTCAAAAAAGTAGTTCAACACGTGCCCACATTTTGATGAGGCTTATAAATCAGGATACAATTAGAGGGAAATAAATGATTGATGAAGTGGTTTGTGCCGAAATACCTTATGCTATTGCAGAACCAAATCTTTTTAATATTGAAAGAAAGAAAGAAGAAAGAAAGAAACGTTTATTCACAGCTGACGGAGGCGCATACAGTCAACAAGTTCAACCGCATACCAAAACCGTTATCGCGATTTGCCACAGCAGCTGTAAAATGGCAGCTGACTCAGCATAATGCCAAGGTGAAAACGCCTTAGCACTGGTTTTCAGTCAGTGCCAGCGGTGACCCACAAGCGTCGCCAAGCGAGGTACCATGGTGTATAGATACATTAATAAATATTCATATGATATTATACTTGTTTACATGCTGTCAATACAATAAATATATTAATATACGTATCAATAATATTGGTCAGTGTAATAAAAAAAAAACAATTTTCAAAACGAAAAACTAAAACTAAAACATAAAAACCTAAGTATATCCCACCACAGACAAATAAAAACAAAACACTAATTCAATATTCAAAATGGCACAGCAGAGCGGAACGTAAACAAGATACCAAAGAGGACGACGAAATACAACATCACCAAAAAGAAAATTTTGAAAATGCGATTACCAGTCCAGTCGGTAGGTCATAAGGTAACGGAACGGTTATCAGGAATATCGTAGTCTCTGCTTATTAAGCAGGTATACCCTTAGCTTGCGCCGAAAGGTGTACCTACTTGTTGCGGAATCGGGGAGGGATATCATTCCAGCACCTGGACGCCACAAACCTGAAACTCCCACGGAACGCTACCGTTCTATGTGCAGGTGTAAGAATCCTTCCTTCATTATTCATTCGTCGCTGACTCACTCCAGCCTTCTAAACAGGAAGATAGGGGCTTCATAGCGCACAAAACCAAACAGCAGTGTTGCGAGGTAAAGTTGTCGCTGCGCATCCATATTCAGAAGTTTTGCGGCGCTCACGAATGGGGTATTGTAACACAGCATATGATACATGGACCGTGTGGAGATCTCAATCATGTCTGTATCTGAAAAGGAACATTGCAAATGCATAAAAGAGTATATAAAAGAGTTTAACCCCGAGACTTGAGAAAATGTCAACGGTTTTCCTTTATATAGACGTAGAGATGATACATATGTTTATGAAGGACATGATTGCGCAAAAATGCAAGTCACTTCTAAAATTACAGGACATGACGAAACTACGTGATATATTGGTGGGAGATTGGTAGCCGCATCAGCAGCCGCATGGCGTCTTTTATCATATAAATTGCATTCTCAGAGCCACCACATTGAAAGATTGGATTTTCATTTGCCAGACCAGCAGAATGTAATGTTAATAGAATGTCAAGAACGTCTGGCATTAGATAAAGCTGCGTCAAAAGATACAAGTGCTACTGCAAAATTTAAACTGTGTCAGTCAAAAGCCGATGCTAGAATGCTGCTATATACAGAAGTTGGAGAATCGTATTGGTTTACAAATAAAATATGGTAAAAACGAATACCTAATATGGGAAAAAAAATCTCGGATGTACAGCGTCAGCCAATATTTATTGCGACTTCTACTTTTTAATGTTCGTGAACTAATATTATTTGAAAACCTTAGAACTGTAAATGTTATAACATGTGATACATTCGAAGAAACAGCGAGAGCCAGGGGATTGCAAGAAAATGATGAGGAATGGTCAAGATGCCTTGAGGAAGCTTCAAGTTATCAGTCGGCAAATTCATTGAGAGGTATTTATGCTATCATCCTGATATTCTGCAATCCACAAAATCCGACACCTCATCAATTATTTGATCGGCATTTGGAATCTTTAAGCGAAGATCTAAGAGGGATGAATCGATTGATGTTTCCATTGATTTATGCCTTGCAGAAATAAATGATATCCTGATACTTCATGGAACGAAAAACTCTGATTTTGGGCTTTCTGATCTAGTTTTACGCTCCAATCTAAATGAAATTTATAACCAGCAGGAAGAGAAAAGATTTGGTTACGAATATTATGATCTGCTTAATAAAGAGCAAAGCATGTTGTTGACTGTATTATAGAAGCCTGTGAAGGTAGATGAAATAATAATCTGTTTGTTATTGATGGTCCTGGTGGAATGGGAAAAACCTTTATCTATAATACTTTAATGCATATTTTGAGGGGTAATGGTAAGGTTTTAATTCCAGTAGCCTCAACAGGAATTGCAGCAACTTTTCTTAAAGGTGGAAGGAAAGCACACTTAAGGTTTAAGTTGCCAGTACCACTTAACGAAACATCAATATCGCTCCTTACTTACCTTTAAAAATCATATCACGAGTTGAAAACTCCCAGTTTAATCATCTGGGACGAAGTTGCGTTAGCTCAAGGACGCGCTCTTGAAGTTCTTGATCTGCTTCTTCGGGATATCATGAAAATTACAATTCCTTTTGGAGGTAAAATAGTTTGCTGGGCGGTAACCTTCGGCAATGCTTGCCTGTTGTTCCAAGAGTTCGAGCAGCAATTTTCGGTGTATACCTCAAGCGATGCAATCTCTACTACTCATTTAAAGAATTTAAGCTCACATAAAAAATGAGAGCCGATCTTAATGAGAAAGAGTTTGCTGATTGGCTACTGACACTTTTTGGTGACGATGGTTTTCAAACATTAATGAAGACCAAACATTAATGCAGAATCGAATATGATACCTAAGTATCTTATTGGGAATAAGATGCCTTCGTCTCTTATTGACTACACTTTTTAAATTTTAACCGTATTGATAGTAATTTGATTGTATTGATAGTAAACTGGATTATACACAGTCAGGTCATAAGTTCTGTCACACAATAAAAACTTTTGAATTTAGAACGCTGGCCACAAAAAAGTTTATTGAATTCGAATTCGAATTTTTCATGTAAATAAAAATGTGTACTTTTTAGAATTTTCCTCATTTTTAAATATGGAGTGGACACTTAAAGAAGACCGTGTCGCAGTTATTGAGTTGCATCGTTGCGGTTACGCGCCAATTAAGATTTACGACTTACTGAAAATTTTGAATATAATCAAAAGATTCGTTTATCTTACCATAAAACGATACAATGAAGACTCTAGTGTAGATGACAGGTCAAGAAGTGGTCGCCCTCGCTCTGTTAGGACTCCAGCAGTGATAAAAGCTGTGAAGGCGCGAATTCAAAGAAATCCCATACGTAAGCAGAAACCGTTGGCCCTTCAGATGGGGTTAAGCAGGACCACGGTGAAAAGGGTGTTAAATGAAGACTTAGGGCTTAGGGCATATCGAAAAAAAAGGGGACATCGTTTGGACGCTCGTTTAATGGACCTGAGACTGAAGAGATGCCGCGCTTTGTTGAAGCGGTACGCGGGAAAAAAGCATCGGGAAATTCTTTTTTCAGATGAAAAAATTTTCACCGTGGAGAGAGCTACAACAAACAAAATGATAAGGTGTACGGACACAGCAGTGAAGAAGCGAGCAACCGTATTCCGCGTGTCCAATGAGGTCATTTTCCATCCTCGCTCATGGTTTGGTTGGGAGTCTCTTATTGGGGCTTAACTGAGGTACATTTTTGTGAGAAAGGCGTAAAAACGAATGCAGTTGTGTATCAAAATACAGTCCTCAAGAACCTTGTGGAACCTGTTTCTCATACCATGTTTAATAACAGGCACTGGGTATTCCAACAAGATTCTGCGCCAGCTCATAGAGCGAAAAGCACACAAGACTGGCTGGCGGCGCGTGAAACCGACTTCATCCGGCACGAAGACTGGCCCTCCTCCAGTCCAGATTTGATTCCGTTAGATTACAAGATATGGCAACACTTGGAGGAAAAGGCCTGCTCAAAGCCTCATCCTGATTTGGAGTCACTCAAGGCATCCTTGATTAAGGCAGCCGCCGATATTGACATGGACCTCGTTCGTGCTGCGATAGACGACTGGCCGTGCAGAATAAAGGCCTGAATTCAAAATCGCGGGGGTCATTTTGAATAAACTTTATTACCATAAGAATCTATGTTTTATTAAGTTCATTTTGCTATATAAATGTTTACATAAATAATAAACATGTCTAAATTATTTCATATTGCACATGTGACAGAACTTATGACCTGACTATGTATATCGACGTCTACTAAAAGAAATTACCCGACATTTCTTAATATTAATGATGATAGTACTGTTCTAGGTTATGTTAATCGTTAAAAAGCTCACAATACGGGGCACGGTTTAAATGGGAAGAAGTCAGATTAGCAAGTGTTTAAATTGGAAAGTAGTCGGATTGGGAAGTGGTCGAATTGGGAAGTGGTCAAAATAGGAACTTTTCACTGTAGCACTTTAGCACAAAACAAATCTACGGGGAATTATATTAAATTTTGAAAAGATACAAACAAACTAAATCATAAAAGCACCTTACCGGTGAGTGTAGATGGTAAACAAAATTTCAAAAACATCGTAAACAACTTTAGAAAACACTTCAATGTTGAAACTAAATATTAAGAATAACTCAAAGAAACAAAAGCTACGCTGCCCTGATATGAGAGAAGGCCGTTAAGCCACAAAACTGCAAACGGAGAAAAACGCAAAAACCCGCGAACTACTTTTCTTGAATTCTATGACCGATAAAAATAATATATCGATTACATGCCGTATAGCAAAAATCACTGAACTCATGTATATATTTTTTTAATAAAAAAACCATGATAAGGCTACGCAAAATGAAAAAATGTACTTAACGTAAGTATGTTGTAATATTTTTTACACCTCATCATAGGGTTAAAGGCCATTGGCTGTAGCCAAGCGGCCTTTTTGTTTAGTTTCGTCAATAATTATACGCAAAAAAGTCGCTAAATCTACCTAACGATTTTTTTCTTTCTGGTGATCAAGGTAATTGAAGAAACAAAACTACGCTAAATAGCGGCTATGTAACATAACGGCCTTTTGGTTTACTTTACCCTAAGAAAACATGAAAATTTCTGAGTAAAACTAACGTAGAAGGCAGTAATAAGCACATCTATCTTATTTAGCCGCCATCTTCGCTATCACACATAAGATGAAAAAGTTACTCGTCAATGGTAATTAGACGTTAAGCGTCAATTTCATGTATGTCAAGCGTCAAGTTTAAATTTCAAAGAGTAATGAAAAAAATATTTTTCTGTTTGAATTTTGACTTTTTGTCTAAATAACTTAGGTATATCAGAATGAAATTAAAAAAATCATGTAAGAAATATAAAATATTATTAAAAAACACAAGACTCACGAGAAACTTTTATATAATCAGACCAATGCTCTTTTTTATAAAGAATTATTCTTAATCATAATCAGGACAAATTATTCACATAGTTCCGGATGAAATCTTATGACACACAAATCGTGGCCACAGTGACTCAAGGTGGCTTCATTCTACTAACCATAGCTTACAATGTAATTAAATCTACTTTGAGATCAGACAAGTTAGTAAACCCTTTTAAATATCACAAATTATTAATGATTAGATAACGTTATACAATTCTAGAAAATCAACAAATTTATACAAAGGTCACACTGAAATGTATAATTTAATTATTCCTGTTATTTTTTTTGCAAAACTATAATTAAGTATAATGTATCAGTGCATTTCGGTGTGCCCCTCGTAAAAGTACACAAATATTAAACTTATCATATTTTATTCAATCATCAGTTTCATCGTTGGTCGGTAAGTTTTTCCAAAATGTTTGTTTGTGAGGAAGCATAAATTTGCTGAGCTTAGACAGTATATCAGCCTTTCTTGCACTGCTAATGCCTCTTGGAATTAGTTTTGGCGTCAATACGGTCACAGGTCCATTTTTAGGCTTCAGATAGGTGTCTTTTAGAAAAAGCAGTTCAATTTCTGCACCATCCAGGTCATTTTTATAAAACAAATTGAACGTTCCTCGTTTGACAGTTACCTGCACAATGTCTTTCATGTAAGCTCGCGGGGTTGACATTTGAATCCTTCTCAGTGATGTGTAGTCCGTTATATCTAAGAAATCGGAGGGATTCATTTCTTTTACGGTCACGTTACCTGAATTGGCTGCAGACACGGCTTTTAAAAAGTCTTGAAAGTCATGCAGTTTTTTCATTTTTTTCATCGATAACTCAACCTGATGGTGAAAACTGTCACAACTCATAAACGTATGGCCGGGCTCGAAGAAGTTCAAAGTAATTTGTTTGGCGCAGATTTCTTGCGAATTTACGACGTGAACCAAGTAGAAAAATAAAGCCCAGTTTTTATTTTGTGCAGCGCAATTGTCAACCCACAAATCAATGACCTCACTGTCTCGGTTATGCTTAAAAAAAGCGTGATATGCACTAGCAATATCCTCTTTTTTGCGTCCCGAAGTGGCCTCGTGCCATAGCGCAGCATATGTGTTTTTGTCATCTAATTCTCCTACGGTGGCAAAAGTTAGGTTGTGCACAACAAGTCTATGACAAAACAATACTTCCTGTATAGTTTCTACTCTTGGCAGCATGATGACTTTTTCCAAATCTGTACTAAAGTAGATGTGGTTGGGATCTTTCTTCTTATCTTCTATATGTTGTTGGTACAACATCCTTGCTTTTTCTGCATGCACTTTATGTTTGATGAAATCTGAACATTTGGTGCAGTCGACAGGAACATTTTCTCTGTCGTGATTGTCAGCTTGGCAATGTATGTCGAAAGCTTCACATACCCCACATTCCTCATGCCCAAGTTTTGTGAAGGAGATGTTCATGGCTTTTACTTGTTTTCTATAAGGGTCGTAGGATATTTCAGGGTCTGGGTGTTCTTTGGTGAATTCCGCATGCATTGCTTTTACAGTCAAATCACTAGTCAAATATTTTCTTTGTGGAGCATGTTTTCTACGGTAGTGAGAATTTGTTGGCCTAAATGACAATATATGTTCTTCTATTGGTGTTCTGCAAATTAACGTGGCTTTTGCGTGTTTTCCTCTCATATCTTCATCTTTAGATTCTTTCAAAGCATTGTACAATACTTTATCGTTTGTTTTTAAGTATCCAAGTGTTGTCAGAAAAAAACACTTACAAACGTTAATGTTAGATCCGTCTTTCTTGAAATGGTAATAACGCCTAGGGTGTCTTTGCGGCTCTTTGGTAATTTGGTGCTTAGGTATAGCCACACAGGCACTCTGTTGAAGAAATACACGCTGTTCTTTCCTCGCCAAGTTCCAGTAATATTTATTTATTTTTTTCCTGTCTTCTTCATGGAATGTTGTCTTGCATCGTTTCAAACAGCTGTCGTTACATCCTTCTTTCACGTCATGGTCTTCTTTGTAATTCGTTTTCTTGTTTAACTGTCTCACTGCTAAACTTGTTGCATATCTTTTTCTTTTACGTATTTTTCCAGATTTTGTGTATAATTCTTTTTCTTTGTTTTTTTTCTTCATCTGAACATCTGCTTTCTACTATTTCTTGTACCACTTCTTCCACATAATTTGGATTTCCGTAACTGTGACCCGAATCATCTTCAGCGATTTCGTTTTCTTCATAGGTAGTATTCGTTTCTTCTTCTATAATAATATACACCACGACTTCATCTTCTGGTTCACGTTCAGGCTGTTGGTTTAGCATTCTGTCAACTGCTTTTCTGCTCAGTGATAATAATGGGCAAACGTCTTCCTTGATCCATTCTTGATTTTTTGGTGCAGCTGTAGTTACTTGGAGAGACAGGGGGTCGTTAATTATGTTTTTCTTATTTCTTGTGTTTGACTCTTTAAGAGATTCTGGAATACAAACTGTTGCCGGCATGGCGGTCGTAATGTTTTGATTGCCATCAACTTTGCACTGGGATGGGATGGAAAAAGTGCGATGTTCATCTTCGGAATCGGAACTAACTTGCGGCATGACTGCTGGCGGGGAGTAGTTCTTATCTTTCACAGAATCATCTGAATCGAAATCTTCACCGCTTGATTCATCAGAGCTCGTGGCACTTGAAGATGATATCATTTCTTCGTTGCAGTACATCGTGTTTAGTTGAATATTCTGTTGTTGTGTGTCTTTTGTAAAAGCAAATCTGTCTATTGGAGTTGATATAACTCTTTCAGCAAAATCAAGATCGCTTGTCTGATATTCATTGAAATTAAGTGCATTCATGGAATATGACCGTGTCCAAAGAGAACTCATGCACGTTGGTGCTGGGGCTGTCGCACGTATAGGTTCTGTTCTAATTTTTGATGATGGCCCGGCTGTCTCATTACTACCTGACGGCTCACACATACTGGTCAATGGCTTGCCGTTGTTTTGTTGATGCTGGAGAGCTGTCTCTTTACTTGACTGTTCGCAGCACATGGCGACCAACGTTTTTCCTCTGTGTAAGTTTGACATAGTCGAATCTGAAAGATAAGTTAAAGGATTTTGATAAAGGTAGGCCAACTTAATAATTGAAAGCGAGATTTTGCGACTATGCTGTTAACCGCTGAAGAGAGTTGTTAGTAGGGAGCCAACCCTGGGTGGCTGCGCCCATCATGATTACCGTTGAGAACATTCCGATTTCTGAAGCCCAATATGCTTAAAATGCATTGTCATCAAAGATGAACCAACATGCAAAATTTCATATTCGTAGCATAAGCGGAAGTGCTTCTAATTTTACTTAAAAGACTTGATTACAGACAGGTAAAGGTGAATTAATAGGTAGCTTGTAACTATCATAATAAAGAAAATAATAATTAAACACAAATAAATTTAACGCCGCTATTTAAAAATAATCCCTTCTTTACTTGCTTGAGCTATAGGTAGGTAGGTACCTATTTGCCGCTCAGGCTGAATGAAATTGCACGCCAGCTTCTACACAAAATGCTCCGTTGCGCTTAGTTAGTTTGTTTGTTTGGAAGCTGCAATTCGTGGAAAACCCGCGCAAATTCGGAGATCTTGTGATGTGCTCAATTGCCTTTTAACATAATTGATTTACTTGATTAAACAGGAAATAAAAAAAATCTTAAATAAAAACTATAACTTGGTACCAACCTTCCGATTATCACACTTTTGGCGCCAAAATGTCCACGCCCCTAGAGCGCGACGCGTGCGCGACCTCTTCCAACGACGTCCCGGTCGGCTCTGATCCTTGCCGACGGTCGATAATTCGCCCGAAATTGAACTAACGTCCCATCGATCGACCTCTACCTAACCGCTTTTATGCCTAGTACAAGGACTTAGCCGCTGTTTACATCAAATTCCTATTATTTATTTAATATGAATAATAGGCTAAAAAGCCGTGACCGCTTTTTTGTGTAGTATGATAGTTTAATATTGTATAGTAATACTAGGTAAGAAAGCAGTGAGGTGTACTTAACCACTTTTAAGCTTATGATCATGGAGTTAGCCGCTTTTTAGTGTATTCATTATGAGATACAAATTTAATACACTGCTAAGCATAAAGGCAGTTATATACGGTTAACAACCTTTAAGCTTAGTAAGTGTATTTTGCGGCCCTATTTTGTAGTTTACCAGAAAAAAGTAATAGCATGAATTGAAAGAAAAAAACGGTTACAGTCCCTTAACTGTTTTATTACCTCATAATGTGTCGTAACTGCGTTTATGCTTATGAATAGCCCAAAAATATGTTAGTTAGCGGCTTTCTTGCTTGATGTATCTCCGAATCTATCAAACGTAAAAATATAAAACCAAGATAGGCAGATGCGCCGTCTTTTATTTAGTAAAGTGGCATTGATAACTCCAAAATGGTCTAGTGTGGCTTAGCGGCCTTTTTTCATATCAGGGCAGTACGATATCAAGAGAAACAAGAAAAACACCACAACAGACCCGAACAATTACCGCCCTATCACACTACTGCCAACTGCTTCAAAAGTAATAGAGAAAGCAATGTGTAACCGTGTTTATAAATTTTGCGAAAAATACCAGATTTTTGATGAATCACAAAACGGTTTTAGAAAGAATAGATCAACAACATTAGCAGCTTATAAATATGTACAAGAGATACTTAAAATACTTGAAAATAAAAAATATGCTGTCGGGATACAGAAGCCACTACTATTTTCACAGCACAAAAAAAACTATTAAGAATCCTAGTAAATATTGGGCAAATGGACACGTGTAAACCACACTTTATAGATATAAAGGTCCTAAGCTTTCCATGTATATACATCCTAGAAACCTGCAAATTCGTTAAAAAATATCCAGAGTTTTACAAAAAACGTGCAGAAATCCCGATGAACTATTAACTAAGACCAACCCGAATGAAACGATTAGTTGAAACAACTTCCCGGCTCAAAATATCCTCTACCGGTCCACTAGCTATGTGAATTAAAATATACAACCACCTTCCCGAAAATATAAAACAAGAAGAAAAATACCAAACATTCATTAATAAGCTTAAACAATTACTACAAGAAAAATGCTATTACTCAATAAATGAATACGCACCCCCCGGGGAATAAAGTTGTTATCGCAAGAACCGAAATGTTCAGGAAAAATAAAAATCCGATTTTTCGTTCTAACTCAATGAGTATCTGTGATATTGAAGTATTTAAGGTCTCAGTTTCAAGATATTTTTTTTCCTACTACATCATTAAAATATTATGTTTCTAAACATACTATCTTAGCAGATATTCAATAAAATGTATAATACCAATCTTAGAACTATTATTTTTATTGCATTGGTCGGTTTTATTCGTCGTAACATGGGAGTTAAATATTTCCTGTATCAATAGATGATGGTAATATTCATTGAAATTTTTAATGAAGGCACAGTTCCGTAATTCAGTAATTCGGTAATTCATTTCAGGTAATTGCCCATTACTCTATTATTCTGGTACTACTTGTTAGTAATGTTAGATGTAAGTATACACTATGTTCAACAATTTGTATGAAATAAGTAGGTAAATGAAACCAGACCTCATAGTTACTAACTCTAACTGACCGAAAACTGTCAGTTTTCTACAATTAAACGTTTCACTTCATCACATTTGCGGTGGATTGAAGTTAGTGGATAAAGGGACGGGTCATTAATGTATATTATCCCAAAAATGTAAATAAAACACAATATAATTATAAAATCAAATTGTATTGCACAAAACCATAATCAACCATCATCATCATCATAAATTAAAAACTAATCATCACCCAAGTTATCTTCATTCTCAGAAACTGAACCTGTTTGTTCATCTTCACATTTAAGTGACCTATAGAACCCTTGATAATACCTAGGTATTGCTTCGCTATTACATAGGCTCATTAGGTCATTGTAAAGGCCTTTTGTTATTGCCAGTGGTTGGTGGTAAGTCTGCTGTAGTTGAACAGATTACGTTGATGTGCCAGCGGCAGCAGCATTTGTTGTTGACATTCTGCCTCGTGAGGTTCTTATATTTGTTTGGGTATTCACGATGGAATGTTCGCTTTCAAAGTCATATCTGTACAGCAAACTGTCTGGCTTAGAGCTTGAAGCACTAACTTCTTTTACTTTTGACCACAGAACCTTGTTACCGGCTGTATCACGAGCCCAATTTTTCTCCATTATAAGCTCCTTAATGACTAAGAAGTCGGACTGCTGCATTTCCTTCACATTTTATTTTCCTTCTACTTTTCCATTCAATATAATTAAGTACATCTGTTCCGGAGTGTAAATGATTTTCTTTTTTTGGCCTTTTCGATGTATCCGTGCATTGAATCTCCTTCCGATTGGCTGTGTCCTACCTCAAAGAACCTGTGAGTTATTTTAATGTTGTATTTCTTTGCACAATACACATACAGTGCATAAATAAATCTATTTTTGTTTTGCCCTGCGCAGCTATCTGAATAAAATGAGAAGTTGCGAATGCCTCTGCTGTATTCAGATAGTATGAAACTCAGGAGACGCTGCCTATTTATATAGCTCCTCTTTTAGCTATTACATAATACAAGACATAGCAATATCCCTGTAGGCTCAACATGTCGAAAACAGTGAAGTTGTACACTGAATAATTACGCTTGAAATGAAATGTACCAACATTCGACTGGGGGATATTCAATACTTTTTCTAGGTCGAATGATGCCACTGTCATGATTGTGGGATCGGCGCTTTCCTTTTCTGCTTCTTTAATTACCCGTATTTGTTCTCTTTTCTGTCTATGTGTCCTGTAATTTTGTTCTAATTGTGCTTTTCTTTCAGCGTTGGCTTCATCGTACATGGCACAGCTGGCGCATCTACTTTCTTAGGATTAAAGAAGGAATAGTTAAACCGAGTATTGAAGATTGTTTCTATTGCCTTTTAGTTGCCTTTTTCGTCTCTGGATTATTTATTTTATAGCCTTCAAACCATTCTTTAGCTATACATAAATCTTGAGATAAGTACTGTCGCTTTGATTGCTTTCTAATGTAATGAGATACTTTGACAGGAAACATCTTAATATGAATTAATATGCTGTCTTCGTTCAATTCATCCATCTTACGCGGTCGATTGTTATGCACACCTCTTTTATCTACCATACCTTCAACGGCTTGCGCTTTTTCAATAGACGTGTAAACAAAAGTTTCTGAGTTACTTAAAGTATTTATAAAAAATACTTTACATACTCGCTCCAGTTCACCTTCTTTGCCCGGAAAATGATATTTGATGGTTTAGGTGCGGTTATTTTTCCGTTCTAGTTTAATCCTTTTGATCTCTTCTGTTTTCACATATTTTAAAATATGTTGCCACTGGATTTCGTGGTTACCAATATTCCAAAATAGATTGAAAACTTCTTGCCTGTCGTCTTGGCTGAAGTTTTCGAAGCATTTTTTTTTCACATGCACAAGGTACACCGACTTGTTTAGCTTGACGAACCTTTTTAGAGATTGATATTCCTTTCCAGAATTCTTTAACTTCTTATTTTTGTTATCTTGCCATTTGTCAGTATGACGACAACGTTTTCTCGTCAGTGGTCGACTTTGCCTCCTTTTTGTAATGAGCCATTACTATAAAACTGTTCAAACAATGGAACAAGAATAAAGTCGTGATAGCAGTTGCAGTGTCGTGTTACAAAAAAAATACCAGTAAGGGATTATTGATGCCTTATTCTTCGTTCAACTTGTTGAGTATTTTCCATTGAATAAAGTAGTGTTTTTTAATAACTTCCTCTATACTGTATTTAAAAATCTGAATTAAATTAAAGTGATGGATCTTGCATTGAAGAACACGTTTATGCAATAACATTAAAAAAGTCGTAACATTACATTACCGTTTTATTCCCCGGAGTGTGCGAGTCATAAACGACATAAGACTTATTAATAAGAAAAGTGACTATTGCTACATAAAATTATTAATAAAGATACCTACTTACCAAAACTGTTACCTACTTAGTATGTAAAATGACATTAATATAAATAGATAATAACACTCATATTGTAGTGCCCCCACGGAATATCATTGTTAATGATAAGCAATAAATAAATGAATATGAATATGAAATTTCATCGTCGTGACCTAGAACCTATAGTAATCACCCCTGAGGAAATAGGTTTGGTACAACGATAATCGAAGAGGGGTATGTCGCCGGGTCATGGTGGCCTCAGTATAGAACACGTTTCAGTTCGCCGCTAAGTATAACTGTAACGTATTAGTACTTTTTACAATGCGCGATTGTTATCTACCGCCGGTATGTTAAGAAATATCGTTGTTCCGATCATAAAAAATAAAACCGGTAATGCTCGAACATGGCTAACTATAGATCCGTCTCATGGGCTACGACTGCGGCCAAGTTATTTAAAGGTTGCTTCAGAGGTGAATGCTACCCAATAGGGTCATCTATATCCTAATAAGGATATAGATGACTCTCAATTTGGTTTTCGACCTCAGATTTCGACTGATATGGCAATATTTTCTCCTAAACGAATAGTTAATTATTATAATGATAGAAAAACAACACTGTACGCATGTTATCTGGATTTAAGTCGGGCCTTTGATACTTTAGATCACTCTTTACTTTTGTAGAAATTGAATAATATTAACCTCCGCGAATCTGGGACGCCCCGACGCGAAACAGCTAGGATCCGCGGCATAGTTTGAGCCCACCCGCGTGCGGCACTTGACTAACGTATCAAGTGATTCTGTTGGAATGGTAACTCTTAGAACTATAAAAATTATAGATCTGAGTAGCTAATGAAACCGTCTCTTAGTTTATGCGAAAAAAATGTCACTGTAACCTTAGTTTATTTTTGTACCGACATGAGAATCACCGACTTCTATGAAAATATTCCCTCTCGACACAAATCTAGCCGACATGAGAAAAACATCAACAAATATACATGTGGTTTGATACCTACGTAATTTATACAAGATAAACTTTTCAAAATAATAAAAAAAAAGTGTGTTATTATAGAAACAATTCAATATTCACCATAAAAGCTCAGAAAAGATCAGTCAAAAATCGCGTGCGAGAAAAAGTGATTTTGTTTTTTCCAGTCTGAATATTTTTTTCAACGAAAGACCACAGACAAATATGTTCATGGTAGAGTTTGACTAATGCCGCATTTACACTTGCCAAGCATGCCAACATTATGCACTAAAATTGTACCAAAATACCGGTTTGTAAACACAGCGTCACCCGCGCATCAATAGCTGCGTGTGGTGACCAACGGTATTTTGACTTTGCAGCTATTGATGCGTTCGGATACTGAGAGGTAATACAAAATAATGTTATAAATTTAATGAAATATTGGTAAAGTAATCAATCAAATAATGTACGCTGGTTACCCACTGAAATGTGGCGTGAGACAAAGTGGCCTGACCTCGCCCGTCTTGTTCAATCTTTACGTAAATGAACTGCTCGTGGAGCTGACCAGCACTCAGGTCGGTCTCAAGCTTGGTGCCCAATACCTAGATAACTTAAGTTATGCTAATGATATGGTGTTGCTTAGCCCTTCGGTAAAAGGACTAAGGAAATTGGTTGAGATATGTGAAAGATATGCTCAGTTACATGTTCGAGTATATAATGCAAAAAGACCGAAATGATGGTGTTCAGGCCAGGCAAGGATCCGGAATCTGTTCCACCTGTGTACCTTAGGGGGTAATGTGTACAAATAGTAAGCGCCTTTAAGTATCTTGGCCTTATAATGTCAGATGACAGAAGAGATGACAAACACTTATCTAGACAGTGAAAAGCAAACAAACCTTTTTGCTATCGTGTTCCCCGTGATAGGTAACACGGGGAACACGATAGCAAAAAGGTTTGTTAAATGTTCTCCCGGTGACAAGATATTGTTATATAAAACATATTGTCAGAGTTTCTACACGTGTCAACTCTGGACCAGATAAACGAACTAGTCTCGCGATGGGATCAATGTTCAGTATATTAACGTCTTCAGACACTTGATTGACCTGAAACGCCAGTGCAACGCGTCAGGAATGTTTGCTGAAACTCGGGTGAACACGTTCCATGCTATTGTGAGACTCAGTATCGCTCCCTTCTTGTCCAGGGTTGATGCGTGTGGCAACTCCATTATCAAACAAATAAACTCCAGGTTTCACTATACGGATATGTACAGGAAATTCCTGAATATAGCTGCTTCCTCTGTGACGTGCTTATAAAGTATAATGTAATAAACTTTCTAATTACCCTATACTCAATACGATAGCTCGCAAATGTAATGTATTACACTGTTATGTGGGCTTAGGTTCTGAAATAAAGAATGTATTATATTATTGTGAATTTTGTCATAATGGGAAGTGACAATAATGGACCTAAAGAATCGGGAACGGGTGCTGCTTGGGGGGACTGGTCCAGTCTGGCTTTTCATAAGTTATTTTCATTACAGCTTTTGTTTGTTCTTATTTATTTATTTATTTTGTAAAGTTATTATTTTGAGACATCTAATTGGCACTTGTGGATACGATGCTATAATATTGTCACAAGATTAGATTATTTTTATGCCTACATTGTGGCATAAAAAATACCGAAAATTTAAAAAAATACATCCCCGTTGTGTTTCTTGGTGCTATCTTCTCTGCCGCACTATTTCCGAAGCACTGGTAGGGTTAGTGGATTTTCCTTTTAATGTGCGAGATTCAGCCATGAATCACCACTTGTAAGGGAAATTGCCTTTTTCAAACTTAAACCATAATCAGTTACTCATTAGTTTAGTTGATCATATTTGATTTATTTTTTATTTTTCTCTATTAAGTGTCTGATTTGTAAAATTGCATTATTTTTGCCTCCTTACAATAAAACATTAGACTTTTGAGTTTTTAAAGGCTTTGAAGGTTCGTTAAACTTTGCGCTGAGCAGCAGCTGGGCCATAGTGTCACATCACTTTAACAGGGAGATAGGAGAGTAAAGCTGGTCTCGTACGTTACAAAACAGGATGCGGAGCTTCGTACCGCAGTTATGCTTGTACGTTTAGGCTTTACGAACGATGTTTTGTTTTTTGTGAATTCAGCTGAGGTTTTGGGGTTTTCCCTTCATTATCTGCTATCTATACCAGGAATCCAAATTTCGCTTTACTCATATTCAACTCAAAGTTCAAGGGTCCTGACATTGTACTAAAGGTACCATGCTTTCCATATTTCAGTTTTTTGCATTTCTTTCTTCACGTCATTTTTGTTTATACGAATGGATTGTAAATAGTCTGTCTGATCTATGTTTTTATACGTTCCACGTAGTTTACCCTCCTCGTTGGAGTAATAGTTTTGTTGGCCTCTGGGATATTACGTCAATTTTATTTCAAAACCTAAAATATGTTTATTTTTACCATGGAATCAACCCGAGTCTTTCCAACAAATCTAGACCCGATGACGGTTATAATAATTCAGCTCACAAAAGTGACAAATACTAGAAGGCCAGATTCCCGGGCCCTTTGAAGAACTCTGCTGTGAAACCTCTGCATAACTCTGCCGCTAGTCGACTACCCGCCAGACTGCTAGCGTCTCCTGGCCACTGCTAGTTGACTGCCCGCCAGCGTCTCCTGGCCACTGATGCGCTTAGTAGCCTGCTAGCGTATCCTGGGCACTGCTATTACTGAAAAACCCGCTGCGATTCCTAGCCCGCCAACGTCCCTCTTCTGCGATTCTTGGCCACCAGCGTCTCCGCAACTCGGCTGCACATTTTAGGACCCACATTCTAAATTTCAAATTTCTTAATTGCTATAGGCTTCCATTACAGAGGGTCATTCCAATCAATCCCTGCAATGTGACAAAATGAACATGAACAAACTCAAAGAAGAATCGGTTATCCGATTTAGTATCTCTTGAAAAGAAACTTAAGTCCTTCCTCACGCTCTACGGCTCTCTTGTCCGATCCCACCTTGAATACACAACCCCTATCTGGAACCTATTTTCCTAACACGAATGACGCAATAATTGGATTAGTACAAAAGAAGTTTATTCGTAGTCTGAATAACTGTGTCAGGTCTCCCAAGAGTTCATATATTAATCTACTAATTCATTTTAGACAGATGTCCCTCAGTGGACGTGGCACCCTTGCGAACGCTGTTGTTCTCAAGCGAAGCTGCACCAGTGACTACAACTTGCCAAAAGTTGTCTCCTTTGTAAGGTACCATATTCCTCGAAGAGCTCCTTGGTACAAAAGGATCTTTCACGTCAAAGCCATTAGCATTAATGGTGGCATAAGGGCGACATTACATCTCCTTTGTACAGACCACGACAAAAACGTTGCAGAGGTAGATCTGTTTGACTCATCTGTCAGTCGGTTCAAACGTTCCATACGCAACCGGTTGTTCACCAAATCGACGGTAATATTGCCCAATTATTGTGATTGATGAGATCTTTTTACATCACTGTACAAAATATAATAAAAATCATTCACATGAGTAAGTACTAATTGTTTTCATCGTATGATGCCACATTTTTAGTAGGTGGTTTTTTGTATTTAATTTTTTAATTTTGCTTTTGGTGGGTTACATGGGTATGTTACTCATTCGGAGTTCATGTTTTTCTACGATTCAACCTACAAGTGGGATACCCCAGGGGATTATTTAGAATTTATTAGATCGTGTTTTTGTCATCTGTTTGCCTTGCTTGACAGCTCGTGTAAAATAATCTCATCCTGATTGGTCAGCGTTTATTTTAACAGCTTTCAAAATATCAATTTGAAAGCTATCTTGAGTTGATTTCACAGACACAGAATAGACCTACTGAACACCATCCTGACAGCATTAGGATTCCAAACGGTAGTCCTCTTCCTCACTCAAACCCAATCCTTAATTAAGGCCGTGTCCCTTAGAGAATTCAATTATAATAGGAACTCAAAAGGATTTATGTGATACTGATATAATTTGTTAGTTTACGATTTGCATTTGTGATTTATCTCTGATACCTCACATCTAAGGTTACCTTAGGTATATCAATATGTACATAACATACTGTGAGTTAAGACCTCTATATTACATAAATGTTACTCAATCTATCTTTAGATAGAAATCAATTGGACCCAAATAAAATATATCTACATTATAGATATTCTCTATGAATAATAAGTTGGGATTTCAGATCAAAGCTCCCAACCCTACATATTTCATCACGAAATGGGAAATATAACTAGCCCTTACTAATATAGAACCTCCGTTCCAATAAATCAGGACTACGAAATTCTTATTCATTATGAATTTAAACAAGTGGAAATGTTACAAGATCGCCAATTTGTAAAGGCGAGATCACCTACCTGCCTTACCTAGGTTTCTTATTTAAACATTAATATCAATTCAATTGAATTTCAAAATTAATGGCGGTTTAATAACTAATGATTTCTTTTTAAATGTCACGTGTGTTACAGATTTCACTGTATTTGCCTCTTTAAAGTACCTGAAAACTCTATACCATGATTGATCAACAAAGGTACAAAAGAAACTGATAGGTCCGATGTTCTATCTCTACCTTCTAAAAGGGGGTTATTAGTACCCACAGTAGTGGTGATAGCACACCCCCCTGTGAACAGCCCTTGGCCACTTTGCATTTGATTTTATCGCTGATATCCAGAGAGATTATTCTTGATTCCAGCATTTTTGTTATCCAGGTTATCATGTTAGGGTTGGTGCCTATTTGCTCCAATGCAGTTCTGATACTACTAAAGTTTGTTTTATAAAAAGCTCCTTCAGTGTCTATAAATACCACCAGGCACGACTGTTGGCTTAGTATTGAGCTTTCTATCCTTCTGAACACTGCGTGTAAGGCAGTTTCTGTGGATGTTCCCGCTTGGTGCGCATGTTGGCTTGGGTGTATAGGGTTGATTCTCATGGGACCGTCCCTTATAAATCTATCACACACTCTTTCTAACCTTTCAGAATGAATGATGTGAGACTTATAGGTATGAAGGATTTAGGCTCAGTATAGTCGCCCTTGCCTGGTTTCGGCAGGAAGATAACTTTCGCTTATCTCCAGATCCTGTGCATGTAGCCGAGTGCTACATATGCCCCAAATATGTTTACAAGTCTTGGTATAATAAGCTTTGCTCCCCATTGCAGTAAGGCTGGAATTACGCCTTCTGGTCCTGGTGATTTATATGGAAAGAAAGAGCTGATTGCCCATCACACTTTCTCTTCATCTAGTTTTTTACTTCCACCCATGCTTCCGGCGGGGGTGTTGATGTTTGCGAGGAGCTTGGTGTTTCCGTCGGTGTCTCTACTTCTTTTGCTGGTAGGATTGTACACCCCGGGAAATGCGTTTGTAGCAATATACTATAGAGCTCTTCTTCGCCTTTGGTGTATTCTCCATTCGGCTTCTTTATCGAACCAGGTTGGTGTTGTGGGTCTTTACCCATGATTATTATAGCTTTTTGATTCGTGAGGCCTGCGATTCGCTGTTTATCGAGCTGCAGATATTTTTCCATGATTCTCTAAAATTGCTACTAGTTTGTTTTTTGAAATGGTTACGTGCTTTTTGAAAAGCTTTCCAATCGTCCTCTGCCTTCATATTGATGGCATGATTTAAAAGCTTTCTCATATTAACCCGCATTCTCTCCAGTTTGTCGCATCACCAGCTGTCTTTAGATGGCTTCGCTGCCATTAGAGGGCTAAATTTTTTGTTGCTATCATTTATCGCTCCGTTGAGTTGAATGACCGCTAATTCTGTTTCTTCCGTTATCTCCAGTTTGTTGTTGCACTCTGTTCCAGATAAGTCCGTCTCTAGGTGCTGAGCATAGACACTTATGTTGGTTTTTCTAGGGTTACGAAATGGCCTAGGTGTTAACTCGATGCTTCCGATGAAAATCTCCATCCCGATATAAGGTCTCGTGCCAAAAAGTTGCCAATTGTTATGTCTGGTATTGTTTGTGCCTTTCTTGTGATAAATGTGGGTTCTGCTCCTCTATTCACTGTCGACAGTTCGTATTTTGAGAGAAATTCAATGAGATCCTTACCTCTTTTGTTTATGTCCTTTCCACCCTATAAGGTGCTGTGCGCGTTGGTGTCGCATCCTATTACGAGGATTATGTCGTTTTATTCACACTCTCTGACTAGTACCTCCAGTTGCTCCGTAGGTATCTCCCCTTCGCCTGGCTGGTATGCGGAGGCTAGGTATAACGAGAGACCCCCTTGCCCCGTGTCGATGCTGACTACGGTTAGATCTGGGGAGCTGACGTGTGTTATTAAGGTGGCTTTGTAGTGATTCGGGATTAACATGGCTGCCCTTACTTTTGTGTTTGAATAGTGGGTATATATATTCCGATATATATCGAAGGTCCGATGTTGTTAAATAATGATTCAGTTCATTCTATTTTCTCAAAATAAAATGATCTTAAAAATTTTGCCATAGCTAGTGATGCCAATGCCTACCATTAATTGAGGAAATATTTAGGTAAATACCTACTTATAGAAAATACGAGCCTCAGCAGATTACGAAACTCTTGTAGATAGAAATGAATTTTATAGTGTTGTTCATTGAGAACCTTGTAGCTCTGTAGCATATCTTTTGACAGATTCGATTTGATTAGAAAAGTCTTTATTGCCTTAAATTACAGTTGTCAAGTATCATGCTTCCTTTCAAATTTAAAAAACACTAACATGTCACCAGCAACCATCGTAATCTTGTTGTCTAGGAATTCAGGCAAGTGATTCATATATAAAATAAATAGCAGAGGACCCAAAACCACTTCCCTGGGGCACAGTGAAGATTCAGTGTTTGTAAGAATTCTAGTTTTAGCGTAAACATAAGGAAGTACTTCACTCTGTGTACGTTTTTTAAGGTATGATTTTAGCCAATTTAAGCTGTTTATTCTGACACCATATCGGTCAGAATGCAGGCTAAGACTTTATGATCAACGTGGTCAAAATCTTTGGGCAGATCCAGTGGCACTGTCAAATTCAAGACAAAGTCCATCATTGTAAATATTACATCAACTGTTGTTTCACCCCGTTGGAAATCAAATTTAGTTTCAGATATGATGTTATATTTTATCAAGTAATTTGCCAGACGATTTGCATAAAATCATTTAAAAATCTTCGATAAGGTCGATAACAGTGGAATAGCGCAATAGTTATGGACTTCCAGTCGACTTTCACTCTTGTGCAATGGAATTAAATGGGTTCTTTTCAGTCTTCTGAAAAAGTTACTGTGGCAATTGAAAAATTTATAAGACATATAACGGTGTCGGCAATAACCTCAACAACGCTTTTTATTGGTAAGCCGTCCTACCCATAGGATTTCTTGTTGTTTACACTTGAAATAAGTTTCAACAATTCGCATTTGTTATACTGCTCACAATCATTGAGTTTATTTGATAAATGGGGAGTTTGATAACAATTGAAATAATTTTTATCACTATAAGAATTTAATATGTTTGAGAAGTAAGTAAGTATTGAGCAAATTAGGAGCTTCTAACACCTCTGTAACTTATACAACACCATCAGTGAGCGAGCCCCAGAAAACTAACGATTTTTCGAGGTTTTTGCCCATTCACAGCTTTATTAACTATAGTTCAAATTGTCTTGACTTTGCTATTTGAGTTTAAAATACGTGATTAATTTATTTTTTGTTTTGCACACGATATCACTTTGTGCAAATTGCACATTAACTCCTGTAATATTTCGAGAGCAAGGATTTGACATGATTTTTAAATGTCCGGGGTTATCCATTTCGGTTATTTCTTTCACCTTGCCTGACCTTAATCAGTGGGAAAGACTAATGAAATACACTCAAATATCATGAAAAATATTAAATGATCGGTTTGTATCAGAAAATGTACATCCCTGATCCCAATTAACATATTTTTTTAATCTTAAATTCACTTAGGTTAGCTTCTTTTAAATCCCTTACGAGCTTATAGTAGATTCTAACATCAGGCTTGAATTTAAAGTCCAGTGTAGCATTTTGAAGGCTATGACCCGATAGGCTTGGCTAAACGACTTTTATGTCGCATAAGCACCTGTTAAATGTGATATTATAGATACATGTTGCACTTATTCCGTGATTCACGTCTTATACGTAGGGCTTTGCTTTAAAATATCCCAGAAAACATACGAAATCTCTCTTTTCTAATCCATTTGCCAACAAGTGGATGTTAAAATCACCACATTACAAAAAATGGTCTTATCTGTTACCCATGACGTGATTTAAGACCTTTTCAAGATTATCTAGGAAACTATTATTTTTATAGGTTTTTTGCCGATACCTGCAAATATTGAGGATGCTATTCAGGTTAATTCCACAGATTTCGATTATATTTGAAATTGAAAGCTGCTTTACTGTAGAAAGTTCATCAAATTTTAAGCTATTATGTATAAAAATGGACACTCCTCCTTTATCATTTCGCTTTTCACGACAAAAGGAAGATGCTAACGTAAAGTTTCGGAAACTTATCCGATCTAGATCATTTTGCAATCGATGGTGCTCAGTTATGCACAAAACTTTTACACCTATCGCCTCATCCGAATTAAGCCATGACTTGCAAGCAAGGCTTGCCTTCTATCATTTAAACTTTGAATGTTTATGTACGCTATTTGTGTTTTATGTGTAGCAAGCCCCAAATTACTGCATTTACTATGGATTTTTTTAATTAGACATGCAAAATGATTCCTTATTAGTTTCCTATGTTCATATATTTTTTTCCTAATAACAGAACCTTTCAAATTCAAATAACAATCGCTTTAAGTGACGTCTCTTATTAAATGTGCGTTTTGATTGGTCTAACTTCATATTAAAGAAAGAAAATATCTTTCAAAACAGAAACTTGAAAATGGTTTTATAGAAGATTCTAGATGTCAGAGACTGAGAATAGACCTACTGGACCTACTGGACCCTGACATGAGAGTTAAAATAAAACGATGAATAGCATTCTTTTTGCATAAATTTTAAATTCCCTATTATAATCACTATCGGATGAATCATCATCATTGATATTAATTAATTAACGGCGACAAACTGCGACCTCTGTGGTGCTTCGGTTGTGGCTCTATGCGTGAGGAGTAGGTAGATAATGACAGTTGTAATTCATTTGACGACGGAAAGCCTACAGGGTCGATAGATGGATCGAAAAACCTATTGACAGTTCAAATTCATTTTACGACGGAAAGCCTACAGGGTCGATAGATGGATCGAAAAACCTATTGACAGTTCAAATTCATTTTACGACGGAAAGCCTTAGTTCTGGATCGGATGTTTATTGATCCAGAACTACGCTGTTTACATACTGCTACACAATATAATGTTATTAATATTCAAAATATGTGTAGTCTTATACAGATTCCCAAGTGAATCATACTGATTTCAAGATGAAATTTTTAAAACAAAAAAGTACATTACACTTAGAAAAATTATGTACTTCTGACTCAACTAAAATACTTCGCCATGGTAACCTGTTACCAAATTCCATACGATGTCTGATATGCGGGCCATCAAACTGCGGGAAAACGAATCTGATGGTCGGTCTTCTATTACATGAAAATGGGCTCCACTTCCAGAATGTTTACGTTTATTCAAAAACCTTACTTCAACCAAAATACGAATTTCTTGAGAAGGTCTTAAGTTTAGTTCCGAGTGTATCGTTCTTTAAATACCATGATAATCAGCAAGTACTCAGCACGGAGGAAGCGAAATCAAACTCAGTAATTATATTTGATGATGTCGCATGAGAAAATCAAAACAACATGCGCGATTATTTTGCAATGGGCAGACACAAAAATATTGATAGTTTTTATTTAAACCAAACTTATACTAAAATACCCAAACAACTCGTTAGAGACAATGCAAACCTTCTTGTACTTTTTAAACAAGATGACATTAATTTACGTCATGTATATGATGAACATGTTAACACAGATATGACGTGGAACGAATTTCGAGAAATGTGTTCAACAATATGGAGTGAGTCTTATAGCTACTTGGTCATAAACAAAGACTGTGAAAAAAATAAAGGGTGCTATCGTAAACAGTTTGACACATTCGTGGTTTTTACTCAGTGAACGTATATATATATAAATGCAGGTTAATTATATAATACTACACTAGCTCTTCAAGAGGACAAGCACACAGGTATTATTTAGATATGGAGAAAAACTTAAAGGAAATCGTAAGTGCTGCCGAAGCAGTTAAGAAAAAGTTTAAAAAAATGCGTAACATTGAATCAGAGTACGAAAAGGCTTTAGGAACCGTTTTCAAGCCAGTTCTTAGCCCCCTTAATAAAATTACAAATGCTATAAGACAAACAGAGAGTAAAGAAATAAAAAATCCAATTAAAAATGAAGAGTCAACCTTTGACAATGAAGTTGATGAACCCCCTGACTGGAGTATAGCTGATGAAACTATACGCAAAATCAGACTTTCGGATCAATTTATGACACCCACGCAAAACTTAGATCGTTCAATGGAAGACGATATTTCTGAAAAAGACTATAATGATGGAAATGAATCTAATATATCAGAAAAATCACTTGAGTCTGATAACAGCAGTCCCAACCAAAATTGTTCGTCGTGGTCACTTACATCTGAGTACTTAAAGAATACTCCTTTCGGGATAAGAGTCGACCGAGGAAAACTTATGATGGGGTCAGCTAATGTTACTATTACTGACAAAACCATCACAGTGGGAACACATGGTTACAATAAGACTCATGGATTGATGGAGTTGCTAACTAAACAATCACCAAACTTAGTAGGTTTAACCAAGGAAGACCTGGTGAATTATAAGTTAATGTTGATAGAGACAAATGCGCACAGACGAGATTATGATCCAAATAAACCAATAAAGAGCAACAAAGGAATAAAATACATAAAAATTATTAAACCTCTCTTTAATGTTAAACATGATAACAATCAGATCCAAGGTTCTGGTTTAGCAATACTGAAAAAATGGAAGAAAAATATTGATTATGTCTACTGGGACGATCCAAACGAGCTAGTGGAAAGGTTAAAACTACTTATTGCATCTCGTGACGCTGGAAACACTGGACTTGATAATGAAATAATATCCATTATAGAAGAACTTAAGGAAAGTGGTTTGCTTAATTAGAATAAATAACCCTGCCTAAATTATTGCTGTTTACTTCATTGCCAACCTCTCTACTAATAACTCGAGTAACCTAGCTCGGTAATATGAACATTGATAAATTTGGTCATCATGTTCATAAACGTTTACGTTTATCCCAATTGTTTGATTTTACTGATAATGCGTTGACCAAAAATGAAGAGGGTCATTTTGATCTTCAATCGTCTCGATTAAAAGGTTTACAGTCACCACACGAATCAAACGATGCCGTCAATAAGGAATACGTTGATAAAAAGATTAATGATCTACGAGGAGATGTTCAATTTTTACTGAACGAATCATTGAAAGATGTAAGGGATGTTTTGAATAACTTTATAAAGGATGTTTATACGAGGAGTGAATTAGATATCATCATTAAATCGTTGAAGAAAGATGAAGCAGCAAGTGGTAAACGAAATTCATAAAAATGCAAGAAAAAATTTTGTTCGTCGTTCGGTGCTTCTCAAGGGAATTGATGATTTATGGCAGGCAGATTTGATTGACGTTATTTCACTGCAGACTTACAATCATGGTTATAAGTTTATTCTTATCGTGATGGATTGTTTCTCAAAATACGCGTGGGCTCTACCCCTCAAAACTAAATCTAAACAAGAAATGTATAAATGCTTTGCAAGTATCTTGGAGAATAGTGGAAGACGACCAAATAATTTACAGACAGATATGGGAACTGAATTCTATAACGATGAATTCAAAAAACTAATGAAAATCTACAAAATAAATCATTATTCTACATATTCGGTTAAAAAAGCATCTATAGTGGAAAGGTTAATCAGAACATTAAAAACACATCTGTATAAGTATTTTAGTCTCAAAGGTAATTACAAGTGGGTGGGTGAACCATTAGAAAATGTAGTTAATTCTTACAATCACACAAAGCATCGTGTGACGCAACGGGAGCCTGTGAAAGTAACTAAGTTAAACGCACACAGAGTAAGAGAAAATATTAAAAAATTCCAGAGTAAACCTAATCATTACGCAAAGAAACCAAAGTTTTGTGTTGGTGATTACGTGAGAATAAGCAAGTACAAAGGGAGTTTTCAAAAAGGTTATACACCCAATTGGTCGACAGAATTATTTGTTATTAAGAAGGTAAACAGCACTATTCCTATAACTTATTTGATTGAAGATATCCGTCAACAGCCGATTTTAGGATGCTTCTACGATCAAGAGCTCCAGAAAGCTAAATATCGTGATGTATACTTAATTGAAAAAATTTTAAGAAAAAAAGGGAATAAGTTGTTTGTAAAATGGTTAGGTCTAGATAAAACTCAAAATAGTTGGATTGATAAAAAGACTGTTGTATAAAATGCAGCCTTAGTCTATTATCAGTTATGCAAGGCGGAGGTCTAGTTAACAGTCTGATAAATAATTTACCTTTCGAGTTACATCTACCTGGCTATAATTATTGTGGTCCTGGAACAAAGCTGGTTAAGCGATTAGCACGAGGCGACAAGGGCATTAACTCATTGGATGATGCGTGTATGCAGCACGACATAGCGTATACGAAATTCTCGGATTTAGAAAACAGACATAAGGCTGATTTAGATTTATTAAATATGACGAAGCAGAGACTTCGATCAAAAGATGCTAAACGTGGTGAAAAGATTGCGTCATGGTTGGTTAATAAAGTCATGAAGACAAAACTGAAAACCGGCTCTGGTATACGAAATTTTAAAGCTATAGTATCTAAAATAAAAGATCATCTTCAGAAATTGAAATCTAAAAAAAGTCATAGTGCTATTAAATATGCATATGCTGCAGCAAAAAAAATAATTGATGGAGGTACCAAACACAACATACGAATACCGAGAATTATTCCCCTCCCCAAGAGTGGAGGCATTCTTCCCTTAATACCAATCTTTGCCGGGTTGTCTGCCTTAGGAAGTCTTGCTGGAGGGGCAGCTGGAATAGCAAAAAGTGTTAATGACTATAAAGATGCTCAAGAACGCTTGCGTGAATCTAAACGTCACAATCAAGTGATGGAATCAATTTCAGTGGGTAAAGGATTATACATAAAACCCTACAAAAAAGGTAGCGGGTTATTTATAAAGTCTTCAAAAAACTAATGAAAAGGCTGCCTAAGCGTGCTCTAACGAATGTGGATATCATCGCATATGCTAAAGAAATACCATATTTTCGCGGAGTCTACATGAAAGATGCTTTGCCAAGAAAACCAAGAAGTATAGAATGTGGTATAATAAATTTAGACGATTCCTGCAATGAAGGAACGCACTGGGTAGCCTACATAAAAATTCATGAATACTATGAATATTTTGATAGCTTTGGAAACTTGAAGCCACCGGCAGAAGTTCTGAAATATTTAGATACTCCTAATTTGTACTATAATTATACTAGATATCAGAATTATGATAGTGTCAACTGCGGACATTTATGTTTAAAGTATTTGCAGGATTTTTGGAATAAACATATAAATGATTGATGTAAGCGTTTATTTTTACCATTGTTACAATGTCATTCACCCTATCAATAACAGGCAACAAGTCACTTTTAACAACGAATTATTCTCCTACATTACAACTAGAGGGAGAATATGAGTGTGCTTTACTATACCTATCCACCTTTAATTCAATTCCAAACGTTGATAGTAAAAATAACAAGTTTTATTATGGCGAAAACGATGTTATTGAACTTCCTGAAGGAGCATACGAATTGCAAGATATAAACGATTACCTTAAAGGAAAATTACAAGATATCAACTTTAATTTATCGTGTAACAATAATACATTAAAAACCCATATCTTCAGCACCAAAGCTATTCATTTTGAAAAAGAAAATAGTCTAGGAAATTTATTAGGATTTGGTAATCGGACGCTTGAAGCTAATATATTACATGAATCACAACATCCTGTCAACATTCTGTCAACAACTGTGGTGAGGATTGAATGTGATATTGTAAGCGGATCATATATAAACGGCATATCTAGTCACATTATACATGAGTTTGCGCCAAACGTCCCACCAGGATATAGAATAATAGAAATACCAAAGAACGTTATTTATTTTCCCGTTAACCAAAATAATATAAACACGTTAAATATCAGAATATTGGATATTAAAAACAATTTAATTAATTTACGTGGTGAAGAAGTTCAACTGTATTTACATCTTAAGAAAAATGATCGAGTTCAATAAAACCTTACCACCACAACACAAAACAATTAGTCACACTTCAATCTCCCACAAGGAAAGAACTGGGAAGAAAAAGAACCTAACATCAAAAAATAAAAAATTCCTGAAATTAATCGGACTCTTAAAATGAGTAACATGCTAGATATTTTGAGTGCACCTGTTTATGACAATAGCATTGATGGTATTGAGATTCATTCGTATAAACCTTACGTCACTAGTTTTAATCGTAATGATGAAATTCGTATACCAATTAATCAACAAGATCTGTACATACTCCCATCAGCAAGCACGTTATATTTGGAAGGTGTTGTCAATGTGTTTATGAAAGAATCAAAGGAAAAGGTTACTAGCGTGCAGTTTACAAATAATCCGCTGCTATACTTTTTTCAAGATATTCGTTATGAGCTAAATGGAGTTGAAGTTGACAAAGTTAAAAACGCTGGAATTACTACTACAATGAAGTCACTTTTGTCTATGAATGAGAGTGAGTCCAAAATATCGAAAGCGTGGGGTTGGGATATCAGCGGTACAAAAAACACACAATCGGGGAAATTTTCAGCCTCGATACCTCTAAGTAATATCCTAGGATTTGCAGAAGACTATAAAAAAGTTGTAATCAACTGTAAACATGAACTAGTTCTGCTTCGCAGTAACACAAACCTTAATGCATTACAATTAAACACTGGAGAAGTTGTAGAAGACGTTGAAATTCATAAAATTATATGGCGAGTTCCACATGTAAAAGTATCTGACGTAGAAAGAATCAATCTTCTTCGTTTGTTAGAAAATGATAGATCTATTCAAGTTCCCTTTAGAAATTGGGATTTGTACGAATATCCCTTGCTGCCTAGAACTACAAAGCACACATGGTCAATCAAAACATCTTCTCAGATCGAAAAACCTAGATATGTTATACTAGGGTTACAGACCAATCGCAAAAATGATGCTCACAAAGACATGTCAGCATTCGATCATTGTAATTTACGTGATGTAAAAGTATATCTTAACTCGACCTACTTTCCATACGATAATATGAACATAAGTTTCTCGAACAATAATATAGCTATATTATACGAGCAATACGTTCGATTTCAGCAGTCTTATTATGGCAGAAGAACTGAACCATTGTTAAGTGCAAAGGAGTTTAAAGATTTAGCTCCTCTATTTGTTATAGACTGTTCAAGACAAACCGATAACCTGAAATCGGGGCCCGTAGTTAATGTGCGCTTGGAGCTCGAGAGTGAAGTAGAGATACCAGATCAAACCTCTGCATATTGCCTTATCCTGAATGATTGTTTAATTGAATATAAACCATTGAGTAATATCGTTAGAAAACTATCATGAATACAAAAACTTTATTTGTAGATATACAGGGATTTAAAAGTAATAAAAATGATTTTATTATTAAAGAACTCGCGATAGCTACTGCTGAATATACTCAAGTATTTCTCGTTAAGCCTCCATATCCTTATCGATGTTTAACTGATGTGGAAAAAAAACATGTTAAATGGATTCAAAACAATCTGGGCTACAGATGGGCCGAGGGACACATAGACTTTCTTCAATTCAAAAAGATAATTATACCTTATTTAGAAAACAAACGAATTATAGTTAAAGGTCTAGAAAAAGTAAAATGGCTTAAGGAGTTATGTGATAACTGTACAATAACAAACATAGAAGAAAAAGGATGTCCGAATTTAAAACAGTTGTTTGTAATGTTTAACTCGCATCTTAATGATTTCAGTTGTATAACTCATAAATCCAATTGTGCTCTACGAAACGTATTATGTATTAAAAAATGGTTTAAAGATAACCAAATAGCTATGTAATTATTTTACTATTGTTATATGAGTGTATGCTTTCTTATCGATTAGTTTTAAAAATAAATATTAATAAATGTGATTGTTTACCTAAATTATTGATTTTATTTCATCATCTCTTTAAACTACACAAGAGTTAAAGTGCATAAATGAAACATCAAAATAAATTAATATAAACTTTTATTTATTCACTTATTTAAATAGAATCATTGCATATTTTTTTACTAATTTTATTCACTAAATTCTCTGACAAGTCCATTATTTCATCAACTACTTCCGATTGTATGTACTGTACGCTTACAACACTATCATCTGAATTTGTAGAAGTCTGAGGTCCATTTAAGTCATGAATTTCTATCTTAATCAAACGAAGAGCTCTTTTCGGGGCCTTTGTTATTACGTATGATGATAACACTGCAGGATTTAATTTCTTTCTGTCCCATCTGTTCTTCTTCTTCTTTTTCTTTTCCTTAGTGTCTTGACTGGGTGTAGAATCTTGCAGAACGTCATCATAATTTTGAGGCTGAGCATGTTGGAACCACAAGTCGGAGGGATCCATTGACTGTAAAACGAAAAACATGATATAGTTTCCTGTGAAAATAAACTTTATAATAATCATATAAAAATAGTCAGTATGTTTTTACCTCGTTTAATATAGACATATTATCTTGTTGTAATGAACTGCGTCCTCTTCTTTAGCTACCTTCTTTAGAAATGGTCATTGTTACGTTGTAATTAAACAAATCACCTAACCTTGCATTTCTTCATAAAATTATGCTTACGTTAACATTGACATATTATCATGTTTTTCAAATTGAGTTCATTGAACACAACACGTGTTATATTCACGTTGCGATTAGTCATCATAATCATTTCAACGTTATCGCTTTCAAGCGTTATGTTCCATCTTTTAGAAATCATTCTAAAGTAACCTCTACATACAAGTCCACTCCGGCTGATTTCTAACGACTGTACCTAACTATGTATGTAATGTAGTAGGGTATGTTGTAACAATAAGCTTAGAAAGAAACACGAAACATAATCCGAGAACACATTATTTATTTTAATATAACAATTTTTACTTAAAAGCTAGTTTAGAGTCTAGTTATATTAGTAAATATCAGGTCCAAATGTCGTCAAAAGTTGATGTTTTATTTTCAATATAACAATATTCACTTACAAGCTATAGTTTAGAGACTAATTATATTCATACATATACGGCTTAAAATGCTGATTCATGACCCCATGAAAGAGTTGATATTTTATTTTTTAGAATGATGCGCTTATCATCATTACTTGAGAGAGCTATTTTATTAAGCGACTGTGTGAAAATTTCATGTTTTAATGACCTAAATACCATATTTTTTTTCCTAACTAAATTATTATCTAATAACACACCTTTATAGTCCTTAAAACTCAATGTTTTTACAACAGATTTTTTGGTTCCTTTAGCTTTTTTTAATTCAGTATCTTCAGTTTTTATAGAATAAAGTTTAGACCGTAGGCCTACAAACTCAACTAAAAGCTGACCTCCTAGCTCGTCTTTAAATAACCCAGGCACTTTTTTATTATGCCTCCTTATACCGTACATATTATTACTCGCGTAGTTGCTGGTGTCGAAGTATTGAGGGAAATTGTATTTTATGTCTTTGTAGACATTTTTCGTTGTTATGGAATACAGAAAACTGTCGGTGTCTGTATAACACATTTTTATATTAGGGCCATAAAAAGGTTTCATAACAGAATAATGAAAGTCATACATATGACTCTTAGATATTTCCAAAACAGAAAAACCAATGTAAATCGGTTTATCGAGAGTAATTTTTTCAGGATTCATCTGGACGGCTACAAAATTTTCAGTAAAAATAGTTGAGCTATGGTAATTAGGTCGAGCTATTAGTTGCTCTGCGCCTAAATGTTTTTTCGTTTTGTTATTTTTATCAGACCACTGATTTACTAATTTAACATTTAACCTTTTTTCCGTGTCTTCTAGGGTTTTACCAAAAATGCTGTTATTTAATAATTTAAAAAAGTCTTGTTCAAATTGAGATTTAGCTTTTTGTCTCAATTCCGTATTTAAATCAATATATTGTTTCAAATATGGACCTTGTTTAAATTTAATAACTCTGTGTATGCTTTTCAATTTTAGCCCATGTTTCAGACACGTTTTCAAATGAATATAGTGTATGACATAATTATATTTATCATACAAATTCGGTATCAGTTTACTCGTTTTCGATCCAGGCGGTACAAATTTTTGTGGGCAGAAAGGTAAATCGTTATGATGATCATGCAGAGATTCAGGATATTCTAGATCGACATCAAAAATGTAACCTACATCTGAATTGTCTTGTAAACAGAGAATGTCAGAAACTTGAAACATAGGATTTTCAATCAATTCAAAATCAGAGTGCGGTAAATAACTACACATAGCAAATCCATACAAATTATTACAATCTATATACAGTAAGTAATTATCAGGATCCGAGGGGTTGTAGTTCGAGAGGTACTTATTATTAGCACTGGCATAGCGAGTAGAACATAAACAAACACCTCCGCGAATACCTTTTTGTATCATTCTAATAATTTCCAGATCATCTATTAATTCTAATTTTACTTCTGTTTTTAACAGCATTGCATCGAAGCTTAAGCTGGGAGCCGTTATGTAAAAGGCTGGGTCTAACCTATAATTATTTTTACACGTCTTTCTAAAACTCTCAAAAATATCCGTCAACAGCATTACATCTGATTTTAAGTATAGATCGGTATATTGACCAAGGTTTGACAAATGGAACAATCGCCACACACAATGTGCGTGAGCATAATCTGACTCTGAAATAACCTGATCAGTTAAACTGCTGTAGAAACACTCACGCGGCGGTAATTTATTTTCATCATAACGTTTCCACTTATTCATGTACTCGTAAGGATAAATACCTTTACGTCTCAATAACTCGAATTGCTGTTTATCGGGGTAGCAATGAGAGAGGTGAATAAAATCTTCAATTGCTAAATTTTCTGCAACTTTTTCTAAACTAGTACCTAAAAATGCGAATGAGTCGACAAAACGAACAGCCATATAGTCATTATTGTTAACAGGAAAGAACTTTGTAAATGACACATAGTTTTCTTTTGTTTTTGCGATAACATTTATGTTTCCGTGCATTTCACCTAGCTCTCGTATAAACAAATGACAGTCATAGCCTGACAGATTGTGGAAAAAAATTGGGACAAATGATTTAGGGAGCTTAAATCGAAGGTTACAATAATCATGTGCTGCCCCGCGGTAGCGTCCAGTCAAATGACAATGATCTCTTACCTTTCCTTCAAACATTATCTTATTACAGAGGTAACAATATTTTGACTCTAAAAAGTTTTTCAGCTCATTTTCAGTAAGGGGTAACATGTCGATTGGATCGTTTAGTATTTTACTTATCGTTTCAACGTCATCGCCCAATATTTTTAAAAACTGCTGAACACAGTCCGGACCTCGGTAAGATCGATACCGATTTAAAGACGCATCGTAGGAGCAAACAATATAATATCCGAACGCTACTGGAATGTGTTTTTGAATCGTTTCCGTAAAATTCGACTTTTTCTCCGAACAGGGTTGTAACATAGACTCAAAATCTGCGTAAATGACAAATGGCATATCATGCATGCGTTCGAAATGTTTGAACTGTATCAACGTCCCTTTATCAGGCAATGACGTTTTAACACCACTGCACACATGCTCATTACGCTTTTTATCATTAGAAAAAAATAACAAGCAATCATCACAAAAAAATATTCTTCCATCATGTTTAGTTATCTGAGATCTTACCAGCCTACTCAAATCCTTAATAAGACAATAATGTGTTAGCGCACCTGATTCCAAAAACAATAAATTTATACGATTCTTCCGCCCCTTGTGAACAGATTTGTATAAAGGTCCAATAACAACCGACTTTTCACTGAGACCATAAATATTAATACTTATGTTATCGTTGTTCTTTTCAAAGACCTTTACATCCCTGAAACCTGCCGGAAACGTCATGTTTTTTGTGTTCAGCACAGTGTCGAAATGAGGATATGAACTCGTTCGGTGTGAATTTTGTTGTGCAGGAAATAAAGCTGCCATTATGCACCATAGAAAACAAAAGTCATCTGAGTTCTGAATATTGACACACGCCCGTTTTAATTTAATAGGTCTAGGAAGATCGATAAACCCTGAACCTCTTAGCGGATTATATTTGTTGATATTGACTTCCAGATAAGAATTTGCTACAAAGCTCCAACCACTGTCTCTCTCCTGAAATTCATCGATTTTTGCAACAATTACATTTACAGCGTTTTTGTAAATATCTTCAAAATCATAATGTTTGTGAATGACTATATTAGGCGTGGCGAACGATTTAATCTCCCGCTCATCATTCTTAGGTAACGAGAACTCAGCAAACAGTTCAAAATTTACCTTAACGCTGTTAAAGGAGCCGATCCGCGCCTCTATCAGATCACGTACGCGTGACCGCAGCGAGCGCAGATAGATGTTCGGAGGGCAAGCATTAGAGCCCGCCGCCGCCGCCGCCGCGCTGTCCGCCGCCCCCGAGTCCGCGTTGCTTAGTCTGTACGACGCGATTCGACTGCGGAAAGCACTAGATATCTTCTCAAGACCGTCACCCTTAATAACCGCATTGTTGTTTTTGTGTACAGTGCTGCGAAAATGAGCTGATAAACTTTTACTTTTTACAGAGACATCACAGGATGTACAATATACTAATCTGTTATTAGACATCTTAATTATATGTAAGGACAAAACCTAAGAAATGATAAATCAAACCTATCTTAACTTCACAATATAAAAGGCTCGGTAGCCCAAACTAAATTCAACCTTATTACGTCAGTGACATATGGACGCTGTCACCGGGCCTTTTATTTTGTGAAGACTGTACCTAAGTTACACCTAATTTTTACTATCTACCTACCTTTCGTGGCCTACAATAAAGGATACCTAAGTACCTACCTAATAAATTATGAAATAAACATAGTAAACTTATGAAACAAATTTTATTAACCATTAAAATCTAATAATCTAAGTTTTCTTATCAGCGAAGAAAAATCCTTCTTCAATAAAAGACGTCTTGCAGCGTTTCAAGAGCTGTCGCAGGAGTCCCAGTTGTGGCGAATTGAAGTCAGCCTGATACTTCAATGCCAGCACCGCCTTCTCGTATCGTTTACTAGGGTCCACGTCTTTGATATCTGCCACCTGGTAGAGTTTCAGGTCCAAGTAGAGGTCACCCTCCAGTTTAATGCTTCGCCGCACGACACCGTCAGCAACCCGCTTCGAGTACGAAGATCTCAGCTCTGGTTTCTTGCAAATCACTTCGTCCTCGCTTCCGGAATCCAAAGCGCGCCAACTCTCTTCAGGCTTCTTAGTGACGCTCTGCTGCACCTTTCGTTTGGCTGGAGGTTTCAGGTCCTTTTGCGGTTTGCGTCTGTGAAAGAAAACAAAGGTTATTTACTGGACGTCATGATACCTAAATATTAATAGAAAAATATGGAAAGAGAGATTTTAGAAACCCTATTGAAACTAAACACATAATATATCGTGACTTGACCTTATTTTATTCATACTTGTGCTGTTCGGTTCGGACTAGGAAACTGGATTCATGAATTTATTAGAAATCACAAAAAATAATCACCTTTGCACTGTATCGTCATCAGATTCGGCGGTACGCTTCGATGCTGTCGGCTTAGCGGGAACCTTCTTTTTGTTCCTGAAAACATTAAACATCACTGTAGCTTATTTCAATTTTCTAAAATGTAATTTATCAAAATCTATGTTTCAAAATAATAATAACTTGATTACCTCACAATCTCCGATTCCTCGTCCGATTCGACTACTCGCTTTGTTGGATTTGCAGCTTTCTTTTTGTTGCTGTTAACAATAAAATTATGTAAGTACCAGGTGACGTTATATTATGAGGACATAATAAAGATATAAGTATAGCAGGTATAATAATAATAATATTTACCACAAGAAAACAGCCTCGTCGTCCGTCTCAAATGAGTTCCGCTTCTCATTTGTCGCAGCCTTCTTCGTGTAGTACTCAGAGTCCGACCTAAAAATAAAAATAAACAATAAGTACATTTATAGGTACATGAGCAAATAAAACTAAACTATAGCTTACCAACACTCTTGCAGTACCTAAGATTAATTAGTTACAAATGACAATGTAAAACGTGAGACATGAACCAGACTAGTAAGATATCAAATAATTACATGGTAGGTACATTCGATAAACATAACTATTATAACCCATTTGATCCGTCTACCGGCTAATACAATGTAGTACTCATTTTACGTACTACACTTGCATCCAAACAGGTCATAAAGCTTTTCGAATAAGCTATAACCACTCATTTGGGCCGTCTTCCGGCTTATACCAGGCAGTTCTCCTTTAATGAACTACCCTAGTATCCAAACAAATAGTTATAAGCTTTGTGAACCACCATCTATGCAAAACAAAAAACAAAAACATACACTTAGTCAAGAACTATGTCTATAAAAATAACTTTAAAAAACTTACTAACATGATTGTGACGCAGTGGATACGCAGCTTGCAGGTGGGTATGAAGACGGGGTGCGGTGGACCTGGAGAGCGAGCACTAGCGTTGACGTCTGTAGCTTGGTGTTACAACCAATGGTACAAATCAATTGATAATTTTCCTTTCGATTTTGGCAGTTTTATTGGAAATAAATGATGAGCATGCAAGTAATGTACAGGGTGTAATAATGAGGTCATTGTTTGCCGATACCTTTTGAGTGGCGTGAAAAAATAGATTCATGAGAAAGTTTTATTAGCGTTATCTATGCCTAACATTTTAATTTAAACTATAAATATATTTTCCTGGTATGTATTTACAAAACTTTACTGCGGCGTAATGTACAAATTATCATAAGAACATGTGGTTCAAGAACAGTTAATTAACTACTCCTTACGTTTGATATAAGTAATCAACTGGATAAGAACGTAAAATAATACATTTACGTGTCAATTATACCTTCAGAAACCTTGTTCAGAATAAATACCACTGCTGGTAGCAAAAATAATCGCGTTTAAAATAACCTCAATTATAATTATAACTTAGTGCTCATTTACACCCTGTAGAAAGTTGCACACTTGCGACTATGCAAAAATTAATAGAGGTAAAATAAAATTAATTAAAGGTGATGACAAACAATACCGCCAGCGGGTAACGTGAGACCGGCATCAGTCGATTGCATTGTTATACGTAAGCAAATGACACTAGGGTTTCCAGATACAAATTACTAAAATCGGCATTTGTAACTGTGGCGATGAGCTAGCCCCTATCATACCTACGTTCAACATCACATAAAATGTGTCGTGTAAAAGCTATAATCATCGATTATATGTTACATACGTACTTACCATGGATATTAAAAGATTCAATGACTCGCTTTACCACGCGAAGTATATTTGTTACTAACAGCGTGCTAGTTGGTGCAGTTAACGTCACAATTTCACTTATACACATGAAAGTAGGATGCAAAGTCTTTGCTTCAGCATTAAAGTTTTGTCTTTGTATAGTCTCATTTCGACAATATTTGCAACAGTTAAGGAACATTTAGAAGATGGTAACCCTAAATTTTACTTTAAATATAGTAGAATGATTTTATTTGCGTGAAGTGAAGTTAGTGGACACATCGTGGGTTTGTTAATCCTTTAAATTATGATCACCTTGATTACAAAACTCCCTGAAGAACCCGGCTTTCAAGAAAGCCGATCTGGTTGGGATAATTGTACAAAACGAACATATTTCTTGGATTAAAACGCATTGATGGTCTCTGTGTTGCTGAAAACTAATGATGTAGTTGTTTAGATACTAGGGTAGTTCATAAAAGGAGAACTATTTGGTATAAGCCGGAAGACGGACTAAACAAACATCTTAAGTTTCAGCTTCTTTTCAGTTGTTATTCAGTATATATTTTCCATTGTCAAAGTGAAGTGTAGGGTTATTTGTGTGGCTGTGCAGAAAAATGGTAAGTTAAAAATGGGAAATGGTGACGAAAGCTAAAATTACTTGTCTGGATGCAAGTGTAGTACGTAAAATGAGTACTACATTGTATTAGCCGGAAGACGGACCAAATGAGTGATTATAGGTTTCCCGAAATGATATTGAAAACTAAAATTACTTGTCTGGATGCAAGTGTAGTACGTTAAATGAGTATTACATTGTATTAGCCGGTAGACGGACCAAATGAGTGTATTAGTTTTTTATATCCCATGTACCTTATTTATTTATTTTTCGTTTTTGTAAATAAGTCTGGCAGTTCTCGATCAAAATCTGTCATCGAACGATTGCTGTGGCAAATGAAATTACATTTGCAAACTAGCGATCTCGTAGCGTAGGCCGAACTTAAGCTTTCCGTCGTAAAATGAATTTGAACTGTCAATAGGTTTTTCGATCCATCTATCGACCCTGTAGGCTTTCCGTCGTAAAATGAATTTGAACTGTCAATAGGTTTTTCGATCCATCTATCGACCCTGTAGGCTTTCCGTCGTCAAATGAATTACAACTGTCATTATCTACCTACTGTGAGGTTCCGGGTTTGAACCCCGGCTGGCGAAAAAGAAAAAGAAAACCCCAGCTTTTGGGTGTTTATTTACAATTCATAATTCTTTATTGCGCAAAAATATTTCAGCAGTTACATTAAAAGAAAATGCATGCAGAAAGGCGAGCTTATCTATAAAACGAGCTTTCTTCCAGAAAACCAAGGCGTTATAGTAAATAGTATCAGAAATTAGTAGGTAAAGAAAAATTAATAATATAAATAAAATGCCTGGGAATAAATTAAATTCCTATAAAATAGAGACAGTATATCTAACTAATGTTATAAATGTGAAAGTAGCGATGTTAGGATGTTTCGATGTTTGGATGTTTATGTGTTTGTGCCTCAATCACGCTTAAACGGCTGAACGTATTTGAATGAAATTTAGCACAGAGGTAGTTTATGAGCTAGATTAACATAAAGTATACTTTTTATCCGACTGCACCAGAAGGAAGGTAACGTTATCTCGGTTAATGATGAAGTTGCGGGCATCAGCTAGTACTAAATAATTACGTACTAAATGATATATACTACATAAACTTTACACATAATAATATAAAAAAAAAAACTTTAACGAAGGGAAGAGGTAGTGCTCTATTACATTTCTTAAAAGAGAAAAGAGTGGGACTGTCTCTTATCTTGCAAGGAAGTGCGTTCTAAAGCGGTGTTCCAAGTGCGGACCGCCCGTAACCTGAAAGAGTGTTTAAAAATACGCAACGTTGTTATCCTGCGGAGTGAAAGTGAGACAGTGAGTGATCTCTGGTGTCGACCTCCCGAAAAGAGATACTAAAAACGGTCTGGAAGGTAGTTGGGGTAGCTCGGATTTTTCAAGATATTGAACAGATATTTAAGAATGTGAGAGTCTCGGCGACGACGATATTATATATTTATATGTGTGTGTTGTCACTGTTTCTGGTTCCCACGACTCATGGTATCAGAAGCAATGTATGTGCCAGTAACATTCTAATCAGTTTTTAATTATATTTAGAATGAAATTGAACATCACTATCAAACTGTAGATGGCAACGTTTTTTCGGAAAGTGACGTTTGAAGTTTATTCGTTAGCACATTATTAATTAACATATTTTTTGTAAAATTATCTAATTGAACATTAATATGCCTAATCTAACCTGACTGAAATACCAACTTGGCCATTCCTAACGGAGCTAAAGCTCCGACTGGTGATTTATTTGTGTTTAAGTGGCCAGATTATTTTAATGGTTATGTTTATATTCTTCTCTTCATTTTGGCTTACTTAATTACCAGTAATTGCAATTTTGTAGGTGCATAAAGCCGTTGGTACACTGAGAACTAATAGAGGAACGTGTTGGTGACCTAGTCCCTCAACAAATACATGGAATGTCCCAAAATACAAAATACAAGTCTACGCGAGTCTCTCGGAGCGAAAGCGAGAAATATTTCACCTTAACGTAAAATGCCGCTGGGCATGTTTCGGAGTACTGTGCAACATTTCAGCCTCACGTAGGTTTAGCATTGCGCGACATACTGAGGAAAGTTTTGTTCCCTAGTGTATCCAAGGATTTAAAGTAACAACATTTCGTTCTGTGTTGGTTTAGCCAGAAACCACAGCAACCATATTGTGTCAACTGCACAACCCTGCCACTGGGTCTGTTAAGGCTTCCAACAGTTTAAGGGTAAAATATCAATTAACATAGTTACTGCTATGTTTCTTACAACTTCAGCAACAGCAGCCAGAAAGTAAGTATGGTATATCGAAATACACTCTCGATAAGTGCTAACTCGATGTTATTAAGTACTCCTTAATGACATTACAAGTAATGGCGTCAGCAAGTTTCTTAAGTGTTTCTAGATATATTGTACCTAATGAAAAGTTCAAAACTTCTATTAATTAGTACAGTTTCGTTTCAAAGTTTGCATACGTTATCGACGAGCCATGTAAACTAGATTAAGGCCCAAGGGCCTTCACTAACAATTCCGGTGAAACTATCGATAGTCCAAATACCACATTGTGAGCCGACAACTCGAGTAAATATATCAACATGGGCACAGCCAGCGCCAGAACTTTTGGCAATGCATGCATCTCTCTTGTACCCATGCGCTGCTACCCTCTCTAGGCGGCATTCAAAGGCCAACAAAATTGGCGTTACGTGTACAAGCCGCTTTCTGCATAGTTTACACGCAAGTAATATGGCACACCTTACTGCACTCCCACTGAGTGTATAATCTAGTTTGACTGGAGTTACGATATCATCGCAATACTGTGAGGGAAGAAATCTCTTTTTAGATATAAGCTGCCCTTTGTACATTTATTTTCTTATAATGTGATATGTAACAATATCTGTTTGCAATAACTAATTATGATATTATGAAGTTGCAGGAGATTCAATAATGTCGAGTTATAGCTTCGACATTCAATAGCAAATGTAAAGTCATAGTTGACCCTACATTAGTGCTAACTCGCTTCTCGGGTTCCGTACCCAATGAGTGCCAAACGGGACCCTATTACTTAGCCTCCGATGTCAGCGGGCTGTATCTCATGAACCGTTATATAGGTTCCAAATTCCAAATCTCATTATTACTGTAGATATTTACATATACTTAGCAATCGTCATTTTTTGCCACTTCTCTACATTGGACCACTGTGGGAGAAGAAGTGCGTAGAAACTCCCACAGATTGATTTTTAGATCTCTTTTAAAGATTGCTTGTGCTTAACTAATACAAATTTTATAATATCATAATTAATAAGTAGGAATAATAATTACAAAACTATTAACAGCAAGGTCTGTGTTGAGCCAGATTAACCCCATACAGTCCCACATGACACAATTGGTGTGGAAGTTTGAATTGCACTTGACTGATTTTTAGGGTTCCGTACTTTAAAAAGGAAAAACGGAACCCCTATAAGATGACTCTTGTGTACAGACACAGGTTGTTTTATATTTTTTACACACCAAGGACAGTCCTTGGTGTGTGAAAAATATAAAACAACCGAATCCTGAACCGATTAAGTTGAAATTTGTACATGAGTTACGTTCGCAAATACATTTTGCATTTGGGGGGCACTTTTAACCCCTTAAGCCTTGGTGACGCCACTGTGGTGCCACTGTGCCGTCGTAGGTTTCAAATATTATTAAAATAGAATGAGTTTCAAAAGCGCGATGCCTCGTAACTAGGCCCAGGGCTCAAAAGGTTTAGTAAAAAGGCTTAATTTCAAATATATATTTTTCATAACTTTGAAATGCCTGGTTTAAAATATTTAAGAAAAAATAAAAAAGACCATTTCCCCGTCTAATCTACAAAACTACTGATACAAAAACTTCAAAAAATTACGTGGTATATATAGGTCTTGACTTAAATATTACATGAAAATTAATAAGAATAATATAATAATAATAATACTACGGACACTATTTACACACATTGATCTAGCCCCAAACTAGGATTCTCTGTATCTTGGGTACTAGACAACGATACACATACTTATATAGATAAATATTATACTTAGATAGATATATATGGTATAAGGGGGCAATATTTGGGGGCCAATCAGAAATACCAATTGACATGTCTAATGAAAGGTCTTGTTGCGAGGATCTCAGATATCTTTTTTTTTAACCTTTACGGTCTTCAAACTTATTTATAAAAGCCTTAATGTAGGACACATACATTAACTATTCTACTTAATATTCAATCCTGCTTTGTCACTTGACAAAGGGTTAGTCTGAACAACCCCCTCGTAACGGAAGCTTAATAAAGGAAATTTTGAGAGATGTCCTAAAATAAATGAAAGAGAGAAATTAGAATTAGTCCAATTTATTTACACAAGTTATCCTACCTACCTATTTACAAGAAAATTTAATGACCGACCCCTGGGTGTCATTCGGCGTAAGTCGGCGGCGAAGTTTAATCTGGATAGGACCAGGTTTTGTAGAAAAGCGGTTATCCGGTTTAGGCTGTGTGGTGATGTGAATATCTGGGTCCAGGTTTCGAGAGGAAGAGCACTTCATATGTATGATGATAATGAAGAAGTGTACCCACCCTCTGAAAAAGTATTGCAATCACAATATATTTTTTGAGAGGGTGACTACTTCTTCATTCTTCAGCGTTACCCGGGTAACTTGAGCCCGGGTAAATGGCTTCTTAGTTCCTCTTACTTTCGAGGTTTACAGATGAAAGACCACATTCTCTGTTTTTCTATTCTCAAGAAAACGTTTTCCTTTTTTCAACTTAAAATTTCAAAACATGTATTTTTTAAATTTTGACATTACTCCACCCAGAGTGCCGGTGAGAGCCATAGATAAATACTACATGAAGCTTATAAAAAAAGATTACTTAGCATGTTGCAAAAAACTAATGCTGTCAAAGAAAGATGTAAACATACAATTTTCATTGTTATTCCTACAAAACAAACTGGAAATCAAGTCCATTTCATGAGATTTTTGCGAAGCAGACCTATTTATCAGACGACAATAAATGAGTGCAAGGATTTGAGTTATTCCTACCAATAAAAGTGGAAATCTAGTCATTACATGAGTCGCTTACAAGGCTGGACTATTTATCAGATGACAATACATGAGTGCAAGGTTCAGGCCCGATAAAACGAGTTTGGTGAGTCATTTTAGTGAAAACCCTACAGCTTTTAACAAACCCTCTCTAATGACTTCAAATCAAAAACACTTAACAACTTCTAGCTTAAAAACAGGGCATCTTTTCCAAAATTAACATTCTTCTAATCCACCTGGTAACATACATGGAGTGATTATACATAAAAGTAGCCGCACCAATAACTTTGTAAACTACATTCTGCTATATTTTCTTTCTTTCTTTAATTTTCCTGTGTGTTAACACAGGAAAATTAAAGAAAGAAAGAAAATCAAAGTGCGGTATTAATCCGCCGTCCTTTTCTACATGCCGCTGACGTTCTTAATGCTAGAAGAGATTAATAGCTTCGATCCTAGCTAGATATTTTTTTCCAACAATATAAGCATGTTGTTGAAAAAAATATAAATGAAATTAACCATAATATTGAAGTAATATATTAGCATTGCGAAATAGCATTCGCTTTTAATGACTATTTCATAGCAGTAAATCACAAGGTTACAATATTCCCAAATTTAAACCAAATCAATCAAAAGAAAAATTTATGATTATGTCGCCCACAATAACACTGAAATTTATCACCTCATAAACAATTTTATCTACACACGTATCATAAACCCTCTTTACTGCGTACAAAAACCGCACGTTACGATCAGCATAATGTTAAACAACTTGGTAAAAACTCATTTCTTATCTTTAAAATTACACATTATGACCATAATGTGTAATTTTTCTACACATTACGACATTCAAATTTCGAACGCCGACGCCCGCCTGTGTGCTGCCCCTAGTTTGTCTGTGAAGTTGGTACTGACATTCAAATATCGAACGCCGACGCCGGCCTGCGTGCCGCCCCTACATTGTCTGTAAAGCTGGTGCTACACAACAAGCACAATGCTGGTCAAACATGTGGTTCCTCAACACATCAAAGAGAGCTTATGATATGTGTGTAGATAAACTGGTGTATGTAACTGTACATAATTAGGCATTAAAACTCTCGAGTGATATTATTATGAAGCTCGCTTTCGGCTCGTTTCATAAACCCACTCTCGAGTATTAATGCCCTCCATTATGTAACAGTCACATAAACTAATATAAAAATTCTCATAGTGCTTGACGGCATCAATACTAAAATACATAGCCCCACATACTAGCCCCACTTCTAAAATAGACATAGCCTCTTTATGTCTCCACTGAGGGGCACAGGCCTTTACCCGAATACGAGTAAGATTAAGCCATACTCCATCACGATGGCTCAGTCCGGGTTGATGATAGGGTTTTACGACTACTAATAACAAGTAGCGATAGTGGCCGGGACTTATATAGCTTAACGTGACATCCGAACACTTAACGTCCGATGATATACTTAAGATAAATTAACTATCTCATCGGTACATGGTCAGGATTAGAACCTGCAACTCCTGTGTGAGAAGCAAGCGTGAAACCCATTAGACCAAGGCGCTTTTCCACCTCTATAAGTCCCACCTCGGAATCCTTAATGATGATGAGTGAGGTAGACATCACCCGCAACACTCGAATGAAATATCATGTTAATTTGGATTAACACTAATAAATTAAAAACTTCCATCATGAAACTTATTCATAAATCTGGAGATAAAAAGAGATACTACTAAGTGCCTGACGGAACCACAGACTTGGCTGTCGGACCCATATGAGTCGGCATGTCCGGCATGCCTCCAGGTGACCGCGAGGCATGGTGGGGGTTGAAGACCAAGGTGACCTAGAAGAACCTATTCCCCTTGGGACTAAGGGCGGGCGGATTGCGGATCACGAATGGCCCGCCGATCGGAGGGTCAGCTGCCTGTTTCACGAGGAAGTAGCCGCGGACAAGGGTTTCCCATCTGACCTCCTCCAGCCTTGAGGCTCCAGGTATGACGATCAGCGTATCAGTGTTCTCCGGCGCGAACCCTCTAAAGTAAGGGCCGCCCATCCGTCCCCTTTCAGAGGGACAACGAGTGGCATTGAGAGTAAGGTGTATGGTACGTGCGCACTCTAAATAATCACGACTTGTGGGCGGTAGATGGCAGCGTCTGTAGTACCGTGCCAGTTTAAAGGCCGGACAAAGTCTAGACATCGGTACTTATATCGTTGCGGGCGGCTTACGTACTGCAAATTTGGAGGAAGGGGCCCGATAGGGTGCACGATGGTAGCTAATATAGAACAGCAAATACGACAGGAGATTGCCTGTACTATCAGTACAGAGGAATACAGTTTCCATAATGAACAGAACACCCCTCCCCCCGCAGGTTCTCGGTGGTTCATAAATTTGCTCGCGTGGCGACATGCGCTCCGCTCGGAGGATAAACGAGCATACATCTAATAGAAACGACATGACTGGTGCCTCAAAATCAATAAGATGAAGCAGCGCCTTTCAGTTGCAGAGGAGGTTGCAATAGTCGCGGCCATATTTTGCAGTCACGGACGCCTCTAGCGCTAGCGGTGTGAAAGTGGGTATTCAGTCTCACAACGCTCCCAATATGGGACCGCTTGCAGTCTCACGCCGCTCTTCATACCGGACCGCGTGCGGGACAGCACCACAATATAAAAGAAGTGGGAATGCCGTCTCATATCACTCCCTTTATGAGACCGCATACGGGACCACACCACACCCTAAACCAAGCCGCATCGTGGCGAAATAAACTCTCGCAGCTCACGAGGGGGGGGAAGGCATCTGTGATAAAAACTATAATGGCTGGGGGAAGCGAGTTCTCAGGCCCTCCCCCGTCTGCCGATCCACCGCTTCGGCGCCGCAAGAAGTGCAGATCGCGGGGGTCATCAGAGCAAAAACATGTGGCAAGCTATGAGGCCGGGACAAGCAGATCTCAAAAGAAAAAAATGAGGTCTGATGACCAGGTGTCGCCTAGCCGGGAGAAGTTAAGGGTACAGTACAAAAGACCCTACAATTCAGGCCCAACCGAAAGGTAACAACGAGTTCTACCTGGAGTATCTTATGCTCAGGCTGCAAACTCGTACCTAAATATGGTGATTATTCCCAATGACGATCGGGACACGTCGACCAAATAATATGTTATCCTCCGTATAGATGGGGAAGAAACAGGAAGAAGCTGTAGATGACCTGACTCAATCTGACCCTGACTTTGTATCGGGGTTTGAGCATATGACGCAAGGTCTACCGCAAGGTGGACTTAAATTCATCTGCGTCGACCAGAAGACTGTGACAAGGTGGTCTGGCTCCCCGATGCTCAGAAAACTGACATCGAGGGGATTAGGCCTCGGTTGATAAGGGCAAACCGGCAGCGCGGCACAGACTTGAGTCGCTGACGCCTCCTAAAATAAGAGTTTAAAAAGGCCAATTTGGAGCTTCCGGGTATACCATCATGGTATTCGGAATACCCGAATCGGCTAATCCGGAGCTAGAGCAGAGTCAGATTAATATCTGCTATAAGTGCAGCTCGGTGAGGGTGGAGCTCAAACGGAGGGCCAGCCGAGGTTGATCCACATCTGCTCCCGCCAGCCAGCCGATTAAAACGCGGCTTGTACCGGGTGGCCTCTTCACACTGCACACAGAGTAGCAACACTCTGCCGATACGCAGGGCCTCATCGGGCAGCGTGGGGGAATCACTAGGTATCCGAAACCTGGCGATTAACTCACCGCTGCCTGCCGAGGTCGAGGCGCTTCTCTTCTCCGACGATGAAAATCTAAAACCCGCTTAGAGTGGGAGCAATATTAATTATGTTACCCTAAATATGTATACACACGCATACATATATATCACATACATAACACTTTTTTTTTATATACATACATATAACAAAATGACATAGCCCTCGTAAAAGGATGTGACGCCAACGCGCACAGCACCCTATGGGGAAAAAAGGACATACACAAAAGAGGTAAGAATTTCATAGAATTCCTCTCAAAACATAAACTGACACATCGATACTGAATAGGGGATCAGAACCCATATTTGGCACAAGAAGGGCACAAACAATACCAAACCTCAAAATTTACAAATTTTGGCTTTTTTTGGCATTTGATCTCAGATCACAATGGAGAGTTTCAATAGAAACATCGTGTTTAGATCATAGATGGATCACCTTCAGCCTGAAGAAAATAAAGTGAACACCTAAGCAATTTCGAAACCCTAAAAACGACATAAGTGAGTACCTTGAAATGAGCCAATCTGAAAGAGAGTGCAACAACAAACTGGGGACACCGGAAGAAATAAAATAACCGGTCTTTCATCTCAACGGAGCGATAATTGATAGCTACAACAAATTCTGCCTTCCAATGACAGCGAAACAATCTAAAGAAAGCCGGTGGTGCGACAAACTAGAGAAGATGCGGGTAAATATGAGAAAGCTTTTGTATCATGCCATCAATGAGAAAGCAGAGGACGACTGGAAAGATTTTCAAAAATCACGTTACCCGTTCAACAACAAACTACGGTGAAATTTTAGAGAAACGTAGATAAATGACTGCAGCTCAATAAACAGAAAGTCACAGGCCTCACAAATTAAAAAGCTGATAGGTAATATCCACAATACCAACCTGGATCGATAAAAAATGAATGGCGAGTACACTAAAAGCGAGGAAAAGCTCTGTTGTCTATTGCTACAAACGCATATCCCAGGGAGGACAATCCTACCCGCAAAGGAAGTAGAGTTATCGACGGAAATACTTCGCTTACATCAAATCCCCTGCCGGAAGCATGGATTTAAGCAAAAAGCGTGAAAAATTAAGAGAAAGTGAGATGGGCGATCAACGCCTTCGTTCCATATAATCACCAGGACCAGACGGCATATTACCAGCTTTATTACAGTGGGAAGCAAAAATAATTATACCAAGACTCATAAAAACATTAAGGGCATGCCTAGCTCTCGCTTATATGCCTATGATCTGGAGAGAGGTAAAAGTTGTCTTCCTGCCGAAACCGGGTATGGACGACTTCACTGAGCCTAAATCCTTCAGACCTCTTACATCATTATTCTAAAAACGTTGAAAAGAATGTGTGACAGATACATAAGGGATGGACCCATGAGAACCAACCATATAGGTTATGTTAGGTTAGGTTAGGTTAGGTTAGTATATTTATAAACTTGCGGGAAAAAAAAATAGGAAATTTATAAACTTGCGGGTCGTATTATTTTCCGGTGACACATCCAAACCAACATGAGTACCAGGCGGGAAAATCCACAGAGACTGCCTTACACGCAGTGGTCAGGAAAACAGAAAGCTCAATACTAGGCCAACAGTCATACCTGGCGGTGTTCATAGACATCAAAGACGTGGATAAAACAAACTTCAGTAACATCAGAACAGGATTGGAACAACTACGTAGGTACCAATCCAAACATAATAACATGGATCAAAAAAAAGCTGGAATCCAGAACAATCTCTTTGGAAATCATCGATAAAATCAAATGTAAAGTGGCCAAGAGCTTTCCACAGGGGTAGTGATAGTACGCCCCACAGGGGGGGCGTACTATCACTACTACTGTGGATACTAGTAGTGATAAACCTGGTGATACAAATGAACGCAAGAGGAATTTAGTTTGCCGATGACAATACTCGTGAACGGCCTTTTTAAAACACCATATTTGACCGCATCCAATTAGTACTACGGAAGATAGAAACATGGTGCAACAAAAATAAACTCTCAGTAAAACCCCGCTCAAACTGACATGGCACTCTCACAAAAAAGATAAACTATGGCACTTACAGGTTGTCAAACTATTTTTCCAACTCTTTAATAAAACACTAACACTTTCAAATAAGTGAAATGTCTAGGCCAAAGGCTTGATCACAAATTAAGTCGGAACATGCACATGGAAGCAACGTTAAAGAAAGCCACTATATAGTTATTCCAGTGTAGGAAGATGGTAGGGAACGGATGGGGACTAAAGCCTAAATATGTCGATAGATGTATACGGCTGTGGTGAGACACATCATCACCTACGGCTACCTAGTATGGTGGCAACGAACAACACGAAATAAAACAGCAACACAATTTCATAATTAATATTCTCTCAAATCATTTAAAAAACAAGAGTTAAATAAAAACAGTGTAAAAAGGCAAGCTTATCTCTAATAAGACATCTCTTCCAGCAAATAAGGTTAAGGTGAAGTTTATTTGCTGAGCAGGGGTAGACCTATGTGTACAACAACATAACGAAGTAAGCGAGTATTTAACATCCATACATAATAATAAATTAATTAAATTATATCAATATTAAACACTAAATCATTGCCGAATGCGTCTCAGATCTCCAACATATGCTCGCAGTATTGCACGAAGCTTCCCTAAAAGTCGGTGTCAGGATGAACATGTCCAAAATCAAGATAATGATGAATCGCCCACTAAATGTGCCAGGAACAAGGAGAGTCTGATCGAGAGTGATTTTGGTCTGTCGAGGCAATAAGTACTGAAAACTTCTCAGATAGTGAAAAGTAGAAAATACTCGGCAACTGACCTCATTAACATGTGATGACCAGGACAACTAGTTGTCGAAGATAAGACCCAGGTTTTTAGCTTTATCGCTATATACGATTGTGTTTCCATTAAAAGTGACAAATGGAATGGGCTGTTGCTACAACAAGTAAAGAGAATGTCTGGTACCTATAATCATGGCCTAGGACTTGTTCAGGTTGACCAGGAGTCCAAAGGATAAAGCCCACCATCTTATTCCCGCAAGATCAGCGTTGAGTGTCTCCACAGCAGCTTTGCATCGTTAGGAGAAAAGTGGCAATAAATCTGGAGATCATCAGTGTAAAGTTGATATAAAGAAAACAGGACGTCCGAGATAGAGTTAATGAAATTTGAGAAAAGAAGAGGAGAAAGAATGCCACCTTTGGGGTTGCCTGTAAGAAGGTCACACCATTCAGTGGAAGTCCCCTCCGACCTGATACGCTGTTGCCGATTCCCCAAATAAGAGTCAAACTAGCTGGCAGAGAACGAGGAGACGTTCAGGTATCTGAGGAGCTCAACGAGAATGTCAAAATCTACGCAGTTGAAGGCACTACTGAAGTCAAATAAAGCCAGCACGGAAAGCTGTTTACAAAACATGGTTACCTAGATGTCATCTGTGACTTTCTGCAAAGCAGTGAAAGTGCTATGACCCGGTCTGAATCCTGACTGGTACATGGTCAACAGATTGTTAAAGTAAAGGTATTATGAGAGCTAAGACAATGGATTTGTCCAAAAAGGTGCCCAACTACGGAGGCGGCAACGCAAGCAGCTAGGCGCCCGACTCTGGCTGGAAGACTGCACGCAGGCAAGCAAGATCCACTCCCGTGCTCTGCGCCAGAAGCCCGACAAGGGATGAACTGCAAAGGTCTTCATCGCAGGCACGCTGTGCGCCAAGCAGCTCCGGCACCTCTCTCCCCAGGCCATGGACTTACCACAGCCGCAAAGCCTCAGCCACAAAATAAATTTTCAAATTGTCACCATCACTATTTAAAATCCGAATGACAAGTTTAAACATACACTACTATGGGACTACCAAACCTGATGGGAAGTATTACCTATGACCACTACAACACTATTACGGGAGACTATGTAAATAAATAAGTGGTAATTAAGAAACTTAAAAAATAATTGCATACTTATTTGGTTTGGCTTAAGACCAAATGTAAACCATGATACACAAAAAAATATTCTCATTTCTTATTTAAAACTCCTCCCTCCCTCTTGAACCTGGTAATAGTAGCCGGCATGTTGATCTATAAGAGTACCTTTTACTTGGTAAGAAATGCATCTGCATTCATATAGACTCAACTTAGTTTCATTTGATATTCTTTGCATAAAAGGCAGATTGCATAAAACAGATTAACGGCCAAGTCGCGCATCGAGGGTTCCGCATAAAACTTTATTTGAAAGGAACTACAAATTGACGGTTTTCGGATTCCCATTTATTTATGATTTAAGACCTTGCTTCGTGCCAAATTTCATGATTGTAGGTCAATGGAAAGAACCCAATAGATATTGATTCCCTTGCGAGTATCAACTAAATACATCAAAATTGTGACAAACGTAGGAATATTTTGATTGCGCTAACCTATAAATTGTTTTTTTTTAGAACTTCAAGAGACTTCAGTCTTGAATAATCGATATATATATATATATATATATATATATATATATATATATATATATATATATATATATATACTACTACATACCTTCACGCGTTCCAGAGATAAAGGGTTTTGGCAGACACACAGACAGGCGGACATATGTACAACGAAGTGTTCCTTAAAGGGTTCCTTTTTTACGCTTCAGAAGGCAGGGTTATGTTTTTCGAGTCAATGTATGCAAGTGTGTATGTATGTAGATTTCTATGTTCCCTGCTAGAGCTTGAACGGCTTGAAGGATTTTAACGTTTGAGGTTTCGTTAGATTTGTTTTGATAGCGCAAATGATACTGGGTACATTAAAAATAATAAAAAACAAAATGACAGATCTTAGACGCCATATTGTAAGATCCAAAAAATATATTTTTTATTAAACCCATCGAGTGGGGTGTCAAAATGAATGGTTTTAATTGCGATTCCAAATATACATATAACTTGCAGTTTTATTTTAATGGAAAGGTAAAACGTTTCACAAAAATCTTAATTTTCACTCTCAGCGCACAGGAATCCGATGAAAGGCGATGGACTGGGTGTGTACCGTCACTCTTCGGAGTATTTCCTTAGACTAAAATATAAATATTATAGTATTAGTTAGACAAAATATTAAATATTAAAAAGGAAAAAACAAGCTCTATTATTTAGTGTGAAGAGAAATACAGAGGACCGTGTATTATATTTAGATTTCAGATTTCAGATTTCAGATTTCTTTATTGCAATAATCATGTGTCATTACAGTTCTTATATGTAATTCAAGAGGTACATGACACCCTGTAAGGGCACTACAATATGATTAAACTAATTCCTTAATTGCTAGCTTATAATTGTCTATTTCTAGTATTATTTAATTATACATATTTTCTTTTCTATTGTGTACTTTAACATTAATTATCACTGAAAAGTTCTTGAAGAGAATAGTAACATTTCTGGATCAAGTACTTATTGAGGGTTATTTTGAATAAAGTATTGTCTTTTATATTTTGTATGTGATATGGTAGAGCATTGAAAACTTTTGCTGCCATTGAGTGGGGACCAGAGTTTATGATTTCTAGTTTAGCAATCTTGGTGGCTAGGCGTTGTTGTGATCTAAGGCCCTCAGGGCGAGTATGTTGTGGAAAAAGAGGCATATTATTCCTGACAAAGACGCTGATTTCTAAAATATAGAGCGCTGTCATAGTTAAAATATTATATTCCACAAAATATCTTCTACAGCTCGTCCTCGCGTCTATATTAGCCAGAATTCTAATACATTTTTTTTGTAATATAAAGACGTTTTTTGCGTCTGTGCTATTGCCCCAAAGAATTATACCGTACCTAAGCCAGGCTTGTGCATACGCATGATAAGCGCATGTTGCCGTCCTGAGGTCTGTAGTTTTTTTCAGCTCTGATAGGGCATATATAAAGCTTGAGAGCTTACCAGTTATCTTTAGAATGTGGCTTTTCCAATTTAAATTATTATCTAAATTGATACCTAGGAGACAAGAAGTCTCTACATTTTCTATTACAGTTCCGTTAAATTTATAGTTTATAATATCTAGGGGTCGTTTTTGGTAAGGTCTGAATTCCATTAATTTGGTTTTGTTAAAGTTAATTTCTAAGTTATGGTCATCTAACCAAGTTTTAATTCTATTTAGGTGTGAGTTTAGATCTATAGTTAATTTCTCTACGTTTTGACTAGGAAAAATCAGGGATATATCATCTGCAAATAGCGTACATGGTATATTAATAGTATTAGGTAGATCATTTATATATATTAAAAAAAGTAAACATCCGAGCACGCTACCCTGCGGGATCGATTTGGTTAATTCTACTTCATTTGATCGTTTTTTACCGATTCGCTTGGTAGTTGAGTTATAATGTTCTATATCAACATATTGTATTCGGTTGCGCAAGTACGATGAAAACCAGTTGAAAGCAATACCCCTCACTCCCACACCATAGAGTTTTTCCAAAAGAGCTCCGTATAAGACTCGATCATAAGCTTTGCTCATGTCTAAGAGAACTCCAATGGCATGTTTTTTATCGTTCAGTATTTTTAAAATCTCGTTAACATATGTAATTACTGCTAATGTAGTCGATCGACCCTTACGGAAACCATTCTGATTATTGTTGAATATATTAAATTTTTCGCAAAAATTGTAGATACGTTTGTACATAGCGGATTCAATTATTTTAGAAAAGGTGGGAAGAAGAGCAATCGGGCGATAATTATTACAATCGCTACGGCTGCCGCTCTTGTGTAAAGGTTTTACTATAGTTATTTTTAGTTTTTCTGGTACGATGCCTTGTGTAAAAGACTGATTAATAATAAAAGACAAAGGTGGGGACAGTTCCAATGCACATTCCTTTATCAGCGTTGGAGGTAACTCATCAAAACCACAACTTCTTTTGCTTTTTAGTTTCCGTATTAATGAAAAAACTTCAGATGGTGTAGTTGGATGGAGAAATACTGAGTTATACGTTGGAGATAGTACCGGTCGTCCCTTGGGTGGGTTTATACCAGGAGCACCTACTGATGAGAAATATGCATTGAAATAATTGGCAATTATGAGGGGGTCATTGGTAGTTTTATTATTTATATTTAGTTGTATGTTTGATCTTACTTTTTTCTTGGTTTTATTAGTTCGAATCTTAACTACTTGCCACATAGCTTTAATGATATTATTTGATTTTAATACTTTATTTTTAAAATGAATTTTCTTAGCATTGGCTACAGTCTTTTTCAAAAGTTTTTCATATTTTTTGTAATAATTGTTTAAAATTGTGTTGTCTGTCTGCGAGGTAAATATTTTTAAAAGCCGTTTGTTTTTGCAAGATATTTTTAGCCCTTTTGTCAACCATGTATTTTTATGATCGTTTTTAATAATAATTTTAGATTTTGGGATAATCTTGTCTAAAATAATAGTAATTCTGTCAAGGAATTTGTTATAGTTTTCATTTACAGATTCCGTTATATCAAAAACAGTGTTCCAGTTAACTTTACTAACTTCTAATTTAAATTCTTGCTTTTTACGTTCGCTAAAAATTCTTTCAAATGTAAACCATTGTTCTTTATTATCTTTTTTAGTGTAAGGTATGCTTATAAAAATTCCTTTGTGATCCGACAAACCTAATTCTTTTACCTCTGCGCTAACTTTGACATTTGGATCATGTACGTTGTTGAAAACTAGGTCAATGCATGTAGAGGTGTTTAGCGTAACTCTTGTTGGTTCGTTTACCAGTTGAAAGAAGTTGAAGTTTTTCATTAAGTTTAATAGCCTAGTCGTTAGATTATTTTGTTCGAGAATGTTTATATTGAAATCCCCGCCTATAATAATATTTTTAATTCTATCTTTGATCATTAATAATTGCAAGAGCTTTGAAAGTGATTCATAAAACATTTCAGGCTGCCTCTTGCTATCTGGCCAATACAGAGCCACTAATACTAAATTTATTTTGGGCAACTCTATTGCACATATTTCAAAAATAGACTCTACGGCCAAATTTGAGATATCAGTTCGCTCTTTGCAGTCTTCATCGTTTTTTAATAGAATGCATACGCCTCCACCCTCTCGCTCTGAGCGACAGAAACTACTGGCCAAATTAAAACCTTCAATACTTAGGAGGTCCTTTTTAGACGTTGTAATCCATGTTTCCGTAATACAAATTGCCTTAATGTTCTTAATATGGTCTAGGGTAGCTTCCAATAAATGGCGTTTATTCTTTAAGCTTCGCATATTTTGGTATAGTATGTTAAATTTTGACATTTTAGTGGGATGAATTGACTCGAAAAAGCTCTACATTAGCGTTTAGATTTTCGTTATTATTATACACAATCTCGTTATTATTATACCAATCGCTTATGTCATCAATTTTCGCTTTTACATCAAGGAATACCTGTTTCAATCCATTTTTATTCAAAACCCCGCTGTGAGGGTTAAACATGGTGTGGTCGTAGTAAAGGTTCAAATTAGAGTCTACTAAATAACCGTGTTTATGCTTCATGATATCTATACAAAGCAGTTTATTAAAAGCCTCTATTCTGGAGTTGAAGATATCAAAATTTCTGTTCCCTTGCTTAAAGGTTGGCACGCATAACAACGCATTTGTATGAGTGACTTTAAGTAGTATTTCTCTAATCGATAAAACTAGGTCGTGGTATTTTCCTGTGTATTTAAAATCTTCGCTTCCTAAAAGAACTATGATGTAATCATCGATAGAAAAGTTGGCTACCTTTGACTCTACTCCTTGCAAAAGCTGTTCTATGCCTCTATTAGGCATGAGATAATGGCATATTTCGTATGACCCTTCGAAATTTGATTGTGCGATTGCTAACGTTCCATTAAATCTATCTGTACTTAACAAACAAATCTTGTTTTTCTTCGCCCTTGCGTTTGATTCGGCTGATATAGAGGACTCGTCGGATCTCTGCACTGTATTTTTGGGTATTTTTGGGCTGCATTCATTTGGGCTGTCCGCTTTTCTCGGCTCTAAAGTCGCTTTGGTTGGTGTGCTTGTAGAGCTCTGGGGCTCTCTATCTGATTTATTTTTTGGAGATTTTATGTTTTTGTTGCAGGTAGATGTATGTATAGGTGTGCTGAAGTTTGATCCATTATGGCCGAGTTTTGAAGGCGTGAACTCGTCAGTGGTTGCATTATTATTTACATACTTTTGCCGCTGGGGTGATGCTCGGCATATACTCAATAGCTGATTCACTCTTGCGTCTCGCTTTGATATTGTTTTCGTGAGAGCATAATTTTCCGCCACCAATCTCTCGATTTCGCCATCTGCACTTGCTAATTTTAATTCTAGCTGAGAAATTTTGTTATTGAGATATTCTATCTTTTCTATAGCGTTTTCTTTAGTTTGTGACATGCTTTCCGGGCAACTTCGGTTGAGGGTTTCATTGGCAAGCATTTGTGTTTCACTTATTGTGTCTCCAAACTCTATGGATGATAGCAGCGACGCTTCTTCCTTTGGGTTTACTTTTCGCTTTCTTTGAGTAATGTTGTCATTGGATGGATCTCGGGTGGTCTCGCCGCGACAAGTTGGGCATTTGAATTCAATTTTTAGATTATTGATGTTAGCCATGTAGTATGCCTGGGTTATATTAACACAGTTATGGTGAAATATATTACGGCAGATCACACATTTCAACAACTCTGAAGGGTAGGCCGCCTCCAAGCAAGCCTTGCATTTATACATTGTTCGATAACGCGCTCCCAATAAAAAAACAAAGAAAAAAAAGAATACAAAAGTTTCGATGTCCGCGGCTCGTACCAATGCTTCACACGATTTTATTTTCTCTGTCGGCGTTATCGTAAATACAGGGAGCATTCGGTGCTGCCCTCTGTCGGTGAGTAGCGGTAAACGGAATGATTCCTTCTGTATGGATCTTTGCAGTAGGTCGTTCTTGCGTAGTTCCATTAATCTACGATAGATGGACGTGAGTGCGATTTCGGAACATTTTGTTGGATCGATGCAGTATCAAAACGATGGAAGTCAGATGTCAAACGTCAACCAATCAGCTGATTGGAGTTATTGTTTTGGTGATAGTGTGATCTTGATTTTCTTTCCGTTTGTTATATTTTTGAATTATGTATATCATATATATAGTTGTGTTTATGTTTTCACCGACGCATTAAAATGATTTTTTCCCTGTGTTTTTGCCCTCGGCGTTGAGATTTAATTAAGTACCTACATAAATAACAGATATATTTTATTGTATTACAAATATAATTTATATTTTTTAAATTACAATTGGCGGGTGGACATACAAATCTACAAAACACTGCGGTATCTATAATTAATCGAACATTGACAAAACCTTTTACTAGATATCTATGAAATATATTTGGGACATCAGTTTGTCCCACCTGCAATAATTATATTATAATGCATTACAAATATAATTTATATGTTGTAATTATACTATAACATAAAAAAAATATTTGTAATGCATTAAAATATCTGTTATTTATGTAGGTACCTAATAAAATATAATACCCGGGTTCTCTGTATTTCTCTTCACACTAAATTATAGAGCTTATTTTTTTCCTTTTTAGTGGTTATTTTATGCAAATTGGATTTTTTGTTTTATTTTAATGTCACTTCTCTTCACACTAAATTATAGAGCTTATTTTTTCCTTTTTAGTGGTTATTTTATGCAAATTGGTTTTTTGTTTTATTTTAATGTCACTATTTCATAAATCTAATAAAAATAAAATAATATTCAGTATCTGCCAACTGCTTCGTCAAATAAATATGTAAAATGTCGTACACACACAAACACACTAAGAAAATAAACAGCCCCGGACCATATCAGATGCAAAGGTCCTCACCACGCTGGCGGCGTTTCCGCGTTGCACTGCGAGGGAGATCCTCTGCATAAGGTAGGACCCGGAGCGGTGGTCATAGCCACGGTCCCTCAGACGGCGTCCTATTTCCCCTAATGCCTAAACCACCGTGTCTGATGGGCAAAGCTGCGTAGCAGACATTTCGATATTGATAATCGACTCTAGTAAGGCCTTCAGAACGGTATAATACTCAGTGAATTCCTCCCTAAAAAGCCACATCGGAGCTGTACGCAACGTGTATGTAAGCCTAGGAATTGACAGACAACTCCTCGGATTGTCAGTGCGACGTAGACTGGGAGTTATTTTGAGTACTGCTTGGATGCCAAGAGAGCTCTTGGCCGATACGACACCCGGGATACCCTCGGGGAAGATTGGTGCTCTCCATAAAGTAAAGTTGGATTTGTCCAGTAACCTTAACCCTAGGGCCACGGAATATGCTTCTGATAGTACTTCCGGGGTGACCTGGCCGGAACAATGTATAATTCGCCTTTCTGTGGATTCACTTCCAGCCCCAACCTCGCTAACCCCTCAACAAATGCTCCCAGATCCTCGATCACTACTTCCGGGCTGCCTCCGAAGGTACAGACATCCAAATACTACACGTTTAGAGGTAACCGCAAGGTGGACACTACATTCTGAATTACAAGGCTAAATATTAAAGGTCCCAAAGGATCACCTTGCTGCGCCCCTACCTGAGACTCCACCAACTTGTCTCCTAAAAATAAATTACTCGGTCTGTAAAAATATTGGCGTAGAAACGGGTACAGTGCAGGAACTTTCTCCTTTATCATGGACAAAATTGAGGCGCGTTTCACTGCATTAAAAGTGTTGCGAAGATCGACCTTTACTATGAAGTTATTTATATCAGCCTCAGACAGGGCAAAGGCCCGAGCAGCATGTATAGCCGCCTCTCGACCCAGGGTACACCAAAACCTAGTTGGCAGGGCTGCAAATATGGAGCCATCTCCTCTTTTACGGCGTAACACCCTAGCTTAGCCACTAAGCGACGGATCACACTTCATATGGCAATGGGGCGTATGCCTCTATGCTTTTTTCGTAGGGCACCGTATAAAAAAGGACAAACTTCCCTATTTACCACACCTTTTAGCATAAAATTGGCCAAACTGCAAACTGAGCCCCAAGAGGTTTCCACCTTTGTCGCCCGCAGCAGCCGACTTCAGATCTAAGGTTTTCAGGGCCAAGCCCGTCTAAACCTGCTGCGGAACCATTAGAGAATGATGCGACAGCCTCGGAGACGTCCGCCACTTCCGTAGAAAGGAACTCGTCTGAGGAGGTCGGTTCTGGACAGGGATGTTTGAGGCGCAAGGCTTCCAATATCTTCTTACTATCGTCGGTTACTGAACAGTCAGACATTAAAATCCTGATCGCCCCGCCTAGGCCCCCATCATAAACCTTCGTTTCCACAGTACTATAAAAGGATCGGCAACTAAACGCCCCTATACTGGGCTGCGGATCTGACGTGACCAACCCTTGGGTACCCTGTGTGTTGACATTGTTAATGTTTTCCTTCACTTTGGAAGTCAGCGACTTAATTTAATTATGTTAACTTTTTTTTTTATTTTCTTTTAAGGTACGGAACCCCAAAAATAAGAGGAAAAATTAAGATCAGGAATACCGCATGTGAAACCAATTATCCATTGTATACAGTGAAATTACCAATCTTATCGTACGGGAAAAGCCGATGTTTGTGAAACTTGGAAAATAGGTAATTTGGTGAGATTTGACCTAGATCGTAACATTATGCCAAATTCAAACATAGGTAGAAAATCGGTATTTCTATTTTAGTAATAAAGTAGTATTCAACAATTGTTTAAATGACGATAAAACATAATCACATGTCCGATTATAATGATTTGTTCCTATTTATTTAATTATTTCTATTTATCTGTTAAACCGAATGAAAATCGGTTAAGTAGTTTTGAAGTAGTCCTTGCACAAACAGACAGGCAGAAAATATTCCTTAAAAACGCTGAGTTATGTTCTATGGCTGTTCTTTTGTGACCTCCTTTTATTTTTGATAACTTATCTTTAGTTCGACACACCGGTTCTACTTTTTATCGATAACATACTAGATGTTACCCGCATCTTCGTTTGCGAGGTCTTCAGGAATTGAAAGCAACTACAACAAGTCAAAGTACTGTTCGTAATTAAACGAAAATACGAAGTTTGAAGACGTAGGCAAGCGAGTAACGGGTATAAGGTGGAGATGGCCTTAGGCGGTCTGTCCTGCGAACACTAAGGATGCTGCTCTCCATCGGTCGCTGGCAAACCTTGAGTTTGGACTTCTGAGGTTCAGTCAATGACCCTCGTCTGAACGCTGTAGTACGCTGCTTATAAAGTTTTTTTTCATTTATATATTTGTTTGTGAGGATTGCCATTGATTGATTTTGTTATGTCAGGTGGAATTTTATTCATAAGAAGGGGGACCAGATGATTTAAGTTTTAGAACTTGTCACTTTCTTAGCCAGCCTATGATATTTCCATCAGGGTGCCATACCCTCGAGTTAATACACACTAGTATACGCTCAGCCAACAGCCGATGTAGTCCCCGATATTCTGTGGTCGGTCTAGATTGGATTATCTATCTAGGTCAGACGTGCTTCGTAGGTGCCTATGTGTACCGATCATAGATATTAACCGATCATAGCACAGGCTCTAATGGAGTATGGAAGGAAGTAATTTGCTAGAGCCTTCAAATTTCAGGGCGTTCGCTTCGTGTTGGGGGCTTAGAGCAGAGCTTAGTAAAGCTACATCTATGGATACGGAACTGGCTTTATACCATAATTCACTAAGTTAAAAAACTTAAAAAAAAACGGCTTCAAGTTCAAACCCTATTTGTTTCTCCCCGGTCGGGATGTGAATGAAGTATATGTACATGAAAAGTCCTCAACATTAGTAGTTTATGTGACTGATACATAATGCCTAATTATGTATAGTTACATATACTAGTTTATCTACACTCATATCATAAGCTCTCTTTGATGTGTTCAGGAACCGCATGTTTGACCGGCATTATGGCATTGAGTTGTTTAGCTTGTTCTGTAGTACCAACTTCACAGACAAAGTAGGGGCGGCACGCAGGCGGGCGTCGGCGTTCGAAAATTGAATGTCATAATATGTAGAAAATTTACACATTATGGTCATAATGTTCAATATTCAGATAAGAAATGAGTTTTTACATAGTAGTTTAACATTATGCTGATCGTAACGTGCAGTTTTTGGACGCAGTAAAGAGGGTTTATGATACGTGTGTAGATAAAACATTTAATGCACCGGACCACAAATCCGTGTATATATTATTTGAATTTGTTGATTTTTTTCCAAAATCTACCACCTCTGAAGTATGACATACCAATCAAAACAAAAAACATCAAAAACTATTCTTAATTGACGGAGTAAGACGGAACAAACATACAAAAAAATAAAAATAAAGAAACAGACGAATTGAGAACCTCTTCTTTTTGAAGTCAGTTGAAAAAATTAAACTCTTTTACTCCACTACCTAGATGCCTCTGAGGCTTCTTTCGTCTCATGTCACACATTACAACAAAACATGACACAAAAGAAGCGTGATAGGCTTTTGGTGAGCTTGATGTAGTAGTAGCTTGTACATACGTATATCTTAGTTATAACTATTTGTTACAACTATGGTCAGTTATAACTATAACTTAGTTATAACGATGGTCAGCTCATTTTGTTGAATGAGTTCCCATAATTATGAACGAATTTCCCCAAGAAACGCAAGTCGCAAATGAAAAAAAAAAAACGTCCCTCAGTACATTGAAACGATCAGCTGATTACAAGTTACTATGGGAAACACAAAAAAGCTTTTCGCTTGCGACCCGTATGTATTCGTATTATTCATAAAGATGGGTACTATCAAAATCAATGCCCAAAATATGGTCAGCTTATTAAATGCCACCCTGTTTAAATTACATGGTTTATTAAACGAGACAGAAAATTAAAACATACATACAGTTCGAGATATTGACGGCTAACAAAATATTTAAATAAACAACCTACGTATTTTAGTGGAAGTCTATAATAGCCCCCCCCCCATGTTCAAGTAAATCATGAATATATCTCGCGCCACGAGTTATGAGCGGTGGCCTTGAATGCGCAGTAGTCACTTTTCAATACCTGTACATATGCACAGTAATTCCCGCCAACGTCGCCCAGCGCTCTTAATTCTCGGCGCGAGGTATACAACCTACTGGCTATGACCAAAAATTATTCCATACTTCTAATTTCTTAGTAGCTTAATCCACATAAATATACAGAAAACTTGAAAAAAAACGCTTATTTTAATAACAAGAGTTATATTTTAGAAATCTATGAAAATAAGCATTCAGAATTACGTTCATGATTAACCACCATTGTTGTCCACTTGTCCATTGTCTTCACCAACATACAATACTACGGCAACAAGCACTTGGTCGATCTTGAATAAGGAACTTCTGAGTCAAGGTCATCTGATTGCTAATGCTTTCATTGCAAGTAGTGGCCTGCAGTGGCCTGACTTAATACGCCCAGAAAGCAAAAGCTACGTAATGGAATATCGATTTTGAAACAATGCCTCGATGCCAATATTAAAAACCGATGGAGTTCGAATAGGACTCGCACTGTAAAGGTTCCGATCCATCGTACAAGAAAAAATCAAAACCAACCCGGCATTTGTATAAAGATCCTCTTTATTTTTTTTTAAAAATCTTTGGTTTATTATTTGGTAATACAGCGGCAATAGTGTGAAAATTTTGACTATTACTTATTACGGTTCATGCAATACAGCCCGAAGATAGACGGATGTACGGACTTTATGATGGTTCCGTTGGGCATTCTTTGGGTACAGTACCCTAATAAAATAATGTTATCATTCATACAATGATAGCATGAATGATAAAATATTAAAAAAAAAATTTGAAAGGGATTTAAAAATCAATTTGTGGCCCCCTTCTGCCACAGTGGTCCAATGTAGAGAAGAGGCAAAAAATGTCATTTGATAAGTATATGTAAATATCTACAGCAATAAATAATTTTTAACTTGTAAGTTTTGATAGCAAACGACACCTAACAGCATTTACGTCATGATTCGGCTGATTTAAAAATATACAGGTGTATTTTTGAACCATAGGTCTATAGTTCACGGCCAATACATGAACAATCGTGGGAATTATCACATGACAAATGACGTCATTTATTTTAATGTTATAGGACTGAAAATAACCTCGCTATTTTAAAGTAAAAATAATATGTAATCTCAATGTTACGTGTAAAATAGTGTTTCCTTATAATTTTGTTGACTTATACTTATAATAGGCCCGGACAAGTATTAAGTGGCTAAACGTGGACGTAATTAACATTAACATTTACAATGTGTCGTGGAACCAGAAACAGCAACATCACAAACATAACACCCGAGGCCTGGGGTTTGTTTTTCTTTCTCACTAATTGTGCCTTTGACATCCCATATAGTAATAGGCATGACCTTATGATATTGTAAATAAGACCAATGTCGCCGTAAATTAAGACTGTGGTTCGCTCACTTATCTTTCATAACATAAAGAAATACTTACGTGAAAATTCATGAATGAAAAGCATAGTACCTAGTCGGTCCTTAAGTTCTGTCACAAGGTTTTTGATAGATAAAACTCAGCAATAAACTTTTTCTTATTCGTATTATACATGATTAAAAAGCTTATTTTATACGAATCAAATTGCAATACAATACATTTTGTACGATTATCGCAATATAACAAAAAACCTTATAACTTGAGACAATCGCGAACCCAAAACACGCCGCAACTGACAAAAATACCACTTACCACAAATTTAATAAAAAAACAGTGTTCCAGATAACCAACAAGTTTTTTTTTATTTATTCTGAAACCTCGATTTTAGACCATGCTTAACAACTAGCATTTGATTTTCTGATAGCTTTCAGTTCCAATTGCTCCCAAAGAGAACTTTACGTACTTTTTACGTTTTCAGAAAAACGTTTAAAAATGATCTTGTGGGCAACAAGTACACTACGTAAAATGTGAATATGAAAATTATTTTTACCCAGACTTAGTTATCTTCTAGGGTTCTGACTAAAATCTCACGTAAGTTTGAAAGGTTTTAAGAGTCATGGAAAAAAGATAAAGTGAATCACGTCCGTATTTTTGATTGGGTAAAAAAGTGCGAAATCTCTGAAGAAACTAGCATTTGTGTAATATGGCTTTAAGCATTTAAATCCAATAATCGTTCTAATTTATCAGTATTTAATGAGCTATCAAACCATATATAGTATTAAGTAAAATAAAACTTGGTAATATTTACTATGCGGCAAAATATTTGTGACAGAACTTATGGACCGACTAGGTAGAACTTTCAGTTTGCTTAATCGTGAATTGTACAAAAAAGTTATGTAGAGAAATAAATAAAAGTAGAAAAATATATTCAATGATAAGAACAAACATACAATAGCATAAGTATTAAATGGTAAATAAATCTCAGTCTAAAAGTGTCGATGCGAGTCAGTATTTACTCAACGATGGACAAACAGCCGTTTTTACTGAGTTTTTACCCAACTTCGAGGCTATAAACTTTTACTTTTATAGTAGTCTCATAATTTGATACAATTCTGTGGAGTTCAATAGAATAATTCAATAGAATTATCAATTATTTGAGGGGTTATTGATGCGTTTTATGCTGTCTAGCTCTGACGAACTAAATAAAATAAAGGATTTTTAGAGTAGAGTAATGAATTTCGAGTTCATTTTGCATTCCAAGAATGTGCCACTTATAATTTGCCGCACTAAATTATAGGTATGGATACTTATGTTTTCAGAATGCTATTAAGAATTTAGGGTCAATTTTGCATTTCAATTTGGCGGCGGCGCTAAATTTAGGTTTGGCGATACGGGTTTTTGGAGTAATAGATGGTACTCGTAACGAATTTAATATCCTTATAGCATTTCAAAGTCAAATATTGCATATCGCTTCAGCAGATTAAGCTAACGAAAGAATAAACAGCATTTAACCCTCTACTACTCAACCAATCAAAATTACATATTATTCATGAATTCGGATAGTATTATAAATATAAAAGTAAACGTATTTAAAAAAATATTTGTGAAGCATTTGAAAACGGGAGTATAGCAGCCAGGATTTCAGTAAGTACTTATCACGCACTATCACGCACCGAGAATTTTATATTATTCACTTTACTAAAGATATCTCGATTTTTTAAACAAGTTGCGAAATCTAGTTTGTACTTGACTTGCTTGTACTTGGTTGATAGAATAGAATATAAGTGTAATCTATAATCTACAATGCTTGACAAAGGGATGGGGAAACGGTTTGTTGTCTGTAATTTATCATATGTTACAGAGGGCAGTATTTACTGTTGATTTCGGATAAATATGTACTCAGTAGAATCGGCTATGACAATAAGTTGAATATCTTTTTAACATTTAATTTTATTGCTAAGTAAAGCATCCCAGTGTTGTGTTAACATCTTCCAGCCCCATTCTCAGGCTCGCATCGTCAGCTGAAATGAAGAAGACTTGTCAAGACGAATCTAATAAGCCTATTTAAACTCGATGGGTTTACAAGTAAGCATTCTAAGATTCCATCTCCACCTTTGAGCTCCAATATCAGAATGATGAGATAATTTTTCATTAAATGAACAGGCTTTTTACGACGTATCTAATGAGCCGAATGTTGATGGGTATACAAATAAAAAGCTCAGAATTCCGTATCCCACCTTCCAGGACCATAATCAGGTGATGATGGTGAGTAACATCATCTATTACAATGGACAGGTCTGGTCCCGACGAACCTAACTAGCCCAAACTCAATGGGATTTCTAGAAAGCATACCAGGGTTACCTCTCCCACCTTCGAGATCCAACATAAGACCAGCCCGATGAACTACTTCATGCTGCTAACTGGTTCCACTCATACCTGAGAGGTCGTCAGCAACGCATTAAGCCTGAAGAGACTGAAACTCAATGGTGTGATCTTTCCTCAGGAGTGCCTCAAGGTGGTAATCTCTCTCCTCTTCTATTTTCAGTCTTCATCAACTCTATCTCCGACGTTATCTCTTCTTCGTATCATCTGTACGCAGATGATCTCCAAATTTACTTTTGCCCCTGCGATGTAGCCTCAACCGTGGAGGCACTGAATGCTGACCTCGAGAATGTGAAAGACTCGGCCTTATCATACGGGCTGTTGGTAAACCCGACCAAATCACAAGCCATGCTTTTAGGAACCAGGCACACGCTTTCCTTGATACAAAACAAATTGTCAGTCACCGGCGGGCAGCCGCGCGCGCAGCACGCTGCAAAATGGTGTTCCGCACACCTCCGCGTTCCAAAGATTCTAAAAATAGCGACGACCTAATGTGTTCGCTCAGTGCGCAAGGATTATAATAAATGAACTTTTAACATTTATCTCTGACAAGATTGATACCTTGGCCGAGACCGAGATTGTTCAGATTTGTTTTAGTGCCTTCAGCGCAGATGAAATTAAAGATGGCAGACGAGTCCTTCAATTGTGTCTCGCCCCTCAGAAGAAGACAACCCGAAGGAAAGAAGGCTCCGAAAGAAAGAGTCTACTGGAGATGATCAAGCTTATTAAAGAATGCGAGCCCGACAATTTGCCTACTTTTGTGGTGAAGAATTTAAACAAACTACCCCCGGTTTCTTTTGATCACATTGACGTGACGACCTTTCTGAAGGACATGGCCTTGCTGCGTAAGGAAATTGCTGACCTAAAATCGGGACAGCGGGATGACGGTCTACACCAATCGTCCCCTGACATTGATACCCTGAAAGCCGAGATTGAGGGGATGAAGCTCATGTTACAGGAACTGCACAGCAGGAAATGTCGATGCGAGATGGATCCGCCTCCTATGTCTTATATTGATAAGAATACCAGCAGGCGGACTATGGAGGACTTCACTGGTGGTGAGGGGGAGAGTGCGGTTACCCAGCCTGCTGCGTCACCATCACCACCACCACCACCTGAAGTCAGCACGCAGCGACTGGAGTGCGATGTAGAACCTAAACTAACCAGGAACAAAAGGAAGAAAAACCGAAAACCGAACAATAAGAGTGTTACTCAGAGATTACCCGACTCCCCTGCGACTACGGAGTCTATGTCGAATGTGGATGAAGCCCTCGTTGGGGGGAAACCTGTCATGCTTGCGAAACAAGCTGTAACACAGACATTTGCAGACAAAATGAAAATTACACCTACCAACTCCAGTGAAAAAAAGTAGCTGAGAAACAACAAAATAAAGAGGACGGTTGGATAACAGTTCAAGGAAGGAATAACAAAAAGAGAATTAAAAATAGAAGAGGCACGGGAGAACCTCTCCCACAGTTTAATTTCAAAGCTGCAAAAAGGATGACATCTCTGTACGTATCAAGAGTGTGCCTGGAAGCCAAAATATCTGATATCTCTGGTTTTATTAAGTTTAAAACTGGGCTAGATATCGAAGCAACCAAGATAAATACCTACGATAACGAGTTCAATGCCTTCAAAGTGAGGGTGCCGGTGGCGAATGTTGACACATTCCTCAACCAGCAAGGAGACCACTTCTGGCCTAAAGACATCGTATTTAGAAGATATCTGGACTCCACGCATAAGCCGCAGAAGGGCAAGATGGCTGACAGTTTTATTGTAAATAACAAACAACGCTAATGGATAATACAACCAAAATAAAACTACTCTCCTATAACTGCAAAAATCTGAAAAGATCTACAGATTACATAACCCAGTTGTGCAAGAAACATCAAATAATTGCTCTTCAAGAGACCTGGTTATTTGAGCATGATATCGGCCTTTTAGGCAGTATAAACCCTGACTACGGTTTCCATGGAGTATCGGCGATGGACAGCTCCGTCGGACTTGTTCGCGGTCGGCCTCACGGGGGTGTAGCAATCATATGGGATAAGAAAGTTTTCGCGAATGTGGAGATAATACCGTGTAATAATCGACGTATGGTCGCGATTCGGCTGCAGCTAGGCGATCGTAGTGCGGTAGTGTTTAGTGTTTATATGCCAACGGACTGTGATGACAATCTGCCGGAATTTATATCCTGTATGGCCTCGATGAGTGCAGTAATTGAAAGTGTAGGTACTGAAAGTGTTATTATGCTGGGGGACTTTAATGCCCACCCGGGGACGCTGTTTTGCAACCAACTTCTTGGATATTGCTCGGAGCAGGCATGGCATTGTGCGGACTTGGACATATCGGGTATCGACTCAGGTACTTTTATTTATATTAGTGAGGCGCACGGCACACAGCGGTGGCTTGATCACTTTGTCGTCACAGAATCAGCTGAGAATACAATCAGAAGCGCGCATGTATTGTATCAAGTTAACTGGTCGGATCACTTCCCGTTAGTTATAGAATGTGATTATAATATGATACGACCAAAAGTCACGATTTCTTGTAATGAAAAACCTAAATATATTTGGGGTAAAAGGGAAAATATGCAAATTGACATTTATAAAAAATTATGTGATGATTATTTTTATGATTTAATGACTCGACATTATTTTACATTGAACTGTTCTGTGAATGTTTGTAATATTAAGGATCATAGACCACTTATTGATGACTTCTATAGAGATATTGTTATTTCTTTGCAAACGGCTGCGGAGAAAACTTTTGTTGTTAAAAATACGAAATTTAGGAAGATAGTGGGCTGGAACTATCATATAAAACAATCGCATAGTATGGCGAGAGAAAAGTTTCACGAATGGGTTGCTTTTGGTAGGCCATGCTCGGGATATTACCATGAAGAAATGTGTGCGACGCGTAGGGTTTTCAAAAGTAGTTTAAAGTACATACAGAATAATCAAGAAAAAATTAAAATGGACATTTTGGCACGAAATAAATCTACAGGTAATTTTATTCAATTTTGGAAAGACACAAGCAAACTAAATCATAGAGGTGCCTTACCGGTGAATGTAGAAGGTGAACAAAATTCTAATAATATTGCAAACAATTTTAAAAAACATTTTAATGTTGAAAGAAATAATATCGATGACAGCTCAAAGAATCCAGAGAAAATTGATTGTCATGATCTGGAACCTATAGTAATCACCTCTGAGGAAGTAGGATTGTTACTACGATACTCGAAGAGGGGTAAGTCGCCAGGTCATGACGGTCTCAGCATAGAACACCTTCAGTTTGCAAGTAGGTACATCTGTGACGTTTTGGCGTGTTTTTACAATTTATGTGCGCGGCATTGTTATCTACCGCCCGGTATGATAAAAACACTGGTAGTTCCCATAGTAAAAAATAAAACGGGTGATATCTCGAGCATGGCTAACTATAGACCCATCTCATTAGCTACTATTGTGGCCAAAATATTTGAACGGTTGCTTCAGAGGAGAATGCTACCCCATTTGGATGTCGATGACGCTCAATTTAGTTTTAGACCTCAAGTTTCGACTGATATGGCAATATTTTCTCTTAAACAAGTAGTTAATTATTATAATGATAGGAACACAACATTGTACGCATGTTATCTGGATTTGAGTCGAGCCTTTGACACCATAGATCACTCTTTTCTTTGGCATAAATTGAATAATACTAAAATACAATCTAATGTTATAAATTTAATTAAATATTGGTATACTAATCAATCAAATAATGTACGTTGGAACGGTGTTCTCTCTGACTCTTACCAACTGTCTTGTGGAGTGAGACAGGGAGGCCTGACCTCGCCAGACTTGTTTAACCTTTATGTAAATGATTTGATCGTGGAGCTGAGCAGCACCCGGGTCGGTCTCAAACTTGGTGACCGATACCTAAATAACTTGAATTATGCTGATGATATGGTGCTGCTCAGCCCCTCGATCAAAGGCCTTAGAAAGTTAGTTGAGATATGTGAGAGATATGCTCAGTCACATGGTTTAGTATACAACGCAAAAAAGACCGAAATGATGGTGTTCAGGTCGGGCAAGGGTCCGGTAAATATCCCGCCTGTTTATCTAAAGGGGCAGTGTGTATAGATAGTAAGTGACTTCAAATACCTTGGACATATAATGTCAGATGATAGGAAAGACAACAAAGACATATACAGACAGCGTAGAGCGCTATGCATGGTTGGGAACATGATTGCAAGAAGGTTTTCTAAGTGTTCTCCAGACGTTAAGATATTGTTATTTAAAACATATTGTCAGAGTTTCTACACGTGTCAACTCTGGACCAGATATACGAATAAGTCTCACGATGGGATACGTGTTCAGTACAATAACATCTTCAGGCACCTGATGGGCCTGAAACGTTCGTGCAGCGCTTCAGGGATGTTTACTGAAACTCGCGTGAACATGTTCAATGCTATCATGAGACTGAGAATCGCGTCCTTCATGTCCAGGGTTGACGGGTGTGGAAACTCCATTATCAAGCAACTATATTCCAGGTTTTACTATACAAACATGTACAGGAAATACATGGATATAGCTGCTTCGCCTGTGACGTGCTGATAGAGTGAACAATAATTAATATAAGGTAGATGTAATGTATTGTAATACTTATTGTAATATGGACTTAAGGTCTGCAATAATGATTTATTATTATTATTTATTATTATTATTGTTCCTGTGTTATATAATGGCATCACAATAGAGTTTACAGATCAGGCGAAAAACCTTGGGGTTATTTTTGACAACCTGCTGTCTTGGTCTCCACATGTCAGCGAGGTCAGCAGACGGGTATTTGCGTCTTTTCACTCCCTCAGGCGTTTGCAGGACTTCTTGCCACGGCAGACTAAAATCACCCTTGCTTAGTCCCTTCTTCTGCCGCTAATCGACTACGCCGATGTCTGTTGGGCGAGCGCGAACGAAGATCTACTGAAAAAACTCGAACGACTTCAGAGTCTTGGGATTCGGTTTATCTGTCTTCGGGTTGCGCAAATTCGACCATGTTTCTCAATATCGCAAAGAGTTGGGGTGGCTTCCAATTCTTCGTCGCCGAGACACTCAGCTGTAGCCATATATTCAGACTCCATGCTCGACAATGCCACCGTTCTCTGTTTCCTGCTCTCCCACGAGATAGCAGAACCCGACATTATAAAACAGTAGCCGGTATACGACCTGCGATCTATACTGTTACTTGCTCAATCGGCATCCACATATCCAACAAGTCCATCTGTTACCTTTTCATACTTTATACAAAAATTCTTAGTTTTCTTAAGATACCTAAGTATTCTCTTTACATAATTCCAATGTACATGTATATGACACTTATTAAACTGGCTAAGGAAACTGACACTATAGGATATATCTGGTCTTGTAAGAACAGATAAGAACATCAAGCTTCCAATCAATTGTTGATATGGAATGTCTTTGTCACAGTTCTCAGAATTATTAATATCTAATTTACATTTCATTGGAGTACTAGCAATCTTACAAAATAACATATTGAATTTTTCCAATAACTGGTCTATATACTTTTCCTGGTCCAAAGTAATAACATTCAATACTTTGTCAATTTTTACCCTCATGCCTAAGCATTGTTGAACCTGACCCAGATTTTTAATCTTAAATTTAGAACTCAATACAGAAATTAAGTTATCCGTCTCCATTTGATTATTGGAATATACATAGAAGTCATCAACATACAAGGCGATAACAACTTTTACCTCATCACTCATTTTGGTAAAAAAACACATGGCTCTATGAGACTCTTTTTAAACCCTAGCATTTAAACATTGTTCTACTCTCTCACCAGTTTAAACATTGTTCTACTCTCTCATACCATGATCGAGACGATTGCTTTAAACCATATATAGCTTTGTTTAATTTAACAATCACTTTCTTCTCATTTTTATCACCACAAATAACTGGTTGAATCATATAAATATCCTCTTTCAGAAAACCATTTAAAAATGCTGTTTTGACATCCAAGTGCCGTGACATCTAAATTTAATTTAACAGACAGTGCAAACAATAGTTTCAAAGTAGAATGTCTCACAACCGGTGAGAAAGTCTCTTCATAGTCAATACCGGGCTTCTGGGTAAAACCCTTTGCCACTAAACGTGCTCTGAAACGTACACAGTCATCACTATTTACTTTCCTTTTAAATACCCACTTGCATTGCACTAAGGTTTTATTAGAAGGTAATTTACTCACAGGAACCCACGCATCATTCTTCAAAAACCTGAAGCTCGTCTTTCTTTGCCTCCATCCACTTGTCTCTATCTGGGCTATCCAGGGCTTCTTGGACACTGATTGGATCATTAGTGACATTTGGACATGACATTGTACATAGATTTGAAAATCCGTAACGCTCTGGCTGCTTCTTTATTCGCTTTGTATTTTCTGTAGGTTGTTCTGGTTCCTCTTCTGATTCTTGTATTTTTTCATCGTCACCGTCTAAATATTATGAATCACTAGACTGATCAATTACTTCCAACTTAACCACAGATTCCTCTACTGACTCCCCAACTGAATCTGTGTTCTCTACACTAATGGTGACTGTCTCTTGTTTCTTTGTCTTCTCTTGTATTACCACATCTCTACTGGTTGTGACCTTGTTTTTAACTGGATCATAAATTCTGTAACCTTTTATGTTCTCACAATAGCCAACCAATATGTGTTTCTTTGACTTTCTGTCCCATTTAGTCCTTTTTTCCTTTGGTACATGTACCATCACTGGACTTCCAAATATGCGTAAATGCTGCAAGTTCGGCTTTCTGCCTGTCCATGCTTTATATGGAGTCTTGTCAATTCCTGAAGCTACCGATCTGTTTTTTTAATTAGACAGCTGTGTTAGCAGCTTCTGCCCAAAACTTCTTTTCCAAATCAGCTTCGAAAAGTAAGCATCTCGCTCTCTCCACTATGGCACGGTTGGATCTTTCGCTTAGCCCGTTCTGTTCTGGTGTGTACGGGTTTGTTTTTTGATGTGTTATTCCTTCTTTCTTCAAGAAATCTTCAAAATTATTACTGCAGTACTCAGAGCCATTGTCAGTTCTTAATATTTTGATTTTCTTATTCTGAAGATTCTCTGCCATTGACTTGAACTCCTTGAAACAGTTTAATGCTTCAGTCTTGGCTTTCAGGAAGTAAATAAAAGTCATCCTGCTATAATCATCAATGAATGACAGGAAATAGCGTGCCCCTCCTATGGAATTGCTCTCCATGGGGCCGCAAATGTCTGAATGTACAATTTGAAATATTTCTGTTGCACGGGATCCTGTTGTAAACGGCAACCTGGACTGCTTTCCTTCACAACATATCTCACAGCTTGACTTACTTGTTGTAAATGTTTCTGGATAATTCAGTCCATCCACTAGACCGCAACGCTTCATTTTGTTCATATCATTGCTATTTATATGGCCTAACCGCCTGTGCCATGTTTCTCCATTTGGTACCGTCATCAAACATTTCTCAGTTTGTAACTTCACTTTGTATACACCACCAATTAATTCTGCTTCTGCTACCAAATCGCCTGACTTATTTCTCACTAGGCACCCAGAGGGCTCGAAAACGACACTGTTTCCATTCTTTATCAATTCGCTGACTGATAACAAGTTGGTCGTAAGACTTGGGACGCACAACACATTCTTTACAGTTATGTCGTAATTGTGACTTGTAGTTATTTCTACGTCCCCTGAGCATAAAACCGGCACCTTAGTTTTATTTGCGACGACTATTTCTGGTAAAGTCGGTGAGTAACTTGGATTTTTCATCCAACATTCATTCGCAGTCATGTGCATACTTGCGCCCGAATCAATGTAAAAATCACTTTTTCCGAACTCGCCACTGAGAAAAACTACACTGAAAGCGTTGCTTTGCTTCCTTTTCTCTGCTTTCTCGTTCAAAAGTGGACATTTGTTTCGAAAATGGCCAATTTCTTTGCACCGATAACAAGTTATTGTCTTCGTTTTGTTTACGTTTGAGTTTGACATATTCGAACCATGGACTGTAGAAGCCTGTCCGCCGCCATGTTTGCTAGTGCTGCCACCTGTAGCGATTCTTCGTTTCTGTCAACTTCCAGCTACCAAGGCCGAGTTGCATTCAGTTTTACCATCAACTGATTCCATATCAAGTAATTTAGTCCTGATAGAATCGGCAGTAATCTGGATGCCGGAGTGCTCGATAGCTATTATCATTGGCATAAACCGCTCTGGTAAACCGGCTAACAACAATGAACCGATCCATTCATCGTTAATCCCAAACCCTGTCCCGCTGAGTCGTTGAGATGTTTCTACTATTTGCGTCACATAATTCGTCATATTTTCACAGTTTTCCAACCTTATAGAAATCGGATGACGAAGCAAAGTAATCCTCCGCGAAAATCCTGAATCGTCGAACAAAGCACTCAGTTTTGTCCACAATTGCTTCGTGGTCTTTGTCTCCTTTATGTGCACAAATAACGAGGAATCTATAGTCAAAACCAACTTAGCTCGTGCTTTTAGATCTGCTTGTTTTGCTGTAGCTTCTTGACCTTCTTGCTTTAGGTAAATGTCGGCGCCTTCCAGCACCAACAAGTTTTCCACCGCAAACGCCCAATCGTCGAAGTTTTCACGTCCCTTCAGCTTTGGCACGTTAGCAAGATAGCTGGAGCTCATTTTCTAGCTTGCACAACACAAAACAACTGACAATAACTTTATTAACTGCGAATATTAGCTGAGCTCATAACTTAATAAAACGCGCTAGTTGAGAGTTGACAACGAACAACTTTATTCAAAAGTGCAACGTGTAAACCATAGACATACAACTATTTATTTGATGTTACCATGTATAATTAATACATTTCAACAATTCTCTCTTATCTTTTCAATATATTGAAAAACCCGCGCTACCCCAGCTACCTTCGAGACCGCTTTGAGTATCTCTTTTCAGGAGATCGGCACCGGAGATCTCACACGGTCTCACTCTTAGCCACTCCAAGGCATAACACCTCGGCATATGAGCACTCATTCAGGCTGCAGCCGGTTCGACTGTGGAACGCACTACCTTGCACTACAAGAGACAGTCCTACTATTGTCTCTTTCAAAAACCGGGTAAAAGAGCACTTCCTATCTCTTTCGTGAAAGTTATAGTATCATTATAATATATAAACTATATTTGCAGGTATATGTATGTATTGTATTTAGTAGTCTGGTATATAAGTATTTTATTTTTCGTATTTTATATTATATGTATTTTAGTGTAAATGACGTTGAGGTTTATATGAGCATTTCCAACTAAGACAACATTTAAATAATTTATTATTCTGCTCCTAACACCTTAAATGTTAACATTTCAGCTATTTGTTGATAAAGTATTTTTAAAAAATTTTAGAAACAGTAAGTATACATCTAAGTATAAATTAGATATTAGATATTGTACACTGCCTTCCCTTTCATGATACATTTCACTTTCATGCCTTGGTTTGCTGGAAGAAATCTCTTTTTAGAGATAAGCTCGCCTTTGTACATATCATTACTCCTAATGTAACCTTTTAAATTGAATATGTGTGTGCAATAAAGAATTATGAAATAATTATGAATACTAAAACATTCATGATGATGGTAAAACTTAAAGTGGGCCTAATTTATATTATAACATAGAGACAAATATACTTACTATAATTAGTTATTAAGTTACAGCTAGACCCTACAAAAAAAACAATAACCCCCCCAAATACTTGATAATTCAATAAATCGTCAGTATTATATAAAACCATGAAACATACCACGTTTCATGATGTTGGAAAAGTGTGGCCAAATTTATATTCTGATATTATATACCATAGAGACAAACTTACTTAATTAGTTATAGATAGTTAGTTAGAGCTAGACCCTACAAAAAGTACAATAACTCCCTAAGTACTTGATAATTCAATAAATCCACAATCTAACCATGAGACCAACTAAAGTAAAAAGTGTATAGCCTCGATTTTGGTTAATCCCAGTAAGAATGATAAATACGATTAATCGAACTTGCCATTGTCAAATCGTTTAGATTACTTAATTGAAAAAATAATGAAGACCTGTGGGATATTTCAAGCAAAGTTATTCTAGTTCTATAAATAGCTTATTTATTCAATAAATTAGTTGACGATGGAGCTGTCCCAGACCTCATGAAACACAGTAAACTGATACCCCTGTCCAAATCAGGAGACAAGGGTGATCCTTCAAATTTTAGACCAATCTTTGAAAAGATCTTAATCAAATGCTTTCACACTTCAACCGTATAAAACAACTCCAAGCCAAACTTATTAAAGATTATCTTAATAATCCTCGTTTCTACGTCTCAAAGAGCGAAGAAAACAGGTCCCACAGTCGTACTTTCCTAGCCGGAATTCCACAAGGCTCTATTCTCGGACCTTGCCTATTCATGCTATATCTCAATGATATCCTGGTTCAAACAACAACAAGTCTAGTTTGTTTCGCCGACAACACCGCGTAACTTACGTCTTCTTTAGATATATATTAAATAATAAGTCGCCTCCAATTATCATTTGAACCGTTACAGACATACTTAACTAAATGGAAGCTCAAACTTAATGACCCCAAAACTGGAGCGATAATAATATTTACCAAAAAACGCAGAGTACAATCGAGTCCAATGAGGTAAAAATTCATAAAACCGCGTGGAATATATAGTTTAGTAAAATATCTCGGTGTCACCCTAGATAGCAAAATTAACTGGATGCAACATACTACCCTACTAAGCATCAAAGGACTAAAAGCCCTTGGTGCCCTGAGTCCGGTCTTAAACAGACAGAGTAACCTCATTCCTAAAACAAATTATACCGCCTTATTCAGAAACGCCTAATAAGCCTATTTTAACTACAATAATAATAATAATCATTATTTCAGGCATACAAAAAAAAACATATCTATAAATACCTTCCAACTATAATATTTTTATATTACATAATGTAATATAAAAACACACTTAATATAATCTAACCTAGCTAGGGATTTTCTTCTTCATTCTCGTTTCCCTGTAGCGTCGGTAAACGATGCCCTCCGGCCAGTAATCTTTGGCCAGCAACATTGCCTTGAGGTCCGCCGGCACACGAAGTTTGAAGGAAAGGAACTCCTTGGGTCTCTCTGACTCCAAAACTTCGATCTGTACATTCGCCTCTTTTATACCCGACGGCGGATTTTTCTTCAGCTTTTCCAGGATATGACGTTCAACGTCCTGGCAGGTCATTTTCACGTCAATCCTGGAAATGTAAAACTTAACGGTGGGAGCGGCAGCTTTCAGGCTGCTCTCACCGGGGGGGGCGGTGCCTCGCTGATTGTGGCTGCGTCTGGAGCGGCGCTTCCTGTTTTGGACCAAGATAAAGCCTTCCCCTTCAACTGTCGCGTTCGGCGGGCCACGGGCGGGCCTAGCCGGTGTCGCGCGCGGCTGCAGCCTGCAGCTTCTGTTGTTCGGCGGCGGGCGGATAATGCCGTTGTAATTCATTTGTCTTTGTCTGTCACTTTGAAATTTGTGTTTGTGAGAAAAGGACAAAGCACATTTATGAATAAAGAGGTTAGTATTTACTCCACACTTGTAAAACATATGCCGCGACTGTGTGGAATACTACTTGCAAATCGAACTACCAAAAACTACAAGATGTCCAAAATCAGGCCCTTAAATCATCATTCCATACACCATTTTACACGAACCTACAAAAATTATATGATAAAATATCATTTCCCACTTTATCCGAATTTATTTTAAAAGCGACCCGTAAATTTTATCACCATACTTATCTTAACAACCCTAATAGCCAGGTCTCATCAATTGGCAGAACTCGTTAAACCAACTTACCTTTCAACGATAAGAATAAAGCTTACCGCCTGGCCCATCACTTAATCTTAGCCGACGAGTCGAGTGACTCATGTCGTCAGACAGGTACGGATGGTAGGTAGGTATCTTGCTCGACTTCAACGCGGAAGCACAACGCATCTTATTTAAGCACAGTAGATTCATAATTCATAATTTCTTTATTGCACACAAATCATACAAAAAACAAGAGTTACATAAAAAAAAGTGTACAAAGGCGAGCTTATCTCTAATAAGAGATCTCTTCCAGCAAACCAGGCAAACAAGGGAAAAGTTGATGGTTGAGCAGGGGTAGACCTATGTGTACAATATATAAAATAATAAATAAAATAAATTAAATAATAACTATAATAATATACTAAATACTTATTATATACTACAAATACTATTTTATACACTATACTAATACATACTTACATGCATACTACCTATAACTCTAAAGGGTGAGGTAATGTTTCTTCACACGACTTTTAAAGATATTCAGATTAGGACTGTCCCTGATGGTGCAGGGGAGTGCATTCCACAACCGAATGGCCCGGGCTCTAAACCCGTTCTCATAGTAAGCGGTGTTATGCTGTGGAGTTGTGAGCATTAAATCGTGAGTTCTCCGAGGTCTGCTGGAAGAAAGAAATTGAAAACTGTCTCGTAAGAAAGTTGGGTAGCGTGGATTACGTAAAATGTTGTAGAGGAAATTGAGGATGTGTGAATCCCGACGAAGACGAATCGGCAGCCATTTCAACTCCCTGCGATGTTGTGACACATGGTCGTATTTGCGCAGCCCGAAGATAAACCGAATCCCGAGATTTTGAAGTCGTTCGAGTTTGTTCAGTAGTTCTTCGTTAGCACTGACCCAGCAGACATCAGCGTAATCGATGAGGGTTAGAATGAGAGATGGAGCAAGAGTGATTTTGGTATGTCGAGGCAAAAAGTACTGAAGTCTCCTAAGAAAGTGAGAGGTAGAAAGTACTCGGCGACTTACCTCATTGACATGCGATGACCAGGACAACTGGTTGTCGAAGATTAGACCCAGGTTTTTAACTTTATCGCTATATACGATTGTGGTACCATTAAAAGTGACAGATGGAATGGGATGTTGCTGCAACAAGTTAAGAGAATGTCTAGTACCTATTATCATGGCCTGGGACTTGCTCGGGTTGACCAGGAGTCCGAAGGATGAAGCTAAACTTCTTATTCCCTCAAGATCAGCGTTGAGTGCCTCCACAGCAGAGTGTGCATCGTTGAGAGAGAAGTGGCGATAAATCTGGAGATCATCAGCGTAAAGATGGTATGAGGAGGACAGGACGTCCGAGATGGTGTTGATAAAGATCGAGAATAGAAGAGGAGAAAGAATACCACCTTGAGGGACGCCTGTAGAGAGGTCACACCATTCAGTGGATATCTCTTCCGACCTGATACGCTGTTGCCGATCCCTCAAATAAGAGTCGAACCAGCTAGCAGAGAAGGAGGAGACGTTCAGAGATATGAGAAGCACAACGAGAATGTCAAAATCTACGCAGTTGAAGGCACTACTCAAGTCAAGTCAAGTAAAGCAAGCACGGAAAGCTGTTTGCAGTCCATGGCTACCTGGATATCATCTGTGACTTTCATGAGAGCCGTGACGGTGCTTGACCCGGTCTGAATCCTGACTGGTACATGTTCAGCAGATTGTTTGAGAGAAGGTAAGAAGAGAGCTGGGTATGGACAATGGATTCAAGGACTTTGGAGAGGATGGGTAGGATTGAAATAGGTCGATACTCTTTAAAAGAGGTGGGACTGGAAGTTTTAGGGAGCGGGATGACTAATGCTTTTTTCCACATGGTGGGGAAGATGCCATTCGATAGGGAAAAATTTATAACATGTGTAATAGCTGGCAGTAGTTCATCCAGGATTGTTAAAAGCATTTTAAGGCAGATTTTATCATCACCTACGGCTTTCGAGCTCACTGCTAGTACCGCCTTCTTGACCGCATAGATTCCAACATTGCTCAAGTTGAATGGTGTGGTGTCGGGTAAGGACTTAGAGCGCAGGCTCTGAAGAGTGGCTTGTTTGACAATGGGATCCATCACAACAGGTGGGGCAGAAAGGAACTGGTTGAGACCGTTGAGATCTACATTACCAGCATGAAAGTCCTGAGTCTTACCTATGCCAAGTGTTTTTAGAAACTTCCACACCTGAGCTGGTGTGTAACTTTCAATACTCTCGTGGATGTGCCGACGTTTAGCATCACGACAGAGACGGTTGCAGCGGTTGCGAAGACATTTGTAAGAAAGAAAATTGTCATCTGTCGGATTCTTATGGTATTTACACTTGGCTCTATTCCTCTTGGCCATTAGACGCTTAATAGTATCTGTTAGCCAAGGGGCGGGTAGGTGTTTCACTCTCACTTTTTTTATAGGTGCATGCTTGTCGTAGATACCTAGGACTATGATATTGAACTTGTTGATTTTCTCGTCCATGGTCTCGCTGGATATTACAGGGGACCAGTCGATCGACAAGGCATCCGACCTAAGAGACTCTAGGTTAATATCCCTAAAGTTACGAATATTAAGAAATTTTGCCCTGCTCTTGAGAGGCCTGATCTTATACGAAAGATAGATAAGGTCGTGAAACGAGAAAGGAGAGTTGAGTTGACCATGTACAGCGACCTTATCCAAGTAAGAGACGATCATAATATCGAGGAGAGAGGGAGAGCAGTGAGGTTGGAAATGCGTGGCATCAAGAGGCAGAATATGCAGATTGAAAGAGTTGACTATAAACTTGAGTTTGGTAGAACGGGAGTCGTTTTTGAGGAGACAGGTGTTGAAATCACCTAGAATGAGGGTATCGTTATACAGAGGTGAGAGTTCATTAAGGAGGGATTCTAATGTGTCGAAGTAGTCGATGCGAAGAGAGGGGCTATAAAGAACACCGAGGAGGACCTTACTATGGTGAAGAGTTATTTCGAGAAAGAGATGTTCAGCAGACTCGGAGTACTGGCTAGGGGACGCGCTGATAATCAAAATCATATAGCTATCATCTCAACAATTTCCTAGCTAAATTATTTTGTCATCTCGGAGTACTTATAATTACACGCACTGTTCATTTTTCCAGACACTACACTTTCTTACAACATTTCGAGCCGCTTGCTTCTACAATAACCAAAATAATATTTGCCTATTTACTGGAGTCCCGGCTCGAATTATAATTATTGTACTAGTATGTTAGTCCTATCATTGACGTATTTGAGAAAGTGTAGTCTATTCTCTCTTTTTACTCATTTATAAAAGGGAAGTTGGAGGTAGTTGGATCACAACTCGAACATGCTTTGAAACCCATACGTTTACAAAACAAGCATTTAATTAGTTAGGTTATATGTTTAAGATATTTATTTCTCAAAAGAATACAATATTCGCTTACTTAATTGAGAAACAACACAAATAAATAATTTTAATTACACAAATATATTTCTTACATCGAGCTAGACATTAAAGTGGATTAGTCCTTGAAAAATGTAAATATTTATGCTATGACTTTGAGATGTATGAGATTTAAAAGTTTTTTATGAATTGGTAGTGGTAGTATCTCGCCTCTTTTATAGCTTTAGGGAGTTTGTTGTACAGTTGCGCCCCCTGTGCTATTGTGTTGTTTTTACCGTAGTTTGTCCTGTGGTGTAGTATAACAATGTTATTTGCTTGTCTAGTCAAACGACTTCGTCGATCTATATTTTTGTGAAAGTAATTTGGGTATGAATGTCTTTTGTAAGGATTTTTCGTATAAGTATGCATGTGTTATATTTGTATGTTTGGGATATGTTTAATAACTTTGTATCTGTATAGATTTTAGACGTACTTGTTAAGAAATCGTAGCCAAAGAGAGTTTTAATGACTTAATGTGCTCCTTACTGAAGAATGAGATAATTAATGTGCTCCTTACTTTCCTCTCGGCCACTGGTGGTCTCCTGGCCACATGCCCACCCCCGCCCTGTTTTGCTTGCATCAGAAACAACTCCACATAATAGTTATAATCTCTTATACGTTTAACAACTCCGTCGATATTATTTAACCATTGTAAATGTGATGGCAAAGTGAAATGAGAATTGTATTCATCAGATTACAAGATAAATGTTTAACCTGCTGAAATAACTTATTATAAAGTATTCGACGGCAGGGCAAGCAGGTGTAAGAAAGGCTTAAAGTCGCGCGAAACTGAGAGTTGTACAACGCTTGAGTTATTAAAAATGTATCAGTTCTGATTTGATCAAATTTTGTTTTTTGTCCGGTAGACTTATGTGCAAATTTTTGGAACAAATTATCAAACCGAGGTATCTACAAGTGGTTTGTGAGTTGATTAATTCCACGCCTCAACCGAACGGGCGTGGAATCTTGGTAGGGTTGGTTTTCACCAGGAGTACTGACCTTTGACGCCGTGGACCGGAATTCGAAAGCTCAATTCGAGGCAGGAACACGGGATAAGGAGCAAAAGGGGGGTGAGGGGAGAGGAGTCGAATCTTACTCTCGTCGTAGCCCGATGCTGTCGCCGTCGCTGCCGAACGCGACGAATTGGGGACCGAACCACTTCAACCTTTCACAACACGAAGCACTCACTCCGCTGACGTGAATCTACTTATATCCCGACGATTGTTCCGTGATGATTATTACAAATTAACACTCCGACCAGGCCCGACACCTGTGTTAGACAATTATTACTACTAAAATACAGCCAAGGCCCGAACGCCATGTGCCGACATTTTTTCCATGTCAAAAACATTTCATTTTTACATGTAACCTCTAACTCGTCATCTCGTTTCTATACAAGTGACAGCTGCTAGTTCCGTTTCCGATCACTCGCGGTCCGAGTCGCGCAACAAAAAGAGGTGCGTTCCGAAGCATAAATATTAAACAGTCACCCGCCCGGACAGGCCCGAACCTGTCCCTAATCAATAGGAAGGCGAGAAAGTGTTGCGACCGCTCTCTTGAGGACCGAGTCCCCCACCTTGACTTCTGCTGATCGAGGCGTGCCATCCCGACCCGTATACAATTTGACGATCCGTCCTCGTCTCCATCTCAATGATGGCAGGTTCGCTTCCTTAATCAGCACCAAATCACCGACTTGAGGGGGGCTCGTCCGGTCAGTCCACTTAAGGCGCTGCTGCAAGATGTGCAAGTACTCAAGGGACCACCGTTTCCAAAAATCTTGAGCCATCTGCTGCAACATCTGCCACCTAGTTAACCGACTTAACTTAACATCACCGAATGGGTATTCTGGCAGGGCGTTAAGGGGCTGACCTATCAGGAAGTGACCCGGCATCAACGCTTCCAAATCATTTGGATCCGAACTGAGCGGGCACAACGGACGCGAGTTCAGTGTCATCTCAATTTTACAGAACAGCGTCGCAAGCTCTTCAAAGTGTAGAGAGGTCTCACCGATGATCCTCGTCAGGTGCGACTTAGCCGATTTAACCGCAGCCTCAAAAATTCCTCCCCGAGGCATCGCAAAACCCATGCAGGGTGGCGGTGTATCGTTTGGTGGGGACCAACCTCCGTGGCAGTGAAATCCGATTGATGCCAGGGAGGGTCCAAAAGAACGAGTCCCACTCTGAGCTCAATGACCCGCCGATTGGGTCGTCCCATTTCAGCTCAGCAGACCACAATTGCTGCATAAAACACTTGAGCTGAAATGTTAACGGGGTGATCCACCCGTTTGGATCAAATGTCCTAGCAACCGTTGAAAGGACGTTCCGTTTCGTCCAGACCTTCGGGGAGTCCAACTCGATCCGATACGAAAACATGTCTGACACCGGCTGGTACTGCACGCCTAATACCGACAACATATTTGGATTTTCCAAATTTTCAAAAAGTGGGGATCCTGCTGGTAGTCATCCGGAAGACCAGACAGTAACTCTGGAGAGTTCAACATCCATTTCCGGAGCTCGTTACCTCCACCCCGTAAGAGCTCAACTAGTTCGTCCCGACGAGCGAGCGCCTCCTCTACGGAATCTGCACCGGTACAGATATCGTCCACGTAGAGATCCTGCTCCAGGATTGCTGCTCCTCTAGGGAAATTTAACCGTTCTCGATCCGCTAACTCCCGCAGAGTGCGAATCGCCAAATAAGGACTAGACCGTAGCCCGTACGTGTTGGTGTTCAGCTCGTACACCATGATGGGCTGATCTGGGCTCTCTCGCCACAGTATCAGCTGATACCGTCTATCGTCAGGGTGAATGACCGTCTGCCTAAACATCATCCGGATGTCAGCTACAAACACAACATTGTGTCGACGGAACCGTGTGATAACATCCGCGATGTTATGGTTAAACTTCGGCCCTGAATGCAAACACTGGTTCAGGTTCATGCCGTTAGATGTTGATGCCGATTCATCGAACACTACCCGTATTTTGCCCTCCGGGGTCCTCAAGACCACGTGATGAGGCAGGAAGCAGTGGTCTTCACGCTTCCAGTCGATACCCGAAACCGACATGTGGCCGAGCGACTCGTATTCCAGCATGAAGTCGACGTACTTCTGCTGGGAAATCCCGTCACGCTTCATGCGTCGTTCCATCGACAGAAGCCGCGTCTCGGCTGCATGATGTGAACTGCCCAGCGGTAGGCGATCACTCCGGAATGGACGACGTGTGAGAAATCGACCTGACCGAAGGCGACCAGTATTGTTCCGATAAAACTGTTCACACTCTTCTTCAACCGGGTCCAACCGGCGGACCGTAGGTGGTTCCTCCACCTACCAAAACTTCTGTATCACCTCCGAGAGTACAGAACCGAATAAGGGACTACGAGTCGCTAGGCGTGGGGCAGCCGGCATGACCGGACCCATTACCGCATGGCCCAGTCTGGTGTTGACCGAAACCACACCAGTCGCCTGCAACACGTGGACACCTGGCACTAACAGGTATCCCAAGGCATCGACACCCAATAAAATGTCTACTGGGCCCGGAATATCGAACTCCGGGTCAGCCAGTGACAACCCAGCGACCAACTGTCGCACCGAGGGCGACAATCGTACGTAAGGGTGTGAGCCTATCACATTAGGCATGACTAATGCCGTGACCGTCAGATTCACCGATGAATCCACCCGTGACGAGAGAGTAATCCGACATACTCCCTTAACGGAATCGACTTCCGTGTTCCCAATTCCCCGAATGGAATGTGGATACTCCCTTACCGAAATGCCCAACCGTCTTACAAGGTTGCACGAGACTAAGCACCCCTGGGCCCCCAAATCCAATAGTGCTCGTGCCACACAAGATTTGCCGTCCGAACTCCACGCTATCACAGAGGCGGTGGGGAGCATGACCGTCTGTGGAGTGACGCCACCCTGTTAGTGGGCGGCGTGTCCCTAGCGGGAACCTCCGCGGGATCCGAACCCGCTCAGACCTCCGTCGGCCTTGGAGTAACTCGGCTGCTGATATGCAACCGGCATATCAGACCGTGTGTGCATCAAGGGTCCCAACCTGTATAATAGGCCCCTCGCTGTCCTGGTATCCGATCATATCGGACGGTGTACGGTGTGCCCGGTGCGCACCGTGGATGAATGGGGGAGAGCGGGTCCAACCTGGGGCGCTCTGGGAATGGGGGCGACATCCGACTATTCGCCTCCCAGAGCGACGGGCAGGGTGGCGCAGAAGGTGGTGGGCTCCCAGCCTTCGCGCCACTCATAGGTGCCATCTGACACCCGCCCGTAACACGCGGTGAGCCAGCGGCCCGAAGTCCTCGCTGACCGTGGACAGCGGCGACCGAAACCCGGCTGTCCCGCATGTTACCCCCCGCGCTGCCCCCTTCCCCTCGAGGGGGTTCCCGTCCGCGGGTATCCCAGTCACCCCGCTGGTGACTCCCGTTGCCCGGAGGGGGACTGGGTCCGGCCCTGGTTGGGCCCTGTGGCCGACCAACCTGAGTCCGGCCCTGGTAAACGTCCGAAGGGCCTGACCGATTCAGGCACAACACTATGTGGTGCTTGTCACCACAGCTCTCACAGGGGAACGCGCGCGAGCACTCGCTCAGCGTGTGCGGCCCCAAACAACCGAAACACAATCGGTGGCGGAAGACAATCTTCCTGCGGGCAGCTACCCTGAGCGCCTTAAATTTGGCGCAACTGGTCACGTCATGACCGGCACTGTCGCAGTGCACACAGCCGTCACCCGACGGCGCGGCATTCAAAACGCCAAATTGTTTCGACCTCCCTCCCCCCCGTGGGGGCGGGGGGCGCGGCCCCTCCCGCATCCGCGCGGGTTGGCGCTGCACACTGGCCTCCGTGTCCAGTGTGTCACATCGCCTACATTCACCCTCCAAAAAATCCGTCAATTGGACGAGCGTGGGCAGTTCCGTGCTACTGCCCCCATGCAGCTGTTCAAACCGACTTTGACCATAATAAACCATATACAAAACAATGTATGACCATTGGTCTACCGGAAGACCAAGGTTCTGAAGGGCCTTAGTGGCCACCAGCACAGGGTTGAGCACCTGTACTCGGATGTCAACATCCCGGGTTACTTTAGGGATGCTAAACAGCTTCCCCAGCTGCGCATCAACCAACCGCCGTTTGTGTTGGTAGCGGTCAAACAATATGGACCTGGCTATCTCATTATTGCCCGCCGTGACCGTTAGGTGACCGACCAACTCCTTCGGTTCACCCCGCAGAGCCATCAATAGTTGGGCCAACTTGTAGGCATTGTCCAGGTCGTCCCGACCGTGGACCAAACTATCAAATAAATTAATGAATGCCGGCCACTCATCAATTGCCCCACTGAAGGCCGGAATCTCCAGGTGTGGCAGCCGTCCAACAACACCCTTCGGGGGTGGGTCTCCGTTACCCTTCCCACGGTCATTCCTTCGCGACCGCTTAATTTTCTCCGCGCGACGCTCGATGTCGCCCAAGCATTCCATCGCTTGGTCAGCATCCGCGCAGAGCTGTTTCACTGCAGCCACCGAGGCTTCATCCGTAAGCCCGAGAGCTTCAGCCTCCGCAGCCAGCCGACACACCTTCCCGACGCGTGTCATTGCGTCCTCCACACGCTTGAGCAGGACATCGTCCATGTCAGGTCGCTCCACATACTTATGAGTATGGGCGAGCCATCTCATTTCCTCCCGGACACCATGTCGCAGTACCGTCAAGGGCGAAGGTGCCATGTTGACCGATTTAATAGATTCTGGTCTTATACACTCACTACACTAAATCAATTAGAGAATGCCACCATTAGGCACAATAAAAAATAACACACAAAAATTTATTATAAGAAAAAGGCTATTTTTAATATAATGAAGGTAGCTGTGAACCTTCTAGAAGTGGCCCCTCCGATATGACCCACACTTCCACTGAGGTCAGCAAAATCAGCTTAATACCCCTTAAATAGCCTGACCCTGCTCTGTAATCCGAAATAACACTGCAATGCTATGGAACCCGACTGCAATACTAAAGTCCGACCGAATGACTGTTTCTTATGCACACCGAGTAGTTTCCGACTACAAATTTATAATAATTGTTAACTAAATCGTCAATTATACGTTCACTAACCGAAAATGAACCTAAATTGTGGTATACCGACCACACGACTCACTCACAAAATGGTTGCCAACCAATCTGAGGTATCCACCCTCTCCCAGCTACAATGTGGTAAAAAAACAACCCTACAACCGTCCGTGAATCGATTTCCCACTAGGAAACCGCGCCTGCTACCAAGATGATTAATTCCACGCCTCAACCGAATGGGCGTGGATCCTTGGTAGGGTTGGTTTTCACCAGGAGTACAGACCTTTGACGCCGTGGACCGGAATTCGAAAGCTCAATTCGAGGCAGGAACACGGGATAAGGAGCACAAGGGGGGTGAGGGGAGAGGAGTCGAATCTTACTCTCGTCGTAGCCCGATGCTGTCGCCGTCGCTGCCGAACGCGACGAATTGGGGACCGAACCACTTCAACCTTTCACAACACGAAGCACTCACTCCGCTGACGTGAATCTACTTATTTCCCGACGATTGTTCCGTGATGATTATTACAAATTAACACTCCGACCAAGCCCGACACCTGTGTTAGACAATTATTACTACTAAAATACAGCCAAGGCCCGAACGCCATGTGCCGACATTTTTTCCATGTCAAAAAAAAGTAACCTCTAACTCGTCATCTCGTTTCTATACAAGTGACAGCTGCTAGTTCCGTTTCCGATCACTCGCGGTCCGAGTCGCGCAACAAAAAGAGGTGCGTTCCGAAGCATAAATATTAAACAGTGAGTTGTCTTATATTAGTTTATAGTAAACCCTAATTAATTGAACACCTGCGTTGTCTGTGAAAGATTAATTTGGCAGTTTTCGTAAGTCTTACCTAAACAACATATATCGTCGAGATAAATAGTTGACAGACAACCTCACGAGCGTATCAAACACATGACCGATTTGACAAATTTTGTAAAAACAAATGGTGCCGTATTAAATTTTAAATAAATTAAATCGGAGGACGTTAAATTCATAAAGCTTGTGTTTTTATTCGAAAAAATAATATTTTCGGTCTTATTTTAGAAAAGGTACGAGAAAATATGCCTCTTTTAAATCCTAAGAAGTCATATAGAAACCCGAATAAATCAACTTGATGGAATTCTAGAACAACTGATTCTACTGAATTCCAATTAGACATTCCAATATTCACACGGAGAATATCTCCGTGTGACTATGGGAATGTCTTCTCAGATACTTTCTTTCCTGCAACTGTACTCTGCCTGAATTATATACCAAGATTCTTCTGAGTATCTCTGTACTAGGTACCCATATAAATAATGTTTCTTTAAATTACCTATATATTTACCTATTATTTACTTTGATTTCATATGGATATGATTATTTTGACTAGAGAAATGGGTTCGAATCCCTGTCTTTAAAACAGTTCCTAATTCGGAAACGATATGGTTTTGTTTTGTTTTGATTGGCAGTAATACTGTTGCGTCGTAATTTTACTTAATGGTTTACTTCACTAAATAAAGCTAAAAGTTTACCCGCCAAAAGTAAACGAGACGTCACAGAGACGTAATGGGATAAATATCTTTGCCTACCACAAAAAAGTAGCAGCCAAGTCAACCAAAGAGTGCCAAATATCTGAGTGAAGTTAACTGTCAAACAAACATCATGTCACTCACGTCAGTACTAACCTGACTATGATTTAAAAAATCTAATTGTTTTTCATAATTGGAAGCAAAGAGTGTTTCGTCCTATCCAGTGAACGATCGTTCACTGGTCCTATCATGTTTAAACAGGAGTGATTACCCGAATTTGTTATTCGTACCAATTTTATAACGTCTGCGAGAAGAATGCTGTCTTCAAGTGAACGCAGAATATTTCAAGAATTATTCGCAGTTTTGTTTGGGCTACTTGGATCAAATTTTGATGATTGCTTGTGGGCTGATAAACTTTCAGGATTATATAACCAAATTCACATAAATTTTCTAAGAATATGTATGGTTTTATTTGTACAAAACATTTACTAGAAATATTATACATAAAATTGAATATAATAAAATATATATATAAAATTGAATTTGTGCAGCTGACCATAGCTGACTCGGCATTGATACCACACTGAGAAGTACCACAGGTAGATAGATAAATGATAAAAAGGGACGCTCGCTGAACACGGGTGGATGATAGGTCCTCTTTGAGACAATTTCACGCAATGCCCAGTGTTTGAGCACCGGTTACTGTTAATTCAGCCGACTTCCCTCCGCAAATCTCCTTGTTCTTAGTTGCTGATATAGGCAGTCTGGGTCCTGGCCCAATAAATCTCTGGTCTGCACCGAATCTTGCCAGCTTGTCTGCATTTTCATTTCCTTGGATCTCTTCTTCCCCGTGGCCCCATACAATAATTACTTATTTTATTTTATTTGATTATCTTTTGAAAATCAAGGTTTACAAAATTTTAATACGCTACGTGGTATTGGTAGTAAAAAATTCACAAACCGAGCCAGCGTGGTGGAGTATGGTTTTATCTTACTCGTATCCGGGTAAAGGCCTATGCCCCTCGATGGGGACATTAATGCGCTAAATTTTTACTAAATGCTATTTACTTGGGCCGCCCGTTTCTCACGCCGTTTTCCACGCGGAGGCACTGTTGTGCCATGTTTTAGCCAGTTACTTAATATTCCATGAAATGACGTACCTATAATATATGTATGTATATATATAGAATCTTAATAAATTAAAGAAGTTCTTTTACAAAGCGTTTAAGATCTTAAAGACTAAAATGTGGCTTATAACTTGGCGGGCTCTTGAAATTTTACAAAACAAGAACGGAATATCAAAAGAGGGACCTTAGAACAAGTTCATGCTGGCGAAGTCATTAATTCAACGCTGAGAAACTCAGGTAGACGTGCAAGTTCTATTGGCTCTGTCTTCCTACGGGCTTAAAATAATTAAGAATGGAAGTGCCACTAAAATTGGGTCTTTGTTGAAAATTACATATTTTTGTATCGTAGAGATTTTTAAAGAAATGCATCTACAGATGCAAAATAATAAATTGTCGTCGCTATGAAATGCATAAACATATCATAAAAATGTCTAAAGAGGCCCATTCATTGCTTCTAGTCCCACACTAGGATTCCCTGTGACGTGGGAACTAAAGACAACGGTGTCACACACATATATACAGATATACATTACAAGATAAACCAACAATATGATAGTGTTCAATAGACATGTAAAATAATAGTGGTTATTAAACATGTATGTACTTATAAAACTGCATGGGTTGCGTCTACATTAAAAAACCTCCATGGCTTGTGGGTTTGTATAATTCACTAAGTTAAACACTTTAAAAAAAAACGATTTTAAGTCCTTTTTCTTTCTCCGGTCGGGATGCTCAGGAATTGCGATCTTCAAATAAGAAATTGTGTTGCTCTGAAAACAAAGTTGTTTATTTTAATAACACGCATAGGATACTTAACTAATTACACTGTTAGACTTAAATGAAACTATCCTATTCTTATTCAAAGTCGATTCCCTTTTTATTATAACCACAAACTATGTGCTCCATCCATCCTCGTGAATCCCATGAGCTTCTGTCAAAACATAGGCTGCTTTACCAAATGTGGTAGCCGCCATTACACACAGCGCCATCTACAGAATAACCTCGGCAATTGGTAGCTGTTTTACCGACCTCAGTCACAGCATATTTTAATAAGCCAGAGCGCTACACAACACATATGTTAAAGAAATATAGTTTCTTTACATATATATATATATATATATATATATACATACGTAAAAGCGATACTACGAAACCTGTCTACTTAAAACAATACAAATACATAGGGCGCACTGTAAGTTTCCGGAACTGGCCACTTACATAAACAATATTTAAAAATTTATTGCAACATTTGAAAATAGAACTCTTTGGCTGTAGAATGCAGTTTGTTTCATCTGACTGCCTTTTGTTTTACCTTGTGGCGCCATTTAAAAAATTGTGTGTCTGCATCAACATGGATTTAACTCGGGAAAATTTTCGTAGTATGATTTTCTACGATTTTAAGTGTAATTTGACAGCTCAACAGAGCATCGCTCGGCTTGAAACAGCATTTGGCAATGAAGCACCATGCAAGACAACTGTTTATAGCTGGTTTGCAGAATTCAAGCGTGGTCGTATCAATCTCAGTGACGAATCTCGCGATGGTCGGCCGTCCACCGCTGTGACCAACAAAAACATCGATGCTGTGCGCCGTATGATTGAAACAGACAGGCATGTGACCTACCATGAAATTTGCGCATCCTTAGAAATAGGCATGAGTCAAATACAATTAATCCTACACAAACATTTGGGTGTGAGAAAGCTGTGCTCGCGGTGGATCCCACACAACTTGACCGAGGCTCAAAAAACGGACCGCGTCACTTGGTGCAGTGCCATGCTTACCAGATTCAACGAAGGTGCGTCAAATTTGGTGTGGGACATAGTAACAGGTGACGAAACATTGATTTATTGCTACGATCCCAAAACAAAGCAGCAATCGAGCGTATCTTTCAAGATGAGCCGAAACCAACCAAAGTGGCGCGCGTGAAAAGTGCATCTAAGCGGATGATTGCTTCTTTTTTTAATAAAACTGGACACGTGGCTACTGTTGCTTTAGAGAATCGTCGTACAGTGAATAGTGACTGGTACACGACCATTTGTTTGCCGGAAGTTATTGACGAACTCCGTAAAAATAACCGTAAACGCCGTATCATCCTGCACCACGACAATGCTAGTTCTCACACGGCCAGACAGACAAACGACTTTTTGAAGGCGAAAAATGTAGAACTCATGAGTCATCCTGCATACAGTCCCGACCTGGCACCTTGTGACTTTTTTCTGTTCCCAAAAATTAAGAACCAATTACGTGGTCAACGATTTTCATCACCAGAAGAGGCTGTCGAGGAGTATGAAAAACACGTTTCAGAGGTCACCACAGAGGAGTGGCACAAAAGTTTTCAAAACTGGTTTCATCGAATGAAAAAGTGCATAGACGCCAAGGGAGATTATTTTGAAAAACAATAAATTATTTTTGTACCTCTAATAGTATTTTTTCATATTCATTCCGGAAACTTACAGTGCGCCCCACGTATACGGCACATAAGTGAACAAAATGCCAGATTGCATCTCATCAAATCTGTCTGTCTGACAGTCAAGAGACACGACATGAATGAGTATACTGTACTTATAGACAGAATTTATCTTATGACCATGACTGCAACATCACTGATAAGTTACAGAAAAGCAATAATACGCAATTTCTATAAACTACTAGAACGATTTATAAATTTTTTTAAATCTGATCAAACTGGAAGGTCAATCTTTCAAATAAAATAGGATTGTCGAAATCTGTTCAAAAATAGCACCAGTTTGGAGGTACATACCTATCAAAAATAAAATTAAAAACAAATAAAACTAAAACCGAATTGAGAACCCCCTCCTTTTTTAAGTCGGTTAAAATCCTTCAAGTTCACTTCAGTTGGTTTATGTTATGTAAAATAAAAATATCAACGCCTGGTTTTTAGGAGAGTGATCAAATGTTCACTATTAATCTAATTTCAAACTCATTTTAGCCAATCCCGTGCCGCTATTTACAATTAATCTTCAATTAATAGACTGTTCTATTTAACTACTCGTTCAGAAACTAGGGGTTACCACTTCCGAACTTTGCGTTACGGTTACCGTAACTTGTATTTGTAAATATTAGATCAGAAAAAGGACGTTTTGAAATGTAACTTGTTTATTAGAAAAGACTCTAGTAATCACATAAATAAAAATAAAAAATTGTGAATCTTTAGCTGATTTTGAATGCTTGTTGTTGTTGTATTTTTAATTTAATGGAATTTAGAAACTATGTTTAACCCAAGAAATAATTACAGATTAGTTGCGCCCCGGTTAAGTCTGGCGAAAGTTAGCCATGAATAAGGATAAGGTGTCGGAATTTTGCAAAAAAAATAATATGCACTTAGTATTCAGGCCAGGTTTGTGGACATTATACCAGTTTTGCCGGTCCTTACGCCCGTCACAGGTATGCGGAAATATCTCATGACGCACTATGTCTTATGTACGTCATTAGTAACATATTCCAACCTAGTATATAGCTAGGTTCCCAATCAAATAGCCAGACATACAGACGTTGTGATAAGCCTTTTATTCTGTCTCCCGTCGTATGCCACACTGTGAGCAAAATGTTGACCCCGATAGTGATCAGTGATCACTATCGGGGTCAACATGATTTTACCGAAGTTGCTCGGTGATCACTGATCACCGAGCAACTTCGGTAAAATCATCGTCGAAATAAATAAATAAGCTGGATTCGCACTCAAAAATGTTTCCGCAATGGAGACTCAGGCACCAAGAAGACTGCATCATCAAGTTGCCGAGATATTGGTGAAATAGTTCCTGCCTCCGGTCACATATTCCAAGCCAACGGAACAGCAGTGGAAAATACGCAGCACATCAGCAACCTCATAACCTCATCTGTGGACCGCAGGTCAATGATCGGTTGATGGCGAGTTATGAAGATATCATACCACATACGATCCAAATTACGGCGGTAGCCGTGAAGAAAGAAGAGGGATGAGTCAGGAAACAGTACCAAACCAAGCAACGACGACGGCACTACAACAAAGCGATACAACGTCACAACGTCCAGTCATATCAAAAAGCGGTCGTGAAACGTCATCGCCATGATAGGGTTCGGTGACTAGCACATGGATAGGCATCCTAAATGCTGGCTCTGCTCCCCAGCCTATGAAAAAGAGACGACATTGAGAATATTATAAAACAACACGTGCAACATCAACCGCAAACAAGGAGCAGAATATGGACCAAGCTCCCCGCAATCGATCTGGCAGCCATGATTAATTTAGAACAAAACCTTACCTAACCCCTAGAAGAACAACTTTGGACATAAATCATCGAGTGAGGAGCGCAAAGTCAAGGCAGCTGATAACTACATTCCTAACCTTGCACGCAATAAACTTGATTTCAAGAGCAAGAAAATGGGCTACTATTGTCTACGAAGCATAACATGCAACTGCTGAACTCGCAATAAACTCCCTCGGTGTCTATATTGAATTGGTGTCACGTCTTGTAGTATTTTTATTTTATTTTCTATTTTGTTTGTTTGGAATTAAATGTTTAAAACTGTTTAAAAGGGAGTATTTGTGACGGCCCTTACGCCCGTCACAGGTATGCGGAAATATCTCATCACGAGCTAGCATCCTTGTCTCCGAGTCGTTCCTGAAACCCTCGCTGCCGTTATCATTTTACTCTATTCCCGGTTACAGGTTATACAGGAATGACAGAGTCGGTAAGGCCGGTGGGGGCGTTGCTATCTACCTATGTGTAGATATTCCGTGCAAGGTGATAAGTGCGTCCCCCAGTATGTACTCCGAGACTGGTGAACATCTCTTTCTTGAAATCATTCTTCACCTCTTCTCCTCTTTGTTCTCCTGGGTGTTTTCTATAGCGCCTCTCTTCGCATTGACTATTTCGATTCGTTTGAATCCCTCCTAAATGAATTGACGCCACTTTATAACGATACCCTAATTCTCGGTGATTTCAACACCTGTCTTTTCCAAAACGATTCACGGTCTGAAAATCTCACATCCATAATTGACTCCTTTAACCTGCATATTTTGCCTCTTGCTGCCACTCACTTTCAACCTCACTGCAGTTCCACTATTCTTGATATCATGATCACTTCTAATCTGGACAAGGTCACCCTTCATGGTCAAATGAATTCGCCATTCTCTTTTCACGATCTGATCTATCTGTCGTAAAAGATTAGGCCTCTGAAGAGCAGAGCAAAGTTTCTTAGTCTTCGTAACTTTAAGGACATCGTTTATGATTCTATCAAGTCGGATGCCCTGTCGATTGATTGGTCCCCAGTCATTACCAGCGATTCAGTCGATGAGAAAATTGAGAATTTCAACGCCATTGTCCTGGGTCTCTACGATAAACATGCTCCAATAAAAAAAGTTTGTGTGAAACAGCTTCCTGCTCCTTGGCTAACAGACCCTATCAAGCGTCTAATGCCCAAGAAGAATAGAGCTAAATGCATTTACCGTAAGGATCCGACAGATTTCAATTTCTTATAAATGCCTCCGTAATCGCTGTATCCGTCTCTGTCGTGATGCTAAACGGAAGCACTTATACGATTGCATTGAAAAGAACAGTCCAGCCCAGGTTTAAAAAGTTTCTGAGAACGCTTGGTATAGGTAAGGCCCAGGATCTCTCCCCCGGTAACGTTGCTCTCAATGGCTTCAACTTCTCACTTAAATTATATAGCCTGTTACTCTCACGGTCTCTATTAATCCAAAAACACCTCATTTGTTAAAATTGGTCAATTGGTTTGGACTATTAGGGTATTTTACATTTTTAAAATCATGGGGGTTTTTGAATCATCTCCGCCATTTTGAAAAATTTCCAAAAACTGAATCGAAAAAAAAATATATATATATATATATACATATATATATATATATATATATACATATATATATATATATATATATATATACATATATATATATATATCAAACCTGCTCACAAAAAACCACGAGAATCCGTTGATAAATGGGGCCTGTAGAGAATAACATCCGGACATACGGAATCATTTTTACTCAATCCTGAAACGGAGATGCTTCGGTCGCTCGCTATTTAAACAGAGAATTTCATACTGAAGACTCGGTCAGCATTCGATCATTTTCATATTCATATTCATATTCATATTCATATTCTTTATTGCACAGAAAACATAGATACACAGATAGTTACAATAAATTTTATAGGCAAAGGCGAGCTTATCTCTAAAAAGAGATTTCTTCCAGCAAACCTAGGCAAGACAGGAGTGTTTATGAAAAAGGACAGTCCTAGTGCGCAATAAAACAGTATACATACGTACGAAAATTACTTTTAAAATATAAATAAAATATACCTAATAAAAAATATATATATCTCAACTATATAATACACTAGATAGCATGCACATATATAAACTACAAAATATCATACATATACTTACATAAATATGATACTAATTACGAAAGAGAAAGGAAATACGCTTTCAATCTTCTCTTAAAAGTGAAAATTGAGGGACTATCCCTAATAGTGCAGGGAAGTGCGTTCCACAGTCGGATTGCCCTTAACCTAAAAGAGTGTTTGTAGGCGGCAGTTTTATGCCGAGGAGTTGACAGGAGAGACACCGTGTGGGATCTCCGATTACTATCCCTGGGGAAAAGAAACTCAAAACGTTCTCGAAGATATGTGGGGTAGCGGGGATTTCGCAAAATATTGAATAGATAAGAGAGAATGTGCATATCACGGCGAAGACGGATCGGAAGCCATCCCAGCTCCTTGCGATACTGGGAGACATGGTCGTACTTGCGCAGCCCGTAGACAAACCGAATCCCAAGGTTTTGGAGTCGCTCGAGTTTATTCAGTTGTTCTTCGTTCGCACTGACCCAACAAGCATCCGCGTAGTCTATTAAAGGAAGTAGAAGGGACTGAACAAGGGTGATTTTAGTCTGCCGCGGCAGGAAGTACTGCAATCTCCGTAGGGAGTAAAATGACGCAAAGACTCGTCTGCTGACCTCACAAACATGGGGCGACCAGGACAGCAAGTTATCAAATATAACCCCAAGATTCTTAGCTTTCTCGCTGTAGGTGATTATCGTACCCTCATACATCACAGGATCGACGGGGATATTTTGTATTGTGTTAATTGAGTGCCGTGTACCCATAATCATGGCTTGAGATTTTGCCGGGTTGACAAGTAGCCCGTATGAAATTGCCCATTTACTGATGTTATCGAGGTCAGCATTCAACGCCTCTACGGTCAGATTTACATCACTAAGAGAGAAGTGCCGATATATTTGAAGATCATCTGCGTAGAGATGATAAGAAGAAGTAAGAACTAATGTATTTGATAATTAAACCACATATTTGTAAAAATATAACCCAGAGTTTATTCAGCACATAGGATGAAGAATACGACATTCACAAGAGTCACAATGACAGTTAAGTCATAACACTACGAAGTTGGCCAGGATTAAAGCAAGGAGGCTACAATGAAATCTCCAACACGCCCTCTTAATCTTGGACGACTTCCAGCATATCTTGAACAAACGACTGGTGCTTACAAGTAGGCAGTGCCTTCGTGAGCACATCAGCAGTCATCTGCTCTGTAGGCATATATGACAACTTAATGACTTCATTGTCAACAGCCTCACGAATATAGTGATACCTAATGTCTACGTGCTTAGACCGTTTATGAAAAACCGGATTAGTGGCAAGCTTCGCCGCAGACTGATTATCACTATACAGGGTTACAGTGTTGCTCTGACCTGTTAATTCAGTAAGAACCGCACGGACGTATACCGCCTCTTTGGCCGCTTCAGACAAAGCTATGTACTCCGCCTCGGTAGACGAAAGTGCGATACAAGATTGTTTGTAACAACCCCAGGAAATTACATTCCTACCTAGTTTATAGATATATCCCGTGTATGATTTACGATCGGCTCCGTTAGCCCAATCAGCATCGGTAAAACCATAAACACGAAACTTATCATGCTCAACATTTTTCCTGTACACAAGACCCAAATTCATTGTGCTTTTCAAATAACGCAACACACGTTTGGCCGCAGCAAAATGTTCCGCTGTGTAGCGGGTATTATACTGACTAAGAAAACTTACAGCAAATGAAATGTCAGGTCTAGATGTCACAGACAAGTACATTAAAGATCCTATCAATTCCTGATATGGTAATCTACTATCGTGGTTAGTGCTATCAGAAAACTTCAGACCTACGTCCAAGGGCGTCTTTGCGCCTTTACAGTCGCTCATACCGAAACGTTCAAGCAACTTTTCAATATAGTTTTTCTGACTCAGCTTCAACTCACTACTAGTACGATCTACTTTAATGCCTAGCATATGTTTAACCTCACCTAACTCCTTAATAGTAAAGTGAGCCTTCAATGACGTTTTCAGCTTTTTAGCAAGCTCGTCACAATCGTAGAAAACGAAAAAATCATCTACATATAGTGCGATAATAATGGTTCGCTTACCCACTCGACGACTGAAGATGCAGCTCTCATGCTTACTCTGCGTGAACTTCTCTTTGAGTAAAACTTGCTTTACCTTATCGTACCAGGCACGAGACGCCTGCTTTAAACCGTACACGGCTTTCTTGAGTCTGTAGACTTTATGCTCATCGCCTTGTCTTATGAATCCTTCCGGCTGTGACATATAAATCTCCTCGCTCAAGTTACCATTCAAGAAGGCAGTTTTGACGTCAAGATGATCAATCTTCAGATCTATCTCCACCGCAAGAGACAGCAACATTCTCAACGAACTATGCCGAACAACTGGAGAGTACGTATCCAAGTAGTCAATTCCGAACTTTTGGGTAAACCCCTTCGCAACTAATCGCGCTCTGTAACACGCTATTTTTCCATTCACGTCGCGTTTAATTTTAAACAGCCACCGATTCTTGACAATGTTCTTATCCGCCGGTCTGTCAACGAGCTCCCAAGCTTCATGCTTATTGAATGAGTCAATCTCGTCTTGCATAGCTTGCCGCCATAGCTTGCTATCGCTCGATTGCAAAGCCTCCTTGACAGTTGTCGGCTCATTCAACTCTATCTCGAGTGCAGACATTGTCCTCGGTATTCTAGACCGTAAATTAAAGGCAGGTCCATCTGCATGTGGCTCCCGTGGTCTATCGCCTGTATCAGTAGATGAGCTCGGTACCTGCTCGTTCGCCTCGAACCAAACTTCAGGCGCTGACGGCCTCTCCGCCTCAACCTGAATCTTTACATTCTGTGAGAACGGTAACTCCGCATTCTCCGCCTCAAGCTCTACCTCTGGCTCATCTTCCTCGTGACTCTCGTCATCAATGACACCGTCGTCACTTGTCGGAAAGAATATCTCCACGGACCGCTTGCTCTTGACACCTGGAAAGATTGTTTCATTGAAAACAACGTCACGACTACGAAAAACTTCATTTTTCGCCAAATCGTAGAGCCTATACCCATTGTTCTCATATCCAAGAAATATACAACGCTTGCTCTTTGGTTCAAGCTTATTCCGCTTCACTTTATCAATGTGAGCATAAGCTTCGCAGCCAAACACTCGTAAGTGTTTCAAGCTCACCTTTTTACCGGTCCAGGCCTCCTCAGGAGTTTTCCCCGAGAGCCTTTTCGAAGGTGACACATTCACTAAATGAGCTGCAGTGTTGGCAGCTTCTGCCCAAAATTTGTGGTCTACGTTTGAAGTGTATAACAGGCACCTTACTTTTTCCAGGAGCGTCCTGTTCAGCCGCTCCGCGCAGGCATTCTGTTGCGGACTGTACGGCACAGTTACCTGGTGGACAATTCCCTTACCCTTCAAAAAGTCTTCAAGGTCCCTATTTACATACTCCGTCCCGTTATCCGACCTCAAAATCTTGACTTTATCACCAGTTTGTGTTTCCACTAGCTCAATAAAGTTTTTAGTGTATTCACTAACCTCGCTCTTACGCTTCAGGAAGTACACGAACACCTTCCTCGAATGATCATCCAAGAACGTCAGGATGTACCTCTTGCATCCAAGCGAATTCACCGGCAACGGACCACACAAATCGGTATGGATTAAATCCAACCGTTTTGCAGCCACAGACTTCTCAGGATTGCTAGGAAAAGGAAAACGGGCTTGCTTTCCTTTCAAACAAACCTCACAAGCAACATCTTTACAAGGGTCCTCCTGAAAACTAATGTCATTAGCAAGTCCCTGCCTCAAAAGCTTCATATTATGGCCGCTTAAGTGACCAAGTCTTTGATGCCAAGTTGCAGTGCTAATCGTTAGATTCACCCTTAGACTGCAGGTCTGAAGTTTATATGCACCTCCTACGTCATTTGCCTTAATCAAAACATCGCTCAAATTTGAAATTGTACAACCCTTAGTATCAAAATTTACAGTACAGCCGTTCTTAATCAATTGGGAAACAGATATAAGATTCACAGACAGCTTAGGTATAAACAACACGTCATTCAACGTCGTGTCATCCGACAACATAACGTTACCTATGCCTGTACACTGAAGTTTCTCTCCACTAGCAATGGTGACGAAACCACCACGCGATTTAAAGTCTGTCAGCAAATCGCGCCTGCCAGTCATGCAATTTGTCGCACCTGAGTCTATGTACCACGAAGATTCCGAGCCCGTACTAGTACTGAATGCTGTCAACACAAAGTTTCCTGAAGAACTCTTCTCGTTCCGACAGTCTTTCTTCAGATGTCCTTTCTGTCTGCATTTCCAGCACCACGGTTCTCTCTTTCGATCAGAACTATCCTTCGCTTTTGCTTCTCCCTTGTGCTGCTGCGCTTTTCTCGTCCAGGAGTCACTCGTAGTAGTGCCTTTTCTGGTAGAATATAAACACTCACTCGAATCTCCACGAGTAGTCCAACGTTGATCCTGTAGCAGTTTGGATTTGACTAGATCAGATGTGATGGCAGCTCCCGAATGCTCTAGTGCCATGATCATGGGCTCATACTCTGTCGGTAAACCTTTGAGCATCAGCGCACCAAGAAACTCGTCGTCAACAGGCTTGTTCATGTTCGCCAATTGCTGTGCTAATGACAAAACTTCATTGACGTAAGCTTCCATGTTCGCGAAGTTTTCAAATTTGACAGCGCATAAGTTCTGGAGAGTTCTTACTCTTGAACCGAGTCCCTTATCATCATAAGCACGTTCCAGTGCATTCCAGGCTTCTTTTGCCGTCTCCGCCGACATTAAATGAGAAAAACATGACTTTTCGACGGCCAAGCAAATTTTAGATTTAGCTATTTCATCACGTCGATTTCTCACCTCGGACGTTGTTTTATCATCCGCACCGTAACCACTGATACAGATCCATAAATTGTCGTGAATCAATGCATTTTTCATAACAAATTTCCATTCGACGTAATTTTCCCGTCCACGTAATTTTTCATGTGAAAAATTTTGATTCTTACTTTCCGACATATTTATTAGAACGTTATACTATTTCTGCGGAACCATAACCTAATGTATTTGATAATTAAACCACATATTTGTAAAAATATAACCCAGAGTTTATTCAGCACATAGGATGAAGAATACGACATTCACAAGAGTCACAATGACAGTTAAGTCATAACACTACGAAGTTGGCCAGGATTAAAGCAAGGAGGCTACAATGAAATCTCCAACAAGAACGTCGGAGATGGAGTTAATGAATACTGAGAAGAGAAGAGGAGAAAGGATACCACCCTGCGGAACACCCGCGGAAAGATTACACCAGTTCGTTGAGATCTCCTCAGACTTAATACGCTGCTGGCGGTCTCTCAGGTAGGAGTCAAACCAGAGAGCCGAGTGCGAGGAGACTCTGAGCGATTTTAGAATTTCAACCAGGATATCGAAATCGACGCAGTTGAAGGCGCTACTGAAATCAAGCAGTGTGAGAACCGTAAGCTGCTTCTGATCCATGGCTAATTGAATGTCATCGGTGACTTTAAGCAATGCCGTGGTAGTACTGTGACCAGGCCTGAAACCTGATTGATATGGATTTAATAAGTTTCTAGAGGAAAGGTATGAGGAGAGCTGACAGTGAACAATTGATTCTAGGACTTTGGAAAGGATAGGCAGAATAGATATGGGACGAAAATCATTAAAGGAGACGGGATTGGACGATTTAGGTAGGGGAATCACAAGTGCCTTTTTCCACTGAGAGGGGAAGCAACCTTGTTCAAGCGATACATTTATTTATTTGGGGCACGTGACAGTGAATACAATGATTTTAGGGCTTATGATATGGATGGATGGACGCAAACATGGAGGTGCTTTATTTATAGCGACACCTGAATGGGATCTGCGAAGAGTTGAGTTTCCAAAAACTAACTTAGACGAGGCTTCATTTGAGTTAGTTTGTGCGGCAGTACTTCGTGAAAAGAAGGATTTGTTTATGTGCTGTATGGTTTACATTCCGCCGAAATCTAACTACAATGATTATTTGCAAATGTTTAATATATTAGAAAGTGTAATCGTCAAGCATAAAAATGTTCTAGTCATAGGTGATTTTAATTTATATTCTGCATCGGTTGAGATAAAGAATTATTTTGAATATTTTGTAGCATTCTGTGAACTCCAACAAAGAAATTTCATACTGAATTGCAATGATAGACAATTACATCTAGTTCTCACTAAATTACAGGAAAGTGAAGTGTGTGTGACCTTAGAGACAGAGTCCCTAGTACCGGAGGTTGACCCGCAGCATCCGCCTCTCGCCATTGGTACCACATTCAGCGTGGGTCCGGGTGCTACTCACGATGCCGCCACAGAGTCATCACAGGCACAGTCGGGTCATACTGACGACAGACCTCAGTGGAATTTTCGTAGCGCCGATTTCGTTTCCCTGTATAAAATGATAGAGAAAGCCGACTGGACCCCTCTTTATGCATCATTGAATGTAGAAGAGGCTATCCAATGTTTTTACATAATCGTAAATTCGTTAATAGATAATTGCGCTCCCAGGAAAAAGACTATTTCTGGAATTCGGTCCCAGTATTGCTATCCCAATTGGTACTCAGCCGACTTGATACGCGACATACGGACGAAAGCATACCTGTACAAGAAATATAAGCAGAGTAAGTCCCACGGTGATTATAAAATGTTTTCTGAAAGTAGAGTTCATGTTAAGACCAGCATAAAAACATTGTATAACGGCTATTTGAGTAGAGTCCAGTCCCAGCTTACGCATGACCCCAAATCTTTTTGGAACTATGTGAAGAAGCAACGCGAGAATCGTAGCAGATCAACAGAGATCACTAAAGACGGAGTAAGATTGGCTAATGAGGCTTGTGCCAAGGAATTCGAACAATATTTTCACTCGGTGTATAGCTCTACCCCCCCGCGCCTTGACACGGAGGGAGCGGCGGCGGCGGCGGCGGGGACGGCACAGGCGGGCAGAGGTGCCGAGAGAGTGCATATTGCGCAACTGACGCTAGGTGAGGTGCGCTCTGCGCTACGACGACTCAAGCCCAAGTTTTCTGCGGGGCCGGATGGCTTACCACCTTACATAGTCAGGGACTGCAGAATGGTGCTTGATAAGCCGCTGCTATATATTTTTAACTTGTGCCTAGGTTGCAGTATTTACCCAGAGATGTGGAAAATCACCCGGGTGATCCCGGTTCCAAAGGGGGCTGCAGCGACGGAAGTTAACTGTTTCAGGCCAGTGGCGGTTCTGTCGACTTTTGCGAAGGTTTTTGAGTCTGCGTTGCAGCGTAGCATCTTTCTTCAGATGGGAGGGAAAGTACGTGATGCTCACTCACCATGGGTTCCGACCAGGTCGTAGCACCACCTCCAACTTGATGTGCTTTATGTCGTTTGTGTCGCCAGCGCTCGACAAGCGCGGCCAGGTCGACGCCGCATATTTCGATTTCAGGAAAGCGTTCAACATGGTCGATAACGACGTCTTACTTGAAAAATTCAATAGTGTAGGATTCACCCCACTGTTATTACAATTTTTCTGTAGCTACCTCAGGGGTCGGCGGCAGAATGTGGAATACGATGGATTTTCTTCTGATCCATATTTTACATTATCGGGTGTGAGTCAAGGCAGCAATCTAGGTCCTCTGGAATTTATCATTATGATAAACGACCTACCCATGGTTATTAAGCACGCTATATGCTTATTGTTTGCGGATGACCTAAAACTCCTCCTGAAGGTAAGCACCAGCGCAGACTGTGAGCAGTTGCAAGGTGATATAGATAGGGTGGTGGAGTGGAGTCACCGTAATAAACTCTACTTCAATGTGTAGAAGTGTGCGATGATGACCTACAGCCGCGCTCACGAGCCTCTCCGCCACCGGTACGCTGTGAATGGTGTAGAGATGGCACGGAGTTCTGAAATTAAGGATCTGGGGGTTTTAATCAGACTTGACGTTTCGGGATCACATTAGTACCATATGCAAACAAGCTTTCAGAAAGTTAGGTTTTATTCTTAGACAGGCGAGTAAGTTTAAAACTATCGAGGTGGTATTTTTTTTTATAATACCGTGGTTCGGAGTAAAATTGAAAGCAATGCAATCATCTGGCATCCACATGAAACTAAATATAGCCAAATGCTGGAGAAAATACAAAATCGTTTCCTGAGGTATTTATATTTGAAGCGGTACGGGGTCTATCCTTGTTACCCACTTATGTATCCGAGCCTGTTCGTGATGGGTATGGTTGGATACAATGAGCTGGAAGTGAGGAGGGGCCTCGCACTAGCGACCTATGTGCTAAAAGTGCTGCGAGGGAAGCTGCACAACCCCCAGATACTACCGTTGTTAGGGCTTCGTGTACCTGACAACTACCTGAGAGCGAGGAGTCACTCCTTGCTGCGTGCCGATGGCACGAACAGGCGTGCTGCGGGAAGCACCGGTGGTGCGTGATCTGGCTCTATTTAATCAAGTGACGGGCAGGACTAACATTGACCTCTTTTGTTGTTCAATGTTGGAGTTCACAAGGGCAGTCACTTTTTGTTTGTGCTATTGAATTAATTGTTTTTGGTAATTAATTATTTTTTGTTAATTAGTTGTTATTCTATTTCTAATTTAATTGAATTGTAATATATGTTTTTGAGGTGTGTGTTCTATAAGTATCCCGGATATTGCAAAACGGTTTGGGTATATATACCTGTAATGTTGTGCAATGTAATTATAATAAATAAATAAAAAAAAATATCCCCGACAGGCTAAACTGCGTTTTAGTAGGTATCTGGCTGGTACTAAGGTTCAAATACTTCAGTTAGCCATTCACTCTCGATCTCGCTTTAGAAACACGCAACGCGCAGTCAAACTGTTGCTCTTTCCACAGGTTATTCATACAAATTCATCTTCTTTAATTAAAAAAAAACAACAAATTAAAAGAGGTAGGTACATAGGTATTACAAGTTAAACATCTAAAAAGGTATTTATGGTTCTCATAGGGTTCACAACTGCGTCGATATTATTTAACCACCATTGCAAATGTGATGGCAAATTAAAATTTAAATTGTGTTCTAACAAGGCTAAATATTTAACCTGCTCAAATTGCTTGGTATAAAGTATTCGACGGCAGGGCAAGCAGGTGTAAGGAAGGCTTAAAGTCGCGCGAAACTGAGAATTATTCAAAGCTTGAGTTGTTAAAACTGTATCAGTTATAATTAGATTAAATTTCGTTTTATGTCCGGTTACTTGCAGTTAAGTCAAAATGATTTTCATAACAGTAAGCACTATTTTTATTTTCAATAGGATCTGCTATTCTTATGGCGTTCATCCACTTTTTAGGGTTCCGTACCCGAAGGGTTCCAAACGGGACCCTATTACTGAGACTCCGCTGTCCGTCCGTCCGTCTGTCACCAGGCTGTATCTCACGAACCGTGATAGTTAGACAGTTGAAATTTTCACAGATGATGTATTTATGTTGCCGCTATAACTACAAATACTAAAAAACAGGATAAAAGAAATATTTAAGGGGGCTCCCATACAACAATTCTCTCGATACCACATACAAACTTATGGATGCACCTGGTTACGTACATGGAGTGTGAAAGTAACCGCACCAATAACTTTGTAAACAATATTTTGCTGTGTAAAATCCAAACTATTCACTCCACACCATCGCTTCCATGGAACCCTTCGTGCGCGATTTAGACTCGCACTTGACCGGTTTTTTTCTAATTTAGTTCATAATTCTTCTTGAAATTAAACACAGTAATTTAAAAAGATACATTAAGTGAAAAATATGTACAAAAGCGAGCTCATCTCTAAAAAGATATTTCTTCCAGCAAATCAATGCATGATAGAAAAATGTATTATGAAAGGGTAGGCTTTGCACAATATCTAATAAATAAAATATATATGATTTAATTAAATATCTATAAATAAGGAAAATAAAATACATATAACTAGTAAATAAGTACCAATACCATACGTAAACCTGTACATACAGTTTACATGTAATAATAATAATATACATACTATACTATCACGAAAGAGAGAGGAAGTGCTCTTTTACCCGGTTTTTGAAAGAGAAAAGAGTGGGGCTGTGTCTTATAGTGCAAGGAAGTGCGTTCCACAGTTGGACCGCCTGCAACCTGAAAGAGTGCTCATATGCGGAGGTGTTATGCCTTAGGTGGCGATCTCTTGAAAAAAAAAAAAAATATTTACCAGAAAGTTATGTAACAGTCTAATATTATGCTTATGACCCACACACTAGGTATAACTTGTATCGTGGAGGTCTATAATGAAATTTCAATGTTGTGTTGTCCTGAGTTTGGGATAGCAACAGCAATAAAATAAAAAGTAATTATAATTAGGGAACTCTTACATACCAAGGTGACCAAACCCTCCCAGACCACTGAAATAGTAATATAAAATATACTTCTCACATAAACAATATATATCTATATATAATTAGGGATAAGGATAGATAAATAAGTAAATAAGCAATTCCGAATTTGTTTTAGAAAGATAATTTTAGACTAGAAGCGCTTCAGTGGAATCATAATCTAATGTCACTAGCCACTTCAAGAGCTTAACCCTTAACTCGCGTACAGTGGTAGTTTTGACTTCGTTGTGCTTGCATATTGTATTGTATAGGTGTGGCAAAGCGAAGAAACTGAACCTTTTCGCAAATGTCGTGTTCACTGCTGGCAGCTGCACCCTATAAATTCTTTTTTCCAAGAGACGGGGGAAATCCTCTGCATTAATTGAAATTCTGTGCTGGAGAAGTGATGCCCTGAGAATGTAAAGTTGACGTACTGAAAGTACATTGCATTCGCTGAGGATTGATTTTGTGGGGTAGCGGAACGGTTTTCTCGTCATCACTTTTAGGATCGATCGCTGTGCTCGTTCCAGAGTTATGAGCGTGGTTTTGTGTGTGGCTCCCCATGCTGTGATGCAGTATACAAGCAAGGACTGACAGAAGGACAGGTAGACCAGCCTCAAAACTTCCGGATCAGCTCCCTGTCGCAAGTGCTTAAATATTGGGATTAGTTTGCGTACCCGGCTCGCCATACTAGAGACATGAGGTGCAAAAGTCAACTTCTCGTCCAGGATAACTCCCAGATATTTAATCTGCGCCACTCTAGATATGCCGGGACAGTCGCATGTATGAGAATCAGTCGGGCAAGAGTGTAGCATAACAGTTTCGAATTCGGGGGGTGGTTGGGATGCGGCTGTCTTATGAAAACTGATAAATTTTGTTTTGCTGGTGTTTAATGTCAGTAGACTATTCTGAAGCCAGTTATTGACATCGCGCATGCAGGTCGTAGCCAGTTTGTGAGTCTGTTCCCATGACTCTCCGCAGCATATCAGAGCAGTGTCATCGGCGTAACAGAACACGTCCACTTCCTTTTTATGTCTGAACAAGTTGCAGATTTCATTGATGTAAATTAGGAAGAGGGTCGGGCCGAGGACGCTGCCCTGCGGCACACCAAATGGTATGCCTCTCCATGGGCTGATGTGTTGACCAACTTTATTTAAGATAAATGCTATAATATATCTCAATATTATATGAATATTCAAGAAATGAGGAAGCTGATAAGTTATTCAAGGGTTTGGTCACAAACAAAACAGTAATAAAAATGCGGAGTGTCGGATGCAAATGTGGAATATGCTCATTCAATGAGCGGAGTATCGGAGAGATTGTTGAGGTCAGCGTATGATCGCACAGGGATGGCGGGACTACCGTTGCGCACTCGGACATAAATGGTTCCGTTCCTGGTCCAGCGATATTTATGAGTCGATGATGTTCTGTTTCTGGTGTCTCGAAATAACTTACGGTTTTCTTTGGTGAGCCTTTCATTGAAGAAAACGTCCATAGGGGGGGCGATAATCTCAAGGTCTTTAGAAGTTAAGCCCCGCCTTGTTTTCGATTCTTTCATTATTTCATCCCTCTTCGATCGCCTAATCAGCCTGATGACCAAAGAACGTGGGAGATTCTTTTTGTTGGGTTCTCCCGGTTCCTCGGCTTTTCCGGGCGAGTGGTGTCCTACTTCTTCGCTAGATGTGGAGGAATTCTTTTTTGGGCCAACTCTTGCAGCCCAGTCGATGTCGGAGTTGCTGAGTTGTACGCCGAGCTTTGCTCCTACAACTAGCGCGATATGGTGCGGGTTTTCACCTGGAAGTTCCGGTACTCCACACACTTCAATCTCGTTGCTCAATGCCCGCTGGGCCTGCGAGATAACTTGGTCCTTTAAGTGGCTGACCTCTTGTTTGAGAAGTATAATCTCTGGTTCGCGTCCTTCGAGTGCAGTGATTTTGTTTTCTGCGGCATCCAAACGCCCTATGCAAGCGGAAATTGTGGCAGACACTGTGTCAAGGTGAGTCCGTAGCGCTGAGACATCCTCACGTAGAATCTCATCAATGAGTTTTTGGAAGTCCATCTTTGCAGTTAAAGATTCAGAGAGGGGTGTCGCAACCAAGTCTTGATCTGGAGCCGGGAGGGTGGGGTTTTTTTTTCGTGGCATGAGAGCGATTCTGTAAAGCCGAAAGAGTGTCAGGCCCTTTAACAGGCGTGTTGGTATTGTCCGTTTTCGGCCTTTTAGATTTGCACTCTGGGTATTTCCACTCTTTTTCTTTCGCCTCAGTATCGGATATTGATACACATAGATTATGGTATGTAAGCTGGCACGTTGAGACAGTACAGTGAGTCCTCTCTTCCTTTGTAGTGAATTCGCCGCATGCCTGGCAAAGGTTTTGGTTGCAATCGACACAGAGCCAAGAGGGCCGCTGCTCCTTCAGTTCGATAGGTGCTAAGCCAGAGCATTTATTATGGACAAGTGTATTGCAACCCTTTCGTGTGCAGATTAGTTTATCCTTAACTGTGACATTAGTATTGCATACCTTGCATTCCTTGATTTTGTTCATGTTAGTGCGAGTGCTTGATTGAAAATGGAACAGTGTAGCGCGTAGCTGCGTAGCCGGCGTATCTCCCTTTGAATGTTGATGTCCTGTGTTCGATTCGAAGTGTGTAACTCTGCTACTCTTTCATAGATGGCGTTACTGAGAAGTGTGACTTGTCTTGCCTTAAGTGATTTTTGAACGCAGCCTTATATTTTGTACTGGTCACACTATGGCTAGTTGTGAGTTTGACAGTGTCAGTCCGATGATTTTGTGGGACAGTGGGAGTGCTCATAAAACACGTAAAACACTGTGGTTGTATTTCTATTGTTTTTAAGTCTGTGTCTTTGTGTGAGTGTGTTTTGAACCAACGGAAAGTGTTGTGCAGTACCTTGATCGCCTCTGCTGTCCAGGAATGCTTGATTTTTACCTGGATTTCTGGTGGTTTTTCACTGCCGGTATTAGTTCCTTCACCTCAACACGATAAATTGTTCCGAAAGTTCCGGGAAAATAACTTTTAGTACAATAAGTATAGGAGAAATTCAAACGGAGTGCTACCTTGACGGGGCGGGGTTGCCATACCATACCAGAGATACTCAAAGCGGTCTTGAGCTAAACTAAACTAACTAACTAAAAAAAACTATTACGAGGATAACACTTAAAATACAAAAAGCCTGAACCTAGTCACATTGGGCTTGCTGGGAAATAATCTATTACCTATCTACAATGTTTAAAACAACACAGACAAAACGAACAAGCCAGACGTAATCAACAAAACGCCGAAAATTATTATATTGGTTGAATGTAACGTGACCTACATTTTGTTCCGCTCACTTACTAGATAATATGCAGGCAGGCAAAACATGGTACATGTTTAATTTCCCACGCCTACCGAACGGCGGGGAATCCTTCAGGGGGATGTGCCTTGCCACGTGAGAGAAAAGAAGTGATGAAATTGTTTATTACCTTGTCACCGTAGACAGGAGATTGAAGGCTCGATTCGAGACAGGAATTCGGGAAAGGGGGCACAGTTGGGATAGGGGGATGGGATCGAACCCTTGCCGTCGCTGTCCGACGCCGTCGCCGGCGCGCTGCTGGCGGCACGTGGAGTCGCCGCCGATACGACTATGTTCTTCACAACACAAATCACTTGACCGCTGACGCGAATCTAATTACGATCAATAGCCCGACGCTATGAGGTAGATTTACACTTCGACCAGGCCCGATGCCTGTATGATAATTGGTACACCGAAATACCATCACGAGGCCCGAGCCGCCATGTTATTCTCACCGATGAGACCAGACCAAGAGAAAGATAACCTCCAATTATACATCTCGTTTCAGATACGAGTGACAGCTGCTAGTCCGTTTTCGCTAGAGATGTCTCGATTACTCGCGATCGATTCGCGCAACAAAAAACCGGTGCGTTTCCGACGCATAAATACTAAACAGTACATAATAATAACAGTAAACAAAAAACTGGTCAAGTGCGCGTCTAACACATATTGATGTCCTTAATAGTAAACTGAGTAAATTTTCGTATGCCCTATACATGCTATCTAAACAGGTCAATAAAGATGCTGTACTAATGGCGTATCATGGCTTTGTTGAATCATTATTATGTAATGGAATAATGTTCTGGGGAAATGCCACAAAAAAAGATGTTATATTTAAGGCTCAAAAGAAATGTGTACGTCCTATATGTAAATTAATTAGTACTGATAGCTGCAGAGGTCATTTTATTAATCTTGAGATATTGACGGTCCTTTCATTGTACATATTTGAAACAGCAGTGTTTGTGAAGTGCAATATTCATCTGTTTAAATACATGAAGAGCAAACACGACCATAATAAGCTGAGCGCTGACTCACGAAAAACGGCATACTACGATAAAAGTATATTCGGCATGACCTCGAGAATTTACAACAAACTACCAGAGACATTAAAAGGAAATAACAACATAAATATATTTAAACATAATCTTAAAAGAATACTGATTGGAAAGGTATACTACTCGATTAATGATTTTCTTTTAGACATATTATAAAACTTGATAGGATATCTAAGAGGACAATTATTATTATGCATTTATTACTTTTATCTACACACGTATCATAAACCCTCTTTACTGCGTTCAAAAACCGCACGTTACGATCAGCATTATGTTAAACTACTTGGTAAAAACTCGTTTCGTATCTGGAAAACTACACATAATGGTCATTATGTGTAGTTTTTATACATATAATGATATTCGAATTCCGAACGCCGACGCCCACCCGCGTGCCGTCCCTAGTTTGTCTGTGAAGTTGGTACTGACATTCAAATTTCGAACGCCGACGCCCGTCTGCGTGAAGTTGGTACTAAAGAACGAGCTAAACAATTGCAGAACCACAATGCCGGTCAAACATGCGGTTCCTGAACACATCAAAGAGAGCTTATGATATGTGTGTAGATAAACTAGTGTATGTAACTGTACATAATTAGGCATTATGCAGCAGTCACATAAACTACTATTATGTTTGCATGTATTGTGTATTTTATTGATTATGTGATTATTGTGTATCCTCTACTTTTATGGCTGTATCACGTAATTCTAATTTTAAAACCAATGTTTGAACGCCTTACGGCAGATCATAGTGATACACTTTCCTTTTTTTACGACAACCAACCATGAAATACCTATGTTTCATCAAACAATAAATATCTTTATCTTTATCTTTATCTTATCTTTATCTAACTCGCGCACGAAGGGTTCCATACTACCGTATAATGGTAGGGATGGTGTGGAGTGAATAGTTTGGATTTTACATACCAAAATGTATTTTATAAAGTTATTGGTGCGGCTACTTTCACCCTCCATGTACGTAACCAGGTGCATTCATAAGTTTGTATGTGGTATTGAATGAATTGTTGTATGGGAGCCCCCTTCAATATTTATTTTATTCTGTCTTTTAGGACATGTTGATAAAGCAGCAACAGAAATATATCATCTGTAAAAATTTCATTTGTCTAACTATCACGGTTCATGATATACAGCCTAGATATACCACAGACGGATGGAGGTACGGACGGACGGACAGCGGAGGCTTAGTAAAAGGGTCCCGTTTGGCACCCTTCGGGTACGCAACCCTAAAAATGACAAAATTCAAACGAACAGGAACGAGACGGACGGTAAACATAAAGGACAACTTCATACTATGAGTGGAACATGCCCTGCACGTTCCGTTGCTCTCCGTAACGCAATAAAAGGAAATATCTACGGATGTCATTAAAAGGGTGATATCATTTTAGGACTTAATGGCACACAAAAAATAACTTATTTGGGGTTTTCACACTCGGCTTTACTGTAAATGGGTACAATGCAATATTTCTTGGTCATTTTAGTTTTTTTATCTACACACGTATCATAAACCCTCTTTACTGCGTTCAAAAACCACACGTTACGATCAGCATAATGTTAAACTACTTGGTAAAAACTTATTTCTTCTCTGAAAAATTACACATTATGACAATAATGTGCAATTTTTCAATTATCAATGCCACCATGCCGGTCGAACATGCGGTTCCTGAACACATTAAAGAGAGCTTATGATATGTGTGTAGATAAACTAGTATATGTAACTGTATATAATTAGGCATTAAAACTCTCGAGTGATATCATTATGAAACGAGCTGAAGTGTATAGTGCGAGTTGTTTACAGTATGGTGCGCTTGAGCGGAATTAGCCCAACCGATCCGATCACCTGACACGTAAAGTGACGTCATCGCTGATCCTACTTGCTACGCTCAGTTGACAACATCGTTTTGCGGGGATTCGAACTTTGAGCTTTAATAACTCCGTCATTTTTTAAGATATAAAAATCTAAAATCACGTTTTTTTGTAATTCAACTGCATTCACAAGAAAATCCTTTTGCCACACTAATTATTTCAAAAGTTAGTGCATTACAAAAAGATACATCTGGAGTTTAGAAATTTTCATTTGAGCAATTTAAAAACTATGTAAAATTGACTTTGGCTAAAAGGGGAATATTACAATGTTCATGACTATTTAGATGACGAGACTATTTAGGGTTAATTAGCAATTAATAAGGTTGAGTTAGTTCAACAAAGAACTCGCTGTTAAGTATTGATGTATTTTTTATGTATTATTTATAACAATTAGTAGGTATTGCAATATTTGTACTAGTTAAACACGACCAATTTTTAAAAGAGATGTAAAAATAAATCTGCGGGAGTTTCTTCGCCCTGTTTCTCCCACAGTGGGCCAATGAAAAGAAGAAGCAAAAAATAACATTGACATGACTCATCAACTAAGCCATATTTTATACAAAACATACCCATACGTGTCATCATTATTTCTCCATGATTCCATAATCAGATCCTGACCGACGTTAATAAATGGTTGAGAAGCTCTCGTGGTACTTATGTCATCACCATCACTTCCATTTTACCATTATGCAGTATGAAGAGCATAATTACTGAACAACCTTAATCAATTTATTATTTTGCAACTTGTAGGATAACTAGTATGGAGCACTTCCGGTGGCCATCTGTGGTCTTCATTACCAATGAATGCATCACAAAATGATGTCTTCCGAGAGTAAATGCACGATTTGAAGAGTTCCCTTAATTTCTCCAGGATCCCATAATCCGATTCTGACTTTATATCAATGGAACCAATTGGATGGTAAATACTTTCAAACAAAAAATATATTTTCAAATCGGTACATCCGCCTTGTAGAAATCGATAAACAAACATCGAGAAAACGTATGTATATCGTAGTATCGTAGGGACACATACGTTTTCTTCTCCTTTTGTGAAGTGGTGAAAAGGCTCTTTTCCGATGTATAGAAGAAAAACAGAGCTACTAAATATTTTGAATAAATTGCAAGTACTCCAATTGTAATCCGGTGCAAAATTGTTTATTTATTTATTTTATTATCCTAAAAAAAAAACAGATTTTGTGATAACTTCGGAATAACTAAATTACGCTTACACGTAAGCTTTTGCAAGCTGACACGCATGATTAACAAGCTAGTTATAAAGAAACAATTGCTTTCGATATTGTCAGATTTACAAATGGCTGTTTTGGGCTACTGCGGCACCTAAAAGCTAGGGAATAAAATACCACTTTCAAAATCGTCAACATATTATTATAAATAAGTTTCGTGGATGACACTTATGTGAGATATTTTAAGGACAGCTGGTTTTACGGAAACGGAAACTTCCTTGCCAGAAATGCAAGTGACATTTCACAGTCCATTAGCGACATCCGGTTTAAGGCACGCCTTTACTTTAACGAGTTCAGTAGTTGGTCGCATGAAACTTGCTGAGGTCACACCACTCTTCATTAATATTTCAGTATGTTTAGAGCATAAAGAAGCAATATTATAAGGATGTTTCAACGGTGATGAAAGATTTATAACATCTACAATGAACCATCATTATATCCATTATTTTATTAGCTGTGGGGATGTGGTAAGCTGTTATATATATTAACCTAGGAAATTTAGAGTCTCACCTCAAATATATTTCGATGCGAAATAATAAGCTGGAAACTTGCGGAAGTTCTTTATTTTAGCTTCCTTTATGTTGTTCCAAAAGTCTTAAGTAATTAATGTTCAAAAGAGTCAAAATGGGGTTTTCGCAAACATCTCGCTTCCTATGGTTTCAATAATGATAATCTTGATAAAAATTGTAAAATATGAAATTCTCTACCAAATGGAATTTGGGAGAAGGAAAAGTAAAGGAATGGTGGTACCTTACTTGAGCTGGTCTTCTACCCAGGAGATAGGTTATGATTTTCACATTAATCCAAATAGGTTTTCACAAACACTACACTGCACCGGTGCTAGGTTAATAACACAATCACTAGGTAGCGTAATTAGCGTTTGTAGGAATTTTCTTGTGGGGAGCGTAGTGGTTTGCCCCTTATGCGCGCGCGTCTCGATCTGAACTGGTTCCGTCAGGAAAGGAACGAACGAAAGGATGCGAAAGGAAGAGTGAGTGTTTGAATGAGTGATGAATGCGTAGTGAGGGTAGCAGTACTTAAATAATAGATAAATCGGTAATATTTTATATTTTGGCGAAGCCAAGTCTGCCGGCCTAGAGGTTTCCTCTATATTAAGCTACAAGTTAACAGATAATGTTAAAAATTAGTAAGTTAAAAAGTTAACAACAAAATAGATTCAAATGCCAAAAAACCAGGACTTATATACTAATTTAAGATAAATTGAGTTTAGTTTATTGAGTAGGCAAAGTACAAACTCGGATTACTGGACGTATATAGCTTCCAGAGGCAGTGCGAACTTTAACAGCTCTAACTACATTGTCCTTTCCGGGATAGAGTTCATCAATAACTCCAAGAGGCCAACAAAGAGGATGAGCATTATTATCTTTTATAACCACGACTGTGCCTAGTTTAATATTATCGGATGGCTTGGTCCATTTTTCTCTTTGTTGAAGCGAAGTGAGATATTCCTGACTCCAACATCGCCAGAAATCATGTGTGAGTTTACACAACAACTGATAACGTGATAAACGATTATCAGGTTGATCTACAAAATTTTCAGCGGGCAAAAATTTTATAGGAGTGACATTTAAAAAATGATTAGGAGTTAGTGCGGTTAGATCAGGTTCAGAACTTAAAACACATAGAGGTCTGCTATTTAACAACCCTTCTATTTGCACCAAGACTGTCATGAATTCTTCATAGGTTAAGATCTGAGAGCCTATAGTTTTATATAAGTGAGTTTTAACGCATTGAACGTTTGCTTCACACAGGCCATTAAAATGTGGGCCATACGGGGGGCTATGTTTAAATTGAATTTTATTATTTGATAAATAATTACCAATATATGTTTGGTGAGCTGTGGACTGTAATAAATCGTAAATTTCATTAAGTTTGCGCTTGGCGCCTATAAAATTTGTTCCACCATCGCTATAGATCATGGAAACTGGGCCTCTTCTACTAATAAAACGTTTGAAAGCTGCGAGAAATAGTTCAGAACGGAGGTCTGAGACCAATTCCAAATGCAATGCCTTGGTAGCAAGACATACAAACAAGCATACATAAGCCTTATGGCTTTTAATTCCTCGACGTCTTATATGCGTTATATAAAAAGGACCAGCATAATCCACAGCGGTGTAGACAAAAGCTTTGGTTTGCGAGACTCGAAATGACGGTAAGTCACCCATGCGTGGGAAAGTGAATTTAGGTTTAAGTCTGAAACATCTTTTACATTTATGCACGCGTTGACGAACTAAATTTCTAGCAGATAATATCCAGAATTTCTGTCTGAGCAATGCGAGTAAAAGTAATGGACCAGTGTGGAGGTTAGTTACATGACAACTACCTGAGAGCGAGGAGTCACTCCTTGCTGCGTGCCGATGGCACGAACAGGCGTGCTGCGGGAAGCACCGGTGGTGCGTGATCTGGCTCTATTTAATCAAGTGACGGGCAGGACTAACATTGACCTCTTTTGTTGTTCAATGTTGGAGTTCACAAGGGCAGTCACTTTTTGTTTGTGCTATTGAATTAATTGTTTTTGGTAATTAATTATTTTTTGTTAATTAGTTGTTATTCTATTTCTAATTTAATTGAATTGTAATATATGTTTTTGAGGTGTGTGTTCTATAAGTATCCCGGATATTGCAAAACGGTTTGGGTATATATACCTGTAATGTTGTGCAATGTAATTATAATAAATAAATAAAAAAAAATATCCCCGACAGGCTAAACTGCGTTTTAGTAGGTATCTGGCTGGTACTAAGGTTCAAATACTTCAGTTAGCCATTCACTCTCGATCTCGCTTTAGAAACACGCAACGCGCAGTCAAACTGTTGCTCTTTCCACAGGTTATTCATACAAATTCATCTTCTTTAATTAAAAAAAAACAACAAATTAAAAGAGGTAGGTACATAGGTATTACAAGTTAAACATCTAAAAAGGTATTAATGGTTCTCATAGGGTTCACAACTGCGTCGATATTATTTAACCACCATTGCAAATGTGATGGCAAATTAAAATTTAAATTGTGTTCTAACAAGGCTAAATATTTAACCTGCTCAAATTGCTTGGTATAAAGTATTCGACGGCAGGGCAAGCAGGTGTAAGGAAGGCTTAAAGTCGCGCGAAACTGAGAATTATTCAAAGCTTGAGTTGTTAAAACTGTATCAGTTATAATTAGATTAAATTTCGTTTTATGTCCGGTTACTTGCAGTTAAGTCAAAATGATTTTCATAACAGTAAGCACTATTTTTATTTTCAATAGGATCTGCTATTCTTATGGCGTTCATCCACTTTTTAGGGTTCCGTACCCGAAGGGTTCCAAACGGGACCCTATTACTGAGACTCCGCTGTCCGTCCGTCCGTCTGTCACCAGGCTGTATCTCACGAACCGTGATAGTTAGACAGTTGAAATTTTCACAGATGATATATTTATGTTGCCGCTATAACTACAAATACTAAAAAACAGGATAAAAGAAATATTTAAGGGGGCTCCCATACAACAATTCTCTCGATACCACATACAAACTTATGGATGCACCTGGTTACGTACATGGAGTGTGAAAGTAACCGCACCAATAACTTTGTAAACAATATTTTGCTGTGTAAAATCCAAACTATTCACTCCACACCATCGCTTCCATGGAACCCTTCGTGCGCGATTTAGACTCGCACTTGACCGGTTTTTTTCTAATTTAGTTCATAATTCTTCTTGAAATTAAACACAGTAATTTAAAAAGATACATTAAGTGAAAAATATGTACAAAAGCGAGCTCATCTCTAAAAAGATATTTCTTCCAGCAAATCAATGCATGATAGAAAAATGTATTATGAAAGGGTAGGCTTTGCACAATATCTAATAAATAAAATATATATGATTTAATTAAATATCTATAAATAAGGAAAATAAAATACATATAACTAGTAAATAAGTACCAATACCATACGTAAACCTGTACATACAGTTTACATGTAATAATAATAATATACATACTATACTATCACGAAAGAGAGAGGAAGTGCTCTTTTACCCGGTTTTTGAAAGAGAAAAGAGTGGGGCTGTGTCTTATAGTGCAAGGAAGTGCGTTCCACAGTTGGACCGCCTGCAACCTGAAAGAGTGCTCATATGCGGAGGTGTTATGCCTTAGGTGGCGATCTCTTGAAAAAAAAAAAAAAAAAATATTTACCAGAAAGTTATGTAACAGTCTAATATTATGCTTATGACCCACACACTAGGTATAACTTGTATCGTGGAGGTCTATAATGAAATTTCAATGTTGTGTTGTCCTGAGTTTGGGATAGCAACAGCAATAAAATAAAAAGTAATTATAATTAGGGAACTCTTACATACCAAGGTGACCAAACCCTCCCAGACCACTGAAATAGTAATATAAAATATACTTCTCACATAAACAATATATATCTATATATAATTAGGGATAAGGATAGATAAATAAGTAAATAAGCAATTCCGAATTTGTTTTAGAAAGATAATTTTAGACTAGAAGCGCTTCAGTGGAATCATAATCTAATGTCACTAGCCACTTCAAGAGCTTAACCCTTAACTCGCGTACAGTGGTAGTTTTGACTTCGTTGTGCTTGCATATTGTATTGTATAGGTGTGGCAAAGCGAAGAAACTGAACCTTTTCGCAAATGTCGTGTTCACTGCTGGCAGCTGCACCCTATAAATTCTTTTTTCCAAGAGACGGGGGAAATCCTCTGCATTAATTGAAATTCTGTGCTGGAGAAGTGATGCCCTGAGAATGTAAAGTTGGCGTACTGAAAGTACATTGCATTCGCTGAGGATTGATTTTGTGGGGTAGCGGAACGGTTTTCTCGTCATCACTTTTAGGATCGATCGCTGTGCTCGTTCCAGAGTTATGAGCGTGGTTTTGTGTGTGGCTCCCCATGCTGTGATGCAGTATACAAGCAAGGACTGACAGAAGGACAGGTAGACCAGCCTCAAAACTTCCGGATCAGCTCCCTGTCGCAAGTGCTTAAATATTGGGATTAGTTTGCGTACCCGGCTCGCCATACTAGAGACATGAGGTGCAAAAGTCAACTTCTCGTCCAGGATAACTCCCAGATATTTAATCTGCGCCACTCTAGATATGCCGGGACAGTCGCATGTATGAGAATCAGTCGGGCAAGAGTGTAGCATAACAGTTTCGAATTCGGGGGGTGGTTGGGATGCGGCTGTCTTATGAAAACTGATAAATTTTGTTTTGCTGGTGTTTAATGTCAGTAGACTATTCTGAAGCCAGTTATTGACATCGCGCATGCAGGTCGTAGCCAGTTTGTGAGTCTGTTCCCATGACTCTCCGCAGCATATCAGAGCAGTGTCATCGGCGTAACAGAACACGTCCACTTCCTTTTTATGTCTGAACAAGTTGCAGATTTCATTGATGTAAATTAGGAAGAGGGTCGGGCCGAGGACGCTGCCCTGCGGCACACCAAATGGTATGCCTCTCCATGGGCTGATGTGTTGACCAACTTTATTTAAGATAAATGCTATAATATATCTCAATATTATATGAATATTCAAGAAATGAGGAAGCTGATAAGTTATTCAAGGGTTTGGTCACAAACAAAACAGTAATAAAAATGCGGAGTGTCGGATGCAAATGTGGAATATGCTCATTCAATGAGCGGAGTATCGGAGAGATTGTTGAGGTCAGCGTATGATCGCACAGGGATGGCGGGACTACCGTTGCGCACTCGGACATAAATGGTTCCGTTCCTGGTCCAGCGATATTTATGAGTCGATGATGTTCTGTTTCTGGTGTCTCGAAATAACTTACGGTTTTCTTTGGTGAGCCTTTCATTGAAGAAAACGTCCATAGGGGGGGCGATAATCTCAAGGTCTTTAGAAGTTAAGCCCCGCCTTGTTTTCGATTCTTTCATTATTTCATCCCGCTTCGATCGCCTAATCAGCCTGATGACCAAAGAACGTGGGAGATTCTTTTTGTTGGGTTCCTCCGGTTCCTCGGCTTTTCCGGGCGAGTGGTGTCCCACTTCTTCGCTAGATGTGGAGGAATTCTTTTTTGGGCCAACTCTTGCAGCCCAGTCGATGTCGGAGTCGCTGAGTTGTACGCCGAGCTTTGCTCCTACAACTAGCGCGATATGGTGCGGGTTTTCACCTGGAAGTTCCGGTACTCCACACACTTCAATCTCGTTGCTCAATGCCCGCTGGGCCTGCGAGATAACTTGGTCCTTTAAGTGGCTGACCTCTTGTTTGAGAAGTATAATCTCTGGTTCGCGTCCTTCGAGTGCAGTGATTCTGTTTTCTGCGGCATCCAAACGCCCTATGCAAGCGGAAATTGTGGCAGACACTGTGTCAAGGTGAGTCCGTAGCGCTGAGACATCCTCACGTAGAATCTCATCAATGAGTTTTTGGAAGTCCATCTTTGCAGTTAAAGATTCAGAGAGGGGTGTCGCAACCAAGTCTTGATCTGGAGCCGGGAGGGTGGGGTTTTTTTTTCGTGGCATGAGAGCGATTCTGTAAAGCCGAAAGAGTGTCAGGCCCTTTAACAGGCGTGTTGGTATTGTCCGTTTTCGGCCTTTTAGATTTGCACTCTGGGTATTTCCACTCTTTTTCTTTCGCCTCAGTATCGGATATTGATACACATAGATTATGGTATGTAAGCTGGCACGTTGAGACAGTACAGTGAGTCCTCTCTTCCTTTGTAGTGAATTCGCCGCATGCCTGGCAAAGGTTTTGGTTGCAATCGACACAGAGCCAAGAGGGCCGCTGCTCCTTCAGTTCGATAGGTGCTAAGCCAGAGCATTTATTATGGACAAGTGTATTGCAACCCTTTCGTGTGCAGATTAGTTTATCCTTAACTGTGACATTAGTATTGCATACCTTGCATTCCTTGATTTTGTTCATGTTAGTGCGAGTGCTTGATTGAAAATGGAACAGTGTAGCGCGTAGCTGCGTAGCCGGCGTATCTCCCTTTGAATGTTGATGTCCTGTGTTCGATTCGAAGTTTGTAACTCTGCTACTCTTTCATAGATGGCGTTACTGAGAAGTGTGACTTGTCTTGCCTTAAGTGATTTTTGAACGCAGCCTTATATTTTGTACTGGTCACACTATGGCTAGTTGTGAGTTTGACAGTGTCAGTCCGATGATTTTGTGGGATAGTGGGAGTGCTCATAAAACACGTAAAACACTGTGGTTGTATTTCTATTGTTTTTAAGTCTGTGTCTTTGTGTGAGTGTGTTTTGAACCAACGGAAAGTGTTGTGCAGTACCTTGATCGCCTCTGCTGTCCAGGAATGCTTGATTTTCACCTGGATTTCTGGTGGTTTTTCACTGCCGGTATTAGTTCCTTCACCTCAACACGATAAATTGTTCCGAAAGTTCCGGGAAAATAACTTTTAGTAAAATAAGTATAGGAGAAATTCAAACGGAGTGCTACCTTGACGGGGCGGGGTTGCCATACCATACCAGAGATACTCAAAGCGGTCTTGAGCTAAACTAAACTAACTAACTAAAAAAAACTATTACGAGGATAACACTTAAAATACAAAAAGCCTGAACCTAGTCACATTGGGCTTGCTGGGAAATAATCTATTACCTATCTACAATGTTTAAAACAACACAGACAAAACGAACAAGCCAGACGTAATCAACAAAACGCCGAAAATTATTATATTGGTTGAATGTAACGTGACCTACATTTTGTTCCGCTCACTTACTAGATAATATGCAGGCAGGCAAAACATGGTACATGTTTAATTTCCCACGCCTACCGAACGGCGGGGAATCCTTCAGGGGGATGTGCCTTGCCACGTGAGAGAAAAGAAGTGATGAAATTGTTTATTACCTTGTCACCGTAGACAGGAGATTGAAGGCTCGATTCGAGACAGGAATTCGGGAAAGGGGGCACAGTTGGGATAGGGGGATGGGATCGAACCCTTGCCGTCGCTGTCCGACGCCGTCGCCGGCGCGCTGCTGGCGGCACGTGGAGTCGCCGCCGATACGACTATGTTCTTCACAACACAAATCACTTGACCGCTGACGCGAATCTAATTACGATCAATAGCCCGACGCTATGAGGTAGATTTACACTTCGACCAGGCCCGATGCCTGTATGATAATTGGTACACCGAAATACCATCACGAGGCCCGAGCCGCCATGTTATTCTCACCGATGAGACCAGACCAAGAGAAAGATAACCTCCAATTATACATCTCGTTTCAGATACGAGTGACAGCTGCTAGTCCGTTTTCGCTAGTGATGTCTCGATTACTCGCGATCGATTCGCGCAGCAAAAAACCGGTGCGTTTCCGACGCATAAATACTAAACAGTACATAATAATAACAGTAAACAAAAAACTGGTCAAGTGCGCGTCTAACACATATTGATGTCCTTAATAGTAAACTGAGTAAATTTTCGTATGCCCTATACATGCTATCTAAACAGGTCAATAAAGATGCTGTACTAATGGCGTATCATGGCTTTGTTGAATCATTATTATGTAATGGAATAATGTTCTGGGGAAATGCCACAAAAAAAGATGTTATATTTAAGGCTCAAAAGAAATGTGTACGTCCTATATGTAAATTAATTAGTACTGATAGCTGCAGAGGTCATTTTATTAATCTTGAGATATTGACGGTCCTTTCATTGTACATATTTGAAACAGCAGTGTTTGTGAAGTGCAATATTCATCTGTTTAAATACATGAAGAGCAAACACGACCATAATAAGCTGAGCGCTGACTCACGAAAAACGGCATACTACGATAAAAGTATATTCGGCATGACCTCGAGAATTTACAACAAACTACCAGAGACATTAAAAGGAAATAACAACATAAATATAGATATAGAGATAGAGTTGGAAAAGCTGGTAGTGGTGTAGCTATTTTCCTTCGTTCGGACATATCCTGCAAAGTTGTGAGTGTCTCCCCGAGTGAGTACTCTGAATCTGCTGAACATCTTTTCCTTGAAATCTGTCTTCACCATAGTAAAGTTCTGCTCGGTGTTCTCTACAGTCCTTCGCTTCTCATCAATTACTTCGATTCCTTCGAGTCCCTGCTCAATGAGCTGACTCCTCTTTATAATGATGTCCTAATCCTCGGCGACTTTAATACATGTCTTCTTAAAAATGATTCCCGCTCGGCCCAACTCCGGTCTATTGTCAATTCATTCAACTTGCATATTCTCCCTCTAAATGCGACTCATTGTCAACCACATTGTACTCCCTCTCTCCTTGATATCATGATATCATCTGATATAGACAAAGTTGCTGCCCACGGTCAATTTAATTCTCCTTTTTCTTATCATGACCTGGTTTATCTCTCCTATAAGGTCAAGTCTCCCAAGAACAGAGCCAAATTTATCTTTCTTCGTAGCTTTAAGGGCATTGATCCATCGTTACTCCAATCTGATGCATCATCAATCGACTGGTCACCTGTCATTTCTAGTGAGGCCGTTGACGACAAGATCCACCATTTCAACACAATTATTCTGGGACTATTTGACAAACACGCACCCATCAAAAAGGTCAAAGTAAAACACCTTCCTGCGCCTTGGCTCACGGACCCCATCAAACGGTTGATGGCTAAACGGAACCGAGCTAAATATCAGCATAAAAAGGAACCCACCGACGATAATTTTGCTGCCTACAAATGCCTCCGGAACCGTTGTAACCGTATGTGCCGTGATGCCAAGCGTCGCCACATCTTTGAGTGCATTCAAAACTACACCCCTTCCGAAGTGTGGAAATTCCTGAGATCTCTAGGTGTCGGTAAGCCCCAGAATCAAATGGTTGGTGACGTCGATCTCAACGGTCTTAACAGATTTTTCTCGGCTCCCCCAGTCGTTATGGATCCCATCGTTAAGGATGCCACTCTGCATGGGCTCCGCTCCAGGCCGGCGTTGACCTCCACTCCTTTCGACTTCAGTCCAGTCGGAATTAACACAGTTAAGAAGGCGGTGCTGGCTATCTCATCGAAAGCTGTAGGTGATGATTGCATCTGCTCTAATATGATCAGCAACGTGCTCGATTATATTCTTCCCGCTATCACACACATTATAAATCACTCTCTCTCTAGCTGTTCTTTCCCCTATGTGTGGAAAAAAGCATTAGTCATACCTTTACCCAAATCCTCAAACCCCTCCTCTTTCAAAGAGTATCGTCCTATTTCTATCCTGCCTATGCTTTCCAAAGTCCTAGAATCCATTGTCCACTCCCAGCTTTCCTCCTACCTTACGTCTCACTGTCTGCTGAATCGATTCCAGTCGGGATTCAGGCCGGGTCATAGTACCGTTACGGCCTTACTCAAAGTCACTGACGACATTCAGTTGGCTATGGACGAGAAACAGCTCACCGTACTAGCGCTACTTGACTTCAGCAGCGCATTCAACTGTGTTGATTTCGACATCCTCGTTGAGATACTGAAGTCTCTGAATGTCTCCCCGGCCTCAGCCAGCTGGTTCGACTCCTACCTGAGAGGTCGTCAGCAGCGTATAAGGTCCGAGGAGACTTCAACAGAATGGTGCGACCTTTTTGCAGGGGTGCCTCAGGGTGGTATCCTGTCCCCTCTTCTCTTTTCTGTCTTCATAAATTCTATCTCAGATACTCTCTCTTCCTCTTATCATCTCTATGCCGATGATCTCCAAATTTACCGTCATTTTTCTCCCTGTGATGTTAACTCTGCTGTGGCCTTGCTGAATGCTGATCTTGAGTGTATCAGAGATTGGGCTCTGTCACACGGGCTACTCGTCAATCCTTGTAAGTCGCAGTCAATGATTATCGGGTCCAGGCACTCTCTCCAAGTGTTACAGCATATGTCCACTGCACCCATAATGTACGATGGAATCGTAATTCCCTACAGCTCCAAGGCCAAAAATCTCGGAGTCATCTTTGATAACCTGCTGTCTTGGTCAGCGCATGTCTGCGAGGTTAGTAGGCGTGTCTTCGCTACGTTTTACTCTCTCAGACGACTTCAGCACTTCTTACCTCTTCAGACCAAAATTACACTCGCCCAATCTCTGTTACTTCCCCTCATTGACTACGCAGATGTCTGCTGGATCAGCGCAAACGAAGAGCAACTGGACAAACTCGAGCGACTTCAAAATCTTGGGATTCGGTTTATTTTCGGTTTGCGCAAATTTGACCATGTTTCTCAGTATCGCAGGGATCTGAAGTGGCTTCCAATCCGTCTTCGCCGGGATTCCCACATCCTCTTCACTCTCTTTAAGATTTTACATAATCCTCATTACCCTGGCTTCTTACGTGATTCGTTCACTTTTCTTTCTTCAGATAGGCCTCGGAGACCTCACACTCGGTCGCTGCTCACAACACCGCAACATAAAACTGTCGCATATGAACATGGGTTCCGACTCCGGGCTATCAAGCTCTGGAACAAACTCCCCAGCACCGTCAGGGACAGTCCATCTCTTAACATCTTCAAAAGTAGTTTGAAGGAACATTACCTTTCTCTTCTGTAGTAGATTATATTTTATTTATATATTGTATAGGTATTTATTGATATTTAAATATAGTATTTATAGGTATTATATTATTATGTAGGTTCTCATTTATTTATATGTGTAAATATGTAAGTAATTTATTATAAATATATTAAAGTCACTCTGATGTTTAGTTTTTTTTATATGTTGTGCATAATAGGTCTATCCCTTCGCATGAAACTATTTTTCCCTGTCAGCCCTGGGTTTGCTGGAAGAAATCTCTATATAGAGATAAGCAAGCCTTTGTTTACTAACTATGTTTGTAATTGTCCACTAATGTGTATATGCAATAAAGTATAATAATAATATATTTAAACATAATCTTAAAAGAATACTGATTGGAAAGGTATACTACTCGATTAATGATTTTCTTTTAGACATATTATAAAACTTGTTAGGATATCTAAGAGGACAATTATTATTATGCATTTATTACTTTTATCTACACACGTATCATAAACCCTCTTTACTGCGTTCAAAAACCGCACGTTACGATCAGCATTATGTTAAACTACTTGGTAAAAACTCGTTTCGTATCTGGAAAACTACACATAATGGTCATTATGTGTAGTTTTTCTACATATAATGACATTCGAATTCCGAACGCCGACGCCCACCCGCGTGCCGTCCCTAGTTTGTCTGTGAAGTTGGTACTGACATTCAAATTTCGAACGCCGACGCCCGTCTGCGTGAAGTTGGTACTAAAGAACGAGCTAAACAATTGCAGAACCACAATGCCGGTCAAACATGCGGTTCCTGAACACATCAAAGAGAGCTTATGATATGTGTGTAGATAAACTAGTGTATGTAACTGTACATAATTAGGCATTATGCAGCAGTCACATAAACTACTATTATGTTTGCATGTATTGTGTATTTTATTGATTATGTGATTATTGTGTATCCTCTACTTTTATGGCTGTATCACGTAATTCTAATTTTAAAACCAATGTTTGAACGCCTTACGGCAGATCATAGTGATACACTTTCCTTTTTTTACGACAACCAACCATGAAATACCTATGTTTCATCAAACAATAAATATCTTTATCTTTATCTTTATCTTATCTTTATCTAACTCGCGCACGAAGGGTTCCATACTACCGTATAATGGTAGGGATGGTGTGGAGTGAATAGTTTGGATTTTACATACCAAAATGTATTTTATAAAGTTATTGGTGCGGCTACTTTCACCCTCCATGTACGTAACCAGGTGCATTCATAAGTTTGTATGTGGTATTGAATGAATTGTTGTATGGGAGCCCCCTTCAATATTTATTTTATTCTGTCTTTTAGGACATGTTGATAAAGCAGCAACAGAAATATATCATCTGTAAAAATTTCATTTGTCTAACTATCACGGTTCATGATATACAGCCTAGATATACCACAGACGGATGGAGGTACGGACGGACGGACAGCGGAGGCTTAGTAAAAGGGTCCCGTTTGGCACCCTTCGGGTACGCAACCCTAAAAATGACAAAATTCAAACGAACAGGAACGAGACGGACGGTAAACATAAAGGACAACTTCATACTATGAGTGGAACATGCCCTGCACGTTCCGTTGCTCTCCGTAACGCAATAAAAGGAAATATCTACGGATGTCATTAAAAGGGTGATATCATTTTAGGACTTAATGGCACACAAAAAATAACTTATTTGGGGTTTTCACACTCGGCTTTACTGTAAATGGGTACAATGCAATATTTCTTGGTCATTTTAGTTTTTTTATCTACACACGTATCATAAACCCTCTTTACTGCGTTCAAAAACCACACGTTACGATCAGCATAATGTTAAACTACTTGGTAAAAACTTATTTCTTCTCTGAAAAATTACACATTATGACAATAATGTGCAATTTTTCAATTATCAATGCCACCATGCCGGTCGAACATGCGGTTCCTGAACACATTAAAGAGAGCTTATGATATGTGTGTAGATAAACTAGTATATGTAACTGTATATAATTAGGCATTAAAACTCTCGAGTGATATCATTATGAAACGAGCTGAAGTGTATAGTGCGAGTTGTTTACAGTATGGTGCGCTTGAGCGGAATTAGCCCAACCGATCCGATCACCTGACACGTAAAGTGACGTCATCGCTGATCCTACTTGCTACGCTCAGTTGACAACATCGTTTTGCGGGGATTCGAACTTTGAGCTTTAATAACTCCGTCATTTTTTAAGATATAAAAATCTAAAATCACGTTTTTTTGTAATTCAACTGCATTCACAAGAAAATCCTTTTGCCACACTAATTATTTCAAAAGTTAGTGCATTACAAAAAGATACATCTGGAGTTTAGAAATTTTCATTTGAGCAATTTAAAAACTATGTAAAATTGACTTTGGCTAAAAGGGGAATATTACAATGTTCATGACTATTTAGATGACGAGACTATTTAGGGTTAATTAGCAATTAATAAGGTTGAGTTAGTTCAACAAAGAACTCGCTGTTAAGTATTGATGTATTTTTTATGTATTATTTATAACAATTAGTAGGTATTGCAATATTTGTACTAGTTAAACACGACCAATTTTTAAAAGAGATGTAAAAATAAATCTGCGGGAGTTTCTTCGCCCTGTTTCTCCCACAGTGGGCCAATGAAAAGAAGAAGCAAAAAATAACATTGACATGACTCATCAACTAAGCCATATTTTATACAAAACATACCCATACGTGTCATCATTATTTCTCCATGATTCAATAATCAGATCCTGACCGACGTTAATAAATGGTTGAGAAGCTCTCGTGGTACTTATGTCATCACCATCACTTCCATTTTACCATTATGCAGTATGAAGAGCATAATTACTGAACAACCTTAATCAATTTATTATTTTGCAACTTGTAGGATAACTAGTATGGAGCACTTCCGGTGGCCATCTGTGGTCTTCATTACCAATGAATGCATCACAAAATGATGCCTTCCGAGAGTAAATGCACGATTTGAAGAGTTCCCTTAATTTCTCCAGGATCCCATAATCCGATTCTGACTTTATATCAATGGAACCAATTGGATGGTAAATACTTTCAAACAAAAAATATATTTTCAAATCGGTACATCCGCCTTGTAGAAATCGATAAACAAACATCGAGAAAACGTATGTATATCGTAGTATCGTAGGGACACATACGTTTTCTTCTCCTTTTGTGAAGTGGTGAAAAGGCTCTTTTCCGATGTATAGAAGAAAAACAGAGCTACTAAATATTTTGAATAAATTGCAAGTACTCCAATTGTAATCCGGTGCAAAATTGTTTATTTATTTATTTTATTATCCTAAAAAAAAAACAAATTTTGTGATAACTTCGGAATAACTAAATTACGCTTACACGTAAGCTTTTGCAAGCTGACACGCATGATTAACAAGCTAGTTATAAAGAAACAATTGCTTTCGATATTGTCAGATTTACAAATGGCTGTTTTGGGCTACTGCGGCACCTAAAAGCTAGGGAATAAAATACCACTTTCAAAATCGTCAACATATTATTATAAATAAGTTTCGTGGATGACACTTATGTGAGATATTTTAAGGACAGCTGGTTTTACGGAAACGGAAACTTCCTTGCCAGAAATGCAAGTGACATTTCACAGTCCATTAGCGACATCCGGTTTAAGGCACGCCTTTACTTTAACGAGTTCAGTAGTTGGTCGCATGAAACTTGCTGAGGTCACACCGCTCTTCATTAATATTTCAGTATGTTTAGAGCATAAAGAAGCAATATTATAAGGATGTTTCAACGGTGATGAAAGATTTATAACATCTACAATGAACCATCATTATATCCATTATGTTATTAGCTGTGGGGATGTGATAAGCTGTTATATATATTAACCTAGGAAATTTAGAGTCTCACCTCAAATATATTTCGATGCGAAATAATAAGCTGGAAACTTGCGGAAGTTCTTTATTTTAGCTTCCTTTATGTTGTTCCAAAAGTCTTAAGTAATTAATGTTCAAAAGAGTCAAAATGGGGTTTTCGCAAACATCTCGCTTCCTATGGTTTCAATAATGATAATCTTGATAAAAATTGTAAAATATGAAATTCTCTACCAAATGGAATTTGGGAGAAGGAAAAGTAAAGGAATGGTGGTAACTTACTTGAGCTGGTCTTCTAACCAGGAGATAGGTTATGATTTTCACATTAATCCAAATAGGTTTTCACAAACACTACACTGCACCGGTGCTAGGTTAATAACACAATCACTAGGTAGCGTAATTAGCGTTTGTAGGAATTTTCTTGTGGGGAGCGTAGTGGTTTGCCCCTTATGCGCGCGCGTCTCGATCTGAACTGGTTCCGTCAGGAAAGGAACGAACGAAAGGATGCGAAAGGAAGAGTGAGTGTTTGAATGAGTGATGAATGCGTAGTGAGGGTAGCAGTACTTAAATAATAGATAAATCGGTAATATTTTATATTTTGGCGAAGCCAAGTCTGCCGGCCTAGAGGTTTCCTCTATATTAAGCTACAAGTTAACAGATAATGTTAAAAATTAGTAAGTTAAAAAGTTAACAACAAAATAGATTCAAATGCCAAAAAACCAGGACTTATATACTAATTTAAGATAAATTGAGTTTAGTTTATTGAGTAGGCAAAGTACAAACTCGGATTACTGGACGTATATAGCTTCCAGAGGCAGTGCGAACTTTAACAGCTCTAACTACATTGTCCTTTCCGGGATAGAGTTCATCAATAACTCCAAGAGGCCAACAAAGAGGATGAGCATTATTATCTTTTATAACCACGACTGTGCCTAGTTTAATATTATCGGATGGCTTGGTCCATTTTTCTCTTTGTTGAAGCGAAGTGAGATATTCCTGACTCCAACGTCGCCAGAAATCATGTGTGAGTTTACACAACAACTGATAACGTGATAAACGATTATCAGGTTGATCTACAAAATTTTCAGCGGGCAAAAATTTTATAGGAGTGACATTTAAAAATGATTAGGAGTTAGTGCGGTTAGATCAGGTTCAGAACTTAAAACACATAGAGGTCTGCTATTTAACAACCCTTCTATTTGCACCAAGACTGTCATGAATTCTTCATAGGTTAAGATCTGAGAGCCTATAGTTTTATATAAGTGAGTTTTAACGCATTGAACGTTTGCTTCACACAGGCCATTAAAATGTGGGCCATACGGGGGGCTATGTTTAAATTGAATTTTATTATTTGATAAATAATTACCAATATATGTTTGGTGAGCTGTGGACTGTAATAAATCGTAAATTTCATTAAGTTTGCGCTTGGCGCCTATAAAATTTGTTCCACCATCGCTATAGATCATGGAAACTGGGCCTCTTCTACTAATAAAACGTTTGAAAGCTGCGAGAAATAGTTCAGAACTGAGGTCTGAGACCAATTCCAAATGCAATGCCTTGGTAGCAAGACATACAAACAAGCATACATAAGCCTTATGGCTTTTAATTCCTCGACGTCTTATATGCGTTATATAAAAAGGACCAGCATAATCCACAGCGGTGTAGACAAAAGCTTTGGTTTGCGAGACTCGAAATGACGGTAAGTCACCCATGCGTGGGAAAGTGAATTTAGGTTTAAGTCTGAAACATCTTTTACATTTATGCACGCGTTGACGAACTAAATTTCTAGCAGATAATATCCAGAATTTCTGTCTGAGCAATGCGAGTAAAAGTAATGGACCAGTGTGGAGGTTAGTTACATGATAGTTGTCAACAATAAGTTGAGTAATTAAATCCTTAGTAGGAAGCAAGATTGGGTGTCTTTGACCAAAATCGAGTTGAGAATTAGATAGCCGACCACCGACTCTAAGAATGCCTTCTTGGTCGATGAAAGGGTTAAGTTTGGATAACGAGTTATTTAACAACTTTTTATTTTTTAACGCGGCAATTTCTTTAGAAAAGTGTTTGTTTTGAACATGTTTTGAACAATTATGTAGTCTTCTGCAGTTTCGAGATCTTGAACGGTAATTTGTCCAGTGGAGCGCAATTTTCGTGAGAAACGGAGTACGTATGTCATCGAGCGTAGTAATGTTTTCCAATCGGAAATTCTTTCAGCCATCATGTCAATGGGATGAGATTCATGCGAGTTACTGACATTTTGAGCAACTAAACTTATTGTAGGTTTTGTTTCCAAAGTTTCAAAACAAACATTTGGTTTGACTACAAAGTGTTTTACAGGCCAATCAGAAATTCTTTCAGCAGTCCACGAAGGACCGTGAAACCACAAGTCATTGTTCACGAGAGATTTAGCCTTTACAGGACGAGAGATAATATCTGCGGGATTCTCCACGCCTTTGACATGAAACCAATGTTTCGCGGGAAGTTTTGAATTTATTTCAGTAATTCTGTTCGCGACGAACGTGTGAAATTTATAAGCTGGAGAGTGAATCCAGGTAAGTGTAATAGATGAATCTGAAAAGGCGTAGATTTCATCTATGTGACATCTGCGTAAGAGTGTGTCTCGAACGACGTCAATGAGATTTGCGAGAAGAAGCGCGGCGCAGAGCTCTATTCTAGCGAGAGGCATTTTAGCCAGTAAGGCGACACGTGACTTCGAGGACAGTAAATAAACTGAACCAGGTGAGTATGGGTCAGGACTAACCCGAATATAAACGTTAGCACCGTAGCACCTTTCGCTTGCATCCGCAAATCCAATGAGAGCGACGTGAGGTGGGTTCAAGCCAATATAGCGAGGAATTTTAATTATTTCAAGATAATGAAGCTCATTATGAAATTGGGTCCATTTATTTAAAATAGTGGGAGTAACTGGATCATCCCAATCAAGGTTTTCTGCCCAGCACTCTTGAACTAAGAGTTTCATAAAAGCGACAACAGGGGAGATAAGACCCAGAGGGTCGTATAAACGAGCGGTGACGGAGAGAATAGAGCGCTTTGTGCACTCCTGAATATCAGCGTTTATAGCAAATTGAAAATTGTCAGCAGCAGGCTGCCACTGCATACCTACAATTTTATGCGTCGTGGGAGAATCAGAGTCAAACTCTATAATGTCATCACCTTTGTGAGAAGGAGAAATTTTGTCCATGAGATCAGAGTTGTTGGATATCCATTTAGTAAGATTAAAACCACCGGAGGCGAACATTTGGACCATTTCACGGTAAGTCTATTCTGCGTTAGCTACACCATCAACGGAGGAGATATAGTCATCCATGTACATATCGTTTGCAGCTTCCACTGCGGCAAGCGGGAAGTGCTCGCGGCTGTCGTCGGCCAGCTGACGAACGACGCGCATTGCAAGGTAAGGAGCACTAGATATGCCGAAAGAAACGCGATTAAACTCGAATGTATCGATATTTGATTGAGAATGAAATCTATAAAGAATGCGTTGAAAAGCGTGATGTTCGGGAGTAAGTTTTAATTGAAAATACATTTTTTCAATGTCTGCTGTCATAGCGACGGAGAACATACGCAAATTTATTAAAAGATCGAATATGTTAGTTTGTGAATTCGGACCTTTATAAAGTATGTCATTTAGCGATTTTCCACTAGTAGTTTTACTACTAGCGTCATTAACTATTCGCGTTTTAGTAGTCGATTTATCGGGGCGATAAACGGCGTGGTGCGGGATGTAATAAGAGCGATCAGGGGGTGTCTCTTTGGCGCTCTCAATCTTAGTTAAATAACCTCGGTCGATATAATTTTGTATGGTGTCATTATAGTTTGAGCGTAAGTCCGGATTAGCGTCTAATTTTTTCTCTTGACTGAGAAGGCGGCGTTTCGCGATCGAATAGGAATTTCCTAATTGAGTAGGGTCCTCTTTAAAGGGCAGATGCACGGTATAACGCCCGGTGTCATCGCGTGAGTATGTCGACTGAAATATTTTTTCGCATATCTCATCGTCAGGACTTACATGTTTTTTATTTGGAACATTTTCAAGTTCCCTTAAACGTTCAGTGAGCATTTCTAGGGTTGGCGTTTGTTCTATAGAACAAAAGAAATTTTTATTATTATTTGTGTTGCGAACAGGAGGACGAATGTGCGCGGTCTGGGCCTTGCCCATAGCTAAGTATCCAAGAGTAGTTTCTACTGCGACTACCGAAGAGTGTGGAGAAGTAACCTTATTAGGTCCCAAGAGGAACGGGAAGAGCTCGTTTCCTATCAAACAGTCTACTTCACCCGGCATGTAGAAACTACAATCGGCCATAGGTAAGTCATTTAGATGCGTAAGATATGAAGTGTCTAGCTCCGCGTTCGGTAATTGATCGGTGATCGAATCAATAACACGAGCTACTATATCATACGAACACAAAGGATCGAACCGTGAATGAATTTTAAAAGTCGTGAGTCCATGCGACGAACTTTCGGTTTGACCGATTCCTTTGATCGTTGTTGAAGCGGGAGTAATTTTTAAGTTTAAGCGATCACAACAATTTTTCGAAATAAAATGACTCATAGAACCCGAATCGATAAATAAACGAATGTTGTGGCGTTTGTTTTCATTGTAAACATAAACCGAAGCGGTCGGCAAAAGAACCGTGCTATTATTTGCGGTAATATTACGAGAAGTCGTTACTGATAACGAAACGTTGTTTAAATTAGCGCGCGCATTCGCAACGTTCGAACTAGAAGCGCGTTCAAGCGTTTGCGGCGCTGGAATAGGATGCGTCGTCCAGCGAAACTCGGGCGGCGGCGGCGGCAGCGGAGTACCTAAAGCGCGCGGCGAGTGCGAGCGAGACAGCTCGTAACATTCGACGTTATCTACGGACGCGTGCATCGTGACAGGCGAAGCGTTTGGCGGGTGAGTAAAATTTATATTATTATTATGCAATAACGTGTGATGTTTTTGGCGGCAAATATTACAAGTGTGTAGTGACTGACACGTTGTAATATCGTGAAAGCCTAGACAATTTTTGCAAAAGTTGTATTTTGAAACGATATTATTACGTGAAAGCGGAGTTTCACTAAGAAAATACTGACACTTATATAGTGCGTGCGAAGGGTGAGAATTGCATAGCAAGCAATTCGATTGCGTGACTTGAAAGCGTGGTGCGTGAGTGTGTGCGGGTGCGTTTTTAGAGTGAGTGGTTTGCGAGTTTTGCGAGTAAGTTGGTTGCACGTTTTGAGTGTGAGTAGCATGCAAGTTTTGAGAGCGAGCTGAGTGTGCGTTTTGATTGCGAGTGAATGCGGGCGGTGCGAGTGGTGCGAGCGATTGCGAAGAGTGAGATGGTTGCGAGTACAAGTCCGTTTCATCGGTATTTACAAGAAAAGCGTGTGTTTGTTTATTTTTATTTATATTTTTATAAGAATTTTGATTTTTATTTGCGTATGCGGGCGTGCGTAGTGTTTGTATTTTACTTTGTTCTTTTATGAACTGCGTGAGTTGCGAGAATGTAGGTATCTCTGTTGATGTGTGCGATTGCTCAAACAAATTAACAGTTTCTTTATCAAGTTTGTTAAGCGCGATGTGAACAAATAAGAAATCAGACAAGTCGTCTATTTTTAATTTTTGCAGCGCAGCTTCTGCAGAACAAAACTGTTCTAAGAATGCGTCCAGCGGTTGATTAGGTTTAAAATGTAACATCTGATCAATATAAAAGGAAGCTTGGATCCTAGTGTCTTGGTATTTTTCTAGCAAAGAGTTCCAAATAATCTTATAGTTACTCGCAGTGGGTGGAATCCCTGAGCAAACTGTTAAAGCCTTGCCCGTCAATTTACCTACTAGGTATTGAACCTTTTCCACGTCAGCTAAGTGTGAATTATCATGTATGAGACTTTTAAAGTTTTCGTAAAAGAGTGACCATTTGCTAGGAGTGCCATCGAATGACATTAAACTAAGCGGAGGTAGTTTTTTATTTAACAGATCATGTTTATGTTCGCTTTTCTTTGAGTTTATTTTCACAAACTTTAATTTTACAATAAAGATCATCAAAAGATTGAATAGCCGAGTAATCCGGTTTAGATTTCGGGTTATTAATCAATTCAGCTGATACTAATTTATCAAGAGTTTCGATAAATTCAGTTCTAGTTTTTTCTAGCGATTGAACTTGCGTTAAGAAATTGAATCTACATGTTTCATCGGAAACCTTTAGGCTCAAATCGTATATTTTTTGGGTAATTACGAACAAACTTTCCTTTTTAGCGGTATGACGAATAATTTCCATCATTATTTCTTCGTCATTATTTTGATTTCGCGTCATATTTAAGCGTTATTATGTTTCGCGTAAACAAATGTGAGACAAGTAGGTAGTAAGTTAGTTACTAGGTAGATCGAGTTCAAAAACGGTCCGCGGCGCGGCTGCGGCAATGAGAAACCGCGTGTTTGAACAGCGTGGGGGGCGGGGGGTGAGGTACGGCTCACTAGTATGAATATTTTGAAAACTCTGAGTTTGCTGCTGATTTTCATAAACAATACATAAACTATGGTGTGTATATGAGATAATAATAGCGGTATTATGAGGGAGAAATATGTGCATTTACCGAAAATTACGAGAAAACCCGGCCACTGTAATGGCGGACATGAATGAGTTGGCGTATCAATTTTATCAAAATTAGCGTGAAATATAAGAAAATTATGTATGAGTTGCGTGTGATGCGTTTTCTGAGGGAGTAGGTGTCCGGCTCGAAGGACCAAAACACTTGGGAGAAGGAAAAGTAAAGGAATGGTGGTACCTTACTTGCGCTGGTCTTCTACCCAGGAGATAGGTTATGATTTTCACATTAATCCAAATAGGTTTTCACAAACACTACACTGCACCGGTGCTAGGTTAATAACACAATCACGTAATTAGCGTTTGTAGGAATTTTCTTGTGGGGAGCGTAGTGGTTTGCCCCTTATGCGCGCGCGTCTCGATCTGAACTGGTTCCGTCAGGAAAGGAACGAACGAAAGGATGCGAAAGGAAGAGTGAGTGTTTGAATGAGTGATGAATGCGTAGTGAGGGTAGCAGTACTTAAATAATAGATAAATCGGTAATATTTTATATATTTTGGCGAAGACAGAATTTATACATTAATTAAACAAGTGATTTTTGATTTTCATTCAAACTTTACATCAACACTTAATACGGCTCAGTCATTTAATCCCATACTAGCTTTTAGACGTCTTCTGACTAGTGATACCTACCTGACTCCACGATCAAATAGTTTATGAGTTTTCCAGAATCTCTAACAACCCTTTTCCCTTCTTTTAAGATCATAATTTCGAAAAAACCTCCATTGAACTACGTTTTGCATCTATAAACTATCAACCTGCCAAGCGACAGTTTCTTAAGTCGAGTCGTTTTTAATTTCCCTACAAAGTTCCTCATTTCCCTTAAGAAAGGGAAAATTCTATATTCTTTAGAGCCCATAAACTACCTTTCTGTTAAATTTCAGCTTCATAAGTCAGTCAGTTTTAATTTTTTACAAAAACTTTTACTTTCTCATTTTCCCCCTTTTGCCAGATATTTGCGAAAAGCCGTTTTTTTACACTTTTGACCTTTAATAACTTAAGACGCCTCGTGGTCGAGGTCTCTATATATATTGAGACCCTTGGGACAATATTAGGTATGCCAAAATAAAGTGTTTAAGCAAGTTTCCAGCTTATTATATCACATTTCGAGGTAGACTTTGTTGACACTCTTTATTTTCCTGCATTATATTGAACAACTGGCTAAATGCAGGCACAAATCGTGTCTGAAATGCTTTAAGTATGTATTTCCAAAATAAGAAAAAATTAAATGCCAGTAAACCGGAAATGGAATGGACTTTTGTAAGTGTAAAGAGAGGGTTCTGAAAATATCCCACTTCGTAAAAAATGGCAATAAATATGGCCCCATCCATTCGCGTTCCATTGAAAATATTGCTTTTCTTCGAACCATTCAAGCGAATGCATCGCGACGAGCGATACCAGTCGCAATGGGTTGCCAAATGGATTTGAAATCCTGCTAATGTAGCTAAAGTAACGTTATTATGTAGTACCTTAATCATATAATTCGAACATTGACTCACAGAACGTGCACCTATAGCAGAAAGGTGTAGCCATATTTAAATTGGTTGGTTTGTTCAAATCTGTTTCACAGTATAGGTTTATCAGAACGATGTTGCTAACTGTCTCTTTTAATATGACTGCAAGTTCACAGCCAGATAGAGGAACGATCTTCAAATTTTAAAGCCCAGCAAAACGTTAATGGCGTCTCAGTTTCGTTTTTCATTTTATTTAAATATGGCTCTTATTTCTGAATACATAATGTTCGTGACAGTTCACACTCCTTGACGTTACGCCCGTTAACGTTTTTTGGGGCTTTAATTCTTAACAGGGCGAGGGCCACGTAAGTATCAACCTTATGACTTGGTAATTCATTTGAAAAACCAATGACACCTTCTGCATTCTCAGGATCTATTAAGGGTTAACATATAATTCCTGTAACTCAGCTTAAAAGTTCTTGATCGTAGCTATTTACAAAAATGCTTAATAAGTACGGCTATTTTTTTGCCTCTTCTCCCTTTTATCAGAAGAAAACGTGCAAAGAAACTCCCACAGCTTAATTTACGCATTTTATGTTTTTTAAACTGTGTTTAATTTAGAGAGGCCTTTTTTTCCCACAACGGCGGATAGTGAGCGATTGACTGTTTCGTTTTCATATAAATTTGACACCCCGCTAACTAGCAAAACTGTCGGTGGTAATATGAAGAAAGCGTTACCTCCAATTTCTGAATTGAGAATTTCACTTGTCAAATACTTAGGACCATTATGTCTCTGCAAATTTCACAAAAATAATGGGACATAACGATACTTAAGTATTAACTTAGTGAATTTATCAATTGAGGAACCGACGCTTAGTTTCTTTATAGTGTACTATCCTAAATCAATACAGACGTTTTGCGTTTAACGTCTATCCGTATGAATTAAATGTAGAACTTGGTGCAAGTCGATCTAAATGTCGTAGCAACACACGCCCACGTCGCATCTATTTATAACTTCAGGCTTACAGGCACTTGTAATCAAAATGACCAGTGATGCAGATGTATGTGCTACTTATGTTCGTATGAATGTATTGTGAGATATTGACATTGAATGTGTGCAAAATATATGTTTTTAACCAAATTAAGTAAAAAGTTTCATCTAAAAAATACATTTCCATCCCAAATTTAATTAATGTTTACCCTATATTATACTTAACTATGTGGGGTCGACTTTCTCCGCTCCGCTTCGTTTCGGCTCCAGGTTGTTTTATAAAGTTGTGACCCAAAAACCTAGTTTCAGTATTCGGACAGAGAGTGGCCTGCAATCACTCATTCCCCAAAATTTGGTGAGGTCATCAAACTATCTAGTCGGTACCGTATCTCCACGTTATGTGGCTAGAGATAGAGGGGGTACGTAGAGCAATCCAGAGTATCCCGGGCAGATTGCCTTTTAAGCCCGCAGTTACCTCGACTCATTGAATTCGTTCCCAATCGGGACGTACCTACAACCATCGATCTTCGTGTAAGGGGAGTATGTTCCACTGTAAGTACAAAGCTGGACAGTTAAGCAGAATTTCAATCAGACTATTCAGTTGTCGAATTGAAACAGCTTAGATAGCCATTAGGTAGAAAACAAATTGCGCCACTACATTAAAAAAAGATATGCATTTTTTAAGATGTCGTTCTGCGATACTTACATTAAACATTCTTATAGCACATTCATTGCTTCTTACCCTACACTATGTTACCCCATAAACATATAAATAAAGATATGTATTTTTTAAACATGTCATTCTATAATACTGACACTAAACATTCTTATAGCACATTCATTGCTTCTTACCCTACACTATGTTACCCCACAAACATACAAATAAAGAGATGTATTTTTTAAACATGTCATTCTGCGATACTAACATTAAACATTCTTATAGCACTTTCATTGCTTCTTACCCTATACACTATGTTACCCCACAAACATACAAATAAAGATATGTATTTTTTTGAACATGTCATTCTGCGATACTAACATTAAACATTCTTATAGCAAATTCATTGCTTCTTACCCTAGACTAAGCTACAAACATATATAGTAAGTATATAGTATACACACATCCAAGAGTCGCGCATTATTTTGCTTCTTCCCTGACCGGGATTGAAACAAAGAGATTGACGCATCCGGGATTGAAGCATCGAATTGACAACGACCTACTATGCATTATAAAATGTTTAGTGGAATACGTTCCCAGAACACATCGTTGGCATATCCTACACCGCATACCGACCTCTGTTAGCGGAGTGGCTGAGTTTGCCTACATTCCTGCCATTCCGTTTCTGAATGCCAGACTTGGAAATAAAAATGCATTATCCTTTGGGTCATAATGGATGTTCTGGTATGAGTAGAGACAAAAAAATCAAAAGAATTTCGTAGTAAACGGCTGATCGAGAAAGCATTCTACTCTGTATAGGAAAAAGCGTGACGCTACGTTTCTTTGTTTTAAGTAGCCAAATTGAGCAAAGTAATTACTATTTTCCTGAGAGAACAAAATGATGTAAATTGATCCAGATTCTGATGCACTCTGACTCAATGTTTTACAGGCACAGAGACCCTATTAAATTTGAACGGCACTCAGAGCCAGAGAAGTCTGGCTATACCTGTTCTTACTTGTACCGACTGCGCAGCTAGCATCACTCCTTAGTCCTAAGTCCTCACCAATTAATGTACAGGTAAACTTGGTTGGCTTGGCACTATTTTTGAATTTGGAACTTTCAACGAAATCTCATCTTTGTTGGAGGGGGAAAAAATCTAATTACCCATGTCCAAGAGTCAGACCTCCCTGCTTTCTCCGGGTCCTACACATTGAGTTTACAACTCATGTAGTAAATGAACAACAACTTACCTGTGTGAGTAGTTATCTTTACTGGCCTGGCCATGGCTTTGTTACTACTACGCATGGCAACGAAAACAAACTATCAGTGCTATAACAGCTTTCTACGTCACATCCGAACCACACAGTGCTTTAGTAGGTACACCACTATTGTTCACAAACCAAAGTAAAAATAAACCTATGAAACTAGGCAGTAACCCTGCCTTCGAAGCCAAGGGTCCTGGGTTAGTGTCCCGGTGGGGGCAAATATTTACAGGATACAAGATTGTATTTGGGCAAATATATACAGGAAGATTGTAAGTCTACAAGAAGTACCTTAGAAGCTATATTATGCCCTCTTGGCCACATAAAATTGAGCCTTCTAGCTTTATCCATAAGGAAGTTACAGGGGCGGTTGAAAATGCCATGAATGGCTTCGAGAGAAGGATGGTACGACGGTGCCTTTGCTCGACTTGGTGGGGCTACCACAGTGCAAGAATGTATGTATGTAAGAACCTTACAACATTTTCCAAAATTAGCGATAGCTGTGATGTTAACTTATGAAATAATCACAGACTAGTTGCACCCCGGTTAGACACGCAAAAGTTAGCAATTGTTTCAAGGGTCATCGAATTCTCTACTACAACAAGATACCGCTGGATATTTTGAAATTGCCATTTCAGCAGTTTAAAAACCATGTAAAAATAACTTTGAATAAAATTTATTCGAAGTGTTCATGATTACATAAATGACAAGACTGAGTTATTGGAACTCAGCACAGAACTCGCTGTAAATATTTTTTTATTATTTATTCTCCTCCATTTTTGATTTTGAATTGCTCTATCGAAATCGTGTAGTCTCCTATCCAGCAGCATTCAATCCGCGAAATGGTAGGCTAAGGTCTGCGGTCCCACGATTGTATCTGAACATAACCATAAGATTGACACTAAATTGTGCTGAGAGACTGGATCGGATGTTGGAAGCCCGACCTTAGCGGAAGAGTGTTGAATGGTCGCGCGTGCGTTCGAAGCCTCGCCGGGAGGTCGCCGCGTTTGTAGAATTGAGTAGAACTATGTGTATGCCTTCGTTATCGACAAAGATATGCAGGAGAACCTCCTACAGTGAAGAATTTTTACTTGCCGAGACGCGCGCGTCTGGTACCTCGACGGGAAGGAGGTCGTCATCACAGCCGGATATACATATACAGATATTTCCAGCTCAGTGTACCGCCAACGTTTGATTCCAATTAGTGCGGTGACTTTGTTTCATTCTAGCTATGGTACCCTAGTCTGAGTCCGGCCCTAGTGGAAGGTCAAACATCTACAGTATTATATAAATTTTGATTTCAATTTGATTTTGGTGTTGATTAAAAGAAACTGCATACTAGCTATCTTCCCATATCAATGCATTGTATTTCAATCTAAACAATATTTCAAATTAACGCAAAATAATGAATGGTTGTCCCTTTTAAATGAATCCCACATTCATAATCGGATTAAAAATGGCGGAATATAAGCCCCGGCCCTGACTACTTATTTGCTAACTAATGCATAAAACAGCGAGTTTTTTTAATTTGATGTGGCACATCCACCAAAACTTAACTTAACGACCTTGATTCGATTAGGTTCGTTTCATCCTCATCCGATATCATCGTTTAAATTTTGGCTTAATTATCAAATCGCCACTTTTTCAATATCATTCATGTTATTAACAACTAGCCGTTCCACTTAAAACTTGTCGCTACCTCGCGCGTGCACTCAACCCCGCAGCACCCACAGGCTTGGCGGGGCCACCATCATATCCATTTGTTCAAATATCATCCATGTTATGTTACCAAATTACGTTACGACCAATAGTTGCCATTTATGACCACGGTAGTATTTTATACGACATACTTAGCCGTAGGGTATGGCCAAGGGCAATTTCACAAAGACATACGCACAAACATAACTAAGGTAGTCTCAGGCAAAGTAACTTCTATTTACTAAATAAAAAGGCTATCCTGGTATATTGAGGAAAGGGGGGAGGGATATTCCCCAGAAACTCAAAACCTGTGAAGTTGAAAGTGAAGTAGGTATAGTGAAGACTTCTAAATGGCTAATGACTTAATGAGGGATAAAGCGACAGGGCAGTATTAAGGGTAGTGGGGGTTCAAGTTTGCATGAACTAACACGAATTTGCGCGAGCGAAGCCAAGGGGAACGGCTAGTAGTACTGTCATATGAATAGTCTTAGGTAGATTCCTTTTACGCTTCTCCAAAAAATGATAAACCAGGTACAATACGATTAAAATCAGTTAAAAATTCGGCTTTTCTCGGATATCATCGCCTAAATCCGATCTCTCTCTCTCTCTCTCTATAGTGAGAGAGAGAGAGATCAGATCACGACAATTTCCGAGTTTGGCCGAATCGTTAACTGATTTTAATCGTATTGAACTTGAATTTTCCGCCCCAATCCGCGGCCCGCAGCACCACCAGTCAGAACCTCGCTGTTGTGCACGTCTTAGCTCGCGACATTTCATAAAAAACGTATTTTCAAAAAAATTTGTGAAGAAAGTTCAAATTTATATCTTCAATTTTTAATATTTTTAGTGTCAATTAATTAATGTTTAAAACCTTATTGAGTCATTGTATACTACATATACTATCTACCTAAAACAATTGTATTTTCCATCATTTTAGCAAACATTAGTATTTTTAATGTACGGAACTGCCCACAACAGCCCGACCCACTTGATAATAAACTTCGGGATATTAACTGTAACGGTAGCTATAAAATGGGAAATATAAAACTGCACATCAAAAATACTGATTTGCACAGCAAATATCAGGGCAAAATACTGCGGTAGCTTAGGTGAAGGGTAAAAGGGATGATCCAAGCGAAGCCCCCTTTATCCTTCGTGTTAGGTTGAACACGTAAGAACAACAAAAATTACTTAAAACATACACGTACACATAAAATATTTAAAACAAAAAAAGTGTTTTTGTTGAACCTTTAATGCTGGGAAAATTTGTATTTTTGACATGCGATTAAATAGCTTTATAAAATCAGCCACAAGTATCCACCCTACAGAAAAAAACAGCCAATTGCGAGTTGAACTCGCGCACCAAGAAATCCGCACATTTTTTTTTTATGATTGAACTGTTATTGATCTACTAATTAACGGTTTTCAAATTATTCCTTTACTTGTTCAATAAGACCTTGCTTCTTTCCAAATTTCATTGCTTACCGTTGTACATACTCACAAGGGAATCAAAATCTAAAAGTACTTATACTTTAGATTTTGATTCCCTTGCGAGTATCAAGCAAATTCAGAAATATTGCGGCATTAACGACCATACATTCTGATTGCTTTGACGTAGAATTTAGATTTTTGATAACTTCAATAGACCGCAGATTTGCATATTTGAAATTAATTTCAATTTGAAACCTTCTCGCGTTCCAGAAAAAGAGTATTGGTAGACAGACAGGAAAATATGTATATCAACATACACACGGACAACGAAGTGATCCTAAAATGGCTCGTTTAAAGGGTTCCGTACCCGAAGGGTGCCAAACGGGACCCTATTACTAAGCCTCCGCTGTCCGTCCGTCCGTCTGTCACCAGGCTGTATCTCATGAACCGTGACGCTAGACAGCTGAAATTTTCACAGATGGTGTATATTTGTTGCAGCTACAATAACAAATACAAAAAACCGGTCAAGTGCGAGTCTAAATCGCGCACGAAGGGTTCCGTACCACCGTTCAATGTAAGCGATGGTGTGGAGTGAATAGTTTGGATTTTACACAGCAAAATATTGTTTACAAAGTTATTGGTGCGGTTACTTTTACACTCCATGTACGTAACCAGGTGCATCCATAAGTTTGTATGTGGTATTGAAAGAATTGTTGTATGGGAGCCCCCTTAAATATTTCTTTCATCCTGTTTTTTAGTATTTGTTGTTATAGCTGCTACAGAAATACATAATCTGTGAAAATTTCAACTCTCTAGCTAGCTAGGTTCTTGAGATACAGCCTGGTGACAGACGGACGGACAGCGAAGTCTTAGTAATAGGGTTCCGTTCTTACCCGTTGGGTACGGAAACCTAAAAACAGAATGAAATAAATATTTAAGGAGGCTCCCATACAACAATTCTTTCAATATTACATACAAAATTATGAATGCACCTGGTTACGTACATGGAGTCTGAAAGTAGCCGCACCAATATCTTTGTAAACAACATTTTGCTATGTAAAATCCAAACTATTCACTCCATACCATCCCATTGTATGTTGGTACGAAGCCCGTCGTGCGCGAGTTCGACTCCCACTTGACCGGTGTTTTCCTTTTAAGGTACGGAAACCTAAAAATACTCCTAAAAGCTGACCCTTTAGCTTAATGCAATAATACATTTCTCATGCTGTCATGTCTATGACCAAAAAACAGCAGCATAAGTTGGATAGAGAAAGCTTGCAACGATTGTTTGACGGAAAACTTTAAGATTTAATGGAAGAAATTGTTTGTATTAAATAATGTAACATAATTTTGTGTAATTTTTCGTAAAATTAATTATTTTGCGCGTATCTTTCGATGCAGGGTTTTTAATCATATCAATCTTTTGACAAAAAATGTACCTACAAAATATTTTTGCCACATTAAACGTCAAAATAGCGCTCCGTGAATTGATAGCTAACGGCGTGTCAAATATAGATGTAAATATTCAGCGCTCGTTGTCAGCCGTAGTAACATAGAACAAAGCCTCATGTCAAACCAAGTCCGATGAAAATTATTATTTTTCGTTATGCCGGTAGTTTTCCTTATAACCTTCCTGTCCAATGAGTGTCCAATACTGTCCAATCCACTGAGGCAACGTTTGCCAGGGGACGCGGATGATCTCAATGTATTTATGTAATATTGGGACCGATTCCAGAGGATTGAAACAAAATTAAAACTGGCTTGAAAGCTGAAATCACATAAAATTTGGTATCACAAAATATATGTTGTACATATGAAATACATTGTATATATGAAATACAGTACTTCCTGAATTACCCCAAGTTAAAAGTTAAAAGTTTAAGGTATATTTATTTCGTAAGAAATAGTTTCAAGGTTCTACTTAAATAACATAAGTGATTATTGTCTATACATATTCGGCCAAACGATTAGTATAGGGTGGCAGCAAAATAGGTTCAACTAATTTTAACCAGTTATTCGGTACTTCATATTGCATATTTATATGAAGTATTGTCATGGGGCAATACTTCATTTCAGATAACATTAGAGAGAAGGTCAATTAAAGGGCATGATGTTCTTTCTATAGAGGCGAATATACTAGAACAGTTCCCGGCATTAGGTATTTTTCAATACTAGTCGGCACCTGGTCCGCACGCGTCTGGACGTGATCCACCGAGTTTAACGTATACGCGGTACGCGATGAGTGCGCCGCCTGTTCCCAGCGGCGTACACGATGCGATGCGCGCATCAAGTAATCGGCGGCCTCTACGAGTGTTCGGTATGTTTCGGAAATGTTTGCCGTCGCAGGACTTGGGAGCAGTTCAGATTCTGTCTTTTATCGTAGGTGGTGTGGGTGGGTGAAAATCCATTTTTCCTCTATAATGAGTGAAAAGGACATGATCTTTTCGCCAAATCAAACTTCAAAATCACTAAAGTCGTTGAATCCAGAAGTGTACTAAGGTAACTTAAGTTTAAATTTAGCACTTGACTAGGTTCATTCATATGTACTATGCGATTAGGCGCGCCCTCATTCTGTGATACTTAATGAGACTCCAGGAAAATTTATTTGCATCGACGATTTTCGCGGTCTAGGAACAGATGGAGTAGATACGAAATTTAACTAGTACAACTCATCTCTATTATTTAAGGATTTGTTTATACTGCATAAATAAATCCTATATCATATAATTTGAGTCTTAACTTATATATTCACTCGACGACCAGTAACCAAAAGAGGGCCCTTTCATCTCGACACTTCACTTTTATATATTCTATTCCCAACAAAATGTCCTACTCAAGGCATGTTCGCCAAACTACAATGTAAACTGCGCGAGTCATTCTGATTGGTTCGTTTTATTTCCTTTCGAAACTCAGTGCTCTGATTGGTTACTGATCTACACCATATGCACACTTTATATTTTAGATCACACAGTTCAACTAGATAAAGAAATAAACTTTATAACATCATAAAATAATCTAAATAAAATAATACTCATTTGTTTTCTATATAAAACAACTTATTGCAATTATAGTGAATAAAGTTCTACTTTCAGTTAAAACCATCTGGAATTTAAAGGCGATCGACCGCCATCTGTATTTCCAACATTGAACTAACTACGCATTTCTACAATATTATTTAACAAACTCTTGATAGATGGCGCTAGTTTTTTCAAAAACCTTACAATCAGTATATATAAATATCGATAGATTTTCAGCATAGATTTAGTGTGAGAAAAAGTTGTTTTAGATTTGTACGTATTGTATTATGTCATTTGTGATATTTATCCGTGCCAGACTGATTGTGGGAGTTGTGACTTGAAATTGTGTTAATTTTTTTTTAATTTTTAATTATTTATATTGTTATTATTACTGTCATTTGCTATGATAATAAATGTATGAGCCAGGCCCTAAGTGTAATAGTGGCGGTGGAAAGCAAGCAAGTGACGTATCTTTACTTAAGTCACCGAAGGAAGAAAGGCTCAAACAACTCCACTGAGTTCTACTGAAAAACTGACCATTTTAAACAAGTGACTGAAAGCTGGCCGCAAGGTCCATATCCTTACAGCAGTAAGATCGTAAATAAAAATGCTGAAACCAAAGGTACGCATTTCATTCGATGTCCTATAAAATATCTGTACTACCCTTTCTGGTATAATGATAGTCTTTGCTTACTGGATCTTTTTTATTTTCTTTTCTACTTACTATTTCGTATGTATTTCCTTTCTTGTGTAGATAGTTTTGCAATAAAGTGTTTTCTACTTTCTACTACTACTACTACTACTACTTTCTTTCTTCAAGTTCATCGCGTACCACTGTTTATAATATTACAGGAGTATTAGAACTACAATTAAATGTAAGAACTGAAATTGCCCACTCCACGCAAGCCAAAATCATTTAAAGATGATGAATTAGAGGATCTGACTTTGGGAGCAATACGTCGAAAGGTCCATATATATATTTTAATTTAATATCTAATTTAGATAAAGCTTTAATTGAGCTAAATGCAGATGACGCACTGCCAAATTTTTCACGAAGTGGGTATACGCAGTGTAAAAAAAAATGAAATACCAATGAAAAAACGGAGAAAAAATGTTTACTCATTTGTGCCGGCACGTACGCCCGCCACAGATATGCGGATTATTGCGGATATATCTCATCACGTACTATGTCTTAAGCACGTCATCAATAACATGTACCAACCTAGTATATAAGCTAGGATTTCCTAAAATAAATTAGTCTAGTATTTGCGCGCATCTCAAGCCTTTTACTTTACTCCCGAAGATGTCGCTCTCCTTATAATTGCCTCTGGCAAAGTGGTGACCCGACTTCTGAACATCAGCAACCTTCGGTAATAACAGCATGGACCCAGCCGCGAGGGAAACTCCGTGTGCTGCCACCTTAGAAGTGCAAGCAAGAAGCACTTCGTCCAAGATCGCCGAGCCCCGACTTCTGCATACCTATTTCAAACCACGCTGCAGAACTCTATAATCAAGACCCCACCCAAACCAAGACGACATCAAGCAAGCCATGACCGGACCAGATTTGAAAACGGACCAGAAGCCAAAGATAAACAATTTCAACTGAAGATTTCCCGCATCGAACTCAAGACACCGCAAGAACAATGAACCGATAGTCAGCTGACTGCTGATTTATCAAAATGGAGCTCGCACCAGCAGAAACGAACGCGTCGGCAAATTCATTCACAGCAAGCAGCTTTTCAAGTTCAAGACATAGGAAGCCGTTCCAGCCCCCAGAAGAGTATTGAAACATCATCAATATACCTAATTCAACGAATATTGAAATCATCCAGGAAGAACATCGCACGAAGAACACTGAAGAGAGAGAGAGATTTATATATATATATATATATATAAACGATTGGTAAACAAGATGTGCCCTATGTTGCCAAATCCCAAGGTTTTTAGGCACACAAATTTCATCAATCGACAACTTAATATTCACTCAAGAGTGAAGAGCACGCACGTACATATGATGTACGAGATCATTGACTGCCTACAGCCAAGGTTACAGATTTAATGCTGACGCTGATTCAGCACAATCATCCTTGTGTAGGTACGGTCGCAATTATAAACAAACAGTGATTACAACTTCAACGACGTGCGATGTAAATTGACTCATCGATTCCTGAAAAACATGGGCGGCTGCAGCATCAGACGACTCTCCTGCGGATCTTTTCCAGGTTACAGGTTAGGTTAGTTTACTTACCGCGAAGCCCCATTTTCCTAGTGTTTTTCTGTTTTCCAGTTTTTAGTTTATTTTATGTAGTGTTCGGCCAGATACAAGACTAGACAAGGTAAATATTAAGTAATTTACTGTTAACGCTGAATTATTATGCTACTTTTCTGATATGTAGTAGGTACTAACCTATGTTCTTTTAATTTATTGGGTTAGATTAGTCAGTAGTAATTCTTTAAACTTATGTAGAATTCGCATAACCGTAGTTCCTTTATTTTTCTAATTCGTGTAAGATTTACCTTTAGATTAAGTTAAAGTATGCACAATTAAGATCCAATTTATGTTTATTAAAATCCTACTAGTTGCAGTTGATATAAGTTTGTTATGGTATACACATTTTTAAAGTTATTTCGATTCATTTAAAGTTATTGTTTGATTCTAACTTAGATTTTTGTTCATTGTTATAAGTACATTCATTTATTTTTTTCCCTTAAGGGGGGAGTATCTGTGCCGGCACGTACGCCCGCCACAGATATGCGGATTATTGCGGATATATCTCATCACGTACTATGTCTTAAGCACGTCATCAATAACATGTACCAACCCAGTATATAAGCTAGGATTTCCTAAAATAAATTAGTCTAGTATTTGCGCGCGTCTCAAGCCTTTTACTTTACTCCCGAAGATGTCGCTCTCCTTATAATTGCCTCTGGCAATTAAAAATGAAATAGTGATCTGGCGTGTTATATATTTAGAACAAATAATAAAAGTGACATATGAAGGCGAAATGAATATTACACGGATGAACTTTGACTTAATGAAGATATTGGCTTAATATTTCAATCACTTAAAAATGCAAGATAACAATTTTATTGCAAGTTTTTCTATAATTTTGTAGGACAAAATTTGTTTTGGAAGGATACCACTATGAATTATGTGAAAGAAGCACGCCAAGAGTTTTTATCTTCGGGTTTGAAAGTACCAAAAGAATCACTTTTTAAGACACTAGTTCTTATAAAATAATTACATATAATAATAAATAAAATGTTTTAACAGGTTTGTCAAAATATGTTATGACAGGTAGCGAATTGATATTTGAGTCTAAAAAGAGAGCAGGCGATTATCATTCTGAAATGGTTTCACATAGTTTTGAAAAGTGTTATGGAGAAGTACTTACAAAGGTGGAAAGTGAATCTGTAATAGTTTGAGACAACGCATCATATCAAGCAAGAAAAGTGGGGCGAGATCCCACCACAGACACCATAAAAGCCGACAGAGTGGTTAAGGCAAAAGAACATCCAGTTCGTGAAACAGAGAAAAGAGCGCAACTCTTAGAAAAGGTAAATGTGCACAAACACATATACTAAGGTCATGTTATTGATGAAATAGCAGATTCAGATTTTCAGATTCAATTTTTATTGAATATAAATAATTAAATTATCTTATTCAACGTCAAAATTATACTTATTTATAACTACAAGCCATTTTTTATACAAAAAACACTTCTCCTTTTCACAAGGTGGGCCTCAGGGTTAAGAAGAAACGGCAAGAAACTCCCCCATACATCTAAGTATTCCTTAATACTATAATTGGACTTTCTTATCAGCTCATTTTTAGGGTTCCGTACCCGAAGGGTTCCAAACGGGACCCTATTACTAAGACTTCGCTGTCCGTCCGTCCGTCCGTCTGTCACCAGGCTGTATCTCAAGAACCTAGCTAGCTAGAGAGTTGAAATTTTCACAGATTATGTATTTCTGTTGCCGCTATAACAACAAATACTAAAAAAACAGGATAAAATAAATATTTAAGGGGGCTCCCATACAACAATACCACATACAAACTTATGGATGCACCTGGTTACGTACATGGAGTGTGAAAGTAACCGCACCAATAACTTTGTAAACAATATTTTGCTGTGTAAAATCCAAACTATTCACTCCACACCATCTTTCCATTGAACGGTGGTACGGAACCCTTCGTGCGCGATTTAGACTCGCACTTGACCGGTTTTTAACAAGGTTTTTGAACCTCTCTTCAGGGATGATCAATGATTCCTGTGGTATTTTATTGTAGAAGCAAATACAGTGCCCCCTGAATGATATGCCTACTTTACTTAGTCACAATAATGGTAGTGCTAACCTTTTTCTATTTCTAGTATTAATTGTATGGCTATCACCTACAGTTTTAAATAAAGCTACGTTTTTTCCTACATGCATGATATTCTCGTATATATATTGACAGGTAACCTTAAGTATATTAATATCTTTGAATTTTCTCTTAATAATTATCTAGCATCTTATTGATATATCGCCCTGATCGCCCTTTTTTGTAAAACAAATATCGTATTTATATCTGCTTTGCTCCCCCAGAGCAGTATTCTATAAGACATAATACTGTGAAAATAACTAAAGTAAACCAATCTGGCAGTTTCAACATCTGATTTGTCTGACCGCAAAAGCGGCTGAGCTAAGTCTTCGTGCGAGATTAGTTATGTGAGGACCCCATTGAAGTTTCGAATCTATAGTGATTCCAAGAAAGATTGTGTCCTCAACGAGGTCCAATCTTACGGATCCTATTCTCACACTGGTTTCAACCTGTCGTACATTAGGCAGACAAAATTTGATACATTTACTCTTCTTTGAGTTTAATTACAGGTCGTTTACATTGAACCAACGTAACACATGAGAGAGTGTACTATTTGCGTCGTCTAGAATTTCGTCTTGTCTTTTCACCATGAAAATAATAGTTATAATTGCTGATGACACAACTAATGTCATCAGCAATTATAACAATCTGAGTATTTTTTTCCACCATATACGGCAGGTCATTCACGTATACTAAAAATAGGAACGGACCTAAGATAGAACCCTGGGGTACACCAATATGTATATGGGTTCCAGTGGACTTACATCTGTTTATATCTACTTTTATACTCTTTTCATAAGATAAGATTCCATTAATTTTAACACATAATCTTTGAAACCATAGTGCTGTAGTTTGAGCAAAAGATTTTGGTGGTCCACCAGTCAAAGGCCTTGAAAAGATCACAGAAAATACCAATCGCATCCTGTGATCCTTCCCACGCACTGTAAATATGTTCTACTAGCGCTTCTCCAGCGTCTGTTTTTGATCTGCCTTTAGTGAATCTGAACTGTTTTTTGTGGCGTAGCCCAGATGCATTGAAGTGAGAGAGTAGTTGACTCAATATGACCTTTTTAAACAAACACCTTGCTCAACACTGGCAATACAGATACAGGTCTGAAGTCGGCAGAGTCTTCTTTACTACCGGATTTGAAAAGTGGTATTAATCTGCTCATTTTCATGAAGTCAGGAAAAACACCGTTTGCTATACAACTATTGAATGTGATTGCCAAGTATGGTGCAATCACATCAATTACTGTTTTAACCACGTTAACTGACATACCCCATAAATCTTCAGTATTTTTCATGTTAAGAAAATTTAAATGTTTTAACTATAGTTTTAGAGCCTGTTGGTTTGAAGTTAAGCCATCCTTGTTTTGGGGCACATTTTTAACCAAGTAATCTAAAGACTTTTCAGAAGAGGATGGTAGTGCTTCTGTTGTTATTATGTGTATGGTATTGAAGAACTTTACAAATACGTTAGTAACGTCCTCGTTGTATGAGAGTAATTAGTCGTTAACTTTTAAATTAAAAATAGATTTACCAGACCTTACCTTGCCTGTCTCTTTTTTAATAATATTCCATGTAGTTTTTTTTTAATTTTATCGCCATAAGCTTTGATTTTATTGTTAAGATGAAGGCACTTGGTTTTGTGGCAGTCTTTCCTGAAATTTTTAGAATATTTTTTGACAAAGACGTTAAAATCAGTGTGATCATAGGATTTTTGTTCATACAATTCATATAGTCTGGACTTGCTCCGTCTTAAATCCTCTGATGCCCATTTAGACAATTTTGTTTTGTTTTCCGGAGAAAAAGGAATCACAGTTCTATGGCTCTCACCATACCATTGCGCGCTTAACCCGACTGAGCTCATATGGGCACAATTGAAAGGTTTTGTAGTAAGTAGAAATAAAAAATGAAATTAGCAGAAATAAAAAACTGGAGATATGGGAAAATTATATAAAGCAAACATGCTGTTTACAATGCTTTTATATCTTTTATCTACACACGTATCATAAAGCTTTTTTACTGCGTACAAAAACCGCACGTTACGATCAGCATAATGTTCAACTACTTGGTAAAAACTCATTTCTTATCTGAAAAATTAGATATTATGACCATAATGTGCAATTTTTCATCGCAGATGATAACAACTATCATTGATGTACTGTTACCTCTCATCACCCACATAATTAATGTGTCGCTTGACCAATGTTGCTACCCCAGCCAGTGGAAATTGGCACTTGTGATTCCCCTCCCCAAAACGTCTTATCCCGCCTTATTTAAAGATTTCCGTCCCATTTCTATTCTGCCTATCCTCTCCAAAGTCCTGGAATCAATTGTCCACTCCCAACTCTCCTCCTACCTTTCCTCAAAAATGTTACTGAATCCCCACCAATCAGGTTTCAGGCCGGGTCACAGCACTACCACAGCACTGCTCAAAGTCACTGACGACATTCAATTAGCTATGGATCAAAAGCAGCTTACGGTCCTTACACTGCTTGATTTCAGTAGCGCCTTTAACTGCGTCGATTTCGATGTACTAGTCGAAATTTTAAAGTCACTTAATGTCTCCTCGCACTCTGCTCGCTGGTTTGACTCCTACCTGAGAGACCGCCAGCAACGCATTAAGTCTGAGGAGATCTCAACGGACTGGTGTGATCTCTCCGCAGGTGTTCCGCAGGGAGGCATCCCTTCTCCTCTCCTCTTCTCGGTATTCATTAACTCCATCTCTGACGTTCTTACCTCTTCTTATCATCTGTACGCAGATGACCTTCAAATATATCGGCACTTCTCTCCGTGTGATGTGAATCTGACAGTAGAGGCGTTGAATGCTGATCTCGATAACATCAGGAAATGGGCTACCTCTTATGGTCTGCTTGTCAACCCGGGCAAATCGCAGGCCATGATTTTGGGTACTCGTCACTCTCATAACATAGTTCAGAAAATGCCCGTCGACCCTATAGTGTATGATGGTAACATAATTTCATACAGCGAGAAGGCCAAGAATTTTGGGGTTGTATTTGATAAATTGTTGTCCTGGTCGCCCCATGTTTGTGAGGTCAGCAGACGAGTCTTTGCGTCATTTCACTCCCTACGGAGATTGCAGCACTTCCTGCCACAGCAGACTAAAATCACCCTTGCCCAGTCCCTCCTACTACCTTTAATCGACTATGCAGATGTTTGCTGGATCGGTGCGAACGAAGAACAACTGAACAAACTTCAAAACCTCGGGATTCGGTTTGTCTTCGGGCTGCGCAAGTATGACCATGTCTCACAGTATCGCAAGGAGTTGGGTTGGCTTCCGATCCGCCTTCGTCGTGATATGCACGTTCTCTCCTATCTGTTCAACATTTTGCGAAATCCCCGCTACCCCTCATATCTTCGAGAACGTTTCGAGTTTATTTCCTCCAGGCATAGCAACCGGAGATCCCACACGATGTCTCTTCTCTCTACTCCTCGGCACAACACTGCCGCTTACAAACACTCGTTTAGGTTAACGGCGATCCGACTGTGGAACGCACTTCCCTGCGCTATTAGAGATAGTCCCTCAATTTTCACTTTTAAGACAAGATTGAAAGAGCATTTCCTTTCTCTTTCGTGATAGGTACTTTTATATATGTATGACGGGGGAGGTGGTATTTCACTGTCATCTGCCATAGTTAGGTATCGTGTGTGGGCGGTCTACGGGTAATGTCGGATCAATCAAACGTGGAGGTAGTTTAAAATAACGATGTTATAATTCTTCTTTACAATAATTGAATCACTTGCTTAGTAAAATTAATCAACTGTAGCACTAGGTAGGTAATCAAACGGAACGCGAGACAGTTTCTAGGTTCGCTTGCACTTCGACCACGGTTCACAGAGAGAATGAGCCTCCACGTCGTCGACCGGTGGTGCGTAACTTAGACTCCGTCGAGCGCCGCGAGGCGGCGCTGGCGTTCCGATGAACTGAAGTCAATTCATTTCCTTATTTTGCCGACACGGCCATCCTGCTTGCACACGTCCTCGTGGGTTAACCTGTAACCGGAGAAGAAACAACGAAAAGCGTTTCGTTCGACTCTACCGGCAATAATCTTAATCTGTCATCCTAGTAGGCTACATTTAGAACATTGATACTCAATATTTCATCCATTTCTCTACTTTACTCAATGTTAAATCATAATCTTACAGCTCAGATCACAGATTTTTTGATTTATTACACAATTAAAGCATATACAAAGTTTACAAAAGATTTCATCAAATTCTTAATTAAAAGAAATATCAAAAAAAAAACCAGAGCCAGCCTTGTACCAGAGACAACAGTCATTTAACAGACACCAAATATCATTATTTACAACAGAGCCAACAGAACTTGTCAAGTATGCCACCCTCTATAGCCACGGCTTCCATAGCCGACCAGCTGATCATCAGCTACCACACACCACACGCGTGCATCACCCACTGACTACACACGATACGGTCACTTCGGACCACGACCTCCGCCAGATGTCTCCGCAATGCTCCGGCCTGTCCTGTCGTCCAGCCTGCCTCTGAGAGCCAAGCTGCGGGTGTACAAGGCCTATGTGCGCTCGCGGCTCACCTACGCGGCTCCAGCATGGTACGCCCTGCTGTCGAAGACCCAGAAGGCACGGCTGCAGCGGTTCCAGAACATCTCCCTGCGGGTGATCACAGGAGCCGGGCGGTACGTGCGCAACACCACAATCATGAGAGATACCCGGATGCCCACCGTGGAGAAATTCGTCGCGCGGCTGGCACGGCGCATGTACGACTGCGCCGACAACAGCCGCCACGCACATCTCCACGACATTGCTCCACATCACGCACGTCCGCCTGAAGGCAGACCACTCCCAAGAGAGTTGCTGCACATCCCACTGTCGCCAGTGTAAGCCCGCAGAAGAGGGCGAAAGCACGGCACAGTGGAGAAGAAGAAGCTCCCGCACCGTTGTCGCCAGTGTATGCCAATAGACGGCGAAAGCACAGCGCAACGAAGACCACGCGAGGCCCCTGACAAGTAGGGGCCACCCAAGACCGGGGGGGACGTTACCCCCCGAGTTGACGCCGCGGGCATGAGGCAACCATAAGTCCTCGACCCCGCAACCGTAGTGGTCCTCGCGCTCCGCGCGAGAACACACTCCGCAGACCACACGGCTCCTCCGCCAGAGCTAAACGCGCACCGCGCACCCACGGACTACTTGAGTTGCCCCAAGAGACACCGATTTCTACCGGGCTACGACTACGTAATAGCTACTGTATAGTCGACTTAAATACGGCCTATAGAGTGCTTACTGTTGTTCACGCTCTTGCTCATCAACACAATCAACATCATTAACTTCCGCTGGTACATGACCTTCTGGCATCTTTCTTAACCTGTCGTGTGCATACTTGTAAGTACGCTTGGAGTTCAAAGCTTTCAACGTATAACGATCTCCATCTAGAACTTCAATCACTTTAAACGGTCCCTTGAATTTCGGGTCTTATTTCAACTGGTTACGTTCTTCATTGGCCAACAAAACGAAATCGCCCAGTGAAAACTTTTTGATCGCAGCTTTTGTACTGTCGAAACGAGCTTTATCATAGTTCGCACACCTTAGAATATTATCTGACGCATTTCCACGGACCTTCTCAATATCAACTTCCGTATCAACTTCGCTACTACACATCAATGACAATGGCCTTGCTATTTTACCAATAAGCTCGAGAGGCGAACCTTTTGTCACGCGGTTCATAGTGCAATTTATTGCGAGTTGTACCTCACCTAACGAGTCTTGCCACGATTTATTATCGCTTATTTCAACGGCCGTTAACATTGCTTTTAAAACACTCATTACACGTTCAACCTGTCCGTTAGCACGCGATGATCCGGTCGCTATAAGATGCAGGTTGATATTTTTGCTTTCACAGAAATCGCGGAACTCTTTACTGGCAAAGCATCTACCTTGATCCGCGATAATTCTAGTAGGAGCACCAAAAAGTGCAACGCTTTGAGTAACCGCATGAATGCTACTTTTTGAATCGATGTTTGTCGTATGATAGAGCAACACGTACTTGGTGAATGCGTCTATCAAAACGAAAACGTACTCTTTGTTGTCATTTTTGCCACTTAGTTTACCTGTCGCGTCTATGTGAATTGTGTGTCACGGAGCAGTCACTTTTGGTATCGGATGCAATTCGGCTTCAACTTTTCCTGAATTTTCTTTGCGATTTTACAAGTTACGCAATTTTCGACAAACTTTTTCACGTATTGGGTCATACCAGGAAACCAGTAAAAGTCATATAGCTTTTCGCGTGTCTTCTCAGCACCGAGATGAACGAGAGAGTCATGAAAGTTATTAATTACTGACCATCTTAGCGCCCGGGGTAAGTAAGGTAAGCATTTAGTCCTACCATTGCGCTGTATCTTTCGGTAGAGAATACCTGAACGAAGTACATAGGTTTTAGCCATCTGCTCGTTCATTTCGTCGCTCTCCAAATCACCTATGATTTTCAAAATCTCACTATCGCGCTGCTGTTCAGCTTGAAGCCAATTAGAAGAGAGTTCGTTGACATCAATGCGCTTTTGCTCTACATGAGTAACTTTTGGCTTTAGATTGCACGGAAGGGGGTTTCGCGAGAGAAAATCTACGTGAAGCATTCTTTTGCCTTCTCTATAAACCACATCAAAGTCAAAAGACTGCAAAAAAGCCCACCATCGATGAGCTCGCGGGGTTAGATCGTGTTTTGTCTGCGACGCCTTTAAAGAATTACAGTCCGTGACAACTGTGAACTTTCTGCCATGGAGATACTGTCTGAAGTGTTTTATAGAGTTCACAACGGCTAGCGTTTCGAGATCATAAGAATGATAATTGGTTTCAGCTGGGGACGTTCGCTTGCTAAAGTAAGCTACGAATCTACGTTTGCCATCTACAACTTGGAAAAGAATCGAGCCATAGCCTAAGCTACTAGCATCTGTATGAAGCTCTACCGGGAAGTTAGGGTCGAAAATCATCAAAACTGGCTCGTTTGTCAAATTTGAAATGATGTTTTGACGAATGTCTTCATGTTCGGGCTTCCAATTTAAGTCACCTTTAAGAGATGTTAGTCTGTAGAGCGGGGCCATTATTCGAGAGAAATCCTTCACAAATTGGCGAAAATAAGAAGCCAGTCCAATGAACTGTCTCAACTGTGTTACAGTCTGTGGTGGTGGTAGAGCAGTTAACGCTTCCACTTTCCTTTGATTGGGTTTCACTTGGCCAGCCTCAACTTCAAATCCCAAGAACTCTACCTTCGTCTTAAGGAAGGAGCACTTCTTCAAATTTAAAGAGAAACCAGCTTCAGTCAGTGCACGTAACACGACATCAAGCCGCTCTACTCCAGACTCTACATTGGTAGAGACGATTAAAATATCGTCAACGTAAACTATGACGTAGTCATGAGCTAGGTCACCTAAAGCATCCATAATGGCTCTCTGAAAAACTGAAATAGCATTTTTGAGGCCAAAAGGCATTGTCAAAAATTCATACTGACCTTCGGGTGTTATGAATGCAGTGGTCTCTATCGACTCTACAGCCACAGGGATCAAATGAAAGCCACTAGCACAGTCCAGTTTTGAAAAGTAGTTTGCTCCACAAAGGCGTGCTATTTGGTCACAAATCAGAGGCAGCGGATATTTGTCAGGTACGGTGTTACTGTTTAATTCGCGGTAGTCAATACACATGCGCAAGGAACCGTCGCGTTTCTGTACTAACAGAGCAGGACTCGCGAAAGGAGAACAACTGGGCCTGATAATATCCGCCTCTAGAAGTTCTTTAACGCGTTCACGAATCTTACTACGTTCCTCCACTGACATCCTATAGGGTCGCCGCTGTACCGTACGATTTGGATCGATTAGTCGTATTTTAAGTTCACCCGTATTTACGCGCGTAGTAGGCATGCCAGAAATAAAGAATTTTGAAAACCGGTTCAATATTTCAGCAAGATTTGACTTATTCTCTCCTACAACATCCGTATCAATGTCGTTCAGATTTGTTTGACGTTTGGTCTCGTGTGTTACTGAATTTACAAGGCAATTTTTAATCAATGAGAATTCTGTTGCTCGTCCGATCATAATATCACTTTGCAGGAAATTGTCTGGTAACACATGCAATAAAATCTCGAGATGGTGATCGTTAATCGAAACACAACATAAAATCTGTTCTGTACTGAATACTCGTGTTTGACCAATACCAGTCATTGCGACAACATTGTTTACTCGTTTGCCACTAAATTTGGCCGCAACAGTTTCTTTAATTAACGAGCATTCAGCACCCGAATCATAAGAAAAACAATATAGATCACCTTTATGTTCCAACGACCCCGTCGGTGGTTATACGACGCAAACATCAACGCGCCGCTCGCTGCGCGCCGCGCCCGCACCGCTGCCACCGTTTGCTTGACCGCCGCTGTCACTCGTATAACGACTGGCAATGTGGCCCGGTTTGCCACATTTAAAGCACACCAATGGACCCCTTGATGCTGGTTGTTGGGTTGTTTGACTTGTTGTTGCCGACACTATTGCTCGTCCATTGTCCATAGGCTTGCTTCTACACTCTGATCGACGATGGCCCGTTCTACCGCAGTTATAACACTTGAGCGGGGTGATCTTCGCTCGCTTGCTATCCGGTGTAGTAGATGACGATTCGTTCGGTGCACTGAACTTGCGTTTCAAGTGCGAAAATGCATGTAGTTCTTGTTGCATTTTTTCCCTCGACGTGATGTTGGTTGTAAAGGCCATGCGTTGGATCCTCGTATCAAATTGCGAAACGTGAGCAAGTACTGTAGCCACCGCAATTTCTTCTTTGTTTAAGTCTTTCCAGCGGGCTGTAAGTGACGTCATCAGCCGACTTGCGTAAGCGGCCAGAGTTTCTTTTTCACTTGGTTTATCGCCGCTCAAATTAATGAGGGTAGCCGCTAAAGTTTCGGTCAGTGCGAATCTCGCTGAGAAAAGTACCTTGAACTCGGTCCATGTAATGCCTTGGTAAGCGACTTGCGATAACCATGTCGATGCGGCACCTTTTAGCGCTTTGCTTATAGCCAAAACCAGCTGTGCGCCTTGCAACGGAGTTTCACCAAAACACAAATCTGCGGTCGTGCACCATGATCTCGCGTCCATGTCCTTCTTGTCAGGGTTGAACTCGGGCAACTCAACGCGGTTGACGTTTTTCGGCGATTGTATAGCCGCAATCAATGCCTGCATGTTTGCATGTTGCTGTTCAAACATGGCACGCCAATGATCACTTTCCACGGCGTCTTTTTGCTGCTGCTGCTGCTGAACCGACACTGATCCCACTTCTGATGACGGGGGAGGTGGTATTTCACTGTCATCTGCCATAGTTAGGTATCGTGTGTGGGCGGTCTACGGGTAATGTCGGATCAATCAAACGTGGAGGTAGTTTAAAATAACGATGGTATAATTCTTCTTTACAATAATTGAATCACTTGCTTAGTAAAATTAATCAACTGTAGCACTAGGTAGGTAATCAAATGGAACGCGAGACAGTTTCTAGGTTCGCTTGCACTTCGACCGCGGTTCACAGAGAGAATGAGCCTCCGCGTCGTCGACCGGTGGCGCGTAACTTAGACTCCGTCGAGCGCCGCGAGGCGGCGCTGGCGTTCCGATGAACTGAAGTCAATTCATTTCCTTATTTTGCCGACATGTATATATAAGTAGTATATGTTTGATATATATAATTTTTTTTGCTTTTGTATTTTATTTAGTATATATCATTTATTTTATTATTATTTTTTAGTTGTAAACAATTAGATGTGTACAGTTTTATTGCGCACTAGGACTCTCCTGTTGCACAATTTTTCCTGTCCTACCTAGGTTTGCTGGTAGAAATCTCTCTTTAGAGATAAGCTCGCCTTTGCTCATAAAATGTTTTGTTACCTTACTATTAAGGTTTCTGTGCAATAAAGAATATGAATATGAATATGAATATGAATGATGTTGATAAATGATGATAATAAGAAAATTGATTTTTAAAAATCTTTATTTGAATAGAATATTTTAGATTTTGACTTTATTTTTGGAATTAATTAAAGGAAAAATATTGTGATGACGTTAATTGTGTTTACTCAATCTTCCCACCTTAATACAATCTTCCTTTTCTCTCTTTTGCCTTTTAAGTTAAGTAATTAAAATGTTGTTAACCTCTGCATCTGCTCGACCACAATTTGACTTTCTGCCTAATGTTATGTGAAATAGAGTACAGTCCATCGCCGGAGTTAAGGAGGTTTGAGATATGTTGTTTTCCTCAGGATGTTTTCTATCACCATTATAACTTCCGTAGAACTTCACTCATTGCTCATTGGGACTTTTGGTTCAGCGGGATAGCTTTTACTTTCTTAAAAGCGAGTAGTCACGACAATTACGGTCCGATTATTTTAACTAAATCGCTAGACACTCCTCGGCTGATGTATTTATCGTAAATCAAATAACTGTTTTCAGATTTTTCTCTTATTTTACTGATACAACTCTATGCCAAATTTCAAGTTTCCAGGACATCTTGATCACTTAAGCCACTTAAACCGAGATGTTTCGAGCGGTAAAATTAAAGTAATCATACGGAACCTAGGTCGGTATTAAAAAGGTGACCGTTTGCCGATTTCGCGTTCTACAAGTTAACCTAAACTAATTTCGAAAACAAAAATCTATGGTTAGTGTTGATGCCTTAAGATTTCGACAAATGTCACTATTACTCTTCGCTTGTCTAAAAATGTTACAATAGCTACTTGCAACTTAACACGCAGCCAACAGTACAACTCGACCTTCCGTCGGTGTAGCATCGGCGTGCATTCTGAACGGAACAATGTGCTCTGTTACAAAGGTGTAATAGTAGGAAATTACCAACCTGCCATGGATCTTATACAGCAGTTGTGTTACGCTTGACACCATAAGGGGAGAAAGGCTGTCTATGCAACGTTCGTGTTTAATTATGTGATCAGTGGCTCAAGCAGGAATAAATTTTAGGAAAGAATCATAGACATATAGACATAGACATTTATTTATTCACTGGACAAAATATGGTACATCAACAGGATAACTTTACAGACAGGAAATCGACATTAGATTATAGAAGAAAACACTTATTTTATAAATAAAAGAAAAGGATGATGTACGCATGCTTCACCAGTGAAATGGCTCTAACTCAGCATAATGCTACAACAGGGCTGCAGCGCTGTTTTCAGTCAAAACCATATGATATCCGTGCAGGTACCTCTCAACGAATCAGATCAGAACAAAGAATCAGATAAAATTAACCTAATGTCATTGTACAGTCACTGAAAGTTTGATTCACAGACGCTTTCGACGCGTCATCATTCTGCTTCTCTCATAGTAGCGGGGGCCATCTGCCTCCCTAATAAGCCGCTATCATGCCCTTTGACTATGAGCTGATGACCGCTGGTAAAAATCGGGTAAGCAGGCAAACTCCTCCCATATATATTATACACACATATAAACCGCCCAAATGGGCTTATTGCAGGAAGAAATCCTTCCGCATATACCGAGGCCATGGCTCAGAGTCATATCGATTGTATCGATAACTGTCATACAATAAAGTCAAAGTACTTTATTACTGTAGATATTTACATGTACTTAGCAAACGTAATTTTTTACCTCTTCTCTACATTGGACCACTGTAGGAGGAGAAGGGCGTAGAAACTACCACAGATTGATTTTCAGATATCTTTTAAAAATTGCCTGTGCTTAACTATTACAAATATGAAACATTTAATTATTATGATTAATAAGCAGGAATAAATAATTACAAAATTATTAACAGCAAGATCTGTGTTGAGCTAGATTAACCCCATACAGTCCTATAATTTAAGTAATATTGAACATTGTAATATCCCTTTTTCGACAAAGTCACTTTAACATGCTTTTTAAATTGCTCAAATGGCAATTTCAAAATCTCCAGAGGTATCTTATTATAATAGAAAATGCACTGACCCTTGAAAGAATTGCTGACCTTTGTGAGTCTAAATCGGGGCGCACATAGTTTGTGATTATTTCTTAGGTTAACATTACAGTTATTGCTATGTTTGGAAAATGTTGTAAGGTTTTTGCGTACATACATTATATTTTCGAAAATAAAATGACTAGCTATAGTTAATATGTAAATTTCTTTAAAAAGCTCTCTTAAGGAGTCTGTTCGTTTTAAATTATAGATTGCTCGAATAGCTCTTTTCTATAAAATAAAAATAGTTTGAATATCCGCTGCTTTCCCCCACAACAAGATACCATAGGACATGACACTATGAAAGTAACTAAAATATACTAGCCTAGATGTAGCCACATCCATGCTAACAGCGTAAGCCGCAGAACTTAATTTACCAGCAAATTTATCTATGTGGGGTCCCCACTGCAATTTGCTATCAATGGTTATTCCAAGAAACTTCGTATCATTTACTCATTCTAAAGTGCTGTTGTCTAAGATTAAACTGGTCTCAACTTGCCTGAAATTTGTAAGTGAGACTTTGATACACTTGGTTTTACCAGCCTTTAACAATAAATTATTAACTGTGAATACAACAAAGGGTTTGTTTTCAGTCCGTTTACTACACGAGCTGATTCCCGCTCAATGTGTAGGGACCCGGACATAGCAGGGAGGTCTGACTCCTGGACATGGTTAATTCCATTCTTTTCCCCTCCAACAAAGAAAATACATTCGCGCTTCCTGCACTGAACTCTGAAATCATGCTAAAACCTGATGATGAGGATGATGTTGTTTAATGATTTCGGTCATGGCGACCGCTTCGACTGGTCTTCATCTTTATTCTCTATTTGATGTTTTGCTGGATGTTTCGTGCGCTATGAAGTGAAACACTGGGTCCTTATCCGTCCCCAAGTAATAATAAAACACAAATTATAATTAGAGTAAATTAAAGTACATATTTAAATTAAATGAGCTTTGACTATTTGAAACATGATATAAGTACATATTTTTTATTAAAGTCATGTTAGTATTAGGCATTTTAGTTGGCTCATTGAGTCGTTGTGAACATCGAAGGTATCGCTGTATTTGTTTAACAGATTGCCGAGACGTGGAATAGCGGAGTTGGCAGCAAGAACCGTTCGACGTAGAGGCGTGTGAAGTGGGACAATCGGATGTCGAGGGTACCTGCTGGGAGCTTTAAACCTAAATTTTGATAATAGGGGGGGGCAATTTATCTTATTATTTAGAATTTTATATAAAAATGCTAAATATATGTATTCAAAACGTTTTGATAAGGAGTTAATTTTAAAATGGTCAAGTCTGTCCTCGTAAGGCTCTAGTTTTTTCGCCAAACCTTTTGAGTACGCCAAATGCCACGTGAACCGCTTTTGGATGCGTTCAAGGCGCAACATGTGTGATGCATAGTGTGTTTGCCATACAACACTAGCGTACTCTAGGATGCTGCGCACAAGACAGTTAAACAATAAGATTTTTGTCTTAGGATTTCTGAAAACTTTGCTGTTCCGGATGACAAATCCTAACATTTTTGAGGCCCTTTTTGTGATATTGTCGATATGGGGAACGAAGGTTAGTTTGCTTTCAAACAGTACGCCCAGATCTTTTATGGTGTCGAGCTTTATTAACGGGGTGTTGTCTATAGTGTAACTAGTGGGTATCTGTATTTGTTTCCGTGTGAATCTCACATGCGAGCATTTTGTCGGGTTCAGTTGAATTTCATTATTGTTACACCAGGAGCTGAGCCGGTTTAGGTCTTCCTGAAGATTTGTCGAGCCTTCTATCGTGTCTGTGACTTTCGCCACTTTTAGGTCGTCTGCGTACATAAATGGAGTTGAGTACACGATTATTTGACACAGCTGTATTTTATTGCGACTTTGTTTATTTAAGCGATGTTCTGATTGGTATTTTTTTCAAAATCGATATCATCTTTAAGATGTCCGAATCACACGATAAGGCTTCGGCATGTGTCAAAAGTTACATAATAAAACTAATGTAGCCAATCTTCCTTGTTATTATCCTCTTTAAAATCTGCTCGGTCCACATTTTAGCCTTCGTCCTCTGTCGGTCGGTTGCTTGTCCAGCATTTTCCCATCAGCAGCATTCACTCCAGCTGGAATAGAAGATAGAATAACTTTAGGCTGATTTCTGCTTAATCTGTTACTCAATTTAACCGATTAATTTTCATTGATCAAAAAACTGTCGAATGAAGATTACGTAGACTAGATTTGCTGCCAAAGACATACCTATTTTCATAAGTTGAGTTACTTTTAAGCCTTCAAGATTCCATAGAGTATCTGTATTTCACGTTTTCTCTGTCCAAATCCCTTAACTTCCGGGTGCTGCGAACTCAACGTATTTCAGAAATACCAAATCACAGGCACGGTAACAGTGATTTATAACATCGCAAGGTATTGTTGGGCGTAGCATATTGTGCTACGCTGTCATTGACCCGGATAGATACGAAAACGGTTAATCTTTCGAGAATACGCCGAACCGGGGCGTTCGTGCCGTTTAGAGATAACTGCGACTGTATTGAATATTGAAGGGGCGAAGTTACTGCTATAGTTTGAAATAGAACCCCTTCCTCTAGTGTTTCACAGTTTCTAAATACCTTCACATAGAAACCTATTTATTTTGTTCGTATTTAATCACACGCCAAGAACATCACTGTATTTAAAAATAAACTGTTCAGCAATGCGTTTAATTGTTTATAACAAAATACAGGATGACACGTTGTCGTTTTACATTTTCATATGTAAATTATTCCATTGGCTTATGCAAAACTGTTATTACTTTGTTTCTTAACTTAATTTCTTAACTTCAAAGGTATGTGAAACCGGTCTTGGCTTTTGTTTTTTTATGTTAAAGCAAATAACTATACTAAACTTAATGACTACAGTCCTGCTACAATTTAATATCAGACTAAGGCGTTCTATTTGCATAATGATTAAAGAACTTTTTTAACTTGTCTTTGCAAATAAATTTCTTGTTTCTTTATTTCTTATTTGATCTGAGCAACTCCATTTTACGTAACTTGTTATAATCAACCGATCACCCGTATAATGGAATTTTTATAGTAAAGTTCAGAATGATTTCCCTAACAACCCCTTAAAAATTACTGTACCTATAATTAACATCTTGTTGGCTTGATCTTGGCCTGGCTGGGCTTTTTGGTAAAAGCGTAGGTCATGGCAAGAAACCTATATTGCTTTGTACACAAGGGAGCTAACCACTGCACTACTATGGCTCACTGCTTTTTCTTATTATTTTAAGAAAGAAAGAAAGAAAGAAAGAAAGAAAGAAAGAAAGAAAAAGCATTTACTTTGCCAAAACAAAAAAACAAAAAAAAAACATAATATAACATAGTGTAACGCCTTTTCCCGTACGGGGTGGCAGAGGCACAATTGTGCCCAATTTGAGCCAGTTATTCAATACTCGTTTTTTGCGTGACAGAGGTCTAGGCCATCGCCGCAGCTATGGAGTAATGACAACAACGTGTGATGGAAAACATGGTGTCTAAGTTATTCATTTAATTGGGTTGGCTTGCGTTCGAAATAGTGGGCCATAGTAGCGCAGTGGTTACCTCCCTTAAGTACCAAGCAATATAGGTTTCCCTATAACAACTTCCCCCAGCCTGGCTTTCACTGAGGTTATGTCTGAAGTGAGACGTTCAATTTAAGCAGACAGCGAGCTAGTTGCTCTTGTTATTTCCGCTGCCAGCGGAGCGGTGATTTCGGCTCCAAACTATTCGAATCTAGAGTTCAACAGTTGTTCAAATCGTTCGAACATCAGTGTCGTGAGTCGCTGGTGTCGCAGTAGCTGTGTGGTCAATTATAGGCTCATTCGCAGTGACAGGTTTAGGCGAAGAATTGCACTTATTTTCCACAGCTTATTTTTTAGCGGCATCCCTGGCCGATGCCAAGTTTGATGCTCCCGTTTACCTACCGGAGTGCTATTTTTTCGTGATGAGACTCCAGAGGAGGCTGTTCGCTGGCAGCACCACAATGCCTTTATTTCCGAGATATTTGCGAGGTATTGACCGGTTGTAATATTCACGCAGCTATAGTGATAAGAATATTTGCACGCATAGCATACCGGCAATTTGATCCGGGGGTTATAGTTACCTGATGTGTAATAGGGAGCTTTTTTATTTATTTATTATAATTTATTACAGAACATATAACAGTAAAATCTCATTACATGTCTTAGAATAATGGTTTTACATATTAAACTAGTGATTCAACCTTCAGATGTCCTGAGAGCATGCTTTATATTTTATATTTTATCTGCTATATTACTTAATAGTTTGGCTTATCAAAAATGTATTACTTAAATTTGTAAAGTGTAAGTACTTAGTAAGAAGTTAAAAGTTAAATTTATGTTTATTTTATATTTGCTTCTTTCTATCAATGTTTAAAAGTTTTATTTTGAAGGTGGGTTTACAAAGATATTTAGGGTGTGTTCGTTGGAGACACAGACTTGAATAGTAGGGACAGGGCACGGAGCGCTTGAAAGTGTCGCTACAAAAACAGTACAAAATCGGGAAAATTGGACTGTTTGCAATCAGTCGCGCTTGGACGGTAACAGCCGGTTGACATATCGGCAACAAAAACAAAAATGGTGACCTGCGACGTAAAAAGGTGTAAATCATACCCAAATCGCAAAACACAAAAACAGGGAGTGTCGTATCATAAGTAAGTATTATATTTTCAATTACTATTGGCTTTAAATTGATTATCTATAAAATATTGTTCTCGAAAAAATCCTCAAACAAAAATCAACCATTCGACTGACGTAACTTTGTAGCGACGCGCGACGCAACAGAATAATATAAGGATAAATAATCTAACCGGATGTCCTAACGGTGATGGAAAACACGTGAGGAAATCTTCATTACTCCGGCTTCATTACATTAGCTGCGGCGATGGGCTTGCCCCCTGACACGCAAGATGGAGTATTAAATCACTAGCTAAGTGGGCACAGACCGGCACAGTTGTGCCTCTGCCAGCCCGTATGGTAAAAGGCGTGACGCTATGTTTCGCGTGTAATGTATTGCTAAATACTCTATTTTATACACGATGACTTAATCCGTGATATCAGGTACCAATTTTCATAACTTTTTCTATGATTAGGTATTTTATTACTTTTAAATCAAAATCAAGATCTTAAATTCCAAGTCACGCTACTATTGTGTATCTGTGAGCTTACATCCTCTTTCATAATTTAACGGCAAAGACAAAAATTTATATGCCTATTTAATTATGTTTCAACTTTTTATATATTAAACATGAGGTAATTGCGTGAGACCTTAAGTAAAATTTTAGCTAGATATATTTTATTTCTACTCCTAATCACCGATTAAAAGTCACCGGGTATTTGAGAGTTATCCGTAGATCAACTTTCCTAATATTGTGTCTATACACCACAATTCGGAACGTGACCGAACGTGACGCCGTTACAATTTTTCGTACTGTCTTGGTTCCGACGAATTCCGACAGGGGCGCTTTTTTTCTTAGCCTCAAAATGGTAAGAAATTGAGTACGGGAAGGCCTATCCTTAGTATTTATATCGATGGTTGGAGATGTCATTGTAAAGACGGCAAATATTAGGGAGAGGTTCATGGTAAGCTCTTTGAGTTTTGTAAATGGGTCGTGGAATGTAGTGTGTTTTCTAACAGATCGTTTCTGACACTGTGGTAGTAAAATCTCAATTTTTGATAAAAGATTAGTGTGAATGGTTCCATGCAAAATTGAATTGGGGTGTGGTCAAATTATTCAAGTTTCTGCGATGTTCTAATGACATTATTCCAAAGTGATCTAGGCGTGTGCCATAGTTATTTCATAATATTATAATTGAGATTGTTGCAATAAGCAAGCATCCGAATAAATCTGGCCTGTAGGTTTTCAATAGATTCTATGGGATCCTTATAGAAAGAACTCCATACTACTGAGTAATATTCCAACTTACTCCTTACAAAACTATTGAAAAGGGTCATCATAGCATGTGTACTACGGATCTCTACTTAGTCTAGATAAAAAACCAAGCAGCTTATTACAGGATGACTTCAAGTGATCATAGTGTAGCCTGAAACAAAGCTCAGAGTCCAATATAATACCGAGGTCTCGTATTTTGTCGACTTTGGTTAATTGCTCTCTGCCTGTTATATTGAAAATTGTTAAAATTATTGTTTGTTGTTGAGAACTTCATTATGAAGTATTTCTTAACATTGAGCCACATATAGTATGGAGCTAAAAAAAATGTAATCGTCGGCATATAAGAGAAATTTAGATTTCACAATATTAATTAAATCATTAATGAATAATATGAAGAATAATGGCCCCAAGTGACTGCCTTGTGGGTGCCAGATGTCACCTCCAGGGATGAAGAAAAGAAACCTTTTACTGCTACTAGTTGCGATCTGTTACTTATATAGGTTGTAATCCATCTAAGGAGACTCCCGTGTATTCCAAATTGTGTTTTAAGTTTTTGAGTTAATATTATATTATAATAGCTGACCCGGCAAACTTCGTACCGCCTAAGTGGGTATTCAGGTAGACCGCTGGCTACCAGCGCCGACTGCCAGCACTTATTTGCGCCGGTCCGCGCAGGTAGTCGGTGCTGGTAGCCAGCGTTCTACTCGAATACGCCCTAACAGTCAATGAATGTCGTGTTAACTTTAGCAAAACTAACAGCCATTTGCACCAAATACACTAATTGGGATAGCACGCTAATCGCTACCTACGCTACCTAATTAAGTTTTGCAAATGGACCGTAATTTGGATTTCATTAACGTCATAAAATCAATTGAAAAAAAATAAAATAAAATGAAGATAAAATTCCTTTTTTAAAAACAAGCTTTTATTAAAAATTAATTAAATAGTTTAAAATAAAATAACTCCAATAACAAATATATCACTTTTTAAGTTCATTGTAACCTTTAAAGATAATTGAGCTACTTCGTCTAAGACAAAATAATTACATACCGTACATAATTATATATTTTTGATATTAAAACCTTTAATTGATAAATCTTCCCGTTTTTATCACAGTCCCAATTTCATAAATAAAAGCGTGTTACATTTTGATGGTATGATTAAGAACATTTAGCACTTTCTTTTCCTCTCGCTATCACAATGTAACACGCTTTTATTTATAAAATTGGGACTGTGTTAAAAACGGCAAGATTTAACAATGAAAGTGTAAAGGTTTTAATGTTAAAAATATATAATTATGTACGGTATGTAATTATTTTGTCGTAGACGAAGTAGCTTAATTATCTTTAAAGGTTACAATGAACTTAAAAAGTGATGTATTTGTTATTGGAGTTAATTTATTTTAAACTTTTGAGTTAATTTTTAATAAAAGCTTGTTTTAAAAAAAAAAAAAACTTTATTTTATTTTTAACTTTTATTATTTTTAAATCGAGATTTACTACGACGTAGTTCGTAGCACGTAGTAGCGTGTTTCCGTTATGTAGTCCGTAGTACGTTCACATAATGTGCTACTTTGGGCACTTAAATTTTATGTATTTTATTTATTTATAAATATATGTATTTTTTTTTTACATATTTGTAGTAAGGTTAAATAATGTTTAAATTAGTTATGTAATCACCAGTTTATTATTTGTAACGTTTCTCATTCTATCCATTTGTTTTAATGCATCAACATTACAAGGTTTCTTCGAAGTCAACTTGGAGCAGTCAAGTTCTTCGATTTGAAGTCCTGCTAAAAACTTAACTCGGCTTTGGGGTCAGACATCTAGTATCAAAGTAATCGTCAACACAAATGAAACTAGCCAACTCGATGGGGTTGCTTCGTTTAATTATGGAGTTCCTAGGGGCCACCTTCCAGCTCCATCATCAGACCCTGGGGGGAGGGGAGGGGGGTAGATGCCCAAAATAACCACTCTAGCCACTTGTTTTTGCTTGTAAATATCGAGAGAACAAGAAAATAGAACATTCGCGAAACTACTAGAAAACGGAATGGCGTCATGAACGCGGCCATTTTGGTTGGCCGCCCAACCAACAACGCGGACAACGCCCCAAGAAAATGCGTTCCATTTTAAACAAAAATTACAACTTTTTTATTTATCAAAAGTGATATTTTACGAAAAAAATACTAAATTAACTTTGATTGACGTAAAATAAATAAACAAACATAAATTGCAAGTTAAATGAACGTTTTTATTAAAATAGGTATTAATCAAAAACAATTCCACATTTCCTTCTTTTTTTAGAGAATTCTCATCTTTTATGTGTATATATATATTTTGACCACAGACAAGATTTAAACATATTATTTGCGTTGCGTTACATAATTTTACAAAGTTTTTTCAGATTTTCAAAAAATCATATCATAAAAACTATTGAATTCCGCTACCTGAAACTTTCAGGAAGATGATCAAATAACCTCAACTTGTTGCTAAAAAAGTTTGGACATCCTAGCAAGTAGGTTATCCGCTAAAGGTGAGCCAAAGCAACTGCTACCGCAATGTCGGATCTCGCACGAACAGTGGCCAAAGCAATGACATGAGGAATGTTTTCCCTGTTCCACCTGGGGCATCCAGTAAGTGCCACCATTTCCATCATATATTTCCTTCATTTATGTGTCATACACTTGTTTTTGTTGGCAATTCAACAGGGATACATTATTTAGAACTGATTGGCCTAATTCTTGTCGATCATATTCACGTTCCCGTTGCAGTTCTCGATTAAATGCGTCATTCATTCCACGATCTGGCGCTGTCATTCTAACTTGACTAATATACTTCCGCACATCAGGTAACACATATCTTCGATCAAGATCAAAGCTCCTCATTCACCTCAAGATCGGCATTTCTTGAACTTACACGAATTCGGTGTAAAATGTCTTTGACATAAAACTTTTGAAATGACATAACAGACACGCACTTTTTTTCTCTTTTACGGCTGTTGATTGTAGTCCTTTCATTCTCTTGAACTGTCAAATTGTATTGCGACATTGGCTCCACCGGTTGAAAGTGGTAGGTTTCTTTTACATGTCAGATGTCAACAGATGTTACTAAAAGTTGGCGAAGTTTTGTCAACATATGGCTCTTCATGCTGTTGACTAACGTAAAATAAATTTTCTGTACAGTTATTATTCGATAATTTATCCGATATTTTATTACTTATTCTGCTATTCGGAGCGGAGAAGAATCCAAAAAAAAAGAGTTCGAACTAACACGACTTTGTTTTATATATTTATAGATTTGGTGATTTACTTTATCGAATGTTTTTTTGAAGTCTGTATAGATGCTGTAAACTGGTGATTTAGCGTTGAGTGACTCGTGTATATAGTTAACTTATTATAATAAATTGATTGTTGTCGACTTTGACTTGACAAACCCATGTTGAGCGGACGTTATTAGATGTTTTACATGAGCGTAGATATAATCATAAACAAGTGATTCAAACAGTTTGGCTAGGCACGACAAGATACTGAAAGGTCTGTAGTTGCTACATATATATAGGGTACGCCTACAACCACTATTCAAGCGGAACAGTACACTTTTGGGACAATTCCAGTGCTCTGTATATAGTTTGTAGACAGTACATTCCTTTTGGCTCGGGATTGTCTCGTACTTTTTATGTATTTACAGTTTCATGGATAACTATCCTGAGAGTTGTCTCATAACTGATTTTCAACGTTACAGAACTCACTGTTATGGAACGTACAAATACGGATAACAATGATTTGGAGAACATTTACCCGATTGAAATTTCGGCTTCAGAGAATCCCGAAACGGAGCTCCCGCCACCACTGCTGAGGGCGTCACCAACGCCGCCGGACGCGTCATCACCGCCGCAACCCTCCACATCAACGTCAAAAGAACCGGATCCTAGTGTTATTAGTGATGTGGGTAAGGTCATGCTCGACATCGTGGGCGAGGACCCAACTGTGAAGAAACAATACGGCGAGACCATACAAAGTGGGTGAGCAACTCACTTGAATATTTTTTCTACCGTGGGCCTTACAAAGGGATTACGAAAAAAGTATCGAAATCAACATACCTAATACCTAAACTGTTCCTTAATTTTGAATCCAGAGACCCTCAGATTTTGAATCCAGAGATGAAGGCCGCTATACCTGTGTCGGTCTCTAAAAAGAAACAAAGCTAATAAAGCTAATGAGGGTAAACAAAAACAATTCACGGCAGCAATACCTAGCGAGCCAGGATATCACAATGTATACACTGTCGCCTAACAAAGATCCTACAGTCCTTAAGCTCATGATCGACACAGTTTGGTTGCTATGTGACAGACAATACACTGAATCCATAGCAAGACGGAACTTCATTTTATTTAATCTTAAAAAAGTGTTGAAAGCCCTAATGAAAACAACAGGCATAAATAAATACCTATTCAGTGAACAGCTGACAGATGCCCTCAAAACGTCAAAAGTAAAAACAGGCGGATACGGACTTGAAACATACCGTCCCTAGATCATTTCCTCCACCTGCAACTAGAAAAGCTGATGATCCTTCAAGTTCAAAAAACTGGAAGCCTTCCCCAGCCTCGAGGCAGCTGGGACAGCCGAAGAACTTGAAGGTGCCTCTTATTGCACTAACGAGGAGTCGGCCAACCAACTCTTCGAAGCCATTACAGCAACGCCAGCCGTCGACGTTCTACAAGAGTCGTCGGCACTAACGGTAAATACTAGATATGCCGGTATATTGTCCCGATTCTATGATAAATGGTCTATATTAATACATGACCAAATTATCCTTTCATATATCAAAGGATACAAGATTCCTTTTGCTCGACTTATCATACAGGCATGCCCCCCAAAAACTAGAGAATTCTCAGCCACCGAGAATAGGAACTTCTAGAAAGAGATTCACAAATTCCTGACTTTAGGTGCTATTGTTCCATGTCATGAGATGGACTCCCAGTACATATCCAAAATCTTTCTAGTACCGAATTAAAATGGTCAAAAATTTTTCATATTGAATTTAAAGTCCCTAAATAAATTTATAGACACAGACCATTTTAAATTGGAAGACCTAAGAATTGTTTTAAAACGTATTACGAGAAACTGTTATATAAGTACTTTAGATATCAAGGACTCTTATTTTTTATTAAAATTCACCCTGACTACAGAAAATACCTCCGATTTTACTGGAACAATATTTTATTCGAATTTGCATTTATGTCATTCAGTTTATGTACGGCGCCATTTGTCTTTACAAAACTGATGAAACATCGTTAAACTATTACGAATGAGAGGGTATTTGTCGGTCCAGTATATTATACCTCAATGATGTATGTCTTATAGGCTATATCTATGAAGAGTGCTTTAAAAATATTCGTGATACACAACAATTACTGTGTGCCATAAGCTTTATTATCTACTACGAAAAAAGTTCCTGATCACCGAGTAAACAGTATCGATTTTTAGGTGCTGTAATCGATTCAGAAAACTTCCAGGTTTATCTGCCTAAAGAAAAGATTTCTAGATTGTTAGTTGAATTCAATCGGCTTATGAACAAACAAAGATGGATTATTTGCGACTTTGCTAGGCTAATAAGTTTGCTAGTCTCAGCGTATCCCGCTATAGGATATGAATGGTTATACACGAAAGAATTAGAGAGATTTTGATTGATTTTCAGAATTCTTTATTTCATGTTATACATTGTTTTTGTATGACTAGCAACTATTATCTACCTAGCACACAAAATTAATTTTTACTAATAATAATGTTTTTCAGGCTAGAAGGCACCTTTATAAAAACTTGTACATAAATAAAATAAAAGTATTAAGACATGTACAGACATAAACTCGTAAACAATGGTAGGTATGCTTGTTTTATGGCTAACTAGCATTTATGGCATCGTAATCTAAAACTAAGACTAAATACCCAGTGTACCTACTCTGTTGAGTTTATTCTAATGCGCGTTGTTATGCAGTTGCCTAACAAAGCGCAGTAGAACAGGAGGGTACACTAAAAATAATAAATCTGAGTACAAAAGTTACGATGTAGGATGGTTCGCATTGGTGCATCTCATATATTTACTAATGCGCGTCTTGTGTAAATGGTAAACTAAGTAAGCGACCATCATAAATCGAGCCTGCTATTACAATTATCAATAACTAAATTAAATACACGAGCTGTTGCCATGCCGGCCAGGTGCAAGCAAGCAACCGGTACTAGACCGGGTAGTGAGTCACACACACTCGTCGCCTAGAATCAAGTGATGGGGCAGTCTGTACGTTTTATATTTATCGATAAACGGTAATGTCGCCATGCGTGTTCTGCCTATTGATGAGACCAGGGTGATACTATTATATTTGATGCTATGAAGGTAGAATTTACGAGTCATTCTATGTATGAAGTCTGTAATGGTAGGAAACATAATTTTGTCGTGTAGTTTTTGAAGGTTAGTATAAAGTGGCGTGTTGAATGACTATGGTATCATCCTTGCCTGGTTTTAGGAGCGCAATCACTTTAGCCGTTTTCCACGAAACCGGAAAGTATGACATGTTAAGACAACCGTTAAAGAATTAGAGAGAAAAAAATACCTAAATTTGTTAAAGAACAATGATAATTACGATTGCTATATGAACAGAACGCTATCTGTAGTTTCGGACTTATTGTGGTGGCGTAAAACTATAGTTGATGGTGTTTGCAAAATTAAAGATGATATCTACAACCTGGAAATTTTCTCGGATGCTTCGACAACGGGGTGGGGGGAGCGTGCGGGAACGAGACGGCAAGCGGGCTATGGACTAAAGATGGTTATGTCACATAAATTCCCTCGATATTCTGGCGGCATTCCTTAGTTTGAAATAATTTGCTAGCGACCTCACAGATAGTCAGATTCTGTTAAGGATAAATAGTACCACGGCAATCTCGTACATAAACCACATGGGAGGCATACAATTTCCACATCTAACAAATGTCACTAGGCAGCTATGGCAATGGTGTGAACTGTGTCTTATTCTGTATTTGCAAGTATTTGTCTGCTATATATCTTCAAAAGATAATGCTGTGGCGGATGCTGAGTCTAGGCCTACGTGGAATGGGAACTAGCTGACTCAGCATATCTGCTTATAAAACAAAGTTTCGGCACTCCAGTCGTTGATTTATTCGCGAGTAGGATAAATCAAAAGTGCGATATTTATTTTTCTTGGCATAGGAACCCCGATGCATTCGCAATAAACTCTTTTACCGTGACTTGTAGTAGTTTTTTCTTCTAAGTTTTTCCTCCATTCACTATGGTCCTAAATTCTTTGCGCAAAATCATTAATGACAGAACTACAGGTATAATAGTTGCACCTAAATGGCCAATTCAGGCGTGGTATCCATTATTTAGAAGTCTTCTAGTGTTAGAAATCTTGGAATTTAAATCAAGCCAAGGCCTAATTTTATTGTGTCCTAATTTCAGCCGCAGCCGGGACATCCACACGAAGTAATCTTCGTGTGGATGTCCCTTGCGCTAATGCGTGGTGGCGGAATTCTTATCCTACAGGCCATGCTGAGGAATGGAGTCCCTTCTGAGACTATTAAGATAAGCATACATTCTCTCTCTCAGAACTCCTTCAAGGAGTATGATTCTTGTATTAAAAGATGGTTGCAACAACAGAACATGCAATACAGCACGTTAAATTGCCACCGATCTGCCTAACAACAACATAGGAGATTATTTCATGACCTTACTGAATAATAAAAAGGTATGCACATGCCTACTGAAATCACTTACTATGAAATCTACATACCTGACCTTTCAAGACTGAATATTGTTTAGTTATCTCTCAATATCATCTACATCTGTCACGTAAGCTAATATCGAGGAACAAGCTTGAGTATAACTAATGATTAAACGAACTTACCTGTACGTGAAGTTCTATCATATTATACGAAGAGCTTCGTCCGAAGATATTAGCAAACCCACCCTTCCCTAAGGCTACTTTTGTATTAAGTAACAAGTGTTAATTTACCCAATTAAAAATATTCAGGTCTTGTCTGATATAAACTCTGAACTAAATGAGGCGCGGGCTAAATTAATATGATAATATTAATTTAGCCCGATATTATTAATATGACAATATTAATATTAATTTAATTTAATAAAGATGATAGTCAAAAGGTATATATTTTTTTAGGCTTATGGTTATTTCCTCTAAAATAATAATAATAATAATAATAAGATATAGATACCAGGTTATAGATACTCGTAACTACAGAAAACATATCATACACGACCGCACAATGGCAAGCGACATGTGCAGACAGTGCCAAAATAGTTCAGAAACAATACAGCATATCACAGGAGCCTGCAGATCACTCGCACAATCAGATTATAAACATCGCCACGACCAAGTTGCAGCCATCATACACCAACACCTCGCATTCAGATACAAATTGATTGCACAAAAAACAGCCTACTATAAATACACACCTCAAACAGTTTTAGAATCAACAGACTTTAAACTCTACTGGGACAGAACTATAATTACAGACAAAACTATTCATTTCAACAGGCCTGACATAACTCTCCACAATAAACAAAACAAAACAGTATTTCTCATAGATATAGCCATACCAAATACACACAACCTTACCACAACGTTTACAGAAAAAAACACAAAATACACAGACCTTGCCATTGAAATTAAAACACAATGGCAGGTACAATCTGTCAAAACCATCCCAATAGTCATCTCATCCACAGGAGTCATCCCATACACATTACACACTAGTCTCAAAACACTAAATATACCCAGATTCACACACATACTTCTTCAAAAAGCAACAATACTAAATACATGTAGAATTGTACGGAAATTCATGGGCAAGGACCGTGATCTTTAGTAGATAAGCACTTGGCGTAAGCCCGTGTATCAGAACCTCTTTATTACAAGAGTGAAATGAAAAATTCATAAAAATATAATAATAATAATAATAATAATAATATATATAATAATAATAATTATTATTATTATTTCTTGTCTTACATGTTTATGTGGTTTTAACACTGTGTCCTTGTATTTTTACGTGATTTTAGTCCGATTTTGTCATCGAAACAATTTTGCTTGATTTTGGTTTTACTTCTTGTTTCACTGACTTGCCTATCTGGCAACTGACTGATCTTTGGTAGACCTAAATTTTGAACATCGTGAGTAAATGCTTAAACAAACAAAACCACAAACATTTACATACAGGCACATACATTGCATCTAGCCCCACCCTAGGATACCCTGTGGGAACCAGAAATAGCCATGTCACACACCTAAACATCCAAGCCCTGTGTTTTTTTTATAGTATCCCCAGCCGGGGCTCAAACCCGGGACCTCTCGCATGGTAAGCAGAGCCACAACCGCAATAACATAGAGGTCGTCTTCATCGATAATTCTCATAAACCGACAGTTCTCACTCTAGGCTACGATAAACCGTTCGTGACTTTTCATCAGCCTCAAAGCTCTCCTTAGTATTTATGTAGGAAGACTTTAGCCAGAGTTTTCTCTGCTCACACCATTGACAGATATCGCACGGAATTAGACTTAGGTATGGGAATTGTTTACCCGCCATTCGGTTTATGTAACTAATCGCTATGGTATTACCCACGTGGAGTAAGATGATACAATCGAACTTATCGCGAGCAAAACATTTAAGGGCCAAAAATACAGACAATAACTTCAGATGATGTGGAAACTACGTTCAGAATATTTCCAAGCACAGTTGGCTCTTAGCTCGTTATATCAGTGTAGATCCCCATGATGAAGGATTTTAATTGGATTTCTTTCGTTGTAAATATTCTCATTTTTCCAGTTAAAATATTATGAGAATATTAAGCACTGAACTTGTTATAAAATAAGTATTTTTGACGATCTAAAATTTTAGGATACAACCATCCGTATCGTATCGCTGGGCATGCTAAAACCAGAACTCCAATCAAATCGGAAAAATCTCGGATCGTAACCAGTGGGTAGCGTTACAAACTTTTGAACCAGGAAGGAAATTTTGTTTCGTTGATGGAAAGGCAAGTTCCAGCTCTTACTTGTTGTGTCATAAAAAAATCCCAAAAACCTTCATGTTTTTGTGATTGCTAGATACTCTTATTATAATAAGTAATAAGTAAATAACATAGATTAAGTACTTTATTTTATTTGATGCTAACAAAATATGGATCCTTGTGTGTTATGAAATAAAAGAAATATTATTATATTATTATTATTATTGAAATTTATCAAAAACCCCAAACAATGAAATAATAATACTGTTTCGTTTACATTACTCAGGCATTCATTATAGCTACTATCCGTGCAAAATAAATCTTCCAAGTAATAGACAGATTTGTACCCGCGACTTCGTAGGTAGCTAAATACTTCTCTTACAATCTTTGCATGGCACCTAGGGGCTATTGCGACTCCAATAAGGAATGGCGTTAAACTCGTATATGAGAGTTTCGAGCGATTCTGGTTCTCTACTTATGTCAAATGACAAACTTGGAGCTATTTGATATTCCCTAATGATGTGATTTCTCGAACGAATGCAGATCATACTAACCTGCAGTATGTAACTGCGATACCGCCAAGTGACTCGGAAGTGTTCGCGGTCTACTGTGTCACTCAGACAACTGCGAGAATCGGCCAGTAATAATTATATTCGCGGGGTTGGAAGACATATTCCCATCCTTTCATACGTAACAGCGAAACCTAAACCCTTGCCATCGGGCGCCACTAGTACTCGCCATGACAATATGTACATCCCCGACCCTGTAAGACTTTTCAGATAATCACACCACCTACAAAGGGGCAGATTCCTATTATTCGCCCTAGTTTGGAATAAGACACAACCACCGCATCGAACAAGAGAATAAATTACAATTTAATATATATGTACAATAAAAATAGCCAATAGGCACTCCGGCTACCAGGTAGTAAAGTTTTAATCAACACCAAACCGACAGAATAATTCTAATCTATAATAAATAAAAATAATAATAAATAACAGTCAACAACAGCTTCAATTGAAGTCGGGAGAATAAATCAAGTTTTTATAAATGTTGAGTGCTGCAATACGATACATTTCTGAATTCCCCAAACCTATCGAAAATTTGTCAAGAAATACCAATTTATTACCGTTTTTCAAACATTGTGAACTCTCGTATTTCTTGCCATGATGCAAGTAATTAGCCAGAAGATAAATGACCTTTATTTTATTTTCTCTTATGATCACAAGAGTGACTTGGTGATAGACTAAATTACTTCCTAATGAGCCAAACATAAAGCTAAGTTTTGGCTAAATACTTCGAGTCAATGTTCCTTTTAAGTCCGACAAAACTAATCGGTGCACATTTGTCATTGTTGTGCACAGTCAGCTTTCCTAACTTTATTACTAAAGTTATTCCCAAAACTCCAAAAAATCGATATGAACCACTTTTCTTGCCTTTATGATAATTTTATATGATTTAGTTTAACTTTGCATGTTGGGATCGTTACGGGTAGAAATGTATGATGAATAAATGATGTAAATTGATCAGAATTTCATTCAACCTGTGTGTATTAATTATTGCCGCGTTCTAAATTCGAATCTATGGCGATTTGCTTTTTGCCGCATTCGAAATTTGAATCAATAGCAAAATACCGTGACAACACTTTTTATTTACAAACATTATTGTGCGGAGTAAAATGATGCATTAATATCTAACCTTAGTTGTAATATTGATAATCATGGGGGTAATACTACTATATATGAAGAGCTTACTCAATTAAGCGATACTTGCCACGTGAAAGCCCCCTTTTAGACAGACACCGCAGTTCACTAACCGCAATCGCGACACGCGCACGCAGGCGCTGGAACCTCACGCGCAGCGAAGTGGCTGAGTTGCTAAATCTTGAAAAGGATATTCCCCATCAACACAATCAACTATAAATAGGTTAGAAAACTCTTGCACGTCACTGCTCGGCTAAAAAATGGAATTGTCCCTGAGAACCTCCTCAACTCACCAATCGCCTCAGAGCTCTTCAGCGATCAAGGCCCCTTTTCTAGCCGGAGCAGAAATAGAGTGGTGGGTGCAGATGTCACGCAAAAAGGTCTTCCGCTCAACATGCTCAAACTTTCATAAAGATATCAGTCGAACCCGAAAAAATCAACGTGATTTTCAACCGCATGTCTTGGTAATAAAATCCAAAATCAAAAATAAAAAAAATTACCCGATGTCAGGTCGCCGGGACGCGAAACTTTAATCCTTAAATCAACATTTATCCGCCAATGTAAGGCTATTTATTGTATCTAAAGTAATTCTTAATCACAGTAACAATTTTCTTGTCTATCGTATGGGTAACAAATTATTGAGCACTAAGGCATGTTTCAAGATTTCCAGATAAGCCCTAGGTGACAGATAAATATGAAAAATTCAAATTGTGTTATGTTGTATAGAAATGACAGATAAATCTGTCGCAAAGAGCTTATCACATAGAGCATTGTGAATTAGGCCTTAAATGAAAATCATGTTTTTGCGAAAACATATATTCTGTATACGGTTTGTACCAAGTATCTTTGGCTCTGAACAGGCGTCACCTCTCTTTCACCCCATATTATCCTATTATTGTACGAGAAAGAGACACCACACACTGTGTGTCACACCTGCCTAAGAGCTAAATAAACTGCTACACCAAGTTTCTTTAGCTCTGAGGCAGATGTGTGTATCTTACCGTATTGAAGTTTAACAATCCTACCTATTGATTATTCATTCGTAACAAATTTTCTTTCTATTCTATGGATAACAGAGATATGTTCATCAGATTCATGTATGTCAACTCTGGTAAAGCCTGCTTTACATGAAACAATTTTATATTTATATTATTATTAACCAATAAGTTATATGACTGTAGTTTCTATATGTAGTACATATATGACAGGTACTACCTATACATAAAATGTTATTTCTAAACAAATAAAATTATAAATTGACATATCAATTGGCTACCGACTGGTTAGTTGGGTTTGTTAGGTCACAGCCACAAATGCTTTAATACTATAGAGTAGTCAAATTTTCTAATACAACCTGGAGCCGAAGCGATGCGGAGCAGAGTGAGGCGACCCCATGTAGTTTCAAATACAAGTATACAAAAATGCAAAATGTTGATAAATATTTAATTAAAGTCGAATGTTTTTTTTTTATGTAACTTTTTACTCAATTACACATAATCCTTTTATTTTTACAGTTATTTAAGTATCCTACGACTGATTAAACAAATTATGAGAACTCTTGCATTAAGCAAATCCATGAAGTAGAATATTCGGAACACCATAATGCAGGGCTCCAGTAGTAAGAAGCCTGACAGGAACAGATTTCTCTTTCTTGAGCCTAGAAGTCTCACTGCCACACATACAAACTTAGGTACCTTCTAAACTCCAATCGTTTTTACCATATACTTCACACTTAAATCTCGCCTGGAGCCTACACCCTGTACATAAGCTACTTTAGTTTTGATAATTTTCTAATTAACCAATCTTGTTATTCAATAGAGCGTGTCAGAGCTTTGAATCCAACAACATTTTCCTTTCAACACTACACAGTAAGTTCTCAAGTACTAAAGGGTCTTACGCGCTTACATGCAAAGAGTTGCTGCGGTGTGTTTGCTGTTGAGTTAGAGTTGATTTAATTATTCAGTAACTTGTTCATAATTCAGCCAGCTCTGTGAAGTGTTTTCGTTGTAATTTTGCACAGAATACATCTTATGGGTTTATGTAAATACCAATATGAAATACGAATTTATCTACAGTGTAAGTCTTTATAAAGAGCAGATATCAAATTTTCTCGAATTTCAAAAAATCTTCCCTTCCTATTTTTATAACGGCATTTTTATATATATTTTCATTTACTATGTACCAACTGCAAATATATATGTCTTGTAATATATACATCTTCGAGATGAATGATGAATTGGTTTGTCGGGTTATTAATTAAAACACGACAAACCGTACCATCTTGAAGGATATCTGAATAGTGATGATGAAGGCGGTACTGCCAGTATCAAAATGCCGCTAAAAAGTGTTACTGTTCAACTTAAATTCCTTTTTTTTTTTAATAAAACCCTTTATTTTAGCACTTCTTTATAATTTTCCATTTAACACAAAATTTAGTATCCAAACAAAATTACTTTACTATAAAATATAAATTAGCTTTTAAAAGACACTAAAATATGATTCTCAGTAGCAACAATTTTGACGTGTTAACGTTTTTAGTCTCGATCAGTAAAGGGTTAACATGCAAAAACTAAATGTATTGAAATCACGTTATGACAAGATCGACTAGATTAACTCGCGACCACTTTGGCTAAAATCGAGAAACTCGGTATTCTAAAACAGAACGTATTTAGAACGTTCACTCCATTTTATATATCTACGTACGTAAGTACCTATACGTGGGACGTACAATAGACTCATATGCAGGCAAATAGAGTAAGTAAGTAAGGGAACTAGAGAACTTTCAGTCTAATAAAGCGCCCCTCAACTCAACCACATATTGCGTACCACTTCACCCCTTGTGTGAAGTATCAGGGTGGTACAATGTATAGGGTATAACAGAAATAATTAACTTCTTTTCAATGCCTAAATTAATAAGATATAATAGATAATTTGGATCCTGTGGCTGGTGTTTTTGGGTGTTAGTTTGAACATGTAATTTAAGAACTACAAAAAAATACTTAAGAAATAAACTTGAGTACACATAAAATGTTTAAAACATAAAAAGTGTTTTTGCAAATCAGTATTTTTGATGTACGCTTAAATAAAATTGGTGTGATATCCTCTTCACGTTTTCTTATGTCGTCTGATAAATAGTCCAGCCTTGCAAATGACTCATGTAATGGCACGTCCATGACATGAGTCGTTTATAAGGCTGGACTTATTATCATATGACATTCTTTCCAGCTTACTTATTAGTGGCGAGGAATAACTATGAAAATCGTTATTGTTTACATCTTTGACAGCATTACTTTTTGACAAAATGCAATTTGATCTATTTTTTGTTCTAAACGCTTCATATTGTCTTTAACTATGGCTTTTGCTGGCCCCTTGGGTTGAATAACTTCAAATCGAAAAACATGTTTGAATATTGGAATAATTGAATGACTGACAGTTTTCTTCAGACTTGGAAAACCAAGATCGGTCAGTTTTTGGCTGCTCTCCAAATAGAGCACTACTAAAAAGCCAGATTCCTTTTAATACTCTAGCCACTACGAGTCGACTGCTCGTCTGCGTCTTCTGGCCACTGCTAGTCGACTGCCCGCCAGACTCTTCTGGCCACTACTAGCCGACTGTCTGCCAGCGTCTTCTGGCCATTGTTACGCTTCCTAGTCCACCAGCGTCTCCTGGGCACTGCTATTAGTGAAAAACACTGCTGCGATTCCTACCCCACCAACGACTCTTGGGTACTGCTATCTCTGAAAAACACTGCTGTGCTTCCTAGACCGCCAGCGTCTCCTGGAAACTCTTCTGCGCTTCCTTGCAAGACAGCGTCTCTGCGTCTTGATAACCCGCCCAACTCTTTGATGCCCGTGGATCTCTCCCAGGGTCAAAATATTATATTTATATTTTTAGGTTAAGCTAGGTTAAGAAAGACTTGTGTATAAATAAAGCGGACTAATTCTAATTTCTTTCTTTAATTTCTTTAAGACCTCTCTAAATTATCTTCATTAGGCTTCCGTTACGAGGGGTCATTCACCCCAAACCTTCGTAACGTGACAAGTGCTGATAATAAATCGTTTATCTCTCCCCGGAGTGCATCATCGTTGTCGTCCAGATCGTGATCTCCAGACTGTTTTCAGTCTCTCTTGAGCTATTGTATGCCTTCGAGATACAGAATTGGATCAGATAAAGCAGTTGAGTTATAGTATGCTGAGACAACCCTCGCCGGAATAGCAGAACGACTTGAGTGGCTTCTTTAGGTGTGGTTTGCACATTCTTTTAACTCCAGTGACGTGAAACATTGTAGTCATGCCCAAATTTCATAAACGCCCACTTTTCATAGGGGTCCAGGACTCCAAAACAAATTAGTTTTGTTTTAAAAATGATGTATTTTGTTTTTAAGTTCTATATCGATGATTTCATGACATATGAATAATAATAACCTTGGACACTATTTACACACATTGACCTAGCCCCAAACTAGGATTCCCTGTATCTTGGGTACTAGACACCGATACACATACTTACATAGATAAATATTATACTTAGATAGATAAACAACCATGACTAGGGTATAAACATCCGTTCTCGCCAATCAAATATTTGCCCCCACCGGGACTCGAACCAGGGACCCTTGGTTTTGTAGGCAGGGTCACCGCCGACTCGGCCATTCGGGTCGTCATAAGGTGAACAATAATTGGTTGTGATGTTGAAAGAGGTTGAAAGCTAACAAAAAATCAAATGATATACCACAATACGTAGTTCATTGTCATTCATTTTTGCAGTTTTTATAAACTGCAAAAACTTGTTCCGAGCAACGCGCGATGAAGTATATGTAGTATATGTTAATTTCGCTTATTTCACGTGTTTGGACAGATACTCTTTCAAGAACCTGTTTTTTTGTGTTGATTTGTTGCTCGGAGGACCTGGCAGGGCTGTGGGGTCCAAGTATTGCCTGTGGACGTTAGCAACTGAAATATCATTGCGAACGTGCATCTCTCTCCTGTTGCATGAGTATGATGCTAACTGGCACATTTTTAGGTCATCGCTCCGCCTGACCTACTCTAGTCATTTAGTGTTCGTCATCCAAGGGCTCACTAATGTAATACCTACTTTGAATAGGCGTTCCTCAGTGAAATGCTATAGTTTCAAGTAATGAAGATGATGATTGATGATGATGAATACTTATATCAGTGATCCCATGTTTTCAAGATTATGTGAAATCCAATTTCGCCTTCGTTTAGTTTGTTTAACCAGAATTAGATAGATAGATAGAAGATAACTTGACTTTTGACATATCTATTTGTTTATCAGATCTGTCAAAATTATTGAGTTACTTTCCTCTAGTTTAACTGCTAGTCGCAGTATGGTACATATTTAAACATAATTTACCAAATCGCGAAGTAACCTTTTACTTCTGGTTTATCTGCTTGTTTAAAATGGATCTAAGGTACAAATCCACACATGATTTACACTTAACGCCAATTTTTTTGGCCTCTGAATGCCGCCTGCAGGGGGAAGCGGCGGCGCATGGGTACAAGAGAGATCCTTTTATGTTCAAGAAAGAGACACCCCATTGCTAGTAGTGACACCTAACGATTGCTACTTACACAAAAAAGGGGTTGTTTTAGTCCTTATACTATGCTAGCTAATGTCGGCTCAATGTTTGGGGACTCGGACATAGCAGGGACAAGTAACTCCATTTTTTCTCACTCCACCAGAAAAAAACGGGAGAGAGCTGACGGCACAAAAAATCTGGCGCGGGCGGTACTGAATGTTGAGTTACTAAGTTTAGAGCAGAGTTTGAATGCGCGCCTTAAAATAGCACCGAAATGCCAAAACGTTGCTTGAATTTACTCAACCGACCTACCTTTATTAAGTTTCTAGTGTTTGGGATTACAAAACTAATATTTTATCGGGGACTTTGCTTACACTGTCAATAACGTGAAAAATATATCACTTCTAATTAGTGACAGACTGATTAAGGTATGAATGTGGGATCATACTAATTAAAAGCAGAAGCTTACATTTGTTCCAGTGTTACTCGTTGGTTTACCATCACGTTTAATACAGTTGCCCCTCGCCTTTTCAAGAACTACATTAAGGAAGACCAAGTTAAATTGCTATCAACTGACCCAATTTCAATGAACGGTCGTCGATAGATTAGTAGATATTAAGGTTGAAGGGTTGGCCAAAATGGAGATAGGATTAGTGTGTCCTTCGTAATCGGTAATGGTTATTGGGTATGGCACATTGATTTATTTGTATTACGTACATAGTAAGTAGAAGCGTTCAAGGCCATAGAAACATCCGTGGCCTATCGGTATTCGCATTTGGGAAACGATCGTGCTGGTAGCAACATCTGGCGGAGACGGGGACGGCGGGATGGGTGTCCGTTTCTATATGGCATTTGTTCCATGACGGACGCTTCCGTGTTTCGGATGACTCGTAAAGCTGTTGGTCCCGTCTGCTATCGCTTCTTAGTGGGAGTAGTCGTAAAGCTGTGGAATTGGCCCTAATAGGTCAGCTTGATAGCTTCTGTCAGTCCGGTTAGCCTCTAGCACGACTCCGCCCCATCAACCCGCACTAAGGCCAGCGTGGTGAAATATGAAGGCCTGTGCCCCTCGATAGGGACATTAAAGGGCTATAATTATTTTATTATATAATGTATTTTATTATGGTACGTCGTAGAAAATGCATGGAGGGCGTCGCAACTCGCATCTAGAACAATAGCAACAGAACTTTTATGGCAATCGCAATGAACCTTGCTATCACATGGACGAGGGTCGCTTAAAACCTAGCTGATTGGCGTGTAATTGAGAAGGCCGTTCCTCAACAGTGGGTTCCCTGAGAGACAAGATGATGATGATGATTATGATGATGATGATGAACATATACTTATATAGGTATGTAAACGTATAACTCCTCACATTTACGCCACTACTCTCCAGTCACCTCCCAGACAAATAAAATGCTAAGCATGGTTACAGACTTTCTCATATAATGTATAGGGATAAACATACCTACTTATTAGCTAACGTGTAAATAAATTTGGCAACGCAATTTCCTGCGATAAACAGAGTATAATGGGGCGGTGGTCTGTTGTGAACGATAAATAACCATTGTATCCTTAATTGGTCCAAACAAATCCATTTTCAGGTTGCAAATTGCCGAAACACAAAATGGAATAAAGGATACTTTGTTCAATAACCGTAAGTAATGAGAATGTTTTTATGACCAGACGCAATGTGGTGCGATAGCAGCAGATTGAAAATATTTATTTGTTTCCCGTTAATTACTATTTAATTCAGTAGGTAATTGAGGATAAAGAACGCCATGTCTTGGATGTTAATATGTGAAAAAGGTCGCTGTTTCTGGTTCCCACGACACTGGGAATCCTAATGTGGGGCCATAAGCAATGTATGTGCCTGTATATAAATGTTTGTTGGTTTGTTGTTTGTAATAATAATGCTACCGCGATAAAAATATTGGTGTGCATTCATTGCCTTCCTAATTTATAAACTGCTAGTTTGACGACCCAAATGGCCGAGTCGGCAGTGACCCTGCCTACGAAGCCAAGGGTCCCGGGTTCGAGTCCCGCTGGGGGCAAATATTTTTTTGATGAGAACGGATGTTTGTACCCTAGTCATGGTTATTTATCTATCTTAGTATAATATGTATCTTTATAAGTATGTGTATCGTTAGATCAATGTCTGTAAGTAGTGTCCAAGGTATTATAGGTACAGAGCCACAAATTTATATGACCGGTGACCAAAACGAGAACTAAATCTGGAATCCGTCAGTCAAATCGGGTTTTTTATGGTACCTTTTAATGATTTATTTTTCATAGTATTTTTTTAAGTTTTTTAGGTTCCGTACCGAAATAGGTACTCATAATAAACAATTGAATAATCTAACGAACTTACCTGTAAGTGATGTTCGATTGATATTATGCTCGTTGTTGTATCGTCCTCTATGATGAGAAAACTCGTGTAGATGTTTAAAGTCTAGTTGTAGAATCAGAATATTTTGTTTATTGTACTATAGTAGGTAGTGTCAAAAAATATTACACACTGTTATAAGGGGTCCGCGAATTCTCTTTTTAAAAAAAGAAACACTTTTTATTTACTATAATAATAGAATATATTCAAAGATCGGGATTAGAAATATGTGTGTCTACTGTATGACCGGCGGGGAGAGACTGACCCCTCGCCAACGACTTCATCAGTACAGGGCCTAGTTAAATGATGATGAAGCAGGTTCATCAGCAATTCACCATACATAGAGGGGATATAACAGCCCCCTGTGTGAGATGAAACTTACCGAATTTCATGTAAGTTTCAGATGAAATTCAGTCAATACGAAGTCGCGGACCAGGAGCAGATTCATCGGCTATTTGAATTTCTGGGTTTTCAGGATCACTTTGATCTTTACAGATAAGGGATTGTAGATACTCATACTTTTTACAAAAATATAAAATTATAACACTAACACAAAAGATAATTGATAATACACTAAAAATTGGAAAACTGACATGGTTTACAAATTGTTCTGATGGTTTTACAGATTTTAGGTTTTCGATATTTTGATCAGAGAGTAATTTTAAATATTTAAGATTATCTAGGTTGATATTCGAAATACTCTGATGTGAAGTGTCCAAGTTTAAATCTTTGAATTTTTGTATGTTACAGCATTTATCGTCAGTTATACTATATTCAGGTCTTATGTTAATTATAGATACCTTAGGGTTAGATTTACTTAATAGCTTATTGCTTCTACAATACGCTATACACTCAGGTTCAATATTCAGTACGCCTGCACCGGATATTGTTAATTCCGTGAGGTTGTTATTACAGTCTATCGAAAGCTTAGTAGATTCAGATTGGATAAAAATCCATTTGTCATTACTTAATCTGTGCCAAATGTCTATATATCCGAAGAGAAATTTATGGTTACACTGGTTAGGCATATGAGTGATAGCTTTTGTCATAATTTCGGTTTCACAGGATGGATACCCAATAACACTGAAGATTTCGGTTTCGTCACACATAAATTTGTCCTCAAAGATAGTTTTACATTTCTGAAGGTTTTCCAGAGTCATATACACAGTTTTGTCTTTACTTAAGGCAATAAATGGTTTTTCAGATAAAATCATTGAAAATGTGTTTGATTTATTAACATTTAAGGGTGTAGGCACAGGTATATTTTTAAACAGATTAAACTCTGTGAGTGTAACTAAAGGAATCTTCACTATAAAAAATAGGTTATTATCTAAGAAGTATGATATCAATTCTGAAAGATTCATCAGTAAATGTATATTATTCAGGTGTAAATCAACAGGGAAGTCTTTATATTTAGGCATTAAATTGACATGTTTTAAAATATCGTTATACAGCTGTTTAGGGGTAATTATTGAAGGATGCAAAGTATTTGTTTTAGTAAATAGTACAGAATTTACAATATCTTCAACTTTAAATGACAATGTGATCATATTGGCTTGCAAACTGTTCAATGTGTGAGTTATTTGATTTTCGAATGCAAGTTCATTCATTATTTTGGAAACATTGTTTAATGAATGGGTTAAATTTTCAAGAGTGGCGTCCAGTATGGCTTCATTTCTATTTAGTTCGTACAGGGATCGGTTAAGATTTGAAATTGCCGATTGAGATGCAATAATGCTGTCCGTCAAAGAATTTGTAAGTTTACTATCGTTATCGTAAAGTATTCGAATAGCATTATTATATTTTTCAGCATCCTCTTCACTTAGGGTGCCAAATATGTGTTTAAATACAGTTCCGACGCCCGAGAACCAGGCTGACCTTCTAATTGGACTACTTGAGGTGAGATGGGAAATAGAGTTATGGTCTCGTAGAATATCGCTGAAGAGGGAATCGAGTGGTTGCATCATGTTGTGACATTGACCTCTAATGGGTTCATTCTGTTGACATAGGAATCTGACAGTACTAAAGGTTTCACGAATATTTTCCAGGTGATGGTTAATGTAAGAGACGTCTATTGGAATAACTACGTGAAAATGGTCATCCACGACACGTAATGTACCAATTGGGTTAAAGAGTATCCCAGGACCCTTGGTGATCGGTTCGACGCTAGTAGCCAGAACTTGATTGTGATTGTTCACAATAAATCTGGAAAAATTTAATAACTACATTAAAATTAGAACTTAACTACATATCTAACCCTATTTAAGGGGTTATTCACATTCATGTGCTGGTTTCACTTGGTCATAGTGGTGTTTAACATGGCGTCTGTTTATTAGCAATGACAATGTGTTGTTTCCATGTATTTTAACCACCTTATATGGGCCTTTCCAGATTGGTGAAAGGGCTTTTCGCAATCTGAGATGGTTTCTTAAGTATACCATATCGCCAACTTTGTATGTAGAGGTTCTGGTTTGTCTGTCATAATAAGCCTTGGATCTTTCTTTGGAGAGCCGGATATTTTCTAAAGCCTTTTCGCGGGATAGTTTTAATCGGTGGTTAAGCATTTTTACATACTCTGGATAAGTAACATCTGAGCGTAGATTAAAGACAGAGTCAGGGATATGTGGCTTATGTCCAAACATCAGCTCGAAAGGTGTAAATTGGGTTGTGCAGTGGGTATTACTATTATATGCTAGCATTGCTGTGTACACAAATTTATGCCAATTATTTTGGTTTTCATTTACATACGATTTTAAGTATTCTTTCAGCGTAGAATGGCTCCTTTCAATTGCGCCTTGGGTTTGAGGGTGATATGGTGAAGACCAGATTTGTTTTATCTTAAGGAATTCGCAAGTACGTTTAAAAAGGTCGGCAGTGAAGTTAGTCCCTTGATCGGTTAAAATCATTTTGGGGATTCCAAAGAGCGATATGAAATGAACGAGGCATTCACAGCATTCTTCTGCTGTGGCATTCGAGATGGGGTAAGCAATCGAGTATTTTGTCAAATCATCTTGGAGGGTAAGAATAAATCTTAGCTTCGAAAGTCCGGCTTCAGGTAATGGTCCAACTATGTCTAAACTGATACGGTCAAATGGACGAGTTGATGTTGTGGTTATTTGCATAGGAGATCTGTTTATTTTACGAAAGGCTTTGTTGGATTGACATGACTTGCAGTTTTTTACATACAGTTCAATGTCTGATCGCATATTTTTCCAGTAATAACGCTGTTTGATTCTATTGTACATCCTGGTGGAACCTAAATGGCCTGCAATTGGTATATCATGATTCTCTTTTAAAATCTTTGCTATTTCTGAAGGGACGGCATAAATTATGGTGTTGTGGCAAATGTTGACATTGATCTGGCTATTGTGAAATAAATACATAATCATGCCATAGATTTTTGTGAAAGCATGTTTGTCGAATGGATTTTGGAAGTCTGATATAGCAATTTCCGTAACATTTTCGGATAAATCATTTTTAACCGATTTCAGACATTGGAATATTTCTGGATAATTGCAGGAATCAAAATGATAGACTTTTGTGAATAGTAAGTAATAAGTTTTTCCTTTGTTTTCAATTTTTTTGAACGAATGTAGCTCTCTCTCGCTATTTAGAAGTTCTGTTGGATTTTCCATTTCAGATAATAGGTCTTGGATATACATATTTGATTCGTCAAGATCTATTGATGTGGGAACAAGGATGGTTTTGTATTGAGTTTTCAGCAAATTTTCATTACATTCGTTTATGTGTGTGTTATATGTTTCGTTTTTGTTGGAAAATGATTTCAGAAATTGGGAGTAGTCGTTGTTGGGAGAGTGTATGATTTGAGATGATTCTGCTGGCGTTTCAGGGTGTGGTGAAAATGGAAGATCCGGGGGAGTGAAATCTATGTTATCGCCGTAAGGGCTTATATTATCATCGCCGAGATCTATTAAGTCACTCAATTGAATTGAGTCAAGATCAGGGTCTTGAGTTGACGTTGATGGTTGTGGCTCATTAGATTGTGTTTGTAAGGTTGAGGCTTCAGGATCAGTATCATTATGGAGAATCGGATTTACAGGGTAACGAGACAACGCATCGGCATTGCTATTGATTTTACCCTTTTTATACTCAATTTCATAGTCAAATTCCTCTAATTTCAGTCGCCACCTAACTAATTTAGAACCGGGTTCTTTACAATTGAAAAGCCATTTTAATGGGCGGTGATCGGTCACGATTTTGAAACGGCGGCCATAGAGATATGGCCGGAAGACTCTGGTACCAAAAATGATAGCCAAACATTCCTTTTCAGTAACACTGTAATTACATTCGGCTTTATTCAAAGTCCGAGACGAATAGGCAATAGGGCGATCTTTGCCAATAGGCCCTTGAGAAAGGATAGCTGAAATCGCATAATTTGATGCGTCACAGGTGAGTACAAAGGGTTTGGAAAAATCGGGGTATGCCAACAAGGGAGCCGATGTCAATGAATTTTTTAAAGTCTCAAATGATAATTGATGTTCATGTTCCCAATTGAATGGAGTGTCCTTTTTAAGGAGAGAAGTTAGGGGTTTGGCGATTTTAGATAATTCCGGGATAAATCTCCGGTAATAAGACACGAGCCCAAGGAATGATTTTATGTCTTTAGGACATTTGGGTAATGGAAATTCTTGAACGGCTCTAATTTTCTCAGGATTTGGCTTGACACCTTGATCGGTGATGATATGACCAAGATAAGATACTTCGTTACGGAGGAACTCGCACTTATCCGGCTGAAGTTTCAGATTGAAGTCACGGAGCCTTTGGAAAATTTCGGATAGATTTTTGATGTGAGTTTCCAAATCGAAAGAATAGATGACAATGTCGTCGAGATAGACAAAACATTCTATTCCTTGAAGGCCTGAAAGAGCTAAATTCATTAGTCTCTGAAAAGTTGAGGGAGCATTTTTTAGACCAAAGGGCATTCGCGTAAATTCGAAATGTCCCTGAGGGACTGAGAACGCGGTTTTTGAAGCATCCTTATCAGCCATTGGGATCTGATGAAAACCGGAAGCAAGGTCAAGAGTACTGAAGTACTTGCATTTCCCTAATTGGTCAAGAATTTCAGAAATATTCGGAATCGGATAGGAATCTCCGATGGTGATATCGTTAAGTTTGCGGTAATCAATGACGACCCGCCACTTACGTTCACCTGAGGCATCAATTTTTTTTGGAACAACCCATATTGGGGAAGACCAAGGGGATGTTGAGGGTTTTATTATACCCTGACGAAGCATTTTATTTACCTGCGATTGTACTTCTTGTTTATGTATTTCCGGGAATCTGTAAGACTTCGTATTTACGGGAACAGAGGAGGACGTATTTATTTCATGTTTCAGGATATCCGTCGTAGTTAAATTATCATCGGGTAGGTGAAAAATGTCAGAATAGTTAGAACAGAGCTCATTTAGACACCTTTTTTCTTCTTTGTTCAAATGTGATATTCGTAACTGATTTAATACTTCAGTAGTACGGTTAACAGCATCTATTTTCCTTTTGGAGGAAAAATGATTAACTTCGTGGTGCTCATTAAATATTTCATTCACTGGAATTAATTTAATATTCAAATTGGAATTCACAACTATGGGGGATTCGGAGACATTAACGACGGATATATTTATTCTAGAGTTATTCTTTACTTTAACTATGCAGTTAGCAATTAGTAAAGACTCTATTGAATTTTGGTCTAATACGAAACCTTCTCCTACTTCAGGATTCTGTACAGAACACTCGATTACCATCTGTGTTCGTGGAGAAATGGTGTATGTAGGTTCTTGAAATTTCAGGGGTAATTGTGTCTTGTTAATCGTGAGAGTTTGTTTAGTATAATCGATTTTACAGTCTGTTTTTGTAAAAAGGTCATTTCCTAAAATACCGTCATATGGTATTGTGATTCCAGATGCGACATAGAACTGGTGAGTTATTGAATTGAACTCAATCGCGATTCGACCTGGAGAAGACATCGGGTTTTCAGTTTGTCCTATTCCTGAAAATGATATTTTATCTCTTAGAATTTCAGGCATTATTTCAACAGAGCTTTTCTTGATCAAGCTTACGGATGCACCACTATCAACTAAAAGCGTCAAGGGTCGGGTAGAAACGGAGGTAAGTATTTCAATATAGGGTAAGTACTTTTTTAATGGATCTGTATTAATTTGATATATTTTTTTAGATGTCGCTGCTGTGGGTATGGACTCAGAGGATTTAGAAGCCGCTGCTGGACGTATAGATTCAGAGGATTTGGAAGCCGCTGCTGGGCGTATAGATTCAGAGGATTTGGAAGCCGCTGCTGGGCGTATAGATTCAGAGGATTTGGAAGCCGCTGCTGGGCGTATAGATTCAGAGGATTTGGAAGCCGCTGCTGGGCGTATAGATTCAGAGGATTTGGAAGCCGCTGCTGGGCGTATAGATTCAGAGGATTTGGAAGCCGCTGCTGGGCGTATAGATTCAGAGGATTTGGAAGCCGCTGCTGGGCGTATAGATTCAGAGGATTTGTCTTTCCGGTGGGGCTGGTTACCCTGTGGCGTAGACTGTTGTTTAGTCAGATTTTGGGATGAGAAAGTATCGGCTTTTGATGGTTCATTTCCCGCGCGACACCGTACAGGAAAACCTATTCGTTTAAATTATCGATTTCGTCGACTCCTTCATTTTCCTGATCGAATGAGGGTAAGTCAACATGGTGTACAGGGTGGTTAAACTGGCCTTGATTTTGATAGTTGCCGAAACGTTTGTTGTTGAATTCGCGTTTACGGCAGTCTTTAATGAGGTGTCCCTCGTTTTTGCAATATCGACAGACAGGACGAGAACTAGAATTATTTTGACCATTGTCGTTGGACTCGTTGGTAATGTTTATCCCTGCACGATTCTGAAATCCTCGGTTCTGAGGACGCTGGAACTGGCCTGACCGTTGAGATGGATTTTGATAATTGTTAGGATGTTGGTAACGATTCTGATTTTGGAAATTCGATGATTGTTGTGGACGGTTCTGGTAGGAGTTGGCACCGCTATGTGAAGTTGGATGTTTCTTAAGTGTTGCCTGTAATATTTTTTCTTCAGATGAGGCAAAGCTTATTGCCTCATTGAGGGTTGAGGGATTACGGCATCGAATAACGGTTGCCAGTCTTGGGTTCAACCCGGTCACGAATGCGTGTAATGCGAGGTCTTGCATTGCGGCGATGCGGCCAGTCAGTTCTCCTTTTAATTTGGTTGGTATAGTAATATTTATTTCAGTTATTAATTTTGCTAAGCAGGATTCTACGCGGAGGCCGAACTGATTAACCGCTTCGTTACTAAGCTGGCGACAATCTTGCAGCTCGGATAATAAGGCGGCATAATGTTTTTTCTCGCCAAACTGATTTTTCAGAAAATCTTCTAACTGATCAAATGTCTCAAATTCTTTGATAGAACACGCTATTTCCGCGCGTCCTTCCAATTGGCTTACAATATATTTAAATAATATAATTTGCTGGGAAGGCGAAGCAAGGTCTATCGCGTTTTGGCAATTGTTTAAAAATGGAGCAAGTCTGTCGCGACTGCCATCGAATTTGTTTATAAATTTCAATAGAATACTAAGCTCTACGCCTTTAGACGGTCCTGCTTCGTCTTTATCTTTTCCCATTATAGATGCGTGGGCGACACTCAGTCAAAACAATAACACAATTGAGATAAGAATGAGACAATGCTTGAACTCGGTTACACTACAGTTTGTTAATTTAATGTCAATGAATAAAACTTTTGTGGGACACTTTTAGGTATGCACTTTCACTTTAAACTGGAATGTACTCACATTAGAAGGTAGATGATAGCTGGCATGATGTTACTCGATGTGACGAAATTATGGTCTGAATTGGTATTTGGTTCAGAACGACGTAGAAGGACTGGAATGTATGCTGGAACTTTCCTGGAACTCGAATGTAACTGGAACTGGGTTTGTGCTGGAACTAGAATATTGGAGTCGGTGCTGGGTTGCAGAAGGTAACACGCTGCTGGTGTTATTCTCCTGATCCACTTAGCGCACAGTGGACTCGCTGATAAAGTTGAGGTATTTTGAGTCTCTCGTTTTGCACTTTCACACACTTTTATATGGAACTGAAGGAGACGTCCGGGGACCTTTTGAGATCCCACCGCTGCCACCAATGTTATAAGGGGTCCGCGAATTCTCTTTTTAAAAAAAGAAACACTTTTTATTTACTATAATAATAGAATATATTCAAAGATCGGGATTAGAAATATGTGTGTCTACTGTATGACCGGCGGGGAGAGACTGACCCCTCGCCAACGACTTCATCAGTACAGGGCCTAGTTAAATGATGATGAAGCAGGTTCATCAGCAATTCACCATACATAGAGGGGATATAACAACACGTTTAGTTAAACTAACTGTTTAGAAACTAAACTAATTATGACTTCAACTATAATTATGACAAGTTTGCTATCAAAATAATCATTCTTGATTAATATTAATAATTGCTTCAGCAAATGACACACTGTCATTGCTTACTGGTCGGTTGTAGAACCTACCAAAACTAGTAGAGCTACCAGTCCAACCAGCCGTTCGACGTATCTCGTCGATGGAGACTCCTCGCATGCGGGCCGCCGAGGTGGACGCATGTCGGGTGCTATGTGCGGAGAATACGCTGGTGTCTATTCCGCTTTCTTCGAGCATTATCTTTATCCAACGGCTGATTGTATTGGTAGATACTTCATTATGAGGTTTCTTATAAGACAGAAACAACTTTTTTCAGTTGTTTCGTATCAATTTAGTAATACTAATGTAATTAATTAGGCTTCTAGCTGGACAGATATTTGGCCGTTCTTTGAAATATGGTAAGACTATAAATGGTTGATTTCTATTTGGACCAGAGGTCTTAATTATATCACTTATTTTAATATGAATTCTATCTATGGCAACAATGATATTATCTATCTGAATAGATGCTATAGTTTGGGCTCTATGACCTGTAGTTAGGGCTAGTAGAGTGACAGTCTTTCTAGCATTTTGTTCTAAGCTATTGAGATCTAAATAATTGTGTTCAATATGGTTCAAAACCGTTGACATATCCCAGGTGTAATTATACTTAGGTTTATTTGGTCTTAATCTGAAAAAGCCTTTTGATTCTTGCATCGGTACCAATGTGAGTACCTATCACTAATGCCAGGGCCGATCTTAAGGAATTAAGGCTACCATATGACAATCCTTCGTGAAATTCTCTAGTCATGTATGTGATAACTTCAGCTATACTAGGACTATTAGGTACAAATCCATGGATCTTACAATATTGGAACCAACCTGTGATACTAGGCATATATTGTTTAAGTGTGTTGCTACTTATTGAAGCCAACATTATATCTACGGCGTCGTCACTGATTCCTAAGTTCTGGAATGTCTCGCGGATAATTTCCCTGCCATTAGCGATAGGTTTTTGTGAAGTTGGTGTGGTGTCCTGGAATTACACAGAGTAAGCAGGTCTTTACTTTGTTCAAAAATAATTGGTTTACCAATCAGTAATTCTTTGAACAGTGGGTACCAGGGTTGAGTTGTCCAATTTGGCACAACCATTATACCCATTGCATTGTCAGATACAATTTTTTCTAGGGTCTTTAATATCACCGAAAAGGGTGGAAAAGCATAAAAGAAAATGTTAGTCCAGCTAAAGGTGAATGCATCTATCTTGAATGCATCTGGGTCAGGGTGCCAGGATACATATTTGTCACATTTTGTGTTCGTTCGGGAGGCAAATAAGTCAATTTCAGGGATACCTAAAGATAACGTTATTGCTCTGAAGTACGGGTCTGATAGTTCCCACTCAGTGTCACCTGTATCCTTCCTTGACTCAAAATCAGCAGTGATGTTATCCTTTGTGTTAATATATGAAGCAAAGATCCATAGATTACGTTTTTCACACCATTGCCATATATCCTTGGCTATGGTATGTAAGTGTGGATGTTGTACACCCCCTAGTCTGTTAATATAATCAACAGCGGTAGTATTGTCGATGAGCATTAAAATTTGGCAGTTATTGTAATTTATTGCAAAAGATTTTAGTCCAAAAAGGGCAGCTTTTAATTCTAAAGTGTTAATATGTAAGCTTGCTTCTTGCTCTGTCCAGGGCCCCCCTGCTGTCATATTGTTACATGCTGCCCCCCAACCAGAGTTAGAAGCATCTGTGTAGATTTCCAATACATATTTATGTTTTCTGATTGGGGATACTGAAAAAGTAAGGTTCTTCAGCCACCAGTGTAGGTCGCCATGACAAGACTGCGGCAGGTTAATAATAGCTTCATAGTCATTATTATACCTTAACAGAGAAAGATATTTATGCCGTTCTAGTTGTTTTGTAAACAGCATGCCATATTTAATGGCAGGACAAACTGACACCAGGGTGCCCAAGACTTGAGCCAAAAATCTTATAGTAAAGTTTTCTTTCGTAATAAGTCTTTAACTAATTTTATGCAGTTTTCTCTTTTCTGCTGTGTTATATCAATGGTCATGTCTTTGGTGTTAAAGACTAGGCCTAGATACCTACATTCTTGGTTAGGGGTGAGTATACATTTTTCTTGATTTATCACAAATCCTAGTTGTGTTAGAAGTAGTCTGGTGGCATTAATGTTATTTACACAATCCTGATATGTTCTACATATACAAAGAATGTCATCAAGGTACTGAACAGAGAGAAAACCATCTTTTCTGAGCTCTGACATGACTGGTTTTAAAAGCTTTGTAAATAGGTATGGTGCAGTACATAAACCAAAAGGAAGAACAGTAAACTGGTACAATTTTGTGTCAACGATGAATCTTAGGTATCTTTTATAGTGTTTATCAATAGGACACATATAGTAGGCATCTTTCAGGTCAATTGACCCTTAAAAGTAATCTCTTTGTAGCAATTTACACACTGTGCGGTGATCCTCCAATTTAAAATGTTCTGCTTGAACAAAGATATTAAGTTTTTTCAGATTTAGAATAAATCTTGAGTCACCATTCGGCTTTTCGACTAGAAAAACTGATGAACAGAATTGGTTGTCCACTGGTTTACAGGTCTCTATAGCTTTTATTGATAAAAGTTTTTCTATTTCAAATTGTATCAGCTGTTTCTCTTTGACAGACAGTGTGTTGTTCAAAGGTTCTGTTTGCTGAGTAGGTATCTCAATAAAAGGGATCTTGTAGCCAGATACCCAACTCAAAATAGTGGGGTCACTAGTGAGCTTCTTCCAGTTGTTGAGGAAGAATTTTATTCTGACTACCTGTGTTAGTGTCTGGATTGTGGAGGTGGCCGCTTCTTGTGGTCCAAATCCTTGTTGTATGGCTTCTGCTTGTGGGCTGGTCTTGCTTGGAGCTTCTTTTGCCCTGCCATCATCCTGCCACTTGGACGAGGAGGGTCCCGCCAGTTTAAAGTTTTATTCTTGAGAACAGCTGGAACACTCATACCCTCCTTTGGCTTGATTGTTTGTACATTTTTCAGGTCTTGACTAGACCGCTGTACAGCCTTGGCAGTCTTGATTTGCTCAGACATGTTTCCACCGAATAAGTATTCACCTGCTTCCATCTGAAGGATGCTGCTCTTCATTTCTTTATTTATCACTGATGTTATTAAGTTTCTGCGGTTCTTTGTATCATCATGTAATATCTCACATATGATTTTAGCACTGTCATTGAGATTTTTAATTGCGTCAATCTTATTCAGTCCTTGAATGAGGATCTGAAGCCCTGTCCCTAAGCTGGCCAGTGCAGCTGCAGTAAGTTTTTGACGGTTTTCAATTAAATAGTCCCGCTTTTTTACACCTTCAGGAACCGCAGCACTCACCTCCGGATTCAGTTTTGGTGCTGCCATCTGCACATTGTCAAACACACCATATTTTGATTCCAGATCCATGCGTTCCTCCTTGGGCAGACCCTTTTTAAGAATGGGGTTCCACCTGGCGGCGAGCTCATGGTGGAGTGATGATGTCTTCTTGTCCTCAGAGGCAATAGCCCCTAGGACATTGAGTATCTCCTGGTCCACTGACTCCTCTTGTTCTTCACTAAAAGGCAACTCCACTAGCTCCACCTCTCCGTTGGGTGATGGTGTTGATACTTCTCCATTGGGTGGTGGTGTTGCAGAGCGGCTCGGTGTGTTCTCAGGTGTATCTAGAGAATACATACCCTATATCAGTTTATGTTTTTAGTAGTTCTGGGTCCCAAAGACACAGCAACTAGGGATTTTTGGTTGAGAAATGTTTTAGTTTGTGACCATACCTATCCAAGACATTCTGTGTTCTGCAACAGAGCAATGACTTGTTTGATAGTGTACGTTTATCCGATGTGGTTACAGTTAATACACAACTCGATACTCTGACAGCATAACAGCTGTGTACTTTGAGCAAGCATACGCAATCCCGAAGATTGAGCCATGCTTTATAACCTCACAAATTTTTCACTTTTACAAAATAAACATGTACACAATATTGCAATACCAACTATCCCAAAGATAGCTCTAATTGCATTGTGTTACAATAAGAATCACCGGTATCATGTGAATCTTTCACTTTACTTACCGTTTTCAGAATTGGCATCGGAATTTTTTTCTAATTTCTCCTGCAGCCTTCGGATTTTCTTTTCATATCGTTTGCGGTCTTTTTAATGCTTCCTTTTTCCCATTTTTTCAGGTTCTGTATGTTGACTTCAGTAATAAAACTAAAAAACACTCGGGGAAATTTTTTTTGGCGTGGCACAGAAAGTTGACATAAAAAACGAATGACGCGTTCCGATTTGATATGTTAAGATGCGATCTAATAATTTTTGTTTTTTATAAACTTATGTGGCACGGAAGCTAGCATCGAGACGATACTACACGAGTTTTCTCATCATAGAGGACGATACAACAACGAGCATAATTTAAAAATATATATGTAATATAGAGCTTTATTCCAATATCATAGGTAAAATCATAAAGATAAAGATAAAGATAAAGATATTTTATTTGTAAATGTGGGTTACAGGGTTGTTAAATAAATATTGTTCTTGCCACATTCTACCTTAAAGGTGTACAAATATTAATTTAAATTAAATTAAATTAAATTAAATTTAGATTAGATTAAATAAAAGTTACATTACATTACATATGTCCGTTTGAATAGTCAATACTGAAAATTACATAGATTCTTAAAACATACACTAAACAATCACTCTTGAAACAATCTTTCAGTCACCGTTGAGGAAATCTTGTACGCTATAGTAGGCTTTATTAAGCAAATGTTCTTTAAGCTTTGATTTAAATAAATTAAAGGATTCTATTTCTCTGATACATTTAGGTATAGTATTATAAATTTTTGGTATCATCCCAAACACACTTTTTTGAAATAGTGCGGTAGAGTGCCGCATGATGCTTAACTTAATGTTTCTTTTCGACTTTATTTTATTAAAATGATCCCAATTATTTCTTATATAAACAGCCATTTCGTAAATATATAACGATGGTAGAGTTAATATTCTTAATCTTTTGAAATGTGGCTGACATGTTTCTATTTGTTTCAAGTGACATATCGCCCTTATACATCTCTTTTGTGCTTTAAAAGCTCTGTCTTTATAGCATCTCTGTCTCTCTCTATAAAGCTCTGTCTTTATAGTCACATAAGCATGATATGTTGATAGCAAGGCAGTGACTCCAACTACCTTAGCGAGCATAAACAGAGCATATGAAAATTGGCTCAACTTTGTGCAGACATTGTCAATGTGTGTTTTCCATGTCAAGTGGGAGTCGATCGTTAATCCTAAAAATTTTGTGTCATTAATTTCCTCAATTATTTTTGTACCATAGTGGATGTCAATTTTATTTGTTATATTATTGTAATTGTTTTTAAATGTCATTATATTAGTTTTATTCAAATTTATTATAAGATTATTTTGTCCGAGCCATTCAATAATATTTTCTAGGGAATTATTTATGTCAGATTCATAGGAATTAATATTAATATTCTGGCCTTCTGCTATCATTGTACTGTCATCAGCAAACATGACAATTGGGAAACTAACCGCGTCAGGTAAATCGTTTATATAAATAATAAATAAAAGTGGTCCCAAAACGCTACCTTGTGGTACCCCATATTGTACTGTCCTTGAATCTGAAAAATAATGATGTTCTGTCTTACTTGCTTTGTCTATTCTGGACATTTGAGTCAGTTGTTTCCGGTTGCACAGATAGCATTTAATAAGATTAAGCACATTACCTCGGACGCCATACATGTAGAGTTTATTTATCAAGATGGAATGATCGACATAATCAAACGCTTTGGTCATGTCCATGTACAATGCTGATACAGGATTTTTATTATCTAGGCTGGTGACTACGCGAAAGAGGAAATCATAAATAGCTTGATCTATTGTTTTATTTTTTCGAAACCCTTTTTGTTCTCTTCTAAATAAATTGTTTCTTTCAAAAAAGGCGTTTATAGCATTATAAATTACTTTTTCGACTACTTTGGAGAATACAGGAATAAGTGCAACTGGTCTATAGAAGGACATATTTTCTCTGTCATCTTTTTTAAACATTGGCTTGATAATTGTTGTTTTGAGCTTTTCAGGGAACACTCCTTGTTCTATGCACAGGTTTATGACGTGACTTAATATTGGAGCTATGATCAACGCTACATGCTTTATCACGCTTGTACATATGTGGTCATACCCCGTACTATTTGTATTTTTCAGTCCTTTTATTATTTGATATACTTCAATAGGTGAGGTGGGATTAAAGAATAGAGATTTAGGAAAGCAAGGCAGTTTTGATCTGCTGCTAGTCACCTCAACCTTTTGGTGTTGCTCTACTTGATCTATGTAAAAATTATTAAAAGCTTGGGCTATTTCCATAGGATCAGTAATTACACAATTATTGAATTTTATTTGTTTGATACTTTCTTTTGGTGCATTGTTTTTATTATTAAAGTTATTATTTATAATTTTCCAGGTAGCTTTACATTTATTGTTTGAGGATTGTATATAATAATCGTTTTGGGATTTTTGTGTCAGTTTTATTATTTTCTTAAGTCTTTTAGTATAGGTTTTGAAGTTATATTTATTGATATCGTTTGGAGCACGTCTGTATGTCCATAATAGCTCCCTTTTTCTTTTTGAACATACTCGTATGCCCTTAGAGATCCACCGAGGTCGCGCGTTGCTAGAGCATCTTATTTTGATTGCTGGAAAGCACAGGTCATACATAAGCACAAATATATCATGGAATTCATTATATGCAACGTTGGCATCAGAGCTTGTTAAAGTCTCAGAGAAACTCAGATTTGATAGACACTCTTTAAATTTGTCCAGGTTATCTTTATGGAAATCTCTTTTTTCCACAAACCAATATTCAAGCGTACAGTATTTTCTCACCGGGCATTCCAATAACTGTCCAGTATGATCCGAGAGCGCTAACTCTATTATTCGGCCTTTGCATCCTCTAATGTTTTGAATAAAATTGTCAAGACAAGTCCCACTACTCAGACGTGTGGGTTCGTTGAATGTTAGTCTCATGTTGTAATTTAATAGTAATTCTTCAAAATGTGCTGCATTCTTATCTTGACGAAGACGATCTATGTTAAAATCTCCACATATTATAGTCTTACGTCTACCACGGCAAAGTTTTGACAATAGCCTATCTAAGTTTTCGAAAAATTTATCGTAAGACTCTACATCATATTTACATTTCCTATATATACATATCACATTTAAATTATGCTCTGTAAGTATTATACCACAGCACTCTATTGCATTTGTAATATTACAGTCAGCTATGTCAATATTCTGAAATTTCAGTCCATTTTTTACAATTAGAGCTGTACCACCACTCCTTGTACTTCTGGCTGAATAGGTAGCCAGTGTATAATTTACAACATTAAGTGCATTTACATCAGTTTTTAACATGTTATGTTCTGTTATGCCTATGACATCTACTGAAGTTCCGCTATTTCTAAGTTCCTCTAGGTAAATGGATAACATGTCAGATTTACTTATAAGTCCATCAATATTTTGATGGAATAAATGTATAACATTATTCACGAAAAAAATCAGTATTGTTACACTTTTCGTTTCCATTAGTATTGCAATTATCATCACTGTTTTGTTGAGGGTTTGTCACACAGCTTTCTTTTTGTATATAATATGTAGAGTCAGTTTGAGTTTGAGTACATTTATCTTCGCTCTTTCTTGACTCAATCCGGCCTTGCTTTGCTGCGTAAATATGCGCATCAAACTTTATTTTATAGTCTATGCGCAGCATTTCCCTGAGGAGTGATTGAGACAGAAATACTGACCTAAGTATATGCGCATTATTCTTCAGTGGCAGATCAACAAATGTACAGTTTTTAAATGCACTCGCGATGAATTTGATTTCATAATTTAACTTCTTTTCGTTTAAGTAGTGACTATGAGTAACTTTTGGAATGATTATATTTGTGTTCTGTACTTTTTGCAACCAGGCCCTAAGTTCGAATTGGAACTCACAGGGGTTATGATCATTCGTCCCTGACAGCAGCACTACAAAGTCATCCATGGTCAGTGTCGATATTTCATATTTATCTGCGTCAATAATGTTCGTAAGCTTTGCTTGCGGTTTAACAAAACAGGTAACAAGGAAATCCTGTCCAAGTAACTGTTGTAAGGCCTTTTGTAGGTGTCTTCCCTGTTGATCAGCTAAAATAATCACCTTACGCCGCCGTGAAGTCATTTTAGTTTTAATTTTCTCCGCATAGGGCAGCTGATATTTCTGGGATTTTAATGTGTTTTTAGAGTTCAGAGTCTCTACAATCCCTTTTTTACGATGCAGCTCATTGTTAGGTCGATTACTACTCTCTACATATGTCTCTATGATATTAGCCTCTACACTGGTCTCTACATTATCTTCTATTATTATCTCTACATTATCATTTGGTTCTAGATGATCGATCATTTTGGGCTCTACCATAGCTTCAATATTAGTCTCATCATTGATCTCTATATTGACCTCTACATTTTTCTCCTCACTAGTCTGCATACGTGGTCCATTACTTTTAAGAGGATCAGCTTCAGTATTATATTTAAGCAAATTATGTATTGTCTGTTGCGAGCTTACACACTTAGTTTTTGGTTTTTTTCTCCTTCTTGCTGATATGGGAGTCATTACAGTATCTGTAAAATTGAATGCCTTGTATGTAGCTATCAATTTTTGACATTGTTCTAGTTCAATTTTTAAGTGATGGTTTTCGAAATTAAGGTTCTCAATTTCTAGCTCCGCTGCACTAAGACCGTTCTTAAGTTGAAGTATTTCATCGTTCAATGCTGTGTTTGGTTCACTGTTATTGAATGATGTATTTGGCAGACTTAGTTGTGTGCTATTAAATAGTGAAGACTGCGATATATCTTCGGCTGATGCGGATCTATATTTATTACGGATGGTTATGAAGTTTGGATTGTCGTCCATCGTTATCATGAAAACCTTATGGTTTATCTTCGCAACAAATGACCCTTAATTGTTCAGAATTTTACATCATAGGCCTTTGCTTAGATATTACAGAAAAATAATAAGAAATCTTTCAATACCACATAAAACTTATAAATGCACCTGGTTATATACAAGGGGTATGAAAGTTGCCGCACGTATGTAAACAATATTTTGCTATATGCGATGGTTCTGAATTATCCTTCGAGTACGACTCGCAATTGGCCGTTTTTTTTCCTAATTCCTACGAAATAGCCGGACGAGCCTTCGGTATCATAGTGAAAGTTCTTAAGTAATGCTGTCCCCGATAACCCCGTAAAACTGTGCTCTTCTATTCACTACCTTCACCCGCTTACGAAACTGAAACTAACAACATACCTTTATCAGCCAACAGCATCTCTTATCTCGAGACTCTGTTTGAGACAAATTTGTCCATCAAGCAAACAAAGATACGCGCTACATATTCCAGATACACCGCCCATTATCTAGATTTCATGGCAGTGTGCAGATACGCGTGAATTTCTAAAAGCGAGCCATTTCTCTTTGTAAATTATGTGATACAAAATGGAGTGTGGGTTAACCGAGTGCAAGGGCGGCCCTGTCTCGTGAAAGGAATTTGCAATGAAAACTCCGTGCATTCTACCTGGCTGCTCGTATTTTGTGAGTCTTTTTGCATTTTTTTGTTTTATCGCGTTGTTGGAAAAAGTGGTTTTTGTTTTCGCCCAATATTTCGGTTATAGAGCGAGCATGGATGATATGAGCATATCATCCATATCATACATATTTATTACTCACATGCTGTGTGTGTACGATGTACGGTGTATATGTCAAGATGAGTACAGGTACGTTACAATTGCAAAAAGGTTAATTTAACAGGACGATATCGAGACGCTGCATGTAGGTACTAATCGAGCGCTCGTCCGAAAATGTGTGGAGATATTTGCTCTGATCGAATCGGTTTTCTTATAAAAGTTGCCAGGAAAGGTATGCCCAACCACCCCTTAAAATAGTATGGCTAGGTGCACTTTTCCGTTAGGGGCTTGAGCCCTTGAGGAATTGATTCCGGTAGACAATGACCGTTCTGTGACAATGACACGACATCGACGGACTCTTTGGTTAATAACTAATTTAAATGGTTTGCAATTATAGCATTACCTTAAAAAATATTCTCCAAACGCCGAATAATGGATACCTAAAGTAGACCGTCGCCGTCGCGTCATTGTCACTGGGCGGTCATAGTGCTAGCAGAATTGGGCCCCAGAACACATGATCGACGCCCCACAAAACAATCACCTTTAGAGCAGTTGCTGTGACCGAGGACATCATCATCAAGATTGTGATATAATAATAATAATAATACCTTGGACACTATTTACACACACTGATCTAGCCGCAAACTAGGACTCCCTGTTTCTTGGGTACTAGACAACGATACACATAAACATGCGTATTATAAGATAACACATAAATTATTGCCGTGGCGCGGAAGGAATAATACCAGTAAGGCCATTGCCATCGCACGCTTCTATATAAACACTAGCTATTCCCCAAAAAAATATAAGAATATAAATGGAAATTCGATAGTTTTTTTTTTTATTAATATAAAAAGATATTTTGATCTTGTTGTGACGGTATTTAATGAAAAGTAATCGTTGTGTTTGTTAGCTGTATTTGTTGTATTTCCATGGCAATTTGGCATCCGCCGTTAAATTTAGCAGAGTAAATTCAATCTCTGTTTCACTCTCACTAGAACCATGGAGCAAACACTTGCTCCATGCTAGAACTCATTATAATGTTTTCAATAAAATAGTTATTGTCAACACGTTCTATTAAGCAGAGCATTTGAGTTCGTTTTCCTCGCCCATGGTAGGTATATTTTTCTTATTTTTTAGACAAAGGTTTACCTGATGGTACGGCCTTGTGAAGGTGCTCACGCAATTTTTGATTCCAAAGCAAAAAAAAAACTTACGGTAAAAGTGCGTATTCATGTTCAAAGCTTAAATAAAACAACACCTTTATTCTTGAATATCTGGCGGCTATATGATTGAAATGTAAATAATCTCCACTTTCATAGTTAAATTAATGGCGTTATTTCTATTTTAATTATAATTAGTGTATTGTCTTTACTTTAGCTGTAAATTTGATATTTTACGTATTTTGGGTATGTAGCCTACTCATACACAATTTACATATTACACTTATACATTTACGTAATCGTATGCTAAAACATTCATATATTTACAAACTATACTATACATATATACTTACACTTAAATACACACTAAGATAATGATATTAGTTATATATATATATATATAATGTAATACTAATATAAACACATACATATGCCAACCAACTCGTCGATGTCGATACGGCAGTATATCGACACGTCTTATCGACCTCGACCTCTCACTAGCGGACAACTCGTCACCGCTAGGCGAGGCGTCTGCGCACCAGAGAACATTCCACAGTCATTGCCTAGCTACGACGCGGAACGCATGTCCCTCTTTATCGCAACTGACAAAGACGCGAAACCTGTGCTTGCTTTTTATGCTTGTTTGCTTTCCTATTTCTATCTTCCGAACTGTTCTCCTGCTTTATAACTTTGACCTATTAATAGTGCTTGTGCCTTCTACCCTTCTGTGCCTTTTGATTGCTTACATGTATGGATTTTCTGTGTACTCGGATAATACACCGCTGAACTGTAAGTCTTGTGCATTATTATTTGACGACCTACGGGCGTAGTACACAACCCAACACCCATACATTACCATAGGTATAACCAAACATAACAAGTGAATTTCGAATACTGAAAATTCATTTGTTGATCAACATCGAATGCTAAAGTAATTATTAACGCGTTAAATGACGTATAAGTGTTATTGCACCTTTTATAAGAATGATAATCTGTACTTATAATTTGTCAAACTTAACTGAAATCATAATAGTGGACTGTAGAACTATTGCATAAAATGGCTCGTTTATGCAGTGCGAGTTATACACTCTGCTTTTCAGTTTGATGACGAGAAAATGAAAGCTGTCACTTGAATATCCCTAAATGTAGTTTATTCCACTTTTATCTGTTCAGAAATGTTGCAAAATTTAAGAAAATATTAGCCAGTTTTCGCCACGTTTTTTTAATTATTTACAACATGTGTCATTCGACTTTGGTACTTCATATTACTGCCAAGTCATAAAAATGTTTCCTTACGTTTCTTTATTTAAAAAATGACAACAATTCTGTCTAGTTTTATTAAATTAAGGGAAATATTAAACTGCACATCAAAAATACTGATTTGCGCAGCAGATATAAGGGAAAAATACTGCGATAGCTTAGGTGAAGGGTAAAGGGGGTGACCAAAGCGAAGCCCCCTTTATCCTTCATGTTAGGTTAAACATATAAGAACAACAAAAAATACATAAAAAATAAGCTTAAGCACTCATTAAATATTTTATCTACACACGTATCATAAACCCTCTTTACTGCGTACAAAAACCGCACGTTACGATCAGCATAATGTTCAACTATTTGGTAAAACTCATTTCTTATCTGAAAAATTAAACATTAAAACCATAATGTGTAATTTTTCTACATATTATAACATTCAAATTTCAAACGTTGACGCCTGCCTGCGTGCCACCCCTACTTTGTTTGTGAAGTTGGTACTACTGAAAAAGCTAAACAAGGACAAAGGAATTATCAATGCCACCATGCCGGTCGAACATGCCGTTCCTGAACACATTAAAGAGAGCTTATGATATGTGTGTAGATAAACTAGTGTATGTAACTGTACATAATTAGGCATTAAAACTCTCGAGTGATATTATTATGAAACTCGCCGCGATTTGTCTGTTTGGAACACGCTCTTTTCGAGCATATGCATTGTAAAATATTTTATTGTTGTAGAGGATGAAAAGTGAATAATAGATAAACAGGGAGTTTAAGAGAAGCGAACATATCAATTACATTTATACATAGTGCTTTTCGCGACTACCGCGATGATATAAAATTAGTTATGCGGAAAAAAAATTTTTAAGCTATATTATTAGGATCTGAACTCCCCCTGACGGAGTCCGCCAACTTCCGCAATTGTCAGCGTCAGTCATGTACGCTTTTACTGACGCGACTACATGACGCACACTTTTACCGACACGGCATGAAGTGCCAAAGAGTTTTGATGTGACATATGACAGAATTATGACAAATAATAAAACAATATTTTTCTGGCCTGTTCCAACAGGCCAGAAATATTTTTGTTATCCTGTTTATCTATTATTTGTTTTAGACCCCCATTACATCTTTTGCGAAATTTCAGAGCAGTGGAGTGAAAGAGTCTATCGAAAGATAAATAACAAAGTTATCCCCTAAGTACATAAGTACCCTATAAAACGCGGCCGGAGTCTCATGATTTTTTGTGGCACATATTTTTTTGTGACACATAATTTGTTGTGACTCGAATAAGCTATTTTGTTTTTCTGAGTTGCCACTTGGCTTAGTTGTTATTTTACAGGGATCAGTCAGTCATTTGTCAAGTATTTTTCTTCACGGCTTTGGCAAATTTGGTAAAATTTCAAGGCCCGTATGTTATTATTTCTATAGACAACATTTTAATCAATTTTGTTTCACCACTGTAATGGTACATCGCTTAACGAATGCAATCAGTGTACAGTGAGAATCGGAATTAGCTGTGTGGGCTGCATACTTATGTAGAATGTAGTGTAATGGTACACACATTGAATACAAGAGTCAGCTCATTTAACGCTTGGGTTATTGAGTGATTCGAAGTAAGTTGGCAAGAAATGGGCCTGAGTTAATTTCGGGGAAGAGAGGTCGGGTCAGGTTTTTTTGTCGCCTGTGTAGGGATCAGAGCTGAATTGGCTGCGCGCTGAATAAATTATTGATAAATAAATAATCGAAGGTTTATGGAACTATACGGAGAAAGCTAATGTGTTGACTGCAAATATACAATTGCGATTGATTATTACGTTGTGGTGAGTCTGACATCACGGGTTTGCATATCTTTCCAGTGATCTTTGTCTTAGACGCTAGCGGTCGGGCAGTCAGGCTTAGTTAATTGCAACCGCTTTATAGCCAGCGATCGACAAATTTTGTGTATCGGCAATACCAAATGACTTGAGTGATAACCGAGGGTTGATTATAGAAACTATGCGTACACAAAATTATAGAACAGCGGGCGTGCATGGCATGTTTGATTGTAACTAGACCCTGTATAGTTAATGATAAGAAGCTTGCGCTTGGGCAGTATTTGCGAGGCAGGACGCCATCTCAACATGTGGGGCGGCCTATAAATACGAGCGCGTGGGTGGGGAAGGCATTCAGTCCGTACGTCATACCACTGTGGTACACGTGTCTTTCGGTAATCTGTACCGAACTGTACAGATTACCGAAACGTCTGCTGTTTTACGCGTCTGGAGCTGGAATATTTGTGATTGCGTGCTACAGTGGATTTTCGTGTGTGTCTGAAGCGCCGAGATATACCTCGGTTCCTATCCTTTAAATCAACCAACCCAAATTCCAAAACTATCCTTGGGTCGTTAGATAAGAACTTGTAGGTAATTTGATCTGAGTCTGAGTTTGGGCTTGAAGCGACCCTAATTTCCTTTTTCCTTCATCATAGGGTCCCTGGATTAGCTCTTAGGATATTCGCGAGTTAATCCTTTTCTCATTCCCTTCGTGTAGCGAGTTTTGAAATTCCCACACACACAAGTCGTTAAACATACAAGCACATTCAAATCACACACAACCAACTTCGAGTGGTGTCGATGATGGACGTGGTATAACACTGGGATTTCAGACTAGGCTAGACAGGAATTTAGTTGAGGCTAAACCTAGGTTGTCAAGGCACAGGGAGACTGTTTGATCGATGGGGTTCCGCGGACGAAAATAACAAATTCAGAACAAAGTATAAACGTTGTCAACTCAGATAACCTATTCTGTTGATATTTTTGACATTTGAGTGTTGTCGCGGACGCGCGAAGAGATCAAATTGCAGTCTAAAGTTCATTGTTTAGGGACGGGTAGATATTTTGCCTTGCCTTGGATCGTTTTGATTCAAATTGCATCTTTCAATTAAATGTCAATTTCGCTGGGAGATCTAACGTGTAGATTGTGTCACGCATTTATTTTGCTGGGCTCAGTCAAGGCGAGCTGCGTTAAACGAGGTGTCTAAATCGGTATTTTCCGAAGTACGTAACTCGTTGTGGAGAGGGTTAGATCTCTAAAAGCACTAAAGAAAACGTTTCGATAACATCCAGCTCGAATTGCGCAGAGTTGAAGGTTTCAAAATGTTACGGACCTTTTGAGGAAACCACTAGTTCAGACCCATTTCGGAAAATCAAATCGCAATTGTGTAAACCCGGTCTATTTGGATCGTTATTACCGTGAAATAATTATATAATTGGAGCCACTAAAGCTGCTACTAGCGAGCACATGAAATATCATTGAGTACTCACGTCGTAACACTACGACGAATAACCATACGATATCCCAAACAAATATTATAAATTGTGGTCGACCACGTAAAAGAAGCTACAAGCGCCCATATATACAAAAAAATAAATGGTACCAGTACACAAATTATAACAAGGATCGATCTGGCGCAGAACACCGCTAACTGACTCGAAATATCGACTTGCGGGCATACTTGCTTTCTCTGTTTAACTTGAAACTCTAACTTCCTGAACCAATCTTCCGTTCGACTATTGTACGCCTAACGAACTTCTCAACAAACGAGAAATTCAGACTTATCATTCAGAGACTTGACATTTTTCACAGCTGAATCGGGACATCTAAGTTGGGGGTAGATAGAATAGACGATCATAGCTTTCTGATAGCGGTGGCTCGACCTTAGCTATTTAATGCCGTTACACCACTTAGTTCAAGCTGTCTAGATTGCATAATGTGGAAAAAAATAGCAAAATTAATGCAGTTATTTTATCTCTATGTTGGTTTTAGAGTTGAGTTAAAATTTAACCTAAGGCCTCCCCTTTCTTAGACCACTTATTCCCGTTCTGTGCTGCCCCTGCCTACTCTGGCAGGAAATTGTCCAGGACATCCCGCCATCGACGTCTTGGCCTACCCCTTCGCCCATTCGGTGGCAAGTTTCGCCCACGTCTGGAGGTGCATGCGGCAAACGGGTCCAGCCCGTCCCATTTTAGTCCCTTTGCGCCTTCGTCAGCAAAACCAGTGTTTGAGCGTACCGTTGTTTTCCTAACGTGATCCGTCAGTATAATACCTGTTATGCTTGGCTCCATCGATCTTTGACAAACCTTGAGTCTGCACTTCTGACTCTCCATCAGCGAACAAGTTTGAGCATCGTAGGTTAGGATAGGCAGGATACACATATCGACGAGTTTGCGCTTTGGTGATTTTGGAAGGTTACCCTTCCTCAGCTCCCTCAGGAGTTCTTCTAGGCGTTCCATATCGATTCAAAATCGTTTTCTTACGTGGTTTTTAAATTGTAATTTTTGTAATTTGTAATTTCTTTATTGTACTACACAAAACAGTCATACAGATAACTTATAATAGAAAAAAAAAACATGTACAAAGGCGAGCTTATCTCTCAAAAGAGATTTCTTTCAGCAAACCAAGATGGTAGGAGAGGTGATGGTTGAGCGGGGGAAGACCTGCGCGTACAATAAAACTCTATAAATACTACGACTAATATATACTACAAACAGTATGTATTATACTGATAACCCTAATTGCTAAAAATAGACTGCATACACAATTACTTAAATACAACGTAAAAATATGAATAAACCGTATAATAAACTAATACATACAAATATATATATATTATCTAACTGGAAAGGGAGAGATAGTGCTTCTTTAGCAGGTTTTTGAATATATTTAGAGATCGACTGTCCCTGATAGTGCAAGGAAGCTAATTCCACAGTCGTACGGCTCGGATTCTGAACCCGTGCTCGTAGGCTGCAGTGGAGCAATCTGGAGCTTTGAGCGTAGACGCCATATGAGTTCTCCGAGGCCTGCTTGAAGAAAAAAAATCGAAGCGATCACGTAGGAAGTTAGGGTAACGAGGGTTCCACAAAATATTATAAAGGAAACACAGGCTATGAGAGTCCCGTCGAAGCCGAATCGGTAGCCACTTCAGCTCCCTGCGATGCTGAGATACGTGGTCATACTTGCGCAGTCCGAAGATGAACCGAATCCCGAGATTTTGAAGTCGTTCGAGTTTGTTCAGTTGTTCTTCATTTGCGCTCACCCAGCAAACATCAGCATAATCAATGAGGGGGAGAAGAAGGGACTGAGCAAGAGTTATTTTGGTCTGGCGAGGAAGAAAGTTCTGAAGTCTCCTGAGGGAATGAAAAGTTGCGTAAACTCGCCTGCTGACCTCATTAACATGCATTGACCAGGACAATTGATTATCAAAGATGACACCCAGGTTTTTAGCTTTATCGCTATACATGATTACAGTACCGTTATAAGTTACAGAAGGGACAGACAATTGCTGCAACGTGTTTAAAGAGTGTCTGGTACCTATAATCAAGCCTGGAAGAGAGTACATGGATGAAGGGAGTGAAGGCTTAAGGAACGACTCAGAGACAAGGATGCCGTCCACACGTTGCTCAGAAAAAGCCTCGATGAGATCGGGGCAGCTAGTGTGAATACTTTGAGCATTGATGTGCACTATGTTCAGATTTTTCCCTGACCCACCAAAGACAGCCTTAAGTTTGACGGAAAGCGGTTCTTCCACAGTGGAAATATCGCTTTCCGCACTAATAAATTCATCGCTAGAAGCACACGACAAGAAGCTATCATTATGGATATCCATACTATATGTAGGTAAATAATATAGATATATGTATAAAAATATATACTACAATAATGTAAATGTTAATAAAACACAAAAAAAAACAAAAAAAAACAAGTAAATAACTTAACGGAATGACCTAGACTCATTGCCAGACAACGATTGCTGAAGTAAGCAGAAAACCTACTTCTTTTAGTTATAAACAACACACAGGATAAAATAAATTAACAACTGGGCAGCGGACAGTGAAGGCACAGAAACAAAATAGAACATAACATGAAAAATGTTTTGGAAGTTAGGCCACGGCGAGGTAAACGCAAAAAGCTTGTGGCTATTTCAAAATCTGCACTGGCCCTTGAATGAATTGCTAACTCTAGAGTTTAAACCGGGGCGCAACTAGTCTAAGATTATATTTGATTAAATTCCACGCCTCAACCGACAGGGCGTGGAATCTTGGTAGGTTTGGTTTTCACCAGGACTGACCTTTGACGCCGTGGACCGGAATTCGAAAGCTCAATTCGAGGCAGGAACACGGGATGAGGAGCACAAGGGTGGGGGGAGAGGAGTCGAATCTTACTCTCGTCGTAGCCCGATGCTGTCGCCGTCGTGATGCTTGCCGACACGAAGGGTCGCTGTCCGAATGCGACGAATTGATCCACGAATCACTTCGTCCCTTCACAACACGAAGCACTCACTCCGATGACGTGAATCTACTTATTTCCCGACGATTGGACGATTGTTCCGTGATGATTATTACAAATTGACACTCCGACCAGGCCCGACACCTGTGTTAGACAATTATTACTAATAAAAATACAGCCAAGGCCCGAATGCCATGTGCAAAAAAGTAACCTCTAACTCGTCATCACGTTTCTATACAAGTGACAGCTGCTAGTTCCGTTCCGATCACTCGCGGTCCGAGTCGCGCAACAAAAAGGGGTGCGTTCCGAAGCATAAATATTAAACAGTCACCCGCCCGGACAGGCCCGAACCTGTCCCTTATCAATAGGAAGGCGAGAAAGTTTTGCGACCGCTCTCTTGAGGACCGAGTCCCCCACCTTGACTTCTGCTGATCGAGGCGTGCCATCCCGACCCGTGTACAATTTGACGATCCGTCCTCGTCTCCATCTCAATGATGGCAGGTTCGCATCCTTAATCAGCACCAAATCACCGACTTGAGGGGGGCTCGTCCGGTCAGTCCACTTAAGGCGCTGCTGCAAGATGTGCAAGTACTCAAGGGACCACCGTTTCCAAAAATCTTGAGCCATCTGCTGCAACATCTGCCACCTAGTTAACCGACTTAACTTAACATCACCGAATGGGCATTCTGGCAGGGCGTTAAGGGGCTGACCTATCAGGAAGTGACCCGGCGTCAACGCTTCCAAATCATTTGGATCCGAACTGAGCGGGCACAACGGACGCGAGTTCAGTGTCATTTCAATTTTACAGAACAGCGTCGCAAGCTCTTCAAAGCGTAGAGAGGTCTCACCGATGATCCTCGTCAGGTGCGACCGATGGTGTCCTGGTTACCGTTCAGGAATTGAGTGACCTCCTGCAGATATCGCCTGGCTCCGACAAAATTTGTGCCGTTGTCCGAACGGATTAATGTCGGGAGGCCCCTTCGTCAGACGAACCGATCTAGACATGCGATAAATGCCTCTGTAGTGAGGTCACTGACCACCTCCAAGTGGACTGCCTTCGTGGCCAAGCACACGAAGACGCACAAGTATGCCTTCACTAATCTGGCGTTCCGTAGTTGTGAAGACTTGACCATGAATGGTCCCGCGAAATCCGTTCCGACACCCGCAAAGGGCCGGATTTCGTTAACCCTATCCGAGGGCAAATCGCCCATCTGGGGCTGCATCGTAGCCGCCTTGGCCCGATAACAAGGCAGGCACCGAAATACGACGCTACGCACTAAGCGTCTTCCCGATAGAATCCAGAACTCGCGCTGGAGAAACGCCATCAAGGCGTGGCATCCGATATGCCCATTCCGAATGTGTCGATCCTGTATCAACAGTTCGACCAACTTCCCTTTCCTAGGGAGTAACAACGGGTGGCGAGCCGCATAAGGCAGGTTGGCATTCCGCAGCCGACCTCCTACCCTCAGCAATCCTTGAGGGTCAATAAACGGGTTGAGCCGAGCCACAGCTCCCTTCAGTTAGACGCGTCCGCGTCTCAGAATGTCCAATTCGGACTTAAAGTGCACCGTCTGCACGTTCCGTACCAATGCGAACAACGCATGGTTCCGTTCCCGTGGTGTCAGGACCTGTGTCCGCACCCGTTGCGCCTCAGAATTGCGACAATTCCGCGCAAATCGGAAGATCCAGGCGGTCACATTGACCAGCTTGTCGAGCGAGCTGTACCGTTCCAGCAGGCTGAACTCCTCTTCCGGCTCTGGCTGCGTCGTACAGACACCGACTGTCAAGGCGCCGTTCGCCGAGGTAACGCGTGGACTCATTGGCCAATCCGATTCGGCTTGAGTCAACCATTTTGGACCCCACCACAAGGGATGTCCAACCAACTCCGGAGCGTGACACCCACGAGACGCACAGTCTGCTGGGTTCATTTCCCCTGGAACATGTCTCCAGATTAAAGGAACCTCCGAATTCAAAATCTGCGAAACCCGATTGGCCACAAAAATCTCCAGCTTGTGAACTGAAGCCTTCAGCCAGCATAACACGATCTGGCTGTCCGTCCAAACGTAGACCGTATCTTCTAACGCTATTGACCCACGAAGAACCGTCATCGTGTGGTTGAGCAGACGAGTCAGGAGAGCCGCTCCCGAAAGCTCTAATTTGGGAATGGTCAGGCGAGTGCGCAACGGCGCAACCTTGCTCTTGGCCATGACCAACCGCACATCAACCTCCCCCGAGGAGTCGACCGTACGCAGATATACCGCAGCCTTCTCCGAGGCGTCGCAAAACCCATGCAGGGTGGCGGTGTATCGTTTGGTGGGGACCAACCTCCGTGGCAGTGAAATCCGATTGATGCCAGGGAGGGTCGAAAAGAACGATTCCCACTCTGAGCTCAATGACCCGCCGATCGGGTCGTCCCATTTCAGCTCAGCAGACCACAATTGCTGCATAAAACACTTGAGCTGAAATGTTACCGGGGTGATCCACCCGTTTGGATCAAATGCCCTAGCCACCGTTGAAAGGACGTTCCGTTTCGTCCAGACCTTCGGGGAGTCCAACTCGACCCGATACGAAAACATGTCTGACACCGGCTGGTACTGGACGCCTAATACCGACAACATATTTGGATTTTCCAAGTTTTCAAAAATGTGGGGATCCTGCTGGTAGTCATCCGGAAGACCAGACAGTAACTCTGGAGAGTTCGACATCCATTTCCGGAGCTCGTAACCTCCACCCCTTAGGAGCTCAACTAGCTCGTCCCGACGAGCGAGCGCCTCCTCTACGGAATCTGCACCGGTACAGATATCGTCCACGTAGAGATCCTGCTCCAGGATTGCTGCTCCTCTAAGGAAATTTAACCGTTCTCGATCCGCTAACTCCCGCAGAGTGCGAATCGCCAAATAAGGACTAGACTGTAGCCCGTACGTGTTGGTGTTCAGCTCGTACACCTTGATGGGCTGATGTGGGCATTCTCGCCACAGTATCAGCTGATACCGTCTATCGTCAGGGTGAATGACCGTCTGTCTAAACATCATCCGGATGTCAGCTACAAACACAACATTGTGTCGACGGAACCGTGTGATAACATCCGCGATGTCATGGTTCAACTTCGGCCCTGAATGCAAACACTGGTTCAGGTTCATGCCGTTAGATGTTGATGCCGATCCATCGAACACTACCCGTATATTGCCCTCCGGGGTCCTCAAGACCGCGTGATGAGGCAGGAAGCAGTGGCCTTCACGCTTCCAGTCGATACCCGAAACCGACATGTGGCCGAGCGACTCGTATTCCCGCATGAAGTCGACGTACTTCTGCCGGAAAATCCCGTCACGCTTCATGCGTCGTTCCATCGACAGAAGCCGCGTCTCGGCTGCATGGTGTGAACTGCCCAGCGGTGGGCGATCACTCCGGAATGGAAGACGTGTGAGAAATCGACCTGGACGAAGGCGATCAGTATTGTTCCGATAAAACTGTTCACACTCTTCTTCAACCGGGTCCAACCGGCGGACCGTAGGTGGTTCCTCCACCTCCCAAAACTTCTGTATCACCTGCGAGAGTACAGAACCGAATAAGGGACTACGAGTCGCTAGGCGTGGGGCTGCCGGCATGACCGGACCCATTACCGCATGGCCCAGTCTGGTGTTGACCGAAACCAGACCAGTCGCCTGCAACACGTGGACACCTGGCACTAACAGGTATCCCAAGGCATCGACACCCAATAAAATGTCTACTGGGCCCGGAATATCGAACTCCGGGTCAGCCAGTGATAACCCAGCGACCAACTGTCGCACCGAGGGCGACAACCGTACGTGAGGGTGTGAGCCCATCACATTAGGCATGACTTATGCCGTGACCGTCAGATTCACCGATGAATCCACCCGTGACGAGAGAGTAATCCGACATACTCCCTTAACGGAACCGACTTCCGTGTTTCCAATTCCCCGAATGGAATGTGGATACTCCCTTACCGAAATTCCCAACCGTCTTACAAGGTTGCACGAGACTAAGCACCCCTGGGCCCCCGAGTCCAATAGTGCTCGTGCCACACATGATTTGCCGTCCGAACTCCACGCTATCACAGAGGCGGTGGGGAGCATGACCGTCTGTGGAGTAGCGGCACCCTGTAAGTAGGTGGCGTGTCCCTAGCGGGAACCTCCGCGAGATCCGAATCCGCTCAGACCTCCGTCGGCCTTGGAGTAACTCGGCTGCTGATATGCAACCGGCATATCAGACCGTATGTACATTAAGGGGTCCCAACCCGTATAAAAGGCCCCTCGCTGTCCCGGTATCCGATCATACCGGACGGTGTACGGTGTGCCCGGTGCGCACCGTGGATGAATGGGGGAGAGCGGATCCAACCTGGGGCGCTCTAGGAATGGGGACGACATCCGACTGTTCGCCTCCCTGTTCGCCTCCCAGAGCGACGGGCAGGGTGGCGCAGAAGGTGGTAGGCTCCAAGCCTTCGCGCTACTCATAGGTGCCATCTGACACCCGCCCGTAACACGCAGTGAGCCAGCGGCCCGAAGTCCTCGCTGACCGTGGACAGCGGCAACCGAACCCCGTCTATCCCGCATGTTAACCCCCGCGCTGCCCCTTTCCCCTCGGGGGGGGGTCCCGTCCGCGGGTACCCCAGTCACCCCGTTGGTGATTCCCGTTGCCCGGAGGGGGACTGGGTCCGGCCCTGGTTGGGCCCTGTGGCCGACCAACCTGAGTCCGGCCCTGGTGACCATCCGAAGGGCCTGACCGATTCAGGCACAACACTATGTGGTGCTTGCTACCACAGCACTCACAGGGGAACGTGCGCGAGCACTCGCTCAGCGTGTGCGGCCCCAAACAACCGAAACACAATCGGTGGCGGAAGACTAGCTTCCTGCGGGTAGCTACCCCGAGCGCCTTAAAGTTGGCGCAACTGGTCACTTCATGACCGGCACTGTCGCAGTGCACACAGCCGTCACCCGACGGCGCGGCATTCAAAACGCCAAATTGTTTCGACCGCCCACCCCCCCGTGGGGGCGGGGGGCGCGGCCCCTCCCGCATCCGCGCGGGTTGGCGCTGCACACTGGCCTCCGTGTCCAGTGTGTCACATCGCCTGCATTCACCCTCCAAAAAATCCGTCAATTGGACGAGCGTGGGCAGTTCCGTGCTACTGCCCCCATGCAGCTGTTCAAACCGACTTTGAACAGCTGCAGGCAACCGTGACAAAACCATATACAAAACAATGTATGACCATTGGTCTACCGGAAGACCAAGGTTCTGAAGGGCCTTAGTGGCCACCAGCACAGGGTTGAGCACCTGTACTCGGATGTCAACATCCCGGGTTACTCTAGGGATGCTAAACAGCTTCCCCAGCTGTGCATCAACCAACCGCCGTTTGTGTTGGTAGCGGTCAAACAATATGGACCTGGCTATCTCATAATTGCCCGCCGTGACCGTTAGGTGACCGACCAACTCCTTCGGTTCACCCCGCAGAGCCATCAATAGTTGGGCCAACTTGTAGGCGTTGTCCAGGTCGTCCCGACCGTGGACCAAACTTTCAAATAAATTAATGAAGGCCGGCCACTCATCAATTGCCCCACTGAAGGCCGGAATCTCCAGGTGTGGCAGCCGTCCAACAACACCCTTCGGGGGTGGGTCTCCGTTACCCTCCCCATGGTCATTCCTTCGCGACCGCTTAATTTTCTCCGCGCGACGCTCGATGTCCCCCAAGCATTCCATCGCTTGGTCAGTATCCGCGCGGAGCTGTTTCACTGCAGCCACCGAGGCTTCATCAGTAAGCCCGAGAGCTTCAGCCTCCATAGCCAGCTGACACACCTTCCCGACGCGTGTCATTGCGTCCTCCACACGCTTGAGCAGGACATCATCCATATCTGGTCGCTCCACATACTTATGAATATGGGCGAGCCATCTCATTTCCTCCCGAACACCATGTCGCAGCACCGTCAAGGGCGAAGGCGCCATGTTGACCGATTTAATAGATTCTGGTCTTATACTTCACTACCGAACTAAGTATAGCCAGAGACCAGCACTTGCCCGTCAGCGCTGGGCACAGAAATTAAAACTATGTTGTCAAAACTAAGGCAACCACTAAAACAATTAAATCCTAAAAAATATTTAATATGGTCGCCCTGTGGACTATACACTCTTATAACTATACACTCTAAATCAATTAGAGAATGCCACCATAAAGCACAATACAAAATAACACACAAAAATGTATTAAAAAAAAAACTATTTTTAATATAATGTAGGTAGCCGTGAACCTTCTAGAAGTGGCCTCTCCGATAAGACCCACACTTCTACTGAGGTCAGCAAAATCAGCTTAATACCCCTTAAATAGCCTGACCCTGCTCTGTAAACCAAAATAACACTGCAGTGCTATAGAACCCGACATTCTACTATAGTCCGACCGAATGAATGTTCCTTATGCACACCGAGTAGTTTCCGACTACAAATTTATAATAATAATTAACTAAATCGTCAATTATACGTTCACTAACCGAAAATGAACCTAAATTGTGGTATACCGACCACAAGACTCACTCACAAAAAGATTGCCGACCAATCCGAGGTACCCTTTTCTCCCAACTACAATGTGGCAAAAAAACAACCCTACAACCGTCCGTGAATCGATTTCCTACTAGGAAACCGCACCTGCTACCAAAATGATAAATTCTACGCCTCAACCGAAAGGGCGTGGAAACTTGTTAGGGTTGTTTTACTATGTGGAATGCCACAAAGTAGTACTGACCTTTGACGCCGTGGACCGGAATTCGAAAGCTCAATTCGAGGCAGGAATACGGGATGAGGAACACCAGGTTGAGTCGAATCTTACTCTCGTCGTAGCCCGATGCTGTCGCTGTCGTGTTGCTTGCCGACACAAAGGGTCGCTGTCCGAATGCGACGAATTGATCCCCGAATCACTTCAACCTTTCACAACACGAAGCACTCACTCCGATGACGTGAATCTACTTATTTCCCAACGATTGTTTCGTGCTTATTATAATTAACATTCCGACCAGGCCCGACACCTGTGTTAGACAATTATTACAAATAAAATACAGCCAAGGCCCGAATGCCATGTGCCGACATTTTTTCCATGTGCAAGCAAAAATAACCTCTAACTCGTCATCTCGTTTCTATACAAGTGACAGCTAGCTAGTTCCGCTCCGATCACTCGCGGTCCGATTGCGCAACAAAAAAAAGGTGCGTTCCGAAGCATAAATATTAAACAATATATACACATTATATTTTTGAAAATCAATTGACAAACTACAGTTAGTATGTCAATTTCTGAAAAGTTTTCGTGAGGAGTATTTGCGTTTTAAATCATAAATTGCTCGACTAGCTCAGTCCTGTTTAATAAAAATAGTTTAAATATCCGCTGCTTTCCCCCACAAGATACTATAGGGTGTAGTGTTATGCTACTTACATGCTATTCTTGATTTTCATGTTTTCATGCTTTACATGCTATTCTTGCTTTTCATGCTGCATAGCTGTATTGTCTGATATGTCTGTCTGATCCTGATCTGTATGATTGTCTGATGAGTCTGATATCTGGTATCACCTTTATTTCCATAGGACCCTGTAACGTTTTAAACCATAAGAACACATTAACAAATCGTTTTCGCTCTGCATTTTCATGCTATCAGCACTTCTAAATCGATAGCGATGGGGCTTACCTTTGGTGACCTTGTATTTGGCTTTCTCCGAAACTCTGCAATCTCGGGCTTCGTGCGCGCTGGTGCGCTACTTTTTTTCCTTTCGCTGTTATGTAATTTACTGCATGGTTTTCTTATTGTTTACCGTATTACGAGCCTGAAACTAAACTTTGACATCTGTTGTTGCCTTTGTTTATCTGGTTGTCATGGCAATGCCCATTCAAACTCGTTAGCGGTCTGATATGTTTGATGCAATACTTTTACAAAAATACTCTTTCTCTCTTGGCCACTCACAAAAATTACGTTTAATTTTAATTATTTCTAGAACTCTCCAAAAAGGGTATAAAAGCGGAACATTTCTGAAATTCTGCAGTCTCACGTCAGCTTCTGAACTGGAAGTACCACTTAAAGGCCTTATCCCGGGGTCGCACTACCCCGGGATCCTGCGAGCCTTCAAACTCTCTCAATCCTTCAATCAATCCTTTCTACAACGGGATCCAGCGAGCCGTAGCTACAAGTACGCCGCTACCGTTCCTACAACGACGATTTCAACAACATCTACAACAACAAATACACCTGCATCCTGGTCATCGCCCCACCGGTCTACTTCTCTCCGTGTTCTCCGCTTCCTTCTTTCTATCCAGACATCTGTATTTTATAAAAACCTGTTCACATCTCTTCCATCCTCATCTTCGTATCATTTTTTTATCGTCTTCATTGTAAATATCTAATAAACTGCTACTACTAAATTTTATTCTGGTTGTTTTCTGTTAGGTTCTTGTCGACACACGACATTTTGGCGCCCAACGTAAAAGTTCTTCTCCACTCTTCACCTTTTCTGCGCCTTGTCTCTTTCTCTTTAATTTGCTTTCTCTTTCACTCTTAAATCTTTATCTATTCATCCTTTTCACATTTTCCAAATTCTAAAACAAAACTTCATCTAGTTTTTCAACTCATCTGGATTATATTTAGGCCTACATTTAACTTACATTACTACACTTCACTTCACTTCACTTCTATTACACTTGACTCTACACTTAACTATAATAATGGAAAGGGTTATTAAGTACGAATTCCTTAACAAGGCCGAGCTCGAATACGAAGTAAAGATTAGATGTGAGGAACCAGCTAATACTGTTTTGCTTCTTAAAAAACAGGTTTTGCGTTTAGTTGCGAATTCTCACCCCGAAGATATTCTAACTTCTCCAGTTCCGATTGAGGATGACTTGTCTCAAATTGGTTCTACTCTGACTTACCTGGATTGTAAAGTTGAAAAAATTTTACAAGGTGAAACCAAATATTTACGATTAATAGAAACTTTTATTAATCATGTTTTTTACAGATTGGAGCGAATATATACGGACTTATATCCAGACTCTAAAGCTAGTTTCGATACTTTGAAGTTGAAATTTGACGATATTTCTAAACAGTTCGGATCCTTGGCTCCACCTTCAACTGCAGATCACTCTCCATCACTGGACCTTCCTGCTGATCCGACTGTCATGGAACCCCCTCTTGTTTCTCAAACTTCTGTCAAGACCCATACCCCGTATCCTCCACCACCACCTCAATCTTTCCCTCCAACTAATGTCTTCAAAGATCTGAAGAGACACACCTTCAATGGTAAAAGCTGTCCAAGATCCTTTCTTCAAAAACTTGAAGTCAATAGTCAATAGTCAATAGTCAAAGTACTTTATTACTGTAGATATTTACATATACTTAGCAAACGTCATTTTTTGCCTCTTCTCTACATTGGACCACTGTGGGAGAAGAAGGGCGTAGAAACTCCCACAGATTGATTTTTAGATCTCTTTTAAAAATAGGTTGTGCTTAACTAGTACAAATATGAAAAATTTAATTGTTATGATTAATAAGCAGGAATAAATAATTACAAAATTATTAACAGCAAGGTCTGTGTTGAGCCAGATTAACCCCATACAGTCCTGTCATTTAAGTAATCTTGAACATTGTAATATCCCTTTTTCGACAAAGTTGCTTTAACATGCTTTTTAAATTGCTCAAGTGGCAATTTCAAAATCTCCAGAGGTATCTTATTGTAGTAGAGAATGCACTGACCCTTGAAAGAATTGCTAACCTTCGCGAGTCTAAAACGGGGCGCACATAGTCTGTGATTATTTCTTAGGTAAACATTACAGCTATCGCTAAGTTTGGAAAATGTTGTAAGGTTCTTGCGTACATACATTATATTTTCGAAAATAAATTGACTAGCTACTGTTAGTATGTCAATTTCTTTAAAAAGCTCTCTTAAGGAGTCTGTTCGTTTTAAATTATAAATTGCTCGAATAGCTCTTTTCTGTAAAATAAAAATAGTTTGAATATCCGCTGCTTTCCCCCACAACAAGATACCATAGGACATCACACTATGAAAGTAACTAAAATATACTAGCCTAGATGTAGCCACATCCGTGCTTTGTCTGAGTGGAAGAATATAGTTTAGCTCGTGGCTTGTCCAGGGACTTATTGATTTCTCAGGCGTTCGAAATTTTCACCGACAATGCCCTTCATTGGTTCAGATTTAAATATAATCAGAATCCAAACTTAACTTGTAACGAACGTTCTTCTTTACTAATCAAAGACTTTTGTGGTTTTGATTACGATCATAAACTTCTAGAAGCGATTAGGAATCGTACTCAAGGTCGTGATGAACCTATCGTCATCTTTATATCCATCATGTCTGGAATGTTCGCTCGCCTTTCAAAAAGACTTTCTGAAACAGAACAATTGGAGATTATTTTGAGAAATATTCGCCCATGTTATTCAGTCTTCGTAGCTCTAAAAGACATTGACTCTATCGATTCTCTTCAGGCCACTTGCCAAAACTACGAAAAGTTCCTAGACAGAGACAAACAATTTAAAGAACCAAGTTTGCAACAAAGTCCTCATGTTTCTGAATTCAACTACAAGCATTCCACTTCAAGTTCAGTTGACTCTCCAAACTCTTCTAATAACTCACGACCTTCTCCTCCCTTCATGATTAAATTCACTCCTACCTACAAATACCCTTCTAGACAAGTTAATAGTCTCTCTCAAACTGCAGCTCCCCAAGAAAGTTCTTTTTGCGTTCGCTGTCGTAAACTAGGCCATACTTTGAACAGTTGCACTCAACCACGATTTGTGATTTGTTTCAAATGTGGTCTTAAGGGTTTTAAAACTGCAGAGTGCCCTACTTGTTCTCCCAAACCTAATACTAGTTCTAAAAACTAACTGCTGACTTGAAGAGTAACTCAAATTTTGATAAGGACGAGTGGACTAATTGGCTCAAAACAATTCAAAACTTCTTTGCTTGCTACAAAATCTCTTCTACACTCTACTCCAAAGAACAAGATCTTAATCGTCCATTCGTTAATGTCAAAATTTATGACTTAACTTTATCTGGTTTACTAGATTCTGGTAGCTCAGTAACTATTCTGGGTAATAATTCTCATTTGGAAATTCTTAAACTGGGCTGCAAACTTTTCAAGTCAGATATTATTACTGTCTCTACTGCTAATAATCAAAAAATTAATTCCTTGAGTTATTTTGACTTACCTGTCCATTTCAATAACGAAACTCACTTGATTAAAGCTTATGTTTTCCCTGAAATAATCCCTTCTCTAATACTAGGTATCGACTTTTGGAGAAAATTTAATCTTCTACCTAGTGTTTTAACTTCTCTTAACTTTACAGATCCTAAAAGCTCTGCTATCGACACTAAAGATATTAAAGTTTTACCTTATGAGCATTTAACTCCTAATCAAAAGAACATCGCTAATGACATCATCCAACGCTTCAAGACAATCTCTTTTGAAGAAAAAGGTGTTCTGGGAAACACACACTTAATCACCCAAAAGATTGACACTGGTGATTCTCTTCCGATAAAACAAAGATGTTACAGACTGTCTCCTGAAAAACAAAAGGCTTTAATTAATGAAGTTGACAAGATGCTGGGATGGAACGTCATTGAAAAATGCGAAAGTCCATGGTTATCTCCAGTCCTCATCACTCAGGCAGCATTTCGCAATGTCTTATGGGTAAACCTAACCTTTGCTCCAGACCTTTTCAAACTATATCCTTGGATCTTATGGGTCTATGGATCTATGACCCGGAGAAGAAATCAGTATATTCTGGTAATTAACTGCAATTTTACTAAATATACTATGATTTTTCCCCTTAAACGGGCTACTTCAGCTAATATCATGAATGTCTTGGAAAATTCAGTGTTTCTTGTTCATGGCATTCCCCAAACTATAATAATGGACAACGCTGTTCAATTTCAGTCGCGAGAATTCCTCTCATTCTTAAATTCTTATAACGTTCCTTGTATTTTTCACACAGCATTATATTGTCCTCAGATTAATCCTACAGAGAAATTTAATATTACGATTATTACAGCTCTAGCATCCCTAGTAGGAGACGATCATAGATCCTGGGACAACCATCTTACTAAGATTCAGTTCGCAATGAACAGCGCTACAAACGTTGCTACTGGCTTTACTCCAAACTTTTTAGTCTTTGGTAGGGAAACAATACCTTGTGGTTCCTTCTAAACTCCAACTCAGAATCTCGAGGAATTAATATTTATGCCTCGTGATATTTACGCGTCTAATGCTGGTCTCCTCTCATCTATCTTTCACAGAGTTCAAACTAAACTTGACTTAGCTCACGCTAAAAATAGCGCTCGCTATGATCTTCGCCGGACTTTTAAAGAATTTAATGTGGGAAATACTGTTTGGCGTAAAAACCATGTTTTAAGCAATGCTGGCACATACTTTAATGCTAAACTTGCCCCTAAATTCATTAAGTGTAAAATAGTAACCAAACTTTCACCATTGGTATACGTTCTAGAAGACCCTAACGAAGTTAGAGGCAAGTGGCACATTAAAGACATTAAATCCTAAATTTTCTTAACTTCTATTAACTGTTACTTTGTATATATGTATAAATATCACCATCATTTTCACCTTATTATTTTTATTTCTTCCTTTAATCCAGTGTTCTTCAACACATTTTACTTTAGGACCTCGAATTTTCGTTGGTTAGTCTTCACCTATTTTTTTAATCTTTATTTCAGACACATCTCGTTGGCGATGTGGCTGATCTCTGGCTTCGAGCTCTACCGCTCTGGCCGCTCTTAATCTTGTCTTAAGTCGTAGCGACTAAAGCTACCTTAGGATTAATTTGTTTCTCTTTACCTCTACTTATTTTTTTTTTTTTTCCACGCAGGAGCGGATGACAACTCCTTAAGTAAGCCTGAATGTCCTTATGAAAACACACTTTTAGAGTGGTAGTCATTGAATGTGAACTCAACCCTTACCGGAATGAAGATGATGAATGTAAGAGAGGGTATATCTGATTTTGCCTGGTGATGTCTGTTTCTGCAAAGCTGTGTTTTTCTGGTTTATTTTTGTACATATCAAAATTTTTGCTGAGTCAAAAATTTTTCCAGGGTCGGGGGAAAATGTAGTGTTATGCTACTTACATGCTATTCTTGCTTTTCATGTTTTCATGCTTTACATGCTATTCTTGCTTTTCATGCTGCATAGCTGTATTGTCTGATATGTCTGTCTGATCCTGATCTGTATGATTGTCTGATGAGCCTGATATCTGGTATCACCTTTATTTCCATAGGACCCTGTAACGTTTTAAACCATAAGAACACATTAACAAATCGTTTACGCTCTGCATTTTCATGCTATCAGCACTTCTAAATCGATAGCGATGGGGCTTACCTTTGGTGACCTTGTATTTGGCTTTCTCCGAAACTCTGCAATCTCGGGCTTCGTGCGCGCTGGTGCGCTACTTTTTTTCCTTTCGCTGTTATGTAATTGACTGCATGGTTTTCTAATTGTTTACTGTATTACGAGCCTGAAACTAAACTTTGACATCTGTTGATGCCTTTGTTTATCTGGTTGTCATGGCAATGCCCATTCAAACTCGTTAGCGGTCTGATATGTTTGATGCAATACTTTTACAAAAATAATACCTTGGAATAATAATAATACCTTGGACACCTTTTACACACATTGATCTAGCCCCAAACTAGGATTCCCTGTATCTTGGGTACTAGACAACGATATATATACTTATATAGAGAAATATTATACTTAGATAGATAAACAACCATGACAAGGGTACAAACATTCGTTCTCATCAAACAAACATTTGCCCCCACCGGGACTCGAACCCGGGACCCTTGGTTTCGTAGGCAGCGTCACTACCGACTCGGCCTTTCGGGTCGTCAATACTCTTTCTCTCTTGGCCACTCACAAAAATTAAGTTTAATTTAAATAATTTTTAGAACTCTCCAAAAAGGGTATAAAAGCGGAACATTTCTAAAATTCTGCAGTCTCACGTCAGCTTCTGAACTGGAAGTACCACTTAAAGGCCTTATCCCGGGGTCGCACTACCCCGGGATCCTGCGAGCCTTCAAACTCTCTCAATCCTTCAATCAATCCTTTCTACAACGGGATCCAGCGAGCCGTAGCTACAAGTACGCCGCTACCGTTCCTACAACGACGATTTCTACAACGGGATCCTGCGAGTCGTAGCTACAAATACGCCGCTACCGTTCCTACAACGACGATTTCTACAACGGGATCCAGCGAGCCGTAGCTACAAGTACGCCGCTACCGTTCCTACAACGACGATTTCTACAACGGGATCCAGCGAACCGTAGCTACAAGTACGCCGCTACCGTTCCTACAACGACGATTTCAACAACATCTACAACAACAAATACACCTGCATCCTGGTCATCGCCCCACCGGTCTACTTCTCTCAGTGTTCTCCGCTTCCTTCTTTCTATCCAGACATCTGTATTTTATAAAAACCTGTTCACATCTCATCCATCCTCATCTTCGTATCATTTTTTTATCGTCTTCATTGTAAATATCTAATAAACTGCTATTACTAAATTTTATTCTGGTTGTTTTCTGTTAGGTTCTTGTCGACACACGACAAGGGACACGCCTAAATGTAGCCACATCAGTGTCTTTGTCTGATATTCCTGACAGCGGCGAAAGCCGCAGAAGTAGCTGGTAGATAAAGTAATCTACCAGCTAATTATATATTTATGTATGTCGAACCTCCTCTTTTATTTCATTTTGTGAAATTTTAGGCTATTTTTAGAAAATAATTTGAATATTTTGGATATTGGATTTCTTATTGTTTGTTTTTTTTTTTAAATTACCCTTCGTGACGTTACTTGTTCACAGTTTTGGAACGGTTATACTTAATACTGGTTGTTTCCAATTGTAAAAATGAAAAAACCGGCCAAGTGCGTGTCGGACTTGGCCGGTTTTTTATTTTAAATGTACGAACATTTAAAATAAAAAATTAGAGGTGGGGGCACAAATATTTCCACTTTGGAAGGGTCTTTCTCTTTAACGATTTACTTTGAGGTTTCAGGAACCTCATTTTTAAATACCTATTTTGTCACCTTACGATGGATTGGTGTGAATAGCCCCCCGTAACGGAAGCAAAATAAAGGGCATTTTCAGAGTAAGAAAGAGAGAAATTAGAATTAGTCCGATTTAGTGGGCGTCATCGTTCGGTGTTAGTTGGAGTCGAAGTATAATCCAGATCCAGGTTTTGTAGAAAAACGGTTAACCGGTTCAGGTTGTGTGGTAATTCGGATAACAGGGTCCAGGTTTTGAGAAATGCGGATATCCGGGTCCAGGCTGTGTGGTAATTCGGATAACAGGGTCCAGGTTTCGATAAATGCGGATATCCGGGTCCAGGCTGTGTGGTAATGCGGATATCTGGGTCCGGGTTTCGAGAGGAAGAACACTTCACATGTCCAAAGGTATAATATAGAGAGGAAATGCACTTCACGTGGAATCACAGTATAGTTTTTGAGAGGGAGAGTACTTCTTCATTCTTTAGCGTTACCCGGGTAAGTTGAGCCCGCCTAACTGGCTTCTTAATACCTCTTACTTTCGAGGTTTATAGATGAAATAACATATTCTCTGTTTTTCAGTTTTCAGGACAACAACTAATTTCTTCTTTCCAACTTCAAAACATTTTGAATATTGAAATTACTCCACCGAGAGTGCTAGTGTGAGCCATAGATAAAGACTATATGAAGCGTCTAAAAAAAGATCACGTAGCACGTTGTCAAAAACTACTGCTGTCAAAGAAATATGTAAACATACAATTTTCATAGTTATTCCTACGAAATAAACTGGTAATCAAGTCCATACCATGAGTCATTTGCGAAGCTGGATTATTTATCAGACGACAATAAATGAGTGCAAGAAGTTGAGTTATTCCTACGAACAAAAGTGGAAATCCATTACATGAGTCGTTTGCAAGGCTGGACTATTTATAAGACGACAATATATGAGTGCAAGGTTCAGGCCCGATAAAACGAATTCGGTGAGTAATTTTAGTGAAAACCCTACATAACCCCAAAAACACCGAAAAACTTTTTTTTTATATATAAATACAGTTTATATATATTTACATAGAACTTGTCCTGATTGTTCAAGGGACGATTCCTCATAAGTGACCATCTCTCCACAAGCACACTATCTAAAATTTTGTACCTTTTAATACATCACGCAGCCAGTGGTTAGGGTAGGGTTCACATTCTATGGCACAAACTGCAGAGACAGCTCCTTTGAGTCACACTTTCCAACGTAGGTTTTCAGAGTCGTCACCCCATCGGTTTCATAGAACCAGACTATTTACAGTCATGTTTTGTGGAATAGTCCATAACTCTGTAAGTAAACACAAAGATGTTTAGGCGCCTAGGTGATTCCTTTAAGAGAGAGAACAATAGGAACGAAAACTAGATAGTTTTATTGTAACTAAGAGAATCAATCTGTAATTGATTTAATAGTATCATTTACAAGAAGTTAAGTTTAAGGTTATATAAATGGCTAAAAAGCCTATTTAAATTAAAAAACCATTCATATTTACATTTTGTTCAAGGAAGGAAAGATAGTTAGTTAAGAAAAATATACAACAGCTATGTTTTAAAATATTTAACATGCCAACGGCTTCTAGTACCGTTTGGATTTTCGAGTATGTTATATATACTAAAGGGGATTTTTGTATTATTTAAAATTTTAAATATCTATGAGCAAGCTTGGCAGTGAAGTAACTGCCTGCATCGCTAAGGACTTAATTCTTACACCTTACAGTGTCACCAATGTTAAATTATTTAAAGTCATGTCTGAAGTCATAGCGGGCTGCATTTTTAGTGTGAGCTACATGTAGAGCAACTTTTAATTTATCGTAGATAGAAGAGAGTAATCCGTTATTATTTACACATATCTTCCTCGCTATATAGTTTTGAGAGAATATTGAGCCAGATGTAACCGGTTCACGGCCAAAAATTAAGAAAGAAGGGGTTAAACTTGTAAACATCATTTACATAATTATTCATGGCAACCTGAATAGTTGGTACCTAATTGGTTACCCCCAGTTCTATGATATTCGCCAACTAGAGAAGCTAAGGAAGAGATAATAGTTTTGTTATACCTTTCAGTAAAGTTAACCTGTGTACAGTAGTGAGGATTGAAATAAGCAAAGCGAATCTCACATTTTCTTATGTGGTTCTGAAATTCTCTCGACATAAATTAAACGCCATTATCCATTAAAAATGTTTGAGGGATGCCATGGACTAGAAAACTTTTTATTTTAATAATTATATTTTGAGAAACAACAATTCACAACTAGAATGTGTTGATTGCGTTTCCCAGTCACCGGTAAAGAACCGATTAAATCTAGAGATATGCACTGAAAAGATCTTGAGCATATCTTTGATTAACCCATTGGGCCATAAGAAGAATGATTGGAGTGCTTATAAGCAAGACATATTACGCATGCAGAAATAACTTTAACCACATCTTTGAATATCCCTGTCCAGTAATATCTCAAGGATAGTTTTTTATATGTTTTAAATATCCCTAAATGAGGTTCTGCTAAAGAGCCATGATTACTTTTAATAAGGGTTTCTCTTTCAAATGGAGGTGGTTACATCTTTCCAAACAAAATGGTCAGTTAGAAAGTGTGGATTTAGGGTATGTCGAAGTAGTTTGTTTTGATTGATAGATTAGAATTATCTGGATTATTCTGACAGCCTTGCAAAAGGATGTTATAATAATCATCAGGAGAGGAAGGTTATTCTGAGCAACAGCAGCAATAGGGTGTAGAGTACTGACCGTTTTAGAATTATTAGAAAGTTAGAGTAAATTTGGAACAACATTATCTTTACCACGTTTATGTTTAAGATCCATTTTAAAACCTGAGAAATGAATGGCCTATCTAGCTAATCTACTGGAGAGATTGAATACGTTAAGAAACCATTTTAAAGCGGCATGATCGGTAAAAACGGTAAATGGTTTTCCGTTATCTAAGGTTGCAGCGGTTACGGTTTAGGGTACAGCGGTTACGTGGAAAATCATAACGTGGCCAGAAAAGTAAACAAATGTCACCTGATCACAAAACTCGTTTTTCTAAAAGGATCACTCGATATAGGTTATCACATTAATTTGGAGACACTACTTTAAAACAAATGTACTAGATTTCACTATATATCCCCAAAGTTCTACTTTTGACGTAAAACTGAACACTAAGTAAAATGAAACAGCATTAAGTTCGACATTTCGTTTCGTTTATTATTTAAGATCTAGTTGTAAATAAAAGAATGAATGAATTAAATACGCGGAAACGAAGGTTGAAACTAAAATTCAAAATATATGCGTATTTTCTTTTTTGTTTTCTAACAGTATCTAGCTTGATGAAATTTAGTAACAATCAATGTGGCCAAATTAGTGGTGGAAATTTTGTCGTTTCAAATAGAAATTGTTAAATTAATTTAAAAAAATTGTACATTATTATAGGGGAATATTTAACAGTAGCTCAAAATAAAATTATGCAAACGATTTTTTTTCACTGATTAACCTACCCTATACCAAAAAACTGACTACTCCGCAAATAAACCATTTAACAAAACGAGCACCGTCAACAAATCTTAAATCCTATCTTACACAGTTCACAACAACAATCTGGATTTTGGAACACAAAGTCTTTTTCAATACAAACATATTCTTAGTCAAACTAAAATACTGACTTGCACTCAAAATTCTCAATCCATATAACGGAATTTCTAAAATTCGTGTCTTTTGCTGCACTACACTAACTAATGTTTACCAAATTATATTGAATAATTTTATCATTCTTGTATATAAAAAGCTTACTACAATAGCTAATTTTATTTTTATTACCTGTTTTAATACAAATTAAAACACCCCTATTTGCATAAAGCGAAAACGTGGACGCTCTGCTAAAGCAAGATAGGCGTTAATCTTTCAATGAAAAGTTTAAGGCTTTAATTAGGATATATTTAACCGCTCATCAAAAATACTTATTCGAACAGCAAATATCAGGGCGAAGTGGTGCGGTAGCTAAGGTGAAGGGTAAAGGGGGTGAGCAAAGCTAAGCCCCCTTTATCCTTCGTGTTAGGTTGAACATGTAAGAGCAAAAGAAACGTAAAATGTTTCAACATGTAAGAGCATAAGAAACATAAGAGTTTGCTGTGCAAATAGGACCAATTTGATGTGCAATTAAATAAAACCCGTTTTTTATTTTTTATATTGCAATTAAAAAAAAATGATTCAAAATACTTGAAGAGATTACTTAGTAAGAGATATGTCTTTAAGGTTATCCAAGCCTATGCGCCTACCTCTAAACCCGGTACTGATGACGAAGTACACCAGCTGTACGAGGACTTAGAGAGAGCGCGTGAGGAAAACCCTGGCTTCTACACCGTGGTCATGGGGGACTTTAACGCCAAAATCGGGGCTCCACTAGAACAAGAACTGTCAGTGGGAAAATACGGGCTAGGTAGTCGGAACCCGCGAGGACAGACCCTAGTAAATTTCCTTGAAAAACACCACCTCTACGCTATGAATACCTTTTTTAAAAAGCTTCCTTCAAGGAAATGGACATGGGCGAGTCCAGACGGCCGAACTAAAAACGAAATCGACTACATCATCAGCTCGGACAAAAACAATATCACCGATGTGTCTGTTTTAAGCCACTTTAAGACCAGAAGTGATCAACGCTTAGTGAGGGCCAAGTTCAGGTATAACCTGCCTAAAGAACGGAGAAATATGGTAAAGTCACAAGCGGTTCAATTTGATAGCGTTGGCTATAAATTTCTCCAAAAAGAATTTCAGCTGGAATTGCAGAATTCTTTTGATGGGCTATTGGAAGAGAACCTGGATGTGGATACACTTTGCGATGATCTCTGTAAAACCATCGTCAAAACAACGAAAAAACACATTGGCAAGAAGAAAGAAAGTGAAAAGAGGCTATCAGCAGACACGCTCTCACAATTGGAACGAAGGAGGGAGATGAGAAACGCGACAGCTATAGACCAAAAGGAGCTACAATCATTTAATAAAATAGTAAATAAGGCAATCCCGAAAGATTTAAGAGCATTTAAAACTAAAGTCATAACTGAAACGATCATACAAAATAAAGGTCCGAAAGTATTTAGAAGGAAATTGAATAAATCTAAATCAGAAATTTCAAAATTGTATGACAGAAGCGGGAATCTTGTCACAAATCGTGAACAAATACTAAAAATGGTTGAAGAGTTTTACGCCGAGCTTTATGCGTCAAAGTCTCCGGAACCAGAATCTCCAGACGCGTCAGATGCCAGGGCCGAACCTACCGAGCATCTTTGGGAGAATCTCGTAGATGGCTTACCCCCAATCATAGAAGATGAAGTGGGTTTTGCTTTGAGTAGAATGAAACGTGGGAAGGCATCTGCAGATGACGGTGTGTACGTGGAGATGCTACAGGCAGTAGGTCCCAGCGTACTAAAAGTGTTGACAAAACTCTTCAAAAAAGTGCTTAGTGAAGGCATCACTCCGAAATCGTGGAACAATGCTGTAGTAACGATTCTACATAAGAAGGGTGACAAAGCGAAACTGTCAAATTATCGCCCCATCAGCCTCCTCTCTCAAGTTTATAAGCTGTTCGCGAAAGTCCTCTGCAACAGGCTGACTCGAGTCCTGGACGAGTACCAATCTGTAGAACAAGCTGGCTTCCGGAGTAGATACGCAACTACGGACCACGTACATACGGTCAAGCAATTGATGGAAAAATGCAACGGGTATAACCGGCCCCTATGCTTCACGTTTGTCGACTATGAAAAGGCTTTCGACAGTGTCGAGCACTGGGCCGTGTTTCATTCCCTCCATCGTTGCGATGTTGACAAAAGATATGTGGATATCCTCCGGGAGCTGTACAGGGCCGCCATTTTGACCGAACCGGTGCCCATTGACCGGGGCGTGCGCCAGGGGGATACTCTTTCGCCCAAACTCTTTACAAACGTGTTGGAAGATATAATGAAGACACTTGATTGGAGCGAAAGAGGTCTCAAAATAGACGGCGCGCGCTTGTCACACCTGCGTTTCGCCGACGATCTGATTTTCCTAGCTGAAGAAGTTGAAGATCTCCAAAGTATGCTCGAAAAACTTGATGAAGCATCCCTGAAGGTTGGCCTTAGAATGAATATGTCCAAGACAAAGACCATGTGTAGCGATCCGGAGCACGTACCTAATGTTATCGTTGGTAACTGCCCTATAGAGGCAGTAGATCAATATACATATCTTGGACATAACTTATCCTTTGACCAAAGTGCTCAGGCGAAGGAGAAGGATAACTAGACGGATCCAGCTAGGATGGGCTGCTTTCGGGAAACTAGAAGACGTCCTAAAATCCCAAATCCCGCAATGCCTGAAGAGAAAGGTATTCATCCAATGTGTCCTGCCAATCCTGTCGAAACATGGACGCTCACAAAAGCCAATATGTACAAAATTAGAGTCGCACAAAGGGCTATGGAGCGAGGCATGCTAGGCATTAGCCTCGTTGACCGCGGGCCTAACGTTGAAATCCGCAGACTTACCAAAGTCACAGACGTGGGTATGCGCATCACGGGGCTAAAGCGGCAATGGTCGGGACACTTGGTTAGAAGGGAGTACGGAAGGTGGACCACGGCAGCCACAGAGTGGCGGCCGCGAACAGGGCAGAGAACAGCGGGCAGACCACCGGCCCGATGGTCAGATGATATTGTTAAGGTGACTGGAAAGCAGTGGACAAGACTGGCGAGTGACCGTAGTGAATAGCGTGCTTTGGGAGAGGCCTATGCCCAGCAGTGGGATGATAAAGGCTGATGATGATGATGATGATGATGATGATGATGACGATTCAAAATCTGATTTAACATTTTTTGATGTTATTATGTTTGCATTTAGGTGATTTTTTGGTTGATTGATGAGATAATAATGATTGATTAAATGGTGTTTTCGTTATTAAAACTTATGGGTCACAAAGAATAATAATAATAATAGGTGCTTGGTTCAAGTAAAGTTTGATTTAAGTTTTTGAAGTTAATAATATGAATTATTAGGTTTACATTCAGATCTCAGATTGTGCTCGTTTTGTTAAATGCTTTATTTGCGGAGTAGTCAGTTTTTTGGTGAAGGGTAGGTTAATCAGTGAAAATAATTCGTTTGTATAATTTTATTTTGAGCTACTGTTATAATATTCCCTTAAAATAAAGTACAAATGTTTTATATTAATTAAACAATTTCTATTTGAAACGACCAAATTTCAACCAGTAATTTGGTCCCATTGGTTGTTACTAAATTTCAACAAGCTAGATATTGTTAGAAAACAAAAAAGAAAATACGCAAATATTTTGAAGTTTAGTTGCAACCTTCGTTTCCGCGTATTTAATTCATTCATTATTTTATTTACTTCTTGATATTAAATAATAAACAAAACGAAAAGTCGAACTTAATGCCGTTTCATTTTACTTAGTATTCAGTTTTTCGTCAAAAGTAGAATTTTTGGGAAATATAGTGAAATCTAGTACATTTGTTTCAAAGTAGTGTCTCCAAATTAATGTGATAACCTTTATCTAGTGATCCTTTTAGAAAAACGAGTTTTGTGATCAGGTGACATTCTTTGACTTTTCTGGCCACGTTATGATTTTCCACGTAACCTCTGTACCCTAAAATGATTTATCAAATTTGGTGAAACATCCTCTTCTCATTTTATAGGCTCTGAGCCCTTCACTCCAGTATTGTCGTTTGATTAATAAACCAACCTTTCGATTTACTCATGTAATGGACTTAATTTCCAGCTTTGTTCGTACGAATAACTCAACTTTGAAAATTGCTTCTGTTTACATCTTTGACACATTAGTTTTTAACAACATGCTATTTTATCTTTTTATACGCTTCATATCGTCTTTATCTATGGCTTTCACTGGCACTCTGGGTGGAGTAATGTAAAAATTCAAAATGAAAACATGTTTTGAAGTTTCGAAGTTGGAAAGAAAAATAATGTTCCTGAGAATGAAAAAACAGAGAATGTGGTCTTTCATCTGAAATCCTCAAAAGAAAGAGGACCTAAGGAGCCAATCACCCGGGCTCATTTTGCCCGGGTAACATTGAAGAATGAAGAAGTACTCTCCCTCACAAAGGTATACTGTGGTTCCACGTGAAGTGATCTTCCTCTCAATAGAATACGGCGGTTCCATGTGAAGTGCTCTCCCTCTCAGAACTTGGACCCGTATATCCGGATTACCACACAGTCTGGACCCGGATAACCGCATTTCTCAAAACCTGGACCCGGATATCCGCATTACCACAGCCTGGACCCGGATAACCACATTTCTACATAGCTTGGATCCAGATAATAGTTCGACGCCGACTAACGCCGAACGACACTCAGGTGTCAGTCATTAGATTTTTATGTAAATAGGTAGGTAGGATAACTTTTTACAAAAAGGAAAACTTGTTTGAAATCAATTCGGACTCATTCTAATTTCTTTCTTAATTAAGCTTCCGTTACGGGGGGTTATTCACACCAACTCGTAACGTGATACCATGAAAAGGCCAAGCTTACTTTTGTTTGACCCTATGCCGACACCAAAAAGTATGGCTTGGCCGTTTCATGGAACTAGCTGGATCTACATACCAACATAAAAGATGGATGACAACCAAATCAAACGTAGCAGTTGACAGATATCATCACAGATCGCAGAAACAATTGACAATTGATTCTATATCGTGTAAGAGAAGTTTCTTCTGTTACTTACTTTCTATAGAACGTCCGAGCATAAGCTGTTAGACCAGTGGTCCCCAAGTAAAGCAACCTAGAGCGTGGAGATCTCCTTTTTAAGGATCAAATAACAACAGCCAAGGTAGCCACCGGACCTCTTCTATATATAGCACCTTCTTCGCGTCAATCCAATTGAATATCAGGTTTATCTATAGAACTTGGCTTCCATTTAGATCTCAATGCATTTGACGGAGAAGTCTCTAATTGGCTCCCATTATTACAGACATGAGACTGATTTGTTGTGGTAAACTACTACCCAGGTTAAATGATCACCTGGCTCAGTACTCGATACTCCTCTCACACTCGCCCGTCTAGACCAGTAGCAATAGCATCACAAATACTGTTGCACTTTAGAGTTTTCTTTTGCTGTTATTGTTGGATTTTTGACGAAAATCAAGGGGAAAACGATACAAAATTTCAGAAAATAATGATAATTCATATTGTGAAATTATGAATCTTAATCCCAGAATCGCAAAACATTCGCTTCATTAAAATAAACTTAATAAAACGCTAAACTGACTGGCTGACAGATAACCCACAACGTAAACCTTATATTGATTGCTGCCAATTTCAATTTAGTAATTATGTCAGAATAAATATAAACAGTATAAATGTATACAGGCACACATATCTTCTGGCCTCACCCAGGATACCCTGAGTCGTGGGAACCATAAAAACCGACATTACACATATAAAAACATCCAAGATCGGTTTTTTTTTTCTATATCCCCAGCCGGTGATCAAACCCCACAGCCACTACCGCAGCGCCACAGAGGTCGTCCATGTATAGTACAAAGTAGGTCCACCGGTGTAGACTGCAAATACACAGTCAGTCAAATAGCGTTTCATTAAGTAGATTCCATTTTGCATGATAAAGGTCTTAACTAACGGCGAACGAAAACCATATAATAACAATCCGTGCTATAACTACCACAGTTTGTTCTCATGTTGTACGTAATTTCCACTTATTTTATCTTTATTTGAAAACGTGTTAATTTGCAGGTATACCTTAATCACGCGTTAGTGCAGTAGAGTTCACAAATCATAGGAAAACAAGGTCACGCATGCCCAGTCTACTCTACACCATGAGTGTGTGTATGTGTAACAAAGATAAACATATTACTTGAAAGTAGGTTCATCTTAATATGTGTCCGTGATTTGAATTGATTTGACTGAAATACATTGAAAGAATTTCACGTACCTACTGAATGTATATTTAAGCCTATATTTAAGTAAGGAATGCCTATCGAGTGCCGCGTAATCGTGTAGCGTATCTAAAACACCTTATCAGCGTATTAGTGATAAAGGAAATTGTTGACATACACAAAAAGACAGTAGGAGCACTTCGACATAAAAGCACGTTTTTATTCGTCCATTTATACAGTTAGGTAAAGCAGATTAGGGTTATAAGGGATATCAATAAGAATTACTTTGACTATGTTATTGATGATCAACATCAAACAAAAAAAATACCAAAAAAAAAAGTAGCTCGTATTTTCAACCGACTTCAAAAAGGAGGACTCTCAATTCCACTGTTTTTTTGTATGTTTGCTACGCGATTATTCCGTCAACTATGAATCGATTTCTATCAAAAATGATTTAGCGCTTTTTGAAAAAATCAAATACACAGATAACGTTTTGGTTTGTGGTATCGTGCAGCAAACCTTATATTGAGGACTTTTCATGTACATGTACTTCATTCGCAGCCCTACCGTGGTGGAAGATTAGGGCTTGAACTTGAAGTCGGTTTGGTAGTGCATTGTTCATAACGGTATTTTCCTAACAAACATAAATTACCCTCATTAAGATATTTGCAAGTCATTACCACAAACCACATTCGATATTTTAATATCAACATAAGTGTTTTTTGTTTTGTTTTACCATTTAGTTTAATTTTGTATTTTTTTGTAATCGAACGTTATTTTTTTATTTGCGATGTCACTCCGAAGACAAAGTCTTGTCAATAGGCTTTTTGCTGATATTGTAAGAAATGTAATGTAATTTATGTAATGTACACAATGAAGTGATTTAAACAGTTAAAAGATACATTGGTACGACCTCTGTGGCGTAGCGGTTGTGGCTATGCCTAGCATGCGAGAGGTCCCGGGTTCGATCGCCAGCGGCGGGGGTAAAGAAAAAAACCCCAGGTCTTGGATGTTTATATGCGTGTGATGTCGCTGTTTCTGGTTCCCACGACACAGAGTGTCCTAGTGTGGGGCCAGAAGCAATGTAAGTGCCTGTATGTAAACCTTTATGTTTATTGCCGCTATAATGAAAAAAAGACGCAATTGCATATTTTTTCGCATATGAGGTAAACATACCGTTGGAGTCAGTAAAAAATGCGCGTGTGATGAACTAAGTCATGTTTCGCTAGAATATCAATTTGCCAAGATACGCTAAGAAAAAGGGTCGCAAATATTAAACAATATTAACAAATATTAAACGAACTAAGATTAAAAAGACGAATATTTTATATATTGCTGGTCCCGCATTCCTCCTTGTTGTATTCTAATTAGAATTTATAGCATTAATTAGCTAGCTCGTTCCTTCCTTAGCGTTTTGTAAGAAGAAATAAAGAGATAGGTATAAAAATGACGTTACAACGCGAAATCGTACCTATAAACTTTTGGCGGAATCTGCGAGGCTCACTGTGGGGCAAACACTAAAATCGTCTGAATCCGCCAAAAACACTGGCAAGTAGATAAAGAACATTGTGAGGTAATTGGCATATCAGATTTGCAAGCAAGTGTTTTTGTTTGAAAGGGCCACAGACAGAACTATAGAGTTTGGTTCATTGGGCGTCCGAACACAAACCAATCGTGGCAATATAACGATACATAATTACCTTTAGTAGTCTTTGACTGAAACTTATAATTGTTTTATCTACATAATGGTAGGTACCTAATAAACAAGCAAACAGTATTTTGTAGTAAGTTATATGAGTCCTAGTGCGGCGTGACCACTTTTCAATACAGCTGTGCTCTGCTCAGTCAATCATACAAATTACAAACACTATTTTTCAATCTATTTTCGGACCTGAGGCTCTGATGACTAGGCATCCCAAAATCCTTAAGTTTGTCATAGATCTATTGAATTACTGACTACTGAAACACAACATTACAAAATGAGCCCGACAATTCAAATTCTGTCCAACCGCTCCTTCTGTAGGTACGCAATAAAACCCGATAGGCAGATAAGAGGACGAAATATGTACTTCATACACTCACACAATCACACCAGTAAGGATTAAGCAGGCAAGTGGGTCAGACAATTGACACTGCACAGTCCACTTGTCATAATAAGGGCAGGAGTTGGAATTCATCGTTTTTATTGCGATTTTATTGGCACTGTGGGAAGGCGTGTGAAAGTTCAGCGCAATGGTAAATATAAATATAACATTACTCACTTGCTTATTTCATATGCTGTAGCTATCACTCTGACGCGGGTTTTATTATTGACAGTCATATTCTTCATACCGGCTGGAGATGAAGAAAAACATAAACGACAGGGTTTGGATGTGTGTGTTACTGGTTTCCACACACAGGTATCCTTGTGTGGGGCCAGAAGAAATATGTATGTTTATGCCTTTATGGAAATATGTATGTTTATGTTTTATATTAATGTTGACGTTCTGATGTGGTATATTCATTAAATATATTAGCTTCATCCGCCTGGTCGATTGGGCAGACTTTGCTCAAATATGTGCCACTTAAATGTCATTCTTTCAATTCCCAAGTGAGAGACGGTGACAGCACGACTTTGAGTGGAAGTCAAACTGAGTTGTCGATTATGTGTCCGGGAACAAGTAGGGGGCAAGTGGTGATGAGCTAGAAACTTTTCAATGATTTACTCCTTGCTTCATATATTTTGCTGAAAGTGGCTTAGTGATTATAGTTGTTGTCTTTTACTCTCTCAATACACGGGCATTTTCAGTTTAAATGGCGCAGGTTTTACTTATAGCCTATAAAAAATAATTATTGTTTTATGACTCAAAAACTAAGAATTATCAAATATAAATATATATATTACATGATTCATATAAAAGTTCTATGTAGAATTGTGTACATTATCTTTTAATATAGTTTTTTCGAAGTAGACTGGAAAAAAAATGTCTTGTAACAAAAAGCAAAAGTAACAAAAAGCAAACCGCGATAAATGTTCACCTGCTTTGAATGAAGTAATGAAATCGCCCCTAACGAGTTTTTGCGTAAAAAATTATCAAATAAAATTTTTATTACTTAGCCATCAGATATATACTTTGTAATTAAATTCAAGAATTTTGTCAGTATCGTAACATATTGTACAATTGCAAGGTTTATTTTTCGAATACAATTTTCGTTCAGTCTAAAACTTATAAAATCATATAATCACATTGTAGGAAGTTTATTTTTCTTTGTCTATAATATATAACAATAATAATATTTACCCTAATGATCCTAGATTTCTAAGTAAATAAGGCTAAAACATTTAGGGACAGTTACTAATTGGACATGTGACGTGACGAAACATAATTATTAGGAAGTGTTCACTGTGCGGTAATACTCTCACAAATATTAGTTCTTTTAATGTGAAGTGAGTAAATATATGATAATGTCGGTATTTACTACCTAAATATTAAAATGCACATTAGAGTATGTATTATAATAAAACATGTTATAGTACTTTAAAAATATTTATTTGGTACAATCGAGTATTTTGCGAATTAACAATCTTAATATCACATAACTTCCAAAATCTTAATCAACATTTTAGTCAACATAACTACTCTGTTTTCTTGTAACAATTATTATTCGTAGCAACACTTAACATAATTAGAATTGAGGAACTTATTTAATTATACAGGGTGTAACAGAAAGGGGGCTAAAGCCGAAATAAGGTTTTTAGGGACATCATTCTGAACAACTTTCACTATGGGACCGACTTGATCAGAGCAACTTTGTTTTTCACTACCTCATACAAGTCAGCTGAGCGCCCGGCCCGAAATGTAATGAGATGAGAAAAATAAAGTTGCTCTGATCAAGTAGGCACATACTGAAAGTTGTTCAGAATTATGTCCCTAACAACCCCCTTTCGGCTTGTACCCTCCTTTCTGTTACACCTTCCTCTCTGTTATCTGTAACAATGTTAAACAATGATAATGTCATAACACAAAACAACTTAAACTTTAAATCAGTCAGTACACTCTTAGACTATAATTATTATCAGTCGAAATTACTTAAATTAGCTATTTACTCTTAATTCTATTTTTGTAACATATTTTTGGCAAATCACGGCACTAGCAAATATATATAATTATCTTAAAGCGCTGACAGCAGTCAAATTACGCCAAGTGGCGCCCTCCCCGTCTCTAACAGCTAATAAAGTCTTTTTTATTATTATTTTTTAATTTTAATCTCAACATTTTTGGCAACATAATTAAAGTTAATAAGTAATGTAGCCATCACTCATATCTATATAGTTAAACAAGTATCACAAATAAGATCTATTGTGACCTGGCCTCCTGAGCATGCTGAGCAATACCACAACTTACAAATTATACATTTAGCTAACTGTACCGATTTACTGTCACACGCAGTACATTTCAAAGTCCGTTCCAAGTCTTTCGACTTCTTGTTTCTTCCATGTTTAGTTAGTACTGTAGAATTGTCATTTTGTCCTTCTGATTTTCTTTTTAACGGCCTTCTAACCTGACTAGGTTCATTTTTTTTATTCAATTCCATATCTTTATCACCTGTAATACTATCATTGTCTTTTTCATTTTTTGAAGCAGCAGATGATAAAAGTGGATCATCCCCATATAGAGCTTCAAGACATAATGGTGGTGGTATATTCTCGGCGGATTGTGTCAAATCTATAAGTTCAATGGTTGGAATGGGGGTCTTATAATTTTCAAGTGGTATAATTATAGTATCCATATTGTTACATTCCGGTTCGGATGGATCGAAATCTACGACGCTCTCCATATGCACAAAGGCAACTGAACTTTTTTCCTGTTGGTCCACTGATTCCTCAACATCGTCGCGATTAATATCTTGTACAATGTGTAACTTATTCAGTCTCAGATTAGATTCTGGTTTTAATGTCCGATTATTTTTTGATTCTAAGGGTCTATTACGGCGAATAGAACGAAGATTTGTGGCTTGACGAAAAGTGGCATTAGTCAGCGAATGATATTGAGGTGAAAAGCACGAACAATGTCCTTTTAGTATGTGTATCGTTGTTTGACGGCCCGAATGGCCGAGTCGGCAGTAACCCTGCCTACGAAGCCAAGGGTCCCGGGTTCGAGTCCCGGTGGGGGCAAATACTTGTTTGATGAGAACAGATGTTCATGTCATGGTTGTTTATCTATCTATGTATAATATTTATCTATATAAGTATGTGTATCGTTGTCTAGTACCCAAGATACAGGGAATCCCAGTTTGGGGCTAGATCAATGTGTGTAAATAGTGTCCAAGGTATTATTATTATTATTATTTTATTTCACCACAATAACAGCTCAAATCTTTATATTTGATCTCCTTTGTCTCACTATCCTTTGACGTAATTATTTGATGTACATTTAATGTACCAATAAAAGTTTTCAGGTTTTGAAGTTTTTCTGTATACTCTTCGATTTGACTGTCATCGACAAGAAAAAACTTTGTAGTCTTAAAGCATTGGGTGAGAAGGTCATATATTTGAGATGCATTTGTTGCATCAACACCATAAGCAACGTGTTTATCTATTGTACGTTTCACCGATCCACCAATACCGTCCGCAATGCTCTTGCCATGGCCGCTCTCCGAAAATGACCACGTACAGTAGTCAAATTCCATTTCTTTTGGTACAGTGTTAAGTAATTGGAAGTTTCCCTTTTGTCGATACTGAGAAGTGGGGCCATCAGAGTAAAAATGCAGAATTTTGATATTAGGTTTGTTTGTTTTAATTTCATTCAAAATGGGATTTAAATGTGTCCAAATATTTTCTGGTCGATGGCTCGTATTTTCGGATATTGTGCAAAATGACTGCATACTGTCTTTATAAAAAACAGCTCCAGTATGTAGGCATACTTGGTTTTTGGACGCGCCAAAGTGGAGAGCTTGCACCTCTTCTTTCATTTTGCATTCGTAATTTTCACTAAAATCACAAATAATTACGGCCTCATTATCTCGTAAATTGTTAGTGATTGTTCGATACTGTTGGTGTTGGTGCTTCATAATAAATACATGCTTTTTGAATTTAATGATTTCGGAATCGAATGCACGCTTAAGATCAGTAATCGATGTTCTTATCAAAGCTTTGACTGTCTTTTTCGTCTTAACTATTTTGGATTAATTTCCATCTTTTTTTACATATTCGTGATCAACGCATTCCCACTGCCACCAGGTTACATTTTCTTTCTCGTCGTTACTACTTTCATTATACTGCACTTTGTAATTTTTGCATTGTCTACATAGATTGGCCGCGCAAGAATAGGATTGTCTGTCACAAGTAACTTCATTTATTATTTCATCCAGAGATTTTTGCTTTAATGGTCCATACAGTTGCAAGGCTTTATATTTTAGATCAATGTTAGCGTGTTTGATGCATAAGCATGTATTCCTTGAACTAAGGTTTGGGTAGATGACGTAAAATGGCTTGTATTTCCACAGCGTCGTAATTTCATATTTTCCTCCCAACTCTTTATATTTTTTGTATAAATTTTGTAATGTATCGACTGTGTATCTTATTTGACGCTTTTCTTTACCTCTAACCCTGCACTCCTTTTTTCCCGCTGTTGCTCTGCTAACGTCTTCTCTTAACCAACATGTTTCGATTGCTACAGAACACGTGAGCCTTCGGTTTTTCTGTTTCGCCCGAGTCGTTCTTTGAAGTCCCATTAGTTTTGCGACATAGGTCTTATTACCGGTCTTACAGTTTCTTATTATTCGTTTCACGACTTCCTTTTCAACTCTCTTCTCACAATTGTCATATGTCTTTCGCAGTGTATGTTCTAAAACCTCTTCTCTAGCTTTATATTTATCAATTATTTTTTGATGTTTCTCGGTCATCTCGCTATATTTCAGCAGTTTTCTATAAGATAGTTTTCTTTGTGTGTTGAGTTTCCTGGTCAGCTGTTCAATCTTATGCTGCTTTTCTTGAAGTTGTTTATTAAGACATCTCAATAACTGTCTTCGTTTCATAGATAATGTAGTTTTAGAGGCTTCCTTTTTCGGTGTTTCTTTGATTGGGACATTTCTCTTCGGTTCCTCAGTTCTCTGGTTTCTCTTTTCTATTTTCCATTTGTTTCGATTACTAATCTTTTCCTCTTTGGTCATTTCAGATACCTTCTTTCTTTTGGCTTTCATTCGCGCTAACTGTTTTTTTTCTAACTTCTTCAGCCTTTTCCGGGTTGTTTTTTAATTTCTCTCGATACCTTTTGGCTCTTTCGGCAGATGTTAACGCCATTGTTATCTAAAAACAATGAAATTAATTTGTTACCACTCACTAATCAAATGCCGGTAGAATATAAATTTAAAACATTTGAATTATATATAACATATTGATTTCCTAACAAACATCGGCACAATTACCGAAATATCGTATTTTCAACAAACAACTCAAAAAAGTATTTATATCTATAAACTGCAGTATTTTTTTTTTGGGGTTAAATGACTCTAACACAAGCAATTTAACAAGCTAAGGGCAGCTTGCAGAACGTGCCTAAATCTAGATGTAGCATTTAAATCGATTTAACTGTGACATATTTCATACATTTCGACAGTTGATAAATCGAGTTTCATGCTAAATCTAGATTTAGGCACGTTCTGCAAGCCACCCTAAATCTGCGACAATTGCGATATTTCCAAGAAAGAATTAATTGCATGAACTAGTGAGTATGGAACGGACACATTTATCTGTGGAAAATATTGCCCCCCCACATTAGTAACAAATCTTAAAAAAAAAATATACTGTACAACACAGAAGACCTGTATGCAAAATTCATCCAAACTCGATGAACATAAGTACACGTGGAGATTTGATACGTATTATGGGTTAAAGTAGTGTGATAATTTTAATTGGAAGATACATTCACATTCAACTTTATATACAAGCACATAAATTGCTTCTGGGCCCTCACTAGAATACCCTGTGTCTTGAGAACCAGCAATAGCGACCCACACACATATACACATCCAAGACCTGGGGACCTTTTTTTTCTTCCTCCCTAGCCGGGATTCGAACCCGGGACCTCTCGCTTGGGAAGCACAGCCTCGACCGCAACACCACAGAGGTGATGTGTAGCTACTAAAATATGACTGGAATGATAATATAAGGCTATGGTCTCCTATTTACGCGTATACCGCCTACAATACCAGCTATAGAATTGTAAAGGTGAGTACTCCGTCACACGTCGGTGTCAATGTGTACGTCTCAAACGACTAGCTTAATCAGCTGTTCAATTAAATGGCTAGGCTGTTAGCCATTTAATTGAAAATCACCGTTCAGTCAGTTTCTGAATGGTTTAGCTAAAGCTTATTGACTAAATAAAGACAGGCGAAGTAGCTGCCAGGGTAGCTGAAGGATGCGTTATCATTATAAAGGGGGCTACGCTTCGCTCATCCGCGTTGGATGAGCGAAGCGTAGCCCGCTTTATCCTTTGTGTTAGGTTGAACATGTAAGAACAACAAAATCCAAAGCTATTTAGGCCTAAGTTAGTTGGCTAATTATAAGTTAGTTTTCTGAGACATGTGGAATTCTTCATAAACGGATGAAGAAGATTATTGATGCGTTGACGCTGAAGTCAGACGTCGGTTTCAAACAGCACGCAATAAGAGACCTAAGCTATTAATTTCTGTCGCAGCCCCCATAATAATTATTATGTTAATAATAATTTGTCCCTAATTAGTTTCTACCACTCTGCTATGCCCTGTATTTCAGAGATTAAATGCTACGTTTTTAATTAGTAATAAATAACATACAATCATCGTAAGAACCTACGTTAAAGTACATTTCGTAAGAATTCCAAAAGGCTTTTATTTACGAAGCGAGAAGTTTACGGCACGGGCCGAAGGCGATGGTCGTAGCAAGATTCGTAAAGAAGCCTTTTCGAACGAGTTACGAATATAATTTTTCCGCCTGAGAACCCAAAACCAAGCGGCGAAGGTGCTTTTTTGAAGTAATAGAAGGCAGAAAAATATATATCGTTGATTTAAATCGCGTCGAATGAAGCTGATCGCTTAATTATGATCGAACTTCACGTACAGGTAAGTTCGTTTGATCATTAATTATACACTGGTCACTTAGGAAATCAGATAACAACATTCCATACAAAACATTCTTACCTTGATATCAAAGTCAACCCTTATCAAGGATTATTTACGATGGATCACGGAACAAGTTAATCCTCACTGATAGTTAAAAGGTGCTGTCTCTAAGAACTCCTACAATACTTATATAGACATACAATGCAATAGTTATAAGAAAATTTGGCACGTCAATTGATAAGTACTACTCGTCGGAAATATTTTTGGACCTAGATGGAATGCGCGTGGATGGAAACTATTTGGGTGACGTCATTTGAACAGGTCCACAGAAATTTCCGATGATTAGTTAAGGGTTTATGCGATTAGGCAATACTATAAGACATTAGACGAAGTTCCCATAATTGTTTTGTTAATTTTAAATTCAAATTGAGTTGGACAAAAATAAAATCAAAACAACAACAAAACATAGCGACTCGCAATATCCCGTAAAGGGTAGCAGAGACTTCGACGTGCCCACATATAGCCGTTACGGGTCATATTTGGAAACAACGCGGACATCAAAATACCCATGTAGGAAGCAGGAATAATTAGAAATAAAGAAAGAAAGTAAGAAGTTTAATTGTAACAGGAAACAAAAATATAAGTCAATATTGATCAACTAGGTACATAAGAATATTTCATGTCACAAGCGCTGGAAAAAGTAAGCGAATCGAACTGTCAATGACTCTTATGTGCAATGACATAATGTTAATTTTATCTGAACTAGAACACTTTTTCACTCTGGTAATTATTCCTGCTTGAGTCACTGATCCCCCAACTAATAAATGAAATGCCCCTGGCATAAAAAAACAATCAATGACAACCATCATAAACAAAAATACGTAGTGAAAAAACACTTCATAAGTACGATACAAGATAAGATTACCTGGTATACAAGATTATTATGCGTCGATTTATTATCTTAATGTTTTCTTTTCAACCGTCTTCAAAAAGGAGGAGGTTATCAATTCGTCTGTTTTTTTGTGTGTTTGTTAAGCGATTGACTCCGTCAATTATGGACCGATTTTAATGATTCTTATTTCGATTGGTAGGTCATACTTCAGAGATGGTCCTCAGTATTGTTTTTTTTTTTAGGCAAAATAAACAATTTCTATTTCTATTTCTATTTCTATACTAATATCATTAAAATTGATTAGGCCCTTTTTGAAAAATCAACAAATTCAAAAATATATACACAGATGACGTTTTGGTTTGTGGTTCCGTGCAGCAAACGTTTTGATGAGGACTTTTCATATGCCATGGCTCACATTCGAAATGGCTCACAGTTAAATCGACTATCGATAACTGTAGACAAAGCACTGGGGTTATTTTTTAGTCCATATACTACACGAGCTCGCTCAATGTGTAGGGACCCGGACATGGCAGGGAGGTCTGACTCCCGGGCATTGTTAATACCATTTTTTTTCGATGAAGAAATAGGGCTTGAACTTAAAGTCGATTTTTTTAAGTTTTTCACTTGGTGAATTATTATTATTTCATCTTTGAAATTACGATTTATATATGTTAGTTTTAAACTTTATTTGTTGTACGCCGATCGTTTATATAAGTCTTTGTTATTAAGTTAATACGTGCAGCTAAGACAAACCACCTGTGGTGTTACAGTTTGCACAAACCACAAATGTATCAACAACTTTGAGAAAATAAATAAATATTTTAAATCTTTGAAATTTTAGTAGTTTGTAGACCCTTGTACAGCACGACAAAGTTGACTTCGAACCTCGCTCTGAAAACGTCACAGCGTCCGTCAATATCCTACTGCGCGTCGAAGGCGAGAGCGAGTGAGAATGGGAGGGGAAACATTCCACGCGGGTGCAAAAATACTTTGTGGCGTAGTCATTTCCTGAACTTAATATTAATTTCTTAATTCATGGCAGTCAAACAACTACGCTATTTTCACCTGTTTTAATAGATGTCACTGTGTTGGAAAGGTTTTCTTTCGTTAGGTTTATGCCTACATGCTTCCTGCGGACGTGAGCCTCTGTTCCCCACAGTAATACACTAGCTAAACTAATTACAATAATAATAAAAAACAACTAAATATAAAAATATATCTAAAATTCTAAGATACTACACACCACTCTCCCTCAGTCACTCACATACATGCCATCACAGACACAAACCCTCACATACCCGCACACACATACCTATTGTAACGGCATTAAAGGCTAAGGTCGAGCCACCGCTATCAGTAGCTATGATCGTCTATTCTACCTACCCCAAAAAGAGATGTCCCGATTCAGCTATAAAATTTGTAAGTTAAGAATGATAAGTCTGAATTTCTCGTTCGTTGAGAAGTTCGTTAGGCGTACAATAGTCGAACGAAGTTTAGTTCAGGAAGTTACAGTTTCAAGTTAGACAGAGAAAGCATATATGTCCGCAAGCCGGTATTTCGCATCAGTTAGCGGTGTATTGCGCCAGATCGATCGTTGTTGTATTTTGTGTGATGGTGCCATTTATTTTTTTGTATATATGGGCGCTTGGAACTTCTTTAAGTGGTCGACCACGATTTGTAATATTTGTTTGGGATATCGTATAGATATCCGTCGTAGTTTTACGACGTGAGTACTCAATGATATTTCATGTGCTCGCTAGTAGCGGCTTGTGGTGGTTCAAATTATATAATTAGTTCACGGCAATAACGATCCGAAAAGACCGGTTTACACAATTGCGATTTAATTTTCCGAAATGGGTTTGAACTAGCGGTTACCTCAAAAGGTCCGTAACGTTTTGAAACCTTCAACTCTGCGCAATTTGAGCTAGATGACATCGAAACGTTGTCATTAGCGCTTCAGGAGATCTAACCCTCACCATAGCGAAGTGCATAGTTCGGTAAATACCGAACTATGAATTCCACTGACCTCAGCACGTCCTCGGCCAAGCAAAATCATAAATATTTGACTCAGCCTACACATTAGACCTCCAGCGAAATTTACATTTAATTTAAAGATGCAACTTGAATCCAAACTGACCCAAGGCAAGGCAAAACAATCTACCCGGTCCTAAACAATGAACTTTAGACTGTAATTTGATCTCTTCGCGCGTCCTTGACAACACTCAAATGTCAAAATATCAACAGGATAGGTTATCTGTGTTGACACCGGTTTAACTTTGTTCTGAATTTGTTATTTCCATCCGCGGAACCTCATCGATCAAACAGTCTCCCTATGCCCTGCCAACCTAGGTTTAGCCGCAACTAAACTCCTGTCTAGCCTAGTCTAAAATCCTAGTGTTATACCACGTCCATTATCGACACCACTCGAAAATGGTTGAGTTTGATTTGAATGTGCTTGTATGTTTAATTACTGTGTGTGTGGGAATTTCAAAACTCGCTACTCGAAAGGAATGAGGAGAGGATTAGCCCGCGAATATCCTAAGAGCCAATCCAGGAACCCTATGGTGAAGGAAAAAGGAATTTAGGGTCGCTCCAAGCCCAGACTCAGACTCAGATCAGTTACCTACAAGTTCTTATCTAACGACCCAAGGATAGTTTTGGAATTTGGGGTAGTTGATATAAAGGATAGGAACCGAGGTATATCTCGGCGCTTCAGACACTCACGAAAATCCACTGTAACTTCGCAATCACAATTCGTCCAGTTATGACGCGTAAAACGGCAGACCAAACTGTTTAGAATTTGTTGAAAGACGACTGTCACAGTAGCTAGACGCTCAGACTGAATCCTCTCCCTTCCCCCGCAATCGTATTTATGGGGGGACTCCACATGTCTGAAAAAAAATGGCGTCCTTTGCGAACACGCTCTGCCCAAGCGAAGCTTCTTATCACTAACTACACAGGGTCTAATTTCAACCATGCCATGCAGATCCGCCGTTCTACAAATTGTGTGTACGCATATTCACTATGATCAACCGTAGGTTATCACTCAAGTCATTCGGTATGGCCGATACACAAAATCTGTTGATCGCTGACCATAAAAGCTTGTTGCGATTAATTTAAGCCTTCCCGACCGCTAGCGCGCTAGACAAAGACCACTAGAATGATATTCAGACTCGTGATGTCAAACTCGCCATATCATACCAACCGAACGCAATTGTATATTTGCAGTCAACATAATAGCTTTCTCCGTATCGTTCCATAATAACCTTCCATTATTTAGTTATTCATAATTTATTCAGCGCGCAGCCAAATCGGCTCTGATCCCTACATATCTCGCAGGAATGCGACAAAAAAACCTGACCTGAACTCTGTTCCTGGAACCATCCCACGCGCTGGGCACATTGTTTTTTGCTATCTTACCCTGAGCTACTCAAAACCCCAAACGTTATATGAACCGATTCTCGTATTCAAAACAGCGCGGCGATGGGCTAGCCTTCTGTCACGCAAAATGAAGTATCAAATGTACTGACTCTCGTGTACCATTACACTATACTTTCACTTCTCACAATGAGGACACACCACACAGGAATAAACACTACAGACTTCACGTAATCGTCCCGAACAGTATCTTAATTTTAAAATTATGTATTTAAAATAGCATGTGCTATTTTCCTTACTTAATAATGTTATATTAGTCAACACTAGTTTAGGAGTTGGATGTTTCATTATGATATATAATACCTATTGCTAGACATAATACTGTCGCCTACAATTCACATAAGTACATAGGTTAAGTTGGATATATAAATTTCAATTTAATTTTATTCTTCTATTCTATTATAATAACAGTTTACATCAAGTGCGCTAATCATAAAACATTTTGATATAACGAATACCGTTGCTTAAACTACAATCTGCACAATAGGTTAGTCTGAATACTAATTAACTGGTAACATGTAGGCCAGTTCAAATAACTCTTTTCAGCCCGTACGTTTTAAATTAAATGAATTGTACTCGCAGCAAACGAGCAATTTTAGTCTAGCACTATTTATGGTTTGTTTGTGTTTGTCGGGTTACGAAATAAAATTATCGTTATCTGCTTTTGAATATTCGCTCTGGTTTAATGATTATATGATTTTGTTGAACTAATTTACTGAATATTGAAAGTACTTTTCCATTGTTTAAAATAATTCGTCAGGCTGTTTAGAGTTTCATCACTGAATGTGAGATAACAAGGAAGCTGGAAGATTGCATAAACCTTTTATATGATCCTTAGTGGTTGAAAGACAAAAAGAAGATTTTGGTTTCAAAATTGAAAGAAAAAAAGAAGATTTTGATGATGTTAATGGTGTTTTTAACCTTGAATTGGTTCACAGTTAATTATTTATTTTAAACGCTGGTTAAACCAAGTGTATTAAATTCTCTTTTCCAAATGTCAGGCAAGTTGATGCCAGTTTAGTGTTAGATAGTAACACGTTAGAAGTAGTAAATGATACGCAGTTTCTTGGAATAACTATTGATAGCAAATTGCAGTGGGGACCCCACATAGATAAATAAGCTAGTAAATAAAGTTCTGCGGCTTACGCTGTTAGGAACATCAAACAAAACACGGATGTGGCTACATCTAGGCATGTGTTTGTTACTTTCATAGTTTAATGTCCTATGTTATCTTTTTGTGGGGGAAAGCAGCGGATCTTCAAACTATTTTTATTATACATAAAAGAGCTATTCGAGCAATTTATAATTTAAAACCAACATACTCCTTAAGAGAGCTTTTAAAGAAATTGACATAGTAACTGTAGCTATTCAATTTATTTTCGCAAATATCATGTATGTATATATGCAAGAACCTTACAACATTTTCCAAACCTAGCGATAGCTGTAATGATTACCTAAGAATTAATCACAGACTATTTGCGCTCCGGTTTAGACTTTCGAAGGTTTGCAATTTTTTCAAGGATCAGTGCATTCTCTACTGCAATAAGATACCCCTGGAGATTTTGAAATTGTCATTTGAGCAATTTAAATAGCATGTTAAAGCGACTTTGTCGAAAAAGGAATAACACAGTGTTCAAGATTACTTAAATGATATATTCTGATATATATTTTTATTTTTTATTCCTGCTTTTTAATCATAATAATTAATATTGTAATATTTGTATTAGTTAAGCTCAAGACTTTTTTAAATAAATCTAAAAATTCATCTTTCTACGCCCTTTTTCTTCGACAGTGGTCCAATGTAGAGAAAATGGCGTTTGTATGTATATGTAAATATACTTAGTATATGTAAATTTCTACAGAAATATAGAACTTTGACTTTGACTTTTTTGTCCCAAAATTCGAAACATATAACGGTGAAAAGTGCCAAAAATCGGTTTTTCGGAAATTTGTCGCTTCCTCTGGTTTCAATAGGATTTAATCTCATCAAATCTTTTGTTTTTTTTTAAGACGCCGACACGTGATTTATTGTGACTTTCGGGACAACACTTAGGATCCTACAATAAAGGGTTTATGCAAGTTTCCAGCTTATTTTATAATATTCCAAGGATGTCCCTCTTGACAACATTTACTTTCTTGCATTTTATATTATGGTGCGTCCGCACGCTCGGCAAGCCGTCACAATTTAAAGCGTGTGGAGAGGTCGTTCGGCTGGGCTTGCGTGGTTTTTTTGTCACAAGTCAAAGGCCAAATGTTATGGCCGACGCAATAACTTTGAAGTCCACCATGCTTGCTCGCTGACAACAAACTGACGCACTCGCAAACGTGTGGATGGCATCGTTTCATTCCATCCACACGCTTGCGAGTTTGCTCGGAGCTCGCCGCAAGCGTCCGGACAAGGCATTATGGCGCCTTTTACTATGCATACTGACAAAGGCAAAGTTTTACGTCTTCGTTCACGAACTGCTTTTTGGATCAGTGTCAACACTAGAAAAAGGAATTAACTAGCTATAACTACTAGTAGGCTCCATAAGGTTAATGTATCTTTTAAAGGGCTTATTCGCTTTTACAACAAAATCCCAACTGAGTTACAAGAATTGTCTGTAAATAAATTTTAAAATGTTGTTAAAAATCACTTATTTAAAAAGGCTTACTACAGAATATCAGATTATGTAGATGACAAGAAAGCTTGGGAAGGTGTTTGCTCCAATTCTGTTAAAAATAACGTGTAAAGCTGGAGGTTTCTAGTCGCCTCTCTGCCTCCAGCATCTAAAACATAGAGGTGACGGAATTCAAATTGAGTTCTATATTTTCCCATGCCTTATATATGTGTTAGTTTAAGATTTGACATGCTCCAAATGTAACCTATTTGTTTCTTATGCAAATAAACTCTTTTTGAATTTTGAATTTCGATCATGCGGTCCACGGATAAGTGTAAAGATTTAAAAGAATAAAGTACTCTAATGAAATTAAAAATACGGTAAAAACTACTCAGAATGATTTTCGAAGAGCATCTCACCTTTCCATTACACACAGTATAATGTGCCACTTAAAAAAAATGATGTCAACAAAATTAAATGTACTAAAACAGTACACGAATGAGGAAAGAACTAACCGAAGGGCATCCTTATCGCTGCCGCCGGCCGTTGATTTACCGAACGCTATAAATGAATCATGTTTTGAGTTATCGTTTTATGGCGGATGTGCATGTTATGTATGTAACAATAGGTACTTTACTGTTATATTACCAGCATAGTGAGAATTTAAAACAGTGATACGATCCATATGTCTTTGTTCGTTTAAGTTACTCATTCATTAGTGCGTTATTGCTTAATACTTATAAAGTCATGATTAATAAGCTATTTAGTATCCAGTAACGCGATTAAGGCATCTATGGTCTGTGTAAAGAGCACAGCAATAACCATTACAAAGTAACTATGACTTGCTTGCAATAACATATTCTTCCTTCTTTTCAGAATAAATTATTCTCCAGCAAGTCAAACGACTTCGAAAACGAAGCTCTAGATGTTCACAATGAGTACCGAAGGGAGCACGGCGTACCACCTCTTATTCTCAGTAAAGAGATTAGCAAAATCAGCCAAAAATGGGCTGAAGAACTAGCGAAAAAGGACGTCATGACTTACAGTACAAACAAGAACTACGGAGAAAGCATATACACCGGCTGGTCAGCCGACCCCAACACCAAAATCACTGCACGAGACTGCGTCGACAAATGGTATAGCGAAATCAATGACTTCTCTTTCGGGAGGGAACCCGAAATTCTAACATGTGGACACTTCACACAGATCGTCTGGAGAGACACCGCAGAGCTTGGCGTTGGCAGTGCAAAAAGTAAATCAGGAAAACTGTACGTTGTTGCCAACTATTACCCTGCAGGAAATTACAGTGGGCAGTTTGCCAAAAAGGTCCCTCCGCCAGGAGCCAACCAGTTTTTTTCCCAAACTGTAACCTCAAAACATGTGAATGAAAATACCAACAACAATGGGCCGCAGCCAAATAATAATCGCAGCAGTATAAAGTCAGATAAGGATTTGGTCGGTAGACTAGCACGCACTTCAATATCCGGAGACAAGGGTGACAAGTTCGAAGAAGAATTCCTGAAGGCACACAATGAATACAGACGAAACCATGGCGTGCCGCCTTTAGTTTTCAGTAAGAAAATCAGTAAATACTCCGAAGAATGGGCTAAAATTCTCGTCAAAAAAGGCAAAATGGAGCACAGGGACCAAACTTTATATGGCGAGAACATCTTCTTTGCGTGGTCAACAGACCCTGATTTCCGTGTCTCTGGCAAAGATGCAGTCGATAAGTGGTACAGCGAAATAAAAGACCATTCGTTCGGAAAGGAGCCAACTAGTTTGGGTTCAGGACACTTTACCCAAGTTATTTGGGAAGACAGTAAAGAAGTAGGAGTAGGTATTTCTAAGTCTAAGAACGGTGAAGTATACGTAGTGGCCAACTATTCCCCGCCGGGTAACATTATGGGTAGTTTTGCTAAGAAAGTCCCGCCTCCCATATAGGATATAATTTGTAACCTAAAGATATTAAATACCGTTGAAGATGTTGAATACACCAAAGAGTACATTTCCAAAGAAAGATAACATTCCACAGACCCACGAAGCAGAATATTGTATTTATTGACTTAACTTAACCTACATTTTACTAATGTTGTTATTTAATATATTTTTTAAACTATTTTAATTGCATTTAAGACTTTGTTTGTATTATGAGTTATGACTTTACGTGCAATAAAATAAATTTTAAGTGAGAAATTCCATGTCACACTTATTATTCACTGGAGAGGAAGAAGGTCTTTCTGTAATATGCTATTTTTATTATTCTCTTCAGATTTTTTATTTAAATTTCAGAATAATTGACTCATTTCATTTGTTCTGGGTTAACTATTGCCAAAGGTGTTTCGAGACACCCCACATCATAAATTGCTATCACGACAAAATTTTAAATTTCAACTTTTAATTTCTCCACTGAAACTATTAATCTGCGAATATACAGGATAAGCAAAAGATATAGCCAGGTTTATTGAAAGTTTGTTATAATTTTCTCACAAACAGTCAAATAATAATTTTAGGCGTAAGTGTGTGGCCATTTTTAACTTTAACGCCATTACTTTCCTGAAGAATTTGTTGTAATTTTTTTTAAGAAACACTTATTCCGTCTTTGAGATGTATCTCATGCCGTGTGAAGCAAAAATAAATCTTACACCTGAGTATTTTCTCTCTCGCCGGGATTCGAAACCAGAACCTCCAACTATATCACAAAGGTATATCATCAGACCATCGTTTATAACTTTGACACTAGCAAATGGAGTGGTATTCACCAGAGACATGAAATTACATTTAATTAAAGTTCACGGTATGCCTTTTTTCTTATATGAGTAAAGTCATGAGTAGTCATCAAATGAAACAAAAAAGTAACTAACTAAAACTAAATTACATAATAAGGGTATTGTAGATTTGTTTAAAATTTCGGAATCGATTTATCTTCCAATGAAGCATTGTTATCTATTGTTAAGTTAGACCGCTAATTAGCATTATTGTTGTCTGCAAAAAATGTCGCTAATTGCAGTGCAGACTACCATCGAACATGAATGCAAGTCTTTTTGAAACTTGTTTTGAGGATTAAATAAACTTTTTTAAACATAAATGCTGTTTTAATAACATTTAAAATTATGTAAAAATCTTAAATAGTTGCAGCCTGTACGATACCTGTACCTTGCTGCCGCTTTCAATTTCAAAAAGTACTATCTGGAATGAGTTGCAGTTCAAATTTGAGCCGTATTGTAAACAATGTGTGGTAAAGCTGCTAATAACATAAAATATTTTGATGTGTATGCGTTTCGTTGTGCACTGCTAATTAGCGGTCGAATTTAACAATAGATAACAATGCCATTAATTGGAAGATAAGCTCATAAGTGGATTTCGACATTTAAAAAATCTGCTATTCTCAATATGAGTTTGTAGGGTTTTGGCAATATATTAAATTGTTTTGTTTCGTTCGTTCCAAGTTCGTTAAAAGGATCCTTTAAACCTTGTAACGCAATCTTGGAATGCAAAATGAACACTTAATTCGTTGCAAGCGTTCTAAAAATTCAAGAAACCCATACCATGTTTAAAAGTAGCATCACAGGGTTCCATCTCCCATAATCAGATGATGACAAAAAATGAGATCACCCCATGTGAAATGAAGATGTCGTGTCACGACGAATCGAATGAGCCCGACTGTCATAGCTTTAGAAGTAAGTATCCCAGGTTTGATATACCACTTTTAAATTTTATCATGAGGTGAAATAAACAGATATTTTAGTTGCTTCTGTTAAAAAATCCGTAAGTTATGCATGCCATGTTCTTAGAAGCCTGAGAGACATATTGACATTAGAGCAATTAAAGATTGTATGCTCACTCAATTGAAAGTAAGTTTCGGTATAGCATCGCTCTTTGGGGAGGAAGCTACAAGTATAATGTAGAGACAACTTTTGTTATACCAAAATGAGCCAAATGTACCATGGTACGAGCCACGACCTGGGAATTCTGTAGACAGTTTTTTAGGGATCTAGGCATTCAGACTCTACCGAGTTTATACATTCTGGTTCTATTGATAAGCCCTATCAATAGAACCAGAATATATAAACTGTCGGTTCTCCATTTAACTCCAATAGCCCATTGGAGTTAAATGGAGAACCGACTTCGAGTCAGTTGCAGAGGGAAAAAGAGAATGAAATTCAGGATAAAAGATTGAAATACAAAGATTTTGTCCAACTTTACCATGACTAAGCACAGTTCTTACTTTCTAGCAGTCAAGTTTTTTGACAAGTAGCCTATCGAATTAAAAATTGAGACAAAAAATAAATATAATAAGATGTTATGAAAGCCCCCGGTCTATAATTATGGAATAGTCATGTTAATCACAGAGAAAAATTAGTCTTACGTCTATTAAGGCAAGTCTTATTTTTGTATGTAGTGAAAGAACGCTAAATCTAGTTGATTAAGCGGCAACGTGGTATTGTGGAAATATGTAAAGATATGAAATGTTGGCGGGAAAATCTGCTTTTGCTGATTGCGTAGCAACCGCAGGGCCTAGCTTTCTAGATGATTTGGAGCCTAATGCTCTATTTGTGACCGTCAGTTTGAAATATTACCGAAGAGTCTGCGTCCAGTAGTTCTTGATATCGGCCAGGGCTTGTTGTAGGCGTAGACGCCAGCAACTCCAGGACTTTAAAGGTCCTTTATTCAAAAAGTACTAAAAAGACGGTAATAAACGATTTGAAGCCTGATGCTCTTATTAATACCGTCAATTTGAGATATTAACGAAGGGTCTGCATTCAGTAGTTCTATAAATCTGTCTGGAGTTGCTGTAGGCCAGCGGACGCCAGCAAACCCACGGTTATTGGCTTGTATCTCGTTGAATCTTCAGGCTTTGAAGTTGTAAATTTCCTTCCGGCTCAGAATGTTGAATTTTGGCAGCGGAGTGCTACAATTATGCTTTAAAACTTGAGTAGCACTATTCTAAGGAATCGCAAGTGGTTTTGGAGATCCAACTTGGGGATGCTAGCGGGATTGTCCCCAGCAAGCCCACGGTTTTTAGCTTGTAGCGCAGTTTCTATTGAGGCTCTGATTCAGGCTCTTGGCAGTCAGAGTGCTCCATTAGTGCTCTAAAAGTGTATGTGCCATGCTGCTGCGTTCTTTGGGATTTCTGGAGGCATGCACACTTCGATGTCTATATTTACCAAAAAGGTACACGGCAAAATGAAGGTTGCACATTATCACCCATTTTATTTAAAGTAATATTACCTATCAATTAAAACTATACCACCGATTAGTTAATAGTTACCAATTTTATCAGCGCAAGAAACGCTTACGAAATTTTCGTTTTTCACTGGTTACTCCGACTTCTAAACTTGAACTAGATAAAATAATAGCAGACAAAAACACAAATTTACAGAGAGTACTCGAGCTTTCGCAACAATCACAACAATGCCTTCACAAGAATTGCCCGGTATCTGAGGTCAAGCCTAACACCGCTCCCTTCGAGATTACCATCATCAGGTCACCATCATCACATCTGACACAGGTAACACACCACCGGTGGAGTTAGAGGCTGAAAATGTAGGTTTACAGTCAGACCTCCAAGATGCCCGAATATAAATCCAGCATCTAAGTGACCTCCTGTCAAACGCACTCCAATGTTATGCCAAAGAACAGAGTAAGTTAGTCGAACTCAGAGCTGCAACATCTGAGCTACTACAACTACAACGCCAGAACGCGGAATTGGTAGGCATTCTAATTGAGGACGAGGAGGATGAGACCAGCAAGGAAGATGACACCAGCAAGAAGGATGAGCCCACATCACAAACTCTGGTCTTGACCCCCCTCAACGTAAGTGTTGCAACGCCCACTGCTGTCCCGATCAAGAAACAGCGTCGCCGTCGTCGTCGAGGAGGCACCTCACAGCTCATCAGCGCAAGCGCCGCGCCGCTAAGTGACGCGCGTGTCGCGCTGCCTGCTGAGTCGTGTGTCATGCTGCACGCTGCCGCGAAGGCCGCGCCGCTCGCCGTCACACGCGTTGCACCGCTCGCTACCGCTAATGCCGCGCCGCCCGCTGGCACGTGTATCGCACCGCACTCCAACACGAGTGTCCCGCCACTCACCTTAAATCGTGCTCAGAGAAGAACAATAGCAAACAAAAGAACTGTAGTTTATTCAGATAAGATAGGTGTAGATTTTTTAGAACAAGTGACAAATAATTGTGGTCCTAATAGTTCCTTTGAGGATATTATAAAAAAAGATAGCTTTAGGGAATTTGGATGAACATACTGCCATTGTTATTATGGTAGTAAACCACTCAAACATTAGTCGGAGTGCATTAGATACCGGTATAGATGTACTGCTCATTTTATATAATAAGACGAAGTGCAAGTTTATTCTATGCAAATTTCCTTATTGTTCTAATTTATCGGGGAAACAAAATAAAAGTGTACATAGAATGAACATGCATCTTTACAATATAACGTGTCATCATAGTGATGCTATTTTATATTTCGACATGAATAATTTTATTCATAACTTTACTTTGACTCAGGATACTATGTACCTATCTCTTAAACAAAAAAACCAGTAGCTACATTGTTAGCGTATAATATATGCGACACAGTTGTAAATACTACAACGCAGTCGCCTTCAGTTTTAGTTAGTATTAGTACTAATAGTAGTGTTATAAACTAGATAGTTCGACAAATGAGGACCCCTCCTCTCTTTTCTGGCAATCAAATGAAAAATACTAAGACAAAGGGTAAGCCCCACTTAAATATTTCCCATCAAAACATGCAGGGGCTACCTGGCAAAGAACTTGTATTAGAATTATTTCTTAATAATTCAGATACCGATGTTATTTGCATTACAGAACACTGGTTAAAGGGAAATATGATGTCATTTAACATAAATAATTACAAAATTGTCAGTTGTTACAATAGAAAGACTGCTGATAGAGGTGGTTCTTTAATATTAGTAAAAAATAATATTAAGGTGAAACAACGGAAATATATTCTTGCACTTACTGTAGAAAGACAAATAGAGGTATCCTGTGTTGAGTTGGATAGCCATATTATTGTTTGTGTCTACAGACCTCCGAGAGATGAAAACGGCCATGGCAATTTTTAAATGTTCGAGAAAATTATGGAGGATGCCCTCATTAAACTTTGTAATAGCAGAAAAAAGTTAATTATTTGTGGCGATTTTAATGTAGATTTGCTTGTAGATACAACATTGAAACAACGATTAATAACTCTGTTCAAATCATTTAATTTATGTCATGTATTTCTAGAGCCGACTAGAATTACACTTACCAGCCAAACTTGCTTAGATAACGTTTTTTGTGACATTATGCATTCACAAGTAAAAATGTAATTAACTGCTTACCCTCAGATCACAGTGGTCAAACAGTTTCATTCCCAATTGCCATTAAAAATAGGACTGATCCATCATTGTATAGGCCTATTACATCCAATAGGCTAGAGACGTATATAAAAAAGTTAGATATAAATTTGCCAGTACCGGATTTTGATGAACAGAACCCAAACAAAATCTACTCAGACTTCTTCAACATTATTCAGACAGAATTCAATAAAGTTTTTAAATTAAAGAAAGTCAGTGACTACAACGGTAAATTTAAACAGCGTTTGGAATTCGTAAAAGTACAGTTATCTTATATAACCTTTGTGAACAAAAAACCTATAACTTTAATCCAAAATTTCATGACTGTGTTAAAAAATATTCCAAAACTTTCAAGTTGCTTTGTAGAACTGCAAAAACTTTACACATTAATAGAAAAATTCAAAATTCAAATAATAGAATGACAACAGTTTAGAAAATAATAAACCGCGAAACTGGCAAAGTTATCAGTCTGCGTCTAGCCGCTCAACGCGCATGGTGTGTGGTTGTTTACGCGCGAGCGCACCGCGTAATCGATCGAAAACATTAAAATTATTTTAACTGTGATGTGAAATATGACGGACAATTCTGATATAATTGTGAACGAGTTCTTGACTTTTGTTCAGAACAAAATTGACAAGCTTGACGACCTCACCTTAGTGCAAATCTGCAATTCGCATTTTAGTGATAATGAAGTCGAAACTGGGAAGTCAGTGTTGTTTACGGCGATATCTGACGGATCGAGTTCCACTACGAGACTTGTATCGAGAAAAGGTGAAGATAAGAGGAAAAAGAATATTAAAGATGTCATTCGAATGTTCAAGGAGACCGAGCCTAACCTCCATCCCGTGCTTGTAGCGAGGGATTTAAATAGACTACCTCCGGTCACCTTTGACCACATTGACGTATTTTGCTTACTAAAGGATATAACGACATTAAAAACGGAGATACAAAAACTCCGTTGTGACAGTAGCTTCAAGTCGGAGCTGCATGATTTCGAAAATCGAGTTCTAGATCAACTGAGCGAGTTGAGGACGGAGCGTACCATTGCAGTGGAATTACCGCAGCCGAGCGGATGCGCGCGCGCGCATAGCAACACGACGAGCCCGGCGACTAGCGGCGGCGATGCGAGACAAACTGGTTCTGTGCCACAGGCGGCGGCGGCAGAGCGGTCAGCTGACGACAGGACGATGACGCTATCTGTTCAGGCTTCTCGGCACCTAATGACCTCGCAGGGGCCCATCAGCTACGAGGTAGCGTAGCGATTAGATGCCAAGAAGTGAGAACGTCGGCGATTCACCGAGCTAATACTTATGGAGTCGATCTAACCTGGTCTGTGCTTCGGTCCCGTCAACTTCCTGTCTCTCTGCAAGGCCCGGGTGCACCCTAGGCTCTTCTTGGTAGACAGGTTCTTCAGCCAACCATGTATGACTGGCAGGCCAGCTTCGACGAGCACAGTGTTCCAACACAGGTTATGTTACGTGGGAAAAACCAATCGGCCACGTAAATGCGAACTTTATCTGGTTCGGGGAACCACAACACACTCAGCTATATAGACAATCCTGAGGGGAACCCGAATACATTCCAGATGGCTTGCGATTTAAATTCAATACCCCAATCAATACGCGTTACATTGCGAGGGCTTTTCGTCTGTCAGTTGTCAAAAACTGCCAGGTTGGCAGCAACGTCAAATTCAAAATGGCCGTTCCGAAACCATCGATCGAATATCGATTTGGAATCGAACAATCACCCGCCCGGACAGGCACCCACCTGTCCCGTAATCTACGGGCAGCCGAGACAACGTTGCTACCGCTCGTTTTAGAACCGAGCCTCCTACTAGAACCTCTGCAGACCGGGGGGTCCCGTCCTTGCCAGGGAACAAGTTAACAATGCGCCCCCTGCGCCAACGTAGTGGCGGTAGGTTAGCATCCTTAACCAGAACGAGGTCACCAACACTAGGGGGGCTGGTTTTGTCAGTCCACTTAAGGCGCTGTTGTAAGATATGCAGATACTCGAGCGGCCAACGCTTCCAGAAATTCTGAGTAAACTGCTGCGACATCTGATACCTTGACAACCGATACAATTTCACTCCCTCGAAGGGGTGCTCGGGCAACGCGTTAAGTGGCTGTCCTATCAAGAAATGGCCTGGGGTCAGAGCCTCCAGGTCATTTGGATCCGAGCTGAGCGGACACAACGGTCGCGAATTGAGAACGGCCTCGATCTTACAAAACAATGTCGCGAGCTCCTCAAAAGTCAGCGCGGTCTGACCTACTATACGCCCCAAGTGCGTCTTAGCTGACTTAACTACGGCCTCAAAAATCCCACCCCAGTGGGGGCAAATCGGTGGGCTGAAGTTCCACTGTATACCCCGACGGGAGAGGGCCGTTCCAATATCCACTTTATTTACATTCAAAAAGTTGACGATCTCTCGTAAGTATCGTTCCGCACCGACGTAGTTAGTGCCGTTATCAGAGCGGATCAAAGTTGGAAGTCCCTTTCGAGAAACAAACCTATCCAAACAAGCAATGAAAGCCTCTGTCGAGAGATCAGCAACGAGCTCGAGATGTACCGCCTTGGTGGATAAACAAACAAACACACATGAGCTATACCGGTCCAGCAGAAACCCGGCGTCAGGGTCCTCAGCCTTCTGGGTAACATGCACGGCCGCTCTGGGGCCATGATCCGAAGATACTACTACATGGCTTTGGGGCCAGTCCGATTCTCTCCTGGCAAGCCAGGGTGGTCCCCACCACAAATGGTGTCTAACGAGTTCAGGAGCCCGACATCCCCTGGATGCACAATCAGACGGGTTCAATTCTCCTGGTACATGTCTCCAGGTCAGTGGGACCTCAGACGACACAATCTGGGAGACACGGTTCGCAACAAAAACCTCTAAGTTATGGACCGAAGCCTTCAGCCAGCACAAAACAATCTGGCTGTCCGTCCACGCGTACACCGTATCCTCCAAAACCACTGACCCACGCAACACTGTTAGAGTGTGATTCAAAAGTTTGGTCAAAAGAGCAGCCCCGGACAGTTCAAGTTTTGGAATCGTCATCCTTGTCCGAACAGGCGCTACCTTGCTTTTTGCCAAAACCAAACGCACGTCGACCTCCCCGGTGGAGGTGACGGTTCGCAAATAGACCGCTGCCGCAAACCCTCGTTCAGAGGCATCACAAAACCCGTGAAGGGTTGCCCTGTAATCCCCAGCAGGGACCAATTTCCTCGGCAGCGATACATTATTTATATTGAGGCCCAACCATTTTGCTAAATCATTCGATACAATGCAGCCCTGAGCTCCAGAATCTAATAGGGCGCGAACGTATGTTGGGTTGCCCGCCAAATCCCAAACAAGCACAGAGGCGATCGGTAACACCACCGTCTCCGGTTGGGGGGCAACAAATTGTTGGGCCGCAAATTCCAAGCGAGGGCCCCCGGGGCCCCACTGTGCCTGTAACCGATCTGGTAGGCAGCTATACGCCAGAGGGTCCCATTGTACAAATGGCCCACGCGCCGGTTCCATTGCCACCCTACGACGCCCCCCGAAGGAAGGTGGGCGTGAATTCAACCGTGGCCGCTCCATGAGCGGGGGGGACATCACATGCGACCGACGAGGACGAGGCGACGAGCGGGGCGACAACTGAGGCGGCGTCCGAACCGCATACGCATAGCTCGAAGGTGTCCCATGCCACCCGCCCGTTACGGCCTGCTCAACATACCCAATGTCCCGCTGAGTCGGATGCTGAGTCGCAACCGAAAACTCAGGGCCCCCCATGTGATGACCCTGAGTGCGGCCCTGCACCCCTGGGTGGCTGCGTGCTTGTGGCCCCATTGCCCGCTGAGTCGGATGCTGAGTCGCAACCGAAAACTCAGGGCCCCCCATGTGATGACCCTGAGTGCGGCCCTGCACCCTAATACTGCCCTGTGCACGTGGGGACGTTGGCCCCTGAGTTGCGCTCCGAGTCGCAAACGAATTCTCAGGGCCCCATGCCGTGTCACCCTGGGTACGGCCCTGTGGACGTGGGGACGTTGGCCCCTGAGTTGCGCTCCGAGTCGCAAACAAATTCTCAGGGCCCCATGCCGTGTCACCCTGGATACGGCCCTGTGGAGGCTGTTGGCTTGACCGGTTCATGCACAACAGATTGTTGTGGGCCCCACCACAATATCCGCACATTTTTGTGCGCGTGCAGTCCCTAGCCATGTGTGGCCCGAGGCACAGGAAACACCAGCTCCGCTGCTTGGCCATCCGGCGCCGTCCCTCAACCCTAAGTTCCCCGAACTTATTGCAATTGGCCACAGCATGGCCAATCTGCCTACAACATGGGCAGGTCTCACTATGTGGGGTCAATGCACTCACAGTCCCATACGACTGCCGGTTGGTGCGGTCCTTCCTCGTCGGAGTGCCCCTACTCACAGCGCTCCCGGCAGCTCTCTGTGGCTCCGAAGGATGGGTGACCGTCAACCCCAAATTCTCTGCCCGTCGAGCCTCCTCTTCCAAGAATCCGACCAAGTCGGAGAAGGCGGGCAGGTCCTCGGCCGACCTCCCGTGAGACTGTTCGAAACGAGTCTGCACGTCAGCGGGTAGGCGGGAAAGTACAATGTACAGCAGTAGGTACGACCATTCACCAACCGGAAGTCCAAGATTCTCTAGAGCCTTGGTGACGGACAACAACGGGTTCAAAACCTCCGTCTGTATGGCCCCGACCTTGTTCACAACCGGGATACTAAACAAACGGTTCAGTTGGGCATCGGCCAACCTCCGTTTGTTATGGTAACGTCTGACCAACAATTGTCTGGCCGTTTCATAGTTACCCTCCGTAACTGTCAAATGAGCGACCAGCTCCCTAGGCTCACCCCTCAATGCTGCCACCAGCTGAGCCATCTTGACAGACTTGGTAATGTCCGATCGCATGTGCACCAAACTGTCGAACAGATTGATGAAGCTCATCCATTCACCGGACACTCCGTCAAAAGTAGGCATAGTTATGGCCGGTAACCTGGACCCTGAACCCTGAAGCGGCAGAGGTGCTTCGATGTCACCACCATGGCTGGACTCGCGCTGTCTACGTATGTCCGCAGCCTTCTGCGTGATAGCAGCTGCCATCTCCATACATTGGTCGACATCCCCTAGCAACCGTGACAGCCTGTCAGGTGCGCAACCATCAACTGATTCCGCCTGCGCGGACAATTCGAGCACCCTATTGTAACGTTCCTTAACGTCCATAGACCGCTCCAATACCACATCATGCCTATCTAAACGGTCTATCAGACCGTGTGCGGAGGAAAACCATCTGAGTTCCTTAGAAACACCCTTCTGGATTTCAGATAGCGACATGATCGGAACGATACTTACTCACAATTTGCAGTAACTCAATTTTATTGGACCCTCCAGTCTATAACCCAAACGAGGGGACCCTAAACCACAACTTAAACAATGCTGTTTTCCTTAAACAATAGGAACCGAGTTTTATATCTATATAAATTCTGTAATACAATTTAGTTTCCCTTTATCATTATAACACACACAGATAGTCAATATTAGTTCAAGTTACAAATTGCTATAAACTGAAAACAATGTAATAGCCTGCTATCAATAGATGTAACTACTTATGTTAACCAAACATTCATTAGTGTTCAGGCCTCTCGGCACCCGATGACCTCGCAGGGGCCCATAGCTACGAGGTAGCGTAGCGATCAGATGCCAAGAAGCAAGAACGTCGGCGATTCACCGAGCTAAGTAATAGATTCTATCTGACCTGGTCTGTGCTTCGTTCCCGTCAAACACCTGTCTCTCTGCAAGGCCTGGGTGCACCCTAGGCTCTTCTTGGTAGACAGGTTCTTCAGCCAACCAGGTATGGCTGGCAGGCCAGCTTCGACGCACACAGTGTTCCAAATACGAACTTTATCTGGTTCGGAGAACCACAATACACTCAGCTATAAGACAATCCTGAGGGGAGCCCGAATACAATTGCAGATGGCTTACGATTTAATTTTAATGCCCAAAATCAATACGCGTCACATTGCGGGGGCTTTTCGTCTGTCAGATGTCAAAAACTTCAAAGATGGCCGCAACGTCAAATTCAAAATGGCCGTTCCGGAACCATAGATCGAGTATCGATTTTGAATCGAACAATCACCCGCCCGGACAGGCACCCACCTGTCCCTTAATCTACGGGCAGCCGAGACAACGTTGCTACCGCTCGTTTTAGTACCGAGTCTCCTACTAGAACCTCTGCAGACCGGGGGGTCCCGTCCTTGCCAGGGAACAAGTTAACAATGCGCCCCCTGCGCCAACGTAGTGGCGGTAGGTTAGCATCCTTAACCAGAACGAGGTCACCAACACTAGAGGGGCTGGTTTTGTCAGTCCACTTAAGGCGCTGTTGCAAGATATGCAGATACTCGAGCGACCAACGCTTCCAGAAATTCTGAGTAAACTGCTGCAACATCTGATACCCTGACAACCGATACAATTTCACTCCCTCGAAGGGGTGCTCGGGCAACGCGTTAAGTGGCTGTCCTATCAAGAAATGGCCTGGGGTCAGAGCCTCCAGGTCATTTGGATCCGAGCTGAGCGGACACAACGGTCGCGAATTGAGATCGGCCTCGATCTTACAAAACAATGTCGCGAGCTCCTCAAAAGTCAGCGCGGTCTGACCTACTATACGCCCTAAGTGCGTCTTCGCTGACTTAACTACGGCCTCAAAAATCCCACCCCAGTGGGGGCAACTCGGTGGGCTGAAGGTCCACTGTATACCCCGACGGGAGACGGCCGTTCCAATATCCACTTTATTTACATTCAAAAAGTTGACTATCTCTCGTAAGTATCGTTCCGCACCGACGTAGTTAGTGCCGTTATCAGAGCGGATCAAAGTTGGAAGTCCTCTTCGAGAAACAAACCTATCTAAAAAAAAAGCAATGAAGGCCTCTGTCGAGAGATCAGCAACGAGCTCGAGTTCAGGAGCCCGACATCCCCTGGATGCACAATCAGACGGGTTCAATTCTCCTGGTACATGTCTCCAGGTCAGTGGGACCTCAGACGACACAATCTGGGAGACACGGTTCGCAACAAAAACCTCTAAGTTATGGACCGATGCCTTCAGCCAGCACAAAACAATCTGGCTGTCCGTCCACGCGTACACCGTATCCTCCAAAACCACTGACCCACGCAACACTGTTAGAGTGTGACTCAAAAGTTTGGTCAAAAGAGCAGCCCCGGACAGTTCCAGTTTGGAATCGTCATCCTTGTCCGAATAGGCGCTACCTTGCTTTTTGCCAAAACCAAACGCACGTCGACCTCCCCGGTGGAGGTGACGGTTCGCAAATAAACCGCTGCCGCAAACCCTCGTTCAGAGGCATCACAAAACCCGTGAAGGGTTGCCCTGTAATCCCCAGCAGGGACCAATTTCCTCGGCAGCGATACATTATTTATGTCCGATAGCGAGGTGAACATTTGCGTCCAATCAGTCAACAAATCACCTGAGAGGTGGGTGTCCCAGGTCAACTGAGCCGCCCATAGCCTTTGCATAAAACATTTGAGAGCAAAGGTGACTGGAGAAATCCATCCATTCGGGTCGAACGTTCTCGCAATCGTTGACAGTACTGACCGCTTCGTCCAGGCCTTCGGTGTTTCTAAAACCACCCGATAGGTAAACTCATCATGGACGGGCCGGTACTGAATTCCAAGCACTGACAACATGTTAGGGTTGTCAGGATTCTAAAAAACGTGCGGGTCTTGTTGAAACTCATCTGGGAGACCAGCCATCAACTCAGGGGAGTTGGACATCCACTTGCGTAGTTCATAGCCGCCTCGTTCCAGCAATTGAATGAGCTCGTCACGTCGGTCCAGAGCTTCCTCTACACTGGCTGCCCCTGTGCAGACGTCATCGACGTACAAATCTTGCTCCAGGATAGCGGCGGCTCTAGGATAGCTCACACGGTCACGCGACGCCAACTCCCGCAGGGTACGCATCGCCAAATACGGGCTAGACCGTAACCCATACGTGTTCGTGTTCAACTCATAGACCTTGACTGGCTCGGCCGTGGACTCACGCCAAAGTATCAACTGATACCTTCTGTCAGCCGGATGAATTACCGTTTGCCTAAACATCATCCGAATGTCTGCGACAAATACAACCTGGTGCCTCCGAAAGCTCGTGAGAATATCCGAAATATCACGACTCAACTTGGGTCCCGAATGTAGACACTGATTCAGGGACATCCCGTTCGAGGTAGGTGCTGACCCATCAAAAACAACTCGAATCTTGCCGGTAGGGGTTCGTAGGACGGCATGGTGTGGAAGGAAACAATGATCCTCAGATCTCCAGTCCACACCCGATACCGACATGTGTCCTAACGACTCATACTCCCTCATGAAATCGACGTATTTTTGTTTAAATACGGCGTCCCTTGACATCCTACGCTCCATCGACATCAATCTCGTTTCAGCCATCTTCCTAGATTCTCCTAGTGGCGGTCGATCGGCCCTGAAAGGCAGTCGAGTTACAAAACGACCAGAACGAAGGCGACCAGTACTATTCTGGTAAAACAACTCGCACTCTTCTTCGTCTGCGTCGACTCGACGAGCGGTGGGAGGTTCCTCTATCTCCCAGAACCGTTGGATAGCGTCTGACAATGCTGAGCCAATAAGTATGCCATCTGACTCGGCAGGCCTAACCATTGGCAATGCCGGACCCATGATCACGTGACCAAACTTAGTATCCACAGCAATCAACCCGTCCGGCTGAAGAACTCGCCGATCCGACAACAGAAACCTACCCAAAACGTCTGCTCCCAGTAGCAGATCGACCGGGGCTGGAGTGTCAAAATCGGGATCCGCCAACTTGAGTCCTGACGTCAGGAGTCGAACGGCCGGATTCAACTTCACCAAGGGGTGTTTGCCCATGACATGCGTCATTACTAAAGCTTGCACGGATGTTTTTGTCAAAATGTCATAACGTGGAGAGAACGTGATCACCGATTGACCAACTACATTCGTAACCGTAACATTCCCCACGCCCCGTATTGAATTATTATACCTATTTACCTTGAGGCCCAACCATTTTGCTAAATCGTTCGATACAATGCAGCCCTGAGCTCCAGAATCTAATAGGGCGCGAACGTATGTTGGGTTGCCCGCCAAATCCCAAACAAGCACAGAGGCGATCGGTAACACCACCGTCTCCGGTTGGGGGGCAACAAATTGTTGGGCCGCAAATTCCTAGCGAGGACCCCCGGGGCCCCACTGTGCCTGTAACCGATCAGGTAGGCAGCTATACGCCAGAGGGTCCCATTGTACAAATGGCCCACGCGCCGGTTCCATTGCCACCCTACGACGCCCCCCGAAGGGTTGTGGGCGTGAATTCAACCGTGGCCGCTCCATGAGCGGGGGGGACATCACATGCGACCGACGAGGACGAGGCGACGAGCGGGGCGACAACTGAGGCGGCGTCCGAGCCGCATCCGCATAGCTCGAAGGTGTCCCATGCCACCCGCCCGTTACGGCCTGCTCAACATACCCAATGTCCCGCTGAGTCGGATGCTGAGTCGCAACCGAAAACTCAGGGCCCCCCATGTGATGACCCTGAGTGCGGCCCTGCACCCCTGGGTGGCTGCGTGCTTGTGGCCCCATTGCCCGCTGAGTCGGATGCTGAGTCGCAACCGAAAACTCAGGGCCCCCCATGTGATGACCCTGAGTGCGGCCCTGCACCCTAGTACCGCCCTGTGCACGTGGGGACATTGGCCCCTGAGTTGCGCTCCGAGACGCAAACGAATTCTCAGGGCCCCATGCCGTGTCACCCTGGGTACGGCCCTGTGGTGGCTGTTGGCCGGACCGGTTCATGCACAACAAATTGTGGTGGGCCCCACCACAATATCCGCACAATTTTGTGCGCGTGCAGTCCCTAGCCATGTGTGGCCCGAGGCACAGGAAACACCAGCCCCGCTGCTTGGCCATCCGGCGCCGTCCCTCAACCCTAAGTTCCCCGAACTTATTGCAATTGGCCACAGCATGGCCAATCTGCCTACAACATGGGCAGGTCTCACTATGTGGGGTCAATGCACTCACAGTCCCATACGACTGCCGGTTGGTGCGGTCCTTCCTCGTCGGAGGGCCCCTACTCACAGCGCTCCCGGCAGCTCTCTGTGGCTCCGAAGGATGGGTGGCCGTCAACCCCAAATTCTCTGCCCGTCGAGCCTCCTCTTCCAAAAATCCGACCAAGTCGGAGAAGGCGGGCAGGTCCTCGGCCGACCTCCCGTGAGACTGTTCGAAACGAGTCTGCACGTCAGCGGGTAGGCGGGAAAGTACAATGTACAGCAATAGGTACGACCATTCACCAACCGGAAGTCCAAGATTCTCTAGGGCCTTGGTGACGGACAACAACGGGTTCAAAACCTCCGTCTGTATGGCCCCGACCTTGTTCACAACCGGGATACTAAACAAACGGTTCAGTTGGGCATCGGCCAACCTCCGTTTGTTGTGGTAACGTCTGACCAGCAATTGCCTGGCCGTTTCATAGTTACCCTCCGTAACTGTCAAATGAGCGACCAGCTCCCTGGGCTCACCCCTCAATGCTGCCACCAGCTGAGCCATCTTGACAGACTTGGTAATGTCCGATCGCATGTGCACCAAACTGTCGAACAGATTGATGAAGCTCATCCATTCACCGGACACTCCGTCAAAAGTAGGCATAGTTATAACGGGTAACCTGGTCCCCGATCCCTGATGCGGCAGAGGTGCTTCAATGTCACCACCATGGCTGGACTCGCGCTGCCTACGTATGTCCGCAGCCTTCTGCGTGAGAGCAGCTGCCATCTCCATACACTGGTCGACATCCCCTAGCAACCGTGACAGCCTGTCAGGTGCGCAACCATCAACTGCTTCCGCCTGCGCGGACAATTCGAGCACCCTGTTGTAGCGTTCCTTAACGTCCATAGACCGCTCCAATACCACATCATGCCTATCTAAACGGTCTATCAGACCTTGTGCGGAGGAAAACCATCTGAGTTCCTTAGAAACACCCTTCTGGATTTCAGATAACGACATGATCGGAACGATACTTACTCACAATTTGCAATAACTCAATTATATTGGACCCTCCAGTCTACAACCCAAACGAGGGAACCCTAATCTATAACTTAAACAATGCTGATTTCCCCAAACAATAGAAACCGAGTTTATATCTACACAAATTCTGTAAACAACAATTTAGTTTCCCTATATCATATAACACACACAGATAGTCAATATTAGTTCAAGTTATAAATTGCTATAAACTGAAAACAATGTCCAAACATTCATTAGCATTACTAGACCACTAATAGATTGACTAACTGGTAACTGGTACTTCAATCCAAATTTCAATTCACCTACAATGTACCTGTAATGTAATTACTATTCTGAGTCACATCTCAGTACAACTGGTCATTTAGGGAAAACTGTTATATCTGTCTGTCTACTACCAGCAATAGACTTATAGCTTACAACACTACCAATCTATGTGGATACAGGAACAAAACCAAGTTAGCTAATAACCGCCTATACCTACAGATTGATAGTCCCAAATCGTGGGTTCCTGGAGCCCTTGACGGCTGCAAATCTCAGGAAACCACGCTCTTGCTACCAAAATGTTCAGGCCTCTCGGCACCCGATGACCTCGCAGGGGCCCATAGCTACGAGGTAGCGTAGCGATCAGATGCCAAGAAGCAAGAACGTCGGCGATTCACCGAGCTAATACTTATGGAGTCGATCTAACCTGGTCTGTGCTTCGGTCCCGTCAACTTCCTGTCTCTCTGCAAGGCCCGGGTGCACCCTAGGCTCTTCTTGGTAGACAGGTTCTTCAGCCAACCATGTATGACTGGCAGGCCAGCTTCGACGAGCACAGTGTTCCAACACAGATTATGTTACGTGGGAAAAACCAATCGGCCACGTAAATGCGAACTTTATCTGGTTCGGGGAACCACAACACACTCAGCTATATAGACAATCCTTAGGGGAACCCGAATACATTCCAGATGGCTTGCGATTTAAATTCAATACCCCAATCAATACGCGTTACATTGCGAGGGCTTTTCGTCTGTCAGTTGTCAAAAACTGCCAGGTTGGCAGCAACGTCAAATTCAAAATGGCCGTTCCGAAACCATCGATCGAATATCGATTTGGAATCGAACACTATCACAACCGCTTACCAATAGTAAACCTACTTCTAGCCCTCAATCCACATCGAACCTTACCTACAGGGACATGTTGCTTGTAAAACAGCATCCACCAATGACCAGGCGACAAAGCGAGGCTTTTCATAGTGATATTAGGAGCATCGTCGATGTAGACGAGTTCACTTTGGTGACACATCGTAAGAAGAGGCGTAACAATAACAATAAAAACACAGTTAGGAAACAGACAAAGTCCAGAAATATGAGCGGTACCCTAGAGTGCAGTAGTAGCTGTATAGAGGCGGCAGAAAGTTATGGTGCGATTTACGTATCCCGGCTGAAAAAACATATCACTGTTGATAAGATTAAGGAGCACATTGAGAGCCGTGGTGAAAGATGTCATAGTGTTGAACTACTTAAACCTAGCCGTGAAACAACTTTCAACTCTTTCAAAGTTGTTATACCGATTTCGAAGGTAGAGAGGTTTCTAAAGAACAATTTCTGGCCTATTCATATTAAATACCGCCGCTTCTGGGAGCGTAACAAGTTGACAGTGATGTCACGTGACAACAACAACATAAAATAAAATGGATAGTACAACCGATAAGTATAATAAAAACACCTCCCTCCCCGCTATGAGAAACGTACGTATGGCCTCGTTTAATTGTAAATCTATTAAACGAGCCATAGAACATGTACGTCATATCTGCAGATCAGCTGACATCGTTGTTCTTCAGGAGACGTGGCTGCTTCAGCATGACCTAAATTTCATACATGAAATTGACGACGAGTTCGCGAAATCATCGGTGGATAGCTCGGCGGGTATATTGCGTTGACGGCCTTTCGGTGGATTAGCACTGATGTGGCGTAAATACGTATTCAAGAATGTCTCCATAGTGAACTGTGCCAGTGACAGGTTGGCGGCAATTCGAATTGAATTCGGGGGCCGTCAACTTATCGTATTCTCTGTATACATGCCGTGTGATGACATAGGCAATCTGTCCGAGTTTACGGACATACTAGCCAGCATGAGTGTAATAATCGAAGAGAGTGACGTCCAGACATTTTATATGTTGGGGGATTATAACGCGCATCCGAATGCTCTATTCGGAAAGGAGTTAATTGATTTTTGTACGGATCAATCATGGTCATGTGCGGACATCGACATACTGGGTGTGGACTCTGGGACGTACAAGTATATGTAAATATCTACAGTAATAAAGTACTTTTGAGTTTGAGTTTGAGTTACACGTATGTAAGTGAAGCCCACGGAACGTGTAGATGGTTGGACCACTGTGTGACGACCAAGGCAGCTCGTGACACTGTCCTGAGTGTTTACGTGAACTACGACGTACTTTGGTCAGACCATTTCCCTATTTTCGTAACATGCGACTTGAAATATATTGTTGATAAAAATTGTTTAAATGAATGTGATAATAATGATGCTTACAAAGTCAAGTGGGGCCATAGAGATTTAGATCAAATAGAGTTTTATAACAAAATATGTTCGGGTCAGTTATTATTATTACTGCCAGATCCTAGTCAAGTATTATTAAACTGTGATAAAAATGAACATGTTACTAAGTATATAGATAAGTTATACACTGATACAATTAATGTGATGCAAAACGCAGCGATATCCAGTCATAGTTCAAACAGTAGCTCTTCTGGTGCACGCAAGATAAAAATCGACAGATCGCTGGCTGGAACTACCATGTCAAGGAGTTGCATGGACGAGCTCGACTATATTTCCGCTACTGGCAAGCTTGTGGTAAACCCAGCGTGGGTGATGATTACGATGCTATGGTAGAAAGTCGCAAAGCCTTTAAAAATAAATTGAAGTGGTGTCAGAATAATCAGGACAAGATCAAAATGAATATTCTGGCACTACATCAAAAATCTAAGAACTTTTCTGGATTCTGGAAAGCCACTAAAAAACTTAACCATAAGCCGAGTTTGCCAGTTAGTGTGAATGGTGCACATGACACTAAGTTCATAGCAGATATTTTTATGAACCACTTCAGGGTGAAAACACTCGAGATTGCGGAGGGAGTGCTAGACACCAAACCTGACGTCACTAATAAGACCTCCATGACGCCTCAGCGTCAGATAAAGTTCTCCCCCAAAGATGTCTTCCTGGTTGTCAAAAACATGACTCGTGGCAAGTCACCCGGTCATCACGGTCTGAGCGTGGAGCACATACACTATGCTGGTGATTCGATCTTCAGTATTCTGTATTCGCTGTTCAACATGTGCCTACAACATAGCTACCTACCAGAGGTCTGATGAAGACTGTTGTAGTCCCAATTGTAAAAAACAAAACTGGCGATCTGTCGAATCTGGGCAATTACAGACCCATATCGCTTGGTACAATAACGGGCAAGGTATTTTAAAGGCTTTAGCAGCCCGAAATGATTAGAAATGTTAGAATCAGTGACGCCCAGTTTGGTTTTCGTCCTGGGCTTTCAACGGATTCCGCGATATTATGTCTGAAAAACACCATAAACTACTACAAACACAGAGACACGTCAGTATACGCGTGTTTCATGGATCTAAGTAAAGCTTTCGATTTAGTGAACTGTGGTATACTTTGGGACAAGATGACGAAGGCTCAGGTAATAAATTAAAGAAATATGTTAAATTGAATAATTATATAAAAAAAACACAAAAACTAGCTAATAGAAATAAAATATTTTGTAAAAATGTAAATTGTAGCAAGGAACGTGTCGAATTAATTAACGAAATCGATTATTGTAGATTATGTTTGGAAAAAACTACAGAAAAGTACGAATGTGACACACGGCGACTCCAGTCAGATATGCATATTTTAAACTCATCATTACAAAGTATTACACGTAAATATGAGTCAGCACAATACGAAATTAAGGAACATGTGTCGGCTATGAATAGTTTGTTGGAGACGTGTAAGTATAATTATGACACTTTCATATCTTTGACCGACAATCACATCTGTGATTGTAAACAAGCTCCATCGGACTGTTCCGTGCCGACCGTATGTCCCGCCGAGCAGCCGGCCGAACAGCTGATACTGACCCAGGCGCCGCCGTCAGTCGACTTGAGTACTAATAGTGTTATCAATAACGCCTCCTTCTCTCGGACAAAGGATAAGTATATAATGTACAGCGATGAACTTGGAAAAAATATGGGTTTACAACTTAGTCAGCGCGTGGGCCAGGCAATATTAAATAACTGTATGCCTGGCGCCACATATTCACAAATATTAAACAAAGTGTTGTCATCGCAGTTTTTAGAACCAACCACCCTAATTATTTTAATTGGTAGAAGGTAAAATGTATCTAAAAAACTAATTACTAAATACTTTTCCAAATTAAATTCTTTACAAAATGTAGATAGAATAATCTTGTTTGCGTTTCCCTTCAGCCAATCTTTGTCACAACATGAAAATCATATAAGACATGATTATAATACATTTATACACACATTGACATGTCGTCATACTGAAAAATTTCATTTCATAGACACCAATATTTGTATTGGAAAATATTTTTATTTGACTAAGGATAGGTATTACCTATCTAGGTTTTATACAAAACAGATAGCACAGTCACTATCTTATTTTATTTTGAACTCAGTCAAGTTTTTGACTAATGAAACGCCTGCTTCTATTGAGCAGTGTATTAATAATGACATGTACTCCTTGGAATCTGTTCCAAGCTCTTTAAATTAACCCATAGGACAACAGAGAGTAACTCTGGCAGTAATATTAATATTTGTATAAATATACCTTCATCTTGCCCATTAAATCAAGTTACTAGTAATGAAAAATGTAAAAGTAAGAATATTTTAAACGTGGTTCATCAAAATATACAGGGCATGTTAAGTAAAGAACTGGAAATTGAGTTATTCATGAACTGTAATAATATTGATATTTTATGTATAACAGAGCACTTTTTAAAGAGTTATCAGTTCATGTTCAACGTTAATAACCACCACGTTGCTAGTTCGTTCAACAGAAAAACAGCTGATCGCTGTGGCTCCTTAATACTTGTAAATAATAGTTTTAAATATAAGGAACGAGTTGACATAGTGAGCCTGTCTGTTGAGCGTACCATGGAAATAGCCTTTATTGAACTTGAACAACTTATTGTAATGAGCGTATACAGACCACCAGATTCATCCTTTGATTTATTCGAAAAGAAAATGGATAAAGTGTTGATTAAAATCAGCGATAAAAACAAATTTTTTATAATTTGTGGTGATTTTAATGTTAATCTGTTAGAGGATAATAATATTTGTACTAGATTAATATCTTTATTTTTATGTCACAACATGAACTATCTGTTTTTAAAGCCTACTAGAATTACTGCAACATCTGCTACCTGCATTGACAATATATTTACTAACATTACGCCCATTTTCAAATCGGTCATCAATAAATTAACCTCTGATCACTCTGGTCAGATAGTTATATTCAATATTAAAATAAAAAAGGACCAAAAAGAGGATATTACATGTGTGCCCGTTAGTGACACTCGGCTTGAACACTACAGGAATAATATTTTAGATAAACTATGGGAAATACCATACAGTGACGATCCAAATTTGTTGTACAACTCAGTATTTAACCTTGTCAAAAATGAATATGATACGGTATTTAAATCAAAATCTATAGAAGTTAATAACAAAGCTTTGTGTAGTGATTGGGCGACAGTTGGAATTCATAGGAGCAGACGAAGATTATATGAACTCTATGAAGAGAAATCATATAACAAAAATACGGCCTTTCTAGATTATGTTCGTAGTTATTCAAAAATGTTTAAATGCGTTTGTGCCGTAGCTAAATCTAATTTCATTAAAAACAAAATTTAATCTAGTAGCAATGTAATGAAAACGACTTGGCAAATTATAAACAGAGAGACTGGAAAGGCCAAAGCTACACATAATAACTTCAAGCTTAAGATAGATAATCAATTGCTAAGTACAGACCTAGAAGTAGCAAAAGCTTTCGAAAATTTCTTTACGGACATTCCAGTTTCAACAACCAAGTCTTTAAATTCATCTCCCGCTGCTGCTGAATCTATACTTAAACAAAACTTTGAGGAATGTAAAACAGATTTTAAATTTAGGCACGTAAATAATGAAGACATTGTAAAAGCGTTTAAATCCCTGGAAATGAAAAAGACAGCTGACGCCCATGGTCTATCAGTAAAAATTATTAGTTCCATTGTAGATTGTATTGCACCTCACCTTTGTTGTATATTTAATCAATGTATAGATAATGGTGTGTTTCCTGACTTGATGAAACTAAGTAAAGTTATACCTTTATTCAAAGCTGGTAGTACATCAGACCCCACCAATTTTAGACCCATATCGATACTACCAACGCTTAGCAAAATATTTGAAAAACTCATACTTAATCAATTGCAAAGTCATTTTTATCTCAATAATTTAATTCATATTGCTCAGTTTGGTTTCACAAAGGGTCGTTCAACAGCCGATGCTGGTGTTGAACTAATCGACAATATTTTTGATGCCTGGGAAGACGCAATGGATGCAATAGGTGTCTTCTGCGATCTATCCAAGGCTTTTGATTGCGTCCATCATGACACTCTTGTCAGGAAGTTACGCCATTATGGTGTAAAAGATCAGGCACTTGGCCTTCTGGAGTCATATCTAACAGATAGGGTTCAGATGGTCGATGTTAATGGGAAAAGATCACCTGGGTTTTCAATAAGTATGGGCGTACCGCAAGGTTCAATTCTTGGTCCTTTCTTATTTTTAGTATATATTAATGATTTACCTTACCTTGTTAAAGCAAAACATGGGTTAGTATTGTTTGCCGATGATACTTCTTTGATATTTAAAGTTAAAAGACAGCAATCAAATTATGACGAGGTAAACAATGCTATCTCTAGTATAGTGAACTGGTTTACTGTTAACAATTTATTACTTAATGAAAAGAAAACTAAATGTATTAAATTCGTGTTACCCAATGTGAACCCGGTAACTACAGACATATTTATAAAAGGACAGAGATTGGACCTTGTGCAGTCGACTGTCTTTTTGGGCATTACTTTAGACGCCAAACTACAATGGGATCCTCATATAAATAAATTGTCGAACAGACTGAGTTCGGCAGCGTTCGCAGTTAAAAAAATTAGAGCCTTACGCTAGACTAGTCTACTTTAGTTACTTTCATAGTCTAATGACCTATGGTATTTTATTGTGGGGTCACGCTGCGAATGCTAATAGTATATTTATTCTGCAGAAACGGGCTGTTCGTGCAATTTATAGATTAGGGCCTAGAGTGTCACTGAGGGAAAAGTTTAAAGAAATCAATATTCTGACATTTGTGTCTCAATATATCTATGACAATCTTGTGTATGTAAAAAGAAATATAACTAATTTTCAGAAGTACAGTGATATACACAATTTTAATACTAGAAATAAAGACAAGTTGGTTGCTTATGTAAGCCGACTACATAAAATTAGTAATTCTTTTAAAGGCAATAAGGTCCCTACTGATATTAAAAACTTACCTTTAGACAAGTTTAAAATAATAATAAAACAGAAATTGTATAAAAAAGGTTACTATAGGATATCTGATTACTTAGAGGACGGATGTCCATGGGAATAGATTGTTTGAGTAACAGGCTGTTTCGATATATAATTAGCATTCATTTTGTAATTTGACAATATTTTATTTAAAAAAGGAAACGCAAAAGATGCGACGACTGTGGAGTTTCTTCGGTGAGCTCTTCTCCACAGATTCCGCCATTGTGTTAGTGAACTCACCCAAAAAAATGTAATGACGGATCTAAGTGATGTAACAACATCCTATGGAAATAAATGATTTTTGATTTTGATTTTGATTTTGTACCGAATGATATCGTGGATCTGTTGAGGTTCTGGTACGGGAACCAGACTAACAATGTAAGATGGGGCGACACAGAATCTAGTAGTTACAGGCTAAATTGTGGTGTGCGTCAAGGTGGATTGACCTATCCGGATCTCTTCAACCTGTATGTTAATGACTTGATCGAGGAGCTGAGGAGCGCCGATGTCGGATGCTGGTTCAATAATATATGTTTTAACAACCTAAGTTACGCTGATGACATGGTGCTCCTCTGCCCCTCGATCAAGGGACTAAGAAAACTACTTGCAATCTGTGAAACGTTCGCTGAAAAGAATGGCATGAAGTATAACGTCCAAAAAACAGAAATGTTAGTTTTTAAATCAGGAAGGGGTCCGGAGATGGTTCCTCCAGTATATTTGTATGGCTCACCAGTTCGGGTTGTGAGGCAGTTCAGGTACCTTGGACATATCTTGGATGAGAACCTGAGTGATGACGCGGACATCGAGAGGGAGCGCAGGGCCATGGCGGTTAGGGCGAACATGCTCGCGCGCCGTTTTGGTAAGTGCTCTGAGGATGTTAAAATTGTCCCATTTAGAGCATACTGCCTATTCTTTTACACTTGCCAACTCTGGACCAACTACACCAGGAGGACTTATAACATCATCAGAGTACAATATAATAACGCCTTCCGCATATTATTGCGTTTGCCACGGTACTGTAGTGCGTCGGGCATGTTCGCCGGCGCCAATGTCCCTGACTACTTCGCGGTCATCAGGTCCCGGGTGGCCTCATTCTGGGAAAGGGTAAAAACCTCGCAAAACGAGCTCGTCTATATACTCCTTGAGAACCCATATGAGAGCGGGATAATCCGATACTGGCTGCGCGTGCACCAAGAGAGAAATAAAAAGTAATGTAGGTATATGTATCACTTATGTTTTAGATTTATTTTGGATTTAGGTATTGTATTATTGTATTTTAAATTGTCTTTTAAAATTTATTGTATATTTTTTATGGGTTTTATATTGCCTGAAATAAACAATTTATTATGATAATTATTATAACAAGGGACAAGGATTTCTGCCTAAAGATAGGTGATGATGTTGTTAAATCCAGCGCTGATGATGCTCGAGCTTTTGAAACATTCTTCACAAATGTACCCTTACTCACAACAGACCGTCTAAATTCATCTCCATATGAAGCAGAGACTTTATTAAAAAATAACACTAGCGTCAGTATTGTATATTTAAAATTTCATCCTGTATATCCCCAGGACATTGTCATTAAAAAATACGGAAGACCTGTGGGGTATATCAGTCAAAGTCATTGGTTTAGTAATTCTAGTTATAGCCCCACACTAAGCTTATATATTCAATAAATGTGTTGATGATGGGGATTTCCCAGACCTCATGAAACACAGTAAACTGATACCTCTGTTCAAGTCGGGAAATAAGGGTGATCCTTCAAATTTCAGACCAATATCTGTTCTTCCAACACTAAGTAAAATATTTGAAAAGATTATACTCAATCAAATGCTCTCACACTTCAACCGTACAAAACAACTCCACGCCAAACAATACGGTTTCACTAGGGGTAAATCGACTACGGATGCAGGTATTACCCTTACATCTCATATTTATTCTGCATAGGAGGCCGCACAGGATGCTATCGGAGTTTTTTGCGACCTGTCGAAGGCGTTTGATTATGTTGATCATAATACGCTTATAATTATATTAAATCATTACGTAGTAAGAAATAAAGCGTTGGATCTACTAAGATCATACCTAAGCAATATAATTCAAAAGGCAGAAGTAAACGGCGTTAAATCTGATGGATCGGGTGTAAAAATTGGCGTTCAACAAGGGTCCATATTAGGCCCTTTCTTATTCCTGGTATATATTAACGATCTGCCTTTCATGGTGGAGAAATTAACTGACATAGTGTTGTTTGCTGATGATACTTCGATGGTCTTCAAAGTTGAAAGACAAAAAGGAGATTTTGGTGATGTTAATGGTGTATTGTCTTTAACCTTGAATCGGTTCACAGTTAATAATTTATTGTTAAACGCTGGTAAAACCAAGTGTATCAAATTCTCACTTCCAAATGTCAGGCAAGTTGAGACCAGTTTAGTGTTAGACAACAGCACGTTAGAATTAGTAAATGATGCGAAGTTTCTTGGAATAACCATTGATAGCAAATTGCAGTGGGGACCCCACATAGTTAATTAAGTTCTGCGGCTTACGCTGTTAGGAACATCAGACAAAGCACGGATGTGGCTACATCTAGGCTAGTATATTTTAGTTACTTTCATAGTGATGACACTATGAAAGTAACTAAACATGGGATACCATAGGACATGAGTCCTATGGTATCTTGTTGTGGGGGAAAGCAGAAAATATTTAAACTATTTTTATTTTACAGAGAAGAGCTATTCGAGCAACTCATAATTTAAAACGAACAGACTCCTTGAGATAGCTTTTTAAAGAAATTGACTAACTAACTGTAGCTAGTCAATTTATTTTCGAAAATATAATGTAGGTATGCAAGAAGCTTACAACATTTACCAAACTTAGCGATAGCTGCAATGTTAACCTAAGAAATAATCACAGACTGTGTGCGCCCCGATTTAGACTCGGAACGGTTATCAATTCTTTCAAGGGTCAGTGCATTCTCTACCATAATAAGATACCTCTGGAGATTTTGAAATTGCCATTTGAGCAATTTAAAAAGCATGTTAAAGCGACTTTGTCGAAAAAGGGATATTACAATGTTCGAGATTACTTAAATGACAGGACTGTATGGGGTTAATCTAGTTCAATACAGACCTCGCTGTTAATAATTCTGTAATTATTTATTATTGCCTGCTTATTAAATAAAAAAAAAAACATAATTGTATTAGTTAAGCACACACAACCTATTTTTAAAAGAGATCTAAAAATCAATCTGTGGGAGTTTCTACGCCCTCCTTCTCCCACAGTGGTCCAATGTAGAGAAGGGGCAAAATGTGACGTTTGCTAAGTATATGTAAATATCTACAGTAATAAAGTACTTTGACTTTGACTTTGACTTTGACTTCTACATGTATGATAAAATCTTCCATCTTTTGTTCAATTCCCATTTGATATTGTGTTTTCATTTTCTAGTTTCTGAACATGTTTTTTCGATAATTTTTCCGTTCAGTGTCAGAATTTTCCAGTACTTTTCTCGCTATTTCTCTTGATTGAGAATGGATCTTCGGATTTTACCTTTTTATATACGTAGACAGAAGAGGCAGCCGATGCAATTTAAAAACACAGGTTCAAGTTCAAGCTTCAATGTGAGCAAAATCGAATTCGATAAACAGAGTGACAAAGGTGACTTTGCGGGTGTGCGGGACTTCACTTCCTCAGCGATTTCCTCTTTTCTTTTCTGGCCTTTTCCATCTTGACTTGGACTATACTTATATTTCAGTATCAAACAAGTACATTCATCGATAAGTTTACTATGTCGCCCGTTTAAGAACCTTCAATAATAGTAAGTTTCCCCTAATTGGATATAGAGGTTGTAACAGAAAGGTTAAGTCATATGTATGGGGGTTGTTGATAAACTTTTATTACGAAACGGATTTGAGCGCAGCAACTTTATTGCTCTCTTCTTCATATATTTTGGACCGGGAGGTCAGCTGTTTGGATAAGGAAGGAAGTGACAAAATCGGATTTACAGTGAAACCTTCTTTAATATGACTAGACCTTTCTGTAACAGCCCTGTACAGGGAAGTTTCCTACTTTTGGCGTCTTCTCTTAGGGTTACTGGAGGAGGGAAGAAAACTTCGAATATCCCTCGGTATTTCTATTCGACAAACATGTCCGATTAAATTAGTGCTCATTCTTCACACTGGGCAAAGACTCATGCAAATAAAGAAAATGCAGCACAGTCCTCAGAAACTTATGTATGAAACATCTACTATAAATCTTGGGAACATAACTTTATTCTGTCAGAAAAAGTTCCAGTGGATAGTTGGTACTCCGAAATAAAAAGATACACGTACTGTAGAGACCAAAATTATGGTACGTCATATCTTGAAAACGAGGTAGAACGATAGCAAATAAATGGGCGTGGGTGCGGCAAAATCTAAAGATAGTAAAGTTTTCGTTATAGCCAACCTACCCACCGCGAAATTTTGTCGGCAGACATTACGAGAATAAAAAATTGTAATGCTTGTTGTAAAGACTGTGTAAACTTTATATTAGGTACGCTATTTTTTAGGGTTCTGTATCTGAAGGGTGGTAAGCGGGACCCTACTACTAAGCATCATCCGTCCGTCAGTCCGTTATTCAGCGGGTAGAAGTAGTAGTAGAAGATAGTTGAAATTTTCACAGAATGAGCAAATCTGTTGCTGATACAGCGAAAAATAATGAACGCAATTGGTTTGACTTCAAGGCTGGAACCTTTATGGACTAGCATCGAAATGCAGTTAGGACAACTTTTGTTGTTTTTAAATTATTACTTTTTGTCCTTAAGTGTTCTTGTACGATGATACGGAACCCTTCTTTGTATGATGTTCGACCCGCCCTTGCCCGATTTTATTAAAAAAATCTAATAGGTCACTTTATCACATAGCAACCCTGGTATTTTAAATCTCAAGAGTCAGTTACCTGAAATATAAAACCAGTCAAGTGCTTCCGCAAAAATCGCATTTTTTTTGTGGAGAAAGTATAAAAGTACTATTTTCAAATTGTTTCCTTTACTTGTGCTATAAGTCTTTTCTTCTTGCCGAATTTCATGATCCTAGGTCAAAGGGAAATATTTATAGAGTTTGATTCCCCAGTGAATATCAAGAAATTCAGCAAAATTGTGACACGGGGCGGTATCTTTGCCTCTGACCTATTTGTTTGATTTTTTCACAACTTATGAGAACCACATAATTGAGCAATGGATATTAATTTCTATTTGATCCTTATACGCGTTCCTGAAGAAAAGGGTCTTGACAGATGGACGAACACAAGAAGTGATCCTACGAGGATTCCTTTTTTTCCTTTTGAGGTACCAACATAATTTAGGTACTTATGTTGAGACTACACAGGTGGTTAACAAAAATGTTAAGCGTTCAGCCATTATTAGCAAGTCTAACCCTTTTTGCATGACTTTCGGTGGACGTTTCGGATAAGCACACGTTTCAAGTTACAACGCCCTTGATCAATCCAGCACAAAAATATCGGAATCGCGAAAAGGCCAAGAGTTAAAGACATCTTGAGTTTGCCCTTCAATTGGCAACTGGTGTAGTGGCCTCTTCGACGATGTAGATAAGTCACGGCTGACCGACTGGAGTGCGTCTAAGAGGCTCATTTCGTCTCTATTTAATATGAATGAGTAAATTTTATCTCATCATTAAACATGTATTTATTTCTTAATTGTGAACGTTAATCGATAACAATTAGCAGAGTTCGCTCTCCTGGGACCGCTTAGTTCCACTGTCGAAATCTCCAGGACTCCTTTTTCCTGATTTCTTCTCCATTTATGGTTGAGATGAGTTTTTGTCTCGACAAATATACCTTTATTTCTGGATTTGTTGTGAACGTAAGTAGATAACAATCATGTGATTTCTCTAGTGCGGGTCAGAAGGGTCGACTTAGGTAAGGTTAGGAGTAAGTGTTCTTTGTAGTTTGTCCCTTTCACATCTTACTTTACATACAAAATCTCTTGTGTTACCTGTGTAAAGGTATTTTATTACCCAGGTTAATTTTGAATTAAACCCAAATTTGTCGTCATTATAAATGTTTCGGATAAATTCTTATAACAAATAGCAAACAAAAATAAATAAGTAAATTAAAAGAAAATCCAATCACGAAAGAAAACAAATAAAACATTATTCCATTACACGGCTTGCTTTCAATGTCTAGTTTCAGCAATAGCAATTTATTACAAAATTTTAATAGAAGAACATATTGCACTGCTAGATTTACTCAAAACAATGTGATCTGAAAAAAACCTGAAGTAACAAAACTTACGTTGCGTTTTTATAATGATCATGGCAGTCAATTCCATAATTCTGTTTTTTCTATTTTATTTGGTGAGTTCGTAAAAAACATAAATCAGAGGCAAACGCGGATAATATATCATACAATAACCATAGCATTAGGAATCTGGCGTATCCTTACTAATATACCAGCTCAGCTGTTTAAAGAACAGTCGGACCATAAGAAATAAGCGAAAGCCTCAAAAGGGCCATCACTATCGCTATTTCTTAATTATCGGCGGTCTAACAGCCAAGGTTAATTTCACGTGTTTTTATAATTTTCACTGTATTTGGACAAGGTCAGGTCTTCCGAGAACCTGAAAATTTTAGTGTTGCTTTTTGTTCTTTAGTGCTCCCACTATGACGGTGACCTAGGGGGGCCGTGCAGGGCTGTGGGATATAACTTTTTCTTGCAGTCGTAAGCAATTTTTCTCCCCCTAATCGCTCAGTCAGAATTTATGTTTAGAAATATATATGTTTTTGTCCTCGGTTAACGTTTTAGAATTAACTTTATGTTTTTCAGCTAACAATACAAAGGATAGAAGCACGACGGTTAGATTATAGAGATCTTCTACAACTTCTTGCTGTAAGTAGCTTTAATAGAAACATACTTCCATACAGATATAGTGGAGTCCTAAAAGAAGACACTATTGTATTGTATTAGAAAATAAGCTTAAAAATCGTCAATCGGAGGAAATAATTCCGATAGTTTTGAAATTTGGTATCCTAGATGTGTTGTGATAAAATATGAGGGGAGGTCCAAAATTATGCGGAACGAATGGAAAGGAGTGGGAATCATGAGAAATCAATTAGTTCTCATTAATGAATGAACATAAAAAGTATTGCAACTACGAAGGACATTGAGTTTCGAGCTATCATAAAGTTCCTCACCAAGCAAGGAAAAATACCACTAATCATCACGGAAGAGATTTCTAGAGTTTACGGAGAAGTTCGTCCTGGAAAAAACATGATTTTTAAATGGATTGGTTATTTTATACAAAAAAAAGAGTCAAATGAAGACGATGCTTACTCTGGACGTCTTTTGGAGTATTATTCAACATCGAATATTGTCGAAAAAGTGGAATAATTGGATGCCCGACAGAACAGTAAACAGATTTTGGCATTTTTTGGAGTATCAGATACCACCATTTTTAGAAACATTCATCTTGGCATGACAAATATCAGTGCAAGGTGGGTGCCAAGAATACTCACGCCGCTTCAAAGTCAAGCACGAGTAAACGCTTCCACGTATTTTTAAACGTTTGTGGTGCGAAACCTGATCAAATTTTAGAACGAATTGTTACTGGCGGTGAAACAAGGGTTTATCACTTTGAACATTAATCCAAATAGAAGTCCATGAAGTGGCATACAAAGGAAACAACATCCCCCAAGATATTCAAGCTATCAGAATCGGCTGGAACGATCATGGATACTGTTTTCTGGAATACCGAAGAAATTTCGCTGATTAACTACAAAAATAAGGCTGTCAATATAACCGATCAATACTTCAGTCGATTATTGGTGCTGCTAAAACGGCTTCGAAGCCTTAGTTCACCTACCCTATATTCTAGTTCCTATTATTTCTTATACGTTTATTGCAGATGAAAATTCACATAAAAATATTATAGAAAATATGTCTGCAAGGGCAAGCTTATGTCTAATGAGAGATTTCTTCCAGCAAACCTAAGATGAAAAAGATAAATTTAATATCAGTGATAGGTGGCCCGTTGTGTGGAAATACAAGTAAATAATTTAAATAAGTGTTTTACTAAACTATTAATTATACTATATAAAATACATAGTATAAATAAACAATACTACATATTTGATCCCTTAGCTTATGAAAGAGAAAGATATGACTCCTTTAGACAGTTCTTGAAGATAAAGACAGATGGACTGTCTGATGGCGCAGTTAAGCGCGTTTCACAGATATATTGCCCTCATTCGGAACCCATGTTCGTGAGCGATGGTATTTATTATATCATTACTCTGATTCTTGCTGTATTCATTCACCATATCTGGCACATGGCAGAGGGGGCCCATATCCAGAAATGGATGCCCCGTAAAGAATAGGACTTGTAATCATAATACTTATAATATACTATAGTAAAATAAGATTATATACAGGTATTGAGCTAACTTAAGTTCAGATATTTTTACATGCAAATTATTACTTCAACTATACGTAAGGGAATTAAGGCTATTTTTATTTTATTTTATTTATTCTTTCACATGCTCACAATGCAGGATCTTCGCAAGATAGGTCTGCTTAAGCCACATGTAAGCTTAGCCCACGAGCGACGAGGCAGACCAGTTTAAGCAGTGGCCGTGACTACATGATCATCATCACTTTCAGAGGCGGTATGACTTATATGACGAAGACGATTCGATACTGGGGGTGCCACAGAAACCCGAACACTTGCCTGAAGCTGAACCTATTCTGCCTGGACACACGCTTCTAAGGCCTGCAGCGGGTATGCTCAGATCTGCTGTCAAATTTCCTCAAAAAGAATCCTCGTTGGTGTATGGAAATCTAGCCAATGTAGGGATCAAGTAAGTAATTAATAAATAAATATAGCTGAGGGGCATAGGCCTTTACCCGGATACGAGTAAGGTAGAGCCATACGCAACCACGGTGGCTCAATGCGGGTTGATGGAGGGGTGTCGGGCTATTGGCCAACCCGACTGTCAGAAGTTATCAAGCTGCCCTATAAGGGCCTCTTGCACAGTTTTTAGACTAATACCACCGAATAGCGATAGTAGCCGGACCTACAGCTTAAAATTTTATCCGAAATACGAAAGCGCCCGAGACAAAGGCCACGCAGAAACTGACACCCATCCACTACCTGTCTCGGCCAGATGTTGCTACCCGCACAATCGTTTGCGATGTGTGAATACCGGTAAGCCACGGACGCTTCACAAGTAAATAATGGTTTAAAACAGTAGGTACTTTTTAAGAGCTATTTCTAAATCCAGTCAGGAAACCACCATTATTCCCGCTCCGATTCATTCAATCCCATATTGTTTACCATACACATTTCCACATTGTTCAGTTTCTTAAAAGTGTTCAAAAAGATGTAAAGTCACCCATTAATTATTCAAAAATACCAACTTATTTGGCTAATCAGCACTTACCGGCCGGTGGTGTCTGGAGATTGTAGGTGTTGCAATATTGCTTCTATTAGGGAGCACGGCTACTTCGATGGCAGTTGGCCGGAGTAAGTATGATTAGGAGTAATTTGTCCAGGGGTCAAAGGTGCGGTTGTGTTAAACCGCCTATTTATTGAACTCCAGTTTTCGCCACCAAGCTTTCAATTTGTCGTAAAGAGAACGCAGCTAGACTGAATGTCAATAGTACATTGTTGTAGAGTCTGGAAAGTATTATAGATAAACATAAACATAAACATAAACATAAACATAAACATTTACATACAGGCACATACATTGCTTCTGGCCCCACACTAGGATACCCTGTGTCGTGGTAACCAGAAACAGCGACGTCACACACATATAAACATCCAAGACCTGGGGATTGTTTTTTTTTTTTTTTCCTTTTTCATTACCCCCAGCCGGGGATCGAACCCGGGACCTCTCGCATGGTAGGCAGAGCCACAACCGCTGCGCCACAGAGGCCGTAGCCGTAGAGCCGTAGATGAACGAGTAAGTTTGAGATACCTCCATCTACTGCACTATTGGCCAAGACATTACATAGTACTTTTCACGACCACTGCGAGGGAATAAATTCAATCATACAGTTTTTTTTAGACAAATTAGATATGGATCTCCGCCTGGTGGTGTCCGCCATCTTCCGCAATTGATAGCACACGTCAAGAACGATTTTACCAACGCCTCGACATTTTTACCGACAAGAAGCGGCTTGACATGTGCGGCATGAAGCATCATCTGTTTATATCTGACAGAACCATAAATAACATAACATCATTTTTTTTTTCATGAAATGTTTTTGTTACCTTGGTTAACTATTCATTGTTTTGCGGCGTCATTATTACCAACCAGAAAGGAGGATATTTTATATTTTAGGTTTAGTAAGAAAGGGCGTTGCCTGGACCGGCCTACCTAAATACTAAATTGGTGTGCAGTCAGGCCGTTTTTATGTACTTTGATCAGTGTTTTACTAAAATAGGGTTCAACGCACGTATTGAATAAGTGGCCTTTGGTGTGCGCTCGTAAAAGAGCTATTCTTACAAAATTAACAACATTCGTTACACTGTTGTATGTGGGAGTGTCCATTTCTTACAAGTCTGTCACTACTATTACTGTAATGTTACCACCTTAATCCCTAATGGAAAATATTTCTACTATATACACTTTAACTTGGGGTTTTTAGGGTTCATACTTCGAAAGGTTAAAACCGAACCCTTATAGGAGGTCCGTCGGTCACAGGAACTAAAAGAGAGAGAGAGAGAGTCTTGAAATCTTCTGCAAAAATACTTATCCTAACAACCGTAACATAATTCAAGTCTAATATGAAAAAAAAAATGCCCACAAAAAGTGGAGGGGATAAAATGACAAAACGAAATAAATAACACCATAACAAGTCTTGTAGGGTATCGTTGGAAATAACCCCTTATCAACTTTAGAAATTATATTTAATTTATTTAGTTTTTTATAAATTCAGAAGTTATGATCAAAAATGTGCAAATTATGACCATTAACGAGCTTTTTCATAAGCTTTATTTAGTTTCATCTGTGCAGGGCTTTGTGCGTCTGTTTGTCTGTAATTAAAATCAATAATGTACATGGAGTATGAACTTTGTAGCCAATAATTATGTAACCATAGGCCATTTTGAAAAGTTTGCGAAAACTGAATCAACAAAAAACATATAAATAATTATCGGCTTACAATATTTCACGAGAATCGGTTAAGAAATGCGACCTGTAGAAGGGAACAGCTGGAAATCTGGACATACGAAAGCATTTTTACGCAAGCTGAAACGGAGACACTCGTTCGCTTAGGTCTTTCTTTCTTCTTTCTTCTTTATTGGTCCCTCAATGCTGAGGATCGTAACCGGCATGCTCTTCTCCATTGCTGACGGTTCTGCATAGTATGGTGCTGTGTAGAGTACCCCCGGTCGCCTCTCTAATCTGGTTGGACCATCTAGTTGGAGCACGTTCTCTGGAGCGTTTGCCTTCCACTTGGCCCATTACGATGAGCTTCTCCAGTTGGTGCCTAGGTGAGCGCACAATGCGCACATAGGTGAGCAAACTAAATAACACCGAGTTGCAAATGGATGTAGTTACCGCACAAGAGTGAAAACAAATATTCAGGTTTAGTTATAGCGGCAATATTGATTTATTTTTACAAGCGTTTATCAAAATAATCTATTTAGTTATATCTGGTTACAGTTACATGCATGCATGCTCTCTTCTTGAAGATATGGTCACCTTTGAGTGTCAGATTTCGTATTACCTACGAGTTTGTAGATTATTAACTGTGCTCAATAAATAATGTTGTCACCATTTTTCCAACACTTAAATAGGATGGTAGAATAATTTAGGAAATATTAAACTGCACATCAAAAATACGGATTTGCATAGCAAATATCAGGGCAAAATACTACGGTAGCTCCTCTTTATCCTTCGTATTAGGTTGAACATGTAAGAACAACACAACTACTTCAAACATAAAAAGTGTTTTTGTTGTTCCTTTTTTGCTGTGAAAACCAGTATTTTTGATGTGCGATTAAATATTAGCTGAATAATTTCACCACTGCTTTTTACTACAGAAATCGTTATGGTGAGTATAACATGAATACGGGATTCAGACGGTCTAACACTGACAAGTTTCTGGCAAATTGGTTGGTAAGTCTATTTTTGTTACGTCTCATTATGTAGATTCCTTGTGGAATGTTAGTAGCTAAGAAACGATGGCAGCTTGAATAAGAAGATTTCTGACAGTTGAGTTAAAAAAATACTTCCAAATAGCTCGCTAGAGGGCGTGAGAGAGTTTCAACCCTGTGGTCCGAAATGTTATAGGGCGGCGAGAAATGAAAAATAAAAATCATTATTTATACATGAAAAATACTTAGAACAAGAGCAGCATAAGTCCCCACATCAAGTTTCCCTGTGTCATGGGAACTAGGCTCTACTAGAATAACACATTGAACAGTGAACCATATCTTAGGCTATTAAGGTATAAATTACTGTGTAGGGGATCTTTTAATTTTTTAACTTAATTTTATTCCAATCTGCTGATAAAATAATTTTAGTTGTGACACTTCTCTAATTGGTCTCACTGTTGATTTTAAGGTAAAGTAATGCTTAAATAATAGTTATATATTAATAAATTAAATCTTAAATCTTCCAGAACACGATAATGAAAGCGGCTGAGAGAGTGGACAGAGACGAGCTACACAAAAAGTGAGAACATAATATATAGTTTTATCTGAAATAACTTTACCATATATCTGAATGAAACTTAAAATCTACACTCGCGAGCAATAAACTGGAATCACTTTTACACGTTCCATGACATCAAAACAAAGTGACTTATCTTTGGCTATGATATTTAAAGACGTTAAAAGCTAACAAAATTTCCTTTCAAATAATATCCACAATCCACAATTCATGGAAGTTGTAGGGATTTGTTTTGTGTGATTGCAGTTTAATGCAATTCAAGTTTAAACCAGTTTACTATTTAAAGGTTAACACGTCATATAGTAAGCAGTATGCTACAGTTTACTATCTGTCGATAGTTGACCAACTAACGAGAGAAAAAAACGTTAGTTTATCAACTAACGGTTTTGACAATCTTCCGGTGACATATACATGACTATACGTTACCTAATTAAACACTCTCACTTGCGCTCGGGGCTCATATAGGGCGGCGCACAGAATGATAAAATGCCTCAAAAAGGACATCATATATTTATTCTAAAATCTGACCGTGTTACCACAAAAAATATAAAACAGCTTTTAACCTCAAAACAAACGTCAACTCCCATACATTTTTGTTTTAAAACAGTAGTTTTATTTTTTGTGGTAAGGCCCTGAAAGTCTAGACCAATAGAAAAGCAAGAGTAAGACTCTCAGGTCTTAATTGTTTCTTGTCTTTGAGTTCTAACTTTTAGTTCTTAATTAATGTTATGATATGATTACAATAACAGTACGACTTTATTTAGGTATTTGATTTTCTAAAATACGTTTTCAAAGAGGAATATTTATTAGTAATGCGAACTATTGAATATAATTAATGTTTACTAACTTAATATCCAATTATTATATGAATAGCGCTTGCAAAACTTCAAAAGGCAGAAACACAACTTTGGCCATCGAATTTTGCACAAGCTTATTATTTTTGATACATTTTGAGAATAACTTATTTACGTCGGGCTTGGGTTTTTTCTCCTAAATCTTCCTTTACTGAATAAATATAGAAGAAGAGCCTTACTTCTTTCGTACCAATATAAGTTGAGGGCAGAGATCAGGACTACAGATAGTATCTAGAGATAAACCACGATAACATGGCGCGCCTACTACTCCATAGGTATGCAGTCTCGCTCACTCGCGCCGTAATCGCCAGCTGTCTCGCGGCGCGCTATGTTATCAAAGTTTTTCTCTACTATTAATATTATTACTTACTATTCGGTTACTCTGTGGTAAAGGCAATAATAAGCATCAACCTTTCTGATTAGAAATTCTAACCCGGCAGGAGATTTCTTGAAAGCAATGATGAATTTAATTAAGGTTAAGGGGAGATCAGAATATTCTTTTGTGCAGCAATAAATTGTAAAATACTATAATACCTGGTTACCTCCATGGAGTAGCCGCCCGCGCCAATAACCTTGTAAACCACATTTTGCTGTCTAAAATCAAATCTATTGACTTTTTACCGAAAGTAATTGGTTTAGGCTTACACCTCATTTGTTTGAATCTGTCAAGCGGTTTGGTAATATGTTTTTTACATGTTCAAACCCCATACCTCCGCCGTTTTGAAAAAAATCCAATAACTGACTGAACAAAAAACCATATAATTATCGAACTTACTCACAGAATTACACGAGAATCGGTTGAGAAATGCGACTGAATCGTAATCCGGATAGACGGACATACGATTTTTGCCTAAGCTGAAAAGGAGACGCTTCGCTCGCTTTGCTCGCTCGGTCGATTACAAAAATTTCTACAGGTCAATAGAAAACAAAATTGTACAAAAGCGGGCAAAACCCTAACATGAAAATTCTACTAATGATCTTATCGCTAACTCCGATTTTTTGTTGTGTGCGATCTTTTCAGGAGTACAGATATGTTGGTAAGCAACAGAATAAGCATTGTTTTTTTTTCATATCACTCTTAATTTCATTTCATTTAATCCATTTGTTACAAGTTATTTTGGTGAAAATTATTTGTCATTAATCGAAATGTTCGTAGCAGTAAACTAATACAATTATTCCTGCAGATATTTGGTATTCGTAAACCAGAATATTCACAAGTACCGTAAGTTAGAATTTATATTTAAGTATATCCTAAAATAATACCGCATAGGCACAAAATAGGAGCACAATGTTATTGAAGTACGAGTTATTCATATGATTATCATAATTAATTAAACATTGAGCTTATTTGCAGATATGTTGACAAAAAAACATTACAATTATCAGCATCAGCTGAGGTAAGTGCATGCATAAGCAATACAGCTTAGACCATTTTCCTAATCTGCTATTGATACGATTCCATTACTGAAATCTTATGTTTCAGGAAAAATCGAACTTAGGAGCCGAAACATTGGACATGTAATTATAATTTTTTGACAAGTGCCTATACTATTCTAGCTAATACCATGCTAAACTACTATATTTGACAGCTAAGAACAAAATAATAAAATAAATAATTTTATATTACAGAGATTTCGTAAGTAGAAACGGAAATTATACAAATAAAAACTGAAGCACATTCTCGTAAAGTAAATCTTGCGCGATTTGCATCTCTAAAACTACATAAACTATTATAAAAATAGTAATAATTTTTTATTTCAGGAAAAAATTCCATTATATAAATACCTGAAAACTAGACGTAAAAAAAACTAATAATATTCCATAGTACAACTTGTTGGCTCAAATGTATATCAATATTTATCCCATCCGGAAGAAAGCACGAAACTTGGCATACATGTAGTTTCTATTATTGAAAGAGGAACACGTTAAATCATATTTTGCTCTCCTTCCCCCCTCGTTGTGTCCACAATCGCAATCTTATTGGAAACGGCTGAAGCTAGGAATTACACACAAAATAATGTTTGGATGCATGTTGTAATGGTACTACTCGGGCAAACTACTACAATTGGTACCATCAATGGTACTGGCTAAGGGTACAGTAGTCCGGAACGCCAGTGGTACCATTATCCATAATACAAGCAAAACATTCGTACTCACTCAGTCTTCAATTTTCATATGACTTCGTAACCAAACAATAAAACAAAACGAATAGAAAATAAGCGGCACCATCGAAATAAAAAGGCAAAAAAACAGGTCTCTTATATAAGAGACCTGAAAAGGGGGGTCTCTATATAGAGACCCCCTTTTTTATTGCCTCTACTTTTTTTTCGTTGTAGCAGCCACAAAACTCAAAAACTCATAACACAAATCATTTGTTGCAAGTAGACAAAATAATGCACTTTTACAATTCAAACACTTACTTAAGTCTCATATACATGGAAAAAAAAACACAAACTAAACTAACGAGTACATAACTGATTATGGTTTGAGTTTGAAAAAAAGAAATTTCTCCTTCAAGTGGTGATTCATGGCTGAATCTCACTCAGGAAAAATAAACCAAGCACCAAGAAACACTACGGGGATGTCATTTTTAAATTTTTAATCAAATTTATATTTTTATTACACAATGTACGATATAACAATTATCTAATCGAATGACAATATTATAACATCGTATCCATAAGTGCCAATAAGATGTCTCAAAATAACAATCTCACAAAATAAATAAATAAGAACAAAGACAAGCTGTATTAACATAACTTATGAGAAACCAGACTTGACCATAGTCCCCCCAAGCAGCACCCGTTCACGAGTATTACTTGTGCACCAGTCATCACCCCCCTCGCCATATTTGAGGGAGGGGAACAACCCGCTACCCAGAGCCGCAACAGGAATACACAATCTGATACAACCCGTTGACGGGCAGATAGACAGATGGACGAACAGCGGAGTCTCAGTAATAGGGTCCCGTTTGGCACTCTTTAAGCACGGCACCCTAGAAAGAAATTTTTACGCATAAAACAGCCACATGTATTTTCTGATACGGGGTGGCAGATGCACAACTCTTTGTCAATAGCCTTTGATGAATTTTATCTTTGGTTATCGCTCTTGCCACATTCTTCATGACATTTGAGTAGTGGACCGCGTAAGAAAGGTATGCCAATCAAACTAGTTAACACGTTGCGGGACACAATTTGATTTCCAAAATTTGCATTATGACACTTCAGAAATCAATACATTTCATCTTAACGCCTAGCGGAGTGGTGTCACACATTAGAATGTATCAACTTCGCTTGTGACTCTTACATCCATAGGCGGAACCGGCTGCAGGCGGTGTGTCACATATCAAAGGATTGTATTAGTGCAATGTGACAGTTACGGCCACAAGCGGTACCGCCTATGGGCGGACCGTCACTTTGGGCATATTTATACAATTATGTTGTGACACTCTCGCCTATAGGCGGGACCGCCTATAGGCGGGCTGGCACAACTAGCATTTTTATTAGTGACTATTGTGACACTCACGTTGACAGGCGGAGCCGCCCGTAGACGGAGTGTCACATCAGACCAATACAATGTCTGGACATGTTGCCAGTCCAGCCACAGGCGGAGCCGCCTGTTGGCGGGTTGACATATTTAACATTTCTATAACCATAAGTTACAGATGTCACGCCTACAGGCGGACTGCCAAAGAAGGGGATCTATAGGTTTACTTATGAATATTCATGGCCATTGGCGGTTAATTAAATGATGCATCCAAATCAAATTTAAACTTAAATCAAATATATATCACGTAATAAATCACTAATCAGTCAATGAAAATCATTCTCAGCATGCCTAAACGAAAATAACAAAAAATATCATCTTATCAAAAACAAGCTAAAAATACTTGAGACCTCTGGAAACAAAAATAAACTATCATCATAACTCAGTGAGACGTCAATGAAATATCTAAGTAATATTCAAAATAATCAATGACAAGATATGGCTTGTACGCACGTACATAGAAATGTCTTCTTAGTCACCATTAATTCCATATCACCGTACAATCTAATCAAATACAAACATAATATAATTGTAGACTTCTGGAAAACAAAATAATATACTCATCTCTCTATTTTTTATAAACTTGACATATTTTAATGAGATCAGTTAGCCTTCTAGCGGTTCCGTTTGATAAACCTCTAATATCTATAACACTATCTGAAAAACTACGTATCAAATAAAAAATCAATAATTCTAGCAAAGTTATTGTTAGGTTTATAGCTCCCTACTTATTAGTAGTTAAGTTAATGTGCCATTATTCAAAGCAAGTTGGAAACAATTTTGGAGAATCTTGACACCCTTTGCATCTGTAGCTAGTTTCGCGACGTTGTTGATGATTTTTACAAACTCTGCATTTCAAAAAACCAATTTGTTTTGTTGAGTTTTCTTTTGCTGCAATTCGTACTGGCCAGTGACCAAGGCTTTTAGCATAAGCTTCTGACACTGCTTCTGCTGTTTAAGATGCAGTTGGTGCATATATATTTTTGCTCTGGTTGGTTTGGTTTGTCACAAGATCTTTTCCGACTATGTTTCGTTCAAGCTTTGTTAGACTCCTTATCAACTGATCCCTAAACTCAACAAACTGGTATTTACTGTTGTGTTTTACGTACTTTTTGCATAAATATAAGGCATTCCACGCTACTATGTCCAGCATATGAAAAAGCACTTTTTTGTACCATCGGATTGTCTACGTGGCGATGAGACGAGTAACTAATAATTTTATCATTTGATAAATTGATTATAGCGTGCTACTTCTTTGGGCTTCTTGCATTGTTGTCCACGTCTGTTAGTTACTTCGATCATTTCTGGATTATCCATCGTTGTCAGCATCAATACATGTCCATCCAGTTGCTGACATACACCTTGTTTTTCCTGAGCCAACAATGTTCGCCTTTTTTCACCTTTTTCTTGGTCAAAATAGAAGGGTTTCCCTTTCGATTGCTTCTTAGGGTTCCCGCATGTATGAGTTTTAAAGTACAACAGCTTTTCTGAGAGCGAAACAGAATTATAAAAATATTTCTTCCTCACTGCTGCTCAAAATAACACTATGGTCTGGTTCGTAATTACCATCTGATCCGAACTCACCATCTTCATCACTGTACGGATCATGGAAAATTTGTTCTATGTCAGGCTCCGTGTCAGTACTAAAGAGGGTTGGCCGCTTACCGGGTTTCATTTTTCTTGATGACATCTGAAAAACATATACATTTGGGAATGATTCTTTACAACAGCAGATTAAAGTGATGAAACCAGAGTGGAGAAATACAATTATTTATAAACAAACAAATAAAGCGTCAAGTATTTTACAATACGGGATGGCAGAGGCTCAAGTGTGCCTACGTGTTGCCAGTTATTCAATGCATACTCCACTTTGTAGCACCGGTTAATTTTACCACCCACTTACTTGTAAGAATGAATCGATCGTAATCGAATCGTAATATAACCACAAAAGCACATGTACGAAACAAAGTCACACACAATACAACATAGTCAATGAATAAAAATTGTAATTTACCGTATAGAATTCGCTAAATCTTGAAGAAACCCGGACTACACGCGCACTCACAGCGACTCGCTCAATGACACTGCGCAACATGCTGCAACTTGCTCGCGGCATTAGTTTACACAGCTACGCACACGTCCAAAGGCGTACTGTCATAGTAGGCAACTGGTCAATGTGTGTGTATGAAGGACTTCCTAAAATTGTTCGTTGAAGCTTTTGTTGTGACACCACAAAATCATGAATTAGTGTGATATGACACAATAAAATGCTCCTCCTTTACATACTACGTAAATTGTCCGTCTGCAGACGGGTTGGAAGTTTTGATCACTTAAAATTGAACGTCACCAGGCGTGGTGCCCTATCACGAACTCTCAAATTACCGCCCTTCGACGTGTTGCCCCGCAACGTGTTAAAGGTGCATGTGTCTTAACTAGGAAATGTCATCATGGGCCAATTTCATAGAAATATTAGTCTTATTAAAATACACACATCAACACTGTCTAGGGATATTTTGTATATCTTAAATTTTTTGATTAACTATAAATATTTTGTTCAGAGAAGTATATATGGAATTAAACCTCAGTTAATGCCCAACTTAATTATATAAATAAAAAACATTTTAGATCTTCAAATATATTTTTTTAAATAAAATAACAAAGAGACTAAAAATGGTGCTAAGTCTACGAATGAAATTAATGAATAAAATGGATAATTTTATTTAAAAAACAACTTAAAGTGAGACATTTTAACTCTTAATAATCAGTGTTGCCACCCCTCACGTTAATAAGAGTTTGGCATCGGTTATTCATACTGTGAATTAAGGTTTCGATGTCTTGCTGTGGTATGCGTTCCCAGGTTCGTTGCAGGTGCAAGAAAAGTTGCTCTTCTGTGGCCAGATTTGGAGGGAGGGGTTGGAGGAGGGATGTTCGATGGGATTCATATCGGGCGACTGCGCAGGCCATCTCATTACCGTGACGTCGTGGTCTTGAAGTGCGGCTGATACCAGCCACGCAGTGTGTGGACGAGCATTATCATGCATGAGTACGAATTGCTGGCCGATTTGCACCCTATGCGGAATAATAACAGGTTCCACCACCTCATCACGGTATTTCTGAGCATTCATGTTGCCTCTTACAAAAACGAGGTCGGTTCGCGCGCCTATACGAATTCCTGCCCATACCATGATTGTTCCTGCTTGGTACGAATGAACCTCTTGTGGATGCTGGAGCCGGCTTTCCCTGCCTGGAACTCTCCAAATTCGTGTTCTTCGCGAATCTGCATGAAATCCAAACCGAGACTCATCCGTAAAGAGCACTGTCGACCACTGTTCATTATCCCATAACACGTGTTCTTGGGCCCACAATAGTCACCTTCCGCGATTGCCTCGTCGCAAAGCAGGAACACAAATTGCCCTGTGAGAATGAAGATTAGCTTCATGTAGCCTTCTTCTGACAGTTTGGTCGCTAACCAACAGCTGATGCTCCTGTTGGAGCCTCTGTACCATTTCCATGGCCGTCAGAGTAGGTTCTCTCCTGGCGGTATTTTGGAGAAAACGGTCCTCTCTAGGGATGGTCACCCGAATTCTGCCAGCATGCCGTTCCGCCACTTCCCCAGTATCACGATAACGTGACCAGAGCCTTGATATCACATTCTGGCTGGTGCCTAGAGTCTCCGCAACAACGTTTTGGATAGCGCCAGCTTCCAAACCGCTCTTATCATCTCGTGTCTCGTCAGATGTTGACGTTGCATGGCACCAACAAGATGACACAAACAGGAAAAATCACCAAAACAATTGATAGAGTTAGTTAAATAATGTTTTTCTAAATAAATCTCAACACAAAACTAGCACTGTAAACTGAATCAAATGCGTGTTCCCGCGCTTTCTTTTGTTTTCATAAGTTTTTGTTTTTTTTTTCAATGTCAGTTTGAAAATGGAACAAGGAGGTTTAATTCCACATATAAACTTTTTCCTAATTCTGAGTAGTTTTTCTGAAAAACTAAGAAATGCAAACAAAAATCTAATATCCCTAGACAGTGTTAATGTGTGTAGCTTTTAACCATATAAAATAATAGTAGCCATTAACTTAATATGGTTAATATATTATATTAAGACTAATAATTCTACGAAATAGGCGCCATACCCTGAGCTATTAGAGTGAGTGATCAACTTTGCGGCATGACTGTAATAATAATAATAATAATACCTTGGACACTATTTACACACATTGATCTAGTCCCAAACTAGGATTCCCCGTATCTTGGGTACTAGACAACGATTCACGTACTTATAGATAAATATTATACTTAGATAGATAAAACCATGACTAGGGTACAAACTTCCGTTCTCATCAAACAAATATTTGCCCCCACCGGGACTCGAACCCGGGACCCTTGGCTTCGTAGGCAGGGTCACTGCCGACTCGGCCATTCAGGTCGTCACTATGGTAATGAATGATGGCGTCACCCGGTAGATTGTCAAAAAGACCTTAGGTTTTCTTAGGATGCTATTCCTCCAATCGATCGACGTCAATCGATGGCAGAATGGAATAGTCGACGTTGATCGACAGTTTCTATTTCACCAATCGATCGATGTCGTCGATCGATGGCGACGATGTCACCCGGTAAATTATCGTAAAGGACTTAGGTTTTCTTAGGGTGCTATTCCACCAATCGATCGAATTTGTTCGATGGCATAATGGAATAGTCGATGTCGATCGATGCCGTCGCTCGACGCCGTCGATCGATGCCGTCGAACGATGCCATCGATCGATGGCAGAATGGAATGTCAACGTCGATTTTTCTTTAAGAGATTTTCAATATCACTGTAACTCATTCGAAAAGCATCCAAAAAACCGCTAGAAAAATGTCGTGTGAATGAAATGATCGCTCTCTGGCTCTAAAAAACGGTCGCATCCTTCTGGGTTTGCGTCTTCTTGTTGATACGATTAAGGTCGTACAGGCCAATAACAAGAACGCGACGTCTTAAGAATACATTTCTGGAGATACGGACTGATAGAAATGCACGCGTGGTTCAGCCGACGTTGTATTTACCAGTAACCATAGATCAGCCAAACCTATCGCACCAGTTGATCGTCGTCGATCGTCGGTAGAATTGATCAGTCGACGTCGATCGACAGTTTATAATACATCAATCGATCGACGTCGATATTCCAATATACACTATGATCTGTGTGCCATTTTTCTCTGTAGAAGTTTATGGCTAAATGTCGCCTTTCCGTAACACATTTATCTCACTGTTCAGCACTTAATGATCATAGATTGATGATACGTAAAAGTTTGTTAATGTGTTTTTTATCGTGAAAACCGTTGATTTTCGTACCCCACTCAATTGAATTAGAAGATTTTATTTTCTGGCCATTCACCATATTGGTTTTAACATGACGATAACTATTGACATGTGAAAAAACAATAGTAGATTGTTAACCGAGGGCTGAAAGGCACCCATTCCTGACGAGATGTTTTGGCGCTCGAACGAAGTGAGAGCGCCAATAGTTCGAGGCAGAAATGGGTGCTATCACCCGAGTAAAACACTCTACTTTTCATTACGAATACGAGGAAAGTAAACAGTTAAAATCAAAATTATTTTATTAAAAAACAAAGTCACTTGAAATCAAAATTATTTTATTAAAAAACAAACATAATTCAAGTTTAAAAATACTACTCATAAAAAAAGTAATTTCGGTGCCCCCGTTGATGTCTTTTACTTTGAGCATAACATTAAAAAAATACTTCCGTTTTATGGCTGTATAGGTTACTACCATTGCGTTGTTCAATATAAACTACGATTCATATATATTTTTTTTAATACTTTTCTGCTTTAGAGCAGGCATGTACCACTTTCAGCACGGTGCCTGGATGAACAATGACCCCCTTTCAGAGTATGAGTAATGAAAAAGTATTTTAGATAACAGATTTAGTGACACTCGTATCTTCGGGAAACTTTTTTAGCGAACAAAAATAAGCAAATTAGGTTTATGCGTTCACGAATGCCAGCTGACACTCATGATCAACAAGCTTGTATAAAGAAACCACTGTTTTAATACTTACTCACAAAATAATCTTCTTAATGAAGGTAACAAATTTTTTTGTGACATTTTTAACACTTTTCGAAATGACTGAAATATTTTTTTTCGTCTTCAACCCCCATATCTCCTCCGTTTTTAAAAACATCCAAAAACGGAATGGTCGAAACTGAAACGCGACCTGTAGAGGAGAACAGCCGGACAGATGTACGAAAGCATTTTTGCCCGACCCGAAGCGGAGACGCTTGGTCGCGCTTCGCACTCGCTTGGTCAATTAGCCCAGTCTAGACTAAGTCCTTCCACATGTGACTCACAATGCTTGCAATCCAGGAAGGCTGTCATTCCCACCAGTAGGCCCGCCAGCGCCGGCTCAGCAGCCTCTTGTCAGCGTGCGAGGGGCTGAGCGTTGGCGTGCGTGAGAACTAGAGTCACTAATATAGTTCTGCATACAGGCTTACCTGTCACTGCTATTTAAGCACCGGTTAAGCCAAGCGGGTAGGGATCCTGCCTACAAAGCTGTCGGTCCTGTGTTCGAATCCCGGTATGAATATTTGTTACTTAGTCTTGGATGTTTTCTATGTATTTAGATAATATTTATTTCTATTAAATATATCGTCGTCTGGTACCCATAACACAAGACTTATTGAGCTTAGTATGGGCCTAGTTCGATTTGTGTAAGATTGTCCTCTATTATTATTTAAATTATCTTTTCCATCTTAGGTTTGCTGCAATAAATATGCTATAAGAAGACAAGCTTGCCTTTGTAAATGTATTTTTAACCGAAATCACAAAAGGAGGTTTTAATTCGTCGGGATCTATGTTTTTATGTATGGTCATCGATTTCTCCAAGACGGATGGACCTATTTAGAAAATTGATTTTTAGTTTGAAAGGGTGTACCTTCCGATTGATCCCTTTTTCACCAAGTCAGGATCTGATGATGGGACCTGGGGAAATCGAGGGAACTCTTCAAACATTATAGGCAGACCTATATTCGTAATATTCATAGTAAATTGTGTATTTACTTTGGAAAGCATCAATTTGTGAAACGGGACATCAGATGAAGACCACAGAGGGCCATAGGAGCTGCTGGACTCGTATTCGATTAAAGGTAGCCTACAGGTTGCGATATGGTAACTCTATTATGGATGTAGTATGTGCTCATCATAATGCCTAATGGTAAAACGGAAGTGATGGTGCCGTAGGTTTCAGGAGAGCTTCTTAACTACACATATATATCAACGTTGGTTAGGATCTGATGATGGGATTATGGAGAAATAAGGTAACTCTTTAATGTAGGCACGTATGGGTATGATTTGTATCAAATCGGCGGTATTCAAGTCGATTTTTAATCCCCGACGGCAAAGATGGGTGTTATAAGTTTGAAGTGTCTATCTCTCTGTTTGTTTGTATGTGCGTCTGTGTGTATGTCTGTCTGTGGCACTCTAGAGCTCAAACGGGTGGACTGATTTTAATGCCGTTTTTTGTAAATGATAGTATACTTCCCTGCAATGGTTCTCAGCTATTATTTATAAAAATCGGTTCAGTAGTTCGAAACTTATCGGCTTAACAAGGACATTAGGACACATGCCAACCAAATTTTAGACTTCTTAACCCCATACGACGAAAAATATGAGTTTTGTTATAGGTTTGAGGGGTCTATCTGTGTGTGTGTGTGTGTGTGTGTGTGAGGGTGTGTGTGTATGAGGGTGTGTCTGTTGGTGTGTATGTTGGTGTGTCTATCTGTAGCACCCTAGCGCTCTTACGGGTCGACGGATATTTGTGATATGGTACAAGTCAGCGACGATGAAATAGAAGGTTGTTGTAAGTCTGAAGTTCACGTGATGTGTCTCTATCTGTGTGTCTATGTGGCACCTTAGCGCTCAAGCGCTCAAATGGGTGGAATCGGATATTGGTGATGCGGTACAAGTCAGAGACGACGAAAAAGAGGGGTTTATGGCATAGGCGCTCAAACGGGTGGACAGATTTTGGTGATGCTGAACACAATTCAGAAATAATGTATTACTGAGACACAGATTGACTTCCACATTTTTAACCCCCAACGACCAGGTAAGGTGTTATTAAAGTTTGAAGCCTCTGTAGGTCGCTGTATATCTGTCCGTGGTACCCTAGCGGTCAATTAGATGGTAGTATTTTGATACGGTTTTCCCTGTGAAAAATCTTAGATATGTTTTATTAAAATCAGGTCAGTAGTTCGAAATTTCTCCGCTTAATACGGAGCAGCGGTCTAACGTGGACTGATTTTAATGCAATTTTTATAGTTGGTAGAATTTCACTACGATGGTTCGTCGATATATTTTATTAAAATCAGTTCAGAGGTTCAAAAGTTATCAACCTAAATAGGAAACAAGTGAACCAAATTTAAGCCGTCAGGTTCCATTACTGTATCAGGGGTGTTTTGATTTTTTTATTTATAGTTATTTCAAAAGTTTTACTTTTTGTTAAATTATCCTATAATGTGAATTTTCATGTGCAATAAATATTTACAAAATATATACGAATTCGCGTCATCATCAACGGGCCAGTTAACTTTAAGGAACTGTAGTAGCTGTTTGATTCGATATTGGCGTTACCTCCCCCGCTCTCCCCCGCCAAACTTGATAATTTGAACCAAAATGGCGGTGAACCGCCCAGTTTACTATGGTTAGGCGTTGCAAAATGATATTTTCTTTTAAATTGATTTATTTAATGACAAATTAAAAATAATAGCGTTAGATGCCTGAACACCACCTAAACCACTTTGGTTGGTTTTAATGTGGTATAATCCATAGAAGAACCATTGAGTGTTTCTTGAGTAACTGCGCAATACTGCGCATAGGTCAACACGGCATGCTGAATAACACCACCCCTGCTTACAGAGAAGAAAAAACTTCTTCACGAGTAACGAGAGTGGCAACAAGGGAAAGAGTGACAGCTCCGAAAACTCTGGCAACGACGAAAGGAACCCTGGCAATCCCTTCACGGTCAAAAAGGACAGATACAAACAGAACTGGCCCTGGAACTTTTTTGTGAGTAAAATCATAGCCTAGAACTAATAAGACGAATAGCGCTGAGATGTGGCGGTTAATTAATCAAACGCACAAAGTTAGCAAGCAAAGAGTTTCGTTCATCTGAGGTCCAACGCCATCAGAAAAACCTGATGAATGAAAATGATGCAGCGTGGATTTGCCGCCAAAGCTCGATGTGATACCTTCTTATATGGGATGGCAGAGGCACTGTTTCACCCACATGCTGTTCTCTAATTAATTGTATGGACGTTGTAAAGGTGATAGAAAACATCGAAGGAAACCATCAAATGACCATTGCTGTGGCGATAAGATAGATTGATATTAAAAATGGAATATTGAATATCTGGCTGTGCCACCCCGTCTATGGAAAAAGTAGTGATCCCACGTTCGTTTTTGTTTGTATTCTCTATGCTCGTGAGTATAAATGAGCCATTAGGGATTGAACTGGTTATAATAATACTTGGTATTCATGACAGATGGATGGTGACCATATGAACATAAATCCCAATGCGCCTAAGTTTGACAAAGGAAGGAACGGCGCGGACTTATTCTTTGCACGGAAATGGTGGTATTTTAATCAGGTATTAAACTAATAAAACATTAGTGGTTATAAAGGTTTATGCGAGGTTATTTTTGGACCACTAGTCAAATTTTTTCACTTATTGCAGAGTACAATCAATTTATGAAATAAAAAACGATATCTTTTTAAGGTTCCATAGCTCAAAAGGAGGAACCTTTATTGGATCACTCGCGTGTCCGTCCGTCCGTCTATTATAGATACTTTTCTAAGAAGCTATAAGAGAAAGAGTCTTGAAATATGTACTTTTCCAACCGCATCATAATTCAAGTAAAATTAAAAAAATATTGCCTACAAAAAGTGGAGGGGATAAAATCACAAAATGAAAAAAACACCCTAATAAGTCATGTAGGATATGTTTGAAAAAGGTTCTATAAAAAAATATTCAAAAATATTTTATTTTAATTTGTGTTTTGATAACTTCAGAACTTATGATGAAAAAAGTGCATTTTTATTTTATTTCTTTCCTTAAAAAATATTTTCTTTCGGCTTAGGTTCCAAAAATAACACTGTATATATGAGTTCCAAGGTCTAGTGAGTTTCACGTTTACTTTTCATACAGGACACGCAGGTTCAAGACCGGTGCTTACCATGTAACAATAATAAACCTATTTAATTTGTCTTCAGTACATTATCAGACGTTCTGTGTTTCGGATGACACGTTAAGCTAAGGTCCCGGCTATAATCGCTACTTGGTATACCTCGCGCCAGGAATTAAGAGCGCTGGGCGACGTTGGCGGGTCTACTGCGGATTCAGGGCCACCGCAAATAACTCGTGGCGCGAGGCATAGTAGTAGGCGTATACAACACCTCCATCAACCCATACTGAGCCAGCGTGATGGCGTATGGCTCAAACTTACTCGTAACCAGGTAAACGCCTGTGCCCCTCGATGGGGAGATTAATGGGCTACTTTTAAAGGTTTATATACAGAGTCCATAAGCTACAATGCGGGCTTACTGTAGTTCTATTCTGTATTTCTGACTTATCCTATTTTATTTTTTGATACGTATTGTCAAATGCCCATCTATAAAGTGCTATTCCTGTAAAAATAGACACTTGCCAAATCCCAAAAAATATGTTTTTATGAACCCTTCCTTCACTTTAAAAAAGCGGGAATTTTACGAAAAACTTACACAATATTTTTCACCTAAAACTTTGAAATTTCTTGGGATCTAAAAGGACTATTGATATTGTTATTGCGTCATACAATAGGCATACAAAATATATTTAAATAATATATTTGAAATAAAGAAAAAAAAAACGGTGTTTTTTGAAAAATAAACAAAAAAACATACAATGATCGCAGTGTTGTGCCGCAGTGATTGAGGTAACTGAGAGACTGAGGTGAAGCATAGACATTGTAATAATAGGCGGGATGTTTGTCTAGAATCACGGAGGGTGTATGTTTATGGATCCCGCAGACCAGATACTTTCTATCTGCCTATAGTTTAGTTGGGCTCAGTATGCCGTATGCAAGTGCACACATTAAAATGATTCGGTATCGGCCGAAATGACATTGGCAACCCAACCAGATCATTTTAACGGCGGATCTAGAGAAAAATAAAAAAAAACTGTGGTCTGCGGGGTCTCCTATAGAACAACCACGATGAAGTCGATGGGATCTCACTGAAATAGTTCGAACAGGACCTTGAAGATTGACGCTCCAGCGATTAGGCGTATGCCCAACAGTAGGTTGAGCCTGATGTTAATGATGATGATGATGATGAAGGAATTTCCTTAATAACACACTGACGGGTTTTTCCTGGCTCTGCCCATCCAACCACGTCTTTAACTCCATACTGATAACGTTCTCGAAGCTAGAAACGGTTCAGCAGCAGTCATTGTTTATGACTGGGGTCTCTCTCCAAATCTCAGTCCTTTGCTCCGTGCCCCTTTTCACTATTCACCAGGTCAGAATGCAACCTTCCGTGGTTTATACCATACAGATTACTTTCACGACGCCAGCAAGGGTTAATAACTCTAATTTTCTTAATTCTATAGCAGCAGTCACTGTTTTGTCTGCTTTGTCCCCCTCCTCCTAGCTATTTTCGTTCACCACGCCAGAAAGGGTTACCGGCTCAAATTTGTCTATTTGTCTGGCAGCAGTTGTTGTTTTTGTTTCAATTGGTTGATTCTTCCCAACATGCCGCTTAAGTTCACCACGCCAGATTTAAAAGTTCCAGTAGCTTCAACGTACAAACACACCGGTTCTACTGTTTTATTACATGTTTTGATGATTGATCACAGATGAGATTTTATCTTTTCCAATGCAAGGGCTTTACATGACAGCTCGTGTGAAAAACTTGGGCTGTGATTCGTCAAACCTCAATTTAAAGTAAGCGAAAATTTTTGAAAACAAAAATTTTTAAGGTATTTTGATGGAATTTTCTACATGTCAGAGGTAGAGAATAGAGCTACTGAGAAACATGACTCTGTATCTGTCAAGTAATTTATGGGCGTGGCGTGGAATGACATGAAATTACGTGCCCCTTCTGTAGTATGTTTCTATCAAGTCACTCAGCGCGCTAGGCTGTAGGACGTCTCGGTCACTCTGGTATGAGAAGCAGCGATGTGTATGTCAGCGTAAGACTGTGAACACAGTTCGTTTAGAAACTCACGAAATTTTAATAAATTATAAACTGTACCATACTGCTTACAATGTAAAGTATTAATTTTCGATAGTTTGTAAACAAACTGTTAAATTGTGAACTGGTTTGAACCTGAATTCTAAATGAAATACCAGGTTGAAGTGGTGAGCCAATGTAAGTGAAGGATAAAGGATAAAGGGTTTGGGCAAAAAGAATCGTCCTCTAAGGTTCGTGTCAGGTAGAAAAAACATGTAAAGTTTATCCCGTCGGTCTCTTTTATCGATAGTTAGGCGATACTTATGAAACTACTTGTTTTTACAATTATATGTTGACATGTATACTTTTTATTAACATCCAAAACCCAAAGCTTCATCACCATTAATCCATTATTGCTTTAATAAATTTACGTTTATTATTTACAGGACGACTTTATTCCTTTCTAACGACGATCGATGGGCGTCAGAAGAATTCTTGAAAAAATATAATTATATGAATAAACAGGTGCCGTTTAATTCAAAATATAAGTATTTGCTTAACCTCCTTATTTTTTTAAACAAACTTCGTGCGTTTCTTAAAAGGCTGAGATAATTATGGATTTTAAAGTGTAAACCCCGGGCCACACGATGAAGTGCGGCGCCGCACACCACACGAAACAAGGCGACAGAATATGGGGTGGGGGAGAAGGAGAGGGGGTGTAAGCCCATATAATTCCCACGCCGCACCGGAGCGGCGCCGCACCGCATCTTGTGACCCAGCCCTGAGAGGGGATAAGGCTACGGTGGTACTATTAGTTATTCTGTGACAAAACTGGGAATTTTCGCTCAATAACAATTAGCAATCACATCGATTGAAATAATTTGCCAGGACCGGATTTAAATAAACAAACCCGAAAAAAATTGTAAACGTTGACTGTCATAGTGCTGTTAATTGATAATGGTCTTCAAAATTGTAAGACAAAAAGAAGATTTCATTGATGTTAATGATGTATTCTCTTTTACCTTAAATTGGTTCACATTCAATAATTTATTGTTTACCGCTGGTAAAACCAAGTGTATCAAATTATCACTTTAAAATGTCAGGCAAGTTGAGACCAGTTCAGGGTTATAAATAATAGAATTATTAAATGATACAAAGATTTTTAGAATAACCATTGACAGCAGACGTGGGAACCCCACGCAGACAAATAAGCTGGAATATTTAGTACTGAGGCTTACGTTGTTAGGAACATCAGACAAAACACGGAAATGGCTACAGCTAGGTTAGTAAAGTAAAATAAAATAAAAATTGTTTATTCACAAAAATATACGAGTTAAATACTGATGGATCCATGTCTTCCTAACTAGTTTAAAATGTATCTAGGTAAACAGTTTTTCCCGATTCAAAGCACAAGATACTTATAATGTTTGTTAAATAAAGCTATACATTAATGTTGCAAAAATAGAACTTTAAAAGCGGAAAAAGTATGAAACAAAATAAAATAACAAAAACATAAAAGTTGTTATAATCTGCTTCAGTATTAAGTGTAGTGTAGATATAGTTGTTAGTGTAGTTGCAAGTGTTATGCTTGTAGTATTATGTAGTTTTGTGTTGTATGAGTACAGTGTAGTGAATGTAAGTGTGAATAGATTATCATAAATAGGATGGATCTATAGGCAGAGTCCATGAGGGTTTCGGTTAGACCTAGACTCTGTTTTTACAGTGTAGTTTCTGTCTTTCATGATGTTTAATTTATTATTTATGGTACTGTACAAGCGAGGCGTTACATAGTCGTCGTGTCTAGTGCAAAATGACTTTTGGTAAGTGATACAGGTAAACGAACTATCCTCTTGGTACTTGCAGGTAAGAGCGGGAAAGTACCTCTGTGATATTTCCTAATACATTTGAGTATGAATGTCTGCCTGATGGTGAGCACACCGGTGTATTTATATACTAGTGTCGTGGGAAGCCGCCAGGGAGCAAACACTTTAAGCATAGCGCGCTGGGCGCGCTCGGCCTCCAATAAAATAGTTCTACGGGCACCCCCCAAGCACATATACAGTATTCGATCAAACAGTTGCATAAGTCTGCAATAATAGATTTCTGTTTGCATAAAAACAAAGGTTATTGAATACAACAATTTGCTTACTTATCGTTTTAGCAGTAGCTGTAATGTGCGGACCCCAGTGAAGTTGTCATCTATTTTAATTACTTTATAGAAATAAGCAATACTAAGTTCATTTGCAAATACAAGGTAAAAAGGTCCAACCATCATTATACAAATAGAAAGCTATAGGCAGCTATTAAATTGCAAATGTTTGAGGTCTGTAGTCATTAAATTTAATATTGTTAATTGTTTAAAACATAAAACACAACAAAAGCCAAGAAGAAATTTGTTAACAGAGTAATAACAGTTTTGCAGAAGAAGCCAATGGAATAATAAAGTGAGAGTGAAACACCTACCCGCCCCTAGGCTAACAGTTACTATTAAGCGTCTAATGGCCAAGAGGAGCAGAGCCAAGTGTAAATACCGTAAGAATCCGACAGATGAAAATTTTATTTCTTACAAATATCTTTGCAACCGCTGCAACCGTCTCTGTCGTAATGCTAAACGGCGGCACATCCACGAGAGTATTGAAAGTTACACACCAGCCCAGATGTGGAAGTTTTTAAAAACGCTTGGCATAGGTAAGTCTCAGGACCTACATGCTGGTAATGTAGATCTCAACGGTCCCAACCTTCCTTACTGCCCCACCTGTTGTGATTGATCCCACGGTTAAAAAAGCCACTCTTCAGAGCCTGCGCTCTAAGTCCTTACCCGAAACCACACCATTTAACTCGAGCAATGTTGGAATCTATGCGGTCAAGAAGACAGGCATCGTATATAGCGATAAAGCTAAAAACCTGGGTCTACTCTTCGACAACCGGTTGTCCTGGTCATCGCATGTCGATGAGTTCAATCGCCGGGTATTTGCTACCTTTCACTCTCTCAGGAGACTTCAGTACTTTTTGCCTCGATATACCAAAATCACTCTCGCTCTCCTTCTACTCTCAGGATTCGGTTTATCTTTGGGCTGCACAAATACAATCATGTATCACAACATCGTAAGGAGTTTAAGTGGCTGCCGATTCATCTTCGCCGGGATTCAATCAATCCTCAATTTCCTCTACAACATTTTAAGTAATCCACGCTACCCAACCTTCCAACGAGACAGTTTTCAATTTCTTTCTTCCAACTGACCTCGGAGAACCTACGCAGTATTCATGTTCATAACTCCACGGCATAACACCACTTTCTGTGAGAACGGGTTTAGACCCCGAGCCATTCGGTTGTGGAATGCACTCCCCTGCAGCAGTGTAGAAGCATTACCTCTCTCTTTAGAGTTATATGTAGTATGCATGTATTTATTAGTTTATTAGTATAGTATGACTTGATTTTGATTTTGTAAAACATTTTAATGCCTGCCAGTACATTTAATAAAAAAATGGTTCGAATCAAATTAAACTGGGGGTCTAAGCCACGAACCCATACATTTTATATTTTTAATCATACATTTACAGTTGTTCATATAAATGGGCACTATTATTCCCCAAAATATGGTCAGCTAATTAAATTTCATAAGAAAAGTGGTAAGCAAAAACAACATTTTTTTGGTTCGTTCATTTGAAGCAAATAAAAATCTAAAATGTACCTACTTCTTTTATTTGGCAGGTTCTAAAATGTTTGAGACCGGGGCTGGTTATAGAAAATGTACCTTATCACTCTAGCCACGCCGAAAAAGTGCCAAACATGAGCTGGTGGAAGGCAGATATTCAAGCTTGGCTACAACAAAAACAAATCATATTCGAAGAAAATGAAGTAAAAGCGGAACTGCTAACAAAATTTCAAAAGGAAGACTATGACAGCATGATTGACTTTGACATTTTAACGGTTCGAAATTTTGAACTTTATGCCATGGTCATAGAATTCAAAACCTATAATGGCATTTTGGGTACCCAGGGTACCCAAAGTCAATCAAGGGGAGAAAAAAGTTGTTGACGAAATGGCAGCCAAGAAAAATATAACGCATTCCGCCTTACAATTATTAATTGACCCAATTGAATTAATATGAGCACAACTAAAGACTCTCATGTCGGTAGAAACAACAACACATTTGTTGAATTAGATGTTTTCTTTGCAGTTTTTCTTAATTCCAATAGATGGCGATGTAGTCGCCCTTTCTCGTTTTTTTCTTACGCACATTATGAATGTAATGAGGTAAATATGGCTATTGTTTTAATAATTATATCTACACACGTATCATAAACCCTCTTTACTGCGTACAAAAACCGCACGTTACGATCAGCATAATGTTAAACTACTTGGTAAAAACTCATTTCTTATCTAAAAAATTACATATTATGACCATAATGTGTAATTTTTCTGCATATTATGACATTCAAATTTTAAACACCGACGCCCGCCTGCGTGCGCCCCTAGTTTGTCTGTGAAGTTGGTACTGACATTCAAATTTCGAACGCCGACGCCCGCCTGCGGCACATTGTTACTACAGAACAAGCTAAACAGCTGCAGAGCCACAATGCCGGTCAAACATGCGGTTCCTGAACACATCAAAGAGAGCTTATGATATGTGTATAGATAAACTAGTGTATGTAACTGTACATAATTAGGCATTAAAACTCTCGAGTGATATTATTATGAAACTCGCCTTCGGCTCGTTTCATAAACCCACTCTCGAGTATTAATGCCCTCCATTATGTAGCAGTCACATAAACTACTATAAAACACCTAGATTGTGGCATGCAAATAGGGGAGTTACTTTTCAAGTGCTTCTCATATAAGCCGATAATCAATTGAATTGTCGTTGTAAGAGCTATAGGAGATGGTAACCCCCATGAATAAAATTGAATTGAATTATGACCAAGGCTAGATAGAAGACCAATTTCTTGGTTTTATGAAAAGATAAGGAAGTATCTGTGTGCGTGTTTTTAGTTGCATGCACTTTCATGCCCTGCTATCTTTTTTCTTCTAAAAAGGGGTGTAGCGCCTGCACCTGGCCTACTTGAGCGGGGCCTTTGTGCATCTCCCCTTCGCCTGCAAATCTATTTCAGCCATCCCAACTCCTGCACTAACTGGAGTAGGAGGCCTGAGTGTTCTAGGAGCTCGTGGATGTTTGTTGTAAAATATTGATTTGTGAAATATTGATCACCTAGGATAGCCATCCTGGTTTCTGTTGTGGATGAACATGCCAGTAGCATGTGCTCTACTGTTTCATCCACTTCTATGCACCTCCTGCACAGGAGGCTGTCCGTAGCACCTGTAATAGTGAACAATAACCTGTAATTTTAGTTAGTTTAGTAGTAGTAGTTTAGTATTTTTATTTTACTGCGTTGCAGTCTCATTAAGTAATTCGTAAATTTATGGTTTTAATTATCTATAATTAGTTTTGTATTTTTGCAGTCTTCTCTGACTTTTATGCCCTTCTTCTTCTTTATGATAGTTACCATCTCCTGCAGTTCATCCGCCGACTAGTAAGAGCGGCTTGAACATCGGCGTATAAGAGGCACTTGGAGAAGAAATTCACCTTCGAATTTGCATCCCACAATCAAGCATTTTCAAATAATTCAAAAAACATCCATACATTCACCATGCAAGAAAGAAAAAAACTAGTTGGGGCGACCATCTACTTGATTTTTTTTAAAACTGCTCAAAAAATATCTAAATAGATAATAATAATAAAATAATCATATTTTTTAAGCCCTGAAGTTGTTTCTATTTTGTTTTCTATTAGTACACTTATTTTTTTATAATTATCTAACTACAACTTACTGGGCGAAGGTCAATTGTCTGATATGGAATTGTTTTTTATTTTGAATCTATTATGAATATTAGCTATTATGAATATAAGCTATTTTGAATATAAGCGGCGCGAGATTGGCTCAAATCAGTTTAATCAATTTGTTAACTTAATCAGCGCACAGGAAACCGGCCTGAAGAATCAGGACCTTAATCAATTAAAAAACATTCACATGGTAGAAAGGGAACAGAGACCCTTCTCTGTATACGTAATAAATAGTATTGAATTAATTTAATTCATTCATCAGTGAATTCTATCAGATATCGGCAATTCATTCAGTAATTCCCACAACACTAAAACTTCACATTTTATTGGGCGGCCATTTCTGTTATTGCGATTGGCTGCCTTAGCTTTAACTACTTATTTACTTCAGAATGGCTATTATTTAATCGTACATCAAAAATACTGATTTGCACAGCAAAAAAGGATCAGCTAATACACTTTTTATGTTTTATAGTAGTTTATGTGACTGCTACATTATGCACGCACCGGTTTTTTGTTGCGCGAATCGATCGCGAGTAATCGAGACATCAATAGCGAAAACGGACTAGCAGATGTCACTCGTACCGGAACGAGATGTAAAATTGGAGGTTATCTTTCTCTTGGTCTTGTCTCATCGGGAGAATAACATGGCGGCTCGGGCCCCGTGGCATTGAATGGTATTTCGGTGTACCAATTATCATACAGGCATCGGGCCTGGTCGAAGTGTAAATCTACCTCATAGCGTCGGGCTATTGATCGTAATTAGATTCGCGTCAGCGGTCAAGTGATCCGTGTGGATTGGTCAACGTCGTATCGGTAGCGGCGACTCCACGTCGGCAGGCAGCACGCCGGCGACAGCGTTGGCAGCGACAATGAGATTCACCCCATATCCTATCCCAAACTCTGCCCTTTTCCCGAATTCCCGTCTCGAATTGAGCTTTCGATTTCCTGCCTACGGAGACAAGGTCAGTAACAAATTTCAGCACTTCTTTTCTCTCACGTGGCAAAGGCACAACCCCCTCAGGATTCCACGCCGTTCGGCTCGTTTCATAATAATATCACTCGAGAGTTTTAATGCCTAATTATGTACAGTTACATACACTAGTTTATCTACACACATATCATAAGCTCTTTTTGATGTGTACAGGAACCGCATGTTTGACCGGCATTGTGGCTCTGCAGTTGTTTAGCTTGTTCTGTAACACCAACTTCGGGCGTCGGCGTTCGAAATTTGAATGTCAGTACCAACTTCACAGACAAACTAGGGGCGGCATGCAGGCGGGCGTCGGCGTTCGAAATTTGAATGTCATAATGTGTAGAAAAATTACACATTATGGTCATAATGTATAATTTTTCAGATAAGAAATGAGTTTTTACCAAGTAGTTTAACATTATGCTGATCGTTACGTGCAGTTTTTGTTCGCAGTAAAGAGGGCTTATGACACGTGTGTAGATAAAATATTTTATATGTACTCAAGTTTATGTATTAAGTATTTTTTGTTGTTGTTGCATGTTCAACCTAACATGAAGGATAAAGGGGGCTTCGCTTCGCTCACCCCCTTCACCTTTCACCTTAGCTATCGCAGCATTTTGCCCTGATATTTGCTGTACAAATCAATATTTTTGGTGTGCAGTTTAATATTTCCCCTTCGGAATTATGAAACCAGCGTATTTCTTCACATTTTGTAGCTCCTCGTTGCTCTACTCAAAACATATACCATCCATCACAGCATGTCTGAGCTGCCAGCGCAATCTACGACGAAACAACCCTGTCTTTTCTGTGTCCTCAAGCCGAAACACCCCGTAAAGCGAGGTAATAAGGGCTGATGCTATCATAGTTAGTGCACCGGAACGTTGTCTGTACAATCTTTGTATTTGTACAACCTACTTACAAGTATCAATTACTGTCAACACCGACAGATTGCATGAAACTTTGGAGCTTTTACAAAATATTAGCTGGTATTAATAGTGTTCACTAAGAATTTGTAATCAAGATCACAGCAATCTTGAGTGTAAGTTCTACTCGTACTAAGTATTTGTGTTTATAGACGTCACATTCTAACTTTCAAATCTCAGCTGCGGCGATGGGGTAGGCCTCTGTCATTAAAATCGGAGTTTGGAATATTTGAATCAACGTCGTGAGCGGTCTACCACTCAACAAGGGACAAGGTACTATTAGAAAATAATTACTATCAACGCCACGCGTTAATAAATACCAAGTATGATGTTATAAGGACAAGAAGTTACATAGGACTTTAGGACTTCGGCTAACATTAGCAGACACTATATCATAATAAAGGGAAAAAGTCGGCGGTACGAATTATTGCATGAAACTTTGTGACACCTTGACAACTTTCCACGATAAGTTACTACCGTTGGGGATATTAGGTGACACAACTTTTGTAATTTGCTATGCAATACAGGCTGTTTGATGAATACTCCTACACCAAATCATTTTCTGAAAAGTTTGAGCGGAAAACCACATATTATTATTTTTTTACATTGAATTCGAAAGACGTTTATGTTCAAAATACTGTAAATAAAATTAAGAATAAAACGAACTTACCTTGTGATGTTTGATGTTCAATTATGCAGATATCTTGACCGAAGATGATTACTATTACATGCAGCAGCAGTACACGATATGTTGCTGTCCAATAAAAACTTTGAAGTCAAAAAACAAATCAAGAATTTTATATCTATTTCCCACTTTATCCAACCTCGCAGTCTTAGCTAACGCACGTCATTATTTAAGAGATAAAAAATATCATTTTTGGTTTAGACATCAAACATCACAAGGTAAGATCGTTCGATCATTAATTATACTTAGTATCTCTCCCGAAATTGATAACTATTACATGCAGATATTTAGAGAAGCTTTGAAAAAAAAAATGTGAAAGAAAGTTCTTCAAAATAAGTTACAAAAGGGGAACACATTTCCCATTTGCCATCCCACAGTGAAGGACTTAAACATTCAAATTCAATTAACTATTATACTTTTTAACTGATGGCTTTGAAAAACATTGTCATATGTCCCGAGCTATTTTGTTTGAGTGTGTAAGTTGTACCCCACCCATCCGGTTGATGTAAGCAATGGCAGTGGTGTTATCTATTGGCAATGAGATGTTGCAATTCCTCAATTGCTAATAATAACTGACACTTCTAATAAGTCCAAAACAGTGGTTCCCAATTATTTTTTTGCTGCGTACCACTTAAAGAAAGAGCTTCACCCCTTAGTGCAGAAACGATAAATAAAAAACGAAATCAGTTTTTTAACATTTATTATCATCAAATTTTTAAACGACAACGGAAATCAGTTTAATTCAGCAGTCTGTCGTTAATGTGACAAATGTGAACGTTTTTCTTTGCACAACTCTGAAAAATCTGGTTGCTCTTTGGTCAACTTCAGTCTTCGAGTTGTGTTCAAGTCTGTGACGAACTATTTTTAGTTTTTATGTTTGTCATAGTCGAAACCAACTCTCGTAAAAGTAAATATTATATTACTGCTTCCCTGACACGATAATTTTATTTTATGAGTAGATCAGGCCAAAAATCACCCACTGACTGCACTGCAAAATTACTCATGAGTCTGCTGTTGCCGAAACTAAAACTTTTTTGGAATCTACTTTTCTTCAGTGAATGAAGATGCTAAAATAGCCATGAAATCCTACTTGAAAAAGCTGTCGGCGGCGGTATACAGTTTTTTTCAAGAAATATCGTCACAATTGAACTGGCTTCACAACTTTTTTGCAAAAGTTCACCGACCAGCTACACATCTCTGATCAAGAGGAATTAATGGAATCATTTCTCTTGATCAGAGATGGATTCTGATCGTTATGCGGGAGATGCGGGATCGGTGCATTCACACCACACTCAATCGGTGCATTTACCGAGATCGATGTGTGTTAAACATCTCGATCGCTATTTTAGAATTATATTTCGGCAAAATGGTTGTTTGCGTAGCTAATTGCTTTTCTCTTTTTAAATCATCTTGGTCAAGTCATTGGCACGCATATCCCTTGATTGAACAACGCATACCCCTGGAGGTACGCGTACCACTTATTGGGAAACTGTGCTCCAAAGTATTAATGTGTAACGATGCCTGCTCAGATTTCCAGTGCTATTAGCACTAGTTTCGTTACATTCCCAACCCCACCCCATTTGCAACGAATAATCGCTAGTTTGGAATGGTCCACAAAAAGATTCGAAGTTATTTATCCACCATAATAGGTCTGATTTTAGATTTGCCGGAAAAAACATTTGCCTATTATAATTATCTGAATATTCAAGAGACAACTTTTTTCGTCTTTCAGATAATTTAGTATAGACCCGTATTTTGCCCCGTACAGCTGGGCAAGCTGATATTAACAGGCCTAGGAACGGAGCAAATTTGGCCTCACGAAACATTTCTTCAACTTAAGAAATTTACTGACCACATCTTATATATCCGTAGTTTTTTATCAATGGCAAACATTAAGAATAACATCCTCGAATCAAAGATGAACCCTAGTTAAAAGCAGATTGTGTCCGGAAAGAGGTTACTTTTCTCTTCATCGATAACAAAACCGATCCTAGTCATTAAATATTTTGTTGCCAAGGCAATTCCATGCACTTGCTAGCACTGCTACCTATCTAAAAAAATATCAAGGAACACCGTGGATAGGTGTCGGTTTTACTAGCTTCGTAAAAACTAAGGGCGCAGTTTGAAGCCCAAACGGTAGAACATTGAATTCAAATAATTGATTGTCGAATAAATGCGCATTTCACACAAAACAAAGCCAAATTCTGTCACTTTTCCGAATCTATAATAGTAAATATGCGTCCTTAATATCAATAGTTTTCATAGAGGCTTCATAGTCTAAAGGCCTTACCACAAAAAATTAAACTACTGTTCAACACATGTTTAAAAAGAAAGACAATGTTTGATATGTTTTGTGGTAACACTTTAATAGTTTTAAGGTTGTTCCCTAGTCCTCCATTTTAAACTGACTCAAATCTATGTACTTATTTAATTCTTTAAAATTTGTAATAAAATGACGTTTTCCATTTGGAACAATAAATATTAGTAAAATAAACTATTCTTCTGCCGGAGTGCAAGGCGATATGAACCCTGATTCAATCAATATCAATAATCTCACATTCACAATCTGATAACGATCTATTACACCGACTCTGACATTGAAATGGTACGGCCCAAAACGAAATTTTGTAACCTTTTTATCCAAATAAAATAGTTTTATCATTAGTTAAATTTAGCCATTCATGAAAAAAGTAACGAAGTCTGTCCGCAAAAGGTATGCCGGATATGCATACCTCTGACGCATTCGAACTCGAAGAAGTCAGCGCCTCCTTGTCTGGTAGTGCTGGTAGGAGGGTCCCGTCCTGCTCGGTCCGGGTCGTGCGGTGGCGGCGGCAGCACCGGTGGATAGCGCTGCGCCGGGCGGCAGCGGTCGCCGAGCTGGCCCGGGGTTCACTCGCGGATCAGTGACGTAGCTCTGCGGAGGGCCGCTCGCATTTAAAGCAGAATGGCGCGTCACGCCAGATGAACCTGGCTGCGGCTATTGCGGCTGGTGTCTGTACTTCGGTTCGGAACCCTTTATATAAATCGCTTTTGATGATCGCAATTGTTCGGAAAGGTCGGAGCCAAACAAAAGTTCTCCAATTCTCGTATTTTTAAGTACATCTCTCTTGGGACCGTCTATGGTATTCATGATTGCAGACCTCCTGGAAGCTGATTCACTAGTATGTATGTCGCAGAGCAAACGACCTGTATCGCTTAGAGGTTCTAATACCTCTTGCGGGATCTTATCAGTAAGTGATAAGGCTAGGTTCAGAGGATGGCCATTTCCTACGAGACACGCGCTCATTTAGTTTAATTTTTTCTCAAAGTCTCGTACATTTTTTTAGGTTTTGCTCTGAGAGCTGTTTTTATCTCCAGGTCCAGCTCAGGAGCCCTCGTCAGAGGGATTTTTTTATCAGGGATATAGTTTTTGCCAAATCCTGTTTATCCTTATGTGTTAAACCATTAGTAAGAATATGTTGCCACCTTGATGATCTTTGTGCAAATTTTCATCGAAAGTAATTTCCAGCGTAGGGTCTGAAACCAGAAAAGCCATATATCTTGGTCCAGTTCCGAATCACCTCCGAAGCATCGGTCTTGGAATCAGTATTTGGGACCACATCTTCTATTTCCATGTGATCTGGGAGCATGGCAGTGCCCCCGCCAAGACAAGCTTGCGAAGCGCAAGGGCACTACCTATCTTTTCTCGAAGCGCTTCGTCGATTACTTGAACCCTCACAACTTGGGTTCGGATTCAAGCAGTTAAATAAAAATGTTTAAGATATGGTGTCAGTGGTAGGTTTAATATACATAGAAAGTTTCGATAGCATAGCTTTTATACTTTAGATTTAATTGATGTCTAAAATTCTCTGATTTCGTCATTGAATCACTGATGATCAACAAAATTCATAGGTATTTCCTCAAGTTCTAGAAAACTGAAATTTGGTATCAACACTAGTATTAACAACAAACAACAAAAATAATCTAAAACTTGGAAGTTTTACACCCTATCCCCTTAAACTTGGGGATGGAAGTTTGTAGACTTCCGCAAATTTTAATGCTAGAGGTCGGAAAATTTATATAAGGATTTAGGATATTTCAGGATTTTAAGTAAATCACACCCCATCCTTAGGGGATGAAAGTTTGTAAACGTTTTCCCATACAAACATATTTTTCATGCTAGAGATCTGAAAATTATACAAAAATAAAGACTTTTTATCATAGTATATTACAAAAAGAAATAGAAAATAGTGAATAAATTTGTCACCTTACGCCCATGTGACGGTAGCGAAATGGCCAAACCACATATTTTGACTAAGGTGTAGAGTTTGTGATTTTGTGGCTTCTAGAATTTTTTCTTTTATACTTTATTGCACAAAAACAGAAGATACAGATACATCAAAATGGAAACTAGGTGTAGGTACAAAGGCGAGCTTATCTCTAAAAAGATATTTCTTTCAGCTAACCTAATATAGACAGAATACATGAAAAAATAGGTAGATATATGTGCACAACGTTAAAATAATAAACTGCTTACTAATATGTACATAAATACATAATATCAATACAAACAGACAATATTATAGTACAAAATATATATCTACATAAGTCTAGTATGGAAGAGAAAGATAGTGTTCTTTTAAGCAACTTAAAAAAAATAAAGTGACGGGCTGTCTCTGATGGCGCTAGGAAGTTTGTTGCAGAGCCTGATAGCTCGTAGTCTGAACCATGTTCATATGCGGCTTTGTTGTGTTGCGGCATTATAAGCAGTGACCGAGCGTGAGATCTCCGAGGCCTATCCGAAGACAAATTCAAAACGATCTCGTAAGAAGACAGAATAGCGAGGAATAAATAAGATGTTATAGAGGCAGATGAGGATATGAGAATCCCGACGAAGATGGATAGGGAGCCACTTTAACTCCCTGCGATACTCCGAGACGTGGTCATACCTGCGCAGGCCGAAGACAAACCGAATCCCGAGGTTTAGAAGTCACTCGAGTTTGTTTAGTTGCTCTTCATTTGCGCTCACCCAAAATACGTCAGCGTAATCGATCAGGGGAAGGAGAAGAGACTGGGCAAGCATTATTTTTGCCTTATGAGGCAGAAAGTATTGTAGTCGTCTGAGGGAGTGAAAAGTGGCAAAGACTCGCCTACTGACCTCGCTGACATGCGCTAACAAGGAAAGTTGGTTATCGAAGAAAACTCCTAGATTTTTGGCCTCAGTACTATATGAAATGATAGTTCCATCATAGAATACAAGGGCAATAGACAGATTCTGTAACAAGTTAAGGGAAACCCTGGAACCAATTATCAAAGCCTGGGACTTTCTAGGGTTGACAAGTAGTCCAAATCAAGTGACCCAGTCCCTGATTCGCTCGAGGTCGGCATTTGACATCCCTACAACAGAGACCATATCACAGGGAGAAAAATGATGATAAATCTAGAAATCGTCTGCGTAGAGATGATATGATGAGGAGAGAGCATCCGAGATGGAATTTATGAAGACGGAGAAAAGAAGAGGAGAGAGAATACCACCATTAACCATATTATTTAAATTGAATTAACCATATTATTTAAAATTGTAATGTTTAAAGATTGTTTATTATTTCCCAACATAGTATGTATTATATCCCACATCTTTTTAATATTATTGTAACATTTAATTATACTTTGCTAATCAAACTTACTCCTCCTTTTACATATTATGACATTTTATGAATTTTTTTTCTACATCTTGTATAGTTTAAACGTTTTTACATATTTTTAGGATCATTACATGATCCTAAAAATTTTTTAATAACATTTGCTTAAGGTCTTCAGTGATGCAGCCAATAATATTTCGATTACTCGTAGAGATGGGAATTATCTCAGTTATCTCAGCTCAGGCCGCGAATACAGGACGGCCATCATAGGGAGCATTCCATTCCATTCTACCACAGCTTAAACAATATAATGATCGAATATTTTTAGACGTATTTCAGCAGATTCAATAAAATTCGACCTGATTACTCATCAGTATTTCGTTTCTTGTAACTTGATTAATACATTTAGTAAATCCATACTCAGATAAAAGGTTTTCATACATACATAAGTTTTTATTTTGCCAATTTAGCAAAACTATGTTTATGTCACCGCACAATATATATTTCGTGTTACACGGTATGCTTTCCAATAAATTACGTAGTTTGTCAAGAAATTTAACTATTTTATCCTGTTTATTGAGTTTGGGTGGCATATAAATAGAGATCACATGAACATATTCATTACCCTGATTAAATGTAATGGAAACACACTCAGCTGAGAGCATTACGGTTGCTGGCTTTGGATCGCAAACTCTCGCCGCGAGCCCCTCCCGCGCATACACCAGTACTCCCCCCCCGCTTCGCCCGCTGCGAGTCCAACTATTTAATGTAAAACCACCAATTTCATAAAAACACAAATGTTCAAAGTTAATATTTGGTTCAGTATGAACAAATACATAGTCAGGTCATAAGTTCTGTCACATGTGCAATATGAAATAATTTAGACATGTTTATTATTTATGTAAACATTTATATAGCAAAATGAACTTAATAAAACATAGATTCTTATGGTTATAAAGTTTATTCAAAATGACCCCCGCGATTTTGAATACAGGCCTTTATTCTGCGCGGCCAGTCGTCTATCGTAGCACGAACGAGGTCCATGTCAATATCGGCGGCTGCCTTAATCAAGGATGCCTTGAGTGACTCCAAATCAGGATGAGGCTTTTAGCAGGCCTTTTCCTCCAAGTGTTGCCATATCTTGTAATCTAACGGACTCAAATCTGGACTGGAGGAGGGCCAGTCTTCGTGCCGGATGAAGTCGATTTCACGCGCCGCCAGCCAGTCTTGTGTGCTTTTCGCTCTATGAGCTGGCGCAGAATCTTGTTGGAATACCCAGTGCCTGTTATTAAACATGGTATGAGAAACAGGTTCCACAAGGTTCTTGAGGACTGTATTCGTTTTTACGCCTTTCTCACAAAAATGTACCTCAGTTAAGCCCCAATAAGAGACTCCCAACCAAACCATGAGCGAGGATGGAAAATGACCTCGTTAGACACGTGGAATATGGTTGCTCGCTTCCTCACTGCTGTGTGCGTACACCTTATCATTTTGTTTGTTGTAGCTCTCTTCCACGGTGAAAATTTTTTCATCCGAAAAAAGAATTTCCCGATGCTTTTTTCCCGCGTACCGCTTCAACAAAGCGCGGCATCTCTTCAGTCTCAGGTCCATTAAACGAGCGTCCAAACGATGTCCTGTTTTTTTTCGATATGCCCTAAGCCCTAAGTCTTCATTTAACACCCTTTTCACCGTGGTCCTGCTTAACCCCATCTGAAGGGCCAACAGTTTCTGCATACGTATGGGATTTCTTTGAAATCGCGCCTTCACAGCTTTTATCACTGCTGGAGTCCTAACAGAGCGAGAGCGACCACTTCTTGACCTGTCATCTACACTAGAGTCTTCATTGTATCGTTTTATGGTAAGATAAACGAATCTTTTGGTTATATTCAAATTTTTCAGTAAGTCGAAAATCTGAATTGGCGCGTTTGCGACTTACACAGTCAATGTCCTTAGTGTCCACTTGAAGTAAACCTCCAAGCTTCTCAACGATCATCTTGGTATTTTCCTCTGGCATCTGTTTGATACCTACGATTTCTAGGTTATGTTTGCGTGATGACTGTTCGAATTTCGAAGTTCATATTGCACTTTTCAAGATAAACATACTTGTTATTGACAGACAACACATATTTCTCGAGGGTATTGTAAGGACTTGACACTCTCATTACATAAATCTCTTCTATATTTATTCTCTTACAAAACTGCTCAAATTCCCTCACGTATACGTCTCGCGTAATACATGATCGAGAGAGTGGACAGGTATAAATCGTGTATGTTTGTGAGTCGTACAAAAATAAACCGTTACTTGAATTATCTTTCTTCATTCTTTCAATTTCTTCACTTGTTGTAAATATCAACTCGACAGCATTTTTCGGTTTGCTAAACATTTCGACAATGTTCGGCTGTACACACCGTTCATTCTTCAAAGTGTTTGTATCCGCTAAATCATTATTTTCCTTATATTCTTGGTCTCTTTTCTGTCGTCTCGTCATAACATTCACAACATCAGCATTCATTCCTTTCAAGTCATCTGATGTTAATATTATTCTTGACAATGCATCTGCTGCCACATTGTCTTTGCCTTTCACATACTCTATGTCAAAATCGTACTCCTCTAATTTTAATCTAAATTTTGTAAGTCTACTACTTGGATTGTTCATGGTTAATAAATATATGAGCGGTCTGTGATCTGTAAAGATCCTAAACTTTTTGCCTAATAAATAATGCCTGAAATAGTTTACTGACCAAACTATTGCTAAAAGTTCCTTTTCAATATTTGGATAATTTAGTTCTGCCTTATTTATTAGGCAAAAAGTTTAGGATCTTTACAGATGGATAAGGAGAGATGGTAACTCATAGGTAACGGAATGTCTCAAGCTTCCATATTCGTCGACGCGTATCATGTTCGCACACTCTCGATGCACCGAACAACGATTTTATTTTGCTCACTGTTTTAACTCACTTACGCAGTTTACTTATTTATCACGGAATATGCACTACCTATTTATCGCAGTTCCCATCTTCCGTTCTGCATTACACCTGCTCTGAACCATTTTCCCTTCGATCCTTGTGGTAGACCGAACGCTGTAGGTAGCCGCTGTTAAGTTCTCTTCTAATCATCAATGTGTGTGCCAACCCTTGTACAGTTTAAGTACAAAAAAACATCCGGCCAGCAGCAACATAAATACCATACCACCAAAAATCATGTTTGTGGTACTCAGATGCATTTTTATTTCTTCTATGGATGCGTTGTTCGATCCTCCAGCTGCATTTGGGGCGATTATAATTTCTTCTTTTGACTGTGTTTTTCCCATTTCTTTTTATTTTTATTTATTGCTTTTCTGTTTATTTATTGATCACGGCGTATTGGAATAAACTCTCGCACTACCGAATTGAAACCTTATGCGAAGATCCCGGTGCAAACGATAACTATAAAGGCCATAACTAGCACAAAGGCCCAGTCCTTCATTTTTAATGTCTTTTCAACTTTAAATTTTCAAATCTTTATTTACATTGTTTTAGTTAATTAAAATTATTTGTGTACTCGTACTGCAACGCGACGCAATGTAAAGTGCGGCGCCTGGCAAGGTCGCCATGTAAGGACTTGACACATCTCAATGAAACAACGTTTGGTTTTAGACTGTTCTATATTTGTAGTCATAAGTAATATCATAGGTATCCATAATAGGGATGAGGGCGTCACCACACTACAGTATGCATCTTCTCCTTTCTTTGTTTGTGCTCTGCGATCAGAGTGTCATATTTTTCAGATATAATACTGACACTAGATGTTATGGAATTCAGTTGTGATTTAACAGCTTTTTTATTTAATTTTTTCAAAGCCGTGTCTCTCTTCTTCCTGTTCTTCAACTTCCGAGTCTTCTTCTTCGCAAATAGCACAATTATTGCAATAATTTTTTTCCAGCTTTCCTAACCGTCGCTAATCCCTTTACACAGCTTCTATGGAATGTTCCTTGACAAGAACCTTGACATATGAAGTGTCATCCATTCTTGGTCAAGATTTTTATACACTTAACACACTGCATTATCGTTAATAAAAACGTCGAGCGAGCAAACAAGCGACACGGAAAGATCTCGCACGCGCGCACTCGATGACGTTACGTGACGACACTGACATAACAACAAATACTAAAAAACAAAATAAAATAAATATTTTAGGGGGCTCCCATACAACAATTACTTAAATACCATGTACAAACTTATGATTACGATCATGGAGTTTGAAAGTAGCGGCACCAATAACTTTGTAAACCACATTTTGATATGTAAAATCCAAAATTTTCTCTCCACACATCCCTACCATTGTACGGTGGTACCGAACCCGTCGTGCGCAAGTTCGGCTCACACTTGACCGTTTTTTTCCCTTGAGGCAGATATGAGTCTTCTGCCTTATTCTCTGTCTCAAGTTTTATACAAAATCATTTTTGTAAAACTATTTATTTTGGCAGCTAGGTACAGGTTTAGTTTGGCACATAGTTGCAAGTTTGGCCACGAGTCGACTAGTATTCTGAGTGAAACCTTATTTCCTGTTGTCGGTTGCAGTGCCACTCTAAGTGAACTTTTGGGAAACTATGAAATGTTTCTCCAAGTGACTGGATGATTAAATACAATAAAAGTTAATATTAAATGTTTTACTAAATTGTGTTTGTAGGGTAGGTGTAGGGGATATATCCACATTCGTTTTCAGCCGGGGCGGTCAAGTGATTTGTATACGGAGAAATGAAAGATTATGCTGCTCTTATCAAATCGGTTTCATAGTGAAAGAGGGTCAGCTCACTAACAACCCTGGAGATTGGCCATTTTTTACCCAGAGTGTATATAAATGAGTCATATATAAAGGGAAATGGTACCAGCAACAAAATTCGTGCAAGTAAGGAACTATGAACTATTTTGTTAAATAATATTATTTGCTTAAATTTTGATATTTTTTTCTAGGCATCACATCCTCCGCTGTCCAATCTAACAAGTCACGCATAAATACATATTTAATTATTTTACGTTTAATTGATTATTTTCATGGAGTATTGAAAGAAAGAATAATTTATTTACAATAAATACATCCAAACCGTTTTTTTGAGATCTCAGCCGCTAAAAATAAAGAAATGAATTTATCAAAAGGTAAGAAAAATACCTAGGATGACCAATCGATTACAAACTGACTTGGAGACCGCACATTTCGTATGTCGAATCAAGCACTACGAAAGTTAGCACATTGAATACAAATTAAAGTTAAAGCGCTTATTTTCTGAAATAATATTTAACTGAAATCTGGAGATCAGCGGCTCCATCTAATCTTAACCCGTTACAGAAAACCCAAGATAAAATTATTAAAGTTTTACTACATTACCCCTTTGATACGCCAACTAAACAACTGAACTCGAAACTAAAAAAAAACAACTTAACTATATAAATATAACACAGGCATTTTAATGACAATGTTTTTTTATTTTATTTTATTTATTGCAAAACACAACAGGTATAATACATTGCATTTCATAATATAGATATATTAATTTAAAACATGTAGAATATCCTACTAGGTGTTTTGACAGCACCTGTAAAATTTGTGAACAGTGTATTTAAGTAGGTTAAAAAACGAAATCAAAAGAAAAGAAAAAAGTAAATTACAGGTAATTACTGGTAATTATGCTCAAACGGCCTAGAGTGTTATTAGTTAGATAAATTAGCTAAAGATTTTCGAACTTTATGTTTGAAGGTAGACAGTTTTACAAAGATGTCCAAGGTGTCGTCTTCATTAGACTTATTATTGTAGAGACGACACATATTAGGAATTCGTCCCTGATAAGCTCTCTGCGTTCTATACAATGGTAATTTGATCTTCTTGAATCCCTAACGCTACACCCTTCTGTTACGTCTTTAAAGGATTTCTTGCCACTCCAATTTGATCAAATAGTAAAAGTTCGTAGGCTAAAAGGCACCAACCCATATACAATAATGTAGTTACTCCGTGCTAAAGTCCCGTTGTCACGCGTGCCTCCCGGCACGTTCGCAATGACCGCTAACATCCGATGGCTGCCCTGCTATTGACAATTAATTATTGTAAGAACTGGCTTGTCACTTGCAAAAGGCATGCAACGAGTAACAAATCGATACTAAAATTTCTAGGTTTCCGAAAGAGACCAAATACAGGGAATCCTAAACACATGAAGGTCGCGAAATTATCCTAAGTTGGTTTAGACCGCCATTAGTGAATAAATGGCAGTAATATTATTGATGTCTGTTTAGTCAATCTAGGTAATTTCATTGAATATGCATTTATTCTTCCATGAGTTTTGTGAAACTACTGAGAATTGACAACACATTTTGAATGAAGATAATGGCAACATTTCATATTATCCGCCATTCTCATAATAATTTTAATAAGGATGAAGTAACTTTCCCTTCACCAGAGTTCTCCTTTGTCTTAAATAAGAAAAATAAAAGAAACAAGTTGTTAGTCGTGAGCAAGATACAATTGGAATAATGAAATACAGTACTTTGGTTGCATACTTAACTCTATCTTATTACACGGGTAAGTGAATATCAATTTTACGTAAGACTTTTGTTAGATAACAATAGGTTGGGAATTAAAATTTCTTTGGCTGTTATTCTTTGAATCTTCAATAATGTTTTTATAAATTATCATCATGAATATTACGATCAAAACCTTTGCATTCTTGATTGTGAGTCAATTCAGTTTTTTCGTCAACAGGTCTCGTCAGAGTTGATTCTCGTTTCTTTGTAGGCGTGATCATTGAATAGACCTTGTGCTCGTATTCAGAACCACATCACCTTATTCAGCTTTCACTGTTGCTGCCACTCGTTACGGAAATCAGTGTGCTATACAGAGTGTAACAGAAAGTAGTTTTAAGGGGTAATAAGGGACATCATTCTGAAGAAAATGTATGGAATCGATTTGCTCTGAGCTGCTTTATTTTCACTTCCCCATAGGTTTCTGGCCATCTCATTTATATGGAGAAGTGAGAATAAAATCGCTTTTAATCAAATCGGTTTCAAAGAAAAAGTTGTTCAGAATGAATTCCTTAACAGCTACATAAACTATTAACAATTATGTTACAACCTCTTTTATATGTAGGTATATCTCCTTGATTGAGATTTGAAATCACCACCCTATAGTATAATGTCTTGAGCAGCAGTTCTTGAGATGTGAATTCACTTCTGAGTGTACATTATATTTCAGAGTCTATTTGACTACGGTAAAGCGAATACAGAAATTGAGTTATTTCAAAATAGTAATGTAAGTATTTATAAGCTTTTTTAGTCTTCGCTCGGTTTGATCAGTGAATAAGTTTTATGAACGGGCGTATATCAGCCAACTCGCATTTGCCAAGTTTGAATGATGCTCTCATGTTGAGTTCTGTCCCATGTGAAAAGGAGTGACAAAAGATTTGTATGTATCTTACAAACAAGTTTGTTTATTTGTTGCAGAGAAGAAAACTAACCGATGACGATGGAATCGTACTCGGTGTACCAAGCCGTATGTCTCACTTGCCCGAAGCGGACGCCATCTTGCCCGCACACACACTCATCAAACCATCCCTCGGCATGTTGAAGTCGGCAATCAAATTCCCGCACAAGGACTACGACAACGGAGCTGGTGTCTACGGAAATGTGAAGAATCTGGGTTTGGCGTATGTACCAAAGGCCTCACCTAGACACATGAAAATTCATGTGATCAAATTCATTCGTAAATGTCATATCGCATACTTTTTCTGAGCGTCGCCGGGTCGAGTGATTAAGTTAGAAAATGCAAATTGTCTAGGGGGGTTGTAGCTCGATTCTCTGTCTGCCATCTATCCAGATCGCAATCAAATGGACATGTTGAAGGATGGTAGACGCTTTTAGAGCACATTTTGCTTGTGATTGTAAGAGTTTTTTTAAGGATTTCAAAGAAATTAATACGAGTCGATCGAAAATTCCGAGTCGCAATACTTGTCAGAATTCGAGCCAATGGTACTCAACGCGGGCTGCTGACGTGACAGCAGACAGCTAGGTACTGCACAATTTTAATAGATTCGCACCGACTCACACATGACAGTTACTCGTATGTGTACTATCCGAGTATAACTGCATTGCAGTAAGTAACCGACTGATCGCACTGTGTAACCAGCCTTAAAGCATGGCTGGCAGCATCAAAGAATACCTGGTAGGTACATATATACTATGAAGCGGGTTGCTAATCTCCCTCAAATATGGCGAGTTGGGTGATGGCTGGTGCACAAGTCATACTCGTGAACGGGTGCTGCTCGGTGGGCCTGGTCGAGTCTGGTTTCTCATAAGTTATGTTCAATACAGCTTTTGTTTGTTCTTATTGAATAATTTTGTGAAGTGGTGGCATAAAAAATAACCAAAATAAAAAAAAATACATCCTCGTAGAGTTTCTTGGTGCCATCTTCTCTGACGAGCATATTTCCGAAGTTCTGGTAGAGTTAACGGAGTTCTCTTGTTCTGTGCAAGATTCAGCCATGAATCACCATTTGAAACGGAAACTTCCTTTTTTAAACTCAAATCATAATCAGTTACTCATTAGTTTACATAGTTCCTCATATTTGTTTTTTTTATTATTTTTCTGCATGTATGTAAAAGTGCATTATTTTTGTCTACTTATAATAAAATGATTGAGAATTTGAGTTAAAGTACATATGCTCAAGCCTTTTTCCGGAAGAAGGATAGGTAGAGTCTAAAGATCTCCAGATGCTACAATCATGGAATATGTCTCCCGCTTCCTCAACAATCATAAGTCTCTTCATACACCCTCGCCGGTTACTTCTAATTTGGTCTTTAGTGCTGCACTAATGAATCGTTAATTTGGTCTTTATAGGACTTTCTTAGACGACCTCTCGCTGTATAGATCTGCTTCTCCTTTCATTCATCATTTTAACGTGACCGAACCATCTAAGTTTTTTCTATCCATGACACTCTATCTTCTTTCAAGCCATAGTGTTCCCTTATAACTTAATGCTTCAATCTATTTATCAATGTTACTCCACACATACTGGTCAGCCACCTCATTTCTAATGTATTTATTCTGCATTAAACGTGCCTTTCGTGACACAGTTTAGCTACTCATCACGGAGTGCAGTGCTTTAATGATTTTATTTTCCACACTCACTCTTCTTTTTATATCTTTCTCACATTTACCATCTCTTGTAAACATGAAATCGAAGTGTTTAAACTCATTCGATTATTTCACTTATTCATCATCAATCATAATTACATAATCAGATATTTCTTCATCTTTTTTAATACCATGTCCTTCGTCTTACTTACATTTACTTTCATTCCCTTCTTCCCAAATGATTCAGTCAGGGAATTAAATGAGTTATCATCTCCTGCAGCTCACTCACAGACTAGCGAGAATTACTTGATCATCGGCGTATAACAGGCATTTGACAAGTTACTCTCCAATCTGCATACCACAATCACGCTGTTTAAAATTATTCAAACAACTGTCCATGAAAAGATTAAACAGCTATGGCGATGCTACACAGACCTGTTTTACACCATGTTCGATGTTAAACGAGCCTTTGTAGGCCCCGTTGATCCTTAAACTTGCACTGGAGTCGTCATAGAAGGACATCTGTGCGCGAATCATTTGGCTATCCACACCATACACAAATAGTGTTTTCCACAAATAATTCCTCACCACTTTATCATATGCTTTTTCTAAGTTTACGAAAACGCAATAGAATCTTTGTCTTAAAGCCAGATGCTTCTCTGTTATTCATCACTCTTTCAATTAATATTTTTGCATACAATATACCGACGATGCTGAGCAGACTAATGCCGAGGTAGCTTTTACAGTCCTGCTGTGAACCCTTCTCCTTATATAGCTGGATGATAATAGCATTCCACTTATCTCCTGGCACCTGACCATTGGTCCAGCTCATATTATAGAGCCGGTACAGCGGACTAAGCCACCTGTCCTGCTCTACTCTTCCCCTCGGCATGGCCTGTTTTCATACTTTATATCGCAAATATTATTTATTTCATACATATATCCTCACTATCACACTCATTGACTTCAGACAATGCCCGCATCCTCAGAAAAAGTTGTGGGTATGGCATCTTCTTGGGGTGAAAGGCCCGTGCATGTAGACAGACCTTCAAAATACTCGTTCAATCGATTCAGAACCTTTGCCGCCTCATTCAAAACGTAACGATTATCATGGTTAACAACATTAAAATCAAATCAAATCATTTTAAATCTAATCATTTATTTCCAGACATATAAAAGTATAAATCTTTACCTAAATCAAATCAAATAAGTTTATTTGCATGATTTTTGGTAACAATATTGGATCTTAATTTTATACATTTTCATCGCAAAAATCTTCTTCGCAATTAGGTCTTAAGTTAGTACAAAATATCTTAATATTGTATATTTATCTGGACTAGGCTACGTTATAGCCTGTATTTCAGAATATTGAAGATCTATTCTACTATTTGATGTCATATAATACAAAGAAACAATAAAACTACTCTTATAATGCTATGTATGTAAGACATTTCTACTAGCAAGTTCTAATAAATCATCATGTTGTTAAAGCCCTAAAGTTAAAGACGACCTAAATTAATATTACCTAACTATAATTAACAATTCTTCCATGTCAGCATATGTCACCGTAGGAAATAAGTATAGTTTTGCGTTTAATCTATTAAAAAAGAGAGGGCCCAAAAATGCGAAAAAAATCTGTGCGAATTTGTGTTTAGTATGGATGTGGTCCCTACATACTTTCCACTCTCCGCTATATATATATATTTTCAGAAAAGGGATTATTTCAGATTTTAGTTTATGCTGTTTTAAGATCGTGTTGAAAATAAATAGCTGTCGAACTGTTAAGACTCTACAGCATTTATATGGCTCAGAGTTGGGAAAAAAGAAAGGAAGATTTGTTGCAACTTTCAATATGGCTCTTTGCGCCCATTCTAATGGCATCAGGGTAGTTTTAGGGGCTCCTCCCCACGAAGTTGTACAGAAGCTAAGCAGGGACTGGCAGAGTGCATTATAAGTAGACTTGTTTAATTAAGTTAACCTCAGAGAATGAGCGAATCTTTTTAAAGATGAAAATGAGTTTTCGTAGCCGTTCAGTTAAGCACTTTATTTGTTCATGGTAGGAAAGAAATGAGTCAATAATGACCCCTAAATATTTTAAACTGTTTGCTTTAGAGATGATGGGGCAATCACAATGAGCACTTAACATATTTTTACAAGCATGAGCACGCATGTTTCGTTCGGAGTCATTTGTATGAATGGTACGCATTGAAAATTTCATAAAATTTGGTTTTCTGTATTGAGAGTTAGGAAATTTTGCTGCAACCAAGTTGTAACAGCATTAAAAATGCATCAGATTCTGTTTTTGCCCAGAACATAATTGCGGTATCGTCTGCATATGAATCAATATTCCCCGAATTTATTTGAAGGTCACACAGATCATAGTCCAACAGCGTTGGACCTTGGATACTTCCTTATGATACCCCAAAATTATTAACAACTTATTCACTGCTTATGTGATGTTCAATTTTTACTTACTGTGTACAATTGTCTAAATAACTATCAAATAAATCAAGTTGTATTCCCCTGATTCAAACGCGTTCCCTTTATACAAAAGTCTGGGAACCGAAATAGTATCGAATGTTTTTGCAAGATCTAAGAAGATTCCTATTGCGTGATTTCCTTTGTCTAATTCCTTCACTAGGAGGTTTGTGAGAAATCGACGGCATCGGCGGTGGCGCGTTGAGGTCGGAATTCATACTAACAGTCAGATAAAGTAAATTGTTTTTGTAGGTAACACATGAGCCTGTTTATTTTTTTATTTATGACTTTTTCTAGTATTTTAGAAATTGCAGGAATACTGAAATAGTCCTTGGCCTGAATAGTTGGATATCAGTTCTTTAATTCCAGATTTGTGCACTGGCGTGACAAGCGCTTTCTTTGGAGTTCTCCTAAGTGGATACTCCATTTAGGAGAAAATTTTGTAAGATATGGGCTAGAGGAGGTGCTAATATGTAGTTAAATTTCTTTAAGATACTGCTAGCTATTCCATCACAACTAACTGCGCAGTCCTCTTTCAGGTTCGCAATTATTCTTGGAATTTTTTCAGTATCCGCGTCAAATAATACAAAGGAATTTAAAGGAGGATCAATTTGAGTTTCAGTTTGGGGCAAACTAGAGTAAGGTATTTTATCCGCTAGAGACTTTCCAATATTTGAAAAATAGTTATTTACAATATCTGCAGACGTTGATGTTTGACGATGACGATGATTACATTACGTTGATGATCCAGATTTTAATAATTGTGATGATGACTTATGAGTCACTGAGCTATTTGTCACTTGTTTTAAATGTTTCGAAAGCTTTCTACTGCTGTTTTCAGTTTTCGCAACAAATTGTTACAAAAATTACGGTAACGTTTGTATGTTATTTTTAAAATTATGTTCTCAGGATTTGTTCTAATTTCATCTGAAGACTATCTCTATGTTTTATGCAGCGAAGCAACCCCGGTGTTACAATACGATTAAAATCAGTTAAAGATTCGGCTTTTCTCGGATATCATCGCCTAAATCCGGAGACGGAACTGACACGAAATACATTACCGCGATTTATTTTAGGTAGCATTAAAATTACAGTATCTATATAATATCTATACATGGGACCATCTCGGAAGTGTACCCTATCAAATATAAAAAAAATGTAAATCGGTTCACGTGAATTTTATAACATACATACAAAAAAACATTCACGTCGAATTGAGAACCTCCTCCTCCTCCTCCTCCTCCTCACTATCACTATCTGAATCATTTACATTAATTATAAAACGTTCTCTAAACACATCTAATTTCTCTCCTTCTGTTAAGAACACATCTTCACACTTTATTGCATGATAACAGACTTTCGTCCATTCTTCGGGTCCTAACATTTCAATTTTGTCCATAAGCAGTTTTTTCACTGACGTTTTATTCATTTTGACATTTTTGGAGGCGACATAGCCTTTTAACTGTGCCGATATATTTTCTATTGGATTATAGTCTGGGTGATATGGAGGCAGTCGTATTGCTGTATGTCTATTTTCAGCCAAAACTTTATCCACTCGAAAAACGCTGAAGTGTACTTTGTGGCGTTGTATTACGCTATACAGTTCCAGATTTTTTTATCAGGTGTAAAAGGAATATCGTATCTTGTTAACCACTCGATCATGTCCGCCTTTTGAGTATTACTATTAGGTGGCCTTTTAACAAATTTGTTGTGGTAAGAAGCGTTATCTATAACAAAAACGCTGTTATCGGGTAATAATTTACCCGATACACAACCTAATGGAATTAGTTGTGTTCTTAACCACTTCTCATGCTTCTCAGCATTCATTTCCTTGTGGTAATCGCCATCGGGATCCGCGGACTGATCTAGTAAAAGAGCTCCAGGTATAAAGCCTTTTTCATTACCTGCGTCAACTATAATAAATCTTTGACTCTTTGATATAGGTTGTTTCCGATTTTTATTGGCTGCGTCCGTCCAGCTTTTGGCTTTAGTGTGCGTTGTTTGAATATAAAAATTTGATTATAAACAATATTTTTAACTGTCGGAGATATCTCAAATATTTTATTCTTTTTAAACGGACGAAATATTTTTCCATCAAAATTCTCCTGTTATTGTCGGTTTTTCTAAATCTGAATCGCCTGTCTCGGATTATATTTCACAGAGATGAAATTGAGCCTTTGGATCCCATTTCCTCTTTTAGTTTTTTGTGTAGTGATCGCAAAGTAGGAAGCTCTTTGAATCTTTCATGAAAGTTATATATCAATCGTCGTATCACGTAATAACAAAAAATCATCTTATTTTAAACGATATTTTTTGCCAGGCACTTCTTTAGATTGTTGATCTTTAGGTGATTGATCTGAGAGCTTGTCGCTTGTCGCACGCTGCTTTTCGATACTCCGGTTGCTTCACAAACCCTGTCCAATTTTTTTTATGATATTTACTTTCTTCTTTTTTAAATAAATTAGCTCCTTTTCTAAAATAGTTATATACATTATTTACAATTTCACGAGATTGAGCAACAATTTATTTACCACGCTTTAAATTTGTTGAAGCCATGATACAAAACTATTGTAAGTTAATTTTGATAAAATTTTATATAATCGAATATTTTCACGAATGAAATTAGCGTTCATAACACGTTCATAAACATAAATGTATCATATACGTCACATTTTTATTGACACTAAGAAAGCAGACTGTCAAAATAGTCAATTATTTTTCTTATTTCAATATAAAGGTTGTGTTAGTTTTGAGCTACAAAGGAGGTTTTGTTGCTCATATCGTTCTTGTATTGTATTCACTATGACAACGAGTAATATAATTAAAGGTCATATCTGTAAATTGATAACTCTATGTGAGAGATGAGGGATTCACGACAATTTCCGAGGTTGGCCGAATAGTTAACTGATTTTAATCGTATTGTACCATGGTTTAATATTAAAATTCTATCCACTATAGACTTTCCAATGTATGCAAAATAGTTATTTACAATATCTGCAGACACAGACGTTGATGATCAGATTTTAATAGTGTTTGGCCAGATTTGTGGCTCAACTTCATAGAGCTAATAACATCATTCTTTGATTCCCAGGGCAGCTTCGCTGACAGATTTTGGGCGTAGAGTTAATCGAGTAGATCTTTTTCGGTTAGGTCTGACAGTGCTCCTATAGTTATCATTCTGGGCTTGAGCTTATTAAGCTCTTCGACTGTAAGGCCAGAGTTTGTGAGTTGGACAGTCAGTTTTAACTTCTCCACGTCATCCTTAGATTCCGTACTAATAATTACCCCTCCACCTTTTGTTTTTCTCAACCCACGAACTTGAAGTTTCAACACATTAGGGTTTATGATTTTTTGGATAAGTGCTTTCATTTCGTCACTAGATTTCTGCTTGTCACTAGGATAAATTGCAACGGCGCTTAGGTTTGTAGGCCGAATTAACATATCCTTAATTTTAACCATGTCAGCAAAGGAGGGTGGAGCGGTAGGAGGCTTCGAGCAGGTTTACCCAATGGTCTGTGTCATTTCTGATATTTTTAGGGCAAGATCCCGTTGTTCGTTCAGACAGTACGCAGCTGTGTGGGCTTTACTATATTTTTGCTTGATGGCTTGGTACTGGTGCGTGGTACCATTTGCTATCTTGCGGTATTAATTATTAACAACGAGCTTCTGTTCGGTGTTCATCTTGCCCTCGTTTACCACTCTGCATACTTCGTTTAGGCAGGTTTCAATGCTCGTCATCCAAACTTGCAATTCGCTTGTTTACATGCCCTCCTGTGGTTCAGTGGTGGGGGCGGGGGGTAGCAGCGGGGCTGCCGCACTCGCTTGGTTCATGTGGCATGGGGGGGGGGGGCTTCTCCTCATCATCGTGCTCCTGTTATTGAAGGGGCTGGTCATTCTCTCAAAAACTGACACCAGTCTTCCTATTGCAGATAAACATCACAATTCACTTATTAGTCCCACATAAGCAGAGCAAATAAACAGAGACAATTAAAAATAAACATTTATTTTGCAGTTATTATACAGTCAAGTAACATTAGTGAAAGGGCTCCCTCCCACACTAATTTGCCTGTATCATGGGCCGTAGGTGCCGGTAGACAGATAAAAAAATATGTTCAGACATATATTTTCTTCCGTAAACAAACAAAAATGTTATTATTATTATATCCTTTATTGTATAGATTAACAGTAAAAACAATTAACACAGTGGGAAATAAGATGTACAAAGGCGGGCTTATTCCTAAAAGAATCTCTTCCAGTAATTATGTGCAGTGAAACAATACGGGTTCAGCTAATAACAAAATATTTATGCAAACAAAAACTAAATTTAAAAATAGAATACATTAGGTACACATAAACACAAATATTACAAAAATACTTTATAACATATTAGTAGTTTATGTGACTGCTGCATAATGGAGGGCATTAAAACTCGAGAGTGGGGTTTATGAAACGAGCCGAAGGCGAGTTTCATAATAATATCACTCGAGAGTTTTAATGCCTAATTATGTACAGTTACATACACTAGTTTATCTACACACATATCATAAGCTCTCTTTGATGTGTTCAGGAACCGCATGTTTGACCGGCATTGTGGTTCTGCAATTGTTTAGCTTGTTCTTTAGTACCAACTTCACGCAGACGGGCGTCGGCATTCGAAATTTGAATGTCAGTACCAACTTCACAGGCAAAACTAGGGACAGCACGCGGGTGGGCGTCGGCGTTCGAAATTTGAATGTCATTATATGTAGAAAAACTACACATAATGACCATTATGTGTAGTTTTCCAGATACGCAACTAGTTTTTTACCAAGTAGTTTAACATAATGCTGATCGGTAACGTGCGGTTTTGAACGCAGTACAGAGGGTTTATGATACGTGTGTAGATAAATATCATTATGAAGATAATTATACTACATAAACACTTAATACTTAAATAAATAAAACCTACGATAATTGAGATAGGTAGTTTTCTTTCAGTCTTGATCCGAATGAGCTAGGCGATAAACTATCACGGATAGAGTCTGGCAGGAGGTCCCAGATCTGCGCAGCACGGACTGTGTAAGAAAGAATTCATCAGGAAACTGGTATTGGCCATCGGACAGGCTAGTTACCTTGATGCGACACATGCACGACGAGGTCTTGAGGGCGGCAGTAAATACGCGAAACGGTTTCGCAGGTACTCTGGAAGCACCAGGATTGCGCAAGATTTTAAAAAGTAAAACTAAAATATGAATTCCTTCGATGTCGCATTGGAAGCCACTTCAATTGGTTGCGAAAATCCGACACATTGGTCGTAGTTTCGCAAGCCAAAAATGAAAAGCAAAGCCAGGTTCTGAAGCCTCTCCAAGTTGTTAAGTTGTTCTTCTGTGATATCGAGGAAGCACACATCAGCGTAATCTAAAAACGTAAAAACGTGCGCTAGCAACACCTTTGTTTTGAAGGGCAAGAAGTACTGCAAGCGCCTCAGAGAATGAAAAGAAAAGTGAATGCGTCTCCTTAAATCGCTGATGTTAAGTAAGGTTAATCTGAGACTGATCTCATATTCCGCTTCTTGCATACTAACATGGATTTTAGTGCCTATTTTGGTTTGTGCTGTCCGATGAGCACCCAGGCACAAGACAGCTAAATTATTAATATTTTGTTTTATGATTAACAGATATGCGGGTAAAAACGAACGGGTTTTGTATTCGGGCTTTAGAAGAATGCCTTCCGATTACATTTTGGTATAATGTTCTATAATAAAATGTTTTTTTCTTCTTTTTGACATTCATTATTGGTTTATTGATTATTATATTTTCTTACAGGTAGAAGCAGTAAATCGACAGCCGTCTCCAAAAGATTCAAGAAATGATCTTGAGTAAGAGCTAGTTCACACGAGCATCGTGCGTGTTGGCAGCAGTCGATGGCAGGCTTAAAACGTGTCGGCAGCAGACAAAATCCCCTGCCGCCGTCGGCTTCTGTAGACAAGCAATAAAACGCGTCCGACAGGCAGGTGCTGTCGACTGCAGCCGACGCATATGCTGCTCGAGTGAAAAAGCTCTAAGATGTTTGAATGATACAGATACAAAACATGGTTTACACAGTTACTAAATGCTAAACATTCAATTCAATGGTTACACGATACGAACGACATGTTACAATATATCAAGTAGAAGAGATATAGTTGAAATGGGCAACAAATATAATGATCACCAAAATATTTTTTTCCCACCCAATATGGATAAATGAACACCAAAAGTTGCAAAAAATATCAGGGCAAAATACTGCGGAAGCTTAGGTCCCTACACCTAAGCTACCGCAGTATAAAGGGGGTGAGCGAAGCGAAGCCCCCTTTATCCTTCGTGTTAGGTTGAACATGTAAGAACAACAAAACATACTTAAAACATAAACTTAAGTACACAAAACATAAAAAGAAGTTTGGCGATCATTAACCAAACACAATTTGGTGGACATTTATCCATTCTGGCAGTCACATTCTGGCAGTCATTTCGAATTTATTGGTAGTAAAATAGGTGCGTTTTTGGTAATCGTTTAAACATAAGCCGTTAAAATGTGTTTATTTTTGGACCAAAGACGTCCTAGAAGTGAAATAAAACATTCCGCGAAACATTCAAACTACTTTTTTTTTTTCTTTCAGTTTTTCAGTATCATCATTAGTTCTTGATTCCGTAAGCAACTAACCACAAAATATTCATGTAATTCAAAAGTGATATATTTTCAGTATAAGAAATACAGTTTATTTTTGTTCCAGCAAGATGAATCTAATAAAGTCCTTAAACGGATTGTGAATCATCTAGAAAATATTGGACGAAAAAAGAAGTGAGTTCCGTTTACAATAGACTATATAAGATTACTAACTGTTTACTGAGCAAGTAAGCGAAGATTATGTGACTGTCATTTAATGAGGAGCCTCAACAGACGAGTGTGTTTTTATACGACGAGCGCCAGCGAGTTGCATAATAGGATCACACGAGTATTTGAAGGCCTAATTATATGCAGTTGCATACACTACTTTATCTACAAACATATCATAAGTGCTCTGAAATGGGTTCAGAAGTCGTAGATAAATTCACAATTCTACTTTGTAAGGAGGATGCAATCTCTCTCCAAACCACTTAAAGGAAAAAAAAACATAGAAATCACAACTGACAACTGTCAAAATCCGATTTTGATGTACAGTGCCACAAAGCTTTCTGATCAGGTGTCAGCGTCGCTGTGGTCGAATTTAGTGTTTCCGCGCTACATAGAATTTCCGTGGTTGTAGGGTAAAAATGCCATAATTAAAAATAAGTGCGTAAATAATAATAATTGCGAATTTTTCATATTTACTCTTAAATTTATATAAATGATTGTCTCAATGATTATAATTATTGATGATCATAATAATATAATTATAATTCTGTCATTATATTTTAGGATTATGATTATAGGCAATAATTATGATCATGTAGACAATCATCTGCGAAATCATAGGTCACTTCGTCTGAATCACTGCTTTCACTTCCACTATCACTTTCTAAATTTACGATAAATAGTTCATTTAAATAAATGTCTTTTTTAGGTACTCATTTTCGATGTTCTTTACATGGGCACAGTATTTTTGCCATTCTGCTGCTGATATTTTGTTAAATGCTTCTGCGACTAATTGCGGCATTTCAGCCTTTGACTTTCCAATGTTATGTTCTGCAACATGACGTTTCATTGAACTCCAGATCATTTCTATTGCGTTTAAATCGCAATGATAGGAAGGCAATCTAAGGACGGTGTGCCCATTGTCTCTTAGTAAATTATCAATTTCATATTGTTTTGCTGGTCTGTGCCTTTTTATTAATTCATACAACTGGGGTTTAGTGAAACTTTCATTGAACTCCACATTATTTTCATTAAGCCAATTCTGCATATCTGCTTTTTTAGTATTTGAATTAGGGCATTTGTAAATACAAATACTGTGGTAAGGAGCGTTATCCATTACAATTAAAATGTCTGTTTGTAAATTAGGCAGCAATTTTTCATTTCGTCATGGTAATCGCCACTTTTAGTGTTCGACTTAAAAACAAGTAATGCATTCTCAACAAACCCTGTTTCTCCCCCCGCATGAACTATAATCCATCTATTTCCTTTTGATACAGGATTCAAAACACCGTCAACATCATTACTTTGCCAACAGCGACCAGCCGTGTGTGACGAGTGTATAAAAGTCTCATCCAAAAATATAACAGGCTTTTTTTCACCGCATTCGTTTTGCTTTATTTTATGCAGATAAGATGCCCGTAAAGCAGATATATCATTGCGCTCAATGAGGACTTTTCTATTGGATTGCGTTTTCTTGTATCGAAAACCAATTTCACGCAATAACTTTCTGAGGGTTTCACGACTAGCATTAAAATCGATTTCGTCTCGTAGAACATTCAGTAATTTTGGGATGGTAGGCATTTCTTTCTTCATTGTGTAAAATTCATGAATTTTTCTTCTGATGACACCGAGGTCAAAATCATCAATTTCTATCTTCCCCTTGGTTCTAGTCCTTTTTTTCCCTGGAGTAGAAATTTTTGAGCCAGTAGCATCTGACTGTTTTTGTTGTTTAACTAATTGTCCTACAAACCGTTCACTTACACCTGCAAAATAGAACACAAGTACTTGTAGAAACCATGTCATCGACTACTGACAAGAAATGGGTGATTCATAGAACAACAACTGGCAACATTAACCTGTAGCAGCAGCAACTCGTTCATACAGTTTTTCAAATATTATCAGCACATTTAAACGATTCTCTTCCTGCATAAAAGCTAAAACATTTAAAAAAGTGTTTCTCGCGGCACTGTTCAATGCTTTCGGCATTATTTATAAATCATTAAAACGACAAAATAATGAATAAAACACCAAGCGTTGTGCACAACAACAAACTTGACAACATTATGACATTTCAAAATGACATTACGTAGTACCAGTTTCGCCACCGGATCAGATAACTTTGTGGCGCTGTAATATACGACTTTGAAATTTCACTTTGTAGCATCGATTAATCGATGGGTTAAAGTAAAATTTGTTTATATCAGGTCATTGCTCTATGGGTTCTGAGTCGATTTAAGAGCATTTATAATACGTACGTAGATAAAATATTAGAAGAATTAGTAGATTAAATAAAATATTTTAACTACTACCTACCCCAATGTTATTATTGCTATTGCAGTCATAGAATACTTATATAATATATAATAATACGTATTTAGATATGATAAGTATCAATTTTTTACTTTCAGAATTTCCTAGTCACCAGCACTTTTACTTGTATTTTTTTACAAAGTCTCCTGTTATGTGTCTCTCATTTCAGAAATATAAATTTACTTAGTTTACTGAAGGTCAATGACGAGCCAGGAATCTCTAATAAGGTTAGAATAATGATTTTTCGAGAATTTTTATTTTAATAAAAAATATCTTAAAACCATTGCAGTAAAGCCTACCAAATACAACAAAAAAAAAACACATTAAATATCGTCCACCCGTTTGACCGTATTTTCTTAATTATTATGTTGATAACTTTCGAACTACTGAACCGGTAAATAAAACATATGATTGGGAGCTAGGGTGCCACGGACAGACATACTGACACACCGACAGGCACTTCAGGCACAGAACACCCCTCTTTTTGTCGTCGGGGTTCAAACGTACTGAATTCTACCGGCAGTGTCAACGTCATGAAGATGCGGTGTTAAGCGATTTCTATGAAAAAAAATGTTAGGAATCACAGAGTTATTTTTGGACCCCTAGTCAATTTTTTTCACGTCAGAATATTTCAGGAATACTATCAATTTATGAAATAAAAAATATATTTTTTCAACACATTTTCGCCAACTTGTCCGTCCTAATACAATAGTAGTTTGTGTGACTGATACATAATGGAGGGCATTAAAACTCGAGAGTGGAATTATCTACAGTTACATACACTAGTTTATCTACACAAATATTATAAGCTCTCTTTGATGTGTTCAGGAACCGCATGTTCGACCGGCATTGTGGCATTGATAATTGCTCTGCACTGGTTTAGCTTGTTCAGTAGTACCAACTTCACAGACAAACTAGGGGCGGCACGCAGGCGGGAGTTGGCGTTCGAAATTCGAATGTCATAATTTGTCGAAAATGTATACATTATGGTCATAATGTATCAATATTCAGATCAGAAATGAGTTTTCACCAAGTAGTATAGTGTTATGCTGGTCCTACCGTGCGGTTTTTGGACGCAGTAAAGAGGGTTAAATAGATAAATTATAATTATGCCCACTTACTCGATTTTTCCCCGCGCGCATTATCCACTATTGTTAATCACAGTCACAAAGTGGCGTAAAATTCGGACTAGAAAAAGGAAATGTTGTTTAATTTTTTACTTGTTTTTTATTTGTTTTCCACTAATCATATTTACTTTTGACTAGGGCCTTAAAATAACCATGTACACATTGTAAATACGATATTTTTGTTTGTAGCAACCCAAATCAAGTATTTACATAAAGAAAATACTTTCGTTGGATTTGTGAGTAAAGGTTTCTCTACTCAAGATAATATATATCTAAATAGTTATAAATCAAATCAGCTTCTTTAGCCGTAATTTTATCAACAGAGAGAAACCAGCGAAAAGTCTTCCAGATGAAAATAATAAGGTGAGAACAAGAAGAGTCTACTAACGATAGCGATAAGTATAAGCATAAATAAAATAATTGACAACTGTGTTATCAAAAATTAAAATTAAAATATGTGAATTCGAGGCCTCTATACATGGCCAATCTCTATATAACACAAATAAATATAGGTAAAATGTGAAGTTGATAGTGTTGTGGGAAGTACCGAATGAACTGCCGAGATCTGATAGAATTTATTGTTGAATGATCATTGTTGAATGATAATTTCATAATTAATTCAATACTAAAGTACGATCGCGGAGCAGGAAAAATGTCGGTCATTAATCCGTTAATACCTGTCTCTGTCGCTCCTGCGTAAATATATTCACGTCACGCTCGCATAGGTGCAATGACCGGTGTCTGAGTGAGCGTGACCTTAATATATTCACGCGGAAGCGACATAGGCAGTAATAACAGGTTAAAGACGGAAATTCTTTCTGCTCCGCGATTTTGTAGACATTGAATAGTCACTATTTCCAGTCTACGATAAAAATTATTTTTAGATTGAAGAAGGTCGTGATTCTTACGGCTGATTTCCTGGGCGCAGAATCAGTTAACAAATTGGTTAAACTGATTTGAGCCAAGCTCGTGTCGTCACTAGCTAATTATAAAAAATCTAAACAGGAAACAACATAGACACAGCTTCAGGGTTTACAAAATATGTTTATTTTATTATTATACCTATAATAATAATATTTGGACATTTTTGAGCAGGATTTTTCAAAGTTGGGTGACCATAGTGCCATCAATAGATGGCACTCTATGGTCACCCAACGATTTTTTTATTTTTCGTGCATAATGAAATTAAATATGGATGTTGTTTGAATGAATTGAAAGTGCGTTATTGTAGTATGCAAATGCCAGAGTTAGGTACTTGTTCAAGTGCCTCTTATACGCCGATAATCAAGTTGTTCTTACTAATCGGTGGATGAGCCGCAGGAGATGGTAATTTTAGAACGAATCAATTAAGAAAACAGGACACAATAATTAAAAATATTAAAATAGTGTCACCTGTCGAAAATAGCTTACAAATTAGTGACAGTTGTCAAATGTTTCATGAAGGTAGGAAGATATTATGTATTTTTTTTCAAGACAAATACAGAATCTTCTTAAAATAAATAGGTGGTCACTCAATCTTTGACAGATATAAGTGTGACCACTAAACTTGACCACTAATTTGCCACCCCATCTGAGAAAAGACTTGTTATTATTTATAACATGCAGGGCTTTGCTGTGCCTCTGCCACCCCATCTGCCCCTTCCATGGCAAAATGTTTGAACCCACCGCCGCACCTGGCCATGTGTCAAAACTTGTGTTTTTTTCGGTTTTGACGATACTACGAATCTGACCTAGTCAGAAATTTACTAAAACTGACAATGATTTAAATTTGTATCACACCAGATTTTAACTTCGCCCAAAGGAAGGAAAAATGTAAAATCTATACTCCCTTTCCAAAAATTTATTCCGTGTAGCACCAATCGTGTGCAGTGTCAAAGTCCTTGAAGGGTAGCCAATAAGTCGTCAGTCGATGAGAATAACATAGTCCAAATCACAGCAAACAGAAGTCCAGAAGTAAGCCAAGTTTTTCACAATCGAGGAACGTAAGAGCACACCCCTAACGTACGACATCGAGCAAAGCGCAGAAACGAATTAACCGCAGAGTACTTTAGATTAAATTTCATTCATTCGTTCATTAATTCAAATCATGCCCATCACTAAAACGAATTATGACACGTTTGCTAATCTTTGTTAAAATTTTCGTCCAAAGTAGAATTTTGGGAAATAATATTATTGCTATGCAGAATTTAGACCAGTTTTTAGTGAAATTTTGTGTATTTGTGTTTGAAGTAGTCTATACAACTGAATGTGGTAACCAACATCGAGTGATACCTTTGGAATATCGAGTTTTGAGATCTAGCATTTGTTGATCGTTTGAGATCAAACGATCAACAAAAAAATAGTTAGAACGCCCAAGCTATAGCTAGTTTCGAGATATTTAAGTTAATCTCTTTCGAATAATGTATGTAACAAAATTTATTTTAAGTAAGTAACACACTCACCACTACAGATTACTACTTTGCGTGAGTGGCTAGATAGCATTAAGTTATATATATTGTACTGTAGTTACTACTGTGGATTAATGAAAGGTTAAAAAACTAACCGTGTTACTACAAAAAACCTCAAAACAAACAATTCCTTTACATTTTTGTCTTTAATTTAACAGCAGTTTATTTTTTTGTGGTAAGATCCTAAGTGTCACGGCATAAGCGTTTTTAGTAGCTATTTTCTGCATGACAAACAGAACTGATGGGCATACTCTGCAATAGTTATTTTTGTCTCGAGAGAGCACAATGATATATTTATGGCGAGGGCGATCCTGAGCGTAGCGAGGGATTCTAAGTCAAAATTCTGAACGTGATGAAGGATTCAAGTGTTAACGCCCATGTCGAAAATAATTTTTCTCCTAAGTGACAAATACACTTTTCACACTGACTATGAGGAAAATTTAAATTAAATGCTCTAAAATAATAAAAGTACTTTACTTTGAATTATACTTTCACCACTTTTACCAGAATGATGTCCCTAACAACTCCCTAAAATATGACTACACCTTTCTGTTACAGCTTGAAACAGTAGCTCGATTCTCTCTCTAACAGGGATTGTGACTCGGAATTTCATTGCAATTTTGCAACGACAGCTGTCAAACGAGCAATTTAGTTCATTGGAATCCTTCACTTACTATAAATTAAAAAAATAATACCCCGACATATTACTTTAGAACTACTGAATTGATTTTAACAAAACATATTCAAGCACTATCGCAGTGAAGCCTGCTACAAACTGCAAAAATCCGCAATAAAATCCGTACTGAACTGATTTTATCAAAACATATGTAACCGTTGATTGCAGTCTTCTACCAACCACAAAAATCCGCATCTATCCGCAATATCCGTCCACCCGTTTGCCCGCTAATATTTGTTAAGTTGATAGCTTTTGAACTATAGATCTGATTTTGACAAACTATATGTTAGAATCATTGCAGGTAAGTCTACTTCCATTTACAGGAAACCGCATTAAAATTTGTATTCCCGAAATACCACAAAGGAGCCACGACAGATATAAAGAAACACCGTCACACGGATACACCAACAGATGCTTTAACATAACAACATAACATTCACATACAGGCACATACATTGCTTCTGGCCCCACACTAGGCTACCCTGTGTCGCGGGAACCAGAAAAAGCGATGTCACATACATGTAAACATCCAAGACCTCAGGGTTTCTTTTTCTTTGACTCCAGCCGGATATGGAACCCGGGACTTTTCGCATTGTACAGAGCCACAACCGTCGTTAAATTTATAACATTCTTCTTTGCGTCATCGGGTGTTATAAATGTGAAAATTTGCTCTGAAGGCGTGTGCCATACTTCGAAATGTTAATTTGCTTGCAATCCGGATATATTTATCCGGATTATAGAGATAGAGAATTGAGCTCCGACCTACTCTTTTCAGTATCGCGTACTACATCGCAGAATCAAAGACTTAAAAAAATTAAGACGTGATACTAACGAATCAGATGATAACTTCCCGTCCACCAACGACGATGAACACTTTTCATCATCTGATTCTCAGGAACCTAAAAATTCTCCCGAAAAAGGCAGCACTGAGGATCATGTGGTCACTCACGAACCAACACCTGAAAATGTAGAAATGACGAAGCTAGAGAAATTTTATTCATCACAGGTATACTATGTCTGGATAACTTGACACTAGGTAGCCTATTTTTCATAACGTGCCTCTCTACTATGGTATATGGGATGGGCTCAGCTTTGCAATCTTAGCATAAGCTGATCTGGTCACTCCCGGATGGCGCACTGGAAAGTGCGCAACATCAAATTATGGATATTGGATATGCTACCGCTCTATTAAATTAATATTTGAAAAAAAATATATTTTTCGCCAAATAGATCCACCCTAATGGATATGCTTTGATGTTGCACACGTTCTATCTCTCTCTCGACTTCCTTTTCTTTACCTCGACAACTAAACAAAGTTCCATCCACAGCGATATGGGCAAATTAACCTTTCAAGCCCTGAACGTGCAGGTTTTGAGGCATCTCCACTTTTTACCTCATGCCATTTAAAAAAAGCCGGCACAGTGGAAATACAGTGGCGTCACCAGGGCTTAAGGGGTTAACAGCATTACAGGTATATGAAGAGTTTGCAATGTTAACTTAATATCGGTTTTCAGGATCAATTCGACCACGTTAGAATAAACCAAGATGCACTAGATATAAACCAACTGCTCCCAGATTCAGTAAAAGAAAAGGAAAATCTAAAAAAATGGTGGTTCTATTCGCAAGTTAGTTTTCTTTGCTGTAGTTAATATTTATAGAAAGTAAAAAATTGCTAGATTTTCGTGTAATAAAATAAAGCAATCATCTCCACCAACCCGCACTAAGCCAGTATGGTGGAGTATGCGCCAATCTTACTTGTATCCGTGTTAAGGCCTGTGCCCCTCAGTGGGGAAATTAACATTTATTTAAAGATATATTAAACAGAGTCACTTGTTAGGCACATGTGCACACCAAAAAGGAAGTTCTTATCAGTTAGAGAACATTTTTTAATTTGTTTAAAAGGCCTTTGCAATAAAAATATCACTTTTGATTTCAGGACGACTTTACTTCACTGACTCAACCAAATAATGAAGTAGATCTACCCGATGATTCAGACTAGAAAATACATAACTATAGACCGCGCCAAATAAACTGGTTCTGGATATAATTTTACCTCTCTCTCGCACATATTTTTGACATATCACCTTTCCGTTCGCACCTTTCGTTCAAAGACAAAAAAATGGCGCGGTCTGGCACTTCTACTGACATATCTTTTATTTGAAAATAAAAAGTTTCTGTTTTTGTTTTTTTTTTGTACCATAACTATAGTGACTGTTTTCATTATGATTGAAGGAATAGTTGCTCGCATCTGCAAGAAATACTTGGATGAATTGGATGCACGGTCCAAGTACGCATGTGTAAACGGGGAACAAAACCTGCCGAGAAACTGCCTAGGAGTTTGACAGATATAAAATTGTATATTCAAGTACTTGAATGAATAAATGTATCGGGTACGTGAATGACATTACAGTAAAAAAGTGGCCAAGTGCGAGTCGGACTCGCCCATGAAGGGTTTCGTTGTAGCAAGTAATTATGTGACTGGATGTTTGTGTTGTAACTTTGTTTTTAATAGTGTTTGTAAGAATGACAAAGTTATCATTGCGGTTTTTAATCATTGTTTTATATCTTAAAACCGCTTATTTTATTTTGTTCAAACTATTTTTCGTTGAATGTGTGTATTAAGATACACAGCACATATTTTTTGTAGATTTTTCACAAATCGTAAAGCGTTAGACAAAATACATCTTCATACTAAGTTTCAACTGTGTAATCTTAATAGTTTTTGCAAAATGTTGCTGTGACATAAGGACGGACAGACAGACTTGTTTCTCTACGGAACCCTAAAAATAACAATAATTATCACAAATATTTCAAGGTACTCGAAAAAAAAAACATTTATTAGCAAAAATATTGCCAAATTCCAAATTCCAAATCTCTTTATTACTTTAGATATTTACATATAATTAGCAATCGTCTTTTTTTGCCACTTCTCTACATTGGACCACTGTGGGAGAAGAAGGGCGTAGAAACTCCCACAGATTGATTTTTAGATCTCTTTTAAAGATTGCTTGTGCTTAACTAATACAAATTTTATAATATCATAATTAAAAAGTAGGAATAAATAATTACAAAACTATTAACAGCAAGGCCTGTGTTGAGCCAGATTAACCCCACACAGTCCCGTCATTGAAGTAATCTTGAACATTCTAATATCCCTTTTTCGACAAAGTCGCTTTAACATGGTTTTTAAATTGCTCAAATGGCAATTTCAAGATCTCCAGAGGTATCTTGTTGTAGTAGGGAATGCATTGACCCTTGAAAGAATTGCTAACCTTCGCGAGGGCGCAAGTAGTCTGTGATTATTTCTTAGGTTAATATTACAGCTAACGCTAAGTTTAGCAAATGTTGTAAGGTTCTTGCGTACATAAATTATGTTTTCGAAAATAAATTGACTAGCTATAGTTAGTATGTCAATTTCTATAAAAAGCTCTCCTAAGGAGTCTGTGCGTTTTAAATTATAAAATAAAAATAGTTTGAATATCCGCTGCTCTCCCCCACAACAAGATACCATAGGACATGACACTATGAAAGTAAATAAAATATACTAGCCTAGATGTAGCCACATCCGTGTTTTGTCTGATGTTTCTAATAGCGTAAGCAATCAAATATCTATTAACCCTACCAGTGCTTCGGAAATACTTCCGTCAGAGATATGCACCAAAAAAACTCTACAGGGATGTGTTTTTGTCAATTAAAATCTTTTTTAACGTACAACATAAAAAATAATCTAATCCTATGACAATATTGTAACACCGTATCTATAAATGCCTATAAGATGTCTCAAAATAACATTTTAACAAAAGAAGTAAATAAAAACAAACAAAAGCTGTAATGAACATAACTTACGAGAAACTAGACTGGACCAGTCCCCCTAAGCAGCACCCGTTCATGAGTATGTGCGCCAGTCATTAGCTCCCTCGCATTTGAGGGAGAGGAGCAACCCGCTATATAGAGCCGTCGCCAGCAAAGATATTTTAGGGAGCAGAAAGAGAACCTTTTCTATAAAATTCTATAGATTCAATAACTTTACATTATGGATTTATTTTATGTTTTTATTTTATTAAACTGATTGAATTGTATGGAACTGACAGGCCATAAACGTTTTGCGGGGCTTTAAAATTTAAAGATCGTTTCTAAAAATACCCTGCGTCGTAGGAACCAGAAATGGCAACGTCACACACATATAAATATCCAAGACCTGTTTTACCAAATTATGTGCTCAGAGAAAAACTCTGTTGTTCTCCGACAAAGTAGGTGCAGGATTTGGGACTCTATTACATAACCGGCTTAACCAAAAAGTAACGAACATTTGCTGTCCAAATAGTTCATTTGTAGATCTAGTGAAGATAATCATCTTAGTCGCGGTATCTATGATGAGTACAGCACTATTGTAATTATGGTAGGAAATCATTCAAACATTAGTCGGAATGATTTGAATAAAAGTGTTGAAACACTTCTAGACTTACATAGTAGGATGAAATGCAAATTTATACTATACAATTTTCCATATGCCTGTAATTTGACAGAACTACAGAACAAATCTGTGCATAGAATGAATATTCATTTATTTAATTTAACATGTCATCACAGCGATGCTATTTTATATTTCGACATGAATAATTTTATTCATAACTTTACTCTGACACGGGATACATTGTACCTGTCTAATAAATATAGAAAATTAGTAGCTACATTGTTAGCTTATAATATATGCGACGCAGCTATAGTTGGTTTAACTAAGTTCAACTTGACATCAGCTTATTTTAAGAGTAATATGACATGCACCCCTATTGGGAATTCACCTGTTAATTATACTTTGCATGCAACATTGGAATCTGTTCCAAGTAATTTAAATTAGTTCATAAGACAATAGAGGAAATCTCTAGCATACAAGAGCCACTAAATATGTCAAAATTTAAGCCCCAGTTAAAGATTGCCCATCAAAAATCCAGGGGCTACCTGGCAAAGAACTTGTATTAGAATTATTTCTAAAAAATTCTGACATTGATATTATTTGTGTTACTGTTGTCTTTTAACATAAATAATTACAAAATTGTCAGTTGTTACAATAGAAAGACTGCTGATAGAGGTGGTTCTTTAATCTTAGTGAAAAATAATATTAAGGTGAAACAACGGAAAGATATTCTTGCACTTACTGTTGAAAGACAAATTAGAGGTATCCTGTGTTGAGTTAGATAGCTATATTATTGTTTGTGTCTACAGGCCACCGAGGGATGAAAAAGGCCATGGCAATTTCGGAATATTTGAGAAAATTATGGAGGAAGCCCTCATTAAACTTTGTAATTATAGAAAAAAGTTAATTAATTGTGGCGATCTTAATGTAGATCACCTTGTAGATACAACACTGAAGCGACGATTAATAACTCTGTTCAAATCATTTAATTTATGTCATGTATTTCTAGAGCCGACTAGAATTACACTTACCAGCCAAACTTGCTTAGATAACGTTTTTTGTGACTGTGTGCGTTCACAAGTAAAAGTGTAATTAACTGCTTACCCTCCGATCACAGTGGTCAAACAGTTTCATTCCCAATCACTATTAAGGATAAGACTGGTCCATCATTTTATAGGCCTATTACATCCCAAAGACTAGAGACATATACGAAAAACTTAGATACTAATTTGCCAGTACCGGATTTTAATGAACAGAACCCAAACAAAATCTACTCAGACTTCTTCAACATTATTCAGACAGAATTCAATAAAGTTTTCAAATTAAAGAAAGTCAGTGACTACAACGGTAAATCTAAATTTAATGACTGGGCAACGTTTGGAATTCGTAAAAGTAGAGTTATCTTGTATGACCTTTATGATCAAAAAACCTATAACTTTGATCGAAAATTTCATGACTATGTTAAAAAATATTCCAAAACTTTCAAGTTGGTTTGTAGAACTGCAAAAACTTTACACATTAATAGAAAGATTCAAAATTCAAATAATAGAATGAAAACAGTTAGGCAAATAACAAACCGCGAAACTGGCAAAGTTATACCAAGGGACAGTGATTTCTGCCTAAAGATAGGTGATGATTTTGTTAAATCCAACGCTGATGTTGCTCGAGCTTTTGAAACATTCTTCACCAATGTACCCGTACTCACAACGGACCGTCTAAATTCATCTCCATTTGAAGCAGAGACTTTATTAAAAAATAACACTAGCGTCAGTAATGTATATTTAAAATTTCATCATGTATATCCCCAGGACATTGTCAAAACGTTTAAATTACTTAACTTAAAAAATACAGAAGACCTGTGGGGTATATCAGTCAAAGTCATTGGTTCAGTAATTCTAGTTATAGCCCCACACTTAGCTTATATATTCAATAAATGTGTTGGCGATGAGGCTTTTCCAGACCTCATGAAACAGTAAACTTATACCGCTGTTCAAATCAGGAAATAAGGGCGATCCTTCAAATTTCAGACCAATATCTGTTCTTCCAACACTAAGTAAAATATTTGAAAAGATTATACTCAATCAAATGCTCTCACACTTCAACCGTACAAAACAACTCCACGCTAAACAATATGGTTTCACTAGGGGTAAATCGACTACGAATGCAGGTATTACCCTTGTATCTCATATTTATTCTGCATGGGAGGCCGCACAGGATGCTATCGGAATTTTTTGCGACCTGTCGAAGGCGTTTGATTGTGTTGATCATAATACGCTATTAATTAAATTAAATCATTACGGAGTTAGAAATAAAGCGTTGGATTTACTAAGATCATACCTAAGCAATAGAATTCAAAAGGCAGAAGTTAACGGCGTAAAATCTGATGGATCGGGTGTTAAATTTGGCGTTCCACAAGGTTCCATATTAGGCCCTTTCTTATTCCTGGTATATATTAAAGATCTGCCTTTCATGGTGGAGAAATTAACTGACATAGTGTTGTTTGCTGATGATACTTCAATGGTCTTCAAAATTGAAAGACAAAAAGGAGATTTTGATGATGTTAATGGTGTATTGTCTTTAACCTTGAATTAGTTCACAGTGAATAATTTATTGTTAAACGCTGGTAAAACCAAGTGTATCAAATTCTCACTTCCAAATGTCAGGCAAGTTGAGACCAGTTTGGTGTTAGACAACAGCACGTTAGAATTGGTAAATGATACGAAGTTTCTTGGAATAACCATTGATAGCAAATTGCAGTGGGGACCCCACATAGATAAATTGGCTGGTAAATTAAGTTCTGCGGCTTACGCTATTAGGAACATCAGACAAAACACGGATGTGGCTACATCTAGGCTAGTATATTTTAGTTACTTTCATAGTGTGATGTCCTATGGTATCTTGTTGTGGGGGAATGCAGCGGATATTCAAACTATTTTTATTTTACAAAAAAGAGCTATTCGAGCAATTTATAATTTAAAACGAACAGACTCCTTAAGAGAGCTTTTTAAAGAAATTGACATACTAACAGTAGCTAGTCAATTTATTTTCGAAAATATAATGTATGTACGCAAGAACCTTACAACATTTTCCAAACTTAGCGACAGCTGTAATGTTAACCTAAGAAATAATCACAGACTATGTGCGCCCCGTTTTAGACTCGCCAAGGTTAGCAATTCTTTCAAGGGTCAGTGCATTCTCTACTACAATAAGATACCTCTGGAGATTTTGAAATTGCCATTTGAGCAATTTAAAAAGCATGTTAAAGCGACTTTGTTGAAAAAGGGATATTACAATGTTCAAGATTACTTAAATGACAGGACTATGTGGGGTTAATCTGGCTCAACACAGACCTTGCTGTTAATAATTTTGTAATTATTTATTCCTGCTTATTAATCATAACAATTATAATTTTCATATTTGTATTAGTTAAGCACAACCTATTTTTAAAAGAGATCTAAAAATAAATCTGTGGGAGTTTCTACGCCCTTCTTCTCCCACAGTGGTCCAATGTAGAGAAGAGGCAAAAAATGACGTTTGCTAAGTATATGTAAATATCTACAGTATACTTTGACTATTGACTATTGACTATTGACTATTTTTATGAATTCCTAGCCGGGGATTGAACCCGGGACCTCTCGCATGGTAAGCAGCGCCACAAAGGTCGTCAAATTGCACAAAAAATCGGGTACCTTATTATGTTGACGTTTGTATGGGTTGTGGTAGCATACATCCATTGAATATATTGTGTGAACGTCAGGTAATTAAGTTAGTTACGCTTTGTCATTAAGACTGAAAAGACAGACAAAAATAATTAATTTGGACTTCACTGGGACTTCACTTTAATATACTGAACATACTCCAAAGTGATGACACCGACGTGATATGAAGAAGACCAGTAAAAAGTGAAATTGGCGAACTCAAACACAAAAAAATTCAAACTTTGTACGATGACGTGAAAAAACAAACTCTTGTGACCTAGTAACGTACCTACGAGCAGATGGACGTAGTTTTCTCGTAACTAATTAAATTATTGTGTAAGAAGACGACAGTTTGACAAACTCTATGAAATTTGGAGTTCCTTTACCACCTTCCTGCACTGCACCTGGGGAAAATGTGGCAACTGCGGTTGGCGCAGATAACGGTGATGTCAAGGATACCGGAATTTTGGGTGGAGATGCCAAGGCTGTGGTTGGCACAGTTTGAATCCATCACGATGCCGCAGAGGTAAGGCGACGACGTCAAATTCAACTTCGTGGTATCCAAACTCGGCCGCGACGCGCTACAACAGATAAGCGATATTATTTTGGCACCACCGGCGATGAACAAGTATCAGGAAGTAAAGGACAGACTGTTGCAACTGTTAGTTGGAGAAATGGAGCTGGGATCGCAGAAACTATCGCAACTGCTGCGAAAAATGAGAAACATTGAAAAAAATACGCAGGTGTTAGAACAAACACTCAGAAATCTATAGGTGTCACGAATGCCAGCAGCCGTGAGAGCAGTCATAGCAGTAAGCAACGAGCAGGATCTGGAAAATATAGTGAGGATAGCGGGAGAGGGCGACAGATTGTGGGAAACCATGCGCCTGGGATCCAAACAAAGCAGACTCGAGATATCACCACCACCAGGGAAACTAGACTCGGTACAGCTTGAGGCGGGAAGCGTACTGTTATATCAATGTACAATAGGGCTGTATGCTGACGTTGTGCAATGCCAGCCCCATCAACATCCACTCCTATGTGACGGGCGAGTGGAAGCCCGAGGGAGCTCAGATCCGAACCAGTCTTCAGCCTACTGTCCGAGTGGACACAATTACTATATCATAACGACTCTTTATCAATATACAATTATATTTTTTTTTGTGTTTTAATAAATATTCCAGTTCATTTTTAAAATCGTTTTTTAAAACAAGGTTCGCGAAACCTCCCATAACTGTACCACCAACCAACCACCGCCTAATGATAAGAGATCGTAAGAACCATATTTAATTTTTAATTGACACCAAAAATTGTGTAAAATATTGTATGTCACAACGAACCATGGGGTTTGCCACTACATAGAGACGACGGGACGTAGGTAAAGGAAAAATTTAGGGAATAGATATCTGCAGACTATCAAAAATCCTGTGGGCAAGCCCATTGTATGTCATGCCGAAGAAGGATGGACAGCTCAGGCCGTGCAGAGATTACCGACGCCTAAACGCTGTCACTAAACCAGACCGCTATCCAGTACCAAGGTTGCAAGAATTCACTTACGGATTATCAGGTGAGGCAATATTTTCAAGGATCGACATAACAAGAGCATACCAGTTTATCAGCGTTCTACCTGAAGATGTGGAGAAGACCGCAATCATAACACCCTTCGGACACCTTCCGAAGAATGACATTTGGGTTGCGAAATGCCGCGTAGTCATTCCAGAGGTTCATGGATCAGTACTGCAGGGAATCCAATGTTTGCAAGGGTTTGCAAGGCAATGAGGATAGCACAGAAAAGACGTCACATATTTTCTGTTATATGATAGATATACGTTATTGATAGATAGATGATGAGATGATACAGAGACGACGTCATTATAGCATATGAAAACGAGAAAATTCACCAACAGCCAACAGCACATAAAAACTCTATATCAGAGAAAACATGAAATAGGTTACCTAATTTTTATACAGTATGTTACTGTATCAAAATTAGGTAGTTTTGTAGACAGTAGTAAATTAAAACACCTAAAACAACGCAAGGTTACAGGTATTATATAACCATGATAGGTCGGTATACTCGTTGGCCAGAGGCGTATCCAGTGGCGGATATTACAGCTGACAGTGCTATATGAATGTTGGATATGTTGGTACGGAGGTAAGAATAACAACTGACCAAGGGATACAGCTGAAGAGCGACTTATTCGACTCTCTCATGAACTTGTTAGGAGTCCAAAGGATAAGGACTACACTCTATCACCCACAAAGTAAAGGGATGGTAGAGCAGTGGTATAGCACCCAGATGGCTATAACCGCCAGACTCATCTCGTCTCAGTCATCGTGGATCGAGAAGCCACCAACGGTAATGCTATGCCTACGTGCAGCTAGACGCAGTGACTCAAACATCACTGCAGCGGAAATACTCACTGGCAAAAACTTGAGATTGCCCGGAGAATTTTACGGTGAGTATGACAATAACAATATGTTAGATTATTGCACGTATATGGATAAATTGCGAAAAGGCACATTGCGGCCACAAACACGCAAAAATAAAGACTCACGTACACTGTTCTTGCATCCGGAGCTGAGTAACTGCAGTCATGTATTTATAAGAGACGACAAGGTAAAAAAACATTTAACGCCAGCGTATTAAGGTCCATATCAAGTGTTAAGTAGAACAGATAGGATGCAAATATTTCGATAGAAAGGTTAAAACCGGCATTTATGTTAGTAGATTTAGAACAGAGTAAGGCCGATGTACGAAAAAACAAAATTCAGAAATTGAAAAATCTGTAAGTAAAGATGACCATGTAAACACAACTTTACTGGTAGAGTTTAGGACTAGACGCAGTAGGTTAGTTAAACCTACAGTCAGATTCTTTAATTAAACAGTAATTTATTTATAAACATTCTAGATATAAAGTGTAGCAATAGTTCAAGTCAGTTCATTGGAATTTGAAAAGAGCCTAGGTACTTAGTAAGCAAATAGCGACTTAGTAGGTAAGCTAAAGTTAAGCAATATCACTGTTCTGCAATATTGTTTTAAGAAATAATATATGAATAAAAATGCGTATCTGTTAATTATTCGCAACAAATATAATGAGCACCAAAATATTTTTTTCTTACAAAAATGGCAAATTATCACAAAAAGTTGCAGAAAATATCAGTGGTGGCTTAGGTGAAAGGTAAAGGTGGTGCGCGAAGCGAAGCCACCTGTATCATTCGTGTTAGGTTGAACATGTAGGAATAACAAAAAATACTTAGAACATAAACTGAATTACCCAAAACATGAAAAGAAGTTTGGTGATCATTTGGTGATCATCCAAACACAATTTGGTGATCATTTACTAATTCTGGCAGTCATTTCGTATTTATTAGTAGTCAATTTTCGAATTTTGCGGTTATAGTTTAAACACATGCCTTAATTATTTTAGATATTGTAGTTGCAATTATTGATTTGTGTAAGTATTTCATTGAGTATTGTTTTGTATGTTTTAAATGAAGGATTTCAACGTGTAAGTTAAGTATCTTTGCCTGGTGACATGCTTTTTGTGTAACGTAACTGGTGACGAGGGGTCTGAGAGGCCCACTACGGTATCTGGTATAAATCATGGAAATTAAGTATGGTAGCTAGCCAAAGTATTTAAAAACTGTGTTATCTTATATAAAAGGATAAAGTAAAATAAAATAATTATACTCTGAATATGTTTTTTATTACGATCTTGCAATTTTAATGTATGTCGTCTTTACAATCAAAAAACTAGAGATGAGTTCACAAATTACAAAAGCAAAAATTATATCAACATTTTTCGACAAACAACACTTTTTCCTATATTATATAGAATTATATTGAAGTAATAATGAATTAAAAAAAAAAAACAACTCCAATCAAAAGTGTAATATCACGAAATTGACTATGGTCAAGCTTTGCAAATTTTTATATGCAGTCTGGGCATATTTTTTTTGCACACTGCAAGCACACACATTTCGTACACGAATCACACTGGTATTTTGATTGGCGCTTTAATCAACGAAGACAACTAGCGCAGGCTTTCCTGGTGTTTGGCCTGTTCTCGGTTAAAAATACGAAAAATCAATACAGCAATATTACGTTCAAAAGTAACATAAGTGGTGACATGGGGTCTGAGAGACCCCTGCCGCACTTTACGTCAATGCAAATCACTGATTTGAGCCTGTCCGACACTCGATGCTAATCAGATGATGAGCCCAAAGAAGCCCGGGGAAGGGGTAAAATTATGTTTTACTGACGCCGCTGTAACCAGTCAAAGGGAAATGTTATTTTTGTTAGTGTAATTTCATAAAACATTTTATTTTTGTTTGATGGGGATGTGTGTGGCATCACATAAATGCATTGAATATAACATGTGAACATTAGGTTATTAAGTTAGTTAAGCCTTGTCATTAGGACTGAAAAGACAGAATAATATAATCAATTTAGACTTCACTGGGACTTAACTTTAATAGACTGAACCTCCTCCAAAGGGTAAATAATAATCTTAAACTCAAATAAAATAAGCCGGCATCATAAATAATGGCTTTCTATCCTTGATGCTGATGTTATTAGGTAATTTTGCTGATGATCAATTAGTTAGGTTAGGTTTTTAGGTAGACTTTTTTAGATGTTCCATTAAATATTACCCATTTTTATGGAGATGTCAAAGTTAGTCCGAGAATAGTACTAACTCGCCTTCTATCTGTAGGTCTGAGATGCAAGATGGGTTACCACCACGGCCAATTAGCGATTCTGAATTAATTTAAAACAAAACCATCACCATGTCAACCATTTCAATTTCAAAACGCCATAATGGGCTTTAACTACCCAATATCAAGATCTGTTTTAAGACGATCATGGTTATACTCTCCATACGAGAAAATTAAAGTTATAGCCAGACCCCTCCCCCCCGGCCTTGATAGAAAATCTTTCTATACGAGCAGATACGCATTCTATTCTATCCCGCTGACTCTGACAGAGAGACTTTGTTGGAAAATCACGCGCTTCTTTGTTCTGAAAAACTGTACTTTGACGGCCTATAAATATGTGAGACCTAAATTCATGAGGCAAAGGATCACAAAATAAAACAAAGGCATCTATAAACAACTCATTTTATTTTACTTTATATTATAAGTATCATGAGTTTTCAAGTAATCCTTCATTTAGCAAATATTGAGTATTTTCGCTGCCTGCCATGACATCTCGATTTTTATCCCCATATCAAATTACATCTATGGAGTAGCTAACGCGGGGGTACGGTTGGGTTCTGACACCCAAAATTAAAAGGTTAGGACGTTGTGGTAACCCCCAGTTCACTTATAGAGCTCTTCAGTTCAGTCAGACAAAAATAAAGCCGAATCATAACTGCTAGCGCCATCTTTTTAAAATCATATGAAGCTGAAAGAGAGCGACTACGATTGGTCGCTACTACTATCGCCACTGTAAGATCTAAGTATATACCGCGGTTGGTTAAATATACATGAAAGTGTTTGCTGTATCCTACAGATGGGGTTTAAAGTTTACGGATGATGCATGGTGCAATGCAAAAATAGAATACAACAAAAGCTTTTACCAAAAGGTTTTGATCGTTACTTTATTAAACTTCAGATAAGTGCAATTTTCCATCATTACAGTAGAATAGAATGCTCAACCTACCTTTGAGCGACGATCCGAAGAAATAGTAAATTTTATAGTTTTTGAAGCTATATTCTTTATTGTAAAGAAAATGTAAAGGAAATGGAAAATATAAGGACAGTTGCAAGAAATGTTATAAGCAAAGGCAACAACATTTACATAATAATTGAACGGGGTTTCAATCATTATGTATTTTTTTTTTTAAATTGCATTTATCGAAATGTAAAAGTAAAATAAGTTTCTTAACCTACGAAATTTACAATTTCTTCGGGTCATAGCTCACAGGTAGGTTTATATTCGTAGCATTATATTCGTGTCTGACTATCACAGCTAGCAAACCTCAATTACAACTAGACGAAATGTTATTAGTGATTTTCAGTTGGTATGATCTTCATTGCAGTCGTCGCCTGTCTTACTCACTCCATTGTAATAGTAGATACTAGATAAACGATATTAATTGATAAAATAAACACACATCTAACAGCGATAAGCTTCGGTCTATCTTTAAGGGATAATCAATAGAGAGCTGAATTGCTTGCGCATAAAGTATCAAAGTTCTTCGCGCACGACAACAACTATACATATTTTTGTTGAGCAGGCGCTGTCATACTTTGGGCTCTCTTGCTTTCTCAGTCTTGCATTCAATGGCAGTAAACTTTGCGTAGCATAAATGAGCAGTGAGAACTATTCATAAATATGTTGTTGAATTGGAAATATATCAGTGTTTTTCTCGTAATTTTGGGCGTTGCTTTGATACCCATAGTAGGTGTTAGTGTGCATTTTGGGAAAACGTAAGTACGATGAAATACTAGTACTAATACTCCGGCGCGTGTGCAAAATGAACAACTGTTTTCTTGGTGATTGAAATTATGAACTCAACTAAATTAAAATAAATTTCATACCAGCTCATACTGGCTGTTACGTCTGTTGCTGCGGCAGAACAGTGCTAAAATAGTGTTTTTAGGACTCCGTACCCGAAGGTTGCCAAACGGGACTCTATTAATAAGCCTCCGCTGTCCGTCCGTCTGTCCGTCTTTCCGTCTGTCATCAAGCTCAACCGGACCAACGATCAGAATGGTCAAAAACTTATATTTCAGCAGTACCATAGGCCTGTAGCGGTCGCCGCGTCACCGTTATGTTATATTCTAACATAGGCTAGGCCTATAATCAAGAAACTCCATGATCTACGCGACAAAGTGCTTATTGGCTTGTAAAGTATAAGTATGCTTAGAAAAGTATAGTTCATAAGAAGAGTTAACCCCTCAACGACCCACGACTGCGACAGAGGCCCATTTTCGTTATAGGTTTTGAATGTCATTGCCACAGAACACAATGACACTGACGAGCGTCATTGCCATGGCATGAGGTTATAAAAATTGCGATGCCTCAAAATGGGGTTGGGTTGGTGGGAAGTGAAACAAAGCAGTTCAGTTTATTTTGTAAATTACCTCCCGTGTCATGTCGTTATATCCTAGAAGTGAGTTTTAGCTTGTGAATCACAATTATGTATGGTTTGACTAGTGTTGCACAAGAAATGACAATATCAAATTATCTGCAAATATAGTATATAAATATAGTATGTATAGTTTTGTGTCGGGTAATTCAATTTAAATCTCAAAGGTCCACAATAAATACAATCAACCCAAAACGACGCAACGCAACATATCCTAGATAGTCCAACGGTAATTTCAGCTCAGCCCAAAACAAGGCAAGCAGATGGGAGCAAGAATACATTCAAATGAGATTGAAAAAACCGGTCAAGAGCGAGTCGAACTCGCGCACGAAGGGTTCCGTACCACCGTACAATGGTAGGTGTGGTGTGGAGGGAATAGTTTGGATGTTTCATAGCAAAGTACTGTTTACAAAGTTATTAGTGCGGCTACTTTCAAACTCCATGCACGTAACCAGGTGCATTCATAAGTTTATATGTGGTGTTTAGATAGGCCAGGTAAATGATAGAAAGTGGACTGTAGATAAAGTTGGTATAATAGGTCAAAAGGTGAGAAATATTACAAGTTAAATCTATCAGATGCGATCGCGACAATGCTTTCGTTCTAAGTGAAGAGCAGCGCGTAGCTGCGGAGCGGCGCGCCGCCGCCCCTCCCGCCGCCCGTAGTCCCCGCCGTCGTCTATGATGTGCTTGTACATACTCCAGGGCCAGCAGTGGAGTTGAAGTTGATGATGATCTGTCTTGATTATGTGTCTAGTAGTGGACATATCTTGTGAAAAGCCCATCTGATCGTCCCTGATTGAACTCTGATGTCTGCCACGCGTGCTTCTCCATCGAGTCCAGGATAAGCTTGGTGATGCGTCCAAGAGGCCCCTGTGCTGCAGGTAGCGCCTCGTCCTTCACGATAACCAGGGAGCTCTTCGTCAGCGCGCCATTCGAGCATTGCCATCTCGTTCTCTCGTGTAGCTGAGAAATATATTCGATGTTAAATCGTCTCCAGAAATGTTGGCGCAGCAATTCGACGTTGATGTCTCGGCAGCCATGCTGGGTCACAGTCGGACATCTGTGGGTGAGGTAGCACAGTTAGAGTTCGACCAATTAAAAAGTGAAAAGGGGTGAGAGCTGAAAGATCGGACGGATCAGATGTAAGAGGCGTCAATGGCCTAGAATTTAAAATGCCTAGTATTTGAACTAAAAGTGTGTACATTTCTTCGCATGTGAGATGGGCTAGACCTAATACTCTTTTGAGGAGATATTTAACTGATTTTACTGTGCTCTCCCAAAGTCCTCCAAAGTTAGGGCAATATGGGGGAATGAAATGGAATGAGATGCTTTGCTCTTCGGCTCAACTGTAAATTGATTCACTATGGGTTTTAAGAAAACTCGTTATTACGCGCGCAGCTCCTACCAGGTTTTTCCCATTATCTGAGTTTATGGTATTTGGCTTGCCTCTACGAGATATGAATCGGTTTATTGCAGCTATGTATGATTCTGTTGTCAGGTCTTTGACCAATTCCAGATGCACAGCTTTAACTGTAAAACAAACGAAGATACAAATGTATGATTTCATTAATACACTTCCACGCCCTTTACGATTGTTTATCATAATTGGTCCTGCATAATCTACTCCTACGTCACTGAATACAAAATTTGCGTGCAATCTTTGCTCAGGTAGCTGTCCCATGATTGGTGTCACAGTTTTACCTTGGAACCTTTTGCATATGACACAGGTTTGTGTAGTTTTCCTAGCCAGATTACGACCAGACTGGCCAGTATGACTGACGGATGTGAGCGAGTAATAGTTGTGGGCCGGCATGTAAAAGAGTTAAATGATATGTTTATTTTTGTGATATAGTGATCTGGATGCGACAACATTGGGAATTTTCTATTATAGTTGTATGGGGTGTTTGCTAACCTTCCGCCCACACGAATAAGATTGTTTTCACCAATAAATGGATAAAGAGAATTAAGTCTGTGTTGTGCTGGTAATTTTTTACCACTTTTGAGCATTTGATACTCTTCTTGGAACGAATCTAGCTGAATTATTTTTGCTAATTGATACCTTGCTAAATTTCGATCATTGGTTGACAAAGGAGTGATTACCTTTGATTGAATGCTTGTGTTTCTTTTACTACGTTTTGTTCTGCATAGACGTATTAATTGTAGTATGAGTGCGACGATACGTGTAAGTTTGTTAAAATTAGAGTAATTGTGCAGAATGACTAAATTGTGTTTGACTGCGTGGTTGTTTGTGTGAAGTGATTTCTGGAAGATCAGATACGCTGAGGTGTGCAGGTTGTTCTGGCCAGCTACTTTTATCATCATTTCTTAGAAATTCCGGTCCTGAAAACCACAGAGAAGAATTAATTAATTGTTTTGCATTAGTGCATTTTGTGATTATGTCTGCTGGGTTTTGTTTTGTAGGTACGTTATACTAGATTGTCGTTGACTTTGTGTTAATATGTCCGTTACTTTGTGATAAACAAATGCTTGCAACTTGTGGGTAGGTGAATTTATCCATGATAGAACTATAATTGAATCACTCCAATAATAGCACATTGGTGTTTCACTGTCGTTACGAAGTGAACTTAAAACTTTATTGCATAAGATTATGCAGGTGTGTGCCGCGCATAACTCAGTCGGGGGATTGATAGTGTTTTCAATGGGGCTACTCTGCCTTTTGCTATCAACAGCTGGACACTCACACTGCCATACGAGCTAAAGCTGTATACAGGCAAGAACCATAACAATTTTTCGAAACATCATTGAATACGTGAATTTCTATGTTGCGCGGTGGACAATGAAATGCGCGACGAGGAATAGCCAGCTGAACGCTGCCCATTGTGTTTGCATTGAAACCGGTATTTCACTATCCCATGATATATTTTAAAGCCACATCTGCTGCATAATTAATTTTGCCTCGAGCACACAAGGGCTTACGAGCCCCAGCGGATCAAAAATGTGCCCTATTGTGGAAAGAATAGAGCGTTTAGTTATTTGTTTTTGTGTTGTGTGTTCTGAATGAACTGAGTATGATTGATAAGATATCATTGTGAGTATTCCAATAAATACCTAATGTTTTTGATGGATCGTTTGTGCTTAGATTAATAGTCATATTGTTTGAATTTGCAAATCCTAGCTTTTCTAAAACGGCTGGACAATTTGACAGCCATTTTCTAAGTGGAAATTGATACTTTTTGAGCTCATTGTTGACTCCATCAGCTATTTTTAATAGACTGAATTCGTCATCTGAGCCTGACAAAAGATCATCGCAGTAAAAATCGTGACGTATGACTTCTGAAATTAGGTTGTCGTAAGTGTTTGTGCTATCGCCCTGGCCACAATCTAGGGCTATTTGTTGTATCGTGTAGCGAGGAACGGCACGGATGCCGTCCCGTAGGTGAATGTATTAAGGGTGTACGGTGTTTAGTGGTTCCGTAGGATTAAAACGCCAGAGAATTTGTTGTAAGGATCTCTGATTTTCCACGACTAATATTTGTTTGAACATTTTATCAATGACTGCTGATATGACGAACTTATGCTGACGGAAACGTAGTAGGATTGAAATCAGATCGTCTTGAACAACAGGAACTAATAATTGCAAGTCGTTCAGTGATAATTTATTTGATGTTTTTGCCGAACCATCAAATACCGACCTGAATTTTGTTGTCGTGCTTGACTCGCGAAATATACCATGATGTGGTAAATAATACGTGGGAGTTTGTGGTGTTGTTGTGTGTGTGTGTGTGTTTTAGTTCGGAATCATATGTCCTAGATCAATGTACTCAGTAATGAAGTCTGAGTATTGTTATTTGTAAATGGGATCAGAATTCATGCGATGTTCTAATGAAAGAAATATTTTCTTAGCTTGATAAAAAGAATCGCCCAGATATTCTGGTGATTTCTTGAATGGAATAGTGACAACAAAACGTTCGTTACTTTGTCAAGTTGTTGTTTGTTGAAAAATAACCTCGCACGCAACTGTTTCGCACGGGTCATTGACCTGAGATGTGGACATGCTGTCTAACTCCCATAAACGTGATAATTGATCGGGGCTGTTGTGTGTGAAAAAACATGCATTGTCTTTTTGACTATTTATATCTGGGGTACAACCTGAAACTAACCAGCCCAAGTCAGTTTCCTGTAATGTTGGCTGTTGCTTGCCTAGCTGAATTCGGCCGTTACCCATTACCTTCCAGAATATGCTTGCACCAAGTAGAAGATTGATTGGTGCCGGCTCACAGAATTGCGGGTCAGCGAGTTTTATATGTTTAGGTAAGTTAATACCCTAGGTGTGAATGCGTATGCTAGGTATCGAAGGTGAAATTGTTTCGAGTACCAAGCATGATGTATTTACTGCGTAGCAGTTGTGTAATGATTTGATTTGTATGTTTGTTCTGTGAGATATATTTGTGTGTTGTTGATTGATGCCTGAAACGGAACCCTGAATGAATTGTAATGGAAGATTTAGTTTAGTGTAGAGTTATTTTGTAATGTAGCAAGAGGTACAACCGTTATCTAGTTATGCTCTGGCGATGTGTTGTTCGCCATTACTGCCAATGACACTTACTAGGGCAGTTGATAGTAAGTCTGTTGGGTACTTTTTAGTGTCGTATGGGATGCTCGTGGTTCCATCAAATGTAACATTGTGTTATGTTTCTGAGAGTAATACTTGCAGGTACCGCTACGACATGACTTGGTTTCGTGTCCTTGATACAAGCAGTTGGAGCATACGTTCAGTTTCTAAACTTTTTCGATTCTTCTCTCCACTGTCATTTGTTTGAAAACAGGACACGAAAACAAATAATGTTGTGCTTTGCAGATAGGACAACTAGGAAATCAAGATGACGTGCTTGTATTAATTTGTGCACCCTGCTTTTGTAGTTTTATGTCGAGTTTTCAATAGGTCTGCACGATCTTTGAGGTAGGTTTGTAAGTCTTAAAGTTGGGGCATGTTTTCAAGTGTATTTTTGAATACTTCCCAGTATCTTAGCGTCTCCGAGTCCAATTTGCTTGCCACTAGATAAATAATTAAAGTATCCCAGTGTTCTGTATTTTCTCCCAAGCTTTCAAGGGCTCTGAGGTTTTTGTTAACTTTGTCTAACAATTGTCTCAGTAACGCAGAAGATTATATGTGAATGTGGTGTATGTTGAATAGTGAGTGAACATGGTTGCCCACCAGTTGACGCGTGTTATTGTAACGGTTGGTAATTAGCTCCCATGCCACTCTGTAATTGTTTGATGACATTTCGAGTGATTTTATGATTTCAGTGGCTTCACCTTGTAAAGATGCACGAAAATAATGAAATTTTTCCTCCTCGCTGTTGCGCTGACCGATGGTGTTGAATTGAACGGCTAGCTGAATTCCGGGCTCCCTTTTTCTTGACTTAGTTTGCACGTGGCGCGCGCGTCCTTTTTCGAGGTTTTAACTTGATATCTCTTGACGGATCAAAGGACCATAGATAGGCCAGATAAATGATAGAAAGTGGACTGTAGATAAAGTTGGTATAATAGGTCAAAATGTGAGAAATATTACTAGTTAAATCTATCAGATGCGATCGCGACAATGCTTTCGTTCTAAGTGAAGAACAGCGCATAGCTGCGGAGCGGCGCGTAGCTTAGCTACGGAGCGGCGCGCGGCCGCGCCTCCCGCCGCCCGCTGTCCCCGCCGTCGTCTATGATGTGCTTGTACAGTATTGAAATAAATGTTGTATGGGAGCCCCCTTAAATATTATTTTTATTCTGTTTTTTAGTATTTGTTATTATAGCGGCAACAGAAATTTGTGAAAACTTCATCTGTCTAACTATCACGGTTCATGGGATACAGCCTGGGGACAGGTGGACGGACGGACGGACGGTTGGACGGACGGAAGGATGTAAAGCGGAGGGTTAGTAATAAGTTTCCGTTTGGCAACCTTCGGGTACGGAACCCTAAAAAGTGGAACCCTACCCTAAGAAGCAGGTAGACACTTAGCATAGTGAGTAGCGAATGGCAGACAATAATCTTGTAAAGACAAGAAGACGAAGGCAAACTTCATTTCGACAAAAAAGGGAATATTTCAAACAGGTAGTTGGAGGACTCAGCGTGCTTCTTAGAGAAAATAATAAATGCCTCAAGCCACGAAGAAAGAGCATCGACGAGCGAGAATTGCGATTACTTACTTGTGCCTTAATGTTAAGCTCTAGTGTGTGCGTTTTATGTAGCTAGCTACAAGTGTGAAAGTGCAGTGCGTGAAGAGTGCATAAGATAGGCTCTGAGCTCAGGCCTACCTAGGATCGCAGCACCAGCTCACTGACGAGACAAACTACCACGCCACGCCGCTGTCACAGCCACCGTGTACCTGCCCTCAGAGACAACTAAATGAGTATTACCTGGGGAGCCTGTTCCAATTCAGTATCCTAACGCATAGAAATAACATTATTTATCTACTGTCTAGCCTTTTAAAAAGAAATACTCCACGCTGCCCTGAACTACGAAACTAGTAAGAAAAAAGTCGCTCGACTCATAAGGGTATAAACACCTGGAAAGATTCCCTCAAATACGATATTATATACTACGGAAATAATCCTAGCTAATGGATGGAAATAACACACAATAGGGATGAGGTCGCCTCAAATCAAATATTCCAGGTCCTGGAAACTGACAGCAAAACTGAATGCCCATTGGACAACCCAGCAGAACAGAACAGAAAATCAACTAACCAGACATGAAACAGAAGATCAGGAAACTTAAAAAATCATTTTTCTGCTCTCCCATCACATATCCTCCCCTATCCAAAACTTCCTATATTGGCTACAGGTTCCATTAATCGGTCAATTATATTCACACTCCCCCCTATCACTTGAGCAGGTCACTCCCCCCCTCAAAAAGCGTGCCCTCTGGTATGCCGGCAATTTTACCGGACTAGGTATTATCGTGGCTGGAGTGGTACATTTCGTTCGTTCGTTCATTCGTATCTGTTAATTATTCGCAACAAATATAATGACCACCAAAATATATTTTTTTTTACCCAAAATGGCTAAATTATCACAAAAAGTTGCAGAAATTATCAGGTCAAAATATTGTGGTGGCTTAGGTGAAAGGTAAAGGGGGTGAGCGAAGCGAAGCCACCTGTATCATTCGTGTTAGGTTGAACATGTAGGAACAACAAAAAATACTTAGAACATAAACTGAATTACACAAAACATGAAAAGAAGTTAGGTGATCATTTGGTGATCATCCAAACACAATTTGGTGAACATTTACTAATTCTGGCAGTCATTTCGTATTTATTAGTAGTCAATTTTCGAATTTTTTGGTTATAGTTTAAACACATGCCTTAATTATTTTAGATATTGATGTTGCAATTATTGATTTGTGTAAGTATTTCATTGAGTATTGTTTTCTATGTTTTAAATGCAGGATTTCAACGTGTAAGTTAAGTATGGTAACCTTTGGTGGTTAACCTTTGGTGGTAACCTAATAACTGGTGAGATGGTTTTTGTGTAACGTAACTGGTGACGAGGGGTCTGAGAGGCCCACTACGGTATCTGGTATAAATCATGGAAATTAAGTGTGGTAGCTAGCCAAAGTATTTAAAAACTGTATTATCTTATATAAAAGGATAAAATAAAACAAAAAACTTTACTCTGAATATATTTTTTGTTACGATCTTGCAATTTTAATGTTGGTCGTCTTTACAATCAAAAAACTAGAGATGAGATCACAAATTACAAAAGCAAAAAATTGTATCAACATTTTTCGACAAAAAACACTTTTTTCTATAATATTGAAGTAAAGAATTTTTAAAAAAGAGTATGCTTTAGACCACACAACTGAAGTAAAACTTCTTTAGCTCTAATGCTTCAAAAACACATCTCCTGCACTGTGTCTGGCTATGACAGGAAGAGAGAAAGACAATGTACGAGCACCTCTCGTTCGCCTCGCCCGATCACACTTTTCGTAACGCTCTCGTCACGCAGTCGCCAGCTTACTCCCCAAGTCGCTTGACTGGGGAGTAAGCTGGCTGGTGCATAAAGAAGTTTTACTTCAAAAACAAACAACTCCAATCAAAAGTGTAATTTCACGAAATTGACAATGGTCAAATTTTGCAAATTTTCATATGTAGTCTGGGCACACATTTCGGATACGAATCACACTGGTAATTTGATTGGCGCTTTAATCAACGAAGACAACTAGCGCAGGCTTTCCTGGTGTTTGGCCTGTTCTCGGTTAAAAATACGAAAAATCAATGCAGCAAAATTATGTTCTAAAGTTAAATAAGTGGTGACATGGGGTCTGAAAGACCCCTGCCGAACTTTACGTCAATGCAACTTACTGATTTGAGCCTGTATGACACAGCTATCCCCTTCTACGGCATGGACTCAAGTAAACTCGAAGCTACTCAGGTGATGAGCCCAAAGATGCGCGGGGATGGGGGTAAAAATATGTTTTACTGACGCCGGTGGGCCTGTATGACCTCTTGTCACCAGTCAAAGGGCAATGTTATTTTTGTTAGTGCAATTTAAACATTTTATTTGTATGATGGGGATGTATGTGGCAGCACATAAATGCATTGAATATAACGTGTGAACTTTAGGTTATTAAGTAAGTTAAGCCTTGTCATTAGGACTGAAAAGACAGATTAATATAATCAATTTAGACTTCACTAGGACTGAACCTCTTGGTTTCTTTTATATATCTTTATTGTTAAAAACACAAGATTAAATATACATTATATATTAATTTAAAAACCACCAATCACAGTTTTCTGCTGGACATCAGTTTGTGGCATTTTAATACACTGAGCAATATGTAATATTATTGCTAAAGCAACTTGCTTGCATATGAGCGACATTGAAGGCTGACTCATTCCGCTTATATCACCTGCATCGTCATAAATCTGTTGAAATCACAATTTAGAATCAAACATATAACTAGGTATAAACACAATCACATCAAAATTCGCAATTAACCATGAATTTGTAGCACGGTAAGCATTGTATGACCTGCCTCTCCGCGGGCCCATATTCTTATTGCACTCAAAACTTAAATATAGGGAGGGATGCGACCACCTCTTGCATCTCTAGATAAATAATTTTTAATCATGTTGGTTATAAACATGGCAGTAGATCGGGAAAACCTGTAATTATACTTAAATTCCGCTTTTGCGAGTTCTTCTAATAGATACTCTTCTTCCTAGTGAAGTGATGTTTTCAAATTCTTGCAGCAACCTCAAGTCATCCTGTAATGGAACATCGCTTAGCGAATCCAATCAGTGTACAGTGAGAATCGGAATTAGCTGTGTCAGTTCCTTAAACGCTTGTGTTATTGAGTGATTCGAAGTAAGTTGACAAAAGGGGCCATAGAACGTGGTTGGTTTGGAGAAGCGGTCGGGTCAGGTTTTTTTGTCGCATTCCTGCGAAAAATGTAGGGATCAGAGCCGATTTGGTGGCGCGCTGAATAAATTATGAATAACTAAATAATGAAAGGTTTCTTATGAAACTATACGGAGAAAGCTAATGTGTTGACTGCAAATATACAATTGCGTTTGATTGGTACGATGTGGCGAGTTTGACATCACGGGTTTGAATATCATTCTAGTGATCTTTGTCTAAGACGCTAGCGGTCGGGCAGGCTTAATTAATTGCAACCGCTTATATGGCCAGCGATCAACAAATTTTGTGTATCGGCAATACCGAATGACTTGAGTGATAACCGACGGTTTATCATAGAAAATGAATACACAAAATTGTAGACGACCGGCGTGCATGGCATGTTTGATTGAAACTAGACCCTGTGTAGTTGGTGATAAGAGGCTTTCGCTTAGGCAGTTTGTGTCACGCAAAGGACGCCATTTTTTCAGACATGTGGGGCCTATAAATAAGAGCGCGTGGGTGGGGGATTCATTCAGTCTCTACGTCAAACTACTGTGCCACACGTCTTTCGTGTAATCTATTCATTTCGGTCTGCCGTTTTACGCGTCTGGAACTGGAAGACTTGTGATTGCGTGTTACAGTGGATTTTCGTGAGTGTCTGAAGCGCCGAGATATACCTCGGTTCCTATCCTTTAAATCAACCTACCCCAAATTCCAAAACTATCCTTGGGTCGTTAGATAAGAACTTGTAGGTAATTGATCTGAGTCTGAGTCTGGGCTTGGAGCGACCGTAATTTCCTTTTTCTTTCACCATAGGGTTCCTGAATTGGCTCTTAGGATATTCGCGGGCTAATCCTCTCTTCATTTCCTTCGTGTAGCGAGTTTTGAAATTCCCACATACACAGTCATTAAACATACAAACACATTCAAATCAAACTCAACCATTTTCGAGTGGTGTCGATGATGGACGTGGTATAACACTAGGATTTTAGACTAGGCTAGACAGGAGTTTAGTTGCGGCTAAACCTAGGTTGTCAAGGCATAGGGAGACTGTTTGATCGATGGGGTTCCGCGGATGAAAATAACAAATTCAGAACAAAGTATAAACCTTGTCCACTCAGATAACCTATCACGTTGTTAATTTTGACATTTGAGTGTTGTCGGGGACGCGCGAAGAGATCAAATTACAGTCTAAAGTTCATTGTTTATGAACGGGTAGATTGTTTTGCTTTGCCTTGGATCGGTTTGGATTCAAGTTGCATCTTTAAATTAAATGTAAATTTCGCTGGAGATTCTAACGGGTAGGCTGTGTCAAGTATTTATTTGCTGGGCCCAGTCGAGGAAGTGCTGTGGTTAGCTAGATGCATAAATCGGTATTTTCCGAAGTATGTACCTCGCTGTGGAGTGGGTTAGATCTCCAAAAGCGCTTATGAAAACGTTTCGATAACATCCAGCTCAAATTGCGCAGAGTTGAAGGTTTCAAAACGTTACGGACCTTTTGAGGAAACCACTAGTTCAAACCCATTTCGGAAAATTAAATCGCAATTGTGTAAACCCGGTCTATTTGGATCGTTATTGCCGTGAACTAATTATATAATTGGAACCACCACAAGCCGCTACTAGCGAGCACATGAAATATCATTGAGTACTCACGTCGTAACACTACGACGGATATCTATACTATATCCCAAACAAATATTATAAATTGTGGTCGACCACACGAAAAGAAGTTCCAAGCGCCCATATATACAAAAAAATAAATGGTACCATCACACAAAATATAACAAAGATCGATCTGGCGCAAAACACCGCTAACTGACTCGAAATTCCGGCTTGCGGGCATACATGCTTTCTCTGTCTAACTTGAAACTCTAACTTCCTGAACCAATCTTCCGTTCGACTATTGTACGCCTACTGAACTTCTCAACAAACGAGAAATTCAGACTTATCATTCTTAACTTACAATTTTTACAGCTGAATCGGGACATCTCTTTTTGGGGTAGATAGAATAGACGATCATAGCTTCTGACAACGGTAGCTCGACCTTAGCTATTTATGCCGTTACAATCCAAGTAATAGTCTCTATCAATTATCACCACAAACTATGAAACCAGGTTCGATCTTGAAATAGTATTATCAAAAAACTAAAAACTAGATTAATTATTACAACCAAAACCTTTTCTAAACCATAATTACACAAACAATGAATGAATCTCCTAAGCAAAACCAGAGAAAAATCAATAATAATAGAAACATTCAAAATGGCCGTTTAAAAAGAAAGTTACAAATGTCAAATTACGCCATAGATCACACTAGTCTGTCCTTACTCCATCGCGAAACTAGGTAACGACGAGGTGTAACTGTTAGTCCGAGATTAGAGTCGGATTATGCTACTCAATCCTTACACCACGTTTATTTATAATGAATTTCCTTAATACAGGACTAATACTCGGAGTAAAGTTACTACTGTGCTAGTCTATGTTTATTAATGGGACGGATAGTGTGCATGAACCATCGGAAATGATAAGTTTTCGTAATTTTTTTAAAATCGCCATTTAAATCATTCGTGACCGTGGGGATGTGGGAGTATTAGTGTAAGGAAACGACGAAAATGCCGTTTTTTAACGTTAGATATCGTACAAAGTTGACCCTTGAGAGTTGAGTTACATTGACGTTGACCATGAATTTGACCTCGAACTTGAACGTTCGTGTATATTTCGCAGAAAATTCACAGTTTTGCTATTTTTACGCTTGATCCAACTTCCAACGAACTTGACCAACCCTATCCAATAAAAAAAATTACAAAAATTGACTATTTTGTAAAATAAAGTTATGCGTGGTCATACAATTACAATCAGTGAGTGAACAATCAATCATCCCCTGTTTTTCTACCCTTTAGTGTTTTTTTTTTCCAAATGTATATGGGAGCAATTTCAGGGTATAACCCTTTAGTATATATTTTTTTAATCAAAACCGTACTACTCTGTAAAAAGTAAACAAACTACTCTTTACTCTGTAAATGCGTGGTCATACATGAAAAATTATGCACGGTGACATTTATTTAGCCGACCATATTTTGGGGAATGATAGTACCCATTATTATGAACAACTTTCCCCAAGAAACATATGGTCGTAAATGAATTAAATTTGTCGGCCTTCCATAGTAACTTGTAATCAGCTGATCGGTGGGCACAGCATGCCACGCTCGAGAAAGGGCCTTGTCTGTGCAAACATGTCAATTTCTCTTATCTAGCCCGAGATATCTCGACGGTAGCATGGTGACCGCGATCGAGATGGAGACGACCAAACCTTGTCTACATCCGGTAGCATGGCGGCATTGCCGAGAAGAGCCGAGATAGAAACTAATTTTGACATATGCGATCGAGACATTGTCTGGTACCCATGGAGGTACAGACAAGGCGTCGAGAGCATAGATTCGAGACGAAAAATACAAATTTTGTTATGTTTCTTGTGTTGCTGCTGACGGGTGTGAAGTTTAGATATATTTGCTTTTCGTTTATTGATATAGCTTATTGATATAGAAGCGTCCGTGGCCAGCGGTATTCGCACATCGGAAACGATCGTACGGGTAGCAACATCTGGCTGAGACGGGTACTGGATGGGTGTCCGTTTCTGTGCCATTTGTTTCGGATGACACGTTAAGCTGTAGGTCCCGGATAATATCGCTACTTGGTGGTAGTAATCGTTAAGCTGGTCAGAGACCCTAATAGAGGCAGCTTGAAAACATTGACAGTCGGGTTGGCCACTAGCCCGACCCCCTTCATCAAACCGCACTGAGCCAGTGTGGTGGATTATGGTTCGATCTTACTCGTATCCGGGTAAAGGTCCGTGCCCCTTGGTGGTGACATTAATAGGCTACATTTTTATTATATAAGTACTTTACCTACCCCCAGTTCCGAAAAAGTTGTCAAATGTAACAAGCGATTAATCAATCATTAATTCAAAATAGCAGCATGTGATTGGCTGAAATGCGTTTAAAAAGTTGTCACAGCTAATTTTCCTTTCAGAAACTGGGCAAATGTCTATTTATCACTAGGTGGTTGATAATATTCGGACTGTTGTGTTAGTAACCGCTATACTCAGAGTCGTTTAATGATTCATTAACCCTTTTCTAGTGGAAAAATTAAGAAATATTATAATCTAAGTGCCACTAGCTAGAAAGTGGAATAAGACTTAACTCAACTTAACCATATAAATTAGTACCGAGTTGTCAAAGTTTACTTGAGTAAGTATTATTCTGCCTTCTAGCTAGTCGCCCTAACGGTCTGTTTACTATATGCATAGGTCAATATTAAACACATGTTTGTTTATTCAGAAATTTAGTGCACCTAGAACAATTTTTAAGACCTAGACAAATTTGTTCCTATCACAATGTTAGAATTTTTCGCAAAAAATCATCATTAATATAAGTGAAGAACAACAACTTAGAGCTAAATGAGATCAATATCTATCTCGTGATAATCCACAAAACAGTTATTGTTGTTGTTTAGACATAAATGTATGTTGCAATGAGATCATACAGTGCAAGGTTTAGACTGTATCTTCTGCATACTGCATAATTCACACCTTCCACATATTTACTTTTTCCACACGACCCTCTCCTCCACATATTTGGGCCAATGTATGCCTCTGTTGCAAAAATGGCTATTCTGTGAGAGGTAGGAGACGAGTGGGCATCTTGGACTGGTATAACTCGGGGTTATTGGTGTCAGTATGTCGGTCCATCCAATTCCTGAATCTTTAAGAGGTGAGTGGGTGAATTGGGACAGGTAGTGAATGGCTTGAGTCTCGTTAAACACAAAGGTGGGTGACTCAGCAGCAGTGGTGTGTAAACTTTGTTCTATCTGGCCAGTGATAGGCTGTAATGAAATTGGTTTATTAATTGAATGGAATATTTTATAAAATTTTACATAGTAATTATACAATGTATACTCACTTCTCCCACTCCCATTTCATTGTCACTGATGCCAAAAGCACATGCTGTCCCAATTATTTTTAATATTTTACAGGACTGGTCGGAGAGGTTGGAACTGGTAGGTTCTCAGTTTCTGTACATGCCCTCCTCACCCAGGCACCTTCCTCCCTCACCCCTTTTTTCTGGTCTCTCCAAGTCTGTAGAGTGAAAATAATTTGGTATAATTTATGATTAAACGAACTTACCTGTAAGCGAAGTTCTATCAAAATTATACGAAGGATTCGTCCGAAGATATTAGTTTTAAACACGTGTAATTACGCATTATGGTGTCGCCATTCCAAACACTATTTTGAGAGACTCGATAGTATTTTTTTTTTACTCGCAGCGTTATCCTATTACCCTACCGCTTCATACTTCATTAAGTTTAGAGGTATTTATTAAGAATATTTTACGATTGTTCCTTAGGGTAATGCTGTCAAGCAATGGGAGGGAGGGATACTAATATCTTCGGACGAATCCTTCGTATAATTTTGATAGAACTTCGCTTACAGGTAAGTTCGTTTAATCATAAATTATACATCAGCATTCGTCCGAAGATATTAGTTTTAGACACGTGTAGATGTTTAGAGAAGTCGTAAAATATTATATCATAGAAACAGTTTCAAAGAGTTAACTAACAAATCACATGATTATAATATTATGATATAAGTGTCAACAGGAAAACAATACAATATAACAGTTCTATTTTAAAAGTAATAATAATTGTACTTTTCCAACAAATCAACTTAGAAAACATAACATAACATATAATTTTTACTTATGAATTTAATACAGCAATTGCTAAAGCATCATCATTGGTATCCGACTGAATTGGTCTATTATAGAACTTCATGAAAGTATTTGAGGTCACGCTCTAACCTGCGGTCTTTCTAATTTGGTCAAGACTGACTCCCGACTTGTGGGCAATAGATGTGGCAGCATGCCGCGTGCCGTGGGCAGAAAACTGTGATACATTTATACCTGACATCTCCAATGTACATTTGACCCATCTACTCAATGTTTGGATACTAATAGGTCTATAAGGCTTTTTTGACGTGAGAAATAGTAAGTCGATATTTTCTCTGATAGAATATGTAATGGTCATGTAGGCTTGTAACGTTCGAGCCGGACATATTTCAGGCCTCTCGTTAAAAAACGGAATACCTAATAAAGGTTGACTTTCACCTGGGCGTGTAGTCTTAATATGATCCAGAATTTATATTGTAATTTTTGTTGTTAATATTTGTATATTTGAATTTTTTATCGAAGACAAAGTTTGTGCTCTATGCTCAGTAACAAGAGATAATAGGGTGGCTTGTTCATTATTACCAATATGATCGCCTATTACTAAGCTAAGTGCTGATCTACATGAGTTGAGTGCCGTATTGTGCACCTTGGTCATACAAGTGTGTCATAAAATTAATGACATCTGATATTGATGGTGAAAATAGGTGAACTTTATGTTGTTTACTATAATTAAACCATTGTTTTAGATACACATCATATTGTTTAAGGGAATTGACCGCCAGTGAAGATATCATGATGTGAAGGCCGGATGAAGGTACACCCTTTCTAATCATCGCGGACTCGATATTACTCCTGCCACCAGGGTAATTGTCGATTGTATGTTCTGATTGCAGAAATAATGAGACATAATTTAATGTTGGATTGCATTAAAAATTAATGGTTTTGTCACCAAAAGGCTTTGAAATAAAGGGAACCACGGCTGTGAGGGCCACAAAGGTAGAATGAATATTCCCTTGGCGTTATCAGGTATAATCTTGCGCAGAGCTTTAAGAATCATTGTAAACGGCGGGAACGCGTAAAAATTTAAACTTGCCCAGGATATTGTAAATGTGCTTACAGTCCAAGCGTCAGGGTCTGCATGCCATGAAATGTATCTGTTACATTTTTATTTATCCTGCTTGCAAAAAGGTCAATGTCTGGAGCTCCACCCGCACTAACAATCTCATCGAAGGCTTACTGAGCAAGCTCCTATTCGATATCCGGGTGAACACGCCTGGACTCAGCATCAGCGATAGCATTATCTGACGACCGTATGTAAAATGCGAATACAAATAGGCTACGTTGTTCACACTATTGCCATAATTGCTTTGCAATGTTAGTTAGATGGGGTAACTGAATACCGCCCATATGGTTTACATATGAGATTGCGGTGGTATTATCAATTCTCATAAGAATCTGACAATTATACATTTTCTTGGCAAAAACTTTTAGACATAGAAAAGCGGCCATAATTTCGAGGTAATTTATATCGTAAGATCGCTCTAAGTCAGACCATTATCCCCGCAAGAACCTTCCCCCCCAGTTGTTGAGGCATCCGAAAAGATCTCCAATTGGTATTCATCTGATTTGACTTTGCAAAATGAACTTACGATTGCTTGTTTTCAGCATAGCAAGTCTGGTAAAATTTAAGTGGGTACATTCATAAAGCTTTCGTAGTCATTTTTGACGCTAAGATTCAGAAATTTTTGTCCGTCCGTATTCGATTGCTGGACATGCTGACACTAATAAACCTACGAACTTGGCGAAGTCCCTGATCTTCAACGTTTAATATGTAAAAATCTATTGATTTCCGTTTTGATGCGATTTCTTTTTTCTACTGGAAGATTAACATGGAGATTTTGAGTCAATAATAAAACCTAAGAACTTGCATTATGTTTTGGGAGTCAATTGGATTTTTTCCTGGTTGATAATAAAGCCTAAGGTAGTCAACAGGATTTGTGTATCATTTAAATTGCGGAGACAGTCGTCATAACCTAGACCTATAAGGAGAAAATCGTCGAGGTACAAAGTAGATAGGTGACCTGCAGATCTTAAAAGTCTAATAACCGGTTTCATAAGTTTTGTGAATATGTAAGGGGCCGTGTTGAGGCCGAAAGGGAGGACGTTAAATTCATACAAGTGATCTTCCCATTCGAATCGAAGGTATTTTTTGTGATCAGGGTGGACACTGAGTAGAAAGTAGGCGTCTTTCAAATCAACACAGCACATCAGGCAGTTTTTTGAAATTAATTAGGATCTGCGAGGACTACCCTCGAAGATTTGAGGGTATTCCTCAAATCTTCGATTTTAAAGTGTTTTGTGTCAATAATCTTATTCAAAGACTTGAGGTTGAGAATAAATCTCATTTTCCCATTCGGCTTTGGAATCAAAAACACAGGCGATATGAATTGATCGTCTAACGGTTTGCACTCTGAAATAGCCCCTATTGTCAAAAGACTGCTTATCGATTCAGGAAAGTGGAATTTATCTGGATCGGAATAAGATCTTTTCAGGGGAAGACATATTTGTACTACGGGGCATGAGAACGGTATTTTATAACCCTCAATGTACGACAATATAACGGGATCGTCAGTTATCAAAGACCACTGATAATAGTAATGAGTCAGCCGGCCGGCGTACCTTACCGGGTCTAGCGGCGGTAGGTCGCGGGACGATTCTGTGACGTCTTGTAGTAGGTGTACTGCTGACGAGGTGGCGGCGGCGGCGGCGGCCGGTAGCTGGCAGGCGTGCTCGGGCCCGGCGCAGGCTCCCTCGTCCTCGGAGCTGCCGGCTTGCGGCCCGGGAGCGGACATCTCCAGTTTAAATTCCTGTTGTGGGTTGGCTGAGCTTGTGTCGGTCTTCGGACTTGTGCTTGTTGCGGTCTGGGCTCGCTGCTGGATTTCAATTCGATGCTCGACTTATTAACTACTTTTGCCGATTTAATTGTCTCTTGTAAATCTTTACCAAATAAAAAAATATCAATTTTTGTATTTTGTTACTGTGCCTTCATGTCAGGTTTAAGCGCAGAGAGCATAAAGCTTCTTCTTGTAGAAGAATCTGTGTGCTGGAAATCACATAAAATGCGGCTAGCATCCATGAGGATATTTAACAGATCAGTGTCTTTATTGTTTGCAATAAGAATGCGTGATATGGCCTCTCCAAGGCAGGAAATAGCAGCAGCTAGTTGTTTTTGTTTAAATTCGATTGCCTTATCGCGCTTTACTACCGGGATCAAAGCAGCGGCTTTTATTTCAGCATTTAACACTGGTGGGTCGATAAGAGTGCAATTTGCCGGTGTTAAATATTTGAACGTCAGTTCTTTGCGTAACTCTTTTGATAATCCGTTAAGAGCTGCATGTTCAAGTCTGACTGCAACATCTTTATGTATGTTTTTTCCATATTGGATTTCCAAGGTTGGGTCTTCACCCAGTATCTTTAAGGCAATCATATCAAGCTCGGGCTCTGGAGCATACACCGAGGTTGACGGGGTAGTCTCTGACCCCTGGGCCGGGGCTGAAGTACCAACAATGACAGTTTCGGGCACTTAAATCGCCGCTACCGTGAGAGTGTCAGGTGTTTTCATGACGCGCGGCTGTATTGCGGGTTGATCAGCCGGTGAATAAGGCGTACAGGTCGTGTGTCTCGTTCTATTGAACGTGAGTCAACCTCATCATCTATTGTACCAAGCCATGGTGTCATGTCAGGTGTGATGTCACGATCTGAAAGTATTGATTCTATGTTGGAGCTGCAAAATAGAGGAGACAGACCCTAGGGTTTGCCACGTACTGTCCGAGTTCTATTTGCTTATAGCTCATTATTTTAAGGATGCAAATTTGATTTGCTTACTAGAAAGAGACAGTCCCTTAGGTTTGCCAAGTACTGTCCGAATTCTTTGCAACAATGTAATCATGCTAAGTGTTAGCTAGAAGGGTATGTTTAGCGTTTTGCTATAACAGCGATAGGTACTGACCTTGAATGTTTGACCGGGCAGGTGAAGAATGTCGAGATCTTATCCTCGTTTACGACACGATCGACGCATCTTTTTCTTCAATTTCTTGAAATCTTGATACAATTCGTCATCTTCTGAGTCGTCACTGTACTTTATTTAAGGCATACTGAAGATTGGGGCACAAGATTTTTAATTTGAACGTGCGGAGCGTATGGAATGGCGGAGCACTAAAACGCGGATGAAGTATGAAGCGGTAGGGTAATAGGATAACGCTGCGAGTAAAAAAAAAAAACTATCGAGTCTCTCAAAATAGTGTTTGGAATGGCGACACCATAATGCGTAACTACACGTGTCTAAAACTAATATCTTCGGACGAATGCTGATGTATAATTCACATTATGTAGATACATACAAAGCAGATAAAAGTAATTTTAATGCCTCAGTATTTATACCCAACAGCCCAAAATGAGGGTTGTTTTTCACCGTATTGTATGTATGTGGGTATGTTCTTTCGGTTGGAGTTTAGATAAGGGGGCGCCAAGGGCGCTTCCGCCCCTTGACCGTTCTTTCCTATGTTACCACCGATAGCCGTAATGCAGTAGGGATTTTACGTTATTTTTACAATACCAAGTTTGTACTTACGTTTCTCCATTCTCCACGGTTTCCGCCGGCCCAGCGGCATTTAATATTTTTTGGACCCACTCTTGTAGATGTAAACACTTTTCCATAGGACCGGTTTACTCCCGAAGTCCTTGCTATTCGACATGTACTCCAGCATCTTCGCTAACTGCTGCTACGTGCTCCTTCCTCATTCTGAAATTAGTTTGTGTATGAAATTCACAGTGGCGAGAAAACTTTACGAAGTAATTTGATACTATAAGCATAGCTTTAATACTTACATCTTTCTTTTTGGGATCATTTTAGTATTTTTGAAAATAAAATTCACCGCGGAACGAAATGACAAATATGAGTTTTGTTACTAATATTATAACACGAGCTCATTAAAAAAATATCGTATAAAATGAATGGTTTTGACTAATTGCTTGCGTTGGAACGAAACGAAATTTTTAACTTTCTAGTGATGTTCCAATATCGCTAAAAACCGGTTACAGTGTTTCCAGACAAAAATAAAACACTTTTATTCAAAATGGCAATAAGTTCTTTTGGTAGACAAGACCCCATTCTATCGCATATCTTGAGTCCCATCCGCCATGCTCGCACTTTTGACATGGCAAGTTCTCTTCTCGAGGTCGAAAGAATGTTAAAATCTGCATGCTAAGCGAACAGGTCAACCAGGCTCCTCTCTGTTCAAGAACCACACAGTAGAAAATACAATCAAAAATCGTCTCCGTGAGTTTGTTTATGATGAAACCAAAAAAATCCTGATTTCTATTAACTAAAAATACTCATAATAATATTCAATATCAAGTAATCGAAACTGTATGTAGTTTTCTTAATAAACATGGCTATATACCTCTTAGATTACCCTTCTCAAATGGGGTGGCAGTGGCCCAGCATAGCCACGCAAGTAATAATGTAATTTTCTTTCACAGATGGGGTGGCAGATGCATTACTTCGCAATATACTTACAACCTTCCCACCGTTATATATATATTTGATAACTCTCATTATTATTGACAGGTGCCACAAATTTTGACAGCTATTACTTATGTTGACGGCTTTTAACATTTTTGACAGGTCTCACTTATTGCGTTAAACCAACCGGTTCCAAGAAAATACATCTATAAAATTTTGTTTCAGGAGAAACGCAAATGAATTAAGGCTTGTCATCGACCATGATGGTGGAGCTGATGATGCTATGGCTATTTTCATGGCACTATTGCATGAACGACATTTCAATGGGTAAGTAAAGGAATAGGAGGCTTCTTCTTCAGCATCTTCGTTTGCACTGTTGGAAATATGCCTCCCCAAAGGCCGCAAATTCCTGCGATCTCCGGCCATTCTCCTCCATGTAGGGCCGGTTGAACAAAGGGAAGACCGATGTTTGTAGTATCTTTTTGCGACAAGATACCAAACGAACGCAAACGCACTAAAGTCACTGATGTAGGGAAACTTATTGAAAATGTCATGGCCGAAACGACGGATGATGGGGCCCTAAAGATCTGTTCTGAAGGCAAGAGAACTCTCGGAAGACCTGCAAGACGATGCTCCGAGGACATAAAAGATAATAGGAGTTATATAGATTAATATTGGTTGCTACACTATTATTAACGCTTTGGTTTATTATTAACATAATTAATACAATTTATTTACATATTATTATTATTTTTTTATTTTCAGACCAAATGTAGTAGCTTTAACTACGAACCACGGTAATGTGAATGAAGATCAAGTATTTATAAACACTCAAAGAATACTCGATGTAGCTCGAAGACGCGAGGTATGTATTTCTTCCATTTAATGTGTTCTCCATAGCTACGGCGATGTGCTAGCCCCCTGTCATGCAAAATGGTGTATTGAATAACCAACTAAACGTTGTGGCAACTATGCCGCATTTACCGCTTATGGAAAAATGCGTATGCTTTATTTGTTTTGTTTTTGTAGGTTCCAATCTACAGAGGACACAACCATTCCCTCGTGATCAACTACGAATCGGATTTCTACTACGGTGTCGATGGTCTGGGAGACACTGATCATCATGATACCTTCGAACCAATACAGGCACAACAGGCTCATGCTGTGATTGCTTTGATAGAAATGTCTAAGGAATATGAAGGTATATGACACTCCTTATGCATGCACGATGCATTGAGGCTTTATTCCTAGAAAATAAAACCTCTACCGCAGAATGATATTGCGTGGGTTCTTTTTTACCTGGCACTCCCGGAACAGCCTGTTCACATTTTTCGGTTACGAGTTTGGTAATTCTTGCATATTGGTATAGAAATAACCAGACTCGTGAAGTGTGGGTCACTTTTGGACCATCGGTAATTTATCAGTATCCACCCATACATATTTCTTCCCCCGAATATTTGTATGATCACATGCTTTCTAGGAACACCCGAAAAAACTACTTACGACTAATGTCTGTGGAAAAATGCTCATAATTATGGCTTACATCGTTATCATTCTTTGGGATCAGTCAATCATACCTTATATCAATTTCATTGACGACCCGAATGGCCGAGTCAGCAGTGACCCTGCCTACGACGCCAAGGGTCCCGGGTTCGAGTCCCGGTGGGGGCAAATGTTTGTTTGATGAGAACGGGTGTTTGTACCCTGGTCATGGATGTTTATCTATCTAAGTATAATACTGATCTATACAAGTATGTGTATCGTTGTCTAGTACCCAAGATACAGGGAATCCTAGTTTGGGGCTAGATCAATGTGTGTAAATAGTGTCCAAGGTATTATTATTATCATTCCAGGAGAACTCATGGTGCTCTGTATCGGACCTGTCACTAACGTAGCAATGGCTATACGGATGGATCCAAACTTCCTGCGGAGGCTAAAACAGCTCTATATTGCTGCTGGACATTTTCACAGTAGGTATTTATGTATTTATATCATCATCATCATCATCATCAACTCACCCCACTCTTCAGTATAGGCGTCCTCACGAACACGAATTTCCTTTTGGATTATGTTTCAATGCCAGATTTGCCAGATTTGCCAGTTGTAACAATTTGTATGGATATTTTCCGACATATATTTTGAAAAGGTACGAACCATCCCGCATCTTGTTAAGTCCTTTCCTCGCTTTATCGTCAGACCATCTAGCAGGTGGTCTGCCGGCTGATATTTGGTAGATAAGTATAATTTTTTTACAATATGTATCGTTTCTGCTATTGTCAACCTTGTGATTGTCGATCCGCCAATTCCAATTCTTTTGAAAATTCCAGTTCAGATAGAGAAAATTATATGAAAGAAACTAATCAAAATCGCCAGATGATCTTGCTTCACTCTGTGACGTTTCTTTTTTCTTTCCTACAAAACAGGAGTGTAAAACCTAATGTAGGATCGGAAGTAATACAACACTTAATGTTTATATTCTTCACTTCCAGATGACGACCATCCTAATCCAGAGTTCAATGCTAATGTAGATGTGGAGGCATACTATGTAATAGCGCAGAATGCCTCTCCAGAGAAGGTTACAGTGATACCATTCTCACAAACTAACTCAACTTTGGATATTACGAGGGTGAGATAAAAACTAAACTTTACGACTCCAAACATACGACTGCAGTACATTTATTTTCGAATGACAATACAGGGTATAACAGAAAGGTGTAGTCATATTTTCGGGGGTTGTTAGCGTCTTCATTCCGAAAAACTTTCACTATAAAAGTGATTTCATCAGAGCAGGCTGACCGCCCGGCCCAAAATCTATGGAGTAGTGAAAAATAAAGTTACTTTGATCAATAAGATTTGGTTAGACGTTCAGAATGATGTCCCTAGTAACCACTCAAAATATGACTACACCTTACTATTACAGCTTGTATAATATAAACATAGTATGGAAAAACATCTACCTGCTGCATGCAGCGCAATATATATGTTTCCAACATCAATACTGCAGGCTGCAGCCCTTTTCAAACTGTTTCCTGTATTGACAACTTCTGTGGCGTTGCGGTCGAAGCTCTGCCTCCTAAGCGAGTGGTCCCGGGTTCGAATCCCGGCTGGGGAGGAAGAAACAAAAAAAAAAAACAGATCTTGGATTTTTATATTTGTGGCGTCGCTATTTCTGGTTCCCACGACACAGCTAGTGTGAACGACCATATTACCATCTACATATGTGTATAAATATTTACGGTTTTGTATTATAGAACTCATAAACGTAAATACACATACATACAATAAACATAAATACCCTTTGAGGGTGTCAGGATATTCTAGTATTAATAAAGCCGTCACAGCTTCAAAATACGAGTTACGTAAATTGTTATTTCAGGATTGGAGAGAAAACGTACTGGGTGCATTAGACACTGATATAATGAGAGCAATGAACGCGTTCGAAACCCTGACTCTTACACAAAGTGACCATTGGGATCAGTTGGATCCGGTAGCTATGGGTGTTGTATTAGATGATAATAATGTTAATTCGACGATATACTCCGACAACAGTATTGAATTATGTGGTAAGGTTCCAAAATATATTTTTTTCATTATTGTTTTTATAATTTCATTAATAAAATAAAATTATGATCACTCTCGGTAGATCCATTGACATAAGCGCTTTTTTTTCTTCCTAGATCTGTTTTGTTATCAACTGGATCTGATGAGAATTTTTATTACTGGATTTGCCTAACGGATCTAGCGAAAATGTACTTCTCAGTAGATCCACACGGCAAAAAATGGAATCTATTGAGAACAAAATATCTCACTAGATCCATTATGGATCTGGTCAGTGGATCTAATGAGAGAGATCTCTAATTATAGCTAAATAGACTATACACAATTCTATAATTTTAATGTATTTACACCGTACAAATATATATTTTTTGTTTCAGGTGACGAGAGAGGTAAGAATATAAACAAATTTAATGGAAAAGAAGACGCAAATGTCAAGATGGTTCACTCAATGAATGAAAATTACTACAAACAGTTTTTACTAGACTTATTCTCATCGGAATTGTGATCGGAAGTATTCCAAATAATAATTAATTATAAATTAAACCTACAATAAGAACGTTATTTTTTTTTATTCTAATTACCTTTCCTATCCACGAATTACAGTAACGATCGAGCTCTGCAAAACGCTTTAGTGCAGTGCGGTTTTCATAGGAAGATACCTGACATTTCCAAATGCTTTCATGCAAATAACTTATCCCTTGTCGTTATTCCTAGAAAAGTCAAGGTCTCCTCATAGACGTCAAATGTCAGATATCTTCCTACGAGTATGATAAACTCAGAGTAAGTAAGTAAATAGAGGGAAGGCTATTTTACATCAACAGAAGTTGATATACCGACAGACTTTACTCATACGACCGTTTTACTTTATATGACTGAAAACAATACAGTTTTGACATGACATTTACGCGTATCATTTTAGTGACAACCAGCGATGGGGTACGCGATATAAGAACGGCTATCGACAAAAATGATAGATAGGTTACCAACTTTATTTATCGATATTTTAGAAGACTGGTATTTGCCTATGAGATGATTCAAATATTATCGAAAAACAATTATATAGCAATAAACAAATTAAACACTGATTTTCATTTAAATTCCATTATTTATAAAAGATCAAGATTCAATTAAAAGATACCCTTGACGTACCGTGACGAAGTAAAATATCAGTACAATAGGTATATGTATTGAAAAATATCAGCAGGCTATAGGGGAGTATAATGTCTATTGGAATATATTTTAGCGAATCGTGGATGTCGGATTCCGTGTGAATGAGCTCTTACTCTAATTACAGATGTGAACAGGATATTAATGTTGGTAGTTTGTATTAGTCTGCGTTTTTATTGCTGGTAAAATCATTCTGCAGTAAAATCTTCTTCAGAATTCGTGTCTGTTTTGTCGTCCAGCTGGACCCGCAAGATACCTCCGCAATCCACACATTTATACACACATAAAAGAGTAATATTTAATCACATATCAATGTTACTTTGTGGAAAAAGTTCATAAATATAGAACAAATAATTGAAATTAAGCACTATCATTTCTTACTATACAATGTATCGATAATATTTTTTTTACATCACTATCGATGTTCCTTGGAGAAATTTGTAAAAGATAAATAATTTTAAAAACGCTACTATAAACATATTTCTGATATTTCTGGGCCGAAATAATTTGGAAAATCTTCCGCTATCCCTAATATATCCAATAAAATTTATTAAATGCAAGAAAATCTACAAAATAACATCAATTAACATTTACCTGTGGTAGCTGATGAATTCGCCTAAGTTTTTATGAATTCTCATATAAATTTTACTCTGTATGATAGCACAATAGATGGCGAATGACTTACTAATGTCTAAAATTTTTATAGTTTTTTCACTGATAGATCACTTTTATAATTAAAATAACGTTTTCCCGAAAATTTCGATTTGAAATATTCAGTCCTTGTGTATGTTATGACTATGACAGATGTTGTTCGGTGCAATTAAATAGTTCTTTGTTGTCTGATAAACTATACACATGACGAGTAATACCTAGGCAAAACGCGATTTAGGCTGACGAAACTTTAGGCAGATTAAAATTTAGTTTGAATGCGAAGAGGACATACTGCGGAATAGGCCTACACGGTCATTGACATTAAGCTAGTTTTGTATGATGTTTAGGCATAACGCGACTGTCTCTCTACGAATTAGGTACACCCTCCTAGAAGGCCTAATTATGTAGTGTAATAAATAAACCAAAGAAACCAAACCATCGGCAAAAGGGTATGCAATCCAAAATTGACGTTACATCTATTTAAGCAAAGAGTTTCGTTAATCTGTGATGATAACCATTTTATGGAACTGACACGCCATTAGCATTTTGCAGGGCTTTAAAATTTAAAGATAGTTTGTGTAACTGGCTGTTTGTAATACAAAAGTAAAGTTATAAAGAATAATTAGTTAACAAGCGTTGATCCCTGTTTGAATGTCAACAATGATTATATTACTGATATTCAATTCAACTAAGTAGCCCCAACTAATGATTTACATAACAATAAATCCCAAATTAGCTGACGCCTCGAAGAATGAAAAATATCATGACCGTCAAATGATCTATGCATGGCGTGACGATACAACGACTTTCTAATCTAATAATGACAAGTGATCTGGCACGTAACATGCCACTAGCATCAACATTCAACGGAACTCTGAAATAGCGTCCATTTGCGTAACGTGGCGTTACGTGCCAGATTACTTTCTGGATAACGTGTCAGGTTACCTAGGTAGATATTTCCGATATGCCAGACCTAAGGATATGCATTCTAGCGAGCTGCACAGATAATGTGACCCTTAATATTATTTCAGTAAATTGGGTCTATTTAAATAGATAACCCAAAAATGTGCACCCAAATACGTCTCTTCCAAATTCCCTCTCTCTTTTCTCGTTCTCGCCCTCGACGCGTCAATAAGACCGTGACGGACGATATGACATCTTCAGAGCGAGGTGCCAATTTAACTTTTGCGTGAAGTACATACATAGCTGCTAAGAAATAACACAAGTTTCCTGCAGATTCTAAGCGATGTTGTATCATTAGGACCAGTTTAACTTTCTGAAAATTGAAGTGATCGGAAACAAAGAGGAATCCAAATAACTCTAAATGCCCGGGCGAGCAAAAAGAACCGAGTGTCTTCTTATCAGCTCGGGCAAAAATGCTTTTGAATATCTGGATTTCCGGCTGTTATCGTCTACAGGTCGCATTTCTCAACCGATTTTCGTGAACTTTTGAGAGCAGGTTCAATAATTATATAGGTAGTTTTTTGTCCAGAGTCACGAACTACAGAATTTAAAGCACGCCGATAAGAACTCTATGTTATCGAACGCAACTCCTGAGCCACGGAATCCAAGTCCACGTCGATAATAACTTCCTGTCATTACGTACAACCCCTGAGTCAACCCAAAAGCTCATCCAGGCGCGCGCATTATTAGAGCCGCAAATAAAAAGGCAGGACGCCTTACCACATCGAACCATTCCCATCTGCGACTATGTAAGTCCGCATAGGACCTCAGTAGAATAAGTATTCCATGTAACTTTGTACTTCATTTTTTTTTTTTTTTAACTTCTCGTAACTCCAGTCAGTTTTTTTTATTAGTAGAAATATGGGGAACATTCATACTCCATGTACGTAACCGTGCACTCATAATTTTGTACGTGGTATATGGAGGGTTATTTGTTTTTATAATAATTCCACTTGTTCAGCCGATAAACTTCAAGGGGTCGGGGGCTTTTTTAAAGTTAGCGGAGATATGGGGTTTCAAAGGTATTGGTGCAGTTATTTTCATATTCCACGTCCGTAACCGTGTACTCGTTAGTTTGTATGTGGTATTTAATTAAAATGCAGACGGGTTTTTTTTTTAATAATTCAATTTTTATCCAAAATGTCGCGTGAGGACACGAACCTAACCAGAACCTAACAGCAAACAACCAAGATAAAATTTAGTAGTATCAGTTTATTAGAAGTATAGTATTTACAGTGAAGTCTATAAAAAAAAAGATGATGCGAAGATGAGGATGGATGAGATGTGAAACAAGTTTTATAAAATACAGATGTCTGGATAGAAAGAAGGAAGCGGAGACCTGGGTGCAGGTGTATTTGTTGTTGTAGATGTTGTTGAAATCGTCGTTGTAGGAACAGTAGCGGGCGTACTTGTAGTTACGCCTATATATTTGAATATATGAATTAAAAAACAATTACGAAAATTTTTATCCAAATCAAATCAAAAATCAAAAAATGTTTATTGTTTAACCATGAGTATTATTTAACATAGTGTAAGCTGAAGCCGTCTTTTAATATGAAAATACCTGTGCCAGACGACTTCGCTCTCTGACCCAAGTCTTATTATATCATAAGTTAAACAATTAGAAATAGATGAAATAATAACAAAGTTAAATTTTACTTTATGGTTACTAAAGATTTTAACAACAATTCAAATTAGTTAAATGAAGTATTAAAATAATAAATATACATTAAACATTCAGTATACAGGTTATTTGTGTGTGAGTGTGTGTATGCGTGTGTGAGAGAGGGTGTGTGTGTGTATGTGTGTATGTGTGTGTGTGTATGCGTGTGTATCATGGTGTCTGTGGGTGAGTAATTTGAAAGGTGTCTACCAGTTTGGAATTATTTATGTTATCAGTAACTACTTATATATCAATATTGGGTGTGAAATTGTCTACTTGTTTTAATTATTAAGTTCTCTGTTTCTTCGTATGTTTTAGAATATATAGTTTCAGTCAAGGCTTTGAAATATTTATATCCGTATTTATATCCGTAAACTTCAATGGGTCGGGGGTGTGGGAGGGTGGCGAATAATATAAAAAATAACTTCTTGTGCCGCTCGTGAAGTCTACAGTTCACAGGGCCACTAGTATAAACGGTGTTGTTTTGTAAAGTTGCGCCCAACTCAAGGGTGGTTTTTTCACGACACTGAAGCAATTTTTCGATACATTGTTTTGGTAAAATTATTATGCGCTTAGAAATAAAAATAACTATTCGGTGAACAGAAGTCATAAAGCTGTCTTAGAGGTCCTAATAGCTGCCCTATGGGAGCTTGAATGCGTCTGACAGTCGGGTTGGCCACTATCCCTCATTAAACCAGCATTGGAGTATGAGTAAATCTTAGTCGAATCCGGGTAATGGCATGTGCCCCTCGGCGGGGATATTAAAGGGCAATATTTATTATTATGTAATTGCATTTCTGCATAAAATATTGTTACTTCTTTGGATAACCTATTTGACACTGTATGTATGCTGATAAGTAGTGATGCGATTGATTTACATTACAGTCTGTTCGATTTGTTTGTCTAAGCAACACTGAATGTAGTAAAATGTGCAAATTCGTAATAATCCTGTTTTTGAGTATACTTGGTTTGAATTATGCAGATAAGTTGAGGAGGTATGTTATTCTCGTGTTTCTTTTTATTTTTGTCAACAAATATATTGTTTACCCATATAAGTTTTGACTCCCAAATATGTTACTTTTTCACCAAATTTAGTGCCGCCATGTAGTTTTACAGAACCGATTTGTTCGTAGTCATTTTCAGTCCGAATATTAAAGACAGGTTGGTCAGGTCACAACTTTATTTTACAACCTGGAGCCGAAACTAAGCGGAGCGGAGCGAGGCAAGTTTAGTTTTAAATTGGGTGTAAAGTATAGGTGAACATGTAGTAAATTTTCACTTCTATCGCGTGTGAACTGCACACATGTTTTTTTTAATATAAAATATTGTCGTGAATGACTAGTCACCTAAACCTAGCAGTAGGTATATGGAAGGTGGAACAGAAAGACAGTGTAGTCGCTATGTAATAATGTTACTTTATTTGGTCTTACTGGTCTTAGCTATACACATATATAGAAACAGGGTTGCCTACGCAGCTAATGCATTGACCTTGCTAACATGTAGGCTGTTTATGTAGGTCTGTCTGGCCTGGTTTACTTTAGACAGGCACCTACATTATGTTGTATCGTTCGAAAGGTGTCTGCAAGTGAACCAAAATTTTTACTTTTACCGTTTTTTTTTGTGTCGGGGATGATTTAAATTAAAAATAGTTCATTTACTAAATACACCCTGCGTCTAGATTAGTGGGTAAAATTTATCTTATGGTAACCTTCATTTCTCCATAAGCTACCTACATAGACGTAAGAAAACATTATATCTGTAAGGTATCATGGTTCATTAACTTAACATAACATAAACATTTACATACAGGCACATACATTGTTTTTAGCCCCACACTAGGATACACTGTGTCGTGGGAACCAGAAGCAGCGACGTCACACTCATAAATATCCAAAGCCTGGGGGTTTTTTCTCTTTACCCCCAGCCGGCGATCGAACTCGGGACCTCTCGCATGGTAGGCAGAGCCACAACCGCTGCGCCACAGAGTTCGTGAAATGATATTTATTCATTATTAAACTAAAATGCAGACTTTATTAATTATCTAACAACACATTTTAATTGACAGCGTACAATGTATTAAATCCTTCAAACATGAACGCAATCATAATTACGACATTTTTTTTGATAGAATCACAATTTTTATTTTCCTACCACGACATGCCTTGTATCCAGGGTTATCATGATTAAAACAAGTTGTTTTAAAATACATGTTTAAGACAGTATTTAAAACGTTTTGCTATGTAAAATCCTAAATATATTCACTCCACACCATCCCTACCATTTTATGGTGGTACGGAAGCCTTCGTGCGCGAGTTAGACTCGCACTTGGCCGTTCTTAAAAGAAGTTTTAAAGAAGTGTTTTATTTGTTTTTCATATTTATTTTTATTTTTAGTCATCAATTTTAAATCAATTAGACCAGTAGGCATTATTAATTAACATCATGACTATTTTCAAATTCGCCTCAATAAAAAATTAGCAGGAGCCCCCTAAATATTTATTTTATTCTTTTTTTATTAGTTGTTGTTAAAGCGGCAAAAGAATACATCATCTGTGAAAATTTCATCTGTCTTACTACCACAACTCATGAGACACAGCCTGGTGTGAGACGGACGGACGGACGGACGGACGGACGGGCGGACAGCGGAGGCTTAGTAATGGCAACAAATATAATGATCACCAAAATATTTTTTTCCTACCCAAAATGGATAAATGAACACCAAAAGTTGCAAAAAATATCAGGGCAAAATACTGCGGTAGCTTAGGTGAAGGGGGTGAGCGAAGCGCAGCTCCCTTTATCCTTCGTGTTAGGTTGAACATGTAAGAACTACAAAAAATACTTAAAACATAAACTTCAGTACACAAATATAAAAAAAAGTTTGGTGATTATTTATCCAAACACAATTTGGTGGACATTTATCCGTTCTGGCAGTCATTTCGAATTTATTGGTGGTAAAATAGGTGCGTTTTTGGTAATCGTTTTAACATATGCCCTTAGTAATAGGGTTTAGGGCAAACAATTGCTGATAGAACATATTATTATCAGTTTTATTAAATGCCCACATATCGGTAACACACTTATAATGTAAACTTATTGAATAACTGGCTAAAAGTTTAGTTGGCGCAATTGTGCCTCTGCTACTCCGTATGGGAAGTAGGGTGACGATATTTTTGTTTTAATTTGCAAAGGTACCTACTAGTGGCTCTGTGTGACCTCGCCGGTGACACTTTCTTTTTATTACACATACAAACTTTTGAATGCACCTGGTTACGAACATGGTGTATGAACGAAGCCGCACCAATAACTTTGTAAACTAAATTTTGACAGGTGATTTTTCTCTAAAATTGTATAGTATACTCTCTTGGTTTCTACAAAACCAACGACCGACACCTTATTTGTTAAAATCCGTCGCTGTATTGACTGTAGCAGTTTTACGAAATTTTAAAAGGCTAGAATTTTGCACAGCAAAATATGTTCAGCAAAAACACTTTTTATGTTTTCAATATTTTATGTGTACTCAAGTTTATGTTTTAAAGTTTTTTTGTTGTTCTCGCATGTTCAACCTAACACGAAGGATAAAGGGGGCTTCGCTTCGGTGAGCCCCTACTCTTCACCTAAGCTACCGCAGCATTTTGTCCTGATATTTGCAGTACAACTCAGTATTTTTGGTGTGCAGTTTAATATTTCCCATTTGAAAACCCCACATATCCGCCATTTTGAAAAAAACATCCAAAAACTCAATCGACAAAAAAACTATTTAATTATCAAACCTGCTCACAAAAATTCACGAGAATCAGTTGAGAAATGCGCCCTTTAGGGGATAACATCCGGACACACATCCGGATATACGAAAAAGCATTTTTTCCCAACCTGCAATGGAGCCGCTTCGCCCGCTTGGTCAATAAAATACAATGATCATTGTTATTATTACAATTCAAAGCATGGCCCACCTCACGGACGACGATCCTATAAGGTCGATCGAGGGCGGACTGCTAAAAGTCTACACCGCTGACGAAGAGGCTATCCAATAGCTCTTCAGGCCTTTGTGATTTGTGACGTGGACGCTGGCCACGAAACGCTAAATAAATAAACTGTTACTATGATTCCAGCGCTAATCAAAACAAAACAAAATTGATCATTGATAACGACGCGGGTTCCGACGATGCCATGGCAATATTTTTGGCTCTGCTATATGAAAAATACTTTGACGGGTAAGTGAGTCTACACGAAAAATTTATAATTTTACTAGCAGAAAATATAAACTGCAACTATAATATTGCATCAGTGCCTGTGAAACAGTATCGGTGTTTTGCCTTAAGATTTTATGCAGGCACCACATTACAATACATATTTTTTATGTTTATTTTTTTAGTTTAATTAGAAAATAAGATTTCAATAATATTCGTCATAACTAAATACTAACTTAAATAAACTTAATAACTATGTCAATGCTCAAATATTTAGGTTCTGCATAAAGTGAACCAAAAAATGTGCTGGATTGTGACATAGTGGTAGGTTCGATTCGCTCGCCTAGTAAAGAGCTGTTTCACACGCGCTGAATGCGCATCTGCTCTTCTTGGTAGTCTTCTCACACACCTTCCAGGGTGTGGGGTTGCGGTCCCGGGGCAATGGCCCCCCTCCGCGGAGTCTTCCGCTGGCCGTGACTACGTACAGGTCATTAGGTGGCTGAGGTCTTCTTCAGGTTGGGTGTGTGGCCTCAATCCAGGGGTGCTGCCGGCTCGGCAACCAGGTCTCGGGGTAGGCGGCGACGGTCAGGCAGTCGCGCGTGGTTTGGCGCCAGGTCTCGCACGAGTGGGTGTTGAGAGCCGTCCGCCCGTGGGAACATGTTCGTCGCCAGCCTCTGGACGAACTTGTCCAGTGTCTCTAATGTTAGGTCCCTTGCGATCGTTGCGTTCCTCACGTAGCGAGGCGTGCCGACGATGGTACACAAGGAGAGATATTCTTGGGCCCGGAGTCTCTTCTTATTGGACTCCGAGCTCCGAGCAGAGAGCGTACCATGCCGGCGAGGCATTCGTGAGGTGGGACCTGATGTACGTTTTATAGATCCCGAGCTTTGACGGCAGGGGGAGGCCGGAGTCCAGGATTGGACGAAGTTTCGCCCATGCAGCACGGACCTGGTTTACGACGTTGTCGACGTGGGTCTTCATCATGAGCCGGCGGTCTATGGTGACCCCCAGATATTTCACTTGGTGCAGCCACTCAATGTCCTTCCCTTGGAGTTAGAGTGGTGGTGGCAGGTTGCTTTGGCCGGTGATTATCGCCTGCGTCTTCCCGACGTTGACGGAGAGCCTCCATTTGGCCAGCCATTAGGGCAGGGTGTCCAGCGTGCGTTGCATTTTGATGGCGGCGTGTGGTGCTTTGTAGGACAACGCATAGTATGCTGCGTCGTCAGCGAAGAGGGCCAGCTGGAAACCAGGGCCAACTGGGATGTCATCCGTGTATCGGGATTAGCAGGTGGGTGAAAGACAGGATCCTTGTGGGACGCTGGCTTCGATGGGGCGGGCTTCTGACACGGCGTCTTCCACCACCACTCTGTAGCGGCGACTCCGTAAAAACGAGGCCACGACGCGGGTGATTCGCCGTGGAGCTGGGATCGTCGACAGCTTGTACAGCATCTCCTCGTGCCATACTCATCGAACGCCTTCTCCATGTCCAGGAGTACTGCGACGTTGTATTCTTTCTTATTCCGACAGACCGTCATGTCGTTCAGTACCCTGGTGAGCTGGAGCGTCATCGAATACTCTGGCCTGAAGCCGAACTGTTCCGGGCGAGCTTGGATGTGCAGCAGTAGTTTTCCTAGCAGCATGTTCTCGAACACCTTTGACATGGTGCTCAGGAGGGTGAGGGGCCGATAGCTCTCGGGCTTCTTGATGTTCTTTCCAAGCTTGGGGAGCATTATGACCAGGCCTTCCTTCCATGTAGTAGGGAAGTGCCCCGTGCGCATGATGCCGTTAAATAGGCGCGTCACGGCTGCCACAGTCGGTGGCGGCAAGTTGCGCAGCGCCATGTTGGTGATGCGGTCTGCGCCCGGGGCTTTCCTGGGCTTGGTGCGCCTAATCGTTCGCAGGACTTGGCCCTGCGAGAAGAAGATGGGGTCCTCTTCAAGAGCTATCGGTGTCGCGAAGTAGTGCTGCAGGTGTTCCTCTACTGCTCCGTGCTCTGCCCAGCAGCGGTCGAACAGGAGCCGGGGTGGCCGACAGCTGCCGGCATAAGCGATGCACGGAGGGGACGTGATTGCCTACGGACCCGATGTGGCGTTCCCAAGACTCGTCGGCGTGGTCGGCAAGACATCTTTTGCTGGTGGCCGTCATGGCGTTGAGGCGAAACTTCAGAGTTGGGCACCGGGTTTGTTTCCATAGCCTCCGGAGACGGCGCTGTTCGCCGATGAGTGCCTGAACCTTCGCTGGGAGGGGTTGGGGTTTCCTCCGGCTAGAGAAGGTGTGCAAGGATATGTCGAGCGCGTCCTGGATCCTGCTAGTCAACTCTGAAGTCAGATCTTCGACGTCTTCTGGCTGTGTGGCTGTCCGGGTGGTGGAGTTCTCGGCGAGTGCGGCCGAGAAGGAAGCCCAGTTGTACCGTCAACGTGGCGTTGGTGGCGAGACTCTTGTTAGCAGATCCGCAAGGACGAGGAGAACGGGTCTGTGGTCCGAGGGGAGGTCTGGCAGAACTTCCTGGCTTGGCTGGGTCCGGATTCCTTTGTAGACTACGATATCGATGATGTCCTCAGAGCCGTCCGGGTTGTAGTGAGTCAGCTCATAGGGTCCGATGACGTCGTAGTCATGGCTCACGGAGTCGGCGAGGAGCGCACGTCCAGCGGCGCACACTTTCGAGGAGTTTCAGTGTGGGTGCTTGGCGTTGAGGTCTCCGGTGATGAGAGTCAGTTGCGGCGACTCCAGCAGTCCTTTGAGCTCCCTGGGATTGAGTCTCTCACCGGGGGGGGTGATAGGCAGCAAAGAGTCGCACAACGTTGCCGGCGACCTGGACTTCGACGCCAACGACGTAGATGGTGTTGTGCTCCTCGAAGTCGTTGGGATCGCTCGTCCTTGCGGTAGATGATGTAGCCGGGGAGGTGGGTTTCGCTAACCAGCATGACGTCGACTCGGTACTCTCGCAGGAAGGTTTTCAGCAGCTACTTCTTTCCTTTGAGGGACTGGGCGTTCCAGTGCACAATCTTTAAGGAGTCAGCCATGAGGGCAGATGTTCAGCGATACTCGTTAGAACGGCGGGATCTTGGAGCGCTTTGATAAATGCTGCGACAAGATCCCTCGGCGGTTCGTTCTCCGTTGGAGGTTGTGGTGGTGCGGCTCCTTTATCCTCGGCCGCTCTCGGCACTTTGTTTTTGTTTCCTCCCCGCTTCCGTTTGCACTTGGGCAGGGGCGAGCCTGGCGCGGTGGCTGGGTTGGCCCCCGCCATGAGTGATGAAGGCGCTGACTCCTGTACAGTCGGGGGTTTGGGGGGGGGGGCGCATCTGCGGCAGTCGACAGCAGGCTTTAAATGTGTCGGCAGGTGCTATCGACTGCTGCCGATATGTTTTACGCCTGCTGGGATCCCATTCAGGTAGACAGTGACATTTTACTCATACTTTATCCAGCTTTTTTTTAATCCCTTTCCCTTTATTGAATAACAAATTTATAAGGTTTACAATTACTTTAATTTTACCATGAATGCCTAAACAAAAGATTCTCCAATTGCCAATCAATGTATACCTTTGACCGCCGTCACTGAGTGTTCATTATACTAGCAGAATTTGTCCCCTGCTCGTGTTTAAGCTCATAATGACATGCCCGGATGCACAACTTACAGACTGACTTAACTTTGTTCCTATAAATAATAATATATTGTATTGTTTGCTTGGCATTATGTAAATTGTTTCAATGTTTTCAGACCTGAACTGGTGGCCTTAACTACAGTGAATGGAAACACAAATGAAGAGAACGTCAATATAAATAACCAAAGAATTTTGAAAGTAGCCAATCGTCAAGATGTGGGTGTAGTAAACAATACGCGTAGATTATCTGAAAATGAAATGAAAATGAAAATAGTATTTATTGAGCCAACTTATAACTAATTACATTAGACAATAAAACTTAATCAATTATGGTGCATATCTGGTTCATACTTGTTGACTCTTGAACTAGATTCTTAGGAACCTGTATGTCGAGAGTCAAGTGGTTATCACCAAAAGTTGTCTTTGGGAAGTTGCCTCACTATAGGGTTAAGTGAGTGTGTGAATTATGTAATTAATACATTAACAAAATATATAAAATTATACAATAATTTAGTGCAATTTATGCTGTTAACACTTTTCAATATTTATGTAAATGATATTGTGAGTCCTGACAAATAAGAATTTCATTGCAAGGTTTAGTTTAGTTTCGTTTAGCTGAATGATTTTACTATAAGTAGGTAAGTATTTATCTTTTATCTTTAATATGTAAGTGTCTGAAGGGTTTTATAGGTAGTAAAGTGGTTGATCTTATTCAGGTGGGTAGTAAATATCGGTTAGCTATAAGTGACATTATTCTTAGCAGAAGATCTTCGGTTTCACTGTATTTTAATTTTAAAAGGAACTTTCGTAACTTGATTTTTACTTCTTGGTAGGTTAGGGGGTAGATGTTAAGAATTTTATTCATTTTATTGTATAGACTAGGTGCTTGTATGTTGTACTGCCTTCCAGCAAATTCGGTTTGAAAGTTAGGGGTTGTGCAAACGAATTCAGTTCTACGGCTGGATATTTTGGAGGGATTATAATTTAGATTTGTGTGGCGTCTTAGTGTTGTTTGGTGTATGTATAATTGTCGGACTGTGAGGAGCTCACAGTACTTGTACAGGTCAGCACTAGGGAAGCTGTATGGCTTGAAAGTGGAAACCTTTAGCAGCGATCTTTGTGCTCGTTCCAGTTCGAACAAGTGTGTTTTACAGGCTCCACCCCATGCTGGAATACAGTACGTTAAAACGGATTGTGCAAGCGTATAGTAAACGGTCTTCAAAAGGTAGGGTGGTGCTATATGTCTGAGTTTTTTAAAGATCCAGATTAGCTTTCTCAATCGACCTGCTAGCATTTTAATGTGGGGCTTCCAAGTCAGGTTATCGTCAATGATGACTCCAAGATATTTTATGGTGTTGCTTTTTGCCATGGCAGGGCATTGGCAATTAATGTTACTGTAATCTTTGCAACTATGCACTTTGATCTCAAAGTCGGGGGGTGGTTGCCCTCTATTAATGATAGAGAAGGTTAACTATTGTGACTTAGATATATTAAGAGTGAGGAGATTGTTTTTGAGCCAGGATGAAATAATAGCAAGCCCCGTCTCTGCATGACTACGAGCTTGGTCCCACGAATCCCCATGAAAGACCAATGCTGTGTCATCTGCAAAAGTTACTATTTTACAGTTGTCTAGTTTATGTTGGCAAAGGCCATTAATGTAGATGAGAAATAGTGTGGGTCCCAGCACGCTACCCTGGGGAACTCCATATGCTATCTCCATGTCACTGCTTATTAAATTGTCGATTTTTATGCGTTGAACTCGGTTTTGTAGATAGTTTTGAAAGATGGCAAGGGCAATACCCCTTATACCCATTTTCTCCATTTTGTTTATTAGAATGGGCACTGAAACCGTATCGAAAGCCTTGGCAAGGTCTATAAATACTCCTATACACTTCTGTCTTTTATCTAGTCTTTGAACGATTTCTTAAGTTAGTGAGAGCACGGCATCTACAGTCGACCTACCCCCTCTTAATCCAAATTGTGACCCTGATAGAAGCTTTTGCCCATGTAGAAATTTTTGGAGCCTACGATTAAAAAGCTTCTCTATTATTTTTGATAGAGCGGGTAGGACCGAAATGGGCCTGTAGTTGCCAATTTCGCTTTTGTCTCCACTTTTAAATATTGGAAGTACCAGAGATCTTTTAAACACGTCAGGGAATATACCTGTTGAGAAACAGTTGTTTATCATATGCGTCAATGGTTTTACTATAAGACTCTTGGCTAGTTTAATCGTCCTTGTAGATATTTCGTCTCAACCTATAGCGCAGTCTAACTTTAGATTTAGTATTGTTGTTTCAACTTCGGATTTATCGGTATCCAGGAGTACAAAAGTGTTTAGATTTGTGTTACAATCAGAATTTGTTACTATTTTGTCTATACCGTTAGGATTGTTTTTGATTTTCTCAGCTAGTTGTTTCCCTATGTTCACAAAATAATTGTTAATAAATTCTAGTGACTGAGCAGTAGTTTGTTTAAGTTCCAATAGTTCCGGGTTACTCTTTTTGTTTTTATCCATATTGGCTATTTTTTTTATTGTTTTCCAGGTTTTTTTGGTGCTATTTGAAGCTAACTTTAGTTCTGTGCGCTCATATGAGATTTAAATTTTTTTCAAAAGATTATTACAGAAATTTCTGTACCGGCGGTACGTGGTTGCTATTATAAGATTATCTGGGGTTTTTCTTAATTTTTGATGCATTTTATCCCTATTTCTTACACAACGCAGTAATCCAACAGTCATCCATGGCTTAATTGATCTACATCTTTGTGTAATAGTTTGTGTCTCAGTGTTTTCATATATAGTTTTTGAAATTATGTCCACCATCATATTCGCAGCTTCATTGGATTCAGTTAGTTATAGTTGTTATATCGCTTAGGTTTGAAATCGATAGTTGTTTTATTATATTTTCATAATTAACTTTTTTGGAGGTTCCACTTATTAGATGTTTTGGTGTTTTAGTTTTAAGGTTAAGCACTACTGTTGAATGATCCGTGACCGAGTTATCTAGAACCATGACATAAGCGCAATTTTGTGTTTTCAATAAGAATATGTGATCCAAGCAATTATTTCCTCTTGTAGGTAAGCTATGAGCTGGTAATGAGCCATGTTCTGCGGTAAGATTTAGATAATTAGTACTTCTTGAGTCTGTGTTATTTGGTTTTATGTCTATATTCATATCGCCGATTTTAGTGACTGCAGGCTTAAGTCTATGGAGTTGACGAAATTTTCTGTGATCGATAAACTGCCAGAATTGCTGTTTGCTCTCCTATCCTTATAATTAAAGTAGTTATATCAGTCAATACCGGTTCCTCAATCGTATACTTAATGTTACTCCTGATGTACGCGACTATGCCATCGTTTTGGTAACGACATTCTTGTGTGCAGTGTAGGTTATAGTTGGGTATTTTAGGGAGAGTTTTATCAGCGTCGAGCCAGCATTCAGTCAATATCATAATGTCGCAGTCAAAGTTCAGCTGTGTTAGGGTTGTGTCGAAGTTATTAATATTTCTGTTTATGCTTCTTATGTTTTGTGTTAACACAGTAAAGCTATTGTTGTCGTATGATAATAGTGATTTACAGTTTGCCAGGCTACACATAACAGACTCTGCTACCTTTATGGATTCCAACTCATCTCATATTTTAAACGTGTCAAGCTCTGTAGAGTATTTAAAACTTTATTGGGGTTTTTTATAACTCGCAATTTGGCATATAAATACGTTTTGAAAGTGTCCACAGTATAATACGTCTCAGTTAGGTGTTTAAGATACACACACCAAACGTATTGCAGTTTAAAGTTACAGTATGGCTCAACACAAAAGACTATTAAAAAAGAAGAACAAATTAAAACATGCAAATGATAATAGAAGCTAACATCTAGTCACTGTGTTTTCAGTAATTTTTGTAAAAATTGCTCAAATTGTACAGGGATTGCTTTAGAGCCATTGTCTTTCCGTATGAAGATCTTCCCATTAGTAACCCAGCAAAAAGTGTAGTTGTTAGTCTTGATGAACTGGCGGGCTTGGTATAACAGCTTTCTTGCATTGTTGGACAGATGTTCTGAGATGTAAACCGCCGAACATGGTCCTGGGAGACCAATGTGCACTGAGTTCAGTTTTTCGGCAGGTCTCTTATCTTTGTTAAATTTGCGGACTGCATTCATTAGGTCAGTCTTGGTCTGTACTCTGGCAAATTCAGCAATGATCATTTTATTTGAATCTGGTTTACCTGGCAAGCGGTAAACGTCGCGTAGCTCCGGTAGTGCAATATCTATGCCAACAGTCTTTGTTAGCTGTCACGATATTTGTGAGCTCCTCCATTGTCTCTTTATCTTTGATTGGGATATTCCTGATCTCTACTGTTGATGTATGGCTGCTTTGTTGTGAATCCAAGATTTTCGACTCTAGGACAGCCATATGTTGTCGGTCCTTTGTATTTTCTAGTTGAATATTGTTGATCTGATTTTTCATGTCTTCATGTGTAGCGTTCATGTAATCAATAGCTTTTTCAATTTCTTTGTTTGATTTTTGAATCTCCATATTTTGTCGCTTCATTTGCTCCAGGTCATTACTCAGTTTTGCGAGGAAGGCGTCGTTGTCAGTTTTCCATACAGCTAGCATACTCTTTATTTCCTCTTTCAACTCTTTCAACTCTGCAAGCTCATTTCTATGGCCCTCTTCGACGCGATATATTTTATTCTTTTGGCGAACGCTAACGTAGGAATGTGCGGCTAGATCAGAGTTATGGTCTGCTTCGGCATGAATGTTGGGATCAGATTGCCGATGCGCCGGGTTTGAGTCAACGTTTCCCGGTTTTGCGGACGGTGGAGATCGGAGAGCATTAAAGTTTGACATCGTAATTGTGTTGAGCGAGAGTAATTACGATAAATATTATAGGTAGTTGACAAGGCGTAACGTATGAAGCTGATTCACCTTATACGAGTTGCGTAGCACGGGAATAGTAAAGGTGTCGTAACGTATCAATTTGCTGTGGCGCGTAACGCAGGCGCTGGTCGTAGCGATTCAAGTTGTCGTAGCACGCGATGACGTCAGTCTCAGCCAAACCCGTAGTCTTGTTTCGTACTTGTCGCTAAACTCCGCGGTGACTGAGCGGTGGCAGGCTCGCCCCTTACGCCGAGAACTCAGGTTCAAATCCAATCAGGTAATGAGTCCGGTACACTTCACAGTTGATTTTTCTGGTTGTCTTGTCAAAAATATAGCTATTTCACTCTAGACCCGCCCAGAGGCAGGATACTTTACGTAAAGGCGCCTCTTGCGGGACAAGAAAATTAGGTAAACTAAAATGACCAATCACGAATTAACTTAAGTTAAATTTAGAACGGCAACTAATGCAGCCAGATACACGTCCGACTCTAACGAGCGCGCGCGATGACCCTCTGTGACTGACTTTATAAAAGTCATAATTTTATCTCTCTCTCTCTCGATTTTTTTCATTTATTTATATGCATATTCCAGGTGCCTATCTATAGAGGGTCAAATAAATCTCTAATCTTTACCCCCAATGCAACAAACTTCCATGGAGTAGATGGCATGGGTGATGTAGAAGAAATCCCGACTGGCTTATCACCTCATAAAGAAACTCATGCAGTACAAGCGCTTATTGAATTGTCTAAGACTTACGAAGGTATGTATTTTGATATTATACTTAGAGTAAAGTCTGCAGTTTGTGTTAGTTGTATAAGTTATCAGGTTAACAAACTCTGCCACCTCAAGGGCGACACTATGATATGTTAATTCTGAACATACATTTAACTTACTATCGGATTTGATCAGAGCACCTCTGAATTATTCTTTTGGGCATGATCTTCTCAATGCAACATGAGGGTTTTCTCCACTAATTACCTACTTTTATTAATTCTGGATATAAATTATATATCTTGGATCTATGGTTGTAACTTCTTCGATATTTACAGGTGTATGTACATATATATTTTGATACAACAACGTTTTTTTTTTTTGCAGGTGACCTCATAGTGGTTACACTCGGTGCCATTACAAATATTGCTTTGGCTATCACTCTAGATCCTAATTTTTTAGGAAGATTGAATCACCTTTATGTTGCCGCTGGACATTTACACAGTATGTACCTTATATTTACAGCTTGGTTATTTATTGTAGAAAAAAAAGATCGCAAAATTTGCAAACTACTACGTGTTTTTTAAATAATTTATTTGACTCGTCTAAGAAACCGGTATATCACTGAAAGTGCAATTTTTACGGTGACGTTTTGTACCTTAAAAAAGGGATAGAATAATTAGAATTGGGCAAAACCCATCCATTCCAACATTTGTTGCCCACTGTTATTTAGTTACAAAACGACCTAATAAAAGACCATTGATGAACTCACCGGGGCACGGGGCTTTAGCCGGATACGAGTATGGTTGAGCCATACTTCACCACGCTGGCTTAGTGCAGGTTGATGGAGGGCTAGTGGCCAACCCGACCGTCAGAAGTAGTTAAAGTGCCCTATAAGGCCTCTGTCACAGCTTTAAGACTACTACTACCGATTTTAGATAGTAGCCGGGACTAACAGTTTAACGTGTCATCCGAAACAGGGAAGCGCCCGAATCAAATGGAAGTCTCTAGATCCATAAGACAAGTCATACAAAATGTGCGGGCTCGAGATGAAAGTAATTCAGCGCAATAAATGTTTGTAAAATGCAATCCGAACTCACCGAGAAATTTTTGCTAATGAATGTGCATTTCGTCTTAGTCATTTAAAATTAAGAGACAGCTCACGTAAATGTGTTTTTGTAAATATTTGCGTCCCTGAACAAAGATAACGGATGAAAAGATTTGACTCAGAACATTCCGAACCTTACAAAAAAGATTGATAGATATGTCCACAGACCATATTCTCTAGAGCATTTAAGTTTAGGAGAGTTTGCTGTATGGTACGACGTCGCGTCATCGAGAGTCGACATTGATGAAGACCAACAAGATTTAGACGCATATGATACTCATGACGAGGACCCATCTAGACGTCAATATATTAAATTACTGGAAATGGTTAGAATGAGAAAGCGAACACGTGCAGCTATACTGCGAACGCGCTATTTTACCTTAGCTTCAAATCTCAGATCAGGCTCATTTCGGGCTATTCCATTTCGGACAAAAGAACAATTATAAGGAGGATTTGAGTCAGCCAAAGATGCTTTCTGGGCTTAAAGAAACCAATTGCGTCCACTGCAAGAAGGATTTGATATAGTAACTTTGATGCAATTAGAAAATTAAATACAGCAAGCTATACGCCATATCGCGGCTGAAAACTTAGCAGCGGAGGTGTTGGAGTAGCCAATTGGGGTATATGAGTAGTAATATTTTTTATCAGCCTATTGATCGCGTCTAAGGCGATGTCGACTAATTCATAATAGATGAGATTGAAGAGCAAAATAACATTGGGGTGCCCGGTAACCAGTTTGAATCCGCTGTTGCATCGCTTAATTTAAGTCAGTGCCAATTATTTCGAAGAATATCCCAAATGTTATTGGAGGTAACAAATACCAGTCAATTATTGATTTTTGTCACAGGCGGAGCAGACACTGGAAAAGCCTTTTTTTATTGTAGATATTTACATATACTTAGCAATCGTCATTTTCTGCCACTTCTCTACTTTGGACAATGGGAGAAGAAATGCGTTGAAACTCCGACAGATTAATAATATAATAATAATAATACCTTAGACATCATTTTACACACATTGATCTAGCCCCAAACTAGGATTCCCTGTATCATGGGTACTAGACAACGATACACATACTTATATAGATAAATATTATACTTAGATAGCTAAACAACCATGACTAGGGTACAAACATTCGTTCTCATCAAACAAATATTTGCCCCCACCGGGACTCGAACCCGGGACCCCTGGTTTCGTAGGCAGCGTCACTGCTGACTCGGCCATTCGGGTCGTCAATGATGATGATGATTAATAAGCAGCAATAAATAATTATAAAATTGTTAATAGCAAGGTCTGTGTTAGCTAGATTAACCCTACATAGTCCCGTCATTTCAGTAATATTGAACAATGTAATATCCTTTTCGACTAAGTCACTTTAACATGGTTTTTCAATTACCCAAAAGGCCATTTCAAGATCTACATAGGTATCTTGTTGTAGTAGAGAATGCACTGACCCTTGAAATCATTGCTAACCTTCGCGAGTCTAAACCCGGGCGCAAGTAGTCTGTGATTATTTCTTAGGTTAACATTACAGCTACCGCTAAGTTTGAAAAATGTTATTATATTTTCGAAAATAAATTGACTAACAACAGTTAGTATGTAAATTTCTTTAAAAAGCTCTCTTAAGGAGTTTGTGCGTTTTAAATTATAAATTGCTCGAATAGCACTTTTCTGTAAAAAAAAATAGTTTGAATATCCGCTGCTTTTCCCCACAAGAAGATACCATAGGATATGACACTATAAAAGTAACCAAAATATACTAGCCTAGATGTAGCCACATCCGTGTTTTGTCTTTACTCTGAAGATCTTTATTTTAATTACATACAATGTCATATAATAATAGTTTGATTCATTTGATTGACTCTAACAATTATGTTAGTAATAATGTTTATTTCACCAAAGGTAGTTACTACCTTTCAGATTTTTACAAACGACAGGTAGCTGTATCGCTATCTTATTTTTTTAGTATTACAGCCAAGAATTTGGCTAACCTGATTGTTTCTATTGAGCACAGACAAGGGATTTTGGAAGACATTCCAAGTAATTTAAATTAGTTTTTAAGACAACAGAGGAAATCTCTAGCATCATAAGCCAAGAAATATATCAAGCAAGCATAGGAGATCAAAAATGTGTTATATCTTGCCCGAATTAAATAAGTCAAAAAAGTGTTATAATATCCTAATATTAAATAATATTCAGACAAAGGGTAAGCCCCACTTAAATATTACCCATCAAAACATGCAGGGGCTACCTGGCAAAGAACTTGTATTAGAATTATTTCTTAATAATTCGGACACTGATGTTATTTGTATTACAGAATATTGGTTAAAGGAAAATATGATGTCTTTTAACATAAATAATTACACAATTGTCAGTTATTACAATAGAAAGACTGCTGATAGAGGTGGTTCTTTAATCTTAGTAAAAAATAATATTAAGGTGAAACAACGGAAATATATTCTTACACTTACTGTAGAAAGACCAAAAGAAGAGGTTCGGTTTCCGTTCCGAGTCGCGCAACAAGAGGAGATGCGTTCCGAAGCATAAATATTAAACAAATGGTGTTGGCAAGTCCCAAAATCAATTAGTTGGTGATGTCGACGTCAATGGTCTTAATAGATTCTTCTCCGACCCCCTGTTGTAATGGATCCCTCTGTTAAAGATGCCACTCTGCATATTCTACGCTCCCACCACTACTCCATTTAACTTCAGTCTTGTTGAAATTGACACGATTAAGAAGGCAATGCATGCCATCTCCTCAAAAGTTGTAGGGTGACGACAGTATCTGCTCAAAAATGATCAAAAGCATCCCTGATTTTCTACTACCTGCCAGTACACACATTATTTACTTCTCTCTATCTCAGTGTTCTTTCCCTAATGTGTGGTAAAAGGTGTTAGTTATCCCTCTTTCCAAAACCTCAAATCACTCCTCATTTAAAGATTGTTGTCCAATATCTATCCTGCCTTTCCTTTCCAAAGTCCTTGAATCGTTTGTCTACACTCAACTCTCTTCCTATCTTTCCTCTAATAGCTGTTGAATCAATTCCAGTCCAGATTCAGGCCGGGACTCTCGGCTGACCTTCAATCGGGAATGGATATTAAGCAGATCACTGTGTTAGCGTTACTAGAATTTACCAGTGCCTTTTACTGTGTTGATTTTGACATCCTCGTTGAGATTCTGAAGTCCCTGAATGTCTCCTCGGCCGCTGCCAGCTGGTTCGGCTCCTACCTGAGAGGACGTCAGCAGCGTATTAGGCCCGGGGAGACTTCCACGGAGTATTGCGACATTTCTTCTGGAGTTCCTCAGGGTGGTATTCTTTCCCCTGTTTATTTCTCCGTCTTCATCAATTCTATTTCGGATGCTATTTCTTTTTCTTACCATATTTATGCCAATGAACTGCAAATCTACCGCAAATTCTCTCCAAGTGATATGATTTCTTCTGTGGGTGTTTTAAATGCCGATCTCGAGAACATCAGGGACTGGGCTCTGTCTCATGGACTACTTATCAATCCCAATAAGTCACAAGCCATGATTGTTGGATCCAGATACTCCCATCGTGTGTTACAGCATCTGCCTATTTTTCCTGTAACTTATGATGGAACCATAATTCCGTACAGTATAAGGTCAAAAATATAGGAGTTGTCTTTTAAAAATTAGCTTTCAAGGTCTGCATGGTTAGAAGACGAGTCTTTGCCACATTTCACTCCCTCAGGCGTCTTCAAAACTTCCTACCTCGTCATACTAAAACTACTCTTTCCCAGTCTCTTCTCCTTCCTCTCATTGCTTACGCAGATGTCAGCTGGATCAGCGCGAACGAAGAGCAACTGAAAAAACTCGAGCGACTTCAAAATCTCGGGATTCGGTTTGTCTTCGGGCTGCGTAAGTATGACCATGTCTCCCAGAATCGTAGGGAACAGAGGTGGCTTCCAATTCGTCTTCGCCGGTATACCCTTGTCCTCAATCTCCTCTTCAATATTCTGCGTAATCCTCGCTACCCGAGCTTCCTGCGTGATCGGTTTTATTTTCTTTCTTCGGATAGGTCTCGGAGATTGCACACGCGGTCGCTGCTTGCAACTCCTCAACACAACTCAAGCGCACATGGGCAAGGATTCAGGATCAGTGCTATCAGGCTCTGGAACAAGCTCCTTAGTGCCATCAGGGACAGTCCGTCTCTTAACGTATTTAAGAATCGCTTGAAAGATCATTACCTCTCTCTTTCTTATTATATGTATATATATATATTTATAATTTGTATGTGTATGTTATGTACGTATATAAAATTATATAAATTAGGTGTAGTAGTTATATACTTTTATTATTATTGTGTATGAATTATTTTGTTGTGCAAATAGATTTTATTCCCTCAGTCCAGTTTCCTTTCCTATCTGGGTTAGCTGTTAGAAATCTCTTTTATTCATTCATTCATTCATTCAGAATATTCCCAACTGTAAAACAAGTAGACGCTTACAACTCAAAAATTACTGGAGAGTAAGATAATTCTTTGAAGCTTTATAAGTAAGATGCGGTGGAGATTTCGCTAAAAGCCAAATTGTACTGTCAACGCCCACGAAAAGAGTTCTTGCCTGACGATCCAAACAAAACGAAGGGCATCCTTAGCACGTTATGTCAATACATAACGTGCTTAGGATGCCCGCGATCCAATCCCAGTGGATTGGATCGCGAGTAATGTTACGGCGTAACATCAATGTTCGCCGCCGCCTAGTCAATGGTGCTATGGGTGTTGTCCGGAGTATAGAACGGCTGGCTTTTCACAGAGACCAACTGGAGACAGGGGAGTTGCCGCAAGCAGTGTTCATCGTATTCAATGACCCAACAATCCCCGAAAATCAAAGTGGAGTAGGTGTACGAATTGAGCCTTATACGGTGGACTTTGACTCGCTTCGAGGGCAAGGAAAGATTGAACGGAGAATGTTGCCTCTGACACTTTTCTGGGATGTAACTGTACATAAGCTATAGGGAACAATACTCGATCGAGCCGTTGTGACCCTCAGTTCACACATATTTGCAAAGGGCCAAGCTTACGTGGCTCTAAGCCGATTAAAAACATTAGATGGACTAGCCATCAGTAATCTTGATCCGAAAAAGTAGCTGAATCGGCCACACGATGGGAATGCTTTAGAGGAGCTACTACAACTACGGCAACTGAATATTCCAACGTCTACGGCAACTCATTAAGCGTCGGAACTTTCAACATTAAATAAAGATTAAATAACTAACATATAATACTTTTTATGTAATCTTTATTAAAGTGTCCCACATAAAATACTTACCTAAAATAAAATAACACGAGCTCCCACCATTAAAATTAGAATCATCTCCAAGAAATCTACTTTTGAATAAAAACAACATTCGAATTGGTTCACGCGTTTATGCGCCACGTGACCATACGTAACACACAGACAAACTTACACGTAAAACTATAACATACCATTTTCCTTAGTCGGGCGGGGGTAAAAAGAAAAAACTTACTAAAATACATATTTCAGTAAAACATACACCGTGTTACCACAAAAAATATTAAATAGTGCAGCGGGTAACCTCAAAACAAATGTCGAATCCCATACAATTTTGTTTTTAAATAAGTGTTGAACAGTAGTTTATTTTTTACCACAAAAAGTAAACTACTTTTCAACACTTTTTTAACAACAAAAGGATTTGCCGTTTGTTTTCTGGTTAAACGCTGTTTAATATTTTTTGTGGTAACACGGATAAATTTTATAGCTAAAAAATATATCTGTTATTTTTGTAGGTACCTAATAAAATACAATACACGGTACACTGTATTTATTACTCTTCACACTAAATTATAGAGCTTGTTTTTTTCCTTTTTAGTGGTTATTTTATGCAGTCGGGCTTTTCGTTTTTTTTAGAATATATATATATATATATATATATATATAAACGATTGGTGTACAAGATGTGCCCTATGTTGCCAAATCCCAAGGTTTTTAGGCACACAAATTTCATCAATCGACAACTTAATATTCACTCAAGAGTGAAGAGCACGCACGTACATATGACGTACGAAACCATTGATTGCCTACAGCCAAGGTTACAGATTTAATGCTGACGCTGATTCAGCACAATCATCCTTGTGTAGGTACGGTCGCAATTATAAACAAACAGTGATTACAACTTCAACGATGTGCGATGTAAATTGACTCATCGATTCCTGAAAAACATGGGCGGCTGCAGCATCAGACGACTCTCCTGCGGATCTTTTCCAGGTTAGGTTAGTTTACTAACCGCGAAGCCCCATATTCCTAGTGTTTTTCTGTTTTCCAGTTTTTGTTTATTTTACGTAGTGTGCGGACAGATACAAGACTTGCCTGTAGGTAAATATTAAGTAATTCTTTAAACTTATGTAGAATTCACATAACCGTAGTTCCTTTATTTTTCTAATTCGTGTATGATTTACCTTTATATTAAGTTAAAGTATTTCTATCTAATTTATGTTTATTAAAATCATACTAGTTATTATTGCAGTTGATATAAGTTTGTTATGGTATACACATTTTTAAAGTTCTTTTGATTCATTTAAGGTTATTGTTTGATTCTAACTTAGATTTTTGTTCATTTTTATAAGGACATTCATTTATTTTTTCCCTAAAGAAGGGAGTATCTGTGCCAGCACGTACGCCCGCCACAGATATGCGGAAATATCTCATCACGTACTATGTCTTATGCACGTCTTCAATAACATGTACCAACCTAGTATATAAGCTAGGATTTCCTATAATAAATTAGTCTAGTATTTGCGCGCATCTCAAGCCTTTTACTTTACTCCTGAAAATGTCGCTCTCCTTATAATTGCCTCTGGCAAACCCAAAATATGGGAAAACACGGTATTATTAAGTTCAAATTATAATTAGTATTTTTTCTTTTGCGAAGTTATTTTTGGCAGCTCTTTAATTGGTCGGGATGATGTTATACGGTCAGTTGAATAAATAAATTGGCAGTTCTTAAATTTTTCGTAAGATGAAAATTTGGACTTCGATGTTACTGGTCCGATTTTCTTCACAATCGATATATGGGGCTCTGGTTTGAATCCAATCATGATTCTGAAGTCAGATTTTGAAAAAGTGGCCGCCATTTTCAACTTCGTAATGACTGGCCAGATTTGCTTCAAAATCAATATCTGGGGAACTGGTTGGAGTCCAATTATGATTCTGAATTCGGATTTTGAAAAAGTGGCGCCTTTTCAACTTCGTGGTTACTGGTTCCTATCAAACACAAAATAAATCTTATTATATATGTAGCGGAAAAATCTTTAACAATTCGGCTTCACCACATTTAAAAATTAGAAGATATATCAAGAACCTTTAAAAGTAAAATAGATAGATAGATTAACGTTTATTCCATCAAAGCAGCACACATACAAAATAAAAGTGATACGGAGGTGCAACTATAAGATAACTAATAATAAAGTGATAAAAACGAAAACTCATAAGATTATTAATAAAACAATAAAACAAAAAGAAGAATATAGGTAGGGGCTACCTATGTAGGCGCGCTGCATTGACGCAAAAAGGTCAAAGCTCAGTGTTTATTGAGCAGCACTAGTTTTCAACCCTCACCTAAGAGACGCGGAGACTCAGCGGTTACATCCGAATGTGGATGTGAATGAAAATAATCATAATAAAAAAGTGTCAGAAATAGATATATCCAAACAAGTGTTTAAAGATGTGGAAATAAATAAATACATTGCATATAAATATGTTTCAATACTTTCATGAGTAGGATATGACAAAATATACATGAAGATTGTATAAATAAGTATATAAGTATATTATACCATGTGTGTAGCAGAATGGGTATAGTGTCAATATGTTTACTAAAATCATAAAATATCTAACTAAAAAATATATGAAAATGGCAGAGGTAGCCCGGCTATCCAATGTTGGAAAGAGAAATTGCTAGTTTTTTCTTTTGAATCAGGTGCGACTTCATATGTGTTTTGAAGGTGTGTTTGGAGGTCAGATTTCTTATGGGTGGCGGAACATCATTCCAACATTTGGTAGCTTGGAAATGGAAGCTACCTCTAAATGCCACCGTGCGGTGAATATGACCTTCAAGAGGTGCCCGAATATCCCTCATGCCGTATCTGGGGTAAGATCTTGCCACCTTTAACTTTAGGTACAGGTACTCAGGTTTTTTAAACTTGATGACATCAAACACTACACTGGAAAGGTGTAAGTGCCTACGCAGTTCCATTTTGAGCATTCCAGCAGAGTTTAAGTATGGGGTGATATGACTACGAGGTGATGAAAGCAAAACCTACAACAAGCATTTTGTATGCGCTGCACTAAGCGCTGAGTCTTCAATAGAAGACGCGGACCATAAACTATCTCCGTAGTTGAGTCGAGATAAAATCAGTGACTCGCACAGAATAATACGTGCCCTTTTGCAGATAAGGTTACGTATTTTGTACAAAACCCTTAAACGGTACATACAACTTTTCACTAAATTGAGGACATGAATTTCAAATCGTAGGTAATTGTCAAATATGATTCCCAGATTCCTGGCCTCGTCAACACGCTCTAGTGTCTGGTCTTCAAGGATTAGCTGAGGATTAGAAATGTTTTTTTTTTAACTTGAACTTTACTACCAAGCACCATAAACTTTGATTTCAAGGGATTGAGAATCAAGGAATTTTTATTTTACCAGGCATCTAACCTGCTTAGGTCTTCATTTAAAAAGTTTGTCATGCAGTCAATAGTAGAAGGCACATAAGAAATGTAAAGTTACATAATACACTATTATATAAAACTTACTCAGCATTTGGGATGTTAATCAATTTTACAGCAGTAATTAACGGTAGGAACAGTAAATTTTTGAACAATTGGGATGATACACGTAAGTCAAGTTACATACTTTTTAAGAACTGTCGAAACAGTCGATTTATATGTGAGATGTAATGAAATCCGAAACATGACGTCATATTTTGTTGAAATCAAATGCACTCTGGCACAAAATTATGTTAATTAATTCAATTGCTTAAAATTATTAATGACTGTGATATTGACGGTCATTTTTTTTGTTAGTGCTATCAATTTTTAAAGAATTAGTATTTTTTTGTCTACCATTCATGTATCATCTCCATTAGGTATTTTTTGTACAACTTTGCAAAAAATCTAACAGATGGTGCGGTGAATCGCAATTTGTTTCTTGCGCTTATATTACTCAAACGGGTCCATAAATCGAAAAATGGTCGTATAATATTGATATTATTTCTAAAAGATCTATCCAATGATACCTCTATTTTATATTATACTCAATCCCATAGTGTGAGATGTCATTGGATAGATGTTTTAAAAATAATATCAATATGTAATACCATTATAATATAATATATAAAACGATTTTTCGATTTATAGACCCGTTTGAGAAAAGACGCGCAAGTACCCACGAGCAATTCACAGCACCATCTGTTGGACTTTGTGGAACAGTGTTTTTTTTTCTTCTCTTTCTCATTAAAATATTTTTATTTTTTGTCTGTGTTATATTAGGGTAAAAAATTGGCTAACTTGGCAACCCTTAATCTCACAAATGAGGTTCTGTTTAAAACCCCGACTCCCCCTCGGTTTTGGCAAAAAACGCAGTACACATGATAAATACTCAATATATTGTAGGGGAGCACATACCTAAGTATTAATCAAAACTGAGTAATAGGTCATAGGTATGTGGTTCCTTCAAACTATAAAAAAATAAACTTCTAGATTTAAGCAATCATAAGATAAGACTGTTTATACCGCTATTTCGCCGAATTTGATCGATACTCGCAAGGGAATCAAAACCTATACGGTACCATCCCGTTAACCTAGAATAATTTTAGTTGGCACGAAGCAAGGGCTTCTAGCACAAGTAAAGGAAAAAATCCAAAACCCGTAAATCTGTAGTGCCTTGACAATTAAAATGCGATTTGTACGGAACCCTCGGTGCCGGAGTCCGACTCGCACTACGTTTTCATTTTCGACATTTAATTGTCAAGCTGTACTTACCTTATAAACTCAAATTTATCTTAGCCTCTTTCTCCTAGTGCTTGACGTAGTAATATTTGCAGGTTCAAAATATCCTGACCCAGAGTTTAATGCCCGTATGGATGCTGAAGCATACCATATTATCACCGAGGCAGCAACGCCAGACAAAGTCACTGTAGCTCCATATTCTCAGACCAAAGAATATCTGGACATCGATAAGGTGAATTATTATTTTTATTATTTTGGTCCTATTTTCCACTCTGGGTTAAGCGGTCATCCCCTCTCCTAAAGATATGACTCCTCCCACATCCCTTACTGGGCCAACCACGCTTGTTTTTTAATCAACCATTCATAGGCTTTAATGGCCCAACAATCCGATAGCACTCAAGCAATGTGGCCGGCCCAGTACCCAGTAGATTAGTCGGAAATTTACCCTTTCTATTCTATTTATTTAGAAATGGCGACAAGAAGTTTTAGGAGCCATAGACACTGAAATCATGAAAGCCCAGAATAAATACGAAACTATTGCGATAACAAGATATGATAAATGGTACGCTTTAGACCCCTCGACTGTGGCTGTTATACTCAATGCGAACTTGGTTCAAGAGGTTGGGTTCGTCAAAAATAGCATTACGTTGTGCGGTATGTTTCAATCACAAACCTTTAGCTTGCCAAGATTTGCCAAACTCTCACAAGCTGCAAGCCCGGCCAAACTGTATAGAAAAGGCACAACAAACTTTCCCACGCCAACACAAACGCAGTTCATAAGTTTCTGCGTGCGGGAGCTTGGCAAACCTTAGCAAGCATGTAAATCAAGTACATAATGTGCAGAGCTACTTCACATTTTGACAAAGTATTAGAATTGGTATGATTTTTAACTCGAAACAATGTTTTTCTACTGTCTTTTGTTCTTATTTCAGGAGATAAAAGAGGGATCGTCAAAAACAAAATTGATGTAAATGGTCAAAAAGCCAACATGAGGCTGATTTACTCAATCAAGAAAAAAGATTATCAAAAATTTCTAGTTGACGTTTTTTCTGCTGAAATCAAGGCCAGGACAGTAAAACAATATAAATCTAATTATGTTTCTTTTAAATAATTAATCTATTTTTGTACAATATTTTCAGTCAATATACTTAACAAAGAAAAATGTAAAGTTTCGCGAAATCATATCTATGCTTAATTTAGCCTGGTCGGCACGTCGTCGGTGTGATTGATCTCTCTCTCCACTTACATCCCATTTCATGTCCTATGTTTGAGGAGTCATGGTTCTAATGAAAATACGTCAATCAAAAACTGCGGGTACAGTGACCCGTTCATCCTTCTAATTATATTGGCATTAGCGTCTTTTTTAACCACAAAGTTATTTGTATTAACACCACGTTGTTCACCTAAAACAATATGTATAATGTGGTTACTACATATATTACATTAGGATAAAATAAAAAATCTAAATGAAAATTAATCTGGCGCCCATTATTTGGTTCAATTCAATCTAATCTCTAACCGCCTTACTCCGATTCATTTAATGAACCAATAATCCGATTACAAACTTGAATTTACCGACAAAATCATTAACTCAGTAATCTATAAAAAAAACAATAAATTATGGCAATAAATCTTAAATCTTAAATAATCGTCATATGGTTAACCATCGCCACTGGCCGTCGCCACTGATATGAAGATAATTATCACGAGAAATTATATACTACATGGGTAAGACTTTGGCGCAATTGTGCAGGCGTGACCGTAACATATGACCGTACATCCAGTTATTGATCGACAACAATCCAGTTATTGGTTGATAAATATGTTAGTTTTGCATGACCAAATCGCTTTATTGCCCGTCAAAACTAAGCTCGACTAGAAACACTGATTTTGTCTGGCAAAATTATTGAATTACGTGTCTAGAAACCTGAAAACAGGAACTTGAAAACCTTAATTCGAGTAACATAAAATATAAAATGAGCTGTGAATATATTTTTTATAGGTTCAACCCGACACGAAGGATAAGGGAAATGGTAATTTCGACCCACCACTTCGCCCAGATGGTCTATATTTAGCCAATAAGCATTGGCTAAGCGATTTAGTGATTTGGTCGCGCAATTCAGTATCTTTGTCGCGCGATTCAGCGTTAACTCGTTTCAGTTACCTAATGCTGCTGTTCATGGTCTTTTGCTCAATTTTATTCCCTCGTTTTATTATTCTGTCGTTTTAATTAGCTTTCGTATCAGAGCACTCGTTGCAATATAACTCACCGCACAGTATAATGTCGTTCAAGATATACTTCTCATCTGTTATAAGTCTCTCGTTCAACACTATAGCCATGGCTGCTGGGTCCAACATATTCCACGTATTAGAGTTAGTCCAAGCGACAGCTTCGAAGGCATTTTGAGTTTGCATTAATTCAGTTGGTATGCTTCCCAGTACTTCTTTTCGCCATACCTTAGTACAACATACAGATCTGTTTCAATGTCAGTGATATATACAAGCAGTATTACTAATTGCTTGAACCTGGGATCGTCAACAATGTATTGATTAATATACCTACTAAGCGTGTTGAACTCAAAGTTTTATTGACGATATGAATATTGATTCATATCGATATCGCCGCTTACTTTACTTGGCGAAATGACAGCGGTAGTATGACATAAAAAGTACTTAAATAAAGGAGCAATTTATGCATTCAGCCGTATTTTTTTACCATAGTAATGTTTAAAGACTCCCGAATCGCAGAGAATGCGATAAGCGTAACTTTCTCAGGTTTTGCGGTCTTCACCACCATCTTGTAGGCTTCAACATCAGCATTGGCATTGAATTCCGGAAATTCACCTAAAAAAAGAATTAAATTTTAAATTAAACGACCCTATGTGCCACAAAATGATTGTAAGTTACTCGGTAATCAAAACGAGATCTTTCGCAAAATGTTATAAAGTCTTCGTCTTTTCGTGTGGAAGCGTTTCACTAATTTAAAAATGAGTTACATATTTTCAAAAAATTGCTACCGCTATGGCATTCGCCAATGTTTGCATAATATCATCCCCATGACATTTGAGACCATTCGAACCAACTTTTAGATGGCCCGTTGTTTGTTCAGTCCCGTACTTGTACAGGGTACTCGAAGTTTCGGATATTATAATCTATTTGTGTAGGTTATCCTTCGTTCGGGCTACTCACGCGTTTGGAGCGCTCTCCAAAACATTTACTCTTATGTTGTACCAGGAGGAAGACGTTCTGCCGGAGTCACAAAGCCATTAAGATGTTGAGGACAGCCTCTCCACTAACTTGATCGGTGTTCTTTCGGAGTTTCTCCAGAGAGGATCTCATTAGTGGCGAAACTTGCCCATCATTTTATGCGCTGTTGGAGAGGAATGTGGTCATGGAGCGGGTGACGAGGATTATAAGGCTGTCTCCATTATTCATTGGCGTTAGATGTATCCACATTATAAAGTCATATCATCGCATAACGATAAAGAAAACCAGATATCGTACGTCAGATAATTAGATAAGAGGATAAACGTATTATCTCCGATGGTTTTCGTGGCTTTCCGATCTTACGCATTTAAATTTCGTGATAAGTCATATTTTTCATATATGTCAGACGTGGTTTCATATCAGAATGGATGATTCGTTTCTTTGTAGCAATTGTGTTTTGAGTGATAGGTTAAGCTGTTGGTCACGGCTTCTATGGCTATTTATCGGCAGTAGTCGTAACAGTCAGAGACTGGACAGTCGGGATGGCCACTATTCCAATGTACCTCTCTCACCCACACTGAGACAGCGTGATGGAGTATGGCTCGTTCTTACTCGAATTTAAAGTAAGCTAAAAAAATATGGTGAATATTACTCTGTATGTGTCCAGCAGCAACATAGATATGGGCTACTCTGTCAACGAAGCCGGGATCCAAGCGAACTGCTAGCGCGAGGTTGGTCAGTGCACCCAAACAAACTACTTGCAACAAACCTAAAAAAACAACGAAAATATATAAAAAATATATATGTAAATATTCAACAAACAGAAACTAAATTATCGGTACTATACCATTGCACATATTACTATGCAAAAGTGTGTAGGTACTTTGTCGGTTACTTGCTGGGCCCAAAACGCAGTGAAGTGAAAACTCAAGTTTCTCTGATAAAATCAGTTTCATATTACTTGTTGAGAATTTAGTGCCTAAACAATAACTATTAGTCGATTTTCTGTAGCTTCCTTTTACTTCTTACAAATGTTTTAATTTTTCAGAAGGTATTACAAAACATCGTGAAGAAACAATCGTGTCCATGGAAAAAAAGTCGTGACGCCTTGTTATTGTATACATTAACGATCTGCCTTTTATGGTGGAGAAATTGACTAGCATAGTGTTGTTTGCTGATGATACTTCATTGGTCTTCAAAATTGAAAGACAAAAAGAAGAATTGGATGATGTCAATAGAGTATTATCTTTAACGTTGAATTGGTTCACAGTTAACAATTTATTGTTAAATGCTGGTAAAACCAAATGTATCAAATTCTCACTTCCAAATGTCAGGCAAGTTGGGACCAGTTTAGTGTTGGACAGCAATACGTTAGAATTAGTAAATGACACGAAGTTTCTTGGAATAACCATTGATAACAAATTGCAGTGGGGACCCCACATAGAAAAATTGGCTGGTTAATTAAGTTTTGCGGCTTACCCTGTTAGGAACATGAGACAAAACACGGATGTGTCTACATCTAGGCTAGTATATTTTAGTTACTTTCATAGTGTCATGTCCTATTGTATCTTGTTTTGGGGGAAAGCAGCGGATATTCAAACTATTTTTATTTTACAGAAAAGAGCTATTCGAGCAATTTATAATTTAAAACGCACAGACTCCTTAAGCCAGCTTTTTAAAGAAATTGACATACTAACTGTAGCTAGTCAATTTATTTTCGAAAATATAATGTATGTACGCAAGAACCTTACAAAAATTTCCCAAACTTAGCGATAGCTGTAATGTTAACCTAAGGAAAAATCACAGACTACTTGCGCCCCGGTTTAGACTCGTGAAGGTTAGCAATTCTTTCAAGGGTCAATGCATTCTCTACTACAACAAGATAGATCTGGAGATCTTGAAATTGCCATTTGAGCAATTTAAAATCCATGTTAAAGCGACTTTGTCGAAAAAGGGATATTACAATGTTCAAGATTACTTAAATGATGGGTCTGTATGGGGTTCATCTGGCTCAACACAGACCTTGCTGTTAATAATTTTGTAATTATTTATTCCTGCTTATTAATTAAGATAATGACTAAATATTATATTTTGTATTAGTTAAGCATAAGCAATTTTTAAAAAGAGATCTAAAAATCAGTCTGTGGGAGTTTCTACGCCCTTCTTCTCCCATAGTGGTCCAATGTAGAGAAGTGGCAAAAAATGACGATTGCTTAGTATATGTAAATATCTACAGTAATAAAGACATTTGGAATTTGGAATTTACTATTTTTTTACCTTCGTATTTGTATGATAAATGCAACATAGCTATGGTAGCTTCAATTGGCATTGCTCTAATAGATTCAAAATCTTTTCCCATGTCGGTGTCACCCAACCCATCGAGGCCAAAGAAGTAGTCGGAAGGTTCATCTTGCACTATGGAATGTGTTGCTCCTCTGTAAATAGGTACCTAAAAAATAGGGATAGGTATTCAGGTATTATTTAACTAAATGACTGTCAAACATAGTATTTTTTTCCAAATAACAATATGTAGTCATACCCGTACAAAGAGACTTGAGACTTTGAGGTTAGGTACTTGTGAATCTTAGCCATCCCTTCTAACCCCTCCCATGCCAAGACTTCCTTCTAGGGTCTCTTGCCCTAGCGCAAATGGCGCTAATTAAGTTTAGTTCTATCTTTCAAAATCAAAACACGTCACTTTTTAACACAAAATATTAAAATAACGAGCGGAATGAAATATGACGGAGAGGCAGGATTTAATTCGGTCTGAAGGTAAATTTTAATGAATTAATATTACTGTCCTTGTTACGTGTTAAGTACCAGACGTGCCTTCCGGTCTAAAAATCGCAGGCAAGTAGGCGCTTTTGAAAATGGAACTATAACGCCCGGAGCCCAGAAGGCAAGAAAGGGGCTAATCTGATCTGATAAGATTGGTTTAGCTCGGTTTACCAGCAGTCATGGTAGTTGTTAAATAATCATGAAAGTTATTATAATTTAACAACATTTAAAAACCAAACACATTAACATGGCATCCGCCTCTTTCCATATGGGGTAGCAGAGGCACACAATATGGAGAATTAAATAACTGGTTAAACATGGCCACAGCTGCGATGTGCTTATATATCTAAAGTGATTTAATAACTTACATCTCTTCTACCGGCAATGCTAATGATCCTCTGGGTGTTTAAGAAGGCTTGTGATTCATTCACATTTCCATGCGACACTGTCAACCCTACTACTTCTGGTCTGAAAAACATCGAAAAGACATAAAAAATACCTGTACGGGGTGAAACAGAATGGTTTCTAGAGACATCATTCTAAACAACTTTCACTATGAAACAGATTTGTTCAGAGCAACTGAAAAAGAGCACTTTCTCTCTCTTTTATGATAGTAGTTATAGTATTTTATATTTTATTACTATATGTACAGGTTTATATATATACTGATATTTATTTAGAAGTTTGGTATATAGGTATTTTATCATCCGTATTTTATAGATATTTAATTAATTTATTTATTATTAGATATTGTGCACTGCCTACCCTACCATTTCATGGTAAATTTTCTCGTCATGCCTCGGTTTGCTGGAAGACCTCTATTTTTATAGATAAGCTCGCCTTTGTTCAGATGTTTTCCACAAATGTTACTTTTTATTTATCTTTTATGCAATAAAGAATTATGAATTATGAACTTTATTTTTAAAGTCTATGGAGATGTCGAAAATAAAGTTGTTCTGATTAAATCCGTTTCGTAGTGAAAGTTATTTATAATGATATCACTTACAACCTTAAATTTTGTCGTGATAACTAGAAACAGCGATGAAGTCAAAAAAATATAATCATCCAAGACCACGGTTAGTTTTTGCTTCTTACCGGCTGGGGTCAATCTCGGCACGAACACAATAATGAACCTAACACTCCTGTTGCATGTAGGAGAGAATTTAGGTATCTCGCGGGACGTTTGGACACTACGATGGCATGGGCACTCCCTTCTTTTTTGGGTGTCCATGTCCAGTGGGTAGACCACACCGATATACGGATAATATTCATCGCAATATCCTGCAGGTAGTAGATGCGGGAGGCTCAGAGCCGGTAGAGTGAGTAGTAAAAAAAAGCCTTCACCCAGCAGTGGATATACTGGTTGATGATTGAGTTGAGGACTCACCCATTAAAATGTTTTTCGTAAATCAATGCCATGAATATAGCCAACGCGTCGTCTGCACCAGCATCTTGATCGATGACTAGTTTCAAGTTATTTTCGGCACAACTGGAAGATAAACGAGAAATCGGTGCTAAAAAGACGTTCAATCCAAATAAACAGCACAGCAGGCAGACATGCAGAGCCTTTGTATGGTCGCGCTTTAAAGGGTTAAATCACCCCCCTCTTTCGTTGATTGTTTATTTTATTCTCCAAAATTCTGATTTCCGGAAATGAGAAGAGTTAATTCTACTTAACACAGTTTGTCAAATTCGCAAAGTATGACAAGATATAACAAGGTATCTGATTTTTTTAATAATTTACACACGCTAACGATATAAGAGAAAGCATGGTTGACCCAGGAAAAAATGGGGGATGAGCTAGGTCTTAAGAACAAGAACTGGTGGATGACCGACCACTATCGCCAAGACTGGAAAAATGGGGAGAGGCCTTTGTTGGACATTGGGATATGATGAACTCCAAATAATAAGTAAAGATGAAACTCACAAGATTACCTCAGAATATGTAGCAATCAGCGATAATACAAAAAAAACCAAAGGAATAGTAAACAGCCATGTTATCCGCTCCTCGAAATAAAATGAATGACAACACTTAATATTTATCAATTCACCAACTTCATATATTCAGATAAGTACTGTAATAAAATTTGCAGCACCAGCTAAATCATAAAATATCATGACACATCTCATAAATCAGTGAGCCATAATAACATATTTGTTGTCGATTTTGTAATTATAAGAACTTAATTTATTACATTTTTATTGAGTTGTTTTTTTTTCTATTACAGTCGACATGAAGCCATAGCCATAGCCATAGCCACTTATCTAAAATAAATAAATTGTTGAAGTAAATTCCATATACATAAAGTCCGAAAAACAACAGATAACCCTGCAGCTATTGATAGGCCTCGTTGGAATATCTCTAATATCAAATTTTTACATAAGTCTCCTTTAACATACCGCGCCAATAATTCTACCACAAAATTAAACAATTCTGATTACAAACACGCACACACCCACATTATCCCACACTAGGATTTTATCGCGAGAACCAGAAATAGCGACAAACTTATAAACATGGGGAGGCAGTTGCTCACATATGAAAGAAATACCTACTCGGATCCCACAGCCCTTAACAAGCTCCCTTGGTAGTGCTAACGAGCAACAGGTTTCCTCCTACAGAACCAGAACCTGACCAAATTGTGATCTTTCAAAAATATTTGAGAATGGCGAAGTTAACCTCAAAAGAGGTTAGCACTCCGCTAAATAAAAATAAAAAGATGAACATATAAACATCTAAGACTCGTGGATTTTGTTTTTTCACCCCCGACCGGGTTTCGTACCAGGGACCTGTCGTTTGTTACAACGACAGCTACGGCGAACATAGTTAATTCTTTTTTAAAGTAAGAACTCACACATTTTCCGAAATTGACAAGACAAGTACGAGTAGAACCGTAATAAAAGGGTAGTACATTCTGCCCCAACAATAAAAATAAAATTAAACTTGTGTTTCAATGCATTTATATATATAACGACGTGTTTAAACAAAAGTGTTATCATTTACCACAATAATGGTGACAATATTAATCGTCACGTAAAGCTGAAGGTCAAGTTGTCAAGTACCAACTCAACTTGTCAAGTACCTACATTTTAGTCTAAGGATTTTTTGCATTGAACAGTAACAGCTTTGACATTTTTTAGCAACATAATTCACCAAGTTAACAACTTATAAAGACGATTTCAAGTTCAAGCCTTATTTCTTCCTCCCCGGTCGGGATGGAAATGAAGTCCCAGATATAAATGAAAGTCCTCATCAAAACTTTTGCTACAAAACCACTAACCAAAACGTCATCTGAGTATATATTTTTTGTATTTGTTGATTTTTTTTAAAATCGCTAAATTCATTTTGATACTGCGGTAGCTTAGGTGAAAGATAAATAGGGTGAGCGAAATAACAAAAAATACCTAAAACATAAACTTAAGTACACAAAACATAAAAATAAATTTATCCAAACACAATATTGTAAGGCAGGTTTAAAGAAATGGAAAGAGTTAATTTGTGTCCAAGTATTTTTAAAGTTAAAGATTCCAGAGCGGTAACGGCATGTTTGAATGCAAAACATGAGTCAGTGAGATACAAGATATTAAATGTGAAATTAGAATCACTAATTAGCGTTTAAATGGATAAAAAAGAGAAAATGAAAGTAAATAAAGTCAAAGAGACGTCTTATTTTGAAAGTTGTCAAAATTGTGAGAGTATCGATGTCATAACCTTGGGGAAAGACGGGCTGGATAACTGGAACTCCTTCGATCACATTCTTTACAAAACGAGAAGAGTTTTAATGAACCAAAACTATCGCATTTTTGGATTCAGCGGCAAAGATCACAACATTGTAAAAATGCGCCGGTCATTTCAAAAAATTGAAATGACCGGGCGTTATTGGAACAGCTACAGTATTCCATTTGCCTGCATATGACTGCATTAGCCTATCAAGCAATTACTGTCTATGAAGCAGGCTGAAGTTTTCAGATTGTATTTCGGACGCAGGCAGCGATAGCAACGGCGCGGTGTGCAGGAAATGACTCAAGGTTAATGCGGTTAGTTCGGCGGGGTCAGCGCTGAGCCGAGTTCAGCAGACACTCTACCTGCGTAAGGACGGTGATAAGCTCTTGTCGTGTTGCGACAAGAACCTACCAGAACCTAACAAGAAACAACCAGAATAAAATTTAGAAAAGACAGTTTATTATGGGTAAGCAAATCAAAGGGAAAGAGATAAGGCGCAGAAAAGGTGAAGGGTGAAGAAGAACTTTTACGTTGGGCGCCAAAATGTCGTGTTGCGAAAAGAACCTACCAGAACCTAACAAGAAACAACCAGAATAAAATTTTGAAATGACAGTTTATTATGGGTATTTACAGTGACTATTTAGAAAAAAATGATAGGAAGATGAGGGTGGATGAAGTGCGACAGGTTTTATAAAAATACAGATATCCAGATAAAAAAAGGAAGCGGAGGACACGGAGAGTAGGAGGCCGATGAAGCAGTAGACGTCTGGCGAACCGGTCAGTGGAGGCACTGGTGGGCGATGTAGGAGTTGCAGTTAGAGAGCGTGGCCGGCGGCCAATCGGTCATCAGTGCCCTGGAGACACCGACGGGCAGCAGAAGTTGTGGCCCTGGTAGCGATGCGCCGGCCAGGGTAGAGGCCCGCAACGTGTCGGCCTGAAGTCACCGACGGGCAGGTGAAGTAGAGAACGGGCAGTTGAAGTGGAGACCCACGAAGCGCCGGCCAGGGTAGAGGCTCGCCAAGACAGGAGGCGTAGTAGCAGAGGCTCGCAGGATCCCGGGGCAGTGCGGCCCCGGGATAAGGCCTTTAGGTGATGCTTCTTGGCCAAAAGCTGACGTGAGACTCAAGAATTTCAGAAATGTTCCGCTCTTATATCCTTTTTGAAGACTTCTAAAAATTATTTAAATTAAAAGCAATTTTTGTGAATGGCCAAGAGGAAAAAAGTATTTTCGTAAAAGTATTGAAGTAAACATATCAGACCGCTAACGAGTTTGAATGGACATTGCCATGACAACCAGATAAACAACAACATAGTAATATGTCAAATTTTGGTTTCAGGCTCGTAATAAAGAAATCAACAAGTTCACATAGCCAAAATTACATAACAGCGATAGATAAAAAGGTAGCGCACCAGCGCGCACGAAGCCCGAGATTGCAGAGTTTCGGAGAAAGCCAAATACAAGGTCACCAAAGGTAAACCCCTTCGCTATCGATTTAGAAGTGCTGATAGTGTGAAAATACGAAGTGAAAATGATTTGTTATTGTGTTCTTATGGTTTAAAACGTTACAGGGTCCTATGAAAATAAAGGTGATACAAAATATCAAGCTAAACAGCTCAGCAAGTATCCAGCTGAACAGACTGGAAAATGGCATGTAAGTAGCATAATACTACATTCTTTAAGACTGAGTAATAGATTACCAATACCTTTGCAAGAAAGGACCTAATATGGAACCTTGAGGAACGCCAATTTTTACACCCGATCCATCAGATTTAACGCCGTTAACTTCTGCCTTTTGAATTCTATTGCTTAGGTATGATCTTAGTAGATCCAACGCTTTATTTCTAACTCCGTAATGATTTAATTTAATTAATAGCGTATTATGATCAACACAATCAAACGCCTTCGACAGGTCGCAAAAAACTCCGAGGCCGCACAGGATGCTATCGGAGTTTTTTGCGACCTGTCGAAGGCGTTTGATTGTGTTGATCATAATACGCTATTAATTAAATTAAATCATTACGGAGTTAGAAATAAAGCGTTGGATCTACTAAGATCATGTGCGCGCCGATTTAGACTCGCGAAGGTTAGCAATTCTTTCAAGGGTCAGTGTATTCTCTACTATAATAAGATACCTCTGGAGATTTTGAAATTGCCATTTGAGCAATTTAAAAAGCATGTTAAAGCGACTTTGTCAAAAAAGGGATATTACAATGTTCAAGATTACTTAAATGACAGGACTGTATGGGGTTAATCTAGCTCAACACAGGCCTTGCTGTTAATAATTTTGTAATTATTTATTCCTGCTTATTAATCATAATAATTAAATTTTTCATATTTGTAATAGTTAAGCACAACTTATTTTAAAAGAGATCTAAAAATCAATCTGTGGAAGTTTCTACGCCCTTCTTCTCCCACAGCGGTCCAATGTAGAGAAGAGGCAAAATTGACGTTTTCTAAGTATATGTAAATATCTACAGTAATAAAGTACTTTGACTTGACTTGACTTGACTTTGAAGAGATAATTCCTCACGAACTAGACCATGCTCTCCAAGTAGCCGCCTAAATGAGGGGCTGTTGGGCAGTTAAACCAGGAAATACGATTTTCTGTAAGTTCAACTTCCAACCAAAGGCGATATTCATCGCTGTTTAAAAAGGAATATAAATCACGTAGGTAGGACCGTGCGCCGACAAAATTTGTTCCGTTATCGGAATGCAAAATCTGCACAGGTCCTCGACGAGAAAGAAAACGCTTTAATGCCGCCAAGAAACTGGCGGTGGTTAAGTCCGTTGCTACCTCTATGTATACAGTGCGAGTCGTGAGGCATGTGAAGACACATATGTATATAGGTATGCATGCCTTAAGAGCCTTAGCCCCTCGAGGACGAATTAGCGTGTAGGCCACAGGGCCTGCGTATTTACAACCAGTCTGAGTGAAGGCTTTAATATCTGGCTTAACGCGGCAGTCAGGAAAGTCAGCCATTAGCGGGAATGTCGGTTGCGGTCGCGCGTGGAAGCAATCGTTACATTTGTGTACTATGTGCCATACTATACGACTGGCAGACATCCAATACTTCTGGCGGAGCAAAGACAAAACAAAATTCAGACCCAGCATGCAAATAATTTTTATGATATATTCAATCAATAAGTCAACCACGTGATCCCGGCAAGTGCAGTACCCTGTGTTGGTACCCGTTTTCGCTTACATCGTGACTGTGGCGCTGGAGTCGCGGAGAGGCTAGAATTCTTCGAGAGGCGTCTTCACAATCTTCGGATTGGCTGTGTAGTCGGCGTCATGAATCGGCGGGGTGAGGGGCAGCCGCCCTCCCGAGTTGATATAAAGCTCGGCGATTAGCTAAAAGAGATCACGCGATGCGTGGACAGCCATGTTTTTGCAATCAAAGCGCGCGACGCTTGGAGAGAGTCAGGACAGTTGCACGCGAGCCTCGAAACAAGACGGACGTCGCGTATTGTCGTCGCCCCCGGTACAAGTCGAAGCCCTGCATTTTGGATCCCGGTCCTCATCAGTAGCTGCTGCCCGAGTGGAGGACACACGTCGCCAGGACTGCCCATTGGAGCTGCATCTCGCTGCCAGTGTTCAGGTCGTATACCTTTGCCCTTACGCCGGAAAGAGACCCAGCCGTGGAAGAGCGAAGCCGGCATCCATGTATCAAGATTATGTAGGTTAGGCTATAATGGCCACTTAGCTATTTTGCACCCGTAGAATTTCATGAATATAACTCTCGAGCGTAAACTTCTTTCCTTGCCAGCCATACCTTCAGGAAGTCACCCTCTAGGCAGGTAGGAACACACAGATTCGAACCCACGACCCTAGATAGAGTAGCCGAGGCTGCCGAGTTTCGAACCCGCGTCGAACGCCACTTGAAAGACGTGACACGAGCCAGGTCCGAGTTGCCGAGGCGACCACCAACCCGGATGAGACCCTAGTGCAAAAACGGCCTCAGCTTATTTAAGGCTGACGAGATCGGTACTTCAGTAGGTACCCAATTTATTGATTTCATCATTGAAATGTATGTGCTGAAGAGTTTGAATCATTTTATTTTCTGCAAAACTCCAAGTAAGCTGCAGTAATAAGCCCTGATTTTCGGAGCGGCAATAGCTTACAAAATCTACATACAAACACCACTACCAGTAGCATTTTCATCCACGAAGATATGCGACAAGCAGCGCGGTAGATGTATGACTCCTCAGGGGCAGTCAGAACAGTAGCATGCGCTAAAAATTTCACGACCTCCATAGATCCGGGCCCTTCACACTGGTAATTTACAAAAGGCCATTGTAAAGGGTCCAAAGACAACCACGGGGTGCCTAGGAATCACAGCGGGTGGTCCATGAAATTAGAAGGGGTGATTCCACTCCACGTGACAAACAGTCAACTGGGTTCTCACGCCCTGCGACATGTTGAGAGTATTCAGCGGAAATTTTTTCTGTTATTTTTATAACGCGGTTGGCTACAAAATCCTGCCAACGGTATGGAGAACCTTTTATCCAGTGAAGCGCGACCTTGAAGTCGGTGAATACATAAATCTTAGGTGAGAGGGAGCTATAAGTTTCCAACAAAACTTTAAGTAGCTTCGTAACCACGAGCACAGCGCATAGCTCCATACGAGCAATCGTATTGAACTTCCCACTTGACGCGACTTTTGATTCAGCGCACAGAAGTCATACGAACCGTCTGGAGGTGGAACTGATAAGAGCGTAGACCACACCACCGTAAGCCCGCTCACTAGCGTCGGAGAACCCTACTAGCGTTAATTCGCTGTCTTCTGTTATACCTATACATCAATTGAGCGATATATCATTGAGCGCCGGCAGTTCGGCGGATATATGGACAGGGGTAGATCGTCCCAATCTATCCGGAGCTGCCATAACTGCTTGATTAGCAGCTTGGCGTATATAATACAAGGAGCTTCAAAGCTCATGATATCGCACAGCCTAGCGATCGTTGACAGGATGACACGCTTAGTGCATGGCGCAGTGGTGTCGGGTGGATCAAAGACGAAATAAAATGTGTCTTTGTGTTTCGGTAGACTATCTCAGACCTAAGATTTTATTCTGCGTAGCCTTATCAAACTCTAATTCGGAAGGAGCCAACACTCTCAAAAAAATATTGCCATTGCAACAAAAAAACTTTGATGCTGGACAGCCGTCAACGGTGCATAGTTATGATGGCAACGTTTTTATTGTTACTCTTTAATTGCTTATGCAACAAATTAAGCAATTTTGATGTAATAGCAATAAAACAATTGTTGAAATTACAATGCTAAAATTGTTCCTGTCACTATATGATTTCTTGTCCTTTTGTCCCCATGACAAATGCCTTTAGCTAAACTAGTAAACTCAAGGTAAACTGTCCCGATGACAAGGGATTTTGCTAAAAAGACGAAGGTTTACTGTCCGTGGATCTAAGTTTGTTTTGTTGAGTTAGCTATCTTCCCTTGTGCTTTTATCAATTCACCGTTGCTTCTCCGACAAAGTTACTTTTCTCGCATATATTTTGCTACTCTAGCAAAGTAACATAGCTAGACTTGATCCCTGCACTTTGTTAATGGTACACTATGAAAAAATATCATATACTCCCCGAAGCTTCTGACTATAATTCGAGAGGTATGCCTACATTGAACTATGTTTACTGTATGGCGTATACACAGAGAACTCCGGTCAAGGTACGTATATCCGTAACAATATATAGGCAGAAGCTTAAGGGTTTTTTTTTTCATTGTACCATGTACAAAGTGAAAAGATTGAAATCTACAATGTTACATTGCTTAGGTAGCATATAGAGGAAAGAGGTATTTGAGAATCCTAAAGGAAAATATGAAAATATTTATATCAAAAGTATGTATTAATAATCTCTACTTTACTTATTTAATCCTATTTCATACCAAATTACAAGTGAATATTAATCACGAATCTTGCGGTGCAGTACCAGCTAGATGTTTTTAAAAAGTGAGAGAGCGGTCCAGGGTGACGCCAAGATACTTAGGAGTAAAGTGCTGGTTTAGTATGGAACCTCCGAGTACCACTTTAAGCTCGCGTTTGGCTAGTTAATTGTGTAGATGGAAGCGTCTGACCCCTGTTTTGCATGAACTAGGTGTTAGTCGCCAAATTTTGAAGTACTTTCTTAATTCTTCTATATGTTCAGTTAGTGTGCTTTTCAGTTTCCATTAGTAATTCAAACGTCATATCTTTATCTGAAAAAGAAGAACGTTGTTATTATATGCTTATGCTATCCGAGACTTGTGATAATTTGGCCATATGTTAGGTAAGGTTATTTAAGTGGCTTTAAAAACCAAATGCTGACTGTTCACCGGGCCAACGAAGGCCAACGAACGGCCAGTGTTGCCATCTTGACTACTTTGTAGCTAGATCTAGCAACTTTATGGGGTAATTTAGTTAAGTACTCAAATTGTTGGAAGTTTCATACATTTGGCTACTTTTTGAGGACTGAACTATTTATAATTTTCGACATTTTTCCTGACTAAGGACGTGATCGGAGCCGTAATATACCGAACTAAGGACAAACAGTTTGCGCTTGCGAGAACAAGTATCATCCGTCACTTTGTAATTTTATCTAAGAATACTTTGTCAAAACATCTACTTCGTATTTTGTTAGTATATGACGTTGTCGTATCAACAACACCATATAGCCGCAGTAACAACTGTTATTTTGATTGATGAAACTTTGCTGTAACATCACTAATAACGTTGCCGTGTCAACCACACCATTTAGCCATAGTAACAACGGCTAATTTTATATATTAAACTTTGCTACAATATCACTTCACAACGTTGATAAGTTGACAACGTACCGTTGTTATCCCGTTTAAATATTTTTAACATAGTTACCGTATCTACGTATCTTTAGCTAAAATAACAAAAATCATTCCAACAATAAAAAAGTTGCCACAGCAACTATGGGCATATAGCTGCAGCGAAGATGCACTTACGTGCGGTAACAATAAAATTCTAACAAAACTTTTATTGTCGCTTTGTTAGCCGATTTTTCTCTGAGTGAAATGAGAAGAGGGCAGACTCTCAAGCGCAGCACGCGAATTGCTATTCCTCTTGACCAAATCCCAGCTGGCACCCTTGAATAGGCTAATAAGATCATTAGCCGTTGTGGCCGCCTCTTTCACGGTGCAAGCGAAGAACGCAATGTCATCCATATGATATAATAATAATAATACCTTGGACAATATTTAAACATATTGATCAAGCCCCAAACTAGGATTCCCTGTATCTTGGGTACTAGACAACGATACACATACTTATATACTACTACTTTACACATTTTACTTTCTTACTACTTACTAAGGATACTAAGTTCATAGAGCATCTTAAACTGCATGTAAAAAAGAAATAATAATAATAATAAGGCGCACCAATTTCAAAATATCATATTTAATAAAAAAAAGGGGCATTTTTTCTAAAAAAAATAAAAGTCGATTATCTCGAAAATGGTTACATTTACATAGGTTTGGGATAGGGTGTTTTATAGTGAAATCAGTCAGACAGAAAACTACACGCCCTTAAAGGATCTAGGTCGACTTAACCTGTAACCTTGTATATAAATGCACGAAGAAGCGACTTGAGCAGCGCGCGGATACTGGGCACCGTCGTCAGTGAAAATTTGCTGCACAGTGCGGAGCGCGTGAAAGGGACTTAATTTCAAACCAAAACACACCCTATTAAATTCGTAAAGAAGGAGTGGTTCATGCAAGTTAAAACGATATAGAAACCTTTGATAACGTCTACCAGATTCACGGATCATGATTTGTAAAAACATTTGTTTAAAATTGGCGGTCATCGCTACAGCTTGTAAGCGAATCTTTAAAATAATTTTAACAAGTCCCCTTGCAGGTTCAATACCCTGTGCAGCACCTCGTTTAAAGAAATACCGGATGAGGTCTTTCAGATCGAATATAACACCGGGCGCAGCTTCGTGGTGGCCTTGTCATGACGGAACACTGCATGGTGCGGAATAATATACGTAGGTGACAAGGCGTCAGGCTCCTGCGAGGAAGCAGGTACAGGCGATAAATAGCCTTTGGAAATGTGGTCTTTTATGACGTCATCGTAAGCGGCGCGGAGTTTTGGAGAAGCTTCTAGCTTTCTCCAAATACAAAAAGCGTCTGCGGGCAGAATCAGAATCAGAATCTTTTTTTTTAATGAATATAAATAAATAAATTATCTTATTCAACGTCAAAATTATACTAACTTATAACTACAAGTCATTTTTTTATATAAAAAAAGAATAGACCGTTTCGGAAGGTGGGACTCGGGGTTAAGAAGAAACGGCAAGAAAATCCCTCATACCTTCTTTTTAAAAAAGTGACTTTACATCAGGTACCGGTTTCGGTCTAAGGAAATTCGCCGGCGAGTGATAGACTTGATCCATCGCCCCTCGTCGAATTTCTGTGCGCTGAGATGGTATGGACCATGAAGTTTTGTCATCTAAGTATTCCTTAATACTATAATAGGACTTTCTTATCAGCTCATTTTTTACATAGTTTTTGAACCTCTAATCAGGAAGGATCAATGATTCCTGTGGTATTTTATTGTGGAAGCGAATACAGTGCCCCATGAATGATGTGCCTACTTTACTTAGTCTAAGTAATGGTAGTGTTAATTGTATGGCTATCACCTACAATTTTAAATAAAGCTATGTTTTTTCTTACGCACATGATATTCTCGTATATATATAGACAGTTAACCGTAAGTTATAAATTTCTTTGAATTTTTCTCTCAATGATTCTCTAGCATCTAATTGATATATCGCCCTGATCGCCCTTTTATGTAAAACAAATATCGTATTATTATCTGCTGCTCTTCCCCAGAGCATATTTTACAGTATTTCGTCTCCATAAGACGAAATACTGTAAAAATCATTAAAGTAAACCAATCTGGCAGTTTCAACATCTGTAAGATATCTGATTTGTCTGACCGCAAAAGCGGCTGAGCTAAGTCTTCGTGCAAGATTAGTTATGTGAGGACCCCATTGAAGTTTCGAATCTGTAGTGATTCTGAGAAAGATTGTGTCCTCAACGAGGTTCAATCTTCCAGATCCTATTCTTACAGTGCTTTCAAACTGTCGTACATTAGGCAAACAAAATTTGATACATTTAGTCTTCTTTGAGTTTAATAACATAATAATAGGTTGATTACATTGAACCAACTTAACACATGAGAGAGTGTACTATTTGCGTCGTCTAGAATTTTTTCTTGTCTTTTCACCTTGAAAATAATAGAAATAGAACAATCTGAGTCATCTGAATCTGTCATCAGCAAATAGAACAATCTAAGAATTTTTTTCCACCTTATAAGGCAGGTCATTCACGTACACCAAGAAAAGGAACGGACCTCAGATAGAACCCTGGGGTACACCAATATCCATATGGGTTCCAGTGGACTTACATCTATTCATATCTATTTTTAGTAATCTTTCCATTAAATAAGATTTCATTAAATTTAACGCACTATCATATATAGTGTCATATCATATACCATAGTGTTGTAGTTTGAGCAAAAGAGTTTAATGCTCCACACAGTCAAAAGCCTAGGAAAGATCACAGAAAATACCAACCGCATCGTGTTATCCTTCCCACGCACTATAAATGTGTTCTACTAGCGCTACTCCGGCGTCTGTTGTTGATCTGCCTTTAGTGAATCCAAAATGTTTTTGTGGAGTAGCCCAGATGCATTGAAGTGAGAGAGTAGTTGACTCAATATGACCTTTTCAAACACCTTGCTCAACACTGGCAATACATATACAGGTCTGAAGTTGGCAGGGTCTTCTTTACTACCAGATTTAAAAAGTGGTATTGATTTCCTGCTCATTTTCATGAGGTCAGGAAAAACTCCGTTTGCTATACAACTATTGAATGTGATTGCGATGTATGGTGCAAACACATCGATTACTGATTTAACCACGTTAACCGACATGCCCCATTAATGTTCAGTCTTTTTCATGTTAAGAAGTTTATTAAAAGAGTCACCAAACGAAAATCATCTTTATCAAATGATAAAGCTATGGCATAACGGCCCGTCACCGGGTCGCGTTCTGTAATCGAACGGTAAGACTCTACACATTCCCAAAAGCGACTGATAATATTATCCATAGGCTCTTGCACTACGGCACAACATGACGTATTGCATGGCGTACAAGCACGTGTACGGTTCCCATAAGGACGTAGCCTAACACCGTATTTATAGCGGGCGGAGCTGACGTATTACATACCACGTCAGGCAATAATAAATGCGGAAATAGAGAAGCACCAATCAAAACATACGTAACGCCGCCATAAATACGCCGCAATGTATTAGCACTTTGCGATCTTTCGCGTAACGTGGCACCCACATACAAACGAGCGCATCGTCGATACGCCACTTTCAAAGTTTAAGATCTATTTATCGTCACAAGTAGTGATGCATATTCATAACCCCTTGATTGGCTTTGGGTACCCTGGGTACCCAAAATGCCGTTATAGTTTTTGAATTCTATTACCATGGCATAAAGTTCAAAACCTGTTGAAATTACAAAGTGATACATACTGATAACAACAAAAATGGCGTCGCAATCAACAATGATGTCACAACAAAGTCAAATAAATATTGAATTTAGAAATTCAAACGTTACATTCAAGAAAATCGTGAATTCAAAGATAATTTCAATCGTCAGCTTCTTAACTTCTGTTAAGAAGCCGAGGATTGAATAGTCTGTCTAGTGAATAGTCGGAAATGAGAAACAGCCTGGACAGGTGATCAAGTTTTTCAGGTTGTTTCGCACATCAGAACGCGTAAAGTGGCCATGGATTCTGGTATTTGTCGGACACCCAAGCAATTTTACAATATGGTGTGATGAATATTGGTGACAAAGATTATTTCATTCTGAAGAAAAAATCCTCTGACGATCCTACCGTTCATGTGATTTGAACAATATTTATGAAAAAATTTCAGTAAATATCTTATCATAAGTAACTAACTAACCAACCTACTGATAACGGCGTCTGTAGCCTTTCACTATAGTAGGACAATATTATCGACATAGCTATATTTCAAAAAAAAAATATAGCCATCCCTAACATAGTCTCTGATCCATAAGGATGTCCAGCGCCCATATTGCACCACCGATACCGGAGTATAGTCATATTTACAGTCACCGTTGGACGCCGCTTTGTAGAACGTATCGCCACTACAATCTGGCGGCTCAACGTGAGGTAGCCGCATTACAAAACAGCGACGTTTTTCTATCCGGCGCGTATCTGTGTGTAATACGGCGTGTTCTACGATATGGCTGCGACACATTTACGACAAAAATATAAAACACAGTTTAACCTGAAAACAAACGACATATCCCATACATTTTTTCCTCTCCTATTAATGCCTTAATGCCGCCTACATCGTCATGTAGTACATAAACAATACATAAACCTATAAACAATCACATACATTCTGGCTCCACACTAGGATACCCTGTGTCGTGGGAACCAGATGCAGCTTCGTCACACACATATAAACTTTCAGGACATTCGTTTTTTTCCTCCCCAACCGGGATTCGAACCCAGGATCTGCAACGCCACAGAGGTCGTCTGCGCCGTGACACGAGGCTTACCAGAGAAACTGGTGTGGTCTCCTTCAAACTTTGGTGTTAACGTATTCATGTCATACAAACGTTGAAAATGTGAACAAGACCTTAGCGGAAATCTGAAAAAGATAAGAATTTAGTGTTGCTTGAGTGCTTGCAACATTAAGAAAGATTAGGTATGCTTTGAAACACGAATCCTTATCAGTGAGTCAAGCTATAGTAGCTGTAGTAAGTAATACGCCCTTGGTTGTAACTCTCTCTCTGGGTGTGGTAACAAAATCATCACTTAAACACACACACACACGAACACTTAACCTTTGACTGGTGACATGGTTTTTGTGTAACGTAACTGGTGACGAGGGGACTGAGAGGCCCACTGCGGTATCTAGTATAAATCATAGAAATTAAGTGTGGTAGCTAGACAGAGTATGTAAAAACTGTTTTATCATATATAAATGGATAAAATAAAACAAATAACTATACTCTGAATATATTGTTTTGTTACGATCTTGCAATTTTAATGTATGTCGTCTTAACAATCAAAAAACTAGAGATGAGATCACAAATTACAGAAGCAAAAATTAATCAACATATTTTAACAAAAAACACTTTTTTATATAATATTGAAGTAATAATGAATTACGAAAAAAATACAACTAAACTCAAAAGTGTATTTTCACGAAATTGACAATGGTCGAACTTTGCCAATTTTTATATGCAGTCTGGGCATAATTTTTTTGCACACTGCAAACACACACGTTTCGGACACGATTCAAACTGGTAATTTGATTGGCGCTTTTATCGAGGAAGACAACTGGCTCCTGTTTTCCTGGAGTTTTGATTGTTCTCGGTTAAAAATGTGAAAAAACAATACAACAAAATTACGTAAAAAATTACGTAAGTGGTGACATGGGGTCTGAGAGACCCCTGCCAAACTTTACGCCAATGTAACTTACCGATTTGAGCCTGTCCGACACAGTTATCCCCTTTTACGGCATGGACGCAAGTAAACTCGAAGCTACTCAGGTGATGAGCCCAAGGAAACCCGGAGAAGGTGCCAAAATGTTGTTTTACTGACGCCGCTGGGCCTGTAAGACCCCTTCTCACCAGTTAAAGGTTAATTCCTTTCCAACCAATAACAATAACCAAAAATAACCATAATGTATAAATTTTCTACATATTATGACATTCAAATTTTGAACGCCGACGCCCGTCTGCGTGCCCCCTACTTTATCTGTGAATTTGGTACTACAGAACAACTCAATGCCACCATGCCGGTCAAACATGCGGTTCCTGAACACATCGAAGAGAGCTTATGATATGTGTGTAGATAAACTAGTGTATGTAACTGTACATAATTAGGCATTAAAACTCTCGAGTGATATTATTATGAAACTCGCCTTCAGCTCGTTTCTTAAACCCACTCTCGAGTTTTAATGCCCTCCATTATGTAACAGTCACATGTAACATCATTTTATTTATAAAGTTATTAATTAATAAAATTTACTCAAATAAAGCTAGTAATGTGCTCATTATTTTGACAAACTTCTTTGAGCAAAGTCGACATTGCCGCGCTACTTGGAGGAGCTAGAAAAGATGCCGGCAATTTCCTGTGAAAATCCATTACTGTCGTGTTTTAGCGACCGGCAATTTCCTGTCAAATTCCATGATTCTAGCTTTGTTTCGAAAATTTGCAAAGCTGATCGCGCTGTGTGGGCCTTGAGCTGCGCTGTGCTGCGCTTTTGGACACCAACAGTGCGACCAGCAACGCAGTCATTACAGACCGCGACAGTAATATACTATTGTCAACTCGCGGAGCCGCAACGCCCTGCGGGGGGCGGTGTGGACAGTCTGCTTCGACGCTTTGCGACGGGTATTCGATTCCTACATATACTTAGCAAACGTCATTTTTTGCCTCTTCTCTACATTGGACCACTGTGGGAGAAGAAGGGCGTAGAAACTCCCACAAATTGATTTTTAGATCTCTTTTAAAAATAGGTTGTGCTTAACTAATACAAATATGAAAAATTTAATTTAATAAGCAGGAATAAATAATTACAAAATTATAAACAGCAAGGTCTGTGTTGAGCTAGATTAACCCCCATACATTCCTGTCATTTAAGTAATCTCGAATATTGTAATATCCCTTTTTCGACAAAGTCGCTTTAACATGCTTTTTAAATTGCTCAAATGACAATTTCAAAATCTCCAGAGGTTATCTTATTATAGTAAAGAATGCACTGAGCCTTAAAAGAATTCCTAACCTTCGCGAGTATAAATCGGGGCACACATAGTCTGTGATTATTTCTAAGATTAACATTACAACTATCGCTAAGTTTGGTAAATGTTGTAAGGTTCTTGCGTACATACATTATATTTTCGAAAATAAATTGACTACCTACAGTTAGTATGTCAATTTCTTTAAAAAGCTCTCTTAAGGAGTCTGTGCGTTTTAAATTATAAATTGCTCGAATAGCTCTTTTCTGTAAAATAAAAATAGTTTGAATATCCGCTGCTTTCCCCCACAACAAGATACCATAGGACATGACACTATGAAAGTAACTAAAATATACTAACCTAGATGTAACCACATCAGTGCTTTGTCTGATGTTCCTAACAGCGTAAGCGGCAGAACTTAATTTGCCAGCTAATTTATCTATGTGGGGTCCCCACTGCAATTTGCTATCAATGGTTATTCCTAGAAACTTTTTTTTTTATAAAGTAAAGTAAAGTAACGTTTATTTGCATGAATATAGGTGTACATTAGGTATTTTATAATGTCATTTAAATATTTTGCGCTATATTCTGCCATGCAGACGTGCAAATGTTATTATTATGCAAAACAATAATCATAAAATTATATTACATTAGGTTAGTTATCTATCCAAAAATGTCAAGTTACATTCACAATAAAATAAAATTCTCATCATATAATAATAAAATATGTCAGATTCAGATCAGTTGCCCTCCAAGAAGTCCTCTAACTTATAGTAACATTTTTTAACTAAGAAATATCTAAGATCAGCCTTAGAATGTAGTTGGTCAATGTCCCTTATTGATTTAGGCAGCCTATTATATACTTTTGGCGCCATACCAAATATGCTTTTGCTAAATAAAGCAGTAGAGAGGGCAGGTGCACTTAGTTTAATATCTCGTTTACTATTAATTGTCTTAAACAAGTTCCAGTTTGTTTTTACAAATACAGCAGTTTCGTAGATGTACAGCGATGTCAATGTCAATATACCTAACATCTCAAAATGAGGTATGCAGCTGTCTATTGGTTTCAACTTACAAATTGCCCTTAAACACCGTTTTTGTGCTATAAATGCCTTATCTTTGTCTGTTGAGTTACCCCAAAAAATAGCTCCATACCTTAAAGTCGAGGCGACAAAAGCGTGATACACAGTTACTAAAGCCGATTGCCCAGTAACTTTGGGAATCATATATAGAGCATAGGAAAACTGACTTTATTTTTTGCAATCATGTTCTATTTGTGGTTTCCATGTCAAATGTGAGTCAATATTAAGTTCTAAGAATTTGGATACATTTATTTCGTCAATTTTCTTATTATTATAGTGAATGTCAAGATTGTTTGTTATTTGGTTGTAATTATTTTTAAATGTCATTATATTAGTTTTATCAAGATTAATTATTAGATTATTACGGCTCAGCCATTCAATAATATTTTTAAGAGAATTATTAATTTCAGATTCATAAGTATTTTCATCTCGACAATCCGCAATCATAGTACTGTCATCTGCAAATAATACCATTGGGTGACTTACTGACATAGGGAGATCATTGATGTAAATCAGGAATAGTAGTGGTCCTAGTACGCTACCTTGTGATACGCCATATTTAACAGTTCTCGGGCCTGACATATATTCATTTTCTGTTTTTGTTTTCTGGCATATCCTGGAAATCTGTGTCAACTGTGATCTGTTGCTCAGGTAGCTTTTAATAAGTTTAAGCACATTGCCTCGGACACCATAAGCATCGAGTTTGTTTATCAGTGTAACATGGTCGACGTAGTCGAATGCTTTCGTCATGTCCATGTACAACGCTGAGACAGGAATTCTTTTATCCAAACACGTCACTACCTGCATTAAGAAATCGTAAATGGCTAAGTCAATTGTCTTACCCTTTCTAAAACCTTTCTGTTCCTTTGCAAATATACATTTTTTCTCAAAATATTGGTAGAGACTGTTATAGATTACTCTTTCAAAAACTTTTGATATAATAGGGATGAGTGCCACTGGTCTATAAAAACTCATGTCTTCACGGTCCTTTTTCTTAAAGAGCGGTCTAATGATACAAGTTTTCAGCTTCTCTGGAAATACGCCTTGTTGTATGGATAGGTTAATTATACTGCTCAAAACCGGTGCTATTGAATCCGATACATATTTAATAACTTTTGTGCTTAGGTTGTCATATCCAGTACTGTTTGTGTACGAGCCTTAGCTCGTAACGTGTTGTTGTAGGATGTATGTTGTAGGTTCCGAAGGAAAGACGTTAACTGGTAATTGTACCGAGTGCTTTATTGCAACTAACTCAGACTAGTCTTTAGCCTAGAAAGGTAAACTACGTGTTATGCTTAATTTACAATAATTATCTAGGTTATAAAAGTACAGTGAATACCAACGATGTGCATGCTTGTACATGCTGCCAAATCAACCAACAGGGAAAATAAAGGGTAACTACCCTGCCTATCACTATAAACCTTTCTGTTATTGTTATCCCCTAATGGTTTGCTAAATTGTTAATATTATGTTATTACAGTATCTTAAATATTTTAATTTAAACGTTAAACATTTTAGTCTTCTGGGTCGGTCTTGCGTAGATATGTTCCGTTCGCGATCTCCTTCCGGTCTTGGTGTCCCCCTCGGCTGGTGCAGTGGCTGTGGCAGCACTGGCGGCGGTGACGGCTCGGGACGTGATAACGGCGGCGGTGGCGGCGACACGTTTGTCCTGACGACTCTCAGCATCACGACGACGACGCGCGGCGATCCAGGCTAGGCAGCCAATGACCGTTCCGAGTATCAGCACCGTCAATGTTATGTAGGAAACAGCGTACTGATGCACGTCATGCTCCGACAATGTTTGCGGTAACTCAGAATTTTTCTTGAGTTCCTCCAACTGATTCTCGAGTCTCCGAAGTGCATTTGAATGATCTTCGGTGACAACATCTTCCCGGTCCTCTGTGGCTGTTAACTTTGTCATGTTGTTGATGGTGTCCAGTGTAGGTACTGCAATCCTTGTGTTAATGAAGAGTTTGTTTTGGTACTCGGTGTCCGTGTAGATCGTACTTTCGTCTTTCTTCAACGAACATCCTTGAGCCATGTTGATGATTCCCGTTCCGCTCGTGACCTTAGACGTCATATGTTCCTTGCAAATAATGCGTAGGTGGCATTCTTCGCAGCAGACGTAGAGCCAGACATTGTGGCGATGTAATGCGATCCATTTGTTAGCGCACGTCGAACTGAGCGCATTGCATTGTGTGCTGTTATCATTCGTTAGCAGTTTTATTTCACATGGCTTGTTATGTTGTCGCATACTGTAGACGGGATTGTTGAAAGTGCAAATGTACTTAGTTTGCTTCAAAATAGTGCACTGTTGTAAATCTTCTTTGCTCAAGTTTACATAGATATCCTTCAGCATGTTGATAGCGATGTATTCAGACGTAGTTACCACAGATCTGGTCTGTTTGTTTGTAATCAGCGGTATAGGTATAACTCTGTATAGTTGTAGCTGATTGTCATTTATAAGCGGCAACTTCATTTCCATAATAAGATATTCTTGAGTCGCTCGTGCTTTGACGTGGATCAATTTGAAGACCTCCCTTATTTCTTCGTGGGCGTTGTCCACCGGCAATGCCAAATGTCCCGGAAGTCGAGAGGCGATAACGCTCATCTCCTTCAAAATTTGTTCTTGGGATATTATCTTGTTGTTCATTTGGCCTCGATAGACGTCTTGAATAACCTCGAGGACTCCTTGTTGTATTCTCCTGAGTTTGCTCAGGATAATATTGGCTTGCAGTGCGACTGCGTTAAAGTAGACCATCATGGCATTTTGTTTTGTGTCTTGTTGTAACTCCCGCATATGTTCATCGGCTCTCTTGATGTGGCTTCGCATGAGCCCGAGTTGTTTGTTCATTGTTGCTTCATTCCTGCTTATGATGCTGTTTTGTACTTCGACAATAGAGGTCTGATTCTTGAACAGCTTCAGCAAATATTGTTCATTGTCTCTGACGTTGTTTATCTCTTGGTGATATTGCACCGCGAAATCTTCGTCTAGAACTCCAAATAGGCTGTGCGCAAGTTGTCCTACGCCATTGAAGAAGCCTCTCTTCGTCCTGTTTCCCCCACTTTGTCGGGACTGTAAGCCTAAGTTGTTGCTCTGAAGCTCCTCAATTTCTTGTCGTAGCTCCGACACGATACTCCCGCAGACCACTTGATAGGCGAAGTTCTGGCAGGCGTTTTCTACATGGTCGACGTATCCTTGGATATCCTTGAACCCCTTCCAGTAGGTAGACATATTGTAGTACGCCAGGATTGTCCAACTGTCGTGAACCGTGTTCAGATTTCCCAAGTCGTCATAATATATTTGTCTTCCTTTTTCAAATGATGACATGCCGAAAAACTGTTGTTGCGAGCCGCAGACCATACACATAAATACGATGAACATAGTTATGTAGTTCATCATCGATATGCGTTTATTCTTGCCGGGTGTGCTGTTTGTTTGTTGTGTTTGTTTTTGTTTTTCTTCGCCTTCGGTGGGGAGTCTGATGAGTCTTGTTATTGGTCTCTTCAGAGATCCCTTTTCTGTCTTGAGAGATACCACCCTCACCAGGTCGTCCTTGCCCGGATGTACTTCTAGTATTCGGCCTAGAGCCCATTTTCCCGGAGGAAGATTGTCCTCTTTTACAACGACGACGTCCCCCACTGCAAGGTTTTCTGTTTTGTTGTTCCACTTACTCCTCGTTTGTAAGTGTTGTAGATAGTCTGATGACCATTTCTTCCAGAAGTCCTGGTACATCTTCGTGGTTAACTTCCACCGATTTCGCAGACTGACTTCGCCTTTCAGATCTTCTTCTGGTATTGCTAATAGAGGTTCGCCGATTAAGAAGTGACCCGGAGTTAGGACAAATTCCCGATCCTCTGTGTCTTCGGTCAGCTGTAGCAGCGGCCTCGAGTTGAGACAAGCTTCTATGCATGTTAGAAGGCTGTAAAACTCTTCAGATGTGAGTTTTTGCTCCCCTATCACTCTTTTCAGGTGATACTTCATGGATTTGACAGCGGATTCCCACAACCCGCCCGCAGTTGGCCAGGCCGGTGCGATGAAATGCCACTGGATTTCCAACTCATTTGTCTTGTTCACGAAGTCTTCATTAAATGTTGATTGTTCCTTGAACTGTTTCTTAAGTTCTCTGCTGCTTCCCAGGAGGTTTGTTCCGTTGTCACTCCATATGTTTTTTATCAGACCCCTTCTACTGACCACCCTTTTCAATGCCAAAATAAAGGCTTGGGTGCTCAGATCCGAGACCAGTTCCAGATGAATGGCCTTTGTTGCCATGCAGATAAACACGGCGATGTAGCCCTTGGATGTTCGGACTCCTCTTCCTTTATTGGCCTTGACATCTACTGGGCCTGCGAAGTCCACGCCGCAGTTGTAAAACGGTCTCGATGGTGTTATTCTGGCTTTTGGTAAGTCTCCCATCCTCTGGTTTTGTTTTTGCGGTTTGAATCTTGTACACGGCACGCATAGTCTCAATCTTTGTTTTACTGTTTTGTTGCCGCTGATGATCCAATAACGCTGTCTCAGGTAATTTAACGTGAGCCGGGAACCTCCGTGTAATGTTTGTTGATGAGCTTGTTCGATTAATAACTGTGTCAGTCTGCTGTTTGATGGCAGAATTATTGGATGTTTTGTCGTGTACCCCAACTCTGAGTTCTTCAGCCTGCCTCCGACACGTAGGTTCTCCTCTTCATCCAAGATAGGATTCAGCTTGATAATGTTACTGTTGGATCTGACAGTTCCCTTTGATTTTAAATCTTTAATTTCGGATTTAAAATACGTATTTTGTTCTTGTTTTACTATTCGCTGTAGCGCGCGTCGTATTTCCTGCAACGATAGGTGTTTGGAGTTGCCCCTTGTCGCCGGGTCGCGTGCCGTTGTTATGAAACGTGACACCCACGCTAGTATGCGCGTAGCCCTTGACAATGAACTGCATTTTTCGATGACGCTGGCGATGACCCCCATTTCTGTTTGTTGTGCTGGATAAGCTTGAATCTTTATTTCTTCGTTTGTTGAATAACTTGAAGGTTCCGTAGCCATTTGTGTTGCGTCGTTGTTTCGAAGCCAATGAGGCCCTTCCCACCAAAGGTTGAACCCCCGCAGTTGTGACGGAAGGAGTCCTCTGGAAGCACAGTCCGCTGGATTTTGCTTTGATTTCACGTGTTTCCATTGTTGAGCCGGGACGACACTCTTGATCTCCTGAACCCGGTTTCCCACATAGGGTTTCCAGCGATGTTCATCTCCTTGCAGCCATCCCAGCACGACCATTGAGTCCGTCCATGCAAATATCTTCATGTTGTGATTTTCAGCAAATCTGTGTTTTATTTTGTCCACCAGTCGGGCTAGTAATAATGCACCACCCAACTCCAATCTTGGTAGCGTTATTTGTTTATTTATGGGCGCTACTTTAGTTTTCGCTGCGACAAGTGTTATTTTCTCATCGCCGGTAGACAACGTAACCTTCGAGTAAACGACGCAGGCGTATGCCTTTTCTGACGCATCGCAAAATGCATGTAATTCGATGTTGCAGTTTGTTTCTTCAATTCCCAACCATCTCGGTATTGTAAAATGTTGTATGTTTTGAAGATCCTTCCTTATAGTTGTCCACTCCTTTTGGATATCCTCCGGCAATTCGTCGTCCCAGGAAATCTTAGACAGCCATACTTGTTGAAACATGATTTTTGCTTTAATCGTAACTGGCGACAGCCAGCCAAGTGGGTCAAATAGCTTAGCGACGTCACTTAACATATGCCTTTTTGTTTTGACATAGTTTGTTGTTTGTTCTAATGTTGATGTGAACATAAATTGATCGTTCTTCGGGTTCCATCCCAACCCAAGTGTTTTTGATGTTTCCTTTTCGCTGAAGTTGAAGTTTCGGGGGTTTCTCATCTCTTCGGGTAGATCGGCAACTAAAGATGGGTCATTGCTTGACCATTTCCGGAGGTTGAACCCGCCTTTGTTGAGGAGCGTTATGAGCTGGTCTCTTGTTAACCTTGCTTGTTCTGTTGTATGTTTTCCGAAGAGTGCATCGTCCATGTAGAAGTTGTTCTGAAGGACGCTTTTTGCTTGAGGAAGCTTATCGCCTTCGTCCGAGGCGAGCTGCTTCAACGTTTTCTGGGCTAAGTAAGGCGCGGCCTTAGTCCCGTATGTTATTGTTTTCAATTCGAATTCTCTCATTTTCTTTGATGAATCCTGCCAAATTATTTTCTGGAGTGGCCTATCTTCCGGATGTACGACGATGAATCTGTACATCTTCTCAATATCTGCTGAGTAGACGTATTTGTACTGTCGCCACTGTAGTAATAGTCCTTGAAGGTCCGCTTGAAGATTAGGTCCTGTTTCCATCAAGTCATTGAGACTGAATCCGCTTGTTGTTTTTGCCGAGGCGTTAAATACTACTCTTAGCTTTGTTGTGACCGCTTCCATTCTCAAGATTCCGTGGTGCGGTAGATAATATTGAAGCTGTTCTTGTTTATTTGATATCTCCATATGACCCAATTGTTCATATTCGGCCATGAAGTCATTGTAGCGTTGGGAAAATTCTTTGTTTTTGTTAAGCTTGCGCACTAATTGTTTATACTGTGCAATAGCTTGTGGTTTTGATAGTCCCAGCTTGTTCTTGAAGTCCTTCTTCATCGGGAGGCGAATCTGGTATCGTCCGTCAAGAAGTCGCTCTGTTGTTTCCGCATACATTTTTTCGCAGAAGTCTTCCGAGCTAGTTTCAACTTGGTTGCTTGCTATCTCCTCCTGTTCCCAAAAATTGCTGATATCTTCCATATTGTTGATGGTGACATGACAGTTGAAAGTCCTTTGGGAGAATTTTCCGCATATCACCCATCCCAACCGTGTTTGTTGCGCAATAATTGCTTGATTGTTTGTTTTAATCAGGCCTTCCATTATCAATTCCGGATAAATATCAGCGCCCAATAAAATATCGATCTCTCCTGTTATGTTGAACTCTGGGTCCGCCAACTTCAAATGTTGTAAATGCTTCCAAGAGTCCACATCGAACGATCTGTTAGGCAGCTTGTTGGTCAGTCGCCTCATAATTAAGGCACCCATGACGAAGTTGTAGTCGTTGTGTAGAGCTTTGCAATCGAGATGGATTTCTCCCTTGCATTTGTTGGGTGTTGTTCCCAACCCAGTTACATCAGCATTGTTTTTGATCCTCTTGAGTTGTAGCCGTTGCACAGCGTCCTCTGTTATCATTGTTATCTGAGAACCTTGGTCGAGTAAAGCTCTCAGCGTTACATAAGTTCCGTCGTTGGCTTGCACCATAAGTTTTGCTGTGGCCAACAGTACTTCGTTTGTTTCCGTACTCGATACGTGCGTGCTGTGCCGGTTCACTTGCTGGCTTGCTGACTTGCTTGGCCTAGATATTGCCTCGTGCAGCAATGTGCTGTGCGACCCATTGCACTCTTTACATTTTTTGTTTGATCTGCAAATATCCCCGTTGTGTCCAAACAGGCAGTTGCTGCATACTCTCAGTTTTTCAACTTCTCGTAATTTAGCCAAAGGTTCAAGGTGCAAAAACTCTTGGCACGCGTATAATCCATGTTCTCCATTACAGCGCGGGCACGTTCTCTTTGCTGTATAATAGGTTCGTGGTTTGAACGTTGAACTGGCTGCCCCCTTTTTATTAACCGACTTGAAAAAGGGAGGGTTGTTGTTTGACGAATTCTTGTTCTGTTCCTTGTTGTTGTAGTTGTTCCCTGGAGCTTTACTGTTGCTGGACTCCAATGAGATGAATTTGTGTTCGAGGTAGCCCAAAAAGCTATCGAGTTTTGGCAGTTCCCGAGGTGATTCTAGCGATTCGATATACGACTGCAGGGTCTCGGGATCCAGTTTTTGTTGAAGGATATGCACCACCAATGGTTCCCATCCGCTAGTATCAATGTTTAAGTTTGCAATAGCATTGATGTTCTCCAACGTCGTGTCGTGTAGTCTTTTCACCTGGGTCGCGGTTGCTTGTTGTATGTTAGGTTGGTTGAGCAATAAGTTCGCATAGTATCCGAAGAGGAGACGAAGATTGTCGTAACGATGTTCCAATATTTCCCAACAGTCTTTATAGTTGTTGGCGCTAACGTGTAAATGCTGTACCAGGCGTTCTGCTTCCCCCTTAAGTTTTGTTTTTAAATGTTGCATTTTCTGGGCCGGCGATATGTTTTTGTTGTTGTGCACAGTCTCCGTGAACAAATCTTTGAATGTAGTCCATTTGGAGTAATTCCCGTCGAATGTCGGGATTTCTATTTTCGGTGTCGATTGTTCCCTATGTTGAATATTTCCCATTTTTCCGTTGATGAGCGATTTTGCCTCGTCGAATAACTTTTCCAGCCTATTATACTCCATTTCGTACTCTGTTGTGTCATCAAGCAGGTTATCCAGCTTCCAGTGCATATTGTCGAAAGTTTGCCAGCGAGTTGATATAGTCTTCAGTTTGTCTTCTAACTGCCATTTTTCCGAGATATAGTCGATGTTCACATTTCTTATGGTTCGTTCTAAAGCTTTGATGTTTGATCGTTGCTCGCCCAGAAGCTCCAACACCTTTGTTCCGGAATGTGAAGCCGATGATGTAGCTGATTGTGTAGCCTTGGGGTCGGTGTTGTAATCCTGAACTTGCTCTTGCACCTCTTGTTGACGCATCCTTTGCTCGTATCCCGAAATTGCTTGCTTGATGGACAGGTAGCTCGCTTTAGCTTTCTCGTAGACGTTGTCGGTGAAGTACTCAGATGTTTTATCTTCCTTGCTCATCAGGCGCGAATGATTGAGCTCAAATTGCTCCCAGTTTAGTTGTAACCGCTCCAAACGGACCCTCAGGTACTCCTTGTTCTTCCTTGATGGTCCATCTTTGTTGAAATTGTCGCCTATGCCCTTGATTTGATCAATGATGACCGCCTGTTGTTTCAGCACATCTCCCAATTTGTCTGCCATTTTGTTGTTTTGTTATGCCCAAGTCTGCTGACCCCGGACGGCTGTTTGTTCCCGTCGCAGATGACCTCCAGACGGATGTTTGTACCCGCTGGCGCCTCCTGGCTCCAGAAGGCTGTTTGTTCCCGCCGAAGTTGACCCCCGGACGGATGTTTGTTCCCGCTGAAGTTGACCCCCGGACGGATGTTTGTACCCGCTGGCGCCTCCTGGCTCCAGACGGCTGTTTGTTCCCGCCGAAGTTGACCCCCGGACGGATGTTTGTTCCCGCTGGCGCCTCCTGGCTCCAGACGGCTGTTTGTTCCCGCCGAAGTTGACCCCCGGACGGATGTTTGTTCCCGCTGGCGCCTCCTGGCTCCAGACGGCTGTTTGTTCCCGCCGAAGTTGACCCCCGGACGGATGTTTGTGGTTTTACAACGTCCTGTGTTTCCAACGGCGCCGATACGCTGACTCCAATCACGTATTATCCCGTAGTGAGTAGGAATAACCGTAACCACAATCAACTTTGCTCGAAGGACCAAATGTACGAGCCTTAGCTCGTAACGTGTTGTTGTAGGATGTATGTTGTAGGTTCCGAAGGAAAGACGTTAACTGGTAATTGTACCGAGTGCTTTATTGCAACTAACTCAGACTAGTCTTTAGCCTAGAAAGGTAAACTACGTGTTATGCTTAATTTACAATAATTATCTAGGTTATAAAAGTACAGTGAATACCAACGATGTGCATGCTTGTACAGTTTGTATTTTTTAGATTTTGTATTATTTGGTTTACCTCGTATGGAGTAGTTGGCTGTAGAAATAATGAATTAGGGTTGAAAGATATATTTATGGGTTTATTTGTGGCATTTACTTGACGTTGTTGTGATGTCTGATCAACGTAAAAGTTATTAAATGACTGTGCAATTTCGTTTGGACCAGTGACAAGATGATCGTCAATTTTTATTTGATTTATGTAATTTTTAGGTTTAGTTTTATTATTGTTATACTTATTGATTATTTTCCATGTTGCTTTGGATTTATTATTTGATGTTTTTATTTGATATTCATTTTGGGATTTTTGCGTTAATTTTATAACTTTTTTAAGTCTAATTGAATAGTTTTTAAAATTTTGTTTATTTTCTTGGTTGGGATGCAGTCTAAATTTCCATAATAGCTCTCTTTTCCTCTTTGTACATAGTTTGATACCTTTCGACACCCACTGTGGTCGCTTGTTGTTTGAGACCCTCACCTTGATTTTTGGAAAACAGAGATCATATAAAAGTTTAAAAGTATTATGGAACTCACTAAACGCCTCATTAGCGTCGTTACTATTGAATACCTCACTGAAACTGAGACTTGACATATGCTCCTTGAACTTCTTTAGGTAATCTGTACTGTAGTCTTGCCTATAAATTGACCAACTTTGGAGGTCTTTAAGTGTCTTACTGGACATCTTAGTAACTGTCCGGTATGGTCTGAAAGTGCAAATTCCACTATCTCGCCCTTACATCCCTTGATATTGTGAATGAAATTGTCCAAACATGTGCCACTTACACGTGTTGGTTCATTGAATCTGAGCTTTAGATTGTAGTTCAATAACATATCTTCAAAATATACCGAGAATCTATTACGTTTAAGTCGATCTATGTTAAAATCTCCACACACAATAGTTTTTCTCTTACCTTGGCAAAGTATAGATAATAGTTTGTCTATGTTTTTAAAGAAAATGTCATGCGTCTTTGTGTCATATTTTGCTTTTCTATAAGCGCATATAAAATTTATATTGTGCTCAGTGAGGGTGATGCCACAGCATTCTACCAAATTAGGAACAGCCCTCTACATCTATTGCACTATATTTCAGATAATGTTTTACCAGTATAGCAGCACCGCCACTTCGTGTGCTCCTGGCAGAATATGCGGCCAGTGTGAAATTTGCAACATTTAGAGAGTAGATATCGTTGTCAATCATATTATGCTCTGTTATTCCTATAATATCAACTGATACTCCATTTGCTCTTTGCTCCTCTAGATGTATAGTTAACAGGTCCGATTTACTTATGAGGCCGTCAATATTTTGATGAAATACATTGATATACTTATTCACGAAAAAACTTTTTCTCAATATTATCATTTTCATTTACATTATTATTTACATTTTTATCATTAGTATCACTGCGATCCGCATTATTATCATTGTTTTTCACATAAATATTATTGCCAGTCTTACTATTGTCATTTGTATTTTCAATATTCTTTGCTGTAATATAGTCATAATTAATTTCACAATTGTCCGTCTGGGTCTCTACATTAACAAAAGCAGGCAATTCAGGAGGAAGTTTAGTCTGAGCCTTACTCGAGCAGAGAAGCTCTATTTGGGATCATGTATGGGTCAGACACAGATTGTTCTGTGAATGACCAATTCTAAGAATTTCTCCTAACATCTGTCTACATGCGTAAGTCTACATTTCCCAAAATAGTATTGTTCATCATTATTACTATTATCCAAGAAAGTGGCATGAGAGAAACGAGAGCATACATGCCTAAAAGTAGAGTTTACCATTTTTTCATTTAAGGGCTTCCCTTTAATGGTTTTACACAGTAATACCTTACATTGTAGGAGGAGGCTAAGATTATAATACAATAAAGACTTCATTCTGAGCGGATCCTTGTCATTTGCGCCTCCTATTACGATAATCACATCATTGCTGCCATAATACTTGCAAAGCGAATGACATGGACCTAGAATTTGATCCAGGGTAGCATTGGGCTTTATTATAGACTCTACAATAAATTTACTACCCAAAAGTTCCTGGAGGATTCTACAGATTCCTTTACCTTTTATATCTGCTAAAATCATTAAACGTCGCTTAGTTTGAATTTGTTGTTGACCTTTTTTGCTGTAGTTGGTGCTCCTCGCATTTGCATTGCTGTCAATAAGTATTGATGCAAGGACTTCATTAGCTTTGAACGCTGATTCTATTTTTTGTTGGGCACTGAAATCTCTTGCTGCGTAGTTCTTCGATTGTTGCTAATTGCCTGTTTCATATTATTTGAGTCCATTTTGAGTCCAACTTCGTATCATTTACTAATTCTAACGTGCTATTGTCTAACACTAAACTGGTCTCAACTTGTATTGGTATTTATTTATATTTATATATAGTATATGTATATAATTATGAGCGCGCCTACAGCTCTGTGTCCCCACTGCCCCGGCTCGTTGAAGCAGTATGTCGTACCTCGTGGCTTGAGTGTGCATATTAGCCGCATTCACGGGAGTAGCCAGTCGCGTCACGGGCAACCCGCGCAGTCCCAGTTGCCCGCTCAAGATGCTCCGAGTGCCGCTCAGGTTGTTCCGAGTGCCGCTCAGGCTGCTCCAAGTGCCGCTCCAGGGTTAGTTGCATCTTCACCTTCATTGGCGAATTTGTCTTCTCTGAGAAAAAGTGTGCGGGTGCTAAAGCACATTCCGAAGGGCGCTAGGTGTATAGCTGCTACGAAGCTATCGCAGGTGATCGAGCGATGTATCCAGTCCAATAATCTTCTGGATTGGCAAAGCCTGTTAACTTTTTCTTATTCTGCGCTCAGGGTTCCGTCTTCGGAAGACCGTAGGCGCTCTCTCACGTCAAAGGTAAAGGACAATGTTGCCAGTGAAGGTTCGGGTGACGCACTAGCGTTACTTTTGGCTCCTGGGGGGGTTTCCTTTGGACAGAGGTCATTGTACAGGATTGTTGAATCCAAGGTGCATGATGCACCGGTCTCCCTCAGTGGTGCGGTCCGGGTTTTATTGTCGGACTGCACCATTGCAGACGATAATGACGAAACGTTGTGTGCCTTGAGAGATAAACATCCCTTACCTGGCCGACCTTTGGACTCTCCTCCGGAGCCAGATCTTTCGTCAGAGTGCCTTTCTGTGGAGGTGGGCGAAATAGCGCAGGCCATAGCCTCTTTTAAGAACGGATCTGCTGGTGGTTTGGATGGCTTGCGTCCGGAGCACCTAAAGGAGTTGACTTCGGTGGGGGCTGGTGACGGTGGGGTTGCACTTCTGGGTTCGTTATGCAGCCTGGCAAACTTTATGTTAAAGGGCATGGTTAATAGGGAGGTGTGCCCTTTTCTTTACGGTGCCTCTCTGTGTGCCTTAAAGAAGAAGGACGGGGGAATTCGCCCTATTGCTGTGGGGAGCGTTATTCGCCGTTTGGTGGAAATTTAATCCAATCGCGGGTTGGTGTACAACAGGGCGATCCATTGGGTCCCATGCTTTTTAGCCTGGCAATTCAGGAGGTTGTGGACTCGTTGCGTTCTTCGCTGAACGTGTGGTACCTGGACGACGGCACGATTGGTGGAAGTCCGGACGTGGTCATGGAGGATTTGGGAAGGCTAATACAGGCTTTTTCTAACCTGGGACTTAGTCTTAATACTCAGAAGTGTGAGGTCTACTCCTGTTCTGGGCAATTCATGCAGGAGTTGAGCGCTGACATCCATGCGGTTGTGCCGGGAGTTGTCCATGTAGCCAGGGAGGATTTTACACTTCTGGGAGCCCCTATTTTCCCGGAGGGTATACCGCGGTTTATTAAGACAAAGATAGATATCCTCGCGGCTTCCAAAAAGCACCTCAAGCAGCTCTCCGCGCATGTTGCCCTGACTATTTTAAAAAGTTGTCTCTTGTGCCGGCACGTACGCCCGCCACAGATATGCGGAAATATCTCATCATGTACTATGTCTTATGCACGTCATCAATAACATGTACCAACCTAGTATATAAGCTATGATTTCCTATAATAAATTAGTCTAGTATAGTCTGGTATTTGCGCGCATCTCAAGCCTTTTACTTTACTCCCGAAAATGTCGCTCTCCTTACAATTGCCTCTGGCAAAGTGGTGACCCGACTTCTGAACATCAGCAACCTTCGGTAATAGCAGCATGGACCCAGCCGCGAAGAAAACTCCGTGTGCTGCCACCTTAGAAGTGCAGGCAAGAAGCACTTCGTCCAAGATCGCCGAGCCCCGACTTCTGCATACCTATTTCAAACCACGCTGCAGAAATCCATAATCAAGACCCCACCCAAACCAAGACGACATCAAGCAAGCCATGACGGACCAGAAGCCAAAAGATAAATAATTTCAACTGAAGATTTCCCGCATCGAACTCAAGATACCGCAAGAACAATGACCCGATATAGTCAGCCGACTGCTGATTTAACAAAATGGAGCTCGCACCAGCAGAAACGAACGCGTCGGCAAATTCGTTCACAGCAAGCAGTTTTTTTTTCAAGTTCAAGACATAGGAAGCCGTTCCAGCCCCCAGAAGAGTATTGAAACATCATTTATATACCTAATTCAATGAATATTGAAATCATCCAGGAAGAACATCGCACGAAGAATAATCAAATCACTGAAGAGAGAGAGAGATATATATTTATATATAAACGATTGGTGTACAAAATGTGCCCTATGTTGCCAAATCCCAAGGTTTTTACGCACACAAATTTCATCAATCGACAACTTAATATTCACTCAAGAGTGAAGAGCACGCACGTACATATGACGTACGAGATCATTGACTGCCTACAGCCAAGGTTACAGATTTAATGCTGACGCTGATTCAGCACAATCATCCTTGTGTAGGTACGGTCGCAATTATAAACAAACAGTGATTACAACTTCAACGACGTGCGATGTAAATTTACTCATCGATTCCTGAAAAATAAGGGCGGCTGCAGCATCAGACGACTCTCCTGCGGATCTTTTCCAGTTATAGGTTAGGTTAGTTTACTAACCGCGAAGCCCCATTTTCCTAGTGTTTTTCTGTTTTCCAGTTTTTAGTTTATTTTATGTAGTGTGCGGCCAGACACAAGACTCGCCTGGAGGTAAATATTACGTTATTCTTTAAACTTATGTAGAATTCACATAACCGTAGTTCCTTTATTTTCCTAATTCGTGTAAGAGTTACTTTTAGATTAAGTTGAAATATGCTCTATTACTGTAGTTTTATTTAACAATAACTTTCCTTATATATAAAAATAGATTAAGTTAAAGTATGCACAATTAAGATCTGGTTTTATGTTTATTAAAATACTACTAGTTATTATTGCAGTTGATATAAGTTTGTTATGGTATACACATTTCTAAAGTTAATTCGATTCATTTAAGGTTATTGTTTGATTCTAACTTAGATTTTGTGTCATTGTTATAAGTACATTCATTTATTTATTTTCCCTAAAGGGGGGAGTATCTGTGCCGGCACGTACACCCGCCACAGATATGCGGAAATATCTCATCACGTACTATGTCTTATGCACGTCATCAATAACATGTACCAACCTAGTATATAAGCTATGATTTCCTATAATAAATTAGTCTAGTATAGTCTGGTATTTGCGCGCATCTCAAGCCTTTTACTTTACTCCCGAAAATGTCGCTCTCCTTACAATTGCCTCTGGCAAATCTCTCTTTTCCGAGACTAACCTATTCCGTTAGGACTGCTCCGGTTTCGTTGCATAGACAGGCAACTCTAAGTTATGATGCGGTATTAAAGGATTTACTGGAGTGCATCATTAATGTGGAAATGTCCTCGACTCAGTGGGCGCAGGCTGCGCTGCCGATCCGGCATGGAGGTTTAGGTGTGCGACGCTTACAGGACACCGAGCTTCCAGCCTTTTTGGCATCTTCGCATGGTGTTGTGGAACTCGTAACTCATATCTTGGGTATTAATGGTGACGGGTTCCGCATCCCTTTTGCGGAGGAGGCGGAGGGCTTATGGAAGGCTCGTTGTCCTGGAAGGGATCTGCCGGAGAGGTTGGATAGTCAGCGCGCGTGGGACGAGGCCATGTGTGAGGTGACTCGGGACGAGCTGCTTGCTCAGTCTGTGGGACCTGAGTTGGCGCAGTTGCGCGCGGTTTCTCAGCCCGACTCGGGCATGTGGCTGCACGCATTACCTTCTCCACAGCTAGGCACTCTCTTGGACAATGATTCATTGCGTGTGGCAGTTGCCTTGCGTTTAGTATGCACAATCTGTCAGCCGCATCGTTGCGTTTGTGGGGCATGGGTGGATGGGTTGGGACGCCATGGCCTTCACTGCGTCAGGAGCGCTGGCAGGTTTTCTCGGCACCACGCAATTGTGCACATTGTCCGTAGGGCTTTGGCTTCGGTCAACGTTCTCAGTGTGCTGGAGCCGCCTGGTCTGTGCCGATCGGATGGGAAGCGTCCTGACGGACTGACATTGGTGCCATGGGAGAGAGGGCGGTCTCTTTTGTGGGATGCAACTTGTGTCTCCACGTTCGCAGCCTCCCATGTGGTTTCCACAACTGCCACTGCAGGTGCTGCGGCTGAATCAGCCGCTAGGCTGAAGTATCAAAAGTATGCCGCTCTAGCTAACAGCTACATTTTCGTGCCGCTTGCTGTCGAGACGACTGGAGTGTGGGGGATACAAGGCAGACAATTTGTGAAAGAGTTGGGCCGACGCCTCAGAGACAGAGGTTTTGACCACCGCTCCGGGGCATTTCTCATGCAGAGGATTTCCTTGGCTGTGCAGCGGGGTAACGCTGCCAGTGTCTTGGGAACCTTTGGCAGGGAGATGTCCTGGGGCGGATTGTTTAGTTAGTTTTTGACATATAGATAAATTATTTTATTTTTGATAGAATATTATTATTAATGAAATTATTATCTAGGTTCTCATTTATTTATGTGTGTAAATATCTAAGTAGCTTATTATAAATATATAGTCACTGTGTAGTTTAGTTTTAGGTTATGTTGTGCATCTATTTCTTATAATGAAACTATAAAACTATCCTTTCCTGTCAGCCCTGGGTTTGCTGGATGAAATCTCAATATAGAGAAAAGCACTCCTTTGTATACCAACTGTGTTTGTAATTATCCAATAATGTTTATGTGCAATAAAGTATAAAGATGTAAGGATGCCATTGGCTGTTGTCATTTAAACGTTAATGTCGTGTTTATGATAACGTTCTCTGCAGTAGCTCTATTTTGCAATTCTGCATCCCAGATATTTTTCGTTTTTTTTAAATAGACGTTTTGAGGGATGTCCGCCAACTTCAAATTGACGTTGACCAATCAGAACGTCATTATTTTACATCATCATCATCATTGGCCTTATCATCTTTTCAAATGTTTATTACAGCTGCTGTGCATTTTGGGAGCCACATTTTTTCTTATGACTGAACAGACCGATATGGGCTTTACATTTCTGGCCACAACGGTCGCAAGAAAATTCGACTTTAGGTAGTGGGGCCATATGTTTTCTCTCCAGGCGTTTTCTCCTTAGATTTTCCAACTACTGTTTATCATGTCTAGTTCTACCCCAGCGTAGTTGATGTCTCTATCCCGGTCTGTCCACTGCCAGAAGGTCCCAGTTTCTTGTTATATTTTAAAAGTCCTATGTCGCGCTTACATGAGTCCTTAAACCTGAGAATTGGACGCCCCACAGGTCTTATAGCGTCAGCTATTTGGCCGAGCATCATTCTACGGGGTAATCTGTCATTATCTTGTCTTTGTACGTGCCCCTTTAATTTTACACGAGCTGTCATTTAAATCAACTGCAATTTTAATTTAAAAGAAATCGGGATATGTCAAGAGTTACTGAATCAAGCTAGGTATTCAATGCCTATGTAAAGTCAAATTTGACTCGATATTAGTGTATACGGGTTAGCATTATGATATCGGTCATTGACCCGGCTGCTACTGCGACCCGAATCCATATAATAATATAATAATCCTTTATTGCACAGAAAACACAGTGGAAATTATAACAGAAACAGTATGCAAAGGTGAGCTTATTTCTAAAAAGAAATTTCTTACAGCTAACCTGTGAAGAAAAGAGAAAAATAAAATATAGAGAGGTAGTCCTAGTGTACAATTAAGAGTTAAAAGAAATAAATAAAATAAATATACTATCAAATAAATCACAATACACCCTACGTAATTACTATAAAATAAATAAATAGAATACAATAAATAAACAGATATACATAAATACTATGAGATACCCACTATTCGGAAGAGAGGAGATGCTGTTTCAATTTTTTCTTGAAAGTGACCGAGGATTTGCAATCCCTTATAGCGCAAGGAAGTGCATTCCACAAACGTATTGCCCTTAACCTAAACGAGTGCACGTAAGCAATAGTGTTGTGCTGAGGAATTGACAAAAGTGACACCGTGTGAGATCTCCGAAGTCTATCCCCTGAGAAAAGATACTCAAAACGTTCACGAAGATATGCAGGGTAGCACGGATTTCTCAAAATATTGAAGAGGAAGGAGAGAATGTGCATATCACGACGAAGTCGGATCGGGAGCCAGCCTAATTCCCTACGATATTGGGACACGTGGTCGTACTTACGAAGTCCGAAAATAAACCGAATCCCGAGATTTTGGAGTCACTCGTGTTTGTTCAGTAGATCTTCGTTCGCACTGGCCCAGCAAACATCGGCGTAGTCTATTAAAGGCAGAAGAAGGGTCTGAGCTAGCATGATTTTAGTCTGCCTAGGCAGGAAGAACTGCAAACGCCGAAGAGAATGAAAGGATGCAAAGACTCGTCTGCTGACCTCACAAACATGGGGCGACCAGGATAATAGATTGTCAAAAACAACGCCAAGATTTTTGGCTTTCTCGCTATACTTGACAATGGTACCGTCAAATAGAACGGGATCAACGGACTTATTCTGCAACAAATCAAGTAAGTGCCGTGTACCTAGCATCATCACCTGAGACTTGTCCGGGTTGACTAATAGCCCATACGAAAGAGACCATTTCCTGATGTTGTCGAGGTCAGCATTCAAAGCCTCAACAGTCGAAGTCAGATCACACAGGGGAAAATGCCGATAAATTTGAAGGTCATCTGCATAAAGATGATACGAGGAAGACAATACATCCGAGATGGAATGGATGAAAACTGAGAAGAGAAGAGGGGAAAGGATGCCACCCTGCGGAACACCTGTAGAGAGCTTGCACCAATCTATAGTGACCTCTTCAGACTTGATGCGCTGCTGGCGGTCTCTCAAGTAAGAGTCAAACCAGCGAGCCGAGTGTGAAGAGACGTTAAGCGATTTTAAGATTTCAACAAGTATATCGAAGTCGACGCAGTTGAAGGCGCTGCGAGTCAGGACTGTCAGCTGCTTCTTATCCATTGCCAGTTGGATATCGTCAGTTACCTTGAGTAGTGCTGTGGTGGTGCTATGCCCCGGTCTAAAACCAGACTGAAAAGGTTTCAGTAAATTCATGGAGGAAAGGTACGAGGACAGCTGGGTGTGGACAATTGATTCAAGGATTTTGGAAAGGATTGGTAGGATGGAAATGGGACGGAACTCTTTGAAGGAGGACGGGTTAGACGTTTTAGGTAGGGGTAACACTAATGCTCTTTTCCACTGGCTCGGGAAGCAGTACTCGCTCAGCGACGCATTGATTGTATGCGTTATGGGTTGTAACAAATGATCAAGTACACTGAAAAGCATCTGAAAGCAGATCTTGTCATCACCTATAGCCTTTGACGATATTGCTAGAAAAGCCTTCTTTACTGCGCCAACTCCGACAGACCTGAGGTTGAAAGGTAAGCTACTGGATGTCTTTCTGGTGCGCAAGTAACGAATGGTAGCATCCTTGACAGGGGGGTCCATCACGACAGGGGAGACAGCAAAGAATTTGTTGAGACCGTTGAGGTCGACACTACCAGTTACTGCGTCCTGGGACTTACCAACACCGAGGGTCTTCAGGAACTTCCAAACCTGTGCAGGAGTGAAACTCTCAATACTCTCGTAGATATGGCGGCGTTTGGCATCTCGACATAGACGGGTGCAACGATTACGGAGACGTTTGTATATAAGGAGATTATCGTCCGTCGGATCCTTCTTATATCTACATTTGGCACGGTTTCTCTGGGCCATCAGACCCTTGATGGTGTCAGTAAGCCAGGGCGCAGGGAGATGTTTGACCCTAACCTTTTTGACAGGAGCATGTTTGTCGAACAAACTCAGGACAATCGATTGGAAATGCTGGACTTTTTCATCAACGGGCTCACTACAGACGACAGGGGACCAGTCTATAGAGGCGGCATCAGACTCAAGGGAGCTGAGATCCATACCCTTGAAACTGCAAATATCCAGGAATTTCCCTGCGCGCTTGGGAGGCCTTAACTTGAACGAGAGATAAATCAGATCATGAAAGGAGAAGGGGGCGTTAAGTTGGCCATGCGTTGCAACCTTGGATATGTTAGAAACAATCATAAGATCCAAGAGAGAGGGGATGCAGTGGGGCTGGAAGTGAGTTGCACTCAGGGGAAGAATATTTAAATTTAGGGAGCTTACGATAGACTGGAGTTAGGCAGAGCGAACATCATTTTTAAGTAAACAGGTATTGAAATCACCTAGGATAAGTGTGTCACTGTATAGGGGAGATAGATCATTAAGGATGCCTTCAAAAGAGTCAAAGTAGTCGATGAGGAGAGAGGGGCTATAGAAGACACCCAGAAGGACCTTAGTGTGATGGAGGCATAGCTCAAGAAAGAGGTGTTCAGCGGATCCAGAGTACAGACTAGGTGAGTGGCTGATGACTTTGCAAGAAATGTCGGAACGAAGATAAAAAGCAACACCGCCACCAGCTTTGCCCGTCCTATCATTCCGATAGAGCCTGTACCCCGGCAGAGCATACAAGGTAGAAGGAAGAGAGGGTTTGAGAAATGATTCGGAGATCAGAATACCATGAATGCTCTGATCGCTGAAGGAGTCGAGAAGGTCGACATGACTGGAATTAATGCTCTGAGCATTTATGTGAACGACGTTGAAGTTCCTACTGAGGTTGGAAAACACACGTTTAAGGGCAATAGGCAAAACGTCGTCCGTGGACGACAATCCACTTCCTATGCTATCGGAAGCTTCACTTTCGGAGTAGGAGAAGTAACTATCACTAAATAAGAAGGTATCCATATGAGTAATTATAATATAATAAATAGATATATAATAAAATAAATACAATAAAACCTACTAAAAACACAAAAAAAAATAAAAAGTAAAATCCAAAAAAACAGAAAGGCCCGAACCCAGCCAAACCCTGGGTTTACAAAAGTATAGTACATATGGAAGGAAATACATTATACAAGATAACAAATAAAAGATGAGACGTGGGTGGGCAGCACAAACAAAAAAGAAATGAAGAAACAGCAAAGTGAATCCAAATACGAACATACAAGATCCGTTCGCACCGTCCGGTTGCCCGTCCGTTCCATCCGGCTGTCTGTCCATCCGTACAATAAATAATAATAATAAAAAAAAAAAAAACTTCAAGTACACAGACCACACTATGCTTGTCAAATGAAAGACTGCGTGACCTAAAAATAAAAAGTGAATCATTTAATCTAATCTAATTCAGTCTACCCTTCACGTAAAATTACATTAATTTATAACAGAAAATAACCCGACCAAATCACGCGACGTATATTGCGCTGCACACGATGGGATACAACTACTTTTTGGTACCTGCCTTCATCTGGCCGGCAGTGGCACGCCTAGCGCTGGGTTCTCGCTGCTTGCTTGCCGAGGGCGCCGCAGAACCTGCTGCCGCTGCCGCAACCGCAACCCCAGCCACAGGCATAGGCACAGCCGGTTTACGAGAAGAGTCGGCGACCTTTTGCCCGGATTGCAGAGCAGAGGGAGGGAACTTGCTGGTGTATTCCTGAAGCTCCGACATGCGCTCCACCTTCTGTCTACTTTTGTCGGGAAGCAGTAGGACAATCTTACCACCAGAAGTCCAGCAGTTCTGCACGCCGAAGTGTTTCCGGGCAGTAAGAAACACATCATGTCTGGACTTTGTCAGGAACTCTGATATGGTGGTTGCAGTGCCCTTCAATGCGGTTTTGCCGTTCCACACCTCCATACGGGCACCGAGTGTGGAGAATCTCACCAGTATTGGGCGCGTTTTGGCTGGCCTTTTGGGTCCAAGACGATGTACAACAGAGGCACTCGCAATGCACGCAGGGGACACTTTTATTTGGTCGGATAGTATCCTTTGAGCCACATCATTTACCCGTTCCTTCTCATCTTCGGGTACTCCATGGAGAAGGAGCACCTTACGACGTGATGCAGTCTCCATCCTGTCCTGTCCAGCGAGCAACAAGTCAACCTGGCTGCGCAGCAAGTTTAGGCAGTTCCACGTGAACGCCTTGAACTCGAGAAACTCGCTGGCCAGGGAATTGATGTTGATTGGGCTGCTAGATGAGGACATTGTGGCGCACTCACGGAGCTCCTTCTCATACCGGGCCATCCTGCTGCTGAAGTCGGCTGCCATCTGCTCCATGTTGGCACTGATTTTTGTGCATAGATCCATTGTGAGTGTGTAGTTGTAGTGAAATCTCCAGGTATGTTTATATATGTTTATAAAATATTATATGCCAGTGTAGGTAAAGGGTCCAGGCCTTGTTTTTAATTAAAAATTATAACATTAAGAAACTGATTTTAATTTAAATTAAATAAAAATAGTGGGACACAAATTTATGATGTTGGCTAGGCTACCCTCTTTTTTTGACCATCCAACACGGTAACCATCCAATCATACACGGTAACCATGGTAACTGTCGGTAACTATGGTAATGATCGGCGACCGTTACCGTGATAAACTTTACGACAGTAATTTTGGACGCTGCACGTAATTATTAAGTATCGCTTACCTAATCACGAATATACAGTGGGAGACAGGAGTCAATGCCCGCTATTGCCATGCTAACCAGCACCTATAGCATGCCGAGCGCGGGGGGGTTTTGTCACGAAAGGTTAGATACAGAGCTTTATAACTTTCCCTCACTTTCCCGCGTCAACACACCCCGCGGGGTCGGTATGCTACTGGTGCTGAAAATACTATAGCGTCCAAAAGTCACTGTTGATGCTACTCTTAGCTTTGCCTCAAAATTATATCAAAGACATCTGCAAAAATACAACCGAACTTAAAGGTTACCTTCCAACTAACAACAGACTTAGGTAACAAACGACGACGACATAGTCACGTCTTCTCGGTCGCACAGGTCAGAAACAAATTTCGACGTACTCCCATAGATGGCGCTACATGGCTAATATATTTTAGCAAGATATTTTGTAGAAGCGTCTGTGGTCTAGCGGTATTTGCACATCGGAAACGATTGTGCGGGTAGCAACATCTGACCGAGACGGGCACTGGATGGGTGTCCGTTCAGTGTGCCATTTGTTCCGGATGCTTCCGTGTTTCGGATGACACGTTTATCTGTAGGTCCCGGTACTCGGTGGTAGTAGTAAAGCTGAGTCAAAGTCCCTAATAGGGCCGCTTGATAACTTCTGACAGTCGATTTGGCCACAAGCCCGGCACCCCTTCATCAACCTGCACTGAGCCAGCGTGGTGTAATATGGCTCATTCTTACTAATATCCGGGCAAAGGCCCGTGTCTCTCGGTGGGTCCATTAATAAGCTACATTTTTTTTTTTTTATAATAATACCTTGGACACTATTTACACACATTGATCTAGCCCCAAACTAGGATTCCCTGTATCTTGGGTACTAGACAACGATACTCATACTTATATAGATAAATATTATACTTAGATAGATAAACAACCATGACTAGGTTACAAACATCCGTTCTCATCAAACAAATATTTGCCCCCACCGGGACTCGAACCCGGGACCCTTGGCTTCGTAGTCAGGGTCACTGCCGACTCGGCCATTCGGGTCGTCTAAGATATTTTGTAGACAGTATACATTCATAAGATATTTTGTAGACAGTAAACAGATGCTATTGGTTACTTTATTTAGGATACTTAATCTTATTAGAAAGGCATCTTGATAATGTTAGTATTAGCGAGTATCACTACTATACAAGGCGTAACAGAAGGTGTTAGATGTAGTCATATCCTAAGAGGTCGATAAAGACATCATTCTGATAAACTTGATCACAAAAAGTATATTGTTTGCCGATATAAGTTTTCTAAATTAGTTAAATGTTGACCAAAGTTAGTGCCGCCATGATGAATTCTGTCCGAATACTAAAGTTAGGTATATTAGGTCACAATTTAACACGGTAGACGCCAACGCAGTAAGTATTGTAGATCACTTAATTTTCCCACCAGGCCATCACAAAATCACCAAAACTTCCATTTTGCGTCGGTTGTTTTGTTTTTTAAGTAGTTAGATACATGCATAAATAATGTATTTCGACTAGCACAGGGTATTTTTCGACCTTCTATGATGAATTATTCTGCGCCGTACAACAATGTGCGTAAAGGCCTCTCACTCCTAGTCTCGCTTGTGCATTTATGTACGCGCGTTTCCTTGCGTTGTTGGATTTTCTTAGTACTTCATTTCATGACTCTAGGGCATGCTTACAGCCCTAGTAAAGTACAAAATCCAAATCTGTAAATTTGCAGTTAATTTGCAAAAAAAAAGGTTTGTTCTAAGCCCTCGGTGCGCGATTCCGACTCGCATTTGATCGGTTTCTTATTTCTATATGAATGCTGATTGATCGATGCTGATTCTTAGCTATAAATAACGTAATTTTACAGTGGGGGTTATTATTATTCCAAAAACCCACCATGGACGCACATTTTTCAATGATTTTCAGAATTCCTCTTTGCATTTTCTACGCCAATTTTTTTTACGAAAACTAAGCTATATAGGATCAGCTGCACGTCCACGTGGGCCATTTTGATTGCGAATTATCATGGTACAAATGACTGCTGGCGAAATAGAGAGGAATGAACACAGGTCTGACGTGCGGTCAGCATTGAACGGCGTGGCCTGAACGGAAAGTTTCAATACCGGCCATCATCTTCCGGTGTGCCAGCCATCCCTTATCATCACGGACTAAAGTATCGTCGAGATAAGTTATTGGCTGACACAGAAAATCGACATCACGTACCGGTTTTGGTACATGATGATTATCGAGGATGATTTATATATAAGAAGAGTTATTTGTTAAATAAAACTAGACTGTAACTGAGCATATTCCAAGCCTTTTATTCCGTCTCCCGTAGGTTGCCACAACGTTGGCAAAGTGGTGACTCCGACGTTTGAATATCAAGCAACCTTCGGTTAAGCAGCAGCAAGTCGTCGCCTGTGAAACAGAACCCGCGTGCAGCTACCCTAGAAGTGCAAGCAATCAGCACTTCGTCTAAAATCGCAGACTTCTGGAAGGACAAGCTTCGGTTATGGTTCGCACATTTTGAAGCAGTAACCACCCCTCAGAAGTTAGGTGACGAATCCAAATTCCACATAGTCCTTACCAAACTAGCCAAAGAGGAAATCGAACAAGCCAGTGACATAGTGATTTCCTTATCAGACAGCGGAAAGTACCAGAAGTTAAAAGACAGATTGATTTCGACATATGAAGAATCCCCGCATCGCAAATTCCAGAGATTATTCACGGACACCGACCTCAGAGACAGAAAACCGTCACAGTTATTAAGAAAAATCAAGGAGCTTGGGGAAGGTCAAATCAACGACGAAACTGCAAAAATGTTTTGGCTAAAACAATTACCGACCTCCTTAACCTCAATACTTTCGGCAAATAAAGAGAAAGGAATTGACGATTTAGCCCAGATGGCCGACAATATTTACGAAGTCTCGAGCTTCGAACAAGTTGCTGCGCTAAGCAGGGTCAACGACTCAGTAACGCAACTAACTGCTGAGCTAGCGAAATTAAAGATTGAGTTAGCTGCAATTCATAATAACAACAATCGTCGGCAGTTCGCAGTAAGCCATTCTCAAGTTCACGGTCAGGAAGCCCGTTTCCATTCCGGAGAAACTCGAAGTTATGCTTTTATCATTCACGTTTTGGCAAAAGAGCTTTCAAGTGCGAGGCTCCGTGTTCCTGGAAGCAACAGGGAAACTAAAGCGGGCATGCACTGAGGCGGAGCTGTGTGCTTTTTCACAATTTCATCGCCTATTCACAGACAAGAAGACTGGAGAAAAATATTTGATCGATACTGGCGCGAACATATCTGTACTTAAACGCAAGCTGATTCCGGGAAAACAGATTACTCATTACATGCTGCCAACGGTTCAAAGATCAGCACATATGGAGAATGATGTTGTGCCCTTGATCTCGGGCTTCGAAGAACTTTTAAATGGAACTTCGTGATCGCCGATGTCAATACCTCTATCATTGGAGCAGATTTTCTGGAGCATCATGATTTATGGGTTGATTTACGCAGAAAAAGGTTGATTGACAACACTACCAAACTATCATCCAGAGGTAGAACCATAATAGCAAACCAAGCCACTTTAAGTACCATTGATGGGAGTCTTGTTATCGCAGACTTACTTCGGAGATATCAGCGCATCACCGTACCCACATCTTTGAAGATTAGTCCCAAGCACAACGTTCAACATTTCATAGAGACGCAAGGCCCTTCGATCGCTTGTAGAGCCAGGCCTCTCACTCCAGAAAGGTACAGGACGGCTCAAAAGGATTTCCAGGACATGATGGATATGGGAATATGTCGACCGTCAAACAGTTCATGGGCCAGTCCTTTGCATATGGTGAAGAAGAAAAATGGTGAATGGAGACCTTGTGGAGATTATAGAGCCCTGAACAATATAACAGTCCCTGACCGGTATCCACTCCCACGGTTACTAGATTTCACTTACATTCTCGAGGGGAAATGCATTTTTAGCAAAATCGATATCCGGAAAGCATATCATTGCATACCAATGGCTCCAGAAGATATTTCCAAAACAGCCATCATCACCCCCTTCGATCTTTTCGAATTTCCGAGAGTGACATTTGGACTTCGAAACGCCGGTCAGACTTTTCAACGATTTATGGACTCAATATTCAGACATCAAATATCTTTACAACGCGGCGGAGCATCTTATCAAGAGCCAAAGGATCAAAACATATCAAATTTCACATTTTGTTTCGTCGACGACATCCTTTGTGCATCAGAACATGAAGAGCAGCATTGCAAACATTTGTAGAATATTTTGAAGAAATTAGATGAACATGGTCATTCAATGAATCTGGAAAAATGCGAATTCATGAAGAAGGAAATAGATTTTTTGGGGTATCATGTATCCTGTAACGGGATTTACCCCACTCAAGAAAAACTTGAGGCTATAACCAACTTTCCTAAACCAGAAAAGGTGAACATGTTGCGAAGATTTTTGGGTATGGTTAATTTCTATATAAGCAGCATCCCAAAAGCGGCATTTTATCAAGCAGAGTTGAACAAATATTTACATGGCTGCAAGAGGAACGATAAGAGTGTAATTAAATGGACCAAGACAGGGGAAGAGTCTTTCGAAAAATGCAAGAAGCTTATGAAAAATTTAGCAAGTTTATCTCACCCTGCTAATAATGCATCCATCTCGCTTATGACTGATGCTAGCAATGACTGCGTGGGCACCGTTTTGCAACAAAAGGAGGATGGTGAATGGAAACCCCTCGGATTTTTTTCAAAAAACCTGACACAGACGCAACAAAAATATTCTACGTATGATCGAGAGCTTTTAGGTATCTACCTAGCTGTGAAGCATTTCCAAAGACTCGTGATAGGACGAGATTTTACTATCTACACAGACCATAAACCAATCACTTTCGCATTTTCCAAAAAACCAAATATTGATGACCCACCTCGGAGAATTCGTCAACTAGACTACATATCACAGTATAGCACAGACATAAGGCATATTAGCGGATCAGACAACGTGGTTGCAGATGCCTTATCAAGGGTGATCGAGGAGATAATCACTCCTTCAGAAATTGACTTCGAGGAAATGGTCGAATTTCAACGCACGGATGCAAATCTTAAAGAGCTTTTCAAGAAATCAAATCTGACATTATCCAAGTTTAGTGTGCCCGGCAGTAATTCCCAGCTATATTGCGATACCTCAACCGGGCAACCGAGACCGTATGTTCCTGCAGTATTTCGGAAGAAAATTTTCGACGCGATTCATGGTTTGAGTCATCCAGGAAAACGAACCACACGAAAAATGATTTCAAAAAGATTTTGTTTAATATTTGTGCTTCGGAACGCACCTCCTCTTGTTGCGCGACTCGGAACGGAAACAGAACCGCAGCTGTCACTCGTACCGGAACGAGATGTAAAATTGGAGGTTAATCTTTCTCTTGGTCTTTCTCGTCGGTGAGAACAAACATGTAGGCTCGGGCCTCGTGTCATTGATGGTATTTCGGTGTACCAATTACTAAATACAGGCGTCAGGCCTGGTTGGAGTGTTAATCATCTACATCGTCGGGAAATAAGTAGATTCGCGTCAGCGGCCAAGTGATCCCTGTTGATTGGACATCGTCGCATCGGTAGCGGCGACTCCACGGTCACGGCAGGCAGCACGCCGGCGACAGCGTCGGCAGCAACGATAGGTTTCGATTCACTCCATATCCTATCCCAAACTGTGCCCTTTTCCCGTATTCCCGTCTCGAATCGAGCTTTCGATTTCCTGCCTACGGAGACAAGGTCAGTAACCAATTTCATCACTTCTTTTCTCTCACGTGGCAAAGGCACAACCCCTCAGGATTCCACGCCGTTCGGTGAGGCGTGGAATTAATCACTTTGGTAGCAGAGCGTGGTTTCCTAGTGGGAAATCATTGATTCATGGTAGGGTTGCCTTTGTCACATTGTAGTTGGGAGAAAAGAATATCCCAGATTGGCTCAAGTCAGCAATGAGTCTGTGGTCGGTATACCACGATTAAAGTTCATTTTCGGTAAGTGAAAGTATAAGTGCCAATTTAGTTAACAGTTGTTATAAAATTGTAGTCGGAACTACTGTCGTTGAGCATAAAAGATTGAACAGTCATTCTGCGAAGTAACTAGATTGTATTACTTGCGATAGAACGTCGGGTTCTATAGTCCTACAGTGTTATTTCGGTTTGCACAGCAGGGTCGGGCTATTTAAGGGGTATTAAGCTGATTTTGCTGACCTCAAAGGAAGTGTGGTTCCTATCGGAGGGGCCACTACTAGAAAAATAGTTTTTTTTTATAATAACCTTTTTTGTGTTATTTGGATTGTACCACATGGTGGCATTCTCTAATTGATTTAGAGTGTATATTATAAGGTGTATGTCCACAGGGCGACCATATTAAATATTGTTTATGATTTAATTGTTTAGTGGTTGCCTTGGGTTTTACAACTTAGTTTTAATTTCTGTGCCCAGCGCTGACGGGAAAGTGCTGGTATCTGGCTGTGCTTAGTTCGGCAGTGAAGCATAGGACCAGGAACAATTAAATCGGTAACCATGGCACCTTCGCCCTTGACGGTACTGCGATATGGTGTCCGTGAGGAGATGAGATGGCTCGCCCATACTCACAAGTATGTGGAGCGACCCGACATGGACGATGTCCTGCTCAAGCGTGTGGAGGACGCAATGACACGCGTCGGGAAGGTGTGTCGGCTGGCTGCCGAGGCTGAAGCCCTCGGGCTTACGGATGAGGCCTCGGTGGCTGCAGTGAGGCAGCTCTGCGCGGATGCTGACCAAGCGATGGAGTACTTGGGCGACATCGAGCGTCGCGCCGAAAAAATTAAGCGGTCGCGTCGGAATGACCGCGGGGAGGGTAGCGGAGACCCCCCCCCTAAGGGTGTGGTTGGACGGCTTCCACACCTGGAGATTACGGCCTTTGGTGGGGCAATTGATCAGTGGCCGGCATTCATCAATTTGTTCGATAGCCTGGTCCACGGTCGGGACGACCTGGACAGCGCCTACAAGTTGGCCCAGCTATTGATGGCACTGCGGGGTGAACCGAAGGAGTTGGTCGGTCACCTAACGGTTACGGCGGGCAATTATGAGATTGCCCGGGTCATATTGTTTGACCGCTACCAACACAAAAGGCGGTTGGTTGATGCGCAGCTGGGGAAGCTGTTCAGCATCCCAAGAGTAACCCGGGATGTTGACATCCGGGTACAGGTGCTCAACCCTGTGCTGGTGGCCACTAAGGCCCTTCAGAACCTTGGTCTGCCGGTAGACCAATGGTCATATATTGTGTTATATATGGTTTTGTCACGGTTGCCTGCAGCTGTTCAAGGTCGGTTTGAACAGCTGCATGGGGGCAGTAGCTCGGAACTGCCCACGCTCGTCCAATTAACGGAGTTTTTGGAGGGTGAATGCAGGCGATGCGACACCATGGATTCGGAGGCCAGTGTGCAGCGCCAACCCGCGCGGATGCGGGAGGAGCCGCGCCCCCCACCCCCACGGGGGGGTGGTCGGTCAAAACAATTTGGCGTTTTGAGTGCCGCGCCGTCGGGTGACGGCTGTGTGCACTGCGACAGTGCCGGTCATGAGGTGACCAGTTGCGCCAACTTTAAGGCGCTCGGTGTGGCTGCCCGCAGGAAGGTGGTCTTCCGCCACCGATTGTGTTTCGGTTGTTTGGGGCCGCACCCGCAGAGCGAGTGCTCACGGGCGTCCCCCTGTGAGGGCTGCGGTGGCAGGCACCACGTCGTGTTGTGCCTGAACCGGTCAGGTCCATCGGACGGTCACCAGGGCCGGACTCAGGTCGGTCGGTCACAGGGCCCAACCAGGGCCGGACCCAGTCCCCCTCCGGGCAACGGGAGTCACCAACGGGGTGACTGGGGTACCCGCGGACGGGACTCCCCCCGAGGGGAAGGGGGCAGCTCGGGGGGTAACAGGCGGGACAGCCGGGGTTCGGTCGCCGCTGTCCAGGGTCAGCGAGGACTTCGGGCCGCTGGCTCACCGCGTGTTACGGGCGGGTGTCAGATGGCACCTATGAGTGGCGCGAAGGCTGGGAGCCCACCACCTTCTGCGCCACCCTGCCCGTCGCTCTGGGAGGCGAACAGGGAGGCGAACAGTCGGATGTCGCCCCCATTCCTAGAGCGCCCCAGGTTGGATCCGCTCTCCCCCCTCCATCCACGGTGGCCACCGGGCACACCGTTCACAGTCCGGTATGGTCGGGTACCGGGAGAGCGAGGGGCCTATTATGCGGGTTGGGACCCCCTAATGTACATGCGGTCTGATATCCCAAGCAGCACGGAAGTGTCGTCAACGTCCATAAACCAGCCTATTTAGAACTTAGAGTTCTATATGAAACGTATAAGAGTGTCAGAAAAAGCTTTTAGTCGTATAAAAGTGTTTTGTCGGCTATTATACAGCTCAAGCTGTATAAAAAGATTATAAAGGAATTTTCGTGGGTTTAAGGTGCAATAACTGAATATTCGAACTCTACTATAAAACTTTAAGTGTTGTGTGACACCTTAAAGCTACTTTTATCATTAAAGCTGTACATGGGCTGTATTTTGCATGTAATCACTTACTTATTACAGCTCATAGTGTTATAATAGTATCGATAGACACTTGTTACTAAACAAAGGTTTAAGACAACTCCGTTCTAGAACTATTTCTTATGGAGTTATTCTACACTCTTGTAATTACAGTAGCTTTATTAACTTCTATTAGGGAGAGTATTATAAAACTAAAACAATAAATTACAGCTATAATACAGCTTTAGGCTGTATTACTGACAGGTGATCAATTTGCTTGGAATCGTGTGAATATAGACAGTCGGGTTAAAAGTTAATTATGTGGAAGAAAAGGAAAATAATTGGTGCAGTGAAGAGAAGGATTGCAAGGGCAATCGCAAATAACAATGATGAAACATCGTTTATTGAGGAAGTAAACGATGTACGGACAAACCAAAGTCAAGCGTTGCCATCGACATCCAGTGAAGGTTCCGTATGAAAAATTGTAGACAAAGATGAACAGAATAGTGATGTCGAATGTTCCGGACCTAATAACGACGTTTCTTCGTGCAGCAGCGCAAGTAGCTCAAGTGATGATGAAGATGAGTTTTCAAAAAATATATTGTTTCGTCAGCGAATAAAAGAATGGGCTATAGAAAAAAATATATCTCAAGTAGCACTTAATGATTTAAGTACAATTATAAATAGCAGATTTCCAGAGATATTACCACGCGACGCTAGAACAATTTTACGTACCGTAAAAGAGATACGTATCGAAACTATAGAGCAGGGTGAATACTGGCATAATAGCCTCACTGATTCTCTAAAGAAATCATTAGAGAAATGGATTGATGTTCCAACCAAAGTGACTTTAAATTTCAATTTTGACGGTCTGCCCATATTCAAGGTATAGGTATTTCTGCCCTTGTTTCTTCGGCCTCAGTGTCACTGTTTTACACCATGACATCTAATTCTGTGAGTGCTTCTTCGTATGATCCTATTGACGGTCTTTTCACGGTGCATTTTGAATAAGACCAATTACTTGCGGGTCTCGAGTTTCTATCCTTCACTAGTTTGGCATCTATTCGTTTTCTTGGCCATCTCAATACATTTTTTGATTCCCACGCGCTTGGTATAATGCAAAGTTGTTTCTGTCCTTTCTGTATCGTCTCTATTATTTTAAATGGCATTGTTATCTGAAAAAAATATTAAAACTCATTATGATACACTCTAACGCAATATTTTTTTGTTCACATAAACCCATATAAAATAAAACTGAAGTTTTTGCTAACCACTTCCAAGTAACGTAAGAAAGACTACCTACGATGACACACCGAAGGAGAAAAATAAAGGAAATGCCTTCTTTGCCTTCGTATAATAAATTGCTTGGCAAGTTAAAATATTGATTAACGGCTAAAGGTTTTTAATTTCTTCTAAGCATCTCTAAAGATAATTACAAGGCTATGCATGATGAACCAATAAACAGCCTAACGAGTAAAAATATTCTATTAAAAAGCTGATTAAAAGCCAAAGGCTGTATAAAAGACTCTACTTATAACGTAGTACAGCTAGTTAGACTATAATGGTGTTCAAATATCGTTAAGGCTGTTTAACAAATTGTCGCCATTTTCGAATGTATGAAAATATATTTAAAAAGATAATATAATAAATACTTGACAATATTAGGTAATAACTCAAGTCGTTTCATAATTACCAACTCAAATAATTATGATTTTGCCCTCATATCTATTACTTAAAATATATTGTATTATTTTAACCTCAAAATCAAATACTACTTCCCGCTAATTAATATTTAGTTTTACTGTTTCTTAATTATTATGCTAGGGCGTGAAAATTATGCCATAAATCTCACATAGGTATACAATAAATATAAATCTGCAAGTCAATACTGACGCAGAATGATGTATAGTTCACCATATAAACTAATCTATAATAATATTTACTTGGTACTATTTACAAATGGTTTTCATATTACATATAAACTATAACATCAATCTTTATCTTACTTACCTTATGATCAGCAGCTCGTAGTTCCTGGCGCAACCTCGTTGTAAAACTAAAACTGAGTGTTGGTTTATTTTTACACCCAATATAGGCTCTTATAAATATAATGGTTTATTTTTATACCAAATAACAGCTTATGATTTCTTTTTACACCAAATGACAGCTCTAATACAGCTATGGTTTCTTTTTACACCGAAAAACAGCTGAAATACAGCTAATGGTTTCCTTTTATACCGAATAACAGCTCTAATACAGCTCTAATACAGCTTTTGCACTATTTTACAGCACATGTAACGCCTAAGGCTGTATAATTTGTGGCCCTTTTGCCCTTATAAGGGCTGTATATAAGCATTCTTACCCTTTATACAGCCTAAATATAAGCTTCAATACAGCTCTTAGTTTAAAAAAGATCTAATATACAGCTTCTTTACAGCTTAAATGCTGCTTGGGATGCCACCGGTGGCATATCAGCAGCCGAGTTACCAGGCCGACGGAGGTCTGAGCGGGTTCGGATCCCGCGGGGGTTCCCGCTAGGGACACGCCGCCCACTTACAGGGTGCCGCCACTCCTCAGACGGTCATGCTCCCCACCGCCTCGGTGATAGCGTGGAGTTCGGACGGTAAATCTTGTGTAGCACGAGCACTATTGGTCTCGGGGGCCCAGGGGTGCTTAGTCTCGTGCAACCTTGTAAGACGGTTGGGCATTACGGTAAGGGAGTATCCACATTCCATTCGGGTAATTGGGAATACGGAAGTCGGTTCCGTTAAGGGAGTATGTCGGATTACTCTCTCGTCACGGGTGGATTCATCGGTGAATCTGACGGTCACGGCATTAGTCATGCCTAATGTGATGGGCTCACACCCTCACGTACGGTTGTCGCCCTCGGTGCGACAGTTGGTCGCTGGGTTGTCACTGGCTGACCCGGAGTTCGATATTCCGGGCCCAGTAGACATTTTATTGGGTGTCGATGCCTTGGGATACCTGTTAGTGCCAGGTGTCCACGTGTTGCAGGCGACTGGTCTGGTTTTGGTCAACACCAGACTGGGCCATGCGGTAATGGGTCCGGTCATGCCGGCTGCCCCACGCCTAGCGACTCGTAGTCCCTTATTCGGTTCTGTACACTCGGAGGTGATACAGAAGTTTTGGGAGGTGGAGGAACCACCTACGGTACGCCGGTTGGACCCGGTTGAAGAAGAGTGTGAACAGTTTTATCGGAACAATAGTGGTCGCCTTCGGTCAGGTCGATTTCTCACACGTCTTCCATTTCGGAGTGATCGCCCACCGCTGGGCAGTTCACACCATGCAGCCGAGACGCGGCTTCTGTCGATGGAACGACGCATGAAGCGTGACGGGATTTTCTGGCAGAAGTACGTCGACTTCATGCGGGAATACGAGTCGCTCGGCCACATGTCGGTTTCGGGTATCGACTGGAAGCGTGAAGACCACTGCTTCCTGCCTCATCACGCGGCCTTGAGGACCCCGGAGGGCAAAATACGGGTAGTGTTCGATGGATCGGCATCAACATCTAACGGCATGAACCTGAACCAGTGTTTGCATTCAGGGCCGAAGTTGAATCATGACATCGCGGATGTTATCACACGGTTCCGTCGACACAATGTTGTGTTTGTAGCTGACATCCGGATGATGTTTAGACAGACGGTCATTCACCCTGACGATAGAAGGTATCAGCTAATACTGTGGCGAGAGGGCCCAGATCAGCCCATCAGGGTGTACGAGTTGAACACCAACACGTACGGGCTACGGTCTAGTCCTTATTTGGCGATTCGCACTCTGCGGGAGTTAGCGGATCGAGAACGGTTAAATTTCCCAAGAGGAGCAGCGATCCTGGAGCAGGACCTCTACGTGGACGATATCTGTACCGGTGCAGATTCCGTGGAGGAGGCGCTCGCTCGACGGGACGAGCTAGTTGAGCTCTTACGGGGTGGAGGTTACGAGCTCCGGAAATGGATGTCGAACTCTCCAGAGTTACTGACTGGTCTTCCGGATGACTACCAGCAGGACCCCCACATTTTTGAAAATTTGGAAAATCCAAATATGTTGTCGGTATTAGGCGTCCAGTACCAGCCGGTGTCAGACATGTTCTCGTATCGGGTCGAGTTGGACTCCCCGAAGGTCTGGACGAAACGGAACGTCCTTTCAACGGTGGCTAGGACATTTGATCCAAACGGGTGGATCAACCCGGTAACATTTCAGCTCAAGTGTTTTATGCAGCAATTGTGGTCTGCTGAGCTGAAATGGGACGACCCGATCGGCGGGTCATTGAGCTCGGAGTGGGACTCGTTCTTTTCGACCCTCCCTGGCATTAATCGGATTTCACTGCCACGGAGGTTGGTCCCCACCAAACGATACACCGCCACCCTGCATGGGTTTTGCGATGCCTCGGAGAAGGGCTACGGAGCTGCGGTGTATCTGCGTACGGTCGACTCCTCGGGGGAGGTTGATGTGCGGTTGGTCATGGCCAAGAGCAAGGTTGCGCCGTTGCACACTCGCCTGACCATTCCCAAGTTAGAGCTTTCGGGAGCGGCTCTCCTGACTCGTCTGCTCAACCACACGATGACGGTTCTTCGTGGGTCAATAGCGTTGGAAGATACGGTCTACGCTTGGACGGACAGCCAGATCGTGTTATACTGGCTGAAGGCTTCAGTTCACAAGCTGGTGATTTTTGTGGCGAATCGGGTTTCGCAGATTTTGACTTCGGAGGTTCCCTTAATCTGGAGACATGTTCCAGGGGAAATGAACCCAGCAGACTGTGCGTCTCGTGGGTGTCATGCTCCGGAGTTGGTTGGACATCCCTTGTGGTGGGGTCCAAAATGGTTGACTCAAGCAGAATCGGATTGGCCAATGAGTCCACGCGTTACCACGGAGAACGGCGCCTTGACAGTCGGTGTCTGTACGACGCAGCCAGAGCCGGAAGAGGAGTTCAGCCTGCTGGAACGGTACAGCTCGCTCGACAAGCTGGTCAATGTGACCGCCTGGATTTGCCGATTTGCGCGGAATTGTCGGAATTCTGAGGCGCAACGAGTGCGGACACCGGTCCTGACACCACGGGAACGGAACCATGCATTGTTCGCATTGGTACGGAACGTGCAGACGGTGCACTTTAAGTCCGAATTGGACATTCTGAGACGCGAACGCGTCCAACTGAAGGGAGCTGTGGCTCGGCTCAACCCGTTTATTGACCCTCAAGGATTGCTGAGTGTAGGAGGTCGGCTGCGGAATGCCAACCTGCCTTATGCGGCTCGCCACCCGTTGTTACTCCCTAGGAAAGGGAAGTTGGTCGAACTGTTGATTCAGGATCGACACATTCGGAATGGGCATGTCGGATGCCACGCCTTGATGGCGTTTCTCCAGCGCGAGTTCTGGATTCTATCGGGAAGACGCTTAGTGCGTAGCGTCGTATTTCGGTGCCTGCCTTGTTATCGGGCCAAGGCGGCTACGATGCAGCCCCAGATAGGCGATTTGCCCTCGGATAGGGTTAACGAAATCCGGCCCTTTGCGGGTGTCGGAACGGATTTCGCGGGACCATTCATGGTCAAGTCTTCACAGCTACGGAACGCCAGATTAGTGAAGGCATACCTGTGCGTCTTCGTGTGCTTGGCCACGAAGGCAGTCCACTTGTAGGTGGTCAGTGACCTCACTACGGAGGCATTTATCGCATGTCTGGATCGGTTCGTCTCACGAAGGGGCCTCCCGACATTAATCCGTTCGGACAACGGCACAAATTTTGTCGGAGCCAGGCGATATCTGCAGGAGGTCACTCAATTCCTGAACGGTAACCAGGACGCCATCGGTACGGCTTGCTCCCGACGAGGGATTGAATGGGTTTTCAGTCCGCCGGGACGTCCTCATTGGGGAGGAATTTTTGAGGCTGCGGTTAAATCGGCTAAGTCGCACCTGACGAGGATCATCGGTGAGACCTCTCTACGCTTTGAAGAGCTTGCGACGCTGTTCTGTAAAATTGAAATGACACTGAACTCGCGTCCGTTGTGCCCGCTCAGTTCGGATCCAAATGATTTGGAAGCGTTGACGCCGGGTCACTTCCTGATAGGTCAGCCCCTTAACGCCCTGCCAGAATACCCATTCGGTGATGTTAAGTTAAGTCGGTTAACAAGTTGGAGATGTTGCAGCAGATGGCTCAAGATTTTTGGAAACGGTGGTCCCTTGAGTACTTGCACATCTTGCAGCAGCGCCTTAAGTGGACTGACCGGACGAGCCCCCCTCAAGTCGGTGATTTGGTGCTGATTAAGGATGCGAACCTGCCATCATTGAGATGGAGACGAGGACGGATCGTCAATTTGTACACGGGTCGGGATGGCACGCCTCGATCAGCAGAAGTCAGGGTGGGGGACTCGGTCCTCAAGAGAGCGGTCGCAACACTTTCTCGCCTTCGTATTGATTAGGGACAGGTTCGGGCCTGTCCGGGCGGGTGACTTTTTAATATTTGTGCTTCGGAACGCACCTCCTCTTGTTGCGCGACTCGGAACGGAAACAGAACCGCAGCTGTCACTCGTACCGGAACGAGATGTAAAATTGGAGGTTAATCTTTCTCTTGGTCTTTCTCGTCGGTGAGAATAAACATGTAGGCTCGGGCCTCGTGTCATTGATGGTATTTCGGTGTACCAATTACTAAATACAGGCGTCGGGCCTGGTTGGAGTGTTAATCATCTACATCGTCGGGAAATAAGTAGATTCGCATCAGCGGCCAAGTGATCCCTGTTGATTGGACATCGTCGCATCGGTAGCGGCGACTCCACGGTCACGGCAGGCAGCACGCCGGCGACAGCGTCGGCAGCAACGATAGGTTTCGATTCACTCCATATCCTATCCCAAACTGTGCCCTTTTCCCGTATTCCCGTCTCGAATCGAGCTTTCGATTTCCTGCCTACGGAGACAAGGTCAGTAACCAATTTCATCACTTCTTTTCTCTCACGTGACAAAGGCACAACCCCTCAGGATTCCACGCCGTTCGGTGAGGCGTGGAATTAATCAGATTTGTTTGGGATAACATGAACGAGGAAATAAACGAATGGTGTAAAACATGCCTATCATGCCAGAAATGCAAGGTTACTAGGCACACTATTTCACCTATCGGCACATTCATGCCCGCTCAGCGTTTTGAGCACGTGCATATAGATATCGTCGGCCCCCTACCTACAAGCCAAGGTAACAGATTTCTGCTGACTGTGATTGACCGTTGCTCTTCTTGGCCTGAGGCATTTCCCTTGAAGGAGATTACTGCGGAAAAAGTCGCTTCATGTTTATTCCAAGGGTGGATCTGCAGATTTGGCCCCCCCCTCCGGCTTTCCTCGGACCGTGGAAAACAGTTCGAATCTGAGCTTATTAAATCATTGGCGAGGTTAATGGGAACGGAAAAATTACGAACAACAGCCTACCACCCGCAATCCAATGGAATGGTGGAGAGATGGCATCGTTCGCTGAAGGCGTCTCTCATGGCAAGGAACAGTAAGGAAAATTGGGTAAAAGAATTACCAATCGTCCTTCTTGGCCTAAGAAGTTGTTTACGAGACGACACGGGTTTGAGCGCCGCGGAAATGGTTTATGGAGAAACAATAAGGCTTCCCGGGGCTTGATCGCAAGCCAGAATCACCAAAGAATTCCCATTCTTTGGTGATTCTGGCTTGCGATCAACGTATCACGACTACGTGCAAGATTTGAAACAACGAATATCAAAAAACTGCTCCGTTCCGAGGAGAGAGAATCACCAAAACAAGCATTTCGTCCACCCCGAGTTAAGCTCCTGCTCTCACGTTTTCATCAAGAGAGAAGGTGTCGCCAAAGGTCTGATTCCTCCTTATGAAGGGCCTTACGAAGTTCTACGACGAACGGCGAAATATTTCGTCATCAACAAGAACAACACCGTCGACACATTTTCAAATGATAGATTAAAGCCAGCTTTCCTACCAGCAGATCAGCCGAGTTCCATCACGTTCCCGCAACCAACGAGCAAAGCGGAAGACTCAGTTGTCGAGTCAGCAGGACCAACAACGTCCAAGTTTGATCGAAAGTACAAACAAACGTTGATATTCCAACTTTGATGACGGCACTCGTTTGGTATAAATAGCGAATTGGTAAATCATAGAGTATCATTCGCTATTCAGTAAACCAGCAGGAAACGCAACGAAACCACCATGGGCGGATATAACTCCAAGGAACAACTAACCATGACCCAAAACAACGGGATACAAGACGCCACCAAATTGACGGAAAATATCGCCGAGCGGATTCGCCAGGAGGTGATAAAAGAGTTCAACGGTCATCGGGAGATGATTCTTGCGACGCTCGGGATCCTCACCATACTAGCGACCATCGTGTTCTTCATGGTGGCCAACCGTTTTTTTAACGGAAGAGTTGGCGTCGCACTCCGGAAGAGGGGGATTACCTCAGCCTAGCTAGTCGCAATGTATAGTATTATTTAATTTAAATGTTTTCGTGCTTTGTTTTTTTTACTTTTCCATTTATCGTAATTTACTTACTATTGCCTTTTTGTAAGGCTTTGTGTAAGGTAAGGATACTCCCCGTATCTGTGCCAGCCATCCCTTATCATCACGGACTAAAGTATCGTCGAGATAAGTTATTGGCTGACACATAAAATCGACATCACGTACCGGTTTTGGTACATGATGATTATCGAGGACGATTTATATATAAGAAGAGTTATTTGTTAAATAAAACTAGACTGTAACTGAGCATATTCCAAGCCTTTTATTCCGTCTCCCGTAGGTTGCCACAACGTTGGCAAATCCGGCATGGCCCGAACGGAACAGTACCACTATTTGTCTCGGTGTCTAATAAATAATAAATTTAGCCCATTAATGTCCCCACCAAGGGAAACAAGCCTTTACTCGGATGCGAGTAAGATTAATCCATACTCCAGGCTCTGTGGGGGTTGATGGAGGGATTTTACGACCACTACCAGGTAGCGATAGTAGCCGGGACCTACAGCTTAACGTGTCATCCGAAACACTGAACGTCCGATAATGTGCTTAAGATGAATTAATTATCTCATCGGTACATGGCCATGATTCGAACTTGCATCTCCTGCGTTCTCACACAGGAGATGCAGCAATCGTGAAACCCATTAGAACAAGGAACTCTCGGCGTTTAACGTGTTAATAATATAACCTGGAGCCGAAGCGAGGGAATTAAGACTGGGTCCTGAGTGCAATAAGGGATGCAAGCATGCCTAAGACAAAACAGCTTTATCCCCGAGGAGTAAACTCTACTTTTTGCACCTCCAGCGAGAAAATATAAAAAGCAAGGCTACTAAAATAATTTTATTAATGAAAATAAATGTCAAAAACAATGCTTGATATATTATTCCAGATGCAGCGTCTTGCAACAATCGCGGGCTTTGTTTTATTTACAAATTGTACCATTCGGATCGTTGTGGCCAGCTTGATTTTCGCATAAGTTCGGCGCTGAGCTCCGCCTTCGCCCGCGCTCCCGGGGAGCTGGGCTGTGAGCTTCGTATGTATTTCACGAAATTAGATTTTAAGACCATAGCAATAAGAACTATGAGAAGTGAAAATCACTTTAAAATCTGGAGTGATCTAGGTTGTGATATAATGAAATTCAGTACAACTTTATATGACCGCTAAAGTCTAGAGTTACAATGAATTGCTTTAGGTAAGGTTTCCATGATATATAATTTTTCATTTTTGAGCAGGTGGTGCGAAAAAGTGATTTAAAAAGACCGAATTCTGAACAGGTTAAGTTGAAATTGGATACCATTTTGTAATTATGTAACCCAAACAGGAGCGTGTTACGTAAGCAAATACATTTTGACCGTCGGAGGCAATTTTGGTGGCATATCAGAAAATTAATAAAAAAACAGCCAAGTGGGAGTAGGACTCGTGCAAGAAGGGTTTCGTACCACCGTATAATGGTAGGGATGGTGTGGAGTGAATAGTTTGGATTTTACATAGCAAAATGTTATTTACAAAGTTATTGGTGCGGCTACTTTCACACTCCATGTGAGTTACCAAGTGCATTCATAAGATTGTATATGGTATTGAAAGAATTATTGTATGGGAGCCCCCCATAATATATATTTATTTTATTCTGTATTTTAGTAATTGTTGATATAGCGGCAACATAAATATATCATCTGTGAAAATTTCAACTGTCTAACTATCACGGTTCATGAGATACAGCCTGATGACAGACGGACAGACAGACAGACAGACAGACGGACAGACAGACAGGCAGACAGACAGACAGACAGTGGAATCTTAGCAATAGGGTCCCGTTTCTAGCCTCCTTTAAAAACGAATGTTTTTCAAACTGTATCGTGTGACATAGGAAATGAAAAGGTTTGTCGCGAGGTTTTTTAAATTTTTCTCCTTTCTGGGAGGAGATTCAAGTAAAAAAGAATATAAAGTTTTTGTTAGTTTTTAAGTAAAACCTGTGTCATGGAAAAAACACCCTGATAATGAGATAATAAAAACACAGTTATTATGATTATCGTAACCTTTTTCATTATCGTATGGAACCTCTTATCTGGCACTTAAGTGGCCACTTCAGTTAGATAAATCAAACTAAAACGAAATGTCAATGTCATGTTTTTTGTGGTGTCTGGTTCAAGAGAGAGGCATACATGGATTAGAGAGAGCGGTAACAGGCGCTTAGGCGTCAAGAAACTTTTTATACATACTAATATTTTTACCCACCAATCTGAAGAGAATCAATGTCATTGATAACAAACAAAGGACAGAGAGCGTTCAACACCTTGTCAGTTACACACCTTTTCAGTTAAAGAAATGGACAGGGTGATTATGTTTGGGCAAAATTTTAAATTGTTTGTTTTGTTCAGAAAATTAAAACAAAAGTCTTACATAAAAAACTTTCTTAATTTCCATTTAAGTTAATTGTTTTAATGTAATATTAAATCCCTAAAAGTATTAGTGGCTAATTTTTTATCAAAAATATGCAAAAAAATATCATTCCCCCCTAATCTCCGAAACGAACAGCCAAGTGCCAGTCGGACTTACGCACGAAGGGTTCCGTACCATCGTTCAATGGTAGGGATGGTGAGGAGTGAATAGTTTGGATTTTACCATTGACGAATAAGACTAGAGCACAAACAACCATAGTACTTTGAAGCGTAATTAGATTGTTAGTTTAAATGTATGTTGCTATATAGAAATACTAGTTCAAAATTTCTTTCTAGTAAATGTAGTATCTTGGTGGGTCGCTTATTTTAGGAAAGATGGCGGTAATATTTCCTGAGAAGAAACAAAAGGCTTACGCTTACGCCATCTCTGATTTTTCATCGATATTACAACGGATTATACTACGCCGTCACCCAGCATCTATTGCATGGTACAGCGACATCTAGAAATAATCCAGGATTCTAGCAGGTTTTTGTATGACGTTGCCAGTCCTCTGTCTTGTTCGTCCATGATTGCACATAGCAAAATGTTAATTACAAAGTTATTGGTGCGGCTACTTTCAAAATCTATGTAAGTAACCAGGTGCATTCATAAGTTTGTATGTGGTATTGACAGAATTGTTGTATGGGAGATTTACTTAATTCTGTTTTTAGTATGTGTTGTTATACATATTTTGTTGTTATATAACAGATATAGATCATCTGTGAAAATTTCAACTGTCTAACTCCAACGGTTCATGAGATATAGCCTGGTGACAGACGGACAAGACAGACAGACACACAGACAGCGGAGTCTTAGTTATATGGTCCCGTTTTTACCCTTTGGGTACGTAACCCTAAAAACGTAATATACGTCGTTATTTAAATATTGCAGAAAAAATAACCAGAAATTTATGTTTGGATAGCTAGGGGACAAATCATAAATAAATAAACCGGTCAAGTGCGAGTCTAAATCGCGCACGAAGGGTTCCGTACCACCGTTCAATGGAAGCGAAGGTGTGGAGTGAATAGTTTGGATTTTACACAGCAAAATATTGTTTACAAAGTTATTGGTGCGGTTACTTTCACACTCCATGTACGTAACCAGGTGCATCCATAAGTTTGTATGTAATATTGAAAGAATTGTTGTATGGGAGCCCCCTTAAATATTTCTTTTATCCTGTTTTTTAGTATTTGTTGTTATAGCGGCAACATAAATACATCATCTGTGAAAATTTCAATTGTCTAACTATCACGGTTCGTGAGATACAGCCTGGTGACAGACGGACGGACGGACGGACGGACGGACAGCGGAGTCTTAGTAATAGGGTCCCGTTTGGAACCCTTCGGGTACGGAACCCTAAAAACAAAGTTTTACAAACCTTATCATGCGATAAGTCTAATGAAAGGGTTTGTTGCGATTTTTTTAATTGGTTCGTAATTATTTAAACAAAAAAGTTTAAAAACGAAACTCAAACTCAAACCTATACAAAATTACAATTTTCCCTAAGATCACTGTTGGGTGGCAGGGTGCACAATATGGCACCTGGGTCTAAAAAAACCGAAGCATCAGGTTTCGATGACATAAAACAAAGATTATTAAGATATACAGTTGTAAAACCGCTCTTTATAAAAGGAGATGCTGAGGAAGCCGGAAATTACCGATCAGTCACATTCATACCAATATTTTCAAAAACATCTATGAAAGCTATGCAATAGACTAAATTATTACTTTTTGAAGCAAAACATATTTACAAAAGAACAATATGGTTTTCAAAAAGATCCACACTTCAGCAGCATTTAAGAGAGAGCTCCCGTGTCTACCTTCGGATCCATCCTCAGACCCTGAATATTATCTGGGACCAAAGTTCTTGACTTAAATCTATGTTTTTGAGTCGTCAATATTTGTTAGGAAATACCAACACATGTTTCCTATTTATGAAGGCCCAGAAAACCTCAAACCCCGTCCAAGAATAGCTGCAACAGTATCTAACCTACAGTTTGTAACATCAAGCCATTATAAAATGTGCGTTTAAATATATAATCACTTACTACAACTTACTATAAAAATATAAAAACCTTTAAAAAGCTTAAGGACACTTTAAAGAAAATTCTTAATATGCAATGCTTTTTCTAATTTGTAGTTGTTTTATGCCTTAACTGAATTATTTATAAATAAAATCTAAAAATTATAATTTCTCTTATTTATATTTTATTTACTCAAATTTTATTTAGTTTCATAAATATCTAGATAGTTATTTAGATGGATTACATGTTAAAATAGCAACTGATTATATACCCTTATTCTAAAATAATAATCTTTCAATGCAAGGGCAGGGCGCATGTTTATGGACTAACCCTACAAGTAAACATTGAATAAATGATTATGATTATCATTATGACTAGTCAAGACGAATCAAACCAGCCGAAACTTGATGGGGTTACGTCATTTTGTTACAGAGTTTCTATTGCCACCTTCCGGCTGCATCATCGGATTGGCTGCATGTCATCAAAATACTGTATTGAAATCCGATATACGCATGCATGAAAAATTTCAGCTCAATCGGAAATCGGGAAGTGGGTAAAATTTTACCCGAAAGATTTCATCCAAACACTATGAAGGTCTCGTCAAGTTGCGACACGTTTTTTGTTTGAGAAAGCGTCTCTATACGCTATTAATAGTTACTTAATTCCCACACATTACTTACCCCTTATGTCGAATAGGGCCATCCCAACGGACAGGTACTTAAAAAAAATCTACCATTGCGGCCGTTTCTATTTTCATCTCCAAACTTCTACCAAACTTTCGGTTAATCTTTCACGCTATGGTAGAAAAAATAATTTTGGGAGTGGCAACCCCATATCTGTCAGTTGCCAAAAAAATGTCGGCAAATCGGCGCACCGCAAGACCATTCCAGGTAATTTACTTGAAAAAATATATTTTTGTTTATGTTGCCTAATTTTTCTGTCTGTTTTATGAGAATTACATTACTAACATTCAAATAATATAAATTTCATTGAATTTGCTTGTGTCATTCGCCGTAAATAACTTTATTTTCTGTTGTCCGGCACACCGGACCTTGTCGAATCACCTGTAATTATCGTGTTATTTACCTTGTCCGTCACACTGGACCTTGTCGAAACACATGTAATTATTGTGTTATTAGCCTTGTCCGTCACACCGGACTCTGTCGAAACATATATGTCGTGTTATTTTTGTTGTACGTGGTGACGGACATTGTCGAATAGTTATACATATGTACAACACTTACCTGCACCTACTTACTGCAACTATTTACATGCACCTACTTACCTGCACTTACTTGCATGCACCTACTTACCTGCAACTATTTACCTGCACCGCACCTACTTAAGGCCTGTTTACATTGGTCTAGGACAGTGGACAGTGGGTAGTTACTATCCTAAATATTCGCCACTGTCCACTGTCCTTAAAAACTTGCACCTACTTACTGCATCTATTTACATGCACCTACTTACCTGCACTTACTTGCATGCACCTACTTACCTGCAACTACTTACCTGCACTGCACCTACTTAAGGCCTGTTACATTGGTCTAGGACAGTGGACAGTGGGTAGTTACAGATAGTGGTTTGCTTAGATTTTTCTTTTTCTTTGCTTCAGTCTTACCTGCATAAACGCACAAATAGGATATTGGCACTCGTTCCAAAAGAACGTGCACCATCGGAATCAGGCAATAGTTCCGACGCTGAAGATAAGCTTGAATCACCCTATCTTCTGCCTTCTAACTCCAGTTCACCTGCACCGTCCATTGCATCTTCGCTTGAGCGCTTAGATCTCTTAGATAGCCCCGATGAAGATCATGCTGAAATAAATGTGCAACCCGACGACGACCTTTATCCGACACCTTTGACTCCGATTTTACAAAACGTATTCCCAGATCTGTCGCAGGAACCCAATTACTCAAACTTACCGTCTATATCGTCGTTGCCCTCATTGCCCACGCCTGTAAACAGAAAGAGAAGACTCAGGGGACCATCTGTAGCAACAAAAAAGAAACCGAAGAAGATCCAAAAGTTCTCCCTGAAGTATACATGGAAACAAAGTACCTTTTTGTACAGAGCTCAAATAGAAGATACCGTAGCAACTGAAGAGCCTCCCGAAATCCGGACACCTCTAGATTACTTTGCGATGTTTTTCTCCAAATATGTCATAGCAAATGTTGTGCAGGAAACGAACACATATTCTGTGCAAAAAACAGGCCGCTCCATAAATTTGACTGAGGACGAGTTCTGCGATGTACTTGCAATTCAGATTCTGATGGGCATAGTTTCGATATCGTCATATTTAGACTTTTGGAGCATAAAATACAGGTATGACAAAATTGCAAGTATCATGCCTCTCAAGAGGTATGAAACAATTCGCCAAAATTTACATTTTGCGGACAATAACTTCGATACTCAGACCGGTTTTACAAGGTTCGGCCATTAATTGAAGGAATACGACAAAACTGTCATGCTCAGGAAAGCGGAACAGGTGAACACACTTACAGCGTAGACAAAATGATGATACCTTATAAAAAAGGAAAAAGACGCCAGTATATGAAAGATAAGCCAACCAAATAGGGCTTCAAAATGTACGTGCGAGCTGGAACTTCAGGCTTGATCTACGACTTTCTGTCATACGGTGGCGATGATACATTCAGGTATCACAAGTTCTCTGATGAAGAGCAAACGCTAGGATTTGGTGCATCAGTTGTACTTGCACTTTGCCAGACAATCCGGAAGAAACCAGCAACGGTTTGTTTCGACAATTTCTTCACGTCAACTGAACTTGTTTACATGCTGCGTGAAAGTCATGGAATCTTTTCCGCAGGCACTATCAGAAACAACCGACTAAGAGGAGCTGAAGAGAAAATAATTAGTGAAAAGGCACTGAAAAAGAAACAAAGAGGAGCTTATAGTCAAACAGTGTGCAATAAAAACAAGTTGTCAGTAGTGAGGTGGCACGACAACAAAGCTGTTACTTTAATCAGTTCCTATACTGACGTTGAACCGGTTCATAGGATCAAAAGATACTGTAAGGATGCCAAGAAAAAAATTGATGTCGATTATCCTAATATTGTGAAGGAGTACAATAAAAATATGGGGGAGTCGACTTGGCTGACATGCTGATCGCCTTGTACAGAACTCCTTTCAGGAGTAAGCGCTGGTACATGGTTATGTTCGCACAAATGATTGATATCTGTGTAAACAACGCATGGATCCTATATCGTAAAAATAAAGGCTCTAACACCAAATGCATGCGGCACTTTCCGTCAGTGAAGGACGAAGGTCGTTGTATGAACTGCAATAAAAAAACTACGGTTTACAGCATGAAATGCGACACACGCCTTTGTTTTGTGACGGGAAAGACTCACCGAAACTGTTTTTTGAGTTTCCATGTCAAGTAATGCACGAGGAATGCTCGCACGTTCTTTTAATTAAGTTCGTTTTTTATTTGTGTATCTTTGATTAAAATTAAAGCCTCATTTGACTACTAACATTGTTTCATTTATAATATACAGCTTCAAACAGACACTGACATCATTCGCTAAAGTCCGCTAGGGCGGACACATAATTTTATCACTTTTTTCTCTCAGATTCGACAGTGTCCGTTACGGCGGACACCAATTTTTTCAAGAGGGGGGGGACTTAGATTTTATTTTTTATTTTTTGTGGACTCTGAAAGATCAAGGAAACAAGATAATTGTTTAGTATTTATGCGTCGGAAACGCACCGGTTTTTTGTTGCGCGAATCGATCGCGAGTAATCGAGACATCACTAGCGGAATCGGACCGCAGATGTCACTCGTATCGGAAACGAGATGTAAAATTGGAGGTTAACTTCTTGTTCTGGTCTCATCGGTGAGATAACATGGCGGCTCGGGCCCCGTGATGGTATTTCGGTGTACCAATTATCATACAGGCATCGGGCCTGGTCAGAGTGTAAATCTACCTCATAGCGTCGGGCTATTGATTGTAAGTTAGATTTGCGTCAGCGGTCAAGTGATTTATGTGGTGAAGCACAGAGTCGTATTCGGACGGCGACTCCACGTCGGCAGACAGCACGCCGTCGGCAGCGCCAGGCAGCGACGGCAAGGGTTCGATCCCATCCTATCCCAACTGTGCCCCTTTCCCGAATTCCTGTCTCGAATCGAGCCTTCGATTTCCTGTCTACGGAGACAAAGGTAATAAACAAATTTCATCACTTCTTTTCTCTCACGTGGCAAGGGCACACCCTCTCATGACTCCACGCCGTTCGGTTTAGGCGTGGAATTAATCATTTTGGTAGCAGGAGTGCGGTTTCCTAGTGGGAAATCATCGATTCACGGTTGTAGGGCTGCCTTTGTCACATTGTCAGATTGGCTCAAGTCGGCAATGAGTCTGTGGTCGGTATACCACAATGAAAGTTCATTTCGGTTAGTGAAAGTATAAGTGCCAATTTAGTTAACAGTTGTTATAAATTTGTAGTCGGAAACTACTGTTACCAGCGCATAAAGGATTGAACGGTCATTCTGCGAAGCCTAGATTGTATTACTTACGGTGGAACGTCGGGTTCTGTAGTCCTACAGTGTTATTTCGGTTTACACAGCAGGGTCGGGCTATTTAAGGGGTATTAAGCTGATTTGCTGACCTCAAAGGAAGTGTGGTTCATAAGAAGCCACTTATTATTTTGTTTTTTTTTTTATAATAACCTTTGTGTGTTATTTGTATTGTACCACATGGTGGCATTCTCTAATTGATTTAGAGTATGTATTTATAAGGTGTGTGTACACAGGGCAACCATATTAAATATTGTTTAGGATTTAATTGTTTAGCGGTTGCCTTGGGTTTTACAACTTAGTTTTAATTTCTGTGCCCAGCGCTGACGGGAAAGTGCTGGTATCTGGCTGTGCTTAGTTCGGCAGTGAAGCATAGGACCAGGAAAAATTTAATCGGTAACCATGGCACCTTCGCCCTTGACGGTACTGCGATATGGTGTCCGTGAGGAGATGAGATGGCTCGCCCATACTCACAAGTATGTGGAGCGACCCGACATGGACGATGTCCTGCTCAAGCGTGTGGAGGACGCAATGACACGCGTCGGGAAGGTGTGTCGGCTGGCTGCCGAGGCTGAAGCCCTCGGGCTTACGGATGAGGCCTCGGTGGCTACAGTGAGGCAGCTCTGCGCGGATGCTGACCAAGCGATGGAGTGCTTGGGCGACATCGAGCGTCGCGCCGAAAAAATTAAGCGGTCGCGTCGGGATGACCGCGGGGAGGGTAGCGGAGACCCCCCCCCTAAGGGTGTGGTTGGACGGCTTCCACACCTGGAGATTCCGGCCTTCGGTGTGGCAATTGATGAGTGGCCGGCATTCATCAATTTGTTCGATAGCCTGGTCCACGGTCGGGACGACCTGGACAGCGCCTACAAGTTGGCCCAGCTATTGATGGCACTGCGGGGTGAACCGAAGGAGTTGGTCGGTCACCTAACGGTTACGGCGGGCAATTATGAGATTGCCCGGGTCATATTGTTTGACCGCTACCAACACAAACGGCGATTGGTTGATGCGCAGCTGGGGAAGCTGTTTAGCATACCAAGAGTAACCCGGGATGTTGACATCCGGGTACAGGTGCTCAACCCTGTGCTGGTGGCCACTAAGGCCCTTCAGAACCTTGGTCTGCCGGTAGACCAATGGTCATATATTGTGTTATATATGGTTTTGTCACGGTTGCATGCAGTTGTCAAAGTCGGTTTGAACAGCTGCATGGGGGCAGTAGCTTGGAACTGCCCACGCTCGTCCAATTAACGGAGTTTTTGGAGGGTGAATGCAGGCGATGCGACACCATGGATTCGGAGGCCAGTGTGCAGCGCCAACCCGCGCGGATGCGGGAGGGGCCGCGCCCCCCACCCCCACGGGGGGGTGGTCGGTCAAAACAATTTGGCGTTTTGAGTGCCGCGCCGTCGGGTGACGGCTGTGCGCACTGCGACAGTGCCGGTCATGAAGTGACCAGTTGCGCCAACTTTAAGGCGCTCGGTGTGGCTGCCCGCAGGAAGGTGGTCTCCCGCCACCGATTGTGTTTCGGTTGCTTGGGGCCGCACCCGCTGAGCGAGTGCTCACGGGTGTCCCCCTGTGAGGGCTGCGGTGGCAGGCACCACGTCGTGTTGTGCCTGAACCGGTCAGGCCCATCGGACGGTCACCAGGGCCGGACTCAGGTTGGTCGTTCACAGGGCCCAACCAGGGCCGGACCCAGTCCCCCTCCGGGCAACGGGAGTCACCAACGGGGTGACTGGGGTACCCGCGGACGGGACCCCCCCCCGAGGGGAAGGGGGCAGCACGGGGGGTAACAGGCGGGACAGCCAGGGTTCGGTCGCCGCTATCCAGGGCCAGCGAGGACTTCGGGCCGCTGGCTCACCGCGTGTTACGGGCGGGTGTCAGATGGCACCTATGAGTGGCGCGAAGGCTGGGAGCCCACCACATTCTGCGCCACCCTGCCCGTCGCTCTGGGAGGCGAACAGGGAGGCGAACAGGGAGGCGAACAGTCGGATGTCGCCCCCATTCCTAGAGCGCCCCAGGTTGGATCCGCTCTCCCCCCTCCATCCACGGTGGCCACCGGGCACACCGTTCACAGTCCGGTATGGTCGGGTACCGGGACAGCGAGGGGCCTATTATGCGGGTTGGGACCCCCTGCTGCTTTCATGCCACCAACTCGGCTGCTGATATGCCACCGGTGGCATTTTAGCAGCCGAGTTACCAGGCCGACGGAGGTCTGAGCGGGTGCGGATCCCGCGGGGCTTCCCGCTAGGGACACGCCGCCCACTTACAGGGTGCCGCCACTCCTCAGACGGTCATGCTCCCCACCGCCTCGGTGATAGCGTGGAGTTCGGACGGCAAATCATGTGTGGCACGAGCACTATTGGACTCGGGGGCCCAGGGGTGCTTAGTCTCGTGCAACCTTGTAAGACGGTTGGGCATTTCAGTAAGGGAGTACCCACATTCCATTCGGGGAATTGGGAACACGGAAGTCGGTTCCGTTAAGGGAGTATGTCGGATTACTCTCTCGTCACGGGTGGATTCATCGGTGAATCTGACGGTCACGGCATTAGTCATGCCTAATGTGATGGGCTCACACCCTCACGTACGGTTGTCGCCCTCGGTGCGACAGTTGGTCGCTGGGTTGTCACTGGCTGACCCGGAGTTCGACATTCCGGGCCCAGTAGACATTTTATTTGGTGTCGATGCCTTAGGATACCTGTTAGTGCCAGGTGTCCACGTGTTGCAGGCGACTGGTCTGGTTTCGGTCAACACCAGACTGGGCCATGCGGTAATGGGTCCGGTCATGCCGGCTGCCCCACGCCTAGCGACTCGTAGTCCCTTATTCGGTTCTGTACTCTCGGAGGTGATACAGAAGTTTTGGGAGGTGGAGGAACCACCTACGGTACGCCGGTTGGACCCGGTTGAAGAAGAGTGTGAACAGTTTTATCGGAACAATACTGGTCGCCTTCGGTCAGGTCGATTTCTCACACGTCTTCCATTTCGGAGTGATCGCCCACCGCTGGGCAGTTCACACCAGGCAGCCGAGACGCGGCTTCTGTCGATGGAAAGACGCAAGAAGCGTGACGGGATTTTCCGGCAGAAGTACGTCGACTTCATGTGGGAATACGAGTCGCTCGGCCACATGTTGGTTTCGGGTATCGACTGGAAGCGTGAAAACCACTGCTTCCTGCCTCATCACGCGGTCTTGAGGACCCCGGAGGGCAAAATACGGGTAGTGTTCGATGGATCGGCATCAACATCTAACGGCATGAACCTGAACCAGTATTTGCATTCAAGGCCGAAGTTGAATCATGACATCGCGGATGTTATCACACGGTTCCGTCGACACAATGTTGTGTTTGTAGCTGACATCCGGATGATGTTTAGACAGACGGTCATTCACCCTGACGATAGACGGTATCAGCTGATACTGTGGCGAGAGAGCCCAGATCAGCCCATCAGGGTGTACGAGTTGAACACCAACATTTGCACTCTGCGGGAGTTAGCGGATCGAGAACGGTTAAATTTCCCTAGAGGAGCAGCGATCCTGGAGCAGGACCTCTACGTGGACGATATCTGTACCGGTGCAGATTCCGTGGAGGAGGCGCTCGCTCGACGGGACGAGCTAGTTGAGCTCTTACGGGGTGGAGGTTACGAGCTCCGGAAATGGATGTCGAACTCTCCAGAGTTACTGACTGGTCTTCCGGATGACTACCAGCAGGACCCCCACATTTTTGAAAATTTGGAAAACCCAAATATGTTGTCGGTATTAGGTGTCCAGTACCAGCCGGTGTCAGACATGTTCTCGTATCGGGTCGAGTTGGACACCCCGAAGGTCTGGACGAAACGGAACGTCCTTTCAACGGTGGCTAGGACATTTGATCCACACGGGTGGATCACCCCGGTAACATTTCAGCTCAAGTGTTTTATGCAGCAATTGTGGTCTGCTGAGCTGAAATGGGACGACCCGATCGGCGGGTCATTGAGCTCAGAGTGGGACTCGTTCTTTTCGACCCTCCCTGGCATCAATCGGATTTCACTGCCACGGAGGTTGGTCCCCACCAAACGATACACCGCCACCCTGCATGGGTTTTGCGATGCCTCGGAGAAGGGCTACGGAGCTGCGGTGTATCTGCGTACGGTCGACTCCTCGGGGGAGTTTGATGTGCGGTTGGTCATGGCCAAGAGCAAGGTTGCGCCATTGCGCACTCGCCTGACCATTCCCAAGTTAGAGCTTTCGGGAGCGGCTCTCCTGACTCGTCTGCTCAACCACACGATGACGGTTCTTCGTGGGTCAATAGCGTTGGAAGATACGGTCTACGCTTGGACGAACAGCCAGATCGTGTTGTGCTGGCTGAAGGCTTCAGTTCACAAGCTGGAGATTTTTGTGGCGAATCGGGTTTCGCAGATTTTGACTTCGGAGGTTCCCTTGATCTGGAGACATGTTCCAGGGGAAATGAACCCAGCAGACTGTGCGTCTCGTGGGTGTCACGCTCCGGAGTTGGTTGGACATCCCTTGTGGTGGGGTCCAAAATGGTTGACTCAAGCCGAATCGGATTGGCCAATGAGTCCACGCGTTACCACGGCAAACTGCGCCTTGACAGTCGGTGTCTGTACGACGCAACCAGAGCCGGAAGAGGAGTTCAGCCTGCTGGAACGGTACAGCTAGCTCGACAAGCTGGTCAATGGTAGCAGAGCGTGGTTTCCACCAACGTGGTTGACCACCCCCTCATGACTCCACGCCGTTCGGTTTAGGCGTGGAATTAATCAATAATTAAATAAAGTTTGTCTTATTTTACTATCGCCTCCTCCGTCGAAATAAGGGTTATGTACATAAAAAACTTTTAAAATAGGGTGTACAATTTTGATGAACATTTAGTAAATTTGGGATGAAAATGTATTTTATTGGATGTAACTTTTTTGACAATTTGATAAAACAGTTAATTGTAAGCTTTTATTAAATCTGCTTGACATGTACATTTTTAGGGAAATATCATCAAAAATATTGATTTGCACAGCAAATATCAGGGCAAAATGCTGCGGTAGCTTAGGTGGAGGGTAAAGGGGGTGCGCGAAACAAGCACAACAAAAAATACTTAAAACATAAACGTGAATACACATCAAATGTTCAAAACATAAAAAGTGTTTTTGCTGATCCTTTTTGTTGTGCAAATCAGAATTTTTGGTGTGCGATTGCATACTAGCCAATATTTTATGCCATTGAATATACCGGAAACATCAAAATGCAGTCGCATTCTGTTCGTGACTTCGCTCCACATTTCACTTGCAATATTCCAATTAATCACTCCGCTGGACTTTTTCGCTAATTGATGTTTTGTTGACGCGTATACTTTACAGCTGATGTAGATGGCTCGGGATTTTTAATTTTACTGGTTGGAGTTACGACTTTAAGTTAATATTACATAATTAAGTGAACCTACGCTTTCTAGGCATACAGGATGAAATGCTTATTTGCATGAATACAGAAATTTTAGGCTAGCCCTGCTTTCGATGATTTTTATATGCTTTCAAAATTTATTGAAGATTTATTGATGTTTTCAAAAAACGCAAACCGTTGGAAATAATTAGCTTCCGATTTTTTTTAAATATCGCTATTTAAAAAATGCATTTCAAGCATTCGGGATGTGGGAGTTTAGGGTGGGGAAACGACGAATTTGCCGTTCTTTTAACGTTACCAGTCGTTCAAAGTTCATTTTCCTCATGACCTTGATTGACCTTGACCTTAAACCTGACCGTTCGTGTATTTTTTACGCTCTATATCATTCAAAGGTCACTTGCCTCGAGGTTATTGTCGTTGGCCTTGACATTTCGTGCATATTTCTTAATTCACAATTTTGCTGTTTTGGAATATAAAATCCGAATCAAGGCACCCCACTACCTAGGCAGTCTTTTGGCTAGACTCTAGAGTGTTTTTTATGAGACGGAGGCACGGAGAGGTTCAAGCGACCGCGCACTGCTGTGCGCCAAGTGACACGGAGCGGCTGAGGCTAGTCGGCGAGGCTGCGGAGGCGAGCGTGGGTGTACTGCAATGCAGGGGCATCGCCGCAGTTCCGTAGCAGCCGGAGCTAAGGCAATTTTGAAATAATAATGCTGTATCTGACAGAAGCAGGCGCAGGACAGGTAAGGACTTCGGTAGGTAAAAACAGCGATTTTTGGAAGCTTGTGCGTAGGGAGCGAGTACATGCGCTTTGGTTGGCGGTCAAAGGGTCACTGCTGGAGACAAAGCTAGCTAGGCAACACACACACATAGACTCGCGCCCGTACACAAGCGTTTATTCACACATTTACATAATGTTACAGACACACGGCAGTAGCGGGTTAACATACCAGGTAAGTACCTATATCTTAATTATTTATTTATTATCTTATATATATACACAGTCAGGTCATAAGTTCTGTCACACAATAAAAACTTTTGAATTTAGAACGCTCGCCACAAAAAAGTTTATTGAATTCGAATTTCGAATTTTTCATGAAAATAAAAATGTGTACTTTTTAGAATTTTCCTCATTTTTAAATATGGAGTGGACACTTAAAGAAGACTGTGTCGCAGTTATTGCGTTGCATCGTTGCGGTTACGCGCCATTTCAGATTTTCGACTTACTGATTTTTTTTTAATATAACCAAAAGATTCGTTTATCGTACCATAAAACGATACAATGAAGACTCTAGAGTAGATGACAGGTCAAGAAGTGGTCGCCCTCGCTCTGTTAGGACTCCAGCAGTGATAAAAGCTGTGAAGGCGCGAATTCAAAGAAATCCCATACGTAAGCAGAAACTGTTGGCCCTTCAGATGGGGTTAAGCAGGACCACGGTGAAAAGGGTGTTAAATGAAGACTTAGGGCTTAGGGCATATCGTAGAAAAATAAGACATCGTTTGGACGCTCGTTTAATAGACCTGAGACTGAAGAGATACCGCGCTTTGTTGTAGCGGTACGCGGGAAAAAAGCATCGGGAAATTCTTTTTTCGGATGAAAAAATTTTCACCGTGGAAGAGAGCTACAACAAACAAAATGATAAGGTGTACGCACACAGCAGTGAAGAAGCGAGCAACCGTATTCCGCGTGTCCAACGAGGTCATTTTCCATCCTCGCTCATGGTTTGGTTGGGAGTCTCTTATTGGGGCTTAACTGAGGTACATTTTTGTGAGAAAGGCGTAAAAACGAATGCAGTTGTGTATTAAAATACAGTCCTCAAGAACCTTGTGGAACCTGTTTCTCATACCATGTTTAATAACAGGCACTGGGTATTCCAACAAGATTCTGCGCCAGCTCATAGAGCGAAAAGCACACAAGACTGGCTGGCGGCGCGTGAAAGCGACTTCATCCGGCACGAAGACTGGCCCTCCTCCAGTCCAGATTTGAGTCCGTTAGATCACAAGATATGGCAACACTTGGAGGAAAAGGCCTGCTCAAAGCCTCATCCTGATTTGGAGTCACTCAAGGCATCCTTGATTAAGGCAGCCGCCGATATTGACATGGACCTCGTTCGTGCTGCGATAGACGACTGGCCGCGCAGAATAAAGGCCTGTATTCAAAATCGCGGGGGTCATTTTGAATAAACTTTATTACCATAAGAATCTATATTTTATTAAGTTCATTTTGCTATATAAATGTTTACATAAATAATAAACATGTCTAAATTATTTCATATTGCACATGTGACAGAACTTATGACCTGACTATGTATATATATATTTAGCCAGTCGTCGTGTACTTTACATCATTCTCCCCCCCATTGTCCTTTCAGGACAGTCATTCTCGGCTGCAGTAGGGAGCAAGGCCACGCGGGTCACCGGTCTGGTAAGTATTCCCGTCTTTGTCCTTATGTCTACAATGCGTACTCGACCGTCGGCGCTGGGGTGGACGCTCTCAATTATTCCTTTAGGCCAGGTTTTTCGTGGTAGTTTGGGGTCAACTATGACAACAACGTCTCCTTGTTTCAGCTGATGACCTTCTTGAAACCATTTTTGGCGTGGTAACATAGTTGGCAGGACTTCTCGCATCCAGCGTTGCCAGAACATGTCTGCTAGTCTCTCCGTGATTCTCCATGATTTTCTACTATAGAAGTCGTCATTATCAAATTTCCCAGGCACAGCTAAGTTCGAGGAGAACCCGATAAGAAAATGATTGGGTGTTAGACTTTCAGGGTATTCGTGGTCCACGGAAACATGGCTCAAGGGGCGGCTGTTAACTATATTCTCCACCTCAGCTAGTAATGTTATCAGCACTTCTTCGCGCGGAGCCCGTTCTTTCAGGATTACTCTTAAGGCCGCTTTCACAGTACCAATAAGCCACTCCCATGCTCCAGCCATGTGAGGACTTGCTGGAGATATGAAATACCACTCTAGTCCACGGTTGATTAACTCGTTTTTTACAGTAGCTTCTTCATTGATCGCTTGGAATGATTTTTTCAGTTCGGCCTCTGCGCCTCTGAGGTTTGTGGCATTATCCGAGTACATTCTGTACGGCCAGCCACGCCGCGCTGCCATTCGCCGCAATGCCATTATAAATGAATCTGTTGACAGCGACGGCACAAGTTCCATATGTATGGCGCGAACAGTGAGGCAGGTGAAAAGAACACCGTACCTTTTTTCTCGACGGCGTCCGACTGTAATTTCCATTGGGCCGAACAGATCGACTCCACAATAGGTCTAGGGTCTCTGATGATGGGCAAGGCGGGCTTCGGGCAGGTCTCCCATTCGTGGGTTGGTAGGTCTGGCTTTCCTTATACGGCAGTACAAACACTTCGCAGCAATTGTTCGCACAGTAGGTCGCAATTTCAATAGCCAGTACTTTTGACGAATATCGTTAACTACTGTTTCGGTACAGCCATGTGCTGCCATCTCGTGGTAGTGTTTAACTATTAATTTTGGGATATAGTCATGTCCGTCTAAAATTACAGGTCGCTTAACACTTGGGTTCACGTTCGCAGCAATTTCTATTCTCCCGCCGACGCTCAGTAACCCATTTTCGTTCCAAACTGGCGTTGGTTTTCTCAGGCGACTGACCGTTGATATAGCTTTATTAATTTTAATCAGATTTACCTCCTCAGGAAAAGACTGTAATTGGTAGCGCAATAACTCATATTCAGCGCGCTGCATAATTTCCGAGGTAAGTTCAGCAGTTCCAGACGTTCTACATTTTTCAATAAACAATAGCACGTTCGCCATGCATCGGCACAGGCGGAGCCAGGAGGAAAATTTTGTTGGTTCCGGAACAGGTACGTAATTATTATTGTAATTTTTCACAATCAAGTTGACTTGTAAAGTCTCATCAAGTCGATTTTTTCAGGCTTCATGGACGGCCAATCCTCGCGCGGCATGTGCAGAAAGTGTGGACCACGCAGCCATTCCCCTTCGTTACTCAGTTTGTAAGTATTAATTTTTGTAGCTTTGTCGGCGATATTTAATTTCGTAGGTATATAATTCCATTCTTGAGGCTGAGACAACTCGTCGATTTCTCCGAGTCTGTTAGCGACGAACACTTTATAATTGCGCGTGTTATTCTTTATTTGACATAACACTATCTGCGAGTCCGTCCAAAAAAATCGATCGTTTATTACTAACCGGCTCTCGCGCGCAATTGTGTCGGCGAGGCGGCAGGCCATCACAGCGGCTTGCATCTCAAGTTTAGGTATAGTTATACATTTGTTTATCGGAGCGGCTCGGGATTTACAAGCGATAAATGATACATTGATTTGTTTGTTTGCGAGTGTCTGTCGATAATAAGCAACGGCCGCGTATGCAGTGGGCGACGCATCGCAAAAAACGTGCAGTTAAAGTCTTATTCTGGCAGTCGCTACTGCTCGATGCATTCATTGTTTTGTCTTGCTCACTCGCCTTTGAAGTGGCGAAGTGATATCTAGGCACTCTCAAGTGTTGTAGCATATTGAGCTCTAATATCCAGTCTTGGAAGGTCTTATTTTCATTGTCCGAAATCTTGTCGTCCCATTTAATATCACTTTTCCAGGTATTTTGTAGCATTATTTTTGCTTTAACTGTGAACGGAGCGAGAAAACCAAAAACATCAAATATGGACATGAAAATGCGCAAGAGTTCTCTTTTCGTAGGTTTTCTTTGGAATTTCAGAATGTCCGTAGGTATGCGCTTGAGCGATAAATCGAACCCTAGTGAGTCACTGGCGGGAAACCAAAACAGTCCCAGCGTTCTTTCTGGTAACTCGTCGCAAGCGGATTTGATTCTTATTGCCTTGTCGCTTAAGGTCTCTTTCGGCATGTTAGTTAAAACTTCTTGTTTATTACTAATATAATTTCTTATCTCGAAACCGCCTTGATGATGAATATAGGATATTGATTTGATCATTTTACTTGCAGTTTCGATGTCATCCAGACTTTCAATATAGTCGTCCATGTAGTGGGACTTTAGGATTGCGTCGGTGGCTTCAGGCATCTCGTATTTAAATCTGGTCGCATTTTTGTTTTTTATATGTTGTGCGATGAACGGAGAACAATTTACACCGAATAACAAAGACGTCACGACATATGTTTTGATTTCGCTGTCATTAGTTTCGCGCCACAAAAATCGTAGGGCGTGTTGGTCGTCTTCTTTTATTTGAATACGAAGGAACATGTCTCTAATGTCTCCCATTACGGCGACGGGCTTCTCACGAAATCGCAGTAGGATACCCAGCAATGATTGGAGGAGATCTGCGCCTTGAAATAAAAAATCGTTCAGCGATTTGTTAGCTACTTTAGCTGCGGCGTCGAAAACCAGTCTTAGCTTGCTTTTGTTGGGGTTTTCCACTCCAAAATGCGGGAGATACCATTTTCGCTCCCTAGGTGCCGAAATCTCGTAATAAGTTAGCTCCCGTGCGTAGCCGTTTTCAAATAGATGATGCATTCGGTCTCGGTATCTCGACGCGTAATCGTTGTTTAGTTGCATTTTTCGTTCAACGGAGAGAAATCTTCTTAACGCCGTAGCATAAGAGTCTGGCATTTTTGATCCATTTTTCCAGGGTAGGCCAACTTCCCATCTGTTATCATTAAGTTTTGCAGATTGATCCACCATGTTGAGTGCACGAATTTCATCCTTATTTACACGTGGCGTAGAGCTTACTCCAATTGATTCTATGGCAAATGAGCGTCGAACCAATTCGTGTAGTTGCGTAACTTCGTCATTGTTTGCATCGTTTGAGAGCTGCAGCGTTGAATGTGCTGTGTGCGCATGTGCGCCCGCGCATGCGTGCCTCTCCGGCTGGGAAAAGCCAGGTAGCGGGGTGGGGGCGCCGGGCGGACCGCTGATAAGACAGATCGGCAGGTCGTGCGCTTCGTACAGCGTATGCTCAGTGGTTAGTGGCCCGCGCGAGGTTGCGGGTACGATTCCGTGCAAACACCACCCGAGAGGTGTTAGGGTAGCACACGGTTCGTTTATTTTGCGATGAATCGTCTTCAGAGTCATGATGAGATGGAAATTATCTTGTCCAATTAATAATTTGGGTTTTATATACATAGTTGGGTTTTATATACAGGTAACATAGTTTTTCAGGTTTCGTAAATGTTCATAGTCTTCTTTGTTCACTTTAGATAACTTTTGTGTAGGTAGGTCTAGTTCACTAATTTTACGCGCACGCACTTCGTACATTTGGTCTCTTGTGTTAGACAGTTTAAATTTCACAATTTCACTTTGACAAACGATGTCAGAGTTCCACACGCCTCTCATACGTAACGTTTCAGGCTGACCTTGTAAGTTAATACTGTCCGCGAGATCAGCTGACATGAGGGAGACTGTTGCACCGTCGTCTAGTAAAGCATACGTAGTAATTATACCACTCGGTCCATGTACTTTCACGCGTACTGTTTTTAGCATTACACTAGGACTGTTTCGGGCGGCTATAGTGTTTGTCACAGTTTCACTGTCGTTGGTAGGTTCATTGCTGCTTATTGTCGTTAATTGGGTAGCACTGGTTTCTGCATTCAGAGCGTCGCTACTGGAAAGTGAAGCCACTTTATGGGGCCAGTGTAGTAAGCGATGGTTAGGTAGGCCGCACTCGTCGATATCGCACGGCCCGGCCGGGCAGGTTTCTTTCCCGTGCCCCGCTAATAAACACTTATGACACATTCTGTGTATTTTTTATAAATCGCCACTTGTCCTTACGCAGCGCGCGTTTGAATTTCGTGCAGTTTGAAATTGAGTGAAAATGTGTGCGACAGAATTTACATTTTGCGTCGCTATTATTGTCGTTGATCAAAACTGCGTGTGAATAAACTCTTCGTTCTTCGATTTTCGGCTTGAATGGTTTATTTTCAGGTTGCGCGTGAATGTGGCTTATTCCAGCTGAGGCGATTTTCAATGCTTCTTTATGTAGAAATTCGGAAAAATATTGTAGTTTTGCCTTCTCGCCGTTGTTATTGTCGTAAATGTAATCTGCCCATTTGTTAAGAAGTGTAGTTGGGCATTTCGATAAAACGGTGTTGAGCAAATCTGGGCTTCTTAAATAGTCGTTTTGATTTATTGATTGTACGGCGGCGACGTAGTTTTTCACTTAAATTGTGAAGTTCACGATCTCGTTATGATAGTTATGTGGCAAGGAGGGCAGTTTCCTAAATTGTGAAGCCAACTTGAAGACAATTATTTCAGGACGTCCAAAACGTAGCTCGAGTGCCATTTTAGAAGCTAAAATGGTACTTGGAGTAGTGTCGCTCATGAGCAGCGACGAAACTGCTTCCCTGGCATCACCGCGGAGGCATCTGTTCAGTCTTGCGATGTTTTCACTATAACTGTATTTACACAATTTTGTTGAGTCTTCGTAGCTTCTTTTAAATTGCGACCACTCGAGTGGGTCGCAGTGAATTGTTCCACTTTCTGTGATGCTGCTTGCATTGATTGGTTATCACTATAGCGACTTTTTCTCGAGGAACGGTCATCGAGCGCGGCGAGATCAGCTGCCAGCTTCTTATCAATCAATTCCCGGTCGATTCTCGCCTTGGCCTCAGCTGCCTCTAGCTCTAATTGTTTTCTGCGTGCCAGCAGTGAAGATCTGGAGCTCTTGGCCGAGGGAACTGAGGCGCGGTGTTCGTCGAGCACTGTTTTCGAGATACCCTCTTTTTCTGTAGCTTCCTCTTTCTGTAGAAAATTGGTATCCAGTGGTTTTAAATCCGTGAGTTTCCCTGCCGGAGGGCAAGTTTTCGCTGAGAGCTCTTCACTAACGTTAGCCATGGAATGTTTCAACTTTTCACGAACGTGAGCGCGCTCACTACGAGATGCAGCCTTAGCGTGCGGTGGCGGTGTGCTGAACATTTTGTTCACTGTTTTATCCGGAATCCCTTTTGATCCTGGCTCCATGGACCAAATGTAGCTGACAGAAGCAGGCGCAGGACAGGTAAGGACTTCGGTAGGTAAAACAGCGATTTTTGGAAGCTTGTGCGTAGGGAGCGAGTACATGCGCTTTGGTTGGCGGTCAAAGGGTCACTGCTGGAGACAAAGCTAGCTAGGCAACACACACACATAGACTCGCGCCCGTACACGAGCGTTTATTCACACATTTACATAATGTTACAGACACACGGCAGTAGCGGGTTAACATACCAGGTAAGGTAAGTACCTATATCTTAATTATTTATTTATTATAAGTATGTTTCTGTTTCAGGTGGAAGCCAGTCGTCGTGTACTTTACAAATGCGATATAGGTCACTTTCGAAGCGAAAATTATGTAACCATAACCTCAAAAATGAGGTTATAAAAAGTTATTTTTCTCAAGAACGATGCATTACCTTTTCATGGGAGTGGTTTCAGGGGGGAAAAGGGTACCCCTCGCAAAATTTTCTGAAAAATTTACAAAAGGTCCATTTCAAGGTCAAGGTCAGTGTATTGAACTGTGGATGACATCAAGCGTAAAAAAAGGAAAATTGAGAATTGTCTACGGAATATGCACGAAAATTCAAGGTCAAGGTAAATTACCTCGAGGTCAGTGAACTTTTAACGACATCGAGCGTGAAAAAAGGCAAATCTGAGAATTTACTGCGAAAAATACACGAAAATTCTACTTTAAGGTCAAGTGCAGGGTCTAGGTCAATGGCCATGAGGTCTGTGACTTTCAAACAACGTCTCGCGTTAAAAAACAGCAATTTTACCATTTCCCTACCTTAATATTAATTATATATACCTAGTAATACTATCAAGACCAGTCTAAAGACGTAATATTTATCAAAATCGGTTGAGCCGCTGGATATTTACAAGGGGACAAAGGAACAGACATACACATACATAAATACAGGTCAAGCATAAAACCTTCCTCTTTTCGGTTTCGCTGCAGTTAAGTAAATAAGAGCAAATTTGCAGATTTCTCCTTTAACACTTCATACAAACCGATGTGGGAGATTTGATAAAATTTGATTCCAAGGGATGTCATTTTATTTGATTAGTGAGAAGAGGTATATACCTAAAAGCAGGTGAATTTGTGTTGAATTATGATGATGATGATGATGATGGGCAATACCTTTCTGATGAAATAGAAAAAAAAAACGGTCCAGTGCGGGGCGGACTCGCAAACAAAGGGTTCCGTATCCGAAACATCGTACAAGAAAATTTTTGGACTAAAATAATAAAACAAAAAGTTCTAATTTGGATCCGCAATCTGTAGGGTCTGGTTTAAAAATTCCAGATCCCACAGATTGTGGAACCGACGTGAAACCGCCGCCGACGAAAATGATGGCGTGTTGTTTGCTTTGCATTACAATCTGATATAACGCAGGGGCAGGAATATAAAAAAGGTATATTCATTTAAAAGTTCCGCTTTAATTTAAAAGTTCTCGCATTGTTCATTATTTGTTTCTGTAAATGTGTGAAAATTTCAACTCCCTACCTATTTATGATTCATGAGATACAGACAGACAGATAGACAGAAGGACAGCGAAGACTTAGAAATAGGGTCCAATCTGGCACCCTTTGAGCCATTCTTCGATGTATCAAAAATTAAAATCTGTCGAGGTTAAGAAAATTTTAGGTATTAATTCTTGTCTCTGAGTCGTTGCTAAAGCTTTCACTGTCATCTTCTTTGTATTGCCTTCCAGGATACAGGCTGTATAGGAATGACAGAGTCGGGAAATCCGATGGGGTTGTCGCTATTTATCTACGTACGGATATTCGGTGCAAGATGATCAGCGCATCCCCTAGCCATTACTCCGAGTCTGCTGAACATCTATTTCTCGAAATAACTCTTCACCATAACAAGGTCCTCCTCGGTGTCCTGTATAGTCGCTTTCTTCACATCAATTACTTCGACTCATTCGAAGGCCTTCTCAACGAACTTACACCACTTTATAAAAACACCCTCATTCTAGGGAATTTTAACACCTGTCACCTTAAAACAATTAACGTTCTGCCAGACTCAATTCGGTATTCAACTCCTCTAATCTGCATATTCTGTCTCTTGATAACACCCATTTTCAACCACATAGCTCTCCCTCACTTCTAGTTATTATGATTATTTCCACTGTGGACAAGGTCGCCCTACATGGACAGTTATGCTTTCTTTTTTTATGACCTCGTCTATTTTTCGTATAAGATTAGGCCTCTCAAGAGCAGAGCGAAATTTCTTTACATCCGTAACTTTAAACATATCGACCATCACTCTCTTATGTCGGATGCCATGTCGATTGACTGGTCCCCTGTCACTTCAAGTAAGAACGTTGATAATAAAATTGCCAATTTCAATTCTGTGGTCCTGGGTCTCTCAAGCACGCACCCATAAAAATAGTGAGAGTGAAACACCTGCCTGCCCCTTCACTAATATTCACTTTCAAGCGTCTAATGGCCAAGTAGGTACTGCAAGAATCCGACAGAAGACTATTTTCTTTCGTACAAATGGCTTCGCAATCGTTTCAACAGTCTTTGTCGCGATGCTTAACGTCGGCACATCCACGAATGCATTGAGAAATATACTCCAGCCCAGGTGTGGAAATTCCTACGAACGTTTGGTGTAGGCAAGTCCCGGGAACTACAAGCTGGTAATGAAGATCTAAATGGTCTCAACCAGTTCCTTTCTAATCTAGCTCAACAGAGACCTTGCTGTTAATAATTTTGTAATGATTTATTCCTGCTTATTAATCATAATAATTATTGTTTGCATATTTGTTTAAGTTAAGCACAACCAATTTTTAAAAGAGATCTAAAAATCAATCTGTGGGAGTTTCTACGCCTTTCTCTCGCCCACAGTAGTCCAATGTAGAGAAGAGGCAAAAAATGACGTTTGCTATTAATGAATAAAAATGATGTAAATATCTACAGTAATAAAGTTCTTTGACTTCCCGTCGTTCCCGGAATAATTCTTAGGAATAAGCTCCTATTTTCTCGGAGGGCATTCCCGGAGTATTGCAATCAAAAATTGATATCCTTAAGGCGTCGAAACCACATTTAAAGCAGCTTTCCGCCCATGTTGCCTTAACGATTTTAAAAAGTTGTCTTTCTTCGCCAAGGCTAACTTATTCCATACGGACTGTCCCGATTTAGTGACAGGGAGATAACTTCGAGATACGATGCGGTTTTGAAGGATTTGCTGGTGTGCATCATCAACGTAGAGATGTCCTCGTCTCAGTGGGTGCAAGCCACGCTGCCCGTCAGGTACGGGGGTTTAGGTGTTCGACGCTTGCAGGACACCGAGCTCCCTGGATTTCTGGCTTCTTCGCATGGTGTTGTAGAAATCGTTACTCACATCAAAATCAAAATCAAAATCAAATCAAAATCAAAAATCATTTATTTCCATAGGATGTTGTTACATCACTTAGATCCGTCATTACATTTTTTTGGGTGAGTTCACTAACCCAATGGCGGAATCTGTGGAGAAGAGCTCACCGAAGAAACTCCACAGTCGTCGCATCTTTTGCGTTTCCTTTTTTAAATAAAATATTGTCAAATTACAAAATGAATGCTAATTATATATCGAAACAGCCTGTTACTCAAACAATCTATTCCCATGGACATCTGTCCTCTAAGTAATCAGATATCCTATAGTAACCTTTTTTATACAATTTCTGTTTTATTATTATTTTAAACTTGTCTAAAGGTAAGTTTTTAATATCAGTAGGGACCTTATTGTAATTGCGTATACAATTGCCTTTAAAAGAATAACTAATTTTATGTAGTCGGCTTACATAAGCAACCAACTTGTCTTTATTTCTAGTATTAAAATTGTGTATATCACTGTACTTCTGAAAATTAGTTATATTTCTTTTTACATACACAAGATTGTCATAGATATATTGAGACACATATGTCAGAATATTGATTTCTTTAAACTTTTCCCTCAGTGACACTCTAGGCCCTAATCTATAAATTGCACGAACAGCCCGTTTCTGCAGAATAACTATACTATTAGCATTCGCAGCGTGACCCCACAATAAAATACCATAGGTCATTAGACTATGAAAGTAACTAAAGTAGACTAGTCTAGCGGTGTCTACGTCGGTAAGAGCTCTAATTTTTTTAACTGCAAACGCTGCCGAACTCAGTCTGTTCGACAATTTATTTATATGAGGATCCCATTGTAGTTTGGCGTCTAAAGTAATGCCCAAAAAGACAGTCGACTGCACAAGGTCCAATCTCTGTCCTTTTATAAATATGTCTGTAGTTACCGGGTTCACATTGGGTAACACGAATTTAATACATTTAGTTTTCTTTTCATTAAGTAATAAATTGTTAACAGTAAACCAGTTCACTATACTAGAGATAGCATTGTTTACCTCGTCATAATTTGATTGCTGTCTTTTAACTTTAAATATCAAAGAAGTATCATCGGCAAACAATACTAACCCATGTTTTGCTTTAACAAGGTAAGGTAAATCATTAATATATACTAAAAACAAGAAAGGACCGAGAATTGAACCTTGCGGTACGCCCATACTTATTGAAGACCCAGGTGATCTTTTCCCATTAACATCGACCATCTGAACCCTATCTGTTAGATATGACTTCAGAAGGCCAAGTGCCTGATCTTTTACACCATAATGGCGTAACTTCCTGACAAGAGTGTCATGATGGACGCAATCAAAAGCCTTGGATAGATCGCAGAAGACACCTATTGCATCCATTGCGTCTTCCCAGGCATCAAAAATATTGCCGATTAGTTCAACACCAGCATCGGCTGTTGAACGACCCTTTGTGAAACCAAACTGAGCAATATGAATTAAATTATTGAGATAAAAATGACTTTGCAATTGATTAAGTATGAGTTTTTCAAATATTTTGCTAAGCGTTGGTAGTATCGATATGGGTCTAAAATTGGTGGGGTCTGATGTACTACCAGCTTTGAATAAAGGTATAACTTTACTTAGTTTCATCAAGTCAGGAAACACACCATTATCTATACATTGATTAAATATACAACAAAGGTGAGGTGCAATACAATCTACAATGGAACTAATAATTTTTACTGATAGACCATGGGCGTCAGCTGTCTTTTTCATTTCCAGGGATTTAAACGCTTTTACAATGTCTTCATTATTTACGTGCCTAAATTTAAAATCTGTTTTACATTCCTCAAAGTTTTGTTTAAGTATAGATTCAGCAGCAGCGGGAGATGAATTTAAAGACTTGGTTGTTGAAACTGGAATGTCCGTAAAGAAATTTTCGAAAGCTTTTGCTACTTCTAGGTCTGTACTTAGCAATTGATTATCTATCTTAAGCTTGAAGTTATTATGTGTAGCTTTGGCCTTTCCAGTCTCTCTGTTTATAATTTGCCAAGTCGTTTTCATTACATTGCTACTAGATTCAATTTCGTTTTTAATGAAATTAGATTTAGCTACGGCACAAACGCGTTTAAACATTTTTTAATAACTACGAACATAATCTAGAAAGGCCGTATTTTTGTTATATGATTTCTCTTCATAGAGTTCATATAATCTTCGTCTGTTCCTATGAATTCCAACTGTCGCCCAATCACTAAACAAAGCTTTGTTATTAACTTTTATAGTTTTTGATTTAAATACCGTATTATATTCATTTTTGACAAGGTTAAATACTGAGTTGTACAACAAATTTGGATCGTCACTGTATGGTATTTCCCATAGTTTATCTAAAATATTATTCCTGTAGTGTTCAAGCCGAGTGTCACTAATGGGCACACATGTAATATCCTCTTTTTGGTCCTTTTTTATTTTAATATTGAATATACCTATCTGACCAGAGTGATCAGAGGTTAATTTATTGATGACCGATTTGAAAATGGGCGTAATGTTAGTAAATATATTGTCAATGCAGGTAGCAGATGTTGCAGTAATTCTAGTAGGCTCCAAAAACAGATAGTTCATGTTGTGACATAAAAATAAAGATTTTAATCTAGTACAAATATTATTATCCTCTAACAGATTAACATTAAAATCACCACAAATTATAAAAAAATTGTTTTTATCGCTGATTTTAATCTTGGGTATACATGGTGACGGGCTCCGCATTCCTTTTGCGGGGGAGGCGGAGGGCTTAAGGCATGCCCGGTGTCCTGGAAGCGACCTGCCGGAAAGGCTGTATAGTCAGCGCTCCTGGGATGAGGTCGTGTGCGAAGTCATCCGTGATGATCTCCTCGCTCAAAGTTCGGGGCCGGAATTGGCACGCCTGCGTGACGTTTTTCAGTCCGACTCGGGGTTGTGGCTGCACGCAATACCTTCTCCCCAGCTGGGAACTTTCCTGGACTACGACACTTTGCGTGTGGCAGTCGCTTTGCGTTTGGGCTGCACTATCTGCCAGCCGCATCGATGCGTTTGTGGGGCATGGGTCAATGATTTGGGCCGCCATGGCCTACATTGTACCAGGAGCGCTGGCAGGTTTTCGCGGCACCACTTAATAAACGACATCGTTCGTAGGGCGTTGGTATCGGCCAACGTTCCTAGTGTGTTGGAGCCGCCAGGTTTATGCCGGTCGGATGGGAAGCCTCCGAGTCTGCCGCAAGACAGAAGTCTCTTAAGTATGCCGCACTCACGGGAAACTACATCTTTGTTCCTCTTGCGCTCGAGACTACTGGGGTTTGGGGGACATAAAGGAACATATTTAGTAAGGATCTGGGGCGCCGTCTAAAGGATAGAGGTTTTGACTACCGCTCTGGGGCATTTCTGATGCAAAGGATTTCCCTGGCTGTGCAGCGGGGAAATGCTGCAAGCGTCATTTTGCGGGGAAACTTAGCCTCGGCAATGTCCCGGGGTGGTTTATTCGCGTAGTTGTTTCTTTTTGTGTTTTTATTTTAATTTTAATTCATATATTAACTGAGAAGTGACAAATATGATTAAAATATTAACATTAACATCTATCTACTTTGAACTCGAATCGAACTTTTACTTTGACTTTGACTTTGATTAATTATTTTCTAAGATTCAATTTGAGTTTCAAAAACTATGTAAAATGTTCTTATTACTCGACTGATTTTTATTTCTGACATACCTATGATACCAAGGATGGCTATTCTTTGGCATATCGCAGTTGATTAATGATCTGTAACTATGGCTTAGTTATATCATCATGTCTTAGACTTATATATCGTTATCTGACATTTGGGTCAGCATTTGGCCGAAACCGGCTCCTAAAGATAGTAACCTAAAATTTTCTTACCCGCGACAGATTTAAATTTTTGACACATCGAAGAATGGCTCAAAGGGTGCAAGACGGGACCCTATTTCTAAGACATCGCTGTCCTTCTGTCAATCTGTCTGTCCTTTAGAGAGCGGGCTGTATCTCATGAAAGATAAAAAGAATAGATAAAGAGTTGAAATTTTCACAGAATGTGTATTTCTGTTGCCGCTACAGCAACAAATAATGAACAATGCGAGAAATTTTAAATTAAACGGAACTTCTAAATTAGCAGACGTATTTTATATTCCTGCCCCTGCGTATGATAAGATTGTAATAAAGCAAATAACACGCCATCATTTTCGTCGGCGGCGGTTTGACGTCGGTTCTGCAATCTGTGAGGTCTGGTATTTTTAAACCAGAGTTTACAGATTGCGGATCCAAGTTAGGACTTTTTGTTTTATTTTTTTTAGTCCAAAAGTTTTCTTTTAAGATGTTTCGGATACGGAACCCTTTGTTTGCGAGTTCGACAAGCACTTGACCGTTTTTTTCTTTCTATTTCATCAGATAGGTATTATGCATCAGCATCATCATAATTCAACACAAATTCACCTGCTGTTAGGTATAGACCTCTTCTCACTAATTCAGTAAAATGACGTCCCTTGGAATCAAATTTTATCACACCTTTCACACTGGTTTAAAGGAAAAAATCTGCATCTTTGCTCTTTTTACCCAACTGCAGCGAAACGGAAAAGAGGAGGGTTTTGTGCTTGACCTGTATTTATGTATGTGTATGTCTGTTCCTTTGTCCCCTCATAACTACCCAGTGGCTCAACCGATTTTGATAAATATTACGTTTTTAGACTCATCTTGATAGCGCCAGTATTACTAGTTATATAAAATTAAATAAAAAAAACAAAATGGCGGATTTTATGCTCTTTAATATACGTGCTAAAAAACTTAGTGTGGTATCAAAATAAGGGGCTTTATAAATGGCGAATATGGAAATAATTACTAATCTTGCACAAGCTAGGAACACACCTTAGATTTTAGTAGAGTTTTGATGATGAAGGGTTTAATATGGAGAATTATTAGAATAGTGAAAATAAATGTTGTTATCAAGAGAGTTTATACTCAAGTGAAAATACACAACCAAAACATGTTTATCAAATATGCATAAAAAAGTATATGTCAGGTAAAATAAATAGAATATGCCTGAGATCAAAAATAATAGGAGTTTTTACAATGGAGAATACGATGTACGCAGTATCTGCAACAGTTTGAAATTAAGCATTTTTTCGTTATTTTTTCTTACAACGCAACAAATTTTTCGTTATTGTTCTAAAAAGAAGATAATATTTGACGAAATTGAAAAACCAAAAAACCTGACATCTGTACACCTTTAACTGGTGACAAGGGGTCTTACAGGCCCAGCGGCGTCAGTAAAACAACATTTTGGCACCTTCTCCGGGTTTCCTTGGGCTCATCACCTGAGTAGCTTCGAGTTTACTTGCGTCCATGCCGTAGAAGGGGATAGCTGTGTCGGACAGGCTCAAATCGGTAAGTTACATTGGCGTAAAGTTCGGCAGGGGTCTCTCAGACCCCATGTCACCACTTACGTAATTTTTTACGTAATTTTGTTGTATTGTTTTTTCACATTTTAAAGCGAGAACAATCAAAACTCCAGGAAAGCAGGAGCCAGTTGTCTTCCTCGATAAAAGCGCCAATCAAATTACCAGTTTGAATCGTGTCCGAAACGTGTGTGCTTGCAGTGTGCAAAAAAAATTATGCCCAGACTGCATATAACAACTGGCAAAGTTCGACCATTGTCAATTTCGTGAAAATACATTTTTGATTTTAGTTCTTTTTTTTCTTAATTCATTAATACTTCAATATTATAGAAAAAACTGTTTTTTTGTCAAAATATGTTGATTAATTTTTATGTAATTTGTGATCTCATCTCTAGTTTTTTGATTGTTAAGACGACATACATTAAAATTGCAAGATCGTAACAAAAAATATATTCAGAGTATAGTTATTTGTTTTATTTTATCCATTTATATATTATTACACAGTTTTTACATACTCTGGCTAGCTACCACACTTAATTTCTATGATTTATACTAGATACCGCAGTAGGCCTATCAGTCCCCTCGTCACCAGTTACGTTACACAAAAACCATGTCACCAGTCAAAGGTTAAAAAGCACAAAATAGAGACGTTTTACCTGAAAATAAAACGTTTAATAAATACTTACCATATTTAATAAACGTTTTATTTTCAGGTAAAACGTCTCTATTAAATATCTTGACCGATATTCAGGGCCTAATTAAAAACATGAGAGACGTGTTTGATATCGCCTGGTGTTGGTGGACGCTAATGTGATTCGTAAACATACATATTTAAATAAAAGTAGGTATGTTTATGTTGTGACATACAGAAATTATGAATGATCAGGTATTTTGATAAACAAGTAAGTATCTATCTATAATTTATTCGGACTGATCGATGATCCCTTAGGAAGAAACCTAAAGTTTACATGTACTGTATGTAGGTTAGGTACTATGACTTATGACATTATTATATCTGTTCTGTATTGCTTTCTGTTAAGATGAGGTAATTATTGTGGTTTAAAGAAATAAAATTAACTTGTAACTTATAAACAGGTATTATTATTCATCTTGATAGAACCTGCGTAGAAATTGTACCAAACCAGTAAATAAATTAGGTAGGTATTACTAAAATCAGCAAATATAAATCAAACTTTGGAATAAAGTATTGAACAATACATAATTGTCTTAATTACTCGACAGGGGAGAATAGGTTCGTAATCAATAACTCTCTTCTATCTCCAGATTTTACTTCTCTTTGATAAAAAATTTGGAAGGTCTTAGCAGACTTCCAGTTGCCTCGGGATAGTATGTCATCAATGGGAAAGTGTTCGATCCAGTTTTTGGATGCAACAGCTGATCTGAAACTGCCAGGCGTAGCATTGATGTTTGCATCTTGAAGTAGTTTCTTCAGCCAGCCCCCTATGATTGTACGTGTAGCAGCTTTGGGGTCGCCTGTAGTACTCACAAACAGATTATCGCACTTAGCAGCAATTCGCCTAGGTTTCCCCAACTCAATGAGGCGGCGTATCCAGTAGATAGGATCCAGTGACTTGTCCTTATTCTTATTTAGCTTCCATCCCGATTGTTGATGGGTAATGGAGTCAGTTTTGGAGCCAAAAGATGGCCATAAGATTATGCTGTCATCTGAAATAATACAGTGTTCCTGAGTAACGGTAAGTAAAGTTAAATTGTGTACACGTCTACCCGAGCATAGTAGGAGTAAAGCAGCCGCTCTTTGAGAGGTGGCAAATAAACTTGATGAATTGCAGGTTCTTTTAGAAAGATGGTTTACAAGGGAGTCTATATCCCAGATGGGGGCTTTGATAGGTTTAGGCTTAGCTAACCCAATGGACTTTAGGACTTGTTTTACAAGTGTATGTGAGCTTAGCTTATTACTTTCACTAGGATCACAAAGAGTAGATACTACAGATTTATGAACAAGGATAGTGCTGTATGAAAGGCCTTCCTTTTGATGTAGATCAGTGAGGAATCGGGCCAGGTCTGAGCCTGTAGGTTTATGTGTATGTACCTTGTGAGTTATGGTCCAGTTTCGCCAACGGGTCCAAGCTGGTTTATACGTTCTAAGAGTGGATTCACGCCAGCTCGAACGGAGCAGAGCTTTTTGTTCCTCGCTCCAGTCACTTAGGTGTTCTTGCCAACCCCACATCTCCATATCTCCAGCGTCATCTCCGATATGTTGGGGGGCGGACGTCCCGTCGTTACATCGACTAGGACCTGCGACAGGTTCCTTATCGTGAATGGGGGTGACAATGCGTGGCTCTTCAGGTCTGGTCTCCAGTAAACATTGTGCCATCTCGGGGCTACGATCAGGTACACACCCAGTGCATTGTTTAAGTGCGTCAATACTCTGGGAATGAGATAAGGCGGCGGGAACAGCCATGCCAACATGAAATCCCACTTGCTGCCTAGAGCATTGTACATGCTCGCCTGGTTGTCGGTTCTGTCCAGTGTACAGTACGTTGGAACCACGTGAGCTCTCCTGGAAGCAAAAAGATCGATTACGGGGGTTCCCCACTTGGCAAACACGACATTTGTTATGTTTGACAGGAGATGCCATTCTGGTGGGTCTTTGAGACGTGATAAATGGTCTGCTTCGCAGTTGTAGTTCCCTGCTATGTGATAGATGGACATGTGAATGTTGTTTTGGTCCAGTACTTGTAGCACTTTCATTTCCAGCTCCGTAAGGGCTATAGATTTCGCCCCTCCCTCTTTTCTTAGATAAGAGACGACAGTTTTGTTGTCGCACTGTATTAGCAGCGACTGTGAGCTCAGGAGCTGATAATGATGGCGTAAAACATTTAATATGGCCAACATCTCCTTGTAGTTGCAATGAAGGTTCTGCTGTGAGGGTAGCCATGAGCCTGTTATTGAGATTTCGTTTAATTTGGCCCCCCAGCCGATGTCGCTGGCATCTGTTGTTAGGTAATGAGACGATAGTGGGACATGAAGTAGAGTACTCTTCTGACAATTCAACTGCCACCATTCTAACTCGACTAGGGCTTTCGCAACTAGAGGAAAGGTTTTCGTCATCTTTAGTTTCAAGGCCTTGTTGGCCTGTAACTGTAAATACCGGTAATTAAGACGACCCCTCGGTACAGCAAAACTGGCAAAGTTCAGCAGGCCAATGAGACCTTGTAACTCTTTGACGGACGTTGTCCGTGTTGTCAAGATTTTGGATACCGTGCAATGTATTTTTGCTACTAACCTCTGAGGAATGTATTTCGCGTTCTGCCATGTGTTCCACACAATGCCCAGGTATTCCACTGCCTTCTGTGGGTTGCAAACAGATTTGTCTGTGTTCACTTGCCAGCCTAGGTGGGCGAGCGTGTTCAGTGTCAACGACACTTGATTTATGAGAGTGGCTTTGTTTTGATGAGCCAGCATAAAATCGTCGAGATACACGATGATCCGGATACCGTGATCGCGGAGGTATTGTGCTATCCAGTTGGTAATTGAGGCGAATATTGTCGGTGCTGAACAAAGGCCGAAGGGTAGGCACGTCATTTCCAGTATTTGTGGGTTTTTGTCGCCGTACAGAAGGCGGAGAAACCTTCTGTGGCCTTCGAATACAGGGACATGGAAGTATGCCTGGTGAATGTCCACTTTGGCCAACCAATCCTTGGGTTGTAGAAAATCCGTTACCCGATGAACATTTATTAGTCTGAAAAGTCGAGTGTTGACGTATTGGTTCAGATTTTTTAAGTTGAATATGGGCCTCCATGTGCCGTCGCTCTTGGGGCGCAGGAATATCGGGGAAATAAAGCTGGGCGATGGGCGCACCTTTTCTAGCACACCCTGCGAGATCATGTTTTTCATTATTTTCGACATTTGTTCTGATTCTGGTGTTTTTACACTGCGACTGTTTGGAATGTGCAATGGTGGTTTCAACACAAAAGGAATGCGGCATCCTTGTATAATTTTTAGAATGTATGTGGGAGCTCCCAACTGTTTCCAACGATCGTAGTACATGCGGAGTTGTCCGGCGTGAAATTTTGCATGCATGTGCATGGCATAGTCAATATTTTCGTTTATGGGTTTGGTGTCTCCTATCCCGGTGGGATGAGGGAGAACGTCTGGGTTGATAATCCCTTCCTGACCTGTCGGGGAGACCACGGCCGCGTGAACCCCGCGCGCCTCGCCCGCGAAACGAATTATTATTTATCCTGCCTCGGGCCGAAGTATGATACTGGCTTTGATTATGATATTGCGCGCGATTGTTATAAGTTGCGGCCTGTTTCTGCATCTGACTGCGGGTAGAAGTTGAAGGCTCGTACTGTGGCGCAGTATTGTAGCGAGACATTCCTTCCACCCAAAATACATTTTTAACTCCACCCGCTTTTTCCAATAAAGCATTAAATTTGTCGGCTTCAAATAGATGAGAACCTGACGGCGCAATTTTGCGTAATGTATTTTTGTGGTACTGGTCTTTTACTGATGAGAGTATGCCTTCTCTGCGGTATTGAATAAGTTCAGCCCGGTGTCCACAGACGAGCTGGAGAGCGTCGTTTGAAATCTTGCTATACTCACCATTGGCCAACATTTCTTTGAGCTTTGTATGGATATCGTCGAATCGTAGGTTTTCGACCTGATGCGCCCAGGCTAGAAAGGCTTGTAATTCACTCAAAAGCGCGTCGCGCTGTTTGAGCAATGCATAGGAAATGCCGGCAAAAGCCTTTTCCATGTTTAAGGTAGTTTTAGATGTATCGTACCTCTTTATCTCGTCATTAGCTTAAAGATTAGTGAAACCCGGGCTCCTTGGTTTTTGTACCAGTAAAAATGTTAAGATTGACCTCGAAAGCCGAGTCAATGTTGGCGGGCTCGGACTCCTCAACATGACCTTCGTAGAGGTCTCCACTAACATTAGGGTCAATCAAGTCATGCCGTGGTTCACAATCATATTCGCGAAATTCCTGTGTAGAAGCAATTTGGCTTTTAAGATCTTTAATCTCGTTAAAAAGAAGATCGAACTAACGTTCCTTGATGCGTTTGCGCCGTCGGTACCGCTTCCTGCGATCGTCGCTTTCCGAGAAACTCGACGAGGACGAACTAGAATTATCGAAGTCCGAAGAGCTCACCGGTTTCCGCCTTTTCTTGCCTTTATCCTTACGCGCCGCCACGTGCTCCACACTGGACGGAACCTCAGGGGTTTCTTGCTCCATTTTACACAAACGAACAGTCACACCGTTGGGAATCTTTTCTTTGCCTGCAATAAATCAGAAAATTCTAAGAAATTCTTTAACGAACAGTTGGTTATAATATGCAAAAGAAGTTCTCACGTCACGATGTATAGATTTTTGGCGGGCCGTACTCAGGAGCTGAGCAGCGACTGTGCCGTGCGAAAATCAAGACGCCAATGAAACTAAATTCGAATTCAACAATCCGAACTGCCTCGGTGGTGTGGTGGGGCGCGCGCGCAAACAAGGTACCACGCGGCTTAACCGAACATCTCGGCGGGAACGGACGGACCGGATATACGTCACTAGTTTAGCACCGAAAATCAAGGATGTCTTCTCATGTTTTTAATTAGGCCCTGAATATCGGTCAAGATATTTAATAAGCAGGATAAGATTTAACTTTATTATTGAAATTCGACAAAATTATTATAGTTCAGTGCAACCTTAAATTCAATTTAAACGCAAGCTGGACCAATTAAAACTAATACAGCGGGGTTATCTTATATTAAAAATATGTTTTTGTAGCACTGTTCTCTAACCATTTTATCGAATCTCAATAATTACGTCAAAGCTTATCTGCTTGTTTTGTGCTTTTTAGTGTACGGCAGTTGGGTATTTTACTTTTTTTATTCAGGTCATTAATTAAAAGGACAAACAAATCTATGCAACAATAATTTAATACTCCCATTGGGTCGCATAACTCGGTTTAAAAATTCATGTAAATAGTTTCTAACAAGCACTTTAACCGATTCTGGTGATTTGGGTATGAGGCAAGCGTAACAGCGTTTTGGAGAACGCCTAAATAAGGGGAGGTCTAGTGAAATAGAAATATATCCTCAGGTCCGTAGCCAACTTTTGGTGATGTATGACACAATGTCAAGTTCACAACGGAAATAAATGTGTCAGCCATACTGAAAATTTCACCAAATATTGAGTTTAAGAAAATAATAATTATTATTATCGCTGCTGATTTTAATGAGTGCTTTATCGGATAGATTGACAGATTGCCTGTCACATCCAAACCCGAATTAAGCCAGTTGTGGGCATGTGGGGAACGGATCGATCACTCTCAATTTCAATCAGTCGGAGACGGTAATGGGCCGCTATTCACTTAATAAGTTTAAGGCGATACCAAAAATAATCATAAAATGAATACGAATGTACACGAAAGTGTCAGCGTTAATTAATGCGTATCTAAAGGAGAGCGCAATTAATGCGCTCGACTCAAACTAAAATAACACAGAGCCAAAACCCATGAAAATTGTTTAAAAATAAACTACGATAAAGATTTGTAAGATAGTTTGCAAATACAATATTCACATTTTGAATGCGATTCCGCCCTGAAATTAGTTTGGATTTCAGAATTACAGGAAAGAAACAAATTAATTTCGTAATTAAATTCTATAAAAAAATGCATTTAATCGCGTTTTCCTTCAATGAGAATCTTAAGAATTACAGGAAAGAAACAAAACAATTTCGTAATTAAATTCTATAAAAAAATGCATTTAATCGCGTTTTCCTTCAATGAGAATCTTAATCAAATACTTAATAAACATTGTGTTAAAAGTAACATCTGTAGATGACTTTATAGTGTAGCAAAAGGATTCGAAAAAAAACATATTTTTTTTGATATCACTATATTAATTTGGGTCCAAAAGGGTTACCGTTTCTTTTGCCTGCTGAAATGGATGTACAAAAAACATGCCTGTAGTAAAATTTTATTTTTTTTGTGAAGTAGTCAATGTCGATACTTATCAAATAGGTACACGAGAAAATGAAGGTTGAACTGAAAATTAGCACCTTTTTTAACTAATTATTTTATTTATCACAACCAAAGTCTAATGTACAATCGAACCATCTGAATCATGACCCACCATAAGCTTATTTTGCTAAACCCCTTAAATGCAAGTAGGTCGAAATTCGCTTGAAAGTTTATTTCCTTGGTAACGAACTTGTTATCATTTGATTAGACACTGACATAGATCTTACAAGTTTGAAAGTTTGAAACGAATTATCAGGCAAATGGGTCATGATTCAGTTGGTTCGATTGTACATATAATACTTTAGGAATCTTCGTTCGTCACTGGTTACTCCGACTTCTATGATAAATTATTCCATTTAGTTTTCTATTCCTATATAATCTGATAGTGAATAACTATTGATATTCTAGTTTCTGAATATGTTTATTGAATTTATTTTTCCGTTAAATGTCACAAGTTTCTGTACTTTTATTGCTAGTTTTCGTGCTTGAGAATAGATATTTTTTTAACATTTTCTCATAACTAATGCCTATGCATGTCCAAACTTCGTCGGGAGCAAGATCGAAGTCGATAAATAGCGTCGATGCGGATTTTCGCAGCATATGATAAAGGTAACGCAGGGCATTTGCGGATGTGCGGGACGACACAATTTCCGCGACTTCCTCTTATCGCTTTGACCGCCGTGAGAAAGATTGAAATCGATAAACAGAACCGATGGCCTATACCAGTTTCCTGATGAATTCTTACACAGTCCGTGCTGCGCAGATGCGGAACCTCCTACCAGACACTATCCGTGATAGTTTGTCGCCTAGCTCATTCAGATCAAGACAAGACTGAAAGAATACTACTAACTATCTCAATTATCGTAGTTTTTATTGATTTAAGTATTGAGTGTTTGTGTAGTATGTGTATTTTTAAATTTAGTTGCTGTTTTCTTGTTTGTATAAATAATAATAATAATACCTTGGACACTATTGACACACATTGATCTAGCCCCGAACTAGACTAATATTTTGTTATTAGCTGAACCCGCATTGTTTCACTGAATATACTTACTGGGTTGGCTGGAAGAGATTTCTTTTAGGAATAAGCCCGCCTTTGTAAATTTTATTTCCCACTGCGTCAGTTGTTTTTAATGTTATTTCATAAAATAAAGGATAACAATAATAATAATAAAAAATAGTTCAAAACTTTTAAGAAGGTTTCAGAACTGCAAAACCTTATACAAAATTTAAATAATAGGTATAATGAAAACAGTTCATCAAATAATAAACCGTGAAACTGGCAATTTTATATCAAGGGACAATGATTTCTGATTAAAGAAAGGTAATGATGTAGTTAAATCAAACGCTGAGGTAGCTCGAATTTTCGAAATATTCTTCAACAATGTACCCTACTCATGACAGAGCATCTAAATTCATCTCTATATAAAGCAGAGACTTTGTTAAAAAACAGCACTAGCATCAGAAATGTAGATTTTAAATTGCATCATGTATATCACCAGAAAATTGTAAAAAAGTTTAGATTACTAAACTTAAAAACTACTGAAGACCTGTGGGGTATATCAGTTAAGGTAATTGGTTACAGCTCCACACTCAGCTTCTTAATTAAATAAATGTGTTGAAGATGGAGCTTTTCCAGTCCTCATGAAACACAGTCTGTTCAAGTCGTGTGACAAGGTGATCCTTCAAATTTAAGACCAATATCTGTTGTTCCAGCCCTAAGTAAAATATTTGAAAAGATTATCAATCAAATGCTCTCATCCTTCAATCGTACAAAACAACGCCATGCCAAACAATACGGTTTCACTAGGGGCAAATTGACTACGGATGCAGGAAGCAGGCACGATTACCCTTTTATCCACAGACTTGAATAGTAGGGACAGGGCACGGAGCGCTTGAAATTGTCGCTACAAAAACAGTACAAAATCGGGAAAATTGGACTGTTTGCAATCAGTCGCGCTTGGACGGTGACAGCCGATTGACATATCGGCAGCAAAAACGAAAATGGTGACCTGCGACGTAAAAAGGTGTAAATCATACCCAAATCGCAAAACACAAAAACAGGGAGTGTCGTATCACAAGTAAATATTATATTTTCAATTACTATTGGCTTTAAATTGATTATCTATAAAATATTGTTCTCGAAAAAATCCTCAAACGAAAATCAACCATTCGACTGACGTTACCTTGTAGCGACGCGCGACGCACAGTGAAACTGCCCGCTTCCTATATTTGAAAAACGATCCGATTTGGTTATTTTTCTATTCGTAATGTCAAGATTAATATTCGTAATGTCATTAGATTACTATTCAAACTCAAAAACTCAAACTCAAAAGTACTTTATTACTGTAGATATTTACATATTCTTAGCAAACGTCATTTTTTGCCTCTTCTCTACATTGGACCACTGTGGGAGAAGAAGGGCGTAGAAACTCCCACAGATTGATTTATAGATCTCTTTTAAAAAAAGGTTGTGCTTAACTAATACAATTATGATTTATTTTTATTTAATAAGCTGGAATAAATTATTACAAAATTATTAACAGCAAGGTCTGTGTTGAGCCAGATTAACCCCATACAGTCCTGTCATTTAAGTAATCTTGAACATTGTAATATCCCTTTTTCGACAAAGTCGCTTTAACATGCTTTTTAAATTGCTCAAATGGCAATTTCAAAATCTCCAGAGGTATCTTATTGTAGTAGAGAATGCACTGACCCTTGAAAGAATTGCTAACCTTCGCGAGTCTAAAACGGGGCGCACATAGTCTGTGATTATTTCTTAGGTAAACATTACAGCTATCTCTAAGTTTGGAAAATGTTGTAAGGTTCTTGCGTACATACATTATATTTTCGAAAATAAATTGACTAGCTACTGTTAGTATGTCAATTTCTTTAAAAAGCTCTCTTAAGGAGTCTGTTCGTTTTAAATTATAAATTGCTCGAATAGCTCTTTTCTGTAAAATAAAAATAGTTTGAATATCCGCTGCTTTCCCCCACAACAAGATACCATAGGACATCACACTATGAAAGTAACTAAAATATACTAGCCTAGATGTAGCCACATCCGTGCTTTGTCTGAATGTATTCGTAATGTCATTTGGTTACCCCCCCCCCCCCCCTTACTAATTCATAACTTTTTCTATGATTAGGTAGTTTATTACTTATAAATTAAAATCAAGATCTTAAATTCCAAGTCACGCTACTAATGTGTATCTGTGAGCTTACATCCTCTTTCATAATTTAACGGCAAAGACAAAAATTAATATGCCTATTTAATTATGTTTCAACTTTTTATTAATTAAACATGAGCTAATTGCGTGAGACCTCGCCCCTTAAGTAAAATTTTAGCTAGATATATTTTATTTCTACTCCTAATCACTGATTAAAAGTCACCGGGTATTTGAGAGTTATCCGTAGATCAACTTTCCTAATATTGTGTCTATACACCACAAATCGGAACGTGACCGACCGTGACTCCGTTACAATTTTTCGTACTGTCTTGGTTCCGACGAATTCCGACAGGGGCACTATTTTTCTTAGCCTCAAAATGGTAAGAAATTTAGTACGGGAAGGCCTATCCTTAGTATTTATATCGATGCTTTTATCTCATATTTATTCTACAAGGGAGGCCGCACAGGATGCTATCAGAGTTTTTTGCGATCTGTCGAACACATAACCGAAAAAGGCATTTAATAGTGTTGAACATGATACGCTTCTAATGAAATTAAATCGTTGCTATGTAGAAAAGGGCGTGAAGCTATAATGTTTTATCACAACTATTCTTGCATTATCTTGACATCTATCCTACAACTGTAGTTCCAGTAAAGGGCCATCGCATAATTCTTCTATGGTGTCCAATTTCAGGCTGTTATTCAATTAGTATTAAAAGGATCTATAGAATATATTCATCAATATGAAATTAATACCATACAATTATCTTTATCTACACACGTATCATAAAACTTCTTTACTGCGTTAAAAAACTGCACGTTACGATCAGCATTATGTTAAACTACTTGGTAAAAACTCGTTTCGAATCTGGAAAACTACACATAATGGTCATTATGTGTAGTTTTTCTACATATAATGACATTCAAATTTCGAACGCCGACGCCCACCCGCGTGCCGTCCCTAGTTTGTCTGTGAAGTTGGTACTGACATTCAAATTTCGAACGCCGACGCCCGTCTGCGTGAAGTTGGTACTAAAGAACAAGCTAAACAATTGCAGAACCACAATGCTGGTCAAACATGCGGTTCCTGAACACATCAAAGAGAGCTTATGATATGTGTGTAAATAAACTAGTGTATGTAACTGTACATAATTAGGCATTAAAACTCTCGAGTGATATTATTATGAAACTCGCCTTCGGCTCGTTTCATAAACCCACTCTCGAGTTTTAATGGCCTCCATTATGCAGCAGTCACATAAACTACTATTATGTAGAAGGGTTATTTTAATGAACAGATTAAACATTTAGGTAACTATTAACATATACTCATCTTTCCCAAACAGGGAATCCAGGTAAAATATAGATATAGTTAACCTTAAAATATAGTATTTATTGCGGGGAAATAAATAAATATAAAAATTTACATACAGGCACATACATTGCTTCTGGCCCCACACTAGGACAGCCAATGTCGTGGATACCATAAACAGCGCTGTCACACACATAATAAACATTCAAGACCTGGGGTTTTTACCAAGCCGGGGATCGAACCCGGTACGTCTCGCATGGTGGGCACAGTCACAACCGCTGCGCCAAAGAGGTCACCTAGTTTTGTTTTTAAAAAGTTTTGTTTTTTTTCATTATTATTTTTGTTTTTTACAACGAAAGTGACATAATGCAATCCTCTACAGGAGAGGGGTTGGTAGCCCTAAACTTCACTCCTCCACCAAGCCCATGGTACGTCGTTACATTTATTTTATATGAAACCCGCGTCTCCGCCAATAAAAAAACGCTCAAAGGAGCCCACAAGACTATCTTCAGGTTTGCAAAACCTCAAACTTTTACAAAATAAAAAAACAATATAACTTAAAAACTTTCCTCGTACAAAACTACACTAGGAGGACAAGAGAGCTAGTAACAATCCCCTCCCCCCATTTGTAGAATAATAAAAGTCATGTGAATGATTTATATCCGGCAATCCAATTAAAACGTTTCAACTTCAAATCTCACATTCGGTTTTTTCGCCACCTGGCTTTGATAGCCAACAAGCCAAAAAAGGTTTCTGTAATTATGTCGCGCCGCACAGTGGGCGGGATTTTGGCTCTAGAGGACATACCCATTTTGGCTTCCAAGTGTTCATTTTTCTTAATGATATAGCTTTAACTAATCAATACAAAGCCAAAAAATTGCGGCTGTAGAGATTTGATACAATGATTCGTGAATTCAAAATTAATGCATGTAATTGTGTAACATAAATTTATCACTAAAATAGCAGGGAAGCCCAATGTATTCTCTGAGGATATTTGAGAACATTTTTTTTATGATTTTTTGACATATTCCGTACAGCGATCACAGTTGCGCTTCTATTTAAAAAAAGGTTATTAAAATAAAATCTCAACTGCCAGTAAAGTGAAAATTACATACGCATTTTGGAAATATAATTACAGGAAATTGAAGAAATAAAGAGTACAGAACTAAAACCAACCGGCGTTGGCGAGTCTGCTTGAATTTTGAAATATTTGTTTATTCACAAAACTGGGGATCACAACCTTGATAACGGAGGCTCCTAGGAGGCGAAGGCTGATTTAGTCTAGAACTTTGATGCTGTGGGCAGCTGAGTTAAATTTTGAGATTATGTTATTCTTTTTGTGAGGAGTGATGTTATCGGATATGAATAATTCACAATTCTGAAAAATTTAAGTATAAATTACGATTCATCTAACATCAGAATTAAAAAAAAAACAGTTAGTTCCAAATCTTATAATACGTTTTCAGCTTTGTCTCCTATAGTCCCGTCGTCTAGGTCCCAAATGTTGAATTTGTAATTTAGGCTGGCAATGATGGGATGGATAGGCAATCTAAATATTGCCGGTCCAAGTGGGTCGCCCTGCTTTCAGCCAAAGGCCGAATATAGAAGATGTTCCCTGAAGATTAATTTAGATTCTTGACTTTAACATTGTCAAATGTAATAGATGGTGTGTGCTCTTTGATTTGGTTTGTATAATATTTATAACTTGACCTTTGGGCATCGGAACCGAGTATTATATTTTGATACGAAGAAGTTTATTCGAAAATTTATACTGACTAGGGATACAATGTATGTACCTGCGTCATCTAAGCGACAGATTGCCAAATTATTGGCATACAATATTTATGACCCTTTTATTGTAGAGAAAATAACTAGGGTGCCAGTAGGAAATGACGAGTGTAGAAATAATTATACTAAACCTTTGTATGTTAAGAGTAATGTGACATGCACCCCTATTGGTAATTCACCTGTTAATCATACTTTGCTTGCCACGTTGGAATCTGTTCCAAGTAATTTAAATTAGTTCATAAGACAAAAGAGGAAATCTCTAGCATACAAGAGCCACTAAATATGTCAAAATGTAAGCCTCAGTTAAATATTGCCCATCAAAACATCCAGGGGCTACCTGTAAAAGAACTTGTATTAGAATTATTTAAAAAAAAACTGACATTGATATTATTTGTGTTACAGAACACTGGTTGAAGGAAAATATGATGTCTTTTAACATAAATAATTACAAAATTGTCAGTTGTTACAATAGAAAGACTGCTGATGGAGGTGGTTCTTTAATCTTAGTGAAAAATAATATTAAGGTGAACAACGCAAAGATATTCTTGCACTTACTGTTGAAAGATAAATAGAGGTATCCTGTGTTGAGTTGGATAGCCATATTATTGTTTGTGTCTACAGGCCACCGAGAGATGAAAAAGGCCATGGCAATTTCGAAATATTAGAGAAAATTATGGAGGAAGCCCTCTCTAAACTATGTAATAACAGAAAAAAGTTAATTATTTGTGGCGATCTTAATGTAGATTTGCTTGTAGGAACAACAATGAAACAACGATCAATAACTTTATTCAAATCGTTTAACTTATGTCATGTATTTTTAGAGCCAACTAGATTTACACTTACCAGCCAAACTTGCTTAGATAAGGTTTTTTGTGACTGTGCATTCACAAGTAAAAGTGTAATTAACTGCTTACCTTCCGATCACAGTGGTCAAACAGTTACATTCCCAATTGCTATTAAGGATAAGACTGGTCCATCATTTTATAGGCCTATTACATACATACAGGCCGCCAAAGCGAACAACTATCACTCCACCTGGACGTATCTGGGTATCACATACCTGAAGAAAACCGAAGATTCGCCGGCGGTTCGCATTGTCAATGAGAGAGACTTAGATAAGTTAAACACGAAATGACTAGCAAATTTTAAAAGCTCCTTTTAATTCTTACTCTTCCATTTATACATAGTCAGGTCATAAGTTCTGTCACATGTGCAATATGAAATTATTTAGACATGTTTATTATTTATGTAAACATTTATATAGCAAAATGAACTTAATAAAACATAGATTCTTATGATAATAAAGTTTATTCAAAATGACCCCCGCGATTTTGAATACAGGCCTTTATTCTGCGCGGCCAGTCGTCTATCGCAGCTCAAACGAGGTCCATGTCAATATCGGCGGCTGCCTTAATCAAGGATGCCTTGAGTGACTCCAAATCAGGACGAGGCTTTGAGCAGGTCTTTTCCTCCAAGTGTTGCCATATCTTGTAATCTAACGGACTCAAATCTGGACTGGAGGAGGGCCAGTCTTCGTGCCGGATGAAGTCGATTTCACGCGCCGCCAGCCAGTCTTGTGTGCTTTTCGCTCTATGAGCTGGCGCAGAATCTTGTTGGAATACCCAGTGCCTGTTATTAAACATGATATGAGAAACAGGTTCCACAAGGTTCTTGAGGACTGTATTTTGATACACAACTGCATTCGTTTTTACGCCTTTCTCACAAAAATGTACCTCAGTTAAGCCCCAATAAGAGACTCCCAACCAAACTATGAGCGAGGATGGAAAATGACCTCGTTGGACACGCGGAATACGGTTGCTCGCTTCTTCTCTGCTGTGTGCGTACACCTTATCATTTTGTTTCTTGTAGCTCTCTTCCACGGTAAAAAATTTTTCATCCGAAAAAAAGCAGCATTTCCCGATACTTTTTTCCCGCGTACCACTTCAACAAAGCGCGGCATCTCTTCAGTCTCAGGTCCATTAAACGAGCGTCCAAACGATGTCCTGTTTTTCTTCGATATGCCCTAAGCCCTAAGTCTTCATTTAACACCCTTTTCATCGTGGTCCTGCTTAACCCCATCTGAAGGGCCAACAGTTTCTGCTTACGTATGGGATTTCTTTGAATTCGCGCCTTCACAGCTTTTATCACTGCTGGAGTCCTAACAGAGCGAGAGCGACCACTTCTTGACCTGTCATCTACACTAGAGTCTTCATTGTATCGTTTTATGGTACGATAAACGAATCTTTTGGTTATATTCAAATTTTTCAGTAAGTCGAAAATCTGAATTGGCGCGTAACCGCAACGATGCAACGCAATAACTGCGACACGGTCTTCTTTAAGTGTCCACACCATATTTAAAAATGAGGAAAATTCTAAAAAGTACACGTTTTTATTTTCATGAAAAATTCGAAATTCGAATTCAATAAACTTTTTTGTGGCCAGCGTTCTAAATTCAAAAGTTTTTATTGTGTGACAGAACTTATGACCTGACTGTGTATTGTCAACATCTCTGTAATTATTGCTTCGATACATTGTATCCCCTACCCTATCCCAGATAACTTGAACTACTCAACACCCACCACCCCCATTCTCACGACAACTATTCATGACACTACACCACTTGCACATAGACATACAAAAACAGAAACATATATTTACACACATACACATCTACGAACACATACAATACACACATATACACTACAATACACATATCCTACAAAACATTCCTCACCCGAAAATTGCTCAGATATCTCGTTCACCTATTATACCATGCTTTTACACACGCTTTCACACCTTTCACATAAGCTCTCTCACACCCTTTCATACATTGTCTACGTGATAAACCCTGTCAAACTTACATCTGATCGAAATTCACCTGGTTTAACTTATAACACTCACAATGCTTGACACAAATGATATAATTTTACTATCTGTCATTCGTCAACATGTGATATAGAAGATTGCCCGAACATAATATCTAAGCCGGTACATACTATTAAAATATTACATCAGAATATTCGTAGCGTCAATAAAAACTTTCCTAGTCTACTAACACTCCTAGAAAGATCTAACACTGACTGGGACTTTATTATTCTCACAGAATGTTGGCTACAAAATAATCCAAGCATTCCTTCACTATATGGTTACAGCTATATTAAAACTAATAGAAATAAAACTCAAAATGAAGGTGTAATTATATTTTATAAAAATAACTCAACTTTATCTATATCCATTTCCGAACCCAACCTAAGTGATGCTAACGGTCTAACCATAAAAATCGACTCCAGTACTCTTCTGCTGGCAATTTATAGACCACCTGGATATAAAAATGTCAATCCTTTTTTCGAATCACTAAATGACCTCCTCAGTAGCTCCAACGTTTCCAACACTATACTTATAGGCGATATTAATATAGACATTTTGGATCACAACACCGACATTAATTCACCAACCTACCTTAACCTACTAGCTTCGCATAGCATTTTACCAGCTCACTTATTACCTACTCATGGTAAAACATGTCTAGATCATGTAATGGTCAAAACCAAACTTCCTGCTTCCTGTTATGTTGCCCAAACATCGGTCACAGATCATGACTCGTTAATATTTATACTAGAGCGAGAATTAAATCATATGAAACCATTATCTACAGTCACAAAGATAGATTACGAAGGGCTGGACAAGGACATGGAAAGTCTAAACTTCGACTCGCTCTATGATAACTCCGACCCTAACGTTGCCGCAACACTACTTATCTCTAAATTATCTAGCAAAATTAAATCAAATACTAAAACTATCTCAGTCCCTAACCGAAAGCGCATAACAAAGCCCTGGATCACACTCGGATTACTTCGTTGCATGAGAAACCGGGATAATCTTCATAAAAAAACCAAAAAGAACCCAAACAATGACGTTATCTCTACCACGTACAAACGGTACAGAAATTTCTGCAACGAGCTAATAAAAAAGGTAAAGAATTAATATGAGAAAAAATTGGTACAAAATGCATCGAAAACCAGCAATAAAATGCTTTGGGATACTATAAAACGGATTGCCCACTCTAATTCGAAACTTAACCCTGCATCAGAGCTCATATCTCCTTCAGAACCTATTGCTTCAGTTAATAAAATAAACAACTTTTTTGCGTCTATTGGAAAAAACCTAGCAGATAAAATCTCTCCTCCATTATCCAAAGTCACACCCAAACGTACTTCTCCTTTTTTTTTCGCTCTAACACCAACTAATGAGGTAGAAGTACGAAAATGCATCCTTAACTTAAAAAAAAACAATACTATAGGTCGCGATAACATCTCCGGAGACTTCCTAAAATGTTTTCAATCTATCCTAATCAAACCAATAACATTCCTAGTCAACCTAATCTTCTCTACTGGTATCTTTCCAACTGCTTTCAAGCTCGCTGAAGTGATTCCAATCTATAAAAGTGGTGACAGAGACAGTGTCAATAATTACAGACCTATCTCAATACTTTCAACGCTATCTAAAATAGTCGAAAAACTCCTAAACAAACGCCTCGTTAGTTACCTAGAATCTAAACACCTTCTTTCTAGCTCACAGTTCGGAGTTAGATCCGGTGTTTCTACTAAAGAGGCAGTCCACGAGTTGACTGAACACATAGTGTCAAAATTGGACAGCAAAAAGAAAGTTATTGCAATATTCCTTGATCTTGCTAAAGCGTTCGATAGTGTCTCTGTCCCACTGCTACTGGATAAGCTTGAGAGCATTGGTGTCCGCGACACGCAACTCAATCTGTTTAATGACTATCTAACTAATAGGAAGCAGAGGGTCAGAGTTGGTGACTTTACTAGCGATGACTTGCCAATAACATACGGAGTCCCTCAAGGCAGCGTCCTAGGTCCAACTCTATTTCTTATATTTATTAATGACCTCTGTGATACACGACTAGCAAATGGCAAACTTATTACCTTTGCAGACGACACAGCGCTGATATTCCATGGGGATACTTGGGAGGAGGCGTTTGGTTTTGCTCAATTGGGTTTCGATGAAGTGTATTCCTGGCTAAGAAACAACCGTCTTTCCCTTAATGTGGACAAAACGAAATTTATGCCATTCTCACTTAGAAGTATACCATCTGGAATCTTTGATAACTATTCAATTAGAGCTCATTCTTGCTACTCAACCTTCCCCTGTTCTTGCAGCCACTTAAGCCTATCATTAAATATCAAATACTTGGGTGTAATAATTGATAATACCCTTCGATTCAATCTACATCTCGATCTTATATCTTCCAGGACTCGCAAACTCATATACATTTTTAAGAACCTTCGGCATGTTGCTGACAAAAATATCATCAAAATTGTATATATAGCGTTGTGTCAGTCAATTATATCCTACTGTATCACTGTTTGGGGGGGAACAAATAAAACAAATCTATTAAAACTCGAAAGAGCCCAACGCTCAATTCTTAAGGTAAGTCTGTCCCTAACATTCCTATTTCCCACACAACAACTCTATCCATTGGCTGATGTTCTGTCCGTCAGACAACTATTTATTCTGAACACCATACTGAAGCAACACTCTTTAATAAGCTACGATCCAGCACTCTTTGCCTCCAAACGACGCAATTACAAGGTCTGTAATTCGCGCACCACTCGGTCTACCGACTTCTCTCATAGATTTTTTGGCTTTTTAGGAGAGTATCTCTACAATAGGATAAATAAAAAAATTGAAATATACTCTCTTACAAAATACTAATGTAAAAGAGTACTAACAGCGTGGCTAAAATCACTAAGCTATGAGGACACTGAAAGTCTTCTGTCAATCATCTCCTGATGATCTCCCCCTGTCCTTCCACACACACACCCACACACCCTCACACACACCCACATACCTACTCACACACACACACACACACACACACACACACCCCACACACACACCCCACACACACCTCACTTACACACACTTCCAATCTCTGACACTCCACACCATTACACTCTCATACCTCTCTGATAATTAAATTGCACCTACCTTGGGTACCTTGATTACTCCGGTTCAGCGTCGGGAGAGGCTAATAATCTGTCAAACAGGACCTCCTAGTACGGATACCAGTCTCTCACATAGATAAGACAAAACGCATAGCACCTAAGTTAAACAATGTTACACCATATAAAACTATGTGAGAGAACAAAATAAACTTTTTTGTATAAAAAAGATTTGTATAAAAAAGATTTTAAAAACATCCCATAGACTAGAGACATATACGAAAAACTTAGATATAAATTTGCCAGTACCGGATTTTAATGAACAGAACCCAAACAAAATCTACTCAGACTTCTTCAACATTATTCAGACAGAATTCAATAAAGTTTTACAATTAAAGAAAGTCAGTGACTACAACGGTAAATCGAAATTTAATGACTGGGCACCGTTTGGAATTCGTAAAAGTAGAGTTATCTTGTATGACCTTTATGATCAAAAAACCTATAACTTTGATCGAAAATTTCATGACTATGTTAAAAAATATTCCGAAACTTTCAAGTTGGTTTGTAGGATTGCAAAAACTTTACACATTAATAGAAAAATTCAAAATTCAAATACATAATAGAATGAAAACAGTTTGGAAAATAATAAACCGTGAAACTGGCAAAGTTATACCAAGGGACAATGATTTCTGCCTAAAGATAGGTGATGATGTTGTTAAATCCAGCGATGATGTTGCTCAAGCTTTTGAAACATTCTTCACCAATGTACACCTACTCACAACAGATCGTCTAAATTCATCTCCATATGAAGCAGAGACTTTATTAAAAAATAACACGAGCATCAGTAAGGTTTATTTAAAATTTCATCATGTATATCCCCAGGACATTGTCAAAACGTTTAAATTACTTAACTTAAAAATACGGAAGACCTGTGGGGTATATCAGTCAAAGTAATTGGTTCAGTAATTCTAGTCATATTCATTTAGCTTATATATTCAATAAATGTGTTGACGATGGGGCTTTTCCAGACCTCATGAAACACAGTAAACTGATACCTCTGTTCAAATCGGGAGATAAGGGTGATCCTTCAAATTTCAGACCAATATCTGTTCTTCCAACACTAAGTAAAATATTTGAAAAGATTATACTCAATCAAATGCTCTCACACTTCAACCGTACCAAACAACTCCACGCCAAACAATACGGTTTCACTAGGGGTAAATCGACTACGGATGCAGGTATTACCCTTATATCTCATATTTATTAAGCATGGGAGGCCGCACTGGATGCTATCGGAGTTTTTTGCGACCTGTCGATGGCGTTTGATTGTGTTGATCATAATACGCTATTAATTAAATTAAATCATTACGGAGTTAGAAATAAAGCGTTGGATCTACTAAGATCATAAGCAATATAATTAAAAAGGCAGAAGTTAACAGCGTTTAATCTGATGGATCGGCTGTAAAAATTGGCGTTCCACAAGGTTCCATATTAGGTCCTTTCTTATTCCTGATATATATTAACGATCTGCCTTTCATGGTGGAGAAATTAACTGGCATAGTGTTGTTTACTGATAATAAGTCAATGGTCTTCAAAATTGAAAGAAAAAAAGGAGATTTTGATGACGGTAATGGTGTATTGTCTTTAAGCTTGAATTGGTTCACAGTTAATAATTTATTGTTAAATGCTGGTAAAACCAATTGTATCAAATTGTATGTTTAGTGTTAGACAACAGCACGTTAGAATTAGTAAATGATACGAAGTTTCTTGGAATAACAATTCATAGCAAATTGCAGTGGGGACACCACATAGATAAATTATCTGGTAAATTAAGTTCTGCGGCTTACGCTGTTAGGAACATCAGACAAAGCACGGATGTGGCTACATCTAGGCTAGTATATTTTAGTTACTTTCATAGTGTGATGTCCTATGGTATCTTGTTGTGGGGGAAAGCAGCGGATATTCAAACTATTTTTATTTTACAGAAAAGAGCTATTCGAGCAATTTATAATTTAAAATGTACAGACTCCTTAAGAGAGCTTTTTAAGGAAATTGACATACTAACAGTAGCTAGTCAATTTATTTTCGAAAATATATTGTATTTACGCAAGAACCTTACAACATTTTCCAAAATTAACGATAGCTGTAATGTTAACCTAAGAAATAATCACAGACTGTGTGCGCCCCGATTTAGACTCGCGAAGGTTAGCAATTCTTTCAAGGGTCAATGTATTCTCTACTATAATAAGATACCTCTGGAGATTTTGAAATTGCCATTTGAGCAATTTAAAAAGCATGTTAAAGCGACTTTGTCAAAAAAGGGATATTACAATGTTCAAGATTACTTAAATGACAGGACTGTATGGGGTTAATCTAGCTCAATACAGGCCTTGCTGTTAATAATTTTGTAATTACTCATTCCTGCTTATTATTCATAATAATTAAATTTTTCATATTTGTAATAGTAAAGCACAACCTTTTTTTAAAAGAGATCTAAAAATCAATCTGTGGGAGTTTCTACGCCCTTCTTCACCCACAGTGGTCCAATGTAGAGAAGAGGCAAAATTGACGTTTGCTAAGTATATGTAAATATCTACAGTATTAAAGTACTTTGACTTATGGCAAGGCACCACTGTCTACCGAATTGAAGGCTTTTATCACGTCTACCATCGACTCTACGTCACCTCTTTCGTAAGGAAGACAGGTGTGAGTCATGTACACGGCTCGCCGCCTCCCCTTCTACCAAAATCCAGCTGTACCAGTTAGAAAGCAGCGCAAAGGTCTGGCGGGATGACCATACAGTAGATGTTTGACAGTATATGTCGGATGCACAAATATCGATGCTGTTGCCTACAGCAATGAGTCTCATGCCCTAGTCTTTCTTTATAAGGGCACAGAGGTAATCTCCGTAGAGCACATCTGTTATGCCCTTGTGTAAATTCCAAGACAACATGCGGTTACCAGCTCGGTCATATCTGAAAGTCAGGAACTGGGTCTTCGTTTTCAATGAATGTCACGACTTTTGGCGTTGAAGGTGAAGACAGTTTTTGACTGCTAGACGATTGTGTATTGGACTCTTGTACCGGTTCATCTTGCACTTTTTTTTCAATAAAGACAACATCTCGGGCGGTGATTATTACCCGAGGATTTTGGGGTTCAATAAGTCTAGGCTTTGCTTTCTGTTGAGTATCCAACAAACATGCATTTTTTTGTCTTTGAGTCGAGTTTCGAACGTTTTTCCTTCGGGACAAGGGCATGAGCTTCGCATCCGAAGACTTTCATACGTGAAAGATTTACCTTCTTGCCAGTCCCTAATTCTTCAGGAATTTTGTTTCCTAGAGTTATTGTTGGCACTCGATTATTGATATAGATCGCCGTATTTACTGCTTCTCCCCAGTATGAAGTCGGTGATTTGGAATTCTGGAGCATACATCTAGCTTTTTCAATGATCGTACGGTTTGCACGTTCGGACACACCATTTTGTTGCGGGGTATACGGGACTGTAGTTTGGTGTACAATACCGCTTTCCATTAGGAATAAAGTGAAATCATTATTTACATATTCACCAACGTTGTCCGTCCGCATTACTTTGATCCTTTCGCCAGTTTGATTCTCAACCAAGTATTTAAATTCAACAAACTTTGAAAAAAGTTCGCACTTGGATTTCAAAAGATAGTTTTGCGACTAAAATCATCAGTATAAGTTAGCAAATAAAGAGAACCGCCCCACGAATTCGCACTCATAGGTCCGCAAAGATCCGAATGGACTAATTGTAGGACTTTACTCGTTTTGCTTGTATAACTTTTCAACGGTTTCTTAGCATGTTTACCTTGTAAACAGGGAATACATTTAACGTCCATATTCCCGCTAAAATGTAAGCCAGTCTGCTGACTTTCCAAAATTGACAAACTTCTTGGATTTAAATGACCTAGGCGTCTGTGCCATAGCAATGCTTTCTCCTTCGTTGTTTGTATGACATAGGCCTGAGAAGTATTTTTATTTAATTTGTACATACCTCTATGGCTTGCTCCAGTCGCTATGACAGGGCCTGCCACCTGACAGCTGCCACTCTTACATATTTTGACATCTTGTACGATACATCTTTGACGATGTAAACAAAACATCAAAGCCCTTTTCAGTATTTTTGCTAACAGAAAGTAGATTTGCAGCCAGACCAGGAATGAATAAGACTCGCTCGATTTTACTCACATGCTCTGAAATAGGAATCTGAACTGTACCTATACCACGGCTCATTAACTTCTCTTTATTTGCGACATTAAGGGGTTACGTAGGACGACATCGACAAATACCAGTCGTTTCTGTTGCTTATGTGAGAGGTAGCTCCTGAATCTATGATCCATAGGCGTAGCTCGTCGTTGATCTTCTTTGAGAAGGGCACACACGACATTATCTGACGTATTGGTATTGGAGTGTTCAAGACCCATGAATAGAGGCTGAAACTTTTCTGGAAGTCCTGACAGCATCATTATTGCCAGGAACTCATCGTCAAATACAGCTTCGATAGCTTGAAGTTCCTGTTGCGTAGCGAGCGTTTTATTTGTGTACTCATATGGATATTTACAGTGAAGGAAGTGGACAGAAGTTTCTTCATTAGGCCAAGTCGACGTGTGAGGCCAGTGTCAGCGTATGCCTTTTTGAGGCAGTTAAATGTCTCAAATGCAGTTTTGGCTGACCTTAGTACAGGATAGATACTTTCTTCACACGCAAGACAAATCTTCGCACGTAACCTTAGCGTCCTTTCGCTTGGCAATGGGGTCTTCGAGGTTGGCTGGAACAGTGACGACGTCCCACAGATCATGGTCTATTAACCAGCACTCTAGAACAAACACCCACGTCGAAAAATTACGACCATTTAACTTCGTGATACTTATTGATGGCAAGGCGGCACCGGTAGATTTACCCGCGGAGAATGGTCATCTCCACTATGAGTTGGGTTATCCATAATTTATTTTATTGGGATACTGGGCCCATAACCATTTAAATTTGCTATGAATAAATAAACACTTTCTTGCTGTGCAAAGTATATTTTCCAACTGATAGTAAAACACTGTCAAAAATATATTCAAAATAAATATGACACTGACAGGCTTGACACAATGTTCCAAGTAGTTGTAACATCATGCCGTCGAAGCCGCCCACAGAGCCACTCCTGAAGGACATCACAGCAGCGGTGACATCCTTGGTTGTAGCCTGTGGGGTATTCTCAGAAGGATGGGGTGATCAGGGAGGTGTAGTGCTGGTGAAAGTACTGAGTGCTTTAACTCCAGCGCTCGTAAGGGATTTGGGGAATCAGGGGCGACAGCGTCACTCGAGAACAGAAGATGAGCAGCTCTCTTTTAGTCTCCGTCGCTGATTTTTGTTTCCATCATTTTCATGATGTTGAATTTCGTCCGAAAAGTATTTGTTATGGTTATAAATTTGGCCTGAAATGTTTTGAGGTTGTTTTTTGCAGCCATTTTTTATGCACTGAGTTAGGGAGCTTTCCTAACTTCTGTCCCTATCTACATGCAGTGTCCGGTTTGTAAACGTCAGAAACTGTGTTAAGCATTACATGAACCGAGGGCGCCATCTAGTGTTGAGTAGCAGTGACAATCAATCCGTTAATTACTGGAAATACTAGGTCGTGCCATCAGCCTGAATTTATTATAATTTTTATGTGGCAATACTGCCTTCTATCTGTCACTTTGACTTTTCTCTGCAACCAAGGAATACATCTTGAACGGATCTCCTGAGTATTCTTCAATATTACGATTCCCTGACCACGCCAGAGCCTGCATACAGTAGCGCAGGAGCCGGGACGCAACAAACTGTTCACAACTTGAGCTGTCATTGTTCAAGAAGGCGTATCGAGTGGGACAGAAAAGGCATCACGCATGTCCTTGCACCACGAGGGTATCTTTTAATCTAAGGGAAACTTTGCTTTAGCTGTCCCAAGGTCGCCCTGAATGCGCTCGTTGGTGACTGGGTTCTGCTGTTGTCATCTAACACACTCTAAGTGCCTTGGTTGCCATGTGGTGAGGGGTCATATTTCTTATGCGTTCTGGCCGGATGTATCATTAGACCTCTCTGTCCCTTAAAAGTTCGCTGCTGAGTACATAACGGACACTGCACGAACTCTGCGAGCAAAGCGTCGGTGGTATGGCTGCAGCCGACACCAGTTGATGGCCCGGTTGTCTGCGAAATCGACTTAGGACGAGCGTCTCACGTAATCTCGTTAAATATAAAAGGGAATATTAAAAAAGATACATATACAGTATGCAGTATGCACTATAGAGTAGATTTTTTGGTGGCAAAGAAGTGGAAGAACAACGTAATCGAATACTTTGGCTACACAAAAAGAGTAGTTATCATTTAATTCCATGTATCTGATATTAAATTCATAACCATAATTTACGCATATGCCCTAACATTCACTTCAACAGACGACAAAATAGAAGATTTCTACAACCTTCTTAATCACGCATGCGATGAGCATCCACGTACTTGAAATATATTCCTCGGTGACTTTAATGAAAAAGTTCAAGGTAATCAGAATAGAGACAATGAGGACTTAATGGGACCACACGGGCTTGGGTGCCGGAACGTTATGATTCTTTGGTGGCCAATCATTTGTGTGACTGCCAACGTTCCTTGCAACAGCCGGAGAGACCAGCTTCAACCACGAGCCTTGAAATAAGTATCCGACCCAAGATTTCAGGTTCGCATAAAATCATCACAAGCAAAACTGTTATATTTTGTGATGAAATTGGAAGAAACTTAGGCATATTATTGAATAAATTGGGACACTCAGTCAAAAATAACTGTTTACCAAACTCCAGTTTTCATAATGTTATGCAAAAAATAACAAATACACTTGATCTGATACCTGAATCAAACTTAATACTCATGTTTGGAAATAGGGGTGAGGTAAAAATGGGACCTATAAAATATTTTGAAACACTGCTCAATGAATGTTAAGAAAATTGTTATATTTACATTCCCATAGAGTAAAAGCTTGCCACAAGCTGAAAATTATCTTAGATATAAGCTAAATATGACATTACATACAATGACATATAATAATAGTTTGATTCATCTAATTGACTCTAACAATTATGTAAGTGGTAATGTTTATTTGACGAAACGTAGTTACTACCTTTTAGATTTTTGCAAACGACATGTAGCTGTGTCGCTATTTTTTTTTTGTATTACAGCCAAGAATTTGGCTTACCTGACTGCTTCGTTTGAGCAAAGACAAGGGATATTGGAAGACATTCTAAGTAATTTAAATTAGTTCTTAAGACAATAGAGGAAATCTCTAGCATACATAAGCCAATAAATATATCAAGCAAGCATAGGAAATCAAAAATGTGTAATATCTTGCCCGAATTAAATAATTCAAAAAAGTGTAATAATATCCCAATATTAAATAATATTCAGACAAAGGGTAAGCCCCACTTAAATATTACTCATCAAAACATGCAGGGGCTACCTGGCAAGGAACTTGTATTAGAATGATTTCTTAATAATTCTGACACTGATGTTATCTGTATTAGAGAACATTAGTTGAAGGAAAATATGATGTCTTTTAACATAAATCATTACAAAATTGTCAGTTGTTACAATAGAAAGACTGCTGATAGGGTTCTTTAATCTTAGTAGAAAATAATATTAAGGTGAAACAACGGAAAGGTATTCTTACACTTACTGTAGAAAGACTAAAAGAGGTATCCTGTTTTGAGTTGGATAGCCATATTATTTTTTGTGTCTACATACCTCCGAGAGATGAAAAAGGCCATAGCAATTTTGAAATATTCGATAAAATTATGGAGGAAACCCTCATTAAACTTTGTAAAAGATAATTATTTGTAGCGATCTTAATGTAGATCTGCTTGTAGATACAACACTGAAGCGACGATTAATAACTCTGTTCAAATCATTTAATTTATGTCATGAATTTCTAGAGCCGACTTTAATTACACTTACCAGCCAAACTTGCTTAGTTAACGTTTTTTGTGACTGTGCATTAACAAGTAAAAATGTAATTAACTGTTTACCATCCGATTACAGTGGTCAAACAGTTTAATTCCCAATTACTAGTGAATATAAGACTGATCCACATTGTTATAGGCCTATCACATCCCATAGACTAGAGATGTATATGAAAAACTTAGATATAATTTCGGCAGTACCGGATTTTGATGAACAGAACCCGAACAAAATATATTCTGACTTCTTCAACATTATTCAAACAGAATTCAATACAGTTTTTAAATTAATGAAAGTTTCAACAACGGTAAGTCTAAATTTAATGACTGGGCAACATTCGGAATCCGTAAAAGTATAGCTTTGTATGACCTTTATGAAAAAATTACCTATAACTTTGATATAAAATTTCATGACTATATTGAAAATATTCCAAAAACTTTACACTTTAATAGAAAAATACAAAATTCTAATTATACAATGAAAAACGGTTTGGCAAATCATAAACGTGAAACTGACAAAGTTATACCAAGGGATAATGATGTTGTTAAATCCAACGCTGAGGTAACTCAAGCTTTTGAAACATTCTTCACAAATGTACCCTTACTCACAACAGTACGTCTAAATTCATCTCCGTATGAAGCAGATACTTTGTTAAAAAAACAGCACTAGCATCAGTAATGTATATAATGTTTGTAATATAAAGTGTAACAAGATTCTGGGACCACAAACAACGAGAACACCGGAGCAATAACCGGACTGGATGAAGGACTGGTGCGAAAATTTGTAATTATTCTGCAAACGATCACGCCTAGTGAGCATATTGATGTAATAAAATTTAGACAGTATGCTAATGAAAATAAGTATGTGGAGTTTTACGATTGGTATAAAATGTCTTCGACCGTCCACAAGTTGCTGTTACGTGGAGCAGATATCATAGAGCAATGCTATCAGTGGTTCCAATCGGAAACCACTCTGAAGAAGCCTCAGAAGCTTGAAAAGTTTGGTAACAATGAAAAAAGGCACTGTTGACGGAAACCCTTAACCTGTTTATATCCACAAATTCTATCCGATACACCGATAGAGTTTGTGGATGAATCCAATTTGGAATTGGATTCTGAATAGGAATCCGAAGACAGTGCTGAAGAGAATTTAGCAATATTGTTTAAAAATATTGTTATTAATATTAATATAAAATATGATTGTTATTTGTGTTTTTCCAGGATAAGTGCTAGGAGTATTTAACATACATAAATTAGTCGTTGATATTTTATCTTTGTGGTAGTAATCATTTATCATTTTTAAATATCATAATTACCTATTTTTAAGTCTTACTCAAGTTTTTATGGTATGGTTTTTAATAAACGCCATATGTAATGTTGGCAACAATTTATTACAATATAATTTATTGGTAAATAATGAGTACAAAAGCAAGAATACTTTTGCGCAAAGGCGGGCTTATCTATAAAAATAGATTTCTTCCATAAAACCTAGACGGGACACTAAAATCTAATCAATTCTTTCAAGGGCCAGTGCATTCCTTACTACAATAAGATACCTCTGGAGATTTTGATATTGCCATTTGAGCAATTTCAATGCTCATATTAATGTGGAGTACTGCAACTCTGTTAAATATGTCGAATATATTTGTAAGTACGTGAATAAGGGTAGTGATCAAGCTGTATTTACTCTAGAATGAGAAAGATGAGGTGAAAATCTACGAAAGCGGCCGTTACATAAGCAGTTCCAAAGCAGTTTGGAGGATCTTCACATTTCCCATTCATGAAAGGTTCCCCCTGTCTTACATCTTGCTGTTCATCTTGAAAACGGTAATACTTCACCTCTAATAACCTGTTAGATAAAATAAACAGCCCATCTCAGACAACGCTATTAGCTTTATTTTGAAATCTGCATAACGGAAATCTGCAAGACGCTGTTGTACTCTGACGTCCCTTCCTAATTTGTCTGGAACAACAAAAAAAAAACTAGAAAAAAAGGGGAAAGTTGTATAGGGCTGGCCAGGAGTGAAAAAAGTAATTGAAACAAAACTGAGTGCTACCACCTATGCCTGCTGCTCCATGAGGTTAGAGGGCCAACAAGCTTTGAAGTCTTGACTGTGAATGGTATCCTCCATCTAACATTTCAGTCTGCATGCAAGTCCCTTGGATTGCTGGAATACGACAAGCTTTGGGACAGTACTTTAGATTACAGACGTTGCCTTTAATTATTTTGTAATTATTAAATCCTACTTGTTAATTATAATAATTAATATTGTAATATTTGTATAAATTAAGCACAACCAATTTTTAAAAGAGATCTAAAAATAAATCTGAGGGAGTTTCTACCCTTCTTCTTCTCTCACAGTGGTCCAATATAGAGAGAGGCAAAAAATTACGTTTGTTAAATATATGTAAAAGTTATGTCGCAACTGCTTAAAAACACTATTTTCCAAGTTTCACGTACATCTTTTCCCGCATAATGAGATCGATAATTTCATTGCATAAATCAATAATATCCGGGGACCGAGCGAACTGTGCGGAGGTTGGTTGGTGCAGTTGGTCGCGCCGATAATAATTCATCAGTCTGCACATCACTCATCACAGGCTGTTATACCGTCATACTTATGTTTATGCTGAATTATTAAATTCATGGGACATTTAACCATAAAAATCAAACTTTTGCTTATTCAAGCAAGGAGGATGAAGGAGGTTGTATTGTGTTCGACCTCATTTGATCGAAACTTTTTGGTAAGGCTTCTCCCTCCGCTAAACTTTTTGTTTTTATTTCTTTTCATCTTTCATTTTATTTTTCCATAGTTGCCTAGGTATAATACCTACGATTATTAATATATTAATTCATATTTCATATTTTCTTTATTGCACACAAAACTTATAAAAAACAATAGTTACATGAAAATAGTGTACAAAGGCGAGCTTATCTCTAATAAGAGATCTCTTCCAGCAAACCAGGATGAGATGGCAAAGGTTGATTGCTAAGCAAGGGAAGACCTATTTCTTTACTGCTCGACATATCTCAGTTTTTATCGGCACAGACCGGAAGAAAATATACATTGCTGCATATTCATCACAATACTACTTACCTTAAAGTAGAAAAAATAATGTACCTACCAAAGTCACATAATAGAAGAGATACAATGGTACTGTGTTTCATTCTGCGTTTCTACTGATGATAAAACATCTGCCTTTCATGCAAAGAAAATCAAAATAAACTAAATTGGGTCTATATGAATACAGATGATTTTTTTGATAAGCAAATGGTACCCTTTATCAATGAGCACTCCCCTTGAAACAAAATCAACGACTCCTGCTAGATAAATATTCTGATTGAAGTATTTAACCGTTTCGAGCGTCGTGAACGTAATCGGTACGAAATAAAAGATGAGGGTTTGGTGGGTAGGCCCCCCCCCCATATGGAAACAGAAACAACGACTGCCGCTTGAAAAATAACCATTCTGGCACAGAATCGAATATTTAGCAAGATAAAGTTACATTAATTTGTTTAACCAAATTTATCCCCTAGGCTCAGTAAGTCATCATATCAGTATCACAGATCGATAACACTTATTGCTGATTTCGCTAAATGCGTTAGTAGGTAACAGAACCAATTGGAACCAATTTTTTTTCCATCAAACTTATAAGTATAGTGTGTCTGTAGATAGGTCTTGAAAAATGACGTTGAGGTTCCTGAAACCAATAGTCCTCAAAATAAAGCGTTAAAGAGACAGACCCTTCCACAGTGGAAAAATGTGTCCGCCCCTCTAATTTTTAAAGTGAGATATTGAAATCTACAAATCTACAAAAAATATATGCTGTGTGTCTCAGTACACACTTCCAACGAAAATTGGTTTGAACAAAATAAAATAAGCAGTTTGCCGGTTTAGGCAATTCCTGACGACTACCTTCGGGAGACGTAATAAAAGGCTTGGAATATGCACAGTTACCATCTAACTTTATTATTATAAATACTTGGTTTATATACAAATTGATATGAGATCTTACCACGTTCTCGCTTGATGAAAACGTGCGAACATGAGCTTAACTCAGGGTGGATGAAATACTTATTTTGGTGATAATCTCTCTTCGGGACGGAGCAGACTTTTGAGATACGTTACTTTAAGTCGACCGCAAACCGGTTTCTCCGAAAAATTCTCCAGGCAGCCTCATTGGTCTTCCGTTGACTATTTCTGCCGCGCTCAAACCAGTGTCGTCTCGTAAACAACTTCTCAAACCAAGAAGAACGATTGGTAATTCTTGTGAGCTTTTTTGCCAAAACGGGCGTGAAAATAACATAAACTCGAGTTTCTCGTAAAAGCAGACGGACTTCTGTGACGTGAACTTGAAAACGGTTTATTTCGATAAAACTGCCGACAATTGTTGTTGTGTTGAATTGCTGCCAGTTCAAGTTTCATTTTTGTTAGCTCAGCGGTCAGGTGCGTTACCGGGTCATCGTCTTTACTTAGCACGGCAATTTGCTCCTGACTTGAGACTTCGTAGACATCGTCGGCCATTTGGGCTAATTCGTCGTTACCTTTCTCCTTATTTATTATAAGGATTGAGGTCAAGGAGTTTGGTAATTGTTTTAGCCAAAACATTCTTGCCATTTTGTCGTTGATTTGATCTCCTCCTAGCTCCTTGATTTTTCGTAACAACTGTGATGGTTTTCTATCTCCGAGATCGATATCTGTGAATAATCTCAGGAATTTGCAATGCGGGGAATCTTCGTAAGTTACAATTAATCTGTCCTTAAGCTTTTGGTACTTTCCGCTATGGCTAATTTTGTAAGAACTAGGTGGAATTTTGATTTGTCACCTAACTTCTGGGGGGTGATTACTACTTCAAAATGTGCAAATCATAACCGGGGCTTGTCCTTCCAGAAATTGGCGATTTTTGATGAAGTGCTGATTGCTTGCACTTCCAGTTTAGCTGCTGCTGCTGCACACGGGTTTTGTTTCGCCGGTGGCACGGACATGTTGCTTGTAGCTGAAGGTTGCTGAAATGTTCAGTTTTCAGGTCACCACTTTGCCGGTTTATTGATCTTTGACGACTACCTTCGGGAGACGTAATAAAAGGCTTGGAATATGCACAATTACTATCTAACTTTGTTATTATAAATACTTGGTTTATATACTTGGTTTATATACAAATTGATATGAGATATTACCACGTACCTAGATTATAAAAACCGCAAAGATAACTGTGTCATTCACACAAACATTATGAAAAACAATGTTACAACACAAACATCCCGTCACATAATTACTTGCTGCAACGGAATCCTTCATGGGCGAGTCCGACTCGCACTTGGCTTCTTTTCTTTAATTATCTCCAATGTACAGACACACCATGTTCTACAGTTTTATTATTTGCATATATTGATATTCATATTGTTTGATGTTGTTGCTCTGTTAGTCCTTTAAACATCTGTTAAGCTTAACTGAAACTAACTTTTAAACGAGCTTTTTTACCCCGCGATGGAAAAAGAAGTGTGGGGTGTGTTTGTGAGTATATGTCCGGGGCATTTCAACAATCAAACGGGTCGACGGATTTTAATTCGGTTTTCTTAATATGGTAGTAGACATATTATTATTATATTTTTTGAGTGGTTCGAAAGTTATCAGCTTAATAGAGAAACGTGAAATTTAAAATGTATAGTTTTAAAATTAAATTTAAAATTAAATTCTTATTACTCTAAAAAAAGTTGCATGTGAAATCCTAAGTTCCGATGTCAGGGTGCCCAGCTTAAATGCTTGCAGAATTTATGTCTGAGTAAAGGTGCAAGTGCGTCTTATTAGTTAGTATATGCATAGTATTCGCTGAATAACCTTTTCTCTTTATGTTTCCATCTTTCCAAAGAACATGTTCTATTCTAGAAGCTTTCGTTTAAACTTTGAATCTTCCAAGCCCGTGCTCAACAAAAGCTCATCACAGAGCGACATTAGCATTAAGTGGATGCAGTTGCACAGCGGATTGCTTTTGACTTGCTCGCATCAAGCTCGTAAGAGGTTTTGATGTTTCTTAGCCTAGTTGCTTCATAATTTATGTTAAATGTAGAGAACGTTGCTGATTCCTTATGTGATTGCTGGCACTGATTTCAAACGTATAACGAAGAACCTGACATGTAGCTTGTAGTTTACTTATGTTAAATATGTTTGTTAGGATTTGTGGTTGCTGTCATCCTACCCGTACGTTGACATAAAGACCCTACACGATTCTGAACGACCAAACTGACTAGAAGGTGACAGATTTCCCATTTAACAAACGACAATTTGACATAGGTACAACATCGATTTTATTGTGAATTTTAGCAATAGAACTAGGGAACTACGCTGTAATTTGTGCATCCGGCTGAATTTAGTTGACAGTCCGTGATAAAGAAATTATATACACAAAGGATGTTTCTATCATTTGGTACTAAAACGCCTTTTTACCTTACGGGAACATAGATAAAATACTCTTTAATTGTTTGGTATAAAAATGGCGAGAGAATTTTCACCCTTTTAAACCTCGAAAAAAAAGGTGTGGTATAAGTTTAAAGCGTCTGTGTGCCTGTCTGTGGTTCTGTGTAGCTGTCTGTGACACTCTTGAGCTAAAACAGGTGGACGGATTTTAATGCGGGTATTTTTTTTGGTAGTAGACTTCATTGCGATGGTTCTTAGGTCTTACTAAAAAAAAACTCCTGTTTAACGCTTAAAGTTTAAAGACAATAAAGTATGGGAATCGACGAATGTTTTGGAGCTCAACTATGTTTAAAATATTTCATATTAAAAAGATTAAAGTTTCATTCTTGTTTTAATTTTAAATTTATAGTAATGTTCTGGTGTCGCATCTAAGGATGGGAAATTTATACTCGAGCAAGCAAATGTATTTACGCATACCAAAGTAACATTCACTTGAACAATTTCGCAGAATGAAAGTTTGTTCATGTAAAGCGCCGGAGTACCAACCAATGTGTGAACTGCTCAAACTAACTTCATATTGGATCTGCACCCTCTGAGTGTATTTGTTTATGTAAATAAGTTACTTTAGGATTTAGAATAAAAACCAGCTGAGTTTTCTCGAAAATAATGTTTATTCTACCAAGTAATGTTCTTTATTGACTACTTTACTTGACACATATTTGACGATCTTAAATTTATTTTTATATGACTTTATAATTAAGACTTAAGGATAACATTGCTTTTGTTAATTCTGAAATGACTATGGTTGCAGTTCATAATAACAATCGCAGACACACCTACACTTTTTCAAATATTGTACTCAAATGACCAAAACTCAAGTTTGTTTATGATAAGATTCTCCGCTTATTATTATGGATACCATTCACATTATGTACTGGTATTTTCTTACCGAAACCACACAAAAACAATTGAACAACTAACAACCAAAAGTTGTAATATATCGGTGTATTTACAGGTGTTGTTGTATATCACTTTCTATGGAAGATCTTTTAATATTTATCGACTTCTTGTGCGCATATTAATTTCAAGTAGTTTCTACATACACAGGTACGTAGTATAAATGTCTGTTTGAATGGAATAATTTATAGCTGTAATTATTAGAGAAAGCAATTAGTGCCTTTACAGGGTTCCGTACCCGAAGGGTGCAAACGGGACCCTATTACTAAGCCTCCGCTGCCCGTCCGTCCGTCCGTCTGTTACCAGGCTGTATATCATGAACCGTGATAGTTGAACAGTAGAAATTTTCACAGATGATGTATTTCTTAAAAACAGAATCAAATAAATATTTAAGGGGGCTCCCATACAACAAACGTGATTTTTTTTTGCTCGATATTGATAACGGCTACATGTAGACGCTTGGAATATTAAGTTATATATTCACTTTAAAAATAATAAATTAAATAAAAATAAAACAAATATTTAAGGGGGCTCCCATACAACAAATGTGTTTTTGTAGATGCTTGATAAATTCACAGAATATTGATTTATATTATTCACTATAAAATAAATAATAAAATTTTAAAAATAAATTGATAAGGGAGCCCCCCCCTTTCTTTTTATCCCATACAACAAACATGTTTTTTTTTGTCTTTTTAATAGATAATGATACGGAACCCTTCGTGCGCGAGTCCGACTCGCACTTGACTGGTTTTTTGATTATCCCTGTCATATATTACTTTCTCTCATTACATTCATTCACCCAAAGTTGATATCGACTGTGGTGTGTGACGGTACAAGATATAGCTCCCGTTTTTTTGTTCATTTAGAACTTTCTAACGGCGATGGAAAACATCTTGAAGTCTTCTTAGCTGTGGGGTTGGCCTTGCATGCAAAGTGGAGAGTTGAATAATAATAGATAATAGGTACAACCCCTCCTTATAGAATAAAACTAGATGTTTGTTGAGAAAATTGTGAGAGTGATATTTCAAGATCGAAAGTGTAGAATAGAATTTTGATCGTTTGTCCTATGCGACAAAATTTAATAATTATACCGGTCGCGCAGTTACGATCACTTACTTGTTTATGCTTTGAATAAAATCATAAATTTCAGGAAACTGCTTTCCTAATATTAATAGTCAAAAGTTATAGCTGCAGTTTGAAAATTTCTTTCACGACTTTTCTATTTTGAAATTATTTTGCATATTTATGTGAGTTAACTTGAGATACTAAATTACACGACAGACCAGACCAAATTGATGGTTTTTCACAGATCTCTAGAACTTGCTGTATCCAAGAGGTATTTGCATACTCCTCCTTAGCCGGTTTCGACGTTGCCCATCTACCTGCACTCAATAACTTCGGCATAATCAAGGTCTGCATAGTGTCAACTAGATAATTTGATATCAGGCACGTCCAGCGGTGCACGTCCTCTCGTTCGCTTAGCCGATCTATAGCCGAAGTCACATGTCATAGTGTCCGTCAAACTTTGAAATCTTGTTCCCGGAATTAATCTCAATATCTCTCGTTATATGTCAAAGTAGCGGGTCTGTCATCACGCTCTTAGTAGTCTCTGAAGGCGGTCCGTCGGCTAGCATGGCGGACTGACAGACTGATATGGCGAGCGGCAGGGTTGATCGCGCGATAGCTCTGACGCGCCGAGGGTCGAGCCGACGGAGCGGTAGCATTCCTACTTTCGTCACGGTGATTGGCAAAATATATTTTGATATCTGGTCGGCCCACCCGTTTAGTCCTCTCAGTCGCCAAGCCGTCCTACGGCCGAATACACAGATTGTTGTTCAAATAAAGTGTCAAATACATGCTAAAATTGGCGTTGTCAGTTCCCAAGCAAAAGAGAGTCACAGCATAAATGCGTGCCCATCATACTTTGATTTATTGGTCGCTGATCCGGTTTTAGATGAAAGAATTTAATATCTCTCGTTATAAAGCGGCGGGTCCGTCATCACGGTTTCCGTGGTCCCCGGAGCCGGCCCGTCGTCTAGCATGGCGGACGGACGAAGTGATATGGCGAGCGGCAGAGCTGATCGCGCGCATAGCTGTGACGCGCCGCGGGTCGAGCCGACGGACCGGTAGCGGGTGCAGCGACCGCGTCTGTGGAAGGACAAATGTTTAGGTATAATTTTGGCATAAATATTTCCAGTTGCATAATGGACTATTGAATAACTGGCTAAACTCGGGCAAAACTGTGTCTGTGACACCCCGTTTGGCAAAAGGCTTGGACCAATTATGTTGTGTTATGTAAGGGTTGTCTTTGGTACCACACTACTGTAAGTACGCCGTTTCTAGAGGATTCAGAAACGGTGACGTCAAAGACACAATATTCGGAGTAGTTAAGACCCAACTTAATTCAATCATTCAAAAGGGGCAAAAGAGGGGCTTACTTTACAAAGGGTGGATACGCAAAATTGAATTGAAGTGAATCAAAAATTGTTTCTTTTTTACATATTGCTTTAGCAACTTATTTTACGATAAACAGTCTTTGAATAAGGTAAAGAGGGATAGATAATATTATTTATTTAAAGGTCCGAGCCTTCGCCTGACCAACCTTGAGCTAACGATCGGCATTGCCCCAAATATCCAGGTCCTACAAGCTCCCTATACCCTACTTTTTCGGCTATCCTAACCGGCAACACCGGCATGACGTCACCATCGAACAGGCACCGACTTGCCGGCTAGCTGCTTGCTTCAGTACGCTTTCATTCTTCCCAAATAACGACGTGTGTTGATTCGCGAAGCAAAAATTTTTTATTTAACTTTCAAACGCGACGTATGGACGGTCAGGCGGATCCGACGGCCCATATGGCATATCCCATCTCGGCCCATCAGATCAATGGCCCGACGCCCTGCGCGGCTGCAGTGTCACTCACGATCTTTTGATCCGACGGCTCCCCAGCCACATGATGATAGATTGGCGCAATAATTGTATTACTGTCTCTCCAGGAATATGATTCTATATTCGAGAGATCCTTCATCACACTCAACTCACATCGTCGACTTCAAAGGATGTGGTCGACCAGATGAAGATGCCGTCTTGCCGTTCATATCGCCCGAATGAAAGCACTGGCATTGACACAGACATCAACATACCAGAGCTTATAGGGGATCCACCAGACCCCAAAATAGTTAACAAGTTGCGCTACACCATCCCAACGGCGGATATTGCAGCGGCCTTCAAGTTAAAACAACCCTCTGAAAAAGCCTACAAGACCATGAAACTGAAAATACTCGACTGGCCCTTCACCATAGCATTGATATATGCCCCATATCCATTGGTGGCTGAAATATATGGCAAGAATGTGAAAAATATCCTGAATGTTGTGAGGGCTGTGAAGCCACACCTGCGTAGCAGACAGGCTCCATAGAGGTCTCTTGCCGGGGCAAGGGCAAAAACGCACTGCAAGCCCTCCGGCACGATCTCCATTCAGAACAAAGAGACTCAAGACTCCAAGTACCGAAGAGATCCTTCAGCTGCAGCACTCGGAAAACAAACATAAATGTTTAGTTCTCTAATGGCGAAAATGAAGGCTACCTCCAACAATACTGCGGAAAGATTCATTCAAGCCGTCAACACGATAGAAGAAAACTCGAACCAAACGGCTAATCATAATGTAGCGTTGATGTGGGAAAATAAAGGTATACATATAATTGTGTAATACCTCAATAACCTACTATTTGATGACGATATAGTCATAATCGAATACTTTAGACAAACAGAGCAGGAATTATGCATAAAAGATTAACAAGGAAACTACTAACAATTAAGGAAAAAAAACGGCTAAGTGCGAGTCGCACTTAGCACATTTAGTGTTCCGTAGCATATATACAATATAAGCCAAAAAAATAATAGGAAGGTACTCAATACTCAATTTACATACACGTGATACACTTAGCCAAAATACCGCTACGATTCTTCACCAGCAAGTTTGTTTGTTTGTTAATCACTTTGTTTTTCATTTTCGTTTTTTGTGTTTGTATGAATGACAAAGTTATATTTGCGGTTTTTAATAAATGTTTTATATCTTTAACTACTAATTTAACTGCTAATTTTATTTTTTTCAAACCAATTTTCGTTGAAATTGTTTATAAAAAAACACAACATATAAATATTTTTTGATTTTTCACTCCCTTACTTTAAAAGATAGAGGGGGAGGGGGCACTATTTTTTTCACGTTGGAAGGGTCTGTCTCTTAAACGATTTACTTTGAGGAAAAATGGTTTCAGGAACCTCGACGTCATTTTTTAATACCCATCTATAGTCACCCCCTCCACAAATATAGGTATGATAAAAAATTGGTTGTCTGTAAAGTCGGTTTACGAATGATAGTTTTACGTGATAACGTCAGAAGAAACGCTTAGGCCGATTGTGCCTCTCTATCACTTGTTCCGCGCTCTTGCTTGCACGCTCGGCTAAAGTGGAACGTGACACTTTTTCGTGCGTACAGCCGGCGTTATAAGACGGTATCACGTCAAAAAATATTTGGTTTCAGTTCCATGTATGTCGAGCCCCGCCTTATTTTTTAATTTTTTAAATTTTCGTATAAAAATTCTAAAACGGTTTATAGAATACATCTACATACAATGTTTCAACTGTGTAGTCTTGATAGTTTCGGAATAAAGTTGCTGTGACATACAGACGGACAGACAGACATGACGAAACTATAAGGGTTCCTTGTTTTTCTACGGCATCCTAGAAAGATGGATTCAATCGTCCTACCAGCACTACTGTACCAAAAAATAAAGCTTTCCAAAGAGCAGCAGAGCGAAGCCTACTAGTTATCAAAAGGAAAGAAAGAAGAAGGAATAACGATATGCAACGTATAACAAAATTAGTGGACGCCGTAGAGCTAGCTTGCAGACTGAAGTGGAGATGGGCTGGCGATGTAACGGACAATCGATGGAGTGAACACATCGTGTACTGGTACCCGCGCGATCCCCGGCAGACCAAGGCAACGATGGACCGACGATATCATGCAACTGATCAGAGCCACATGGATCCATCATGCCAAACACAGAGGAAACTTGAAAGATTTGGAGGAGCCTTCACTCACAAAAGGGTACTTTCATTCACTAATAAAATTAAATATTAAAACTGAAAATGCACAAATTCAAATAAATAATTATATATAAAATAGGTCATCAATTAATCAATTATATAAAATATTGGAATTATTGAACAGATAAAATCTTTACTTATATAGTTTATGTTAAGTAATGAATAAAATGTATATTAAATATAATTATATTAAGCTAGAAGCGCCGCTCGAAATTAACATGACCAGCAAGGACATCGAGCATCAAATCGTGAAAAGAACGATGAGAGTCAACATTCTGCCGTGTTGTCCCAGGAACAGTCAGATAGGCCCAATGACTTCCTATCTTACAAAATTCGGGCTCGGGGGAACTCAAGAAGATTCTCCTGACAAGAACCTGGCCTGATCCTCCTGGCCTGAGGGTATTGTGTACGAGAAGCGTGACCGGAGATGAAAAATCTCTAGCATGGCTAGATAGTATTTTCTTTTTGTAATATGTAAAGAATTGTATCTCTAGTTTTAAGGTATGTATAGATATGGGTTTTTAATCAGAAATAATGTATTATTATTATTATTTAAAATTAAATAATTAAAAAAATAAGGTAAACAACCCAGTGGAGCCCGTTTTTGGTTTTGTTCTATGTCAATTGTCAGGCGTTGTTGATCTGATCAATGCTGGATTGGAACCTTACCTTAGCCACGATATTCTGCCGCCTTTAATTAGTATCCGCCGTTCCTCGCGAAGTAAAATGTCCTCGACACCACGTGCTGGCGCCGCGTGGACTGTGACCTGCGACCCTTCAAGGGCCACAATCCGCCGATCCTCAGTGCAATCCTTGCACTGAGAGTTGCATACACACTGCACAATTGTTGTAACCGAAGCACAGAGTCCGAGAGTCCATAAAACCGATTAATTTGAATTATTTTCCGGGACCGCAATGAATCGCGTTCCGAGTCCGGCGACCGAGAGAGGGTGTCCGCTCATGCGTACACTAGCGCCACCGTAGGCGCACACGGCCAGTCAGGGAAATTAATACATCAAAGAATCAGAACCACAACGCCCGACCATACCCCCCCTAACCAAGGCCCCCTTGGTTCCTATACCTCTAAGGGTAACCGACACAACTTAGAAATGGGCCGAAGAAGTGTCCCATTCTGAGTCCTTACTTCCGCAACCCGAACAACACCGTCTTTTCCGGGTAATAACTTAACTAACCGACCGCGCCGCCATTGTAAAGCAGGATAGTTATCCTCCTTAATTAAATCTAAATCATCCAACTTCGGTGGATCCGTATGATCAGTCCATTTAAACCGTTGCTGCAACGTATGAAGATATTCCGTTCTCCATCGCGACCAAAAATGTTGAGACATCTTTTGGATTTGTTCATACCGTGATAACCGAGTCATTTTAACCTCTTCATATGGATATTCCGGAAGCGAAACCAACGGTTGGCCGATCAAGAAGTGGCCCGGGGTTAATACTTCATAATCAGTTGGATCCGTACTAAGTGGACATAGAGGCCGAGAATTCATAACCGCTTCTACCTTAGCAAAGAAAGTAGCAAGTTCTTCAAAGGTTAACCGAGTTTCACCGAGCACGCGCCGAGCGCGAGCCTTTGCCGATTTGACTGCCGTCTCGAAAAGCCCACCGTGATTTGGACTTGACGGTGCGTTAAACAACCACTTAATATTATTTTTCGTAAGACTACGTTCTAATTTCGAATGATTATCCCTTAAGAATATATACAATTCTTTTAAATACCGATCCGCAGCACTATAATTACTACCGCAATCAGACCTGACTAACGAAGGCAATCCCCTACGTGACGTAAACCGAGTGAAGCATGCCACGAACGCCTCTAGTGACAGGTCAGCCATTATTTCCAAATGCACAGCCTTTGTAGCTAAGCACACGAAAATACAAAGATAACACTTTAGTATCTTTACATTCCATAGTGAACTAGACCTTATATAGAACGGCCCACAAAAGTCTGTTCCCGTTCCGAGAAATGCACGCACGCCCCTTACCCGATCCTCTGGCAAATCTGCCATGAAAGGTTGCGTTGGTCGCGCCCTAGACCGAAAGCACTGAATGCACTTGAATGTGATATGACGACATACACGCCGTGCCGAAACTATCCAGTAGCCCCGAGAAAGAATAGCCGCAAGCGAGTTTGCCCCGACGTGGCAATAAACCTTATGATAGTGTGTAACTAATAAGTCCGTGAATTTACTCTTTCCTGGTAAAAGGATTTGATGCCGAGAGCTATACGGTAATTCCGAAGCCGATATCCGACCGCCGACCCTAATTATGTCATCCCTATCAATGAACAAATTAAGCCGTTTACATGAAGTTCTTATAATCTTGCCTGTTTTTAAAGCATTGATTTCTTCCGCAAAGTGTTCTGATTGTACCATCCGAGTTAAACACAGTAATGCATTTCTACGTTCCAAAGTAGAAAGGTTTTTTCCGAGTGACCGATCGGCTGACTGAGTTTTACAATTTTTTCCGAACCGCAACAAGTAACCTGTCACATTTAATAGCGTCTCATAAGAGCTATACCTATCTAGTAAATTAAATTCCGATTCTACTACTCCGACATTAACCACCTTAGACTTAAGACCGGGCAGCATATCCGATGGAAAATCCGTACAATCCGTAGGCCATTGTTCCCGTGAACAATGTAACCACCGCGGCCCCCACCACAGCTGGTGCTGCAGCAGCTCAGTAACCGGCGTCCCGCGTGACGCTACATCCGCACAGTTCATATCACTGGGAACATGTCTCTAGTTGATTTTAACCTGCGAGGCGTTTATTTGAGAAACCCGATTTCCTTCAAACTCCTGTAATTTGTGAGCCGGTGTACGTAGCCACGCCAGTACTATAGTACTATCGCACCACCCTACTACCTCATCAAACTCAATAATGTCCGCCATCGAAGATACCACATGATTAATAAGTTTAGTTAACAATGCGGCACCATTAAGCTCTAGTTTAGGTATTGTCTGTTTTGTCCGTAACGGAGCTACCCTGGACTTGGCCATGAGTAACTTCACGCATACCCTACCCTCCGTGTCAACCGACCGCAAATAAACCGATACCGCGTACCCTTGCGACGAACCGTCACCATAACCGTGCAGTGAAAACCGAGCGACCCCATCAGGTTTGATACACCTAGGAATCGTTAATGAACTTAAATTATTTAAGTCCGCTATAATATCACGCCATTTGCGTACAATATCATCTGATGCTGGAGCATCCCATTCGACCTTGCTCGAGTTGTCATTGCTGGCGAGTAGTGATTGTAACAATAATTTAATTTTGAAAACCACCGGAGCTATCCACCCTAATGGATCATATAACCGAGATACCATGGACAATATACTACGCCGAGTCACCGTTTTATCATTTAGTAGATTTACCCGATATGTAAAACTATCATCCCGAGGATTCCATTGTATACCGAGAACTTTTATGAGTCCTGTCTCATCCGTGTCATCAAATGTATGAAGCGTTTCTAAATGGTCTAAAGGTAAGCCTTCTAATAGTTCAGGCACGTTAGATGACCATTTCCGAAGTTCGTAACCGGCCGTGTGCATAAGTTCTGTCAACTCAGTTTTTAATGTCAATGCCTCTCGAATAGAATCCGCCCCACCGTTCAAGTCATCAACATAACTATTTGACCGAAGTAACCGAGCCGCCCGAGGGTATTTAGCCTGCCCATCATCAGCCAGTTGATGAAGGCTCCGTATTGCAATAAAGGGACTTGACTTTAAACCGTAAGTATTTGTAGTCAACTCGTAAACAAGCAGGGGTTCCGTAGGAGCCAATCCCCAATACAATAGTTGATATTTCCTATCAGCAGGATTAATCCATGTTTGTCTAAACATTATTTTTACGTCCGTCGTAAATACAACCCGATACCGCCTAAAATTTAGAATTATCTGAGTTATATCATTTTGTAACCGTTCACCCGAATATAAACAGTCGTTCAGAGAAGCGCTCGAGTTTGTTTGTACGCTGCCGTCAAATACAACGCGAATTTTTGCCGTATCGCCCGATTTTTTAAAAACTCCGTGATGTGCAAGAAAATAATGTTCCTCTTCCGAATGTATGTTGAAATTAGAAACCGCCATATGCCCGAGTACTAAATATTCCGCCATAAATTGTATGTATTTTTCCCGATATTCAGATTGCCGAGCCATTCTTTTTTCAAGAGCTGAAAACCGCCGTAATGCCGTTTGCCGAGAGTCACCCAGCCGAGAGTGACCTGGGATAAGTGGTAGCCGGACCACATATTTGCCGTCCTTATCCCTATACGTGGTTGAAACATACAAGTTTTCACAATCCACGTCCGCCGGATCCCTAATTTTGCTCATAGGGGGCTCTTCTGTCCGCCAGAACCTCTCTACAGCTTCCACTAAAGTCGTTGCCGCGATTTTTCCGATATCACTCGACGCCGCCGAGTCACGACATGACGTCACAGGGCCGAATACTGCGAAGTCAAAAATAGTACCCAACGCATGGGGTCCGCCGCCGCCGCCGACTCCTAGATTAACCTTATAACCAGTAAGGATCTGACCTAAGATGTCACAACCGAATATGACGTCTATCCCAGACGAATAATAACCGTCGCTATCCGAATCCGATATTTGTATATCTCCTTGGGATATACACAGCTTCCGAGCTAAATATGTCGTTGGCTTCTTAAGAACCGCCGCCGTAACCGATAATATTGGTTGACCAGATTTTTCTGGTCTAAAACTAAATTTCACAACATGTTGACTACCGTTAGTACTAATACCGCCTATACCTATCATAGGTGTTTGAGTGTAATACCGTTTCAAACCTAGGTTAGTAACAAGATCACTCCGAATAATAGTTAATTGCGATCCGAGATCTAACATCGCCCGAGCCCGTACAAACTCACCGTGAGCCGATTTAACCTGAATAATAACCGTAGGTAATATTACATTATCCGATAACCTAGGTGCCGCCGAAACAGTATTACATGGTAATTGCTATTGTTGTGATGGGCACTGAGGCTCGCCGATATTTGCCGCATGCCCCGCTAAGGCCTGCAGCCGCGTAGCTACCTTGCCTGTCCGCGAGTCATTATTATTATTACCCTCCGCGTAACCGCGAGGATATCCCAATCGCTGTTCTCCGCCCGACATCGCCATGCAAAGCGCGCGATGATGTCCCGTATGACCACAGCACCCGCAAGGTTCATTCCGTGTACAAAACGCACAAGTTGGGACCGAATTTTCCACAACCTTAGTAGTTTTACCTACGTTACTTTTTGTTACGATTTTTACGTCAGCTACTTGCACATTTCGTGCCGGCTTGGTTTGACTATTAGTCCCGGTGACCGCCGTATCAATAAGCCTACACTCGTTTTGCAGAAACTCCGTTAATTGCGCAAACATAGGTAATGTTTTGTTGCCGCTGCCGTGAGTACGTTCGAATCTGCTCTTTAACCTCTGTAACCTTAGTTAATACCGGCAAGTTTAAAATCCGCGAAATATGTGAATCCGCCAACAACCGTATGTTTTCGTACCGATCTTTCAAAATCTCTAGACCCGTGTCCAGAGAATCATCCTCCATGGGAAAATGTTGTAACATAGATTTAGGTTCCTTATCAAGATGCGTTATCAAATAATTATATTTTTCCGTCCGTGAGATATCTTTCCGAGTCATGACTAACGACTTATACAAGCTAATAAAACCTGTCCACGTAAAAATGTCACCATTGAACGTGGTCAGATTTATAGTAGGTAGTCGTGGACGAGACTGACAGGTAGATTTAGCCGCACTATCTTCTGTTGCCTCATTCGCGAAAACCAAAAATGCCGCATCCAACCGATTATACATCTCCGTAGTGTTCTTGTATTTGTCATCATAGCCCCGTATCTTTTCCGCATCCGAACCATCCTTGAGAACTAATAGCAAGCCCTCATATGCCTCGGTTAACACAGTAAAATGATCTTCCAGTTTTCTCAACCTAGCAGAAAGCACAGATCCCGACTGTGTTGCATTTTCTAACAACGCAACAGAATTAGTTAGCCAATCGTATTGAATTTTCAATTTACATTTATTAGCCTTAGTGGCCATAGTTGCAAACAAATGCGAACCGCCCGAACCGAGACAACTGCCGAATTTTTTCTACCTACCCTACAAGAATTTTATCCGCAGAACTACTGAATTAATCCCGAGTACCAATGTGATATTGTTTTATATCTAATTTCCGAATTTAGTTGACCGACTGTCGTATTACCTATGACCTGCACTGAGGTAATAATCAGAGTAAACAAGGTCCGATTTTCACTCGCGCGCTCGCGAAGTAAATATGAACAATGGCCGCGGAATTGCTCACTTGCCGACACGACACGACAATGAATGAATACGGCGCCGCAAAAATACGTAACTAAACCGAACCGAAATGGATAACCGTACCGAAAAATTGATGGTTATGATTCCAACGAACAATTATCGACTATTAGAACTGTAAATCCGGCTTCGACGGACCAAAATTTTGCTCGCGCAAAGCCTTCGACAACCCAGTGGAGCCCGTTTTTGGTTTTGTTCTATGTCAATTGTCAGGCGTTGTTGATCAATGCTGGATTGGAACCTTACCTTAGCCACGATATTCTGCCGCCTTTAATTAGTATCCGCCGTTCCTCGCGAAGCGAAATGTCCTCGACACCACGTGCTGGCGCCGCGTGGACTGTGACCTGCGACCCTCCAAGGGCCACAAACCGCCGATCCTCAGTGCAATCCTTGCACTGAGAGTTGCATACACACTGCACAATTGTTGTAACCGAAGCACAGAGTCCGAGAGTCCATAAAACCGATTAATTTGAATTATTTTCCGGGACCGCAATGAATCGCGTTCCGAGTCCGGCGACCGAGAGAGGGTGTCCGCTCATGCGTACACTAGCGCCACCGTAGGCGCACACGGCCAGGCAGGGAAACGAATACATCAAAGAATCAGAACCACAACGCCCGACCAGGCTTTATTAATGATTAATAATATTATTAGCTATGAAAGCTTGAAAATGCTAATCCTACAAACTGGTGTGGCGTGGAAATGTATTTTTGGCCAAAACGCATGTTGAAGTAGACTCGTACGCTAAAATATTAATTTCACAAAATAATTTATGACAAGAGTTATGGGAAATTTTCTCAATATAAACGTATACACTGTTTTATGGTAAAATGAGCTCAATGGAGATATTGCCAAAAAAACTGTTTAAGGCGCCATTTTTCCAATCCAATTAACCGTGGCACGCAATCAGTTAAGCAATACAAATAACAACATTTTCTACACAATCTTTTGTAGAGCAAAAATACCTGCATACTGGGCTGAGTGTAAAGTTGTTCAGAATAAAATCTGCCATAGACAACAACAAACAAACCTCATGCCTTTCCTCATGCAGGGTGGCAGAGCCAAAGTTGTACCCCCTGTTTAGACTGTGATTTAATTATCTGTCTGCGTGACAGGGGTTAATATGTCACTCAAGTGCCCCGCGGCGAGCACGGTGTCAAATGACTCAGGTGTTATCGGATTCTCGCGCCGCACGATTCAGGTTATTTTTTTCCTAAGATTTGAACGTTAACATAAAGATCAAAACCACCATCTAATTTTCAAAAATTCTGGGCTATCTGGGTTTATTTTGTCAGTATGCTTTTATTTGAATATAATCCTTAACTAATGCACTTATCGGCACGTCGAAAACATTAATATAACATCAAACAACAACGTTTGGTTTGCAAAGTGCAGTCTATTTACAAGTGCTTACGATAGCAAAGTGTTACATAACGTCACTGCATGCAGCAACAATAAACTCTTTCAAAAACCAACTTCCATTTTAAACGGAGCTAGACACGAATCGCCATGAAATTTAGAATTTTCAAGGCCAGCCACCATATTGTAAGTATTTTTGGGTTCCGTAGTGAAATCTTGCAATTATTGATTTGTAGATATCGCGTAAATTAATGATGAAACCAGAATAAAAAGTTATCCGACAGTGACTTTGGTCTGAGGTGAAAGAGTATTGAATCTTTGTACTGGAACAAGTGTAGAAATGTTTGCGACAATGTCGAGTTAAACATAAACGCGAATATGTATGAATATATATATGATAGTACTTGTTTCGCAGAACAAAAGATGATTAAGGTAAGCAAGTGTTTAATTATTTTCATATTCTCAGTGTTGATAAAATTTACGGAACCCTTTTGAATATACATAACTCGACCTTACTAAGGAGGTTTCAGATTCGTTGGATTTGGAATGAGTCCAATCTCCAGGTTGTGGAGGCGTGCTACTGTCTATTTGTTTTTCAGTTAAAATCAGACAATTTATCTCATTTCACTAAGCGCCAAACTTATTCAAAGCCAAATAAATTCAGCTTACATTTAAATTAATAGATTTTGAGATAATTAGCTAGAAGGTCACGACACGTATATGCATAACATAATATATCCTCCCAACAATATTATGAGCAATCTGTAAAAACACCATGTTATGTGACGTTCAATGCTTTCCGCAAGAGCTGGGGCGCTAAAGGCGTACCGTACCCACTATGCCTAATGTACAAAATGAATTCAGACTAAAAGGGTTGTCTGTCACCGCCACACACGTGACCTTTTAGAATCACAATGAGTGTGAATGACCCCAGTCTCCGCCGCCGCCTCATAGTCAAATTACGGTTGAAATATACACACATGCAAATAAAACTCATCTGTATGAATGACGTGGAGTGTGAGGGGTCAGAAGATAGGGCTACAGACCCTTAAATAAGATACACCTCGACTTATCTAACTATTCTAGTGTCAAAATAGCATTCTGGATTCCAAGGATTATGTCTCAAGCAATAAGTAATTAATTAGCCTTGGCATGGAAAAGCTTATTTAAAAATAAATCCGCTTATAATTCCACTATAACCCCATATGGTTTTATGCACATTTGACGTGGCCATATGTAAATTTACAACTTGGAAGTATTTTATGGAGCAACTGGACACGCTAAGGTCCAAATACGGATCATATCCAACATAGAAATATATTGGCTTTCATCCCACAACAATCTGGATTGAAAAAATTAATGACCCTGACACCGCCCAATTAATGACAAGTTACTCTATTAATACATACATAACTCCTACGTACATGTATATTGCAGTGTTCTCTATCTTAGCAGATCACGCAGCAAAATTTCACCAAAACAGTAGCCTGATATTAAACCAAAGGAGGCCCTTATGTAATAGACTGAAGATAAATTGGCAGATAAAACCCCTATTCATCTGTTAGCCTAAGTGCTCATTGAGGAGATACAAAATGCTTTGTTACTTCAAAAGATGTACCTTTAATTAACTATTGCCTAGAATATATGGCCTTTCATAAAAGGCAATAAGAGAGGATAATGCTTCTGTATAATGTACTTTGTAAGAACAAAGTAGATCATCTTGAATGCACTTTTCTTAATGATGTTGGTAATAAGATTTTCTTCTGTTAATTATGATTTTATTTTTAGAATTTAGTGCCACTTAAACGTTTCATACGGTATTGCAAATTCTGGGATGACTATGCACGTTATACAGAGCTCCTTTCAAGAATATTTCCGATATCAAATAATTCACTAAGCTGAAAACTTAAAAAATATATACTTTAATCCACTGTAGGGAATCGAATGTCGTCTTAATAGGCAAGTGACTTGCTTGTCGTGCCGTCCATTGGTACGTATGGCTTTTTTTTCACCGGATCCCACACGGCCATCCTGCCTCTACACACGCCCTCATGTATCAATCTAAAACAATAAAAATGGCAGCACAATAGCCCTTCGGTCATTCCTGACTAACTCATTAAAACTTGATCATTAAACTTTTCAAGTTTTTAAACGTTCTTGGGCTTTACTTTACAATGTAGATACTTTCTGAATCATGAAAAGTGAATTTAGTTAAATATTTACAGTCACACTTCTGCACAGAGTATCCAATACCATCAAACCAAAACTAATTAGCTCTACCATTTATCACTAGGTTACAACCACACAGCAGTAATTCGGATGAAAGCTGCCTTTGCAGATGACACGTCACTAGTTTTTAAAATTAGGAGACAAGAAAATGTCTTTCAGGAAACAAATAATACTCTCTTACGAGTACTACACTGGTTTATTGCCAAAAACTTGCTTCTGAATTCAAAAAAGACAAAGTGCATACAATTCACTTTACCTAATGTAAGGCAAGTTGAGTAACATTGTTTTGGGGAAAGATAAACTACATAAAACTAGTAGATAAAACTCTATTTCTCGGCAACACTATTGATGCCAAACTACAGTGGGGTCCCCATATTGTAAAATTAGCAAATAGACTTAGCTCTGCATCATATGCAGTTACAAGAATCAGGGAATTGACTGACGTTGCAACTGCTAGGCTTGTATATTTTAGTTATTTTCATAGAATTATGTCCTACGGTATACTACCATGGGGATGGGCTGCGTAAATTGATACCATATTCATTTCGCAGAAGAGAGCTATCCGATTTATTTATAAGCTATTCGATTTATATATAGAAACAAACATCCTAACAGTTGCATGTCTATATATCTATGAAAACATAATGTATGTGAGGAAAAATATCAGTAGCTTTAAAACCATTGATAGCCGCCACAATGTGCAAACTAGAAATAAACATAAACTTTCTTTTTTCAATGTTCAGACTCACAAAAGTTAGTTGTTCTTTTATGGGACACTGTATACCTTCTACAATAGAATTCCGCAAGAAATACAACACTTAACTAAAGCTCGATTACAAAAATGTATTAAGCACACTTTGTGCACAAAGGCCTACTACAAAATTATTGTCTTTTTACAAGACACCGACATCTGGCATTATTATTTATGGCAGTTTATTGTACCCTATATATTATGTACTAATAATTAAGCACCTACTTAATGTTATATTAAGCTTGCTTGATTATGTTATGTGACGTTCATTAAGTCTCAATGTTTGTGCTATTATGAATAAAATCTTTGAACTGAACTGAAATATTCTAATCAGCTGATCGGGTAAATGCACTGAGGGACGTTTTTTTCATTTGAGACCATATGTTCCTTTGCAAAGTCATAATGATGGGTCATAATCATTTACTAAAATTTGGGCAGCTAATTAAAAGTCACCTGTATAAGTACGTCACTGTTACATTCTGACCCCTTGTACATACCTGCGATAAAATTATTTCTAATCCTACAATGCTTTATTGTATTGTATACTATTTAACCAGTGACACCAACATTCTTATAATTTAGGTGCACTAATAGTTTTGTCTCCGCTTACTACAAGTAGTAGATACATTATTACATTCTATTATACGAGTAGTAGAGACAACGCTACATCTAGTGATGTCAGATAAAGTTACAAATTTTAGGAAATTGCCAGTACTACTAATTCGTAATGAGAACAATCCTATTTCGTTTAAATAACAATTACATTAAATTTTTAATACTTTGGCATATAAATTTTTACAATATGAATTTGACGTTTTGTCGTCACATATAAATAACAAAACATTACTGTGATTGCAAGTACGAGTTTTTTTTTCATTTTGTTTTCATAATAATTCCAGTTATTGTGACATAAAAACAAAACTACCGGATCGATTTCTTAGTCTTAAAAAATGAGTCCAAACCTAAAGCTTTTCCCTTCTGTTTTTTTTAATAACAACAGTTACAAGGTAAAAAAATAAGAATAAAACCAAATTGAGAGATTTTTTGAAGCAATTAAGGAAGTAAGCAAGTCGATTTGTAATTTATCCTGATTGAGGCTCTTATCCTTCACTCAAGTCTAAGGGCATGAAAGTCACAAAAACACACATTTTCCTCACCGCTAAGCGCTACCGCAAAAACCTAAGTTTGTATGCGTATCCTAAGTTAGGTATGCGCTATGTCTATAGAGTTATCTATCAATAAATCGAGTTCAAAACTAGTATCTTAGGATATGAGTAAGTAAAATAACCCCACCTGGTACAATGGCATCTTAGAAGCCTCAGAAAAGCGGCTCGGAATGTTCTATTGAAGACTGTATAGATGATCGGGTTGATGGTAGAAGACACATAGCCCAACCACAGGCAAATGTCCACGACATGCTCTGGAACAAATGGTGTTATGAAGCATTTTTATAAGCTTTTATAGTCTTAAAAACCAGTAAATCCAGTAAAAATCGACACTTAAAAAGGCTAAAATTGCAAAACATGATGTAGTTCTCGTTTTTTATTATGTTTTATGAAGCAGGGGTAGTGTTAATCCTATGTGGCTCTGCCTACCATGCGAAAGGTCCCGGGTTTGATCCCCGGCTGGGGATACAGAAAAATATATCCCTACGTCTTGGAAGGTTGTATGTGTGTGACGTCGCTGTATCCTAGTGTGGGGCCAGATGCAATGTATGAGCGTGTATGTAAATGTGTATGTTTAATCCAAATTTTGGACATCGAAAAAATTGAAAAACTACTGCTTGCTGCGCGGCACGCAAAAAACTGCGAAATTTTGGGCATTTTTTCACTTTTGGCTCTAAAAGTCTTACTGTGCATACAAGTAAAGTAAGTTAATTAAATTTTCAAAAATTGAAACCTAACTCCAGCTCTATATAAATCAAGTCAAGTGATCAAGCTGTTACCCTTCAAAGATGGTCCACCGTTCCCGAAATATTCAATTATAAAGTAGCTCCCGTTCGGATCAAAATACCTATTAGCAAAACGACTTGTCACATGACAAAAGTCATTAAAAATTGTAGTTCATTTAATAAGATTTCGTAAAAGCACAAAAAAAGTAGGTATGTAAAACTTATAACTCGCTCACAATCTCGAAATAATGAAAAAATAAAGGAATATGGAGCTGCAGCGATGCTCCGTAAAAAGAGCAGTTTACGCGCAAAAGGTGCGGTGTTTCATTCTGAGGGGGACCATGTACCAATGAGATAACTGCAAGATAACGCACGTTCTAACGGTGACCGAAACACTTCGTGAGAAAACCATCGATCTCCGTAGCTGCGGAGACGGGCTAGCTCCAAGTCACGTTAAATGAAGTATTGAGTAACTGGCAAAACGTGGGTATAATTGTGTCTCTGCCACCCTGTATGGGAAAGGCGTAACATTATGTTATGTTGTGTTGTGAGACAACCTTTTTTATCCCATTTATTTAGGCCTCACATAATTATAAGTGGCCAAGGTACACGCTTAGGTAGGAAGGCTTCTCGTGAAGGATTTGATTGATTATTTCTAATACTGAGGCTGAATAGACATCAAAATTTCATTATTTTATCATCCTTAATATATTTCTTATCAAGCCATACCGTCCTTTAAGTAGTATAACCTCATGTAAGGCACTCAATTCGGGCCTGCCTTATTCAGTTCATTCCACAGCTGAATCTACATAGTTTGCACTGTTACACATTCCCACCGTTTTCGATTTAAGCTGGTGATTAAGGGAGCTGTTCAGACAAAGTCTATTTCTATTGTTTGCCGGCTATTCTCACTTTGACTCTTGAAGTTTTGTAATAATAGATGATCATAAGATACTAGTGGCTTTGTGAGCTGCAGACCTCGCGAGTGAAACTTTCGTTTACTAAATGAATGAATGATGCACCCGGTTACGTACATGGAGTATGAAAGTAGCCGTACCAACAACTTTAAACTACATTTTGCGGTATTAAACCCAACCTATTGACATTTTACTAAAATTATATAGCCAGTTACTCTCATGGTTTCTACAAATCCAACGACACCTCATTCGTTAAAATCCGTCAATCTGTTTGGACGTGGTTTGGACAGTAGCGGATTTTAAAATTTTAAAACGCCCACATATACGCCATTTTTTAAAAATCCAAAAAGTCAATTTAATTATCGAATCTGCTCACAAAAATTCATGAGAATCAGTTGAGAAATGCGGCCTGTAGAGGATAGCATCCGGACTCACATCCGGACATACCAAATAATTTTTGCCCAATCCTGAAATGGAGGTGCTTCGCTCACTTCGCCTCGGTCAAACATTATTATGTAGCTGTCTTAGGATTGTATGCAAAACCCAAAACGTAAATTTTCACGGACACTCGAAGTCATGCTATCTCTGACCCACGCTCTGGAAATGACATGCACATGACATTTCAGCGACGCTTTATCTGAGTAGTGTGCTACAAGGGTTTTTGGCACTTTTATTACACATTGATGGCTCTTAAAATACTGAATGACACAAGGTTAATTTCCTATTGCAGTGCTAAAAGATCGTTGTAGTAGCGTAATTGTCTGTGCTTCAGCCATGCTTTACATGTTGAGCTTAGTTTGTAATGTCATGTCATTGTAATGTCATTATGAGTCAATTAAGTGCCTCCCTAAGCTAACCACCCTTCTACTTTTCTGAACCTGAAGAACGAGATATATCTCGTCTCGTTTTTATAAAGTTCGTGGTTCAGAAAATAAAATGTCACTGTGTGCTCTGATTTCAGAAACTATAAAACATAAAGTGAGGAAGTCGTTATTTTTTACTGCCAGATCTGGCAGTGGATTTTTCACGGCTGTATGAGGTGGTTATTTGAACAAGATTACTTTGTTGCCTTTTACTTAGTTAGTAGCGAAGAAGAAACTTGATAAAAATATTCCGTCTTGTGCGTGGTTTTATTGTCTGTAAAAGAAACAAGATGTTTTAACCCTGACAACAGATACCTACTTACTCCTACATTATGGTCTGTCTGTGTAGTTTTCGCCAAACGTCTGACATGGAGGCATGGACGTGGAGTGTAACGTAAAAGTGCATAAGTATCAAAATGTTCCTTATAAACTATAAACATTTGATAGTTTTAAATATAGTCTATACGGGTAAGGGTTGCGATAGCGGTCGATGACCCAACAGCTACTGCAAACCAAATCTTACATGGAAACTATGGTAACGGTCGGTAACCATGGTAACGGTTGGCGACTGTTAACATGATACTCTAAACGAGAGTAATTACGAACGTTGTACGCAATAAGTAAGTATATCGCTAACCCAATCATGACCGTATAGCGTTAGACAGGAGCCGATGACCGCCATTGCAACGCTAACTCGAAAATACTTTGGTACATTATAAATCATATATTTGATGAAAACTCACCTGGAACTAAACAAGACGGGCATGCAGCAAATAGAATATTGAGCAGAAAGAAAGGCGCCCAACACAGCACGAACGTAAAGAAAACCAGACCAAGAACCTTGGTTGCTTTCTGCTCGGTGGCCACTGCATTAGCTGACAGCGAACGATCCTTCTTCTTAGCCAGAAACCTGGTGGAAACAAAACAGACATAAAGGAAGACTTAGTCAAGAAACAGTGCACTGAAAATCAAATGAAGGCACATAATGTAATTTGTAATTAGGGGTATGAGAAAATATCTGTTTTCATGTCTGTCGCACGCCTGCTGTCACCCAGAAGAAGATTGAAATCCCGGTTGACCATCGTGCGTTCTTATTGGTGACCGTCGTCAGGAAACCTTCATATCTCCATAACTTGGGTGATGGCTAAGCCTCCTGTCACGCAACTTGGAGTACTGAATCAAAGTTACTTGACGCGTGCGCACAAGGTTATAAACGTGACTCTAGGGAAACCAAATTTATATATTTATACCAGGGTATATTTATACCAGATTTATATATTTATACCAAATTTATATATTTATATTTATACAAATCAGATAAGAGCCTGAGAGATATTTTTAGCAAAATATGAGGGACAAGTATACCTTTAGTATGTTGATGACATATTCTCCTTTATGTAAAGTTGATCTTATCTTATCTTACATCGATAGCTCAGGTTTTGTGAATGTTTTTAAATTGCAGAGCAGTAGCTAGGTTTTTATTTATTATTTACTCGGAGAAACTCCTTGGTTTTGTACAAGGATAAAATATTCTTCGTACAAAACCGGGTAATGTAGGAAGAATATTGACATCCTCGTACAAAACTGGAAATGTTATCGGTAATGTGCAAAGAAAAAATATTTCTTAATACATTACCCGGTTTTGTACAAAGAATATTTTATCCTTGTACATTGCTGGTTATGTAACTCGGTTATGTACAAGTAACAAGGGGTTGTTAACTGTATCAATACTAGCCAACTATTACCAACTGTTCTGGTATGTAGGTAGATCCCACAGAAAGTTGTTCAAATGCTAGAATTTTGGTGAAAATTACACGAGGTTTTCGTTTTCCCTCTGTACCTCATTTACTGCCTTACCTGGACCATATTTAATTTTCCTACGTACATTTAGTTTAAAAATAAACTGCAAAGAAAACCACACCAACGATCCTAGTGTCGAGTGGCAAAACAACGCATACCAAAAATATCGTAGTACAGTGCCTTGAAACCTCGGTTTCTTCCAGCAAGCAGATCAAGGCATTTCATTTTCAATGGATGCTAGACAAGTCCTCCCCTCTACCTCAATTATGTGATTGAGATAATTGTCCCTAATAACCCCTTGAAATCTAACCTCAAATTGTTTAACATCCTGCATAGTTACAATTTGAACTCCAGTCAGAAACTCTAATGTACCTAAAGAAATGTGTGTAGAAATTCAGTTTACAATTATTATTAATAATGTTGTGACACAAATCGTACAGAGAGAGAGAAGCTATTTCTGGAAATTACTTCTGACCAAACTTTTTGTGGATTTTTGACATGATAAACAAATTTTCAGCTTCCTTAATGCTACAAGCATCAACAAACTTAAAACTTATATCATTCATTGTAAGTTGGCCAAAATAATGTACTTTTACAAGTCAAACACTTAAATCATATACCTAGTCGGTCCTTAAGTTCTGTCACAAGGTTTTTGATAGATAAAACTCAGCAATAAACTTTTTCTTATTCGTATTATACATGATTAAAAAGAATATTTTATACGAATCAAATTGCAATACAATACATTTTGTACGATTATCGCAATATGACAAAAAACCTTATAACTTGAGACAATCGCGAACCCAAAACACGCCGCAACTGACAAAAATACCACTTACCACAAATTTAATAAAAAAATAGTGTTCCAGATAACCAACAAGGTTTTTTTTATTTATTCTGAAACCTCGATTTTAGTACATGCTTAACAACTAGCATTTGATTTTCTGTTAGCTTTCAGTTCCAACTGCTCCCAAAGAGAACTTTACGTACTTTTTACGTTTTCAGAAAAACGTATAAAAATTATCTTGTGGGCAAGAAGTACACTGCGTAAAATGTGAATATGAAAATTAGTTTTACCTAGACTTAGTTATCTTATGCTTCAAAATGAAGGTAACGGGTTCAGGGAGGGTTCTGACTAAAATCTCACGTAAGTTTGAAAGGTTTTAAGAGTCATGGAAAAAAGATAAAGTGAATCACGTCCGTATTTTTGATTGGGTAAAAAAGTGCAAAATCTCTGAAGAAGCTAGCATTTGTGTAATATGGATTTAAGCATTTAAATCCAATAATCGTTCTAATTTATCAGTATTTAATGAGCTATCAAACCATATATAGTATTAAATAAAATAAAACTTGGTATTATTTACTATGCGGCAAAATATTTGTGACAGAACTTATGGACCGACTAGGTATATATATATCACCGTAAGATAGTCAAAACCGTTAGTTGATAAACTAACGCGTTAGTCGATCTACTATCGACAGATAGTAAACCAGACCGACAGGGTTTAGATTTACGTTTCTTTTGATCTTACATGTCAACCTAACATGAAACTATTCGGGGGCTTCGCTGCGCTCGCCCCCTCTAGTCTTCACCTTAGCTGCCGCAGTGTTTGCCCTGGTATTTAGTTTGCAATTCAAGTTTAAACCAGTTAACTATTTAACGGTTTTAACCGTTAGTTTATCAACTAACGTGTAATATAATGAGCAGTACACTACAGTGTAAACTGTGTAATAGTAATATCTGTCGATAGTTAACCAACCAACGAGAAAAAAAAACGTTAGTTTATCTACTAACGGTTTTGACTATCTTACGGTGACATGTACATGGAGGAAATAAAAAAATAATTCAAATATGATCACTTAACTAAACTAATGATTTATTGATTATGATTTGAGTTTTAAAAAGGAAATTTCCCTTTCAAGTGGTGATTAATAGCTGAATCTCGCACAGGAAAAGGTTTTTTTTTTATTTTAATAATTTTTTTATGCCACAGTGTACAATATAAAAATAATCAAATCTAATGATAATATAAGATAAGTGCCAATAAGATGTCCTTATTATTAAATATTTTTACTTATAAATGAGAACAAAAAAAGTTGTAATGAACATGACTTATGAGAAACCAGACTGAACCAGTCCCCCCAAGCAGCACCCGTTCAAGAGTATGAGATCTAGCAAGCTATTTCTAGTAAACTTGAAGCAAATTAAGTTTGCTTGATTGGACTTGAGGCAATATGCATAAACTTGACGCAGGTAATAATTAATTACCCACACTAACCAGAGTGCATGTGTACCGATGAGATGTCTGTAGTTCTACTTAGAAGTGTGTGTGACTCAGATTCAGGTGTAGCGATAATTGTTGGCGCTATATAGAAGCACATATACAATTCATACATAGAATATAATACAGTTCTTATGTTAGGCTTCACTTGATTTCACTAATTGAAAGGATCGTTTTTGAAATTATCAATTTCTTGTTTTAACAAACGCTATAATTTTCACGTGCTACTCGTAAATTTTGTAGGAAATGCGTTTTCACATAAATCTTTTATTAACTCAAAAACGTGAATTCGCCTCTATCGCAAATAAATTTCATCGAATAGGCGCGATATTTTGCTAGCGATAGCGCGAGATAACGATATTTTGCTTCCAGCAAAGTATTAATTATGCACTTTTAAATGGAGAATGACCAAAAAAACCCAAGCCCGCCGCGAAAGTTTTGTATCTCATTTTTTAAAATACAATAATTATAATAATTACCCGTTTTTATAATTTAGAATCAAACGAACTTACCTTGTGAAGTTCGAGTTCTAATTATACTTCGTATCGCTCTCGAAGATGATTACTTAGTTTACATGCAGCAGTACGTAGTATGGTGCCGTCCTTTGTCACACTTTTAAAGATAATAAAGCTAAAAAATCAGGTTGTATGTGTCATCTCCTTCGCTCCTGTATCCCCCGTAGTACACTCACGCGGTCGGCTTTTCATTTTTTAGAGTTTTTTTTTTTTTTGGGAATTTGGGGACAGATGTTAATATATTGGGTCGGGTGGGAGTGTAATCATCTTCGTTCGAGATACTCGTATAATTAGAACTCGAACTTCACAAGGTAAGTTCGTTTGATTCTAAATTATACTTCGCATCTCTCTCGAAGATGATTACTTAGTTTACACGCAGATGTTTAGAGCACAAACAAAAAATAAAAAGGGAGGTCTAGTCCAAAATAATGATTAATTATTTAGAAATACAAAATATAACAAAAAACAGGAATATTTTAACGTTTTCTTATTAATTAATTAAATAACAAATTAACAATATTATCCTCATTTGTATGACAAATTTCTCTATTATAATGTTTTAGAAACACATTAGAGGAATCAGTCCAGCCAGCGGCTCTACGAATGACTTCTAAACTAGCGCCAGCACGGCGTGCCGCGGACGTGGACGCGTGTCGCGTGCTGTGTGCACTGAACACGCTCGTGTCCACGCCGCTCTTTGCCAATGTATTTTTGACCCAATGAGCCAGGGTTTGTGAGCCTACATTATGATGAGGTCTTTTGAAACTTATAAATAGTTTTTCCGATCTACTGCTACGCAAATCACGTGTTCTTTCTAAATAAGTTTGCAAAGCAGGACATATCTTTAAGTTTTCTCTAACATACGGCAGCTTAATAAGCGGTCCGTATGAGCCAGGTCGGCTTGTCTTAATTAAATCATCAATTTTAATTGTGATCTCACTATCCTGAACCGATATATTGCTGATTTTAATAACACTCAACGTCTGCATTCTTTGAGCAGACGCAAGAGCAATCAAAGTTACTGTTTTATATGACAGATCCTGCAAAGATACATCACTGTAAGGGTGAAATTGAGATAGATAATTAAATACTTGATTTGTATCCCAAGTTGATTTATACTTAGCGGCCGGTGGGTTCAGCCTGTAAGCTCCTTTAATGAGGCGATTCACATAATCATCTGAAGTAATTGAAGTGCCTATTATTAAGGACAGAGCTGATCTAGTGGTGTTTAGTGTACTGTAACTCGCTCCAGCTTCGAATCTATCAGTCAAAAAAGAAATCACTTGTGAAACATTAACATTGCAGTAATCATACCCTTTGCGCTGGCAATATTCCCACCAATATTTTAACGACAAGCTGTACTGATTTAGTGTATTTGTAGCGAGCGAAGCCATAAGTAAATGTACGGAATCGGCCGGCACCCGGCACGCCGCGCTTCAACAACGCTTGCCGGACAATTTCGCTGCCACCAGGGTAAGTTGCGCATGGAGCGGGTGTACTTCTCTCAAAGGGGAGTGCAATAACGAGGCGTTAGGGGTGAATAAAATTTCATTAGATATCATAATTTTACGGTATAACGGATACCAAGATTGTGATGGCCAATTCGAAATGACTAAAACCCCTTCCGCTCTGTCGAGTTTGATTTTTTGAAGAATTTTAGTGATTAAACAGAATGGAGGGAAAGCATAAAACTGTAAATGATTCCAATTAAATGTAAATGCATCTATTATTTCGGATCCGGGATCAAGCATCCACGAGGCATACCGCTCACACTTGTGATTCTGTATGCTAGCGAAGAGGTCAAAGTTAGGTTCACCGAAAGTCCCGATGATTTGTAAATACGCGTAATTTGCAAGCTCCCATTCTGTATCTATATTCATTAGGCGAGACTCTCGATCTGCGATCACGTTGTCTGCTGACCTTAAGTAAGATGCAAGTACATAAATCTCTCTACTCTCACATCATTGCCATAATTCACGTGAGAGATTGTTAAGATGTTCATATTGCACTCCGCCCATTCTATTTACGTATAATATCGCCGTGGTGTTATCAATACGCAGCAATATGTTACAATGTTTGAGATGGGAAGCAAAAATTTTGAGACCATAAGCAGCTTGTAGCTCGAGAAAGTTAATATGGTTCGTGAGGTCAGTAGAACTCCAATTGCCATTGGCAGTGTTGCCATCACATTCTACACCACAACCCGAACGTGAAGCGTCAGTGTATATTTCCAAATTATAATTTTCATTTTGTATGTTAGAATAGGAAGAATTTATTTTATCTACCCACCATTTCAAATCTGTGGTAAGATGACTCCCTCAACTCATTCGTTTGTTATAATTATTTGAATAATTTAAGGCCAAAAATTTTTCTCTTTCGAGTAATTTCGTATAAATCCAACCGTAACGCACAGCTGGGCATGCTGATGTCAATAACCCTAGGAACTCTGCAAGCTGCCTAATAGTACATTTGTTGATATTAGCAAAATGTTGGGCTTTTTCTTTGATTCGTAACTTCTTTTCCACAGGTAAAGAAAGCGAGATATCAGAAGAATTAAATTCAAAACCGAGAAATTTACGTAACTGACTGGGCATCATTTGACTTTTATCTAAATTAATAACAAAACCTAGATATTCTAATAATTCTTTAGTGGCTTCTACATTTTTTAAACATTCTTCGTATGTTGAACCGATACAAAGAAAATCATCCAAATAATTGACTGAAAGAAAACCCAAAGATCTAAGACGATATAATACTGGTTTCATTAATTTAGTGAAAATGTATGGTGCTGTGCAGAGTCCAAAGGGGAGGACATTAAATTCATTCAACTGGTCCTCCCACAAAAAACGTAATTTTTTCCTATCATCTGGATGGATTGCTAGCAAAAAATAGGCGTCCTTTAAGTCTATAGTTGCCATAAAACAGTTAGGATGTACCAATTTCAACGCAGTACGGTAGTCCTCCATTTTAAAATGCTCAACTGAAACATACTTATTTAAAGCTTTGAGGTTTAAAATAAAACGATGTTTGTCATTATGTTTGGGTACTGTGAAAACTGGCGAAATGAATTCACCTTCACAACTATCGCATCGTGAAACAAAGTTTGAGTGTAGGAGTTCAGTTATACAGCCTTTGATAATATTAAATTCTAAGGCATTGCAACATTTATTTTGTGGCAAACATAGCTGAACTGGTTCCTCTAGAAAAGGTATTTTATAACCACTAACCCAGGACAGTATTATTGGGTCATCGGTGATTTGTGACCAGTTATCATGATAATGTTGTAGGCGACCAGCTATAGAGAAATGTACCTCAGTAGTTAATAATTCGTGTAACGGAGGCGCGGCGGCGGCGGCGGCGGCGGCGCTCTCCTGTCGCTGGTCGGGTAGCGGTCCCGGTGTTGCCACCTGGGAGCTGCAGGCGCTGGCGGCCGTCGCGGGACGGGGTTCGCTCGTGGCTCGGCGGCGATGGCAGACCGCGGCGCCCCCCTCACGTTTAAAGCACCTCGTCGAGCTGCCGGTTGCTGGTAATTCGGCATTGGTTTGAACTTCCCGCGATTATCGATTGCAGGAGGTGGTTGCGTCCGCAATTCCATGCCCGATTTTGAAATGGCTTTGGAAGATCTTAAATGTTCTGCCAAGTCAGATCCAAACAAATATTCATCAATTTTTGTATTTTTTATTGTATCTTTCGTTTCTTTATTGAGGGTATTTATGATAGCATATCGGCAAGATATCGAATCCTTATGATGGTAATCGCACAGAAGTCTACCAGCATCACTCATACATTTTATAATATCTTGATTTACGCCGGAAGACAAAGCTAAGTCTACAGCTTTTCCCAACGCAGCGATGCCACTTCCAAGCTGGTTCTGCTTGCCTTCGCTATAAAAATCTTTTTTTATTTTTGATTTCTGTTAAAGCGGCCTTAACCTCTGGGTTAAGTTTTAGGGCTTTAATGTTTGGGCAATTCTCCGGCGGCAGGTACGTTTTCATGAGTTCTGTTCTGACTTCTTTGGTGGCACCGTTTAATAAAATATTTTTCCAAATATTCGCTAAGTTTTTGTGCACATTATCATCAAATGATTTTTCTTCAGACAGGTTACGACCCAGTACTTCTAGTAACTGTGGATCTATCTGAGAGTCCACTTCAGTCTTATTCTCACCATCAACGGGAGGTAGCTCGAGTTCAATCAGCGGCGTTTCGTCTGGAATAGGGTATTTACGCATAAGCGTCACTCGACAAATAGCTCAGTTTTAACCATATAGGCTAAAATGATGTAGGTAAGAATATATTATTAAGGCCGCGTTATACAATTTAATAGCTACACACATCCAGATATCCATATAGGATAGGATTAAGGTCTCATACATGATTTACGTGGAGCAGTACACATAATTTTATCCATTTAGAATAAATTTAATAACATTTTACCCGTATACGGTAGATAATATTTCCAGCCACGTACCATAAGTGCACTCAACACGATATACGTGAGGAATGCTCGCGTTCTATTCTTAGAAACGTTCACTATTTTAGCACAACCAAGCCCTATAATAGACCTTTGTTTTACATACCTGGGTTATACGCTTCGTTGTAATACGAGCATGGCGGCGGTGATGGTGATTTATCCACCTCAACGCGTTGATCTTCTTTGTCGTCGGACGAGGACGACGTGGAGTATCGTCGATCCCTATTTCTCACTTCCTTCTCCAATTTTCGAATTTTTTTCAAAATCTCACTGTACTCGTCGTGATTTCTTGACCTTTTCCTTCGGCCCATGGTTACAAAAAAAAATGGAAGATATTCGGCGTACGACTACATGTAACTCGGACGACACAAAGATACGTAATGAAAAGCCGACCACGTGAGTGTACTACGGGGGATACAGGAGCGAAGGAGATGACACATACAACCTGATTTTTTAGCTTTATTATCTTTAAAAGTATGACAAAGGACGGCACCATACTACGTACTGCTGCATGTAAACTAAGTTATCATCTTCGAGAGAGATACGAAGTATAATTTCTAAATTGAGTGGCTGACATGTATTTTTTTGAGGATTGTATTTTCTTATGAATTGTTTGTTGAAATGAAAAAGGGGAATCGGACCGCACCCGAGGCTACACGTCAAGAACAGCTGTGCTGTAGTTTAACTAAATTATTTTGTTTAAATTCGTCTATTTGTGAATATCGTGTTATTTTTAGTGTTTGTTAAGTTAATTAATAGTGTGCCAGTGCTAAATGTGGTCAGAATTAAAAATAATTAAAATAATAAAATAATCGATCATGGACCAACAGACAAAGGATAATTCAAACTGTATGGACACTGTGTTCAATTGACATTGTCCTAACTTTCCCTTGCTACTTAGCGGGCTTTTTTGTCTTTGTTTTCACATTACTAATCAAAATGATGACTCGCATTGCTTTGTCTCGCCAAGCGGAGTCCAGGCTCCAACTGGTTTTGCAAGAATTAAAGGAAGCAAAGGGACAGGTGGAATAATTAGGAGCAGAAAGAGATTAAATAGAAAAAACTATCTTAGAAACCTTAGGAAATAATTAAAAATTGAAGAGGGAACTGTCCGCGCTACATGCCATTAATATTTCTATTAGTGAGGAACGGGATAGGCTACAACTAATAATAGATGGGTTTTATGAGCACTGTGGCACTGAGTTTGAGTCTGTCCTGCACAGAACTTCAGTCCTGCAGAAGGAACTGTGTAATGCCCACCAACATATCACACAATCACACAGCTGTAAGAAGCGGCTATTAGCTCTGCCAGAGTGACCACGCAGAGCTTATTTGATGAGTTGGTAGCAGTTAATACCTCCTTGGGCCATGTTTCTATTGCGGGCTGTAGCTTGCCCACTTTGACTATTGACCTTACTAAGGATGACTCAGTGTGTAATGTGGCAGCCAGCAGCAGGGAAAGCACACACAAATTGAAACTGAGTAAAAATAAGTGAGAAAATATAATAAGATTATAAAAAAAAAAGGTTGTAACAAAGCTTCATAATAAAGGAAGGGATTTAGATAAACTGGAGCTTTTTACCACTCAGCTTAATTATAACCAGATTGATGAGGTGATCTATGAGGTTGAGATTATCCTATGAGGACAACATGCATGAGCTAAGATGCAAACTTGACCAGGCGGAGCGCACATTGGCCTCTATGACAAAACCAAAGCGGAAACCAGGGAACTGAATCTAGCTATGGATGCAGTTCTCAGTAGCCAGGTTAGCCTAGATAACTAAAATAATGGAGAGCTGCTGTTGTGTGCCGGACTGTGCTGCGTTAGCTACTTCCCTTCTGGATGTCAGCGCTTCATATCCAGGTATAAAAACAATTATATACAGCTATGAACTTGGAAAAAATATGGGCCAATTATTAAATATGTATTTGGAGCATAGAGTTATAAAAAATCTGCATGATATTATGTAAAAAGTAGATAACGCTACATAAAGTGATGACTTTTATTTAATCACATGCCCCGGTAATAGGGGTAATGTGAACAAGTCTGACTTTATTAAATATTTAGACAAGCTCTGTTCTTTAAAAGTAAAACAAATTGTTATGTTCACGTTCCCTTACAGCGACAGCCTGCCACAATCAGAAAATAACCTTAGATATAAGCTGAATATGACCTTACATACTTTATAATGCAATAATAATATACTTGTAATGGATACTAACAGTTTTGTTAGTAGAAATAGATATAATTTGACTAAAGTTATCAATAAATCAATCAATAAATATATATTTATTGCAATAAAAAACATGTTACATAAGGTCTTAAATAAGTACAGTAGTTTCAATGTAATTTTACCCTTAGGGCGTAGCAATATTATGATTAAGATATATTTACATCCATAAATAAGTTAGTTTTACTAAATGTCATTGGTACATGTCCATAAATTAACAATTAATAATAATACAACATTGGATCATAATTTATAACAATACAGATAAATAATATTAAAATTTATGTTTAAAGAATTCATTTAGGTCATAGGGGCAAATTTTTATAAGTATCTGTCTGAGTTTATTAATAAGACTAGGTGTAGGAAGTGATTTTATTTCGTCAGGAAGCCTATTATACACTTTTATGGCTACCATCCTCGCGCACCGCGAGTACGCGACAGTCCGGCAGGTTGGCTCCTCTAAATTGTATTGGTACCTTTCATTTAACCGAACGCTGACTCCCATAGGTCTTAGAGGAAACTTTGACGGGTGACGCCTCACCAATTTGCAAAGCTCAAGTATGTACAGGGCAGTAATAGTAGGAATATTCAGTTTGACAAAGGATTCTCTACACGATTCCCTGCTTGACTTGAGGCCGTCGATGATCCGCACACACCTTTTTTGTAGGATGAATATATTTTTAATTTCTACGCAGTTCCCCCATATTGCTAAACCGTAGAGCACCCTAGACTGAAAAAAGGCGTAGTAAGCTTGCATAGTGGCTCTTAAAGTTGAAATAGCTGCTAGGCATCTCAAGGCATAACAGAAGCTGCTTAGCTTACTTTCCAGACACTCTACATGTTTCTTCCAGTTCATATTTTCGTCACAATAGATCCCCAAGAATTTAGCATTTGATACTGTACAGCAATTTTTACCATCGAAATTAATTTCTAGAGCAACATCCGGGGTGTTGTAATTTCTAAAGTACAAGACATTCGTTTTATTAAGATTGGTATTTAGGTCAAGTTTTTTAAACCAGTTTATAACAATATTTATTGATTGCGTTATACGATCTGCTAAGTTAGTCCCTTCTCCTCGCTGAAATTTGAAAAAGACAGAGACGTCATCTGCGAACATTATTACCTTATCGTCTATCAGGTTTGGAAGATGATTGACGTACAGAAGGAAGAGAATGGGCCCCAGTATGCTACCTTGTGGGACGCCCTTAAGTATTGTTGTAGTTTTAGATTCCATATTTATAAGAGTCCTTGATTGGTTCAAGATTGGAAGGAGGACACTCTGTTCTCTTTCTTTAAGGTATGATGCAAACCATTTACCCACAACCCCCCTGATCCCATATCTATCCATAATGGATAATAGGATACCATGATTGACATAATCGAATGCTTTCGAAAGATCGAGGAGAACCGTCATTACATTTTTTTTTTTTTACATTTTAGTTAAATATTACCTTCCTAGTTATTACAAAAGACAACTAGCAAATTTGCTATCCTATTGTTTTTATGAAACAGCCAAAAATTTGGCTACACATAATGCCTCAATTGAGCATTACTGAAGTTTCAAACAAAATCTTGGAAGTTTTCCAAGTCATTAAAATTAGATACAACGACAATAGAGAAAGTCTCTAGCTCGTCAAATAATATTAATAAAATACATAATAAGAACAGAAAAACTCAAAATTGTAAAATAAATGAAAAGTTTAGTAGTAACTTATTAGAGTTGGAATTATACATGAACTCTTATTTAATATTGATATTTTTTGTCTAACAGAACATTGGCTAAAAAGCCATGAGCTCATGTTCAATTTCAGTAACCACCAGGTTGGTAGTTCTTTTTGCAGATCACATGCTGTTCGTGGAGGCTCTCGAGTATTGCCTACATTTAGTAATGTTTTTGAAAAAGTAATTTTAAATCAACTACTTACACATTTTAACACCAACAATATGCTCCACTGTAAACAATTTGGTTTTACACAAGGAAAATCAACTACTGATGCTGGTATAGACTTAATATCACATATATTCAATGCCTGGGAGGAGTCACATGATGCTCTTGGAGTATTTTGCGATTTGTTTAGACGTTTTGCGATTTGTAAGGCTTTTGATTGCGTTGACCATGGGACATTGATCAGGAAATTACATCACTATGGAATTAGGGATAACTCTTTAGATCTTCTCTCTTCTTATTTAAATAACAGGATACAGAGAGTTGACATTAATGGAAAGCGATCTCCATGGTCTGTTGTTACTATGGGTGTACCGCAAGGTTCCATACTCGGGCCATTCCTTTTTTTGGTTTATAATAATGACCTGCCACATCTTGTCAGAGATAATCATGAGATTGTACTGTTTGCAGATGACACTTCACTTTTGTTAAAATGAAACGACGCAGTTTGAACTTTGACGACGTGAATAATGCAATCTCAAAGGTAGACAATTAATTTAGTGCCAATAATCTTTTACTGAACAATAACAAAACTAAATGTATTCGGTTTATACTCCCTAATGTTAAACAAGTCTCGGCTAATGTTAATGTTAAAGGTGAAAATTTAGAAACTGTAGATAGCGCAGTATTCCTTGGAATTACCTTAGATAATTAGCTTCAATGGGGCCCACACATAGATAAGCTATCAAAAAAACTAAGTTCCGCAGTTTATGCAGTCAAAAAATCCTTCTTTTTACGGACGAGGAAACAGCTAGACTAGTTTACTTCAAATACTTCCATAGCATTATGTCTTACGGCATACTGCTGTGGGGGAATGCTGCAGACGTTAACATAATATTTGTGCTGTAAAAGAGGGCTGTTCGTGCAATCTACAATGTGGGTCCCAGAGAGTCACTGCGTTGTAAATTTAAGGAAATTAATATTATGACAGTGCCGTGTCAGTATATTTATGAAAACCTTATGTACGTCAACAAAAATATTGATGAATTTACTAAGAATAGCGAAAGGCATAATGTCAACACTAGAAATAGGAATAAACTAGCTATACCTGCTACTAAGCTCCATAAGGTTAATGTAACTTTTAAAGGGCAATGTATTCGCTTTTACAACAAAATACCAACTGAGTTACAAGAATTGCCTTTAAATAAATTTAAAAATGTTGTTAAAAGTCAATTATGTAAAAAGGCTTACTACAAAATATCAGATTATGTAGAAGACAAGAAAGCTTGGGAAGGTGTTTGCTCCAATTTTGTAAAAAATAACGAATAAAGCTGGAGGTTTCTAGTCGCCTCTTTGCCTCCAGCATCTAAAACATTGAGGTGACGGAATTCAAATTGAGTTCTATATTTCCCTATACCTTATATATGTGTTATTTTAAGATTTGACATTCTCCAAGTGTGACCTATGTGTTTCTTATGGAAATAAACTCTTTTTGAATATTGAATTTTGAATTTTAGAAACTGTAAGATTGCTTGCAATTGTTGTATAATGAAATAAATCATTGTCTGAAAACATAACCACACGAACTCCTACTAGTAGCGTACTTACCCTTTTTTGAAAAACAAAATGTTTTCGAACATATTTTATTCAAAACAATAATTATGCATAAAACAAATCACACACATTTATTATGTTTATTTATAATACCTCGAAATCGCATGCCTAGTTAGATGCATGTTTACGTTTAATGTGGTCATTTAAACGTTCGCTCATATATAAATAAGAAAAAGTCAGTTTACAAGGTCTCTATTCGAATGTTAACTACCTACTCTATGCATTGTTAGAAATTGTTTTAGTAGATGTGGAAAAGATGGAAGAACAATTACAAAGCTCCTTTATGATCCATATGCCCGGGCGGAGAATCATTATCAACATTATCGTGTCATATAATAAATCTGTTCTGCTTACAGGGCTATATTATCGCACTGTACTTGTATGGATATATTGTTTGTGTCATCATCATAATTCTCAGCCCACATCTACCCACTGCTGGGCATAGACCTCTTCTCTATAGCGCCAACCCTTGCGGTCCTGTGCCATCCGCATCCATTGAGATCCTGTTGACCATCGTCGCAGCATATCGTCGGACCATCGGGCAGGTGGTCTGCCCACTAGCCTTGCTGCTCCCATTGTTTGAGTATATGCTTACCTTTGGTTGGAATCATTATTAAAACCAAAGTTAGGCATATATATTATGTAACTACATAATGATTAAATGCATAATTATTGTTTCCAATAAAATATGTTTGAAAACATGTTTTTTTCCAAAAAGTATTGGTATTCTACTAGCAGGAGTGGTTTGCTTGTGTTTCATGACAATGATTCATTACAGGACAGTTGCAAGCAATCTAACAGTCTCTAAAGCCGTCACTAAAGCGTCAAAGCCGCAATGTCGAACAAATTCATAAGAATCTACAATTAGCAAAAAAACAGAATAAGAACAGTTAGCCACAGAATTTATAAATTATTAAAACTGTTAATTATTATAACTACTGTATTCTATATATGACTTAAAAAACTATCGCGCCATATGGAATTTGGCCAATAATGGCCATTCTCCTTTATTATTTAAAAAGTATACTGCTATGTTACAGAATTCATATTTAAACTACACAAAATTGGCCAGAACAATGAACCCCTCAGAACAGCCTAGCAAACAAGATCACACTTAAAACAAACACTCGTGAGGTTAAAACGGCACTTTGCGTACCCCAATGCGTGCTCAAAACGAGCGAGATAGCGAAAAGACATGCCCCAAAAGTTTTCTTAATTCAGCATTCTGAAGGTTTATGACTCGTTGTGTCGCCACGTCAAGTGCCAACGTTGAGCAGCAATAATCGCGATGAGTGGCCGGATTCTGAGATAAATGTTGTTTTAGCCTCCTCTTGTTGTGTTATTAAGGATTATCTATCCTTAATAACACAACAAGAGGGTTGGTGGGACGAATTCAACAGTTAACTAAGAAATTATATCCGAAGAAACCCTAATTTTGTAGAATACAAATAAATAAAATCACTAAGAATAAAACTTAACTAAATCCATCCCGGGACGTAAGTATGCTACGTAAAATAAAAAAATAGCTAAACCCACATTCTTACACCTGGAGGATTTAATATCCCAAAAGACTAGCTTGAGCTTAACTAACCAGACTGAACCTGTGCTGTAATCGTAACAATTTGGTGTGGTTCAGAAATATTTTTCGTGTACCTTAAAAAAAAAAGAAGAGTAAAAAAAATAATTGCTCTGATCAAATTGGTTTCATTGTGAAAGTTGTTCCGAATGATGTCCCTAACAACCCCCTAAAACATGACTACACCTCTCTGTTACACTCAGTGTACAAGCACATACCTTGCTTCTGGCCCCACAGTAGGCTATACTATATCGATATCGTGGAAACTAAAAAACAACTAAATATCCAAGACCGGGATTTTTTTTCTTCCACTCCAGCCAATTAATAAATAAAACAGTCAGACTTAATAATAGGCTGCTAGCATCTGTACCTATATCACTTGAACAAAATAAAAACGTGCTTGCTTCTAGAGGATGTTTTGGATTCGACGTCTATTGTCTATTTGAAGCGGCCATTTGTCTGAACTGGGACGCGAAGCTGTTTTGGATTCCATCTGAAAAAGCCCGTGCCCAAAAAAATTATATCGATATGAACTGAGTTGATGATGATGATGGTACTTAAGTACCTTAAAGAGATGTACAATTTTCTGGTCGCAAATTATGAGAAACCTTAAAACGCGAAAGCGAATCTAGTGTAAATTGAGTACGTTTTAATATAACAGTTAGGTAATTGTATAGTTACTTAATGTTTAGCGCGACCCCTTTTCCCACAAGAAGTGGGTTCGTTCGTGGCTAGCACCGGCAACCTGCTTCTCCTGTGTGACAGGTGAGGGTGTAATCACTAGACGACGAAAGCTTTTAGGTACCTTTATGATAGGGTCTATAAGTAAGTCTGTATTTTCACTACTATATGTTTGATTTTTTCATTACTTCAAGAGACCACAGACCTGAGCAATTGATATTAGTTTCAACTTGATAACTCCACGCGTTCTTAGAAAAACAAAAAGGGTCTTGACAGACGTGTAGGCAGACAGACAGAAATTTACAGTTTTCGGATTTTTTCTTTTACCTCTGCTGTACCTAATACCTAGCTTTTTGCCTGATTTGATGATCCTAGGTCAACCGGAAGTACCCTATAGGTTTTGATTCCCTTGCGAGTATCCATCACATTTAGCAAGTTCAGCTAATTTGAGACATAAGCGGCCGTGTTTTTTAAATTGAATTTTTCATAACTCCAAGGGTTCATAGACGTGTTGATATGAATTCAAATTTCATACCTGCACGCACGTGTTCAGGTTTTTTTTTACTTTTAAGGTACGGAACCCTAAAAACACGTTTGTATGTTTCGTTATCGTTCGAAATGTATTTATCACAATGTTTTTATCACAATGTTTTTTTGCCAGGTGCACATTGACGTCATGTCAAGGCTTTGAAATACGACCTAGAATTCCACCAAACGTTCCACAGTAAGCTCAATATTTTAAAAGCACCACTACGCGGCTCCATCACAATAAAGCTCCACGTTTACGAGACAATGCCGTTTAGTTTCCGATGGTACCTTTTTGTTGCCAACTTTGCGTTTTCACCTCCAAACAATTCCGCGTGGCGTGGAACAAAATGTCTTTGTTTGTAGGCCACGGATATTAGAGACATAAAGTGTTGCTGTACTCATATGTAAAGATAATATTTCTTTGGCCTCGCGATGCAACGCAGCTTAATGTTTATTTTCATTAGATTTACTGCTTTAAGATTTAAATATATTTCAAAATTATTTTGGACAAATAAAAAAAATGTAAGCATGTAGATAATGAATTTTAAGTTGTCAATCGGAAAATCTAGCAAACATTTACTTTTCTTAGAATAGCATGAACTTGTTTACAAAACCGCCTAGAATATCAAAGCTGACCTATCTTCAGACTTTCATATCGATAGAATGAATGATGACATAATATAGCGTTGTCTGTGTTGTTCCGCGTATACAATACAGGTGCATTACTGATATGGGAAAGCTATTGAAGAACATTTTCAGCATCGCGAAATGCGAAAAATAAGATATTGCATTCTACAGGAAAAGTCCTGAAAGATATCATAGTTATTTATAGTTTTTGTAAGCGAAGAAAGATGAGAAAATAGAACGAACCTATGTCCAAGGATGGGTCGATGTGAACTGATAGTTACCTTATGATGATGAAATTCATAGGTCGGTAATAATACGCCACTCTCAGTTCTGAGAACTGTCTAAGAAATCTGTACTTTTTACGCGCTTGAGATGGATATTAGAGCTGAGAGTGGTTTATTATTACAGGCGTTAGAGTACTGTCCTTGTTGATAATCGTTTTTTTTTTAAGTTTCGAGAAATAGAAAAAGCCTTAAGTTTTCAGCTAAAATAAAATAAACACTTTTCAACAACAACAAGAGATGATTGTCGCTTGCTCAGATCCCAGAGCTGCTGCGCCAACCTTTTTTAACCCCTTTCGTGGGAAATATCCTACAAAATGTACTTTGTATTTCCTTCGCCTCAATGTGGGAAGTAGATGTAGAGCCTTTTTAATTAAAATGCTCTTGGCGGAGCTGAAACATCTCTTCGTTTTAGAATTTAGTTCTTAGAGAGGTTCAAGTGAGAAATAACTGGGGTGGTTTACTGTCCAAATAATGTAGTAGTAAGCTGAACCATGTTTCAAAAGAATGAAAGTATTCATTCGCTGAAATAACTTAACTTTTTGTTTAGGTTTTAAAATAGATGTGGAGTAAAATAGAAAAAAAATAACAAAATTAATGTAGCCACCGAGGGGCACAGGCCTTTGTCCGGATACGAGTAAGATTAAACCATACTCTACCATGCTGGCTCAGTGCGGGTTGATGGAGGAGTTTAACAACCACTATCACATAACACTAGTAGCCGGGACCTACTACTTAACGTGCCATCCGAAACCCTGAACGTCCGATAATGTACTTAAGATAAATTAATTATTTCATTGTTACTCGGTCAGGATTGGAACCTGCATACAATAAAAAAGCCCGACGAATTAATAACATCACTCCTTTTCTGAAGTCGGTTTAAAACAGAGCCGGGTGCACGAATATTTGATATATCGAAAAAATGAGCGGGTTCAGATGAGATTTACCTTATATTTTTGTACGTTCCTGACACTTAAATTCGAATATTTTTTGTGTTATTATTCGTGCTTCCTATGGGTACTGTTCATGAAAAAACAACTGTTCTTCTTCTATTTTATTCTGTTTTGAAGATGAAAGTTTTTTCTAAGAAGTAAGGTGGGCACTTTCAAAGTAGGTTTTACTAACTATTTAATTAATGAGTACCTACGCACGCAGGTACATGTATTTCATCAATGCGATTAGCCATATAGCCTCCTGCCTACATCTGTACTACACACAGGGCATATGTAACAAAAAATATACAACCAAATTTTAAACATGGTAAGCCCTAAATGTTTAAGTGGTGACATCTATTGATGATCTTAGTTTCTAAATGGAGATAAACGTCAAATCATCCTCTTTTTTCAAAATGTCGATGGAAGACGGACGTGTGTTGATGGTAAGTTAATCGACTGATCTTATTGAAATGTATGTCAATATTGTATATCTTGCGATAATGAAGTAAAAAGAAGTATGAAATAATGATATGGTTTATGGTTTTAACTGACAAGACGTCACGTCAAAAAAATATTTCAATAAATTTTTATTTTTCTATTTATACCTAGTCTTATTTTGTATTTCAACACAAAAGTACTAGTGAATTAGTTACACAAAGCTACATGCCTGGAAACAATAATGGAGAACGACGACGCCGGTGGAGGAGACGATGCTGATATATCATCATCGCAGCCACATATTTCATCAATGCGACAAACATCAATACCAATAAAAGAATCATGCCCGGTTTGATCACAGGAATACAGAAAACGAGGTCTAAAGATACATATTATCGCGTCGCATCCAGATTACTTCCACCCACCCACTGCTCAAAATATGAGCCAAACCTTCAATTGTGTCAGACCTTGTTTCAGTAACAACAAAGTTATTCCTCAACCAAGCGCAAATACAAGACGAAACAATCCTTGAAGCAGTAAACCAATCACAAATACCAGAAAACATCCAAAACTTTTCCCTTAAAGGATTAAATGCAAGATTATTTAATTTAAATATTTTTTTTAATTTAATGCAGTCAACTAACCATACTCCTTGCCACAGAGATATAGGAACTCACAAACAACCTACCAGGAGAAGGAAACTCTTAAAAAATATTACAGAGAGACAATTTGATTAAATCAGGCCAGGATATTAGGCGAACACTTCAAAGAAGATTGGAGATGTAGAAATCAGGTCATTATGATGAATTGATTGCAGAAACTCTAATGTGCAACTCAAAACTAGCATAAAAAAAGAATACATGACGCTGATCAACTGCCCGCCTTATATTTGGCCACCTTATGTTACAAGGAAAAATTAGACAAGCAAATATATGGATAAAGGAATGATCATAGCGAGGAATCTTGAACTCATCTGAAAAATAAGGTAATCAAACATTAGATCAAATATCTAAAGACAAACATCCTAACCAAGTAACCCAACAACTATCAGATTTGCTATAGACTAAGCTGATCTCCCTATTATGACGAATGTCGATATAACCTTCAACCACATCTAAAAAGTTGCTAGATAGCTGTCTGGCGGAGCTGGACCAAGCGGCACTGACTGAGAACAATGGAAATCATTTCTACTTCGCTTTGGGAACCACAGCCCAAAACTGAGAGAATCAATCGCAGCGCCAACTAGAAAACTCAGCAGTGAAATTTTCGAATGGGAGTGCGTAAGAGCTCTATTAGCAAGAAGAGGTATAGCACTGGATAACTGTATCATTGCAACGCATCATTGTAAAGGCCATGGCGACCGCAATAGGGTTAGATGTTTAACTAGCATGTGGCTCTGATCGGCTATGTGCAGGTATGAAATCGGGTATTGAAGGAGGGATTCATGCCAACACCAAATGTTTTATTGGAGGTGAAGATGATGAAAGCCTCATCTTAATAGATGCCGCGAATGCCTTCAATGCGCTGGGTCACCCCATTGTTCTCTGAAATGCTAGAATCTACTGGCTGCGCTGTGCAATGGTTCTTTTCAAAACAAGTAGAGGTTAGGCAGTCATTTGTCTATAAGGCTCAAACGATTTCATTTTAAGCAAAGAAGGAATAATACAGCGTGATCCATTAGTAATGCTGATGTGCGCAGTCGGAATTTCACTCCTATTCCATAGCTGAAAAAACTCTGGAAATATCTAGAAAACTGGTACGCTGATGATTTTGCCTGTTTTGGTAAACTAAAAAACGTGAAAGAATGGCTAGAAAAACTGATGAAACTAGGTCCTTTCTATGTTTTTTTCCCAGAACATTCAAGAAGCTGTTTTATAGTCGAAAATAAATCACTCGAATTAGCTTATAGAACTTTGGGAACCTTGGAGTGAAGACTGTACTTTCACATCGGTTTAACTTTACAAAATCGCTCTCATGCGAATGGAGATATTTAGAAACAGTCATGGATAACACTTGTGAGGAATTTCACACTTTAAATAAACCATCTTGACAACACTGATACTGTCAATCTTAGACAGAGAAATAATGTCACTGGAACATGAACTATTCAGCACCCCGGTAAAACTTGGCGGGCTAGGCATTACGAATAACAACGACTATTATAAAACATCGGTAGAATCAAATATAATACTAACGCATGCCGTAAAATCTGACGAAAATCTTGTCTTACTAGCACATCAAACTCATGCCTACATACAAATACCTACTATCAAAGAAGAAAAACTATCGCAGCAAAAAAGAGACGCTGAAAAAAGTAATGTCAAAATATCTAAACTACCAAATAAAATAAAAAGATGTATCCAAAGAGTAGTTGAAAGAGTTATATTGAACTTACAATGGCTAAATGTCACCCCAACATCCGCAAATAACACTGATCTCACAGCTACTCAGTTTAGGGATGCTTTATCCATTAGATTCGCCCACGAACATGCAAACCTCCCTCAGGCCGGCGACGGATGCGGAGAGAAATTATTTTCAACCTAAACCACGCATAAAATTGCAAGAAAGGAGAAGTAGTAAAACAAGATATCATCAACTCAGAGACGACTGTAAAAATTGGGCCGAATTAGCCTCAGAACTGGCACAATAGAACCCATAATGCGAGACGCAAATATGAATCAACCAGCACTTATAGGTGATCTGTTACTCTCTAATTAACATTCATAGCAACAAAAACATTCCAGAAAAATGAGCAACAGACGTCAATTATAACATTATAATTATAACTTTTCACTATAAGCGACATTTAATTTTTCATTCACAAAAAATCAGCCTCATGTAACAAATCCATCATTCAATATCAAGTGACGTCACGGGGGGTGTTATTACAAAAAATATTTAAAAAAGTAATGAGACACTCGAAATGATAAAATTAGTTTCATAAATTGACTAAAATTTCAGAATAATAGTTTATGTAACTGTTACATAACACCTAATTATTTACAATTACATAAACTGCTTTATCTACACACATATTATAAATTGTCTATGATGTATTCAGAAGCCGCATGTTACGACAGGATTGCGGCATCGACATTTAATTCTGAAAAAATCAAAATCAAAATCAAAAATCATTTATTTCCATAGGATGTTGTTACATCACTTAGATCCGTCATTACATTTTTTTGGGTGAGTTCACTAACCCAATGGCGGAATCTGTGGAGAAGAGCTCACCGATGAAACTCCACAGTCGTCGCATCTTTTGCGTTTCCTTTTTTAAATAAAATATTGTCAAATTACAAAATTAATGCTAATTATATATCGAAACAGCCTGTTACTCAAACAATCTATTCCCATGGACATCTGTCCTCTAAGTAATCAGATATCCTGTAGTAACCTTTTTTATACAATTTCTGTTTTATTATTATTTTAAACTTGTCTAAAGGTAAGTTTTTAATATCAGTAGGGACCTTATTGTAATAGCGTATACAATTGCCTTTAAAAGAATTACTAATTTTATTTAGTCGGCTTACATAAGCAACCAACTTGTCTTTATTTCTAGTATTAAAATTGTGTATATCACTGTACTTCTGAAAATTAGTTATATTTCTTTTTACATACACAAGATTGTCATAGATATATTGAGACACAAATGTCAGAATATTGATTTCTTTAAACTTTTCCCTCAGTGACACTCTAGGCCCTGAGGGAAAAGAATACAACGTCATCTTGACTGTAATTAAAATTGAAGTCAAATCAAATTGCTTTGTTTTCATCTTGACTGATATTAGAATTGAGGTCAAAACAAATTGCTTTGTTTTTAAGAGATTCTCAAAATTCGAATGTTAGAACATCGAATTCGATGTTAATCTAAAGCATTAATAAGATCATTTTCACGGATAAGAAATGTGTTCTAACAAAACAGTTCATCTTTAAGGTGGTCGTAAATTTCGTTTTTTGAACGTATTATAGAGGGTTTATGATATTTGTGTTAATAATATAAAATAAGAAATACTACTTATAGTTTTTTAGCATCATCGCAGATTTACACTTGTACACAGTCAGGTCATAAGTTCTGTCACACAATAAAAACTTTTGAATTTAGAACGCTGGCCACAAAAAAGTTTATTGAATTCGAATTTCGAATTTTTCATGAAAATAAAAATGTGTACTTTTTAGAATTTTCCTCATTTTTAAATATGGAGTGGACACTTAAAGAAGAGCGTGTCGCAGTTATTGCGTTGCATCGTTGCGGTTACGCGCCAATTCAGATTTTCGACTTACTGAAAAATTTGAATATAACCAAAAGATTCGTTTATCGTACCATAAAACGATACAATAAAGACTGTAGTGTAGATGACAGGTCAAGAAGTGGTCGCTCTCGCTCTGTTAAGACTCCAGCAGTGATAAAAGCTGTGAAGGCGCGAATTCATAGAAATCCCATACGTAAGCAGAAACTGTTGGCCCTTCAGATGGGGTTAAGCAGGACCACGGTGAAAAGGGTGTTAAATGAAGACTTAGGGCTTAGGGCATATCGAAGAAAAACAGGACATCGTTTGGACGCTCGTTTAATGGACCTGAGACTGAAGAGATGCCGCGCTTTGTTGAAGCAGTACGCGGGAAAAAAGCATCGGGAAATTCTTTTTTCTGATGAAAAAATTTTCACCGTGGAAGAGAGCTACAACAAACAAAATGATAAGGTGTACACACACAGCAGTGAAGAAGCGAGCAACCGTATTCCGCGTGTCCAACGAGGTCATTTTCCATCCTCGCTCATGGTTTGGTTGGGAGTCTCTTATTGGGGCTTAACTGAGGTACATTTTTGTGAGAAAGGCGTAAAAACGAATGCAGTTGTATATCAAAATACAGTCCTCAAGAACCTTGTGGAACCTGTTTCTCATACCATGTTTAATAACAGGAACTGGGTATTCCAACAAGATTCTGCGCCAGCTCATAGAGCGAAAAGCACACAAGACTGGCTGGCGGCGCGTGAAATCGACTTCATCCGGCACGAAGACTGGCCCTCCTCCAGTCCAGATTTGAGTCCGTTAGATTACAAGATATGGCAACACTTGGTGGAAAAGGCCTGCTCAAAGCCTCATCCTGATTTGGAGTCACTCAAGGCATCCTTGATTAAGGCAGCCGCCGATATTGACATGGACCTCGTTCGTGCTGCGATAGACGACTGGCCGCGCAGAATAAAGGCCTGTATTCAAAATCGCGGGGGTCATTTTGAATATAATTTATTACCATAAGAATCTATGTTTTATTAAGTTCATTTTGCTATATAAATGTTTACATAAATAATAAACATGTCTAAATTATTTCATATTGCACATGTGACAGAACTTATGACCTGACTATGTATATTTGGAACAACGCTTAGACCAAACAAACATCGGTGTTACAGAGTCACGCCCTTTGCTAGTTATGTTGATGCATGCAAATATTTACTGCTCAAGCTAATATCAGACATGTTATGTAGCAGCTTTTAGATAGATTAATCGTGACTGTTCCCTGAAAACGGCGAAAACACTGTATGCGGCGAAAACACATTTTTTTGAATCTTGTCAAATACTGTGTTACAGCATAGCATCAGGCAAAGGCAAAGTTGCGCCCAATTTCGCTTGAAAGGAGGCTAGCCCTTCTATGGGGATGTGAATGTTTTCCATCACTTTTGTGAATGTTTAATTACTAGCAAATTTATGTATAATTTGTAAATTATCCTCTGACACAGGTGGCTAAACCTGTTAGCATTAAAAAGATTGACCTGGAAAAAGGCAGAAAAGATCGCACCAACTGTAGAGGCTTTGAGAAGAATCTGTCCAGTCATTTAGTCAACAATATGAACTATATGCCATCAAATACTAAAGGTCACTCACCTCAAACTCAACGCATTAGGCGATACCAGCGTCAGCTTCAAAGGTCTAAGCCTAGCTCGTCTCGTCTCTGCTACAATGCTGGGAGGTGTTTGTGTAGCCACGTCCCTCGCCCTCCTCACCACCCCGGAGCCACCGCCCCCACAGCCGTTCATGTAGCTGAGGGAGGGGTGGGATACGCTCATGCCGATCTTGTTGCGGGGTGGTCTGGAAATGGAGTAAAGGTAAATGTCCGAATACACTGACTGCCGTCAAAAAATGCCGCTTGAATTTCATACTGATGCTGTATGTCCCGAAAGGAGGTGGCAGCATTATGTTAACTGTCCATCAAAAATTGAGTGTTCGGTTGTGTATCCAGGTATGCAATGATTATTTGTTTACAATTTTCGTCGTCGAAGACAAACGCCAGAAAATATAATTGTAGCTTTATTCTATATTTACGATATACATCGCAATACCTGTCAAATTGCAAAGTCAACCAATGAGGGACACGAATATTTTACGGGTGCACGAGCTTTTGTTTCTTGCGATATGATAAGTCGATTTCACTATTTGAAAATGATAGTGATTAATGGCGGAGTTACAGAATAAAGCCACTGATTGATTTTTACATTCGGGGCTTGTTTCAAGATGTCTAGATCTGACTATGGGATATACATATAAACATAAAGATTAACATTGCTTCTGCCCCCACACTAAGATATCCTGTGTCGTGGGAACCAGAAACAGCGACGTCACGCACATATTCACGCATGCGTTCTTTACCCCCCAGCCGAGGATCTAACGCGGGACCTCTCGCATGGTAGACAGAGCCACAACGGCTGCGCCACAGAGGTTGTCATATGTGTATTATCTACATCTCAAGATGTCTATAATTTGTTTTTAAGCCCGTTCACACTGTTACCGACATATATAGTTATTTGACGTATTCACACACAACAAAACTGATCTTGATACGTAATATACATTATATCCTATATTTTGAAAAAAACTTGAGCCCTAGCCCTTGGTAAATCATAAATTTTGTATGTAAAATGACAAATCGATCTGTTACATAAATCTTATCCGAACATTGTGAAACAAGCCTTAGCTATTTCAAAGAAGCATGGAGATTCATAATTCATAATTTCTTTATTGCACACAAATGATATAAAAAAGAGTTACATTAAAATAGTGTACAAAGGCGAGCTTATCTCTAATAAGAAATCTCTTCCAGCAAACCAGGTTAAAGTTGGAGATGTTGATTGCTGAGCAGGGGTAGACCTGTGTGTACAACAATATGACGAAATAAACGAGTACTTACATAAATATTAATAAATAAAATAAAAAATTTAATGACTATAATTATGTACTAAATACTTATAATATAATACTAACTACTAATATTATATATAAATGTGCTAATAAATACTTACATACATACTACCTGTAATTCTAAAGAGAGAGGTAATGGTTCTTCACGCGACTTTTAAATATATTGAGAGTAGGACTGTCCCTGATGGTGCCAGGGAGTGCATTCCACAACCGAATGGCCCGAAGTCTAAACCCGTGCTCATAGGACGCGTTGTTATGCTGTGGAGTTATGAGTAAAGAAAATGCGTGAGTTCTCCGAGGCCTGCTGGAAGAAAGAAATTGAAAACTGTCTCGTAGGAAAGTTGGATAGCGTGGATTCCGTAAAATGTTGTAGAGGAAATTGAGAATGTGAGAATCCCGGCGAAGACGGATCGGCAGCCACTTTAACTCCTTGCGATGTTGTGATACATGGTCGTACTTGCGCAGCCCGAAGAGAAACCGAATCGGGATTCGGTTTCTCTTCGGGCTTCAAAATCTCTGGAGATTTTGAAGTCGTTCGAGTTTGTTCAGTAGTTCTTCATTAGCACTGACCCAGCATACATCAGCATAGTCGATGAGGGGTAGAAGGAGAGACTGAGCGAATGTGATTTTGGTCTGTCGAGGCAAGAAGTACTGAAGTCTCCTAAGAGAGTGAAAAGTCGCAAATACTCGGCGACTGACTTCATTAACATGCAAAGACCAGGAAAGCTGGTTATCAAAGATAAGACCCAGGTTTTTAGCTTTATCGCTATATATGATTATGGTACCATTGAAAGTGACAGGTGGAATGGGCTGTTGCTGTAACAAGTTAAGAGAATGTCTGGTACCTATGATCGTAGCCTGGGACTTGCTCGGGTTGACCAGTAGTCCGAAAGATGAAGCCCAGCTTCTCTCCCCTCCAAATCAGCGTTGAGTGCCGCAACAGCAGAGTTGGAGATCAGAGAATATGTTTCACTTCGTTGGCTAGGATACAAAGACAAGCAATGTCCCCTGATCTCTGAAGAAAAACCATGATCATTCAAACTCTAGGGCTGTTGTACAAATTATTTGATGTCCGTTATTCTTTCTTTCTCTTACCTTGTAGCTGCAGTTAGTCTCCAGGTCATCTGCCTATGAGCGGTTCTGGTAGGGGTCAGGTCTGGAGAGCTCCTTGTACCACCTCTTCTGATACCTTGCTGGGTTGGACCGCCATCCATGCCGCCACACAATCTGTACAAATAATGCAAATTATCAGACTACAAGTAAACACGTAGTTTGTGGCAAGTTAACGATCAAGCATGTGAGTGTAAGATTATTATTAATGTGGCTGATCATTATAAAACGGTTAAATGCATAATATCACACTTGTAAGTACCAAAATTATAAACCGCAAGGTTTCCACTGATTTAAGTAAATTGGCAAGAAGCAACTCAAAGTATCTTGGTTAAGAGAAACATTTGGAAATTGCATAAATTAAAGATGCATCAATGTCATATGAAGCATGTTTTGAGACAGCAAAGTGTTATAATCTAGCTGTGATTTGAGGTACACATAAAAGGTTCCTTGAAATGAAATAACAACGGTAATGCCCGCAGATTGCAAGAAGGTCAAGATTTTTATCGATATCCCGATTAACAACTCCCAGGAGAATGGAATCAGGTCATTCGAACAACATCCAACTACTTACTGGAATAATAGGCGTTGACTGAGCGACTTGATAAAACTTTATATAATAGGCTTCCAAGCCTTTTGTATCAGACAAAGCGTCACAACTTTTACCTTACGTGGTGGCAAAGACAAAGTTGTGTCCACGTTTGGCCAGTTAATAAGTATCCTCCAATTAACGTGACAAGAGTCTAGCCAATTACCTTAGCTATGGAGAAGTGAAAATTTTGAGTCGCAATCTAATTGTTGAATAAACAAAATTATGAGCCAAAGGGCAGTATTAAATCTTGATATTTCGCGCTTCTAACGATACAATAGGCGATCTGTACAACAGTATGGTTTGCCAACACGCGTCTCGACGAAAACAATGCTAAGAGGTTTGTTTGTTTCCTATGACAACGGTGACTTGCTAATAGGCCTAATTGCCTATCAGATCTAGTAGTTTTTGTTTCATATAAACCTTGTTCGAGGAAATCTATTATAGGGGAAATTCGGAAATAGTGGAAATATACACTATAACTGCGGAGTTTCATTATGTTTGGTACCATCTTAATACTAGTATTTATAGACAGTTGTTGCGTAGTGATTTAGAAACCTAGTTAAATAAAGTAACTCGAAGAATCTCAAATTTTAACAAAACTATTCCGTCTCAAAAGCTTATCACTAACGCAGATAGTTTGAGAAAGCCACTTTACTTCATTAAAGTTTGGCGATGAAACTTCCTGGCAACCAGCCAAGACGAGAAACTATGTTGTTTGTTATCTAAAGATCAATTAGAGAAGACTTCGTGCCAAAAACATTACTTTCTAGAACTTTTTTGAACAAAATATGGTAAGTTTCTGAAGATTCTGATATTGATTTTAATCTACATACTCTCAGCGGCAGAAAATGTAGCACAGGTACATGGCAAGATTTTACACATGTTTTGATAAGGATAGGATAAAAGTGACCTTTTATTTATTTAAGTGGATGATTTAGAGAACCAACTTAAGAACACAACGTCTTTTCTTTAAAACGTGTGTCAGTATGGATTTTTAAGAGTGAAGATTTTTTTTTAATTAGCCTGTGATGTTTCCCACTGCTGGGCAAAGGCTTCCCTTCTTTAAGACCACACCTTGGGATCCTTTGCTTGTTCCTGCCAGTCCAGGAGGTACCTCTCTAGGTCCTTGCGCCATCTCCTTCTAGGCCTGACTCTGCGGCGTTGTCCGTCTTGAGGCACCCACTCGGTGGCAATCGTTGTCCACCTGTCTGGGTGCATGCGACAGACATGTCCGGCACAGCTCCATTTGAGCTTGGCGCCCTGTGCACCAACGTTGATAATATAAGTTATGGAGTGCAGTGTGGTGTTTCCGAAACGGTTCATCAGCTCTTTCATGGACCACAAGCCCTTCCAGGCATTCGAAATGCGTTTTTCGATCTCTTTGCTTTGCCTGTTTTCGAATGAGACTAACTGGCCCAATTAGTTGTATTTGTCGGCATATTTTATAACCTGTTCTCCCACCTCCATTCTATATTTCCGCGATTAGTCATAAGCTGTGTCTTGGACCGATTTATCTTTAGTTCAACCTCAAAGCTCGCATAACTGAGCTCCTGCAGTTTAGTTATACATGAGTTTTTTGATGTAGAAATGTTTTATACGATATTGTAAACCGGTCAGGGTCTAACTCAATGTTCCCTAATATTAATGCTCCCGAGGTGTCGAGTGACTGGACCTTTTACGCGGCGACCAGTTAGTGGCAAAGTTAGGCAAACTTCCGGCAGTAGTGGCCGGTATGTTATATGGAATTGTTATGAATCCGTTTCCATACCGAGGTTAAGATCAGGCAGTGGCTTCAAGTGGCATATGGTATCATCGTCAATGAACGTACTAGAAGGTGAAAATGGAGGAACGTAATTGACATGCAAAGAGACCAGTGTGAAGTCCACATTTTGTCAGGCACCATAATGAATACGTAAAGTGGGCAATCGACTATAGGGGGCAAAGTCTCTTTTATCAATGCTGTCCTCCACGGTTAACAAGTCTTTGACACTATAGTAGCCCTAGCAGTAACAGATCATCGTGAGAGAGTGAAAAGGCGACGTGGAATTGTTATTTTTTTAAATGATGACACGTCAGGCAGTGAGTTATAAAGTAGATTGGCGCCTAACAGCTGCCAGGATTGTTGAATAATTCTTCCAAGGTGATGTTGTGACTTTTATTAACTTTATTGCTCAAGAGGTTGTCTACTTAAGCATTCATATGCAACTCGCGGATTCGCGTTCTTAACACATCCTAATAACAAACCGGCCATTTCGACCGGAGGTTGAGCTAATTCTGCCACTAACTGGTCGCCGCGTAAAGAGCCCAGACCCTCGATAGCTCTTGAGCACAAACCTTAGGGTTATATACGGTACTTCAAGAAATGCAGCCACCTAACATTGAGTTACTCTTGAGTAATTTGTTATTGGGGATTAGACCAACAATCAATAAAAACGGGTAGTATATAAACGAGTGACTGCAAATTCACAATTTTAGTGTCAAAAAAATTTTTTTTAGGTTATTGTATCTCTAAGTGAGCGACTGACTGCGAGTGAGAGAAATCAAGAGAACAGCAACTTACAAACATTAATTTGAGTTACTTAAAATACAAAATGAGAAGCTTTTTGTTACAAACGCCCCGCTCCGGGGTTGTTTCTTCTAACTTCCAATCTAACCTATTGAAATTAAGTCACAATAACCTACTCTAGCTAAAATTGTCTTTTCTTTGCATACGCACCGCTCCGGGTGTTGCTTTGTCTAAGTTCTAACCTAACCTATAATCCAATTGAAATTTAGCCACAATAACCTAGCCAAATTTGGCTTTCTGTGTTCCGTTATTGAAGTTGCCCTCTCTGTATTTCTAGTCGCTCACTTAGCAAATTGGTCGCACGGCTAGAATTGTATTATCTGAAATGCCCACTTTTTGATAACTCGTTCTGGATTTTATTATTACCAGAAAAAATGCTCAATACAGTGATTTTTTCACTCATTTCAAGTATTTCCACTGTTCATGCTTATTCGCTCAGTGATCATTTGCTCAATTCGTTTTTTATTCGATCGTTTTATAATTCCACAATAAAAACCCATTAAAATATTTTCACCAAACTAAGATCGAAATACTCATGACTAACTTAACTCTTGGAATTACGTAAAAATACATACTGAAACACCTTTTTTAATCTGTGGGTTCCGGGGATCCACAAAAGAAGACATTTTCCCGGTAAAGGTTTTGAAATTTACTACCATGGAATGAGGGCCAAAATCACAATGCCTCAAGTCCAGGTCCAGGGCTCCAGCGGTAGAATAGAATAGAATAGAATAGACGTTTATTAGCTTTCTTGTTGTACATAGGGTCTTAGATAAGTATTTTCAGGAACAAACAAGAACCCTGCTAGGGCGCTGCTAACTTAGGATTATAAAAGGTTATAACTTAAATTCTTACTTACTACCTAGATTACTTATTTTATTTATTATTAATTTTCATAGACTCTCTAAAACAAGAACAATAACAGAATATATTTTACTTTTACTTAAGATATAATAACACAAGTCTCACAAGCTCCAAACCTAGTTTTTGCCATGTTCATCAAAAAACTCTTGTAGAGTATAATAACTTTTTCGTACTAAGTATTTATTAAGGGCATTTTTAAATACATTATTTTTTTCTATAGACTGAATTGATTTCGGTATACAATTAAATATTTTGGCAGCCATCGAGCGGGGGCCTGAATGAACTAAATGTAATTTCGATGAGCATGTTGCCAATCTTTTATGTGGTCTTAATCCTTCTGGTCTTGTGTATAAGGGGAAGAGTTGATCATTATTTTTCACAAATGCGCATGCTTCTAAAATATAAAGTGAAGTAAGTGTGAGAATATTTAATTTATCGAAATATGGTCTGCAGCTCGTCATTATGTCAATGTTAGCGATAATTCGGTTAAGAAAATACGTAATAAAGGAATAACGGAGAAATAATAGAAACGAAGTCGCAGTAAAGAGAGCGTCTTTATTAACCATACAAGTCACTGACGACCCGAATGGCCGAGTCGGCAGTGACCCTGCCTACGAAGCCATGGGTCCCGGGTTCGAGTCCCGGTGGGGGCAAATGTTTGTTTGATGAAAACGGATGTTTGTAACCTAGTCATGGTTGTTTATCTATCTAAGTATAATATTTATCTATATAAGTATGTGTATCGTTGTCTAGTACCCAAGATACAGGGAATCCTAGTTTGGGGCTAGATCAATGTGTGTAAATAGCGTCCAGGGTATTATTATTATTATTATTATTATTATTATTATTTATACTATTGATGATTATGCTTAAATAGTGTTATGCGCTTATGTCGCAGTATTCATTTACGTGTACCACCACAATACACCTCCCCTTTATCTTCATTCAACCTCGGGGTTGCAAAAAAAAAAATTTTTGAATTCTAACACAAAGTTATTGTTAACACTCGTCTACAATCTAATACCTGCTGACTGAATCAAATTCCTGATTGCACAAAATTAAACAAAACAATAGAATTAACTTTATGATGAGTGAACTTTCAACTGCTGACAATGTTGCATTATGCTACCTACCCACAGGTAGCACACATGCTATGGACAATTTATTGAATAAAATGTGGACCTGGATAATGACTTATAATCTGTCTTGAAATTACAACTACAATGATATATTGTATGGTTAATACTTTATTTTCTTTTAAGTTTTCACAACATTCTGACACATAAATTTAAACTCAAAATCATCTAAAATCGAAACATTAATATCAAAATTTATACAAACTCAAAATTTAATTCATCTATACCTACTCAATAAAATTTGATACACCAAAAATATTGAAAACAAAATACATCAATAAAATCAAAAATTAAAACATCATGTCATCATATAATTTCAAAATCATCCTAACTTTCTAAATACACCATCCTAAAATAACATCTTCATCATAACATCATAACACAACATATACCTTATAACTTAACATGTACAGTGTGGTGTCCCTCGGTTATCGTGATCCTTAGGTTCCTGATCATCTTTATGGGTCCCGCGAGTTCGATGTCCACGCCTTCCACGGTGAATTTTATTGATGCCATTGTAATATATTATGGGAGTTTTTTTCTTCTTGATGTTTTTGGTGTTCGGCTGCCTTGACTTTACCGTTGGTCAGAATATCAGAAATTTCTTGTTTTTCAAAGCAAGGTCGCCATATAATATGAAATTACTAGAGAGGGTAGAGCTGGTGGTGGAGTGAAGGGTTGAAATGTCATGTTATGTAGGTCGCTCGTTGCTTATCATCGTCGCGTGGATGGTGATGATGACAGCTGGACGGACGTGACGCACGTTGATACTGATTGGACATTGCACGTTTCGAGCCGGAAAACCCCTGGATTCCCCGTCCGGTCGTAGTAAATCTTCATATGAACTGGGAAACCCCTGGACTTCCCGTAATGTTACGTATTTTTGTTTCTTTATAGGACACGCGGTGATCGTCCTCTTCCTAGTCCTCCACCACGTGTGCACTGTCGCGTGTTCAGACGTGTCGCTCGCCTACGTCCCCGACCGTTGTATGCCATGAGCGTATGGGCATATGGTGTTGGTCTCGGTGGTTGGACGAGGGTGGTAGGTTCTGTAGGCCTGACCGTGCCGACTGGTTGTCCTTTCTCCCTTCCGCTGCTGTGGTGGCTGGTGTGTCAGCTGCACTGGGCCAGGGCTCGCACGTATGGGGTCGGTCCTCCTTCCTCTCGTGGTCTTGGTGTGGTGGTGCTGGTGGTTACCTTGGTCACTGCCGGCCGACCCACCCGGAGCCATGTGGTTGTTGTTGGTGGCGGTGTGGGCGAGGCTCCTTTGCAGGGCCATTGCTTCCGTGATCGCCCCTACTGGTGCCCCGACTGTTATTATTGCTGTCGCCGTTTTGTGTACCGTCTTTTGTCCCTATGTAATCGTGATCTCCAGGCTCCGTTGCAGTTTTACGGGGCCCTCCATCTCCATCGCCATACCTCAAATCGTAAATTTGATTGAAGCTATCTCCATTTACAGTTGGTTGCTTTTTTTCCAGATTTTTCAGCTCTAAGTCAAGGCCACCATGTAATATGAAGGTTAGAGCTGGTGGTAGAGTGAAGGGTTGAAATGTAAACGTTTATGCTCGTAGTATCAAGAGCGAGTTTATTAACCATAAAAGTACATTTATACTATTTATGCCTATGCTTACACAGAGTTATTCGCTTATGTCGCAGTAATCCTAATTATTACAGTAAACTGTAACAACTAGTCATTTACGTGTACTACCATAGTAAAATGTACTCAATTTTCCCCCTAAAAATCCCCTTTAAACACACAAAAGGCGCCGCTTATATATCCTATCCTCAAAAAACATCCTCTAATTAATGCACAGTTCGTGTAAAATCTTGCGATGAGCACCTGGACTACATTTTCTGCAGCTGGGTATATTACCTTGTATTACTTTCATAATTAGTAGGTAAAAATTACATAAATAAACAAGAATATAAAGCAACACTGTGCAGTGCAGTCTTGCTTTGTTTTCTTGTTTATTTACAAATTAAAATTATATACACAGAAATCACAAGAAAACAATTGAAATTAGATACTTCATTAAGATGAAATACTACTAGATAACATTATATCTGCACCCATGACAAACACTAAAGTTTGGTCATAATAGGAGAAATGGTTTGCCGATTTTAGTGGCCTGAAATTTTATCGCATTGATTCGAATATTGATTTATAAAAAAAAAACTTCCTTAATCTTAAATCAGATACGTGTTACTGGTATAATCCGTAATTTTTCGTAAATATTATTAAGACTTTGTTAAAGAGAGATAATGGAGAGGTTAATATGTTTGGGGATGAATATTATTTTCGTTGAGTTGATTCGGCGGTGAGGTAAGATTTCCATTATCAGATTAAAACTTACAAAGGGATGCAAATATTCTATCCAGACGACTTATTCCCACCTGATTTGAACTTAATTTAAAGCATCAGCTATTCACCAGATATAAGAGGATTTTCTCATAAAAGCAAAATAGACTTGCAATCTAACGACTATGCACGAATGTAAATGAAATTCTCATGGGAAAGTACGATTATTTTAGTAGAATACATTATATTTATATAAAGTGAATCAATAACGGGAAATTTAGAAGGTGGTAGCTCAATATCGAAATAAACTTATAGAGAAAGAAAACGTGCTTGAGAAATAAATATAAGTAATAAATATAATATAAATATAATATCTACTAAAAATTTCAGTTACTAATGCATGTTTGTGAATGTTACGAGTTAGTCGGTGACTGTGTCGATGCTCCATTAAATGTGGTTTGGATCAGCTGAGCCTGTATCTTCTTCTGTTTAATATATACTATATAACCAATACATGCACCAATATCTGGTGAAAATAATTCGGATTGTATATGTACCTAGATAAAGGATGTTATTTTGTAAAGTTATGGCCGCCCGGCTCCGGGGTGGTTAAGCACACGACACTCAAGCAACGAGTAGGACTCGCGCACGAAGGGTTCCGTACCCTTATCTATTAAAACGCCAAAAAAGCACGTTTGTTATATGGGAGCCACTCTTATTTTTTATTTTTTTTCAAACAGAATATATAACTAAATATTCTGTGAATCAAGCGTCTACCTGTTTCCGTTATCAATATTGAGCAAATACGAGAAAAAAATACGTTTATTGTATGGGAGCCCCCTTAGACATTTAGTTTATTCTGTTTTTTAGTATTTGTTGTTATAGGGGCAACAAAAATACATCTTCTGTGAAAATTTCAACTGTCTTACTATCACGGTTCATGAGATAAGGTCTGGTGACAGACGGACGGACAACGGAGGGTTAGTATTAGGGTCCCGTTTGGAACTCTTCGGGTGTGGAACCCTAAAAAGCAGTAAAAAATACCTAAAAATTATCGAATTGTGGCCTTACTTCCATTGCTTGCTAACGCGCTCGTATGATTGGACACTCGACCCGCGGAGCTCTTAGTGGACCTGCCGGCCGAATCGAAATTATAGGAGGGTAAATATTTTATTTTTTTGTTATAACCGATACGTAAACTATCGCCCTTGTGTCGGGTGTGACTTTACAAAACATGTCCCTGTAAACGATGACGATGATGAAATAATATCTATAGCCTAAGCGATGAGGTAGCTCCTTTTCATGCAAAATAAAGCATTGAATAACTGTCTAAACGTGACTTCAACTTTTTTTCTGCCACCATGTATGGGAAAAGGCTTGACGCTATATGACACAAACCTTCCCTGAGTCCCGCCCGGTACAGCATGGCGGCCATCTTGGCCTGGCTCTTCGGTAGCAGTACGGTCAGCGCAAAAGACACCAATATCATCAGCGTGGGAATCTAGAACGCGACTAGAGAGCCGAATACCCAGAAGAGATGGTTGTTGATAAATCACTGGCTTAAAATGGTTGAAACTATACCAGATCACCGCGTATTGGAAAAAGACTGACCATATACGTATTTGAAACTAACCTTCTCTGAGTCCCGCCCGGCACAGGCGTGGCCGCCATCTTGGCCTGGCTCTTCAGTAGCTGTACGGTCAGCGCAAAAGACACCACCATCATCAGCATGGGGATGTAGAACGCGACTAGAGAGCCGAACACCCAGAAGAGTCGATTGTTGATGACGCAGAGGTCCGGTGTCGGCATTATGTTGTTGCGGTTTATGAGGCCTGCGGACAATTATTTTTAACGTGATTTCTTTTAAGCGGTTAATATAACAGGGAATAATCAAGCGAGAGAATAAAAAACGAATTGAGCGAATGATCATGATGTGCGGAATAGCCTGAAATGTGAGATTAAAAATACTGAATTACGGGATAAAATTACTGAATGACTCGGAAATTTACTGAATGATTTAGCCACTGCTTTCTAACGCTAGTTTTGTGTTTTTTTGTTAATCGCGTTAAGGTTTCCAAGTTCCAAGTGTCAGATAAAACCAGTATTTCTAGACGCGCTCAGTCTGTCGCGCGATTGTTTTTGTCCTGCAAAAATTAGTATACTTGTCAATCAACAACTGGATTTATATTGTGTGTAGCAGAAAGTCTTACTAGAAGGGGTTGTTAGGAACTACTGTCACTATAAAACCAATTTGATGACTATTGAACCGACTTTTTGAATGAAAGATTTTCAGAGTGACGTCCCATAAAACCGCACCGTCTGAACATGGGATAAATATTTTGTAAAAAGTCTTAATTGAATTTGGAGCTTTGTCAGATATCCCCACATTGCAGATTTATTGAAATCATTCTGATAAAGCGATTGTTTATTCCAATAAGTGACAGTAAATTATAATCTCTCATGTAAATTATATAATCTCATAACTAAAACTCTCATGAGCCAAAAAAGTTTCAGTAAAGGCAATCAGCTGCAATAAATTTAAATTATGAAATAACCTCATCCATTTAGCCCACATCTCATTTCCACTCGATTAAACTTTGTACACGCTACTGGAGAAGTTAATATTTGCATGCTCTAATTACGATGAATATAACGTGGGTGTTACTGTACCTCAGAAACCCACATCGGAAAAAGCCGAACCTTTTGCAAATTTTGTAATTTATATATGTAAATTCAATTAACAAAATGTACATCTTGGCAATTAATTATAGACAATAAATGATGTCAACATTGGCAACCTTTAGATGTTTTAAATGAAATATTTGGTTTCTCCATTATCCTCTGATATGTCAAACCCAAAAATGCAAAATGGCCGCATCTGTCACGGGGTCGCACGCGAACTCCGCGCGCTAACGTTCCGTTTCATTAAAATGACGATATCTCTATTTTTTCTATGGGAGCTCTCTAAGAAAGTTATATCGTTGGAATTGCTTTTAAATAAGCTACCGGATAAAAAAAGAATAGTCCAGTTTTGCCTAGCAATATATTCTTATTTTATTTTTAAATCTAATTTTTAAATAAAGTATGTGATTTTTTCCCAATTATTGTAGAAAGGTCGTTAAAAATGAAATAATATAGCATTATTTCAAAATGTTTGTAGTTTATTTACATCTAAATACGTTATCGAGATGAGGTCTAGTTTTTTAATAAGAACCGTCATATATATAGATGTTATCAAAGGTCGATCGAACCCCAATCACTGAGATCCGTTAAACATCCCTTTAATGGCGTTTCAACATAAATGTCATAGCACATAGCTTTTGTTTTAAACTGTTCTTTATTAAATTTGGAGTAAAGCTTTGCTTCGAAGCTTCCATTAATATCTACCTAGTAGGTAGTGTGTACAGAATGCATAATATATCCAAGTAATAGTAAGTGTATATACATAGATAGATTGTCCCAAGTGGAAGGGGAAATCAGTAATTTCTATATAATTTCGTATCTCTAAATGAACAAACAAGCACTGGCAATTCCGATAAAATCGTTCGCACCAGTATTACAGCAAGCGTACCGGAAAACTTGTTGGAAATTCACATTACGAGAAGAGCAAAAGTTTTTCAATTTATGAACTGATGAAACCGATCGTTGGCAAAGTGATAATCACATTATTTACAAACAAATCAAAAATTTATTATCCTTAGTGATATCTTTTCTCAGGTAAAGAACTTCTGCTTCAGTGTTCACTTTAATGGTTTATTCCTCGGTGGGATCTCAAACCTAATAATTTGATATAGAGCTTTTTAAATTTCAATATTACTCAATATTTCGTAAAATATTCTTCATTGAACTTCATAACCAAGGTATTTCATTTTAGTTTCATACAGCTATAATGCTAAGCTGCTTTTAGCCTTAAGAAAACAAACTACCAAACCCAGAATCTACTGAGTGAAACATCAAAGCGCAAGATCCGAAATTATTTGCTCAAAACGACGAGTAATGAATCCAGATTTATGATGCAGCTTAGTGAATAGAGTTCTAGATAGAATTTACTGACCGAGCGAACGAAAGGTCTCCGTTTCATTTTGGGCAAAAATGCTTTCATAATTCCGGATTTCTGGCTGTTCTCCTTTAATCTAGTTTTTGTAAATTTTCAATATGGCGGAGATATGGGGTTACAAAGTTATTAGAGCGGCTACTTTCATACTCCATGTATGTAACCAGGTGCATTCATAAGTTTATTTGTGGTCAATGGGTCAAGTATCAGTAAGAATTAAAATCACTGAAATCCTTTTGAACAAAGTTTGCTAAAGTTCTATGTAGTAATGTGATAAATATCTGTAGTATTATGTGGTCAGTGAGTGGTATTTTATAATGTGAACTAATCTACCAAAGCATCAAGAAAGAGACCAATGATTTGGAAAATTTCCTGGTCAACATTTCTTCCTATTATAGCAAATAATTATATGGCCGAATGCGTCGACGTCTGCTAAAATAAAATGTTACTTTAATGGCTTTATTCGCGTTTTCATTTTCCAAGCGAGAGATTTGTCAAACTTTCTGTCAAACTTTTTAATTATTGTCTGTGCATTCTAAATTATTAGTGACACCTACGTCTTGTGTTACCAACTTTCAAGAGTGGGTAATGATTGAACGTCATCTAGCAAACATTTCTCAACAAAAGAATCCCCATGGGAGTATGAAATTTCAATCTCTTACTAATTGATGCATTACGAGTTGATGACGGCATTTTTTAGATAATTTGGGGTCAACTTTTCTTTAAAATCTCTCTAGGCCTCTCTTATTCACGCCAATGGTTCTTGTATTGTAACAGTGTTGTTATTGATATAGTTTTATTGACTTCAACTTCAACTTTGTTATGAAACAGCTTCATATTTTGGCAACATAAGATACCTTAGTCTTCAGGCATGTGGTAGTTTGGACCTTAAAGACTTCGTTTAGTTTTTCAAAAGCTGCCCACCCTACTACGACATATCTGTCGATCTCTTTCACCTGTGCATCTCGGTTGAAGGATAACCGATGTGCAAGATAGACGTCATCGCTGACCACCTGTATGGTGTCATTGCCAACAGTTATGGTCAGTAAATTTAGAGAGCAATCCGACCAAGATCATCATCTTGGTCTCGGTCATGTTCATCCTGAGACCAACTTTCAGGGAAGCTACAAGCATTTCAGCGTGCATTTGTTAGAGATTTGATATGCGTTCGGCTACGGTCATCCGCGAACCTGAGATGCGACATGTGCCCTCCGTTAATATTAAGTCCTCTTTCGCTGCAATCCAACGTCTTCATAAAATGGTGTGTGGGCAAGAGAGAGTCTCCCTCGAGCATCCAGCTCTTGTCTGTAGACATGGAACCAGTGTTCTTCATATGCATCTTCGAGGACCTGTAGAGCTCCCGGTGGATAACGACGTATCGCATTTCTATATTGACGGAAAAATTCTGTAGCGAGCTCTGTATCGGGTTGCACCTCTTCCTCAAATATGGCGAGGGGGTGATGGCTAGTGCCAAGGCTAAGTTAACCTCTGGAATGTCCCTGTACAGCGAATCTCGTGGACCCTAACGCGTCCAAGGTTCTGGCGAAAATAAACTTACAATCGACTTGCGTTAGGAATTTGATAAGTTTGCTAGGTTATTTTATTAGTTTCCTAACATGTTATGTACCATAATAAAGTTTATGAAATTACCTATCTTGTGATGTATAGTACTCACATTTGATAATAAATTTGATAAGGCTTTTCATCGATTGTTTGCAGAATCCATTATTTGACACTGACACCTCTAATTATATTTCGTTCTTACGGGCCAAACACAAAACTTACACTATTTTCCATTTTTCATATCACCACTATTAATTTCTCCAGCAATAAGATTTATTATTTTATTACAAAACACAGTAATTAATTCACAATAAATAAATATTGACAAACATAAAATGTAAGTCTGCGGCCGGTCGCCTGCCCAAAATGGCGACATGGCTTGATATTTTATTTATTTTGATAAAAAGGCTGTCTCAATGTCAGTTCCAATCATATCACACGGTTGCCAACTAAACTACTCATAATCTAAGACTACTTCCGGGAACGTTCTGAAACTTGGTGAATAATCATAAAACGTCGAAGTTTGCAATAATTTCTATGCGCTTATGCAGCGCACAGGACGCTAGCCGCCCAAAAAACTTATGCGCTTATGTAGCGCATAGGACGTTTGACGGGTTAAAAGAAACACAGAAGCCCTTTTCAGAATCACTTTGTTGTCTGTCAGTCCATCTTTCTGTCAAGACTCTTTTTCGCAGGAGCACGTAGAGGCATCAAGTTATAATTGATATCATTTACTCAGATTCGTGGCCGAAGACGTCCTAAAACCATGAATCCCGCAATGCCTGAATAGAAAGGTATACAACCAATCCTAACTTATGGTGACGAAACACACACGCTCACAAAAGCCAATATGTAATATTGGGGTCGCACAAAGGAATATGGAGCATGTTAAGCCTAGAAAGGCATCAGCCTCGTTGAACACGTACTTAACGTTGAAATCCGCAGACATACCTAAGTCACCGACGTGGGCGGGATACTTGGTTAGAAGGGAGGACGGAAGGTGGACCAAGGCAGCCACAGAGTGGCAGCCATGAACAGGAGATAGAACAGCGGGCAGACCACCGGCCCGATGGTCAAATGACATTGCTGAGGTTGCTGGAAAGGTTTGGGAGGGACCAATGACCAGCAGTGGGATGATAAGGGCTGATGATGATGGTAATTATGTGGCCGCTTATAGCAGTGAAACAATCTAGGACAACTTCTAGGACAACGCAATCCTTTTACGGCCATGAATATCGTAAATTCGCTGAATTTGGTTGATACTCTCATGGGAAAAAAAGCCTCTAGGGTTCTTCCCGTTGACCTAGATTCATCACATTAGGCATGAAGTTAACGATTATTCTTATTTACCAAAAATTTAAGATTTTATGAAACAAGTCCTACAAGCTAATACCCCTTTGCGGACCTAAGTATTTAAGTTTTAATACAATGTAATGTGGGCGGCGGTGCAGGATTTTGCTGAGTTTTACAAAAAAATTAGATAAAAAATATATATGAAGATCAATCATCACTGTTACTTTATATTATCTGTACAATAAAGAATATGAATATGAATATGAATAATCAGTAAGGGAAAAAATACGCGTAACGTTTAAAATTTTATTTTGACATACCTATCTGCACTTTTTTGATAATTTAAAAACGCGTTACTTTACAGTGTTTTTACAAGCTTTTTAAATCAAATCAAATCAAAAATCATTTATTTCCATAGGATGTTGTTACATCACTTAGATCCGTCATAACATTTTTTTGGGTGAGTTCACTAACACAATGGCGGAATCTGTGGAGAAGAGCTCACCGAAGAAACTCCACAGTCGTCGCATCTTTTGCGTTTCCTTTTTTAAATAAAATATTGTCAAATTACAAAATGAATGCTAATTATATATCGAAACAGCCTGTTACTCAAACAATCTATTCCCATGGACATCTGTCCTCTAAGTAATCAGATATCCTATAGTAACCTTTTTTATACAATTTCTGTTTTATTATTATTTTAAACTTGTCTAAAGGTAAGTTTTTAATATCAATAGGGACCTTATTGTAATAGCGTATACAATTGCCTTTCAAAGAATTACTAATTTTATGTAGTCGGCTTACATAAGCAACCAACTTGTCTTTATTTCTAGTATTAAAATTGTGTATATCACTGTACTTCTGAAAATTAGTTATATTTCTTTTTACATACACAAGATTGTCATAGATATATTGAGACACAAATGTCAGAATATTGATTTCTTTAAACTTTTCCCTCAGTGACACTCTAGGCCCTAATCTATAAATTGCACGAACAGCCCGTTTCTGCAGAATAAATATACTATTAGCATTCGCAGCGTGACCCCACAATAAAATACCATAGGTCATTAGACTATGAAAGTAACTAAAGTAGACTAGTCTAGCGGTGTCTACGTCGGTAAGAGCTCTAATTTTTTTAACTGCGAACGCTGCCGAACTCAGTCTGTTCGACAATTTATTTATATGAGGATCCCATTGTAGTTTGGCGTCTAAAAAAATGCCCAAAAAGACAGTCGACTGCACAAGGTCCAATCTCTGTCCTTTTATAAATATGTCTGTAGTTACCGGGTTCACATTGGGTAACACGAATTTAATACATTTTGTTTTCTTTTCATTAAGTAATAAATTGTTAACAGTAAACCAGTTCACTATACCAGAGATAGCATTGTTTACCTCGTCATAATTTGATTGCTGTCTTTTAACTTTAAATATCAAAGAAGTATCATCGGCAAACAATACTAACCCATGTTTTGCTTTAACAAGGTAAGGTAAATCATTAATATATACTAAAAACAAGAAAGGACCAAGAATTGAACCTTGCGGTACGCCCATACTTATTAAAGACCCAGGTGATCTTTTCCCATTAACATCGACCATCTGAACCCTATCTGTTAGATATGACACCAGAAGGCCAAGTGCCTGATCTTTTACACCATAATGGCGTAACTTCCTGACAAGAGTGTCATGATGGACGCAATCAAAAGCCTTGGATAGATCGCAGAAGACACCTTTTGCATCCATTGCGTCTTCCCAGGCATCAAAAATATTGTCGATTAGTTCAACAACAAATTAGTTTTACAAAACGAGGGAAAACGACAACATGTTACATTTTTCCCTCTACCTTTTAAACTTGAAACCTCTATGAGACAAAAGGACCTTATAAAAAACGACAACACAACAGCGCACTTTTTGTAAAGAAGCTTATCCCGCTTTCCGTAATCTGGGACATATCAGTGCCGAAATTCGTACAGTTACAAGTTTTTCAAATGTAACCTGGCGATATTGTCACCAATTAGTCAATTGCATTGAAGGCAAATCTGTGCCTCTGCCTCCCCGTACGGGAAAAGGCGTGACGTAAATTTTGTACCTAATTAATAAACTTTACTTTAAACGTTTATCAATTTTGCCAGTTTTCACTTAGAAACTTGTAATTTGAATAAATATGCCGAATATGTATATGAATATATATTTTAAGAACATTCAGCTCAATGAACAACTTCTTTTCGGTAGACCTTACTTTGCTTGGCATAAAGCTTGTTAGGTGAGACGGTTTTTTGGCTGTCTACAGAGAATTGAAATTCCGTTGAGAAGAATCTTCATTCGTTTTGAGCAGTGAAATGTTTTGAGCGAGCTCCTGTAAAAAAAGTTTGGTCTGGCGTATTATAACTTGCCTATTCACAAATTCAAATCAACCCAAATTTCTGGAAAAGTTACACCTTTGCATTTTTGCAAGTGCTGCTTGATCAAAACCCTGCCCTTGTCTGTTAACATTAGTGTAAATGTTGCGCCATTCGTTTAGGCTCAGTTTTCATATTATTTATTTTTTTGAGATGGGCATAAGATATCTCCATGTAATTATTCTAAGCACAAGTATATTTATTACGATTATCAGATGAATTATCACGTGTTTCTTCGGCATTATTGCATGATGCTTCGGCAGTAAGCCTTTCAACTTAGCAAGCTCATACAAGATTCTTTATTTTAGCTATGTTAGAAGTATACTAGAATTTTCCAGTTCTGTCTGGAACCCTTTCTTTCAAATTCATATTGATAGAATTGAAAAAATTCAGAACAAGTTCCTTAAATCTCTTGACTATCGTGTGCGCCATGCCTTCGATAATTATAAAATGTGCTCCTCACGTTATAATATACCTTCACTTGAGATACGTCGCAAGGTGACAGATGCCTTAACTCTATATAAAATTGTAAATAATGTTACCGACTGTCCAGTCTTATTACAGAGTGTGGGATTTCGTGTGCCTAGACCTAGACCCTCGTCTTAGAAATAGAAAACACCTATTAGTTGTTCCTTCAAGTAGTACTAACTATACTGGTAATTCGTTTGTCCGTAGAACCTCTAAAGTTTATAATGAAAGCTTTTCTGATTTAGATCTTTTTAATATGTCTCTTAATGTGTTTAAGCAAAGTGCCACTAAAATTTTAAATAGTGATGGTGAAATTATGTAAGTAGGTTAATTAATTTGTTTTGTGCATTTTTATGTAAAATTCAAACTAGTAATTAATCGAAACTGTAGGTTTATTTTAACACCATAACTTTAACTTTTTCGTAAGTAATTTTGCTAACTGTTTGTTTCGTTAATATACAAATAAATAAATAAATAAATAAATTATTGCATGATGCTTCGGCATTATGATTCATGTGTGCAGTAAAGTAATGCAAAAGTATGTGGTACGAGACCAGAGTAAATAATTTAGTAAAGAAGAAGCCTATAACCAGCAGTGAGTAAATGTAGTTTGATTGATTGAAAAACGTGTGGCAAAAGGCTAAATTATAATAACTAAACCTTTGAAGTACGCCTTCAACCGCAACAGGCGTAGGATGGGAAATGGGATATTACTCTTAATGTGGTTTCTATTCGCATTTCCCTGCTGCTGTACGTGAACAGGGGATCAGCAATCGGTTATTTAAGAGCCATTAGAAAAAAAATTATGTGGGCTATAGGTGAAGGTTTTTCAACTCGCGATAGACGTTTCAAAATGTATCTACTCCAATATGTATAAGGCTAACCGTATAATGTTGTAGGTGTAAAAAAATAACAAAGGAACTGAACTCAGAGTTTTAAAATAGAATGTATGGCAAACGGACATTGCTGTCAGTTCTTGACATATCCCGGTTCCTTTCAAATTCAAATGACATTCGTTTTAAATGACAGATGTATGAAATAATTGCGTTCTGTAGCCTTATAACAGACATCTAGATATGACAATCGCTTTTGAAAAACTTACCAATCCCAACACAATTTTTAGAGACAAGCTGTCTTTTATTGCATTTTTTCTTGTTTATACGATGGTCTCATAGGTCAATTTTTCGAAAGCGATCTGGGGACACGTCAGTGCCTCCGCCAAGACGAGCAAGCGAAGCGCAAGGGCCCTAACTACCTTTTCTCGAAGCGCTTCGTCAATTTTTTGAAACCATCACAACTTGGGTTTGGATTACAGCAGTTGAACAAAATTCTCGGGATATGATGTCAGTAGTAGGTTCAATATACATAGAATGTTTCAATAGCATAGCTTTTATACTTTAAATTTTATTGATATCTAAAATACTCCCATTTCGTTACTGACTCACTCACTGATGATCATCAAATTCTTAGAGTTCCTCAAGACCTATAAAGCTGAAATTTGGTGTGTGAGCTTTTTACCCCCCAACCCCTTTAACAAGGGGATGGAATTTCGTTTGAGACCTTCGCAAATTTTTATACTAGAGGTCTGAAGATATATTTTAGGGATTCCTTGTTATAAATAATGAAATACATGTTTCAGGACTTTAAGTAAATCACCCAAATCCTTTAAATTAGGGGATATAAGTTTGTATACGTTTTCCCATACAAACAGAATTTCATGCTAGAAATCTAAAAATTATACAAATACACAGACTTATTACAGTATATTACAAATAAGATCGTTCGTGTTTCAGGCATTATAAAAAACAACCCATATCCCATTAAAGTAGGGCTCTCGTAAGATTCCAGAATATTGATACATAATTATACGAATTATATTACTACAATTACGCACTTTGTTAATTAGTACACAAACAACTTAAAAAATATAAAACTTGGAACTTTCGCCCGCTACCCCTTAAACTAGGGGATGGAAGTTTGAATGAGACTTACGTAAATTTTGATGTTAGAGATCTGAAAATTGATAAAGGGACTCCTTTTTATGAATAATAAAACACATATTTCATACTTTTAAGTAAGTCACCCCTACAATTTAAATTCGGGGATGGAATTAAGCGCGCAAAACGCCTGATGTGTACCTTAACATCGGGCTAAGAATGTTGTCAAATTGCGAGTGCGGTGTATTAGGTCAGTATACCATACGTTGTTGGGTATCCTATTGTATGCTACTGATCCCTAGACGACAATTAGGTGGCTAAATGTCAACTTGAACTACAATCGAAGAGTCAAGTCTAATACAGAAACGACAATGCCGAATACCGATTCCACAAACATGTATTACGAATCAGAAAAAGGCAAATATGGAGAGTGGGTTTTGAAAAAAGGCACCTTAGATGTGCAAGAAATACACTAAAAAAAAACATACAAAATATTTTTTGGCAACTTACAAAAATAAGTGTAATCCCACCAAAAACATTTTCATGGGACCATATGGCTCGCACTGTCAAAAAGTTATCAGATCTCATGTAGAGCCAAGCTTTTAACTCTAGACGCCCTAACTTTACAATCTCTGCACCTCAGTCGAAATAGGTGACTTGGCCGTTTACCTACCGTCACCGGATGGGATGGGAACTGAGACATTTCTGCTAGCTAGTACAGAAAATAATTTGGCTGTTAAACATTACAATATGGATGATAGTTATTGTGGTAGAAAAAAAGAGGTGGCTCTTGCATACTAACTAAAAAGGGTATAAGGCATAAAAAAAACACTAGAGAAACCACAACATTATACGACTTTGAATGTTGTGGAGTAGAATTGATAGACTACGACATCAATAGTCAATAGTCAATAGTCAAAGTACTTTATTACTGTAGATATTTACATATACTTAGCAAACGTCATTTTTTGCCTCTTCTCTACATTGGACCACTGTGGGAGAAGAAGGGCGTAGAAACTCCCACAGATTTATTTTTAGATCTCTTTTAAAAATAGGTTGTGCTTAACTAATACAAATATGAAAAATTTAATTGTTATGATTAATAAGCAGGAATAAATAATTACAAAATTATTAACAGCAAGGTCTGTGTTGAGCCAGATTAACCCCATACAGTCCTGTCATTTAAGTAATCTTGAACATTGTAATATCCCTTTTTCGACAAAGTCGCTTTAACATGCTTTTTAAATTGCTCAAATGGCAATTTCAAAATCTCCAGAGGTATCTTATTGTAGTAGAGAATGCACTGACCCTTGAAAGAATTGCTAACCTTCGCGAGTCTAAAACGGGGCGCACATAGTCTGTGATTATTTCTTAGGTTAACATTACAGCTGTCGCTATGTTTGGAAAATGTTGTAAGGTTCTTGCGTACATACATTATATTTTCGAAAATAAATTGACTAGCTACTGTTAGTATGTCAATTTCTTTAAAAAGCTCTCTTAAGGAGTCTGTTCGTTTTAAATTATAAATTGCTCGAATAGCTCTTTTCTGTAAAATAAAAATAGTTTGAATATCCGCTGCTTTCCCCCACAACAAGATACCATAGGACATCACACTATGAAAGTAACTAAAATATACTAGCCTAGATGTAGCCACATCCGTGCTTTGTCTGATGTTCCTAACAGCGTAAGCCGCAGAACTTAATTTACCAGCCAATTTATCTATGTGGGGTCCCCACTGCAATTTACTATCAATGGTTATTCCAAGAAACTTCGTATCATTTACCAATTCTAACGTGCTGTTGTCTAACACCAAACTGGTCTCAACTTGCCTGACATTTGGAAGTGAGAATTTGATACACTTGGTTTTACCAGCGTTTAACAATAAATTATTAACTGTGAACCAATTCAAGGTTAAAGACAATACACCATTAACATCATCAAAATCTCCTTTTTGTCTTTCAATTTTGAAGACCATTGAAGTATCATCAGCAAACAACACTATGTCAGTTAATTTCTCCACCATGAAAGGCAGATCATTAATATATACCAGGAATAAGAAAGGGCCTAAAGGGCATCATAATTATATGTATATACAGAAGGAGTAAATACAGGTCAATTGACTACTCAAGGTTTTTGGAAAAGTTAGATAAAGCATTAAATAAAATACATAATAAAAAAAACAAATAACAATAAAAAAAAATATGTGCGGCCATTGGAACATTCATATTCTTAAAGATAATAAATGATCAAAATAATTAAAAAGCATTTTAAACAATCACAAAATTAACATGCATACAACAATGCCAACACGAAAAAATTCATGTCTAGATTTGAAAGCGAGCAACATACTAAAATCCCAGGAAGAGATCCACCACTTAGCTCTTTCTGACCATGACTCAGCCCAAACTCTTTAAGTCCAAGTAAAAAACCAGAGAGCTTACTCGACCTGGTTTGAATACAGGAGGAACTATAGCGAAGATAATGTAAGAAAGTTTTCGGAAGCGTTATCTGCACTAAGTTTTAATAATACCTATGACCACACAGATATGGATGATGCCTTTATTCTTTTCATGAATTAATCATTATTTTTTATAATCTATGCTTTCTAAGATGAAATGGGTGTCAAAAAGGATAAAAAAATCTTGTGTGCCTAAAAGAAAACTCTACTTAAAGTATATTTACTGTTCAGAAAACAAAAACAGACAAAAATCCACCTATAAGAAATACACGGCCCTACTAAAAAAGTGCATATCGAGTTCACAAAAATTGTTGCTAATAGGTACATTAGGAACAGTAAAAATAAATGTAAAACCACTTGGAATACAATAAAAGACAAATCATCAGGAACAAACACAAAAGATAAAATTGGTAAAATAACAAAAGATAAAATAACATAAAATAATCCTACTAACATTTCCTCAAATTTTAATAACTTTTGAATATAATTGACTAATAATAATAAAAATTCAAACATTAATTCAGACGCTTGTAAAAAAAAATACATTAACCCGTGTGCTATATTTTTGGAACCTACTACCGCCCAAGAGATATACAATATTATTAAATCTCTAAATAATAGTAAATCGGTAGGATATGACGATATAAATACCAACATTATAAAAAATTGTGCATACGATTTGGCTTTTCCCTTAAGTAACATAGTAAACCTTACACAAGGTCACTTTCCAAAGTCTCTGAAACTATGTATAGTAAAACCGTTGTTTAAAGAGGGTGACGCTACGGATCTAATTAATTATAAACTAGTGACTCTTCACACTCCATGTACGTAACCAGGTGCATCCATAAGTTTGTATGTGGAATTGAAAGAATTGTTGTATGGGAGCCTCCTTAAATATTTCTTTAATCCTGTTTTTTAGTATTTGTTGTTATAGCGGCAACATAAATACATCATCTGTGAAAATTTCAACTCTCTAGCTAGCTAGGTTCTTGAGATACAGCCTGGTGACAGACGGACGGACGGACGGACAGCGGAGTCTTAGTAATAGGGTCCCGTTTGGAACCCTTCGGGTACGGAAACCTAACAATGAACAGTTTGTGTTCAGAAAAAATAGCTCCACAACATTGGCATGTTTTAACTTAGTAAAAACTATAACCGAATGTCTTAACAAAAAAGACCCATAGGCTCAATATTTTTAGACATAAACAAAGCGTTTGACTTCGTTATTCATAATATTATTTTAAGTAAATTAGAGAGATACGGAATAAGAGGTGTTGCAAACGACTGGATAAAAAGCTATTTACAAGATAGGAAACAATGCACAGAAATCCTTAAGAAAAACATGTTCCAAAACCAATCAACCAAATAAAGATTTTGGTCAGAATATAGATTAAATGGTACCGGAATGCCGCAAGTAAGTATCCTAGGACCCTTGTTATTTTTGGTCTACATAAATGACTTGCCAAGTACAGTACAGACCAGCAAGGCATATTATTTGCTGATGATACGACGCTGATATTGATGGTACGAAATTAGAAACATTTCAGCAAAATATTAATGATTCTCTTACTTCTGTTGTGAAATGGATGGAACAAAATAATTTAAAATTAAATATCAATAAAACCAAATTAATTAAATTCAGACCATACCAAGCACAATCTTTACCATTAAAAATAAATTGAATATAATAATAATCAAGTAGATAAGATAGACAAACAAAATTTTTAGGAATTACCTTAGACCAACATCTAAATTAGAAAAGCCATGTAGAGTCAGTATGCAAAACCGTTGGTTGAACCGTTTTGTCTTTGACATACGACGAATACGAATGACTATCTCAGTAGAGGCGTCTATCATAGCAAATCATGGGTATGTATCGTCAGTTTTGGCATAGGGACTCATCCTATGGGGAAACTGTCGATGTAGACAGGGCATTTAGAGTGCAAAAGAAATGCATCAGGGTGATATGCGAAGTAATGTGTAGGCTAAGCTGTGAACCTTTATTTTAAATAAATACATTTACTAACATTGCCTTGCCTCTACATCAGAGTACATTTGAAGTGCAACACAGGAACTACTTTCCAAAAAATGCAGATATTTATGTGAGACAAACTCGCCACAAAGATAAACTGTATGTACCTTACAGCAGCATGGACTTATGCAGCCAAAATGTGTACTGAATGGCCATTAAAATATTTAATAAGTTATCTGACGAGATGAAACAATATGAAAGATTTGTAGTGTTTAAAAGCAAAATGACAAACTGGCTGATGTCTTAATGCTTTATAGTGTACGTGATTTTCTCGAAAATAAAAATTTGTAAAAATGAAAATTATTTATAATGATTATAGAATTATTATTATACCATGTTAAATTTATGAATCGCCCCTGTATAGTTATTATATAATTGATAATTTGTAAATATTTGTACACCGTACCATACGGTAAAATACACTGAACTAATTTCAAGAATTCTAAATAGCACCACCTATACTGTATTCGTGTATTATAGCAAATAACGATTTTGATTTGATTTGATTTGGGCGTAAGGAGAAAAATTTATTCAGTGTTAGTTACTTTTATTTTATACAATAGTTCTTGTAGTAAAAAATAATGTTGTCATAACCAAATAGATTTGTTTTTTCGTACCTGCAAGAGCTATACTGCCCACCCGCCAGTAAAACGCAGTAAAGACCATTTTGGTCAAATGGAGTTTTAAACAGATTCTTGATCAGCGATTTTCGCGCTATTTTTCTGTTCTACCCATTTCTTGCTAGGACGCCTAGAAATGGTGGCCAAAAACGACCCAAAGGCAGTAAGAGCCGGAACATTTGATGAAATACCAGTTAAAATGCAGCGCGGTGGCGTAAGATATGCAGTAATTGCAGACAGACAGGTAGAAAACAGACTTACTCGCAGTAAATTTTTTTGCAACTGCATTTAAATCTTTCTTAACATTCTTACAACAATCATATAAAAACTACCTAAAACGCAGTTCAAGCTTAAATGTGCGATTTTTCTCTTACTGCACTTGAAAACTTTCAGTTTTTTATTGACTTTCACCACCTAAAACGCAGTAGATAAGAATGTACTGCGCTTTAGGCCGTCAAAGTCAATGAACTGTTATGTGTTATAAAACTAGTTAAAATGCAGTAAAGACCAACGGACTGCGTTTTAGACTGTGTTTACGCATACCTGCAGAGACAATTTAGCCACATAAATTGCAGTATAAAATTAATTGAACTGCATATTAGTTGGTTGCATATCCGATATCACTGTTCTGTTCTGCTAACTAAGATGCAGTAGTGAACTAAAAAAATGCGTTTTAGATGGTACAATCTACAAAATCCACAAATCATACTGCAAAATGTAACGCGCCAACTGCATTTTAGGTAGTGAAGGTGTGTATGTGTGCACGCACACGATCGCACGCCACGCAGTACCTATGTATGCGCGAGGCACGGAGTCGGTCAGTTCGGCCACTGACGCTGTGATGTGTCGACGTTGACGACGGCGCAGTGTGGGAAAGGTGCGAAAGAGTGGTGGCGCAGCAGGCACTAACTTTACGAGGTAAATTAACTTTCTGTAGTTTATTGCTTTTCTTATATTGTTTAAAGTATTACTTGCTAATTTATTTGGGTTTGAGTAAACGCAAAAAGATCACATGGCGGTTCTTTTACGTATATTTACAAGTTTCCAATTTTTTTTTTATTATTATTAGCTTAACTTGTAAATGTGTTTGTAACGTAATGACCCACTTTCCGTTTTCCGAAAAAGCAGTTTTTTGGATACGTATGTAAATTTAGATGACAATTTAGTATTTTTCTAACATGGGACTGATATGATTATGGAGACGGAAGATGGTCAAGGGAACTCTGTTAGCCAGCAACGCAACCATATTGAGTTTGGGCTCATTTGATTTGTCTTGACAAGTTCTTTGGTCCCGCACAAAGACTATGGTCTGATGTTGGAGCCGGAAGGTGACCAAGGGAACTTATGTTGCTAAACGACGCAACCCTATCCAGTTCCAAAATAACCATATTGTATACACCTTATGATCTTACATACCAAACTCTATTTCAATTTTAGGATAAAAATGAGCTCAAGAGCCCACAAAATACTGGGATTGGTATCGACTCCTGCTGGTGGATCAAAATCCTACCAAAATGGCGAGAAGGTCTATTCAATATCAAAAAGCTCAATAAGTGAAGACGACAAGCAACTATCAAAAAGGCCTATAGACGAAGACTCAATTTGGTCTAGAAAAATGTCCCTAACTGACATGGAAAAGGTTAGTAACTTCAACTTTGAGTATAAAAATTCAAGAGATTATGTACAAGAGCTTGACTTATCGACATTAAAAGAAACTTCAATGCACAAGCCAGCGAGCATTAAATCTAAAGATACAGTAACGTCGATTCCTGATCTTCCGCCAACAGAAATAAATATCACAGCTTCAGATAATGATCTGCCATACACCGATAAACCCATGAATGAACCAGCTGATAGATACACAGATGAACATCAGCTTTCACCTAGTTTATTGGATTTCGGCCAGGACGAAAATTCAAGAACATGTACTGTTGATGAGCATAACATAATGTTAAAAGAACCTTTAGTCAAGCCAACTGCGCCCATTCAACATGAACAAACAGCAAAACTGGTGTCTGAGTTTCCCCCAACCCAAAATGTAAGCAAAACTTCAGATCTGCCACTTGCCCCTAAACGCAAAGTTACCGTAACAAAGATTGAAATTATTCGCCCAGCTGACAAACTTGATCAACCAGCTTCAATGGCCAAGTCAAAACAAACAATGACGTCGGTTCCTGAGCTTCCGCCGACCAAAAATTCAAGCCAAGCTTTGGAGTTAAATATGTCACCAGCTGTTAAACGCAGATATAAACCAGTTGATTCATATGAAAGATCAGCTTCATTGGACAAGTCATCTCAGGGCGTCGATAGCCTGTTTTGCACAGAAATACTTCAGCCATCACCTGCAAGTTCCTTGGATTTTGGCTCAGATGATTCAGTAAAAGACAAGGACTACATGCCAGAAGCAAGCTCATCCATCAGCAGTGGCTGTATATCAACGCCTGAAAATCAAGCTACAACGTTCCGTCAGCAATATTTTGATACGACGCAAGAAGATCAAGTTGGTGAAACATCCCGTCAGCAAGATACTCTAATTATAGCCCAAGAAAACCATGCTAAAGAAAAAGTTAGCAGAAAGAAACTGAATAAAAGACTTACCAAAGAAGTGACTGACAAAATAAAAAACATGAAAAAATATTTCATAAGGCCAGCGTGTCGCACGTCTTGTTCACATCTATGTACTCTGATGTTCACAGAAACTGAGAGAGCAGCTATCCATCTTCAGTATTGGTCCCTTAATTACGAAATGAGAGGATTATTCATCAAGAATCTTGTTGAGTCCTTAGAGTGTGAGAGAAACAGAACAAAAGAACCCAAAAGACCACGGAGTTGCACTAATAAATATAATTTTATGAAGAATGAGGACAAGATAGAGGTTTGCAAAACTTTTTTCTTGTGCACCCTGGGATACCACCCTAAAAATGACAGAAGAGTACTAACTGCAATAAAAGCCCCAGTGACAGAACTTACAGACAAACGTGACGGAAGAAACTTAACTATCGCAACAGTCAACAAGGAACTACTCACTGCGCATGTGAATTCATTCAACCCTTGCGTGCACCATTACCGCAGGAAGCATGCGCCTAACAGAAAATATTTACCAAGCGACATCACCATTGCAGATATGTATAAAAATTTCACGAAGTTGCACCCAAATGTACAATGCTGCAAAGAAACCTACCGAAACCACGTGAGTAACATAATGAAGATATCATTTGCAAAGCTTGGACACGAAGAGTGTGAAACATGTGAGATATTTGACCTCCACAATGATGATCATTCTAAAGAACCAGACTCAGAATGTTCAACTTGCCAAAACTACATCAAGCATAAGCTGAGATACACAAACGCACGAAAACTTTACGAAAGAGACATCGCAGCAAAAACAGATGAGAAGACCGTTATTATATCTGCGGATTTACAAAAGGTGGTTATGTTGCCAAGAATTGACACATTCAAATCCGCTGTTTTCTGTCCTAGGCTAGTTGCCTACAATGAGAGCTTTGTCCCGTTAGGAGGATTTACCACCAAAAACCCTGCATATGCTGTATTATGGCACGAAGGAGTAAGTGGACGAAAGCAAGAAGACCTTATAAGCGCGTTCAGAAGTTTCTTGCTGCACAAAAGGGATGTTAAAGATATAAAGATTTGGCTAGACAATTGCTCAGCTCAAAACAAAAACTGGTGCCTGTTGACCTTTTTGGTGCAGTTTGCCAACAGTGATGAGATACAAGCTGAGTCTATTATCTTGAGCTACTTCGAGCCAGGCCATACATTTATGTCGGCTGACTCGTTCCACCACTTGGTGGAACAATCTTTCGCTAGGGCAAAAAAGATTTACGACTTGAAAGACTACGTTACTGCTGTAGCAAAGGCTGGCAAAGTTGAGGTCAAATCAATGCAGGTGGAAGACTTCTTCAATTATAAGGATTACTCCAATCAGACAAAACTAAAGAAGCGAACACCGAGAGTATATCTCAAGGACATTGTGGAGGTGATGGTGAAAAAGGGAGTTTTCGACTTGCACTACAAAACCGACCACCGGAACGATGAGTATGAAAAACTCCCTTTCCTCAAAAACAAAATCATTCCGCTACCAACTGGAAAGACAGCAGCTAAGGGGATTCCTGAAGAAAGGAAAAAAGCTTTGATCAAGACTTTGGGGCCCCTTATGCCAGCCAACAGGCAGAGTTTTTGGCAGAAACTACCGGCCTCTTCCAAAGTGCATCATGTTGAATACGAAACCGCAAACATGGATTCTGAAGAGGAGTAACAATTTATTTCTCTTCAGAATCCATGATTCTGTGTAAAATTAAATTTAACATGGCCTTTGTAAATGTAAACAACGATGTGATATTACTACGTGATCCTAATTATAGCTCTTATTACTTAAAAAAACACATAAACCGTCATTGTTTTCATACTAATTAGTTTTATAATATGACCTATAACTACAAACATGGATCCTGAAGATTTGTATCTATTTATTTCTCTTCAGAATCCATGCGTTCGTTTTGTGCCATCGACCTTGTCAATAAGACTGATTAATTTTAATGTGTAAAATGTAATTTAGCATGGCTTTTGTGAATAAATATCTAAATAAATAGATAGTGCCATTATCCCTATAGAAAATGAGGACAGAGAAATTGTAATAAAATAAGTAACTTATAGTTCTGTGTTGTCATCATCGCCTCGGTCCCCAATCAGTGAGTACACTCGCGACGAAGACAACGAGACTAAAAAAATAATTAATTACAATTTTACTGTGCCCATTTCTATGGGGGCATAGAAACTATACCAATAATGGTGTTTCTATAGATATATATTAATAAACATAGCAATTATGTGATAATACGTCTTACTTCTTTAAACGATACTAACGGTACATAGACAAATAAGTAATTTAATAATAACTGTTTAGTTGCATTTTGTGCCATCATACTTGTGTCATCACGATTGTAACTTTAAGACTGAGAAATGTTAATAACTCAAATGTTCCTATGTAGCACATAATAAGTGTTTTAATTGTTACTAATAAACATATTTTCTTATTTAAAATAACTTTTATTTTAATAATAAATGGATAGGACTAAAATGCACTTGTTCTCCTTAAACTGCATTTTATTCTGTTACATAGATGAATTAAATAGGAATATTACCTTTGAATGCAGTACAGGCCAAATTTCACTGCATTTTAGTCTGTTATACTTCCGTTTTACTACGCAGTAAAGGGTCGGGAAATTGATTGATTTGATTTATTCGGCAACTAATACGCTTATGCATTTATTAAGTATCCAAGAAAATTTGCTTTCAGGCTGTCAAAAACATGCAATAACAAAGTTTGAAATATTCCAATTACAAGTATTTTTTTTATTTTTTTCAAACTTTAAACGCGTTTTTCTCTGAATCACTTTTTGGTCATTACTGCGTTTTACTGGCGGGTGGGCAGTATAGTTGTTATTACAAGTTATTACTATTATGATTGTATGAACAAATCTCGTTACTACAAGAACGGATTGAATGATCGGAAAATGAAAGAATAGGTAATTGTAAAAATGTATGGTGTGAAAATGAAAAATATTTATTTAAGTAATGAACAGTGAATTAATATTTCACCTTAAGACCATGTGGTGGTAGCAAAACGGCTAAGCCACATATTTCGACTTTGGTGTAGAGTTTGTAAATTTAGTGCTTGTAGAGATAGGGCGTCTAGAGTTAGAAGATTGGCTCCAGTGGGTAAAAGGTCACCAGCGTGACCAGGGCAACTGGGATGCAGACAAGCTAGAAAAATTAGGGGCAGAAAGGCCAGCAATCGCCCTCCACCATTCTCGCCCTTATCAGCGGAAGCTCTACGAAAAAGGCTCAGAGAAGCCACAGTACAGCAACTAAACCTATTATGGTCTAGCAGAGAAGACTGCAAAAACACAATACTTTTTATAGACAAGTTTAACAATAAATTTACGAATTACTTAATGAGAATGCCACGCAGTAAAATAAAAATACTAACAAGCCTTATTACAGGCCATTGTACACTAAACAAACACTTGACAATTACAGGTGCAACGGACAGCCCCCTGTGCAGGGGGTGCATGGAAGTGGATGAAACAGTAGAGCATATGCTACTGGCATGTCCATCCACAACACAAACCAGGATGGCTATCCTAGGAGACACAACAAACACTCACGAGCTCCTAGAATACCCAGGCCTCCTTCTCCAGCTGGTGCAGGAGTTGGGATGGCTGAAGTAGATGTGCAGGCGAAGGGGATATGCACAAAGGCCCCGCTCAAGTGGGCCAGGTGCTGGCACTACAACCCCCTTGTAGAAGATAGAAGATAGAAGATTGGCTCTACATGAGATCTGATAACTTTTTGACAGTGCGAGTCAGATGTTCTCGTCTTGCGTCTTCATTTTACATAAAAATGTTTTTGGTGGGATTTAATAATGATAGTAATTCCTAAATGTCAAGGATACATATTATAGCTTGTTTAGAATAAGTATAAGTTTACAGTTCCATTGATGATACTCACGCAGGTAGGTACGTCACTATTCATTCGCGTGTCCTCTCACTAGAACTGTCAATTGGCGGATACGGACTTTTGTCACCGGGTCGACATGTGGTTACTATTTTTGTGTTTTGAATATTTTTGCTCATTTTCCGTGGATTATCCACGCATTTGGTGCCTATAGTTGTTTTAGTTATTGGGCGTGATCCTTTGAGTATTACATCATGCCTGCCTTATTGTGAAGGTGTTAGTGATATAAATCCGCCGCTGACGACGCCCCCGACGAGAAGACGACAAGTAACCCTTCATACTGATATCCCTAGCACCCCTTAGTTTACTCCTATCCAACCCTGTCGTCACCATACGTGGTCATTTCGAGCGACGTGGATTGGAGGTAACAATTTATATTTATAACTCTAGGTGGGTTTCACATTTTCCTTGTATTGCTAATTATTTTTAGATTAGCGTTATTTTAAGTTCCGTATCGCGACTGTATGCAATCAATGAGGCAGCTGACAAAATAGATAGAAGACACTTTTAAACGTCATTCGATGGGCCCAGCGCGTGCAAAGGTCAAATTAGTTTTGTCAGCTATTTCGAGTAACAGAGCTACATTTTAATTCGTTAGTTTATTAGTTATAACGCATTCAATTTACACAGATTATCACGTTAGTCACCAATTAATCTGGTAAATTATTAAGTTGGATGAACTTACCCAAAACAGTAATGGAGCTTGATACAAACATACTCAGTAGCCATACAAGAGCAATTTTGATGACCACGACTTTCTTGGTGGAGTGGTGTCGGCTCTTCAAAGGGTTCCTGATGCCGAGGTACCTGCCGATAACGAAAAATGTTAGTTGGGTATGGGACTTTAGGGTAGCCGGAAGATTAGAACGTCCACATAATGTACCTATTTAAGACAAATTACTTTTCTTTTTGGTACATAATCAGCACCAGTTCTCAAATCTACATATTGACGCATGACACAACCATGTATAAATTCCAGAAACGTTTATCTGGAAGTGCTATATCCGCTAACACCTGGAAACATACGTTTGAAGTTTCCAAGTGTTAGCGGTTTGAGAACTTGTTCGCAACTTCAGCAGTTATCTCACAAAGCAATCTAGGGATGACTAGAGAAAGTCAGAGAATTTATCTAAGTGTACGTGAATTCAACGTCACCTTGCAACTAAGGTAATATGTCACCGTTAGGATTTAGAAGAACCAAACGCTTTGTTCAAACTGAGGGGTTTTTCGGTTATTCTGAATATGTTAGAGCAAGTACAAATTACTGTTGCACATTTTGCCTTGCATTTGTATTTTGAAGAAACTTGCCTTAAACACCCCCAGACCTTTATTTTCGTGATTATTTTCAATTCTTGAAGATAGTGCCGCCACCCTCGTATAGTTTTATGCTTTTTATTGCCAATATATATAAACTACAACGTATTTTTTGGATACCGTAACCAAATAGTGTTATTATTGTATTATAATTAAGGGATTTGCGTTGTCCAACCGCTTGCCAGTGACAGAGGAATATCATTTGAACTTAATAGGTACACATACTACAACTCATGTAGAGTATGTTTCAACGAATAGTACCTATGGCGTTATGTTTTGGCAGCAAAGTTTTCTAGTGTTACCATTTAAGTATAATTACCTACCTCAAAATAAGGGAAATTTTCAGTATATTTTTAGTTAGATTCTTATAGATACAAATTATTCGTTTGTTATCATATAAAAATCAGGACAGTAATAAAAAACATTTTTTTTATTTTATTTTTTATTTGTAGTAGTTATGCTCAGCCAACGGACTCATGGGTATGAGTCCGTTGGCTGAGCATAACTACTACAAATAATTATATAGCGACATTTATGAAGATGAGGATGATATGGAAGATCTCTCGGGTGAGAGATTGATATCTTCATCTTCCATATCAACCTCGTCATCATAAATGTCGCTATCGTCTCCCACTTCATTTATGAACCTGTCCATCTCGCTATAAATTACTGGGCCATCGACGTAATATTTTTCTTCCACTTTTATCACTAGCTCACATTCTTTTCTCCATTATTCTTCAGTGATTGTTGTAAAGGCTTCGCTTTGCCAAATTTGTGATTTGGACGATTTTATTAGCTTCTTGGCCCACGTTTTTTTCAGCAATTCGCCTTTTTAAGATACTCCGTATGATCTCTATTGGATTTCAATCGCAGTGGTAACGTGGAAGCCTTATCACTTTATGCCCATGCGCTTCCAAGATTACATCGCCTTCATAAACGGGCGGCTATTTGTGCTCATTTACTATTTGAAGTAACTGGTATTTTACCATAGTTGGCAAGTGAACAAGACCATTACTTGTTGACTTGTTAATTGTTTTATATTTCTACCTTTCTGCTTGACATTTTTGGTGCTTTTTATACTGATGTACTATATGGTAGTAGGCGTTATCCATCACCCTAATTGATTGGGAGGCAAATTCTGTATAAGATTTTCGCTAATCCACTTACTAAAATTGGGTTTATTCATATCGTAGTGACAGTCGGCCGCTTATGACTGAGATCTGAAGATCAGTTGAGCATTTGGTATGAAACCCATGGCACCAACCGCGTGGACGATTATACAACGTGGCCCTTTGGAGTCTGATGATAATAGACCTTCTTCTTGTTCGCTTTTCCAACATTTTCCGGCGCAATTAGTTGCGTGAATATATGTCTCGCATCGATTTAGTATACTAAATCGATGATGTCTCGTCCAAATATGCAACGATAACGCCGGGCAACAATATCGTGTCTCTCTATTAGGACTTTCCTTTTTTAACCAAATTTTTTTAGGGTTCCGATTTTCTTTGAAATGTATTTCGCTTCGCATCTCATGCAATAACTTTGTAAGAGTAGGCAATTCCTTTTTTATGGTATAGAATTGGTGTATTTTTGCCATATAACGCACCATTCCAAGCCATTCAGTTCGAGTCTTTTGCGACGGGGACCGCTTTTGCTTGGTGTTGAGTCCTTATAGTTATAGTTTGTCGAGGGCCACTCTTTCGCAACTCGACGTCTTAAATTTGCGCCTATTTTGCGTGACGTGGGTTGGGGGCACTACTCCTGCCAACCCAGCTCCTGTAGGAAGCCTAGACCCTTGATGTTGCCGACGACATCTTGGAGCGACCTCGGCGTCCGGCGGCTTCAGAAGCTTACGCGACAATCCGGGTCTGATCATCGGGAGGGCCTGTCTGGCTTGCTTGCAGGTATTCAAGGTTGACCAATAATATTGGTGAGTTACCTTTGTGTGTTGTCATATGGTTTTCCTCAACCAGCTGAATGGCAATGGTATTATGGGTTCTGGTCCCTCCACCGTCTGTTCCGAACCTAACCTTGCCAGTGCGTCGGCTGCGTCGTTGCCGCGCGAGCCACTGTGTCCCTTTATCCATTGCAGGGTAACAATACTGTGGTTACATACCTCTGAAAGGGCTTGGTGATACTTGTATATAAGCCCAGAACTGATGGTGTTGCTTTGTAGGGCTTGCAGAACTGCTTTGCTGTCGGATAGTATGTGTGTGTGTTGAGACCTTAGTGGACGTGCTGGCTGCGAGCTCTCCTTCTTTGATATTTTAGACATGGTTTTTATCGGATACATCCAAAACAATTTATTTATCTATTGTCACAGTCATACATAAACCAATAAACGTCGCAGTAAACCTGCTTGCTTAACATGAAAATATGGCAGTTAAAGTGAGGATTTTATTATCTGCTACAGGTAACCCTATTTGACTAACCTGTAAAGCCGGCGACACGATTCTGAACACATCTTAAAGCAATTAATGGGGCATGATTCCGTTTTTCACGTTCGGAAAAATTCTTCGCGTTTAACGCCATCATTCTTTCACGACTTTTCAAAGTTTTGGGCATGACTTCAGTCGAAAATCAAATGAAAATAAACAAAATCTGTGGGAGCGTCTTCTCGTGCCAATAACTTTGACAGACAGGGGTACCAACATAACGCCATAAGTACTTTACGTTGAAACAGAAATTAGTCTCACGACTCTGAGTGTTCAGCTCATTGACTGTGTCTGCGTCATCAGACACAGTGACTGCGTGTGTATTTCTGCCACTCAATGCGGCGCGCGCGTTACTGCCACACATATATATATATATATATATATATATATATATATATATAGACCATGGCTAGTAGTTACATCTAAAGATAACTAACTACTCACATAAAGTCACAGGGGTTGTTTTTAGTCCATATACTACTCGAGCTGATGCCCGCTCAATGTGTAGGGACCCCGACAAAGCAGGAAGGTCTGACTCCTGGGCATGGGTAATTCCATTTTTATCCCCTCCCACGAAAAAAAATGCCACGCCTATCAAAGCTGCTATTTACAAGCACACGCACACAGGATGTGTTTTACCGATTACCAATACTATAGAGACTGTAGAGTGCTAAGTAGCACAAAGCTGCATTATATAATGCCACACAAGGTCCACATTGGTTGTTTTAGTACTTTTAACGACATATTAGTGTTCACTCGGACTATAATAATATCTGCATAGGAAATAACGAGACCCAATATAATGCCATATTCTGTACAGCGATTATATTAAGCGCTACACAGACGCCACAGAGTTACTGTTATTTAGCGTTTAGTAGCGTTGTACCCTATCAGCTGCAAAAGCGTTCTTGTGCAGTGTGCAAAAGTGCAGTTTTCTGAATAATGGTCCACAGGTGTACCTTTAAAACACTTGCATTTTTAAAAATAACATACGAACCTCTATTGCGCAAACAGACACGAGTCTATTTACAAATATATAATGCTCTATGCTGCTAAAATATACCATTATAAGCCATTTCGCATTTATCTTCCTCCATTTAGCATTAAATTTAAGTAAATACTGACAACTCGTTTATCCGCCGTTTTTAAGTACGTGACGTGTATTATGGTATATTTAGATTTTAGCCATTTAGTTTATATATGTAAATATTGGCTTGAGCTGAATTAGATAAAAAATAAATGAATGTGTAAACAGCGCTTACATTTAATATGTAAAATTAATGCGTAATAACTTAAATTTGTAACATGTGTTAACAACACAAAATTAATGTGTGAAAAAATCTTCATTTGCACGAACAATATTGTTCAACACTTTTGTATCTATTAAAAAAAATGCATTTCTGCATACCAGAATTTCACTGATTATCTACTTTTAGCTTCGATAAAGCATTTGAGATGTCCACACTTATTCGAATTTTGCGATAAGTTAGAGAATGACTGCATATCAACTATAATAAGTACCACGTGCCATGTTATTCAGGCAATGTTCAGCACTCGGAGTAGCTGTTGCCTTTATTAATGCTTATATAATGCTATTTTAATACAATTGTACAGCAATGTGCCACGTAATTTGTGCCCAAATTAGAGTTATATCAACATTATGCTCATATAATGCTGTTATACAGCATTATTTTTAGCATCTAATGTGTCCAAGGTGTGCTGTAAAATGCTGTTATACAGAACCTTTGTGCTACTTGGGGTAGAGCTATTGAAGCGATTCCTCCCAAACTAAGTTCGTCCCAAACTAGACTCCCCGTTGTGTTTTTTTTTATCCTTTTATTTTTTAAAGTACTTACATAGCGGTAAGTTATTTCCTATACGGAGTGGCATAGGCACAGTTTTGATTATTCATTACTGCAATAAATATTCAATAACAATATTCAGAGCAAGATTCATTTCATGTCATTACTAATATCGATTTTCCCTACGATGGAATTATCGGCAATGACTTCTTATCAGCATCTCATTTTAATATCGGCTTCGATCAAGACAAACTCACAGTAGACAAAATCAAACGTAGTCAGTACAGAAACCGTTAAAGGATGCTCCATACAAAACCCTGAAATAAAGAAGGTGTCATTCTTGATCAACACCCCATTGACTCACTCCTGATAGCCAACTGCATTGTAAAGGTAAAACCAAATTCAAGAATTAATATTTCTGTTGTAAACATTTCCGAATCACCAATATCTGTAAACTCCAATATGAAACTAAAAATTCTACCTCTGAAAAAATCTGATTCTTATAAAGTTTTTCAGGCCTTCCAAACAGAAGATGTTGATGCTGTAAGTCGCACCAGCGAAGTCTTAAACCTTTTGCGAGCATCCCATCTTAACAGTGAAGAGAAAGACGCCCTATTTGATCTTTACGCAACCTAGTCTGACATATTCTATCTTCCCAAAGATAAATTAACATGTACCGACGTTCTAGAACATGAAATAACCACTTCTTCCTCTGTACCCATTAACACAAAATCTTACCGATTTCGATGAAAGAATAATAAAACATTCATCATCCCCGAGTTCTTCCCTGATATGGGTGGTCCCCAAAAAGACAGTTGCCTCTGGATTACGTAAATGGTGTGTAGTCATCGATTACCGTCGACCTCTCAAAAATTGCTAAACCCCTTACCAGTCTCTTGAAAAAGGATTTCCCATTCCCATTAAAGATATTTTGTATACGGTGTAAGTGAATAATGCAGTCATGGCATCACTTTAAGGACCACGCACGAAATTTACTACATACCTTTAGCATCTTAAATCGATTTAACTACTGTCAAAACGTATACTTAAATCAGTTTAGCACGCTAAACGAAATTAGTGATTTTTATGCAAGTTGACTGAAGGATCGGCCCGTCAGCTGTTTTGTACGGAGAAGTGCAAAATAAAGTTGCTCTGATAAAATCGGTATCATAGTAGGCGTTGCTGAGGATGGAGAACAGTAGCCATATCATGTACTCCCTAACATCTAGGAATTTATATCGGAATATTTTTCTAATTGACAAATCTATCAGAGAAAACGATTTTTACTACGAGCTGTCTTTTGATTGGTCGTTTGTCAAGGGATGCTGATGGAATTTCCAGATGTTAGAAAAATATTATAAGCCCACAGATGCTAAAACTTTCTGTTACATCTGTATTATTTTCCGGTTTCTTTTCAGGAACGAACGACGAGGACGCACTCGTATCTGCGGCCTAAATAAACACGAGAAGCAGCAGGCGACAACCGGGTACCTATTTGTGTCGTGGATAAGCTCTCAATTAATCCACTGGATTCTGGATATAGATATCTTTTAATTGGAGTGCGATGAAAACTTTCAGTAGTAGAGAGAGATAATATCTCACAATAATCGCTTGGAAGGATTCTGCTAGGTACAGATTTCAGAAAGGTAAAATTAGCCTTCATCTTTATATTATGTAGACCATGAGCTAGCCTTTATTTCTGTTACTCTACTAAAAACATGTGATGTAACAATGAATATCCTCCTATCCACCAATAAAGGCTGCCGTTTAGGACGCACTTAGGTGCACGTAGGTTTGCACGGCTTGCTCTACCCAATTGGAAAAATAGCATACAGTGCAAACGTGGCATTTTGTCAGAAAAGTATCACAGAACCACACTTGTTTCGTGAGTGGGCACAGCGCCTGAGTGACAACGCCTTAGATATATGAAAGTAAAATACGATCTGTAAACGACGATGGAGTTTCATAATACTTGATCTAAGGATGTACAATATACATAATGTACATCTACGTAGAAAAGGAGATGACAAGGTCCTATATTTATATTTGTTATAAGAACGAGTAGTACATTTTAGTACATATTAAGGTTACACATAAATATTGTCTGTAAATACGTCCAAGGTTACATCCAGCCATTACTGAAACTCGAGATATAACGAATGAAAAGCATATTCGCATCAAGCGGGGTATTACAGTAATCTCCTTGAACGCCTATACAGAAACATATCTGTAGTAATACGACTGATTGCATAGTATTTACCGTAGGATATACAAAGTACAAACCGTTGGCGCGCACACATTCGTACAAAATACTTATAGATACACATACATGATGCGTGACCGTGCGGTTTTTCACCCGAGCTGTGTTGAATGAAACTCGACAGAAAAGGCATACCGGCCAATATGTAGGGAACGATAAATCATTTGATAACGTTTGTACAATACAATGTGCGTGTTGACCGACCGACAAAGATCTGAAAGAAAAAATCTTGTGAACGATTTTAACTAAGATTGATTTATCAAAAGGCGATGTGTATCGTCAGAAGGCCTTCTTTAAAGCGCTATTCTTCCTAATTCTTAAAGGAAACACTTCCCAAATCGCGAAAAATATATGTTATGAAGACATCCATTTCCTTCAATCAAAGTTTTTGATACAATCATGTGTCAGTGGGAACTATACGAAGAAAATAAAACTAAATACTTTTTTCACCTTGCTAAAACATGCTATTTCTTGGGGTCTAAAAGTAATATTAATATGGTTTGTTTTTGGGTAAAAAAATAGGCCTTCAAAATATTTTAAAACGTAGTGTCATTCAGAAAGAAATACTCAGTGATTTTTAAAATATAAATAATGCGATGCTGCAGCGATGGGCTAGCCCCCTGTCACGCTGGAGATCTGAGTAACTGGCTAAACGTGGGCACTAAGTGCCTCTGTCAACCCGTATGGGAAAAGGCTTGACGCTATGTTTTTGCGATATTTATATTGATTACTAAAATAACTGTAAAAAATTTGAACGCATTCACATAATAAATCCTGAGTGATTTTAACATGAGGCTAAACATATCTCGGGAATATGAAAATTATTGTATATTCATCTTTGAGAATATGAATATTTTTTATTACATTTGTGATGGTCATATTTGCTACAATAGGTTCAAGACTAGAACCTCTTTCGAAATTGAACACTTTATTTATTAATCTTTGATTCGATTTTGCTGAAACAAAGGCCAGAGGAAAGGTATTTTTTCTATTATTCCTACTTTCAGTCAAGTCATGTACGTATAACTATATAAAGGACGTCAGAGGAAGATATTCTTATTTGAGGAGGTTATTAGGGACATTTATCTAACCCTTCTGAGGGTGTACCTTATATGTAGAGAGATTAACGTTATGCCCAAACGTCACACTAAACTAGTTTAATGTCAATGACCGTAGAGGCCTTTTCCGCGGTATGTTCTCATCGTATTAGGATCTGCTCAAAGTTTCATCAACCTAAGCCGCGTTTTGCCTTAACCCACATTTGGAAACTTATTTGTGATTATTGACACTTGATAAGGAGTGTGGAGTGTGGAGGAATGTGTGTAATAATAAATAAATGTGAAGATCCATATCTTCACTTTTATTTATTGCGGTGTGTCTACATTTAGGACACAATCTGCATTCGGTAGATTCTTAATTTTGTTGAATGTAGCTAGGTCCATTGCCTGAGTAAAGTTCAGAAGAAATTTCATAAATTTGTCAGACGGTAGTAGCCTCAGAAGATTAGCATTTAATATATCTTGGTTAGCACACAGCCACTGAGTAAGTAAGAGTTTTGATCGTCTGAGCATACAACAGACAAATGAGAATACATTTCTTAATAGGTTGTACAGAAAATATCCTCACAAAACAAAAAATAACTCTTTATATTATCCCTGTGACTATATCGTTATTTGACAAAAGATCAACATGTCTATGAGTCTCGTTGTGTTCCTCTCTACAAACCTAAATCGCGTTAGGTCTAACTATCTTCGACTTACGACTAGTCATAATGCGATGTAGTTAATCTACGCTTTAGGACTACCCTTTTATAATGGTAATTTTTAACTTTCATAATTCTAGCTATTATTTGATCGATTTACTTTAATTTCTCTTCTTCATACTTGTCGATAGATGGGCGAAAAAATGTATGGGTGACCAAAATTATTATTTGTTTTTTACATTTATGCGAGAGTTGTATTAATATAACTTCACGTTTTTGTTACAACCTGTAGAAGTTGCGGAGTCAGAAGTACTGCCCGCCAAAGTTAGCTTAGCCACTAGTGCTATTGCGATTTTCCGTCTCTCTCTCGCTCCCTGTCGCCCTCGATGCGTCAGTAGAACAATGATGGACACCATGACGTCATCAGATCGAGGAGCCAACTTAAATTTTCAGGCAACACAGTACAGGGGTTCTTTCCTCTTGTCAACACCAAATAGGGACTTATAGCGTCACGCATTTTCCGGGATGGCAGACCCAGTTGCACCCACGTTTAGCCAGATATTCAATATTCCATTTTGCGTGACAAGTCAAAGTCAAAGCCAAAGTCAAATGTGTTTATTACTGTAGATATTTTCATATACCTACTAAGCAAACGTTATTTTTTGCCTCTTCTCTACATTGAATCATTGCAGGAGACGAAGGTCGTAGAAACTCTGAAATATTGATTTTTAGATCTCTTTTAAAAATTGCTTGTGCTTGACTTATACAAATATTACAATATTAATTATTACGGTCCGGCTCTTTGGGACTTTATTCGAAATACCTCTTTGTCATGATACCTAAACGTCAAAATGTCCTAGTACCCGATACAATTAATAAAAAAGAATAAATAATTACAAAGTAATTAACAGCAAGGACTATGTTGAGCTAGATTAACCCCATACAGTCCCATCATTTAAGTAATCTTGAACATTGTAATATCCCTTTTTCGACAATGTCCTTTAGCGATTGTATTTTTATTTTTATTTATTAACATGCTTTTTAAATTGCTCCAATGGCAATTTAAAAATCTCTAGAGTTATCTAATTGTAGTATAGAATGCTTGAAAGAATTGCTAACCTTTGAGAGTCCATACCGGGGCGCAACTAGTCTGTAATTATTTCATAATTTCTTTATTGCACACAAATCATAAAAAAAACAAGAGTTACATAAAAAAAGTGTACAAAGGCGAGCTTATCTCTAATAAGAGATCTCTTCCAGCAAACCAGGCAAACAAGGGAAAAGTTGATGTTTGAGCAGGGGACCTATGTGTACAATATATAAAATAATAAATAAAATAAATTAAATAATAACTATAATAATATACTAAATACTTATTAAATACTACAAATACTATTTTGTACACTATACTATTACATACTTACATGCATACTACCTATAACTCTAAAGGGAGAGGTAATGCTTCTTCACACGACTTTTAAAGATATTCACATTAGGACTGTCCCTGATGGTGCAGGGGAGTGCATTCCACAACCGAATGGCCCGGGCTCTAAACCCGTTCTCATAGAAAGCGCTGTTATGCTGTGGAGTTGTGAGCATGGAAACTGCGTGAGTTCCCCGAGGTCTGCTGGAAGAAAGAAATTGAAAACTGTCTCGTTAGAAAGTTGGGTAGCGTGGATTACGTAAAATGTTGTAGAGGAAATTGAGGATGTGTGAATCCCGACGAAGACGAATCGGCAGCCACTTCAACTTCCTGCGATGTTGTGACACATGGTCGTATTATTTCTTAGGTAAACATTACAGCTATTGCTAAGTTTGGAAAATATTCTAAGTTTATTGAATATATTACATTATGTTTTTGAAAATAAATTGATTAGATACAATTAGTATGTCAATTTCTTTAAAAATCTCCTTTTAAGGAGGCTGTTCGTTTTAAATTATAAATTGATCAAATAGCTCTTTTCTGTAAAATAAAAATAGTTTGAATATCCGCTGCTTTTCCCCCCACAACAAGATACCATAGTACATGACACACTACAAAAGGTATTTAAACATGCTCTAAGAAGAAACGCGAACTACTCTGGAAGTATCGCAAAACACCAACGGAAACAAATAAAAAAATGTTTAAAACATTCACAAAACATTACAAGTAAATTTTTACTGTAACACCAAAATCTTAAAATTTGCACTACATAAAAACTGCCAAAAATAATTTTAAAGATACGTGGAAAATCATTCAGAAGTTGCAACGAAATAACAAAAATAACATCAACGAATTAATCACAATAACGAAATAATATATAACCCAAGACATATAGCTAAGACATTAAAAGATTTCTTTATAGACCAAGTAGAATCTCAAAGTAGCAAGATACCTAACTTCAGACCAACCAAATTAAACCAAAAATCAATATTCATGGTACCAACAGATGTAACGGAAGTCTAATAAAAAGTCTAAATAATACAAATAGTGTAGGATATGACGAAATCAATACCAAAATAATAAAAAGTAGCTCCCACATCTTGGCCGCGCCACTATCGTACGTTATAAATATGTGCTTTGAACAACAAACTTATCCAGATCGACTTAAAACTTCTATTATAAAACCTATTCACAAAGCTGGAGATAAAAAGACGTCACGAAGACCGAGCGATAGCTTTTATACCTATAATATCTAAAATATATGAACGGGCAATACATAACAGACTAAATTCCTTTTTAAAAAAGCACAACATATTTGCAGACGAACAGGATGCCCTTAGAAAAATAAGTCCACAGTATTAGCGATATATGACCTCTTATAACATGTGTATGACAGTATCGACAAAAGAAAACATCTCTCGGTGATCTTCATGGACATGACTAAGGCTTTCGATTTCGTAGACCACAAACTATTGCTGGAAAAACTCAAAAAATTTGGTATGAGGGGTCCAATCAGGGGTAATGAACAGGGCTAGGAGCCAGAAATATAGGCAGGTTTATGAAATTGACAGTTACGATAATGGTGAGGACAGTGATGACGACTCGTTTTATATTTCCATGACCTCGACGGTACGTGGCAGGAAAAGTGTGGCAAACGACTGGTTTGAAACATTGCGATGTGAAAACAGGGCATTAAACTTTATTCGTACAGTGGCGATATATTTCCTATTAACGGGACGAGCTATTTAAATATCTATTACAAGAATAAAATGTTCAAACTGAACTTTGCCATTGCCGATATTTGCTGTCAAGTGTGTTGGGCCGACAGTCATGGGAGGTGTTAGGATTAGTAAAGTGAGTTCTTTCTGTCAATGTCACAGATTATGTCGACTTATTTCGGGGATTAGGATGTCTTCCGGAAAAACATCATATTATAATCAACCCGACAATTAAACCTGTTAACAGTGCTGCTCGCAAAATACCTGTTAGTTTGCGAGATCAATTATACACAGAATTAAATAAAATTATCGAACTGGGTGCGATTAGGAAGGTGAGTCATCCAACACAATGGGTAAACGCACTAGTTGTGGCTACAAAGAAAAATGGAAGCTGCGTGTTTGTCTCGATCCGCGACCGCTTAACTTAGCTATACAACGCGCACATTTCCAGTTACCTATAATAACAGAAATGGCAGCACAGTTATATTGTACGCAGTACTTTTTCGTCCCAATTGCAAATTCAGGAGTTTGGATGATACAAATAGATGATGAAAGTGCAGACCTTTGTAAATTTTCAACTCCTTTTGGTCGTATTATTCAAAAAGGGAGACAAAGAGTAAAATTAATAAAACTACTTCAATGTTATTTACCTATACTAAATTCAAGATTAGAAAAACCTATTCTTAGACTCTTGGAATGATAAATTTAACTATTCAAATACTTAAGTATCGTTCAGTATCTGCAGATGTCACAAAAAAGAACGTAACAGAACTAAACTATAGTAGTAACTTAGTGAATTCCTCAATTCAGAAAACAGCGCAGTATCTTCTGTATTTGTGCATTAAAGTAAAATAAAGTATAAAGTTTAAGGGCGACTAGCTAGAAGGCGGAATAAGACTTTGACACCTCCACGGTCACAGTTTCCAGCTTGTGGGCCTAAGCTTGTAACAAGATTCTCTGTCTGACTCACATTAAGCTGACGTTTTTGTTTAGTGTCGGAAAAAGAAACCTAGCAATGATCAGTTAGTTAAATATTTCGTAAAAGTTCTATAAAATAAACATATATGCAGTAATTACCTATTGAATGAATATTTGCATAAATGCTATTGGCTAGTTAGAAGTTATCATACAATGCTGGGACATCTCCTTCAAGCATCTCCTTTGTTAAAGTTATTTAGATAATACTGTTCATTCGCGTTCGAAGTATGGGGACTGAAATAAACTGAGTGTTCATCTGGTATTTTATTTAAAAGAAATATGGGGTTGCAGAGTTTTTTTCTATGTGAAGGCAAAGAGGGTGAAAAACACATTCCAGCCACCAAGATGAAGTAATCTCAGAATGAGTTTACAAATTTCCGTTTCGCAAGCGAAGAACGGACAACAACTGTGAACGATTGGCAAAAAAGATTAATGTTTTTGGAATCTCAGGTTGAACGGCCTGTTATACTCTTACCTATTAAGGCAACGGGTTTATATCATTACTTTTACACATATCTTTTACATTTCAATAACATTTGGCACAAAAATAGAAAGAAGAGTCCTCATAGTTATTAGGGTACAACCGATTCTTGTGCAAAGTAATCACCGTATATTTATTTCAGGGTTTCGTCAAAGAACACAAGCGTAAGGTCTTTTAAACTAATTTAAATTTTCGTTTTACATTTTAAAATATAAGACATAACCCATAGCATGCGTTTTCTTTACGTCGCGGCGTGGCAATGGCACAACATTGACGCCCACCTTTAGCACTTAGTTCAAGTCCCCCTTCTTGCGTGAATATAAATAATTTAATGGTAAACTAATGCTCGAAGTAAAGTTAAATCGTTCGGAAAGAGTTAGCCTTGTTGAATCGGCAAAGTAGCTATCATTACCCGGCATTTCGTGGTCAAACTGAATGTTGGGAGAAACGGGGAAATTATAGATGGAATTCAAAGCGAATTTCCCTTTACATTCTTTTTCCTTTTCCGTTCGGAGTACTTGTGTAAGTATAAGAGGGCATTTCCGAGGCCGGCAACATAATAAAAGTTTATGATTAAATTATCTGTTTTATTAAAAACACAAGCCCATTCCCAAGCGAGATCAAAGACGTACCCATGTTGATTCTAATATTAAAGGCTTATGTTTACCACATTGATTAAAAAGTTTCATCAAAAAAAAAAACTTTTCAAATACTTAATGTTCTCCAAAATTAATACTAAACTATAAAAGATCTACTTGCTCCGCTCCGCTTCTCTTTGACTCCAGGTTGTATTACAAAGTTGTGACCCAACAAACAAAATTTTTGAATTAAGACCAAATGTGACCTTATATATAGCAACCAATACGGTTCTTCGAAACTACTTGGGGGTACTAAATTTGGTGAATATTTCACATATTTGGGAGCCAAAATTTATGTTGGTAAATGTTTATTGCCGTTATTCAAGGTATCCATTTGCTTCGAATTATTTGTGTTATCTAATTTTCATTCGCATCCGACTCCGCTGTCAGTCTGTCTGTCTGTCTGTAAGTCTGTCTGTGAGTCTGTCTGTCTGTCTGTCTATCTGTCCGTCTGTCACCAAGCTGTATCTCATGAACTGTGATAGGAAGACAGTTCAAATTTTCACAGAAGATGTATTTCTGTTGCCGCTACAGTAACAAATATTAAAAAAAAAGAATAAAAAAAAAATTTAAGGGGGCTCCCATACAAAAATTATTTCAATACCACATAAAAACTTATTAATGCACCTGGTAAGTAGATGGAGTGCGAAAGAAGCCGCACCAATAACTTTGTTAACAACATTTTACTATGTGAAATCCAGACTATTCACTACACATCTATCCTTACCATGGTACGGTGGTACGGAACCCTTTGCGCGGGTCCAACTCGCACTTGGCCGATTTTTTTCAATGTATTGTATAACGTGAATAATGCTTATGTTTGAACTTCAGAGCCGAAACCATGTCATCATACTCTTAGTCTTTAATACTTGTCAGTGTTGCCACTACAAACATATTTTTTCTACCATGGAATTTTTGAATTGGCATTTTTATAGAAATGTGGTAAATAAATAAAAGGCGGCTGCGAGCGAAAAAGTTTCTGTTGTACTACTTTTGAGTCATCTAATGCACCTTTTACGTTTTATTATTTTCGATGATGTGAATTATTTATTACTTATTTATTTTATTTTTATAAATCTTACGATAGGTCAAATATTATTTCTTCTGGTTCAGTTATCTTATCGGTTTTTTTCTTATTCTATGATAAATCATAAATGTAGCCCATTTTTGTCCCCACCGAGGGGCACAGGCCTTTACCCACATATGAGTACGATTAAGCCATACTCCACCACGCTGGCTCAGTGCGGATTGATGAGCGATATTACCCAGGACCTACAGCTTAACGTCCCATACTGTACGATAAATTAATTATGTCAATCGCACATGGTCAGGAATTGAACCGGCATCTCCTGTATCAGAAGTAAGCTTGAAACCCATTAGACCACGGAGCTCTGATAACGTCTTTATATTGTTTGTTTCTTATTATTTTGAAATTTTTAAGTAGATGAGCCAATACTAATAGTGCCATTAATCAAACATAATTTGGATTGCATTGTGCAGACAGCGGAGCGAGCGTGCGATTGATAGTAAAGAAAAGCCAAAGCCAAATTTGGTTATTGTGGCTAAATTTCAATTGGGTTATAGGTTGAGTTGAAACTTAGAAGAGGCATAACTGGATCGTAGCAAAGCGGGAAGGAGAGGAGAGTCGGAGCAATCCGTATGTAAATAAAATAACATTTAATAGTACGAACATTAGCAGAAAGACGGTTATATATATTATATTTGTAGTTTGTCCGAAATTTGAGCATTACATTTTTAGGTGTTTCAGTTCAGTTTAATTGTAGTCTTTATAATATTTATGCGTCCTATGTTTATGACTTTGAAAAGAATGCATTATCATTTATTTTATGTTTTTATCGGGGTTTACAAAATTTTGGTAAAAGGATTTTGGCATAAATCCATTAACCGTTATGAAAACATTTCATAGTATGCAATGCAACAGTGACCCGTTATTCAATATTGCATCTTTCGTGACATGGGCCCATCGCCGCAGCTAAGGAGATATGAAAGTTTCTTCACAATATTTTTCATTACCGTTAATGTCAATTTCTAAATATTTATATTTTTTCTCAAAGTAGCATGAAATGTTCGTATAACGTATACGAAGATAGTATCCGAAAGTGACTCATCCTGGACAATTTTTAGTGTCCAGTTAATAAGTAAGTAATCACCATTACATATCATATTTTCTTTATTTAAGATAAGCTAAGGAGGTTATTGGCAGTTAAGCGCCTTTAATAAAAAGGAGGTACCATAGAATTGAATCATGATGATGTAAAACAGAGGAAAATTCAGTTAATTCGTATTTTTTACTTTTTTGATACTAATAAGGAATTAGGAATTCGATACTAACAGAAAAAGAAAATAAGTCTCAATAAACATAAATGGTTTTATTTTTGAAAAAAGCACTATACACGATTCGACCATAAGTGGCATCTGTTATACCTAAATCATACTCGTCCAGGATGGCATACTTACTGGTCTCTGCAGTAATGTTCTATTGTTAAGTTAGAATCTTGTAGTAAATTTTATACCACATAATGTAATGAAAAATTTAACCACAAGAAGTATGGCCTTATATTTTATCCGTACCGTCTACAATAATATTACTCTTCGATACAAAAAATACCTTCTAAGTATTTATTTGTCTCCACCAAAAACCGTGACAAAAACAAAGCAATATCTGTCCCAAAGCGTATTGTCATTTATCTTGTAATGGCGCCATCACACCGAGGGTTTAAGACACTGATAAAATATTATTATAATAATAAGGGAGTAAAATTGCTTGTGATAAGAGACATAAAGCTGGCATGTCAAGTTTTCTTGTGAAAAGATATTATATTCTGTTATGTGATTTCCTATTTTTAGTAAATAGTGATCGCCAAAATTTATGTCCTTGTTCACAGATATTTATTTATGCATGGCTATAAGTCGCTTAAACGATGTTATTTATAAAATCACTAAATTATTAAGCGAGTTCTCAACAACATTTTTTTATGATTAATTCCCGTACTTTTTTTCACGTTGCCTATACGGTGTCACACTGCTGGGCAAAGGCCTCCCCGTTTCGAGCCCACACATCTCTAGTCAGAGTTAGATTGACCTACTCTGGTTTTAACTTGTCCAGATCATCCCGCCATCTCCTCCTGGGCCTTCCTCGGTGTCAATCTGTAGACACCCATTCAGTCGCTATTCTCACATTTTATTCATAATTATTTATTTGTTATATTTGTGCTAATAATAATTAGAGAGCGAGAGAGAGACAAAAACAAACAAATATAAAAAAATAAATAATTATTATAACAATTGTTTATTTCCAGACTGAAATGTCAAAATAATATAATTAAAATTATTACTTAGATTAAAATAATTGCAAGAACAAATTAATTATAATAAAACTATCAGTGAGGGTCATTGGATTGCCACGAGCGAGCTGCTGCCAGCAGCTGGTTGGTAGAGTGCGCTAAGTGGGTCCGCGCGGTGGCCGCACGCAGCCGTCGCAGCGTCACGCCAGGTTCACTTCAATCAAATCAGCGAGAACAGCCGCACACACACAGCTACATTGCATTCCGTATAAGCACGCGCCACCACACGCACACATTACCGAATCTCGCGTCCTTCGCGTGCTACGAGACAGGCCTATGCAAGCAATGCATGCGACGAGTCAACGTCATTCGTCCGGCCGGGCGGCACGTGTTAACTTGTTTTTGTTTACAAACAAGTGTGATTTCCGCGCATAGATATTCTTATTTTGTAAGATGGTTAAACATTGTGCGGTATACGGTTGCCTCAATAAGGATTCCACAAATAAGGATCTAGTATTTTTCAAAGTACCCCAAGATAAGGAAATGTGAGTATCCATATCTAATAGTACCTATATATTGTTTGTAAAGTAAGTTTTAGGTTTTGCATCGGTGAAAACACAAAAATGCTAATAATAATATCTTATTGGCATACGACCTTGTGTTTACAATATGTAGGTATACATTAAAAGCTTTTATTTAACTTGCAATGTATGTTGTCCTATGTAGGTATGTTTGGTCGGGTGGAATCTTGCAACTTAATTTTCAAGCAGATATTTTTTTAACCGATTGAGCTGTAATTTTGCATTAATATAAACTCGGGTAACAGCCCAGTAGGTAACCCTAACTACCTATAGCGTCCAACATATATATAGCGTATAACACCAGAGTATTTTTTGTTCAGTGATTTTCTTTGTGATACGCGCATTCGTGATCGTCTAGAGGGGGGAGTTGCGGGTTGCAGGGGGGTGGAGAGGGGGGAGTTGGGTTAAAATAAAAGGTTTTGTTTCGACCGAGCGAGCGAAGCGAGCTAAGCGTCTCCGTTCAGGCGCACCGGGAGCGAGTTTTGCATTATGCAGTTGCGTTAAAGTCGCTTTTTTCACGTTTGCCTAACTTCAGACGTGATCTTTTTACAATACGCGGAGTATACCCCCTCCAAGGCAGAATACGGGGCATCACCGTAAGTAGGTACTTGTTTTACTGCAGCGAGCAACGAGCGACGACGCCACAAATCCGCACCGCAACCCGCGTTGCTAAGCGACAACCCTAGCCGTTTGAGCAAGAGTAGGTAGTTATCATGCGAACAGGGGCCTAGTGAACTTACTATTTCTTATTTATACTATGGCAGCGCCGCCCAGCTTGGCGCGCCCCCTCGCGAGCAAGTCGCTCGCGCTGCACCTGCGCGGTCGGCAGAACAGTGCGGACCACGAGTTATTGTGCTGCACGCGCATACACTCCATGGTCTCTTGGTTTACACTGCCCACGAGCTACACAGTGTACAGGACGTGCAGTACAAAAGAAAGAGCTGCCTCTTCACCTCTGGCCTACAGCGCGCGAAGCGACGCGCCAGCATGTGGGCTCGCACCATTATTGCAATGTCCAGTCTGTCATCTAGATCCGCAGTGATAATATGGCCCAGATATTTGACCTCCTCGACAAACTCGAGGTTTCCACCGTTCAGTTGTACTGACGGTATGATGGCAGGTGTATTTGCCGACCCGAACACACAAACTTATAAGGGTTGTATGCCATGTTGTGTTATGCTGCGTACTACTCACAAACTGTAAGCATATCTCTCATTGTTGAGAAGGATGGGCTGAGTAGAACCATGTCCTCTGCGTAGCAGATATGGTTCATCATGACGCCGTTGATGTGATCAATAGTGGCTTCTAACCGGGTGAGTTTATAGACGGTCATTGTGCCGGTCGACTATGTTAGTCATATTTTCACGTAATGTTAAGATAAGTTGACGACCGTCACAGATAAGGTATATTTATATTCATCACGCACTATGTTAATAACATTTACCAACCTAGTATATAAGCTAGGAGTCCCTATAATAAAGTAGTCTAGTCTAGTCTGGTATTTGCGCACATCTCAAGCCTTTTACTTTACTCCCAAAGATGTCGCTCTCCTTATAATTGCCTCTGGCAAAGTGGTGACCCCGACGTCAATTGAGATTGGTCTATGGTATTTCCATGATATTCTATAGTCTACGTATACTTTGTTAATATAGTTCTATACCGAATCTGTATCCCCATCCGGGGACCGAACCCCTCTCGCGTGGTAGGCAGAGCCACAACCGCAGTGCCACAGAGGTCGAAGCACAATCTATTTTTAAAGTGTGAGAGTTTCCTCGCCCTAAAGTGTTCCAATGTAAAGAAGAGGCAAAAGATGACGTTTTCTAAAAATATTTTATTATTCACAGAAAGTAAACCACTTTGAACTTTGAACTAGAAGGGTTTTGTCAGTGAAAATTTGAATCCACTTAGCGTGAAACTTAATATCAACAAATAGATGATCAATTTTGTTCTAAATGTTTTGCGATCGGGTTACACGTTCTATACCTTTTATCGTAGTTTGTGCATTTTAGGACCTACACCAACTACTTACAGGCGTAAACAGATGATTAAGTAGAAATTTTAAATATTCTCAAAATTTTGGAATAATGCCCTTGTTCCTGAATGACCAACAAAATTGTACAACTAGTTGGACAATTAGTGGATCATATATGACTTTGTTCCTAATGAAACAATTGCTTGAGCGTCATCAATAAAGCAGGCAATATGATTCCAGAATGTCCAACTAAAGTTATTGAAAGAAAAATACTATATGGCGATACCAAGGAGTCTGTTCTCCTTGGTATCGCCATATAGTATTTTTCTTAGTGGTAAGAGGTTTGTTTATTCTATTAAACCTTTACAAATTTTTGCTTTCCTGGTAGTTTACTGTGTTTCTCTGGTTTTAGAGAAGATGATATGCAAAGTACAACCTGGCAGGCTCATTATCGCTGGACTTCGCCGGAACGCAATAACGTTGGGGCACCCCGTAATGATGATTGAATAGGAACTGTCTATAGCTGTAACTTCATATATGGAGGTTTTTCGAATGGACAGCCAGGCTGTGTGGATGACCCTTACCGTTTCTGAGATAAGCTACATAGTTAGTAGGGTTGAGTTCAACATCCACTCTGTGAGTGTTGTGGTTGGCAGTTCTGACCAGTGAACAGTATAATCTGCAGTGCTGTATACCAGCGACAGTGCTTTCGATGCTTAAGCCTGTTCTGCACTTCTTCTTCCAAAAATGAGTCCGTAGGTGATCAACTGATCAGTAAAGAACATAAGAAATAATGGCAAATTATTAACTAAAACCAAACGACATTCGTAAGAAACGTCGATATAAATAAACCATGTGAATGAGGTAACGGCACTTCTCACAAATACAAAAAGTACCAGGACCACATAACTTCAAAGAGGCTTTTTTATACAATTTGTCATAGTTGGTCTGTCAGGAATGATATCGTTGGTCCATCAGGAATGATATCGTTGGTTATTTTCCAGTTGATCATGGTAGTTGATCATTTATAAATACGGGGAATAATGGCAGCAAATACATTGACATGCAAACAATAGTCCAATTATCCCATTCATTAATTGAAAATCTATTTCACAGAATCTAAAAAGATCTGGCTGAGTATTTCAATTAGTGAGACTGTACCTATATTGAGTTTGGATACAAACCTGCCAATGCTGATGAAGCACATATGCATGATGCTGGCTGAACATGCCAGGACGTCACAAGTGACGTATACGTTGCACCAGACGACACCAAGCGGCCAATAACCTGTGGAGGAAACTGGTTATTTTATTTTATTTTTATTTTTATTTATTTTATATTCTTAAGAGAGGCAACAGCTGTAATTCTTAAATAGTTACGAGTAAATTACAAAGTTATGAGCTAATAATAAACTCTCACAGTCAATTTACTAAATATGTGAACTGGGTAATTTCAAAGCGACATAATAGCATTAATTTACAAAAACTACGAGTACAACACACACCACACCAACACCACTCATCATCTAAAGATGCAACAAATTGTCTTTATGAAAGGGAAATATTAAACTGCACAACAAAAATACTGATTTGCACAGCAAATATACTTATTTTCACAGCAAATATCAGGGCAAAATACTGCGGTAGCTTAGGTGAAGGGTAAAGGGGGTAAGCAAAACGAAGCCCCCTTGATCCTTCGTATTAAGTTGAACATGTAAGAACAACGAAAATACTCAAAACATAAAAAGTATTTTTGCTGATCCTTTTTTGCTGTGAAAATCTGTATTTTTGATGTGCGATTAAATACTAGCCATGATAAAACAAGAACTAATTATCAAAGAGTATATCCTTAGTTAAACCTCCTTAGGTGTACCCTATGTTGTACAGAGACAACATTTTCTTAGTTTCAATTGTTCGCTGTACACCCGGACTGTGAATTTAGCTGACAATTCTTTATCATGAATTGCTAAGCATCTTTTGTACCAATCTTAGTTAGTGTACCAAATTGATTTGCCCGTTAACGTCAAAATTATCAAATTATGGGTGGTACTGTTAAAAGCCACTGATAAATAGCTAAACTTATCATCATCATGCTCAGCCCACATCGACCTACTGCTGGGCAAAGGCCCCTTCTCTAGAGCACCAATCCTCACGGTCAAATAATTGAAATAGGAATTATGGAATTTGGTCCAGTGCGGTTGATTAATTAAAAGTTAACTGTTGCATTTATTAGATTAAAATGACGATCTAGGTCCACTAAATGGGCTTACTATTCATCCATTCAATATAAGAATAACCACATTTAATAAGTTTAAAAAAATGCAAGTATGTAGTTTATTTATGTACAATATGTTTTGTGTGGTATGGCACTTAATATATTCAATTCTTACCCAAGAATCCTGGAATGGCACCCATCGGCATCACAAAGAGACTGACCAGCAAGTCAGCTATTGCGAGTGATAGTAAAAAGTAGTTTGTCAAGTTCTGTAATCTTTTGTCCAGGATCACAGCTAGACACACTAAGATATTACCTAAACCACCGGCTACTATGAATAGTATCACAAAAAGGAAAATCCAATCATACTTCACTTTTTCTTCTAACTCGCTGACAACACTCACGTTCCACAGACATTGGAAATTTTCATAAACACTATTACTCACATCTAAAACTGACTCGTCACTATCCAAAAGTAACGTTCTATTGACGAAATAAAGACTATCAGAGAAACAGTTGATCAAGTCACTAAAGCTATAATCACATTCAATAAAATTTGGTATTCGAATCCATAGACTTTTGAGGGCCGTTTCAAAGACCATTGTAATCATATTCAGCTTGAATTTAGTGCCGCATGTAGAGTTGTAGCTGTTAACAACCAAGTGGGCGGCGGTATTGCAGAAGTTGCAGGTGTAAGATGTCTCGTTTTGGATGTCAATGTTAAGATCGCAGTTGTAGAATCGGTCGTCCGACTGGTTCCCCATGGTGCAGTCGAGTCCAGCAAGGGCATTACTACAGTTTTCATAACCACTGACTAAACGACAGGTCAGTTCTTTGAAGTTTATCAAAGACGATGTGATCAATTCTTCATAGATCGAAGTAGAATTCAACATCGCCAGTGTAATATTCTTTGGCTCAGTGTGCTCAAGTCCCCATCATGTGTATGACTCGTAGCTTGTTTTGAAGACATTACTTTCACTGGTTTGGTTGATTATGTTGAATCATCTGAAACAAATGAACACCACCGTCAATAAAATAAATGTTCTAAATATCCTTCATTTACTTCAAACGCCCAAGTCCAGTCCAAGTGTTGGATTTAAAACATCTACTGAGTGGAGAAGCTGTAGATTTCAGAGAACCTTTTGAATATAGATTCTGTCCTCGCAAGACTTCAGAGGCATGACTTAACAGAATTAACGTGCAAAGTTATGCAGCTACTTCAGCTGGCTTTTTGGTTCTCCCACTCCAATCTTTGAAAGTTGGTTAGAAGAGCTTAGTTTTTTACACTGTAACCAGTATTGGACACTGATGTTATTTTGGTACTATACTATATGTATATAAGTTACTCAAAATACCCATCGTCTTAAGCCGACGTGTTAAGCCAAAACACCGTTTTGTATATCTTAAGTTACTCAAAATAGTTTCGCAAAGTCGTATTAGTAATATTGAAGTATGTGCTCATTATGACGTTTTGGTCCAGGCAAGCGGCAGATATAAGAATGGAGGTTAAGTAAAGGAGTAATAACATTTTCGTTTGTTCGCAAACAAACAAATGGAGAAATTAAAATTATAGTTGATATGATCAAATCGGTTTTATAGTAAGAGTTTTTGGAATGTTATAACTAATAATCCCTTTCTACTAACATTTACCTTTCCATTACCACTTATAATACTAAGTCTACATTTGCTGAAAGGGTCCGTAATTATCCATCTGTAAAATTAGCTTTGGTACGTGATACTGTATGAATAGCGATAAACTTAAACAAATAGTTTAAGCCAACTGAAGAATGAGCATGAAGCTAGTCAAATAATATAAGTCGATAATAACGTTTCGACGCAAAATGCCCGATGTGCAAAATACCACTTTAGGATTAGTGACAGATAATCTAAATACCATCAAACGCCAAAATTCAGTTTAAGCAAAATGACGGATTTTTATTCGCAAAATACCGGTTTATATGCTCATACATATTAATTTTATTGTGCAATAGACTGCCCTTTCTAGAAATATACTGTCTGGTCCTGTCCAGGTTTCCTGGAATAAATATTTTTAAAGATATGCTTGCCCTTGCGCTTAAGTATTCATGTAATTTTAACTATTATTTACCGTGCAATAAATCGTGCCAATATACCGTGTTAATATTACCCTATATAAATAGCTAGGTATTGGAACAACGGTTTTCATTTATGATATCAAAACCCCTCAATTGCCTTCGTAATACAGACAATTACGTGTAAGTAAACTAACCCCGAGTCCTACTTACCACAACTGAGAACCAAACCCCGATCAAACTCTAACTTATTCAAATTAAACACAAGCACGTGAAGTTACGCGAACTAATCTCAGGGTAATGATTTGAAAACGTGATGCCTGACACATTTCAGTACACAGACATTCCTAGAGAGTTAATAGTAGAATTTGAAGTCATAACTACGGGGTTATTTAAAGGAATTGTTAGGGACATCATTCTGTACGACTTTGTTTTCCCATGGAACAGATTTTGATCAGAACAATGTTGTTTTTATCTCTCCATACTTATATGTGGAATCTTCGAGGAAAAAAGTATGGAGATATCAAGATCAAGTTCCTCTGATCATATCGGTTACAGGGTCAACGTTTTTCTGAATAATATTTATGATATTGACTACATCTTGATTATTAATAAACTGAAACTATACGAGTAATAATCATTATCAATATTAACAGATTTCCTAATATAACATATTTTAAGGTCGCGAACAAATTATCTTTTTCCGCTAAAATTATTTATTTTATAATTAAGATGGCTTCTCTGCCCAGATTATTCAAAAATAAACGTGAATTCGCCGAAAATCCATCCGCGCCTGTTTAAAATTCAGCGAGTTGTTGTAACATCGACATTTTGTCACTCGCACCGTATTTAATTGCCATAATTTACGGTTCAAGTTTAGGGACCAAATTGCCAAATTGTATTTAAAAGTACTCCAGTCCTATTTATGCCCTTTCATGACAGTCTTTTGAAGTTTAAAAGTTGTTAAATTTTATAGGGGCCCGCCAGGCGGTATAATGCAGTAAGTATCATGAAAACTTAATGTCAATATTGAGTTAGTTGGATCATTTTCAAAACCACAGAACTTTATTGAGCAGGGGTCGTATTTACTTAAATACGCCATTAAATTTTTGATATCAAAGCTTATGAAAATAAAGTGGATGCTACATAAAATCGGTGATCTTGAAGTGGGATTAACTCTAGTCAGTACTATTTAATTAAAATATGCACGGATACCAAACCAATAAATGTATAGTCATGGTATCTCAAAATTTATTCCTTCTCAAAATTACGACTTTCTGAAAAATAAACACACTTTCATAGTTTTCGTTCATTCCTTAATTCAAGGTTTTTCTCTCCACATTCTTTTCATAAGTTGTAATGGGAGAAGTCGTGAAAGACTGCTGATAGACAAAGTCTGAAGAGTCGTTTTTTTTTAAATCTCTGATTAACTGCTATACTTTTGACGACCTCTGAGGCGCAGCGGTGGAGTTACCGCCTCATAAGGGTGAGAACCCGCGATCACATTCCGGCCTGGGACGAATATAAATGAAGTGTGAATGTGAACATATAACCGTTGTTTGGATGTCATATCATGCTGTAAACTGCACATTAATTAAAAAAAATCAATGTGTTTATTCACAAACGAAAATTTGACGTAGGACATTATACTTTCGGCTCGAAAGACAATTTTTATCATGGCTTACAAACTAAATGATTTGTTACATAACATTCACTTCTTCATATGGGGTGGCTGTAGCATAGACTAGCTTCCACAATGTTTTCAAATATTTTAATTCAATGAGACTCTTCTAAAGAGATAAAATGTCTTCCCATAGGAATGCATTGCTTTAAATACTTTATTGCACAAAACAATTCGCCTGTTAAGTGGAAAACCAACAAAAAAATATTTTACCTAACTAAACTAAAAAAAATGTCCTAAATTACAAACAAAATATATATATTAAAGTAAAAGTAAAGTAAAATTTCGTTTATTTACAAACAAATGTACATTTGATGGAATGCCCTGTCCCTCAAATTAGCGTGAGCTGTGTCTTGAGAGACAGTTTCTTCCCAAAAGTAGGTAATCAATCAATTACATTTTTGAGTACGATTCACACTTTAAGGCTGAAGTAGAATTATAACAAAATTAAGTAAGATAAAGGAAAAAAAAAAGAAATGATATTTTATTACTATACAAAACAAAAGCTCTTCTCAAGGTGATATGTGTGTTTGTGAGTGTAGAGTATCATTATGTTAGTGTAGTGAATGTAAAGGTTGTGTGATTGTGCATTTAGTGTGTGTAGGTGTGTGAAGTGTGGTGAATGTGTGTGTATAATATTTGGTAATAATAATAATATATAAAAAATAAAATTATTGAAACTATGGAAACTTAAAGTTTCTATTGCTTTCTGTGGAATAGTTCTTAGATTTAGGTAATGGAAATCAGCAGGTTTTTGGTTTGATCATAGTCAAATGCACGGAGCCAACTTTTAATTTTAGTTTTTACAACATAGTTGTTTAACTTTTTTATGTTAATTACAGAGATGATTTTATTGTAGAGGCGAGGAGCCATCGAGTCATACTGTCTACGTGCGAATGCACTTTTTATTGCTGGTAGGGGACATCGAAACAACCTCCTACCGTGATCCGGAATATATGGTACTGTGGGCTTGTGGTAGTATCTGATGCATCTGTATACGAATGACTGGCGTATGCTCAGGACATTGGTTGTGTTGTGCACGAGAGCGGTGGGATGTCGAAAGGGAGCATACAGCAAAACTTTAAGAACAGCGCGCTGTGCACGCTCAGCCCTCAAAAGCAGTGTCTTAGATGCTCCACACATATGCAGTACTCTACAACACAGTGGCACAGGGAGTTATAAGTTTGTAAGAGCAGAATTTTGTCTGCATAATTTCTTAAGTTTTTGAAGACATAAATCATTTTTCTTATACGATTAGCTATTACTGTTATATATGGCCCCCAGTTCAGTTTATCATCAATGATGACACCAAGATATTTGATGTGGGGTACTCTGGAGAGCATATCGCAGCTGCAAGTGGTGTTACTATAATCAAGCCTGTTGCATGGGAAGGAGTGAATTTTTATTTCAAATTTACTGTTGGGGCTGCCTGCTTCTGTTTTGCTAAAACACATGTATTTTGTTTTTGAAGTATTCAGGGAAAGAAGATTGTCCTCCAACCATGCCGTCACGGTGCACAGACCAGTTTCTGTTTGGTTTTTAAACAGTTCCCATGAATCCGCATGAAATAGTAAAACCGTGTCGTCTGCAAACATGTATAGGTCAGCAGCATTTATATTATTTTTGCACAGACTATTAATATAGATAAGAAACAGACTTGGTCCGAGCATGCTCCCCTGAGGTACACCGTATAAACAAGCCTGATTCCCACTAAATGTACTACCTACACGGACACTTTGCTGTCTTCCAGAAAGATAGTCATTGAACTAGTTCAGGGTGATCCCACGTATTCCCATATTTTCTAGGCGCGAGAGGAGTATTGCTACACAGACGGTGTCAAAAGCCTTTTGGAGGTCTAGAAACACACCCAAACATTTTTCTCCCCTGTCCACATATCCAGCTATGTTGGAGGTCAGCTTCATAACAGCATCCTCGGTACTTCTTTTTTCTCTAAAACCGTACTGGTTATTAGCTAAGAGATTATTTGTTTCGAGATATGTCATTAAACGATTGTTCATTAGTTTTTCGATGATTTTGAAAAGCGTTGTCAGTAATGTGATGGGTCGGTAGTTTGAGGGGAGCTTCTTGTCACCAGTTTTATGGATAGGACAGACTATGCACCTTTTAAATATGTCAGGAAAGCTACCCCTACTAAAACTTAAGTTGCATAGGTGAGATAGTGGACCAGCTAGCAGACGGAAAAAACTCTTTACAATAGTGGTTGGTATATTGTCCCAGCCGGGTGCACTGTTTGGTTTTAACATTGCTATGATGCGCTCAATCTCAGCCTCAGCTCAGTCGGAGAGACCATCATCGAATTAGCAGGGGTAATTTTTAAATAGCTAGGTCTGCTAGTTTACTCTCAGATTTTCCAGTACGTTCCAGTATACCTTTTGCTAGGGTACCTCCTATCGAGGTGAAGTAGGCGTTAACTTTATCAAGTGACTCTATTGGACCGTTCTCAATATTAAGTAGATCTACATTTATTTAATTTTTTGTATTTAGGTAACATATTTCTTTAATTAATTTGAAAGATAATATTGTTTTTTGAGACTCTTTATTATTTTATTACAACAATTCCTATATTTCTTGTATTCCTCTCGCATTGTATCGTTGGTATTATTCTTTTTTAATTTCTTATAAATGGTATCCCTAGTTCTAATTGATTTAAGTACAGACATTGTAATCCACGGTTTTAAGGGTTGGTTACGTTTGGGGATTTTGGTTGCAGTCGTGTTGTCAGTGATTATAGTTTGGAGGCAAGTGACCAGAGTTGCTGCTGCAGTATTAACGTCTTCCGTTAGGAAAAAAGGTTTCCAATCATATTCTTCGAGTTGTTTGCCAATGCCTAAAGTATTTATAATGATTTTTTCACGGGATATTGCTTTGTTTATAGCTTCTGTGTGATTTAATAGAAGCATGATAGGACTGTGATCTGTAAATTCGTTAAAAACTACCGTGTGCGCAAGTTTATTAGTTTTTACCATGAAATGGTCTAGGCATGTTTTATTGTGCGTAGGACGGTTAACACCTTGTCTGAGACCATATGCAGCCAGCAGTTCTAGGTAATCTGCTACATGACCAGTAATTTTATCCGGGATAATATTGATATTAATGTCACCTGTAAGTATTATGTTTTTACTATTCATATTTTGTATTAGTTTGCCTAAAGAATTTATATAATTAGAGGGATCGCTAAAGGTGTATGTTCTATATGAGCAGATTAAAGTGGTGTCTTCACCTAGTTCCGTGACTATACAATTCCCATCTTCTATAAGTGCTTCCTTTTGTGATTTTATCGTCGTTTCCTCTCTAGTATATACTATGACTCCATCATTCTGATTATAACTTCGTTTGGTACTGAAGTAGTTGTAGCCGTTAATGCTAGGTATTACACTTTTATCGTTTATCCAACATTCCGTCATTACAATCACATCAATGGGGATTTCCAGAGAGGTGACGAAAACCATGAAGGAGTCAAAGTTAGCATTAACACTACGTATATTAACTGTTAGAATGCGTAGGTAGTTAGAGGGGAATCTATGTTTTAAAGTCGTGGAGTATCAGTTGGATCATCTAACTTTATGCAAGCTATTTCACCTGTCTCCTCTATCTCCCTCGCAATATTAACGGCTATAGTATTGAATTATAAGAAATGTTAGCAAGGGCACAAGTATTTATAAGTTCGGAAATATAAGTTATCTTAAATTCGTAGATTGGCGTGTGTGTGTGTTGAATGTGGGATTGAATATATAGAGTAACAGATGTAAATATATGTGATTTGTGTGTATGTATAGATGTATTATTTTGTATGTTATGATTGTACGTGCATGTAAGGTAGAATATAAACCAACATATTTTATGATATAGTCATGATATGCTGTAGAGAGTGAACAACTGTGAGTGAGCAAAGAGCAAAAGCAACAAATTGAGAGCGACTAGTCAGACTGACGGCAAAGCACTCGCTTTGAGTTTAGCAAGTACGCCCTCATCGTCGACCCTGATGAAGGGATGGTTCTCTGCTTTTCGGAGATATATTTTTCCATATGAGGTCCAGCAGAAGTTGTACCCATATAGCTTTGCAAAGTCGCGAGCCAGGAAATGGAGTTTTCTGGCTTTATATGTGAGGCATTCTGAGATATAACTGGGGTCTCAGGACAGTTCATATTAAGGTGTTTCGTATTAAGTTTGTCTTTGTTATCTTTTTTGTTATTGAATTTCTTGAGACCCTTCATGATGTTCTCCTTTGTAATAACCGAGGTAAATTCTATCACCAGAGGTTTTATCTGATCGGGTTTTGCGAATCCACGGTAGTCATCTCTAATCTCCGACTTTTGGATTGGAATCCCCAGGGCTGCGCCAATATTTACAGTTATTTTCGAGAGATCTTCTTTGTCCTCAGCTTGTCTTTCCTTGGGAATGTTTCTGATCTCAATCTTAGTTGTATACGAGTATCTCTCAATATTGTCTAGTCTTGTCTCTAGGTCCTTGATGTATGATAAGTGTTCTTTTCTTTCAATTCTGAGGCCCTCAAGTTCCTTTTGTATGTCGTTGTGCTTAGTATACAGAATTTCCATTGATGCCTGTATGTCTGCGTTTTGTGCAGCGAGCGCCTGATTTTGGGTTTTAATTTCTGCTAATGCAGCTTGTAGGTTGGCGAATTTATTTTTCTGCTCAGTCTCTGAATTCGAGAATAACTCTCTAATTTCGTCCTTCAGTTCAGCTAGTTCGCCTTCCCGTTTTCTCTTCAAGCGACCAATTTTCACATTATGTGTAATGCTATCAGCGAGATTAGGTAAACTGCTGCCAGTTCCTTGATCAAAATACGATTCCGAGGCAGAGTCCACTGTACTAGCCGGGGCGCTCAGCTTCGGCGGCGGTGTGCGTTTAGTAGCCATAGTCGCTAGCGCAAGGTGGTACCAGGGCGACAACAGTGGACAGGCAGCGGACGCGTGTGCGGTGAGTAAGTGATGGGTGGAGCTGCACTTACTGTTCAATGGGCGTGGGCGGGGCGTAGTAGATGTGGAGTACTACCGGGTCTGCTGGCGGGGTGTAGGCGGAGCTCGGTGGTGACTCAGCGCGTATAGTAGTGGAGTCGGGATGAGCTCGCCGTGCTGTGTGTGAGCAGCTGCGCACCTTCTATTAGCGTATGCGCTCCTAATATTTGGTACGGATTTAATTTTGATGAATAACTTTTAATTTTAATGATTTAATGAACAAAAGCACTGTAGACGCGTGTACTCAGAGCTGAGGTCCGGGGGGAAGGGGGACACAATTAAAATATTGGACCTTGTTAGTACATCCACCTTTAGAGTTCATAATTTATTCATTGCACTGCATACAAATTATATAAAAAACACGAGTAAAGTACATGAAAATAGTCTACAAAAGCAAATTCATCTCTAATAAGAGATCTCTTCCAGCAAATCAGGTTAAGATGGGAAGGGTGATTGCTGCATGAGCAGGGGAAGACATATGTGTATAACAATAAAACAAAATAAAGTACTCATTTTTAATTTAAGTATTAATAAAAATAATAAACTATATAATTTCTATTATAATATTTTAAATACTTACAATATACTACAATGACTTCACTTAAAGAGGATGAATTCAAGCCTTATAGGATTTTTTCTCTAGTTTATTATATAGAATGACTGTATAACGGAAAAATACCTGTGTACTACCTACTATTATACACAGTCAGGTCCACAGATATCGAGAGATAGGTTGAGGGGCGTGGCACGTGCGAAAAAATGTAGCTCCGACAGGTTAGATATTAAAAATTCTCGGTAGTCACCGGGCGACCGCAGTGACGAATTCATTTCCGTTGTTTTTCGAAAATGCCGTCCTGTGCAATACTCACGTGTAAAAATAGAAGCGAGATTGTGAACTCCAAGAACGCCGGTGTCACATTTCACTTGTAAGTTTCATTCCAACTATTATTTCTTCTTAAAACACAAGAAATGAACATTATTACGAAAATAAATCATTCGCGGAAAATTCGTCACGAATTGACATTAAAGTGACAATGTCATGTTGTTCTCGCTAAGTTTATTATACATTGCTTGTTTTGTAACTTAATTTCACTACTTATTGCCAAGCTAACACTCAATGAATATTTCACACTTATCTGAGTATGAAAGCAAAGATGCATCGTGATACGGAGGCGAACTGTTACACGCACACAGAGACGACATATAGTGATGGGGATAGTGATAGGAGAATTATATTTTTGAATCGATAGATTTTATCATTCCGCAATTACTAATATAGTTAATGTAATAATTCGAGGGCTTCCTGGCTATTTGTGTGAAGCGACATCCTGGCCGATATTGAGTTATATACATATTCGGAATCGCCTGATTTTTCTGCGTCGTTTGATCTCGGTTTCGGACTGATTGGATCACTTTTTTGGCGCTTAAAATATTCGTATTTTTCGTTCTAGTTTAAATCTGCTTTGATTGATGCGACACAGTTTATGCAAAAAAAATACTAGTTGGACATCATACAGACAAAACATTCTGTGATTTTGACTTAAGCTATTTACCCTGACATACATTTGCTAACATAGGGTGATTGAAACGTTTTTCTTTCATCTGACATCTATACTTTACGTCGGTTAAAACATATATCCTGCATCTGATTTTAATACGCACAGTCGTTTAAAACATTTTGCTTGAACCTGAAATCCGTACTTGATGTCGCTTATGACAATAAGTCTGTAACTTAAATGCCACGCCCAATGTTGCTTCAACCATTTATCCTGCATCTTAATTTATTAAGCACTTGAATATCAAACATTTGACCTTCAATCAAAATTTTTACTGTTAAATTGTTAAACAAATTTTCTTAAACTTAATTCACTAACATCTGTCGCATCAGACATATTGAAATTGAAAGTATAGAAGTTAAAACATTATTCCTATACCGGAATTAGGAAAGCTAAGCTCGTTAGGATAGCCAATATTTCATATGAAACATTTGTCTGTTAGTCGGTTAGTCAAACGTTTTCGACTCCTGCGTCCGCCAAGCGCGTCAGTATAAATACCGCCCGCACCCCCCGTGGCGCTTCATAAAACGTACATCAGGTCCCGCCTCACGTATGCCTCGCCGGCATGGTACGCCCTCTGCTCAGAGTCCAACAAGAAGAGACTCCGGGGCCAAGAAAACCTCTCCTTGCGTACCATCGTCGGCGCGCCTCGCTACGTGAGAAAGGCAACGATCGCAAGGGACCTAGGATTGGAGACACTGGACAAGTTCGTCCAGAGGCTGGCAACAAACATGTTCGCACGAGCGGACGGCTCTCAACACCCGCTCATGCGAGACCTGGCGCCATACCACGCGCGCCCGCCTGACCGTCGCCGCCTACCCCGAGACCTGGTTGCCGAGCCGGCAGCACCCCTGGATTGAGGCCACACAACCCGACGAACACCTCAGCCACCCAATGACCTGGCCGTAGTCACGGCCAGCGGAAGACTCCGCGGAAGGGGGCCATTGCCCCGGGACCGCAACCCCGCACCCTGGAAGGGGTGTGAGAAGATCACCAAGACAAGTGGCGCTTCAGTCAGTGAGAACCGTGACAAAGTGAGGTTGTGTGTGCATACTATTTGTGAGTGCGCGTAAAAATATCTACGAAATGTGAGTTATTTTATTGTGTATCTTATTTGAATTGCAGAGAATTACCGTCAACCTGTTAAAAGTCTACTGTGTCTAATTATCAAAGTCCTATGTGCATAGGGATAACAAAAGGTTATCGGCTATTTACCAAAAACTGCCTAGCCATAGTTGTAGGATAAATGATTTAGAACAACGATTCATTATTATTCATATTTACCTAATTGTTATGGAGTATGGCTCAATCTTACTCGTATCCGGGTAAAGGCCTGTGGCCCTAGGTGGGGACATTAATGAGCTAAATTTACTTTTACCTAATTGTTATTTTATGCTTACAGCGACATCCGGAACCATGATAAAATGGCTTCAAAAAGGCAAATAATATTTAAACAAAAGATTAAGAACTTACGTGAAGAGGTACGTGCGATTTTACTATTAAGTTTATTAGCTTTACGATCTGATTAACAATTTTACAATAATTATTCTTTATTGCACAGCAAAAATACAAAAATATGTTTCACTCGAAATTAAATGGCAAAGGCGAGCTTATCTCACAACAGAGTTTGTGGTTAAGTTGTCGTTAATAAGCCTATCGTGTTCGGTCCTGAGTTATTATTAATGGCATGATGATGATGATCAGTGTCAAATGTCTTGATGGAGACCGAAGGTGCCCATAGGACATTGTTCCCTTGTAGCCGTCTAAAGGGCTCTACTCACGTTGCAATCTGTCTTGCAACTTGTTGCCTTGCAACAGATTGCAGGTACATTGCATCGCGAGTAGTCAGGTTGCAGGTTGCATGCCTCGATTGCATCGAGATTGCATCTTGAGTAGGCAGGTTGCAGATTGCATGCAACAAGTTGCAGCGACAAGTTGCAAGACAGATTGCACCGTGATTTAGTAATCTGTGACCGTGAGTAGAGCCCTTTACTATCGTACGAGCAGTTTATTAATTATGATTTATTCATTTCAGAATTCACATGTCAACGTAGATCCACCAGACAAAAATGACACCATAAAACGACTTGAAACATGTGTGATGAGTCTTACACCATCTATTGGAGTAGAAATACCAGATAAAGAAATGGCCATATTAAGAAAATCCTTAGAAGATGATTCAAAAGCAATAAGTTTAGATTCTATGAAAGACGGCGATTCTACCCAAACCTGCGAGAATGCTGTTGATGTAGAGGGTTTTGGACAAGACATTGCCACAGCTCCTCCTAAAAAGGACGATAGAATACACGATGTTGCAGAATCTTCTGAAGAAATACATGGCCACAAAAAATCCTTACAAGATGATTCAAACTTAGGTTCGATGGGAGATGGCGATTCTACCAAAACCTGCGAAAATCCTGTTGATGTAGAGGTTTTTGGACAAGACAATGCCACAGCTCCTCATAAAAAGGACGATGAAATACACGATGTTGCAGATTCTCCTGAAGAATTACATGGACACATAAACCATGACGTCGCACCTGCTAAGAAAACACCGAGTTATAATGAAAAAAAGTTATGTGGACTTTTTGTCTGAAGATTAAGTTTTCATAATTTCATAATTTCTTTATTGCACACAAATCATACAAAAAACACAAGTTTCTTCACACGACTTTTAAAGATATTCAGATTAGGACTGTCCCTGATGGTGCAGGGGAGTGCATTCCACAACCGAATGGCCCGGGCTCTAAACCCGTTCTCATAGTAAGCGGTGTTATGCTGTGGAGTTGTGAGCATGGAAACTGCGTGAGTTCTCCGAGGTCTGCTGGAAGAAAGAAATTGAAAACTGTCTCGTAAGAAAGTTGGGTAGCGTGGATTACGTAAAATGTTGTAGAGGAAATTGAGGATGTGTGAATCCCGACGAAGACGAATCGGCAGCCACTTCAACTCCCTGGATGTTGTGACACATGGTCGTCGATAAACCGAATCCCAAGATTTTGAAGTCGTTCGAGTTTGTTCAGTAGTTCTTCGTTAGCACTGACCCAGCAGACATCAGCGTAATCGATGAGGGGTAGAATGAGAGATTGAGCAAGAGTGATTTTGGTATGTCGAGGCAAAAAGTACTGAAGTCTCCTGAGAGAGTGAAAGGTAGAAAATACTCGGCGACTTACCTCATTGACATGCGATGACCAGGACAACTGGTTGTCGAAGATTAGACCCAGGTTTTTAACTTTATCGCTATATACGATTGTGGTACCATTAAAAGTGACAGATAGAATGGGATGTTGCTGCAACAAGTTAAGAGAATTTCTAGTACCTATTATCATGGCCTGGGACTTGCTCGGGTTGACCAGGAGTCCGAAGGATGAAGCCCAACTTCTTATTCCCTCAAGATCAGCGTTGAGTGCCTCCACAGCAGAGTGTGCATCGTTGAGAGAGAAGTGGCGATAAATCTGGAGATCATCAGCGTAAAGATGATATGAGGAGGACAGGACGTCCGAGATGGTGTTGATAAAGATCGAGAATAGAAGAGGAGAAAGAATACCACCTTGAGGGATGCCTGTAGAGAGGTCACACCATTCAGTGGATATCTCTTCCGACCTGATACGCTGTTGCCGATCCCTCAAATAAGAGTCGAACCAGCTAGCAGAGAAGGAGGAGACGTTCAGAGATCTGAGAAGCTCAACGAGAATGTCAAAATCTACGCAGTTGAAGGCACTACTGAGGTCAAGTAAAGCAAGCACGGAAAGCTGTTTGCGGTCCATGGCTACCTGGATATCATCTGTGACTTTCATGAGAGCCGTGACGGTGCTATGACCCGGTCTGAATCCTGACTGGTACATGTTCAGCAGATTGTTTGAGAGAAGGTAAGAGAGCTGGGTATGGACAATGGATTCAAGGACTTTGGAGAGGATGGGTAGGATTGAAATAGGTCGATACTCTTTCAAAGAGGTGGGACTGGAAGTTTTAGGGAGCGGGATGACTAATGCTTTTTTCCACATGGTGAGGAAGATGCCATTCGATAGGGAAAAATTTATAACATGTGTAATAGCTGGCAGTAGTTCATCCAGGATTGTTAAAAGCATTTTAAGGCAGATTTTATCATCACCTACGGCTTTCGAGCTCACTGCTAGTACCGCCTTCTTGACCGCATAGATTCCAACATTGCTCAAGTTGAATGGTGTGGTGTCGGGTAAGAACTTAGAGCGCAGGCTCTGAAGAGTGGCTTGTTTGACAATGGGATCCATCACAACAGGTGGGGCAGAAAGGAACTGGTTGAGACCGTTGAGATCTACATTACCAGCATGAAAGTCCTGAGTCTTACCTATGCCAAGTGTTTTTAGAAACTTCCACACCTGAGCTGGTGTATAACTTTCAATACTCTCGTGGATGTGCCGACGCTTAGCATCACGACAGAGACGGTTGCAGCGGTTGCGAAGACATTTGTAAGAAAGAAAATTGTCATCTGTCGGATTCTTACGGTATTTACACTTGGCTCTGTTCCTCTCGGCCATTAGACGCTTAATAGTATCTGTTAGCCAAGGGGCGGGTAGGTGTTTCACTCTCACTTTTTTATAGGTGCATGCTTGTCGTAGATACCTAGGACTATGATATTGAACTTGTTGATTTTCTCGTCCATGGTCTCGCTGGATATTACAGGGGACCAGTCGATCGACAAGGCATCCGACCTAAGGGACTCTAGGTTAATATCCCTAAAATTACGAATATTAAGAAAGTTTGCCCTGCTCTTGAGAGGCCTGATCTTATACGAAAGATAGATAAGGTCGTGAAACGAGAAAGGAGAGTTGAGTTGACCATGTACAGCGACCTTATCCAAGTTAGAGACGATCATAATATCGAGGAGAGAGGGAGAGCAGTGAGGTTGGAAATGCATGGCATCAAGAGGCAGAATATGCAGATTGAAAGAGTTGACTATAAACTTGAGTTTGGTAGAACGGGAGTCGTTTTTGAGGAGACAGGTGTTGAAATCTCCTAAAATGAGGGTATCGTTATACAGAGGTGAGAGTTCATTAAGGAGGGATTCTAATGTGTCGAAGTAGTCGATGCGAAGAGAGGGGCTATAAGATTTTGTTTGGGACTCAACATCGTGGAAGGAAACAGGTGATGAATCTACTTCTAGTGAGCGTGAGAGTCACGGGAAGAAAAGAAAGAAACGTAAGAAAAGATCACAAGAAGGCATAGTAGGCGACGATGGTCTAAGAAAAAAGAAAAAAATAAAAGATTAATTAAGAAAAAAGCTAGAGAAACCAGGAAAGAATACAAGAAAAAAGATGGTTCAACGATTAGAGCAAAAGAACTTCAATCAAATCCTTGTGTGGGAAAAAATGTGGCAACAATTGCGAAAATATAAACGAACAGAAAAGGAGAGATATATTTGATTATTACTGGAGCTTGACAACGGAAAAAAGAAAAGATTGGGTAGTAGAAATGTCGTGTAGGACAAAAATAAAAAGGAAACGATGCAAAGATACCACAAAAAGAACAAATACATTCGAATATTTCATTAACGAAGGAGAAGGACGACGACGAGTATGCCAGCAATTTCTTGTGAATACACTTGATGTGAGTCAGCGATTCATCTATTACACTCTGACAAATGCTACTATGGGAATAACAAAAGCTGATGAAAGAGGTAAAATTGTACCTCCAAACAAAACTACAGAGACCGTCAAACTGTCTGCGGTGAATTTCATCCCTACCTTCACACTATGCAAGAAAAGATATAACCAGATTGTATCTACCAGTAGAGATGAAGAACATGAAAAACTTATACCGAATTTATAATGATGAGAAACTAAACCAATGCGTGGACATTGTATCGGAGAGAATTTTTCGTGAAATTTTCAATAAAGACTTTAACCTTGGCTTCCATAATCCAAAAAAGGACAAGTGTGTAAAGTGTTTGCGGTTTGAAGGACAAGACATATCTGAAAATGCAGAGATGAAGAACCATCTAGAAGAAAAGGATGCTTCGGTAAAGAGGAAGGAATGTCATTATGATTTTCCTAAAAAAATCCTTCTATAGTTTGTGCCACGTTTGATTTGCAAAAGGTTTTAAACACGCCCTTTGGAAAAAGTATGCTACTTTTCTATTCGAGAAAATACACAGTGTATAACTTGTATTTTTATGAAAGCGTAACAAAAAACGGTTATTGTTATGTCTGGGGAGAATCAGATGGAAAGAGGGGAGGCAACGAAATAGCGACAATAATAAGCAAATATATAGAGACCTGCGATCAACGAGGCACTGTTAAAAGTATGATTTTGTATTCTGACTCATGTGCCGGTCAAAATAAAAACAGAATGGTACTCGCAGCGATTCATAATGCACTGCTAGTTTCAAAGAATCTTGAAACAATACAGATGAATTATTTACTTCCGGGATATACTGAAATGACCATAGATAGTATTCATGCCGCAATTGAAAATTCAGTTCGGAATACAAACGTGTGGGCACCATCGCAGTGGGTCACTGTATGCCAGCTGGCTAGAATAGACCCAAAACCTTATGAAGTGGAAACACTTACTCACGACAACTTCAAAAACTACGAGGAGTTTGCAGACAAATATTTCAAGAGTAACCTCCTTGGTAAAATAGCAAGATACGAGTGGCAACGTTCAAAAAATCTATCCCGACTGTTATGACTGTAAAATACAGCATGAAAGACAACGCGCGAGAAGAATCAATATCTCTTTTTGCCAAACCGAAACCAACCAATGCTAAATTTAAATCTGCTTTGCCAATTACAAAGAGCAAATACAACGACCTGAAGAAGTTATGTGACACAGGTGTCCAAAAATATTTCACGCGGCATTCTTGAATTTCCCGAACGTCAATGGTAAAGATTATCTGATTGACACTGATATTGAAGATAAACCAGAAATACAAAATGAATAGAGTAGACACTGCTGTAAATTTTTAAGTATTTTTCCTAATTTACAAACAGGTTTATAAGATGTTTGTTTTATAGGCCATTTTTAGAACACATTTTATAAGAAACTTTCTTTATTGTTTGTGGAAAATGTTTTGTTATTTTGATTGTGCATGAAGATTTAACTTTTTATATTACTTAGATAACTTATACGTCTAGTGCATTAACCTGCGTACTTAGGTATTCACAAAACGCAATGTGCTTCACTGTTTCCAAAAGTGTTCCTATTTAGATTTAAATTCATTATACATAATTAACAAGCCAAAGTTAAATGAAAGACTTTTATATGTGAAGTCTAGACTGTTGTGATAGAGATTTAATTGTTATTTTGTTAACACGCTCAGCGCGGTATCGGGTGGAAGGCACCCGATGCGCAACTGTCCCACGGTGCGAGGGCCAAAATGGTGTACTTTCCGTTGGGCCGGGATGCAAATACACTGGTTGTAGCATGAGTAGGAAAGAGATACATTGATTTTTGGATATGTCTCGTCAAATCATACCCTCAAAAGAACAAAATTACTATCGGATCTATGCGACCCGATATCGGCCTATTGGAAAAGTTTTTTCATTAGGTGCGGCTATCGGATCTGAAACACCCGATACCCGATGACCCGATAACCGCACTGGATGACGGATTAGTTTGTCTAGTGATGTGATCTAATGACGTTGTGTTTACGTATAGTGTTAGAAAATTACAAATTGACAATTTAAAAATGAAGCGTTCCAGAAGAATGCTGAGAATGTGCAGTGGTGAAGTGTCCACCGAAAGTAGAGAAGAAGCCACATCAGACAGCGATTTGTACAGAAAGGTATTTCAACGTGAAATTAATTTGAGTCCTACCATACATAAAAGCCCAACTACGGGTCATTATATGCGAATCCTTCAGAATGTGGTACCAGAGAGAACTGAATCAACTTTCAATTCTAATTGAAAGTTTGATCTCTTTTGTTGACAAATAAAAACGTCGATAAAATATGTCGATGTTTCATTGACAACACTAACATTTTATCGATATGACTTCCTTTCAGTGCGGATGCCAGGTCGAAGGGATCCGACATTTTTTTTATTTTTTTTTTAATCTTCTTATCACGGGATCTTGGTCCGCAGCCAGCTTAGTACTGATTGGTTCATTAAAAATCCATTAAAAATATTATCTAGACTCATAGCAATGAGTTTTATGAGATATTTGACCTCAAAGGTCGGAACGGGTGTCTTTGACCCGATGCCGGCATAACGGAAACTTTAGCATCGTATCTAAGCAACCCGATACCGCATCATCTGAAAGTAAGCTGGTCAGCTTGCCGCGCTGAGCGTGTTAAGAAAACGAATTTTAAGTGTTTAAACCGACAAGATACTAGGTATCTACCTATAAACACATTTTTAGGAACAGTAAAGACTGTTCCTAAAAATGTTCCTACTAAAATTGTATTTCATGTTAAAGCTATAATTTTATTTTTAGTAACTTATAAAGACAAAGTAAATTAAAAGACTGATTTAAGATTAAGACTAGACTAAAAGATTAAAGATTGTTATGAAACATTATAATTTTGTTAGGACCAGCTCTGAACTGAAATATTTTAACTAATTGATAATAAAAATAAAAACATTTCTATATTAGAATAAAAATAAATACTCATTGGATTATAACTATGTTTGATTTTAACATTTTATTCAAGTACATACCTACAATACAACATACTCTTCTTCACAAATACTGCAAAATAATGTTGTTTTAACAGCAAATATTTCTTATACGGTACAAATTCATTGTCATTTAAAGCCCATTACTTTTAGCACAAAGTATTACTTGCAGGGCGCATGTTCTGGGACACATTTTATGTAACATCTTTTTACCACATGTAAGCAATAAATAAATGAATACTGAATACTGAATACTGAAGAATTTATAATAATAATAATAATAATAATACCTTGGACACTATTTACACACATTGATCTAGCCCCAAACTAGGATTCCCTGTATCTTGGGTACTAGACAACGATACACATACTTATATAGATAAATATTATTCTTAGATAGATAAACAACCATGACTAGGGTACAAGCATCCGTTCTCTTCAAACAAATATTTTCCCCCACCGGGACTCGAACCCGGGACCCTTGGCTTCGTAGGCAGGCTCACTGCCGACTCGGCCTTCCGGGTCGTCAAACGTCATGTATAATATTTAGATCTGCACCTACTTTATGATACTCCAAGTGCTTAAGCTTAATAGCCTGTTTATATTTTATTATAACAAAGGATGTTCATACATTTTGCCTGACACTAATACAATGCGTGAGTCACATTTAAATCATTTTTCTTGAATTCATAATTCACATTCTATGTCGCTTCAATCATTTTACCTGTTTCTGTTTTGAGGTCATTTTGTATCAACCAACATTTATTTCTTGTAATAATGGCTTCAAACAAATGAAATATAAACTAAACTGTAGGGATTTTATTAACGAAAACAGCTTGGGTATATTTTTGGAAAATTAATGAATACATTTTTCGTTATGTTTTTTTTCTAAAAATTTAATTTTTAAAACTATCTCCTGTAAAGTTTAAAAAGTGTCGCTTCAGCCAAATAGACCGGAAGCCCTATAAGGAACTATATTATGGTTATTTTATTGCTCATAATACGTAAGTTTATTGTTAGTTATTTCAATGATTGCCAAACAGGCAGTTTAGATTTTAAGTTTGTTTAAAACCTCGCCCGACGAAGGATAATGGGGTGTTATAAGTATTGATAGGAAATTCCGATGCTTTCAGTCAGGTCCGAAGAGTTCACAGTTATTCTACCTTCAGAAACCTCTTTGCCTCTCTTTCTAGCTGTAAGGATTCTGTTGAAAAAAAGAAGAGAGACAAAGGGGTCTCGTATGTCGTATGTCGTATAAATATGTCGTATTTACAAACAATTTACTATTTTATTTATAGAACCCGGCATTGTATACGACTGTCTATACCAGTGTCTATAAATTATAATCGATCGATGATACACGCTGTCCTTGCATTGTCCCAACACTAGCTCGACTAGCTAGTATACCTGCGGTAGTGTGGGTGTGCTCGGACGATAGGTGCATGACATTGCACTGACCAATAAAAGCGGAGGGATTGATGTACGAGTGGTGTAAATGTATGCGTGTTCTTAGTTTTTCTGGTTTCACTGGTTCCGATACAAGCTTAGCGCCAAGGGCCTATCTCTCGATATCTGTGGTCAGGTCATAAGTTCTGTCACATAATAAAAACTTTTAAATTTAGAACGCTGGCCACAAAAAAGTTCATTGAATTCGAATTTCGAATTTTACATGAAAATAAAAATGTTTACTTTTTAGAATTTTCCTCATTTTTAAATATAGAGTGGACACTTAAAGAAGACCGTGTCGCAGTTATTGCGTTGCATCGTTGCGGTTACGCGCCAATTCAGATTTTCGACTTACTGAAAAATTTGAATATAACCAAAAGATTCGTTTATCGTACCATAAAACGATACAATGAAGACTCTAGTGTAGATGACAGGTCAAGAAGTGGTCGCCCTCGCTCTGTTAGGACTCTAGCAGTGATAAAAGCTGTGTAGGCGCGAATTCAAAGAAATCCCATACGTAAGCAGAAACTGTTGGCCCTTCAGATGGGGTTAAGCAGGACCACGGTGAAAAGGGTGTTAAATGAAGACTTAGGGCTTAGGGCATATCGAAGAAAAACAGGACATCGTTTGGACGCTCGTTTAATGGACCTGAGACTGAAGAGATGCCGCGCTTTGTTGAAGCGGTACGCGGGAAAAAAGCATCGGGAAATCCTTTTTTCGGATAAAAAAATTTTCACAGTGGAAGAGAGCTACAACAAACAAAATGATACGGTGTACGCACACAGCAGTGAAGAAGCGAGCAACCGTATTCCGCGTGTCCAACGAGGTCATTTTCCATCCTCGCTCATGGTTTGGTTGGGAGTCTCTTATTGGGGCTTAACTGCGGTACATTTTTGTGAGAAAGGCGTAAAAACGAATGAAGTTGTGTATCAAAATACAGTCCTTGTAACGTTGTAAGTTACCGTTGTCTTCACTCTATCATTAACTGGTCTTATTTTAAATTTAAGTAGTAATTCTCTTAATAAAACTACCAAATGAGGCTAGTAATCACAGTATTAATTTTCACGCGCTGTACTAGCAACATTCCACTGTTGACAACTCACTCGCTCTGCTATGATTGGCCCGTTTTAAACTAACTAGCCGTGACCGCAACTTGACTTTGCGGCGCCGGCGTCATTCCGAAAACTCACTCAGCACTATACGCACGTCCGTCCTACTGGCGCTCTGTAACGGTCCCTTTTTACCGTACGCCGACGAACGACTCTAAACAGTAATTACTTACGTTTAATCATAACGTACTACTAGTAGTTACGTTTTAGTTTTGTCTGTGCTTCATATTAACCCCGATTGAGGTGAGTGGTGAAAGATACTGTTTTAAAATCATCTTACCGTTAGGTACTTTCGGGCTTACTCATTTGTGTCCAGAATCATCTCATTTCATTTATTGCTTGTTGCGTTTTATTCCTTTTAGACTCGCTAATTATTATTTCGCGATATTCACATCGCATTGTAACGCAAATTGCTACCCGCTTTTAGACACGCGTTAGTGTGTCTTGGCTTCTTATAGAATGTCTGGAAAATATGTTCAGCTTACTAAATTATACTAGCTACCTTTTTGTGTGGAAATTGTTGATTGTTACCGGCAGATTTCATATTTGGGCATTTCATAAAATGTCCGGATTGTTTGCATAATGTCCCAAGTGAGGTCTGCCGATAAACAAATAAATATCCTTTTTTCATATATAGAAATAATTAATGTTACCGGCAGATTGCACATTTGGACATTTTGTAGAATGTCCGATTATTTGTAAAATGTCCCAGGTGGGGTCTGCCGATAACAAATATGAATGCTTGCTTGTTTTTATTCCTAGCACTGTATTTTCCTTTGTATATGTAACTCCGTTCTGATTGTTACCACCACGACAACACTATTCTTTTCTTGGCGGGTGGAGCATTCGGACGGAGTGCAGTAACAGATGTTAAAGGAGGAACGGTTTCGAATTCCAGTTCGGGGTTCCTGGCACCTCTTCGGGATCACCGCTTTTCCTCGCTACCCTACGGTTTCCCGGTTCCTGACACCGCTTCGGGCTAACCTGCTTCCCTGCTCCGGCTGCATTCGGACCGTTATTTCTCCGACGTCAGCGGCACTCCGACTACGGCAAAACCCGCAGGGAAGATTCGTTGCTGCGTAACCAGGGTCAGACTACATTTGGAGAACCCACGCTAAATAAAATTTCTTGTTGGCTACCTATTTGGAATCTTTTTATTCCTCTCCAAGTAGGGACGCCACAGTGGCGCCCAACGTGGTTAGTCTGGCCTTGCTTACGCTGTAAGTAGTTAGTTGTTTGTGTGTGCGTGTTTTTGTAAACGTTTACCTGTGTTGTAATTTTGGTTTTGCTTAGCAACTTCTGTGTACGTGGTTATTATTCAAACTTTTAAATTGTAGTGTTTTTTTCAAATTCCTACGTTGGTTTTAATTTCTCGTTCTCTTATAAAAAAAAAAATTAACCACCTACCCACTAGTTGCAATATTTTTATTTGCAGTTTTAACATATATATTTTTTTCTACATCGTCATTCACTTCATTCATACCGTCAAAACCTAACGTACATAAATCATTTTGTAACAGAACGGAGACTAATTAGTAGCGTCATTTTCAATTCCTTGATTTCTCTTCCTGTGCTGTCCCGGGAAATCAAAAAAAGAATACGGCAGTTGCATTTCCTCCTGTGCATGTCGTAAGAGGCGACTAAAGGAATCAGTACACTTTCACTACTCATCTCTTTGGTATTTATTATTTGAGCTGCATCATGTCTTTTCAAATTAAGTTTCTCTCTCTAAACAAAGCAGAACTGGAGTACGAAGTTGCCATCAGAGGTGAAAACCCAGGCACTACCGTAGAAATTTTACGTAAACAAATAACTAAACTTGTGACAGAATACCCGTCAGAGGACGTTCTGTTATCTCACCTTGAACCTAAGGACGACTTACTTGCAGTCGTCAAAATCTTGGACAAAGTGCAATCTACTCTTGACGGACCTGCACCAGATAGATCCTCTCTTCTTAGGACACAAAATCTGATGCACCATGTCTATCACAGATTAAGTCGGGTACCTACGGATGAAAAGTTCGAAACGGGCCATGATCAACTGTCGGAGACTTACCGAAAATATTATTCGAAGATCCTAGCTCTCTTATCACAAGCAAAGGATCCCCTTTCAATATCTTCCTCGTCTAATACTGCGTGTAGGGAATCAACGCCATCTGTTAGTGGCGCGAGCGTGATTTCTGTAACTTGCGAGCGTAGCAATACTTCCGAACTTAGCAAATTGAAGTACGACGGGAAATCATGTGTTCGGGCTTTTATCGAAAGGGTTTCGGAACTGTGTCAGGCCAGAAATATTTCGGACTCCAAACTTCTGTCCTATGCAACGGAAATTTTCACCGATCAAGCATTGCACTGGTTCCGAAGTATAAGAGATAGCGTTAACAACTGGTCGGATCTCAAATCTCTGTTGTTAGAGGATTTCAGCCAAACTGACTATGATTATCGTCTACTTTCTGAAATTAGGGCTCGCACTCAGGGCGAATCAGAAACGATAACCATTTATCTTTCCATAATGGCAGGAATGTTTTCGCGCTTATCGAAACAATTATCCGAAGAGGACAAATTAGAGATACTATTGCACAATATCCGGCCATGTTATGCGAGTACGTTGGTCTCGGCAACTCAGATTGTGGATATTGGGGTATTGAGAACGTTGTGCAAAAATTACGAAAATATACAAACCCGTATGTCACACTTTCGCGAGCCACCAACGATTACCACACACACACTAGCACCCGAATTTGCTTACAAGCCATGTAAGACGAAATCTGACAACCATGTCTCTGCGATCGCTCCTGCAACAACTGTAAAGTCAAATAACTTTTGTCTAAGATGCCGCTCTAACACTCACGATCTTCGTCAGTGTAAGGTTAGTCGTGACGTCATCGTCTGTTTTGGGTGCGGTAATAAAGGTGTAAAGAAACCTGAATGCCCTAAATGTACTCCTACCGTTCAAAAAAACTAATTAGCCAGAATTGGGACGGTTCTAAGGGTCATTTCGATAGAGTAGATTTTGAAAAATGGCTACAAACCCTTAGAAACTTCTTCTCTAGTTTCAGAGTCGCCTCAATTCTGGATAGTAAACCAACAAAGGACAGTAGACCCTATATTTCCGTTAGAATCGGGGACATCCCTGCTTCTGGTCTACTCGATTCTGGATCTGCTGTCACTATTCTCGGCAATGATTCTCATAAATTATTGTCGGACCATGGTCTAAAAGTATTTACCGATGATTGTATCTCCGTGACTGCTGCTGGAGGCCAGTCCCTTCAAAGTATTGGCTACATCAATCTTCCCATTCACTTTGAAGAACAATTCCACATTATTAAGGGTTACGTGTTACCAAATGTGGACAGCCCACTTATCCTAGGCATTGACTTTTGGCGGATTTTCAATATTTGTCCCAAATACTTAGGTAGCATCACCTTGTCCAACTCTTCTTTGGCAGAAATAAGTATCGACAAAAATGAGACTTTTATACAGTCTTACGATAATCTCTCTGATTCACAAAAGTCCACAGCCGATTCAATTGTCAGTCAATTCCAGGAAATCTCCACTGACAGTATGGGCCTTGGTAGAACTAGTCTTATAACTCACCATATCGATACTGGTGACTCTCAACCTATAAGACAACGTTACTATCGAATGTCACCTGAGAAGCAGCGAATTTTGGTAGAGCAAGTCGACGAAATGCTAGCGTTAGATGTAGTTGAACCTTGCGAGAGCGCTTGGTCGTCCCCTGTCCTCATTGTCTATAAAAAGAATGGACAACCTCGCTTTTGCCTCGACAGCCGTAAACTGAATTCGGTCACAAAAAAGGACGCATATAACCTACCCTATATAACTGAAATATTAGACAACCTACGCGATGCAAAATTCTTATCTAGCATAGATTTGTCGAAAGCGTTCTGGCAAATTCCAATAGCTCCAGAAGATCAAGACAAAACTGCATTCTATGTTCCAGGCAGAGGAACTCTCCGTTTTAAGACCACTGCTTTCGGTCTCACCAATGCCCCTGCCACTCAACAAAGGCTTGTCGATCTTCTGTTCGGGAATTTTGATCTAAAGGCGTTCGCATATTTAGATGATATTATTATCATCAGCAGCAGCTTTGAGGAACACGTGTCCTTACTACTAGGCGTGCTGCATAAATTAAAACAAGCGAACTTATCCATCAACCTTGAAAAATGCAAGTTCTTCAGAAATGAGTTGAAGTACTTGGGTTATGTTGTGGATGCGCATGGCCTTCGCACTGATCCTGAAAAAGTCGAGGCTATCCTTAATTTCCCAACACCCACAAAAAAAAAAGATCTTAAACGCTTCCTTGGAACAGCCACGTGGTACCGCCGTTTCGTCCCCAACTTTAGCACTATTGCCGGACCACTCAACCAGCTGACTTCAAGTAAGAAGAACGCACCCAAGTTTCAGTGGACAACTGAAGCTGATGATGCTTTTAATAAGCTAAAAGAGTGTCTTGTATCAGCCCCGGTTCTCTCTTGTCCCAATTACGATTTACCGTTCGAAGTACACACTGATGCGAGCAATTTTGGGATTGGTGCCATGCTCACACAAACGATTGATGGTAAAGAACATCCGATTGCATACATGAGTAGGGCGTTGTCGGGATCTGAGAAGAACTACAGTATAACCGAGAGGGAGACGCTAGCAGTTTTAACCGCTCTAGAACACTGGCGGTGTTACTTGGAAAACGGAAAAACCTTTACCGTTTACACCGACCACTCCGCGCTCAAATGGTTCTTGTCACTGGACAACCCTACCGGAAGACTAGCACGCTGGTGTGTGAGGTTGTCTGCCTTTAATTTCGAACTTAAACATCGTCGTGGGGTCGATAATGTCATTCCAGATGCACTATCTCGTGCTTTCCCATGTGCTTCTATCAGTACGGTCAACTCTAATTTGACTACTACTGACACATGGTACAAAAACATTTATAACGGTTGTTTAGAAAAGCCGAACCTCTTTCCTAACTACTTGATCGAAGGTGGTGCTCTCTATCGCCACTCCAAAAATAAGTGCGAAATGATTTCGGAGTTTTCCTGGAAGGAAGTGGTGCCGAAAGAATTGCGTGACAGCGTCATAGAGGAGAATCATGCTGACCCTACTGCTGCTCACTTGGGTATTTTCAAGACCTATCGACGCTTACTTCTTCGATACTACTGGCCGGGCATGCACCAAGACGTCGTACGTTTTGTTGGTTCTTGTTCAAAATGTCTCACTTACAAACCACAAAACCATCCGACGCTGGGTACGATGGGTCGACCTAAACAATGCTCACGGCCGTTTCAAATGATATCCATTGATTTCATAGGTCCACTTCCGGTCAGTCGAAAGCAGAATAGTTATATTTTGGTCGTAACATGTTGCTTCTCAAAATATTGCCTTATTTTTCCCATGCGACGCGCTACTTCGGAAGCTGTCGTCAAGGCTCTGGAGGACTCTGTGTTTCTGGTCCACGGAATCCCACAGACAATATTCCTTGACAATGGTACCCAGTTTATTAGCTCGGTAACAAATACCCTCTTTAAGAAATACAAGATACCTAACGTATTCTTCTCTCCGAGATATACTCCGCAAGTAAACACTGTCGAGCGCTATAACAAAACAATAGTTACATGTATTTCCACCTACGTGGACAATGACCACAGAACCTGGGACACTAATATTCCCAAAATACAATACGCCATTAACAACTCCGTCAATGAAGCAACTGGCTACACTCCATCGTTCCTCGTGTACGGACGAGAAACGGTTACTTGTGGTTCTCATTATACAGATAACGATCTGGGTGAGGAACTACTATTTCTGCCATGCGACATTTACGCTGAAAATCTGGGTCACCTGTCAAAATATTTTGATAAGGTACAGGCATCTCTTTGGCACGCACATAAAAAAAATACGGCGCACTATAATCTTAGGCGGAAAGAGGCAGAATTCAGCGTAGGCGACATTGTCCTAAAACGTGCTTATGTCTTGAGTGATAAAGACAAGTACTTTAGTAAAAAGTTAGCGCCCAAATATACCAAATGTCGCGTCTCCGCTAAGAAATCACCCTTGGTATACATTTTAGAGGATATGACGGGAAAGGACTTAGGCACCTGGCATGTTAAGGATCTAAAACTAGTTAAGAATATTTAGAATTAGGTTTTGGATTTTCATTACGTATGAAAACCCTTTACTGGGCGAGGGGGTATTGTAACGTTGTAAGTTACCGTTGTCTTCACTCTATCATTAACTGGTCTTATTTTAAATTTAAGTAGTAATTCTCTTAATAAAACTACCAAATGAGGCTAGTAATCACAGTATTAATTTTCACGCGCTGTACTAGCAACATTCCACTGTTGACAACTCACTCGCTCTGCTATGATTGGCCCGTTTTAAACTAACTAGCCGTGACCGCAACTTGACTTTGCGGCGCCGGCGTCATTCCGAAAACTCACTCAGCACTATACGCACGTCCGTCCTACTGGCGCTCTGTAACGGTCCCTTTTTACCGTACGCCGACGAACGACTCTAAACAGTAATTACTTACGTTTAATCATAACGTACTACTAGTAGTTACGTTTTAGTTTTGTCTGTGCTTCATATTAACCCCGATTGAGGTGAGTGGTGAAAGATACTGTTTTAAAATCATCTTACCGTTAGGTACTTTCGGGCTTACTCATTTGTGTCCAGAATCATCTCATTTCATTTATTGCTTGTTGCGTTTTATTCCTTTTAGACTCGCTAATTATTATTTCGCGATATTCACATCGCATTGTAACGCAAATTGCTACCCGCTTTTAGACACGCGTTAGTGTGTCTTGGCTTCTTATAGAATGTCTGGAAAATATGTTCAGCTTACTAAATTATACTAGCTACCTTTTTGTGTGGAAATTGTTGATTGTTACCGGCAGATTTCATATTTGGGCATTTCATAAAATGTCCGGATTGTTTGCATAATGTCCCAAGTGAGGTCTGCCGATAAACAAATAAATATCCTTTTTTCATATATAGAAATAATTAATGTTACCGGCAGATTGCACATTTGGACATTTTGTAGAATGTCCGATTATTTGTAAAATGTCCCAGGTGGGGTCTGCCGATAACAAATATGAATGCTTGCTTGTTTTTATTCCTAGCACTGTATTTTCCTTTGTATATGTAACTCCGTTCTGATTGTTACCACCACGACAACACTATTCTTTTCTTGGCGGGTGGAGCATTCGGACGGAGTGCAGTAACAGATGTTAAAGGAGGAACGGTTTCGAATTCCAGTTCGGGGTTCCTGGCACCTCTTCGGGATCACCGCTTTTCCTCGCTACCCTACGGTTTCCCGGTTCCTGACACCGCTTCGGGCTAACCTGCTTCCCTGCTCCGGCTGCATTCGGACCGTTATTTCTCCGACGTCAGCGGCACTCCGACTACGGCAAAACCCGCAGGGAAGATTCGTTGCTGCGTAACCAGGGTCAGACTACATTTGGAGAACCCACGCTAAATAAAATTTCTTGTTGGCTACCTATTTGGAATCTTTTTATTCCTCTCCAAGTAGGGACGCCACATCCTCAAGAACCTTGTGGAACCTGTTTCTCATACCATGTTTATTAACAGGCACACAACAAGATTCTGCGCCAGCTCATAGAGCGAAAAGTACACAAGTACCGTGGGCACACACTGGCTGGCGGCGCGTGAAATCGACTTCATCCGGCACGAAGACTGGCCCTCCTCCAGTCCAGATTTGAGTCCGTTAGATTACAAGATGTGGCAACACTTGGAGGAAAAGGCCTGCTCAAAGCCTCATCCAGATTTGGAGTCACTCAAGGCATCCTTGATTAAGGCAGCTGCCGATATTGACATGGACCTCGTTCGTGCTGCGATAGACGACTGGCCGCGCAGAATAAAGGGCTGTATTCAAAATCGCGGGGGTCATTTTGAATAAACTTTATTACCATAAGAATCTATGTTTTATTAAGTTCATTTTGCTATATAAATGTTTACATAAATAATAAACATGTCTAAATTATTTCATATTGCACATGTGACAGAACTTATGACCTGACTATGTATATATATTTATATGTGCTCTCATGACGAAGCATTAAATCTAAAGAGACAGGTAATGCATCGTTATGCGACTTTTAAATATATCAAGACTGTACATGGTGCAGTGCATTCCGAAAACGAATGGGCCGGAGTCGAAAACCGCGGTTTTATTCTGTGGAGTTATGAGCATGGAAGCTGCGCGAGTTATCCTAGGTCTGCTAGAAAAAAAAATGTTTCGTAGGATTGATTCCGTGGATTCCGTTAAATATTGTAGAGGAAATTGAGGATGTGAGAAAAAGAAGGACTTAGCGAGAGTAATATTGGCAAAATCGAGGCAAAAAGAACTGAAATCTACTGAGAGAAGTATATCGTTAGGGGAGAAGTGGCGATAGATTTGGAGAGATGGTGTGTTTAAGATGGGACGTCCGAGATGGAGTTAAATTACATCGAGAATAGAAGATGAGAAAGAATGCAACTTTGAGGGACGCCTGTAAAAAGGTCACACCATTCAGTGGATTTCTTCTATGACCTGATGCGCTTTTGCCGATCCCTCAAATAATAGTCGAACCGGCTGGCGTTCAGAGATCTGAGAAGCTCATCGGAAATCTACGCAGTTGAAGGCACTACTGAAGTCAAGTAAAGCCAGCCCGGAAAGCTGTATGCGGTGCATGGCTAGCTGGATGTCATCTGTAAGTTACAACAGAGCCGCGACGGTGCTATGAACCGGTCTGAATCCTGACTGGTACATGTTTAACAGATTGTTTGAGTGAAGGTAATAAGAGAGCTGGGTGAACGTCCTTCGCCGCGCTAGAACAGTAGGAAAACTGTGATTTTTATCTATTTTCCAATCCACTCATTATTTTAATAATTTTAAACACTACGTTTTAAGATATTTTGAATACATATGTTGCATGATAAATCCATAATAACATTAGTTTTAGATCCCAAGAAATTGTTTGGGGGAAAAACATCTATTTAGTTCTTTTTCATAACTTTGCGTTGACATTGTGATGTTTCACGATTAAAGGAGTGAAAGTGTCTTCACAACATTATTTATTCTGTATTTGAAAAGTCTCTCCTTTATGCGTAATAAATAACGCTTCAAAGATTTAATTTCAGATCATTTGGCAATACCCTACGTCTTAAGCCGACGCATTAAGCCAAAACACGGTTCTGTAAATCTCAAGTTATTAAAAATAGGAGTATCAAACCATTGAGTTTCTATTACTAAACAGTAGTTTCTTCGTACCTATACTAGCGTGTTGATAATGAGTGTCAGGTTGCATTCGTTAATGTATAAATATTATTTGATTATTGCTCGATGGAAAACTCTCAAGAACTTTTCACAAAATCTGTTTATCACGATATATATTTTTTTATTTTGCACCGGATTTGAATTTATGATGGTTCAATATGTATATAAAATATAAAGCTATATTGCTCTTTTAGTCAAATCCTCGATTCAAAATCAATGTTAAATTATCCTGAAGGTAAAATTCTACTGTCTGCTGTCGAAGTTCCCAGCCATAATTCATTGAGTAAGTAGCGGTATACTGTAAATATACAATAATGTTACTAGCTAAAGAACTGAAAACTGGTCAATGGTAGGGATGGTGTGGAGTGAATAATTTGGATATTACATAACAAAATGTAATTTACAAACACATTTTGGCTTACAGACACAGGTGCATTCATAAGTTTGTATGTGGTATTGAAATAATTGTTGTATGGGAGCCCCCTTAAATATTGATTTTATTCTATTTTTTAGTATTTGTTGCTATAGCGGCAACAGAAATACATCATGTGTGAAAATTTCATCTATCTAACTATCACGGTTCATGAACCATGAATCACCAGGCTGTATCTCATGAGATACAGCCTGGTGATTGACTGTCGGACGAATGGACGGACAGCGTTTGGCACTCTTCGGGTACGGAACGCTAAAAATGGTCATATAGTTTTAATGCTATGTTTATTCGTATAATTTAACTGTGGTAACAATGAAAATCCCTAACATTCGGCCATCCTGACTTATGTCTGTCCTCAGACATAGTATGTAGTAAGTTAGAAAATCGCTAACATATCGTATTCAAATAATTAGGTACAGTTACTCAAAACTGAGCAGTGACCAATTTGACTTAACAGTTTTGTCGTATTTATAAGACCTAGAGAGCTTCGACGTGGTCAGACATACTAAGTCGTTAATTTTTTTATTACTGTAAGGGCCAGAATGTCCCATTTCCCGTTCCATGTCCCATGTACCGAACAGAAACGACAGATTTAAGATAAAGGGTAATAACGATTAACTTAACAACTATCTGTGTATGTGTAGTCCAACCTGATTTCTACATATTTCAACTGTAATTTGCAAAAGGCAGGATTTGAAACATTTTCAAACTTTTAGATTTACTAGACCGTTAACGACTGTTTTCGAACGGGCCAATTCCTTGGCCTGCTCGTTCACCAGACCTGACCCCAATGGACTATTATGTGTGGGGCAGAGCCAAAGAACTGGTCTATTCCAACGTAGCCATCAACACAAAAGAAGAGTTGATTTCAAAAATAAGAATGGCTTTCGACACTATGAAAGAAGAAATGATGCTCAAAATCTCCTGATTTTGAGCATCATTTCTCCACACAGGACCACAGAAGTCCGAAGACGGGCTGGTGTCTGTGTGAGGAACCAAGGATCTCATTTCGAGCATGAATAGCATAAATTTAGTTAATTAAAAAGACTGTCTAAAAAGTATATTTTTCTCCCTCAAACTGGTTAGTAGGTCATAACAAGAATGTGTGAGGTATCTACGTCAATAATACCTTAAATGAAAGATCATTAACTAAGAATGAATTTATGAAGATTTGCACATAAAAAGCTTTCACTTGTTTTTGTTAAATTAGTTCCGAAAAAGTTATTTTATTGATGATTGAAATTTGCCGTGCTCTTCAATGGTCTGTAAAAACCAATCCTGACGTAGCAGATGCACAAATCAAGATTTATTAAAATGCCTATTAAGAGATTTATTAGAATCAATTGTAAAATAATCCAATTATTGTTTATTTTCGCAATTATGATCATTTAACTTAACGGTAATCTTTGCCGTATTTATGTTTGGCTCAAATGGTTCTTAATGGCATGTACTAGCTTCGGTTTAAGTTTTTACATCGATCTACCGGACACCCTGTATAAGATAAGCTACAAAGTTTCGTATTCTATTTATTAGATCTTTTTCTAACACCTGCGCCAATAGGCAACTTTACAAAAGTTATAACAGAAAACGGTGGTAAATAGAACTAAAACGTAAGTGTTCGTCGTCATTTGCAAAAAGTCATTCAAAGGCCCTTAAAAGATTGCTCTATCTCCTTCTCTCTCATGTAGATGAAGAGACGACATCCTCGCTTTTCATTTTAATTTTCAGGCCAAATTGCTGCACGTAGGCTCTCGCTAAAAAAAGTTGTGTTCTCATTTGCAACTCGGCTAAAACTATTTAAATGGGGACCTATTTCTGTTTCTACATATAAATCACAAGAAGGGAAAGTATGTAAATGAGACAATTTAGTTTTATTACAGGCTCTGGACTAGATAGGCACAGGTACGATACATTGTGTTCAGACAATCTCGTACTATGATTTATGAATTGTGAATGAGGATGTTTTATTTTTTTTAAATGGTAAAAAAAGCACTTCCAGTCTTATTTAATAAGTAAAAGTAGCGTCGCGCCTTTTCCCATACAGGGTGGTAGAAGTTGTGCTTACTTTTTGTTCAGTAATTTTAAACTCTATTATGCGTAACAGGGAGCTAACCCAACGCCACAGGTACGGAGCTGCCAAAATGTCCTCGTGATATTTTCCATGGAAACAAATATGGTTCACCGATATAAGTTTTGACTCCCAACTACGACTAAGTTAAATATTCACGAAATTGTAGTGCCCCCAAGTAGTTTCACAGAACCATATCGTATTGGTTGCTAAGGTCACTTCCTTTACGAATACTAAATGAAGGTTTGTTACAGTCTTCACAAAATAAAAGGCCCGGTGGCACAAACTAAACTCAACCTTATTACGTCAGTGACACGGACGCTGACTTTTATTTTGTGAAGACGTCACAAACTTTTAGTACAACCAGGAGTCGAAGAGAAGCGTAGACGGGGCAAGGCGACCCTCGCTCGCAAGGCTCGTTTCAAGGGTTATGCAACGAGCCGAAGGCGAGTTTCATAATAATACCACTCGAGAGTTTTAATGCCTAATTATGTACAGTTACATATACTAGTTTATCTACACACGTATCATAAAGCCTCTTTACTGCGTACAAAATCCGCAAGTTACGATCAGCATTATGTTAAAATACTTGGTAAAACTCATTTCTTATCTGAAAATTTACACATAATGACCATAATGTGTATTTTTTCTACTCATTATGACATTCAAATTTCGAACGCCGACGCCCACCTGCATGCCTCCCCTCGTTTGTCTGTGGAGTTGGTACTGACATTCAAATTTTGAACGCCCGAAGTTGGTGCTACAGAACAAGCTAACCAACTGCAGAGCCACAATGCCGGTCAAACATGCGGTTCCTGAACACATCAAAGAGAGCTTATGATATGTGTGTAGATAAACTAGTGTATGTAACTGTACATAATTAGGCATTAAAACTCTCGAGTGATATTATTATGAAACTCGCCTTCGGCTCGTTTCATAAACCCACTCTCGAGTATATTAATACTACATAATGGAGGGCATTAGCCCTCCATTATGTTGCAGTCACATAAACTACTATTATCTACTCACATATCATAAGCTCTCTTTAATGTGTTCAGGAATCGCATGTTCGACCGGCATGGTGGCATTGATAATTCCTTTGCACGAGTTTAGCTTGTTCAGTAGTACCAACTTCACAAACAAAGTAGGGGCGGCACGCAAGCGGGCGTCGGCGTTCGAAATTTGAATGTCATATGTAGAAAAATTACACATTATGGTCATAATGTGTAATTTTTCTGATAAGAAATGAGTTTTTACCAAGTAGTTTAACATTATGCTGATCGTAACGTGCGGTTTTTGTACGCAGTAAAGAGGGTTTATGATACGTGTGTAGATAAACATAGTTATATATCAATTTGGAATAGACAAATACTGAGACATAAAAAATCCCTACCATCCCTATCAGCCCGAGAGTCCAACGCCTAGCCCTTTGAAACCGTTCAGAAAATCTTCAAAACTTAAATCTCGTCTTACTAAAATCTCACTCTATCTTTAATTTAGGGTTTTCGCCTCACAAGTTTTCACAAAGATAATACAAGTGAAATCCTACCCACATAATGACGTGTTACTTATCTGAAAACCTTCAGCAAGCCTTTAAAGGTATTCAGAAGTTTTAAAAGAAAAGTGTCGATTTGCTTTTACAGAAACTCCGAGAAAGATTTTTAGAGTAACATTTAAGTTAAAGTGTGAAGAGATCCTGAGCTTTGAGATATTTCAGAACCCACATATGTATTTATCTTCTTTTTTCTTCAAACAGTAACTTGAGTGCAGAGTGAGTTGCGATTTGCGATTAATCCTCGAGATGTTTACGTCTTCGATGACAGATATGGAATATTTAATATATTGAAACAATTGTAATTTAATATTATATTTTTGGTATTCTCCATAATACGGTTTTCCCATCTGCTTATTAGCGGGCCGACTGACTGAGATAAACTGAAGAGGAACGCCGCTAACTAGCGATGATTAAAAAAGTGGAATCATCATAACAATAAATAACTCTAAAACATTTTCTTTCCCTTATTACGTACTTGGAGTATCAAAGTAGCCGGACCAATTACTTTGTAAACAAAATTTTGCGATCTAAAATCCATCAAATTAACTTTTCACTAAAATACCTAGGTCACTCCTATAACTAAGACAAATCTTTTTTATTTAAACCTTACACTCCCGAAGCGTTTTTTTTTTATGAAATAGCATACTAACGTTAGTAAGTCATGTATTTTTTTTAATGTGACTGCTCAAGAATCTTTCAACATTTTCCAAAATAAGCGACAGCTGTAATTTTGGCCTCAGTGATAATCACAGACTAGTTGCACCCCAATCTAAACTCGCGAAAGTAGCAATTCCTTCTTGGGTCAATGCATTCTCTACTACATCAAGATACCTCTGGATATTTTGAAATTGCCATTTTGCAAGTTAAAAACCATGTTACAAATACTTTATGCAAAAAAGGATACAAAGATATCCAAGTTTTTTTTTTTCAACATTAAATAAAGGACAAGAGCGCTTGGCTTTGATCTATCCCAACACGGAACTTGCTATTAAGATTATTTTTATTCCTGCATATTTAAGTATTGATTGTATAATTTAAGCACAACCTATTTTAAAAGAGATCTAAAAACCAATCTGTGGGATTTCTTCACCCTTCTTCTTCTACAGTGGTCCAATGTGGAGAAAAGACAAAACATTACGTGTTTTAAGTATGAGTATATTGTTAAATATCTCCAAAAACTTATATCAATATAATAATTCACGGTTGACGATCTCTGTGGCACTGAGGTTGTGGCTCTGCCTACCATGCGAGAGGTCCCGGGTTCGATCCCCGGAAAGAAAAAATCCCCAGTTCTTGGATGTTTATATGTGTGTGACGTCGCTGTTTCTGGTACCCACGACACAGGGTATACTAGTCTAGGGCCAGAAGCAATTTATGTGCCTGGATGTAAATGTATATGATTATTTGTTTTACAATAATAGTTTTAAAAAAAACTAAACAGATATTTTGCACCTAAAAGTAACCAGAAACTTTTTTTTTAAATTTCTTTATTTTATTGCCTTAAAAGCTTAAAGGAAACTTATAATATAAAAGTGTACAAAGGCCAGTTTACTTCTAATTAAAGTTGTATATGAGTATATCATTTTATAACTAAAACCTATGTATATACACTTGTATATACACTATATTATAATAGACTATGTAAACAAGTACTTCAATACTTAATACATGACTTATAAATACCAACCTAACATGAAAAATATTGCTACTTTAAGCGATTATTACAAATATTCATAACACATAAGATATTTATTCATATTTTTTTCAATTACATGTCATATTTATATAAATAGGTCTACTACCTACATAATTTAGGTACAGTAAAGTTAAATTGTACAATAAATTATAAGAGCAGGTCTAAAGGCTCGTCATTCATTAAAATACTTAAGGTGGGATCCCTTCTGACATAAGGTAGCGAGAATTACACATTTTTTTTATTTCACACTAAATTATTGGTAGTAAACCACTTAAGTAGTCAGTAGCGTGATTGCTTTGCTTACATCGTCAAAATTGTTCTGGGTTCTACCAATCTTAAAAATAAGTGAAGTATCATCAGCAAACAAAACAATATCATTACAAAAAAGGCATGATTGTATATACACCAAAAACAAAAACTGGCCCAATATTGAACCTTGAGGGACACCCATTGAGATGTGAGATCCAGATGACCTCTCTCCATTCACATCAACTTTCTGGAATCTATTACTAAGATAAAATAAGACAAGTTCTAGAGTTTTCCCCTGAACTCCGTAATATGTAATTCACATATTAATGTTTAATGTGTCACCTGAGAGAGTGAAAATTATCGTAAAAGCTAGCTGCACTCTTCAACACAAGCATTGATTAGGGTAAGGTTAATGAAGATGACACCCAGATTTTTTTGCTTTATTGATGATTAAAGTAACTTTGTAGGTTACAGGAGGGTTAGACAAGTGCAGCAAAAAGTTCAGTGAATACCAGACATTCACTTGTTGCAGAGTGCAGCTACCTAGGTTCAGTTCAGCAAAAGTTTTGATGAGGACTTTTCATGTACACAGACTTCAGTCTTCATCCTCATTTGGGGTTAACATTGCGAATACTATGTCACTAGTTCTGTCTAAAGTAAACTACAAAACAAAAGCAATCAAGTTATTATAACGCGTACAAAATGCTTTAAAGGTTTGCTTTAGGAATAAACAAGCGATACCTACTAATATACTCCATAAGGTGTAACGGCATAAATAGCTAAGGTCGAGCTACCGTTGTCAGAAGCTATGATCGTCTATTCTATCTACCCCAAAAGAGATGTCCTGATTCAGCTGTCAAAATTGCAAGTTAAGAATGATAAGTCTGAATATCTCGTTTGTTGAGAATACTTTAGACGTACAATAGTCGAACGGAAGATTGGTTTAGGAAGTTAGAGTTTCAAGTTAAACAGAGAAAGCATGTGTGCCCGCAAGCCGGTATTTCGCATCAGTTAGCGGTGTATTGCGCCAGATCAATCTTTGTTATATTTTGTGTAATGGTACCATTTATTTTTTGTATATATGGGCGCATGGAGCTTCTTTTTAAGTGGTCGACCACAATTTATAATATTTGTTTGGGATATCGTATAGATATCCGTCGTAGTGTTACGACGTGAGTACTCAATGATATTTCATGTGCTCGCTAGTAGCGGTTTTAGTGGCTCCAATTATATAATTAGTTCACGGCAATAACGATGCAAATAGACCGGATTTACACAATTGCGATTTGATTTTCCGAAATGGGTCTGAACTAGCGGTTTCCTCAAAAGGTCCGTAACGTTTTGAAACCTTCAACTCTGCGCAATTCAAGCTGGATGTTATCGAAACGTTTTCTTTAGCGCTTTTGGAGATCTAACCCACTCCACAACGAGTTACATACTTCGGAAAATACCGATTTATGTATCTAATTAACCACAGCTCTTCCTCGACTGAGCCCAGCAAAATAAATGCTTGACACAATCTACACGTTAGATCTCCAGCGAAATTTACATTTAATTTAAAGATGCAACTTTAATCAAACCGATCCAAGGCAAAGCAAAACAATCTACCCGTTCCTAAACAATGAACTTTAGACTGTAATTTGATCTCTTCGTGCGTCCCCGACAACACTCAAATGTCAAAAATAACAACGTGCTAGGTTATCTGAGTGGACAACGTTTATACTTTGTTCTGAATTTGTTATTTTCATCCGCGGAACCTCATCGATCAAACAGTCTCCCTATGCCTTGACACCCTAGGTTTAGCCGCAACTAAACTCCTGTCTAGCCTAGTCTAAAATCCTAGTGTTATACCACGTCCATCATCGACACCACTCGAAGTTGGTTGAGTATGATTTGAATGTGTTTGTCTGGTTAACGACTGTGTGTGTGGGAATTTCAAATGAATAGAGGATTAGCCCTCGAATATCCTAAGAGCTAATCCAGGAACCCTATAGTGAAGGAAAAAGGGAACTATGGTCGCTCCAAGCCCAGACTCAGACTCAGATCAAATTACCTACAAGTTCTTATCTAACGACCCAATGATAGTTTTGGAATTTGGGGTAGGTTGATTTAAAGGATAGGAATCGAGATATATCTCGGCGCTTCAGACACTCACGAAAATCCACTGTAGCACGCAATCATAAATCTTCCAGTTCCAGACGCGTAAAACGGCAGACCGAACTGTATAGGTTACCGAAAGACATGTATACCACAGTAGTTTGACGTGGGGACTGAATGGCTCCCCCACTCACGCGCTCGTATTTATAAGCCCCACATGTCTGAAAAAAATGGCGTCCTTTGCGTGACACAATCTGCCCAAGCGAAAGCTTCTTATCACTAACTACACAGGGTCTAGTTTCAATCAAACATGCCATGCACGCCTGCTGTCTACAATTTTGTGTATGCATATTTCCTATAATCAACCGTTGGTCATCACTCAAGTCATTTGGTATTGCCGATACACAAAATTTGTCGATCGCTGGCTATAAAGCGGTTGCGATTAATTTAGCCTGCCCGACCGCTAGCGTCTTAGACAAAGATCACTAGAATGATATTCAAACCCGTGATGTCAGACTCGCCACTCCTTAACAATCAAACGCAATTGTATATTTGCAATCAACACATTTCTTTCGCACATCGCTTTCTCCGTATAGTTCCATAAGAACCTTCCATTATTTAGTTATTCATAATTTATTCAGTGCGCAGCTAAATCGGTCCCTACACATTTCGCAGGAATGCGACAAAAAAACCTGGCCCGACCTCTCTTCCTCGAACCAACCACGTTCTATGGCCCCTTTCTTGTCAACTTACTTCGAACTACTCGATAACCCAAGCGTTAACTGAACCGACTATTGTAATCAATGTGTACCGTGCGGCGATGGGCTAGACCTCTGTCACGCAAAATTAAGTATTAAATGAACTGACTCTTGTGTACCATTACAAAGGTTAATGTATCTTTTAAAGGGCAATGTATTCGCTTTTACAACAAAATCCCAACTGAGTTACAAGAATTGTCTGTAAATAAATTTAAAATGTTGTTAAAAATCACTTATGTAAAAAGGCTTACAACAAAATATCAGATTCTGTAGAAGACAAGAAAGCTTGGGAAGGTGTTTGCTCCAATTCAGTAAAAAATAAAGTATAAAACTGGAGGTTTCTAGTCGCCTCTTTGCCTCCAGCATCTAAAACATTGAGGTGACAGAATTCAAATTGAGTTCTATATTTCCCTATACCTTATATATTTGCTAGTTTAAGATTTGACATTCTCCTAGTGTAACCTATGTGTTTCTTATAGAAATAAACTCTTTTTGAATTTTGAATTTTTCGCGCGTTTAAATTTTGATATTCCGTTAAGGTGTCACGTGACCCCATATCTAAATAAACATACAATTTTAAAATTGCAACATCGTTGAAATCTCCTTTTGGCGTGTCTTTTGTTCGGGGTGATGAAATATAAAGAGCCGAGTATTCCGGCAATGCTCGACGCAGCTCGCTACAGAGCGGCTTAGCTCAGCTACCTTTAGGGGGAGCTTCCGCTATGCTGCGACTAAGTGTTGGAATAATATCTCTCCACCAATCAGGGACCTGCGTTGTTTATAAGGATTTAAATGCTTGTTGAGAAAATTCATTTTAGAGCATTAAAAAGTTGAAGAATCTCATCGAAAAGACACTAGCGCACTGGAACAATTGTTATATTATTAATGTAAATTATGTTTGTGCATAATTATTTTATACCTTTACTTTATTATATATAACCTATGGCCTGCTACAAAGATTGAATAATCATATTTTTTATTTATATTATAGTTTTTCCTTCCGCCTGCTGTTTATAAATATTACATAAAAGTGCACATTGTTGTGCTTGTTGTCACAACGGAAGACCATCGCATATGCATCATCATACGCTGAGTTGAGGCCGTCTTGAGACAGGAAATATTTTTATGTACCTAGTTGTTCAATATTGGCTTCATTTTTGTTTCCTGTTACAAAAACTTCTTTCTGACTTTAAAAAAATATCTTATCCCGACCGGGGAGGAAGAAATAGGGCTTAAACTTGAAGTCAGTTTTTTTAGTTTTTAACTTGGTTAATGAATTAATTATTATCCTATTATCAAAACAAGATATGCTGTGAGTCAATCCGGTAAACCTTCTTTAAATACTAAAACGAGAAATAAGTATTGACATACACACAGGCAGAAAGACAGAAATTTACAGTTTTCGGATTTTTCTCTTTACTTCAATTATACTACCATGTGAATATCACGCAATTTCAACAAAATTGTTACATATATGGCGGTATCTTTTGATTGCCTTGACCTATAAACTTGATTTTTGTACAACTATATCAGACCGAAGACCTTAGTAATCTGAGATATTATTATATTGTATCTAAGATAATAATTTCAACTTGATCGATTCGATTGAATTGAAATCTAAAAAGGTTCTAGACGGACAACGACGACGTAATCCTATAAGCGTTCCTTTTGTTTATTTTAAGCTACGGAACCCTAAAAAAGAGGTTTGACGTTTGCGGTGCGTTCCCGCTAGTGCAGTACACAGCACTAGCACAAAGTCGAGTGGGGGAAAGAAATAAACATCTAAACAAAGACAGTGATTAAGTGAACGTGAAAAATGAACGTTAGACTATATCCACACAAAGAAAAGATGCTTCTACCTCGCAAAACGGTATTTCACTGCTAGTCAAAATAGATGCGGTAATTTTGTTCACGACTTCCGTAAAATGCACGTATGTTACGTTATAGTCCAATCCTGTCATTTCAATACAAAATTGTGTGTATAAAAAACAACTGCTGGAAATATATTTATATTTACCATTCTGATATAATCAAAACCTTTTTGTTGAAAGATTCACCTGGAAACACGTTTCTAGATTTATTGGACTACCTTGTCAAATACTGTATTTCACAATACTGCCAGTGGTCCACAGCAAAATGAAAGAGTGGCCAAGTGCGAGTCGCACTTGCCCATGAAGTGTTCCGTTGTAGCAAGTAATTATGTGACTGGATGTTTGTGTCGTAACTTTGTTTTTCATAGTGTTTGTGTGAATGACAAAGTTAACTTTGCGATTTTTAATAAATGTTTTATATCTTAAAAACTGCTTACTTTATTTTGTTCAAACCAATTTTCGTTGAAAGTGTCTGTTGAGATATGTAATGTATAATTTTTAGGCGTGTAATAATGGCTCAGCGATACACAATTTATTCCATTCCTCGTCAACTTGTTAAGTTGGTATCTATTTGTTTTATAATCTATGGTCACTTCAACTACCCGTTTCGTTTTGATTTCGTTCTCCTCGTCTGTGACGGTTGGCAACATCTGTAGTGGGATGGAGCTGTCAGATCGATTTCGTACAGTGATCAAAGGTCCTTTTTTGGAATAAGCCGTTGAGCTCGCTGCTTCGTATTTTATTATTTACTGAAGAAGTACCTACCATATGTCCTTCCCTTCGACCAGTCCCCGTAGTTGTTCCTACATAACCTACGTAATACTTATAAGTAATAACCTACGTGGCTGTAATCACTGCAACGCTTTTGTTGGATACCAGCGGAGTGCGCTAAGGAATCCTTGTGCCACGTCCCTTGTACACGGGTCTTTCGGCGTTCCGAAGTCGACATTGTTTACAGCAGACTATAAGCAAGGCCATTTTCCTCCAGAAGGAGGTGCTTTGTACGGTCCTAGCAATGGGCCGCGCCAGTTTATCCGTCGAGGTGTCAACGTGCGAGCGTAGCCGCTCGCCCCTGGCAACTTGGCTCGACCACACCCGCAGCTAAGCGCTCTAAATTTACCGTCAGCTAAGACTATGCACTACTAGCGTCAACGAACAAATAACAACACTACCCTAAATTTATTCAGTTCATGTAAATAGTTTTTAACTTTAGTTTACATAAATTGTACAGGTAACTTTGTTCAGTCACTTACTTTTAAAGTTTGGGGGGGGGGGGGGGGGCACTTTTGCCACTTTGGAAAGGACTGTCTCTTTAACAATTTACTTTCAGGAAAAATGGTTTTTGAAACCTCAACGAATTTTTAAAGACCTATCTATAGACAACTTACAAATATAGGTTTGATGAAAAAAAATAATTTGCAGTTTCAGTTCCATGTATGGGGAGCCCCCTTTAATGGAACCTTAAAAAACGATGTAATGTATTGGGATCTAAAAATGATATTAATATTATTCTTGCGTCAATGTAGTTTGAAATTTGGAAATAATTTCATGTCATTTGTCACTGAGCGGACGTTGTGCTAGCAGGCCCCTTTTTGCCGATCCGCGTTCTATTGCTGCGACTGACGTAACAGCCATGTTGCACTGTGAGCTGCTTTGAACTTTATTTCGTAAAGATTGTATCCAAATTTTCAACCAAGTTGCGAATTTTTCCAATAACGAGCCTTAAATGTTGGCCGCGAGAGAGAGATTATGATAAATCTCTATTCCAAAACTCGTCTTCTACAAACCGACCAACGATGCAAAAACCCATAACACGCCCTGAATTCCACTAGCACAGTGACGGATTTAGTGATAATGACGTGACGACGACGGCGACGAACGGTCAAATTTAATTAAAATGGATACGGCAAAAAGAAACACCAGAAATTAAAGCTTTTAAAAACACTAACTTCTATAAAGACGGCTTAGAAAAAAAAATGTTAAGTGCGTGTCGGATTCCGCACATTTAGGGTTCCATACCAAAAGTAGAATATAAGCCTAAAAATGAGAGAAATTAAAAGAAAAAATAATTTGATTTTTCATTCTCTTGGTATTTGTTTGTAAAATATCCGTAATAATAAACATCATCACCAAATTTTAAGGTCATAAGTCGATGGGAAGTTAAAAATGTATTTGGTACCATTTTTTATAAAAAAAAGCTTAATTGGTGGCTTGTTATTCCTTTGTTTTCCAATATTTTTTAAATAAAAATACATTTATATCTAACTACACTCCGATACTCCACTCAATGGCGTAGGTCTTATATATTTTTTCGCTTTGTCCTTTAGCAGTATGCCTCACTTAAAAACTTTTTTGTCGACAATGTGTATTTGGGTCAACAATTTGTTTATACTGTGAAACATTGAAGACTGTAGCTTTAACCTTTTATGTGTAAAACAGACGTTGGATGGACGGACGGATAAACACGTGAGTGTCAGCAATAGGGCTCCATTTTGGATCCCTATCCATCCATCCATCCCTAAAAAGCGTTGGATAAAAACACGTATGGAAACGACAACACTGGGAAAAGATTATTTTGCAAAAATATCTATACAGTCAAAGGGATTATACAAAAAAGAAAGATAATAACCTAAACTTGAACATCGAAGTCAAGTCGCTGTCACTGAGCCGTCACTGGGCCCTTAAACTCAAAAGCCACTACACGGATTTGAGTGCTCTCAAATCATATCAGTAATCGTTCACCCTCAGTGAGGATATCAGCGCTTTTAGAACAGCTACTAAACTGGAATGCCATCCGCCGAACAATTGAATCCATTAAACAAATATTGCCTAGTACTGGAAACTTTATGTCGATGTCGATATTATCGGCAGCTTAATTCCTTTTATGTTATGTATGACCACTTCCTATTATCAAAAGGTTCATAATGACAAGTTCCCATTTTGAACACTTCCCAATTCAACCACTTCCCATTTTCACCATTTCCACTCAGACAACTTTTCAATTTGACTACTGCCTAGTACGATCACTTCCCATTTCAACCTCTTCCCAATAAGAGAACGTCCACTTTCCAATTGAACCAATTCTTTTATTGGCAGCTTTTTATTAAATTTTAATCTTCTAACTCGTGGACAGGCCCATTAGAGTTAATATGTAAAAGAGAGAAGGTTGTTTAAGTAAAGTGGGTAGTCTCCTTATTTGCCTTACAGACAAACAGCTGACGATGAGACTGATATGGGAAGTGGTCAATATGGGGTGTGGTCAAATTGGGAACTTGTCAGTATGGGAGGTGGTCGAAATGGAAACTTTTCATCATTTACCTTATCTTGATGAGAAGTTGTCGAAATGGCACAAAAAATTTGCTAGATGGCATGTGGATAAGCTTTATTGTGCCTACTTGTACGGTCCTGTGATTTTCGAATCCAGGTGCTCCTCGCGATATTGGGAATTTCCTCAAACCATTTGGCTGCTAAACGACTCACAAGTCTCACGACATTGAAATCGTTTTAAGTTCTTAGTTTTATAAAATGGCATGAGCTGAAAACCAGCATTACGTGTAGCTGCTACACGTAACACATGCTAAGCTCAAGCCATTTTGTCATAAACTACATCCTATCTTTATTTTTTTTACTTTTTATTGTAGGTTTATGACAAATAAATTTATTTTCTTTCTTTCTTTCTTTCTTTCTTTCTTTCTTTCTTTCTTTCTTTCTTTCTTTCTTTCTTTCTTTCTTTCTTTCTTTCTTTCTTTCTTTCTTTCTTTCTTCTTAGCCACTTCACCTATTTGAGTGCACTCATATCATGTTAGTCAACGTTCATCCAGAGTTTAGCATAGCTACTCGACAGGAGAGCCATCCCCATCTACTTGATATTTCGTTTATTTATAATAATAATAAATAGCTTTTATTAGTTGTAATAAACGGTCGAGTGCCACCGCACAATGATGTTCAATTTTATTTCATGGAGATATTTTTTATTTGTTTTATTTTTACTGGAGTACCTATTATATAATTTATTTAATTTAATAATATGTAAAAAAACTAAACTAAAACTATACTTAACTAAATTAACAATTTCACTGAGATCGCTGCCAGGCGGGAGGGTGCCCAAGACGCTGGCCCCGTTACCTCGCTGTAATGCAATGCTGAAGCGTTGAGCGAGGTGGGTGCCAACTCTGCGGTCTCCTGATGCTTCGACGAGCTGCTTAGAGATGTCTTTGAGGATTTGTTGAATGTCAGGGCCCCATGGCCCAAGGGTCTCAAAACCAAACGGCATGACCAAATAGTCGTCACCGAGTGCAGCGTATTTGAGGCGTTTGAGACCCTCTGGCTGAGGTCGCTGGTAGGTGGCATGGTGCCAGGGTCCTATACCAGGGACCTCCCGCTCTGCCAGGGAATGAGCGTCATTCTGTCCAGCCTCTTGCCATCGTCGCGTGCCAGCCCATTGGGTTCAAGTATTGCTGGAATGCCACAGCTGGCAAGTACCCGGTGGATGTCGTCATTAAGACTCGCATGACGGGAACACTGATCGGCGCTGCGTTGGCAGGAGAGACCATAGTGACCTAGTTGGCCCACCCTAGAACCGGCAGCGATGGATTTCGTTTGTATTTAATCCGAGTCGCAGGCAGACGGTGAGGGTAACGGTGGTACGGTCAAGCAGGGTGCTTATGTGCTTTGACGGAATCGCGTGCAGCCAGTGTCCTGAATTGTTCTCCCTGGTAGCTAGGAAACGAGCGCACTTTGCTGAACCAGAAGCGATCTTTACCAGTTCTTCGCAGGTTTTAATGCAGAATGGCTCATCCCCATAGCCGTTGAGGGTTTAAGTTTATTGGAAAATTTTGCCTCGGACAAGCTTGCGTCCAGGCATTCCTGGCCATGGCCAGACACGTGACTTGCACATTACCGGGTGATGGGTTTATGATTTTACCATAGAGAACACGTTTGCTATGGGACGAAGACAGAAAAGCCGGGACTGCCACATCTGCGATTTTCCGGATCCCCAGGACACCGTGTCTGATTGGAAGGGCGGATTGAGTCCAGTTTCTTTCATCGAGATTAATGTTTTAGATTTTGATTAATGTAATTTTGGTCAAATCGTCTAAAAGGTTGAGAAAAGGAGGGTATTTTCAAAGAGGAGAGTATCGAAGGAGGTAGGTAAATTTGGGTACAAAAAGGCAGTACCGTATTATAGACAGGGCCATTTGGAGATTTAGGTCGGTCAGTTTGATAGAATTTTGATTGAATTTAGAGATTTGTTCATCCACAATGCTGGGAATCTAGTCCTCTAGAACAGGGGGGCGCTAGGAGGCGAAGTGAGTATTTGTCTATAATTTTATGTCGTCAATAACTTAAAACTAAACTTAAACACTTGCTAAACTACAAGATATGGCAGGGAAACAACTTAAAAATTATATGCTTCCAAATAATAATAACCTACTTAAATAATAAATAAATCTAAAATACATAAAACTACACAAATAAACCACCCCAGTACGCTCCCGGACCAAAGGTACCCATTACGCTGGCAGCGTTGCCGCGCTGCACAGCAAGTAAGACCCTTTGCACCAGGAACGCTCCGGAGCGGTAGTCATGGCCTCGGTCCCTCAAGCGACGCCCAATGTCCCTGATGAAGGCCCTTTTATGTTGGGGACGGCTGAGATGAATTTAGAGATGATCTCAGTCTTTTCCGAGAGGGTAATATTATAGGCTATGAGCAATTCGCACTTCCAGAAATTGAAGTCTAGGCCTATTTTTTTTAATGCTGATATTAGGTGTTCTAAATCTTGTAATTATTTTTCAATTTTGCCTCCTATGTTCCCGTCGTCTAGGTACCAAATTTTGGATTTGGAATTTAGGCTGGGAATGATCGGATGGATAGCCAAACTGAAAATTGCCGGTCCGAGTGTATTGCCCAACTGCCATCCAACGGCCGAATGCATAAGATGGTCCCTGAAGATTAATTTAGTGTGTGCTTTTTAATTTGGGATAACAAAGCGCCTCTGCCTACCGAATTAAAGGCGTTTTTCATGTCTACTTTCAGCAGCACATCACCTCCTCTGTTAGATAGGAAGGTGCGAGTCACGTGCACAGCGTGCTCCCAGCCTCCCCTGCTAACGAAACCAAGCTGTACCGGTTTTAAGGTAGTGAAAAGATCTGGTAGGATGTACCTGCAGTAAATCTTTGACACTATGCGGTGGATGGTATTGCTTACATGCGATGGCTCTGATGCCCCCGATCTGCCTTATGAGGGCACACAGATTAGCTCCGTCGAGCTCGTCTGTTATGCCCTCGTGTACCTTCCCAGACAACATGAGGCTCGCCAGCTCAGCGACATCCGCCAGGAGAGTCTGCCTGGCGACCCCTACGGCTCCACAATTCAGGTCTTTGTAGTGTTGTGGGCTCATGCCGTCGAGGCTGCCCGCAGAGCCAGTCCTGAACAAAATCACCGCAGATGGGACGTCCTCGGCTGTAGCCTGAGGGGTATGTTCAGAAGGGTTGGGGGGATCAGGGAGGTGCAGTGTTGGTGAAGGTGCTGGGCACTTTGACACCAGTGCGTGCAGAGTGTCTGGAAAGTCAGGGCGACAGCATCACTTGACAAAAGAAGTTGAGCAGCTCCCTTTAACTCTCCGTCACTTATTTTATTTTCTCTTATTAAAAGAGCAATTGCTCAGCTGCAAAATGGAACCATTTCTGTAGGGCATTGCTTAGAGAAAATTGCATATTAGTTTTGATCTAACTCTATCGAAATTCAATTATAAGTATACCCAGTGTGTCTGTGTGTGTGTGTGTTGTATTTTTAATTTTAAAATGATGCATAAGTAATGTTAGTAAGTAAGTTTATATAGATTTTTTGTTAACCTCTAATTGTAGAACTCTTTTTATTCAGTACTCACTTCCTCCTGAGATATCATAAAATACTATTATGCTACTAAATTATGTATGCCCCTAACGCTAATGCTTCAGTTTTTGGTCTGTTGTTGGTTATGTACAGGGAAACCTTTATCCACATAGTTAATGAGTTTTCTACGCGGAAGATACATTCCCCGTGGATAACTAGTTATCAAACTTAAGAACATGGTAGGACAATTCCACTCACATTTTTTTTTTCTCCGCCGAAGATACATTCCCCGTGGATTACTAGTTATCAAACTCGGTTATGAACATGGTACGATAATTCAACTCCCATAACTGGTTTTCTTTGCGGAAGATATATTTATTATTATTTATTTATGTATCTAGATTTTAGTTGCAGGAGGTTAATGGTTCATTTATGGGGAAATGTATACGCTTTTATAATAATTTACCAATAGCAATTGATAAATTGCCCATGCAAAGGTTTCAACTATTTGTAAAGACGAATCTCCTCAAGAAAGCCTCTTACAATATTAATGAGTAATGACTATGTTAAAGACAAAACTGCATGGCCTCAATGCCCCAAGCTCCATGATAATGATAATAATAATTAACCTAACTTTAACAAATGCAATGGTAATATAATTAAGTGTACAAAAGTGGTATGAAGGTGACTCATAACAATTTATTAGTTTAAACGTAGAATACAAGTTTGTTACCAAGAAACCAGAGTTTATGGACATGCTCACTAAAATGTCTTCTTGCGGCAGCTCTGTGTTGCGGGTTGCTTCTTTCCCTCAAATATGGCGAGGGGGGTGATGGCTAGTGCACAAGTCATACTCGTGAACGGATGCTGCTTGGGGGGACTGGTCCAGACTGGTTTCTCATAAGTTATGTTCATTACAGCTTGACTTTGTTCTTATTTATTTATTTTGTTTGATTGTTATTTTGAGACATCTGATTGGCACTTATGGATACGATGTTATAATACTGTCATTAGATTAGATAATTTTTATATCGAAAATGTTATAAAAAAATGTATGACGAAAATTGCAAAACTACATCCCCGTAGTTTTTTTTGGTGCTATCTTCTGACGGGGGTTTTTATGAAGCACTGGTTAAGTTAATGGAGTTTATTTTTCTTGTGCAAGATTCAGCCATGAATCACCACTTGAAGGGGAAATTTCCTTTTTCAAACTCAAACCATAATCAGTTATGTACTCATTAGTTTATTTGATCAAATTTGTTATTTTTTCCATGTATATGAGACTTAAGTAAGTGTTTGACTTGTAAAAGTGCATTATTTTGCCTATTTACAATACATTATTTGAGTTTTTGAGTTTTGAAACCGATGCCATTATTTTCTATAAAAGATTTTGGATTTCTTTAAATAGTTATTTAAAAGTTTTGAAATATTTTCTAAAATAGTCTTGAAAATTTTCTAACTTAGTTATTTTTTTTAATACGGATCATATGATTCTTCTTTCACGGTTAAAAAGTTGCCCAGTCATAAAAAATTTATATTACCGTTGTTGACACTGTTTTTATTAATTTAATGATTTTATTGAATTATATTTAAATAATGTTGAAGAAGTCTGAATATTTTTTTTTCGGGTTTTGTTTGTTGTGAATGGTGAATATTTTATCCGAGACTGGCCAATTCATATCTAAGTTTTTCACTAACGTTTTTAGTCTATTCGATGTTAGTGGTAATAAAATGTTGGGTCAGGTTAGCCTCACTTTCAATTGGGAATAAAAATGTCTGACCACTGTGCTCAGAGTGTAAGCAGTTATTCACATTTTTACTTGTCAAGCACAATCACAATTTAGCTGGTTTGTGTAATTCTAGTCGGGTCTTAAAATGCATGACATAAATTAAATGATGTAAATAAATTTATTGATCCTAGTTTCATTGTTGTATCCACAATTAAATCTAGATTTAAATCGCTACGAATAATTAACCATTTTTCTGTTAATGTAGAGTTTAGAGATAGCTTTGTCCATTATTTTCTCAAATATTTCAAAATTTCCAGGCGTTTTTAGATACGTTTTTTTTATTATTTTGTAAATACAAACAATAATACGACAATTTAAACGGTGAAAAACCTCGAAATACTCTGACTTTTTCACCGAGAAACAGCAGTTGAAAGATGGAACGAATTTCTCTCTCTCCGAGTCCGCTCCGCCAGCCCTGTGTTGACCTATGTCGCCTCATGGGATGCTGACGTGAGCTGGGCTGGCTAGACACATCTACTCTTTTCGCGCACAAAGCTCTAAATGAGACACTTGATGTGGAAAACAGATCTTGCCAAAGAAGATGAATAAGGACCTGGGTGGATCATTGCGCTCTCTATTTTACACTCAAAATGTAGAGTTGATATGCATTCATACAGTGTTTAGCTTGATATGATCTCCTCTACACAATTAATATTGATTGTCCTGAAGTTATAACCGATATCTTCGGAATAACTATACTTACTACCAGAAAGTATCTATCTCGGATTGGACGTAATTTTTTACGATCACTTTTGCTTATTAAAAAACATTTATGTTAAAACATAAAAGATTGGAACATTATGAAAATATCCATGTTAGTGGAAATGAACGTAAGCCAGGAATTGTATGGATTCCCCTTGGCAATCTTATTAACGGGCTCATCCCGGCAATGTATGAAATATCCCAAATTCCTTTACAGTGCATATACCCAGGAGACGCTTGAATGAAGAATAACTTTATACAATGGCCAATGGAACGATAATTTAAGTATAAACATAAATAAAACTTAACTTTACAAACCGGATTTTTTTCTACCACAGGGCGAAGTGGTCGGTTAGAATACGCCAACTCATTGGGTTTTATAATCAGCATTCTCAATTTTTTAAAGTATATTTATCTAAATATCGATAAGTGTTTATTTCCCATCACTACAAACTCACTCAATAGAGACTAGGAGCTGTCAGCATCGTTATATCATAGACCCCCAGACCTTCTATCACAGCCATTTGTTTTCAGACCTTATTTCCTTTAAGATAACAATGCTATTTGCATTGAGGGTAAACGGTTTTATGTCACTGCACATAGCTTTGACGTACGTGCATTAGTATACGCTGGTTTACTACGGTTTCGAATAAATAGGACGTCAAATAAAATATACCAGCATTGGAGTGGAATCTGCAGGATTTTATATGCAAACTTTATGGGCTGCTATCGAGTTTAAAACTTCATTCGGCTCTCACAGATATGACGTAGCCACTATGTAACCCAATTTACTTGTCTAATCCAACGATTCTTCTCTTATCTCAAGATGGTTTTGAAATAAAACATTAGGGTCGTGTATTAGTAAAATTAGCAACTATATTTGTAGTGTTGGACATTTTAGACACAACCATATTAAAATAAAGTTCACAATAGCTCACACTGTAACATGGCTGTAATGTCAGTCGCTGCAGCAGAAGAGTGAACTGATTATTTCTTAAGTTTTAAGATATATTGAACACATATTTTTGACTAAGAATCAAGGTCTTTTAGAACCCGAGAAATCAACAGTTTCCTATAGATATTGACTGTCTTACCACAAAACACTTTAATCATTGTTTAACCTCTTGAACACCACCGGCGCCAACGCCACTTTTCCGTTATAGGTTTTTATTACCATGGCATAAGGTTCAAAATCGGGACCCGTCCCAACTTCCCTCGGTTTTTGAGTAGTTAATATATGATTACAAAAAACGTTACCAAAAAACTGTTTTTAACGTTGTATCAAACTGTATCTTCCTATGTATATAATGTAATTTTTTTGGGGATTTGGAAAATGTCTCCTGAGGAATAGCGCTTCAAAATTGGGCATTTGACAATACCCAACCCCTCAAATTATAAATATTCATAATTTTAAGAGAAGATGGTGGTATGGCATGTATGATAAGGGTGCACATTCAAAATGAAATAGGTAGGTAATACTATTTTCAAAGCGAATACCACTTCTCTTATCGACTACTTCGAAAAATAAAATCAATAAGGTCATAGATTATTATTGACGCTCAGGCTGCACTCATAACCAATGACAATCAGCGCCGACTGTTTTCCCTTCATACAAATAGGAAACCACGCTAGAAAGCAATCAATGAAATCAGTCTTCCTATCTTTGAAAAAAATGTGTTACCCAAAAGTTCATATGCGTTGCCGATACATTTACGTATTTCGTATTGTGACGAGGTTGTAGGGAGGTACTTACTTATACATACTTATCTAACTGGTATCTTATTCTTTAAAAGCAGGGAATCGTAATGTGAATGGTAATCAGATTTTTTTCAGTTTACATAAATGACCGGCCGGAAGTATCTAATCAAAACTGCATTATATTTGCCGATGATATAGCGATAATTGTACCTCGGGTAATTACTGATGACATTTCACTTAATGAATTGGACATTAATATGACTATAACTTTATAATTAATTGGTTAAATAGTAATAACATAATTTAAATTAAACAGTTTATTTACATTTTAATTACTTTGACAGATATAATAGAGACATGTTATTAAATATTAGGTCCTTACATATGAAATTGGCGTTTCGCCGTACTGGCCACTTTGATCTCAAATATCGCCTCTATGGTTAGGAATTCTAAATTCAATATACAGCTATTTACTCATGTATTTGTGTTTCTAAAATTATAATTCATTTGTTTTTTCCTCAATTGTTTTTTTTCTTGCGTCACTCAGCTTACAAAATGGAAAACTTGAAATATCGCGTTATTTACGATTATGAGTTCTACCGTGGCACCAGTGCTGCTGAAACGGCTCGAAGGATTAATGATGTGTATGGCGACGGTTCCGCAATAGAAAACACAGTGCTTTTTTGGTTCCAACGTTTTCGTTCAGGAAATTTCGACCTGCAGAACAAGCCCCGTGGACGGCCGGAGACCAAAGTTGATAATGAAGAGTTGAAGGCTATTGTGGAAGCGGATCCATCGCAAACCAAGTCCGAGTTAGCTGCAGGCTGCGGTGTTAGTGATAAAATTGTTTTAATCCACTTGAAGCAAATTGGGAAGGTGCAAAAGGTTGAAATGTGGGTAGCTCACGAACTGAGTGAAGCAAATCAACAAACGCACGTTGACTGCTGCGTTGCAATACTCACCCGGCACAATAATGAAAGGATTTTAAATCGAATCATTACCTGTGGTGAAAAGTGAATCCTGTACGATAATCCAAAGCACTCATCGCAATGGCAGAACTCTGCCGAACCAGCCAAACCATGCCCCAAGCGAAAATTGACTCCAAAAAGTTACTTGTGAGCGTTTGGTGGACTAGTGCTGGTGTCGTTCACTACAGCTTTCTTAAATCTGGCCAGACGATTACGGCAGATGTCTATTGTCAGCAACTGCAAATCATGATGGAAAAGCTAGCTGCTAAACAACCGAGGCTGGTCAATCGCTCTAGGCCACTGCTGCTTCATGATAACGCTAGACCACACACTGCACAACAGACGGCTACCAAATATGGTAGCCGTCACGGGCCTTTACCCGAATATGAATAAGATTGAGCCATAATCCACCACACTGACTCATTGCGGGTGATGAAGGGGTGTTGGGCTAGTGGCCAACCTACCGTCAGACGTTTTCAAGCTGCCCTACAAGGACCTCTGACTAGCTTTACGAATACTGCCACCGAGTGGCGATAGTAACCGGGACGTTCTACAGCTTACCGTAGAGGAGCTTCAATTGGAATGTCTAAGATATCCATCGTACTCTCCGGACCTTGCTCCAACAGATTACCATTTTTTTCGAAATTTGTATAACTTCTTGAAAGGGAAAAAATTCAACTCCTATGGGGCAGTCCAAACCGCCTTCAAAGATTTTATTGATTCCCGTCCGAATGTTTTTTTTTAGTAAAGGGATCGAAGAACTACCTATGAGATGGTAAAAATGTATAGATAGCAATGGTACATACTTTGATTAAATAAATATATTATATTTAAAAAAAAAACGACTATGTTCCTCCCATACAAAACGACAATTTCATATGTAAGGACCTAATATAAATCATAATAGACAAATTCTGGAGGAGGCTGATAGTGTTACATTGTTAGATATTATAATTGATCGACATTTGAATTTAAAAGAACATATGAACAAATTATAATAGTGAGATAATTTAGATTTCGTACTAAGGTCTTTGGCCTAAGCCGAGAAAAAAAAACGATCATATTCCACATCGTGGCTTTGTCAGGTAAAGGTGTCTTATAATTGGGGTAACGATAATCCAAATTAACAGAGTTTTCATTGCCCAAAAAAATATTTGTTCGTGCAAGTTGTGGAATGGCCCCGTACGAGTCTTGTAAACAAAATAAAAAAAAATATGACCAGTACCCTGTCTTTATGAACTTGAAGTCAGTCAATTGGTTAAATCGAATCCTGAGATTTTCCTAAAAGCTAAAGTATACTTTTCGAGGAACAAAAGAAACCTTATAGGCTTGTCGTCAATCACACACCAATAACAGTATTGTATCTAAAAAACTGTTCAACTATATGTGTAATCGTTTGCAATTAAATAGCAAATGTTATAAAGCCATACCGTTCAACACTTTAGCCAAAATTTTTCGATTGGCTTCTGCAAAACTGTTTTTAATCTGTAGACGAATTTACTAACCATAATAGTAGTTTATGTGACTGCTGCATAATGGAGGGCATTAAAACTCGAGAGTGGGTTTATGAAACGAGCCGAAGGCGAGTTTCATAATAATATCACTCGAGAGTTTTAATTCCTAATTATGTATAGTTACATACACTAGTTTATCAACACACATATCATAAGCTCTCTTTGATGTGTTCAGGAACCGCATGTTTGACCGGCATTGTGGTTCTGAAATTGTTTAGCTTGTTCTTTAGTACCAACTTCACGCAGACGGGCGTCGGCGTTCGAAATTTGAATGTCAGTACCAACTTCACAGACAAACTAGGGACGGCACGCGGGTGGGCGTCGGCGTTCGAAATTTGAATGTCATTATATGTAGAAAAACTACACATAATAACCAGTATGTGTAGTTTTCCAGATACGAAACGAGTTTTTACCAAGTAGTTTAACATAATGCTGATCGTAACGTGCGGTTTTTGAACGCAGTAAAGAGGGTTTATGATACGTGTGTAGATAAATATACATAAGATTGGTCTTGATTATTGTTTTAATCGTGTATCAATTATTGAACGTATCTGATAATACTGATAATGTAATAATAGTGATTAAAAATATCAAAAATTTGCATGCTACAATTTAACAGCTGAATAAGGCGTTTTTGAACTATATGAACTGTGTTCATAATGGGTGAAACTAAATCACATATAAATACAGTTCATAGGTATGTGATGCAGTTTCTACATGCACTACAACCAACTTAACGACAAAGGGAATTTAAAGCTTAAATCCAATATAAGTGTGTAGTGGCATGAGAAATTTATATGTTATTATAAATTTTATTGGTACTACCTGTAAACAGAAGTGAGAAAAAAGCCTTATCTTCTTATCCTCTGGGTGGTGTTAAGAATGGATTCAGTACAAGATACTAAATGGTGTTAAAAAGGGGTCGGAAATATATATACTTTGTTAGCGGAGTCTGTGTGATTTGTTACTTGACCATAAATCGCGAGGCCATCCAGCACTAATATAAAGCTACATAAATTGAGCCAGTAATCCAATCTACAAGAGCAAAACGGCCGTAATTAACACTGGTTAATATTGCTATGTCTGGATGTTTTCATGGCGTGATGAAATATAATCACAAAAAATTTGCGCCAAAATAGTTAATAATTTACTAAATAAAAAATACGCCATTTATTAAACTTTGAAAAATATCTGCTCAGAGAGTACCCCTTTCAAGAAAGATAAGGCCTTACTTTACTCCCTTCTCCTCCTTAAACGTAGTACTATATTGAAAACTACACTAAAATTTTACCCTTCATATCATCGTAAGCTTAAGCCATATTATATTCTCACAAAAAGGGTAGGGAGAGACTAAGGACTACTACTTGCTATACGCTCTTGGCTCCGTACATAGTGAATTTGACAAAGCCATTTCCTCTATGTCACGTCCAGTTAAATGCGATAGCATAACTCTATTCATTATAAATGCAAACCTTAATCACATTCGGGAGAGGGCTACACCAGCTGTTGGCTGCAGGAATTTTTCATCTGTTAGCAGAACTTTAATTAAGTGACTCTTTTCAGCAGCTAATGAAAGAGTTTACGGTATTTTTTTGTGGTGAGAGTTTTTTACCGACACGATATGCATTCAGATTTTCAATTAGCAAGGGTAGTGGAGGTCTCTTACAAATGGTTTAAACCCAAATCAGAGTACCGCGTAAGATTGAAATGGGTTTTTTTTTGCAACGTGTAACAATATTTAGAAATGGTTTAAAATATGGTTGCAATCACTGCGGGTTATTATTTATATTTAAACCATATTAGAAACATAATTATGGTCACTAGGGTTAAAATTAGATAGTACCTAAAAATTTAGAAAATGTTAGGTTATAATAGTATTTTACTTCGAAGTACTTGAACTGTCCATATTTATTTTCGATATTAAGTTTCTACTTAGTAAAACGTACAGTCAATCAGTAAATGATAAAGTAATGCGGTGATTAAGTTTTCCAAAGTTATCCAATCATTGGATAAGTATTTTGATTTTATATAGTATTTTAGCATGAATTTCCAAACTACATACTTACTTGTAAAAAAACATAAAACAAACAAATCAAACTTACTTTACAATTTTGTTACTCTTTTTGACCCAGACGTTTCGTTAATTTTACAGACAATTATAAAAAATCGGTCAATTGCGGGTCAGACTCGCAAATTAAGGGTTCCGAACAGTACGATTACTGTAACTTTACCGGTTGACACTTCTCGCCTTTTTTTTCGTGTCATCAATTATCAGTTTTCAGATTGTTCCCTTCATAAACTCTTCATAATACACCTCTGCGCCATATTTCATGTTTCCAGGACATCTTGATCAGCGGTAAAGTTAAAAATGTTACTGTTCCATCATACAAGAAAACTTAAGCACTAAAAATAACGTAACAAAAAGAAAAAAAAAACAATATCTGATTATACGTTGATTCGAACCCAGAACTTTGAGATTGCGCAAGCGATATCAAACAATTTGCGCCACCACAACCATGTAATAAACCGCGAAATCTACGACCATATTTGAACCATGACATGCTTTTTTTATATCGCGGGGGTTGTTACAACACGTCTCTTCTTTGTGGACCTTCCTTTAATTTATAAATTTTCGTGTAGTTCATTTGTTGCTGTAGCGGCGACAGAAATACCATTCTGTGAAAATTTTGACTCTCTACCTATAACCGTTCATGAGATACAGCCCGCTGTCAGACGGACGTACGGACAGACGGACAGAGGGACAGAAAGACAGCGGAGGCGTCGTAATATGTCCCGCATGGCTCCCTTCGGGTACGAAACCCTAAAAAGGTCAGAAAAGAGTAATTTCGTGTAAAGTTGAGTCTCAATTATACTTTCAACTGAAAAAAATAAACCTTCAAATGAATGTTCAGTACCTTATTATTTTCATTACTTCGTCGCCTTGTTGTTTTTTATTTTTTAATAAGCTGGCTGTCTAATTAGGTCACATTCAATTTCAGTGTAACATTTTTCCCGGCAAAAGCTTGATTTGCAACAAGCAGTAACTCGGAGCTTAAAAGCTAAAGCGAACTCGCAATTTTGACATAACTTTTTTATATGATTTTGGAAAACATCGTGAAGAAACCTTCTTGAGGCGATAGGTATTGTCAAATGCCCAGCTTTGGAGCGCTAAAAAGAGATATTATTAAAGGAGGCACATTCCAAATCCCGATAACAGTTATGTTATGTTTTTTTATTATATATAATATTTATATTATATTATAAACATTATAGTGTGTCAATGGGAACTATAAAAAAGTAGTTTGTAACTATTACATATTTATTATGTAACAGTCGTTAAAATACGACAGGCGAGTTTCAAAATAACATCACATGAGTTTTAATGCCTAATTATGTAAGTTACGTACACTACGTTATCTACATATTATTAGCTCTTTATGATGTGTTTAGAAACCGCATGTTATGACATTTAATTTCGAATAGAACGTCATCTCGACTGATTTTAGAATTAAGATCAAATCAAATTGTTTTGTTTTTCAGAGATGAAACGTGCAGAAGAAATATGCGAGCTAGATGTAAACGTATAAGAAAAATAAATGTATGCGAGCTAGATGTAAATACTCACCCTCTCTCTCTCACACACACACACACACACACACACACATGCAACACAAAGAGAGGCCAAATCTCCACATCTTCAAAAAAGTTAAGTTTAAATTTTATTTTTGTAATTAAATACTTTTAGTTCTATATTAATCTCGATAATCCGTCGGATAGTCGCTACTCTGTATAAATTTAGCATCCAACCTTAATCCGGAAGTTGCGCTGGGGCCAGAAATACAGGTTATTTATACCTAATTCAGGCTTCAGATGTTCCCAATTTATCTGTGAAATTATTATAAGGACTTGGTTGGTAACTCTTGTAACTATTTTGATGATGCAAATAAATTATTATTATTATTATAAATTATTATTATTATGTAAACGTATTAGTATATAATCTTGCAAGAGTCATTTCATTATATTATATTATTCTTTATACATATTTGAAACTGCACTGTTTGTCAAGTATATCCATCTACTTATTTATTTTCATGAAGAGTCTACACAATCAGGACAAACTGTGCGCTAACCCACGTAAATCTGCTTATAACGCTGAAAGTAAATTCGAGATGACAACCAGAATATTCAAGCAACTTCCAGGGACATTAAGATCAATAAATAATATAAACTTGTTCAAATATAACCTTAAAAAATTCTCATATCTAAGATATATTACTCAATAAATTAATATATTCGTGCCCATAAAGGCAAAAGATGTTAAGTGCATGTACTTACAATTTGAGATAACTGAATTTTAAGTTTTGTTTTGTAATTAATATTTTAAAACATGTGATAAGCTGCTCGTTAGTAAAATAATACACATATTGATTAACATGACATTTCATGTTGATTAATATGTGTGTTATTTATCACTTCTTTCGATAGAAGGTATCTAATTAAAATATATTCCAATTTTCTTCCTAAATTTAATGTTTTAGTAAGGCGGGGGATTACTTACCAGGTTTTACCTGTAGAATGACCTATTTTTTTATCTAAACGCTTTACAGCATTGCTTTTACAGTTTCTAGCTTTCTTTACCTTATTATTGATTAGTCCGCTGTATTCATGAAGTTTTTGAATGAATGTTTTTGTCTAACATTAAAATAACCACACACCACCAGTAACATCACTGGTTTTTCCTGTAGAAAAAATTTTGGTTGAATTTTAAGTGCCCTTGAAATTACTTAGTTTTGACTTAAAGTGAACGCGTTTACATTTTATCATTGTTTTAGATTCACTGGTGTTTCTGATTATGAGGGCTGACTAAGGTGGAACTCCGTTCTCCCTAACGTCACTGTAATTAGTGTACATAAAATAAAAAGTAAAAAGTACACCATTTATTGACTACACAAACAAAATATTAATTTATAAAAATATTATTTACTCAGTTCAGTTTCAGTTTTAAATAGTTTATTTTCATTGGATTTTACATAGAGAATCTAATATAAAACCTCTTAAAAATAGTCATTAAAATTAAAAATAGTTACCTGCCTAGGTGCATTCGAAATGTTGTCCTCAATGTGAGGAATGCACAAGAAACACATTGCATACTCTTTTCAAAATTCAAGTACTTATGTCTACTCCTCCTCACTACCGGTTTCAGCAACTGCAACGTCTGGTATGAGTTCAACAGTGTTTTCGCAACTTAAAGATTGGAACCAGCCGTGATATTCCTCCGAGCTAACACCTTTTTCGCACAGACTAAGTAAGTCTTTCTTTTTAGCCGCGCTGATGGGCAAGGGCTTATCATAAAGATGTTTCAGTGGAGGAAACGTTAATGCCTCTTCAGGACGTGCAGGTGATTCTGTGTGGGTATTGGCTTTTTGGTATCTTTGTGTTTTTTTGGTGCGGGGCGCAGACTGAGGCAATACCTGAGGCCTAGTTTCAAAATCTTAAAAATCCTCAGACATGTCATAATTAAAATATATTTTTGTTTCCCCTTTTACGTGTTTTAGTCTTTTTATCTTTAGCCAGTTTTCTTTATTGCCTTCGTTGTCCTTGGTTCTATTTCTTATTGTATTTTCTGCCAAAATCTTTAGGTCCGAAAATTCGTTGTATTTGAATTGTTTTACATTATATGGGACCTTCTTTACCTTTTTCTTTCCAACTTAATAGACTTCCTTTGATCTCGCTTTTTTAAATATTTATTCAATAATTCACAGAGAGGACGTCAACATGTTTCTTTACAGTTTAAATACTACTGTGCATTTAATCGGCTTCCATGTGAGAATGTCCCGATTCAACATATTTTTGCTCAAATACTTGAAGATTCTCAATGTTGTTAACAATCCATAGCAAAATAGCGGCCACATCATATTGATTGCGGTATTGCCCGCTATATGTGTCAGAAAATAATGAAACTTCTGTAACATTAGGTAGAATGCATATATGGAGTAAAATTGTACCAATCTCGCACTTCCTTAGTTTACGTTTACCTCTGTCCATGGAAAGCAATAAGCTTGGTTAGGTAAAGCACTCTCGTATATGCATAAATTATAGATGAGAACAAGGTTTTTGTAAAATAGCTTGTAAATCGAATGTCACTGATATAAAGTTCGTAAATTTCTCTGCTCAATTTTTTTTTTTCACTCTTATCTTCCCTTTTTATATATTCCTGATAGGACGGAATCAGATCAATCCTTTCTTGCCCTTGTGCTGAATTGAATTAATTGCACAAGTGACACTGGTCCTTTTTTGGGACAAAAAAGCTCAAATTGAACTCTTTCGCAAAAAATCTGCGATATGTAATTTCATATACAGGATTATCTTTGTATTTATGATAATAGAGCTCATACAGCTTTGTGATTGATAAGTGCTGTCTAAATATTTGCATTTTGATGGTTTTCTGATATAATTTCCCTCCATTACTGGAAAATAATTTATGTGGTCAACAACTTCTTGTATGTATTGTTGGTTGGGTCATGTTACCTCTAAGTTCTTAATTTTTTTAATGCAATCCCAGAGAGTTGTTTACGGTTTTTAACAGCATTACATCAGTAATCAGTAATTCGGTTATCAAACCGAAGGAAATATGCTCAATGAAGCGCAACAATATCTTTGACATAATTGTTGCCTTGGGTTTTTGTCAAAGTAACATTTTGTGGTTTACTGTCCCTCATCACGTTTTCTATTTACTTGCATTATTATTGGTGGTTCAACTGTAACATGCGAGAGAACAAAGTTTTTCTTGCCCACAAAGTTTTGGTTCCAGTATACTCTACATATTGTCTTAAGCTCTTCATCAGTAATTGTGTTCGAATATTTAAATTTGTAATTTGAATAATCAATGGCCTTAAGCACCTTTGTAGCACTTATTTTTTATGGGTCTCATATGCCAAACACTCTTCGCGTCTCTTCTTAGCTACATTTCTTTACCATGCTTTTGGATTCACAGTACGCCAACGTGCGAGTGATTTTACTCTTTTCAAAACTAAATTGAGAATGTCTGCAAGTATGATTGAAGCAACTTCAAACGCATTGTCAAGACTGAGCTTTTTACGCTGCTCACACCTGCTAGGTTGTGGTTCATCAATGTTTGGACCTAATAGGTCCTCTAAAGTCACCAAATTATCTTCATCATCAGTGCTCTGAGTGGTATCACGCACTAGCCCATCTGGTATGTAAGTATCATTACCATCCGAGAAATCACCACCAAACAATTCCGGTTCGCTTTCAGTTTCAGATATTCGCCTTGAAAGCTTGATGATTTGCTTTGATGGCCTGTCGGATCGCCTTAATGGACTATTAATTGATGGAAAAGGTGAGGTTTGCATTGATTTGGGTATACCTTCATTACTATTTCCGTTAAATGAGACATCTTCGATAATCTGTTGTGTTTGTTCGGCATCATGTTTAGAAGACTTGATCCAGTTGGACGACTCCACCTTGCTGAAATTAAGATATTCTGAAATATAATGAAACCAATAATAATAATATTTCAGATGATTAATCGCAACGCCCGTGAACTGGTTATTCTTTTGTTGTCACATTTCATATATATGTCACCGGATACGACGACGATATACGATCCGCAAGTTTAAAATTTCCTATTTTTTTTTCCGCAAGTTTATAAACATACTAACCTAACCTAACCTAACATAATCTAACCTAACCTTACCTAGCCTAATATAATCTAGAAGGAAGTTTATAAATTTCCTAGGAAATTTATAAACTTGCGGATAGTATTATTTTCCGGTGACACATACATACCTACTCGTTTATTATGCCTTAAAACCAAAACCCAATATTCTTATAAATAAATAACTATTTGTAGTCTATTAATTATTATGAAAGGTACTCAAAACATACATAGTACCATGGTTGTGAAAAAATATAGACCTATAAAACCAAATAAAATTTGTAAAAATAAATATGTATATACACTCCTTCAAAATTTACTATCTTCAATCGAAATCTCTTCCATTTGTTGTGCAGGTCAATTGGCAGGCTCGTGAAAGTTGGACAGCATCGCCATTCTGTTATGATTTTCATCTGAAACCAATTGTCTGTATAAAAATTGACAGGCGCGTACAGGTAGCGCCAGGAGTATTGAGCGGTGGCTTCGAATGCGCATCAGTAGTCATTTTTTAATACATGTACATATGCGCAGTAATTCCCGCCAACGTCCCTCAGCGCTCGTGGCGCGAGGTATACCAACTTTCCTCGCAAGAGTGGTTTATGCCGGCATTGATATTTTTTATCAATTGTCTACCTAAATAGCCAACATTAGAAAAACTTTTCTTATGTATTAGTACAAAACCAGAAACAAAACAAAGGTAGAATTATAACTAAAAGCCATGTTTTTAGTTCCAAGAAGAACAACCTATTTTTTTGAATACAATCGAATTATTTGAAACACTTGCTTTCTTTAGAAGTGCTGCTGTCTCCCATTTGAACTCGATATACACGTAAATCAACGTTTAATTTGCTAAAAACACCTCCAACTCCTGCGCTCGAGTCGTCGTAACTGAGCGAGGAAGGAAGGGGGAAGGGTCAAGGGGCAACTGGACGAAATTTGTTTGCGCACATAGTTGGTTTGCTTGAATGAATTTTTGTTGAGATTGGAAATAAGTTTCAAGCAAAACCGATTATACTACCAAAAGCTTTTTTGCTATATGCAATTCTGTTTGAAACTGAGAATTCCCCGAGTATGTGTCCTGAAAGATTTTATAGCATATTTTACATGTAGAAGAAAATTTGTTGAGACTAGAAATAAGTTTTAAGCAAAACCGCGTCATCGTCATCGTCATCATCATCATCAGCCCTTGTCATCCCACTGCGGGGCACAAGCCTCTCCCAAAGCACGCCATTCGCTACGGTCACCCGCCAGTCTCGTCCACCGCGTACACTACGAAAAACTTATTTGACTGTTTGAAAGTGGAAATTAACCGAGTACGTGTGCGATGGCAAAAAAGTGAGAGATTCTATAATATTTTTTTACTTGTAGACAAAAATAATAAGAATTGATTTATCATATGGATTGCAGCTTTTGGCAGTTCATGTCACTACGAAATGACACTTCAGTTACTTAAACATAAAGTCTATATTAGCAACGGAGCTTCGTATCAAAAAAACTGTCTTTATCAGTAAGTAAAAAGCACATTGAAAAAAGCACATTGCACTGATATAATTACCTCATTTTCGGCAAAAAGTGCAATTAACACCTTTTGGCAGTATAGGCACGATATTAGATTAGATTATTATAAAAGATATTAGATTATTATAAAAGGCTCTGACCATTGACATAATGACATTGTTTTATATTGAATTTGCTTATTACTATAATACCTTGGACACTATTTACACACATTGATCTAGCCCCAAACTAGGGTTCCCTGTATCTTGGGTACTAGACAACGATACACGTAATTATATAGATAAATATTATATTTAGATAGATAAACAACCATGACTAGGGTACAAACATCCGTTCTCATCAAACAAATATTTGCCCCCACCGGGACTCGAACCCGGGACCCTTGGCTTCGTAGGCAGTGTCACTGCCGACTCGGCCATTTGGGTTGTCTATTTATTCATACTAATCGTAAGCTATATGACTGATGTTATTGCTGCTCAATAAATTTAATATTTGTATGCCATAGCGCCAAACATAGAGATACTTTGAATGTATGAATTTGAATTATATGTATGAATAAACTATGTGTAACCCCTTATGGGAAAAGGCATGAAGCTATGCGGTACAGATGATCAGTTTTCGGAAAGTTCTTTTCAGAGTAGCTTAAGGTTCCTACGAGGAAATCGACCCCAATCTTCCAGAACGTATAACGTTATTCCCTCGGGTTCCTCCAAAGTTAGCATAATGCGGGAAACGTTACTCTACCCTCATTCAGCACGCATGGGAGAAGGCGACGGTAATACATTTAAATGTGCATGTTTAACAATTGAAGATTTTTCAAGATTCAAATTAAAAAATATTTGATCAACGGGCACGCAAAAGCACAAGCAAACGCGTGTCAAGCAAGTGCCGCTCCATAGATAGGTAGGTATCAAAGAACATTATTTATCCAGAAATGTTTCTTGAGCATGCACCCAAGTTTATCCACATCATTTCTCATAAAGTGATCATTTTAAAAATAAGTAATTCTTGGTATTTTTATCGTACCAAGTCAATGCCAGATATTTGTACATATTCAGTCTTGGGTGCATTGATTTAAATTGTATTCCATGTAAGTCGTAACATTACATACACGTGCGGTAAGTCGTATGCCATATACATCTAAATATTTAAACAACGCAATCTCCGGCAGTTTGCATAAGACGCCGTAAGCAAAGTGTTGACAATGGGAACCATAGTTCACGATCTCTGCAACTTGATACCCGGGCGGTTGCGCTCTGGTTCTCATACAACTAAGTACACTTTTATAATAATAATAATACCTTGGACACTATTTACACACATTGATCTAGCCCCAAACTAGGAATCCCTGTTTCTTGGGTACTAGACAACGATACACATACTTATATAGATAAATATTATACTTATATAGATAAACAACCATGACTAGGGTACAAACATCAACAGTTTCCATCCGCAGTGTTGGTCTAGGTGCAGTCCGAGGAATTTTATTGTTTGTACTGTTTCTAAGTTATAGTTATCATAGTTTATGTTTAGTTTCGGTGGGTTTGCTTGTGGTTGATGAAATCGCATAATTTTAGTTTAGTCTACGTTAATTTGTAGATTGTTATTCTGAAGCTATCCGACAAGCCCACTCAATGTATTATATTAGTTCGAAGTTTAGTGGCTCTGTACATTTTATGATAACGGAACAGTCATCCGCAAACAAAACTGTAGTCTCAGTTTCACTCAGCTATGTCACACACAAGGGTGTGGTCACCATATGCAATCTGTCATTTTCACGCGCTTGATATCTCAAGTTCAAACTCAAGAGAGCTGTCGCTCTCAGAGCCGAGAGCTTTTTATTAATACGGACCTAAGATCATCTGCACTCATATTCTAAATGTATTTTCAGGCACGTATTTTGCTTCTGGCACCGCAATAGGATACCATATATCGTATTTAGTGCCGGATTATCCAACGAGCAGAGTAGGCAGCTGTCTAGAGGCCCCGCATCGACTGGGTGCCACGCTGAAAGTGGAAAAAAACTTATATGATCGAGAATGATTGGACTAGATTTGAATGTTCACACATTAGCAAATTCCTTCTACTTGATAAGCAGACAAGGATCCGCTAACCAGCTGGTTATCATGCTAAAAAGTGTATTTCAGAAAGTAGTAAATGGTTAAGTATAGTTATGACATGGTTAATCCAGCACTGGTCGTAAGAACCAAAAAAAGCGACGAGACACACATGCATAATAAACATCAAAGACCCTTATACATGATGATGTATTTTAGGTATCAGGGTTATAGCTCAAAACAACTGAAAGAAAAATTTAAAATGTTAAATTTTCAACATTGGCATATATATACGTTCTAAATTGACTTCCAGACTAGAGTTTCCACAAGCTCGATTGAACTGTTAGTTATTTTAGAGAACGGAAAACATAATCATGTAAACCGTGGAGTGTTTTGTTTCGCATTCCTAAAAATATCTGACACAAATTTATGGAAATCTTACGCGTTCATTGTCTAGTTTCGAATATTTCGTATAGATTTCGTATATATTTAACATTACAAGCTTTTATAAATGACATTTACAAAGGCAAGCTTACCTCCAACAAGAGATTTCTTCCAGAATATATTATTTTCACGGTAAGAATATGTAAACACTAGTTACATTGTAACATATGAGCAAACCCAGGCTTATCTCGAACAACATTTTTAGCTATCTTTGGTAATTATTTTTAAAAGTTGTTTTAATTTGAAATACCATCAATACCAATTTCATCCGCTTTCATGTACGCGATATAAAGCGCTACGCGTGCAAAAGACGTCGTCTTTCATATTCATCTAAAGAGTTGAAACGAATTGTCATTTTCAATTCCCTCCCCATTCACTTACTACGAAAACATCAAAGTCAACAACCTTTACGTCATTTTTGTGTCTCGAGGGGCTGTTGAAATAAAAAAACAGTGTGCTTTAGACCACACAACTGAAGTAAAACTTCTTTAGCTCCAATGCTTCAAAAATACATCTCCTGCACTGTGTCTGGCTATGAGAGGAAGAGAGAAAGAAAATGTGCGCGCGCACCTCTCGTTCGAATCGCCCGATCACACTTTTCGTAACGCTCTCGTCACGCATTCGCCAGCTTACTCACCAAGTCAAGCGTGCGTAGAAGTTTTATTTCAATAATACTACGCGATATTTTCAAGTAGGTACCTTTGTGAGTCGGAGTAGAAATGCCTGCACCTGTCACGGTCTATTTCGACTGAGGACCGGTCTTGAGTGCGCAGAAATATTAGAGCGTATATCCTTTGCAGTCATACCTAGCTTGCAGTACCTTGATAAGGTGTGAAGGTGAAATACATGCTAAGCCTGGGGGGTGATTCGCGCGCATACGATAGACAGTTATCGGCACCATATATCGAGTGGTTTTGTGTGGGAATCACGCGATATCTGCCCTTTTATCGAGTGGTGATATTGTGCGAGAATAGGGGCCCTGGGCCCCAAGACTTTGGCATTCGATATACTTTGTATATATTTATATATATTTATTGCACATAAACGACATAAGATATTATAAAACAGACAGAACATCTACAAAGGCATGCTTATCTCTAAAAAGAGAATCTCTCTTAGCAAACCCAAGGTTGATAAGAATAATTTAATATACAGGATAGACCTATGTGCTCTGATAAGATACATTCATACTTATATTACTGAACTATAGAACTAACTGTTAGATACACTACATAAACAAGTACACAAATATTATATAAAAATATAAATACTCATAAATAAACTAATAAATACAAAGCTCAAATCTAGGATAGAGAATACTATACCTATATCGACACCATATATCGAGAGGTTTTGTATGAGAATCACTCGATATCCGCCATTTTATCGAGTAGTGATATTGTGCGAGATTATACTCGAGATTATAATATATATTATAGATTCGCAGGTATAGTTCATAAATTCGTCGTTCGTCCTCTCACTGATGGACGTCGATAATAAGCAAAGCCTCTCCAGGCTAAGCGTGGTCACAACTATGCATCTGCGACTCCAAATGGGTCGCTGTGTTGCTATACTAACATTACATCGAACGCCAAAAGTCTGACCCAACCTAAGAAAACCTATCCTAACCAAACCTAATCTAACATAACCTAACCTAACTGAAATACTAAACGAGTGACTATTGTATTTACTCACTAAGACACGGGCTCTTGAGCGACTGATAGCTATTATTTAAGTGGCCTAATTAGTATTCTAATTGGTTGGTAGGTCGCGAAATTTTGTTAGGGCAAAATTAAATTATACACAATTCGAATTTCGTAGTTTTAGTTTTGGACGCCTCATAGCATAAAAAGTACTCTTACATTCTTTCGTTTGTTTAATGTCCTTGTTGTGATATGAACAATTATACATCTCCACATTTTGGCAGTGAGCCACGCCACAATAAGATAATTCTTTAAACTGTTCTTTATAAATAAATCATACACAAATAACTTCTTGTGACATATTATCTTTGAAGTTTCTTCCCGGTCTATTGTCGTCATTTGATCTATGATCCGAGTTACTAGTTTATCAAAGATGAGCTGGATTTATATCAAGTATCTCGATTGTTTTGAGTAGATTTGGCAGAAGTACAATTTATTGGGATTTGTAAGTACGCAGATTTTGCCAATGCGGAATGACATTGGCAAAATCTGCTAACTTATTCTTACATCGATGACTTTTGAGATATAAATTGACAACAATGTTTCCAGTTTTTTGATGCGAGACAAGTGTCATTCACTTAAACACTTACGAAGTCGTAAACATACTGTATATATATCTTTTCCCAGACAGGGTAGCAGGGGCACAATTATGCCCATGATTCGCCATTGTTCATTATTCCATTTTGCGTGACAGGGTTTTAGCCCATCGCCGCAGCTATGGAGATGTAACAGTTTCTTCAGAATGTGTTCCAGGTAATATAAATCTACTTAAAATAATAAAAAAAAAATAGTATTATATAATAGTAAACCTAGTGACATTCTTTAGCGCGACACTGAAACAGGTTTTCCCGAGGATTACTTAGTTAAAATGAAAACTCTTTGAGCAAGGAGGAAATTTGATGAAAGTCTTCATGCAACTCAATTTTTAATTTTACTAGTAAGATTACATTAAGTACGATATGAACACGTGCGTAGAAAGCAAAGTTAAGCAAGCAGATGTTATTTGAGAGAGATGTGGAAGGCAATTTCAGTCGTATATGTATTTTTTCTTTTCATATTCTTTATTGCACAGAAATCTTAATAGTAAGGTAACAAAAAATTTTATGAGCAAAGGCGAGCTTATTTCTAAAGAGAGATTTCTACCAGCAAACCTAGGTAGGATAGGAAAAATTGTGCAACAGGAGAGTCCTAGTGCGCAATAAAACTGTACACATCTAATTGTTTACAACTAAAACATAATAATGTAATAAATGATATATACACTAAATAAAATACAAAAGCAAAAAATAAAATATATATCAAACATATACTACTTATATATGCACATATAAAAGTTCCTATCACGAAAGAGAAAGGCAATGCTCTTTCAATCTTGTCTTAAAAGTGAAAATTGAGGGACTATCTCTAATAGCGCAGAGAAGTGCGTTCCACAGTCGGATCGCCGTTAACCTAAACGAGTGTTTGTAAGCGGCAGTGTTATGTTGAGGAGTAGAGAGAAGAGACATCGTGTGGGATCTTCGGTTGCTATGCCTGGAGGAAATAAACTCGAAACGTTCTCGAAGATATGAGGGGTAGCGGGGATTTCGCAAAATGTTGAACAGATAGGAGAGAACGTGCATATCACGACGAAGGCGGATCGGAAGCCACCCCAACTCCTTGCGATACTGTGAGACATGGTCATACTTGCGCAGCCCGAAGACAAACCGAATCCCGAGGTTTTGAAGTCGTTCGAGTTTGTTCAGTTGTTCTTCGTTCGCACCGATCCAGCAAACATCTGCATAGTCGATTAAAGGTAGTAGGAGGGACTGGATAAGGGTGATTTTAGTCTGCTGTGGCAGGAAGTGCTGCAATCTCCGTAGGGAGTGAAATGACGCAAAGACTCGTCTGCTGACCTCACAAACATGGGGCGACCAGGACAACAATTTATAAAATACAACCCCAAGATTCTTGGCCTTCTCGCTGTATGAAATTATGTTAACATCATACACTATAGGGTCGACGGGCATTTTCTAAACTAGGTTATGAGAGTGACGAGTACCCAAAATTATGGCCTGCGATTTGCCCGGGTTGACAAGCAGACCATAAGAGGTAGTCCATTTCCTGATGTTATCGAGAGCAGCATTCAACGCCTCTACTGTCAGATTCACATCACACGGAGAGAAGTGCCGATATATTTGAAGGTCATCTGCGTACAGATGATAAGAAGAGGTAAGAACGTCAGAGATAGAGTTAATGAATACCGAGAAGAGGAGAGGAGAAAGGATGCCTCCCTGCGGAACACCTGTGGAGAGATCACACCAGTCCATTGAGATCTCCTCAGACTTAATGCGTAGCTGGCGGTCTCTCAGATAGGAGTCAAACCAGCGAGCAGAGTGCGAGGAGACATTAAGTGACTTTAAAATTTCGACTAGAGAGAGTCATATAAAAATAGTAATAACATATATTATATATATATAATATATATTATATAATGCACATGTATGTGATATGAGAGATAAGACATAAGACATAAGATATTTATTCATAATTTTTTCAATTACATGTCATATTTATATAAATAGGTCTACTACCTACGTAAATTAGCTAACTAGCTACAGTTTAAATAATTAGCTGCAGTCATTAAAATCGTGGTCATAATGACAATTATAAAAATAAATGCCATCGTAACAATAAAAATATAATTGGGTACGTCACAAATTATCCCTTGGAGGTCATAGCGAACTCCTCGTAACTATAGGGTGCCAAGTCAATGAGATGGTTTTTAAGTTTATATTTGAAGGTGTCTGTACTTGGGGCAATTTTATGTTACCGGGGAGTTTGTTAAAAATAGTTGGACCTATAACATGGGTCAGTTTGTTGGACTTTTCCAATTTACGCGGTATGCCAGCCAGTTTATGTCCGTTTCGCGTGGCATACTTGCTGAGGTCATTTAGAGTCTTAAACTCGTCCAAGTTTTGCCGAACATACAAAGCAACCTGGAAGATCACTATTGGCACTGTTAAGACGCGAAGTGATTTGAAGTACGGCCAAAGTCAAAGTCAAAGTCACACACACAATATTTACATATACTTAGCAAACGTCATTTTTTGTCTCTTCTCTACATTGGACCACTGTGGGAGAAGAGGGGGTAGAAATTCCCACAGATTGATTTTTAGATCTCTTTTAAAAATAGGTTGTGCTTAACTAATACAAATATGAAACATTTTATTGTTATGATTAATAAGCAGGAATAAATAATTACAAAATTATTAACAGCATGGTCTGTGTTGAGCCACATTAACCCCACACAGTCCTGTCATTTAAGTAATCTTGAACAATGTAATATCCCTTTTTCGACAAAGTCGCTTTAACAGGCTTTTTAAATTGCTCAAATGGCAATTTCAAAATCTCCAGAGGTATCTTATTGTAGTAGAGAATGCACTGACCCTTAAAAGAATTGCTAACCTTCGCGAGTCTAAATCGGGGCGCACATAGTCTGTGATTTTTTCTTAGGTTAACATTACAGCTATCGCTAAGTTTGGAAAATGTTGTAAGGTTCTTGCGTACATACATTATATTTTCGAAAATAAATTGACTAGCTACTGTTAGTATGTCAATTTCTTTAAAAAGCTCTCTTAAGGAGTCTGTTCGTTTTAAATTATGAATTGCTCGAATAGCTCTTTTCTGTAAAATAAAAATAGTTTGAATATCCGCTGCTTTCCCCCACAACAAGATACCATAGGACATCACACTATGAAAGTAACTAAAATATACTAGCCTAGATGTAGCCACATCCGTCCTTTGTCTGATGTTCCTAACAGCGTAAGCCGCAGAACTTAATTTACCAGCCAATTTATCTATCTAAATGGGGTCCCCACTGCAATTCGCTATCAATGGTTATTCCACGAAAATTCGTATCATTTACTAATTCTAACGTGCTGTTGCCTAACACTAAACTGGTCTCAACTTGCCTGACATTTGGAAGTGAGAATTTGACACACTTGGTTTTACCAGCGTTTAACAATAAATTATTAACTGTGAACCAATTCAAGGTTAAAGACAATACACCATTAACATCATCAAATCTCCTTTTTGTCAGTGCGATATTAGCCGGAACCTACAGCTTAACGTGTCATCCGAAACACGGAAGTGCCCGAAAAAAATGCCACATAGAAATGGACACCCATCCAGTATAGGTCTCGGACAGATGTTGCTAACCGCACGATCGATTACATTGTGCAATACCGCTAGGCCATTGATGCCATTCGAAATTATTTTCAAATTTTATCTTTGGGTCACCACTTTAGGAATCACTATTTATTTACCTATGCCATGGTATATACAAAATGAGCAAGGATCGTAAATTGCTTGAGCGCAGTAATCAGCTCCAGAGCAAGCGAGAGAGGCTCAAGCGTGAACCAGCCGTCATTGTCGTCGTGACGTGATTGCAGAGAATAGAAAACACATATTGAAATATTATTTTCTAAACAAACTCAAAAATAACTAATATCTGCCTATTGTATTGATATAACTACGCTGTATAATTCAGCATCATCATCATCATCATATTCAGCCCACATCGACCCACTGCTGGGCATAGGCCTCTTCTCTAAAGCGCCAATCTTCCCGGTCCTGTGCTAATCGCAACCAGTAGGATACCGACGACTTGATGATATCGTCGGACCATCGGGCTGGTGGTCTGCCCACTGGCCTTGTCGCTTCCCATGGCCACCACTCTGTGACTGCTTTGGTACACCGAACGTCTTCCCCTCTAGCCAAGTGTCCCGCCCAACTCCACTTTCTTTTAATTTTATATCTTATTCGACGACCCGAATGGCCGAGTCGGCAGTGACCCTGCCTACCAGGCCAAGGGTCCCGGGTTCGAGTCCCGGTGGGGGCAAATATTTGTTTGATGAGAATGGATGTTTGTACCTTAGTCATGGTTGTTTAAATAAGTAAAAATAAATAAATAATAATAATAAGTATAATATTTATCTATATAAGTATGTGTATCGTTGTCTAGTACCCAAGATACAGGGAATCCTAGTTTGGGGCTAGAGCAATGTGTGTAAATAGTGTCCAAGGTATTACTTTCTAGATCTTTATAGAAAAAAATATGTCGCTTAATTTACGAAGTTCACGGTAGGACTTAAAATAGGGATTTCCTTTCTAAATTACTCGTAAAGATTGCGCCAAATATATTTGGCTCTGAATGAAATGTGACCTCTCGCTCCTTCACCCCACCTTACTCTAACTTTGTCATCACACCTTCTCATTGGCACTTTTTGTTTAGGGCAAAGATATTTGGCGCAGTCTGTACCTATATGTATGTCTAGGTAGATGAACACTTTACGGACCTTCGTCATTTTTAAGTGACAACCCTTCTATTCGATGGGATACGCCGCTAGATTATGATGTTGGCAATATTTTTTGTTGTATATTTTATTTTAATTAGCCTCAATTCCGCTGGCCATAATAACGTTGAATAAAACCGGTCAAGTGCGAGGAAAAACGTAAAACGACAGTCTTTTGTACCAGTACATACATACACCTATTTAATTTTTTATAATAAAAGATTAAATACTAGGTAGGAATACATTCAAGGCCGTCCATCGAAACATTTTTTTTTATATACCTATAGTATGTAAGTATTAAACTATGTACTCAGGTTAACGAAACTCTTTGCTCATTGAAACCGGAAGTGGATAGAAATTGAGTAACTTATTTACCGAAATAATATCAAATATGATAAAAAACTTAATATTATATATGATAATTTGAATGAGCAATTATGAATCATATAATGGCAAATAACTAAGCACAAAACTCAATATCTGCAATTAAAAATCTTTTCCGATAAGATCGGGAGAGTCCATTTTTCACCGATAAACAAATAAACAAAATGGCTAAGAAAATGGCCATACCAATAATTTCTTCTATGGCTATTTCTTTTAATTCTTGAAAATCGGTATGTTTCATTATTTGTTGCTGTTGCGGCAACAAAAATGCACATTCTGTGAAAATTTCAGCTCTCTACCAATTTCGGTGGATCCGATAGAGCCTTGTGATGGACGGGCAGACAGACAGACGGACAGCGGAGGCTTAGTAATAGGGTCCCGTTTGGCATCCTTCGGGTACGGAACCCTAAAAATGATATTATGGACTAATATGATGACAATAATCATGAAATAACATCTCGTTATAGCAATTTATTAATTAAAATATCCGGGTATGCGCCAATTCCTGTGAAAGATATAAAAATACTGCGAGAGTCAAAAATACATTATCCAGAGATCTTATTAAATGAAAATGGTACAGCTAGCACCATAAATTAAGCTGTACACCTTACCTTAAGTCCACCTAGCAGCTAGGTGGACTTAAGGTGATACGAAAAATAAATGGGGTTTTTTTCGAATCCATTTACTCCACCATGAAGTCATCTACAGGCACGGATTTGATTTTTAGGTTAACGTTTATTAAGTATTTGATTAAGATTTTTACTAAAGGGAAACGGCGATTGGATGAAATTTTCTCGATAGAATTTAATAACGAAAACACCTCAAATTGTTTTATTTTTTTCCTGTAATTCTGAAATCCTAACTAATTTCATTGTGGAACTGCTAATAATAGTTTATTTTAAACAATTTGTCTGTGGTTTAGCGCTACGTTTTTCATTTTTTCCCGATTCCGTCCCTCTCACACTGCGGGTCTTTCCGCCTGGAGTAACGGGGACCTTTGCACGGACGAGGTAGCGCCTTAACAGGACATGCAACATTTGGAAATAACATTTCCGCAAATATGGCTTCCTGCGAGCAGGCAAAGCGGTCTAAGAACAACATAAAACATAAACATTTACATATAGGCACATATGTACATTGCTTCTTGCCCCACACTAGGAAACCCTGTGTCGAGATCCAGAAACAGTGGCAGCCAGCCAAAAAACACCAGGTCTTGGGAGTGTATGCGTGTGTGAGCATACACACCCAAGACCTGGTGTTTTTTTTTCTATATCCTTAGCCGGGTATCGAACCCATGTATGGTAGGCAGAGCCAAAACCGCAGCGCCACAGAGGTCTTCATAACGTCTAGTCTTTTTCAATACGTGAAACAGAGGTCAACAGACATAAACAAACAAACATTTACATACAGACACAAACATTGCTTTTGGCCCCACACTGGGACACGCTGTGCCGTGGGAACCAGAAACAGCGACGTCAAACACATATAAAAATCCAAGACGTGGATTTTTCTTATCTTTCTTCCCGGCCGGGATTCGAACGCGGCACCTATCGCTTAAGAGGCAGTGTCTCGAACCGCAAAGCCACAGAATTCGTCAAGCCACAGTTGCGCGTACGTTCTGCCAAGTATTTTTTATGAAAAACTGAACAACTAGCAGGAATAAATACGACAATGAAAAAATGTTCGGGTACAGGTAAAATTAACCTTATGTCATTTCGATTCGCATACTTTTTCGTCGCGTAACAATTCCTGCCTTGCTGCACTGCACATTGAATTTATTAAACACAATTATATCGAATAACGCCTTTTCCCATACTACGTGGCTGAGGCAAAGTTGAGCATGTTGAGTGATTTTGAACCTTATGCCATGGTAATAAGATTTAAAACCTATAACGGAAAACTGCAGTTACCTAACGCCGGTGGTATTCAAGAGGATAAAATAACCCTTGGCACCGGTAAAGTCTTAAAAAGGACATGAAACCACAAGTATTAACACGCTGAAGGACACCACTCGGTATAGAAAATTTGCATCACAGCCTGGATGTCCTATCACGTACTCTCAAACTCGGTATAGAAAATTTGCATCACAGCCTCGGTGTCCTTTCAAGAACTCTCAAAATAACGACCCGTCCGTAATCATGTTAAGGTGTTCGCACGAATACAGTCCGCGCTAATATTTTTTGTCCCTGAGCGAGCTGTGATCTCCCTTTATCGCTTAGGGTAAGGTGGGGTGAGAAAGAAAGGTGGCAGCTCGTTCAGAGCCAACAAAACTTGGCGCGAACTGTACCTGCAAATATAAATTCTGCACCAACAGGCACTTTACATTGTTTTGAACAACTTAACAGGTAAATCTGCATTCCCACATTAGCAACTAATGTTTCCTTAAGATGGCTTTAATGACTTCAGCAATCAGACAACTACAAACATATTATGATAGAGCCGTTTTATAGCTTTGACGTTTGTAATCCTATCATCGCGTAACACATTTTCCTCTGAGAGTGGCGGACAAACATTTGTGGCAACATTTAGTTAGTTATAATTGTACAGGATGCAACAGAAAATTGTAGTCATATTTTAGGATGTTGTTAGGGCATAATTCTGAACAATATTTGCTATGACACTGATATGATCAGAGCAACTTTAATTTTAATTCCTCCATACGTTTTGTCCGGGCGGTCGGGCAATTTGTATGGTAAAATGAAAAGTAACGTTGCTCTGATCAAATTGGTTTCATAGAGAAAATTGCACAGAATGATGTCCCTAACAACCCCTTAAAATATAACCACACCTTTCTGTTACACCTGTACAATGCATTTTTGCAAGACGGGGCCTATATACCATTGCAGGTATGAAGCCGCATAAAATGGTTTCCTCCTAATGATTTCTATCACAGTCGGAACGCACTACACAGAATGTAACATAAATTTGAAGTCATGTTTTAGCGGGTTGTTATGGACGTCATTCTAAGCAGCTTTTACTATGAAATCAATTTGATACCATACAATTATCTTAAGTCCATTATACAGTGATGGAAAACATCGTAAGAAAACTCTAATCTCAAAAGCTGCGGCGATGGGCTTGCCATCTGTTACGCATAATGGAGTACTGAATAACTGGCACAATCGTGGGCACAATTGTGCCTCTGCCACAATCTCTGTGCTTCTGCCAGGAAAGGCATGACGCTATGTTTGTTTATGGTTTGTAAGTAAATTACTAGTTTGCTAAAAATAAAAAGTTCAGCCTATAGGTGACAGAGACTTTGTTCTCATTACGGCTGTCAGCAGGTTATAGCAATGTGATGGCAACGATGTTTTCGCCTTCTTCTTCTTTCTTTACATAACTTAGATTTAATGCTTCACAAGCTTTAGCAACTTCATTTAATAAAATAATTATATGAGAATTGTAACTAGTTATTTATTATAAGCTTGTATATATTTGTGTGTAAATATTACCAAGGTTCTGGCAGAATATCAGCGTTGCAGATCTTCTGCAACACTTTGCTGAGTCAGAGCCTTTTCTATGTTTGCAATGCATGTTTTTGTTTACTGCTGCTGAATGAATTGTTTGTCTGTAATTATAAACGTGTGTTGTAACATTGAATAAAGTGATTATCTATCTATCTATCTATCTATCAGCACCGACTATGTCGCTTTCTTATATCGCAAGTTTGCGGCGGTCTCAAAAGACATCGTGCAGCGTTCATAAATTTTTGACCTGAATCTGAAAGTGCCGGCCAAACAAAAATAAAGTTTTATTACGATAAAATATTTTATTATATTGATTTTCTACTGTGGGACCAAAGCTCACGAGGTAGGGTCACATTCTGTAAGACCGGTACTTTCAGATTGAGCCCAGTATAAAATAAAGATTTTTAAAACTCGTTTGATAAAACAAAGATTGAGGCGCTTAGCTATCATAGTAGCAAATACACCCTAACGGAAAATTACATCAGATTAGATCTACCTTAAACTAGCGCCTCTTTTGTAGACTGCATTTTCTTTCAATACCACATACAAACTTATGAATGCACCTGATGCGTGCAGGGAGTATAAAAGCGGCCACACCAATAAATATCTGATATACATTTTGCGTTCTAAAATCCAGATAGCTTTCTGCTTCAGGAAGCTCATTCACTTTTTCTAAGATCTCACATCAATGATTCCCGGTTATAATCTGAGGAAAAAGAGATAAAAAGCTATTTGTTGGTGATTATCTTGGATCCATTATTATGCTTGACCTCTCCAATAGAGATACTCATCAAACTTGTTATGGCTAAAGGGATATAAAAATAAATATTGTCCCAGTGGAAGCTATCAAGCTACGGATTTAGCTCTATGTAAATCCTCGGGTCTTGAATGATAATACATTTCATAAACGTCACCGTTTCTGGCTCCCATGATACATGCTTTACTATTGTGGGACCAGTAGCAAATAAGTTTAATTAATTTACAGTAACAGTTGAGCTCAGTCTGAAGAGCAAGCATCCATTATTGCTAGAGTCATACGAATTATCACGACTTTATGACAATAAATTCTGAGAAAACCACGTGAACAATCAGAAAATAATTATAATGCAATGAGGTAGAGCTTATTTCCGGTAATAATCGAAGCCTGATCTAAAGACCAAACTCAAATCTAACTGTAAATACGCCGTACCTACCCGTATTTTTATTTGACAGCTTATGAGATGAGGTACATAACTATAACCTTGATATCTTAAGTAATAATAATAATAATAATAATACCTTGGACACCATTTACACACATTGATCTAGCCCCAAACTAGGATTCCCTGTATCTTGGGTACTAGACAATGATACATATACTTATATAGATAAATATTATACTTAGATAGATAAACAACCATGACTAGGGTACAAACATCCGTTCTCATCAAACAAATATTTGCCCCCACCGGGACTCGAACCCGGGACCCTAGGTTTCGTAGGCAGCGTCACTGCCGACTCGGCCATTCGGGTCGTCAAGTGATTCTGTATTGTCACAAACGGCAATAATACCGAATGCTTTGAAAAACTATTTTTAAAAGGAAGAATTTTCTCAATCACAAATTTTTACTTTTTTCTGTCCATATGGCTAATTTAAAATTCGATTATTATAAATATCGTTAATTTTAAAATCGATAAATAACAAAGCAACAAAGCACAAAATTATCCTGACTTATTTCCCACATTTTACAGTCGCACATGTTTTCGTTCGCAATGCCATCTTTAACTACGAACTAGAGGACAAGATTTAGTATTCTGGATAGCGAGGAGAATAGCAAAAGGGTTTTGATGCAGGGTAAGATATGGCACGATCGGCTATTCTTTATGTCTATTGAGTCCACTCTCCATTTCTCTCGTGTTTGCCTTGGCATGCCTAATAATCAGTTACATACATCAACGTTAGTCCCAACGTTCCTATGTGGATCGCCAAACGTGACTTAACTGTCACTGTGTTTGATTTTTTGAAATAAAATTCGTGTAAACAACATCATTGCCTTTAACTTTTACCAACCCTGCTATTTTTACCGGGTTCTTGCTCATAGATTTGCTTGCATTATCTCGATAATTCTGTATAAATATAAATCAACCCATTAAGGTATTGTTAGAAGTGACTTGATCGTTCATTATTTACATACAGGCTATGTGATGTCAGACTAAATTCAATAAGAGCAATTAGAGCTAAAATTAGGCAGAAAGTCAGGCAGTCATATGGATGAAAGCCATTTTTTAAAAGCTTTTATTTAACTTGCAATGTATGGTTGTCGGGGTGGAATCTTTCGGGTCAAATTTGACGCACTTGCTGATTTCCGATTGAGCTGAAATTTTGCATGCTTATGTAAATTGGATACCAACACATTATTTTTATAATATGGAGCTGATCTGACGATGGAGCCAGAAGATGGCCATGGGAACTCTGCTACAAAACGACGCAACCCTATCGAGGTTGAGCTTATTTGATTCGTCTTGACAAGTAGGTACCTACTCTGGTCCTAGATTATTTTTTTTTTAAATTACGTCTTCAGAGTTTCCCTAATCCCTCATAGCGTTGTGGTGGCATGGCATACCAATTTTTTTAATTGTCACCCAATTCCACTATGCGATATCTCAAACAATTGCTCTTCAAAGCCCCATTCTTATGTTTTAATAGTGAAATCGCTCGAAAACGCACTAAAAATAAGAAAATAAACTTTAAATTGAATCAAACCTATCAATTAATTTCAATTTTAATTAAATTTTATTATGATATAAAAACTTGCTACGAGATTTTGTTACCTTCTATTTTACAGAATGTGTTATTGAACTGACAGAAGATGTAAATCTCGCAGCAAGCTTTTATATAGTAATTAATTGTGTTATGTAATTATTTGATAGAATCAATTAAATTCAAAGTTTATTTTCTTCTTTTTAGAGCGTTTTTTTTTTCAATGTTTTTTTACTTAAAATTGAAATTAAATTTAATATCGAAGTTTTTGGAGACCACCATTAACCATGCGAGCGAAGAGTGGCCACACGGTGCAGTGCACGGTGAGTTCGATTCCCGGTTATGTAGGAGAGATTAAAAAAAATTGGAGGTCATTATTATTAAATCTAAAATCGCAGCCATGGTTCCTCAGAACAGATGTCGCTATCTCTCATAGTTTCTGACTTCTCCCTACTGACCCATTTGGATTGATCACCCTGATAGACAAGGTTTTACTGGAAGATGTATAGTGATTATAGGTTTTACTGATTATTAAATTGGCTTCATCATGAAAGTTGTTCAGAATGGTGAATTAGCGAGACTTCGTATGCAGTCGCTATCGCCAACGGAATTACACCTCTACAATATGAATATGGCGCCGCTAATTGGATAAATACGGCACTTTGTCAAAAGCTCGGACCGGCATTCAAACAAATGGTAAAACGGTAAAAGAACTGTACGAAACGTTTAACGATTTGCCTAAACGTGCCTAGGCAAATGATTTGCACAAGACGGACTGGCTTTGTACTATGGGATCGCTTCGCTCGGCAACAGGCTGTGCACAGAATTCATAATTCATAATTATTTATTGCACACACACATATTAAATTTAAAAGGTTACATGAGGAGAAATCATATATACAAAGGCGAGCTTATCTCTAAAAAGAGATTTTTTCAAGCAAACCAAGGCATGTAAGGGAAATGTATCATGAAAGGGTAGACAGTGTACAATATCTTATATCTAATCTATACTAAAATACATATATAATGTAAAATACGGAAAATAAAATACTTAAATACCAGCTACTAAATACAATACATACATATACCTGCAAATATAGTTTATATATTATAATGATATAAATAGTATAACTCTTACGGAAGAGAGAGGAAGTGCTCTTTTACTCGGTTTTTGAAAGAGTCAATAATAATAATAATAATAATACCTTGGACATCATTTATACACATTGATCTAGCCCCAAACTAGGATTCCCTGTATCTTGGGTACTAGACAATGATACACATACTTATATAGATAAATATCATACTTAGATAGATAAACAACCATGACTAGGGTACAAACATCCGTTCTCATCAAACAAATATTTGCCCCCACCGGGACTCGAACCCGGGACCCTAGGTTTCGTAGGCAGCGTCACTGCCGACTCGGCCATTCGGGTCGTCATAGTGGGACTGTCTCTTATAGTGCAAGGTAGTGCGTTCCACAGTCGAACCGCCTGCAGCCTGAATGAGTGCTCATATGCCGAGGTGCTATGCCTTGGAGTGGCTAAGAGTGAGACCGTGTGAGATCTCCGGTGCCGATCTCCTGAAAAAAGATACTCAAAGCGGTCTCGAAGGCAGTTGGGGTAGCGCGGATTTTTAAATTTTAAATTTTAAATTTCAATTTCAAGTGACTTAACACAACTTTAGTATTCGGACACAAATTAACATATATCAGCCTATTCGTATTCAGCTAAGTTAACACTGAAAGAAGTCAGCTCTTGCGTTCACGCCATCTTGCAAATACGAATTGGGCCGGTTCTCCGATCCTCTGAATCGAAAAGCTGACTTTCGGTAAGGCTGGTTGTCAAACGTTTCCATTAAATCTTTTTTCCAATGGAAATGCTAGTAGCTATTAGCTTAAACGTCAGTCTTTCATGTACGGCAAAGGCTTTTAATTAAGTGCTTCATTTTACCAAACAGCGAAAACAACTACACCGTTCTATTACACCAAGTAACTTGTGTTTGTGAGCTTTTCCCAAGACATGTTTTCAGCGAGTAGAGTTAATTAATTTCGCATTAGGGATATTTAAGCAATTTCTCCATATAGTACCTTGTAAACAAGTGATTGAGTCTCAAAAATACTCTATAATGATCATTTAAATTTAGATACAGGTAGAATACACTGTGTCTTGGAAAGCAGAAAGAGCGCTTTCACACACATATCAACATCCAAGATTTGGGGGTTACTTTTTCCTTCCTCCGCAGTCGACATTCAAATTCAAGACCTCTCGCTCTACAGGAAGAGAATAAACCATGAGTTAGTAGATTCAACTAAATATTCCACCAGCCGCTCTACCGCGTTTCTATTCCCCTTATTGCACCACTCTACGTGTCAAGCTAGAAAGATATATGCGGTGTGCTGCTTAGAATTCTAAAATCCTTTTTGACCTCTTTACACCTGTAAGACCTAACTTCCTGCCTGGCCAGGCACTGCTAGTGATATATCAAATCCTTCTGCTCTAGATACGGCTTGGCATGTTTTTTCGCTCTAGGCTAGGTATAATACGTAAAAAACCCAAAAAGTAGTTTTGGATTTTATAGCTCGTTTTGATGGTCCTTCTGACATGATTTTTATGGAAACTGCGATTCGATGTATTACTAGATTGGTATCTAATCCCTGGGGGAAATAAATGAGCTTTGAAATGTTTCGGAAAAGTAAATGCTTTTTCAATGTGCTACTCTCTATCCCCCAAAGTATTGTATCACGAAAATAATATACTGTTTTTACATATTAGTATAAAGTGTTTTACAGAAAGGCTTAGCCACATTTTAAGAGTTTATTAGGTACATGATTCTGAAGGACATTCCTTATTAAACCAAATTGAGCTGAGCAACTTTATTTTCGTCATCTCCCTGAGTTAGACCGAGCGGTTGACCGAATTGTATGGAGAAGTCAGACCAAATCGAATAATGTCCTTATACACCGAATGACTCTGTTATAATCGGTATAACCAACTTCCATTATCTTACGCACGCAGAGAAATACAGTCGATTCTGTAAGCTGTATTCACAGTCTCGAAGATAGAAGATTCATTTCTGACATAAATCTAATTATGTTCAGGCACCTTGGTGCATAGATACCCGTGCAGCGTGTACACGAGTCTCATGTCATCCATCAGTGGCCACGAGCTGCCAAATTGGGATGCGAGCCAAGTACAGATACAGAGTGAGATAGTCGTTTATGCGGGTTCAATCAAGAAATTAAGTATTTAACTCTCTAGTCAAGTATTTCAATCCTCAGATCTATCTGTCTGTTTATCTGGGGATTGAAAAACAGCCCCCAAGTACAGTCTAAGTGCGAAAAAAATCTCAGAAATATAGAACAACAAAAGCGTGGAAGTTTGGAATCTGACAAAATTACGAAGGTCTTCCTAGTACGGAAACCATATCAAGAATTAACTTTCCTACTCATAAGTGTTTCATACAGACACACACAATCACAAAGCGTCACGCCTTTTCCCATACAGGGTGGCAGAGAAACAATATGTGCTCAAGTTGTTGTGCATCATTTTTACTAACTAAATTATTCCAAAATCTATTCTTCTTGAATAACCTTTACATTCGCATTATGTAACACCACATTTGATGCATGAAGAATGTTACCGCACTTTACTCAGAATAATGTTTAGACTGCACTGACACGAAACCAGCGTACAGAGTTGTGGCGTAAATTATATTATGTCGGGAAAAATGTTTTGCGCCAGAATTCATACCCGTATATGAATGTTGTACTGAAAAATTAAAGTGTTTCAGTCCTATTTACGTTTTATATCGCGGTTTTCGTTATTGAAACAGTTACAATGAATACGGAGCCATTGTAAGGCATATTCTAGGATGGAACAGAAAGGTATAATCATAATTTAGGACATAATTCTGAACAACTTTGTTTTTCTACTCGTATTGTATATGTCACCGTAAGATAGTCATAACCGTTAGTTAAGAAACTAATGTTTTCTCTCTTGTAAGTTGGTCAACTATCGACAGATAGTAAACTCTAGCGTACTGCTTACTACATGACGCGATCGTTGATCAACTAACGGTTAAAACCGTTATACAGTAAACTGGTTTAAACTTAAATTGCAAGCGAAATACCAGGGCAAACACTGCGGTAGCTTAGGTGAAGACTAGAGGGGGCGAGCGCAGCGAAGCCCCCGAATAGTCTTCGTGTTAGGTTGACAGGTAAGAACAAAAGAAACATAAATTCTAAACCCTGTCGGTCTGGTTTACTATCTGTCAATTGTTGATCAACTACAGCGTTAGTTTATCAACTAGCGTTTTTGACTATCTTCCGGTGACATATACACAAGAGCAAAACTGACAACATCGTGAGGTTATCTTCATATCTCTGTTATTATCAGGGCCGGCATTCAATTAAATAGTTAACAGTCCATCGGGAAAATAACTAAACTAAACGTTTAACGAGTTGCCTATACGTGCCAGGGCAAATGATTAACAAAATGCGGATTGGCCGTCCACCATGGGATCGCCTCGCTCCGTTACACTTCGGTTGTGGCCTAACACTATATTACTTTAATATTCGGATAGAAATTTTAAGTTTCACATTCAGCGACTAAAACCGAGAAGTGTCGAGCAAATAAGTTAAAGTCATCGCTTTGTACCTTAAATACATTCCAAATAACTTTTCCCTTCGCCGTTTGGCTGTTGTGCATAACTGCCAAACAATGGGGAAAATAAATATCTGATCAAAATTCCCCTATATCAAAAAATAAGATATCGGGTATGTATTAGTACCTAGTTGCGCTGTCAATATTGCTTTTATTCTTTTAAAGACCTACGAGTTTTCACCAGAAATAGTTTTATTGCCTTGATAATTTAGAGTAAAAAAATTCAAAGTTCAAATATATTTACATAGCAAACGTCATTTTTGCCTCTTCTCTATATTGGGCCACTGTGGGAGAGGCAGGGCGAAGAAACAAACACAGATTGATTTTTAGATCTCTTTTAAAAATGCTTGTGTTTAACTAATACAAATATTACAATATTAATTATTATAATGAATAATCAGAAATAAATAATAACACACTTATTAACAGCAAGTTCTGTGTTGAGTTATTGTACAGTTTGTACATAATTAATAACGACCTACTTTTAATTTGTTAGCGTTGCACTTAGCATGACGTTAGTACCTATACAAAAACAAGCAGTAGCAATACGATATTGATCGGGTTAACATCTACCAAGAAAGACTTGCCTAATTTATCTGTATTTCGTGTTATTAAGTGACAATATAGTGCTTTACTGAACTTTGGTGATCTTTCTCTAACTAACTACAACAACTACAACAACCCATCATAGCTACCAGAGCTTAAACATAACTTCCGATAACATCTTCAAGACGTGCGGCCACTACACCGTACATCTTTATGGTCCTTCGAGCATCGAGAAGCAAGTGCCACAAACTAAGCGATTCTTTGTTCCTTCTATTCCTCACTGATAACGGATCGGTTCTTTCGGCCTCCACCAGCGGAATCACCGAATTGAATTGAGAAGTCGTAAACATCGGTGCAGGGACGGAGGGGATTGAGATTCACGGCCGTGATCACTTGCATCCATTATCCAGCGAGCTCTGAACTGAAACTACTTACTTCAATCAACAACAACTTTACCTTTTCACGTTACTGTGAACTGCAGGACGTGAAAGTGAACAAACAATAACAACTTTACCTTTTCGCGTTACTGTGAACTGCAGGACGGGAAAGGAGGACAACTAAACTTCGCCGAATCCCTGAGCGTTCAAACTTGAGGAACATCATGGAACATCTAACTTTACAACTTGAACTTTTTAACAAATTCAAACAAGGATGCATTAATTATGGGAAGGACGGCTCATCAAGGAAGACTAAGGACTACCTATCGAATACGCTCTCCAAATTCAACGACTACTGGCAGGAGTTTGAAGAAAGGCATGGAACAATTGAGGCCACGGTTCCTGAAAAGAACATCAAGTACTTTACCGATGACGTCTATGCTATGACTAAGAAAATGTATGAAAAAACGAAAGATGACATTTTGAAGAAACTGCAAGTTCGTCAAGGGTTAAAACCAACCCCTACCGACTACAACATCAACTTTGATTTGGCGGGGATCCCAGAGGCTAATGAAAACAACATCAACTTACTTATGTTCAAGCAAGAAATTAACATCAAAGCGCTTGATCGCGCCATGGCGAAAATCGATTTTCAGTCGATCACTGAAAAATGGGAACTGGAAGATTGTTTAGCCACCTTAAAGTCGAAATGGGAACCTGTCGACAAACTGCACTGTGAGATTGAGGCAAGTCTGGCGGGGGTCCAGTGTGAGGCATACAACTGTCTTTTCCTGAAAGGCGAACAGGATTATGAACAATTACGCAAACAACTAAAAAACAAACTACATTCAACAATGCACTATCAGCACTCTGCGCCGCGAGTCGACATACCGGAATTTAAAGGAGACTACAGGCAGTGGATTTCTTTTAAAGATCTATTTACGGAAACAATCCACAACAACCCCACTATAAACAAGGCGCAAAAGATGCAGCATCTAAAGACGAAACTTCATGGTGAAGCTGAGAGGATTGTTCAACACCTATCGATCAGCGCGGATAACTACGATTCATGCTGGGCACTTTTAGTGCAAAGATACGACAATCGTCATCTGCAATTTGTGACCTTCATGAACACCATAATGCATTTGCCCAACATACAACAACGCGACGCGTTCAACTTAAAAAAGATGCATGACGTCATAAACGAAGCTGTCAACGGTTTCGTGAATATCGGCCTAGAAGTACAAACATGGGACCCCATCATTGTGTATTTGATGTCGCAAAAACTGGACGCAACTTCCTATGAGGACTATGTGAAGACTCGGGTTGATCAACGAGCGATTCCAAAACTTGAAGAATTTTTAAAATATTTGGAGGGAGCATTTCTCGCCTTTGAAGCAAAGAAAAGCACAAGAAAAGAAAACTCAACGAAGCCCTTCTCCATCCCGTCGAATAAACAAACTCAAGAAAAAAAACATTTTGACTACAAACCAACATTTAACAAAATCTGTCATACAACTTATGGACAATGTCCTTTATGCAACGAAAATCATGTTTTGATGCAATGTCCGAAGTTCGTCGACATGGATACAGCGAAAAGAAACGGCACAATTGCGAAACTTCGTTTATGCAAAAACTGTCTTTTTAGCCACGGCTCGGACGCTTGCAAATCAGCGAAAACATGCAAAGAGTGCAATTTGAAACATCATACGATGCTTCATTACGCAAAGAAAACAACTGCAAACATAAACATCTCAACTCAGCAATCATCCAATTCGGGTCAAGCAAATACTTCAAATCACGCACCAACTAACGATAAAGAGATTTTATTAACAACAGTTAAATTGAATATTAAATCTATTGACGGAACTTACCAAAATCTTCGCGGACTTCTGGATCAAGGAGCACAAGTAAACCTGATCTCGGAAAGGGCGGTTCATCTTCTAAAACTACCCCGAAAGAAATTTAATGCTAGCGTCAATGGAATTGGATCATCTTCAGGGGAATGCAAAGGAAGGCTTCAAATAAACTGTAAATCAATTAACTCGGATTACTCGTTTGAAACTCAAGCGCTGATTATGAAAAAAGTAACTAACAACTTACCGAACGTGTCATTCCCCAAGGCTAACTGGCCTCATTTAAGCAACTTAAAACTCGCCGATCCGGAGTATAACATCTCTCAAAACATAGATTTCTTACTTGGGGCAGGAGTGTACGCTGAAATAATTCTGGACGGCTTACTGAAAGGCAATCAATCAGCCCCTATTGCACAACAAACGCAGTTGGGGTGGATATTATGTGGCAGCATAACTAAATCATACTGCTGTAATGTAACTTTGATTGACCTACAAGAACTAACACGCTTTTGGGAAACCGAAGACATCTCCCAGCAGCAACCGGATACGCCAAGGGAAGAGCAATGTGAAGAGTTTTACAAGAAGACTGTTCAGCGTAATTCTCAAGGACAATACATTGTTCAGATGCCCTTATGTTCGGATTTTGAGAGAAAACTTGGCAATTCAAAAAACATAGCCATCTCGCAATTTCTTCAACTTGAAAAGAGACTGGAGAGAAAACAACAACTAGCGACCATGTATCGAGATTTCATGAAAGAATACGAAGATTTAGGTCACATGGCGCCATCACAGACCACAACATCAGCTCTTCAGTGTTTTCTCCCACATCATGGAGTGTTGAGAGAAAGTTCAACTACAACCAAACTTCGAACAGTGTTTAACGCATCTTAGAAGACATCTAGCGGCTACAGCCTCAACAGCCTGCTAGAGAAGGGTCCGAACCTACAAAAAGACATTCAAGCATTGATTTTGAAGTGGAGAACTTACCGCTATGCCTTCACAGCGGACATTGAAAAAATGTACCGTTGCCTCTGGATTCAGGAAGAACAACGAGACCTGACGAAAATCATCTGGAGAGCCTCACCAACAGAAAACATGCAAGAATACAAATTACGAACTTTAACCTACGGTACTAAGTGTGCTCCATGGCTGGCGATGAGAACTCTGAAACAATTAGCTAGTGATGATGGAGACAAGGTACCGTATCCAGGTGCAGCAGTGACCTTGACTCAAGAGTTCTACATGGACGACCTGATCAGCGGTCATTCGTCTCTGGAAGAAGCTAAAAAGCTACGAAAATCACTCATCATGTTGCTACAAAGAGGCGGCATGAACCTAAGAAAGTGGAGCGGAAATCACCCTGCTCTGCTAGACGAACTAACTGAAGAGCAAATTTCGACAAAAAACAACTTTGAATTTAAATACGAAGAATCACAGAAAACCCTTGGTCTAACCTGGAACCCGGAAGCGGATACATTCAAGTTTAACTGGCCACTCCAACAAACCTCAAAACTAACAAAACGAACACTCCTATCAGAGATTTCCAAACTTTATGACCCGTTGGGCTGGCTATCTCCCGTTACACTAACTGCCAAGCTTATCTTTCAAAAACTATGGATAAGTAACCTGAGATGGGATGAAGAGGTACCAAAGGAGGTTAAAACAGAATGGCTTAAACTGAAAGGTGAAATACCAATCATTCCGGAAATGCGAATTCCCAGATGGATTGCCGGATTAAATAACAACATCGAGCTATTGGGATTTAGCGACGCAAGTGAAAAAGCATACTCCTGCGTTGTCTACAGCCGAATCCTAAATAAACACGGAGAGTTTGTTTTAACCCTACTGATCGCAAGAACTCGTGTGGCGCCAATATCACAGAAAATAAGCCTACCAAGAATGGAACTATGTGGCGCTCTCCTGTTAGCGGAAGTAATGAAAAAAGTTCAAACAGCTCTCGCCGGCTACAACATAATCAAACGAGCGTGGTGCGACTCACAAGTGGTGCTAGCATGGATACAAGGTGAATCATCGCGGTGGGAAACCTACGTAGCAAACAGAGTCAATAAAATAAAACTTATATTGCCAGCTAACACTTGGCAATACGTGAAATCGGAGCTCAACCCAGCTGATTGTGCATCCAGAGGTTTACAACCAAGTAAACTACTCAACTTTAGCCTTTGGTGGCAGGGCCCAGAGTTCCTAAAGGACCCCGAATATACCCTACAAGAAACATCAACATCGTCTCAACAATGCCTCTATACAAACTTAACAGAAAGCAAAGAAAGCGAGAAACATAACAGCAACATAATAACTATCAATAAAAACCCGAGCATTTTATAGAAACATTACTGGTGAATAACAGTAATTTGACCCGAGTTCGCCGAGTCATTGCCTGGATTTTGCGCTTCGTCACAAAAACGCAATCTACTGCAAGTCAACAAATACCTCACATAACAACAAACGAATTGACCAAAGCGAATGAACTGATAATTAAATACGTGCAGGAAAAGGAATTTGAGGTCGACTACAAGCTACTTCAGAACAATAAACCTTTACCTTCAAAAAGCAACATCAATAAACTTAACCCTTACATGGACGAGAACAACATTATGCGTGTGGGAGGTCGACTGAACAAATCAATATTACCAGGTGGCATGAAAAATCCTGTAATTCTCTCACGCAACGGAAGATTTACAAAACTTATGATCGAGCACGCGCATCTTTCGACATTGCATGGCGGAGCGCGGCTCACACTAACATACATACGGCAGCGGTACTGGATAATCGGGGGCAATAGAGCCGTCAAATCCATCTTGCACAACTGTGTTCGATGTCGTCGCTTCGGTCCTCATAAAAATTTTCAACTGATGGGAGACTTACCGAAGCAACGCATCATCCCATCGAAGCCATTTACGCACACCGGCGTGGACTTTACGGGCAGCATTGACATCAAACTAAACAAGGGAAAAGGAGTGAAAACATCCAAGGGCTACATCGCAGTCTTTGTGGGCCACGAAGGCTGTACACCTTGAACTTGTATCCGATCTCAGTACGGAAACATTCCTCGCCGCATTCCAGAGAATGTGCGCTAGGCGCGGGACGCCGAAATGTGTATATTCAGACTGCGGAACCAACTTTATTGGAGCTTCAAGGGTGCTTCGACAAGAGTTCGTCGACTTTAAGAAGATGATGACTGAAAAATTCTTCAACGAAATCAGTAAAATGGAGGTGACTTGGCGGTTTAACGCACCATCATGGCCGACAGCCGGAGGACTATGGGAGGCTGCGGTCAAATCCATGAAACACCATCTTCGCCGAGTACTGGGGGAACAGAAATTAACCTATGAAGAGTTCCTAACTTTGCTAACGAAAATCGAAGCATGCCTTAACTCAAGGCCACTGTGCCCCTTAACTGAAGATCCAGAGGAATTTTACAACTGCCTGACACCCGGGCACTTCCTCACCGGTGGCGCAACGTTGACACCACCGTTATCGGATTATACGGACATCAGGAGCATCGACATACGGCGCCGCTGGCAATTAACTGAACATATGGCACAACAATTTTGGAAAAACTGGTCAAACGATTATCTAAATCAACTTCAAACTAGATGCAAGTGGAACAAGCCTAACAAAAACATCAAGATAGGAGATGTTGTCTTGGTTAAGGAAGACAACCTCCCCCCCGCAAAATGGGCAATGGGACGTGTGATGGAGGTTCACCCCGGCGCTGATGGCTACGTACGCGTAACTACTTTAAAAACTCAAACTGGAACGATCAAAAGACCCGTAACAAAACTATCATTATTGCCTACCGAATCGGAAAAGAATGAAAACAGAACAAAGTACGACGAAAAACATGTGGACCCAAACAGCAATAACATGAAAACCCAAAGAAAGGTTCAAAGGGTCTACGCGGCTTTCTCTGTTCTGACGACGATGCTATTAATGTTTACATTCATCACTGGAACGTACGCAACTTCAACAAAAACACAAATAACCAAGGTGGAACCCGAGCGGCCGATTTACTACGATAAGCTAGGAGCGCTTCAAGTTACACACGATGAATGGACATTAGTCATGTATTATAACTTAACTAACTACTGGGATGGAATTCGACGAATGGAAGGATATCTCAACGACATTAATAATTTCTGCCAAAAAACGGACCCCAGATACTGCAAAACGACACTGGATCAACTTTACTACGAGAACGAAGAACTTAAAACATACAATACTATGCTACTGTCTCCACATGCCCACCTAGGCGAGAGAAGAAAGAAACGGGGACTGATCGACGGAGTAGGCTACGTCGCAAACAGCCTGTTTGGAGTGCTGGATCAGCGATTTGCGGAAAAATATCAAGATGATATTCAATCGGTGCAAGAAAACGAAAAATACTTATTACAACTTATAAAAAATCAGACCTCAATAGTCGAACTCCAAAACGACTTACTCAAGAAAAATGAAAATAATATACAACAACAGTTCAACATGATCGACGGCTTTATCAATCAAACCAACATTAACTTTGCAACAATTAAAGAAGAATTAGAAGTCGTAATGGCGACAACCTACTTCAGCTCGGCATCCCTGTCAGCCTACATGCTTATTAACAACTTGAAAAAAATACAAGAAATAATTTTCAATACCCTCACTGACGTGTACCAAGGACACATTGACGTTCATTTGATTACACCTACTAAGTTAATGGAACAACTGAAAAACATAAACGAACAACTACCGAAGACCCTGTCAATCCCGGGCGACACTGATGTCACGAAGAGCATCAAGGAATTATACAAGCTTTTGAAGGTCAGAGCTAGGGTCACAACTAATTATTTTCTGTTTCAAATCCAAATACCATTGGTGGCGGAAGGGGACTACGCTCTTTATCGGATCATTCCACTGCCGATCAAGATGGGCGCTGAAATAGTCATAATCCAACCGAGAACCCCATACCTAGCAACAGACTTCAAAAAGAATACCTACATGTCGATAACTGATGAAAATTTACGCTCCTGTACTGTACACAATCAAGACCAGTGCATTTGTCAACAGAATGTGCCGATCTACAATCTTCATAACAACATTGACAAAACTCCGTGCGAAGCAAAGTTACTGGGTCACACAACGACCTTGCCCTGTGACGTTAAACCGGCGTCATGCAAGACAGAGTGGATCGAGTTGCACCTACCGAACAGTTGGCTGGCAACATGCTGCGGGACATGCGCTATACGGACTATCTGCAACGAAGACATCGCATCATACACGCTCACATCTGCCGCTATCATAACAATATCACAGGGGTGTGTGCTACAGTCCGATGATCTAAGCATCTTCGCACACAACAAATACAAAAGTAATGCAACAATAAACTATAACATTCCGGAAGCAACAATAAACTCTACTGTAAACAACATAGTGAGCCTGACCTATCCTAAGGTGCCTTATCAACTTACGAGCGAAAATGCTGACATGAAGAAACTCAGAGAACAGGTTGAATTTCAGAAGAGAAAGGAAAATAGCCTGCCCGCCAACTTAACAAGACATGATCTGCACCACTACGTGGTTGGCTACTCGATGGTCACCGTCCTCATCATCGTCGGCATCGTGTGGGTGGCGAAGACTCACTGCCTTCCAAAATGTACGAGAAAACATAATGCAGTCAGAGAGCGGCGCGAGCAAATCGAGCTATCAACGATAAGCACAGAACTGCAGAATCAGCAAAAACCAACACGGGGCAATCCGAGACCGATGACGCCTCGAGCGGATGCATCGCGGCGGGACTTTATTCTCGGTGCAGACAATTTAGTTTTTAATTTTGATTAATTTTATTGTTAAGGCAAATCTTTCTTATCATACTTTTATCTTTTCTTGGGGCTTCCAAGATGTACAGTTTGTACATAATTAATAACGACCTACTTTTAATTTGTTAGCGTTGCACTTAGCATGACGTTAGTACCTATACAAAAACAAGCAGTAGCAATACGATATTGATCGGGTTAACATCTACAAAGAAAGACTTGCAAAATTTATCTGTATTTCGTGTTATTAAGTGACAATATAGTGCTTTACTGAACTTTGGTGATCTTTCTCTAACTAACTACAACAACTACAACAACCCATCATAGCTACCAGAGCTTAAACATAACTTCCGATAACATCTTCAAGACGTGCGGCCACTACACCGTACAGTTAGACATTAACATTTAAGTAATCTTGACATTGTAATATCCCTTTTTGACAGTCTCTTTTACATGTGTTTTAAATTGCACAACTGGCATTTTCAAAATCTCCAGAGGTATCTTACTATAGGAGCTAGAGAACGCACTGACTCTTGATAGAATTGCGAGTCTAAACCGGTGTGATTATTTCTTAAATTACGTTTGGTGGTAAAGTTTGGAAAATGTTGTAAGGTTCTTGCATACATACATTATATTTTCGAAATAAATTGACTAGCTAAAGTTAGTATGTCAATTTCTTTAAAAATCTCTCTTAAGGAGTCTGTGTTTTATTTTTTTTTATTGCTCGAATAGCTCTTTTCTGTAAAAAAAAAACAGTTTGGATATCCGCTGCTTTCCCCCACAACAAGATACCACAGGACATGACACTATGAAAGTAACAAAAATATACTAGACTAGATGTAGCCACATCCGAGTTATGTTTGATGTTCCTAAAAGCGTAAGCCGCACTGATAAGATTTGACCACCTCTGAGATGCTGAGGTTGTGGCTTTATAATAATAATAATAATAATAATAATAATCGTTTATTGCAGGCATAAAAGCCCATAGAATAAGGCTTTGGCTACCATGCGAGAGCTCCAGGGTCCGAACCCGGACTGTGGATAGAGAAATAAAAATCCCCAGGCCTTGGTCGTTTACATGTGTGTGGAGTCGTTGTTTCTTTTCCCACGATAGAGGATATCCTAGTGTGGGGGCAGAAGAAATGTATGTGCCTGTTTGTGATATATTTATGTTTTATATATTTTCCCTAACTTTTGGGTAACACTTTATTTTTATTTTTTTATTTATTTAACACAAATCCACAGCCTGTCAACTATGGTAAATTAACAATATATACTTTAAATATAGCCAACTATGAATTTCACTATGTATGCATATTAATATAAAAACAAACAGACTTTATATAACATGAAATAACATTAACAGCTTTGGCAGAAGCTATATATGAACTTGTGTGTTATGTTGTGTCTATTGTAAAGTGTCTGTGTCTGTGTCTTACAGATATGTCATAACATGAATTTAAGGACCACATTAAATGATAGGTAATAAGTTTGTTAAAGATACCAACACTGGTTTATTTGATACCCACTTAACGGCGAGGGTAAACGTTGAATGATGCTTTATTAATAGAGGCTTCAAAGTGTATTTAAAATTCCAATTTTAAGATTACCATGTTTGAGAACTTTCACCAGATTTCAGAATTCAGACCAAATCAAGCTACGACATGAAAACAAAAAAAAACGTTACTATTTAGTATTATGGTTTCCATTTGTGTATTTATTCTGGTTGAAGGGCGCATGTAAGTCATGAAAGATTTCCCTCATTTTGATTTCGGCATGAGCAAAGCCAAAAGTAATAATGATGTTGTACTAACTAACAGGCGTTAATTAATTAATTGAATTCGTATTTAACCTTTCATTTGAATGAATTCTTGAGGCAGAAATACGCAAGTCTGTGGTAAGTTATTTCTCAAATTGTACTCCCTTGTCTCTTATTGTTTAATATTTATGCAGGGTCGGGCCTGTCCGGGCGGGTGACTGTTTAATATTTATGCTTCGGAACGCACCGGTTTTTCGTTGCGCGGATAGACCGCGAGTGATCGGGACATCATTAGCAGCTGTCACTTGTATAGAAACGAGATGACGAGTTGGGGGTTATTTTTTGCGCAGGGAAAAAATGTCGGCGTCAGGTATTCGGGCCTTGGCGGAATGTTAATTATAATAATATCGTAATAATCGTCGGGAAATAAGTAGATTAAACGCTACCAGGAGTGAGTGCTTCGTGCTGTGAAAGGTTGAAGTGGTTCGGTCCCCAATTCGTCGCGTTCGGATAGCGACCCATGTGGTCGGATACGTGGCATCACGACGGCACCGGCGGCGGACTACGACAGCAGTAAGATTCGACTCCCATCAACCCCCACCCTTGTGCTCCTCATCCCGTGTTCCTGCTTCGAATTGAGCTTTCGAATTCCGGTCCACGGCGTCAAAGGTCAGTACTACTTTGTGACATTCCTGGTGAAAAACAACCCTACCAAGATTCCACGCCCTTTCGGTTAAGGCGTGGAATTAATCATTTTGGTAGCAGAGCGTGGTTTCCTAGTGGGAAATCGATTCACGGACGGTTGTAGGTTCGTTTTTTTGCCACATTGTAGCTGGGAGAAGGTGGATACCTCGGATTGGTCGGCAATCATTTTGTGAGTGAGTCTTGTGGTCGGTATACCACAATTTAGGTTCATTTTCGGTTAGTGAACGTATAATTGACGATTTAGTTAACAATTATTATAAATTTGTAGTCGGAAACTACTCGGTGTGCATAAGGAACAGTCATTCGGTCGGACTATAGTATTGCAGTCGGGTTCCTTAGTATTGCAGTGTTATTTCGGATTACAGAGCAGGGTCAGGCTATTTAAGGGGTATTAAGCTGATTTTGCTGACCTCAGTAGAAGTGTGGGTCATATCGGGTGGGCCACTTCTAGAAGGTTCACGGCTACCTACACTATATTAAAAATAGTTTTTTTTATAATACATTTTTGTGTGTTATTTTGTATTGCGCTTTATGGTGGCATTCTCTAATTGATTTAGAGTGTATAGTTATAAGGTGTATATCCACAGGGCGATCATATTAAATATTTTTAGGATTTAATTGTTTTAGTGGTTGCCTTAGATTTGACAACTTAGTTTTAATTTCTGTGCCCAGCGCTGACGGGCAAGTGCTGGTCTCTGGCTATAATTGGTTCGGTAGTGAAGTATAAGACCAGAATCTATTAAATCGGTCCAAATGGCACCTTCGCCCTTGACGGCACTGCGGCATGGTGTCCGGGAGGAAATGAGATGGCTCGCCCATACTCATAAGTATGTGGAGCGACCGAACATGAATGATGTCCTGCTCAAACGTGTGGAGGACGCAATGACACGCGTCGGGAAGGTGTGTCGGCTGGCTGCGGAGGCTGAAGCTCTCGAGCTTACTGATGAAGCCTCGGTGGCTGCAGTAAAACAGCTCTGCGCGGATGCTGACCAAGCGATGGAATGCTTGGGTGACATCGAGCGTCGCGCGGAGAAAATGAAGCGGTCGCGAAGGAATGACCGTGGGGAGGGTAACGGAGACCCACCCCCGAAGGCTGTTGTTGGACGGCTGCCACACCTGGAGATTCCGGCCTTCAGTGGGGCAATTGATGAGTGGCCGGCCTTCATTAATTTATTTGATAGTTTGGTCCACGATCGGGACGACCTGGACAACGCCTACAAGTTGGCCCAACTATTGATGGCTCTGCGGGGTGAACCGAAGGAGTTGGTCGGTCACCTAACGGTCACTGCGGGCAATTATGAGAAAGCCAGGTCCATATTGTTTGACCGCTACCAACACAAACGGCGGTTGGTTGATGCGCAGCTGTTTAGCATCCCTAGAGTAACCCGGGATGTTGAAATCCGAGTACAGGTGCTCAACCCTGTGCTGGTGGCCACTAAGGCCCTTCAGAACCTTGGTCTTCCGGTAGACCAATGGTCATAAATTGTTTTGTATATGGTTTTGTCACGGTTTCCTGCAGCTGTTCAAAGTCGGTTTGAACAGCTGCATGGGGGCAGTAGCACGGAACTGCCCACGCTCGTCCAATTGACGGATTTTTTGGAGGGTGAATGCAGGCGATGTGACACACTGAACACGGAGGCCAGTGTGCAGCGCCAACCCGCGCGGATGCGGGAGGGGCCGCGCCCCCCGCCCCCACGGGGGGGTGGGCGGTCGAAACAATTTGGCGTTTTGAATGCCGCACCGTCGGGTGACGGCTGTGTGCACTGCGACAGTGCCGGTCATGACGTGACCAGTTGCGCCAAATTTAAGGCGCTCGGGGTAGCTGCCCGCAGGAAGGTAGTCTTCCGTCACCGATTGTGTTTCGGTTGTTTGGGGCCGCACACGCTGAGCGAGTGCTCGCGCGCGTTCCCCTGTGAGTGCTGTGGTGGCAAGCATCACATAGTGTTGTGCCTGAATCGGTCAGGCCCTTCGGACGGTCACCAGGGCCGGACTCAGGTTGGTCGGCCACAGGGCCCAACCAGGGCCGGACCCAGTCCCCCTCCGGGCAACGGGAGTCACCAACGGAGTGACTGGGGTACCCGCGGACGGGACCCCCCCCCCGAGGGGAAGGGGGCAGCGCGGAGGGTAACATGCGGGATAGCCGGGGTTCGGTCACCGCTGTCCACGGTCAGCGAGGACTTCGGGCCGCTGGCTCACCGCGCGTTACGGGCGGGTGTCAGATGGCACCTATGAGTGGCGCGAAGGCTGGGAGCCCACCACCTTCTGCGCCACCCTGACCGTCGCTCTGGGAGGTGAACAGGGAGGCGAACAGTCGGATGTCGCCCCCATTCCTAGAGCGCCCCAGGTTGGATCCGCTCTCCCCCATCCATCCACGGTGGCACACCGTACACCGTCCGGTATGGTCGGATACCGGGACAGCGAGGGGCCTATTATCCGGGTTGGGACCCCTTGATGTACATACGGTCTGATATGCCGGTTGCGTATCAGCAGCCGAGTTACTCCAAGGCCGACGGAGGTCTCAGCGGGTTCGGATCTCGCGGAGGTTCCCGCTAGGGACACGCCGCCCACTTACAGGGTGCCGCCACTCCACAGACGGTCATGCTCCCCACCGCCTCTGTGATAGCGTGGAGTTCGGACGGCAAGTCATGTGTGGCACGAGCACTTTTAAGTCGGTTCCGTTAAGGGAGTATGGCGGATTACTCTCTCGTCACGGGTGGACTCATCGGTGAATCTGACGGTCACGGCATTAGTCATGCCTAATGTGATGGGCTCACACCCTCACGTACGGTTGTCGCCCTCGGTGCGACAGTTGGTCGCTGGGTTGTCACTGGCTGACCCGGAGTTCGATATTGCGGGCCCAGTAGACATTTTATTGGGTGTCGATGCCTGGGGATACCTGTTACTGCCAGGTGTCCACGTGTTGCAGGCGACTGGTCTGGTTTCGGTCAACACCAGACTGGGCCATGCGGTAATGGGTCCGGTCATGCCGGTTGCCCCAAGCCTAGCGACTCGTAGTCCCTTATTCGGTTCTGTACTCTCGGAGGTGATACAGAAGTTTTGGGAGGTGGAGGAACCACCTACGGTCCGCCGGTTGGACCCGGTTGAAGAAAAGTGTGAACAGTTTTATCGGAACAATACTGGTCGCCTTCGGTCAGGTCGATTTCTCACAAGTCTTCCATTCCGGAGTGATCGCCCACCGCTGGGCAGTTCACACCATGCAGCCGAGACGCGACTTCTGTCGATGGAACGACGCATGAAGCGTGACGGGATTTTCCGGCAGAAGTACGTCGATTTCATGCGGGAATACGAGTCGCTCAACCACATGTCGGTTTCGGGTATCGACTGGAAGCGTGAAGACCACTGCTTCCTGCCTCATCACGTGGTCTTGAGGACCCTGGACGGCAAAATACGGGTAGTGTTCGATGGATCGGCATCAACATCTAACGGCATGAACCTGAACCAGTGTTTGCATTCAAGGCCGAAGTTGAACCATGACATCGCGGATGTTATCACACGGTTCCGTCGACACAATGTTGTGTTTGTAGCTGACATCTGGATGATGTTTAGACAGACGGTCATTCACTCTGACGATAGACGGTATCAGCTGATACTGTGGCGAGAGAGCCCAGATCAGCCCATCAATGTGTACGAGCTGAACACCAACACGTACGGGCTACGGTCTAGTCCTTATTTGGCGATTCGCACTCTGCGGGAGTTAGCGGATCAAGAATGGTTAAATTTTCCTAGAGGAGCAGCGATCCTGGAGCAGGATCTCTACGTGGACGATATCTGTACCGGTGCAGATTCCGTAGAGGAGGCGCTCGCTCGACGGGACGAGCTAGTTGAGCTCTTACGGGGTGGAGGTTACGAGCTCCGGAAATGGATGTCGAACTCTCCAGAGTCACTGTCTGGTCTTCCGGATGACTACCAGCAGGATCCCCACATTTTCGAAAATCTGGAAAATCCGAATATGTTGTCGGTATTAGGCGTCCAGTACCAGCCGGTGTCAGACATGTTTTCGTATCGGGTCGAGTTGGACTCCCCGAAGGTCTGGACGAAACGGAACGTCCTTTCAACGGTGGCTAGTACATTTGATCCAAACGGGTGGATCACCCCGGTAACATTTCAGCTCAAGTGTTTTATGCAGCAATTGTGGTCTGCTGAGCTGAAATGGGACGACCCGATCGGCGGGTCATTGAGCTCAGAGTGGGACTCGTTCTTTTCGACTCTCCCTGGCATCAATCGGATTTCACTGCCACGGAGGTTGGTCCCCACCAAACGATACACCGCCACCCTGCATGGGTTTTGCGATGCCTCGGAGAAGGGCTACGGAGCTGCGGTGTATCTGCGTACGGTCGACTCCTCGGGGGAAGTTGATGTACGGTTGGTCATGGCCAAGAGCAAGGTTGCGCCGTTGCGCACTCGCTTGACCATTCCCAAATTAGAGCTTTCAGGAGCGGCTCTCCTGACTCGTCTGGTCAACCACACGATAACGAATCTTCGTGGGTCAATAGCGTTAGAAGATACGGTCTACGCTTGGACGGACAGCCAGATCGTGTTATGCTGGCTGAAGGCTTCAGTTCACAAGCTGGAGATTTTTGTGGCGAATCGGGTTTCGCAGATTTTGAATTCGGAGGTTCCCTTAATCTGGAGACATGTTCCAGGGGAAATGAACCCAGCAGACTGTGCGTCTCGTGGGTGTCACGCTCCGGAGTTAGTTGGACATCCCTTGTGGTGGGGTCCAAAATGGTTGACTCAAGCCCAATCGGATTGGCCAATGAGTCCACGCGTTACCACGGCGAACGGCGCCTTGACAGTCGGTGTCTGTACGACGCAACCAGAGCCGGAAGAGGAGTTCAGCCTGTTGGAACGGTACGGCTCGCTCGACAAGCTGCTCAATGTGACCGCCTGGATCTTCCGATTTGCGCGGAATTGTCGCAATTCTGAGGCGCAACGGGTGCGGACACAAGTCCTGACACCACGGGAACGGAACCAAGCGTTGTTCGCATTGGTACGGAACGTGCAGACGGTGCAATTTAAGTCCGAACTGGACATTCTGAGACGCGGACGCGTCCAACTGAAAGGAGCTGTGGCTCGGCTCAACCCGTTTATTGACCCTCAAGGATTGCTGAGGGTAGGAGGTCGGCTGCGGAAAGCCAACCTGCCTTATGCGGCTTGCCACCCGTTGTTACTTCCTAGGAAGGGGAAGTTGGTCGAACTGTTGATACAGGATCGACACATTCGGAATGGGCATATCGGATGCCACGCCTTGATGGCGTTTCTCCAGCGCGAGTTCTGGATTCTATCGGGAAGATGCTTAGTGCGTAGCGTCGTATTTCGGTGCCTGCCTTGTTATCGGGCCAAGGTGGCTACGATGCAGCCCGAGATGGGCGATTTGCCCTCGGATAGGGTTAACGAAATCCGGCCCTTTGCGGGTGTCGGAACGGATTTCGCGGGACCATTCATGGTCAAGTCTTCACAGCTACGGAACGCCAGATTAGTGAAGGCATACCTGTGCGTCTTCGTGTGCTTGGCCACGAAGGCAGTCCACTTGGAGGTGGTCAGTGACCTCACTACGGAGGCTTTCATCGCATGTCTGGATCGGTTCGTCTCACGAAGGGGCCTCCCGTCATTAATCCGTTCGGACAACGGCACAAATTTTGTCGGAGCCCGGCGATATCTGCAGGAGGTCACTCAATTCCTGAACGGTAACCAGGACGTCATCGGTACGGCTTGCTCTCGACGAAGGATTGAATGGGTTTTCAGTCCGCCGGGATGTCCTCATTGGGGAGGAATTTTTGAGGCTGCGGTTAAATCGGCTAAGTCGCACCTGACGAGGATCATCGGTGAGACCTCTCTACGCTTTGAAGAGCTTGCGACGCTGTTCTGTAAAATTTAAATGACACTGAACTCGCGTCCGTTGTGCCCGCTCAGTTCGGATCCAAATGATTTGGAAGCGTTGACGCCGGGTCACTTCCTGATAGGTCAGCCCCTTAACGCCCTCCCAGAATACCCATTCGGTGATGTTAAGTTAAGTCGGTTAACTAGGTGGCAGATGCTGCAGTAGATGGCTCAAGATTTTTGGAAACTGTGGTCCCTTGAGTACTTGCACATCTTGCAGCAGCGCCTTAAGTGGACTGACCGGACGAGCCCCCCTCAAGTCGGTGATTTGGTGCTGATTAAGGATGCGAACCTGCCATCATTGAGATGGAGACGAGGACGGATCGTCAATTTGTACACGGGTCGGGATGGCACGCCTCGATCAGCAGAAGTCAAGGTGGGGGACTCGGTCCTCAAGAGAGCGGTCGCAACACTTTCTCGCCTTCCTATTGATTAGGGACAGGTTCGGGCCTGTCCGGGCGGGTGACTGTTTAATATTTGTGCTTCGGAACGCACCGGTTTTTCGTTGCGCGGATCGACCGCGAGTGATCGGGACATCACTAGCAGCTGTCACTTGTATAGAAACGAGATGACGAGTTGGGGGTTATTTTTTGCACAGGGAAAAAATGTCGGCGTCGGGTATTCGGGCCTTGGCGGAATGTAAATTATAATAATATCGTAACAATCGTCGGGAAATAAGTAGATTAAACGCTACCAGGAGTGAGTGCTTCGTGCTGTGAAAGGTTGAAGTGGTTCGATCCCCAATTCGTCGCGTTCGGATAGCGACCCATGTGGTCGGATACGTGGCATCACGACGGCACCGGCGGCGGACTACGACAGCAGTAAGATTCGACTCCCATCAACCCCCACCCTTGTGCTCCTCATCCCTTGTTCCTGCTCCGAATTGAGCTTTCGAATTCCGGTCCACGGCGTCAAAGGTCAGTACTACTTTGTGACATTCCTGGTGAAAAACAACCCTACCAAGATTCCACGCCCTTTCGGTTAAGGCGTGGAATTAATCACTTATGGTATTGACGATGACTGGGCACGGTCAAATAAAATAAATATGTCAAACCATTGGATTGCATTTTTGGAAATGTAATTTTTTGTAGATTTTTAAAAAAAAAGTAAATGTTTTTGCTTTTTATAGAGGTTTTGACAATGTGTTGTATAAATGTACACAATCGTCTACTACGTTTGTCATTTGAAGTTTGTACCTCGTCTTAAATCTTAGTTAAATGGTGGAACACGTTTGGGAATTGTTGATAATACTCGATTTAGTATTTTAACCTAAAACAGGCAGTATGCCTGTCTGTAATACAACTATGACAGGACTATGACAATCGATAACCGCATAATAAATTTTCACTTCATGTACGAGTGTTCATTATTTATCTAATACACTATATTGAAGTGGATTAAATTGAAAAAATATATCGGAATCATGTCATTCACCGCCGAAAAGTGTTGGTTTATCAGCACCCGTAGCATGCCGACCCCGGGGGGTGTTGGCGCGGCAAAGTCAGGGACATAGCTTAACGCATTATAACAAGCCTTATTTCTTTATAAATCCCTAAGGGTGTTCGAACCTTCTTCTGTGGAAGCCCGGCGGTATATCCAACCGCAGGAATTGACTTTTTTACATATGATATATACCACATTCATCGTGCGCGGAAATTTATAAGTAGTAAATAATAAAGTGTTTGTAAACATTAATCGTACGCGGAAATATAATAATAAGTAGTAAATATTAAGATGTTGCAAGCATTCATCGTGCGCGTAAATTTATAAGTAGTAAATAGTAAACTGTTTTCAACATTCATTGTGCACGGAAATATATAAATCGTCAATTATAAAGTGCTGTGAACATTCATCGTGGAGCGGAAATATTTAAGTAGTAAATTATAAAGTGATATAAACAGTCAACGTGGAGTGGAAATATATAAATAGTATATTATAAAGTGATGTCAACATTAATCGTGGAGCAGAAATATATAAGTACTAAATTATAAAGTGATGTAAACATTCATTGTGGAGCGGAAATATATAATCAGTAAATTATAAAGTGTTGTAAATATTCATCGTGTAGCGGAAATATATAAGTATAGTAAATTATAAATTGTTGTAAACATTCATCGTAGAGCGGAAATATATAAGAAGTAAATTATTAAGTGTTGTAAAAATCATCGTGGAGCGGAAATATATATAATATAAGTATATATATAATATAATATAAGTAGTAAATTATAAAGTGTTGTAAACATTCATCTTGAATGGAAATATATAAGAAGTAAATAATAAAGTGTTATAAACATTCGTCGTGCGCGGAAACTTCTTATAATCGATATTTGATAACACTCGATTGTTTAATTTTAATTATCTCATTAAAGTTGCACTATAAGATATTTTTCTTTAAAAAAAATCAAAGAGGCCTCCCTCTCTGTACCGGTGGGACAGTTGTCAGTAGGCTAAATAAGTAACATTAAAGTGCTAAAAAATAGAAAACGTTTAAGGTTTAAAGAACTTTATTTTCATAATAAATTACATTTCACTTAAAATTAGATATGCTTACAAATATATAGGTAGATTAATTTACGGTACTCGTAGCGATATGAAGCTTTAACTTATTTTTGAAAGTGTTCATACTTTCGCAAATCTTTACATTATTTGGTAAGTTATTGAACAACTGTACTCCCTCAATCTGTCTTTTTTCCATGATTAGTCCTAGGTTTTGTAAGTTTAAGTTTGATTTTGTTACGAAGATTTCTGTTATTTGATAGGTGTAGCTCTATGTTAGATTTTTGGCAATCGTAGTAATTTTCCTTATTGAAATACATATGTTATATTTATATAGTTGGTTGATGTTAAATAGTTTAGTTTTCTCGTACAGTTGTTTTGTTGGTTTATCAAAGGGGTAGTGTAGTAAAACCTTGATAATTTTGATTTGGGTTCTCTGTAGCTGGTTAAAGTTGGATAGAGCCGCTGATCGCCACATTTCAATTAAATATTCGAGGTGTGATTTGGCTACAGAATTGTAAACAATAGGTCTTATTTTACTTGGTATAGAAAATAATAACATAACAGAATATTCATACTGGGTGTTTGCTAGATCGATAGAAAGTCTTAAAATTAACATAGTATAAGATAATTTAGAATAATTGGCCGAACTTATAACAACGTAGAACAAATAAACAGGAGCTTTGTTTACTAACAAAACATATTTTGGTTGAAAATGTCCTAAAATATCACATAAGTGAAGAATTTCATGGGAAAGACAGGCGGTTCCAAAAGTATTTTTACTAAACGTAATTTCTCGCTAACATGACACTTCAGGTCATTGTTTGTTCGGCTGATTATCCTCTATATCGACGTATTTAGCAATAAATATGCGCCACTAACATGAAGAAAAAAAATGGTAGAATTTTCTTCAATTTTGATTGGAGGTCCCAATTTCAATATGTTATGAGATACCGTTGTTAATTATATCTCAAAACATATTTTTAAAATGGTTTATCTAAACACGTATTGTAAACCCTCTTTACTGCGTCCAAAAACCTCACGTTATGACCAGCATAATGATATACTACTTGGTAAAAACTCATTTCTTATCTGAATATAGATACATTATGACTATATAATATATCAATATTTTGACATATTATGACATTCAAATTAACGCCGCCAATAAAAACACCCTAGATAGCGGGTTTTTTTTCTTGCTTACCAGCCGGGATTCAAACCCAGGACCCAAGCCATGTTTATGATTTATCACGTTACGAAAGGTTGGTGTGAATAACGTAACGGAAGCCTAATGAAGATAACGCCTAAAGAAAATTAAAGAGAGAAATTGAGAAATGAGTCCGATTTATTTTTACACAAGTTTTCTAGATTGTTTAATTACCTATCTAACCGATTATGTACGAGACTAGCGACTGACCCATGGATGTTCTGAGTGTTGTTGTTATGCAGAGCCGGTAGCCGGTAGTCGGTGAAACTGAGACGGTGTGGACAGCGTTCGTGGTGGTTAAGGCCATATTACGGTGTTTAGTACCGTGAAGCGGTGATCAGGCCTACGTGGGTGATCAAAAAGCGCCCGTGTTAGAAACGAAGACCCATATATATTTTTAAAGTTTTATTTTATTTTACAACATAATCTGCTTATAGGTCCTTACACTTTTCCCGGCTTTTCGGCCACTTCTTTAACCCCTCCAAAAAGTAGGATTGGTCAAACTCTTCAAAATACGCTTCTGTCTCAGCTATAACCTCCTCGTTTGACCTGAATTTATTTCCCCCGAGCCATGTTTTTATATTGGGGAGCAGAAAAAAGTCACAGGGAGTCAGATCCGGTGAGTAAGGCGGGTGTGGCAGCAATTCGTAACGTAGTTGGGTTAGTCTGGCAGTGACAATTTTGGATGAATATGCTGGTGCATTGTCATGATGGAACAACACTTTCTTCTTTGCCTAATGGGGCCGTGTCTCATTTACTTTTTTATCAAACAATAACTCACTATAGTACGTTCTTGTGATAGTTTTCCCTTTTTGTAAGAAATCTATAAGGGTTATTCCCTTACTATCCCAAAAAATCGTAACCATGACTTTTCCGGCTGGTGGGACCGTCTTCGCCTTCTTTGGGGCAGATTCGTTAAAAAAATCCATCGCCGCTTGGTCTCAGATATATAAAAATTAATCCAGGTTTCACCAACAGTAACGACACGATGGAAAAACTCTTGCGGATTTTGCTCAAACAAGCCCAAACACTCCTTCGACATTGACAACCGTAACCGCTTATTTTCACCCGTGAGTAATCGGGGCACCCATCGGATGGACTCTTTTTTCATATTTAATTTATCGTGTATTATATTAATTGCTGTTCCGTATGACACCCCTACAGCCTCTCTTAATTTACGCACTAAGGTACGTCGATCGGAGCCCATATGTTTTTTACCTTTTGCACGACTTCTTCGGTCTCGTGCTGGCCACCCTGGGCGGTCCTCGTCGAAAACAGATATACGATCTCGTTTAAATTCACTAAGCCAATATCTCACGGTTGTCATAGACGGCGAAAGACCTCCGTAGACAGCATCTAACTTAACTTTTATTTGTTCGCATGTTTTTTCATCCAAAAATAAGAAGCGAATCACGGAACGATATTGCTCTTTCTCCATTTTGTACGAAAAAAAAAACAAGTCTTACAAAATTTGCCGCCAGAAAAAAAGTGAGCCATAGACAATTGACTGATTTCATTTTTTTATTTGATAAGGTCAATACTACACGGCGGTAATGCCAACTTTCCTAAGTAACGCCACCTGCCATCAAACATGGGTACTATTTGATCCACCCGGATATGTAACAGTAGTCAGACCTGTGTAGCGGTGGTCAGGTCCGTGTAGCGGTGGTCAGGACTCAACGTATGGGACTAAGTTAAGTTAATAATCCTTTATTGCACAGAAAACACAGTGGACATTATAACATGAACAGTATGCAAAGGTGACTACTACTGACTCTTTGATATTGTCTTCCTTGGGGGACGCACAACGTTCACTTTTGAGACGGAAGGAGAATACCTTTTCCCTTCTTCACCGTTTCCCGGGCCAAATGGGCCCAGGTATCTAGCCACTTAGTTCTTCTCACTTCAGAGATTTGTAGACGAAAGACCGCTTTCTTGGTTTTCCATATTTCAGGAAAACTGTTTTTGCTTCCAATCTTCCAAACTTCAAACTTTATTTTTTTATTTGACGTTACTCCACCCCTGGGAGCCATAGAAAAAGAGTATCTGAAGCGTAAGAAAAATTATAGCTAAAATAGCAAGTTGTCAAAAACGAATGCTTCTCAAATTTATTTCTTTTGTTTTAAATAAGTATTGTGTTTACATATTTTATTTTATTTATTTCTGTATTTGTATTTTATTATATGATATCTAGTTTATGGATACCTACAACTTTGGTGACAGCTTCTTCTCTTGTTCTAATAGTAATGTTTCCGTTCGTGCGGGAAGTGTAGGGTCATCAGCGGATGACTCACTGCCTTACAGCTTGAAGCGGGTGTTTTCTAATCTTGATACAAACTTCAACGTTGTCTATATTAATGCACAAAGCATTTGCACCAGCTATGCTGACCTCGTTGTAACTTTTAGCGATCAGAACATACATGGTATTCTTGTTTCGGAATCTTTTCTTAAAGCTTCACTTCTATCTGCCATGTATGCTCTGCCAGGGTTCAGTCCCTATCGGAACGATAGGACGGGCAAGGCTGATGGCGGTGTAGCCATATACCTACGTGCCGACATTCCATGCAAAGTCATCAGCCAGTCGCCAAGCCTGTACTCTGGTACCGCTGAACACCTGTTCTTGGAGATTTGCTTACGTCACAAAAAAGTCCTCCTGGGTATCTATTATAGCCCCTCTCTTTGCATTGACTATTTTAACTGATTTAAAACCCTCCTCAATGATCTGACTCCTCTTTATAGCGACACCCTTATTCTCGGAGACTTTAACACCAGCCTTCTCAATAATAACGGTCGCTCAGCAAAGCTGAAATCTCTTGTAAGTTCTTTAAACTTATACATCCTTCCCCTGGGTGCCACCCACTTTCAATCACACTGCGCCCCTTCTCTTCTTAATCTGATGGTTACTTTTAACATATCCAAGGTTGCTGTGCATGGCCAACTTAATGCCCTCTTTTCCTATTATGATTTGATTTACCTTTCATTCAAGTTAAGGCCTCCCAAGCGCCTAGCTTAATTCCTTGACATATGTAGCTTTAAGGGCATAGATCTTAACTCCCTTAAATCAGATGCCGCCTCTGTTGACTGGTCCCCTGTCGTTGATAGCGAGGCCGTTGAAGACAAAGTCTGGAATTTTAACTCTATTGTCCTGAGCTTGTTTGATAAGCACGCTCCGGTCAAGAGGGTTAAGGTTAAGCACCTTCCTGCGCCGTGGCATACTGACACCATCAAGGTCTGATGGCCAAGAGAAACCGTGCCAAGAGGAGATATAAGTTGGATCCGACTGACGAGAACATTTTAATTTTCAAACGCCTCCGTAATCTTTGCACTCGTCTGTGTCGTAATGCCATACGTCGTCACACCTACGAGTGCATTGAGAGCTATACTCCAGCACAGGTTTGGAAATTCCTGAAGACTCTTGGTGTAGGTAAGTCCCAGAACTTGGCTGCTGGAAATGTCGACCTTAACGGTCTCAACTCTTTCTTTGCCATCCCCCATCTGTGTTAATGGATCCCCTCGTTAAGGAAGCCACCCTTCGTAACCTACGGTCCAAGACCACAGCCCACAGTTCACCCTTCAAATTTAACCATGTCGGAATCGGCGCAGTAAGGAGGGCAATATTAGCGATCTCTTCAAAGGCCATAGGTGAGGACAAGATCTGTTATCAGATGATAACCAGCATCATCGATGAGCTATTACCTATCATCACATACATAATGAATGTGTCGCTTGAACAATCTTGCTTCGCCACTCAGTGGAAACAGGCACTTGTGATTCCCCTACCGAAAAAGTCCAATCACGTCTTCTTTAAAGAATTCCGTCCCATATCTATTCTGCCTATCCTCTCCAAAGTCCTGGAATCAATTGTTCACATTCAGCTCTAATCCTACCTTTTCTCAAAAAACTTATTAAATCCCCATCAATCAGGTTTCAGGCCGGGTCACAGCACTACCACGGCTCTGCTCAAAGTCACAGACGATATTCAATCGGCTATGAATCAGAAGCAGCTTACGGCCCTTACACTGCTTGATATCAGTAGCGCCTTCAACTGCGTCGATTTAGGTATCCTGGTTGAAATTCTAAAGTCGCTTAATGTCTCCTCGCACTCGGCTCGCTGTTTGACTCCTACCTGAGAGACCGCCAGCAGCGCATTAAGTCTGAGGAGATCTCCACGGACTGGTGTGAGCTGTCCACGGGTTACTCGCAGGGAGTTATCCTTTCTCCTCTCCTCTTCTCAGTATTCATAAACTCCATATCTGACGTTCTTACTTCTTCTTATCATCTCTACGCAGATGACTTCCAAATATGTCGGCACTTCTCTCCGTGTGATGTGAAACTGACTATAGAGGCGTTGAATGCTGACCTCGATAACATCAGGAAATGGGCTATTTCATATGGGCTGCAAGTCAACCCGGGATAATCTCAAGCCATGATTATGAGTACACGGCACTCGCTTAACTTATTACAGAATTTGCCCGTCGATCCTGTATTGTATGATAGTACCATAATTACTTACAGTGAGAAAGCCAAGAATCTTGGGGTTATATTTGACAACTTGCTGTCCTGGTCGCCCCATGTTTGTGAGGTCAGCAGTCGAGTCTTTGCGTCATTTCACTCCCTCCGAAGATTGCAATACTTCCTGCCACGGCAGACTAAAATCACTCTTGCTCAGTCCCTTCTACTACCTTTAATAGACTATGCGGATGTTTGTTGGGTCAGCGCGAACGAAGAACAACTGAACAAACTCGAAAGACTTCAAAATCTTGGGATTCGGTTTATCTACGGTTTGCGCAAGTATGACCATGTCTCCCAGTATCGCAAGGAGCTGGGGTGGCTCCCGATCCGTCTTCCGTGATCTACGCCAACGTTTTGATTTTCTTTTCCCCAGGGATAGCAATGCGAGATCCCACACGGTGTCTCTCCTTTCAACTCCTCGGCATAACAAAGCCGCTTACGAACACTCGTTTAGGTTAAGGGCAATCCGACTGTGGAACGCACTTCCCTGCGCTATTAGGGAAAGTCCCTCAATTTTCACTTTAATGAAAAGATTGAAAGTGCATTTCCTTTCTCTTCCGTAAAAGGTACCATATCTATGTAGGTATATGTATGATTTATTTTAGTTTATATATGTTCATGCTATACATAGTCAGGTCATAAGTTCTGTCACATGTGCAATATGAAATAATTTAGACATGTTTATTATTTATGTAAACATTTATATAGCAAAATGAACTTAATAAAACATAGATTCTTATGGTAATAAAGTTTATTCAAAATGACCGCCGCGATTTTGAATACAGGCCTTTATTCTGCGCGGCCAGTCGTATATCGCAGCACGAACGAGGTCCATGTCAATATCGGCGGCTGCCTTAATCAAGGATGCCTTGAGTGACTCCAAATCAGGATGAGGCTTTGAGCAGGCCTTTTCCTCCAAGTGTTGCCATGTCTTGTAATCTAACGGACTCAAATCTGGACTGGAGGAGGGCCAGTCTTCGTGCCGGATGAAGTCGATTTCACGCGCCGCCAGCCAATCTTGTGTGCTTTTCGCTCTATGAGCTGGCGCAGAATCTTATTGGAATACCCAGTGCCTGTTATTAAACATGGTATGAGAAACAGGTTCCACAAGGTTCTTGAGGACTGTATTTTGATACACAACTGCATTCGTTTTTACGCCTTTCTCACAAAAATGTACCTCAGTTAAGCCCCAATAAGAGACTCCCAACCAAACCATGAGCGAGGATGGAAAATGACCTCGTTGGACACGCGGAATACGGTTGCTCGCTTCTTCACTGCTGTGTGCGTAGACCTTATCATTTTGTTTGTTGTAGCTCTCTTCCACGGTGAAAATTTTTTTCATCCGAAAAAAGAATTTCCCGATGCTTTTTTCCCGCGTACCGCTTCAACAAAGCGCGGCATCTCTTCAGTCTCAGGTCCATTAAACGAGCGTCCAAACGATGTCCTGTTTTTCTTCGATATGCCCTAAGCCCTAAGTCTTCATTTAATACCCTCTTCACCGTGGTCCTGCCTAAACCCATCTGAAGGGCCAACAGTTTCTGCTTACGTATGGGATTTCTTTGAATTCGCGCCTTCACAGCTTTTATCACTGCTGGAGTCCTAACAGAGCGAGGGCGACCACTTCTGGACCTGTCATCTACACTAGAGTCTTCATTGTATCGTTTTATGGTACGATAAACGAATCTTTTGGTTATATTCAAATTTTTCAGTAAATCGAAAATCTGAATTGGCGCGTAACCGCAACGATGCAACGCAATAACTGCGAAACGGTCTTCTTTAAGTGTCCACTCCATATTTAAAAATGAGGAAAATTCTAAAAAGTACACATTTTTTTTTTCATGAAAAATTCGAAATTCGAATTCAATAAACTTTTCTGTGGCCAGCGTTCTAAATTCAAAAGTTTTTATTGTGTGACAGAACTTATGACCTGACTGTGTATATTGTATTTTATGTAGTTATAGTATATATTTTTATTTTATATTTGGTATAGTTTATATATATTTTGAAAGTAATTTTCGTACGTATGTATAGAGTGTTATTGTGAACTAGGACTTTCCTGTATAATTAACTCTCCTGTCTTGCCTAGGTTTGCTGGAAGAAATCTCTTTTTAGAGATAAGCTCGCCATTGCCTTGGATATATCAATATGATCCGGAAAATAACAGCAAGTCGTCAGTTTGGGTCAGTTCAGAAGGAAATTTGCCGATAAAACGGCAAAAACCTCGTAACGTTGGTAAAACAATGGTGTTTTTTTTTTCTCGTAGTTGGCATGTTTCAACAACAATGTTGGAAAATAATAGATCTGTTAGCTCGGAATGGTATACAACAGTAGCATTGCCGAGAATTTTCCAAGCTCTGCGAGAGAGGAGACCAAAGCCCGGTCTTTGGTAAAAAAAAAAAGTTAATATCTTGTATAGTTTTTCTTATCTCAAAACTCGAGCTACCTATGTACATTACTTATTTATATCACAAAGTTAGTTATATTCCGACCTATTATAAGTGTATTAAAAATAAATGTCCTCTTCCCTAACATACCACATAATCGAGGGTGCAAAATAAAAAAATAAAAATACAATTTCGGGTGGTGGATACGCAGAATAGTGCCTATATAGGCAGAATAAACAATTCCTACCCAATCCACACATGGCCAAAGTATTATTATGTCTCTTAGAAACATTAGTCTCATACTTAATTCTCCCTGTTCATTGAACTGAAGAGAATTTTCTATTTTTGCCAAATGTGTTTGTGTAATATAAATCAAGTCCACAATGATCCATTGTCATCTCTTGTGGTTGAATGGAGATTATGTAAATATATCTTTATCCATATTTCATTGATAGAAGTCAGACGATGGCGAAAAATTCACTATAATCACTACCTTATATATAATTTACTGTCTGATAATCACTAAGTATACGGTGGCCTTCAAAAAGTGTTTTATGGCTCGAACGTCATTATTTATAAATGGTCTGTTTCAAGAAGTCCCGATATGCCAGTATAGCAAATCCACGTGACCAACGAGCTTGCGAATCACTGGTCACGTGACTTTTCTATCCAAATCTGGCGTTTTACGGCAACGCGACAGTTAAGCACAGAGCCTAAAGGCAATTCTTGAAACAGGCCTTTTGCATCAAACAAACAAACATAGTGTCATGACTTTTCCCAAACGTGGTGGCAGCGGTGCAGTTGCACTCATGTTGTGACTTCTTCAAATCAAATCAAAACTCCATGTTCATATTTCATTCACTTTTTAGATTCATACCAATATCAATCTGAAGTGCAGTTGGTTAACCTACATTTTAAAGTTACTATACAAGTTATAAATCACTCTGTGTTTCATTTACCTGCTATGGTCGCTTGTGCTTCATTATTTCAGAGGACAGAGTAATCTTATTCCAGAAGATTTAGTGGGAGACCAGTATTTACGCGTATAATGCTAATGGAAAGCTGCAAATTCGAGTATTTTTTTCCTCTTTGCTGGAAATCCTCATGCTAATGACGGGGCCGGGAGCTAAGTCGATAAAATGTTACTTTCTTATGCGGCGTCACGGCTGAGTCTGCAAGTGATACGGAACCCACTAATAAATATTATGCGGAGTAGAATTAAAGACCTCTGTGGTGTAGTGGTCGCGGTTTTGCCTCACAAGCGAAAGGGCGCGGATTTTAATCCCGGATGTGGAGGAAGAAAATAAAAATAAAAACAATAACGGTTGCTGGTGTACCACCTATCAAGTTGAATGTTTTGAGGTTGTCTTTCCCAATATATATATTTCATTGCTAGGAATTTTTCTAAGTTTTCCAAATATTTTTTAAAGCTGGGGGAAAGAAAATAAAAGCTTGTAAAAAAAAAATAACAAAACGTACTTAGTAAACAGAAACGGAACGCGGCTAGGGAAATACAGCATGTAGTGTTGCCAGAATGTTGCCTAATAATCGGCTATCGATTAATCGATTATGTTCACCTAACCACTCATACTATCGCTATGATAATATCGAGTATAATAGTATCGGTTCTCTCGATATAATCAATTACATGAACGTCGATTATTTGGCGATAATATACTATCGAACTTTTTTTTTCCATTTAAAATAAGTATCGTAAAACGATGAAGAACTGAAAATAAACAGTAAAGTGAGAATGAGTTGATCTTTTAATTGGCCCTCTGTTATAATATCGATAGTATGAGTTAATCTGGGAACCATCTAATAATCTAATCTTAATAGAGGAGCTCCTAGGTCTAATGGGATTCACGCTTACTTCTCACACAGAAGATGCAAGTTCGAAACCTGACCATATACCAATGAGATAATTAATTTATCTTAAGTACATTGTTATTGTTATTCATCTGACACTAGGGACATAAAATGTGGAGTACCACAAGGAAGTGCATTGGGTTCATTGCTGTTCCTTGTATTCATTAATGACATCTCAAAATGTGTGAATCATTCCATGGTACTTTTTGCTGACGATAGCACCGTAACATTAATAGGACAAAATCTTAGTATATGAATTATTCTCTTATAAGTTTAATTAACTAGTTAAATAACAATAATCTTTTAATTAACATTAGCAAAATAAAATTTATTAAATTTAGGAAAGGATATAAAAAAACAACTGACATTAAACATTGACTATGGTGGTAAACAAATAGAAGAGACTAATACATTGAAATTCTTAGGGCTTCACATTGACAACAAAATGTCATGGAATACAAACATAGACATACTGAGCAATAAATTTAACCAATTTCCATATGCTTTATTTATATGCTGTCTAAACAGGTCAATAAGGACGCTGTGCTAACGGCATATCGTGAGTTTGTCGAGTCATCGTTACGTTATGGTATAATGTTTTGGGGAAATGCGACAACAATAGATTCACCGCCTTATTCATAAACATCTTATAAACCTATTTTAACTATAATGCCATTATAATTTGATTGTCTTTGTCTGTCACTTTAAAATTTGTGTTTGGAGAAAAGGACAAAGCACATTTTAGCTATTGGAGGTTAACATATAAGACTCAGAAGAAAGAACAAGCTATATGTAACCTTATTAGTGCAGAATCTGGCAAGGGCCATTTTATTAATTGTATAGTACATTACTGTCGCGGTCTGTAATGAATGACTGCGTTGCTGGTCGCACTGTTGGTGGCCGAAAGCGCAGAACATCGCAGCTCAAGGCCTACACAGCGCGATCGGCTTTGCAGCCTTTGATGAACAAGCTGGAATAAATGCCGAGACCGAAGGTCCAGGCTTTTATAGCGCGGACATCAAAGGCTGCAATGGTCACCAAGGCCGAGAGCGTAGCTAAGCTAATCTCGAGGCCTTCATAGTGCGACCAGCAGTGCAATCATTGCGGATCAAAGCTTGTATAGTACTTTACTCAAATAATGCGAGTAATTAAATAAAACCAGCTTATTATAAAATTCAGAGTGAGTTTTTTTTTTGATAACACATAACCAAATTCTGAATAAAGCCTTTTTGCAGTACCCTTTTTATAGACAAGAAGATCTCCCGCTCTTTTTTTTGTCACACAACCAAATTCTGAATAAAGCCTGAAGAAAAAAAGCTCGAAAATCATGGAAGTTGACTGGAAATTAACGGTCGCTAAAACGCGACACTAATGGATTTTCACAGGAAATTGCCGGCACCTGTTCTGGCTTCTCCAAGTAGCGCGGCAATGTCGACTTTGCTTAAAGAAGGTTTTAAAAATAATGAGCATATTACTAGCTTTGTTTGAATAAAGATATTAACAGTTCCTTCGTTATACATATTTGAAACTGCAGTGTTTGTCTAGTGTTATCTCCATATATTTTTTTTCATGAAGAGTCAACGCAATCAGTACAATCTGTGCTCTTGCCCACGTAAATCTGCTTATTACAATAAAATCATATGCGGGATGAACACCAGACTATATTACAAACTTCCGGAGACATTAGGAGCAATGAATAATATAAATATGTTTAAATATAACCTTAAGCAATTGCTCGCATTAAATGCATATTGCTCAATAAGTAATTATCTACTAGATATATTCTAAGGCCTTTGACCACATAATGAAATTGTTGTATATTGGCTGCTTGGTGCTATTCTAGATATTTGTACTAATCGTCAATTGTCCGGCTGATATTAATGCTGCTTAATTAATATAATATTTGTATGCCATTGCTCCAAACATAGAGATTTGAATATATTCTTAAGATCTTTGTAATATACCTATGTTTTACAAATAAAGCTTTGAATTGACTTGAATTTAATTGTCGAACGTTCATACAGCCTGGTGGAGTGTGGCTTAGTCTTACTTGAATCCGGTTAAAGATCTGTGCCCCTCCTTGGGTTACATTTGTTTTTATTTAGTCGATGCGCAGTCGAGTATGTGGCAACACTAACCAATTGTTTCGATCTTAGGTCATCTGCCATCTAATACGAGGTTTAGTCATGTCGATTAATCGTGTGAATTGTAACTTCCATTTGGATCGCATAAGACGCCATGAATTTGCAAATAAAAGCGAAGTAATCATTAATAGTATTCAGTTTTGGCCCTATCTTAGATATGTAAGCTTAGAAGATGTAAGTTCTTTAGCGTCTGGGTGTGGTCTGGGTTGTGTGCGGGTGCGTAATAAAATTATCTTTAGCATCTGGGCGGTGTGCGGGTCCGTAATAAAATCTCATTGTATGGAATGTGTGCTGCCACTGGTTCAACTTGAGTTTTTTTTTACAGATTGTGTCATCTGACTTAATGTTGACTTAATAGTGGAATTTAATCCATAATAAGTTACTGTTGTAACTGCATCATTACACTTAAGATGCTTACACGTGATTAGTATTATCTGGTACTTGGCGTATGCCCGTCACGAACATTTTCTCGACCTACTCCATATTTGGACGATGTTCTTAGGATGTTCTTAATAAATCGATTTGATCAGAGCAGCTTTAATTTTCACTTATACATACAGTTTGGCCAGGGCGATCAGCTCTTTTGTCTCTGGAGAATTGAGAAGTTGCTCCGATCAAGTCGGTTTAATAGTGAAACCTGTTCATTATGATAACCATAACAACCCCCTAAACTATGACTACTTACACCTTTCTGTTACATCCTGTATAAAGAGTAAAAAGATAATATTACATATTTGGTACCTACCTATGAATGTTTTATTTAAATATTGGAATTATGTTTTTATTGTCTCACAAGGATCGGCTAGTAACCTAAGCCAAGCCGCCGAATCTATTTGATTGGATTGGACGACGTTTATGATCAATAACTGCCCCTCCAGGAGACCAGCAAGAGCTTTAGTAGACTCCCCATTGGCGGTGGGTGATCTGTTTTTAGTCCTTTGAATCGGTGAGGCGGTCCTATCGCCACGTCATCAGTACCATAAATAAATGACAGCCACTTAATAGTAGTATATGTGACTGCTACATAATGTAGGGCATTAATACTCGAGAGTGGGTTTATGACACGAGCCGAATAATATCACTCGAGAGTTTTAATTCCTAATTATGTACAGTTACATACACTAGTTTATCTACACACATATCATAAGCTCTCTTTGATGTGTTCAGGAACCGCATGTTCGACCGGCATTGTGCTATTGACCATGGCTCTGCAGTTGTTTAGCTTGTTCTGTAGTACCAACTTCACAGACAAACTAGGGGCGGGACGCAAGCGGGCATCGGCGTTCGAAATTTGCATGTCATAATTTGACAAATTTTGGTACATTATGGTCATAATGATCAATATTCAGATAAGAAATGAGTTTTTACCAAGAAGTTTATCATTATGCTGGTCGTAACGTGTGGTTTTTGGAGGCAGTAAAGAAGGTTTATGATACGTGTGTAGATAAAGTAATAAATGCAGCCGTTGTAGACCTCAGCACAGATTCAAGACAAAATTTTTGACTCGTTATTGTAAGCGTCGTCTTCACCGTCTTAGCCATTGCTATGTAGGTAAATATATATCTACCTACCTAGAAATAGGACCACCTTAATTAAAAAATATAAAAATCTAGAAATTTACAAAAATCTAAGAGTACCTACCTATAACCTCAAATATTCTTATATTAGTGAAGCAAGTAAGTATATGCCATTACCTCAAAATGTCAGTAAAAGTTATCATACGATTTTAGTTTTTCCTAGCTTTTAAAAATCCTCGATTTAGTTCTGAACTGCTAAAAGTAAGAACTAATGATAGTAACAGTATGGTACCCCAACGAGATGATATGCGGTACGAGAATCCCTCCTATAAAAGCCTGCTAATGTCCTTCAAATGTATGAAGTAAACACATTATTTATGTTTACATCTCGGTCTTTGTATTCGAGGGAGTAGTGATAAGTCTGGTAATTAAACAAGGAGTAAATTTTATTTAAATTATAATTTATTTTTCAACGTAGACCTTCTAACTCAATGTACTTCATCGAGCATTTCTCAAGCATTTCTATCCCTTCCATAAAATACGACTTAAATAATCCTTTCAAATAGGCATTCGTTTCGTGTATGATCTCTTCGTTTTTTAATTCAAGAACAAGAAAAAGTCGCAAAGGGCAAAATCTGGCGAATATGGTGGATTAACTGTAACACGATTCCTCGATTTGTGATATAGGAAAAAAACTTATTATTAAGAATACACAAGTACCTACATTATTAAGTAGGAGGAAAAACATTACTGCCACGAGGGTTGTGTTGCACTGTACCACATCTGCATGAGACCTAAGGCGAAAGTATGATAAAAAAACTTAAAATACGAGTAACTGAAAATGTGAATCTTAATTTAACTTATCTAGACAACGTGCTTAGACATTGTTACGTAAAAAGAACATGGAAAATTATGGATATGTTTCAACTAATCTAAAAAACGGAAAAGTGTTTAGTTGCTGACTGGTGAACGGTTTACATATAAAACTAAAACTAATCCTAAACTAAGTTTATCTGTCGAAATGGTGGTTCCTATTCTAACATCAGTTGTTTCTTTACAATACTACCCCTAATCCATGGAAGGACATCGTCATTTGTGTGATCAGCGGATCTCGCTGGTGCTCGTGGTTCTGAAACATTTGTGTGATCAGCGGATCTCGCTGGTGCTCGTGGTTCTGAAACATTTGTGTGATCAGCGGATCTCGCTGGTGCTCGTGGTTCTCATTAAAATGCTTGTTGGCTTGTCATTAAAATGCTTGTTGATTTGTTGGCGCTCATGCTGTCCTCCCCTCCTCGTGGAGCGGGGGCAGCGCGCCGGCCAGGGTGGCGGCAGCTGGGCGGCGTCGGCGACGGCGGCAGCGCGGCACCGGGCGCGGCGCGGCCTGTGCCGCAGGCCCATGCTGCACAGGCCGCACAGTCTCGCGGAATCCTGGCTCAGTCCCGCGTCATCGCCCGAATGCCGATAAGAAAGCAACTCATGACGACCCGAATGGCCGAGTCGGCAGTGACGCTGCCTACGAAACCAAGGGTCCCGGGTTCGAGTCCCGGTGGGGGCAAATGTTTGTTTGATGAGAACGGATGTTTGTACCCCAGTCATGGTTGTTTATCTATCTAAGTATAATATTTCTCTATATAAGTATATATATCGTTGTCTAGTACCCAAGATACAGGGAATCCTAGTTTGGGGCTAGATCAATGTGTGTAAAAGGTGTCCAAGGTATTATTTATTATTTATTATTATTTATTTATATCGCAACTCATGGAATTTGGCCACGCGGAGGTGTGTACTCGTGCGTTGTCTTAGTAGAAGAGGATTTTCTTCTGAGGCAAATGCGGTCATTTGTCAGGTAAGATATAGTCCCTATACATTGGGTTCAGTCCCTACATTGGCATTATATTCGCCATTAATCGTTTTGCCCTTCTCTGAGTAGTCGATATGGATTACCCCTAGAACAATACGTCGAGGTCTTATATGTTGTCGAGACTCATTAACTGGGATCACCCAGTTAATGATGCCCATAGCTTTGTTATAGATATCAATCTATAACAAAACTAGTGGGTATCTGCGTTGGCGGTTTATTTATTTATTTATTTTGTAAGCAAATCTACAGAAGACACTGAAATTACCAAGTAATCAGATAAATCAATAATGAATAGCTTTAGCTAAAGATGTGTGGGTTTGAACAGGTGAGGCCTTTGCCCAGCAGTGGGACACCGTGTAAACTATCTAAAAATATAAAGGTCGTAATCACAGGGTCGCCAATTTACAATTCAAAATGTGACATCACAACATAAAAAAATATTCCTTGGCTTGTTGCCAGCTTCCTTGCGGCGGGCACGCGAACTACACATATACAATAACAGTAACGATTCGTGCAACGGTAACATTTACGGCTCGCTAATGAGTACACGGCTTTATATATATGCGCTCACCAAAGACCCGTAGATTAATTCAGACAGCGGTCTGTTGTAGAACTTATCAAACTTAACTCCTTGAAATAGGTCTAAACGTGGGATAGCTAGGAGTCCTTCGTGTAAATGTCAGCAAAACAAATAATTAAAAGTCTTTAAGGACTAGAAACCACAGCGTAGGTTGTGTAACTTCAAAGTGGATTTTTTTCATTCATGAGGGAGCCAGTTTATAGAACTACACATCCGAAAATCAGGTGTTCTGGTAAGCAAAGTATTGCAAAATAATAATTCGTCGATGCCTTTAAAATGGTTCTAAAATGACAATTCTACATCTACAGGCATTTAACAGGTATATATTAAATAACCATACTCATATAATCTAGATTATATTGACCGTAAACCATTTAATCCTACCATTAATGTCACTACAAGCTAATCTTTCTTTATTAAAAATAAGGCCCACATGACGTTGAGATGATCATACAAAAATTCTCTACTGAATGGGGCAGATTACAACAAGAAGAAAACCTTCATTATTGAACCATGGTCTGCTCCATTTCCTGTAACTTCACCTCGCGTTGACCTTACATATATGAAAACCCTGAATAGACCCGAAAGTATGTCATCACTGCAAATATAGTACGCTTTTAGTGTGGGGGGCTGCGTGACTTTTTTTTAAACACCTTCATTCATAAGCCGACGCGATGTTAAAAAAAGTTATAAATAGACTGGCAGGTGATGTGTTAAAAAACGCGCTGAGATTTATCGATGCTGTCTTATTTCTTTGGCTCTGAGCGAGCTGTGACCTCTCTTTTTCGCATAGGGTAAAGAAGGTGAAAGAAAGAGAGGTGACTGCTCGCTTGAAGCCAAAATCACTTGGCGCGACGTGTCACGCCTTTTGTCCTAAGAAGTAGTTATTGTTGTTGCATTTTAATGTAATATTATAAATGCGACATCAAACGTTTTCTTTTCTTTAGCACCTGCAACCTGGCATAGTTTGAATACAAGGTTCAACAAAAAGTTTAAGTCATTTATCAGGGGGTTGTTATGGCATCATCTGAACAATTTTCACTATGACCAAACCGAACACAAAACAACTGATCGCCTAGCCCAAACTGTATGGAGAAGTGAAAAATAAAGGCGCTCAGATCTAATAGTTTTCAAAGTGAAAGTTGTTCAGAATTATTCCGATAACAACCCCTAAAATATGACTACACCTCTCTGTTACACCTTGCAAAAGCAAAGAGTTAATAGATATAAAACACACTACAGAATATAAAACAGCCAGCACTCACAATTCAGTGCTACCGATAAATATTTTAGCATCTAAATTGCTAACTCAGCATCAAATTTTGTAAGTGGAATTCTTTATAACGTTTAGAGATAACGTCTGTCCGATTATAATCGAATTGAATTGTAGCCTCAAAATTATTCATCGAATTTATTTATTTAACAATAATAATAAACCATATTATTTTTTCATGAAGAAATTTAAATGTTTTTCTTTGATTTTTGACGATTTTAGGTCGAATAATACAAAAAATTAAACTTAAGAAAAAACCGACTTCAATACCCCTGATTTGATACAAAACATAACTTTAAGTGTGTTAATTAATTAAAGAGTTTATTTCTGGTGACATTAGATCCTGACCGACTTTAATATATTGTTTAGAAGCTCTCCTGGAACCTCCGTCACCATCACTTCCAATTTAGTATTATACAATATGACAAGCATGCATTACTGACCAACCTTAATAAAGTTACCATATCGCAATCTTTCGGCCTTGTTTTAAACAGTTCCGGTAGCCATCTGTGGTCTCCATCATCAGTTCCACTTCACAAAATGATGTTTCTCAAGAGTAAATGCACGAGTTACCATAAAAATTACAAAAACCGCTATCGCTAAGGTCTGCCTATACTGTTTGAAGAGTTCCCTCGATTTCTCCAGGATCCAATCATCATATCCTGCCCTGATCAAAATAAGAACAATGGGAAGGCGAACCCTTTCAACAAAAAATCTATTTTCCAAATCGGTCCATCCGTCTTGGAGAAATCTACGAACATACATATAAAATAAAGATCCCGACGAATTGCAAACCTGTCCCTTTTGTAAAGTCGGTTATAAGAATAGAAAATCCGAATCAGGGCACCCCACTTTCTAGGCAGTCCCATCTGGGCAGTCTTGTGGCTAGACTTTAGAGTGTTTTCTACTAGCAGGAGGCACGGAGGGTCGGAGGCGACCGCGCACTACTGTGCACCGTGCAAGATGGAGCACCCGAGGCTGTTGCAGTGCGGGGGCATCGTCGCAGCCACGCAGTAGCCGGAGCTAGGGCGATTTATAAGTATAATGTTTTCATATACATAAACATAAATAGTTGTTTACCTGAACAGTACACGTCGTTTATTTAAAATTTCAAGCTTCTAGGTCTGCTAGAAAAACATTAAAATTTTGATAATCGATGATGAGTCAGTTAGTGACAAAATGACGGAACTTTTAACGGCTGTCTTTTCTAATATAATGGTTCTCTTTAATTGGATTTTTGGAATTTTCCTATTTAAGTTGCGCACTTTTAGTCACAGAAAATTCAGTAACACTAGCAATTATAACAGGGGGCCAATAACGCCCAAAGTGCTTCCCCTTCCACTCCCTCATTTGTTTTTTTTCGCAACCTCTTTTGTAGAATTAAGTATTTAGTCTCAAACTTGATTGAAATCCGTCGATCAATAACGCTACGGCAAACTTAACTCCTTTCCCCCCTATTTTTCCCCTAATAGAAAAACACGATTGCCTAAAATAATGAAATAAATCAAGGAACTTTGTGCCAGTTTTCGTCAAAATTGATTTAAAAATGCGACCTGTAGGTAAGAACAGGCAGACGGAGAAAAGCATTTTTGGCATCGAAACTACGCTCGCTCGGTCAATTAGATTTACATATGTCTATTATGGAAGACAAAGATAGTGTTTTTTAAAGCAACTTTAAAACATTTTAAGTGACTAACTCTCTTTGATGGTGCTAGGGAGTTTGTACACGGCTGTGCCGTGTTGCGGAATCATAAGCAGTGGCCGAGCGAGAGATCGTCAAGGCCTAACGGAAGACAGAAATTCTAAAATGCTCTCGTAACAAGCCAGGGTAGCGAGGGTGAAATAAGGTGTTGAAGAGGCAGATGAGGATGTGAGAATCCTAACAAATATTGATAGGAAGGCACTTCAAGTCCCTGCGATCTTCCGAGAAGTTGTCATACTTGCGCAGGCCGAAGACTAACCAGATTCCGAGGATTTCAATTGGCTTGAGTTTGTCCGGTTGCTGTCTAAACCTATAAAAAAATTGACACTTTTGCACTATTTTCATTCGATCTAAATCGGTAAGTAAATGTTTTACCAAAAAAATTGCTTTAATCGACGTTTTATTCAAACAGTCGATTAACCTGATTAGTTATTTTTTATCAGACTTGAACCCCAAGAATACTAAAGGTAATTTAACTCAACACTACCAATTATTCATCTAAATACCAATGTGTAATTTACCAACCATCTCTTTACGTTAATGCTTTTATGATTGATGTCCTGATGGATTACCGATTTATAAACATCGACAACATTATTATAGAATGGTATTTGTTACTTGATCTACTTGTAATCTCCACCTTTACAAGTTTTTTTTTTTAAAGATCTTCATTAAGAGGATCAAATTTTCCATTTATATTTTCCTTTGAATGTCAGGCCAGCCTTCATAAACAGCATTAATCCAAAGGACTTATTTTCATAAAGCGTTATTTTTAACAGTTATTGATGAACAATATTTGACGGTAAGTTTCCATCGTTAACTATTTTAGGTTTATATTTCCAAGCACACTTTATTAATCCTTGATCTTTTATCATAAACCAGAGTTCTACAAACGCTATCCTACCGTTAGGTCCGACGAAGATGCAATAAAACATTTGTACTTTCAGAACAGTTTGATAACAACTTATATTATTTTTTTCTTTGAAATAAGTGCAAAGGCAAAATGGCCCGACGGGTTTTTATTATTCCTATATTGTTTTATTCTTGAATTTTGATTCATTACTTAAGAACTTTAAATCTTGAATTTTGAATCTTCTCTGTTAAAATAAAAGGCAACAAATATATTGACCACCAAAATATTTGTTTCCTACCAAAAATGGCTAAATGACCACCAAAAGTTGCAGAAAATATCAGGGAAAAATACTGCGGTAGCTTAGGTGAAGGGTAAAGGGGGTGAGCGAAGCGAAGCCCCTTTATCCTTCGTGTTAGGTTGAACTTGTAAGAACAACAAAAAATACTTAAAACTAAACTTAAGTGCACAAAACATAAAGAGAAGTTTGGTGATCATTTATCCACACACAATTTGGTGGACATACATCCATTTTGGCAGTCATTTCGAATTTATTGGTAGTAAATTTTTGAATTTTTTGGTAATCGTTTAAACACAAGCCAAAATAAAATAGGTAAAAACGCAAAAGATCTGCCGAGAAATCTAAAAATGTTTTTATGGTAAGTTCAGCCTTCAATCAATAGTATAATGTATAATTAGTATAATTAAGCGAAGAGTTTTGTCAATCTGAGGTGCGGCAATGCGTATTCGTATCGATATGGACGGAGTGTTAAGATGATGATGGACGAATAATTTTCTCATAAATAGGTCGAAACTTCCACCCGTCAAAAAATTTTCATTCAAATATGGGTTTAAGGTTGTGACCTCGATGAGCTTAAAAATACTGTAAATGCGCTGCTAAGGCACGCCATGAGCAGCTAGTGAGAAATCAAATTGGAAAAAGAGTACAATAAAACGAACAATATACATTTTTCATGTTTTTATCTGTATTCCCTCGAACCGTTCGGTTTAACGATTTGCATATCATGTCATGTTCAAAATCTTACAGCACGAAAATACATCAAAAGAACTTATATTTAAACATAAAAGCTACATGATTTTCATAAAACAGGCTAACGACTAAGTTAAGCAATTAAAATGCTTAATTTTACACCCAGAGTCACAAATTTTTATTATTTAAAACAAATCGTACTTTAGTATGTAACCAAATTTTACCCTAATTTTGTCGTTTTTGGGTTGAAAATGTGCATGAGTTGTACGTGCTCGGTACAGATGTGAATTTGTGTGAATGTGGGTTTCACTTTAATATAGAGAAAATATTTTCAGTTTTCTCGTAGTCTAATATTGTAAGCCAATCAGTTAGTATTTGCTTAAATTTTCATTTTCACAACATATCATATCGTCACACATTTCCCATAAGGGGTGGCAGAGGCACATAATTGTGCCCGCTTTGAGCCAGTTATTCAATACTCCATTTTGCGTGACAGAGGGCTAGCCCATCGATGCAACTATGTAGTAATGAAGGTTTCCTCACGTTGTTTATCATCACCGTTAGAACGTCCGTCCTTAAAATAAATTATTTATCTCATTGGTACATGGTCAGGAGTCGAACCTGCATTCCTGTGTGAGAAGCAAGCGCGAAACCCATTAGATCACGGAGCTCTCATTTTCATAGGCCAAAAATAACACAATCTTTATTAAAAATGTTGTAGAGCCGGGACTTTGAAAGACGAGAAATATGTTAAAAAATTAAGTTCTGCTTCTTACAATAGGGCATTCAACACAATTACCCCTGTTTTTACTTATTGCAGTCGTATAGAAAATGAGTGAGTGTTATTTCAATACCGTATGCAATATTTACAGTTGTCTGACGGTTAGAGTGCCTGAAATTTCATGTAGTGTCCTGGTTGGGAAGTTATAGGGTTAAAAAGACTGATTTTTAGCGCTTTTTTGGTGTGGAACAGATTGTATAAGTCTTTAAGCTTGTTACACTTTGTCTTAATTTTATTCTTTAGGGATCTACCCCAGCATGTAATTGCGTACGTCACTAATTATTAGAGTAGAACCTGGTTTATTTGTTTAGTTAATTTACCACTTGCAACATGTCGTAGTTGCCTAAGTCATAGGATAGTTTTTAAAAATGCTTGGATAGGTTTTTTATTTGCACGCTAAATGTCAGGTTTCAATTTATGGTTATGCCAAGGTATTTGGTTGATTTAGTTCTGTGAATATGAGGACAAGTGAAGATGTTATCAGGAGGGTAGTAGGAGCATAACTATGAAATTATTGTTGAATTTTAGGACATAGCGGATTGACAATTGAAAACAATTTGTGTGTAGTTTTGTCTGAATTTAATGTGAGATAATTAGATGTAAGCCATTTGGGCTATGTAGAAGGCATTTGCCAAAGTTTCAGCTGTGAGAGTGAGGTTGGTGTCATCTGCGTAGGAGATTTTTTTTCATTGTGCAAGGTTTAGATCGCATAATTCATCAATATACCACTGAAAATAGTATAAGACCTAGGATACTAACCTGAAGGACACAGTAGAAAACTGGCAGATCATCACTAACATGTTCATCTATTTTTGCTCGATCAATTCTATTTGACAGGTAACTTTAAAAAAAGACTTAGCTGAGTTTCCCTTATGCCCAGAATTTCGAAATTTTCCAGGAGAAGTGTCAAATGCGTTTGCTAAGACAAGGAATATTGTGATTGATTAAATTCCACGCCTCAACCGAACGGGCGTGAAATCTTGGTAGGGTTGGTTTTCACCAGGAGTACTGACCTTTGACGCCGTGGACCGGAATTCGAAAGCTCAATTCGAGGCAGGAACACGGGATAAGGAGCACAAGGGGGGTGAGGGGAGAGGAGTCGAATCTTACTCTCGTCGTAGCCCGATGCTGTCGCCGTCGCTGCCGAACGCGACGAATTAGGGACCGAACCACTTCAACCTTTCACAACAGGAAGCACTCACTCCGCTGACGTGAATCTACTTATTTCCCGACGATTGATCCGTGATGATTATTACAAATTAACACTCCGACCAGGCCCGACACTTGTGTTAGACAATTATTACTACTAAAATACAGCCAAGGCCCGAACGCCATGTGCCGACATTTTTTCCAAGTCAAAAAAAGTAACCTCTAACTCGTCATCTCGTTTCTATACAAGTGACAGCTGCTAGTTCCGTTTCCGAGCACTCGCGGTCCGAGTCGCGCAACAAAAAGAGGTGCGTTCCGAAGCATAAATATTAAACAGTCACCCGCCCGGACAGGCCCGAACCTGTCCCTAATCAATAGGAAGGCCAGAAAGTGTTGCGACCGCTCCCTTGAGGACCGAGTCCCCCACCTTGACTTCTGCTGATCGAGGCGTGCCATCCCGACCCGTGTACAATTTGACGATCCGTCCTCGTCTCCATCTCAATGATGGCAGGTTCGCATCCTTAATCAGCACCAAATCACCGACTTGAGGGGGGCTTGTCCGGTCAGTCCACTTAAGGCGCTGCTGCAAGATGTGCAAGTACTCAAGGGACCACCGTTTCCAAAAATCTTGAGCCATCTGCTGCAACATCTGCCACCTAGTTAACCGACTTAACTTAACATCACCGAATGGGTATTCTGGCAGGGCGTTAAGGGGCTGACCTATCAGGAAGTGACCCGGCGTCAACGCTTCCAAATCATTTGGATCCGAACTGAGCGAGCACAACGGACGCGAGTTCAGTGTCATTTCAATTTTACAGAACAGCGTCGCAAGCTCTTCAAAGCGAAGAGAGGTCTCACTGATGATCCTCGTCAGGTGCGACTTAACCGATTTAACCGAAGCCTCAAAAATTCCTCCCCAATGAGGACATCCCGGCGGACTGAAAACTCATTCAATCCCTTGTCGGGAGCAAGCCGTACTGATGGTCCTGGTTACCGTTCAGGAATTGAGTGACCTCCTGCAGATATCGCCTGGCTCCGACAAATCCGTTGTCCGAACAGATTAATGACGGGAGGCCCCTTTGTAGTGTGTCACCCCCTTGAGCCGATACGTCTCTATAATAACCAATGTCTGTGTCCAACCTTAGTCAATAAACGCCCGTCTTTGAACCAACAAACACGTCTCTCACTACATCCCATAGGCCCATCCCTACATGGCGACCTAGCCAGGCCAGCCTGCCCTAAAAGGCAGTGCTGCGCCGAATGGCATATTTCGTGTAAAGTGAAATGATATTTTGGACTAAATGTGAAATAAAATGTGAAAAGGACAAAAAGTGCTAAAATTATACCTAAATAACTACTGTAAGAAAATTATACCTTTATACATATAAATAAACTGTTAATAGATTCAATATATCAGGAACTACTTAAATAGATAAAACAATGGACATTTAAATGAAGATTAAAATTACATAAAAATTATATACCTACAATATTAAGAAGACCGCAAAATAAAACTAGAACCAAAAGCAGAACCAGTGACCAAATTAAAAAACAAAATAACCTAAAAACCCAAATTATAAAGAGGATTCCTGCCGGGTGCCATGTGATCTGTGCAAGCCTAGATGATGTGCGACGCAGGGCGCAGGGCGAGTGGTACGCTGCACAATGTACGGGTCCGATGAGGAGCATCTGGGAGATGTTGCCCCGGAGTGATGAGCTGCAGCACCACGCAGTAGGAATGATAGGCACCACGTGAAGTCTTCATGAGTGAGTCGTGACCAATTTTTTCCAATTCCATGTCAATGAATTATACATTTTATGCGAGTTAATTTGATTTATTTTATCAGATGTTGTTTTGTGTGTTAAATAATAATGACGGAAATTGTTAATTTGGATATAAAAGAAAAATAATGATGGAATAGAAATTGAATATTTAAGTAAGTATTTTATAAATGATTTGTAGTATTTACTTTACACCCCTGAATATGGTGTACTTAATAAATAATTCAGATTAATTTGTAAAGGGTTGACGACAAGAACTACATTTTTTTAAATAATTTAGTTTGATGATGAATGAGTTAAAGGATGACATTGATTGTGTGGCGTATGTTTGTGTGTATTTTTTCCAGTGAATTTATAATTTTAAATTGTAAAGTATTTACAATAATTGTCTTAGTAACATATCCAGTTAGTACGTATTCAAACCATATTTGCATGTAACGCGATGCAATACAATACAGTTAACAACAGAGTACCAAATTAGGGGACCACCGAGAATTTGTTTTAGTTCTGACAAAAATGGATCGTGACGATACCTACCAGCTCTTATTACAGGTGCAGATGAGCAACAGTAATGATAATGAATTCATTAGAAACCGTATGTGGTGATGGATGTTTGTTTAGAGTTCAGCAGAGAAATTAAGTATGGAACCGTATGGATGTTAAATAGATACCAAGGTTAAAATTGCATTGGTGGGGGTGGGATTACATTGAAAGTTTATGAAAATGATGATGTATAATGAATGTATGATATTTTTTTATTATTATTACAGGATGCTGATAATATTTAGTATATTGAAAGATGTTTGATCGGAACAGTAAGTGATGTTTAAGGAAAGATTGATTTGTTTATTTATGTATGACTATGACATTTTGTTGTCTAGAGATGAGTTAAGTAGAAGAGTGATTATGTAAGTTTTTAGATATCTCAGAATGTTGATTTTTTATGGCAGTGTTTAAGGCGAAGGAGACGAGATATTTAATTACAAACTACAAAGGAAAGTTGTATTTTGTATGGACAAGAAAGATAGTGTTATTTTGAAGGAAAGGTAAATAAGTTTGATTTGTTAATTGTGACAAAAAGAATACCGTATGGAATGTTGATAAGTACTCAATTGCAATGGGTAAGTTAGCTAGGAATACTTCGTTTGGTAAGGTTTCTATTAACAGTTGGACTGATCATCTGACATGTTAGAGAGATAATTAAAATTCGAAGGATTCATTTGGAATGAGTTTAAGTTATGTTTTGAGTAAGATACGTGATTATTGGCGAGTCTAATATGTTATTGTATAATCATCAAAGTCAAAAGGTACAAGGTACAAGGCACGAATCCTTCCTTTTCGATCATGATGTTGACGAGTTTCCTTCGTGAGAAAGTTGGATATCGATGACCTAATAAGCTCGCGAGCAGGCTCAGGCAGGTAGACCTGGAGCCAGGTACTAGTAGTCTATGTATTTAAGTATTGTTATGAAAAGTATCATATGAAGTAAATACCAATGTGTATAAAAAGTACCTATAAATGTGCACTCACTACATGTGAATATTAAGGGTCCGGATCCCGATAATTAAAGTACCTATATGAAGTGATAAGGAGATTATAATAAAGACTTTGTTTGAAAGAGATTGTTTATGAAAAGAAAAGTACATTTTGATGGGTTTTGAAAAGATGGTTATTATATTATGTTTATGTAGAGTGTGTTTTGGATAAGAAAGTAATAATGAGATATATGACAAATATAAAAATGGTATTTACTAGATATATGAAAAAAAAAGAAGTTTGAATAAAACATAGACAAAGAGTTATAAAGAATGTCAAAGGATATAAAGTTATAATTTTCTTGTAAAATTTTGAGAGTATGTAGTAAATTAGAAGTATTGTTTTTGTTATTGAGAGCATGTACTTAAGTAGAGCGGAAAGTCTGTTTTTGTTGTCTGGTATGCAAGTAAGAAAATGAATGAGTTAAAATATTGCTGAAAGAGAAAGCAAAAATAAATAAACGTTATTGTCGCCAACCCTACCCTACCCTATACTACCTACTACAAATTCTTTTTTACCAACAGTTTGCGTTTAGTATTTGAATCTTTTTTATCGACGTAGGTTTTAATTATTTACCTATCATGTATCTTTACTTTTAGAATGGTGGATTATAAACCACATTATACCCATAGTAATAGTAAACAACCTATGTATGGTTAATTTTTATATTATTAACAATAAACATGTATCGTTTTCATACCTATATTTTTGCAATGGCGGTGTAGTTAAAAAAAAAACAATTGAAAATGCAAAGATAATTATTTTGATTAAAATTATATTTGACAATTTGTCATTGTTTATGTTAAAAAAATATTAATAAATTTGAAAATTAAAATAAATATTTTTAGTTATACTTCACTACTGTTGATGTTTTGGTTATGTTTTTATAACTGTATTTTTTTTTGTATAAATAATTATCAGTTATCAGATGAAGAGTTATCAGAAGGTTAAAATGTTAAAATGAAATGTAAGATGTTTTGCAAAGTTTGTTGATGTTGATGATGTTATTTGATTTGGAATAAATAACAGCATATTATTTAAAAGTAGTATATTTGAAATTAAAAGATAAAAAACACATTGGATTGTATATGTTATTTATTTTAAGATTTTTAAATAAATTTTGTTTTAATTTTACAAAAAATTAGATACCAAATTTTTTCTTTCAAAAAAAAGGTGGAAGGTGTAGTGTGTCACCCCCTTGAGCCGATACGTCTCTATAATAACCAATGTCTGTGTCCAACCTTAGTCAATAAACGCCCGTCTTTGAACCAACAAACACGTCTCTCACTACATCCCATAGGCCCATCCCTACACCTTCGTGAGACGAACCGATCCAGACATGCGATAAATGCCTCCGTAGTGAGGTCACTGACCACCTCCAAGTGGACTGCCTTCGTGGCCAAGCACACGAAGACGCACAGGTATGTCTTCACTAATCTGGCGTTCCGTAGCTGTGAAGACTTGACCATGAATGGTCCCGCGAAATCCGTTCCGACACCCGCAAAGGGCCGGATTTCATTAACCCTAAGCGAGGGCAAATCGCCCATCTGGGGCTGCATCGTAGCCGCCTTAGCCCGATAACAAGGCAGGCACCAAAATACGACGCTACGCACTAAGCGTCTTCCCGATAGAATCCAGAACTCGCGCTGGAGAAACGCCATCAAGGCGTGGCATCCGATATGCCCATTCCGAATGTGTCGATCCTGTATCAACAGTTCGACCAACTTCCCTTTCCTAGGGAGTAACAACGGGTGGCGAGCCGCATAAGGCAGATTGGCATTCCGCAGCCGACCTCCTACCCTCAGCAATCCTTGAGGATCAATAAACGGGTTGAGCCGAGCCACAGCTCCCTTCAGTTGGACGCGTCCGCGTCTCAGAATATCCAATTCGGACTTAAAGTGCACCGTCTGCACGTTCCGTACCAATGCGAACAACGCATGGTTCCGTTCCCATGGTGTCAGGACCTGTGTCCGCACCCGTTGCGCCTCAGAATTGCGACAATTCCGCGCAAATCGGAAGATCCAGGCGGTCACATTAACCAGCTTGTCGAGCGAGCTGTACCGTTCCAGCAGGCTGAACTCCTCTTCCGGCTCTGGTTGCGACGTACAGACACCGACTGTCAAGGCACCGTTCGCCGAGGTAACGCGTGGACTCATTGGCAAATCCGATTCGGCTTGAGTCAACCATTTTGGACCCCACCACAAGGGATGTCCAACCAACTCCGGAGCGTGACACCCACGAGACGCACAGTCTGCTGGGTTCATTTCCCCTGGAACATGTCTCCAGATTAAGGGAACCTCCGAATTCAAAATCTGCGAAACCCGATTCGCCACAAAAATTTCCAGCTTGTGAACTTAAGCCTTCAGCCAGCATAACACGATCTGGCTGTCCGTCCAAGCGTAGACCGTATCTTCTAACGCTATTGACCCACGAAGAACCGTCATCGTGTGGTTGAGCAGACGAGTCAGGAGAGCCGCTCCCGAAAGCTCTAATTTGGGAATGGTCAGGCGAGTGCGCAACGGCGCAACCTTGCTCTTGGCCATGACCAACCGCACATCAACCTCCCCCGAGGAGTCGACCGTGCGCAGATATACCGCAGCTCCGTAGCCCTTCTCCGAGGCATCGCAAAACCCATGCAGGGTGGCGGTGTATCGTTTGGTGGGGACCAACCTCCGTGGAAGTGAAATCCGATTGATGCCAGGGAGGGTCGAAAAGAACGAGTCCCACTCTGAGCTCAATGACCCGCCGATCGGGTCGTCCCATTTCAGCTCAGCAGACCACAATTGCTGCATAAAACACTTGAGCTGAAATGTTACCAGGGTGATCCACCCGTTTGGATCAAATGTCCTAGCCACCGTTGAAAGGACGTTCCGTTTCGTCCAGACCTTCGTGGAGTCCAACTCGACCCGATACGAAAACATGTCTGACACCGGCTGGTACTGGACGCCTAATACCGACAACATATTTGGATTTTCCAAGTTTTCAAAAATGTGGGGATCCTGCTGGTAGTCATCCGGAAGACCAGACAGTAACTCTGGAGAGTTCGACATCCATTTTCGGAGCTCGTAGCCTCCACCCCGTAGGAGCTCAACTAGCTCGTCCCGACGAGCGAGCGCCTCCTCTACGGAATATGCACCGGTACAGATATCGTCCACGTAGATATCCTGCTCCAGGATCGCTACTCCTCTAGGGAAATTTAACCGTTCTCGATCCGCTAACTCCCGCAGAGTGCGAATCGCCAAATAAGGACTAGACCGTAGCCCGTACGTGTTGGTGTTCAGCTCGTACACCTTGATGGGCTGTCAATAGTCAAAGTAGTCAATAGTCAAAGTACTTTATTACTGTAGATATTTACATATACTTAGCAAACGTCATTTTTTGCCTCTTCTCTATATTGGAACACTGTGGAAGAAGAAGGGCGTAGAAACTTTCACAGATTTATTTTTAGATCTCTTTTAAAAATAGGTTGTGCTTAACTAATACAAATTTGAAAAATTTAATTGTTATGATTAATAAGCAGGAATAAATAATTACAAAATTATTAACAGCAAGGTCTGTGTTGAGCCAGATTAACCCCGTACAGTCCTGTCATTTAAGTAATCTTGAACATTGTAATATCCCTTTTTCGACAAAGTCGCTTTAACATGCTTTTTAAATTGCTCAAATGGCAATTTCAAAATCTCCAGAGGTATCTTATTGTAGTAGAGAATGCACTGACCCTTGAAAGAATTGCTAACGTTCGCGAGTTTAAAACGGGGCGCACATAGTCTGTGATTATTTCTTAGGTTAACATTACAGCTGTCGCTATGTTTGGAAAATGTTGTAAGGTTCTTGCGTACATACATTATATTTTCGAAAATAAATTGACTAGCTACTGTTAGTATGTCAATTTCTTTAAAAAGCTCTCTTAAGGAGTCTGTTCGTTTTAAATTATAAATTGCTCGAATAGCTCTTTTCTGTAAAATAAAAATAGTTTGAATATCCGCTGCTTTCCCCCACAACAAGATACCATAGGACATCACACTATGAAAGTAACTAAAATATACTAGCCTAGATGTAGCCACATCCGTGCTTTGTCTGATGTTCCTAACAGCGTAAGCCGCAGAACTTAATTTACCAGCCAATTTATCTATGTGGGGTCCCCACTGCAATTTGCTATCAATGGTTATTCCAAGAAACTTCGTATCATTTACCAATTCTAACGTGCTGTTGTCTAACACCAAACTGGTCACAACTTGCCTGACATTTGGAAGTGAGAATTTGATACACTTGGTTTTACCAGCGTTTAACAATAAATTCAAGGTTAAAGACAATACACCATTAACATCATCAAAATCTCCTTTTTGTCTTTCAATTTTGAAGACCATTGAAGTATCATCAGCAAATAACACTATGTCAGTTAATTTCTCCACCAAATTTCTTATTAATATATATTAATGATCTGCCTGGTATATACCAGGAATAAGAAAGGGCCTAATATAGAACCTTGTGGAACGCCAATTTTAACACCCGATCCATCAGATTTTACGCCGTTAACTTCTGCCTTTTGAATTCTATTGCTTAGGTATGATCTTAGTAGATCCAACGCTTTATTTCTAACTCCGTAATGATTTAATTTAATTAATAGCGTATTATGATCAACACAATCAAACGCCTTCGACAGGTCGCAAAAAACTCCGATAGCATCCTGTGCGGCCTCCCATGCAGAATAAATATGAGATACAAGGGTAATACCTGCATCCGTAGTCGATTTACCCCTAGTGAAACCATATTGTTTAGCTGATCTGGGCTCTCTCGCCACAGGATCAGCTGATACCGTCTATCGTCAGGGTGAATGACCGTCTGTCTAAACATCATCCGGATGTCAGCTACAAACACAACATTGTATCGACGGAACCGTGTGATAACATCCGCGATGTCATGGTTCAACTTCGGCCCTGAATGCAAACACTGGTTCAGGTTCATGCCGTTAGATGTTGATGCCGATCCATCGAACACTACCCGTATTTTGCCCTCCGGGGTCCTCAAGACCGCGTGATGGGGCAGGAAGCAGTGCTCTTCACGCTTCTAGTCGATACCCGAAACCGACATGTGGCCGAGCGACTCGTATTCCCGCATGAAATCGACGTACTTCTGCCGGAAAATCCCGTCACGCTTCATGCGTCGTTCCATCGACAGAAGCCGCGTCTCGGCTGCATGGTGTGTACTGCCCAGCGGTGGGCGATCACTCCGGAATGGAAGACTTGTGAGAAATCGACCTGACCGAAGGCGACCAGTATTGTTCCGATAAAACTGTTCACACTCTTCTTCAACCGGGTCCAACCGGCGGACCGTAGGTGGTTCCTCCACCTCCCAAAACTTCTGTATCACCTCCGAGAGTACAGAACCGAATAAGGGACTACGAGTCGCTAGGCGTGGGGCAGCCGGCATGACCGGACCCATTACCGCATGGCCCAGTCTGGTGTTGACCGAAACCAGACCAGTCGCCTGCAACACGTGGACACCTGGCACTAACAGGTATCCCAAGGCATCGACACCCAATAAAATGTCTACTGGGCCCGGAATATCGAACTCCGGGTCAGCCATTGACAACCCAGCTACCAACTGTCGCACCGAGGGCGACAACCGTACGTGAGGGTGTGAGCCCATCACATTAGGCATGACTAATGCCGTGACCGTCAGATTCACCGATGAATCCACCCGTGACGAGAGAGTAATCCGACATACTCCCTTAACGGAACCGACTTCCGTGTTCCCAATTCCCCGAATGGAATGTGGATACTCCCTTACCGAAATGCCCAACCGTCTTATAAGGTTGCACGAGACTAAGCACCCCTGGGCCCTCGAGTCCAATAGTGCTCGTGCCACACAAGATTTGCCGTCCGAACTCCACGCTATCACAGATGCGGTGGGGAGCATGACCGTCTGTGGAGTGGCGGCACCCTGTAAGTGGGCGGCGTGTCCCTAGCGGGAACCTCCGCGGGATCCGAACCCGCTGAGACCTCCATCGGCCGTGGAGTAACTCGGCTGCTGATATGCCACCGGCATATCAGACCGTATGTACAATCGGCAAAGAAGTTCGGTTTGCAGGGCACACAAATGCCACTCTTTGTGTGCGTAACGTTGCGACACGAATCGCTGACTTGAATGTGTGTGCGTTACATTGGTCGTCACAGCACAGTCACAGATATTATAATACTGTCTGAGCATACAATCACTATGTGTCTTCGTTGAATATAAGACTAGTTTTTACCGCTTCCTACAGAGTGGACGATAGCCCAACGGGTTAGATGCCAGACTAATGACTTTGAGGTATTGAGTTCGATCCTCTATCAAGGAGGGAAAAAGCATGGTGATGTTTTTTTTTAGATACTTTTTTTTAATTATTATTGATCAGACCAAATATTTATTCTAGATTAAGGGCCGGTTTCACCACTGCTGATGAAGCCTATCTGCCAGTTAAACTTAGATTTTTGTATGGCGTTATTTGACAGATAGGCTTTATCAGCATGTGGTGAAACCAGCCTTATTTTTTTCATAATAAAACAAAATTATATTTCGTCCTAATAATAATTTATTACTAGTTTGTTATAATAAACTACACTTAATTTACTTATTTTAGTTTTAGTCAGACAAGGACAGATGTCGCAGTTGATGATATATAAGCTATGAATCAACATGCTAAGCAATTAGAAATTATGTGATAACTTCTAACCTGAAGTAGCAATAACATCATAGACATATAAATCACCTTATCTTATGATAACACAAAGCTTTCACATATTAATGGTTATGTTTTATTTAATATCTTAGTGGAGCTCCTTCTCTTACTATTATTTGTTGTAGTCTACTTCTCATGCCAGTGACCATATTCCAACACATGTCAGTGCCTCGCATTATCTCCCAGGTTGAAGTAACAACTTCATCTAAATTAGACCTAGATCTCACATTCGATGGATCCCAATTGAGCACCATATGTCCCCATAGATTTTCGATGGGGTTTAAATCAGGGCTTTTAGAAGGCCAGTCAATAACTGTCAAGGATTCTTGCTTGTTAAACCATTCTTGCACAATATGGGCGCGATGCACAGCGCAATTGTCATGGACAAAGTATATATGCTCATCCGGATATACAGTTCGTACGGTTGGTAACATGACGTTCTGTAAAATATCCAAGTATCCTTGAGCAGTGTTGCGAGCACTCACTTGCACTAATTCACCGGGGCCCATCGACGACATCCATCCCCAATATCCCAAAGTAATACGGCCACTACACCTGCACGGTAGAATGTTTGCTAAACTATATCGTTCATTATTTCTTCTCCACAGTATTTTACGCCCATCCTTGTCTGATCTAAAAGTCTTTTCATCACTAAAAACAACAACATTATTACACCAATCAAAGTCCAAATATTCACGGGCAAACCGCACTCTGTCTTCACGATGCTCATTAGACATCATAATCTTCTTCGCTGGTCTCCGACATCTTAAACCATCAGCTCGTAAGTGATTGCGAACTGTTTGTAGTGTTACATTATGAAGTGTCGCCGTAGACCGGGTGCTGGCAAACGGATTGCTGTTATGCGCTGCAATGATGTCGCGATGGCGATCAGATGCAGCTGTGTAGGCTACAGGCTGTGGGCCTGGTCGACGACTTTCAACATGTCCAGAATCTGCATACCTATGAACCCACAGTTGCACTGTTCTTCTCTGTAAAATAAGAAAAAAATACAATGAAGTAGTAACACAAGGTATAATTATAATCATAATTTATAAAAAACCTTCAAATTTATTTTTTATATGCATAACTCACCGATATCATTAAACGTCGTGCTATCTCGCTAATTGAAATGTTTTGTTCATACAAAACAATGATTTCCGCCTTTTTAAAAGTGGATAGATGACTTTCCATGATAGATAACAAATCTCAATCACAATTTACAAGGAACGAAATGCAATACAACTAATGCTGAGAGCGCGCAGACGCAAAACAATTTTAAAGAGGGTAGCTGTTACATTTTAAATAAAGAAGGTAGACTATGGCCTTTTTACCGGGCAAGTTTACAACTCTTCGAACTCTAGTTTGGTTAAACAATTGTAATCAATTTATATTCGATGCTATGTGAATTTAATAATACTCGTAGCTTCTAAAAAATAATTTCCTTTGAGGGATCGAACCTTTATCTACATATCGTAATTCTAGCACCTAATCCACTAGGCTATCGACTACTTTGCATAAAGCTGTGAAAACTTGCGTCATAATCAATGAATGTATGGGATCAGAAAAACGCACACAGACGCGACATTAACACGAATACTGTGTTAGTGTGCATTGCTAATCGTAGCTATTGGCAACGTTACGCACACAAAGACTGGTGTTTGTGTGCCCTGCAAACCGATCTTCTTTGTCGTGTGTACATCAAGGGGTCCCAACCCGGATAATAGGCCCCTCGCTGTCCCGGTATCCGACCATACCGGACGGTGTACGGTGTGCCCGGTGGCCACCGTGGATGGATGGGGGAGAGCGGATCCAACCTGGGGCGCTCTAGGAATGGGGGCGACGTCCGACTGTTCGCCTCCCTGTTCGCCTCCCAGAGCGACGGGCAGGGTGGCGCAGAAGGTGGTGGGCTCCCAGCCTTTGCGCCACTCATAGGTGCCATCTGACACCCGCCCGTAACACGCGGTGAGCCAGCGGCCCGAAGTCCTCGCTGACCGTGGACAGCGGCGACCGAACCCCGGCTATCCCGCATGTTACCCCCACGCTGCCCCTTCCCCTCGGGGGGGGGTCCCGTCCGCGGGTACCCCAGTCACCCCGTTGGTGACTCCCGTTACCCGGAGGGGGACTGGGTCCGGCCCTGGTTGGGCCCTGTGACCGACCAACCTGAGTCCGGCCCTGGTGACCGTCCGAAGGGCCTGACCGATTCAGGCACAACACGATGTGGTGCTTGCCACCACAGCACTCACAGGGGAACGCGCGCGAGCACTCGCTCAGCGTGTGCGGCCCCAAACAACCGAAACACAATCGGTGGCGGAAGACTATCTTCCTGCGGGCGGCTACCCCGAGCGCCTTAAAGTTGGCGCAACTTGTCACTTCATGACCGGCACTGTCGCAGTGCACACAGCTGTCACCCGACGGCGCGGCATTCAAAACGCCGAATTGTTTCGACCGCCCACCCCCCCGTGGGGGCGGGGGGCGCGGCCCCTCCCGCATCCGCGCGGGTTGGCGCTGCACACTGGCCTCCGTGTCCAGTGTGTCACATCGCCTGCATTCACCCTCCAAAAAATCCGTCAATTGGACGAGCGTGGGCAGTTCCGTGCTACTGCCCCCATGCAGCTGTTCAAACCGACTTTGAACAGCTGCAGGCAACCGTGACAAAACCATATACAAAACAATGTATGACCATTGGTCTACCGGAAGACCAAGGTTCTGAAGGGCCTTCGTGGCCACCAGCACAGGGTTGAGCACCTGTACTCGGATGTCAACATCCCGGGTTACTTTAGGGATGCTAAACAGCTTCCCCAGCTGCGCATCAACCAACCGCCGTTTGTGTTGGTAGCGGTCAAACAATATGGACCTGGCTATCTCATAATTGCCCGCCGTGACCGTTAGGTAACCGACCAACTCCTTCGGTTCACCCCGCAGAGCCATCAATAGTTGGGCCAACTTGTAGGCGTTGTCCAGGTCGTCCCGACCGTGGACCAAACTATCAAATAAATTAATGAATGCCGGCCACTCATCAATTGCCCCACTGAAGGCCGGAATCTCCAGGTGTGGCAGCCGTCCAAAACACCCTTCGGGGGTGGGTCTCCGTTACCCTCCCCACGGTCATTCCTTTGCGACCGCTTAATTTTCTCCGCGCGACGCTCGATGTCGCCCAAGCATTCCATCGCTTGGTCAGCATCCGCGCAGAGCTGTTTCACTGCAGCCACCGAGGCTTCATCCGTAAGCCCGAGAGCTTCAGCCTCCGCAGCCAGCCGAAACACCTTCCCGACGCGTGTCATTGCGTCCTCCACACGCTTGAGCAGGACATCGTCCATGTCAGGTCGCTCCACATACTTATGAGTATGGGCGAGCCATCTCATTTCCTCCCGGACACCATGTCGCAGTACCGTCAAGGGCGAAGGTGCCATGTTGACCGATTTAATAGATTCTGGTCTTATACTTCACTACCGAACTAAGTATAGCCAGAGACCAGCACTTGCCCGTCAGCGCTGGGCACAGAAATTAAAACTAAGTTGTCAAAACTAAGGCAACCACTAAAACAATTAAGACCTAAAAAATATTTAATATGGTCGCCCTGTGGACATACACCTTATAACTTTAAAAAAGGCAATCATTATATCTAGAAAACTACACTACATAACAATACTTAAAAACTCTAAAAACTTAACTAAAACTGTGTGGCAAGTAGTAAAAGATACTGCGAACAAACATCGGAAAATGAACAGGGCTAACATCGAACTTCTGGACGGAAACAACCTGATAAACAACCCACAAAAAATTGCAAACACTTTTAACAATTATTTCCGATCTATAGGCGAAAACTCAAATCTCACACATCCCTCGACACCACCGCCTGGGCGACCTGTATTATCACCGCTCAAAAACTCTTTTTATATTCATCCTGTAACCGAAAAAGAAGTCTACCTAATTATAAAAAAATTAAAGAATAAAAACAGCGCAGTTTTCGACGACATTCCTACATCACTATTAAAAAAGTGCCCTCAATTCCTAGCCGCTCCACTAACATACCAGATTAATCAATCGTTTAATTCCGGCTGCTTTCCTGATTTGCTAAAAAAGTCGATAATTCGACCATTACACAAAAAATATTCTAAACGAAATACCGATAACTATCGCCCAATCGCCCTTCTGTCCTCACTTGCTAAGATTTTCGAAACCGCTATGTATAACAAGCTCTATGCTTTTTGCGATAAATTTAATGTTTTTGACGATAATCAATACGGCTTTAGGAAATCGTGGTCGACAACACTAACCGTTTTCAAATACATAAATAACGTCTTACACGCATTAAACGATGGAAAAAACGGAATAGGCATTTTACTAGACATGAGCAAAGCTTATGACCGGGTGCTATACAATATCTTGCTACAAAAACTATCAGGTATCGGCGTACGTGGCATAGCCCTCAAATGGTTCGAATCTTACTTAGACAATCGTACACAACATGTAGAAATAGACCATCACAACCACCTCACAGGTGAGATCGCCAAAGTCAAGTCTGAAACAGTGAATGTACACAAATCAATTCCACAAGGCAGTTCTCTAGGGTGCTTGCTGTTTCTGATATATATATAAACGACCTTCCTAAAGTAATAGATAACTCATGCACTCTGTTCGCTGATGACACCTCAGTTTTAATCCCAGGCAATGACGCCCACATCCTAAACAACCATCTACACTCCACATTCAATACAATAGTAAATTGGCTTGAGGACCATAATCTAGACATAAACCTAAATAAAACTAAACTAATTCAGTTTCATCCATATCAAAGTACACCTTTAGAGATAAACTTTTCATTTAAAAATAAGCCAATTGAATGTGTCAATACCTACTGCCTCTTAGGAATTCACATAGACTCGTACCTAAACTGGAAACAACACATCAGCAAATTGAGCTCTAAATTATCTGGCTTTACCTACGCCCTATAAAAATAAAAATGGCTACCGATTTAGAAACCGCCAAGAAGGCTTACTATGCCTACGCACATTCCCAGCTTCAATATGGCATCATACTATGGGGCAAGTGTGTTGACATACAAAAAATCTTTATCTTACAAAAAAAATGCATAAGAATATTGGCTCCTATAGACCAAATGACCAGCTGTCGACCTTATTTCAAGATCTTCAAAATTCTCACCTTAACTTCAATATATATTTTGGAATTATCATTATTTGTTAGGAAAAACCGACATATGTTCCCTATTCGAGAGCGCCCTGTAAATCTCAGACCCCGCCCAAGATTAGCTGCAACTGATTCTAACCTAGTATTAGTAGACACAGGCCCTTATAATATGTGTGTCAAAATATATAATCACCTACCACCTACTATAAAAGAAACAGAAAATTTTAAAAGGTTTCAGAATATTTTAAAGAAATTCTTGATAGAAAATGCCTTTTACAGCCTTCAGGAGTTTTATGATTATGATTATGACCTATGCCCTTAATAATTTAATTTGAAATAAAATAAAATAAAATTTTACAATCATTGATTACTTACCTATATTTATTCGTATTATATAATGTTATTAAGTGAAATCTCAGAAAATTAGAAAATGTTTACCTATAACTGATATATATAATATAATATAATAGCCATGCCTTGATACCTTAGACCTAAGTAAAAAAGAATAATATTGCAATGCCCTTGCAGGGCGCATGTTCTGGGACTAAATTTAATCTTGACATCTTGTACTTGTACATATGTATACCACATGTAAGCGATGAATAAATGAAATGAAATGACTATACACTCTAAAAATTAGAGAATGCCACCATAATGCACAATAAAAAATAACACACAAAAATTTATTATAAGAAAAAAGGCTATTTTTAATATAATGAAGGTAGCTGTGAACCTTCTAGAAGTGGCCCCTCCGATATGACCCACACTTCCACTGAGGTCAGCAAAATCAGCTTAATACCCCTTAAATAGCCTGACCCTGCTCTGTAATCCGAAATAACACTACAATGCTATGGAACCCGACTGCACTACTATAGTCCGACCGAATGACTGTTTCTTATGCACACCGAGTAGTTTCCGACTACAAATTTATCATAATTGTTAACTAAATCGTCAATTATACGTTCACTAACCGAAAATGAACTTTAATTGTGGTATACCGACCACAAGACTCACTCACAAACTGATTGCCGACCAATCCGAGATACCCTTTTCTTCCAACTACAATGTGGCAAAAAAAAAACCCTACAACCGTCCGTGAATCGATTTCCTACTAGGAAACCGCGCCTGCTACCAAAATTATTAAATTCCACGCCTCAACCGAACGGGCGTGGAATCTTGGTAGGGTTGGTTTTCACCAGGAGTACCTTTGACGCCGTGGACCGGAATTCGAAAGCTCAATTCGAGGCAGGAACACGGGATAAGGAGCACAAGGGGGGTGAGGGGAGAGGAGTCGAATCTTACTCTCGTCGTAGCCTGATGCTGTCGCCGTCACTGCCGAACGCGACGAATTGGGGACCGAACCACTTCAACCTTTCACAACACGAAGCACTCACTTCCGCTGACGTGAATCTGCTTATTTCCCGACGATTGTTCCGTGATGATTATTACAAATTAACACTCCGACCAGGCCCGACACCTGTGTTAGACAATTATTACTACTAAAATACAGCCAAGGCCCGAACGCCATGTGCCGACATTTTTTCCAAGTCAAAAAAAGTAACCTCTAACTCGTCATCTCGTTTCTATACAAGTGACAGCTGCTAGTTCCGTTTCCGATCACTCGCGGTCCGAGTCGCGCAACAAAAAGAGGTGCGTTCCGAAGCATAAATATTAAACAGTGATAAACTTCTTATCATCAAGGTCTTAAGCAATGGAATCTGTAAAAGTTAAAAGGACGATCTTTTCAGCCGATTTACCACCTCAAAAAAAATATCAGTATGTTGTTAATTAATTTAACTAATCTATTGTTTATAATTTTTAAAATAATGTTGATAAGCTGAGTAAGATTGTGACATGCCTTTAGGTGTTAACAACACTTCTGACTACAGGATTGTGAATATGGCATTTAAGTGATTAAATATGGCCAGTGCCAGGGGGCGCGAACAAACAAATGCATCTTTAGCTTCAATTCTAGGCTAAACTAGACAACATAAAAATGTAGGATAAATATATGTTATAAAAGGTCTATTAGGGATAAGAATGGTCTTTTAAAATTACCGTAGATCTGTTAGATTTAATACTTAAAAATATTTTTCGCAATGCATTATTATTCAACTAAATGAACAAACGCTCGGAGACGAAATCAGTTTCCTTTATGAAACTTACAGGCAAAAATAGGTAAAAAAAGGTTCTTTTTTGTTGATTTATTTAATTTTAATGTTATTATTACAGGAGTTTAGAAATATTTTCTATAATTTTTTGGTCCCGGAGCTCGGGCTGCCCCGCGGGGCTTTGCGCGGGATCATGCGTCAGTCTGCTTCGACGCAATGCGACGGGTATTTGTTTTCTTTGTCTAATTCTCAATGCCATTGGCCCTTGTTCAGCCCTTAATTGGTTTCTTTAGGCTGGAAGAGAAAATTCCTTTCTGCATGCTAATGTTGAAAATATGAGTTAGTAAGGGTACTAAGAAATCTTTAACTGATTTTATCATTTTAACACTTATTTCATCGTATCCTGATCAGGTTAATGTGCGAGAAATTGGGTTTATATTTCTTGCTCAGTAATCTCGAACGGTCCGAAAGAGTTTAATGTGAAACATGTCTTGACGGTAATTTTAGCGGAAGGGTGCATGGAGTCATATCTGAAAGGTTTTTATCAAAGTTATAGAAAAATAGTTTAGCTGCATTTAAAGCAGTTTTGAAACGGGCGAGCGGTATTTGAAATGAAAAGTTCTCTAGGTGCACTTTTAACTTTTCCGAGATTCGTATGGTTTTTAATGCAGTCCAAATTTTTTTATTGTTGGTGCCTGCACAAAATAAAAGGTCTTTGTTATATTTTCATTTTAGTTTATTTATTTATGAATCACTAATGTAGACTACTGTTAACGCAAAGACGTCTAGTAGTGTGCAATACAACGGGCTACATTAAATAACTAATGATAATGTCAAAAAAAATGCTCAGATCTATAAAGGAATGGCAGCTGCTGTTGGTGACATAGGTTTTTATATCATCGAATACGTACCGTTAATACAAATCATAAAATATCCATTAGAAAACCACATTTTTATAGTTCCATCGCTGAATCACATAAATTTAAAAAGCACTTATGTAATGCTACTTTTTAGTGTTGTAGCCACATGTGTCTAAGATAAGGGGCGTTATTTCATAGGTTATTTCAGTTGGTTCCTCGCCAAGGTAGTAAAAGATACATTTTTGATGGCTTTAACGGTAATCGATCGAATTTTATTCTCGTGTATAAACCAGATATACAGCGAGTAACAGTAAAGTGCTGAAATAGTATATAACCCCACCACGCTAGAGGTCAGGGCTCGATCTCCGGCTGGGAGTAAAAAAAAACCCAGGTCTTGGATGATTATATGTGTGTGACGTTGCTGTTTCTGGTTCCCATGACACAGAGTATCCTAGTGTGGGGCCAAATGCAATGTATGTACCTGTTTGTGAATGTTTATGTTTTATGGTGATGAGTTCATAATGCTCATCCCTAATCTGCGGCAACGCATCATCTGTTCAACGCCTGTCGTTTGCAGTTTCAAGTGTTTAATGGGAATCATAATATAAATGTCTTCTAAACAAACGAAACAACGGTAAACAAAATGTTACGTTCATGGCCTTAAGCTATTTTGTTAAATTCGATAGAAAATAATAAATACATGCACTTTACCCGGATTCTAAGGAGATTCAGCCATACTCCACCGCGCTGGCTCAATGATAGTTGATAAAGGGGTGACGGGGTAGTGGCTAACCCTAATGTCAGAAATTTTCAAGCTACCTTATTAGGGACTCTGATACAGCTTTATGACTACTACTTCTCACGAGTAGCGATAGTAGCCGGGACCTACCACTTAAGGGCCAAACAATCGCCAATTGCCTTCAGCATTAGACAAAGAAAATAAAAACTCGTCGAAACGCGTCGAAGCAGACTAACCACACCGCCCGCGCCACGCAGAGGCCCGCAGCACCGCGATTTGATAAATTATTCAATATAATTAACTCGTTAAATGACGACTTTGACAATAAAACAAAACGTACACAATTTTAATATTTTTGCAAATTTTTTAGGTTTAGTTTCTTGTCTCGTCTTCGAGCGAATTTCTATTTAGTTACAATTATTGCACCAGGACCATAGGTTGTCATATGAAAAGTAAAACAGATAGTCTATATATATTTTATTTAAACTAGCACATTTTATCCTACATTTTTCTGCCGCCTAGTGCGGCCTAGAAATTAAGCTAAAGATGCATTATTAACGCATGTTTAAACCTTAAGGGGTCATCCGAAACATGGCAGCACCCAAAGCAACTGCAAACGAGACATCTGTAACGGCTATCTAGTTGGTGTGATAGAATAGTCTTTCTAGAATATGAAGTTATGTATTTCCGAAATAGAAATTAAACAAACTGTGACACGAGTATTTAGTATGGGGTGTGAGAAAAGAGACCACTGGCGAATCTCGCAGTGAGTGTTCGGTCGCAGGCGACATGTACTTACTCACGCTTGCACAATTGTGATACCCTATTCATCCATCCAGTTCCTTTCTTGGCTAGATGTTGCTTATCCCGCATGATTGTTTCAATGTGCCAGTACCGCTAGGCCACGGGCGTTTCCTAAATACACAGTTGGTCCATAAGTTCTGTCACAAATATTTTGCCGCATAGTAAATAATACAAAGTTTTATTTTATTTAATACTATATATGGTTTGATAGCTCATTAAATACTGATAAATTAGAACGATTATTGGATTTAAATGCTTAAAGCCATATTACACAAATGCTAGTTTCTTCAGAGATTTTGCACTTTTTTACCCAATCAAAAATACGGACGTGATTCACTTTATCTTTTTTCCATGACTCTTAAAACTTTTCAAACTTACTTGAGATTTTAGTCAGAACCCTCCCTGAACCCATTACCTTCATTTTGAAGCATAAGATAACTAAGTCTGGGTAAAACTAATTTTCATATTCACATTTTACGTAGTGTACTTGTTGCCCACAAGATCATTTTTATACGTTTTTCTGAAAACGTAAAAAGTACGTAAAGTTCTCTTTGGGAGCAGTTGGAACTGAAAGCTAACAGAAAATCAAATGCTAGTTGTTAAGCATGGTCTAAAATCGAGGTTTCAGAATAAATAAAAAAAACCTTGTTGGTTGTCTGGAACACTGTTTTTTTATTAAATTTGTGGTAAGTGGTATTTTTGTCAGTTGCGGCGTGTTTTGGGTTCGCGATTGTCTCAAGTTATAAGGTTTTTTGTCATATTGCGATAATCGTACAAAATGTATTGTATTGCAATTTGATTCGTATAAAATAAGCTTTTTAATCATGTATAATACGAATAAGAAAAAGTTTATTGCTGAGTTTTATCTATCAATAACCTTGTGACAGAACTTAAGGACCGACTATGTATGATAATAAAAATAATAATAACAATACCTTGGACACTATTTAAACACATTGGTCTAGCCCCAAACTAGGATGCCCTGTATCTTGGGTACTAGACAACGATACACATACTTATATAGCTAAATATTATGCTTAGAAAAATAAACGGTGCAAACATTCGTTCTCATCAAACAAATATTTGCCCCCACCGGGACTCGAACCCGGGACCCTTGGCTTCGTAGGCAGGGTCACTGCCGAGTCGGCCATTCGGTTCATCGACGATATTTTAATTCTACCATGTATGATAACATTGATAAATATTTTCCAGCGTTATTTATTGATTAACTTACTGTTTTACGTATATGTAGATAACTCTACCAGTTTGAGAAGTTACGTAAATTCCTTTCTCTAGTAAACAATATCGACATGCAATTAATCAACATCTGTTGTCGGCATACATGTTTTGTCAAACTCAACTCTGTGCCCTTTGAGCCGAAAATACGTGGAGCTGTCATGAGTTGGAGAACCCATTGAGTCTTTTAGGCTGCGTCATTTGATCCGAATCATTAAGCGACATTGCCTATATAGATAAACCGGGAACATATTTTTTTTTCTTTTTTTTCTTTTATGTCTTCTGCCAAATTATGAACTAAAAATGTAGTCATTTAAGTCCCACTGCAGGGCAAAGTCCTCACTATGTTGCAATCAGAATTGAATTTTCAACGCTCCTTGTACCCAACTACGCCCAAATGAGGGTGGTATTTTTCTAGCGTATGTACCTACACGTAAATGTTTTCGTGATAGAAACTGCCAAACCATCACCGTGGCGTGGATACATGAATTATGAAAACCTCTGATTTGCAGATATTTCGATACTCTTCATTCAATTCAATACTTTAGATTCAAAATTCTTTTTTTTTTATTGAATATAAATAAATATTAATCTTATTCAACGTCAAAATTATACTTACTTATAACTACAAGTCAATTTTTTGTATAAAAATGAGACTACACGGTTTCGGAAGGTGGGCCTCGAGGTTAAGAAGAAACGGCAAGAAACTCCCCCATACCTTCTTTTTAAAAAAGTGACTTCACAACAGGTACTACTGGTTTCCGTGTAAGGAAATTCACCGGCGAGTGATAGACTTGATCCATCGCCCCTCGTCGAATTTCCGTGCACTGAGATGGTATGGACCATGCAGTTTTGTCATCTAAGTATTCCTTAATACTATAATAGGACTTTCTTATCAGCTCATTTTAAACATATTTTTAAAAGCGAATACAGTGCCCCCTGAATGATGTACCTACTTTACTTAGTCTAAATAATGGTAGTGCTGACCTATTTCTATTTTTAGTGTTAATTGTATGGCTATCACCTACAGTTATGAATAAAGCTATTTTTTTTCTTACATGCATGATATTCTCGTATATATATTGACAGGTAACCGTAAGTATATTAATTTCTTTGAATTTTTCTCTTAATGATTCTCTAGCATCTAATTGATATATCGCCCTGATCGCCCTTTTTTGTAAAACAAATTTCGTATTTATATCTGCTGCTCTCCCCCAGAGCAATATTCCATAAGACATAATACTGTGAAAATAACTAAAGTAAACCAATCAGGCAGTTTTAACATCTGTAAGATATCTGATTAGTCTGACCGTAAAAGCGGCTGAGCTAAGTCTTCGTGCGAGATTAGTTATGTGAGGACCCCATTGAAGTTTCGAATCTAGAGTGATTCCAAGAAAGATTGTGTCCTCAACGAGGTCCAATCTTTCAGATCCTATTCTTACACTGCTTTCAACCTGTCGTATATTAGGCAAACATAATTTTTCTTTGAGTTTAATAACAGGTTGTTTACATTGAACCAATTTAACACATGAGAGAGTGTACTATTTGCGTCGTCTAGAATTTCTTCTTGTCTTTTTACCTTGAAAATAATAGATGTGTCATCAGCAAATAGAGCAATCTGAGTATTTTTTTCCACCATATACGGCAGGTCATTCAGGTTAACTAAGAAAAGGAACGGACCTAAGATAGAACCCTGGAGTACACCACTATTCATATGGGTTCCAGTGGACTTACATCTGTTTATATCTACTTTTAGTACTCTACCATAAGATAAGATTCCATTAATTTTAACGCATTATCTTTCATACCATAATGTTGTAGTTTGAGCAAAAGAGTTGAATGGTCCACACAGTCAAAGGCCTTGGAAAGATTACAGAAAATACCAACCGGCATCTTGTGATCCTTCCCACGCACTATAAATGTGTTCTACTAGCGCTACTCCGGCATCTGTTGTTGATCTGCCTTTAGTGAATCCGAACTGTTTTTTGTGGAATAGCCCAGATGCATTGAAGTGAGAGGGTAGTTGACTCAATATTACCTTTTCAAACACCTTGCTCAACACTGGCAATACAGATACAGGCCTGAAGTTGGCAGGGTCTTCTTTACTACCGGATTTGAAAAGTGGTATTAATCTGCTCATTTTCATGAGGTCAGGAAAAACTCCGATTGCTATACAACTATTGAATGTGATTGCCATATATGGTGCAATCACATCGATTACTGATTTAACTACGTTAACCGACATGCCCCATGAATATCCAGTCTTTACCAGGATAAGAAGTTTAAATGTTTTGACTATAGTTATAGAGCCTATAGGTTTGAAGTTAAAGCCATCCTTGTTTTGGGGCACATTTTCAACCAAGTAATCTAAAGACTTTTAAGAAGAGGATGGTAGTACTTCTGTTGTTATTAGGGTATGGTACTGAAGAAATTTTCAAATTCATTAGCAACGTCCTCGTTTGATGAGAGTAACTTGTCGTTAACTTTTAAATTAAAACTAGATTTACTAGACCTAACCTTGCCTATGTCTTTTCTTAAAATGTTCCATGAAGTTTTAATTTTGTCGCCAGAAGCTTTGATTTTATTGTTAAGATGTAGGCACTTGGCTTTGTGGCAGTCTTTCCTGAAATTATTAGAATAATTTTTGACAAAGACGTTAAACTCAGGACTGTGATCATAGGATTTTTGCTCATACAATTCATATAGTCTGGACCTGCTCTGTCTAAAATCCTCTGTTGCCCATTTAGAGAAGTTTGATTTGTTGTGCGTTCTCACTTTAGTCAGATTAAAAACCTTTTCAAATTCCGCAGATACAGATTTGAAGAAGCTGGAATATAATGTGTTCGGATCTTGACAGTAAGGTGTCAACGGTATATAAGTTGTTCCAACTTCGGAACTTCTCTTATAAACACTCTTTTTTTAGCACATTGAAAGGTACTTAAGAGGTATCGTATAATATCTGAGCCATATACTAAGTCACATCTGATCGGTAATCGATCAAAGGCTATTACAGCCAGACACAACAACAGGATAACGTAACAACAGTTTCAGTATTTCAGTATAACAGAGGCTGTTTGCAAACATGACCTTGCAAGAAAGGATGCTTGCAAGGTCAGTATAGAATAAACAGAAATATAGCGTCCCGCCTTTAACCATACGGGGAGGCAGAGGCACAGTTGTCCCCAACATCATCCACTCATTCAATATTCAATTTTGCGTGAGAAGTGGCTAGCCCATAGCCGCAGCTATGGAGATTGAAGGATTCCTAAGTTTATGGCATTTAAGGCTACATATGTTGTGATGTTATTGGGACTTGGGCCGACGTGTCAGAAACACAGTATAGAAGAGGCACGCCATTTTGTGGCTAGCCATGTCACCTATACAAGTTGACATTTAATTAGCTGACCATATTTTGGGGAATGAATGAATGGAATGGAATGAATGGAAGTTGTTCATAATGATGAGAACTATCATCATTATGAACAACTTCCCCCAAGAAACATATGGTAAAAAAATATTTGTCCCTCAGTACATTGACCCGATCAGCTGATTACAAGTTACTATGGAGAATCCATTTTTTTTTCTTAAAAATCCATATCTTCTAATCGCATATTTTTTCTAGACTCACACATTTCATATTTTAGTATGCAAAAAAGCACGTAAAGTGTGGAATTTATAACGGTAAATGTTTATTTAGCCGATTGCTAAACCCGAAGCTTTGATTATTATTTTTAACTTACGGGCATAAAATTCAATGCTTTTGTTTATTACGTCATATCCAAAAATATCCACCAAATATCCACCTTTATACAACGTCTGTGCATTTTTCTATGTACCAGAAATCAGGAATCAGGGTGTCCCTTGGCTATGCCACACGGAGAGAAAGTACCTTAAATATTGTAGGTAGATCATTAATGAAAGAAGACATAGTTTTGTTTTAAAAAAAAAATTGAGCTGCATTCAAATATTTCTTTTAAATTGCCTGTATTAACCGGAAATTCAACCCGCCAAATATGGAAAAAAATAACCCTGTATTCTACGATACCGTTGAAAAGGCATTATCAAATAAAACCGGTCAAGTGCGACTTCGGACCCTCACATGAAGGGTTCCATACTCATTGTTTTTTGTACCTTTTTAAATTTTTATAATAAAATATTAAATACTATATTCAAGGCCGTACGTCGAAACATTAAAAAAGAGTTTTGTATATGTATTATGTAAGTAAGTAAATATTGAACATGTACGCGGGTTAATGAAATGAGCTATCAAAGATCTTCTCTTAAACAAATAAAACAAAATGTCTAAGAAAATGGCCATACAAATAATCACTTGTAAAAGTACTACTTCAAATTCTTGAAAACCGGACTGTTTCATTATTTGTTGTTATAGCGGCAATAGAAATGTACCCTCTATGAAAATTTCAGCTCTCTACCGATTTTGGTTGATCCGGTAGAGTCCCGCTTGGCACCCTTCTGGTACGGAACCCTTAAAAGATCAGTTTTGCCTCAGCAAAAAAAAACCTTGTAAGTAAAAAGAAGACCATAAAATTTAAAACTTTCTGGTAAAAGACTTACTTTGAAACAGTCCCTTGTTAGAAACACAGCAAAGCCCGTGAAAAGAATATTCGTTTTCCTGAACAAAAAGCTAAATTAAATTGTTAAATTTCATGGTCTTCGCATTTATTACAATCTCAAATCTAGACTTTTAAATGAGTTCACACACATTTTCGCTGCCTTCAATAACGCTCCAGGCAATCTTATGAAATTTGAAATTTCATAAACCGAGTCGGCACTTCTCATCAATCATAATAATTCAACACGAAGCTAAAGAACTTGGTGTATTCCCTACATATGTATATACTAATTTGTAGTACCTATATATACCGAGGTAATTAGTTTTGACATACCAAGTCAAGGGATGTGGAATAATAATTAATGAAGATATTTTGTTAATGTTTAACTTTTCTCAAATGTTCACGTCCATCTGATGGACTTTGTCGCTGAAATCTGGGACACGTCTTCCTATGTTTAATATAATAATAATAAAAAGAAACTGGAAATACGATCATATAAAAACACAGGTCAAGTGCGATTCTAACTGGCGCACGAAGGGTTCCGTATCACCGTACAATGGTAGGGATGGTGTGGAGTGAATAGTTGGATTTTACATATGTTGTTTACAAAGTTATTGGTGCGACTACTTTCACATTCCATGCACGTAACCAGGTGCATTCATATGTTCATATATGGTATTGAAAGAATTATTGTATAGTAGCCCCCATAGATATTTATATTTTTTTATTTTTTTTATTTGTTGTTATAGCGGCAACAGAAATCCATCATCTGTGAAAATTTCATCTGTCTATCTATCAGGGTCCATAATATACAACCTAGTGACTGACGGACGGACGGACGGACGGACGGACGGATGGACGGACAGCTGAGGCTTAGTAACAGGGTCCCGTTTGGAACCCTTCGGGTACGGAACCCTGAAAATCAAGCTAGTCTCTATTGAGTTTTTTTTCCAGCAAACCTAGGATTTTGACCCTACATATGATTTTTATATTTTTACAAAAAAAAATATTGATGTCGGTGACTCAACGACTAAAGTATTTTATCTAATTTCATGGATGCTAACTCTCAATCATTTGTACTCGTAACAAATGACTGTGCTATGCACTATTTAGGAGGGGTTTCCGTAACAACGTTCCCTTGCCAGTAGCAGACAACAACTCTGTGGACGGTTAAATAGTCTTGCTTGATAGAAACACAAAACAAGCCTGAATTGGAGCTTGGATGAAGTAGGCACAACAGGAATGTAAATCATTGTTTAATTCACGAGGTACCTATATGCTTAAAAATGTTTGTTTAAAATACCATGTGATTAAAACTTTAGGTAAAAATTGGTACTGACCCAAAATGTAGTCCTCCATATAACAGGTTTCATTAGGATCTTCGACTAGGGTTCTATATGTAATGTTGTGATATTGTCAAGAAGCTAAAATTATATCTTCATATAGTAAAGTAATAATTCTTTACTTTGCTGCAAACGTTTCAAGGTTGAAAGCATAATGTTTTATTGATAAGGCTTCTCAGAAGAAGATGCCCTCTAATTGACATCTCTGTAATTTATTTTATTTCCCGATTCATTTTTTTTTGACTTGAAACCAATATTTTCAAAAAAGCATGTAAATAACTACCAACTCACCATACTAACAATCATGTCCTTCCGCGTTAGATAGATTATTAACTTTCTTGTAACAAATAACTAGACACCGTTCAAATCACTGCAAGTTTGAAAGCCGAAAACTTAAACTGAGTCAATGATAACTCCAACCGCACACATTACTTTTCAATAAAAAAATCAAGAAATTTCGAACGAAAATCTAGAAAAGTTCGCACGAGATCGTACCCAGGTGCGTTTTTAAACAGCGAGCGCAATGCGGCCGTTCTGAAATCTCCGGAGATACTGACTAAGGCGGGAAAGCGTTTGTTCCCGCGCGCGGATGCTGGGCGGAATTTCACAAACAAATACCGGCACGAAATTGTTTATTCGTCGAATTACTGCATGCAGTATGGCTACCCAAGTAGTAAACATAGGTAGAGCATAAACTGTGGGGTTTATTACATGTCTTCGTAACGCTTCAACAGAGTCTTGAGTATATATTAGTGTTTACTTAGAGAGGCAGAGACAAGTGTTATAATTTTATGAAAATGTTTTCTAGTTCTACGATGATTATATATTTTTATGATTTTTTCCTAATAAACTTTTCACCTTATTAAAAGTAGATGCCTCAACGAATGCCTCAGCAATGTACAAAGACTACTCACTAGCCTTTTTTTTTCGTTGGAGGGGAAAAAAATGTAATTACCCATGCGCAGGAGTCAGACCTCCCTACTATGTCCGGGTCCCTACATATTGAGCGGGCTTCAGCTCGTGTGGTATACGGACTAAAAATAACATGTTTATTACAGTTATCTATGTTTGATTTTAATGTGAGCCATGGTGTTTGATTTTACTGTGAGCCATGGGTTTTGGGGTATACTTACTAGCCAATAGCATTTAAATATTAATTAATAAATTACTGCGTCTCTATTTATTTTGTTTGTATATATAATTATAGCTGATTGCTTTATTTTTCCCGGACCGTTTGTTAACTCAGACTCAGAAGAGCTTGGAGAATTTAAATATTAAATAGAAACTAGCAATATCTCTTTGTCTAAATATGATATCACGATGTCATTAGGGCTTGCAAAACCGGTTTATAACGGTCATTAAAACACCTTGGAGTTTGTATCGGTACATAATATTGAAGGAGTTGTATAGTTTTTACTTTTTTTTGTGCCGTTTTTAGGGTTCTGTACCTCAAAAGGACCAAAGCAACTCTTATAGGATTACTCGCGTATTCGTCCGTCTGTTACAGGCACTTTTATCAGGAACTATAAGAGATTAGAGTCTTGAAATCATCAGCAAAAATAATTATCCTGGTAACCGCCACCTGGTAATTCAATTCTAATAAGAAAAAATATGCCTACAAAAAAGGGGGTAAAATGACAAAAAAGCAAAGTGATAAGTTATACATCGTTGAAAAGGACTTTTTATAAATTTCTCAAAAATATAATTTTTTAATTCAAATTTTGATAACTTCAGAAGTTATGATCAAAAAAGTGCAATGAATTACAATCCTCCATTATCTCCGAAACTGAAGATTCTAAAATCATGAAAAAATGCAGAATATAGATCCTAAGTCAAAGATTATAGGAAAATCCACCCGGAATTGCCAAGGCTTATGTAGTTTGTATGTAGTTTACAGCGAAATATTTCTCTGTAAACTATATAAAAACTTTAAGATGCTCCTGGTTACGTACATGGAGTATGAAAGTAGCTGCACCAATAATTTTGTAATCTACATTTTGTTATCTAAACTATACCTACTCGCACGACTCCTTTTAGTATATTATTGTCTGTCATTTAATGACTCGGTAAATAAGTAACCACCTTTTCGCACAGGCGTTTAACTATTTTATTTTCAGAATTGTGCAATTCTGATAAGTTCCTGAAACTTTTGAAACATGAATTGCTGATATTCAGTCATTAGAAGATGTAAAATGTATCGCTGGGTAAAATTTCTGTACATCGTTGTCCATACATCGATCTAACGTCTTCTTAAGCGTTTCTTTCAGATCTCCTTTCGAAATAAATATGACAAAAAAACGAATATTTAAATTCTCTAGTGGTATTTAGGTAGAGACCTTTCAAGTTAACAAAAGACAATCAATTTATAAACTTTTATTTTCTATCACACAAATAGACAATTAGATTTAATATTTAAACCCTTCCATTTCATTCACTTGTTTTTTATCTGCTCAATCTTTTTTACTTTCGAGTTGAACGAAGTGAAAATTAAGGATGTATTGTAATCGATAAAAAAAACAAGGTTGAGTTATTGATGGGGATAGGTACTCTATCGTTAATTTAGTCCGAAAAAGTGAAAAAAAAACAAACGTATGTGTGTTGTGCATGTGTATATATGTATGTATGGATGGCTGTTTTCCGTTGTCAGCTCTAGAGCCTAAACCACTGAACCAAATTGGATAAAAAAAAAAAATGGGGGTTATTTTGTATATATATTGGAAAACTTGATTATTTAAGGTACCTGTCATACAAATCAAACACATTTAAAAAACGGGAATAACGATTTTTTTTAAACTTCTCGTCATAGTATCTTTTAATATCATTTACAACATGGAATACTCAGTTATTACCGTAAAACTCTAAAAATGGTAGCTCCCATACAATATGCACACAGTGTCATATATCCCGTACATTAGGCCGCGGTCGGAATAAGCTCATAGTTCGGGGCATGATGAAACGTAGAAAGGAGTTGTTTTGTATGGTGTGGAGTGGTTGCTAGGGATTTCATTCTGAACAACTTTTAGAATGGGGCCGACTTGATGATAGCAACTTTATTTCGGCAGTAACCCTGCCTTCGAAGCCAAGGGTCCCGGGTTCGAGTCCCGGTGGGGGCAAATATTTTTTTGATGAGAACGGATGTTTGTACCCTAGTCATGGTTGTTTATCTATCTAAGTATAGTATTTATCTATATAAGTATGTGTATCGTTGTCTAGTACTCAAGATACAGGGAATCCTAGTTAGGGGCTAGATCAATGTGTGTAAATAGTGTTCAAGGTATTATTATTATTATTATTATTTTCAAATCCACCATATAACTCAGGTGAGCGCTAGGCCCGAAATGTACTGAGATAAGAAAAACAAAGTTGCTTTGATCACATAAATTCCATAGTAAAAGTTGTTCAGAATTATGTCTCTAAGAACCACCTTTCGGCTTGTAACTCCCTATCTGTTAGACCCTGAATACTTTATCTTAGAACTTCTTAAAACATCTCCTAAACGCCTGCACACGAATATCAGGGATAGTCCATCACTGAATATCTTTAAGAACCGACTAAAGAAGCACTATCTTTCACTTTTTATTTAGCTATATAATGTATTAGTATTAGTATATTTGTAAGATATTTATTGATATGCTGTATTTATGTAACTGTGTATGTAGTCTATACTTCTTAGCAATAGAGTTTTATGTATGTGTAATATGTATTATATTAGAATATAGTCTTAATTGTACGCGCAATTCTTTCCCTTACCTATCATCTCCGTCTCCTATCCAACATGGTTTGCTGGAAGAAATCTCTTATTTAGAGATAAGCTCGCCTTTGTACACTTCTTTTATATCATAAGCTATTTTTACAGTCATGTGAGTGCAATAAAGAATTACGAATTACGAATATCCACAAACTATTATTTAAATAACTACACCGAAAGCATCATGCGAGAAAGTTAGTACAGGGTGGCCTGCACAATTTATTTTATTCCGTTAATCGAAAAACTTATAAATACTATCTATATACTCATCGCGCTGATATTTTTTGTAGCAACTTGCTAATTGCTTTACATAAGAACGTAAGATACCTAACTAGATAACATATACCCAAAGGTTCAATTTTGAATACGCTGTAACAGATAGAGCTTTACTAGATAGATAAGTATATAGAGATATTTGAACTCTATCCTAAGCTACGGAATTATTTTCTTTGTTATTCTACCGATAGAGAGAAAGTTTTTAAATATCAGAAAAAATGCATCAGGGCTATTGCTGGTATTTAATCATCAGAAAGTTTCAGACCTTATTTAAAAATATCTTATACTAACATTTTCATTATTTGTACAACGAGTAGAATGTTGCTTTAAACATATTTTACTTGTTACCAAATGACATAAATTTCTTAAAGAAGAATATCATTAAAATTAGATATAAATAAAGATAAAGAGTTAATGACACAAAAGCTTGTTGAAAGATTATTAATGTTTATTTATTTGTTCACTTAAAAATTTGTAACAAATGAAACCCAATCCAAAAACGCTTCGTAAAAATACATTTGAACGTCAAACAAAAATAGAAATTATCAAAACTTAAAATTCACTGAATAAACCGACCCGGGACTTTTTCATGCCAAAGGTTCAAATAACGCTGGCAGCACCACCACACTGCACGGTCAGTGAAAACCTCTGCATAAGAGATGCCCCAGAACGGTAGTCAAAACCTTTGTTCCTGAGAGAGCATCCCAACTAACTAAGAAATAGTTGACCCTGGGCCCCAGTTACAATCGCCTCTATCAAAGTGGCTCGCATCAGTGCAGCATTATAAAAATATACTGCCCATCCGCCAGTAAAATATTGAGATATGAAAGAAAGAAAGAGATGTAAAGAAAAGAAAGATGCGTTCCAAGAAAGGGTTATATTTCGCGAACGCGTCTGAAGGAGAATAGATGTGTGCGTAGATGGCGCTGGGGCCTCGCGCTAAATTATCTATTATTTCCTAGTGCAGTTAACTGAAGAGGTAAGCAACTAAAGAAGTAAGCTCACTTTAATACTGGCCACTATCACGATATTTATATTGTCTATTCTAAAAACAATATGTAAACAGATTTGTCATATGAACGTTGTCACTCATTTAACCTGTAGATTCGCGTAATTCCTAAAACGGAACTTTTATGACAGATGTCAACTAGAGTACTGTAGATTCTATTGTGGGCAAAAAACATTAAATTTGCCTTAATTGTTGTGTCATTATTTTTTCTTTTCCGACCAGCAGAGAAGCGAAAGGGTAAAAATAACTTTTTGTTCAGTATTTATTTTGTAGTGTTTATTGCTTAAATGTAAACATGGAAATGATATTCATTGAAAGCAATAAAGAAAAACCCGTTACCAAGACCACAGGTACAATTTTTGCCTAAAAATAAATCGAGATCAACGAACTGGCGTTGTTATAAGCAAAAATAATACTATACATACATACATTAACATTAGATGCAAATAAGGCTGTAATAAAAACTCATTGTACATCATTGAGCTACCATTACTAGCGTAGTAATGATAGCTCAATAATTACGCTAGTAATAGTAGTTCAATGTTATAAATATTGTATTGCTTAAAAAGGCAACCAAGTTCATCATGGCAACCCTGCCGGTGAGGCGTAAACATCGCTTTGTCAACTTCTATCTAAATTTGATAAAAATAATAGTCTAAAGTGCTAAAATAGTGGAAAACTACACAAATATACGAAATAAATATGCCTACATACGGAAAGAACAGTGATTTTTGAGTGACAAAGACTTTAAGTCCCAGAAATCTCGGTAAACAAGTGCCCGTGAAGTGAACCGACAAAATTCAAAAGTCGCGAGAAAGACTACTGTAATTTAATGCTACAACGCGACGCCTAAAGACTTAAATATGAAAATGATATCCCAGTAAGAGAAACAAGTGAAAATCAGGGAAAATAAAGAAAAACAACAGAAAATCCAATGGTCAAAACAACCGGCTAGTGACATCTAGTGGACATCGTTTCACAACAATTCATATTTTTTGCTATATGATTCTTCGAGACCTTCTCTCGAATTGGACAAAACATTAAAATAATCAAAACAGTGCATACATATTACCACGTTTAAACAAACATTGATTTAATTGTGAACAAACAGTAAATATACTCTGAAACAGTGGAATGACAATGCAGATTTGAAGAACAAAGGAATATTTGCTATATGATTCTTCGAGACCATCTCCCGTATTGAACAGTAAAGGTACCATGCAAAAGACAATACTATAATAAGTGCTCTCAAAACGCCCCTATACGAAATAATGAGTAGAATCCGAAATAATTGCCAAATCAATTACCGGAATTAAATTACTAACGCCATCTAGTGATGAGTAGTCTTGGAAACCGTAGCGACATCTATTGGCGAGTAGAAGAAGCACTGAACATAAGATCTATATCGTAACATAATCCCACGAAAACTCAACAGAGGGCACTATAGACGTTGTAGAGATCTGGGGCCATGTCATGTGGTAGAGATCTTAAGACAAAGTAGAGTACCAAAAAGGACTAAATGCAATACCTTCGCATAGTGCTACCAACATAAATTAACATCCTTGCTTCGTAGTCTGCCTTCCTGCTGGAAACCACGACCTGCGCTGCGACTGCTGATGGGCATATTTTCGAGGTGTCAATAAGACAATGTATAACTGCAAGACCTGCCTTGGAGCCGTATTTCCCTCTGAGTTAGTAAAATGTTTGAGCTGTCGAAATACGTATCATCATAACTGTGTCAATATAACGTCCGCGTACTATATGGCAAATAGCAACACTCTAAAAATGGAGTTTAAATGCCCAACATGTCGCCAAGAGACCATTCGAGATCCTGAAACAACAATACATAATAACTCAGACATCCTACCAAATACTCCGTTATCAACCTCACTAGCTAATATAACACATAGGAAGCCCAGACAAATACTCGACAACACAGAAGGTAATGAGTCGCTACTGGCACTGAGCCTTTCTTCTCAAAGTTTGCCTACTATAACAGAAAACAACGAGGAGCTACGGGAGGAAAACGATAACCTACGTTTGCAACTCGACGCGGCAAATAGTGAAATTGACAACCTCATTCTGGAGAATACTAGATTAAATAAATCATTAGAGGAACACAAGAAGAGGATCGAGTTTCTTAAGTCTGTTGGAATAACCGGTGGTGGATCGCCCCCACCAATGTTTTTTTCACCTCAATACAGAAGAATACACCCCAGTAGTATGAGAATGGGATACCCCCGTATGTCACCCGGACAGTTCACTAATGGAGTGATCAAACAAATGGCTTCGGTCAATCCAGATGCAGATAGCGCTGGTGATGTTAAACCGGCGAAGTCAAGTCAACCAGTTGAAATTGCAGCAGTCACGAGTCAGCCTGAGGTCACCTGCCAACCACCCAGAGCGTCGACGGAGAATCAAGGCTATCAAAAAAGAAAAATACTATTGTTAGCTGATGAACGGGGTATAGGTATGAACAAAATTCTGAAAAACATCTTGGGCAGTCTATACAGTGTTGAGTCTTTTATTAAGCCACAAGCAACCATGAATCAAGTAATGACATCTTGTACCAATCTTTGCAAAGAATATACGAATAAAGATTTCGTCATTGTATTGGCAGGGTTAAATGACAGGGACCCTCTGAATTTACAATCTATGCTATACTATGAATTGAGCCAGAGTAGACATACAAATGTGATATTGTTAAATGTCGACTCAGGAAAATTCCTAAATGAGAGAAAACTCAATAGCACTTTAAAATTTCTGTGCTCTCGTTTTGACCATACAACTTTTGTAAACACAGGAAAAATGTCTTCGAAACTCTATGTTTGTAGAAACGTATATCAGGAAATTTTAAGGTTGAACTACAGAATAAAATATGACGAGTACAAAAATTCGGTAGTGCACAGTGTATGTAATAAAGACACAGCTTTCAGTAACGTAGAGACGCAAACAGATGATGATGATGTACAATGTTTTGCCAATGGGGTCAGCACTAAATCTACTAATCCCAACCAGGATTTTCGGTAGGGTGTCACAGGGATTTGCATTTACATGAAAGTACACACTTTACAAATAAGAATATTTCACATGTTAATGTTTGTAGCCTAAATGCTTTTAAGCTGTCCTTACTTGAGATCTGGCTCTGTGGGGATATAGGAAAACATGTAGAGATTTTGTGTATAACCGAACACCACAGAGTCTATGACGACCTGGCAAGGATAACATTGCAGGGCTTTACATTGGCCGCTAGTTTCTGTCGCAAATACAGAAAGAGTAGGGGTGGGGCTTGTATATATGTAAGAGACGGCACTCAGTACAGTGAGTTACCTAAAATAAAAGATTTGTCTATCCCAAAAATATTCGAAGTCTGTGGTATTAATCTGAGCGGAAGTTACATTATTTGTGCTTACAGACCGAAAACAGTTAAGGATGATAATTTTATAAATTATTTAGAAAATGCTTTGGCGCTTGTCTCAAGACATAGAGATCGTAATATCATAATTTGCGGTGATTTTAATATTGATATTCTTGTGGACTCTACTGAATCCAAAGAATTTATAAGTCTGCTTCAGTCTCATTGTATGAAGCCATTTATAACTGAACCAACTCGTATCACCGATCATAGTCGGACCTGCATAGATAATATAATTTCAAATGTAGATTTAAACAAGTCGGGTGTTGTAGAGTTGGGCTTATCAGACCATACCCTTCAGTATGCTTCCCTTAATATATCAGTAAAAAAGGATAATTCTAAATATTATAAGTTAGTAAGAGATCTAAAGGAAACAAACCTTCATAAGCTGTCGACGCAGTTACTTCAAATGTCATGGGACGAGGTGTATAATGAAAAAGACTACAATAAATGTTTTGACTATTTTCATGATAAGCTAACAGAAGCCTTTGAGATCTGTTGCCCGTTAATTAAAGTTAGAGGGGACACAAACAAAAATAATAAAAATTGGTTAACACCGGGAATCAAAAAGTCGTGTGAAACAAAACGGGATCTATTTATTAAGTCCAAAGTTACTAAATGTGAAACTGATTCCACTCATTTCAAAAGGTATTCAACTTTATTAGTCCAGGTAATCCAACTAGCAAAACAAAAGTATAATGAGAAAATTATAATAAATTCAAACGACAAAGTTAAAGCTACTTGGAAATTGATAAATACGCACATCTCTGGGAAAAAACATCTAGAGACTAGAGATTACACCGGTTTGACTAATAATACTAATTCGAAAGTGGCATTCAATAACCAGGATGCAGCCAATATTTTTAACACTTACTTTATAAACACATGTACTAGCAAAAACGTACAATCAAACTTAAAATTGCCTAGATTTAATCAATCCTCTATGTTTGTCAAACCCGTCGATAGTTTTAAATTAACAAAAAAGATAGTAAGTCTGAAAAATAAAAAATCATGTGGTTATGATGGGATGTCATCTATGGTTATTAAGTCAATAGCCAAGGCTATACATGACCCCCTTCTTTTCTTAATTAATAGATCCTTAAGTGAAGGAGTTTTCCCAGACAAACTAAAAAAGGCGCGAGTAAAACCAATACACAAGTCGGATGACAAGCTTGATGTTGCTAAATATAGACCAATTTCCTTGCTCTCCATAATTTCAAAACTGTTCGAGAAAATAATGGCTGATCAGTTACGAAAATTCCTGTGCTCTGAAAAAATACTAGCAAAAGAACAATTTGGTTTTCAAAAGGATATGTCGACAATAGACGCCATCTTCGAAATGACGGACTTTATAGGAGAAGCACTTGATAATAATGATAATATAATAACAGTCCTTCTTGACTTATCAAAGGCCTTCGACCATGTTAATCACGATGCTTTAATAAATATTCTGAATAGATATGGTGTTAGGGGGATAGTGAGTGATTGGTTCGTGTCCTATCTTAGCGGCCGGTCTCAATTTGTTGCGTTACCTACTATTGATGAAAGTGGAGTGCTCCGTGAAGTTGAGTCGAACTGTGAAGAAATTAAGGTTGGAGTCCCTCAAGGGTCAATACTAGGCCCGATTTTATTCCTATTATACGTCAACGACCTTCACTTGCATACTTCAAACAAAATTATAATGTTCGCTGACGATGTCTCTGTTTTCTTTAAGTTCAGTAGAGGCAATCTTGAAAACCTATCAAATACAATAAATAACTCAATAAATGGCATTATAGAATGGTTTGACAGTCTTAACCTAAACACAAACGTAGGTAAAACGAAATTGATTCATTTCAGAAACTACAACACCCAAGTACCACAACTCAGCATAAAAATAAGGGACGAAGAAATTGAATCTGCTTCTTATGTAAAATTTCTGGGAATCTACACGGACAGTAACCTAAACTGGACGAGACATGTAGACAAATTGGTTGGCAAATGCAGTAGTTTCTGTTATGCTTTAAGATCCCTTATTAAAATTGCTTCAAAGAAAGCAGCCTTGCAAGCCTACTTTGCCTTCTTTCAGTCAAGAGTGCTTTACGGTTTGGCTGTTTGGGGAGGTAGCGTCGATATAAATAGAATCTTTATCTTGCAGAAGAGAGCCATCCGCATTTTAAACAACATAGGCTCTAGCATGGAGTCTTGTAGAGAGTCTTTTAGAGAGTTGAAAATTCTCACAATCACCGCTCTATATGTAATTGAATTGTGCAAACTTATAAGGCGCTATCCACTTAAGTTTCCCCAAAAAAAACCAGGTTTAAGTGAAAGACTAAATGAAAGAAACAAGGGCTACTTAGAGGTCCCACATTGTCGAACAGCTTCCTATACACGTGCTACAAAGTTGACTGCCATCAAAGTGTACAACAGCCTACCCTTAAGTATTAAAATACTAACTGGAAAAGGGTTCATCACAGGTCTAAAAGACTATTTGTTAACTGTGTCGCCCTATAATTTGGACGAGTTTTATAATTTTAAGAATAATTAGCGAATAGGATTGTGGCGGCTGTTTATTTTATCCTGTTTGCCTTGCGTATTATAATATAATTGTATTGACCAATTATTGTATAGTGACATATTCTATTAGTGAGTGACATATATGACGATTATTTACCTCTTATTATTTTTTATTTAATTCTAACTTGTTTTTTACTTAAATTAATTTTAGTCAAATTTTAATTCGATTTAATGTAATTTAATTCATTGATCTCGAGCCCTGTGACATTGTATTGAATATTTATTGCTAATCCTATATGTTATGCATGATATATTATAGTTATTGTGTCTTTAATCAAATTGTATGCTACACTCGCTGAGTAAAATTACATGGAACTAAGTTTTAAGTTGTACGACCATCTATACCTATAACAACTGTAATTTATGGCAATAAATGAAATGAAATAAATGAAATGAATGAAAAGGAAACATATTTTCAAAATACTAAACTCGAAAAATCAATCATCATTGTGTGGACAATAAACGAAGAGGAAAGGATGTCTATCATCAAGTAAAGTAAAATAAAAGGAATAATTTGAGATTGCCAGCGATATATTATATCTGTATTATGCTTAGATAGATTATCGAAAATAAATTATTAAATTTTTAAATCCTATTTTCATTTATTTTCCTCATATATGTACTTATGATATTGTGGGAATCTGATAAATTAGGAATCTGGTATGCTGGTCATCTGGTATTTTGGCAATCTGGTATAGAGGGAACAAATTATTCTTGACCAGCGATTTTTTTTCTATTTTCTGTTCTACCCGTTTCTTCCTAGGACGTTTAGAAATGGTGCCCAAAAACGACCCAAACGCAGTAAAAGCCGGAACATCTGGTGTAATACCAGTTAAATTGCAGCGCGATGTGCAGTAATTGCTTAGGTGTTGATTAGAAAATAGACTAACATACAGTTCAAGCTCTGATGCTGCATTTGAGTCTTACTCGACATTCTAACAACTATTATATATTTTTTTTAAACTAGCTAAAACGCAGCACGCTGACCGCCATTTAATTTACATGTTACTGCATTTTAGTCTGTTAAACACATAATTTACTGCGCAGTAAAGGGTCGGGAAATTTATTTATTTGATTTATTAGGCAATGCATTATTGCATACAATAAGTAAGTATCCTAGAAAATTCGCATTCAGGCGGTAAAAAAATGCAACGACAAAATTTAAAATATTCCAATTGAAAATATTTATTAAAAAAAAAACAAAAAAATACGCGTTTTTATCAGTAGTGCTTTTTGGTTATTGCTGCGTTTTACTGGCGGATGGGCAGTATAGTTCTCCATCAGGGCGGCATACTTTAGACACTGCTGTTTACCGGCAGATTTGGCTGCGGCACCAGCGGAGGACATGGTCAACGCAACAAGTGAGGCTACAAACGTATAGATGCAAGTCGCGTTCCACAAAAGAGAATGCCCTCTCTCTCAAGGGACCAGGCCATCAGGGCAGTTCCCATCAAAACGGCACAATCCTGGTGGCTCTAGGACACTCGGAACGGTAGTCGAAACTAACTTCCTAAGGACAATGTCATTAATTGCGTGGTGAAAACCTGCCAGCGCCCCTAACACAATGTAGGTCATGGCGACTCAACTTGCCAAACACATCGATGCGGCTGGCAGATAGTACAACCCAAAAGCAAGGCGACTGCCTCACATATAGAGTTATTGTCTAAAAGTGAGCCTAGCTGTAAAGAAGGTAATGCGTGCAGCCAATACTCCGATTCGGGATAAGAAACCTCACGCAACCACGCCAATTGCCGTCCCAGAAACTGAGCAAGCAACCTATCGCGAGTGACTTCGCTCAAACCTTGTCCCAAAAACGCTGCCTATTCAGCTTTTCCGGAAAATCAGACCCTGGTGAATAAACGGATAACCTTACACACCCCAACTTATTCTTTAATAATAAAAAAATATCGAGAAAGAAAAAATAATATTTGCCTAACATTGTAGAAAATATTTGAGACGCTGTTGTGTCATTTCTGACAAATTCACAATTCTGTTGTGGGCGTGTATAACGCACCTCTGCCCGCAAGTTCAATCAAATTATCCATCACAATTTCCAGGCTTTGGACTGGCAGCAAGTAACTACCTAAAGGTAGGTTAGTTTTTTAGGTTAATGAGGATAATAAGCCAACAACAGCCAACATCATAGTAAGTTACTATTTATAAGTAAATAAATGGAAAGATAAAGTAAAACTAGTAAAAGGAAAGCTTTGGGTCACCGTACCTACTAACTACAAAACATCGCAAACATATAGGCACTATGAATTCTTCGCCCCCGCCCTCACTAACATATCACAATATTCCACATTTGTGTATCAACATTCCATTGCGTGGCACGCGCGGCGCACGCGCACCTGCACGTGAAGGCAGGTAGATAAGCCCCTCACATCAACCCCTAGCCCTTTCCCTTCTGTGATTTGCACTTACTCACTCGATGTTTCCGACCCAACGCGCCGTCACGCAGAGGCTGTCTCTTTTTTCTATACAGATTTAGAAAGTAAGCGAACCTACGAAATCATCCTTTGGTTTGGCTTAGTAAAGAAAACGAAATCAGGTTTCATTTTAGTGGGTGGCCAACTGTCTGAACTTCGTTTCAGCTTGAGTAAAATCTAGGCAGGGGTCAGTTAAACTGGACAGTCACACCTAAGTAAGCTTAGCTATAAAGTAACAGAGCAACAACAATATCGTTTTTTCTTCAAAAAATTACCTATGTTTAAAGTCTGTGACATCGACTCTGCTCATGATTTTGAACTTACTAGTTTCACATTATGCGTTTATGCAATGACACGTTATATAAGCCCTCCGCCTCCTGTTTAAATGCGATGGGAAACCCGCTACAATTAATACCCAAGATATGAGTGACGAGATCCACAACGCCATACGAAGAAGCCAAAAAGGCTGGAAGCTCAGTGTCATGTGAGTGCCGCACTCCTAAACCATCATGCTGGACGTCTAGTGCTGCCGGAATCTACTGAGACGAGGACATGTCCACATTGATGATGCACTCCAGTAAATCGTATTAAACAGCATCATAACTCAACATTCACAGCGCAACTTCACAGAGATTTTCCCACCGTGAAACCTTCCTGCTGCTGGACAAATAGCCAAATTAGCGCTGTCAGACAATGCCCAGGGCCAAAATGTTATGGCTGCTGGCAAAGTCTGATTAATTTTCCCGAGTCCAATTATGTTTTCTCAGAAACGCAATAAAGATTATAATTTCTTATTTCTTCTCTGTCACAGAATTCCATACAAAAGACAAGGTCTAAAAGGCTTTATTTACCGTCAACCAAACGAATAAAAAGTTAAAACACGTGCGTAATTAATAAAAAATACGCCAGTTAATTTATTTCCCACTCACTCATTTCGGCGAATAGATTAAAGCGAGATCCCGTCTACTTCATAAAATCGTCGGGCCTTTGTGTCTATTTGTTGGTGGGTTTATTAAGCTGTGGGGCTAATAATAAAACGAATGAAAAAAAAAATACTAATTTATGATACTCGGATTCGGTTTCCAAGTTGCTGTGAGATTTCTAGCCACGTAATTCTATGTGTTTTTCAAGCAAAATCAGTATTTTTTTCTCTAAAAACTGAATTTACGGGACTGGATTTAGGAGATTAATCTTAATTAAAATGCAAGTTTATAACAAATAAAAAGCTCAATGCCAATGAATTTTTACAGAACACAGACAGAAACAACAGATAATTAATAATACGTTTCTGTTTAACTTCCTGCCCTTTGTTGGTGTAAGATTACATTTATCTTTCGTCGGAACACCGATTTACTCAAAACTTTTGGCTTCGACAAACAATAAACATCGGCCTGACGATAGATTTGTAATTGGAGTTATGTACTCGTAGAGACCTTTTAAAACAAAAATAACGGTAAAGTTCGGGTCGGACTAGCACACGAAGGGTTCCTTAATGCTGCAAAAAGATACAAGTTTGTCTTTGATTGCGCTCCTGCTATTAAAACCATTAGTTTCTCATTATTTTCCCTGTTATATTTAATTGAGTAAAACTACCATATAGGTGTTTTTTTTTTTCAAAAAGCCAAGCCCCCATTAGAAAAATGACAAAGATTATTTTTTCAGAATTTTAGGATTTGTTGTTTTGGAGATAATGGAGGGAGGGGTGGTCTTTTTTGCCCATTGTATTAAATATTTATTATCCTCTCAACAAGCCCATTCATTTGACTTTTGAAAATATATTTTTGTTGCTACTCAAAATTGCCCCCAATTTTTTGATTAATGTGTGTACGCAACGACCGTATTTGGGTCACATAAATTCATAAGTGTACCAAATTTTTACTTTTCAACTTAAAGTAAACGATTTCTGGCAATTTCTTCTAAAGCTGTTGGAGATGACAACATTTGTCGTCGAATGATCAGGAGCGTGCTCGACGAGCTGCTTCCTGCAATCACTCATTTAATTAGCTATTCTTTATCAGAAAGTATGGAAGAAGGCACATATCATCCCTTTGCCTAAAACATCCAATCGTTCCTCCTTCAAAGAGTTTCGTCCCATCTCCATCCTACCGCTCCTTTCCAAAGTTCTTGAATCCGTTGTCCATACCCAGTTCTCTTCCTATCTATCCAGAAATAATTTGATCAACCGCTTCCAATCCGGCTTCAGGTCAGGTCACAGCACCGCAACGGATTTGTTAAAGGTCACGGATGATATCCAGTTCGCTATGGATAACAAACAGCTTTCTGTGCTAGCACTGCTTGACTTCAGTAGCGCCTTCAACTGTGTTGATTTTGACATTCTCACTCAAATATTAAGGTCCCTTAATGTCTCGTCTCGCTCGGCCTGCTGGTTTGACTCTTATCTTAGAGATCGCCAGCAGCGCATAAGGTCTGAGAAGACCTTTACTGAGTGGTGCGATCTTTTGGTGGGAGTTCCTCAGGATGGTATTCTTTCCCCTCTCTTATTCTCTGTCTTCATCAACTCCATCTCCGATGTTATCTCCTCCCCATATCATCTCTATGCTGATGATCTTCAGATTTATCGTCATTTCCTTTTTAGTGATGTGAACCTGGCTATAGACACACTGAACGCTGACCTTGAGAACATCAGAACCTGGGCTTTGTCATACGGATTGCTGGTAAACCCCAGTAAGTCCCAGGCGATTATTATGGGTACAAGATACTCTTTAAATGTATTACAACAATTGCCCATACCGCCGGTTACCTATGACGGTCCTCTAATCGCCTACAGTGACAAGGCCAAAAACCTGGGTGTCATGTTTGATAGACAAGTCTCCTGGACTAACCATGTCAGCGAGGTCAGTAGGCGCGTCTTTTCCACCTTTCACTCACTAAGATGGCTTCAGAACTTTCTGCCACATCAAACAAAAATTACTCTTGCTCAATCTCTTCTTCGCCCCTTGATCGATTATGCCGATGTTTGTTGGGCTAGCGCCAACGAAGAGCAACTGAACAGACTCAAGCGACTTCAAAATCTCGGGATTCGGTTTATCTTTGGACTGCGCAAGTTCGACCACGTCTCGCAGTAGCAAGGAGTTAAAATGGCTGCCGATCCGTCTTCGTCGGGACACACACACATCCTCACTCTTCTATTCAACATCTTAACCAACCCTCAATACCCTAGCTTTCTCCGTGAGCTTTTTCAATTTCTCCCTTCGGCTCGTCCACGTAGAACTCACACGGCTTCCCTGCTCTCTATACCTCATCACAACACCGTCGCATACAAGCACTGTTTTCGATTGCGGGCGAACACTCTCTGGAACTCGCTTCCCTGCACTATCAGAGATAGTCCATCTCTGCCCGTCTTTAAGAATCGTTTGAAGGAGCATTATCTTTCTCTATCCTAGATTTGAGCTTTGTATATATTAGTTTATTTAGGTGTATTTATATTTTTATATAATATTTATGTACTTGTGTATGTAGTGTATCTAGCAGTTAGTTCAATAGTTCAGTAATATATGTATGTATCTTATCAGAGCACATAGGTCTATCCTGTATATTGAATTATTCTTATCATCCTTGGGTTTGCTGAAAGAGATCTCTATTTAGAGATAAGCATGCCTTTGTAGATGTCCTTTCTGTTTATTATATCTTATGTTATTTTATGTGCAGTAAATATATACGAAAAATACGAAACGACCGAATTTTGGACCGAGTGGTCCAAAATTCGCTCGGTTATTTTTACACACGTAAGGACGGACACACGAGTGATCCTATAATGGTACCATCTTTCCTTTTTCAGGTACGGAACTCCCAAAATAAACAAAGCGTCAGGCCGACTAACCCATACGAGCACTTTCTTTCAGTTACCCCCTGGCTCTGATAGAGATACTCTCCATACGGCTACGCTGCCAACTCACCTTTGAACAGAAGCATCGATGTTTACGAAATACACTTTTCCGACCTAGACATTTTTCTGTTGAGTCGTCCTAAATTCGTACTCCAAATAAAAAAGGAACTATTGGGGCGGATTAATAATTAATGTGTCATGAGACGGACTAAAATATACCAGTGCTAGATTAGTATCAGCGTTGATAACACTTCCGGAACATCCACACCACACAACACAGCTACAGTAACTCACCCTGCTTAGTGGGCAACCTGCCCGAAACCCGAACCCAAGACCTTGGTCGTAGGGCTAAGCAGGTACACAGTACACTCACTCATACATGTTGCCATATTCACATATTTTTGAAGCATTTTTGCAATTTTAATTTCTCTTTGTTTTACTTATTTCCTTTACTACTATATACTACTTTACTTTATTACCCTATTGAAAGTTTATAGATCGCACTGATTCGTAATTGGCTTTTAATGTTTTTAATATTGATTCTATTATTTATTTACATATGCTGTGAAATAGCAAATAAAAAAATAAAAAAAATAAAAAAAAATACGAGTGAATTTTTATATATTGTGTTTAATCTTATTGCATGGCAAAAGGTACAAAATTGGGAATCATAACAGGTCGTACGTACGTTATAACATAACCAAATGGTCGATTCTTAGTGTCGTATTTATGTCTCTAAAGGCGCAACTGTGGCTCCGCCACATTGGAAAAGGCATGCAAATGTATATTTTTTTTAAGGATAATTGCGAAAAGTGCTTAAAACGGAAGAAATACAGCGGAAGACCTCATCAAGACTGGGAAGCTTACGAAAGGACAAAGGCAAAGGACAATTTATGTTCCCTATGCTCACGCTCGAGTCACAGGCTATATAAGTGCCCACGGTTTAATACAATGTCCGTGCAGGACAGAGTCAAATTTGTCAACGAAAATGGACTTTGCGCTACATGCTTGAACAAGCACATACAAAAGTGTAGGTATGCATTCCTATGCAGTGTTTGTAAAAGCGCCACGCATAACTCATTATTACATGTTGTTAATTGTAATGCACCACAGGAGCAGCCCGGCAAGCAGCAAAACCCTTCTCGGAGCTAGCGGCCACGGTCACTATGGACGGTGACGTTTTACTACCCACAGTCAAGGTAATTGTCAAGGATATGCAAAACAATAGGCTTGTAGTCCGGGCCTTGGTAGATTCTGGTAGTCAAAACTCTCTTTGTACCCAGTCATTGATACAAAGGCTAGGTGTCTCGACGTTCGAATCCGACAAGCGAATTATGACTATGTGGAATAATACAAACAAGGTAAACAAGGCTGTAACCTCTGTCTTGAATCTTTGCATGAGGACTACAAACTGCATGCGACATTCTCGATAGTTGACACGATCACAACTTTGCTGCTGCAAAATAAAGTCGACTTGAACAAATTCGTAATGCCTGATAACATTGTGCTCTCAGATGATGAATTTCACACTCCAGGTGAGGTGATGATGCTACTGTCAGCCAGCATCTTTGTTAAAATTCTGCGTGATGTGATTCTGGTCGAGGGAGGCCCAATGGATCCGGTTTTAGTCAACACCCATTTTGGCTACATGGTATCAGGCGAGCATGCTCCTACTTAAAAGACTAATCTGACGGTTTCTATGCACGTTGCGGAGTGTAGCGATTTAGATGCGAGCATTGGTCGGTTCTGGGAATCGGAAAAGGTTCCTCAAATATTAAATGAGTCCCTGCAGGAACACGAGATGTCAGAGAAGATCTTCATCGAGTCAGTCTCATTACGCAACAATAGGTATGAGGTATCCTTTAGTGGTATATCGATAGATTCGATTTCTAATGATGTTCATTTCCATTGGCATTGCAAAGGTTTTATAACCTGGAAAAACGTTTCAAGGGTGATTCGGAATATCACAAGTTATATAAAGATTTTATAAATGAATATATTGATCTTGATCATGCACAGGTTATTGACCTCAAGACATGCAGTCAAGAGGAGTATCCAAAAATGTTCTTGCCGCATCAAGGGGTTCTGTGACCTGAAAAGAAAACTAACAAGCTTAGAGTAGTATTTGACGGCAGTGCTAAAGGTAAAAGTTCATATAGCCTAAAATATGTTCTATGTAATGGTACTGAGGTTCAGAGTCAGTTGTTTGAGATCTTACTTTCATTCAGGTCGTATAACTTCGTGTTTTTATGTGATAACCGTCACATGTACAGGCAGATAGTTATTTCTGAAAAGTATAGGGTGCTGCAGAACATTGTTTGGCGCGATAGTAGGAATGAGCCGCTGAAATGTTTACAATTACAAACGTTAACCTACGGGCTGAAAAGTTCAGCTTTCTTATCTACACGTTGTCTGACCGAGTTAGCTAGGACTCATCAGGCCTCGCAACCAAGAGCCGCTCGGGCGCTGTTACATAAAACATATGTGTATGATGTGCTTGTCGGCGCGGAATCTATTCCTGAAGCTATTCAGCTGAAGGAAGAGCTGGTAGATTTATTGAGCATAGCCAGTCTTTATCTTCATAAGTGGTGCGCAAACAATCTCGAGATTCTTCATGATATCCCGCAAGAAAAACGTAGCTTCGATGCGGTTGATCTAAATTGCGAATCTGTTACAATTAAAACACTTGGTCTCGGGTATGAAGTCAAGACTGACCAATTTAAGTTTGAGAAGCCGACAGAAAAGTTAGAATCTCCAACAAAGAGAAAGGATTTGAATTTCGTGAGTAAATTCTTTGATCCATTGGGGCTCATATCGCCCATTCTCGTGAACGCCAAGCTTGTCTTACAGAAACTCTGGCTCAGCAATCGAGAGTGGGACTCCGCTCTGCCGCCAGATATGCACAATTTGTGGCTTAAATTTCATGATGAGTTGATATGCCCACAATTTGCGTTCCACGTAACGTAAATTTATCCAAGGCCAGTGTTATGCAACTTATAGGGTACTATGATGCGTCTACCGTCGCCTACGGTTGTTGCTTGTATATACGAGTACTCCCATTTAGGGGGTGCTCACTATACCTAAATTAGAGCTTAATAGTGCTTTGTTGTTGTCAAAGCTTACCAAGGTTGTAAAAAAGGTATAGGTGGTGTAGTGGGTACCTGATAGTTTTTTCGTCCAAGGCACAATGAATGAATACACTCACACTACTTTCACAATGTTTATAGTTTATTAAAGCAGAAGGGAGTAGGAGAAAGCACAGTAATAGATCACAAGCAATATAGCACAGAGGATAGCGAGAAGTAACAGTTTGAGCAAGCGAAAGGAAGAAAACGTCACACGAAAGCGAGGGAAACTCAAGCAAGCGAGCGTAGCTTCGCCGTGAGAGATAGATCACGACTGGTGAGGGCGGTCGCCACGAGGCTAGGTGTCGGGCGGCGGCGCAGGAGCCGGTTTTGTAGTTGTTTCCATAACGCGCGTTTCACACGGTCACGCGGTGTATCGTGGCACGGCACTCGTCCGTCATTATGTATTATGTGGGTATCAATGTTATTTGTATGTTTTGAGTATGTGTAATATTATGTTGTTATGTAAATTTATACTTAGTAGGAATATATTTGTTTTGTGTAAATATATATAATTGTTGTATATTTTATTTGTGTGACTGTGAATATAATAATTGTGTAATTGTAAATGTATTATATATATGTATAAGTGTAATATAAATAATTATGTATGGGTGAGGAGCCCACATCACTCCCCCCCAGAGACCGTCACTACGGGCGATAAAAATTCGGGAATCGTACCTGGCGACCTGAACGTGTTGTTCTCGGCTCGGTGAAGTTGTCGACCGGTGGTTCGGGTTCAGTATGGTCGGTTTGGTCTGACAGTATGTAGGCCGGCTTAAGGCGGTCTACCGTTACCGTATTTTCCTTTCCCTTTACGAGGACTTTAAAATATTTGTCCCCCCTGTCAATCACCTCGTGTGGTCCAGTGTAAGGTGGATTTAATGCACCTCGCACCGCGTCTTCTCTTATAAAGACGTGACTAGAGGAAGCGAGATCCTTGTAAATGAATATTTTACCTTTTGTATGGCGTGAAGCTGGAGCAGGCTGTAATTTATGGGCGAAAGAACGCAGGCGTGTGGTGAATTCGGTTACGTCGGTAGAACCCGTATCGCCATGTTCGAAAAACTCACCTGGAAGTCTTAGTGGTTCGCCATAAAGAAGTTCTGCGGAAGAGGCTTGTAGATCCTCTTTAAAAGCGCTGCGTATGCCAAGCATGACTAGGGGTAGGGCTTCTACCCAATTTTCATGAGCGTGACACATGATAGCGGCTTTTAGCTGTCGGTGGAACCTCTCGATAAGTCCGTTGCACGCCGGATGGTAAGCGGTTGTCCTTCTGTGTTTGAAACCAGCAATTTTAGCCAGTGATGCAAAAAGAGCGGATTCAAATTGTCGGCCACGGTCCGTAACGATATCGGTCATACAACCAAAACGGGCTACCCATCCGAATAGCAAAGCTTTGGCCACCGTCTCTGCCGTTATATCGACTATTGGGATTACTTCTGGCCAGCGCGAGAAGCGATCAATAGCTGTCAGACAATAGCGAAAACCCTGTGAATGTGGCAGTGGTCCGATAAGGTCTATATGGACAAATTTGAAGCGTGCGCGTGGTAAATCGAATGTGCCCAGTGGTGATGACACATGGCGATTTACTTTGGCACGTTGACAAGCCAAGCAAGTTCGAGCCCACTCACGACAGTCTTTACGTACCCCTGGCCAGACGTAACGCTCTGCTACTAATTTGGCAGTGGCATTGGCTCCAGGGTGGCTAAAAGAATGTAGGCTGTCAAATACTTGCTTGCGTAGTGGTTTGGTGATAAATGGTCTGGCGGTCGGTGTGCTGACATCACAGTACAATTCTGCGCGACTGCCGGGGATGACCATCTTTTTGATGCGAAGTGAAGAATTTTCACCGAGGAGTTTGGACAGTTCTTGATCGGAGGCCTGAGACTTGGCTAGCACGTCAAAGTCAACTGGTACCTGCAGTTCATCAACGCGGGAAAGTGTGTCTGCGACAACGTTATCCTTCCCTGCGATATGGCGAATGTCAGTAGTGAACTGAGATATATAGTCCAAATGCCTATATTGACGAGGCGAACAGTTGCCTTTCCGCTCGTGGAAAGCGAAACAAATAGGCTTGTGGTCAGTATAGACTATAAAGTGCCTAGCCTCTAGCATGTGCCGAAAATACTTAATGGCTTCGTAAATTGCAAGGAGCTCGCGATCATAAGGAGAGTATTTCTGCTGCGTTGGGCTCAACTTACGTGAGAAGAATGCTAGGGGCTGCCATGTGTCGTCCTTGTACTGCTGCAAAACTGCCCCTAGGGCCACGTCCGATGCATCTGTGACCAGCGCGAGTTTGGCTTGGCAGTCTGGGTGTGCTAACATCGCAGCATTGCAGAGACTGTCTTTGGTATCCTCAAAGGCTTTCAGCGTATCACCTGATAATTGTACTGGATGTGAAGCTTTCACTGATCCAGCTAATAAACCGTTCAGGGGGGCTTGAATTTTGGCAGCGCGGGGTAGAAATCGCCTGTAAAAATTAAGCATGCCCAAATACCTCCTGAGCTCCCTGATGGTTTTGGGTGCGGGGAAGTCGCGGATGGCCTGTACTTTAGTGTCCAGGGGTTTTGTGCCTGCTTCGGAGATACTATAACCTAGGAAAGTTACCTCCTTGGCGCCAAAAACGCACTTTGAAGTGTTGACCAGTATGCCGTACTCCTTCATCCTGGCAAACAGTTGCCTTAGGTGCAACTCATGCTGCGTCTCATCCTTGGAAAACACGAGAAAATCATCGAGGTAACAATAACAAAAGTCGAGGCCTCGCGTCATCTCGTCCACAAACCTTTGAAAAGTTTGGCCTGCGTTCCTCAACCCGAAGGTCATAAAGGGGAACTCATACAGGCCAAACGGTGTTGTTATCGCCGTTTTTGGAATATCCGCCTTGCAGACAGGGATCTGGTTATAGGCTTTAACTAGGTCTATGGTTGAAAAGACTCTACATCCGGCAATACTATGTGCAAAGTCATGTATGTGCCTAATAGGATACCTATCTGGTATGGTGCGCGCGTTGAGCATCCGGTAGTCGCCACAGGGGCGCCAGTCATTGTCCTTTTTAGGGGCCAAATGCAGCGGCGAAGACCATGGGCTCTCGGAGGGTCGCGCAGTACCACAGCTCAACATCGCGTCGAACTCCTTCTTGGCAATCTGGAGTTTGTCCGGAGCTAACCTACGAGGAGCGCAAGATACGGGTGGTCCTGCTGTAGTACGGATGTGGTGTTCAGTGTTGTGTGTGGGGATGAGTGGAGTGCCAGATGGTCGCGTTATTTCTGGAAATTTACTAAGTACATTGTGAAATTTTGTATCACCAGTCGAGACCTTTACAGAAGAAATTATATCTGAAGGACCAGCTATGGCGGCAATGGATGACAAAGTTGTTGTATTATCAATTATGCGTTGATTACGACAATCTACAACCAAATTATACCATGACAAGAAATCTACACCAATGATTGCCTTTGTTACATCAGCAACGATGAAGCGCCATGAAAAGTCTCGGCGCAGGCCGAGATCTAGGTTGAACTGGACGTATCCGAAAGTGTCAATTGTAGTCCCGTTGGCCGCACACAGTTGATAGGTGGTCTTCGTACGCCGTTCGCGAAGTGCAGATCGAGGGAAGACGCATAAGTCGCTTCCGGTGTCTACCAGGAACTGGGTTTTAGATCTACGGTCAGTGACGAACAGGCGACCGGTGGAGACAGGGCAATCGTCAGTCGCCATTATCGACTGCCCGGGGAGTTTTCCGCCTTGAAGTCGCATGGGCGGATGCATTTCGACGCTTTGCTGCCGAACTTGGAGTGGTACCAGCACGTGGGGTACTGCCGGTAACTGGACTGCGATCTGGTTGATGTTGAACCGCTGCGCTTTCGGCGTGGTGCGCGGTGTCTATCCGCTGGTCGCGATTGGTGTTCGACCTTGGCAGTTAGTGCGCTGACCTGCTTGGTCAATTCGGAAATCTGTCTGGCCATGGTCTCCAGCGTCGTTTCGGTCTTCGATGTAGAAGCTGCTGCCACTTGTGGCGATGAAGGCGCTATGTCGTGTACCTTGTCGGCCATTTCCGATAAAAAGTCCAACTTGGCGGAAGAAGGTTGGCATGCGAGGATGGTCTGGGTCGCATTTGGCAGACGGCTTGTCCAGATCGTTTTGATGAAATCATCTGGAACATTGTTGCCTGCCAAACTCTGGAGGTGACGCAAAAACTGTGATGGTCTGCGATCCCCTAACTCTTCGTGCATGAGAAGTTGCTTGACCTTCTTTTCTTGTGATACCGATAGGCGCTTGATCAATTCGGTCTTGAGTTTGATGTATTTGTCGACCGCCGGTGGGTTTACGATTATATCCTTCACCTCTGCTGAGTATTTCGGTTCCAGTTGTCCCAGGACATAATAAAATTTGGTGCTGTCACTGGTAATTTTGGATATCTCGAATTGGCCTTCTATCTGCGCAAACCATATTTCGGGTTCTTCAGGCCAAAAAGGTGGTATTCGGATGCCTACTCGATATACGGAATTTGACGTACCGGACGGGTCAATGGAAACGCGAGATCTTCTTTGTCGTTGACCATTGTTCACGGAGTCTTCGTTACCGACGTTCCTGTTGACCGTTTTTGTCGAGTCATCGCTGCTACTGCCTCCAGCATCATTGCTCATCTTCTCCAATAAGGTGTTTGAAGGGGTCACCAGTATAGGTGGTGTAGTGGGTACCTGATAGTTTTTTCGTCCAAGGCACAATGAATGAATACACTCACACTACTTTCACAATGTTTATAGTTTATTAAAGCAGAAGGGAGTAGGAGAAAGCACAGTAATAGATCACAAGCAATATAGCACAGAGGATAGCGAGAAGTAACAGTTTGAGCAAGCGAAAGGAAGAAAACGTCACACGAAAGCGAGGGAAACTCAAGCAAGCGAGCGTAGCTTCGCCGTGAGAGATAGATCACGACTGGTGAGGGCGGTCGCCACGAGGCTAGGTGTCGGGCGGCGGCGCAGGAGCCGGTTTTGTAGTTGTTTCCATAACGCGCGTTTCACACGGTCACGCGGTGTATCGTGGCACGGCACTCGTCCGTCATTATGTATTATGTGGGTATCAATGTTATTTGTATGTTTTGAGTATGTGTAATATTATGTTGTTATGTAAATTTATACTTAGTAGGAATATATTTGTTTTGTGTAAATATATATAATTGTTGTATATTTTATTTGTGTGACTGTGAATATAATAATTGTGTAATTGTAAATGTATTATATATATGTATAAGTGTAATATAAATAATTATGTATGGGTGAGGAGCCCACAAAGGTATTTCCTCAAATTAATGATTGTATTTTACATACTGATTCCCAAATAGTGTAAGGGTGACTTAATACAAATTCTGTTAAGCTTCCAGCCTATGTTGGTAATCGTGTTAACGAAATTTGTAGGAACGTTGGTTCAGAAGGCTGGAGACATGTCCCTGGGACGCACAATCTTGCCGATATCATTTCGCGAGGCACCACTCCAGAGGGCTTGCGAAATAATAATCTTTGGTGGCATGGTCCAGGCTTCTTACCAGGCGACCGCTGCACTCTTATAAATAATGTAGAATAATCTACGCCTGTCGTTAATTTATTTGTCGAGAATCAGGAAGTTAATTTAGAATGCAATAATTTCAATATCAATAGCCACGACGGTCAGTTGTTGCCCATATTTGTAAATTTGTCAAAATTTCGAGACTGATTCACGTGATGGCGTATGTACTCAGATTTGAAAATAATTGTAGAAATGGTAGTATCACGGGAGCTCTATCAGTGAAGGATTTTAAAACAAGCTACAGAGACGATAGCTAGGGTGGTTCAGCACGAATATTTTCAGGAAGAAATATCGTGCCTGCTTAGTGCAAAGGAAATAAAGACCAATCTTAAGTCGCTTACTCCATTAATTGACAATAATAATCTTTTGCGCGTCGGTGGTCGGTTGCAGCAAGCCCGTCTTACGTTCACTAACAGATTTCCCTTGATATTGCCAAAAAACTGCCATTTCACGGAGTTGGTTAGTTGATTGGTGGTTGAGCCCGACGTCACCTCCATTCCTGCTAACAGGCTCCGGTTTTGGCGTAAGTGTATACAGATAAGGCAACATTTCTGTCAAGTGTGGCACAAGGCGTATCTTTCTACGCTAAATGAGAGGACAAAATGGACTAAAATGTTTCCGAATCTAAAAAAAGAAACAACCTGGCTCCCCTGCACTGGCCAATGACTAAAATAGAAGGGGTGACGACAGGACCCGATCACAGGGTAAGAGCAGTTACCGTGCGATTTTCGAATGGTGCCTGCCATAACAGAGCAATTAAAAAAATTTGTGTTATGCCAATAGATTCAAGATGTTTTCAAGTTTTCATAACTTTGAGTGATAATAAAATTTTATTTTATTTTTATTTTTTATGTTATGCGCCCGCGCAGCATGTACAAAATACAAAAGAGTTTTATGGAAGTTTATTTATGTTTCTTAATTTAAAGCAAAGATATTTCTTTTAGTTTGAATTTTAAAATTTATTTTGTTTTCTTTCTTTCCATCTTTTTTATCCACTCAATACAGTCCTATTTTTTACACTATTTAATCTTTCATTTTATAAGTAATTTAGTATTTCTTCAGGTGAATAAGCCGTTTCGGATGTCCAGCCACGTTGACAACGGACTAAGGCCGACAGTTTGAGAGTAGACTCTTCTCTGCATTGACGAAGATACTCGGCATCGAAAAAGTAAGAACAACTGCATACCGCCGGAAAGCAAAGCAATGGAATAGTCGAACGCTTGCATCGTACACTGAAAGCCGCGCTTATGGCTCGTTTAGATAACATCAACAAATGGACGGATGAACTACCCACTGTTCTCTTGGAACTACGTGCAGCTACGCGATCGGAGAACGAGAACCAGCGCCACTCAACTTACATAGGGGCGCGCACTCCGCTTGCCCGGCGACTGCATCGTAGCACCTACAAGAAGGACGTCAGCGCTGCCACCGGAAATATGTCACAACTTCGTCAATCAACTGGCGCAACAGATCAATGACATACGCCCCGTGCAACGTGCACACAGCAGAAAGCGAACGATTTTCGTGCACAAGGACCTGCACACATGTGAAAACGTCTTCATGCGTGTTGACGCCGTACGAAAACCCCTGCAGGCACCATACGAAGGAACCTATCCTGTACTACACCCTTTTGACACCCTGCGCACTGACCTTGCTTCTGCTTGTGATCGCAGTAAATTCCTCCAATACCAACTCAATGAGGCAAACTTGAAGTTGACTGATATGTGCATAGAAAAAGACTACAATGAATCTCGCCACATTACCCCTATCCAACAAGAACTAGAAGTAGCCAACCTAAGCACTATTGTTCAAGCCATGCAGACAAGCAGCAGAAAAATTAAAAAATATTTTAAATTAAATAAATTCATGAAGAAAACTAGAGGTAATATAAAAGTACTGAAATTAGCCTTGAAACGGCAATCAAAAAGAATATTAAGAATCTCCTTAATGCAAGAGCTCCGGGGAAAAAATGTAGGTTTACAGTCGTACCTTCAACATGCCCGAGTAAAAATCCAGCATCTACATGACCTGCTAGCAAATACACTACAATGTTATGCCAAAGAGCAAAGTGAGTTAGCAGAACTCAGAGCCGCGACGTCTGAGTTAGTACAGCTACAACGCCAGAATGCGGAATTGGTGGGCGTTCTAATTGAGAATGAGGAGAATGAGACCAGCAAGGAGGACGAGCCCACATCACTAACTTTGGTCTCGACCCCCCTCAACGAGAGTGTTGCAGCGTCCACCGCTGCCCCAACCAAAAAAAGCTGCTCCGACGGCCGCGCCGTTCACCGTTGCGCACGTTGCGACGCTCGCTGCCGCGAATGCCGCGCCAACCGCCGCCACGTGCATCAAACCGCACTCCAACACGTGTGTCCCGCCACTCACCTCCACTCGTGTACCGCCAGCTACCAAAATATGTGCTCAGAGAAAAACTCTGTTGTTCTCCGACAAAGTAGGTGCAGGATTTGGGACTCTATTACATAACCGGCTTAACCAAAAAGTAACGAACATTTGCTGTCCAAATAGTTCATTTGTAGAGCTAGTGAAGATGATTAGTCGCGGTATATATGATGAATACAGCACAATTGTAATTATGGTAGGAAATCATTCAAACATTAGTCGGAATGATTTGAATAAAAGTGTTAAAACACTTCTAGACTTACATAGTAGGATGAAATGCAAATTTATACTATGCAATTTTCCATATGCCTGTAATTTGACAGAATCTGTGCATAGAATGAATATTCATTTATTTAATTTAACATGTCATCACAGCGATGCTATTTTATATTTCGACATGAATAATTTTATTCATAACTTTACTCTGACACGGGATACATTGTACCTGTCTAATAAATATAGAAAATTAGTAGCTACATTGTTAGCTTATAATATATGCGACGCAGCTATAGTTGGTTTAACTAAGTTCAACTTGACATCAGCTTATTTTAAGAGTAATATGACATGCACCCCTATTGGGAATTCACCTGTTAATTATACTTTGCATGCAACATTGGAATCTGTTCCAAGTAATTTAAATTAGTTCATAAGACAATAGAGGAAATCTCTAGCATACAAGAGCCACTAAATATGTCAAAATGTAAGCCCCAGTTAAATATTGCCCATCAAAACATCCAGGGGCTACCTGGCAAAGAACTTGTATTAGAATTATTTCTAAAAAATTCTGACATTGATATTATTTGTGTTACTGAACACTGGTTGAAAGAAAATATGATGTCTTTTAACATAAATAGTTACAAAATTGTCAGTTGTTACAATAGAAAGACTGCTGATAGAGGTGGTTCTTTAATCTTAGTGAAAAATAATATTAAGGTGAAACAACGGAAAGATATTCTTGCACTTACTGTTGAAAGACAAATAGAGGTATCTTGTGTTGAGTTAGATAGCCATATTATTGTTTGTGTCTACAGACCACCGAGGGATGAAAAAGGCCATGGCAATTTCGAAATATTTGAGAAAATTATGGAGGAAGCCCTCATTAAACTTTGTAATAACAGAAAAAAGTTAATTATTTGTGGCGATCTTAATGTAGATCTGCTTGTAGATACAACACTGAAGCGACGATTAATAACTCTGTTCAAATCATTTAATTAATGTCATGTATTTCTAGAGCCGACTAGAATTACACTTACCAGCCAAACTTGCTTAGATAACGTTTTTTGTGACTTTGCATTCACAAGTAAAAGTGTAATTAACTGCTTACCCTCCGATCACAGTGGTCAAACAGTTTCATTCCCAATAACTATTAAGGATAAGACTAGTCCATCATTTTATAGGCCTATTACATCCCATAGACTAGAGACATATACGAAAAACTTATATATACATTTGCCAGTACCGGATTTTAATGAACAGAACCCAAACAAAATCTACTCAGACTTCTTCAACATTATTTCAATTCAATAAAGTTTTCAAATTAAAGAAAGTCAGTGACTACAACGGTAAATCTAAATTTAATACCTGGGCAACGTTTGGAATTCGTAAACGTAAAGTTATCTTGTATGACCTTTATGATCAAAAAACCTATAACTTTGATCGAAAATTTCATGACTATGTTAAAAAATATTCCAAAACTTTCAAGTTGGTTTGTAGAACTGCAAAAACTTTACACATTAATAGAAAAATTAAAAATTCCAATTATAGAATGAAAACAGTTTGGCAAATAATAAACCGCGAAACTGGCAAAGTTATACCAAGGGACAGTGATTTCTGCCTAAAGATAGGTGATGATGTTGTTAAATCCAACGCTGATGTTGCTCGAGCTTTTGAAACATTCTTCACCAATGTACCCGTACTCACAACGGACCGTCTAAATTCATCTCCATTTGAAGCAGAGACTTTATTAAAAAATAAAACTAGCGTCAGTAATGTATATTTAAATTTTCATCATGTATATCCCCAGGACATTGTCAAAACGTTTAAATTACTTAACTTAAAAAATACGGAAGACCTGTGGGGTATATCAGTCAAAGTCATTGGTTCAGTAATTCTAGTTATAGCCCCACACTTAGCTTATATATTCAATAAATGTGTTGACGATGGGGCTTTTCCAGACCTCATGAAACACAGTAAACTTATACCGCTGTTCAAATCGGGAGATAAGGGCGATCCTTCAAATTTCAGACCAATATCTGTTCTTCCAGCACTAAGTAAAATATTTGAAAAGATTATACTCAATCAAATGCTCTCACACTTCAACCGTACAAAACAACTCCACGCTAAACAATATGGTTTCACTAGGGGTAAATCGACTACGGATGCAGGTATTGCCCTTGTATCTCATATTTATTCTGCATGGGAGGCCGCACAGGATGCTATCGGAGTTTTTTGCGACCTGTCGAAGGCGTTTGATTGTGTTGATCATAATACGCTATTAATTAAATTAAATCATCACGGAGTTAGAAATAAAGCGTTGTATCTACTAAGGTCATACCTAAGCAATAGAATTCAAAAGGCAGAAGTTAACGGCGTAAAATCTGATGGATCGGGTGTTAAAATTGGCGTTCCACAAAATTTCATATTAGGCCCTTTCTTATTCCTGGTATATATTAATGATCTGCCTTTCATGGTGGAGAAATTAACTGACATAGTGTTGTTTGCTGATGATACTTCAATGGTCTTCAAAATTGAAAGACAAAAAGGAGATTTTGATGATGTTAATTAATAATTTATTGTTAAACGCTTGTAAAACCAAGTGTATCAAATTCTCACTTCCAAATGTCAGGCAAGTTGAGACCAGTTTGGTGTTAGACAACAGCACGTTAGAATTGGTAAATGATACGAAGTTTCTTGGAATAACCATTGATACCAAATTGCAGTGGGGACCCCACATAGATAAATTGGCTGGTAAATTAAGTTCTGCGGCTTACGCTGTTAGGAACATTAGACAAAGCACGGATGTGGCTACATTTAGGCTAGTATATTTTAGTTACTTTCATAGTGTGATGTCCTATGGTATCTTGTTGTGGGGGAAAGCAGCGGATATTCAAACTATTTTTATTTTACAGAAAAGAGCTATTCGAGCAATTTATAATTTAAAACGAACAGACTCCTTAAGAGAGCTTTTTAAAGAAATTGACATACTAATAGTAGCTAGTCAATTTATTTTTGAAAATATAATGTATGTACGCAAGAACCTTAAAACATTTTCCAAACTTAGCGACAGCTGTAATGTTAACCTAAGAAATAATCACAGACTATGTGCGCCCCGTTTTAGACTCCCGAAAGTTAGCAATTCTTTCAAGGGTCATTCTCTACTACAATAAGATACCTCTGGAGATTTTGAAATTGCCATTTGAGTTAATCTGGCTCAACACAGACCTTGATGTTAATAATTTTGTAATTATTTATTCCTGCTTATTAATCATAACAATTAAATTTTTCATATTTGTATTAGTTAAGCACAACCTATTTTTAAAAGAGATCTAAAAATAAATCTGTGGGAGTTTCTACGCCCTTCTTCTCCCACAGTGGTCCAATGTAGAGAAGAGGCAAAAAATGACGTTTGCTAAGTATATGTAAATATCTACAGTAATAAAGTATTTTGACTATTGACTATTGACTATTGGCTACAAATAAACGACAAGTTTTTCTTACTAGAACTGCCGGGACGTCAAGCCAATGTATCTATCGATCGCCTGAAACCGGCTTATAATATGAGTGACCCATGTGAGGACGACATAGACCGCAGGACAAGATCGGGACGTGTCATTCGACTTCCCGTACGCTTCGCTTGAGGGGGAACACTGTAGCAGCATCGACTCGACGACTCACTGGACGACGCATGGCGTGTTACTGAAGCCCGAGCAGAGCTTCTTTTTTTTTTGTTGGAGGGGAAAAAAATGGAATTACCCCTGCCATGCCCAGGACTCAGACCTCCCTGCTATGTCCGGGTCCCCACATATTGAGCGGGCATCAGCTTGTATGGTATACGGACTAAAAACAACCCCTTTGTGTTTACAGTTGTCTTATTAAGAATTAACTGTGAGCCATGGCCTCGGTATATGCTGAAGGCTTTCTACCTGCAATTTTCCCTTTTGGGCGATATATATGTGTATATGATATATATGGGAGCCCGAGCAGAGCAGCGCAGTCTTGCTTATCATATACTGCGAGACGGCCTGTCACCAGTCTTGCTCACATGCTCTACATTACTGTTATGGCGCGGTTTCGTTCTAGATCGATTGGTTAATTTGTACATATATGCTATTAATTATTAAATAAAATATCTCAGTTCTGCATTTCTGTCTCGTTGATTAACTACAGCCTCCTACCTCAACAAGTACAATTGCGCGTTTAAAAATGGTGGGTTATAGTACTGTAAGGTATATAGTTAGGTTCGATATTTGTCTATGCGATAATATTGTATACGGGCCTCTTTAGTGTGAGTGTTCGCTTTGACACTGTTACGTTATTTGTAATTTTAAAAAGAAAGAGGCTTTGATGTGAAAAGTCAATGTGACACACTTCACCTTAGGCTTCGGTCAGCGACCGATCTAATTTATATAGTTAGGATTAGCTTAATGGCTATCGAGCCAGTTTGATCCCTTTTATGTAAATTGTAACCATATTCGATCAATAAACACAAGTTTGGTGTTATTAACGTCTTTATAATTGCCCACCTAATCTGTAGGGCTAGGGAGCTCAAGTATAGGCCGTGATCGTCTAGTGGTTAGGACCCTACATTGGTGGAGGCGCCGAACGAACCGGAGATATAAGAAGACGCTTCATAAGAAATAAGAGGTGACGTCATAAGAAGTGACATCATAGAAGAGAATAGTGATCGTCGATCCAGACCTTGAAGAATCGAGGAAGGATCGAAACTACATTGAAAGGAAGTATATTTCTGTACTTAAGTTTTTAATTTAGGAATTACCTCGACCTGCCAAGCGAGTGAAGAATTGAATAGAAAAATATTGTGGGAAGATTTTTATCGCAGCGGACATTTTGTGAAAAATTTAATGAAATAATTTCATAAAATATTTATAGGAAAGATTTAAATTTTAAGAATATGATGGAGCATTTGTCAACTTGTTTTTCGGGGAATCCTCAGGAGTCCTTTGAAGACTTTTTAGAAGACTTCAGAGATGCTGCATCGAGGAAGAAATTTATATCGTCGGAGGAGTTAAAATTATTATTTCCTTCGTATTTAAAAGGTGGAGCCTTATATTTTTTTAGGGAAATTAGGGGCAGTGCCCAGACATTTGAAGAGGTGGTAGATAAATTTAATGAAGAATTTGGAAGCACAGACTTTGCAGAGAAGTTCTACAATGCCTAGCAAGAGAAAATAAGTTTGTTGGACTACTTCCATTACTTAGGGGACCTAGCGAGGAAGGCTAGAGTTACCAAAGATGACACTTTTATAACGCAGTTTTTAAGAGGATTGCAAACCCATCTTAGAAATAAATTAATGTTGAGCCATTTTGTAGAAAAGAAGGCGCTAAGGGCAGTACTGGTACAGATGGAGAAATTAAGTCCGGGAAGTGATGATAATGTAAATGTGTTTAGGAACCCGGCAACTTTTGGACCAAATTTGGCCCATAGCAATAGAGGGGGTGGAGACAGGCCGTTTCATTCTTTTAGGCCTGCACAATTTAATCAAAGCCCTACTCAAGACCCACGAGGAACGCCGAATGTTTCGCCGTCGACAAGTGGTCAACAACCACATATTAGACCTAGTACTAATAATTATAATTTGCGTCCTAGGCAAGCGGATTTTACAACGCGTCGTCGCTAGAGGCCGATAGCGGTGACCAAGCTGACCTGTGGAATGAGGGCCTCAGACGAGATCAGCAGCTTAGCACGGAAGCGAAACGACCAATGAACTTGAACTTGGGGAAGATCGTCGTAGACGAGGCGTATCAGCAGGTCAGACCATTAGTTTTATTGAATTCTTCTAGTGTAAACGTGGTAGCTCTTTTAGATACAGGCGCTACGGCTTCATGCATAAGCCCAGCCGTTGCAGATCAAGTGGGTGCGAGATGTATGCAAGAAGAGAAGAGACGGGTTAAGGCGGTAAATGGAAGTTTATTGCAAATTGTAAGGAAATGTGTTATAGATATTAGTTTGAAAACCAGTAAACACTGCAAGCCCAACCACAATCGCAAGATGGATTAAGGCTGTTTTGACGAAAAGTGGAGTAAGTTTTTTCGGCTCACAGTACTCGCCACGTCGCGACCTCAGCCGCTAGTCGCAAAGGTGTTTCAGTAAATATAATTAAGAAAAGTGCTGGCTGGGCGGGTAACTCGCTCATGTTTGCAAAGTTTTATAACAGGCCCCTTCCAGTTGTTGAGGATCAAGGAGGATTTGCAAATGCGATTTTGGATGATTAATTACTTAATATTAGTCCTCAAAGGTTATTTTTATTTTTTTCTCAGCTTGGAAAGCAAACAATTATAGTTATCACACATAAGTAATTAATTATAAGTAAATTGGTTGCTAAATAAATATCTTGAATAAAAAGTTATTCGATTACATGGATTTTAAATTGGATCTATTTTGAAATTGCAATATCTAAACATCCTACATAGTGAATTAATAAATTCTAGAGAATGTAACGTTGAAACATAATTAATGGTTAAACGAACTTACCTACGTGAAGTTTGACCATAATTATATGAAACGTTACCTCCGAAGAGATTTATGAACTCTCCCGTGCCTAATTTTCTGGCTACAGTCAAAGTGAATAACACTTAATTAAACTAAATTATCAAAATAGCGGACTCTAAATGAATGAGAAGTCGGTGGCACGGCCGGTGGCGCGCAGGCAAGCGCCAAATGTGACGGAGGTTTTGAATTTTGATGGAGTTAAACTCTAAATATTATGTGCGATGCCTAATACAATGAACAGTGTACTACATAGTGAATTAATAAATCTCTTCGGATGTAACGTTTCGTATGATTAAGCTCAAACTTCACGTAAGGTAAGTTCGTTTAACCATGAATTGTCTAACTGTCCAAAATAGTTGGTAGTTAGACAACAAGCTGGTAACTTATAACTAAAATGAAACAGAGGAATGGAGGATCAAGCACTACAAGTTCTATCTTACTTTATTTGAGTCCGGAATTCCAATACTCGTAGGGGTACCAGTTTCTGGTTGTCATTGAAATTTAGCTGACTCGAGATAAAGTAACAAGTGTAGTGTTTTGGAAGGGGATTGTACCTAGGTACACGTCGCTTCACTAATTATGAGCGGTGGCCTTGAATGCACAGTAGTTTTTTTATACCTGTACATATGCGCAGTAAGCTCGCCATTTTCGCACAGCGCTCTTTATTCATGAGGCGAGCTATATTGTTTGTTCCGAGACGACACTGTCCGCGTCGCACGCCCTCGCCGATCGGATGTGTAAATAGCGCGCAAAAATTATCTTATACTACCTGCAAATTATCGTTACGATGGTTCAGTGTAACAAGCGCAAACTGTTTTTGTCTTTAAAAGGCGTTAGCTCAAACGAAACTCTAAAGTACATTTCATGTGATAATTATTACCATAAAAAGTGTGTGCGTAATGTGAAAACTTTTGCTGACCTAGGAAAATGTGAAGATTGCTCAAAAAGTTCTCCATTGCATACTCCAAAGCTAAGCATTGATCCCTCTAAGGCAACTACAGAAGGTATTTTAACTGAAATCAACAAGAAACTCGAGATCCTGTACAAAATGCGGAAGACCCTCGACGATCTCACCAAATCGGTCGACTTCTATGCCGAGCAGTATCTCGAGCTGATGCAGTACAAGGAGAATAGTGAAAAAAAAAATTAAGGCACTAGAACAGAAGAATATCAATCTGAAAAAATTAAATCTAGCACTCGAAGAACGTGTTGTGGCCTTGGAAAGTAAGGACAGGGAGAAAAATATTAAGATTGTGGGCTTAGAGAAGACAGAAGGAGAAAATCTGAAAGAAACAGTGGAAAAAATTGGCCAGAAGCTGAATTTGAGTTCAAATCAAATTGTTGTGGTGAGGAGGGTAGGAGCCGAAAGGCCGAACAATGCGGAGCAACGGCCGCGGCCGCGCCCGGTTGTAGTTACCCTCACGTCCCGCGCCGCGCACGACCAGTGGCTGCTAAAGAAGAAAACCCGCTTAACCAATGCGGATATTTACAATAACCAGAGTTCAAAACCCATCTTCATCAACGAGGATATATCTATGCGTCAACGCCAGCTGTTTTGGCTAGCGAAAACAGACCTAAAGAATAAATATAAGTTTAAATGGATAAACAGAGGATGTATACTCGTTCGCAAGGCCGATGAAAACAGAAAAATCCATACCATAAGGTCAGAACAGGATATAAACCGGTTGATACAAAGTGGCGAATAGCACTTCAAAATACGCGCCAAGATTTAATATTATCAGAATGATCCATATTCTTAATGGGTAATAGGTTCATGGACTTTCAGCAGGAAACTCAATACAATAGATTTGTAGATACGAAGTTATGGACTACACATATTAATGACACACAAAATAGCTTAAATATCATACATATTAACATAAGATCCACGAGAAAAAACTTCAACGCATTCCTGATCCTAATTAGTCAATTTCAAAAGAAGTTGGATTTAATTATCTTAACAGAAATAAACATAAAGAAGGAAGAACTGCCTATGTACAGGATGGACGACTTTGACATCTACTCTAATACCAGAGAAATTAAACGTGGAGGTGGAATTTTAATATATGCAAAAAAATAATTAAACTTCTCGGCAGCCAGCTTCAATGGAGCGGCTTCTGAAATTATCCAAGGACAATCAAACACAATGCATCATAAAGACATTCACATAGTAGCCGTCTACAGACCACCAATAACAAACAAATTAAAATTTACTGAGGAGCTCCAGAATATTATAAAAATATTACCTAAATACTCGTATGTTATCGTGGTGGGTGATACCAACATCAACCTACTGGACGAGACTTTAGGCAGAGCTAAAATAATATATAAAAACATGCTGTATAGCCAAGGGATGGATTGCCTCATTAACGACGTGACGCGCGAGGAGATCGTGATTGGACGAGTGACCCGGAGCTGCATCGACCACCTGTGGGTGCGCAGCCGCCGACCAGTGCCGAATGCGCACCTACTCACCACCAAGATCGCGGATCATTACCTGATCGGTACTACGATATCGATAAGTGACGACCCAATATTGAGTCATAGTGCAAAGTCTAAATGTGATAAAAATGTGTTTCTGTGTAATAAATTAATGCGGGAAAATTTGGATGCAGTGAATTGGAATGAGTTAAACGACTGTAAGTGCCCTTTATTATTGTATGAAAAGCTATGTATAAACTTTGGTAAAATATATTAAAACTCCAAATTGCAGAGTACAGTAAAAAATAAACGCTTAAGACCCTCATTGATTGATAATAGGCTAAATTCAAAAATTTATTTCAGAGATCAACTATTTAGAAAGTGGAAAGATAATCCAAAATGTATGAGTTTAAGGTTAGAATACACAAAATTTAGAAATAAGTTAAATAAATCAATCCATGCTGCTAAAAATAAATTTCGACAAGAAGAACTAAAAAAGTGTAATAATGATGCAAAAAAAGTATGGTCTCACATTAATAGTTGGTTAGGGACGGAAAACCTAAATTGGATGATGTAATCTTAAAATACTTATCGGGGACAGATAGTTTGGTAAATATTTGTAATAATTTTACGGGTACGTTCACAGAAGAAATAAATAATATTAAACATAATTGTAAACAAAAATTCTTAAAAAGGGAAAATTACGTCCGTCCTATTAATGTTTCCCTTCGATTTCGTAAGGTTAGTGTTGCTGAAATTGAAAAGATCATAGATAATATGAGTAACGAAAAATCTCCCGGCTCGGACGCCATTAGAATCCAAGATATTAAATATGTTAAAAAAGACATAAGTCCGATACTTGCTAATTTTATAAATATGAGTATAAGAGGACCATTAAAAACAACTGGCTCAAAGCGTACTTAAGTAATAGAAGGATGCAAACAGTGATCAGTGGCACCAGGGGGTCAGAGGCTAACATTAGGTATGGTGTACCCACCGGGTCCGTGTACGGACCCGTTGGGTACATCATGCACGTTAATAGCTTAAGCAATGTAATCGAAAACTGTAAGATGTTTATGTATGCCGACGATACATGTTTGTTATATCCGCATAAAAACCTTCAAATTATACAGAAATGTATTCAAAAGGACCTAGAAAACATCATATGATACGACAATGGCATTATTATAAATATGACTAAAACAAAATGTATGCACATATGCTCCCCATACAATAAGCCTAAATTAATAGCCTAAGAGTGGTCGGTCACAGCTATGATTGTTTACATAGTAAGTGCTCAGACATTATACCTACAGATACATTTATAACAGTCTGTAACTGCGCTGATATAGAATTTGTAGAAAAGTTTAAATACCTGGGTCTAACTATTGACCAAAACATGTCATGGAAAACTCACATAAATAATGTATGCGCGAAATTAAGATCGGCACTTGGTAGAATGTACCACCTGCGAGGTGTAGTAAACACCACAGCCACATTATACTCTGTTTACTACGCACTCGTAGACTCAATATTGTCTTACGGGCTAAGTAGCTATGGATGTACATACTGTGTAATAAATTAATGCGGGAAAATTTGGATGCAGTGAATTGGAATGAGTTAAACGACTGTAAGTGCCCTTTATTATTGTATGAAAAGCTATGTATAACCTTTGGTAAAATATATGAAAACTCCAAATTGCAGAGTGCAGTAAAAAATAAACGCTTAAGACCCTCATTGATTGATAACAGGCAAAATTCAAAAATTTATTTCAGAGATTAACTATTTAGAAAGTGGAAAGATAATCCAAAATGTATGAGTTTAAGGTTAGAATACACAAAATTTAGAAATAAGTTAAATAAATCAACCCATGCTGCTAAAAATAAATTTCGACAAGAAGAACTAAAAAAGTGTAATAATGATGCAAAAAAGTATGGTCTCACATTAATAGTTGGTTAGGGAGGGAAAACCTAAATTGGATGATGTAATCTTAAAATACTTATCGGAGACAGATAGTTTGGTGAATATTTGTAATAATTTTACGGGTACGTTCACAGAAGAAATAAATAATATTAAACATAATTGTAAACAAAAATTCTTAAAAAGGGAAAATTACGTCCGTCCTAGCAATGTTTCCCTTCGATTTCTTAAAGTTAGTGTTGCTGAAATTGAAAAGATCATAGATAACATGAGTAACGAAAAATCTCCCGGCTCGGACGCCATTAGAATTTAAGATATTAAATATGTTAAACAAGACATAAGTCCGATACTTGCTAATTTTATAAATATGAGTATAAGAGGACCATTAAAAACAACTGGCTCAAAGCGTACTTAAGTAATAGAAGGATGCAAACAGTGATCAGTGGCACCAGGGGGTCAGAGGCTAACATTAGGTATGGTGTACCCACCGGGTCCGTGTACGGACCCGTTGGGTACATCATGCACGTTAATAGCTTAAGCAATGTAATCGAAAACTGTAAGATGTTTATGTATGCCGACGATACATGTTTGTTATATCCGCATAAAGACCTTCAAGGACCTAGAAAACATCATATGACACGACAATGGCATTATTATAAATATGACTAAAACAAAATGTATGCACATATGCTCCTCATACAATAAGCCTAAATTAATAGCCTAAGAGTGGTCGGTCACAGCTATGATTGTTTACATAGTAAGTGCTCAGATTTTATACCTATAGATACATTTATAACAGCCTGTAACTGCGCTGATATAGAATTTGTAGAAAAGTTTAAATACCTGGGTCTAACTATTGACCAAAACATGTCATGGAAAACTCACATAAATAATGTATGCGCGAAATTAAGATCGGCACTTGGTAGAATGAACCACCTGCGAGGTGTAGTAAACACCACAGCCATATTATACTCTGTTTACTACGCACTCGCAGACTCAATATTGTCTCACAGGCTAAGTAGCTATGGATGTACATACTGTGTAATAAATAAATGCGGGAAAATTTGGATGCAGTGAATTGGAATGAGTTAAACGACTGTAAGTGCCCTTTATTATTGTATGAAAAGCTATGTATAACCTTTGGTAAAATATATGAAAACTCCAAATTGCAGAGCGCAGTAAAAAATAAACGCTTAAGACCCTCATTGATTGATAATAAGCTAAATTCAAAAATTTATTTCAGAGATCAACTATTTAAAAAGTGGAAAGATAATCAAAAATGTATGAGTTTAAGGTTAGAATACACAAAATTTAGAAATAAGTTAAATAAATCAATCCATTCTGCTAAAAATAAATTTCGACAAGAAGAACTAAAAAAGTGTAATAATGATGCAAAAAAGTATGGTCTCACATTAATAGTTGGTTAGGGAGGGAAAACCTAAATTGGATGATGTAATCTTAAAATACTTATCGGGGACAGATAGTTTGGTAAATATTTGTAATAATTATACGGGTACGTTCACAGAAGAAATAAATAATATTAAACATAATTGTAAACAAAAATTCTTAAAAAGGGAATATTACGTCTGTTTAATATTTATGCTTCGGAACGCACCGGTTTTTTGTTGCGCGGATCGACCGCGAGTAATCGGGACATCACTAGCGGAAACGGAACCGCAGCTGTCACTCGTACCAACGAGATGAAAAATTAGAAGTTATTTTTTCTTGTCGGGAGAAAAAACATGTCTGCTCAGGCGTCGGGCCATTGATTGTATTTCGGTGTAACAATTGTCTAATACAGGTCGATCCTGGTCGGAGTGTTAATCATCAACATCGTCGGGAAATAAGTAGATTCGCGTCAGCGGTTGAGTGATCCGTGTTGTGATTGGACATCGTCGTATCGGACGGCGACTCCTCGTGTCGGCAGGCAGCACGCCGGCGACAGCGTCGGGCAGCGAATAGTGAGATTCAGTCCCTATCCTACCCAAACTTGCCTCGAATCGAGCTTTTGATTTCCGGTCTACGACGGCAAGGTAAAGTAACAATCAAGATTTTCTCTCCCGTGCTGGCAAAAACCCAGCCCCTCAAGATTCCACGCCGTTCGGTTGAGGCGTGGAATTAAACATTTTGGTAGCAGGCGCGGTTTCCTAGTGGGAAATCACCGATTCACGGACGGTTGTAGGGTTGTTTTTTTTTTGCCACATTGTAGTTGGGAGAAAAGAATATCTCAGATTGGCCGGCAAGTCGGCAATGAGTCTGTGGTCGGTATACCACAATTAAAGTTCATTTTCGGTTAGTGAAAGTATAATTGTCAATTTAGTTAACAATTATTATAAATTTGTAGTCAGAAACTACTTTTTGTGCGCATAAAAGATTTAACAGTCATTCTGCGAAGTAACTAGATTGTATTGGATTCTATAGTACTGCAGTGTTATTTCGGTTTACAGAGCAGGGTCAGGCTATTTAAGGGGTATTAAGCCGATTTTGCTGACCTCAGTAGAAGTGTGGGTCATATCGGAGGGGCCACTACTAGAAGGTCACAGCTACCTTCATTATAATAGCTTGGATTTCGGAATCCAGTGTGGTCTAGGGTGCTATATTGTTTAGGTTTATAGTCTCGGAGCCCACCACTTATTATTTTGTATTGTTTTCATAATCAAGTTTTGTGGGTTATTTTTGTATTGTGTTTTATGGTGGCATTCTCTAATTGATTTAGAGTGTATATTTATAAGGTGTATGTCCACAGGGCGACCATATTAAATATTGTTTAGGATTTAATTGTGTTAATGGTTGCCTTGGTTTTTACAACTTGGTTTTAATTTCTGTGCCCAGCGCTGACGGGCAAGTGCTGGTCTTTGGCTGTGCTTAGTTCGGTAGTGAAGCATAGGACCAGAAACAATTGAATCGGTAACCATGGCACCTTCGCCCTTGACGGTACTGCGGTATGGTGTCCGTGAGGAGATGAGATGGCTCGCACATACTCACAAGTATATGGAGCGACCTGACATGGACGATGTCCTGCTCAAGCGTGTGGAGGACGCAATGACACGCGTCGGGAAGGTGTGTCGGCTGGCTGCGGAGGCTGAAGCCCTCGGGCTTACGGATGAGGCTTCGGTGGCTGCAGTGAAGCAGCTCTGCGCGGATGCTGACCAAGCGATGGAGTGCTTGGGCGACATCGAGCGTCGCGCGGAGAAAATTAAGCGGTCGCGACGGAATGACCGCGGGGAGGGTAGCGGAGACCCGCCCCCTAAGGGTGTTGTTGGACGGCTGCCACACCTGGAGATTCCGGCCTTCGGTGGGGCAATTGATGAGTGGCCGGCATTCATCAATTTGTTCGATAGTTTGGTCCACGGTCGGGACGACCTGGACAACGCCTACAAGTTGGCCCAACTATTGATGGCACTGCGGGGTGAACTGAAGGAATTGGTCGGTCACTTAACGGTCACGGCAGGCAATGACGAGATAGCCCGGTCCATATTGTTTGACCGCTAGCAGCACAAACGGCGGTTGGTTGATGCGCAGCAGGGGAAGCTGTTTAGCATCCCAAGAGTAACCCGGGATGTTGACATCCGGGTGCAGGTGCTCAACCCTGTGCTGGTGGCCACTAAGGCCCTTCAGAACCTTGGTCTGCCGGTAGACCAATGGTCATATATCGTGTTGTATATGGTTTTGTCACGGTTGCCTGCAGCTGTTCAAAGTCGGTTTGAATAGCTGCATGGGGGCAGTAGCTCGGAACTGCCCACGCTCGTCCAATTAACGGATTTTTTGGAGGGTGAATGCAGGCGATGCGACACATTGGATACGGAGGCCAGTGTGCAGCGCCAACCCGCGCGGATGCGGGAGGGGCCGCGCCCCCCGCCCCCACGGGGGGGTGGGCGGTCAAAACAATTTGGCGATTTGAATGCCGCGCCGTCGGGTGACGGCTGTGTGCACTGCGACAGTGCCGGTCATGAGGTGACCAGTTGCGCCAACTTTAAGGCGCTCGGGGTAGCTGCCCGCAGGAAGGTAGTCTTCCGCCACAGATTGTGTTTCGGTTGTTTGGGGCCGCACCCGTTGAGCGAGTGCTCACGCGCGTCCCCCTGTGATTGCTGCGGTGGCAAGCACCACATCGTGTTGTGCCTGAACCGGTCAGGCCCTTCGGACGATCACCAGGGACGGACTCAGGTTGGTCGGTCACAGGGCCCAACCAGGGCCGGACCCAGTCCGCCTCCGAGCAACGGGAGTCACCAACGGGGTGACTGGGGTACCCGCGGACGGGACCCCCCCCCGAGGGGAAGGGCGCAGCGCGGGGGGTAACAGGCGGGATAGCCGGGGTTCGGTCGCCGCTATCCAGGGTCAGCGAGGACTTCGGGCCGCTGGCTCACCGCGTGTTACGGGCGGGTGTCAGATGGCACCTATGAGTGGCGCGAAGGCTGGGAGCCCACCACCTTCTGCGCCACCCTGCCCGTCGCTCTGGGAGGCGAACAGGGAGGCGAACAGTCGGATGTCGCCCCCATTCCTAGAGCGCACCTGGTTGGATCCGCTCTCCCCCCTCCATCCACGGTGGCCACCGGGCACACCGTTCACAGTCCGGTATGGTCGGGTACCGGGACAGCGAGGGGCCTATTATGCGGGTTGGGACCCCCTGATGTACATATGGTCTGATATGCCACCGGTGGCATATCAGCAGCCGAGTTACCAGGCCGACGGGGGTCCCAGAGGGTTCGGATCCCGCGGAGGTTCCCGCTAGGGACACGCCGCCCACTTACAGGGTGCCGCCACTCCACAGACGGTCATGCTCCCCACCGCCTCGGTGATAGCGTGGAGTTCGGACGACAAATCTCGTGTGGCACGAGCACTATTGGACTCGGGGGCCCAGGGGTGCTTAGTCTCGTGCAACCTTGTAAGACGGTTGGGCATTTCGGTAAGGGAGTATCCACATTCCATTCGGGGAATTGGGAACACGGAAGTCGGTTCCGTTAAGGGAGTATGTCGGATTACTCTCTCGTCACGGGTGGATTCATCGGTGAATCTGACGGTCACGGCATTAGTCATGCCTAATGTGATGGGCTCACACCCTCACGTACGGTTGTCGCCCTCGGTGCGACAGTTGGTCGCTGGGTTGTCACTGGCTGACCTGGAGTTCGATATTCCGGGCCCAGTAGACATTTTATTGGGTGTCGATGCCTTGGGATACCTGTTAGTGCCAGGTGTCCACGTGTTGCAGGCGACTGGTCTGGTTTCGGTCAACACCAGACTGGGCCATGCGGTAATGGGTCCGGTCATGCCGGCTGCCCCACGCCTAGCGACTCGTAGTCCCTTATTCGGTTCTATACTCTCGGAGGTGATACACAAGTTTTGGGAGGTGGAGGAACCACCTACGGTCCGCCGGTTGGACCCGGTTGAAGAAGAGTGTGAACAGTTTTATCGGAACAATACTGGTCGCCTTCGGTCAGGTCGATTTCTCAAACGTCTTCCATTCCGGAGTGATCGCCCACCGCTGGGCAGTTCACACCATGCAGCCGAGACGCGGCTTCTGTCGATGGAACGACGCATGAAGCGTGACGGGATTTTCCGGCAGAAGTACGTCGACTTCATGCGGTAATACGAGTCGCTCGGCCACATGTCGGTTTCGGGCATCGACTGGAAGCGTGAAGACCACTGCTTCCTGCCCCATCACGCGGTCTTGAGGACCCCGGAGGGCAAAATACGGGTAGTGTTCGATGGATCGGCATCAACATCTAACGGCATGAACCTGAACCAGTGTTTGCATTCAGGGCCAAAGTTGAACCATGACATCGCGGATGTTATCACACGGTTCCGTCGACACAATGTTGTGTTTGTAGCTGGCATCCAGATGATGTTTAGATAGTCGGTCATTCACCCTGACGATAGACGGTATCAGCTGATACTGTGGCGAGATGGCCCAGATCAGCCCATCAGGGTGTACGAGCTGAACACCAACACGTACGGGCTACGGTCTAGTCCTTATTTGGCGATTCGCACTCTGCGGGAGTTAGCGGATCGAGAACGGTTAAACTTCCCTAGAGGAGCAGCGATCCTGGAGCAGGATCTCTACGTGGACGATATCTGTACCGGTGCAGATTCCGTAGAGGAGGCGCTCGCTCGACGGGACAAGCTAGTTGAGCTCTTACGGGGTGGAGGTTACGAGCTCCGGAAATGGATGTCGAAATCTCCAGAGTTACTGACTGGTCTTCCGTATGACTACCAGCAGGATCCCCACATTTTTGAAAATTTGGAAAATCCAAATATGTTATCGGTATTAGGCGTCCAGTACCAGCCGGTGTCAGACATGTTTTCGTATCGGGTCGAGTTGGACTCCCCGAAGGTCTGGACGAAACGGAACGTCCTCTCAACGGTGGCTAGGACATTTGATCCAAACGGGTGGATCACCCCGGTAACATTTCAGCTCAAGTGTTTTATGCAGCAATTGTGGTCTGCTGAGCTGAAATCGGACGACCCGATCGGCGGGTCATTGAGCTCAGAGTGGGACTCGTTCTTTTCGACCCTCCCTGGCATCAATCGGATTTCACTGCCACGGAGGTTGGTCCCCACCAAACGATACACCGCCACCCTGCATGGGTTTTGCGACGCCTCGGAGAAAGGCTACGGAGCTGCGGTATATCTGCGTACGGTCGACTCCTCGGGGGAGGTTGATGTGCGGTTGGTCATGGCCAAGAGCAAGGTTGCGCCGTTGCGTACTCGCCTGACCATTCCCAAGTTAGAGCTTTCGGGAGCGGCTCTCCTGACTCGTCTGCTCAACCACACGATGACGGTTCTTCGTGGGTCAATAGCGTTAGAAGATACGGTCTACGCTTGGACGGACAGCCAGATCGTGTTATGCTGGCTGAAGGCTTCAGTTCACAAGCTGGAGATTTTTGTGGCGAATCGGGTTTCTCAGATTTTGAATTCAGAGGTTCCCATAATCTGGAGACATGTTCCAGGGGAAATTAACCCAGCAGACTGTGCGTCTCGTGGGTGTCACGCTCCGGAGTTGGTTGGACATCCCTTGTGGTGGGGTCCAAAATGGTTGACTCAAGCCGAATCGGATTGGCCAATGAGTCCACGCGTTACCACGGCGAAGGGCGCCTTGACAGTCGGTGTCTGTACGACGCAACCAGAGCCGGAAGAGGAGTTCAGCCTGCTGGAACGGTACAACTCGCTCGACAAGCTGGTCAATGTAACCGCCTGGATCTTCCGATTTGCGCGGAATTGTCGCAATTCTGAGGCGCAACGGATGCGGACACAGGTCCTGACACCACAGGAACGGAACCATGCGTTGTTCGCATTGGTACGGAACGTGCAGACGGTGCACTTTAAGTCCGAATTGGACATTCTGAGACGCGGACGCGTCCAACTGAAGGGAGCTGTGGCTCGGCTCAACCCGTTTATTGACCCTCAATGATTGCTGAGGGTAGGAGGTCGGCTGCAGAATGCCAACCTGCCTTATGCGGCTCGCCACCCATTGTTACTCCCTAGGAAAGGGAAGTTGGTCGAACTGTTGATACAGGATCGACACATTCGGAATGGGCATATCGGATGCCACGCCTTGATGGCGTTTCTCCAGCGCGAGTTCTGGATTCTATCGGGAAGACGCTTAGTGCGTAGCGTTGTATTTCGGTGCCTGCCTTGTTATCGGGCCAAGGCGGCTACGATGCAGCCCCAGATAGGCGATTTGCCCTCGGATAGGGTTAACGGAATCCGGCCCTTTGCGGGTGTCGGAATGGATTTCGCGGGACCATTCATGGTCAAGTCTTCACAGCTACGGAACGCCAGATTAGTGAAGGCATACCTGTGCGTCTTCGTGTGCTTGGCCTCGAATTCAGTCCACTTGGAGGTGGTCAGTGACCTCACTACAGAGGCATTTATCGCATGTCTAGATCGGTTCGTCTCACGAAGGGGCCTCCCGACATTAATCCGTTCGGACAACGGCACAAATTTTGTCGGAGCCAGGCGATATCTGCAGGAGGTCACTCAATTCCTGAACGGTAGCCAGGATGCCATCGGTACGGCTTGCTCCCGACGAGGGATTGAATGGGTTTTCAGTCCGCCGGGATGTCCTCATTGGGTAGGAATATTTGAGGCTGCGGTTAAATCGGCTAAGTCGCACCTGACGAGGATCATCGGTAAGACCTCTCTACGCTTTGAAGAGCTTGCGACGCTGTTCTGTAAAATTGAAATGACACTGAACTCGCGTCCGTTGTGCCCGCTCAGTTCGGATCCAAATGATTTGGAAGCGTTGACTCTGGGTCACTTCCTGATAGGTCAGCCCCCTAACGCCCTGCCAGAATACCCATTCGGTGATGTTAAGTTAAGTCGGTTAACTAGGTGGCAGATGTTGCAGCAGATGGCTCAAGATTTTTGGAAACGGTGGTCCCTTGAGTACTTGCACATCTTGCAGCAGCGCCTTAAGTGGACTGACCGGACGAGCCCCCCTCAAGTCGGTGATTTGGTGCTGATTAAGGATGCGAACCTGCCATCATTGAGATGGAGACGAGGACGGATCGTCAATTTGTACACGGGTTGGGAGGGCACGCCTCGATCAGCAGAAGTCAAGGTGGGGGACTCGGTCCTCAAGAGAGCGGTCGCAACACTTTCTCGCCTTCCTATTGATTAGGGACAGGTTCGGGCCTGTCCGGGCGGGTGACTGTTTAATATTTATGCTTCGGAACGCACCGGTTTTTTGTTGCGCGGATCGACCGCGAGTAATCGGGACATCACTAGCGGAAACGGAACCGCAGCTGTCACTCGTACCAATGAGATGAAAAATTAGAGGTTATTTTTTCTTGTCGGGAGAAAAAAAATTGTCTGCTCAGGCATCGGGCCATTGATTGTATTTCGGTGTAACAATTGTCTAATACAGGTGTCGAGCCTGGTCGGAGTGTTAATCATCAACATCGTCGGGAAATAAGTAGATTCGCGTCAGCGGTTGAGTGATCCGTGTTGTGATTGGACATCGTCGTATCGGACGGCGACTCCTCGTGTCGGCAGGCAGCACGCCGGCGACAGCGTCAGGCAGCGAATAGTGAGATTCAGTCCCTATCCTACCCAAACTTGTGCTCCTATCCCGTATTCCTGCCTCGAATCGAGCTTTCGATTTCCGGTCTACGACGGCAAGGTAAAGTAACAATCAAGATTTTCTCTCCCGTGCTGGCAAAAACCCAGCCCCTCAAGATTCCACGCCGTTCGGTTGAGGCGTGGAATTACACAACGTCCATCCTAGCAATGTTTCCCTTCGATTTCGTAAGGTTAGTGTCGCTGAAATTGAAAATATCATGGATAACATGAGTAACGAAAAATCTCCCGGCTCGGACGCCATTAGAATCCAAGATATTAAATATGTTAAAAAAGACATAAGTCCGATACTTGCTAATTTTATAAATATGAGTGTGCGACTGGGTTTGTACCCGGATGAACTTAAGTGTGCCCTTATAAGGCCTATATAAGCAATGGAGTCACCTAGACTACGGTAACTATAGGCCCATCGCCATCCTGCCTATTGTTAATAAGATAACAGAAAAGATAATAGTTAGACAAATTAGTAATTTCTTGGATAAGCATAGTATCATTTCGGATTGCCAACACGGTTTTAGGCAGGGTCGCAGCACAGCAACAGCACTTAAGCAGTTCAAAGATTATGTAAACAATTGCTTGGACGAGCGTAAGCAGGTCCTTGCCCTCTTTATCAACTTCAAAAAAGCCTTTGACATCCTGGGGCATGATCAGCTGTTACAAGCAATGGAAGAATGTGGTATAAGAGGACCACTAAACAACTGGCTCAAAGCGTGCTTAAGTAATAGAAGGATGCAAACAGTGATCAGTGGCACCATGGGGTCAGAGGCTAACATTAGGTATGGTGTACCCACCGGGTCCGTGTACGGACCCGTTGGGTATATCATGCACGTTAATAGCTTAAGCAATGTAATCGAAAACTGTAAGATGTTAATGTATGCCGACGATACATGTTTGTTATATCCACATAAAGACCTTCAAATTATACAGAAATGTATTCAAAAGGACCTAGAAAACATCATATGACACGACAATGGCATTATTATAAATATGACTAAAACAAAATGTATGCACATATGCTCCCCATAAAATAAGCCTAAATTAATAGCCTAAGAGTGGTCGGTCACAGCTATGATTGTTTACATAGTAAGTGCTCAGACATTATACCTATAGATACATTTATAACAGCCTGTAACTGCGCTGATATAGAATTTGTAGAAAAGTTTAAATACCTGGGTCTAACTATTGACCAAAACATGTCATGGAAAACTCACATAAATAATGTATGCGCGAAATTAAGATCGGCACTTGGTAAGATGTACCACCTGCGAGGTGTAGTAAACACCACAGCTACATTATACTTTGTTTACTACGCACTCGCAGACTCAATATTGTCTTAGGGGCTAAGTAGCTATGGATGTACATTTCAAACAAATTTAGATCAGATTAACTCCCTACAAATACGTTGTATGAATCTATTAGTTGATAAACAAACTAAGAAAGCATGTCATGGAGAATACAATGAGCTTTATCGTTTGTGTAAAATGTTACCTGTACAAGACAAAGTGAAAGCACTCATTGTTTTGGAAGAATTTAGTAGTAAAGTTTTTGAAAACCCAGTATAACATGTCATAGAAACTAGGAATGTCCGTAATAAGAAATTAATTGTACCTAAAATTTTTAACTACTATGGCTCAAGAACTAGAAAATACCTCATACCGAAAATTCTCAATAACCTACCAAATGAAATTAGAAATGGATCTTTCTCTAAGAATGTGTTTAGGATCAAGTTGTTAACTATTTACTTGCAAGCCAGAGTAATGTATGATACCTACCTACCTAACCATAAATACCTACTTAACTACCTAACTTATAGAATCAGATTTTCTGTGAAAACAAATTATACCTATTGATTAATTCCACGCCTCCACCGAACGGCGTGGAATCTTGAGGGGGTGGTTTTCACCAGCACAGGAAGAATCGCAAGTGGTACTGACCTTTGACGCCGTAGACAGGAATTCGAGAGCTCAATTCGAGGCAGGAATACAGGATAAGGAGTGCAAGGTGTGGGGGGAGAGGGACCGAATCTTACTCTCGTCGTAGCCCGATGCTGTCGCCGGCGTGTTGCTTGCCGACACGAGGAGTCGCTGTCCGAAGCGACGAGTTGGGAACCGAACAACTTTAACCTTCACACCACGAATCACTCACTCCGCTGACGTGAATCTACTTATTTCCCGACGATTATTATGGTTAACACTCCGACCAGGCCCGACACCTGTGTTAGACAATTGTTACACGACATACAGTCAATGCTCGACGCCATTTGCAGACATTTTTTCTCACGACAAGAAAAGTAACCTCTAATTCGTCATCTCGTTTCTGTACAAGTGACAGCGGCGGTTCTGTTTCCGCTAGTGATGTCCCGATTACTCGCGGTCGATCCGCGTAACGAAAACCGGTGCGTTCCGAAGCATAAATCGTAAACAGTCACCCGCCCGGACAGGCCCGAACCTGTCCCTAATCAATAGGAAGGCGAGAAAGTGTTGAGACCGCTCTCTTGAGGACCGAGTCCCCCACCTTGACTTCTGCTGATCGAGGCGTGCCATCCCGACCCGTGTACAAATTGACGATCCGTCCTCGTCTCCATCTCAATGATGGCAGGTTCACATGCTTAATCAGCACCAAATCACCGACTTGAGGGGGGCTCGTCCGGTCAGTCCACTTAAGGCGCTGCTGCAAGATGTGCAAGTACTCAAGGGACCACCGTTTCCAAAAATCTTGAGCCATCTGCTGCAACATCTGCCACCTAGTTAACCGACTTAACTTAACATCACCGAATGGGTATTCTGGCAGGGCGTTAAGGGGCTGACCTATCAGGAAGTGACCCGGCGTCAACGCTTCCAAATCATTTGGATCAGAACTGAGCGGGCACAACGGACGCGAGTTCAGTGTCATTTCAATTTTACAGAACAGCATCGAAAGCTCTTCAAAGCGTAGAGAGGTCTCACCGATGATCCTCGTCAGGTGCGACTTAGCCGATTTAACCGCAGTCTCAAAAATTCCTCCCCAATGAGGACATCCCGGCGGACTGAAAACCCATTCAATCCCTCGTCGGGAACAAGCCGTACCGATGGCGTCCTGGTTACCGTTCAGGAATTGGGTGACCTCCTGCAGATATCGCCTGGCTCCGACAAAATTTGTGCCGTTGTCCGAACGGATTAATGTCGGGAGGCCCCTTCGTGAGACGAACCGATCTAGACATGCGATAAATGCCTCTGTAGTGAGGTCACTGACCACCTCCAAGTGGACTACCTTCGTGGCCAAGCACACGAAGACGCACAGGTATGCCTTCAATAATCTGGCGTTCCATAGCTGTGAAGACTTGACCATGAATGGTCCCGCGAAATCCGTTCCGACACCCGCAAAGGGCCGGATTTCGTTAACCCTATCCGAGGGCAAATCGCTCATCTGGGGCTGCATCGTAACCGCCTTGGCCCGATAACAAGGCAGGCACCGTAATACGACGCTACGCATTAAGCGTCTTCCCGATAGAATCCAGAACTCGCGCTGGAGAAACGCCATCAAGGCGTGGCATCCGATATGCCCATTCCGAATGTGTCGATCCTGTATCAACAGTTCGACCAACTTCCCTTTCCTAGGGAGTAACAACGGGTGGCGAGCCGCATAAGGCAGGTTGGCATTCCGCAGCTGATCTCCTACCCTCAGCAATCCTTGAGGGTCAATAAACGGGTTGAGCCGAGCCACAGCTCCCTTCAGTTGGACGCGTCCGCGTCTCAGAATGTCCAATTCGGACTTAAAGTGCACCGTCTGCACGTTCCGTACCAATGCGAACAACGCATGGTTCCGTTCCTGTGGTGTCAGGACCTGTGTCCGCATCCGTTGCGCCTCAGAATTGCGACAATTCCGCGCAAATCGGAAGATCCAGGCGGTCACACTGACCAGCTTGTCGAGCGAGCTGTACCGTTCCAGCAGGCTGAACTCCTCTTCCGGCTCTGGTTGCGTCGTACAGACACCGACTGTCAAGACGCCGTTCGCCGAGGTAACGCGTGGACTCATTGGCCAATCCGATTCAGCTTGAGTCAACCATTTTGGACCCCACCACAATGGATTTTATTTTATTTATTTTTTTATTTATCTTTATTATGGCAACAAACAGTCATACATACAAAAAAAAATATCAAAATAAACTTACAATCTATTATAGACCTTACAGTGCCGAAAGTACATTTCAACTTATATTAAACATAAATGAGCTAAAGAGACGCTTAATAGTACAGCAGCAATTGGAATCAGATTGCATCAATTTGAAAAGGTGTATTCATATTAACAATGTATTTGGACTTAAAACTACAAAATAAACACTTTAAGTTGAAGCAGCATCACAATATTTTTACAAAAGTTAATTTTTAAAGCTTAAATATTATTTTACATAAAAAGTTTATCACTTATTATTACATGTTTTTGAAACAGTTCTCTTGAAAGATATTAGGTTATTATAAAATAAATCCAAGTCAGAAAATTCTTTGCTGTAAGTGGTGATTGAACGAGATATGAAGCTATTTCGAGTGTAATTTTTCTTTAAGTTAGGAGGCACAAGTGCAACATTATTTTTATTTCGCGTAGTGCGAATGGGCATGCGTATTCTTGTTACAAAATTAATTTTAGATAAAAGTGTTGGCGAATCGATTAAGTTGTTTAAGATTTTGAATAGAAAGGACATATCAATGAGTTTACGGCGGTTTAATAACGATGTTAAGTTATAATAATTTAGTGAATTTTCATATGAATCTAAACGATGGCAACGGTAGTTTAACAGTTTAACAAACTTCTTGTGTACTCTTTCAATACGATTAATATGAATCTGATAAGAAGGGTTCCATACTACACTGGCAAACTCTAATATAGACCTAACAAACGAATTATATAGAAGTTTAAGAGTACTTATCTTTTTAAGGGGTTTACTGATTCTTGTGATAAACCCAAGGTTTTTGAAGGCTCTGTTTAGTATATTGTCTATGTGTAGATTAAATGAAACCTTGCTATCCATCATAACACCAAGATCACGAATGCTGCTAACACGCACAAGTTTTAAATTATTTATTGTATAGTCAAACATAATGGGTTTCTTATTTCGAGTGTAAGTTATAACAAAACACTTCTCAAAATTAAGAAAGAGTTAGTTGGTATTACAGTAATCTAATAATGAGTTGAGATCGCGTTGGATACCCATGCTGTCTTCAATACTGGAAACTTTTCTGAACAACTTAGTGTCGTCAGCATAGAGTAAGTGATCAGAGTTACCAATGATTTTACCTAAATCATTTATTTACAGCGTGAACAGCAAGGGTCCTAAGTGTGAGCCTTGTGGAACCCCTGAAGGGATGTGCAAGAACCTAGAACAATACCCCTTCAGACATCCTGCCTGACTTCTATTCCGTATGTAGGATTCTATCCATCTTAATAGGTTGCCGTGTACACCGGCCCTCATAAGCTTTACCATAAGCAAATCGTGGTTAATTTTATCGAACGCTTTGGAGAAGTCGGTGTACACGACATCCACCTGTAGGTTACTGTCCATGGCATTAAGAAGATAATCAGAGAAAACAACCATATTTGAGTCAACACTACGAGCCTTTACGAATCCATGCTGGTTTTCAGATAGTTCTTGTTTTACAGCACTAGATATTTGAGTTGTAACAATTTTCTCAATGATTTTACCAAAAGTGCATAGTTTCGAAATAGGGCGATATTGTGTTACATCATTACTTTGAGAAGTTTTTGGTATAGGGGTGATTAGAGCTTTCTTCCATACCGACGGAAAATTGCCACTTAGCAGAGAGAAGCGGTAAATATATAGCAAAGGCACCAAAATTTCATTTGCACATTGTTTAATAAATAGTGGGTGGATATTATCGCTCCCGGCACTTGTGTATATATTAAGTTTTTTAAGTTCACTGAGAACACATTTTTCGTCGATTTTTATGGAGTCAATATCAGCAACCGAGCCGGAGGAATGATCAAGGGTGATATTATTAGAAGAAATAATAACCGAGTGAAAATAGTCATTGAAAGCATTACAAATCTGACTTCCTTCACAAAGACAACTGAATAAACAGAAGAACAACTGAATAAACTCGAGCGACTCCAAAACCTTGGGATTCGGTTTGTCTACGGGCTGCGCAAGTACGACCATGTCTCCCAGTATCGCAAGGAGCTGGGATGGCTTCCGATCCGTCTTCGCCGTGATATGCACATTCTCTCTTATCTATTCAATATTTTGCGAAATCCCCGCTACCCCACATATCTTCGAGAACGTTTTGAGTTTCTTTTCCCCAGGGATAGTAATCGGAGATCCCACACGGTGTCTCTCATGTCAACTCCTCGGCATAAAACTGCCGCCTACAAACTCTCTTTTAGGTTAAGGGCAATCCGACTGTGGAACACACTTCCCTGCACTATTAGGGATAGTCCCTCAATTTTCACTTTTAAGAGAAGATTGAAAGCGTATTTCCTTTCTCTTTCGTAATTAGTATCATATTTATGTAAGTATATGTATGATATTTTGTAGTTTATATATGTGCATGCTATCTAGTGTATTATATAGTTGAGATATATATATTTTTTATTAGGTATATTTTATTTATATTTTAAAAGTAATTTTCGTACGTATGTATACTGTTTTATTGCGCACTAGGACTGTCCTTTTTCATAAACCTCCTGTCTTGCCTAGGTTTGCTGGAAGAAATCTCTTTTTAGAGATAAGCTCGCCTTTGCCTATAAAATTTATTGTAACTGTCTGTGTATCTATGTTTTCTGTGCAATAAAGAATATGAAAGACTGTTACCCCTATACGTTATTGTATTAGGGATGTCGTTGTTAGATTGTTTTGATTTTACAAAAGTCCAAAAATATTTAGGGTTCTTAATGATATTATCTTCAGATACATTTATGTAATATTCATAACAGTCTCGCTCCATCTTTCGAAATCGCTTTCTTAAGATGGAGAAAGTTCGATAATCAATTGAATTCTGATAGACATTCTATTTTTTGTGAAATTTACATTTTTCCTTTCCGAGTTTAATAAGAGGTTTGGTGTACCAAGGTGGGTACTTTTGATTAATTCGTGTAGTTATCGGCACATATTTATCTATTAGGGAATTTAGAATACTATAAAAAGCATTTGTGATCATGTTTATGTCATTATAAGAAGAAAACACAGTTACCCATTCAATGGAACTTAACTCAGAACGGATAGACTCATAATCAGCCTTAAAAAACATTCTCTTGACTGTGTTGTTGTGTTTTAGAGGAGGGGGAGATAAGACAGATAGTTCTATTTCAAGAGACTTATGATGTTGGTCTTCAGTAACGAGCGGGTTTTTTACAGAAAAAACTTTACATGGTTTTGAACAAAAAACGAGATCAAGGATTCTGTTGTGATAATTAAATTCTCCATTATATTGCATAATTCCCGAGAAATGCATAAATTCTGCAGTTAATATTGCCAAATTGTCGTTATTTGTGTTTATATTCATGGAATTAATCTCTTCATCGTAGGACCAGATGGCATTAGTGACATTAAAATCACCTAACACAAGGAATATATCGTCAGAATTAGTACAAATGTTTTGGCATGTACTATCATAGAATGAATTCATTAAGGCTTCGTGACTGCGACCGTGAGGTATGTAAGTAAGGCCAATGTGGAGGTACCTGACTTGTCCTGTGAGGGTGTCGCTCTAGATGTCCAACTAACTCCGGAGCGTGACACAATCGACCTGACCGTAGGCGACCAGTATTGTTCCGATAAAACTGTTCACACTCTTCTTCAACCGGGTCCAACCGGCGGACCGTAGGTGGTTCCTCCACCTCCCAAAACTTCTGTATCACCTCCGAGAGTACAGAACCGAATAAGGGACTACGAGTCGCTAGGCGTGGGGCAGCCGGCATGACCGGACCCATTACCGCATGGCCCAGTCTGGTGTTGACCGAAACCAGACCAGTCGCCTGCAACACGTGGACACCTGGCACTAACAGGTATCCCAAGGCATCGACACCCAATAAAATGTCTACTGGGCCCGGAATATCGAACTCCGGGTCAGCCAGTGACAACCCAGCGACCAACTGTCGCACCGAGGGCGACAACCGTACGTGAGGGTGTGAGCCCATCACATTAGGCATGACTAATGCCATGACCGTTAGATTCACCGATGAATCCACCCGTGACGAGAGAGTAATCCGACATACTCCCTTAACGGAACCGACTTCCGTGTTCCCAATTCCCCGAATGGAATGTGGATACTCCCTTACCGAAATGCCCAACCGTCTTACAAGGTTGCACGAGACTAAGCACCCCTGGGCCCCCGAGTCCAATAGTGCTCGTGCCACACATGATTTGCCGTCCGAACTCCACGCTATCACAGAGGCGGTGGGGAGCATGACCGTCTGTGGAGTGGCGACACCCTGTAAGTGGGCGGCGTGTCCCTAGCGGGAACCTCCGCGGGATCCGAACCCGCTGAGACCTCCGTCGGCCTGGTAACTCGGCTGCTGATATGCCGGTGGCATATCAGACCGTATGTACATCAGGGGGTCCCAACCCGCATAATAGGCCCCTCGCTGTCCCGGTATCCGACCATACCGGACGGTGTACGGTGTGCCCGGTGGCCACCGTGGATGGAGGGGGGAGAGCGGATCCAACCTGGGGCGCTCTAGGAATGGGGGCGAAATCCGACTGTTCGCCTCCCTGTTCGCCTCCGAGAGCGACGGGCAGGGTGGCGCAGAAAGTGGTGGGCTCCCAGCCTTCGCGCCACTCATAGGTGCCATCTGACACCCGCCCGTAACACGCGGTGAGCCAGCGGCCCGAAGTCCTCGCTGACCCTGGACAGCGGCGACCGAACCCCGGCTATCCCGCATGTTACCGCCCGCGCTGCCACCTTCCCCTCGGGGGGGGTCCCGTCCGCGGGTACCCCAGTCACCCCGTTGGTGACTCCCGTTGCCCGGAGGGGGACTGGGTCCGGCCCTGGTTGGGCCCTGTGGCCGACCAACCTGTGTCCGGCCCTGGTGACCGTCCGAAGGGCCTGACCGGTTCAGGCACAACACGATGTGGTGCTTGCCACCACAGCACTCACAGGGCAACGCGCGTGAGCACTCGCTCAGCTCAAACAACCGAAACACAATCGGTGGCGGAAGACTACCTTCCTGCGGGCAGCTACCCCGAGCGCCTTAAAGTCGGCGCAACTGGTCACTTCATGACCGGCACCGTCGCAGTGCACACAGCCGCCACCCGACGGCGCGGCATTCAAAACGCCAAATTGTTTCGACCGCCCACCCCCCCGTGGGGGCGGGGGGCGCGGCCCCTCCCGCATCCGCGCGGGTTGGCGCTGCACACTGGCCTCCGTATCCAGTGTGTCGCATCGCCTGCATTCGCCCTCCAAAAAATCCGTCAATTAGACGAGCGTGGGCAGTTCCGAGCTACTGCCCCCATGCAGCTGTTCAAACCGACTTTGAACAGCTGCAGGCAACCGTGACAAAACCATATACAAAACGATATATGACCATTGGTCTACCGGCAGACCAAGGTTCTGAAGGGCCTTAGTGGCCACCAGCACAGGGTTGAGCACCTGTACCCGGATGTCAACATCCCGGGTTACTCTTGGGATGCTAAACAGCTTCCCCAGCTGCGCATCAACCAACCGCCGTTTGTGTTGGTAGCGGTCAAACAATATGGACCGGGCTATCTCATAATTGCCCGCCGCGACCGTTAGGTGACCGACCAACTCCTTCGGTTCACCCCGCAGTGCCATCAATAGATGGGCCAACTTGTAGGCGTTGTCCAGGTCGTCCCGACCGTGGACCAAACTATCGAATAAATTGATGAATGCCGGCCACTCATCAATTGCCCCACCAAAGGCCGGAATCTCCAGGTGTGGCAGCCTTCAAACAACACCCTTAGGGGTCGGGTCCCCGTTATTTTCCCCGCGTTCATTCCGTCGCGAACGCTTAATTTTTTCCGCGCGACGCTCGATGTCGCCCAAGCATTCCATCGCTTGGTCAGCATCCGCGCAGAGCTGCTTCACTGCAGCCACCGAGGCTTCATCCGTAAGCCCGAGAGCTTCAGCCTCCGCAGCCAGCCGACACACCTTCCCGACGCGTGTCATTGCGTTCTCCACACGCTTGAGCAGGACATCGTCCATGTCAGGTCGCTCCACATACTTGTGAGTATGGGCGAGCCATCTCATCTCCTCACGGACACCATACCGCAGTACCGTCAAGGGCGAAGGTGCCATGGTTACCGATTCAATTGTTTCTGGTCCTATACTTCACTACCGAACTAAGTATAGCCAGAGACCAGCACTTGCCCGTCAGCGCTGGGCACAGAAATTAAAACTAAGTTGTCAAAACTAAGGCAGCCACTAAAACAATTAAATCCTAAAACATATTTAATATGGTCGTCCTGTGGACATACACCTTATAACAATACACTCTAAATCAATTAGAGAATGCCACCATAAAACACAATACAAAAATAACCCACAAAGATTGATTATAAAAACAATACAAAATAAAATTTATTAAAAAATAATAAGTGGTGGGCTCCGAGACTATAAACCTAAACAATATGGCACCCTAAACCACACTGGATTCCGAAATCCAAGCTATTTTTAATATAATGTAGGTAGCCGTGAACCTTCTAGAAGTGGCCCCTCCGATATGACCCACACTTCTACTGAGGTCAGCAAAATCAGCTTAATACCCCTTAAATAGCCTGACCCTGCTCTGTAATCCGAAATAACACTGCAATGCTATGGAACCCGACTGCAATACTATAGTCCGACCGAATGACTGTTTTTTATGCACACCGAGTAGTTTCCGACAACAAATTTATAATAATTGTTAACTAAATCGTTAATTATACTTTCACTAACCGAAAATGAACTTTAATTGTGGTATACCGACCACAGACTCACTCACAAACTGATTGCCGGCCAATCTGAGATATTATTTTCTCCCAACTACAATGTGGCAAAAAAACAACCCTACAACCGTCCGTGAATCGATGATTTCCCACTAGGAAACCGCGCCTGCTACCAAAATGATTAATTCCACGCCTCAACCGAACGGCGTGGAATCTTGAGGGGGTGGTTTTCAACAGCACAGGGAGAATCGCAAGTGGTACTGACCTTTGACGCCGTAGACAGGAATTCGAGAGCTCAATTCGAGGCAGGAATACGGGATAAGGAGTGCAAGGTGTGGGGGGAGAGGGACCGAATCTTACTCTTGTCGTAGCCCGATGCTGTCGCCGGCGTGTTGCTTGCCGACACGAGGAGTCGCTGTCCGAAGCGACGAGTTGGGAACCGAACAACTTTAACCTTCACACCACGAATCACTCACTCCGCTGACGTGAATCTACTTATTTCCCGACCATTATTATGGTTAACACTCCGACCAGGCCCGACACCTGTGTTAGACAATTGTTACACTAACATACAGTCAAAGCCCGACGCCATGTGCAGACATTTTTTCTCACGACAAGAAAAGTAACCTCTAATTCGTCATCTCGTTTTTGTACAAGTGACAGTTGCGGTTCCGTTTCCGCTAGTGATGTCCCGATTACTCGCGGTCGATCCGCGTAACGAAAACCGGTGCGTTCCGAAGCATAAATATTAAACACCTATACATAGTACAAGTGGACAGGTGTTGGACAGCTGTGGTGTATATATGTAATACCTGTATGTACCTACCTAGTCTACCTATTGTGCTGCCTGCATGCACCATACCTGCCTACCATAGTCCTTATATAGCTATGTTTTATTAAATAAAGTTTGTTGCATGTTAGTATAGTACTAAGTTGTTTAAAATTAGAGTTACAGAGAGCATGTACTGCCAATAAACTGCTTTGTAGTTTGGCGGTGTTTAGTTTTAAGTTAAATTGTATATACATATTTAATCTGAATTAATGTATCAAACAACAACAACAACAACACAATAATCAACGAAACAACAACTATGAGAAAATTTCCCGCGTCGGTTGTCCGCATAACATACTGGATCTAAGTACCTTTACACATGACTACCAACCGAGATGTCGTGTGAGATACTTACCCGTATCCGCCTGATGACATGAGCTGCCGACCGCAGACGGTACAAGAATGATTCACCACTCCTTACTCGTCAGCTAAGATTAAGTAATGGGGCAGTTGGTAATTTTTGTACTTATCGATTAAAGGTAATTTAGTTCAAATTATTAACTATTATTAATTCTGTTTAAGTCGGGAAGTATCATGTAGTTTTGTAGGTTCGTACATAGTGGTATACTGAATTATGGTTTAAGGGTCCTATTTTGGACTAATTGTAGTTTTTAGTAGTTTGAATTGCAGTGCAGGTACTACTCGTAACCTAAGTTAAGCATGGCCTGATAAGAATGAACTAAGCTTTGTTTAAGGACTACGCCTATTACGAAGTTTGCTATGCCTGTTTAAGATCGGACTCAGTGCACCAAGAGCAAGTTTTGATGCGTAAATGAGTTGTATGTTGCGTTCAGTTCATTTTACGATCTAGAGTAACACCGATAACATAAAATAGCTTAGAAAAGCTCAGTGAAGTACACTGAGCTTTTCCAAGCTATTTTATGCACGTCGATACTGAGACATCTTGACGGCACTCTAAGTTTTTTGGCAAATATATCGCCTCGATTTTGGTGTCGTTAAGTTTGAGCTTCCATTTAGTGAAATAAATCCGTAGAGCTTCCAACGATAACTGGAGGCGATCTCTTATTAAGTCAATATTTTTAGATGACTTGAGCGACGTGGTATCTTCGGTAAAACATGCTAGAATTGTTTTTGTTTGGACCGAAATATCATTGACATAGAGCAGGAACAGGTAAGGCTCTTTCTTAGGCCTTACCTATTACTGCCTGCTATTGGTACTCCAGCTGGAATAGTACGAACGTGGAACCTGTTTACCGCGCTTATTGAGACGGAAAAACGCATTTTGTTAAGGTAATCTTTAACAAGTTTTACTAGGCCAAGTGGGGGCGTCCTTGCTTAGCGACGAGAATAGACTTATGGGGCGATAGCAAGTGCCTAGAGTGTCCTTTTTGCATGGTTTGAGTAATACCATAATTTGGCCGTTATCGATGAAACTGAGAAATGCGACTTTTTAAAACATACTTTAACGATATTTGTCAAGAAAACTACGGCTTCTATCACAAGTTTTTAAGAATGGCATTGTGCAAACTATCTTTGCTAGGTGCTTTTCGCCGTTTGAGATAAAGTAGATGTTTCCATATTTTTTTCGGTCTAGTAGAATGGAAAGACACAGTACTTGTATTGACGGTCGATGGTGACCAGGGACGACGTGACTCATTTTTGGAGGTCTGCGTAGTGCCATTTGAGGGTGAGACTCTTAAGTCCTTGGAAGGCATCCGCCAAAACTTCGCACTGCTCTGCAACGCTAGTAGAAAAAGAGTCTTTGCTGGTTTTGAGAAGAGAGATTATAAAGGGCTTGCACCGCAATGATTTAGCCAGGCACCCTAAGTCTGATAATATGGTATCTACCTTGGTCCAGATTATATTAATGTGGTCTTCTATGCCTATTTTGATCTTTTTTTGGAGGTGATTTTACTTTTACTCGTCGTCTTGTGGGAATACAAGTTTCGAGTTGCTCAATCATACGTTGGTGTTTGTTTATTTTATAAATTTGTGCAATTGTCGCGGCAGTGGAGCTGGCTTAGTGGTCTTTTTATTGAAAAAAATACATTTATCTCTTGCCTGCAACAAAATTTCATATAGTCATATATTGCCCTGTAACACCGCGACGACCTAGTTTTCGAAAACCGATCCCACCTTGGCTTTACCAGCCAAGCGCGTGGACATAATCTTGGTGAACGAGCTCCTCGCCTTCGTGTAACAGAAGCTGGACGTGATGGACGAGCTCTCCCTGGAGCAGATCTGCTCGACCAGCTTCTGAGATTCTTTCAGCGGCTGAGATCGCCGCCGCCAAGACCGTGCTGCACGAAACCGTCATCACCACCGTGCGCCTCGTGGCGCGGAGGGGTGGGAGCGGGAAAAAGGATCTCTAGGACATCTTCCGGGTGTTCAAGGAGACCAAACCCAACGACGTTCCAACCTTCGTGGCCCGGGACCTCAACAAGCTGCCGCCAGTGACATTCGACCACGTCGACGTCACGCGGCTGCTGAAGGATATCGTGCGACTGCAGGCCGACGTCACAAAAATCCGAGGCAAGTTGGAGGCTTCGGAAGGCATATGTGCTGACCTCAAACGTGAATTGTCGGAATTGCGTCGGCATTGCTGATACCTCGCTGCCGACGCAGCAAATCGCCGACACGCGCGACGACATTACGCCGGTCAGCAAAAACGCCATTACTGCAACTGACCTAGTTACGCAGATTTCCTAGCCCGCGCCGACAAATACTGCCTCGCCTCGTGACGCCCGTGGCCTGCCAAACGCGACCGTCGATGGGGAAGGCTTTATCCTGGTCCAAAACAGGAAGCGCCGCTCCAGACGCAGCCGCAATCAGCGTGGCACAGCCCCCGCCGGTGAATGCAGCCTGAAAGCTGCCGCTCCCACCGCTCAGCTATACATTTCTAGGATCTACACGAAAATGGCCTGCGAGTATGTTAAACGTCACATCCTGGAAAAGCTGAAAAAGAATCCACCGGCTGGTTTCAAGGAGGCAAAGGTACAGATAGAGGTTTTGGAGTCAAAAAGACCCAAGGAGTTCCTGTCCTTCAAACCTCGGGTGCCGGCGGACCTCAAGACGATGTTCCTGGCCAAAGATTATTGACCGGAGGGTATCGTTTACCGACGCTACAGGGAAGTGAGAACGAATATTAAAATCCCTAGCTAGGTGAGATAATATTTTGTGTGTGTTTTTATAATAAATTATGTATCTCTAGTTGTAAGGTATTTATAGATATGGGTTTTTGTTAACCTGAAATAAAGATGATTATTATTATTATAGCATGCGTGTTCTTCTGGATTTCCAGTATTTTGGATATTCCAGAAGAAACCACATATGGTGCTGGTCGACCGCGCTTTGTGACGTCACGAGGCGGTGCGATATTAATCAACGTAGGCTTAACTCATGGAACTGGGTCAGCTGCAGAACCGCATTTTTGCTTACCCACGTAATGACGTCACGCATGTCGGCTATTTGCTGCGTCGGCAGTGAGGTATCAGCCTGACGCAATACCAGCAACTCACGTTTCAGGTCGGCGCAGATGCCTTCAGAAGCCTCCAACTTGCTTCGGATTTCAGTGACATCAGCCTGCAGCCGCACGATATCCTTCAGTGACGTCGACGTGGTCAAATGTCACCGGCGGTAGCTTGTTGAGGTCGCGGGCTACTTAGGTCTGGACGACATCAGGTTCGGTCTCCTTGAACACCCGGAAGATGTCTTGCAGATCCTTCTTTCTGCTTGTGTTCCTCGAGGCGCACGGTGGATACGGCGGTCTCATACAGCACTTTATTGGCGGCGGCGATCCCATACTCCTTGAAGCTAGTTGAGCAGATCTTCTCCAGGGAGAGCTCGTCCATCACGTCCAGCTTCTATTGTATGAAGGCGAGCAGCTTGTTCACCAAGATGGGGTCCGCGCGCTTGGCTGGTACAGCCATGGCGGTATCGATATTTCGACAACTAGGTTGACACTGACTTACGGAACATTGTTGCGGACGCTGCTAGGAAGCGTTCGTACGAGCCGCTGTAGCAGTTGCAACTTATGGGATGACAAAAATATGAATTTTCAATGGGGGCTGAATATTACGTTAAACAAAGGAATCCGGGAAACCCCAGCAGAAGTACTTTTCGGTTTGAGGTTTAGAGCAATTCCAGAGGGAAAATCAAATTCTTCATTTAATGAAAGTTTGTTAGAAGTGAAGACGGATGTATGTATGATAAGAGAAGACGTAAACAAGCAAATAAGTAAAACACAAAAAGAACAGAAGGCAAGGTCTGATGAACCGCGGTGTAAACCTAAAGTGTTTGAAGGGGGAGATTTAGTAAGAGTGGAAAGGAAAGTTACAAATGTGGTTATGTTTGACTGTTGTAATATTTGATTTGATTTTGGTAAGTAGGATACGGATACAGGGTCCAGGTGGTGTAATTTCGACAAGAAGAACTAAAAAAGTGTAATAATGATGCAAAAAAGTATGGTCTCACAATAATAGTTGGTTAGGGAGGGAAAACCTAAATTGGATGATGTAATCTTAAAATACTTATCGGGGACAGATAGTTTGGTAAATATTTGTAATAATTTTACGGGTACGTTCACAGAAGAAATAAATAATATTAAACATAATTGTAAACAAAAATTCTTAAAAAGGGAAAATTACGTCCGTCCTAGCAATTTTTCCCTTCGATTTCGTAAGGTTAGTGTCGCTGAAATTGAAAATATCATAGATAACATGAGTAACGAAAAATCTCCCGGCTCGGACGCCATTAGAATCCAAGATATTAAATATGTTAAAAAAGACATAAGTCCGATACTTGCTAATTTTATAAATATGAGTGTACGACTGGGTTTGTACCCGGATGAACTTAAGTGTGCCCTTATAAGGCCTATCTATATGCAATGGAGTCACCTAGATTACGGTAACTATAGGCCCATCGCCATCCTGCCTATTGTTAATAAGATAACAGAAAAGATAATAGTTAGACAAATTAGTAACTTCTTGGATAAGCATAGTATCATTTCGGATTGCCAACACGGTTTTAGGCAGGGTCGCAGCACAGCAACAGCACTTAAGCAGTTCACAGATTATGTAAACAATTGCTTGGACGAGCGTAAGCAGGTCGTTGCCCTCTTTATCAACTTCAAAAAAGCCTTTGACATCCTGGGGCATGATCAGCTGTTACAAGCAATGGAAGAATGTGGTATAAGAGGACCATTAAACAACTGGCTCAAAGCGTGCTTAAGTAATAGAAGGATGCAAACAGTGATCAGTGGCACCAGGGGGTCAGAGGCTAACATTAGGTATGGTGTACCCACCGGGTCCGTGTATGGACCCGTTGGGTACATCATGCACGTTAATAGCTTTATTTATTTATTTATTTATTTATTTATTATATTTGGGACATCAACAGCGTATATATTATAAATTAGTTACAGTAGGTAAATACAAAAAATTAAGCCGGTAACAGATATCCACAGAAGGTACAATAAACAAGTAGAAGAAGAAAAAACTTAGCGGTTATCTTAGCAGTATACATATAGACATTCAGTTTTAGGAAATTAGAAATTTTATACATGTACAGGATGATAATAAGGGGATATGTGAGGAGTGTAACTGTATTGTTTGTGTAAGGGTGTGTGTGTGTGTGAGTGTATTTATGTAAGGGTGTGTATGTGTGTGTTGATTCACTTGTTACCCTCGTCGTCTATAAAGACATTTATAATATCATGACGGAACTTGGCTTTGGAGGATGAAAATGGATCCAAATCACTAAATAGTTTATTATATTCAGAGGCGAGGCGAGCTATGGTAGAATTTTGGGCATAATTAGTATGTGCTAGAGGGACGGAGAATAATCTATTGGATGTATGGCGAGTGCGGCACTTTGGGACGCAAAAAGATAGTTCAGATAGTAACGGGGGAGAATCGAGGCGGCCAGATAGAATATCGTGGAGTACCATCATGTCTAGTAATACTCTACGATCTTCGAGAGTAATTAATTGATGCCGGTGACAGGACTCCTCGTACGAACGGTCCTGGATACGGGATCTGAAGTTCAGGTGTTTCAGGAATTTGTATTGAATACGTTCAATTCGCTGGATGTAGGTAATGTAGTTCGGGGACCAAATACACGACGCGTATTCTAAAATACTCCTGACATAGGCATAATAGATCAGCTTTATGCATCCCAGATCGCTGAAAGGTTTGCAGATACGAATGACAAATCCAAGATTCCGAAATGCGCGACCCACGATGCTTTCAATGTGCTTTTGAAAGGTTAGTTTACTATCCAGTATGACACCCAGATCTCGGATCGAGTCGACGCGAGTGAGTGGTTGTTTATTAATATTGTAATTATAAACTATTGGTACTGGACGCCTGGTGAAGGATATTTGGACACATTTGCTAGCGTTTACAGAAATTCTGTTTTGTTTATAATATACACTAAGGTGATCGAGGTCGGACTGCAGCCTATCGCAATCAATGCTATTGGTCACATCAAGAAATATCTTTTTATCATCTGCATATAACAGGAATCTGCATTCACCAAATACTGTGCAAATGTCATAGAGATAGGCGTTATAGAAAAGAGGACCCAAATGAGAGCCTTGTGGTACCCCCGATGGTATGTTTATGAAGTTGGAATTATGTCCCCCAACAACCACAGCCTGCTGTCTATTAGATATATACGATGTAATCCACCGGTAGAGGGCACCGTGTATTCCCAAGTGGAATAATTTACGCAGCAGTATGACATGGTCCACACGATCGAAAGCTTTCTCGAAATCTGTGTAGACCACGTCAACCTGTCTACGTCTGTCCATCATGCCGAGAACAAAATTCAAAAATTCAGAAAGATTACTAACGGTGGATCGACTCTTAAGGAACCCGTGTTGCTGTGGGGGGATTCCGCGCGAAACAATGGGGTAAATACTGTTGTAAACGGCTTTTTCGAATACTTTGCCAAACACATTGAGGATGGATATTGGCCTATAATGTTCAATATTATCCTTAGTGCCCTTTTTATGGATCGGAAGGATATGCGCTTTCTTCCAAATATTCGGATACGAGCCTTCCTTCAGCGATCTGTTGAATAGGATGCACAGAGGAAGACACAATTGTTTCGCGCATCGTACTATGAAATATGGTGGTATCTTGTCACTACCTGCGCCACCATTGATATCAAGGGACTGAAGCAATTCAAGTATAGAGTCAGGGTGAAACTGAGTGGTACTGATAGTGTTGTTATCGTCACAAAACGGTGGAGCTAAAGGAAGATCGGGATAGGATGTTGCTGGTTGACTGAATACTGAGCCAAAAAAATCGTTAAAACCTTTACAAATGCTAGGACCATCGGAATACTGCACACCATTGTAGACTAGTGATTGCGGGTAGGCCGATTTACATCTACGTGCTTTTACAAATGACCAAAATTGCTTAGGGTTGTTTTTTATATTTGTTTGCATTGATTCAATATAGCGTTTAAAACATTCACCTTGAAGAGCCTTCTGCCTTTTGCGTAGTATTGAGAATTCGGTGTAATCTAAAGGATTATTGTAGAGTTTCCATTTCTTGTGACAGTTGGCTTTAACCCTGTTTATTTTAATAAGTGCCTCGCTAAACCACACAGGATGTGACGTTTTTTTCCTTCTGGTGTCCTTAGGTATATGATCACTAATTGTCTTATTAATAGTAACATAAAAATTATTAATCGCATCATCAAGAGTGCCCTCATTGAGGCATTCGGACCAGTCGAACTTGCTGAGTATATTACAGATTGCATCATAGTCGCCCTTGTGAAAGCGGTGTCTAGGACAGTTTGCTTCGGTAAGAGGTTTGGATGTTAGGTCGTTGGCAAGTATTTCTAGAGAAGGGTGGGCTAGATCTTCCTTAATGAGCGGGACGGATGAACGTGAAATTTCAAGTGCGAAGTTGCTGAAAATTAAGTCTAAGGTATGACCGCTTACATTGGTAATAGTGTTGAACTGATTAAATTCAAGTGCCTGAAATTCATCGATTAAATCAGTAGCTGCTTCTTGGACTGCTATAAGTTCCCTGCGCTGATGCTCAACACCGGTGGGTGACCATCGCAAGCAACGCAAGTTAAAATCGCCAGCGACAATAAAATTTGAATCAGGGTTTAAGGTTTTAACATGGTTCACGGATGAAATTAAATTATTAATGTGGAGGTGGAGAACCGGATAGAGGCCGCTTTTTTCGGGAAGATATGCAGCACATATGCATAAGTCCTTGGAAGTACCACGAAGAGCCTTAGCGGGTATGGTAACCCATAGGTATTCCGTGCTAGACGTAGTCCATTCAGGACGCGCAACCGCGTTTAGTGTGCGACGTGCGATAACCAATACTCCACCACCATCCTTCCTACCCGTGGCGATACGGTCGCGGTCAAGGCGAAATACATCGTAACGGTCATCGCATAGTTCGGAGTCCAGCACACCATCTACGAGCCAAGATTCAGTAATAATTATCAGATCAAAATTGTTTGCTAAAATACTATTATATAATGTTAACGTCTTTGTCCTCAGTCCTCTGACGTTCTGATAATAAATATTAAATTGATTAGCCGCGAATGTAGTTCAAGTGAGGTTCTCCAGAGAAAGTAGTTACAATAGTGATGAGACAATGCTTGGAACACATTAAAGCCATGATGCGGGAAGACAAGTGAGGGAGGTGTGTGTATAATAGTGCGTGTGGAGTGGCGATTATCAAATAAAATGTTAAAATGTAGAAGCAAATAGCGGCGAAAGTACTAATCACACGATTTTGTGAAAATCCACAGGAGTACGAATATGAATCAGGGGGCAGTTATCAGCTTTCCGGGCATATACATTGCAATGTTTGGTCCATACATAGGTGTAGTTATGCTTATTACATATCTCTTTTAGATCCATAAACATTTTTTTGTTGGATGGTGTGAGATGGTCGTGGACGTAAATTTTTTGCTCATCTCCAGAAAAGCCAATGTCCGATGTTTTGATGCCCTTTGTCTTGATTAGCCCTGCAACGATAGCATCTTTGTGCGAGCGGTTGCGAAGCTTTGTTATAATGACTTTAGGGCGACCAGGTTTAGCCTTCATCGGCTGTACGCGGTGCGCGAACTTAATGTCTTCGGGCTTGAGCACAACTCCCGCGTGCGCTGCTATTTTGATAGTTATATCACGGGGCGATTCATTTTTCAGCTCGGGGACTCCGGATACCTCCAGGTTGCTCATACGTAGCCATTGTTGATGTGAGCCAAACTGGTACTCAAGTTCCGTGACGCGTTTCTCGGAAGCCAGTAAGTTGTTTTCGAGCACTGCAATTTGGTCGCTTTGTTTCTCAACTTCTACAAGTCTGGCCTCGAACTGGACAGTCAAGGATGTTACTTGCTTTTTTATTTCAGACTCAATAATTAGCCTGATCTCCTTCTTCAGTGCTTCGTTTCCCTTATGAATAAGGGCTTCGAGACGAGTCTCCAGGGAGGTGATGTCAAAAGCGCTGTTGTCCGACGACACAGGTTTATCGTCGGCTGTAACATTAGGCTGAGGTGTGTTGGGCGAGACGGGTGAACTCACTTCGAACGTCGCGAGTTTAGCAGTGGCAGCGACAACAGCTGCGGCGGCGGCGGAGGCGGCGGCCGATGTTTGTAATGGTGGCACCGAATCCTTAAGGCCTTCCTGGTTCAAATGACTAGTAGTAGACGGAGCACGCAGAGGAGTCTGAGACCGTTGTTCTGATTTGCAACTGTCGCATTTATCCACCTTACGGTTGTCTGCAGGAAGCTTTTTGTAGTCCTTTGCCAATACATTCAAGCACAGGTGATGATAAGTGCGAGTGCAGGATAAGCAACTCATAAGTTCGGCGATGCTGACGAATTTCCCGCAGGCTTCACATTTAGGGGTTTTGGGCGGCATCTTCTTTGCTATACAATGTATCCGCTTAATAATAAATTAAACTAAAATCTATTTCTTCAAGTAATATAAAAATGAAAAAAAAATATGCCTATACCTAAATACTTGTCTAAAAAATAACAAAAAGTTCATTCAACATAGACACGGCGGACCGGGATCGAACTATGTATCACTGATTTGCGAGTCCAGTGTCAGCACAACCGCGCCACGAAGCTCATCTGCATAGTTGCGAAATTCAAGATTGGTTGAGTCAAGTGCAGGAACAGTGAAGAAGCCAGACAGGCGAAAATTGCCTGGCAGGACCGCTTATGTAACTCGCAGAGTCGGTGGAGTCGTGATGAGCGGGACCAAAAAACAGCTGTCTCTTTTCCTCGAGTGTTGCGGGGGGCCCCTGATGCCTCGTAGTGCGGATGAGTGTGCTCTGGTGCCCGTGGAGAATTAGGCCGTGTGCCAGGCGGAGGACGGGTTAAGATTGCGATGACTAATGAGGTTGACTTATTATATCTTTGCGGGAGCAACCGATAACACGTCTTGTTAGTTTAAGCTTCTCGGACGAATGATGCTTAAGCAATGTAATCGAAAACTGTAAGATGTTTATGTATGCCGACGATACATGTTTGTTATATCCACATAAAGACCTTCAAATTATACAGAAATGTATTCAAAAGGACCTAGAAAACATCATATGACACGACAATGGCATTATTATAAATATGACTAAAACAAAATGTATGCACATATGCTCCCCATACAATAAGCCTAAATTAATAGCCTAAGAGTGGTCGGTCACAGCTATGATTGTTTACATAGTAAGTGCTCAGACATTATACCTATAGATACATTTATAACAGCCTGTAACTGCGCTGATATAGAATTTGTAGAAAAGTTTAAATACCTGGGTCTAACTATTGACCAAAACATGTCATGGAAAACTCACATAAATAATGTATGCGCGAAATTAAGATCGGCACTTGGTAAGATGTACCACCTGCGAGGTGTAGTAAACACCACAGCCACATTATACTCTGTTTACTACGCACTCGCAGACTCAATATTGTCTTACGGGCTAAGTAGCTATGGATGTACATTTCAAACATATTTAGATCAGATTAACTCCCTACAAATACGTTGTATGAATCTATTAGTTGATAAAAAAAACTAAGAAAGCATGTCACGGAGAATACAATGAGCTTTATCGTTTGTGTAAAATGTTACCTGTACAAAACAAAGTGAAGGCACTCATTGTTTTGGAAGAATTTAGTAGTAAAGTTTTTGAAAACCTAGTATCACATGTCATAGAAACTAGGAATGTCCGTAATAAGAAATTAATTGTACCTAAAATTTTTAACTACTATGGCTCAAGAACTAGAAAATACCTCATACCGAAAATTCTCAATAACCTACCAAATGAAATTAGAAATGGATCTTTCTCTAAGAATGTGTTTAAGATCAAGTTGTTTAACTATTTACTTGCAAGCCAGAGTAATGTATGATACCTACCTACCTAACCATAAATACCTACTTAACTGAGAGAGAGAGAGGGCGCTAGTATAGCCGTAAACATTGAGCTCCGTATAAATAAATCATTTTAACAACTAAATCTACTTAAAATTATATAAAATCAGTACCTTTTGATAAATAACAAACCAATTGAGACGTGGAGTTGTTATCCAGTGATAAAAACAGTACAATCAATAAAACAACAGAGTGATTATAAGTGAGTGCAAAGTAACAATAAAATCAAGCAAAACCTATTTATATGTGACGACTCTGACAGCATTAATCCTGCACAAAACATTACAGTGACCAAAGTGACCAGTGCCATTCTTAAATCTACTGGTAATAAATAGAACATATTGTTGCTTCTTACAATCTACATTCCTTTGTTGTGGTGAATGTGTTACATAAGTGCAAAGTCCGCTAACGGTCACCGACGATTAATCACCTTCACACGTCTAAGAAAGTTCACTGGATCGCTAGCATTCACATATTTCGCAAGTCAAGTAAATTGAAGTGATAGCTTGCGGCGAGAGACACCCGCTGATTACGCATGAGATCCGGGTTCGATCCCACACGGCGCCCATCAACTTTTTGTTTTTTAACTACCACACGGCGAAGAAAGACACTTACTTTTAATTTTTAATTTTTTTATCACGTTTTTAATCGTGAAACAAAAATAAAAACCTTCACACGTCTAAGAAAGGTCACTGGATCGCTAGCATTCACATATTTCGCAAGTCAAGTAAATTGAAGTGATAGCTTACGGCGAGAGACACCCGCCTATTACGCATGAGATCCGAGTTCGATCCCAAACGGCGACCATCAACTTTTTGTTTTTTAACTACCACACGGCGAAGAAAGACACTTACTTTTAATTTTTAATTTTTTATCACGTTTTTAATCGTGAAACAAAAATAAAAACATACGGAAACCAAAGATTTCCTGCAAGATGAATCAAGATAGAGACAATGTCACCTTCCGAAACAAATATAGAAGTAACTCAGTGAGCGACCTGTCTAAGTCATCCCTATTTGAAGATGGTAACATGAGTTTACCCCAAACATCCTTTACGTGTAGCCAAGATATTATGTTAAATGAAGAAATCGGAAAATTAAAAAATTACCTAAAAAGCGCAGAGACTGAAATAGAAAACTTAAGCCTAGAAAACCAAAAACTAAAATGTGACCTAGAAAAATCACAAAAACTGATAGAAACATATAAAGTCTTCAAGTTCTCCGACACTCCATCAACACCGATCTCAGCACGTCGTAGGAAAAAGCCAAGGAAGGCGCTTACAGAAAAAAATGAAAGGCTACAGTTTTGCACTCAAGTCAACAACAGTGTTAAAGATGGACCTGCAAATTTGGACAAACAGAATAAAGAAAAAACACAGAAAAATACGGAAGCTGAAGAACCTGACAAGCAGCTCAACATTGACAAGGATGATAGCAGTGACCCTAAGGGACGAGAAAATATGGAAGGTCATCACCCTGACAAGCAGCTCAACATAGATAAGGACGAAAGCCGTGACGCTAAGAGACAAGAAGAAATCACTAACATTGGACATTAAAATCAGACACGAGTATCTCAAGAGACTATAATACACACACAGGAGGCAAAAATCGACACAGAAATAAAGAAAACATGTAAAGATATAAAAAAGAAAGTCATTATCATTGGTGACCAACAAGCTCGCGGACTTCAAAAAGCGCTGCAAATATTACTGGGCTCTCAACATTTGGTTACATGCTTTTGGAAATCTGGTGCAAAAGTACGCGACCTTACATACGTGGAGAAAAATGAAATTTCTGCATTAAGCAACAAAGACTTTGTTATTATATTAGGAGGAATGAATGAGGTCAATCCTTTTGAATTTAAAACTCATGCAGCAATTTGGTTGCACTCAATTGAAAAGGCTAACGTAATTGTGTGTGAAATTCCCCATAACAAAAACCTTAGAGAATATAAACTTAACTATGAATTGAAGCTGATCTGCAACCAGTTCCAGAATGTTTCATATCTGGAGTTGAATTATAGTAGGTTTATTCCAGATAGAATGCATTTCACAAAACAATTGAGTAGATCTCTCTTAAGAAAACTATTGCAAATTGACTATACAATAAAGATGAACCAATATACAGAACACATTAACTTACAGAAAAAACACAAAGAAACAGCCAAGGTAATGATAAATATGTCCACTCAAACTAATAACGACACAAAACACATTGAACTGGAACCTGAAATAAAAAATATCAATAAAAATTTAAATAGCAATACAAACAATGACGTAGTAATAAATAGTGGTACCAATAACAAAACTGACATTAATCTCAATGACGACAACAATGATTTTTTTCGTATTCACAATAAAATACACATCCTGCATCAAAACATCAACGGATTAATTAATAAAGTGGATTTACTCTCTGTTCACTTGGATGACCTTCATAAAAACAATAAACAAATAGACGTTATATGCATTACTGAACACAACATGGTAAAAACTGACGAATCTCAATTGTGTATACCAAACTTTACTTTAGCTTCTCGATACGCAAGAAAAAATAGAAATGGAGGGTCGTGCATCTTTGTTAGAAGAAATCATAAATACAAAGTCATCAATGAAATTAAAAATATTAATATCCCAAACTTAATCGAATGCTGTGCAATTGAGCTTATCGAACATAAAATTATTGTTATGTGTATGTATAGAGTACCACCCCAAACAAATAAGAGTGAAAAATTAGAATCATTTTTCACCAAATTAGAAGAAATACTGCAACTAGTTTGCTATAAAAATAAAAAGGTCGTTATAGGTGGTGATTTCAATATCGACATGCTTAGTAACACCGTTGCAAAAAGAAAATTTGTGGATTTACTAAGTAACTATAACTTAAAGAGTTTATTTAATGAACCAACTCGCCTAAGCAGTCGCACATGTCTCGACAATTTCTTACATAACGTGCATGGTTGCAAGGGTGAAATTGTGGAGTTAGCACTATCTGACCACACAGCGCAAATAATTGCGTTACCCGTAAAAAAGTTTTTCTCGCTGACACACTATTTTATCATGCGACGTGATGTAAGCGAGGTAAACATGCAAAAATTTCGAAACTACCTAGGTCAGCTTACTTTTAGTGATGTATACGACAGCACTAAACCCAATGAAGCATTTAATTGTTTCCATGATGCTTTTTACGCTTCTGTACTCACTATGTTTCCCTTTAAATAGAATCAAAGTGAATATAATAACTAAGAAAACAAAATGGATATCAAAAGGCATAAAACGATGTTGCAAAAGGAAAAGAAAACTACTGTGGGACTATAGATTAAATCCAAGCTCTACCAACAAACAACTTTTTAAGCAGTACTCCAAACGCCTGAAGAGAGTGATAGTTTCGACACAAAAGGCGCAAAATGACTACTACATCAAAACATCGTCAAACAAAAGCCAAGCGGTTTGGAAAATTATAAACAACACAAAGAATCACATACCCAAAGAGAGTATTAATTGCATAAAAGTCAATGGAAATTTGTTAACAAACCCCACAGAAATAGCCCAAGCTTTTAATAATAATTTTATTGACCAAGTTAAACCTCTTTGTGACATTACTGCTAATAATACTAATAATAATAATCCAGCTTTGACATATAATCAATCAATTCAATTAAATAATTCTTATAAATCTATGTTTATGTCACCGTCAACTCCAGCTGACGTTTATCGACTAACACTATCGTTGAAGAACACTAACAGTACAGGAAACGATGAAGTTTTGACAAAAGTTATAAAATATGTTGCTGATATTATCTGCCCGATGTTATGCTACATAATAAATATCTGCATCGAACATGGTATTTTTCCGGATCGTTTGAAAACTTCTATCGTCAGACCACTCTTCAAAAAAGATAACAAGGAACATATTAATTGTTACAGACCAGTGGCTCTTATCCCAATATTTTCCAAAATAATTGAAAAAGCAATATATGAAAAATTATACAGATATTTAGAACTTAATAATATACTTGCGGATGAACAGAAGGGATTTAGAAGAAATAAGAACATTAATATGGCTGTTTTCGATTTTTTAACCACGATAATGAAAAACCTAGATAACGGCAAAAGAGTGTCATCGATATTTATGGACCTCACAAAAGCATTTGACTATGTCGATCACAAAATCTTAGCTCAAAAATTAAATAGTTACGGAATAAGAGGGAATGTTCTTAGTCTACTAGAATCATACTTGAGTAACCGGTCACAATTGACACAAATAAACAAAATCTGCCCTAAGACAAAAACAAATCAAGTGTATTCTTCTGACGTAAAGGAAATTAAGTATGGTGTTCCACAGGGATCCGTATTAGGACCTTTACTGTTTATTTTATATATAAATGACATCCCAAAAGCTATAAATCATCCAATAGTTTTATTTGCTGACGACAGCACAGTGACATTTATCGGTAATAATTTAATTAACTTAGACATATATGAAAATGACATTAATAATAATTTAACACATATAATTGAATGGCTAACAAAAAACAATCTTTTAATTAATCTGGGAAAAACTAAACTAATGAAATATAGGCCAGGGCACGGACAGCAATACGCATTGAATATTAAATACTTGAATGAGCAAATTGAATGTACAGAGACAACAAAATTCTTAGGTCTCCATATTGATTCCAACATGTCGTGGAAGACACACATCGAACACTTGCAAAAGAAGCTAAATCAATATGCGTATGCATTACACATGCTTACAAAAATTGTGAACACTGATGCTGTACTTGTCTCGTATCATGGTTTTGTAGAGTCTTCCGTGCGCTACGGTATAATCTTCTGGGGAAATGCGACGGGTAGAGAGACTATTTTTAAAGCGCAGAAGAAATTTTTGAGGGCTATGTGCAAGCTGGTCCAAACTGACAGTTGTAAACCCTACTTCAAAAGTCTCAACATTCTTACGATGCCGTCTATTTACATATACGAAACCTTGGTTTTTGTCAAAAGTAATATGCATCTTTTTCAAAATGTCAAAAGCAGGCGTCACCATATGATGCTCAAAATGGAGTGCCACAAGTCAGCCTATTTTAATAAAAGTATATTTGTCATGGCTATTAGAATATATAACAAACTCCCACAGTCTGTAAAAGAAATACAAAATATACACACATTTAAAAAGAAAATAAAGGGTCTTCTAACAAACAAGGTTTATTACAGTGTCGATGAATACCTCAGTGATGTTTTATAAAGATGGCGACAATGTATTATATGCCAGATGCCTAATATAGTCATATATGTAGGTAATTAGTAATTCTACGCTAATTTTTAATGTTTATAATGTAATTAATACTTATAATGTAAATAATATTCATATGCCCTCCCATGGCAGAGCATAGAGACCCATCGCTCAATGTCATTGATTAGATCTACATATTACCTATGTTCCTGAATAAATGATTCTTTATCTTTATTATCTTTATCTAACTACCTAACTTATAGAATCAGATTTTCTGTGAAAACAAATTATACCTATACATAGTACAAGTGGACAGGTGTTGGACAGCTGTGGTGTATATATGTAATACCTGTATGTACCTACCTAGTCTACCTATTGTGCTGCCTGCATGCACCATACCTGCCTACCATAGTCCTTATATAGCTATGTTTTATTAAATAAAGTTTGTTGCATGTTAGTATAGTACTAAGTTGTTTAAAATTAGAGTTACAGAGAGCATGTACTGCCAATAAACTGCTTTGTAGTTTGGCGGTGTTTAGTTTGAAAGCGTGTTCCCTTAGCCTTCTTCTTGTGGACTGTATTTGGACTGGAATCAAACTATTAACTTTCTAATTTCACTTTTATTCGTATAAAGAAGCACCAAGCACATGTTAACATCAAGAGCCTATATTGGACAGTGACAGTACAATCAACGTTGCCAGTGGCGAATATTCAAATGTAGATTATATTTTATGTTGCCATAAACAGGCTGCCACCGGCAAAAATAACAATTATAGCTAGTTAAGCTAAAGGTTAAACTTATGTTCGCCTTTGGCGCAAATACATACAGATAAATAATTAGAGCAATGATCAATCACACGATCATTTAAACATTGAACTCGATAACCCACTAACATGTATCTAATTCTCTACAACTATTACAGATATCTAGACAGATTTATTTGCAGGAAGTTATACAAACAAATCTATTTAATATAGCAAAGCATAACCTAGACTTTTTATTTCTTAACGGATAGTACACACATAGCCAATCAATAGTGACTTGTAACATAATACCTTAATTCTAAATATACCTCCTACTATTGTTCAATAGGCAGGACACAAATAGTCTGTAATGACCTATTATACATTTTATGATCTGCTGTTTTTAACGTAACGGCTCTTACTTTGCCGTCTTTCCCCGGACAGACTTTTACAACTCTTGCCATTGGCCAAACTAAAGGTGGAGAGTTAGGTTCCTTCATAAGTACAAGCTGGCCTTCAATAAGGTTAGGCATAGACTTACTCCACTTGTTTCTATTTTGCAATGTGTTTAAATAATACTTATGCCACGCCTTCCAAAACCTTTGCTGTAGTTGGGTACATTTTTGCCAGAAATCAAGCCTGTTACTCACACGATCAGAAATATCTCGTTCGGGATACATTGACAAAGCTGTTCCTACCAAGAAATGTCCAGGAGTCAAGTAGCAAAATTACAAATTACAAAAATTACAAAATTATTTATTTAGCATAAAGTTTGGACAATACAGAGAGTTTTAATATCATACAGTAACAAGAATATTAGTGAGGGTAGTTGTCCGGCGGCTTGCTTGCGAAGCGCGCACTAGGAGAACCTGTATCGCGCGCTTCATGTTGTACCGGTTGCCATACACAACACAGCAGATCCGCGATCGCAATTTTAAAGTTTTATTTGTGTGTTAAGTTTTATTTGGGTTTAAGTTAGGTTAAAGTTAATGTTTTAATTTAATACAAAGTTTTAATTTGTTAGCGAATAATAAAATATATTATGTATATAATATATTAATTAATTTGATAATAATAAATTATTAATCAATAATTTTCGGAAATATAATTTAAATAATATTTTTGTGTATTTATATAAAATGTATTAATTATTAAAATATATAAAATATTATTATATTACATTTAAATTGTGGCATTCAATAGATCTTCAGCAGCGTCGTAAGTAAGCGTCGTAAGTAACCATTTAGTGACTCGGTGTTTGACCTCTCTCATCGTGAGTTGTTTAAGATCACACGACTTTGTTATTTTATTGTAGACGAAAGCGTGGAGATATCTACCGAATCGACGAGCAAAGGTTGTTTGAACTCGAATGGTGGGGGCTTGGTATATTCGTTTTGTTAGAATGGCGTCGTGATTTGGTGATGTGATTAAAGCCTGGTGGGTAGTGATGGTAGCCTTCAGCAGGTAAAGTTTCCTGACGCTCAAAAGCTGACAGTCGTCATACAAGTTGGCGTTGGGATATCTGCGAGGTTTCCGAAGCATGACCTTTAGTACAGCTCTTTGAGCTCTTTCAATTACCAGCATGATTGTCTTTTGTGCACCTCCCCACACAGATAGACAATAGCTGAGTACTGATTGACAGATCACCTTGTAAATTAATCTGAGTAGTTTAATGTCTGCACTGTGTCTAAGGATTTTCATAATATATATCGACTTTCTGATTTTTTTAGTTACTTTATTAATGTGTTCTTGAAAAGATAAGTTTTCATCAAGGGTTACTCCTAAATAAGATATATTGGTTGTACCCTTTATTTCAGGACAGTCGCAATTTAGCCCAATTTGATCACATTTATGAACCTAGATGCTCTGTAAGAAAGGACGAGCTGAAGCTCGGGTTTTGTGAAATGAGACGAACTTTGTTTTAGTCGTATTAAGGGTGAGTAAGTTTTTACTAAGCCACTCGCCCAGGCGAGTCATGCCTTTTTCTGCTGCTTGAAAAGCCCCACACCAGTCCTTTTCCTGAAAAATTACCGCAGTATCGTCTGCGTAGCAAAATAGTTCAGCGCCCCCAAGCTGGACTGCAGCTATGTCAATTAAGTAGACAAGAAACAGGGATGGCCCAAGGATGCTTCCCTGTGGTACTCCGTAGCTTGTTGTAGTTTCAGAGACCCTCAATGATTGCTGAGGGTAGGAGGTCGGCTGCAGAATGCCAACCTGCCTTATGCGGCTCGCCACCCATTGTTACTCCCTAGGAAAGGGAAGTTGGTCGAACTGTTGATACAGGATCGACACATTCGGAATGGGCATATCGGATGCCACGCCTTGATGGCGTTTCTCCAGCGCGAGTTCTGGATTCTATCGGGAAGACGCTTAGTGCGTAGCGTCGTATTTTGGTGCCTGCCTTGTTATCGGGCCAAGGCGGCTACGATGCAGCCCCAGATAGACGATTTGCCCTCGGATAGGGTTAACGGAATCCGGCCCTTTGCGGGTGTCGGAATGGATTTCGCGGGACCATTCATGGTCAAGTCTTCACAGCTACGGAACGCCAGATTAGTGAAGGCATACCTGTGCGTCTTCGTGTGCCTCGAATTCAGTCCACTTGGAGGTGGTCAGTGACCTCACTACAGAGGCATTTATCGCATGTCTAGATCGGTTCGTCTCACGAAGGGGCCTCCCGACATTAATCCGTTCGGACAACGGCACAAATTTTGTCGGAGCCAGGCGATATCTGCAGGAGGTCACTCAATTCCTGAACGGTAGCCAGGATGCCATCGGTACGGCTTGCTCCCGACGAGGGATTGAATGGGTTTTCAGTCCGCCGGGATGTCCTCATTGGGTAGGAATATTTGAGGCTGCGGTTAAATCGGCTAAGTCGCACCTGACGAGGATCATCGGTAAGACCTCTCTACGCTTTGAAGAGCTTGCGACGCTGTTCTGTAAAATTGAAATGACACTGAACTCGCGTCCGTTGTGCCCGCTCAGTTCGGATCCAAATGATTTGGAAGCGTTGACTCTGGGTCACTTCCTGATAGGTCAGCCCCCTAACGCCCTGCCAGAATACCCATTCGGTGATGTTAAGTTAAGTCGGTTAACTAGGTGGCAGATGTTGCAGCAGATGGCTCAAGATTTTTGGAAACGGTGGTCCCTTGAGTACTTGCACATCTTGCAGCAGCGCCTTAAGTGGACTGACCGGACGAGCCCCCCTCAAGTCGGTGATTTGGTGCTGATTAAGGATGCGAACCTGCCATCATTGAGATGGAGACGAGGACGGATCGTCAATTTGTACACGGGTTGGGAGGGCACGCCTCGATCAGCAGAAGTCAAGGTGGGGGACTCGGTCCTCAAGAGAGCGGTCGCAACACTTTCTCGCCTTCCTATTGATTAGGGACAGGTTCGGGCCTGTCCGGGCGGGTGACTGTTTAATATTTATGCTTCGGAACGCACCGGTTTTTTGTTGCGCGGATCGACCGCGAGTAATCGGGACATCACTAGCGGAAACGGAACCGCAGCTGTCACTCGTACCAATGAGATGAAAAATTAGAGGTTATATTTTCTTGTCGGGAGAAAAAAAATTGTCTGCTCAGGCATCGGGCCATTGATTGTATTTCGGTGTAACAATTGTCTAATACAGGTGTCGAGCCTGGTCGGAGTGTTAATCATCAACATCGTCGGGAAATAAGTAGATTCGCGTCAGCGGTTGAGTGATCCGTGTTGTGATTGGACATCGTAGTATCGGACGGCGACTCCTCGTGTCGGCAGGCAGCACGCCGGCGACAGCGTCAGGCAGCGAATAGTGAGATTCAGTCCCTATCCTACCCAAACTTGTGCTCCTATCCCGTATTCCTGCCTCGAATCGAGCTTTCGATTTCCGGTCTACGACGGCAAGGTAAAGTAACAATCAAGATTTTCTCTCCCGTGCTGGCAAAAACCCAGCCCCTCAAGATTCCACGCCGTTCGGTTGAGGCGTGGAATTACACAACGTCCATCCTAGCAATGTTTCCCTTCGATTTCGTAAGGTTAGTGTCGCTGAAATTGAAAATATCATGGATAACATGAGTAACGAAAAATCTCCCGGCTCGGACGCCATTAGAATCCAAGATATTAAATATGTTAAAAAAGACATAAGTCCGATACTTGCTAATTTTATAAATATGAGTGTGCGACTGGGTTTGTACCCGGATGAACTTAAGTGTGCCCTTATAAGGCCTATATAAGCAATGGAGTCACCTAGACTACGGTAACTATAGGCCCATCGCCATCCTGCCTATTGTTAATAAGATAACAGAAAAGATAATAGTTAGACAAATTAGTAATTTCTTGGATAAGCATAGTATCATTTCGGATTGCCAACACGGTTTTAGGCAGGGTCGCAGCACAGCAACAGCACCTAAGCAGTTCAAAGATTATGTAAACAATTGCTTGGACGAGCGTAAGCAGGTCCTTGCCCTCTTTATCAACTTCAAAAAAGCCTTTGACATCCTGGGGCATGATCAGCTGTTACAAGCAATGGAAGAATGTGGTATAAGAGGACCACTAAACAACTGGCTCAAAGCGTGCTTAAGTAATAGAAGGATGCAAACAGTGATCAGTGGCACCATGGGGTCAGAGGCTAACATTAGGTATGGTGTACCCACCGGGTCCGTGTACGGACCCGTTGGGTATATCATGCACGTTAATAGCTTAAGCAATGTAATCGAAAACTGTAAGATGTTAATGTATGCCGACGATACATGTTTGTTATATCCACATAAAGACCTTCAAATTATACAGAAATGTATTCAAAAGGACCTAGAAAACATCATATGACACGACAATGGCATTATTATAAATATGACTAAAACAAAATGTATGCACATATGCTCCCCATAAAATAAGCCTAAATTAATAGCCTAAGAGTGGTCGGTCACAGCTATGATTGTTTACATAGTAAGTGCTCAGACATTATACCTATAGATACATTTATAACAGCCTGTAACTGCGCTGATATAGAATTTGTAGAAAAGTTTAAATACCTGGGTCTAACTATTGACCAAAACATGTCATGGAAAACTCACATAAATAATGTATGCGCGAAATTAAGATCGGCACTTGGTAAGATGTACCACCTGCGAGGTGTAGTTAACACCACAGCTACATTATACTTTGTTTACTACGCACTCGCAGACTCAATATTGTCTTAGGGGCTAAGTAGCTATGGATGTACATTTCAAACAAATTTAGATCAGATTAACTCCCTACAAATACGTTGTATGAATCTATTAGTTGATAAAAAAACTAAGAAAGCATGTCATGGAGAATACAATGAGCTTTATCGTTTGTGTAAAATGTTACCTGTACAAGACAAAGTGAAAGCACTCATTGTTTTGGAAGAATTTAGTAGTAAAGTTTTTGAAAACCCAGTATAACATGTCATAGAAACTAGGAATGTCCGTAATAAGAAATTAATTGTACCTAAAATTTTTAACTACTATGGCTCAAGAACTAGAAAATACCTCATACCGAAAATTCTCAATAACCTACCAAATGAAATTAGAAATGGATCTTTCTCTAAGAATGTGTTTAGGATCAAGTTGTTAACTATTTACTTGCAAGCCAGAGTAATGTATGATACCTACCTACCTAACCATAAATACCTACTTAACTACCTAACTTATAGAATCAGATTTTCTGTGAAAACAAATTATACCTATTGATTAATTCCACGCCTCAACCGAACGGCGTGGAATCTTGAGGGGGTGGTTTTCACCAGCACAGGAAGAATCGCAAGTGGTACTGACCTTTGACGCCGTAGACAGGAATTCGAGAGCTCAATTCGAGGCAGGAATACAGGATAAGGAGTGCAAGGTGTGGGGGGAGAGGGACCGAATCTTACTCTCGTCGTAGCCCGATGCTGTCGCCGGCGTGTTGCTTGCCGACACGAGGAGTCGCTGTCCGAAGCGACGAGTTGGGAACCGAACAACTTTAACCTTCACACCACGAATCACTCACTCCGCTGACGTGAATCTACTTATTTCCCGACGATTATTATGGTTAACACTCCGACCAGGCCCGACACCTGTGTTAGACAATTGTTACACGACATACAGTCAATGCTCGACGCCATTTGCAGACATTTTTTCTCACGACAAGAAAAGTAACCTCTAATTCGTCATCTCGTTTCTGTACAAGTGACAGCGGCGGTTCTGTTTCCGCTAGTGATGTCCCGATTACTCGCGGTCGATCCGCGTAACGAAAACCGGTGCGTTCCGAAGCATAAATCGTAAACAGTCACCCGCCCGGACAGGCCCGAACCTGTCCCTAATCAATAGGAAGGCGAGAAAGTGTTGAGACCGCTCTCTTGAGGACCGAGTCCCCCACCTTGACTTCTGCTGATCGAGGCGTGCCATCCCGACCCGTGTACAAATTGACGATCCGTCCTCGTCTCCATCTCAATGATGGCAGGTTCACATGCTTAATCAGCACCAAATCACCGACTTGAGGGGGGCTCGTCCGGTCAGTCCACTTAAGGCGCTGCTGCAAGATGTGCAAGTACTCAAGGGACCACCGTTTCCAAAAATCTTGAGCCATCTGCTGCAACATCTGCCACCTAGTTAACCGACTTAACTTAACATCACCGAATGGGTATTCTGGCAGGGCGTTAAGGGGCTGACCTATCAGGAAGTGACCCAGCGTCAACGCTTCCAAATCATTTGGATCAGAACTGAGCGGGCACAACGGACGCGAGTTCAGTGTCATTTCAATTTTACAGAACAGCATCGAAAGCTCTTCAAAGCGTAGAGAGGTCTCACCGATGATCCTCGTCAGGTGCGACTTAGCCGATTTAACCGCAGTCTCAAAAATTCCTCCCCAATGAGGACATCCCGGCGGACTGAAAACCCATTCAATCCCTCGTCGGGAACAAGCCGTACCGATGGCGTCCTGGTTACCGTTCAGGAATTGAGTGACCTCCTGCAGATATCGCCTGGCTCCGACAAAATTTGTGCCGTTGTCCGAACGGATTAATGTCGGGAGGCCCCTTCGTGAGACGAACCGATCTAGACATGCGATAAATGCCTCTGTAGTGAGGTCACTGACCACCTCCAAGTGGACTACCTTCGTGGCCAAGCACACGAAGACGCACAGGTATGCCTTCAATAATCTGGCGTTCCATAGCTGTGAAGACTTGACCATGAATGGTCCCGCGAAATCCGTTCCGACACCCGCAAAGGGCCGGATTTCGTTAACCCTATCCGAGGGCAAATCGCTCATCTGGGGCTGCATCGTAACCGCCTTGGCCCGATAACAAGGCAGGCACCGTAATACGACGCTACGCATTAAGCGTCTTCCCGATAGAATCCAGAACTCGCGCTGGAGAAACGCCATCAAGGCGTGGCATCCGATATGCCCATTCCGAATGTGTCGATCCTGTATCAACAGTTCGACCAACTTCCCTTTCCTAGGGAGTAACAACGGGTGGCGAGCCGCATAAGGCAGGTTGGCATTCCGCAGCTGACCTCCTACCCTCAGCAATCCTTGAGGGTCAATAAACGGGTTGAGCCGAGCCACAGCTCCCTTCAGTTGGACGCGTCCGCGTCTCAGAATGTCCAATTCGGACTTAAAGTGCACCGTCTGCACGTTCCGTACCAATGCGAACAACGCATGGTTCCGTTCCTGTGGTGTCAGGACCTGTGTCCGCATCCGTTGCGCCTCAGAATTGCGACAATTCCGCGCAAATCGGAAGATCCAGGCGGTCACATTGACCAGCTTGTCGAGCGAGCTGTACCGTTCCAGCAGGCTGAACTCCTCTTCCGGCTCTGGTTGCGTCGTACAGACACCGACTGTCAAGACGCCGTTCGCCGAGGTAACGCGTGGACTCATTGGCCAATCCGATTCAGCTTGAGTCAACCATTTTGGACCCCACCACAATGGATTTTATTTTATTTATTTTTTTATTTATCTTTATTATGGCAACAAACAGTCATACATACAAAAAAAAATATCAAAATAAACTTACAATCTATTATAGACCTTACAGTGCCGAAAGTACATTTCAACTTATATTAAACATAAATGAGCTAAAGAGACGCTTAATAGTACAGCAGCAATTGGAATCAGATTGCATCAATTTGAAAAGGTGTATTCATATTAACAATGTATTTGGACTTAAAACTACAAAATAAACACTTTAAGTTGAAGCAGCATCACAATATTTTTACAAAAGTTAATTTTTAAAGCTTAAATATTATTTTACATAAAAAGTTTATCACTTATTATTACATGTTTTTGAAACAGTTCTCTTGAAAGATATTAGGTTATTATAAAATAAATCCAAGTCAGAAAATTCTTTGCTGTAAGTGGTGATTGAACGAGATATGAAGCTATTTCGAGTGTAATTTTTCTTTAAGTTAGGAGGCACAAGTGCAACATTATTTTTATTTCGCGTAGTGCGAATGGGCATGCGTATTCTTGTTACAAAATTAATTTTAGATAAAAGTGTTGGCGAATCGATTAAGTTGTTTAAGATTTTGAATAGAAAGGACATATCAATGAGTTTACGGCGGTTTAATAACGATGTTAAGTTATAATAATTTAGTGAATTTTCATATGAATCTAAACGATGGCAACGGTAGTTTAACAGTTTAACAAACTTCTTGTGTACTCTTTCAATACGATTGATATGAATCTGATAAGAAGGGTTCCATACTACACTGGCAAACTCTAATATAGACCTAACAAACGAATTATATAGAAGTTTAAGAGTACTTATCTTTTTAAGGGGTTTACTGATTCTTGTGATAAACCCAAGGTTTTTGAAGGCTCTGTTTAGTATATTGTCTATGTGTAGATTAAATGAAACCTTGCTATCCATCATAACACCAAGATCACGAATGCTGCTAACACGCACAAGTTTTAAATTATTTATTGTATAGTCAAACATAATAGGTTTCTTATTTCGAGTGTAAGTTATAACAAAACACTTCTCAAAATTAAGAAAGAGTTAGTTGGTATTACAGTAATCTAATAATGAGTTGAGATCGCGTTGGATACCCATGCTGTCTTCAATACTGGAAACTTTTCTGAACAACTTAGTGTCGTCAGCATAGAGTAAGTGATCAGAGTTACCAATGATTTTACCTAAATCATTTATTTACAGCGTGAACAGCAAGGGTCCTAAGTGTGAGCCTTGTGGAACCCCTGAAGGGATGTGCAAGAACCTAGAACAATACCCCTTCAGACATCCTGCCTGACTTCTATTCCGTATGTAGGATTCTATCCATCTTAATAGGTTGCCGTGTACACCGGCCCTCATAAGCTTTACCATAAGCAAATCGTGGTTAATTTTATCGAACGCTTTGGAGAAGTCGGTGTACACGACATCCACCTGTAGGTTACTGTCCATGGCATTAAGAAGATAATCAGAGAAAACAACCATATTTGAGTCAACACTACGAGCCTTTACGAATCCATGCTGGTTTTCAGATAGTTCTTGTTTTACAGCACTAGATATTTGAGTTGTAACAATTTTCTCAATGATTTTACCAAAAGTGCATAGTTTCGAAATAGGGCGATATTGTGTTACATCATTACTTTGAGAAGTTTTTGGTATAGGGGTGATTAGAGCTTTCTTCCATACCGACGGAAAATTGCCACTTAGCAGAGAGAAGCGGTAAATATATAGCAAAGGCACCAAAATTTCATTTGCACATTGTTTAATAAATAGTGGGTGGATATTATCGCTCCCGGCACTTGTGTATATATTAAGTTTTTTAAGTTCACTGAGAACACATTTTTCGTCGATTTTTATGGAGTCAATATCAGCAACCGAGCCGGAGGAATGATCAAGGGTGATATTATTAGAAGAAATAAAAACCGAGTGAAAATAGTCATTGAAAGCGTTACAAATCTGACTTCCTTCACAAAGACAACTGAATAAACAGAAGAACAACTGAATAAACTCGAGCGACTCCAAAACCTTGGGATTCGGTTTGTCTACGGGCTGCGCAAGTACGACCATGTCTCCCAGTATCGCAAGGAGCTGGGATGGCTTCCGATCCGTCTTCGCCGTGATATGCACATTCTCTCTTATCTATTCAATATTTTGCGAAATCCCCGCTACCCCACATATCTTCGAGAACGTTTTGAGTTTCTTTTCCCCAGGGATAGTAATCGGAGATCCCACACGGTGTCTCTCATGTCAACTCCTCGGCATAAAACTGCCGCCTACAAACTCTCTTTTAGGTTAAGGGCAATCCGACTGTGGAACACACTTCCCTGCACTATTAGGGATAGTCCCTCAATTTTCACTTTTAAGAGAAGATTGAAAGCGTATTTCCTTTCTCTTTCGTAATTAGTATCATATTTATGTAAGTATATGTATGATATTTTGTAGTTTATATATGTGCATGCTATCTAGTGTATTATATAGTTGAGATATATATATTTTTTATTAGGTATATTTTATTTATATTTTAAAAGTAATTTTCGTACGTATGTATACTGTTTTATTGCGCACTAGGACTGTCCTTTTTCATAAACCTCCTGTCTTGCCTAGGTTTGCTGGAAGAAATCTCTTTTTAGAGATAAGCTCGCCTTTGCCTATAAAATTTATTGTAACTGTCTGTGTATCTATGTTTTCTGTGCAATAAAGAATATGAAAGACTGTTATCCCTATACGTTATTGTATTAGGGATGTCGTTGTTAGATTGTTTTGATTTTACAAAAGTCCAAAAATATTTAGGGTTCTTAATGATATTATCTTCAGATACATTTATGTAATATTCATAACAGTCTCGCTCCATCTTTCGAAATCGCTTTCTTAAGATGGAGAAAGTTCGATAATCAATTGAATTCTGATAGACATTCTATTTTTTGTGAAATTTACATTTTTCCTTTCCGAGTTTAATAAGAGGTTTGGTGTACCAAGGTGGGTACTTTTGATTAATTCGTGTAGTTATCGGCACATATTTATCTATTAGGGAATTTAGAATACTATAAAAAGCATTTGTGATCATGTTTATGTCATTATAAGAAGAAAACACAGTTACCCATTCAATGGAACTTAACTCAGAACGGATAGACTCATAATCAGCCTTAAAAAACATTCTCTTGACTGTGTTGTTGTGTTTTAGAGGAGGGGGAGATAAGACAGATAGTTCTATTTCAAGAGACTTATGATGTTGGTCTTCAGTAACGAGCGGGTTTTTTACAGAAAAAACTTTACATGGTTTTGAACAAAAAACGAGATCAAGGATTCTGTTGTGATAATTAAATTCTCCATTATATTGCATAATTCCCGAGAAATGCATAAATTCTGCAGTTAATATTGCCAAATTGTCGTTATTTGTGTTTATATTCATGGAATTAATCTCTTCATCGTAGGACCAGATGGCATTAGTGACATTAAAATCACCTAACACAAGGAATATATCGTCAGAATTAGTACAAATGTTTTGGCATGTACTATCATAGAATGAATTCATTAAGGCTTCGTGACTGCGACCGTGAGGTATGTAAGTAAGGCCAATGTGGAGGTACCTGACTTGTCCTGTGAGGGTGTCGCTCTAGATGTCCAACTAACTCCGGAGCGTGACACAATCGACCTGACCGTAGGCGACCAGTATTGTTCCGATAAAACTGTTCACACTCTTCTTCAACGGGGTCCAACCGGCGGACCGTAGGTGGTTCCTCCACCTCCCAAAACTTCTGTATCACCTCCGAGAGTACAGAACCGAATAAGGGACTACGAGTCGCTAGGCGTGGGGCAGCCGGCATGACCGGACCCATTACCGCATGGCCCAGTCTGGTGTTGACCGAAACCAGACCAGTCGCCTGCAACACGTGGACACCTGGCACTAACAGGTATCCCAAGGCATCGACACCCAATAAAATGTCTACTGGGCCCGGAATATCGAACTCCGGGTCAGCCAGTGACAACCCAGCGACCAACTCTCGCACCGAGGGCGACAACCGTACGTGAGGGTGTGAGCCCATCACATTAGGCATGACTAATGCCATGACCGTTAGATTCACCGATGAATCCACCCGTGACGAGAGAGTAATCCGACATACTCCCTTAACGGAACCGACTTCCGTGTTCCCAATTCCCCGAATGGAATGTGGATACTCCCTTACCGAAATGCCCAACCGTCTTACAAGGTTGCACGAGACTAAGCACCCCTGGGCCCCCGAGTCCAATAGTGCTCGTGCCACACATGATTTGCCGTCCGAACTCCACGCTATCACAGAGGCGGTGGGGAGCATGACCGTCTGTGGAGTGGCGACACCCTGTAAGTGGGCGGCGTGTCCCTAGCGGGAACCTCCGCGGGATCCGAACCCGCTGAGACCTCCGTCGGCCTGGTAACTCGGCTGCTGATATGCCGGTGGCATATCAGACCGTATGTACATCAGGGGGTCCCAACCCGCATAATAGGCCCCTCGCTGTCCCGGTATCCGACCATACCGGACGGTGTACGGTGTGCCCGGTGGCCACCGTGGATGGAGGGGGGAGAGCGGATCCAACCTGGGGCGCTCTAGGAATGGGGGCGAAATCCGACTGTTCGCCTCCCTGTTCGCCTCCGAGAGCGACGGGCAGGGTGGCGCAGAAAGTGGTGGGCTCCCAGCCTTCGCGCCACTCATAGGTGCCATCTGACACCCGCCCGTAACACGCGGTGAGCCAGCGGCCCGAAGTCCTCGCTGACCCTGGACAGCGGCGACCGAACCCCGGCTATCCCGCATGTTACCGCCCGCGCTGCCACCTTCCCCTCGGGGGGGGTCCCGTCCGCGGGTACCCCAGTCACCCCGTTGGTGACTCCCGTTGCCCGGAGGGGGACTGGGTCCGGCCCTGGTTGGGCCCTGTGGCCGACCAACCTGTGTCCGGCCCTGGTGACCGTCCGAAGGGCCTGACCGGTTCAGGCACAACACGATGTGGTGCTTGCCACCACAGCACTCACAGGGCAACGCGCGTGAGCACTCGCTCAGCTCAAACAACCGAAACACAATCGGTGGCGGAAGACTACCTTCCTGCGGGCAGCTACCCCGAGCGCCTTAAAGTCGGCGCAACTGGTCACTTCCTGACCGGCACCGTCGCAGTGCACACAGCCGCCACCCGACGGCGCGGCATTCAAAACGCCAAATTGTTTCGACCGCCCACCCCCCCGTGGGGGCGGGGGGCGCGGCCCCTCCCGCATCCGCGCGGGTTGGCGCTGCACACTGGCCTCCGTATCCAGTGTGTCGCATCGCCTGCATTCGCCCTCCAAAAAATCCGTCAATTAGACGAGCGTGGGCAGTTCCGAGCTACTGCCCCCATGCAGCTGTTCAAACCGACTTTGAACAGCTGCAGGCAACCGTGACAAAACCATATACAAAACGATATATGACCATTGGTCTACCGGCAGACCAAGGTTCTGAAGGGCCTTAGTGGCCACCAGCACAGGGTTGAGCACCTGTACCCGGATGTCAACATCCCGGGTTACTCTTGGGATGCTAAACAGCTTCCCCAGCTGCGCATCAACCAACCGCCGTTTGTGTTGGTAGCGGTCAAACAATATGGACCGGGCTATCTCATAATTGCCCGCCGCGACCGTTAGGTGACCGACCAACTCCTTCGGTTCACCCCGCAGTGCCATCAATAGATGGGCCAACTTGTAGGCGTTGTCCAGGTCGTCCCGACCGTGGACCAAACTATCGAATAAATTGATGAATGCCGGCCACTCATCAATTGCCCCACCAAAGGCCGGAATCTCCAGGTGTGGCAGCCGTCAAACAACACCCTTAGGGGGTGGGTCCCCGTTATTTTCCCCGCGTTCATTCCGTCGCGAACGCTTAATTTTTTCCGCGCGACGCTCGATGTCGCCCAAGCATTCCATCGCTTGGTCAGCATCCGCGCAGAGCTGCTTCACTGCAGCCACCGAGGCTTCATCCGTAAGCCCGAGAGCTTCAGCCTCCGCAGCCAGCCGACACACCTTCCCGACGCGTGTCATTGCGTTCTCCACACGCTTGAGCAGGACATCGTCCATGTCAGGTCGCTCCACATACTTGTGAGTATGGGCGAGCCATCTCATCTCCTCACGGACACCATACCGCAGTACCGTCAAGGGCGAAGGTGCCATGGTTACCGATTCAATTGTTTCTGGTCCTATACTTCACTACCGAACTAAGTATAGCCAGAGACCAGCACTTGCCCGTCAGCGCTGGGCACAGAAATTAAAACTAAGTTGTCAAAACTAAGGCAGCCACTAAAACAATTAAATCCTAAAACATATTTAATATGGTCGTCCTGTGGACATACACCTTATAACAATACACTCTAAATCAATTAGAGAATGCCACCATAAAACACAATACAAAAATAACCCACAAAGATTGATTATAAAAACAATACAAAATAAAATTTATTAAAAAATAATAAGTGGTGGGCTCCGAGACTATAAACCTAAACAATATGGCACCCTAAACCACACTGGATTCCGAAATCCAAGCTATTTTTAATATAATGTAGGTAGCCGTGAACCTTCTAGAAGTGGCCCCTCCGATATGACCCACACTTCTACTGAGGTCAGCAAAATCAGCTTAATACCCCTTAAATAGCCTGACCCTGCTCTGTAATCCGAAATAACACTGCAATGCTATGGAACCCGACTGCAATACTATAGACCGACCGAATGACTGTTTTTTATGCACACCGAGTAGTTTCCGACAACAAATTTATAATAATTGTTAACTAAATCGTTAATTATACTTTCACTAACCGAAAATGAACTTTAATTGTGGTATACCGACCACAGACTCACTCACAAACTGATTGCCGGCCAATCTGAGATATTATTTTCTCCCAACTACAATGTGGCAAAAAAACAACCCTACAACCGTCCGTGAATCGATGATTTCCCACTAGGAAACCGCGCCTGCTACCAAAATGATTAATTCCACGCCTCAACCGAACGGCGTGGAATCTTGAGGGGGTGGTTTTCAACAGCACAGGGAGAATCGCAAGTGGTACTGACCTTTGACGCCGTAGACAGGGATTCGAGAGCTCAATTCGAGGCAGGAATACGGGATAAGGAGTGCAAGGTGTGGGGGGAGAGGGACCGAATCTTACTCTTGTCGTAGCCCGATGCTGTCGCCGGCGTGTTGCTTGCCGACACGAGGAGTCGCTGTCCGAAGCGACGAGTTGGGAACCGAACAACTTTAACCTTCACACCACGAATCACTCACTCCGCTGACGTGAATCTACTTATTTCCCGACCATTATTATGGTTAACACTCCGACCAGGCCCGACACCTGTGTTAGACAATTGTTACACTAACATACAGTCAAAGCCCGACGCCATGTGCAGACATTTTTTCTCACGACAAGAAAAGTAACCTCTAATTCGTCATCTCGTTTTTGTACAAGTGACAGTTGCGGTTCCGTTTCCGCTAGTGATGTCCCGATTACTCGCGGTCGATCCGCGTAACGAAAACCGGTGCGTTCCGAAGCATAAATATTAAACACCTATACATAGTACAAGTGGACAGGTGTTGGACAGCTGTGGTGTATATATGTAATACCTGTATGTACCTACCTAGTCTACCTATTGTGCTGCCTGCATGCACCATACCTGCCTACCATAGTCCTTATATAGCTATGTTTTATTAAATAAAGTTTGTTGCATGTTAGTATAGTACTAAGTTGTTTAAAATTAGAGTTACAGAGAGCATGTACTGCCAATAAACTGCTTTGTAGTTTGGCGGTGTTTAGTTTTAAGTTAAATTGTATATACATATTTAATCTGAATTAATGTATCAAACAACAACAACAACAACACAATAATCAACGAAACAACAACTATGAGAAAATTTCCCGCGTCGGTTGTCCGCATAACATACTGGATCTAAGTACCTTTACACATGACTACCAACCGAGATGTCGTGTGAGATACTTACCCGTATCCGCCTGATGACATGAGCTGCCGACCGCAGACGGTACAAGAATGATTCACCACTCCTTACTCGTCAGCTAAGATTAAGTAATGGGGCAGTTGGTAATTTTTGTACTTATCGATTAAAGGTAATTTAGTTCAAATTATTAACTATTATTAATTCTGTTTAAGTCGGGAAGTATCATGTAGTTTTGTAGGTTCGTACATAGTGGTATACTGAATTATGGTTTAAGGGTCCTATTTTGGACTAATTGTAGTTTTTAGTAGTTTGAATTGCAGTGCAGGTACTACTCGTAACCTAAGTTAAGCATGGCCTGATAAGAATGAACTAAGCTTTGTTTAAGGACTACGCCTATTACGAAGTTTGCTATGCCTGTTTAAGATCGGACTCAGTGCACCAAGAGCAAGTTTTGATGCGTAAATGAGTTGTATGTTGCGTTCAGTTCATTTTATGATCTAGAGTAACACCGATAACATAAAATAGCTTAGAAAAGCTCAGTGAAGTACACTGAGCTTTTCCAAGCTATTTTATGCACGTCGATACTGAGACATCTTGACGGCACTCTAAGTTTTTTGGCAAATATATCGCCTCGATTTTGGTGTCGTTAAGTTTGAGCTTCCATTTAGTGAAATAAATCCGTAGAGCTTCCAACGATAACTGGAGGCGATCTCTTATTAAGTCAATGTTTTTAGATGACTTGAGCGACGTGGTATCTTCGGTAAAACATGCTAGAATTGTTTTTGTTTGGACCGAAATATCATTGACATAGAGCAGGAACAGGTAAGGCTCTTTCTTAGGCCTTACCTATTACTGCCTGCTATTGGTACTCCAGCTGGAATAGTACGAACGTGGAACCTGTTTACCGCGCTTATTGAGACGGAAAAACGCATTTTGTTAAGGTAATCTTTAACAAGTTTTACTAGGCCAAGTGGGGGCGTCCTTGCTTAGCGACGAGAATAGACTTATGGGGCGATAGCAAGTGCCTAGAGTGTCCTTTTTGCATGGTTTGAGTAATACCATAATTTGGCCGTTATCGATGAAACTGAGAAATGCGACTTTTTAAAACATACTTTAACGATATTTGTCAAGAAAACTACGGCTTCTATCACAAGTTTTTAAGAATGGCATTGTGCAAACTATCTTTGCTAGGTGCTTTTCGCCGTTTGAGATAAAGTAGATGTTTCCATATTTTTTTCGGTCTAGTAGAATGGAAAGACACAGTACTTGTATTGACGGTCGATGGTGACCAGGGACGACGTGACTCATTTTTGGAGGTCTGCGTAGTGCCATTTGAGGGTGAGACTCTTAAGTCCTTGGAAGGCATCCGCCAAAACTTCGCACTGCTCTGCAACGCTAGTAGAAAAAGAGTCTTTGCTGGTTTTGAGAAGAGAGATTATAAAGGGCTTGCACCGCAATGATTTAGCCAGGCACCCTAAGTCTGATAATATGGTATCTACCTTGGTCCAGATTATATTAATGTGGTCTTCTATGCCTATTTTGATCTTTTTTTGGAGGTGATTTTACTTTTACTCGTCGTCTTGTGGGAATACAAGTTTCGAGTTGCTCAATCATACGTTGGTGTTTGTTTATTTTATAAATTTGTGCAATTGTCGCGGCAGTGGAGCTGGCTTAGTGGTCTTTTTATTGAAAAAAATACATTTATCTCTTGCCTGCAACAAAATTTCATATAGTCATATATTGCCCTGTAACACCGCGACGACCTAGTTTTCGAAAACCGATCCCACCTTGGCTTTACCAGCCAAGCGCGTGGACATAATCTTGGTGAACGAGCTCCTCGCCTTCGTGTAACAGAAGCTGGACGTGATGGACGAGCTCTCCCTGGAGCAGATCTGCTCGACCAGCTTCTGAGATTCTTTCAGCGGCTGAGATCGCCGCCGCCAAGACCGTGCTGCACGAAACCGTCATCACCACCGTGCGCCTCGTGGCGCGGAGGGGTGGGAGCGGGAAAAAGGATCTCTAGGACATCTTCCGGGTGTTCAAGGAGACCAAACCCAACGACGTTCCAACCTTCGTGGCCCGGGACCTCAACAAGCTGCCGCCAGTGACATTCGACCACGTCGACGTCACGCGGCTGCTGAAGGATATCGTGCGACTGCAGGCCGACGTCACAAAAATCCGAGGCAAGTTGGAGGCTTCGGAAGGCATATGTGCTGACCTCAAACGTGAATTGTCGGAATTGCGTCGGCATTGCTGATACCTCGCTGCCGACGCAGCAAATCGCCGACACGCGCGACGACATTACGCCGGTCAGCAAAAACGCCATTACTGCAACTGACCTAGTTACGCAGATTTCCTAGCCCGCGCCGACAAATACTGCCTCGCCTCGTGACGCCCGTGGCCTGCCAAACGCGACCGTCGATGGGGAAGGCTTTATCCTGGTCCAAAACAGGAAGCGCCGCTCCAGACGCAGCCGCAATCAGCGTGGCACAGCCCCCGCCGGTGAATGCAGCCTGAAAGCTGCCGCTCCCACCGCTCAGCTATACATTTCTAGGATCTACACGAAAATGGCCTGCGAGTATGTTAAACGTCACATCCTGGAAAAGCTGAAAAAGAATCCACCGGCTGGTTTCAAGGAGGCAAAGGTACAGATAGAGGTTTTGGAGTCAAAAAGACCCAAGGAGTTCCTGTCCTTCAAACCTCGGGTGCCGGCGGACCTCAAGACGATGTTCCTGGCCAAAGATTATTGACCGGAGGGTATCGTTTACCGACGCTACAGGGAAGTGAGAACGAATATTAAAATCCCTAGCTAGGTGAGATAATATTTTGTGTGTGTTTTTATAATAAATTATGTATCTCTAGTTGTAAGGTATTTATAGATATGGGTTTTTGTTAACCTGAAATAAAGATGATTATTATTATTATAGCATGCGTGTTCTTCTGGATTTCCAGTATTTTGGATATTCCAGAAGAAACCACATATGGTGCTGGTCGACCGCGCTTTGTGACGTCACGAGGCGGTGCGATATTAATCAACGTAGGCTTAACTCATGGAACTGGGTCAGCTGCAGAACCGCATTTTTGCTTACCCACGTAATGACGTCACGCATGTCGGCTATTTGCTGCGTCGGCAGTGAGGTATCAGCCTGACGCAATACCAGCAACTCACGTTTCAGGTCGGCGCAGATGCCTTCAGAAGCCTCCAACTTGCTTCGGATTTCAGTGACATCAGCCTGCAGCCGCACGATATCCTTCAGTGACGTCGACGTGGTCAAATGTCACCGGCGGTAGCTTGTTGAGGTCGCGGGCTACTTAGGTCTGGACGACATCAGGTTCGGTCTCCTTGAACACCCGGAAGATGTCTTGCAGATCCTTCTTTCTGCTTGTGTTCCTCGAGGCGCACGGTGGATACGGCGGTCTCATACAGCACTTTATTGGCGGCGGCGATCCCATACTCCTTGAAGCTAGTTGAGCAGATCTTCTCCAGGGAGAGCTCGTCCATCACGTCCAGCTTCTATTGTATGAAGGCGAGCAGCTTGTTCACCAAGATGGGGTCCGCGCGCTTGGCTGGTACAGCCATGGCGGTATCGATATTTCGACAACTAGGTTGACACTGACTTACGGAACATTGTTGCGGACGCTGCTAGGAAGCGTTCGTACGAGCCGCTGTAGCAGTTGCAACTTATGGGATGACAAAAATATGAATTTTCAATGGGGGCTGAATATTACGTTAAACAAAGGAATCCGGGAAACCCCAGCAGAAGTACTTTTCGGTTTGAGGTTTAGAGCAATTCCAGAGGGAAAATCAAATTCTTCATTTAATGAAAGTTTGTTAGAAGTGAAGACGGATGTATGTATGATAAGAGAAGACGTAAACAAGCAAATAAGTAAAACACAAAAAGAACAGAAGGCAAGGTCTGATGAACCGCGGTGTAAACCTAAAGTGTTTGAAGGGGGAGATTTAGTAAGAGTGGAAAGGAAAGTTACAAATGTGGTTATGTTTGACTGTTGTAATATTTGATTTGATTTTGGTAAGTAGGATACGGATACAGGGTCCAGGTGGTGTAATTTCGACAAGAAGAACTAAAAAAGTGTAATAATGATGCAAAAAAGTATGGTCTCACAATAATAGTTGGTTAGGGAGGGAAAACCTAAATTGGATGATGTAATCTTAAAATACTTATCGGGGACAGATAGTTTGGTAAATATTTGTAATAATTTTACGGGTACGTTCACAGAAGAAATAAATAATATTAAACATAATTGTAAACAAAAATTCTTAAAAAGGGAAAATTACGTCCGTCCTAGCAATTTTTCCCTTCGATTTCGTAAGGTTAGTGTCGCTGAAATTGAAAATATCATAGATAACATGAGTAACGAAAAATCTCCCGGCTCGGACGCCATTAGAATCCAAGATATTAAATATGTTAAAAAAGACATAAGTCCGATACTTGCTAATTTTATAAATATGAGTGTACGACTGGGTTTGTACCCGGATGAACTTAAGTGTGCCCTTATAAGGCCTATCTATATGCAATGGAGTCACCTAGATTACGGTAACTATAGGCCCATCGCCATCCTGCCTATTGTTAATAAGATAACAGAAAAGATAATAGTTAGACAAATTAGTAACTTCTTGGATAAGCATAGTATCATTTCGGATTGCCAACACGGTTTTAGGCAGGGTCGCAGCACAGCAACAGCACTTAAGCAGTTCACAGATTATGTAAACAATTGCTTGGACGAGCGTAAGCAGGTCGTTGCCCTCTTTATCAACTTCAAAAAAGCCTTTGACATCCTGGGGCATGATCAGCTGTTACAAGCAATGGAAGAATGTGGTATAAGAGGACCATTAAACAACTGGCTCAAAGCGTGCTTAAGTAATAGAAGGATGCAAACAGTGATCAGTGGCACCAGGGGGTCAGAGGCTAACATTAGGTATGGTGTACCCACCGGGTCCGTGTATGGACCCGTTGGGTACATCATGCACGTTAATAGCTTTATTTATTTATTTATTTATTTATTTATTATATTTGGGACATCAACAGCGTATATATTATAAATTAGTTACAGTAGGTAAATACAAAAAATTAAGCCGGTAACAGATATCCACAGAAGGTACAATAAACAAGTAGAAGAAGAAAAAACTTAGCGGTTATCTTAGCAGTATACATATAGACATTCAGTTTTAGGAAATTAGAAATTTTATACATGTACAGGATGATAATAAGGGGATATGTGAGGAGTGTAACTGTATTGTTTGTGTAAGGGTGTGTGTGTGTGTGAGTGTATTTATGTAAGGGTGTGTATGTGTGTGTTGATTCACTTGTTACCCTCGTCGTCTATAAAGACATTTATAATATCATGACGGAACTTGGCTTTGGAGGATGAAAATGGATCCAAATCACTAAATAGTTTATTATATTCAGAGGCGAGGCGAGCTATGGTAGAATTTTGGGCATAATTAGTATGTGCTAGAGGGACGGAGAATAATCTATTGGATGTATGGCGAGTGCGGCACTTTGGGACGCAAAAAGATAGTTCAGATAGTAACGGGGGAGAATCGAGGCGGCCAGATAGAATATCGTGGAGTACCATCATGTCTAGTAATACTCTACGATCTTCGAGAGTAATTAATTGATGCCGGTGACAGGACTCCTCGTACGAACGGTCCTGGATACGGGATCTGAAGTTCAGGTGTTTCAGGAATTTGTATTGAATACGTTCAATTCGCTGGATGTAGGTAATGTAGTTCGGGGACCAAATACACGACGCGTATTCTAAAATACTCCTGACATAGGCATAATAGATCAGCTTTATGCATCCCAGATCGCTGAAAGGTTTGCAGATACGAATGACAAATCCAAGATTCCGAAATGCGCGACCCACGATGCTTTCAATGTGCTTTTGAAAGGTTAGTTTACTATCCAGTATGACACCCAGATCTCGGATCGAGTCGACGCGAGTGAGTGGTTGTTTATTAATATTGTAATTATAAACTATTGGTACTGGACGCCTGGTGAAGGATATTTGGACACATTTGCTAGCGTTTACAGAAATTCTGTTTTGTTTATAATATACACTAAGGTGATCGAGGTCGGACTGCAGCCTATCGCAATCAATGCTATTGGTCACATCAAGAAATATCTTTTTATCATCTGCATATAACAGGAATCTGCATTCACCAAATACTGTGCAAATGTCATAGAGATAGGCGTTATAGAAAAGAGGACCCAAATGAGAGCCTTGTGGTACCCCCGATGGTATGTTTATGAAGTTGGAATTATGTCCCCCAACAACCACAGCCTGCTGTCTATTAGATATATACGATGTAATCCACCGGTAGAGGGCACCGTGTATTCCCAAGTGGAATAATTTACGCAGCAGTATGACATGGTCCACACGATCGAAAGCTTTCTCGAAATCTGTGTAGACCACGTCAACCTGTCTACGTCTGTCCATCATGCCGAGAACAAAATTCAAAAATTCAGAAAGATTACTAACGGTGGATCGACTCTTAAGGAACCCGTGTTGCTGTGGGGGGATTCCGCGCGAAACAATGGGGTAAATACTGTTGTAAACGGCTTTTTCGAATACTTTGCCAAACACATTGAGGATGGATATTGGCCTATAATGTTCAATATTATCCTTAGTGCCCTTTTTATGGATCGGAAGGATATGCGCTTTCTTCCAAATATTCGGATACGAGCCTTCCTTCAGCGATCTGTTGAATAGGATGCACAGAGGAAGACACAATTGTTTCGCGCATCGTACTATGAAATATGGTGGTATCTTGTCACTACCTGCGCCACCATTGATATCAAGGGACTGAAGCAATTCAAGTATAGAGTCAGGGTGAAACTGAGTGGTACTGATAGTGTTGTTATCGTCACAAAACGGTGGAGCTAAAGGAAGATCGGGATAGGATGTTGCTGGTTGACTGAATACTGAGCCAAAAAAATCGTTAAAACCTTTACAAATGCTAGGACCATCGGAATACTGCACACCATTGTAGACTAGTGATTGCGGGTAGGCCGATTTACATCTACGTGCTTTTACAAATGACCAAAATTGCTTAGGGTTGTTTTTTATATTTGTTTGCATTGATTCAATATAGCGTTTAAAACATTCACCTTGAAGAGCCTTCTGCCTTTTGCGTAGTATTGAGAATTCGGTGTAATCTAAAGGATTATTGTAGAGTTTCCATTTCTTGTGACAGTTGGCTTTAACCCTGTTTATTTTAATAAGTGCCTCGCTAAACCACACAGGATGTGACGTTTTTTTCCTTCTGGTGTCCTTAGGTATATGATCACTAATTGTCTTATTAATAGTAACATAAAAATTATTAATCGCATCATCAAGAAAGCCCTCATTGAGGCATTCGGACCAGTCGAACTTGCTGAGTATATTACAGATTGCATCATAGTCGCCCTTGTGAAAGCGGTGTCTAGGACAGTTTGCTTCGGTAAGAGGTTTGGATGTTAGGTCGTTGGCAAGTATTTCTAGAGAAGGGTGGGCTAGATCTTCCTTAATGAGCGGGACGGATGAACGTGAAATTTCAAGTGCGAAGTTGCTGAAAATTAAGTCTAAGGTATGACCGCTTACATTGGTAATAGTGTTGAACTGATTAAATTCAAGTGCCTGAAATTCATCGATTAAATCAGTAGCTGCTTCTTGGACTGCTATAAGTTCCCTGCGCTGATGCTCAACACCGGTGGGTGACCATCGCAAGCAACGCAAGTTAAAATCGCCAGCGACAATAAAATTTGAATCAGGGTTTAAGGTTTTAACATGGTTCACGGATGAAATTAAATTATTAATGTGGAGGTGGAGAACCGGATAGAGGCCGCTTTTTTCGGGAAGATATGCAGCACATATGCATAAGTCCTTGGAAGTACCACGAAGAGCCTTAGCGGGTATGGTAACCCATAGGTATTCCGTGCTAGACGTAGTCCATTCAGGACGCGCAACCGCGTTTAGTGTGCGACGTGCGATAACCAATACTCCACCACCATCCTTCCTACCCGTGGCGATACGGTCGCGGTCAAGGCGAAATACATCGTAACGGTCATCGCATAGTTCGGAGTCCAGCACACCATCTACGAGCCAAGATTCAGTAATAATTATCAGATCAAAATTGTTTGCTAAAATACTATTATATAATGTTAACGTCTTTGTCCTCAGTCCTCTGACGTTCTGATAATAAATATTAAATTGATTAGCCGCGAATGTAGTTCAAGTGAGGTTCTCCAGAGAAAGTAGTTACAATAGTGATGAGACAATGCTTGGAACACATTAAAGCCATGATGCGGGAAGACAAGTGAGGGAGGTGTGTGTATAATAGTGCGTGTGGAGTGGCGATTATCAAATAAAATGTTAAAATGTAGAAGCAAATAGCGGCGAAAGTACTAATCACACGATTTTGTGAAAATCCACAGGAGTACGAATATGAATCAGGGGGCAGTTATCAGCTTTCCGGGCATATACATTGCAATGTTTGGTCCATACATAGGTGTAGTTATGCTTATTACATATCTCTTTTAGATCCATAAACATTTTTTTGTTGGATGGTGTGAGATGGTCGTGGACGTAAATTTTTTGCTCATCTCCAGAAAAGCCAATGTCCGATGTTTTGATGCCCTTTGTCTTGATTAGCCCTGCAACGATAGCATCTTTGTGCGAGCGGTTGCGAAGCTTTGTTATAATGACTTTAGGGCGACCAGGTTTAGCCTTCATCGGCTGTACGCGGTGCGCGAACTTAATGTCTTCGGGCTTGAGCACAACTCCCGCGTGCGCTGCTATTTTGATAGTTATATCACGGGGCGATTCATTTTTCAGCTCGGGGACTCCGGATACCTCCAGGTTGCTCATACGTAGCCATTGTTGATGTGAGCCAAACTGGTACTCAAGTTCCGTGACGCGTTTCTCGGAAGCCAGTAAGTTGTTTTCGAGCACTGCAATTTGGTCGCTTTGTTTCTCAACTTCTACAAGTCTGGCCTCGAACTGGACAGTCAAGGATGTTACTTGCTTTTTTATTTCAGACTCAATAATTAGCCTGATCTCCTTCTTCAGTGCTTCGTTTCCCTTATGAATAAGGGCTTCGAGACGAGTCTCCAGGGAGGTGATGTCAAAAGCGCTGTTGTCCGACGACACAGGTTTATCGTCGGCTGTAACATTAGGCTGAGGTGTGTTGGGCGAGACGGGTGAACTCACTTCGAACGTCGCGAGTTTAGCAGTGGCAGCGACAACAGCTGCGGCGGCGGCGGAGGCGGCGGCCGATGTTTGTAATGGTGGCACCGAATCCTTAAGGCCTTCCTGGTTCAAATGACTAGTAGTAGACGGAGCACGCAGAGGAGTCTGAGACCGTTGTTCTGATTTGCAACTGTCGCATTTATCCACCTTACGGTTGTCTGCAGGAAGCTTTTTGTAGTCCTTTGCCAATACATTCAAGCACAGGTGATGATAAGTGCGAGTGCAGGATAAGCAACTCATAAGTTCGGCGATGCTGACGAATTTCCCGCAGGCTTCACATTTAGGGGTTTTGGGCGGCATCTTCTTTGCTATACAATGTATCCGCTTAATAATAAATTAAACTAAAATCTATTTCTTCAAGTAATATAAAAATGAAAAAAAAATATGCCTATACCTAAATACTTGTCTAAAAAATAACAAAAAGTTCATTCAACATAGACACGGCGGACCGGGATCGAACTATGTATCACTGATTTGCGAGTCCAGTGTCAGCACAACCGCGCCACGAAGCTCATCTGCATAGTTGCGAAATTCAAGATTGGTTGAGTCAAGTGCAGGAACAGTGAAGAAGCCAGACAGGCGAAAATTGCCTGGCAGGACCGCTTATGTAACTCGCAGAGTCGGTGGAGTCGTGATGGGCGGGACCAAAAAACAGCTGTCTCTTTTCCTCGAGTGTTGCGGGGGGCCCCTGATGCCTCGTAGTGCGGATGAGTGTGCTCTGGTGCCCGTGGAGAATTAGGCCGTGTGCCAGGCGGAGGACGGGTTAAGATTGCGATGACTAATGAGGTTGACTTATTATATCTTTGCGGGAGCAACCGATAACACGTCTTGTTAGTTTAAGCTTCTCGGACGAATGATGCTTAAGCAATGTAATCGAAAACTGTAAGATGTTTATGTATGCCGACGATACATGTTTGTTATATCCACATAAAGACCTTCAAATTATACAGAAATGTATTCAAAAGGACCTAGAAAACATCATATGACACGACAATGGCATTATTATAAATATGACTAAAACAAAATGTATGCACATATGCTCCCCATACAATAAGCCTAAATTAATAGCCTAAGAGTGGTCGGTCACAGCTATGATTGTTTACATAGTAAGTGCTCAGACATTATACCTATAGATACATTTATAACAGCCTGTAACTGCGCTGATATAGAATTTGTAGAAAAGTTTAAATACCTGGGTCTAACTATTGACCAAAACATGTCATGGAAAACTCACATAAATAATGTATGCGCGAAATTAAGATCGGCACTTGGTAAGATGTACCACCTGCGAGGTGTAGTAAACACCACAGCCACATTATACTCTGTTTACTACGCACTCGCAGACTCAATATTGTCTTACGGGCTAAGTAGCTATGGATGTACATTTCAAACATATTTAGATCAGATTAACTCCCTACAAATACGTTGTATGAATCTATTAGTTGATAAAAAAAACTAAGAAAGCATGTCACGGAGAATACAATGAGCTTTATCGTTTGTGTAAAATGTTACCTGTACAAAACAAAGTGAAGGCACTCATTGTTTTGGAAGAATTTAGTAGTAAAGTTTTTGAAAACCCAGTATCACATGTCATAGAAACTAGGAATGTCCGTAATAAGAAATTAATTGTACCTAAAATTTTTAACTACTATGGCTCAAGAACTAGAAAATACCTCATACCGAAAATTCTCAATAACCTACCAAATGAAATTAGAAATGGATCTTTCTCTAAGAATGTGTTTAAGATCAAGTTGTTTAACTATTTACTTGCAAGCCAGAGTAATGTATGATACCTACCTACCTAACCATAAATACCTACTTAACTGAGAGAGAGAGAGGGCGCTAGTATAGCCGTAAACATTGAGCTCCGTATAAATAAATCATTTTAACAACTAAATCTACTTAAAATTATATAAAATCAGTACCTTTTGATAAATAACAAACCAATTGAGACGTGGAGTTGTTATCCAGTGATAAAAACAGTACAATCAATAAAACAACAGAGTGATTATAAGTGAGTGCAAAGTAACAATAAAATCAAGCAAAACCTATTTATATGTGACGACTCTGACAGCATTAATCCTGCACAAAACATTACAGTGACCAAAGTGACCAGTGCCATTCTTAAATCTACTGGTAATAAATAGAACATATTGTTGCTTCTTACAATCTACATTCCTTTGTTGTGGTGAATGTGTTACATAAGTGCAAAGTCCGCTAACGGTCACCGACGATTAATCACCTTCACACGTCTAAGAAAGTTCACTGGATCGCTAGCATTCACATATTTCGCAAGTCAATTAAATTGAAGTGATAGCTTGCGGCGAGAGACACCCGCTGATTACGCATGAGATCCGGGTTCGATCCCACACGGCGCCCATCAACTTTTTGTTTTTTAACTACCACACGGCGAAGAAAGACACTTACTTTTAATTTTTAATTTTTTTATCACGTTTTTAATCGTGAAACAAAAATAAAAACCTTCACACGTCTAAGAAAGGTCACTGGATCGCTAGCATTCACATATTTCGCAAGTCAAGTAAATTGAAGTGATAGCTTACGGCGAGAGACACCCGCCTATTACGCATGAGATCCGAGTTCGATCCCAAACGGCGACCATCAACTTTTTGTTTTTTAACTACCACACGGCGAAGAAAGACACTTACTTTTAATTTTTAATTTTTTATCACGTTTTTAATCGTGAAACAAAAATAAAAACATACGGAAACCAAAGATTTCCTGCAAGATGAATCAAGATAGAGACAATGTCACCTTCCGAAACAAATATAGAAGTAACTCAGTGAGCGACCTGTCTAAGTCATCCCTATTTGAAGATGGTAACATGAGTTTACCCCAAACATCCTTTACGTGTAGCCAAGATATTATGTTAAATGAAGAAATCGGAAAATTAAAAAATTACCTAAAAAGCGCAGAGACTGAAATAGAAAACTTAAGCCTAGAAAACCAAAAACTAAAATGTGACCTAGAAAAATCACAAAAACTGATAGAAACATATAAAGTCTTCAAGTTCTCCGACACTCCATCAACACCGATCTCAGCACGTCGTAGGAAAAAGCCAAGGAAGGCGCTTACAGAAAAAAATGAAAGGCTACAGTTTTGCACTCAAGTCAACAACAGTGTTAAAGATGGACCTGCAAATTTGGAAAAACAGAATAAAGAAAAAACACAGAAAAATACGGAAGCTGAAGAACCTGACAAGCAGCTCAACATTGACAAGGATGATAGCAGTGACCCTAAGGGACGAGAAAATATGGAAGGTCATCACCCTGACAAGCAGCTCAACATAGATAAGGACGAAAGCCGTGACGCTAAGAGACAAGAAGAAATCACTAACATTGGACATTAAAATCAGACACGAGTATCTCAAGAGACTATAATACACACACAGGAGGCAAAAATCGACACAGAAATAAAGAAAACATGTAAAGATATAAAAAAGAAAGTCATTATCATTGGTGACCAACAAGCTCGCGGACTTCAAAAAGCGCTGCAAATATTACTGGGCTCTCAACATTTGGTTACATGCTTTTGGAAATCTGGTGCAAAAGTACGCGACCTTACATACGTGGAGAAAAATGAAATTTCTGCATTAAGCAACAAAGACTTTGTTATTATATTAGGAGGAATGAATGAGGTCAATCCTTTTGAATTTAAAACTCATGCAGCAATTTGGTTGCACTCAATTGAAAAGGCTAACGTAATTGTGTGTGAAATTCCCCATAACAAAAACCTTAGAGAATATAAACTTAACTATGAATTGAAGCTGATCTGCAACCAGTTCCAGAATGTTTCATATCTGGAGTTGAATTATAGTAGGTTTATTCCAGATAGAATGCATTTCACAAAACAATTGAGTAGATCTCTCTTAAGAAAACTATTGCAAATTGACTATACAATAAAGATGAACCAATATACAGAACACATTAACTTACAGAAAAAACACAAAGAAACAGCCAAGGTAATGATAAATATGTCCACTCAAACTAATAACGACACAAAACACATTGAACTGGAACCTGAAATAAAAAATATCAATAAAAATTTAAATAGCAATACAAACAATGACGTAGTAATAAATAGTGGTACCAATAACAAAACTGACATTAATCTCAATGACGACAACAATGATTTTTTTCGTATATCACAATAAAATACACATCCTGCATCAAAACATCAACGGATTAATTAATAAAGTGGATTTACTCTCTGTTCACTTGGATGACCTTCATAAAAACAATAAACAAATAGACGTTATATGCATTACTGAACACAACATGGTAAAAACTGACGAATCTCAATTGTGTATACCAAACTTTACTTTAGCTTCTCAATACGCAAGAAAAAATAGAAATGGAGGGTCGTGCATCCTTGTTAGAAGAAATCATAAATACAAAGTCATCAATGAAATTAAAAATATTAATATCCCAAACTTAATCGAATGCTGTGCAATTGAGCTTATCGAACATAAAATTATTGTTATGTGTATGTATAGAGTACCACCCCAAACAAATAAGAGTGAAAAATTAGAATCATTTTTCACCAAATTAGAAGAAATACTGCAACTAGTTTGCTATAAAAATAAAAAGGTCGTTATAGGTGGTGATTTCAATATCGACATGCTTAGTAACACCGTTGCAAAAAGAAAATTTGTGGATTTACTAAGTAACTATAACTTAAAGAGTTTATTTAATGAACCAACTCGCCTAAGCAGTCGCACATGTCTCGACAATTTCTTACATAACGTGCATGGTTGCAAGGGTGAAATTGTGGAGTTAGCACTATCTGACCACACAGCGCAAATAATTGCGTTACCCGTAAAAAAGTTTTTCTCGCTGACACACTATTTTATCATGCGACGTGATGTAAGCGAGGTAAACATGCAAAAATTTCGAAACTACCTAGGTCAGCTTACTTTTAGTGATGTATACGACAGCACTAAACCCAATGAAGCATTTAATTGTTTCCATGATGCTTTTTACGCTTTTGTACTCACTATGTTTCCCTTTAAATAGAATCAAAGTGAATATAATAACTAAGAAAACAAAATGGATATCAAAAGGCATAAAACGATGTTGCAAAAGGAAAAGAAAACTATTGTGGGACTATAGATTAAATCCAAGCTCTACCAACAAACAACTTTTTAAGCAGTACTCCAAACGCCTGAAGAGAGTGATAGTTTCGACACAAAAGGCGCAAAATGACTACTACATCAAAACATCGTCAAACAAAAGCCAAGCGGTTTGGAAAATTATAAACAACACAAAGAATCACATACCCAAAGAGAGTATTAATTGCATAAAAGTCAATGGAAATTTGTTAACAAACCCCACAGAAATAGCCCAAGCTTTTAATAATAATTTTATTGACCAAGTTAAACCTCTTTGTGACATTACTGCTAATAATACTAATAATAATAATCCAGCTTTGACATATAATCAATCAATTCAATTAAATAATTCTTATAAATCTATGTTTATGTCACCGTCAACTCCAGCTGACGTTTATCGACTAACACTATCGTTGAAGAACACTAACAGTACAGGAAACGATGAAGTTTTGACAAAAGTTATAAAATATGTTGCTGATATTATCTGCCCGATGTTATGCTACATAATAAATATCTGCATCGAACATGGTATTTTTCCGGATCGTTTGAAAACTTCTATCGTCAGACCACTCTTCAAAAAAGATAACAAGGAACATATTAATTGTTACAGACCAGTGGCTCTTATCCCAATATTTTCCAAAATAATTGAAAAAGCAATATATGAAAAATTATACAGATATTTAGAACTTAATAATATACTTGCGGATGAACAGAAGGGATTTAGAAGAAATAAGAACATTAATATGGCTGTTTTCGATTTTTTAACCACGATAATGAAAAACCTAGATAACGGCAAAAGAGTGTCATCGATATTTATGGACCTCACAAAAGCATTTGACTATGTCGATCACAAAATCTTAGCTCAAAAATTAAATAGTTACGGAATAAGAGGGAATGTTCTTAGTCTACTAGAATCATACTTGAGTAACCGGTCACAATTGACACAAATAAACAAAATCTGCCCTAAGACAAAAACAAATCAAGTGTATTCTTCTGACGTAAAGGAAATTAAGTATGGTGTTCCACAGGGATCCGTATTAGGACCTTTACTGTTTATTTTATATATAAATGACATCCCAAAAGCTATAAATCATCCAATAGTTTTATTTGCTGACGACAGCACAGTGACATTTATCGGTAATAATTTAATTAACTTAGACATATATGAAAATGACATTAATAATAATTTAACACATATAATTGAATGGCTAACAAAAAACAATCTTTTAATTAATCTGGGAAAAACTAAACTAATGAAATATAGGCCAGGGCACGGACAGCAATACGCATTGAATATTAAATACTTGAATGAGCAAATTGAATGTACAGAGACAACAAAATTCTTAGGTCTCCATATTGATTCCAACATGTCGTGGAAGACACACATCGAACACTTGCAAAAGAAGCTAAATCAATATGCGTATGCGTTACACATGCTTACAAAAATTGTGAACACTGATGCTGTACTTGTCTCGTATCATGGTTTTGTAGAGTCTTCCGTGCGCTACGGTATAATCTTCTGGGGAAATGCGACGGGTAGAGAGACTATTTTTAAAGCGCAGAAGAAATGTTTGAGGGCTATGTGCAAGCTGGTCCAAACTGACAGTTGTAAACCCTACTTCAAAAGTCTCAACATTCTTACGATGCCGTCTATTTACATATACGAAACCTTGGTTTTTGTCAAAAGTAATATGCATCTTTTTCAAAATGTCAAAAGCAGGCGTCACCATATGATGCTCAAAATGGAGTGCCACAAGTCAGCCTATTTTAATAAAAGTATATTTGTCATGGCTATTAGAATATATAACAAACTCCCACAGTCTGTAAAAGAAATACAAAATATACACACATTTAAAAAGAAAATAAAGGGTCTTCTAACAAACAAGGTTTATTACAGTGTCGATGAATACCTCAGTGATGTTTTATAAAGATGGCGACAATGTATTATATGCCAGATGCCTAATATAGTCATATATGTAGGTAATTAGTAATTCTACGCTAATTTTTAATGTTTATAATGTAATTAATACTTATAATGTAAATAATATTCATATGCCCTCCCATGGCAGAGCATAGAGACCCATCGCTCAATGTCATTGATTAGATCTACATATTACCTATGTTCCTGAATAAATGATTCTTTATCTTTATTATCTTTATCTAACTACCTAACTTATAGAATCAGATTTTCTGTGAAAACAAATTATACCTATACATAGTACAAGTGGACAGGTGTTGGACAGCTGTGGTGTATATATGTAATACCTGTATGTACCTACCTAGTCTACCTATTGTGCTGCCTGCATGCACCATACCTGCCTACCATAGTCCTTATATAGCTATGTTTTATTAAATAAAGTTTGTTGCATGTTAGTATAGTACTAAGTTGTTTAAAATTAGAGTTACAGAGAGCATGTACTGCCAATAAACTGCTTTGTAGTTTGGCGGTGTTTAGTTTGAAAGCGTGTTCCCTTAGCCTTCTTCTTGTGGACTGTATTTGGACTGGAATCAAACTATTAACTTTCTAATTTCACTTTTATTCGTATAAAGAAGCACCAAGCACATGTTAACATCAAGAGCCTATATTGGACAGTGACAGTACAATCAACGTTGCCAGTGGCGAATATTCAAATGTAGATTATATTTTATGTTGCCATAAACAGGCTGCCACCGGCAAAAATAACAATTATAGCTAGTTAAGCTAAAGGTTAAACTTATGTTCGCCTTTGGCGCAAATACATACAGATAAATAATTAGAGCAATGATCAATCACACGATCATTTAAACATTGAACTCGATAACCCACTAACATGTATCTAATTCTCTACAACTATTACAGATATCTAGACAGATTTATTTGCAGGAAGTTATACAAACAAATCTATTTAATATAGCAAAGCATAACCTAGACTTTTTATTTCTTAACGGATAGTACACACATAGCCAATCAATAGTGACTTGTAACATAATACCTTAATTCTAAATATACCTCCTACTATTGTTCAATAGGCAGGACACAAATAGTCTGTAATGACCTATTATACATTTTATGATCTGCTGTTTTTAACGTAACGGCTCTTACTTTGCCGTCTTTCCCCGGACAGACTTTTACAACTCTTGCCATTGGCCAAACTAAAGGTGGAGAGTTAGGTTCCTTCATAAGTACAAGCTGGCCTTCAATAAGGTTAGGCATAGACTTACTCCACTTGTTTCTATTTTGCAATGTGTTTAAATAATACTTATGCCACGCCTTCCAAAACCTTTGCTGTAGTTGGGTACATTTTTGCCAGAAATCAAGCCTGTTACTCACACGATCAGAAATATCTCGTTCGGGATACATTGACAAAGCTGTTCCTACCAAGAAATGTCCAGGAGTCAAGTAGCAAAATTACAAATTACAAAAATTACAAAATTATTTATTTAGCATAAAGTTTGGACAATACAGAGAGTTTTAATATCATACAGTAACAAGAATATTAGTGAGGGTAGTTGTCCGGCGGCTTGCTTGCGAAGCGCGCACTAGGAGAACCTATATCGCGCGCTTCATGTTGTACCGGTTGCCATACACAACACAGCAGATCCGCGATCGCAATTTTAAAGTTTTATTTGTGTGTTAAGTTTTATTTGGATTTAAGTTAGGTTAAAGTTAATGTTTTAATTTAATACAAAGTTTTAATTTGTTAGCGAATAATAAAATATATTATGTATATAATATATTAATTAATTTGATAATAATAAATTATTAATCAATAATTTTCGGAAATATAATTTAAATAATATTTTTGTGTATTTATATAAAATGTATTAATTATTAAAATATATAAAATATTATTATATTACATTTAAATTGTGGCATTCAATAGATCTTCAGCAGCGTCGTAAGTAAGCGTCGTAAGTAACCATTTAGTGACTCGGTGTTTGACCTCTCTCATCGTGAGTTGTTTAAGATCACACGACTTTGTTATTTTATTGTAGACGAAAGCGTGGAGATATCTACCGAATCGACGAGCAAAGGTTGTTTGAACTCGAATGGTGGGGGCTTGGTATATTCGTTTTGTTAGAATGGCGTCGTGATTTGGTGATGTGATTAAAGCCTGGTGGGTAGTGATGGTAGCCTTCAGCAGGTAAAGTTTCCTGACGCTCAAAAGCTGACAGTCGTCATACAAGTTGGCGGTGGGATATCTGCGAGGTTTCCGAAGCATGACCTTTAGTACAGCTCTTTGAGCTCTTTCAATTACCAGCATGATTGTCTTTTGTGCACCTCCCCACACAGATAGACAATAGCTGAGTACTGATTGACAGATCACCTTGTAAATTAATCTGAGTAGTTTAATGTCTGCACTGTGTCTAAGGATTTTCATAATATATATCGACTTTCTGATTTTTTTAGTTACTTTATTAATGTGTTCTTGAAAAGATAAGTTTTCATCAAGGGTTACTCCTAAATAAGATATATTGGTTGTACCCTTTATTTCAGGACAGTCGCAATTTAGCCCAATTTGATCACATTTATGAACCTAGATGCTCTGTAAGAAAGGAGGAGCTGAAGCTCGGGTTTTGTGAAATGAGACGAACTTTGTTTTAGTCGTATTAAGGGTGAGTAAGTTTTTACTAAGCCACTCGCCCAGGCGAGTCATGCCTTTTTCTGCTGCTTGAAAAGCCCCACACCAGTCCTTTTCCTGAAAAATTACCGCAGTATCGTCTGCGTAGCAAAATAGTTCAGCGCCCCCAAGCTGGACTGCAGCTATGTCACTTAAGTAGACAAGAAACAGGGATGGCCCAAGGATGCTTCCCTGTGGTACTCCGTAGCTTGTTGTAGTTTCAGAGCTTATCAGACCATCTATTTTAACACATTGTTTCCTGTGGGTGAGGTAGGTTTGGAACCATTTAAGGGCTACGCCTAGGGTGTTCTGAGCGACTACCTCCTAGTGTGGGGGTGCTGAAGTGATGCAGAAGGATACGTCCGCCTGCATAACTTCTGCTTCCTCCTGGTGCACCCTGGTAACAGCGGCTAGTGACTGGTCCCCGGACCTCTTACTAGCCGATGGCTAAAAGTAGCTCCGGTTCTGTCGGTTAAAGTGGGTGTACCCGGCAGACTATCTACACTCACCTGCGTCTTGTGGTCTGCGCAGTTGACCACCGTAGGCCAGGATGAAGGGGTCCTGGGGGGTTGAGCCGAGCGTTGCTGTGGATTTAGCTTCGTAAGGCAACACGCCCTCTTTGGCCTGGATTTCAGGCAAAACGGTAGCCTCGCCCGTAGCCGCGGGTTGGGGTAACGGCCAAGTGTCCCGTCAGAGGGCCACGGCTAGGGGTGTAGGGTCCGCTAAGGCGTCAGTCATAGCGGAGGGATGGGTCATGCTGACGGGGTAAGCTTCGGTGACTACGGCGGTGGGACCATGTCGCTGACACCTTGGTTCTCATCGTCCACAGAAGCGAGCTCCCGATGTCGCGCCAAGTACCAGCCCTATGCTCCTATATCTACTCGGTACTCCTAGCGACTGAAAGCTGTTCCAAGCGATTAGGCGCTCCCAATTATGCGGGCTCCGTGGAGGGTGGGAAATCGAGTAGACGAATCTCTATACATTTGGCCATGGATCGTGTCAGGTCAAAAAACCCATCTGGAACGCTTCCAGCGGTGAAAACCGCAAGCGTCTCCAAACAGGTGCGAGAATCTGCCTCGGCAGATCCTCAAGCCTCAACTGGGCGCACTGCCACCATCAGTGACCTACCGGTGCAAACCGGTAGTGATTCCACTGTGGAGGTTAGCTGCAAAAAGCCCGAAAGTGAGTCGAGAGGCAGGGCCACGGGGCAACCCGGTGCGCGGAGCCATTCGACAAACATCGCCGAGCATTTCGCCAGCGCCTGGACGACGGTTGGTCGAAAGGGTAAACCACCCAAGCAATCTTTGCAAGGGAAGGGCCCATCGACTAGACGTCCAGATACGGTGCAAACCGGACCAGGGCGTAAGGCGAATCGTCGGTGGAAGAAAAAACAGCGTTTGGCTGCCACATCGGCCGCTGCCGGCGTAGATGGGGTTCCATCTGCCACGGTGACGACCGATGGCGGTCCCGCTGTTAATACAGCTGGAGCTGCGGGTAAGGTGACCGGCTCCCGTGGTGTCAAAGGGGCAACCCTAGACTCAAACGGGGCTAAACCTACCGTAGCGTTCTCTGGTGGTCCAACTTCTAACAAGAAGTTGAAATCTGCCAAGAGATCCGGCAAAAACGAGCGCGCGGCTGCTAAGAGGGCTCGACTAGAGGATAGTATTTCTCCTCGAGTGGAGCCTAAAAAGCAGTGCACGGAAGCGCGCAGAGCTGGGGTCACCTATGCTCAGAAGGTGAAATCTGACCAGTACATCGCCGTAACTGACGTCGCTACTGGTCATATTTCACAGGATCTGTCAACGCTCATCCTCAACGAGATTGATGACAAAATCTTGAGGGAAGCGTTGGCGGATCCGAGCAAGGAAAACCCCAAATTCGGTGGCAAGCCTCGTTACGAGGACGGCCACCTTAAACTATTCGTGGAGGACGAGTACTCCCTGAACTGGCTGCGGGAGTGTGTCTCCGGTGTGTCTACACTATCCAACGTACAGTTGGTGGTGAAACGTCAATCGGAGATGGTCCGCAGGGTTCGATGTGGGGTGCTCATACCCAACGAACGAGGCAAGTGGAAGTCTGCGCCCGACGTCGGCGTAGTCCTCCACTTTATGAACAAGTGGGCACAGGTTGACCGATGGCTCCTCCAGAAAGTGGATGAGCAGCAGGACAACCTGTTTCTCATCACAGACGTCCCTGAAGATGTGGTGCCGACCCTGCTGGGAAGGGGCAGACAGCTCCTTTTTGGTAGTGGTTCGGTCTACCTCAAATTTCAGGGACCCGGTGGGAAATTTGTGAAGGAACCACCGGTGGTAGCGCAGACCAGCTCTAAGCTGGTCATCACTGGGGTTTCTTCAAGAACAGCCAAGCCCCAGAGTTCCACTCCAGAGCGGCAGCAAACAGGCCCCGATGCAGTCGGGGAAAGTTCTGCTGCTCAACCGCAGGACGAGCACGCGCACTGGGAGGCCATGCTGCTTGGTGAAGGCGATGAGCCAGAACCAGCAGTGGTGCCCTCTGAGGGCGAGGAGCTCTCCATGCGGCTGGAGGAGGAACTCGTCTTGGAGGTGGAGGAGGGGTTGACCAAAAATGGCGTCCCTCTCCCGCGATTGTAAAATCCTCCAAGCCAACCTCCAACACAGCCAAACTGCAACGGCCCAGTTAAGACGCTGGTTGGGGGCAAACAGCACTGCCGTGGCTCTGATCCAGGAGCCGTGGATCAACCGCGGTAGCATTCGAGGGCTCGCCAATTTGAGAGGTAAGCTTTTCGGTACAACTGATCACGATAACCCTAGAACGTGCATCATAACTACTAACAACATCCCAGCACAGCCATTAACAGAGTTCTGTTCCAGGGACCTGTGTGCCATAAGGCTGCAACTGCCCGACACAGCTAGGTGCCGCGAGCTCGTGGTGGCCTCCGCCTACATGCCTGCGGAGGACAACCCGCCTCCACACGACCTGTGCCGGCTGGTGGACCACTGCGAGAAGTCGGGCCTCCAGCTCATCGTTGGGGCCGACTCGAACGCGTATCACCCACTGTGGGGCATGCCAGATATGAACAGCAGAGGTAAGACACTTGTTGAATACCTATTTACTACAAACCTCAATGTGCTTAACATAGGTTCTGAACCAACTTTTGTTACCAAGCGGAGCAGAACTATCGTTGATATTACCCTGGCAACGGCGGACATATCCGACGACGTTGGGGGCTGGCATGTGTCCAACGAGGCGTCATGCTCTGATCATCGATGGATACGCTTCGAGATCAACGCAGCGTTCTCCCCAACTGTCCCTAAGAGAAACCCACGCAAGACTGACAGAACCAGGTACAGAGCTATCCTAGGTGAAAGACTTGCTTGGGCTGAGACTCTACCAGATCCGGAGGGACCCGAACAAATCGAACAACAGGTAACAGATTTTACAAATACTTCAATAGACTGCTACCATTCAACTTGCCCGCTTAGCACACCAGCGCCTACCAACATCAAGGGGCAGCCTTGGTGGGGTCCTGATCTAGATAGGATGCGTGCTAAGATCAGAAGACTGCTAAACAGGGCGATGAACACCAGTGCTGATGAGGATTGGGACAACTATAAAGATGCCAAATCCAAGTACAAGAAACGACTACGGTTCAAAAGCAGCAACTCATGGAGGAAATTCTGCAGCGACATTGAAACCGTTGATCAAGCAAATCGGGTAAGGCAAATACTAGCTCAACAAGGCAACTCCAGGCTAGGGTCGCTTAAAAAACCCGATGGAACATATACCTCTTCCACCACAGAAACACACAGTCTCTTGTTGGAAACTCACTTTCCCGGAAGTAGAACTATTCAAGAGATTGTGTGGCCGAAAGAGGTTCACCATGAAGCTGTCGACCACTTAGACATAACTAATAATATTATCACTGCTGACAAGGTAAGATGGGCCATTAATAGCTTTAAACCTTTTAAATCAGCAGGACCAGATGGAATCTTCCCAGCACTTCTACAGTGGGGTGGGGAACCCGTCATCAATATAATGGTCCGAATCATGAAAGCATGTCTTAGATTCGGATACGTTCCCAAAAGGTGGAGAGTAGTAAACGTAATTTTCATACCGAAGCCAGGAAGGAGCGACTACACTAACGCTAAATCTTTCAGGCCGATTAGTCTCACCTCGTTCTTGCTTAAAACTCTCGAACGTTTGTGCGAGAGACACCTGAGAGATGGAGCGTTAAAACATATACCCTTACACAAGAATCAGCATGCATATAGTTTGGGTAAGTCTACTGAATCGGCTCTCCATGCAGTTGTATCCACAATTGAAGAGGCGATTCAAAACAAATGCATCTGTCTTGGAACTTTTATTGATATAGAAGGTGCCTTTGACAAGACGCAGTATAGCAGTATAAGTGCATCTCTAACAAGGCATGGGGTGTCAACAGCTGTAAACAACTGGGTCACAAACATGCTTAACAAACGTATCGTGCGTCTAGCTGGAGAGTCCCTATCGGCGGAGGTAGTGCGGGGATGCCCGCAGGGAGGAGTGCTCTCCCCGCTTCTGTGGAATCTGGTCATTAACGACCTGATTACCAAGCTTAACGCTAATGGATACTACACCGTAGGATACGCCGACGATTTGGTAATCCTCATAACAGGTAAATTTGCGAGCACAGTATGCAACCTTAAACAAACAGCTCTTCGCATCGTGGAGCGCTGGTGTTTAGAATATGACCTGGCGGTTAACCCAACAAAAACGGTAATGGTCATGTTCACTAACAATAGGGCTCTTGGTAGGTACAAATACAAAATACAAAAATACAAAAGCTTTATTCACCAACAAACTTAATTTTAGATTACAAGTTGATTAGGGCTTCCTTTTAAGTAAAAAATACCTGTACCAGGAAGCCCCGCTCTTCCATATCTGGGTAACATTATGTTAAGCATGTGGATAGCAATCCATACATCTTTTGATTTTGAGTAGGTAAAGTTAATTTTAATTTATATCTAAGTTTATATAAGTTTGACTTCAATGCGACGTAATAAAATTAAAAGAATTTGTTGAAACTGCTTAGGTACCTACATTGATGTAACAAAACTAGTAGATGTTGAAACTACTTAGGTACCTACATTGTTATTCAAATAAAAATAAAAATATAAAATAATGTAAATATTCTAGGCTATTCACTTTCATCTTTGTGTGTTATTGTGAGGAAGGTTGTGAGGGTGTGTGTGTGTGTGTGTGTGTGTTTGTGTGTGTGTGTGTGTGTGTGTGTGTGTGTGTGAGAGAGAGAGAGAGAGGGCGTGTATGTGTTGGGTAGGGGTGTGAGTGTGTGGATATGGCTGTCTGAGGGTGTGGATTTGTAGTGTGTACATACACATGTACAAATTTGGGTTGCCACTTTAAGAGTTGATTTCTCATTTTGTTTTATTTCTGATTAGAACTTCTGTTTCATCATAATTTTTTTCCATTAGCCAATCAGTTATTAGTTTTTTACAGTGATAGAATGTCATCGGAAATATGTTAAGTTCTTCATTTGCCAAGTTGTATAGTAGCGATGATTGGTTTTTATACTGCCTGTAGGCGTATTCTGTGCTCACTATGTGTGCAGGGGCTACATTGTGTTTTCTTCTTTTAATTGTTAAATTAGGATCAAATTCCAGCTTTCTGTGTAGTTTCATTATAATGTTAAGTATATAAAGCTTCCTTACTGTCAGTTCCTTACAGGATTGATAGAGTTCGTTTGTGGAAAATAAGCGAGATTTGAAGTACATGATTTTTAGAAGTGATCTCTGGGCTCTTTCTATCTCTATAAATTTTGTTTTAATGGCACCTCCCCAGACAGGAATACAATATATTATCACGGATTGAACTAGAGAGACATAAATTTTACTTAGAATCTGTTTTGTAGCAATCTGTCGTAGTATTTTAAAAACCCAGGTTAGCTTGCGTATTCTACCTATAATAAGATCTATGTGTAACTTCCAGGTCAATGTTTGGTCAAGTATAACACCAAGATATTTTATGTGTGACACCTTGTTTATCACAGGGCAAGAGCATGGGAAGTCGTCGTTCAGACAGTTTGTGGACTCATGAATTTTTATATAAAAGTCAGTTTCAGGTTGAGTTTTGACAGTTGTTGTAAAGCAGATATAATTTGTTTTAGAGGAATTTAACGTGAGGAGGTTACGCTTTAACCAGTTACCTATTCTAGAAAGACCAGTTTCTGTCTAGGTATACCCTACCTAAGCTCTTTGGAACGGAACTCCAGCTAGCAACTGAGGTGAAGTACCTGGGCATAACCTTGGACAGCAAGCTCAACTGGAGTAGCCACATCGACAACAAACTAAAGAAGGCGAGTATTGCTTTCTGGCAGTGTCGGAGAATGGTGGGGAAAAAGTGGGGACTTTCTCCCAACATCATTCTTTGGCTGTACGTAACGGTGATCCGTCCTCTTGTCTGCTACGGAGCTGTGGTGTGGTGGACCAGGACCAAACTAACCACAATGGTAAGCAAACTCCAAAGCTTCCAAAGGCTGGCCTGCATGGCTATCACAGGTAGTATGAGAACTACTCCAACAGCAGCAATGGAGGCCATGCTGTGTCTTCCGCCACTCCAGCTATATATTAAGCAGGAGGCCGCGTCATCTGCGGTGAGACTCAACACCTTAGGACTTTGGAGGAAAAACAGGACCTCACACACCGCCATCCTAGGGGAAGTTTACAAAAAATTTCCCATCTCTATGGCTTGCAGTGACAGAATCCCTAAACAATTTGTTTTTGACAAAAAATACAATATACAGTTACATGAAGACCATCGGGTTGAGGGGCTCGACATTAAAGAGCTCAGAATTTTTACCGATGGTTCAAAAACTGAAGCAGGCACTGGTTCAGGCACCTTCTCGGAGGACCTAAACATCAAGATGGCCATTCCACTGGGTGCCCATAATACTGTCTTTCAAGCTGAATGCATGGGCATCATCTCGGCCGCTAATGCCATAGTATCGAGAAAGGTAAGAGATTCCTCCATTCGAATCCTCTCGGATAGCATGGCCGTCCTACAAGCCCTAAATAGCAACACTATTAACTCAGGGCTAATCTACGAGTGTCACAAACGACTAATGGAGGTATGTCAACACAACCGCGTAATCCTTCAATGGATAAAAGGACACAGCGGATCAAGAGGTAACGATGCAGCGGATGAGTTGGCGCGTAAAGGATCTAGCTTGACAGCGTATGGTCCCGAACCTATCATCCCTCTTCCCTTCAAGATGGTACGCTCATTTCTGAGAGAGTCGACCAGGAATGATCATGCCACTCTTTGGACAAACCATGAGGAGTGCAGGCAGGCTAAGCTGGCCTTGCCGTCCCCTAGCTCTAGGCTGGCTAAGACCTTGCTTCGACTTAGTAGGCCGCGCATGCGACTGGTAACTGCAGCACTTACTGGCCATGGTTTCATTAACAAACATCTATATGTCCTAGGTGTTACCGACAGCCCCCTTTGCAGAGCCTGCTTGGAGGCAGAAGAAACGGCTGCTCACGTCCTCATGGAGTGCACAGGAGTAGCGGACTACAGGGCTAAACACCTCGGTCAATCGAGGGACCTTCCAGGGATAGTCGGTAACGTAAAGGGCCTACTGGCGTTCCTGGAGGAGTTGGGTTGGCTCGAATGATGTCGCATTCCCACCCACACGCAAAATAGGCGCTTTCGTCGTCGAGTTGCGGAAACCAGCCCGTCTTACAATTGACAATTGACAATTGAGGGCTACGCCTCTTACACCAAAGTATTCTAGTTTCTTAAGGAGGATGGGGATAGACACTGTGTCGAAGGCCTTCGCAAGGTCTAAAAAGACACCTACACAGGCCCTCCCCTCATCCAGAATACTCGATACTAGGTCCGTGAGGTCTCCTACAGCGTCCTCCGTAGACATGCCCTTACGAAAACCGTATTGGTTAGTCGGTAACAATTCGTTTTGTTCTATAAATTTCATAAGACGACTGTTGACTATTTTCTCTAGTAATTTCGATAGAGTAGAAAGTAAGGAAATAGGACGGTAATTTGCTGGATTGTTTTTCGCGCCATCTTTGTGAATAGGACATACCGCGGCTGTTTTCCAGGCAACGGGGAATTCTCCTGTTTGAAGACTAGTGTTGATTATGTGAGTTAAAGGGGGTAATATCTGTTACATAGTTTGATTTATCAATTTATTGTGTATACAATCCAGCCCTGGCGCACATTTTACTTGTAGTCGTTTAATAATTTTCCCTACCTCATGTTCATCGGTTGGAAGCATAAAAAGAGACTGAGCATGAACATTTGCCATGGGAATTTCAGAAGCAAGTTCCTCCTCTGTTTTACCAAGTCTCTGCAGGGTTATATTGGCTAGATTTTTACCTACGGTGGAGAAATAGTCATTGCATGAATTCAATGAGTCGGCAGTAGTGTTGTGGGTTGTGAGAAGTTCGGTTGCGCTGCTATTCTGCTTTTGTGCGTGACATATATTGTTGATTGTTGCCCAGAGCCTTTTGGGATTGCCTGTGTTTTCCAAGAGATTAGATCTTTCGTATTCGTGCTTTAATTTATGAAGAAGATTAATGAAGAAATTTCGATATCGTTTGTAGGTTACCTGAAGGATGGGATTTGATGGGTGTTTGCGGGCTTTAGCATGCAAGGCATCACGATGCCTCATACACCTGAGGAGGCCTGGCGTGATCCATGGCTTTAAGTTGTATTTGCTTCGACTGACTTTTATGATTTCCGTGTGTTTTTCGATAGTTTTGGATAAAATATTAGTAAAGTAGTTTGCAGCTTCCGAGGCTACTGTCGATTGGAGAACGTCGGACCAATCAACCGCTTTTAATTCCTCTTCAATGGCATTATAGTTAACTCTTTGAACTAATCGGGAGAGATTTTTCTTATTAGGATGTGAAACTGAGAGACCAACCATTGCAAGATCATGGTCAGTCGTTGCTGTCGTGCAAACCACTCCTTCTGAGGTTACCTTATTATTAACAAAAATATGGTCGAGGCAGGAGTTAAGTCTTGTTGGTTTATTTATGGCTGGGACAAGTCCATGTTCTGCCATTAGGCACAGGTATTCGGATTGGCTGTGGGAATTTACTTCAGGCATGATATCGATGTTTATATCTCCTGCGAGGACAAGGCATTTGTTGGATGTTAGGTTTTGAAGAGTCGTGTCTAGGGAATTGAGGAAGTTACTCGTGTCTTTGAAGGATGGTGACCGGTATATGCCTAGAACTGTGAGTTTATTTGGTATATCAATAGTTATGCAGTTGGCGTCACGTATTTCAGAAGGCTCATCCATTACTGCGTTCCAGCTGGATCTAACATATATGACCACACCTCCTGCCTTGTTAATAAATTTTCTAGACCGATAAGATGTGTAACCGTCAAGCAGACCCACTATAGTTCCCTCCTGTAACTAGCATTCAGTGAGGACAATGACGTCAAATTTTATATTAATTCTATTCAAAATAAGTAAAAATTGGTCAAAGTTATGCGATATACTTCGGATATTGTAAGTAAGTATATTAAGTCTAAAACCTTTAAGCATACTCTCACATATTTCTAGTTGGTCTACTACAGTGCAACTTCTTTCATACATGTTTTCCAGGTCTTTATTTATTTTATTTAGCTCCGTATGTGTGTCAGTGAGAAAATTTGCTTTGGTAGATTTAAGATGAAGTGCAAAATGTAGCTAGAATGGTTTGAGACATGTGAGAAGTTGGAGTTACAATTTCCAATCGGTATCAAAGTTGACATAATGAAGCTGAAGATCTGAGAGACGATTGTGTAATATATGGATAATATGATAGAATATAGATAAATATGGTGTTTTGTATTGGGTGTTAGTATTATTTTAAGGTTATCTTTGAAGAAGAGAGCGAGCGTTTCAGGCGTTAGAGTTATTTTCTGGTGGAGATGCGGGGGACTGATAAGGCTCAGCCACGTCGTACACAGCTGGTCCAATTTTTTCGTCCAGGTCGTGGTAGCTTCTGATGGGGATTGCCGGTTTTTTCTCTGCTTTACGAAGTAAGACTCCACCGTCTCGAGTCCAACAGAATCGATACTTTTATTGCTTCGCGCGACTTCTGGATTCTCGAAAAAGCAGCCGATTCATCTTAGTGAGTCTTTCATTGATGAATACATGGTCGGAAGTCCCCGGGACGATGCCCGCTGATGTTAGGCCTTTCCTTGTAGTAGAAGCCTTCAACAACTCGTCTCTTTTTGCTTTTCGGAGCAGTCGAACCACTATTGGTCTATGACGTTTTTCCTTTGATTCTGCAGTACGACGGGGGCCAACCCGTTTTACGTCGTCCAGTTCAAGTTCCGTTAGTTGAACTCCTACTTTGTTTGCTGTTACGAGGGCAACATGAAATAAGTTTTCGTTGTTCGTTTCCGGAACCCCCAGTATTTCTAATTCATTTCTGATGGACTGTTGAGCCTGGGTATTGATGACTTCCTGCATCTGTTCCATATCTGCATTGAGATCTACTATCTTCTGGGCTTGGGACTTGACTAGTTGCTCCAGGTGGTCAAGCCGGGCGAGCCTCGCTGAGACATCGTCGAGTTGTGTCTTCATGCCGCTCATCTCGACTCTTAGAACTCTTATTTCTTGTGCTAACGATGATAGCTCCGTTGTAAGTAGATCATGAGTTTTTTCTTCCACTGGTATTGGTCTGTAAGTGCCGCGATGCGTGTTCACATTCTCAGATCCGGTAGATGAAGTTTCTTGATTACGAACTGGCGTGTTAGAATTGTCTGTTTTGGGAATCTTGGACTTACATGTAGGACACAACCAGCAGTTTAAGAAAGGTTTCTTCAATGACTTGAATTGTTCGGGATTCAAATCCAGACATGCCAGGTCATAGTGCTTTTTGCAGACTGTGCAGGTCAATAGCTCATTGCCGTGTATTTGTCTGCCACATGCGCCACAGTTTTTGCTCATGGTGAATCCGAGCCTTGGTCCGCTCAAAAATAGCAGGATCTGTCGGACCGTGTATAGCGCTTGCGCCTCGAAGCGCCGTGGTCACGTTGCAGTTGGAGTGAGCGGTTGCGGTAGATAGGTCACGCATGAGTGGGACAAGGATAGTAGCGGAGAAGCAGCGTTAGTTGTTCAGCGCCGATTTAATTTTGTTATAATTATACAAATTGGCTTCTTACTCTTCTTCCACGGGACATCCAGGGGTTGAAGTGCACTCCCTCTTGTACGGGTGCAGTTCTTTGCCGTGTTGGTGGGTTATTACGAAGGCAAAAGGCACGTGTTTATTTTTACGAGGTATAAATAGTGGAGCGGATCGCAGAACACGTCTGTGTTACTCAGTGTGCGGGGGTGACCAGTAGCAGTAATCATTGACGTCCTCTGATAGAGGTAAGATATGACGTGAGTTCAACACGGCGTCTATTTGACACAAGACCGTATTTAACTGTTCATAAGTCAGTTCAGCACTTAAAACTATTCTCTTTAAATGATATTTCATGCTTTTCACAGCCGCCTCTGCAAGCCCTGCGAAAACAGGGGCGTAACTAGGCGTAAAATGAAACTTTATGCCTTCTTTTGCTGCATAGGCTTGCACAAGCGTCTGATGATCAGCAGAACTATTAAGCTCGTACAACTCAGCTAGCTGGTTCCTTGCCCCACGAAAACATCCCCCATTATCACAAAAGACATCGCTGGGCAAGGCAAGACTGCTCAAAAAGCGTTTGAAGGATGCCAAGAAGGCATCTGTCGATATATCAGAAGTAAATTCTAAATGTACTGCTTTTGTTACAAAGCAAACATAAATACAAACGTATCCTTTAGTGATTACCGTGCTTCGCAACCTCGAATTTTTTATCTTAACTGGCCCAGCGAAGTCGATGCCTATTTTTTGAAATGGTCTGCATGCAGTGACGCGATGCTGAGGCAAGGATCCCATGAGTTGCTTTGCTGCACTAGCTTTAAATCTGAAACATACCATGCATCCATGAGTCACTTTTTTAACTTTTCGCATACCAGCTACCAGCCAATATTGTTGGTTTAAACTCGCTAAGAGCGACTTAGGGCCAGCATGTAACAACCTAACATGCTCTCTTTGTATGATCAATTCTGTTATTCGAGATTCGTTTGGCAGAATTATAGGATGTTTCTGTGCGAGTGGTATATCTGAATTATCTAATCTCCCACCTACTGTAAGCAAACCATTTTCGTCTAAAAATGGATGTATTGGCTTAAGGGAGCCTTGCACATTGTTGCCTTTTCGCAATGAAGCTATTTCATCATTGAAATAAACCGACTGTTCGTGCTTTATTATAATATGCAACGCGCGTTGCAATTCGTCAGGATACAGCACTCTCGCACTAACCCTACCATCGCCTTTTATATTATGACAGAATTTATAAATGTATCCTATTACCCTGGTCATTTTATCAATGTCTGAATACTTCTCTATTATTTGAAGAATATCATACTGTACCGCTGTAGCAAGTACTATCATATCAGGCCTGGGGCTCTCCGGTTTCATCTCAGGTAAGTCTTCAGGTAAGTTCTCATTTTTATTATCAAATGTGTACTCACATTGCAGGAATTTTGGCCCCTCCCACCAGAGGGAGCATTTTGGAAGTTTCTGTGGGCTGATGCCTCTGCTTATGAGATCAGCAGGGTTGTCTGCTGATGACACATATTGCCATTGCCATTTGGATGTTTTTTGCTGAATTACACTTACTCTGTTCGCAACGTAAGCTTGCATCCTTGTTTTGTCAGTCTTTATCCAAGCTAAGGTAATTTGTGAGTCAGTATACAAGTAAACATCATCTATATGTATGTTTCTACACAATGTATCATATACTCTTTCCGCAAGTATAGACAAAAGCAACGCAGCATTAAGCTCCAGCCGAGGTATTGTTAGTGGCTTTGCACGTGGGTTAATTCGCGACTTTGAACAGAGCAAGTATAATTCAGCCTTACCCGTTATGTCAACCACGCGTAGGTATATACAGCACCCGTAGCCTGTTGTGCTGGAAGCGTCGCAGAATCCGATCAGCTGCACCGCCGCTGCTTTGTTGGTTGGAATACACCTTCCTAAATTAATGGGCTGCATGTCAGCCAGACTGCTAGCAAAGTTAAGCCATTCTTCGATCAAATCGTTAGGCAAGCGATCGTCCCAATCTAGATTATGTGACCAAATTTTTTAAATAATGCTTTTTGCTCGCACTACAATTGGACTAGCAAAGCCCATGGGGTCATAAAACTTTGATATGTAACTTAGGACTTCCCTCTTTGTTATTTTATTACTTTTAAATGCTTCTGGGCTGTTGATAGTGAAACAGTCCCCTTTAACGTCCAAGGTAAGTCCCAAGGTCTTCATACTAAAGTTTCCCTTTTGAAAATCAAGCTCACTGAATTGTTGTTCAGCCTTAGGTATGCTTCGAAGAACTTCAGGTGTATTGGAAGCCCATTTGTGCAAGTTGAAACTGCCATAGCTCAACAGCTCACATAGTTGTCGTTTAGCCTCAAGTAGTTGATGCATGTCAGAGCATGAGTACAAAACATCATCAATGTACGTGCAATTTTTTAATATGAAGGATGCCAGTGGTAATTCTTGCTCATGCCTCGGGGCGAGTTCCATTAAACATCGCGTAGCTAAATAGCTCGAAGGTTTAACTCCGTATGTGACTGTGTCAAGGCGAATACACCGCAAAGGCTGGTCTGGGCTTTCCCTCCACAAAATGTTCTGGAGTGAAGAGTGTTCCGGATTCACAAGAATGTTGCGAAACATCTTCTTGATATCTGAACTCCATGTGAATTTCCCAAATCTATACAGCATTACAATATCGAACAATTCTTTTTGTACTATAGGCCTATTCAATAGAATATCGTTCAATGAGATCTTCTTGCCGGTTTTCATAGACGCGTCAAATACCACCCTTGTACGCGTAGTTTTGCTTTGTTCATTTATTACAGCATGATGCGGCAAGAAGTATATCGCATCTTCATTGAAATTGTATGAGTTAATATCTACATAGTGTCCATGTCCCAGCTCTACATATTCATGAGAGGATATGGAGAGGGCGCCACTGCGTCACTGTTTACATCAGTTCCGTAGAAATAATTTTGATTTAATTACTAATTACGTGTTAAATACTCTGAAATAGTGATATAAGTGAAGTTTAGTGATAATTACGACACGAAAACAGTGAATTATACCCGAAAATACAGAAATAGTAGTTCAAAGGAAGAGATTAATAACATAACGGACTTTGAGTTTGAAAGTGAATAAAATTTTTTAGTTAAAAATCTTCTTAAAAGTGACCTATAAATAACCGTACTAGTGCTGTGCATAATCTAATCATCAAGAACATCACCTTGCGAAGACTATAAGAAATATATAATAAGATTAATAAGAAACAATTATCCCAAAAACAAGGATTATTCGAACAACTAGCGACATCTAGTGAGAAACCCTAAAACTATAATCTATGTCTGACACCATCAAAGTTCACAAGATATACTAGTTCCCAATACGTCTATATAAAGGGTACTTCAAGATAGTACGACTGCTTAGCAGAAGAGGGCGCTAATAGTAAAATATGGCGATAGACTGCGATAAGTGTAACACTAAAATTCTAGACAAGGAATACTTAGCATGCATAGGTTGTGAAAAGAAATACCACTTGGACTGCTGCTCTTTTAGTGAGAAACTGTTCAGAATAATGACCAAAGAGCGTAAAAGTAACTGGCAATGCAGGCTCTGTCTTGCCAAAAAAGACAAGCCGACGAACAATGTTACTCAGAGGAAACGGAGGCAGGCAGTATCACCATCTGAAACGTGCGACACAATAGACACATCAGCCAACGAAACTATGAATAGAAGCTGTCCAGAAAATTGTACTAACTTGCAGGAAGATATAGAAGAGTTGAAAACCAAAATCATGTGTCTAGAAACAAAACTTGAAAGCGCAGACATAGAGATCGAGCGACTTTTGGCAGAAAACTATAAATTGAACGAAATAATAGCAAATAGGGACTCCAAAATTAACCAATTAACCAGAATCTGTCGGTCAACACCTCAGCGTATCAACAATGTGGAAGACACTAAATCCTCGAGCAATAGAATACCGGAAAGTCCGGAAAGTCCCGAAAGCATTTCGCCAATTCTGCCAAAAACGAATAAGACTACTGTGGGTGTTTTGAATGCGCGTACAACTGGCCTGAACATAAAACAAGTATCTACCACTCAACGTCAAGCAGAAACCCTATTACTGGCCAACACTGACAACCCTTGCACACCTCAAATACTACCAAGAACGGAAAAAAACAAGATAATATATACTCCCAAAATATGTCTAATAAGCACAAATAAATATAACAAAACCTCAAAAATTGCACGGAGAACCTTGGAAAGCAACTATGACATATGTCACTATCTCCTGCCTAACCGGGGAATTAGGCAACTGTTAAATGACATAGAGTCGAAGTTAGCTGGCTTTACACACGAGGACTACTGCATTGTACTTATAGGCGAGGAGGACTTCAACAGCACAGAAAACTACCACGAGCTGGTGCTATATATCAGACAGAAAATACAAAACGTTACCCACACTACAGTCATATTGTGTTCACCAACATTCAAACAAGGGAGAAACAACGATATGTTCAACGCAAGAATCGAAGCGTTCAACCATCTACTGGATAAAGACGTCATCGCGCATGAGTATGCCTATCTTATTGACTCGAATCTTCATTTGAACTACGACCTCTCCATGTTTCGTCGGATAAGTGGAGCTTTAAATAATGAAGGACTAAAACAGGTTTTCGAAGATGTTAAAGTCAGAATTACTAATATCAACAACTGGCTTACAAATTCAAACTCAGCTCTACATACAACAAGCATCCAAACAAGTCACACCCATGAATCCATCTCAAATTCGCAGATTCAAACGGGAGTAAACAACCAGAATTTTCGATCCCATTAATTTACTCTACCAGAATATAAGAAGCTTCAAAAATAAGCGTCATTTAATAAAAGTGGCAACACTAGAAGATAGCAACATTCAAGCTATCTGTCTGTCTAAAACGTGGATAACGGCACCAAAGAGGAAACTTTTGCAACTTGATTACTTTCAGTTAGCATCCTGTTTTTGTAGAGTTAACCGAGAAGGGGGAGGAGTATGTATCTTGGTAAAAAATAGTAACCTGCAAAGGAATGCAATAGCTTATTTTGCTTTTGCTTTGAGATATGCCTATCAGGTTAATATCACTACGCTGAGGTGTTAATTCCAATACCTCAACAGCCTTTGTAGTCATCAGTGACACTTGAGAGCCAGAGTCTAGAATACATTTGACATGCACCTCTCTTCCGCTCTTTGAGTACAGCTTGACACGAGCTGTAGGGATCAAAACATTAGTTGACCCTCCTCCAGAAAGAAGAACCACTGGTTCTGGCACAGCACTGCTGTCTATGTGCAGCAGGGTGTTGTGTTGGCCTTTGCATACCCCACACCTAAAGTGATATTTACATTTGCCAGTGTGTGGGTTGAGGCAGGTATTGCAAAGCTTTTCCCTTTTGCTGAATAACAACCTCTCATTTTGTGAAGCTAGCTTAAACTTAGGACAAGCAAATAATTTGTGAGACAACTTACAATATATGCAGTCCATCAATGGCTTGTCTGACGCTGCAGCCAACACTACCTTACTCTTGCTCGGGACTGTGAGCGGCCCCCAGCTTCCTGCTGCTCTGAACAGGTGTTTTCCAGAGCTAGGGCTCGCTTCTCCATGTATATCAAAAACTCTTCCATGGTGGGCTCGTCTTCCTGCTTTCGTTCGAGGTGGTAGGCTCGTGCACTGTAGTTGTCCAACTTTCGTCCCAGTATTTCTAGGAGGATCGGGTCCCATGCCTGTACTGTAATAGCTAAGTTTTTTAAAGCCGCAAGCGTTTGACGTATTACTGTGATAAAGTTCCTTATATCCTTAGCGTTTGCGAACTTTGGCAACTTTGTCATGTCAAGGAGAGTACTGACATGCTCTGATATAATCCTACTCCTATTGTAGTACCTCTTTTCCAACAGTTGCAATGCTTCCTCATAACTTTCCTCACATAAGGGAAGGTTCTTTACTAACTCATACGGCTGCCCTTTTAGGAATGAACGCAGATAGTATAGTCTTTGTACATTGTCTAAAGCCTTGTTATTATGAATGACAGACCTAAATATCGACATGAACGCTACATATTCTGTGTATTGACCTGAGAAGCTTGGTATGTCAATATTAGGTAGCTTGGCCCTAGAGACAATGCCACTACCTGACCCCTTGGACAAATCTTTCTGTTGCTCAACGTTAGAACAACTCTGTGTTTTGATATTTTCGTTATACACAGTTATACAATGGATATATTTTTGCTCATAGTCTTCTACATTTTCAGTGTCAGATGAATCCATTGCCAAGATTTGTTTATTATAATCTTCGTACTCTTTGAATACTTGTAATAATCGGTCGCGTTTTGTTATTAACGTTTCAATGCTGTGCAAATTAGATTCATCCGACACAAGACTCTCAACATAGGTGACGTTTCTAGTTATCGTACCTTTTACATAGGCCCGTGAGGCGTTGAGTTTCTTGAGTAATGTTTCCTCCATTGTTATGTTCTAACTATAATTCTACAAGCTATTACAAAGTACACAGCCTTTTTTAATTTGCAAAAAAATGTCACAGGCAAAACAAAAACCAATCAGTAAAACAAGAAGGAAGATGGCGGACGCAAAGTGCAAACCAAACTTAGTTCCCTGACGCTGCCGTTGCTACACGCCGCTGGTGGCGCCGCTTGCGCTTACAGGGTGCCAACTTGACGGAAGCAGGTTTCGGCGGCAAGTTATAAACGGGCCTGTCCGGTGTCGTGCCGTCACTCGCGCCGAGTCGGGATTGGTTCCCACCTGGTTCCCCACGTTCTCGCTGGCGCCACTTACGCTCCACGCTAACCGCAGACTACCAACTTGACAGTGTGAAGTTCCGAAATATTCCTCTCTATTCTATGGTCCTCTCGATTTTTTCTCCTTCCGCCTTATGACTTTCTTCTGAAAATGTCTGAATTTCTTCAATGAATTCTGGTTTTGTTTCTGTCAGCAGCTTGATGTATTCAGCAGCAGTCGATGCCTGGTGTCTGAAAATGTAGCAGACTATTGCAGAACATATGCCGCCGGTGTGCTTGCGCTTGTCGCTCGTTTCGTTGGCTCGAATCCGAGGCTCGATTGGACCAAATGAAAGCGTGTTCCCTTAGCCTTCTTCTTGTGGACTGTATTTGGACTGGAATCAAACTATTAACTTTCTAATTTCACTTTTATTCGTATAAAGAAGCACCAAGCACATGTTAACATCAAGAGCCTATATTGGACAGTGACAGTACAATCAACGTTGCCAGTGGCGAATATTCAAATGTAGATTATATTTTATGTTGCCATAAACAGGCTGCCACCGGCAAAAATAACAATTATAGCTAGTTAAGCTAAAGGTTAAACTTATGTTCGCCTTTGGCGCAAATACATACAGATAAATAATTAGAGCAATGATCAATCACACGATCATTTAAACATTGAACTCGATAACCCACTAACATGTATCTAATTCTCTACAACTATTACAGATATCTAGACAGATTTATTTGCAGGAAGTTATACAAACAAATCTATTTAATATAGCAAAGCATAACCTAGACTTTTTATTTCTTAACGGATAGTACACACATAGCCAATCAATAGTGACTTGTAACATAATACCTTAATTCTAAATATACCTCCTACTATTGTTCAATAGGCAGGACACAAATAGTCTGTAATGACCTATTATACATTTTATGATCTGCTGTTTTTAACGTAACGGCTCTTACTTTGCCGTCTTTCCCCGGACAGACTTTTACAACTCTTGCCATTGGCCAAACTAAAGGTGGAGAGTTAGGTTGTTTGTGGTATGTTGCCATAAACAAGTTTTAAGTTAAATTGTTTATACATATTTAATCTGAATTAATGTATCAAACAACAACAACAACAACACAATAATCAACGAAACAACAACTATGAGAAAATTTAGGCTGTGCTCCCGCGTCGGTTGTCCGCATAACATACTGGATCTAAGTACCTTTACACATGACTACCAACCGAGATGTCGTGTAAGATACTTACCCGTATCCGCCTGATGACATGAGCTGCCGATAGCAGACGGTACAAGAATGATTCACCACTCCTTACTCGTCAGCTAAGATTAAGTAATGGGGCAGTTGGTAATTTTTGTACTTATCGATTAAAGGTAATTTAGTTCAAATTATTAACTTTTATTAATTCTGTTTAAGTCGGGAAGTATCATGTAGTTTTGTAGGTTCGTACATAGTGGTATACTGAATTATGGTTTAAGGGTCCTATTTTGGACTAATTGTAGTTTTTAGTAGTTTGAATTGCAGTGCAGGTACTACTCGTAACCTAAGTTAAGCATGGCCTGATAAGAATGAACTAAGCTTTGTTTAAGGACTACGCCTATTACGAAGTTTGCTATGCCTGTTTAAGATCGGACTCAGTGCACCAAGAGCAAGTTTTGATGCGTAAATGAGTCGTATGTTGCGTTCAGTTCATTTTACGATCTAGAGTAACACCGATAACATAAAATAGCTCGGAAAAGCTCAGTGAAGTACACTGAGCTTTTCCAAGCTATTTTATGCACGTCGATACTGAGACATCTTGACGGCACTCTAAGTTTTTTGGTAAATATATCGCCTCGATTTTGGTGTCGTTAAGTTTGAGCTTCCATTTAGTGAAATAAATCCGTAGAGCTTCCAACGATAACTGGAGGCGATCTCTTATTAAGTCAATGTTTTTAGATGACTTGAGCGACGCGGTATCTTCGGTAAAACATGCTAGAATTGTTTTTGTATGGACCGAAATATCATTGACATAGAGCAGGAACAGGTGAGGCTCTTTCTTAGGCCTTACCTATTACTGCCTGCTATTGGTACTCCAGCTGGAATAGTACGAACGTGGAACCTGTTTACCGCGCTTATTGAGACGGAGAAACGCATTTTGTTAAGGTAATCTTTAACAAGTTTTACCAGGCCAAGTGGGGGCGTCCTTGCTTAGCGACGAGAATAGACTTATGGGGCGATAGCAAGTGCCTAGAGTGTCCTTTTTGCATGGTTTGAGTAATACCATAATTTGGCCGTTATCGATGAAACTGAGAAATGCGACTTTTTAAAACATACTTTAACGATATTTGTCAAGAAAACTACGGCTTCTATCACAAGTTTTTAAGAATGGCATTGTGCAAACTATCTTTGCTAGGTGCTTTTCGCCGTTTGAGATAAAGTAGATGTTTCCATATTTTTTTAGGTCTAGTAGAATGGAAAGACACAGTACTTGTATTGACGGTCGATGGTGACCAGGGACGACGTGACTCATTTTTGGAGGTCTGCGTAGTGCCATTTGAGGGTGAGACTCTTAAGTCCTTGGAAGGCATCCGCCAAAACTTCGCACTGCTCTGCAACGCTAGTAGAAAAAGAGTCTTCGCTGGTTTTGAGAAGAGAGATTATAAAGGGCTTGCACCGCAATGATTTAGCCAGGCACCCTAAGTCTGATAATATGGTATCTACCTTGGTAAAGATTATATTAATGTGGTCTTCTATGCCTATTTTGATCTTTTTTTGGAGGTGATTTTACTTTTACTCGTCGTCTTGTGGGAATACAAGTTTCGAGTTGCTCAATCATACGTTGGTGTTTGTTTATTTTATAAATTTGTGCAATTGTCGCGGCAGTGGAGCTGGCTTAGTGGTCTTTTTATTGAAAAAAATACATTTATCTCTTGCCTGCAACAAAATTTCATATAGTCATATATTGCCCTATAACACCGCGACAACCTAGTTTTCGAAAACCGATCCCACCTTGGCTTTACCAGCCAAGCGCGTGGACATAATCTTGGTGAACGAGCTCCTCGCCTTCGTGTAACAGAAGCTGGACGTGATGGACGAGCTCTCCCTGGAGCAGATCTGCTCGACCAGCTTCTGAGATTCTTTCAGCGGCTGAGATCGCCGCCGCCAAGACCGTGCTGCACGAAACCGTCATCACCACCGTGCGCCTCGTGGCGCGGAGGGGTGGGAGCGGGAAAAAGGATCTCTAGGACATCTTCCGGGTGTTCAAGGAGACCAAACCCAACGACGTTCCAACCTTCGTGGCCCGGGACCTCAACAAGCTGCCGCCAGTGACATTCGACCACGTCGACGTCACGCGGCTGCTGAAGGATATCGTGCGACTGCAGGCCGACGTCACAAAAATCCGAGGCAAGTTGGAGGCTTCGGAAGGCATATGTGCTGACCTCAAACGTGAATTGTCGGAATTGCGTCGGCATTGCTGATACCTCGCTGCCGACGCAGCAAATCGCCGACACGCGCGACGACATTACGCCGGTCAGCAAAAACGCCATTACTGCAACTGACCTAGTTACGCAGATTTCCAAGCCCGCGCCGACAAATACTGCCTCGCCTCGTGACGCCCGTGGCCTGCCAAACGCGACCGTCGATGGGGAAGGCTTTATCCTGGTCCAAAACAGGAAGCGCCGCTCCAGACGCAGCCGCAATCAGCGTGGCACAGCCCCCGCCGGTGAATGCAGCCTGAAAGCTGCCGCTCCCACCGCTCAGCTATACATTTCTAGGATCTACACGAAAATGACCTGCGAGGACGTTAAACGTCACATCCTGGAAAAGCTGAAAAAGAATCCACCGGCTGGTCTCAAGGAGGCAAAGGTACAGATAGAGGTTTTGGAGTCAAAAAGACCCAAGGAGTTCCTGTCTTTCAAACCTCGGGTGCCGGCGGACCTCAAGACGATGTTCCTGGCCAAAGATTATTGACCGGAGGGTATCGTTTACCGACGCTACAGGGAAGCGAGAACGAAGATTAAAATCCCTAGCTAGGTGAGATAATATTTTGTGTGTGTTTTTATAATAAATTATGTATCTCTAGTTGTAAGGTATATGGGTTTTTGTTAACCTGAAATAAAGATGATTATTATTATTATAGCATGCGTGTTCTTCTGGATTTCCAGTATTTTGGATATTCCAGAAGAAACCACATATGGTGCTGGTCGACCGCGCTTTGTGTCGTCACGAGGTGGTGCGATATTAATCAACGTAGGCTTAACTCATGGAACTGGGTCAGCTGCAGAACCGCATTTTTGCTTACCCACGTAATGACGTCACGCATGTCGGCTATTTGCTGCGTCGGCAGTGAGGTATCAGCCTGACGCAATACCAGCAACTCACGTTTCAGGTCGGCGCAGATGCCTTCAGAAGCCTCCAACTTGCTTCGGATTTCAGTGACATCAGCCTGCAGCCGCACGATATCCTTCAGTGACGTCGACGTGGTCAAATGTCACCGGCGGTAGCTTGTTGAGGTCGCGGGCTACGTAGGTCTGGACGACATCAGGTTCGGTCTCCTTGAACACCCGGAAGATGTCTTGCAGATCCTTCTTTCTGCTTGTGTTCCTCGAGGCGCACGGTGGTTACGGCGGTCTCATAAAGCACTTTATTGGCGGCGGCGATCCCATACTCCTTGAAGCTAGTTGAGCAGATCTTCTCCAGGGAGAGCTCGTCCATCACGTCCAGCTTCTATTGTATGAAGGCGAGCAGCTTGTTCACCAAGATGGGGTCCGCGCGCTTGGCTGGTACAGCCATGGCGGTATCGATATTTCGACAACTAGGTTGACACTGACTTACGGAACATTGTTGCGGACGCTGCTAGGAAGCGTGCCGCTGTAGCAGTTGCAACTTATGGGATGACAAAAATATGAATTTTCAATGGGGGCTGAATATTACGTTAAACAAAGGAATCCGCGAAACCCCAGCAGAAGTACTTTTCGGTTTCAGGTTTAGAGCAATGCCAGAGGGAAAATCAAATTCTTCATTAAATGAAAGTTTGTTAGAAGTGAAGACGGATGTATGTATGATAAGAGAAGACGTAAACAAGCAAATAAATAAAACACAAAAAGAACAGAAGGCAAGGTCTGATGAACCGCGGTGTAAACCTAAAGTGTTTGAAGGGGGAGATTTAGTAAGAGTGGAAAGGACAGTTACAAATGTGGTTATGTTTATGTTATTGACTAAAGAGACTATACATCTCTGTTATTTATATTTTAATTATTTTATTATGACATGAGACTCTTTACATCTCTCAGAAACAATAATTAAGTACTTTTTTTTTTTTTCTGATAATATGATAATAATACCAAATGTTCTGTAAAAAATGAAATGAAATGACATGTGAAAGTGCCCTTGTGGCCTATTTACAGAATAAACGTTTTGAGTTTTGAGTTTTTTTGAGTTTTTGACTGTTGTAATATTTGATTTGATTTTGGTAAGTAGGATACGGATACAGAGTCCAGGTGGTGTATTGGGAGTGTGTTTGTGAGCCTACTATGATGGTTTTGATGGATTATAATAAAATTTGTTATTTTGGCAAGTGGGACGTAAGCAGATTCTATGTGGTGGAGTGTGAATGCTGCATATGGGCCTACCAACGTGGTTTTTTAAAATACAAAATTGTTATTTTGGTAAGTTCTAAGTACACACAAGTACGTGTGTGTATATGGGCTTACTAAGTTATTAAGATAATATAAAATAATAAAATGTGAGCTGTGTAATCCGTGGTTATAACTCCTCGGCATGACACTGCGTCCTATTAACACGGATTTAGAATCCGGGCCATTCGGCCACAGTTGAGTGCACTCCCCTGCCCCATCAGGACACTCCAACTGTCTATATATTTAAAAGTCGCCAAAAAATCACTTCCTTTCTTTTCAGATTTATTATTTACATATTTAGGTATGAATATTTTTTATCTGTGTTTATCATACATTATTATGTATTTGTGTAGGTACTCGTCTAAGTAATTTATATTTATTAGGGTTACATATTATACTTCATAAGTATTAGGTAAATTTTGTTTTATGTTGTATAATCAGCCCATATTATCCTTACGTGGTTTGCTGGAAGAGGTCTCTTCTTAGAGATAAGCTCGCCCTTGTATACTATTTATATTTTATTACTATTTCTGTGTTGTTTGTGTGCAATAAAGACGTTATGGATTATAATATTAATAATAATACCTTGGACATTATTTACACACATTGATCTACCCCCAACCTGGAATTCCCTGTATCTTGGGTACTAGACAACGATACACATACTTATATAGATAAATATTATACTTAGATAGATAAACAACCATGACAAGTGTAGAAACATTCGTTCTCATCAAACAAATATTTGCCCCAACCGGGACTCGAACCCGAGACCCTTGGATTCGTAGGCAGGGTTACTGCCGACTCGGCCATTCAGGTCGTCCAATTATGATTACGTGTGTGTTTATGGGCTGAGTACGATATATATACTTAGACGATAATATATATCAGTCTTCATTAACTTTGCATCATCTATAGACAGATGATCTCGAAATTAATCGCCACTATTGCCCCTGCGATGTAGCCTCAACCTTGGAGGCACTGAATGCTGACCGCGAGAATGTGAAAGACTGGGCCTAATTATACGGGCTTTTGGTCAACCCGACCAAATCATAAACCATGCTTTTAGGAACCAGGCACACGCTTTTCTTAATACAAACACTCATCGTTCCTGTATCATATAATGGCATCACAATAGAGTAAACAGAGAAGGTGAACAACTTTAGAGTTATTTTTGACAACCTGCTTTCTTGGTCTCCACATATCAGCGAGGTCAGCAGACGAGTCTTTGCGTCTTTTCATTCCCTCAGACGTCTGCAGTACTTCTCACAGTCCCACTCTTGTCTCTTTCAAAAACCAGGTAAAAAAGCACTTCCTCTCCGTATATTATTGTAATATATAAATTATATTTACAGGTATATGTATGTGTTGTATTTACTAGCCTGGAATATAGGTATTTTATTTTCCGTATTTTATATTATAAGTATTTTAGTAAAGATTAGATATTATGCACTGCCTACACTTTCATGATACATCCCTTTCATGCCTTGGTTTGCTGGAAGTAATCTCTTTTTAGAGATAAGCTCGCCTTTGTACATAAGATTTGTCTTGATTTAACCTTTTAATATGTGCATTAAAGAATGATGAATTATGAATATATCACTTGTGTTGAAGGTACATTGTTTGGCTAAAATCTACAATGTATAAAAAAATGTGATAATATTTTTATTCACCGATAAAGGAGCTCCGTGGTCTAATGAGTTTTACGTTTGCTTCTCCCACTGGAGATGCAGGTTGGAATCCTGACCGTGTCCAAATTTTTCCAAATTCCAAATGTCTTTATTACTGTAGATATTTACGTATACTTAGCAATCGTAATTTTTTGCCACTTCTCTATATTGGACCACTGTGGGCAAAGAAGGCCGTAGAAACTCCCACAGATTGAGTTTTAGATCTCTTTTAAAAATTGCTTGTGCTTAACTAATACAAATAGGTATTATATATGAATTATCATAATTAATAATCAGGAATTAATACTTACAGAATTATTAACAGCAAGGTCTGTGTTAAGCCAGATTAACCCCATAGAGGTATTCTTGAACATTTTAATATCCCTTTTTCGACAAAGTCACTTTAACATGGTTTTTATGGTGTACCTATCATCATCATATATTAAGGGGTCTTGTCGTTCCCTATCGTTGCAGCAACCTCCAGTACTCTCTGTCTTGGGCCTTGGTCTTCATCTCCTGGTACGATCCACTATGGCTCCAAATCTTTAGTTGGTCTAAATATCTTCCTCTAGGACACCCTCGCTGGGGTTTGCCCTCTATAATTGTAAGGAGGATTCCTTCATGGCTTAGTATGTGTCCTAAGCACTTGGCTCTTCTGTTTGCTATGGTTCTTATGATAGCTCGGGTCTCTTTAGCCATTCTTAAAACCTCTTCATTTGTTCTTTTCTCTGTCCAGCGAATTCTTAGCATCCTACGCCAGCACCACATTTCAAAGGCTTTCAAACGCTTTATGTCTTTATTTATCATGTTTCAGCTCTCGCAGCCATACAATGCAATACTCCATACAAGTGTTTTCATAAGTTGCTTCCTTACTCGTATTTTGATTTTGTTGCTGTAAATATTTCTGTTTGTTGTGAAAGCTCTTCTTGCAATGACTATTCTGGTGCGTATTTCTTTCTTATTTCTACCTGTTTCTTCAATGATGCTTCCTAGATATGCGAATTGCTTAACTTGTTCCAGTTCATTCCCATTCAATAATTTCTTGATGGCAGGGATTTCTTTTTTGGCCATCACAAGTACTTTTGTTTTCTTAACATTAATTTTATGTTTGTATTTTTGTAAAATTCTGTTCATGGTTTTTAGGTTCGCCTGTAGCCATTCTTCAGATTCCGCTACTAGGGCAATATCATGTGCAAATCGGATCCACGGTATATCATTTCCATTTATCTTGACTCCTATGGAGAATTCTCTAATTTCGTTAAGTTATATATTTATTTTCGTCGTTCGGTCTACCAATGAGATAATTAATTTATCTTAAGTATATTATCGGATGTTCGGTGTTTTGGATGACACGTAGGTCCCAGCTGCTATCGCTATGTGATAGTGGTCGTAAAACCCCTCCATTAACCCACGATGGATGATGACCAATGAGCCAGCGTGGTGGACGTACGCTGCGTACGGTTAAATGTGCCTGTGCCTCTCGGTGGGGACATTAATGGACTACATTTATTTATTATTTTTATTCAATGTATCTGTTAATGTCAAAAGATTGATATATTAATATAAAATAAATTCTCTGCATACTCGAGGACGCAATTATCAGGATGGACGAGTCACGTGAACAGCAAGCTTGCAGTGAATCGCAAGCTTGCTGTTGATTAAGTTGATTTTTCTATACGAAATTGGCGTTTTACAGCAACGCGATTGTACAGTCGATTTTATTGAAAAGTCACACTTCGCCCATAGTTCAAATACGTCGGCCGCCTAGTATTGATATTATTGTTGTGTGCTGTGGAAATGTAAATCGGGCTTTACTGTGTAATGAGTGTAATAAAATAGAAGTTTTTGATATTGGATTTTGGATTTCATTGACGAGGGATTTTCTGTGAGGTTTTAATAAATAAAAATAATTACTGGAGAGAATCTACTGGTAAGACATAGGCATTTATATGCCACCCGGTATCGCTATGTTTGTTTTTTTCTTGTGTTGACCTCATGATGAGTAAGATATCGTTTCTTCCAGTGGTGTACCGATGTCTTAAAGCTAGAGCCTTTGAATAAAGCCAGATACTCCAAGAAAACAGTAAACTCTTGACACAGCAAACTGAAACAGGTACAGCTGATAAGGATTTGTTCGGTGATTCATACAATTCTGCCAAATTGACATCAGCATTGGCGGTTACTGCTTTTTTTCTGTCAATAGTATTTAACAAATTTTTGGTGGTAAATAACAAGGCAGAACACAGGTGATCTTTGGATAAGGGAATGATTGAGTTTATTAGCCACGGGGGGTTGTTAAAAAAGGAACATTTGGTGTCAAATTAACATTATTTTGTAAAGTATCTTTGAGTGGCATGTGAATAGCTTGAATTTGGTTGCTTACGAAAACATAGGTATAATAAGTATATATCTCGTAATTAATTTATGTTCTTTACATGAGTGATTGTAGACCTAATAATAGTTAAAAGATTTATTTAAAAGTCTACTCAATAACGTGCATGACTGAGAAGAAGTTAATCACGAATGTAAATTTGGTTCTTTTTCTGATACAAAATCAATATTAAGTCAAAGTCTACTTAAGAAAATGTGAAAAATACAGGACGTCTTAGCTGAAATTCTATGCAAATCGGGAAACATGCTTTCCATGAGTTATCTCAAAAAATACAATGAACAGTTTTTTTCGTCATAATTAAGAACTTGAAAATCAATAAACATCGTCATTCACAGGAGTTTTACAATTTTATTTTCGAATTTAGAAAAGTTTCTATGTTCCTGAAACTTTTGAAACATGAAATACTGATGTGGGTCATCCAAAATTATGTATCGCTAAGTTTCCTAATGAGAATGATTGGGTTATTCATTTAGTATGCAAATTAAAAGTTTACATCTCGCATTATCTATATTCAGGCTACATTTTTCATTATATTGTAACAAATATCAAGTTCGTGGCTTAAGAGCACGAGTAGAAAGCATTATAGGTACTAGATTATTATCTCACAAGATAAAAATGCAACCTTTGACGTATCATTCAACTCATTCAGTCTTAGTAAATTGGTCTGAGTCGGGGGAAGTAGTTACTCACTTCTGCAGAAAATACTTGGATCTCCCCCCTCCCCCGACTTGCATGCCCCCCCTATTAGTGCTAACGAGAAACAAAAATTTCAAATTTCAATACTAAAATTTCCAAAGAGTACCTGGCGATATACAATGTGAATTCATTAAAAAAAACCCGTTACATTTTTAATATTGATTCAATCAAAAGACATGACTCGGTGCTTGTACAACTAACGAAGCTTTCATCTATCTCTACAATTTGCCTGCCACCTGCTTATAAAGGTTAAACTCTGGTCTATTTTAGACGAAGCTGATAATACAAGTCTTAAATAGACCTGATGTTTACGGATATGTTATATTTGATTACGACTTGAAGCTACATGTTCCATTATGCGACAGTCAACTCCGTACATGCCTCTTAGTAATGTAATCAAATGCATCGTGTATTGGTAAGTGGGACTACCAAATTGTCATTGTTTCATAGCTTAACGATTGATAAGTCATAATAGACACTATATTTTCTAAACAAAATAAAAGATAAGTCTTAGGGTCTTAGCACAAAAAAATAAACTCCTGTTCAACACTTGTTTAAAGACAAAAATGTATAAGATTTGACGTTTTTTTTAGGTTAAACTATGTATGACATTTTTTGTAGTAACACGGACAGAGTTTATCATCTTTGACCATACTGATAGTTTTCTGATAATTCCGAACAACACATTTTATCCTCAAAGTACACAAAGGTTAAATTTACTTAATTCATATCATAATATATATATATATATATATATATATATATATATATAATCAAACAAAATTCAAGATAAAACTTTACCATTTGTGACAAAATTTGTAAACATTTTATTCAGTGACTAACTTTTATAGGTTGTTAGTTTATCACACGAAACCCGGCAATTTGGTGTCACAAACAACAACTTTGTTGAATCAACTGTATACCATCAAAACTTCCATTATCATTATTCTACCACTCGTTTATTTCCCTTGCGATACAAATTGATACAATATATGAAATAAAATGGGTAGGTAACTACGAATATAATAATGTCAGTTAGTTCACGGGTATACGAGTTTATAGCCTTTTGTTTCGTTAAAATAAAGAGTAGATAAAATAAAAGGAATATAACATTTGAAATGGAATCTGACACAGCACTCGTTTACAAGAAAAACAAGAACCTTTTGCCGTCCTTGCCAAGGCATAATGTGAGTTTTTTTTTCATATTATCGCATTTATTTTTATTTAATCAGAAACCCATAAATCTATAAGCTATTTGAAATGTCTGTATATAAACGGTCCATGTTACACTTCCAGAAATACTTTTCCTATTAGTTGTCAATGCCTGAACACAAATCAAGAGACATGGTAGTGCCCCCGCCAAGTCAAAATTAATGCCATGCCATCCTTTTTTCGATGCCTTTCAGGGCATTTTTGACTATCAATTGTCACTTTATAGTTAATACAAAACCAACATAAGTAGTTTGTAAAACCGTCCATTGTTGTTAAATACTAGCAGAAATTAATCCATACATATATCTACTATCTACCCATCCTCAAGGTTCGAGATCATATAATGAGTAGGATAGGGTAGCTAAGGGTAAGACCCATGGTATTGTGAAAACGTCATTACTCTCTTTTTCCAAGTCACTTTCAATCGATGAATAATTCAACATCGTCGGATTCCTTTCTTACTAAGCACTAAGCACTACCTTTTCCATTAGAAACTTTACAAATTAATTTATTTCACTTGGCTCGGTACTTTTTAGCTGTGTCTCTGCTAAGTGGCGAATTCGAATTTTAAAGAACGATCAGGACATTTAATTTTCAATGATGATTTCCAAGAATATGTTATTTATTATACTAAAATTGTAAGATATGGTAGCATCCAAAATCTAACAATTATTTATTTCTCAGCTCAAATTAAGCTACCACAACGTTATAATTTAGCTCAATGTTATGAGTCTTATTAATGTTTAATGAACCAACTTTGTAATCTAGGCTCATTATTGGTGTAACCTAACTTTTTTTATTTGTATGATATGTTCCTGTTAAAACTTTCTAGGCTGCACTAGGTCCACACTCCCTCTATTTCCATTTAATTAATGGCTTATATTTAACTGAGGTCCAAATTAAGTAAAAAGCTACATAAAAAACAAAAACATCCAAACTAACTTAATGCTCCCCAACATTTAAAACCCTTTTTTCTTCTAAGTTTCATGGGCTCGCTTCGCTCCGATCCGCTTCGCTTCGGCAGACTTCGGTCCAGGTTAAATTATAAAGTAGTGACCTTACTTTAATATTTAAGCAAAAAGTAGCCTATAGCAAACAATATGGTTCTGTTCTGTTCAAACTACATGGGGGCACCGAATTAGTTGCCTTTATTGCCACCATTTAATATTGGTTAACAATATATATGTTACCTTAATTCAATTCATTTCCAGGACTTCACCCGCACTTTAAGCAGTGTGTTTCATTGGGCTCGATGGTTTGGCATGCCCTCCCATGGTGTATTTGCTGCCGTCTGGTGCCTGTTTCTATTTGGTCTACTGGTTGCCATCGAGGTTGCCGCTTTGTCGAAGATATTTCGAGTCGTGGCAGGCATGGCAAGAGACGTTAAACGAGGTCGTATGTAGTTTCTTGGGTCCTAATATGTTAAAAGGCAGCTCATGGACTCGACAAATAAAATCTCTGCCCTGAATACACAAGCGTTTTTCCCAAGTGCATGAGCGCCTTATGATCATAGGGATTAAGTGTACCCTAAACTTTAGCGTACACCATATCGGTATACTAACATAATCTAACCATCGAACGGTAAGTATTCGGCAAGCAAATGGATGATACCGTCATAGAGATCGTAAAGCGCCTCTCCTTCACCTATCAGGGAAGATAGTACAACGAATGAGGAGTATGCCTCCTCATGCACATGATATATTACTCGATCTTGGTGCAACCCGCACATAGCGCACAGCGTTGTTAAAACACATGACATCTGAAAAAGCATTATGTGCGATTGGGCTCTTATGATGACACGAAGATGATAAGCTTACCCCTTAAGGAATATCAAATACTGCCTAATCTTAACTGTTATACAATGAATATTAATTATTTTTAGGTAGCCTTATAGGTCGCCTTTCTGGAGCCATTTTCTACGCCAATGCTATTGTCTCTACAATTATCTTATGGAGGCTATCAACATCTTGGATGAGTTTGTCCTTGTATTGGAATAAAACAGAGAGAAACACTAGTGTACTTATTCCTTCCGATGATACGTTGAAGAGGAATTTACAAATGGTCGTGTATTTTGTGGGAACCTGTTCTGTTGGTGAGAAAGATATCTATATATACCCTTTTTTGCAGCTATTAAGTTTCCCACTGCTGGGCAATCTAGGTCAATACCGGCTCCTCCGTTCACTGTATACCAACAACTTTACTCAGTCGTAGGAACATAGTCGTGCGACCGATGTCAAAGATAGCGCCTCAATCCCAGGAAGTATTGTTGTCTCTATACTATGAAGCATTTCTTAATAATTATTATGTTTCCCTATCTGCTCGTCCGTCCGTACGTCAGAGTGCTATACCTATCTGATTTACCGTAAAAGGCAGACAGTTGGTATTTTCAGAGAATGTGTATTTCTGTTTATACCCTGCACAATTTTCTATAAATTAAAGGGAACCCTATGTATTGGATACCCGAAGAGTTTTTATGGCCATTTTGTTTTGTTCATCTATAAACGCTGGTAATCAAAACGCTTCCGATCTTATCGAAAAAAAACTTTAATTTCGGAGTTTGAGTTTTGTGTTTCATGTGGGTACACAAAGAATACTTGTTCAGCCGAATTATAATAAACATAAATAAATGTTTATTTGTATCAAAATTTAATTATTGTAGGGGTTTGTGTAAATTTCTGCCCACTTCCAGTCATGCACAGTTCATGAAAAAGAGTTTAGTTAATTGTTTTTTAGGGTTCCGTACCCGAAAGGTTCCAAACGGAACCCTATTACTAAGACTTCGCTGTCCGTCCGTCCGTCCGTCCGTCTGTCACCAGGCTGTATCTCAAGAACCTAGCTAGCTAGAGAGTTGAAATTTTCACAGATTATGTATTTCTGTTGCCGCTATAACAACAAATACTAAAAAACAGGATAAAATAAATATTTAAGGGGGCTCCCATACAACAATACCACATACAAACTTATGGATGCACCTGGTTACGTACATGGAGTGTGAAAGTAACCGCACCAATAACTTTGTAAACAATATTTTGCTGTGTAAAATCCAAACTATTCACTCCACACCATCGCTTCCATTGAACGGTGGTACGGAACCCTTCGTGCGCGATTTAGACTCGCACTTGACCGGTTTTTTAAAATATTATTTTACGGCCCTGGAAGTTAGTAGTTCAAAATTAAAGGGGTTTAAAAGAGACGTTTTATTTGTATGTTTCTTTATACGATGGTGTGGAACCCTTCCTCTGCGATTCTGAATTGTACTTGACCGGTTTTTTATTTCAGTGGAACACTCTTTGAGTATGATGTCGGCGACCGGATTAGATTGTCTGCCGGAGGAATTTTTTAGGCGTTATATTTTGTCTTCTCATGGATTTCTATTGAGGCCTGGTAAGTTTTATAAAGAACAAAACTAGGCCATAGATGTGATTCACATTGCCTTCGACGTCTGTATTGTACATATAATATTTATGATATGGTTATGCTGGTCCTTAGTATATTATACTATATTCTATAAAAAAGGCTTGTAAATATTTTACACAACAAAGAAAATATTGTAAATGATGGTGATTAAGAGATGATACGTTAATTTATCTTTTTTAATTTTTCAGATGAATATTCACTATGGCTTGCAGTTCCGATATTCTTTTCCAGTAAAACTGCCACATGCATTTGGAATTTCCAAGACTCGATAATAATATTATTCAGTATCGGGCTCACGTCACGCTATCTTAGATTGAATGAATGTTTGAAGGAATTTGTTCAACAGGTTATAGACGAAAGTAATTCGCAGGTATTTTGATGTACCTATATCAATTGTATAATTCTTCTTCTACCCGTATGGAAAAACGTGTGACTCTGTATTTTATACTTTATTTTGTTGCAGACCAAAAACCAAGATATTATACACTTCCAGACATGGAGACGTTTGCGAGAAGCCTACGCACAACAATCGGCGTTGGTGAGGAGAGTGGGCAACGAACTTGGGGGACTGATATTTCTGTCTAATCTTAACAATTTTTACTTTATTTGTTTGCAAATATTCCATGGTCTAGGGTGAGCCGTATTTTTGCTGAATTAATGTTTTTTTTATTACCCCATTCACTTAGGAAATCTGAGTTTGACACATGAGTGGAAGATTTTACCCAAGCAACCAATATGATCAGACAAACATTTTTTTTTCCAGTTTTCTATAAAATTATTATTTTCATGAAATATAATGTTTTCAGGGACGAAAAACCGAAGTTAATTAATAAAATTTACTACATACTGTCAACTTTCTGGCTCTGTTTCCGCGCTTGTGGTGTTGTTTTGATTGGAGCCAATGTCAACGTACACTCAAGACAAGGTCTGAGATACATGCATCAGTGTCCCAAGAACTTCTACAATATTGAGGTAGAATATTGAATTTAGTAACATCTTATAGGTACAGAATGTAAACTATGGGATTTATAAGAGCAATCGTGATACGCAACGCTATCTTCCGCGTCCCATGAACGTTCGACAGTGGCATGTATGTACGTAACATGGTAACCTTATGCTATCCTTTGCGCAAGAATGTGTGTTTTTTTCTTATAGTACTTAACAATATTTTTTCTCAGACACGTCGACTGGAAAAGCAATTGAGCAAAGATTTTGTGGCTCTTAGCGGAATGGGTTTCTTTCATTTGGACCGAACTATGTTTTTAAAGGTACCCTAGGGCATTATATTACCTTTATTTTATTACATTTACATTGCATTACTTTATTCTATTGGAGAATACATTTATTACAGTTTTAAATAGGTACTCTAATTCGTAATGATCTTTTCAGGTGGCCGCAGCGATATTGACATATGAATTAGTTTTATTACAGTATGACACCTAGATTTTTAAGCTTATCATGTAAACCGTGATCACAGAATACTTAAGCTGTTATGTCTAGTTTGTATGCTTAAAATTAGGGTTATTGTAAAATGAAATTGGAAGCAGCAGAATAAAGTATATGTCCCAGTGAATAGCCTATCATCTCCGACATCTCTGATAATCGTTAAAAAATATCACAAAATTACCTAAACATTATTAATTGAAATTCAAATGAAAATTTCCTATAATTCTTGACTAAATTATTTTTTTCTTAAAACAACAAATTTAGCATACATAACTCTGCTTTAACTTGCGTTTCGGCGAAAAATTCATTTTCACGCCACCACGTGGTAGGAGAGAGTAGCACATTTTTCATGCTGTCATAGCCGAAAGGTGCCCAATGGGACCCTAATATCAAGCCTCCTCTGTCCGTTTTTCCGCCTGTCTAATTGTCTATATCTGATGCTCCGTAAAAGGTAAACAATTGAAATTTCCACAAAGTATGTATTATCATTACCGCTTCAGTAATTCAATATGAACCAAATGCATTTGAAAAACATTAACATTATAAAGAGAAATTACGGTTTTCGTATTTTTCTTTACTTGTGCTACATACAGCACCAGTAAAGAAATCATGAATCTAGAATCATGATTTTTGTAAGAATCAAGGTCACAACCTTGATTCTTACAAAATTTCATGATTTTAGATCCATGGGAAGAACTTTATAGGGTACTTTTTGATTCCATTAAGAGTTTCTAAATATGTGATAATAATAATAATACCTTGGACACTATTTACACACATTGGTCTAGCCCCAAACTAGGATATTTCGGCATATCTTTTGATTAGACTTTTAAGTTAGATTTTTTCACAGTTCTATGGTATATATTGATGATGATTGATATCAATTTCAACTTGTTACCTTCACGAATTCCTGAGAAAAGTGAATTTAGAGAAAAAAGAAAAATGGACGGCAGAACTACAGACTAACAGACGGACAACGAAGTGTTCCTTAAACACATATTTTTGATGCGAAACCCAGAAATGCCAAAAAATTACCGCTTTCATTTAACGGCCAAAATGCATGGTGCGTTAAACCATTGACTTCACGTAAAGAGGTTGAGACAAGAATTATAGGCAATTTTCTCCGCAATTATAGGTTTATTCTTTTCAGTTATTAATTATATTTAATCTATTATATCCTATTATAGTTTTCCCAAAAAAGGGAAAAGCGCGTTGACGAAGTTGAAGCGGCAGGTGCAACGAGGGGGAGAGTTATCATACGACACAAGTCTTAAAACTCTATCGATTCATTTGTCTGACAACATTGAATGAATCGTCTATTTGTCATAGTGCAGCGCGAGTCCGCATCGACCCCGTTTGTCGATTTCGATATTGCTCACTTTGATGTACTTGTATGAACTTGCACTAACTTTTTGAAATGGCATCAGTTGTCTGTTCATCATGACATTATTTCAAATAAAAAATAACCCAATGGTCAATTCTCAAGCAAGAGAACTCAACAGAAAAGTACTGAAAAATTGTAACATAAACAATTTCGAAAAACTTGTTTAGAAACAAGAAAATGTATGTGAAGGAAATAAGATCAGAAAAGAGATCGAAGATTTTATCATAGAATTCGTAGAAACCATTGACGAAGATTGCTTAGTATTTCTAGAGATGATTGCATAAGTTCTTTTGTGTTTGATTTTGTTAAATAAAATATTAGTCTAAATAAAAGGTGTGAACTATCGACATCGACTTCATATCACTAGATGCCATCCCAACTTGTCTTGGACAATCACTATCACCCCTTAAATCTACTATGAAAAGTGCCAAATATAACACTAGTTTATTAATTACTCTGCGATAAAAATTGATACAATATAAAAAATGTACATATAAATACCTATAAAACCTCCACAATTCACCTATGGAGGCTATCGACGTCTTGAAATATATTGTCCTGCCCATACATCCCGATGATGCGTTGAAATGGAATTTACTGTTTGTTTTGTAGGGACTTGCTCCTTCAAAGGTGAGAAAAGTATATAAAGTTTAGGCTGCTAATCTTATCTCTCATACGATACGACAAATAAGGACATGTGTACAGCTACCCAGACCAAGAAACCGACCTTAGATATTTGCCAAGTAGACCGTGAATTCTAGTTTCTTCATGCTTTACGAACATGATATTGCAGTATGATAGGATTGTCTAAAGCGCTTGTAATTTACGAGTGTGCGTGGTCCTTGTATGCATGTGCTTAGATGTGTGCATGCAATGTTTGACTGATTTTGACCTAGGGTATGCCTCTTATACACATAGACTATTAATGGAATTATGTTAAAATCTAAAACTGGGAATGTCATTCATAAATGAGTATCCAATAGCCTCTCGAAATTTGACTATACCTATTATGTTACGGAAATAAATGTAATGATTACCAAAGTTTTTTTTCTTACCTAAAATGGGTAAATGATCCACAAAAGTTGCAGAAAATATCAGGGCAAAATACTGCGGTAGCTTAGATGAAGGGTAAAGGGGGTGAGCGAAGTAAAGCCCCCTTTTCCTTCGTGTTAGGTTGAACATGTAAGAACAACAAAAAATACTTTAAAAATAAACTTAAGTACACAAAACATAAAAAGAAGTTTGGTAATCATTGATCCAAACACAATTTGGTGATCATTTACTATTTCTGGCAGTCATTTCGAAAATTATTGGCAGAAACTTTTCGATTTTTTTGGTAATTGTTTAAACGCAAGCCTTTTGTTATAGTGTTTATAAAAATAAACACTATATAATTATCTCTCTCTCAAAGTTATGATCAACCTTAATGATTTCACACCAAGAGGCTGATTTTCCTTAGTAACCTTACTTCTCGAGGCTCATTCTAATTCCTTAAACATCTACCCTTATTTCGGGATTAACAGAAATTCTCTTGAGACATGGTAATGAAAATGTGATTACGACCAAATCCCACAAGAGGCCTTAACCGGTAAGACCCAGGGGATACTTTCGGGTAAATATAACGGTATTTTTCAGTTTACCACAGCGTAATTTATGACTGAAAGGGTTAAATGCCTTCTGTAGATAGGGTATTTTGTAAGTAATTAATTATTCGTACCGACCGAGGCAAAACACATGTAACAGAAAGATGTCATCATAATTTAAAGAGTAATTAATTATGAACATCTTTTTGAACAAACTTTATCTTGACACCGATTTGAGAAGGACAACTTCTCCATAGTTTTGGTGAGAGCGGTCAACTGATTTATATAGAGAAGTGGAAAACAAATTCGCTTTAATCGAATCGGTAACATAGTGAAAGTTGTTCGGAACCCCAACAGGCGGCAGGTTTGGACGGGCTGCGCCCTGTACACCTTAAAGAGCTGACGTCGGCTGCTGCGGGCGATAACGGTGGAAAACTCTTGGACTCAGTTTGCAGTTAGGCGAATTTTATGCTGAAAGGCGTGGTCAATAGGGAATTTTGTCCTTTTTTATACTGTTCCTCATTATGTGCCCTTCGAAAAAAGGATGAAGGCTTACGGCTCATTGCCATAGGCAGTGTGATCCGTCGCTTAGTGGCTAAGCTAGAGTGTCGCGCCGTAAGAGAGGAGATGGCTTCATTTCTGCAGCAGTGCCAATTGGGTTTTGGCATACCCTTGGGTTGCGAGGCGGCTATACATGCTACTCGGGCCTTTGCCCTGTATGAGGCTGATACAAATAACATCGTAGTAAAGGTCGATCTTCGCAACGCTTTTAATGCAGACGAGCGCGACTCAATTTTGTCCATGATAAAGGAGAAAGTTCCTGCATTGTACCCGTTTCTACACCAATGCTATTACAGATCGAGTAACTTATTTTTAGGAGACAAGTTGGTGGAGTCTCAGTTGGGGTCGCAGCAAGATGATCCTTTGGGACCTTTAATATTTAGCCTTGCAATTCAGAATTTAGTGTGCACCTTGCTGTCACCTCTAAACGTATGGCATTTGGATGACGGTACCATCGGAGGCAACCCGGAAGTAGTGATCGAGGATCTGGGAGCACTTGTCGAGGGGTTAGCGAGGTTGGGGCTGGAAGTCATTCCACAGAAATGCTAATTATACCCCTATTCCGGCAGGTCTCCCCGGAAGTTCTATCAGAAGTCTATTCCGTGGCCCCAGGATTAAGGTTACTGGACAAATCCGACTTTACTTTATTGGGTGCACCAATATTCCCCGAGGGTATCCCGGGTGTCTTATCGGCCAAAACAAGAGCTCTCTTGGCATCCAAGGAGCACTTAAAACAACTCCCAGCCCACGTCACACTAACAATCCTGAGGAGTTGTCTGTCAACACGTTGCGTACGGCTCCGATGTGGCTTTGTAGAGAGGAATCCAATGATTATGATAACGTACTGAAGACCTTACTAGAGTCGATTATTAATATCGAAATGACTTCCACTCAGTGGCGCCAAGCAGCTTTGCCCATCAGGCACGGTGGTTTAGGCATTCGATGGTTGCGCGACACCTAGCTGCCGGCCTTCTTGTCTATTTCGCATGGGGTATTTTAAATATCCATGGTGATGGTTTTCGTATCCCCCTTGCGGAGGATGCATTAGGGTTATGGCATGATTGGTGTTCTGGTAGCACTCCGCCCCAGCACCCGCACTCACAGCGTAATTGGGATGATGTATCGTGCGGAGTCACGCTAAACAAGTTATTGGACCGGAGTTCGGGGGTCGAGCTGACACGACTGCGCGCAGTTTCGCAGCCAGAGTCGGGGCTCTGGCTCCATGCCTTGCCTTCTCCTCAACTAGGAACATTTCTGGACGATGACATGTTGCGCGTGGCTATCGCCATGGGCCTTGGCTGTGACATCTGCCAGTCTCATTCCTGTGTTTGGGGTGCGGGAGAACTTAATATCTTGGAGAACGTTTCGAGTTTCTTTCCCCAGGGAAAGCAACTGGAGGTACCACATGATGTCCATCCTTTCAACTCCTCTGCATAACAATAACGCCTACAAACACTCGTTTAGGTTAAGGGCGATCCGACTGTGGAATCCACTTCCCTGCGCTATTTAAATTTTCACTTTTAAGAAATGATTGAAAGTACATTACCTTTCTCTTTCATGACAGGTATTATAAGTTTGTTTGATATACAATTTTATTTTTGTGCCATTTTACCAAAATCAAAACCGTTAGTTGATAAACTAACGCGTTAGTCGATCAACTATAGACAGACAGTAAACCAGACCGATAGGGTATATAATTTAAGTTTATTTTGTACTTACATATCAAACTAACACGAAGACGATTCGGGGGCTTCGCTGCGCTCGCCCACTCTAGTCTTCACCTAAGCTACCGCAGTGTTTGCCCTGGTATTTTGTTTGCAATTCAAGTTTAAACCAGTTTACTATTTAACGGTTTAAACTGTTAGTTTATCAACTAACGCGTTATATAGTAAGCAGTACGTTATAGTTTACTATCTGTCGATAGTTGACCAACTAACGAGAAAAAAAAATAGTTTATTAAATAACGGTTCTGACTATCTTACGGTGACATTATTTATCTATTATTTTATTATGTTTTAGCTTCGTAAATAATTAGAGGTATATAGTTTTATTGCGCACTAGGACTCTCCTGTTGCACAACTTTTCCTGTTCTGCCTCGGTTTTCTGGTAGAAATCTCTCTTTAGAGTTAAGCTCGCCTTTGCTCATAAGATGTTTTGTAACCTTTCCATTAAGATTTCTGTGCAATAAAGACTATGAATATGAATATTTGAACACTACCCCAACCACTGCTTGCGTGATGTATGAAAGATGTTTTTTTTAGATAGTATGCATGTGGAGAGATGGTTACTTTTAAGGAATTGTCCCTTGAACAGGATTAGTTCTATGTAATATATGTATGTATAAAAAAATATCCGAAGCAATTATTATTTTCCCGGGTTTTTTGGGTAATGTAGGGTTTTTGCTACATTAACCGCTGTACCGTTAAATGACTCACCAAATACAGTCATGATTTGAAAATTAGTGTGATATCCTCTCCACGTTTCATAGGACCTGGAGATGTATTTTTGAAGCATTAGAATTCCAATTCGCATACGAAATCGCGAAATTCGTGCACGAAAAACTCAATTTATGTATGGTAATGTATGGGTGTTGGGTTGTGTACTACGCCCGTAGGTCGTCAAATAATAATGCACAAGACTTACAGTTCAGCGGTGTATTATCCGAGTACACAGAAAATCCATACATGTAAGCAATCAAAAGGCACAGAAGGGTAGAAGGCACAAGCACTATTAATAGGTCAAAGTTATAAAGCAGGAGAACAGTTCGGAAGATAGAAATAGGAAAGCAAACAAGCATAAAAAGCAAGCACAGGTTTCGCGTCTTTGTCAGTTGCGATAAAGAGGGACATGCGTTCCGCGTCGTAGCTAGGCAATGACTGTGGAATGTTCTCTGGTGCGCAGACGCCTCGCCTAGCGGTGACGAGTTGTCCGCTAGTGAGAGGTCGAGGTCGATAAGACGTGTCGATATACTGCCGTATCGACATCGACGAGTTGGTTGGCATATGTATGTGTTTATATTAGTATTACATTATATATATATATATATAACTAATATCATTATCTTAGTGTGTATTTAAGTGTAAGTATATATGTATAGTATAGTTTGTAAATATATGAATGTTTTAGCATACGATTACGTAAATGTATAAGTGTAATATGTAAATTGTGTATGAGTAGGCTACACCACCCCCCACCAGAGTCCCTCAGGGACGATAATAATTAGGGAACTTAATAACACGCCCTGAACGAGTCGTTTTAAGTTGACTATTCTGAGGAGGGTTGTCTGGCACGAGAGTGTCATTGACGTTTTCCAGTGTAAAAGCTGGTTTGAGCCGGTCAATGGACACTGTCACCTCTTTATTATTGAGGAGAATTTTAAAAACTTTATCTCCTCTGACTTGCACTTTGTGCGGCCCAGAGTAAGCTGGAGTAAGGGAACCTCTGGTAGTGTCGTCGCGAAGGAATACATGGCTACAGTTTTCCAGTTCCTTGTGCACAAACACTTTTGGCTTACAATGGCGCGAAGCAGGGACGGGCCGTAACTTCTCTATGAAGCCTTTGAGTCTGGCGGAAAAATCGGAGATATCCGAAGTAATGCCAGTACTTGGCTCCCAGAACTCACCGGGGAGTCTTAACGGCTCTCCGTAGACTAGCTCGGCCGAAGACCCTTTCAAATCTTCTTTAAAGGCGGTGCGTATTCCCAGCAGGACCCACGGCAACGACTCAGTCCATCTGTCATTTGCATGACAGACAATAGCCGCTTTTAGTTGGCGGTGAAACCTTTCAACTAAACCGTTGCAAGCCGGGTGGTATGCTGTTGTCCTCTTATGCTCGAACCCGGCTATCCTAGACAAGCATTGAAATAGACTCGACTCAAACTGACGACCACGGTCGGTTGTAATGCTTGTAGGACAGCCGAACCGAGCAATCCAAGTACACAGCAGTGCTTTAGCAACGGTTTCTGCCGTGATATTTTCTATCGGTACTGCCTCAGGCCAGCGAGTAAATCGATCTACTGCGGTGAGACAATACCGATAGCCCTGGGAAAGTGGAAGGGGGCCTACCAGATCTATATGGATCTGTTTAAAACGGGCGCGTGGTAAGTTGAATGTGCCCAACGAGGAGGTCACGTGACGGTTGACTTTGGCTCGTTGGCACGGCAAACAAGAACGCGCCCAATCTCTGCAATCCTTTTTTATCCCTGGCCATACAAATCGCTCGGAAACTAGATTAGCCGAAGCGTTACAGCCGGGGTGACTTAAAGAATGCAGGCTATCGAAAACATGTTTACGCAGAAACTTGGGTACGTAAGGCCTGGTAGTCGGTGTACTGACGTCGCCGTACAAAGGAACTTGACTTCCAGGAACATGTAGTTTCTGCAGCTGCAGGGAAGAACCGTTGTCCAAGAGCTGTTGAAGTTCAGGGTCAGAGGCTTGGTGTTGGGCTATCGTTTCGAGGCTGACAGGTACTTCCAACTCTTCAATTCGCGACAAAGCATCCGCCACCACGTTATCCTTGCCACTGATGTGGCGGATATCTGTCGTGAATTGAGATATGAAGTCAAGATGTCTATACTGACGGGGCGAACAGTTGTTTTTCCTTTCATGGAATGCGAAACTGATCGGTTTGTGGTCAGTATAGACAATGAAATGGCGAGCCTCGAGCATATGCCGGAAATATTTCACCGCTTCATAAATAGCCAATAATTCCCTATCGTAAGGTGAGTATTTGGTCTGAGGGGGGGTAAGCTTCCTTGAGAAGAAGGCCAGTGGTTCCCAAGCATCATTTTTAAATTGCTGGAGCACTGCGCCGATAGCCTTGTCTGACGCATCCGTGACCACTGCTAATTTTGCAGAGCAATCTGGATGAGCCAGCATGGCAGCATTCGACAAGCTCTCCTTAGAGGCCTGGAAAGCTTCCAAGGTGTCCCCAGTGAGGTGAATTGGCTGAGATCCCTTTACAGAGTCTGTCAACAGGGCATGCAGTGGGGCTTGAATTTGGGCTGCTCCTGGAAGAAACCTCCTGTACGAGCCTTAGCTCGTAACGTGTTGTTGTAGGATGTATGTTGTAGGTTCCGAAGGAAAGACGTTAACTGGTAATTGTACCGAGTGCTTTATTGCAACTAACTCAGACTAGTCTTTAGCCTAGAAAGGTAAACTACGTGTTATGCTTAATTTACAATAATTATCTAGGTTATAAAAGTACAGTGAATACCAACGATGTGCATGCTTGTACATGCTGCCAAATCAACCAACAGGGAAAATAAAGGGTAACTACCCTGCCTATCACTATAAACCTTTCTGTTATTGTTATCCCCTAATGGTTTGCTAAATTGTTAATATTATGTTATTACAGTATCTTAAATATTTTAATTTAAACGTTAAACATTTTAGTCTTCTGGGTCGGTCTTGCGTAGATATGTTCCGTTCGCGATCTCCTTCCGGTCTTGGTGTCCCCCTCGGCTGGTGCAGTGGCTGTGGCAGCACTGGCGGCGGTGACGGCTCGGGACGTGATAACGGCGGCGGTGGCGGCGACACGTTTGTCCTGACGACTCTCAGCATCACGACGACGACGCGCGGCGATCCAGGCTAGGCAGCCAATGACCGTTCCGAGTATCAGCACCGTCAATGTTATGTAGGAAACAGCGTACTGATGCACGTCATGCTCCGACAATGTTTGCGGTAACTCAGAATTTTTCTTGAGTTCCTCCAACTGATTCTCGAGTCTCCGAAGTGCATTTGAATGATCTTCGGTGACAACATCTTCCCGGTCCTCTGTGGCTGTTAACTTTGTCATGTTGTTGATGGTGTCCAGTGTAGGTACTGCAATCCTTGTGTTAATGAAGAGTTTGTTTTGGTACTCGGTGTCCGTGTAGATCGTACTTTCGTCTTTCTTCAACGAACATCCTTGAGCCATGTTGATGATTCCCGTTCCGCTCGTGACCTTAGACATCATATGTTCCTTGCAAATAATGCGTAGGTGGCATTCTTCGCAGCAGACGTAGAGCCAGACATTGTGGCGATGTAATGCGATCCATTTGTTAGCGCACGTCGAACTGAGCGCATTGCATTGTGTGCTGTTATCATTCGTTAGCAGTTTTATTTCACATGGCTTGTTATGTTGTCGCATACTGTAGACGGGATTGTTGAAAGTGCAAATGTACTTAGTTTGCTTCAAAATAGTGCACTGTTGTAAATCTTCTTTGCTCAAGTTTACATAGATATCCTTCAGCATGTTGATAGCGATGTATTCAGACGTAGTTACCACAGATCTGGTCTGTTTGTTTGTAATCAGCGGTATAGGTATAACTCTGTATAGTTGTAGCTGATTGTCATTTATAAGCGGCAACTTCATTTCCATAATAAGATATTCTTGAGTCGCTCGTGCTTTGACGTGGATCAATTTGAAGACCTCCCTTATTTCTTCGTGGGCGTTGTCCACCGGCAATGCCAAATGTCCCGGAAGTCGAGAGGCGATAACGCTCATCTCCTTCAAAATTTGTTCTTGGGATATTATCTTGTTGTTCATTTGGCCTCGATAGACGTCTTGAATAACCTCGAGGACTCCTTGTTGTATTCTCCTGAGTTTGCTCAGGATAATATTGGCTTGCAGTGCGACTGCGTTAAAGTAGACCATCATGGCATTTTGTTTTGTGTCTTGTTGTAACTCCCGCATATGTTCATCGGCTCTCTTGATGTGGCTTCGCATGAGCCCGAGTTGTTTGTTCATTGTTGCTTCATTCCTGCTTATGATGCTGTTTTGTACTTCGACAATAGAGGTCTGATTCTTGAACAGCTTCAGCAAATATTGTTCATTGTCTCTGACGTTGTTTATCTCTTGGTGATATTGCACCGCGAAATCTTCGTCTAGAACTCCAAATAGGCTGTGCGCAAGTTGTCCTACGCCATTGAAGAAGCCTCTCTTCGTCCTGTTTCCCCCACTTTGTCGGGACTGTAAGCCTAAGTTGTTGCTCTGAAGCTCCTCAATTTCTTGTCGTAGCTCCGACACGATACTCCCGCAGACCACTTGATAGGCGAAGTTCTGGCAGGCGTTTTCTACATGGTCGACGTATCCTTGGATATCCTTGAACCCCTTCCAGTAGGTAGACATATTGTAGTACGCCAGGATTGTCCAACTGTCGTGAACCGTGTTCAGATTTCCCAAGTCGTCATAATATATTTGTCTTCCTTTTTCAAATGATGACATGCCGAAAAACTGTTGTTGCGAGCCGCAGACCATACACATAAATACGATGAACATAGTTATGTAGTTCATCATCGATATGCGTTTATTCTTGCCGGGTGTGCTGTTTGTTTGTTGTGTTTGTTTTTGTTTTTCTTCGCCTTCGGTGGGGAGTCTGATGAGTCTTGTTATTGGTCTCTTCAGAGATCCCTTTTCTGTCTTGAGAGATACCACCCTCACCAGGTCGTCCTTGCCCGGATGTACTTCTAGTATTCGGCCTAGAGCCCATTTTCCCGGAGGAAGATTGTCCTCTTTTACAACGACGACGTCCCCCACTGCAAGGTTTTCTGTTTTGTTGTTCCACTTACTCCTCGTTTGTAAGTGTTGTAGATAGTCTGATGACCATTTCTTCCAGAAGTCCTGGTACATCTTCGTGGTTAACTTCCACCGATTTCGCAGACTGACTTCGCCTTTCAGATCTTCTTCTGGTATTGCTAATAGAGGTTCGCCGATTAAGAAGTGACCCGGAGTTAGGACAAATTCCCGATCCTCTGTGTCTTCGGTCAGCTGTAGCAGCGGCCTCGAGTTGAGACAAGCTTCTATGCATGTTAGAAGGCTGTAAAACTCTTCATATGTGAGTTTTTGCTCCCCTATCACTCTTTTCAGGTGATACTTCATGGATTTGACAGCGGATTCCCACAACCCGCCCGCAGTTGGCCAGGCCGGTGCGATGAAATGCCACTGGATTTCCAACTCATTTGTCTTGTTCACGAAGTCTTCATTAAATGTTGATTGTTCCTTGAACTGTTTCTTAAGTTCTCTGCTGCTTCCCAGGAGGTTTGTTCCGTTGTCACTCCATATGTTTTTTATCAGACCCCTTCTACTGACCACCCTTTTCAATGCCAAAATAAAGGCTTGGGTGCTCAGATCCGAGACCAGTTCCAGATGAATGGCCTTTGTTGCCATGCAGATAAACACGGCGATGTAGCCCTTGGATGTTCGGACTCCTCTTCCTTTATTGGCCTTGACATCTACTGGGCCTGCGAAGTCCACGCCGCAGTTGTAAAACGGTCTCGATGGTGTTATTCTGGCTTTTGGTAAGTCTCCCATCCTCTGGTTTTGTTTTTGCGGTTTGAATCTTGTACACGGCACGCATAGTCTCAATCTTTGTTTTACTGTTTTGTTGCCGCTGATGATCCAATAACGCTGTCTCAGGTAATTTAACGTGAGCCGGGAACCTCCGTGTAATGTTTGTTGATGAGCTTGTTCGATTAATAACTGTGTCAGTCTGCTGTTTGATGGCAGAATTATTGGATGTTTTGTCGTGTACCCCAACTCTGAGTTCTTCAGCCTGCCTCCGACACGTAGGTTCTCCTCTTCATCCAAGATAGGATTCAGCTTGATAATGTTACTGTTGGATCTGACAGTTCCCTTTGATTTTAAATCTTTAATTTCGGATTTAAAATACGTATTTTGTTCTTGTTTTACTATTCGCTGTAGCGCGCGTCGTATTTCCTGCAACGATAGGTGTTTGGAGTTGCCCCTTGTCGCCGGGTCGCGTGCCGTTGTTATGAAACGTGACACCCACGCTAGTATGCGCGTAGCCCTTGACAATGAACTGCATTTTTCGATGACGCTGGCGATGACCCCCATTTCTGTTTGTTGTGCTGGATAAGCTTGAATCTTTATTTCTTCGTTTGTTGAATAACTTGAAGGTTCCGTAGCCATTTGTGTTGCGTCGTTGTTTCGAAGCCAATGAGGCCCTTCCCACCAAAGGTTGAACCCCCGCAGTTGTGACGGAAGGAGTCCTCTGGAAGCACAGTCCGCTGGATTTTGCTTTGATTTCACGTGTTTCCATTGTTGAGCCGGGACGACACTCTTGATCTCCTGAACCCGGTTTCCCACATAGGGTTTCCAGCGATGTTCATCTCCTTGCAGCCATCCCAGCACGACCATTGAGTCCGTCCATGCAAATATCTTCATGTTGTGATTTTCAGCAAATCTGTGTTTTATTTTGTCCACCAGTCGGGCTAGTAATAATGCACCACCCAACTCCAATCTTGGTAGCGTTATTTGTTTATTTATGGGCGCTACTTTAGTTTTCGCTGCGACAAGTGTTATTTTCTCATCGCCGGTAGACAACGTAACCTTCGAGTAAACGACGCAGGCGTATGCTTTTTCTGACGCATCGCAAAATGCATGTAATTCGATGTTGCAGTTTGTTTCTTCAATTCCCAACCATCTCGGTATTGTAAAATGTTGTATGTTTTGAAGATCCTTCCTTATAGTTGTCCACTCCTTTTGGATATCCTCCGGCAATTCGTCGTCCCAGGAAATCTTAGACAGCCATACTTGTTGAAACATGATTTTTGCTTTAATCGTAACTGGCGACAGCCAGCCAAGTGGGTCAAATAGCTTAGCGACGTCACTTAACATATGCCTTTTTGTTTTGACATAGTTTGTTGTTTGTTCTAATGTTGATGTGAACATAAATTGATCGTTCTTCGGGTTCCATCCCAACCCAAGTGTTTTTGATGTTTCCTTTTCGCTGAAGTTGAAGTTTCGGGGGTTTCTCATCTCTTCGGGTAGATCGGCAACTAAAGATGGGTCATTGCTTGACCATTTCCGGAGGTTGAACCCGCCTTTGTTGAGGAGCGTTATGAGCTGGTCTCTTGTTAACCTTGCTTGTTCTGTTGTATGTTTTCCGAAGAGTGCATCGTCCATGTAGAAGTTGTTCTGAAGGACGCTTTTTGCTTGAGGAAGCTTATCGCCTTCGTCCGAGGCGAGCTGCTTCAACGTTTTCTGGGCTAAGTAAGGCGCGGCCTTAGTCCCGTATGTTATTGTTTTCAATTCGAATTCTCTCATTTTCTTTGATGAATCCTGCCAAATTATTTTCTGGAGTGGCCTATCTTCCGGATGTACGACGATGAATCTGTACATCTTCTCAATATCTGCTGAGTAGACGTATTTGTACTGTCGCCACTGTAGTAATAGTCCTTGAAGGTCCGCTTGAAGATTAGGTCCTGTTTCCATCAAGTCATTGAGACTGAATCCGCTTGTTGTTTTTGCCGAGGCGTTAAATACTACTCTTAGCTTTGTTGTGACCGCTTCCATTCTCAAGATTCCGTGGTGCGGTAGATAATATTGAAGCTGTTCTTGTTTATTTGATATCTCCATATGACCCAATTGTTCATATTCGGCCATGAAGTCATTGTAGCGTTGGGAAAATTCTTTGTTTTTGTTAAGCTTGCGCACTAATTGTTTATACTGTGCAATAGCTTGTGGTTTTGATAGTCCCAGCTTGTTCTTGAAGTCCTTCTTCATCGGGAGGCGAATCTGGTATCGTCCGTCAAGAAGTCGCTCTGTTGTTTCCGCATACATTTTTTCGCAGAAGTCTTCCGAGCTAGTTTCAACTTGGTTGCTTGCTATCTCCTCCTGTTCCCAAAAATTGCTGATATCTTCCATATTGTTGATGGTGACATGACAGTTGAAAGTCCTTTGGGAGAATTTTCCGCATATCACCCATCCCAACCGTGTTTGTTGCGCAATAATTGCTTGATTGTTTGTTTTAATCAGGCCTTCCATTATCAATTCCGGATAAATATCAGCGCCCAATAAAATATCGATCTCTCCTGTTATGTTGAACTCTGGGTCCGCCAACTTCAAATGTTGTAAATGCTTCCAAGAGTCCACATCGAACGATCTGTTAGGCAGCTTGTTGGTCAGTCGCCTCATAATTAAGGCACCCATGACGAAGTTGTAGTCGTTGTGTAGAGCTTTGCAATCGAGATGGATTTCTCCCTTGCATTTGTTGGGTGTTGTTCCCAACCCAGTTACATCAGCATTGTTTTTGATCCTCTTGAGTTGTATCCGTTGCACAGCGTCCTCTGTTATCATTGTTATCTGAGAACCTTGGTCGAGTAAAGCTCTCAGCGTTACATAAGTTCCGTCGTTGGCTTGCACCATAAGTTTTGCTGTGGCCAACAGTACTTCGTTTGTTTCCGTACTCGATACGTGCGTGCTGTGCCGGTTCACTTGCTGGCTTGCTGACTTGCTTGGCCTAGATATTGCCTCGTGCAGCAATGTGCTGTGCGACCCATTGCACTCTTTACATTTTTTGTTTGATCTGCAAATATCCCCGTTGTGTCCAAACAGGCAGTTGCTGCATACTCTCAGTTTTTCAACTTCTCGTAATTTAGCCAAAGGTTCAAGGTGCAAAAACTCTTGGCACGCGTATAATCCATGTTCTCCATTACAGCGCGGGCACGTTCTCTTTGCTGTATAATAGGTTCGTGGTTTGAACGTTGAACTGGCTGCCCCCTTTTTATTAACCGACTTGAAAAAGGGAGGGTTGTTGTTTGACGAATTCTTGTTCTGTTCCTTGTTGTTGTAGTTGTTCCCTGGAGCTTTACTGTTGCTGGACTCCAATGAGATGAATTTGTGTTCGAGGTAGCCCAAAAAGCTATCGAGTTTTGGCAGTTCCCGAGGTGATTCTAGCGATTCGATATACGACTGCAGGGTCTCGGGATCCAGTTTTTGTTGAAGGATATGCACCACCAATGGTTCCCATCCGCTAGTATCAATGTTTAAGTTTGCAATAGCATTGATGTTCTCCAACGTCGTGTCGTGTAGTCTTTTCACCTGGGTCGCGGTTGCTTGTTGTATGTTAGGTTGGTTGAGCAATAAGTTCGCATAGTATCCGAAGAGGAGACGAAGATTGTCGTAACGATGTTCCAATATTTCCCAACAGTCTTTATAGTTGTTGGCGCTAACGTGTAAATGCTGTACCAGGCGTTCTGCTTCCCCCTTAAGTTTTGTTTTTAAATGTTGCATTTTCTGGGCCGGCGATATGTTTTTGTTGTTGTGCACAGTCTCCGTGAACAAATCTTTGAATGTAGTCCATTTGGAGTAATTCCCGTCGAATGTCGGGATTTCTATTTTCGGTGTCGATTGTTCCCTATGTTGAATATTTCCCATTTTTCCGTTGATGAGCGATTTTGCCTCGTCGAATAACTTTTCCAGCCTATTATACTCCATTTCGTACTCTGTTGTGTCATCAAGCAGGTTATCCAGCTTCCAGTACATATTGTCGAAAGTTTGCCAGCGAGTTGATATAGTCTTCAGTTTGTCTTCTAACTGCCATTTTTCCGAGATATAGTCGATGTTCACATTTCTTATGGTTCGTTCTAAAGCTTTGATGTTTGATCGTTGCTCGCCCAGAAGCTCCAACACCTTTGTTCCGGAATGTGAAGCCGATGATGTAGCTGATTGTGTAGCCTTGGGGTCGGTGTTGTAATCCTGAACTTGCTCTTGCACCTCTTGTTGACGCATCCTTTGCTCGTATCCCGAAATTGCTTGCTTGATGGACAGGTAGCTCGCTTTAGCTTTCTCGTAGACGTTGTCGGTGAAGTACTCAGATGTTTTATCTTCCTTGCTCATCAGGCGCGAATGATTGAGCTCAAATTGCTCCCAGTTTAGTTGTAACCGCTCCAAACGGACCCTCAGGTACTCCTTGTTCTTCCTTGATGGTCCATCTTTGTTGAAATTGTCGCCTATGCCCTTGATTTGATCAATGATGACCGCCTGTTGTTTCAGCACATCTCCCAATTTGTCTGCCATTTTGTTGTTTTGTTATGCCCAAGTCTGCTGACCCCGGACGGCTGTTTGTTCCCGTCGCAGATGACCTCCAGACGGATGTTTGTACCCGCTGGCGCCTCCTGGCTCCAGAAGGCTGTTTGTTCCCGCCGAAGTTGACCCCCGGACGGATGTTTGTACCCGCTGGCGCCTCCTGGCTCCAGACGGCTGTTTGTTCCCGCCGAAGTTGACCCCCGGACGGATGTTTGTTCCCGCTGGCGCCTCCTGGCTCCAGACGGCTGTTTGTTCCCGCCGAAGTTGACCCCCGGACGGATGTTTGTTCCCGCTGGCGCCTCCTGGCTCCAGACGGCTGTTTGTTCCCGCCGAAGTTGACCCCCGGACGGATGTTTGTTCCCGCTGGCGCCTCCTGGCTCCAGACGGCTGTTTGTTCCCGCCGAAGTTGACCCCCGGACGGATGTTTGTGGTTTTACAACGTCCTGTGTTTCCAACGGCGCCGATACGCTGACTCCAATCACGTATTATCCCGTAGTGAGTAGGAATAACCGTAACCACAATCAACTTTGCTCGAAGGACCAAATGTACGAGCCTTAGCTCGTAACGTGTTGTTGTAGGATGTATGTTGTAGGTTCCGAAGGAAAGACGTTAACTGGTAATTGTACCGAGTGCTTTATTGCAACTAACTCAGACTAGTCTTTAGCCTAGAAAGGTAAACTACGTGTTATGCTTAATTTACAATAATTATCTAGGTTATAAAAGTACAGTGAATACCAACGATGTGCATGCTTGTACACCTCCTATAAAAATTTATCATGCCTAAGAAGCCACGTAGTTGCTTGACGTTGCTTGGAGGTGGGAAGTCGATGATTGCCTGAACCTTTGACTCCAGGGGTCTGCAACCATCGGATGAAATCCGGTACCCTAGAAATGTTACCTCTGGAGCCCCTAAGACACACTTTGCTGTGTTTACCAGCATGCCATACTGCTTTAGTCTCGTAAAGACTATTCGCAGGTGCTCCTCGTGCTCTGCTTCGCTCCTAGAATAAATCAAAAAATCGTCCAGGTACGTATACACAAAGTCGAGTCCTCTGGTAAGCTCGTCGACGAACCTTTGAAAAGTTTGACCCGCATTTCGCAGACCAAACGCCATAAAAGGGAACTCGAATAATCCGAAGGGGGTCGTGATGGCGGTCTTGGGGATATCGTCGGGACTGACAGGTATCTGATTATAGGCCTTTTCCAAGTCGAGAGTACTAAATACCTTACAACCGGCAATATTGTATGAGAAATCTTGAATGTGCTTAATTGGGTACCTGTCAGGCACGGTGCGAGCATTCAGGCTGCGGTAATCCCCACAAGGGCGCCATCCGTTGCCCTTCTTCGGGGCCAGGTGCAGAGGCGAGGACCAGGGACTCTCCGACGGCCTGGCAGTGCCACTAGCCAGCATGATCCGGAACTCCTCTTGGGCGATTTTTAGTTTATCTGGAGCTAAACGACGGGGTGGCAAAGAGACTGGCGGGCCAGGTGTTGTGTGTATGTGGTGGACGGTGTTGTGTGGTATAGACGTATTATGCCTACCAGCTGGTCGAGTAATTTCGGGGAAATCCTCAAGAATTTTGTGATACCGAGACTCGCCAGTTACGACTTTAACGGAAGACACGTCTTTACAATTGGCTGCAGTGGCAGTGGAAGCAATAGAAGTTAAATTGTCAATTAAGCGTCTATTACGACAATCTACAATGAGGCTGTAATAATTTAAAAAATCAACTCCAATGATTGGTTTGGTAACATCGGCAACTACGAAACGCCATACAAGCGTCCTACGTAAACCAAAATCTAAATTTAAATTTACAAAGCCATATGTAGCAATATTAGAACCATTTGCCGCACACAAACTATACCCAGTCCTAGAACGACGATCACATAGCGCCGACCGTGGATACACGCAGAGGTCGCTTCCCGTGTCGACTAAAAACTGCGTCTTTGTAACGCGGTCGGTGACGAACAGGCGACCCGTAGATGTCGATGGGCAATCATTCGTCGCCATTATAGACTGCCCTTCGCGTTTTCCGCCGACTTGAAATCACAAGGCCGCATGCACTTGCTGGCCCTGTCTCCGAACTTCCCGTGGTACCAGCAAAGAGGATATTTGCGGTAATTCGACTGGGACCGTTGTCTCGAAGTCTCGGTTCGCTTGCCTTGAGGTAAACGCGTTCTAGATCTGCCACTCCTTCCAGATGTAGTCGCCTGGAACTGCTGGAACTGTTTCCGTAGTTCTGCGATTTCTCTGGTAAGATCGCTAAGGATTGAACCCGGAGCTCTACTAGTCACTGCGGCGACGTTAGGCGAAGAACAGGCCAAATCGTTGACACGATCGGCTAGGTCGCAGAGATCTTCACGCGAAGTTGAAGCTGGTTGTCCCGCGAGCACCATCTGTATGCCATGAGGAAGGCGTGTGGTCCAAATAGACTTGATGAACTCGTCCGGTACTGCGGGGCCCGCTAGGTCCTTGAGATGTCGGAAGAAGTGCGACGGCTTGCGGTCGCCCAGTTCTTCGTGCATCAGCAGCTGTTTGGTCTTCTTCTCGTTGGAGATGCCCAGTCTTTTGATTAATTCGGACTTCAGTTTCGCATATTTCATGGTTGCCGGGGGATTAATAATAATATCTTTCACCTCGCGAGAATATTGGTTGTCGAGTTGTGCAATCACATAATTAAATTTTGTCGAGTCATTGGTAATGCCGGAAATGGTAAATTGTCCCTCGACTTGGGCGAACCAGATCTCCGGTTCATCTGCCCAGAAAGGTGGCACTCTCACGCCAACCTTAAAAACGTTGCTCGATTTTATCGACATCGTCCCAGCACTATTTTCCGATGACGTGCCGGCTTGGGGCTCAAGTGCATCACTAAATTCCTTGTCTTGGCTCATATTGTGGGTCACCAGTATGGTAATGTATGGGTGTTGGGTTGTGTACTACGCCCGTAGGTCGTCAAATAATAATGCACAAGACTTACAGTTCAGCGGTGTATTATCCGAGTACACAGAAAATCCATACATGTAAGCAATCAAAAGGCACAGAAGGGTAGAAGGCACAAGCACTATTAATAGGTCAAAGTTATAAAGCAGGAGAACAGTTCGGAAGATAGAAATAGGAAAGCAAACAAGCATAAAAAGCAAGCACAGGTTTCGCGTCTTTGTCAGTTGCGATAAAGAGGGACATGCGTTCCGCGTCGTAGCTAGGCAATGACTGTGGAATGTTCTCTGGTGCGCAGACGCCTCGCCTAGCGGTGACGAGTTGTCCGCTAGTGAGAGGTCGAGGTCGATAAGACGTGTCGATATACTGCCGTATCGACATCGACGAGTTGGTTGGCATATGTATGTGTTTATATTAGTATTACATTATATATATATATATATAACTAATATCATTATCTTAGTGTGTATTTAAGTGTAAGTATATATGTATAGTATAGTTTGTAAATATATGAATGTTTTAGCATACGATTACGTAAATGTATAAGTGTAATATGTAAATTGTGTATGAGTAGGCTACATATGAAATTTATTCTAGTAGAAATCAAAAACGAGTGGTCCTACCCTCTCGTTTTTGATTTATACTATCTATATATACTATAATGACTATCTATAAATACTATAATGACATCGACTGCTAAACTTATGTTGATACTACTGACCTCACCTAGAAATATTAAGTTTTTGCGATGGAGAGCCTCGGGGAATTTATATTGATGAATGACATGAGTTAAGACGCGGTAGAAAACAGGCCTTTTATAACATCGTGTTTTACTCTATCTGCCAGAAAAGACGATAAAAATTATATATATGTGTATTGACGCTAATGTCATCACGGAGGGAGATGGATGAGGATGGCATAGTTCCCATTAACCATGCCGATTTTAGGTCTATGTCTAAGACAAAGCATCTTTAGACCTAGTTCTACATACCACAACAAGTGATGGTCAAAGGCGTAATATAGTTTTGAATGCAGCGGAATAAATACGAAATAGAATAGGTCAAAACTGTTTTTAATTACTAAATATTACTGATAAATGGGTTTCAACAATGATTGATGAGGCCTGTCTCCTGTCTGCATTTTACACGGCTGTCGCACTGCAATAGTATGAGCTATTGTACTGTAAGTAAACTAAATAATCACAAAAAAGTCACACTTAGACAGCTTTATCATAGATATATTAATAGATAATCAACAGGGCATTAAAGTAATCAATAAATCAGTCTACATAGTTTCTTAAATCTTCTTTGTTCTGAGTATTTTTTATAAGTTAAATGTAAAAACCAACAAATAATTATATAAATCTAAACAAACCAGAGATCATCTATCCTTCATTAAAATTACTTAATAAGTCTTAAGATCATGTTCCCATCCTATTGAGTCTCATATATTGGGATTGGAATTATACAATTCCATACCATACGTTACATTCCACAAATTTTCTATTTAAATCAACTTTGTCTATGACGAACTCTGTGGCACTGCGGTTGTTGCTCTGCCTAAAATGCGAAAAGTCCCAGGTTTGATAAAGTAAACTTGCCCAGGTCTTGGATGTTTGTGACGTCACTGTTTCTGGTACACAGGGTATCCTAGTGCAGGGCCAGAGGCAATGTATGTGCCTGTATTTAAATGTTTATGTTTTAGCAGTCTTTAAATTAATTTTATCTTTGTTTGAACCAGTTTTCTTTCCTGAAATATAAAATGTATCTTTAATATCTCTACTTCATATAAAAGGGAACATCCGCAGGTATGCAAAATTATAGTAGTTTCACTATGTTTGTGGAGAACTCCGGAACCACTTAACAGATTTTGATGCTGTTTGGGTCAGAGTGTCGATAAGGGGGCGGAACTAATTAATGTCATTAATTTGCCGACTGCCGCTTCATGACATCAACTTAGGAACCCCTCTACCCCACCGTCATCGGTCATCGGTTCTGAGGTAAATTTGTCCAGTCCACTGCCACTTCAGCTTTTTTATCTAAGCAGCTGATTAATTTCTGATGAGATCCATCAAAAATCTTAAATCAATACTAAGGTCTCAAAAACTAGGCTTCCCTTACCTCTCGCCAATGGCGCCAGTCTATCTGTGACCCCGGAAGAGCATTTAGTGTGCTTGCTATAATCTCCCATGCTTGCTGTCCATCTTTGACAGTAAAATCTTTGAAGAACTTGCCACTTCGCAAAGGTGGTCGTTTCCGCTTTAAATCTAGCAGCTTCTCTTTTTGGGCTTTACTAAGATGGCCTGCCAACTTCCTATTCCTTTTATCCATATGTGTTTTACAAGAAACACATATTACTAGGGTACACCCTCTATACCAACCCAAACAAAAGATAAAAACCAAAAACATATTTTTTATCATTTGACACAATGATATGACTCCATAATTAATTACCGTTTTAAAATTCACGTCTTTTTGCTTTCCGGTTTTTTCCTTTTTTACGTGAAATGAAATTTCATAGGTTTTGAATTTATTGGCAACACAGATTTCGAGTGATTAAAAAATACGTCAAATTAGGGGCATTAGAAAATAAGTTCGCACACGATTTATTTTCGTGGGCGAATTCAAGATTCATTTCGAATGCTTCAAAAATACGTCTCTTGACCCTTGCACTCCAGGATTTTCGTTTGATAAATAGTCCAATCTTACGATCGACTCATGTAATGGACTTGATTTCCAGCTTTCTTCGTAGGAATAAATATGAAAATAATTGTTAAGGTTTACATCTTTGACAGCATTCGTTTTTAACAACTTGCTATTTGATCTATGTTTTTCATAGCTTTATATAGTCTTTATATATGGCTCTCACTGGGACTCTAGGTGGAGTAACGTCAAAATTCAAAATCAAAACATGGTTGAAGTTTTGAACATTGTAAGGAAAAAGAGTTTTCTTGAAACTTAAAATACCACGAAAGTGGTATTTCGTCTTCAAATATCTGAAGTGAGAAGCAATAAGTAGACACCACCAAGTGATGGGTTAATGATTTAACCATAGAGGTCACGTGTGCTATGGGCCGAAAACTGGAAAGTCGGCAGCGCCACATTGGAGATTTTGCGAATGTCCAGGCCATCAACCACGGGCGGCACGCCCATCAGCAGACGGGTTCCCAGGTGCATATTCTGTCTGCTGGTGATTGTCCAGTCCTGTACTCCCAGGTTAACCCTATAATGTTTTGGAATGTTATCATCTTAACCCCTCTGTTACCACAGGCGCTTCACGGCGCTAATGGCGCACCTTTCGCCACTTTTCCGTTATAGGTTTTAAATTTTATTACCATGGCATAGGCTCCAAAATCGCTCTCGGTGTTTGAGTAGTTAAGAGGAAATCTTGGTAGATTTTGGCAACTGAGCGTTTTCCTCTACTGCCTTCTGCAACCTTTCCTAGCGTACTAGTTTTTGGCGTTAAGTTTTCTCCCGTTGAAGATAATTTTAAAAGGGATGAAACACTGAGTATGATTCCGGCAGTGCTCCCTTGCCATAGTCTAGCTTTTTTAAAGTGGACTTTGGGGTCGCCACTCACGCCACGCCCAGGGTCATTCAAGACAGCGATCACGGTAGATCCACTCACAGCCATAGGATACGACTCTTCCACTGAGTCCTGTAACCGCCGACCATACCCCTCTCCCCCGCTACCGGCAGCTTGGGTTGTGGGGTTATAGGCATGATCGCTCCAACCGTAGCCCCGGGACATTGAAGAAAATGATTTTCTCTGCTTATCCTCCACAGTTTAATCTAGGAAAGGTAAAAGTACATACTTACAAGTGTGTGAGAGTGACAGCAGCATCCAGTTCATTTGAGTCGAGGTTGAAAGACCCCTCCCTCATGCCACTCAAAAGACACTTAAGATAAGTCAGACCTCTAGCATTCTCCCCAGAAGCTACGGCCACCGCATACACATTCAATCAGGTTGTGGCTTGTTTTGGTGAGGTTTAGGTAAAGATCAATAATTTACTGAGCTTAGGACCTGTTACTCAGAAAAACAAATGGCAGAAATGTCAGTAACACATAGGAAAACAAAAAATCACAGGAATTTGACGGATTGTGCAAGGTATGTAGGACTTTTATTCATATTTTAATTTCTCTTCTTCTTTTACGTGACTGATACAGGCTGATGCAATATTATTTTGGTCGGCCGAATTTGATAGGTAAATTGGTACCTATTCTAATCAGTGGTCTTCCTACCCATTTAAAAATATTGACGAATTAAGTACCTACGTAAATTCCCGACCATATTCTAGATTACAATACTTAACAAAATTTTATTTTATACTTTAATTCCCGTTCATCTACACCGTTCAAAAAGTTTCGTTCGTTCACATCACCAAGTTGACGATCGAAACGTTTCATTTCATACTTATGCATGCACATTATGTATACCTAGAGATGGGCAGTGTTATTAATCGTGTTAATATTAATAGCCAAAATGGCTATTAACCCCGCTATTAATGTTTTTCTTACAAAATGTGTTTTTTATGGTTGTATTATCATTAGTGATCTGTAATTCGGATACTTTTGGTCAAGTCTGTTGCGGTTTTCTCGGCCAAGTGCCAATAAAAAAATTCGGAAAAATTTTACTAAAAAAAGGAATAATGCGAATTTCCGATCAGTAATAGCAACTATAAAAAACCGTTCAAGCGCGAGTCTAAATCGCGCACGTAGGGTTCCGTACCACCGTTCAATGGAAGCGATGGTGTGGAGTGAAAAGTTTGGATTTTACACAGCAAAATATTGTTTACAAAGTTATTGGTGCGGTTACTTTCACACTCCATGTACGTTACCAGGTGCATCCATAAGTTTGTATGTGGTATTGAAAGAATTGTTGTATGGGAGCCCCCTTAAATATTTCTTTTATCCTGTTTTTTATTATTTTTTGTTATAGCGGCAACAGAAATACATAATCTGTGAAAATTTCAACTCTCTAGCTAGCTAGGTTCTTGAGATACAGCCAGGTGACAGACGGACGGACGGACGGACAGCAAAGTCTTAGTAATAGGGTCCCGTTTGGAACCCTTCGGGTACGGAACCCTAAAAAAACAAGTTTTGTATTAAAAATAGCCAGTTTAGCTATTAACCGGCAAATTTACGGTTATTAATCGGTTAATAGCCCAACGAACCGGCTATTTACACATCTTTACCTTATACCTGTAACTACTTGCATAAACTCAAAATAGCTGGGTACCTTAATCCCGCTCGCGCACACTGCACACCTCGTGTTGAGTTACCTTAGATTCAAATAAAATAAAACATCCTGTATTCTACCAATGGTTCTTTGAACACACAAGCACGCAACAAAAAAGTATTTTATGCTATGCAACCTCCAAATGTTGTGTTTAATATCCAACTGCGTAATTCTTACAGCGGAATTTTGGTCAACATCCACTTTTAAATTTTAAATACTCAGCAGCGATTGATTGAACAGGATAAAATAAAAAACCGGTCAAGTGCGAGTCTAAATCGCGCACGAAGGGTTCCGTACCACCGTTCAATGGAAGCGATGGTGTGGAGTGAATAGTTTGGATTTTACACAGCAAAATATTGTTTACAAAGTTATTGGTGCGGTTACTTTCACACTCCATGTACGTAACCAGGTGCATCCATAAGTTTGTATGTGGTATTGAAAGAATTGTTGTGTGGGAGCCCCCTTAAATATTTCTTTTATCCTGTTTTTTAGTATTTGTTGTTATAGCGGCAACATAAATACATAATCTGTAAAAATTTCAACTCTCTAGCTAGCTAGATTCTTGAGATACAGCCTGGTGACAGACGGACGGACAGCGGAGTCTTAGTAATAGGGTCCCGTTTGGAACCCTTCGGGTACGGAACCCTAATAAAAGAAGAGGTGGGAGAAGCTTCCAGATTTTCAGATATATCTGTATCCGATTAATACAGGCCAATAACAAGCAGTAACCGCGTGAAGGAAATTGGAATTCTTGGGCTTGTCTAGAGAATTATCACAACTGTGTTACGCTCCGAACCTTACCGACAGACCTGCCAAACCGACTCAGAAAGACCATCTGCAACTTGCTTGTGAATATGTTGCAATTGACCTACCTCCGCTTAATAATACCAGTGGGTGCTAGTTAGAGCTTAGAATTAGTAACACTTCGTAATACAGAGATGGCGCTAGCAGTAACGATTGTATTTTATCGCTATGGTTTCAGTCAACACACTTCTAGATGGCACCACAGGACCCTCATTTCAAGCAGATTAGTTACTCTTCTTATCCCATAGATGGCGGGACTTTGCAACTGTGAAAGTGCGCCTGCATCGCTGTATCTGTGATCGCTAGCACCCATGAACCCAACGAACCACAGATACATACATATTATACACAGACGCCTGCCTGTGGCAGATACACTCTCTACTCTATTTAGTTTGTGGATAGTGGATACATTCAACAACAAAATATTTCGATTTCACACTTTCTGGCTAAGATCACGTTTCGATGTATAAATAATGTTACTCCTGATTAGAGTTATAAATTAATCGTTAAACCCAAAAGTGCACGATTAAATGCTCGTTACTGTGCCTTTTGTGCAGTTAAATTGGTTAATTAATTATGTATGTATATACTTAGAAATTATTTCCAAACCGCGGAACAATTTAGGTTTCAGAACCCTTATGATTATTTAAATCGATAATTTTTATTCCTGTAGTAACATCATCGGGAAATCCGTCTATAGAACTCTTTAGCAATCCACGAGGAACTAACAATGCAAATAAAAATGTAACTCAAGTAGTTGCGATAAAAGATGCATTAAACCCAAACCCTCGATCAAAACGGGTTACCCGCACATGTGCGGTTAAATGTGTATAGTTGGTATTTAAACAATCGGTTTAATACGGACCTTACATCTCTGCTCCTGATAAAAGGCAAGAATATATCAGCCATGCAATCAAAGATGGAAATAAGATGTGCAATCTTGACGATTTGATTGACACAGTCTCAGACTCTTTAATAATTCGTGGTTTGCTGGAAGAAATCTCTTATTTAGAGATAAGCTCGCCTTTGTACACTTCTTTTATATCATAAGCTATTTTTACGGTCATGTGAGTGCAATAAAGAATTACGAATACGAATTACGAATTCATGTCAGCGATGATCATGATGATGATGATGCAGATAGTGATATTAGTATTAATTCTAGCTAGGATCACGGACACAAAACATCGCGCTCGACTTTAACCGTGTTACCACAAAAAATGTTAAACAGCGTTTAACCTCAAAACAAACGTAGAATCCCATACGTTTTTGTTTTTAAACAAGTGTTGAACAGTAGTTCATTTTTTGTGGTATGGTCCTTAATGTTTAAATTACCTCAGTGTTCGCGTGACGTCATTAACTATGTTAGATCGTTTTATTACAGACTATAGCGCTGAAAGAACCACTAGTATTAATACTTCTGTGTTCTAGTAATTAAGTAATTATATACATACGTAAATATATAAATAGAAGCTTTTTATACGTGTTTGTTTTTCATACTCATATAGTTTAATATGAGTACAATATTAGTATATGTGGTAATATAATAGTACTACCTACTTTGTCTATTTTTCTTTCATATTATACCTACCTATATAGTTACGTGGTTTGAATGGTCTGCCACAAGGCACACGGCACACGGCACACGGCGCACGGCAGAAGAGGTTGCTGCTGTATAGTGTTATAGTATCTGTGCTGCCTGCAAGCTGACGCAAATCGAATCTGCAGGGTTTTTGTCCGAAGGCCCGCGATTTTCAACTTTATAGCTTGGTAAAAGGGTTCAAAACTGGTCAAGAGTCTGCTTGTACGGGCGATGAGGAGGCGAACTTTCGAGGGATCATTCAAGTATTACGTAAGCATAATTTTAGTAGTTTTGTTTCTTCTATTCATATACACCACACACATCATTTGCGAAAGACAAATTATTAACGTCGTATCGTTTATATTTTTATTATTAACATATAAACCATCGATAAATACTAAGGATAGGCCTTCCCGTACTAAATTTCTTACCATTTTGAGGCTAAGAAAAATAGCGCCCCTGTCGGAATTCGTCGGAACCAAGACAGTACGAAAAATTGTAACGGCGTCACGGTCGGTCACGTTCCGATTTGTGGTGTATAGACACAATATTAGGAAAGTTGATCTACGGATAACTCTCAAATACCCGGTGACTTTTAATCGGTGATTAGGAGTAGAAATAAAATATATCTAGCTAAAATTTTACTTAAGGGGCGAGGTCTCACGCAATTAGCTCATGTTTAATTAATAAAAAGTTGAAACATAATTAAATAGGCATATTAATTTTTGTCTTTGCCGTTAAATTATGAAAGAGGATGTAAGCTCACAGATACACATTAGTAGCGTGACTTGGAATTTAAGATCTTGATTTTAATTTATAAGTAATAAACGACCTAATCATAGAAAAAGTTATGAATTAGTTAGGGGGGGAGGGGGGGGTAACCAAATGACATTACGAATAGTAATCTAATGACATTACGAATAGTAATCTTGACATTACGAATAGAAAAATAACCAAATCGGATCGTTTTTCAAATATAGGAAGCGGGCAGTTTCACTGTGCGTCGCGCGTCGCTACAAAGTTACGTCAGTCGAATGGTTGATTTTCGTTTGAGGATTTTTTCGAGAACAATATTTTATAGATAATCAATTTAAAGCCAATAGTAATTGAAAATATAATATTTACTTGTGATACGACACTCCCTGTTTTTGTGTTTTGCGATTTGGGTATTATTTACACCTTTTTACGTCGCAGGTCACCATTTTTGTATTTGCTGCCGATATGTCAATCGGCTGTCACCGTCCAAGCGCGACTGATTGCAAACAGTCCAATTTTCCCGATTTAGTACTGTTATTGTAGCGACACTTTCAAGCGCTCCGTGCCCTGTCCCTACTATTCAAGTCTGTGATTTAAACGATATTCTTATTCAATTTTTTTACTCAAAACAAAAAATGAAGTAATATATTGCTGACGTAATCACCATCCAAACTCCCCCGGCCCCCCTTACATTAAAATATGCTTAGTAATGATCCTCCCCCAACCACATCTTGGTGCTTACGTAATACTTGGATGACCCCTGAAGTTGTAGTGAGCTTGCTGCATCAGAGAAGATAATTTGCGCAGTCCTAGCCGTCTTCTGAAATCTGGCAACGTAGCCGCGTTGATTGGGCCGCCATTTAGCGACTTTGTCGCTAGAAATGGCGATTATTGCTTAAGTCCTATACGAAAAAAAAATGGATTTACATCCATTAAATGCCTGTTTGCATGTATTTTCCATTTTTATTTGTCTGTTAGCATTATTTTGTGCAATATTCTTACATTTTTATTTTATATTTGCAAATTATTCATACATTTTTAGGGTTGATTACAGTCGTATTCAAAAATTACTGGACCCTACCTCAACGCAGGGAATTAGCTTTTAGAACTGTGGCCTTTACATGTGATTATGACATCTAGGAATATCAAACGCTTTTGAAAAAATTTACCAATCACAACACGATTATTTGACACGAGCTGTATTATAGGTACTTATAATTCGAATTTGCTGTTTAAAAGCGATGTTCTGATTAATAATTTCTTCAAAAGCCATAAATTTGGTTGAATGAATCATCTAGCGTATTTTCGTGGCGTGGCTAGCGACATGGAATTTTCGGAGTTGGAAACACTGTTTCGAATCGATGCGATTGACAAGCATGACGCTGCTCACGCTCAGCCTTCTCTATTTAATTATAATTACAAGCCATCCATGAATGAACAGAGAAGTATGGCAACGCCGCGGCGTGTGGTCCGGCACAAACAACAATGTTCTATTTCAACTCTTCCAAGTCGAATACTGATGCTGAGATTCGGTGTCCGGTATTCGGAAGCCATCGTCTTTTCTAAAGGGTCCACGTAGGCAGAAGTCGAAAAAGATGAAGGAAACTAGGTAGGTAGGTAAACGAAGAGCACATAAATCCAAATCCACTACATAGTCAGCCATTGAGTATTAGAGTAAGTTGGTCTTTGGATTTGGAGTAATTACATTTGCATAAAATAGAGTTGACTGATTGTAAATTTTAGGTAGGTAGTATCTAATAAGCAATACCTACAGAGCAATACCTTTTGACATTGACTTGACAAGAAAGGAACCAGCTGCACTAGCGCCATCTCGTGGCATCCGCAGTAGGTAATTAAAGTCCCTAGCGCCATCTCGTGGTATTTGCAATATTGCGATGGTGCTGCACCTAGCGATGTAGGCCTCGAACTAAAGATGCTTCCGTAGCATCTCTGTTTACGCCGGTGACATTTTTTGTTCTACGTTGTCCATCTGTACTGTATAGTTTTATAGTATCTGTGATAATACGGAGCTTTAAGCCATTGTTGTAAGTGACAACTGGATGTGGCGTAGCGTGAATTTGACAAGTCAGACTGGACCACTAAACCTGTGTGGTTAAACCGTGCTTGACTTAGCCTAGTACCTATATACTGATTCGTGACTTCGCTAATGAAATCTTGGCTCTGTTACCTTCATAATTAGAATTATTAATTACAGAATCAACTTGAATAGGTACCCAGCTCTTTGACTTGATCCGCTGTTAAATGTTTATGTAAGGATTTATTGTTTTTATTTAATTTAAATTTATACATAGGTATAAAAAACCTTTAAAGTATCTACGCATTTGAAAGAGAACAGTCACAACTTACCACGACATATCCTAGAGGAGGGTCTAGAGATACCATAAAAAAGTTTAAAGTTAAAATTTTTAGTAGTAATATAAAAAGTTTAATATTTACCTTTGTCCTTCGCTGTTTAGTTGGCTGTAGCGTATTATAGTATCTGTGCTGTAGCGCACAACTATGAAAAATGGGGAAAAGCAATATCCGGTAGCCAGAATAAGATCACAATTCCCCACTTAAAAATATAAGGCAGCGGGTATTTAATTGCCACATCATCCTAAAAGAAACGGTTTTCCATCTCTTTTGGCATGGGGTTGACTCTACTCCTTCCCACAATCGTACCTTTTTGTTAACATTCGTAACTATTTTGCATTTATTCTTTTAAATTCCTACTTGGCTTTACTAAAGATAGTTATGATGCCTTGATTATTCTATTTCAGTCTCTTATAAGATATTTTTCCCCTAACTTTTGGGTCGCACATTTTTAAAGCAAGCAACATTGGTTTCATTGCTACCAACTTGACGGCGAATGGAAAAGTTATGTAGAATAAACATAACGTCACGTTTTGCCTAGTGCGTGCTAACTTGTACAGCCATCTACACGCCATGTTTCGCTTCAGAGATGTCCTAGTGAAATAACACGAATCAATAATCATTCTGGGAATAAACACAATTAAAATCACCCATACCGTCTATACGTTTATTGAATCTCATTGAATTAAACGACAAAACTATTATTCGCTGAATCTCAACCTTACCATTCAAGTGCTTGAGTCGAGATTTCCATCGCACAGCAGAATCAGTCACTTCAATAGATTGGATTGCCTCTCTCGAAGGCTGAAGAGTAATTTCTCTGTTCAAAGCTATTAAACTGGACTTATTGTTTAGTCCAAGGTGAAACTATGATTGACTGTTTTATTTATTGGTTGTGAAAGTCTAATATTGTCGTTTCGTTCTAAATTTTGATTAGTACCAGCTAACTGGGAATTGACGTGCTAAGAAAATATACTTGTACTATTATAACGTGAACGAAAGCGACAACAGACTCGCTAATGATCCGCAAATCAGAATATATATCTACAGGTGTATTCAGATGACGGCGTTTTTCTTATGGGAATGGTTTAATGGTTTAAGTACGATCAGATCTGTTATTAAGAACGCAATATGTAAAGTTTGACAGTGGTGTCAGAGATCTTGAGCTTAACCCAGATAAAACAAAATTAGTACTTACTAGTACATACTAATTAAGAGACCAACTAAACTATCGACCGATAGAAAGGCTGTGGTCTGCGGGCACTGTTAACATCCACCCTCCGTGATTATTGTCAATCGTGCCACCTATCTCAATCTTAGTCCCGATATTACCTTGCCTACGTCTACGACCTTCGTTCCTTCATTTCCATTTTAAAAAGTACTCTGTCTTGCTGTAGTTGTTTTTAATCCCTAAAGTCCTTGCAGATCAATTTGCGGGCATCAGCGAGTTCAGAAATAACTATGTTCAATAAGAATTATGAAATTATAAAATTAAAAAATATTACAAAGAATTTCCTTGCTCCACTCCGCTTCGTTCGGTTTCAGGTACTACCTGAACCTTAAGTGAATTTCAATCGCTAATTATAAGACTTGCTTCTTTCGAAGATATCATCATCCTCCCTAACCAATTATCACAGACAACACGCGTCATGGTTTAATTCCCAATGTAATTAAGTTTTGTTTACCTAAGAAGTCTCTAAAAATAATGAGTCATGGCGCGGCCTGTATATGGGGCAGAAAGAATGATATCATTTATGAAGTGTTTTTTAAGAAATTCTCTAAACCGTGCGTACATGTGCCATCGGGATCGGGACTACTTGATTACTAATAATTATATCTTCCAAGGAAAAGAATCATATAATAGTGATCGAAATTCATTTGAGGTCAGTTCGTTTGATCACCTTTTTTATGGTGCTGTCATTCAATAATAGTAAACTTAAACAGGGATTCTGTATAATAGGTAACTAGAATTAAACCTTCATTCCCTATTAGGATAAAAATTAGAAACCCACATAGCTTTATTTCATTTTCAACCGCAAGATTTCTCATTTACCTCATTTTGCGCGGGAATATTGAAATTATTTGCCATACTGAATTTGTAATCCAGATTTAACCTCCGAAATGTAAAAGGAAAGTTTTGGTTACTTTTCCGGTGGGTTTCTAGTTGAATCTTAACAGAAAATCTGATCAAAGATGATCTAAAACGGAAAAGAATAACAAACATATAAATACTGGTTTATACAAACTTCCTGTCTTTTCATCTTCGTTTTGTTACATTATCGACATGCTACCTAAACAAAGCAGTTAAAACTCGTTTTAGATTTCTTTAGGAGAATTAAAACTGCGTTGTTAACATTAAAGTACCTATTATATTTAAGTATAATATTTTGTAGTTATGTTATGAAACAACGTGGGATCTGTGGTAGTTATACTTGTCGGTTGTAATGCAGGTGCGTTAAACTGTACCATCACAAGCTCATATGTTACTATAGTCCCTGCCACCTGAAATGAGAAAAAAGGTGCTAAAGATTCACAGACCACATACATTCTTTCATCGCAGTATTTCCAATATGGAGTAGCCAGAACCCATTAAGTTTTCTGTGCCAGAACCGTAGATCCCTTTACGGCCAGAACTGATACATCAGTGTGGGTAGCTCAAAAAATTACGCATCGAAAAAGTATTTGAATTGAACTATCAGTGACTCTTACGTGGTCCTTTGGTTAATTTCATTTGAATCCCAATACTTTTTCCATGTGTCATCAAATTTTCGTGTTCTATGCTCTGCTCTGCCTGGTCTGCCTCACAAACCAAAGTCCTGGCTTCAAAACCCAGCCGATGAAATAAAAGGACCTCGGGACATGTTTGGTGACCCGAATGGCTGAGTCGGCAATGACCCTGCCTACAAAGCCAAGGGTCCCGGGTTCGAGTCCCGGTCGGGGCAAATATTTGTTTGATGAGAACGGATGTTTGTACCCTAGTCATGGTTGTTTATCTATCTAAGTATAATATTTATCTATATAAGTCTGTGTATCGTTGTCTAGTACCCAACATACAAGGAATCCTAGTTTGGGGCTAGATCAATGTGTGTAAATAGAGTCCAAGGAAAAAATTATGTATAAAGTCGTTTTTGAAATACCTGATTTCTATTTTCCACGCCATTTAAGGGGTTAATCCTAACCTGAGTCTACTTATACCAATCTCGTAGCCATTTAAACACTAATGCACGAAGTCTTGGCGGAAGTGAAACAAATGAACTTACAGTTAGAAGTAAACCGCGAGTTATACTGAAGAATCGCAGCCCACTGAGCGCTACTGTATCACCATTTACTTGGTCGAGGAACCTCTGCACCTGAAAATACAAAACAAACCATGGTAAGCCAATAATGCCATATTAGGGAAATTAATGTGAGACATTTACATACACAGGCATTCAAATTTTATTGTCATTTGTCATTTTATCGAACAATGGATACGAACATGAATTTCGGCAAGAAACTTCATAACCGATAAAAAACTGCATGCGAGTAACAGTTAAGTTAACCCGTATTGATATATATAAGAAATAAAAAACTTTATTTGCGTATCATGGTTTGCTCTTAAATGTGTAATTTCAGTTTCACACGATACAACGCTAAATAGGTATGCAAATTATTTATTAACGTAACTTAATTACTAAAAAAATGTTAATTCGTGTTAAATTTTGGTGAATAATAAAATCCCTTTAGCACTTTTTTATATCAGCACCCTTTCGTAATTTGTTGGTTATAGCCTGGTTAATATTCTTTATGAAATCGCGTGTAGTATTTGTTTGTTTAATATATTTTATCTACACACGTATCATAAACCCTCTTTACTGCATCTAACAACCGCACGTTAAGACCAGTATAATGTTAAACTATTTGGTAAAAACTCATTTCCATAATGTATCAAAATTTATCAAATTATGACATTCAAATTTCGAACGCCGACGCCCGCCTGCGTGCCGCCCCTAGTTTGTCTGTGAAGTTGGTACTACTGAATAAGCTAAACAACTGCAGAGCAATGATCATTGCCTCAATGCCGGTCAAACATGCGGTTCCTGAACACATCAAAGAGAGCTTATTATATGTGTATAGATAAACTAGTGTATATAACTGTACATAATTAGGCATCAAAACTCTCGAGTGATATTATTAACCCACTCTCGAGTATTAATGCCCTCCATTATGTAGCAGTCACATAAAATACTATAAAATTTGAAAATGAAACACTTAACAACTTTTTGTTTTGTTGGGATGAATTTTATGTTTTAAATCCAACGAGCCTTTTCAAAACTACTTCGTGTTAATTTTAGATACCTTTCACATTATTTTTGTGTTATGTTCTGAGTAATAATGTTTGTAAAATGCGTTCGAATGAAGAACAGTTGGATCTATTGGAAGCCTATTTTAAAAATGATAAAAATTGCACAAGAAGTTTAGATTGGTACCGAAATAGGCATCCGTTACGTATTGTACCAACGCAAAAAATATTTAAAAAACTGATTTACAATTTGAGGAAATGCGGTAGTTTGAGAAGGAAAAAACAGAACAAACCACGAAAATGTGATATTAATGTTGTGATAACCATTTTAACTTACTTTGAGGTAACTCCTGATGCTTCAATTCGTGACGCTGTGCATGATATCCCAGACATTTCTTTTGGTGCCATCCAACAATTTTGAAAAAATACAAATACAAGTGTTACCGCAATGCTAATTTGTATTGCCTTGCATCTAAGTGATAACATCAGACGACTCGAATTTCGTAACTGGGGGACACAATTTTTTCACTTTTTTTTTTACTTTACTTTTTATTGCATTGAAAACAAATCTTCATTCAATCAAATGCATACATGCCACAAAACCAATTGTAAGTGTCGTTTGTCTGTGGGTCGGGAGTCGCACTTCATATTCAGATTAACTTAACTTTAGAAGGGTCTGTCTCTTTAACAAATTACTTTGAGGAAAAATGGTTTCAAAAACATCAACGTCATTTTGAAAGAAACATTTATAAACATCCCACACATATAGGTTTGATGGAAAACATATTTTTTGGTATCAGTTCCATGTATGGGGAGCCCATCTTAATTTTTTTTTTATTAAAATCATAAAGCGATTCACAAAATACTTCTACATACTAAGTTTAACTGTGTAGTCTTGATAGCTTCGGAATAAAGTTGCTGTGACATACGGACAGACGGACATACAGATATGATGAAACTATAAGGGTTCCTTGTTTCTCTACGGAACCCTAACAAAGCAATTATTTGCTGGTGAAGAATGATAGTGATATTTTGGCTAGGTACTCGTATATCAGGTGTATTTGAAGTGAGTACCATCCCAATTTATTTTTTAGCTTATATTATACATTTATTACAACCCGAAATGTGCGGGGTCCGACAAGCACTTGGCCGGTTTTTGATACATGATATCATACTCATTAAACCATTATCTTTTATTATAATCAGGACCGACTCCTGCCATGCGATGAAATCATCTGGTCTTCCAAATTTTAATTGGTTTTAGATATCATACTGAGCGACCTAACCTGTAATCTCTTTAAATTTACTGCGCTTACTGTTGCAATATAAACAACAAATCTCATCTCTTTTTGGCCACTTAGGGAGGAGGAACCTTATTTAATGACGATAACGTTTGACAATAATTTTATAGCTCACATAAGCAGTACTGAGGCGAGTAACACCGCCTCTCACTCGAAGTGAGCGCCCGTCGCCCTCGCACATACCCTCATGGAATGTTTTAGAACGCTAGTGATGAAATGAAGATTATACCAAAACCTCTAATAATTCTTCAAACACAAACATTTAAGATATTTTATGTACATTTTTTTTGTCGCAGGAAACTTATCATTATGTTTTTTAGATCCCAAGAAATAGCAAATTTTAGGTAAAAATATAAATAATATTCGAGCTACAGGGTTAATAGTTATTTCTCAGTATGATAGTATTGGTACCTGAATTACCTACATGTGTAAGCAAAATAATAGATTAAGCCTGTGCACTTTAGACCTAAGTACTTATTTGATAAGTTTACATTTAGTGGAAAATACATTCAGTTCTTCATTGGCCGCTTTAAATATCTCGCGTCTCCTCTCATATTAGCAAGACCATCATATACGCAAGCACCCCTACAATAGTAACATTAATAACAGAATTATATAATATATCGTTACATAACTATCTTACTAGAGATATAGCTATAACCTTTAAATAATATTATCTTTGTAGAGGAACAAAATGCTTTAAGAAACATAAAGCTACAATACTAGTGATATATGACCTTCTAAAACATGTTCAGGATAACATCAACAATAAACAGCATGTCTCTCTGATCTTCATGGACATAACCAAGGCTTTTGACTTCGTAGATTGATGAATCTCGACAGCTTTGGTGTAAGAGGACCTACAAAAAACCAATTAAATTCATATCCAAAAAATAGAAAAAATTTTAGCATTATATTTAATAAAGATCAAACTGGTACAGAGCAAAGCTACGTATCCAACACTAGGCCCATTGAGTATGGAGTACCAAAGGGTCGTAAAAAATAAAAATTTCTTTAGTACTATAGATATTTACATATACTTAGCAAATGTAATTATTTTCCTCTTCTCTACCATGGACCACTGTGGGAGAAGGGCAAAGAAACTCCCACAGATTGAATTTAGATCTCTTATGGACTCTACTATTTAAAGCCTATTTAGATGATCTACCAGAAAGTGTCCCACATACAACGGTATTATTTGCGGATGATTGCTCGGCTATCATAAAATACACACAGCTCCTCGGACTACACAAAAATTGTGGACGGAAGCTTCACATAGAGAAATTATGCTGCAAAATATATAGCTTTGTATACCCACTAAAGAGACTTATATAAATTGCATCCACAGAGGCGGTTATTACAGCATACTTTGGATTTGTGTATTCTAACTTAAGCTACGGTATTATTTTCTTTAGTAATTCTACGAAGTTTCCAATTATCGAAAAAAAAAATTTGGACTATGCTGGCATCAAACCCTCGGAAAGTTATCTTATGTAAAAATAAGGTAACTTTATAATATGACATCCTAAAATTTCATCAATATTCATTCTATAATGTTCAATGTTTATAAAAATAATTATACTCGTCTTAGTGAGCGCAATAAAACTCATTCTAAAAACTCACGTAATAAAAAGTTAGCTAAAATAACCAGTTCCTAAATGCGCACTTTAAAGGAATAGCGTATGCTATGTAGCCATTAAAATATTCAACTTATTACCATATGACATAACGACCTAACATTTGAAATATCAATTTGAATTATTTTAAAAATAAACCTTGTTACAACAAAAAATGTTACACTACAAGTAGTTTAACATTAAAATAATATAATACATAGTCGGTCCATAAGTTCTGTCACAAATATTTTGCCGCATAGTAAATAATACCAAGTTTTATTTTATTTAATACTATATATGGTTTGATAGCTCATTAAATACTGATAAATTAGAGCGATTATTGGATTTAAATGCTTAAAGCCATATTACACAAATGCTAGTTTCTTCAGAGATTTTACACTTTTTTACCCAATCAAAAATACGGACGTGATTCACTTTATCTTTTTTCAATGACTCTTAAAACCTTTAAAACTTACGTGAGATTTTAGTCAGAACCCTCCCTGAACCCGTTACCTTCATTTTGAAGCATAAGATAACTAAGTCTGGGTAAAACTAATTTTCATATCCACATTTTACGTAGTGTACTTGTTGCCCACAAGATCATTTTTATACGTTTTTCTGAAAACGTAAAAAGTACGTAAAGTTCTCTTTGGGAGCAGTTGGAACTGAAAGCTAACAGAAAATCAAATGCTGGTTGTTAAGCATGGTCTAAAATCGAGATTTCAGAATAAATAAAAAAAACCTTGTTGGTTATCTGGAACACTGTTTTTTTATTAAATTTGTGGTAAGTGGTATTTTTGTCAGTTGCGGCGTGTTTTGGGTTCGCGATTGTCTCAAGTTATACGGTTTTTTGTCATATTGCGATAATCGTACAAAATGTATTGTATGGCAATTTGATTCGTATAAAATTAGCTTTTTAATCATGTATAATACGAATAAGAAAAAGTTTATTGCTGAGTTTTATCTATCAAAAACCTTGTGACAGAACTTAAGGACCGACTAGGTAGTAATAATAACTTGGACACTATTTACACACATTGATATAGCCCCAAACTAGGATTCCCTGTAACTTGGGTACTAGACAACGATACACATACTTATATAGATAAATATTATACTTAGATAGATAAAAAACCATGACTAGGATACAAACTTCCGTTCTCATGAAACAAATATTTGCCCCCACCGGGACTCGAACCCGGGACCCTTGGCAGGGTCACTGCCGACTTGGCCATTCGGGTCGTCGTCTAAGCCTTGTGTCTTTAAACAAGTGTTGATTGTTTATGGTAAGACACTATATAACTAGAATTCTTAAAAAATAAATATTAACGAATATGATACTAATAACTAATAAAACTTAGATGATAAATAATTCATTAATAAACTAACACACAAAAGTTATTGGGCTGGCCTGAGTTGGATTGCCGATTCTTTCTCGACCAAAAAGCCTGAGGCTTTACGAAACCGAGTAGCATATCCTGAAAGTATGTTAATATTAAAAATAAAAAATAATAAAATGTTAATATATGGTAGCTAGTAATTAAGTTGCGTAAATACATACCATATTTGCATACCTATTCAAGGTATCATGTGAAACTGAAATTATATATTTAAGACCTTACATTAGGTATATGATGATGATACGCAAATAAAGTTTCTTATTTATTTTAGTTAAGTGAAATAATTATATCACTAAAAATTTTGTGAAATGATTAGCACACCGAAGTGCAGGCTTCGTGGATACCAAAACTACGTCGCGGACGTTTGAACCAAAAAAGGACTAAATATTTTTTAAGAAAGCGTAATGGCAATTCGGTTAAATTGGCTACCCAGAAATGCGATAAGCAATTAATTTAACCTATACCAGATGAATAGTCAGTCAGCCAGACCAAACCCAGCACCTACCAGGCTGACTTATCTCACTAGAGAAGAGATATTCCCAAAACCCGAAAGTTGCGTCTGTAAGAATAGTTCAAAGCGGTGTCGTGGGTGTGAATGTGGAGTGCTGTGCGATTTTGGACCTTGCCCGAACAAAAACTAAATATAAACTTTTGCCTGACAAAATAAACAAATCATTTGATAAGGTTCTTGATTCTTCATTTTAACTAAGCAATATTGTCATAAAAGCTGTCCTAATTTAATATGATTGATTATGCAAAAACAAGGTTATATTATTGTCTTCTTCATTTGATTTATAACTATCGAACTAGATTAGTTTAGTCAGATGGTTATACAAATAGACTGCAATAGTAATAATAGTGCAAACTATGATATTTATAGTTATATCACTAGTTTAAAAGTTAAGAACCGGTTCCGTATAACATGATATAACTATGTGAAGGTATATTATTACATAACAGTTATAAATATATTACTGCGACAGTTAAACACACTTACTTCAGTACAATACACTGGTGAAGGTACATCGTAGAGCACCGGAGCGGGCACCATAGAGGCTGTGTTCACCTCCGCAGCGATAAGAGACACAGCCACCGACCTACTGATGAGGTAGACAAGCGAGAAGAAGAAGTATGCTGCTGTCTCGTAGCCCTTCATGGGACCGTCCCTGGAAGTTACGAAAACCAATTTGTCACGTTTTCTGTAAAAAACATCAGTTGTGAAGTTACAATGAGCTTATATTGCAGTTCCTAGGAACCAAATACCTGGGATGCCACCAACTGAAAAACAAATATGATTATCATCCACCCCTCAGAAGTTGTTTATGACCTCGTTTATGTTTTATGTTATTTTTATTCCAGGTTTCCGTTGAGTCCGATCTTGGGCCGCGTGCTCAAGCTCTGTCTAAGTTCACGGCGTCGGTCTCTTTCTTTTGCCAAAGATACCATAAACTCTAGAAATAGGCTAAGAAAAACCCAAGAAAGCAACTTTTGTATGGGGACCACCTTTATTTATGTTTTATTGCGTGTAGTTTATTATATGTTAATGTAGCGGCAACAGAAGTACCCATTCTGGGAAAATTTCAACTCTCTTCTGTTCATATTAAGGGACATAATCATGAGACAGCGGAGGCTTAGTAATAGAGTCCCGTTTGACACCCGTCGGGTAAGTAACCCTAAAAGACTTTCTATTAGTTTATTTGACAGATATATTGTTATTTTTACCACTTTTTGATAGATGTCACAGGTTTCAAACTTACCCAGGAGGTTGTGTACCACACTGCACCCGTCCCTTAAATCCATTTCTGAAACAAACGACAGAATACATCAAGGGATTCATGTCGATACCGAATATTCGGGTTATTCCCAGAGGTTCAGGGTAAGTTCATAATTTGATTCCCGAAAGGTCCATCACATTATACAGGGCTATATAATGAATTCCGAGTGACAAGAGGCCAGATCTTCTAGTAAGTTCACTTCCTTTGTTCTGTATGATAGAGGTTAATTTAGTACCGTTTGGTTCACTTAACCCATACGGTAAAACATGAGGGCATACTTATTCGTTGATCTAATATGGCCTTAACCTTGACTGAGGATCAAACGCAAAACTTTAGTAAGTTTTAAGATAGGCACACAGATCGCTCTGATGTCCTGTAAACCAGCAATTGTTGCGCTCCAGTCATACTACACTATAAAGCTAAAGTAAATTCTTACTCAAGAGTATTGAAGAGCTGAAAGCAGATGAAGAAAAGGTTGTTCGCGAAAGACATGAAGGTGATGCCACTGATGATGTCATCCACCTTTCTAATCAACTGGGTCACTCGACCATACTCTTCACGTATAGTCCTCCAAAACGGCTCTGGTAGATACTACGTTATAGATAAAGTTAAAATTGTAAATTAATCGAATAACACACAGAAGGACTTGCGCTAGACCTTTTTCAGCCGCTAAATACAGGTTAACCCTTTGAATACCACCGGCGTTAGCTAAAGCCACTTTTCCGTTATAAGTTATAAATTTATTACCAGGGCATAACCGTCCCAACTACGATAGGTTTTTGAGAGGTTAAACAAAACTTAAGTACAATCGGTCTAGTAATGTAGTCAAGAACGGCAAAGTTATTGCCTGTAAGCCAGGTTCCTACTTGCTTGACATAGCCGTGATGTGTTTAAATAGTGTTACAACTGTATTTAGCGGCTGTAAAAGTCGGCCAATGTGTGACTACAACACTGACCATGAGAAAACACCTCTCAAGGAGCAGTCGCTCAGTTTAATCTATGATAGTGATCTAAAAATCAAATCAAATTTTGGTTAGGTTATTTTTAATTGTTACTGTGGAAAGAATTGAAAAAACTAACTAAAGTATCGTAATCCTATGGTTCGGGTTAGTTTGGCACTTATTTTATGAAGAGGTTTTTTAAGCTTTATTACCAACTAAACATTTGATTACCTTTCCCTGTGAGGCTTGTAGTTTTTTATTAACTTGGACAAGCCTTGAAGTCAAGTAATAGCTCAAGCTTATTATGAACAAATCCGAGAAATTCCAAACAAACGTGGACTGAAAGTGCAGAAACTGAAACACCAAACCAGAAAGCAACATTAACTTCAACTTCAACTTCGAAAGTAGCTTAACAACTTTGTTTACACAGGGGGGCAAAGCGATTTAGTACCCAAACTAATGTTAACAGACCTTGCATGCATACCGTTACATTACCACAAACTGTCAACACAATTCATCCGGATGTACAAACCCGCTGATTTGAGTTGATATTACAAACAATGCCATAACAGATCAGTAGCTCCAATCTTTACCTCTGAGATCATTCTGGACGCCTTCAGAGCACATTTTGATTGCGATCGTGAATCGTGATCGTTGTTTAAAAATTTGAACAAACTTAATCGCCAGTTTGACAGTTTCCATTTCAAAATGTAATCAAATTCCGATCTATCTCTGACATATATTGCACATATGCTGACATATATATTCTCTATCTAAGAGAATACATAATAAAGAGATTAGATAGAGAATCTACCGCACTTAGATAGAGACCGAACCGAACGAATCTACTGGATGTAAATGGAACGCTGAAATCAAATATAAAGGGTAATATTAGGCCGCATGCAGACGGAGCTACTGAAGAGAAACTGATCAGCTTATATCAACTTTGCGCTTATACTACAGTTTACTTTGAGTCACTTCCTGTATACCACCACACCACCACACGTCGTCGCTACTGGTGGGGAATTCGTCTGTGATTCTCACATTAGGAGCCCGCGCCACGAGTTATGAGCGGTGGCCTTGAATGCGCAGTAGTCACTTTTCAATACCTCGCCCTCTATGCTACTAAGCACAAGCTTCACACAAGCCTATCGCAGGCTCGCGCTATCTCTCTCTCTCCCTACTCGATGAAACGTGACTTCCGAGCCTGCGATAGGCTTGTGGTTAGAAGCATCGGGGCCCTGTACATATGCGCAGTAATTCCCGTTGACGCCCAGCGCTCTTAATTCGTGGCGCGAGGTATATGAGACAGTCAAATAACTGAGTTACCCACCGGTTTAGTACCTCCGAGTGCATAGGACCTTATGGGACATCAGGCTCAACATCTTTTACTATGAGTTCAGTACTGACCTGAGTAATCATGCCTAACAGAGCGGAGTAAGGCAAAAAATCGAATACCCAAGGGTAAAACTGTCTTACGAAGCCTTCATACACGGGTGTACCTGGGTAGCAATGACCGGACGTTGTAAAGGCTGAGATCAGGGACAGTAGGTGTTCTACTGCAAATAATAATAAAGAGAATTATTCATCTTATTATTCAAAACATCGTACACTTTATGGAGGTGCTAATGTTGTTGGATATCATCATGAGTAAACATTCGTAGCTCCATAGATGCGGTGATGGGCTAACCCTCGGCACGCAAAATGGACTATTTAATAACTGTTTACCAAATTGAGTAAAAAGTAACACTTTACATAACATAGCGTCACGCCTTTTCCCATACGGGGTGGCAGAGGCACAATTGTGCCCACTTTGAGCAAGTCATTCATGACTCCATTTTGTGTGACAGGGGGCTAGCCCAGCTATGGAGTAATGAAGGTTTTCTCACGATGTTTTCCATCACCGTTAGAAAGTCCGTATAATGTACTTAAGATAAATTAATTATCTCATTGCTACATAGTCTGGAATCGAACCTGCATCTTCTGTGTGAGAAGCACGCGTGAAACCCATTAGACCACGGAGTTATTGTAAAGTAAAAAGTAACATGAAAAAAAAAAAAACATTTTCATTCCAAATTGACTATTGTATACCAAAGAACATGGGGTCGCCTCGCTGCGCTCCGCTTCACTTCGGCTCCAGGTTGTGTTAGCAAATTGTGACCTAACAAACCTAACTGTAATATTGGGACAGAAAGTGACCTACAGCAACAAATACTATGAAACTACATGGGAGCACTAAATTTGATGAACATTTTGTTGATTTGTGAGTCAAAACTTATCTAAGGAAACAATAGGTATATTGTTTCCTTAGTTACATGCTGTCTTTAATATAACTGGCTAAACTTTGGCACAACAGTGCTGCTGCCACCCCGTATGGAAAAAGACGTGATTCTTTATTTATTATTTAGTCAAATGAGTGGTATATAAACACAGCAAGTCTTGAGGACATTGACACGATAGCCCTAAAATAGTACGCAGCCCGGCCCAACTATATCTGCTTCTCTCTGTACGTTTACTAATACAAGTACGAGTATATCATAGCCTACAAACTGTCTCCATATTCAGGGTATTTGAATTCTTAGTAAGAAGGTTCATGAAATTGCAAAAATCGGTATCAACAGACTGAAAGCCCGCTACAGAGACGATCTTTGAATTTTAAAGTCGTATTGAACACTAATGGCGTGTCAGTTCCATTTAATTTTGTTTTTTTTTGCTAAGACATGGCTCTTATTTCTGTGAGTACATAATGTCCTTGACAGTTACCGTTAAATAGGGCTTTAAAATTTAAAGATCGTTTGTGTGATATGCTGACTATCTAGTCTCTAGTCAGAGTAAAATGAATGTAGGATACGGATAATATCAGGTTAGTCAAAATAGATACTGTTTTATTCGTTAGTTGAAAATATACAAAACATACCTCATTATATATTGAGGTTGAATGTCGGTCAGATTTACAAAAAATAGTACACAATATTATCAACAACTGTGACATTGAAGTGCATTTTTGTCGTTAATGTTCTTATTTTTATTTTGATATAGTTTATTGATTTGTCTACTCATAGTTCTTTATTGCACACACACATATTAAATTTAAAAGGTTACATTAGGAGAAATCATATGTACAAAGGCGAGCTTATCTCTAAAAAGAGATTTCTTCCAGCAAACCAAGGCATGAAAGGGAAATGTATCATGAAAGGGTAGGCAGTGCACAATATCTTATATCTAATCTAAACTAAAATACATAAAATATAAAATACGGAAAACTCTACCTCTACTAAAAAAGTCTACTCTTATCCTTTTCAACCCAGCTACGTTACATACTCATTAATTAATTACTCACCCAGAGCTAATAGGAGAACTACGGCACAGGTAATATTGCATCGTTTCGCCAAACGCCTATCGCAGCTTGGATCCATTTCTTCGTTCTTTGTCACTGTCTCAATCAACTTGGACCAATCACGGGCCATTTGGAAAAACATGTACATTGTGATGCACGTTGTTGCGTAGAATATTATTGTTGCTGAAAACATGTCCATTGTGATGCACTATGTTGTGTAGAATATATGAATAATGAATCCACTGACGTCTTCAAGACAGAAGTTAGTTAGCAGTAATCTGGAGTCAAATTTGATATTCGATAGAATTTTTGGGTACTGTAAACAAATTGTGCCAAGTGAGACCCTTTTGCTAAGCATCTGTTGTCCGTCCGTCCGTCTGTCTGTCCGTCAGCGGGCTGTATCTCATAAACCGTATAGGTAGAGATTCAAAATAACATAATGTCTATTTATGTTGCCACTACAGCACTAAATAATGAACTATAGGCAATTTTTAAATACAAGTGGGAATCCTTACAATAAATGTGCTTTTGTTAAATTTTTGTGTTACTTTTAGGAACCCTTAAAAGGAAAAAGGAACCCTTGTAGGATAACTTTTTTCTTTCAAGCTTTTTTCTTAAGAACGCGTAAAGGTACCGAGTTGAAATTAACATCAATTACTCAAGTCCGTGCTTTCTAAAAGTCATAAAAAATCAAACTTCTGGATCAAGACAGTTGCTTAGGACTCGCAAGGGAATCAAAACTTTTCGTTGACCATTCAAGAAATTGGCAAGAAGCAAGGTCTCATGGCATAAGTAAAGCAAACAATACGAAAATCGTAAAGGGGATTGAAATTTTTTGTATGGAGAGTGTACCAGGTGCCATTCGCCATTTTTTTATTTTATTGCGGCCACAAATAAAACCTGCGAAAATCTATAGTCCACATTAATACAAACATAAAGTAAAGATTGACAAAATCTTGTTAAACTTCCCGTTTTTGAGTTATAAGCTGTCAAAGATGTACAAGTGGCGCCACAGACATCCTTATTTTTTATTGAAGTATTTAAATACCAATAAAAAAATACATCCTCAATAAATAACCTGAATATTGATTTTTTACCTGCTTCTTCATTCCCATGGAGCTACATCCCTGCGTTAATTGAATTCCAAAAGGAATCATTCCGGTACACTTTCATGCCAACTAGTAACCATTTTTTTTATTTTGATAGTTAATATTATCATAAATAAAAGATTAATACAATAATTCACCAAGTTAGAAACTTTAAAACACCGATTTAAAGTTGTCGGGATGCGAATTAATATTTATACATAAAAAGTCCTCGTCAAAACTTTTGCTGCACGGAACCACAAACCCAAACGTCATCTGTGTGTATTATTTTTTTATATTTGTTAATTTATTCAAAAAGTAATCATTCAATTTTGACAAAATTTGTGTGGGACCACTGATCGCTGGGGACCACCTCTAAAGTATGACCTACTAATCAAAATAAGAAACATCAAAATAATTGATGTAGTAATCGCATAACAAACACACAAAAAACAGACGAATTGAGAACTTCCACCTTTTTGAAGTCGGTTGAAAAGTAAAATATATTTATATCCTTTTTATATTTGATACTTAAGCCAGAAAAAAATAACACAGTTACAAGATAAATGTTGTATCTTAACCTGTCATAGTGTGACGCGATGGGAATATATATATATAGGTATATTATTTTAAATAATATTTTAAAAATATGTATATTAATAAATAAATAAAGCTCATTAATGTCTCCACCTAAAGGGTACAGGTCTTTACCCTGATTCGAGTGAGATTGAGCCATACTCCATGGGTCAGGAGTCTTGCTAATGAAATGTTACAATACAAAAGGAAAATGAGCATTTTGAGAATCAACTTTTTTATTTTTAAATATTTAATTTTGAATAAGATCAACGTCAAAAAACTACATTATTGTAGCTTATCTAAACTGAAATACCGCACCTCACTATCATTAATCTTGTGGTAAGGTATGTGTGATTCAGTGGTGGGGCGCATCATTTGAAACTAGACAAGCTCTACTTACATTAACTGCGTCGTTGTCGTACCCGCTAGCTATAATACGAGGGCTGCTATTTATGTATCCGGAATAACAAAGTGAAACAAACATATAACATTTATTATAGTTTTATTGCTTTTCAAAATAAACTAAGGTTCACGACAAATTGCGTTTGGTGATGCGCATATGAAGTACAAGGCTACAAGGCTAGAAGGGCACAGAAATTACTACCTACAGCACCTGGCTGTCTGGCATGTATCATGAAAAATTTGCTTTTTTCGAGGAGCACGTAAATCGTTGCTTCTCTGTCCCCGAAACGTTTGTGAAAGACCCTAAAGCGAACAGTTTTGCCGGGCAAGCGGAATGCGGAGCTACCCTCAAACTACAACGATCCTGAATGATTAATGACCACATTCTAAATGTTCCAGGAGAACCCGACGTAACTATGCACAGCTTACTTACTTTGAGTTTAACCGACACCATAGGGCTTCTAACTTCACTCTAAACACATTGACTCCTTTGGCTGTATCGAAAATCCTGACGAAAATCAAGGCAAATACAACATCCTGTCAGAGCTTGACCAAAGTAGAAGCACAATTCTGGTGTTCCTTGATTTCTCCCGAGCTTTCGACTGTCTGAACACGCCCCACTTATTATCGAAAAAGTCCTGTACTGTAAAGTGGTTTGACAGCTACCTCTCGGGCCGTGCGCAGGTTGTTGGATTGGAAAAAAGCGATGGTACATACTGTGATGTTTTCCTCGACTTAACAAGGGGCGTGCCTCAAGAGTCGATATTAGGCTCCCTTTTATTTATTCTTTACTTAGCAGATATCGTTTCTGTCGTAGAGAGCAGCATGTGCCATATCTACGCAGATGATACCAAGCCATATATATCATCCGTTACTTCTGACGTAAACGCTGCTGTCCAATCCATAAATAACAATCTAGAGTGGGTGGCGTCATGGTCTGAGAGGAGCTGTTTAGTGCTAAACCCTAGTAAATCTAAGTACGTGATCCTTGGTTCAAAATGTCAGATCGATAATACTGTCCAAGCCCCCAATGACATAGCTATCAGGGACTACCTAGTGGAAAGGGTCATAGAAGCAAAAACTACCGGGTTGACTATGGACGGTGAGCTTCGATTCAAAAATTATATCAGAAATGTATTCAGCAATTGTTTCTACCGCCTTAAGATTCTTTATAATGCACGTGGTTACCTTAGCACTGATTAGCGTGTCAGACCAAGTGAATCATTGATATTATCTAGATTAAATTACTGTGTACTACTCTGTCAAGAAAGTACCGGGAAAAGATCAATAATACACAAAATGTTAGTTATTCATCTAAATTTATTTTATCGCCTTCAAAGTATGCTCCTTCAGAAACGAAACACTTACGCCAACGAATAGTCCAATCATCAAAACATTTTTTAAACGCTTTTTCCGGAATTGAGTTCTGTTCTCGTCGCGAATTCTCCTTTATGTCTTCTACCGAATGAAAACGTGTGCCACGAAGTGGTAATTTGAGTTTAGGAAAAAGGAAGAAGTCGGCTGGAGCCATATCTGGTGAATAAGGTGGTTGCTCGATAGTATTTGTTGAGTTTTTGGTCAAAAATTCGTTTACAATTATGGCCTTGTGCGAAGGCGCATTATCGTGATGCAAAATCCAACAATTTTCTTTCCACTAATCTGTCCTTTTTCGCCGAATTTGCTCTCTTAAACGCCGCATTACGCTCAAATAATATTCTTTATTTACCGTTTCACCTTCCGGCAAGAACTCCGAGTGCACAACACCTCGATAGTCAAAGAAAACAGTCAACATGACTTTAACTTTTGATCGACTTTGGCGTGTTTTTTTCGGTTTCGATTCAGTTGGGAGGCGCCACTCCGAAGCCTGTTGACTAGTTTGCATGTCAAACTCGTAAACCCACGTCTCGTCACCAGTAACAATGCGTTTCAAGAATGTTGGGTCAGAATTGACTCGTTCTAGCATGTCCTCAGCGACTCTTATGCGATTGAGTTTTTGGAGAAAATTCAGGTCTTTTGGGACCAGCCGAGCAGCAACATGTTTCATACCCAAGTGATTATTTAAAATGGTGCGGATCGACTCGTGAGACATAGAAAGTGAATGAGGATGTTCAGTCACTAATTACTTCACTTTTGCGACGTTAACTTCAGTTGAAGATGTTGATGGCCTACCAGAGCGAGGCAAATCTTCTATCACATCTCGACCGCTTTTAAACGTTTTGTACCACTCATAAGCAGGTGTTTTTGATAAAGTCGATTCACCGTAAGCCTTCTGTAACATTTTCAGTGACTCCGAACACGAAATTCCGTTGGCGATGAAAAATTTAAGACAAACTCTTTGTTCGATATTTTTGTCCATAGGGAAATTCGCAGTACACACTAGATATGATCTAACTAAAAGCAGCACTATAATAAATATAAACAACAGATGCAACTCAAAATCCGCGCCAAAATGTAAAACAGGTATGCCAATTGAAAAACAACAAAAAAAAAACAAAATTTTAATTTGGAACCATAGACAAATTATCCATTCCCGATACTTTTTTGACTGAATGTATACTAGCTGTATACTTGGTCGGACGGAAAGCTAATTCAACGTGTGCAAAACGCATGTATTCGTTTTTGTTTCAAAATTCCTCCTAGATCTCATATCACCTCCATACTTGGATGCAGCAAAACTTCTGAACATGGAACGACTGTCATTTCATATCATATCATGTGTCATTGCCATTTTTAATTTCTGTGTTTTGTTACATTGTTTTAATTGTAGTGTATTCACCTTATAATAAATGTTTCTTTCTTTCTAAATATTCGCCACGATGAGCGAAGCACTTTTGCATATGTTGGAACCAATTTTTGTAGCCCTTTTTTCCATTCTGATTGAAGTATCTACAAAAGGTGCATTTTGAAAGCATCAACAGCCTCTTCACCGCTTGAAAAACGTAGATCAAGTAATTTATTCTTCGCGGTTGGGAATAAATAGAATTCGTTGGTCAGGGCTGTACGGGGGATGATCCGTTAATACGATCTTTTGATCTTCCAAGTACCGAGTTGTTTCAGCCGATGTGTGGCTGCTAACATTGTCATGGTGTAGAAGGATTCTACGTTGGCGATTGTTCTTTCTTATTTCTTCAAAGACTTCTGGCAAACAAATGTCAGTGTACAAAACAAGCGACCATTTGCTTCAAAGTGCTTTTTGAACGAATGACTTTAGTTGGTTTCGGCTCATATTGATTGTTGTTTAGTTTCAGGATCCAAGATTTATCACACGTGGAGATATTAAAGACAGCTTTTGACGTGTAAAAAATGTCACTCTTGGAACATTTTTTTACACCAATCGACACGAGCCCGTTTTTAGTCAATTTTCTAGTGGTGCGGAATCCAACGTGCACATTTTTTTTACAACTAAATGTTCTTGTCATATTTTATATAAACTCGTCATACTTATGCTCCAAGTTTCTATCTCGCGATATGTAACACGACAATCTGGTATTATTAGTTCCCGCACAGCATCAATATTTTGAAGTAAAACAATTGATTTAGGGCATTTTTTTAAATTCGTTCGTGAGCACAAACTAAGCTCACTAAACGAGTGATACACTGTAGTTTTTGATGGTGCTTCGTCCATAAAAGCTGAAGTGAGTTGATCGATGTACTGTTTTTGAGTTAGCCCTCACCGAAAATCGTAATAAATCATAGCACAAAAAAAACACGAGTTAAATCCATGGTGATAAAGACACGCACTTTTCAAAATCACGCCAAAAAGTATTAAAAAATTACAGCGACATGAAAAAAATTGTATTATTCCAAAGAGTTCCATTTTTAAATGTTATAATAACTATTCTTTAATATCGTCTTGTAACTGGCCAGTTCAAGATACAAAAAAAGCAGCCATTATAAAAAGGGACCATCCAGAACACAAGTAACTATTTAATTTCAAATCGAGTTTACACTTATAGGACCAACTTAATCTAGTTGACGGTGCATTACTATGCACCGTCAAACATACTTGTTTTCGGGACTCTTAGTTGATACCTTCAAATCTGCAGAGCAAACACCACTGCTGAGAAATACCTACCTACCAAGACAAAGAGATTTCAGAGAGGATTATCTCATTTAATGCATTTTAGCATTTCAAATCCAAAAACATAATCAATACTACAGCGTTCAGCAGTGCAGAAAACGTTTGTAATATAATCATGATAATTCCCGTTGGAATAACATTAGGCGAAAAAGCGCGCAAAAACGAAGTATCTTTTATTTATCTACAAATAATAAAACTTTAAAAATAAAAAATGTGGCGCCACTTCTACATCTTTGACAGCTCATAACTTGGAAACGCGACTCTTTACTCATATACACTTTATGTTTTTATTAATATGATCTATGGCTCAGGTGGAAGTAGGCAGGATACTTAGCAAGGCGAGAAGATGCCAGATGGACCAGATCGCTAACTGAGTGGTGGCCAAGAGGAGGCCAAAGATCAGTCGGCAGACCACCTGCCAGATTGTCCGATGACAAAGTGAGGATGGCAGGAAAGTGGTCTTAGGCTGGACGGGACCGGATCGAGTGGCATGTATATGAGGAGAGTGTTCCCAGGGTGGGTTCAGCAGTGGGTTCCCTGAAAGGCTGATGATGTTGATGATTATAGTTACAAATATGGTATAGAGTAGGGCGTTCTCGGTATATCCACGCTACGGAATTTAATTTATCTTTTTTTCTCTTCTGATTAATGAAAATTACGTTGTGGCAAATTCCCACCACAACTCTGCGTTTGAACTTATTAGTTAGGCTATGGGCAGTACAACAGATAGTAAAAAAGCTACTATGTAGTATTGTACATAGTTTATAGATTACAGAAGGAGAGACACCTTTTTAAAATCCGTTTCGAATCTCTTGTTGAACACGGCTTCGGAATTCCTTTACATATAATCCTGTAAACTTGTATGTAATCGTTTATGAGACTTAACGCTAATTGGGAACTTAATTGCACTATTTATACTCAGGTCTCTGTTCATTTCCTATATATGCAGTAGGTAGATAGTACTTTTGGATGAATTGATATCTCCTCGTTATAGTAAAAGAAAATAATGTATTCAACTATTCTACGTTTGCGACTGCGCCAGCAGGACTGTAATATTTTGTCTTTCAATTTAGAATTTGATAATCTGATAGATTATGTTCTGTCCCAATGTGTTGTTGGATGATTGAGTGATTTATTACGTAGATAGCTCTTATATTAAAATATATACAGGTGGCTTCAATGTCTATGTATTCGTTGTAAACATAAATGAAGATAGTAGTAGCGTAATACTAACTAGTGGCTTTGAGTGACGTATCAGATGAGATGACCTTGAACACACACATGATGGCCATGAACAGTTGCCCGAAAAATGAAAGCCAGGAGTAAACTACCTTCCAGGATCTGGAGACGAATCTGGAAATGAAAAACACTTAGAAAGTTGAATTAAATTGAAATACAGGGTACAGATAAAGTACCGCGTAGAGCTTGACGCCAAATTCAAACGTCACGATTAGTGCTAGAATATGTTTGGTCGCCGTAAATTTCACTTGATGTTGTCTCGAAAATTTCGACGGGTTTTGGGCACCATTTTGATTGAAATCGAGTAATATTGGAGCCATCAATCCCCCAAACGCGTGTTTGGTTCCTCAAAAGTTATGTTCTTTTAATATTTTTTTGAAGTATCGATACATTATAATACACTCAAGCAGTGTTGTTCGTCACGGCTAGATATGCTAGCATAAATTGTTTGTGTATTTGCGTCTGTTGGGAATCTCACCCGGAGGCCGCCGCGCTAATAGAATTAAGTAGAACAGCGTGTGTCCTTTGGTTGTTAGCAAAGCTGACGCTGTAGAACTTCATCGGAGAATTGTTACCTACCTGAGCGCACGATGCGCCCGGCAACTTCGACGGGAGGGGAGAACGTCACCGCAGTACGTTCGGAATTCCCGTCCAGACTGAACCACGTTCATGAAATCTAATGGGTCCCTAGTCTGAGTTCGGACTTGTTGGGAATCAGAGCACTTTAGTAGATCAGCTGGCTCTCTTTATTCAATGGTTATCCTTGGGGATAAAAGAGGCACATTCAAGTGCAAGCTGGCGCGGAGAGCTGGGTAGATAATTTACGGTTCCTCTGTCCGTAGGTCCCATAAACCCTCGATTTTTTTTGAGGGGTCGCGATTTTGATCCTTATGCTATGGTAATAAAATTCAAAACCTATAACGGGTTGTAAGGTACTAGAGTACCCAAGTGTGCTCGAGAGGATAACAGAAAGTTGATACCAGCATAAGCGCTGTATTTTACTTGTAGTGATTGCTGCTTGTTATAGATTAGTTTTGAGTGAAATCTCAGTATTTTATTGAACCACAAGTGCGATTGTGATTGATGTTCAACTGAAACTTAAAATCAATGTATTTGTATACTAAATATGAATATAGGATCCAAGTTAATGTTGGTTTGAGTAGTACATACTGTTGGTTTATATATAATAAGCCTGAGATATAAGACATAAATTTGATTATCGATTGTAGGTATCACTTGCAACATGTCTCTGACAGAGCTTTAGAGAGAGGTCAGACGGGAATAAAGATGTTTTACAACAGCCCATGCCTTGGTGGTTCGTCAGGATAGGAGCGATGTTGTTTTGGAGCGTGCTTTAGAGGTTGAAGAACGTTGCAATATCGTGTTGGGGTTATATGCTCAGGCCGAAGCTATTGAGGGGCTCTTCGCAACCCAGATTGGACTGATTAATAGTGGATGTCACATTATTATGTCAAATATTAAATATTATTAAAAAAAACAGCGCCAAATTGGTTGCGTCGAAAGTGACGGCCCTCCTCCTCCATGTGTAGTGTATAGGTTACTGACAGTTCAGTTGTCTCGCTTATATGGAGTTGCGAATGAATGGGTCAGTGTCATCAATTTGTATGATAGCTTGGTGCATTTAAGGTAGGACTTGCCCGAATCCTATAAGATGGCTCAGTTGGTGTAAATCTTGAGTGAGACCACTTGACCGTAACGAAGGCTAATTACGAAATTGCCCGCCAGTTAGTGGTAAAACGGTACCATAATAAGCGCGGGTTAGTTGACTAGCAGTTGAAAAGTCTGTTCAATATCCCAAAGATGACTCGAATTGGTGCTATATAGGCGGATAATTTGAATCCAATGCTTTTGGTCAACAAAGCACTGGAGAATTTAGGGTTCCCTGTAGGCGAATGGTACATACCAGTACATACTATTACATATGGTATTGTTTTGTCTCCCAATGGACGTGTAGACTTGAACCCTTGCACGGGAATCAGGCAGACGGTTTCCCCACCTTCTGCGACCAAGTCGAGTTCTTGGAAGAGGAGTGTCGCAGGGCAGACAATATGGGACTGTCAGTTAACCCCTCTCCGGAACCACCAATGGCCGCTCCCAGGGGCACTGTCAGCAAGGGTTTTCGGCAGGGTAGAAAACTGTTTGGAATATTCAGCACATAGAACCCAACCGGTGATGCTTGTCCATGGTGTAAGCAAGTTGGCCATGGCGTAGTGTCATGTAATAAATTTCAGGACCAACGAGTTCAGGGATGGTTTCAGATCGACAAGCAGCGAGGCAGTGTTTCATGTTTTTAGGTCCGGCGAAAGAAACAACTGCTCACGGGTATGCACGTGCTCGTCATTTTGTGGCCGTCCATACCATGAATCGCTCTGCATGAACAGGGACGTACTTAGGTATAGAGAGACCAGGGCACAGGGCAGTCCTCAGAGTCATGCCATGGGGGGCCTTCGGTTTTCGGTTGCAACTTGGGATGATTTGGACCACATGTACAGGGGTGGAACCAGGGATTCCAGCATGTGGGGTCACCAACACAGGGATGTGGTCAGGGTGAGGTCGGAGACTTTGTTCAGGCGAACATTGCAGTCGGTTCTCCGACCTACAAGGACGCCCGGCTTGTGAACCAGGCCGTCAAGGGGGCAGGTGTCAGCTCCACATGTTGTTCTTACGCCCTGCCTCGTGTGTCACCCCGCTCGTCACCGCCTCCACGATCACATCGGCTTCTGCCCCCTCTCATGGAGCATCCACGGCTGAACACCAGCCCCCCTCCCCGGATGCGTATAGGCCGTATGGTGCATCATGGGACCCATTTGCATTTAGCGACCTGCCTGCATAAATGAACCAAGCAAAGTGGGGTCCGCTGGGAATTCTCGGCCCAACCGGATGTGGTGGTCTTACCCACTGCCTCCGAGTCGGCACACAACATCCGTTTGCACCGTTTTGGACTCTGTTGCCCATGGTTGGGCATTAAAATAAATATGTTGGATAAACAATTCGGGTTGTGGGGAATGTTGCTGTGAGGAATTTATTTGGTCAATCGGTGACCGTGTTCCCTCCATGCGCTGTGTTGTTTCGTTTAAGACATCCGTCCAAGTCTTGGTGATGACTGACGTCATGGGTCGACAACCTCTGGCTATGTTGAATCCAACTGTTCGACTCTTGACCTAAGACCTCAAGCTGGTAGATTCCGATTTCTACATCCCAGCTCCAGTTGACTTACTACTAGGAGCAGACGTTCTGGGTAGGTTTTTGATGTCCAGTCGGCGAGTTCTCAACACAATGGGCTGTTTCCTGTGGATACAATGTTTGTTCATGCGATTATGGGACCGGCACTGCCAATGGTTACGAGTATGATGGCTTACTTATCGGTTCAGCATTTTCTGAAGTCATGCAACGGTTCTGGGAAATATAAGAATCTCCCGCCCAACGTCGGGTCGACGCCAATGAAGAAGAGTGCGAATTGTTTCACCAGAATAATACTGGTCGCCTTCATTCTGGTCGTTTCATAACTTGACTCCTCTTTATGGCAGATCGACCGCTGCTAGTTGAATCTAAAAGGATAGCAGAATCAAGATGGATGTCTATGTCGGATATCATGGGACGCTCTATTTGGGGACTTCATGAGAGAGTAAAAATCGTTAGGATGCATGTAGAAATTGAACGTGGACTGGAGATCGGAGAATCATTATTTCCTTCCACACCAAGCTATGCTGCAAACCCCTACCAGCAAAATTAGAGTTCTTTTGATGGTTCAGCACCAACTTCGAACAGGATGTTCTTGAATCAATGTCTGCTCTCAGGATCCAAGTTGAGACGTGACATTTCGGATATACTCATGAGCTTCTGGAAATACCAGATTGTATTTGTTACAGACATTCGGATGATGTATAGACAAAGGGTAATTCATCCGTCTGATAGGAAATATCCTATATATAAATATAATAAAGCTCTCCCGTCGGGGTATACATACAGAGGACCTTCAGTCATACTGGGCGCCCCCACTGGGGTAAGATTTTTGAAGCCCTAGTTAACCCTTTCACTTATCTGGCCGGCAAAGCAAAAAGTATGACATAACAATTAAGGCAAATTTTATGTTGTTGCCCCAGAAATACCCACAATGGAATCTTCAGTACCTACTTATAATAATAATAATAATACCTTGGACACTATTTACACAAATTGATCTAGATCAATTGGGGCTAGCCCCAAACTAGGATTCTCTGTATCTTGGGTACTAGACAACGATACACATACTTATATAGATAAATTTAATACTTATATAGATAAACAACCATGACTAGGGTACAACCATCCGTTCTCATCAAACAAATATTTGCCCCCACTGGGACTCGAACGCGGGACCCTTGGCTTTGTAGGCATTGTAACTGCTGACTCGGCCATTCGGGTCGTCATGCCACTCTAGGTGACGTCTGTCAAAAAGATTCCTTAATAGGTTAAATCAGCTACAACTGCCCACAATGGAATCTTCAGTACTCTAGGTGACGTCTGCTTAAAGGATTCCTTTATAGTTTAAATCAGCTAAGACTGTCTAGAGACGTCTGCCAAAAGGATTCCTTTATAGGTTAAATCAGCTAAGACTGTCTAGACACTCTAAATGCGCAGTCTTAGCTGATTTAACATATAAAGATTCCTTTATAGGTTAAATCAGCTAAGACTGCGCATTTAGACTGTCTAATAGGTCAGACCGCGCTAACTTTTGAGGAACCCGCGACGTTGTTTTGAAAGATCGAAGCCGTCCTCAACTCGCGACCGTTGTGTACGCTCAGTTCACATCCAAATGACCTGAGGGGCCCTGACTCCAGGGCATTTCTTGATAGGACAGCCATTTTACGGGTCCCCTTTAAGGAAGTGAATTTGTATCGGTTATCGCGGTATCAGATGTTGTAGCAGCTTACTCAGGATTTCTGTAGGCGTTGGTCGCTCGAGTATCTGCACAACTTGCAACACCGCCTCAAGTTGACTGACAAATCTAGTCCCTCTAGTATTGGTGACCTAGTGCTGGTCACGGATGCTAACCTACCGCTACTGCGTTGGAGCAGGTGGCGCATTGTTTACTTGTTCCCTGGAAAGGCTGGGACCCCCCGGTTTGCAGAGGTTCTAGTCGGGGACTCAGTTCTCAAACGAGCGGTAGCAATGTTGTCTCGCCTTCCTATAGGTAAGGAGATAGGTTAGGGACATGTCCGGGTGGTTGACTGTTTAGAACCGAATGGTACCTTGTCGTCATTTCTTCATGATTAGTGTAAAAAGGAACGCACCCCTTTTTGGTCTGTGGACGTAACTTATTTTTGTGATAGTTTTCACTTGATATTTGCTGCCTCAAAAATGTCGACGGGTTGTGGCGCTATCATGATTTAAATTGAGTAACACTGGAGCCATCAATTTCGCAAAAGTGTGTTTTTTTGGTCTAAAGGGACCCCGCATCGTCGCGAATGTATGCATAGTGATATTTTAATAAATTGTTCGAAGTATCGAGATATTGCATAAACTTCGTGCCGTGTTGTTCGTCTTGGCTAGCTAAATCACGAGTGTTTGTGGATTTGCGTGTATTTGCTACCTCACCGGGGGGCCACCGGGTCAATAGAATTAAATAGAACAGCGTGATTCCTTTAGCTGTCGGTAAGGCCAACCTTGAAAAACTTTCTTCGTCGAAGAATTGTGACCTGTCTTGGTGCGCGCGCCATGCAACTTTGATGGGAGAGGAGAACATCGCCATATTAGGGCACATACAGGTATTTTAAGTTTAGCTCGGTGTATCGCCGACGTTCGAAATTACCATCCATACTGAACCTTGTTTATGCTGGCTTATGGGGCCCTAGTCTAAGTTTTGCCCTAGCGGGAACCAGAACACGCAGTGTTGATTTCCTGCCACATCTCAGCATTGGAATAAGCGGTAGTATTTGACTTCTTAGAGGTAGTATTGCCTCCTTCCTGAGTCTTGATTTTGTTGTTTTCTTCTATTAGCATCGACAATATACATTATTAATATTGCTGACTATGGGAGACTAGAACCACACCAGGCAATCTTAAAAATACGAGCTACGCCGCACACACACAGTTACATTCTGATCTGCATAAGTAAACGCTGCCAAACACACCTGTCTTGATAGATTTTACAAATAACCTATATCCAAGGAGCCAAACATCAGCCCAGCTTAGAGGCAGTACCTATTTGATATGTGTCAATGGTACCTAATCATAATTTATAAAACGAAAATGTTCTCTCATCCCTGGAGATAAACCCATCTGAATACGATTCATGGTTATTCAGTGAGAGAAATTTCGTTCTATCAATAGTGATTCTGAAAAGCTCAATTCAAATAAAACTCTACAGACCTTACTCTTGCAGAATCCTCATTGGTAATATCAGTTACTGGAATGAGTGAAAATATTTGCCCAATGATCAACGTTGCTTTCAGTGACTGCTGGAATGTCGTGTTGTTGATCTGCGGCCTCACTTCAGTGGCATTTACTTTGTTTCCTAAAAAATACATATTATCTCATTATCATAATCCCTATAGGTTCTGCATCTTATTATTTCAAAAGCGTTTCTAAGAAACAAACAAGACAAAAAGTTCACATACTAAAACCTCACTAGTAAAAAACCGTGTTTTAAAGAGTATGAAACCGATTACAGACGTACTAAGCTTCTTTACATCTGAGCGAGGCCAATATCTGTCTCCTGCCAATGCATAATAACCCTTGTTCCCATGCGCTGCTAACGGCACTCAGGTGCAAAGAAACTTGGCCTCAGGTATATCACCAGATTAAAACACTTCTAACGAGTAGACTTTATGCAACCAAAGTAGTGAGCCATAGATAATTTATAATTATATACCTATATATGTCACCGTAGGATTGTCAAAACCGTTGATAAACTCACGTTTTTATTTCTCGTTAGTTGGTCAACTATCGACAGATAGTAAACTGTAGCGTACTGCTTACTATATGACGCGTTAGTTGATAAGCTAAAGGTTAAAGCCGTTAAATAGTAAACTGGTTTAAACCTGAAATGCAAACGAAATACCAGGGCAAACACTGTAGTAGCTAAGGTGAAGAGTAGAGGAGGCGAGCGCAGCGAAGCCCCCGAATAGTCTTCGTGTTCGGTTGATGTAAGAACAAAATACACGTAAATTCTCAACCCTGTCGGTCTGGTTTACTATCTGTCGATGGTTGATCAACTAACGCGTTAGTTTATCAACTAACTGTTTTAACTATCTCACGGTGACAGGTATATATTTATGTTTGGGAATTTGCTAATCAAGCCCTTTAATTTGATACCCAACGCCGCCCTATTCATAAATGTTATTTTTTTATCCAATACTTTTTAGTCTATAACGCTCCATATTGTATTTAGTGTGACGTCACATAGCCTATAAGTAGTGGACTATCAAGACGCTTCTAACGATAACACTTTTTACATTAACCAACTGGTTTAGATTCATTAGTCAGTTGGTTAATGTAAAATTACGAGTACACTGAGATTTTTTTAAATAATATAGAATAATAATAAAATATGTACATTTATAACAAAAAAAAACAAATACATCTATGCTGCCATTTATTTCATATCCTCCAAATAATATCACCTCTGTCACACAAATACCAACACTACTTTTATACACACGGAGTGGAGTCAACACAACACAATACTTTTAAAATTTTTACTTGTTTTGTGTAACTTTTTCATAATATAGTTGTCAAAGTTTTTCTTAGATTATATTGTTCGACTCGTAGTTATAATATTTCATGTGAATTACTGACATAGGGAGTCAGAATTTTTATTTGTTTTTAAAATACTAGGAACATGGGCGCTGTTTCGCTGAAATACATGGCTTATGATGCCTTGCTCAGCAACAGATGCTACAATATTTTTCTTGTAGAATCTTATCTAGACTACATTTAAACAGCACCGTTGTAACTAATATGTTTATTAATTTTTGTGATACTTAAATTATTATCATTATTATTTGTTAAATTCTGATCAGTAGTTTAGATGTTACATATATATACCGGTCAAACACATAACATAACCCTCCTTATGGCTTCGCTGTAGTCGGGTAACAAACAAATTAACACACAGGCTCTGGCCCCACACCAGGATACCCTGTTTGTAGTCACATCAACAGGCAAATTATCGCCTTTATAGAGTGTTGGGACCCCTTATCAAAGGCAAACTAAAACTTAGTTTTTATGGATATGGCTTAAAACTCGTTTTTTGTATCAATTATGAGGTAATTAAATAAACAAGTATATAATTTATGAATATTTTAGCATTTCTAATTTACGCAACCTCAACCGAGACTTTTCATTCAAACAATAAGAATTCAGAAATTCAAACTCACTCAAACTCATACTCAAATAATTTATTGTAAGTAGGCAAAAATAATGCCCTTTTACAAGTCAAACAGGTCTCTTATATATTGAGAAAAATAAATCAAATATGAGCAACTAAACTAAAGAGTTCCTGATTATTGATTTTGTAAATAAAAATTCCATGAATTCTCTTAACGAATAATACTTACTAGTCTTCACAGAAAACCACGGTGCACCTTTCCTTAGCTTGCTCATCGTGCTTTCCTTGTCTTTCCATGCGTCTACTACCGTAGGATCATCCATTTTGTCCCACACGGCCATAATAAAAAACCTCGCCGACTGCTAATGGAACGGGGTGTTAGGTTACAAGGAACGCCCCGTTCCACTCCTAATATGGTTACACCTTATAATTCTGTAGACACGCATAAGTATTTTCACTTTTTGACACGGCCTCGAACAATTCGAAGTCGTATTCTGAACATCAATGCTTCAAAATGTCCAACGATTTGACAACAGCTCGCAAGAGATATTGGTATGTTTTGTTTATCCACAGTACGACTGAAATGTAAACAAGCAAATCAATACTTAATAAACACTCAAAATGTGTCATTTTTTATCGTGATTTAAAAAATGACGTCAGACCTCTGACGTACCAATAATACGAGAAAATTTAAGATCCCAAAAATTATAAAACTAAAACAAAATATGTATATCCGTACTTGGATTCGGATTGCGGTTCCAATATGAAACCAATTGCTCCACCGACTACGTTATCTTATATCGCAAAAACGTTATTATTTCAATGATGATGATTTAGTAAATTATTTGGCCAGGAACATTCTGGGAAAATTTGATCTCTCTACCTTTAACGGTTTGAGATACAGTCCGCTGACGGACAAACGCACAGACGGGCAGCAGAGGCTTAGCAATAAGGCCCCGCTTGACACCCTTTGGGTACGGTACCCTAAATACTAAAGATGTTATCTGCACTTGACTTACAGTGAAAGTAAAGCAAATGTACTTATTTCGAGTTTACTTCTAACTCACCCGTCATAACAATGTGTGATACGAAAATATTTGGGCTTGCTAGCGTTACACTCGTAGAGAAAGTAAACTAGTTACATTTAATCGATTGTAGCGATTTAGGCTAAGCGTATACCGAGACGCCGATGATGCAGTTACACGCAGCGCAGGGCAGAGAAAAATTTGTGATGCATGAACATACTGAACTGAGAGCTGCGTACGCTGCGCAGGCAGGTACTATGCAGACGTGGTCCGTCCTGCTCTGCGTCTTGTTATAGTGCCGGCACAGATTTCTGTGACACGTGTTTTTACCACTTATTCATAATTTTGTTTCAATGACAGAACATGTGACTCCGGCTGTGGAGGCTCTGAATGCTGACCTCGAGAATATCCGGAAATGGGCCCTCTCTTATGGGCTTCTAGTCAACCCGAGCAAGTCGCAGGCCTTGATCTTGGGAACCAGATGCTCTCTTAACCTGTTACAACAACTTCAAATCGCTCCTCTAATATTTGACGGAACCGTAATCAAATACAGCGATAAAGCTAAAAATCTCGGAGTTGTATTCGATAACATGCTGTCTTGGTCGCCCCATGTCTCCGAGGTCAGCAGACGAGTCTTTGCATCGTTTCACTCTCTTCGGAGATTACAATACTTCCTTCCACGGCACACTAAAGTCACTCTAGCCCAGTCCCTTCTACTTCCTTTAATTGCCTATCCTTCTTACCTTCGTGAACGTTTTGAGTTCCTTTTCTCCAGAGGCAAGGAACGGAGATCTCACACGGTGTCTCTTCTATGTATTCCGCAGCATAACACCGTCGCCTACGAGCACTCGTTCAGGCTGAGGGCCATTCGGCTGTGGAACGCACTTCCCTGCACTATTAGGGATAGTCCCACTCTCTTCTCCTTTAAGAATCGCTTGAAAGAGCACTTACTTTCTCTTTCATCATAGGTATTGTATATATAAGTATGTAATTGTATTTATCTGTTTATTATTATTATTTGTTTATTTTTTTTTATCTACTATTTCTTTTATTATATGTATTTTTATAGTAAGTATTATATTTTATTGGTATTTAGTAATTTTATAATTGCACTAGACTACCCTTTTCTGTTTATATGTATCCTATCCTGATAGGTTTGCTGTAAGAAATCTCTGTTGAGAGATAAGCTCGCCTTTGCCTTTTAATTTCTTGTAAAATGTTTTGTTTTAATGTTCTGTGCAATAAAGAATTGTGAATTGTGAACATTTCATAGAATTAGTTGTAAAACTTGTTTGTATGACACTAATCATCCAGACTATTCAAAAAAGACTTTCACGTCTATCATATATGAAGCTGCGTAGCTGTATGCACTTGCAGCCTATGACAAAATCGCCTGCCCTACCCTGCGAAATCTACACTGGTGTTCTGAGCTGAGTCACCTGCGTCTCAGCATAAGCTTAGCCTTATTGGCAGTGATTCCGTGATCGCTTTCGTGAACTACCTAACCGTTATTCGTATCACTTGGTAAACATATTGTGAAACTATGAAAATAAACTGGACTTGCACGTTGTTAGCAAGGGAATAGATGTAGGTAATACGGTAAGATCAAAGTGAAACCTTAGCAGCTAAGTTTCGATCACATACCAATACTGACACTTCGCCGAATTCCATTTGGTCGACAATTTTCAATGTCATTTATCATACTTTTTGATAGGTTTACCGAATGTCAATGCTTCTTTGTAGAAACTGACAGACTTCTGCCAAATATTATGGTGGTCGCACAATTATTGGTTTCGGCACCCACCGTCCGCACCGCCAGCATTTTCCGCACTGTCCGTACCGTCTGCACTAAATGGAGCGACAGGAGGAATATTCCGCGCTGCTCTTGAACGCTACTCGCGCGTTACTCCGCCGCACGTAACGGAACGCAAAATGCCGACGCTACTGTCCGCGCCGATTCTGACGATATCATCAGGATTACTGAACCTCTCCGGATTACAGCGATTCCGACGTGGATAGCTGTGCGAGATTTCATAGGATTTTAAATAAATAATCCGATCCGTCCGGTGCGTCTGGTGCGGACGATGCCGATAAGTTTGCGTTACGTGACATTAGTCAGCATGATTGACATAATGGTTCACTCAGAGTAACTACGAGTGAGTAAAGTGATTCTTAGAAGCATTCGGAAAATACGAGATAATGCATTATATTTCCTATGTTTGTTTAGTATTATAACTACGAAAATGGGCTCTAAATCAGAGATTAACTAAATTCGTTTTCGGTTTTATGTTTTCGGCGAAACGAAATGCATCATAACGTATTTTCACAATCCTTCTAAGATTCACTTGGCTCACTCGTAGTTTCTCTGCAGTTCACAGCGCACGTGCCCAGTATTTTGCTAATTACCTATATTGCAATTTGCAATTAAAAAAAATATATTTCGAATTTATTTTATGCTGCACTTTACTGAGGTGACACTGCACTGAATAATTGTCCAAGTTTGACGTGACATCCTGTCGAAGACTATAACGTATTGATAAATACAACAAATACCTGATGAAGGCTAAGTGCGAGCGCTATTTGGACATAGAGTTCCGTAGGTATAATATTGTTTGAGTTATCGACGTTGGAATGGAATTGGATCAATGGTGGTTATCAATGCATGATAGTAAAAAGCCATCTCAGACCAATTTGTAAACTTTCGGGAAATCAATGAAAACCTTTCATTTTGACAAAAATATTATTATAAAATACCAGTTTTCTTACAAGAATTATTATTATTAGTCGCCCTTCTCAACTTCTCCTGTAGTGGTAGGCCACTGAAGGATTTGGTTGTAAAAAACTTAAGTTTTAAAAATTTACCTCATCTTTTCGTCCTCAACCACCACCCTTTGGTTGTAAAAACCCACCTCATAATATGGATGAAAAGTGTTTTTCCGCTGAACTAAATATTGAGGCCTAAAGATTCTTTAGTATGCGTCTATAACTGAGGGGGGTTTTAACTCAAAACGCGCGTATCGTCATAGAGAACACTTTTCAACAAAAATAAAAGTTTTGGAAAATATGGTCTGAGGTGGGTTTTTACAAACATGCATTCCTTTAAGTCTCAAAACAAACGACAATGAAAATTTCACTTTCCATAAAAAGGCTCTCTAGACACTCTGATAGAGCGCTTAGGCAGATTTGCGCCCAAGCTGAGCCAGTTATCCAATTCAGTATAGTTCTAATCAACGTAATTATAGTAATAATCACTGTGAATCTATCGAGTACGTAATTAAGCCTTTCGTGACGTAAACCACAAGTACAACTTGTTTACCCATAGAGATTAATTCGATTAGATCAAACTATAATAATGGAGTGCTCCTAATTGACCCTTATTTTGTTACTGTATTGCCGTGTTTTTGAACATGGAAGGTTGTTTTCCATTTGCGGTGCATTGTTTCCACGAATAAATGGTGATTTTATCGCGTGTTAAATATGGGTATTTAGTCTACAGTTGAAGGTAAACTTTGTTGTTGTTTTTGTTTGAATGTTGTTCTAATAAACATAAACATTTCGTTTAGAACAATTCGGTAAGGTTTTGGAACCCACGTTTTGCATTGCTGAACCTTACCAAATTTGGGAATGTACAAAAATATGTGACAAAAAAAGGAAAAAGTTACAAAGGTAGAGTACTAATCCCGAGTCCATTCTGATAAGATCAAATAAAAAGAAAATAACAAATAAAGCTAAGTATAAGATAGTACTCATAATTTATAGCGAAAGTAATAAACCACCTCGCCTTCTCAGGGCGCACAAGATAAAGGAAAAGTTGTAAAAATACGATGACACATCTCTACAAAAAGGAATTTGAGGAACATTGCATAAAGTGTACAATTACTTATCTTTTGACAAATGTTCTTGATGGGCTTCATAATGGGGGTTGTTGAAATGCATTTTCCTTTTCTTTGGTGTCGCAGAAATGAGGCTACCTTGAAATTGTACAACCATTATACAGAGTGAGTAAGTGGGGACCCCACACAGAAAAATTGGCTGATAAATTAAATTCTGCGGCTTACGCTGTTAGGAACATCAGACAAAACACGAATGTGGCTACATCTAGCCTAGTATATTTTAACTACTTTCATAGTGTCATGTCCTATGGTATCTTGTTGTGGGGGACAGCAGCGGATATTCAAACTATTTTCATTTTACAGAAAAGAGCTATTCGAGCAATTTATAATCTTAAACGCACAGACTCCTTAAGAGATCTTTTTAAAGAAATCGACATACTAACTGTAGCTAGTCAATTTATTTTCGAAAATATAATGTATGTACGCAAGAAACTTACAAAATTTCCCAAATTAGCGATAGCTGTAATGTTAACCTAAGAAATAATCACAGACTACTTGCGCCCCGGTTTAGACTCGGGAAGGTTAGCAATTCTTTCAAAGGTCAATGCATTTTCTACTGCAACAAGATACCTCTGGAGATTTTGAAATTGCCATTTGAGCAATTTAAAAACCATGTTAAAGCGACTTTGTCAAAAAGGGATGGTACATTTTATTTTTATTTTTTTATTTTTTATTTTTCATCGGTCCATATTTTAGGGCTAATAAACTCATCATTAGGGTCGCAAACAAAAAATATTTTGGCTTTTCCTTAGAAACTTTTAATCCAAAATAGTAAATGTACTGAGGGAATTTACTTTTCATTTGCGATCATGTGTTGAATATGTAACGATGGGATGAGCCCTGTACAAGGATTGTACATCGAGTAATAGTTCGCTTAACGTTCCATGTTGTTTTTATTTACCAGCAGCAAAGGTGACCTACCTTGTAGAAAGGAAAGGACAGTTTAGTAAAATTACCGTTGCAACAACAACGTTTTGTACAAATGGGAATTACTGACAATTTGACCAAATAAGGTACAAATAAACCGGTCAAGTGCGAGTCTAAATCGCGCACGAAGGGTTCCGTGCCACCGTTCAATGGAAGCGATGGTGTGGAGTGAATAGTTTGGATTTTACACAGCAAAATATTGTTTACAAAGTTATTGGTGCGGTTACTTTCACACTCCATGTACGTAACCAGGTGCATCCATAAGTTTGTATGTGGTATTGAAAGAATTGTTGTATGGGAGCCCTCTTAAATATTTCTTTTATCCTGTTTTTTAGTATTTGTTGTTATAGCGGCAACATAAATACATCATCTGTGAAAATTTCAACTGTCTTACTATCACGGTTCGTGAGATGGAAGATAGCACGTTCGCCTGGTGACAGACGGACGGACGGACAGCGGAGTCTTAGTAATAGGGTCCCGTTTGGAACCCTTTGGGTACGGAACTCTAAAAACAAAACAATTCTAATGCCTTGTTCTCATTACCGACTGTTTCGGTTCCATACTTTAAGATATCGCCACAGAATATATAATAGTACTAGACGTAACATCGCTAATTTGCAGTGCGGCGGCGTGTCAAAAGGTGTGGCTAAACAACTGCCTCAGCAACGTACAAAGACCTATCACTAGCCAAAAGCATTTAAATATTATTTCATACACTATTGCATCTTTATATATTTTGTGAAACTTGTAAATATGAAATAATTAAATAATGAACCGTTATTAGCTTTATTTTTCTTGGAACGTTTGTAACCAAAACCAACAGCATTACATCAGTTAGGGTCAAATAGAATCCAGCAGTATCTCTATATCGAAATCTGCAATGGCGATGCAGTTTTATTGTATTGACTTTATAAACTTTCATCTATAAATACGATTCTGTAAATAAACACAAGACTTCTATTACAGCAATTACACGCTTTTATTTTCAGAATTGTGCAGATCTTAAAGATCCTGACACTTTTAAAATATGAAATACTCAGCCATTCAAAATTGTGCATCGCTAGGTACAATTCTGGGGCAGAGCGATTTAAAATCTCCTTTAATGGAACCCAGATTCTCGGTGCTTACTATAAGCATAAAAATGACCGTGATCTCCAAAACAAATATAAGAGCTACCGCAACTACTGCAATAACACTATTGAGAATCTAGAAATGAACACAACAAGCGTATCCAACAAAGCAGCCAGGGTAGTAAATAGTTGTGGAATGCAATAAAAACTATTTTATATGGAATCTGACAATACAAGTCTGCTTGAGACTGACTCAGATCCAACAACTGCACTGAACAAAGGTAACCAATACTTTTCAACGGTAGGAGACTCAATCGCAAATAATATTCTTGATTCAACTAACATAACATAACAACAATTAGCCCTGGAAGTACCGGAAACAATAATTGAAAAATTCGAAATAGTTGAATTAATTTTATCGAGATGAGACAGAACTCCTAAAAGTAATTACTAGCCTAAAAAACCAATCGGCCCCAAGCATTGGCAGCATAACCAACGACATCCTTAAGAAATCAAGCCGGGCTTTAATTAGTCCTTTGACCCACATCTATAACGTAAGTATGAGCTCAGGCGTGGTCCCCGATCTTTTCAAGGTTGCCAATGTTTGTCCCATTTTAAGCCGGGTGTCCCATTGGAAGCATCTAATTACTAAATTACCTTAAAAAAATTACCTTTATCACTACTAGAAAAGCTAGTAAACAAGTGAATTCTTAACTTCCTAGAATCCCATGGTCTATTGGCTCATAATCAGTATGGCTTTCGCAACAAGATATCAATGGAGGACGCCACAATGAACTTGACCAATACCCTCGCTACTAAACACGATGGAGGTTACAGGTGCCTGGACGCGTTTCCCGACCTCGCGAAAGCCTTTGATACTGATTCTCGGCCAATTCTTTTGAGAAAAATGGAGCTTTTAGGGACACGTGGCCTCCCTCTAAACTTGTTTCATTCACATCTCTCAGACCGTAAACAGAGAGTTAAAGTGAACAACACCTACAGTGTTTACGCTAACATTAATTTCGGAGTTCCAGAAGGAAGTTTTGAGACCAACGCTATTCCTCATTTATATAAATGACCTGTGCCGTCTTGACCTGATCCAAGCTAACTTATTTATCTTTGCGGATGATACTACCATCATATTCCACGGCAACAGCTGGTCATCTGGTTTTAACCTATGGCATCTTAGTCTGGGAAGCAGCTGCCAAAACTGACTTAATCAAAATTAAACACGCACAAAGAACCCTTCTCAAAGTGGCATATCATAATACAAATAGGTATCCCACTGATAGCCTCTACTAATATTGCAAGCATCTTCGGGTAAGTCAATTGTATCTCACCGCTTTTATTCTTAAATTCCACAAAACTGCTATCGACTTTGCTGTTAATACCAATCGCGCCGCGTGAGATGGAAATTTCCCCTGGGCTCGCACTTGCTTTGCACAAAGGTTCTACACATTCCGAGGCCATTATCTCTTTAACTAAATAAATAATTTGCTCAAGATTATGCATCTAAGCCGGTTCAGGTGTAAGAATATACTTATTGGATGGCTACACCAAATTGACTATACCAAAATAGAAAGTATCCTCGAAATTTGTAAGTTATTCTTATCGTATAATTGCTAACTCTAATGTCCGACTAACTAAACCCTCATACAAATAAATACTCACATACACTACACCACAGTCGTCTACACACACTCACTTTACTCCACACAAACACTACACAGTTACTCACCCTGCCTAGTGGCCAAAAGCCTGGCAAATGTCCGATCCCAAGACTAGTCGTAAGGCTAGCAGTTACACCAACACTAAACACTACTATTATTGGTTTTAATTTTACTGGTAATATGCTCATTGTTATTATTATAGAAATAAGTTCCATAAAATATAGCTTTTGGTCTGGAAGAGACTAGTCTCCACGATGCAGGGAATCCTAGTGTGGGGACTAGGGCTTATTAAAAATGTTTCTTTTTCTATCGGAAATAAATGATTATGACTATGAACAATTATTATCATGACTGATGCTGAGAACAATGCCTAACTCCAATTCAAATGAATGGATAAATAGATAAAAATAATAAATTATTTACATTGCCATCAATTAACAGCTGGAGGCCTGAAGCTGGTTATGAGGCATCGAGATTTTGCACCTCATGCCATGATAATAAAATTCATAATTTATAAGTGAGAGAAGAAAGAAAGAACCCATATAAGAGATGAAGCTGCCTAACTAATTATATCTTTGCTTTTGAATTGATGGTTTTTATTCGACAATTGGATTGCAAGGGTGGGTAACAGAAAGGTGTAGTCATATTAAAAGGGGTTGTTAGGGACATCGTGCGGAACATTTTGGTTAGGAAATTATTTCATCAGAGCAACGTTCATTTTCACTTCTTCATACATTTTGGTCGGACAGTAAGGCGATTTTGATGGAAAAGTTAAAAAAAATCTCCATAAAAATCGTTCACCTCTAAAAATATGACTACCCCTTTTTGTTATACCCTGTTTAATGATTGAACGGTGAAGAAACATGAAATAAAACAAAGTTTAATTGTACCAAAATTATTTCAATCGGCTATCGACACCGGGTTGTTATCATATCATTTTTCGGAATTTTAAGAGTCATCTAGGTTAACTGTCCTAGGAAATTCTCTGGTTAGCAGTTGGTGGTACTTCTTTTCAAAATTATTCAGCTCATTTTCTGTCTCCTGGTGAGTTCTCCTTCCTTTGGCATCTTTACGTATATCCATGGTCTTTCTATAAGTCAACTCATATAAAGGGATGTCAAGCAAATTATCTTCGTATCCCGTTCCTATATGTTGTATTGGAATTGATTCGCGAATATTGAAATTCTCCAGCACATAACAATCACTCATGTGCTCAGAAACAATAACAAGTAATTGAACTCTGATAAGTAAAAACATATTGTAATATTGCGTTTCCGAGAGGCACACTCAAATGCATCACCGTATGTTCCACTAAGAGCCACTGCGGTGGATCCATCAGCCAGATATATCTTTTAGGATCTTCCACTCGATTCTTCCCTGATGATAATGCATTGCGTCCCCATATCATTACCTCTTGACGGAGATGAGGATGAGATAACGTTACATAGCACCAAATCAAGCGACTTTCCTCAAAGTTACATTATGAAGTCCACTGGGGATTGCAAGTAAACATTAACTATGACTAGATCTTAGTGGACCAATTAGGTGTAGTTTGGGTGCGCCGATATAAAGCATGATAGACCAGTCCGTTACTGTTATGAAAGATATCAGAGGTTGGCCAATTTTTTACTGGTGGTTATTCTGTAGGTTGAGAATTGACCCGAAAATCCGTTACTGATTTGGGCTGACAGACAGAAAACGAGTTAGCTTAGCACAAATCTAAATCTAACTTTGACTAGTTAGATTTGTTATATGGACTGATATTGTCGAGGCACACAAGCCACAAAACTCAGCCACAAAACACCGCCACTAGCCTTTTGTATAGTAGCGTGTGGCGGCCACACCGGCTGCTCAACCGTGTGTGGCGATTCCTTATAAAACGTTTGAAATCTACAGGCAATAGGTCAATGACGGCGTTTTGCTGTAGCGTGTGGCTCATGTGCGGCGTCCCTTAAAGTTTATCCGAGATTAGTGTGTTCGCTTTCTAACTTTCAGCCCTCAGTTTCCTAATTCCGAGAATAACAATTTATCACACTGACGTTATAAAGGCACTGTACACGATCACATGATTTGACATTTTGTGTAATAAATGATCTAAATGTTTTATTTGTATGTATTTCGACAGTATTATGTTGTTTTTTGTACAAGTAAGCTACGGCTTTCCTGCATTTACCATTTTGATATAACGTGCTAGTATTTATTATTCATATGTTTTTTGTATAACTTCTGGTTATCGAAGCAGTAGTCTAGAATAATTATGCTTTGCAAAGCTGTATAATCGGAGAAATTTTAAGTTTTTTTTCTTGGTATTTTTCTTTGTATCATCACGCAGAAAAATCCGGCAAGTTGCTGTAACCATATAAAATGCTTTACGATTATTTGTGATTTTTATAGCCAGGCCAGAGCGTGTAATAAAGTGAAATTACCTGAATATATCGGTTATTGCTGAAATACATTGAAATACATAGAAAGCATTATTACTCGACACAAACTTCTGTCACATGTCAATATACCACAAGAAATACTATCATCATATCATCCTTTAAGTAAATCAAATTCTCAAGTTAGTCTTTTCTTCCTACTCTACTAAGATACAGGTACCACTAGTTTAGGAGTTGGATGTCCATAAAGATGTATCATACCTATTTATTAGACCTAAGATTGTCTCCTACAATTTATGTACATAAGTTAATTTGGATAAACACATTTTTATTTCTATTTTGCAGTCAATAACTCCATAATACGCTACCAACCTATAAATTTACAAGTAAATTAATTCAAGATATTTCGCTAGATTTGAAGCTATTGAACTTTCCCCGGAAAATCATTTATCTCAACAAAACAGTATCATGACTGTAATACTGGGAGCCAACTTCGAGAGAGTTCACCGACAAAATATCTGATTTCTAATTGGGTGCCAAGTTCTATAGATAATCCTAACATTAAATTGAGTCAAACAAATAGTAAGGCTTTGCCGTTTCATGGATTTAGCTATAGATGAGTGTAGATAACGGCTAAGGCCTACTTTTTGACCCAATTGAATATCAGAATTATCTATAAAAATTGGCCATTTAGAACTCCATGATTTTGTAGGTGAAGTTTCTTGATTTTGGCTCCCATTATTACAGTTAATACTGTTCCGTTAAAATATAAAAAAGCACAGACAAATTATGCACAAACCTCATCCCTGAAAAATGATTCCTTTCAGCAAACCTAGGCAGGCCAGCGACGTTTATAATAGCAAGCAGACAGTCCTAGAGCACTATATAAATTACTATCTATTGCTATTAGCTGCTTTACCATGGCAATAAATAAATATAGCCCACTACCACACCCACCGAGGAGCACAAGCCTTTACACTAATAGAAGTTAATAATGTCAAACAGTGAGGCAAGAAACTTGGTTAAATTTATGCGTTGGTACGTAACCGTTCTAGAGAAAGTCTTTCTCGCACTTGGCCGATTTTTTATCCGACTGCAATGAAGTAAAATATGGCTTTGTTAGCAGAGCATGGGCACAAAGATACTTATGAAAGCAATACGAAATCAACAGAGACGCTGGTTGCTGTTATTTCATTTTGGATAGCGTAAAAAAATGTGAAAATATTTTAAAATGACAAAGTTAACTGTTTACTGAGTTTTTGTTCATGTACAAAATTTCAAGCTTCTAGATTGTCTGAAAGTTGGTCAGGTTTTTGATCTACATATAAGTCAGCCTTTAACCGTTGAATACCACCTTAGCTAACGCCACTTTTCCGTTACAGGATTTCAATTTTATTATCATAGCATAAAGTTCAAAATGGCGACCCATCCCAACTACCTTTTTGAGAGGTTAAAATGGCAGTCAGCTATTGAACTTAACTAAAACATGACAGGTCATGACTACATTACTGAAATTTGATACCATTTCTAATATCGGAGGGGTCTTAATGTTTAGGTCTAATTTCTTATATGTAGGTTGAAGGCTTCATGGCTTGGCACTAAAACAGCTAGGCGCAAAAACGTATTTTTCAAGATCAATGTGAGCTCTGATACTATTCAGTATCATAGATATATAGGAAATGTATGTATCTGTTAAAAAAAACTTAATTATGGGACGCGAATCTTTTGTGATTTCTAACTTATTCCCAGGTCAGTATCAGGTGAGGTGAGACCTCACGGAGGCCTTGCTCTTCTCTTAATAGTTTTTGAGTTATCAAGGGGTCAAAAGTAGTTCAAAATGGTTCGTGTTATAATTATCTCTTGCATATTTATAAAAATCGATACTGACTGACACATGGAATAAAGAACAGACGTAATGGACTTACGTTTTTCTCTAAAGATCCACTTAAATTAAACATCTCTTATATCTCTTATATCCTATTCTTATCAGAAAATCCCTTAATTAGCGCTGAATTTGTGTCGCGATTAGCATCTGGGTCACATTTTCAGCCACTGAGTATAATAATAATAATAACACACGGCTTGAGCGTCGCCAGTGTCTATGCTCGAACTTGGCTTGACACACTGCCGGGTGTCTTGATTCATCCAAAGCTTAGAAAACATTTAATCGCAACATTTTTTTTTTATGGGCGTTACACTATATGCTGTTACTGACTTTTCAATACGGTAGCAATGTGGTTTCTGTTTGGTCGGTAAGTGCGGTACTTACTGATACCGAACCGAGTGCTTACCGATTTCAATGCTCAGTAAGATTCTTGATTTGCTCGGTAAGCGCCGCTAAAAATTGAGCCTGTGGATACCGGGTCTAATTTTAAGCTTTTAGTTTAGTTAAACCGTCAGTTATTTAGTTTTGACGTCTTAAAAATTGCACACAACAAGTGATCTACTCAATAAAGACCATTTATCGTAAGGCGATACACACTCATGTGTACTTGTAACTGCTTGGTAAATGTCGTTACATAGGGAAACATGCAATATAACTACTAAGAAATATATATACCTACTCGCACAAAGTGCGTTGGTGTATATAGTTCTATACCTCTCGTTTAAAGAACTGAGCATCGATAATATTAACAGTTTTTTCACTTGTTTCATGAGGAGTGTTTTTTCTTTCCAGTATCACTAACATCTGCTGTGATGTTAGAGGACGGAAAAAACAACGTTCCGGCTGAAATTCATTTGTTTGTGGCATATGGTAAGTAACAAAAATTCACAGAAATTGATTCAGAAGGAAATTGTTACATGGCCTTATATTATAATCTTTTAAAAATTATGTACACATAACAAAAAACACGCGTAAAACATAGAAATAATATTCAAAGCCGACGACGTATGCTTAAACGTTTTTTCTTATTTTCTTACAATATCGTGTATCTTTAATATTGATTAAAGACAATTGGCGAAAAATAGAGAAGATGGAAATAAAACAGAAGAGCAGTTTTGCCAGCTTCCACGAATCCATGAGAATGACGCTGGTCATCGGACAGATCTTCGGTGTCCTGCCTGTCTACGGGGTTCGCTCAAAGAACGCTACATATGTCAAGTAAGCTAAAATAATACCGTATTTGAGCTGTTTGATTAAAGGTTGATTTTTCTATTCTCAGATAACGTTTATGTGCCTGTTTATCTAAGGAATTAAACGGAATTATTTCGTATCAAAACACAAATAAAGTTATCTGACTGTTTATCTTGTGGGTGGAACAATCGCTTCTTAATTAAATTATAGTTTTGCTATTTAGGAAAGGTCATGTTAAACTTGATGAATACAAACTCTGATGAATACAAACCCACATTGATAAACTAATTTTGCATAACTTCTGTTAGAAAAAACTGTAGTAAAACTCAAGATAATGCCTGTTATTTGACTATTCCACAAGATAGGTGGTGGTAGTGGTAGTTGTGAGCCCGATATTGAGTTCGAATCCCTAATTTCATAAACAAATGTTTATTCTAATAGTTACTACTTTATTTTCACAACAACAACATTTTATTTACCTACTACTTATATTTTCAGATACGTCCATATGTCATGGAAGTGTTTTTATGCCTTCTTAATTCTCATTGGACATACATTTATGTTAATATTTGTTTGCCACCAATTTTTCACTACAGCGACATCCTTGGACTCGACATGTAAGATTAATACTATTTCTGAGCATTTAAAACTGCTAACTCAGCTTTAAAAACCACTTAATATATCTGTCTGCCTAATATTTCAGCGCCAATAGTCTTCTTCGGAACATCGTTTGTAACTATGGCCATATTCTACAAAATGGCAAAATCTTGGCCCAAGCTCGTGAGATATATCTCGAAAATCGAACTTTTGGATCCTTGCTTGGATTTCGGCCTCGTCAAAAGATGCAATAATACCTGCATTATTGTTTTATCTTTGTCTTTGCGTGAGTACTGTCTTTTAGGGGAGAGTTGATACAAAATGAAAACAGTAAGTAGTTATACTGTCTATCTCTGACGTTCATAAATTTCTATCGCAAACCCTGCCAAATTGATGTTTTGAAGGATGTTTGATTCCTTCAAATTTGCGTTTGACACCAATAATCGCGCTCTGATTGGTGATTCAGAGTCTCCTTATGAACAAGTACCGTGCGTTCGGTGGCATGCCCTTAATATAGAGGGCAACAGTTGCTGTTGGGAAACGTTTTCATAAAACATATCAACTCTCGCCAAATACTTTATAGTTAATACTGATAAATACCAAACCTCAGTCCTCAAGCTGAGGTCCTACTTGACATAATTATATTCGATTGCAGTTGAACATATCGTGTCACTGACACCACAGTTTATTCCGGATGACACCTGCGTTGGCCACCCTAGAAATAATATCGATTCGTACGAGAAATTCATAATGAACGCTTATCCTTGGGTGTTCAGCCAACTACCGTATAGCATATTCCTTGGTTTTATTTGTCAGGTAATTTGAAATATAATTTGTTTGATACCTGCATTACGTTAAGCTACGTAGATGGGCTTAGTTATATGCACAGCTAACAACTCAAAGTTTCTGTCTATCGCTCGTCAAACTATATTTGAGAATTTCACTTAAAATAGCATCACTAAATTTCCCTTACGGGTAGCAGCGGCACAATCATAATTCATAATTCATAATTTCTTTATAGCACACAAATCATACAATAAAACAAGGGTTATATATTAATAGTGTACAAAGGTGAGCTTATCTCCAACAAGAGATCTCTTTCAGCAAACCTGGTTAACATGGGAAAGATTGTTTGCTGAGCAGGGGTAGACATATGTGTACAATAAATAATTACTATAATAATATACTAAATATTTATAATATAGGTACTACAACTACTATTGTATATACTACTCTTATAAACTTATAAATACTTACATGCATACTATCTATAACTGTAAAGAGAGAGGTAATGCTTCTTCATACGACTTTTAAATATATTCAGAGTAGGACTAGCCCTGATGGTGCAGGGGAGTGCATTTCACAACCGAATGGGCCGGGGTCTAAACCCGTTCTCATAGCGGAAGCGGTGTTATGGTTTGGAGTTGTGAGCATGGAAACTGCGTGGGTTCTCCGAGTTCAGCTGGAAGAAATAAATTCAAAACTGTCTCGTAGGAAGGTTGGGTAGCGTGGAACAATCATGCCCATTTATTCAATACCCTCATTTATTTGGGAATTTTATCACATTAAAATCGAACAAAGCAATCACAGAGCCGTAGCCAAGGGGAGCAACAAAGCCATTTTGAAAACGTTTTCAACGTTCTGACTAAAGTGAGAACGGACAACAAATCAATATTATCTTAATGGGTAACAGAGGATTTAAGATAGAGCAGGTCCAGAATATATGAACTATATGAGCAAAAATAATATGATCACAGTCTTGAGTTTAACGTCTTTATCAAAAAATATTCTAAAAATTTCAGGAATGACTACCACAAAGCCAAGTGCCTACATCTTAATAAAAAAAACAAAGTTTCTGGCGACAAAATTAAAACTACATGGAACAATAAAAAAGAGACAGGCAAGGTTAGGTCTAGTGAATCTAGTTTTAATATAAAAGTGAACGACAAACTACTCTCATAAAACGAGGAAGTTGCTAAAGCATTTGAAAAGTTCTTCAGTATCATACCCATAATAACAATAGAAGCACTACCATCCTCTTCTGAGAAGTCTTTAGATTACTTGGTTGAAAATGTACCCCAAAACAAGGATGGCTTTAACTTCAAACCTATAGGCTCTATAACTATAGTTAAAACATTTAAACTTCTTAACATGAAAAAGACTGAAGATTTATGGGGCATGTCGGTTAACGTAGTTAAATCAGTAATCGATATGATTGCACCATATATGGCAATCACATTCAATAGTTGTATTTCAAACGGTATTTTTCCTGACCTCATGAAAATGAGCAGATTAATACCACTTTTCAAATCCGGTAGTAAAGAAGACCCAGCCAACTTCAGACATGTATCTGTATTGCCAGTGTTGAGCAAGTTGTTTGAAAAGGCCATATTAAGTCAACTACTTTCTCACTTCAATGCATCTGGGCTACTCCACAAAAAACAGTTAGACAACAATAGACGCTGGAGTAGCACTAGTAGAACACATTTATAGTGCGTGGGAAGGATCACAGGATGCGGCTGGTATTTTCTGTGATCTTTCCAAGGCCTTTGACTGTGTGGACCATTCAACTCTTTTGCTCTAACTACAACATTATGGTATGAAAGATTTAAAATTATTGGAATTTTATCTTATGGAAAGAGTACTAAAAGTAGATATAAACAGATGTAAGTCCACTGGAACCCATATGAATATTGGTGTACCCCAGGGTTCTATCTTAGGTCCGTTCCTTTTCATAGTTTACCTGAATGACCTGCCGTATATGGTGGAAAAATTGAATCAGATTGTTCTATTTGCTGATGACACATCTATTATTTTCAAGGTGAAAAGACATTCTAGACAACGCAAATAGTACACTCTAGTAGTTGGTTTAATGTAAACAACCTGTCATTAAACTCAAGGAGGCTTAATATATCAAATTTTGTTTGCCTAATGTACGACAGGTTGAAAGCAGTGTAAGAATAGGATCAGAAAGATTGGACCTCGTTGAGGACACAATCTTTCTTGGAATCACTACAGATTCGAAACTTCAATGGGGTCCTCACATAACTAATCTCGCACGAAGACTTAGTTCAGCCGCTTTTGCAGTCAGACAAACCAGATATCTTACAGATGTTGAAACTACCAGATTAGTTTACATTAGTTATTTTCACAGATTTATGGAATACCTGCTGCTCTGGGGGAGAGCAGCAGATATAAATACGATATTTGTTTTACAGAAAAGGGCGATCAGGGCGATTTATCAATTAGATGCTAGAGAATCATTAAGAGAAAAATTCAAAGAAATTAATATACTTACGGTTACCTTTCAATATATATACGAGAATATCATACATGTAAGAAAAAACATAGCTTTATTTAAAACTGTAGGTGATAGCCATATAATTAACACTAGAAATATAAAAAGGTTAGCACAACCATTATTTAGACTAAGTAAAGTAGGCACATCATTCATGGGGCATTGTATTCGCTTCTACAATAAAATACCATAGGAATCATTGATCCTTCCTGAAAAGAGGTTCAAAAACTGTGTTAAAAATGAGCTAATAAGAAATATTATATAGTATTAAGTAATACTTAGATGACAAAACTGCATGGTCCATACCATCTCAGCGCACAGAAATTCGACGAGGGGCGATGGATCAAGCCTATCAATCGCCGGCAAATTACCTTAGACCGAAACCAGTAGTACTTGTTGCAAAGTCACTTTAAAAAAAATAAGGTAAGGGGGAGTTTCTTGCCGTTTCTTCTTAACCCCGAGGCCCACCTTTCGAAACGGTGCAGTCTTTTTTTTATACAAAAAATTTACTTGTAGTTTTAAGTAAGTATAATTTTGACGTTGAATACGATAAATTATTTATTTATATTCAATAAACAGTTGAATCTGAATCTGTTGACTCGGATTATGCGTCAAGAATATAAGGATTGGCGCTATAAAATGGAAGCCTATGGTCAGTAGGGGGTAGATGTGAAGTGATGCATCGTAATTCATTGTGAAGTGATGCATCATCATAACATAACATAATAAAGCGTCACGCCTTTTCCCATATAGGGTGGCAGAGGCACAATTATGCCCACTTTAATCCAGTTATTCAATACTCCATTTAGCGTTACAGGGGTTATCCCATCGCTGCAGCTATGGAGTATTGAAGGTTTCCTCACGATGTTTTCCAACACCGTTAGAACGTCCGTATAATGTACCACATAGAAAAATTGGCTGGTAAATTAAGTTCTGCGGCTTACGCTGTAAGGAACATCAGACAAAACACGGATGTGGCTACATCTAGGCTAGTATATTAGTTACTTTCATAGTGTCATGTCCTATGGTATCTTGTTGTGGGGGAAAGCAGCGGATATTCAAACTTTTTTTTATTTTACAGAAAAGAGCTATTCGAGCAATTTATAATTTAAAACGCACAGACTCCTTAAGAGAACTTTTTAAAGAAATTGACATACTAACTGTAGCTAGTCAATTTATTTTCGAAAATATAATGTATGTACGCAAGAACCTTACAAAATTTCCCAAACTTAGCGATAGCTGTTATGTTAACCTAAGAAATAATCACAGACTACTTGCGCCCCGGTTTAAACTCGCGAAGGTTAGCAATTCTTTCAAGGGTCAATGCATTCTCTACTACAACAAGATACCTCTGGAGATCTTGAAATTGCCATTTGAGCAATTTAAAATCCATGTTAAAGCGACTTTGTCGAAGAAGGGATATTACAATGTTCTCGGGGGAGCCTCACCCCTAGGGAACGCGTCCCCAGGTGGCGGATAGGGGGTGCTCGACAGGTCGTCCTTAGGAAACCTGCAGGGCTGGAGGGAAATAAAATACCTCCCGCGGACCAACAGGCCCCTTGCATAGGGTTACAAGTGAAGACCTCAACGGCAGTAGCGGCGAAAAAGGTGGACTTTGGTACGGCAATGCTGGCGGAAGAGGCGATGGATCTGGATACTTTTAGGCGGAGAGGTCACAGAAAGGAAGGGGGCGGAATCCTCCCGCATAGTGCCTGAAGACTGGCTCGGCGCCGAAGGCAGCCCGACTACTGATAAGCAACCGTGGCTTGGCGGAATCGGCGAGTCAGCAAGGCAGCGTGTAATGCCGAGGGCGTCAGTAGAGGACAAGGCAACTGACGGCCATACACTGCATCCAAATTCTCCTTCAATCGTGTCGATTCTTCGTTCCATTGGTCCAAGGAGGACGAGGACGAGAGGGTGCATCTGCATATGCGCGCCCGTTTATACAGATAAAGATAAAGATAAAGATATTTATTGTTTGGTGAAGCATAGGTTTGTAGGATGGTTGTAATATAACAGGCAAGTGTATCACTATGATCTGCCGTGAGGCGTTCAAACATTTGTTTTGAATTCTAAAATTAGACTTAAATAATACAGAACACATGCATGCACACACAAAATTAAAAGTTATTAATGAATAATATCAAGCTTCATAAAATGTCAGAAAGAAAATCATTGATGGTGTAGTATGCCTTTACAATAAGTATTTTTTTAAGATTACATTTAAATATATTTATATTGTTAGTAGCTCTTAATGTCTTCGGTAGTTTATTGTATATTCTGGTGGTCATGCCAAATGTACTTTTATCATAGTATGCAGTTTTTCGTGGCTTAGCGCTCAGTTTGTCTTGATTGCGTTTGTCCTTCATGAAATTAAAAAGATGGAGATTGGATTTCACAAACACTGCCGTTTCAAATATGTATAGCGATGGTACTGTTAAGATCTTAAGATTAATAAAATGGTCCTTACAGGTATCTGTACTAATAAGTTTACATATTGCACGTACACATTTCTTTTGTGCTTTAAATATAACATCTTTTTTTGTGGCATTTCCCCAGAACATTATGCCATAACGTAATGATGACTCGACAAATCCATAATATGCCATTAAAACAGCGTCCCTGTTGACCTGTTTAGAAAGCATATATAGAGAATATGAAAATTTACTTAGTTTATTGCCCAGTAAGTCTATGTGTGTATTCCATGACATGTTGTTGTCAATGTGAAGTCCTAAGAATTTCGTAGTCTCAGTCTTTTCTATTTGTCTACCCTCATAGTTAATGTTTAATGTCAGTTGTTTTTTATGTCCATTCTTAAATTTCATTAATTTTGTTTTGTTAATAATAATTAGAAGATTATTGTTATTAAGCCAGTCAATTATACTTATTAGAGAATTATTAATGTCACTTTCATATGTATTTAGATTATGTCCTATAAATGTAACGGTGCTATCATCAGCGAAAATTTTATGCACCTAAATATATCCTGCGCACTTGACTGTTTCGGCAAATATAACGGAAACTGACTTACATCAAGCCCTGTGGCGACAATGAGACGCAGAGAGGTTCGGTATCGATGTAAGCCGGGCTTTGGCTTATCTTGCACTCAGGCGGCTCAGAGAGAGTGGTCGCTTCTGCGTAGAACAAGGGATAACTTGGTAGATTCGGCAGCACTCTGTGCGACGAAGCAGCCTTATTCAGGGGAACACTGCTTCCCACGCCCAGCCGTGGAGGGGGCTAGAAAGGGTGCCCCAAACAAATCCCCGGTTGCTACCTCCCCTTTGGGTTGGGTATCCCAACCCAAAGGGGAGGTAGCAACCGCGGCTGCCTGTGCATCCCAGACTCGCTGTCGAAACAAGAATAAAGTTACGAAAATCCAACCATTGACTTTTGCCGCTTGGAATGTACGAACTCTACTCGATCGTGACACCAACCTATGCCCGGAGCGGTAAACTGCTATCGTTGCCCGAGAATTATGACGGTACAATATCGATATAACCGCACTTAGTGAGACCCATCTAGCGGAAGAGAGCAAAATAGTAGAGCATGGAGGCGGCTATACATTCTTCTGGAAAGGAAACGCAGCATCAGAACCCCGTCGATCTGGTGTTGGTTTCGCAATTAAAAACGAGATAGTGCAAAGGTTGAATGAGTGTCCTGTTAACATCTCAGATCGTCATTTCATTGCAAATACACCTGGACAACGATAATCATCTGAACATCCTCAGCGTTTACTCCCCAACTTTGGATAAAGACGACGAAACGAAGGATAAATTCTACAAGGAACTTTCCGATGCTGTAGTGAAGATCCCCCAAAGAGAGCAGGTGCTTATTCTTGGCGATTTTAACGCACGCGTTGGACGAGATCATGAAGCGTGGCCCAAGGTGCTCGGAAGACATGGCATAGGCACCATGAATAGCAACGGAAATCTTCTGCTAAGTATGTGTGCTCAGTATAAGTTGGCCATTACCAACACCTGCTTCAGATTGCCAGCTAAATACAAAACGACATGGATGCATCCAAGATCTAAACACTGGCACCTGATTGACTATGCTCTGGTACGCCAAAAAGACCTATCTCAAGTGCAAATCACTCGAGTCATGAGAGGCGCTAACTGCTGGACTGACCACAGGTTAGTTGTAATCAAGATGAAACTGCGTCTCCACCCACCTTATCGCCGTGGAAAGACAACTAATGTCAGTCTGAACGTACAGAAACTTTAAAGCCAAGAGACATGAGCCGCCTTTGGAATTGCTCTGAACAACAGGCTGGCTACACGTAACACTAGCGATCAAGATTTGGAAGAGGCCTGGAAGTCTTTGAGCTCCGATCTTAAAGAAGCTGCTACCGAAACGCTGGGACTCCGGAAAATTGTTCGCGAGGACTGGTTCGATGACAATAACCAGACTTTGGTAGAAGCTATAGAAAAACACCGGAAACTTTTGCGTACTCAAGAGCAGAGTGGCAACTTGAACCTACAAGACCAAATAAAAGTTAGCACCAGAGAACTGAGGAAACTTACACGAAAGACTAAGGATAAATGGTGAAAAGATAAAGTGCGCCATATACAACTGCTTGCTGACTGTTAACAACTTGGCGCATTTTACAGTGAAGTCCGGAACCTAATTGGCACTACTCAACATGTAAATGTGCCACTACGATCTCTCGATGGCTCGCAGAGATTAACGTCTAAGGACGAGGTTCTCCAACGCTGGGCTGAACACTTCAACAACCTACTCAAGATACCCTAGATCGTTCAGCAGATCTGGAACATATCCGGGGTACTACAAGCCTTGATGCAATGCCTAAGTTAGAAGAACCGCCAACCCTTACTGAAGTGATCGACGCTGTAAATCAGCAAAAGAATAATAAGGCGGTGGGCCTTAACAACATCCCGGCTGAACTACTAAAATATGGCACTGCAGAACTTCCTAAAATACTCTGGAAGCTGTTTGTACAGATGTGTAACGAGAAAAGGATCCCAGATGACTTCATCGCCTCGCGTATCTGCGCCCTATACAAGAACAAGGGTGACCGTTCCGACTGTAATGCTTACCGAGGAATATCTTTGCTATCTTCTGCAGGGAAAACATTTGCTCGTGTCCTGCTTAACCGCCTCATCCCTGTTTCTGAATCTAACTTGCCAGAAACCCAGTTTGGCTTCCACCCGGAGAGAGGCACGTGTGAAGCTATCTTTTCTGTACGCCAACTTCAGGAGAAAAGTCGAGAACAAGGACAACCTCTGTTTCTCTGCTTCATTGATCTAGAGAAGGCATTTGACTGTGTACCACGTGAAGCTCTCTGGATTCTACTGGCAAAGCTGGGCTGCCCTGAAAAATTCGTACGGATTATACGACTACTGCACGATGATATGAAGTGTTGTGTCAGCTTTAATGGTGAGCAATCCGAGTTTTTCTCCGTTACCTGTGGAGTAGAGCAAGGTTGCGTACTGGCACCGACTTTGTTTGCTCTCTACTTTGCTGCAGTCGTAAGAGAATCAATTGACGAATCGACATCTGGTATTCATATCCGCTTTAGAACAGACGGAAAGCTATTTAACCTCGCTCGACTAAAAGCATGCACTAAGACATCTTGCGATACAATTAGAGAGATCATGTACGCCGACGATCTTTGCTTTGTGTCAGATTCTGTGGAGGGACTACAACAGTGGATCACGGCTTTCGACGAGGTATGTCGCAAATATGGGCTCAAAATCAGTGTCAGCAAGACGGAGGTCATGGCGATGGACACTCAAAGAGTCGACAACTCGACCCTCGATATAAAGCTTGGCGCAGACTCACTGAAGCAGGTCGATAAGTTCAAATACCTTGGGAGCACTGTATCGTCGAAATACGATCTTGATCCATACTTGAATGGAAGAATTAGCGCTGCTGCTGCTGCGGCTTTTGGGAGGTTGGAGCGCAAAGTCTTCCGATCGCATGACATCAAGCTATTCACCAAAGTCTCCGTGTATATGGCCATAGTTCTTCCGAACCTTCTCTATTCCGCCGAGCCCTGGTATCCATACCGTAAACATATCAGCGCTTTAGACAGATTTCATCTAAGATGTCTTCGAAACATTTTGAACGTTAAGTGGTCTGACCGTATCAGGAATACAGAGATATAACGACGTTCTAATGTTGGTGGGGTCGAAGCTTACTTGATGAGGCGTCAACTGCGATGGTGTGGCCACGTGCGACGGATGCCAGAGGAACGACTTACAAAACGTCTCTTAAACTGTGAACTACAGAACGGAAAACGCAAGCAAGGCGGTCAGTTCTTGAGGTTCAAAGACGTGCAGAAGCGACATATGAAGAGTTGCGGTATCGACCATTCCACGTGGGAGGAACTCACGGAAGACAAGCCAAAGTGGCGACATACGGCGCACACAAAGATCTTCGATTTCGAGGCCCAACGAAGAGCTACTCTTGATGCCAAGCGAGACAAACTACGAGGCAGAACACCTGCCGCAATACAGTACACGCACCAAAATGGCGTGCTGACGTGTGGCCAGTGCAATCGCACTTTTTCTAATAAAATAGGCGACGCAAGCCATATGAGGGCACACGAACGACGCCTCCCCCAGCAGTTACAGTCGCCGTGACCGAACCCGGTCGGAGAACATCATCATTACAATGTTCAAGATTACTTAAATGATGGGTCCGTATGGGGTTAATCTGGCTCAACACAGACCTTGCTGTTAATAATTTTGTAATTATTTATTCCTGCTTATTAATTATGATAATGACTAAATATTATATTTTGTATTAGTTAAGCATAAGCAATTTTTTTAAAGAGATCTAAAAATCAATCTGTGGGAGTTTCTACGCCCTTCTTCTCCCACAATGGTCCAATGTAGAGAAGTGGCAAAAAATGACGATTGCTATGTATATGTAAATATCTACAGTAATAAAGACATTTGGAATTTGGAATTTGAATTTGGAATTTGTACTTAGGATTAATTAATTATCAAATTCGAATCGAACCTGCATCTCCTATGTGAGAAGCAAGCGTGAAACCCATCAGAACAAGCAGCTCTTTTTTTTATTTCTTTCATTGTTACAGTTCTTGCAAATACAGGCAACATTCACGTGGAACTTTTCTGACCTGTTCGTGATAATCATCAGTTACTATCTGACGTCGAGGTTGGACCAGGTCAACAAGAAGTTGGAAAAGGCTTATGGGAAGGTAAGTTTGTTTGTTTTTGTTGATTGTTTGTTTTTACGATAAAAAAAAAACAATAATACCAAGCCAGGTCAAACTGTGCTTTTCTTAACAACATTCATTTGATATAAACCTTATTTAATTTTACCTATTGAGTCATTAGTACTGCTTTCCCCATTATGCCTTCGTCACCAGAGGACTCAGACGTCACTACATTTAGAAGTATAACTTGCGGTGAAAATTACCCCACCAAAACTGTATCAGGTAGAATTAACGTGAGGGCGGCTTCAAAGGCCGTTCACTGTATCTAAAGATTGACCCATCAGGGTTGGTCAAGTGTCGCATGATACAGTATGAACCTACCATCAGCTTTGCGCCCTTTTCAGTTTCTGGTACTGTTTTCGAGTGATAATTTGTTAGAAGCGCGCCTTCTGCGAGTATGTTCAAACGAATGCAGTAAAATGCGTGAGTTCCCTTAGCGATTCATATAGCCTTGAGTGCGGGGTGAGGCAGGGCGAACGGACATCTCCCAAGTTATTCCACCTTTATATCAAATAGCTGATAGAGGAGCTCAGCAGCACGAATCGGATTCTCGATCGACGGCACAATCATTATAAATATCTAATGCGGATGATATGATGTGGATGAGTCCCTCGGTCAACGCTCTAAAAAAACTATTACGTCCGCGAGTCCTACGCTGTAACACACGGGCTCCGGTACAACGTGAAGGAAAGCGAGATAATGGTATTTCATTTGGGAAGTGAACCACCTGAAAATTTTCCAATTGTGTTACTGTGTGGAGCACCTCTAAAGCGAGTAAGACAGTTCAAGTACCTGGGTTACGTGGTAACGGAGGGGCTCGTAGACGACAGTTATACTGAAAGGGAGCGCAAGGCGATGGCGGTCCGATTCAATAAGCTGGCCCGCAGGTTTGCGAAGTACAGGGACTGTCAAACTTCTTTAACACTTAAGAGTATTTTGTCAGTTCTTCTACACTAGCAGCCTGTGGCTCAGCTATACGCAGAGGGCCTACAGCGTCCAATATAAGAATGCGCTGAGGATACGGTTGGGGCTGCCGCGATACTGCAGCGAAGCCAGGATTGACGATGTCTTCGCAATAATTCGAAAAAGGATTGCCTCCTCAACCGCTTTTTCGGCAGCTCCAACTCTATCCTCAACACACTAGCTGGGAATCTAGATGCATGACGACCTTCGCAGTAACAAACCATAATAAAATATATTGAATTTGAATTTGTAATCTGCTACAATGTATGAGGTTTTTTGTGTGGGTTTATAGGATAAGCATATAAGTGAGTGTGTGAATGTGTTCCGTAAATTATTTAATGAAATTTCAACCATTTAAATTTAATTCTAATTTATTTTGATGTCACATTGTAATGGAACATCGCTTAACAAATGCAATAAATGTACAATGAGAATCGGAATTAGTTGTGTCAGTTCCTTTAACGCTGGGTTATCGAGTAGTTCGAAGTAAGTTGACAAAAAAAAAGAGCCATTGAACGTGGTTGGTTCGAAGAAGCAAGGTCGAGTCAGGTTTTTTTGTCGCATTCCTGCGAAATGTGTAGGAATCAGAGCCGATTTGGTGCGCGCTGAATAAATTATGAATAACTAAATAATGGAAGGTTATTATTGAACGATACGGAGAAAGCTATTATGTTGAATGCAAATATACAATTGTGTTTGTTTGGTACGAAATGGTGAGTTTGACATCACGGGTTTGAATATCATTCTAGTGATCTTTGTCTAAGACGCTAGCGGTCGGGAAGGCTTCATTAATCGCAACAGCTTTTATGGTCAGCGATCAACAAATTTTGTGTATCGGCAATACCAAATGACTTGAGTGATAACCGACGGTTGATCATAGTAAATATGCATACACAAATTGTAGAACAGCGGACCTGCATGGCATGTTTGATTGAAATAAGACCCAGTGTAGTTAGGGATAAGAAGCTTTCGCTTGGGCAGCGTGTGTTCCGCAAAGGACGCCATTTTTTTTCAGACATATGGGGTCTATAAATACGAGAGCGTGGGAGGGGGAGGCATTCAGTCTCTGCGTCAAGCTACTGTGACACTCGTCTTTCGGTAATTCTAAACAGTTCGGTCTGCCGTTTTACGCGTCTGGAACTGGAAGAGTTGTAATTGCGTGTTACAGTGGATTTTCGTGAGTGTCTGAAGCGCCGAGATATACCTCGGTTCCTATCCTTTAAATCAATTTACCCCAAATTACAAAACTATCCTTGGGTCGTTAGATAAGAGCTTGTAGGTAATTGATCTGAGTCTGAGTCTGGGCTTTGAGCGACCCTAATTTCCTTTTTCCTTCACCATAGGGTTCCTGGATTGGCTCTTAGGATATTCGCGGGCTAATCCTCTCCTCATTCCTTTCGAGTAGCGAGTTTTGAAATTCCCACACACACAGTCATTAAACATACAAACACATTCAAATCAAACTCAACCATTTTCGAGTGGTGTCGATAATGGACGTGGTATAACACTAGGATTTTAGACTAGGCTAGACAGGAGTTTAGTTGCGGCTAAATCTAGGTTGGCAGGGCATAGGGAGACTGTTTGATCGATGAGGTTCCGCGGATGGAAATAACGGGTTCAGAACAAAGTATAAACGTTGTCAACACAAATAACCTATCCTGTTGATATTTTTCACATTTGAGTGTTGTCGGGGACGCGCGAAGAGATCAAATTACAGTCTAAAGTTCATTGTTTAGGAACGGGTAGATTGTTTTGCTTTGCCTTGGATCGGTTTGGATTCAAGTTGCATCTTTAAATTAAATGTAAATTTTGCTGGAGGTCTAACGTGTAAGCTGCGTCTAGTATTTATGGCTGGGCCCAGTCGAGGAAGTGCTGAGGTTAGCTAGATGCATATATCGGTATTTCCCGAAGTATCTACCTCGCTGTGGAGTGGGTTAGATCTCCAAAAGCGCTAATGAAAACGTTTCGATAACATCCAGCTCAAATTGCGCAGAGTTGAAGGTTTCAAAACGTTACGGATCTTTTGAGGAAACCGCTAGTTCAAACCCATTTCAGAAAATCAAATCGCAATTGTGTAAACCCGGTCTATTTGGATCGTTATTGCCGCGAACTAATTATATAAGGAACCACCACAAGCCGCTTTTAGCGAGCACATGAAATATCATTGAGTACTCACGTCGTAACACTACGACGGATATCTATACGATACCTCAAACAAATATTATAAATTGTGGTCGACCATCCGAAAAGAAGTTCCATGCGCCCATATATACAAAAAAACAAATGGTACCATCACACAAAATACAACAAAGTTCGATCTGGTGCAATACACCGCTAACTGATGCGAAATACCGGCTTGCGGGCATACAAGCTTTCTCTGTCTAACTTGAAACTCTAACTTCCTGAACCAATCTTCCGTTCGACTATTGTACGCCTAACGAACTTCTCAACGAACAAGAAATTCAGACTTATCATTCTTAACTTACAAATTTTACAGCTGAATCGGGACATCTCTTTTTGGGGTAGATAGAATAGACGATCATAGCTTCTGATAGCGGTGGCTCGACCTTAGCCTTTATGCCGTTACAGATTTTCTGGTGCCGAGACCGAAGGATATCCTAGATATTCTGATACCTAGATATTCTAAAAGAATCAAGGTCTAACGCGTTACTTTTAAAAATAACACAACGTAGAAACGATTTTAAACAGTTCAGTTTTGTAAGTAAGAAATAAGCAACAACAAAAAAAAGGGGCATTGTTTTCACAATTCATCGGACAAGTCGGAGGTTTAGTATTGAGAAATAATGGGCCGGCCTAAAAAAAATGCTAGTCGGGTTGTACAAGACGACTCACTTTCGCAGACAAATGTTTCTAATAATGGAATGGCGTCAGGACAGGTGACGCAATTGTTATCTGAAATAGTGAATAGATTAGACAGTTTGGAGCGTGGTTCGAGTGCGAGCAATGCTAGTAGTACTTCGGACAGACAGACGGACAGACAGGAACTATAGACTTATGAACAATCGGTAAAAAAAGGTCAATCATGCATAGTGAAAATGACACAGAAGTTGCCAACATTCGATGGGCGGAGTTCGGAAAATCCGATGATTTTCTTAAGAGATTTAAAGGCTTATATTAAAGTCTCGGGAGATAGTTCGAGGGCTTTGATATGGGCGACGGATAGCTTGGTAGGAATTGCAAAATTCAAATGAGCATATACAGAGACTCATGGCGAACTAATTCGGATTTTGAAAAAGATTTCAGAGAGGTATTCTGGGGAGATAATGAACAGGAATTAATTAAACAAAGATTCCTAACCGCGAAGTTCGATTCCAAGAAAGGTCAAAGTAGGAAGAATTCTTTGCCTCTCAATTGAAAAGCATATATGAGCTTACGATACCGTTTACTCATACGGAGAAGATCAACACGATTTTCAGACAGTTGCCGCGCGATATTCAGGTAGCGGTTTTTGCTAGAAAGGAACCAATGACAATACGAGACGCGGTCGAGTTCCTTCGGCATTTAGAACGGAATATTGATGGGGGATTAAGTGCGTTGCATAGTTCGGAGACAATGAATACGAACAACTTAAGTCGGAATAGCTACATGCGAGGGCAATATCGTGCTTTGCGAGTAAATACGATGCGATATAACGCGGTGAGTCGTAGGAATAATTATAACGTGGGAACAAAGGCACGAAACGAATTTGGGACGCGCGCTCGCGGTTATTTTCGCGGTAGAGGTAGGCAGCCTCAGGCTAGTTTCAAGGCAATAGAGTTTTAAAGGAGTAATGATAGTTCAGGTAATACAGAGGCAGGGCAAGGTTCAAGTGACAGGAATAATGCGATAAATCGGAATTCAAAAAACTAGTGGACTCGCGCGGGTCGTTCGCGCTCAGATATTTATTACGCTTTGGGTGGACAGCCGATCAAATTGAAAGAAAGCATAGACTGTATGATTTGTGTAATTTGGATTCGAACGTGGGTGTGAATGAATTTATTCAATTACTAGCGCATAAAGCGCACGGATATGCCGTGTGTTTAGATGAAAAATCGAGATTAGATTGTAGAGACCGCAATGACAGGCGTTTACATACGATATTCAGAGACGACGATTCGACTGAGTGTGGGCGCGATCTATGTAGTACATTGACATTGCCTGAGATAGATGTGTGTATTGGAAATATTGTTGTAAGGAGTTTGATTGATTCGGGGAGCGAAATCAGTGTAATAAGTCGGGGAGTGTACGATGAAGTATGTAGGCAAATGGGAAACCCAACGGAAATACCGATCCCAAGTTTGAGAATCACAGGTGCGTTTGGGGTCAGTAAGAAAAAGGTTTATAAGTTAGTCACTTTACCATTAACAATAGGTGAATGCGTTATCGATACTCCAATGCTAGTATTAACAAGGGTGCCTAAAGATTTAATTTTAGGGTTTGATTTTATACAACAGACGCGAGCCAGTTAAATGTGTGAGGGTAATAAGAGGCTAATTATACGAAGCGCCGGGCGGATGTGTGAAGTACCATTAGGTAATATTCTCGATCAGGAAGCTTGTTGTTGTACAATGGGAGTACAGAACCAAGATACCAGTAGAAATATGATAGAGGAATATGTGAATAATTCATCAATACCTGTTGAACACAAAACAAAGTTATTGCCGGTGCATAACAGTAGCTAGTCAATTTATTTTCGAAAATATAATGTATGTACGCAAGAACCTTACAACATTTTCCAAACTTAGCGACAGCTGTAACGTTAACCTAAGAAATAATCACAGACTATGTGCGCTCCGTTTTAGACTCGCGAAGGTTAGCAATTCTTTCAAGGGTCAGTGCATTCTCTACTACAATAAGATACCTCTGGAGATTTTGAAATTGCCATTTGAGCAATTTAAAAAGCATGTTAAAGCGACTTTGTCGAAAAAGGGATATTACAATGTTCAAGATTACTTAAATGACAGGACTGTATGGGGTTATTCTGGCTCAACACAGACCTTGCTGTTAATAATTTTGTAATGATTTATTCCTGCTTATTAATCATAACAATTAAATTTTTCATATTTGTATTTGTTAAGCACAATCTATTTTTAAAAGAGATCTAAAAATAAATCTGTGGGAGTTTCTACGCCCTTCTTCTCCCACAGTGGTCCAATGTAGAGAAGAGGCAAAAAATGACGTTTGCTAAGTATATGTAAATATCTACAGTAATAAAGTACTGTGACTATTGACTATTGACTATTGTAGCGATAGAGAACTCTAAAAATGCTAGTGAACGACGTAAGCGACAGACAGACAAACGGCGTAAGTAAGAAGTCTATCGTATAGGTGATTATGTGAAAATTAAGACATTTGTGCGTTCAAATAAAGAACATAAAATCATGCGGAAATTTTCATTGTTGTATAAAGGGCCTTATGTTATTTCGGCAGTGGTATATCCGAACTGTTATACTTTAGTAGATCCGGTTTCAAATGAGATATTGGGTAACTACAATACTATAAATATAGCCAGGTATTATGTGAGGACGAATAAGGGCGTAGACAAATAAGATAGTGTATAAAAGTTATATAAGTAAGCTTTAGGCTGTAAATTTGAGTAACTACCGTGTAGATTTAAGGATCTTGCATGGTTTAGGAAAAAGGAAAAAAAAGGAAAAAAAAAATGGAGAAAAAAAAAAGAAAAAAAAATGTATATATATATAGTAATACGAATTAAGATAAGGTGCGGACGTGCGAGGTTGTATAGTTAGGTAGATAAATAGATAAGAAAGGGAAGAGCTCATTTTATATATTCATGTTTAACTGAGATAAACAGTGTCTCAAGGTCTGGGAGGGGGCTGTAATGGAACATCGCTTAACGAATGCAATCAGTGTACAGTGAGAATCGGAATTAGTTGTGTCAGTTCCTTTAACGCTGGGTTATCGAGTAGTTCGAAGTAAGTTGACAAAAAAAAGAGCCATAGAACGTGGTTGGTTCGGAGAAGCAAGGTCGAGTCAGGTTTTTTTGTCGCATTCAGGTCGTTAGATAAGAACTTGTAGGTAATTGATCTGAGTCTGAGTCTGGGCTTGGAGCGACCCTAAATTCCTTTTTCCTTCACCATAGGGTTCCTGGATTGGCTCTTAGGATATTCGCGGGCTAATCCTCTCCTCATTCCTTTCGAGTAGCGAGTTTTGAAATTCCCACACACACAGTCATTAAACATACAAGCACATTCAAATCAAACTCAACTATTTTCGAGTGGTGTCGATAATGGACGTGGTATAACACTAGGATTTTAGACTAGGCTAGACAGGAGTTTAGTTGCGGCTAAACCTAGGTTGGCAGGGCATAGGGAGACTGTTTGATCGATGAGGTTCCGCGGATGGAAATAACAAATTCAGAACTAAGTTAAACCGGTGTCAACACAGATAACCTATCCTGTTGATATTTTGACATTTGAGTGTTGTCGGGGACGCGCGAAGAGATCAAATTACAGTCTAAAATTCATTGTTTAGGATCGGGTAGATTGTTAAGCTTTGCCTTGGATCGGTTTGGATTCAAGTTGCATCTTTAAATTAATTGTAAATTTCGCTGGAGGTCTAACGTGTAGGATGCGACTAGTATTTATTGCTGGGCCCAGTCGAGGAAGTGCTGAGGTTAGCTAGATGCATATATCGGTATTTCCCGAAGTATGTACCTCGCTGTGGAGTGGGTTAGATCTCCAAAAGCGCTAATGAAAACGTTTCGATAACATCCAGCTCAAATTGCGCAGAGTTGAAGGTTTCAAAACGTTTCGGACCTTTTGAGGAAACCGCTAGTTCAAACCCATTTCAGAAAATCAAATCGCAATTGTGTAAACCCGGTCCATTTGGATCGTTATTGCCGTGAACTAATTATATAATTGGAACCACCACAAGCCGCTACTAGCGAGCACATGAAATATCATTGAGTACTCACGTCGTAACACTACGATGGATATCTATACGATATATCAAACAAATATTATAAATTGTGGTCGACCACCCGAAAAGAAGTTCCATGCGCCCATATATACAAAAAAATAAATGGTACCATCACACAAAATACAACAAAGATCGATCTGGCGCAATACACCGCTAACTGATGCGAAATACCGGCTTGCGAATACACCGCTAACTGATGCGAAATACTGGCTTGCGGGCATACATGCTTTCTCTGTCTAACTTGAAACTCTAACTTCCTGAACCAATCTTCCGTTCGACTATTGTACGCCTAACGAACTTCTCAACGAACAAGAAATTCAGACTTATCATTCTTAACTTACAAATTTTACAGCTGAATCGGGACATCTCTTTTTGGGGTAGATAGAATAGACGATCATAGCTTCTGATAGCGGTGGCTCGACCTTGGCCTTTATGCCGTTACAACAATTATAGTACTATATGTATCTTGTAAATGATACATTTTATCTAAAATAATTTATATTGAATTCAATTGCAAAATTTAATAAAGATTCTGCACTAGTTCTGGGAGTAACTCAGCGTTGTGATATGATTTTACTGCTAACTTGCCTTGGTTAAATAAAGTACCGCTTTGTAGTCATTCTCGTCGCGTCACTTTGAGCGTCCGTCAAGCGTTGTGTTATCGGTTGTGCATTCGGGCCACTGAGTTACAAGCACATTTAACTCGTGAACTCGTTTAACGTTGACACCCATACTGATAAACCCATGACAAGGGAACAAACGATGATCGCACTTTTGATGAAATTTTTTGGAAGTTATCTAAAGTTGCAGCTTGACTTGACACTCAATGATTTCCCTTGGGCCTTTGATCCCCTTAGAACCGACAGCCAAACGAGTTGCCGAAATTCCAAATGGTGCTATTTTACAAGTCTATGCCCCTGTAACTTTAGCTACGTTGTTAGAAAACGATCACACATGGCAAGCAACACTTTTTGGATAGGTGACCAATATATTCAGTCACTCCTTGCTTTCCACAAATTAGGAATCAAAATGATAGAAGTAATTTTCTTGGATCAGGGGCCGTTTCGCGAAAATTTTCAAAAATAATTCTGGTTTTATCTTTTTACTGGAAAATCATAGAAAAATAGATTTGGTATGCTAGGTTTATACAATTAAAGACTATGGAATTAAAATAACATTTTTGAAATAAAATATGCTATTGGCACCAGTACTGGGCCATCAAACGCATTATGTCGGAGATCTAAGGCCCAGTACTCGTAAAATTTCATCGTTAAAATAAATTAATAATTTACAACAGTTTGTCGGACTCTCACTCGATGGTTTTTGAAATAAAATCGAAATATACATTCGAAAATACACAAAAATAAACCACTAAACGTAAATAAACCATTAAACTTTAGATATTTAATGAGTGAATTCATCAAATTTTAGTTTTATTTTATTCTGAATCTTTATTGTAATCACACATGTGTAAATTCATCAAATTTTTGTTTCATTTTATTCTGAATAATTATTGCAATCACACACTCATCTCAAAAAAATTCAGGAGTCCAGCTACAATGGTACATATAACAAAGCCCCTTGACAGTAATACAGAGAGTAGTTATATTTTTTATGTTATATTTTTTATACAGGGAATGTTAAGTAAAGAACTGGAAATTGAGTTATTCATGAACTGTAATAATATTGATATTTTATGTATAACAGAGCACTTTTTAAAGAGTTATCAGTTCATGTTCAACTTTAATAACCACCACGTTGCTAGTTCGTTCAACAGAAAAACAGCTGATCGCGGTGGCTCCTTAATACTTGTAAATAATAGTTTTAAATATAAGGAACGAGTTGACATAGTGAGCCTGTCTGTTGAGCGTACCATGGAAATAGCCTGTATTGAACTTGAACAACTTATTGTAATGAGCGTATACAGATTCATCCTTTGATTTATTCGAAAAGAAAATGGATGAAGTGTTGATTAAAATCAGCGATAAAAACAATTTTTTTATAATTTGTGGTGATTTTAATGTTAATCTGTTAGAGGATAATAATATTTGTACTAGATTAAAATCTTTATTTTTATGTCACAACATGAACTATCTGTTTTTGGAGCCTACTAGAATTACTGCAACATCTGCTACCTGCATTGACAATATATTTACTAACATTACGCCCATTTTCAAATCGGTCATCAATAAATTAACCTCTAATCACTCTGGTCAGATAGGTATATTCAATATTAAAATAAAAAAGGACCAAAAAGAGGATATTACATGTGTGCCCGTTAGTGACACTCGGCTTGAACACTACAGGAATAATATTTTAGATAAACTATGGGAAATACCATACAGTGACGATCCAAATTTGTTGTACAACTCAGTATTTAACCTTGTCAAAAATGAATATGATACGGTATTTAAATCAAAAACTATAAAAGTTAATAACAAAGCTTTGTTTAGTGATTGGGCGACAGTTGGAATTCATAGGAGCAGACGAAGATTATATGAACTCTATGAAGAGAAATCATATAACAAAAATACGGCCTTTCTAGATTATGTTCGTAGTTATTCAAAAATGTTTAAACGCGTTTGTGCCGTAGCTAAATCTAATTTCATTAAAAATAAAATTGAATCTAGTAGCAATGTAATGAAAACGACTTGGCAAATTATAAACAGAGAGACTGGAAAGGCCAAAGCTACACATAATAACTTCAAGCTTAAGATAGATAATCAATTGCTAAGTACAGACCTAGAAGTAGCAAAAGCTTTCGAAAATTTCTTTACGGACATTCCAGTTTCAACAACCAAGTCTTTAAATTCATCTCCCGCTGCTGCTGAATCTATACTTAAACAAAACTTTGAGGAATGTATAACAGATTTTAAATTTAGGCACGTAAATAATGAAGACATTGTAAAAGCGTTTAAATCCCTGGAAATGAAAAAGACAGCTGACGCCCATGGTCTATCAGTAAAAATTATTAGTTCCATTGTAGATTGTATTGCACCTCACCTTTGTTGTATATTTAATCAATGTATAGATAGTGGTGTGTTTCCTGACTTGATGAAACTAAGTAAAGTTATACCTTTATTCAAAGCTGGTAGTACATCAGACCCCACCAATTTTAGACCCATATCGATACTACCAACGCTTAGCAAAATATTTGAAAAACTCATACTTAATCAATTGCAAAGTCATTTTTATCTCAATAATTTAATTCATATTGCTCAGTTTGGTTTCACAAAGGGTCGTTCAACAGCCGATGCTGGTGTTGAACTAATCGACAATATTTTTGATGCCTGGGAAGACGCAATGGATGCAATTGGTGTCTTCTGCGATCTATCCAAGGCTTTTATTGCGTCCATCATGACACTCTTGTCAGGAAGTTACGCCATTATGGTGTAAAAGATCAGGCACTTGGCCTTCTGGAGTCATATCTAACAGATAGGGTTCAGATGGTCGATGTTAATGGGAAAAGATCACCTGGGTCTTCAATAAGTATGGGCGTACCGCAAGGTTCAATTCTTGGTCCTTTCTTGTTTTTAGTATATATTAATGATTTACCTTACCTTGTTAAAGCAAAACATGGGTTAGTATTGTTTGCCGATGATACTTCTTTGATATTTAAAGTTAAAAGACAGCAATCAAATTATGACGAGGTAAACAATGCTATCTCTAGTATAGTGAACTGGTTTACTGTTAAAAATGTATTACTTAATGAAAAGAAAACTAAATGTATTAAATTCGTGTTACCCAATGTGAACCCGGTAACTACAGACATATTTATAAAAGGACAGAGATTGGACCTTGTGCAGTCGACTGTCTTTTTGGGCATTACTTTAGACGCCAAACTACAATGGGATCCTCATATAAATAAATTGTCGAACAGACTGAGTTCGGCAGCGTTCGCAGTTAAAAAAATTAGAGCTCTTACCGACGTAGACACCGCTAGACTAGTCTACTTTAGTAACTTTCATAGTCTAATGACCTATGGTATTTTATTGTGGGGTCACGCTGCGAATGCTAATAGTATATTTATTCTGCAGAAACGGGCTGTTCGTGCAATTTATAGATTAGGGCCTAGAGTGTCACTGAGGGAAAAGTTTAAAGAAATCAATATTCTGACATTTGTGTCTCAATATATCTATGACAATCTTGTGTATGTAAAAAGAAATATAACTAATTTTCAGAAGTACAGTGATATACACAATTTTAATACTAGAAATAAAGACAAGTTGGTTGCTTATGTAAGCCGACTACATAAAATTAGTAATTCTTTTAAAGGCAATTGTATACGCTATTACAATAAGGTCCCTACTGATATTAAAAACTTACCTTTAGACAAGTTTAAAATAATAATAAAACAGAAATTGTATAAAAAAGGTTACTACAGGATATCTGATTACTTAGAGGACAGATGTCCATGGGAATAGATTGTTTGAGTAACAGGCTGTTTCGATATATAATTAGCATTCATTTTGTAATTTGACAATATTTTATTTAAAAAAGGAAACGCAAAAGATGCGACGACTGTGGAGTTTCTTCGGTGAGCTCTTCTCCACAGATTCCGCCATTGGGTTAGTGAGCTCACCCAAAAAAATGTAATGACGGATCTAAGTGATGTAACAACATCCTATGGAAATAAATGATTTTTGATTTGATTTTGATTTTGATGTTGATACTTTTTCAACGATGTATTCTCTTGAGATCAAAATTGATGGAATAAATGTAATTTTTTTCGTGGTAGATGACTTTAATGCCCATTCAACTATTTAAATAAACCGGTTTCATTAACCAAAACCGTCCAGTACTGGTACTAATCGTATAGAATGGAATCCCCAGTAGTCGGCCTATTGATATAGGGGGCTAAGTGCAGCGTTTTTTCTCAAAAACGACATGTTGTGTTGAATTGAAGATGTTCAAAATAAAAAGATCTTGCAGGTGAACAAAACAAAAAGTCACACAAAACCCAATTATCGGCTAACCCAATCGCAACACATGTCAGCTTCAGCAGCGGTCCCATTAGTCGGCCGACCCACGAGAATGACTTTTTTTTTAATTAATCGTCTTCGTATGTTTTGTGAGTACAATGAAGAAATTATGAAATTACGAAATAAATTATGATAGTACAACATGTCAGCTATTGTAAAAACTACCCAGATCACATGGGTTGCGACAAAATTATCAAAATTTACTATTTTAATAGCACCACTTGTTAATTCAAGTAGAAGGTTTGACGTATGCTCGTTAACCATGATTAACCATGTCGGGAAACTGGGTGACGAAGATAATTTGCCATATAGATAATGAGAATGATACTACAGAATGATACAGAGAATCAGTTGATATACTATTCCTAGATGTTTGGGCCACAATATCACCCCTCCCGTACCGTTCTACCAATTAGTGTAGTAGGGTCTTGTTAACTTTTGTGTACACTGTACATGGTTGTAGATTTATTTAGGTAATCCAATGAGACCAATCCCAACATTTTTTTCTTTCGTTGAATCTAAGGCAACCGAATAAGAACTGTGGTGATTCCAACTCATATTACTCCTTTAGTTATAATTTATCACTTATCCATCTTACAGCCTCTGCCAGAGAAGTTTTGGCGGGAAATTCGCGAGGAGTATGCAAGGGCTTCGCAATTAGTACGAAGGGTCGATGACGTCATCAACGGGCTAATCTTTATCTCCTTTGCAAACAACCTCTTCTTCGTCTGTCTGCAGCTATTCAATAGTTTCGAGTGAGTTATTTTTTCATTAATTTTTAACGTGTTGCTGTTAAATTAGTAGTCGTAAATCGATTAGTTAAATTTAGGGCGTGCAAAACCGGTAAACCACTTACAAGATCACTGGTATTACCGAAGATTTCATGAAGGAAATTACGTAAATTGCTAGCTCTAGTTTAATTATACTAATAAAATTTATATTTATGTGTATATGTATATAAGCTCCGTGGTCTAATGAGTTTCACGCTTGCTTCTCACACAGGAGATGCAGGTTTGATTCCTGACCATGTACCAATGAGATAATTAATTTATCTTAAAGACATTCTAGACGTTATAGAAAACATCGTGAAGCAACCTTCATGCTGCGGTGATGAGCTAGCCCCCTGTCACGCAAAATGGATTATTGAATAACTGGCTCAAAGTGGGCACAATTGTGCCTCTGCCACCTCGTATGAGAAAAGGCGTGATGCTATGTTATGTTATGTTAATTTATATCATTTAAGATCAAAAGGGCTGAATTTGTAAGACCTTTGAGTAATACTTTAAATAACATGTGGTCTGATTACTCAAGAAGAAAGTCACTTACCGTCTCTCCTTTTCCCATACGAGGTGGCAGAGGCACAGTGACCACTCCAGTTATCCACGAGAAAAGTCTAATTATATTAATCAGGTATATTGTAATATGGATTAGTAATTATGTAAATATGTATGCAATTCGATTTTGTTTTCAGAAAAGGATTAAGATGGAAACCAAGCTGTGCACATCCTGTAGCATGGTAAATATTTAATTTATTTTTAACCGACTTCTCAATTCCTCGAGATCTAGGTATTTTTTTTAAATTGCAGCGATTTATTCAAGAGGGATGAACCGATTCGGTTTTTTTGTTTGTTTGAACGGTTCTTTCCTTCTGATCTTCTGATTGAACCCATCAGGTCAGCGACCTCTGTGGTGCTGCGGTTGTGGCTCTGCCTACTATGCAAGAGGTCCCCCGAAAAATCCTTAGGTCTTGGATATTTATATTTATGAGGAGAGATTGAGGGAATTCTTCAAATATAAAGGCCCATAGCGTTTTATGATTTTTTCATAGTAACTCGGGCATTTACCAGGCCAATCAGAGAGTATTTACTAAGAGCATATGGCCAGTTATAACGTATTCCAAAAAATTGGTTAATAAAATTAAAAATATATTCTTTCCTATTTTAAACTTCCAAAAATGTTACCAGCAAGGTAAATTTTTGTGTGCCAATGAAAAACGGATCTACACCGTAAACATTTTCGTGAGATGATTATTCACGACTTCAAATTTAACTTGAAACCGGGTGAATAATTTAATCGGCTTCGACTAGCTTTTATGGATAAGTCCCCATCTAAAGCAATCTTGACCCGCTAGTACAAAGAATTTAACGGCTAGCCTTTAGAAAGCCGGCCGTTGCCGGCCAGATGCGTTTTCTGATTTTTCGTATGCTTTATTAGTAGATTATTAGGGTGGGAAAATGACTAGTCAGTCAATTTTTTTAGATGTCGTTCAAAGTTTATTGTCCTCGTGGCCATTGACCATGAACTTGACCGTTTGTGTTCACAATTTTGCCATTTTTTCGCTTGATGTCGTTTAAAATTCATTGAACTCGAAATCATTGACCTTGACTTTAATGCATATTTCGCAGAAAATTCATAATTTTGCCGTTTTTTGACATTTGATGTCATTCACAGTTTATTGACCTTGACTTCGTTGATCTTGACTTTGAAATTGACTTTTTGTACATTTTTCAGTAAGAATTTCAAGGGGGTACCTCTTCCCCTTACACCACTCTCATAAAAAGGTAATGCACCGTTGTAGAGAGAAAAAAATATAACCTAATTTTTGAGGTAGTGTTAACATAATTGTCGCTGTGAAAGTGACCTATATATTATTATTATTTCTAAATCGCCTTAGCTCCGGCTACTCCGGGGCTGCTTCGATGCCACCGTACTGCAGTCCACCCAAGTCAAGCCAACTAACCTTATAAAAGCAGCAATTTTGTCGATTTCCCACGCTAATTCTCTCACATATCCACGGTCCCGAATGCTTGAAATGGCGATAAAAAATATAATTTGAAAAACAACTATTTTCGACGGTTCCCGTATTTTGAATTCATTCATAAATCTACTAATAAAGCAAATAAAAATCAGAAAAAGCAACTGAAACGGCCGGTTTTCTAAACTCCATCCAATTTAAGTGCGGTTGCTTTACTTTGAGGGATGAAAACGAAGCAGTCATCTTTTGACTCCAGTTATGGAAGAAAATGTACTGGCAGTGTAAAACTGGTTCAACAAAACAGGTGAATCAAAAACGGGGATATTCAACATATTTTGCAGATTGGAACGGGAAGAGTCCATGACATTTTACCCAGACACCTTTGCGTTAGGAGGATTGCTTCGTGCTGTATACTCCTTAAACTCATCGTCGACGCTGGAATCAGGAATGGTACCGCGACATGATCATCATACGCGACATCATCATAGGTGACGAATCTTGGATTTACTAATAAAATCCAGAACTAAGCGCCAATCGACAGTATGACTATTTCAAAAAGAAATAATGCCTACGCAATCCAGAAGTGCTGGAAAAAAATTGATGCCAATTTTTTACCTTTACGAGGTATATAGTGTCCCTTACGAGATCAAGGAAGTATTATTGCGGAATGGTATACTACCAAATGCTTGCCAGAAATTTTTGCTGCTGCGAACAATAAGCGTCCAACACGGGGCTCCGAGACCTTTTGCTCAATCACTTCAACGCGCCCGCACACTCTGCGATCAAGACGAGAGACTTTTTATATACCGGCGTACGGGTAAACTTTTGTCATCTGCCCTACTGATTTGGAAACGTGTGATTTCTTCTTGTTCCCAAAAAAATTAAATCAGTTCAAAGAGATTTAGTTTTCATCGCCGGAAGATGCGCGCATGGCAAATAGCCGTAACAAAGGGTATCATCGGCAGACTACTTCGATAATTGGTTTAGACGCATAGAATTTTATATAGATTGTGGTCTTTGAAATATGTGATAAGAAAAGTAAAACCTATACAACATTTTTAATTTTTCTCGCAAAATTTTCCGAGTGTCCCACGTACTCTTGGGCAGAATCATTTTGTAAAGTGGTATCCAGGTAGCGACATGATTACTTTAGTACGATCGCTAAGTTATGAATGTTCATCATTATACATATGGTGAAGTGGAGGTGATGGTGAAGTGCCACGTCAGCTTCTTAATCAATGATTAATGATGGGATCATGAATAAATCGATGGAGCTCTTCAAATAATAAAAATAGCTACCGTGTAAGAAATCGTATTTTTTTTATGTATTACTTTTTGTTTACTTATAAACCCTCTAAGTTAATAATATATTACACCCATAATTTCAAAGTAAGGATACGTCCTTATCCTAACTTTGAAATTATGGGCTAAGCTGCATGGGGTCGCCTCGCTTCGGTGCTGCTCCAGGATGTATTACTTTGAAAGTTGTGACGCAAGAAACCTAACTTTAGTATTCGGACAAAAAGTGACCTATGGTAACCAATACGGTTTTGTGAAACTACATGGGGCAAATTTGGTGAGCATTTAACATGTGAGTCAAAACTTGTATATGTTACCGGCAATCTATATAATCCGGTATTGTAATTAATCCTTAGGTTATAAAATATATTGCCTAAAACGTGCAGGTAATGTATGAAATATTATTTATTTTATACGTTGCCTAGATATTATATATAATACCCAATGCGCAGCCGGTAATGTATGTAAAAGCGTTAAAAACTGCGGCAGCTTAGGTCAAGCGTATAGGGGCTTCGCTTTTTACTTTACCGCTTTACCCTTCACCTATGCAGCCGCATTGTTTTGCCCTGATATTCTACCAAAATCTTACATATTGCCGGCAGAGGAGGTATTCTTTGTAATCCTTGGGCATTTTACATATTATTCCAAATTCCAAATTACAAATGTCTTTATTACTGTAGATATTTACATATACTTAGCAATCGTCATTTTTTGCCACTTCTCTGCATTGGACCACTGTGGGAGAAGAAGGGCGTAGAAACTCCCACAGATTGATTTTTAGATATCTTTTAAAAATTGTTTGTGCTTAACTAATACAAAAAATATATATATCATTATCATAATTAATAAACAGGAATAAATAATTACAAAATTATTAACAGCAAGGTCTGTGTTGAGCCAGATTAACCCCATTCAGTCCCGTCATTTAAGTAATTTAATGACGGGACTGTATGGGGACTGTTCATCATGACTGACTTTTCAAGATTAATCTTGAACATTGTAATATCCCTTTTTCGACAAAGACGCTTTAACATGGTTTTTAAATTGCTCAAATGGCAATTTCAAGATCTCCACAGGTATCTTGTTGTAGTAGAAAATGCATTGACCCTTGAAAGAATTGCTTACCTTCGCGAGTCTTTCTTAGGTTAGCATTACAGCTATGGTTAAATTTGGAAAATGTTGTAGGGTTCTTGCATACATTATATTTTCGAAAATAAATTGACTAGCTACAGTTAGTATTTCAATTTCTTTAAAAAGGTCTCTTAAGGAGTCTATGCGTATTAAATTATAAATTGCTCGAATAGCTCTTTTCTGTAAAATAAAAATAATTTGAATATCTGCTTCTTTCCCCCACAACAAGATACCATAGGACATGACACTATCAAAGTAACTAAAATATACTAGCCTAGATATATCCACATCCGTGTTTTGTCTGATGTTCTTAACAGCGTAAGCTGCAGAAATTTACCAGCTAATTTATCTATGTGGGGTCCCCACTGCAATTTGCTATCAATGGTTATTCCAAGAAACTTCGTTTCATTTACTAACTCTAACGTGCTGCTGTCCAACACTAAACTGGTCTCAACTTGCCTGACATTTGGAAGTGAGAATTTGATACATTTGGTTTTGATATTTAAATTACCTAGGTAGAGTATGTAATGGACATTAATATTATCAATATTTCACACAGGCCCAGAAATTCTATATATATTGCCTAGGTATTATATAGATTACCTGCATTATACAGATTGCCGGTAACACATATATTAATCAAAATATTTCTTCCCACAAAAAACTTTGACTATACTTAAAATGTTTGGTTAGAACCGGCCAGCTTACTTTTACATTTACTCGACGGGACGGTCGAGGGGGTGGCAGAGTGACTGTTGAACCCGCGTTTGGGCAGTTATTCAATACTACAATCACCGTTGAACGTCCGTATATTGTACGCAAGCTTTTGTGCACCGGCGCCTCCATCACTGGAACTTTGAGAGGAACAAGATTATTAAGGGCTTTTGTTTAAACGATCACCAAAAACGCGCCTATTGTACTACCAATAAATTCGAAACGACCGCCAGAATTAGTAAACGACCACCAAATTGTGTTTGGATAATTATCACCAAACTCTTTTTTATGTTTTGTGTACTTAAGTTTATGTATTAAGTATTTTTTGTTCTTATTACATGTTCAACCTAACACGAAGGATAAAGGAAGCTTCGCTTCGCGCAATCCCTTTACCCTTCACTTACGCTACCGCAGTATTTTCCCCTGATATTTTCTGCTCTTTTTGGTAATCATTTACCCATTTTGGGTAGGAAAAAATATTTTGGTAATCATTATATTTGTTGCCATTATTAAGTTACTAGCCCCAGGGTGTTCATTTGATACATATTAGAATTAGTAACCTTTCCCAATCTGGAGATGGCGCTGGGAGTAACCATTGTAATTGTCGTATTGATTTAAACGCCATTGCTTCACACAACTTACTTCTAGATGGCGCTAGACACTAATCTTAGAATGTTAAAATAAATATGTAACAGAATTGAAGATATGGTGGTTTAAAGTAAAAAAAATATATCTTCTAGCGCCGTCTCGTGGTATTTGCAAAATTGAAATATTGCTGAACCAAGCAATATAGGCTTTTAACAAAAGATACTTTCGTAGCATTTCTGATTTCGCTGGTTACATTTATATTTATAGTATAGTATAATATATTAGTATCTGTGTGTGTATAGTATAATATATTAGTATTATGACCATAATGTGTAATTTTTATAGATATTATGACGTTCAAATTTCGAACGCCGACGCCCGCCTGCGTGCCGCCCCTACTTTGTTTGTGAAGTTGGTACTATTGAACAACCTAAACAAGTGCAAAGGAATTATCAATGCCACCATGCCGGTCGAACATGCGGTACCTGAACACATTAAAAAGAGCTTATGATATGTGTGTAGATAAACTAGTGTATGTAACTGTACATAATTAGGCATTAAAACTCTCGAGTGATCTCTCGAGTATGAATGCCCTTCATTATGTAGCAGTCACATAAACTACTATTATTAACTTCAGGACAAGCGCAGTTGGCTACGTGACAACCACTTACTTCGTATTCTCCCTCGTGTACCTCATAGGCCGTTCAGTGGCGGTATCATTGATTAGCGCTGAGGTGCACACTGCATCTAAGAAGCCGAGCCGTATCCTTTATGACGTGCCCTCACCGGCTTATTGCACTGAGGTAAGATTTAATATAATCGTAAAACATATTTTTTTGAATAAAGCATGATTCTCGCAATGCTCGTCCAACTGTGTGACTCACGTATGCAGGGCTGATGGGAATTAATGAGCGGAGAATGAAAAGGTAAATGGGCACGTAACTTGAATGGTTTTGTGGCTTCTCTTTCTTCTGTGGGCTGACGGATGGGAGGCTGCGTGGGATATCTGGTGGCGGTGTCTTTTTTGAGGGATGGAACCCAGATGGCTCGGGTGAATCGTGCCCTGATGGCACGTGGGGGCACTTGGTTCAGTTCGCGGCACAGGAGGTCCGTGTTTTCTGTACCGTTCACACGCGAACGCGATAGCTAGCTATCTAACTGTAAGTTTATTAGCGGATATCGAAATATTTGAGATAATTATGGAGGAAGCCCTCACTAAACTATGTAATAACAGAAAAAAGTTAATTATTTGTGGCGATCTTAATGTAGATTTGCTTGTAGGCACAACAATGAAACTACGATTAATAACTTTTTTTCAAATCGTTTAATATATGTCTTGTATTTCTAGAGCCGACAAGATTTACACTTACCAGCCAAACTTGCTTATGGAGATAACATTTTTGTGATTGTGCATTCTCAAGTAAAAGTGTACTTAACTGCCTACCTTCCGATCACAGTGGTCAAACAGTATCATTCCCACTTAACTGCCTACCTTCCGATCACAGTGGTCAAACAGTATCATTCCCATTTACTAGTAAGGATAAGATTGATACATAATTTTAAAGGTCTAACATACACAAGAGACGTATACAAAAAACTTAAATAGGTGTGAGGATGGGCCTTGATAGAGGGTTTTTTGGAGTAAAAGGGCCTTACCACAAAACAATAAACTACTGTTCAACACTTGTTTAAAAACAAAAACGTATGGGATTTGACGTTTGTTTTGAGGTTAAACGCTGTTTAATATTTTCTGTGGTAGCACGGAAAGAGTTGTTGAATGTTCCGTGTGTCAGTATAATAATGCCTCATATAACAGTACAGCCCTACTTATATAGACGTAAGGTGTGAGTGTGTGTGCGTACATGTGGACACATACTACACCTTCCCCCTTTTTTTCTTTTTTTTTTGAAAGAAACAAAATTGATATTTTATTTTTTCTAACGTTGAAACGAAAATTTACTTATAAATTCAAAAGTTAAAATAAATAATCTATACAATGCAATCTGACTTTTTGATCTTTTAATTTCAAATATACTACTTTTAAACAATATGCTGTATGCCATATGCTTATGCCAAATCAAATAACATCATCAACTTCCCATAGCGAGGCAACTTCCCAGAGACAACTTTTGGTGATAACCACTTGACTCTCGACATACAGGTTCCTAAGAATCTAGTTCAAGAGTCAACAAGTATGAACCAGATATGCACCATAAGTAGCCTTTATTGATTAAGTTTTATTGTCTAATGTAATTAGTTATAAGTTGGCTCAATAAATACTATTTTCATTTTTCATTTTTTTTCATTTTCATCAACATCTACAAACATTGCAAAACAACTTACATTTCATTTTAACCATCTGATAACTCTTCAACTGATAACTGATAACTACTTATAAAAAAAAAATGCTGAAATAAAAATATGTCCAAAACATCAACAGTAGTGAATTATAACAAAAAATCCTTATGTTATTTTTCAAATTTATTAACCTGTTTGTTTAACATGAACAATGAAAACTTGTCAAATATAATTTTAATTATAAAAAACCGGTCAAGTGCGAGTCTAAATCGCGCACGAAGGGTTCCGTACCACCGTTCAATGGAAGCGATGGTGTGGAGTGAATAGTTTGGATTTTACACAGCAAAATATTATTTACAAAGTTATTGGTGCGGTTACTTTCACACTCCATGTACGTAACCAGGTGCATCCATAAGTTTGTATGTGGTATTGAAAGAATTGTTGTATGGGAGCCCCCTTAAATATTTCTTTTATCCTGTTTTTTAGTATTTTTTGTTATAGCGGCAACATAAATACATCATCTGTGAAAATTTCAACTGTCTAACTATAACGGTTCGTGAGATACAACCTGGTGACAGACGGACGGACGGACAGCGGAGTCTTAGTAATAGGGTCCCGTTTGGAACCCTTCGGGTACGGAACCCTAAAAATAAGTATCTTTGCACTTTAATTGGTTTTTAAACTTCACCGCCATTGCAAAATTATAGGTAAGTATATACGTAAGAAAACGATACATATGTATTGTTAATAGAAAATATAAAAAAATAACCATACAGAGGTTGATTACTACAACTATGGGTAAAATGTGGTTTATAATAATCCACTATTCTAAAACTAAAGATATATAGCCAGAGCTGGGGCAACACATATTAATCCCACTACTTGTACGTTCGCCATCAGCGATACATATGTTGCTGGATCATCGCCTGAAAAACCGCATTTTGAAAACTAATCTGACCGAATCCGATGTGAATGATTGCGGGTGTGATTTAATGTGATCTCTGGTGTTTTCCAGGTTCAGAGGTTCTTGGCACAAGTGAATGGAGAGAAAGTGGCGCTAAGCGGTATGCAGTTCTTCAGTTCTACACGGGGCTTACTACTCACAGTAAGTACCTTTTGTGATTATGACCACTTAGATGACGGGGTGTGAGAGTTCCACACTGCGGAAAATATGACCTCGCATAAAAACCCAAGTCACGGTGGTATTTAGCATAACTTAAGTTTTTATAGCACCTTTAAAAAAAACAGTTTCCCATTGTATCCTGTAGGTCCCACGTCTTTGGAAAAGCATCCCCAAATAAAATAGAAACCAATTTGAAAACCCCAAGATATTTTGCTACAGTTTACCTGTTCTCGGAAGGCTCACCCTCCAAGTATTTGCATTTTCCCAAGATCTATCTGTTGCTCGATTCTGAATATCTTGCCATTTTACCCGACACCTTTGAAAGGTATGGTGATTGAAGTTAGACATTTTCATTCAAAGAGATCGGCAGCTCGTTTCGGTATCTCCCTTTACCACATCCTAACCCACATATGGGTTTCATAAGTTTCGAACTTTATTACAAAGCAAGAAGACTTTCGGATAAGGCCATGCGTCAAGGGGTATAAATATCCTGACTCCTTTTAAATTTAAATCACAGTCACTGTAAACGACAGCTCATGTGTAATAATCGCGTTCTGATTAGTCAAACGTCAGGTTGAAGTTGGCAAACATCTTTTAAAGCATCAATTTGAGAGGTATCGGTTTTGGCTTCTGTCAGAAATACATAAAAGAGCTACGGTACAGAATAAGCCTACTGCCTGATATTTCACATTCTTGGCTCAATGCCAACAAAGGGGCAGGAAGTCTGCCGGTCATTTCCTTGAGTTTTGCTTGAAATAGTTCGCCGGCGGCTTGGGCTGCGTTCTGTTTAGAAGTAGTGAGTAGTGAGACCTTACTGGGAAAATGTACGGTAAACCTCAAGGTTATAGTTTAAAAATGTAAGGAAGAAGGATATTTTTTTATTCATTTATAAATAAAAATTCATTTATAAAGTGATGATCAACGAATAGATCAATGTATTCCAGTTTATTTGCCAATCCTATCTACCAATTACCTTACATTAATTATCCCTAACAATTCATTTTGTGCAGCAAAATAGAAGCTAACATTCTACCGTAATGCTTTCAGATTGCGGGTACAATAGTGACGTACGAGCTAGTGATGTTCCAATTCGGCGCGGCCCAGCAACCTACGAGTATACCAGCTGCAACTGTTCCAGCTCTTCACAACACTACTGTTAACTGAACACAAGTGACGGCTGAGAAGATGGCAGTACTAACAACAATGATATTATATTACCGAAGCCTTGGATACAATAGGGACAAAATGTCCCCAAACAAGTTGTGCAATGCTTTATCTAGTTTGTGATGCTGCAACGATACTGGGTCCTGCAACTTACTCCGCGACAATTTAAGGTGTAAACACATCACACGTTGTTTGATAGATCTGTGTCCACCATTATGTGACTAGCGACATGTTGCTTGATTTCGCTCCGAGAGCGAGCGCTCGTGTATCGTATGCACATGTGTCTCGGGAGACAAACTCTGTGGCCCTACGGTTGTGGCTCTGCCTACCATGCGAGAAGTCCCGGGTTTGATCCCCGGCCGAGGACAAAAAAAATCCCCAGGTCTTGGATATTTATATGTGTGTGAAGTTGCTGTTTATGGTTCCCACGACACAGGGTATCCTAGTGTTGGACCAGAAGCAATGTATATTCCTGTATATAAATGTAAAAATGCAAAAATATTCCACGTAGTTTTTGAGGGATATGTTCCTCAGCATGTTGCTCCACTTATGCCCAGAGTATCCAAGACGTTATTGTACTGTGCCTAATGTGAAGGCGTGTGACGTCAGTTCCTGTTTTAACAATTTTTAGGGTGCAGTAGCTTATCAAGGAAAAAACTAAATAATTATAAGATCAATCGTGTTTGTCCATCTTTGTGTAATAGTAGTTTATGCAACTGTCGTTTAATAAGGGGCCTTAAATCACAAGCGAGTTCTTTAATAGCATCACACGTTTGTTTTAAGGTCTAATTATATACAGTTGCATACACTACTTTATCTATACACATATCATTAGTGGTATAAAATCTGTTCACAAACCATTCGTTAAACCAAACAAGAAACAAATAAATAAATAACAACTGTCATGGTGGCATGGTGGTACCACTAAAGGTGGTAAAGTGGTTTGAATGTTTCGTGTCGGTAAAGCAGTATCAACAACAAAACTATTCAGTTGAAAGAGTCGCTAGCGTCTATGTCCCACAATGTCATTTCATACTGGGGGGCATTAGTTTCGTGTTTTAGCCACCTAAACTATTAAGTTGCTCACAATTGTCACAATGTCAATATTGACGATTCGACGATCACAGATAAACAATTTTTACTTTGACGCATCGATAATCGATACGTTAAAGAAAAATTTGGTTGTCTGTAAATTGCCATATCATCATCGATGTATCATAATGCAGGTCATTGCCCTATGGCCCTGAGTCGATTTGAGAGCATTTATGATACGTGCATAGACAAAAGTATATTAAACGACATTTGGGTCACTTATGTATTGAAAAGACCGAAACACGAATTAATTTTCATTTTGGGCTTGAGGGGGCAAATCACAAAAATAAAACACATTTTTTCAATCTGTATTGTGTGATATGTCAAATGAAAGCGCTTGTTGCTAGGATCTTAATTAATATATTTTTAATTTAAATACTAAGCTAAAAAGTTATTTTAGTAAAAAAAAACAAAAATTTACCATTCCCCGTACGGATCTTAAATAAATAAAAATTGTTATATAGATCCATACATAAATATACAGGAGATACAGGAAATCTATTGATAAATGTATGGTTTAAATGGGAGGCTTAGGGGGCATAATCAAAACAAACATTTTTTTTTGTGCGGTGGTAGGGCACATTTCGTGATACGATTTACGTCTTTAAAACGTAAAGCTATATTTTTAAGCATAATCTAGAATGTGTGATAGTTTATAAGTGCTATGTAATCAGAAGGAAGAGATTATACAGGGTGTAACAAAAAGGCGCAGTCATATTTTAAGGAGTCGTTAGGGACATCATTCTGAACAATTTTCACTATGAAACCGATGTGATAAGAGCAACTTAAATTTTCACTTCTACATACAGTTTGGGCTGGGTAATCAGCTGTTTTGTTTACCCTAAAGTCGATGTGTCGGAATTTTTTGTGATAGGACGCCGTTCACTAAGTGATATGGCGTGGCACATAAATAATGCAAGGGATATATATTCTCACCAGACTTTCAATCTTATGGCATGGTGATAAACTCGAAAACCAACGAAAAACTCTGTATGCTAGCTACTTAGGTTAAATATAATTATTATTTGAATTCAAATGAGATAACTCAAAGATACGCTTGCGGTAACCCTATTTAGGTAGGGCTCAATTCTTAATAAGTATAATTTCGTCTCCACCTTGCATCTCAAGGTCCCAATTGCGTTATCAAAATAAAGGCTCAGTGACAGTGATGAATAATCTTTTATTGACGAATAAATCTTTATCTTTATCTAGTTCTTTATTCATTATTAAAAATCCCAAATTTTGCATTGTTAATGCTAGTAATTTATTGGATATCCCTTTCTTTTGCTTTATTTTTAATTTCCATGCTATCGTGAATAGTTGCTTAGACGACACAAGTATTATTTTGTCGATACGTTAATAAGAATAGGATAAATTCATGAATTGGTCTTAGCTTAAATCTTCACAACAAAAACATTGAACTCGTCTTTGATCAGCTGTCGTGAAAAAATTTACTAACTACGGAATGAGAAAGTATGTACCTTCAAAAACTTGCTCAAGATAAGACAATTCAGGAATTTCATAATACTTGTATATCATATAAGTGCATACTTACAATTGTTACTATACTCTGTAAAATACAGCATAATAGTTGTGACAGCTGTCATCAAAATCACGCCTATCAAGTACCTACCATATTTTGAGAAGTAGAAATGTAAAGGTAACAAATATGATATATTAAACTTGAATAGTGATATCGTAGGGTCATTGTACAAGAAAAGTAATCGATCTTAAAAAAAATATTGATAATATAATTGTGTGACAAAATATATTAAGATTAGAATTTTATAAAGAATATTTCAAGATTCGCCTAAAGAACGAATTGAATGTTTGCGATGTACAATTTGATAACCTACAGTGTACCCAGGAACTAGTTATGAATCTGCAAGATTGCTCCAGTGACTCCGAATCTGTTTTTGGCTTTGTGATGAGTAGCGGAGACGCTGGCGGGCAAGGAAGCGCAGCAGAGCGCCCAGGATATGCTGGTGGATTAAGAAGCGCAGCAGCTTTCTTCAGAGAAAACAGGCCCAAGAGGCGCTGGCAAGCTAGGAAGCGCAGCAGTGTTCTTCTTACATTTTGTTAGATAAACTTAAGATAATATACATGTGTAAAGATGGTTACATTTTAGAAATTGTCGCTTGAAAATAAGGCCAAGTCCTGTGTAAATATTTAACTCTTGATCCAAATATATTTGCATATATCTCTCTTGGTATTTTTTATTTCTTTGAGATGGCAGCTTTGGGATAATCTTAAACTATAAGTAACCAGTTCAAGGCCAAAACTTCAAAATATTGGTCCTAAAAGTTGCTGACGCTGGCAGGCAAATAAGTGCAGAGGATGCCCTACAGACTGGCGATCTAGAAAACGCAGCAGTGTTTTTCAGAAAAAGCAGTGCCAGGACACGTTGGTGGGCTTGAAAGCATAGCAGAGTTCTTCAATTTTCGTCTCCAAAATAACTCCTACTACAATAAACTCAAGTCGATTTTAAACTCTTTCAGTTTATATTTTCTTTTTCTTGTCGACGATAAATCGACGCATTTGATTGTGTTGATCACAATTAATTTATTTATTAATACAGATTAATGCACAACATTACAGATTATGTCCAATTCGTTGTACACATACAAATATACAAATAACAACCCTTCCATATAAACCAGATGGAAACATAAAATATCATAGTATCGTTCATGTCAGTTTAATAAATGTCAACAATAATAATAATAATTCAATAATAAAAAATGGCAATCCAGTCATTTGCAATTTAAAATAATCAGTTCATTATACTTTAATTACATGACACAACCCTGTCACACATTCCTCTCGCAGAACCTTCCACATTCTCGCCCAATATGCCTCCATGCATCACCAAACAGATCAGTCAGTGGTGCTGCAGGTGTTGAGACTGTCCAGCGCCCTCACCAGTGGAGACTGCACACCGCCCGCTAATAGCCGCTGGTGCCTGCGCGCGCGGAGGTGTTTGTCGGGCCGAATAGCGCGCATACCATACAGACAAGCGCGACACAGTCACTGTCGCCTCTCAACAATCGACACACAGTCAGAAGCTGCTCGGTGTTGCGTCTGACCTCTAGTGACTTATATCCGAGCATACCCAATATATAAGCGGATGGATAAAGGTGAGGATGATGATACGCTACTGATGAAATTAAATTATTACGGAGTTATAAATAAAGCGTTGGATCTACTAAGATCAAACTTAATTCAAAATGCAGAGGTCAACGGGGTTGAGTTTGATAGATCGGGTGTAAAAGTTGACTTTCCTCAAGGTTCCATATTAAGCCCTTTCTCATTCCTGGTATATATCAACGATTCACCTTTCACTGGATGATACTTAAAAAAAGAAAATTTTGATGATGTAAAAGTGATTTTTAAAGAAATTGACATACTAACTGTAGTTAGTCATTTTAATTTCGAAAATATAATGTTTGTACGCAAGAACCTTACAACATTTTATGAAATAATCAAAGACTAGTTGCGCCCCAGTTAAGACTTGCGAAGGTTAGCAATTCTTTCAAGGGCCAGTGCATTTTCTACTGCAATAAGATACCTCTGGAGATTTAGAAAATGCAATTTGATCAATTTAAGCATTTTAAAGCGACTTTGTCGAAAAAGGGATATTACAATGTTCAAGTTTACTTCAATGACGGAACCAAATGGGGTTAATCTGACTCAAGTGAGACATTGCTGTTCATGATTTTTGTTATTATTTATTCCTGCTTATTAACCCCTCGAGCACACTTGGGTACTGTACTAAGCAAATACCCGTTATAGGTCTTAAATTGTATTACCATGCAAAGAGTCAGAGTCAGAGTCATTTTTTTTATTGAATATAAATAAATAAATTAATTATACTTACTTATAACTACAAGTAAATTTTTTTTATATAAAAAAAGACTACACCGTTTCGGAAGGTAGGCCTCGGGGTTAAGAAGAAACGGCAAGAAACTCCCCCATACCTTTTTTTTAAAAAAGTGACTTTACAACAGGTACTGGTTTCGGTCTAAGGAAATTCGCCGGCGAGTGATAGACTTGATCCATCGCCCCTCGTCGAATTTCTGTGCGCTGAGATGGTATGGACCATGCAGTTTTGTCATCTAAGTATTCCTTAATACTATAATAGGACTTTCTTATCAGCTCATTTTTAACATAGTTTTTGAACCTCTTTTCAGGAAGGATCAATGATTCCTGTGGTATTTTATTGTAGAAGCGAATACAGTGCCCCATGAAAGATGTGCCTACTTTACTTAGTCTAAATAATGGTAGTGCTAACCTATTTTTATTTCTAGTGTTAATTGTATGGCTATCACCTACAATTTTAAATAAAGCTATGTTTTTTCTTACATGCATGATATTCTCGTATATATATTGACAGGTAACCGTAAGTATATTAATTTCTTTGAATTTTTCTCTTAATAATTCTCTAGCATCTAATTGATATATCGCCCTGATCGCCCTTTTTTGTAAGAAAAATATCGTATATCTGCTGCTCTCCCCCAGAGCAATATTTCATAAGACATAATACTGTGAAAATAACTAAAGTAAACCAATCTGGCAGTTTCAACATCTGTAAGATATCTGATTTGTCTGACCGCAAAAGCGGCTGAGCTAAGTCTTCGTGCGAGATTAGTTATGTGAGAACCCCATTGAAGTTTCGAATCTATAGTGATTCCGAGAAAGATTGTGTCTTCAACGAGATCCAATCTTTCAGATCCTATTCTAACACTGCTTTCAACCTGTCGTACATTAGGCAAACAAAATTTGATATATTTAGTCTTCTTTCAAAAGGTTCAAAATCGCGACCCCTCAAAAAAAAAAACGATATCAATATTGTAATATTTGTATTAGTTAAGAACTACCAATTTTTAAAAGAGACCTAACAATCAATCTTTGGGAGTTTCTGTGATGAATGAAGAGAAGGGGCAAAAAATTAAGTTTGCTAAGTATATGTAGATATCAAGATATACTTAGCAAACACCATTTTATAAATGTAATAAAGGAATTAGACTATTTGGATGTTTGAATTCTCTCAAATGAACCTGGAACATTTAAAAATAATATGGGATTATGCTTAAGGGAGGTATTTATTTTTATAATGTTATTAAGTTTGTCTATATGTTCGTTTCATAATTTCTTTATTGCACACAAATCATACAAAAAACAAGAGTTACATAAAAAAAGTGTTCAAAGGCGAGCTTATCTCTAATAAGAGATCTCTTACAGCAAACCAGGCAAACAAGGGAAAAGTTGATGGTTGAGCAGGGCCTATGTGTACAATATATAAAATAATAAATAAAATAAATTAAATAATAACTATAATAATATACTAAATACTTATTATATACTACAAATACTATTTTATACACTATACTAATACATACTTACATGCATACTACCTATAACTCTAAAGGGAGAGGTAATGCTTCTTCACACGACTTTTAAAGATATTCAGGTTAGGACTGTCCCTGATGGTGCAGGGGAGTGCATTCCACAACCGAATGGCCCGGGCTCTAAACCCGTTCTCATAGAAAGCGGTGTTATGCTGTGGAGTTGTGAGCATGGAAACTGCGTGAGTTCTCCGAGGTCTGCTGGAAGAAAGAAATTGAAAACTGTCTCGTAAGAAAGTTGGGTAGCGTGGATTACGTAAAATGTTGTAGAGGAAATTGAGGATGTGTGAATCCCGACGAAGACGAATCGGCAGCCACTTCAACTCCCTGCGATGTTGTGACACATGGTTGTATTTGCGCAGCCCGAAGATAAACCGAATCCCGAGATTTTGAAGTCGTTCGAGTTTGTTCAGTAGTTCTTCGTTAGCACTGACCCAGCAGACATCAGCGTAATCGATGAGGGATAGAATGAGAGATTGAGCAAGAGTGATTTTTGTATGTCGAGGCAAAAAGTACTGAAGTCTCCTGAGAGAGTGAAAGGTAGAAAATACTCGGCGACTTACCTCATTGACATGCGATGACCAGGACAACTGGTTGTCGAAGATTAGACCCAGGTTTTTAACTTTATCGCTATATACGATTGTGGTACCATTAAAAGTGACAGATGGAATGGGATGTTGCTGCAACAAGTTAAGAGAATGTCTAGTACCTATTATCATGGCCTGGGACTTGCTCGGGTTGACCAGGAGTCCAAAGGATGAAGCCCAACTTCTTATTCCCTCAAGATCAGCGTTGAGTGCCTCCACAGCAGAGTGTGCATCGTTGAGAGAGAAGTGGCAATAAATCTGGAGATCATCAGCGTAAAGATGATATGAGGAGGACAGGACGTCCTAGATGGTGTTGATAAAGATCGAGAATAGAAGAGGAGAAAGAATACCACCTTGAGGGACGCCTGTAAAGAGGTCACACCATTCAGTAGATATCTCTTCCGACCTGATACGCTGTTGCCGATCCCTCAAATAAGAGTCGAACCAGCTAGCAGAGAAGGAGGAGACGTTCAGAGATCTGAGAAGCTCAACGAGAATGTCAAAATCTACGCAGTTGAAGGCACTACTGAAGTCAAGTAAAGCAAGCACGGAAAGCTGTTTGCGGTCCATGGCTACCTGGATATCATCTGTGACTTTCATAAGAGCCGTGACGGTTCTATGACCCGGTCTGAATCCTGATTGGTACATGTTCAGCAGATTGTTTGAGAGAAGGTAAGAAGAGAGCTGGGTATGGACAATGGATTCAAGGACTTTGGAGAGGATTTATAGGATTGAAATAGGTCGATACTCTTTAAAAGAGGTGGGACTGGAAGTTTTAGGGAGCGGGATGACTAATGCTTTTTTCCACATGGTGGGGAAGATGCCTAGCTGAAGTAATTGAGGTCAATCTAACCTGGTCTGTGCTTCGGTCCCGTCAACCTCCTGTCTCTCCGCAAGGCCCGGGTGCACCCTAGGCTCTTCTTGGTAGACAGGTTCTTCAGGCAACCTCCTATGACTGGCGGGCCAGCTTCAATGAGCACAGTGTTCCAACACAGGTTATGTTACGTGGTAAAAACAATCGGGGCACGAAAATGCGAACTTTATCTGGTTCGAGAAACAATAATACACTCAGTTATATTAACAATCCTGAGGGAAACCCGAATACATTCCAGATGGCCTGCGATTTAATTTCAATACCCTTACCAAAACGCGTTTACATTGCGAGGGCTTTTCGTCTGTCAGTTGTCAACAAAAACTGCTAGGTTGGCAGCTAACGTCAAATTCAAAATGGCCGTTCAGAAACCATCGATCGAATATCGATTTGGAATCGAACAATGGAGGTTACAGGTGCCTGGGCGCTGTTGTAAGATATGCAGATACTCGAGCGACCAACGCTTCCAGAAATTCTGAGTAAACTGCTGCAACATCTGATACCTTGACAACCGATACAATTTCACTCCCTCGAAGGGGTGCTCGGGCAACGCGTTAAGTGGCTGTCCTATCAAGAAATGGCCTGGGGTCAAAGCCTCCAGGTCATTTGGATCCGAGCTGAGCGGACACAACGGTCGCGAATTGAGAACGGCCTCGATCTTACAAAACAATGTCGCGAGCTCCTCAAAAGTCAGCGCGGTCTGACCTACTATACGCCCCAAGTGCGTCTTAGCTGACTTAACTACGGCCTCAAAAATCCCACCCCAGTGGGGGCAAATCGGTGGGCTGAAGGTCCACTGTATGCCCCGACGGGAGAGGGCCGTTCCAATATCCACTTTATTTACATTCAAAAAGTTGACTATCTCTCGTAAGTATCGTTCCGCACCTATGTAGTTAGTGCCGTTATCAGAGCGGATCAAAGTTGGAAGTCCCCTTCGAGAAACAAACCTATCCAAACAAGCAATGAAAGCCTCTGTCGAGAGATCAGCAACGAGCTCGAGATGTACCGCCTTGGTGGATAAACATACAAACACACATAGGTACGCCTTGTATTGCCTAGCGGTACGCAATCGTGAACTCTTCACCATAAACGGTCCTGCAAAATCCGTACCAACACCTGAAAACGGTCTGACCTCATTCACACGATCAGGGGGCAAGTCCCCCATGAGAGGTTGCATCGTGGCAGCCTTAAGTCGATAACAAGGCATGCACCGAAACACGATGTTCCGTATGACACGGCGGGCAGATAAGATCCAAAACTCCCGCTGGAGCGTGGCCAACAACGCGTTACAGCCGGCATGCGCGTTTTTAATATGACGATCAGTCACCAGCAATTCAACTAACTGTCCCCCCTTGGGGAGCAGAAGTGGGTGACGAGCCGAATACGACAGATTCGCATTGCGCAATCTCCCTCCTACCCGAAGTAACCCGGTCGAATCAACAAAGGGGTTGAGACGCGCGACGGCTCCCTTCAATTTCGAACGTCCACTTCGTATAATCTACAATTCTGCCCCAAACTTCGAGGACTGTACCAACCGGACCAAATTCAACAGCGACTCGTTTCGCTCTGCCGGAGTCAGAATAGGGTTCAACGTTCGCTGATCGCGAGGAGTACGACAATTTCGAGCGAATCTCCTAATCCAAGTGGACACGTTTATCAACTTGTCAAGTGAGCTATACCGGTCCAGCAGAAACCCGGCGTCAGGGTCCTCTGCCTTCTGGGTAACATGCACGGCCGCTCTGGGGCCATGATCCGAAGATACTACTACATGGCTGTGGGGCCAGTCCGATTCTCTCTTGGCAAGCCAGGGTGGTCCCCACCACAAATGGTGTCTAACGAGTTCAGGAGCCCGACATCCCCTGGATGCACAATCAGACGGGTTCAATTCTCCTGGTACATGTCTCCAGATCAGTGGGACCTCAGACGACACAATCTGGGAGACACGGTTCGCAACAAAAACCTCTAAGTTATGGACCGAAGCCTTCAGCCAGCACAAAACAATCTGGCTGTCCGTCCAAGCGTACACCGTATCCTCCAAAACCACTGACCCACGCAACACTGTTAGAGTGTGATTCAAAAGTTTGGTCAAAAGAGCAGCCCCGGACAGTTCCAGTTTTGGAATCGTCATCCTTGTCCGAATAGGCGCTACCTTGCTTTTTGCCAAAACCAAACGCACGTCGACCTCCCCGGTGGAGGTGACGGTTCGCAAGTAAACCGCTGCCGCAAACCCTCGTTCAGAGGCATCACAAAACCCGTGAAGGGTTGCCCTGTAATCCCCAGCAGGGACCAATTTCCTCGGCAGCGATACATTATTTATGTCCGATAGCGAGGTGAACATTCGCGTCCAATCAGTCAACAAATCACCTGAGAGGTGGGTGTCCCAGGTCAACTGAGCCGCCCATAGCCTTTGCATAAAACATTTGAGAGCAAAGGTGACTGGAGAAATCCATCCATTCGGGTCGAACGTTCTCGCAATCGTTGACAGTACTGACCGCTTCGTCCAGGCCTTCAGTGTTTCTAAAACCACCCGATAGGTAAACTCATCATGGATGGGCCGGTACTGAATTCCAAGTACTGACAACATGTTAGGGTTGTCAGGATTCTCAAAAACGTGCGGGTCTTGTTGAAACTCATCTGGGAGACCAGCAATCAACTCAGGGGAGTTGGACATCCACTTACGTAGTTCATAGCCGCCTCGTTCCAGCAATTGAATGAGCTCGTCACGTCGGTCCAAAGCTTCCTCCACACTGGCTGCCCCTGTGCAGACGTCATCGACGTACAAATCTTGCTCCAGGATAGCGGCGGCCCTAGGATAGCTCACACGGTCACGCGACGCCAACTCCCGCAGGGTACGCATCGCCAAATATGGGCTAGACCGTAACCCATACGTGTTCGTGTTTAACTCATAGACCTTGACTGGCTCGGCCGTGGACTCACGCCAAAGTATCAACTGATACCTTCTGTCAGCCGGATGAATTACCGTTTGCCTAAACATCATCCGAATGTCTGCGACAAATACAATCTGGTGCCTCCGAAAGCTCGTGAGAATATCCGAAATATCACGACTCAACTTGGGTCCCGAATGTAGACACTGATTCAGGGACATCCCGTTCGAGGTAGGTGCTGACCCATCAAAAACAACTCGAATCTTGCCGGTAGGGGTTCGTAGGACGGCATGGTGTGGAAGGAAACAATGATCCTCAGATCTCCAGTCCACACCCGATATGTGTCCTAACGACTCATACTCCCTCATGAAATCAACATATTTTTGTTTAAATACGGCGTCCCTTTTCATCCTACGCTCCATCGACATCAATCTCGTCTCAGCCATCTTCCTAGATTCTCCTAGTGACGGTCGATCGGCCCTGAAAGGCAGTCGAGTTACAAAACGACCAGAACGAAGGCGACCAGTACTATTCTGGTAAAACAACTCGCACTCTTCTTCGTCTGCGTCGACTCGACGAGCGGTGGGAGGTTCCTCTATCTCCCAGAAACGTTGGATAGCGTCTGACAACGCTGAGCCAATAAGTATACCATCTGACTCGGCAGGCCTAACCATTGGCAATGCCGGACCCATGATCACGTGACCAAACTTAGTATCCACAGCAATCAACCCGTCCGGCTGAAGAACTCGCCGATCCAACAACAGAAACCTACCCAGAACGTCTGCTCCCAGTAGCAGGTCGACCGGGGCTGGAGTGTCAAAATCGGGATCCGCCAACTTGAGTCCTGATGTCAGGAATCGAACGGCCGGATTCAACTTCACCAAGGGGTGTCTGCCCATGACATGCGTCATTACTAAAGCTTGCACGGATGTTTTTGTCAAAAAGTCATAACGTGGAGAGAACGTGATCACCGATTGACCAACTACATTCGTAACCGTAACATTCCCCACGCCCCTTATTGATTTATTATACCTATTTACCTTGAGGCCCAACCATTTTGCTAAATCATTCGATACAATGCAGCCCTGAGCTCCAGAATCTAATAGGGCGCGAACGTATGTTGGGTTGCCCGCCAAATCCCAAACAAGCACAGAGGCGATCGGTAACACCACCGTCTCCGGTTGGGGTGCAACCAATGGTTGGGCCGCAAATTCCTAGCGAAGACCCCCGGGGCCCCACTGTGCCTGTCACCGATCAGGTATGCAGCTATACGCCAGAGGGTCCCATTGTACAAATGGCCCACGCGCCGGTTCCATTCCCAACCTACGATTCCCCGTAAAGGGGGGTGGGCGTGAATTCAACCGTGGCCGCTCCATGAGCGGGGGGGACATCACATGTGACCGACGAGGATGAGGCGACGAGCGGGGCGACAACTGAGGCGGCGTCCGAACCGCACCCGCATAGCTCGAAGGTGTCCCATGCCACCCGCCCGTTACGGCCTGCTCAAAACACCCAATGTCCCGCTGGGTCGGATGCTGAGTCGCAACCGAATACTCAGGGCCCCCCATGTAATGGTCCTGAGTGCGGCCCTGCACCCTGGTACTGCCCTGTGCACGTGGGGACGTTGGCCCCTGAGTTGCGCTCCGAGTCGCAAACGAATTCTCAGGGCCCCATGCCGTGTCACCCTGGGTATGGCCCTGTGGACGTGGGGACGTTGGCCCCTGAGTTGCGCTCCGAGTCGCAAACGAATTCTCAGGGCCCCATGCCGTGTCACCCTGGATACGGCCCTGTGGAGGCTGTTGGCCGGACCGGTTCATGCACAACAGATTGTTGTGGGCCCCACCACAATATCCGCACATTTTTGTGCGCGTGCAGTCCCTAGCCATGTGTGGCCCGAGGCACAGGAAACACCAGCTCCGCTGCTTAGCCATCCGGCGCCGTCCCTGAACCCTAAGTTCCCCGAACTTATTGCAATTGGCCACAGCATGGCCAATCTGCCTACAACATGGGCAGGTCTCACTATGTGGGGTCAATGCACTCACAGTCCCATATGACTGCCGGTTGGTGCGGTCCTTCCTCGTCGGAGGGCCCCTACTCACAGCTCTCCCGGCAGCTCTCTGTGGCTCCGAAGGATGGGTGACCGTCAACCCCAAATTCTCTGCCCGTCGAGCCTCCTCTTCCAAGAATCCGACCAAGTTGGAGAAGGCGGGCAGGTCCTCGGCCGACCTCCCGTGAGACTGTTCGAAACTAGTCTGCACGTCAGCGGGTAGGCGGGAAAGTACAATGTACAACAGTAGGTACGACCATTCACCAACCGGAAGTCCAAGATTCTCTAGAGCCTTGGTGACGGACAACAATGGGCTCAAAACCTCCGTCTGTATGGCCCCGACCTTGTTCACAACCGCGATACTAAACAAACGGTTCAGTTGGGCATCGGCCAACCTCCGTTTGTTATGGTAACGTCTGACCAACAATTGCCTGGCCGTTTCATAGTTACCCTCCGTAACTGTCAAATGAGCGACCAGCTCCCTAGGCTCACCCCTCAATGCTGCCACCAGCTGAGCCATCTTGACAGACTTGGTAATGTCCGATCGCATGTGCACCAAACTGTCGAACAGATTGATGAAGCTCATCCATTCACCGGACACTCCGTCAAAAGTAGGCATAGTTATGGCAGGTAACCTGGACCCCGAACCCTGAAGCGGCAGAGGTGCTTCAATGTCACCACCATGGCTGGACTCGCGCTGTCTACGTATGTCCGCAGCCTTCTGCGTGATAGCAGCTGCCATCTCCATACATTGGTCGACATCCCCTAGCAACCGTGACAGCCTGTCAGGTGCGCAACCATCAACTGATTCCGCCTGCGCGGACAATTCGAGCACCCTATTGTAACGTTCCTTAACGTCCATAGACCGCTCCAATACCACATCATGCCTATCTAAACGGCCTATCAGACCGTGTGCGGAGGAAAACCATCTGAGTTCCTTAGAAACACCCTTCTGGATTTCAGATAACGACATGATCGGAACGATACTTACTCACAATTTGCAGTAACTCAATTTTATTGGACCCTCCAGTCTATAACCCAAACGAGGGAACCCTAAACTATAACTTAAACAATGTTATTTTCCTTAAACAATAGGAACCGAGTTTTATATCTAAATAAATTCTGTAAATAACAATTTAGTCTCCCTTTATCACTACAACACATACAGATAGTCAATATTAGTTCAAGTTATAAATTGCTATAAACTGAAAACAATGCAATAGCCTGCTATCAATAGATGTAACTACCTATGTTAACCAAAACATTCTTCAATAGCATTACTAGACCACTAATAGATTGACTAACTGGTAATTCAATGCAAATTTCAATTCAATATCTGTCTGTCTACTACCAGCAATAGACTTATAGCTTACAATACTACCAATCTATGTGGATACAGGAACAACCAAGTTACTTAACCGCCTATACCTACAGATTGATAGTCCCAAATCGTGCCTTCCTGGAGCCCTTGACGGCTGCAAATCTCAGGAAGCCACGCTCTAGCTACCAAAATGTTCAGGCTTCTCGGCACCTAATGACCTCGTAGGGGCCCATCAGCTACGAGGTAGCGTAACGATCAGTTGCCAAGAAGTGTGAACGTCGGCGATTCACCGAGCTGAAGTAATTGGGGTCGATCTAACCTGGTCTGTGCTTCGGTCCCGTCAACCTCCTGTCTCTCTGCAAGGCCCGGGTGCACCCTAGGCTCTTCTTGGTAGACAGGTTCTTCAGCCAACCTCCTGTGACTGGCGGGCCAGCTTCAATGAGCACAGTGTTCCAACACAGGTTATGTTACGTGGTAAAAACCAATCGGCCACGTAAATGCGAACTTTATCTGGTTCGGGGAACCACAACACACTCAGCTATATAGACAATCCTGAGGGAAACCCGAATACATTCCAGATGGCTTGCGATTTAATTTCAATACCCTAACCAAAACGCGTTTACATTGCGAGGGCTTTCGTCTGTCAGTTGTCAAAAATTGCTAGGTTGGCAGCAACGTCAAATTCAAAATAGCCGTTCAGAAACCATCGATCGAATATCGATTTGGAATCGAACACCTCTGGATATTTTGATATTGCCATTTGAGCAAATTAAAAATCATGTTAAAGCGACTTTGTCGAAAAAGGGATATTTCAATGTTCAAGATTACTTAAATGACGGGACTGTATGGGGTTAATGTAGCTCAACACAGACCTTGCTGTTATTAATTTTGTAATTATTTATTCCTGCTTATTAATCATAATTATTAAACTTTTCATATTTGTATTAGTAAAGCACAACCTATTTTTAAAAGAGATCTAAAAATAAATCTATGGGAGTTTCTACGACCTTCTTCTCCCACAGTGGTCCAATGTAGAAAAGAGGCAAAAAATTACGTTTGCTAAGTATATAGTAAATATCTACAGTAATAAAGTACTTTGACTTTGACTTTGAATAGTTTTTCGTTGAGCGCTTGGAATACCAATTAGATTTTTTACTAGTGACTACAAATGCTAGCTATTCGAGATACGAGAAGGCCACTCCTGCTATTATAGAAGTGCCTACTGCAAGTAGAGTAGTGCCTACTGCAAGTTCCAGATCACTGTCCAGGTTTTGGAGTTATCAGTGGAAAACTGGAATAAATTTCGAGAAAATTTCGAGGTGGCCATCAAAAGATGTCCCCCCACTTTCGAGGTTGCAAGTTTGTAATGAGCTGGCATACCCAGACGATACCAAACGACACAAAAACAATGTATGTAAGCTGAATCACTTCTTAATCCTCTTTATATTGGGCTTTAGCCAATAGTGGGCAGAAACAAGCGGCCGTCGTGTAAATAACCACCCCTGAGTCGGGCGCTACTTTTAAAATATCATTCTATATAAGGGAAATGACGCTACGACGACGTTCAATTACATTTAAATTTGTTATTTTTTGGCGTTTAGAGAATCCCTATTTAAAAAGTATATCATTACTCATCGTTTCAATTAGTCACTAACGGGAAAGGGTTCACAAAAACGTTAGATAATGACTACCCAAATTGGACTGTCATCGTCATCGAATCACAGTCAGTAAGCCGTCATTTGACTAGTGGAGTTGGGCCACAGATTATTTGCATAATTTTGCGAACAGGAGCCTTAATTTCTGTGAAAATACAATCAGGGTTCTCGTTCTAAAATGTATATTCAAATCCTCAAAACGGCTTTCATCAAAGGGCAATAAATTGTCAAGACATTATTTATTTACCTATAAATAAAGGAGTTTTTCCCAAGAGGTGTTTTATTGAGACTTTTCTCTATACTCCTGTTATCTAGTTGATTCTGAAAATCTAATGAAAAAAGTTGTTAGGCACATAGTTTGTCATCATCTTCATGATCGATCAGCTCACATTTCACAATTCACAACTCTACAAGCTATGAGCTTCCACAAGGCCTTGTAAATTCTGTTTCTCAAAGAAAGACAAGAAGGCAATATTTATCTTTAAACTGCCGCAACCGGAAACAGAAAAGCACGGCTTAAAGGTAATGCATCAAAACATGTGTCACCCATATAAGAAAGTCACCATATATGCCATAGAATTCCAGCTTCTTGCTAAGTATGCGATTATTAACATTTTTTAATGCTTTTTTGAAATCGGTGTAAATGGAATCAACTTGAGATCGTTCGTTAAAGGATTTGCATGTATAATGTGTGTATTCAAGTAGGTTTGATGCGGTAGATCTATCTTTGACAAAACCATTTTGTTGTAGTGCAATGAAAGGCTTAACATGTGAATAAAGGATGTCATATATGATTGACTCGAAAACCTTGTTTATGGCCGAGAGTATGCTCATTGGTCTGTAGTTATTTCAGCTACGAAGTACTTGGAGAATAAGTCACACACTCTCTGACCTCCTTTTGCTTTTTTGCTTCTGAAAGGCGTTGTTTCAGGAATGGAGTTACCAGATGATTTTTTGGACATAACAAACGATAAAATGATTTTCGTTGCGTCTTTTAGAGATGTTTCCACGTTATTAACGAAATAATCATAGGACTCTTGGATCATTAGTTTAGATCGTCGTAGTCTCGAAGAATGAGATATTTCTTGTATCGCTTGTGTACTTTGTGTTTTTTGTCACGACATACTTTCAATGGTTCCGAGAACCATTGAAAGTATGTCGTGAGCGTACCTTGTGTCGCCTACTTTTTGAGTGACGTGTTAAGTTTTTGGATATTATAGATTACCTAAAGCTAACATGCATGTTTCAAGTGACCACTGAAGATCGGGTAAGTTAATGTCTGGGTGACTTCAACTTACCCAATCTTCAGTGTCAAGTATTATTTTATTTGTTGGATCACAGTGATTGAGTATTTTGTTGGAGGATCTATCAAACCTATCACGGAAATCAGCCATCTTGAGATAATCGGGTAGGTATAATAGACTTATCATGAGTGTCGAAGCCATGGAGTTATTACGGATTGTGATCCAAAGGTCTTCAAGAGTGCTCTCCAAGTCAAATCGTCGGACAATTTGGTAACTTTTAACTTTTAAATAGCCAATAAGACTCCGCCACCCGAATGTTTCATAGAGTTGGAGGATTCACGGTCCTTCTTATAAACCAAGTACCTATTATCTATCACTTCATTGGTGTAAATCTCGCCATGTAAGTTAGTTTCAGTTAAGCCTATAATGTCGTAGTTTTCACTTAATATATTCAAATATAAACTTTTAAACTATTTAAGCCATTCACATTTTGATTAAATATACGCATAAACTAATATACTAATCATTTGAGTGACATGAAATTACATTATAAATGGAGATTTAACAGTTGGCTAGCTTACTAAGAAAGTTTTTATCCTTTTTTAAATATGTGTTGAATTTATGTCCTTTCTTATATATAACTTGCCGTATTTTAACCAAACAAATTCATAGTGATGAGTTTTGTCGAATTTGTGCGCGGCTGCATGTAGTTCCTTCATCTCAGGTGACAGATACTCTGCGACAAACACCGGCTGATCATCGCGGGGCACGCCGAGGATACTTGAGCCGATCAGGGCCAGTGGATTTTTCTTCTTGTATTGTTTCATGGCAGAGATGATCGTGTCACGGTGACGCTCAGATGGTAGACTCACTAGTAAAGTGCGTGGCCTGGATAAAGTCAAAGTCAAAGTCAAAGCCAAAGTACTTTATTACTGTAGATATTTACATATACTTAGCAAACGTCATTTTTTTCCTCTTCTCTACATTGGACCACTGTGGGAGAGAAGGGCCTAGAAACTCCCACAGATTGATTTATAGATCTCTTTTAAAAATAGGTTGTGCTTAACTAATACACTTATGATTTTTTTAATTTAATAAGCAGGCAATATTAAATAATTACAAAATTATTAACAGCGAGGTCTGTGTTGAACTAGATTAATAGTCAATAGTCAATAGTCAAAGTACTTTATTACTGTAGATATTTACATATACTTAGCAAACGTCATTTTTTGCCTCTTCTCTACATTGGACCATTGATAAGGACCTAGCTTCGCAATTCTTCGGCACGCCCGAATTGCTAGGTCAGTTATAGGTACGTTGATCGAGTCACATAAATTCTTAAATATCTTTACTACATTCTCTTTGTTTTTCTCGGGGACCGCTGTAGCTCTAGTTTAAGGCTGAGGAAGAGTTTTGCGGCTGACATCAAACGCTGTTCTAATTTTCGCATTTCGAGTTGTAGTTGTGTGTAACAATTTTTTAGCTATACAAGTTTCTTGTTAGTGACTATGATCTCAGTTTTACAGTAACTTTGTTCAGCCTTCCTTCCTTCCAGTTCTTCCTTATGGCTGCCTTTACTTCGCTCAAAATAGCGTTCTCAGGACGTGCATGTTGGCGAGAGCAGCGGTGATATCCGTCTTCCAGTCATTATTCATTCGAGCACTTTTTTAGGGATTCACAGTGATTAGTTACCACGGACCAGGTTTTTTTTAACAGTTCCAAAGTATTGCGTAACTGTCACTAGTTTGTTATTTTTGATGATTTTGACACTATTTCTCCAATTTGGGACGAGATAACACTCACACTCACACTGGCGTATAGAGTTATAATCTTCACGATTCACTTCGAGAACCAACAAAAAACAAAGACTTACCACAGAAAAAAAAATATTGATAAGCTAATTCAAATTATTTATTTACGTTCGGAGCGCCACTTGGCGAAAAAACTACGGGATGCCAGTTGGTTGTTCTATTCTTAGACAGCTGGCAAGACCCCGTCCACGCAGTGGTTTTTCTTATACTTCCTGTGCAGCTCGCGGCCGAGAGTTCGTGGCTCGTGCTAACAACGCGGTTAGCCCTTCACGAGCTACGCTAGCAAATTCCTCATGTACAAAATGGCGGGTATCTCCACGCCTCGTTTACCTTGTTTCCTTGGTCAAGGATTGCAAGGCTTCGAGTCACTAATGGCGTAGCCACCCAGGCAGGGGCTAACACCATGTCAACTGGTGATGAAAAAAGGCTCCCACGATGGCGATGAAACGTTCCGAATTTTCTAGAAGACGGGCGACCAACCACTCACTTTTAGGGATTTTTTTTCAGAATGTTTTATTACTTTTTATTATCTTACCTACTACCTTAAATAACTTACTTAGTTTTGTTTTCGGAGGAAGGTTGCAAATGTGTCACCCACAGGTTATTTTTCTCCTGTTCTTTGTGGTACCTTGGATTTGACTGACTTGTTTCCTCACGATATTTTCCATCACCGGGATGCGAACCAGCAACTCCTGCGTGAGTGATGACTGCGAAACCATTAGACCACGGGGCTCGTTGGGTGAATAAATATTAAAATAGGTAAGGTTTAATTGTGAAAGTACGGGTTATCGGGTTCAATAAATTCCAAATTCCAAATGTCTTTATTGCTGTAGGTATTTACATATACACAGTCAGGTCATAAGTTCTGTCACACAATAAAAACTTTTGAATTTAGAACGCTGGCCACAAAAAAGTTTATTGAATTCGAATTTCGAATTTTTCATGAAAATAAAAATGTGTACTTTTTTGAATTTTCCTCATTTTTAAATATGGAGTGGACACTTAAAGAAGACCGTGTCGCAGTTATTGCGTTGCATCGTTGCGGTTACGCGCTAATTCAGATTTTCGACCTGCTGAAAAATTTGAATATAACCAAAAGATTCGTTTATCGTACCATAAAACGATACAATGAAGACTCTAGTGTAGATCACAGGTCAAGAAGTGGTCGCCCTCGCTCTGTTAGGACTCCAGCAGTGATAAAAGCTGTGAAGGCGTGAATTCAAAGAAATCCCATACGTAAGCGGAAACTGTTGGCCCTTCAGATGGGGTTAAGCAGGACCACGGTGAAAAGGGTGTTAAATGAAGACTTAGGGCTTAGGGCATATCGAAGAAAAACAGGACATCGTTTGGACGCTCGTTTAATGGACCTGAGACTGAAGAGATGCCGCGCTTTGTTGAAGCGGTACGCGGTAAAAAAGCATCGGGAAATTCTTTTTTCGGATGAAAAAATTTTCACCGTGGAAGAGAGCTACAACAAACAAAATGATAAGGTGTACGCACACAGCAGTGAAGAAGCGAGCAACCGTATTCCGCGTGTCCAACGAGGTCATTTTCCATCCTCGCTCATGGTTTGGTTGGGAGTCTCTTATTGGGGCTTAACTGAGGTACATTTTTGTGAGAAAGGCGTTGTTGACAACGAATGCAGTTGTGTATCAAAATACAGTCCTCAAGAACCTTGTTGAACCTGTTTCTCATACCATGTTTAATAACAGGCACTGGGTATTCCAACAAGATTCTGCGCCAGCTCATAGAGCGAAAAGCACACAAGACTGGCTGGCGGCGCGTGAAATCGACTTCATCCGGCACGAAGACTGGCCCTCCTCCAGTCCAGATTTGAATCCGTTAGATTACAAGATATGGCAACACTTGGAGGAAAAGGCCTGCTCAAAGCCTCATCCTGATTTGGAGTCACTCAAGGCATCCTTGATTAAGGCAGCCGCCGATATTGACATGGACCTCGTTCGAGCTGCGATAGACGACTGGCCGCGCAGAATAAAGGCCTGTATTCAAAATCGCGGGGGTCATTTTGAATAAACTTTATTATCATAAGAATCTATGTTTTATTAAGTTCATTTTGCTATACAAATGTTAACATAAATAATAAACATGTCTAAATTATTTCATATTGCACATGTGACAGAACTTATGACCTGACTATGTACTTAGCAATCGTAATTTTTTGCCACTTCTCTACATTGGACCACCAGGAAGAGTAGGGCGTAGAAACTTAACTTAACAGCAAGGTCTGTGTTGGGCCAGATTAACCCCATACAGTCCCGTTATTTAAGTAATCTTGAACATTGTCATATCCCTTTTTCGACAAAGTCGCTTTAACATGTTTTTAAATTGCTCAAATGGCAATTTCAAGATCTCCACAGGTATCTTGTTGTAGTAGAAAATGCATTGACGCTTGAAATAATTGCTTACCTACGCGAGTCAAAACCAGGGCGCAAGTAGTCTGTGATTATTTCTTAGGTTAATATTACAGCTATCGCTAAGTTTAGAAAATGTTGTAAGGTTCTTGCGTACATACATTATATTTTTTTAAATAAATTGACTAGTTACTGCTAGTATGTCAATTTCTATAAAAAGCTCTCTTAAGGAGTCTGTGCGTTTTAAATTATGAATTACTCGAATAGCTCTTTTCTGTAAAATAAAAATAGTTTGAATATCCGCTGCTTTCCCCCACAACAAGATACCATAGGACATGACACTATGAAAGTAACTAAAATATACTAGCCTACATGTAGCCACATGCGTGCTTTGTCTGATGTTCCTGACAGCGTAAGCCGCAGAACTTAATTTACCATTTAATTTATCTATTTGGGGTCCCCACAGCAATTTGCTATCTTTTAAATCCACGCCTTAACCGAAAGGGGTGGAATCTTGGTAGGGTTGTTTTACCATGGAATGTCACAAGCAGTACTGACCTTGACGCCGTGGACCGGCATTCGAAAGCTCAATTCCAGGCAGGAGTACGGGATGAGGAACACCAGGGTGGGGGGTGAGGGGAGTCGAATCTTACTCGCGTCGTAGGCCGCTGCTGTTGCCGTCGTGATGCTGCCGACTACACGGGTCGCTATCCGAACGCGACGAATTGGTGACCGAACCACTTCAACCTTTCACAGCACGAAGCACTCACTACGATCACGTGAAATCTACTTATTTCTTGACGATTGTTACGGTATTATTATAATTAATATTCCGCCAAGGCCCGAATACCTGACGCCGACCATGTTACCATGTGCAAAAGTTGACAGCTAGCCAGTCATTTTTTTTCTATGCAAGTGACAGCTAGCTAGTGATGTCCCGATCACTCGCGGTCGGTCCGCGCAACAAAAAACCGGTGCGTTCTGAAGCATAAATATTAAACACTATCTATGGTAATTTCAAGTAACTTCGTGTCATTTACTAATTCTAACGTGCTGCTGTCTAACACCAAATTGGTCTCAACTTGCCTGACATTTGGAAGTGAGAATTTGATACATTTGGTTTGCCAGCATTTAACAATAATTTATTAACTATGAACCAATTCAAGGTTAAAGACAATACTCCATTAACATCATCAAAATCTTCTTTTTGTCTTTCAATTTTGAAGACCAGAGAAGTGTAATCAGCAAACAGCACTATGTCAGTTAACTTCTCCACCATGAAAGGTAGATCGTTAATATAAACCAGGAATAAGAAAGGGCCTAATATGGAACCTTGTGCAACACCAATTTTTAGTCCTATCCATCAGATTTAACGCCGTTGACATCTGCCTGTTGCATTCTATTGCTTAGGTATGATCTTAGTAGATCCAACGCTTTATATCTAACCCCGTATTGATTTAATTTCCTTAGTAGCGTATCATAATCAACACAATCAAATGCCTTCGACAGATCGCAAAAAACACCGATAGCATCCTGTGCGACTTCCCATGCAGAATAAATATTAGATATAAGGGTAACCTGCATCCGTAGTCGATTTACCCCTAGTGAAACCATAATGTTTGGCGTGGAGTTGTTTTGTACGGTTGAAGTGTGAGAGCATTTGATTGAGTATATTTTTTTCAACATTTTTACTTAGAGCTGGAACAACAGAGGCCCAATTCCGGTACACAATGACAGCTTAGTGACTATAAGATGGCGATTACGGTCAAGTTTAGATATCCAATATCTGACGATTTTGTAATCCCATCCCCTTTGTTGATTAACTTAATTATTGTGCTTACCAATTGACTCAATTTTTACCATAATTGCCTAAAAAATATTCTCCGTACGCAAAATATTGGATATCTAAACTTCTTGACCGTAATCGTAATCTTATTGTCATGGAGCTGTTAATGTGTACCGGAATTGGGCCCCAGATATTGGTTTGAAATTTGAAGGATCACCCTTGTATCCCGACTTGAACAGAGGTATCAGTTTACTGTGTTTCATGAGGTCTGGGAAAGCTCTATCGTTAACACATTTATTAAATATATAAGCTAGGTGTGGGGCAATAACTAGTATTATTGAACCAATGACTTTAACTGATATACCCCACAGTTCTTCAGTATTTTCTAAGTTAAGTTATCTATTCGTTTTGACCATATCCAGGGGATATACATTATGAAATTTAAAATGTACATTACTGATGCTAGTGCTGTTTTTTAACAAAGTCTCTGCTTCATTAGGAGATGAATTTAGATGCTCTGTTGTGAGTAAGGGTGAATTGGTGAAGAATGTTTCAAAAGCTCAAGCTATGTCAGCGTTGGCTTTAACAACATTATCACCTATCTTAAAGCAGAAATCATTGTCCTTTGGTATAACTTTGCCAGTTTTACAGTTTATTATTTGCCAAACAGTTTTCATTATATTTTTTGAATATTGTATTTTTCTATTAATTTGTAAAGTTTTTGCAGTGCTGCAAACCAACTTAAAAGTTTTGGAATATTTTTAAACATAGTCATGAAGTTTTATATCAAAGTTATAGGTTTTTTGTTCATACAGGTCATATAAGATAGCTCTACTTTTACGAATTCCAAATGTTGCCCAGTCATTAAATTTATATTTACCGTTGTTGGTACTGACCTTATTTAATTAAAAAACAGTCTCGAATTCTGTTGGAATAATGTTGAAGAAGTCAGAATAGATTTTGTTAGGGTTCTGTTCATCAAACTCCGGTACTGGCAAATTTATATCTAAGTATTTCATATACGTCTATAGTCTTGGGATGTAATAGGCCTATAAAATGATGGATCAGTCTTATTTTTACTAGCAATTGGGAATGATACTGTTTGACCACTGTGATCGGAAGGTAAGCAGTTTATTATTTTTTTACTTCTGAATGCACAGTCACAAAAAACGTTATCTAAGCAAGTTTGGCTGGTAAGTGTTATTCTAGTCGGCTCTAGAAATACATGACATATATTAAATTACGTCATATTAAATAACGTCGTAGCTGTGGAGCCCTCAGAGTAACTTATCTATTCACACTTAGCTGAGTTCTTTTGAAACTAAATTACCCTGCGTGATAAAAAAATCGCATTGGACTCAAGTTATAAAATGTGGACTGCCTGAACAAAATTTTTATATCATTAATCACTTCTATTAATTTTTTCATGACATTCGATAGACATCACAGCTATTACTGATATTTTTATATTACTTAGAATAAAAACCCTACGTTTGTAATGTTGTGTGTATTCACATGATATTGTGTTATGGCCTACTTAGCTAAATCTACCATCATCGTTTAGACAAATGTTTTATTTTATTACTAGTTTGAGTGAAGTGCTCCTCTATCTTATTGACTTTATATGTATAGAAACTGAAGAGATTCACGGAGTATCACAGAAAGGTACTAATTGGTCGGCAACTCGGCATACATAATCTCCTAAAATTTACACGGAAAAAAATATTTTTTTACATTGTTACAAGAATTATAGTGAACAGGATTTTGTATGCGGAACAAATTTTTGTTACAGCCTATTACAGCTTACTATTGTTTCAATAACCATCACATTTTGTTTGTTGTGTCTATCAACACATTCTAGTAATCTGTGTACTTGTAAGGACTAATAATAAGATGTTAAGCCAACTATGAGGAATGCTGTTGTTACGATTAATTAGCAGTCATTTCTTGTACCAAAATTCACATCGTTCACCCCTCTGTCGTAGATAGCGTCTAGTATAAATTATCGTAGCCTACAATATTACAAGTACACGGGCGGGGCGTAAGGTACGCCGCGTGCCCGCCGCCCCGCTGCTGTAATTTTCGACTGCAATACTCGCTTGCGCACCGTGAATTTTCTTTGCTAGATTTGTTTTTTAAGTGATAAGGTAATATAACTTGATCAAACGGAAAAATGTTTCATTGTGTTGGTGTACCTATAGCTACTTATTTGTATTTCAGCTAATTTGACTCTGAAATAAATCAGCTGTTACGTTGATGCCGTTTTGAAAAAACGTATTGGGCCCGTTCCCAATTCCCTTTAATCAAAAGGCTGAATATGGAAAGCTGGATGTTAAACGTAAACTACGATGATTTCTTTCAATCAAAACGCTGGTAATTTTCTTGAACGCCGGTCCTTAGTGAACGACCCAGACTTTTAATTAAGTGCAATTTAGAGCAAAAGTTAGCAATTATTTCAAGGGTCAGTGCATTCTATACTACAACAAAATACGTCTGAAGATTTTGAAATTGCCATTTGCGCAATTTGAAAACCATGCCAAAGCGACTTTGTCAAAAAATGGATATTACAATGTTCAAGATTACTTAAATGGCGGGACTGTATAGGATTAATCTAACTCAACACTATTTATGAATTCTTTTAGTTAAACACAACCAATTTATATAAGGGATCTAAAATCTATCTGTGGGATTTTTTCTTCCTTCATCTCCCACAGTGGTCCGTTGTAGAGAAGAAGCAAAAAATTACGTTTGCTAAGTGTATATTAATATCTACAGTACTAAAGATTATTGAATTTGAATCTGAATTACTTTATAAAATATATACAAAATTCAGAGATATAGAAAAATTACTTTTCTTTTTTACTTACATATTTGTGCAGTACAGATATTATATTTGTCTGACATTACACCAGAACAGATTTTGCAAGTACGAAATTGATTTAAAATAAAACTTCTTTCTTCTTCCTCTTTCTGCTTCTTCAACTTCTTATATAAGACTATCTACTAGTCTATTTACAAATGAACCCTATAAGTTCCTCAGTGCAAGTTTTGGAGGCCAAGCGATCGCTGTATCGTATTAGCATGAGGTCATAAGCTACTATTGTGGAAAACACCTGGGAAACAAGTATGTGATTATTTAAAATATCTATTATATGAAGTCATTCATACAGGCTTACAAATAGAATGGGGTTAGTTAGAATAGTTGCGAATTATAAGTACAACATCAAAAGTTTTCTTTAGCACCTGCAACCTCACGCCTTTTTGTATGTAAGTAATGAGTTTATAGAACAATTTATGTTATAATAATTAATTATCTTTACTACCGCAACAGCATAATTATATAGCCAGAGCCGATTCACAAACTTCAATTAATACAAGTCTGCGCTACCGATAAATATTTTTGCATCAAAAGGTGATAAATAATTCTGCCGCTATATTTACCATAAATTATTAAAAATATTTAAAATATTATTATTAAAAATAAATTTACCAATAATTTCCAAAGACTTGTGATATTTCAAATCAAAAAAGATATAGAGTGTTATAAAAATTTTTCATTAAAAAATTTTACTGACTTTTAAAATTCAGCTAAGAAGTACAAAATGGAATTAGTAACGGAATTGTTTGCAACTCAAATAGATCTGTTAGAAAAATTGATAATTTCAAAAAGACACCGAAAGAAAGACTTAAGCTACAGTATTTGGAAACTAGAATTGAAGTAGTAAAAGAGTTTTGGACTGATTTTAAACAAGGACATAAATCAATAACTTCGAAAGTAAAGAAGGATCAAAAAGAGGAAGAAGATTATTTCACTCATGTTTTTTACGAGCAATTTCAAGAAAAATATATGTCGTAAAAGAGCAAAATGAAACAATATCTTGAAGAGCTTAGTGATCGTCCAACTGCACAACAGCAAACTATGGCTTATACGTCTTCCAATGCTTATGAAGTGAAGTTACCGAGCATTCAACTTCCTACATTTACTGGAAAATATCCTGAATGGCAGACATTTTATGATATGATAAGTGATTCAATCGCTTATTCAAAAAAATAAAAGTCTTTCGCCGGTACAAAAACTTAATTACCTTAAAAGCAGTCTAGTTGGAGAACCTGAGGTGTTAATGAAAAATTTCTCTACAACAGATTCTAATTATTCAGAAGCATGGAGTCAACGAATCATGCGTTACAATAATAAACGATTTAATTGCAACGCCATTTTGCAATTACTATTCTCGCAAAAGCAAAGGAATAATGAATCTGCAAATGCCATAAAACTCAGACTCAACTAATTCTTGCGTGAAATCATTAAAAAACATCGTAATATGTACACAATCATGGGATGCAGTTTTGGTTTACCATGTAGTATCCAAACTTGCCCAAGAATCACGACAGCAGTGGGAGAATGAAATAAGTCTAATGGCCGATGATCTACCAAAATGAGCACAGCTTATCGAGTTCTTGGAGTCAAGGTTTAGAAGTCTTGAAATGATAGAAGTTAGTAATCCATATATTAAACCCAATCAAGCCACAACCAAACAAGCAGTGAAGCCAAAATCTTTTTATTCTACTGTACAATAAGAACAAAAAGCAAATGACGCATGCTCTTCATTCTGTAATGGTTTCACTATTTGTACCAATGCAAGCAATTTAGTCAGAAATTGGTTCAAGAAAGGCACGACTTCGTAGCAGAGAAGGGTCTTTGTTTTAATTGCCTCGCGCCGAATCATTCAAAAAATGTCGTCAGTCAACGAGCTGGTAAATGTGGGAGACAACATCACTCTTTACTAAATATATTTAATAAAAAATAAGAAAATCAAAAGACTACCAACAATAAAGAAAAAGAAAAACACGCACTACAACAACAAGAAAAAGAACAACATACAACACAAATCGTGACAAATTTTTTGAGAGGTGACATTCGGAGCCAAAAGGTTCTGCGAGCAATTGCAGTTATCAAAGCCACACATCATTCAAGCGTTACTAGATCAGGGGTGACAAGCTTCATTTGTGACAGAAGATGCAGTACAATTACTTGGTCTTAAGAGGGTATCTATAAATGGTTGTGTGTCAGTTCTGGGAAAAAGTCAAACTAAGGTCAAACACATGATATCATTCTGTGTCGAATCACGCCATTTTCCTCAACAATAATTGCAGGTAAATGCATATGTTTTAAGCTCACTTACGTCAATGCTGCTAACGTGTAACGTTATTTCACCGAATTGGCTTGAATTAGAAACCATGCCAATGGCGGACCCAGAATTTACAACACCAGGCAACATCGATGTTTTACTTGTTGCCGAAGTTTATAGCGAGATTCTGTTAGACGGGATAATCAAACATCCCCAAGGAAACCTAATGGCATAAAATACAATCCTTGGTTGGGTGGTTTCAGGATAAACATCACACGAATCATCAGCAAAAGAGAGAATCTTAAGCATGCATCTACGAGTAATAGAGGATGATCTATTGAAACAATTTTGGGAATTAGAGAACAAACCTAACAATTTACAGAAGAAATTAGCCAACTACGAAAATACGTGTGAAGAGTAATATGATGCTACTACGAAAAAAAATGAGGATGGAAGATTTGTTGTAAAATCACCTTTTCAAACGGAAGATTCAGAATGTCAATATGGGAATATGAGAGAGATAGCTACAAATAGGTTAATTTTACTAGAAAAGAGACTTAATAATGATGCGAAATTGAACAAAGAGTTCAGTAAGGTGCTAGAAGAATACGTAACATTAAATCACATAAAACTGGTTGATCAAGAAGACATTAACAATCCTAGAGCTGTTTACTTGCCTCATCATGCGTTTGTTCGAGAGAACAAACAAACAACTAAAGTGCGTGTAGTATTTGACGCATCATGTAAAGGAAAAAACAATGTTTCATTAAACGATAATCTTTTATTGGACTTAAGTTACAGCAAGATCTGCGGCATTTATTAATGAGATGGCTTAATCACAAGATTTGCATCATTGCCGACTTGATGAAAATGTATTGCCTGAAATGAAAAAGGAAGTAACGAAACTACAGGTTCTATCTGATATGGCTCGGCTGTAATGCAAAACTGTTTATTCGAAGCTTATGGAAATCAGGACTTGGATGAGATGATGAGATAAATGAAGACTTATTGACCGAATGGAAAGAAACAAGACAATAATTGACTCATATCAAGAATAAACTTATTCCTAGATGGCTGCACGTTACTCCAAAATGTAAGATTGAGCTGCATGCATTCTCTGATGCATCGACAGTAGCCTATGCGGCTGCGGCTTATATTCGAGTGATTGACGATCAGAATCAAATAACTGTTAATCTCATTATCAGCCAAAACAAAGGTAACACCAATTGAGTCGGAACTGTCCATCCCAAGGCTAGAACTTTCGGGCGCAGCTCTTGCTGCAAAACTGTTATGGGAAATTGCACAGGTGATGGGCGTGCCAAAAGACTGCCTCCATGCCTGGACTGATACGACGTGGTGATAGCGTGGTTAAAGGCTAATCGGTTGACAACGTTCGTCAGTAACCCTGTAGCAGACATCCTAACCATAATGGACTACGAGCAATGGGGACATGTTTCTGCTAGTATGAATCCGGCAGACTGTGCATCTCGTGGACAGCCAGGAGATCTCGTCAATCAGCCACTCTGGTGGAGTGGCCCTAAGTGGTTAAAGGAACCAACTTTGACCAAGGAAGTAATTTAAATTAAGAACACACATGAAAAAGAGTAGCACAAAGAGCCATGGAGCGTGCCATGCTAGGCATCAGGCTGTCAGACTGTATCCGTAATACCGAAATCAGACGCCGAACCAAGGTGGCTGATGTGGGTAAGCGGATAGCTCGGCTTAAGTGGAAGTGGGCAGGACACTTGGCAAGGCGAGAAGATGGAAGAATGACCAGATCGGTGACAGAGTGGTGGCCAAGAGGAGGCCAAAGATCGGTCGGCAGATCATTTGCCAGATGGTCTGACGATGTGGCGAAGGTGGCAGGAAAGCAATGGACGCGGGTTGCGTAGAACCGTTCTGAATGGCGTGTTTATGAAGAGGCCTACACCCAACAGTGGGTCCCCTGAGAGGCTGATGATGATGATGAAGAAGAGAGACTAGTCAAGTCTTTAACTGTTATCCAAAAAATCAGGATATATTACCGTGGGAAAGGTTTTCATAGTTGACTAGAATATTGAAAGTAGCTATTGCAGAAGATTTCTAAATTTACGGTTACCACGGAAAGGAAGGCATCGACGAATTTTATAACTAATGAAGAAATGGATCAAACTTTACAGAAATGCATTGGAAAAGAACAAGAAAATGAATTCGCAGTTGAAATGCAACAGTTAAGGACTCAAGAATGTGTTCTAAAGAAGAGCGTGCTACACACCCTTTACCCAATTTTTGTTCGGAATGGGGTTTTAAGAGTTGGAGGACGCATTGACCAAGCCCATGTGATATATGACAAAAAACATCCGATTATTATGCCAGCTAAGAATCATCTTACCAAGCTTATTATAGCGGATTCGCATATCAAAATACTGAATGGAGGCCCACAGCTAATGTTTAATCAAGAAACATTATAAAGAATGTGTTACATGTTTAAGATACTCCAAATCCAATGCAAACAAATGGGACCGATTCCTGCAGTTTGACTGAAACCTAGTAAATCCTTTACATCTACAGGGGTTGATTACGCAGGGCCCATTAACATACGCTTTTCTCCAGGAAGAGAAGCAAAGTCTTACAAAGGTTACATTTGCCTTTTCGTGTGCATGGTCACACGTGCAATTCATTTGGAGGCAGTGACTGAATTGACTGCAAGGGGATTTATATCAGCCTTCAGGCGTTTTACTTCGAGACGTGGTCACTGTTAAGATTTGTTCAGTGATATTGGCAAAAATTTCATTGGAGCAGATAAACTTTTAAAATAAATGTTTGAGAGTGGTAAGTCAGAGCTGCCCAATGAAATTGCCAATCTACTGACATTAGAATCTACAACCTGGCATTTTATACCGCCACGCGCCCCAAACTTTGGAGGATTGTGGGAGGCTGGTGTTCGTTCAGTTAAGACATATTTAAGGAAAGTCATTGGTGATGTTACCCTCACATACGAAGAGTTGGCTACAGTATTGTCTCAAGTGACAGCCACTTCCACTGACACCTGGCCATGTCTTAGTCAGGGAACCTTTGCTAAATATAGCAGATGGGGATTTTTTTGTTTATTCCCACTAATTGTTACGGTGGGCGGTCGAATCCAATTTACTTTAAATTGTATCGATATTTTGTTATTTTTAAGGATAAGTCCTTAGGTATTGTACATTACCCTTACCAAGGTAGGGGTAATGTACAATATACTTTATCGTACCATTTTTAATAAGTTAAGTATTTTTTTCAATAAAGTGTAATGTGTAGTTCTTAGTCGTTAATCATAGATGGCGCTGGGTATATCGTTCATCGCGGTAGCGTTTGGATTCGATCGGATCTTAAGTAAATCAGAGTTGCGTTTATGTAGCTAGTATTTTTTGAGAAGTTAAAGTGAATAAAGTAATTACAAGTGTGTGCCTGTATCAATGTATAGAACCCCATTCAGTTAGTGAATCAAACAAACAAATATAGTTACGTCATCGGCATAATCTCTCACGTAAAAGCCTTTAGCGTGAAGTTGGACTATAAGGTCGTTGGCTACTATTACCCACAAGATTGGGGACAGTACTCCTCCCTGTGGACAGCCCTTGGCTACTTTGCATTTGATTTTTTAGCTTATTGTCAGGGAGTGTATCCTTGATTCAAGCATTTTATTGATCCAGTTTATCAGATATGGCCTGGTTCCTCATTGCCCCAGTTCTTTTCTGATAATGCTGAAGTTTATTTTTCAAACGACCATGAATGTTGGTGTAGTATAGAGCTTTTTATTTTCTAACCACTGCTAGAATATCAATGCTGTTTTCGATAATTGTGATTGGCATGTCATCGTAACTACATGATGGCTTGCTTTCAAAAAGTTGGATTATCTTTTTGATTTCAATTATACACGTAGGCCTGAAGTCCATCTCTCCTATGACTCTCAGACAGTTAGTTTTTAGCAGATCTACTGCTTGCTGAGAATCATTTATAATTCCCATGGATTTAACCTCAAATTGGTCTGCGAAGACGTCTACTATTTATATTGGTTTGTCAATTATTTGTCATTTACTTTAGCAGTAACTTTTCTATAACCGAGATCGTTTTCTTATTTCTGTTTTTGTTCACTACTTTCCACAAAGCTTTTGTAGAGTATTTTGCTTTATCTAGTTCCGACCAAACTGCAAGCTTTTTGGCTTGTATCAGTACTGTACATCCTAATATACTTACTACGATAATGCTTGATATTCTCGTTACAGCTATTCGTATTTGCTAAAACCCTCTTCATTTTACTTGAGACTTTAAATCCTGGTGTAAGCCATTTAATTTTGTGGTCCAATACAGAGATTTGGCAAAAAATGGCGATTGCTAAGTATATGTAAATATCTACAGTAATAAAGACATTTGGAATTTGGAATTTAGAAGTCTCAATTAGACACTGTTTTCAAAGTTATAATGAAGTAAAATAAAGGGCAAAAAAGATTGCTTATACTTAAGGAGTGTTTTAATACATTCTTATAAATAAAAAATCTAGCCAGTGAAATAACACAAAAATCCTCCGCATTTTAACAATATTTGCCTATTTAGGCACAAAACCTATGAATTCGAATTTGAATGGAGGCCTTGTGTAATTGAGGGGTCTCTTGTTTCCATGTACACCATTGTAAGTTGCTATAAGATAAGGGAGAGATAGGTAGAATAAACCAATAGAGTACTTGGATTAAATTCTTTTCAACTGACTGTACTTTGTGGGTGCGAGTTGACGACAACAAAAATAAATTTAATTGAACAGGGTCAACTCGTACCGCGATGCGACTAAATTCTCAGTAATTAGTGACTATTTCTGCTTTTGTCACTTCCCATTAGAGTCGTTGACCAATAAGGGTAAGGTTTAGAAGTTAGAGAAGAGGCAAAAAATTACGTTTTCTAAACATATGTTGATATTTACATACTACATCGAAATTTACGCAGTAGAAAACCAGCTTGATTGCTATTGTTTACTAATATCACAAATGTCGCAAGTCTAATGAAAATATTGTTTTAGGCTTTTGCTTGTTTATATTGACTCGACAACTTGCTCACTGCTGACACCGGTCGACTGGGTAAATAATCCAATTGCCTGTCTCTCAAAAACTTACCAAAAATATGTCAACTGGATAACTTACATTTATTGTTCAGTTTATTTTATGTGAATTAGATACAAAATTTCTAAAATAGGGGTAGTTGCAAAAGAAAATAATAAATCAAAATATAGAGCCATATGTATTGTACAGTTCGCGCTAAGTTTCTTTGGCTCTGAGCGAGCTATCACCCCTCTCTCGCTCACCCCTCCTTACCCTATGCGAGAAAGATACAAAAAATGGCCCTGCCTGTATCTAGTATGATTTGTTTTTTTGTGCAATTTAATATAAATTAGTGGCCCTGTGGGCAGTAGACCTCGCTAACAGGGGGAACTGTGAACCAATTTATAGGTAAGTATTTTAGATTCAATCAAAATCAAGTAGTAAAGTAGCCGCACCAATAACTTTGTATACTACATTTTGCGATTTCAAATAAAATCTTTTGACTTTTCACGAAAATAGTTGTAGTCTATTTCACTCACTCTCGTGGTCTGTATAGGTCCTCTTTACTAATCCGTCTCCACTTCGAGGAGTCCAAACTTGGAATGTTTAAAAAAAAAACTTAGATTTTTAGAAAACAGCCGGCCAAATGGTGTACATTTTTAGAACTGGCTCATGAAGCCCTTTTATTTGATACCCCACACGATAGGTATCAGAAAAAAGAAACCCATACAAAAAAATATGACGTCATAATTCCTCCCCTGAAGGGAAAATCGAGAAAAGCTCTTGACTAAAAAAAAAAACATTTAATTCGAGGAACACGTGTGCTAAGTTTTGTGAGGATCGCTTTAAAACTGTGGCCTCTAGACCGGAACTGACAGACACACATAGAGACAGATGAAAGCAAAATCGGCCTCCTATCTTGTCGAAATGGAGCCCTTCGCTCGCTTCGCTCGCTCGGTCAATTAATACAATATAAATTTAAGTCAAATATTATTTATTAACGCCTAATTTTCTTCAATTATTACTGTCATAAGGCATGAACATAATTATTTACGCCAACGGCATAAAAAACTGTTTACTCTTGAAACAGCGACTTGGATGCACTATTTGAAGCACTGAAAAAAAATATACATTTTTTAGCATAAAGGTGTAGTCATATTTTAAGAGGTCATTATTACGTCTGAAACCGATTTGATCAGAGCAACTTTATTTTACACTTCTCCGTACCACTATCAATTAGCTGACCGCCCGGCCCAAAATTTATGGAGGAATCAAAAATAAAGTTGCTCTGATCAAATCGCTTTGGTATTGAAAATTGTTCAGAATGATGTAGCAACAACTCCTAAAAGTATGACTACACCTTTCAGTTATACCCTATTTAGAAGAAGTTTATAAGGAAGCTTATATAACTCATTGGGTTTGATAGCTTCATATCATCAATGCGGCGGCGATGTGCTGATCCCCTGAATTTAGATCAATTCAAAAACAATACTCGTACGCGCAAACCCATGCCTATGTCACCTCGGATGCGAAGATAAGTGGTCAATGACCTCTTAAGTAAAGACAAGTTAGTATTGATGACAATATTATCCCATCTGCCCCGGCAATTCTACCCCAGGATAGAACAGAAGGCATCTTCCCATATGGCAGACCATGACTACAGAACACCAAATAAACACCTTCTTATTTATATACAGAGTTACTGGTTCATGAAGGAGCTGATGAAGGGCAACCTTCCATTATCACTAAAGCGCAAACTCGTCGAGATGTGTATCCTGCCTATTCTAACCTATTCTGTGCTAAAACTTGGTCGCTGACGGAGAACTAAAAGTCCAGACTCAAGGTTTGTCAAAGAGCGATGGAGCGAAGCATAACAGGTGTTAGACTTACGGATCACGTTAGGAACATGACACGACGCTCTATCATTGGTATTGCAGACGTATGCGCAAAGACCACTAGCCTAAAATAGGACTGGGCCAGACACGTTTGCAGGACAGAAGTGGGCGGAATTTGCCACAGAATGGGTGTCAAGCAACGGACATCGGCGTAGGGGTAGGCCGATAAGTCAATGGCGGGATGTCCTGGACCTTTTCTTGCCACTTTCGATTACTCACAATAAAGGAAAGGTGGCATGGTAGAGTTACCATGCCACGCTATCATCATCCGGTGTCAGTGATGACCTAAACATGCCATTTATTGTACGATTTCTATGGGCTACATAATTGTAATTCCATGGTGACTTACTAATATTCTGCTTACAAATGACCCGCCTCGCGTGGCACATGTTCACAAAGAACTGGTAGGCACGCTTGTAGCGGCTCATCATCATGCAGACGGGCTCGTAGTCGTCAGTCGGCAGGTCGCGGCAGACGTCGTCACAGGCGTTCTCGAAACGCAGCGAGGAGGCGCCGAACAACTGCTCCGCTCGACTGGGGATTGCTGCCGCTGTTACTAAGGCCGAACAGATCGAACGCGAGTTAGCACAATTCTCGGACATTGATATCTACATTTACAGTAGATTGCCAAACGACTGCCTCAGCAATGTACAAAGACTTCTCACTAGCCAATAGCATTGAAATGTTAAATCTTAATTTGCTGCATCTCTATTTATTTTGAGAAGTTTGAACCTTTATGTTATAAATAAATAATCGTTGTTTCCTTTATTATTTCTGGGACGTGTGTATACCAAAACGTCAGCTTATCGTAAGTCAGAATCAGACAAGCTTGGACGTTCGAAATATTAACTAGTACTATTAAGTAACTATGCAATCACGATGTCATTAGGGCTTGCAATACTGGTGCGATATCATTAGGGCTTGCAACATTATGTACCTACACAAAATTCCAGGTGATTTGATGAACATACATAGGTATCATAAAATCACCTTGAAGTTTGTATAGGTACATAATATTGAAATACGTTTATTAGATTTATTTTTTAAGGTCATCATCATCATAATCATCTGTCATTTTATTACTCGGTAAATAAAAAATACAACTTCTCTCACTATCAGAATGAAATGAAACATTTGAAACATGAAATAGGGGTATTCGGCCATTCATAATTAATTATGTTTCGCTAGGTACAACGCTTGTACATCGCTGGGGAAGTCGTCCATACTTCGAGGTTCCATCTCCTTTGTATGAAGTTGTCTTATACGCGTTTTATGTATCGGGCCTGAGTACAACAAACACAAAAAGACCGATAGAGGCTTGAACTTTAAAATTAATCTAACCCATCAGTTAATTTCATACACACTTCATTATGATATCAAAGCTTCCAGCAAGCTTTTACAGAATAAAAGCTTCTTTTTAGTTTTTTTTAGTTTTTATTAGTTTTCTTTTTTTAGTTATCGCTGTGTTATTATATGTAAATGTTTCCGAGCCTGTTCATTTCATTTAAACTGTCATTGTAGACTGGTCGTTAGCCTGTTAATTTAGTAGTCTAGTTCTTCAATAAGGAGACCTTCTAGTGATTTGACCCTAAAAGTTTAGAATGGTGCTGTAAGGACCAATTCTTTGAGATATAACATATATAAATATATATAATCATATAATAAAATCGGATAATAATTAAGAAAATTGTCATCATAACACTGTGAGAGATTAGAAAAACTTTGAAGACGTTACTAGGACCAGAGTACTTATCAAGACGAATCGAATAAGCTCAAACTCGACAGGCTCGCGCCGTTTTCTTACAGAGTTCCTATGACCACCTGGCTCCATAATCAGATCAGATGATTTTCATGATATGGGGCCCCATGTCATGAAAATATTGTACAGGACCAAAGGACATCAAGACAAATCATACGCGCCCCAACTTAATAGGGTTGCGTCGTTTTATTACAGAGTTCCCTTAGCCACCTTCCGGCTCCATCATCAGATCAGCCACATGATATCAAAATATTGTATTGTCATCCGATTAACATATGCACGAAATTTCAGCTTAATCGGAAAACGGGAAATAGATTTGATCCGAACATACAACATGCAACCTAGGTACATACAACATACACTGCAAGTTAAATCAAAGCTTTTAATAAGGTTCACCTATTACCTTGTTAGGCTTATAACTCTCGAACCACTAAGTCAGTTTTAATACAATATGACTCAGAACCATGAAGAAAGGAAAAAAAAACCGCCTTAAAATTGGTTTAACAGTTATTGTGAATTTTATGTTATGTTAGGTTATATTTACATATATATCGTAAACGTATTTTTTGCGTCTTATCTACATTAAGCCTCTGTGGGAGAAGTAGGATGATCTACACTCTTACAGTTATTTTTAGATTTCTTTTTAAATAGGTTGTTTTAAACTGCTATAAATATTATAATATCGATAATTATAAATTATATGCAGTAATTACAAAATTATTAACAGCGAGTTCTGTGTTGATTTAGATTAACACCATGCACTCTTGTCATTTATGTTATCTTGATTATTGGAATATCCCTTTTTGATAAAGTACATGGTTTTAAGTTGCTCAAATGGCAATTTCTAAATCTCCAGAGGTATCTTGTTGTAGTAAATAATGCATGGACCCTTGAAAGAATCGCTAACTTTCAAGTACCTTAGAATGTGATTCTTTCTTAGGTATTAATTACAGCATCGCTTATAGAAGGACTTTAAAAAGAAGGCCGTTTCAGATGATTTATAAGTAGATTTATAGATAATTTCAAAATACGCTAACCGTCGGATATAATTGGTTTTCGAGTTACAATTTTTGATAAACGAAATTTTAAACTTTCGGGACCGTGGGGAGGGAGTATTAGGGTGAGGAAACGACGAATCTCCCGTTTTTTTAACGTTAGATGTCTTTCAAAGTTCATTGACCTCGCGGCCTAATCTTTGAACTCGACCTTTCGTATATTTCGCAGAGAATTCTCAGTTTTGCGATGTTTTACGTTCGATGTTCAAATTTCATTGGTTCCGAGGTCATTAACCTTGACCTGACATTTCGTGCAAAATTCGCAGGAGGGTCATTGTCAAAGCTTGATCCAAATTTAAGCAAAAATGAAAGTTTGACTTTTTATGAAATTCGACATTTATTTAGTACACATACATGCATTTAAAGATAAACAAGATACAACCAGAGATCAAACTTAAGATTTAAATAAGTTATATATTAAAAATCATTTTATGGTTCCACCGAAAAGACGAGGCTGTCCACCGAATAGACTAAAAACTCTCAATTTTGCCGTATTTTGATGCTTGATGTGATTAACAGTTCATTGAAATTGACCTTTTATGTATTTTCGGGGAAGGGGGTTGGAAGGCTAGCCCTTTACCCTGACACCACTCGCATGAAAAGGTAAAGCACAGATCTTGAGAAAAATTACTTATAATAACCTAATTTTTGAGGTTATGGTTACATAATTTTCGCTACGAAAGTGACCTACTCGTATATCGCATTTTTATTTTGAAATCGCTTTGTATTCGCTTAAACTAGGATCGAATTTACTATTGTAAAATATTTAGATTAGGCTATTCTAAGGCAAGAAGGATTGATAGCGTGTTAGCTCTAAGCTCAGGTCAACTTTCGTAAAAAAATAAAAGCTAAAGTGGAACAATGCAGGCCACGTCACTCGAATGCACCTAGACAAATGGGCGAAAATCGCCACTTAATTGGTGCCTCAAGATGGTAACTGGCATAGGGGCAAGCTACTGAGATGGCTGGGTTCTGTTGGGGTGGCCGGAGGTGGCACAGAACAGGGACGTGTGCTGTGGACTCAAGAGTCCCTCCTTTGCCTAGCAGTGGAACACCAAAATGGCTACATAATGACTACAGATCAAGAATTTACAAAACCCACGACATATCTTAACACACCTTAACAATCCGACTGATATAATGCAGAAAACTGCATCGAAAATGCCTAAACAGTTTCTGAGAAGCCCTCAAGCGTCAATCATCGTTAATTATTTCCACGTAGAAGGCGCAAAGCGTCTGTATCCAACACATCGTCCACACAAATGAAGTTAGTAAAACAAGTTTAAGCAATGAGTTTCGTTATGAGCGTAGTAAATAGTAGAATCTTATAGATATTGACAAGAAGCTCCAGCCCGAATTCAGGATACGTCATCACGCATGTCTTAGAAAGAGAGGGTGTTTACATTTACATTCATATCAGGCGAGACGACAAATCGTGAATTTATCCTTGAGCTTCTTGGCTATATCTTTTTGGTTTTACTAAGCAAAGAGTTTCGTTAATCAGATAAATGAATTATCAATATCCATAGAACTTTGCTGTTGACAATGTTTGACAGGTCTCAGACTTACAGTGCTCTCTACCAAAAAGTTTTGCGTTATCTTCCCCATTCAGCCTTCAGAGTGATTTTGTTGTTTTGAATATAGATATTTACTAGCTAATGCCCGCAACTTCGTCTGCTTCGTCTTAGGAATAAACAAATGGCCGAGCCGCAAAATAAAAAGATAAATTTGGACTACGGCAAAATAAATGGACTAAATTGGCGATGCTGGCCCTTAATGGTGTTATGAAAATACTTATTTAGAGAGTAATAGAAAACGACATCAGTTAACCGCGTCAAGTGACATAACACTGGATGAGGTTGGCTTAGGAAAGTTAGAATTGGCGCTAGCGAAAAGAAGCCAGTACCCAGCAATGGGTCGATCTGGTTGGAATGATGATGATGATGAATAGAAGACGGGGAAAGGAGTGTCAACTTAAGCAAGACAAATCGACATTTCAGTAAAGACGAATGTCGAAGACGTAAGCCAGCAAATAACAGAACTATTGTTGGAGACGAGCCGGAAGATACGTTGAACGGAATGACGGAGGGTTGAAGTCGATCTATCAAAAATGATGAAGTTGACGGGATCTCACCGGATACCGGATTAGTTGGATCAGGATCTTGAAGATTGGCGCTATAGTGTTGAGGCCTATGCCCAATAGTGGGTCGATATGGGTGCAGCTGAGCATGATGCTAATGCTTATTACAGACCACACCACATTACTTTATTGCATACTGTTATTTCCTCTTGCGACAATATAAAAAGGTTATCTTCATTTGTAACCTACAAGCAAGCAACATTTTATAATTGGATGTGGGAAAATCTAAAAACCTTAAGTCTTTTCCAACTGCTCCTCCCCCCCTCCTTCTTTTTTTTCGTGTAGTTTATGTTTAACATGTTAGGGTGGTAACAACACCACAATCGTTGTTTCTGGTCATGTGCCTTAATACAAAGTTTCATTGTTCTTCAATTAGGACGAATTCGGTTCAGCTGTTTAGGTATGGTATCATCACAGACAGACAAACAGAGTTAAGTTCGCATTCATAGTATTAGTTGAGAAGTTGAAAAGTTGGGAACTTGGGATTGGGATTAGGATTGAGATTTGTGAACATTTTTCGACTGAAATATGTCTAACGGAATAACATCAGCGGGACTGCATGAAATGATGCTGGTGTTAACGAGTTCGTTTATGACTCAATTACGGAAGGATAATAAAGGGCCACATTCGGAGATCCACATAGAATTGCAATTAAAATTACACGGCGTTATTTGTTTCATTCGCACAGTTTTTGAATTAAACAAGTTTTTAAATTAACATTAAAAATGAAATACGTACGACTGAAACCAAGCGTCGCTATTAAAAATATTTTATACATTTCTAAAAAAAGTTAGGTTAATTTATACATTGTTATTCTGGGTGCTAGGTATACACTTTGCGTACACTACATAAGTTTTATGAACTGAAACTATGATAAAATCTAACCAAATAACATTTTTACTACAGCACATAAAATGGAATTTTTAAATCTCCAACGTTATTTGAATCAATGTATGAAACCACACAACATGCAATGATTTTGATTTGATTTATAAATAACATTACAATATTTTTTCAGTCTAAACGTGTTTCTTATTTTTTTTTGGGATTTTAAGGACTGCTCTCCCTAAATGTTCGTAGCAGTAGTAGTTCTAAGTTGATCTAATTAGTTGTCTCGTTCGATAATACGGTGGTTATCTCACTGGGATCAAATTGAAGTAGAACCAGCTCGTAGGTCACGATGGTCCCAGCAACCTGAAATGACATGCAAATTCATTTCACTGTAAGAAATTCCTGGAAACTACTATAAATTACTTTGTGCTATTATGGTAAATACAAATACAAAATCATTTATTCAAAATTAAAATTCTTAACTAGTTTACAAGAAGGCCCTGTGCTAGGATCATCAGATCCTGTGTTACAGGAACCCCGCTGTTCCCATTGTAGCTAAAATTTCGAATAATGATAATTAAAGTAAGTAGTTTAACAATCTCGATCAAATTAAGTAATAAAAATATGTTAGGAAATGCAATGGCAATTTCAAAATCTCCAGAGGTATCTTATTGTAGTAGAGAATGCACTGACCCTTGAAAGAATTACTAATCTTCGCGAGTCTAAAACGGGGCGCACATAGTCTGTGATTATTTCTTAGGTTAACATTACAGCTGTCGCAAAGTTTGGAAAATGTTTTAAGGTTCTTGCGTACATACATTATATTTTCGAAAATAAATTGACTAGCTGCTGTTAGTATGTCAATTTTTTAAAAAGCTCTCTTAAGGAGTCTGTTCGTTTTAAATTATAAATTGCTCGAATAGCTCTTTTCTGTAAAATAAAAATAATTTGAATATCCGTTGCTTTCCCCTACAACAAGATACCATAGGACATCTCACTATGAAAGTAACTAAAATATACTAGCCTAGATGTAGCCACATCCGTGCTTTGTCTGATATTCCTAACAGCGTAAGCCGCAGAACTTAATTTACCAGCCAATTTATCTATGTGGGGTCCCCACTGCAATTTGCTATCAATGGTTATTCCAATAAACTTCGTATCATTTACCAATTCTAACGTGCTGTTTTCTAACACCAAACTGGTCTCAACTTGCCTGACATTTGGAAGTGAGAATTTGGTACACTTGGTTTTACTAGCGTTTAACAATAAATTATTAACTGTGAACCAATTCAAGGTTAAAGACAATACACCATTAACATCATCAAAATCTCCTTTTTGTCTTTCAATTTTAAAGACCATTGAAGTATCATCAGCAAACAACACTATGTCAGTTAATTTCTCCACCATGAAAGGCAGATCATTAATATATACCAGGAATAAGAAAGTGCCTAATATGGAACCTTGTGGAACGCCAATTTTAACACCCGATCCATCAGATTTTACGCCGTTAACTTCTGCCTTTTGAATTCTATTGCTTAGGTATGATCTTAGTAGATCCAACGCTATATTTTTAACTCCGTAATGATTTAATTTAATTAATAGCGTATTATGATCAACACAATCAAACGCCTTCGACAGGTCGCAAAAAACTCCGATAGCATCCTGTGCGGCCTCCCATGCAGAATAAATATGAGATACAAGGGTAATACCTGCATCCGTAGTCGATTTACCCCTAGTGAAACCATATTATTTAGCGTGGAGTTGTTTTGTACGGTTGAAGTGTGAGAGCATTTGATTGAGTATAATCTTTTCAAATATTTTACTTAGTGTTGGAAGAACAGATATTGGTCTGAAATTTGAAGGATCGCCCTTATCTCCCGATTTGAACAACGGTATAAGTTAACTGTTTTTATATTTAAAGTTTCGTTAACTTTGTAGTATATTATACTGGACTGTATGTTGTACTGTTTACGAGCGAATACTGTTTTGTGTGCCGGAGTCCTGTAAACTATGTTATGTCTTTTATTTGTCATAGTCTTGTAGTTGGGATCCTGTCAATATCTCCTGAGTATCAGCTGGAGTATGTAAATTTGTTTAACACTCAATCAATTTGATAAAGAGTAGAGTTTGGAAGTCGGAAACCGGTATGGCTTCAGAAATATCACCTTCAGGAGAGACCTCTGTGCCTTCTCAAGACAAAGCATTTTGGATTTTCCTGCTCCAGCCCAGACAGGAATACAGTAAGATAGAACAGACTGCCCCAAGGCGACGTATGTTGATCGGATCAGGTGGTGTAGCATGTCTCAGGTTTTTAAAGATCCAGATCAGCTTCCTTACACGTGAGATGATTGAGTCTATCTGGGGAAACCAGTTAAGATGATGGTCTGTTATTACACCCAAATATTTGACTTCATCCACTATCTCAATTTCCTCACAGAAGCATGCAGCACTGGGGTATGCAGTAAGGACGGGACAAAAGTGGACTCTAATTTTGAATTCAGGAGGAGGGAGATTTGTTTGTAGAATGGAAAATGGCATATACTTGGTTTCATTAACATTGAGTGTGAGTAGATTATTCCTTAGCCATTGTGACATAATGCTAAGTCCTTGCTCTGCGACTCCAGCCACATCATCCCAGGTATTGCCTTTAAATATGAGTGCTGTGTCATCCGCATATGTATTAATGCTACAATTTTTTCAGGGAAATGTCACAAAGGTCGTTAAAATATATTAAAAATAGTGTCAGAGCGAGAACACTACCCTGCGGAACCCCGTAAGTTACAAAGGTATCCTTGCTGTAAATGGGAGCATATTTTGACTCGCTGCTGTCTATCCCGTAGGAAATCACTGAAATGGTTCCCTGTTTCCCTGTGACATGTGTGCATGTATATGTATATAAATGTTATGTGAATGACTCCTAACAAAGAAGAAAAGTCCTATTGCTAAAATATCTTTAAAGGTTTCCGTACCTGAATGGTAACAAACGGGACGCTATTACTAAACCTCCGCTGTCCGTCCGTCTGTCTGTACGTCTGTCACCAGGCTGTCATTATCATGTCATATTTGAAATTTTCACAGATGATGTATTTCTGTTGCCACTATTACAACAAATGTTAAAAAATAAAATAAAATTTATATTTAAGGGGGCTCCCATACAACAAACTTGTTTTTTTAGCTTGATATTGATAACGGCAACAGGTAGACGCTTGAAATATTAACAGAATATTGAGGTATGTCATTCACTTTCGTACGGAACTTGGCCTGTTTTTTAAATAATACAACGCTATGTGACTGACTGACAAGCAACGCACAGCCTAAACTGATGGACTTAGAGTCTTGGAACTTTGTACAGGGGTTCCTTGTGTAGCATAGGGAAGCACCTAGAAGGGATGTGGCAAAATTTCTCCCTCAGGGTTATAGTATGTATTTTTTATATTCTGCCTCCACAAGGGGGAAAGTGGTGGTTTGAGTTTGACTGAAACTTAAAAACTACTTGACCCATAAAGTTAAAGTACATAGCACATAGTAATTTATAGGTAGACACGAGACTACATATTGAGAGTGTATTTTCGAAATTTTCCAAATGAAAGAAAAGGACGGAGGGGACTAAGATTTTATCTATGATCATCAAAGTCTTCTTGACCCATGAAGCTGAAAGGTAGTTAGGTAGTTAAAAAAAAAAATAAGGGATACGTGTAAACGACTGGCGAACATATTTAGCGACAAGGTCATATCAAGGATGGGGGTAGAAACACGACATTAAAAGTAAAGTAAGAAGAAACATGTTTCTTTTGGCGTTGTCGGAGATGTTGTAGTCATCAGTTAAATAGATTAATGTAATAAAATCTTGGTATGCAACACTTCGTGTTCTTGGCTATTCTTACACGACTCTACGCAGATGTAGCCGCAGGCAATGGCTAGTATATACTTACAGAAAGAGCCAAGCCTCTGGTGATATTGAAGAACTTAAGACCAGTAAGGGAGATCGTGTCTCTGTGAAGCTGATCCAAGAATCTTTGCACCTGAAAATACAAGGTTTTTGTTATTGATTATTCGAATTAGCTACTCATAAGTTTCTCTTCGAGTTGAATCATTGTCAACATTCCGCTATTAAATAACATATTTAACTGTAGGTCTGGGTAGTACTAGCCCATATTGAACCAGCTTGGTGTCGAACGCTAGGTGGGACTTTTGGCCGCTTGCACTTTTGCATCATTGCGTTTGCAGCGGTAGTTGAAATATAGATTTCAATGGGCAAGGGCTTATGACCTGAGATAGCATCGCGACTTCGAAACTGCATTGATTGTGACTCTTGATAAAGATACGAATTGACAAAAATTATTTTTTCACCCACCTCAACACAATAAACAGTTGAAGGCACATCATACAATGCTGTGGCTGGTAGCAGTGTGGCAGAGTGGACCCTCGCAGCAACGAGGGACATGGCCAGCGACTTCAATATTAGGTATGATAACGAAAATAGTAAGTATACATCATGTTCGTAACCACCCATTAGCCTGGAAAGAATGTGAGTTAAATTGACAAACGAAAAAATTCACAGAGCAACATCATCATCTTCCATCATTATCAATCAGCCCACATTTACCCTCTGCTAGGAAAATACTTCTTTGCAACATCATCTTCTCCAGTCGTGATAAAGGAAGGGAAAGGGGGAGGGCATGCCCCTGAGAAGTTTTCCCTACCAGAAATGTATAGTTTTTGATATTTTTTTGTAAATTCATAACCTCACATTTTATGAAACTTTTTAAGCACAATAATTCTGACCTCAAAACATCGCAGGATTGATTTTACACTGAATTCATTATCATATTCTTTGTTGCCATCAAAAAACCTCATAATTTTAGAAGAAAAAGCCAACTTATCTCCAAAGAGAGATTTATACCGGCAAACCTAGGCGGGACGGAAAAAAATGTACAATAGGAGAGTCCTAGTGCGCAATAAGACTATCTAAACCTCTAAATTTAATAAACGAATATAATAATAAATAATATGATAAATGTTCTAGATTAAATATAATAGCACAAATATAATATAAATATCATACATACTTACTTATATGTAATATAACCAACCAAAACACATGGACAGGAGACACCACATTCCATATATCGACTCCGATGTTACAGTTTTCAAACTCTACACCTAACCTTTGCGATTCTGCCCAGTGTCAAGATAAACCAAACGTAACATTTCGGGCCCACGGTAAGAGAAAGCACAAAAAAGATGAGACCTCGGATCTTCATGTCATGATTAACTCTGTAAAAGGTATGTTCTCATCCTTCTCTCTTGATATGGAGAGGCGGCTGAATGAAATATACAAGATTCGGTCAGGGTTATAAGAGAGCAAAACTCAGAAATCACTAAGAGTGTATGTAGAGTATATGTCTGATAAGCACGATGAGCTGATGAAAAGAATTGAGATTCTTGAGAACGAAAAACGTGAAGATAGATCCACAATCCGTGCACTGGAGGATAAGCTGGATATCCTGGAGAAAAAATCTCGGGCATCCTGCATTGAAATCCGAAACATATCTTTAACTCAGACCGATAAAAACAAATTTGAATCAAAGACTAGCCTCTGTGACATCGTCACAACCCTCTCAGATGCAATAAATAATAAAATTAATGTCTCTTAAATCAGGGACATATATAGGACCTCGGAAAGGAAAGACAACATGCGGCCAATTGTAGTTGAATTCACGAGCGTCATCAGGAAGGAGAATATGCTGCAGGCTGTAAAAGTTTTCAACAAAAATAAATCAAATGATACTAAACTGAACACCCATCACCTGCATCTACATGGTCCTAAGAAAGGTATCTTCATATCGAAAACACTGACACATAAAACGCAGAAGCTGTTCTACCTGGCCCGCGAATTTGCAAAGGAAAATATCTACAACTTTTGCTGGACCTCAAGAGGCATGGTCTACATTCGGAAGGCTGAAGGACTGCCATACTGCAGAATTGTCAGTGAAAGCGACCTTGATAAGCTTAAAAACAAAAAGTGACTATCTTTGTTTATTATATCAAAATGTCAAATTCTAGAAATATATTTAAATTATAAAAAGTACATACAAATACATATACAAACTACACACACAATCATTCATCATCTAAATATACACACACAACAGACAGAAACTCACACCGCTTTTACAATCACACTTGCACAAACAAATTGTCATTTACACAAAAATCTAGAGACAAATATATATATTAACCCGGCCACAATTAATTCAAATAAATACAATTCAGAAAACAGAACAATCCAACTATATATCAAATCAAAAATTGTAATTACAATTATCAGATCCAATATAAAAATACATCCACATTCGATCATGTAAATGAATTGATAAAAGAACTGGATAGCCTATCGGTATGTAGAGCCATTCTCACTGACAATAGTAACTGTAAAAATCATATCCTTACATCAAAGTCTTGTCTTAATATAATTTCTCAAAATATCAGGAGTATAGGTCACAATTTACCAGACTTCTTGGTACTTCTTCATGGACTTAAATTTGACTGTGACATCTTAATACTGACCGAGTGTTGGTTATCTTGTTCACCTATAATCCCCTTAATTCAAGTTAACCAGTATTGCGACGAAAACAATTTTAAATCAAAACGATGGAGTGGTGATCTACTACAAGGAAAACCTGCTCGTCACCATTGAAGAGCCAAACCTTGCCGAAGGTAGCTGTCTTGTGCTGAAACATGGCAAAGACCCGGCAGTTGTCGCCATTTACCGCCCACCTTGCTTCAAAGACATTGGTATTTTTGTGGATAGCCTTAGTGAGATATTACAGAAATTGTCCACTTTTTCAAATCTAATTTTGACAGGTGACTGTAATATTGATATCTACCTAATGAACCGAAACTGTGATGCCGATCTATATTTAATTAAAGCTGCCTACCACGGCTTACTACCTGGACATACATTTGTAACTAGGGATATAAGCGGAACTTGCCTAGATCACCTGCTTCTAAAAACAAGGAATGAAGCTGTTACGGTGGTCTTAAACTCCACTATAACGGATCATAAAGCTGTTCTGTAATGTCTTAATTTAAATCAAAAAACACAATATCCGCCATCGACTTATACTTTTCTAGACAAGGAGGGATTAGCTAAAACTCTAGAAGGGTCTAATTTTGAAGGGATTTATGATATACTAGATCCAAATGCCGCTATGACTGCCTTTATAGGTATTGTTAAAGATATTATCGATGAAAATTCTAAATCTCGCAAAATTCCTTATAGGAAGCGCATTATTAAGGCCTGGATGACCACCGGACTCCTACGTTGTATTAGAAATCGTGACGAATTACATAAAAAGTCTATGTCCGATCCAAAAAATGAAACCTTTAAACTAACATACAACAGATACAGAACTTACTGCAATAATTTGCTTAAAAGTTTAAAGCGAGACTATGAAAAGTCACTTCTTACTAAGGCAGGAAGTAACAGAAAACACCTTTGGAGGGCTATTAAGTCCATTTCCTCCACCACTACAAAAAAAGATCAACCTCGAGAACTTTTCGAGAAAACCTGTTATTTCACCTGCGACATCTTTAGAGGGAGTAAATAATTATTTTGTAAACGTGGGGAAAAGTCTAGCAGAGGCGATTTATCAGATAGAGCAAATCCCTATAAAAACCGAAAACCATGTTCAACCAAACTCGTTTGTAATTTTGCCAACTGATAATATTGAAGTTGAGAGACTCATCATGAATTTGAAAGATAATTGTTCAATAGGTCTGGATAAGATTTCAAATAAGATCATAAAATCGCATAAAAATCAATTTGTCCCCTTCTTAACAAATATTTTTAACTTATGTTTGGAGAAGGGCATCTTCCCTGATGCTCTAAAGCATTCGGTAGTTCTTTCAATCCATAAGGGGGGCGACCGAGCTCGTGTAGAATGTTACAGGCCTATCTCCATTCTCCCAGCACTCTCCAAGCTTCTGGAGAGAATCATGAACTTTAGGCTCATTGGTTATCTGGAAAAAAACGGTATACTGGCTGAAAATCAATACGGTTTTCGTGTTGGTAAGTCTACCTCCGATGCCGTACATGAGCTTATACATTTCGTATCTGAAAGCTAGGACGAGGGAAAACGCTGCTTGGGAATATTTCTGGACTTAGCCAAAGCATTCGACACGGTCTCGGTGGAACTACTTATTAATAAACTGGGTAGTATAGGGGTCAGCGGAGTCCAGCTGGATCTTTTTAGGAGTTACTTCTCGAGTAGACTTCAATGTGTAAAAATAGATGAACTTACAAGCAGCACGAAGCCAGTAAATTGGGGAGTTCCACAGGGAAGTATCCTTGGACCCACTCTATTCCTAATCTACTTAAATGATCTTTGTCGACTGGCGTTGCCACAGGCCAAAATCATCGCTTACGCCGATGATACGGTTTTATTATTCTCAGGTAGTGGATGGGATGAGGTATTTCACAGCGCTCAACGAGGCTTTAATATTGTCTCCCGCTGGTTACATCAAAATGTTCTGACCTTAAACTCTGAGAAAACCAAGTACCTGACCTTCTCTATCCTTAGCTCTACACAACCAAATAGCGTGTACAAATTATTTGCTCACACATGCGTTACATCAAGGCTAAACTCGTGCAGGTGTAGAACTTTGGAAAGGACTGAGACAATTAAATATTTGGGTATACTCTTGGACAATAATTTGAAATTTCACCACCACATTCAAGCTTGGCTTTAAAATCAGAAAATTAATTTATGTATTTAAGAGCCTCAGGCATGTAGCCGAGACATCACTTATGAAGCGCATTTATGTGGCTCTGGCTGAATCGCTGCTGCGTTACTGCATCACTAGTTGGGGTGGTGCGCATAAGACCACACTGTTACGTGTAGAGAGGGCTCAGCGCGCAGTTTTAAAGGTCTGCACATTTAAACCTTTCATGTTTCCCACAACTGATCTTTTAAATTTTTGCGATGTCCTTACTGCTAGGCAAATATTTATTCAAAGTATTATACTGAAACAGCACACTAAAATCTTGCCTAGTAGTACAACAATAACAACAAAAAGAAGAAAAGACAAAGTGTGCCAAACTGTAAAGGTGCGGACATGCTTTATGCAGAGATTTTTCAAGTTCCTTGGACCTTATCTCTATAATAATATTAGCCAACACATTGAAATTTATACAAAGACAGTATTTGAAAATAAGAAAACTATATACAAATGGCTGAGATCTCTAACGTATGAGGAAACTGAAAACATCTTAACAGTTTTGTCCTAATATCTATTCAAATAAGAAATTAATAAGCAATAAAAAATAATAAAAAATAATAATTAAAACATCTTCGTTGCTAATAATAATAAATTAATAAATAATAATATTATATAATAAAATGAAATAATAATAAAATAAAATATAGTTAAATAATAATTTGTGAAAAAAATAATAAGTATCTAATCAACCAACACATTCATTCACTACTCACTACAACAAATCATTCATACATTACACTTTTCATCTTCTCTATTACACCAACACTCACAAACTCACATCATTAAGTTTAAATTTAAATTTAAATGCTAATAATAATTTTAAGTTAAATTCTCAATTCCAATTAATCTCAATAACTATGTCTTAAAAAATTATATTGTAATTTATCAAATATCTACGCAAAAGATAATATTGTTAAATTGTGCCACCTATTGGGAAGTAACTACTCATCCTATGCCACAGGGCTTGCCCATTTTTAGGTAGTAGTGAACTTTGTAATTGTATATCTTTTTCCTTAATAAAATTATGTTTATGTTTATGTTTATGTTTAATATGTATCTAAATAAACACAAAAAAATTGCGGTCACGGAAGAGGAACTAAATGTTCTTTCAATCTTTTCTTAAAAGTGACAATTGAGGGACTATCTCATATAGCGCAGGGAATCTCATCTCATATACATAGTATGGAATCTCCAATTGCTAACCCTGGGGAATGGAAACTTAAAACGTTCTAGAAGACATGCGAAGTAGCGGGGATTTCGAAAAATATTGGTTAATAGGAGAATATCCACATCGCGACCAAGACGGATCGGAAGCCACCCCAAATTTGAATTTCAGCCAATATTCTTATCATTTAATATTTGTTTTATTTGCAAATGATTCGCTACGCTCCAGTTTTGCTTCTTATAAGTTCCATCCTAACCTATAACTTAATTGAAATTCAGCCACAATAACCTACTCTAGCAAAATTTGTGAAATTAAGAAACTCAACGAAAAATATAAAAAGGCAGGCGTGTTGACAAATGTTATAATTATTATTTATAATGCACGGGCAGCTGAAAGATCACATTTCAATGCACTTGTTTCACGAAGATGTAAAGTCTATTTTTGAAGCTGTTCATTGATGGCGCAATTACAGTTTCTGGAAGGCTGTAACAAATCCGGAAATGTATCGCTGAAATGCAAATAATTTGAGTTTAGTTACTACAATAAACAATAAATTCTGATTTTCAATATCATTTCTGAAAGCAATTGAGCAACACCTGAAACTATGAGTAAATTCTTAATAAACGGCGCTCATTCTAAATGTTTCATACTGTATGTAGGCTGGTCTAGTAAACATTTGGGCTGAGTGTAAATTATTTATTGTCACCATTAAATAAATATTTATCTTGTTCCCCTTTCCGTGCCACCTCAAATTTGCTAAAATTCTCTCTGGTGCCAGTAAGTTGTATTGATGAATCACATAGAAAAATAAATACCAATTCTGTTTAACTGTGGTAACTTTGCGAATTTTGGATAATTATTGAGAAAAAAAACCGGTCAAGTGCGAGTCTAAATCGCGCACGAAGGGTTCCGTACCACCGTTCAATGGAAGCGATGGTGTGGAGTGAATAGTTTGGATTTTACACAGCAAAATATTGTTTACAAAGTTATTGGTGCGGTTACTTTCACACTCCATGTACGTAACCAGATGCATCCATAAGTTTGTATGTGGTATTGAAAGAATTGTTGTATGGGAGCCCCCTTAAATATTTATTTTATCTTGTTTTTTAGTATTTGTTGTTATAGCGGCAACAGAAATACATAATCTGTGAAAATTTCAACTCTCTAGCTAGCTAGGTTCTTGAGATACAGCCTGGTGACAGACGGACGGACAGCTAAGTCTTAGTAATAGGGTTCCGTTCTTACCCGTTGGGTACGGAACCCTGAGCATGGCAGAATATGCGCATGGCAGGTGCCTAGTTAGCTTGTTAGACCAGTATCTATTGTTATGCGAAAAATAAAATAAATAGTAAATGAAACTAAATAAAAGCTTTTAAATACACCCTCTGCCCTTATTATAAATTTATATAAAATACAGGATGGGCATGTATAACAACATTTTTGAATTTTAGGTAAGTGTTTTGAAAAATAAAAACAATGTCTTAAACTTCGAGTCTTGGTCGAGTACCGCTGGCAGGTACCTAATTGGCTTAGTGGAGTAGTAAAACTTAAAACGAAATAAATGCATGTCACAAAAACAATAATTTTGTGGCATGATCTCTTCCAACAGAGATTCTTTGGCCTGTGCCACTTAACACTAGGTAGTCGCTTACTGTTATTATAAGGATGTTTCGAATAAAATAATACAAAAAGCTTCAAATATGTCTAGTTTAACTTACCTCCAATTATTAAAAATAAATAGTCACTCAGATAGATATCGTTTGAAATTACACTCAAAACAAAATATCCGAAAATCACAGTCAAATGTTGCAGAAATTTTACCACAGACGGGATGTGCCGGCTACCGATTTTTCTATCTTCTTCTTCTTCAGCATTTCACCCTCCACCGTTGGACATATGCCTCCCCAGTTGTCCTCCATCTTGTGCGGTCCGCGGCCATTCTCGTCCAGGATAGGCCGGCCGTGATCTTTATGTCGTCGGACCACCGTGTCGCAGGTCTTCCAACGATTCTTTTTCCTGTGCGGGGTCTCCAGAACAAAACTTTAGAGCTCCATCTTCCGTCATTTCTGCGACAGATGTGTCCAGCCCATTGCCATTTAAGTCGCGCGACTCGTTTTCCTATATCGGTAACTTTAGTGCGTTGGCGGATGAGCTCGTTTCTTATCATATCGCGGCGGGACACTCCGAGCATCGACCTTTCCATCGCTCTTTATGTGACTCTAAGTTTGTTCATCATCCCGGCAGTAAGCGTCCATGTCTCGCAAGCGTAAGTCATCACCGGGAGAATACACTGGTTATAGACTCTAGTCTTCAGCGATTGAGGGATCTTGGAGTGGAAGACGTTCTTGAGCTTTCCGAATGCTCCCCAAGAAAGCTGGATTCTTCGGTCACCGATTTTTCTATACGTTAACGTTAATGTTTAGAGAACTCCTCAAGGCGGGTCTTCTATGCGGGCCCAAAGACAACGGAGATCAAATTCACCGCCGTGAGGGTCTCCAACGTGTGGTGATACACCGCGCTTTACGTGCTCACCTGACGGGATCTTCCGTAGACCTATGACCGGACTCCGATGCGGTGGGTCCCGGGCGCGGCCCAGTTCTTCTTGCTCCACCGCCATGTTAAGTGTAATTCCTATCTTATATATATATTAATGCATAGCTGCTTCCCCTCGAAACACAAAATCTCAGGCCACTATCTACACCAGGTACCACGACAAAATTACTCGGCGAGTCCTTGACCCTTCACTTTCTTTCATATTCTTTATTGCACAGAAATCTTAATAGTGAGGAAACAAAACATTTTATGAGCAAAGGCGAGCTTATCTCTAAAGAGAGATTTCTACCAGCAAACCTGGGTAGGTTAGGAAAAATTTTGCAACAGGAGAGTCCTTGTGCGCAATAAAACTGTACACATCTAATTGTTTACAACTAAAGCATAATAATGTAATAAATACTAAATAAAATAAAAAAGCAAAAAATTCAATATATATCAAACATATACTACTTATATATACATATATAAAAGTACCTATCACGAAAGAGAAAGGAAATGCTCTTTCAATCTTGTCTTAAAAGTGATAATTGAGGGACTATTTCTAATAGCGCAGGGAAGTGCGTTCTACAGTCGGATCGCCGTTAACCTAAACGAGTGTTTGTAAGCGGCAGTGTTATGCCGAGGAGTAGAGAGAAGAGACATCGTGTGGGATCTCCGGTTGCTATGCCTGGAGGAAATAAACTCGAAACGTTCTCGAAGATATGAGGGGTAGCGGGGATTTCGCAAAATGTTTAACAGATAGGAGAGAACGTGCATATCACGACGAAATGGGATCGGAAGCCACCCCAACTCCTTGCAATACTGTGGGACATGGTCATACTTGCGCAGCCCGAAGACAAACCGAATCCCGAGGTTTTGAAGTCGTTCGAGTTTGTTCAGTTGTTCTTCGTTCGCACCGATCCCGCAAACATCTGCATAGTCGATTAAAGGTAGTAGGAGGGACTGGGCAAGGGTGATTTTAGTCTGCTGTGGCAGGAAGTGCTGTAATCTTTGTAGGGAGTGAAATGACGCAAAGACTCGTCTGCTGACCTCACAAACATGGGGCGACCAGGTCAACAATTTATCAAATACAACCTCAAGATTCTTGGCCTTCTCGCTGTATGAAATTATGTTACCATCATACACTATAGGGTCAACGGGCATTTTCTGAACTAGGTTATGAGAGTGAAGAGTACCCAAAATCATGGCCTGCGATTTGCCCGGATTGACAAGCAAACCATAAGAGGTAGCCCATTTCCTGATGTTATCAAGATGAGCATTCAACGCCTCTACTGTGAGATTCACATCACACGGAGAGAAGTGCCGATATATTTGAAGGTCATCTGCGTACAGATGATAAGAAGAGGTAAGAACGTCAGAGATGGAGTTAATGAATACCGAGAAGAGGAGAGGAGAAAGGATGCCTCCCTGCGGAACACCTGCGGAGAGATCACACCAGTCCGTTGAGATCTCCTCAGACTTAATGCGTTGCTGGCGGTCTCTCAGGTAGGAGTCAAACCAGCGAGCAGAGTGCGAGGAGACATTAAGTGTTTTTAAAATTTCAACTAGTACCTATATCGAAATCGACGCAGTTAAAGGCGCTACTGAAATCAAGCAGTGTAAGGACCATAAGCTGCTTTTGATCCATAGCTAATTGAATGTCGTCAGTGACTTTGAGCAGTGCTGTGGTAGTGCTGTGACCCGGCCTGAAACCTGATTGGTGGGTGTTTAATATTTATGCGTCGGAAACGCACCGGTTTTTTGTTGCGCGAATCGATCGCGAGTAATCGAGACATCACTAAGCGGAAACGGACCGCAGATGTCACTCGTACCGGAACGAGATGAAAAATTGGAGGTTATCTATACTCTTGGTCTTGTCTCATCGGGAGAATAACATGGCGGTTCGGGCCCCGTGGCATTGATGGTATTTCGGTGTACCAATTATCATACAGGCATCGGGCCTGGTCGGAGTGTAAATCTACCTCATAGCGTCGGGCTATTGATTGTAATTAGATTCGCGTCAGCGGTCAAGTGATTTGTGTTGTGAAGCACATAGTCGTATCGGCGGCGACTCCACGTGCCGCCAGCAGCGCGCCGGCGACGGCGTCGGACAGCGATGGCAAGGGTTCGATCCCATCTCCCATTCCAAAACTGTCTCCTCTCCCGCATTCCCCTGTCTCGAATCGAGCCTTCAATCTATCCTGTCTGCGGTGACAAGGTAATAACAAATTCATCACTTCTTTTCTCTCACGTGCGGCCAAAGGCACATCCCCCTCAGGATTCCACGCCGTTCGGTAGGCGTGGGAAATTAGACAGTGGGGATTCAGTAACATTTTTGAGGAAAGGTAGGAGGAGAGTTGGAAGTGGACAATTGATTTCAGAACTTTGGAGAGGATAGGCAGAATAGAAATGGGACGGAAATCTTTAAAGAAGGCGGGATTAGACGTTTTGGGGAGGGGAATCATAAGTGCCAATTTCCACTGGCTGGGGTAGCAACATTGTTCAAGCGACACATTAATTATGTGGGTGATGAGAGGTAACAGTACATCAATGATAGTTGTTATCATCTGAGAACATATATTGTCACTTCAGACGAGCGTGGAAAACATTCTGGCTATACCCCAAATATTGTTCAAACCACCTTGGCCGATCGTGGGGCCGACCCCCGGCCAACAAATTCTTTCAACAAATTCTTTCTTTCAGAAGAGGGTTTCCTTCTCAACTTTCGGCTCAATACGAAGGAACCTCGTGCTATATTGAGGTTACATATTTTTATCGCCTCACACGTCTCACACTGACGGAAGGAAGTCAAGATACATTTTTAATTTATCATGGACAAAAATCGTTCTGAATTCGCCTTAATTAGTACATCGGCCACACAATCTAACTGCGTTTGGTTCAGAACAAATGGTATAGAAAGTGATTATTACGACCACTACGTAAACCGAAATGGTGCGTTGGTGGCATGAGGTTGAATTTTCGGAAAGGGTTAACTTACCCACTCGGAAAGTTTGGACAGTCCTCCAGAGAATGACTATGCTTAATTCCATGACTGAAACATAAAGAAATTATAAGCTCGTGACGATCTTCCGACTAAGGTTGAAAATGTTACTGTAGAGATACCACAAGTTACTCCGAAATCAACATCTCCGAACTGTAAGGAAAGTACAAATGTAATAATTTTACCTCAAGGCATTGTACAAAGAGAGACAGATGAACAAGAGGTTGAAAGCAAATGAGGCAAATATAACAGTGTTGATGACGTCATCGACATTTCTGACCAGACGTGTGACCCGATTGTAGTCTTCACGGAATCTGCACCACACTGGTGATGGAAGGTGCTGAAATAATAATAAATCACGGAAAAGTATCAACATGTCTTTTCTTTCTCGAAATGTGTATCACATATCATCATTGTGTAAGAAATGTTTCAGTAAAGAAATAATGTTTCATGGTCAACTTACTTTTCCTTGGGCAGCTATGAGTTTCTTATATATTTGCTCAACTCTAGATGTCAAGTAAAAACTAACGCTCATAATGAATATAACGGGGTAATTCCAATTGATAGTTGTCAATAAATTAATGACCTGGAAAATAAATAATTAAATAATTACAAGATAATTCAATCTCATTTGAACTATCAAGGGACTTGTTAATAAATGTAAGTCAATTTCAAGTTGTAACTTCTTTGTACCAAAAATATACATTTACCAAAATTAGTGTTTCACATACCTGCAATATAATTCCAAATGGTAACGAATATGTACACCAGCTTAGTTCGAAAAGCCACGGGTAGGTACTCTCAATATACGACCGGTAAACGTCTGATTGGTCCACATAGCAGTCCATCATCTCGGTGAAACGTGAAATGAGAGATAGTATGTGCTCAACTACATACGTATAGAATATTTAGAAATGGTAAAAAAATATTAAACTCGCTATATCACAAAACTTATTTACTAATTCCATAAACCTCGATACTATTTTGACTCAAAGAAGATTGTATAATAGACTGCAATAATTGGCGGGCAAATAGGGATACAACATTGATGAAAAGTTGGATATTAAAGGATGCTTTTTGTAAAGTTCTTGTAAACAGAGTAATGAATTTTCTAAAATCCGATAAAGTGGCTAGAGTAGATATACTAGTTGTCACTGAAGCACTTTACCAGCCACCTCCACCTCTGTGGAACAAAAGCTACTTTTTCTTATGCACCTCTTTCACTATCGCAATCACTGCTTGGCACCAGTAAAACATCTTGGTGGAGATTTAATTTATTTTACCACCATTCGGCTGGTCTTCCATTCAGCCTAAGAAAGTATAGTTATTATAATTTTACGTACAAAGAGACAAGGATATGACAGCAGCAGCAGAGATGTCAATCCTGAACTTGAGACGTTCATCCAGTACAGGGTCTATCAACTCAGTTAATTCTATTTCTTGAACCAGTGAAGGCCATTTTTCTGCTATACGTAGAAATAAGATAGTTGTTATCCAAGTTGACCCATAGAAAGAGACTAAGCCTGGATAGAAGAGAGGTATGATAAGTAGTATAGATAATAGCCCACCACCACCTTAATCAAATCTAGGGAGCGAAAATTTGACATATTTTTAGTAAACTGCTTATAAGAATAAAAAGAAAAGAAGACATCATACCAATTAATTCATAACTAAGGCCCAAGATCAAAAGTCTATAAAACGACAGACAGGCTGCAATCCCTTGTCCCAAACATAAAAATATGCAGAAGAACGTCTTCCATGATTTGTAGCTGAATCTGTAAATTCAATATTTGTCTTATCATGATAAATATTATTCAAAAATTTGGATCATGTTAATGATGGTGGAGATGGCACCCACCATGATTAACATGATCCAAATTGTGACACTTATAACTTATCGAGTCCCCGATTGTACAAACCTTAATTTTGATCCATCATCATTAAAAATTCCCATCACAGAGTTAAGACCCAAACATTGTCCAATAAATAAAGTAAACTTCATTGCCTTTTGAAAAGTTACTGTTTTCACAGGACTTGGCTTTTGATGATGCCTCACTTTCGTGTCAGCTTCCTCGATTTTATTTCTTTCCATTTGTTTATAATACCGTGCAGTTGGCTGACCTGTGCGAAAGAAATGCTTTAATGTATTTACTGTTGCATGGCTCGGTATATATAAATAAGTAATAATAGGGAAATGTAAACCTGCCTGCATTTGTAGTTTGTTCATAATAATTAAATGTTTTTTGAGACAAGTTAAAGTTGTATGACTGCGTTACGACTTCCGATTGAGACGGATTTAGATATGAAGTTTCTTGCTCGAGACGTTCCTGCATATCTCCCGATGTCTCCAAAGAATTTAGCTTATTCTCTAGGAATCCTAGAAATTCATGTACTGTAGGTAACTCTCTGGGTCGATTCAAACGTTGCACGAAATCATTCATGGTCTCCTTGTCCAATTTTTCTGTCAAAATGTGAACAAGCAATGGGTCCAAGGTTGCAATATCAATTCCTAAATTCTTGATAACATTGACACATTCTGATGCCGCGTTGTGTAATTGTTTGATGTTTTCTATCGAATTTTGAATTAAAGGCAGTTTGTTTAGTATGTTGATACGAGATGTCAATATTTGTTTCTTGTTGTATTCTCTGTTACTCAGGATATTCCAGCAGGACGTGTTGTTTTCGGTGTCAGTAGAAAATTGCTGCATAAGCTTTTCTGCTTCGCCTCTTAACTTACTTTTGAGAAACTGCATGTTTTGAGCCTGAGATAGAGGAATGGTGTGTCGAATACCTTTAATAGACATCCATTGATTATAATCTTCGCTGAATGTAGGCAGATAAATCGGATCTTTCGAATTGTTTATGTTTGCAACTGATCCCAATTTGACATAGATATTGTTCTTGATCTGTAGATATTTTTGTTCAAAATATGAAAATGTATTCTCGTATATTTTATTAACACCTTCAAATGTGATATTTATCTCCCGATGTAAAAGGTCAATGGCCAACCAATGTGCATATATTTTATTTAATATATCATCCATCTCCCACTTCTCAGAAACTGAATCCAGGTTGATGCTGCTAACTGTATGTTGAAATGATTTAAAGTTGGTTGCTTGCTTATGCAAAGTCTCACCCAACCAGCTAAGTACACCGACTTGATGGCAAACGATACTATCAAGTCTAGTTACTCTACATGTAGGAAGACTTCCAACTCTATAAATACTGATTTGTTGTTGTAAAGCAGGCTCTCGACATGGATTATAATACTTATCTGGTTTTTGAAATGGCTGTGGTGGAATGTCATCTATTTCACTGGCTTTATAACTCAGAATAACTTGTTTGATTGCTTCGTATAATTCTCTTGTTTCTTCGTACTGATTATTTTTGAAATAATCGGTTGTACATTCATAATTGCACATCTTAATATGATTGGATTGGAAATCTATCCAATAGGATTGTAATGTGTGCAGTATTACGTGATTATAGATTGATGGTTTATTATCAGGTTCATTGGTTTTTAAGTGAGTATATACCTTTTTCATTGCCTGGATGAGCTGAATTTGCGCTGTGAACACATCCTCCATGGTTAAAAATATCGATCGTGAAAATAAACGGATACCTCTAAGTCATTAGCTATCTAGCTGTTTATAATTAAAATCTTGGGATTTCAAATATGTCCTGTTATTATCGATGGAATGGATATTAGCTGGTATAAACGTGTCCAATCTTTATGCTCTGCCCAGCTGATAATTGCCCGCACGTTCATGATATTCATTATTATATAAGTCCTTGAGAATTTTAACTGACTCTTATCCACACAATGATAAATTAGTCAAACTGCATACAAAAAAAAACAAGAAAATGTCAGTTTAAATCACGAGGCTTGTCAAATATTAAAAGGAATGATTGATAAGCGGAATACACGAAATGATTTCCAATTTATTTTATTTGGGATTGCGAGTACAGGCACTGGCAAACGGCAGTGGACTGAAACCGACCGAACACAAGTGCGCGTGTCTGTTGGTGTTGTATCTAGGTATATCTACTAATCTTGACGTCAACAAAAATAAGTACGTTTATGTTTACCAGTCACGCGATATGGCTTTGGTTTATAACACAAGCTCCATGCACCGAGGGTTACGTGCGAAATATATTTTTATATAATGTAGCTTCAGTTTTTATTTTAATATAATGTAGCTCAGTGCTAATATCAAGATCTTCGTTAATGTTCAAGCTCTATTCTCATTATTATAATATATTCATTTCATCTCTTAGAATTATCGAGTTTTAGACGTAGCTTCATGAAAAATATGTGTAAATAAATAATATACTCTATGAATTTGTTTTACTTTTATGCTACCAAACGCTTACATTTTCTTACGAAGAACGGGGCGTACAAGTTTAAAAACTGTCAACTTTCCAAATATCCGTAAATTCTTGAATGAACCAAGGCCCTCAATTTCAATAGAGCTTATCAGTTCTGATGTAATGGCTACGAATATACTCCCTAATAACTCGTTTAACCATCATGAACATATTTACAGATATATTCAGATGGTGATCGAACCCAGGACCTTTCGGATGGTAGGCAGTGCCACAACCGTAGCGCCACAGAGGTCAATGACGCATTAAGAACGCCTTAGGGACGGTCCTATGGTGGTGTCAAGAGAAATACTTGGATCTGAACACGGAGAAAATAAAGCTTCACGAATAAAAGGAAAAACATTGAATTCCTTCCTATCACTTTGAAGGTAGTAGGTAGGGCACGCGTGATAAAATACTTAGGGGTGATTTTCGACTGAATAATGAAGTTTGACACCCATGTCAAGCTACAATGCGCAAAGGCTAGAAGAGTTTTATTTCAATGCAAGAGAGCCGTAGGGAACAAATGGGGAATGAAGCCAGAGATCGTCCATTAGATCAATACAGCATTTGTTCTACCAATAGTTCTATACTGGTCTATTGCATGGTAGAAAATAATAAAACGGCTATTATTTAATCGCATATCAAAAATACTGATTCGCACAGCAAAAAGGATCAGAAAAAAATACTTTTTATATTTTAAATATTTTATGTGTACTCAAGTTTATGTTTTAAGTATTTTTTGTTGTTTTTGCATGTTCAACCTAACACGAAGGATAAAGGAGGCTTCGCTTCGCTCATCTCCTTTACCCTTCACCTAAGCTACCGCAGCATTTGCCCTGATATTTGTTGTGCAAATCAGTATTTTTGATGTGCGGTTTAATATTTTCCTTTTTTCAATTTTTCATCTAACTTCGCGTGCCTCACCCGGGGCGCAAGAAGTCTGTGATTATTTCTTAGGTTAACATTACAGCTATCGCCAAGTTTGGGAAATTTTGTAAGGTTCTTGCGTAAATATATTATATTTTCGAAAATAAATTGACTAGCTACAGTTAGTATGTCAATTTCTTTAAAAAGCTTTCTTAAGGAGTCTGTGCGTTTTAAATTATAAATTGCTTGAATATAGTTTGAATATCCGCTGCTTTCCCCCACAACAAGATAGCATAGGACATGACACTATGAAAGTAACTAAAATATACTAGCCTAGATGTAGCCACATACGCGTTTTGTCTGATGTTCGTAACAGCGTGAGCCGCGGAACTTAATTTACCAGCTAGTTCTTTAACCTATCAAAGTAAAGTGGCTAAATTATCCCTAATTGCGGCAGAGACCTTTGTTTAAAGTTAATAAATCATAAATTTAATAAGAATTTTAAATGACTACATATTAATTGTTCTATAATACCAACGACCTATGTAATTGGTATCAAACTTCGATAATATTATTATAATATAATTGATAATATTATTATAATATAATTATATTTCTTTGTACAGAAGTGGAAGCTCTGTAGTAAAAATTCTATTCAAGGCAAATTTACCAAATAACTTACTTTGTATTGATTGTATTATTATTATACACAAAACACAAAAAATTACTGTTTTCATACACTAGCATTCATTCCATGGCAATAAAGGGAACAAATAAAACCAAATAAACATATAAGTATGCACGTTATATATTATAGGTACAATTTTCGCCGTAGATATTTGTTGATAACTTATTTGTTGAATTATCTCCGATGTCCGTAAGACATTATGAGCTGGAGTCAAACTGGAGAAGCACTAGCTCGTAAGTTACGATGGTCCCCGCTACCTGAAATGACAAAAGCAAATCAGAAAAATGCCCATAGACATACCAACAAGTGAGAACCTTTGGGAAACTGCGTTCCCAATTCAAAAGTAGTTTTGTGAAGTAAAGTTTAACGACAATTTCCAAAAGAACCCAAGCTTGTGAAGTAAGGCAGATAGAACGCGAGTTGGCATTATACTCTGAATAACTTTGACAACTCCGTAAGGAATTGTCAAAGTTCATCAGAGAATAGTGGTAACTCGCGTTCAATGCGAATAAACAGAAATGCTCCTGAATAACCTCTTCCCTAGCAGTCCAATGCCTCCTTCAGAATCTTTTAGCCAATGTTTAGATCGAATTGGTAAGCTAAAACGGTTTTGTCATAAACAACCCTATAAACTACTGATATGTGACCTAGCTAATGGGTATCTGGGTGTGGTAAGGTGGCATTAAGGATGTATCTTAATGTTGAGTTCTGAAACGAACTAAAATGGCGGACTGGGTGGCTGTTGCAAAGCCTCATAATGAAGAAAGGTAAGGATTTATCTCCTGTCTAGTTCATATGCTGAGAAATGTAGATTAAGCACCGGAAACCCGGAAATTGAAGTGTGTGAAGCCTGGAAATTTACATTTGAAAGCGTATGCTGAACTGTAACGTCTTCTACTACGTCCCAGCTGTTTTTAAGAATATAACCCCACCTACATAACCTGGAGTTAAATTTTCAAGACATCGGGCCTACAATTCATAACTGCGATACAATTGGACGGAAAGGTAATACACATATAATAAAAAAAAAATAAAAAAAAAACTAGTTTAGTCCATTGTTTACTGGGAGAGATCATTGACTGCCTTAAAAGCAACCGATATTTTCCAATTCTTTGTAATAAATTAATTATACTTCATATCTCTCGCGAAGATGATGTAGTGAATAATCCTTTCCTTTCGTATTTTCTCGGAAATGTTCGTTTTTGTCTTACTACTTCACCGCACTCAGTACCCATCGAGACAACGTAGGGAACGGTCGCATTGCAAGAGGAAGTATCTATATAGAGTAGTTAATACCACAGAAATATTTTGTTGATATTTATGTTAGATTTTGTGATAAACTTCATGAACTCTTGTATTAATGCAGGCCACCTATATTTATTTTTTGACTTTACATTTCACTCTTGTCTGTCATTTTTGTAAATAATAAACATTGATTTTATTCGATCCACATTAACAATTTATAACAAACATGCCGAAAGCACTAAGAAAATGGAAACGTTTAGATCGGCAAGCCTGTGAAGTTATTTTCAATATTTATTTATATTTCTTAACTGAAAATGATAAATTCAAACATACCAACTATACTGCTTACTTTTGTAAAGTCCAAAAACGAGTTTCGGATGCCAGTGGAATTTCTCAACGAACAGTAAATAAAATATTGCAAAAAGAATACATAAATCAATCCACCTCCAATAGTCCGTAGTCGGCAAAGTTGGGTAGACCAAATAAATGATTTTGTCTAGGTCTTGACGATTTTGACTACAACGTTATACGCCGATTAGTGTATAATTTCTATTTGATATACAAACAAGTACCTACAATTAAAGCCCTGAAGTCCAAGTTATCTGAAGCCATAAATTTTAAGGGATGTGACTTTACGCTAAGAAAAATTCTTAGAAAAATGGGATTTCGGTATAAAAAAGTTGAAAACAACAGAAAATTACTTATCAAGAAAGATGTTCGTTTAAAAAGAGTAAAGTTTTTAGCCGCGATAAAAAAGTACAGATTGCAAGGGAGAGAGATTGTTTATATGGATGAAACATACATCCATACCTCACATTTGGCAGGTAAAAGCTGGGCTGACTCGTCAGAAATCAGAGTGAAACAGTTAATTTCTAAAGGACAACGTCTTATAATAGTGCACGCTGGTAGTAGAAAGGGGTATACCAAGGGGTAACAGGTTTATAAACCTGGGGCATTGTTAACACGTTGCGGGACAACACGTCGAAGGGCGGTATTTTGAGAGTTCCTGATAGGGCACCACGCCTGGTGACGTTCAATTTTAAGTGATCAAAACTTTCAACCCGTCTGCAGACGATCAATTTACGTAGTATGTAAAGGAGGAGCATTTTATTGTGTCATATCACACTAATTCATGATTTTGTGGTGTCACAACAAAAGCTTCAACGAACAATTTTAGGAAGTCCTTCATACACACATGACAGTACGCCTTTGGACTTGTGCGTAGCTGTGTAAATTAATGGCTAGAGCAAGTTGCGGCATATTGCGCAGTCTCATTGAGCGAGTCGCTGTGAGTGCTCGTGTAGTCCGGGTTTCTTCAAGATTTAGCGAATTTTATACGGTAAATTACAATATTTATTCATTGACGGTATTGTATTGTGTGTGACTTTGTTTCGTACATGTGTTTTTTGGTTATATTACGATTCGATAACGATCGATTCATTCTTACAAGTAAGTGGGTGGTGAAAGTAACCGGTGTTAAAAAGTGGAGTATGCATTGAATAACTGGCAACACGTGGGCACACTTGAGCCTCTGCCATCCCGTATGGTAAAAGGCTTGATGCTTTGTTTGTTTGTTTATAAATAATTGTATTTCTCCACTCTGGTTTCATCACTTTAATCTGCTGTTGTAAGTAATCTTTCCCAAATGTTTATATTTTTCAGATGTCATCAAGAAAAAATAAACCCGATAGGCGGCCAACCCTGTTTAGTAATGACACGCAGCCTGACATAGAACAAATTTTCCATGATCCGTACAGCGATGAAGATGGTGAGTTCGGATCAGATGGTAATTAAAATTTCATACATGCGGGTACCCTAAGAAGCAACCGAAATGGAAACCCTTCTATTTTGACCAAGAAAAAGCTGAAAAAAGGCAAACATTGTTGGCTCAGAAAGAACAAGCTGTATGTCCAGCAACTGGATGGACAAAAGAGAAGTATTGATGCTGACAACGATGGATAATCCATAAATGATCGAAGTAACTAACAGACGTGGACAACAATGCAAGAAGCCTAAAGAAATAGCACGCTATAATCAATTCATCAAATGATCAAATTATTAGTTACTCGTCTGACTGATTCATCGCCACGTAAGACAATCCGATGGTAAAAAGTACTTTTTCATATGCTGAAAAGTACTTTTTCATAAGCAGCGTGGAATGCCTTCTATTTATGCAAAAAGTACGTAAAACACAACAATAAATACCAGTTTGTTGAGTTTAGGGATCAGTTGATAAGGAGTCTAACAAAGCTTGAACGAAACGTAGTCGGAAAAGATCTTGTGACAAACCAAACCAACCAGAGCAAAAATATATATGCACCAACTGCATCTGCAACACCCGAAGCAGTGCCAGAAGCTTCCGCTAAAAGCCTTGGTCACTGGCCAGTACGAATTGCAGCAAAAGAAAACTCAACAAAGAAATTTGCTTTTTTGGAATGCAGAGTTTGTAAAAATCATCAATAACGTCGCGAAACTAGCTACAGATGCAAATGGTGTCAAGATTCTCCAAAATTGTGTCCAAGTTGCTTTGAAGAATGGCACATTAACTTAACTACTAATAAGTAGGGTGCTATAAACCTAACAATAACATTGCTAGAATTATTGTTTTTTTATTTGATAAGTAGTTTTTCAGATAGTGTTATAGATATTAGAGGTTTATCGAACGGAACCGCTAGAAGGCTAACTGATATCATTAAATTATGTCAAGTTTAGATAAGAATAGAGAGATGAGTATATTATTTTGTTTTCCAGAAGTCTACAATTATATTATGTTTGTATTTGATTAGATTGTACGGTGATATGGAATTAATGGTGACTAAGAAGATATTTTTAAATACGTGCGTACAAGCCATATCTTGTCATTGATTATTTTGAATATTACTTAGATATTTCATTGACGTCTCACTGAGTTATGATGATAGTTCATTTTTGTTTCCAGAGGTCTCAAGTATTTTTAGCTTGTTTTTGATAAGATGATATTTTTCGTTATTTGCTTTTAGGCATGCTGAGAATGATTCTCATTGACTGATTAGTGATTTAATTACGTGATATATATTTGATTAAAGTTTAAATTTGATTTGGATGCATCTTTAAATTAACCGCCAATGGCCCTGCATATTCATAAGTAAACCAATAGATCCCCTTCTTTGGCAGTCCGCCTGTAGGCGTGACATCTGTAACTTATGGTTATAAAAATGTTAAATATGACAACCCGCCAACAGGCGGCTCCGCCTGTGGCTGGACTGGCGACATGTCCAGACATTGTATTGATCTGATGTGACACTCCGTCTACGGGCGGCTCCGCCTGTCAACGTGAGTGTCACGATAGTCACTAATAAAAATGCTAGTTGTGACAGCCCGCCTATAGGCGGTCCCGCCTATAGGCGAGAGTGTCACAACATAATTGTATAAATATGCCTAACGTGACGGTCCGCCCATAGGCGGTACCGCTTGTGGCCGTAACTGTCACATTGTACTAATACAATCCTTTGATATGTGACACACCGCCTGCAGCCGGATCCGCCTATAGATGTAAGAGTCACAAGCGAAGTTGATTACATTCTAATGTGTGACACCACGCCGCTAGGCGTTAAGATGAAATGTATGGAATTCTGAAGTGTCATAATGCAAATTTTGGAAATCAAATTGTGTCCCGCAACGTGTTAATGTATCAGTCTACTGATAAAACAGGTGACTATCACAACGCGATGAACAATGAAAATTATGAAAAATGGCTTCGTAATCAACTCATTCCAAACTTAGCTCCACATTCGGTACTAATAGTAGATAATGCTGCATATCATAATAAGTACGTAGAAAAACCTCCTAATTCAAATACCAGGAAGCAAGACATGATTTATTGGCTATCCAAACATAACGTTCCGATTGATCCGTCATTAACAAAACTTGAAATATATGAAATTATTTGCAAGTACAAACAAGACTTTGTAGAATACTCTATAGATAAACTTATGAACGAATATGGACACAGCGTACAAAGATTGCCACCATATCATCCTGATTTCAATCCGATTGAAAAAATATGGTCTCAAATAAAGGGATACGTATCCAAAAGAAACATCAGTATGAATATGACTACTGTGAAACAATTGGTACAGGAAAAGGTTAATATGATTGGTTCCGATGTTTGGGCCAAAGTATGTGACCACGCCATCAAATGCGAAAACGAGTACCGAAAACACGAACCTGAGTTGGAAAATTATATGGCTAGTTTTGTAATCACCGTTCATGAAAACTCTGACGATGATACACCAGAAAATAGTTCTGATTCTGACTGTGATATGGAAGTTGGAAGTATTGTTTCGCATCACACTGTCCACCCCGCTCCTCCTCCTCTTATCCCGCTGTCATAATCGAAGTCGTTCATCCAATCAGAAAATCATATTTATTTATATTAATTTCTCTGCTGGTTTGTTTTGTTTTATGTTGAGGTGTCTTTTTTGTTATGTCATAGTATTTTTAATTAATTACAAAAATTTATTGTTATAAAAAAGGTCTGCAAAATCCTACTGTAGTTTTGACTTATAGTTAGACTTTTGGGGTTCCAATCCTTAATCATTAGATCATCCCAACCGGAATTTGGTTTTTATCAGTGCGTTTTATTGAAATAAAACGTCCTCAGTAACTAGTTATATTTTTGTTTACCTAACGAATTCTTTATATGATAGAATCGTGGTGGTTTTAACATCTCAGTGTAATATACGTCAAACGGGCAATTTGACATTTGACATTGATAAATAAAGTATGCGATTTATTTGATACCTACACGTAATTTAATAATACAGTAATTCATAGACATATCGGCACCATTCGGGTGTTATCGTTGTTCCGAGTTTTGCCGATAGGAAAGGATTATTCACTACATCAAGTTTACGAGCAGCAGTACACGAAGTCATACTGTCCTTGTCACACATTTAAAGAGTCTCATTTCAAAAGACTCTTTCTCTGTCTACCCGCAGCCGACCGACTGCATGTTGCCGCGAGCCCGCGCGCTCGGATTTCATTATACGTTTTTGTGCGGTCCGAGTCACACGTCGTTGTTATTTTGTTTCGATTGTTCGAGGTTCCAATATGGGGAAACGGAAACGTGATAGGTGTGATCAAGACAATGAAATAGAAAATTTGAAAAGAAAATATAAGAAACTGAAGGAACGTTACGACGAATCCCGTGAGAGACGTAGAAGATCGACATCGTTACCCTCGAGTGATGAACGTTTGGAGAGGCGTAAAGAATCGACATCGCCAACTTTATGCCTTGAACGTCCAAGCCGTCCACCATTGTCGGTTGCAAGTGTTGAATTTATTATTTCATTTGCAAAAATCAATTGATTACTTATTAATCGATTTACATATGCATAGTAAGGCCATCTTTTTATGTTTCTTTTTTATCGTCCTGTCAGTGCTAGGAGTCGGTCGATATTGCTTTCAAGTGACATATATAAAATTAAAATCTCAATTAAACTATAAACGGTGTTTGCTATTTATCCGAATCATAGCCCAATAATACCAATAGCAAGTGATCTAGAAATTTCAAGTAAGTGATGTAACCGAAACAAAATTAACCCCTTTGGGAAGTGGTGCTGTCGTCCCCCACGTACAGTACATCATGCTCCACGTAAATCGTGTTGAGGTTGTTTTCTCCACGTAAACCATGTTGAGGCATCTTATATAGTTACTCATGTATATACTTATTTTTCCACGTAAATCATGTTGAATTTTTTCTCTCCACGTAAACCGTGTTGAGGCATTTAATATTGTACTTACTGTACCTACTTCTTACTTCTACCTACCTCTTTTTGCACGTAAAACAAATTAATTTCTCCACGTAAAGCGTGTTGAGGCATTTAATACCTACGTATACCTATTGCCCCGCGTAATTCGTGTCGAGGTGCTGAGGTCTCCACGTGAATCGTGTTGAGGTTAACCTATCTTTTGTACCTATATCAATCAACCGTATGGTCGAATAATAAGGCTCAATATTGCCTAGCAAAATAATTCATCACGGATTCTGGTTTGTTCGTAGTGATTCCCGATGACCGAACAGAGGAAGTAGAACCGCCCTGTGGACAACAAGAAGGCGCAATAGAAGTAGAAAGTGACGATTTAGATCCGGAAATTCAAGCATTGCTAGGAGAGGACTTAACGGAAGAAAATCTTCACGGAAAAGATATACACAAAGATTTGGCTAAACGCTGGCAACATACACTTCTTAAAGGTTTGCCAAAAGAAGAAAAGTCAGTGCTTATAAAGGCGCATTTGCCTCCAAAAAATTGTTCTGCGCTGATACCTCCTAAGTTAAACTTGGAGGTCGAGGGTGCTCTTAACGAGATTGAGAAGAAAAAAGACACCTACAGCCGCAGCAAGCAAGCACAATTATCAAGCTGTTTAGTTGCTATTGGAGCAACACTGAACACGGTTGTTGCGTCCGAAGATAAGACCCTTCAAACACTTATAAAACCTCTGAGCGACGCCAGCCGCCTCTTGTGTGACGCTTATCACCGGGAGACCTTATCCAGGCGATTCACAATTGCAAACTCGCTTAATAGACAAATGCGAGACACTATTAAAAATACAGAAGTCGACGAGTTCTTGTTTGGATCGACATTGTCAAAACACCTGGAGTCGTCCAAAGCGATATTAAAATCAGCTAACGAACTGAAACAAAACCGTACATTCAAGAAAAATAAAACGCAGGCGCAGACACAACAAACTACCCACAATACTTTAAACGCGAGGGGGGGACTGCAACCGACTACCTCCGACTACAACAGTTACTACCGGAGGCCACCGCCGCCGCCGCCTCCGCCGCCGCGGCAGGGGCCGGCGCCGACGCCGCAATACCACTCGCAGCCGAAAGCTGCACCCAAGACCAAGCATCGTTACCGGGACAGGAGACGCTATTAACGGAGGTACAAAATATACCCATAGCAGGCCGATTATCATATTTTTACCACCAATGGTTAAATTTAACGTCAAATCAAACTATTTTATCATGAGTCAAGGGTTATAAAATACCTTTCGTCGAGGAACCCTATCAGATAAATCAAAATAAAAACAGTACAATGTTATTGTCAAGGTCAGAAAAAAGTATAATCAACAACTGTCTTGAAGAATTGTTGGAAGCGGGCCACGTGTCAACCTGTAGCCCATGCGATGGTCAATTTTTGTCACCAATTTTTTCCGTCCCCAAGCCAAACGGCAAGCACAGATTTATTCTAAACCTAAAAGCCCTCAATAAATTTGTCGATGTCGAACATTTCAAAATGGAGGACTATAGGATTGCCATTAAATAACTTAAGAAAGACGATTACATGGCATCCATTGACTTCAAAGATTCATACTTTTTGGTTTCAATCAACGAAAAATATCGTAAATGGCTTCGCTTTGAATGGGATAACTCTCAATACGAATTTAACGTACTTCCGTTTGGCTTGTGTACGGCACCATTCGTTTTTACGAAATTGTTAAAATCTGTGTTACAGCACCTACGCTCCCAAGGGTTTTTCTCTGTAAGTTACCTCGACGATTTTTTGTTAATTGGCAGTAGTTATAGTGAGTGCCAAAAGAATGTAGACGACACAAAATATTTACTACAAAAACTTGCTTTTGTTATAAACTTTAAAAAAAGTCAACTAGTTCCCAGCAAAACATGTAAATTTTTGGGGTTTAATTTTGACACAGAGAATATGTCAGTCTACGCCCGCGCTTCACAGTGTGCGGGCGTCTTCGCGTTGTGTGATCGCGAATATGTCGCCGTCAAATAAAGTGAAATGCGCGAGTTGTAATATCGTGATCGACGAGCTACTATCCTTCATCCAGAACAAGCTGGATGTCATGGATGAGGCCAGCCTCATCCAGATCTGCACTACATCGTTCTCGGCGGAGGAGATTGTGTCGTCGAAGTCGTTGCTATTTGAATCCTAACCAACTGGCAAAAAGAGGATTTATCGTAAGGGAGGTAATAAACAACACCGTGACCTCCAGGACATGATTTCACTATTTAAGGACATGCAACCAGATACCATGCCACTGTTTGTAGCCCACGACCTGCAAAAATTACCTCCCGTGACCTTTGATCATGTGGATGTGACTCATCTGTTGAAGGACTTGCTTAAACTGAAGGAGCAAATGCAGTTTGTTCGGGAGAACTACGCCACTAAGGCACAAGTTGACGAATTGCGAGAAGAACGGCAAAACCCTACTACAGACTCATTAGTCAATATTGATTTTGTTAACTGTCGCAGCCGTGGTGGTGCGTATCTGGATAGCGGCCCAATGGGTTTGTTATCACATCAGTGTACGCTGTTGGAGGAGGGAGATGGAGCTGCCCGGCCGGTTTGGCGGTCTATCACGCAACCCGCTGCCTCGTCATACTTCCAAAAAGTGGAAAAAACAAAAGCAGCCAACGAAGAATCCGTCCTACCCTCATCTTGCTCGATAAACAAAGAGCCGGTGGTGTTGTTATCATCGCCACAGCGTCACGAGACAGCTGGGAGCATAGCGGTGCAAGCACACAGTGGCAGTGCGTCGATGTCGAAGACTTTGTTGCACGCGGAGACAGAGATAGCAAGCGGTAATATCCATGAGCGAACTGAGACAGAGGAGCAAACTATTTCACCGCCGCCGCCGCCGCTATCTCGTTTGAGCGGCCGGTCAGCTGACTGCGAGGTGTTAACGGTAAAAAACCACAACACAAGCCGCCCTAGCCTTGCTGATATTGTAAGGATTGGAACTAAGAATGAGCAACAGCAAGGTAACTGGACTCTTATCACCAAAAAAAAGAAGAAGATAAAGTCTAAATCCAAGAATCGCTTTGTAGGTCAGATGGGACAAGCTGGCGTTGAACCTGGCGGTCTTTTCAGGGCGGCTGACCCAAAAGTCCCCTTGTTTATTACAAATGTCAACAAAGAAACCAAACCTAAGGACATTGAAGACTATATTTACGCAAAGACGCAAGAGAGAGTATACTTGCGACAAATTGTCACACAAGATGGAAGTGATCATCACATTGCCTTTAAAATGTATGTGTCTAAAGAAAAACTTCCTTTTTACAAAGACGCCAAGTTATGGCCAAAAATAATTTTCTTCCGCCGCTTTGTACCTTATAAGTACAATATGGTAGACAGAGCTCAAAACTCTGATGATTCGAAGCCGCAATCACAGAATAATGTATAGTACACCATCAAGAAAACTTAGTCAGCTTGTGAGCTTTAATTGTCAATCGCTGAAACCTTCAATGTACAACATAAGATCGTTATGTGATAAGGCGGACGTCATCGCACTGCAAGAGACATGGTTGATGCCCTACGACATTCCACTTCTGGGAGCCATTCACGATGATTTCGAATATACAGGGAAATCAAGTGTCGATCTAGCTACCTATACCACGGGGCGACCATATGGAGGCGTGGCCTTGTTATGGCGTAGGCATGCGTTCTCGTCTGTGTCGGTGATTCAGTGCGATAGTCATAGAATAGTTGATATTAGAGCGTCGGTTTATGATCGCGATATTGTTATAATGTCTGTGTACATGCCGACGGATATACCGGACAACTTGGCTGAGTTTACGGAGTGCCTGGGTGAGGTAAACGCTTTAATTGAGAGTAATGAAGTTGAGTCTGTGTTCATACTTGGAGATTTTAATGCCCATCCTGGTCAATTATTTTAGAATGAATTGTCGCGGTTTTCCCGTGATCAACAATGGGTTTGTGCAGATACGGAGACTTTAGGTATTGACTCTGGATCATATACGTACTTTAGTGATGCGCACGGGTGTACAAGATGGCTAGATCATTGTGTTGTTACATCATCTGCATGGCCAAGTGTCAAAAAGGCACATATTTTATATGATGTGACCTTGTCGGATCATAAACCTCTTGTAATGGAATGTGATTTAAGTACTGTTATTCCAAAAAAACTGCAAAGTACATAGTCGGTCCTTAAGTTCTGTCACAAGGTTTTTGATAGATAAAACTCAGCAATAAACTTTTTATTATTCGTATTATACATGATTAAAAAGCTTATTTTATACGAATCAAATTGCAATACAATACATTTTGTACGATTATCGCAATATGACAAAAAACCTTATAACTTGAGACAATCGCGAACCCAAAACACGCCGCAACTGACAAAAATACCACTTACCACAAATTTAATAAAAAAACAGTGTTCCAGATAATCAACAAGGTTTTTTTTATTTATTCTGAAACCTCGATTTTAGACCATGCTTAACAACTAGCATTTGATTTTCTGTTAGCTTTCAGTTCCAACTGCTCCCAAAGAGAACTTTACGTACTTTTTACGTTTTCAGAAAAACGTATAAAAATGATCTTGTGGGCAACAAGTACAACTACGTAAAATGTGAATATGAAAATTAGTTTTACCCAGACTTAGTTACTTTATGCTTCAAAATGAAGCTAATGGGTTCAGGGAGGGTTCTGACTAAAATCTCACGTAAGTTTGAAAGGTTTTAAGAGTCATGGAAAAAAGATAAAGTAAATCACGTCCGTATTTTTGATTGGGTAAAAAAGTGCAAAATCTCTGAAGAAACTAGCATTTGTGTAATATCGATTTAAGCATTTAAATCCAATAATCGTTCTTATTTATCAGTATTTAATGAGCTATCAAACCATATATAGTATTAAATAAAATAAAACTTGGTATTATTTACTATGCGGAAAAATATTTGTGACAGAACTTATGGACCGACTGTGTAGTTTACAATGTAATAAAATTATTTGGGGTCAGAGACAGGCGGATCAAATCTTACATTATAATAGCCTATGTAATAATAACTTAAGAGAGATTGATATCCCTGAGGAATTCCAGGATTGTTGTTCTAGTTTGTGTAACAATTCAGATCATAAATTGTGTTTGCAAAATATGTATAGCTGTCTTGTAACCAGTTTAGTGCGAGCTTCTGTGGGAAGTTATCAGGGATCTGAAAATAGGAGGGCTGATAGAAATAGAAATATTGTGGGGTGGAACCGACACGTATATGATGCTCACCGGCAGGCTCGGGTTGCATTTCAACAATGGACCCTACATGGTAAACCAGCTTTTGGTAGGGTATATGATGAGATGTCTGATAGTCGTCGCATTTTTAAATCAAAATTAAAGTGGTGTTTAAAAAACCAAGACCAGCTTAAAATGGACATTCTAGCTACTCACCGTGAGAATAAAAATTTTGGTTCTTTTTGGCGCGCCACAAATAAACTGAATTTGAGGCCCAGCCTGCCGGCGAGTGTAAATCGTATAAGTAAGCCCGGTGATATTGCTAACCATTTTAAAGACCATTTTAAGGTGTTTTCTCCGTTGAAGCCGCCCGTGCAGCAGGTGTCTGATGCTGAGACCGGCCGTGACTCAGACAGGGTTTTGACCAGGTTCACAGCTAAGGAGGTGAAGAATGCGATCATGGGTATGAAAAGAGGGAAGTCTCCGGGTCACGACGGACTCAGCATCGAGCACCTGCTGTACGCTGCTGTTCATCTGCCGCGGGTGTTAGCCTTGTTCTACTCAATGTGTGTTGTTCATTCATACTTGCCTGATGACATGATAAAAACGGTTGTGGTGCCTATAGTGAAGAACAGAACAGGCGATATATCGGACAAAGCAAATTATAGGCCTATATCCTTGGCCACGATAATAGCCAAAGTATTTGATTGTTTAATGGAAAGACGTCTGAACCAAACAATTCAGATACATGATGCACAATTCGGTTTTCGGCAGGGCCTTTCAACCGAAAGTGCCATTCTAGCCCTGAAGAGCACAGTTAGGTATTATACGGACAGAGGCACTCATATATATGCGTGCTTCCTAGACCTTTCTAAGGCTTTTGAGTTGGTCTCATACAATATCTTATGGGACAAGCTCAAACAGTCGGGACTACCACCTGAGCTGATCTCTGTTCTTCGCTACTGGTACAACAATCAAACAAATTATGTAAAATGGTCCGACCACGTCTCTGACTGCTATAGGCTGGAATGTGGGGTGAGGCAGGGGGGATTGTCCTCCCCAATATTGTTCAATACATTAATGGCCTCATCGAGGAGCTCAGCAGTTTACATGTCGGCTGCCATATTGACGGCATATGTTTAAACAATCTCAGCTACGCAGACGATATGGTGCTGCTGAGCCCTACGGTGGGTGCACTTAGAAAACTGTTGGCTGTTTGTGAGAATTACGCAAATAGTCATGGTCTGCTATATAATGTAAAAAAGAGTGAATATCTCATACTTAAGGCAGACTCGAGGCCGCTTGAAAATGTACCGTTTATGAGCCTAAATGGTTGCTTTTTAAATCGGGTAACCGAATTCAAATATCTGGGACACATAGTGGACGAAAGGTTGAGAGATGAGCCTGACATAGAAAGGGAGCGTAGGGCGTTGACAGTTAGAAGTAATATGCTGGCTCGCAGATTTGCTCGGTGTTCAGAACAGGTAAAGATAACTCTTTTTAAAGCTTACTGTCAATCTTTTTATACCAACAGTCTGTGGGTCAGATATACGCTGAAAGCTTTCAGCGCCCTGCGCGTCCAGTATAATAACGGCTTTAGGAGGTTGTTGGCGTTGCCACGTTTCTGCAGTGCATCGGCAATGTTTGTCGAAGCGCGCACAGACGGTTTTCACGCTATAATGCGGAAAAGGGCTGCTTCACTACTAGGTAGAATGCGTGGCAGCAAAAACAAAATCCTGAATGCTTTCTCGGAGAGGTGGGACAGCCCGTTCACCCTCCACTGGATAAAAATGTTAATTTGATTTTTAATTGATAATTTGAATTTAATTTGACATTTTATAATTTGACATTTTGTTTTGATTTAGTTTTATTTATTTTGTAGATATTGTAATAATGGACTATTTATTAATTGTTAATGTAATATTTATTTATTTATTATAATTTTGTTGCTGTACAACTATGGATCTCTTGTTTCTGATATGAAATAAATAATAATAATAATAATATGACACTAACATTACCAGATGATAAATGATGTAGGATTAAAACAAAAGTTCACGAATACCTGAGAAAGAAAACTTGCACTATACGGCAGTTTGCTGAATTTTTAGGACTATTAACTTCAGCTTGTCCCGCTGTAAGATATGGTTGGGTTCATACAAAATTGTTCGAACGTGAAAAGTATTTGGCACTCCAGAAAAATCAAGATAACTACAATAAGCGCATGACTTTATCTGAAAATCTTAAGCCGGATCTTGTCTGGTGGAGGGATAATATAGATTCAGCCTACGCCCCTTTTCGTAATAATAACTATTGCACTGAAATATTTAGCGACTCATCACTTACAGGCTGGGGCGCAAGTTGTGGCTCCGAGGTTGCTAATGGTCATTGGAAAACTTTAGAATTATCTCTACATATAAATAATCTAGAGCTTAAGGCCGCCTTCTACGGATTAAAAATTTTTGCCTCTGACTTAAACCATCGCGACATACTACTCAGAATCGACAACACAACTGCTATTGCTTATATAAATAGGATGGGGGGTGTACAATTTCCGCATCTTAATAAGATAGCTCGCGATATTTGGGAATGGTGCGAAAAACTAAATCTTTTTATTTTCGCGTCGTATATCAAGTCAGCCGACAATAAGGTCGTAAAAATAAAAAGCGCGTCGTGCAACAAGACAAGTTAATTCGGATAACGAGTGAGAACTTTGTAATGTTGCATACCAAAACATTGTTCACACTTTCGGCGAACCGAGTTTCGACTTGTTTGCTAGTAGCTACAACAATAAATGCGATAGGTATGCATCATGGAAACTGGACCCAAATTCCGAGATAATAGACGCCTTTACATTTGACTGGAATAATCTAAATTTTTACGCATTTCTGCCGTTTTGTCTCATACCTAGAGTATTACAAAAAATTATAAACGACGAGGCTGAGGGAATTGTAGTTATACCTAACTGGCTGTCGCAGCCATGGTAGCCACTTTGGCGAAAGCTTCGTGTTTCTGCTGAAATATATTTTGGTCCCTCTAGACACCTATTAAAATCTCCTTTCAGAGAAACACACCCGCTGCACGAAGACCTTATCCTGGTGGCAGCACGGTTATCAGGCAAGCAATGATCAGGCGGGGAGTTCCCGAAAATTCACTTAATATTATGATGGCATCCTTAGCAAAAAATACTATCAATCAGTATAGCTCATCTTTAAATTATTGGTGGCAGTTTTGTGATAGAAATAGGGTTGATTTCTATGAAGGAAACAGCACTGAAATAATTAAGTTCCTAACTGAAATATTTGAGAATGGGGCTAGTTACAGTACTGTAAACACTTTCCGATCGGCTTTATCTCTATTATTAGGGCAGATTATTACTCAAATTGAGAGTATCAATCGCCTTATAAAAGGAATGTATCGAATAAAGCCACCACGGCCTAAATATAGTACTACATGGGACACAAATTTAGTTCTAAAATACCTAGCTGAATTATATCCCTGCGACAATTTGCCACTTAAAGATTTATCACTAAAAACTGTAACTTTGTTAGCCATTGCATCAGCACAAAGAATGCAAACGTTGAGTTTGATTAAAGTTAAGAACATTCCTATAAACGCTGATGCAATGACAGTAAAAATAGATGACCTGATAAATACATCTAAACCTGGGTCTTGCCAACCGCTGATAAAACTACCCTTTATAAAAAATAAAAAATAAATGTCCGGCTTTGGCAGTTAAAAAATATATAGAAAAAACGCAGTGTTTACGAACTTCCTATAATGATACTTATTTATTTCTAAGTTATAAAAAGCCACATCAAAAAGTTACATCTCAAATACTCGGCCATTGGGTTAAAAATATTTTGCAGCTGAGTGTAATTGATATATCAGTCTTTGGTGCACATAGTACGCGCCACGCATCGACTTCCGCCGCTCATCTGGCGGGAATAAATTTAGAGGTGGTTCGCAAAGCCGCAGGTTGGAGCGACAAATCAAATATGTTTCTTAAATATTATAATAGAGATGTTGTTCAGACAACCGATGATTTTGTGATGGCTATCTTTGATATCAATCCTTAGATATCTTGAAGCAAGAAAGTATTTTGCCTTCTTATAAATATATTTAATGTTTAATTTTTTGCGTTACATAGTTACGGAAACCAATTATGTTCGTTTTTCTTTTGTTTTCTAAATAAAACATGATTTACTCTTTTTCTTCTTCTTACAATATTTTTTCGATCTTTGAACATCTGCTCGTAAACTTAGATAATCATCTTCGCGAGAGATATGAAGTATAATTAATTGTAAATCAAACGAACTTACCTGTGAAGTTTGATTGTAATTATACGAGTATCTTGAGCGAAGATGATTACCATCTCCCCTCCCTTACCCTTTTTTACTTTAACCTATCTAGCACACGAAAAAATATTGAAATGTCTTTAAAAGTAATGAAATCCGAGCGCGCGGGCTCGCGGCAACATGCAGTCGGTCGGCTGCGGGTAGACAGAGAAAGAGACTCTTTAAATTTGTGACAAGGACAGTATGACTTCGTGTACTGCTGCTCGTCAACTTAGGTAATCATCTTCGCTCAAGATACTCGTATAATTACAATCAAACTTCACAGGTAATTTCGTTTGATTTACAATTAGTGGTTATACGAACTTACCAAAGTGAAGTTCTATAATAATTTTATAAAGCGTTTTATACAAAGAGGTTAGTCACTCCCAGCCCAAGCAACAAAACATATCTTCTAGTGGCCCCAGATGGACCAGAAACGGGCAAAACATTAGCCAAGACTTTCTGATAGTGCTTCAACGTACCTAACACATACTTTAAATACGGATATCTCGTAAGTGACATTTATTTTTTGTTTATAAGGGCGTCCATGCACGGGCTATCCGCTCTCAAAAAGAAGGAACGACCACATGATACTTTTTTTGACCACAGGATATTAACTTTTTTGTATAAAACACTGAAATATAATGCGAATTGCACAATTTTGAGTTATATAAAACTTACACTAAGAGCCAATTCTCTGGTGATGTTGAAGAATCTCATCCCTGTGAGAGCTACTTTATCTCCGTGAAGCTGATCTAAAAATCTTTGCACCTGCAAACAATACCGTTGCATTACTGACGTTGTGTGACTTTACCCACATTCATCACGCTAATTTCTGCTGTACGTTTCTAAAGAATGTTGTTGAGAAAACATTAAATCTTTTAGATATTATCTTAAGTTGCTGGGAAGCAGTGTGCTAGAATTTGCAGGAAACCAGAATTAAATTTCGGGAGAGGCCTTATCACGTTCTCTGTCCCGTGACCCAAATGTTGACTCACTACATAATTAAACATGTTCGTAACCTAACATTTGAGTCCCGGAGTTCTAACAACTTTAAACATAATTTTGGACTTGGACTTGTGACTTGTTTTTTGATTTAAATTGGAGTTATATATAAGAAAAATATTGGGACAGGCAAAGTGTTCAGGCCAGCTTACCATAAGTGTCGATTGGGTCGCAAACACGCTTTATATTTCAACAGCTATTCAAATGAAAAATAAAAACCTTTCTTTTGACACACATGTATCCTTATCCCCTTGTTAGTGCGACTCCGGAAATGTCACTTTCGACGTGTCTGTGAGTTTGTCGGGAATTGGAAAAATGTCTGCCTATTAAGAGTCATAATTCGTGTATTTTTTTTTCAAATATTCATCTCTTTTTGGTATATTTATACAGGAATATGGCAGAAACATACACACCACGGGATAAAATGGGCTGCTATAATGATAAAGTTTCAACTGTTATTTTATAAACGCAATTTCCCACGTACCTCAATACAGTAAACGGGTGAAGGCACAGCGTATAATGTAGTGGCCGGTACTAGAGAAGCAGAGTGGACTCTCGCAGCAATCAGGGATACCGTCAGTGACCTCAGCATTAGAAACACCAGCGAGAACACGAAGTACACTGCGTGCTCGTAACCACCTAATGGTCTGCAAGTAGGAATGAAGAGAGCAATAAATAGGCCAACAATTCTATATTTTCTATTTTAGTAAATGTGCATAAATGGGAATATGGGCCAGAGTCGTTGAACTGGCAGGAAAAAGATCAAAAGGAATATAACAATTGATTCATCTGATATAATTTCGATGTAATTTATGATTTTTCTCGCGTTGGTTTCATTCTTCTTCACCAAACTAGATATTTGCCGAGTTATAGTGAAAATACTTGCCCACTCGGAAAATTTGGACACTGCGATACAGACACTCCATGCTTGATTCCATGCCTGAAACACGAAGTAAGATTTATCAGCGCAAAAGATTACAGCAATCAAACGTTTATTAGCATCTAATAAAGCTTTTCAGAAATATAGATCTAGTGTCCGGTAGATAGTTTAAAGTAATAAAAGTATTTTTTATTACACCACACCAAGCAAACTTAGGTATAGAGAACTTATGAAAAATAAATATGTACAAAGGTTAGCTTATCTCTAACTTTAGAATTCCTCCAACAAACCATGGTTGGATAGGAGAATATTTTGAACGGAGAAAAAAGTATATAAGAATGGATTTTCAAGTATTGCATACCGTAAAGTGTTGTAGAGCTGCAGGCAAATAAAGAAGAGGTTGGAGGCAAACGAGGCAAAGACTACACCATTGATGACCTCATCGAACTTTCTGACTAGCCGGGTCACCCGGTTGTACTCTATGCGAAATGTGCGCCATAATGACGCTGGGAGATACTGGAAGAATAAAGAGTAAACTTTGTCAATTAATCTATTGAATAGAACTTAGGCCCGGTTGTTTATGGGTCAAAACCGCAAACCGGGGGCTTATTACATGTATGCACAATTGCACAACTCCTTTTACATTCAAGAATTATTGTTAGGGTCGAAAAATAGAAAGCTATAATCAATTTTGGCATTCCATAGATAATATAAACATTTATATACAGGCACATACATTGTTTCTGACCCCACAGCAGGATACCCTGTGTCGTGGGCACAGAAACATTTTTTTCGTATATTTTATTGCGCATGAAAATTCACATTACAAACTTATATAAAAGACATTTACAAGGGCAAGCTTAGCTCTAAAAAAAAATTTCTTCCAGCAAACCCAAGATAATAAGGATAGGATTAAGGATAAATAGCAAGCAGAAATACAAGTACAAATAAATGTTTTTACTAAACTACTAAATATACTACATATAGAATAACATAAATACCTTGTATAAAAATACATATTATATAAATATGTACTTACATAAATCCCTAAGTTTATAAAATAGTAAAATAATGCTCCTTTAGACGATTTTTGAACATAAAGACAGATGGACTGGATGGGAAGCGCATTCCACAGATTTATTGCCCTCATTCGGAACCAACGTTCGTAAGCGACGATATTGTGCATGTGGCGGAGTAGAGAGCATGCAGGACACGTAGGATCTACGAGGTCTTGTCTTCGGAAGGAAGTCGAAGCGTTCACAAAAAATCTGGGATATCGGGAGTTAGTAAAGATGCTATATAGCAAAGTTAGGATGTGAGTATCCCGACGAAAACGAATAGGCAGCCATTTTAACTCCCTACGATTCAGTGAAATATGGTCGAACTTTCGCAGTCCGAAGATGAAAAGAATCCCGAGATTTTGAAGTCACTCGAGTTTGTTCAGTTGCTCTTCGTTAGCGCTAGCCTAGCAGATATCAGCATCATTAATCGGTGGAAGTAGAAGGGATTGAGCGACGCTAATTTTCGTTTGACGTGGTAAGAAGTTCTTGAGTCTTCTTAGTGAGTGAAAAGTGGTGAAGACGCGCTTACTGACTGATCTTGCTGACATGCTTTGACCACGATAGGTAGCTGTCGAAAATGATGCCACGGTTTTTTGCCTTGTCAATGTAAGCGATAATAGTACCATTATATACTAGAGGTGCAATGGGCAGTTGCTTCAGTTGATATAATAAGTACCTAGATCCCAGAATCATAGCCTGAGATTTACTGGGGTTAACCGTGAGCGTTTAGACCATCACATAGACGAAGTCACATCACTAAAGATAAAATGACGGTAGATCTGAAGATCATCACCATAGAGATGATATTTGGAAGAGATAACATCAGAAATGGAGTTGACGAAGACTGAGAACAAAAAAAGGTCAAGAATACCACTCTGAGGAATCCCCGCAGTAAGCACTCGGTTAATTTGTTGCGATCTTGTGTGAGATGTGGTCTCTTTGGACCTTATGCGTTGCTGCCAATCTTTAAGGTAAGAGTCGAACCAGCAAACCGAGCTCAAAGAGAATATGACGACCCGAATGGCCGAGTCGGCAGTGACGCTGCCTACGAAACCTAGTGTCCCGGGTTCGAGTCCCGGTGGGGGCAAATGTTTGTTTGATGAGAACGGATGTTTGTACCCTAGTCATGGTTGTTTATCTATCTAAGTATAATATTTCTCTATTTAAGTATATATATATATCGTTGTCTAGTACCCAAGATACAGGGAATCCTAGTTTGGGGCTAGATCAATGTGTGTAAAAGGTGTCCAAGATATTATTATTATTATTATCAAAATCGACGCAGTTGAAGGCGCGAAGCAGTGCAAATACAAAAATCTGTAAACTATCCATGGCAACCCGTATGTCGTCCGTGACTTTAAGTAAGGCGGTCACGGTGCTACCAGACTGAAACCTGGATTGAAACGGGTTGATCAAAAGGTTTCTGAAAAGTTAGGAGGAACTGGGTATGGAAAATGGATTTGAGAACTTTGGAGAGGATGGGGAAAATAGAAAAAGGACAAAGCTCTTTAAAGGAAGAGGGATTGGATGTTTTAGGTAGAAAAATGACATGTGCTTTCTGACACATAGTAGGAAAATAAGTGTTTCCCTCTCAGAAATATTCTGAGAGGGAAACATTTATGACATGTGTGTTGAAAAGCACAGGAAGCAGTTTATCAAGCACGTTGCTGATCATACGGGGGCAAATGTTGTCAATGCCCACAGCTTTGGACGATACAGCCAGCACTGCTTTTTTAACAGCAACGACTCCAACAGTCTGAAGTCAAAAGGAGTGGGATTGACGGCAGATCTAGAGCAAAGGCTACGCAGGGTGGCTTCTTTAACAGAAGGGTCCATCACAACAGGAGGGTTAGAGAAGTGTTTATTGAGAACATTGCGATCGACATTACAATTGGAAGGTCCCAAGACTTACCGACCCCAAGAGTCTTAAGGAACTTCCATAACTGAGCAGTAGAGTAATTCTCAATGCACTTGTATATGTGGCGTCGCTTAGCGTCGCGACACAAACGATTACAGCGATTCCGTAAGCATTTAAATGAAATAAAGTACTCTTCTGTGGGATCATTTTTGTATCGAAATTTCGCTCGGTTCCTCTTGGCCATTAGGCACTTCGTTCTAGCGTCTGTTAGCTAAGGTGCAGGTAGGTGCTTCACCCTAACTCTCTTGATCGTAGCGTGTTTGTCGAACAGACTGAGGATAACGCGTTGAGTTTGTGAATTTTGTCGTCAATGGTCTCGCTAGAGAGGAAGGGGGACCAGTCAACCGTGGAGGCATCGGATTGAAGCACAGGTATCGAGAGATAGGTTGAGGGGCGTGGCACGTGCGAACAAATGTAGCTCCGACAGGTTCGATATTAAAAATTCTCGGTAGTTACTGGGCGACCGCAGTGACGAATTCATTTCCGTTGTTTTTCGAAAATGCCGACCTGTGCAATACTCACGTGCAAAAATAGAAGCGAGATTGTGAACTCCAAGAACGCCGGTGTCACATATCACTTGTAAGTCTCATTCCAACTATTATTTCTTCTTAAAACACAAGAAATAAACATTATTACGAAAATAAATCATTCGCGGAAAATTCGTCACGAATTGACATAAAAGTGACAATGTCATGTTGTTCTAGCTAAGTTTAATATACATTGCTTGTTTTGTATCTTAATTTCACAACGTATTGCCAAGCTAACACGCAATGCATATTTCACACTTATCTAAGTACGAAAGCAAAGATGCATCGTGATACGGATGCGAACTGTTACACGCACACAGAGACGACATATAGTGATGGGGATTGAATCGATAGATTTTATCATTCCGCAATTACTAATATAGTTAATGTAATAATATAGTTATTTTATTACTCATAATACGTAAGTTTATTGTTAGTTATTCCAATGATTGCCAAACAGGCAGTTTAGATTTTGAGTTTGTTTAAAACCTCGCTCGACGAAGGATAATGGGGTGTTATAAGTATTGATCGGAAATTCCGATGCTTTCAGTCAGGTCCGAAGAGAATTTCTCGGCAAAGTCCGAATCAGAATGAACTCCGTTCACAGTTATTCTACCTTCAGAAACCTCTTTGCCTCTCTTTCTAGCTGTAAGGATTCTGTTGAAAAAAAGAAGAGAGGCAAAGGGGTCTCTGGAGGCAGAACAACTGTGAACGGAGAATACACGGGTAATTTCGACGCAAAAAAGTCGGGAAAAAGGGGTTGTATAGTTATTAGTCCGATTTGACTCAAAATCTATATCTGCGGATCCGGTTGAGGTTCAATCATGATTCTGTCATATTTTGAAAAAGTTGCCGACATTTCGAACTTCGTAGTTACTGGTCCGATTTGCTTCAAAATCGATATCTGGGGACCCGGTTAGAATACAATTATGATATAGTATTCAGATTTTGAATATTGGCCGCCATTTTGATTTTTATAGTTACTGTTCCGATTTTCTTCAATGATAAAGTTATGTGTTTTATTACGCTAATCAATGTTTCAGTTTTCCTAGTGAACCAAAAATAAAAGAAAAATGGATCGAAGCGGTAATGAGAGGGCCTCGCTGGTTTCCACAAAAACAATGTAAAATATGCTCAATTCATTTCGAGGAGAAATGTTTTCAAAAATTAAAGAAATACTGGCGAATGTGGCCATGGGCAGTGCCGACGATTAAAATACCAGTTATGATGTCTCATATTAGTAATTTTTATTTAATTTCATACAATGTTTAAAATATTTCTTACACCATACCACTATAAAAAGACTGTTTCTAGATTATTAATTGAATATCTACTTGAAATTATAAATTCCTTTACTAACTACATATAACTTTTAGTAATGCATCTTATTTTATTAGGGTACCAGAGATCCAGAGAAAAACCATTTCAATGAATGCGTCTCTGTAGGAAATAGCAGCGATCAGGTGTATTTTATGAAATTTTAACATGAAAAACTGCGTGATACGTATTTAAATACTGATTGCATGCACCTTTTTGTCTCAGGATACCATAAAACCAGAGAAAACACATTTGAATGAATGCGTGTCTGAAGGAGATGGCAGCAATGATGTAAATCGGGTCAAATTAAAACAATTTATAAAAATCTTCGGGTTACTTATTTACATCTTTATTTTTAGACATCAAAACAAGCTGAGTCTGAAGAACCGTCTTTGCTGACCACGGACAGAGTAGGTAATGAAAATGTAACAAATGTATTTGAATTATTATTTTAATTGTAATTTTATAAAAGTAAACATACAGACAGTGTCACGCCTTTTTCTATGCGGGGTGGCAAAGGCACATTTGATCCCAATTTATCTTAATTTAAAGGTTCCTTTCTTTCTTTATCATACTTCTATCGCCCATTCATATTCCTGTGATAAGAAGACTAACACAGCAACTAAATTAAACATACAAATTACAGGACAAGGACCAAGAAAATCACAGCATTTTCGAGACCCCACGCAAGAGGAAGCTGCGCCATCGGAAAGACCAATTGGAAATCGTACTCGAGCAAAAAAATAAGAAAATTAAAACTCTTCAAAAACAAAACAGCCGCTACCGCAAAAATTTTTTAAACATGAAGGATGTTCTGAGACATCTTAAAGATCAAAAATTAGTTAATTCTGATCAAGTCACACAATTAGAAGGTTTAGGTGTAGGAGTGGCTGATCTCATTGAACGATGTGAGAAAAAACAATCTGTCGACAAAAAATCCACTGAAAAATACTCAGCAGAATTGAGAACTTTTGCCTGTACACTTCATTTTTATTCGCCAAAGGCCTACGAATATGTGCGGCAAAAGTTTCAATCATGCCTTCCCCACGTTCGCACCATAAGGAAATGGTACGAGGCGATTGACTCCGACCCCGGGTTTACAAAGGAGTTATTTGAAGCTATCAAGCTGAAAGTTGAAAATACAGATTATACACTGGTGTGTAATGTTGTACTCGATGAAATGGTCATTCGCCGTCGTGTAGAGTGGGACGATGAGTATATTTATTCATTTATTCAGGTATAAGACATGTAGGTACATAGTTATATGGCTCCCTGTCTCCTAAACTAGGTTCATCACCTGTATTTAAGGGGGCAGGCCTCTTCCATTATTTGATCCTTTACCTTAATAAACTACTGTTTATCTTCTATTAAGGTAATTAATAAATCTCAAAAATAATTTACAAAATGGGTAATAGAATATGTATGTAAAGTGTAAATGCGAGTGTGTGTGAGGAGAAGGATTGGGAAAGAATGAGGGATGTGGGTTATGTGAGTATGTTTCATTGAGGTTTCGTTACCAAGTTAATCTATAGGTATGAGACTATATGAAGTTTCTGTTAGGTACACAAAATGATTTAAAAAATAGTTGGGATTAGAGGTGAAATTTGTGATTTGGGATGTTTAAGAAACTATGTGTAGTAGAGCCTCAGTATCCTCATATGATATTTTTTTTAGCCACGTGGAGATTGTTATCTTGCAGGCCACATATTTCAAAGAGTAAATTTTTAGTAGCTTATTAGCTTTATTATATAGAAAAAACCCGAGGAAATGGAAAAATCTTTGGACAAAAGCTGTTTTAAATGGCGTCTCGTACGGGAAAACATAATCCCTTCTTTTTAAGAGACCTAATGAGGGATCGTAATTGAGTTGGCTATGTTTTTTAAGGATGCACTGTTGTATGAATAACTGTCGTACACTGAGAACCCCGCACAACTCGAATAGTTCCTTTGTAGGGTAAATAAACGGCCGAAATTTAGATACTTTAAGGACAGACCTTTGCGCCCTCTCGAGACCTAACAATGTAGTCTTGTGCGTTCCACCCCAAACCGTGATGCAATAAAGCAAGAGTGATTGACAGAGTGCAAAGTAGACTGACTTTAGGAGGTTGGGATCTGCAACATGACGCAGCTTTCTGAAAACATAAATCAATTTTCGAACTCTACTAGTTATATTGGCCACATGAGAACCAAAATTAAGGTTTTGGTCAATAATTATACCCAGGTATCTAATAGATTCTGTTTTCGCTAGTATTGTGCAGAGACAGTTTGCACTGAGGTTATTCAAGCATGAATGAGCTTTAAGGAGGAAATTCGAATCCGGCTGAGTTTTGTTTCTCATTGTAAACGTCATATATTAAGTCTTATCCGCATTCAATGTTAGGATGTTTAGATTCAGCCACTGCGATACAACGTCGAACCCCCCTTGTGCAAGGACAAATACCTCATCCCAGGTGTTGGAGGAAAAGCACAGTGCTGTGTCATCGGCAAACGAGACAATTCTGTCCCCCGGTAGCTCAAGCTTTGTCAGCTCATTGATGTATACAAGAAAGAGCGTGGGTCCCAGTATACTACCCTGTGGAATGCCGTAAGTTATAGGTAAGTCTTCGCTTATATAGTTATTAATTTTGACAAATTGAGTACGGTCAGATAGGTAGTCCTTAATAAGGTCCAGCTGGAGACCCCTTACTCCCAGTTTTTCCAGTTTCTTAAGTAGGAGCGGGATGGAGACCGTGTCAAAGGCCTTGGCGAGGTCTAGAAATATACAAAGACACTTTTTACCTACATCCAGATTTTGCGTTATGTGGTCGGTAAGGTCGTGCACAGCATCTGCTGTCGATTTATTAAAACGAAAACCATATTGGTGTTCAGATAGAAGTTTATTTTTCTCCAAATAATTAACTAGCCTTTTGTTTATGAGTCGCTCTAGTAAATTGATATTGGTCGATAGTAATTAACACAGCCTACATCACCACTTTTATGAATTGGGCGTATTAAGGATCTTTTGAAGACTACAGGAAAGACACCTCTAGATAGGCAAAGTCTACAAATGTGAGTTATAGAGGGAACCAAAATGTGTCTATATTTCTTCAGGAAGGATGAAGAGATAGAGTCCCATCCAACTGAGTACTCACTTCTGAGACCCAAGACCAATCTGTTTATCTCGCTCTCATCGGTATCTAATAGAACAAACGAATCAGCCTGCGAGGTGGATGGGATATTCTTTGAGAAATCATTTGAAGTAGGCTGATTGATTTAATCTGCCAGATTTTTCCCTATGTTAGCAAAGAATTCATTGGTATCTTTGATTGAGAGTTCAGGGGTATTGTTTGATTTAAGGAGATCGCTGGCCATTGATTCCGGTTTACGAAAATTAGCTATATTTTTGATTGCTGACCATATGTTTTTGCTATTTTGTCCTGCTTGGTTTAAGAGTTCTCTTTCGTAGTTTATTTTTATTTTTTTCAAAAGTTTGTTGCAGAAATTACGGTATCGCAAATATGTAGTTGTAATGATAGAGTCATCAGGGGATTGTTTCGCCTTTTTATGAAGCTTATCTCTATTACGCATACAACGGAGTAAGCCAGGGGTTATCCAGTCTTTAATTATTCTCTTCCTTTTTGCGATAGTACATGTTTGGCTATTAGAGCTTATAGCATGCTGAAGTATAGAGACTAAAGTGGCTGCGGCTTCATTTGGATCATCCAAGGACTTAATTTCAGATAAATCAATTAATTTTATGGTATTCTCAAGTTCCTGGTGATTAATTTTAGTAAAAGTATTTGGAGCGAAAGATCTCTCTTTCCTTAGATTCAGAGAGAGTAAAACCGTATTATGGTCTGTGATGGAGGTATCCATGACTAGAGTAATGGCAGGCAATTCACTATTTAGCTTTACACCTTCACATTTTAGAATGACGTGGTCCAAACAATTTCTAAGCCTAGTCGGTATGCGGTGAGCTGGAAGCAGGCCATGAAACGCAGTAACGTCTAGGTATTGGGAAGAGTGTGAGTCTGTGTTGGTCTCTTTAATGTCTATATTGATGTCACCCAAAATTATAACATTTTTGAATGTTGATAGGTTTTGGAGGACTGAATCTAAAGAATCTATAAACTGCTTTGTGTTTTTGTACGACGGAGAGCGATATATCGCCACCACTGCCGTATCTATACCCAGCTTTATAACAAGACAATTTGCATCAAGGAATGGTGGTTCCTCCACTGTACAGCTAATTACCCTCTTCGTGTATACCACAATACCTTCATTTTGGTTGTTATTGCATTTAGTAGAAAATTGAATATAGTTATTGATAGATGGTATTTGGGGACAGGACGCCAGCCAGAATTCTGTTAAAACAATTAGATCACAATCAATATTTAGTCTAGCTGTAAGTGTCAAAAAGCTGGGAAGGTTACAATGAATGCTTCTAATATTCTGTGTAAGGATGTTACGACGTAAATTAGAACATGGGATAATCACCGCACACTCCTCAGGAGTGCAAATTCTGGAAGTTGATAGCGAAACATTGTCCATTTCGCGGGCAATTAATTCAAAATCGAATTTGAGCAATTTTTTTCACTTGATTTTCCTTAATTAGGTCAGCGCATGTTTTTTTTGCATGATAATGTTTGGACACCTGGTCAGTTATCATCTTATATAGATTAAGCCGAGGTAATTTATGAGTGAAAGAGTGAGGATGAGTGCGAGAGAGTGTGATGTTTCGTGTAAGTGTAGTGTGGGTTTTACATAATCTGAAGCATAAGTACATCAGGGAAAGTTTATAATTTGGTTTAAACACATGGAGAAAAGTAATTAAAGTTATAAAACCTAGTCATTTTCTTTCTCTTAAGATCTTAGTCAGGTCCTCTTCGCATTCAATACGGATATGTGGGCTTTTTTCGTTTTTCCTTATAAAGACTGATCCGTGAGTAATCCAACAGAAGGTGAATTTATTTTTGCTTGAAAAGTCTCTAGCTACGAAAAAGAGTTTCTTTGTTTTCAGTGGAACATTTTCCTCAAGGTATACAGCCTGAATTGGGCCATCAATACTTAGATGAGAAGTATTGAGCTTATTAGCCTTATCCTTATTTTTGTTAAAAGCCTTTACACTTTTAAGGACCTTGTCGCGGATCAGGACGCTGTTTAACTCCACCACTATGGGCTTATTCTTATCGGACTTGGTGTTAGCCCTGAAAACGTCTCGTATGTCCGATTCCTGTATCGGCATATTTAGGGCAATTCCAGCCTTCAATAATATATTGGCAAGGTTTTCCTTGGTTTCGGAAGGGATCTGTGGTATAAATCTCATTTCAAAACTCGAGGAACGATGATTGCGTTCAAGGTGGTCGATTTTTTTTTTCAAGCTGTTTTATGTAGTTAGAATCGGAGAATATGCACGGATATGTAGATATATGCAATTTAAAAATGGCCGATACAGATTCTTTGCCCGAGGCAAAGGAAGCTTTAGTTTTTCTAGTAACCGCAATTAATGCCCCTTGGAAGATACCTGTCGGGTATTTTCTAGTCGCTGGTGTTACAGGAGAACAACGAGCGATTCTAGTTACACAATGTCTTGAACTATTACAAGAAACGGGAATCGAAATAACATCACTTACTTTTGACGGCTGCCCTGCAAATATGACAATGACTAAAGAACTTGGGTGCTCACTGAACATAGAAGACTTTAAAACAAATTTCGAACATCCCGTTACAAAGAAACCGATCTTCATCTTTCCCGATCCATGTCATATGTTGAAATTATTGTGGAATGCTTTTGAAGGCAAAGGAAGCTTTGTTGATGAAACACAAAATAAGTGGAATGGGCACATTTAAAAAAATTTAACGATGTCCAAGAAGAAGAAAAGATGCACTTAGCTAACAAATTGCGTCGAGGCCACATATTCTTTAAAAACCAGAAAATGAAAGTGAGATTGGCATCCCAATTGTTCAGCACCAGTGTGGCAGTCGCATTAACATTTTGCTCAGAACTAAATTTACCAGGTTTTCAAAATGTCGGTGGCACAGTCAACTTTCTGAAAATAGTCAACAATCTATTTGATATATTGAACTCCAGACATGTAGCCCAGTTACATTACAAAAAGCCAATCTGTGAACACAATAAGGTTGAAATCTTTGATTTTCTGGAAAAAGCCGAAAATTACCTGAAAAAATTGAAGCTTGTGATGGTACGGCAGTAATTGACTCATCGAGGAAAACTGGTTTTGTCGGATTTTTGATCTGTATAAAGAGCCTCAAAGATTTGTATGTTCGGCTAGTTGAAAAAGAACGAAAACTAAGCTACTTCCCTGTTTACAAGATTAGTCAGGACCATCTTGAGCTGCTTTTTAGCCAAATCCGAAGCCACGGAGGTTGTAATTCAAACCCAACAGCACGACAATTCAAATCAATATACAAAAAATTGATGGTCAAGTCAGAACTCCGAGACGTGGACAGTGGGAACTGCCGAGCACTCGAAAAGATGTCCCTTCTGACATGTTCATCGGCTGTTCGCAACAACCACACTATCGATCCCCGATTACGAGATGAAGAGTGTGACGACATAAATATATTACATGAAATGGCAGTATTCGACGAAGAAGTAGAAATGATGGTTGATGATCTAACAGAATACAGCTCACAAACCATAACTTACGTAGCTGGCTTCGTCGTTCATACTCTGATTAAAACTGTGAAATGCGACGTATGCACAAGCGCGCTACTGTCAAGCGGTCCGGACGATACACATAAGTTTATAAAACTCAAGGATAAAGGCGGCTTAATATATCCTTCCCATGACGTTATAACAATTTGCAAAAACATGGAAGTGATCATAAAATCAACTGTGCTTACTAAAGACAAAATAAGGGTTAGGGTTAAAAATCTAAAACAATCATTAATGTCTAAAGCACTACCCCGATTCATTGGCATGAATCTGTTCAACGAAATAGATTTTCACCAATTCGAACAAAACCCAATGGATAATCATCTAATATTACTGATAAAAGCTGTAATGGAAAGATGTACCAATATAAGACTGCATTACTTGGCAAAAAACGCTACGCCTCAATTGTCAAAACGGCAAGTTCTTAATAAATATTTACATTTTTCTGGTCAATAGGTAGTATTTAACTGTACAGGATTTTACAGAAAGGGTATATATGCCGAAAGACGGTTGTTAAGGCCATCATTCTGAACATCTTTCTTGATTAAACTGATTTGATCAGCATTGTTTTTTCACTTTTCAGTACATTTTGGGCCGAGCTGCAGGTCAGCTGATTTGTATGGGGAAGTAAAAAATAAAGTTGCTCTGATCAAATCAGATTCATAGAGAAAATCGTTCAAAATATGTCGCAAACAACTCTTTTCGGCTTGTCACCCCGCATCTGTTACACCCTGTATACACAGTAATAGGTGTTTCTTGTAAAATAAATATGTCGTATTTACAAACAATTTACTATTTTATTTATAGAACCCGGCATTGTATACGACTGTCTATACCAGTGTCTTTAAATTATAATCGATCGATGATACACGCTGTCCTTGCATTGTCCCAATACTAGCTCGACTAGCTAGTATACCTGCGGTAGTGTGGGTGTGTTTGGACGATAGGTGCATGACAATGCACTGACCAATAAAAGTGGAGGGATTGATGTACGAGTGGTGTAAATGTATGCGTGTTCTTAGTTTTCGGCGACACTGGTTCCGATACAAGCTTAGCGCCAAGGGCCTATCTCTCGATATCTGTGGATTGAAGGGATTCCATGTCCATACCCTTAAAGCTGCGAATATGAAGAAATTTACTTCTACTCTGGGGGGACTTTATCATATATTATAGGAAAATTAGATAATGGTAGGAGAAAGGAGCGTTCATTTGACCATGAGCTGCTATCTTTTCAAGATAGGAGGTTATCATGAGATCAAGAAAAGAGGGGGTACACTATGATTGGAAATTAGTAGCTTCAAGAGGAAAAAGATGTAGATTGAATGAAGGAGCTAACAATCGACTGTATGTTTATCGGAGCGGGCGTTATTTTTGAGAAGACAAGTGTTAAAATCATCTAGGATAAGAGTATCCTTATACAGGTGATTCAACTCGTTGAGAAGGGATTCTTACTAATCAAAGTAGTTAATCCGAAGAGAGGGGCTATAGAAGACACCGAGAAGAACTTTACTGAGTTGAAGACAAATTTCTAGAAAAAGATATTCTGTAATGATATGTGAATATTGACTCGGAGAGGCCCTCACTACTTTGCACGGGATATCCGAGCGCAGATAGACAGCAACCTTTCCGTCAGCCTTACCAACTCTGTCATTCCTGTAAAGCCTATAACCAGGGTAAGAGTACAAAGAAGAAGATAGACTAGGCTTGAGGAATGATTCGGATATGATTATATCGTCAATACGTTGCTTTTTGAAGGTTTCAAATAGGTCAGAGTAACTGGAGTGTATGCTTTGAACGTTAATGTGAACTATGTTGAGATATTTACCTAAATAACCAACAAGTACAAGCCTTCACTTTGTTGAAAAGAGATCATCCTCTAATGAGGAATTGTCACTTGCCGCACTTCCAAATGAATCATCATTGGAGGAGTATGAAAAGAAACTATCATTACATGAGGGGGGGTTTATATTATAAGTTACAGAGAATTGAAAATTTAGGTATACTTCTATATAAATATATCTATAATACTAATTATATATATTATATATATTTTTTCTAAACATCAAAATAAACTATCTAGCGAATTAAATAAAATATGGACCCAGACTAAGACCACACTAGAAATTGTTAAAGAAATTAGTAGTGAGAGATACTGACAATAATGATTTAAATTAAAACAACAAAAGAGACACACTACACAATCTAACATGCATAAACGGAACGCACAGGTAGCAAAATGCGACGAAAAAAAAAATGAATATCATAATCAAATCAAAAGTCCAAACAAACACATGGCTGTCAAAATAAAAATAAATGTTAGCGATAGGTTGTGGTGAATAAAAATAAAAAAGGTTTTTCGTGGCAAATTGAAAAGAAAACGGTTATGAGTATTATATCTACCTACTCCACAGAGTGCACAAAGAGACAAAACAGCACGACAAGATCAACGGATGGGGAGATGACCAGATAATCAATGTGTAGACGAATGTTGCGATGGGATCGACCTAACTAATATGATGGAAGACTCGTCTCACTTCTTTGCTGCCGTCTGTGCTGCAGTCTGACGCATGGCGGCCACAGTGCTTCTGACAGCCTTGTTACTACCTGTCGCCGCAGTCCCCGCAACATCGACGTCACATTTAAACATCCAAGACTTGGGTTTTTTTATCCCCCAGCCAGGGATTAAATCCAGGTCTTCTCGCATGGTAGGCATAGCCACAACCACAGCACCACAGATACTTGATGTATAATGTCAATGTTGGCACGAGATTAGTAATCACCTTATGCTAATTTAGAGCGCTTTCTTTAAATGGTTTCGGACCAGTCTTTTACTCACTTTTCCTTGAGCTGCTTTAAGTTTTTTATTGACCTGCTCAATTCTGGACGTCAAATAAAAACTAACGCCTATGATGAACAGATCAGAGTAATTCCAATTGAGAGTCAATGAGATGTTTAATAACTGTAAAAAAAAAGACTTGTTATTTTGAAGTTGAAGTAAATTTAAACATTGTAATATAGTATCACGCTTTTTCCTTTATAATTTCATAATTTCTTTATTACACATAAATAATTTAAATAGCAAAAATATACACCATACTGTACAAAGGCGAGCTTATCTATCTTCCAGCAAACCAAGACTGGGTGAGAAAGGTTGTTCGCTGAGCTGGGGTAGACCTATGTGCACTAAAAAATGAATGAGAAAACGGTTTTAAGAATGAAACAAAGAATTCATTCAACAACAATCAATTCCTCATGGAATTCAAACGTTGGCGTGTCACCGAACTTCTTCCCCGTCGAACTGCCATACAAATCATAAATCTTTGATGAAGGAAGTGCTCTGCGTCAACCTTGGCGAGAGCCGAAGGACACAGGATGTTATACTTAATTCTATTAACGCGTTGCTCTCTCTGATGAAGCTTTAAAAACTCGCGACCGTCTAACACTTGCGCCGAGATCGGGGTTCCGAAGTCCGATCTAGCTGTCTCTCAGCACAAGGTGATATTAACCTTGAGGTTATATTCACGAATATACTCGCGAGTCTGCGAGCCAATCCTCGATCTTCTTAGCCTACGGGACCTATTATGGGGATTGATTGCTACTGGGAAGTTAGATAAACGATTTTGACACAGCGATACAAAGCCCAGCTAAAAACGAGTTAACCTTAAAAACGTGTTCATCTAATGTCAACCAATAAAAAAAATACTTTTGATAAAACGCTCTTTATTTAATGCCAAGCTGTATACTGGTAATTATTTCCAGAGAACGTCTGCCACTCTTTTAGCAGATTCGCGAGTGGACATGTCACCTTTGAAGTGACGTGGAGGAGGAGGAAGCGAATAGTATATTACTATTTGAAAATAAATCCATAATTGGTCACCGATTTGTAGAAACATCATATCAACATGTAGAACCATCTCCTATCTCCTTTACGTCTTAAAGACATCGTGAACTTGATGATTGAACCCTTGATGCCAGAAAATTATGAAATTTATCAGAAAGTACCTACACATCCCGAGACAATATTATCTGAGACTATTGCTAATTATCAAATGGTAAATAAATCTACAACTGTAACGGATGGTCCTCATGAAATTGTTACAATCGATGCTCTTGTTCTAATATAAAATTAACATCAGATTATAATATATTACTGTCACTTAATGTGTAAAAAAACATTTTTATCGTCTATTATTATTCTTAGTTTACTGATTTTCTCATAGAGGGTGTCCACCTCATATAAAAAGTAGGGTATCCACCCCAAGAGTAAAATGTTGTTAAGAGAGTTTAAAGAAGATGCCCGGAAAAAAACTATTAAGAGAGAAGAAAGAGACTAATTACGCTTGAAAAATTTAAAAACATACGTCATTTCGTCATCGACCGTTGAAAAGTTGTAAATAATTATGTTTTAGAGATGAAGGTACAAAACCAAATACGGGCCTTCTTTATGCCCCTTAGGGCTGAGCTCAGAGGGGTCAGGACTTTTAGTATGTTTGTCTCCTAACTAGTCTAAACAAAGATCCAAAGTCAAATTTTCTGCTTTTGACTAATCCATCAAGACCCCGTTTGTGAGCAGTCATTTACTAAGCTAAGATATAAAGTTTTACTAACGATATTTCCATCACTATGAGGAAAGACCGTTTATTGTTCTTGAACTCCATTTGTTCGACATTTTCAACTTTTAAATAGTAGGTAAACACTTACCTGTAACACAATAGCTAGAGGCAAGCAGTAAGAAATCCAGGTTAGATCAAAGAGCCATGGAAAAGTGACTTCGATGTAGGCTCGATAGATATCTTTCTTCTCCGGATAGCAGTCCGTGATCTCCGCGAAACGAGCCAAGAAGGATAAGAGGTGCTCGACTAAAATCACAATAAGCTTTGTAAACCCACCATCATAATTATGCTCACGTAGTCAACAACATATTTCGATGCAAGTCATAGGCAGAGGCCTTTTCATATATAACCAATCAAATCAAACTAATCACGGTTATATGCCAACCGCATCTAGAGATATCCTGTCGACTTAATGACATCATCCGACCAGAGAGCAGGTAGTCTGCCCACTGGCCATATCGCTCCTCGCTTAAATAATAGTAGAGTTCCTAAGGCCTGATCCATAACAGGCATACAAAATTTCTCAATTACCTTTGGCAACGGCTCACTGACTACATGCTGATATGTAAATAACAGTAGAGTTCTTTGAAGCTTGATCCACTTCATCCATCCCAAGTTTCTCAGTTTCTCAATTGTAACTGAAGTCATGCCAGTGATGGACCGGTGTTTGACGGGGATTTCGTCTCGTCAAAGGCAAACTTACGAAGGCTACAGCAGGACGCACACGCGTGGCGAAAAGTTTGGGATTGGCACCGAGCTCAGGCCGTTTGTGTGTGTCGCATCACCAAAAGGGTACGACGCGCGACGCTCTTAACTTTTCCCCGCGCCTCAGAATGGGGAGAGGCGGGCGATAACAGGCAGATGGCGATAGAAGAATATGTGAAACGCACAAATAAGCACGGGTTACAAGAGCTCCATAAATCTAATTACTTTTGGTGAGCTATTTATCAAATTGATAAGATGATTGACAGAATAAACGCTATGGAAATGAAGTCGTTGAGAAGTAGGTATGGAGTAACACAGAAAAATAGATTGAAGAATGGAGTAATAAGAGAACGCTGTGGCTTGATTAAAGATATGGTGACACGGATAGAAAAAGTCAGCTTATATAGTTTGGTCACGATGAAAGTACGAATGAAAGAAGATTGACGAAACAGATCTATACAGTGGGTGTGAATGGACCACTTCAGATCCGTGGTCTCACTGTTATGTCCTACCAGTGAGCCAAAAGTAATTTTCGTCCCACCAAATACAGACTTGACTGTTTTGTTACGCTGAATTGAAGGAACGCCATGTGGTAAGTATTAGCCCACATTATTATCATAAAGTACCTAGATAGGTAGAATTCCAAAGCTATTTCGTCCACTTTCGACAGAAAAATATTTTGGCCAAATTTAAAATTCCAAATATCATTATACTATAGATATTTACATTTAACACTAGAATTATGAACTAAAATTTACTACCACCTAAGTCAAATTAAAAACTAAGTATCGAATAACCCGCCCCGCGCCACTCCAAGTGCAAATGTGCCCATTACACTAGCCGCATTGCCGCGCTGGATAGCTATGGCTAACCTTTGCACCAGAATGACCCGGAACGAGGATCAAGATCTATCTTTTGTAAGCGGCGCCCCACTATTATATATGCGATATTTACATATACTTAGCAATCGTCATTTTTTGCCACTTCTCTACATTGGACCACTGTAGGAGAAGCAGGGCGTAGAAACTTCCACAAATTGATTTTTGGATCTCTTTTAAAAATTGTTTGGGCTTAACTAATACGAATATGAAAAAAAAAACATTATGATTAATAAGCAGGAATAAATAATTACAAAATTATAAGCAGCAAAGTCTGTGTTGAGCTAGATTTACCCCATACAGTGCCGTCATTGAAGTAATCTCGAACATTGTAATATCCCTTTTTCGGCAAAGTCGTTTTAATATGGTTTTTAAATTGCTCAAATGGCAATTTCAAGATCTCCTGAGGTATCTTGTTGTAGAAGAGAATGCATTGACACTTGAAAGAGTTGCTAACCTTCGCGAATCTAAACCGGGGCAAAAGTAGTCTGTGATTATTTCTTAGGTTAATATTACGGCTATCGCTAAGTTGAGAAAATGATGTAAGGTTCTTGCGTACATATTACATTATATTTTCGAAAATAAATTGACTAGCTACAGTTAGTATGTCAAATTCTTTAAAAAGCTCTTTTAAGGAGTCTGTGCGTTTCAAATTATTGATTGCTCGAAGAGCTCCTTTCTGTAAAATAAAAATAGTTTGAATATCTGCTGCTTTCCTCCACAAGATACCATAGGACATGACACTATGAAAGTAACTAAAATATACTAGCCTAGATGTAGCCACATCCTTGTTTTGTCTGATGTTCCTAACACCGTAAGCCGCAGAACTTAATTTACCAGCTAATTTATCTATGTGGGGACCCCACTGCAATTTGCTATCAATGGTTATTCCAAGAAACTTCGTGTCATTTACTGATTCTAACATTCTGCAGTCTAACACCAAACTGGTCTCTACTTGCCTGAAATTTGGAAGTGAGAACTTGATACATTTGGTTTTCCCAGCTTTTAACAATAAATAATTAACTGTGAACCAATTCAAGGTTAAAGACAATACTCCATTAACATCATCAAAATCTTCTTTTTGTCTTTAAATTTTGAAGACCAGTCAAGTGTCATCTGCAAACTATACACAGTCAGGTCATAAGTTCTGTCACACAATAAAAACTTTTGATTTTAGAACGCTGGCCACAAAAAAGTTTATTGAATTCGAATTTAGAATTTTTCATGAAAATAAAAAAGTGTACTTTTTAGAATTTTCCTCATGTTTAAATATGGAGTGGACACTTAAAGAAGACAGTGTTGCGTTGCGTTGCGTTGCGTTTTATTGCGTTGCATCGTTGCGGTTACGCGCCAATTCAGATTTTCGACTTACTGAAAAATTTGAATATAACCAAAAGATTCGTTTATCGTACCATAAAACGATACAATGAAGACTCTAGTGTAGATGACAGGTCAATAAGTGGTCGCCCTTGCTCTTTTAGGACTCCAGCAGTGATAAAAGCTGTGAAGGCGCGAATTCAAAGAAATCCCATACGTAAGCAGAAACTGTTTGCCCTTCAGTTGGGGTTAAGCAGGACCACGGTGAAAAGGGTGTTAAATGATGACTTAGGGCTTAGGGCATATCGAAGAAAAACAGGACATCGTTTGGACGCTCGTTTAATGGACCTGAGACTGAAGAGATGCCGCGCTTTGTTGAAGCGGTACGCGGGAAAAAAGCATCGGGAAATCCTTTTTTCGGATGAAAAAATTTTCACCGTGGAAGAGAGCTACAACAAACAAAATGATAAGGTGTACGCACACAGCAGTGAAAAAGCGAGCAACCGTATTCCGCGTGTCCAACGAGGTCATTTTCCATCCTCGCTCATGGTTTGGTTGGGAGTCTCTTATTGGGGCTTAACTGAGGTACATTTTTTGATAAAGGCGTAAAAAAGAATGCAGTTGTGTATCAAAATACAGTCCTCAAGAACCTTGTGGAACCTGTTTCTCATACCTTGTTTAATAACAGGCACTGGGTATTCCAACAAGATTCTGCGCCAGCTCATAGAGCGAAAACCACACAAGACTGGCTGGCGGCGCGTGAAATCGACTTCATACGGCACGAAGACTGGCCCTCCTCCAGTCCAGATTTGAGTCCGTTAGATTACAAGATATGGCTACACTTGGAGGAAAAGGCCTGCTCAAAGCCTCATCCTGATTTGGAGTCACTCAAGGCATTCTTGATTAAGGCAGCCGCCGATATTGACATGGACCTCGTTCGTGCTGCGATAGACGACTGGCCGCGCAGAATAAAGGCCTGTATTCAAAATCGCGGGGGTCATTTTGAATAAACTTTATTACCATAAGAATCTATGTTTTATTAAATTCATTTTGCTATATAAATGTTTACATAAATAATAAACATGTCTAAATTATTTCATATTGCACATGTGACAGAACTTATGACCTGACTATGTATATACTATGTCAGTCAATTTCTCCACCATGAAAGGCAGATCGTTAATATATACCAGGAATAAGAAAGGGCCTAATATGGAACCTTGTGGAACGCCAATTTTTACTACCAATCCATCAGATTTAACGCCGTTGACTTCTGCCTGTTGAATTCTATTGCTTAGGTATGATCTTAGTAGGTCCAACGCTTTATTTCTAACTCCGTAATTATTTAATTTCATTAGTAGCGTATCATGATCAACATAATCAAATGCCTTCGACAGATCGCAAAAAACACCGGTAGCATCCTGTGCGGCTTCCCATGCAGAATAAATATTAGATCTGAGGGACGAGAGAATGAGGCGGTTTGTTTTATGTCGACTGTAGAATTCGAGCCCACTTCGTTTAGTCCACTTTCGACAGAAAAGCCAGTCATAATGTATTTTCTCAGATTAGCTGGCAGAGATACAACTACATCTAATATTATAAATATATCCATGATTTTTTGATAGCTGTAATTTTGACAGGTCACTTTTGCGACATGTTTCACTTTTTTGAAAGGTGATACTTTTTGACATGTGTCACGATTTTTATCAGATGTCATGATTTGGCGGGTGTTTCTATTTTTGACAGGTGTTACTATTTTTGACAGATGTTATGATTTAACAGGTGTCACTATTTTTTACAAATTTTATTATTTTGACAGGTATCACTATTTTTGACAGGTTTCACAATTTTTACAGCTGTCAAACTAAAACCTGTAATATCTAGGAAACTACTGACCCCAGACCACTGGTTCGTTATGAAGATATGACAGCTCTCGACGAGATCTTCATTTCAGATGACAGCTGTGAAACTAAAAACTGTTATGTCTTTGAAACTACTGATCCCGGACCACCGCTTTGTATGGAGATATGGCAGCTCTCGACGCGATCTTCATTTCGGATAACAGCTGTCAAACTAAAAACTGTCATATGTTGGAAACTACTGACCCCAGACCACCGGTTTTTATGGCGATATGACATCTCTCAACGAGATCTTCATTTCAGATGACGGCTGTCAAACTAAAAACTGTCATATCTACTGATCCCAAACCACAGATTCGTATAGAGATATGACAGGTATGACATCACTACAAACCTCAGGTCAGAAAATTCCTGTTTCACTTCAATCTTGGAATTATATAAAATACCATACTGATGCACTTTCAAAACAAAATACTTTAAGGTTTTTGCCTAACTATCCACGTAAATGAATTAAAGCTTGTTACCTATCCTCATTAATAAATACTTTAATTAGTGCTCAGTTTATGTGAAATCTTGCGATTATGATCTGGGCCACTTTTACTGCCGCTGTGTGTATATTTTTTACTATTTCGTACTACTAATTCGCTAAATTCCTAATTTGTAAAACTGTTATGTATTAAAACTTTCCTACGAAGCTATGTGCTCCTTGTACTTTTGGTTTAAATTTATTGTGAAAAGGGGTGAAACAAAACATTCTGGTCTTCTTTTGCTCAGTGGCTTTTTCACAATCAAAGAATTTTGCCAAATGTACTTGGAACACACATCACCATAGGAGGTTTTAATACAAAAATGCCTATTACCATTGTACAAATTAGGAATTGCACGAAATAGGAATTGTACGAAATAGTAAAATATATGTATGGAATGAACTAAATCTGTCAATACCGTTGCACAAATAAGGAATTGTATGAATTGCCCAGGAAGGCGCATGTCATTAAATCCTCGCTACTTTCTTGAAAAGAGATGATACATCTTATTATTTTAAATAGTGACCAACTAAAATTTCGGCGTGAATCAGCTGTAATAACATATCTTTAATTTCTTCGTCTTTTTCTATTTTTAGTTTTTAGTTTCACAGCTGTCATCCGAAATGAAGATCTCGTTGAGAGCTGTCATATCTCCATATGAACCGGTGGTCTGGGATCAGTAGTTTCAAAGACATAACAGTTTTTAGTTTCACAGCTGTCATCTGAAATGAAGATCTCGTCGAGAGCTGTCATATCTTCATAACGAACCAGTGGTCTGGGGTCAGTAGTTTACGAGATATTACAGTTTTTAGTTTGACAGCTATCAAAAATTGTGACACCTGTCAAAAATAGTGATACCTGTCAAAATCATAAAATTTGTAAAAAAATAGTGACACCTGTCAAAAATAGTAACACCTGTCAAATCATGACATCTGATAAAAAAGTGACACCTGTCAAAAATTGTGATACCTGTCGAAAAATTCATAAAACTTCTTTGTAGTTATGCGTGCCTCTGTCACCCCATCTGAGAAAAGACATGAATTACTATAAATATATGTTAAGAAAAGACTATGTTTTTTCCGTCGAAAAACGCAGTCCACATTCGCCCACTATTATGACATAACAGTGGCACCACGGATCCGAAGTGGAATGGATACGTCGAACAGGCACGCCCAAGAAGTTCCTACAAAGACCAAATTGGCGATTTATGAGTGAAAGGCCAATTTAGCAGTACCGTAACCGGCGAGCTTCTATGAAGATACTTATGAATGTTGAGAAAGCGAGAGATGTATGCCAGGATCATCGCAAGTGGAGGTCTTTAGTCTCTGTCTTCCCCTCTGGCAAAAAGGAATGAACATATCTATGTATGTATGAATGTATGTTCGACGCATTTACTAAGTTTGAATACTTACAAGCAGCCAAAGTCAAGACTGTAATAGCAGCCATATCCATTCGGAATCTTAGTCGATGATCATTTTGAGGATCGTTTAGCTCAGATGCTTCAACTTCCCGAACCAGGGCCGGCCATCGCACAGAAATTCGAAGAAATAGCATCGTTGTGAAGAATGTTGACCCATAGAAGGAGACATATGCTGGAAGAACGAAATAAAGTTATCATCTTTCAATTAGGTATAACTATACCTTTCGAAGTATCAAACGTCTAACTTTGAATGCTTGCGTTTTCGAATCTTTGACTCAGCTCCCGGGACACCTTGCGGTCGAAACTCACATATTCCATTTAAGGGAAACATTTGAGTACCACGCCTCTGATATCTCAACTTATTCGGTCAAATACGATACATCCAACAAATTTGAATCTAAAACGATCCCCGCGGCCCTGAAGGGTAAACCTAAATTACGATTCTATTAAAGATATTAAGGCTAGCGTTAATTTGTCGTACTCATAATAAAGTTTTTATAGTGAAACATTACAGGCGGCGATTTGTAAAGCGAAAAGTGGACGAGAATGAGTGTAACGTTTACATGATTCCCGTTACACTTCCGAATTTCAAACGTAGTTCAAAGAAATTTCACATCTATCACATGTTTGGTGCTGCAGACTTATTAAACATAGTCAGGTCATAAGTTCTGTCACTTGTGCAATATGAAATAATGTAGACATGTTTATTATTTATGTAAACATTTATATAGCAAAATGAACTTAATAAAACATAGATTTTTATGGTAATAAAGTTTATTCAAAATGACCCCCGCGATTTTGAATACAGGCCTTTATTCTGCGCGGCCAGTCGTCTATCGCAGCACGAACGAGGTCCATGTCAATATCGGCGGCTGCCTTAATCAAGGATGCCTTGAGTGACTCCAAATCAGGATGAGGCTTTGAGCAGGCCTTTTCCTCCAAGTGTTGCCATATCTTGTAATCTAACGGACTCAAATCTGGACTGGAGGAGGGCCAGTCTTCGTGCCGGATGAAGTCGATTTCACGCGCCGCCAGCCAGTCTTGTGTGCTTATCGCTCTATGAGCTGGCGCAGAATCTTGTTGGAATACCCAGTGCCTGTTATTAAACATGGTATGAGAAACAGGTTCCACAAGGTTCTTGAGGACTGTATTTTGATACACAACTGCATTCTTTTTTACGCCTTTCTCAAAAAATGTAACTCAGTTAAGCCCCAATAAGAGACTCCCAACCAAACCATGAGCGAGGATGGAAAATGACCTCGTTGGACACGCGGAATACGGTTGCTCGCTTTTTCACTGCTGTGTGCGTACACCTTATCATTTTGTTTGTTGTAGCTCTCTTCCACGGTGAAAATTTTTTCATCCGAAAAAAGAATTTCCCGATGCTTTTTTCCCGCATACCGCTTCAACAAAGCGCGGCATCTCTTCAGTCTCAGGTCCATTAAACGAGCGTCCAAACGATGTCCTGTTTTTCTTCGATATGCCCTAAGCCCTAAGTCTTCATTTACCACCCTTTTCACCGTGGTCCTGCTTAACCCCATCTGAAGGGCCAACAGTTTCTGCTTACGTATGGGATTTCTTTGAATTCGCGCCTTCACAGCTTTTATCACTGCTGGAGTCCTAACAGAGCGAGGGCGACCACTTCTTGACCTGTCATCTACACAAGAGTCTTCATTGTATCGTTTTATGGTACGATAAACGAATCTTTTGGTTATATTCAAATTTTTCAGTAAGTCGAAAATCTGAATTGGCGCGTAACCGCAACGATGCAACGCAATAACTGCGACACGGTCTTCTTTAAGTGTCCACTCCATATTTAAAAATGAGGAAAATTCTAAAAAGAAAATTACATTTTTATTTTCATGAAAAATACGAAATTCGAATTCAATAAACTTTTTTGTGGCCAGCGTTCTAAATTCAAAAGTTTTTATTGCGTGACAGAACTTATGACCTGACTGTGTATTTATGTAGACTCACCAATCAAGGAGTAGTTTATGTAGACTCACCAATCAAGGAGTAGCTGGTACCAGAGCGATATATTCTAAGTATAGAGAGGCACGCTCCAATTCCTTGTCCCATACTTAGCACGATGCAGTATAACATTCTCCATGATTTGTATTTAAATCTGTAATTGAAGTTATTATATTTACATATTATTATATAAACGAAAAACAATTGTGAGGCGGGTCACTCAAACGAAGTGATGACCTTGACCTTTCTGTTAAGAGTTATACGACTGAGAAGATAGTTCATATAGGAACAAGTTTATTGTATTTCGCTCTACGGTTGGGTTCTATTGAATCCTTATCTCGACACTCATCTGCGTTTTTGTGATGCCGCAGCGAACTACGAATAACTACTCGAGCCCTGGAGACCTGGTGACGCCATAAGTTGTCATTTTGCCATTGTAGGTATCTAATTTTATTACCATGCAATGAGTTTCAAAATCGTGATGCCTCATAACCAGGTCAAGGTCTTGTAAGGATCAATAATATATTATGTCATCGTAAGATTGTTAAAACCGTTAGTCAAATTTTACACCAGACGAACAGGGTTTAGAATTAACGTTTCTTTTGTTCTTACATGTCAACCTAATACGAGGACTATTCGGAGGCTTCGCTGCGCTAGCCCCCTCTAGTCTTCATCTAAGCTACCTCAGTGTTTGCCCTGGTATTTCCTTTGCAATTCAAGTTTAAACCAGTTCATAATTTAACGGTGTTATTATAAACTAACACGTCATATCGTAAGCAGTACGGTACAGTTTACCATTTATCGCTGGTTTGTAAACCAACGAGAAAAAACGTTAGATTATAAACTAACGGTTATGAAAATCTTACGGTGACATATACTCGTACATACATACATAACTTTACGTGTCCTCCAATACGGAGTGGCTTAGACAGTTGTATGTACCCACATTAAGCAGGATTCAACACCCCAATTTTGCGTGACAAGTGGCTAGCCCCGCCCCTCTACATGAATAATATGTGGAAAACTACTAGTATGTGGAAAAACAAACCTTAACTTGGACCCGTTGTCACTTAGAATGCCCAACACCGGGTTCAAGCCCAAGCATTGTCCAAGAAATAGTGTTAGTTTCATGCATTTCTGAAATGTCACTTTACCAACACTCGCCTTACCGAGATAACTCACTTCTGTAAATTAATATTTAATTATAAGATAATAATACAAATTAAACAAATCCCCTTTTCCCAAACGGGGTGGCCAAGCAACATTTGCGAGTGATTGTATACTCAATTGTTTGTGATAGAGAACAATCGCGTTGCATTTCATAAACATTGACAACCATAAAGGGAGTTGTTTTGTAAAGTAACGTCCAATTCATTTACTATCGAACCATCTGAATCATGACCCACCATAAGCTTATTTTGCTAAACCTCTTAAATGCAAGTAGGTCGAAATTCGCTTGAAGGTTTATTTCCTTGGTAACGAACTTGTTATCATTTGATTAGACACTGACATAGCGATAGATCTTACAAGTTTGAAAGTTTCAAACGAATTATCAGGCAAGTGGGTCATGATTCAGTTGGTTCGATTGTACATGAGAATGGAACAAAAAAGTAAAACCGTGAAAAAATCCTAAAAAAAAAAAAATTGTGGCTTATTTCATATTTCTTTATTGCACATAAAACTTATAAAAAAGCAATAGTTGCATAAAAATAGTGTAAAAAGACAAGCTTATCTCCAATAAGATATCTCTTGCATACCATATTGAGATGGTAAAGGTTGATTGCAGAGCAGAGTTCAACCATAATTATAAGGAAATAAACAAGTACTTACAATAAATAAAAAAAATATATAATTACTATGCTATATATAGGGATGGCCCAAAATTCGTTATTGATTCGGTTTGACCGAATTTCGGCAGCTTGAACAGAACTTCGGCATTCGGCCAAATTTTAGTTTCAATGCCGATCATTCGATGTGAAAAAAAGTAAAATACTCACATGCATTTTGACTGAAATTAAAAGAATAGAAATCATACTTATCATAATAGTCGTAAAATAAAATTAGGCCTTTATTCATTGTTATTTATTTTGAAATAAACTAGTTATACATTTTTGCCTAAACTAATTTTGTTTAGTTTAGGCAAAAATGTATAACTAGTCTAGAACTTGGTATTTTTAACAAAGTAGTATGCCTAACTACTGCGTAATTTAAATGCGTAACTATAAATAAGCAGGACCAAGTGAAGGAGAAGATAAATGTAGTACCGTATCAGGACCTCAAGGAGAAGGCGATATGCATGTGCAAGTGCATGGAAGGAACTCCACCGACAAGAGCGAAGCTCCTAAATAATAAATGAATGAACTATAAATAAACAAAAAAAAAAACACTTCTAACGGCAGTAATTAAATTAAGTTGTATAATCAGTAATTAAATTAAGTTGTATAACTTTTTATTAAATCATTTTTTTGTTCTAAAAAAAAACATTAAGAAATTAGGATCTACTAGTATATGAAATTTACTACAGGCAGGTCATGGTGCAAAAACACCATAACCTGCCTCTATTAATTAATAATTCTTTTTTGATGTAAACAAACAAAACGCATGCGACAAGCCGATGACGTATTGCTAATGACCGGCCGGCTTAGAGCCACGCAGGGGAGCGCGGAAGGCGGGCGGGTCGCATCTATTCATTACGACAATTCATGTAAGTACGTAAACAAGTCATGACGTATTGTTCTCGAGAAATCGCGGCGAAATTAAAGCGAACCGAATTTCGGCCATTTTTTTTATTTTAAACAAATGTACGGCCGATGTTATTATTCGGTTCAAACCTCATTCGGCCCATCTCTACTAATATACTAAATATATAATATACTACTACTATTATATAAAATATACTACTACAATACTACAGAGAGACAATTTGGTTAAATCAGGCCAGGATATAAGGCGAACACAATTTTAAAAAAGGTTGAAGATGTGGAAATCAGGTCATAATGATGAGTTGATTGCAGAAACTCGAATGTGCAATTCAAAGCTAGCATCAAAAATCAAACAGAAACAAGACGCTGATCATACTGCCCAAATATTTGGCCGCCTTATGTTACAAGGAAAAATTAGACAAGCAAATAGACGGATAACGGAAAGATCAGGGGGTGGAATCTTGAACCCATCTGAAAATCTAGGAAATATAACATTAGAAACAGTACATCAAATATTTAAAGACAAACATTTTAACCAACTAACCCCACAACTATCAGATTTTATAGACCAACCTGACCTCGCCATTATGACGGATGAAGATACCATCTCAAACCACATAGAAAAAGTTGTTAGACACTGGCTGAGCTGGAACAAGCGGTACTGACTCAGTGCAATGGAAATCGCTTCTACTTCGCTTTAGGAACCACAGCTCAGAACTGAGAGAACCAATCGCAGCACTAACTGGAAAACTTAGCAGTGAAATTGTCTATTGGGACTGCATAAGAGCTCTATTAGCAAGAAGAGGTATAGCCCTGGGTAAATGACCAGGCGTCCGCCCTATTGGCATATGTGAAATATTACAACGCATAATTGCAAAAGCCATGGCGACCGCAACAGGGCTAGATGTTCAACTAGCATGTGGCTCTGATCCGCTAAGTGCAGGTATGAAATCGGGTATTGCAGGAGGGATTAATGCCATGACCAAATGTTTTAATGAAGGTGAAAATTATGAAGGCCTCCTACTAATAGATGCCGCGAATGCCTTCGACGCGCTGAGTCGCCCAATCACTCTCTGGAATGCTAGAAGCTACTGGCCGCACTGTGCAATATTTCTTTTCAACACATATAGAGGTCATTTGCCTATCAGGCTCAAATAATTTCATCTTAAGCAGAGAAGGAACAAAACAGGGTGATCTATTAACAATGTCAATGTATTCAGTCGGAATTCCATCCCTAATCCAAAGCTGCAAAGACCCTGGAAATTATGTACAAAACTGGTATGCAGATGATTCTGCCTATTTTGGTAAACTAAAAAAATTAAAGGAATGGCTGGAGGAACTAATGAAACTAGGTCCAAAATACGGTTAAAAATAAATCAACCGAAGAAGCTAACAGACTTTTTGGGAACCTTGGCGTGAAGACTGTACTTTCACATCGGTTTTGGGCGGTGTCATCGGAGACGAGAATGAACGAAAATAATACATCAAAGAAAAAGTTAACGAATGGATTGAATATATAAGACTACTATCAAAAGCAAGTAAAAAAACACCCACAACATGTACATTCAGCCTTTACAAAATCACTCCAATGCCAATGGAGATACTTAATGATGATTATGAGATGGGACGCCCGCCGCTGAACCACAGGTGGTTGATCGGTCCTCTATCGTGACTATTTCACTGTCATTTTAAAAAGTAAGTGTTTTGTATATTGTTCTATGTCTTGTTTTAGTCTGGATTAGAAGGCTCATGCTCCAGGGTTAGATTAAAGTCAATCTGAGTGCCCTGTGTCGACATCACACTGACCTCACCCGGCCCCTTCTCGCTTCGAGCCTTCTCTTCCTCCCCTCTAGTGGGAACCTCCCTGTGCGATGCACACACACAATGTGTGTTAACCAAAGAGGCAGGCATCAGTGGTTAGCCTTAGTCACCGACTGGTCACGGATAAGCCTAGCCTGGACTTGCGTCATCTGAAAACACAACCAAAACATGTTTGTGCTCTATGATTTGGCATACTCAGACGCCACACCCAGACGGGTACCCAAAGGCATGTTCTGCCTGCCGATGAGCGTCTAGTTCTGTATGCCCAAGTCAACCCTTTCCATGTTCTGATATTTTATCAGCTTTAAAAGATACTTCGGAAGATCCTTTTGTTTTCCTGGAAGCCACAGTCTACCGGAGAAACTTGGTGGGCTAGGCATTAACGACCCCACGAATAACAACGACTGTTATATAACCTCGGTAGGATCAAATAGTATACTAACGCATGCCCACAAATCTGACAAAAATTACTTACTAGCCCATCAAACTCGTCCTACAAATACTATCAAAGAAGAAAAACTATCGTGGCAAAAGAGAGACGCTGAAAAAAGTAATGTCATAATATCTAAACTACCACATAAAATGAAAAGATGAATCCAAAGAGTCGTCCATCATCGTCATCCCAATCACCGCAAATAATACTGATCTCACAGCTAGCCAGTTTAGGGATGCTTTAGCTATTAGATACGCCCATGAACCTGCAAACCTCCCTCAGGCCTACGACTGATGCGGAAAGAATAATTTCGACCTAAAACACGCATCAAACTGCAAGAAAGGAGGATTATTAAAAAAGGACATGATCAGCACAGAGATGATTGTAAAAATTGGGCCGAACTAGCCTGGGGAACTGGGACAATATAACCCATAATGCAAGATTATAGGTGATCTGTTACTAAACAGCGTGTGGGAACCTGCAAGGAAAGCGTTCTGTGACGCACGCATAGTAAATTCTGACGCTTCCTCTTACAGCAACCTCACCTGGCAAAAAACAGCACAGAGACATAGCCGAGGGAAACATTCAAAGTACGACCGAGCAGCTGAAGACCTAAAAGCCTCATTGTTGCCACTAGTAATTTCATGCTCCATCGCATGAAATGACTAGTGGCAACAATGAGGCTTTTAGTGAATCCTAGGAACTGAATATAACAGTTTTTTTTAACCGCATCAAAGCTTGACGAGGAATGGAGAAAAGCGTATTCTCAACTGGCTGAAGGTGAAAATACAAATCTCAGTTTAAAGAGCTTTTCCATGAAAGTAAGAGGTCAGTGCCTTTCAATGCGAAGATGGAGCAAGAATACTTTGGTGACAGCAAGATCTCATGGAACAGAAATACCTACTTAGGTTTTAATATTTCTTATGGACAAGGATTATTTTATAGTACACTTTAAGAAATTTTGTAATGATTTTATATTCTTTGCCTACTTTTTCTGTTTTCTGTTTTGTGTATTATCCGAATAAACTAATTTCTCATAAATACTAACATGCATAGTACCTATCATTCTAAAGAGAGAGGTAATGCTTCTTCACACGATTTTAAAATATACTCAGATTTGGACTGCCCCTTATTGTGCAGGGGAGTGCATACCACAACCGAAAGACCCGGAGTCTAAACCCGCGTTCATAGGCGCGGTATTATGCTGTAGAGTAGTGAGCATAGAAATATCACGAGTGCTCCGAGGCGTGTTGGAAGAAAGACATTGAAAACCTAAAAAATGTAAAATGTTGCAGAGGAAATAGAGTTTTTTTTTATAATTACGAGCGATACGTAAACTATGGTCCCTGAGTCGGGTGTAACTTCACAAAAATACCCTATTTATAGGAATATACTTTGCCTCTGAATCCAGGCTAAGATGCTCTGTGTTATGAGAACTGAAACAGCCATGTCGCCAACATGTTAATATCGTAGAATCAGGTATAAAGGTAAAGATTAATTCAAGCAGATCAGGATAAGCGGCTGAGCTCATAATTGTATACATACTGCCGACATTATTATATTTTTGATAGAATAAAATACTATAGGTACATACTGTTTTTAGTACACTTGAAGATGTCTCTCTTCATCGACTTTACAACACCACCGGACCTAAAAAAAACATTGATGTGGTTACAAGTGCGGTCTATGTTTGTCGAGGCTACATCCTACATGCTATTGATATTTGATGATATTATTGGAAACCGCCTACATAAGTTGTATTGTATTGAAAAGGCTGGCGCATTGTTCCCTGGGAAAGGAACATTGCGAACACATTTTATGCACACAAAATTCATTTCCTGATACAAGTATACCGGATCCGCAGGCTCTCCTTTTTGAGCGGTTTGCTCAAACGTCAAAATAAAAAATACTATATCACTCTACGCTTAAAAAAGTTTTTTTGCCCCTTCCCCACATTGGACCACTATGGGAGAAGAGGGTTATGACATTCCCAGAGATTGATTTTTAGATATATTTTCAAAATTGAACCAAGTGTAATATTTGTATTATTTAATACAAATATTACAATATTATTTTTTATAATAATAAGAAGGAATGACTAATTACAAAAATATTGACAGAGACTTCTGTGGTGAGTTAGATAAAGCCCATACAGTCCCGTCATTTAAGTAATCTTGATCGTTTTAAAATCCCTTTTTAATTTAAACAAATTCAGTTTTGCATTGTTTTTGAATTGCTTAAATGGCAACTTCTACGTCTCCAGGGTTATTTTGTTGTAGATAATGCATTGACACTTAAAGGAAATGCTTCCTTTCGCGAGTCTAAAACGGGGTGTAAATAGCCTGTGATTATTTCTTAGGTTAACATTACAGCTATTGCTAAAAATTTAGAAGATTTTGTGGAAGGACTTTAGCGGATGACCTACTTTTGTTGACCCTGAGGGGGGGAGGGAGGGTTGGGGAAGGGGGGTAGATGCCCCCCCTACTACTCCCCCCCCCCCCCGCGGAAATGTCTAGTTTCTGAGATATGATTATTTAAAGTTTTGAGGTTATGTTGTTAAATTAAAACAAAATTTAGACAGACCTTTATCTTCAAGTGGGGTAGGGGGAAGGGGGTAGATGCCCCCCCCCCCCCTACTACTCCCCCCCGCGCTTAAATGCCTAGTTGCTTTCTTGAAAGGGTCATTTTTCTGCCTCGACACCTTTCTCCTCCACAAATGCTCCATAATGCTATCATCAAAATTTACATGAAAAGTAGCCACAATAACCTACTCTAGCCAATCGTTTGTGTTTGCATGCGCTCTGCTCCGCTCCGGTTTAGCTTCTTCAACGTTCTAACATAACCTATAACCCGATTTAAAAGTAGCCACAATAACCTACTCTAGCCAATAGTTTTTGTTTGCATACGCTCCGCTCCGGTTTAGCTTCTTCAACGTTCTAACATAACCTATAACCCGATTGAAAAGTAGCCACAATAACCTACTCTAGCCAATAGTTTTTGTTTGCATACGCTCCGCTCCGCTCCGCTCCGGTTTAGCTTCTTCAACGTTCTAACATAACCTATAACCCGATTGAAAAGTAGCCACAATAACCTACTCTAGCCAGTTGTTTTTGCTTGTAAATATCGAGAGAACAAGAAAATAGAACATTCGCGAAACTACTAGAAAAGGGACTACTACTTTGCCGCCGAACCAAAAACGCGGCAAAACGCCCCAACAAAATGCGTTCCGTTTTAAACAAAAATGACAACTTTTTTATAATCAAAAGTGATATTTTACGAAAGAAATACTAAATTAACTTTGATTGACGTAAAATAAATAAACAAACAAAAATTGCAAGTTAAATGAACGTTTTTATTGAAATAGGTATTATTATAAAAAGATTCCACATTTCCTCCTTTTTTTTATAGAATTCTCATCTTTTCAAATATGCGTACAACGAAATGTAGGTAATGTATTTTGACCACAGACAAGATTTAAACATATTATTTGCGTTGCGTTACATCATTTTACAAAGTATTTTCAGATTTTCAAAAAATCATATCTTATAAACTGTTAATTCCGCACCCTGAAACTTTCAGGAAGATGATCAAATGACCCCAACATGATGCTTAAAAAGTTTGGACGCCCCAGCGAGTAGGTCATCTGCTAAAGGTGAGCCGATTTTGTAAGGTTCTTACGAACATATGTTATATTTTCGAAAATAAATTGACAATTTACAGTTGGTATGTCAATTTCTTTTAAAAAAATCTTGAGGAGTCTGCGCGTTCTAAATTATAAATTGCTCGTTAAGCTCTTTTCTGTTATATAAAAATAGTTTGAATATCCGCTGCTTTCTCCCACCCAAACGTTATTAAAATAGACTAGCGTAGATATAGTCATATCTAAGTTTTATCCCATGAAAGCATAAGCCACAGAACTTAATCAACCAGCTAATTTATCTTGCTATCAATTGTGATTCCAAGAAACTTAGTATTATTTACAAATCATAGTATCATCAGCAAACAACACTATGGCAATTAATTTTTCCACCATAAAAGGCAGATTGTTAAGGAATACCAGGAATAAGAAAAATCATAATATGGAACCTTGTGGAATACGAATTTTTAAATTCGATTCATCAGATTTAACGCCCTTGTTCTTTGTGCCTTTTGAATTCAATTACTTAAGTATGATTGATCTGGCTTCCACCAGGGTCATATTAAGACTAGGTGCCCATAGCTAGTCGAAACACTCGTCCGACCTCGATAGACGTCAGATCTGTCGGCACATCGCCGAGCGCTAACTTGTTATCTACAAATACCTTGGGTGTGTGTCCTACGGTGGTGACAACCTCCTTCCCAGCAAGATACTGGTCACGCGCCACGGTATAAGTTCCAGTTCTTTGCAGAAGGAGATTTTCTGCGTATACTTGCTGATCGCAAGCGACACACTCTTCCAATCTATTCTAAAAGCACGGAACTCCCGGCGAATTTTTTAACGCAAGTGCGACACTTAGGATTGTTCCTTATTCTAACTAGTGTGGTTCCCTGAAGAACTCAAGTCAGACTCGAAGAATCGGGCCAGCGCGGCGTCTACCAGCGAGATCGTCCAACACGCGGGACAATTCGATCTGGCCAAAATATATCACCAAAAGCACTGACGACTACGCGGAGCCACGACATTGATCACCAAACACGCGTTTTGGGAATGGATTACCATAATACTATTTGATTTCCATTACAAATCTTCGATTCCATCGACATTTTTGCGGGACAACCCGATCGAGAGGAAAATGCGATGTCAGTCCCAGATAACCTCTAAACGTCATTTTGACACAAAGAAGAAAAAAGATGCGTTCAGATTTGCAATAACGAGTTCCAAACAGTCACCCGCCCAGACAGGTTCCCAACCTGTCCCCTAATCTACAGGCAGGCGAGACAACGTTGACATCGTGAGGTCTGAGTCCCCGACTAGAACCTCTGCAGACCAGGGGGTCCCACCCTTTCCAGGGAATAAGTTGATAATGCGCCTCCTGCGCCAACGTAGTGTACGTAGTGAGTAGTGTTGGTTACCATCCTTAACCAGCACGAGATTACCAATACTATGGGGACTAGTTTGACAGTCTACTTAAGGCGCTGTTGCGGGACGAGCAGATACTTGAGCGACTGACGCTTCAACAAATATTGAGTAAACTGCTGCAACATTATCTTGACAACAGATATAATTTCACACCCTCAAGGGTGTGCTCGGGCAGTGCGTTAAGTGGCGGTCCTATCAATAAATGATCACGAGTTGAGATCGGCTTCGATATCACAAACCAACGTCGTAAAATCTACAAAGTCATTGCCGTTTGACCAACTATACGCACTAAACCACCTAGATGACTTAACAATGATTTAAAAAAAACCTACCCCAGTGAGGGTGACCAGGAGGACTAAAGGTCCACTGTATGCCCCGACTGGACAGGGCCGTTCTAATATCCACCATATGAACATTCAAAAAGTTACCTAATTACCTGGCAGTCCCCTTCGGGAAACAAATCTGTCCAAGTAAGCATCAAGGCTTCAGTCGATAGGTCAGCAACGAGCTCAAGATGAACCTCCCTGTTGGATAGACAATAAACATGCAGAAATAAGATGCTCCGTATGGCTAGACGAAACCAAACCTCCCACCGGAGTGTGGCCAACGAGGCGTTGCAGCCTGCATGAGCATTCCGAATGTGCCGAGCAGTCATCAGCAACTCAACTAAGTGCCCTCACTCAGGAAGCAGTTGTGGGTGACAAGCCAAATACGGCAGACCCCACCACAAATGATGCTCAACAAATTAGGAGCCCGACATCCCCTGGATGCCAAATCAGACGGGTTCAACTCTCTTGGAGCATTTTCCCAGGTCAATGGGACCTCAGAAGACCGAATATGAGATACGGTTCGCATTAAATACCTCTAAGGTATAGAATGTACACTTAAGCCAGCACCAAACAATCCGGCAGTCCATACGTAAACCGTATCCTCCAACCCTTTCCCTAAATCGTTCGACCTAAACCAGCCCTGGATACCAGAATCCAAAAGGGCGCGCACGCATGTTGTGTTAATTGCCGAACCCCAAACAAGCATGGAGGCGATGGGCATTACCGCTGTCTCCGGTTGGGAGGCAACACACGGTTGGGCCATAAATTCTTAGCCCAGAGGATCCCCCTCGGCCCCATGCTGCCTGGTCCCTTAGAGCAATCCGGTCGTTATATGCAAGTGGGTTCCAAATCGCTTCATACCGCCCGCGCGCCTCCAGCTCTGAGCCCAACCCATGACGCCCCCTGTAGGGAATGGGCAGATATTAAGCTGAGAACGCTCCATCAGCGGGGGCGATAACCGATGTGAACGTAGTGGCAGTGACGAGCAGGGTGACACCCGAGGCAGCTTCCGTACCGCGCGTGCAAAGGTAGAGGGTGTTCGCTGACACCCTCTAGCTTTGCATTCAACACTACGCAACATTTGTTATTTTTATCAGTGTGGTATTTGACAGTCTGCTTGAGAGACAGAATGGCGTCAGCTGTCAGCATACTGTAAGTGCTCAATACTGATACCGTCATATCCTGGAGACTTACCCCTTTGCATATGCTTAATAATACAGTGAATATCTTCAGCTGAAAAACTATTATCCTGGCCATGACAGCTCTCGTGAACTTTACCAAGTGAATGCCCCACGGATAGGGTCGGTGGTGTTACCATAAACTGCTTTCTAAATAGATTGGCAATGTCACCATCATCTGTCACACCATTAACACCTACCGGGAGACTAGGCTTAGGAAACAGTTTCATTGTCTCCTTCCAAAAATTACCGAAGTATTTGGAGTGGTGAATGGATGCAATAATAACTATTTTAATTTACTCTGCATTATTCTGGCACCATCAAAGTCTACTTTTGTTTTTTTTCTCGATTCTGTCATTTTTTAGAAAATATATCCCACCTCGGGCTTGACATTTTGTATTCATTCACCAAAACAAAGCCTAGATTCTGCGTGGGACTGGCACCCATGCTTGTTTCAACCCGTGATAGAAAGGCGACCCCTGTGGCGCAGCAGTTGTAGCTCTGCCTACCATGCGAGAGGTCCTGGGTTCGATCCCCGGCTGGGGGTAAAGAAAAAAAGCCCAGGTCTTGGATTTTTATATGAGTGTGACGTCGCTGTTTCTGGTTCCCACGACACAAGGTATCCTAGTGTGGGGTCTGAAGCAATGTAGGTGCCTTTATGTAAATTTTAAAGTTATATACGGTTTATTTTTTTCTACAATTATTATTATTAGTTCTGCCGCTTTCGAGGCTAGATGCAATGGCGGCCTCACTAAGTATCTTAATAATATTACCATACATGTATCTAACAATAGCTTGTTAGCAATTATCACAGTAGTTAACATCACAACACTTACTTAATTCACTAGGAAAGTCCACCTCTCTAAATATTTCATTACGGTAGTTGGTATACCTGTCTATTAGTTCGACGGGCCTTATACCCCATAGAATTTTGTTTGGAGGCTTATATATAATATCTCCCTTGGGAGGATCAGATCTAGTTAACAGATAATTTCTAAGGGGATGTGATCAGACCAACAAACGTCAAACTTAATTGTGGCACTAATCACAGTACTCCACCCCGCCTGGGTCACAAGCACAACGCGGTGATCTAGCCAGCTATATGCAGCAAAACTCCTAAACATGGAGGCCCGTCGGCATTTACTCCTTGCTAAATTACTCTTTGGTGTAATACGCACAGGAACCCCACCCTACCTGCACAAGAAGCTTAAATGGGTGACCCGAGGACGTAGCGTGCACAAAGAGAGAATATTGTTACCAACGCATCGAACGACGACTTTCCGCGGGAGTTTCTGTTTTGCGGCATCTAAGTGTTGCAATGATATTCCCCCTCCAGTCCACGAGGCAACTACTAGGTATGCCTTCGGGCGCAAACTTAAGGCATATTTGCTGGATCAACAGAGACTACTCCTGCCTTCCGTTCCAACCATTCGCCGAAGAAGACTTAAGTCTGTGGTTGAAAGAAAGAAAGAAAGAAAGAAAGAAAGAAAGAAGTTTATTTGTAACAGGAAACAAAAATAGGAGTCAATATTGAACAACTATGTACATAAGAATATTTCCTGTCACAAGCCGGCCTCAACTCAGCATATGCTGAATGCGAACAATCAGCGCTGGTCTTCCGTTGTGACCGACGGGTGACAACACGCACAACAATGTGCACTTTTGTGTAAACATTTATAAACACAGGCAGAAGGAAAAACATTTTAAAAGAGAAACATAGTTAGACATGAATATTCAGACTTTATAGTAGGTAACAGGTTAATTAAAGGTATAAAATAAATCTATATAAATATAAAACAGTATTAATATTAAAGGTCACAATTTAAACAGTATTAATATTAAAGGTCATAATTTCATATGATATATAGTCAGTTATATTGTGCTAGTGTCATTTCGTATAGACTCTTCGAATTTTTGATGCTCGAAAATGAATTTTCTCAACGTGCATTTAAATCCGTATAAACAACGCAGGTTCCTGATATTATTCCAACAGTTGGTCGCAGCATAGCGGAAGCTCCCTCTAAAGGCAGCAGAGCTGTGCCGCTCAGTAGCGAGCTACGTTGAGCATTGGCGGGACACATGGCGCCTCGACTTAAATGAAAGTTTCTCAAAAAGATAACTTGGCTCCTTATATTTCATCACCCCGAACAAAAGACACGCCAAGTGAAGCTTTCGACGATGATGCAATTTTAAAATTGTATGTTTATTTAGTTATGGGGTCACGTGATACCTTAACGAAATATCAAAATTGAATCGCGCATTCTGTACGCGTTGCACTAACTTTTTAGTTTTTTGCTAAAAGTCGCGGACCAATAACCGTATCCATGTAATTCAGTTTAGACAGAACCAGTGACTCAGTCAATTGTAATCGCAACGTTAACCCCAAATACGGTCTCATCTTGTACAGAATCTTCAATCTATAAAAACAGTCTCGCACACAATGGCTCACATGCGTTTCAAAACGTAAGCCACTGTCCATGATAAGTCCTAGGTTTCTGGCTTCGTACACTCTTTCGATAGGCTCTCCCATGAGCTCAACACATGTCGTTGGGTTTATATTATCTACTTGGTACTTGCTACCGAAGATTAGGTACTTAGTTTTTATTGGGTTCAATCGAAGGCAATCACTAGAGGACCAATCAGATATTCTATTCTTGGTTGCTCATTGACATTTCCAGTGGGACCGCCTGACCCGCACAACCTAGGTAAATTCTATATATATATATATATATATATATATATATATATATTTTATTTATTTTTAAATGGAAACTATGGCTACTGGACAAGAAATGTATTTATGTTATCGCTTAGTACATATTATGATTTATTAATTTTTTTACTTACTATTATGTTATATATTTATGTAGATATGTTTAAATGACTGTACCACGCCGCAGACTGTGACGCTCGCGGGGTAACACTCGGCGCTGACTGAAAATCAGCGCTGAAGGCATGGCCTTAAGCAGATTGCTGAGTCAGATGCCATTTGTAATGACAGTGACACTCCACAATCGTCGATATCGCTCGACAGAATGATTCAGAATGATTGATCGATTGTATGAATGAATACAAGAATGAATGAATGAATTATTTTGTTTTCTTCCGTCCTGTGTATTCTAAATTCTTCCATTTGTGTTTAATATATATATATTCCGTATGTTCGATTCCAAATCGATATTCGATCGATGGTTTCGGAACGGCCATTTTGAATTTGACGTTGCTGCCAACCTTGCAGTTTTTGACAACTCACAGACGAAAGCCCTCGCAATGTAAACGCGTTTTGGATAGGGTATTGAAATTAAATCGCAGTCCATCTGGAATGTATTCGGGGTTCCCTCAGGATTGTCTATATAGCTGAGTGTGTTGTGGTTCCCCGAACCAGATAAAGTTCGCATTTACGTGGCCGATTGGTTTTTTAAAACAGTTAGCCCAGTGTCAATAGATATGCTGCCTTGAGGGCTCCGCAGCTACCACGTTATTCATTTGACCCATAACCTGTGCTTTTAAAATTAATCCGAATTCATCTACTTTTATATTCATTAATATATTCGCATTCCATACTTTAATAATTTTAATAATTAAACTATTCAAATTTCTCTTAAGTTTTATTTTTCACATACTTTCCTTGCAGTAAATGAAAGAAAAGCACATTATGTATTTGCTCTTTTGTTGTATTTGCATTATGTTATTTGAATTGCACCAAATAAACGCTCGATACAATAGGTAATAAATTACTTTCTGCTTGGTGCAACAATCTTCTACCTTCCTAAAATGAGATGACTTACTTCGTTTTGTTTTCGGTGGTAGGTTGCAAATCTGTCACCCACAAATTATCTTTCTCCCATTCTTTATTGGGCCTTGGATTTGACCGACCTGAATCAAAAAAGATCTTAAGAAAAGACTACAATTATAATAATAACAATGAGTATATAACTTGTGTATTGATTTGGATCTTACCGAAATTTCCACATTTAAATTCCTTGGCTTTCATGTTCAAATCTATTAAACCACTTTAGTAAGATTCCCCTATTGAATGAAAGACTCTTCATCGGCAAGGGACAAGTAAAACACAGTAGTTTTGTTTGTTAGGGTTCCGTATCTGAAGAGTTAAATTCGTCGGTATTTTCATGACATGAAATTTGTAAGAAAACCTTTACTTTAGGTTAATTAAAGTACCATAAAATGGTAACATACATTCAATACGGTAACATCACGCCTTATTCCAAATGGCGCAGAAGAGGCACACGATTATTCGATACTCATTATGCGTGACAGGGAGCTAGCCCATCGTCGCAGCTATCGAGATTGAAGGTTTCCTCACGGTGTTTTCCAAGACCGGAATGCGAATATATTAATGAATATAAAAGTAGATGAATTCGGATTAATTTTAAAAGCACAGGTTATGGGTCAAATGAATAACGTGGTAGCTGCGGAGCCCTCAAGGCAGCATATCTATTGACACTGGGCTAACTGTTTTGGAACTAAATTACCCTGAGTGAAAAATTAAATCGCACTGGACTCAAGTAATAAATTGTGGACTGCCTGATCAAAATAATGATATCATTAATCATACCTTTTTACCTTTTTCATGACTGTCGATAAACATCACTAGCTATTATCGATATTTCTATGTTACTTATGGTAAACACCTTAAGTTTGTAAGATTAGGTGTATTGATAATATTGTGTTATAGCCTTCTTAGCCTAAGGCTAGTATTCAATCACACATCAAAACTACTGATTTGCACAGCAAAAAAGGATCAGCAAAAACACGTTTTATATTTTAAATATTTATGTGTACTCAAGTTTATGTTTTAAGTATTTTTTGTTGTTCTTGCATGTTTAACCTAACACGAAGGATAAAGGGGGCTTCGCTTTGCTTACCCCTATTACCCTTCACCTAAGCTACCGCAGCACTTTGCCCTGATATTTGCTGTGCAAATCAGTATTTTTGATGTGCAGTTTAATATTTCCCTGAGCTTAATATTCCATCATCATTTAGGGAAATGTTTTATTTTATTATTATGTTTAGTGAAGCGCTCCCATATCTTATATTTATAGAAATTGGAAAGATCCACAGAGTATCACAGATAGTTACTAATTGGTCGGCAAATTACCTACCAAAGTTTAACTACACCTCGCATCAACACCCCGTATATCACAATTTGTAACAACATAATAATATATTTACGTACTATATTATATTATATTATAAGATTATAAGTCGTTGGAAAATCGTGGGTATCGTAGAAAATTTCACATGAAATACTACGAAAGTATTACCATGTCAATGGCCGAATCTGTATCAGAAATTGAATTCACCTTTATTTGGGACCCTAGCATGTTCACCTTTTCGCGCTTCTTATTTGTGAAATGTGTGCAGAAAAGCAATACATATAGAATTAAGAATAGGAACAGATCTAATTTAATAGATGCAAATAATACTGGTAAAAGGGGGCTAATTGGAATTGAGGGCCTAATTGGAACTAATACAAAATGCAGAGATTTGGCTGCATTTTCTATTAGTTCCAATTAGCCCCTCAATTCCAATTAGGCCCCTTTTATACGTTGCACAGAGAAGTTTGTGAGACTCCTCAGACTTCTCCAGTACGATATGGAGTGCTGCATCGCTGCCACTGACGAACGATCAGAGTTATTCGCCGTATGGGGTAAAACAAGGCTGCGTTGTACATTGCGGACGTAGTCTGAGAAGTCTCACAGACTACTTCAGAAGGTGTTCATATCTGTTTCCGCAACAATCAAAGCCGCAAAAAAGTGTCACACGCTCTGATTACTGAGATCATTTATGCGGATAACCTATGCTTTGTGGTTGAATCCCCGGACGGCTTACAACAACTCATGACGTGACATGACGTCTTCAACAAGTCTTGCCCCAAAACTTGTTCGGCTTAAAGGTCAGCGTCTAAAATAGGGAGTTGATGGCGACGGTCACCAGGCGCTGATCATTAAGCTTGGTGAGGATGAGCTGAAAATGTTTGATAAGTTTCTGCAACTGGGTAGCATACTAATATTTGCAATTGCAAATATTAGTATGCTGGTTGACGCCCTAATGCATAGCATTTGCATTAGGGCGTAAAAAAATTGAACAAACAGAGACTATTAAGTTTTTAGGCCTTCACATCGATCGCTACATGTTCCAGGACATTTAAAAACACGCATATCGTAAAACTACAAAAACAACTTAATCAGTTGTCGTATGCCCTGTACATGCTCGCCAAGACTGTAAACACTGGTGCCGTTATTACCACGGCTTCGTTGAATCCTCCTTGAGATACAGTATAATTTTCTGGGGCAATGTCACAGGCAATGACAAAATATTTAAAGCACAAAAGAAGTGTATTAGGGCAGTGTGTAAACTTGTCCCTAAGGATAGCTGCAAACCCTTTTTTAATAAATACAAATACAAATACAAAAAACTTTATTATGAGAATTAAAATTTGCGGGTACATGTTACTGTTGGGATCCACACTAGGTCTAACCTGTATCGTGGGCTCCAGCTTGGTGATTGGCTATATACATTTTTATTTGAACAACACGATTTATTTTAACAATGGTCATGTTTAAATTTTTTTATGTTAAAACCTATAGGTAAATTAATTTAAGTAAGTGTTAGTTGTGATGTGTAAGGGGATAAATAAATAATGATAATAATATATATATATTATTATCATTATTTATTATAATATATATATATAAATATATATATATATATATACGCCCTCCCCGTCTCGTTATATATATATATTATATTATATACTTTATATACTTTATTGCATATACACATTAGTGGACAATTACAAACATAGTTAGTATACAAAGGCGTGCTTATCTCTATATAGAGATTTCTTCCAGCAAACCCTGGGCTGACAGGGAAAAATAGTTTCATGCAAAGGGATAGACCTACTATATATAACGAGACGGGGAGGGCCTCAGGATCTTCAGACATGGCGCAGCGGCGAAATAAAACGTTTTCCGATTCTTCACACTTCTAGTTATTTGATTTTTACAATCATCTTCTTAAAATACAGCTCGATTGAAAAGATATGGACGGATTAGGTCTCAAGAAACGCGGCAAGTTCAGTGCGGAGAGGTACACTTGTGTTGTGTTCCATAGTGATGCTCAGTCCAAAGTGACCGCGCTTCTCTCTCCTCGCGCGTAGACTCCCAAAACACGTTTTACCAAACCCAGGCCTCTCATTGGTCGAACCTCGCAGGCCTACCAACCTATCTGTCAAAACAAGTGTTGCCAGCTCCGCACCGACCTCACTCAGGCGGAAGCCTGACGTTTCAAATCAATAGCACAGAATACTTTAATAGTTTGACGTTTAAGAATCACAATATTCAAGACTACCTACGTCAAAACACAAAATACGAGTCTGACGTTTATAAATCTCAATAATCACAACTACCAACACAAATACCACTAAGTACTGCTATCGAACGTCAGAGGGCGTTGGCAGCACTCTGACATATATATATATATATATATATATGAATAAGTGAGGATAGATATGTGTAATGTATGAGTGCACACCCATTTTTTCAGCGCCGCCGATCACCCAGTAAACTCCAGCATTTTTTCAGTCTCGTCGTGACTTTGCACCGCGAGCCACTTTAGTATTGCGGTTTTTGCTTCCCGAGCTGTAGTCCTTTTTAATTCAATGTGTTTGCACACTCTATTGTAGATATAAGGAGAAGCGAAAACGCTGAAGCGTTTAGCGAACGTTGTACGTTGTAGTCGGCCAGGGTCTGTGAAAGCTCCTGGTCACGCTGTTGCTCAGCTAGAAGCCAATTGTCCGAAAGCTCAGCGAAATTCACGATCCTTTTCTCTACTTTCGAGATGACCTTCTTTTCTACAGGTAGAGGATTCCTAGAGAAAAAATCTACGTGTGCCATGCGCTTACCCTCTCGGTGAATGATGTCGAAGTCAAAGCTTTGCAGGAAAGCCCACCATCTGTGCACACGCGGGGCTAAATCAAGCTTTTTGCGAGTCATTTGTAGAGAATTACAATCCGTTACCACGAGAAATTTTCGGCCATGAAGGAAGTGACGGAAGTGTTTCACTGCGTTGACGACAGCCAAAGTCTCCAATTCATACGAATGGTATTTCGACTCGGCGTCTGTGGTACGCTTGCTGAAATAAGCAACCGCTCGCATCTTACCTTCCTTCTTTTGTAGTAGTATCGCACCATAGCCGATGGCACTCGCATCGGTATGCAACTCTACATCGAGATCTGGGTCGTAGATACTCAGCACAGGCTCATTCGTAAGGGCAGACATGATCTGCTGCCTAATCTTCTCGTGCTCAGGTTTCCAGGTTAGTTTGCCTTTGCCAGAAGTGAGCGAGTATAGTGGGGCCATAGTTTGCGAGAACTTCGACACGAACTGGCGAAAATAAGACGCTAACCCGATGAACTGACGAAGTTGTGTTATCGTCTCAGGTGGTGGTAAAGCCGTGAGAGCCTCTATTTTGCGGGGATTGGGGCGAATCTGTCCTTGACTAACCTCATAACCAAGGTACTCTACTTTCTCTTTCAAGAACGAGCACTTTTTGATGTTCAAGGAGAAGTTCTTATCAGATAAAGTCTCTAGGACGACTTTTAGCCTCTCCAATGATTCAGCAACAGTCCCTCCAACAATCATCACGTCATCAACGTACACGACAACATATGAATGGACAAGATCACCTAGAGGTTTTACTATTGCTCGTTGAAACACAGATGGAGCGTTTCTTAACCCGAAGGGCATTGTCAAGTACTCAAATTGACCGTCAGGCGAGACAAAAGCTGTACGCTCTATCGATTCCTGCTCTATAGGGACCTGGTGGAAGCCAGATGCCATATCCAGCACAGTGAAGTAGTGGCCACCATGAAGTCTTGCTATCTGATCCGATATGAGCGGAAGTGGAAACCTATCCGGGATGGTATTATCATTTAATTCGCGATAGTCGACACACAATCGTTGGGAGCCATCCTTTCTCTGTACCAAGAGTATTGGACTAGAAAACGGAGAAGAACTAGGTCGGATGATGTTAGCCTCCAGTAGCTCTACAATCTTGATCTGAACAGCTTCGCACTCCGCAGGACTCAACCTATAAGGTCTACGATTGACAGTCTTATGGGGATCTTTTAGCCGAATTTGCATGGGTGCTGTATCAGCAGGAGTTCGGGGTGTTCCTACGATAAAATAATCCCTAAACGACTCTAGGATCTCTATCAGCTTAGATTTACTGTCAGATAGAACGTCAGTGTCGATCGTCTGTAAGTCAATAGTCTCAGTTTTCTTGATATTACAGTACTCTACAATACGCGTTTTGACAAAACTCAGTTTGTTGAAAGTCATATGCACTTCTACACCTTGCATCAAAATCTCTCTACCTATCATAAGGTCATAACGCAAATAGTGATCCGGTAACACATGAAAAACAACCACAATAGCAATATCATCTATCTCTACAACAGTCTCAATCTGCATGGTAGAGTAAACCGAAGTCTGCCCTATGCCAGTCATAGTCACTGTATTATGTAATCGCTTGCCTTGAAGCTTGCACGCGACAGACTCTCTTACTAGTGAGCATTCAGCTCCAGAATCATAATGAAACAAGAACTGCTCACCAGATGTGCGAAGATGTCCCGTGTGTGCATTCACGTTGCATACGTCGATCCTCTTCTCCGAAGAGCTGGCTCCGGGGTTGCTCGCGTTGGGTTTGGAGATCCTCTTCGGGCAGCTGCTAGCGTAGTGGCCTCGGGCTTGACAGTGGAAGCAGGTAACCGACGAATTGTCCCCCGTTCCGACGCTGCTGCTAGACTTTGGACGCTCGTCGATCTTCCTTGAAGTAGGCTTGACGCGGAGGTTGCACGTAACAGACTTGTGGCCATGTTTTCCACAGGTATAGCAGACTGGTTTAGGGACCGTAGAAAACCGTGCACGCTTACTATCTGGTCCATCTTGATCACTGTTCATTTTCCTCTTCATAAACGACACAGCCTTCAGTTCTTGTTGCAGTTCATTTCGAGTCTTTATATCATGGGTGAATGCGAGGCGTTGAACACGTGGATTGAATTGGGAAATGTGCGCCATGACAATACCAATCGCAATCTGTTCAGTAGAATGAGTGTTCCATCTTGACATCAGGGATGACATGAGGGAGGCAGCATATGCAGCTATGCACTCGTCGTCTTTTGGTTTATTACCATGAAGATTGATCAGCAATGATGCAATAGTTTCGGGGCACTCATACCTTGCAATGAAAAGAGCCTTGAAGTCACTCCAGGTCTTCCCAGGGAATGCGATTGTTGAAAGCCACGTAGGCGCATCTCCCTTCAAAGCATGGCTGAGGGCAACCATGAGTTTGGGGCCTTGTTGTTCTTGATCGGCGATGCACATATCCGCCGTCGAAATCCAGGCTCGGGTATTGACGTCAGTTTTCTTGGGATCGAAATCTGGCAGTTTCAATTAGGTTTCTTGATAGCTTGCACCAGCGCCATGAAATTCCGATTTTGTTGTTCGAGAAGTAATTCCCATCTTCTATCTTCGGTTTGGCCATGTGGGACTTCTGGATTTCATCCCACTTCTGATAACGAGACGGGGAGGGCGTCAGGATCTTCAGACATGGCGCAGCGGCGAAATAAAACGTTTTCCGATTCTTCACACTTCTAGTTATTTGACTTTTACAATCATCTTCTTAAAATACAGCTCGATTGAAAAGATATGGACGGATTAGGTCTCAAGAAACGCGGCAAGTTCAGTGCGGAGAGGTACACTTGTGTTGTGTTCCATAGTGATGCTCAGTCCAAAGTGACCGCGCTTCTCTCTCCTCGCGCGTAGACTCCCAAAACACGTTTTACCAAACCCAGGCCTCTCATTGGTCGAACCTCGCTGGCCTACCAACCTATCTGTCAAAACAAGTGTTGCCAGCTCCGCACCGACCTCACCCAGGCGGAAGCCTGACGTTTCAAATCATTAGCACAGAATACTTTAATAGTTTGACGTTTAAGAATCACAATATTCAAGACTACCTACGTCAAAACACAAAATACGAGTCTGACGTTTATAAATCTCAATAATCACAACTACCAACACAAATACCAAAAAGTACTGCTATCGAACGTCAGAGGGCGTTGGCAGCACTCTGACATATATATATATATATATATATATATGAATAAGTGAGGATAGATATGTGTAATGTATGAGTGCACACCCATTTTTTCAGCGCCGCCGATCACCCAGTAAACTCCAGCATTTTTTCAGTCTCGTCGTGACTTTGCACCGCGAGCCACTTTAGTATTGCGGTTTTTGCTTCCCGAGCTGTAGTCCTTTTTAATTCAATGTGTTTGCACACTCTATTGTAGATATAAGGAGAAGCGAAAACGCTGAAGCGTTTAGCGAACGTTGTACGGATTTTAGGGGTTGGGACTCTATATACTCGTCTATTTAGGAGGTTTTGTATGAGGCAGAGGAAGTAGTTGTCTTGTGCTGAGCTAAGGTTATTTTAAGTATATAGAGTTGCCGAACCGTCAGCACTTTCCAATCCTGGTAGATGTTAGTGGTGGGGTATCTAAAAGGCTTCCTTCCCATTACCCTGAGCAGCGAGCGTTGAGCTCGCTCCACAACTATCAGGCTTGATTTGGAAGCACCACCCCATGCTGTGATGCAGTATGTCAATAGCGACTGGCAGAGAGCGGTGTATACCAATTTTAGTACTTCCATATCGGCACCCTGTCTCAGTCTTTTTATTATGGGAATTAGTTTTCTTGTGCGAGCTGCAAGAGACGAGAGTGGGCTCTAAATGTTAAGTTTTCATCTAGAATCAGACCTAAATACTTGAAGGTGCGCGCTTTTCCTATCGTTGGGCAAGCACATGAAGGAACATTAATACATTTGTGGATGCTGAGAGTCATGTTCTGTGGTGGGCTGGAGGCAGCAGTTTTGTGAAAGCACATGAATTTAGTTTTTTGTGTGTTAAGTGAGACACTTCAGTCAAGTACCTCTCTGCCGCCGTCTTGGCTCCCTCCCAGGACTCTGAGCGAATGATAAGGGCAGTATCGTCAGCGTAGCACAGAACGTCAGCATCCTTTTTATCTCTAAAATTCTGGTTAGCTCATCAATGTAGATGATAAAAAGCGTTGGAACGAGGATGCTGCCCTGTGGCACACCGAAGGAGATGGGGCTCTGATTGCTTATGTGTTCGTCTATCTTAACGCATTGGCTTCGATTTTGGAGGTAGCTGTCGAACCATTTCAGAGGGGTACCACGAACACCAAGGCGTTCTAGTTTATTGAGGAGCTTAGGCGGTGAGTGGTATCAAAGGCCTTGGCCAGGTCCAGGAAGACACCAATACAAGACTCGCCGCGGTTGAGGGATGTGCTCACTGAGTTGAGTAGTTGTACCACAGCATCCTCCGTGGACCTGCCCTGTCGGAAGCCGTACTGCCTTTCCGATATAAGTTTATTCGTCTCAAGGTACTTCACAAGGCGTCTGTTTACAATTTTTTCTAGTATCTTTGACAGGGAGCTTAGTAGGGATATTGGCCTGTAGTTAGAAGGTTCCGTCTTATCTCCACATTTGTGAATGGGTACCACTGCTGCAGTCTTCCAACAGGAGGGGAATTCTTCATTTCTCAGGCTAGAGTTAATAATATGGGTCAAAGCGGGTAGGATGTTTGGGGAAATCGCCTTGATGAGGCCGTTCCCAATGCCATCGAGCCCTGGTGAACTGTCATATTTAAATTGCTTATGGCTGAGTTTACTTCTACTGGGTCTGTGGGCTGGAAAAAGAATGATTGGTGGTGAGGTGGGTCCTGGATCATGGGAGCAAGAGTGGTAGCACTTTGGGAGTTAAGGATTTCATTTGCGAGGTTCTGGCCAACGTTTGCGAAGTATTCGTTACAATAATTGAGTGAAATGTCTTTTTTTGATTCAGAGTGCAATAGATCTGTGCTTTTGGCTGCCGATTTTTTTATATCGCAAATACTTTTAATGAAAATGTGGAAAACCCACATTTTCTTTGGATCGCTCCGGCTCCCATTAAGGTGGTCTCTATTTGATTGAAATTTAAGACTTTTGAGTATATCATTGCAATAGTTCCGATATCTCTTGTATCAGATTTGTGGTATGTCATTTTTTGGCTCTTTGCGTGCTTTGTTATGTAACCTGTCTCTATGCAGCATACAACGGACCAAACCGGGGGTAATCCATGGTTTGATGGTGAATTTGCTTCGGCTTACTAACACATCTTTTTTATGTTTACTGATAGTTTCATCAAGTATTTCCGTAAAAGCAACAGTGCAGGAGGAGGCATCTTCGTTTTGGAGAACTGTTGACCATGATTGTTTCTTTAGATCGTTGTTTACTGCTGCATAGTTAATTTTTGCGAATGTTCGGATATATTTATTACGGAGAGGCTTGAGATTTATATAAGCCAGGGTCAAGTCATGATCTGTAAGCATCGTCTTACAGACTAGCCCCTCTGCTAATATTTTTGTCCCGACAAATATGTGGTCCAAACAGGAGTAATAATATTGTGGGGTGGGTAATTACTGGTCTGAGGCACATTTCGGAAGTTAGTGATAGGTATTCCTGGGTGTCCTTGTCCTCCTCTGCTAGGATATTTATATTTATGTCGCCTGCGAATATTGTGGTACCAGTATCCTTGAGTGGGGCCAGTAAATGTTCCAGAGCCCTGAAAAAGTTAGTGGGATCTGTAAAAGAGGGTGAGCGGTAGATGGCTAGGATTGAGAGTTGTCCTGGAAAGTCTACTATTAGGCAATTACAGTCTGTGAACTCTGGTTCTCGTACGCTGGCATTGATGTTATCCCTAACGAATACCACCACTCCTCCGTTTTTGTTAATGTATTTAGTAGAAGCGAAAGCATTATAGTCAGGTAAGGTTCTTAATGTCGAGGTAGCAGTTAAATGGCATTCGGTCGGAATTATAACATCACATGTAAGATTTAGTCTAATTAGAACCACCAAGAAGGTATCGAAGTTATGTTGAATGCTTCTTATGTTAAATGATAAGATTTTGAAGTTAAATGAGTCATAAGGCAAGCTTTTGCATAGCTCCGGAAGATCCACGGTTTGGCACGAGATGCTTTACGATTTATCTATATCAGACTCCAAGTTCTTGGTGGCCATTTCATAAGAAAAGATATGTTGACTATGAGCACATAATTGTGCATAAGCCGTGACGTGAAACTGAATGCTGAGTTATTCTGGCGGTCCGAGCTGAGAGTGCGGGTGTGTGTTGGTGTGGATGGGTAAATGGCAGTATATACTGTAAAAATAATTACACATGGAGTAATGTGATACGAGATGAAAGATGAGAGGAAGACTAATTTAAACACCGAGCGGGGATCCAGTCTCTTCGGGGGCTTGAGTGGGTCCGAGGAGTTTGTCCAGATCAGCTTGTGATCGCACTGGGATTGCGGCACTTCCTTTCTGAAACAACTGCCTGTTCTCTTTTGTGAGCCTCTCATTTATGAAAACTTCTTTAGGGGGTCCGGTTACTATGTCTACCGACGTCAGGTTTTTGCGGTATTTATTCGCCTGTAGAATTTCATCTCTCTTTGATGGGCGCGTTAGTCTGACGACCAAAGGACGGGGGAGCTTTTCCTTCTTCTTCGGGGAATCATCATTAGGCATGTGGTCCCCTATGTCGTCTATAGTAGATGTCGATTCGGGTGGGGCTTCTTGTTTCGCACCCGCTCTTGCCGCCCACTCGATGTCGAAGTCAGTTAGTTGTATTCCGACTTTATTAGCGGTTACCATTGCAAGATGGGTCGGGTTTTCGTTAGGAAACTCTGGAATACTCCGGTGTGACTCCGGCTGTGGAGGCTCTGAATGCTGACCTAGAGAATATCAGGAAGTGGGCCCTCTCATATGGGCTTCTGGTCAACCCGAGAAAGTCGCAGGCCTTGATCTTGGGAACCCGATACTCTCTTAACCTGTTACAACTTCCAATCGCTCCTCTAATATTTGATGGAACCGTAATCAAATACAGCGATAAAGCTAAAAATCTCGGAATTGTATTCGATAACATGCTGTCTTGGTCGCCACATGTCTCCGAGGTCAGCAGACGAGTCTTTGCATCGTTTCACTCTCTTTGGAAATTACAATACTTCCTTCCACGGCATACTAAAGTCACTCTAGCCCAGTCCCTTCTACTTCCTTTAATTGATTATGTCGATGCTTGCTGGGTGAGTGCGAACGAAGAACAACTGAATAAACTCGAACGACTTCAGAACCTCGGGATTCGGTTCATCTTCGGGCTGCGCAAGTATGACCACGTCTCGCAGTATCGCAAGGAACTGGTTTAGCTCCCGATTCGTCTTCGCCGTGATTTCCACATATTGACTTTATTTTTTAACATCTTGAGAAACCCCAGATATCCTTCCTACCTTCGTGAACGTTTTGAGTTCCTTTTCTCCAGAGGCAAGGAGCGGAGATCTCACACGGTGTCTCTTCTATGTATTCCGCAGCATAACACCGTCGCCTACGAGCACTCGTTCAGGCTGAGGGCCATTCGGCTGTGGAACGCACTTCCCTGCACTATAAGGGACAGTCCCACTCTTTTCTCCTTTAAGAATCGCTTGAAAGAGCACTTACTTTCTCTTTCATCATAGGTATTGTATATATAAGTATGTAATTGTATTTATCTTTTTATTATTATTATTTGTTTATTCTTATTTTATCTACTATTTCTTTGATTATATGTATTTTTATAGTAAGTATCATATTTTATTGGTATTTGGTAAGTATTTAATTGCACTAGACTACCCTTTTCATTTTATAAGTATACTATCCAGATAGGTTTGCTGGAAGAAATCTCTGTTGAGAGATAAGCTCGCCTTTGCCTTTTAATTTCGTGTATAATTGTATTGTTGTAATGTTCTGTGCAATAAAGAATTGTGAATTGAATAGTGAATACCGAGTATTTCTATTTCGTTTCTCAGACTAAGTTGGGCTATTTTCTGGTTATGCTCGTCAAGTTGACCAACTGTTTGCTTTAGACAAGCGATCTCTAGGGAACTTGTCTTTTCTCCTTCCTCCAGTGTTTTTATTCTCTCATCAAAGGCCGAGAGGCTGGAGAGAACGGTGTCAATTCTCTTCTCACATGCGGCTATCGAGAAGGACCCGGAGTTTAACTGTTCCTTCATCAGGGTCACTTCTTTCCTCAACATTCTTATTTCCGATGTGAGAGTTTGCAATTCTGAAGCCAGGACATTTTTTGGACGGAGGGTAACGTGAGAATCTGGAGTGCATGGCAGTTCGGAGTTATTTCCACCTTTCTGCATACAGGGCAGAGCCAAATTGAAACATCCACGGGTATTGATCCTCCCATACACATATCAGTGTGGAATGATTTGCTGCAGCTTGTGTTGGAACAGGTGATAAATTCATTATCTGTGAAGTCCTTAAGGACGAAGATGCCTTTTCGAAGATGCCTTGCAGTGGCTGCCTAAAGGCAGCCACTGCAAGGCATCTTCGAAAAGTTGAAAGGGTTCGTAGAGATATTTCCAGCGGAAATATAATATCTTTTTACGTGTAACCGAACGTGGTGCAAAGATGAGGTTTTCGAACGTTCTTGTCAAACGTTTTTTTGTCGTATGGCCACACTGGTAGCTGTCAGTTGCGGAAGGCGACAGATTCGGACAGCTGATTGTGTGGGTGATCGTAGTTGATGAAATTTTCTTTTCTTTGTTCTCTAGTACTGTTTATTTACGTGTGAGTGCAGTTTAAATTAACGGAAAAACAGCAGTGTACCTGGAAAAGCTTGTAATTCCCTGGAAAACACGTCCTTCTATGTGTTCTGGGATTCAATCACAGGTTTGAGGTTAGGTCTTCGACCCAAGGAAATCACTTTTATCTGATATTTACTTTGTTTTGACTGGGACGAGGATAAAAATCGGTGTTTACATGTAAAGGGCAGTGTTGCCAATCTAACGGCGAACTTTGCATTTAGTGAAAACAATATTAATCTAAAATACCCTCAATATATGGGAATTAAAAATATATAAATTAGTAATTGTTTTAAGCTATAGAGGAAACATTGAAGGGGTGCCACATGGTAAAATAAATTGAAATAGGATCTTACAATTAATAAAAATCAACATCAAAAATATAGTTAATATAATAGGTATAAATAGTACAAACCTTTATTATGGTAATTTTGATTGATAAATGAAATGAGCATATTCAATTTAAAGTGAATGGAAAGTGAATTTGGGTGCATATGATAAAACAAGCTGCAAGACTAAAACACACCCATAAATATTGATTGATGATTCTGATGATGGTAGTGAGGTGGAATTTCAGCTTTTGGTTCAAATCAATTGGTTAACACAAACATTTACATATTCAGCTGTCAGTGTTCCTTAATATCATAAAAATAAATATGAGCCCGCTTATTTTTTCATAAACTAATTTTAATAAACTTAAACTTCTGACCTTGTCGTGTCTATATATATATGAAACATGTGTATTTGTAAAGAGTAATTTACACCTCTATAAAACGTTAGAAAGCAAACGTCATGCAAATAAGCTCTGTGCTGAGCAACATAGAAGTGCTTACTATGGCAAGAGTATATTCAATATGTCAACCCGAATATTTAACAAGCTTCCGCAAAATGTTAGAGAAACCGAGCATTCACATGCCTTTAAAAATAAATTAAAAACTCTGCTCGTTAATGCAACTTTTTATTCAGTCAACGAATACTTGACTTACACATGAGAATAATAAATATGTACGGTTCCGATGTCACCGCACATTTTCCCTACGCGGCATTTAAGCATTTTAGTTTTATTTCATTCAGTATTCATATAACCACCAAGGCGTTAGGTACTCACCCATTCATCCCCATTTATAACAAGTTCCAAATATACCCAAATTTATCTAAATTACATTTTATTCATCTCTCTATATCATATTCTAAAGAGTACGTCCTACACCGTACATCTTTATGGTTCTTCGAGCCTTTGGACCTCGCGCGCGTTTCTCACTTTCGTCGTCGATGTGAGACGTTGTATCGTACTACTATAGAACTGTGGGTGATACGTGTGCGGTTCAACTAATGAACAAGTGAACTATCAAGGAAACTCTAACAAGGGAGTTATAAGTGGGGATTTATCTAGAAACAATCAATTGTTCGGTCATCAAGGACTTTATTAAGTATTTTTCACGTGAAATATAAATTTTAATAAATTGTAGCTACCAAATTCAAGGAAAAATCAAGTATTCGGTCACCAAGGACTTATCAAGTGTTCAGTCACCAAGAAAATTCGTATTATCAAGTGTGCGATAATCAAGGATCAACACATCTGCGGTCGGTCAGCAAGGACCTGCCTAACAAGGATATTCAAGCGGCGACAAGCGAACCAGGAGCTTTAGTCGTCTGATCGATCACGCGTGCCGGCAGCAACTGCAGTTGTCCGGAGGCCACCACGCACAACAAGGACTAGCAAGGATCGAGTCACAAGTATCAAGATATCAAGTAAGATCTTTCCATTTATTACCACTTACTTACAACTATCAAGATGGACGCTATTTTCGAAAGCCAAGCCGAGTTGTATTTGACTATGCAAAATTTCTTTAAAAATTTAAAAAAAGGATGGAGCAGACAGGAAGTCCCTACCGGTTTATTTCAAGAGGAAATCGGAAGAGTTGGAGCGCTACTGGGAAGACTACGCGGCAAGCTATGTACAGCTTATAGAGGGTAGCGATCCCGAGTGCCTATACTTTGCTAGTAAAGATTATGAACAACCGGAAAATCTATACAAGTCAATAAAGTGGTATATCAAGCAAGAATCCATCAAGTATTTCCCTAAACAAGATATGGGTCATGTATCAGGAGGTCAACAAGGACAGCCAGGGAATCAAGTTCAAGTCCCGTCGGAAAGATCTCAGCACCAAGGCGAACTGGGGAGTCTTCATCAAGTTCCTCCATCACGTCAGGCCGTGTCTCAGCATCAAGAGGTTAGGACACCGAGGGGGAGGGTTGAATCTCGCGGTAACTTCAGCAAGTTAGACGAAAAGCCCCGGAAACAAGCAGTTAATTTTCAAGCCTTCAATCGTACAGTATCAGGCATCAAGGTCGAGACGATTAATGAGAAGTGGGAATTCGAGGCTGTACTCAAATCACTCCAAACTCGCTGGTCAGTAGTAGACACCCTTCATTGGGAGATTGTTGTTGTTGTTGATTGATTGGAAGATGTCCAGCGTCATATCGAGTAAACAACGGCTCCGTAAAAATATTTCTGTTTTTGTGTCTAAAGTGCATAGTATCTTCACCAAATAGTTTGTTGTTAACCCTAAAGTGATTTAGCAACTAATAAACTTTGAACCATAGTGAAATGCGACGAGAAACACAGTTTAATCACAAAAATACAGTGACGCCAACGGCCACAAAAATTCGAACAACAAAGTGAAAGGACACGAAATACAAAAACAGTGACAGTGTTATGTGACTACACGAACTAATTAATGTGATATACAGGTCAATACAGTACAATACATGTAATAAATTTGCAAAACTAACCTAAAATCGATTTAATTTTCACCAAAACAACGACATGTCGCGCCATCTGTTGACGAGTAGCGACCGGACACGACAGTTATGCCATCTACAACCGAATAGCAGATTCCGCCGTTCTACAATAGAGGGTGACACCAGGCTCAATATACAATTCTAGATTGTGGTACACCACTAGAGGTCGCTGCTAGGTACAAAAACAAAAGCAAGATGCTGTGCAAAGAATGCAGAGAATTCGTTCACACAATTGAATCTATTACTTGCTCAAAATGTAAAAACCATTTTCATCATAACTGTTTGAATATTACGTCTGCCTATTACATGGCGAACATGGCGCGGTGGAAGAGTTTTACATGTGACACATGTCAGCGTCACGTACAACGACAAGAACCCCCAAAACAGGACAAATCATCTTCATCATCTCCATCATCACCCTCAAACAGCAGCCATACTGACCCTCTTACACCTATCTCGGCACATGAGAACGTCACACAGAGAAGGCCTCGACAACTGATTCCAAGTCTTCATCAACAAAATGACTCTATTAACTTGGACCTCAGCTACCAAAGCCTTCCTGGTGTAATTGAGAACGGGGAGCAGCTGGAAGACTTGAGAGAGAGCAACCATAAGCTGCGTGCGGAACTTGAAACTGCAAACGGAGAAATAGAAAACCTTAGTCTGGAAATATCGTCCCTAAAAAAGCTCCTAGCAGAAAAAACTAAGAAAATTGATTTATATAAAGCTGTGGGTCTAGAAGACTCGATACCCGCACACAAACCATACCTAAAATTCTACTCTCCTCAGTATCGCAAAATACAAATGGGATCTGCACGGAAAACACCGCTTATATACACCAGTCTCGTTGCACAGCCAGACCCCAAAGAAAAATTCACGAAAATACTGCCGACAAAAGACTCAAAGCTTAATCATAACAGGCCAGAAAGTTCACCAGGCAATACCATAGAGTCTCGGGCCAAAAATGAATTAGAGTCAATACAAATATCTGCTAAGAAGAAAACGCAATCATTGCACATGCATCGAATAATGATCCTAGCTGATGAACAGGGCAGGGGTCTACGTGAACTTCTGCAAAAACTCTTGGGAGAAAAATTCAGCGTAGAGTCTGTTATCAAGCCATACGCCACAATGGACCAGGTGTTGAGATCATGCTCTACACTGTGCAAAGATTATGGCGAAAATGACTGCATTATCATATTAGGGGGCTCGAATGATAAGGATCCCGTTAGGCTAAAATCTTTGCTTTATTATAATTTGAGCATGCTTGGAAAAACTAAGATAATACTTTGTAATGTTCGTAACAATATGTATTTGAATGAGAACAAAGTTAACTACACTTACAGACATCTGTGTTCTCGATTTGCCAACACCACTTTCTTAGACCTAAGTGACGAAGAATATTTTAATAGAGAGAGGTTTAACAAGCTATATGTATGTAGAGTTATGCTGCGGGAAATTTTAGGTATTAGATACGCACAAAAGATTGCGCAGTATGCAAAATCACGACAGAATTTGTCAGGGTTTGGTAGAACCCATTTAATGACCAATACCCAAACTTGTATGTTAACTTTGGCAGATAAACAGACACAAACAGATTCAATGGCGTCTGCGGATACAAACGCAAAAATTGAGTTTTTTCGTTCTGAATAAAGACAACGCAACTAGCAGTAAAGTGAGCCAATATAATGTAATAAAACAAACAATAAATAACGCTATTGATAAATCTCAATATAACGAAAAAGTCAAACCTAGCAATCAGAAAGTAATACAGGACAAAGTCACAATTTTCCATCAAAATATAGCGGGCATACTTAATAAACAAGATATTGTAAATATTACACTTGACGAATTTAATAATAATGGTAAACATATTGATATCATCTGTCTCTCAGAAACATTCATAAAGTCTGGAGATGAAAACAACCTAGTTTTAAAAGATTATAATTTGGTTTCATTTTATTCACGAACTGATATAAAACGTGGAGGAGTCTGTATACTAATTGATAAACGTATAAATTGTACAAACTTGAGTATTACAAAAGATTTTACTATAAAAAGACATTTTGAGTGCTGTGGTATAGAAATAATAGATAATAAACTGGTAATATTGTGCATTTATAGAGTTCCAAAGTCTGACGTAGATATATTTTTTAACAAATTAGATGAATTATTACAAATTTTGACAAAGAAAGATAGGAAGAAAATAATAATAACAGGAGATTTAAACATAGATATCCTAAAAACAAACAGTTTCTCGATAAGGCTTAAACAATTACTACAACAATATAACTTGAAATCTCATATAATAGAGGCAACGAGACAAAAATCTTGCATAGATCTCATTGTCAGCAACATTAACTCTGCGACAGGTACCGTACATAACCTTGGCCTCTCAGACCATAACACAGGTCAAACCTTGGAAATACCGATGAAATTAAAAACCGTAAAGAGTTTTTGGTTCGAAGAAAAAAGGGATTTTAGTGCAGAAAATGTAGAGAAGTTCATAGATTGCATATCATCACTCACATTCTATGAAGTTTGGGAATGTAATAAGGCAAATGAGGCATTCGATAAATTTCATGAGATTCTCATATTATTCTATAATCTCTGTTTCCCAAAATGTATAGCTAAAATAACTACAAAATCGAACAAAACCAGATGGATTACTAAAGGTATAAAAAAGTGTAGTGCAAATAAACGAAAGTTATATTTCCAATATCAGATGGCGAAAGATAATAAAGTAACGTATAAAACCCAGTACAAAAACTATTCTAACATACTTAGAAAATGTATTTTACAATCACAAAGAATAGGCAACCAGAACTTCATTTTGAATACAAATAACAAAATAAAAGCTATTTGGAATCTCATCAAAACACATGTATTTAAACAAAACTTAGGCAATAATGACATTGAAGAAATTACTCATAACGATGTAAAATATACTAACCCCTTTGACATTGCGACCGCATTTAATAATTATTTCATTAATCTTACAAAAATAGAGAATCCTAAAAGAACAAACAAACCAAACATCAAAAATCACAACTCCAATATATTTCTTCAACCAACCGACCCCGACGAGATAAAGAAAGTAATAATGTCCATCAATAATACAAATTCGGTGGGTTATGATGAATTATCAACTCGTATTTTAAAAAAATGTGCAGTTCATATTATACACGCCTTAAGTCACGTTATAAATCTCTCCCTCAGTCAAGGTATCTTCCCAGAAAAACTTAAACACTCTATTGTCAAGCCACTATTTAAACACGGAGAAAAAACAAACCCAAACCAATACAGACCAGTAACGCTCATACCAATTATTTCAAAAGTTGTAGAAAAGGTTTTCTTAAAACGACTCAATGGTTATCTGGAGAAATATAATATTATAAGACCAGAACAAAACGGTTTCCTTAAAGATAAATCAACCACACTAGCAAATTTCCAATTAGTAAAATCTATAACCGAATGTATTGACTCAGGAACACCTGTCGTTGCACTCTTCTTTGATATGAGCAAAGCTTTCGACTTTGTGCACCATGGTCTGCTCAATGAAAAACTAGAAAAGTACGGAATCAGAGGTATAGCAAATGAATGGATAAAAAGCTATTTAAAAGATAGATGTCAATGTACAGAAATTTCGAGATTTGATGAAAATAATAAACTGAAGAAATATAAATCTTCATACGAACGAAATGAATATGGAGTTCCTCAGGGAAGTATTTTGGGACCAAGTTTATTCCTGTTATACATTAATGACTTGCCTGATGTTACGATTAATGAGACTATCCTATACGCAGATGACACAACCGTGATTATTAAAGGTAACGACTTAGGTAACTTTGAAGCAAACATTAATAACACAGTGACTGAAATAATAAATTGGATTAATCAAAATAATCTAAATGTCAATATCAATAAAACGAAGATGATGCAATTTCACACTGAAAAAAGACAACCACTTAAATTAAATATTTCGTACGATAACAAGGAAATAGAAGAAGTCAGCTCCACAAAATTTTTAGGTCTCTATTTGGACAAATTCTGCAAATGGAAAATTCATATAGACGTAATCTCTACAAAATTAAACAGATTCGTATTCGCTCTCCGCCGTCTCAAAGATACAATCTCGGAGCAAGTCGCACTGAACGCTTACCACGCATATGTCGCGTCCATTCTACAATATGGACTGATATTATGGGGTAACTCGACAGAAATAGAAAAACTTTTTAAAATACAAAAGAAATGTGTGAGAGTTATCTCAGGAGCCTATGCTAGAGACACTTGCAAGCCATTGTTCATCAAATTTAAACTACTGACATTGCCATGTCTATATATCAAACAAATAGTAATTTTTGTTAGAAAACATCCTACATATTTTCCTAAAAATAAAGAAATGACAATTCGAACCCAGAGAGAAAACATTGGAGAGAGGTTATTTGTTCATAAATGCAAACTAACTTCAGTGCAGAAAAATGTCTTTCATATGGCAATAAAAATATACAATGCCCTACCAACAGAATTGAAAGATCTACGATTTAATTTGTTTAAAACTAAATTACATGATTGGCTCATCTGTCGTTGTTTCTATTCTATCAATGAGTATTTTAATAGAGACAAATAATGTCAACTCAGAAATAGTGTACCTAATTACAATTATTTATAGAACTATAATTTACTTACTTATGACATTGAAGTGTGAATTATGTATTTTTCTGATGTTATAATTTAATTGGATAATGTGATGACCTAAAATTAATTTATTATTATCAATATTTGTACGCCTGAAAAGGCAGATTTTTGCGATTAAAATGTATAAAATTAAGATCCAATATTGTTACCAAAAATCATGCAAATAAACTTATTTGATTTGATATTTGATTTGATTTGATTTGATTGTCAACGAGCTGGACGGAGTAGAGCATGAAGACTACGAGGCAGCCTTCACATCCCACGAAACAGTATTTCAAGATCTAAAAAGAGATATAAATAGCAAGTTGTGGTCCGTCTGTCATAGGGAAAAATCTACCCCTAAAATAGACATTCCTATGTTCGACGGAAATGATCAAGATTGGGTAAGCTTCATCGACATATTTAATGAGACTATTCACCTCAACCCGTCGCTATCAAGTGCGCAAAAGTAGCAGTTTTTAAAGAGGAAAGACTTATTCAACATCTAGCCATCAGCAGCAACAACTATAATACCGCTTGGGACACGCTAAACCGTCGGTACAACAACACAAAACTGCTTTTTACTTCCCATATCGACTATTTATTGGATATTCCCGTCAGGCAGCAAGCATCACACCAGGCGATCAAGCGTCTTCACGACAATGCAATGGAATCCCTAAATGCTATCAAGAATTTAGGTGTCAATATCGATACTTGGGACCCGCTGCTGGTGCATTTTCTGGCCGAAAAATTAGACCCCGTAACCAGCGACGACTATATGGAGTCGTTGAGCAAACCAAGAGAGCTCCCAAAATTAAAAGATTTTTTTGACTACTTAGAAAGCAAGTTCACATATAAGGAGACGTCTTCGCGTAGCAATCAAGGTAAACCTACGCCGAAGCAAGTCACAAGTCAATCATCATCATCATCTCAATCGTCATCATGGGCAAAACGATTCGAAAAATCATCGCATAACAAGAATGATAATCAAAAATCAAGTCATAAAAAAACCAGGGCACATCAAGTCATGACTACAAGAATAAACCTAAACTTTGTTGCGCAATTTGTCGAAGCGACGAGCATAGAGTTTATTTTTGCCCAGAATTTAAAGCGATGTCACCACACATCAAAAGAAAGACAGTACAAAGTCTAAATTTATGCAATAATTGCCTGCATGATCACCAGGGCAATGCATGTAATTCTAATCGTCGTTCTCGCGAGTGTTCGGGTCAGCATAACAGCTTATTACACGAGGCATTTGCGCAATCGCGTAATTCGACCAATAGGGGGTATCGAAAAAATACAAGAAAATATCGCTAACAAGGAACGCGGTGGGTATGCGAAAACAAGATCGCATGTATCTCAGCGACAAGATGCTGAGGTATTATTGGCTACTGCCGTCCTCAAAATTCAAGGAGCAGACGGCAGAGAGTATGCGATGCGAGCCTTGATCGATCAAGGATCACAGTTCTCGTTGATTACAGAAAAAGAAGCTCAAGTACTAGGAGTTAAGAGGCAGCAATGCAAGGGAACGATCTTCGGAGTGGGAGAACAAGAGAATAGGTGTAAGGGCGTGATCAAGATAACATGCGCATCTATTCATAACGACTTCACTTTCGACGTCAATGCCCTGATTATGTCCAACCTAATTAAAAAACTCCCCAGTACATCATTTGCCAAACCAAGTTGGTCATATATTCAAGGATTAGATCTCGCGGACCCAGAATTTAACATCAGCCGTCCGGTCGTCTTGTTGCTCGGAGCCGATGTTTATTCCATAATTATGCTAGGTGGGATTATTAAAGGCGAAGACCAATCACGGCCGATAGCACAGCTAACACAACTCGGATGGTTACTATGCGGCAATGTTCAAACATCTTTCCATTGCAATGTGGTGCTGAATGACCTCGCCGGGATTCAAAGGTTTTGGGAAATCGAAGATATCACGGAGGAGCCATCGTTGTCAGAACAAGATGATCAATACTTCTCTACAAGTCTACCAGGAAGCGGCTGCCAGATGGAAAATATCAAGTGAGGCTTCCCCTTAATAAAAATTATCGAGAATGATTAGGTGCATCAAAACCCATGGCAGTTGCGCAATTTATGCAGTTAGAACGCAAATTCAACAAGAAAGATAGTTTTGCAAAAGAATATAAATTATTAATCGACGAATATCAAGAACTGGGTCATATGAAACAATGTGTCGTCGGTAATAAAACACGTGACTTATATTTGCCGCATCATGGTTTTGAAATACCGGAATCTACAAGTACGTCACTCCGTGTTGTTTTTAACGCATCCGCCAAAACTTCGTCGGGTTTTAGTCTTAATGACATGATGGAGAGGGGGCCCAATCTACAACCAGATCTGCAATCTCTAATCATGAAATGGAGACAGTATGAGTTTGCCTTTACAGCGGACATCAAGAAGTCCTTAAGGCAAATATGGGTTCATGAATATGACCAAGCTCTCCAGAAAATAGTTTGGAGAGAACACCCAAAATAACCCCTTCGAGACTACAAACTTCTGACGGTGACTTATGGCACGAAAGCTGCACCGTTTTTTTGCATGATGACTCTCAGACAGCTAGCAAGTGACGAAAAAGAGAATTTCAAGGGCAGCGACGCTATAAGAGTAATTCAGGACTCTTTTTACATGGACGACCTTCTTCATGGAGCGCATTCTTTAAAATCAGCTCAAATATTGCAGAATCACCTAATTAAATTATTAGAGTCGGGTAGTATGGACCTGCGTAAGTGGAGGTTAAACAAGTCGGAGCTTCTACAAAACATCAACAAGAACGAAAGTATTCAAGAAAACTTTGACTTTAAACAAGCTGACTCAACAAAAACTCTCGGACTGAGATGGAACACGCAACAAGACGTCTTCACATTCCAGTCAAAAATTGAGTTGACATCAAGGACACCTACCAAGAGGTCACTATTGTCGGATATTTCCAAAATATTCGATCCGCTGAGGTGGCTAGCACCATTCACTATGAAGCTGAAACTAATCTTTCAACAAATATGGTTGGTTCTGGAATTGAAATGGGATAGCGAGCTACCACCTGAAATAGAAGCAGAATGGCTTAAAATTAAGTCAGACATCGAAAATATCAAGGATTGTCAAGTAAGACGATGGCTGGGAACGAAAGTATAACAAAATGAAGTCGAGATGCATGGATTCTGCGACGCCTCGTCAAAGGCTTATGGATATAGTGAAATCTCGAAATCACATTCGCGAGTGCGTAGTGAAAACAAGGCCACCTCGCCTATCGCGAAAGACAAATCATTGTTTACCATCAGTGGAAATGACTCTGTTTAGTGAGAAGGACACTGCAATCTATCATGTTTAATTTAAGTTGAAATTTTTATGTTTACACGTTACTAACATTTCAATCTATTGTTTGTTTATCAAGTTGTGTTAATTAAGCATGAAATATTTAAGCTGATGCCCTTCACCATGTTTCACCACCATCAAGTTAAAAGTTAACTACTTTGACCTAATGTCTATTTTATCAAGTCTTCTAATTATATCAAGTTTATTATTGTGTACATCGAGGATTAGCAAGCATTCTGGATGTTCTTTTTTTCTGGCCCGGGAGCATGTACGGTTCCGACGTCACCGCACATTTTCCCTACGCGGCATTTAAGCATTTTAGTTTTATTTCATTCAGTATTCATATAACCACCAAGGCGTTAGGTACTCACCCATTCATCCCCATTTATATCAAGTTCCAAATATACCCAAATTTATCTAAATTACATTTATTCAGCTCTCTATATCATATTCTAAAGAGTACGTCCTACACCGTACAAAATAATTTAATTATATTATGGACTACATACCATCATATTTTATTTAACCTACATATGACTTGTAAATAATTTGTGTACTAAAATGTAATTTGCATACCTATGGTTATATCATGTGAAACTAACATTAGATATTTAAGACACCTTATGTACACCATGATAAGCAAATAAAGTTTCTATTTCTATTTGAATTTCTAAATATTCCATATTTTCCAATTTTTTTTTTCCAAATTCCAAATGTCTTTATTACTGTAGATATTTACATATACTTAGCAATCGTCATTTTTTGCCACTTCTCTACATTGGACCACTGTGGAAAAGGAAGGGCGTAGAAACTCCCACAGATTGATTTTTAGATCACTTTTTAAAAATAGCTTATTCTTAACTAATACAAAATATAATATTTAGTCATTATCATAATTAATAAACAGGAATAAATAATTACAAAATTATTAACAGCAAGGTCTGTGTTGAGCCAGATTAACCCCATACAGACCCACCATTTAAGTAATTTTGAACATTGTGATATCCCTTTTTCGACAAAGTCGCTTTAACATGGATTTTAAATTGCTCAAATGGCAATTTCAAGATCTCCACAGGTATATTGTTGTAGTAGAGAATGCATTGACCCTTGAAAGAATTGCTAACCTTCGCGAGTCTAAACCGGGGCGCAAGTAGTCTGTGATTATTTCTTAGGTTGACATTACAGCTATCGCTAAGTTTGGGAAATTTCGTAAGGTTCTTGCGTACATACATTATATTTTCGAAAATAAATTGACTAGCTACAGTTAGTATGTCAATTTCTTTAAAAAGCTGTCTTAAGGAGTCTGTGCGTTTTAAATTATAAATTGCTCGAATAGCTCTTTACTATAAAATAAAAATAGTTTGAATATCCGCTGCTTTCCCCCACAACAAGATACCATAGGACATGACACTATGAAAGTAACTAAAATATACTAGCCTAGATGTAGCCACATCCGTGTTTTGTCTGATGTTCCTAACAGCGTAAGCCGCAGAACTTAATTTACCAGCCAATTTTTCTATGTGGGGTCCCCACTGCAATTTGTTATCAATGGTTATTCCAAGAAACTTCGTGTCATTTACTAATTATAACGTATTGCTGTCCAACACTAAACTGGTCCCAACTTGCCTGACATTTGGAAGTGAGAATTTGATACATTTGGTTTTACCAGCATTTAACAATAAATTGTTAACTGTGAACCAATTCAAGGTTAAAGATAATACTCTATTGACATCATCAAAATCTTCTTTTTGTCTTTCAATTTTGAAGACCAGTGAAGTATCATCAGCAAACAACACTATGTTAGTCAATTTCTCCACCATAAAAGGCAGATCGTTAATATATACCAGGAATAAGAAAGGGCCTAATATGGAACCTTGTGGAATGCCATTTTTTACCCCCGATCCATCAGATTTAACACCGTTGACTTCTGCCTTTTGAATTCTATTGCTTAGGTATGATCTTAGTAGATCCAACGCTTTATTTCTAACTCCGTAATGATTTAATTTCTTTAGTAACGTGTCATGATAAACACAATCAAATGCCTTCGACAGATCGCAAAAAACACCGATAGCATCCTTTGCGGCTTCCCATGCAGAATAAATATGAGATATAAGGTTATTACCTGCATCCGTAGTCGATTTACCCCTAGTGAAACCGTATTGCTTGGCGTGGGAGTTGTTTTGTACGTTTGAAGTGTGAGACCATTTGATTGAGTATAATCTTTTCAAAAATTTTACTTAGTGCTGGAAGAACCGATATTGGTCTGAAATTTGACGGATCACCCTTGTCTCCCGACTTGAACAGAGGTATAAGTTTACTATGTTTCATGAGGTATGGGAAAGCTGGGAGCTGGGAAATATTTATTAAATATATAAGCTAGGTGTGGGGCTATAACAAGTATTATTGAACCAATGACTTTGACTGACATACCCCACAGGTCTTCAGTATTTTTTAAGTTAAGTAGTCTATACGTTTTGACAATATCCTGGGGACATACATGATAAAATTAAAAATCTACATAACTGATGCTATTGCTGTTTTTTAACAAAACCTTTGCTTGAGTAAGGGTGCATTGGTGAAGAATGTTTCAAAAGCTCGAGCTACCTCAGCGTTGTATTTAACAACATCATCACCTATCTTTAAGCAGAAATCATTATCCCTTGGTATAACTTTGCCAGTTTCACGGTTTATAATTTGCCAAACCGTTTTCATTCTATTATTTGAATTTTGTATTTTTCTATTTATGTGTAAAGTTTTTGCAGTTCTACAAACCAACTTGAAAGTTTTGGAATATTTTTTAACATAGTCATGAAATTTTATATCAAAGTTATAGGTTTTTTGTTCATAAAGATCATACAAGATAGCTCTACATTTACGAATTCCAAATGTTGTCTAGTCATTAAATTTAGATTTATCGTTGTGGCACTGACTTTCTTTAATTTAAAAACTGTATTGAATTCTGTTTGAATAATGTTGAAGAAGTCAGAATAGATTTTGTTCGGGTTCTGTTCATAAAAATCCGGTACAGATGTAGTGAATAATCCTTTCCTTTCGTATTTTCTCGGAAATGTTCGTTTTTGTTTTACTACTTCACTCGCACTCAGTACCCATCGAGACAATGTAGGGAACGGTGGCATTGCAAGAGGAAGTATCTATATAGAGTAGTTAATACCACAGAAATATTTTTTTGATATTTATGTTAGATTTTGTGATAAACTTCATGGACTCGTGTATTAATGCAGGCCACCTATATTTTTTTTTTGACTTTACATTTCACTCTTGTCTGTCATTTTTGTAAATAATAAATATTGATTTTATTCGATCCACATTAACAATTTATAACAGACATGCCGAAAGCACTAAGAAAAGGGAAACGTTTAGATCGGCAAGCCTGCGAAGTTATTTTCAATATTTATTTATATTTCTTAACTGAAAATGATAAATTCAAACATACCAACTATACTGCTTACTTTTGTAAAGTCCAAAAACGAGTTTCGGAGGCCAGTGGAATTTTTCAATGAACAGTAAATAAAATATTGCAAAAAGAATACATAAATCAATCCACCTCCAATAGTCCGAAGTCGGCAAAGTTGGGTAGACCAAATAAATTATTTTGTCTAGGTCTTGACGATTTTGACTACAACGTTATACGCCGATTAGTGTATAATTTCCATTTGATATACAAACAAGTACCTACAATTAAAGCCCTGAAGTCCAAGTTATCCGAAGCCATAAATTTTAAGGGATGTGACTTTACGCTAAGAAAAATTCATAGAAAAATGGGATTTCGGTATAAAAACTTGAAAACAACAGAAAATTACTTATCGAGAAAGATGATGTTCGTTTAAAAAGAGTAAAGTTTTTAGCCGTGATAAAAAAGTACAGATTGCAAGGGAGAGAGATTGTTTATATGGATGAAACATACATCCATACCTCACATTTGGCAGGTAAAAGCTGGGCTGACTCGTCAGAAAACGGAGTGAAACAGTTAATTTCTAAAGGACAACGTCTTATAATAGTGCACGCTGGTAGTAGAAAGGGGTTTATACCTGGGGCATTGTTAATGTATCAGTCTACTGATAAAACAGGTGACTATCACAACGCGATGAACAATGAAAACTATGAAAAATGGCTTCGTAATGAACTCATTCCAAACTTAGCTCCACATTCGGTACTAGTAGTAGATAATGCTGCATATCATAATTACGTAGAAAAATCTCCTTATTCAAATACCAGGAAGCAAGACATGATTGATTGGCTATCCAAATATAACGTTCCGATGGATCCGTCATTAACAAAACTTGAAATATATGAAATTATTTGCAAGTACAAACAAGACTTTGTAGAATACTCTATAGATAAACTTATGAACGAATATGGACACAGCGTACTAAGATTGCCACCATAACATCCTGATTTCAATCCGATTGAAAACATATGGTCTCAAATAAAGGGATACGTATCCAAAGGAAACATCATTATGAATATGACTACTGTGAAACAATTGGTACAGGAAAAGGTCAATATGATTGGTTCCGATGTTTGGGCAAAAGTATGTGACCACGCCATCAAATGCGAAAACGAGTACCGAAAACACGAACCTGAGTTGGAAAATTAAATCGCTAGTTTTGTAATCACCGTTCATGAAAACTCTGACGTTGATTCACCAGAAAATAGTTCTGATTCTGACTGTGATATGGAAGTTGGAAGTATTGTTTCGCATCACACTGTCCACCCCGCTCCTCCTCCTCTTATCCCGCTGTCATAATCGAAGTCGTTCATCCAATCAGAAAATCATATTTATTTATATTAATTTCTCTGCTGGTTTGTTTTGTTTTATGTTGAGGTGTCTTTTTTGTTATGTCATAGTATTTTTAATTAATTACAAAAATTTATTGTTATAAAAAAGGTCTGCAAAATCCTACTGTAATTTTGACTTATAGTAAGACTTGGGGTTCCAATCCTTGTAGAATCATTAGATCATCCCAACCGGAATTTGGTTTTTATCAGTGCGTTTTATTGAAATAAAACGTCCTCAGTAACTAGTTATATTTTTGTTTACCTAACGAATTCTTTATATGATAGAATCGTGGTGGTTTTAACATCTCAGTGTAATATACGTCAAACGGGCAATTTGACATTTGTCATTGATAAATAAAGTATGCGATTTATTTGATACCTACACGTAATTTAATAATACAGTAATTCATAGACACATCGGCACCATTCGGGTGTTATCGTTGTTCCGAGTTTTGCCGATAGGAAAGGATTATTCACTACATCTGTACTGATAAACCCATATATAAGTTTTTCATATACATCTCTAGACTATGAGATGTAATAGGCCTATAAAATGATGAATCAGTCTTATTTTCACTAGTAATTTGGAATGAAACTGTTTGACTACTGTGATCGGATGGTAAACAGTTAATTAAATTTTTACTTGTGAATGCACAGTCACAAAAAACGTTATCTAAGCATATTTGGCTGGTAAGTGTAATTCTAGTCGGCTCTAGAAATAGATGACATAAATTAAATGATTTGAACAGAGTTATTAATCGTCGCTTCAGTGTTGTATCTACAAGCAGATCTACATTAAGATCGCCACAAATAATTAACTTTTTTCTGTTATTACAAAGTTAAATGAGGGCTTCCTCCATAATTTTCTCGAATATTTCAAAATTGCCATGGCCTTTTTCATCTCTCGGAGGTCTGTAGACACAAACAATAATATGGCTATCCAACTCAACACAAGATACCTCTATTTGTCTTTCCACAGTAAGTGTAAGAATATCTTTCCGTTGTTTCACCTTAATATTATTTTTTACTAAGATTAAAGAACCACCTCTATCAGCAGTCTTTCTATTGTAACAACTGACAATTTTGTAATTATTTATGTTAAAAGACATCATATTTTCCTTTAACCAATGTTCTGTAATACAAATAACATCATTGTCCGAATTATTAAGAAATAATTCTAATACAAGTTCTTTGCCTTATCTAAGTGCGATATGGACTCTGAAATCAACAACAGGATCAGAGCTGCAGCTGCAGCAATGGGCAAGCTGGATGCCAAGTTTTTCTGACCACATGATATAAAGCTGGCTACAAAGATCTCAGTATGGTGGTGGTCCGTCCTAACATCCTGTATGCTGCGGAGACTTGGACCGTGTACTGCCGACATCATCATCATCATGCTAGACAGATTTCACCTCATGTCTGCGTTAGATCGTGAATATCAAAAAGAATGATCGCGTGCAAAACACCGAAAATGTGGGTGGCATTGAGGCTTACCTTTTACGGCGACAGCTTTGGTGGTGGGGACATTTGTCAAGGATGGCAGAGCAGACGGTCGCCAAGTGGATCTTCTATTTGGAGCTTGACGAGGGCAAGCTTAAGCAAAACGGACAACTCCTCAGGTACAAAGATATGCTGAAGCGGCACATGAAGAAGTGCGGCATCGAATCTACCCAGTGGGAGATACGAGCCTCCAAAAAAACGGAGTGGGGGCCTTTGGTTCATACCAAAGTACGTGACTTTAAAATTCTCCGGTGCGCTGAGAATGACACCAAATGCGCCGAATTAAAAGCTCAAATACCTGCGCAAATTCTTTACTTCTATATTAATGGGGTGCTCACATGCCTGCAGTGTACGAGGATCTTCACAAGGAAGATTGCCTTCATAAGCCACATGCGAGCCCACGAGCGACCTCTACAGTCGATAAATTGAAGCAAATGTGACCGAAATCGGTCGGACCATATCATCATCACACACAACGCTAAAATTGAAAGCATATTAAAATTAAATTACGAGAGTTAAAAACGAGAAGAGAACAATCCTGTTTCGAGATTGCCCAACAATGCCTTTTTTCGTCTGTCAGTCTGTTCTCTAATTTTGAAAAAAAAATCTTCCTCCCAAAGTTCCTTGTTTTTTTTTTAGTCGATCGCGATTTTTTATTAGTAGAAAGGTAGTTTGCTGTAGCGTTATTTATCGACGGAATTAAATCAAATTGGAGAGGCTTAAGACCTCATTCTACACAAAATGTTGCGAACAAAAACTATTTTCAACTCCCTGTAACTATGTTTCAGGTAAAGCTAGACACCAGAATTTTCTGTGACAAAAGCCCACAATTTAAATAGGCAAACCCCAAAATTCACTCATCATCGATCATCAAATTTCCAATGCATTTTTAGCAGACCTACAATATTGAAATTTTAAACAAGCGAGGTCTCTGTTCTCTCAGAACCACCGTTATTTATAAGCCCGCTAGCCAGCTAGCAACAGAAGTTGAGGACTCACACAATTCACCCATTATAATAGGTGTATGTATCGTATGTGTCCTCAACTCACCGTTTATGCCTCCGACGTAAAGCATGCTTACTAATGACATTTGGTAAATTGGTCCACCGAGGTACTTACGAGGTTCCCTATAAAGTGCACGAATTTCACGTACTGCCCGATGACGATGGACACGAATTAAATCCTCAATGAGGAATCTCCTCATTAATGATTATTTATCGAAGACTATATCATTGACTAAGCAGATGCAGTGGAAATGATATATATTAAGGTGAACCTTCAGAGTAATTGAATACAAAATGAAAATAAATCTAATCAGAGGGCACAGTAGTGCCCCCGCCAAGACGAGCAAAGCGAAGCGCAAGGGCAATATCCTTTTCTCGAGCGCTCCGTCATTTTTTAGAACCCTCACAACTTAGGTAGGGATTATACATAAAATTCTCGGGATATGATGTCAATAGTAGATTTATTAAACGTATAAAGTTTCAATTGCATAACTCTAATGCTTTAGATTTTTTATAAGATAACTTTAGATTTAAACTGACATACTGATGATCATCAATTTTCTAAGGCACTTCCTGATGTCCTAGAAAGCAGAAATTTCATACATAAGCTAGGATAACTAAAAAAAATGAAACTTCTATCCCACCCAACCCCCAACCCCTTAAACTATAGGATGGAAGTTTTTTTACTTACTTTAGACCTCAGCAAATTTTGATACCAGAGGTCTGAAAATTGATATAGGGACTCCTTGTTATTAATAATAAAATACGTATATCAGGACTTTAATTAAATCACCTACAACGTTTTAAATTAGGAGATGGAATTAAGCGTGTGCAAAATGTCTAATGTGCAGTGCCGGTATGTTATCACCATACATAAAAGTCAAGGGCTATGTTTTATTAATGCTCTCATTGATATTTGGTCATCCACGTTCTCTTTAGGCAGGCCTATGTACATAGCATTATGTAACACTCTCTAGAGTGACTTATTTGCAACCTCATACATATTGACTTTAGTAGTATTAAAGCCAGACCGTAAGCTATAGTCGAATATAATCGACTAAGATCCAAGTATCGCCCTGATCTATCATTTGTTATCAACAGTAAACCAACAAAGAAAAAGGCAAAGATAGAGAGTGGGCCATGAAAAAAGACGCCTCTGATGTACAAGAAATACACCCCAATAAATAAAGAAAAAATTAACAATAAAAAATAACTCATAAGCAACTTACAAAAAAAAGTGAAACACCAAAAATATTTTCATGTAAAATATTGCCAAGACGTGGCCATATGGTTCGCACTAATTTCATAAACTCTACACCTTAGATAAAATATGTGGCTTGGCCGTTTGGCTACCGTCACATATTTTTATTATGTTTTTACGGTTTTGGTTTATTTATTTGATAAACAATAGGTACAAGGTTCTACTGAAATAACTTATACTTGGATGGATGTTCTCATAATTAATGACAAGGTATCAGATCTAATGTAGAGCCAAGTTAGAAGCTTGGCTCTACATTAGATCTGATAACTTTTATGACAGTGCGAGCCCTAGGGTCTCGTCTTGGCAACATTTTACATGAAAATGTTTTTGGTGGGATCTTATCTACACTAGCTATTAATTGATAATTATCAAATACATCCACGCCTTCTGCTTAGTACCTAGCCTGCTTCACAGCGTCGGTCTTCTTGCATACTAAGGTGAACAGACAGGACACCACAGGTCGGGGACCAACACCCATAGATGTTGCTGCTCCTCCAGCGTTAATCATCATGCTCTTAGATCAGATTTAGCTATATCCATATCGAGATTTTATTGCGGTTATGATAAACAAACCTCTGTTTTAATTTTAAAGTTTATTCTTGGCAATCTGTCTTAGAGTTTGTTTCCAGACAATTTCTGCCAGTGTCGTTTAATTAACGGTTTCATGTGAGATGCGATACAAATATCGCGAATTTAGGCTCGTTGAAATTTGAAATTAAAAAGGAACTACACAAAGTCTGTATAAATTATAGCCCCTCGGCCACCCCGTATGGGAAAAGGCGTGACACCATTTATGTTTTATGAGACTCCCATCTCTATTAACGTAAGAATGAAACGCAACATACCCTCTCCGTTTCCAAACACCAACATAATGAGTTAACCCCTCTTTTTTTTGAGGTGTCGTGATTTTGAACCTTATGCCATAAGTAGGTAAGTAGTAATAAGGTAATAAAAACCTATAACGGGTTTTTGCGTAATACAGTACCCAAGTGTGCTCGAGGGATTAATGGCAGTGCAACTTAATAATGGCAAAACTAAAACCCGCATGGGTCAAACCCCTGGCGAAAGTTTTAAACCCACAGCCCACATGTTCATTATTACTTTCATCGGTTAATAGTGTTGGGGTTTTTCAGATACCGGATACACGAAACGGTTACTGAGGCGGAAACAAAAAAATCTCTATTTTTTTGTTTATTGCTGATTATTGCTGATTACAACCTATAGATTTTTACTATCTAAATCCCTGTCAACTGATGATTTATTGGATGTTTGCTTGACCAATAAGATCACGATTATTGGTGCCCAGGAGAAAGGAGTTTAAAGCGACTGTCATGATGAAACGATAAATTGAAAGGAAGCAAGATATGTCAAGAGATACGGAAACTAGCTTCCAGTTACGTGACAATACAAGTCTATTTTACTAGGGTTTGTGTACGTGAATTTCATCGTCTTTATAGGCTTCACTGAGATCAGAGTGGATTTTATTTTATTTATTTTATTTTATTTATCAAGGAGAAACAAACAGAAGCAAATGTACAGAAAGAAAACATGATATTGCTAATAATATAAAGTTGCTAAACATGTATTTACCCCCTTGACAGTTCCCACTGGGACATAAAAATTAACTAGGTATAGGTACACCACATCTCCCTACACTCACCAGTTCGATCCACTGGTGGAGCAGACCCTAAAAGAGTTGCAAGAATCACATGATTCACCCAGACCCTATGGTATTGAGGGCTTTATGATATTCATAAGATTTTTGCCTATTAAAATAAGGCATGATATTACTTTAACTTTTGGGTATCGGGTATCCGGTTCAAACTGGAGAACTGTATCATCACTCTTGCAACAAAACGGTTGCTATTCTACTAGCAGCACAAACAATTTAACTTGGTTCGTACGTTTGTGCTATTATGTAGAAATATAAGCCCCTCATTCTTTCTTTCGACGTTCATGTAGTAGATTTAATTCTGCATAATTTTGTTATTACTTTGTTGACTTCATTTTGCCTTTTCGAGTCACATTGAATCTAGGAAATATGTACTCACATGTCACCACCATTTGGATTAGTTAGTTTAGTTAGTTAAAAGCTCGGGCCGTTAACTACATCACATTTCTAAAGGTCCTTCGGGAAAATAACTGAATGAAACGGTTAACAAGTTGCCAAAGCGGCCCAAGGCAAATTATTAATGCAAGACGGATTGGCCTTCTCCATGAGATTGACTCGCTCCGCTTCGCTCGGCTCCAACTTGTTCTTAAAGTTGTGACCTAACACAACCTATCTTTAGAATTTGGGTAGAAAATTACCTATAGCAACCTCTTCGTATTTAAGCTAAGTTGTCTCTGAAAGCTTACTTTGATGACTTTTTGCAAAAACGTTAACCAGATGGCGTCGACATAAACACATATGCCGCAGATTGGACTTGTCTGTTTTATGCACCCGGATAGTTGGGCAAAGATTGCAACCGATTGGTCTGGTTGAAATCAGACCTGGATAGATATATCCCTGAATAACAGCAGAAGGCTAAAGATAGGGAGGTGTGGTCCAAGGCCACTAATAATAAATCCCAAGTGCGTGAAAATTACAGATTGGATATAGCTAAACCGAAATAACTGAAACAACTTTTAAAGCTGATAGCGGTTTGCTATTATGGACCTAAGAGTGGGTACACGCAGCAGTGGGATACATCAAAGGCTACATAAAAAAAAACTCACAACCCCTTAAAACTTAGTAACACATTACTGTTACATGCTGTACGTCTACATTATCTCCCCAGCTTTTCTGTTCAGCAAATTCATAAGTATTAAATGTGTTAACCAACTCATATAAAGCATGTCGTGAAAGTAATTTGGATTATCTCTCCCGAAGTGTTTGTGTAGAGCCTAAGCTAATGTTACAACATAAAGCGCTAGAGACTATAGCGACATTAGTATGAACTAATGCCGAGTTAAATCCTTTTGGCGGAAACTTGCTAACATATCAAGAACTACGTTTTCTTATTTGTTGGTTTGCTTGATAAACTTGCCGCTGTTTAGGGAAGATAATGGAATACATTTGGGATTTCTTTCTGAAGTTAAAAGTATTGTACAATAAGTAATCGGGTTGCTCTTAACTTCTAACTTAAAGATACTGTTCGATTCCAAATCGATATTCGATCGATGGTTTCGGAACGGCCATTTTGAATTTGACGTTGCTGCCAACCTAGCAGTTTTTTGACAACTGACAGACGAAAAGCCCTCGCGATGTAACGCGTATTGATTTGGGGTATTGAAATTAAATCGTAAGCCATCTGGAATGTATTCGGGTTCCCCTCAGGATTGTCTATATAGCTGAGTGTATTTTGGTTCCCCGAACCAGATAAAGTTCGCATTTACGTGGCCGATTGGTTTTTCCCACGTAACATAACGTGTGTTGGAACACTGTGCTCGTCGAAGCTGGCCTGCCAGCCATACCTGGTTGGCTGAAGAACCTGTCTACCAAGAAGAGCCTAGGGTGCACCCGGGCCTTGCAGAGAGACAGGAGTTTGACGGGAACGAAGCACAGACCAGGTCAGATAGATTCATAATTACTAGCTCGGTGAATCGCCGACGTTCACACTTCTTGGCATCTGATCGCTACGCTACCTCGTAGCTGATGGGCCCCTGCGAGGTCATTGGGTGCCGAGAGGCCTGAAAAATTTTGGTAGCAAGAGCGTGGTTTCCTGAGATTTGCAGCCGTCAAGGGCTCCAGGAACCCACGATTTGGGACTATCAATCTGTAGGTATAGGCGGTTATTAGCTAACTTGGTGTTGTTCCTGCATCCACATAGATTGGTAGTATTGTAAGCTATAGGTCTATTGCTGGTAGTAGACAGACAGATATTTAGTTGAAATTTGCATTGAAGTACCAGTTAGTCAATCTATTAGTGGTCTAGTAATGCTAATGAATGTTTGGTTAACATAGGTAGTTACATCTATTGATAGCAGGCTATTACATTGTTTTCAGTTTATAGCAATTTATAACTTGAACTAATATTGACTATCTGTGTGTGTTATAATGATATAGGGAAACTAAATTGTATTACAGAATTTATATAGATATAAAACTCGGTTCCTATTGTTTAAGGAAAACAGCATTGTTTAAGTTGTGGTTTAGGGTTCCCTCGTTTGGGTTGTAGCCTGGAGAGAATCGGACTGGCCCCACAGCCATGTAGTAGTATCTTCGGATCATGGCCCCAGAGCGGCCGTGCATGTTACCCAGAAGGCTGAGGACCCTGACGCCGGGTTTCTGCTGGACCGGTATAGCTCATGTGTGTTTGTTTGTTTATCCACCAAGGCGGTACATCTCGAGCTCGTTGCTGATCTCTCGACAGAGGCTTTCATTGCTTGTTTGGATAGGTTTGTTTCTCGAAGGGGACTTCCAACTTTGATCCGCTCTGATAACGGCACTAACTACGTCGGTGCGGAACGATACTTACGAGAGATAGACAACTTTTTGAATGTAAATAAAGTGGATATTGGAACGGCCCTCTCCCGTCGGGGTATACAGTGGACCTTCAGCCCACCGAGTTGCCCCCACTGGGGTGGGATTTTTGAGGCCGTAGTTAAGTCAGCTAAGACGCACTTGGGGCGTATAGTAGGTCAGACCGCGCTTACTTTTGAGGAGCTCGCGACATTGTTTTGTAAGATCGAGGCCGTTCTCAATTCGCGACCGTTGTGTCCGCTCAGCTCGGATCCAAATGACCTGGAGGCTCTGACCCCAGGCCATTTCTTGATAGGACAGCCACTTAACGCGTTGCCCGAGCACCCCTTCGAGGGAGTGAAATTGTATCGGTTGTCAAGGTATCAGATGTTGCAGCAGTTTACTCAGAATTTCTGGAAGCGTTGGTCGCTCGAGTATCTGCATATCTTACAACAGCGCCTTAAGTGGACTGACAAAACCAGCCCCCCTAGTGTTGGTGACCTCATTCTGGTTAAGGATGCTAACCTACCGCCACTACGTTGGCGCAGGGGGCGCATTGTTAACTTGTTCCCTGGCAAGGACGGGACCCCCCGGTCTGCAGAGGTTCTAGTAGGAGGCTCGGTTCTAAAACGAGCGGTAGCAACGTTGTCTCGGCTGCCCGTAGATTAGGGGACAGGTGGGTGCCTGTCCGGGCGGGTGATTGTTCGATTCCAAATCGATATTCGATCGATGGTTTCGGAACGGCCATTTTGAATTTGACGTTGCTGCCAACCTAGCAGTTTTTTGACAACTGACAGACGAAAAGCCCTCGCGATGTAACGCGTATTGATTTGGGGTATTGAAATTAAATCGTAAGCCATCTGGAATGTATTCGGGTTCCCCTCAGGATTGTCTATATAGCTGAGTGTATTGTGGTTCCCCGAACCAGATAAAGTTCGCATTTACGTGGCCGATTGGTTTTTCCCACGTAACATAACCTGTGTTGGAACACTGTGCTCGTCGAAGCTGGCCTGCCAGCCATACCTGGTTGGCTGAAGAACCTGTCTACCAAGAAGAGCCTAGGGTGCACCCAGGCCTTGCAGAGAGACAGGAGTTTGACGGGAACGAAGCACAGACCAGGTCAGATAGATTCATAAGTATTAGCTCGGTGAAGCGCCGACGTTCTCACTTCTTGGCATCTGATCGCTACGCTACCTCGTAGCTGATGGGCCCCTGCGAGGTCATTAGGTGCCGAGAAGCCTGAACAGATACTAAGCCAGAAGTTCTACTACAAGAAGTATTTAATAAGTTGATAAATCTGAATTCAGTCTGCGATAACATTGGAAAGAATATAGTCTGTTGAGGTTCATATACCTACAGTTCATATGATTTGTTTCGGGCGCTATTATCGCTACTTGGTGGCAGTAGTCGTAAAGATGAGTCAGAGGCCCTAATGTGGCAGCTTGATTACTTCTGATATTCGGGTTGGCCACTAGCGCCACACCCCTCCATCAATCCGCACTGAGCCAGCGAGCTGGTGTATGGCTCAATTTACTCGTATCTGGGTAAAGGCCTGTATCTGGGCTACATTTATTAATTATTTCATTAATTAAAATAGTGCATCATCTAAGAATCCCTTTATATCGACTTTATATTTTTACTAGCTTTTGACCGCGGCTTCGCTTGCGTTAAGAAGTATAGATTTTGCGGCTTTACTTTTGTTTAGGGTGTGTAAAAAATTAGGGCCTACAAAACTTCTTTGTACACAATATTCTTAACTAATCTGTCATTAGGCGCTAAAACTATCAAACTATTGGGTGAACTTACTCGTGAGCAAGCAACATAAAACTATCCATGAGAGAAGCAATGTTCTCTCAAGTCAATACCCGCAAATTTGAGAGTTTGCCCCTGAGACTTGTTTATTGTCATGGCAAAGCAGACTTTCAGGGGAAACTGTAATCGTTTAAATTCGAACGGGATATCATTAGGTATTAATGGGATTCGTGGTATAAATACAGTTTCCCCTTTCGCACACCGAGTTAATATAGTGGCTTCCACTATATTGCGATGTAACGCTTTGACTTGCAGTCTCGTACCGTTACAAAGTTTTGGTGGTTTTAAATTTCGCAACAACATAATTGGAGTGCCCACACGCAGAATAAGCTTATGATAAGGCAAACCTGGCGGTTTTAATGAATTTAAAAATTCTACAGGGTAATTAGTAGCATCATCTGTATTAACCACACTATCAATCGAAGTATAGACCTTTTCTTCGCCCTCAAACGACATGAGCAGGATATCGTTGATAGTTGCTGCTTGATCATTCTTTGGAGTCAATATGGCACGCTCACATAACCATTCAATTGGCTTGTCATGTATATGAACAATGTCTGGATAAACTTTAGACAGCAATTCTTGAACCGTAGTAACAACTGTGCACAATTCTTCCGGGATGGTTATCATTCCATCAAACGATGGAAAATCACCATTACCGATTTTAAGAAGGAGATCTGAAAATCAGCAGACTCAATCCCGCCCAAATGTGCTCTCATATATTTAGAGAGCTTAAGAATATTAACCTGGGGCCACAAATTAGATTTCCTAATGCACGACTTTACTTCGTCAGCTCTGGTTCCTTTTGGCACCACTGGTAGAGTCTGCCGAAAGTCTCCGGCCAGCAAAACTGTTACGCCGCCCATTAATTTTTTATTACCCCTTATATCCCTTAGTGATCTGTTTAAGGCTTCAATACCACCTTTATGAGCCATCGTTATTTCGTCCCACACGATTATTTTTGTACTCTTTAAAACTTCAGCAAAATTACTTTGTTTGGAGATGTTGCAAATGGGAGTCTCAGCAGTGATTAAATTGAATGGTAACTTAAAAGTAGCATGAGCAGTTCGACCACCTTCGAGTAATGTAGCAGCAATGCCGGACGACGCCACAGCCAGGGAAATGCCGTGGGTACTTCTTACTTTCGCCAAAAGTAAATCAATAAGGAAGATTTTACCAGTTCCACCTGGAGCGTCTAAGAAGAATATTCGACCGTCATTTGCATCTACACTTGTGATAATTTTATTGTAAACTTCCTGTTGCTCATCATTCAAGGATGCTTCATTTTTTCTTATTGCGTCTTCTAAGGCCACTGTATCGTAACTGGTCTCCTTCACGTACTCTCTATTTTCAAAATGTATTGATGTTATTGGCTAAGGTAATCCATACTCTTTAAGAGGACGGATTACCTCAGCCAATAACATCAACGCCTAATGATAATACGGCAAATACGGCTCTAATACCGATAGGCATTTGTTAAATATCAGGTCCGATTAGTGCTCTACATCCACGTCACCTTGCCTTTCCAGTTGTTTTTTAAAGTCTTCAGAAAGGTATTCTTTGTATTTTTCCCAAAGACATAAGGGGTCGGAAACCTGGCAGTACAATAAAATGATAGCAAAAAGCTCTCGAATCATATGTGGTGTTTGACAAAGTGCTGCCTCTTCAAGAGCTGAATCCAAATGCCGATCATCTTCGAGTAAACCTAGAGCCTTGCACGCGGATTGGAAAGTGGGATGTATGTGACCATCAACAGTTTTCAACGCTTCAAATGAAATTGGGCCTCTAATCTCATGTAGAAGCATTCGAAGGTGGTAGCATTCTGTATTGTTTGGATGAACAGTATAAACCCTACCTAGAACGTGTTCTTTTTTGACCCCTGACCATCCTTCAACATTCATTCCTCTCTTCCTTCTCTGAAACGATCGCTTGTTCCAAACGTAATACGCAGGGACTTCCGAGTATAGCAATGTTTTTGCAAAGTCATCCACGTTACACAGATCGAAAAAGGAGAGGAGTGTAGTTGTAGGAGGACGACTCAATTTGTCGCACAAGTTCTGTTCATTAAAATGAATTCTCTGTCCATTTTCTAAATGAACAGCAAGGTGCACTACAGGGGGAAAACGCTCATGTATTGGGAATTCAAGGATTTGCCAAACTGCTTCAGCTGAACTTATATATCGACCATTTGCGTAGGTTGTAACTTCATCCTTCCCATCCTTCCCGTTCTCTAAAGTAAACGTAGCCTGATCTGACCCTTTATTAACATATTTGCAGACGTATTTGATTGACTTTACTGAATGGCAATACTCTACGTTCACGTGAGCGTTACATATTCTTAATAGCACTGGATTATAAGGAACCACCCAACGATTATCTATTGTAACACCCTTGATATTGACAGAGAATCCACCGTCATCCAGAGAACGTCTCCTGTACTGCGGATAACCATCATCACCGGTTTGAGTTTCCTTAATAAGAGACTTCGGATAACGTTTGCTGCACGAGTTATCTTTCATGTATGGAGAATTTCGGTTTAAACTTCCGCAGGAGCCATGTATCATATTACTTTTAATAATTTCGTAAAGCTCAGGATCACGATCGGGGTTAGGTATTTCAGCACAAATAATATTGTCAATTTGATCCGGAGTAATGCGAAGTTGAAGCCATAAAAGTATATGAATATGCGGAAGACCTCGCTTTTGCCATTCCGTCGAATACATATAGCATCTCACTTCACCGAATATTTTCGCTTTTATCAACAAATCCATGACCTTTATTACCTTTAATCGAAAGACACGCGAAATAATATCGTATCGATCATGAGATTTTTGTCCTGAAAGTAAGTGCTCATTTATGTCACTCCAGCGTGGATTACATGTAAAAGTAATAAAAAGGTCGGGACGACCGTAATGTCTAACATAGGTGATGGCGTCTTGCGTTTTTTCGTGCATATATCTTGGTCCACCAGTAAAAGATGATGGAAGTACTACCATTTGTCCCAGCTGATTTGCTTCAGTATCTTGCCGTCCAATTGCATCTTTTAAATGATAATTATCTGCGCGAGTTAAGGTAGACCAACCACTACAATTGTCATGCTTAGTTTTCATTATTTTATTATAAATACGAAAATCAACTTAGAATAAGCCAAAATTGTATTAGTCTAATCTTAGACGTTACTCTGTTCGTTTAATAAATCATTTTTATAAAGTTAACCAGTCTTCCCATCTTAATTGGCGCTGCGGACAGGATCTCAACAGTTGGTTTGCCGTTACCGTACGTGCACCCACCATCCGTTTCTACGGTTTAATTGAGACCCTCGAATAAATAAATTTATTAAGAAGCCGAGTCAAGTTCCTGTGGAGCCAAGCAGCCAGGCAGCGACGGACCAGGAACAAGGACCCAACAAGGACTGGACCAGAGGCAGAGGACACTTGGAGACTAGCAATATTCCGGAAGGACATGGGAGCTACGGGACTGTGAGTACACCTATTCACCATTCCTATTCTCTTCACTTCCGATACCCTGTTATAATATTTATACGTGTTGTTAGAGATTAGTAAAAGCCTTGACATTATCGTGTGGATAGTAACTTTGTTCGAGAATTAATTTCTTCTTGAATAAAGTTTCGTAGTAAGTAAGTAAATCATTAGGTATAGTTAATTATCGGCAGTTTTTTTTAAACCGTCAAAATGGAATATATAACTAGGGTTCCCGTGGAAATGGTTAAAATCATACCAGTGTTCAATGGAGAAACCAGAGCACTACCACTATTTATTAAGAAATGTGAATATATTTTACAAAGTTTTCAAGGGGGGAACTTACAAAATGAATACCTATTTCACGTGATTAGATAGATAGATAGATAGATAAATTCATTTATTCACTGAAAAAGTACACACACAGACACATAATAAAAAGAAATACAAAATAGAATAAAACCTGGAAGAACATAACACAAAACAATTTACAAATAAATAATCATTTTCACTATGTGGTATTGTGAATGTACCGCGACAATGAAATGGCCCTGACTCAGCAATGTCACAGACGAATCTGTGACGCTGGTATTCTGCCAGGGCCAAATACGGACGAGACAACAGTATGCACGAGTACACATTAAAATATAAATTAGTATTAATTATTAATATAAAATTCCATTTATGACCAAAATGGAAACATAATAAAATATAACAAATAATTACATTGAAATTGAAATTGCATAAAGAGTGATATAAAAAAAATTAATTAGATGGGATGTCAGTATTATGATTATTGGGATATTTTAATTGGGAAATTTAAAAATTGAGAATTAGTAATACAAATTAAATAGTCATTACTACACAAAATATTTTAAATTGGGAAGGAAGTGATGTAAAAATAAAGGTGGGTAGCAGAATAAATAAATTAAAAAAACAAAAATACAAAAACACAATAAAAATCAGTACTGTATGTTAGGAGCGTGCTGTTTCCTCGGCCTTTTGCTGCATTGTTAGGTATTTCCGGTAGGCACCTCTAAAACCAGCCTTACTAACCAGAGACAACAGTGGAGGTGGGATGTTGTTCCAGCATTTGGTAGCACGGTATTTGAAACTACCACGGAAAGCTGCACCTTTGTGACGTGGCATTGAGAGGAAAGGTGCAACACGCTGGGACAGACGCCAGGTAAGTTTATCGTATAGATATGAGGGTCTCCTAGTCCGTATAACCTCAAATAGTAGCGTAGAAAAATGCAGGTCTTGTCTAGCTTTCATTTTTAAAAGGTTTGCCTCGTTAAGAAATGGAGTGACATGTGTTCGAGGAGGAATCACGAAGCAGAACCGGGCACAGGCATTTTGTACTCTTTGTATGAGTTTTTGGGTTTTTCCAAACAGACACGATCCATATACCGTAATGCAGTAGTTTAACTTAGATAGTACTAAAGCCTCACTCAACTGTTTTCGCAGTTCAACGCTGAGAAGATCCCGGATTCTATAGAGAACTTTAAGCCTATAGAAACAGTTCCCTACTATCTCGAGGACATGCCCTTCAAATCGTAGTTTGTCATCGATGAGAAGACCTAGGTTGCGAGCCTCGCGGACCCGTGTAATGGCAATTCCATTCACCAGGACTTGTGGTTCATGCGCTGCTATTGCCTGTATTTGATTTTTTGAGCCCAGTATCATACACTTCGACTTGTTTGGGTTGAGCACTAAAGTGTTATTGGACGACCATTGCGATATACGGCCCAGATCCTCATTTAAAGCTTCCACTCCTATTCGGGGATCGCTTTCTACCGAGATATAAATTTGTAGATCATCAGCATATAAGTGATAATTACTGTTAACAATGCAACTAGTGATATCCGCACTGTATATTATAAAAAGAAGCGGCCCAAGTATGGATCCTTGTGGGACACCTCTATCCAGGGTGGCTAGCCGCGACTGCATCTGAGACCCGTCTGCCTTGTCCAGCACAACCCGTTGACTCCGATTGCCAAGGTAGCTATTAAACCAGTCAATGGTGGAAGCGTCAAAGCCATAGAAAGCTAGCTTAGACAACAGAAGGGGAATGTTAAGAGCATCGAAAGCCCTAGAAAAGTCCAAGAGAGCAAGTATGGTGCCCCTACCCTGATCCTGAGAGGACAAGACATTATCCACTACGTCCAACAGTGCTGGTGCAGTACTACGCCCCTTTCTAAACCCAGATTGTCGCTCGGGCAGGATATCATTACTCTCACAGTACTTATAGACCTGGTTATAAATTACTCTTTCTAAAATTTTTGATAGGTAAGGTAGGATGCTTATTGCCCGAAGGTCGCTAACGTTTACTGGGTTGTCAATTTTAGGGATGGGGCGGATACTGCTGACTTCCATTGAGCTGGAAAAGTAGAAGAGGCAATAGACCTATTAACAATTGCGGTTATTACTTTAAGGGTACGAGGTAAAGTCAGTAAGATCATATCCTCAGTAATACCATCTGCACCTTTCGCATTCGAACTTATAGAAAGGATCGTTTTAGCTACACAATTCTCATCCACCTGGTCCAACGAGAACACAGCCTGACAGTATCTGTTAAATTCAAAATGGGTTAGACGTGATAGGGTGACCGTATCAGCGCCAGGAACATTCAAAAAATTGGCGCTGATTTCATCTGGATCATTAAAATGTTCGGGCAAATCACAATTATTTTTAAAGTTTGGTAAAATAGTTCCTTTAAGATTTTTCCACAGTTTCTTTGAGTTATTAGCATACTTGTTGATATGCTGCTCAAAATATGCCTTCTTCTCACCAAAAATAGCGGCGTTAACAAGATGCTTCAGTGACTTATAATACTCCCTATCCTGCTCCGATCTTGATTTGCGATAACAGGCATGCGCTTGATCACGCAGCCGCATCATCAAAAGTATGTTGCTAGTAAGCCAAGGTGTGGGTTTGCTCCCAATTCTAGTCCTAGTTAAAGGAGCATGTTTATCGTATAGCACTAGGAGGTGCCTTCCAAAACGTTCAACCATTTCATCAACTGATGCACATGTTAATACATCCATCTCCCAGTCGACGTGATCAACATCAGAATTAAAATCTACTAAATTTATTTTACTGATCGGCCTGACCACTTTATACCGCGTCCGAATTTTTTCCTTTTTGATTTTTAATGTAACCATAACCATTACATGACCCTGTTGAGGAACATTAAGTAAAGAAACGTTCGATACAGACGCATTTGTGCAGACCAAGTCAAGCAGTGTGGCACTATGAGATGTGAAATGCGTTGGTTCGGTGACAACATTTGTAATATCCATGCTTTTCAGAAAATCATTCAGACGTAGCGTTGCACTATCAGCAGTATTCAAAATATCTATATTAAAATCACCTAAAACTACTATTCTATCTTAATTAGAGAAGGCTGTAAATGAATCTGTTAGGGCGTCGAGAAAGTCATCCACCTTAACCCATTCAGGACGATATGCAGTACCAATAATAACCCTAGTCGACTTGACGTTTATTGAAATCCACAGTTGTTCGATGTGAGTGGTGGGGGCTGGGTGTGGACACGTACGCGCAGCCACCCCGCACCTTACATAAAAACCCACTCCCCCCCCCAACCCGCGCCTGATGTGTAGCGGCCGCGGCAAATGCCTCAGTCTGTAACCCGGAACTTTAGGCGCTTTGCCTTCCTGACCAGCCCGGAGCCAGGTCTCGTTTATCGCCATCACGTCAGGCAATTCCCTCATTAATGCACCTATAAAGTCATCGTGTTTTGTGCCAAGTGAACCCGCGTTAAAAAAGCCAACTTTCAAAAATTTATAATTAACCATTGCGCGAGAAAGTTAGAGTGATGGAGTTGCAAGCAATATAGAAATGAGCGGGGCGGGAAAGGGACAGATACGAAAGATATACAGAAGATAGTGCAAAGTGAACACAAAAAACCAGTTGCTCGTCAAACATTGTCGCGTATTCACACATCCACATAGCAAACCTATTCTCGCATATTCTAAAGCTCTTCAGAACAGTAATCATTGAATTCATTGTTACAACACACATTAATAATTCAAAACATTTAAAACACGTTAAAACAAAACGACAGCATAATAGCAAAGCCAAAGGGTAGCATAAACAGTAGCGATTGAAATAAATAGCAATTTGACCCATAATTATCAATAAATTTAGTCCACAATAAATTAATAACATAAATTCACAACATGTTAACAAGCAGCATATTAACAAAGCCCGTAGTAGATATAAGCAGTCTACATAGGTAGTTTTTCTGTAGTCTATTTCATCGAACTTTGGCTCACCCCAAAAACTCGCACCAGGTCATCCTCCGCTTTAATCGGGTATCCTACAGCGCCAACATGATGCCGGGCATAAACCCTGCCCTCTTTTGTCCAGACGAACTTCCACTTCTGCTCCTCTCCCAGCTTACGCGCCTTCCCAAATAGGACCCTATTCAACTTCGAAAGCCGCTCGTTCACGAACAGCTTCATAGGGGCATGGGGCGGCAGGCCGAGATCTGCAGTGGTGGCGCCACGGCGGACGCGGGCGTGCTTGAGGAAGTCGTCCCGCAGCGAGCGTCGCGCCAGTCGAACCACGATGGGGCGCGGGCGGGGCGGCGCCCCCCCAGCGTCCGAGAAGCGCTTGGGTCCGGCGCGGTACACGCTCACCAGGTCGCGCTCCTCCAGAGGCATGCCGAACTTTTGCGCCACCAGCGTCACGACGTGGCTGAGCGACTCCTCTTCATACTCAGGCACGCCGGTGATGTCGACATCGCTGAGCAGGTCTGTCCGGTCTCTGTCCTGAAGCTCTGTCTTGAGCTCAGTCATTGCTTCCCGCAGCGCAGTCACCTCCCCAGATTCGGTGGGTAAACTCTGCACCGATTTCATTAACTCCACCTGCGATTTGAGTTTCTCATTTTCGGACTCAACAGCGATAAGACGGGCGGTCTAGACAACTCAGTGTGCAATTTTAAAAATGCCTGATTTATTTCAAGGCTTAACGAACGCTTGATGCCATCAAGTTTAGTCTCGAGTAACGTTGAGAACTGCTCAAAGTTTATAGACGGAGCGTTCTTTATTTCGTCACAAGACATATTTGTGACATCAGCTGCTGTGTCATCAAGCGTGAACTCTGGCACATCAAATTGGTTGCGAGTTGGGGTGCCGTCTGTCCTGGGTCGGCGGGTGACATTCAGGCACGATGGGCAGTGCCAGTTGAGCTGGAGCTTTACTAAATGTGTTGTGTAGTACTCTGTCGTCATACCCAGGCACTCATAATGGTATGAGGCGTTGCAAGGACGACATTGCAGTTGGCTGGTGGCAGCCACGGGCATCTTGCATGCACCACACTTCATTTCATTCATATCGCGAGAGATATAAGTAAGTATCCACAGCACGCTCGTCAGCTGATGTTACTAGGCGAGTCCCCGTCTGTGTATGTGACACAGACGCGCGGTCAATGACCCGTGCGGCGTAGAGAGGGATGGAAGTAGGCGCCCGAGCGAATAGCACTATGTGATCCGTTAACCGTCGACCTTGAAGTTAGCTGTGACAAGCCGGTGACTGACACGGCGATTCACAGATTTATGCGAACTATAATCTAGTTATCGTGCTAACACCACTTTCACTAAATCACTGGACTGTAAACTTCACCAAAATTGTGTAGATTTAGGTTAGCTAAGTTAATAAATATTTTCTTAAATAGTTATGTTTAAAATAGACGGACTTATTAATCAGAATTTAAGAGCGACTTAGATTTGTTTTGTACTCGGCGCGAGCTCGAGCCCGTATGCTTGTCCACCACCAGTCGACTTGCTGGGGAAGCTGCTAATTTAGTAGAAGAAAGGGAATTAATCCAAACATGGGATGAATTAAAACAACTCCTAAGCCAACACTTCGGTGATCCAAGGTCCGAAGAGTGTTTGGCAATGGAATTAGAGTCCTTAAAGCGAAATAGAAGTGAAAGTTACGTTGATTTTTGTCACAGAATTCAACACTTAAGGAGTAGTCTGTTTTCAAAAATAAATGAAACAGTTGCGGACGCAAATTTACGTGTGGCTAAACACCACATCTATGATAACACGTCACTGAATGTTTTCCTGTACAATTTACCGGCTTATTTAGTTAGGTTGGTGCGTTTGCGAAATGTCACGATTTTAGAGGAAGCTTTGAAGATTGTATTAGAGGAGCAAAACTTTCAGACGGTGTATGATGCCAAGAACCCGAAAGTCAGCGCAAATCGAAACCAGACTAATAATAACAATCCTCCAAGATTTGACAAGACGCAAAGGCTACCAAGTGCATCTGCACCCAACAACGCATCTGTTCAGGCTTCTCAGCACCTAATGACCTCGTAGGGGCCCATCAGCTACGAGGTAGCGTAGCGATCAGTTGCCAAGAAGTGTGAACGTCGGCGATTCACCGAGCTATTAATTATTGGGGTCGATCTAACCTGGTCTGTGCTTCGGTCCCGTCAACCTCCTGTCTCTCTGCAAGGCCCGGGTGCACCCTAGGCTCTTCTTGGTAGACAGGTTCTTCAGCCAACCAGGTATGACTGGCAGGCCAGCTTCGATGAGCACAGTGTTCCAACACAGGTTATGTTACGTGGGAAAAAACCAATCGGCCACGTAAATGCGAACTTTATCTGGTTCGGGGAACCACAACACACTCAGCTATATAGACAATCCTGAGGGAAACCCGAATACATTCCAGATGGCTTGCGATTTAATTTCAATACCCTATCCAAAACGCGTTTACATTGCGAGGGCTTTCGTCTGTCAGTTGTCAAAAAACTGCAAGGTTGGCAGCAACGTCAAATTCAAAATGGCCGTTCCGAAACCATCGATCGAATATCGATTTGGAATCGAACAATCACCCGCCCGGACAGGCACCCACCTGTCCCCTAATCTACGGGCAGCCGATACACCGTTGCTACCGCTCGTTTTAGAACCGAGCCTCCTACTAGAACCTCTGCAGACCGGGGGGTCCCGTCCTTGCCAGGGAACAAGTTAACAATGCGCCCCCTGCGCCAACGTAGTGGCGGTAGGTTAGCATCCTTAACCAGAACGAGGTCACCAACACTAGGGGGGCTGGTTTTGTCAGTCCACTTAAGGCGCTGTTGTAAGATATGCAGATACTCGAGCGACCAACACTTCCAGAAATTCTGAGTAAACTGCTGCAACATCTGATACCTTGACAACCGATACAATTTCACTCCCTCGAAGGGGTGCTCGGGCAACGCGTTAAGTGGCTGTCCTATCAAGAAATGGCCTGGGGTCAGAGCCTCCAGGTCATTTGGATCCGAGCTGAGCGGACCCAACGGTCGCGAATTGAGAACGGCCTCGATCTTACAAAACAATGTCGCGAGCTCCTCAAAAGTCAGCGCGGTCTGACCTACTATACGCCCCAAGTGCGTCTTAGCTGACTTAACTACGGCCTCAAAAATCCCACCCCAGTGGGGGCAACTCGGTGGGCTGAAGGTCCACTGTATACCCCGAAGGGAGAGGGCCGTTCCAATATCCACTTTATTTACATTCAAAAAGTTGACTATCTTTCATAAGTATCGTTCCGCACCGATGTAGTTAGTGCCGTTATCAGAGCGGATCAAAGTTGGAAGTCCCCTTCGAGAAACAAACCTATCCAAACAAGCAATGAAAGCCTCTGTCGAGAGATCAGCAACGAGCTCGAGATGTACCGCCTTGGTGGATAAACAAACAAACACACATGAGCTATACCGGTCCAGCAGAAACCCGGCGTCAGGGTCCTCAGCCTTCTGGGTAACATGCACGGCCGCTCTGGGGCCATGATCCGAAGATACTACTACATGGCTGTGGGGCCAGTCCGATTCTCTCCTGGCAAGCCAGGGTGGTCCCCACCACAAATGGTGTCTAACGAGTTCAGGAGCCCGACATCCCCTGGATGCACAATCAGACGGGTTCAATTCTCCTGGTACATGTCTCCAGGTCAGTGGGACCTCAGACGACACAATCTGGGAGACACGGTTCGCAACAAAAACCTCTAAGTTATGGACCGAAGCCTTCAGCCAGCACAAAACAATCTGGCTGTCCGTCCACGCGTACACCGTATCCTCCAAAACCACTGACCCACGCAACACTGTTAGAGTGTGATTCAAAAGTTTGGTCAAAAGAGCAGCCCCGGACAGTTCCAGTTTTGGAATCGTCATCCTTGTCCGAATAGGCGCTACCTTGCTTTTTGCCAAAACCAAACGCACGTCGACCTCCCCGGTGGAGGTGACGGTTCGCAAATAAACCGCTGCCGCAAACCCTCGTTCAGAGGCATCACAAAACCCGTGAAGGGTTGCCCTGTAATCCCCAGCAGGGACCAATTTCCTCGGCAGCGATACATTATTTATGTCCGATAGCGAGGTGAACATTCGCGTCCAATCAGTCAACAAATCACCTGAGAGGTGGGTGTCCCAGGTCAACTGAGCCGCCCATAGCCTTTGCATAAAACATTTGAGAGCAAAGGTGACTGGAGAAATCCATCCATTCGGGTCGAACGTTCTCGCAATCGTTGACAGTACTGACCGCTTCGTCCAGGCCTTCGGTGTTTCTAAAACCACCCGATAGGTAAACTCATCATGGACGGGCCGGTACTGAATTCCAAGCACTGACAACATGTTAGGGTTGTTAGGATTCTCAAAAACGTGCGGGTCTTGTTGAAACTCATCTGGGAGACCAGCCATCAACTCAGGGGAGTTGGACATCCACTTGCGTAGTTCATAGCCGCCTCGTTCCAGCAATTGAATGAGCTCGTCACGTCGGTCCAGAGCTTCCTCTACACTGGCTGCCCCTGTGCAGACGTCATCGACGTACAAATCTTGCTCCAGGATAGCGGCGGCTCTAGGATAGCTCACACGGTCACACGACGCCAACTCCCGCAGGGTACGCATCGCCAAATACGGGCTAGACCGTAACCCATACGTGTTCGTGTTTAACTCATAGACCTTGACTGGCTCGACCGTGGACTCACGCCACAGTATCAACTGATACCTTCTGTCAGCCGGATGAATTACCGTTTGCCTAAACATCATCCGAATGTCTGCGACAAATACAATCTGGTGCCTCCGAAAGCTCGTGAGAATATCCGAAATATCACGACTCAACTTGGGTCCCGAATGTAGACACTGATTCAGGGACATCCCGTTCGAGGTAGGTGCTGACCCATCAAAAACAACTCGAATCTTGCCGGTAGGGGTTCGTAGGACGGCATGGTGTGGAAGGAAACAATGATCCTCAGATCTCCAGTCCACACCCGATACCGACATGTGTCCTAACGACTCATACTCCCTCATGAAATCAACATATTTTTGTTTAAATACGGCGTCCCTTTGTGACGTCCCTACTTGGAGAGGAATAAAAAGATTCCAAATAGGTAGCCAACAAGAAATTTTATTTAACGTGGGTTCTCCAAATGTAGTCTGACCCTGGTTACGCAGCAACGAATCTTCCCTGCGGGTTTTGCCGTAGTCGGAGTGCCGCTGACGTCGGAGAAGTAACGGTCCGAATGCAGCCGGAGCAGGGAAGCAGGTTAGCCCGAAGCGGTGTCAGGAACCGGGAAACCGTAGGGTAGCGAGGAAAAGCGGTGATCCCGAAGAGGTGCCAGGAACCCCGAACTGGAATTCGAAACCGTTCCTCCTTTAACATCTGTTACTGCACTCCGTCCGAATGCTCCACCCGCCAAGAAAAGAATAGTGTTGTCGTGGTGGTAACAATCAGAACGGAGTTACATATACAAAGGAAAATACAGTGCTAGGAATAAAAACAAGCAAGCATTCATATTTGTTATCGGCAGACCCCACTTGGGACATTTTACAAATAATCGGACATTCTACAAAATGTCCAAATGTGCAATCTGCCGGTAACATTAATTATTTCTATATATGAAAAAAGGATATTTATTTGTTTATCGGCAGACCTCACTTGGGACATTATGCAAACAATCCGGACATTTTATGAAATGCCCAAATATGAAATCTGCCGGTAACAATCAACAATTTCCACACAAAAAGGTAGCTAGTATAATTTAGTAAGCTGAACATATTTTCCAGACATTCTATAAGAAGCCAAGACACACTAACGCGTGTCTAAAAGCGGGTAGCAATTTGCGTTACAATGCGATGTGAATATCGCGAAATAATAATTAGCGAGTCTAAAAGGAATAAAACGCAACAAGCAATAAATGAAATGAGATGATTCTGGACACAAATGAGTAAGCCCGAAAGTACCTAACGGTAAGATGATTTTAAAACAGTATCTTTCACCACTCACCTCAATCGGGGTTAATATGAAGCACAGACAAAACTAAAACGTAACTACTAGTAGTACGTTATGATTAAACGTAAGTAATTACTGTTTAGAGTCGTTCGTCGGCGTACGGTAAAAAGGGACCGTTACAGAGCGCCAGTAGGACGGACGTGCGTATAGTGCTGAGTGAGTTTTCGGAATGACGCCGGCGCCGCAAAGTCAAGTTGCGGTCACGGCTAGTTAGTTTAAAACGGGCCAATCATAGCAGAGCGAGTGAGTTGTCAACAGTGGAATGTTGCTAGTACAGCGCGTGAAAATTAATACTGTGATTACTAGCCTCATTTGGTAGTTTTATTAAGAGAATTACTACTTAAATTTAAAATAAGACCAGTTAATGATAGAGTGAAGACAACGGTAACTTACAACGTTACAATACCCCCTCGCCCAGTAAAGGGTTTTCATACGTAATGAAAATCCAAAACCTAATTCTAAATATTCTTAACTAGTTTTAGATCCTTAACATGCCAGGTGCCTAAGTCCTTTCCCGTCATATCCTCTAAAATGTATACCAAGGGTGATTTCTTAGCGGAGACGCGACATTTGGTATATTTGGGCGCTAACTTTTTACTAAAGTACTTGTCTTTATCACTCAAGACATAAGCACGTTTTAGGACAATGTCGCCTACGCTGAATTCTGCCTCTTTCCGCCTAAGATTATAGTGCGCCGTATTTTTTTTATGTGCGTGCCAAAGAGATGCCTGTACCTTATCAAAATATTTTGACAGGTGACCCAGATTTTCAGCGTAAATGTCGCGTGGCAGAAATAGTAGTTCCTCACCCAGATCGTTATCTGTATAATGAGAACCACAAGTAACCGTTTCTCGTCCGTACACGAGGAACGATGGAGTGTAGCCAGTTGCTTCATTGACGGAGTTGTTAATGGCATACTGTATTTTGGGAATATTAGTGTCCCAGGTTCTGTGGTCATTGTCCACGTAGGTGGAAATACATGTAACTATTGTTTTGTTATAGCGCTCGACAGTGTTTACTTGCGGAGTATATCTCGGAGAGAAGAATACGTTAGGTATCTTGTATTTCTTAAAGAGGGTATTTGTTACCGAGCTAATAAACTGGGTACCATTGTCAAGGAATATTGTCTGTGGGATTCCGTGGACCAGAAACACAGAGTCCTCCAGAGCCTTGACGACAGCTTCCGAAGTAGCGCGTCGCATGGGAAAAATAAGGCAATATTTTGAGAAGCAACATGTTACGACCAAAATATAACTATTCTGCTTTCGACTGACCGGAAGTGGACCTATGAAATCAATGGATATCATTTGAAACGGCCGTGAGCATTGTTTAGGTCGACCCATCGTACCCAGCGTCGGATGGTTTTGTGGTTTGTAAGTGAGACATTTTGAACAAGAACCAACAAAACGTACGACGTCTTGGTGCATGCCCGGCCAGTAGTATCGAAGAAGTAAGCGTCGATAGGTCTTGAAAATACCCAAGTGAGCAGCAGTAGGATCAGCATGATTCTCCTCTATGACGCTGTCACGCAATTCTTTCGGCACCACTTCCTTCCAGGAAAACTCCGAAGTCATTTCGCACTTATTTTTGGAGTGGCGATAGAGAGCACCACCTTCGATCAAGTAGTTAGGAAAGAGGTTCGGCTTTTCTAAACAACCGTTATAAATGTTTTTGTACCATGTGTCAGTAGTAGTCAAATTAGAGTTGACCGTACTGATAGAAGCACATGGGAAAGCACGAGATAGTGCATCTGGAATGACATTATCGACCCCACGACGATGTTTAAGTTCGAAATTAAAGGCAGACAACCTCACACACCAGCGTGCTAGTCTTCCGGTAGGGTTGTCCAGTGACAAGAACCATTTGAGCGCGGAGTGGTCGGTGTAAACGGTAAAGGTTTTTCCGTTTTCCAAGTAACACCGCCAGTGTTCTAGAGCGGTTAAAACTGCTAGCGTATCCCTCTCGGTTATACTGTAGTTCTTCTCAGATCCCGACAACGCCCTACTCATGTATGCAATCGGATGTTCTTTACCATCAATCGTTTGTGTGAGCATGGCACCAATCCCAAAATTGCTCGCATCAGTGTGTACTTCGAACGGTAAATCGTAATTGGGACAAGAGAGAACCGGGGCTGATACAAGACACTCTTTTAGCTTATTAAAAGCATCATCAGCTTCAGTTGTCCACTGAAACTTGGGTGCGTTCTTCTTACTTGAAGTCAGCTGGTTGAGTGGTCCGGCAATAGTGCTAAAGTTGGGGACGAAACGGCGGTACCACGTGGCTGTTCCAAGGAAGCGTTTAAGATCTTTTTTTTTTGTGGGTGTTGGGAAATTAAGGATAGCCTCGACTTTTTCAGGATCAGTGCGAAGGCCATGCGCATCCACAACATAACCCAAGTACTTCAACTCATTTCTGAAGAACTTGCATTTTTCAAGGTTGATGGATAAGTTCGCTTGTTTTAATTTATGCAGCACGCCTAGTAGTAAGGACACGTGTTCCTCAAAGCTGCTGCTGATGATAATAATATCATCTAAATATGCGAACGCCTTTAGATCAAAATTCCCGAACAGAAGATCGACAAGCCTTTGTTGAGTGGCAGGGGCATTGGTGAGACCGAAAGCAGTGGTCTTAAAACGGAGAGTTCCTCTGCCTGGAACATAGAATGCAGTTTTGTCTTGATCTTCTGGAGCTATTGGAATTTGCCAGAACGCTTTCGACAAATCTACGCTAGATAAGAATTTTGCATCGCGTAGGTTGTCTAATATTTCAGTTATATAGGGTAGGTTATATGCGTCCTTTTTTGTGACCGAATTCAGTTTACGGCTGTCGAGGCAAAAGCGAGGTTGTCCATTCTTTTTATAGACAATGAGGACAGGGGACGACCAAGCGCTCTCGCAAGGTTCAACTACATCTAACGCTAGCATTTCGTCGACTTGCTCTACCAAAATTCGCTGCTTCTCAGGTGACATTCGATAGTAACGTTGTCTTATAGGTTGAGAGTCACCAGTATCGATATGGTGAGTTATAAGACTAGTTCTACCAAGGCCCATACTGTCAGTGGAGATTTCCTGGAATTGACTGACAATTGAATCGGCTGTGGACTTTTGTGAATCAGAGAGATTATCGTAAGACTGTATAAAAGTCTCATTTTTGTCGATACTTATTTCTGCCAAAGAAGAGTTGGACAAGGTGATGCTACCTAAGTATTTGGGACAAATATTGAAAATCCGCCAAAAGTCAATGCCTAGGATAAGTGGGCTGTCCACATTTGGTAACACGTAACCCTTAATAATGTGGAATTGTTCTTCAAAGTGAATGGGAAGATTGATGTAGCCAATACTTTGAAGGGACTGGCCTCCAGCAGCAGTCACGGAGATACAATCATCGGTAAATACTTTTAGACCATGGTCCGACAATAATTTATGAGAATCATTGCCGAGAATAGTGACAGCAGATCCAGAATCGAGTAGACCAGAAGCAGGGATGTCCCCGATTCTAACGGAAATATAGGGTCTACTGTCCTTTGTTGGTTTACTATCCAGAATTGAGGCGACTCTGAAACTAGAGAAGAAGTTTCTAAGGGTTTGTAGCCATTTTTCAAAATCTACTCTATCGAAATGACCCTTAGAACCGTCCCAATTCTGGCTAATTAGTTTTTTTGAACGGTAGGAGTACATTTAGGGCATTCAGGTTTCTTTACACCTTTATTACCGCACCCAAAACAGACGATGACGTCACGACTAACCTTACACTGACGAAGATCGTGAGTGTTAGAGCGGCATCTTAGACAAAAGTTATTTGACTTTACAGTTGTTGCAGGAGCGATCGCAGAGACATGGTTGTCAGATTTCGTCTTACATGGCTTGTAAGCAAATTCGGGTGCTAGTGTGTGTGTGGTAATCGTTGGTGGCTCGCGAAAGTGTGACATACGGGTTTGTATATTTTCGTAATTTTTGCACAACGTTCTCAATACCCCAATATCCACAATCTGAGTTGCCGAGGCCAACGTACTCGCATAACATGGCCGGATATTGTGCAATAGTATCTCTAATTTGTCCTCTTCGGATAATTGTTTCGATAAGCGCGAAAACATTCCTGCCATTATGGAAAGATAAATGGTTATCGTTTCTGATTCGCCCTGAGTGCGAGCCCTAATTTCAGAAAGTAGACGATAATCATAGTCAGTTTGGCTGAAATCCTCTAACAACAGAGATTTGAGATCCGACCAGTTGTTAACGCTATCTCTTATACTTCGGAACCAGTGCAATGCTTGATCGGTGAAAATTTCCGTTGCATAGGACAGAAGTTTGGAGTCCGAAATATTTCTGGCCTGACACAGTTCCGAAACCCTTTCGATAAAAGCCCGAACACATGATTTCCCGTCGTACTTCAATTTACTAAGTTCGGGAGTATTGCTACGCTCGCAAGTTACAGAAATCACGCTCGCGCCACTAACAGATGGCGTTGATTCCCTACACGCAGTATTAGACGAGGAAGATATTGAAAGGGGATCCTTTGCTTGTGATAAGAGAGCTAGGATCTTCGAATAATATTTTCGGTAAATCTCCGACAGTTGATCATGGCCCGTTTCGAACTTTTCATCCGTAGGTACCCGACTTAATCTGTGATAGACATGGTGCATCAGATTTTGTGTCCTAAGAAGAGAGGATCTATCTGGTGCAGGTCCGTCAAGAGTAGATTGCACTTTGTCCAAGATTTTGACGACTGCAAGTAAGTCGTCCTTAGGTTCAAGGTGAGATAACAGAACGTCCTCTGACGGGTATTCTGTCACAAGTTTAGTTATTTGTTTACGTAAAATTTCTACGGTAGTGCCTGGGTTTTCACCTCTGATGGCAACTTCGTACTCCAGTTCTGCTTTGTTTAGAGAGAGAAACTTAATTTGAAAAGACATGATGCAGCTCAAATAATAAATACCAAAGAGATGAGTAGTGAAAGTGTACTGATTCCTTTAGTCGCCTCTTACGACATGCACAGGAGGAAATGCAACTGCCGTATTCTTTTTTGATTTCCCGGGACAGCACAGGAAGAGAAATCAAGGAATTGAAAATGACGCTACTAATTAGTCTCCGTTCTGTTACAAAATGATTTATGTACGTTAGGTTTTGACGGTATGAATGAAGTGAATGACGATGTAGAAAAAAATATATATGTTAAAACTGCAAATAAAAATATTGCAACTAGTGGGTAGGTGGTTAATTTTTTTATAAGAGAACGAGAAATTAAAACCAACGTAGGAATTTGAAAAAAACACTACAATTTAAAAGTTTGAATAATAACCACGTACACAGAAGTTGCTAAGCAAAACCAAAATTACAACACAGGTAAACGTTTACAAAAACACGCACACACAAACAACTAACTACTTACAGCGTAAGCAAGGCCAGACTAACCACGTTATGGGCGCCACTGTGACGTCCCTACTTGGAGAGGAATAAAAAGATTCCAAATAGGTAGCCAACAAGAAATTTTATTTAACGTGGGTTCTCCAAATGTAGTCTGACCCTGGTTACGCAGCAACGAATCTTCCCTGCGGGTTTTGCCGTAGTCGGAGTGCCGCTGACGTCGGAGAAGTAACGGTCCGAATGCAGCCGGAGCAGGGAAGCAGGTTAGCCCGAAGCGGTGTCAGGAACCGGGAAACCGTAGGGTAGCGAGGAAAAGCGGTGATCCCGAAGAGGTGCCAGGAACCCCGAACTGGAATTCGAAACCGTTCCTCCTTTAACATCTGTTACTGCACTCCGTCCGAATGCTCCACCCGCCAAGAAAAGAATAGTGTTGTCGTGGTGGTAACAATCAGAACGGAGTTACATATACAAAGGAAAATACAGTGCTAGGAATAAAAACAAGCAAGCATTCATATTTGTTATCGGCAGACCCCACTTGGGACATTTTACAAATAATCGGACATTCTACAAAATGTCCAAATGTGCAATCTGCCGGTAACATTAATTATTTCTATATATGAAAAAAGGATATTTATTTGTTTATCGGCAGACCTCACTTGGGACATTATGCAAACAATCCGGACATTTTATGAAATGCCCAAATATGAAATCTGCCGGTAACAATCAACAATTTCCACACAAAAAGGTAGCTAGTATAATTTAGTAAGCTGAACATATTTTCCAGACATTCTATAAGAAGCCAAGACACACTAACGCGTGTCTAAAAGCGGGTAGCAATTTGCGTTACAATGCGATGTGAATATCGCGAAATAATAATTAGCGAGTCTAAAAGGAATAAAACGCAACAAGCAATAAATGAAATGAGATGATTCTGGACACAAATGAGTAAGCCCGAAAGTACCTAACGGTAAGATGATTTTAAAACAGTATCTTTCACCACTCACCTCAATCGGGGTTAATATGAAGCACAGACAAAACTAAAACGTAACTACTAGTAGTACGTTATGATTAAACGTAAGTAATTACTGTTTAGAGTCGTTCGTCGGCGTACGGTAAAAAGGGACCGTTACAGAGCGCCAGTAGGACGGACGTGCGTATAGTGCTGAGTGAGTTTTCGGAATGACGCCGGCGCCGCAAAGTCAAGTTGCGGTCACGGCTAGTTAGTTTAAAACGGGCCAATCATAGCAGAGCGAGTGAGTTGTCAACAGTGGAATGTTGCTAGTACAGCGCGTGAAAATTAATACTGTGATTACTAGCCTCATTTGGTAGTTTTATTAAGAGAATTACTACTTAAATTTAAAATAAGACCAGTTAATGATAGAGTGAAGACAACGGTAACTTACAACGTTACACCTTGTCATCCTACGCTCCATCGACATCAATCTCGTCTCAGCCATCTTCCTAGATTCTCCTAGTGGCGGTCGATCGGCCCTGAAAGGCAGTCGGGTTACAAAACGACCAGAACGAAGGCGACCAGTACTATTCTGGTAAAACAACTCGCACTCTTCTTCGTCTGCGTCGACTCGACGAACGGTGGGAGGTTCCTCTATCTCCCAGAAACGTTGGATAGCGTCTGACAACGCTGTGCCAATAAGTATGCCATCTGACTCGGCAGGCCTAACCATTGGCAATGCCGGACCCATGATCACGTGACCAAACTTAGTATCCACAGCAATCAACCCGTCCGGCTGAAGAACTCGCCGATCCGACAACAGAAACCTACCCAGAACGTCTGCTCCCAGTAGCAGGTCAACCGGGGCTGGAGTGTCAAAATCGGGATCCGCCAACTTGAGTCCTGACGTCAGGAATCGAACGGCCGGATTCAACTTCACCAAGGGGTGTCTGCCCATGACATGCGTCATTACTAAAGCTTGCACGGATGTTTTTGTCAAAATGTCATAACGTGGAGAGAACGTGATCACCGATTGACCAACTACATTCGTAACCGTAACATTCCCCACGCCCCGTATTGATTTATTATACCTATTTACCTTGAGGCCCAACCATTTTGCTAAATTGTTCGATACAATGCAGCCCTGAGCTCCAGAATCTAATAGGGCGCGAACGTATGTTGGGTTGCCCGCCAAATCCCAAACAAGCACAGAGGCGATCGGTAACACCACCGTCTCCGGTTGGGGGGCAACCAATGGTTGGGCCGCAAATTCCTAGCGAGGACTCCCGGGGCCCCACTGTGCCTGTAACCGATCAGGTAGGCAGCTATACGCCAGAGGGTCCCATTGTACAAATGGCCCACGCGCCAGTTCCATTGCCACCCTACGACGCCCCCCGAAGGGGGGTGGGCGTGAATTCAACCGTGGCCGCTCCATGAGCGGGGGGGACATCACATGCGACCGACGAGGACGAGGCGACGAGCGGGGCGACAACTGAGACGGCGTCCGAACCGCATCCGCATAGCTCGAAGGTGTCCCATGCCACCCGCCCGTTACGGCCCGCTGTACACACCCAATGTCCCGCTGAGTCGGATGCTGAGTCGCAACCGAAAACTCAGGGCCCCCCATGTGATGACCCTGAGTGCGGCCCTGCACCCCTGGGTGGCTGCGTGCTTGTGGCCCCATTGCCCGCTGAGTCGGATGCTGAGTCGCAACCGAAAACTCAGGGCCCCCCATGTGATGACCCTGAGTGCGGCCCTGCACCCTAGTACCGCCCTGTGCACGTGGGGACATTGGCCCCTGAGTTGCGCTCCGAGTCGCAAACGAATTCTCAGGGCCCCATGCCGTGTCACCCTGGGTACGGCCCTGTGGTGGCTGTTGGCCGGACCGGTTCATGCACAACAGATTGTTGTGGGCCCCACCACAATATCCGCACATTTTTGTGCGCGTGCAGTACCTAGCCATGTGTGGCCCGAGGCACAGGAAACACCAGCTCCGCTGCTTGGCCATCCGGCGCCGTCCCTGAACCCTAAGTTCCCCGAACTTATTGCAATTGGCCACAGCATGGCCAATCTGCCTACAACATGGGCAGGTCTCACTATGTGGGGTCAATGCACTCACAGTCCCATATGACTGCCGGTTGGTGCGGTCCTTCCTCGTCGGAGGGCCCCTACTCACAGCGCTCCCGGCAGCTCTCTGTGGCTCCGAAGGATGGGTGACCGTCAACCCCAAATTCTCTGCCCGTCGAGCCTCCTCTTCCAAGAATCCAACCAAGTCGGAGAAGGCGGGCAGGTCCTCGGCCGACCTCCCGTGAGACTGTTCGAAACGAGTCTGCACGTCAGCGGGTAGGCGGGAAAGTACAATGTACAACAGTAGGTACGACCATTCACCAACCGGAAGTCCAAGATTCTCTAGAGCCTTGGTGACGGACAACAAGGGGTTCAAAACCTCCGTCTGTATGGCCCCGACCTTGTTCACAACCGGGATACTAAACAAACGGTTCAGTTGGGCATCGGCCAACCTCCGTTTGTTATGGTAACGTCTGACCAACAATTGCCTGGCCGTTTCATAGTTACCCTCCGTAACTGTCAAATGAGCGACCAGCTCCCTAGGCTCACCCCTCAATGCTACCACCAGCTGAGCCATCTTGACAGACTTGGTAATGTCCGATCGCATGTGCACCAAACTGTCGAACAGATTTATGAAGCTCATCCATTCACCGGACACTCCGTCAAAAGTAGGCATAGTTATGGCCGGTAACCTGGACCCTGAACCCTGAAGCGGCAGGGGTGCTTCAATGTCACCACCATGGCTGGACTCGCGCTGTCTACGTATGTCCGCAGCCTTCTGCGTGATAGCAGCTGCCATCTCCATACATTGGTCGACATCCCCTAGCAACCGTGACAGCCTGTCAGGTGCGCAACCATCAACTGATTCCGCCTGCGCGGACAATTCGAGCACCCTATTGTAACGTTCCTTAACGTCCATAGACCGCTCCAATACCACATCATGCCTATCTAAACGGTCTATCAGACCGTGTGCGGAGGAAAACCATCTGAGTTCCTTAGAAACACCCTTCTGGATTTCAGATAACGACATGATCGGAACGATACTTACTCACAATTTGCAGTAACTCAATTTTATTGGACCCTCCAGTCTACAACCCAAACGAGGGAACCCTAAACCACAACTTAAACAATGCTGTTTTCCTCAAACAATAGGAACCGAGTTTTATATCTATATAAATTCTGTAAATAACAATTTAGTTTCCCTTTATCACTACAACACATACAGGTAGTCAATATTAGTTCAAGTTATAAATTGCTATAAACTGAAAACAATGCAATAGCCTGCTATCAATAGATGTAACTGCCTATGTTAACCAAAACATTCTTCAATAGCATTACTAGACCACTAGTAGATTGACTAACTGGTAATTCAATGCAATTTTCAATTCAATATCTGTCTATCTACTACCAGCAATAGACCTATAGCTTACAATACTACCAATCTATGTGGATATAGGAACAACAGTTACCTAATAACCGCCTTTACCTACAGATTGATAGTCCCAAATCGTGCGTTCCTGGAGCCCTTGACGGCTGCAAATCTCAGGAAACTACGCTCTGCTACCAAAATTGTTCAGGCTTCTCAGCACCTAATGACCTCGTAGGGGCCCATCAGCTACGAGGTAGCGTAGCGATCAGTTGCCAAGAAGTGTGAACGTCGGCGATTTACCGAGCTATTAATTATTGGGGTCGATCTAACCTGGTCTGTGCTTCGGTCCCGTCAACCTCCTGTCTCTCTGCAAGGCCCGGGTGCACCCTAGGCTCTTCTTGGTAGACAGGTTCTTCAGCCAACCAGGTATGACTGGCAGGCCAGCTTCGATGAGCACAGTGTTCCAACACAGGTTATGTTACGTGGGAAAAAACCAATCGGCCACGTAAATGCGAACTTTATCTGGTTCGGGGAACCACAACACACTCAGCTATATAGACAATCCTGAGGGAAACCCGAATACATTCCAGATGGCTTGCGATTTAATTTCAATACCCTATCCAAAACGCGTTTACATTGCGAGGGCTTTCGTCTGTCAGTTGTCAAAAAACTGCAAGGTTGGCAGCAACGTCAAATTCAAAATGGCCGTTCCGAAACCATCGATCGAATATCGATTTGGAATCGAACAGCATCAAACGGACAAAGTAATTCATTTCAATTCAGAAATAATCGACAGCAGTACGATAATGCTATAAATAGATTTAGTGAAAATAATATGCAACACGGGCCTCGCGTAAGTAAGTCACCGCCAGTGCAAGCGCAAGCGCATCGTCAGCACCCCGCCGCCGCTGCCGTGGACAATAGGTACCGCATAGGCTATGACGCACAACAGCCCATTGCATCGGGTTCGAACACCGATGCAACAATGCGAACGGCTAGTTCAAGGCGCGTTAATTACACCGAGAATGATTACTATAATTCTCAACCGTGCAACTCACAAGTATGTGACGGTCAAAATTCTGTCCCTTACTGTGATCCTGCGGAAAATTTTCACGTAGATGCCTCGATGATAGAGAGAAAATAAAACTAAATTGTAGTAAGCGTTTGAATTTGCCGCATATTCGTGTACCGGAACTTAACGCCGTTTTCATGATAGATACGGGTAGTATTCGGTCTTTTCTTAGCCCAAAGGTTGCTAACGAATACTACGCAAATTCAAAACAAAACGAATCGTTTGAAGTGATTAGTACACATGCCTCAAGCAGGCACAATGAGGTAGTTTATATCAACTTGCCCAACATTTTTAACACAAATCAAAAGCATAAATTTTATATTTATTCTGTGGATGAAAGGTATGATGGTCTGATAGGTAGTGACTTGTTGAAACAACTGAACGCGAAAATTGATACGAAGTCTCAAACACTCTTTACAGATTATACAAAAATAGCAATATTTTCTCACCACCCACGAGAGAGATGTATAACCTACCTCCTCGGTGTGAGATGAGAGTTAAGTTGCCAGTGAACTTGTTGCACGGAGAAGGTATTCTAAATTATACCCAATTCAGCAACGGAGTTCGAATGCCAGCCGCTATAGTGAAATGCTCTAACGGCTTCGCGAGGACTGTAATTCAGAATACAACTGAATTGCTTCACAAATTAACGGTTACGGCCCCATTCAATATAGAGTTGTTGCATCAAGAATCTCATAACGTAAATTCAACTCACCTGAAACGGTCAGGAGTTCAACAGGATGTTGATGAATTATAAGAAAATAATCTTAATAAACTTAGACTAGACCACATGAATGAGGAAGAAAGAATGACAATAGGTAGTATATGTAGGGAATATAGGGATATATTTTATTGCGAGGATATACCGTTATCCTTCAGCAACCAAGTGAAGCATAGTATTAGAACTAAGAACGAAGACCCTATCAACTTAAAAAGCACATAGGTTACCTCCTGTTCAGACTCAGGAAATTAGGAAACAAGTGGGTAAAATGTTACGCGATAACATTATTCAGGAATCACACTCACCGTGGAGTGCCCCGGTTCACCTCGTGCCAAAAAAATTGGATGCCTCGGGTGAACAAAAATGGAGAATGGTCGTTGACTATAGACGACTGAATGAGATAACGACTGACGACAAATACCCTTTGCCAAATATTAATGATCTTTTTGATATGCTAGGCAAGAGTATGTACTTCACTACGCTCGATCTTGCCAGTGGGTATCATCAGATAGAGGTAGAACCAGATAATAAATCAAAAACAGCTTTTATCACCCCGTTTGGGCATTTTGAATTTCACAGAATGCCGTTCGTTTTGAAAACTGCACCTGCAACCTTCCAAAGAGCAATGGACAATGTGCTCAGAGGGTTGCAAGGAATAAACTGTCTTGTATATCTTGATGATGTCATCATATTTTCAAAAAGCTTACCAGAACATGTGGAAAAATTAAAAGCTGTCTTTGAAAGATTTCGTCAAACTAATCTGAAAATTCAGTTAGACAAATCGCATTTCCTTAGGAATGAAGTATTGTATTTAGGACATACAATAACCAGTGAGGGCCTTAAGCTAAATAATGATAAGATAGACGCTGTTTTAAAGTACCCAATCCCCCAGACAACAACTGACATTAAAAGTTTCCTAGGATTAATAGGATATTATAGAAAGTTTATAAAGGATTTTGCAAAAATCACGGCTTGTTAAAAGAAAGGGAAAAAGATAGTATTGAATGAGGAATACGTAAACAGTTTTGAAACTTGCAAGAAGCTGCTAACCAATGCACCCCTTCTTCAGTTTCCCGACTTCGACAAACCATTTGTGTTAACCACCGACGCATCCAATTTTGCCAGAGGTGCCGTTTTATCACAGGGAACAATCGGGTCAGACAAACCCGTAGCCTATGCTAGTAGAACTTTAAGCGATACTGAGAGTAGGTATAGCACGATAGAGAAGTAGCTTTTAGCCGTAATATGGGCTGTAAAGCACTTTAGGCCCTACCTCTATGGTAAAACGTTCACAATCTACACAGATCACAGACCATTGGCATGGCTGTACTCACTGAAAGAACTGAATAGCAAGCTCACACGTTGGCTTTTAAGGTTAGAAGAATATGATTTTGAGATCAAGTATAAGAAAGGACAGCAAAACACGAATGCTGACGCCCTTTCTATAGTGAAGATTAATGCCATAGATGATGATTTAGATTCTATAATAGCGAACGTAGATGAAAACGAAGATCGTGTACTTGAGGTTAGGAGAGAGTTCAGATTCAGACGACGGCGCTACAGCAAATTCAATATCAAATAGGGAACATGAAGGGATACCTATTGTGCACGACGCACCTATTTGGAAACCTTTTCTTCTTTTTTATACCTTTTTTTGTATTAATTTTGTATTTTGTTTTAGAATCTGTCAGTAGTTTTTCTGTCATGTCGTAGTCTGATTCTCGTTATGTTCTGTTCGTTTCTGTTTTCCTGAGAGTAAAGTCTTCTGTACGATGTTATGAACCAGTGCCTATTATTTATATAGCCCAGCTTTATTCAACCAGCTACATTTGGTCCGTCGTGGATTATAATAGTATGGTACAGACTCGGTCAACAGCCAAAGCGATGAATATGGGTAATGAAAATGGTGAAGGTAAGATCGTTGCGAGTAGAAAATCGGAGCAGCCAGCCGCGCCCGATGTCTCACATGCCGCTTCGGCAAGCGCACCCACGGCGCCTTCCCGCCCAGTAAGTACGGCTTCGTCCCGTTCATCCGCCACGGTGGTAGCTAGAAGGTTGGCAGCTGAGGCGCAGCACGCACGCCGCCTCGCCGACTTGGAAACGCAAGAGATGCGCCGCCTCGCCGACTTGGAGGCGCAAGAGATGCGCCGCCTCGCAGTACTGGAGGCTCAACAAGTCAGTCGCCTCGTCGCCCTAGAACGTGAGACCGCCGAGCTAGAGCACCGTGCAGAACTCGCCGCCATCGAGGCAGACGCGAGTCATCACAGCTCTAGGAGCAGCCGTACTGACATCGAAAAATGGTTCAGTAAGTCCAAGATTAGTAATCCTGAACTAAATAAACATAATGTTTTCAGGTTACCAGACCCTAAAATGAGCGTTGTGCCCCTCACGGAGGCAGCGACAGCGCTCCAGACCCGACGTGCCGCCCCAAACGCGGCCGCGGCACCCAGCGACGGCGCGGAGGTTCCGCACCTTATTAAAAGTCTCGAGGTTTTGTTTGATAAAGTTAATAAAGGCAATAGCCCCGCATTTAATATCTTACCTCGCTTTGACGGCAAGTCACATTTAGACTGGCTCAGTCTGAAAAAGTGTTTCGAAAATACGCAAGCTTCATACAGTGCTGTGAACAACCTGGCAAGACTGAACGCGGCGCTGACGGGCGCGGCGCGCGAGGCGTTGGCTGCGCTGCTGGTGTCAGCGCGCGAGCCTGGCGTCGTGCTGCGCGCGCTCGACACGCGCTACGGCCGCCCCGAGCTGGTGGTGGCGCACGAGGTAGCCGCGGTGCGCGCGTTGCCGCGCGTGAACGGTGAAGGTAAAGATTTTGCCATTTTTGCCAGTAGAGTTCGCAATTGCGTGGAAGTCATTCGTTTATTAGATCATACGGAATCTCTGTCATCGCCGGAACTCTTTCAGGCAATTATTTTAAATATTTCCCCTCTATTGCGAGCCAAATGGCTAGATTATGCCGCTCGTTATGAGGCTGGTGGTCTATCAAAGCTAGAAAATCTAGCCGATTTCCTAGCACACGAGATCGACCTCCAGTCTCGCTTTGGCATGATACCTGAGCCGACTACTGCGTCGCACGCGGTAGATAGTAGGCGGGCCAGGCATAATGTGCATGTTATCGCTGAAAATCGCTCGAATTGCAATTCAATTTCGCATAAAAATAAATTGAATTCATCGACGACTGCACCTAAAATTAATTCGTGCATTGTATGTCAACAATCGCATGATTTAGTTCAATGTCACAAATTTGCGTCACTGTCAGTCGATGACAGATGGAAATTGATTAAAAAAAAAAGAGTCTGTCATCGATGCCTCAAAGTAGGTTGGCATAGATTAAGTTTGTGCAAGGCAAAGAAAACTTGTGACATTGACGGTTGCGTTTTCCGTCATCATTCGTTGTTGCACAACCCGAATTATGAACGCGCCGCCGCCGCGCACGTGGAAGTGGAGGATGACGAGGCCGCCGCGGGCATGTCCAACGCCGCGCCGCGGGCCGCCGCGCCCGCAGCAGGCCCCGCCGCCCCGCTCGCACCCGCTTCATATAATATCGATGAGATCCTGTCTCATACATCGACTTCAATTGCAACTGAATCCTCAGTGCATCCGTCGTTCCTCCGTCCGTTATTAAAGGTCGTGGCCGTGATCGTTTCCGGTCCGTCAGGTACCATAGACACCTATGCATTGTTGGATGATGGTGCATCAGCGTCTTTCTTAGATTTGGAGATAGCTGCTAAATTAGGAGTCTGCGGGCCCGAGAGACAAATACGTCTCGACTGCGTAGGCGGGTTAAGCAAAGACACGACGGTTCAGTATGTTGATTTTCATATAAAGGGACGCCACGCAAAAGAGACTTATATGATTCGTAGGGCTCGGGCAATTAACGGGTTAGGTTGTGCAGCGCGACCGACGATTGACAAATCTGACGTGTCAAAATTTAGTTACCTTTCTGACATAAAGGAAGAATTTTGCTATGACAACGTAAAACCGACAATTATCATTGGCATTGACAACTGGCATCTTACTATGTCTAGGGCCACTCGTAAGGGTTCTAGGACACAGCCGGTTGCAATTCATACCGCCTTAGGGTGGGTTTTATTCGGTTTTGGCTGTAGCAAGACGACGCCAGTTGACACTGTCAACCATGCGACTGTTAGTGAGCCCCTGGTTGTAGATATTAGTGATCGCGCGGTATTAGAACAATTAATTCGTGAGCAATATAGTATAGATTCGACTGGCATTTCTAAACGCGAAGCGCGCAGCTCTGATGACGAACGAGCTGTCCAAATTCTTGAGCGCACGGCACGACGCCTACCGAGCGGTCGTTATGAAGTCGGGCTTCTTTGGAAAACTGACAATCTATTTGTGCCTGACAGTTCTAAGCTTGCCTTGTCTAGGTTTCTTAGTCTAGAGAAAAAGATGTGCAGGGACTCTAACTATGCAGAGCAATACCGTCAAAACATACACGACATGATTCGGAAGGGTTATGCCGAATTGTGCACGGAAGTGCATACCGCCAAGTCGCCTGTTTGGGTTCTGCCACATTTCGGTGTAACCAATCCGAATAAGCCGAATAAATTAAGATTAGTCCATGATGCTGCTGCGAAAAGTCAAGGAGTTTCCCTGAATTCGCTCCTGCTAACCGGTCCTGACCTTTTGCAGCCCCTGCTTGGAATCCTTTTGCGTTTTAGGGAAGGCAAAGTTGCCCTGATGGGAGACATACGCGAGATGTTTCCTCAAGTGAAAATTCGTGTGGAGGATCGTGATGCGCAAAGATTTCTCTGGCGTGACAACCCTACAGAGCCAATTAAGACATACCGCATGTCATCAATGATTTTCGGTGCCGCATCTAGTCCTTTCACTGCCATTTACATTAAAAATAAGAATGCAGTGGAGTGGCAAGAGCGCTATCCAGCCGCGGCTCGAGCCATCATAGTCGATCACTATATGGATGACTGTATAGTGAGCCTAGACTCGATCGATGAAGCTGCTAAACTTTCCGCAGAGATTCACCATATCCATCGACATGCTGGTTTCGAAATGCGGGCGTGGGCCTCAAACGAACCCTCTGCTCTCTCACTTTTGCCAAAAGAGAGCTTGGTTGAGGTCCCTGTAGCTAGTCACGATGTAGATGTTGACCTTGGCCGCCTCGCCACGCCCGTGCGCACTCTTGGCCTTATTTGGCAACCCGTCGCCGATGCAATTGGTTTTAACACGGGAATAAGCAACAATTGTGCGTTGCCAAATAAGTTTACCAAGCGCGAAGTGTTGGCTCACGTCATGCGGGTTTTCGACCCACTCGGAATGCTAGCGCCAGTAGTAGTGACAGGCCGTATTATGTTCCAGAATGCATGGCGTAAGGGTCTTGACTGGGATGAGGAGCTCTCGCAGAATGACAGTGCGGCATGGAGACATTGGTTTGAAGATTTATTTGCCGCTTCCCGATTGCAGATCCCACGCTGCTACTGTCCTGGCGAGTTGAAAGTAGATAAGTGCGAGCTTCACGTTTTCTGTGACGCAAGCGAGTCTGCCTTTTCTGCGGTCGCATATTGGCGTTTTATTAAGGAAAACGGTGACGTAAAGCTTGCGCTTATATGTAGTAAAGTTCGCGTAGCTCCTCTAAAACCAATTTCCATAAATCGTTTGGAACTTCAAGGAGCTTTGGTTGCAGCTCGCCTCGCCTCCGGTATTTGTGAAGCTCACAGACTCAAACCTGTCAAACGCATATTCTGGTGCGATTCTATGACAGTTTTGGGTTGGCTCCGAAGCGAGGCGCGTCTGTTCAAGTCGTTAGTGTCACATAGAGTAGGCGAGATTATAGAGATAACTGACGTGAAGGAATGGCGCTGGGTGCCAAGTCATTTAAACGTTGCGGACGATGCAACTGGCATCAAGCGCGTCACGTTGTCTCCTGAGTCACTCTGGATATCAGGGCCTGCATTTTTGCTCTCTTCGGAGTGGCCCACTGAGCCCTGTGCACCTGAGTATACAGGTTTAGAAGAGTGCAAACACGCAGTGCGTCCCGACTTAGTTCACCTCATTAGTGACGTTGCCAAGCATAAGCCAGTTTCAGCCGATCCTGAGCGTTTCAGCTCTTGGCTCAGACTGGTGCGTGCAACTGCTACAGCGCATAAGTATCTCACATTACTGCGAATGCGTAGTCTAACTCGAAGGGGCTTATGTGTAGATAATTTAGTTCGATTAGAGGGAGGGCTTTGTACTTTTATGTTTCAGCCTACGAGTCAATGGCAACAGTTCACTGCTCCGTGTTCCTCACATGGCTCAGCTAGAGTTTTGGCCGCCAGTGACATTCGTCTAGCAGAGACGCACATCTTGCTCAAGTCCCAGTGGGGCTCATTTCTCAGCGAGAGACGCACCTCAATTGTCGTCCTGCTCAGCTCTTGCCACGCTCCAGTCGCCTGTCCAAACTGGGGGTTCTCATCGGGGTAGATAGACTGATGCGATTGTCGGGCCGCATTAAGGCAGCGTCACACATACGTCACGAAACTAAAAGTCCGATTATACTGGACGGAAAACACCCAGCAGTGCGTTTGCTTGTGGAGCACCATCATAGGAGGGCCGCCCACGCCAATACAGAGACGGTGGTCAATGAGCTCCGGCAAGATTACCACTTATTAAGCCTGAAAAGTACCGTCCGCGCAGTCGCCTTTCACTGCCAGTTTTGCCGCATTCGCCGAGCCGTGAATTTCCAGCTACCTACAGGAGACTTACCCGAGGCACGTTTGGGACATCACAAGCGGCCGTTTACGTTCACGGGGCTTGATTACTATGGACCAGTTCAAGTCTCTATCGGCCGAAGACGAGAGAAAAGATATGTCGCTCTCTACACTTGCCTCGTCGTCCGTGCCGTTCATCTGGAAGTGGTTGACAGTTTGTCCACGGACTCCGCGATGATGAGCCTCCGTCGTTTTATAGCCCGGCGAAGCACGCCAGCAGAGCTCTGGTCAGACAACGGGACCGCTTTTGTAGGCGCCAACCGAGAGCTCCGTCGCCTCTACGCCGAAGCCACAGCGCAGTACGCTGCTTCAGAGAAGATTAACTGGCGTTTTATACCACCAGCCGCTCCTTTTATGGGCGGATCTTGGGAACGACTGGTGAAGAGCGTAAAAGTGGCTCTCAAGGTGACACTCACAGAACGTGCCCCAACGGACGAGGTGCTTCGCACGCTTTTGGCAGAGGCTGAGGCACTTGTCAACTCGCGCCCAGTCACCCATGTCGCCGTCGATCACAACAGCGAAGAAGCGCTCACTCCCACGCACTTTCTTCTGGCTGCATCTTTAGGCCGCCCGATACCAGCCACGTTATCAGACTCGGATTTTGCCTCAAGAAGCAGCTGGCGCAAGGCCGTTCGACTGGCAGACCATTTTTGGCAGCGATGGGTCAAAGAATACCTGCCAACACTCATCCCTAGACGCGGGCGTGGAGTAGCTCCTGAGGTGGCCATTGGCGACGTGGTGTTCATCGCAGATCCAAACTCTCCCAGAGGCACCTGGCCACGGGGACGAGTCACAGCAGTTTTTCCAGGGCCCGATGGAGTAATCCGGGTGGCTGATGTTCGCACCCTGATGGGCGTCATACGGCGGCCCCTCCGTAAGCTGGTGAAGCTGCCCTTCTAATAGAAAAGGGGAGGAATGTGCACGACGCACCTATTTGGAAACCTTTTCTTCTTTTTTATACCTTTTTTTGTATTAATTTTGTATTTTGTTTTAGAATCTGTCAGTAGTTTTTCTGTCATGTCGTAGTCTGATTCTCGTTATGTTCTGTTCGTTTCTGTTTTCCTGAGAGTAAAGTCTTCTGTACCATGTTATGAACCAGTGCCTATTATTTATATAGCCCAGCTTTATTCAACCAGCTACACCTATTTTGAAAGAATCGATAGACTGTAAACCAAAACAGATTTTGGTTCAGACATGGTTTAAAGATAAACTATACGTTAACGATATATCTAATAAAAAACTACGTATACTTGAAGTATTCATGCCCATTAACAATGAAAAATTAACAAAGGATTTTCTTAAAGAATATATAGACACGAAATACAAATACTTTATTTATTTTGAGAACCCAGATTACAGGAAAACTTTTTCAACTGTAATAACAAGACTATAAGAAGGGAACACTGAAGTTGACTGAATGTACGGAACGTACAGTTATCTTAACCGATTCTGAACAGGACCAACGAGAGGTCATATTAAAATATCATGAAGGGAAAACGTGTCACAGGGGAATTAATGAAACTCTAATGAAATTAAAACGTCACTACTGGTGGCAAAATATGAAGGAAACCGTTACAGCTATTATAAATTCATGCGAACAGTGTAAAAGAATGAAGTATGAAAGGAAACCCATAAAACCATGTATAAAGTTGACACAGAGTCAAAGCTCACCATTTCAGGAAGTCTTCATGGACTTATTGTACATTGATAGTAAATACTATCTAACGGTAGTCGATGCTTTTAGTAAGTTAGGAAAGGCCATTAATATATCGAATCGCAGTACACCAGAAGTAGTACAAGCTTTAATAAAATATTTCAGCATGTACGGATTAGCCAGGAAAATTAATTGTGACTCAGGTACTGAATTTAATAATGAGTTAATCAAAGAACTTTTGAAGTTGTATAAAATTGAGCTGCACATAGGTACTCCAAATAGTCCCAGCTCAATGGCACTAGTCGAGCGATTTCACTCAACATTTATCGAAATCTATCGTTTAGCGAAATACGAGAAAAGTGACATGGATGCAGCCTCCGTTATGACTTACGCAATCATGGCGTATAATAACTCCATTCACTCTGCTACTAACTTCACACCATTTGAAATAGTTTTCGGCAATACAGATTCTAGCAATGTATTTGATATTGATAGAGAAAGAAATCTCATGCAAAAATTGTTACAAGATCATAGAAAAAGGTTGAAGGTTTTATATGAATATGTCACAGAGAAGCTTCATGAAGATAAAGTTAAAGTCAGGGAAAAGAGAGGTGGAGAAGAACCACCTGCAATCAAAGAAGGTGACGATATATTCATGAAAAATACTAGGACGCGAAAAGCGAAAGACTTGCCGCGTTATGAAAAGGCTAAAGTAATAGGTAAACCAAATAGGAATATAATCCCAGTAGAATTAAAGAAAAGAAAGACAAGAGTGGCAATTAAGAATGTTAAACGTCCTCCACAGGTTAAGCCAGGTACTTCTGGTACTGATCGGCTCGATCCACAGCCTGGAACTTCAAAGTCTGGAGACAAATCCGGGAATAGCTCCGATCAAACTTGGGACGGCAGTGATGAGGATTAACTCGTGGACCATTTTTAAGACATTAGATTTAGAATTATTGTTAAGCCAAGTTGATGCTAATTTTCAACAGCATAATCAATTAAATGTAACAATTTCAAATGATAGCGAATTTAAAAATCAACTAGGTAGTTTGTGTAGACAAATAGAATCATTAGAATCGATAATAAGAGATAGGATAATTCAGATTTTACCCTTTTCTAGATTTAAACGTGCATTATTTAGCCCTTTAGGTTCATTAGTTAAGTCTATTTCAGGAAATTTAGATGAAACAGATGCAGTACGTTATGATTTAGAGATAAGCCATCTTAAAAATGCAGAACATTCAGTAGAACGCAAAGTGTCATTAATGGTAAATGCCCTAGATAAATTCGCTAATATATCGCAAAAGATCAACATGAACGTTAACATTTTGAGTAATAAAACTGTGGAAATAGAATCATTTTTAGAAAGAGAATTTAAAAAGATAATGTTTTATCTCTTATGAATAGCCTGTTTCAAATTTCGAATAACTTTCACACTATTTACGACTTCATTCAGGAAACTGAGACAGCCATAGCTTTCAGCAAATTACATGTTCTACACCAGTCTATAATTAATACCACAGAACTTATTCACATACTTTTAGAAGTAGAGAAACATGCTCATTTAATTTACCCAGTAAATAAGGCGAATTTAGTTAAAATAGAACATAGTATTATTCTTAAATCTTATATTAATAATAATAGATTAGTTTTTGTATTAGAAGTTCCATTGATAGAAGCAAACACGTATACATATTATAAAATTATTCCTATACCTGTCTATAATCCTAAAACCCTGAAAACCACTACCATTATCCCTGAACACCCTTACCTTATGGTGAATAGGTTGAAATACAGGCCCATAGTAAACCTATGCGACGAGATCGAGGACAACAAGTTCCTGTGTTCGAGCGATGACGTCGTACCATACTCTACAGAAACCTGCATAGAACAGATCATGATGCTGAAGGAGAACTGCACCAGGTGTCATCAACACATCATACACTAAGAGATGGAGAAAATACAAGGGATCACCGAAAACTTCTGGCTGATATACTCTGAAAATGAATTGATAATTACAGAACACTGCAACGAAGAAGTGTACAGATAAACTGTACAAGGGACCTTCTTTCTACAACCAAGGAGCCACTGTAACACCGAAGTCGGAGAGGTATTCATTTCAACATCCACAAACACCTCGACCAGTATGCAGCTACCGTTCGTACAACTACCAGAGCTGCGACATCCCATCAGACAAGAGGAAAAGCAACTGGACCTACAAAACGTGGACTCCAGCGACATCGAAGACGTTACCAGTGCTAAATTCAGTGTTAGTGAAACTATTTCGGACGATTTTATCTATGTTGTGAAAAATATCAGTGTTTGGACTATTTTATTGTATGTTTTTATGTTTTCATTTGTTGTTTTTGTATTGTTTAAATTCAGGATATATACAAATTGTATAGTACGAAATTCTCCGAAACTAATTCTGTCGGCTTCAGATAATTTCGATCTTAAGGTGGGAGGAGTTAAGGTAGACCAACCACTACAATTGTCATTTATCAGCGCCACCCCAAATTATGTCATGACGTCAATGCTTAGTTTTCATTATTTTATTATAAATACGAATATCAACTTAGAATAAGCCAATATTGTATTAGTATAATCTTAGACGTTACTCTGTTCGTTTAATAAATCATTTTTATAAAGTTAACCAGTCTTCCCATCTTAATTCGCGCAATTTGGCTTGATTGTTTTTTATATAGTTTAGTCTTTCAGTTTCTATTTTTGCGTATTCATCTACCAAATATTGACTAAAAAGAGCGCGATATTTAACCAAAAAATTATCTTCTCCTTCTCTTATCATTATTCTGTATGAATAAAAACTTACAGCAGAGACTGTTTTTTTCAAGGGCAACTTAGTTGTGAGATCGTATTGTGGTATGTTGATTGAATAGCCATCATCCCCCCAGCAAAACATCAACGGGTACTGCAGCGCGTCATAAGCTCGATATATCTCACTGATACGCTGAAGTGAGTTACTTCGGCTTTCGAGGATGATGTCTCTTCGGTCAAAATGCTGATCTACCAATACAACAGCCACTTCATTTGCCGTTGGTGCATTAAATTGCCTCTGTGTTCTCTTTGTGGTTTTTTATCTGCATGTATTACGACCTTGAATTACTCTGAAGGCGATATTTTATCGATGGCTGTTTTTAAATCTTTTATGCATGAGTTCACCTCATGTAACATAAGCTGCAATCGTTTGATTAAATTTGGTCTCAAATCAGGAAATTTAGAACATCGGATATTAGCTTCTCTATCATCTTCACCGACGAAATAAATTTGCAGAAACTGTGCATCCTGCCCAGGTTCCGGTAATATACTTCCAATTAAATGATAGACTTGTCATTGAACTTTAAAAGTTGGTGAAAAACCGCCTTTTTTTATTTGTTTTCCACCAAAAGAAGTCATTTGAAAACAGGCATTATATTTTCGGATATTATCCATGAAGTGAACATGATTTGGGTGTAAATCATTAACCAGACTGTAAAGTGGTTCAGGCAGTTGTTTAAACGGCTCAAGTTGTACATAACCGGCGCTACAACACATGCCAGGTGTCTCATCTTTCCACTTCAAGGCGTTACACCACTGACACTTGTACGTCATAGAAACTAAGACTACACTGCTGTCAGTTCCATAAGCAATATCTGGGTCATTCGCCAAACCCGAAAGCAACTTGCTTCTCCATACACGCTGAATTGTATTTTTTCTATACCGTGACTGAATCACTCTATGCACATCCGTATTCCTGCCCTGATATAGTGCAGCAGATTGCCTGTGTTTTTCAGGGTGTGCAGCCTGGTAGGTGGCGACAGCTTGCCTTTGTACATCAGGATTTTTTTTCTTATATTCAGAGACAGCTTTACGGTGGGATTCAGGTAGAGTCTGTCCATATTTTTTTTGTGCCTTTTTTATTTGATTTTTTCGTGTGTAATTAGTAAACCTTGCCCTACGTTTGTTTTTCTTTTTTTCTATTAATGTCACAGACTCAGTTTATTGGGACAATTAACTTATTATCAAATTTTCATCATAATTTATTGAAGATACAATAGGTGAATGTTCATGCTCTAAAACAGGTACCTCCTGACAACCCTTATCAACTTTAAGTTGCGAAGGTGAATCAATTCCAAAATCATGTTCTTCTACAGCTACCTCCATACGACGCCGAGTAATTTACTGTGCTGCTATGGGATGATAGGCATCAAAATGCCCACTGGACAAATCTTGGCTGAATCGTAATCGCCTTACTGGATAGTCGTTAGATCCAGATACCGTATATATGAGACCGTTTCTATAAACTTCAAACTTAAATGGGAATATTAATCCTGCTGCTAATAACTCACAAAATCCGCCATAAGTAGCATTTTTCATCATATCAGCAAAATATTCGTCAGGTGTTACGTAGTTATCACCATTCCTGTCGTGGGTCATAATTGAAAACTTGCTCCAGTCATTAACCACATATCTGACAATTTCTGAACGCACCTCCATCGCTCTATCTTGTGTTCCGTACATTAAATAAGAGAGAGCACGAAACAAACATGCACCGTTACCAACAATAGGGACGACAGTACATTCTTCAACTTCTCCATTAACGTTCAGATTTTCTTTAGCCATTTTAAAGAAGTCTAACCGACAAAACCTATACTCAAAACCAAACGAAAACAAAACAAATACCAAATACAAAGCAGAGTCTATAACCAAAACTACTAAACCAAAACGAAGCAAATGCAATCCAAAATATGCCAAGAAAAGAACAGCCAAAATCGTCGTCAAATATAATCCGCTAGAAATATTTAGATATATATTATGTACTATTAGATACGGCGGCCACTCATCATCGGGTATATGTAGCCCAGTGAAAACAATATGATAGCGCGATTTAAAATACTAATAACGCTATCTATTGTCAACATTTAGAACTAAAAATATTTTGTTCGTCTTAATTTATTCGTTCCATTAGGTACTGATAGGTTCAAATTAATACATTTACATCCTACATCATCACCTATTTTATCCCCTTAGGGGTGGAATTTATCAAAATTCTTTCTTAGGGGATGCCTACGTCATAGTAGCTTTATGCATGCAAAGTCTCAGCCCGATCGGTTTAAAATTGACAAAGTTTCATACAAACTTTCATCCCCTTTTTTATCCCCTTGGGGGTAGAATTGATCAAAATCCTTTCTTAGCGGATGCCTACATCATAACATCTACCTGCATGCCGAATTTCAAAACGATCCGTCTAGTAGTTCGGGCTGTGCGTTGAAGTTTCATACAAAGTTTCATCCCCTATTTTGTCCCCTTGGGGGTAGAATTGATCAAAATCCTTTCTTGGCGGATGCCTACGTCATAACATCTACCTGCATGCCAAATTTCAGCCCGATCCGTCCAGTAGTTCGGGCTGTGCGTTGAAGTTTCATACAAACTTTCATCCCCTATTTTATCCCCTTGGGGGTAGAATTGATCAAAATCCTTTCTTAGCAGATGCCTACGTCATAACATCTACCTGCATGCCAAATTTCAGCCCGATCCGTCCAGTAGTTCGGGCTGTGCGTTGAAGTTTCATACAAACTTTCATCCCCTATTTTATCCCCTTGGGCGTAGAATTGATCAAAATCCTTTCTTAGCGGATGCCTACGTCATTATATCTACCTACATGCCAAATTTCAGCCCGATCCGTCCAGTAGTTTGAGCTGTGCGTTGATAGATCACTATGTCAGTCACCTTTGAGTTATATATATTTAGATTGGGTGAATTTTTATTCTGACTTTTTTGGTGTCTATGTGTTATAAATCTAAAACCGTTGAATCAACCTCAAATAACACTTTAAGGTGGCATTTCGCACACCCAAATCCCATATAGAAAACTCAGGTAAACTAAAGATGAAACTTGAAAAATGCTGATTATGAGATTTTAAAACCTGTTTTCTGAAAAATTACGCCCACTCTGCCAAACTTGAATCTAATGTCCTTCCTCCTTCCTCCTCCTCCATCCATCCTTTAACTTACATATTCTTCCCCTTGACGCTATTCACTTTCAACCGCACTGTATTCCCTCTCTTATCGTAATTCGTAATTCTTTATTGCACTCACATGACTGTAAAAATAGCTTATGATATAAAAGAAGTGTACAAAGGCGAGCTTATCTCTAAATAAGAGATTTCTTCCAGCAAACCATGTTGGATAGGAGACGGAGATGATAGGTAAGGGAAATAATTGCGCGTACAATTAAGACTATATTCTAATATAATACATATTACACATACATAAAACCCTATTGCTAAGAAATATAGACTACATACACAGTTACATAAATACAGCATATCAATAAATATCTTACAAATATACTAATACTAATACATTATATAGCTAAATAGAAAGTGAAAGATAGTGCTTCTTTAGTCGGTTCTTAAAGATATTCAGTGATGGACTGTCCCTGATGGTGCAGGGAAGTTCATTCCACAGCCGTACAGCGCGGATTCTAAACCCGTGCTCGTAGGTTGCAGTGGAGCGTTGTGGGGCTTTAAGCATAGTAGCCATGTGAGTTCTCCGAGGCCTGCATGAAGAAAGAAATTCGAAGCGATCACGCAGGAAGTTAGGGTACCGAGGGTTACACAAAATATTGTAGAGCAGGCACAGGATATGAGAGTCCCGTCGAAGACGGATCGGAAGCCAATTCAACTCCCTGCGATGTTGAGAAACGTGATCATATTTTCGCAGTCCGAAGATGAACCGAATCCCGAGGTTTTGAAGTCGTTTGAGTTTGTTCAGTTGCTCTTCATTTGCGCTTACCCAGCAAACATCAGCATAGTCAATGAGGGGAAGTAAAAGAGACTGGGCGAGAATAATTTTGGTCTGACGAGGAAGAAAGTTCTGAAGTCTCCTGAGAGAGTGAACGGTAGCGTCAATTCGCCTGCTGACCTCGCTGATATGCGTTGACCAGGTTAACTGGTTATCGAAAACAACACCCAGGTTTTTCGCTGTGTCGCTATACATGATTACGGTACCGTTATAAGATACAGGAGGGACAGACTGTTGCTTCAACAAACATAGTGAGTGTCTGGTACCTATAATCATTTGGGTTAACCAGTGGCCCAAATGACGAGGCCCATCCTCTAATACCCTCTAAGTCAGCGTTTAACGCCTCCACAGCGGAGTTTACATTATCGGGAGAGAAGTGGCGATAGATTTGTAAGTCATCCGCGTAAAGATGATAAGAAGATGAGAGGGCATCGGAGATGGAGTTAATAAATATAGAAAATAGAAGAGGAGAGAGAATGCCACCTTGGGGGACACCGGAGGTGAGGTCACACCAATCCGTGCAAGTCGTCTCCGATTTGATACGCTGTTTACGGTCACGAAGGTATGAGTCAAACCAGCTGACAGAATGGGAAGAGAGATTAGGCGATTTGAGAAGTTCAACGAGAATGTCAAAGTCAACACAGTTAAAGGCACTGCTGAAGTCGAGCAGGGTAAGCACCGAAAGCTGCTTCTGATCCATGGCAACCTGAATATCATCCGTCACTTTAAGTAGAGCCCTAACTGTGCTGTGACCCGGTCTGAAGCCTGATTGAAAAGGATTTAATAGGTTGTTAGAGGATAGATATTGGGAGAGCTGGGTATGGACAATGGATTCGAGGACTTTTGATAGGATCGGCAAGATGGAAATCGGGCGATATTCTTTGAAGCAGGTGGGATTGGATGATTTAGGGAGAGGGATAACTAGTGCATGTTTCCAAGCAGTAGGGAAGGAGCAGTTTGAAAGGGAAAAATTTAAAATGTGCGTTATGGCCGTAAGCTGGTCATCTAGGATAGTGAAGATCATTTTTAGGCAGATGTTGTCATGTCCGACTGCTTTGGAGCTAATCGCCAACAATGCCCTTTTAACTGTGTCAACTCCGACATATCTCATGTTGATGGGAGTGGTTTTGGGAAGTGACCTAGAGCGCAGGCTCCGAAGAGTGGCTTGCTTGACAGTAGAGTCCATCACAACGGGCGGTGCGGAGAGAAATTGATTAAGAGCGTTGAGATCAACATTACCTGAATGCGTGTCCTGGGTCTGGGACTTGCAAATACCAAGTGTCCTGAGAAATTTCCACACCTGAGCAGGAGTGTACCTTTCGATACACTCAAAGATGTGGCGGCATTTGGCGTCGCGACAGAGACGATTGCAACGATTTTGAAGCGATTTGTAGGTGAGAAAATTGTCATCTGTCGGATCCTTTTTGTACCTGCACTTAGCCCGATCTCTCTTGGTCATAAGTCGCTTGATATCATCGTTTAGCCAGGGAGCTGGCAGGTGCTTCACTCTAACTTTTTTAATGGGAGCATGTTTGTCGTAAAGTCCCAGGACAATTGTATTGAAGCTGTGAATTTTGTCATCAACGCTCTCGCTCAAGATGACAGGGGACCAATCGACCAGTGAAACATCAGACTTGAGGGAATCCAGGTTGATGGCTTTGAAGCTGCAAGTTTCAATAAATTTGGTTCTGCACTTAGGGGACCTAATTTTATATGAGACGTAAATGAGGTCGTGAAAAGTAAAAGGTGAGTTAAGTTGACCATGAGTGGCCACCTTATCCAGGTTGGAAATGATTATGATGTCAAGAAGAGAGGGCGAGCAATGTGGCTGGGAATGGGTGGCCGCAAGCGGCAAAATGTGCAGATTGTATGAATCTACTATTGACCTGAGCTTGGCTGAACGAGAATCATTTTTGAGGAGACAAGTGTTGAAATCCCCAAGAATGAGAGTGTCATCGTAAAGTGGGGTCAAATCATTAAGAATAGATTCAAAGGTGTCGAAATAATCAACACGGAGAGAGGGGCTATAAACAACACCAAGAAGCACCTTATTGTGATAAAGAAGAATTTCGAGGAAGAGATATTCGGCAGATTCGGAGTACTGGCTAGGGGATGCGCTGATCACCTTGCACGGAATATCCGCACGCAGGTAAACAGCAACACCTCCATCCGCTTTCCCGACTCTGTCATTCCTGTAGAGCCTGAAGCCTGGAAGAGAGTACATAGATGAGGAGAGTGAAGGCTTCAGGAATGACTCGGAGACAAGGATAGCGTCCACATGTTGGTCACTAAAAGCCTCGATAAGATCGGTGTAACTCGTGTGAATGCTCTGAGCATTGATGTGCACAATGTTCAGATTCTTCCCAGACCCACCAAAGACAGTTCTGAGTTTGACAGAAAGTGGTTGTTCCACACTGGAAATGTCACTTTCTGCACTTACAAATTCATCGCTAGACGCACACGACAAGAAGCTATCGGTATTGAGATTCATATTATGTAGATAAAATAATATACTATAATATAATATAAATATATAACTAGGTATAGGAATATACCTAGCTGAAAATATATAATGATTAAGGAATCAAAAGAAAAAAAAAAAGACTAATATAAACCAATGGGGTGACCTAAACCCTCACCAGGCATGGATTGTTGTAAGAAATCAGAAAACCTACTATTACATTGTAAATAAACAACACACACACACACACACACACACACTTTACACAATAAGAAAGCAATAAACTATAGCGCTAACAATAGAATAAAATCCACAGCAAAGAGGTAAGCGCAAGACGGACCGCGACTTCCAAAGCCGCACAATGGCACTAAAAAAAAAAAAACTATCATACTGCGTCAATATGCTGTCAATAGTTGCAAATAAATCGAGTGGACTTGAAATTTAAAATAAAAATAGTTGCTACTACCTCGCAAAACATTACTAGTAGAGAAAAGGATCACAACATGAGCACTGTACCACCGGGGGAACGGATCGCTGAATCTGATTGGTTTAGAGACAGACGAAGAGGGTCTAACCTTGCTTCTTCTTGCCCTGCGACTGAGTGGCCTATTTCCTGGTCACTATGCCGGAGGCAGATGCGGCGGCGCCCTCAGCAGGTTTATTCCCTTTGCCGGCTGGCGAGAGGGTCTCCTTGCTGGGGTACTTCGCCATGAGTGGCCGCAAATATGCCCAGCACTCCAGCCTCTGCCGCGACTTGTCAGGCAGCAACACGTGTATCTTGCCGTCCGACGTCCAACTGCTGCTGATGCCGAAGTGCTTCCGCGCCGCCAAGAAAACGTCGTGCCGGGATTTTGTCAAAAACTCAGACACCAAACGCTTGGTGAATTTATTTAATTGTGAAAATCAGTGAGGTTATCTGTTTGATTTTGAATTATGGAGGGTCCAGGTCAGTTTTTTTAGATTAAATTGTACATAAAATTGTATTAATTAATTAAATTTCAATAAAATTACAGAGAGCTGATCTCATGATTATCTCCAACATAGCCAAGGTGGCTGCTCATGGCCAGCGTATTGTCCTCTTGATAAGAGTATCACGATCTGGTGTATCTTTCATACAAAATTAGGCTACCTCAGCGCAAAGTCAAATTCCTTGATATTCGGAGCTTCAAAGGTATGAATCTCGATTCCCTTAAATCAGATGCCTAATCTATCGATTGGTCCGCCGTTGTAATTGGATGACCGTTGACGACAAAATCCCGAAGTTCAACTTAATTGTCCTGGGGCTGTTCGACAAGCACGCGCCAATGAAAAAGTTCAGGATAAAGCATTTCCCTGCTCCGTAGTTGACAGACACTATCAAGCGTTTAACCCCTCAGTTAGCACCGGTGTTAGCTAACGCCACTTTTCCGTTATAGGTTTTAAATATTATTATTTATAGGGTTCAAAATCGCGATCCGTCCCAACTACCCTCGGTTGTAGAGTAATTAATGGCAAAAATAAACCGTGCGAAGGGGCGATATAAGAGAGACCCAGCCGATAACAATCTCCTAACATTTAATCGCCTTCGAAACCTATGCAACCGCATGTGCCGTGACGCCAAGCGACGCCACATCTATGAGCGTATAGAGATATACACCCCAGCTCAGGTATGGGAATTTCTTAAAACCCTTGGTGTTGGCAAGTCCCAGGAATTTTCTTCAGGTGATGTCGATTTCAGATGTATTAACCAGTTTTTTTGTTCTCCCCCCCTCGTGATGGACCCCTCCACAAAGGAGGCAACCCTTCGTCATCTACTAGTCGATTTGCGGAAAAGTGGCCCGCGATATACTATATATAGTCTGTGGAATTAAGTATTTATCATCCCAGTGCCCCAAAATGCCAATCCCTCCTCCTTCAAAGATTACAGGCTCATATCTATTTTACCTCTTCTCTTTAAAGTCCTTGAATCCATTGTCCACTCCCAACTCACTTTCTACCTTTCATCAAACAAACTTCTCAATCCTGGTCAATCTGGGTTCAGACCAGGGAATAATACTACCACAGCACTCTTAAAAGTCAGCAATGATATACATTTAGCCATGGATCAGAGGTTGGTTATGGTGCTGGCCCTGCTTTACTTAAGAAATGCCTTTAACTGCGTCGATTTTGACATTCTTGTCGCTATATTGACCTTGCTGAATGTCTCCTCCCACCCTGCTGGCTGGTTTGACTCATACCTGAGTCAAACACAATAGAGTACACAGAGAAGGCGAAAAACCTTGAGGTTATCTTTGACAACTAGCTGTCTTGTTCTCCACATGTCAACGAGGTCAGCAAACGAGTCTTTGCGTCTTTTCACTCCCTCAGGCGTCTGCAGTACTTCTTGCTGCGGCAAACCAAAATCACCCTTGCTCAGTCCCTTCACCTGCCGCTAATCGATTACGCCAATGTCTGCTGGGCGAGCGCGAACTGTTAACCGAGGCAGAAGAACTAAACCACAGGCTACTGGAAGAGCGCAATGAAAGTGATTTTAAAATAAAAAGCTTGAAAGCCAAGAACTCACATCTAGAGTGAATGTGTCTACTTTGCGAGAAACACACGAAGTTGACTCTTTTGACACCCTGCACACTGACCTTGCCTCTGCTCAATGAGGCAAACTTGAAGTTGACTAAAATGTGCATAGAAAAATAAAACAATGAATCTTGCTACATTAACTCTATCCAACAAGAACTAGAAGTAGCCAACCTAAACATTATCCTTTAAACCATGCAGACAAGCAGCAGAAAAATTATATAAAAAAAAAACATGAAAAAATAACTAGAGGGAATGTAAAACTACTAAAATTAGCCTTGAAACGGCAACCAAACAGAATAACAAGAATCTCCTTACTGCAAGAGCTTCAAGGAAAAAATTTAGGTTTACAGTCGGACGTCCTAGATGCCTGAGTAGAAATCCAGCATCTATGTGAACTCCTGGCAAATACACTACAATGTTATGCCAAAGAACAGAGTGAGTTAGCCGAACTCAGTGCCGCGACGTCTGAGTTAGTTCAGCTACAACGCCAGAACGCGGAATTGGTGGGTTTTGTATTGAAGAGAGGAGAATGAGACCAGCAAGGAGGACGAGTCCACGTCACAAACTCTGATCTTGACCCCCCTCAACGTGAGTGTTGCAGCGTCCACTGCTGTCCCGACCAAGAAACAGCGTCGCCGTCGTCGACGAAGAGGCACCTCGTAGCTCAACAGCGCGAGCGCCGCTTCGTTCGATGTCGCGCGTGTCGCGCTGCTTGCTGAGGCGTCTGTCATGCTGCACGCTACCCCGAGGGCCGTGCCGCTCGCCGGCACGTGCATCGCACCGCACTCCAACATGTGTGTCCTGCCACTCACCTCCACTCGTGTACCGCTAACTACGAAAATAAGTACTCAGAGAAAAACTCTATTGTTCTACGTCTAATTAGGTGCAGGATTTGGAATTCTACTACATTACCGGCTTAACCAAAAAGTAACAAAGATTTGCTGTCCAAATAGTTCATTTGTAGATCTTGTCAAGATAATTAGTCGTGGTATCTATGATGAGTACAGCACTATTTTAATTATGGTAGGAAATCATTCAAACATTAGTCGGAATGATTTGAATAAAAGTGTTAAAACAGTTCTAGACTTTCATAGTAGTTTCTCACTTGAGGAGCTACCAATCCACGCCATATTTTAATACGACTTATAGGGAGGTATACATTAGACATTACACATTTTTATTATTATTTCAGACATTAGGTTTCTATGACTATGCAGACCGAATCCTAGGCCACTGTGCGACGTTGCGGTTGGTGATACGTGGAAAGGCGAATGCAATTTGCGCAATTTCCAACGTCACGCCTCTAGCGTGAACAAGTACCACCTTTTGCATACATGGTAATTTTTAGGTATTTTTAGTTTTTAGTTACCATTACGATATGACCATGTTTAGGTTAATGAAAATATCGTTAAACCAACCTCAAACATTTTCGTCCTAAGTTATATAATTAGGTCGTAAATACTCCACTATTTGTCCATGTTGGTCTATCGTACGAAAACCATTTTCTTCTTAGCTCTGCGCATTTATCAAGGATCTACAGTGCAGAACTCCTCAAACCGTTTTCCGCTGTATTATTTTATTACTGCCAAGTAGGATAAAATAAGTTGTGCGTGTTAAAATGAGGATAAAGTGGGACAAAGTAAATAAATAAAATTACTAGGCTAATATTTATTATTTCAATGTGTGTCCCGGCGATAAAATATTGTGTGTAATTTATCTGTATTTATCTGATTTTTTATTTCTTTTTTTTTTCAATTTGATGGAAATTACATAATTCACAAAAACAGTTTCGTCGTATAAAAATATAACACGTGAAAAAACCATTGATATAAACAATTACACATCTGTTTATTATTATTAATTGTTTATTTTAATTGTATCTACACAATTTCTTTTATTATATGTATTTTTATAGTAAGTATTATATTTAATTAGCAATTATTATTTTTTTTATTGCACTATACCTTTTCAGTTTATACTATCCTATCCTGATAGGTTTGCTGGAAGAAATCTCTGTTGCGAGATAAGATCGCCTTTGCCTTTTAATTTCGTATATAATGTATTGCTGTTGTGCTCTGTGCAATATAGAATTGTGAATTGAATTGTGTTTGACTGCAGGAAGTGTACCTTAAAATGCAATAAATAAAAGTAGGTAGTAATTTTGATTAATAAGAGATTTTGAGATTTGGTGCTAAAGAGCAGACATTGACGTCACCACTCAACACATTTTCTCCTTTAATTACGCTGTTCTCTAAACGGATAACTATTTACTTACTATTTTCAACTAAACCTCCTCCTGAACAAACAAGCCCACTGCTATGTTGCTAAGTCGCAACAAAGGAGGTTTCAGCGGAAACCGACCTCCGCCGCCGTCGTTCAATGACTTCCGCTGGGGACCCGTTACAGACGCCCCACTTCCGGGTAAAACAGAAAACATAGAACATGTTGACTACCGCTTTACTATGATACCATAGTTTGGGTTGCGTTGTTTTTCGTGTTCGTTTTAAGGGTGGATGCGTTTGTAATTTATTGGAGGTTTGGTGGTAAACAGGAATTTAAGTATTGGGCAGGGTCAAATGAACAAACATATATAAAAATTTTTGGCCTTCCTGGGATTGCGTTGAGGTGAGATAAATTTGGATAGTTGTATTTGCATTAAATATTAAGTTACCAGTTATGAGCCAAGTCGAAAGTGGCAAATGGAAACCAAAAAATTCAAGAATTACCATGCAAAGATCGTAAGGAAACCTTCAATCTCCATAGCTGCGGCGAAAGGCTAGCCCCCTGTCATACAAAATGGAGTATCGAATAACTGGCTAAAAGTGGTCACAATTGTGCCTCTGCTTCCCCGTATGGGAAAAGCTAGACGCTATGTATGTATGTACCAAAATGCGCCTACAAAGCAATATCATAGAGAGGGACAATAATGTCTACAGCTCCTTTCAATACTTTACATGGGAACATATGAGACGAGACTAAAGTATTTCTAACTTATTCTAAAACAAGCATTCAAATACATTTTTTCAATGGTACTTTTACTGTTTTTAAGAGTATGTGTTTAAAATTAATATGTTGTTCTATAACTATAAGATGAACTTTATTAACAAAGTCAATATTCTCACTAAAATACTGTATGTCTTCAAAAATCTTGAGATTTCATTTTTCGGCTTTAAATAATTGCATTAAATTTCCTCAAAGGGAGTGTTATTAATAAGTCTTCTTCAAAAACTAACATTAAAATAACTTCATCTTCTGCAGACAGACGATAAGTTGACGGTAATTTGAATTCCTTCCCCAGGCACAGAGATGTCGGGTTAAGATACGTCAGTCTTTGTAACTCTATTAACTGTTTTAAGGCTACTTTTAGTCTCTGGTCATCTATTATAATAATTAAAATTTATCATGTAATTCTGACATCTTGGAATTACAATGGCTTTTAAAAAATTGACAAATCACAACACGAATAATTTATACCAGCTTTATTTTCTACGGATGCGAGGCTTGGACCGTAAAGGAAGGGACCCGCAAAAGACTAGAGGCCTTTGAAATGTGGTGCTACCGGCGGATGTTAAGGATTAGCTGGATCCAGAGGGTCACCAATGTGGAAGTTCTGAGACGAGTCGGAAAATCCCAAGATCTCATGACCACCATCAAGAGAAGAAAAGTTGCGTATTTGGGACATGTGCTCCGCCACGATCAATGCAAATTGCTTCAAGTGATCATGATGGGAAAGATTGAAGGGAAACGGAGCGTCGGAAGAAGAAGGGCATCGTGGCTCTCCAACATCCGGAAATGGACCAGCATAGCCGGCGTCAAAGAACTTTTCCGCCTAGCTTAAGACCAAAAGGGATACTCGGAGCTGACTGCCAACCTCCAGTAGTGGAGAGGCACTGGAAGAAGAAGAAGCTTTATTTTATTATGACTGCATGTTTATGCGTTGAACTTATCGGTATTTTTTTTAAAGCGAGACATTCATTGATATCATACAGAAAAACGCTCCAGAACAAGAATCGGCAAGCCAAATCGTAATAAAAGATAGCTCGTGTCAAATAAACGTATTCCTGATTTTTCATTCACGATTCAGACCAGAATTTTATAATGGAAATATTAAACTGCAAATCAAAAACATTGATTTGCACGGCCAATATCAGGGCAAAATGTTGCGGTAGCTTAGGTGAAGGGTAAAGGGGGTGAGCGAAGCGAAGCCTCCTTTATCCTTCGTGTTAGGTTGAACATGTAATAAAAACAAAAAATACTTACAACATAAACTAAAGTACACATAAAATATTTAAAACATGTTTTTGCTGATTCTTTTTTCTGTGCAAATCAGTATTTTTGATGTGCGATTAAATACTAGCCATTTTATAATAAGGCTACCGAAAACGGAGCCGTCTTTTATTGAGGCTTGAAAGCTATTGCGATTGGTATCAGAAATAAGGCTACCGTTTTCCTGTAGAAAAATTGAAAGTAGAATACTTTCTGCAACGTCTCATTCTGCCGTAACTCTCGGCCTTACTGAGTGCAAATTGCCTCAGGGTGCTGATGTCGGGCCAATCTAAATAAGAATTTCGTGTGAATTACCATCGCGCACATACAAATAGGTATGTTTATAAAAAATCGTATCAAGTAGGAATGTAAAATTGTAAAGGCATAGATCCCCTTGGAATAGAACTCTACATAATATAGCTAACCATTGACCCCGTTTTTAAAGCGAGATTGTATTATTTACGGCAGAGAGTGGTAAGGTATCGTTTTGGGTATTACATAATGGATCAGCTTCGTCTCTTCCCATGAATTTGATGAAAGTCGAAAAAGGTCCGGATTCGAAACCAATTCAGGACATTGAAAGCTATGCTATGCTATACCTTGCTGTAATCTACCGCTTTTGAGACACGCGGTAGATTACAGCGCTGTTATGACTTTACACAGCACTCTAAGAAAAATATTATTTCGGAAAATGTATCTAATTACCAAAATGAATACGACGATAAAGTGGAACTGATAATAAATTTGTAATTTAGAACTTAGTCGCTAATAAAGTTAAAAAAATATTTTGAAAATAATTAGCCTGGTAAAACTGGGCTCAGTTTGTTGTGTTATGATTTTCAACCACTATGTAATTGTAAATAAAATTACAAAAAAGGCATTCAAAACTATTGATAAATAGGTTATTATTTTTATTAACAAATTTATTGTTGTGCTCTACCTGAAGTTAATTTGTGTCTGGTCCATCCTAGGTTTTCTGGAAGAAATCTCTTGTAGATAAGCTCGCATTTATACATGTTTTTCCTTTTTATAATTTTTTGTATTTACTGTTTTTGAGCAATTCATTTTATTGAGTATTGACTGCAAGCCGCTCGTTAACTAGCATTTTAATAGTAGTTTATGTGACTGCTACATAATTAGGCATTAAAACTCTCGAGTGATATTATTAAGAAACGAGCAGAAAGTATTAATGCCCTCCATTATGTAGAAGTCACATAAACTACTATTAAAATGCTAGTTAACGAGGCTCCTCGCTCTGATGACGTCATTACGTTCTGTCACGGAGGGAGGGGGAATCGCAGTCCACGCGGGTTAATGAACCTGAATGCTCTGTAAATAATGAGTAAAATATGTACCCCTATTTCAGTATATCTAAAAGGAGACACTAATAGTACACTATTTACACACATTAATCTAGGCCCAGACTAGGATTCCCTGTATCTTTGGTACTAGACAACGATACCCATACTTATATAAATAAATATTATACTTAGATAGATAAACAACCATGACTAGGGTACAAACATTCGTTCGCATCAAACAAATATTTGCCCCTATCGGGACCCGAACCCGGCACCCTTGGCTTTCTAAGGTCACTGCCAACTCGGCCATTCGGGTCGTCATAAACTACTTAACGTTTTAGGGTTCCGAAGAGAAACAAGGTTATAGTTTCGTCAAGTATGTCTATCCGTCCGTATGTCACAGCAACTTTATGCAGAAACTATTAGGACTACACAATTAAAATTTGGTATGTAGATGTATTCTGTAAACCGCTATACGATTTTTAAACAAAAATTTAAAATAATTGAAGGGGGCATGGAACTAAACCAAAAAATATGTTTTTATAGTTCTTTAAAAATGATGTTAAGGTTTCTGAAACCATTGTTCCTCAAAGTAAATCGTTAAAGAGACAGTCCCTTTCAAAGTGGAAAAATGTGTGTGTGTCCCCTCTAACTTTTAAAGTAAGAAAGTGAAAAATCTTAATAAATACATTCAACAAAAATTGGTTTGAACAAAATAAGATAAGCAGTTTAAGATAAAAACATTTATTAAAAATCGCAAATATAACTTTGTCATTCATATAAACACTATGAAAACAAAGTTTCAACACAAACATCCAGTCACATTGTTTAATATTTATACTTCGGAACGAACCTCGGTTTTTATTGCGCGGATCGACCGCGAGTGAACGGAACATCACTAGCTAGCTGTCACTTGGATAAAAAAAATGACTAGCTGTCACTTTGCACGTGGAAAAATTGTCGGCGGTCAAGCATCGGGGCTTTGGCTGAATGTTATTTATAATAATCTCGTACTAATCGTCAAGAAATAAGTAGATTTCACGTCATCGTAGTGAGTGCTTCGTGCTGTGAAAGGTTGAAGTGATTCGGTCATAAATTCGTCGCGTTCTGATAGCGACCCTTGTAGTCGGCAGCATCACGACAGCACCAGCAGCGGGCTACGACACGAGTAAGATTCGACTCCCAACACCCCCCACCCTTGTGTTCCTCATCCCGTACTCCTGCCTCAAATCTGAGCTTTCGAATGCCGGTCGACGGCGTCAAGGTCAGTACTACTTTGTGACATTCCATTGTAAAACAACCCTTCACAGACTTCCACCCGTTTGGTTGAGGCGTGGATTTAACACACATAATTACTTGCTACAACGGAACACTTCATGGGCGAGTCCGACACGCATTTGGCTACTTTTTTAAGCATAAATTTGGCATCATTTCATAACCTGACATAATCATTTACATATACATATAAGTACAGGCATATACGTTGCTTTTGGCCCCACGCTGGGATACCCCGTGTCGTGGGACAACCACCAACACCAACGTTACACACATGTAGATATCCAAGACCTAGAGATTGCTTTTTCTTGCTCCCCAGCTGGGAAACGAAGTAAAAGCATAGACGAATAAAACTAGAGGACTGACAACGTCATATAAAAAAACGTACCCTGCTAGAAAGCTAAAATCCTGTATTATTTCTAGATGTTGCTGTACGACGCAACAGATGATGGGTGCTTAGGGTGACGGCGTAGTATAATCCATAGTAATATCGACGAAAAATCAGAGATGGAGTAAGCGTAAGCCTTGTTTCTTCTTAGGAAATTAACGCTTATACCGCCATCTTTCCTAAATTGAGCGCGCCACCACGATATTACCTATACTAGAAAGAACTTTTGAACGAACGTAGTAGCTCTATCTAGCAATATACATTTAAACTAAAAATCGAATTACGCTTCAAAGTACTACAGTTGTCTGTCCTCTAGTTTTATTTGTCCATGGTAAAAGGTTCAGAAACAATATTGACGTTGTAATGTCGTTTGTAAGCTTTAAATAAAAATCCAATCTGGAGCCTTTCATTTTCTTTCAGAAAAGGTATTTGCTTGCTCAAAGGAATAAATGACATATCACCCACATGGCTAGCAAGGGGAAGCACCGCAGCAGGAAAAGATGTTTAATATCGCCACAAAAAAGGCAAAAATTCATAAATTGTATTTAATAATGTTTCCAAATTCTTTATTGCACACAAATAATTAAATTGACAATATCTTGTATATCTACATTAAACTAGTGTAAAAAGGCGAGCTTATCTCGTTCAAGAGATATCTTCCAGAATACCATGTTAAATTATTATATATATATATATTAACAATTATAAATACATAAATACTACCTATATTTCTAAAGAGATAGGAAAGGCTTCTTCACGCGACTTTTGAAGATATTGAGAATAGGATTTGTGGAGCTAGTTCTATATTTTTTTACGCAATGTGTACTCATAGCACTCGGCGGTAAAGTACTTACATCAGCTTAAATTCTTAATTTAGGTGCTTGCCTAGGTTTGAAAAATTCGTGAAAGTATAAAGTACTGTCGCACCCCCACGGTACACCCGCACGCAAGTGTGGTTATTATAATAAATTACTTCTATAAACAATACACATAATGCAGCAAACAGCAATACAGCAAAGATAAGTTGAATGTACATTTGAGTGAGTAGTTACACGTAAATTAAAGTAAAAGTAAACACTATTATTCATCACTCGTAGTGTAGGAGTCAACTCCTCCGGCTCGATGATGCTGAATGAGTGTTTGAATCATCAGGTGATCATCTCTATGACCGGTGCTGCTTTATGCACACAGCTAATAAAAAATCATTTTGAAAAGTAGTTGTGGAAAATGCAGTTAACTTATTTTGTTGTTGGTTAATTGCATAGGGGTTAAACAAGTAGACATTATTAGCTTTTTTAACTATATTATAACATTATTAACTATATTAATATGCTGAACCAACTAATGTGCATTAGAGCCGGTCAATATGACTATAAGTTTTAACTTAACATAAACATATTTATTTCTGACTTAAAGAAGACAAAAGATATTATTTATCTGGATAATTACTACTTATAGTTTAATTATTAAGCATTTAATTATTTATATGTCCTTATCATAATAAGTATGACAGAGGTGTATCAAATGTTTGCTGATTCCGCCAATAAGCATGCACCACTTAAATATTACACATAAAAACATGCAGGCACTACCTGGCAAAGAACTTGTTTTGAATAAATTATTAATATTTATTATATGATGTTATCTGACACAGATGTTAATTATATTAAAAAATATTAGTTAAATGACAATATGTATTTGTATTACAGAACATTAGTTAATAAAATATAATTTACCATAAATAATTAAAAAGGGTAGTATTTAATCGCACATCAAACATGTCCTATTTACACATCAAAAACGTTCACCAAAAAACTTTTTATGAAAATGTTCAAGAAACGAAACGCCATGACTGGCGAGTAAGCGCAACTCCTTAGCGCGATAGAAGAAACTAAACGTCGTCGACTTGTGTGTGGCAGCACTGGCAGCCGCCATATTCTTTTTTACCTTTACAAACCTCGAATAGCGCTTCACGCAAATAATCCATTTTAATCAAATAATACAGTAAATACAAGTACATAAAGTGAAGACTAAGCTATTTTTATTGAACCTGACCAAGGATCCTGACCAATATAGCCGCCGTAACATTGTTCCTTCGAACCGGATTCAACTTGTGCCTAGGCCTGCAACGGAGGTTACCTTGCGGTCAAACAAATCCACCAAAGGAAGGGTTCAAAGAGGAAATTTACAGCAGCACCTATAAACTGCATTCTACAGCAGCATCTAATAATCTGCATCCATCATCAACCCAAAGCAGCATCTACAATCTGCATTCATATCAAGTCACAGCAGCACCTAACAATCTGCATTCAAAATCGACGTCAAAGCATTCAATCCTGCGTGGGCATAAGTGGCAAGCTAGGGGAATCCTACAATCTCCGCATCGAGCCCATCCACGTCAGCGTCACACAGTGACATCTATCAAATTCAGCAAAGGAAAGCTATGCACAAAGGAATTTGTGTAACTAAGCCATGATCAAAGGAATTTGTGTACCCAAGCCATGAGATCACCAAAATAAGTACCTACAACAACCAGAGATTACCGTGAGTTCGTTCCGATTCATTCCTGTTACATAATCCAGACCTTTCCTAGCTATTTCTACCAACATCTACTTATTTCATTAACTAACAATCTATCATCGCTTCAGCAAGCAACACGACGGCGACTGCATCGGGCTACGACGAGAGTAAGATTCGAATCCTCTCCACCCACCCATTGTGCTCCTTATCCCGCATTCCTGCCTCGAATTGAGCTTTCGAGTTCCGGCCCAAGGCATCAAGGTCAGTACCACTTGCGATACTCCCCGTGCTGGTGAAAAACACCCCTCAAGATTCCACGCCCGTTCGGTTGAGGCGTGGAATTAAACAACTCTGGTGAGCTGACGCGTCGTAGAATGCTCGAGCCTGAAGCCGAACTGTTCCGGGCGCGGCTGGATGTGGGGCAGTAACTTCGCTAACAGGAGCTTCTCAAACACCTTTGAGATGGTGCTCAGTAGGGTGATCGGCCGATAGCTCTCAGGCAGCTTGGTGTCCTTGCCCGGCTTGGGCAACATGATAACCAAGCCCTCCTTCCATTGGGTTGGAAAGTGACCCGTGCGCAAGATACCGTTAAACAGGCGCGTAACGGCCGCCACAGTGCGTGGCGGCAAATGTAACAGCGCCGTGTTGGGTATTCGGTCTGCGCCCGGGGCTTTCCTGGGCTTGGTACGTCGGAATGCACGCACAATCTGGCCGGGCGTGACGACGATGGGGTCCTCTTCGGGAGCTATCGGCGTGGCGAAGTACTCTCGCAGGTGTCTCTCGACTGTTGCGACGTGCTCCACATCATCCGTTGGGTTCAGCTTGAATTGCTTCTCGAGGCATTCGGCGAAGATCTCCGCACGGTCTTGGGCTCGGAATCTTGGTAGGCCGTCGCTGCCCAGGATTGGTCGAACAGGAGCAGGAGTGGTCGACAAAGCCCGGCACAGGCCATACCTGTGCGTCTTCGTGGCCAAGCACACGAAGACGCACAGGTATGCCTTCACTAATCTGGCGTTCCGTAGCTGTGAAGACTTGACCATGAATGGTCCCGCGAAATCCGTTCCGACACCCGCAAAGGGCCGGATTTCGTTAACCCTATCCGAAGGCAAATCGCCCATCTGGGGCTGCATCGTAGCCGCCTTGGCCCGATAACAAGGCAGGCACCGAAATACGACGCTACGCACTAAGCGTCTTCCCGATAGAATCCAGAACTCGCGCTGGAGAAACGCCATCAAGGCGTGGCATCCGATATGCCCATTCCGAATGTGTCGATCCTGTATCAACAGTTGGACCAACTTCCCTTTCCTAGGGAGTAACAACGGGTGGCGAGCCACATAAGGCAGGTTGGCATTCCGCAGCCGACCTCCTACCCTCAGCAATCCTTGAGGGTCAATAAACGGGTTGAGCCGAGCCACAGCTCCCTTCAGTTGGACGCGTCCGCGTCTCAGAATGTCCAGTTCGGGCTTAAAGTGCACCGTCTGCACGTTCCGTACCAATGCGAACAACGCATGGTTCCGTTCTTGTGGTGTCAGGACCTGTGTCCGCACCCGCTGCGCCTCAGAATCGCGACAATTCCGCGCAAATCGGAAGATCCAGGCGGTCACATTGACCAGCTTGTCGAGCGAGCTGTACCGTAAAGGGAAGCTCATGCGAGCCGCTGTCACCAAAATGTAGCTTCATCATGAGTTCTGGATGGAGGCGATAGAAAAATTAAGAATGAAGTTGGATTTTATGAATCTTAGATTTTACAGGAAAGCCCAAGTCTGTGCCCTCTATCAAAAACTTGATTTTAACTTTGAAAAGTTATATGAGACTGTGGCAGATTTTCAAGAACGAAGCCAAGATATTTCAATTCAGACCCTATTGATAACTTCTTCGGTCAAATCCGGGCTTACAATTATAGAAATAACGACCCGATATGCCACAGCTTCAACTGCACTTTCAAATCATTGTTGTTTACTAGAATAATCAAGTTTATGGTAAAACATTTTGTGGAGTTGACTTTTCGGTTTCAATTAATGAATTGGTGTTATGTTATTAATAACATATTAAAAGGCAAGGATAAACATAGGCTTTAAGGGCGATTTTCACCCATGCAAAAAAAGCATATATAAAAAAGAAAAAAAAAAACAACAAATTATATACATGGGAAGTTTAATTTAATCTCCCTCAGCTTAACCTTGTTAAGAAATTGAAACAGCCATCCATATTTGCGCGAGGTTGACAGGCTCAGGCAAATGAAAAGTCAAAGTAGGTAGGTGAAACAAATAGAGAATAGGCTGTATTCCGAGGTATCCAAGCCTACATTGATGATATTAGTTAGAAAAAAAAAGTGTCATACAACACTAAACTTTTATTTTTTTCTATAGGCATATTTTTGTTGTATGGAAGTTAGCTGTCTGATACGTAGTATCCCTATATAGTCTGTGCTTTTCTCCATTCTCCAAAAAAAAAATTAAAAACCAAAAAAAATATGCGTGCTTGTCGCCAGAAACTTACTCGTAGCAAAAAAGTTGGTTGTATTTGGCGTAACCTCAAATTGAAAAACTATTTTGAAAATTGTATTTGGCTCAGCCTGTGCCTTTAACTACAAGAGTGTGTGTTTTTCGAAAAACTGATGCATTTATCTGTTTTGTCCTAATTACGTAACTTAATTTAACTGTAAGTATTTCTGTTAGTTGAATTAAATTAATGATCAAGTATTTTTTATAGCCAATATGAGTCCACCTGTATAATTATTTATTATCTTCGCCCATCATAAACAAAATGTAATTTTAGTTTACTGCTACCACTTTTTCTGTATTTTTTTATTACTGTCAGCACTACGTGTTTTTATCATCATGAATCATTTAATTTCACCAAAAAACTCTTCCATTCCGAAGTGATATTTTTTTGCATTTGGTACTGAGGGATGAGATTTTTTATAAATTTTTTTCGATGAAATTCGATGTTTTTCAACAGCAGCAACAGAAGTTTGTGCATTCAGCTAAAAAAGATGTCAATATTCATCTTCATTTCAGCCTTACAATAATGATCTTACAGTTATTTTAAATCGCAGTAGTGTACATTCCCAAAGATTTTTAAATCAAAAGACGGCCAAATCCTCCGAATTAGGAGTCACTCTGTAAATGCCTTCCCGTTAAACAATCTGTTTTGCATAAATGCATATTGAGAGGTACATTGTGTGCCGCGATATTTTGAAATTTTATGGAATTCAGCTAGTGCGTGCTTCAAAAGATATCGTGATGATAACCAACATTTTGTGGAATCGCAAAGCAATAGGGTGACAACCCTAGCTTAAAAATTATATACTTCCAACCTATACTTACCTACATACTTACTATACTACTTTCCAACTTGTAAACAACAAACCTTTTATAAATAATTGTTCTTAAAACTTGCATTGCCCATTAACAAAAATATATCTGTACCCAGGTACTAACCTGTTCGCTTATCGCATTCCAGTCATTGTTGTTGCTGCGCGCAGCACAGCAAGAGAAACCGGCTCTGCGCTTACACAACTAGCGCTAGCTATACATACCAGTTAGCAGTCATCGATCAAGAACTGTTATCAATTCATCACAGCTGTTTAGGCATAAAATTTAAGTATCGCTTCTTTTTTGCTATATTCCTACTTTGTTGCAACTTACCTAACTTTCATTGCATTGCATAACCATTCAATTTACACTTTCAGTTAGGGCTTATAATCATGACTGACACCGAAATAAAGTCATTGATTAGGAAAAGGGGATCATGCAGAGCGAAGCTTACTCAATTTAACTCATATTTAATAATCATAAATAGTGCTCAATCTTTAAGTCATTTACAAAAAACAGAGTTTACTGTTCGATTGTCTAAAATCGAAGAGATGTATACAGAGTATGATTCAATACAGTGTGATTTAGAAAACTTGTGTCCCACTCCAGATGAGCAGTACAAGGAGCGCGAGTTATTCGAAGCCGAGTACTACCGTGCGGTTGCCGCTGCCCAAGAGGTTGTTGACAGCGGGTCGGCAGAGGGCGTTCACGCCTCCTCAGTTTCGGGAACTGGTGAGACTGTCGCCACAGGTGAACAGAGTCATATTAAACTTCCGATAATAAAGCTACCTAGCTTTTCTGGTCGCTATCAAGAATGGATTGAATTCCACGATACCTACTTAAGTCTGATACATACAAATTCATCGATCCCAAAAATAAATAAATTTCATTATTTACGAGCTGCTCTGAAGGAAAGTACAGCACTAGTGATCCATTCTTTAGAATTCTCCGCAGAGAATTACGAAGTTGCCTGGCAATTACTATGCGATAGATACAATAATACACGACTACTTGTCAATAATCACATTCAGTCACTTTTTAATATCGACCCTATAGTCAAGGAGTCTGCAACAAATATTCGATACATTATTGACACAATGAACAAAAATCTCAGGGCATTAAAATCGTTAAAATTGCCAACTGATCATTAGGATATTTTAATAATTCACCTTGTTTGTAGCAAATTGGACAGTCAAACTGCATGTGAATGGGAAGAGTGTCGCAACACATTAAAACACCTTCCTTCCATTGAGGATTTTAATCGATTTTTGAATAATCGTGCCGATTTGCTGGAAACATTGGACGATGTACATCCAGTGAGACCACACCAAGGCATTACTTTATCTCACACACACTCACGCCCACAATCACAACACGACCGACGATTCAGTGAGGGCTCGTTTCCAAAACATAACAAGTCTTTTATTGTTAATAATAACAATTACAATACATGTCCGTTATGTAAAAACAACCACCCAATTTACCAATGTTTCAGATTTAAATCTTTAACAATTGAAGCAAGAATTAACAAGGTAAACCAATTAAACCTTTGTCAAAATTGTCTACGTCCAGGGCACGACGCAAAGAAATGTAAATTGAGTTTATGTAAATACTGTTCTCAGCGTCATAACACATTGTTACATAAAAACAATTCACAAGTAAATAACAATACAGACCAAGTCCAAGTACCCACTCCTGCAGCCAATAGCAGTGTAGTGTTGTCAGCAGCTCATCAAGAGCATGAAGAGCCATTCAGCTCACAAACAGAACAAACATTTGATAATAATATAGCATTGTCAGCTACACACAATAACCATGTTTTACTATGTACAGCTCTCATTTTTATTACTGACCATTCAGGTAAGAAACACAAAATCCGTGTCTTACTAGACAACGGAAGCACTTCATGCTTTATTACAGAGAATCTATGTACAAAATTAAAACTTAAAACTTACTCGTCCTCGGGTACAGTTGAAGGATTGAACAATCAAACCTCACGCGTGTCTAAACGTTGTGACGTTTCAATATCCTCATTAGTAGGTAACTATTCAAGAAAATCACAATGCTTTGTGATACCACGCATTACTCAACTTTTACCTACTACACACATTGACAAAACATTGTTAAACATTCCTGATCATATACAACTTGCAGATCCATCATTTCACATACCTGCACCCATCGACATGCTTCTAGGGGCAGACATATTTTGGGATGTGCTAGGAGCTAATGACATCAACCTCGGAAAAAATAACCCGTCACTTCATGAAACCAAATTCGGATGGTTAATTTCCGGTTCACTACAAAATATATATAATAAACAATCAAATACAGTCCATTGTCACTTCTTATCAGATAATAAAGTTCAAGAACAACTTTCGAGATTTTTTGAACTCGAATCAGTGTCTCCATCTCATTCAATGCCTAAGGTTGAGCGAGAATGTGAGGAACACTTTATAAAAACTACTAAGAGGGATTCAGACGGACGATTTATCGTGACAATTCCTCTGAAGGAGTCCCCAGAAAAATTAGGAGACTCCTATCAGCAGGCGTTAACTAGATTCCTCTCTTTAGAGCGTCGATTTGATCGTGATCCAAATTTCAAAAAACAATATTTACAGTTTATGAACGAATACATAGACATGGGTCATATGACAAAAAATGAAAACTTCCTCTCAATCCCTTCATGGATGACAGCGGCTTAATAAGGGTTGGGGGTCGTCTTTCAAACTCTCATTACGACTATGACACAAAACATCCTATCATTTTAAACGCTTCACATCATGTTTCCAAAATTATTTTCGAATATTACCACAAATTGTTATTACACGCAGGACCACAGCTTCTTTTATCCAATGTCAGACATAAATATTGGGTTATAAATGGACGTAACTTAGCTCGAAAAGTACTTCGAAGTTGTATAAAATGCTGCAGATTTTCAGGCCGTACCATACAACCTATTATGGGAAATCTACCTGAGCGGATCACTGCGCATTTTCCTTTCACCAATACTGCCGTAGACTACGCAGGTCCCATTCTCATAGCGAACAGAAAAGGTAGAGGATGCAGTTTGGAAAAATCGTATATTTGCATTTTCGTCTGTTTGTCTGTGAAGGCAGTCCATTTAGAGCTTGTGACCGACCTAACAAAGGAAGCATTCATTGCTGCCCTTAATCGTTTCATTGCGAGGCGGGGAAGGCCTGTCAACGTCTTCTCCGACAACGGCACCGCGTTTGTGGAGGGTTGCAACGAACTAAGGAGGTTTTTAAAAGCATACAGCGATGAATTCGGTTCTTATTCGTCTGACCTTTCAATAAATTTTAATTTTTCACCAGCCTATAGTCCACATTTTAACGGGTTAGTAGAAGGTTCGGTTAAGTCTGTAAAACATCACCTTAAACGTGTTTTATCAGCACATTTGACATTTGAAGAAATGTACACAATTTTAACTCAAATAGAGGCCATACTTAACTCACGTCCTCTTACACCATTATCATCCGATCCTTCCGATTTAATTCCCTTGACCCCAGCACATTTTATCCTAGGACGAACGCTCACGATGTTGCCATATCCTATCAACACTGAGCCATCAACCAGCTATCTTCCACGATACAAAAGAGTCGAGCAAATGAAATTGCACTTCTGGAACAGGTACTATAAGGAATACATCACAGAATTGCAGACCAGACAGAAATGGCGTAAGGATGGCGGACAACATCAGAATGGTGACATGGTCCTAGTAAAGGACGACAGACTACCTCCAAACAAATGGCTGCTGGGAAGAATAACCAACGTGTATCCTGGTACAGATGGAATTGCACGCGTTGCTGACATACTTACGACATCAGGAACCATCCGACGAGCGTTCAATCGTCTCTGCTTATTACCAATGTTGGAACAGGGTGTTCCAAGGCCGGGACTATGTTCAAGAAACGAAACGCCATGACTGGCGAGTAAGCGCAACTCCTTAGCGCGATAGAAGAAACTAAACGTCGTCGACTGTGTGTGTGGCAGCACTGGCAGCCGCCATATTCTTTTTTACCTTTACAAACCTCGAATAGCGCTTCACGCAAATAATCCATTTTAATCAAATAATACAGTAAATACAAGTACATAAAGTGAAGACTAAGCTATTTTTATTGAACCTGACCAAGGATCCTGATCAATATAGCCGCCGTAACACAAAACATAAAAAGTGTTTTTCGTGGACAATTGAGTATATTGAGTATGTATAAAATATTTAAAAAAAGTGTTCACAATTTTTTTTTTCTTTTATTATATGTGTATTGACGTGTGTCAAACTTATTTGAAGGATGAAGGGGGCTTCGCTCTGCTCACCCCCTTCACCCTTGACCTATCCTGACCCACCACTTTGCCCTGATATTTGAGGTTCAAATTTTTAATTTGCAATTAAATATTTCCCTTACAAATTGACACTTGTTACAATGGAAAGACTCCAGATAGGGGTGGTTCTTTATCCTGAATAAAAACATTTTTTTAATGTACAACAATGAAATGATATCCTTCACTTATAGTAGAAAGACAAATATAGCTATTCCCTGTTGAGTTAGGAGTTAATGTAGATTTACAATTTTGCGATGAAACAGCGGTAAATAATTTTATTTTAATGAGCTAATTTTTATCTCGCATTTTAATAGCCGACTAGAATTACACTTACAAGCTGAACTTCTTATGATTGTAAATTCACATATAAAAATGTGTTTAACTGCTTACAATCTGATCACAGCGGTCAAACAGTTTCATTCCCAGTTGCTAGTAAAGCTTAACCTGATCGACCATGTTATAAGTCAATTACATCCCAAAGAATAGAAACATACATGAAAAACTTAGAAATAAATTTGCCCAGTCCCGACTTTTCTGAACAGAACCCGAACAAAATTTAATTTGAGTTTAATGACGATTTAAAATTGAAGAAAGTCGGTAGCGAGAACGGCAAAGAAAAATGTAATTTTGCGATTTGTAAAAGTAGAGTTATCTTGTGAAACTTTTTAAACAAAAAAAACTATAACTTTGATATAAAAATTCAAGAATATGTTAGAAAAAAACTTTAATCTTCAAATAGAAAAATACAAACACACAGATACGTTAAACAAAAGAATTTATCATTCTATACCGTTTGGCAAATAATAAGCCGTAAAACTGACAAAGTTATACCTAGGGACAGTAATTTCTGCTTAAAGGTACGTGATGATGTTATTAAATCTAACGCTGAAGTAGCTCGAGATAAGGATTTTAGGTTACATAATGAATATCCCCAAGAAATTGTCAAAACGTTAAGAATTATTTACTTAAAAATACTGAAGACCTGTAGTGTATATCAGTCAAAGTCATTGTTTCAGTAATTTTAGTTAAAGCTATATATGTTACGGCTAAAGCTTGGTGTGAAACTAAACTTAAGTTTAGCCGGCTAGTCTTAAGATTAATTTCGAGCCTCGGCTAATGTCCGAAATAATGTTCATTACGATAAATGATTTCAACATTAGACGGCTAAACTGCAGTTTAGCCTCGACGCTGTTGAGGCTAAAGATGTGTGAGAAAATATGGTTGAAATTAGCCGACTAAACTTAAGTTTATTTTTCAGTATACCTAGTCTAATGTTGAAAAATTACCATCTTAATCTGGAATAAGTGATGATAATGATTCGGTAGCCGTAAACACTGCGGTAGCTTAGGTGAAGGATGAAGGGTGGGGGTGAGCGAAGCGAAGCCCCCTTTATCCTTCATGTTAGGTTGAACATGTAAGAACAACAAAAAATACTTATACTCGTCTTATTATCGTTTTTGTTGTTCTTACATGTTCAACCTAACACGAAGGATAAAGGGGGCTTCGCTTCGCTCACCCCCTTTACCCTTCACCTAAGCAACCGCAGTGTTATGCCCTAATATTAGAAAAAGCTTTCTCATCTGAATAAAATTACCCCACCCCGCTCCCCGCAGTCGCACGAATACTTCGTTTTCAACATTAGCTAGCTAATGTCCAACATTAACCGAAACGCATCGGCTAATGTGCAGTCTAGCCGATTAAGGATGAGATCCGTTATCATAAACGAACATGACTTTGGACATTAGCCGAGGCTCGAAATTAATCTTAAGACTAGCCGGCTAAACTTAAGTTTAGTTTCACACCTAGCTTTAGCCGTAACATATATACATATAGAATATCTAGGTATATTCAATAAATGTGTTGACGATAGAGCTTTCTCAGACCTTATGAATCGTAGTAAACTGATACCTCTGTTCAAGCCGGGGGCGATCCTTAAAATTTTAGACCAATATCTGCTTAAAGGTACTACATCAAAAATATAAGAACTTTTCTGGATTCTGGAAAGCCACTAAAAAACTTAACCATAAGCCGAGTTTGCCAGTTAGTGTGAATGGTGCACATGACACTAAGTTCATAGCAGATATGTTTATGAACCACTTCAGGGTGAAACCACTCGAGATTGCGGAGGGAGTGCTAGACACCAAACCTGACGTCACTAATAAGACCTCCATGACGCCTCAGCGTCAGATAAAGTTCTCCCCCAAAGATGTCTTCCTGGTTGTCAAAAACATGACTCGTGGCAAGTCACCCGGTCATGACGGTCTGAGCGTGGAGCACATACACTATGCTGGTGATTCGATCTTCAGTATTCTGTCTTCGCTGTTCAACATGTGCCTACAACATAGCTACCTACCAGAGGGTCTGATGAAGACTGTTATAGTCCCAATTGTAAAAAACAAAACTGGCGATCTGTCGAATCTGGGCAACTACAGACCCATATCGCTTGGTACAATAACGGGCAAGGTGTTTGAAAGGCATTTGCAGCCCGAACTGATGAGAAATGTTAGAATCAGTGACGCCCAGTTTGGTTTTCGTCCTGGGCTTTCGACGGATTCCGCGATATTATGTCTGAAAAACACCATAAACTACTACAAACACAGAGACACGTCAGTATACGCGTGTTTCTTAGATCTAAGTAAAGCTTTCTTTCGATTTAGTGAACTATGGTATACTTTGGGACAAGATGACGAAGGCTCAGGTACCTAATGATATCGTGGATCTGTTGAGGTTCTGGTACGGGAACCAGACTAACAATGTAAGATGGGGCGACACAGAATCTAGTAGTTATAGGCTAGATTGTGGTGTGCGTCAAGGTGGATTGACCTCTCCGGATCTCTTCAACCTGTATGTTAATGACTTGATCGAGGAGCTGAGGAGCGCCGATGTCGGATGCTGGTTCAATAATATATGTTTTAACAACCTAAGTTACGCTGATGACATGGTGCTCCTCTGCCCCTCGATCAAGGGACTAAGAAAACTACTTGCAATCTGTGAAACGTTCGCTGAAAAGAATGGCATGAAGTATAACGTCCAAAAAACAGAAATGTTAGTTTTTAAATCAGGAGGGGGTCCGGAGATGGTTCCTCCAGTATATTTGTATGGCTCACCAGTTCGGGTTGTGAGGCAGTTCAGGTACCTTGGACATATCTTGGATGAGAACCTGAGTGATGATGCGGACATCGAGAGGGAGCGCAGGGCCATGGCGGTTAGGGCGAACATGCTCGCGCGCCGTTTTGGTAAGTGCTCTGAGGATGTTAAAATTGTCCTATTTAGAGCATACTGCCTATGCTTTTACACTTGCCAACTCTGGACCAACTACACCAGGAGGACTTATAACATCCTCAGAGTACAATATAATAACGCCTTCCGCATATTATTGCGTTTGCCACGGTACTGTAGTGCGTCGGGCATGTTCGCCGACGCCAGGGTCCCTGACTACTTCGCGGTCATCAGGTCCCGGGTGGCCTCATTCTGGGAAAGGGTAAAAACCTCGCAAAACGAGCTCGACTATGCACTCCATGAGAACCCATATGAGAGCGGGATAATCCGACACTGGCTGCGCGTGCACCAGGAGAGAAATAAAAAGTAATGTAGGTATATGTATCACTTATGTTTTAGATTTATTTTGGATTTAGGTATTGTATTATTGTATTTTAAATTGTATTTTAAAATTTATTGTATATATTTTTTTTATGGGTTTTATATTGCCTGAAATAAACAATTTATTATTATTATTATTAATATCAGTACTTCTTTCTGGCAAAATGGTTTCAAGGGTCAATGTATTCTCTATTACAACAGGATGCTACTACTTTATTTGCATTGTGATTTAAAAGTTAACATTGATCAATTTTAAACTATTTAAATACCACTTTATCTAAAAAGGGATATTCAAGATTACTAAAATGACAAGAGTGCGTGGTGTTAATCGAACTCAACAAAGAAATTCTTTATATTTTTTAATTATTTATTCCTGCTTAGTATGCTTTATAATAATTTAAGTTCACGATGTAACTGACATACGATTTTTAACTTTATAAGCTTTGTCATAGAAGATATTTTCTTAATGGATATTTATAATTGAAATCAACATTCACAATAAAATAAAAAAATGGCCAAGTGCGAGTTGGACCAAAGTACAGTAGTACGGATGGTGTGGAGTGAATAGTTTGGATTTTACATAGCAAAATGTTGTGTACAATGTTATTGGTGCGGCTACTTTCTCACTCCATGTACTTAACCAGTTGAATTTATAAGTTTGTATGTGGTATTGAAAGAATTGTTGCATGGGAGCCCCTTAAATAGAAATAGAAATATTGATTTCATTCTGTTTTTTTAGTATTTGTTGTTATAACGGTGTTTAAATGATGTCAATTATACTAAGTGTTTAGTTTTAAACCACACCACTAGATGGCGTTGGTAGTACTTTGCCTCGCGGTATCGTAAGGTTTTCATCTCAGCTTATATTTCTAACATGTAATTTGAATTGTTGAGTTTTAATTAAGAGTTTAACAAGTACTTAAATACAGTGCAGTGAGTAAAGTAAAGTGAAGTGTTTTAGTTCTCCATAGTGGTCCTTCGAGCCGGATTTGTATTTGGGACAGTGCGAGTGCGAAATTTGACCTTGAGAATTTTACAGTTGTGTTCTAAAGACTTAGAAAAATCACGATCAATAAAAAGACTTGTAAAATTTCAAGAGTGTAATCTGGACTTAGAAAAATCACGATCAAAAAAAAAAGACTTGTAAAATTTCAAGAGTGTATTCTGAACTTAGAAAAATTACGATTAAAAAAAAGACTTGTAAAATTTCACACTTCGAAAAAAAAAAAAAAAAAAAAAAAAAAAAAAAAAAAAAAAAAAAATTTTTTTTGAAGAATTTAACTACGTCTACAAATCAGTTATATCAAGATGGCTGAACTTTGCATGTCTCAGATTGATCTTAAAGAAAGAATTGATAAGATTTTAACGAATACTAAAAAGACAAGTAAGAGTTTACGTACACTCGGATTTTATGAGACACGCTTAGAATTAGCGGAAGGTTATTGGAAAGAGTATAATACACAGAAGACACATATTCTAAGTACCGTTTCTGACAAGGTCGTTAAAGAAACAGGATTTAACATTCGAGAACATTTCGATTTAACAGAAGAAAGTTATTTGGCACTCAAAACGTATATGAAAGAGGCGATCAACGAGTTAAAAAACGCTGACAAGAAACAACAGAATAATGAAAGCAGTGTATCGGTAGTGAGTGACAATTCAGAGGGAAAGGTTAAGCGGATGAAAGCTAAGCTTCCACCCATAGCCATACCTACCTTTTCAGGTAGTTACAGTGAATGGATGAGCTATAGAGATTTATTCACCACACTCATCCACAAGGAACCAGGTCTCTCAAAGATTGAAAAACACCATTACTTGAAGTCAAGTTTGTCAGGTGAAGCCGAACAATTGCTGAGACATTTTACTCTTACGGAAGCTAATTATGAAAAGTCTTGGAAGACACTAGAAGAGAGATACAATAATAAAAGAGTTATTGTGAGCAACATCCTTAATCGCCTACTTAACCAAAAGAAGCTGACAATAGAATGCGCAAGTGGTCTGAAAGAATTATTGGACACAACAAAAGAATGCCTTAATTCTCTGGATAATTTGGACATCGACACTTCTGCATGGGATGCGATTGTGGTACATATAGTAGTCTCCAAGTTGGATATCGAGACACACAAACTTTGGGAACAATCACTTGGATCCACAACAGAAATACCAAAGTTTACCACATTAGCTCAGCATCTGGAGAATCGCTTCCGATCGATGGAGATGATTAGCGTCACACAAAGAAAAGAGTTTGCCAAACCACCACCACGTCCTGCACCAAAAACTACAACTGTAAAAACTTTCGTCGCAGAAATAGAAAGCACCTGCACCTACTGCAATCAGAACCATTACTTATGCCACTGTAAAGATTTTGCCACACTAGATATTCCACAACGTCAAGAATTTGTAAAGAATAACGGAATATGCTTCAATTGTCTTGTAAAAGGACACTCCGTTAGTCACTGCCGACAAAGCACATCCTGCAAAAAGTGTTACCGTCGTCACCACACGTTGCTCCATGCTACGCACACGCACAAGACAGCTGTCACACCTGAGAAACCCGAGGAAACACAAGCTATAAGCATGAAAACTGAATTCATGAATTCGCAAGTTTTGCTAGCTACAGCACTGGTTGCAGTTCAAGCTATAAACGGAGAGACACACATTCTCCGAGCCCTCATTGATCAAGGATCTCAGGCCTCCTTTGTTACTGAAGCTGCTTCTCAACTACTCAATCTCAAGCGCACAAGTGTTAATGGCAAAATCTCTGGAATATCTGACACATCAGTGATAACTACAAAGTCTATGGTCACACTATCATTCCACTCTCTGCACAATCGAGAAATGACACCAATCACAGTCAACGCATATGTCCTAAGGAGACTTACCTCATTGCTACCCTCCCATGAGTTTCCTGTGGATGCTTGGCCATCACTTGAAAAATTAAACCTTGCAGACCCACAACTCCACAAACCTGGCTCCATTGACATTTTACTTGGTGCCGAAGTGCACGCACAAATCATGCTAGAAGGATTAAAGAGACACGACACATTAATCGCACTAAATTCACGTCTAGGCTGGTTGATATCTGGCAAAATAGAGAAAACTCCAACCACCCAGCCACACAATATAGTAGTTGCTCATGCGAATTTTGAGGTTGATCAATTGCTAAGAAAGTTTTGGGAGATTGAAGAATACTTACCACACACGAAGCCTATGGCGAAATTAGAGACGTTGTGTGAAGAGCATTACAAGAATACTCACACTCGGAACACTGACGGTCGTTACATCGTGAGTCTCCCCTTCAAAGATGATTCAGACACCAACTTAGGTGATTCCAGGCCACTGGCAGTCAATCGTTTACTTCAAATGGAGAGACGTACTGCACGCCAACCTGAATTAAGAGACGATTACTGTAAGTTCATGCAACAGTACCTTACAGATGGTCACATGGAAAAGGTACCTGAAAAAGAAAAGAAAAATGAATATACACAAAGGGATAAAAGGATATATTACTTACCTCATCACGCAGTCGTTAGAGAATCTAGCATCAGCACAAAACTCAGAGTGGTCTTCGACGGAAGTGCCAAACCTGAAAAAGGAAATTCACTCAATGACGAATTGCTAATTGGTCCTCCTCTACAAGCAGACATTCGAGATTTAGTTACGAGATGGAGACAATACAAATTTTGCTTAGTAGCTGATATACAGAAAATGTATAGACAAATACTTATATCCAAAGAAGACACCGAATATCAAAGAATTCTGTGGCGGGAAGCACCGAACAAACCAATAGAAGAATATCGGCTACTTACTGTAACATACGGTACTTCTTGCGCACCGTTTTTGGCGATTCGAACACTGCATCAACTTGCTATAGACGAACGTGAAGAATTCCCTGAAGAAGTCGAGAAGCTGAAAGTCGATTTATACATGGACGATCTGATGACGGGTGCGTCCACTGAAGAGACTGCGGTTCAACTGCAGACACGCTTGACAGCGCTACTGTCTAGAGGTGGCTTTCCTTTGCACAAGTGGGCTTCGAACAGTGAATTAGTGTTGAGTAATATCCCAAACTCTAATAAAGAACCTCAAAGCTCGGTGAATATCCAAGTTGATGAATCAGTGAAAACTTTGGGTATAATGTGGAAACCTCAAAATGACAATTTCGAGTTGAAAATACAAATCGACTGTAAGAATACACACTTTGCCACAAAAAGAAATGTTTTGTCTGCAATAGCTAAGACTTTCGACCCCCTGGGTTGGTTAGCACCAAGTGTCATAGTTCTAAAGATGTTTATGCAAAAATTATGGGCTGCTGGCTTAGGTTGGGATACAGAACTACCAGATGAACTCAAAAATGAATGGTTAACTTACTTAGAGAAATTTGTTAACATGAAACCCATTCAACTACCTCGATGGTTAGGAATTTCTGTCGCCACAATTCATGTTGAACTTCACGGCTTCAGTGATGCTTCTGAAACCGCATATGCTGGGGTGGTGTACCTCAGAGTTTGGGATGGCCAAGACGTCAGAGTTAGTTTGATTATAAGTAAAACTAAAGTTGCCCCCGTAAAACAAGTGTCTGTGGCTCGCCTTGAACTCTGCGGTGCCGTGCTATTATCTAAGATGTTATACGATGTAAAGACAAGTCTAAAAATACCTGACGATCGTGTTTTTGCATGGTCCGATTCTACCATAGTTCTGTCGTGGTTGCGAAAAACTCCAAATACCTGGACAACGTTTGTTGCGAACCGTACCACAGAAGTGTTGAATGTCACTAACAGTAGCCAGTGGAATCATGTAAGTTCCTCTGAAAATCCAGCCGATTGTGCTACACGAGGTGTTAATCCAGAGGAGCTCCCAAACAAAGAACTATGGTGGCATGGCGCACCTTTTTTGAAACAGAAAGATATTTGTTACCAACAATTTGTAGCTATTGCCGAAGACGAGTTACCTGAAAGAAAGAAACTTACAAAATTTACTTATCATTGTGTAGATGATGATACTGAAGAACATCTTAATAGGTACTCTACACTGTTAAAATTGGTTCGAGTCACTGCGTACTGCATTCGATTTGTAAACAAATGTAAATCTCACAAAAACCAAGACAATATACAACCGCTGCCTTCCTATTTGACAGTGAGTGAAATTCGAAATGCCTCCAATATATGTATACGACTTTCACAAGCTAAACATTTCACAGCGGAAATTGAACTGTTAACACATGGTAAATCTGTAACCAAATGCAGTAAGATATATGCATTAAATCCATTTCTAGATGATTCGAGAATTCTGAGAGTGGGTGGACGTCTAACCAATGCTGATATAGCGTTTGATTTGAAATTTCCAATTGTTCTGATGAATAAAAGTAAGCTTGCGGAGCTTATAGCTACTGAAGCTCATCACAAAACTTTGCATGGTGGCCATCAACTCACACTCAATTATGTTAGACGTAAGTACTGGATAGTTGGAGCTAAACAACTTATAAAGAAAACTGTAAGAAAATGTATACCATGTTTTAAGCAGTATGCAACACCAATCACTCCATTCATGGGCAATTTACCCCAGTGCAGAGTCACACCAACCCGACCATTTCGCAGTAGCGGTGTAGATTATGCTGGTCCTTTTACTCTAAAGCTGTACACAGGTAGATGTGCGAGAACTTGTAAAGCATATATTTGTTTGTTTGTTTGTACTGTGACAAAAGCCATTCACCTTGAACTGGTGAGTGATCTCACAAGCTCAGCCTTTTTAGCAGCATTTAAAAGATTCACGTCGCGTCGTGGCCATTGTAGCGACTTGTGGAGCGATTGTGGAACCAACTTCATAGGAGCCTCACGCGAGTTAGATCTTGCTTTTAAAAATAGAAAATCACAAGTAGTTGCGGAAATTGCTGAATTGTTATCCAATGATGCCACAAATTGGCACTTCAATCCCCCTAGTAGTCCCCACTTTGGCGGATTGTGGGAAAGCGGTGTAAAATCCGTAAAAGGTCATTTGAAACGTGTTATCGGACAAACTTGTCTCACTTTCGAAGAATTTGCAACCTTTTTGACCCAAGTTGAAGCTTGTGTTAATTCTCGTCCTTTAACTTTAATATGTTCCTCTCTCGATGAACCTCCACTTACCCCTGGACATTTTCTCATAGGAGAACCTCCAATTACAATACCGGAAGAAGATTATACGAATGCCAAATTGAATTCCTTAAAACGTTGGCAAACGGTTCAGCGCTTGGTGCAATGTTTATGGCAGCGATGGCAAATTGAATATCTGACTAATCTGCAGCATCGTTACAAATGGAACAAAAATGTTCCAGACATTGACATAGGTACTATCGTTTTAGTAAAAGATGAACATTTACCTCCGGGAAAATGGCTTTTGGGTAGAGTTGTTACAAAACACCCGGGAACAGATGGTATAACTCGAGTTGTTTCACTCCGGTACAAAAATTGTATATTTAAAAGACCTCTTACTAAGTTATGTCCTCTGCCCCTGGATGATTAATAGGGTAGATATTTCTATAATTTGTTGTTATGTGCGATTTGTTTAAGGACCGTATTGTCCTTAGGCGGCGATGATGTTTAAATGATGTCAATTATACTAAGTGTTTAGTTTTAAACCACACCACTAGATGGCGTTGGTAGTACTTTGCCTCGCGGTATCGTAAGGTTTTCATCTCAGCTTATATTTCTAACATGTAATTTGAATTGTTGAGTTTTAATTAAGAGTTTAACAAGTACTTAAATACAGTGCAGTGAGTAAAGTAAAGTGAAGTGTTTTAGTTCTCCAAACGGCATTATAAATACATCATTACACAAAGTTCGGCGGCCCCAACAGGATGAAATCAGTTTTATCGAGGACCTTCATCCCTGAAACGGATGATTAATACTCCGCTCCTATATGTTACGGCAAATTATCAGAGCACGTGAACAACTCACATTTCTGCGAGTTCAGACTAAACGAGACTTAGGTAAAGGCCTTAGTCTATCAGACCACTAATAATGGAATTCAAGTGGGTCAGGACCAAATCCGGTGGTCTCCCAATTGTACCGAAATCCAGGTACTAAACATTTAAAAAGAATCTCATAGACTGAACGACATCCTGGATTGCCAAGCAGAATATCAACAGACCCAAGGAGTCGTCCTGTTGCGCACTCACCTTTGACTCTACCTTTCTCCCAAAATACAAATTACTCGAACCCTAGCAGTACTGCTGCAGAAACGGATAAATAGAAGGAAAGCATTAACTGATCTAATAAAACCGACGTCACGCTCAACTGAATTGAATGATTTTGAGATTACGATTAATTTAAGATTGCTTAATAATGGCGATGTAAGTATTACCCAGATCGCAAGCAAATGACCGGGAGAGCGTGAATTGCGGCCTCCCAACCCCTTGGGTTATACCTAAACACAACTGCTGTGGCTAAAGAAAAGACGTTGCAGCTCCCCTAACAGCTCTGCGACAGAGTTTAGCCACCAGAAGTCGAAGAGCACGTTTCCAACAGCAAAAGAACAAATCCCTCCGTCCTTTTTTCTCAAGTCGCAGAGAGAAGCGCCATAAAGAATAGGGGGCATACTTCACTGTTGATTATTACCCTCATCATAAAATTGGCCAGGTTTACTAGTGAACGTAAGAGAGTCACACCGTCATCCCCTGGCCCAGCAAAAGTCCTTAAGAATCGTGGGGCGAATCCCAACAAGGCCAGCTGTGGACCCGTTATTGAAAGACATAATGGCCTCCAAAACATGAGCTGCATTAACCGCCAAAAATTCACTTGAAAGGTCCGGCTGCGGAATTAAGTGCAGGTCACGGGACGGTGATGGGTGTTTAAGTCGCGAGGACTCCCCTTCACATTGTCCTCAACCACGGAGCATCAGATAGAAGTATCCGCACGGCAATACCCAGGATAACATCATGCTTATTATAATATGCATACATATTCATAATAATTAATGTTAAATTACACCCTAAAACGGAACTTTTATGATAGACGTCATCTAGAGTACATTAGATTCTATTGTGGGCATTTTTGGGTAAACAAATTCCGGCCGGCAGAGAAGCGAAAGGGTTAATATTATTTAAAAGAGATGTAAGTAAAAAGGAATCTGTTTGAGTTATTTTACCCTGCTTCTACCAAAGTAGTCCAATGTAGAGATGAGGCAAAAAATGACGGTAGTGTTTACAAAGAAAGAAATATTGATTTTGTTTTGTATTAAATTTAAAAAATCATTTGCTTCCTTTGTGTGAGTGTCGGCATTCTTTGACAAGGCCGGCACGTGCCACAGGCGGCAGTATTCATGCGAACAGACTTAAAACGTGCAAACGGTGCGCCTGTGTTGGCATGCTTGAGTTGGTTGTATCTATCCCCGTACAATTCACGTTTGCCGGGGCTTCTGACTTGCGGGATTTGGCAAACCTTAGCAAGCATGGAAATCAAGTAGGTATGAAAGGTTACTTAGGTACTGAGTAATAGAGACTTTCACAACCCTGCACGATCGCTGTGGGTAGCGCCAACGAGCAAAAAATCAACATTAAAATTTCGAGGTTCTCATAAGAGAACCTGTCCAAATACAATGAGATCTGTAAAAACACGTGGCATTGGAGAAATTGACTCTAGTTGTTAGACTACCATTTAAAAAGAAATTAGGGCAGATGACTGACTGGCTGACGCTGATGTCATAGAAACTAGCCGAGAGTCTCTCTCTTGCAAGTCCGATGTACACTTTTACCGCCAGCTACAATATTTTATACTTAATTAATAATTTTGCATTGATATTTTTATCATAATTCGCTCACTCACTTGTGTACCCTATTCCTGTCTGTACCGAGTATTTGGTATAATATAACAAAGTAACATACAATTTTTTTTCCGTTTGTAAAAATAATTGAAATACTGAACGTACGCGTACGAGTAAATGGTTCTTTTTCACATAGGGTTCTACCCATACCCGGAAATGGTTCATGATTGTTCCAAGCTTTGTCATTTTCTATGTATGAACACCTTCAGTCGTCGTATTCTATGAGACGTGCTTTAGTCGAGTATGTGGCAAGGCATTAGGAAGATCGACATCGCTAGTATTAAAGCGCAATTATTCGCAATTTCTGAATACAGACTTCGAAGAAACTGCCGTCCAGACTTTTGAAAAATGATAACTGCAAAACCTCTGAGAAGAGCTCATAGATACAATGAGTGGTATTTGACAACATCAGTCATTCTATTTACTAAAGACATAAAGATGTCTAATATTGCTACGGTTGTGCCGGTCGACTATGTTAGTCATATTTTCACGTAATGTCAAGATAAGTTGACGACCGTCACAGATAAGGTATATTTATATTCATCACGTAGTTTTGTAGTAAGTTGTATATAAGCTTAGTATATCCTATAATAAAGTAGTCTAGTATAGTCTCGTATTTGCGCGCATCTCAAGCCTTTTACTTTACTCCCGAAGATGTCGTTCTCCTTATAATTGCCTCTGGCAAAGTGGTGACCCGAATTTTGAATATCAGCAACCTTCGGTAATAGCAGCATGGACCCAGCCGCGAAGAAAACTTCGTGTGCTGCCACCTTAGAAGTGCAAGCAAGAAGCACTTCGTCCAAGATCGCCGAGCCCCGACTTCTGCATACCTATTTCAAACCACGCTGCAGAAATCCATAATCAAGACCCCACCCAAACCAAGACGACATCAAGCAAGCCATGACGGACCAGAAGCCAAAATATTTCAACTGAAAATTTCCCGCATCGAACTCAAGATACCGCAAGAATAATGAAGCGATAGTCAGCCGACTGCTGATTCATCAAAATGGAGCTCACACCAGCAGAAACAAACGCGTCGGCCAATTCATTCAAAGCAAGCAGCTTTTTCAAGTTCAAGACATAGGAAGCTGTTCCAGCCCCCAGAAGAGTATTGAAACATCATCTATATACCTAATTCAACGAATATTGAAATCATCCAGGAAGAACATCGCACGAAGAGTAATCAAATCACTGAAGAGAGAGAGAAATATATATATATATATATATATATATAAACGATTGGTGTACAAGATGTGCCCTATGTTGCCAAATCCCAAGGTTTTTAGGCACACAAATTTCATCAATCAACAACTTAATATTCACTCAAGAGTGAAGAGCACGCACGTACATATGTCATACGAGATCATTGACTGCCTACAGGCAAGGTTACAGATTTAATGCTGACGCTGATTCAGCACAATCATCCTTGTGTAGGTACGGTCGCAATTATAAACAAACAGTGATTACAACTTCAACGACGTGCGATGTAAATTGACTCATCGATTCCTGAAAAATATGGGCGGCTGCAGCATCAGACGACTCTCCTGCGGATCTTTTCCAGTTATAGGTTAGGTTAGTTTACTAACCGCGAAGCCCCATTTTCCTAGTGTTTTTCTGTTTTCCAGTTTTTAGCTTATTTTATGTTGTGTGCGGCCAGACACAAGACTTGCCTGTAGGTAAATATAAAGTAATTCTTTAAACTTATGTAGAATTTACATAACCGTAGTTCTTTATTTTTCCAATTAGTTTAGATTAAGTTGAAGTGTGCGCTATTACTATCTCGTTTTATTTAACAATGACTTTCCTTATATATAAAAATAGATTAAGTTAAAGTATGCACAATTAAGATCTGTTTTAAGTTTATTAAAATACTACTAGTTATTATTGCAGTTGATAAGTTTGTTATGGTATCTAACTTAGATTTTTCCCATTGTTATAAGTACATTTATTTATTTTTTTCCCTAAAGGGGGGACTATCTGTGCCGGTCGACTATGTTAGTCGACCGGCACAGTTAAATAGTATATAGTTATCTTAACATTACATGAAAACATGTAATGTTAAGATTAGTTGACGACCGTCACAGATAAGGTTTCATATTCATCACGTAGTTTTGTAGTAAGTTGTATATAAGCTTAGTATATCCTATAATAAAATAGTCTAGTACAGTCTCGTATTTGCGTGCATCTCAAGCCTTTTACTTTACTCCCGAAGATGTCGTTCTCCTTATAATTGCCTCTGGAAAAACGGTCACCTTAAAATATTGTAAGTAAACACATAACGTAAAACTATATGATGAAGTTGAATAGGTATTTCCAAGTATAGGTACTGAATGAAGGTGCCGACTTGGTTTTACATTAGATCTCACAATTTTTTACGGCTGTGTGATTTGCGCCGCGAGACTAGCCTGATTTTTGTACATGCATGCATGTTTTTGAAGGGACTTATATTGCGGTGCGTCTTTGTCGGCAGAACGACATCGTGGAACACTGCTGATACGACCATAGTAGTTTGATTATTTAGGCACCCTCGTTGGTGGCTCACCGTGTTGTGTGTTGTGATACGAAATTGACGACTGGTTGTAATATTTTGGTGTGACTGAAGCGGTGGTGGCTACTGAAGCAGCCTGGCCAGCGCGCGCTGGTTTGAATCTTTTTTTTTTTTTTTTACTTTATTACTGTAGATATTTACATATACTTAGCAAACGTCAATTTTGCCTCTTCTCTACATTGGACCACTGTGGGAGAAGAAGGGCGTAGAAACTCCCACAGATTGATTTTTAGATCTCTTTTAACAATAGGTTGTGCTTAACTATTACAAATATGAAAAATTTAATTATTATGAATAATAAGCAGGAATAAATAATTACAAAATTATTAACAGCAAGGCCTGTGTTGAGCTAGATTAACCCCATACAGTCCTGTCATTTAAGTAATTTTGAACATTGTAATATCCCTTTTTTGCAAAGTCGCTTTAACATGCTTTTTAAATTGCTCAAATGGCAATTTCAAAATCTCCAGAGGTATCTTATTATAGTAGAGAATACACTGACCCTTGAAAGAATTGCTAACCTTCGCGAGTCTAAATCGGGGCGCACACAGTCTGTGATTATTTATTAGGTTAACATTACGGCTGTTCAGGCCTCTCGGCACCCAATGACCTCGCAGGGGCCCATAGCTACGAGGTAGCGTAGCGATCGGATGCCAAGAAGCAAGAACGTCGGCGTTTCACCGAGCTAAAGTAAATAGATTCTATCTGACCTGGTCTGTGCTTCGTTCCCGTCAAACTCCTGTCTCTCTGCAAGGCCTGGGTGCACCCTAGGCTCTTCTTGGTAGACAGGTTCTTCAGCCAACCAGGTATGGCTGGCAGGCCAGCTTCGACGCGCACAGTGTTACGTAAATACGAACTTTATCTGGTTCGGAGAACCACAATACACTCAGCTATAAGACAATCCTGAGGGGAGCCCGAATACAATTCCAGATGGCTTACGATTTAATTTCAATGCCCAAAATCAATACGCGTCACATTGCGGGGGCTTTTCGTCTGTCAGTTGTCAAAAACTGCAAAGATGGCCGCAACGTCAAATTCAAAATGGCCGTTCCGAAACCATCGATCGAGTATCGATTCTGAATCGAACAATCACCCGCCCGGACAGGCACCCACCTGTCCCTTAATCTACGGGCAGCCGAGACAACGTTGCTACCGCTCGTTTTAGTACCGAGCCTCCTACTAGAACCTCTGCAGACCGGGGGGTCCCGTCCCTGCCAGGGAACAAGTTAACAATGCGCCCCCTGCGCCAACGCAGTGGCGGTAGGTTAGCATCCTTAACCAGAACGAGGTCACCAACACTAGAGGGGCTGGTTTTGTCAGTCCACTTAAGGCGCTGTTGTAAGATATGCAGATACTCGAGCGACCAACGCTTCCAGAAATTCTGAGTAAACTGCTGCAACATCTGATACCTTGACAACCGATACAATTTCACTCCCTCGAAGGGGTGCTCGGGCAACGCGTTAAGTGGCTGTCCTATCAAGAAATGGCCTGGGGTCAGAGCCTCCAGGTCATTTGGATCCGAGCTGAGCGGACACAACGGTCGCGAATTGAGAACGGCCTCGTTCTTACAAAACAATGTCGCGAGCTCCTCAAAAGTCAGCGCGGTCTGACCTACTATACGCCCCAAGTGCGTCTTAGCTGACTTAACTACGGCCTCAAAAATCCCACCCCAGTGGGGGCAACTCGGTGGGCTGAAGGTCCACTGTATACCCCGACGGGAGAGGGCCGTTCCTATATCCACTTTATTTACATTCAAAAGGTTGACTATCTCTCGTAAGCATCGTTCCGCACCGATGTAGTTAGTGCCGTTATCAGAGCGGATCAAAGTTGGAAGTCCCCTTCGAGAAACAAACCTATCCAAACAAGCAATGAAGGCCTCTGTCGAGAGATCAGCAACGAGCTCGAGTTCAGGAGCCCGACATCCCCTGGATGCACAATCAGACGGGTTCAATTCTCCTGGTACATGTCTCCAGGTCAGTGGGACCTCAGACGACACAATCTGGGGGACACGGTTCGCAACAAAAACCTCTAAGGTATGGACCGAAGCCTTCAGCCAGCACAAAACAATCTGGCTGTCCGTCCACGCGTACACCGTATCCTCCAAACCACTGACCCACGCAACACTGTTAGAGTGTTATTCAAAACTTTGGTCAAAAGAGCAGCCCCGGACAGTTCCAGTTTTGGAATCGTCATCCTTGTCCGAATAGGCGCTACCTTGCTTTTTGCCAAAACCAAACGCACGTCGACCTCCCCGGTGGAGGTGACGGTTCGCAAATAAACCGCTGCCGCAAACCCTCGTTCAGAGGCATCACAAAACCCGTGAAGGGTTGCCCTGTAATCCCCAGCAGGGACCAATTTCCTCGGCAGCGATACATTATTTATATTGAGGCCCAACCATTTCGCTAAATCGTTCGATACAATGCAGCCCTGAGCTCCAGAATCTAATAGGGCGCGAACGTATGTTGGGTTGCCCGCCAAATCCCAAACAAGCACAGAGGCGATCGGTAACACCACCGTCTCCGGTTGGGGGGCAACAAATTGTTGGGCCGCAAATTCCTAGCGAGGGCCCCCGGGGCCCCACTGTGCCTGCAACCGATCAGGCAGGCAGCTATACGCCAGAGGGTCCCATTGTACAAATGGCCCACGCGCCGGTTCCATTGCCACCCTACGACGCCCCCCGAAGGGTGGTGGGCGTGAATTCAACCGTGGCCGCTCCATGAGCGGGGGGGACATCACATGCGACCGACGAGGACGAGGCGACGAGCGGGGCGACAACTGAGGCGGCGTCCGAACCGCACCCGCATAGCTCGAAGTTGTCCCATGCCACCCGCCCGTTACGGCCTGCTCAACACACCCAATGTGCCGCTGAGTCGGATTCTGAGTCGCAACCGAAAACTCAGGGCCCCCCATGTGATGACCCTGAAAGCGGCCCTGCACCCCTGGGTGGCCGCGTGCTTGTGGCCCCATTGCCCGATGAGTCGGATGCTGAGTCGCAACCGAAAACTCAGGGCCCCCCATGTGATGACCCTGAGTGCGGCCCCGCACCCTAGTACTACCCTGTGCACGTGGGGACGCTGGCCCCTGAGTTGCGCTCCAAGTCGCAAACGAATTCTCAGGGCCCCATTCCGTATCACCCTGGGTACGGCCCTGTGGACGTGGGGACGTTGGCTCCTGAGTTGCGCTCCGAGTCGCAAACGAATTCTCAGGGCCCCATGCCGTGTCACCCTGGGTACGGCCCTGTGGTGGCTGTTGGCCGGACCGGTTCATGCACAACAGATTGTTGTGGGCCCCACCACAATATCCGCACATTCTTGTGCGCGTGCAGTACCTAGCCATGTGTGGCCCGAGGCACAGGAAACACCAGCTCCGCTGCTTGGCCATCCGGCGCCGTCCCTCAACCCTAAGTTCCCCGAACTTATTGCAATCGGCCACAGCATGGCCAATCTGCCTACAACATGGGCAGGTCTCACTATGTGGTGTCAATGCACTCACAGTCCCATATGACTGCCGGTTGGTGCGGTCCATCCTCGTCGGAGAGCCCCTACTCACAGCGCTCCCGGCAGCTCTCTGTGGCTCCGAAGGATGGGTGACCGTCAACCCCAAATTCTCTGCCCGTCGAGCCTCCTCTTCCAAAAATCCGACCAAGTCGGAGAAGGCGGGCAGGTCCTCGGCCGACCTCCCGTGAGACTGTTCGAAACGAGTCTGCACGTCAGCGGGTAGGCGGGAAAGTACAATGTACAGCAATAGGTACGACCATTCACCAACCGGAAGTCCAAGATTCTCTAGGGCCTTGGTGACGGACAACAACGGGTTCAAAACCTCCGTCTGTATGGCCCCGACCTTGTTCACAACCGGGATACTAAACAAACGGTTCAGTTGGGCATCGGCCAACCTCCGTTTGTTGTGGTAACGTCTGACCAGCAATTGCCTGGCCGTTTCATAGTTACCCTCCGTAACTGTCAAATGAGCGACCAGCTCCCTGGGCTCACCCCTCAATGCTGCCACCAGCTGAGCCATTTTGACAGACTTGGTAATGTCCGATCGCATGTGCACCAAACTGTCGAACAGATTGATGAAGCTCATCCATTCACCGGACACTCCGTCAAAAGTAGGCATAGTTATAACGGGTAACCTGGTCCCCGATCCCTGATGCGGCAGAGGTGCTTCAATGTCACCACCATGGCTGGACTCGCGCTGCCTACTTATGTCCGCAGCCTTCTGCGTGATAGCAGCTGCCATCTCCATACACTGGTCGACATCCCCTAGCAACCGTGACAGCCTGTCAGGTGCGCAACCATCAACTGCTTCCGCCTGCGCGGACAATTCGAGCACCCTGTTGTAGCGTTCCTTAACGTTCATAGACCGCTCCAACACCACATCATGCCTATCTAAACGGTCTATCAGACCGTGTGCGGAGGAAAACCATCTGAGTTCCTTAGAAACACCCTTCTGGATTTCGGATAACGACATGATCGGAACGATACTTACTCACAATTTGCAATAACTCAATTATATTGGACCCTCCAGTCTACAACCCAAACGAGGGAACCCTAATCTATAACTTGAACAATGCTGATTTCCCCAAACAATAGAAACCGAGTTTTATATCTACACAAATTCTGTAAACAACAATTTAGTTTCCCTATATCATATAACACACACAGATAGTCAATATTAGTTCAAGTTATAAATTGCTATAAACTGAAAACAATGTCATAGGCTGCTATCAATAAATGTAACTACCTATGTTAACCAAACATTCATTAGCATTACTAGACCACTAATAGATTGACTAACTGGTAACTGGTACTTCAATGCAAATTTCAATTCACCTACAATGTACCTGTAATGTAATTACTATTCTGAGTCACATCTCAGTACAACTGGTCATTTAGGGAAAACTGTTATATCTGTCTGTCTACTACCAGCAATAGACTTATAACTTACAATACTACCAATCTATGTGGATACAGGAACAAAACCAAGTTAGCTAATAACCGCCTATACCTACAGATTGATAGTCCCAAATCGTGGGTTCCTGGAGCCCTTGACGGCTGCAAATCTCAGGAAACCACGCTCTTGCTACCAAAATGTTCAGGCCTCTCGGCACCCAATGACCTCGCAGGGGCCCATAGCTACGAGGTAGCGTAGCGATCGGATGCCAAGAAGCAAGAACGTCGGCGTTTCACCGAGCTAAAGTAAATAGATTCTATCTGACCTGGTCTGTGCTTCGTTCCCGTCAAACTCCTGTCTCTCTGCAAGGCCTGGGTGCACCCTAGGCTCTTCTTGGTAGACAGGTTCTTCAGCCAACCAGGTATGGCGGGCAGGCCAGCTTCGACGCGCACAGTGTTACGTAAATACGAACTTTATCTGGTTCGGAGAACCACAATACACTCAGCTATAAGACAATCCTGAGGGGAGCCCGAATACAATTCCAGATGGCTTACGATTTAATTTCAATGCCCAAAATCAATACGCGTCACATTGCGGGGGCTTTTCGTCTGTCAGTTGTCAAAAACTGCAAAGATGGCCGCAACGTCAAATTCAAAATGGCCGTTCCGAAACCATCGATCGAGTATCGATTCTGAATCGAACAACGGCTATCGCTAAGTTTGGAAAATGTTGTAACTTTCAGACGCGAGTCATTATGTTCCTCTTAAGTGAATCATATGAAAGACGGATTTTATCTTCATGTTAAAAATATATGAAGGGAATAACAAACCGTCAAGCGATGGCTTTAGATAAATTTATTTGCGAAGCCAATTATTTTAAAGTTTTTTCCTAAAATTCTGCCCGAAGAAAGGTCAAAAATAAAACCGATCTGCGGACCAGTGTCTGAATGCACGGCATCTGCTCACAGAAATTTCCGCAGAGTCCACGCAGACTACAGTTTTTTTTATCAAATTCGGCCGATCTCATAATCAGCATGAAGATGTTTGCAAGTGCGCACATTATGACGATTTGGTAACATCCAAATCACGCTGGCAGCCAATAAGAAACTATCGACCGATCAAAAAGTCTGTGGTCTGCTAGGTCTGCTGCTCACTGTCACTATTAGTGATAGCATAACCGACGATCTAAAAGACAACATGGACATTGAGAGGGAACGCAGGTTGCTGGCTGTCCGATGTAATATGTTAGCCCGCAGATTTGCAAAGTGTACAAATGCAGTCAAAATTATGCTTTTTAAAGCCTACTGCCAATCATATTACACTTGCAGTCTGTGGGTCGACTATACAAAGCGGGCATACAGCGACCTGCGTGTCCAATATAACAACGCATTCAGGATCCTGTTGCGGCTGCCGTGGAGATGCAGTGCTTCGGGGATGTTCGCAGAGGCGCGTACGGATGACTTCTACGCAATAATGAGAAAACGGAGCGCCTCTGCACTCGCCCGCCTGCGCGGCGGCAGTAACGGGATGCTGAATGTGTTTATAGACAGGTGGGACTCCCCAATGCTGCGACATTGGGTGCAGCTCCATACCCAGATTATAACATCATAAGATTTTTTTAATTATCTTAATAACTAGTATTTAACTATGGACCTTAATTGTCTGAAATAAATAAAATATTATTATTATTATTATAACTTTCTGTCAAACCTTGAGTTTTCGGTTGTGTTGTGTTGACACGTATTACAACTTACTCTGTACCTATAAATGATGGCAAGATAAGAGTCATATTTAGCGGACTACTGTGTGATTTTACTAGAACAAACCTAATATTTAATTTTAAATATACGCAGCCGCCTGCATATGTTGCCATATATTTTTTTTATTATTTCTAGCCCAAGTGTACTTACTCAATGGTATTTTAAAGATAATCACAGTGGTGACCTTTCTATTTAATTGACTTGACATGAAGGAGGCTTTTCGTTGTTTTTGGGGTTTCGTACCTTAAAAAGCACAAAAGGAGCTTTTATAAGATCACGTGTCTTTCCTAGGTGTGTAATGGTAATATTGGACTACCGAATTCTGAACCGATTAAGTTTTGGTTCACTTATATATTTGTGTGACCCAAACATGAAAGTGTTACGTAAGTAAATACATTTTAAATTTAGGGGTAAATTTTGGGGGGGCAATTCAGAAAATAAAAAAATAAACATTCCAAGCTTTTTCATGTGACATGTCTAAATAAAAAGGCTTGTTGCGAAGATTGCCCATGTTTTTTTTATCAACAACAAGAAAAAAGACAAAAAAAAAATGATGACCCGAACGGCCGAGTCGGAAGTGACTCTGCCTACGAAGCCAAGGGTCCCGGGTTCGAGTCCCAGTGGGGGCAAATATTTTTTTGATGAGAACGGATGTTTGTACCATGGTCATCGTTGTTTATCTATCGAAGTATAATATTTATCTATATAAGTATATGTATCGTTGTCTAGTACCCAAGATACAGGGAATCCTAGTTTGGGGCTAGATCAATGTGTGTAAATAGTGTCCAAGGTATTATTATTATTGTTATTGGTGTCTTTTATGACCTTTTCAAAGCTTTTGATTGCGTGGATCATGAAACTTTACTGTTAAAACTGGAACGGTATTAAAAATTATGCTCTAGAACTTTTGAGTTCCTACTTGGTGTGATGAATAATTTTCAGGCGTGAAATAGCGCCTCAGCGATACATAATTTATTACATTCCTCGTCAACTTTTTATGTTGGTGTCTTGAACAAATTTTATAATCTATGGTCACTTCAACTTCCCGTTTCGTTTGGCTTTCGTTCTCCTCGTCTGTGGCGATTGGCAATATCTCGTAGTGAGATGGAGATGTCAGATCGATTTCGTAAAGTGATCATCAGTTCATTTTTGGAATAAGCCGTTGAGCTCGCTGCTTCGTATTTTATTAATTACTGAAGAACCACATTACCATATCTCCTTCCTTTCAACCGGCAGTCCCCATAGTTGTACCTACATAACCTATGTAATTCGTATAAATAATTAACCTACGGGGCTGTAATCACTGCAACGCCTTTGTTTAATACCAGCGGAGTGCGCTGAAGAACCCTTGTGCCAAATCCCTTGCACACGGATCGTTCGGCATTCCGGAGTAGACATTGATTACATCAGACTGTAAGCAAGACCATTTTCTTCCAGAAGGTCAGTTTCTCTACTTATTTTACACAGGTTTTGAGGTTATAACTAATTTGTCACAGGTCTGTCACGATTATATTCCCTTGCTAAACATATCCAGCAGAACCTCCTAAGAACGTCCACTGTAAACTATTTAAGATACTCTGCAAGGAGTTAATGGTGTTTTCATAAATTTAACCTTCCTGCATAGGCTATGAACCATGAGGTCTCTTTATTCCTAGCGAACTGCTGAATCATCTTTAAATTAACCCTCTCAACCGATCAATTAACTTCTGCATTGCCTGCGTACTGGTCGCTTCCACCTACTCCCGGATTATTCCAGCGAGCGTAGCCACTCGCCCCTGGCAGCTCTGCTCGACCACACCCCCAGCTAAGCAATCCCAATTTACCATCTGCAAAGAATAAATACTAGCGTCATCGACCAAAAGCCACAACACAACCCTATATTTATTAAATAAATTTAAATAGTTTTCAACTTCGGTTTAAATAAAGTGTACAGGTAACTTTGCAGTTAAATTTCTTTATACCTAGTAAGGAAAAAAAAAAATTTCATTGGATAATTGAATTATTTAGATTTACAGAATACAATCATTAGGATAATTTACTTAAAGGCTCCTCGCACTCGGTTTGCTGGTTTGGCTCCTACCTGAGAGCCGCCAGCAGCGCATTAAGCCTGAGGAGATCTCAACGGACTGGTGTAAGTTCTCCTCTTCTCAGTATTCATAAACTCCATCTGTTTAATATTTATGCTTCGGAACGCACCGGTTTTTGTTGCGCGGATCGACCGCGAGTAATCGGGACATCACTAGCGGAAACGGAACCGCAGCTGTCACTCGTACCAACGAGATGAAAAATTAGAGGTTATCTTTTCTTGTCGTGAGAAAAAACATGTCTGCTCAGGCGTCGGGCCATTGACTGTATTTCGGTGTAACAATTGTCTAACACAGGTGTCGGGCCTGGTCGGAGTGTTGATCATAATAATCGTCGGGAAATAAGTAGATTCGCGTCAGTCATTCGTGTTGTGAAGGACATCGTTCGTATCGGACAGCGACTCCTCGTGTCGGCAAGCAACACGCCGGCGACAGCGTCAGACAGCGAAACCAGTGAGATTCGGTTCCTCTCCTATCACAATTGTGCTCCTATCCCGTATTCCTGCCTCGAATCGAGCTTTCGATTTCCGGTCTACGACGGCAAGGTAAGGTATCAATCACGATTTTCTCCCGTGCTGGCAAAAACCCAGCCCCTCATGATTCCACGCCGTTCGGTTGAGGCGTGGAATTAAATATTTTGGTAGCAGGCGCGGTTTCCTAGTGGGAAATCACCGATTCACGGACGGTTGTAGGGTTGTTTTTTTGCCTCATTGTAGTTGGGAGAAAAGAATATCTCAGATTGGCCGGCAAGTCGGCAATGAGTCTGTGGTCGGTATACCACAATTAAAGTTCATTTTCGGTTAGTGAAAGTATAATTGTCAATTTAGTAAACAATTATTATAAATTTGTAGTCGGAAACTACTGTTTGTGCGCATAAAGGATTGAACAGTCATTCTGCGAAGTAACTAGATTGTATTACTTGCGGTAGAACGGCGGGTTCTATAGTACTGCAGTGTTATTTCGGTTTACAGAGCAGGGTCAGGCTATTTAAGGGGTATTAAGCTGATTTTGCTGACCTCAGTAGAAGTGTGGGTCATATCGGAGGGGCCACTTCTAGAAGGTCACAGCTACCTTCATTATATTAAAAATAGCTTGGATTTCGGAATCCAGTGTGGTTTAGGGTGCTATATTGTTTAGGTTTATAGTCTCGGAGCCCACCACTTATTATTTTGTATTGTTTTCATAATCAAGTTTTGTGGGTTATTTTTGTATTGTGTTTTATAGTGGCATTCTCTAATTGATTTAGAGTGTCTATTTATAAGGTGTATGTCCACAGGGCGACCATATTAAAAATTGTTTAGGATTTAATTGTTTTAGTGGTTGCATTGGTTTTTACAACTTACTTTTAATTTCTGTGCCCAGCGCTGACGGGCAAGTGCTGGTCTCTGGCTGTGCTTAGTTCGGTAGTGAAGCATAGGACCAGAAACAATTGAATCGGTAACCATGGCACCTTCGCCCTTGACGGTACTGCGGTATGGTGTCCGTGAGGAGATGAGATGGCTCGCCCATACTCACAAGTATGTGGAGCGACCTGACATGGACGATGTCCTGCTCAAGCGTGTGGAGGACGCAATGACACGCGTCGGGAAGGTGTGTCGACTGGCTGCGGAGGCTGAAGCCCTCGGGCTTACGGATGAGACTTCGGTGGCTGCAGTGAAGCAGCTCTGCGCGGATGCTGACCAAGCGATGGAGTGCTTGGGCGACATCGAGCGTCGCGCGGAAAAAATTAAGCGGTCGCGACGGAATGACCGCGGGGAGGGTAGCGGAGACCCGCCCCCTAAGGGTGTTGTTGGACGGCTGCCACACCTGGAGATTCCGGCCTTCGGTGGGGCAATTGATGAGTGGCCGGCATTCATTAATTTGTTCGATAGTTTGGTCCACGGTCGGGACGACCTGGACAACGCCTACAAGTTGGCCCAACTATTGATGGCACTGCGGGGTGAACCGAAGGAGTTGGTCGGTCACCTAACGGTCACGGCGGGCAATTATGATATAGCCCAGTCCATATTGTTTGACCGCTACTAACACAAACGGCGGTTGGTTGATGCGCAGCTGGGGAAGCTGTTTAGCATACCAAGAGTAACCCGGGATGTTGACATCCGGGTACAGGTGCTCAACCCTGTGCTGGTGGCCACTAAGGCCCTTCAGAACCTTGGTCTGCCGGTAGACCAATGGTCATATATCGTTTTGTATATGGTTTTGTCACGGTTGCCTGCAGCTGTTCAAAGTCGGTTTGAACAGCTGCATGGGGGCAGTAGCTCGGAACTGCCCACGCTCGTCCAATTAACGGATTTTTTGGAGGGTGAATGCAGGCGATGCGACACATTGGATACGGAGGCCAGTGTGCAGCGCCAACCCGCGCGGATGCGGGAGGGGCCGCGCCCCCCGTCCCCACGGGGGGGTGGGCGGTCAAAACAATTTGGCGTTTTGAATGCCGCGCCGTCGGGTGACGGCTGTGTGCAATGCGACAGTGCCGGTCATGAGGTGACCAGTTGCGCCAACTTTAAGGCGCTCGGGGTAGCTGCCCGCAGGAAGGTAGTCTTCCGCCACCGATTGTGTTTCGGTTGTTTGGGGCCGCACCCGCTGAGCGAGTGCTCACGCGCGTTCCCCTGTGAGTGCTGTGGTGGCAAGCACCACATCGTGTTGTGCCTGAACCGGTCAGGCCCTTCGGACGGTCACCAGGGCCGGACTCAGGTTGGTCGGTCACAGGGCCCAACCAGGGCCGGACCCAGTCCCCCTCCGGGCAACGGGAGTCACCAACGGGGTGACTGGGGTACCCGCGGACGGGACCCCCCCCTTGAGGGGAAGGGGGCAGCGCGGGGGGTAACAGGCGGGATAGTCGGGGTTCGGTCGCCGCTGTCCAGGGTCAGCGAGGACTTCGGGCCGCTGGCTCACCGCGTGTTACGGTTGGGTATCAGATGGCACCTATGAGTGGCGCGAAGGCTGGGAGCCCACCACCTTCTGCGCCACCCTGCCCGTCGCTCTGGGAGGCGAACAGGGAGGCGAACAGTCGGATGTCGCCCCCATTCCTAGAGCGCCCCAGGTTGGATCCGCTCTCCCCCCTCCATCCACGATTGCCACCGGGCACACCGTACACAGTCCGGTATGGTCGGATACCGGGACAGCGAGGGGCCTATTATGCGGGTTGGGACCCCCTGATGTACATACGGTCTGATATGCCACCGGCATATCAGCAGCCGAGTTACCAGGCCGACGGGGGTCCCAGCGGGTTCGGATCCCGCGGAGGTTCCCGCTAGGGACACGCCGCCCACTTACAGGGTGCCGCCACCCCACAGACGGTCATGCTCCCCACCGCCTCGGTGAAAGCGTGGAGTTCGGACGGCAAATCATGTGTGGCACGAGCACTATTAGACTCGGGGGCCCAGGGGTGCTTAGTCTCGTGCAACCTTGTAAGACGGTTGGGCATTTCGGTAAGGGAGTATCCACATTCCATTCGGGGAATTGGGAACACGGAAGTCGGTTCCGTTAAGGGAGTATGTCGGATTACTCTCTCGTCACGGGTGGATTCATCGGTGAATCTGACGGTCACGGCATTAGTCATGCCTAATGTGATGGGCTCACACCCTCACGTACGGTTGTCGCCCTCGGTGCGACAGTTGGTCGGTGGGTTGTCACTGGCTGACCCGGAGTTCGATATTCCGGGCCCAGTAGACATTTTATTGGGTGTCGATGCCTTGGGATACCTGTTAGTGCCAGGTGTCCACGTGTTGCAGGCGACTGGTCTGGTTTCGGTCAACACCAGACTGGGCCATGCGGTAATGGGTCCGGTCATGCCGGCTGCCCCACGCCTAGCGACTCATAGTCCCTTATTCGGTTCTGTACTCTCGGAGGTGATACAGAAGTTTTGGGAGGTGGAGAAACCACCTACGGTCCGCCGGTTGGACCCGGTTGAAGAAGAGTGTGAACAGTTTTATCGGAACAATACTGGTCGCCTTCGGTCAGGTCGATTTCTCACACGTCTTCCTTTCCGGAGTGATCGCCCACCGCTGGGCAGTTCACACCATGCAGCCGAGACGCGGCTTCTGTCGATGGAACGACGCATGAAGCGTGACGGGATTTTCCGGCAGAAGTACGTCGACTTCATGCGGGAATACGAGTCGCTCGGCCACATGTCGGTTTCAGATATCGACTGGAAGCGTGAAGACCACTGCTTCCTGCCCCATCACGCGGTCTTGAGGACCCCGGAGGGCAAAATACGGGTAGTGTTCGATGGATCGGCATCAACATCTAACGGCATGAACCTGAACCAGTGTTTGCATTCAGGGCCGAAGTTGAACCATGACATCGCGGATGTTATCACACGGTTCCGTCGACACAATGTTGTGTTTGTAGCTGACATCCGGATGATGTTTAGACAGACGGTCATTCACCCTGACGATAGACGGTATCAGCTGATACAGTGGCGAGAGAGCCCAGATCAGTCCATCAGGGTGTACGAGCTGAACACCAACACGTACGGGCTACGGTCTAGTCCTTATTTGGCGATTCGCACTCTGCGGGAGTTAGCGGATCGAGAACGGTTAAATTTCCCTAGAGGAGCAGCGATCCTGGAGCAGGATCTCTACGTGGACGATATCTGTACCGGTGCAGATTCCGTAGAGGAGGCGCTCGCTCGACGGGACGAGCTAGTTGAGCTCTTACGGGGTGGAGGTTACGAGCTCCGAAAATGGATGTCGAACTCTCCAGAGTTACTGACTGGTCTTCCGGATGACTACCAGCAGGATCCCCACATTTTTGAAAATTTGGAAAATCCAAATATGTTGTCGGTATTAGGCGTCCAGTACCAGCCGGTGTCAGACATGTTTTCGTATCGGGTCGAGTTGGACTCCCCGAAGGTCTGGACGAAACGGAACGTCCTTTCAACGGTGGCTAGGATATTTGATCCAAACGGGTGGATCACCCCGGTAACATTTCAGCTCAAGTGTTTTATGCAGCAATTGTGGTCTGCTGAGCTGAAATGGGACGACCCGATCGGCGGGTCATTGAGCTCAGAGTGGGACTCGTTCTTTTCGACCCTCCCTGGCATCAATCGGATTTCACTGCCACGGAGGTTGGTCCCCACCAAACGATACACCGCCACCCTGCATGGGTTTTGCGATGCCTCGGAGAAGGGCTACGGAGCTGCGGTATATCTGCGTACGGTCGACTCCTCGGGGGAGGTTGATGTGCGGTTGGTCATGGCCAAGAGCAAGGTTGCGCCGTTGCGCACTCGCCTGACTATTCCCAAATTAGAGCTTTCGGGAGCGGCTCTCCTGACTCGTCTGCTCAACCACACGATGACGGTCCTTCGTGGGTCAATAGCGTTAGAAGATACGGTCTACGCTTGGACGGACAGCCAGATCGTGTTATGCTGGCTGAAGGCTTCAGTTCACAAGCTGGAGATTTTTGTGGCGAATCGGGTTTCGCAGATTTTGAATTCGGAGGTTCCCTTAATCTGGAGACATGTTCCAGGGGAGATGAACCCAGCAGACTGTGCGTCTCGTGGGTGTCACGCTCCGGAGTTGGTTGGACACCACTTGTGGTGGGGTCCAAAATGGTTGACTCAAGCCGAATCAGATTGGCCAATGAGTCCACGCGTTACCACGGTGAACGGCGCCTTGACAGTCGGTGTCTGTACGACGCAACCAGAGCCGGAAGAGGAGTTCAGCCTGCTGGAACGGTACAGCTCGCTCGACAAGCTGGTCAATGTGACCACCTGAATCTGCCGATTTGCGCGGAATTGTCGGAATTCTGAGGCGCAACGAGTGCGGACACAGGTCCTGACACCACGGGAACGGAACCATGCGTTGTTCGCATTGGTACGGAACGTGCAGACGGTGCACTTTAAGTCCGAACTGGACATTCTGAGACGCGGACGCGTCCAACTGAAGGGAGCTGTGGCTCGGCTCAACCCGTTCATTGACCCTGAAGGATTGCTGAGGGTAGGAGGTCGGCTGCGGTATGCCAACCTGCCTTATGCGGCTCGCCACCCGTTGTTACTGCCTAGGAAAGGGAAGTTGGTCAAACTGTTGATACAGGATCGACACATTCGGAATGGGCATATCGGATGCCACGCCTCGATGGCGTTTCTCCAGCGCGAGTTCTGGATTCTATCGGGAAGACGCTTAGTGCGTAGCGTCGTATTTCGGTGCCTGCCTTGTTATCGGGCCAAGTCGGCTACGATGCAGCCCCAGATGGGCGATTTGCCCTCGGATAGGGTTAACGAAATCCGGCCCTTTGCGGGTGTCGGAACGGATTTCGCGGGACCATTCATGGTCAAGTCTTCACAGCTACGGAACGCCAAATTAGTGAAGGCATACCTTTGCGTCTTCGTGTGCTTGGCCACGAAGGCAGTCCACTTGGAGGTGGTCAGTGACCTCACTACGGAGGCATTTATCGCTTGTCTAGATCGGTTCGTCTCACGAAGGGGCTTTCCGACATTAATCCGTTCGGACAACGGCACAAACTTTGTCGGAGCCAGGCGATATCTGCAGGAGGTCACTCAATTCCTAAACGGTAATCAGGATGCCATCGGTACGGCTTGCTCCCTACGAGGGATTGAATGGGTTTTCAGTCCGCCGGGATGTCCTCATTGGGGAGGAATATTTGAGGCTGCGGTTAAATCGGCTAAGTCGCACCTGACGAGGATCATCGGTGAGACCTCTCTACGCTTTAAAGAGCTTGCGACGCTGTTCTGTAAAATTGAAATGACACTGAACTCGCGTCCGTTGTGCCCGCTCAGTTCGGATCCAAATGATTTGGAAGCGTTGACTCCGGGTCACTTCCTGATAGGTCAGCCCCTTAACGCCCTGCCAGAATACCCATTCGGTTATGTTAAGTTAAGTCGTTTAACTAGGTAGCAGATGTTGCAGCAGATGGCTCAAGATTTTTGGAAACGGTGGTCCCTTGAGTACTTGCACATCTTGCAGCAGCGCCTTAAGTGGACTGACCGGACGAGCCCCCCTCAAGTCGGTGATTTGGTGCTGATTAAGGATGCGAACCTGCCATCATTGAGATGGAGACGAGGACGGATCGTCAATTTGTACACGGGTCGGGATGGCACGCCTCGATCAGCAGAAGTCAAGGTGGGGGACTCGGTCCTCAAGAGAGCGGTCGCAACACTTTCTCGCCTTCCTATTGATTAGGGACAGGTTCGGGCCTGTCCGGGCGGGTGACTGTTTAATATTTATGCTTCGGAACGCACCGGTTTTTTGTTGCGCGGATCGACCGCGAGTAATCGGGACATCACTAGCGGAAACGGAACCGCAGCTGTCACTCGTACCAACGAGATGAAAAATTAGAGGTTATCTTTTCTTGTCGTGAGAAAAAACATGTCTGCTCAGGCGTCGGGCCATTGACTGTATTTCGGTGTAACAATTGTCTAACACAGGTGTCGGGCTTGGTCGGAGTGTTGATCATAATAATCGTCGGGAAATAAGTAGATTCGCGTCAGTCATTCGTGTTGTGAAGGACATCGTTCGTATCGGACAGCGACTCCTCGTGTCGGCAAGCAACACGCCGGCGACAGCGTCAGACAGCGAAACCAGTGAGATTCGGTTCCTCTCCTATCACAATTGTGCTCCTATCCCGTATTCCTGCCTCGAATCGAGCTTTCGATTTCCGGTCTGCGACGGCAAGGTAAGGTATCAATCACGATTCTCTCCCGTGCTGGCAAAAACCCAGCCCCTCATGATTCCACGCCGTTCGGTTGAGGCGTGGAATTAAACACCATCTCTGACGTTTTTACTTCTTATGATCATCTCTATGCAGATGACTTAAAATATATCGGCATTTCTTTCCGTATGATGTAAATTTGGTATATTTCATCCGTAAAAGTTTGCTGCTAGTTCATAGCCACACAGTCTACTATTTTCTTACTTCCAGATTCAGTAAAAGATTCGGTTAAATATAGAATGTTGGGCTCCGTACCATATTCCGATAACTCAGGTAGGATCAACTATTCTATTTATCTTTTAGGTAGGTTGGATATTCTGAGGCATAATTATTAGTTTTCAATTGTCAACGAAAAAGAGTAAGAAGTTAGTTTGATACAACAAGTTGATTTAAATTTTGCTTGGTTCATATCTCGAATTTTGTGATTGCCATTTATGGCTTTTTCCATACCGATGATAGTTTGTAGGATACGATCCAAGAATGACCGAATTTCAAGGTACCTGCTACAAAAGTTTCTATGACGGTTGCACGCAACCATCGTCGCAGCCAAAACATAGATAATGTTATCTGACATACATCCTTTGTACTAAATTGCTTATTTCGGTCAAAAAACTCAAACTTATATTAACACCTTTTAACAAAAAAATGCTTAATGCATTGTCTTTTCGTCTTCATTTCAAATTTATTGAAACAACAAAATACAGACTTGTGAATGCACCTGGTTACGTACATGGAGTGTGAAAGTAGCCGCAGTAATATCATTATATCACAGTAATATCATGACGGAATTGCTAACAGAAATGCGTCTGATCCGTACTGAGATCACAACTATGAGGCAGGAAATATCCAAGATTCACGATAATTTTAATACGCTACGTTTAGACGTCGAGATTTGCCAAGCAAAACTGGAAAAGGCGGAAACAAGCATAGACAGCATCCATAAATCTCTTGGCAAAAAGGATGAAGAAAACAAAAGTCTTCGGGCAGACAACGTGAAGCTATCTGCTCTTGCAAAGGAACTGACAACACGCGTAACAGCCCTTGAACGCGAATCTCAACAGAACCAACAATGGGCCCGCTTGCAGAACCTGGAAATAGTAGGCGTACCAGAAGTCGAAGGGGAATCAACCCACGGATTGGTCAAAAGCATCGCGACATGCGTGGGAGTTGAACTGGGAGCCCATGACGTCGAGTTCGCGCATCGAGTGCAGCCCCTACGCGCAGTGGCTGGCAAGCCGCGCGCCCTAGTCGTCCGCTTTAGGCAGCGGTATGTCAAGGACACGCTCTACGCGGCAGCTCGTAAGCATCACGACCTAGACACTGCGCAAATCGGCATCAATGGGCCTGCGAAGCGCATTCACGTCAATGAACACCTGACTGTTAAAAACAAGAAACTGTTTAGCTCTTGTAAAACTAAAGCTAGTAGCTCTGACTATAAATACGTCTGGACAAAAAACTGTCGCATCTTTGTGAGGAGGGCCATAAATGCACCACATATACTGATATCAACAGAAGCAGATCTAATGAAAATTGTTTAAAATTAATTCTATACTACTATACCTACTTATTATATAACTTAGTAAACCCCACCCCTAAAACCTACTTACTATACTTGCCCGACAACACTCTGAAACTACAAAACATAAATACACATACTTATCACAACACACACACACCCGAGAGAGCACTATCTCACTATGACAGTATTTACAACAAACTTATGTTAACTCTATTTATATGTTACATCATAATTATTTCGAGTCAGCCTAAAATTTACACTTCATAGTCTACGAATTTTTTATCAAAATGTAAACGGTCTAAGAACAAAGACGGTAAATATATATAATAGTATCGCCGCATTTAGCTACGACCTTATACTAATAACGGAAACAAAACTATGCGAAGGGTTCCTTAATGCGGAAATCGCCGATCCCGACCGCTATAATATATTTCGCCGTGACCGTGTATCTGCGACGGCTGGTGGCGGCATTATGGCACTAAGCGCGCCCGCGCTCAACGCCCGCGCACGGCCAGAATGGCATCGAGACGACCACGAGAGTATTTGGCTTACTGTACCGGGTAGCACAATGGCTACCAAAAAAGACCTGCACATTGTGCTGGTATACTTACCCCCGGATTCAAATCTACCCGTACGCATACAGTGTTTTCTGGAAGCGCTGAGTGAAATCACGCAGCGACACCCAGAGGACTTATATATAATAGTTGGGGATTTTAATTTACCTTGTTTGAATTGGGACTCTGGAGTACCGTTGTGTACGAGGACAGTCTCGGTAGCGCTTCAGAATTCCGGCTCAAACCTAGCAAACTTGATGAGTTTTTTTGGATTTAGGCAATATAATAGGCTAAAAAATTGTTGTGGTAATGTCCTGGATTTAGTCTTCACAAATTTCGCTATAGACGTACAACAGGCTCCCTCACCATTAGTGGCCGAAGACCGTTTTCACACGACCCTGGAAATAGAGACTAATGATATTAATATTCTGGAAATCCCCACTACCAGACAACTTAGGTACCAATACAGAAAAGGTGACTATGAAGCTATGAACGATTACTTTTCCCTTCTTGATTGGTCTGGCCTAAACACAGGCTCGACCGATGATGCGGTCTGCCTGCTGAACTCAAATATACATAATGCTATCGAAAAATACGTCCCTAAAAGAACAACATGCAGATCGCACCAGTATCCAATCTGGTATAGTCGCTCACTGGTTGCTATTATCAAGGAGAAGGACAAATTTCACAGACTATGGAAAAAATATAAAAATCCGTTGGACTACAGTGCCTTTGCTCTACTTCGTAGCAGGTGCAAGACCGTCCAACATGAATGCTATCAAAAACATATATTATTTGCTCAGGATGGCATTAAAAAGGACCCGAAATTGCTCTGGTCGTATGTCAAGTCCATGCGCAAAGAAGGTTCACGTTATCCTAAAAATATGACACACGAAAATATCACTCTACAAACAGAAAAGGAGACTTGCAATGCCTTCAACGAATACTTCGGCAAAATGTTTAGGGAACCAGCAGCTCTATATGCCGATACTGACCTTCTAGAACCACCACATCCCAAAGTAACTAGTAGCATTCGCGTCTCTACAGACTCTGTCTATAAATTACTAAGCTCTCTAGACAAAAGTAAGGGACCTGGCAGCGACAAGATACCGCCTATACTAGTCGTAAGCTGTGCAAAAGAGCTTGCAGGGCCCCTAACAGTCATTTTTAACAGATCGTTTACAGAGGGTAACTTTCCCAACCAATGGAAATTTGCTAACATCGTTCCTGTACATAAAAAGGGTTCGAGATTACTGGTTGAACATTACAGGCCGATATCGATTCTCAACGTTTTCAGCAAAGTCATGGAGCGGGTGGTCCACAATCATATCTGCACTGCGATATCACAAAATATCCCGGGTGAACAGCATGGCTTCATGAGATCTAGGTCTACTACATCAAATCTGTCTGTATTCGTCGATGCAATGCTCAGAGGTATGGACAATGGTGGACAAGTAGACACTATCTATACAGATTTCGAAAAGGCTTTTGATCGCGTCGATCATCATATACTAATTATAAAGTTAGGGAAACTTGGAATTCAGGGTGATTTACTACGTTGGATAAAATCGTATATTTTTAATCGTAGCCAGGCTGTTGTGATTGGCGAGCACAGGTCGGATCTAATGACTATACCATCTGGTGTCCCGCAGGGCTCAATATTGGGTCCATTACTGTACGTCGCTTATCTTTACGACATAGGGACCTGTTTTCAATACGCTAAATTCCTACTGTATGCGGACGACAAAAAAGTTTACTGTAAAATTAAGTCTGCACAAGACTGCGCTCACTTGCAGGAGGATTTGAACCGTCTGTCACATTATTATAAAGAGAACAGAATAAGCGTCAATGTTTCCAAGTGCAACATTATTAGTTTCACCAGAAAAATCAAACCTGTTCTGCACACCTATCACCTGAATAATACGCCTATCCTAAGAGTTTATTCTATCCGGGACTTAGGAGTAATTCTGGATTCTACATTAACTTTTGAAGAGCATATAGAGTCGATCACAAACAAAGCTTTTAGAAAGTTAGGGTTTATTTTAAGGGTTAGCAAACCATTTACTGACCTGAGTTGTGTTCGGAACCTCTACTTTACTTACGTCAGAAGTGTTTTAGAATATTGCAGCACTATATGGAACCCGCAGTACAACATATACATAAGCAAAGTTGAGCGTGTTCAAGAAAGGTTCTTACGACATTTGAATTACCGTGACAGATTCATGAGCGAGGAGTATGAGAGTTCTTGCGAACATCATGGCTTCGTAAGCCTCAAGAACCGTCGTACTCTGCTCGATATGATGATGCTGTATAACACTTGTCGTGGCCACGTTGATTGCTCTGACCTGGTGAACTCCTTACTCAGACTGAATACGCCATCTTTTCGCACCCGCCAAACTGTCTCTTCTCTCTTCCACATACCATTCGCGCGCACTAATTACGCCACCAACTCCATCAGCTGCAGACTGCCACGTACATACAATAATTGCTTTTCCGTCGTTGACATATTCCATCTCTCAAAGTCTATATTTAAAAAGCAGATTCTGTCAATACTGAAGGACAGTTGTAAATAAACTCTCTCACATAAAAATGCAAATTCAAACACAACCAAAACACCACACACTGCCACCACAACACACAGGTACACATACACAAGACCCACACACTTACACCACACAATCCTACCAAATCAAGATATTGTTTAATTTAGTTAAAATTAAGTTAGTTTAATAAGTAAAATTTCTTGAAATATTTTCTGCACGCAACTAATACCATAAGTCTAGATTTAAATAATGAAAGCCCGTAATTGGCCTTAGCAATGTATAATTGTTAATTTATATTTAAATCGTCATGTGCTGTGGGTTTAGTATCAATAAATAAATAGCCGCACCAATAACTTTGTAAACAATATTTTGTTATGTAAAATCAAAACTTTTTACTCCACACCATCCCTTCCATTGTACGGTGGTACCCTTCTTGCGCGAGTTAGACTTGCACTTGACCGTTTTATTTTTATTTTGACATCAAGGAAAGAAGTCAAGGATTGCTTCTGGCCCCATATTTGTGACCTGTAAGCAAAATGGCCCGACTTCAGTGATCAAACTAAAATAATTTCTTAGACAAGGCTGAAATTAAATTGTCTGGACTTAACTATTATGAATAAAGTCATTTTTTGTAACACTCTGTATGTGAGGTCTGAAATTTCCCACCTCTTTCTACCACCGCTCTTTTTATTCTCAACAACACCCTCCTTCTGGCGCAGTTGGGTAAAGCTTTATTTTATTTTATCTGCACACCTTACCAGACATTAAAGGGGTTTTGCAGGAAGATAATAATCTACTATTAAAGGCTTTTGTTTTGTGTCAAATCTCTGCCTACCAGACAATTAATGACCCTCCCTGATCCTGCACGACCCTATGTAGGCCCGAAATTCCCTTCGAATTAAATTACAACTAGCCCCGGACCCTGGGGTGGGTTTGATAGCATATAAGATAATATCTTGGAGTTAAGTAGTTTATTAGGAGAACAATATAGCAATCATAGTCCTAGTACTTAACCAAGGCCACTAGACGCCTGGCAGGCATCGACTGTCTCACGACACACCTGTGAAACAATACCTTGAAGACAGCGTGGGTAACATGAGACGGAAGATGGCTGACGGCGTCTGATTGGCTTGTCTGGAGTTTTTTATGGTTCCGTACTTTATAACAGAACCATTATAAGATCAGTCGTGTGCCCGGCCATTCGTGTTTAAAATTATATGTGTATATGGACACATTGCTAGGACGATTAAGTTATAATTTGGTACACATACATAACCCCTGAATTGTGTAACCCCGCCATATTCATCTTTCCTTCTTTGTCTGTACATGCTCTTACAGTCAGGGATTTGGGATGGGTTGCGCTTATCGTTAGTTATTTTTCCCTATCGGAATTTTATTCCGATTTAGATAATATAAATAGAATTTCCAGTGCCATAACCTCTCAAAAACCGAGGGTAATAGGGACGGGTCGCGATTTTAAACCATATGCCAAGGTAATAAAAATTTAAACCTATAGGGGAAAAGTGGCGTTATATAACGCCGTGGTATGAATACCTCTTGAAAGAGGTTAACTCAAACTGGAACGCAGCTACAGTAAAATCCAACCCAAGAACTGAAAAATTATATAAACAGTTGCAGTTTTCTTAGCATAATTGAAAAATATATATTATTGGTTGGGGTTTATGTTTCATTTCAATTCAAGTTTAATTCTTCTAAAAAATACTTATCACAAATCTTACAGAAAAAGTTATAAGGAATAAAAAGAAATTCAAATACGGGGACCTTAATAGCGGGGCTAATCATGAAAATAAAAATTCAAAGTGAATCGTGCGATATGTCAAATGAAAAGGCTACTTTCGAGCACCTCAAATATATATATTTTCATAATTTTGGAATAATTAGTTAAAAAGTTATTTTAGAAAATAGACAAAAAAGGGCATTGCCAAAAATAGAAGCACCTTAAAAACTAGTGGCGCCGAAAATCACCAACAAACAACAACCAAGCATCACACATATTTTCTTATATGGGGTGGCAGAGGAACTGTTCTGCCCATGTTTAGCCAGTTATTGAATTCTCCATTTTGCGTGCCGGGGGCTAGTGCATGCTATAAGTCGATATACTTTGAGTTTGTGTTTATTAATTTGGCTATTCAATCAACCCGATACTGTCTGCCGAGCAAAATGCATAGTTAACTCAGTTAGTAAAAGCATTATTATTCAAGCTCAATCCGTATTAATTTACTTTGTCTACAAATTGGAATGGCCGCTTTGAATTCAAGACCCTGTTACTTGCAGATACGTAACTTTGGATTAAAGACAACGCTGGTAATTTTATTAATCATGAAGTGACAACTCTTTTTCTGAGTCAAACGACTATATATGAAAGCGCATGTACCTAAGATAGGCACCGCACTACAGTTATTGGTCTGAATAATTTGTAATTATGCAACCAGCAACCGTTATCAGCAAGGTGCAATGTTGAGCCGGAGAATGAAACCAATAAAAAATAAGTGAAACAGGGTACACCCTCTTCGTTAAGATGTGTTAGCTTTTTGCTATGCGATATGTAAATATTTATTTATTTATTTTTCCACTTAACATCTATCTTTACAGGAGTGACCCTAATGCGATAGAGTAGTCTACCAAATAATTAACATTACACATTTTACCTATTAAACTATCTTATAAAATACAATATTATTATTATTACTTAAATACACATATCTCTATTTAAAACTTATTATAACATATAGATTCCAGAGATATTCTTATGAATTCATTCAGTGTACACGAGAAGAGATCTATTTTCTTGCTAATGCGGTTGAGCGTGGCCAGCGCGCGCGTGTGCGGTGCCTTCTGGAGCAGGTCGGTGCGCGCGCGCGGCACCGCCAGCAGCTGCGGCGGCCGCCGGCGCTAGATGTACTCGTCCGGGACACACAGGCTCAGTCCCGATAACAAGTCCGGATTATGGACTTTGGTATTTAGCAACCATATATACTACCATTGTGAGATCCCTCCTAACGCTTAATTCGTTATACCCCACCATACCTAAAACAAATAGGGTGGGATACATCGCAGGGTATAGGGAATATACTCGATACTGCCTGAGGTACAGAAATCTTACGAACTTATTTTGAATACGCTCCAGCATGAGACTATACTTAGCCTCATGTGGACCCCAGATGACTGAATTACATTCTAACTGACTCCTCACCAAAGCATTATACAATGCTATGATTGTACTAATGCTCGTGAATTCATGGGCCCTACGGAATACAAATCCCAGATTTCGAAAAGCCTTTTTGCAGACTTTTGTGATGTGACCACTGAAGTTGAGGTTAGACTTAATTTGCACCCCTAGATCCCTGACTTCCGTAACTCTGTCTAGTAACACGTACTCCATTTGGTAGTTGTATTGAAGGGGAGCTTGCGCCCTGGAAAATGTTATCGCTACACATTTCGATGTATTAAATTGTAACCTGTTCTCCTGGCTCCACGCTTCCACCCGGTCGATGTCACGTTGTTATTTTTCACAGTCAGATGGGCTGTTTATTGGGAAGAATAGCTTTAAATCGTCCGCGAAAAGCAGACAGTTAGCATCTCTAACTACCCCTGGTAAGTCATTGATCATAATGAGGAACTCTACAGGTCCAAGATTACTCCCCTGACTCACGCCTGACCTTGTGTAGTAGGGTTCGGATCTGTGACTTCTATACTCTACAAATTATTCCCTATCCGTCATGTAGCTTGCAAAGAAATTCAACCAATGCGGTGTACATCCTATGGATGCCAATTTCTTCAGCAAGATGTCATTATCCACTAAATCAAATGCCTTTTTGAAGTCAAAATAAGCTGCATCGACCTGTACCCCTGCATCCACCGCCGGAACTACCTTACATGGCAGGTAAGGCAAGTTGCTGGTGGTGCTGTGCTGGGGCCTAAAACCGTGCTGTTCATTTGCGAGTTGTGAATCGACTTGTGATAGTAGGCTTTTATGGATAGCAGACTCAAATACCTTTGCAGGTGTTGATAGCACCGCTACAGGTCTATAACCCTCCACCGTTGATCCCGCCCCGCCCTTTGGTATTGGAACAACGCGCGTAGTTTTCCATTGTTTTGGAAACACTGCTGATGTTAAACTAAGGTTAAAGATGTGAAAAAGCGGCCCCGTTAGTACTGTACGACAGTCCCTATACACATAAGTAGGTATACCGTCGGGTCCCGCTGATCGTTTGGGCTTTAGCCGCTTCAGTGCCTGTTTTACCTCCGACAAATGAAGAGTCTTCAGATGCACCCGCGAGGCCGCATTTTCGCCTCCTGCCTCTATCACCGCTCTTTGTGTGTTAAGTTCCGCTCGCGATGGATTATAAACAGAGTGAAAGTATTTTGCAAACTCTGATGCACATTGTGTATCTTCCAAAACCAGCCCATTTTGCAAAATACTTATGTTATTGCGCCCTGCCTTTTTAGACTTAATATAATTCCAAAAAGATTTCGGGTCCTCAGTTAAGTGATTTTGCACCTTGTTGCGGTACTGCTTGTGCGCCTCCTCTATCAATATTTTGTTATCACTAGATACTTTCCAAGATAAAACCAATTATAATTATATATAACAATGTATTTTATTAATATCACTATCCATATATGATTTGTGTGGTCACTATTTCTTAGTTAATGATATCCAGTTCCGGGGACTTTCTCAATACGTATAAGATTGCAAAATAAAATAAAATAAGTTATTATTCGACTGTGTCCGGTAAAATAACGATATTCATGAAAACGGAAGTTGTCTTTCGTAAAATAAATGTTACTTCGGCCGCGTAGCTCTATACGCTGATGCAAAGTACGACAACTTTAGGCGGGAAGCCAATGAAAGCGGGATTGTGTTGGACGGACTCTCGGTCATTCGTTATCCAGCAGTAGACTCAAAAGGTTAAAATGTGATCTTAGTTTAGTAAAAATTCAGTGTGACAACAATAACAACAACATAGCGTAAATTGTCAGATTTCAAAATAACTACCGTACCCTTGAAGATAGGAGTTGTGTGTGTATCTCATTTTCGCCTGTTCTATAATGACGATAGATACTCGCGGCGCCAACGGGTCCAGTAACTGGCTACTATTTGATCCAATAGATTCTCACGTTTGATTAAAGAAAGGTTAGATGCGACTTCAGGCGTATCGAACGTTAAATTTTTCAACGGACCGTACGTCAAAAAATGTGCGGGAGTTAACGCTGCGGGTTCCGCAGGGTCACTGCTAAGAGCGGTAAGCGGGGGTGAATTGAGTATACACTCTATTTGGGTAAGAACCGTAAGAAATTCTTCATACATGAGGAGTTTGTCTCCAATAATGCATTTTAAATGCGTTTTGATGCTTTTGATGTTGGAATTCCAACACCACCGAAATGCGGAGCGTTAAGTGGATTGAAACGCCATGCTCTACCAAGTCTTTAGCGAATGAATCCACGATTTGGATTCCATGATTTGAATTTAAAAATGCGTTTAATTCTTGGAATTGGGCCTTAGCACCAATGAAGTTTGTACCATTATTTGAGACAGATTATGACAATCACCGCGGCGTGAGATATAGCGACATTTTTTTTAAGAAATGCGACTGTGCTTAAATCTACAGCAACTTCTATTTGCACGGCTCGTGTGACTAAGCACGTGAAAAGACAGATATAAGCTTTTTCTTTACGAGCTCCGCGATAGCTACTTATCAAAATAGACAGAGTCTACTCCTGTTTTCAGGAAAGGCTTTGCATAAAAGGTACATGAAGTACGCGAAAAGAAGGCAAGTCTGACATAAAAGGTGTTTCTGAACGCGGATTGGCTTTAAAGCGTTTGTTGCAAAGCCTTAATCGCTGTCTTACAACGTTATGACCGGAAATTATCCAAAAAAGCTGTCTAATTACAGAAAGAAGGAGATTTAGACCAGCGTGCATGTATTTGCGGTGATAATAATCAGTTATCAAATCTACTATATAATGGCGTTTTCAAATCTACTATATGTTTCGCGAGGGGGGCGGGTCCCAATCAATTTTAGCAAGCCTTAAATCTCTGATTATAAATTTTGCATATAAAATTACTGGCGCACAAAACCCATTGACATCCCACAATTTAGCGACAGTGGAAAGCATTGTACGTTTAGTGCAAACTTGCGGTAATTTAATATCAATGAAAACAACATCTGTGACGTGATCCTAAGTCCTAACAACTTTAATTGTTCGTGTTTGTTGAACTCAAAAATTTCAGATAAACGATGCGATTCCGGAATGGATAATAAAAGTTCAGGTGAATTTCTAATAAATTTAACTAATTCAAAACCTCCACATTTAAATTAAGAAATAAGTTCTTCTTATAAAATTATTATTATATTATTATTATTATAAAAGTTTAGCTTCGTCTAAGTAAGTATTTTTGGCTACAACTTCTGCGGCGCGGGGATATTTCTCCTTTTCGTCATTAACTAATTGCAAAATTAATCCTAGGGTTCTAGGGTCAAGCATAAATGCAGGAGCAAGCTGCAGCGCGAAAAGAAGCAAGCAGCGCGCGCTGATCAAAGAATAACAGCCGAGGTACCCAAAGAACCTGTACCAGGAACCATGAAGGCGGCCAAAACAGGGCAGAGCAAAGGAGCAATCCAGGGGCTTCAATTTCGTCCAAAAGGCACAATGAACAATCCAGTAGTAGATATGTACATGGAGCCACCCATGTACTTGTACATGTACATGTACAAGTACATGGGTGGCTGTCTCCTCGACTTTCATGTCTCGACGTTACAGACAGCTCAGTGTGCTTTCTGCACACTGGGCTGTCTGTAACACCTAGAGTGTGTAAGTGTGTATTTTGCAAAGCGTTTCCAGTCATCACTCGAGCTATCAATGATTTTCTACTTCTTCTAGTGACGAATCTTGGTTTCAGAACCAACTATATTTACAATGTTAAGGTTGGTTGTCACTAGATATTCAACGAGAATCTTACCTCGGTCGTTGTTATTTTTCATCCCCCAGAGAGTGTGGTATGCGTTCGAGTCCGTGGCTATGATTAGCTTCTGCCCGGATTTTTCACAGTGTGTCACCAGCCTCGTCATGTCTTGCGGCAGCGGAGCATCCTCCTCTGGCATGTAGACGGAGGCAACAACCATCTCTGGAAGGCTGGAGTTTTGTGCCTGGTAAAACAAAGATTGGAATTAAATTAAGCATAAACTTATCCATCAAATTATGTATTCATTATTAAGTTTTTCGCGTAAAATGGACACTGAGGACAGTTTTTTTGTGTTTTGCGGCCCTGGAAATTTAGACCTTTTAGGCTTATTGATGGACGAACTGAATGATTTAGTCCTTTTTTAGCAAAATACAAGTTTTACATTGATATAAATGCTTGCATAACATATGTTTACTGATAAATCATGATTTAGCTAAATAAGTGATAAAATTGTGTTTTTATTAATTTTTATAGTAAGATGGTTTTATAAAGTCATCAGGTTATATTGGACATAGTTATGTGTAAAGTTATCAGAAAACACACAAATGAAGGTTTCTGTGTTTCTCGTTTGTGTGTTTTGACAAAAGTATCTGGAATAACTACTAATATTAATTAAAGTCTTTAAAAGGTCTTCTTTGCCATATGTAACTCCAGACATGGAACAGTTCAGATTATGTTTATAGAATATTAATTAAGAGTGTCATGACATGTTTAAAAAAAATATGTAGGATTGGTTGCGGCTGAAACTAATTAATCTGTATTATTCGAATTAAATATTTTATAACTTAAATTGATTGATAAATGAATGTTCTTGGGGACCAAATACCGTATCATTTATACTTAGTTTCAGTTAACAACGAATTCGTTGGAAATCGCTTTACACGAGGACGTGTGATTTACCAGAATGGCCAGATCGATAGGCAGAAAAAGCAGGGAGGCACAGCTTGATCCATGGAAAGTGTAAAGTGAAAAGTCAAAGCGTAGAGTAAAGTGTAAAGGTGAAATTTTTAAAGCAATAAGTGATTTTTGTTTACAAGTGAAAACTGAAAGCTTTAATGTGTAAAGTGAAATTCTTATGGCTCTATCTATAGCTGACAGAAGAAGTGTTTTGGTATCTTTAATATCTCTTTAATTTATATGTAGATACCAAATTAGTCATAATGGCCGAATTTCAACTTTTTGAGAAAAGATACGTTAATATTTTGTTATTACTAGATAATTTCTAAAATAAAAGATTATAATATATGATGTGAACAAGTATGATATGAACGGAAGCTCTTCGTATGTCGATATCTATAATGTGATTATGAAGAATAAAACGCATGATGTAAAATGAAAGAAAAATTATTTTCAAAGCTGGTTCAAATCATTATTCAATTCAGGCATCGTTTCAGTGAATAAAGAAAAGAACTGGCCTCAGCCATAGATATAGATATGAGGAGACCACAGCACAGTCAGGAAGGTCAGTCATTAAAAAGTTTGCAGGTTCAGGTAAACTCAAGACAGGAAAGGTAGAAGAAAGGCTGTATGCAGGCACAATTGTAAGTAAGGTCTTACGGCTGCAACAAGTCAGGCTGCAGGCCAGTCGCGCTCGCGCACTGCTGGTGGCTCGCGCGTTACGCACCAACCTATATTTGTACTTGCCCGTCGCGCAAGTCCGGGCTCGCCGCATCTCCACAGTGTGACATATTCGCGAGCGGGCTGGCGTGCTTGGTGAAGGAATGTAGAAGAATGATTGAAAGACAAATGCAAGCGATAATGTTTTATAATACTTGTATTTTTATAGGAAATATGTGTTCAGATCCACTTTTGTAACGTAATGGAATTTACACTGTATCTCAAAATTGCAAATAAACAAATTGAAATTGTAATCGATATCCGTAGGATACTCAGGCGCAGATGAGACTTTTTTAACATAAATTTACCATATGTGCATAATATAACACTAGTAGCTCTGACAGCTGTAGACATCGCGAGTCGGTTAGTGGAATGCTGAACTTCGAACAAACAAACTTGTGAAAGCACCTAGTTAGGTTCATGGAGTACGAATATCTATCACATTTTCGCTAGTTTCACAACTCCAACAACATACCCTGTCCCTGACCCTGCCTAAGAAGCCAAGGGTCCCGGGTTCGAGTCCCGGTGGGGGCTAATATTTGTTTTTACACTAGTCATGGTTGTTTATCTATCTAAGTATAATATTTATCTATATAAGTATGTGTATTGTTGTCAAGATACAAGGAATCCTAGTTTGGAGCTTGATCAATGTGTGTAAATAGTGCCCAGGGTATTATTATTATTATTTAATAAAATCCGTCATGCCATTTCGGAAAATGTTTATTTTAAAACTTTCAACACCCATATCTCCGCGGTTTTGAAAAAAAATCAAATCAAATGGACAAAAAACATATCCTTATCAAACCTGTTCCCGCAATTTTACAAGAATCGGTTGAGAAATGAAACCTGTAAAGGAAAACAGCCGGAAAGCCAGACATACATACGAAAGCTTTTACCCAAACCAAAACGGAGACACTTCGCTCGCTGTGCTCACTCGGTCAATAACAAACATACATTGCTCATAGTGGCAGACTCTTTTGATAGTACGCAAAAACATTTAAGTATTAACATTTAAGCAATAATCGATGATCAAAGTAATAAAATAAACATTTAATTTCAAGATGTCTTCGGTATCCAGAATTTTTCGGCTTTACGTTGTAGGTTCAAAACCTCTTAGCTTTTAAATGAGATACGAAATTATTTCCTTACGTTTAATTTGAATTATAATTTATGCTTGACTCTTTAGGAGATCAAGGGCTCTTCGACCACGCAAGGACGTTGAGGGCTATTTCAGAGGCAGTACAACTAAAATGTAACCGGTTTGAAATAAGAATATTATGGCCACCAAACGAGAGCTGTCCAATTTTAATCTCTCGTCTGCCGTTGACACGGATCCGCGCCGGATATTTTCAATCTTATGGCTTGAATAGAGTCGAAAATCAATGAATAATAAAAAAAAAGTTTGGCATCTGCTAAGTTGAGCTGCCATTTTAATTCTAAATAATAAAGTTACATCCCGTGAATTAATCAATTTCAATCAAGTCAACGTATTACAGTGGAGGCTCTGTGAGTCTCTTTCACCTCGTGAGTGAAACAGGAAATTTGCGCTTTTATTTTTATTATTTTCTAAACCCTCACCTCCTCGACCCCTTGAAATTTACAAATACCAATACAAAAACAAAATGTATGTATTTTCTACCAAAAAAACACAGTATATTACAAAGGTATATTAGGTAGATCTATTTTAATAATTAGTTTAGGGTGCGATAGGAGATGATAGAATAAAGCATGCAATAACACGATAAGAATAAGATCCAGTGAACTAACAGAGATTTTTAAATACGGAAATAAAAGACAGATTGCAACTATGGTAGTCATTGAGAGAGAGAAACCGATATATTAAACGTCGGACTGACAGATAAGGTTGCGTTTATAAACCACGTTTCAACACTGGCCCTTACACCAACAATCTGGCAAATATGTTACATATACATCGATTGTACATAATCACAATCAAGTTCAAAATACTATAAGACTAAAGTTGCACTAATAATAGGTTACTAACTCTCTATGAAATCGAATTACAAAAAATATATATTTATTCAATCAATTCCTCTAACACCCGCCCGTGACGGCCTGGCCCACATACCCGGTGATTAAAATTCCACGCCTCAACCGAACGGGCGTGGAATCTTGGTAGGGTTGTTTTTCACCAGGAGTACTGACCTTTGACGCCGTGGACCGGAATTCGAAAGCTCAATTCGAGGCAGGAATACGGGATGGGGACCACCAGGGGGGTGAGGGGAGTCGAATCTTACTCTCGTCGTAGCCCGTAGCTAGCTAGTTCCGTTCCGATCACTCGCGGTCCGAGTCGCGCAACAAAAAAAGGTGCGTTCCGAAGCATAAATATTAAACATCCGGCGCCCTGGTAGTTCGGGGAATCACCTGCAATATTCCCCGAACAAAGTCTCCGACCTCACCCTGACTACGTCCCTGTGTTGGTGACCCCACCTGCTGGTACCCCTGGCTCGCATGTGCATGTGTTCCCATTAGAACCCGAGTGAAAACCGAAAATTCAGGGTCCCCCTTGACATAACCCTGAGTACTGCCCTGTACCCGAATCCGGTCGCTCTGTACCTGCGTACTTCCCTGTTCACACAACTCTGGTGGGCCCGACCTAGTGTGAAGGTCGGAAAACTTTTCAGATAAACAGAACTATTACAACCTATTCAGATAATCGCATTGATGGCTTGAATTATAAGAAATATTCATAATTTTATGTCAGGAACATGTCAGAGATCTATAAATATTTATTTTTCTCACGAAAGATTTGTTCCAACGTTTGATTTCTGAACTATTTTTTTTATTTTGCAGTAACCTTTTTATTAATAGAAATGGTGGAAATGTTCTATTATTCGAAGATCATCAGTATCTCAAACAAAATTTTATGTAAATAGAAATAGTTTTTGTTTTTGTCGTAATCGGAGAAAAGAATAATAGTGCACTGGTTCTATAACTACAAATGTAAGTCTTTGTAAGTAAACAATTGTGATATAATAATAATCATTACAAGTATATAGGTAGGTACTTATGTAATCGGCCAAAGCGAGACTGACTCATCCGAAGGGTGCTGTATTTGGGTACAGAGTAAAACAGGTTTAATGATAATAATTTTAGAACATTATTGAATTTTATTTCTTATTATTATTGCAGTACATATACGAGGAGTGGCGTTTGTGTTGCCGGACCGAACGGACGTGTCCCCCCGAGATCTCCCAAACGCATTTAAACAAACAATAGTTTTCATCCCCGGCGCGCGCCTTTTGTTCTGCCTCCGGAGGCCCGAAAACGAGCCTGGCTTATAGGCTGGCTTATACCGCGTGTTTCTGTAAGGGATACCTGGGGAATGTGCGCGATCCATCTAGGCACCCCATCTGTGCAATACCACGCATTTCAGTGATTGTGATGATACTAGTGCGGTCAAGTGTAATGAATGCCCAGAGAACTGCGCGATACTCTTAGGCATCCCATCTGTGCAAGGCCTAGAATTTATTCTAGGCCAGGTGCACGTCTGAGCCACGCAGCGACAGGCCGGCAGCGAGCGACGCCTACGCAACACACCCTCAACGCTACTGCCTCCACCACCACCGCCGCTAAACTCACAAACCTGGTGAGATCATTCCGATTAGGACATCATTGATAGTGATTACCTACCTCTAACTTTATTTCTCTCAGCACCACTCGCCGCCTGACAATAATAAACCACCACTTACCGCGGCCGAGGTCGCCCCTATTGACTAAGGCATAATCACATTTATAGGTGCGTCATAGGCAGGATATAACAATTCCCTACCTACGCAATATCGAAATCAACTAATAAAACGCTATTATAGCTACATATACTTATATTGCTTTGCCTGAAAATAAATTCGAGATAATTCTCCTCGAGATTTATTTTCTCCTCATCTTCGAAAGACCATTCAAAACAGTCATTAACAATAACCATCCACTAAACCCTGAAACTCAGTGAATAAGCCAACCCAAAACTTAACAATCCTAGAATTATTTTTATGTAGCTAAACTGCAAATATACTAAACCCGACAATAAACAAAGACTAAACAAGTGCATGCCATAAAAAGGCCATCTCACCAAACTCCCAGAAACTAGAAAAAACAATTGACTGCTATTTAGGAACAATTGAAAAAGCTTCGAAGCACAAAAGGCTCACAACGTTCCCTCAAACATCTGGCACCCATTCTATGGTGTCAGCCCATCTTGGAAATACCGGGAAACATTAGAATAAAAATAGATCGTAAAAAGCCAAACAGCGTCTCTCATCATACCGGCCGTACACCTCTTAGAAACAACCCACACACACATTCATATTAGCTAAAATACCATGAGGCTTTCTCCTGTAGTAATATCTCACTATGGAAACTCTACCGATGCCCAGAGATGGAAACTGCCTGTTCCATGCAATTGCAGACCAAATCAACCATCTGTTTGGAGCGACATTCAACCATACCCATATCAAAAGCGACTTAACTAGATACGTGGAAGCTAACAGCAATTATCCACGCATCAAACATGCGATCGACGCACCAAACGCAGAAGCTTTCACTGAGTACATAAAAAATCTCCACATACAGGGCACGTGGGGCGGTGAAGAAATTATCATAGCAGCCGCGGAGTTCTACGTAATAAGTGTAGCGATCCATCAACAAAATGGCCCATCAATCGTATATAGCCCCCAACAAGAATATAACTCAGTCGGAACTATCAACTTAACCTTTTCCGACAGCCACTACGACAGCGCATACATAATAGAGCCCCAAAACGTAATCAACAACCTATAAACAACCAGTCAAATCTACATCGCAGCATCTCACTTTTCCCATACCAAAATACAGCGCGACTACCAAAGTACCCTCAAGTTCCACCCGCCCCAAAAACAGATAATATGATAGCGGTAAATCTAAACACCTTCCCCCGGCCTACCCAAAATGCACAACTCAAGATAAGATGACCAATGACTTTGATACTTACCGTACCGACACTTACACTCACACGCCACAAACACATGCATCCCCCTCCGCCTGGTCAGATACAACCGGATACTTCATCTTTAGGGCCTTGTTCACGGACTGAACCTCGACCCGAGTCACGGACCTAACTAATATGCACTAATGAAGTGAATTGAAGTAGGTGATATCAGTGCAATGAGTCTCACTAGCTGAGCAACAACCTGGTGAGATCGCTGCGATTATGATAGCCCTAACTCAGATCAAAAGGCAAAACGAACTCTATATCTGGCAGGTAACCCCCTTCGTAATGCTAAATACCATTTCATAAACAGATACCACGCTCGCTTCAAATTACTACGCCAACTCCAAACTATTCCATAGGCACAGTGCCGTACTAGTAGGTAGGAGATAGGTATACCTAAATACAAAACTAAGCAGGAACCTACCCAATAACAGTAAAACAAAACATAACCATTTCTAACTTTATCCGGTCCGACAAGCCCACAAAAATAAAACAATAATGCAAGCCCGTCTACTACATAACTGCATATTCTGAGAAATAGCGAGAAACAGCAAACAATTGCACATCATAAAAGGATCATTTCACCATCTTCCAGAAAACAGGCAATTAACAAAAGACTTACACTGATGAACAATAACAACAATAAAATCGGAGACTTTTTGTCCTAAGCGGCTCTCTACCGAGACTAAGGGCGCACGAAGATACGCACAAACTTTGACAATCGCAACCCGTACGATCTGTTAATCGTAGACAAAGGTAGTTCAAATAAATCACGCTATCTCTAAGTTCTTTCTTTCAACAACATCCCAAGAAGATAACCTAATGGAAGCCTTACCAACGCTGAGATGGTAACTGCCTATTCACCGCAATTGCTGACCAAATTAATCACCTATGTCAATTAACATGCAACCACACTCACATTCGTAAGGACCTAGTTAAATATGTAGAAGAAAACGGCGATGAACAGAACAAAGCTCGAAATCACTGAGCCTGAAATCCTTAACAACTCAACACTGAAAATCTACGCAATTACGGTACTTGGGCTGGAGAGGAGATTATAATACCAGCTGCCGAATACTTTCTACTTAACGCAACAATCCACCAGCAAAATACACCATCGCTCACATTCACGCCCAAGAATCCAGCGGATGCAGTGAAATCTATCAACTTCAACGTCACAGGACACCACTACGACAGCGTTTACTTGCTTGAATCACCAAATTTACCCACGAATCAATCAACCGATAACCAAACTGATAACACCATACTTTCGCCGATACTTAATGCAACACCCATGACCTCCTCAGGGTCAACCATAACATCAACAGAAGACATCCCAGACAACACCGGATATACGATGATACGAAACAGCCCCATATTTAAACCACAAGTCACATGCGAGCGTATGCGCATTGCTACTTGGAAGGTTAGAGGATGCGCCGAAATAACTAAAAGACTCAACATTGACGCAGAATTGACTAACAAAAACATACACATAGCCTATATACAGGAAACAAAAATGATACATATGTCAAAACACTATCTCTGGTATCTGTATGCTCGCATCGGACAAGACGCTATAAAGAAATACAGGAAAAAGGGAATTATAGGAACAAACCTCCTTCACAATTATGCACACAAATATTTTAAAAGTTACATCAAAAGAAAATGCATGTACAAGGGCGAGTTTGTCTCTAAAAAGAGATTTCTTCCAGCAAAACAAGGCATTACAGGAATTGCTATCATAAAAGGGTAGGCAGTGCACAATAATTACTATAACTAAAATGCCTAGGATTAAATTAAAATATCTGTAAAATACAGATAGCAAATACGAAATAATTACCGATATATACATAAACCTTACATATAATAAAATAAATACAATAACTTTTACAAAAGAGACATGTAGAGCTCTTTGATATGTTTCTTAAAAGAAAAAAGAGTCGGACTGTCTCTTATAGTGCAAAGAGGTGCGTTCCAGCGTCGGACCGCCCGCAACCTGAAAGAGCGTTTATACGCAGCGCTGCTATGCCGCGGAGTAACTAAAAGTGAATAATTAAATATCATCGGAGAACTGCTCATGGCAAACTTAAAAGTAGAAAGACGAAAATTCTTATAAGAGACCCCATAAACAACCAGTGAATTGGACGTAGTTCCAATACGAACCGTAAACGAAATCAAATATCTCGGCACATATATTACGGCAGGACATAGGACACAATAAAAAGAGGTGCCGGCAAGCCATATGCAATTCCAAGGCCCTAATGCATTTTATAAAGAAATCCAACATAGACTGAAATATAGTGCGCCTGATTTACAAAATGGTCATTGCACTGTTTATAAAATTCGGACAAAAAGCGGCAACCCTCACTAAAGCAAACAGTTGACAGTCAGTATATGAACGCCTGATCCTCAGAGACATGTTTGAGAACGCCAGAAGCTATCCAAGATACCACAAAATTCATGACTGACTACAGGGCAAAACGATAACCAAACGAATCAAAAACCACCGGATATGTTACTATACATATTCTGCGACGCCCACAACAGCACTTACTACACGCTCCATTCAAATACGAAGCAAGGAAGAAGAAAGTCGGCCGACTTATATACACCTGGAAAGATTTCCTTAAGCATGACATAAAATACTACGGTGAAGAACACAGTTACTGGACAGAATCATCACACAACAGGGACGAAGTCAGGATGGCCTAGAGGCAAATATACCGTATCCCAGAAACAGACAGCAAAAGCGAAACTGGGAACTTACCGGATAACCCAAACGAACACGATTCAGGAAACTCAACTATTAACAATAACTGAAAATAGAAGGAAAACAAGAACTTGAAGAAAACAACAGCTGCTCTCCAAATCCCACATCCTCCCCATTCCACATATCCTATATTGGCTTCAGGCTGAAGAGTCGGTCGATTGAATTCACTTTCCTTCCCTTCCTACAGAGCAGGTCATTCCGCCCCCCCTCAAAACTAGTGCCCTCTGGTATGCTGGCCGAAAGACCGGAACAGGTTTAGAACCCTGGCTGGAGAAGCACCATTCATTCATTCATTCATTCATTATTATTATTGCAGTACATATACCTATATCTAAGTAATAAAATATGGGAAATACTAAACTGCACATCAATAATACTGCTTTGCACAGCAAATATACTAATTTTTAGAGCAAACATTAGGGGAAAATACTGCCGTAGCTTAGGTGAAGCGTAAAGGGGTTTTATTATCCTTCGTGTTAGGTTGAACATGTAAGAACAACAAAAAAGGGATATATTAAACTGTACATCAAAAATACTGATTTACACAGCAAATATCCCTTATATTTGCTGCGGCAGCTTAGGTGAAGGGTAAAGGGGGTGACGGAAGCGAAGGCCCCTTTATCCTTCGTGTTAGGTTCAACATGTGAGAACAAAAAAAATACTTAAAACATAAACATAAGTACTCATTAAATATTTAAAACATAAAAAATTTTCTTCCTGATCCTTTTTTGCTGTGCGGTTAAATACCAGCCAACAAAAAATACTTAAAACACAAAATGTGTTTTTGCTGATCCTTTTCTGCTGTGTAAATCAGTATTTTTGATGTGCGATTAAATACTAGCCATAGAATATTGATATCGTGTAATAAATATCCTTGTTATAGGATAAAGAAGTTATAAAGCGCGTTGAACATAAAGTCGAATGTTAATCGGACATAGCCCAGAATGAAGTTGCAATTTGCGCACACAAGATGAAAGAAAAGGCTGTGAAATCAATGCCGAAAATACATAAGAACATGATTATTCCTGTATTTATTAAAGGATTGATGGACAATTTGTGGATAAATTATAAAGTTAATGTTAAGTAAAGCTTTGAGTTATTTCAATTATGTCTTAAATTGTATCGGGAATGTAACTTTATCGTGAAATACCATACATATTTAGGTCAAAATTTTCACGCGCTCTCATAATATCCACAAATAGGTACGTGAAAAAAGTTCAAGAGTTTTTTTTTTAATTTGTTTTTTAATGTGAGCGCTGTTTACATATTCATTTATTTTTGATATAGTTCAGTTCAAGCCGATATTTTCTAATATAAACTAAATGGATAAAGGCGATAGCTGTAATGTTAACCTAATAAATAATCACAGACTGTGTGCGCCCCGATTTAGACTCGCGAAGGTTAGCAATTCTTTCAAGGGTCAGTGAATTCTCTACTATAATAAGATACCTCTGGAGATTTTGAAATTGCCATTTGAACAATTTAAAAAGCATGTTAAAGCGACTTTGTCGAAAAAGGGATATTTCAATGTTCAAGATTACTTAAATGACAGAACTGTATGGGGTTAATCTAGCTCAACACAGACCTTGCTGTTAAGTTAAGTTTCTACTATAATTTTGTAATTATTTATTCCTGCTTATTAAACATAATAATTAAATTTTTCATATTTGTTAAGCACAATCCATTTTTAAAAGAGATCTAAAAATCAATCTGTGGGAGTTTCTACGCCCTTCTTCTCCCACAGTGGTCCAATGTAGCGAAGCGGCAGATAATGACGTTTGCTAAGTATATGTAAATATCTACAGTAATAAAGTACTTTGATTTTAACTTTGCTAAATGTTTCCAATAATACGCGTTACGTACTTAATAATGGCGGATAAACCAGTGGCCAATGTTATACATATATTAATACTTAAATTTAAAGCTAAATGCTATATAAGTCTCCACGCATGGCTTATAGCGGTAAATTGTAACTCAACCAGCAGTCTTAATGCCTACTTCAATTCTATTATTCAGCACAGGTCTGAATTGACGGGCACGATGTACACTGTACAGATTTATAGCAGTGCGGTGTTGTGTAACTGCATAAAAGGTCACACTTGGTACAATATTGGCCTATATTAATGCTGATATACGAGTATACTCTATCAGTGAGTAACGACGTAAAAGTCCACGTTTAAGCAGCATAGAGCATTACCTATATCTTTGCTGATATACTTCACATCGTGTCTGTTTGCGTTATAGAGGTTCGTATGTTCTCTCTTAAAATGCAAGTGTTGTAAAGGTACCTGTGAACCATTATTCAGAAAACTGCGCTATTTGTGTAAAAGTAAAAGTAAAAGTATCGTTTATTCATGTACATGGGTAAATAAAATAGATCTTTATATACAGAGTTTCAGTGCATTCCATGTGCTGCCCATCTGGGCGTATGAATATTCCTGCAAGCATGCAATAATTATGTCAAATCAAATTATAAAATTGTTGTGATTAAATGTCAAATTAAATTAGATTAAATTGTTTTATCCTCTAAAAAGTCAATAATTCTGTAGTAACATTTATCAATTAGTAACTTAAATAAACTACTTTTGAATAAATTTAAATGCATGTCCTTAATATCATTTGGCACCTTATTATATATCATTGGAGCCATAAATAAAACACCTTTTCTCATCAATGCGGTCCTGCATCGTGGTAAAAGCAGGCTGTGGCGATGTTGCGTGCGAAGACCTTTGTCTCGTATTGTGGAGATTGCAACAAAATATTTCGGATTTGTCTTTACAAAGACTGCTATCTCAAAAATATAAAGCGAGGGCAAAGTAAGTAGGTTGAGTTTCTTAAAAAATGGTCTACAACTATCAATTGTTTTAAGTTTACACATTGATCTAATGCAGCGTTTCTGCGCCTTAAAAATAATTTCCTTGTCCGTAGAGTTTCCCCAAAAAATCATCCCAAAGCGCAGCGTGGATGCGACAAATCCATGATAGGCTATGAGACAGTTTTCCTCGCTCAGGATTGTTGATAGTTTGGACAATAAATAGGCATATTTACAAAGTTTTTCACTCACTATCTTTGTATGTTCTTTCCAGTTTAGTTTACTGTCTATAGTGAGACCTAAAAATTTTGTGGATTTAACTTCGTCAATTTTTGTTCCGTTGTACTGAATGTTTAAATTTCCCAATTTCGATACTTTTTGGTAAAAATTCATTAAGTATGTCTTTTCTAAATTAACAATTAAATTATTACTGTCCATCCAGATTATTATTTCTTTTAAAGCGTCATTAATGTTAGTTTCGTTATCGTCCAATTCATTGCATTTTATTATTAAAGTACTATCATCAGCGAATAATGTCATAGGATGTGATACATTTCTCGGGAGGTCATTTATGTAAATTATAAAGAGGAGCGGTCCAAGAACGCTACCTTGAGGCACGCCATATTTCACTGGTCTTGCCTTTGACAAATATTTTGATTCTCGCTTACTTTTAATGCATATTTTAGATATTTCTGTTGATTGTGTCCTATTACTCAAATATGACTCAATTAGATTTAGTACGTTTCCTCTTATACCATAGGCTTGTAGTTTCCTAATGAGTAATTGATGATCTACATAGTCAAAAGCCTTTGTCATGTCCATATAGAGGGCGACGATTGGCTTTCCTTTATCTACACTTGTAGTTACATGCTGTAGAATTCGTATACCGCCATGTTGATGGATTTTCCTTTGCGAAAGCCTTTTTGTTCCTCAGTTAGTATATTATATTTTTCAAGGTAAGTTAGAATCGTGTGGTATAGATACTTTTCAAAAATTTTTGAGATAATAGTTACTAGGGCTACTGGTCGATAATATTTCATTAGCTTTTTGTCCTGTTTTTTAAAAAGTGGCTTTATAATTATTGGCTTAAGTCTTTCTGGGTATTTACCGGACTCAATACACGCGTTCACTATGTGACTAAGTGGGTGAGCTATGATATCACTAACATATTTTAATACCTTAGTATGAATACCATCGTATCCAACACTGTTCTTATTTTTTAGTGATCCTATAATTTTCGTTATGCTGTCTGGAGTTGCAGGTTTTATGAATATGTAACGCTACTAAACGCTGAATAACAGTGAATCGGTGGCGCCTGTGTAGCGCTTAATAGAATCGCAGTACCGAATATTGCATTATATTGGGTCTCGATATTTCTTATGCATTCCGAGTGAACACTAATAAGTCGTTAAAAGTGCTAAAACAACCGATGTGGACCTTGTGTGGAATTAAATAAAGCAGCTTTGTGCTACTTGGGGTTTTTTTTTGTGTTAATCAAGTTAAAGTATATATAGTAATATAAGGTAGCGTTGGCAGAAACTGGCTTGCAGTCTTTTATTTGCTATTTTCCCAATCGCTTCCCATATCCTCCAGTTTGTATACCAGGCGGGACACCTTTCGTAACACGCGGCACTTTTCATATTTACGGGCCAGCTATGCAACAAAATATCCCAGCGTTGCTCTGCTTGTATGTTTGTTTCCGGTCTTCATCACCGACATTGAATTATATGTCACGTCGCTTCTCATTGTAATACTTAATGTTACGATCGTGAGCTTTCTGCAATAACTCTCTCACGGTTGTATAAGATTTTTTAGCACCTTTATCTGATCAAAGTAATCGCGCCTAGAAGCGAAGATGATCTCTTCTATCGCTTCAGCGTTATTGTATAGTACCATCAGGAATCGCTACACGTCCGTGAACTAGTAGGAATGGAGTGAACGAGGCAGACTCTTTACAGAGGTATTTAGTGCAAACTGTATCCTTGAAATGTTAATGATGATCTGATGCGACGAAAGTAGAGATCTGCTCTCTCAATTTAATGAGCACATTACTTTTGGCAATGCTCAAATTCCAATTTATCTACAATGACCATCTCCTTAATTCAGCCGTCGATTGCCAGCAGGGCGACCCGCTCGGGTCGGCAATATTCGTCTTCAAAGTCACTTGAACGGTTTCATTTTAAAGAGTAAGTATGCGTTAGGCACCTTGAATCACTATCAGGAAGTCTTGGCTGATAGTCCTGGTCAATCTGGGGGCACTGGAACCTATGTTCTGTTGTTTGGGCTGAGAGGGGCTAACCTCTTCGTAGTGAACCCTTCATATAATTATGATAGAACTTCACTTTGGTAAGATCGTTAAATCACTAATTTTATTTATTGCATAAAATTGAAAAAATATCGGTCGCTTTTATGGCAGTCAGTGATCTCTCCCAGTAAACCATAGATCAAAAGAAAGTAAATTTCCTTTAATTATATGAGTTTTACATTTATGTCGAATTGTGTCTCACTGGTGATTTGCAGGTCCGATGTCTTGTAAAATAAACATCGAGGTTAAGCAGAATTTAATTCTAAAAAACTGCTGGGGCATAAAAATATTGTAGAAGACGTAACTGTTCAACATACGCTTCCAAATGCAAATTTCCAGCCTTCACACACTTCCATTTCCGGGTTTCTGGTGCTAAATCTACATTTCTCAGCATATGAACTTGGCAGGAGATAAATCCTTGCCTTTCTTCATTATGAGGCCATGCAACAGCCAACCAGCCCGTCATTTTAGTTCGCGTCAGAACTCAAAATTAGTAGTAGTCACCCATCGGTGCTTTATAGGGCTTTTTTCAGACAGAACCATTAGCTTGACAAACCGGTCTAAACATTGGCTGATAGATTCTGACGGCGGCATTTGGACTACTAGGGAAGAAGTAATTTCGGCGCATTTCGGTTTATTCGCATAGAACGCGAGTTATTATTATTCTTAGATGAACTTTGACAATGCCTTACGGAGTACGTGTTCTATCTGCCTTACTTCACAAACTTGGGTTCTCTCGCGAATTATCGTAAAACTTTACTTCACAAATCCACATCACTTCTAATTTAGTTCACACTTGTTGGTAGGTCTATGGGCAGTTTTCTGATTTGGTTGCGTCATTTCAGTTAGCGGGGACCATCGTTTCTTGCGAGCTAGTGCTTCTCCAGTTTGATTCCAGTTCATAATCTCTTTCGGACTTGGAGATAATTCAACAAATAAGTTGTCAAAAAAGTTCTACGGCGAAGTTTTTTTTTGTTAATGCCCTTTATAACCATGGGGTGAGTACTAGTGTATGAGAACAGTAAATTTTTAGAGTATCATTTTATCGTAATCATTTGTGTAATCATAATAATAATAATAATCTCAAAATTAAGTAAATTATTTTTAAATTTTATCTTCCAATACAATACTAGGAATAATAATATTATTTCAAGTTTGATACCAATTTGCTAGGTCGTGGACAATATAGAACAATTCGAAACGTTATCATTTATCAGTCTTATTATATGAATGATTTATTAACTTTCTACCTTAATAAGGGATAATTTAGCCACTTTACTTTGATAGGATAAAGAACAATTTATGTATTATCGAGGTATCGAAGCTTGCATTTTAATCTACAAATAATGTCAATTGGGTATCACTTAAAATGACATTGATTAATGTTTACTCTTATATTACTACCCCACAAAGCCCCGCAAAGACTCCAGTGTTTGTTCAGTAACTAGGAAGGCATGTACAGGATTTTGTTGGTAGTTTCCTATCAATAAAGTTTAGATATTTTGAAATAGCTGCAATATTTGTCTACTAGAAAAATAAAATAAAAGAACATATATTTTTATCATTTAACTCCATTACTAGGGTTTCCACTTGTTAATTCAAGAAACATGAATTTCAGCCTAGCCTAGGATATAAACACAGTAAACTTGTTTTACTATAAAGGTACTACTAGTCATCGCATCTATGTGCTTGCAATTGGCATAAAGTAAAGTTGACTTTATTCAAGCAGTGTCAAAACCCCTTTCTGGTCATTTCAAACATGTATGTATTTTGGTTTAATGTTCAATCAAAGCTTCAAATCATCAAACACAAGGGTTTGTAACAATATTATGATAATCCCAAGCGATGATCAAGTACATCTGGATTATTATCAGCTGGATACTTATAGCAAGATATGTAACTAAAGCAAAAAATTCTTCATCCAGACAATTCTTTAAAGGTGCTTAAGAGCACTCCGCACGTAGACATTCACTTTTTAAGTATAAAAGACAGTGATCTAATTTTCCAGATTCATATTTTAACAGAAAACACAAAACATCCAGAAAAAAATAACCTCTGGGGGGCAGACATGACAGTGAGTAATCGTGAGAAGCCAACTCCTTATACGTGACCTTTCAAAACTCAATGAAATTGACACTTTTTCTTGGTCAGTGCTTGGGCCTGAGCCTAGTGATAATAATAAATCATATAATAATCATACCTTGGACACTATTTACACACATTGACCTAGCCCCAAACTAGGATTCCCTGTATCTTGGGTACTAAACAACTATACACATACTTATATAGATAAATATTATACTTAGATAGATAAACAACCATGACCAGGGTACAAACATCCGTTCTCATCAAACAAATATTTGCCCCCACCGGGATTCGAACCCGGGACCCTAGGTTTCGTAGGCAGGGTCACTGCCGACTCGGCCATTCGGGTATATTGAATGACGATGGTTCAAAATTAAGGTTTGTATCTAAAGCATCTTGTAAAAACTAACCCACTAATGTAATAAACGAACATATGATTCCAAGTGTTGCGTATAGTGCAAATGTATTATTGATTCTCCCAATAGTTTTCCACATGGACTTTAACTAATAATTCTGATGGCGTGGCCTTTTTAAGATTTAGCTACAAATCCTGGAAAATGTTATTATGCATTTATATATGTGTCGGATTAAGTCGTTGGAGAGGGCGGCTGCGAACCATATTCATCCTCGGCTTCGTCACAGTCCAACATCTTGTTTTGGATGAAAGATAGAAACTCGACTTTGTGCAATCTTCCTTATAATTATTGAGTTACTCCACGCAATTTACAACTAGTTTACAATTGCGATCGATTTGATACGATACGATTTGAAAAGACGTAGCGAGTTCCGCCCTTGCGTCCGTTCGACACCGTTTTTCAATCAAAACCCAACATGGCCACCCGCCTCTGTGTTTATGGTCTTTTTCGCCGCGTTCCATTATTACTTCCCACCTGTCACACCATACTGAAGGCGGCGTTCATACTTTGACGTTTTCGTCAGTGTGGCTTTAAACAAAATCAGCACAGACCAAGGGCGGACCACGCTCAAGCATTGTTTGACAGCGCTTGACGTCTCAAATGTAATCAACAATCAATTAACAGAACTACACTACACACAACATTCATCTGGAAAAGCGTTATCCACGACACGGCCATTTCTGACGAGTCACACGTCCTCGTGTGATCCTGCAAAGAAACATACAATCTACAATGCTCGGCCAGACCTGATTATCAGAAAAATTACACTAGGGTAGATACACAATATTGACATCTTCATCGCCAACATCACTTCATTTCACTACATGTGTCCATTCAATTTTACAAGATTTGTTCTCTCTTAGTCTAGAAACTTCATGCAATTTGTATCACACATATTCTGATCTCAGGTTACGCTCCAAGCGTTCCTCTGCAGTGCTCCATACACAAACCTTATATTCAGGTCAAGCTCCAAGCTTACCTCTGCAGAGCTCCAAGCTCAAACTTTAATCTAAGGTCACGCCCCAGGCGTACCTCTGCAGAGCTCCAAGCTCAAACTTAAATCTAAGGTCACGCTCCATGCGTACCTCTGCAGAGCTCCAAGCTCGAACTTAAATCTAAGGTCACGCCCCAGGCGTACCTCTGCAGAGCTCCAAGGTCAAACTTAAATCTAAGGTCACGCTCCAAGCGTACCTCTGCAGAGCTCCAAGCTCAAACTTAAAACACAGGTGAAATGATCATCACTCTCAGTACCAGCTTACACAGCTAAGCTAATCGATATTCTGCAGGCTACTACTACAGCACGGGACCACTTCAGATCCGTTCAACTCAGTATCACTCAACTCTTCAACTAGATCACGGTTTTCAGGCATCTTTCTCAATCGATCATGAGCAAATTTATAAGTCCTCCTAGAGTCTAACGCTTTCACAACATAGCGATCGCCATCTTTTAGCTCTATAACTTTAAAAGGACCTTTGTACTTGGGATCTAATTTAGTTTGGTTACGTTCATCATTTTGCAACAGCACAAAATCCCTCACTGAAAATTTATCTAGTCTGGCTTTATTAGAGTCAAAACGTTTCTTGTCTTGTAGAGCATTCTTAGTAATGCCCTCCATAGCTTTGACTCTAACTTGTTCGATATCAACCTCACTCTCCTCAGTAGCTAACATTAGATCTAGAGGTCGCGCTACCCTACTACCAATGAGCAACTCGAGCGGGCTCGACTTAGTGACACAATTTTGTGAACAGTTGATAGCAATTTATACGTCAGGAAGGGCATCCTGTCAGGATTGATTTCCGGTATCGACTGCTGTAGACATATTTTTAGCGTGGACATCACGCGTTCTACTTGACCATTAGCTCTACTACTACCCGTAGGGATCAAATGCAATTTGATATTACTGGTGTCACAAAACTCTCGGAACTCACGACTAGCGAAGCATCTGCCCTGGTCGGCAATTAGACGCGTAGGTGCACCAAACAATGATGATGCGTACTTGTCTGCGCGTATACTACTCATGGTGTCAATGTTGGGAGTGTAATAGAGAAGAACGTACTTTGTAAAGGAATCAATAAGGACAAAGACGTATTCCTTTTTGTCGTTCTTACCACTCAACTTGCCAGTTGCATCTACGTCAAAGTCAAAGTCGAAGTACTTTATTACTGTAGATATTTACATATACTTAGCAAACGACATTTTTTGCCTCTTTTCTACATTGGACCACTGTGGGAGAAGAAGGGCATAGAAACTCCCACAGATTGATTTTTAGATCTCTTTTAAAAATAGGTTGTGCTTAACTAATACAAATATGAAAAATTTAATTGTTATGATTGATAAGCAGGAATAAATAATTACAAAACTATTAACAGCAAGGTCTGTGTTGAGCCAGATCAACCCCATACAGTCCTGTTAATTAAGTAATCTTGAACATTGTTATATCCCTTTTTCGACAAAGTCGCTTTAACATGCTTTTTAAATTGCTCAAATGGCAATTTCAAAATCTCCAGAGTTATCCTATTGTAGTAGAAAATGCACTAACCCTTGAAAGAATTGCTAACCTTCGCGAGTCTAAAAAGGCGCACACATAGTCTGTGATTATTTCTTAGGTTAACATTACAGCTATCGCTAAGTTTGGAAAATGTTGTAAGGTTCTTGCGTACATACATTATATTTTCGAAAATAAATTGACTAGCTACTGTTAGTGTGTCAATTTCTTTAAAAAGCTCTCTTAAGGAGTCTGTTCGTTTCAAATTATAAATTGCTCGAAGAACTCTTTTCTGTAAAATAAAAATAGTTTGAATATCCGCTGCTTTCCCCCACAACAAGATACCATAGGACATCACACTATGAAAGTAACTAAAATATACTAGCCTAGATGTAGCCACATCCGTGCTTTGTCTGATGTTCCTAACAGCGTAAGCCACAGAACTTAATTTACCAGCCAATTTATCTATGTGGAGGTCCCCACTGCAATTTGCTATCAATGGTTATTCCAAGAAACTTCGTATCATTTACTAATTCTAACGTGCTGTTGTCTAACACTAAACTGGTCTCAACTTGCCTGACATTTGGAAGTGAGAATTTGGTACACTTGGTTTTACCAGCGTTTAACAATAAATTATTAACTGTGAACCAATTCAAGGTTAAAGACAATACACCATTAACATCATCAAAATCTCCTTTTTGTCTTTCAATTTTGAAGACCATTGAAGTATCATCAGCAAACAACACTATGTCAGTTAATTTTTCCACCATGAAAGGCAGATCATTAATATATACCAGGAATAAGAAAGTGCCTAATATGGAACCTTGTGGAACGCCAATTTTAACAACTGATCCATCAGATTTTACGCCGTTAACTTCTGCCTTTTGAATTCTATTGCTTAAGTATGATCTTAGTAGATCCAACGCTTTATTTCTAACTCCGTAATGATTAAATTTAATTAATAGCGTATTATGATCAACACAATCAAACGCCTTCGACAGGTCGCAAAAAACTCCGATAGCATCCTGTGCGGCCTCCAATGCAGAATAAATATGAGATATAAGGCTAATACCTGCATCCGAAGTCGATTTACCCCTAGTGAAACCATATTGTTTAGCGTGGAGTTGTTTTGTACGGTTGAAGTGTGAGAGCATTTGATTAAGTATAATCTTTTCAAATATTTTACTTAGTGTTGGAAGAACAGATATTGGTCTGAAATTTGAAGGATCGCCCTTATCTCCCGACTTGAACAGAGGTATCAGTTTACTGTGTTTCATGAGGTCTGGAAAAGCCCTATCGTCAACACATTTATTGAATATATAAGCTAAGTGTGGGGCTATAACTAGAATTACTGAACCAATGACTTTGACTGATATACCCCACAGGTCTTCCGTATTTTTTATGTTAAGTAATTTATACGTTTTGACAATGTCCTGGGGATATACATGATGAAATTTTAAATATACATTACTGACGCTAGTGTTATTTTTTAATAAAGTCTCTGCTTCATATGGAGATGAATTTAGACGGTCTGTTGTGAGTACGGGTACATTGGTGAAGAATGTTTCAAAAGCTCGAGCAACATCAGCGTTGGATTTAACAACATCATCACCTATCTTTAGGCAGAAATCATTGTCCCTTGGTATAACTTTGCCAGTTTCGCGGTTTATTATTTGCCAAACTGTTTTCATTCTATTATTTGAATTTTGAATTGTCTGCGATTATGGGACATAAATAAAAACGCAACGAATATCAAGATTGCGTAGTTTTATTACGAGTTTAGGTATTTAAATGATCAAGCGCGTCGTCGTCGCGGTACAGCGTTTCGTGGTCGAGTGATTGCTCGTGAGCCGACGCAGGCGGCGCGGGTTCCCCTCTCGCCTCGCCCCTCACACCTCAGCTACGGTCGTAGACATCCTGGGGGCCGTTGGAAGAAGCTGAAGATCCCACAGGAACTGCTGGAGCTGGAGTTGCTTCCAATGCATCGTCTTCGTGCGGAAGTGGACACACCTTGTTAAGCGCACGGCGTTCTATGCCTCTGTATGTGAGGAAGTCGGCGACACGACATATTCCATCCTTGCCAGGGTATAATTGATGAACCCGGCCTAGTCTCCATTTCATGGGAGGAAGGTTCTCTTCTTTGAATACGACCATAGAACCCTTTTTTAGGTCCTTATAAGGAGAACGCCACTTTGTTCTCTTTTGAAGTTCGGAGAGATACTCGTTATGCCATCTCTTCCAAAAATTTTGTCTCAAGACCTCGATGAGATGATATCTGCTTCTTATCTTTCTCTCATCAGCAGCCGGGGGCGATGGCAGCGACGTCAAGGACCGCCCGATCAAGAAGTGGCCTGGAGTGAGAGGAGAAAGGTCTTGTGGGTCAGATGATAATGGAGTTAGGGGTCGGGCGTTAAGGACTGCTTCAATTTGCGTGAAAAGAGTACTCAACTCCTCGTACACCAAGTTAGCGTTACCTACTATTCGCTTTAGGTGAAATTTAGACATTCTTATATTTGCTTCCCAAATCCCACCGAATGTGGGTGAATAAGGGGGAATAAAATGAAACTTTATGCCTTCATCAGCTGTATATTCATAAATAGATTTTAGGCTTGACTGCAACATCCTAGCCAACTCATTGTTTGCCCCAACAAAATTCGTAGCATTATCGCAATAAATTTGATTAGGTTTTCCCCTACGCGAAATAAATCTGCGAAGGCAGGAAATAAATGCATCAGTGCTCAAATCGCTAACGATTTCTAAATGGATAGCTTTTGTACTGAAACAAATAAATAAGCAAAGGTAACATTTTGTAATGCGATTACCGCGCCCTCTTTTACTAGAAATTAGGAATGGGCCTGCAAAATCAGTACCACAGATTTGAAATGGATAGTTCGGTGTTACCCTACTCGATGGCAGGTGGCCCATCAACGGCTCCATGGTTTTGCCTCGAAATCGTGTACAGATTACACATTGGCGTACTATTTTACGTGCCAATATCCTCCCCCCTAGAGGCCAAAACTGATCTCTAATGGCAGCCAGGAGCAGTTGAGGGCCAGCGTGCAGCAGGCGCAGATGCTCGGCTCGCATCAGTAACTTAGTGAAGTGATGTTTTCCATCCAACAACACAGGATGTTTCTTAGCGAAGTTAAAGCCTGTGTTGTTGAGCCGACCACCTACTCTCAGCACGTCGTTCGAGTCAATGAAGGGAGACAGCTGTAACAAGTTAGGCAAGGTAAGTAATTTTTTATTTTTAAGTGTAATTATTTCTTTTAGGAAACACTCTGATTGGGCGCATTTTATAAGGTAAGTGAGCGAGTTTTCAAGTTCATCGTGAGTTAAATGTCCAGTTATTTTATTTGTTTTATTTTTACAATTTTTTATGAATCTAAAGACATATGCGAAAATTCTTTTTAATTTGGATGAACTTGAATACTTTTCAAAATTAATGAAGTTATTATTTTCAGGTGATGCATGGGTATTAAGTGCCTTTACTTCAGGTAAATTGATTTGTGTGTTGGGAATTTGTGGCCATTGCGACTCATTATTCTTTAAGAAATGAGGGCCTTCCCACCACAAAGAAGAATCAAAAAGCCTACTGGGGTCTACGCCTCGCGATGCCATGTCCGCTGGATTCTCACCTGTAGGTACGTGTCTCCACGAATCATGGGAAGTAAGTTCACGAATTTCAATAATACGGTTGCATACAAAGGTTTTTAGCACCTTAGGTTGTGTTTTTATCCAACCCAGAGTGATGGTGGAATCAGACCAGAATACTTTCTTATCGACAGTATTCCTTAGAGCTTCACAGACCTTATGAGCAAGCCGAGCACCTAATATCGCCGCGCATAGCTCAAGACGCGGAACAGTTAGGTTTTTAAGAGGCGCGACTCGCGTTTTTGCACAAAGAAGTTGAATGTTTACGTGACCGAAGCTGTCTAACGTGCGTATGTACACACACGCGGCGTAAGCTTCTAGCGAGGCGTCCACGAAGCAGTGTAGCTCGCGTCTAACCGGAGATGAGCACAGCACGTATCTTGGAACTGAGACTGAAAGTAATGTATCAAGAGCATGTACATGTCCATTCCAGATTTTAACCAGATTATTCGGTACTGGTTCATCCCATGTTAATTTTAGTTGCCATAGTTTTTGTAATAAAATTTTCAACGTTATTGTGCAGGCACTAAGGAGGCCCAGCGGATCGAAAATTTTACAAGTGTTGGAAAGAATCATCCTCTTGGTTACCCTTTCTAATGATTTATCAAGTTTTATGGAAAAGGTTAAGGTATCAGTATTAGGAGTCCACTGGACACCTAGAACACTACATTGTTTACTAAGGTCAAGTGACTCTGCTAAAGTTGATTTATTGATCGCTTGAGGGCAGTTAGTTCTGAATTTATGTAGAGGAAAACATGCAGAATCGAGAACCTCTGTAACCTTTTTATGTATGTGTGCCACACCATCCTCACTGTCTGCCCCAGTCAGCATGTCGTCCATGTAAAAATCGTTTTTTATGACTTCCGAAATTACCGGGTCAGAGCATTCAAGTGCTAACTGATGCAAGCAGCGAGTACTTAGGTATGGTGCGGAGGCAGTACCGTAAGTTACGGTATTTAACTGTAACACATCGAGAGGTTGATTCCTGTCTTTCCTCCATAGAATCAACTGCAAGTGACGTTGTGATTCGTCGATTAGGATCTGGCGATACATTTTTTGTATATCACCTGTAATTACGTATTTGTGTTCACGAAACCTGATCAAAATGTTAAATAATTCATCTTGAACCACAGGTCCTATATGTTGTATGTCATTAAGCGATTTACGATTTGACGATGGAAAAGATGCGTTGAACACGACTCGTAACTTAGTCGTTTCACTGCTTTCCCTTATTACGGCGTGATGGGGTAAATAATATCCGAAATTAGGCTTGTCGGTTTTTGATAAATGCCCCATGTTTTCGTATTCATCAATGAATTTGTGATACTGTAACTTAAGTTCAGGATTTTTATCAAATCTTTTTTCTAAACTATAGAACTGCTTGGCGGTAAGTTTATAAGAGTCCCCGAGAGACTTTTCAGGATCCTCCCTAAAAGGCATTTGTACGCAAAATTTGCCGTCTTCCAAACGCTTAGTATGTTTAAGGAAATGTTCCTCACATAATTCATCGTCGGGCGATGCGAACTTTTTCGTCATGGGGATCTCTTCGAGAGTCCAAAATTTAGTTAAGTTGTCATTGATTTCTTTTGTGAAATTGCAATGAATTTTGTGAGGGACGTGAGTCACATTTTTATCTATAATGCTCAAAGAACCAGCCACAATCCATCCAAGTTTAGTGAGCTGAAGAACAGGCATATTAGGACCTAAGCTCATTTTTTCAGTACACATTATGTCAAAGAATATTTCTGCCCCGAGTAACAGGTCGATGTCTGATGGTTCGCAGAACTGGGGATCAGCCAGCTTAAGATTTTTAGGTATATTTAACTGCGATACATCGACGGCAATATTAGGAAGCTGACCCGTTATTTGAGGCACAATTAGGCAATTAATGTTGGAATCAAAAGACCCCAATAAAGAGGAGATCGACACGTGACAGCTGTCAGAAATAGGTACTTGAACATTGTTAATGCCCGATATCATTAGGCTACCGGAATTACGATTAACTGCACCGATTTTATTCTTCATATCCTTTGTCATAAAGCAGGATTGGCTGCCAGCGTCTAATAGCGCGCGCGCAAGGTAAGTTCTATTGTTATCAGGATTGGTGACCTTTACTAAAGCGGTACCAAGAAGAACTTGCTGCGAACGAGCGTGTTCTGTGGATTTTAAAGCCTCAGAACGTGTAATCTCTGTGGATTTTAATGCCACAGTCCCCGTAGACTGTACAGACATAGTCACGGGTATGTTATGCTCTTGGCTCTGTCTATGTAAAATTGTATTATGTTTTTGTCTACATAATCGACACGAACCCAGACGGCATGTGGACTCATCATGGCCCCTTCTCAAACAGTTAGAGCAAAGATTTAACCTTAAAACTTCGCTCAACTTTTTCTCAAGAGGAAAAGATTTAAATGTTTCGCAATCAATAATTCTATGACCTTGATTACAAAGGGGGCATGACATTGATCCTGCAGGTTTCGACGAATCAGAAGCGAGAAAACTTTTTGCATGATATTTAGGCAATGCATTTTTATGATCATTATTATTATTAGGATATAATGGTTTTTTATGTTCAGTCTTCTCACCTCTGTTCGCCTGCATGGTCTCAAGAATGTCAGCCCGATTACGAAGAAATTCAATAAAGCTAGATAAAGGTGGCGTGTCTGAAAGATCGTTCCTATGTTCTTCCCATTTGGTGCCCGTTACGTTATCTAATTTAGAGGAAACCATATAAATGATTAAGGTGTCCCATTGGTCGACCGGTTGACCAAGCGTACTTAAGGCTCGAAGGTTTTTTGTGACAACGTCGACTAAGTAACGGATGCACTTATGTGATTCTTTTGTAATAGGATCAATCTTAAACAGGGCCTTTAGGTGATTATTAATTAATATTTTTTTATTATTATATCTTTGGCACAATAAATCCCATGCTACATTGTAATTATCTGATGTGAATTCGATGGCCTTTATAACTAAAGATGCGCTACCAGTTAAGGATGAGCGTAAGTAATGGAATTTGTTTATATTGGGCACGGATTCGTTTTCATGGATTAAGGATTCGAATGTGTCTCTGAATTCCAACCACGCAAAATAATTCCCATCAAAGATTGGCAGTTTAATGATAGGTAATTTGATATTAAAATTTTCATGATTAGAACATGTACCTATAGTATCATCACCATGGGATTTATTGACTGCTCTAATGACATTGCAGGGGTGTGATTTTATTAAGGTTTTAGCGGCTGCTATGCAAGAATAGAACCGGGATTCGGTTTGTTCCCTTTCATTGGGTTGATCACTGTTAGCCAATAATATTTCTATTTTGAGTTGGCATTTGTCATAATCTCCAAACAACGCTTCCAATTTTTCTAATCGTAAATTCAATTCATTAATATGTGCTTCGGATAACTTCTCAATTTTTGTTTTTTGTAATTGTAAAAGAACATTATGAAAATTTGTGAGACGACCCTTAATTGAACTACGCTGCGTGATTAATTCTTTAGCTTCCTTGGAATTGGAAGCGTCCTCAGGCATTGACGTTTGATCGGTATTAGGCATTGTATGGGAAAATCAATCAAATATGTATCGGTAGGTAAAATATGTAGTAGGTATTTAAATTAGGTATAGGTACTAGCTACTGATTGAGGTCAACGTTGGAGCAAATCAACAAGTTAAGTAAGATAATTATGTGCATCAAACCCAAACGCGCGGATAACCAGTTGACTCAGGAACAGTTCGAACAACAGCACAATGAAGTAAGCGCAGCGATGAAGGCACAAAGACACGATGTACGCGGCACCGTCTCTCTATAGGTAGGTAGGTACACGGCCTCGCACACGGCGCGTCAAACGTTCCAGCACCTGGAATCGTTAGCAGAAAATACCTTTTTCAGTAAGCTAGTAACTAATGTTTATGGAATGTAGAAGTGTACCTACTCGAATGTTGAAAAATATGATTATTTTATTATGTAGGTAGGTACCTAATTGTTATAATACGAACGCGAAGTACTATTTGGATATATAACGTTACGATTCTAGAACAAAATGTTGTATGATTTCTAATTCTAAATTATGTATGTATATAGGTATTAGGTATGCAGTTATGCTGTGCTATACGTTAAGAAGCACTGTGCTATGCATAAAGAAGCACGAAATACCTAATAATGATATGACAATACCTACGTAGCTGTGTTATACGTTAATAAGCACTGTGCTATGCATAAAGAAGCACGAAATACCTAATAATGATGTGACAATACGTAGGTGTGCTATACGTCAAGAAGCACTAAGCAAATTTATTTGTCAGGAAGGTAGGTATCTAAACTAATGTATGTAAGTACCTAATTACATTCGATAAATGAATACTCTAAGCGAAAAGCAATTGTAAGCACCTACAAGTACTCGAGAATGGAATGCGCTCCACGTCGTGTACTTGTCAAAGCTAATTAATAATAGGCAATAGCTACTCAGCTGCACAATTTGCCGTAGTTGCAAATTTAACACAAATTGAATTAGGAATTGATGAAGGAATGTGATATGAAAGGAAAACAGGCACTCATCTGATGTTGTATTCTTCTCTGGGGCGTGGCGGTCGGTCAATCCGGTCAAGCGTCGCTCGGTCCCCTCAAGGTTAACTGCATTCCTTTGTCCAGCTAGGTAATTACTTCGTCGCTTTGCAGGTTTGAAGTCCTGTCACGGTCGCCAAAAATTTATGTCTGCGATTATGGGACATAAATAAAAACGCAACGAATATCAAGATTGCGTAGTTTTATTACGAGTTTAGGTATTTAAATGATCAAGCGCGTCGTCGTCGCGGTACAGCGTTTCGTGGTCGAGTGATTGCTCGTGAGCCGACGCAGGCGGCGCGGGTTCCCCTCTCGCCTCGCCCCTCACACCTCAGCTACGGTCGTAGACAGAATTTTTCTATTAATGTGTAAATTTTTTGCAGTTCTACAAACCAACTTGAAAGTTTTGGAATATTTTTTAACATAGTCATGAAATTTTCGATCAAAGTTATAGGTTTTTTGATCATAAAGTTCATACAAGATAACTCTACTTTTACGAATTCCAAACGTTGCCCAGTCATTAAATTTAGATTTACCATTGTAGTCACTGACTTTCTTTAATTTGAAAACTTTATTGAATTCTGTCTGAATAATGTTGAAGAAGTCTGAGTAGATTTTGTTTGGGTTCTGTTCATTAAAATCCGGTACTAGCAAATTTATATCTAAGTTTTTCGAATATGTCTCTAGTCTATGGGATGTAATAGGCCTATAAAATGATGGACCAGTCTTATCCTTAATAGCAATCGGGAATGAAACTGTTTGACCACTGTGATCGGAATGTAAGCAGTTAATTACACTTTTACTTGTGAATGCACAGTCACAAAAAACGTTATCTAAGCAAGTTTGGCTGGTAAGTGTAATTCTAGTCGGCTCTAGAAATACATGACATAAATTAAATGATTGGAACAGATCAGTGTTGTATCTACAAGCAGATTTACATTAAGATCTCCACAAATAATTAACTTTTTTCTGTTATTACAAAGTTTAATGAGGGCTTCCTCCATAATTTTCCCAAATATTTAGAAATTGCCATGGCCTTTTTTATCCCTCGGTGGCCTGTAGACACAAACAATAATATGGCTATCTAACACAACACAGGATACCTCTATTTGTCTTTCAACAGTAAGTGCAAGAATATCTTTCCGTTGTTTCACCTTAATATTATTTTTCACTAAGATTATAGAACCACCTCTATCAGCAGTCTTTCTATCGTAACAACTGACAATTTTGTAATTATTTATGTTAAAAGACATCATATTTTCCTTCAACCAGTGTTCTATAACACAAATAATATCAATGTCAGAATTTTTTAGAAACAATTCTGATACAAGTTCTTTGCCAGGTAGCCCTTGGATGTTTTGATGGGCAATATTTAACTGGGGCTTACATTTTGACATATTTAGTGGCTCTTGTATGCTAGAGATTTCCTCTGTTGTCTTATGAATTAATTTAAATTACTTGGAACAGATTCCAATGTTGCATGCAAAGTATAATCAACAGGTGACTTCCCAATAGGGGTGCATGTCATATTACTCTTAACATAAGCTGAAGTCAAGTTGAACTTGGTTAAACCAACAATAGCTGCGTCGCATATATTATAAGCTAACAATGTAGCTACTAATTTTCTATATTTATTAGACAGGTACAATGTATCCTGTGTCAGAGTAAAGTTATGAATAAATTATTCATGTCGAAATATAAAATAGCATCGCTGTGATGACATGTTAAATTAAATAAATGAATATTCATTCTATGCACAGATTTGTTCTGTAGTTCTGTCAAATTACAGGCATATGGAAAATTGCATAGTATAAATTTGCATTTCATCCTACTATGTAAGTCTAGATGTGTTTCAACACTTTCATTCAAATCATTCCGACTAATGTTTGAATGATTTCCTACCATAATTACAATAGTGCTGTACTCATCATAGATACCGCGATTAATCATCTTCACTAGATCTACAAATGAACTATTTGGACAGCAAATGTTCGTTACTTTTTAGTTAAGCCGGTTATGTAATAGAGGCCCAAATCCTGCACCTACTTTGTCGGAGAACAACAGAGTTTTTCTCTGAGCACATATTTTGGTAGCTGGCGGTACACGAGTGGAGGTCAGTGGCGGGACACTCGTGTTGGAGTGCGGTTTGATGCACGTGGCGGCGGTTGGCGCGGCATTCGCGGCAGCGAGCATCGCAACGTGCGCAACGGTGAACGGCGCGGCCCTCGGGGCAGCTTGCGGCATGAGCCACGCCTCAGCAGGGACAGCGAGCGGCGCGGTGCTCGCGCTGTTGAGCTGCGAGGTGCCTCCTCGTCGACGACGGCGACGCTGTTTTTTGGTTGGGGCAGCGGTGGACGCTGCAACACTCTCGTTGAGGGGGGTCGAGACCAAAGTTAGTGATGTGGGCTCGTCGTCCTTGCTGGTCTCATTCTCCTCATTCTCAATTAGAATGCCCACCAATACCGCATTCTGGCGTTGTAGCTGAACTAACTCAGACGTCGCGGCTCTGAGTTCTGCTAACTCACTTTGTTCTTTGGCATAACATTGTAGTGTATTTGCTAGCAGGTCATGTAGATGCTGGATTTCTACTCGAGCATGTTGCAGGTTCGACTGTAAACCTACATTTTTTCCCCGGAGCTCTTGCATTAAGGAAATTCTTAATATTCTGTTTGATTGCCGTTTCAAGGCTTATTTCAGTAGTTTTATATTACCTCTAGTTTTCTTCATGAATTTATTTAATTTAAAATATTTTTTAATTTTTCTGCTGCTTTTCTGCATGGCTTCAACAATAGTGCTTAGGTTGGCTACTTCTAGTTCTTGTTGGGTAGAGGTAATGTGGCGAGATTCATTGTAGTCTTTTTCTATGCACATATCAGTCAACTTCAAGTTTGCCTCATTGAGTTGGTATTGGAGGAATTTACTGCGGTCACAAGCAGAAGCAAGGTCAATGCGCAGGGTGTCAAATAATTCCACTAGTTTTTCCAATCTTTGCATCTCATTTCGCGACTCCTCGTGTGTTTCTCGCAAAGTAGACACAATATCTCTAAGCTGTGAGTTCTTGGCTTTCAAGCTTTTTATCTCAAAGTCATTTTCATTGCGCTCTTCCAATAGCCTTTGGTTTAACTCCTCTGCGTCAGTTAGTTGTTGCTGGAGTTTAGAAATACGCTGCTCTGCATGCATTTTCCGCGTAGTAATGTTGGATGCCATGCCTGGAAATAACATAAAAAAGAATGGGTGCTCCGAACAAAATTAAAATAAAACAGAAGGAATAAAGACTTGCAGTTAGTAGCTGTAGTACTGATATGATAGTTCCTAATTCCCTATATAGCTATTCTACGTCAAAGTCAACAAGTTTCAATTAAACTATTACAAGTAAATATAGGTTAACAGTATAAATGTCCTGAACTAATGAAAGTTATACTTATTATCTAACAATTTTAGTCGTTTTGCTAGTGTTGTGCTGATCAGCTGTGCAGTGAGTACCTAATATGTCTCTAGAATTACCTACAAGCTAAAACTATATTCACACTAATTGCCAAGGTCTAACCTATCAGTGCACTTGTGTATATCGTGTAATAAATATGAGTGAACAGCTAGTTTTATCGTCAAAAGTACTTCCACAGATTGTCAAGTGCTAAGAGACAAAACAAAGACGCTGCGGTGTGAGGATGGACGTTTCTCACAATAGTGAGAGTTGAGCAGTATGTAGTGTATAAGTATATAGTTAAGTTCAAGTCATATACTTGTAAAATATGAATAAGCAAATATGAAAAACAATACTCCCCCGGGGTTTTTCCGTTGGCAGTTTGAAATTTCCTTTGTCTTTCGGTCCGTGATCGATTATTTTATCACAATTACAATTCTGACCACATTTAGCACTGGCACACTTTAGTTGACATAACAAACACTTAAATCAACACTATATTCACAAATAGACGAATTAAAACAAATTAATTTAGTTAAAATACAGCACAGCTGTTTTTGACGTGTAGCCTCGGGTGCGGTCCGATTCCGAGATCTGCGGTCCGATTCCGAGATCAAGTACATACGTGTATAGTATGCCATGGAATTGCCACTTTGGGTATAAGTTGAAATTGAGCTTGAACTTTTCCTGAATGTGTCTTCGATATTTTGCATGTTACACAATTGTCTACAAATTTTCTCACTAATTTTGACATTTGTTCAAACCAATATGAGTCATACAACTTCTCAAGGGTCTTCTCCCAGCCTAAATGTATTAGTTTCTCATGCGTATTGTTAAAAACGGACCATCTAAGTGACCTAGGCAAAATGGGCAGGCAACGTGTTTTCCCATCACGTTGGATCTTGCGATGAAGTACCCCATTACGGAGTTCATAGGTTTTTTCCACTTCGTCCGTCAATTGATTGTCATGCAAATCTGAAATGATCTTCAAGATGTCACTGTCTTTCTGCTGCTCTGCGAACAACCAATTGCCTGTTAATTCAGCTACATCAACGTGCTTTATCTCAAGTCTCTCACTTACCCTATCAAGGGTTGCAGGCAATGAGTTCCTCGAAAAGAAGTCTACATGACACATGCGGTCACCTTTTCGATGAATAATCTCGAAATAAAATGCTTGGAGAAAGGCCCACCACCTATGAACTCGCGGAGTGACATCCAGTTTCTTTCGAGAGGCTTGTAGCAAACCACAATCGGTAACTACCAGAAATTTACGACCATGTAGGAAGTGGCGAAAATGTTTGATTGCGTTCACTACCGCAAGTGTCTCGAGCTCATAAGAGTGATATTTAGATTCAGGTGTGGTAGTGCGTTTGCTGAAGTAGGCAACTACCTTGTGCTTACCATCTTTCTTTTGAAATAATATCGCTCCATATCCAACAGCACTGGGATCCGTGTGCAATTCGATCGGACAGTCTGGATCAAATATCATTAAGATGGGCTCATTTGTTAAAGCAGTTATTACACTTTGGCGGATAGCTTCGTGTTCAGTGCTCCAATCCAGCCTGCCTTTGGAGGAAGAAGTCAGAGCATACAAGGGAGCCCTTATCTGTGAAAATTTTTCAACGAACTGTCGAAAGTATGAGGCGAGGCTAATAAATTGGCGTAATTGGGTCACAGTTTCAGGGGGTGGAAGAGCAGTCAAAGCTTGGATTTTCTTCGGGTTCGGCCTAATCTCACCATGGCTAATGACATAACCGAGATATTCTACCGCTTGTTTGAGAAAGGCACACTTTTTTAAATTCAGAGAAAAGCCCTTTTGAGTGAGAATTTCTAGGACAGTGGATAGTCGATTAAGACCTTCTTCGATACCAGAGGCGAAGATAAGCACATCATCCATGTAAGCAACAACGAATGAGTTGGTCAAATCTCCTAGAGCCTGAACTACAGTACGCTGGAAATGAGACGGCGCATTTCGTAATCCGAAGGGCATAGCAACAAACTCGTATTGGCCTTTTTTCGTAATGAATGCCGTCTTTTCTGTAGAATCAGAATCCACGGGGATCTTATGGAATCCTGATGCCATATCCAATGTGGTAAAATATTCTCCGTTATGTAGACGAGCTATTTGATCTGATATTAAAGGCAAAGGGAACCGGTCAGGAACTGTATTGTCATTAAGTTCTCTATAGTCAACGCATAGCCTGTGACCGCCATCCTTTTTATTTACTAAAATAATGGGGCTGGCAAATGGTGAAGCACTAGGACGTATAACACCTGCCCTAATTAGTTCGTCAATTCTATCTCGGACAACTAAACGCTCTTCCGTAGACATACGGTAAGGCCGGCGACAAACCGTTTTATTAGGATCTTTTAAGCGAATTTTCATTAGTTCAGTTTTTGCGCGATGGTCAGGAATGCCGGTTATGAAATGTTCTTTGAAATCATTCAGAATCTCTATGAGTTTTGGTTTAGCATTTGAAGGGAGATCCGTATCCATTTTCTGTAAATTAATATCTTGGTCTGTGTCATCCAATTTACAAACATCAACAATTGTAACCCTAATTAACTGAATTTGGTTATGAGTCATATGAACAGCTAGTCCTTGTCTTTTTATCTCTCGTCCTACCATGATATCTTGTCGCAAGAAATAGTCCGGCAAGACATGAAAAAGAATCTCAAGACAGATGTTATCAATCTCAACTACAGCCAGAACTTGAATAGTACTTACAACGCTAGGCTGACCTATACCTGTCATCGTAACCACATTACTTGAACGTTCCCCACTAAATTTGTAAGCAACTGACTCTTTCATCAAGGAGCACTCGGCTTCAGAATCATAGTAAAATGGAAAGTTCTCACCTAGGTGTATAAGGTTACCACGCGGTGCCAAAAGCTCGCAGAGGTCCACTCGCCGCTCAGTAGATGGGCCTGGCTGTCCTATTTTGAATGTCTTATCAGTATTTTTCGGTCTTGTGCAGTTTCTTGCGAAGTGTCCCACATCGCCACAATTGAAGCACACGTTGGGTTTCGGCGCCATCAGTGGAGTCGAAGCTTGTGAGGGTGTTCTTGAAGCCAGTCTTGCGGAGTTTTGCGTGGAGATGATGTTGTATCTCGTTTTACATTGCACAGATTTGTGCCCGACTTTACCACATTTGAAACATTTAGGTGATTCGAATGTACTCTTGAACCTTTTAGTTTCTGGAGCTTCATTGTTGTCAATTTTCCTTTTATTGAACGAAACTACTTGCAGTTCTTTCTGTAGCTTTCCTCTCGTTTGTATTTCCGTGGTAAAAGCTAGGTGTTCTACTTTCGGACCAGCAAATTGTGAGATATATAGCAATTTGTTCCGGAGTCATGTTTTTCCACCGTGAAACAAGCGTGGTAAGCATCGTGGCAGCATAAGATGTCAAAGCCTCTCCTTCTTTTGGCCTTTGATTTGTCAGGTTTATCAGAAAGGCAGCCGCAGTATCTTGCTTGTCATATCATGCCAAAAAGAGTGCTTTAAAATCACTCCATGTCATGTCAGGATAGGTAACTTGTGAAAGCCAGGTTGATGCTTGACCTTTCAGAGCTTTGCTCAAAGTAATAACAAGAGCCGCACCTTGTAAATGTCTTTCTGTCATACACAAATCTGCAGTTGTCATCCATGCTCGAGCATCACCATGCTTTCCGGGATCAAAATCAGGTAAATGCATCTTTTCTTTATATTGGGACATTTTCATTGTTTCCAGTAAGGTTATAAAGTTTTTGTTTTGCTGTTCCATCAAAAGAAGCCATTTTTCATCTGCATTACCTGGATTTTGTGTTCTGGGTCCACGACGTGAAGCAGCAGGAACAAATTCCACTTCTGATGTCGGATTAAGCGTTGGAGAGGGCGGCGGCGAACCATATTCATCCTCGGCTTCGTCACAGTCCGACATCTTGTTTTGGATGAAAGATAGAAACTCGACTTTGTGCAATCTTCCTTATAATTATTGAGTTACTCCACGCAATTTACAACTAGTTTACAATTGCGATCGATCTGATACGATACGATTTGAAAAGACGTAGCGAGTTCCGCCCTTGCGTCCGTTCGACACCGTTTTTCAATCAAAACCCAACATGGCCACCCGCCTCTGTGTTTATGGTCTTTTTCACCGCGTTCCATTATTACTTCCCACCTGTCAAACCATACTGAAGGCTGCGTTCATACTTTGACGTTTCCGTCAGTGTGGCCATAAACAAAATCAGCACAGACCAAGGGCGGACCACGCTCAAGCATTGTTTGACAGCGCTTGACGTCTCAAATGTAATCAACAATCAATTACAGATGTAGTGAATAATCCTTTCCTTTCGTATTTTCTCGGAAATGTTCGTTTTTGTCTTACTACTTCACTCGCACTCAGTACCCATCGAGACGATGTAGGGAACGGTCGCATTGCAAGAGGAAGTATTTAAATAGAGTAGTTAATACCACAGAAATATTTTGTTGATATTTATGTTAGATTTTGTGATAAACTTCATGGACTCGTGTATTAATGCAGGCCACCTATATATATTTTTTGACTTTACATTTCACTCTTGTCTGTTATTTTTGTAAATAATAAACATTGGTTTTATTCGATCCACATTAACAATTTATAACAGACATGCCGAAAGCACTAAGAAAAGGGAAACGTTTAGTTCGGCAAGCCTGCGAAGTTATTTTCAATATTTATTTATATTTCTAAACTGAAAATGATAAATTCAAACATACCAACTATACTGCTTACTTTTGTAAAGTCCAAAAACGAGTTTCGGAGGCCAGTGGAATTTCTCAACGAACAGTAAATAAAATATTGCAAAAAGAATACATAAATCAATCCACCTCCAATAGTCCGAAGTCGGCAAAGTTGGGTAGACCAAATAAATTATTTTGTCTAGGTCTTGACGATTTTGACTACAACGTTATACGCCGATTAGTGTATAATTTCCATTTGATATACAAACAAGTACCTACAATTAAAGCCCTGAAGTCCAAGTTATCCGAAGCCATACATTTTAAGGGATGTGACTTTACGCTAAGAAAAATTCTTAGAAAAATGGGATTTCGGTATAAAAAAAGTTGAAAACAACAGAAAATTACTTATCGAGAAAGATGATGTTCGTTTAAAAACAGTAAAGTTTTTAGCCGCGATAAAAAAGTACAGATTGCAAGGGAGAGAGATTGTTTATATGGATGAAACATACATCCATACCTCACATTTGGCAGGTAAAAGCTGGGCTGACTCGTCAGAAAACGGAGTGAAACAGTTAATTTCTAAAGGACAATGTCTTATAATAGTGCACGCTGATGATAGAAAGGGGTTCATGCCTGGGGCATTATTAATGTATCAGTCTACTGATAAAACAGGTGACTATCACAACGCGATGAACAATGAAAACTATGAAAAATGGCTTCGTAATCAACTCATTCCAAACTTAGTTCCACATTCGGTACTAGTAGTAGATAATGCTGCATATCATAATAAGTACGTAGAAAAACCTCCTAATTCAAATACCAGGAAGCAAGACATGATTGATTGGCTATCCAAACATAACGTTCCGATTGATCCGTCATTAACAAAACTTGAAATATATGAAATTATTTGCAAGTACAAACAAGACTTTGTAGAATACTCTATAGATAAACTTATGAACGAATATGGACACAGCATACTAAGATTGCCACCATATCATCCTGATTTCAATCCGATTGAAAACATATGGTCTCAAATAAAGGGATACGTATCCAAAAGAAACATCAGTATGAATATGACTACTGTGAAACAATTGGTACAGGAAAATGTTAATATGATTGGTTCCGATGTTTGGGCCAAAGTATGTGACCACGCCATCAAATGCGAAAACGAGTACCGAAAACACGAACCTGAGTTGGAAAATTATATGGCTAGTTTTGTAATCACCGTTCATGAAAACTCTGACGATGATACACCAGAAAATAGTTCTGATTCTGACTGTGATATGGAAGTTGGAAGTATTGTTTCGCATCACACTGTCCACCCCGCTCCTCCTCCTCTTATCCCGCTGTCATATTCGAAGTCGTTCATCCAATCAGAAAATCATATTTATTTATATTAATTTCTCTGCTGGTTTGTTTTGTTTTATGTTGAGGTGTCTTTTTTGTTATGTCACAGTATTTTTAATTAATTACAAAAATTTATTGTTATAAAAAAGGTCTGCAAAATTCTACTGTAGTTTTGAATTATAGTTAGACTTTTGGGGTTCCAATCCTTATAGAATCATTAGATCATCCCAACCGGAATTTGGTTTTTATCAGAGCGTTTTATTGAAATAAAACGTCCTCAGTAACTAGTTATATTATTGTTTACCTAACGAATTCTTTATATGATAGAATCGTGGTGGTTTTAACATCTCAGTGTAATATACGTCAAATGGGAAATTTGACATTTGACATTGATAAATAAAGTATGCGATTTATTTGATACCTACACGTAATTTAATAATACAGTAATTCATAGACACATCGGCACCATTCGGGTGTTATCGTTGTTCCGAGTTTTGCCGATAGGAAAGGATTATTCACTACATCTGTAACAGAACTACACTACACACAACATTCATCTGGAAAAGCGTTATCCACTTCATATGTATTTGCAACAAGTCTGGCAATTTATAGATTCCTGCTCCTCGGAAGCAGCTACGAATTAATTGGTATGAACTCAACTAATTTATTTATTAATTCGAAGAAGAAAACAAAACAAAAGAAAAGAAGATGTGGATTAGTGCCGACTGATCTGATATACATGAGGAAATATTTATTGTATTCATAGCTGCGGCGATGGACGACAATGACAATGACATATGCTAAGCATACGCAAATATCCACAGAAATAAATTAAATTATGACTTTTGGCGAGCCCTGTCTTACAAAATATTAGCCAGTTTACGTGGGCAAACATTTGCCTCTGCCCCGTGGGAAATGTAGTGAATTTTTGTTGTCAAATTTGGAAGTTGTCGAATTGGAACAACATGGGAAGTTGTCAATATGGGAAGTTGTCAAATTGGATTGTTAACAGCTCTGTAGTTTTATTTCAATTAAACGAGTAAAATAGCTTTTCTGCACGAGTTAACTTAATTTAAGTAGTAATTAGTGATTAAATAACGTTCGGGTAAAAAACAGCTGTTCAAACATACCAGTTTTGGAAAAAACAAGATCGATTGTACCGGCCGATTGAAGCGTCAAAATCAGCTCAAATATTAATGACGAAACGGGGGAAGTGTCATTTTATTTGTGTATTTATAACAATATTCTCACCTTTCACACCCGTAACTAACTGAACAAACCTTCACGTAAGTGAAACGCTTGCCGTGCACTCACTAAGATACCATTTTGTCTCTCTATACTTGGCAAAAGCGAAAGCAAAGTTGAAGATGGAACATTCAGCCTCATTCAATAAAAAAACACACTTAACAGCTTCAGTTTGCAATCAACTCCCTAGTGTTCGCTAACATTCCACCCGGTCATACACTGACACCTATTCGCGGTTATTCCCAGATCAGATTTATCTCAAATACTAATATTTTTGACTATACCGTATGAACCTAGCCTAATTGGTTGGGTACCAACTAGTATGAGAACTTAAGATCTAAATTAGGATTAGAGTTACAAAGAAATATACCCTTTTTATGTATCTCGAATCATATTGTACTTTAATATTTTGTCAATGCAATGCTTGAGGAGGGTATTTTCAAAAGGGTTTATATATCGAGGGCTTCCGGTCTATTTGGCTGAAGCGACACTTTTGAAACTTTACGGGAGAGAGTTTTAAAAATAAAATTTTTAGAAAAAAAAACATAGCGAAAAATGTATCCATTATTTTTCCAAAAAAAATACCTAAGCTGTTTTCGTTAATAAAATCCCTACAGTTTAGTTTATATTTCATTTGTTTGAAGCCATTATTACAAGAAATAAATGTTGCTTGATACAAAATGACCTCAAAACAGAAACAGGTAAAATGATTGAAGCGACATAGAATGTAAATTATGAATTCAAGAAAAATGATTTAAATGTGACTCACGCATTGTATTAGTGTCAGGCAAAATGTATGAACAGCCTTTGTTATAATAAAATATAAACAAGCTATTAAGCTTAAGCACTTGGAGTATCATAAAGTAGGTTTCAAGTAACACTTTGTGCTAAAAGTAATTGGCTTTAAATGACAATGAATTTGTACCGTATAAGAAATATTGGCTGTTAAAACAACATTACTTTGCAGTATTTTTGAAGAAGAGTATGTTGTATTGTAGGTATGTACTTGAATAAAATGTTAAAATCAAACATAGTTATAATCCAATGAGTATTTATTTTTATTCTAATATCGGCATTAGAAATGTTTTTATTTTTATTATCAATTAGTTAAAATATTTCAGTTCACAGCTGGTCCTAACAAAATTATAATGTTTCATAACAATCTTTAATCTTTTAGTCTAGTCTTAATCTTAAATCAGTCAATTTACATTGTCTTTATAAGGTACTAAAAATAAAATTATAGCTTCAACATGAAATACAATTTTAGTAGGAACATTTTCAGGAACAGTACAGTCTTTATAGATACCTAGTATCTTGTCGGTTTAAATACTTAAAATTTGTTTTCTTAACAAAATAACAATTAAATCTCTATCACAACAGTCTAGACTTCACATATAAAAGTCTTTCATTTAACTTTGGCTTTGTTAATTATGTATAATGAATTTAAATCTAAATAGGAACACTTTTGGAAACAGTGAAGCACATTGCGTTTTGTGAGTACCTAAGTACGCAGGTTAACGCACTAGACGTATAAGTTATCTAAGTAATATAAAAAGTTAAATCTTCATGCACAATCAAAATAACAAAACATTTTCCACAAACAACAAAGAAAGTTTCTTATAAAATGTGTTCTAAAAATGGCCTATAAAACAAACATCTTATAAACCTATTTGTAAATTAGGAAAAATACTTAAAAATTAAATAATTAATTACTCTTGAAATATTTGTCTGCAAACTCCTCGTAGTTTTTGAAGTCGTCGTGAGTAAGTGCTTCCACTTCATAAGGTTTTGGGTCTATTCTAGCCAGCTGGCATACAGTGACCCACTGCGATGGTGCCCACACGTTTGTATTCCGAACAGAATTTTCAATTGTGGCATGAATACTATCAACGGTCATTTCAGTATATCCCGGAAGTAAGAATCGCTGCGAGTACCATTCTAATTTTATTTTGACCGGCACATGAGTCCGAATACAAAATCATACTTTTGACAGTGCCTCGTTGATCGCAGGTGTCTATATATTTGCTTTTTATTGTCGCTATTTCGTTGCCTCCCCTCTTTCCTTCTGATTCTCCCCAGACATAACAATAACCGTTTTTTGTTACGCATTCATAAAAACACAAGTTATACACTGTGTATTTTCTCGAATAGAAAAGTAGCATACTTTTTCCGTAGGGCGTATTTAAAACCTTTTGCAAATCAAACGTGGCACAAACTATGGAAGGATTTTTTTTAGGAAACTCATAATGACATTCCTTCCTCTTTACCGAAGCATCCTTTTCTTCTAGGTGGTTCTTCATCTCTGCATTTTCAGATATGTGTTGGCCTTCAAACCGCAAACACTTTACACACTTGTCCTTTTTTGGATTATGGAAGCCAAGGTTAGTCTTTATTGAAAATTTCACGAAAAATTCTCTCCGATACAATGTCCACGCATTGGCTTAGTTTCTCATCCTTATAAATTCGGTATAAGTTCTTGATGTTCTTCATCTCCACTGGTAGATACAATCTGGTGCTATCTTTTCTTGCATAGTGTGAAGGTAGGGCTGGTAAGCTCTTGATGAAATTCACCGCAGACAGTTTGACAGTCTCTGTAGTTTTGTTTGGAGGTACAATTTTACCTCTTTCATCAGCTTTTGCTATTCCCATAGTAGCATTTGTCAGAGTGTAACAGATGAATCGCTGACTCACATCAAGTGTATTCACAAGAAATTGCTGGCATACTCGTCGTCGTCCTTCTCCTTCGTTAATGAAATATTCGAATGTATTTGTTCTTTTTGTGGTATCTTTGCATCGTTTCCTTTTTATTTCTGTCCTACACGACATTACTACTACCCAATCTTTTCTTTTTTCCGTTGTCAAGCTCCAGTAATAATCAAATATATCTCTCCTTTTCTGCTCGTTTATATTTTCGCAATTGTTGCCACATTTTTTCCTACACAAGGATTTGCTTGAAGTTCTTTTGTTCTAATCGTTGAACCATCTTTTTTCTTGTATTCTTTCCCGGTTTCTCTATTTTTTTTCTTCATTAATCTTTTATTTTTTTTCTTCTTTCTTAGGCCATCGTCGCCTACTATGCCTTCTTGTGATCTTTTCTTACGTTTCTTTCTTTTCTTACCGTGACTCTCACGCTCACTAGAAGTAGATTCATCACCTGTTTCCTTCCACGATGTTAAGTCCCAAACAAAATCTTCATCTTCAGACAAAAAGTCCACATAACTTTTTTTCATCATAACTCGGTGTTTTCTTTTCTTAGCAGGTGCGACGTCATGGTTTATGTGTCCATGTAATTCTTCAGGAAAATCTGCAACTTCGTGTATTTCATCGTCCTTTTTATGAGGAGCTGTGGCATTGTCTTGTCCAAAAACCTCTACATCAACAGGATTTTCGCAGGTTTTGGTAGAATCGCCATCTCCCATCGAACCTAAGTTTGAATCATCTTGTAAGGATTTTTTGTGGCCATGTATTTCTTCAGGAGATTCTGCAACATTGTGTATTCCATCGTCCTTTTTAGGAGGAGCTGTGGAAATGTCTTTTCCAAAACCCTCTACATCAACAGCATTCTCGCAGGTTTGGGTAGAATCGCCGTCTTTCATAGAATCTAAACTTATTGCTTTTGAATCATCTTCTAAGGATTTTCTTAATATGGCCATTTCTTTATCTGGTATTTCTACTTCAATAGATGGTGTAAGACTCATCACACATGTTTCAAGTCGTTTTATAGTGTCATTTTTGTCTAGTGGATCTACGTTTACATGTGAATTCTGAAATGAATAAATCATAATTAATAAACTACTTGTACGATAGTAAAGGGATCTACTCACGGTCACAGATTACTAAATCACGGTGCCATTAATAATAACTCAGGACCGAACACGATAGGCTTATTACGACAACATAACCACAAACTCTGTTGTGAGATAAGCTCGCCTTTGCCATTTAATTTCGAGTGAAACATATTTTTGTATTTTTTCTGTGCAATAAAGAATTATTATTGTAAAATTGTTAATCAGATCGTAAAGCTAATAAACTTAATAGTAAAATCGCACGTACCTCTTCACGTAAATTCTAAATCTTTTGTTGAAATATTATTTGCCTTTTTGAAGCCATTTTATCATGGTTCCGGATGTCGCTGTAAGCATAAAATAACAATTAGGTAAAAGTAAAGTAAAAGTAAATTTAGCTCATTAATGTCCCCACCGAGGGCCACAGGCCTTTACCCGGATACGAGTAAGATTGAGCCATACTCCATAACAATTAGGTAAATAGGAATAATGATGAATCGTTGTTCTAAATCATTTATCCTACAACTATGGCTAGGCCGTTTTTGGTAAATAGCCGATAACCTTTTGTTATCCCTATGCATATAGGACTTTGATAATTAGACACAGTAGACTTTAAACAGTTCGACGGTAATTCTCTGCAATTCAAATAGGATACACAATAAAATAACTCACCTTTCGTAGATATTTTTACGCGCACTCACTAATAGTATGCACACACAACCTCACTTTGTCACGGTTCTCACTAACTGACTGAAGCGCCACTTCTTGGTGATCTTCTCACACCCCTTCCAGGGTGCGGGGTTGCGGTCCCGGGGCAATGGCCCCCTTCCGCGGAGTCTTCCGCTGGCCGTGACTACGGCCAGGTCATTGGGTGGCTGAGGTGTTCTTCTTCGGGTTGTGTGGCCTCAATCCAGGGGTGCTGCCGGCTCGGCAACCAGGTCTCGGGGTAGGCGGCGACGGTCAGGCGGGCGCGCGTGGTATGGCGCCAGGTCTCGCACGAGCGGGTGTTGAGAGCCGTCCGCTCGTGCGAACATGTTCGTTGCCAGCCTCTGGACGAACTTGTCCAGTGTCTCCAATCCTAGGTCCCTTGCGATCGTTGCGTTTCTCACGTAGCGAGGCGCGCCGACGATGGTACGCAAGGAGAGGTTTTCTTGGGCCCGGAGTCTCTTCTTGTTGGACTCCGAGCAGAGGGCGTACCATGCCGGCGAGGCATACGTGAGGCGGGACCTGATGTACGTTTTATAGATCCCGAGCTTCGACCGCAGGGGGAGGCCGGAGTCCAGGAGTGGACGAAGTTTTGCCCGTGCAGCCCGGACCTGGTTTACGACGTTGTCGACGTGGGTCTTCATCGTGAGCCGGCGGTCTATGGTGACCCCCAGATACTTCACTTGGTGCAGCCACCCAATGTCCTTCCCTTGGAGTTGGAGTGGTGGTGGCAGGTTGCTCTGGCCGGTGATCATCGCCTGCGTCTTCCCGACGTTGACGGAGAGCCTCCATTTGGCCAGCCATTTAGGCAGGGTGTCCAGCGTGCGTTGCATTTTGACGGCGGCGTGGGGTGCTTTGTAGGACGACGCATAGTATGCTGCGTCGTCAGCGAAGAGGGCCAGCTGTACACCAGGGCCAACTGGGATGTCATCCGTGTATCGGGAGTAGCAGGCGGGTGAAAGACAGGAACCTTGTGGGACGCCGGCTTCGATGGGGCGGGCTTCTGACACGGCGTCTTCCACCACCACTCTGTAGTGGCGACTCCGTAGGAACGAGGCCACGACGCGGGTGATTCGTCGTGGAGCTGGGGACGTCGACAGCTTGTACAGCAACCCCTCGTGCCATACTCTGTCGAACGCCTTCTCCATGTCCAGGAGTACTGCGACGGTGTATTCTTTCTTATTTCGACAGACCGTCATGTCGTTCAGTACCCTGGTGAGCTGGAGCGTCGTCGAATGCTCTGGCCTGAAGCCGAACTGTTCCGGGCGAGCTTGGATGTGTGGCAGCAGTCTTCCTAGCAGCAGCTTCTCGAACACCTTTGACATGGTGCTCAGGAGGGTGATGGGCCGATAGCTCTCGGGCTTCTTGACATTCTTGCCCGGCTTGGGGAGCATTATGACCAGGCCTTCCTTCCATGTAGTAGGGAAGTGCCCCGTGCGCATGATGCCGTTAAACAGGCGCGTCATAGCCGCCACAGTCGGTAGCGGCAAGTTGCGCAGCGCCATGTTGGTGATTCGGTCTGCGCCCGGGGCTTTCCTGGGCTTGGTGCGCCTGATCGTTCGCAGGACTTGGCCGGGCGAGAAGAAGATGGGATTCTCTTCAGGAGCTATCGGCGTCGCGAAGTAGTGCCGCAGGTGTTCCTCCACTGCTGCTACGTGTTCGGCGTCGTCGGTGGGGTTCGGCTTGAACTGCCTCTCCAGGCATTCGGCGAAAATTTCAGCTCGGTCTTTTGCTCTGAATCTCGGGAAGCCGTCGCTGCCCAGCAGCGGTCGAACAGGAGCCGGGGTGGCCGACAGCTGCCGGCATAAGCGATGCACGGAGGGGACGTGATCGCCTACGGACTCGATGTGGCGTTCCCAAGATTCTTCGGCGTGGTCGGCAAGGCATCTTTTGGTGGTGGCCGTCATGGCGTTGAGGCGGGACTTCAGAGTTGGGCACCGGGTTTGTTGCCATAGCTTCCGGAGACGGCGCTGTTCGCAGATTAGTGCCTGAATCTTCGCCGGGAGGGGTTGGGGTTTCCTCCGGCTAGAGACGGTGTGCGAGGATGTGTCGAGCGCGTCCTGGATCTTGCTAGTCAACTCTGAAGTCAGTGCTTCGACGTCTTCTGGCTGTGTGGCTGTCCGGGTGGTGGGGTTTTCGGCGAGTGCGGCCGAGAAGGAGGCCCAGTTGTACCGTCGACGGGGCGCTGGTGGCGAGACTCTTGTTGGTAAATCCGCAAGGACGAGGAGAATTGGTCTGTGATCCGAGGGGAGGTCTGGCAGGACTTCCTAGCTTGGCTGGGTCCAGATTCCTTTGTAGACTACGATGTCGATGATGTCCCCAGAGCCGTCCGGGTTGTAGTGAGTCGGCTCATAGGGTCCGATGACATCGTAGTCGTGGCTCACGAAGTCGGCGAGGAGTGCGCGTCCGGCGGCGCACACTTTCGAGGAGTTCCAGTGTGGGTGCTTGGCGTTGAGGTCTCCGGCGATGAGAGTCGGTTGCGGCGACTCCAGCAGTCCCCGGAGCTCCCTGGGATTGAGTCTCTCACCGGGGGGGTGATAGGCGGCATAGAGTCGCACAACGTTGCCGGCGACCTGTACTTCGACGCCAAGGACGTAGATTGTAGTGTGCTCCTCGAAGTCGATGGGTTGGTGGACGATACTCCTTTTAACCAGGATAGCCAGACCTCTGTAGGCAATCCCCTGCGGGGATCGCTCGTCCTTGCGGTAGGTTGTGTAGCCGGGGAGGGTGAGCTTCATCTTCACGGTGAGGTGGGTTTCGCTAACCAGCATGACGTCAACTCGGTACTCTCGCAGGAAGGTTTTCAGCAGCTGCTTCTTTCCTTTGAGTGACTGGGCGTTCCAGTGCACAATCCTTAAGGAGTCAGCCATCAGGGCAGATGTTCGGCGATACTCCTTAGAACTGCAGGATCTTGGAGTGCTTTGATGAGTGCTGCGACAAGATCCCTCGGCGGTTCGTTCTCTGGTGGAGGTGGTGGTGCTGCGGCTCCTTTCTCCTCAGCCGCTCTCGGCACTTCGTTCTTCTTCTTCCCCCCTGCTTTCGTTTGCGCTTGGGTAGGGACGCGCCTGGCGCGGTGGCCGGGTTGGCCTCCGCCATGAGTGATGAGGGCGCACTCCTGCACAGTTGGGGGTTTGGGGGGGGGCGGCTGCGTCTTGGGGCCACCGGTGCGGGCCGCTGGACCGGCCTTCTTGTTTCGGCTCTCTTGCCGGAATACAGGGCACGACGTGTTGTTTGCCGTGTGCAGGCCTCCGCAGTTGGCACACGTCGGCGGCATCTCTCTAGGCCGGTCGCAGTCCGCGGCGGGGTGCGGTCCTCCGCAACGCACGCAGGCCTGGGGGCGGTGGCAGTTGTGGCTGCTATGCCTAAACTTCTGGCATCGGTGGCATTGAGCTGGTCCTTTCTTCCCGCGCCACGCCTCGATCTTCACGCCGGGCATAAAAAGTAGCTCGTCTGTATCGTACAGACTGGCTGTTATACCCGGCGTCTTCTTCAGCTGCGCGTGGAAAATGCAGCCCGGTCTGCCCTTCCGTGCCCGAATCTGTTTGACAAAGCTGACCTCGTAGCCGCGCTCTGCCAGCGCGGAAGTGATCTCCGCGGGCTCAGTGTTTGCCGGCAGCCCCCGGATGGCAATCTTCAGGCTCCTTTCGGCGGGAAGCGAGTAGGAGTACCAGTGCACCCCTGTGGTCTTCTCCAACGTCGAGAGGTACGACTGGACGCACCGGTATTCCTCGTCATCTGCAGGCGAAAATCGCACACCCTTTTGATAGGGGCGCGCGTTCGGGACCCTCTTCAGCCGCTGCTGGATTTCGCGGAAGTGGTGGACCCAGTTCGGGAGGGTCTCCACCACTATAGGCGGGTAGCGCGGCTTGGAGGGCGGTTTCGTGACAGCCACGCCCGTAGCGGGGGCACCGGGTGGCGGCGGGGCGCCTGCGGTAGGCGACGCGGCGGGGGGCGCACTAGCGGGCACAGCGGGGGGTGCGGCGGGTGGCGGGCGGCGCGGCGGGGGGCGCGCTAGTGGGCGCGACGAGTTTCGCGACGGGGGGCGCGGGCGCAACCTGCACTCCGTGTGTGTGCGGGATGGGGCGGGGGGGCCTCGCGTTCGCGGCTGACTGATTCGCGACGGTCGCCAGCGCGGTGGGCATGGGCGCGTATGCGGACGCGGCCGCCGCGTACGAGGTGGCCAGCGGCTCCGGCGATAGCCGCGGCATGTCGAGGCCTCGGGGTTGCGGGGGAGTCGGTGACGGCGAGGGCTCCAGCAGCGCTCGCTTCGCGGCTTCCTGCTGCAAGTCGTCCGAGGGTCGTCGTTTGCCCCCACGGGTCGGCGGCAGAATGAGGGGCTGCGAGCGGGCCTGCTCCAGCAGCCTGGCGTCCAATAGTTCGTCGCCGATGCTTGCTAGCTGGCAGCCTTCCATGGCTGCGCGGCGCTCGACGAGGTAGGCCTCCATGGCCCGCAGAAGTCCCGCCGAAAACAGTTTGGCGTCACGGGCACGAATTAAATACAATTCGTCCAGCGTGAGCTCTGCTCTCGGCGAGACTGGTCGCGGGACGATCGGCGACCCGTATTCTGTCGAGGTCGACAAAACCAGGGGCCGCTCGAGGGAGGCCGATCTGAAGCGGTGGCGGGGGATGGTGCGCCTCGGCGTTTCGCCCAGTGGAGGGCTCCCGTCTGGCGCAGCGTAGCCTTGAGAAGGGCTGTGGAACTCATCCATAGCGCTGGTTGGCTATGGATGAGCTGGCACGGGAAGGGGTTCCAATCTGGCACGACCTTAGGCCGAAGCCGACGTCCGTCCGCCCCCGAAGGTTTTCCCCTCCGTGCAGTTCGCGACGCGGTTGTAGCGCCACGGGGGGTGCGGGCGGTATTTATACTGACGCGCTTGGCGGACGCAGGAGTCGAAAACGTTTGACTTAACCGACTAACAGACAAATTTTTCATATAAAATATTGGCTGTCCTAACGAACTTAGCTTTCCTAATTCCGGTATAGGAATAATGTTTTAACTTCTATACTTTCAATTTCAATATGTCTGATGCGACAGATGTTAGTGAATTAAGTTTAAGAAAATTTGTTTAACAATCTAACAGTAACAATTTTGATTGAAGGTCAAATGTTTGATATTCAAGTGCATAATAAATTCAGATGCAGGATTAATGGTTGAAGCAACATTGGGCGTGGCATTTAAGTTACAGACTTATTGTTATAAGCGACATCAAGTACGGATTTCAGGTTCAAGCAAAATGTTTTAAACGACTGTGCGTATTAAAATCAGATGCAGAATATATGTTTTAACCGACGTAAAGTATAGATGTCAGATGAAAGAAAAACGTTTCAATCACCCTATGTTAGCAAATGTATGTCAGGGTAAATAGCTTAAGTCAAAATCACAGAATGTTTTGTCTGTATGATGTCCAACTTGTATTTTTTTTTGCATAAACTGTGTCGCATAAATCAAAGCAGATTTAAACTAGAACGAAAAATACGATTGTTTTAAGCGCCAAAAAAGTGATCCAATCGGTCCGAAACCGAGCTCAAACGACGCAGAAAAATCAGGCGATTCCGAATATGTATATAACTCAATATCGGCCAGGATGTCGCTTCACACAAATAGCCCGGAAGCCCTCGATATGTTGTAATTCCACTACTAATTTCAATCTTACAAAAAAACAATGTTCACTTTTTAAAAAGTTACCTACTCATATTTTATTTTTTTTGTTTGCAAACGGTATGCATACAAAAGTCTCATCGTTATCATTAAAATTTGGCAACAGTAACATTTTCATTCATCAAAATTCAATTTCTGTTTCTGTTTCAGCTATCTTGTTTCTACGAACTGCATCTGTAATAAGAATATCGTCTGTGTCTGACACGTCAGTGTCAGACAAGTTCGAAATAGGAAAGGGGGGCGCACGCCACTATCAGTGTAATATATATGTCACCGAAAAGGTATGAAGTCCGTCATTGTATGCAGTGCCTAGGCAATGTATGACAGGGTCACTATGGTCAACCATGAAATATCATTGAACTTAGAATAGATATAAGAATAGTTTTTAACCTACTATGAACTGCATGTGGACTTTGTTATATTAAATAAATAAAGCCTTCGTGGTCAAATTTAGGCAAATATATGGCGTGCCGGTGCACGCCAAATATTTGCCTAAATATACCGATATTTGACCACTTTGGTTGCTTACTACAATTATATTTGATGTCGACTGTAATAAAACTACAAACTTCAAAAGTTGAAATCTATGCAATGTGCAGAGGTGTGTACGTACTTACTTTTAAATAATTATAATAATACCTTGGATATTATTTACAAACATTGATCTAGCCCCAAACGAGGATTCCCTGTACCTTGGGTATTAGAAAACGATACACATACTTATATAGATAAATATCGTACTAAGATAGATAAACAACCATGACTAGGGTACTCACATCCGTTCTCATCAAACAAATATTTGCTCCCACCGTGACTTGAACCCGGGACCCTTGGCTTCGTAGTCAGGGTCACTGCCGACTCAGGCATTCAGGTCGTCAAAAAATCGTAGTAGTTGTGTTTCCACCGACAAAGCCTAACTTATTTATCTGAAAACAATGTGATGATTTATGTAGCAAAAAACACACAAATAGAGAGTTATCTTTATGTGAATAACAAAATAAACTTAACCGACAGAGGTTACTACCACTACAAACTACTATAAAGAGACAGAGGTTACTACAGCTACAAACTACTGCAAATGTAAATACCGATTTACAAACTCTGGGATTGAGACTGTACTTGTAATTAAATAAGTAGATGGTAATATACCAAATTTTGTTTGTTGTACCCGTTTTCAAGCCAAATTTTAATCTTTAAATTAAAGGCAGGAAAATCTTGTTAGGTAAAGTCATCTTGGTAGGTTCCACAGCTGATAATCTCAACAAAATATCATTCTGTGTGGCCTTTATTTGCTTGACTTCAGTTTGGATATGTGCTATGTATTTGGCAATCAATTGTAGAACAAAAAACAATATTTTGTTAATGAACCACAGATGACGCCTCTGGCCCATGAACTGGAATCACCATGTATAGAAACATACCTAAAAAACGTTAATTTGGTCTGTAGCCGACAGCTTTTTTTCAGTTGATGTCGCAGTTGATACGTAATATCTTATTATATGTCTGTGCGCAGATGGGCTTCGGGATAACATATAAAATACATAATAAAATAACTGTGATTTAGTTTTATATAATAAACATTACACCTATCAACAATTTATTAATGTAAGTATAAGACAAAAGCTTACCAACGTTGAATTTTTCAAGCAAAAATCTCGGAGCACACCGCCCAGCTTGGAGAATAAATTGGAGGATGTTCTCTTGAATTTGGTATAACCTGTCTCTCTGCAAAAAAAATATTGTCGTCGGTGTCATATTGTGGAGTTTTTGCTCTATACTCTCTTTATTCCTGTGGTTCATGACTTATTTCTGAAATATAAAAATATTAGTTATTTAAAACTGATATGGAAGTTATGTCTGTGATCTCTAAATTGTAATGACAAGGAAAGCACATAGCGGGTCCCTTACTTCCTACAGACAAGCGACGCTCCTCTGTAACTGTAAGAGCACTTATTCTAAATTTACAGACTACTATACCTCCCAGTAAAATGGATTCGGTGATGTCCCTTTTCTTGACTTGGCCGATGGTTCTCCTCGAGGTGGAGACGGAAATTTAATGTTAATATAGTCTTCAGTGTTTTCAATCTCACTACTATAGCCTTTCTTTTTCTCTTCTTGTTAGATTGATGCGCCTCCGTTATTAGCTCTGAGTCACTTTCAGCCTATCTGCATTTTTCTCTAGCTAACTGTAAATCATCTGAAAGGTAAATAAATAAATGCAGGTTCCTACTTAGATCTCATTGAAATCTCAAAGTTAGATAAGTAGCTCACTCACCGGTTTCAAACGCTCTACAGCATAAACAGGCAATTTTTCGTCCGCTACAAACTGCGTCACACTTATTAAATTTGCTTGCCACTTTGAAAGGCGGCCGAAAATATTATTTTTTTAAGCGGAGTCATCCATTCTTCTCGTACAATTCCCATGATTTTGGAACTCAATCACCTTAAACATGACAGACGACACGCGCAACGCAGCTCAGTTCAGATACACTACACCATAAAATGGCCGCCGGCCACGTCACCCATGTGCGTTGTGTGTTGCCAGATGCCGAAATAGAGAATGCGGATTTAAATTGTTCATAGAAAAAGTGGCGGTTTCTGAATAGGAATTTCCTCAAATTCAAATCCCGTCCCCTAATTTAATTTATTTAAAGAAAAATAATAATTAAAAAACAAAAACCCGACTGCAAAAAGTACAAAAAAATGGGAAAAACAAGTTCTATAATTTAATGTACTACAAATATTATTTATTCGTTTTAAATTATTGAAGGCCAACAAATCTACACAACAATGTTTCAACCATTAATCAAACATTAAAATAATCCCTTTGTAGAAATGTAAGTAAATTACTAGATAGGTATCAATACATTTCATTTGGGTTTAAGTTTGTCCCCGCCGGCAATATTTTAAAACGCATAAATACTATTTGTAAAATATTTAATTATAGAGCTTATTTTTCCCATTTTATTGGTTACTTTTTGCAGTAGGCTTTTTTGTTTTTTAATTATTATTTTTTATTTCAGACTTTTTAGTTTAATATCCCAAACTGATAAAAGAGCAATATTTTTATGTACCTTACCTACACATGTAAGTATTGCAGAATTCAAATTCATTTCACTTTACACGAAGAAAAAAAAAATATCTTCACAATATTTCACCTAAAATCAGGCAATTTGTTTTTTTTTATTTTTTGTAATGTACCTGATGTCACTTGCGCTACTAATTCAAATCTAACGACACCTCATACTTTTAAATCCTCTAAATGATAATTTAATTTACCTGGTAACAAGGAAAAACCTAGTTAAGTTAGAACGTCATATTTTGTTAAAATCATACATTGACAGGAATAAGTTAGTTTTTGTATTAGATGTACCGCTAATGGAACCCAACACGTATATATATTATAAAATAATTCCCATTCCTATATATCATCCCATAAACCGAGAAACCGTTACCATCATTCCCAAACACCCCTACCATATTGTGAATAGGTTGAAATACAGACCAGTAGCGAACCTGTGTGAAGAAGCCGAGGACAACAAGTTCTTGTGTTTGCGAGACGACCTAGCACAGTACCCTACCAAAACCTGCACAGAGGAGATAATGACGCTAAAGGACAACTGCAGCAGATGCCACCAGCACCCTATACACATGGAAAAAGAAAAGATACAAAGGATAGTTGGAAACTGTTGGCTGATATACTCCGAAACAGGACTAATCATCACGGGACACTGTGAAGACGAAGTTTACAAACAGAACATACAAGGGACATTTCTAATATGGCCGAGTCAACACTGCACAACCCAGGTATAAGATGTCGTCATAAAAACACCGACAAACGCTTCAACGATCAATCTTCAACTACCGTTTGTGCAGATACCAGAAGTACGTCATGGCATCAGACAAGAAGACAAACGACTCAACCTGCGCAACGTGGACTTTAGTGATATCAAAGACATTATCAACAGTGCAAAGTTTAGTGTCAGTGAAAGTATTTCAGACGACTATATGTATGTTGTGAAAAACATAAGTGTATGGACAATTCTACTCTATTCTATCATTTTTATCACCTTGTTGTCACTACTAATTAAATTCAAGTTATATACAAAATGTATAAGCCGAAATTTTCCGAAACCGTCTTCAACGTCTTCGGATAATTTCTCACTTAAGGGGGGAGGTGTTAAGGTTGAGCAACCCTTACAATTATCATTCGTCAGAACTAAGTCATCATCCTAGAATGTAGAACGTACGTCATAATCTATGTTGTCAACGATTCACTATTTTAGATATAAATATCATTGTATTTTAGATTTAATTATTATTGTCTTAATAAACCTAGTGGAAACTCTGTCCGTTTAAATAAATTATTTTTATTAATTCCTCCGCCACACCCAACTTAATTGGAGATTGAATTTGCAGTTGCCCCATCATCTGAATCTGAAATTTCTATGATCTCCATTTTGTCACTTTTGGAGCCTGAAAAATCTATCACTTGTGTTGTAACACTCTCAGTATCTGAAATATCCATTATTTCTACCTATGGTCTAGGCTTTTGCACAGTCACATTTCGTTCCAATTCTTCGGATAATTTCTCTCTTAAGGGGGGAGGTGTTAAGGTTGGGCAACCCTTACAATTATTATTCAACAGCACTAAGTCATAATCCTTAAATGTAGAACATACGTGATAATCTAAATTGTCAACGCTTCACTATTTTAGTTAGAAATATCATTATATTTTAGATTTAATCATTATTGTCTTAATAACCCTAGTGGAAACTCTGTCCGTTTAAATAAATTATTTTTATTAATTCCTCCACCACACCCAACTTAATTCGCGGGTGCACCTGGTGCGCGACCTCGACTTGCTCTTCAACGCGCAGTTCACGTTCCGCCCACACGTGCAGCAGGTCACCGCGAAAGCGTTCCAGAGGCAGGGTTCGTGCTGCGTAACGCAGCACCGCTCACTCTCGAGGCCACGCACGCTCTCTACGCGGCCTTGGTGAGGAGCATAGTTGAGACGAATGCAGCGGTATGGTCTCCACTTGAGCGTAAATATATTCTCATGCTGGAGCAAGTACAAAAGCGATACCTACGTAGTCTTTATAAAAAGGGTCATAAATATTAGCCATTTATGTATCCGACTAGATTTCTGCAAGGGATCACTTTACCTATTTAATTTTTTGACTAACATAGTCAGAAATAAAATTGATTGCACTGAGCTTCTCCAACGGTGCTTACGAATGTTCGTGCCCGACACATACATTAGGGTGGGCTAATCGTACTAGGCCGCTGATGGCTGGTCGCGCGTCGCGCACTAACCTCTACTCATCCTCGCCCGTCGCATCGGCGCAGGCGCTGATCAACTCCTTGCTCGCTGCATCTCCACTGTGTGATATATTCGCGAGTGGGATAGCATGCTTCAAGAGAGAGTGTAAGAGATCGATAGAAAGATGTTTGCAAGATTTTTAACTTCTAAATATGTAATCACGTATATTTAAACCCACCTTTGTTTCAAAATGGTATTTTTGCTGTAGGATGCAATTGAAAAATAAACAATTTGAAATTGAAATTGAAATAATGAAAGGCTAAACAGGTATATTTTACTGATATTTATATAAAGACACATAGTTTGCTTCTGATCCCCAATACCCTGTGCCGTGGGAATCATAAACGCTATAAATGTAGTCCATTAATTTCCCAACCGAGGGGCACGGTCCTTTACCCGGATACGAGTAAGATTGAGCCATGCTCCGCCACGCTGGCTTAATGCGGGTTGATGGAGGGTTTTAAGACTGCTACTACCAAATAGCGATGGTAGCCGTGGTCGTGGTTGACGTGTCAACAGAAAAACGGAACGTCTGATTATGTACTTTATTAAGGCTCAAGTATGGGTAAAGTTTGCAACTCGAGTCGTGGTAGTAAAAAAGTTGGAAAATAAAATGGATATTAAATTAATGTTCATGACCGCTCACACTGCAACATGCATGGCTGATACGTCAGTCGCTGCGGCAGAACTTTACGTTTGTTTTAAATACCACTCATTATTTCTTAATAATTAAGATAGAAATTGTTTCCAACCATCCGTTTTTAAATATTTGTTTTAAGAATTTTTGACGCAAGAATCATATAATTAATATTATTTTTAGATCCCAAGAAATAGCAAGTTTTGAGTAAGTTTTACGTGAAAAACATCTATCTAATTGTCGAATTTTCGTATAGTTCCCATTAGCATATGATGTTTTGAGACTAACAGGAAAATATGTCTTAATAACATATTTTTTTTCGGTATATGGGAAGCGTCTCCTTTAAGGGGAATAGCGCTTCAAAGATGGGAATTTGACAATACCCATCCCCTCAACCTCTCAAATGTCCACGAATTGAGAATAAAATATTCTGTGTTTGTCTATGTGGGACTCAGAAGGGGTAAAGATCGGCCGACCGAGATGACGACCCACGACACAAGCGACCTCTGCGGTGTTAACGGTGGAGACGGTGATTCCCAAGCGACAGGTCACAGGTTTAAATCCCGGCTGGGGAAGAATAAAAAACACAGTTGTTGGATGTTTACATGTTTGTGACAACGCTGGTTCAGGGTTCTTACGACAATAGGTATCCTAGTGTGGTGCCAAAAGCAGTATGTGCCTATATTTAAATGTTATTTCATGTTATGTCATGTCATGTCTTGGTAAGCTACGTTATTACTTACCTCTTTGGTACATGGTTAATACCGTATTTGAAGCTGCATTTCCTGTGTGATTAGCGACCCTGAAACCATTAGACCAAGGAGGCCTGTCATCAGAAATGTTACAAACATTATAAACATCCAAAACCCGGAGATTCTTTTCATCTTCCTCCCTGGATAGGATTCATATCCGGCACCTCTCCCTTGAGAGGCAAAGTCTCGAACCGCAACGCCTCAGTGCTCGTCAAACATATGAATGATATTTGCCATATTTTGTTTTATGCTGCACTGCTTTAACTTTATGAATACGCTTCGCCTACCTGCAGCGGCAGTCCTGGAATAAAATGGAAAACAGAAATTAATTGCAATGCTGCGAAATGTAATATTTCAACCCCTGTGTTATACAGGTTTGATTAAAGTGTCTCATATTTTATTCCTTTATTTGAAGAAACTACCTTAGAAATATGGGAGTTTTACTTTTAAAAATTGGCTTTATACATCAAAATTTATTAAATTATACAGATCTTCCATAAATCAGAATGTTACCGGAAAAAACTGATGGCTGAAAACTCTCACTACACTTACACCAGTCCATATGTATGTATGTCTACTAATAATGATTTTACTGCGAGGATCTACTGGGACACAAGCCATAAATGGATTTAATCATCTCGGCTTCGTTTTTTTAAATTCCCTCTATAGGTTGTTTGGGATTTATAAGTAGCATGGAAAAGAAAATCCGAGCGCAAAACGTGGTAAATCAACTTCTACCGAAACAAGAGATATACATAACAATGGCCAAATTAAGAGCCCCGGGATTCTATATGCGCCGACACATTGTGTTTTTGATGCAGCACCCCATATAACCTATAAATAGAATTTTTTATTTCAATATATTTTCATATTTTGTTATTTGGAGTATTTATATATGTTTTTCCCAATTGAGTTAAGTCAAGTTGAACTTAAGTTACTTTACTTTATACTTTACTTTACTTTTTACTTTAGGTTACAGGTTTACGGTCAAGACTCCTTATTTATTTATTTATTTTATTTATTTATTTAGGTAAACCTTACAGCTTTTAGTATTATATACGAGTGACATTATAAGATATTACGCCAATTACAAGGTACTCAAATATACAATTCAATACAGCAGTTTTAAAGAATGATAGTTACTTATGTCTAATGTTATTAAGTTATAGTGAGTGGGTATTTAAATTAAGATTGTAAATACTATTTTTATTATGTACTTGTCCATATTTCATGACGTAGGAGGAGGGGGAGGGGGGGAGGGTGGCGGGCGGGTGAAGAAATGGAGTAGGGTAAAGTATCTTTATAAGCGATAAACGATGTACAATAGAAAGTCATTCATGTAAGTTAATGAGAGACAGAATTTTACTTTTAAATGTGTTACGTGATAGGCCAAACAAATCAATAGATGAGAATTTTTTATTGTAAAGTAAGGGAATAAATGGGGAGTTTTGAGCGTAGTTTGTTGTGAATTTGGGCACGTACAAAAGTGGTGTACGACGGGTTCGTTTGTTGGGTATATTGAACCCCACATGTTTGAGTAAGTCACCGCAGTCAAATTTACAATTTAATAGGTCGAACAAAAACATCATATCGATGAGATCGCGCCTGTCCTCTAATGACATTACCTTGTGACGTAAGCAAGATTCAGCATAGTCGTTAGATAGAAACCTAGCTTTATAGTTGAGGTGCTTCACGAACAGACACTGGATACGCTCTATTTGGGTGCGATATTGGGCGTAGAATGGTCGCCAGACAACGGCACCAAACTCTAAAACACTTCTGACATATGCATAATAAAGAGCTTTGAAGCAGTGTACGTCCTTGAATGGGAGACTACTCCGAATAACAAAACCCAATGACTTGAATGCCTTGCTGGTGATATGTTCGACATGTTCATTAAACGTAAGTTTATGGTCAAGCATTATTCCCAAATCACGTACTATATTCGTTCTTGGTATAGCTTCCTGACTAATCATATAGTTATATTGTATTGTAGTATGTTTTCGTGAAAACGAAATCACCTGGCATTTACTTGTATTTACACTGATTCGATTTTGAGAATAGTATTTTGAAAGATTGTCGAGATCAGATTGAAGTAAGTGGCAGTCATCTATGGTTTCTATTCGTCTAAATATCTTCTTGTCGTCGGCGTATAATAAATAATTAGAATTTTTGAAACATTGAGGTATGTCGAAGAGGTATATATTATAAAATAAGGGTCCTAAATGCGATCCTTGAGGAACGCCAGATGTCACTGTTATATAATTTGATCGATATCCCCCTAGTACCACCGCCTGACACCTATTCTTTATGTAAGATTCAACCCACCTAAGTAGGTTCCCGTTTATACCCAATATACGCAGCTTAGTTAGTAAGTTATCGTGGTCTACTCGATCGAATGCCTTCTCAAAGTCCGTGTATATAACATCAATTTGAGCCTTTGTGCTCATATTAGATGTTATATACTCGGTCAAAAGAAGTAAGTTGGTTTCGACTGATCTGGATTTAATAAAGCCATGCTGGGCCGTAGGTAGGCTCTTGATAGTATTTGCATATACATAGTGGTATACAATTTTTTCAAACATTTTACCGAGAATATTTAATTTTGATATGGGCCTATAATTCGTTATATAATTTTTGACACCTTTCTTGTGAATAGGTACAATTTGTGCTTCTTTCCAACGTTTGGGAAAAACACCCTCATTCAAGGATCTTTGATAAATAATTTTAATGGGTAGAAGAAGTCCACGCTTGCACTTTTGTATGAAAATGGCTGGTATTCCATCGGTACCGGCACTTTTTCGGTGATCAAGTCCATTAAATAACTTCAATAACCCCGCATCAGTTACTTGAACATGACACATATTTTCAGATACAGTGTTTTGATCTGACCCTGCATCAAATTTATGAGACGAGGAAGGAGTAATAAATACGCTTTGGAAGAACTCGTTGAATGAGTTGCAAATGTCTTCTCCTTTTGAAAGTGTTTTGCCCTGATATTGCATGTTACACGGATATCCATTATTGTTCCGCTTAGACTTAATATATTTCCAAAATTCTTTAGGGTCCTTTTTTATAGAATTTTGACATCGCAACAGGTATTGCTCAAGACATTCGATTTGTAGTGCTTTAGTTCTGGATCTTACTAATGAAAAAGCGGAGTAGTCTAGCGGGTTTCTATATTTTTTCCATAAGTTATGCAATCTGTGTTTTTCTTTGAGGCTATTGATGAATGCGGGGGTGTACCACTTTGGATAATGATATCGGGACGAAGTTTTGATAGTGGGTATATGTTTAGACATTAGTACTTCCAGAATCTTGTAAAAACAATCAACTGCATCATCGACTGAGCCAGTGTGTAATAATTGATGCCAGTTATATTGTGACAACTCTTCGTTTAATAATTTGTATTCACCTTTGTGAAATTTCCGCAATACGCGAGGTTGGGTGCGTAATGGACGCGAGCTTAGCTCATTAATTATTAATTCAAGTGGTGGATGGAATACGTCTATTTTGCTAAGAGGCTGGACACACTCACGGCAATCAAGAATTAGGTTTGAAAAAATTAGGTCGAGTGTGTTGCCGCAGGAATTACACGTGAAGTTGTATTGAGCAAGTCCCATCAGTTCGGTCATATTCAGAAACTCCGTCGTGGCCTCTATCAAGTCTGATTTAGTTTCTCTGTGGATAGTATACCCATATGGGGAACGATCCCACGATACGAAATGAGAATTAATATCACCTGCCAATAAAAACATATCAGAAGGCGTTTTTGTGGTAGCACACGTCATCGAGTTTATAAAATCACTTATTAATTTTGGCGCATTTTCGTCACAGGAAATTGGGGGTACATACACGGTTCCTATGTGCAAATCGCATGTACTTTGCGTGTCACCGCCTCCGTGGCAGTTTAATGCGTTACGAGGTATTGTTATCCAGATACTTTCAACAGACCCATAACACAAGTCTGGGCGCTCCGAGGCGCGGAGATGTTTTTTGACTAATACCAAAATACCACCACGTTATGTTGACGGTCACTGCGAAACACATCATACCTATCGTCACATATTTCTGAATCTAGGATGCCCTCACGCAACCAGCTCTCCACTGCAATTATTAAGTCATAGTCGTTAATAGCAATACTTTGATAGAAATTATGTAGCTTGCTCCTCAAACCACGAACTTTTTTATAGTAAAAACTTAAGTTATTCAATTTTAATTTTGTTTGGATTATAAACGATGGATATGAACTGATCGATAGAATAAACGAAGGTAACTCCGATGTTAAATAACGTTAAATGTTCGTGTTTTGTGGGATGCACATGCACAGAATAAAATTTAAGACGAGCTAAAACAACTAAAACTGGTAAACTTTGTTGAGCTGGAAGTGTGTTGAGGCAGGCGAGAGGCTCGCGCGGCGGCGGCGTTTTAATGATGAAGTTGAGGGTAATCGCAATACGCGAGCGCTGGACATGTTCGCCGGGTATCGCCGGGGCACCGATGAACGATGGCAGGGGTACGCAACTATTCATTACTTTAGAATTTTTGAAGATGACTGTATTGTCAGTAGTGTTGGCGTGATTAGAGGTCTGAATGGTTATTGTATAGGAAAAACTTAAATTGAATGACTTTGATAGGTTAGGCAGAGAGGGGAAAGTGGGAAAGAAATATGGACTTACAGTTAAAGAAGCAGAGTAAATTATGCAATTCATTTGAGAAACACGTTCATATCTTCTACAGTGGATATTGGCACAAGCGGGTGTTTGATGTCTTTCCTGGCATAAATGCAACAGTTTTTTACCCATACGAATTTCACTCCAAGTATCTTGGCCTTCTCTCGACAGTCATTAAGAAGTATTTTGTTTGCAATTGTGAGGTGTTCGTTCACGAATATTTTTCGTGAGTCTCCCTCGAATCCAAGGACGCATGAGGTAAGCCCTTTATTTTCGCGGGATTTGCGTTTGTATTTATCGATTAATGTGTCCTTGACCAGTCTGCTCTTCAGTTTTGCAATAATCGTTTTGGGCTTGTCTTAAATGCGCTTCATTGGTTGGACTCGGGTTATAAACTCTATGTCTTCCAGCTTGAGGTCTGAGTTCAACTTATGGGCTATGTTCATCAGTACCAGTGGTAGATCTTCATTAGGTGTTTCAGGGACGCCGATGAGTTCGATGTTAAGTAGCCTATACTGCTGTTGGGATCGCTTGTGCTCTTTCTCCAAGAGATTTGTAGTGGTTTGGAGTTCACTAATGATCTTATCGCGCTTTTCGAGCTCGGCTTTCATATTTTTTTCTTGGTTGTCCAACTTTGATTTCAGGACTGAGACATCTGACTTTAGTCCGTCTACGATGCAGAGTTTGTTTTCGATTTCATCGAGACGTTTGGTCAGGTCCTCAAAAAATTGAATGTTGATTTTGGCGGTGAGTGCATTTAGCTCCGAACGCATGTCGTCTAGTTGCTTGGGTAGTTGTGTTAGAGAGGCAAGCATCAGTTCGATTTTATTAAGTTGGTTCAAATCGCTTCCTTGGCACAAATCATACTCTAGTTTTCTTATTCAGTGTTTTTGGACCAGTGTTCATGGCAGTACTCAGTGTCTACCACTTAATTAATGATGGAATTACATAGGTTAACATCAGTAAGTATAATACATAAATCAGATATTCCATGGGGGGAAAAGTTGCTCACGTCTCCGCAGGAAAAACTTGGATCCCACACCCCTACACGGTCCGCCTGGGTAGTGCTTACGAGCAACAAATCAACACAAAACACTTGATATTGACGAAATTAACCTAGTTGTTAGAGCGTAAAATTATAAATTATAGGACAAAAGGTGGACAGAATCCCATGAGATTGGCAGGCCATGTTCAGCAAAGGATGCGTAGCCAGATGTAACAATAAATAAATATCTTTGGCAAAGGTATGTAAAAATAATATCTTTATTGCTTACAGATAATATAATAGGCTACGTTAAAAACTTAAAAACAGACATCAAGTTTCCCTGTTCACCCTTTTTCGTCCTTCCCGGTCGGGATGCAAATGTTCTCGAAATACACGAAAAGTCCTCATCAAAACTTTTGCTGCACGGAACCACAAACCAAAACTTCAACTATGTATATACACAGTCAGGTCATAAGTTCTTTCACACAATAAAAACTTTTGAATTTAGAACGCTGGCCACAAAAAAGTTTATTGAATTCGAATTTCGAATTTTTCATGAAAATAAAATGTGTACTTTTTAGAATTTTCCTCATTTTTAAATATGGAGTGGACACTTTAAGAAGACCGTGTCGCAGTTATTGCGTTGCATCGTTGCGGTTACGCGCCAATTCAGATTTTCGACTTACTGAACAATTTGAATATAACCAAAAGATTCGTTTATCGTACCATAAAGCGATACAATGAAGACTCTAGTGTAGATGACAGGTCAAGAAGTGGTCGCCCTCGCTCTATTAGGACTCCAGCAGTGATAAAAGCTGTGAAGGCGCGAATTCAAAGAAATCCCATACGTAAGCAGAAACTGTTGGCCATTCAAATGGGGTTAAGCAGGACCACGGTGAAAAGGGTGTTAAATGAAGACTTAGGGCTAAGGGCATATCGAAGAAAAACAGAACATCGTTTGGACGCTCGTTTAATGGACCTGAGACTGAAGAGATGCCGCGCTTTGTTGAAGCGGTACGCGGGAAATAAGCATCGGGAAATTCTTTTTTCGGATGAAAAAATTTTCACCGTAGAAGAGAGCTACAACAAACAAAATGATAAGGTGTACGCACACAGCAGTGAAGAAGCGAGCAACCGTACTCCGCGTGTCCAACGAGGTCATTTTCCATCCTCGCTCATGGTTTGGTTGGGAGTCTCTTATTGGGGCTTAACTGAGGTACATTTTTGTGAGAAAGGCGTAAAAACGAATGCAGTTGTGTATCAAAATACAGTCCTCAAGAACCTTGTGGAACCTGTTTCTCATACCATGTTTAATAACAGGTGTTTAATTTCCCACGCCTACCGAACGGCGTGAGAATCCTGAGGGGTTGTGCCTTTGCCACGTGAGAGAAAAGAAGTGATGAAATTTGTTTATTACCTTTGTCTCCGTAGACAGGAAATCGAAGGCTCGATTCGAGACAGGAATTCGGGAAAGGGGCACAGTTGGGATAGGATGGGTTCGAACCCTTGCCGTCGCTGCCTGGCGCTGCCGACGGCGTGCTGTCTGCCGACGTGGAGTCGCCGTCCGAATACGACTCTGTGCTTCACCACATAAATCACTCAACCGCTGACACGAATCTAATTACATTCAATAGCCCGACGCTATGAGGTAGATTTATACTCTGACCAGGCCCGATGCCTGTATTACAATTGGTACACCGAAATACCATTCAATGCCACGGGGCCCGAGCCGCCATGTTATCTCACCGATGAGACCAGAACAAGAGGAAAAAATTAACCTCCAATTTTACATCTCGTTTCCGATACGAGTGACAGCTGCTAGTCCGTTTTCGCTAGTGATGTCTCGATTACTCGCGATCGATTCGCGCAACAAAAAACCGGTGCGTTTCCGACGCATAAATATTAAACAGTCACCCGCCCGGACAGGCCCGAACCTGTCCCTAATCAATAGGAAGGCGAGAAAGTGTTGCGACCGCTCTCTTGAGGACCGAGTCCCCCACCCTGACTTCTGCTGATCGAGGCGTTCCATCCCGACCCGTGTACAAATTGACGATCCGTCCTCGTCTCCATCTCAATGATGGCAGGTTCGCATCCTTAATCAACACCAAATCACCGACTTGAGGGGGGCTCGTCCGGTCAGTCCACTTAAGGCGCTGCTGCAAGATGTGCAAGTACTCAAGGGACCACCGTTTCCAAAAATCTTGAGCCATCTGCTGCAACATCTGCCACCTAGTTAACCGACTTAACTTAACATCACCGAATGGGTATTCTGGCAGGGCGTTAAGGGGCTGACCTATCAGGAAGTGACCCGGCGTCAACGCTTCCAAATCATTTGGATCCGAACTAAGCGGGCACAACGGACGCGAGTTCAGTGTCATTTCAATTTTACAGAACAGCGTCGTAAGCTCTTCAAAGCGTAGAGAGGTCTCACCGATGATCCTCGTCAGGTGCGACTTAGCCGATTTAACCGCAGCCTCAAATATTCCTCCCCAATGAGGACATCCCGGCGGACTGAAAACCCATTCAATCCCTCGTAGGGAGCAAGCCGTACCGATGGCATCCTGATTACCGTTTAGGAATTGAGTGACCTCCTGCAGATATCGCCTGGCTCCGACAAAGTTTGTGCCGTTGTCCGAACGGATTAATGTCGGAAAGCCCCTTCGTGAGACGAACCGATCTAGACAAGCGATAAATGCCTCCGTAGTGAGGTCACTGACCACCTCCAAGTGGACTGCCTTCGTGGCCAAGCACACGAAGACGCAAAGGTATGCCTTCACTAATTTGGCGTTCCGTAGCTGTGAAGACTTGACCATGAATGGTCCCGCGAAATCCGTTCCGACACCCGCAAAGGGCCGGATTTCGTTAACCCTATCCGAGGGCAAATCGCCCATCTGGGGCTGCATCGTAGCCGACTTGGCCCGATAACAAGGCAGGCACCGAAATACGACGCTACGCACTAAGCGTCTTCCCGATAGAATCCAGAACTCGCGCTGGAGAAACGCCATCAAGGCGTGGCATCCGACATGCCCATTCCGGATTTGTCGATCCTGTATCAACAGTTCGACCAACTTCCCTTTTCTAGGGAGTAACAACAGGTGGCGAGCCGCATAAGGCAGGTTGGCATTCCGCAGCCGACCTCCTACCTTCAGCAATCCTTGAGGGTCAATGAACAGGTTGAGCCGAGCCACAGCTCCCTTCAGTTGGACGCGTCCGCGTCTCAGAATGTCCAGTTCGGACTTAAAGTGCACCGTCTGCACGTTCCGTACCAATGCGAACAACGCATGGTTCCGTTCCCGTGGTGTCAGGACCTGTGTCCGCACTCGTTGCGCCTCAGAATTCCGACAATTCCGCGCAAATCGGCAGATCCAGGCGGTCACATTGACCAGCTTGTCGAGCGAGCTGTACCGTTCCAGCAGGCTGAACTCCTCTTCCGGCTCTGGCCGCGTCGCACAGACACCGACTGTCAAGGCGCCGTTCGCCGTGGCAACGCGTGGACTCATTGGCCAATCCGATTCGGCTTGAGTCAACCATTTTGGACTGGCACTACAAGGGATGTCCAACCAACTCCGGAGCGTGACACAATCGACCTGACCGAAGGCGACCAGTATTGTTCTGACAAAACCGTTCACACTCCTCCTCAACCGGGTACAACCGGCGGACCGTAGGTGGTTCCTCCACCTCCCAAAACTTCTGTATCACCTCCGAGAGTACAGAACCGAATAAGGGACTACGAGTCGCTAGGCGAGGGGCAGCCGGCATGACCGGACCCATTACCGCATGGCCAAGTCTGGTGTTGACCGAAACCAGACCAGTCGCCTGCAACACGTGGACACCTGGCACTAACAGGTACCCCAAGGCATCGACACCCAATAAAATATCCACTGGGCCCGGAATATCGAACTCCGGGTCAGCCAGTGACAACCCAGCGACCAACTGTCGCACCGAGGGCGACAACCGTACGTGAGGGTGTGAGCCCATCACATTAAGCATGACTAATGCCGTGACCGTCAGATTCACCGATGAATCCACCCGTGACGAGAGAGTAATCCGACATACTCCCTTAACGAAACCGACTTCCGTGTTCCCAATTCCCCGAATGGAATGTGGGTACTCCCTTACCGAAATGCCCAACCGTCTTACAAGGTTGCACGAGACTAAGCACCCCTGGGCCCCCGAGTCCAATAGTGCTCGTGCCACACATGATTTGCCGTCCGAGCTCCACGCTATCACCGAGGCGGTGGGGAGCATGACCGTCTGTGGAGTGGCGGCACCTTGTAAGTGGGCGGCGTGTCCCTAGCGGGAACCCCCGCGGGATCCGAACCCGCTCAGACCTCCGTCGGCCTGGTAACTCGGCTGCTGATATGCCACCGGTGGCATATCAGACCGCATGTACATTAGGGGGTCCCAACCCGCATAATAGGCCCTTCGCTGTCCCGGTACCCGACCATACCGGACTGTGCACGGTGTGCCCGGTGGCCACCGTGGATGAAGGGGGGAGAGCGGATCCAACCTGGGGCGCTCTAGGAATGGGGGCGACATCCGACTGTTCGCCTCCCTGTTCACCTTCCAGAGCGACGGGCAAGGTGGCGCAGAAGGTGGTGGGCTCCCAGCCTTCGCGCCACTCATAGGTGCCATCTGACACCCGCCCGTAACACGCGGTGAGCCAGCGGCCCGAAGTCCTCGCTGGCCCTGGACAGCGGCGACCGAACCCCGGCTATCCCGCCTGTTACCCCCCGCGCTGCCCCCTTCCCCTCGGGGGGGGGTCCCGTCCGCGGGTACCCCAGTCACCCCGTTGGTGACTAACGTTGCCCGGAGGGGGACTGGGTCCGGCCCTGGTTGGGCCCTGTGACCGACCAACCTGAGTCCGGCCCTGGTGACCGTCCGATGGGCCTGACCGGTTCAGGCACAACACGACGTGGTGCCTGCCACCGCAGCCCTCACAGGGGGACGCCCGTGAGCACTCGCTCAGCGGGTGCGGCCCCAAACAACCGAAACACAATCGGTGGCGGAAGACCACCTTCCTGCGGGCAGCCACACCGAGCGTCTTAAAGTTGGCGCAACTGGTCACCTCATGACCGGCACTGTCGCAGTGCACACAGCCGTCACCCGACGGCGTGGCACTCAAAACGCCAAATTGTTTTGACCGACCACCCCCCCGTGGGGGTGGGGGGCGCCACCCCTCCCGCATCCGCGCGGGTTGGCGCTGCACACTGGCCTCCGAATCCATGGTGTCGCATCGCCTGCATTCACCCTCCAAAAACTCCGTTAATTGGACGAGCGTGGGCAGTTCCGAGCTACTGCCCCCATGCAGTTGTTCAAACCGACTTTGAACAGCTGCAGGCAACCGTGACAAAACCATATATAACACAATATATGACCATTGGTCTACCGGCAGACCAAGGTTCTGAAGGGCCTTAGTGGCCACCAGCACAGGGTTGAGCACCTGTACCCGGATGTCAACATACCGGGTTACTCTTGGGATGCTGAACAGCTTCCCCAGCTGCGCATCAACCAACCGCCTTTTGTGTTGGTAGCGGTCAAACAATATGACCCGGGCAATCTCATAATTACCCGCCGTAACCGTTAGGTGACCGACCAACTCCTTCGGTTCACCCCGCAGTGCCATCAATAGCTGGGCCAACTTGTAGGCGCTGTCCAGGTCGTCCCGACCGTGGACCAGGCTATCGAACAAATTGATGAATGCCGGCCACTCATCAATTGCCCCACCGAAGGCCGGAATCTCCAAGTGTGGAAGCCGTCCAACCACACCCTTAGGGGGGGGGGTCTCCGCTACCCTCCCCGCGGTCATCCCGACGCGACCGCTTATTTTTTTCGGCGCGACGCTCGATGTCGCCCAAGCACTCCATCGCTTGGTCAGCATCCGCGCAGAGCTGCCTCACTGCAGCCACCGAGGCCTCATCCGTAAGCCCGAGGGCTTCAGCCTCGGCAGCCAGCCGACACACCTTCCCGACGCGTGTCATTGCGTCCTCCACACGCTTGAGCAGGACATCGTCCATGTCGGGTCGCTCCACATACTTGTGAGTATGGGCGAGCCATCTCATCTCCTCACGGACACCATATCGCAGTACCGTCAAGGGCGAAGGTGCCATGGTTACCGATTTAATTGTTCCTGGTCCTATGCTTCACTGCCGAACTAAGCACAGCCAGATACCAGCACTTTCCCGTCAGCGCTGGGCACAGAAATTAAAACTAAGTTGTAAAACCCAAGGCAACCACTAAACAATTAAATCATAAACAATATTTAATATGGTCGCCCTGTGGACACACACCTTATAAATATATACTCTAAATCAATTAGAGAATGCCACCATAAAACACAATACAAAAATAACCCACAAAACTTGATTATGAAAACAATACAAAATAATAAGTGGCTTCTTATGAACCACACTTCCTTTGAGGTCAGCAAATCAGCTTAATACCCCTTAAATAGCCCGACCCTGCTGTGTAAACCGAAATAACACTGTAGGACTGCAGAACCCGACGTTCCACCGTAAGTAATACAATCTAGGCTTCGCAGAATGACCGTTCAATCCTTTATGCGCTGGTAACAGTAGTTTCCGACTACAATTTTATAACAACTGTTAACTAAATTGGCACTTATACTTTCACTTACCGAAAATGAACTTTAATCGTGGTATACCGACCACAGACTCATTGCCGACTTGAGCCAATCTGGGATATTTTTTTCTCCCAACTACAATGTGACAAAGGCCGTGAATCGATGATTTCCCACTAGGAAACCGCGCTTCTGCTACCAAAATGTTTAATTTCCCACGCCTACCGAACGGCGTGAGAATCCTGAGGGGTTGTGCCTTTGCCACGTGAGAGAAAAGAAGTGATGAAATTTGTTTATTACCTTTGTCTCCGTAGACAGGAAATCGAAGGCTCGATTCGAGACAGGAATTCGGGAAAGGGGCACAGTTGGGATAGGATGGGATCGAACCCTTGCCGTCGCTGCCTGGCGCTGCCGACGGCGTGCTGTCTGCCGACGTGGAGTCGCCGTCCGAATACGACTCTGTGCTTCACCACATAAATCACTCAACCGCTGACACGAATCTAATTACATTCAATAGCCCGACGCTATGAGGTAGATTTACACTCTGACCAGGCCCGATGCCTGTATTACAATTGGTACACCGAAATACCATTCAATGCCACGGGGCCCGAGCCGCCATGTTATCTCACCGATGAGACCAGAACAAGAGGAAAAAATTAACCTCCAATTTTACATCTCGTTTCCGATACGAGTGACAGCTGCTAGTCCGTTTTCGCTAGTGATGTCTCGATTACTCGCGATCGATTCGCGCAACAAAAAACCGGTGCGTTTCCGACGCATAAATATTAAACAACAGGCACTGGGTATTCCAACAAGATTCTGCGCCAGCTCATAGAGCGAAAAGCACACAAGACTGGCTGGCGGCACGTGAAATCGACTTCATCCGGCACGAAGACTGGCCCTCCTCCAGTCCAGATTTGAGTCCGTTAGATTAGAAGATATGGCAACACTTGGAGGAAAAGGCCTGCTCAAAGCCTCATCCTGATTTGGAGTCACTCAAGGCATCCTTGATTAAGGCAGCCGCCGATATTGACATGGACCTCGTTCGTGCTGCGATAGAGAACTGGCCGCGCAGAATAAAGGCCTGTATTCAAAATCGCGGGGATCATTTTGAATAAACTTTATTACCATAAGAATCTATGTTTTATTAAGTTCATTTTGCTATATAAATGTTTACATAAATAATAAACATGTCTAAATTATTTCATATTGCACATGTGACAGAACTTATGACCTGATTATGTATTTTATGTTTATGTTCATTTTTTCAAAAACGCTTACCGATTTTGATTAAGTTTATATGCACCTCTGAAATCTGTCCTACCAATCAAAAAGAGAGTCGTCAAAATCTATTCGTAATTGACAAAATTTCATTTTTGTTTAGGTAAAAAGATTTATTGTCCATTGAGATATATTTGAATGCTTAATACGAAACACATTTAAATATATGTTTCTATTCATTCATTTTAAAGATGCTTTGAAAATAATTCAGATATCGAGGATGTAGGCAGAAGAACTACAAATACCTTTGCCTAGAATTAAAAAAATACTAGCTGACACTAGCTGTCAATGTCACCCATCTAACTTGTATCGTATTTAGCATAACCGTGCGTTCGATTTGTTTGATCGTCCACCCACATCCGCCTAAAACTAACAGATGAATAGCACTATACAAGTTCTGCGCCTGCAAAAGAGATAGCATGTAAGGTGGGCTCATGGCGGGCGTCAAATGAGACGTTCCGAACGTAGCATATTTTTTTTTTTACTTTCTGGGACAGGCACAGAAAAAGCCTTGACAATGACATTTTTTTATGTTCTGGCAAAGGTAACATGGTCCATTTTGCCAGAGGCAATTATAAAGAGAGCGACATCTTCGGGAGTAAAGTAAAAGGCTTGAGATGCGCGCAAATACGAGACTAGACTACTTTATTATAGGGAATCCTAGCTTATATACTAGGTTGGTACATGTTATTAATGACGTGCATAAGACATAGTGCGTGATGAATATAAATATACCTTATCTGTGACGGTCGTCAACTTATCTTAACATTACTTGAAAATATAACTAACATAGTCGACCGGCACAGATACTCCCCCCTTTAGGGAAAAAAATAAATGAATGTACATATAACAATGGAAAAAATCTAAATTCAAATTCAAATTCAAATCATTTATTGCTGTCACATTACATTAAAAAAGGTGGTACAGGCAGGATACAGGTATACATGTGACGCCTCGTAGAGGCGTTGCAATTTTGAGAGATACAGGTATTACTTAATATTACATAATTAATTACTTATTTCTATTACATTTAAAATGTTCATGTTAACTTGAACTTTAATAAATATTTATATTCCAACGACAATATAATTCAAAATTAAAAAGTAACATCTATATTAATCTATAACAGTTTATAACAAGTCCCTTATATTTAAATTAAATTAAAACAAACAAAATCAATTTTAAATTATATTACTGCATGCTCCTAAATATTATTATTATTGTCTTGTCGATTTGTCATTATGTCATCTTATCGTCAAAAAATTCTTTTATATTGTAGTAGCTTTTGTGTATTAGGAAATTTTTTAAATGTTTGTTAAATAGCGTAGCTTTATCTATATTTTTTATACTATTTGGTATGTGGTTGTATATTTTTATTACCATGGAATGCGGCCCTGAGGATATTAATTTTAGTTTAGAGAATGGTACTTTTAATGTATGTAGGTTTCGGTCATTTCGTTTTATAGTATGTATTGGGGAGTACAGGTTGGGATGTTTTCTGACAAATTTGCAGGCTTCAAAAATGTAGATAGATGTAAGGGTTAATATTTCATGTTTCTCAAAAAATGGTTTACAAGACATCGTTTGGTCAATATTTACCAGTATTCTTAAACATTTCTTCTGCAAAATGAAAATGTCATTTACATCGGTACAATTTCCCCACAAAATTATGCCATAAGATAGTCTTGAATGGGCGTATGCATAATATGCAGTTAAGGCAGTTTTAAAGTCTGTTACACGCTTCAAATGTCGGAGGGCATATATAAAGGACGACAGCTTATTTGTTAATTTTTGCATATACGGTTTCCAATTTATATGTGTGTCAAGGTCTATTCCTAGCAGCGTAGCAGAGGTTACAGTTTCTAATTTTTTATCTTTGTAATTGTATGTTATTTTTAGTGCAGTTTTTTGGTATGGTTTAAACTGGATTAACTTGGTTTTATTTAGGTTTAGTTGCAAATTATGACATTCAAGCCAATTTACAATTGTATTTAGTAGTGTATCTAATTTAGTTTGTAGTTCATTTGTGTTTGAGCAAGGTATTATAACCGAGATGTCATCAGCGAATAGTATACAGTGGTCGTCTATTATACTTGGAAGGTCGTTTATATATATCAGGAATAATATACATCCTAAAACGCTACCTTGCGGGATAGAGCCTTTGGCAAGGATTTTGTCGGATCTAACGTGTTGGATTTGACAAGTCTCGAGGTTAGTATTTTCTATTTCTACAAATTGAACACGATTTTCAAGATATGATTTAAACCACTTATGCGCAACTCCTCTAATTCCAATTTTATACAGTTTAGATAACAGTGTTTTATGGCAGACTCTATCATACGCTTTACTCATATCGAGTAGTAGGCCCACGGCATATTTTTTGTTATTTAGAGCTTCAAGAATTTTTTGCAAATATTTATATATCGCTAGGGTTGTGGAATGATTTTTTCTAAATCCATTTTGGCTTTTATCAAAGATGTTAAATTTTTCATAAAAGGAATAAATACGTTTAACCATTACTGTTTCAAATATCTTTGTTGATGTTGGTAATAGTGAAATTGGTCGATAGTTGTTTGGGTCAGTAACATCTCCCTTTTTATGGATAGGTTTTATTAGTGATATTTTTAGGTCTGTCGGAAATATACCTTCAGAGAAGGATTGATTTACAAGTTTAGTATACGGAGTTGTTAATTCATTTGCGCATCGTTTTAACAAAAAAGGAGGGATTTCATCTATGCCACAAGATTTTTTATTCTTTAAGTTTTTTATTACATTTAATATTTCCTTTTCATCTGTTGGATGTAGATAAAAGGTGTTTTCAATTATGTTGTCGTGGCTTGAATTATAACGGAGACCAGGATTTTCGTCTGAGTTTCCTATTGATGCAAAAAAATTGTTAAATGAATTCGCCACCAATTTTGGGTCATGTATTATTGTATTGTTTATTTTGAGTTTTACGTTATTTTTAATTTTTTGTGTTTCTTTATTTGTTTCTTCGTAGATTATTTGCCACATTGAACGAGATTTATTTTCTGAATTGTTGAATTTACTTATATTGTTTAGTTTTTTAGAATTATGAACGGCTTTTTTTAATGTTGTACAGTACTTCTTGTAGTTGTTTTGTAAGATTTCATTTCTACTCTGTGATATTAGCATTTTTAGCAATCTTTTATTTCTGCATGATATTTTTATTCCTGACGTTATATGTGTTTTCTTAGAATTAAATTTAATTTTTATTGGTTTTAATGGAATACACTTATTTAGGGCATTTTTTTACAATTTCTTTGAAAATGTTATAGTTCTCATTTATATTTTCATTTAGTTCAAATTTGTGGTCCCAATTTATTGTAAGAAGTTCGTCTTTGAATTTATTTATCTTCGTTTTAACATTGTTAGCTGTTTAGGTTGGTATGTAGTGAGAGGTGTGGAAAACAATATTCCTCTATGGTCTGAGAAGCCAAATTCGTCTATTACTACTTGAGTATCTATTTTGAAGTTAGTAAACAAAAGATCAAGGCATGTAGAGCTACTGGCTGTCACTCTCGTGGCGCCTTTAACTTTTTGGTGGAAGTTGTAAGTTAACATTAGGTTAGATAGTGTTCTTTTTGCTTTGTTATTTGTAAGGAAATTCACATTAAAATCGCCTCCAAAAATTACTTTCTTATTGTTGTCTTTTAATGCTAATAGTTTTAGGAGTTTTTCTAGGCATGTATAGAAAACTTCCACCTCTCTGTTACTATCTGGCCAATACAAATTTATAATTAATAAGTTAATTTCGGGTATTTCGATCGCGCATGTTTCAAAAATATATTCTGACGATTGTGATTTAATGTCAGTTCTTTCGATGTAATTTAGCGTAGATTTCACCAATATGCATACACCACCGCCTTCGTGCTGTTCTCGACAAAAGGATGAACCAGGTGTGTAGTTGTTAATATTTAGTAGCTTCAATTTTTATTTATTCATCCAAGTCTCAGTTATGCATATGACGTTGATGTTAAGTTGTTCTTCTATCAGTGCTTCGAGGAGGTGGATCTTGTTATATACACTTTGCATGTTCTGGTAGAGTAGTTTGAGGTTTGTTTCGAAAAAAATCATTTCTTGATGCGTTGCTAGTATTTGGCGTACGTTGTTTTGGGTGTGAAGGTGAGGTTAGTTGCTCTATATTTGAACTCTCGAAATCTTCTCGTGATTTTCGCAGGTTTTGTTTAATAATTTCTTCGTTTGTTAATTATTTCCCATTCAAAATCAGCTTATTATTTTGTATGACTGCATGGTGGCCATTTTTCCTTGCTGTATTTAGTGCTTGTTTTAATTTCCTTCTTTCATGTAAGGCTGTTCTAGTTAGGTATTCAGTAACTTTTAATCCGGTTTCTCTGAAATATGTAGAGTTTTCCATTATGTACTTTCTCATTCTTTTACTTATAAGCTCTATTTTTATTGGTCTGTTGTAGCCTTTTTTCCCTATATATGTTATTTCCTCTATATATCCCGCCAGGTTCACATTTAGCACTTCGTATAATATATTTTTAATTCTGTCTATAACTTCCTCCTCTTTCTCCCAATAATTTTCTTGTAATCCATGTAATAATATTATCTTATCTGTGTCTTTGTTATAGTGTTCCATTGAATTAAGTTTTTTATTTCTTTTTGGAGTTTTTCATTTTCAGTTTGCAGTGTAGAGCATTTCTCTTCTAGTGATTTTACTTTCAGGTCTATTGTAGCGATTTTATCTTTCATTATTGTTTGCTCCTTACTTGTACTTTGTATAAATTTTTTAGAGTCTTCTTTTAGCTCAGATATGATATTACTTATTTGAGTTTGGAAGAAGTTTTGCATAGATATAAGTATATGTTTGTTGTTTCCCTGTAGTATGGACGTGAATTTTTGTATGGATAGTTTTTCGTTTACGTCGTAGGAAGATTTATCTGGATCGTTTGCGGTTTCATTTTTTTGACTTTGATTTATTGGGCTTTCACATACTAGAGTGTTTCCTAAGGGCGAGCACACTGAGTCGTCATCATAAACAGAGTTGTTTAGGTTTTGTTTTGATAGCTTTTTCCTTACCGTTATGTTTGTATTATCTGGGTAGTTTGTAATATCGATTTTTTCTTCAGGCTTCTGTAGCAAGTTTGTTGTGCTATTTTGCTGGTGGGATCGGATCAGTGTATTTGTGTTGTCTCCTTTCGGCTCCCTTGACCGGCAAAGTGGGCACTTCCATGAGTTTTTGTGATCGATAGTCAGTGTGTTGTAAAACCGCTTTTCTGGTACACTTGCACATTCTAAATCATAGTTTTTGTTGCATTTTGAACATCTTAAAAATCTCCTATCAAGAATTTCATCATGACATAAGTTCGCCATATTCATGAAGAAGTTGTTCTGGTTAAGTGAATAAAATAATCAAACGTTTCAATTTAATTTTTAGCGCCACCAAGCGTGTGGTAGCGGAAGCTCGATGTCTATCTACTGGGTCAGTCGTCGAAAACCCAGCTGCATCTGTTTGGGAGGTTTTCCTCTATCACTCCATAGATGGCGCTGTATCCAATATCTATTTTGATCTTGATGATTCACGGAAATATTGATGTCGAGATTTTTGAGGTTATATTTCACTAGTTATGTACACAAATACCTGGGATCAGTATTTAAGGCTCGTTTTCATCCTCCGTACGGACATATTTTGACTCCTTTTCCTGATAATTCTGTTGTCACGTTGATTTTTTACGGTTTCAGGTGGTATTTACTTATGTTGTGATGCACACTGAACAATCCAATAATCTCTGTAATGGCACTGAGTTTCTTGTAGATAACGTTTCCACTATGACTTCTTCTGTAACTGTTTACGTTTTTATACTTTACTTCACAATTTACTAAGTTAAAACATTTTTTATTACAAATTCAAAACGCAGCTAATGTTTATATGGCAAAGGTGCTGCCATCTCTCTCATCTAAGTTAGATACCACAACAAACTTATCAACTGCAATAATAACTAGTAGTATTTTAATAAACATAAAAACAGATCTTAATTGTGCATACTTTAACTTAATCTATTTTTATATATAAGGAAAGTTATTGTTACATAAAACTAGATGGTAAAAGCGCATACTTCAACTTAATCTAAAGGTAAATCTTACACGAATTAGAAAAATAAAGGAACTACGGTTATGTGAATTTTACATAGGTTTAAAGAATTACTTAATATTTACCTAAAGACAAGTCTTGTGTCTGGCCGCACACTACATAAAATAAACTAAAAACTGGTAAACATAAAAACACTAGGAAAATGGGGCTTCTCGGTTAGTAAACTAACCTAACCTATAACCTGGAAAAGATCCGCAGGAGAGTCGTCTGCTGCTGCAGCCGCCCATGTTGTTCAGGAATCGATGAGTCACTTTACATCGCACGTCGTTGAAGTTGTAATCACTGTTTTTTTATAATTGCGACCATACCTACACAAGGATGATTGTGCTGAATCAGCGTCAGCATTAAATCTGTAACCTTGGCTGTAGGTAGTCAATGATCTCGTACGTCATATGTACGTGCGTGCTCTTCACTCTTGAGTGAATATTAAGTTGTTGATTGATGAAATTTGTGTGCCTAAGAACCTTGGAATTTGGCAACATAGGGCACATCTTGTACACCAATCATTTATATATTTATACATACATATATTTTATATGTATATATATATATCTCTTCAGTGATTTGATTATTCTTCGTGCGATGTTCTCCCTGGATGATTTCAATATTCGTTGAATTAGGTATATCGATGATGTTTCAATACTCTTCTGGGGGCTGGAACGGCTTCCTATGTCTTGAACTTGAAAAAGCTGCTTGCTGTGAATGAATTTGCCGATGCGTTCGTTTCTGCTGGTGCGAGCTCCATTTTGATAAATGAGCAGTCGGCTGACTTTCGGTTCATTATTCTTGCGGTATCTTGAGTTCGATGCGGGAAATCTTCAGTTGAAATTATTTATCTTTTGGCATCTGGTCCGTTTTCAATCTGGTCCGGTCATGGCTTGCTTGATGTCGTCTTGGTTGTCGGGGCTCGGCGATCTTAGACGAAGTGCTTCTTGCTTACACTTCTAAGGTGGCAGCACACGGAGTTTTCTTCTCGGCTGGGTCCATGCTGCTATTACCGAAGGTTGCTGATGTTCAGAAGTCAGGTCACCACTTTGCCAGAGGCAATTATAAAGAGAGCGACATCTTCGGGAGTAAAGTAAAAGGCTTGAGATGCGCGCAAATACGAGACTAGACTACTTTATTATAGGGAATCCTAGCTTATATACTAGGTTGGTACATGTTATTAATGACGTGCATAAGACATAGTGCGTGATGAATATAAATATACCTTATCTGTGACGGTCGTCAACTTATCTTAACATTACGTGAAAATATGACTAACATAGTCGACCGGCACATCCATTATGCCAACATCTACTTTTTCCAAAAACTCAATTATTTAAAAAAACATTAATTTAAAAATTAATTCAAATATGAGAAATCAAAATTTTGGAAAATGGTAAAATGAAAATCCCTTAAGCTCTCAACCAACTTTCGAATTAGCTATTAAAATTAGTGGGTTAATAATTTGAAATGTGGTCAATTGAAGAAATAATAGCGTAACAAACATACAAAAAAAAAACATCAGGGGGCACGGCAGTGCCCCCGCCAATTCGAGCGCGAAGCAAACACTGCCATACCATCCTTTACTGGAACCATTTCGCCGCATTTTCAGGCCCCTATTTGGGAACCTCTTGATAAGACCAGAACGCATCACATACTTAAAATCCAAAATTTCAAGTCTGTAGGTCATTAAGTTCCGAAGTTAAGCGAAAGCAAAGTTTCGCATTTAGGACACTCACTCACTCATGATCATCAGAATAGAACTAGATATTTGGTACAGAGTTAGGGTTTAAGGGCCACATAAAGGGAAAACTATAAAAACTAGGATAATCGAAGATCTGGAGTACCTGGTGACCCTGATTAGAAAACACAAGAGCTTGGTTTTCTCTTGGTATAGATTCGGTGTATACCGTTTTCATATCTCCCGGATATCTCCCGAAAATCAAATAAAATAAATCTTTTCTACAAAAAGAAGTGAAATCCCACCAAAAACATTCTGTAAAAAACTAGCCAAGTCTCGAAGGAGCTGCTTGTTTATCTCTAAAAAGTAATGAAATCTAGACAAAGAAGTGCCAAGTCTAAGGTTCCTTACTGCGATTTCTTTATTACCATAGTTAATGTTGTGTGACTTGGCCGTTGAACATTCTTTATACGTTAGTGGGTACACGTCAATTTTGAACTGCGTCGTATTTAATTACAATAAATTACAAGCTGCAAGTTTCCTGATAGGGACACGTTATCAAATATTAGAAAATGACTGCAGGCGCCTTCCGTGATCGTTTTAAGCTGCTCGTTAAGGGTATACAAAGGAATTATATTTTAAGCAAATGAATATGTAAAATAAAAATAACTTTGCCATGACTTATTTTTTATTGACATTGAGAGTAACAGATATAACATAGGTAGTTACAACAGATATAACATAGGTAGTTACAACAGATATAACATTACGTGTTAACAAAATTGACTTGTACCCACTAACGTATAAAGAATGTTCAACGGCCAAGTCACACAACATTAACTATATTAATAAAGAAATCGCAGTAAGGAACCTTAGACTTGGCACGACTTTGTCTAGATTTCATTACTTATTAGAGATAAACAAGCAGCTCCATCAAGACTTGGCTAGTTTTTTAAAGAATATTTTTGGTGGGATGCGAATTGAGAACCTCCTTCTTTTTGAAGACTGTTAAAAAAAGCTTAACATGAAAATAGTTTTACGAAGGCGAGCTTAACTCTTACAAGAGATCTGCACCAGCAAATCAGATTAAGATGGGAAAGTTTGTAAAAATAAATTATTTTATGTATTAATAATATATAATAATGCAGCCCATTAATGTCCCCACCGAAGGGCACGGGCCTTTACCTGGATACGAGTAAGATTGAGCCATACTCCATCACTTCAACTCAGTGCGCGTTGATGGAGGGGTGTCGGGCTAGTTGCCAACCCTACTGTCAGATGTTTTCAAGCTGCCCTATTAGGGCCTCTGACCAGCTTTACGACTGCTGACACCGAGTAGCTATAGTAGCCGGGACCTACAGCTTAACGTGCCATCCGAAATACGGAAGCGTCTGAAACAAATGCCACATGGAAACGGATACTCATCCAGTACCCGTCAGATGTTGCTATCCGCACTATCGTTTCCGTTGTACCGATGGGCCACGGACGCCTTAAATATTATAATAAACAAAAAGCAAAACTTCGCAGCAAAGCAAATCCATCTTTGATTAGCAACCATTTACACAATCGTAGCTCAACCCATTACATATTAAGAATTGAGTAGTTTCGGTGACAATCAGAATTCTTTATCATCAGTTCTACTTCACCAAGTCATTCACAAAAACTGCAGATCCAGATGCACGGGATACTATACAAAATACCCAAATGACTATAGTTGTGCATTTATTATATGAAGAGTTCCCTCGAATTCTCCATGATACCATCAGGTCCTGACTGACGTTGATGTATTATTGAGAAGGTCTCCTGGTACGCCAACATCATATCCACTTAAACATATATGACAAGATACCAAAATACATTACTTAGCAAGCGTAATAAAGTAATCATATCGCAACCTGTGGGATACCTTGTATTGTGCAGTTTTGGTGGCCATCTGTGGTCTTCATCATGAATTCCACTTAACGAAACTTTGCTTTCTGGGAGTAAATGCACACATTACTATGAAAAATACAAAAATCGCTTTAGGTCTGCATAAAGTATTTGAAGAGTTCACACAGTTTATCCAGAATCCCATCATAGAATCCTAACCTGATATCAACGGGACCAATTGGAAGGTAAACCCTCTGAAAATAAAAAAATAATTTTCCAATTCAATCCATCCGTCTTGGGGAAATCACTGACAATACAGTAAAAAAAACATAATTTGTAATTCTTTATTGAATACAGTTACTTAAAAAGATACATTAACAGAAAACATTTGTAAAAAGGCGAGCTTATCTCTAAAAAGAGATTTCTTCCAGCTAACCAAGGCATAACAGGAAATTTTATCAAGAAAGGGTAGGTAGTGCACATTATCTAAACCCCAAGGTTTTTCGCCTTATTTGTGTACTCTATTGTCATATGATATGGGAACAATGGGTTTTTGTAACAAGGAAAGCGTGTGTCTGGTTGCTAAAATCATGGCTTGGGATTTAGTCGGGTTTATTAACAGCCCGTCCCGCCCGTGATGAGGCCCAGTCTTTCACATTCTCGAGGTCAGCATTCAGTACCTCCACGGATGAAAGTACATCGCAGGGGGAAAAGTGGCGTTAGTTTGTAGATCATCTGCATACAGATAATACGAAGAAGAGAGCATGTCGGATATGAAGTTGGGAGTGGACAATGGATTCAAGGACTTTGGAGAGAATATGTAAGATAGATATGGGCCTGTTTTTGAAGGAGGAGGAATTGGAATTTTCGGGCAGTGGAAAAATATCCGACGAATTGAGAACCTCCTTCCTTTTTACACAATGATTCGCTAAATGTGTTGGTAAGCGCTAAACTCGAGAATGGCTGAACCGATTATAATGGATGGATAAACTTTTAAAAACTAATCGTTGAAGCCTCAGGAAGGTTACTAAGGAGAAAACATTTTGTAAAAAGCAAATAGCGAAAATGCAAATAATCAAAAAATCTTTGATTCAGTCCATGCTTCTGTCGATTGGTGGCGTTGGTAGCATGAACAGAAGGAAGTCTGTCGAGCAAGCTAGTGAAATATACGTCTTATCATTATGGTCAGTATTTATCTGACTGAGAATTTCCGTGTTCACTACGATTCGCTGAAAAATATGTTTTTAAAGGTAAGATTGGCATAGTTTTGATATAGAGTCTAAAAGAAGGCAAATGATGATTTTTGCTTGGGATAACGCACTGACTAGACTTATGTCCAACTTTGTGTTTTTCGTTTTTATTTATACTCAATTAGTTAATATGCCAATAAGCGATAGTTAAACTAGCCAACCGACGACGTTATTAACAATATAAAATCCGACATCTCTTGCGCAGTTCTCATTGATTCCATTTTCAAACTCGGTTTTTAAATCAGTTTTGTTTTGAGGTTAATCAGGCAAAGTATTTATGCCAAATAGGGAATTAAATAGTCTACTTTCATTATTGCAGCAAATCTGTGCCTTAACTGAGATCAGAGTCCACCACGTCAAAATTATGAGGCTGGTCTATATCCTGAATGAAGAAATGGGTGTGTTTGTACTCACCTTCTTCGCCGCCAACTTGTTTTGGATCTGTGTACAGCTATTCAATAGCATGAAGTTAGTATATTTTTACTTAAGATATTTTACTATAGATATTGTGGCTATCAAACTTAACTAGATTTTGTTTGTCTAACCACAACGTTTTGTTGTCAATATATCTAAACACGTGACCCTTCGACTTATAATATGACTACCCGCCCCCATGACCTTAGCCTACTCCTAGTCTATTAAACATCACATATACTTTGACATCACATTCTAGGCAATAAATAAAATAGGTTAAGCAAGATACAAGAAAATTGCATATATTTGGATCCATGCTAATACTTTCTATTTCTGGTGCTAAGCTTTTCACAAACACTTTGATAGATAACATTTAGATTTTCATTTACAGTGAAAATAATACAGGGCCTTTTCAACTCTTGCAACGTATGGCAGCACGAAAAGTAAGTCAACATCCTTAAACATCATCAACAGCCCGACTGGGAACTCATTGTATACTCACTCATTCTAAGCTCCCCGCATCAATTATTGTCCCTAACTTTGCTATTTCCTCGAACCAACTGGCAGGAGGTCTGCCAACTAACCTTTGCTCTTCTCTTCCTTGTTGTGACTTAACATAATTTTCTTACTCTTTCCTTCTTATCCTCTTTTTACGATATTTACAGGGAATTTCACCGTCTGAAGCATACCTTCTACTTTTTCTACTCCTTCGCTTTCCTGGTACTGAGAACAGCGGCCGTCGCTCTCTTAGCTGCGAGGATCAGGGTAGTGTCAGTCAAACCCTTGAGGTCGCTGTATGAAGAGCCCATGGCCAGCTATAACTTTGAGGTACGAAATCATAACGTAAAGCGTTTTTTTTCCGCATGGAATGGTAGAGGCATCGCGGGTATGTTTAACCGCTTCCTTAAGTGTTCATTATCAAAATACTGCATAAGTTAAATAAAATAAAAACGAAGTATCGTGTTTCAGGTCTAATGATTCATCTATCAGGTGAAATACATAAAAGTTACATACATTTAGTGGACTTGATTTCTTCAACGTTACACGGATAATGATTTTGACGGTAATGTATTATATTTCGTATATTCCGCAAAATGTATTCTATGTGTTGTATTAAAAAATAAAATGTCTAACTTTGCAGCTGCTCGGGACTTAGTAACTTAAGAGTTAGTTCTCCTGCAATTTGGGTTAGGTTCGATGTCTGTACATTTTGTAAGTCAATATTTCTTCGAATTAAACTTCGTCAAAATATCTGTAAAAACGTATACCAACTAATGAGGGTGTCAGAGAAAGTACATTCAGGTGACTGTACCCTCATCATATCTGAAGGGTTACAAAATGCATAGGTGTATTTCCATGTTATCAAAGAGACTGGTTCCTAAGACTCAATTGTCCAAGTATGGGGCCAAGATAAATAAGTATGTAAATAAATGCTGTTCATCACTCGCACAATACTTGCACTTCTTATTTACACACTTTTTTATGCTACTTATCAAGCTTGTTATCACAATAGACCGGAATAAATCTTCATTTTGCGCAACTCTGTGTTTTATCTCCCAAGTATAAATTACGCGGTTAGTCGGGTACCTGTGCCCCTACTCGTTATAAATATTCCTCAGTTGTCAGACGTTGCGTCACGTACACTACGCTCATCGCGTTTTTTGCGATTTAGGTTTCCGTATTCAAAGGTAGCCAGCCTTACAAGATTATTGTTTTGTCTTACTTCGCATTTTTCAAAACAACTTTTATTACAAACTCGGAAGGATATTAAGTTGAAATGAATGTGCAATACCTATAGTAGGGACACTTAGGTATTTAAAATAATGTAAACAGACAAATTTTAAAGTAACAGTTATAAAATTTCTTAAGTCGTCGATTTCCTTTATTTCCTTTATTGAAAACTAGGCAGTAGGTATTTTTGTTTTTGTTTTTTTGCAGGTAGAATGACAAAATGTCATCTATGTTTTAAATTTCCACTTATATAATAACCTTAAGGTCCATTAAAATTTAAAAATAGTCGGCAATAAGGAACGTTCATCAAGTAGTGCAAATAACCTTAGTATAATGATCATCTCTAACTCGTCAACGATTTCATAAATAGAGATATATATTTTTGTAAATAAATAGAAAACACCTAACACCACAAACAGCGCCTACCGCGCAGGACCACAGAGGAAGAAAGGACCAGAGCCGTGTGGTCTGCGGAGTGTGTTCTCGCGCGGAGCGCGAGGACCACTACGGTTGCGGGGTCGAGGACTTATGGTTGCCTCATGCCCGCGGCGTCAACTCGGGGGGTAACGTCCCCCCCGGTCTTGGGTGGCCCCTACTTGTCAGGGGCCTCGCGTGGTCTTCGTTGTGCTGTGCTTTCGCCGTCTATTGGCATACACTGGCGACAACGGTGCGGGAGCTTCTTCTTCTTCACTGTGCCGTGCTTTCGCCCTCTTCTGCGGGCTTACACTGGCGACAGTGGGATGAGCAGCAACTCTCTTGGGAGTGGTCTGCCTTCAGGTGGACGTGCGTGATGCGGAGCAATGTCGTGGAGATGTGCGTGGCGGCTGTTGTCGGCGCAATCGTACATGCGCCGTGCCAGCCGCGCGACGAATTTCTCCACTGTGGGCATCCGGGTATCCCTCATGATGGTGGTGTTGCGCACGTACCGCCCAGCTCCTGTGATCACCCGCAGAGAGATGTTCTGGAACCGCTGCAGCCGTGCCTTCTGGGTCTTCGACAGCAGGGCGTACCATGCTGGAGCCGCGTAGGTGAGCCGCGAGCGCACATAGGCCTTGTACACCCGCTGCTTGGCTCTCAGAGGCAGGCTGGACGACAGGACAGGCCGGAGCATTGCCCGCACGGCTTTGGCCCGGTTGATGCAGTGTTGCACCATCGGGACCATGCGCAGCGAGCAGTCGATGTTGCAACCGAGGTATTTCACCGTCGATTGCCACTCGATGTCCCGGCCCCTCAGCTGTAGCGGGGTCGGACGGCGGGAGCGGGTGGTCAACAGGGCTGTTGTCTTCCCGACGTTCACCGCGGTCCGCCACTTGTCCAGCCAGGGCGGCAGCAGGTCCAGGAGTCGCTGCATCTTCCTGCAGGCGAGCTCGATTTTGCGCGACGACGCGAAGTAGGCGCTGTCGTCCGCGTAGAGGGCACAACGTCTTCCACCCCCTCCTCGAGATGGCCCTCGAGCGTGGGGATGTCGTTGGTGTAGAGCGCGTAGAGCACCGGCGAGAGGTAGCTGCCTTGCGGGACTCCTGCGCTGATGGCCTTCGTCTGGGAGTGTGCATTCTCGACCGAGACGAAGAACCGCCGGTCTTCCAGGAAGGAGGCCACGATCTGCCCGATCATTGGGGGCACACCTGCGTCCAGGAGCTTGAAGAGGAGCCCCTCGTGCCACACTCGGTCAAAGGCCTTCTCGATGTCAAGAAAGACCCCGACGGTGTATCGGCCCCTGTTCAGCTCCGACGCCAGGTAGTGCAGGTCTCTCGCCAGCTGGAGCGTCGTGCTGTGGCTGTCACGGAAGCCATGTTGCTCTGCCCTCAGCTGGATGTGGGGCAGGATTCTCCGTAACAGCAGGCGCTCAAACAGCTTGGCGATATGAGGCAGCAGGGTGATCTTCCCCGGCTTTGGGATGACGATCACCTTGCCCTCCTTCCAGAGGGCGGGGAAGTGACCGGTGCGCAGGATGCCGTTGAACAGCCGCGTCAGCGAGACGACGGCTCTCCTTGGCAGCTGTACTAGGGCCCCCGCGACGACTCCGTCCGGGCCTGGGGCCTTCCGCTGGTTCAGCTTCAGGGCCACCTTCCGGACTTCGCGGGGCGACATGAAGTAGTCGCCGGCGAGGGGAGGCGCGGGGGCCGCCAGGAAGCGCTCTACGCGCTCCACAACAGCGGCGTTGTGCTCGTAGTCGGCAATGGGGTTGGGCTGGAACTGCCCAGCGAAGTGGTCCGCCAGGATGGCGGCTCGATTTCGTGCGGCGTAGCGGCGCCTGCCCGTGTGATCAAACATGGGGCAGACCGGCTCGGGAGTTGATGTCAGGCTGCGGTTCAGGCGGTGAAGGGCGGTGTCATCTTGGGAGGCCTGATCGATAGTGCGCTCCCAGGACTGTCCCCTCAGCTCGATGATGCCCGCGCACAGTTCTTCTCCGATCCGGTTAATCTCCGCCCTGATCACAGGGCAGCGCGTGTGGTGCCAGGTTCGACGAAGACGGCGCTTGAGGTCCAGCTTCTTGCGGAGGTGTGGAGGGAGCCTCTCCTTCCGCAAAGCCGGCGGTGGCTTAATGGTGGTGGCTGCGGCTTGAGCGGTGGTGATGGCTGTGGTGATGGCCACTGCCGCGGCTTCTACCTCTTCCTTGGTAGAGACACCGCCGGGGAGCTGCGTTGTGTTCAACTCCAGCTAGTATTTGTGCCAGTCCGTCTTCGTTCTTGGACGCGGTGCCGACGTGAGATCGGCCTCCACCCCGAGGACCAGTAAGATAGGCAGGTGGGGGGTGTCGATGTCGTACAGCTCCCCGATGGCGATGGGAAACTGTACGTTCTTGACCAGGGCGACGTCTAGTACATCCGGGCGATGCATGGGGTTCGTCGGGTAGTGTGTCGGGGCCCCCGGGCTGAGAACTTCGTAGTTGGAGTTCTCAGCATCTTCCTGTAGGGCCCTTCCGGCGGAGTTGATGCTGTGGGACCCCCACTGGTGGTGCTTGGCGTTGAGATCGCCTGCGACCAGTGTGGGGGTTGCTCCTTCCATCATCGCTCGGATGTCATCCGGGTAGAAATGGTGGACGTCGCCGGGAGGCTTGTAGGCTGCGAAGACTTTGAGCTCCGTGTCGGCCGTCTTCAGACGGACGCCTATGGACCGCGTCGTCTTGAAGGCGGGCAGCTCCAACTCTTCGTGGACGAGGTCCCGTCTCACGAGAACCGCCGTGCCTCTGTACGGCACGTCCCTCGGAGATAACTCGTCGCGGCGGTACACGAAGAAGTTGGGCAGTCGGAGCTCTCGGCTGGGGTGCAGCTTCGTCTCGCACAGAAGCACGACATGCACATCATGCTCCTGCACGAGTAGCCTCAGGTCTTGCATCTTGTTGGTGATCCCGTCCGGGTTCCAGTACACAAGCCTTAGGTCTTTAGGCATTGTGTCCGGACGAGATTGTGGCCTTTAGTGTGGATAACCCCCGCAGCAGGGGCAGCAACGGATCGCGTCTATCCACGATCGCCTGTATGGCCGCGCTGATAAGGTCGATGGCGTCGAGCAGCGCGGCCATGAGTGGAGCCTCCTGGCGCTCCGTGGATAGGGCTGCGGGTGCTGCCGGCTCCCGTGGGCGGGGTTGGGCTGGCAGTGGGGGGCGGCTCGCAGGTTGGGCGGGCTCAAGTGGCGGCTCGGCGGCGGGCTCTTCAGACGCCTTCTTCTTGTTCCGGCGCTTCTTGCCCCGCTTCCTTCGGGGTTTCGCCTCTTCGCCTCGGGTGGTGGGCGGGTTGGCCGGCGTTCTGATGGTGGCGCCCTTGGTCTCGCCCGGCTGGGCAAGGCGGGGGCGCTTTATCGGCGGCGATGTTGGTGACCCCAGCGGCTCCACATCTGGGTGTGTGGAGGGGCCGGGGCGGGCCTCGTGTTGAGTGGCGGCATGGGTCGCAGGTTGAGGGGCCGTGCGGGCCGCGGGTTGGGCAGCCGTGCGGGCCGTGGGTTGGGCAGCCGGGCGGGCCGCGGGTTGGGCAGCCGGGCGGGCCGTTGGGCGCGCGGTCTTCTTGGGGCGCTGTTGTTGGGGCGGCAGTGGCGGCGCGATAGTGATGCCGCGCTTGCGCGCCTCCTCCTTCAGCGCCTTGCATCGGTGGCTGTTGGCCGGGTGGCCTTGGCCGCAGTTTGCGCAGGTGGCGGCCTCTGACTTTGGCCGCTGGCAGTCAGTAGCTGCGTGCCCTTCTCCACATCGCACGCAGCGTACAGGGCGGCGACAGTTGGTCGATGAGTGGCCGAATGACTGGCACCGGTGGCACTGCGAGGGCCCCTTTGGGCCGCGCCATCCCTCGATGGTGATGCCCGGCATGCAGAGCAGCTCCTTCACCCTGTAGAGCCTCTCGATGCTGCCGGGGGTCTGCTTCTCCGCCAGCAGGGCGAAGAACAGGCAGCCGGCGCGGCCCATCCGGCCGGGAATCTGTCGGACATGCTGCGTCGGGAAGCCTACGCTGGCCAGCGCTGCGGCGACCTCTTCGGGCAGGGTGGTTGCCGGGAGCCCTCGGATAGCAATCTTGAAGGGGCGGTCCGCGTCCAGAGAGTAACAAAACCATGAGATGGTCTTGTCGGCGCGGGCCGCCTCGTCCAGATACCGGACGATTTGCCGGTATTCTTCCGGGCTCTGCGGCGTAAAGCGGACCCCCTTTCCAAAGGGTCGCGCGTTGGGGGCATGGCCTAGGGCTTCCTTCAGCCGGGCAAAGTGTGTAGCCCAGGCCGGCAGGTTCTCCACGACGATTGGCGGGTGGTTCCTCTTCGGCTTGGGCTCACCGGTGGCGGTCGCTGGTGGTGTGGTGGATCGCGGCGATTGGGGCTTCGGCGGCTGTGCCAGGACCGCGGCGTAAGAAACCCCGCTTGGGGGCATGGCTTGTGGTATTTCAACCATCTCGGCTTCTTCCGTCGAGTCCGGGTTCGGTGTGTCGGCGGTGGGCATGGTTGGTGCGACGGGGGGCGTGGCCAACGCTGGCTCCGCCCACTCACTGCTAATGCTGGGGTCGCGCGACTCTGTCTGCGCAGACCCCTGTAGCACCCGTATGAGCGGGTTAGGGGGGCCTCGGGACGGCCCCCGGTGCGTTCCCCAGGTTGAGGTTGGGGAACTTCGTCGGCAGCGTCGGCCGCACCGGGCTTTTCTTCATCGCCGGCGGTGGTGGCGGCGATAAGGAGGCGAGCAGGGCGGTTGCCGCGGCTCTGCGGGCTGCGTCTTCATTCGCCGGCACCTCGGCCGGGAATTCAGTTGGTGAGTCGGGGGGGGGGGGGGGGGGGGGGGGGCGGAAGAACTCTTCCCTGCCCCCCTCGTGGGTCGGTGTGCCCGTGATGGGGCTGGAGGTGGCGCCGTGTTCTCCTCGGGTGAGCAGATTGCCGGCGAGGTCGAACGTCTCGCCGGTAAATATGTCGCGCTTCACGACTTGTATTACACGGCGCCGTCGTCGGTCGATTTGGATCCGCACATCAGGCGGATCCGGCTCGTCGGGGGGCGGGGGGGGTGGGTCCTCCGGCTTTCGGCTTCTCTTCATCTCGTTAAAAACGGGGTCTTCCTCTTACTTCTCCGGAGTTATGCAGGCTCTGTGATGCCGACTTAACGCGGTCTTCCTCCACCGGGTGAGACCTCGAATAAATCCGAGGAGGCCCAGTGAAGTGCCGGCGAGCAGTCGATCAACACCACAGGTGCTGCGTAGGGTCAACTCCGGAGACGGGCGTGTTCTTCTCCTTCCTCCTCTCCGTTTGGGGTCGGTCCGTGGGTGGTGGTGGCGGCACCGCGACGTGTCCTGCGCTTCTAGCTTTAGAAGCACGTAGACAGCCGCGATGCGATGACGTCACTGCGGGCGCAGTGAGCACACGACGGGCGGGGAGCAGAGCCGAAGAGAGAAGAGCGGGGGCGGCGAGTGTGTGAATCCGCACAAACAAACACCGAGGGTAGGTACGAAAAACTTTTAGTTTTAACTTTTAGCCGTGTGGTGGTGTCTCCGTGTGTCTCCGTGTATGTGGTGGTGTCTCCGTGTCTAAGGACCAGAGACAAAGGTTCATAGAACCACGCCTTCGTAGGTATACTCGGCGCCACGACTAAAGAGCTTTGTCCTTGAATGCGCAGTAGTCACTTTTCACAAGTGTTTGGCGCGGGGAAGTGAGGAGCGACGGGGGCGGTAGTCAGCGCCGGCACCTGATTCGTTGATCAGTCGCTTCCCGATGCCCGCACCGAAAGCACGTCTCGAAGCTTCTTGAGTACAGTCGCATACAATATTACCCAACGTTATCTTTCGCCCCGGTCGAAAATGCCGAAAAATAAAGTACTGACTAGAAAAGCTAGAAAAATGGTTTACGATGTGAACTGTTATATCAAAAAAGAGTCTGATGAAATACTGATGAAGAAGTCTGATGAAAAACTTAATTGTGGTTTAATTGTTACAAATTATTAGTCAGCGGGAGAAAAGAGTGTGCAGGACTATTACTACAAGTATCTATATTCACTAGGCCCTAGTGACTAGGGGCATTCTATGCTAGGGGGTTATTTATATATAGGTTTCAACCTTGACGTTAACAAATGTTGTCAATAGAGAGTACCTATAGTTTATTTGACACAAAGTCCATTATTTACATCGGCTAATATCCCAATCAACAAAATATCAAACAGAGAAAAAATAGAAGTGAAGAAAGTCCTGAACACTCATTCCTTCACACTAACCCTAAAAACGCACTTCGGAATTATGCCGCGACTGTACACATGCACAGTAATCCCCGCCAGTTTCTCCGAGAGCTCTTTATTCGTGGCGCCGAGTGTACCCTACTTTAAACATACTGCGCATGTGTGAGTGAGCACTGGCCACTGTGAGCGTTCGCGCCGCCACTGGATAAAACCGGTTTACGCTCGTTCAGCCAGTGCCCAAAAGGGGCCTTCACAAACCACGTCTTATTTGTTATCACCTACGTTATAAAATTACTTTATTTGGAATAAACTGTAAATAGTTATTAAAGTTTTTTAGTATACGTTTTGGTCTTTCAAAATGGTGTACTGTAGTGTTTGTATGAATAATAATAGAAACAGAAAAGATATTTCATATTTTAACTATACCAAGTAGTCTACTAGGTAAGTAAATGAATACCAGACTAGGTATACCTATTTAAAATGTTAAAGTAGGTAGCACAAACCGAGTTATTCAGTTAGGTCATTGTTATTAATATTATTTATTACCCTACAAATATTTTCTTTTTTTTAAAATTAACATAATTAAATGATGCTGTTTGGTTTCCGAATCGTTTACTTTCTTTAAAATAGTTTGCATTAACAAGCTTAATTGCAGCTCTGGGCTACCCCTTTATGGGAATATAACCGTGAGTATATGAATGTTGGGTCGAGGTGTAGTTAAGGGGGCGCCAGATGTTTTTAAGTATTTTTTTTTTAGGTATTTTTACTGCTTACTTTGATTCCGCCATCGCGGAATTTGATTTCATTGTGCACCTTTCCCTTCTCGAAATAATACGTCATAATGTTTTTTATCGATATATCTCTGTAAATAATAGCCCTAGAGAAAACACACATATGACATAAAATTATGGGCGCAAGGCACCCTACACGATATCACAATATTAGTATGTTGTTGTTCTAATATTGATGTTCCATGATGAGTAGTTGAGATTATAAGTGGGTGACCTCATGTGATGAACTGTATTTCAAAGGCATACCGCCCTAAGAATAAGATAATAAAATCGCTCGGTCAAGAAAAGCTCACAACAGTTTGTTATTTTTTTTTCTCTTTTGCCAACCCTCCTAATATAGGTATGAATTTTGTAGACTCCTTAGAAACTTTCTCTCTGTTCCTATTTATTCCTCTATGGCAGGACTATGCGATCCAAGAATTTTCTGCGGACGTAAGTAAGCAGGCGACGCAGCGCAGGCTAGAGCAGATTTTTGCATGAAGGCGATGATGGAATAAAAATGCGCTGTCGAGTGGAAGTGAGATGCAATAATTACTCGCGAATAAGAAAAAGCGGGATGCCAATAATGCACTCGCGACTAATCTGAAACAACGTAAGCGCCAAAACGTAAAAAAAAATCATAAAAATAAACTATTTCAGGGAATTAACTTTCAAATTGAAAATCGTTAGAAATAACAATCATTCATACATTGCAATTATCACACAGTCATATTCACTTACTACTGCGGTGTAATAGGATAAAACCATAAAAAAAGGGTTGACTTTGTATTTATTTTCTATCGAGAAAATTTTATCCAAACATGTTTTCCAATTAAGAATCTCTAGATTATATAGTCAAATTACATATACCAGAAATTAATTACGATTTGCCCAGTATTTCCTGAAAAACACATGAAAACAGCACCCCATATTTATTTAATCAGCGTCTGAACGTACTGATAACAGCGTACGCTGCGGTGCAGTCACGTGCGACGCAGACATGTGTCTACCCTGCCCTGCCCTGCCCTGCCCTGCCCTGCCCTGCCCTGCCCTGCCCTGCCCTGCCCATTTGACGATACAAATTTCTGTGTGACGCTTGCAAGTCGCTGTCCAATCCGACTTTTGACAGTTCCTTAAGAATGTAACTTACAGCGATTATGACGTACTGACGTAAAAGTAAACTTCAAAATGCATGGTTCAAAAAATATATAATCTGCCTTATAGTAGTTTATGTGTCTGATACATAATGAATGGTATTAAAACTCGAGTGCGTATTTATGAAACGAGCCGAAAGCAAGTTTCATAATAATATCACGCGAGAGTTTTCATGTCTAAATATGTATAGTTGCAACACCAGTTTATTATTATTATTATTAACACACATATCATAAGCTCTTTTCGATGTGTTCAGCAACCGCATGTTCGACCGGCATTGTGGCAATGATCAATACTTTGCGCTTGTTTCGCTTGTTTAGTAGTACTTACTTCGAAATTTGAATATCATAATATGTCGAAATATTGGTACATTATGGTCATAATGTATCAATATTTAGATAAGAAATGAGTTTTTACCAAGTAGTATATCATTATGCTGGTCATAACGTGCGGTTTTTGGACGCAGTAAAGAGGGCATATGATACGCGTGTAGATAAACATATTTATCTGCCATAATACCATCCTATAAAACATATAATTGTCTTGAAAGGTCCCGGCCTTTATTAAAATACGATAAATGATAAGTTAGACGAGATGAGTCGCAGCATACGCCTATCACTGAATTGTGCCCTTATAGGCTGCCTCCTGCCCTGTCTTTCAAAATCTGCTCTGCGTGGCCTGCGTCGTCTGCGTCTCTGCATACGCTCAGAATAACTGAACTGTAATAGTAGTTTATGTGACTGCTACATAATACAGGGCATTAATACTCGAGAGTGGGTTTATGAAACTCGCCTTCGGCTCGTTTCATAATAATATCACTCGAGAGATATGTACAGTTACATACACTAGTTTATCTACACACATATCATAAGCTCTCTTTGATGTGTACAGGAACCGCATGTTTGACTGGTATTGTGGCTCTGCAGTTGTTTAGCTTGTTTAGCACCAACTTCGGGCGTCGGCGTTCGAAATTTGAATGTCAGTACCAACTTCACAGACAAACTAGGGGCGGCATGCAGGCGGGCGTCGGTGTTCGAAATTTGAATGTCATAATGTGTAGAAAAATACACATTATGGTCATAATGTGTAATTTTTCAGATAAGAAATGAGTTTTTACCAAGTAATTTAACATTATGCTGATCGTAACGTGCGGTTTTTGTACGCAGTAAAGAGGGTTTATGATACGTGTGTAGATAAATGCTTTAACGTTATCTCTTTCAAAAACCCGGCCATTCCAACATACCCAATCTTTGTATAATTACTATTAAATGTAAAAATAGCGTCCTTAGCGCTAGTTACAATACTAACATATGTAAGTTAATTCAAAGGTCGGCAATCTTACTTGACTTACAATGACCATTGTTATAAATCACTACGGAGTAAATAACAAAAGTATTAGTTTGCTTCTTCCATTAATTTTGATGATCATTATCATTACAAATTGTTATGATTAATGTTCATAGAAAGTTTTATATAAGTAGTAGCACTTTGATGACTTTATTCAGTCAAATCGAGCTTCCAGAGCTTTTGACAAGAGCAATGGTGAACAAAGAGGGGAAGCTAAACTTGCCAGATTACACTAGAAGTGACGTAAGTTATCTTCATGCCTCTTCTCTCAGGGTTTGGCGGAGGCACAGACGTATAGTTGATGCGACTCACCTAAATATTATATAAATGTAGCCCATTCATGTCACCACCGAGGGGTGCAGGCTTTTACCCAGACACGAGTAAGAGTGAGCCATACTCCACCACGCTGGCTCAGTGCGGGTTGGTGGAGGGGCATTACGACCTCTACCACCTAGCGATAGTAGCCGGGACCTACAACTTAACGTGTCGTCCGAAAACCTGATCGTTCGAAAATTTGCTAAAATTAATTATCTCATTGGTATTTGGTCACGATTAGTAACTGCATCTCCAGTGTGAGGAGCAAGCTTGAAATCCATGAGACCACGGAGCTCTTTTGCAGCAGTTTGCAGATTGTTGAGACAAATTCCTAACTCAGCGTCAGACGGATCTCATACAATCAAACTTAGCGTCACGCCTTATCCCATACGGGGTGGCAGAGGTACAATTGTGTCCACGTTATGCCATCATTCCATACTCCATTTTGCCTGATAGGGGGCTACCCCGTCGCCGCAGCTATGGAAATTGAAGGTTTCCTCACGATATTTTTCCATTAAGGTTAGAACGTCCTTATAACAATATAAACATACGCGTCATATAGTAAGCAGTACGCCACAGTTTACTATCTGTCGATAGTTGACCAACTTACGAGAAAAAAAACGTTAGTTTATCAACTAACGGTTTCGACTTTTTTACGGTGACATATATAAGTACATACTTAGGATACATTAGATAGCTAACTTAGGTATATGGCCAGCGCCGCATTCGAACCCATATCTTCTGCGTGAAAAGTGAGCGTGAAACTTTCTCTCCTTCTCCCAGAGTCGTACAACGTCGAGAAGAGGCAAAAAATACATTTTATTATCTGTTTAATTAGGGATATTTTAAAATTGAAGTTAGAAAGTTAACCGCTAGACCACAGAGCGCTAAAAATAATATATAAAATGGTCATCAGATTGAAATGTCTTTATAGTAGCCCATGACAAGTAGCTCAAAGACGCCATTTTTGTTCAGCGAAGCATGCGCCTAAGATAGTCACTATGGGCCCGTATACACACTCAACACTTTTTTGACGTAAACTCAAAGATACTGTGTCTAGCCCAGGAAATGACAGAGCCAGAATGTAATTTAAGCGGCACTTCAATTGAGCAGCAGTATGTGCATCCGGTCATCATATATCATCATCATCATATCTAATTAATAGTGACTTCACAGGACTTCATACGCACAGTAACCAAGATGCTAATCTATCTTTGTCCGTTTGGCTTGTCGTGGACTGGGAGTAAACTGCAGAGAACATGGTCGGACCTGATCATTGCTTTAATTCTGATCAGTTTCTTAGTTTCCACGAAGAGGTTATTTGGCGACGATGCGTGTTTCCGTAAGTGAATATTTTAATGGCAGTTGATACTACCGAATTATGATAAGATAATTCGATAACTGTAACAATGAGGAGTTTTTCTGACAGTTGACTTTTGAAAACGAAGCTTCCAAAGAGTCGCTAGAGGGCATGAGAAAATTTGAGCCTTGACTTTGCAAAATGATGAAATTCTATAAACATGAGCTTTGTATTTGACATAATTCAGACAAAAGAACAAATAAGTGTCACTGGCTCAGGTCACAGATCACAATAATATTTGTACTCTGTGGTAGAACCGCAGTTTCTACGATGCCATCTAGCAGTCCGATATTTGAGCTGTCGGATCAATACGGTATTTGACAAACAATTCCCATTGTTTTGGTAACATCCCTAGTGATTTTTTGAATTGGATTTTATGACTTTTAAAGTTTTCTGTCATATCACTTCTAAGATTTTATGAACTGTAGTGAGCTCATTTAGTTGATGACAAAATTATACCTTTAGATAGATACACAATGACAATTTCGCATTTTTACCACTTATATTTCGACCACTAACCAATTTTATCGCCACCACCACCACTACCATCACCACATGTTCACCTGTACGTTCGGATGTGTTAATTTCTTTTCTTATTCTTAAATCTCGCAGTATCTTGAATCTGCACTTATGTTTCTTCTGCAGAAGTCTTGATCATCAGGCTGAGCGGCACTGTCAAATATTTCAATTGCCTACTAGGGATGCTCATGATCCGCAACCTGAGGAAGTCATGGCCTGATGTCTCCAGTAAATGGACAACTACAGATTACTTCCTGGACGCTATAAATCCGTCTGAAAGCTTGTTCATAAAGACCATTTGGAAGTATTTCATTCTGTTTGCGGTTCTGTTTGGTTGTAAGTTTGACAAACACTGAATCATATCATTACGCGTATAGATAGGGCTTATAACAGCGAGTTGTTGCTATGCTTGGGATTTAGTATATCTTTAGATGCATACAAATAGCCTTAATATTAGTCGATAAGAGATTTCCATCTCCTATCGACTAATATTAAGGCTGGGCCGACGATTGGGCCACATTCTCGAGAAGAGAAGTTATCAGATTTTTCACTCACTTCAATTCTCAAAGTTATTCACTCAGTCCAAAACGCTCAGTCCAGTCGTTTGGAGAGGCTGAAATAGAAAAATAACATTATTTTCTTACTTATATTGTAGTGGATCGTGTTATGACAACAATTGCAGCGGTTGACTTGGAGAATTTGACTACGCCCCTACCTTTTTTGAAGGATTATATCACCAACTCACATAGCTTTGTGATAGATTCTGGTGAGTAATAATTTTGATGGGTATAAACTTATTTCTGCTACAAGTGTGGAAAGTTGGGATTATCGACGAGAACCATTTTTATTCACGTGCGAGTGTATAAGTCGACACGAGTCGGAAATCATCTTACGCACATGTATCATACAACGTATTATTTACAATGCATTATGCAACGACACAAGCCAAATAAAATCGACTCCGAACTCAACAAGAAATAAGTAAGATGGCGAGCTTACTTTAAACATAGTTCTACTGCGCATGTCCAAATAGCTGCTACATCATCTCGAAAAAAGGCTATAATGTATATATAAAATTTATTTCTTGATAAATATCAAAATCTAAGGTAATTATTAACGCTTTTTTTAAGTATTCATTTTATTGTATATTTTGTACGAATGATAATCTGAATCTTGACTAATTTTTAAAGCTTTACTCAATAATAAAAACACATTGCGCCGGGCAGAAAATAAAAAACTGGTTTGTAAAAAGCACTTGAAAGTGGCACTTTCCGAGTAAGTGAAGTTATTGAGAATCTCCTCTAGATAGAAAAAAAAAAGCTGGAAAGACAAGAGGGATAGCCCTATACTTTGAATAGCGTGGTCGGACGGACACGTGGTAATCATAATCTATGTGATGATTTCAGAAACTTTCATAACTTCAAGAGCTTCTATTTGAACCATCAAAATATACACAACATAATCATACCATTCTGTGTTTTGTACACGGGATTTTGTATATCTTTAACATAGCGTCAGTCCATTTCATATAAGGGGTGGGCAGAGGCTTTTAGTGGCCACTTTAATCAGTTATTCAATGCCCCATTTTTCCTTATATAGCCAATCACTGTAATTATGGAGATTGAAGGTTTCGTCATATCTTCAACTTTATGTACATTATATATCAAGTTTTCAATTCCATGGCTTGATTAATAAAGATCTTTTCTTTTATAGAAAACTACAATCATTTCTTCGGAGTCATCATCTTCATTCTGATGATAGTGGCCACAGTAGCCTCCAACTGTATAGACCTCATAGTATTGGTATTCAGTCTGGCACTTGTTTCAAGACAGCTTCGTATAAACCATCGGCTGAAAGCCTTGTGCAAGGATAACTCAAATATCTGCGAGTTGGAGCCTGTAAGTAATTGCCTGAAAAGTTGAAAAAAACACTAACTGAGGAGATTTTCTATCAGGAAGTGAAATAAATGCTAAATTAGAATTACATAAGTACTGTATTGTTTACTACATATCAAAATAGTAAAGGCTTAACTTTAATTATTTTTGCACTTTATTTTTCTCTTTGTATGTACTTCTGTTAACCGCTCCTTTATCGGATCCCATTATGATGTATCACGATTTAGAACTCATGCCATGGTAATAAAATTTAAAACCTATAACGGGAAATGTCATGTCGACATAACATTGGGGCTCGAGACTGTAAATACATCAATAGACTTAGATCCGTTATTCGTTTCAGATTCAACAAAACAAACCCACTGACCATTCAGTGGTGTCCTGGCGCAAAATGAGGGAGATATTTGTACAACACCGAGGACTGGTGGAAAGTGTGAACTGTGCAATAGGACCCATACTTCTATTGTCGACGTTTAAAAACAGCTTTTATATTATTCTAATATTGGGGTCTGTGTGAGAGTCGCTCTGGTCGAAAAAGCTTTCTTTATTAAATTATTCTACCCATACAATGATTTAACGAAATTACGCATTAGTTTACAAACATGACACATGTCTATTGCGGTACTATTCAACGCCTGTCCACGATCCATCAGTTATAGTCAGTTAGCCCACCGTCCTTAGTCATACACTCCTTTAATGAGATACCAAGATCACGTTGAGAGGTGCTTAGCCCTGGAACGTGTCGACCCTTTCTTATCTGGATTTCTGTTTCAGACTTAATCAAGCCTATGCTAACGTGTACGTATGGAGATACTATTGTGTGACTTTGCTCTGGATAATCGTACGTTTCTTCGTTACTCTAATAAACTGTGCCAATTTGAATGACCTTTCAAATCAGAGCATTCAGTATCTGAAAAATGTGAATATGGAATACTATAATGTTGAGGTAAAAAACATATAGTCTTAACATTTTAACATTGAATTATTTTTGGTGAACAAACGTTGTTTAATTCCCCACAACGCTCCACTGCAGCTTACGAGCACGGGATCGAACCCGGGACATACGACTGTGGAATAAGCTTCCCTGTACTATCACGGACAGTCCATCACCATCTCTCCTTTCCAGTTAGATAGGTATATAGAATGTTTATTAGTATATTATTTGGTTAATATATATTGATAAGTGCGTTGAATTTAAGTAATTGTGGGCAGTCTATTTTTAGCAATTAGGATTATTAGTAGTATATATTACTGGTAGTACTTATAGAATTTCATTGTACGCGCAGGTCTTCCCACGCTCAACCATCAGCTTTCCTACTCATCCTCGTTTGCTGGAAAAAATCTCTTGTTAGAGATAAGCTAGCCTTTGTACATATTTTCTTCTTTTATAATTTATCTGTTTGTCTGTTTTGTATAGTACATAAATGAATGAATGAATGAATGGTGCTTCTTCAGCCAGGGTTTAAACCAGTTCCAGTCTTTCGGCCGGCATACCAGAGGGTACAAGTTGAGAAAGGAGAGGGACTGACGTGCTCATCAGGAAAGAAAGGAGGGAGATTTCAATCGATTGACTCTTCAGCCTGAAGCAAATATAGGATATGTGGAATAAGGAGGATTTGGGGTTTTGAGAGCAGCAGTTGTTGTTTTCGAATTCTTGCAGTTCTTTTAGTTTCCAGTATTCATTATCCTTGTTTTCCTTTGCTGACAAATGTACAGTTTGGTTTTCCTGCGAGCTATCAGCTGTCATTTTTTCAAGATGATATTTCTTCATGGCTTGAAACATATTTATCATTATCTCCCAGAAACACTGCGTCCTTCCAATAGCTGGCTAAAAACTTTTATTTTTCAAATATTGGTTGCCTCCGCCTTTTGTCTTTACTGTGTATCGAAAAACTGCAATTCACTAGTCGCTATGCTAAAATTCTATTTCAATTAAAAGAATGAATGACACAGATCCGTTACATCGGTATAAGTCTGAGTTCCTATTCGGTCCAAAGTAGTCCGTGTCTGCGGTAAGCACTGGTGCTTATAACAGATATATGTCACCTCACCCGGCAAAACTAACTCGGATTGTGTTCGAGGTGGCGCAAAAACATGTATGGAGGGGAACACCACCTTAGGGATGTGATTAGGAGGTGCGGCATTGAATGAACCAACTATTCAGTCTACAGTTGGAAAATTAATTAGGTGGGCGTAGGATTTTGGAGTATTGATTTGTTTTTGACCCTTTTCCTTCTCGTAGTCCTCTGATTAGTTTGCTTTGTCACGGCAGTCATGGGTATAGGTCAAGCTTCCTCTTTGAATTCTCTTCGGAGTCTGTTTTTGGATTTTCGTTTATGTTAGCTGCTTAAGATATGAATTTGTTTCAGTTCTGTATCTGCCGACATATTAGCTTTCGTCGAAACTGTTCGTATCGTCCTGAAGAGTTGAGCGTATCGGTTTTCATTTATGGATCATTTTAATTTAATACTATATTACGTATCGATCCTTTTCCGTATGACTTCGGCAGTAACAAGTACGGTAATTGCTTTTTATTTCTACTTAAATTCTACCTGCACTAGCTTGTGCATTTAATTTTTTGTTCTCTTTCGGACATCTGGGCCGCAAATTTGGGATCTCGTAACGACTTGGCCAAACATACATTGTTTGGCGGGTCTCTTGTTGGTTTAATACTATTAGGGGACTTTGAGATATAAATTAACTATCTCGAAAAGACACTTTGTAGAAAATATGAAAATGCCGTTTGTGATTCCTTATGTGCAACACCAGTCAAACTAAGCATACCACCGTAAAACCATAGCTGTGATTCACACACCAATTAGCAACACTTATCAAAATTTGTATATATTATTAAATTATTCGCATGAAATGAGACTTTCATCACGTAGATTATTAAGTATTTAGGTATAAGTAATAGCAAACAAACAAATATCTGTATGACCCGGCGGCGCGGCGTGATACGCTTCTGTACAAAATTCACCTAAAGACTTTTTATGACATTCTTATGTTCTTGTCTTGTTACCTTCCGATTAATGTAATCATAACGAAGTTTATAATCATTTTGGTTTTAGTTTATTGAGGTGGTAGTAAATATATGTACTGAAACGACCTCACCCAATGTAGCCCATTGATATGCGTAATATTTTTCTCGAGGACTGGCGACCCAGGTCCAGGGGGTCTACGCCCATTATTGTACTTTGCACCATTTATAAGACAAGTCACACACACAATTACAAACACGTAGCTTAATTTTTAGTAAACTTAAGCTCAAGATACTTCACTTCGACAATTTGTATTTCTATTTTGTGTAGCACAATAAAGAAATTACGAAAGGAAGTTGTCATTGGCCAATACAAAACATTCGACTTTGTCGTTTAATGTAGATTTTTGTACTGGCTAACGATATTTCTTTGTTTACAAAAAAAAACACAAGTAGTAATCCGAGTTTTATATACTCGTTTGTAGCTTTAGTTCGCGATAGGTCTAATTTGCCATATGGGAAAGAGAGTTGTGCACGCCCCGCACATCCGCAAAAGCCCTGCGTCACCTTTATCATAGTGTTGCGCGAGTTCGTATCGACCCCGTTTATAGCCTTGTACTTGTACTTATACGATTATTTAAACTTTACCGCTCAAAACTTCTCGGCTTTTAGATAAAAAATAAGATATCGTATATAAATTAACTGTTTTCATATATTTCCCTTAACATACTATTCATGATACACCTCGCCTTTGGTCTTGGTAAAACAAAAGACCATTAACCCGGCCCCGGGGGAGATAGAGTCACATTCTCTATCACCCACCGGGGTAATTCTTGTCCGGCGCGTCCAAACCGCGGGGGTGGGCACCCCTCACTCCAGTATGCCGAAGTGGGACGGTGGCCAAGTTCGGGCAGGGACCCAGTTCTGCGGGAGATATTACGGAGCCCGTGCCAGGGTTACGGGTGAAGACCTCAACGGCTGCGAAGGCGGAGATGGAAGCCATCGGTACGACGGATCAGGCGGAAGAGGCATTAGGGGAATTTCTTGCGGGTGATCCAAGTCCAATATTTACTAGTCTGACTAACGAAAACAAAGACTGGAAAAGGGATGCTGTCAAAAAATCTCAGTATGGCAACCATTTACGATCTGACTTAATGTGCACACTTATCCGGCCGAAAGCGTTATCTTAATCTAAATAATGAATAACCCATAATGAGGAGTGAAATATAATAATATATCATTAATTACTGTGATCATAAATATATGATAATATAATGGGGGGGGGGGGGGGGCTTAGATTCGTTGCGTTCGGTTTGTATATGTAAATTATTGTACTTTTACTTTGACACTTTTGGTGCCATATAAAAAGTTTGCAAACGATATCAGTCTCTGCTTTCATTAGCCAGACTCTAGGAACGATGATTAATGATTTATGTATCAGGGCTACGGAACGGATCGCAAAATACCGGTATTTATTCAAGTTTTTTCAGTATCGCTCTTTCGGAGCAGTTCCTTTTCCCAAGCGTTATTGCCGCTGGGATTAACCTGGTTAATTCCAAGTGAGCCACGCGTACTACGTTGCTCTGCCCATTCCATTTCAATATTTACTCCCACTTGGGATCCCATCCTTTCTAACTTCGACAATGATCTCGATTGGTGGTTTGGTTTAGTAGAAGAAGGTGGTTTAAAGTTAGAACTATCAATGGTCTTAGAAGATGAAGGTGCATATGATTATGAATACGTCTAGTGCTGAACATCGCATAGTCGTACAGCAGGATATGAAACCAAAAATGCGTGAAATGAAGACCGGTGGTGGAAAATTAAATCTGAAGAGCTGCAAATTCTTGCTGACAGTAATCAGACAGCAAAATTCTTTGAAGGTTTCAGAAGCGTCTTTGGACCCCGAAGCAAGAAAACCGCACCGGATCTCTCAAAAAACAAATCTACGAGACTGACAGATCCTTCAGAAGTGCTTCGTCGTTGGGCAGAACATTTCAAAGATGTTCTGAATGCCGGTACACAGGAAGCTAATCTGTCATACATAGATATGAAAGAAGACCTGCCCATAGCGTCAGAACTCGATGACCCGCCGTCTTTCAGCGAGTTCTATAAAGCCACCCAGTAGCTGAAGAATGGCAAATCTCCCGGATCAGATAGTCTGCCTTCAGAAGTGTTTCAGTATGAAGGACCCAACATCAAGAACAGACTATTTGAACTGGTACTATGCATATGGGAAACGGAAAACATACCTCAAGACTGGAAGGATGCCTCCATCTGCAAGCTATACAAGAGGAAAGGAAACCTCTCAAAATGCGGCTCTTATAGAGGCATATCACTTCTCTCTGCAGCTGGCAAAATATTATACCACATAATTAATAGGCGTCTCAGCGTATTGGCTGAGCGCACTCTTTCGAAGAGTCAGTGTGGTTTACGTCCCAATCGATCTTTGTTATCAAGCAGATCCAAGAAAAAAGCCTTGAACAACACCGTGATCTCTACATGTGCTTTTTAGATCTAGAGAAGGCGTTTGATAGAGTTTCAAGGTCTGCCCTGTGGACAATACTGAAGAAAACCGGATGTCCCGAAAAGATCACAAACCTTGTGCGTCAGTTCCATGAAGGGATGATGGCAGGGGTTTGACATGAAAATGAAATCACGGAACAGTTACCGGTTACCAGCGGTGTTAAGCAGGGTTGTGTCATGGTCCGACGCTCTTTGCCCTCTACTTCGCCGCATTCATGACAGATGCTTTGACATGACAGATATCAAGCGATTGCACACCTTTAATTTGAAATGTCTTCGTGCAATATTACGGGTAAAATAGCAGGATCGTGTACCGAAGTTCCGAGATTCTACGTCGTGCCAATATCTCCGGCATGGAATGTCTCCTGATGAAGGGGCAGTTAAGATGGTATGGACACCTTGTACGCATGGATTCGTCACGTTTGCCCAAATCCGTTTTCTCCGCAGAACTTTCCAGTGGAAAACGGAAGCCTGGTAGACAGTATCTCCGATACAAGGACATCTTGAAACTACATCTAAAGTCCTGCGGTATATCTCATAATACGTGGGAGGTAGACGCCTTGATGAGACCAGAGTGGCGTAGTTCAATCAAAAAAGGAACTCAACAGTTTGAAGATGCCCGTCTTGAAGAACGCCAAACACCAAGATCGTAAGACTCACCCCAAGGTCTCCTATAATTACACCTACAATACAAGCGGACAGTTACAGTGCAACATACGCAGCCGCACGGTCAAAACCAAGTTCGGCTTTGCAAGTCAACTCCGAGCGCATGCCAGAAACTGACAGGGTGTCGCCGTCGACGGATACGTCGTGGAGGACATCATCATCATCGTCATGATACACCTCTGTGTCAAATTTTATGTTTCAAGAACATCTTGATCACTTTCAGCGACTAAAACCGAATAGTGTCTTACGAGCACGGGTTTAGACTCCGGGCCAATCGGTTGTGGAATGCACTCTCCGGCACCATCAAAGCTGTCTTTGATGGTGCCGGATCCTATTCTCAATATATTTAAAAGTCGTGTGAAGAAGCATTACCTCTCATTAGAAGTACAGGTAGTATGCTTGTAAGTATATATATAATAAATATTAGTAGTAGTATTATATTTTAAATATTTAGTATATAATTATAGTAATTATATATTTTATTTTTATTTTATTATTATTATTTTTTATTATTATTTTATTATTATTATTATTATTATATATTTATTATTAATATATATAAGTACCTAAGGTAATGGCACCAATTATCGACACAACACCAGTGTCGGACAAAAACAACTCTCGAAATAAAGGTCAATATTGAAGTTGTTTGCATTTCACCCGATTATACCATAGACTAGGATTGACAGCTAGGCTGTCAGTACAACATGAAAGAAAATCGTCCATTTTGAAGAGTAAAGCGTAGCCGTGTGTAGTTGCCGGAAGGGCTCCTTCAGAATAATCCAAAGTTATAAGCGGAATCGCTAAGGAGGTGAGTGATAAACATATTCTCTCTTAAATTTTATGCAATGGAAAACGTTGTTTATTTTTTTGCTATAATCAGTATATTAACAAATAAATTGTAGTTAATGAAACATTTTAGCATAGGTAATAACTTGTAAAACTGGGTGTCAATCATTGGGTATTTTTCAATGGTGGGTTCCATTCATCGACAAACATTGAGCTACCATTACTATAGAGACGCTGTCTCGAACCAAAAAGTGACACCGCTTTTATACCTACAAAACTTTATTTGATTAAGTGCAGTCTATTAGAGAGGAGTGTTTCGACCGTCGCGCACACGGACATTCTCACCGCCGTTCCACCGCAGTTCCTACGCCGCTTCGTGGAAAGTGGACGTGCGCAACAAGCGCCCGTGCGCGCCGCGACTTCGCCGTCGCGAGTGAGCTGCACGGAGGGGATTATCTACCAGGAACGGACGCCGGCTTCGCCTAAGGTCGTGCCCGGTAGGTACCCTTTCGGGCAGCCAACTCGTCTATAGCCCGCCGCTATGGACGAGCTTAAAAGCCCTTCTAAGGGCTACAGTGAAAGTGACAGTGCAAGTGACCGCCATGTCGATGTGACAGGCAGCCCGCCGCTGGGGGACACCCCGCGCCGGAGTCGTCTCACCACATCGGCATCCTCGGACCGCCTGCTCCCTATCTCAACATCGACGGAATACGGGTCCCCGTTGGTGCGTCGACCGGTGTCGCTGAGAGCGGAGCTTGAGTTGGACGGATTATATCTAATCCGGGCCGCTTAAACCAAACTGTTCTCTCCGGGACTGTTACACGCCATGGAATCCTACATCGCCGATAGCCGCGCAGCCCTGAGGGTACGCCTGCGGCTTCCATCGGCGACGAAATCCTCGACGCAAGACAACCCAACTGGGCCAAACACTTCCAGGCGATAGTCAGCGAGCTCGGCCGGGCTCCCAGTGCGCGCGCCTACCAAAAGGGTGTGCGCTTCACCCCCACGACCGATGACAAGTACCGGCTTGTACAGCGCTATCTGTGCAGGCTGGAGAAGGACCACGGAGTTTGGTGGTTCTCTTACTCGCTGCCGGCCGACAAGACCCAGAAGGTGGCGATTCGCGGGCTGCCTTCCAACACCACGCCGGAGGAGATCATCGCGGCGCTTGCAGAACTCAGTGTGGAGGCCGAGTACTGCAAGCAGATCCCGGCGCGCAAGGGGCGCCCCGGTTGCATCTTCTACGAGTCCCTGTGGAAGAATCCCGACCGTGCCCCCGGTGCAGTATATGAGATCTCGGAGCTCAGGTACATGCCGGGGGTGAAGATCGATGCTTGGCGCTCCAAGCAGGGCCCGGCCCAGTGCCACAGGTGCCAGCAGTTCCAGCACTCGTCGCATATGTACCACCGCCCCCTGGCGTGCGTGCGTTGCGGCGGTCCCCACTCGGCGCGGGAATGCCCCCGCCCGAAAGACCAGCCGCCGACGTGCGCCAACTGCGGTGGCCCGCACACGGCCAACAATGCGACGAGCCTCGTGTTCCGCCAGGAGGCGCGGACCAAGAAGGCCGGCACTGTGGCGCTCACCAACGCGCCCGGGCCAAAGAAGATGCAGCCTCCCCCTCCGCCACGTCCTGATCTGCAGGAAGAAACGGTACCCGCCTCGCTTATGGCGCAGGCGAACGACCGAGTCCCCAGGCAGAAGACGAAGCAGGGGAGGAAGAAGAAGAAGGCGACGGCTCCACCTGCCGCCGGCGCCGCAGTGTCTACTCTGCGAGAGCGAGACTACGGCCGCCGCTGGAGCTGCCACTCCGGCTGCGGCGATAGGGCCGCAGTACTTGGGGCACCTCACAGCCCTGCTCGCCCTCCTCAGCGACCCCACTGCCCTGGGCAGACTCACCGCTCTGCTCGGCAATGCATGAGCCGCTCAGGGTCGTCCACTGGAACGCGCAGTCACTGACAGAGAAGAAGCGGCTGCTCCACGTGTTGCTGAGGGACTACCGCGTCGACGTGATGCTCATCAGCGAGACATTACTAGCCGGAAGCGACAAGCTGTTGCTGCCCGGCTACTTCGTCTACCGCAAGGACGAGAAGTCCACCAGCGGCCGGGCCTTTCGAGGCTCGGCAGTCATCGTCGGCAGGAAGATCGTCCACCAGCTCATTGACGCCCAGAAGTATACATCCCTGTATGCTTTGGGTGTCGAACTCCAGGTCGCCGGCCAGGTGCTGCGACTGTACGCCGTGTACAAGCCCCCCAGTACCCCAATCCGCACCTCCGAGCTACGGGGGCTGCTACAGTCGCCGCATCCGACACTCGTCGCTGGCGACCTCAACGCCAAGCACACCGTCTGGAACTCCACCAGGGTGTGCCCAGCTGGACGCGCCATCCTTGCCGACTCCGTGAGCCATAACTACGATGTCATCGGTCCCGACGAGCCCACCCACTTCGATTCGCGGGCCGGATGGGACACTATCGACGTCGTAGTCGTCAGAGGTCTCCGGACTCCGCCGAGCCAGGAGGTTCTCCCTGACCTCTCATCGGACCACAGGCCATTACTTCTCGTCCTGGCGGACCTGCCCACCCGGGTCTCTCCGCCAACATCACGCCGACGCTACCAGTGGGGCGCCTTCACCGCCGCCCTCGACCAGTCTTCGACCACATGTCCATTCAACCAGCCGGAAGACGTTGACCGCCTGGCATCGCTGCTGACCAGCCAAATCTGAGACGCGCTCGACCTGTTATCGCACACCGTAGCTCGCGTGGGTAAGCCCGCTCCTCTCCCTGCTGAGCTACGCGCACTCATACGCGATAAGCGCGCTCTCCGGAAGCAGTGGCAGCAAACCCGCTGCCCAACGATGAAGACCAGGCTCAACGCCATGAAGGCAGAGCTGAAGCGCCGACTTGATCTCCACGCCGAAGAATCTTGGGAACGCCACGTCGAGTCCATGGGTGACTACGTCCCCTCCGTGCATCGCCTATGCCGGCATTTGCCTACTACTCCAACTCCCGTCCGACTAATCCTGGGCAGCGACGGCCTACCAAGATTTCGAGCCCAAGACCGTGCGGTGATCTTCGCCGAATGCCTAGAGAAACAGTTCAAGCCGAACCCTACGGATGATGTGGAGCACGTCGCAGCAGTCGAGAGACACCTGCGAGATTACTTCGCCTCGCCGATAGCTCCCGAAGAGGACCCCACCGTCGTCACGCCCGGCCAGATTATGCGTGCATTCAGGCGTATCAAGCCCAGGAAAGCCCCGGGCGCAGACGGCATACCTAACATGGCGCTGCAACATTTGCCGCCACGTACTGTGGCAGCCGTTACGCGCCTGTTTAACGGCATCTTGCGCACGGGCCACTTCCCAACCCAATGGAAGGAGGGCTTGGTCATCATGTTGCCCAAGTCAGGCATGGACTCCAAGCTACCTGAGAGCTATCGGCCGATAACTCTACTGAGTACCATCTCAAAGGTGTTTGAGAAACTCCTGCTGGCGAAGCTACAGCCCCACATCCAGCCGCGTCCGGAACAGTTCGGCTTCAGACCCGAGTATTCTACGACGCTTCAGCTCACCAGAGTACTGAATGACATGACGGTTTATTTAAACAAGAAGGAATACACTGTCGCAGTATTCCTGGACATGAAGAAGGCGTTTGACAGAGTATGGCACGAGGGGTTGCTGTACAAATTGTCGACGTCTCCAGCCCCAAGAAGACTGGTCCAGATCATCGCCTTCTTCCTGGAGAATCGCCGCTTCCGAGTGATGGTGGAAGACGCCGTCTCCGAGGAACACCCCGTTGCAGCCGGCGTCCCTCAGGGATCCTGCCTGTCTCCAGCCTGCTACTCCCAATATACGGACGACATCCCCGTCGGGCCGGGTGCCCAGCTGGCACTCTTCGCCGACGACGCTGCCTACTACGCATCGTCGATCCAGGCTCGGCACGATGCCATCAAACAACGACAACGTCGTCAACCAGGTCAAGGTGGGACGCGCCAAGCTGCGTCCACTTCTCGACTCCAGCCTCCCCTGAGGGCGAAGCTCGGGATCTACAAGTGCTACGTGAGATCCCGCCTCACCTACGCGGCCCCGGCATGGTACGCCCTGTGCTCGGAGACGAACAAACGGAGACTCCGAGCCCAAGAGAACCTCTCTCTGCGTACCATCGTCGGCGCCCCCCGCTACGTGAGGAACGCGACGATCCAGAGGGACCTCAGATGGGAATCCGTGGACCAGTTTGTCCAGAGGCTGGCGAAGGGCATGTTCGCGATGTTTCTCAACACCCGCATATCCGCGACATAGCGCCGTACCACGCGCGCCCGCCAAGATCACCCAATGGAATACCTCAAGTGAGAAGATCTCCACCGCCCGTGAGGGCCCCCCGATGACCTGTCCATAGGAGTGCACAGAGGCGCTTCTTCAGGAAGAGATCCGATGATCTGACCCTGACTCCCCACGCCCCAGAATGGGTGCGTGAGAAGAATACCTGACTGGCAGTCTATTACAAAATGTACCAATCTAAGTATTCATTGTAACCGAGATTTATTTAAACAAAGGTTTATGTAGATGACTTGCGCTTTCGCATTAGCTATGTATTATCGTTATCTATACTGCCATAATTTCAAAATGAACTGAAAAGTAAATAATTTTTACACCTTGTATATATTTATAGCCTTCTCCACTTTGGATGCTAGATCCTTGCGATACCACACACTTCGAAATCGGTTCAGGCTTTAAGAAGTTGTGGTGGAATTAAGAAAAATACCCACATGAACCCTTAAAACAATACACTCCGTTTTTGGGGGCAGTCGTGTTAAAATATTTCCAAACATGTTTTGTTAGTTTAGGAGTCCTCTACCCATATTTACCACATTCATCATATCCCACATATTTGTGAAGTGCTCTCTCGTACCACCATTAGTACCTATCTGTACGGTTCACTTTTCATATTTTATGGTTTTCATACAAAAGTCGGGTACAGTAGAAAATAATGTTTAAAATTAGTTTTGGATTATTTTAGTTGATATTTTGCTTACTTACTAATGACACGTCACGCCACTATCTTTTTTATTCGTATTAGTCACATTTTTACAAGTTCGCAATACGCAGAAGGCATTTTTGAACTGTTTTTAGTCACAATATCCGCATGCGGTCGCTATGAGCGCTGGCAAGGTACTTAAGGGAATAACACCGGTTGGAGTTAGGTCATGGCGCAAAGAAATGGTTCGCGGTGTCGGTTCCATACGCTAGTAATAGTAGTTCAATGTCGACAAATGAGTTATTTTTTTCTTTTAACCTCTCAAAAACCGAGGTTAGTTGAGACGGATCGCGATTTTGAACCTAAATAAAATTTAAAACCTGTAACGGAAAAGTGGCGTTAGGTTATATCAACATCTATAACTAAGTCGTCATCATACGTAAGTTCCCTTCCAAGCACAAGTAATGCAGAAAAAGTTTTCACTCCAGCACCTACAACCGCACAACCCCAAGAAACGGAATATTCACATCTCGATAGTGTCACATTGTTCGCAACAAACACTCTCCATCGATCGACTAAAGCTCTTATCGCTGCTTTACGAAAATGATAGTGCTGTCATTGAAAAAACACCTTTAAAACATATAATACCTGCGCTTGGGAACAAAAAAAAACATACCATCACCATTTAAACGGAATTTGTTTTGGCCAGGGGAAGAAGACACAAAAAAGGGGAAAAAAGAAAATTGCATAAAAATGTAATCAGCGCTATGACAAGTCAATGTTAGAGAGATTACCATGGGAAAAAAAAGGAAAGATGGAAAAAGAAAAAGAGAAGGAAAGGAAAGCCAAGGAAAAAGAAGAAAAAATACAGATGAAAGAAAGAATTATGAAACAACATAAAAATAAGAAACGGAATCAGCCAAAACTAACGACATGACGATACTGACACTGCAATACGCTATCCAGAAAGCGACGACACTTACACTTTTGAAATGGATAACCAGAAATTGACGGTAGTAATGAACAACAACATCAAAATATTAATAATACTACACTGAAACAAAGATAAAGCTATAGCAGTTCTGAATCTGACGAGCCATTGAGCAATCTTTCAAAAAAGGTGAAACAAAAATACGTGACTAAAGGAGACTACGTGATAATAAAATACGAAGACGAATATTTCCCGGGTTTGTTAGTAGATTTACGCGTATCTCATATCTTCTATCTTCTATAAGGGGGTTGTAGTGCCTGCACCTGGCCCACTTGAGCGGGGCCTTTGTGCATGTTCCCTGCGCCTGCACATCTACTTCAGCCATCCCAACTCCTGCACCAGCTGGAGAAGGAGGCCTGGGTGTTCCAGGAGCTCGTGGATGTTTGTTGTGTCTCCTAGGATAGCCATCCTGGTTTCTGTTGTGGATGGACATGCCAGTAGCATATGCTCTACTGTTTCATCCACTTCCATGCACCCCATGCACAGGGGGCTGTCCGTTGCACCTGTAATTGTCAAGTGTTTGTTTAGGATTAGTTTACTTTTGAAATGGATAACCAGAAATTGATGGTAGTAATGAACAAAAACATCAAAATATTAATAATACTACACTGAAACAAACAGAAAGCTATAGCAGTTCTGAATCTGACGAGCCATTCAGTAATCTTTCAAAGAAGGTGAAACAAAAATACGTGACTAAAGGAGACTACGTGATAATAAAATACGAAGACGAATATTTCCAGGGTTTGTTAGTAGATTTACGCGTATTTTCGTTTGTAATTAGTACCATGACATTTTCTGTTGGTAACGCATTTATATGGCCAGAGAAACAAGGCCAAATCTGGTACCAAAATAGAGATGTAATAGAGAAAATATCCAAACTCGTCCTATCGAATTAGAATGGGTTTTATGCATTAAAATAAATGAACAAATACCTGCCTTTCACGACATAATTTCATAACAACTACAAACTACATTTCTGTTCCGTCCTTAAATAAATGTTTTCTTACCGTCTATAGTTATAATTAAAATATGAGTACCTACCTATTGTGAGTTGATTAGTATAAATGAAGACACTGTGATTACTCACTCTTTGTATAATTCATAACCAAAAACCATAACTATAGTTACTTAAGAGCTATAAAAAGAATAAAAATTTTAAGTTCGTGTCCTACGTTGACTGACTGATTGAAGAATGTGTTTGTTTAATAAAGCAGATAGGTATTCTCTCTCTCTCTCTCTCTCTCTCTCTCTCTCTCTTTTGCATTAGCCTTCAATATTGACCACCTGTCGATCATTAGTTGTCGATAATAGAACATGTTGATGACTGGAAAATGACGATTATTGGGTGTCGATAAAAGGGGATTCACCTGTCGATTATTAAGGAAAACTAGCTTGTTTTTTCATTTGGCTTATTTTTATAATTAACAACATCTTTTTACCTTGCACATCTAAATGTAGTGCATAAAATATTAACTTCAAGTTATTGTTACCTTATTCACAAAAAAATACCTAATAATAAAATGCAAAATAAAAATAAAAATAAAATCCTAAGTTTCGATGATTGGTGCCGTTACGTTACTCGTTTATTTCGTCATATTGTTGTACACATAGGCCTACCCCCTTAACCTGATTTGCTGGAAGAGATCTCTTATTAGAGGTAAGCTCGGTTTTGTACACTATTTTTATTTAACTCTTTTTTATTTCATTTGTGTGCAATAAATAAATTATGAAATTATGAAGTGGCGAGCGGTAAAGTTAAAGTATTCGCACATAGATACTTAATGCAAAGTATGCTAAAATCTAAAGGTTCCGTATGATTGTACAAGAAAACATAAAAAAACTCAACTTGGTTTAGATAACAGTCCCTACAGAGTGCGAATCCGTCATCAGACCAATTCTAACAAAAGACGCCACTGACGACTCTGGAAGGTGCCGCAAGAATGCGATGATATTAGATTAATGCAGACTTCAAGTCATATTAAAACAAGTCTCTTGCAGGGGAAACCCCTTCAAAATCTCGTGTAGATCATTATACGTATACAAAACACATTCTGGATTTCAACATTTCAACTCTATACCAATTACGGTCAAGGAGATACCCGCTGATGGACATACAGAATGACAGACGGACGGAAAGACGGACAGCGCAGGTTGTTTGCTGGATGCGGAGTCATTGGGTCCACCCCTCGGGTACGGAGCCCTATAAAGCCGACACGAAAGCTGAGAAAAATCTGACGTGTTGTTTATCGGTTTGTATCCCGCGATGAAAAAGAAGGATTATATGATTAATCCCCTGTGAGAAAAGAGCTGTTTTATAAGTTTGAAGGATCTGCCTCTCTTGTATCTGTCTGTGGCACCATATAGGTAAAAGGCTTGTACCGATGTTGATGAGATATTTTATTGGTAGTAGACTTCACTGCGATGGTTCTTAGCTATATTTTATTAAATTCGGTTCAGTGGTTCGAAAGTAATCAGCTTAACAAGGAAACATGTGAAACAATTTATTGACATTTTCTTTTATTTCAAGTTAAAATAAAAAAAATATGTAAAGTTATCTCAACTTGTATTGAATAACATAGCAATAATGTAGTGCATATTTACCAAAAACAAAACAACTTTTTGTTTGTAACTGAAAGTACAAACATCTGTCAGTGTCTACTGTATTTGGTTTAAAAAAAAAGTGTAGAATGGAAATGGAAAGTTTATTTTTTGCAGGTCCGTAGACTACATTTTCAACTGAACAAAGATGAGATTGCACTCAGCGGGATGGGTTTCTTTAAAATCAAGAGAAGTTTCATACTGAAGGTAAGAGTCGATTTCTATTCAAGTTTTTAAATTGCCGCGGCATTTTACAAAATGTTATTCTATTGGCAAATGTGCCCCGATGTTATGAGCCATCCTTTCCGGTAGACGTGTACCAGGCTATATGTCGCAAATTTGCCATCAAGACGATGGCACAAATTTTTGCCATTTCCCCCTCTTCCCCGGTACAGGGGCGGTGCCGCCGGGGAAGATGGGAGCGGGTCTATTAGGGTGTTCTTATTAATTCAGCTTCTTTAAAATACCAGTTTCTTCTTCAAAATAACTTAATAGTCCACTGAACTCATACGTCAGCATCAAATTTTGAGAGCCTAGTAAATACTTTTAAACCAACTTTTTTATTGTTAATACGCAACGGTCAATATAACTCAGTAACTAAATTTGTAACATGTCTACACATTTCCTGATTCTAATAAGTGTATCACCTGCATTTTTTTAATAATTTAAAAAATCTCTAATTTCATATAGCCACCTGTATTTTTTTACGTAAGCAAGTAATTGATGACGCAATCTAGAACTATATTCGCATTATTCTTACGAAATCGCCGCTCCTGCTACTACGGAGCTGCGATGATGCCCCCGCACTGCAGCGCAGCCACGCACGCCTCCGCAGCCTCGGGTTGCTGGTCGGCTTAGCCTTTGTTATACATTTTTTAATGCTAAAATATTTATCGACAGCGCTGACTTGTATAAATCGATGTTTGTTAATTGACGCTGGCTATTAAATATTCAGCTGCGGCAGTAAAGATGAAGAATGAATATAATAGAAGCTGTTCCATTAACTCGTTGCTAACATACAAAAAAGACATTAGTTGCAGGTGCTAAAGGAAACTTATGATGTTGCACTTTTGCATTTGTGTACCTGTATGAATGACTTCAATATAATAGATACTTTAAATAATCAGATATTTGTTTCCCAGGTGTTGTCCATAATAATAACTTACGACCTCATGCTAATACAATACAGTGATCGCTTGGCTTCCAAAACTTGCACTACGGAGCTGAAAGGATTCATTTGTAAATAGATGCCTTACAAGAAGTAGAAGAAGCAGAAAGAAGAAGAAGATATAAGCTTTATTTTAAAACCATTTCTTACACAGAAAACCTGTTCCGGTTTAATGTCAGAGATATTTCAGAAATTTTCGTAAGAAACGAAACAGATTTTTCTATATCTCAGAATTTTGTATATATTTTTCAATGTATTCGAATATACCCCTGCAGTATGTACCTACTTATATGAACGTTCTGGTAAAACGTAAACCTAATAAAAGAGCACCCAACACTAATATACGTAGGGGTTGTTGGTACGTTAAAAAAACCTTTTAATTTTTTCAGCCAAAGCCGAGTAATTAGAAAAGTTTCCTACCAAAACGCTCATTATCCGACCCTACCATGACACTCCTAAAATTGATCTAAAGAAGTTACAGTAACTGCGAACAAAACGTTTTTTACACATTTTTTGCACACACATCTGCTTACAAGTTTATTTCATTAAATCTGCAATATGTGCATGCAATCCGATTTTTCACATATATTTTAATTATTGTAGTGTGTACTTGTGATTTAACTTCTGGTATTATATGGACGTTGTATAAAGATGAAGGAAAATTTCGAGAGGAAAGGTTTATCGGTGATCATATCTCCACTGATGCGGCGATGGGCAAGCTAGCCGGAGCTGTCATGAAAAATTGAGGATTGAATAACTGGCTACATTTCGGTGAAGTTGTCCCTCTGCGCCCCCTTGTGGGAAAAGGAAGAAGTTCTTTCGCTGTAGCCTCAAAAGCGCGTGTAGGTATGGGTAAGTTCAGCACGCTACATGGTGCTAATTGGAAATAAGCCTTGTCTCTTCAAGGTTAATTCGATTTTTCTCCGTCCCTTCGGAACCAGCTGGATGTAAAAATGTTGCATTTAAAACCAGTGTAATTTAAGTTTTAATTGAGATGAAGGATGCAGCTGTTGTAAAGTTATATTCTTTTTAGTAGCATAAGTCTTTCCACTGTTTCCTATTAGATCTTAGCGTGGTACGTCAGCTCGTCACTTAGAAGCTTTCTGGGACGACCACGGCCTTGTTTTTCATTCGGGTTCCAGTTGATATTTTGGCCCATTGGCGTGATTGAATACGAGCAGCATGGCCGGCCCAGTCCCACTTAAATTCAGCCGCTTTTTCGGGAGCGTAACTCGGTGTTCGTGACTCGGTATTCTAATTATTTAATGTAGTGTCATAGATACTACATAACGTTGACCAAAACACCTAACTCCACTTTTATGGTGATTTATTTCTGCAACGGCCTGTGAACCTAATGCTTTCACAAGAATAACAAATTGGTTTGGGTTTGAGGCTTTTTTCAAATGTTGCAGAAAGCTACTTAGAAAAATATTTTGAACTAGCTCATGACGTACCATTTACCGATATAACGTCACCCTCCTTCTGGTGCAGTCGGATAATAAGTATCCTATATGGTAATCTAGCTCATTAATGATCCCTGTGCTGAATTTCATTCAAATCCGTCCAGCTTAGCGTGATTGAGGCGCTAACATACAAACATCCAAAAATCGCTACTTTCAGATTTATAATATAAGTTGGATTACTACATAGGCGTAACAATTTTGTTTCCGCCGACATATATGAAACAATGTCTTAAATTAGCTTTTAACCATATGAAATGAATATTAGAATAAATATGACTAAAATATATCATAATAAAACTAATATTTTAATGAAATAGGCCACTGTTTCGTTTTGTCCCAGCGCGGCGGGTTGTTCCTGAGTTCCTCTTAACGATTGTTTCGAAAAGAAAAGAATGCCAGAAATCGATGACCCCGACGGTCTCGGGTTCGATCCCCGACTGGGAGTAAAGAAAACAAAACAACTTTGTTTTTTTTTTATGTATGTGAAGTCGCTGTTTCTGGTTCCCACGCCACATGGTATCCTAGTGTGGGGCCAGAAGCAATGTATGTGCCTGTAGGTTTTTATGTTTATTTTTAATCAGTTCTCGAAGTCCTCCATGAAGTCACCCATTATTTAAAATATTGTTTTTCTAAATTCCGTTTTCCTCCACGGCAGCTGAGGTTCTGTCAGGTAGTTAAAGCATGGTAAACTAAACAATACAATTAGTATTAATTTAGTGTGAGAACGAAAATAATCTTTCACGGTATTATTGGTATACGACTAACTTTGAAATGACAAAGTATTTTCTGTTAAATCTGAACAAAGTCAAAGTCAAAGTATTACTGTAGATATTTACATATACTTAGCAAACGTCAATTTTGCCTCTTCTCTACATTGGACCACTGTGGGAGAAGAAGGGCTTAGAAACTACCACAGATTGATTTTAAGATCTCTTTTAAAAATAGGTTGTGCTTAACTATTACAAATATGAAAAATTTAATTATTATGATTAATAGGCAGGAATAAATAATTACAAAATTATTAACAGCAAGGCCTGTGTTGAGCTAGATTAACCCCATACAGTCCTGTCATTTAAGTAATCTTGAACATTGTAATATCCCTTTTTTGACAAAGTCGCTTTAACATGCTTTTTAAATTGCTCAAATGGCAATTTCAAAATCTCCAGAGGTATCTTATTATAGTAGAGAATACACTGACCCTTGAAAGAATTGCTAACCTTCGCGAGTCTAAATCGGGGCGCACACAGTCTGTGATTATTTCTTAGGTTAACATTACAGCTATCGCTAATTTTGGAAAATGTTGAAAGTTTCTTGCGTACATACATTATATTTTCGAAAATAAATAAATAAATAAATAAAATAAACAAGCTAAACAAGTGCAGAACAAATTATTGTTCGACTGGAATGGTGGCATTGATATTAATCAATGCCACCATGCCAGTCGAAGATGGGGTTCCTGAACACATCTAAGAGAGCTTATGATATGTGCGTAGATAAACTAGTGTATGTAAATGTACATAATTAGGCAATATGTATCAGTCACATAAACTACTATTACCTTTCAATTTAAATAGACATGCCGACACCAAAGTTCCAATAGAAACTGTTTATTTCAGAAAGAGAAGTGCCGGCCCAAAAGCTTCTAACAAAACAGGCATAAAACGTATCTCGTCGTATAAAATACGACAATGGATCTTTGATAAGTAGTATAATGCCGGTCTCAACAAGGTCAGGAATAAATCTGTGGGGTAGAGTAGATAAATCCATTAGGCCTTTCGCGTACAAATGCCGGGAGATTCTGTGACAACTTAGCTTACATTTGGCCGGAATAATAAATATATAGTATTAATTGGCGACTAGACTGGGTAGTCTAATAAATATAATAATATAAAAAAGGCAATATTAAGAGAAAGCATATGTATAAAGGCGAACTTTCTCTTAAAAGATATTTCTTCCAGCAAAAAAGGAATAAAAGGGTAGGCAGTGCACAATATCTAATATGTAATCTATACTAAAATATATGTGTATAAGTAAATTAAATATCTATAAAAATAAAAATGAAATAATACCTATATACCAGACTACTAAATAAGTACCAATACAAACATATACCTGTATAGAGTTTATATATAATAATAATAAACATACTATGACTATCATGAAAAAGAGAGGAAGTGATCTTTTACCCGGTTTTTGAAAAAGACAACAATTTGTTATGACATCACATCACAATGTATCCACACAACTGACGACAAAAAGCGTTTAGACAGTTCATAAAAGTACATATCTTGACTACCCTTTTCAAGTAGCCAATGGGGGAGCAAACTGTGAAATTAATTCTACATAGAAGGCGCTAATAAACATAGGTTAAAAAGCTACGATTTTCGTTAATCTGAGGTTATTTAAAAATGAATCACAGAGTAAAATTAAGTAAAGCTAATTTGTGCAAAGAGTTTCGTTGTTCAGAAAAATGAATTGTTAATATCCAGATATCCATATAACCTCAGATGAATGAAACTCTTTGTTGCTGTTGACGATGCTTATCAAGTTGCAAACATACAGTGCCCTTAACCAAAAAGTTTTGCGTAATCACTGCCATTGCTGCATTTGTCCCCTAGACAAGGTTACCTAGCGCTAGTCCAGTGCGCTCGGCGACAACACAAAATGAATTTGTGCGGTTGACACATAAATTTTGTGTTATCGCCGAGCGCACAGGACTATATGTACTAAAATGAATTTGGGTGGTTGACGGGTTTGCTATATATACTTCCCACAGGAGTTGGGTTGGTAGGAGTAGTACCCCCAACCCACATCACACAATATAGGCGTAAATTGAAGTCGTCGAGTTGTGTATAAACAATTACTTGGACGGTTGACAGATCAAATCGGTTTCATTTCAAAATGACAAGCGTCACATTGGCCAAATGTCACATCGCACGCACATTTTGTGCTGTCGCCGAGCGCGTATAAATTTAGTGCCGTAATTAGCTTCAAAATTATCACATTAACTACAATCAAGACATAACAGAATCACTGGATAAACTATCACAAAAACAATAGTTTTTATTTCAAGTCAATACGATACGAATTTCCGGAGTTATTACGATATGAAACTTAATCGCGCCGCACTCTATAAACTTCAAACCTCTCTAACTTCACGTTATACGTCACTTCACGTTATACGTTACAAGCTGCCGCATCGTCTTTTATTAGAAATAATCTGACATGATAAAGGAGATCATTAATTTTGGGCCAAAAGTGAAAGTGCCGGCCAGAAAAAAAATATGTGATATTCGGATAGAACACACAATCCCCATATTTTTTTTACTATCACACTAAACCTGTGCTGTCAATGGCCACGTTTTTACAGGCTATTGAAATTCAATAAAAAATATATCAGGATAGTTTTGTTTAGAACATTTGATCGTGTCTATTGAATTATATTATTATTATTTTTTATTATAATATAACGCTGGCGCTTGTTTAACCGACAGCCAAGTGAATAAGGAGGATTATTTGTTTAAGTATGTATGTATGTTGTAGTGTTATGCTACTTACATGCCATTTTCCAGTCTGCTTTGATGGTCTGCATTTATCTCACAGCTGGATATTTCGTATCACCTTTATATTCATAGGACCCTGTAACGTTACGCTTAAGATAAGAACACAATAACAAATCATTTTCACTTCGTATTTTCACACTATCAGCACTTTTAAATCGATGTCGAAGGGGTTTACCTTTGGTGACCTTGTATTTGGCTTTCTCCGAAATTCTGCAATCTCGGGCTTCGGGCGCGCTGGTGCGCTACCTTTTTATGTATCTGTAACTGTGCCAATTTTCATTGTTATCTTGTTGTTTTCTCTATTATGAGCCTGAAATCAAAATCTGACATATTTTGATATCGTTGTTTATCTGGTTATCATGGCAATATCCATTCAAACTCATTAGCGGTCCGATATGTTTACGTCAATACTTTTACAAAAATAATTTTTCCCTCTTGGCCATTCACAAGAATTGCTTTTAATTTAAATAATTTTTAGAACTCTCCAAAAAGGGTATAAGAGCGGAACATTGCTGAAATCAAGGGAGTCTCGCTTCAGCTCTTGAAAAGGAAGCATCACCTAAAGGCCTTATCCCGGGGCCGCACTGCCCCGGGATCCTGCGAGCCTCTGCTGAGTCGCCTACAGTTTGCTGCTGCTGCCTTACTGCCGTCTCCAACCACCTATACCCTGACGTGCTGCCGTCTCCAATCACTTATACCCTGACGTACTGCCGTCTCCAATCAACTATACCCTGATGTGCTGCCGTCTCCAACCACCTATACCCTGACGTGCTGCCGTCTCCAACCATCTATACCCTGACGTGCTGCTGCCTTCAAGCCACTTCCTACACCACCTCCGGATCTCCAACTACTCGCCACTACTCCAGGCTCCGGGCACCACCGCCGCGTGCTCCCTGTTCTGCCCTCCTACGCTCCGTGTCCTTCGCTCCCCTTTTTATATCTTTTGTACCTGTATTTTTGTAAAACCTGTGTCACCTCATTCATCCTCATCCTCATATCATTTTTTGAAAAATAGTCATTGTAAATCAACATAATAAACTGTCATTTCTAAATTTGATTCTGGTTGTTGTTTCTTGTTAGGTTCTGGTTAGGTTCTTGTCGCTATACGACAATGTCTGTTCCTATGTTATTTCATATCTACCTAACGGCTCAACCGATTTTGATAAATAATACGTCATTAGATTTGTCTTAATCGCGCGATTGTCAATAACGTATTATTTATCAAAACTGGCAGATTATTTAATTCCACGCCTCAACCGAACGGCGTGGAATCTTGAGGGGGTGGTTTTCGCCAGCACGGGGAGAATCGCAAGTGGTACTGACCTTGACGCCGTAGACCGGAATTCGAAAGCTCAATTCGAGGCAGGAATACGGGATAAGGAGCACAAGGTGTGGGGGGAGAGGATTCGAATCTTACTCTCGTCGTAGCCCGATGCTGTCGCCGGCGTATTGCTTGCCGACACGAGGAGTCGCTGTCCGAATGAGACGAGTTGGGGACCGAACAACTTTAACCTTCACAACACGAATCACTCACTCCGCTGACGTGAATCTACTTATTTCCCGACGATTATTATGGTTAACACTCCGACCAGGCCCGACACCTGTGTTAGACAATTGTTACACTAAAATACAGTCAAAGCCCGACGCCATGTGCTGACATTTTTTCTCACGACAAGAAAGTAACCTCTAATTCGTCATCTCGTTTCTGTACAAGTGACAGCTGCTAGTTCCGTTTCCGTTCCGAGTCGCGCAACAGGAGGAGGTGCGTTCCGAAGCATAAATATTAAACACAGATAAAAAATCTTTTTTGTACAAGATCCTCGAGTTGGGTAATTGTTACGTCACTCGAGGATCTCGAACAAAAATTAAAGAAAGCTCGCCCTTAGTTAGCTATATTATTACTATAATTATTAAAAAATAGCAGACATAGGTAAAGAAAAGTGAAATGAATCAACATTCAATTTTAATATTGTATTCAATTGTATATTCAAAAAAATTATGTCATAAAATAAATAAATGAGTGAAATCTTTAAACCTTATAACAAATAATATCATGTAATACGTATAAATAATTTATATACACATCCAGTCCCTATTCACTACACTCAAACATATAATCTTGACACTACTCGTCTTTTCTATTACACAAGTCACCTACATTTATTATTGGCAATTCTAAATTGTTTAATTTTAACGTTAATTATCATTGTAACTTGCTGTTGATGTCCTAAATAAAGAAAATAAAATTAAATTCATCACACATACACTCATGCACATGCAGTAGCTGATGCACACACAGAGTTATAATTAAATAACTCATAGTTTCTGCTTCAAATATATCTCATTTGCAATCGTACTTTTTCTACTCCCGATAACATAAAACACAGCAAGTTTTTGCAACAACAGCAAGCACGACTTGCCGGCTGGTGAGCCAAATAATCCCTCTCCGTCACCCCCGCATGGACCACAGCGAGTGATATCGTAACCTGGAGGGCAATTCTTCCACATTCGAATGCGTATGCGCATTGAATGCGTATTCTACAAAGGGGCGGAGTTTCGCCTATTAAAGGACGAAGCTCCGCCCCTTTGTTCAAAGCGCATACGCATTTCAATGTGTAAGAATTACGCTCCTGTTCGCGTGACATGCACTGGATCTCCCACCGAATATTCAGTATTCCGTATTCGGCCAAATCACTATTCGTTGCACCTCTAATAAAAACTGATTTTTATGTACCCAGTATCACTCGCGCGAATAAGACAAATCTAATGACGTATTATTTATCAAAATCGGTTGAGCCGTTAGGTAGATATGAAGTAACATAGGAACAGACATACATACAAAAACAAATAATCCTCCTTTTTCACTTGGCTGTTGGTTAAATAAGTGCCAGTGTTATATTGACAGTTATACATCAATACTCTAAAAATCTATTTTAAATAAAATTATTTCGTCTGTGAACGTTAGCTTGATCTACACCAGGCTTTGTCAATAACGCGTTACATTTCTAGTGTATCTATTATATGGCCTATCGTAAGTATTGAATCGTCTGATACGTTAGCAGAATGACTCCATAAAGTTGTATAAACACGCATAACTCAAATGATCCGCTTGGCTTGCGAAAATAAGAGCGCACTACGGTGTTTGACGATTTATTGCACTAATAACATGATTGATTGCATTATTTGCAGGCTTCATTAGAGACCGAACTTATCATCGCTGATTAGTAGTAGTATCTAGTCAGAAATAAGATCGCCAAAATTAAATTTTGCATTACAGGGGGCTAGCCACAACATTTTATTTTCGATGTTTTCCATCACAGTTAAATCGTGTGTTTTGATTTATGTCCATCGCTACACCCTAAAAGTGTATTTCTGTTACATTAATCCATCTTATCTACCCTAATAAACTAATCAACGATTATCTTGACACTCGAATTTAGTAACGCATTCGTGAAGATTCTAACTCGCCAACCTTGCAAGTTTAGTTGGTATGCACCTTGGATAAAACATTATATCAAATTATCTACTAAATTTTTATGACAGGTCCCTAACCAAATCTATGAGAAGAATCTCGAAGGATAAGCTGGGGCAAAAACTAGCCAAGTGCGAATCTAGATCACAGACGAAGGGTCCCGTATAGGGTTTCTTCAAGTCCAAAATTCCCGGGAATTCCCGGGACGAGAATTCCCGGGAATTTTGGACTTGCACGAGACGATAATTAGAGATCGAGAGCTCAAACTCTCGATAACTTTCAAATATTAGTGAAATATTTTATTTATTTTTGTATATTTTTTTTATTTATTGTGTGTCAGTCCGCCATGACACGTTTAGTTGCTTAGTGAGAATTGAGGAATGTAAACTTGATATCACTTATATAATATCTTCACAAACCTGAGACCCATGATGGGGACGACAACTGGACGAACTGCAGTAATATGCAATTGATTAAGTTTACAGAACAACTCTACAATAGGTTGTTCGGATTGCTCTATTTGCCTAATGCCAGCACCTCAGAAAATAACGACAGCGACACTGACATCCAAATTGCCGATACGCAACATGACAATCAGCAGGACCCCACAGTTTCATTTGAACTACAACTCAAGATGGCTATACACAGAAGCATCTAGTTCTGGAAGAAATGCAACTCATGCAAGGGAATCTAGAAATTTTATAAAAAAAGAGTCCCACTTTTTGAAACTACTGGAAAACGGACCCCTCATCTTGAAACCATGTACAAGGCTTTATTGACAGTAAAGCCCTCATCTACGGAAAATGAACGAGATTTAGTGTCAAAGATTAGAAACCGGCTTTCTGATGAATCAATAAACGCTCTAGTATTCTTAAAATATTATTTCATCAACCAAAAGAGCAAGAAGTAAGTATGAAGAATAGCAAGTAAAGAAAAGAAAGAACATTATTATTAGATGTTTTAATAACTTTTAATTTTAACTGTTTGATCTCTGTGTAGTTGTTATTCCACTTTAGGAAGAAGTGACTAACTTAGTAAGTATACAAAACAATTTTTGTTATGTTCATATTCTATACATGTTAAAAGGTTGATCTCTGTGAAATTGTGATTAAGCTTAAAAAAAAGTATTACTTTAATGAGTAAACTAAACTAATTGACATAATACGTTTTTTTTTCCTTGGGGATAGTCAGACCAACATCAAAAAAATTGTGTGTCTTCTATAGTATATTAAATTAATATTAAATTCTTCTATTAAATGCTAGATATTATTAGTTAAATTCAAGCCTGAACCTATCATTACACTGGATAAATAATTTACTCTCACCTGGATCATATCCACACAATTTCACAACACCAACATGGACTTGTATACAAAGCTAAGCGCCAACATGGACAAGATTTCTGAAACCTTCAATACCCGGATGTCGCAGTATGAAAAGGAGTTGCGAGAGGTCTCCATCATGTCGATGTCCAGCAGCCCTCCTGATCTCAGCACCATCAGCAGCGAGTTCATGGAGTTCAGGGCCTTTACTTGGAACTGTCTCAACATTTTGCGCTCACAATGGGAGCTGCTACTTGTGGGTCAGGACAGGCTTGAGATGGGGAGTAGGCGGAAGGTGCTTCTGCTTCATGGAGTGTCCGAGGAGGCAGAAGAACAGGCGGACGAAGTTGCTAAAGCAGTATTATGCAACCAAATGAAGATGTCGCCGCAGTGTGTTTCAGATATAAGTGTTGCCCACAGACTTGGCCCTAAAGGAAAGGCATCAAAAGCCCGCCCCTTGCTTGTCAGGTTCAGTTCATTCAGTTCGCGGTCTGAGGCTTGGAAGGGCAAGACTTCCTTAAAGGGGATGGGGATCACTATGACAGAATTTCTCACTAAGTCCAGACACACTGTTTTTATGGCCGCCAGGAAACAGTTGGACGACGGAGGTCAGGATCATTTTATTACTACCAGACAAGACCAGGCGGAAGGTGGAGTGTATGGCGGAACTGCTGGAGTACACCAGCAAGTTTCCTCCTTCCACCCCTCAATCTGGGCGAGACGAGACGCCTGCCAAGCCGACCCCTGCTGTTGCTGTGCCCAAAGCTACTGCTGCGTCCTCGGTTGCTGCTCCCACGGCTGCTGCAGCGTCCGGCATGGACAAACGTCCCCCCAGCAACAGGCGCAAAGGAGTGCCGCCACCGCCAGGAGCCAAGAAGTAGGTCGCTACGTCACATTTCCCCGAAAAACTGCAGTTTTTCGGGCAGCAGTGCCCGAAGTGTTCGCCTTATTTGTGCGGATTATAAGGACTTTCTTGTTTTAGCATGTAGGTAGGTTTATAATTTATTATGTCTATTCAATAACGCTCATTCTTCCAAAAAATCTTGACTTCACATCAATAAAAAAAAACATAGCTCAAAACAACAAATATCTAAATGTCATGTGTCAATCACAGATTAATAATATGTATGTATTGAGTCTATTTATTTTTTAGCGGAACGTGTGGGGCGTGTTCCACTTACTCTATGTGTATCTTTTACTTTATTCTCACATATTATGAGACGTCATCTCTGTCTGATTCGACTCTCGATTTATATCTGCTTTTATATATGTTTATTTTGTTTTCATGTTTTCGGAACGGAACGAAATGTAGATGACATCCCATTCAAACTACAAAAACTTTGTTTCACGGTCCGGCTTGTTCGTTTTTAGTGTGTTGTCTCAAACTGTTTAATGTGTAATGATCTAATGGATTCCTTTCCCAGAAACCCCAGTGTGACTGGGTTCAGGCTTTTAGTATTTTAATTAATTTAGAGTTATACCTCGTAAGGCGAGGATTATAGATTAGTTTTATATTTATTTTATAGCTATTGTAGTATATTTATTTTATTTTATGGATATCATATATAATTTTACAGATAGCATTTTCACATGTTCTTCCACCGGTGACTCTCTTGGTGCAGGAAGTGCCGACTCCCTGGCGGACGCGTCACTGTTCAGCAGCCTGAAACGCGTGTTCACGCAGTCGGAGTTAAATTTCAATGTCGTACATATTAACGCCCAAAGTATTCCTGCTAGTTATGCTGACCTCCTTGAAGCTTTCAGCGATGAGAATATACATGGAGTTCTTGTCTCAGAATCCTTTCTCAAACCATCTCTTCCTTCCTCCTTGTATTCTCTGCCAGGGTTCAGGCTCTATCGCAACAATAGGACGGGTAAAGCTGATGGCGGCGTTGCAATCTACTTACGTTCTGACATTCCTTGTAAAGTCATCAGCCACTCGCCAAGCCTGTACTCTGGTTCGGCTGAGCATCTCTTCCTTGAGGTCAGCTTGCGTCACAACAATATTATTCTGGGTGTTTATTATAGCCCCTCACTCCGCATCGATTACTTTGAATCTTTTGAAAAGCTTCTATGTGACTTGACCCCTCTCTATAGTGACACTCCCATCCTCGGGGATTTTAACACCTGTCTTCTTAAAAATAACGCCCGCTCTACCAAACTTGAATCTATTGTAAATTCCTTCAACTTACATATTCTTCCCGTCGGCGCTACTCACTTTCAACCACATTGTAGTCCCTCCTTACTCGATCTCATGATCATCTCCAACACAGCCAAGGTGGTTTCTCATGGTCAGCTTACCGCTCCGTTCTCTTATCTCGACCTGGTTTATCTTTCATAAAGAGTTAGGCCCCCTAAGCGCAAAGCTAAATTTCTGGATATTCGGAGCTTCAAAGGTGTGGACCTCGACTCCCTTAAATCCGATGCCTCATCTGTTGATTGGAACCCTGTCATGACTTGTGAGACCGTTGATGACAAAATCCTGAAGTTTAACTCAATTGTCCTTGGGCTCTTCGACAAGCATGCACCAAAGAAAAAAGTCAGGGTCAAACATCTTCCTGCCCCGTGGCTAACCGACGCCATCAAGCGTTTAATGGCAAAAAGAAACCGTGCAAAAGGGCGATATAAGAGGGACCCGACCAACGACAATCTTCTAGCTTTTAAACGCCTCCGTAACTTGTGCAACCGCATGTGCCGCGACGCCAAGCGACGCCACATCCATAAGCGTATAGAGGAGTACACTCCAGCTCAGGTATGGAAGTTCCTTAAGACCATTGGTGTTGGCAAGTCCCAGGAATCTTCTTCAGGTAATATCGATCTCAACGGTCTCAACCAGTTTTTTTCTTCTCCTCCCGTCGTGATGGACCCTACCACTAAGGAGGCAACCCTTCATTGTCTACGGTCGAGGGCTGCAGTCTGCACCTCACCGTTTAACTTTAAGCTTGTTGGAATCGGTGCAGTTAGAAAGGCAGTGCTAGCTATCACATCCAAAGCTGCTGGTGGCGACAACGTCAGCCATCAGATGATCCACAGCGTCCTTGAGGAGTTGCTTCCTCCAATTACCCACATCATCAACTTCTCTCTCTCGGTAAGCTCCTTTCCTACCCTGTGGAAGAAAGCACTCGCTATCCCACTGCCAAAAAAATCCAATCCCTCCTCCTTCAAAGATTATAGGCCCATATCTATCTTACCCATTCTCTCCAAAGTCCTTGAATCCATAGTCCACTCCCAACTCTCTTCCTACCTTTCATCAAACAAACTTCTCAATCCTTTCCAATTTGGGTTCAGACCGGGCCATAGTACTACCACAGCACTCTTAAAAGTCAGCGATGACATACAGCTAGCCATGGATCAGAAGTTGGTCACGGTCCTAGCCCTGCTTGACTTCAGCAATGCCTTTAACTGCAATTTTCGATTTTGACATTCTGGTCGCTATATTGAGCTCACTGAATGTCTCCGTCCATGCTGCTAACTGGTTCCACTCATACCTGAGAGGTCGTCAGCAACGCATTAAGTCTGAAAAGACTGAAACTCAATGGTGTGATCTTTCCTCAGGAGTGCCTCAAGGTGGTATTCTCTCTCTTCTTCTATTTTCAGTCTTCATCAACTCTATCTCCGACGTTATCTCTTCTTCGTATCATCTGTACGCAGATGATCTCCAAATTTATCGCCACTTTTGCCCCTGCGATGTAGTCTCAACAGTGGAGGCACTGAATGCTGACCTCGAGAATGTGAAAGACTGGGCCTTATCATATGGGCTGTTGGTAAACCCGACCAAATCACAAGCCATGCTTTTAGGAACCAGGCACACGCTTTCCTTGTTACAAAAACATATTGTTCCTGTGTTATATAATGGCATCACAATAGAGTATACAGATCAGGCGAAAAACCTTGGGGTTATTTTTCACAACCTCCTGTCTTGGTCTCCACATGTCAGCGAGGTCAGCAGACGGGTCTTTGCGTCTTTTCACTCCCTCAGGCGTTCGCAGTACTTCTTGCCACGGCAGACCAAAATCACCCTTGCTCAGTCCCTTCTTCTGCCGCTAATCGACTACGCCGATGTCTGTTGGGCGAGCGCGAACGAAGATCTACTGAACAAACTCGAACGACTTCAGAATCTTGAGATTCGGTTTATCTTCGGGTTGCGTAAATTCGACCATGTTTCTCAATATAGCAAAGAGTTGGGGTGGCTTCCAATTCGTCGTCGCCGAGACACTCATATTCTCTCTTATCTTTTCAATATATTGAAAAACCCACGCTACCCCAGCTACCTTCGAGACCGCTTTGAGTATCTCTTTTCAGGAGATCGGCACCGGAGATCTCACACGGTCTCACTCTTAGCCACTCCAAGGCATAACACCTCGGCATATGAGCACTCATTCAGGCTGCAGGCGGTCCGACTGTGGAACGCACTACCTTGCACTATAAGAGACATTCCCACTATTGTCTCTTTCAAAAACCGGGTAAAAGAGCACTTCCTCTCTCTTTCGTGAGAGTTATAGTATGTAGGTATATCATTATAATATATAAACTATATTTGCAGGTATATGTATGTATTGTATTTAGTAGTCTGGTATATAAGTATTTTATTTTCCGTATTTTATATTATATGTATTTTAGTATAAATTAGATATTAGATATTGTACACTGCCTACCCTTTCATGATACATTTCCCTTTCATGCCTTGGTTTCCTGGAAGACATCTCTTTTTAGAGATAAGCTTGCCTTTGTACATATGATTTCTCCTAATGTAACCTTTTAAATTGAATATGTGTTTGCAATAAAGAATAATGAATAATGAAAATAATACTAGTTGACATTTTATTGATGATTTATATGTTTTAATTACTTTTAACCGATTGGTCTCTGTTTTGTTGTGATTCTTCTTCAGGAAGAAGTGACTTAGTAAGTAAACTTAACAAAATTGTTGACATTTGATATATTTTAATAGGTTGATCTCTGTGCTATGGTAATCCCACTTCAAGAAGAAGTATTTTATATTAAACTAATTGCTAGTTGACATTTTGTTGATTTTTATATGTTTTGACTGATTGATATCCGTGTAGTTAATTTTTTTCTTCAGAAAGAAGTGTTGTTGTGATTTTAGTGCCTAATTTCCTGCTAATTTATAGTAAATGCCAGTTAATACATATCTATATATAATGATAACACGGCTTTTTTAATTTTCTATAGGTTTCTTAAACTTTTACAAAATTCTCGAAATTTCGAGATTTCCCGGGAACAGCCGGTCATGAGCTCTCGATTCCCGGAAACTGAAAAATCTCGAGAAATCAGAAAACCTAGTCCCGTACCACCGCATCTAGTTGTTATAGCGAAACATACAAAATAGCGTCACGCCTTTTTCCATGCTATGCCCACGATTCTCGCTATTGTAGCAACCACACTAATACAGATTCTGTAAAAAATACTACGCGTGCAGCAACGTAAACGTGTCAGTTTGTAAAACATGAGTTTAACCGTAAGAGTTGTATTTTTACAGAATGATGATACAACATTGACTTCACACTAAACTCATATTTCAGCTGAGTCCCCCAAGCTGCGCTCGCAATAAGCTCGCTCCGCTGATTGCACTTATAAGTTCCAACCTAACCTTCCTATTTTGCAATAAATTCTTTATTTAAATATGTTTTTCATTTTGTAGCATATTAAATATGTTTCATTTTTTTTCAACGCCACCTACTCCCCCCGCGCGGTAGTGGCAGCCCGCGCGTCCATATACTTGTTTATCTACACACGTATCATAAACTCTCTTTACTGCGTACAAAAACCGCACGTTACGATCAGTATAATGTTAAACTACTTGGTAAAAACTCATTTATTATCTGAAAAATCACACATTATGACCATAATGTGTAATTATATGCCGACGCCCGCCTGCGTGAAGTTGGTGCTACAGAACAAGCTAAACAACTGCAGAGCCACAATGGCGGTCAAACATGCGGTTCCTGAACACATCAAAGAGAGCTTATGATATGTGTGTAGATAAACTAGTGTATGTAACTGTACATAATTAGGCATTAAAACTCTCGAGTGATATTATTATGAAACTCGCCTTCGGCTCGTTTGATGAACCCACTCTCGAGTGTTAATTCCCTCCAAACTACTATTATGTTTTACCTGGTTTGGCGTAAGGTTATTCGATAATTTGTTAAGAATATTAAGGTATCTTCTCCGCCAGTCATGTCAAATGCACACTACGTAATAACCCAATTGACACTAATTATAACAATTTTCCAAGTTATTCTGAGAATAGTGCTAACTTGCTTTCTAATTTACAGAAACTTACTGTTGAGTAGTTAAAAAATGTTTGCCTACGTCACAAATTCACCACGTACCCTGAGAAGTTTTACTTCTAAAATGCATGTGCCTACCATTAACCTCTCAAAGACCGAGGGTAGTTGGGTCGGGTCGTAATTTCGAACCTTATGTCATGGTAATAAAATGTAATACCTATAACGGAAAAGTGGCGTTAGCTAACGCCGATGGTATTCAAGAGGTAAAATCACTGTACAACAGACAGATGCAGGCCGGACGTCGATTCCTCTGTCACAGAATAAGACTCTGGTGTCCATCAGAATCTTAGTCACAGGGTCTTTTTGGCACTATTTGGGTACGGGACCCTAAAATGACACGTAGGGACCTATAGGGATTAAGGTAATACGCGCCTGTTCAATGTCATTCGACGAATTTGATCGTTCAATAAGATTCCCCCCAGATTTAGATACTTACCTGCCTTTTTATTATCTTCTTGAAGAAAAGTGTGTTCCACAATCAGGTTAATCACCGTCTGCTCAAATAAAAAAAATGTTTGTTTCTAAAATAATGTAAAATTGTTTTGATTCGTAAAAAGAATCAAAACAATCAATTTATTACATTACACAATATACACTGACGAGCAATGAAAAAGTTCCAGTGAGATAGCACCAAATTACTCCTAAACGGGAAAGGCTAGTTTAATGACGCCGTCTGCAATATTGAAGAACATTTAACAGCGCATTAGAATATTACCAATTTAAAACGTAAATATTGTGTTCAAATTTTAAATTAAATGTTTTAAAAAATTGGATGGGTGTTTTTCGCAAATTTGTGGGTGGAACTTTTTCATTGCTCGTCAGTGTATATTATATCAAGACTTGTTGCGAGATTTGCTGGTGTAGTTGTAGGTATTTACCTCTATTGAAAATACTTACTTTTTCTCCATCGGAGGGCACACCCCTGCCAAGTTGAGCGCGAAGCAAACACTGCCGTACCATCCTTTACTGGAACCATTTCGCCGCACTTTCAGGTCCCTATTTGAGAACCTTTGGATAAGACCAGAACGCAGACATTTTCGTCATTCAGTAAGCTATAATCACATACTTAAAATCCAAAATTTCAAGTCTGTAGGTCATTAAGTTCCGAAGTTAAGTGAAAGCAAAGTTTCGCATTTATGACACTCACTCACTCATGATCATCAGAATAGAACTAGTACTTCCCATAAACTCAGAGAGCTAAAATTTGTTACAGAGTTAGGGTTTAAGGGCCACATAGAGGGAAAACTATAAAAACTAGTATAATCGAAGATCTGGAGTACCTGGTGACCCTGATTAGAAAACACAAGAGCTTGGTTTTCTCTTGGTGTAGATTCGTTGAATACCGTTTTCATATCTCCCGGATATCTCCCGAAAATCTAATAAAATAAATCAATATGCCCACGTTTCTACAAAAACAAGTAAATTCCCACCAAAAACAGTCTGTAAAAAACTAGCCAAGTCTCGATGGAGCTGCTTATTTATCTCTAAAAAGTAATGAAATCTAGACAAAGAAGTGCCAAGTCTAAGGTTCCTTACTGCGATTTCTTTATTACCATAGTTAATGTTGTGTGACTTGGCCGTTGAACATTCTTTATACGTTAGTGGGTACACGTCCATTTTGAACTGCGTCGTATTTAATTACAATAAATTACAAGCTTCAAGTTTCCTGATAGGGATGAAATATTAGAAAATTACTGCAGGCGCCTTCCGTGATCGTTTTATGCTGCTCGTTAAGGGTATACAAAGTAATTCTATGTTAAGCAAATTAGTATGTAAAATAAAAATAACTTTGCCATGACTTATTTTTTATTGACATTGAGAGTAACAGATATAACATAGGAAGTTACAACAGATATAACATTACGTGTTAACAAAATTGACTTGTACCCACTAACGTATAAAGAATGTCCATCGGCCAAGTCACACAACATTATCTATAATAATAAAAAAATCGCAGTAAGGAACCTTAGACTTGGCACGACTTTGTCTAGATTTCATTACTTTTTACCCGACTACGGCGACCGCCAAAAGGAAGGGTAATGATTTTGGCAGTCTATGTATGTATGTGGGTGGGTATGTATGTATGTCCACTCGTAGCGCCTAAACTACAGAACCGATTTTAGTAAATGAGGTGTCAATAGATTTGTAATAATTCTGCGGGTGACATAGGCTATGTAGATCTGATGTGGCGCCCTCTAGCGGCCATGAAAAACTCTGTTTAGTTAGGTAAATGTTTGGTACTCATGAACTATGATAGCTAGAGAGTTGAAATTTTCACAGATGATGTGTTTCTGTTGCCGCTATAACAACAAATACTAAAAACAATAAATAAAAAAATATATAAGTAAAAAAAAACTATAACCCGACTACGTGAGTTAAGAGGTTTAAAAAGTGCGAAACAAGGAAATAATTCAGAAAGAAGTCAAGAAATGCGAAGGTACGAAAATGGTCGAGGTAGAGCCGTGGTCTCGTGGAGAATGAGAATACAGTAGGTGCGACCACGGCTCTACCTCGACCATTTTCGTACCTTCGCATTTCTTGACTTCTTTCTGAATTATTTCCTTGTTTCGCACTTTTTAAACCTCTTAACTCACGTAGTCGGGTTATAGTTTTTTTTACTTATTAGAGATAAATAAGCAGCTCCATCGACACTTTTTTTACAGAATGTTTTTGGTGGGATTAGATTTACATGTGTCACGATCTTTCTGAATGGGTACCTTATGTTGAAGTGTCCGAGGTCGATGGTCCAAGAGAAATTTTTACAGTTGATCACTTGTCATTAGGGCTACACATAACTTGGATGTCTCTGGATTAATTCAGGCACACAGCACAACCATTCATTTTTCACAGGAAGACATACACCAGACATCTTTCCGTATCTGTCAACCTGTCAGATCAAGTGTCTTTGTTATTTTTTGGAATGCGATTGTGAGGCGATTCAAACAAGGGCAACTTTGCGTTTGGCCATTAAAAGGGGGACGGAGCAGACACCATGGTGATCAACACGTCTTTAATAAACGGTTGCGGTATAACCCGCTTCAGAACCGACACAAAAACCGTGAGGGGTAAAGATAACAACACCACTGGGAAAGACGCGTAGGGGAATCACTAAATTAGGGACAAGTACAAGGTTTTGGGTTAAGGAAACCCACTTCTTAGCAAGATCTTAATTAATGGGCTCGTCCCAAGTAAGGCCAGAAAACCATAAATGTGGTATAAAGACCTTGGCTTTAAATACAATGGGCGTAATCCATCCACAGGGATCATACATTCGGGCTATCAACGAAAGGACTTTTCTCTTAGTGATTACTGAGACAGGCTCTAGGATGATCGAAAGGTAAAGGCATCACTCCTATAGTTATACTCCTAACATTGCTTTGGTTTGGGGATTATCACAGTCTTGAAATGCTCGGGTTTTTTACTAATCCACTTTCTCAGTTCGTATCTGCCGGATAACATAAGAACTTCTAACTCAATTTTACGGTACGAGCTGATGATAACAAACCTGTCAATATTCTGTCGACCTACGAGGGAAGTGAACCAAGATAAGAAACGAAGATACTGCAAAAAAAAACAGTACATAGATATAAACTGTCCTTAATCTATAGATATTAACAATAAACATATGGGAGGTGTTGACCTGCTAGACTTCATGCGGGGTCTGTGTAGGATTCATCTGAGATCCAAGAAATGGTATAAAAGGATTTTTTACCACATGCTAGACGTGTGCATAGTGAACCTTGGCTTTTATGGCGGAGAAAGCACGAAAATTATGAATACATAGGCCTCTACACTTTCAAGCAAGCTGTATCTGAGCATTTATGTAAATTCGGCAAAACCGTTTTCCGCAAAATAGGAAGACCATCAAATGCAGCAGGAAATCATAGCAGGGATGATGGGGACTCCAGTTTTGTCTAACCCGGGCACACCAATACGACCAAAGACAGTAAGGAAACGTGGAAGGCTTCAAGATATGACACTGCCCTGAGTGAGATCCCATCGTGTAGAGTAGACCATATGCCAGAGTGGCAAAGGGCAAAAAGACCAATTTTGTGACAAAAAAACATTAACAAAATGCAGAAAATGCAAAGTATTTTTGTGCTAAGTTAAGTTATGTCATCAAGTTTCATGAGTAAATATGGATACAATTATTATTGTTTCACTTATTATTTTTTCACAATGTGATTGCATTGTTTAAAATATAAGGTTTCATGTTCCCGTTAATGCATGTTGGTCACCGTACACTGCATACTAATCCATATATGGTCAGGCATTTTTTTTCAGTGTCTAAAAGAGATATTTTTTTTGTTTTTTTTTTGTTTCTCTTATAACATAAATAAAGCGTGTAATCCAAACATTTGATTTTTATTTTACATATTTCATAATTCATGCAGTAGGGTGTAATTCAAACTCAAATTCTTTGCTTACCAAAGAAAATAAGTCTTGATACAAATTATTCGGGTGGTTAAAATTATATTTGTGAACAAGCAATTTATCAAGTAGAACATTTAGGCACTTTTCCAACCGACTAGTAGTGATGGGTCTGGTTTCTAATTTTATTTTCTGAATATGATTAATGAAATAAAATTTAACACTTTGACCTCTATAGTCTGATTGAAGCGAATTAACAATACTTTTTTTTCCCTATCTATCACAATCACAGAACACATTATCCAGACAGGTAGCAGTAGTAGACGTAACTCGCGTTGGTTTGAAAGATACCTTATTTAGATAAAATTATTTAAAAAGCCCACATTACATACCAGCCCCATACATTAAAGTCTCTGAAAACTATACTAATTTTCTATGTTTTAGTAACTAATTTTTGAACCTCTTCCATCACTAATTCAAAAGTAGAATAGCAGTGAAAGGTGGGTGGCCTGTATATACATATATTATAACATGTCTGTCCAGCTCAACATAAGATAATTTAATTAATTTTTTGATTGACAGTCCAACAATGACTTTTCGTTCTTTAAATTTAATATTGTTTCTTATAATTATATGAGAACCTCCGCAAATAGAGTATTGTCGGTTGAAAGAAATTGCAATAAAATAATTTTCTTTATTTGATAGCATTTGGTAATCTTTTTGCCAATGTTCTGTCAAACAAAAAATATCATGTTTATGCTTTTCTAAAAATAATTCAACTATTATATTTTTTGGAAAAGCCGTGAATATTTTGGTGCATTATTTAAACATCAACGTTCTTTTGTCCTAGTATTTGTCAATTGGTTTCCAGATAACCCCTGCTCATTTTGTAAAATAAATTGTGTTTAGAGGGCTTTTGTCAACCGAACTAGTTTAAATCACCACTATTAGTACTAATACTTACTAACACTGAAGGTGACTTTGTTATTAACTTGACAACTGTGTCGCTTATATTATACGCTAACAATGTAGCTACAATTTTTTTTTCGTAGGGGCTATGGATTCAGGGTGTGGTTGTTGGTGAATCAATGCCAGGGAAAACTTATTATATGGATATTGAAGATTTAAATTGGAAAAGACATGTAAATCAAATGTTAAAGTGTAATGGAGGGTTAGGAGATTGATAAGAGGTAAGGAGTAAAACCTTACAAACCTAAAATAGTAGTTAGTATGTATGTAACTTACTTTTACAAGCAATTGTAAGGATGATTTGTAGTTAATAAGATAAACTTAGTTTTTACAGCCTAAGATAACAATATCTATTGTTCCTCAAGATTGGTAGAAAAGAGGGAGTAATGATAAGTAAAGTTAAAACACATATGTATAAGGTAGGATTATAATTAGTTTATAGAATTGTTAAAAGAAATATCGTTTAAACAACTATGCAGTGAAGAGTGTGGTATAGTCAAGGAATATAGCATACATGAACCTTACGTACAAATATTAGCTACATGAACACAGTACATGTATCTATCTCTTTCTATAGCTCGCGGCCTGATGTCGGACGCGTTTGGCAGTGTCCCATACACGTATTAATTAATTACAGTGTTTTATTTGGTTACCTAAACAATATACGACACACGGCACTGGGGCGGGGGCAGGATGTGATGCCGCCGACTGCAAATCGTCGCCTGCCTCGGGTACGGGGGGTGCGGGACAGGGCGCAGGTGATGCACCAGCACCGCACCCACCGTGACGCCCTCCACGGCGCCATCCTCCACGACCCGTGACAGCTGGAGCAGGCGCAGCGGGTGTGACAGGCATCGCAGACGAAGCAGGCTCTGAAGGCATGACGACACCCGTCCTAGGTGGAGCAGGCACGGCAGGTGTGCCAGTTTCTTAAGTTCCCATTGACTCATTTCATATAATTGTAAAAATGCAAAACTAATAGTGCTCATATTTTGAAATTTCACAGGAAGACACTCATCATCACTCATGTGATTTAACTCTAGATACTCTCTCATAAAGGCTCCATATTTCTCAAGAAGTAAAGTATTAGCATGTAGTCTCTTTACTAAGTTAAAACGTTTGTGACTTCCTCTAGTTTGGTAATATTGACACTTCACAACGTTGGGACAACCACGTGGGATCGTACGTCTAAATTCTTCGCATTCTCTCAAACAATTATTCCATTATTAGACAGGAAACAAATGGACCTGTCACTAGGCAAAGGAGTGATTTCGGCTATATGCATGTGTCTAGGTAAGGGGGGTCGTTCAGCGTTTCCTGCGTTATTAAATTCTGACTATTCGATATTATGACAATTTAGGTATTTAGGTAAGTTAGTTAATCCAATAAATAACTTCACACAGGACTTAAACAGTTTACTAAAATAAAGGTAACAATCAAGAAAATATTTCACGGTCTCAACAAAAGTTTTCAATCTTGGTCAATGATCGCTTGCCGGCTGACAATATTTTTCGCCTAATTTAGGTAGGTATACGTTATGAATCTGACTAGTATTTAAATGTTTACTTTAGGGCTATAAATCTTGGTAAATTATCTTATTACGCATACACTAACTGATCTAGGACATATTTACGTAATAGGTTCTTTGAAACCGAAAGTAAATTGACAAATCGCACTGATCGGATGGCACTCCACTAATAATATATTTAGTAGGCGACTAACTGTAATTAAAAAGGGGGAATAACAATATAGGGAATTAACCCGCGAATAATCAACAAGGCGGAAATCAAAGAAAACAGTAAATGTAACCACTTATCTGTGCTCTCTGCTAACAAATGTTAAAAGGCTTGCCCCTTAACATTTGTCAATTTTCGATGTGTCATTTGTCTGCATTCTTGTTACTTCTACCTTATGTCGAGGTCTATGGGCTAAGAGGTTTTTTTTACAATTGATCACTTGTTATTAGAGGTTGGCCATATATATAATTAACATGATTTTATTATTCTGTTAATAGGGGAAGGGGGGTTTTGGAGCTCCCCTGTCATCCTTATTTATTTTATTTTTTGCGAGAAAATGTATAGTATTGAATTTATAAATTATTTAATTTTGTTGAAAGAACAAAAGGTCATAGAAAAAAACCCAGAATCGCCAGCGACAAAATGTATAAAAATGGGTTCACTATAGTCAAACCATTATGTTTTTTAACAAATCAGCCCCCGAAACGATGTATTATAAAAGTTATGATATAAACATACATTTATTTTTCTTCACTTTTATTTTATCGCTGTCACTTTAATGACCTTTAATATACAGGGTGTAACAGAAAAGTGTAGTCATATTTAAGGGGGTTATTAGGGACATCATTCTGAGGAACTTTTACTTTGAGACCGATTTGATCAGAGCAACTTTATTTTTCACTACTCTACAAATCAGCTGAACGCCCGGACCAAAACGTATGGATGGAGGCATAAAAAATAAAGTTGCACTGATCAAATCGGTTTCAATATAAAAGTTACTTAGATTGGTCTCCCTAACAACCCCCTAAAATATGACTACACCTTTCTGTACCTGTCTAAATATATGTGTCTGTTTAATTTCCCACGCCTATATACCGAACGGCGTGGAGTCCTAAGGGGGTGTGCCTTTGCCCGCACGTGAGAGAAAAGAATTGATGAATTTGTTATTACCTTGTCACCGCAGACAGGATAGATTGAAGGCTCGATTCGAGACAGGGGAATGCGGGAGAGGAGACAGTTTTGGAATGGGGGATGGGATCGAACCCTTGCCGTCGCCGCCGGCGCGCTGCTGGCGGCACGTGGAGTCGCCGCCGATACGACTGTGTGCTTCACAACACAAATCACTCAACCGATGACGTGAATCTACTTATTTCCCGACGATGCAGATTTATACACTGACCAGGCCCGATGCCTGTATGATAATTGGTACACCGAAATACCATCAATGCCACGGGGCCCGAGCCGCCATGTTATTCTCCCGATGAGACAAGACCAAGAGTAAAAATAACCTCCAATTTTACATCTCGTTCCGGTACGAGTGACAGCTGCTAGTCCGTTTTCGCTAGTGATGTCTCGATTACTCGCGATCGATTCGCGCAACAAAAACCCGGTGCGTTTCCGACGCATAAATATTAAACAGTCACCCGCCCGGACAGGCCCGAACCTGTCCCTAATCAATAGGAAGGCGAGAAAGTGTTGCGACCGCTCTCTTGAGGACCGAGTCCCCCACCCTGACTTCTGCTGATCGAGGCGTGCCATCCCGACCCGTGTACAAATTGACGATCCGTCCTCGTCTCCATCTCAATGATGGTAGGTTCGCATCCTTAATCAGCACCAAATCACCGACTTGAGGGGGGCTCGTCCGGTCAGTCCACTTAAGGCGCTGCTGCAAGATGTGCAAGTACTCAAGGGACCACCGTTTCCAAAAATCTTGAGCCATCTGCTGCAACATCTGCCACCTAGTTAACCGACTTAACTTAACATCGCCGAATGGGTATTCTGGCAGGGCGTTAAGGGGCTGAACTATCAGGAAGTGACCCGGCGTCAACGCTTCCAAATCATTTGGATCCGAACTGAGCGGGCACAACGGACGCGAGTTCAGTGTCATTTCAATTTTACAGAACAGCGTCGCAAGCTCTTCAAAGCGTAGAGAGGTCTCACCGATGATCCTCGTCAGGTGCGACTTAGCCGATTTAACCGCAGCCTCAAAAATTCCTCCCCAATGAGGACATCCCGGCGGACTGAAAACCCATTCAATCCCTCGTCGGGAGCAAGCCGTACCGATGGCGTCCTGGTTACCGTTCAGGAATTGAGTGACCTCCTGCAGATATCGCCTGGCTCCGACAAAATTTGTGCCGTTGTCCGAACGGATTAATGTCGGGAGGCCCCTTCGTGAGACGAACCGATCTAGACATGCGATAAATGCCTCTGTAGTGAGGTCCTGACCACCTCCAAGTGGACTGCCTTCGTGGCCAAGCACACGAAGACGCACAAGTATGCCTTCACTAATCTGGCGTTCCGTAGCTGTGAAGACTTGACCATGAATGGTCCCGCGAAATCCGTTCCGACACCCGCAAAGGGCCGGATTTCGTTAACCCTATCCGAGGACAAATCGCCCATCTGGGGCTGCATCGTAGCCGCCTTGGCCCGATAACAAGGCAGGCACCGAAATACGACGCTACGCACTAAGCGTCTTCCCGATAGAATCCAGAACTCGCGCTGGAGAAACGCCATCAAGGCGTGGCATCCGACATGCCTTGACATGAATGTGTCGATCCTGTATCAACAGTTCGACCAACTTCCCTTTCCTAGGGAGTAACAACGGGTGGCGAGCCGCATAAGGCAGGTTGGCATTCCTTGAGGGTCAATGAACGGGTTGAGCCGAGCCACAGCTCCCTTCAGTTGGACGCGTCCGCATCTCAGAATGTCCAATTCGGACTTAAAGTGCACCGTCTGCACGTTCCGTACCAATGCGAACAACGCATGGTTCCGTTCCCGTGGTGTCAGGACCTGTGTCCGCAATCGTTGCGCCTCAGAATTCCGACAATTCCGCGCAAATCGGCAGATCCAGGCGGTCACATTGACCAGCTTGTCGAGCGAGCTGTACCGTTCCAGCAGGCTGAACTCCTCTTCCGGCTCTGGTTGCGTCGTACAGACACCGACTGTCGAGGCGCCGTTCGCCGTGGTAACGCGTGGACTCATTGGCCAATCCGATTCGGCTTGAGTCAACCATTTTGGACCCCACCACAAGGGATGTCCAACCAACTCCGGAGCGTGACACCCACGAGACGCACAGTCTGCTGGGTTCATTTCCCCTGGAACATGTCTCCAGATCAAGGGAACCTCCGAAGTCAAAATCTGCGAAACCCGATTCGCCACAAAAATCTCCAGCTTGTGAACTGAAGCCTTCAGCCAGCATAACACGATCTGGCTGTCCGTCCAAGCGTAGACCGTATCTTCCAACGCTATTGACCCACGAAGAACCGTCATCGTGTGGTTGAGCAGACGAGTCAGGAGAGCCGCTCCCGAAAGCTTCAACTTGGGAATGGTCAGGCGAGTGCGCAACGGCGCAACCTTGCTCTTGGCCATGACCAACCGCACATCAACCTCCCCCGAGGAGTCGACCGTACGCAGATACACCGCAGCTCCGTAGCCCTTCTCCGAGGCATCGCAAAACCCATGCAGAGTGGCGGTGTATCGTTTGGTGGGGACCAACCTCCGTGGCAGTGAAATCCGATTAATGCCAGGGAGGGTCGAAAAGAACGAGTCCCATTCTGAGCTCAATGACCCGCCGATCGGGTCGTCCCATTTCAGCTCAGCAGACCACAATTGCTGCATAAAACACTTGAGCTGAAATGTTACCGGGGTGATCCACCCGTTTGGATCAAATGTCCTAGCCACCGTTGAGAGGACGTTCCGTTTCGTCCAGACCTTCGAGGTGTCCAACTCGACCCGATACGAGAACATATCTGACACCGGCTGGTACTAGATGCCTAATACCGACAACATATTTGGATTTTCCAAATTTTTAAAAACGTGGGGATCCTGCTGGTAGTCATCCGGAAGACCAGTCAGTAACTCTGGAGAGTTCGACATCCATTTCCGGAGCTCGTAACCTGCACCCCGTAAGAGCTCAACTAGCTCGTCCCGTCGAGCGAGCGCCTCCTCTACGTAATCTGCACCGGTACAGATATCGTCCACGTAGAGATCCTGCTCCAGGATCGCTGCTCCTCTAGGGAAATTTAACCGTTCTCGATCCGCTAACTCCTGCAGAGTGCGAATCGCCAAATAAGGACTAGACCGTAGCCCGTACGTGTTGGTGTTCAACTCGTACACCCTGATGGGCTGATCTGGGCTCTCTCGCCACAGTATCAGCTGATACCGTCTATCGTCAGGGTGAATGACCGTCTGTCTAAACATCATCCGGATGTCAGCTACAAACACAACATTGTGTCGACGGAACCGTGTGATAACATCCGCGATGTCATGATTCAACTTCGGCCCTGAATGCAAACACTGGTTCAGGTTCATGCCGTTAGATGTTGATGCCGATCCATCGATCACTACCCGTATTTTGCCCTCCGGGGTCCTCAAGACCGCTTGATGAGGCAGGAAGCAGTGGTCTTCACGCTTCCAGTCGATACCCGAAACCGACATGTGGCCGAGCGACTCGTATTCCCGCATGAAGTCGACGTACTTCTGCCGGAAAATCCCGTCACGCTTCATGCGTCGTTCCATCGACAGAAGCCGCATCTCGGCTGCATGGTGTGAACTGCCCAGCGGCGGGCGATCACTCCGAAATGGAAGACGTGTGAGAAATCGACCTGACCGAAGGCGACCAGTATTGTTCCGATAAAACTGTTCACACTCTTCTTCAACCGGGTCCAACCGGCGGACCGTAGGTGGTTCCTCCAACTCCCAAAACTTCTGTATCACCTCCGAGAGTACAGAACCGAATAAGGGACTACGAGTCGCTAGGCGTGGGGCAGCCGGCATGACCGGACCCATTACCGCATGGCCCAGTCTGGTGTTGACCGAAACCAGACCAGTCGCCTGCAACACGTGGACACCTGGCACTAACAGGTATCCCAAGGCATCGACACCCAATAAAATGTCTACTGGGCCCGGAATATCGAACTCCGGGTCAGCCAGTGACAACCCAGCGACCAACTGTCGCACCGAGGGCGAAAACCGTACGTGAGGGTGTGAGCCCATCACATTAGGCATGACTAATGCCGTGACCGTCAGATTCACCGATGAATCCACCCGTGACGAGAGAGTAATCCGACATACTCCCTTAACGGAACCGACCTCCGTGTTCCCAATTCCCCGAATGGAATGTGGGTACTCCCTTACCGAAATGCCCAACCGTCTTACAAGGTTGCACGAGACTAAGCACCCCTGGGCCCCCGAGTCCAATAGTGCTCGTGCTACACAAGATTTGCCGTCCGAACTCCACGCTATCACCGAGGCGGTGGGGAGCATGACCGTCTGTGGAGTGGCGGCACCCTGTAAGTGGGCGGCGTGTCCCTAGCGGGAACCCCCGCGGGATCCGAACCCGCTCAGACCTCCGTCGGCCTGGTAACTCGGCTGCTGATATGCCACCGGTGGCATATCAGACCGCATGTACATCAGGGGGTCCCAACCCGCATAATAGGCCCCTCGCTGTCCCGGTACCCGACCATACCGGACTGTAAACGGCGTGCCCGGTGGCCACCGTGGATGGAGGGGGGAGAGCGGATCCAACCTGGGGCGCTCTAGGAATGGGGGCGACATCCGACTGTTCGCCTCCCAGAGCGACGGGCAGGGTGGCGCAGAAGGTGGTGGGCTCCCAGCCTTCGCGCCACTCATAGGTGCCATCTGACACCCGCCCGTAACACGCGGTGAGCCACCGGCCCGAAGTCCACGCTGACCCTGGACAGCGGCGACCGAACCCCGGCTGTCCCGCCTGTTACCCCCCGCGCTGCCCCCTTCCCCTCGGGGGGGGGTCCCGTCCGCGGGTACCCCAGTCACCCCATTGGTGACTCCCGTTGCCCGGAGGGGGACTGGGTCCGGCCCTGGTTGGGCCCTGTGACCGACCAACCTGAGTCCGGCCCTGGTGACCGTCCGATGGGCCTGACCGGTTCAGGCACAACACGACGTGGTGCCTGCCACCGCAGCCCTCACAGGGGGACGCCCGTGAGCACTCGCTCAGCGGGTGCGGCCCCAAACAACCGAAACACAATCGGTGGCGGAAGACCACCTTCCTGCGGGCAGCCACACCGAGCGCTTTAAAGTTGGCGCAACTGGTCACCTCATGACCGGCACTGTCGCAGTGCACACAGCCGTCACCCGACGGCGCGGCACTCAAAACGCCAAATTGTTTTGACCGACCACCCCCCCGTGGGGGTGGGGGGCGCGGCCCCTCCCGCATCCGCGTGGGTTGGCGCTGCACACTGGCCTCCGAATCCATGGTGTCGCATCGCCTGCATTCACCCTCCAAAAACTCCGTTAATTGGACGAGCGTGGGCAGTTCCGAGCTACTGCCCCCATGCAGCTGTTCAAACCGACTTTGAACAGCTGCAGGCAACCGTGACAAAACCATATATAACACAATATATGACCATTGGTCTACCGGCAGACCAAGGTTCTGAAGGGCCTTAGTGGCCACCAGCACAGGGTTGAGCACCTGTACCCGGATGTCAACATCCCAGGTTACTCTTGGGATGCTGAACTGCTTCCCCAGCTGCGCATCAACCAACCGCCTTTTGTGTTGGTAGCGGTCAAACAATATGACCCGGGCAATCTCATAATTGCCCGCCGTAACCGTTAGGTGACCGACCAACTCCTTCGGTTCACCCCGCAGTGCCATCAATAGCTGGGCCAACTTGTAGGCGCTGTCCAGGTCGTCCCGACCGTGGACCAGGCTATCGAACAAATTGATGAATGCCGGCCACTCATCAATTGCCCCACCGAAGGCCGGAATCTCCAGGTGTGGAAGCCGTCCAACCACACCCTTAGGGGGGGGTCTCCGCTACCCTCCCCGCGGTCATCCCGACGCGACCGCTTAATTTTTTCGGCGCGACGCTCGATGTCGCCCAAGCACTCCATCGCTTGGTCAGCATCCGCGCAGAGCTGCCTCACTGCAGCCACCGAGGCCTCATCCGTAAGCCCGAGGGCTTCAGCCTCGGCAGCCAGCCGACACACCTTCCCGACGCGTGTCATTGCGTCCTCCACACGCTTGAGCATGACATCGTCCGTGTCGGGTCGCTCCACATACTTGTGAGTATGGGCGAGCCATCTCATCTCCTCACGGACACCATATCGCAGTACCGTCAAGGGCGAAGGTGCCATGGTTACCGATTTAATTGTTCCTGGTCCTATGCTTCACTGCCGAACTAAGCACAGCCAGATACCAGCACTTTCCCGTCAGCGCTGGGCACAGAAATTAAAACTAAGTTGTAAAACCCAAGGCAACCACTAAACAATTAAATCCTAAACAATATTTAATATGGTCGCCCTGTGGACACACACCTTATAAATATATACTCTAAATCAATTAGAGAGTGCCACCATAAAACACAATACAAAAATAACCCACAAAACTTGATTATGAAAACAATACAAAATAATAAGTGGCTTCTTATGAACCACACTTCCTTTGAGGTCAGCAAATCAGCTTAATACCCCTTAAATAGCCCGACCCTGCTGTGTAAACCGAAATAACACTGTAGGACTACAGAACCCGACGTTCCATCGTAAGTAATACAATCTAGGCTTCGCAGAATGACCGTTCAATCCTTTATGCGCTGGTAACAGTAGTTTCCGACTACAAATTTATTATTGACTAAATTGACACTTATACTTTCACTTACCGAAAATGAACTTTAATCGTGGTATACCGACCACAGACTCATTGCCGACTTGAGCCAATCTGAGATATTCTTTTCTCCCAACTACAATGTGACAAAGGCAGCCCTACAACCGTGAATCGATGATTTCCCACTAGGAAACCGCGCTCCTGCTACCAAAATGTTTAATTTCCCACGCCTACCGAACGGCGTGGAGTCCTAAGGGGGTGTGCCTTTGCCCGCACGTGAGAGAAAAGAATTGATGAATTTGTTATTAACTTGTCACCGCAGACAGGATAGATTGAAGGCTCGATTCGAGACAGGGGAATGCGGGAGAGGAGACAGTTTTGGAATGGGGGATGGGAACGAACCCTTGCCGGCGCCGCCGGCGCGCTGCTGGCGGCACGTGGAGTCGCCGCCGATACGACTGTGTGCTTCACAACACAAATCACTCAACCGATGACGTGAATCTACTTATACACACACACACCGGTACATTCGGTACACCGAAATACCATCAATGCCACGGGGCCCGAGCCGCCATGTTATTCTCCCGATGAGACAAGACCAAGAGTAAAAATAACCTCCAATTTTACATCTCGTTCCGGTACGAGTGACAGCTGCTAGTCCGTTTTCGCTAGTGATGTCTCGATTACTCGCGATCGATTCGCGCAACAAAAAACCGGTGCGTTTCCGACGCATAAATATTAAACAGTGTCTACGTTCTTAAAAAAAAGTAGGTTCTCTTTTTGACCTGTATGTTTGTATGTATGTTTCGCGGACAACCGCGATTATCTCGTGTTCGACTAAACCGATTTTGATGTGGTTTTGTTTTTATGTGAAACCTCCATGTGGTAACGTGGTACCGCTTAGCTTAGGTGTGAGTTTAAAACATATTTTATTGTTTCATTAATCTAAAATATCTAGGTATACCACGTCGTTTTTGCAGTAACTTTATTATATATTTTTGATGTACTACACACATTATGCCTATAAAAACGGCATATATGAAATTTCTGTTGATTCTGGGTTTTTTTTTGGCCAACTCCTTTGAGGTTTTATTTTCAGGTGGAGATGCAACCCGTAGCAAACTTTAGACAGTCTTGTGGTGTCCTTTTAGTGTTTTTCTTTACCGAAAACGCGGGTTCCTCATAAAAAGTAACGACCTACTTATTTGTAAAATGGCAGAACTCAAAACAATAATGTAATTTCTCCGAATGCAAATAAAAATTGGAATCAGGGCACCCCACATCCTAGGTAGTCCTTCCTAGGTCCTAGGTCCATGCCGGCCTCTGTGGCGCAGCGGTTGCGGCTCTGCCTACCATGCGAGAGGTCCCGGGTTCGATCCCCGGCTGGGGGTAATGAAAAAAAAAAAAAAACCCCAGGTCTTGGATGTTTATATGTGTGTGACGTCGCTGTTTCTGGTTACCACGACACAGGGTATCCTAGTGTGGGGCCAGAAGCAATGTATGTGCCTGTATGTAAATGTTAATGTTTATGTTCTATGTTTTAGGTGTTTTTTATGACCCGGAGACACGAAGAGGCGGAGGTGGATCGGAGATCGATGCAGCCCCGTAGTAGCCGAAGCTTAGCGATTTTGAATATAGCATCAAAAAGGGTTGCTTTATGTCACTTTCGTAGCGTACATTATGTAAACAAACATATATTTTTACAAAATTAAATTAATTGTTTCTCAAAAACTATATAACAAATATTTCCTCGCAAAAAATTCAATACCAAGGGGACAGGGAAGATGGTTTTCCTAAGAAGAATTTGGACCAGTTTTTGGTAAAATTTGTGTTTAAAGTAGTGTCTACAACTGAATGCGGTAAAATAAATTGAGTGATCATTTTGGAATATCAAGTTTTGTGATCGTGTGACATTTATTTACCTTTCTCGTAAAGTTAAGATGCAAAAGGAATATAGATAAACTACGATAACATGGCGTGCCCCTCTATTCTCCCTACTTCATAGGTACGCTGTCACGCTCACTCGCATCGTCAGGACATTCGCTGTCTCGCCGGTAGTGCGGTGGCGCGCCATGTTATCGAATTAGTCTTTTCGGATAAGCATGGCAATAACAGGAATTGAGTCCTTTCTATCACTGTATGCTCGTGCTTGGGTTAGCGATACTTACTTATTCGGCCCAAAGTTCTAAATGGCCTTCGATTCGCTCATCATGGTAGCGGACGCCCTCCGTTTCCATGATTACCGTCCGTTACCATGATTACCGTAGATGATTTGGTTCGCAGCAGCAGGGTCAATGACCGCTGCTAACTTATACGCACACACATCTATCGTCCACCCACACTATCGCCCAGCGATCACTAGCAGAACTCAATCCTCCTAAAATAAACAAGACCGCCAACAAAGTCATCCATGAATATCACGACAACAGCGACATGACATAAATTAAGTTTAATATATAAATTAAGATTAAAAATAAATTAAGACATAAATTAAGCTTTCCGTTGGCATGAAATCACGCGAACCGCTCATTCACTTCGTTACATTTTATTTTATTTTTATTACAGCCATATACGTATTGCTTTGACCGCACACTAGGATACCCTATGTCGCGGGAACCAGAAACAGCGGGATAACACACATATAAATATCCAAGGCCTATGTTTTTTTATCCCCGGGACCTCTCGCATGGAAGGCAAAACCTCAACCACAGCACCATCACAGAGGTAGTCAACGTAATATCGACCAGTACGCTCAGCATGGTACTTTTTACTCTTTCTCGAAGTCGAGAGTACAGTACTTGCCATGTCTATAATGTGGTAGTTCGTCTCCCTCTCCCGCGTCCTTCGATCGTATATAGGTATATATGATCGAAGCCCGCGTCGGGTCTAGAGCGAGACACGTCGAGACATCTCGCGGGCTCGACAGAGAAAATGACATTTGTGCATAGTCAAGAGCCTTTCTCGAGCGTGGCATACTAAGCGTACAGAAAATACTTATGCTGCGATACATATTCGTCTACAATAATATAAAATACCCAATAACAGGCAAATCGTCAATGCGATGTAAGCGAAGCGAATAAAAACTAAGTAGGTACATTCAGCACACAATATATTCAAAAAGATCTACATATCTTAAACAACCAGGATATCTACACAGCCAAAGTGTCGAAATTATGATATTTTGCTTTGCGTCAACATGGATACATGGATATTGACATCGTATTCAAACATTCGCTGTGCAGATATTTCTGGTTATTTAGGATGTGTTTGAGTAGATCTGATGCTGACTGTACCTACATATTTGAAGATACCACTGTATAATAAGCGCATAATAGCACATCAAATCTCAAGTGTCTTAAACAGTAAAAGGACGAATTTTAAACGCATGAAGAGAACTTACACTCTAATATTTTGTAGATATTGGTATCTTTGATTGGTTACCAATACTAGGTAAACTCAAAACTTAAAACTCAAATCATTTATTGCAAGTAGGCAAAATAATGCACTTTTACAAGTCAAAATCTTACTTTAGTCTCATATACATGGGGAAAAAAAAACAAATATGATCAACTGAACTAATGAGTAGATAACTGATTATGGTTTGAGTTTGAAAAAAGGAAATTTCTCCTTCAAGTGGTGATTCATGGCTGAATCTCGCACAGGAAAAAGAAACTCCATTAACTCTAACAGTGCTTCGGAAATACGCCCGTCAGAGAAGTTAGCACCAAGAAACTCTACGGGGGTAGGTATCTAGAATCTCTATGTTAAGAATGATTTTGGTTCAGCCGTCGAACTCAAGCAGCACCAACTCGTATTTGATAATGGCCGACATCACCTGCACACAAATAAAACTACGTTAGTACTTGGTCGTGGCTCGGTGACATATTATTATCAGAATAGAGAGATAGTTATAAAAGGAATTCTGGAAAAAAACATCAGTTGGCCCCACTGAGCAAAGACCATTTCGGTCATAGTAGGAGGAAGGTTAAATTAAAATCCCCTTTTAAAACACCCAATCAGAGGAAGTGACATAATATTTGTATTTAGTATAGGTCTCCCTTTCCTTTTCTATGCGAAAAAGGAGAAAGAGATTGACGCGTACTCTATTACGACAACAACGTGAATTCCGCTGTAGGTCCATTTTCTCGCCAAACTGTCAACTATCTGCTTGAACCAGCGATTTTTGGCATTACAGTATGGTATTTTAATTTTTAAATGTATTCATTCAACAAATGATATGTACCTACGTGAATATGAAATAAAATATATAATTAATTCACGATTCCTATTATCGCTATAGATAAGAAGATTGTGCCCAGCGGCGGGTCAGTGTAGGATAAGCATGATCATGATGATGAAAAGTATCTTTAGGTGGGTACTTAGTTACTTACGTCCAACAAAATACTGCGCTCTAAGTAGAAGAAGCCCATTCCACTCAGAGCAACAAAATCGTCGCCAAGCTGCTTTTCCAGCCTTTGGATCTAAAATATTAATGTTGTTTTTAAGACATATAGAGTTTAAAAACAATTAGTAACAAACTTTATTTGCGTATCATTACAATTGGTCATCAATCAAACTTATAGTGTAAATATGTAATTTCATAGGACCCTAAATAGGTATGTAAAAAACGTATTTACTCAACTTAATTGCTAGTTATTCACTTACATATTTACTATAAGTTAGTACTTAAGTACTTTTACTTACATAAGTATTTTGATCTCAACAATTAATTGTTGAGATCAAAATTTGAGTTCGTTTTGTTCCAAATTCATTTATGGAATGTTTGTTATTTGAATATTTTATTAAGTTATGAGATAAATATGATATGTTAATTACTTTGTTAATGATGAAATCAAACTTAAGATTGGCTGAATCAAAAATTGATGTTACCTATTCATTGAATATTATGCTTGGATGTAAATTGATCTAATCCATTGAAAATAATGTTTTACATTATTTTTTTAATTGTTATTTATTTTATTGTTAAATTAATTATCGTATTTTTGTGGTCTACTATTGAAATACTGGCCAAAAATACTTCTCTGTTAATACTTAAAATGCTTCACAGCTTTATTCGACGCGATTTATTTAACATTTTGTAGATGTTAATCCGAGATTAACGTTCACACGGTATTTAGAGTTCCAAGAATCGATAGAAATAAATCTAAGTATAAAACTGGCAAAAAAAATCTAACCAATTATTTTTTCACCGGATTTCGGAAATATGGGAAGAAAAAGGAAACGTGAGTCAAGTGACGAAAGGATGCGCAAGTAGATACGTGAATACGAGAATCGTTTGGCTAAAAAAACGTTTGATGCGTGATATGCAAGGTTAACTTACCTTCTATTCTATTCTATTATGCTGAGAACGGATGTTTGTACCCTAGTCATGGTTGTTTATCTATCTAAGTATAATATTTATCTATATATGTATGTGTATCGTTATCTAGTACCCAAGATACAGGGAATCCTAGTTTGGGGCTAGGTCAATGTGTGTAAATAGTGTCCAAGGTATTATTATTATTATTATTATATTTTTATGGATTTTTCATTTCACTCTTGTAATAAAGAGGTTCTGATACACGGGCTTACGTCAAGTGCTTATCTACTAAAGATCACGGTCCTTGCCCATGAATTTCCGTACAATTCTACATGTATTTAGTATTGTTGCTTTTTGAAGAAGTATGTGTGTGGATCTGGGTATATTTAGTGTTTATTATTATTATTATTACGGAGCTTTCAGGTTCCATTGTATGTTGCGATGCGAGAAACCAGGGGTTATCTCTATAGTTAAAAACAAATATGATGCGATATGTCATCTCGATTACCTCTGAACTCTGATAGTTTTTAATTCTTTATAGATGTCACAGAAATCTGAAGCAGGCACACGAGAAGTGCAGCATATTACGACTTGGAATATGAGGATAATTATTAAGACATACAACAACAGCTGCCCAATGATACTCGGACCAGAAACAGGCAATTTCCTCAGTCATTACCGCCGCCATCGCCACCCTCCCCTCACTGGATTACCTGTTACCTCGAGAACCACCAATGCTGTCGATACCACTGCCGCGCAGACCTCTGACTCCATCTCCCCCTGCGCTGATGCAGCAGAATAAAGAATCCTAGTTTGGGGCTAGATCAATGTGGTGTAAATAGTGTCCAAGGTATTATTATTATTATCTATAAAAACGGCAACAAAAATTGTTTGCTGTAAGGGAGCCCCCCTTTAATTTTATTTTAATTTTATTATTTAGTTTTAGATTGAAGAATATAACTCAATATTCTGTGAATATTTCAAGCGTCTACCTGTTGCCGTAATCAATATCGAGCAAAAACGAGCAAAAAAATTACGTTTATTGTATGGGGGCCCCTTTAAATATTTGTTTTGTTTTAATTTATTTATTTATTTCTAAAGTCAAAGTCAAAGTCAAAGTCAAAGTCAAAGGCATTTATTTGCTGAATATAGGTTACATAGGTGATAAAATTATAATAACGGTCGCTTAGCTATACTCTACCCGAAAGGGTTTGCAAAATTTTGAGTGTTAACAATATAATTTAATTAATTAAAGCATAAAAAATGTCAAGACAGTATTCAAGATTAAATTAGGCTTAAATATAAAATGTCAACACTATCATACATTACACACTGGGTACATATTTAACATTAATTTATTAGGAACCCTAGGCACAGTCACAAGGAAGGAAACTAAAATTTGTCTTGGAGAAATTCACCAAGGCTATAATAGGCTTTTTCAAGAAGAAGTTGTGATAGCCTTTTTTTAAATAAATGGACAACTTGAATTTCTCTAATACTATTAGGCAGATGGTTATATATTATGGGCGCCATTCCAAATATACTTTTATTAAATAAAGCTGTTGAGTGACTCGCAGCACTGATCTTATTTTTATATCTTGCACTGTTAAATTTGCCAAATAAATCATAATTAGTTTTTACAAATAGTACTATCTCTAAAATATATAATGACGGCAATGTGAATAATTTTAGTTTTATAAAATGGGGTTTGCAGGTATCTGTAGATTTCAGTTTACAAATTGACCTGATGCATCTTTTCTGAGCCTTGAAGGCATCAGTTTTGTCCGTGGAGTTACCCCAGAAAATGAGACCATACCTCAGAGCAGAGACAACATATGCATGATATGCAGTTAAGACTGCTTTTTGACTGACAACTTTGGAAAGCATGTGTAAGGCATAAGAAAATGACTTCAATTTAGAACAAACCTTTTCTATGTGGTTTTTCCATGTCAAATGAGAATCTATATACAAACCTAAAAATTTTGTGGAATCAACTTTATTAATATTCTTATTATTGTATTTAATTTCAAGATTATCTAATTCTGGATTATGGTTGTAATTATTTTTAAATGTCATTATGTTCGATTTGTCAATATTAATTAAAAGATTATTAGATGTCAGCCACTCAATCACATGTGATAGTGTACTTGTAATGTCAGATTCCAAAGCAATTACATTATTATTTTTAAATAGAACTGTGCTGTCGTCAGCAAATAATACCATTGTATTCTTAGTTTCTCTAGGCAGGTCATTTATGTAGACTAAAAATAGCAAAGGCCCAAGAACACTACCTTGGGGTACACCATATTTGATAAATCTATCATCAGAAACGTAATTTTGGAGAGTCCTATTATCTTGGCTTAGCCTTGTTACTACGGTCCTCTGCTTCCTGTCACTCAAATATGATTTAATGAGGTTCATCACGTTACCTCTAACTCCATAAGCTTGTAACTTCCCTAATAAAATCGAATGGTTCACATAATCGAAAGCCTTTGTCATGTCCATATATAAAGCTACTGTTAATATTCTTTTATCCAAAGATGTGACTACGTCCGATAAAAAATCATATAGAGCTAAATTTATGTTTTTGTTTTTCCTAAATCCCTTTTGTTCCGACGCAAAGATATTGTTTTTCTCGAAATAATAGTATAGACAATTATAAATAACTTTTTCAAGGATCTTAGCAAATATAGGAATAAGAGCAATTGGTCTGTAGTAGGCCATGTTCTCTTTATCTGTACTTTTATACATTGGTTTGATAATAGATGTTTTTAATTTTTTTGGGAAGGTGCCTTGCTCTATACATAAGTTCATGATGTAGCTCAAAACAGGTGATATAATTTCAGAAACATACTGAATAACTTTAGTGCAAATGTCATCAAAACCGGTACTACTTTTGTTTTTAAGATTTTTTATGATTTTATTTATGTCATAAGTCGTAGTAGGGCTCATAAAAATTGAGTGAACACTGGAGCAAGTTTTTAATGTAGCCGGATTGTTAGGCTCAGTAATTGGCTTAATTTGTTCAATGTAAAAATCATTGAAAGCCTTTGCAATTTCTTGAGGATCATCAATAATCTTATTGTCAAATTTGATTTGTTTTATGTCCTCAATAGATTGTTTATACTTGTTTTTATTGATAATGTTCCAGGTCGCTTTACATTTGTTATTAGAATTTTTTATATAATAGTCATTTTGGGATCTTTGGGTCAGTTTGACTATTTTCCTGAAGCGTTTGGAATAGTTCTGAAAGATGTTCTTGTTTTCTTGGCTGGGGGATAACCTATACTTCCACAGTAATTCTCTTTTCCGCTTAGAGCAACATTTAATTCCATTCGAAATCCATTTAGGCTTCTTTGACGCTGTTACTTTAACTTTGATGATTGGGAAGCAAAGATCGTAAAATAACTTAAATAAATTGTGAAAATTATCAAATGCTTCATTTGCATCTTGGCTTAAATATACTTCGCTAAAACTTAGTTGAGAAATATGTTCTGCAAATTTTTTTAAATTATCCTCATTAATGTCTCTACGCTCAATAAACCAATGGCTAAAACTGCAGTATTCTTTGACCGGACATTTTAAAATTTGTGCTGTATGGTCGGATAAGGCCAATTCTATTACCTTACCCTTGCATCCACGTATGTTGTGACAAAAATTGTCTAGGCAGGTTCCGCTACTTAATCTTGTTGGTTCATTAATAATTAGTTTCAGATTGTATGTCAGTAATAAAGTCTCAAACTCATTAGACCTAGCGTTTCGAGTCAGTCGATCAATATTAAAATCGCCACATAGTATAGTTTTTTTATTTTTATCACAGATTTTTTCTAATAAACTATCCAAATTTTCTAAAAATGCGTTAAATGCCCAAGTTGCTGTCTTAGGTGACCTATAAATACAGATAATATTTATGTTTTGCTCTATTAATTGTATTCCGCAGCATTCAAAGATAACGGGAGTGTTAAAACTATTTAGATTAATTTCCTTGTATCTGTGCCTACTGTTTACAAGAATGCATGTCCCTCCATGCCTATTGTTTCTAGCTGAATAAGTGGCCAATTTGTAATTTTGTACATGTAAAACAGGTATATCGGTTTCCACCATGTTATGCTCAGTTATACATATTACATCGAGGTCCATTTTGTCATTAATTAATTCATTCACATGCAATGTTAAAATGTCAGATTTGTTTATTAAACCATTGATATTTTGGTGAAGTACATTAAGATGAACGAAAAAACTCTGTTTTATTAACCTTTGACTCTACATTAACCCCTGACTCTACATTAATTTCTGACTCTACATTAACCCCTACCTCTACATTAACCCCTGACTCTACATTAACCCCTGACTCTACATTAACCCCTGACTCTACATTAACCCCTGACTCTACATTAACCCCTGATTCTACATCAACCCCTGACTCTACATTAACCCCTGACTCTACATTAACCCCTGACTCTACATTGTCCCTTGACACTATATTTTCCCTTGCCTCTACAGTTTGCTTTTGTTTCGTTTGCATATTTTTGGTTTTCAACTTCTGAAAGTAATATGGAATTGTACCTTTTTTATTACAAATCTGTTTTTTTACTATATTCATATTTTGTTTATTAAAATAGTAAGGTATTGTGCCCTTCACAAGCTTTTTATCATTTTTATTTAAATTCTTTACACATTTTGGCCAATTTACAATGTAATCCTTCCTGTATCGTATGTAATCTATTTCTACATTCAGTTTAAAGCTAATTTGGTCTACAAACAATGGGTTTTCCTGTCTCATTCTAATAGATTTTGTGTTAATTATTTTACATTTTGGATATTGCTGTTCTAAATTGTTCAGTATTTCATTAAGTGCAAACTTATTCTGACCATCGGTTATACTTAATATGAATACATAATTATTTTTGAGACTTTTAAGTGTTTTACCCAGTTCACTTGACAACATTTCATTACAGCTGTCATGATTGCCTACAGAAAATACAAAAATGTCATCATAAGTTATACTTGCCAAACTATTATATACGGGGTTTAAAATTTGAAAACTGTTTGCGTGCGGCTTGGTAGTAGATGATACAGTGTATATATCATTCCAGGTGTTTTTTCGGCAGTGGAGCATTGTGCTTGCTAATCCTCGTACATTTTCATCTCCATTTATAAATATATTGGGTTTTTTATCCTTTATACTTTTAGTAGGTAGGTAGGTACATTTTACTGCCCTAGATATTTTCGCTGGTTTTGAGACTGGAGGGGCCGGTAAAGCCAGTGGCGGTGCCAGCTGTAGGTTTTCTAATACTGATCTATTTGTACCTGTAGTGCCCTCTAGTATGGGTATAGAGGACTGCGTAGGCATGTTACTCATAACAGGGGAGCAGTGCTTTGGTTTTTCAACAACTAAGTTTTGCCTCGATTCAGACGTGTCGTTACCTAGATGGCGTTGCTCCAAGATAGCTTTTTGAGGTCCAGTTTTCCGAGTTTTCTTTATCGGAGTGTGTTTATTTGGAGTAGGTGTGCCCGGGGATGTAAAATAAATTTTCCTCATTAATTCTATTTCCTTACTCCTTTCTTCCAATTTAGATTTAAGGTTGTAGTTTTCTGTTATTAACTTATCAATTTCAGTATTTGCACTATCTAGGTTTATTTTAAGTATTTGAATTTGTTCCTGTAATTCACTTACTTGAGAAGTGTCCAGTATAGTTGGTGGAAGACTTTGGGTTGTTGAGTCAAGCATAGTTGAATTCCATACTGTTTCGTCGAGCATAGTAGAAGAATTTAAATCCTCGCAACTTGTTCCTTTGCGTCTGTTAAATTTTCTGATCGTTACATTGTCCATGTTCAACTGCTAAAGTAAATATACAACTAAATATTCTGTGAATATTTTAAGCGTCTACCTGTTGCCGTTATCAATATCGAGTAAAATTAGCAAAAAAATACATGTTTGTTGTATGGTAGCCCCCTGACATATTTATTTTATTTCATAATTCATAATTCTTTATTGCACACACATATCCAATTTAAAAGGTAACATTAGGAGAAATCATATGTACAAAGGCGAGCTTATCTCTAAAAAGAGATTTCTTCCAGCAAACCAAGGCATGAAAGGGAAATGTATCATGAAAGGGTAGGCAGTGTACAATATCTAATTTATACTAATTTTAGTATAAATTAGATATTAGATATTGTATTTTATATTATATGTATTTACATATAATATAAAATACGGAAAATAAAATACTTATATACCAGACTACTAAATACAATACATACATATACCTGCAAATATAGTTTATATATTATAATGATATACCTACATATTATAACTCTCACGAAAGAGAGAGGAAGTGCTCTTTTACCCGGTTTTTGAAAGAGACAATAGTGGGAATGTCTCTTATAGTGCAAGGTAGTGCGTTCCACAGTCGGACCGCCTGCAGCCTGAATGAGAGCTCATATGCCGAGGTGTTATGCCTTGGAGTGGCTAAGAGTGAGACCGTGTGAGATCTCCGGTGCCGATCTCCTGAAAAGAGATACTCAAAGCGTTCTCGAAGGTAGCTGGGGTAGCGCGGGTTTTTCAATATATTGAAAAGATAAGAGAGAATATGAGTGTCTCGGCGACGACGAATTGGAAGCCACCCCAACTCTTTGCGATATTGAGAAACATGGTCGAATTTGCGCAACCCGAAGATAAACCGAATCCCAAGATTCTGAAGTCGTTCGAGTTTGTTCAGTAGATCTTCGTTCGCGCTCGCCCAACAGACATCGGCGTAGTCAATTAGCGGCAGAAGAAGGGACTAAGCAAGGGTGATTTTGGTCTGCCGTGGCAAGAAGTACTGCAAACGCCTGAGGGAGTGAAAAGACGCAAAGACCCGTCTGCTGACCTCGCTGACATGTGGAGACCAAGACAGCAGGTTGTCAAAAATAACCCCAAGGTTTTTCGCCTGATCTGTATACTCTATTGTGATGCCATCATATAACACAAGAACAATATGTTTTTGTATCAAGGAAAGCGTGTGCCTGGTTCCTAAAAGCATGGCTCGTGATTTGGTCGGGTTTACCAACAGCCCGTATGATAAGGCCCAGTCTTTTACATTCTCGAGGTCAGCATTCAGTGCCTCCACGGTTAAGGCTACATCGCAGGGGCAAAAGTGGCGATAAATTTGGAGATCATCTGCGTACAGATGATATGAAGAAGAGATAACGTCGGAGATAGAGTTGATGAAGACTGAAAATAGAAGAGGAGAGAGAATACCACCTTGAGGTACTCCTGAGGAAAGATCACACCATTGAGTTTCAGTCTCTTCAGACTTAATGCGTTGCTGACGACCTCTCAGGTATGAGTGGAACCAGTTAGCAGCATGGACGGAGACATTCAGTGAGCTCAATATAGCGACCAGAATGTCAAAATCGACGCAGTTAAAGGCATTGCTGAAGTCAAGCAGGGCTAGGACCGTGACCAACTTCTGATCCATGGCTAGCTGTATGTCATCGCTGACTTTTAAGAGTGCTGTGGTAGTACTATGGCCCGGTCTGAACCCAGATTGGAAAGGATTGAGAAGTTTATTTGATGAAAGGTAGGAAGAGAGTTGGGAGTGGACTATGGATTCAAGGACTTTGGAGAGAATGGGTAAGATAGATATGGGCCTATAATCTTTGAAGGAGGAGGGATTGGATTTTTTTGGCAGTGGGATAACGAGTGCTTTCTTCCACAGGCTAGGAAAGGAGCTTACCGAGAGAGAGAAGTTGATGTGGGCAATTGGAGGAAGCAACTCCTCAAGGACGCTGTGGATCATCTGATGGCTGACGTTGTCGCCACCAGCAGCTTTGGATGTGATAGGTAGCACTGCCTTTCTAACTGCACCGATTCCAACAAGCTTAAAGTTAAACGGTGAGGTGCAGACTGCAGCCCTCGACCGTAGACAATGAAGGGTTGCCTCCTTAGTGGTAGGGTCCATCACGACGGGAGGAGAAGAAAAAAACTGGTTGAGACCGTTGAGATCGATATTACTTGAAGAAGATTCCTGGGACTTGCCAACACCAATGGTCTTAAGGAACTTCCATACCTGAGCTGGAGTGTACATCTCTATACGCTCATGGATGTGGCGTCGCTTGGCATCGCGGCACATGCGGTTGCACAGGTTGCGGAGGCGTTTAAAAGCTAGAAGATTGTCGTTGGTCGGGTCCCTCTTATAACGCCCTTTTGCACGGTTTCTTTTTGCCATTAAACGCTTGATGGCGTCGGTCAGCCACGGGGCAGGAAGATGTTTGACCCTGACTTTTTTCATTGGTGCATGCTTGTCGAAGAGCCCAAGGACAATTGAGTTGAACTTCAGGATTTTGTCATCAACGGTCTCACAATTCATGACAGGGTTCCAATCAACAGATGAGGCATCGGATTTAAGGGAGTCGAGGTCCACACCTTTGAAGCTCCGAATATCCAGAAATTTGGCTTTGCGCTTAGGGGGACTAACTCTGTATGAAAGATAAACCAGGTCATGATAAGAGAACGGAGCGGTAAGCTGACCATGAGAAACCACCTTGGCTGTGTTGGAGATGATCATGAGATCTAGTAGGGAGGGAGTACAATGTGGTTGAAAGTGAGTAGCGCCGACGGGAAGAATATGTAAGTTGAAGGAATTTACAATAGATTCAAGTTTGGTAGAGCGGGCGTTATTTTTAAGAAGACAGGTGTTAAAATCCCCGAGGATGAGAGTGTCACTATAGAGAGGGGTCAAGTCACATAGTAGCTTTTCAAAAGATTCAAAGTAATCGATGCGGAGTGAGGGGCTATAATAAACACCCAGAAGAATATTGTTGTGACGCAAGCTGACCTCAAGGAAGAGATGCTCAGCCGAACCAGAGTACAGGGTTGGCGAGTGGCTGATGACTTTACAAGGAATGTCAGAACGTAAGTAGATTGCAACGCTGCCATCAGCTTTACCCGTCCTATCGTTGCGATAGAGCCTGAACCCTGGCAGAGAATACAAGGAGGAAGGAATAGATGGTTTGAGAAAGGATTCTGAGACCAGAACTCCATGTATATTCTGATCGCTAAAAGCTTCAAGGAGGTCAGCATAGCTAGCAGGAATACTTTGGGCGTTAATATGTACGACATTTAAATTTAACTCCGACTGCGTGAACACGCGTTTCAGGCTGCTGGAAAGTGACGCGTCCGCCAGGGAGTCGGCACTTCCTGCACCAAGAGAGTCACCGGTGGAAGAACATGTGAAAATGCTATCTGTAAAATTATATATGATATCCATAAAATAAAATAAATATGCTACAATAGCTATAAAATAAATATAAAACTAATCTATAATCCTTGCCTTACGAGGTATAACTCTAAATTAATTAAAATACTAAAAGCCTGAACCCACTTCGACTTAGTAGGCCGCGCATGCGACTGGTAACTGCAGCACTTACTGGCCATGGTTTCTTTAACAAACATCTATATGTCCTAGGTGTTACCGACAGCCCCCTTTGCAGAGCCTGCTTGGAGGCAGAAGAAACGGCTGCTCACGTCCTCATGGAGTGCACAGGAGTAGCGGACTACAGGGCTAAACACCTAGGTCAATCGAGGGACCTTCCAGGGATAGTCGGTAACGTAAAGGGCCTACTGGCGTTCCTGGAGGAGTTGGGTTGGCTCGAATGATGTCGCATTCCCACCCACACGCAAAATAGGCGCTTTCGTCGTCGAGTTGCGGAAACCAGCCCGTCTTACAATTGACAATTGACAATTGACAAGCCTGAACCCAGTCACACTGGGGTTTCTGGGAAAGGAATCCATTACATCATTACACATTACACAGTTTGAGACAATACACTAAAAACGAACAAGCCGGACCGTGAAACGAAGTTTTTGTAGTTTGAATGGGACGTCATCTACATTTCGTTCCGTTCCGAAAACATGAAAACAAAATAAACATAGATAAAATCAGATATAAATCGAAAGTCGAATCAGACAGAAATGACGTCTCATATTAAGTGATAACAAAGTAAAAGATACATATACAGTAAGTGGAACACGCCCCACACGTTCCGTTGAAAAATAAATAGACTCAATACATTTATATTATTAATCTGTGATTGACACATGCATGACATTTAGAGATTTGTTGTTTTGAGCTATGTTTTTTTTTTTTATTGATGTGAAGTCAAGATTTTTTTGGAAGAAGAAGCGTTATTGAATAGACACAATAAATTATAAACCTACCTACATGCTAAAACAAGAATGAAGAAAGTCCTTATAATCCGCACAAATAAGGAGAACACTTCGGGCACTGCTGCCCGAAAAACTGCAGTTTTTCGGGGAAATGTGATGTAGCGACCTACTTCTTGGCTCCTGGCGGCGGCGGCACTCCTTTGCGCCTGTTGCTGGGGGGACGTTTGTCCATGCCCGACGCTGCAGCAGCCGTGGAAGCAGCAACTGAGGATGCAGCAGTAGCTTTGGGCGCAGCAACAGCAGGGGTCGGCTTGGCAGGCGTCTCGTCTCGCCCAGATTGAGGGGTGGCAGGAGGAAACTTGCTGGTGTACTCCAGCAATTCCGCCATACACACCACCTTCCGCCTGGTCTTGTCTGGGAGTAATATAATGATCCTGCCCTCCGTCGTCCAACATTTTTGCACACCGAAGTGTTTCCTGGCGGCCATAAAAACAGTGTGTCTGGACTTAGTGAGAAACTCTGTCATAGTGATCCCCATCCCCTTTAAGGAAGTCTTGCCCTTCCAAGCCTCAGACCGCGAACTGAATGTACTGAACCTGACAAGCAAGGGGCGGGCTTTTGATGCCTTTCCTTTAGGGCCAAGTCTGTGGACAACACTTATATCTGACACACACTGCGGCGACATCTTCATTTGGTTGCATAATACTGCTTTAGCAACTTCGTCCGCCTGTTCTTCTGCCCCCTCGGACACTCCATGAAGCAGAAGCACCTTCCGCCTACTCCCCATCTCGAGCCTGTCCTGACCCACAAGTAGCAGCTCCAATTGCGAGCGCAACATGTTGAGGCAGTTCCAAGTAAAGGCCCTGAACTCCATGAACTCGCTGCTGATGGTGCTGAGATCAGGAGGGCTGCTGGACATCGACATGGTGGAGACCTCCCGCAACTCCTTTTCATACTGCGACATACGGGTATTGAAGGTTTCAGCAATCTTGTCCATGTTGGCGCTTAGCTTTGTATACAAGTCCATGTTGGTGTTGTGAAATTGTGTGAATATGATCCAGGTGAGAGTAAATTATTTATCCATGTAATGATAGGTTCAGGCTTGAATTTAACTAATAATATCTAGCATTTAATAGAAGAATTTAATATTAATTTAATATACTATAGAAGACACAAAATTTTGTTGATGTTGGTCTGACTACCCCCAAAGTTTTTATTATTTATCCAGTGTAATGGTAGGTTCAGGCTTGAATTTAACTAATAATATCTAGCATTTAATAGAAGAATTTAATATTAATTTAATATACTATAGAAGACACAAAATTTTGTTGATGTTGGTCTGACTACCCCCTACTTATTCTGTTTTTTAATATATGTTGTTATAGCAACAACAGAAATACATCTTAGGTGAATATTTCAATGTTCATGAGATACAGCCTGGTGACAGATGGACAGACAGACAGACAGCGGAGTCTTAGTAATGACCTAAAAATGACATTCAGTTTTAGCAGAAAACTTTTTGATACCATCTACCATTTGGATTGTCGACTGCACCATTTGTCTTTATAAAACTACTTAAACCGGTGATGGAATTTCTTAGAAAAAGGGGTATTATAGATGTTAAATACCTTGATTATAATTTCTGTGTCACTGAATCAAATTAATTATTTTTTAGAATGTCAAAAAAGTATTAATTTGAAGACAACATAAGATTAGAGAAGTTGGGTTTCCTCATTAACCACAAAAAAACAGTCTAAAGTCTTCTATGCAGGTTAAATATTTGGGATTCATTTATGATTCTGAAAAAATGGTTTAAGAGCTGCCTTCTGAAAGAGACAAAAAGTTTAAAACTGATTGAATAAGCTCCTTAGGATCCGGTAGTGCCGCTAACGAGAATTCGCTCAATTTTTAGTTGGCCCGGCAATTGACTACTGTCGGACATAAACAAAGAAATTTGAGTGTTTTAAATTTATTTGTTTATAGCAGAATCCCTTAAATAATCAGATTATTGATTTACCGAATAATGTCAACCCCAGGCAAGCTGTGGTTGTTAGAAGATATAAAACAAAACTGCTCTATTCACTTTGACAGCCGATCACGACTCTATGTCGTGATGCTCAATGTCCCCCCGTACGCCGATCACGACACCACGTCGTGACAGCCGTTTCTTAATTTTTCATTAAAAACACGACGCTTCGTAGTAATCGGCGTTTATTGCATTGCGTAGCTACATTTTTTGGCTACACAAACACATGCGATTCATTTACGTGAGGGCGGCGGTGGGATCAGGAGGGTGGATGGGAGCGCAGAGGGACTACACAGTCTAAAGTGATTTTGGGCTTGTCTGCAACAATTTTTGTTCTGTAAGAGTTTTTTTTTTTCTTGTGTAAAACGGCTGTTTCATTTAGATTTTTTTCAATAAAAAAATATGTAAAATTAATTGTTTTATTTTTTATTACAATAAAATATAAGTTATTCTGACATATACAAAAAAAAACTAAATGCGTAACTATTTTAGTTCTTTTTGTATCGAATATACAACAATGACCAAAATGGCCGACGTACGGGGGAATGCGGGTGACAAAAAGCTCGGCTGGCAAAGTGTTAAGATTAAATCATTTTAAATTAGAAATTTATTCTGACGCCTCCCTAATGGGGTGGGGGGCTTATTATGAAAATAACGAGGCATATGGGTACTGGAGAGAGGAGTAATTGTAAATATGCTTGGACTTAAAGCAGTGGTTTGCGATCAAGTTATTTACTGAAAACTTACGTGATGCTGAGATTTTAATGCGCATAGAAAATACAACAGCCATAGCGTTTTTTAATAAAATAAGGAGTGTAAAATACTCACATTTCATTTATGTTACCCGAGAGATTCGGCAGTTGTGCGAAGAGCGTAGATTGTTTATTTTTACATCATATATCATCACAAAAAATAATTTTGAGGCCGATACATTGCCAAGGCAAAAGTTCTGAGACACAGAGGTGGATTGGCAGCTTATGCTTTGAGAGTTGATGTTAACTTTTTAGGAAAACCAGACATTGATTTGTTTTGCAAGATGCAGTTATTCGAAATGTTCCCAATTTATGTTATGGAAGAATGAACCAAATTCTTCAAAAATTGATGCTCTTTTTATAGATCATTCAGAAGATCTTACACGAAAGGACCGAGGGAATCGTTGTTGTCCATAAATGGCCGAAATAATCATGGTATCCCCGTTTGCTGTCTGTCCGGCTATTTATGAAACCCATAATATTTAACCCTGACAGAAACCTTCGACAATCTCCTTTCAGACAATCCCACAACCTAGACGCATCGCTCACCTTAGTTGCCGCTAGGTTGTTAATAAAAGAAAATTATCTACAAGCTCGATATATGTAATGTTGTCCTCACTTACAGGCAATACTTATAGACAGTATGATTCATGTTAGATAAGATACTGGATTGATCATTGTCATAAAAATGATTACAGCTATATTGAGGCCTCCGTACCAGTCATCATTCATCACCTTACCAAATTGTTTTATACAGGAGCTACGAACGGCACCATAATTACTGCAAAGTCCGCAATTACACTCATAAGAGGAAACAAAATTAATGGCGATAGAATGACCAGATTTATGAAAGGCGTTGTCAGACTAAATCCTCCAATGCCCACATATGATATAGTTTGGGACTCTAATATAGTTTTCAATTATTTAGGACAGTTTTGGCCTAATGGTGAATTAATTCAGATGCACTATCAAAAAATACATAAACTTTATTGGCACCGGGTCGAGACCAGACGTATTCGTTAATTAGGATTCAAAACAAACAACTATTTGAGTGTAGTAAAATCACTACTAAAATTCCTGATCTATCAAAACTTCTAATCCTAACAAATATCAACCATTATTAAAAATCTCCTTCTTTAGCCCTAAGCCGGAAATATCTCTAGCCAATTGTTTACTGATCTATTTAAATAAGATAAGAGACCAACGTAATAATTCAGATGATAAGTTGTTTATAAGCTTTCGAACACCACACCGAAATGTTAAGATACCCTAACTGAGAGTGGAGTGTACGCGGATATATTTCGTGCTCGTAGCACCCGACACGCGTACACCTCAGCTGCAAGGAGTTTAGGTGTTAACATAGACGTCATTAGAAAGACCGCATGGTGGAGTGAATCCTCGAGGTTCTACGCAAGATTAAAAAAAAAAATGATAGAAACGTGTTTGCGAGATCGATACTTAATAGTAATAATAATTCATAAGTGTATTGATACGTTGAACTGATTGTTATAACATTGCTTTAAAATAACCTACAATAAATATATACTTTTGTTATTATGTGAAAGTAATATCCTACTTTATTTTTATAAAAATCTCTGAACATTACAAAATTTTAAATAAATCGCGTCGAATAAAGTTGTGCAAAGCATAATTTATGATCAAACGAACTTACGGGTGAGGAAGGTTTCACAGTTTGATCCATAATTATGCGAAAAGCGTTTTTGACGCGATTTAGAGATCCCTCTCAGTTTTAAAATGACAGTTTAATTTTTACATAATCAAAGATTATCCCCCCTAAAGATATTACATGAGGGTATATAAACATTTTACGTTATAAGGATAACAAAATAATTTATCAGGCGCACCAAGCCCAGGAAAGCCCCGGGCGCAGACCGAATCACCAACATGGCGCTGCGCAACTTGCCGCCACCGACTGTGGCGGCCATGACGCGCCTGTTTAACGGCATCATGCGCACGGGGCACTTCCCTACTACATGGAAGGAAGGCTTGGTCATAATGCTCCCCAAGCCGGGCAAGAATATCAAGAAGCCCGAGAGCTATCGGCCCATCACCCTCCTGAGCACCATGTCAAAGATGTTCGAGAAGCTGCTGCTAGGAAGACTGCTGCCACACATCCAAGCTCGCCCGGAACAGTTCGTCTTCAGGCCAGAGCATTCGACGACGTTCCAGCTCACCAGGGTACTGAACGACATGACGGTCTGTCGGAATAAGAAAGAATACACCGTCGCAGTACTCCTGGACATGGAGAAGGTGTTCGACAGAGTATGGCACGAGGGGTTGCTGTACAAGCTGTCGACGTCCCCTGCTCCACGACGAATCACCCGCGTCGTGGCCTTGTTCCTACGGAGTCACCGCTACAGAGTGGTGGTGGAAGACGCCGTGTCAGAAGCCCGCCCCATCGAAGCCGGCGTCCCACAAGGTTCCTGTCTTTCACCCGCCTGCTACTCCCGATACACGGATGACATCCCAGTTGGCCCTGGTGTACAGCTGGCATTCATAGCTGACGACGCAGCATACTATGCGTCGTCCTACAAAGCACCCCACGCCGCCGTCAAAATGCAACGCACGCTGTACACCCTGCCTAAATGGCTGGCCAAATGGAGGCTCTCCGTCAACGTCGGGAAGACGCAGGCGATGATCACCGGCCAGAGCAACCTGCCACCACCACTCCAACTCCAAGGGAAGGACATTGGGTGGCTGCACCAAGTGAAATATCTGGGGGGCACCATAGACCGCCGGCTCACGATGAAGACCCACGTCGACAACGTCGTAAACCAGGTCCGGGCTACACGGGCGAAACTTCGTCCACTCCTGAACTCCGGCCTCCCCCTGCGGTCGAAGCTCGGGATCTATAAAACGTACATCAGGTCCCGCCTCACGTATGCCTCGCCGGCATGGTACGCCCTCTGCTCGGAGTCCAACAAGAAGAGACTCTGGGCCCAAGAAAACCTCTCCTTGCGTACCATCGTCGGCGCGCCTCGCTACGTGAGAAACGCAACGATCGCAAGGGACGTAGGATTGGAGACACTAGACAAGTTCGTCCAGAGGCTGGCAATGAACATGTTCGCACGAGCGGACGTCTCTCAACACCCGCTCGTGCGAGACCTGGCGCCATATCACGCGCGCCCGCCTGACCGTCGCCGCCAACCCCGAGACCTGGTTGCCGAGCCGGCAGCACCCCTGGATTGAGGCCACACATCCCGACGAACACCTCAGCCACCCAATGACCTGGCCGTCACGGCCAGCGGAAGACTCCGCGGAAGGGGGCTATTGCCCCGGGACCGCAACCCCGCACCCTGGAAGGGGTGTGAGAAGATCACCAAGAAGGATAACAAAAAATAATTAGTTATACAAACATACATTTTGTATAATTTAAAATAATTTTAAAATGGTATTTTATTAACTGTTTGATATATGTCTTTAAACTTAATGAAGATTTACGGAGTTACCTGTGGTAAAATGTTGCCAGTTTTTTACTTAGATTTATTTATATCGATTCTTGGAACTCTAAATACCATGGGAAGGCTAAGCTTGGATTAACATTTACAACAAATTAAATTAATCGCGTCGAATAAAGAAATCCGCATAATTATGGATCGAACTTCACTTACGGGTAAGTTCGTTTGATCATAAATTCTAGAACAAGTTAATTTAATTATGCATTCAATAGAAAACCACTATTCAAGCAACACGAATTTTATTACTATTCAATGTAAATAAAAGTGACAAAGACAAAATCGGTTTTTCTTCTCTTTAAATTCAATCTACTAGAGCCATCTCGTGGTATTTGCAATATTGCTGTAGTGTTGCACTAAGCGCTATAGGCCTCTAATTAACGATACCTTCGTAGCATCCCTGATTACGCTGTTGACATATAGTATATATGAAGAGAACCAACCTCAACATTGTAGCCCTTATCAGGGCACCCATGCAGGTGCCGCAGCGCATCCCTCGAATGCACGTTGACGTCGGCACCTGCCAGCATTACTGCGCATGCGCGGACTATCAGCCAGCCCATGGAGATGAAGAAGTATGTCTTGTCGAGGAGTTTGGTCCTCTCGCCTCTGGAAAAAAGGAAAAGCTCAGACTAGCAAGTATGTAAAAAACTGCTAATATACTATACTTATAAGAACTACCTTATTGTATTACAATATACAACGTATTAAACGTCAATTTATTTCTTTTTGCGATTGTGTCTCGCAAATGATGCAATAAACGCCCCGCGCGATAAATAAACCTGCTCGCAGCACCACATTGCGTAGAGGCCTTGAATAGAATATCTTGGGGGAGTATTGCGTCTTGCCATATATTAGGATGAAATTAAGGAAAGTGGATTGTAAAATTAGTAATTTCAACACTGGTTTTTCATGGACCAGTAACTTATCCTGAAAAACTGTTGTTGGCAGACAGAATAACTTTATATAGGATCTACCCAACACCGTTGAATATTTGTAGGCAGATGAAGTAAAAGTTGTTGGAGGTGGAGAGCAGCACGAGCGGGCCCAGCTCGCCGTCCACCCGGCGGACCAGAGCAGCCTGCCGCACGAACGCCTCGCGAATACGGCGCCAGGTCTGCAGACGAAGGAACTCTTCGTTGCGGCTGTCGTTGTGGAACTAAACATAAACACAAATATTTATAGGTATATGTCACGGTATAAGATATTCAGCTCCGTTAGTTTGTAAACTATCGACAAATTGTAAACCAGACCAACAGGGTTCAGAATTTACGTTTCTTTTGTTCTTACCTGCCAACCTAACACGAAGAATATTCGGGGGCTTTGCTTCGATCGCCCCCTCAAGTCTTCACCTAAGCTACCGCAGTGTTTGCCCTGGTGTTTCCTTTGCGATTCAGCTTTGACCCAGTTCACAATTTAACGGTTTTATTATAAACTAACGCGTCATATCGTAACCAGTACGGTACAGTTTACAATTTATCGATAGTTTGTAAATTAACGAGAAAAACAACGTTAGATTATAAACTAACGATTTTGACAATCTTACGGTGACATCTATATATCTATACAGGCACATATACTAATTCTGGGGCCATCTATCTAGGATACCCTGAATGGTGGGACCCATAAACAGCGACGTCATACACATATAAACATCCAAGACCTGGCTATTTATTTTCTTCCTCCCCAGCCGGGATTGGAACCCGGGATCTCCTGCTTAGGAGGCAGATCCTCGAACCGCAATGCCACAGAGGTCATCGAGAACATGGGCATAAATGTTTTTCTTCTTTTTCTTTTTATTCAACTTTTTTTGAGTTGCTTGCTGTTAGTTACCTGTTAGTTTCTGGAGTGTTGTTATAAGTTCTACAAGATGAGGGATCTTAACATCGTCCGTAGATCTGCCCCACGCAATTGAGCATTATGTTACATCAAACATAATGGGAGGATATTGTAACCTACAGGATGATATGATGAGGATACCCAAATTACTGTTCCTGTTACGGTGAGGTGTTCCTCTCCAACTAAATGCAGAGGTTTTGTGGGCTCACCACCGAAGTACTCAGTAAATTAAGAAAACTTATAAAACTAGACCTTCTTATGACCCGAAGTGAACTTTTCTGCCGTCATAACATGCTGGACATATTGATTCATTCTCCTATATCTTGACGACAGGCCCATACTGATCAGTATTATGACCAAGTCTTGAAAGTTCCATATTACTGTACTGACTTTGCCGACGATGAATATACCAATTCCGAGAGGTAGAGAGTAGTCGCCTGCGAAGAATAAAACCTTTTATCTACACACGTATCATAAACCCTCTTTACTGCGTTCAAAAACCGCACGTTACGATCAGCATTATGTTAAACTACTTGGTAAAAACTCGTTTCGTATCTGGAAAACTACACATTATGGTCATTATGTGTAGTTTTTCTACATATAATGACATTCAAATTTCGAACGCCGACGCCCGAAGTTGGTGCTACAGAACAAGCTAAACAACTGCAGAGCCACAATGCCGGTCAAACATGCGGTTCCTGAGCACATCAAAGAGAGCTTATGATATATGTGTAGATAAACTAGTGTATGTAACTGTACATAATTAGGCAGAGTGATATTATTATGAAACTCGCCACCCACTCTCGAGTATTAATGCCCTCCATTATGTAGCAGTCACATAAACTACTATATTAGACCTTCAGAAGGTCAAAAAAAAGCTATTATTATATTATTATTCTCAATAATAATCCTTCAGCCTGGATTTGTACTTTGGTTTATTATCTTGTTCAAATCTCAGCTTAAAGATTTTATTCAACTCGCCTGGTAAGTGGCTTTGAAGAACTGTCTATACTCGTTTACCATTTCAATCATATTTCAGGAAAAAATAAAGGTTAAGATAGAAAAGTAATAAATTTTAGTTTCCAAGTTCCAAATTCCGCTAAAAACGGTCTTTCATAATATGTGGTTTATAGCCTGATGTAATATCCGCTCTGACGGTGTTCAAATAAAATGGCGGATTGTTGTATTTTGTTGTTTTGTTTTATTTTATAAATACATTTTATCTAGCTCCTATTATGAAAACAAATTATTGTTGTAAGCAGCGAACAGCGAACCTTAACTTCATACCACAGAAAAATCGAAGCAGTTGTAGTCTAGCAAACTGAAGTTTAAGGGTAGGCATTGGAAAACTCAGCCTTTTCAACAATTTAAGGCTGACGAGCATAAGAAAGCAGGTACACTGAGAGAAAAAATGGCGTACAAAATAAGCGTTGTCATTTTGTTGTTGCTTCTGAGACAATATTTACATAGTTACAGTCTCAATGCTAATGTTGTCAGACTCACTTTGAGCTACATACAACTTATTGTCAATTTTAACAGAGATTACATTTTGCCGGGGAGCAACCAAACATTGTTATTTAGTTTATTTTTAACATTGTGCTGGAGAAAAACAAGTTGACAAAGTTAATAGAAAGAAATTAATAAAAGAAGCAACAGAATAAGAATATTATGCAGCAACATTAACAGATCGACAAAGTTCATTATTAATGGAGGCATAACATGTCGGGTATGAGCCGCCTGTGGGGGAGGTTGCCTTTCATCAAAAACTGTATTATCTTTAATTCCTGTGAATTTTCGTGGTGACATATGGACATCTTGTGTATGATAAAAGTGAAAAATGGAGCAATTTCTTTATAAACTTTAATTTTTGTAGTAATATTCTCTTACCAAACGACCTGCATGTGTGGTTATATTGTAGGAGTAAATTAAGTATAAGTTGTGATTGTATATTTATAGAAACTGATGAAGTATCAGATATTAGCAAGCTAGAATTAGTAACAAATAGTAAACGGGCCTTGTTGTAAATCTTCTCTGTAAATCGGTCTATATTTTTCTATATATATATAGTAAAACTTACTAAAACATCGAACATCTTAAAAATACGTTTACTAAAAATATTTTTAAGATGTTCTAGAACGGTTCTTCAATTATAACAATTGCCATTATTAATATAAATGTATAAATTTTAAATGTGGAAAGGACTACTTTCAAAGTATGTAAAACATAATCGCTTAAATGAATCCTTAATGAAAAAATGAAGGTTACCTTTTATTAGTTGTTAGTACGGTTAATTAGTTATGCTTAATAATACTTAATGTTTATTCATAATAATTATCTACTAAGTACCTATACATCTTGTCAGAGGACCTGTCTCGAGAAGCTTTTGGATGCTTTATTATATGATGTCTACATAATTAATTCCCACGATCAATGATGATTTTGTATACTTTTTTAAAAGGTTGATTCTTATATCGTCTCCTATATAACAACATAGCGATGTTGTGTTTGTAGCAATGCTACGTTTAAGTTGTTTAACGAAAAACTCTTAAAGAGCATATTATTCTTTAATGTTATTTGCAAAATAATTGTTGCTATTAAAATGTTCTTACAGGAACTGTTATTGCCCAAATGTCATTAAAAATAATTTGTTCTCTTAAAAAGTTGTCCATTTAACAACTTGGACGAAGCTTTGCTACAAAGTCAGCACTCAGTTGTCAAAGGGACAATTTAAATGTTGTTATATTAACAACGTTGACTAGAAGGTTAGGTTAGATTGCATTCCTACAGAGACAATGCTTGGTTGTCAAAGGGACAATCTTATAGTTGTCTGGTTGACCACGTAGAAGAAAAGGATAGGTTAGGTTACATTGCTGCAAAGTTAATATTTAAAATAGAAGTGACAATGTTACGCTGTGACTTAATGTAACGTTGTCGATGAATGTCAAGCCATTTGTTATGTAGCGCGTACTAACAAAATGGTCAAACATTCATACATACATTCATACTTACATATGCTCGAAAAACATTCCCTTTGCAGTGGGGCAATAAAGGATTATCATAGAATCTGAAGTCATATTTTGACAAAATACTCACTTGGTATTATAAGAAATGCGTGGGAGCCCAAAATGTAATCCCGGAACCATTCCCGCGGATGAGCGTTGAAGTTTATTATTGACACCATACTCATCGTGTGCTCAACTGTAAAACATAAACATAAACATTTACATACAGGCACTAACATTGTTTCTTGCCCCACGTCGTCGGAACCATAAACAGGTGACGTCCCACCCATATAAACATCCAAGACCTGGGTTTTTTTTTCTTTATTCCCAGCCGGTGATTGAACCCAAGACCTCTCGCGTGATAGCCACAACTGCAGCGCCATAGAGGTCGTAATTAAGAAATTACAAAAACAATTATTATTTTTTGTATACTTTAGTAACATAACGCATTATATGTATTCAGTGGGCCAAGTGGGATAATGGTCTGATCCAATCACATATCTAGAGAGACAGCAATGGGCTTGCTACATTTCAAACAAGTAGGAACATTATAAAAATAAATACCCGACCACATTTTCATACAATACCAATACAAACTTATGACTGTATCTGTCTACAAACATGGGGTATTATATTACCCGCACAAATCACATTGTAAACTACGTTTTACGATCTAAAATCCAATCTTGTTACGGGTAAAAAGATGGTGTTTACAAACGTTATGGTTCAGTTTCGTCCATTTTCAGAAAGAGCGCTCAAAGTTATTTGTATAAAAAGTAGTATAAATTAATTAATTACTAGACAATAAGTCTGGATTATTGGTAGCCTTAATGATAATATTGAACATGATCGATCCACAACTTACCAACTGAGAATATAACAACAACAGCAATGGCAAGTGCCAGATTACTTCTTTTAAGTTTGTCTGAAGGCAACACCAAGCCGTTGGTTCCCTCGACCATGCACCACTCTCGGACGAGCCGCTCCCACCCAGACCTCAGCCTCCAGAAGAGTCCAAGAGATATTAGAGAGTTTCCGTAGAATATAGCACCTGATAATCTTGCCATGATACTTCCTGCAAACACATTTGGGAAACATTTGATAATTTATCAGCGGTGGAATGAACACGATGATATTTTATTTATCTTATATTTGAATGGATTTATAAGTCAATTGAATTCTTTATTTTATTAACATACGTACAAATTATTGTCATTGTCACAAAAAAATTACGTACAAATTGTCAAGTAAGTTATCGGACTGTTTATCTGTGGATGGAACAATCGCCCCTTGATATAAACATTTTTATTATTCTCTTCTCTAAACGGAGAAATGAGCAGCTAAATCAAATACCTATTCACGGTATTCACATCACATTTATATTGCACCGTTCCCGGAACGAGATGGGAACTTTGAAAGAACGCATTAGGCCAAAACAGCCACTTGTAAATCTCAAATTAGGAAAAAATTAAGTTTTAAAGCAGTTGTTCCTTTATACTAGTCCGTCGAACAGTAGTGTCAGCATTCATTCACATGTGGTGAATGCACACTTATCGGCATCGTCCTCACCGGACACACCAGATTTTAAAATTTTAAAATTCTATAGATACATCTATTCATTTTATGTATTTATAATTTACATTATTTATTTGTGTCATTACAGCATATGACATATCGACACAAACATACATTATAAATTATTTACAAATTTTATTATGTATATATGTCGTAGGATTATTTGATAATCCGTATTTACGCGAAAATTCTAGCGATTTTGTCAAAAAGTACTTATTTTTAAGTGTTTTTTTGTTCTTATATGTTCAACCTAACACGTAGCTCCTCCGTTTTTTGTCCTACGTAGGCCACGAACATACAGTTTCATAACTTCAGGGCGGATGATTTTTTGGACTAATTATTTTGTCTCGTCGCTTGTCTTCTGATGGATGGATATATCGCAACAGATCTAAAAAAACTTGCACGAATAAATTATTGGTGCCTTTCTTTAAAATTACGGCAAAAGTTTCATGAGTTTCCTGAGTTTCCTGGTTTTTTATAATTTTGTTTTATGGCCTCTTTAAGGTCAGTAAGGTTTTTAGCTAATTTCAGATTTTCTTTTAAGATCTGGATCTAATTTGCGATGTTTACATGTCCTACTTTTCGGCACAAGTTGTGTATTCGTAGTTTTTGGTCTGAATTTAGTTTATCCTCAGCAACTACCGAGCATATCTCATTAAGACACTGTTCAATCGTGCTCAGTTTTGAAGTTCAGGTCGTCACAACTTTCATTGTTTGATCATTTTCCTTGGTGTTTTTCTGACCATGACTGGCCGAGGGCGGTGAGCGAGTGGTGAGCCGGCTTCTGTTAAACGGGCTGCCTTCGGAGCTCATCTCATATATATATTTTTTTGCTCCTCATTATTTTGATACATGATGTATATTACAAATAAATAGTTCACTGAATTGCAGCGAACACGTACAACGCAATAACTAGGACACAGATTAGTTGAGTAGAGTATTATTATTAATATTACTTTATTCACATGCACACCTCCAATGTGCACTCGGTCGAGGGCGAGGATATAGGAAGCAGTAGCCATATTATGTAATTCTGTTAATAATCGCAATTGAAAAATCTAATAATCAGAACACGGTGTCTTTTATTGCTACTTTACGTGTTGACTCGTTGAAAGTTACAGATTAACGCGGACGAATCGTACAAATCGTTGTCATTCTGGGTTCTGTTACGTGCGATAGAGCAACGCGCGCGTGCATAAGCAACGGGAAGATTCCTTCAGCGCGGTCGACCAGTTCGGTGCGGCCAGTGTGGACGTTGCGACCGGTGTGTGCTAATGCCGATAAATATGCGTTCACAATCACGCATAAAATATTTTATCTACACACGTATCATAAGCCCTCTTTACTGCGTACAAAAGCCGCACGTTACGATCAGCATAATGTTAAACTACTTGGTAAAAACTCATTTCTTATCTGAAAAAATACACATTATGACCATAATGTGTAACTTTTCTACATATTATGACATTCAAATTTCGAACGCCGATGCCCGCCTTCGTGCCGCCCCTAGTTTGTCTGTGAAGTTGGTACTACAGAACAAGCTAAACAACTGCAGAGCCACAATGCCGGTCAAACATGCGGTTCTTGAACACATCAAAGAGAGCTTATGATATGTGTGTAGATAAACTAGTGTATGTAACTGTACATAATTAGGCATAAGGATATGTGTGTAGATAAACTAGTGTATGTAACTGACTCTCGAGTGATATTATTATGAAACTCGCCTTCGGCTCGTTTCATGAACCCACTCTCGAGTATTAATGCCCTCCATTATGTAGCAGTCACATAAACTACTACAATATTTTATTATTTTTGCTCGATACAAAAAACTCCCTAAATTATCACAAAACCTGCATCACAATATATTTTTCTATAATCCGCACCGCATTTGAATTTATGTTCTTGTTATATATTTAATCGTTTTTTTAAATATTAATTAACATTGCTCTGTTAGCCTCTATTCATCAACTATTTGCCTTTTTAGAACCCAAAAAAAGGAGAAGATTAAAATTATATCATAGTAGGTTATATTATAGGATACATACGAATATAAATGTGGACCTCACCTTTTTTGAAGTCGCTTAATTAGCTCAACAGTAAGAAATAATACCACCAAAACCAATTCAAACGATTGTTTTAGGTTGGCGCCTAGGTAATGGCAAAAATATATAATTACATACAGTTTCTCAAGGCCTGGCACCGCACAAAAAAAAAATAGAACCCTAATTTGTTTTCGAAACGTACCCGGTAGCCTAGTTCCTTGCACCAATTTCATATGGTATTGAGTATTTGTTTTTATTGATAATTTTGGGGGTTCTAAATAGAAAACTATCTCGGTTAACTACCAATCCACGCTACTGGACGATAGTACACAAATCATAAGGCTTTGATAAAAACTGATTTGATAAAAATTTAATAGTAGTTTATGTGACTGCTGCATAATGCCTAATTATGTACAGTTACATACACTAGTTTATCTACACACATATCATAAGCTCTCTTTGATGTGTTCAGGAACCGCATGTTTGACCGGCATTGTGGTTCTGCAATTGTTTAGCTTGTTCTTTAGTACCAACTTCACGCAGGCGGGCGTCGGTGTTCGAAATTTGAATGTCAGTACCAACTTCACAGACAAACTAGGGACGGCACGCGGGTGGGCGTCGGCGTTCGAAATTTGAATGTCATTATATGTAGAAAAACTACACATAATGACCATTATGTGTAGTTTTCCAGATACGAAACGAGTTTTTACCAAGTAGTTTAACATAATGCTGATCGTAACGTGCGGTTTTTGAACACAGTAAAGAGGGTTTATGATACGTGTGTAGATAAAAATTAATATGATTATAAAAGTTGAGTGGGGCGGCAAATTTGATTAGCCTACAAGCGGGAAATATCTAAATCTGCCAATGGCCGCCAACTTTAACGTCTCCTCCACAAAAGGGTTGCAAAATCTATCATCATGCATATTTAAAATATGAGTGTCAAGGTGTCGTACTCCATGCTAAGAAGACAAGAAGGCTGGCAGCTCGGTACACCGCAAGCGACGAATGCCTACCACCATGACTGTGATAGGCATAGCCGCTTGGTACCGCTAAGTGGGATTAAATTCAATAATATTATTACTATATCCTTACTTACTCATTTTAGAATTTTTTATGGAAGTTATTTTTTAAATGATTTTTTATCAACATTTGAATACTCCTATAATAATTTGAACCTCCAAAAGTGAGCTGAAGGTGAAATTATAGGTTTCGCTTTCGGGGTGTCTAGCCTTAAACTTACGACTGCCAGTAGAATAGGCTGCCCATCCAAGTATGACTTTGATGATCTTCCATAAAGTGCCCATTTCCATAGCGATGTGTAGGAGAAGCACCAAGATGAACCAGGACTTGGCGCAAAGACCGCCGGTTGTGGATACACCGAACCATCGTGCTGCAGCGAAAACTGATTCTGTGGTGCGTAGGAAATTCTGAAAAATATTTCCTGTTTATGCCCGAAAGATGTACGCGAGTGAGCATTTATCTCGGTTCAACAAGGCCGACTTGCGTAAGACTTTTGACAGTTTTTAAATAATTAAACACAACATAAAAACATAACTGAAGATTTTAAGCTGCTCTCAACAGTCAACAAAAATCGATCGAAATTAAACCTCGGTTTCCTGATAAGTAAAAGTTGAGTTAGGTTTTAAACCCTACTTATACTACTTATAACTTTACTACTAAACCTTAATTAAATATTAACGGATTTAAAAATATAAATATAAGAGGACAATCTCACACGAATCGGACTAGGCCCATGGTAGAAAACCTACAAGACAACAACAAACAGATATTCATGCTCATCACACAAATATTTGTCCTTACCGGGAATCGAACCCAGGACCGTCAGCTACGTAGGCAGAGTCACTACCCGCTAGGCTAAACCGATCGTCAATACAAATAAAACTTGCGTATTATTATAAGTAGAGACCAAAAAATACTGAGACTAACATATCGGTGAGCCATTTCATAACATTTATATAGTAAATGATAATACCTTATGGTTGAACTTTGGCACCAAAACTAAAGCTAGTTGTCAATACAAATACAACTGTAAAACTGATTGTTTCCACAAAAACGTAAATTGTGGTCGTGTTAAGTGATTGGCTACTAGAAATCCAATAAAAAACACATTAGGTACATCATTGTGTGGAAAGTGCTATGAAAAAACTACGTTAAATTTGTTAAAATACGAACGGCCTCCTTCGATTTTTGTTTCAAACCTCCAGGTTTCATTCTCGAAATTATTCCAGAAAAAGACAATAATTAAGTATGAACTTTTTCGTATAAAATATCGGTATTTTTCTACTAGGTAGTTCTTTGTTGTTTTGAACGAAACATATCTAGAAAGGCTTCGACTGAAATAAGCCTGAAAAGCTACTAACGGTTTAAAATCCTGAAACTGCATTATGAAGTATTCAATTTAATATGTTTCGAGAAATAATTAGATACTATGTGGAAAGCGTGTTGCATGTGCATAGATATCATCAAAATGAATGCAATAGCTTGTTGAATAGGAGGTGTTGTGGGTATTTGTTTACTGAATAAGCTATTAGTAGGTTTGTTGCATGCAAAGTACTTTGTCTTTGTGACAAGGTTGATGTATCTAATTATTGAGTATGACATTTTACCTTGACAAACAAACAACTCGAAGTAGAGGAGGCAAAGAGGGGATTTAGCGAGTAACTCGAGCGAGTCAAAGTCAGATACGGGAGATACCTTACACGCTGATTTCTAACTCCACCAGATCTAATAAGCGTTCCATCTGGTGCCGGGCAGTTAGTGTAACACAAAATATGTCCATACAAGTGGAATTAATAAATCTCAATCAATAAATCTGAAGATTTAAGCGTTACTTGAGGGAGTGGGTAGGTCTCAAAATAAAAAAAACTCGTGTTACCTTGAATTCATCAGTTTTATTGAATTACTAGCCTGTGATTAACTCACCATATCTTAGTCTGACGCATCCAGTAAATCCCACTTTTATGGTTTTATTTTTTGTTGCCCTAACCACGCGGCTCTAAATTGACAACGTAGATCTGGGGCCTGTTGAAAAACGCGACAGGTGACAAGTGACAGGCGACAAATTTGTCAGTTTGATGTTTGAATGATTAGCACTGACAAAGCTTTCACGGTGAAAATCGAAAAATTTGTCGACTTGTCGTGACAATTTGACTTATTTCTGTGTAATAAAAGAAATCTCTTGACAGGCAACAATTAAGCAACCAAAAAAATTGCCAATTTTTTTTATTTAACAATTAATTGGTATGGACATTGTTTAATATTTATGCTTCGGAACGCACCGGTTTTTTGTTGCGCGGATCGAACGCGAGTAATCGGGACATCACTAGCGGAAATGGAACCGCAGCTGTCACTCGTACCAACGAGATGAAAAATTAGAGGTTATCTTTCTTGTCGTGAGAAAAAACATGTCTGCTCAGGCGTCGGGCCATTGACTGTATTTCGGTGTAACAATTGTCTAACACAGGTGTCGGGCCTGGTCGGAGTGTTGATCATAATAATCGTCGGGAAATAAGTAGATTCGCGTCAGTCATTCGTGTTGAGAAGGACATCGTTCGTATCGGACAGCGACTCCTCGTGTCGGCAAGCAACACGCCGGCGACAGCGTCGGACAGCGAACCCAGTGAGATTCGGTTCCTCTCCTATCACAATTGTGCTCCTATGCCGTATTCCTGCCTCGAATCGAGCTTTCGATTTCCGGTCTACGACGGCAAGGTAAGGTATCAATCACGATTCTCTCCCGTGCTGGCAAAACCCAGCCCCTCATGATTCCACGCCGTTCGGTTGAGGCGTGGAATTAAACATTTTGGTAGCAGGCGCGGTTTCCTAGTGGGAAATCACCGATTCACGGACAGTTGTAGGGTTGTTTTTTTGCCACATTGTAGTTGGGAGAAAAGAATATCTCAGATTGGCCGGCAAGTCGGCAATGAGTCTGTGGTCGGTATACCACAATTAAAGTTCATTTCGGTTAGTGAAAGTATAATTGTCAATTTAGTTAACAATTATTATAAATTTGTAGTCGGAAACTACTGTTTGTGCGCATAAAGGATTGAACAGTCATTCTGCGAAGTAACTAGATTGTATTACTTGCGGTAAAACGTCGGGTTCTATAGTACTGAAGTGTTTTTTCGGTTTACAGAGCAGGGTCAGGCTATTTAAGGGGTATTAAGCTGATTTTGCTGACCTCAGTGACCTCAAGTGTGGGTCATATCGGAGGGGCCACTTCTAGAAGGTCACAGCTACCTTCATTATATTAAAAATAGCTGGGATTTCGGAATCCAGTGTGGTTTAGGGTGCTATATTGTTTAGGTTTATAGTCTCGAAGCCCACCACTTATTATTATTTTTTTTATTTTTTTTTTTTTTTTTCACTTATTATTTTGTATTGTTTTCATAATCAAGTTTTGTGGGTTATTTTTGTATTGTGTTTTATGGTGGCATTCTCTTATTGATTTAGAGTGTATATTTATAAGGTGTATGTCCACAGGGCGACCATATTAAATATTGTTTAGGATTTAATTGTTTTAGTGGTTGACTTGGTTTTTACAACTTAGTTTTAATTTCTGTGCCCAGCGCTGACGGGCAAGTGCTGGTCTCTGGCTGTGCTTAGTTCGGTAGTGAAGCATAGGACCAGAAACAATTGAATCGGTAACCATGGCACCTTCGCCCTTGACGGTACTGCGGTATGGTGTCCGTGAGGAGATGAGATGGCTCGCCCATACTCACAAGTATGTGGAGCGACCTGACATGGACGATGTCCTGCTCAAGCGTGTGGAGGACGCAATGACACGCGTCGGGAAGGTGTGTCGGCTGGCTGCGGAGGCTGAAGCCCTCGGGCTTACGGATGAGGCTTCGGTGTCTGCAGTGAAGCAGCTCTGCGCGGATGCTGACCAAGCGATGGAGTGCTTGGGCGACATCGAGCGTCGCGCGGAAAAAATTAAGCGGTCGCGACGGAATGACCGCGGGGAGGGTAGCGGAGACCCGCCCCCTAAGGGTGTTGTTGGACGGCTGCCACACCTGGAGATTCCGGCCTTCGGTGGGGCCATTGATGAGTGGCCGGCATTCATCAATTTGTTCGATAGTTTGGTCCACGGTCGGGACGACCTGGACAACGCCTACAAGTTGGCCCAACTATTGATGGCACTGCGGGGTGAACCGAAGGAGTTGGTCGGTCACCTAACGGTCACGGCGGGCAATTATGATATAGCCCGGTCCATATTGTTTGACCGCTACCAACACAAACGGCGGTTGGTTGATGCGCAGCTGGGGAAGCTGTTTAGCATACCAAGAGTAACCCGGGATGTTGACATCCGGGTACAGGTGCTCAACCCTGTGCTGGTGGCCACTAAGACCCTTCAGAACCTTGGTCTGCCGGTAGACCAATGGTCATATATCGTGTTGTATATGGTTTTTTCACGGTTGCCTGCAGCTGTTCAAAGTCGGTTTGAACAGCTGCATGGGGGCAGTAGCTCGGAACTGCCCACGCTCGTCCAATTAACGGATTTTTTGGAGGGTGAATGCAGGCAATGCGACACATTGGATACGGAGGCCAGTGTGCAGCGCCAACCCGCGCGGATGCGGGAAGGGCCGCGCCCCCCGCCCCCACGGGGGGGTGGGCGGTCAAAACAATTTGGCGTTTTGAATGCCGCGCCGTCGGGTGACGGCTGCGTGCACTGCGACAGTGCCGGTCATGAAGTGACCAGTTGCGCCAACTTTAAGGCGCTCGGGGTAGCTGCCCGCAGGAAGGTAGTCTTCCGCCACCGATTGTGTTTCGATTGTTTGGGGCCGCACCCGCTGAGCGAGTGCTCCCGCGCGTTCCCCTGCGAGTGCTGTGGTGGCAAGCACCACATCGTGTTGTGCCTGAACCGGTCAGGCCCTTCGGACGGTCACCAGGGCCGGACTCAGGTTGGTCGGCCGCAGGGCCCAACCAGGGCCGGACCCAGTCCCCCTCCGGGCAACGGGAGTCGCCAACGGGGTGACTGGGGTACCCGCGGACGGGAACCCCCTCCCCCCCCCCCCCCCCCCGAGGGGAAGGGGGCAGCGCGTGGAGTAACAGGCGGGATAGCCGGGGTTCGGTCGCCGCTGTCCAGGGTCAGCGAGGACTTCGGGCCGATGGCTCACCGCGTGTTACGGGCGGGTGTCAGACGGCACCTATGAGGGGCGCGAAGGCTGGGAGCCCACCACCTTCTGCGCCACCCTGCCCGTCGCTCTGGGAGGCGAACAGGGAGGCGAACAGTCGGATGTCGCCCCCATTCCTAGAGCGCCCCAGGTTGGATCCGCTCTCCCCCCTCCATCCACGGTGGCCACCGGGCACACCGTACACAGTCCGGTATGGTCGGATACCGGGACAGCGAGGGGCCTATTATGCGGGTTGGGACCCCCTGATGTACATACGGTTTGATATGCCACCGGCATATCAGCAGCCGAGTTACCAGGCCGACGGGGGTCCCAGCGGCTTCGGATCCCGCGGAGGTTCCCGCTAGGGACACGCCGCCCACTTACAGGGTGCCGCCACTCCACAGACGGTCATGCTCCCCACCGCCTCGGTGATAGCGTGAAGTTCGGACGGCAATTCTTGTGTGGCACGAGCACTATTGGACTCGGGGGCCCAGGGGTGCTTAGTCTCGTGCAAACTTGTAAGACGGTTGGGCATTTCGGTAAGGGAGTATCCACATTCCATTCGGGGAATTGGGAACACGGAAGTCGGTTCCGTTAAGGGAGTATGTCGGATTACTCTCTCGTCACGGGTGGATTCATCGGTGAATCTGACGGTCACGGCATTAGTCATGCCTAATGTGATGGGCTCACACCCTCACGTACGGTTGTCACCCTCGGTGCGACAGTTGGTCGCTGGGTTGTCACTGGCTGACCCGGAGTTCGATATTCCGGGCCCAGTAGACATTTTATTGGGTGTCGATGCCTTGGGATACCTGTTAGTGCCAGGTGTCCACGTGTTGCAGGCGACTGGTCTGGTTTCGGTCAACACCAGACTGGGCCATGCGGTAATGGGTCCGGTCATGCCGGCTGCCCCACGCCTAGCGACTCGTAGTCCCTTATTCGGTTCTGTACTCTCGGAGGTGATACAGAAGTTTTGGGAGGTGGAGGAACCACCTACGGTCCGCCGGTTGGACCCGGTTGAAGAAGAGTGTGAACAGTTTTATCGGAACAATACTGGTCGCCTTCGGTCAGGTCGATTTCTCACACGTCTTCCATTTCGGAGTGATCGCCCGCCGCTGGGCAGTTCACACCATGCAGCCGAGATGCGGCTTCTGTCGATGGAACGACGCATGAAGCGTGACGGGATTTTCCGGCGGAAGTACGTCGACTTCATGCGGGAATACGAGTCGCTCGGCCACATGTCGGTTTCGGGTATCGACTGGAAGCGTGAAGACCACTGCTTCCTGCCCGATCACGCGGTCTTGAGAACCCCGGTGGGCAAAATACGGGTGGTGTTCGATAGATCGGCATCAACATCTAACGGCATGAACCTGAACCAGTGTTTGCATTCAGGGCCGAAGTTGAACCATGACATCGCGGATGTTCTCACACGGTTCCGTCGACACAATGTTGTGTTTGTAGCTGACATCCGGATGATGTTTAGACAGACGGTCATTCACCCTGACGATAGACAGTATCAGCTGATACTGTGGCGAGAGAGCCCAGATCAGCCCATCAGGGTGTACGAGCTGAACACCAACACGTACGGGCTGCGGTCTAGTCCTTATTTGGCGATTCGCACTCTGCGGGAGTTAGCGGATCGAGAACGGTTAAACTTCCCTAGAGGAGCAGCGATCCTGGAGCAGGATCTCTACGTGGACGATATCTGTACCGGTGCAGATTCCGTAGAGGAGGCGCTCGCTCGACGGGACGAGCTAGTTGAGCTCTTACGGGGTGGAGGTTACGAGCTCTGGAAATGGATGTCGAACTCTCCAGAGTTACTGACTGGTCTTCCGGATGACTACCAGCAGGATCCCCACATTTTTGAAAATTTGGAAAATCCAAATACGTTGTCGGTATTAGGCGTCCAGTACCAGCGGGTGTCAGACATGTTTTCATATCGGGTCGAGTTGGACTCCCCGAAGGTCTGGACGAAACGGTACGTCCTTTCAACGGTGGCTAGGACATTTGATCCAAACGGGTGGATCACCCCGGTAACATTTCAGCTCAAGTGTTTTATGCAGAAATTGTGGTCTGCTGAGCTGAAATGGGACGACCCGATCGGCGGGTCATTGAGCTCAGAGTGGGACTCGTTCTTTTCGACCCTCCCTGGCATCAATCGGATTTCACTGCCACGGAGGTTGGTCCCCACCAAACGATACACCGCCACCCTGCATGGGTTTTGCGATGCCTCGGAGAAGGGCTACGGAGCTGCGGTATATCTGCGTACGGTCGACTCCTCGGGGAAGGTTGATGTGCGGTTGGTCATGGCCAAGAGCAAGGTTGCGCCGTTGCGCACTCGCCTGACCATTCCCAAATTAGAGCTTTCGGGAGCGGCTCTCCTGACTCGTCTGCTCAACCACACGATGACGGTTCTTCGTGGGTCAATAGCGTTAGAAGATACGGTCTACGCTTGGACGGACAGCCAGATCGTGTTATGCTGGCTGAAGGCTTCAGTTCACAAGCTGGAGATTTTTGTGGCGAATCGGGTTTCGCAGATTTTGAATTCGGAGGTTCCCTTAATCTGGAGACATGTTCCAGGGGAAATTAACCCAGCAGACTGTGCGTCTCGTGGGTGTCACGCTCCGGAGTTGGTTGGACATCCCTTGTGGTGGGGTCCAAAATGGTTGACTCAAGCCGAATCGGATTAGCCAATGAGTCCACGCGTTACCACGGCGAACACTTGTTACTCCCTAGGAAAGGGAAGTTGGTCGAACTGTTGATGAAACAGTGCGACTCTAACCTGACCAAAAGAGATTATTGGCAGGCTCAAGATACATTTATTAATCACAGGGTCGTGAGTCGAATATTGGTGATATAGTTGAAACGCTGGATAGGGACTCGCCGGGAATTTGTAGATTTCAGCTCCTTGGTAGACTCAATCCAACTGGTCCACTTCTCCAGACGTCAACAAGTGATTATGCGGTAGCGCCAGGAGGATATTATTCCTCGGCGTGGAACCGATTCAGAGCTCCGTTAGCGCCAGTAGGATATTACTCCTCAGCGTGGAACCGATTCAGAGCTCCGTTAGCGCCAGGAGGATATTACTCCTCAGCGTGGAACCCTGGAAAGAGACCAGTGTGAATGATAGGAATACAAAAGCGCTACAGCGCCCAGCTATCAGGCGACGGCTCCCCACACGGAGACTTCCGACGAGGGCCCTAGGGTAATTAGGATCTAAGAATGCCGCAGTCCAATAGACACTGTATAGAAAAGGGAAATACATAGAGAGTATAAAATACACGAAAATAAGAAAGACTAACTACGAACCAATGCTTACCCATGGATTGGGGATAGTAGGGAAGTTTCATATCAACTACTGCACTTTACAGCAACTAAACATTCAGCTCCATTACAGTACTAAAGGGACTAGCCCATCGCCGCAACTAAAGGCGTGACTTAAAAATTATTGATGCAGAAGATACAACCTCACGTTTCAGAGCTCAAACAATGTCTGCCTCAAAAAAACAATCAGCTGCCAGACGAGATTCCAGACCCGAATTTCCGAATTTTTATAGTTTTAGTTTTTAAGCAGATGCGTACGGTCGACTCCTCGGGGAAGGTTGATGTGCGGTTGGTCATGGCCAAGAGCAAGGTTGCGCCGTTGCGCACTCGCCTGACCATTCCCAAATTAGAGCTTTCGGGAGCGGCTCTCCTGACTCGTCTGCTCAACCACACGATGACGGTTCTTCGTGGGTCAATAGCGTTAGAAGATACGGTCTACGCTTGGACGGACAGCCAGATCGTGTTATGCTGGCTGAAGGCTTCAGTTCACAAGCTGGAGATTTTTGTGGCGAATCGGGTTTCGCAGATTTTGAATTCGGAGGTTCCCTTAATCTGGAGACATGTTCCAGGGGAAATTAACCCAGCAGACTGTGCGTCTCGTGGGTGTCACGCTCCGGAGTTGGTTGGACATCCCTTGTGGTGGGGTCCAAAATGGTTGACTCAAGCCGAATCGGATTAGCCAATGAGTCCACGCGTTACCACGGCGAACGGCGCTTTGACAGTCGGTGTCTGTACGACGCAACCAGAGCCGGAAGAGGAGTTCAGCCTGCTGGAACGGTACAGTTCGCTCGACAAGCTGGTCAATGTGACCGCCTGGATCTGCCGATTTGCGCGGAATTGTCGGAATTCTGAGGCGCAACGAGTGCGGACACAGGTCCTGATACCACGGGAACGGAACCATGCGTTGTTCGCATTGGTACGGATCGTGCAGACGGTGCACTTTAAGTCCGAATTGGACATTCTGAGACGCGGACGCGTCCAACTGAAGGGAGCTGTGGCTGGGTTCAACCCGTTTATTGACCCTCAAGGAACGGCTGAGGGTAGGAGGTCGGCTGCGGAATGCCAACCTGCCTTATGCGGCTCGCCACCCGTTGTTACTCCCTAGGAAAGGGAAGTTGGTCGAACTGTTGATGAAACAGTGCGACTCTAACCTGACCAAAAGAGATTATTGGCAGGCTCAAGATACATTTATTAATCACAGGGTCGTGAGTCGAATATTGGTGATATAGTTGAAACGCTGGATAGGGACTCGCCGGGAATTTGTAGATTTCAGCTCCTTGGTAGACTCAATCCAACTGGTCCACTTCTCCAGACGTCAACAAGTGATTATGCGGTAGCGCCAGGAGGATATTATTCCTCGGCGTGGAACCGATTCAGAGCTCCGTTAGCGCCAGGAGGATATTACTCCTCAGCGTGGAACCGATTCAGAGCTCCGTTAGCGCCAGGAGGATATTACTCCTCAGCGTGGAACCCTGGAAAGAGACCAGTGTGAATGATAGGAATACAAAAGCGCTACAGCGCCCAGCTATCAGGCGACGGCTCCCCACACGGAGACTTCCGACGAGGGCCCTAGGGTAATTAGGATCTAAGAATGCCGCAGTCCAATAGACACTGTATAGAAAAGGGAAATACATAGAGAGTATAAAATACACGAAAATAAGAAAGACTAACTACGAACCAATGCTTACCCATGGATTGGGGATAGTAGGGAAGTTTCATATCAACTACTGCACTTTACAGCAACTAAACATTCAGCTCCATTACAGTACTAAAGGGACTAGCCCATCGCCGCAACTAAAGGCGTGACTTAAAAATTATTGATGCAGAAGATACAACCTCACGTTTCAGAGCTCAAACAATGTCTGCCTCAAAAAAACAATCAGCTGCCAGACGAGATTCCAGACCCGAATTTCCGAATTTTTATAGTTTTAGTTTTTAACTGGCTAATCCGCCAGTAGCCAATATGGTCAAGGAGGTAGTACGTTACATACCCGTCTTGTTTGGGTAGGATTTTACCTGATAAAATCCTCTAAGATACTAACTAAACTAAACTAACTTACCAAATTAACTACTTAAGATAAAATTCTCTAAAGCTCGCCATCTACAATGTCAGAGAAATATATAACTAACAGTCTAGCTCAACTACATACAAACATCACACATTCGTACCAACAATCAGACATCAGAATTCATACTAAGTTCCTACAAGAGTTCACACTAACATCGTGTAAACACAGCCTTACACACAGGGTGCCATTATTATAGCCAAATGCACACCCAGACTAACTGTCAGAAGTTGAAAAATAAGCAAGATCCCTTGAACTAAAATAAGAACCTTAGTACATAAACGCCCCGATAGCTTAGCTACTATCGTAACGCAGAATAACACCATGAGAGGCAGCTCCCTCAAGTGTTCAAGACTTCCTGCACCGTTAGTAGGTACAGAAAATAATAATAGAGTAGAATATCTATTCTACAACAAAGAGTAAAAAAGTAGAGAATTATAGTTCAAGAGGCCATAAGCTAAAGTAACAGACATTGCAGAGTAACGTTACACAATAAAGAACTTTTACATAGCTGTAGATATAGATGGTTTTTAGAATACATGGGTCAAAATACTTATTACATACATAAAGGAATCGTTAACTACTATTGAATAAGACAGAACGCTGTCGCAGCCTATCTTCAGACAGAAGGTGCTCTCAGACAGACACAGATCGCTCGGCACAAGTACAAGCGCTGTTTCCTGAGGTCCAGAACAGTACCCGGTGTACCTCCTCGAAGCTCAACCTCATACTCCAATTCAGAGCTCCGTTAGCGCCAGGAGGATATTACTCCTCAGCGTGGAACCCTGGAAAGAGACCAGTGTGAATGATAGGAATACAAAAGCGCTACAGCGCCCAGCTATCAGGCGACGGCTCCCCACACGGAGACTTCCGACGAGGGCCCTAGGGTAATTAGGATCTAAGAATGCCGCAGTCCAAAAGACACTGTATAGAAAAGGGAAATACATAGAGAGTATAAAATACACGAAAATAAGAAAGACTAACTACGAACCAATGCTTACCCATGGATTGGGGATAGTAGGGAAGTTTCATATCAACTACTGCACTTTAAAGCAACTAAACATTCAGCTCCATTACAGTACTAAAGGGACTAGCCCATCGCCGCAACTAAAGGCGTGACTTAAAAATTATTGATGCAGAAGATACAACCTCACGTTTCAGAGCTCAAACATGTCTGCCTCAAAAAAACAATCAGCTGCCAGACGAGATTCCAGACCCGAATTTCCGAATTTTTATAGTTTTAGTTTTTAACTGGCTAATCCGCCAGTAGCCAATATGGTCAAGGAGGTAGTACGTTACATTGATACAGGATCGACACATTCGGAATGGGCATATCGGATGCCACGCCTTGATTGCGTTTCTCCAGCGCGAGTTCTGGATTCTATCGGGAAGACGCTTAGTGCGTAGCGTCGTATTTCGGTGCCTGCCTTGTTATCGGGCCAAGGCGGCTACGATGCAGCCCCAGATGGGTGATTTGCCCTCGGATAGGGTTAACGAAATCCGGCCCTTTGCGGGTGTCGGAACGGATTTCGCAGGACCATTCATGGTCAAGTCTTCACAGCTACGGAACGCCAGATAAGTGAAGGCATACCTGTCCGTCTTCGTGTGCTTGGCCACGAAGGCAGTCCACTTGGAGGTGGTCAGTGACCTCACTACAGAGGCATTTATCGCATGTCTAGATCGGTTCGTCTCACGAAGGGGCCTCCCGACATTAATCCGTTCGGACAACGGCACAAATTTTGTCGGAGCCAGGCGATATCTGCAGGAGGTCACTCAATTCCTGAACGGTAACCAGGATGCCATCGGTACGGCTTGCTCCCGACGAGGGATTTTCAGTCCGCCGGGATGTCCTCATTGGGGAGGAATATTTGAGGCTGCGGTTAAATCGGCTAAGTCGCACCTGACGAGGATCATCGGTGAGACCTCTCTACGCTTTGAAGAGCTTGCGACGCTGTTCTGTAAGATTGAAATGACACTGAACTCGCGTCCGTTGTGCCCGCTCAGTTCGGATACAAATGATTTGGAAGCGTTGACTCCGGGTCACTTCCTGATAGGTCAGCCCCTTAACGCCCTGCCAGAATACCCATTCGGTGATGTTAAGTTAAGTTGGTTAACTAGGTGGCAGATGTTGCAGCAGATGGCTCAAGATTTTTGGAAACGGTGGTCCCTTGAGTACTTGCACATCTTGCAGCAGCGCCTTAAGTGGACTGACCGGACGAGCCCCCCTCAAGTCGGTGATTTGGTGCTGATTAAGGATGCGAACCTGCCATCATTGAGATGGAGACGAGGACGGATCGTCAATTTGTACACGGGTCGGGATGGCACGCCTCGATCAGCAGAAGTCAAGGTGGGGGACTCGGTCCTCAAGAGAGCGGTCGCAACACTTTCTCGCCTTCCTATTGATTAGGGACAGGTTCGGGCCTGTCCGGGCGGGTGACTGTTTAATATTTATGCTTCGGAACGCACCGGTTTTTTGTTGCGCGGATCGACCGCGAGTAATCGGGACATCACTAGCGGAAACGGAACCGCAGCTGTCACTCGTACCAACGAGATGAAAAATTAGAGGTTATCTTTCTTGTCGTGAGAAAAAACATGTCTGCTCAGGCGTCGGGCCATTGACTGTATTTCGGTGTAACAATTGTCTAACACAGGTGTCGGGCCTGGTCGGAGTGTTGATCATAATAATCGTCGGGAAATAAGTAGATTCGCGTCAGTCATTCGTGTTGTGAAGGACATCGTTCGTATCGGACAGCGACTCCTCGTGTCGGCAAGCAACACGCCGGCGACAGCGTCGGACAGCGATCCCAGTGAGATTCGGTTCCTCTCCTATCACAATTGTGCTCCTATCCCGTATTCCTGCCTCGAATCGAGCTTTCGATTTCCGGTCTACGACGGCAAGGTAAGGTATCAATCACGATTATCTCCCGTGCTGGCAAAACCCAGCCCCTCATGATTCCACGCCGTTCGGTTGAGGCGTGGAATTAAACAGACATATTTGTCGAACTATCAGAATTTTTCAATAGGCACCCTCACCCAGTTTACAGGCAATTCGACTGTTATATTAGTACTTAAATAATTTAAAAAGACGCAACCCTTCATCTTGCGAAGGGTGGTTCGCAAGGAATGAAGAGTTCCGTACCACCGATCAACCATTTTCAACTCCTTTAGACTACTTCTCCCATATTCACATGTAAAATACTGTATTATTATCTTGTTGTTATTTTCAATAGGTTCTACTTAGAATTACTGACTTTATTATTTCGCCCTTTCATTTGTCGCACGATACAGTTTGTAAAACTTTTTTTTTTTATTTTCTTCATTGACCCCCCAAATTCAAAATTAATTTGTTAACGTAGCATAATTATGTTTGCGTCATACGTATGTAAATCTTATACGTAATAAACAAAACAACAACAACTGTTAAAAAGAAACCATAACTTTGGTGTCTGTCTGTCTGTCTGTCTGTCCGTGCGTCCGTCCGTCCGTCCGCCAGCCAGCAAGCCCGCCAGCTAGCTAGCTAGCCAGTCAGCGAGCCAGCAAGTCAGCTAGCCAGCCAGCGAGCCAGCCAGCCAGCCAGCCAGCTAGGAATCCATCCAGCCAGCCAGCCAGACAACCAGCCAGCCAGCCAGCCTGCCAGCCAGCTAGTAAATCAGTTAAAATTTTAAACTTCTAGGGCAACGCAATCAAAAAATGCGGCTGTTAATAACGCGAATTTGCATATATACTCGCAAGGAAATCAAATCCTATAGGTTGATTCCCGTTGAACAAAAATCATAAATATTGGCACGAAGCAAGAAAACGAACTTCCTTACATTGTACAGAAACCCTTCAAATAAAATGCATTTTGTGCAAAATACTCAATGCGCGTTTTTTATTTTAATAGTCCCTCGGTATTGAGTTTTGACAAATTTAACAGAAAGTGACTTTATTTGTTGATTACTAAGACAAATAACTCCGAGAATATTTTATTAGAGACTCAAAAAGTAAATTCTGACTTATCTATTTATTTAATTTTGTCGGTATTTACCAGTATATGCCTTATTTATCGGCACTTGTCATAACAATTCGACTTTTTGTCAAATTTCAGATACAAAAAGTCTCTTACGGGATGGCAGAGGCACAGGGGCGATGTTGGTTGACTTAATAATTAATATATTGTTAGGGGCTTCTAGGCGCTGCTCATTTTTCACCCATATTTGCGGGCAATACAGCCTTAAATACTTTAAATAGATACTGATATTTGGTCTAACAATTATACTTAAGTCTAAATAAATAACTACCAGAGCGCTCAAGCAAAGAAAATAACATAATATTTTTTGTATTACTAAGGAAGCATAATACAATATTTTGACAACTGCTTTGTGGTTTAAATACTCTGTTACCAAAATCCACAGTGCCTTATTTTATATTAAATAAAACAGACAATGATTGATGTGTCCAAACATCAACATAATTAAATATTCATGATCGAACGAAATATCTATGGCAGATTGTGATATTTAGTCGGTAGATGTAAACAGGTTATCAAAAAGTGTACTTCACAAATAATTAAGAGTGATTCTCACGAAGATTTAGAAAGTTTATTGAAGAACATGTGCAGAAAGAAAGAAATCAAAGTGGTACAACCACACTTCCCGCATGATGACGTAAAAGCCTTTTGTCATTCTGAATTCCAATCCATTTACAAGGATTCTGACTCATTGAAACCCTCCTATTTTCCGGGGTCGGTCGGTTAAAAATATATTTGTTGACGTAATCGCATTACTTGATGGATTGGTTGAAAATAAAGATTACAAATTAGTTTACACGTCACCCAGGCGATCAACGTTAATAGTAGATAATGATATAGTAGTAGTAAAATATTGGGAAGTCTAGGATAATTAATCACTCACTGGCATTCACCCTCCTTCCTCCAATGTGTCCTAGCTTACCCAATTCGGTTAAGAGAAATTCCAGCGAGCCTCTCATACCGGAAAAATAATCCTAGTCTTCCCAATACGATTCTGGGAAATATCTCTTTCGAGGCAGGAATGTCTGAAGTGATCACAACCATAAACACAGCTTACCGAATCAGGATCTGTTTGTTTCGGTCTAGGATAAAATTGTATATTCGAATTAATATCAAGATCGTACGTTGCGTGATTGCAATTTCATTGCAAAAGTAGCGATGTAGGTACCCGACTGCTTTTATGTAAAAATAGCTTCTTAATAAAATGAAATTCTAATAATAATTTAATAATGTATAAATTTTCAACACATTATGATATTTAAATTTCGAAAGCTGACGCCCACCTGCGTGCCGCCCCTAGTTTGTCTGTAAAGTTGGTACTACTAAATTAGGTTTAACAAGTGCAAAGCAATTACCAATGCCACAATGCCGGTCAAACATGCGGTTCTTGAATACATGACCCAGAGACCCAGCTGAAGTCAACTCATTAATAATGAACCTAAAGGAAGATAGCGCGGTGGGCTGGGACGGTATATCAACAAAGTTCATAAAACTGTCTAGACATGCTTTGGTCCCGATCTTCTCTCATTTATGTAACATTTGTTTTTCTGAGGGTGTCTTCCCCAAGGTCTTTAAACGATCATACACCCAATCCAAAAGGGTGGGGATAGAAAAGATGTCAACAGTTATCGACCCATTTCAGTCTTGACAGTTCTGTCAAAGATACTAGAAAAGCTAATGAACAATAGACTGAAACGCTACTTAGACGACAAAAATCTCTTATCAGATTGCCAGTTTGGATTCAGGATTGCAAAGTCAACAGAAGCTGTTGCTGCACTTACTGACAAGGTCGTTAGTAGTCTAGACAAACGTCAAAAATGTTTGGGAATATTCCTAGACTTAGCCAAGGCGTTTGACACCGTTTCAGTCCCCATCCTTCTGGATAAGCTCGAAAGTTTTGGGTATTAGAGGGATCGCACATGATCTTTTTAAGGACTACCTACAAGAGAGACAACAGCGAGTCAAGATAGGCCCTCACTACAGTAGTGACAGCTATGTCACATACGGAGTACCGCAGGGAAGTGTTCTTGGCCCAACGTTGTTTCTTATTTACATCAACGACCTGTGCGATCTCTCTCTGAAGGATTGTAATATTTACACATACGCGGATGATACGGCGCTTATATTTAATAGTAAGACTTGGAATGATGCCATTATCTCTGCAGAGCAGGGACTTCGCTGTGTTTCAGAATGGCTAGAAAACAATTTGCTCACTCTGAATGTTACAAAAACAAAAAGTATGTTCTTCTCTATACTAAGAACAAATCTTCCGCCCCCCCCACGTCGGAATAAAAGCCCACTCTTGCTCTGCCCCGACCAGCGCCACATGCTCTTGTGAGAGAATTGAGAGGGTAGATAAAATAAAATATCTTGGTGTGGTGATAGACCAACAACTAAACTGGCTTCCCCAGATTGACTCAGTCATTTCACGTATGAGAAAATTAACCTGGGTATTTAAAAACCTTAGACACGCTACGCCTTCGGATATTCTTAGAGCGACATACATTGCACTGGTTCAGTCTGTACTATGTTACTGTGTAACTGTCTGGGGTGGTGCTTGTAAGACGAAAATGTTATCACTTGAAAGAGCCCAGAGATCGCTCCTGAAGGTGATGTTCTTCAAGCCCTACAGATTTCCCACAGCGGATCTCTTTTCCCTTGCCAATGTACTTAGTGTAAGACAACTCTTTATACTCCAGTCGGTTCTTAGAAGACACCGCAGTATCAATCCAAGCAATAATCACAAGAGAAGACATGACATGATATTCAAAATACCAAGCTTTGAAACAGTATTCGCAAGAAAACAATTTACCATTCAATCAACACTTTTGTATAATAAGGTAAACAAAATCTGTAGTATAAATCTGATGCTCCCACTTGAGTGCAACTCGTTAGTTACAAAATGGCTCAAAACTTTAGATTATGTACACACGGAAAAATTACTAGTTATTGTTAGGTAAACAAAAAAATAATAAATAAAAAATAATTACATACATACTATAAATACTTCGATACAATATAATTTTAAACGATATAGATGTTTCAAGTTATAATTTATATTTGCAACATTATTATAATATGTGCAGAGATAGTAAAAATATTAATAAATACATGAACTTACGCAGATAAGACACATCCCTCGTCCCATACACATATACACACACTACACACTACATCCCCCACAGACACTCGCAACACTCACATCTTCTCTCGACACTCACTATAGGTATACACTCTACAAATAATCATAACAACCCCAATTTAATATTTACCAAAAATAATTCGCTTTTAATATTATTTGTTTTTAAGAATCTTTATGCATACAATTGATATTAACTGAAATTGTAATACTTTAATATATTATTCTATTTAATTAATTTAATAATACGCTTTGTCTACTTGTATCATTCATTAAATTAAAGTGTTTAACAATTGGGAATTGCGGGGTTCTTGTAATACAGATTTTATTAATCTAGTACAAGGCCCCATCGCTTGATTTGTAGCTGATATAATGTATCGAATAAATGATTTGTATTTGTATTTATTTATTTGTATTTGTACGTCAAAGAGAGCTTATGATATGTGTGTATGTAACTATACATAATTAATTAGGCATTAAAATTCTCGATTATTATGAGATTTGCCTTCGGCTCGTTTCATAAACCCACTCTCGAGTTTTAATGCCCTCCATTACGTATCAGTCACATAAACAATAGTTTATGTTTCAAATACAAATGGAGTATATGTTTCAAATTCTTAATTACTTAATACATGTCTTAATTATTTAAAGAGTAGTGTTTCATAATTTCTCAATTGCAGACACAATTACACAAATAATTAAATTAACAAGATATACATTAAAATAGTGTATAAAGGCGTGCTCTTCCAGCAAACCCTGTCAGGATGAGATAGGTTAATTGCAAAGCACGGGTAGACCTATGTGTACCACAAACTTTAAATTACAACTCAATAAACTACTAACATAAAATATACATCCTAAATATAAAAATATTAAATTATAAATACATAAATACTAGCTATATTTCTAAAGAGATAGGAAATGCTTCTTCACGCGACTTTTAAAGATTTTGGGAGTGGGACTATCCCTGATGGTGTAGGATTGTGCATTCCACAACCGAATGGCCCGGAGTCTGAACCCGTGCTCGTAGGATGCGGTGTTATGTTGTGGGGTCGTGAGCATGGAAACTGCGTGGGTCTTCTGACGCCTACTGGAAGAGATAAATTGGAAATGGTCTCCTAGGAAGGTTGGATAGCGTGGATTCTGCAAAATGTTGTAGAGGAAGTTCACTTCAACTCTTTGCAATGCTGTCATACGTGGTCGTATTTGCGCAGCCCGAAGATAAACCGAATCCCAAGATTTTGAAGTCGTTCGTGCATGTTCAGTAATTCTTCGTTAGCACTGACCCAGCAGTCATCAGCATAATCGATGAGAGGTAGAAGAAGAGACTGAACGAGAGTGATTTTGGTCTGTCGAGGCAAAAAGTATTAATCTCCCTGAGAGAGTGAACAGTAGCAAATACTCGTCGACTGACCTCGTTGACATGAAATGACTAGGACAGCTGGTTGTTGTTAACTTTATCGCTATATATGATGATGATACCATTGAAAGTGAGAACTGGAATATGCTGCTGCTGTAACAGGTTAAGATAATATATTGTACCTATAATCATAACTTGGGACTTACTCGGGTTAACCAGGAGTCCGAAGGATGAAGCCCAGCTTTTCACACCCTCAAGATATGCGTTTAGTGCCTCCACAGTAGAGTTTACATCTCACTAACAAAATATTTTATGGGCAAAGGCGAGCTTATCTCTAAAGAGAGATTTCTACCAGAAAACCTAGACAGGACAAGAAGAGTTGTGCAACAGGAGAGCCTTAGTGCGCAATAAAATTATATACCTCTAATTATTTACGAAGCTAAAACATAATATTATATATAAATTAAGTTTATACTAAACAAAATACAATTGCACAAAAATTAAATATATATCAAACATATACTACTTAAATCTACATATATAAAAATACCTATCACGGAAGAGAAAATAAATTCTCTTTCAATCTTTTCTTAAAAGTGATAATTGAGGGAATATCCCTAATAGCGCAGGAAAGTTCGTTCCACAGTCGGATTGCCCTTAACCCAAAAGAGAGTTTGTAAGCGGCAGTGTAATGCCGAGGAGTTGAAAGGATAGACGTCGGGTGGAATCTCCGGTTGCTACCCCTGAGGGAAAGAAACTCAAAACGTCCTCGAAGATATGTGGGGTAGCGGGGATTTCACAAAATATTGAACAGATAAGAGAGAATTTGCATACCACGACGAAGAAGGATCGGAACCCACCCCAACTCCTTGCGATAATGTGAGATATGGTCATACTTGCGCAGCCCGCAGAGAAAACAAATCACGAGTTTTTGAAGTCGTTAGAGCCGATTAAAGGTAATACCAGGGACTGAGCAAGGGTGATTTTAGTCTGCCGCGGCAGAAAGTACTGCAATCTCTGTAAGGAGTGAAATGACAAAGAATCGTTTTCTGACCTCACAAACATGGGGCGACTAGAACAACAATTCATCAAATACAACCCCAAGATTCATGCCTTCTCGCTGTATATATTAAGTTACCATCATACATTATAGGGTCGACTGGCATTTTCTGAACTAAGTTTTAAGAGTGACGATTACCCAAAATCATGGCCTGCGATTTTCCCGGGTTAGTCAAAGACAAACATATTTTATTCGAGTTAAGATTTTTACAAATATTTTTTCGACGTCAAAGCTATTTTAGATGACACGTTCACTACCCGGTCAAATGCTTAGATGCGCGCGCAAAAAAATACTTGAGTGAGTCATAAAAAACACGTCACGGTCGACCCACCCGCCGCGCGCGGTTCCAGCAACTTTAACGTTATTTATGACTTAAGTTCATGATAACACTGCTTGAAGTGTTGTTTTTGTTACAGCTCGTAAACAAACATTATATTGGTATAAGCATTGATTGTATTATAGCTATATAGTGATATATAGCTTTAAACATAGAGTTCAAGCCTAAAATGGAGTGGTTCAATATAAAAAATTATATCTAAAAAAGTAAATCGATAACCTTCTTGTTTTATGTATTTAAAAGATTTCTGTATTAATATTACACATAAAAAAAAATATAAATTAAAAAGACTGTCGCCAACTGTCGCCAATATTTGGCAAAATGGCCGTTGGAACTTTAACCTTGGAAACAATGTCCGTAATATTTTTACAGAAAACTAGTGTTGAATGGTTCTTCAACATATTGGCTTCTTAATAGCATAAAACACGACACTTTCACCAAAAAAAAAGAAAACATTTCTGACTTACCTGTTGAACAAACTTGTGTTCGAAAATTGTGACGAAACTTCTCAAATATGGCACAAAAACAGTTTGTAAGTTAATCTTTCTGTATTTTTCCAAAATACTGTTATTATTCTATAAGAAAATGAACACTTACCAGCAAAACACGTACAATATTCATTTATAAATTGCAAAACAAAACACCGGCCGGCCACAAGCATAGAACACAACTCGACACGACGTATCATTATTTTTTATCGTTAAGATTGTTTGAATCAATTGTTGTATTTAATTTCATTGAGCCTAGTTCAGTAGGAACGAGATAGCATTCATTCCTTAACTACAAATGCATTGGTATAAAAGAAACAAAAGGTTTTCGTTAATGAGTCGTCACGCAAAAGCCAAAGTGCGCACTGGGATACTCTAGTATCCCAGCGTCATTCTACGGGTAAAAAATGCGCTATCCCAAACTCACTCAAGCGGTTACCAGTGTACGCACGCTGTGGAGAAGAACGGCCAAAAGGAACTCCACAGGAATTGTATCTTTTGTACTTTTCTTTTGAAATATATAAAGAATCATACATTAGTCATAATTACAATCTATTCCACTGGTTTGGAACAACTGTTAACCAGACGTTTTTATCATCTAACTAAGTAATCATTTATCGCATAGTAGTTCTAAGGCCTACTATGCGATAAATGATTACATAACATATTTTTAATTTTAGTATTATATTGGGTTGGGATTCAGTCTGATTTACAATATCATCTGTTATTTTATTATAGAAGCGAATACAGTTCCCCATGAATGAATTATTAACTTTCTCTAAATTTTGGGAGCGCTACTTTATTTTCATTTCTAGTATTTATCATATTCAGGACATACAATATATTTTTAAATATGTACCGTGAGTATACCGTGAGGATATTAATTTCTTTAAAAAATTCTCTTAGGGAATCGCGACCACGCAATTTATATATGGAACGTAGCTCCCTCTTCTGTAACACAAAGATGCGATTTATGTTAGCAGCTTGACCCCGCAATAAAATTCCGTTGGACATAATACTATGAAAATAACTGAAATATACAAGTCAGGCAGTAGCAACGTCAGTCAGTTGACGAATCTTTCTGATTGCGTATGCCGCCTAGCTGAGCCCGTCCAAACTCGCATTTATCTTGATTTAGTGCAATCCCGCTGTCGTTAAACCTCTTGAACCGTACGTCCAGATGCTGCTTGTGCTCCTCTTCTGATTTTGATGCTATCAGGATATTGTCAATGTAGGCGACCGAGGAATCTGACGAATGTCTGCCCAGCATTGCGTAACCCGAAAGGCATTCTTGGAAATTCGAATTAACCAAACGGCTTGATTACGGCTGTCTTATCAATATCTTTAACAGGAATTTGGTTGTAAGCCCTCGGGATGTCGATTCGGGAATAGATGGTTGTTCCAGGTAGTATGTATGTGAAATCTGTTATCCTGGAAATTGGGTATCTGTCTGGAACCGGGCTTGTATTGAAACTCCTGTAGTCTCCGCGTAATCTTAAATCTCCGTTTTTCTTCTTAACGACGTGAAGTGCGCTAGACCAGGGGCTCTTGGATGGACGGCATAAACCCATCTCTAACATTTTGTCGATCTCCTGCTTGACTCTGTGATACTTGTCTGCAGGTAATGACCGGCATTTTATGTGGACTATGTTTTGGCTCGGCGAGTGCGTTGATTGGCTTGGTTATATTTAAGTATTTTTTTAATATCTCCGAATATATATCTTCAAGCTTGATGGTACGAAGAACCGGTGTGTTTGACTGGATTATATTTCCTGAAGTCAGTAACCCTGCTCTCCCATCAATTAGTTTTTTGTTTCGCACGTCCACCAAAATATTGTGATGACCTAAAGAATCAGCCCCGAGTATTTGTTTGGGCGATGTCAGCAACGATGAAAGTCCACTGGTACGGACGCCTCATTTTAAGGTCGAGCGTAAGCGTTTTCTCGCCTTATGTTTTTATTTCCGTCCCGTTGGCAGCGTATAACTTGTATGTTGACCTAGTTGGTCACCCTTACTTGGGTAGGACAGAAATGTTTGCGCCTGTGTCAACCAGAAAACGGTTCCCAATTTTTCGGTCGGTAACGCAAAGTCTGTTGGCCGGGAGAATAGCTTTGACGACGGCCTCGGTCAACGCTGGCTCTAGTTTTCCAAAGATGACTATGATTTATTCCAGTTGCATGGCTGCTCGCATTTGTAAACTCGTTGTTTGCATAACTCGTCCGACCCTGGACGTGACCTTGATCTGGGTTGGTATCTTGAACGGCTCCTGTATATGCCTGGGTACCTGCTACTTCTACCGTGGTCGATGGCTTGGACTATATTTGCTGCGATCCAAAGTTAGCTTGCTGACTTGAAATTGCGCGAACCAGAATCTGGGCACCTCTGTCCAAAACTCGGGAATCTTCGTTGCGATGGTGATGGAAGCCAGCTCGCTATTTGCTGAAGTTGTTATTCAGCATGCTGTGTCATTGCATCCTGTGTTGCCGCAATTGTTGTCCAAAGTCATCTTAGCTTCGGTATTTTAACTCCGTGGTAAATTACTTCAGAAGTTTATACATTTATTTATTTAAGTTTTTTTTTATTTTTTTTTCAATTATGTATATAAAAACAGTTTTTACCTATTATATATTATAAACTAAAACTAAACTATAACTGCACTAAACTAAATTAAAAATTTCCCTGAGTTCGCTGCCGGGCGGGAGGGTGCCCAAGACGTGTGTTTTTTAGTCGGGGTCACTAATATTGTTCGATTCCAAATCGATATTCGATCGATGGTTTCTGAACGGTCATTTTAATTTGACGTTAGCTGTCAATCTGGCAGTTTTGACAACTGACAGACGAAAGCCCTCGCAATGTAAACGCGTTTTGAGTAGGGTGTTGAAATTAAATCGCAGGGCATCTGGAATGTATTCGGGATTCCCTCAGGATTGTTAATATAGCTGAGTGTGCCGTTGTCTCTCGAACCAGATAAAGTTCGGATTTTCGTGCCCGATTTGTATTTACCAGTAGAAACATAACCTGTGTTGGACACTGTGCTCATCACGTTGGCCCGCCAGTCATACCTGGTTGGCTGAAGAACCTGTCTACCAAGAAGAGCCTAGGGTGCACCCGGGCCTTGCAGAGAGACAGGAGGTTGACGGGACTGAAGCACAGACCAGGTTAGATCTACCCCACATAACTTCAGCTCGGTGAATCGCCGACGTTCATCACTTCTTGCCACCTGATCGTCACGCTACCTCGTAGCTCATGGGCCCCTACGAGGTCATTAGGTGCTGAGAAGCCTGAACATTTTGGTAGCAGAGCGTGGTTTCCTGAGATTTGCAGCCGTCAAGGGCTCCAGGAAGGCACGATTTGGGACTATCAATCTGTAGGTATAGGCGGTTAGGTAACTTGGTTGTTGTTCCTATATCCACATAGATTGGTAGTATTGTAAGCTATAGGTCTATTGCTGGTAGTAGACAGACAGATATTGAATTGAAATTTGCATTGAATTACCAGTTAGTCAATCTATTAGTGGTCTAGTAATGCTATTGAATGAATGTTTTGGTTAACATAGGTAGTTACATCTATTGATAGCAGGCTATTACATTGTTTTCAGTTTATAGCAATTTATAACTTGAACTATTATTGACTATCTGTGTGTGTTATAATGATAAAGGGAAACTAAATTGTTATTTATATAGATATAAAACTCGGTTCCTATTGTTTAAGGAAAACAACATTGTTTAAGTTATAGTTTAGGGTTCCCTCGTTTGGGTTATAAACTGGAGGGTCCAATAAAATTGAGTTACTGCAAATTGTGAGTAAGTATCGTTCCGATCATGTCGTTATCTGAAATCCAGAAGGGTGTTTCTAAGGAACTCAGATGGTTTTCCTCCGCACACGGTCTGATAGACCCTTTAGATAAGCATGATGTGGTATTGGAGCGGTCTATGGACGTTAAGGAACGCTACAATAGGGTGCTCGAATTGTTCGCTGTCTCGAGTTGATGGGTGTGCACCTGACAGGCTGTCACGGTTGATAGGGGATGTCGACCAATGTATGGAGATGGCAGCTGCTATCACGCAGAAGGCTGCGGACATACGTAGACAGCGCGAGTCCAGCCATGATGGTGACATTGAAGCACCTCTGCCGCTTTTTGATAGAGGGCACAGACTTGGGCTTTCCTGTAAAATCCAAGATTCATAAAATCCAACTTCATTCTTCTTAATTTTTCTATCGCCTCCATCCAGAACTCATGATAAAGCTACATTTTGGTGACAGCGGCTCGCATGAGCTTCCCTTTGGTTTACTTGAAAAAGTCGCCGCTCCATTAACAGAGTCAAATAATTGGTCGAATTAGTAAATATTGCATTCCCGCAATACTATGACGTGAAAAAATTTGGCTAGGGTTCCAAAAATAACCCTGTTTATTCAACTAACCGGTTCTTGGTTTGACAGTATTTGAGCTCGCTTCGACTTCACCCTGAGCTCCCTCCTTAAAAGCCGATGGAAAGGCTGATCCTTGACAACATATTACTGCGATTGGTTTCAAACTGCATTCTACCACAGCAGTTGTGACTTGCCTCATAATATTTTTCAATTCCAATCCGGACGTAGCCTCTTCACAATAGTAGAAAGCCGCTGGTTGTTGCCACTTATAAACGGCTCCTCTTAACATGAAAACAAGCGCATGGTCAGCAAGCTGGTTTATTCTTTCACTCAACTCGACATAGCCTCTAATGTTATAATTTTTCACAAAGCAAATTATTTAAATTTAAAGAAATTCAAATGGAGAGATAAGTTTGTACAAACTTGGACATCCAATTTTAGTCTGTGCGGCTAACCACCACAGACTACAAAAGAATCGAAAAACTGACTCGCATTTTTAGCCAATCACAGGCAAGGAACATTTTATTAAAACTTCACCAGACACTAACCGATAGATGAGCGTGGAGAAAAGTTAAGTCAGTTGCCCTGATAGTTTCTTAAAGTTTTCTTCTGCTCAAATTATTTCGATTTTGATTTTGATTATTGACTCAAATGCAGTCAAACGAGGCCTCGTTTGACTGAATTCTCTCCCTCTGAAATAGCCGACATCCATTATTAGTATGGTATGTCATGTGGAAGGTCGAGAAACGTAAGAACCGCATATATTGTTGCCTTCCCCGACCGACGCTGACCAACCGCGCGGAATTTTCAGAAGTTCATAGAAGACTCTCCTTGACTGGACTTGGCTACAATCGTGATCGTCAAGAACCACGTGTTATAATCGACATATCCGTGTATAAATCAATCTTAAGGAGTTTATATGCGGATCCAGGCATCAGCACAAGACGTTTGGCTACACATCATGGCGTCTCTCAGAGAACTGTCTGGCGAACTTTGAGGAAGGAAGATCTTCACCCGTACAACTATCAACGAGTGCAACATCTCCACGTGACGTCTCCGTGACGACCCGAAGATGACGACGAGATGGCATCATAAACTGCCGAAACCAGCACAAGTGGAGCCGTAAAGACGAAAATCCAAAGTTGAAAAAATCCTCCTCATTCATAGTGATGTTTTCTATTAAAGTATGGATAGGGCTCACAGACAACATTCTGATTGGTCCTGTAATATTACCAAGTGCTTTGAGGGGCCAACGTTTTTTAGCCCTTTTGCAGGACGAGTTACCTATATTGTTCGAAAAGGTACCAATCGATGTAAGAAAAGATATTTAAATACAAATGGACGGCTGCATAGCCCATAACTACACGCCTGTGAGGACATATTTGAATGAACAATTCCCAATCGCTGGATTGGTCGGCAAGTGCCGGTGGAATGGCCTTTTCGTTCGCCAGATATGTCACCACTAGATATATTTTTATGGGGCACGATTGAACAAAAAATTATAATGCCCCCATCAACACGGAGGCAGATCTTCTAGATCGGTTTGTAAGTTGCGCTAACGCAACCCAAAACGACCCAGAGATGATTAAAAGAGCTGCGAAGCAAATTGTGTTTTGCTCATTATTGTATCTTCAACAAAAAGGGGGACACTTCGAAATCCTATTGCATTAATATCTTCTAAAGTAATTACTCTGCTTATTTTCATTTTATTTCGGTCATAAATAAATTATAAAATAATAAAGTAATATATATTTTAATTGTTTGTTTTATATTATCTTCGCCCATTCACCCGCACTGAGCCAGCTTGATGAGGTATGGCTCAATGTTACGCATAACATAACATAAGGGTCTCCGCATATGGGAATTGCATAATATTGGATCAGGGCTACTCTCTGATAATGCGTCATCTGTAATTGTCATGGATGATCATGTGATATGTGCTTGATCAGGGCCACTTTTTGGTAGTAAGTGTCACACGTATTTGGAGTATGTAAATAATAATTTTATGGGTTGTTTCATGCCGAATTTTTATACCAGTCTATAATGATAATTTTAACCAATGAGGTTAAGTAAGATGATGTCTGCAGCCGTTATCAAAGAAAATCTACAAGGTCCGAATGTTGCTGATAGTTCTCGATTTAGCAAATCTTATGAAAAATAATATTTGGTCCTATGATTTAAACATTTAAGCTAAAATGCTATGGTAGCAAATGCGTAAGAGTGATTATGTTCTGCATGACTGGATTATTTAGCGACTGTGTTTGTTGCAGAAGTATTGAGTGACTATGTTTGCTGCTGGATTATTGATTTAGAGGATATGTTGATTGCCTACGGGTGTTGATTTCAATAAAACACTCCACTTACAGTTTATCGTTGTATTGTCCCAGTAGGTACACAGAATCCAAATCAGAAGGCACAGAAGAGCGAAAGGCACAAACACAAGCACAGAATTAGTTCATAGGCAGAAGTATAGTTTATAGGAAAGCACGGAAGTAGCAAAACAAGCAGTAATTATAATAAACAGTACAAGCCGCGTAAGCCGGCAGCGAGAACGTCAAGCGTGCGGTTAGCGTCGCATCTAGGCTGTGACTGGCTTGACCTCTGTCCACTTTGCGCGTGCGCGGGCGCAGCGCCGCCGCCCGGCCGGTGTGGACCCAGAGGTCGATTAATCTACGTATCGATAAGCTCATCGATATATCGACAAACAACCAATAGGTAGGCATTATGTTTGTAACGCGGTTACTTGAAATAATATGTAACTGTATGTATGGATGTATGTATGTTGTATGTAAATATAAATTGTGTAAGTATATAAATATTATGTAAATGTAAATATACATTGTGTATATAAATGTTATGTATTGTGATTGTAATTTGTGTGTAAGCGTAATATAAGAGTAAGTAGGCCACACCACTCCCCTCCAGAGACCGTCAAGGGCGATAGTAGTCTGGAAACCTCACCTGACGGCCAGATCGGGTAGTACGTTGATGAGGTGCAGGAGTAGGTGTCACGGGGCCAGGATCTTCTTTTTCACAGTCAGCAGACAGTATGAAGGCTGGTTTAAGCCTATCTATGGACACTGTTTTTTCTTTGTTTTTCAGGAGGATCCTAAATACCTTGTCCCCACGCGAAAGAACCTTATGGGGTCCGGTGTATGCCGCTTGGAGTGAACCTCGCGATGCGTCTTCTCGGAGGAATACGTAATCGCAAGTATTGAGTTCTTTGTAAATAAAGACCTTAGGATGACAGTGTCGGGCAGCTGGTACTGGTTTTAATTTTTCAGCGAAGTTCCTGAGGCGGGCAGTAAATTCGGACATGTCCGTGGTACCACCCGTTGGTGAGTCGAAGAACTCACCGGGAAGCCTTAGTGGTTCTCCGTAGACCAGTTCTGCCGATGATGACTGTAAGTCTTCTTTAAAAGCCGTTCTTACCCCAAGCAATACCCAAGGTAGTGACTCTGTCCACCCCTCGTTCGCGTGACATACAATCGCCGCATTCAGTTGACGATGGAACCGTTCCACGAGGCCGTTGCAAGCAGGATGATAGGCTGTCGTCCTTTTGTGCTCGAATCCGGCTATTTTTGACAGACACTGGAACAACGCGGACTCAAATTGACTGCCACGGTCAGTTACAATGTCTGTAGGGCAGCCGAATCGAGCTATCCAGGTCGACAGCAAGGCCTTGGCAACGGTCTCCGCGGTGATGTCATGTATCGGTGCTGCCTCTGGCCACCGAGTGAACCTACATATTCACGGCTGTAAGGCAGTATCGATAGCCACGCGACAGGGGAAGAGGTCCGACCAGGTCAATGTGGACCTGCTTAAACCGAGCACGCGGTAAACTGAAGGTGCCAAGGGGGGCAGTTACGTGCCGATTAACTTTAGCCCGCTGGCACTGTAAGCAAGCGCGCGTCCACTCCCTGCAGTCCTTCTGCACCCCAGGCCAGACGAACCTCTCGGCGACTAACTTTGCCGACGCGTTGGAGCCAGCATGACTAAGGGAGTGTAGGCTTTCAAATACTTGTCTGCGGTAGGGCTTCGCGACATATGGTCTGGAGGTTGGGGTATTTACGTCGCAATACAATGGCAACCGGCTACCTGGGACATGTAGCTTCCGCAGCTGCAGGGAATAACCTTCACTTATGAGCTCTTGCAATTCAGGGTCGGACACTTGACCTTCGGCTAACGCTTCGAGGCTTACAGGCGCTCCCAGTTCTTCGATACGCGACAAGGTGTCGGCAACATATACAGACCATCAGATTCATCCTTTGATTTATTCGAAAATAAAATGGATGAAGTGTTGATTAAAATCAGCGATAAAAACAATTTTTTTATAATGTGTGGTGATTTTAATGTTAATCTGTTAGAGGATAATAATATTTGTACTAGATTAAAATCTTTATTTTTATGTCACAACATGAACTATCTGTTTTTGGAGCCTACTAGAATTACTGCAACATCTGCTACCTGCATTGACAATATATTTACTAACATTACGCCCATTTTCAAATCGGTCATCAATAAATTAACCTCTGATCACTCTGGTCAGATAGGTATATTCTATATTAAAATAAAAAAGGACCAAAAAGAGGATATTACATGTGTGCCCGTTAGTGACACTCGGCTTGAACACTACAGGAATAATATTTTAGATAAACTATGGGAAATACCATACAGTGACGATCCAAATTTGTTGTACAACTCATTATTTAACCTTGTCAAAAATGAATATGTTAGGGTATTTAAATCAAAAACTATAAAAGTTAATAACAAAGCTTTGTTTAGTGATTGGGCGACAGTTGGAATTCATAGGAGCAGACGAAGATTATATGAACTCTATGAAGAGAAATCATATAACAAAAAAAAAGGCCTTTCTTGAATATGTTCGTAGTTATTCAAAAATGTTTAAACGCGTTTGTGCCGTAGCTAAATCTAATTTCATTAAAAACAAAATTGAATCTAGTAGCAATGTAATGAAAACGACTTGGCAAATTATAAACAGAGAGACTGGAAAGGTCAAAGCTACACATAATAACTTCAAGCTTAAGATAGATAATCAATTGCTAAGTACAGACCTAGAAGTAGCAAAAGCTTTCGAAAATTTCTTTACGGACATTCCAGTTTCAACAACCAAGTCTTTAAATTCATCTCCCGCTGCTGCTGAATCTATACTTAAACAAAACTTTGAGGAATGTAAAACAGATTTTAAATTTAGGCACGTAAATAATGAAGACATTGTAAAAGCGTTTAAATCCCTGGAAATGAAAAAGACAGCTGACGCCCATGGTCTATCAGTAAAAATTATTAGTTCCATTGTAGATTGTATTGCACCTCACCTTTGTTGTATATTTAATCAATGTATAGATAATGGTGTGTTTCCTGACTTGATGAAACTAAGTAAAGTTATACCTTTATTCAAAGCTGGTAGTACATCAGACCCCACCAATTTTAGACCCATATCGATACTACCAACGCTTAGCAAAATATTTGAAAAACTCATACTTAATCAATTGCAAAGTCATTTTTATCTCAATAATTTAATTCATATTGCTCAGTTTGGTTTCACAAAGGGTCGTTCAACAGCCGATGCTGGTGTTGAACTAATCGACAATATTTTTGATGCCTGGGAAGACGCAATGGATGCAATAGGTGTCTTTTGCGATCTATCCAAGGCTTTTGATTGCGTCCATCATGTCACTCTTGTCAGGAAATTACGCCATTATGGTGTAAAAGATCAGGCCCTTGGCCTTCTGGAGTCATATCTAACAGATAGGGTTCAGATGGTCGATGTTAATGGGAAAAGATCACCTGGGTCTTCAATAAGTATGGGCGTACCGCAAGGTTCAATTCTTGGTCCTTTCTTGTTTTTAGTATATATTAATGATTTACCTTACCTTGTTAAAGCAAAACATGGGTTAGTATTGTTTGCCGATGATACTTCTTTGATATTTAAAGTTAAAAGACAGCAATCAAATTATGACGAGGTAAACAATGCTATCTCTAGTATAGTGAACTGGTTTACTGTTAACAATTTATTACTTAATGAAAAGAAAACTAAATGTATTAAATTCGTGTTACCTAATGTGAACCCGGTAACTACAGATATATTTATAAAAGGACAGAGATTGGACCTTGTGCAGTCGACTGTCTTTTTGGGCATTACTTTAGACGCCAAACTACAATGGGATCCTCTTATAAATAAATTGTCGAACAGACTGAGTTCAGCAGAGTTCGTAGTTAAAAAAATTAGAGCTCTTACCGACGTAGACACCGCTAGACTAGTCTACTTTAGTTACTTTCATAGTCTAATGACCTATGTTATTTTATTGTGGGGTCACGCTGCGAATGCTAATAGTATATTTATTCTGCAGAAACGGGCTGTTCGTGCAATTTATAGATTAGGGCCTAGAGTGTCACTGAGGGAAAAGTTTAAAGAAATCAATATTCTGACATTTGTGTCTCAATATATCTATGACAATCTTGTGCATGTAAAAAGAAATATAACTAATTTTCAGAAGTACAGTGATATACACAATTTTAATACTAGAAATAAAGACAAGTTGGTTGCTTATGTAAGCCGACTACATAAAATTAGTAATTATTTTAAAGGCAATTGTATACGCTATTACAATAAGGTCCCTACTGATATTAAAAACTTACCTTTAGACAAGTTTAAAATAATAATAAAACAGAAATTGTATAAAAAAGGTTACTATAGGATATCTGATTACTTAGAGGACAGATGTCCATGGGAATAGATTGTTTGAGTAACAGGCTGTTTCGATATATAATTAGCATTCATTTTGTAATTTGACAATATTTTATTTAAAAAAGGAAACGCAAAAGATGCGACGACTGTGGAGTTTCTTCGGTGAGCTCTTCTCCACAGATTCCGCCATTGTGTTAGTGAACTCACCCAAAAAAAATGTAATGACGGATCTAAGTGATGTAACAACATCCTATGGAATTGTCAATTGTCAATTGTAAGACGGGCTGGTTTCCGCAACTCGACGACGAAAGCGCCTATTTTGCGTGTGGGCATCCTATGGAAATAAAATTATTTCCAAAATCATTTATTTACATCCTATGGAAATAAATGATTTTTGATTTTGATTTTGATTTTGCAACCACATTATCCTTCCCGGATATATGCCGGATGTCCGTCGTGAACTGGGAGATGTAGTCAAGGTGTCTATACTGCCTTGGTGACCAGTTACTTTTTCGTTCGTGAAAAGCGAAACTGATGGGTTTTTGGTCAGTATAGACAATGAAATGCCTGGCCTCGAGCATATGCCGAAAGTATTTGATGGCCTCGTAGATTGCAAACAGCTCCCTGTCGTACGGTGAGTACTTAGTCTGCGAAGGGTTGAGTTTCCTGGAGAAAAACGCCAGTGGTTCCCACGCGCCGTCTTTGAACTGCTGGAGAACCGCTCCAAGAGCTATATCAGAGGCATCGGTCACCACAGCGAGTTTTGCGGAGCAGTCAGGGTGAGCCAGCAGAGCTGCATTGGCTAGACTCTCCTTGCAGGCTTCAAATGCTGCTAATGAGTCTTCCGACAGGGTGATGGGTTGCTTGCCTTTCGCCGATCCCGTTAACAAGGCGTGGAGAGGAGCTTGAATTTGGGCTGCTCTCGGGAGAAATCTCCTATAAAAATTGAGCATACCCATGAAACCTCTTAGTTGACGCACGTTGATAGGGGGCGGGAAATCTTTTACGGCCTGTACCTTGGGGTAGAGGGGTCTGCAACCTTTCTGCGAGATCTGGTATCCTAAAAAAGTTACCTCCTTCTCGCCGAAGACACACTTGGCTGTGTTGATCATCATGCCGTAGTCTTTCAGCCTTTGGAAGACTAACCGCAGGTGTTCCTCGTGTTCGGCTTCGCTATGGGAGTAAATCAGGAAGTCGTCAAGGTATGTGTAGACGAAATCGAGCCCTCTGGTAATCTCGTCTACAAACCGCTGAAAGGTTTGGCCCGCATTCCGAAGACCGAAACCCATATAAGGAAATTCATATAAGCCAAACGGCGTTGTGATCGCGGTCTTCGGAATGTCCTCTGGGCTGACAGGTATCTGATTATAAGCTTTCTCCAAATCCAATGTACTGAAGATGCTACAACCTACAACATTATGGGTGCAGTCATGGATATGCTTGATCGGATACCTGTCTGGCACTGTTCGGGCATTCAACTTACGGTAGTCGCCACAGGGACGCCATCCGTTGTTTTTCTTTGGCGCCAGATGAAGTGGTGATGCCCAGGAGCTCTCCGATGGTCTAGCTGTTCCACAGGACAGCATGGACTGGAACTCTTTTTGGGCGATCCTAAGTTTATCTGGTGCCAAACGACGGGGAGGTGAAAATACTGGGGGGCCTGGTGTCGTTCGTATGTGGTGAACAGTGTTGTGTGTCTACCTGCCGGTCGGGTGATCGCTGGGTAGTCCTTGAGGATCCCATGATACCGTGTCTCATCAGTCACCACCTTCACTGACAAAACATTTGGGCAATTGGCTGACGTGGCAACAGCTGAAATGGAAGTTAGATTATCGAGGAGACGCTTATTGCGACAGTCCACAACAAGGTTGTAAAAATTTAAAAAATCTACGCCTATGATTGGCTTTGTCACGTCAGCCACTACAAAACGCCATGTAAAGGTTCTTCGCAAGGTAAAATCTAAATCTAAAGTTACATAGCCGTATGTGGCAATACTAGAGCCGTTGGCAGCACACAAACTATAATCTGTCCTTGAACGACGTTCACGAAGTGCCGACCGCGGGAAGACACAGAGGTCGCTGCCGGTGTCAACCAGAAACCGCACCTTCGAAGCCCGGTCGGTCACGAACAGGCGGCCAGTTGAAGATGTGGGGCAATCATCCGCCGCCATTACCGACCGCCCCTTGGGTTTTCCGCCGTGTAGTCACAAGGGCGGGTACACCTGGTGGCCTTCTCTCCAAACTTGCTGTGATACCAGCACAAGGGGAACTTCTCGTAGTTGGACTGTGACCGCTGCCTGGAGTCGCTGTGCCTGCTCCGTGACCCCTGCGCCGTTGGTGTGCGGGATCTGGAGTTCCTTCCTGACGCCTTTAGCTTCTGGAATTCCCGACGAAGCTCTGCCAATTCTCGTGTGAGGTCGGCGATGAGGGAGCCGGGTACCGCATTGCTCACTGCTGCTACTCTCAGCGAAGATGAGGCGAGGTCGTTTGCCCTGTCTGCCAAGTCTGCCAGAGCTTCCAGGTTTGCGGTTACTGGCTGTACTGCGAGGACTGTCTGGATTCCGTAGGGCAGGCGATTTATCCACATCGTCTTCATAAATTCGTCCGTGACGCTGGTACCTGCGAGGCCCTGGAGGTGTCGGAGGAACTGCGATGGCTTCCCGTCTCCAAGCTCCTCGTGCATCATCAGCTGCTTAATCCGTTTCTCTTTGGAGTCACTAAGCCTTTTTATGAGTTCGCTCTTCAGCTTGTCGTATTTGTTGGTTGCGGGCGGATTAAAGATCACATCCTTTACTTCTCTAGAGTGATGGTTGTCTAGATGCCCAATCACATAATTAAATTTGGTTGTGTCGCTGGTGATACCGGATATGGCGAATTGGCCTTCTACTTGCGCAAACCATATGTCTGGCTCTTCAGGCCAGAAGGGTGGTACTCGCACGCCGACCTTATAAACATCGACCGGTCTTCTCGACACGTTCCCATCACTAGCGCCTGGGTATGGCTGCTTGGCGGCGCCGGTTTGTTGCTTCTTTGACATCGTGTTTCTCAAGGGGTCACCAGTTTAGAAGATATGTTGATTGCCTACGGGTGTTGATTTTAATAAAACACTCCACTTACAGTTCATCGTTGTATTGTCCCAGTAGGTACACAGAATCCAAATCAGAAGGCACAGAAGAGCGAAAGGCACAAACACAAGCACAGAATTAGTTCATAGGCAGAAGTATAGTTTATAGGAAAGCACGGAAGTAGCAAAACAAGCAGTAATTATAATAAACAGTGCAAGCCGCGTAAGCCGACAGCGAGAACGTCAAGCGTGCGGTTAGCGTCGCATCTAGGCTGTGACTGGCTTGACCTCTGTCCACTTTGCGCATGCGCGGGCGCAGCGCCGCCGCCTGGCCGGTGCGGACCCAGAGGTCGATTAATCTACGTATCGATAAGCTCATCGATATATCGACACTCAACCAATAGGTAGGCATTATGTTTGTAACGCGGTTACTTGAAATAATATGTAACTGTATGTATGGATGTATGTATGTTGTATGTAAATATAAATTGTGTAAGTATATAAATATTATGTAAATGTAAATATACATTGTGTTTAATATTTATGCTTCGGAACGCACCGGTTTTTTCGTTGCGCGGATCGACCGCGAGTGATCGGGACATCACTAGCTGTCACTTGTATAGAAACAAAATGACGAGTTAGAGGTTACTTTTGCACATGGAAAATGTCGGCGTCAAGCATTCGGGCCTTGGCTGTATGTTATTTGTAATAATTGTCTAACACAGGTATCGGGGCCTGGTCGGAATGTTAATTGTAATAATCATCACGGAACAATCGTCGGGAAATAAGTAGATTTCACGTCATCGGAGTGAGTGCTTCGTGCTTTGAAAGGTTGAAGTGATTCGGTGATCAATTCGTCGCGTTCGGACAGCGACCCTTTGTGTCAGCAAGCATCACGACGGCGACAGCAGCGGGCTGCGACGAGAGTAAGATTCGACTCCCCTCACCCCCCCCCCCCCCCCCCCCCAAAGGTCAAGGTCAGTACTGCTTTGTGACATTCCACTGAAAAACAACCCTACCAAGATTCCACGCCCTGTCGGTTAAGGCGTGGAATTTAACATTTTGGTAGCAGAGGCGCGGTTTCCTAGTAGGAAATCGATTCACGGATGGTTGTAGGGTTGTTTTTTTGCCACATTGTAGCTGGGAGAGGGTGGATACCTCAGATTGGTCGGCAATCATTTTGTGAGTGAGTCGTGTGGTCGGTATACCACAATTTAGGTTCATTTTCGGTTAGTGAACGTATAATTGACGATTTAGTTAACAATTATTATGAATTTGTAGTCGGAAACCACTGTTGTGGGCATAAGGATTGAACAGCTATTCCGCAAAGTAACTATATATTGCTTGTAATAGAACGTCGGGTTCTATAGAACTGCAGTGTTTTTTCGGTTTACAGAGCAGGGTCAGGCTATTTAAGGGGTATTAAGCTGATTTTGCTGACCTCAGTAGAAGTGCAGGTCATATCGGAAAGGCCACTTTTAGAAGGTTCACGGCTACCTACATTATATTAAAAATAGCTTGGATTTGATATCCAGTGTGGTTAAGGGTGCTTTATTGTTTAGTTTTATAGTCTCGGAGCCCACCACTTATTATTTATTTTTTTATATTTATTTTTTTTTTTTTTATTGTTTTTATAATAAATTTTTGTGTGTTATTTTTTATTGTGCTTTATGGTGGCATTCTCTAATTGATTTAGAGTGAATAGTTATAAGGTGTATATCCACAGGGCGACTATGGCAAGTGCTGGTCTCTGGCTATACTTAGTTCGGTAGTGAAGTATAAGACCAGAATCTATTAAATCGGTCAACATGGCACCTTCGCCCTTGACGGTACTGCGGCATGGTGTCCGGGAGGACATGAGATGGCTCGCCCATACTCATAAGTATGTGGAGCGACCTGACATGGACGATGTCCTGCTCAAGCGTGTGGAGGACGCAATGACACGCGTCGGGAAGGTGTGTCGGCTGGCTGCGGAGGCTGAAGCTCTCGGGCTTACGGATGAAGCCTCGGTGGCTGCAGTGAAACAGCTCTGCGCGGATGCTGACCAAGCGATGGAATGCTTGGGTGACATCGAGCGTCGCGCGGAGAAAATTAAGCGGTCGCGAAGGAATGACCGTGGGGAGGGTAACGGAAACCCATCCCCGAAGGGTGTTGTTGGACGGCTGCCAAACCTGGAGATTCCGGCCTTCAGTGGGGCAATTGATGAGTGGCCGGCCTTCATTAATTTATGTACGGTCCTACCGAACATGTTAGCAACCGGTATTTGCTGAAGTTGCTATTTACTTGGCCGCGAGTAATTTTGCATCATATTTAACATATTTTATTATTACTAACGAGTACGTCATCAACCGTCGTAAGACATACACATATCGGAAGAGTTACCACCCTTTACTGTGTTTACCTACTTATACAATAAAAGTGCATAAAAAGGATTGGGACTTTACTTTCCGCGACGTGCTACAACATACGATTACTATACTACTACTATTAAAGTCTGACTGGACTATACATTTTGGTCCTTCGAACCTCAGGTATTTAGCATTTTGTATTTTATTTACGATAGCGGATCGGTTTAGCTGGCTTCCCACAGGCGGGTCTCACCAGTTAAATTGAGAAGTCGCACATATCGTACGTGGAGTATAAAGTGCTATTGCCAACCAGCAACCATTTCTCGTCAGCGAAGACTGGAGCCACAACTGAACAACTTCGGTTTCATATTCGTCATACGAAGAGTGGGAAGACTACGGAAACTCTGCTGTCTTCGCGCTGGGAACTTGCGACCTCAGCTATCTATCATCGTCAACTACGTGATAGACTACCACCGAGCTACTGAAACTACTTACATCAACTTCGAACAACTTGAACTCTTGCCATGCTCAACCTGCAGCAGGAATGTTTTAACAACATCAAAGCGTTGTGTACTAACTACAGAAAAGACTCCCCAGGGAGGAAAACTGAAGATTACTTGGTTAAACGCCTCGAGTCGCTATTAACTCAATGGACGGACTTCGAGGACCGTCACCGAACACTCGTGGATACTTGCGAGGATAAGGACATCCCTTACTTCACCCAAGATGTCTATACTAGATTAAAAGAAATGTACGAAACTACCCGGAAGAACATGGAAGTACTACTGCAACAATATCGTGACAGGAAGAACATAGTCTTCGACTTCACGGGAGTTTTGGACGACAACAATGACGACGACGCTGTGGGGAAACTACTGGAAAAACAAGAGTGCAACTTTATGGCTCTTGATCGCGCCATGTCTAAGATCGACGTACAAAATATCTCGCAAAAGTGGGAGCTTGAAGATCATCTCTCTGTTCTCAAGTCGAGATGGGACGTCGTCGATAAACAACACTGGGAATTGGAAGCTAAACTCAGGGGCTCCAATCTCAAATACTACAATACATTTGTCAGCATGGAAGATAAGTACGATACATTGCGGCACACATTGAATACGAAGATAAGATCTACCGCGCACTACGAATCATCTACTCCCAAGATACAAGTTCCCGAGTTCTCTGGAAGTTACACCCAGTGGATATCATTTAAAGATCTATTTTTGGAAACGATCCATAACAACCCCGGGCTAAACAACGCTCAGAAGATGCAACATCTAAAGTCCAGACTGAGGGGAGAAGCGGAACGTCTGGTTCATCACTTAAACACCAGTGCTGAAAACTACGTGTCATGCTGGGAGATACTTCTTCACAGATATGGCAATCGTCGGCTGCAATTCACCTCATTTGTCAACTCTATGTTGAACCTGCCTGTCATACAAAATCCCGACAGCAATAACATCAAAAAGATGCATGACATCATGACTGAATGCCTAAACGGGCTGACTAACATGGAAGTCGATACAACTAACTGGGACCCGCTCATCGTACACCTAATGTCTCAGAAACTGGACTCCACGACTTTCACCGAATACAATAAGGATTTGCAAGACCACAGGGAATTACCCAATTTGACAGACTTCCTGGGCTTCCTAGAAAATAAATTCATGGCTTACGAAGCTATGAAGAATACGAAAAAGGAAGCACCCACCACTCAAAAACAAACAACATCCAAGCCGAACAACTTTCAATTTGGCGGGAAGCGGAATTATTTCGAGCCAAAGAAAATCTATTCAACATCATTCCACACTACATCGTTTGGTTCGTGCCCTCATTGCACGGGTGATCATGTGTTGATGCAATGCCCGAAGTTCATCGACACCGATGCTGAACAACGAAATAACCTAGTTGCAAAACTACACGTGTGCAGAAACTGTCTCTACAGCCACGGAAATGCGAACTGCAATTCTACGAAAACTTGCAAGGAATGTAATATGAAACATCATACTTTATTACATTTTAATAAAAAATCGACTAGAAGCGAGTCCGATAAATCACGTCCATCTTCTGCTGGTAAACTAAACACCAATCATCTTTCATCGACTGATAATATGGAGATCTTATTGACTACTGTCCAGCTACAAGTTATGTCATCGAACGGGAAACACGTTAATCTTCGTGCCCTTTTAGATCAGGGCTCGCAAGTTAATTTAATTTCTGAGAGAGCTGCACAACTACTGAAACTAGAAAGGAAACGTCTACAAGCAACTGTCTCAGGAGTTGGGAATATAACCGGTGACTGCAAAGGACGTCTACTACTTAACTGCAAGTCAATCCACTCCGACTACGAGATTGAAACTGAAGCTCTTATCATGAATAAACTTATCTCTTACTTACCGAACTCTACATTTGATAAGGCTGACTGGCCACACATCAACAACCTGAAACTGGCAGATCCCGAGTTTAACGTCTCACGCCCCGTCGACTTACTACTAGGGGCTGATGTTTATTCGGAGATAATTTTAGACGGAGTCCTGAAAGGATGTCATTCATCGCCCGTTGCCCAACAGACGCAATTAGGGTGGATTCTATGTGGCAAATTAAAGACTTTTAAATGTCACGTGAATATGATCAACATGGAGGAAATATCTAAATTTTGGGAGAATGAAGATGTTACTCAAACTACGAACGACATACCGCGGGACGACTACTGTGAACAACTTTACTCGAACACTGTACAACGGGACGCAGATGGAAAATACATCGTCGAAATTCCATTCCTTCCCGGGTTCGAGGAAAAACTGGGTAATTCCAAACCAATTGCTATGGCACAATTCCTACAACAAGAAAAAAGGCTGCAACGAAAAAATAAACTAGCTGGACTGTACAGAGACTTCATGCGAGAATACGCCGAGCTGGGTCATATGAAACTCGCGCCTCTGGACTCACCCACCATACCGGAATGTTACCTAACTCATCACGGCGTAGAACGGGAACAATCAACAACTACAAAAGTGAGAGTGGTTTTTAATGCATCGCAAGCTACTTCTGGTGGCTCCAGTTTAAACCAGCTGCAAGAAAAGGGACCCAATCTACAAAAAGATATTCAAGCCCTCATTATTGGCTGGAGGTCATACAGATTCGCCTACACAGCAGATATTGAAAAAATGTATCGTTGTATTTGGATAGCCGATCACCAGCAAAAACTACAGAAAATATTGTGGCGTGACAACCCTACAGAAAAACTAAAATCTTATGAACTACGAACCGTCACCTACGGAATGAAATGCGCACCATGGTTAGCTATGAGGACTCTCAAACAGCTCGCCATGGACGACGGCCACAAAAGCCCAGAAGCAGCCAACGTACTACAGAATCAACTTTATATGGACGACCTGGTCAGCGGCAGAGACACTATCGAGGAAGCCAAAACCTTGCAAATCGCCCTTATCGATTTACTAAAAGGGGGCGGTATGAACTTACGCAAGTGGACATCGAACCATCCCGCATTACTCGAGAATTTGTCGAACGATCAACTATCAGTTCAGAACTCATTTGACTTCAAACACGGAGAATCGATGAAGATGCTGGGTCTGGGATGGAATCCGACGAGTGATACTTTCTTCTTTAATTGGGAATTAGAAGACACCCCTACTGGATCTCCAATAACCAAGAGAAGACTACTATCCGAGATTTCGAAGCTGTATGACCCTCTCGGCTGGTTTTCACCCATCACTATCGCAGCAAAGTTACTTTTTCAAAAAGTGTGGGTTGATAAACTTGGCTGGAACGATGCCCTCCCGATAGACATTCAAAAGGAGTGGCAAAATATGAGATCGGAGCTCCCCGTGATTCAAGATATAAAACTTAACCGATGGCTTGGTGGAAACCAAGACAATATCGAGTTACTTGGTTACTGTGACGCAAGCATGAAAGCATATTCGTGCGTCATCTACAGCCGAGTTATCAACTCAAGCGGCCCACCAACTATAACTCTACTCGCCGCGAAAACTAGGGTTGCACCACTGTCACAAAAATTGACACTACCACGATTAGAGCTCTGCGGTGCCCTACTACTGGCCCAACTTATCCAGAAAGTAAAGGAAGCCTATAAGAAACAAGATATGAGAGTTCAGGTCTGGTGCGATTCGCAAGTGGTACTTGCTTGGCTTCAAGGTGATGTAACGCGATGGGAGAGATACGTCGCAAATCGAGTAACCAAAATCATTCAAGTGATCCCGCCGAAAGATTGGCACTATATAAAATCCGAGATCAACCCTGCAGATTGTGCGTCACGTGGTCTATACCCCACCCAGCTACTCAACTACAAATTATGGTGGAATGGGCCCGACTTCCTATTAACTCAAGACGAAACACAGTCCCAAGATAAACCAGTCTGTTATTTTACTGCAAGTAACGAGATTGAAAAACCTGTGACAACCCGAACTTCAAATGATGACAAGAATATTATAAGTGAATTACTAATAAAATGTAGTTCATTAACTCGGGTAACTAGAGTCATCGGCTGGGTACGACGCTTCGGTACAAATGCACGGAACAGTGTGAAACTTGAAACCGGCGGCGTCTTATCTACAATAGAAATTACCGCTGCAAAACAGTGTATAACTAGGCACGTGCAGCAACGCGACTTTGAAAATGAATACAACTGTCTCAGTAGAGACAAACCAATACCGAACAGGAGTTCGATCTTCAAACTAAATCCTTACTTGGATGAAGAAAAGATTCTGCGTGTGGGTGGGCGTCTCAATAAGTCAGCCCTTCCATTCGAGATGAAGAACCCCGTCATCATACCCCACAAAGGACGCTTTACGGAACTACTGATTGAGCAAGCACATTTAGCCGTACTGCATGGGGGTGCGCGACTTACTCTAGCGCACATACGACAACGCTATTGGATTGTTGGCGGGAATCGAGCTGTCAAGTCCAAACTGACCCGCTGCGTACGTTGTCACCGATACAAGACAACAACGAATAGCCAACTTATGGGCGACTTGCCACCACAACGGACAACTCCTTCACGTCCTTTCACACACACCGGGGTCGACTTCACCGGTCACGTAGAGGTCAAAACCAACAAAGGCAGAGGCGTCCGGACTTCAAAGGGCTACATAGCTATTTTTGTATGCATGGCCACCAAAGCGGTGCATATTGAACTCGTGTCAGACCTGTCAACGGAAACTTTCATAGCTGCTTTCCAAAGAATGTGCGCGCGAAAAGGAAAGCCAAGCCATGTATACTCCGACTGCGGGACCAACTTCATCGGAGGAGCCAAGTTGTTACGCAACGAATTTGAGGAGTTCAAAACGCTGATGTCACCAGAATTCTTCGAAGAAATCAACAAACTGGAATTACAGTGGCATTTTAACGCGCCGGCATGGCCATCTGCTGGCGGTCTATGGGAAGCTTCCGTCAAGTCGATGAAACACCATCTACGTCGTGTCCTGGGAGAACAAAAGCTCACTTTCGAAGAATTCTCGACTCTACTAACTCAAATCGAAGGGTGCATGAACTCCCGCCCTCTATGCGCACTTACTGAAGATCCGGATGAGTTCTATAACTACCTAACACCGGGTCACTTTCTGACTGGCGGGCCAACGATGTCACTGCCCCGCTCTGATCACAGCGACATAAGAACTCTAGACTTACGGCGTCGCTGGCAATTAACTGAAAACATGTTGCAGCAATTTTGGAAAAGTTGGTCAAACGAATACTTGACGCAACTACAAAGTCGTTGTAAATGGAATAAGCTGACAAATAATCTCAAAGTAGGCGACGTCGTATTGGTAAAAGATAACAACTTGCCGCCCGGGAAGTGGGCTTTGGGAAAGGTGTTACAAGTACACCCGGGCACCGACGGCTACGTGCGCGTGACTACTCTGAAGACGCAAACAGGCGTTATTAAACGCCCGATAGTCAAATTGTCACCACTGCCGCTGGACAATACATCCGCTACTGAAAGTCTACAAGACTATAAAAGGGATGAACCAAAATCGCCGAAGAGAAAAACAGATGTGAAAAGATCACTCACAACATTGATTACGCTACTCGTAACAATGTTTACATTAGTCAGCGGCGCACGAGCTAACGCTGGCGCTCACTTATCGCAAGGCGCTCGTATTACAGAACTGGAGCCGACTCGACCTATCTACTACGACGCCGCCGGAACATTACAAACAGTACACGATGAATGGACTATACTCATGTACTACAACCTAACTAATTACTGGAACGGTGTGCAAAAAGTTGAATATTATCTTCACAATTTGACTGAACTGTGCAAGAAAACAGATCCCAGATACTGCAAGTCTACGTTAAATCAGTTGGACCACGAAATGGACTTACTTATCCACTACAACGATATTCTACTAGCTCCACACCGACACTTATCCGACAGGAAGAAAAGAGGTCTTATTAACGGGATCGGCAGCATCGCCAACAGCCTATTTGGTATACTAGATCAAAACTTCGCTGATAAATATGAAAAGGACATTGAAGCATTACGAAACAACGAGAAATACTTACTAGAATTGACAAAAAATCAGACCTCCCTTGTAGAGCTAGAAAATAAAGTTCTCAAAAAGACTGAAGACAACATCAACCGACAGTTTATCATGTTAGAGGAATTTATGAATCAGACAGATTCGAATATGGCCAGAATCGAGTCAACTTTGGAGATTATGATGGCTACTACTTTCTTCAACTCTGCCTCTTTAACGACGTACTTACTGACGAAAAACATGAGAACAATGCAGGAACTTTTATTTGACTCTCTTACGGACGTCTATAAAGGACACATGGATGTACATCTCCTCTCTCCAGTAGAGCTGATTAAGCAGTTACACCTGATTTCTGGAAGACTACCGAAAACTTTATCACTTCCCGTAGAAAACGTCGAAAATAATATAAAGGATGTGTATAAACTTATGCATGTGAAGGCTCGAGTGACAAACAACTACTTCCTATTCGAAATACACATTCCTCTTACATCCGATCAAGATTATTTCGTCTATCGCGCCATACCTCTGCCTGTGAAAACAGAGTCGGAGATAACTATTATGCAGCTGCAGGCGCAATATGTAGCTGTGAACTTCCAGCTGAACAGTTACATCACCGTGAGTGAAGATGAGATGAAGCTGTGCACTCAACTAAAACCGGAACGCTTCATTTGCTTCAAGAACCTACCAGTATATAATTTAAATAATAACTACGCTCCCTGCGAAGCAAAACTGTTAAGTCATCACACTACGAGTAGTATGACGAGGACACCATGTGACGTCCAACAGTCTACATGCGATAATTCCTGGATCGAGTTACACGCGACGAATAGCTGGCTGGCCGTGTGTTGCGGAACATGCACGTTCCGTACAATATGTGCAAGTGACGTCAAGGCGCATACTATAACGGCGTCTAGCGTCGTGATACTATCGGAAGGATGTGTTCTACAATCAAAGGAGTTAACTATTTATTCGCACAACGAATACAATTCCAATATGAAGATGAGTCACTTCTTCGACTTCCCCGATCTGAATACAACTGTAAACAACATCGTGGATCTATCGTACCAACGAAGAAGAAATACTTTACCAACGAATCCAGGAGAAACAGATGAGATAGAGAAACAGATACTTACATTAAAAAGTAAAGAAATTCTACCTTCAACCGTGACAACTTACGATACTCATCTGTATGCGATAACTTATACGCTGCTTGGAGCTGTAATAGTCGCAGCCGTCGTATGGACTCTAAAGCACCGTGCAGCGCTGTTACTATGCAGTAGGAGACGCAAGGGAAACAAAGATGTACCCCTTCACGAAGACATCGAGCTACAGAGCCGACCCACACGGCCGGAGAGATTGCCGGCGCCCGCGCAGCAGCGACGCACGCACGCTCCCGTGACCCACGCCCACGACAACGTCGCCTTCGACTTTGACACATAATTTATTTTTACTTTTTACTTGTGTTTTATCGATTTTATATTTACTTGCTTTGTATGGGTAACTCTCCGATTTTGACTTAGATTTTCTCCTTTTTTGGGGTTGCCAGTATGTACGGTCCTACCGAACATGTTAGCAACCGGTATTTGCTGAAGTTGCTATTTACTTGGCCGCGAGTAATTTTGCATCATATTTAACATATTTTATTATTACTAACGAGTACGTCATCAACCGTCGTAAGACATACACATATCGGAAGAGTTACCACCCTTTACTGTGTTTACCTACTTATACAATAAAAGTGCATAAAAAGGATTGGGACTTTACTTTCCGCGACGTGCTACAACATACGATTACTATACTACTACTATTAAAGTCTGACTGGACTATACTATAGTCCAGTCAGACTTTAATAGTAGTAGTATAGTAATCGTATGTTGTAGCACGTCGCGGAAAGTAAAGTCCCAATCCTTTTTATGCACTTTTATTGTATAAGTAGGTAAACACAGTAAAGGGTGGTAACTCTTCCGATATGTGTATGTCTTACGACGGTTGATGACGTACTCGTTAGTAATAATAAAATATGTTAAATATGATGCAAAATTACTCGCGGCCAAGTAAATAGCAACTTCAGCAAATACCGGTTGCTAACATGTTCGGTAGGACCGTACATACTGGCAACCCCAAAAAAGGAGAAAATCTAAGTCAAAATCGGAGAGTTACCCATACAAAGCAAGTAAATATAAAATCGATAAAACACAAGTAAAAAGTAAAAATAAATTATGTGTCAAAGTCGAAGGCGACGTTGTCGTGGGCGTGGGTCACGGGAGCGTGCGTGCGTCGCTGCTGCGCGGGCGCCGGCAATCTCTCCGGCCGTGTGGGTCGGCTCTGTAGCTCGATGTCTTCGTGAAGGGGTACATCTTTGTTTCCCTTGCGTCTCCTACTGCATAGTAACAGCGCTGCACGGTGCTTTAGAGTCCATACGACGGCTGCGACTATTACAGCTCCAAGCAGCGTATAAGTTATCGCATACAGATGAGTATCGTAAGTTGTCACGGTTGAAGGTAGAATTTCTTTACTTTTTAATGTAAGTATCTGTTTCTCTATCTCATCTGTTTCTCCTGGATTCGTTGGTAAAGTATTTCTTCTTCGTTGGTACGATAGATCCACGATGTTGTTTACAGTTGTATTCAGATCGGGGAAGTCGAAGAAGTGACTCATCTTCATATTGGAATTGTATTCGTTGTGCGAATAAATAGTTAACTCCTTTGATTGTAGAACACATCCTTCCGATAGTATCACGACGCTAGACGCCGTTATAGTATGCGCCTTGACGTCACTTGCACATATTGTACGGAACGTGCATGTTCCGCAACACACGGCCAGCCAGCTATTCGTCGCGTGTAACTCGATCCAGGAATTATCGCATGTAGACTGTTGGACGTCACATGGTGTCCTCGTCATACTACTCGTAGTGTGATGACTTAACAGTTTTGCTTCGCAGGGAGCGTAGTTATTATTTAAATTATATACTGGTAGGTTCTTGAAGCAAATGAAGCGTTCCGGTTTTAGTTGAGTGCACAGCTTCATCTCATCTTCACTCACGGTGATGTAACTGTTCAGCTGGAAGTTCACAGCTACATATTGCGCCTGCAGCTGCATAATAGTTATCTCCGACTCTGTTTTCACAGGCAGAGGTATGGCGCGATAGACGAAATAATCTTGATCGGATGTAAGAGGAATGTGTATTTCGAATAGGAAGTAGTTGTTTGTCACTCGAGCCTTCACATGCATAAGTTTATACACATCCTTTATATTATTTTCGACGTTTTCTACGGGAAGTGATAAAGTTTTCGGTAGTCTTCCAGAAATCAGGTGTAACTGCTTAATCAGCTCTACTGGAGAGAGGAGATGTACATCCATGTGTCCTTTATAGACGTCCGTAAGAGAGTCAAATAAAAGTTCCTGCATTGTTCTCATGTTTTTCGTCAGTAAGTACGTCGTTAAAGAGGCAGAGTTGAAGAAAGTAGTAGCCATCATAATCTCCAAAGTTGACTCGATTCTGGCCATATTCGAATCTGTCTGATTCATAAATTCCTCTAACATGATAAACTGTCGGTTGATGTTGTCTTCAGTCTTTTTGAGAACTTTATTTTCTAGCTCTACAAGGGAGGTCTGATTTTTTGTCAATTCTAGTAAGTATTTCTCGTTGTTTCGTAATGCTTCAATGTCCTTTTCATATTTATCAGCGAAGTTTTGATCTAGTATACCAAATAGGCTGTTGGCGATGCTGCCGATCCCGTTAATAAGACCTCTTTTCTTCCTGTCGGATAAGTGTCGGTGTGGAGCTAGTAGAATATCGTTGTAGTGGATAAGTAAGTCCATTTCGTGGTCCAACTGATTTAACGTAGACTTGCAGTATCTGGGATCTGTTTTCTTGCACAGTTCAGTCAAATTGTGAAGATAATATTCAACTTTTTGCACACCGTTCCAGTAATTAGTTAGGTTGTAGTACATGAGTATAGTCCATTCATCGTGTACTGTTTGTAATGTTCCGGCGGCGTCGTAGTAGATAGGTCGAGTCGGCTCCAGTTCTGTAATACGAGCGCCTTGCGATAAGTGAGCGCCAGCGTTAGCTCGTGCGCCGCTGACTAATGTAAACATTGTTACGAGTAGCGTAATCAATGTTGTGAGTGATCTTTTCACATCTGTTTTTCTCTTCGGCGATTTTGGTTCATCCCTTTTATAGTCTTGTAGACTTTCAGTAGCGGATGTATTGTCCAGCGGCAGTGGTGACAATTTGACTATCGGGCGTTTAATAACGCCTGTTTGCGTCTTCAGAGTAGTCACGCGCACGTAGCCGTCGGTGCCCGGGTGTACTTGTAACACCTTTCCCAAAGCCCACTTCCCGGGCGGCAAGTTGTTATCTTTTACCAATACGACGTCGCCTACTTTGAGATTATTTGTCAGCTTATTCCATTTACAACGACTTTGTAGTTGCGTCAAGTATTCGTTTGACCAACTTTTCCAAAATTGCTGCAACATGTTTTCAGTTAATTGCCAGCGACGCCGTAAGTCTAGAGTTCTTATGTCGCTGTGATCAGAGCGGGGCAGTGACATCGTTGGCCCGCCAGTCAGAAAGTGACCCGGTGTTAGGTAGTTATAGAACTCATCCGGATCTTCAGTAAGTGCGCATAGAGGGCGGGAGTTCATGCACCCTTCGATTTGAGTTAGTAGAGTCGAGAATTCTTCGAAAGTGAGCTTTTGTTCTCCCAGGACACGACGTAGATGGTGTTTCATCGACTTGACGGAAGCTTCCCATAGACCGCCAGCAGATGGCCATGCCGGCGCGTTAAAATGCCACTGTAATTCCAGTTTGTTGATTTCTTCGAAGAATTCTGGTGACATCAGCGTTTTGAACTCCTCAAATTCGTTGCGTAACAACTTGGCTCCTCCGATGAAGTTGGTCCCGCAGTCGGAGTATACATGGCTTGGCTTTCCTTTTCGCGCGCACATTCTTTGGAAAGCAGCTATGAAAGTTTCCGTTGACAGGTCTGACACGAGTTCAATATGCACCGCTTTGGTGGCCATGCATACAAAAATAGCTATGTAGCCCTTTGAAGTCCGGACGCCTCTGCCTTTGTTGGTTTTGACCTCTACGTGACCGGTGAAGTCGACCCCGGTGTGTGTGAAAGGACGTGAAGGAGTTGTCCGTTGTGGTGGCAAGTCGCCCATAAGTTGGCTATTCGTTGTTGTCTTGTATCGGTGACAACGTACGCAGCGGGTCAGTTTGGACTTGACAGCTCGATTCCCGCCAACAATCCAATAGCGTTGTCGTATGTGCGCTAGAGTAAGTCGCGCACCCCCATGCAGTACGGCTAAATGTGCTTGCTCAATCAGTAGTTCCGTAAAGCGTCCTTTGTGGGGTATGATGACGGGGTTCTTCATCTCGAATGGAAGGGCTGACTTATTGAGACGCCCACCCACACGCAGAATCTTTTCTTCATCCAAGTAAGGATTTAGTTTGAAGATCGAACTCCTGTTCGGTATTGGTTTGTCTCTACTGAGACAGTTGTATTCATTTTCAAAGTCGCGTTGCTGCACGTGCCTAGTTATACACTGTTTTGCAGCGGTAATTTCTATTGTAGATAAGACGCCGCCGGTTTCAAGTTTCACACTGTTCCGTGCATTTGTACCGAAGCGTCGTACCCAGCCGATGACTCTAGTTACCCGAGTTAATGAACTACATTTTATTAGTAATTCACTTATAATATTCTTGTCATCATTTGAAGTTCGGGTTGTCACAGGTTTTTCAATCTCGTTACTTGCAGTAAAATAACAGACTGGTTTATCTTGGGACTGTGTTTCGTCTTGAGTTAATAGGAAGTCGGGCCCATTCCACCATAATTTGTAGTTGAGTAGCTGGGTGGGGTATAGACCACGTGACGCACAATCTGCAGGGTTGATCTCGGATTTTATATAGTGCCAATCTTTCGGCGGGATCACTTGAATGATTTTGGTTACTCGATTTGCGACGTATCTCTCCCATCGCGTTACATCACCTTGAAGCCAAGCAAGTACCACTTGCGAATCGCACCAGACCTGAACTCTCATATCTTGTTTCTTATAGGCTTCCTTTACTTTCTGGATAAGTTGGGCCAGTAGTAGGGCACCGCAGAGCTCTAATCGTGGTAGTGTCAATTTTTGTGACAGTGGTGCAACCCTAGTTTTCGCGGCGAGTAGAGTTATAGTTGGTGGGCCGCTTGAGTTGATAACTCGGCTGTAGATGACGCACGAATATGCTTTCATGCTTGCGTCACAGTAACCAAGTAACTCGATATTGTCTTGGTTTCCACCAAGCCATCGGTTAAGTTTTATATCTTGAATCACGGGGAGCTCCGATCTCATATTTTGCCACTCCTTTTGAATGTCTATCGGGAGGGCATCGTTCCAGCCAAGTTTATCAACCCACACTTTTTGAAAAAGTAACTTTGCTGCGATAGTGATGGGTGAAAACCAGCCGAGAGGGTCATACAGCTTCGAAATCTCGGATAGTAGTCTTCTCTTGGTTATTGGAGATCCAGTAGGGGTGTCTTCTAATTCCCAATTAAAGAAGAAAGTATCACTCGTCGGATTCCATCCCAGACCCAGCATCTTCATCGATTCTCCGTGTTTGAAGTCAAATGAGTTCTGAACTGATAGTTGATCGTTCGACAAATTCTCGAGTAATGCGGGATGGTTCGATGTCCACTTGCGTAAGTTCATACCGCCCCCTTTTAGTAAATCGATAAGGGCGATTTGCAAGGTTTTGGCTTCCTCGATAGTGTCTCTGCCGCTGACCAGGTCGTCCATATAAAGTTGATTCTGTAGTACGTTGGCTGCTTCTGGGCTTTTGTGGCCGTCGTCCATGGCGAGCTGTTTGAGAGTCCTCATAGCTAACCATGGTGCGCATTTCATTCCGTAGGTGACGGTTCGTAGTTCATAAGATTTTAGTTTTTCTGTAGGGTTGTCACGCCACAATATTTTCTGTAGTTTTTGCTGGTGATCGGCTATCCAAATACAACGGTACATTTTTTCAATATCTGCTGTGTAGGCGAATCTGTATGACCTCCAGCCAATAATGAGGGCTTGAATATCTTTTTGTAGATTGGGTCCCTTTTCTTGCAGCTGGTTTAAACTGGAGCCACCAGAAGTAGCTTGCGATGCATTAAAAACCACTCTCACTTTTGTAGTTGTTGATTGTTCCCGTTCTACGCCGTGATGAGTTAGGTAACATTCCGGTATGGTGGGTGAGTCCAGAGGCGCGAGTTTCATATGACCCAGCTCGGCGTATTCTCGCATGAAGTCTCTGTACAGTCCAGCTAGTTTATTTTTTCGTTGCAGCCTTTTTTCTTGTTGTAGGAATTGTGCCATAGCAATTGGTTTGGAATTACCCAGTTTTTCCTCGAACCCGGGAAGGAATGGAATTTCGACGATGTATTTTCCATCTGCGTCCCGTTGTACAGTGTTCGAGTAAAGTTGTTCACAGTAGTCGTCCCGCGGTATGTCGTTCGTAGTTTGAGTAACATCTTCATTCTCCCAAAATTTAGATATTTCCTCCATGTTGATCATATTCACGTGACATTTAAAAGTCTTTAATTTGCCACATAGAATCCACCCTAATTGCGTCTGTTGGGCAACGGGCGATGAATGACATCCTTTCAGGACTCCGTCTAAAATTATCTCCGAATAAACATCAGCCCCTAGTAGTAAGTCGACGGGGCGTGAGACGTTAAACTCGGGATCTGCCAGTTTCAGGTTGTTGATGTGTGGCCAGTCAGCCTTATCAAATGTAGAGTTCGGTAAGTAAGAGATAAGTTTATTCATGATAAGAGCTTCAGTTTCAATCTCGTAGTCGGAGTGGATTGACTTGCAGTTAAGTAGTAGACGTCCTTTGCAGTCACCGGTTATATTCCCAACTCCTGAGACAGTTGCTTGTAGACGTTTCCTTTCTAGTTTCAGTAGTTGTGCAGCTCTCTCAGAAATTAAATTAACTTGCGAGCCCTGATCTAAAAGGGCACGAAGATTAACGTGTTTCCCGTTCGATGACATAACTTGTAGCTGGACAGTAGTCAATAAGATCTCCATATTATCAGTCGATGAAAGATGATTGGTGTTTAGTTTACCAGCAGAAGATGGACGTGATTTATCGGACTCGCTTCTAGTCGATTTTTTATTAAAATGTAATAAAGTATGATGTTTCATATTACATTCTTTGCAAGTTTTCGTAGAATTGCAGTTCGCATTTCCGTGGCTGTAGAGACAGTTTCTGCACACGTGTAGTTTTGCAACTAGGTTATTTCGTTGTTCAGCATCGGTGTCGATGAACTTCGGGCATTGCATCAACACATGATCACCCGTGCAATGAGGGCACGAACCAAACGATGTAGTGTGGAATGATGTTGAATAGATTTTCTTTGGCTCGAAATAATTCCGCTTCCCGCCAAATTGAAAGTTGTTCGGCTTGGATGTTGTTTGTTTTTGAGTGGTGGGTGCTTCCTTTTTCGTATTCTTCATAGCTTCGTAAGCCATGAATTTATTTTCTAGGAAGCCCAGGAAGTCTGTCAAATTGGGTAATTCCCTGTGGTCTTGCAAATCCTTATTGTATTCGGTGAAAGTCGTGGAGTCCAGTTTCTGAGACATTAGGTGTACGATGAGCGGGTCCCAGTTAGTTGTATCGACTTCCATGTTAGTCAGCCCGTTTAGGCATTCAGTCATGATGTCATGCATCTTTTTGATGTTATTGCTGTCGGGATTTTGTATGACAGGCAGGTTCAACATAGAGTTGACAAATGAGGTGAATTGCAGCCGACGATTGCCATATCTGTGAAGAAGTATCTCCCAGCATGACACGTAGTTTTCAGCACTGGTGTTTAAGTGATGAACCAGACGTTCCGCTTCTCCCCTCAGTCTGGACTTTAGATGTTGCATCTTCTGAGCGTTGTTTAGCCCGGGGTTGTTATGGATCGTTTCCAAAAATAGATCTTTAAATGATATCCACTGGGTGTAACTTCCAGAGAACTCGGGAACTTGTATCTTGGGAGTAGATGATTCGTAGTGCGCGGTAGATCTTATCTTCGTATTCAATGTGTGCCGCAATGTATCGTACTTATCTTCCATGCTGACAAATGTATTGTAGTATTTGAGATTGGAGCCCCTGAGTTTAGCTTCCAATTCCCAGTGTTGTTTATCGACGACGTCCCATCTCGACTTGAGAACAGAGAGATGATCTTCAAGCTCCCACTTTTGCGAGATATTTTGTACGTCGATCTTAGACATGGCGCGATCAAGAGCCATAAAGTTGCACTCTTGTTTTTCCAGTAGTTTCCCCACAGCGTCGTCGTCATTGTTGTCGTCCAAAACTCCCGTGAAGTCGAAGACTATGTTCTTCCTGTCACGATATTGTTGCAGTAGTACTTCCATGTTCTTCCGGGTAGTTTCGTACATTTCTTTTAATCTAGTATAGACATCTTGGGTGAAGTAAGGGATGTCCTTATCCTCGCAAGTATCCACGAGTGTTCGGTGACGGTCCTCGAAGTCCGTCCATTGAGTTAATAGCGACTCGAGGCGTTTAACCAAGTAATCTTCAGTTTTCCTCCCTGGGGAGTCTTTTCTGTAGTTAGTACACAACGCTTTGATGTTGTTAAAACATTCCTGCTGCAGGTTGAGCATGGCAAGAGTTCAAGTTGTTCGAAGTTGATGTAAGTAGTTTCAGTAGCTCGGTGGTAGTCTATCACGTAGTTGACGATGATAGATAGCTGAGGTCGCAAGTTCCCAGCGCGAAGATAGCAGAGTTTCCGTAGTCTTCCCACTCTTCGTATGACGAATATGAAACCGAAGTTGTTCAGTTGTGGCTCCAGTCTTCGCTGACGAGAAATGGTTGCTGGTTGGCAATAGCACTTTATACTCCACGTACGATATGTGCGACTTCTCAATTTAACTGGTGAGACCCGCCTGTGGGAAGCCAGCTAAACCGATCCGCTATCGTAAATAAAATACAAAATGCTAAATACCTGAGGTTCGAAGGACCAAAATGTATAGTCCAGTCAGACTTTAATAGTAGTAGTATAGTAATCGTATGTTGTAGCACGTCGCGGAAAGTAAAGTCCCAATCCTTTTTATGCACTTTTATTGTATAAGTAGGTAAACACAGTAAAGGGTGGTAACTCTTCCGATATGTGTATGTCTTACGACGGTTGATGACGTACTCGTTAGTAATAATAAAATATGTTAAATATGATGCAAAATTACTCGCGGCCAAGTAAATAGCAACTTCAGCAAATACCGGTTGCTAACATGTTCGGTAGGACCGTACATATTTGATAGTTTGGTCCACGGTCGGGACGACCTGGACAACGCCTACAAGTTGGCCCAACTATTGATGGCTCTGCGGGGTGAACCGAAGGAGTTGGTCGGTCACCTAACGGTCACGGCGGGCAATTATGAGATAGCCAGGTCCATATTGTTTGACCGCTACCAACACAAATGGCGATTGGTTGATGCGCAACTGGGGAAGCTGTTTAGCATCCCTAGAGTAACCCGGAATGTTGACATCCGAGTACAGGTGCTCAACCCTGTGCTGATGGCCACTAAGGCCCTTCAGAACCTTGGTCTTCCGGTAGACCAATGGTCATACATTGTTTTGTATATGGTTTTGTCACGATTGCCTGCAGCTGTTCAAAGTCGGTTTGAACAGCTGCATGGGGGCAGTAGCACGGAACTGCCCACGCTCGTCCAATTGACAGATTTTTTGGTGGGTGAATGTAGGCGATGTGACACACTGGACACGGAGGCCAGTGTGCAGCGCCAACCCGCGCGGATGCGGGAGGGGCCGCGCCCCCCGCCCCCACGGGGGGATGGGCGGTCAAAACAATTTGGCGTTTTGAATGCCGCGCCGTCGGGTGACGGCTGTGTGCACTGCGACAGTGCCGATCATGACGTGACCAGTTGCGCCAAATTTAAGGCGCTCGGGGTAGCTGCCCGCAGGAAGATAGTCTTCCGTCACCGATTGTGTTTCGGTTGTTTGGGGCCGCACACGCTGAGCGAGTGCTCGCGCGCGTTCCCCTGTGAGTGCTGTGGTGGCAAGCACCACATAGTGTTGTGCCTGAATCGGTCAGGCACTTCGGACGGTCACCAGGGCCGGACTCAGGTTGGTCGGCCACAGGGCCCAACCAGGGCCAGACCCAGTCCCCCTCCGGGCAACGGGAGTCACCAATGGGGTGACTGGGGTACCCGCGGACGGGACCCCCCCGAGGAGAAAGGGGCAGCGCGGGGGGTAACATGCGGGATAGCCGGGGTTCGGTCGCCGCTGTCCACGGTCAGCGAGGACTTCGGGCCGCTGGCTCACCGCGTGTTACGGGCGGTTGTCAGATGGCACCTATGAGTGGCGCGAAGGCTGGGCACCCACCACCTTCTGCGCCACCCTGCCCGTCGCTCTGGGAGGCGAACAGGGAGGCGAACAGTCGGATGTCGCCCCCATTCCTAGAGCGCCCCAGGTTGGATCCGCTCTCCCCCATCAATCCACGGTGGCCACCGGGCACACCATACACCGTCCGGTATGGTCGGATACCGGGACAGCGAGGGGCCTATTATGCGGGTTGGGACCCCTTGATGCACATACGGTCTGATATGCCGGTTGCATATCAGCAGCCGAGTTACTCCAAAGCCGACGGAGGTCTGAGCGGGTTCGGATCCCGCGGAGGTTCCCGCTAGGGACACGCCGCCCACTTACAGGGTGCCGCCACTCCACAGACGGTCATGCTCCCCACCACCTCTGTGATAGCGTGGAGTTTAGACGGCAAATCATGTGTGGCACGAGCACTATTGGACACGGGGGCCCAGGGGTGCTTAGTCTCGTGCAACCTTGTAAGATGGTTGGGCATTTCGGTAAGGGAGTATCCACATTCCATTCGGGGAATTGGGAACACGGAAGTCGGTTCCGTTAAGGGAGTATGTCGGATTACTCTCTCATCACGGGTGGATTCATCGGTGAATCTGACGGTCACGGCATTAGTCATGCCTAATGTGATGGGCTCACACCCTCACGTACGGTTGTCGCCCTCGTTGCGACAGTTGGTCGCTGGGTTGTCACTGGCTGACCCGGAGTTCGATATTCCGGGCCCAGTAGACATTTTATTGGGTGTCGATGCCTTGGGATACCTGTTAGTGCCAGGTGTCCACGTGTTGCAGGCGACTGGTCTGGTTTCGGTCAACACCAGACTGGGCCATGCGGTAATGGGTCCGGTCATGCCGGCTGCCCCACGCCTAGTGACTCGTAGTCCCTTATTCGGTTCTGTACTCTCGGAGGTGATACAGAAGTTTTGGGAGGTGGAGGAACCACCTACGGTCCGCCGGTTGGACCCGGTTGAAGAAAGAGTGTGAACAGTTTTATCGGAACAATACTGGTCGCCTTCGGTCAGGTCTATTTCTCACACGTCTTCCATTCCGGAGTGATCGCCCACCGCTGGGCAGTTCACACCATGCAGCCGAGACGCGGCTTCTGTTGATGGAACGACGCATGAAGCTTGACGGGATTTTCCGGCAGAAGTACGTCGATTTCATGCGAGAATACGAGTCGCTCGGCCACATGTCCGTTTCGGGTATCGACTGGAAGCGTGAAGACCACTGCTTCCTGCCTAATCACGCGGTCTTGAGTACCCCGGAGGGCAAAATACGGGTAGTGTTCGATGGATCGGCATCAACATCTAACGGCATGAACCTGAACCAGTGTTTGCATTCAGGGCCGAAGTTGAACCATGACATCGCGGATGTTATCACACGGTTCCGTCGACACAATGTTGTATTTGTACCTGACATCCGGATGATGTTTAGACAGACGGTCATTCACCCTGACGATAGACGGTATCAGCTGATACTGTGGCGAGAGAGCCCAGATCAGCCCATCAAGGTGTACGAGCTGAACACCAACACGTAGTACGGGCTACGGTCTAGGCCTTATTTGGCGATTCGCACTCTACGGGAGTTAGCGGATCGAGAACGGTTAAATTTCCCTCGAGGAGCAGCGATCCTGGAGCAGGATCTTTACGTGGACGATATCTGTACCGGTGCAGATTCCGTAGAGGAGGCGCTCGCTCGACGGGACGAGGTAGTTGAGCTCTTACGGGGTGGAGGTTACGAGCTCCGGAATTGGATGTCGAACTCTCCAGAGTTACTGTCTGGTCTTCCGGATGACTACCAGCAGGATCCCCACAAATTTGAAAATTTGGAAAATCCGAATATGTTGTAGGTATTAGGCGTCCAGTACCAGCCGGTGTCAGACATGTTTTCGTATCGGGTCGAGTTGGACTCCCCGAATGTCTGGACGAAACGGATCGTCCTTTCAACGGTGGCTAGGACATTTGATCCAAACGTGTGGATCACCCCGGTAACATTTCAGGTTCAATTGTGGTCTGCTGAGCTGAAATGGGACGACCCGATCGGCGGGTCATTAAGCTAAGAGTGGGAATCGTTCTTTTCGACCCTCCCTGGCATCAATCGGATTTCACTGCCACGGAGGTTGGTCCCCACCTAACGATACAGCGCCACCCTGCATCGGTTTTGCGATGCCTCGGAGAAGGGCTATGGAGCTGCGGTGTATCTGCGTACGGTCGACTCCTCGGGGGAGGTTGATGTACGGTTGGTCATGGCCAAGAGCAAGGTTGCGCCGTTGCGCACTCGCCTGACCATTCCCAAATTAGTGCTTTCAGGAGCGGCTCTCCTGACTCGTCTGGTCAATCACACGATGACGGTTCTTCGTGGGTCACTAGCGTTAGAAGATACGGTCTACGCTTGGACGGACAGCCAGATCGCGTTATGCTGGCTGAAGGCTTCAGTTCACAAGCTGGAGATTTTTGTGGCGAATCGGGTTTCGCAGATTTTGAATTCGGAGGTTCCCTTAATCTGGAGACATGTTCCAGGGGAAATGAACCCAGCAGACTGTGCGTCTCGTGGGTGTCACGCTCCGGAGTTAGTTGGACATCCCTTGTGGTGGGGTCCAAAATGGTTGACTCCAGCCGAATCGGATTGGCCAATGAGTCCACGCATTACCTCGGCGAACGGCGCCTTGACAGTCGGTGTCTGTACGACGCAACCAGAGCCGGAAGAGGAGTTCAGCCTGCTCGCTCGACAAGCTGGTCAATGTGACCGCCTGGATCTTCCGATTTGCGCGGAATTGTCGCAATTCTGAGGCGCAACGGGTGCGGACACAGGTCCTGACACCACGGGAACGGAACCGTGCGTTGTTCGCATTGGTACGGACCGTGCAGTCGGTGCACTTTAAGTCCGAACTGGACATTCTGAGCCGCGGACGCGTCCAACTGAAGTGAGCTGTGGCTCGGCTCAACCCGTTTATTGACCCTCAAGGATTGCTAAGGGTAGGAGGTCGGCTGCGGAATGCAAACCTGCCTTATGCGGCTCGCCACCCGTTGTTACTCCCTAGGAAGGGGAAGTTGGTCGAACTGTTGATACAGGATCGACACATTCGGAATGGGCATGTCGGATGCCACGCCTTGATGGCGTTTCTCCAGCGCGAGTTCTGGATTCTATCGGGAAGACGCTTAGTGCGTAGCGTCGTATTTCGGTGCCTGCCTTGTTATCGGGCCAAGGCGGCTACGATGCAGCCCCAGATGGGCGATTTGCGCTCGGATAGGTTTAACGAAATCCGGCCCTTTGCGGGTGTCGGAACGGATTTCGCGGGACCATTCATGGTCAAGTCTTCACAGCTACGGAACGCCAGATTAGTGAAGGCATACCTGTGCGTCTTCGTGTGCTTGGCCACGAAGGCAGTCCACTTGGAGGTGGTCAGTGACCTCACTACGGAGGCATTTATCGCATGTCTAGATCAATTCGTCTCACGAAGGGGCCTCTCGTCATTAATCCGTTCGGACAACGGCACAAATTTTGTCGGAGCCAGGCGATATCTGCAGGAGGTCACTCAATTCCTGAACGGTAACCAGGACGCCATCGGTACGGCTTGCTCCCGACGAGGGATTGAATGGGTTTTCAGTCCGCCGGGATGTCTTTATTGGGGAGGAATTTTTGAGGCTGCGGTTAAATCGGCTAAGTTGCACCCGACGAGGATCATCGGTGAGACCTCTCTACGCTTTGAAGAGCTTGCGACGCTGTTCTGTAAAATTGAAATGATACTGAACTCGCGTCCGTTGTGCCCGCTCAGTTCGGATCCAAATGATTTGGAAGCGTTGACGCCGGGTCACTTCCTGATAGGTCAGCCCCTTAACGCCCTGCCAGAATACCCATTCGGTGATGTTAAGTTAAGTCGGTTAACTAGGTGGCAGATGTTGCAGCAGATGGCTCAAGATTTTTGGAAACGGTGGTCCCTTGAGTACTTGCACATCTTGCAGCAGCGCCTTAAGTGGACTGACCGGACGAGCCCCCCTCAAGTCGGTGATTTGGTGCTGATTAAGGATGCGAACCTGCCATCATTGAGATGGAGACGAGGACGGATCGTCAATTTGTACACGGGTCGGGATGGCACGCCTCGATCAGCAGAAGTCAAGGTGGGGGACTCGGTCGTCAAGAGAGCGGTCGCAACACTTTCTCGCCTTCCTATTGATTAGGGACAGGTTTGGGCCTGTCCGGGCGGGTGACTGTTTAATATTTATGCTTCGGAACGCACCGGTTTTTTCGTTGCGCGGATCGACCGCGAGTGATCGGGACATCACTAGCTGTCACTTGTATAGAAATGAAATGACGAGTTAGAGGTTACTTTTGCACATGGAAAATGTCGGCGTCAAGCATTCGGGCCTTGGCTGTATGTTATTTGTAATAATTTTCTAACACAGGTATCGGGGCCTGGTCGGAATGTTAATTGTAATAATCATCACGGAACAATCGTCGGGAAATAAGTAGATTTCACGTCATCGGAGTCAGTGCTTCGTGCTTTGAAAGGTTGAAGTGATTCGGTGATCAATTCGTCGCGTTCGGACAGCGACCCTTTGTGTCGGCAAGCACCACGACGGTGACAGCAGCGGGCTGCGACGAGAGTAAGATTCGACTCCCCCCCCCTGGTGTTCCTCATCCCGTATTCCTGCCTCGAATTGAGCTTTCGAATTCCGGTCCACGGCGTCAAGGTCAGTACTGCTTTTTGACATTCCACTGAAAAACAACCCTACCAAGATTCCACGCCCTGTCGGTTAAGGCGTGGAATTTAACACATTGTGTATATAAATGTTATGTATTGTGATTGTAATTTGTGTGTAAGCGTAATATAAGAGTAAGTAGGCCACATTGAGTGGCTATATTTTCTGCAACTTTTTGTTACTGGCAGCACTTCGTGTCTTCACGAACCAGTAAATTTCACTACGAAAAACCCTTCCAATCCGAAGTTGTATTTTTTTCCCAGTTGGTACCCAGGTAATGCATTTCAATATTAAATTGGCTATAAAAACGGGAGGGGGGGGATTTTTTTTTATTTTTTTTTGTCGATGAATTTTTGATGATCTTTAACCCAGATCGTTATGTGCACTTTATGAAGATTTACAGTATAATAGCACTGTCATTTCCCGAGTTAGAGACAGTGACAGCATGACTTTTAGTGACGGTTAAACTTTGAGTTGTCGGTTGTGAATCCGGGCTTTTCTTTATTCAGGACTTTATTCGGACGATAGAGGCAGTTTTCTCCTTTGCAAGATGGTTTGGAGTTCCAACGGCTGCGACCGGCACCACAAGCGTTCTGTGGTGTAGTGGCTTGATTCTTTTGCATGTTGCCATTTTGATTGGTGCAGTATGGAAGGCCATCAAGGCTTGGGGCTGTTGGGCCACCGAAGGATATATTTCTAGCACCAGTAAGATTTATTTTAATAAAGTCACTGTTATTCTAAATGGTTTAACAAAAAGGTGTTCTCAATTAAGAGTTAAAAGGATCTCATAACGAATATCTACTGATTCTCCATGAAGTACATTTTATCAAAATGTGTAGAGTCAATAGCATTCACATAAGCTCAAATAAAATTGCCTCTAGAAATTTTTCTGATTCTTACCTGTTACAGGAAGCATCGTTGCCAGACTTTCTGGGGCATTATTCTATGGAAATGCGCTGATTTCTCTAATACTATTTTGGAGACTTAAGTCGGCTTGGACAAGGGTGTTACGTGAATGGTGCTGTGCTGAGAATACTACTGGGCTGACGTTCCATCGTGATAAGAACTTAAGGATGAGGATGTTTCTTGTCATAGCTGTAATCGGCATATTCTCAGCTGGTAAGTATTTGACTACAACACAATTAATATTGTAGGTTCATCTTTAATACATTAGTCTTATTAGCTGATAATATGTCCCTTAATAACAATAAAACCGTATTCGTATAGACGAAGGTACTAAAAAGGATCTGATCAGTGTCAAAAATCACTTTTACCTTCACTCATTTTCATTCCTGTGTAATCAAATGGGACGCCGCATACGCTCCACTGCTTGAGGACTGGTCAGTGATTTACAGAAACCACAAAAATCCCGGGCCTGATTTACAAACCAGTAACTTCTTGTGCATAGGGTCTATGAGGGACAAAGAACGAAGTCGCTCAATAAACAACTGAGAAAGAAACAAGTCGCTACCGACTAAAATAGGTGAATCCGAAATTGATTCATCCAAGTCCAAGTAATGAAAGGAAATCTTTACCTGCTACGTTCTTTCAAATAGTTCAAATTGTATTTATTCATAAACAATAGTACAATTGTGTGTGAAGTACATAGATTAAAATTAAAACATCATTAAACGTTATAACAGTTCAATACAAGAGAAAGCATTATAATGCCAGAAATATAATAAAATGTAACTTAAATTAAATTAAATTAAAGGTTGACATACCCGTATGTCAAAATAAATTATTCAATACAAATACACATACCTGGCATAACAGTTATTAATAATTAAAATTGAAGTAATTAAATGTAAAAACAAAAATTCATTTTAATGATTAATCATGCGCATGTCACATTAAATACATAAATTCATAAACACAAGGAATAATATAAGTATGATGTCAAAAAAAAAGATGTTTAATGTTATTTTGATTAATTGCAGAATTCGTCAATACTGTATGGACTCATTTCCAATAAGAATGTTCTTAGGTTATCTTTAAAACTGCTGTGTGTAACGAGGAGCTTACGCTAAATCGGAAGTTGCTTAAATAACCTGAGTGACTGATAACCCGCTGAATGTCTTGCTACTTCTAACCTAGGTACAGATACTATCGGGAAGTCTTTTCTACGAGAATTCTCTCGTGTATGTCTATGTTCTGGGTTTTCTATTTTTGGAATATTCTTAGCTAGACCATCCATCAGTACAAGTAAGTCAAGCGCCGGAACTTTCAGTATACCCAACCTGATGAAGTGTAACCTGCACGATTCCGTCTGTTGGATACGAGCTGTCGTGCGGATTGCCCCTTTTTTGTAACACGAATGCCTTTAAAATATTATACTCATAGCTGTTACCCCGCAGTTTGATGCTATGGCGCAACTTGGACTCAACCAGAGCATAATAAACCATTTTCAGGTGTCCTTCAGCTACTACGTCCCTTAGACTTCTCAGGGCATAGCACGCTGAGCTAATACTAACTTCCAGGACAGTAAGTTCGGGCTTCCAGTTGAGAGAGGCATCAATGTTAACACCCAAAAACTTAACTACATTGACTACTTTGATCTTATAGTAGGACTTTTAAAATAGATGTGAAACTGATAGTCACTTTTTTCATTTATTTATTTTCATTTGAACATACTCTAAATACAATGTCATCTCTTGGATTCGAAAGTCCATTCGAACTGGATCACACTTATCGGCGATACATTTTGACTTCCAATGCATTTATTCCTAATCAAAGTAAGTTACCTAATTATGTGAGTTACTCATTAATTGCATGGATAATTCCCTAGTATAAAATCCAGTTAATTAAAACGAGCTTAAACTTTATCATATTTAGTACTCAGTTTACATTCAAGGAGCAATTTTATGTAATTAAGATTAAAAACGGCAGTCTCTCATAAAATGGTTATAAATAGTAAACCCTTATTGAGAAGGTTCGGGTAACCGCAGTCTGATCGATGGGTTAATGAACTCGATAGGACTGATTCAGAATGTCTAACAACCAACCCCTTGGGGTATCTTCGCCACTAGATGGTAGGGAGGAGCGTGTCGAGGAAGGTAAAGTTTAGAGTGCGTTCGCAAGGCTCATGGCGGTATCAGTGGCCTATAGGGTGACTGGGAGCGAGTCATGATGCATTGAGAGACCAGCAGGGTGTGGAGCAGGAGCAGGGTAGAGGGAGGGTAAGTGGTGTTGTAGAGGACAACAGCCTAATTACCCGATTGATAAAGCGACTACAAGGTTCCCATCTCCAACCTTGTCACAGCCACACCAAAAGGTCGGGGAGCCGACAGAACACTTAGCTATCAAAGGCATTGCCGTCGAAATTGTGACTGTAGGGAAAAAATAAAAACAACTCCTAGGAAAAATACGGCCTCAAAATGGGTAGTCAATCAAATCGTCAAATCAATGCGTCAACAGAATAGACTGAAAAAGTGTACGTCATCACTGTGTTTAGTTTCATACCTGAACACAATTTTTTGAGGATACTCTGTGAGCTACTGAGATCAGTACCAAACTGGAGCCGAAGGAGAATAGAATCGTCGTAACAGGTATTTTAAAGAAATAAAGTATTTTGGTTCTATAGAGATGTACCTATTAAAATACAGCCAGTAATACTAAGTAAAGTAACCTTATAAAATAAAAATGCCCAGTACGGTAGGATTGTACCTAAGAAAAATCCACTGAGGCTCACTTCCTATAATGTAATAAAAAACTATCAGTAAAGCAATCAATCATCACAGATTGGTACAACTATCAAACATCAGGATCACATACCAAACTAATTTTTAAAATTTTAAACTTAAATATCATAGTTATATGCGTATATTGAATACCAGGTGATTAATATAATATATTATTCCAAATTGTATTGGCGACTTTAATATAAATAGACGTACTAAAAATACAAGAAACCAAAAAATACGAAACTTTTGTGCCCAGGTGAATACGGTGAATAAATTTTTATTAAAATAACTAAATTTAATGCACCCATGTGTTTAAAGTTTACTAAAATTGTATATAACGCACCTAGGTAAATTATTTCAGGAGAATTAAGTGAATAATAGTTGCTAGTCATACAAAATTGTAAAACATGAATTTGTTACCAAATGACATAAAGACCTTGATTTTAAATTATTGTACACATACCATTACTAGAATCTTTAAAAATAAATACAGTACGATGTTAATGAATACTTAAATGATAAATAATTGATTTAGTTACTCGCAAAAAACTCTTACCGTTTCTTTCTCGACCAAAAAAACCCATGGCTTTTCGAAGCGAAATAGAATCATACTAATAATAAATTAACGGCTATTCTTAATAAAAAATCTAAATAAACAGAATTGAAGTAAAATAATATTAATATCCAATAATTATAAGACAAAAAATTGTTAATAAATATCTAGTAATTAAGTTCCCTAAATATTATATTACAAGGTTATATCATGTGAAACTGGAATTACATATTTAAGACTAATTTAAACCGTGATACGCAAATAAATTTTCTTATTTCTTATTTAAAACTAGAGTGAAAACACTATTACATATTTATTATAGTGTAAACACAGCCTTACATTCAGGGTGACATTGTTATGTCACAATAAACACCCAATTAGAAGTTGCTAAAAATCTCTTGGACTAAAATAAACATATTCTTACAATGTGCCGTGATAGCTTAGCTACTATCGGTATCGCAGATAACAGCATAAGAAATAGTTGTTCTAAGTCATAAAATATATGTTAACACTTGGCAAAGACAAAAGTTAAAAAAAAATAGAAATAGTATTTCCATACCATAGCTTCAAGAATAAATAATCAATTTGTTTAATTCCACGCCTAAACCGAACGGCGTGGAGTCATGGGGGTGTGCCTTTGCCCGCACGTGAGAGAAAAGAATGATGAAATTTGTTTACCTTTGTCTCCGTAGACAGGAAATCGAAGGCTCGATTCGAGACAGGAATTCGGGAAAGGGGGCACAGTTGGGATAGGATGGGATCGAACCCTTGCCGTCGCTGTCCGACGGCGTGGCCGGCGCGCTGATGCCGACACGTGGTGTCGCCGCTACCGATACGACGAGTTGGAGACCGTACAACTTCAACCTTCACCACGAATCACTTGACCGCTGACGCGAATCTAATTACAATCAATAGCCCGACGCTATGAGGTAGATTTACACTCTGACCAGGCCCGATGCCTGTATTACAATTGGTACACCGAAATACCAACAATGCCACGGGGCCCGAGCCGCCATGTTACTCTCACCGATGAGACCAGACCAAGAGGAAAAAATTAACCTCCAATTTTACATCTCGTTTCCGATACGAGTGACAGCTGCTAGTCCGTTTTCGCTAGTGATGTCTCGATTACTCGCGATCGATTCGCGCAACAAAAAACCGGTGCGTTTCCGACGCATAAATATTAAACAGTCACCCGCCCGGACAGGCCCGAACCTGTCCCTAATCAAAAGGAAGGCGAGAAAGTGTTGCGACCGCTCTCTTGAGGACCGAGTCCCCCACCCTGACTTCTGCTGATCGAGGCGTGCCATCCCGACCCGTGTACAAATTGACGATCCGTCCTCGTCTCCATCTCAATGATGGCAGGTTCGCATCCTTAATCAGCACCAAATCACCGACTTGAGGGGGGCTCGTCCGGTCAGTCCACTTAAGGCGCTGCTGCAAGATGTGCAAGTACTCAAGGGACCACCGTTTCCAAAAATCTTGAGCCATCTGCTGCAACATCTGCCACCTAGTTAACCGACTTAACTTAACATCACCGAATGGGTATTCTGGCAGGGCGTTAAGGGGCTGACCTATCAGGAAGTGACCCGGCGTCAACGCTTCCAAATCATTTGGATCCGAACTGAGCGGGCACAACGGACGCGAGTTCAATGTCATTTCAATTTTACAGAACAGCGTCGCAAGCTCTTCAAAGCGTAGAGAGGTCTCACCGATGATCCTCGTCAGGTGCGACTTGGCCGATTTAACCGCAGCCTCAAAAATTCCTCCCCAATGAGGACATCCCGGCGGACTGAAAACCCATTCAATCCCTCGTCGGGAGCAAGCCGTACCGATGGCGTCCTGGTTACCGTTCAGGAATTGAGTGACCTCCTGCAGATATCGCCTGGCTCCGACAAAATTTGTGCCGTTGTCCGAACGGATTAATGTCGGGAGGCCCCTTCGTGAGACGAACCGATCTAGACAAGCGATAAATGCCTCTGTAGTGAGGTCACTGACCACCTCCAAGTGGACTGCCTTCGTGGCCAAGCACACGAAGACGCACAGGTATGCCTTCACTAATCTGGCGTTCCGTAGCTGTGAAGACTTGACCATGAATGGTCCCGCGAAATCCGTTCCGACACCCGCAAAGGGCCGGATTTCGTTAACCCTATCCGAGGGCAAATCGCCCATCTGGGGCTGCATCGTAGCCGCCTTGGCCCGATAACAAGGCAGGCACCGAAATACGACGCTACGCACTAAGCGTCTTCCCGATAGAATCCAGAACTCGCGCTGGAGAAACGCCATCAAGGCGTGGCATCCCACATGCCCATTCCGAATGTGTCGATCCTGTATCAACAGTTCGACCAACTTCCCTTTCCTAGGGAGTAACAACGGGTGGCGAGCCGCATAAGGCAGGTTGGCATTCTGCAGCCGACCTCCTACCCTCAGCAATCCGTGAGGGTCAATAAACGGGTTGAGCCGAGCCACAGCTCACTTCAGTTGGACGCGTCCGCGTCTCAGAATGTCCAGTTCGGACTTGAAGTGCACCGTCTGCACGTTCCGTACCAATGCGAACAACGCATGGTTCCGATCCCGTGGTGTCAGGACCTGTGTCCGCACTCGTTGCGCCTCAGAATTCCGACAATTCCGCGCAAATCGGCAGATCCAGGCGGTCACATTGACCAGCTTGTCGAGCGAGCTGTACCATTCCAGCAGGCTGAACTCCTCTTCCGGCTCTGGTTGCGTCGTACAGACACCGACAGTCAAGGCGCCGTTCGCCGTGGTAACGCGTGGACTCATTGGCCAATCCGATTCGGCTTGAGTCAACCATTTTGGACCCCACCACAATGGATGTCCAACTAACTCCGGAGCGTGACACAAACGAAACGCACAGTCTGCTGGGTTCATTTCCCCTGGAACATGTCTCCAGATCAAGGGAACCTCCGAAGTCAAAATCTGCGAAACCCGATTCGCCACAAAAATCTCCAGCTTGTGAACTGAAGCCTTCAGCCAGCATAACACGATCTGGCTGTCCGTCCAAGCGTAGACCGTATCTTCCAACGCTATTGACCCACGAAGAACCGTCATCGTGTGGTTGAGCAGAGGAGTCAGGAGAGCCGCTCCCGAAAGCTCTAACTTGGGAATGGTCAGGCGAGTGCGCAACGGCGCAACCTTGCTCTTGGCCATGACCAACCGCACATCAACCTCCCCCGAGGAGTCGACCGTACGCAGATACACCGCAGCTCCGTAGCCCTTCTCCGAGGCATCGCAAAACCCATGCAGGGTGGCAGTGTATCGTTTTGTGGGGACCAACCTCCGTGGCAGTGAAATCCGATGGATGCCAGGGAGGGTCGAAAAGAACGAGTCCCACTCTGAGCTCAATGACCCGCCGATCGGGTCGTCCCATTTCAGCTCAGCAGACCACAATTGCTGCATAAAACACTTGAGCTGAAATGTTACCGGGGTGATCCACCCGTTTGGATCAAGCGTCCTAGCCACCGTTGAAAGGACGTTCCGTTTCGTCCAGACCTTCGGGGTGTCCAACTCGACCCGATACGAGAACATGTCTTACACCGGCTGGTACTGGACGCCTAATACCGACAACATATTTGGGTTTTCCAAATTTTCAAAAATGTGGGGATCCTGCTGGTAGTCATCCGGAAGACCAGTCAGTAACTCTGGAGAGTTCGACATCCATTTCCGGAGCTCGTAACCTCCACCCCGTAGGAGCTCAACAAGCTCGTCCCGTCGAGCGAGCGCCTCCTCTACGGAATCTGCACCGGTACAGATATCGTCCACGTAGAGGTCCTGCTCCAGGATCGCTGCTCCTCTAGGGAGATTTAACCGTTCTCGATCCGCTAACTCCCGAAGAGTGCGAATCGCCAAATAAGGACTAGACCGTAGCCCGTACGTGTTGGTGTTCAACTCGTACACCTTGATGGGCTGATCTGGGCTCTCTCGCCACAGTATCAGCTGATACCGTCTATCGTCAGGGTGAATGACCGTCTGTCTAAACATCATCCGGATGTCAGCTACAAACACAACATTGTGTCGACGGAACCGCGTGATAACATCCGCGATGTCATGATTCAACTTCGGCCCTGAATGCAAACACTGGTTCAGGTTCATGCCGTTAGATGTTGATGCCGATCCATCGAACACTACCCGTATTTTGCCCTCCGGGGTCCTCAAGACCGCGTGATGAGGCAGGAAGCAGTGGTCTTCACGCTTCCAGTCGATACCCGAAACCGACATGTGGCCGAGCGACTCGTATTCACGCATGAAGTCGACGTACTTCTGCCGGAAAATCCCGTCACGCTTCATGCGTCGTTCCATCGACAGAAGCCGCGTCTCGGCTGCATGGTGTGAACTGCCCAGCGGTGGGCGATCACTCCGAAATGGAAGACGTGTGAGAAATCGACCTGACCGAAGGAGACCAGTATTGTTCCGATAAAACTGTTCACACTCTTCCTCAACCGGGTCCAACCGGCGGACCGTAGGTGGTTCCTCCACCTCCCAAAACTTCTGTATCACCTCCGAGAGTACAGAACCGAATAAGGGACTACGAGTCGCTAGGCGAGGGGCAGCCGGCATGACCGGACCCATTACCGCATGGCCCAGTCTGGTGTTGACCGAAACCAGACCAGTCGCCTGCAACACGTGGACACCTGGCACTAACAGGTATCCCAAGGCATCGACACCCAATAAAATGTCTACTGGGCCCGGAATATCGAACTCCGGGTCAGCCAGTGACAACCCAGCGACCAACTGTCACACCGAGGGTGACAACCGTACGTGAGGGTGTGAGCCCATCACATTAGGCATGACCAATGCCGTGACCGTCAGATTCACCGATGAATCCACCCGTGACGAGAGAGTAATCCGACATACTCCCTTAACGGAACCGACTTCCGTGTTCCCAATTCCCCGAATGGAATGTGGGTACTCCCTTACCGAAATGCCCAACCGTCTTACAAGGTTGCACGAGACTAAGCACCCCTGGGCCCCCGAGTCCAATAGTGCTCGTGCCACACAAGATTTGCCGTCCGAACTCCACGCTATCACCGAGGCGGTGGGGAGCATGACCGTCTGTGGAGTGGCGGCACCCTGTAAGTGGGCGGCGTGTCCCTAGAGGGAACCCCCGCGGGATCCGAACCCGCTCAGACCTCCGTCGGCCTGGTAACTCGGCTGCTGATATGCCACCGGTGGCATATCAGACCGCATGTACATAAGGGGGTCCCAACCCGCATAATAGGCCCCTCGCTGTCCCGGTACCCGACCATACCGGACTGTGACCGGTGTGCCCGGTGGCCACCGTGGGTGGAGGGGGGAGAGCGGATCCAACCTGGGGCGCTCTAGGAAGGGGGGCGACATCCGACTGTTCGCCTCCCTGTTCGCCTCCCAGAGCGATGGGCAGGGTGGCGCAGAAGGTGGTGGGCTCCCAGCCTTCGCGCCACTCATAGGTGCCATCTGACACCCGCCCGTAACACGCGGTGAGCCAGCGGCCCGAAGTCCTCGCTGTCCCTGGATAGCGGCGACCGAACCCCGGCTATCCCGCCTGTTACCCCCCGCGCTGCCCCCTTCCCCTCGGGGGGGGTCCCGTCCGCGGGTACCCCAGTCACCCCGTTGGTGACTCCCGTTGCCCGGAGGAGGACTGGGTCCGGCCCTGGTTGGGCCCTGTGACCGACCAACCTGAGTCCGGCCCTGGTGGCCGTCCGATGGGCCTGACCGGCTCAGGCACAACACGACGTGGTGCTTGCCACCGCAGCACTCACAGGGGGTCGCGCGTGAGCACTCGCTCAGCTGGTGCGGCCCCAAACAACCGAAACACAATCGGTGGCGGAAGACCACCTTCCTGCGGGCAGCCACACCGAGCGCCTTAAAGTTGGCGCAACTGGTCACTTCATGACCGGCACTGTCGCAGTGCGCACAGCCGTCACCCGACGGCGCGGCACTCAAAACGCCAAATTGTTTTGACCGACCACCCGACCGTGGGGGTGGGGGGCGCGGCCCCTCCCGCATCCGCGCGGGTTGGCGCTGCACACTGGCCTCCGAATCCATGGTGTCGCATCGCCTGCATTCGCCCTCCAAAAACTCCGTTAATTGGACGAGCGTGGGCAGTTCCGAGCTACTGCCCCCATGCAGCTGTTCAAACCGACTTTGAACAGCTGCAGGCAACCGTGACAAAACCATATATAACACAATATATGACCATTGGTCTACCGGCAGACCAAGGTTCTGAAGGGCCTTAGTGGCCACCAGCACAGGGTTGAGCACCTGTACCCGGATGTCAACATCCCGGGTTACTCTTGGGATGCTGAACAGCTTCCCCAGCTGCGCATCAACCAACCGCCGTTTGTGTTGGTAGCGGTCAAACAATATGACCCGGGCAATCTCATAATTGCCCGCCGTAACCGTTAGGTGACCGACCAACTCCTTCGGTTCACCCCGCAGTGCCATCAATAGCTGGGCCAATTTGTAGGCGCTGTCCAGGTCGTCCCGACCGTGGACCAGGCTATCGAACAAATTGATGAATGCCGGCCACTCATCAATTGCCCCACCGAAGGCCGGAATCTCCAGGTGTGGAAGCCGTCCAACCACACCCTTAGGGGGGGGGTTTTCGCTACCCTCCCCGCGGTCATCCCGACGCGACCGCTTAATATTTTCGGCGCGGGGCTCGATGTCGCCCAAGCACTCCATCGCTTGGTCAGCATCCGCGCAGAGCTGCCTCACTGCAGCCACCGAGGCCTCATCCGTAAGCCCGAGGGCTTCAGCCTCGGCAGCCAGCCGACACACCTTCCCGACGCGTGTCATTGCGTCCTCCACACGCTTGAGCAGGACATCGTCCATGTCGGGTCGCTCCACATACTTGTGAGTATGGGCAAGCCATCTCATCTCCTCACGGACACCATATCGCAGTACCGTCAAGGGCGAAGGTGCCATGGTTACCGATTTAATTGTTCCTGGTCCTATGCTTCACTACCGAACTAAGCACAGCCAGATACCAGCACTTTCCCGTCAGCGCTGGGCACAGAAATTAAAACTAAGTTGTAAAACCCAAGGCAACCACTAAACAATTAAATCCTAAACAATATTTAATATGGTCGCCCTGTGGACATACACCTTATAATATACACTCTAAATCAATAAGAGAATGCCACCATGTGGTACAATACAAATAACACACAAAAGGTTATTATAAAAAAAAACAAAATAATAAGTGGCCTTCCTTTGAGGTCAGCAAATCAGCTTAATACCCCTTAAATAGCCCGACCCTGCTGTGTAAACCGAAATAACACTGTAGGACTACATAACCCGACGTTCCACCGTAAGTAATACAATCTAGGCTTCGCAGAATGACCGTTCAATCCTTTATGCGCTGGTAACAGTAGTTTCCGACTACAAATTTATAACAACTGTTAACTAAATTGGCACTTATACTTTCACTTACCGAAAATGAACTTTAATCGTGGTATACCGACCACAGACTCATTGCCGACTTGAGCCAATCTGAGACATTCCCTTCTCCCAACCACAATGTGACAAAGGCAGCCCTACAACCGTGAATCGATGATTTCCCACTAGGAAACCGCGCTCCTGCTACCAAAATGTTTAATTCCACGCCTAAACCGAACGGCGTGGAGTCATGAGGGGGTGTGCCTTTGCCCGCACGTGAGAGAAAAGAATGATGAAATTTGTTTACCTTTGTCTCCGTAGACAGGAAATCGAAGGCTCGATTCGAGACAGGAATTCGGGAAAGGGGGCACAGTTGGGATAGGATGGAATCGAACCCTTGCCGTCGCTGTCCGACGGCGTGGCCGGCGCGCTGATGCCGACACGTGGTGTCGCCGCTACCGATACGACGAGTTGGAGACCGTACAACTTCAACCTTCACCACGAATCTCTTGACCGCTGACGCGAATCTAATTACAATCAATAGCCCGACGCTATGAGGTAGATTTACACTCTGACCAGGCCCGATGCCTGTATTACAATTGGTACACCGAAATACCAACAATGCCACGGGGCCCGAGCCGCCATGTTACTCTCACCGATGAGACCAGACCAAGAGGAAAAAATTAACCTCCAATTTTACATCTCGTTTCCGATACGAGTGACAGCTGCTAGTCCGTTTTCGCTAGTGATGTCTCGATTACTCGCGATCGATTCGCGCAACAAAAAACCGGTGCGTTTCCGACGCATAAATATTAAACACAATTATTACCTTTAAGTAATATCAAGATATTTAGATAAGAATTATCGGTCGATTGGGGAAGCACATGTCCAGCAGGGGTCACGAACATGCTGTAGAAGAAGAAGAAGATTAGTTTACATGCATTTCCAATATCCACAGCAACATCAAGATCAATCACTGACCTAACCTCTCACCTCAGAACATCTACGTAACTTTCGATAGGGATGTACGTATAGTAAAAAATTAAACAGCTAGACAGCCTATATACTGAATTGCAGTGATATGCAACCCGGCCCAGCCAATTAAATACTCACTGATTAAGACTTCTTTACTTCTTATTCGTGATTTTAGCCGAATTCTCTCTGCCGCTTGCTGTACCGGTCTTCATGCTAAGTAGGATGGCAACCTTCATGTGGAACTTCCAAGACATGGTCATCATCCTCATTAGCCTGGGTCTGGCCTCCAGGTATCGAAGAATGAATAATTACGTCAAGCACATAGTGGTCGTGGATAGCTCTCCTATTGATGGTAGGAAGGTAATGAAATAACTCATTATTTTTGAACACAAAGAAGGTAATTTCTTAACTTTCAGTTTACTATGGTTCAGAAAACATTATTTTTTCCGACTTCTGAGTTAAAAATAGTACCTTTGCCGTTTGATTTTGGGTTTTTAGATGGTAAAATTATATTCCTAACTCGTTCGAAAAGGCTTTTTACGAACGTCGCTACAACCCGCGCCTTCGGCTCGTGCCATAAACTTTTTGGTTCGTAAATATAAGCCTTTGCGAACATTTCCCACGAGTTCGCAAAGGCTTTACGACCCTCGCCTTCGGTTCGTGCCGTAAACTTCTCGGTTCGTTAAAAGCCTTTTCAAACGAGTTAGGAATATAATTTTTCCGCCTGAAAACCCAAGATATATAATAACTATCATAAGATAACTATTTTCATCAACCTACCTACGCATTTTTCTTTTTATATGCGGTACACTCGTGGAGTAGTTTATCATCCACGTTTTCATGTTCTTACAAATCTCTAAATCCGTAAGCCCCCCGAGAGGAAAGCGAGTTAGTCAGACAGAATCTTGGGCAATTTTGACATTCCATAGAAAAATGTATGAAATGTCAAAGTTGAGCTGAGATTATCGTTAACCTGTAGATCTTTTCTGTATCTCTTGATATATCCAGTAGCCTTATTAAGTAATTCTTATATGAAATGCAATGCTTAAATTAATACCTATTTTCTAAATGCGCACTTTAGAGGAAAAGCGAATTATTTGTAGCCATTTAAATATTAAATTTGTCACCAAAGGACATAAATACCGGGCAATAAAATAATTTGACAGAACAGCAAATTTAAAGAGACGAAGGTAATTTTAAGAAACTCCGCCGTAAAGGACAAATGTCGACTCGTTTTCTGTAGCGTTGGCATGTATTTCTGAAATCCAACAGAATTTATTTCACCGCTACAGAACAGAGCTACCGCTTTTCCATTTGTCGGACCTCATCTCCTGAATTCGATGTCTATTAATCCTTCCAGCTGAATAACGCTGAGTCGATAAGACTGCAGACCTGGCGCCGTATTCGCGAGGCGTTCGTGCGGCAGGCTGCACTAGTCCGCCGAGTGGACGGCGAACTGGGCCCGCTTGTACTGCTCTCCACCTCCATCAACTTCTACTTCATCTGCCTGCATTTGTTGGGGCTGAGTGAGAATATTTACTAGTCTGACTAACGAAAATAAAGACTGGAAAAGGGATGCTGTCAAAAAATCTCAGCATGGCAACCATTTACGATCTGACTTAATGTGAACGCACACTTATTCGGCCGAACACGTAATTGTAATCTCATGTCATCTCTGTGATAGCCATACAATTAACACTAGAAATAAAAATAGGTTAGCACTACCATTATTTAGACTAAGTAAAGTAGGCACATCATTCATGGGGCACTGCATTCGCTTCTATAATAAAATACCACAGGAATCATTGATCCTTCCTGAAAAGAGGTTCAAAAACTATGTTAAAAATGAGCTGATAAGAAAGTCCTATTATAGTATTAAGTTAGATGACAAAACTGCATGGTCCATACCATCTCAGCGCACAGAAATTCGACGAGGGGCGATGGATCAAGTCTATCACTCGCCGGCGAATTTCCTTAGACCGTAACCAGTACCTGTTGTAAAGTCACTTTTTAAAAAAAAAGGTATGGGGGGTTTCTTGCCGTTTCTTCTTAACCCCGAGGCCCACCTTCCGAAACGGTGTAGTCTTTTTTTTATATAAAAAAAATTGACTTGTAGTTATGAGTAAGTATAATTTTGACGTTGAATAAGATAATTTATTTATTTATATTCAATAAAAAAAATGACTCTGACTCTCTGACCCATTATGACGAGTGAAATATAAAGATATATCATTCATTACTATGCTCATAAATATATATGATAATGTAATGGGGGCCTTAGATTCGTTTAGTTCAGTTTGTTCGACGCGTTCGATTTGGATATGTCAATTATTATTATTTTATTTTGACAGTTTTGATGCTATATAAAAAGTTTGCAAATAATTCCTGTCTCTACTTTCATTAGCCAGACTCTAGGAACGATTATTGATGATCTATGTATCAGGGTTAGGGAACGGATCGCAAAATACCGGTTAATAAAGGTTTTTACCAGGATTTTTCAGTATCGCTCGCTCGGAGCAGTTTCTTTTCGCCAGCGTTATTGCCGCTGGGATAAACCTGGTTGATTCCAAGCGAGCCGCGCGTGCTAAGTTGCTCTGCCCATTCCATCTCAATAATTACTCCAACTGGGGATCCCATCCTTTCTAACTTCGATAACGATCTCGATTGGATATTGCGACTACAATCGTGGTCGAAATTTTATAATGAGATTTTCGCTAGAAATTAGGCGTAGAATGCGTAGTTAAAAGTTAAATATTGTAATAATTTTACAACTGAGACGAAGTATGTAGTTGGAGAAGAGCGTGTTTATTCGTTGTGTGGGCACTTATATACCTATCTTATTGCTAACACAGCACTACGTACATTATGTCGTAGTTCACTCTAACATCTAGCCTATTGCATGTACGTCCATACTACACCTCCCCTTTAACTTCCTTCACCCTCGGGGTAGCGAAAGAAAAATAATTTCTCAACAAAGAAATTATATATATACAGGGTTACAGGAAAAGTCGACCTAGATCCATTAAGGGCGTGTAGTACACATCATTTCTAAATGATTTCACTACGGAACCCTCCACCCTAAACTTAACCGTTTTCGAGATATTCGAGATTTTTTTTTTTTTTATGAAAATGCCCAATTTTTCGGCTATTGAATTGAATATTTTGATTTTTTTTGACTCTAATGATTATTTTTTTAATTTTTTACATGAAGAATGAGATGCTTAATGACCTCAATGACTAAAATTGCAAGTAAGTTAACTAAATAGGTCATTGTAGACGATCGAAACTTAAGAAAATAAGTACAAATTATAAAAATATATTTTTCTTTTCTGGATATCTCAAAAAAATATTATGGCACTTGCTCTGCAGATGTGCTTAAAAACATCTACATTTTATCAGCTATCCAACGAGGTATAGCACTCTAGGGTATTTATTAACCTCAAAGGTGAAACTTTGTTTCTAAGGCTACATGGCAGTCAGAATAAATAGCGCTTATTTAATCTAATTAATTTGACTTAAGTTTAGCATCATCATTTTAGCCTACTGGCTTCCATTACTGAACATAGGCCTCCCTCGGCTAGGTACAACCTTCACCATCCATCGATGTCCTAACCTAGAGATCATTCAGTTTTTATAGCATTTTTTTTTGTTCAGATCGTCGATCGCTCCACTAGTCCACTTTTGACTACACCAGTGGTTAATGTTCTTCTTATGTCGTTAGCAGCATTAATTATCCTTTCTTTGAGAACTTCCACTGACGATATGGGGTTGGGCTCACTGTAAACGAGGCTCTTCATGTGCCCCCATACATACAAATCCATGGGAGTCAGGTCGGGACTTCTTGCTGGCCAGGGTAAAGGCCCACCTCGTCCAATCAATTTGTTAGGATAGTTAGTGTCCAACCATTCCCTAACGCTTCTTCTGAAATGAGCAGGGCAGCCATCATGTTGAAACCACATGTCCCGCAGTAATTATAATGGGAGATCATCTAGTAGGTCACCTAAGTCACCTCTTAAGAAATTTTCATAAGTTTCACCATTGAGATTGTCTGGAAGAAAGTAAGGCCCAATCAAATGGTTGGAAATGATGCCCATCCACACATTTACACTAAATCGTCGTTGTGACCCCTTTACTCTTTTCTTATTTGGATTGCCTAGTTCTTTAGGAGCCCAAAAGTGTGCGTTATGATAATTAGTAATACCGTCCTTATCGAATTTGGATTCATCTGTACATAATATTAATTTTAGGAAATTCGGGTCCTCGATATCTGCATTGAGCATAAATCTGCAGAAGTCCATACGTCTCGCGGGATCTCCTTCTTCAATTTCATGTACCGGCGTGTAGTGGTATGGATACAGGCCTGCCGTATGAACCGTAAACCACACTTTCCACTGAGTTAGGCCCAGTTCACGGGCAACAATATTGGTCGAAGTGGTTGGGTCTCTTCTGAACCGTTATACGATTTCGTTGTCTTGTTCCTCGTCGTCATCAATGACACGTGGTCTTCCTAAGTCCGTACGTCGTCGCGAAAAAGAGCCAGTTTCACGAAGTCGTCAGTAAACTCCGTCGAAAACGCTCACATCAGGTACTCGACGGTCGGGATAGCGTCGTATGTACTCAGTCCGAGCTCGTGCGGACACGCAATTGCAGTATCCGTAGCAGATAAGCATATCCGCATATTCTTCGTTCGAGTATGTTGCCATTTTCAACAGTCCAGTATCACAAGCACAAATCAGAGTCCAGTAAACAGGAACAGTAGTCACAGTTAGAAAAATCAGTCCAGAAACAAAGCCAAGTCGGGTGGGAATCCGAAAGCACAATAATTCGCATCTACCATGGACGAATCGCATGAGCAGACTAAAATGGATGGCAAGCAAACAAACAACCAAATACAAAACAATGGGCATGTTGATATCCCCAAACTTGTTTTTGCACATTATTTTTCTCACTCTCACCTGCATAAATCGTAAGTTGTCTCGCTCACACGCACCGGATTAACTTGAAGGACAATAGCCGAGGGACCCGTTAGACCTACTACCTGAACCTTTTCAACTATGTTTTTTTGTATGAGTTTAAATACAACCCTAGGTTGTTATACCTCGTTGGATAGCTGATAAAATGTAGATGTTTTTAAGCACATCTGCAGAGCAAGTGCCATAATATTTTTTTGAGATATCCAGAAAAGTTTTTTTTTTTTATAATTTGTACTTATTTTCTTAAGTTTCGATCGTCTACAATGACCTATTTAGTTAACTTACGTGCAATTTTAGTCATTGAGGTCATTAAGCATCTCATTCTTCATGTAAAAAACTAAAAAAATAATCATTAGAGTCAAAAAAAATCAAAATATTCAATTCAATAGCCGAAAAATTGGGCATTTTCATAAAAAAAAAAATCTCGATTATCGAAAACGGTTAAGTTTAGGATGGGGGGTTCCATAGTGAAATCATTTAGAAATGATGTGTACTACACGCCCTCAACGGATCTAGGTCGACTTTTCCTGTAACCCTGTATATATATATAAAAAAAAAAAACTTTGTCGAGAAATTATTTTTCAAACCTAAATGGTATGATCGTACCTACATTACAATATTATGAAATCCTACTCTACCTTACTGCATTGCATAAAAGTGCAAGGCAGAGCTATTGTAAAAATGCTGACAAGTTATCTAGAGTTAGACTGCTGTACGTTAGTGACAATTTTTTGAATAAAATAATGATCTAGATAATTGTTAATTACCTGCTATTAATTTATACACCTGAATTTTAAAAACACCTATAATTTTTGATAAATAATAATAAACACTCTACATTTAATTAAACAAATAAACACATCAAATATTTGTTAATAAAATAACTCATCATATTAATCATCTGTCTCTAACACTTTATTAATTCTTTTTTACCAAATTTCTGTTCTATAATCTAAGCATAATACCAATTAAACACAACATTACGTACATACTAAGTGATCCTATAATTTATTTTGTCTACTTTAATATTTAATTATGAATTTACACAAAATTTACTTTTCACTGAATTTTTCCTGTTCTAAAGTAATTATTACTTTTCACATTTCATTTTACTCATGATTCTACGTATTTGAAAATAATTATAGTCGCTAGGTACCTAGTGTCACATTAAAACCCAACTTTTTCAGAATTTCAAAAATAAAATAATTTGATCGAATACTAATTTAAAGCGAATATTTTCTATGTAACTTCCTATTGTGGTATCGGTACTATTCTTTCAGACGTACTTTTCAAATTCTCATTTCATACATACTTTTACACCTTCGGTTTTTAACCGATATTGAGCATCCTGAGGTTCTCAGTTAACTACTCTGATTACCAACAAAATATACTCTAGGAAGAAAGATTTATCGTAACTCCTGGTTAGTTACTCCTTTTGTCAGTCAAATCTCCTTAACCTGTCGTGTCCTCTATTCTTGTATTATATTTCTACTAATGCCTTACTAAGCCAAGGAGTCCTCTGCTCCTGGCAACTATCACTGAGATATCTCCTAATAATTAAGTCTTTCACCGAGGGCACGACAGTCCAAACACTAGCAAGATCATAATTCTCCTACATTATACAAACATCCTAAAGGTATGTTCACCCTTCATATTGGCATATCAGGCCACTTATTCTGTACACCCGTAATAGGGGGATAGAGGTGCTATAATTTAAGACAATGGCCTCCAATATGTTTGTATGACTAGAAGGAATAGCTCCCTATCTCCTATAAATTAATAAAGTACCGTTCCATAATAATTCGCAACATAAAATATACCATGTACTAACGTAATTCATTTACTTTAAATCTTTACTTTCAATTATTATCATTAGGCCATCGGTCTTTTCCACTTGACCTAGAAATTATTCTGCAGTGATTCAACTCGGAATGCACTGTATTAGCGATACGTAATTACCTACTAGTATGCTATTTTTAAAATTTACTTTGATTTTAAAAGATTATAAATTTACTAATTATTTACTCATGACTGTGACACTAGACATTACAAGCATAGTTATATCTTAGTTAAACCTTTGATAATAAAAAAATAAATAAAAAAGATATTATGATCCTAATCCTGCCTGAAGTAATTAACTGATTTAACTCCACAGTTTAACTCACAGTAACAACATTTCATCGAAGTTGGTCGCACGTTGCTAGTCATCGACGCGTGGATGGTGATGACGTCAGCTGGGCGGACGTGACGCACGTTGATACTGGCTGGGCATCGCACGAAGATGCACGTGGCTGGTCATCTTCTTGAGTTGGACCGGGATAACCCTGATTTCTCTTTGATCCGGGATAACTCTGAATCTATACGATCCGGGATACCCTGACTCCTCGTTCGGTCGCAGTTATTCTTCTTGAAAATATAATTATTTGCATTCACTCGTACATATATTCTTCCCTTTTTCTATTCATATTTTCGTTGGCCACGAAGTAGCTTTAGAGGTTTCTCCATCACTTGCACGTTTTATTGCTTTTGCGATGCTTCTCTTCCCCTCTGCTCTGCTTGCGACCTCAGCAGCAGTCGCCAACTCCTCAGCAGTCCACTTGTTCACAGCTTCTTCAACACGCCGTTTCTTCCTCTTGTGTGAAGCGTCTTCAAAGCTGCTTTTTGGCCTTCCCGGGGTGCGTTTCTCGGTGATTGATGAGCTGGACGCCTTTGGGCTGATCACATGAACCTTGAACTGAAAGTCAGCACCTTCTTACCAACTTATATTGTTAGTTAAGAAACGATCTTGATGACGTCCTGATGAGGCCCACTTTTCCACTATCTTTTTCGAATATGATGCGATTTTGAGGTGTATTTCTCGACGTGACTCTTCGGTGATATTCGAGAGGTCAATCCTCTTAGACATAAAGTCAAAAATCCGTGAATTCCGGTTTTCTTTATCGTGTTTCACCCATTCCTCGAAAAAGTCAATTTTCGAGACAGTGAGAACGTGTTCTGAAAAAAAATAAAAATAAAAATGATGTACCGAGATCGCGCAATGAAATTTTATCTTAAATTAAAGCTAAGGGTTATTTCTAAGTAATATAAAAAAATCAGCCCGGGTACACGTGGATACAAAAAGATATGGTCCTTTAAACTTTTAAAAAGGTAAAAAATTACGCTTTTTTTCAGACTAAACTTTAGACAGTTAAAAAGAACACAAAACAGACATTTAGGAGAGGTTTGAATATGATAACATAATCTACATACCTTCAGCAACAAAATTCATAGCACAACACTTTTGGTTTTCCACAAAATAACTCATAAGACCCTTTCGATCGTGTAGCAAAATTGCAAGTGACGAGAATGAATCAAATACAAAATCTAACACTCACCCTTTTACCTGTCATTACTTAATGACATCCGTACTTTGAAACAAACTATTCTTGGAAATGTTCCCTCTGGGGTGTTGTAAATGACATGTGACCACTTGGAAATTAGGAGGTGACTTTTGTCCAGCTAGCATGTTCTTGACTATTCAGTGTGTGTCCGGTGCACCGGTTAAGTTTTATGTCTTGTATCACGGGGAGCTCTGATCTCATTTTTTGCCACTCCATTTGAATGTCTGTCGGGAGGGGGGGGGGGGCGTGGGTAGTCGGGGTCAGGTCGACGGACCTCTTCCCGAAGAATCGCTTCTGTCCACTCCTGTTGACCGGTCATCGGATGGCCCCTGCGGGCGGTGGTCTTAATGTGGTGCTGGTATGCAGTGGGTGATCGCCGGCTAGGCAACCAGGTCGCGTGGCAGGCGGCGGCGGTCGGGCGGGCGCGCGTGGTGCGGCGCCAGTTCGGCGATGTGCGGAAGAGTTGATGCATCCGCACGCGCGAACAGGCCCTTCGCTAGCCTCTGGACAAACTGGTCCACGGTTTCCCATCTTAGGTCCCTCTGGATTGTCGCGTTCCTCACGTAGCGGGGGGCGCCGATGATGGTACGCAGAGAGAGGTTCTCTTGGGCTCGGTTTCCGTTTGTTCGTCTCCGAGCACAGGGCGTACCATGCTGGAGCAGCGTAGGTGAGGCGGGATCTCACATAGGTCTTGTAGATCCCGAGCTTCGCCCTCAGAGGGAGGCTGGAGTCGAAAAGCGGACGCAGCTTGGCGCGTGCCACCTTGACCTGGCTGACGACGTTGTCAACGTGTTGCTTCATGGTGAGCCGGCGATCAATGGTCACTCCCAGGTACTTCACCTGCGAAGACCACTCGATGTGCTGTCCCTGGAGCTGGAGCGATGGTGGAAGGAGACTCTGGCCTGTGATGAGCGCCTGCGTTTTCCCAACATTGACGGACAGTCGCCACTTGGCAAGCCAGTCGGGCAAGATGTCCAGGGTGCGCTGCAGTTTGATGACAGCGTGCGGAGCCTGGAACGACGACGCGTAGTAGGCTGCGTCGTCTGCGAAGAGTGCCAGCTGGGCACCCGGCCCGACGGGGATGTCGTCCATGTATCGGGCGTAGCAGGAGGGAGACAGCCAGGAGCCCTGGGGGACGCCGGCTGCGACGGGATGTTCCTCGGAGACGGCGTCTTCCACCATCACTCGGAAGCGGCGATTCTTCAGGAAAGAGGCGATTGTCTTGACCGTTCTTCTTGGGGCAGGGGACGTCGACAGCTTGTACAGCAACCCCTCGTGCCATACTCTGTCGAACGCCTTCTCCATATCCAGAAGTACTGCGACAGTGTATTCTTTTTTGTTCAAACAGACCGTCATGTCATTCAGTACTCTGGTGAGCTGACGCGTCGTAGAATGCTCGAGCCTGAAGCCGAACTGTTCCGGGCGCGGCTGGATGTGGGGCAGTAACTTCGCTAACAGGAGCTTCTCAAACACCTTTGAGATGGTGCTCAGTAGGGTGATCGGCCGATAGCTCTCAGGCAGCTTGGTGTCCTTGCCCGGCTTGGGCAACATGATAACCAAGCCCTCCTTCCATTGGGTTGGAAAGTGACCCGTGCGCAAGATACCGTTAAACAGGCGCGTAACGGCCGCCACAGTGCGTGGCGGCAAATGTAACAGCGCCGTGTTGGGTATTCGGTCTGCGCCCGGGGCTTTCCTGGGCTTGGTACGTCGGAATGCACGCACAATCTGGCCGGGCGTGACGACGATGGGGTCCTCTTCGGGAGCTATCGGCGTGGCGAAGTACTCTCGCAGGTGTCTCTCGATGAGGAAAAATTATAATGCATTTTTGGTACTTATAAACCAATGCCAAGAAAAACTAGACCTGATTATACTTACAGAAGTTAACATAAAAAAAGAGGAGATACCACTATACAGGATAGGCGACTATGATACTTACTGGAATACAAGAGAAACACGTAAAGGAGGAGGTATTTTAATTTATGCAAAGAAGGAGTTGAATTTTTCAGCTTCAAACATAAATGGAACAGCATCCGAAGTAATACATGGAAAAATAAATACATCTCAACAAAAAGACATCCACATAATATCGGTATATAGACCGCCTAAAACTAATAAATTAAGATTTACTCAAGAAGTACAGAACGTATTGAAAACTATCCCAAAGTTCACTGACGTAATATTTGTGGGAGATACTAACATCAACCTGCTGGATGACAGCATGAGCACAGCTATAGTGAAATACAAGAACACGCTGTATAGCCATGGATTGGAATGTCTCATCACCGACGTGACGCGGGAGGAGGTCGTGGACGGCCGCCTCACCAGATCCTGCATCGACCATCTGTGGGTGCGCAGCCGCCGACCCGTGCCGGCTGCACACCTACTCACCACCAAGATCGCCGACCATTATTTAATTGGTGTTACAATATCAAAAAGTAACGACACAGCAAGTGTCAGTGACAGTGACAAATATGATAAGGTAATAATATCGAATAAATTAGTGCGTGAAAAGTTGGATGGTGTAAATTGGGAGGAACTTCAAGACTGTAAGTGTCCTTTGTTATTATATGAAAAATTGTGCTTAATTTTTGGGTGTATTTACGAAAGTTCAAAGATAAAAGTCCCATTAAGGAGTAAGCGTACTCGACCGGTGTGGATAGATGATAAATTGAACTCAATGTTATGTATTAGAGATGAACTGTTTAGAAAATGGAAATCGAAACCAAACTGTATGAGTATTAGACTAGAGTACACGAAATATAGAAATAAAGTTAGTAAATTAATTAATGTAGCTAAAAATAAGAATAGACAAGAACAACTTAGAAAATGTAACAATGATGCAAAGAAGATATGGTGTAACATAAATAGTTGGCTAGGAAGAGAGAAACCTCGATTAGATGATGTTATTTTGAAATATTTAGGACAAAAGGATAATCTAGAAAATGTATGTAGTAAGTTTTCTGAAACATTTACTGAAGAAATACATAACATTAAACATAATTGTGATAAAAAGTTTTTAAAAAGAAAAGAATATGTAAAAGAGAGTGATGTGTCATTAAGATTTCGAAAAATTTGTGCTTCAGATGTAGAAAAAATTATTGTTAACATGAGTAATGAGAAGTCACCCGGCTCGGATGGTATCAGAGTAGAGGATATTAAATACATTAAGAAACGTATAAGTCCTATTCTTGCTATCTTCATAAACTTGAGTGTACAAAAAGAGCTTTATCCAGATGAACTGAAACTGGCTATGATTAGACCCATATATAAACAAGGTAGTCACCTTGACTACACAAATTATAGACCCATAGCTATTTTGTCCATTATCAATAAAATAACAGAAAAACTAATTATAAATCAAATAAGTAATTTTCTAGACAAGCATAATATTATCTCAAATAGTCAACACGGTTTCCGCCGTGGCCGCAGTACGGCGACAGCTCTTAAACTATTTACGGATTACATAAACAATTCATTAGATAAACGAAAACAAGTAGTAGCTCTTTTCATTGATTTCAAAAAGGCTTTTGATACTTTGGATCATTCACAGCTTTTGCAGGCGATGAGTGAATGTGGAATACGAGGTCCTTTGAACAGTTGGATACAGGTTTACCTGAAAAATAGATCTATGCAGACCGTAGTGAGTGGTACAAAGGGTGCAAAAGCAAACATAAGGTATGGTGTCCCAACCGGTTCCGTGTACGGGCCGGTTGGGTACATCATGCACGTAAATAGTGTTTGCAATGTAGTCAAACACTGTAAAATGTTCATGTATGCAGACGATACGTGCTTACTATGCGCCCACAATGACTTAAATGTTATCCAAAATTGTATACAGACGGACCTTGATAACATTGTCAAATGGTCACACGATAATGGCATTATTATTAATCTATCTAAAACTAAATGTATGCACATCTGCTCCCCATATAATAAACCTAAAATAAATAAACTACAAATAATTGGGCATTCTTATGAATGTTTACATCGAAACAGCCCAAATTGTAACTGTTCAGAAATTGAATTTGTAAATCAGTACAAGTACCTGGGACTCACAATAGATAAAAATATGTCATGGAAATCACATATAAATAATGTCTGTTCAAAGCTAAGATCTGTATTATGTAAGTTGTATCATCTGCGGGGCGTAGTAAACAGAGCTACTATGTACTCTGTTTACTACGCACTCGCAGACTCGATAATATCTTATGGTTTGAGTAGTTATGGGTGCACCTTCCAAAGTTACTTAGATCAAATAAATACTATACAGAAAAGGCTTATAAAATTATTGGTTGATAAAAAAACAAGGAAAAAATGCCGCCCTGATTATGATCAATTATATGGTACGTGTAAAATATTACCTGTTCAAGAAAAAGTTAAGTTGTTAATTATGTTAGAGGAATACAATAACAATGAGTTTAAAACCCCCGTTTCACATTGCATTAGTACAAGAAAAGTAGTCAACAAAAAGTTGTATGTACCCAAAATATGTAATTTCTATGGTTCACGGACCAGAAAGTATTTAGTACCAAAGATTCTTAATGATCTCCCTGACGACGTCAGAAACAATACCTTTACTAAACCTGTATTTAAGAAAAAAGTTATAGTATCCTTATTGGATTATTTTGTAGCAAAGAAAAATTAAGACTGTGTATTATGTTAAACTTATACCTATACATGCACATGTGTGCCTCTGTCGAAATACCTAGTTGTCTTTAAAATTATATAACAAGTAGTGCCTATACCTAGCTATATAAGAAGAGAACGGTTGCTGCGATCAACAATCTAACACCCCGATAGGTATTTAAGTGGATATAGTTGAGGAAATATAATACATACCAATGCGTTCCGGCGTAGTTTGTTTGTGGATTGCAGGAACCGGTTCCTGTTCTATTCTATTGTATATATGTAGTTCTATTTTTAGAGTGAGAGCCCAACTGCCAATAAACTGTCTTGCAGTTTGGCGGTGCATTGTAATCTGAAATATTTTGTGTTTATTAAGAATAAAAAACTTTGAACTGAAAACTGAACTGAACTGTTGCGACGTGCTCCACATCATCCGTTGGGTTCGGCTTGAATTGCTTCTCGAGGCATTCGGCGAAGATCTCCGCACGGTCTTGGGCTCGGAATCTTGGTAGGCCGTCGCTGCCCAGGATTGGTCGAACAGGAACAGGAGTGGTCGACAAAGTCCGGCACAGGCGATGCACGGAGGGGACGTGGTCGCCTATGGACTCGACGTGGCGTTCCCAAGATTCTTCAGCGTGGAAATCAAGTTGGCGCTTCAGCTCTGCCGTCATGGCGTTGAGCCTGGTCTTCATCGTGGGGCAGCGGGTTTGCTGCCACTGCTTCCGGAGAGCGCGCTTATCGCAGATGAGTTCGCGTAGCTCAGCAGGAAGAGGATTGGGCTTCCCCCCGCGAGCTACGGTGTGCGATGATAGGTCGAGCGCGTCTTGGATCTCGGTGGTTAGCAGCGATGCCAGGCGGTCAACGTCTTCTCTAGTAATGCGGGATGGTTCGATGTCCACTTGCTTAAGTTCATACCGCCTCCTTTTAGTAATTCGATAAGGGCGATTTGTAAGTTTTTGACTTCCTCGATAGTGTCTCTGCCACTGACGAGGTCGTCCATATAAAGTTGATTCTGTAGTACGTTGGCTGCTTCTGGGCTTTTGTGGCCGTCGTCCATGGCGAGTTGTTTGAGAGTCCTCATAGCTAACCATGGTGCGCATTTCATTCCGTACATGACGGTGCGTAGTTGTAGTAGTACTTATGCGTTGGTGGTCTCACTCTTGGACTTATAATTGCCGTCGGTCGTAGTGGAGCCGGTGTTGGGGTTGTCTTTGACGCCGCTATTGGTGGTTCTGATGGTGTTGCAGTCGATGGTGTTGGTGCTGCCGGTGCTGTTGTTACCCGTGACGCTGCTTCCAGAAGTTGCCTCTGTCGTGCTATTTCTCTCTTTATTATTTCGATCGGTGTCCCGACCGTAATAAATGTGTTCGCCGTTTATTCTACGTGTCGCTGGCCCCCCGTGATTGTTATTTTCAAGCTCCTCATAATCTGTCAGGGTCAGTGCATTCTCTACTACAATAGGATACCTCTGGAGATTTTGAAATTGCCATTTGAGCAATTTAAAAGGCATGTTAAAGCGACTTTGTCGAAAAAGGGATATTACAATGTTCAATATTACTTAAATGACAGGTCTGTATGGGGTTAATCTGGCTCAACACAGACCTTGCTGTTAATAGTTTTGGTATTATTTATTCCTGCTTACTAATCATAACAATTAAATTTTTCATATTTGTATTAGTTAAGCACAACCTATTTTTAAAAGAGATTTAAAAATCAATCTGTGGGAGTTTCTACGCCCTTCTTCTCCCACAGTGGTCCAATGTAGAGAAGAGGCAAAAAATGACGTTTGCTAAGTATATGTAAATATCTACAGTAATAAAGTACTTTGACTTTGACTTTTTGACTTCACTGGCCCAGCCAGCTCCACCTGGACACCCTCCACGTTGAACTTGATTGTTGCCATTTTTTTTTCTTTTCTTCTAGTTTTTTCTTTCTTGATTGGTAGTTCTTGCGGCTTGCGGTGTATACGGCTGCTGAGGCTTTCTTTCTTGTAGTTAGAAGATTCTTGTGGCATCCTGGCAAGGTCGCCAAGTAATAATGTTACAACTGAGACGAAGTATGTAGTTGGAGAAGAGCGTGTTTAATCGTTGTGTGGGCACTTATATACCTATCTTATTGCTAACACAGCACTACGTACATTATGTCGTAGTTCACTCTAACATCTAGCTTATTGCATGTACGACCATACTACAATATCCTTCAAACGTGAATTTCGATGGATCGATCTTTGAGTAGACATGGCGACTGATCCTGATTCCTAATGCGTTTAAAGTGCATTTCAGATAAATTTTCCCTTTGCCGGCTTGGGTTGAATGTAGTGCATAAATGTCAAAAAAATTAGGAAAAGCAATATCCGGTTGCCAGATTCAGATTAAAATTCCTCGCTTTCAAAAAATAAGATAGCGGGTAAGATTGCTAGATCGTACAACTTATGAAGTAAAGTGACTATAGGTACAGGTCACTTTTAATTATTTGACCTCTTTTTAGGGCCGCGTGGTTGCTCTTGGCAAAGTTCCAGTCATTGCGGCCACTGATGTTGCTGGGATCCAAGCGGCCGGATCGCTGGACAGTACCCTGCACATACAACATTGGCACAATGACGTCGAGAGGGGGGTGGTAGGCGTTAGTGCGCTGCACGAAGCTACCTGATTCGGAAGCACGCACAGTTACGTCACGCACACTCTCCGGCAGCAACACCACATCAAGCACGCCACCATGATCATTCTTCATGTCATGCGTCTCATGCAGACCACAAACACTTAAAAAGTAGCAATAATGAATGGTGACAGAGATTGACGCACTATTCATGTTTAGGTCCCCGAGGATAATGAAAGAGGTTCCGGTAAGTTTGGTCATGTTTTCCTCAGTTTTCATAAACCAACTAAAATACTGAGCGTCCTTCTCTGCTTGCGTAATTGCCTTGCCCTTCCTCCGCATACTAGGGTCTATATAGACAACACAGACTGTGTACTGGGCACCACCGAGTGTGATTGATGCCCAGACGTCTTCACCCTTCTCGGTCTCAAGCTATTGCTTAGGTATTATCTTAGTAGATCCAATGCTTTATTTCTAACCCCGTAATGATTTCATTTCATTAGTAACGTATCATGATCAATACAATCAAAAGCCTTCGACAGATCGCAAAAAATACCGATAGCATCCTATGTGGCTTCCCATGCAGAATAAATATGAGATATAAGGGTAATACCTGCATCCGTAGTCGATTTACCCCTAGTGAAACCGTATTGTTTGGCGTGGAGTTGTTTTTTACGGTTGAAATGTGAGAGCATTTGATTGAGTATATTTTTTCAAAAATATGCTCTGAAACTTGAAGGACCACCCTTGTATCCCGACTGGAAGAGAGGTATCAGTTTACTGTGTTTTACGAGGTCTGGGAAAGCTCCATTGTCAACACATTTATTAAGTATCCAGGGTGTCCGGTAGATCGATACAAAGACTTAAACCGAAGTTAGTACAGACCATTTAGAACCATTTGAGCCACATACATTTGGCGAAGTCTTTGAAAATGAAATTGATGATGTAGTGTTTTTGAAGATAATTTCCAAATTTTCACAGTTAAGTGATTATCATTGCAAAATTAAACAATAATTGGAATATTTTACAATTGATTCTAATATATTAATTACTAAATAATAGTTTTAATAAATTTTAATTTGTGCATCTGCTACGTCAGACTTGGTTTTAAAAGACCATTAAAGAGTACGGCAAATTTCAATCATCAATAAGATAAGTTTTTCGGACCTAATTTAACAAAATAAAGTGAAAGCAATTTGTGTGCAAATCTTTATAAAAACATTCTTAGTCAATCATCTTTCATTTAAGGTATTATTGACGTAGATCCTCATACATTCTTGAAGCCAGCAGAAGGTGCACCCCTGAAAGCGGCATCTCCAACTCTAGACGCGTCAAATCCATACGATGCTCTTGGGCCTCCGAGACCAGTTTCACCAGACTCTGCAGCTCTGGTACCGGCAGAAGCAGCATCAACTACGACACCCTAGAATTCATTGGTGTGATCTCCTCTGGCCTACTGACCAGTTTGAGGGAGAAAAATAGACTTTTTAGACAGTCTTTTTAATTAATTAATATTATGCTATTCATGCTCGAAATAAGATTATTGGTTCCTCACACAGACACGAGCCCGTCTTCGGACTTCTGTGGTCGTGATTTTAAGCTTCATTTCATCTTTCATGGTGTTGAAAACCATTCTTATTTTTGAAATCAACTCTTCTTTTGTGTTCTGGGTTCTTTGGATCTGCCCCTCACAAAATAGTCCATTGGGGTCAGGTCTGGTGAACAAGCAGGCCAAGGAATAAGCCCGTCTCTGCCGATCCAGCAATTAGAAAAACAGTCGTCAAGATAGTTTCTGACTTCAATAGTCCAATGTGCTGGAGCTATTACTGTATGGGAATGTAAACATTACAAGTTTATTAACATTCAGTGAGCAAAATGTTTTAATAGTAGTTTATGTGACTGCTGCATAATGAAGGGCATTAAAACTTGGCGAGTTTCATAATAATATCACTCGAGAGTTTTAATGCCTAATTATGTACAGTTACATACACTAGTTTATCTACACACATATCATAAGCTCTCTTTGATGTGTTCAGGAACCGCATGTTTGACCGGCATTGTGGCTCTGCAATTGTTTAGCTTGTTCTGTAGTACCAACTTCACGCAGGCGGGCGTCGGCGTTCGAAATTTGAATGTCCGTACCAACTTCACAAACAAACTAGGGACGGCACGCAGGCAGGCGTCGGCATTCGAAATTTGAATGTCATTATATGTAGAAAAACTACACATAATGACTATTATGTGTAGTTTTCCAGATACGAAGTGAGTTTTTACCAAGTAGTTTAACATAATGCTGATCGTAACGTGCGGTTTTTGAACGCAGTAAAGAGAGTTTATGATACGTGTGTAGATAAAATATTTAAATAGGTCCCATTTGTTTACCTCACCCGTATTTCCAAACATAACGTACGCAAAGCGCGGTGTAACGACGGATGGATCACAACGATGGATTTTAGACCCGCCCTGAGGAGTTCTCTTACATTTTGGTAGACAGAGTGCGGTTATCGCTTGTGATGATTTCCCTCTAGGGCTAAAAGAATTTTGGTCATACATATGCTGCCACTGTGAGGCTCGGGTAGGTAATGGTATGATTCCACTATCCACAGTAGGTAAAGACCAGCATATGCCCTGTAACAATATAGAAAGTAAGCCCTTAAATGCCTATTTAAATTAATTGATGAGCCTGTTTCCTGCACCTACAATAATCAGGTCATTGAACTTTGAATGTTGATTTACCTCACAATCCAGTTGTTTTATATGAGAGATAGGTCTAACAGCTGATAGTGAGGTATTGTGGGGCTGTTATATGTTATAAATTTGAGTGAAATTTCAGTATTGTTGAACCTTAAGTGAACTTTGAAAACCTTATGAACAATGTTCAACAGAAACTGTGATCAGTTTAGTAATGTATGAAATCTTAGAGTATCTTATGTATGTTAAGAAAAACTCTACGTAATAAAAACCATATATGTAGTACTTCATTCTCCTAAAGGCATGCTATATGGAAATAGCGTTTTCTATGTCGCCATATAAATATTTAACCTGTTACCGTGCTATATAAACTTTGGATTAACATTTTTCCAAAAAGTTGTACTAAATTCTTAAAACATAAAAGATTAATACTTTAATGATAAAAAAACTGATAGCTCAATAAATCCGTGTCGAAGTAAATGGGCTGGATTGAGTTTTCTTGCCATTTCTTTCTCGTCATAGCCCATGTGAAGTTTGTCAAGCGGCGTAGCATCGCAATATTAGTATATCTAGAATCATTAAATAAAACTATAATAAAATACTTATACTGATACTGATTGAATTTGTAAATACGTCCGCCGTATTTTCAGATCCGACTCGGTACACGAATCACAGGGCATGCTATCACACGCACAGGGTCAGACTCAGAGGGAGGAACCAAGAATCTTATTTCGAGCATGAATAGCATAATATTAATTAATTAAAAAGACTGTCTAAAAAGTCTATTTTTCTCCCTCAAACTGGTTAGTAGGCCAGAGGAGATCACACCAATGAATTCTAGGGTGTCGTAGTTGATGCTGCTTCTGCCGGTACCAGAGCTGCAGAGTCTGGTGAAACTGGTCTCGGAGGCCCAAGAGCATCGTATGGATTTGACGCGTCTAGAGTTGGAGATGCCGCTTTCAGGGGTGCACCTTCTGCTGGCTTCATGAATGTGTGAGGATCTACGTCAATAATACCTTAAATGAAAGATGATTAACTAAGAATGTTTTTATAAAGATTTGCACACAAATTGCTTTCACTTTATTTCGTTAAATTAGGTCCGAAAAACTTATCCACAGTAGGTAAAGACCAGCATATGCCCTTGAAAATGGGTGCCCCAAATAATAGGTGTTTAGTTTTATCTGAAGATATTTAATTCGGTTTGTACAAGGTATTCGCAGCTCGGGCTCTAATGCGAGAATGGTGGTAAAATCGAGTTGAACGGAATTTATAAGATATGGTTAATTAGCGCCATCTGGCCTTTATTAGTCGAACCACCTCTAAAGGTATTGATTTAGGGTATAGTTGTGGGTGAGGTGGTTCGTACTATGAAAGACTAGATGGCGCTGTACATTGATGCTATGATGTCATTTTGACATACTCCAGAGCGCCTAAACTCTACTAGGTATACAAATATAACTGTAATTTATGAATGTGACTAGCTAATTTATTAATAGATTTATGTATACTCCTAGCGTTCTGTTTTAGTTACCTACCTAGAAAGATTCTAGATCTTATGAAGAAAACACAAGAGAAGTATTTTTTTATTAAGTAGGCAGTAGTTAATTAGGTTACATTTCACTTGTTTGTGTAATAAAGTGATTAATTAATTATATAGTCCCTGTCTACCTACACTGATTACTTAGAACTAATAGTCGGTATCTGACAGAGAAATAGGTAAGGGGCAAATATTATTGAAGGCTCGTTTGATAAGGCCTTTTGTTGTTTGGATGACGGCGACCCTCGTTTCGCCATCTTGACCGTCTTGTGTCTTCGCGATGCGTCCCAACTTCCACTGGCAGGGTGGTAAGCGATCGTCCTTCACCAGCACAATTGAGCCGACGGTGAGGTTAGGTCCCTTTGTGCTCCTCCACTTGCACCTCTGCTGTAGGAGACCCAGGTACTCTCGAGACCACCGCTTCCAGAAGTCCTGTTGTATCTGTTGGAGTTGTTGGAAGTGATTTAACTTATTCCTTGATACATCTTGGTATTCGTAGTCCGCCAGAGACGTGTACGATCTACCGATCAGAAAGTGAGCTGGCGTAAGAATGGGAAAATCATCATTATTAGCATTAGGTATGGGACACAATGGGCGCGAGTTTAATATTGCCTCAATTTGAGTAAGAACCGTAGAGAATTCTTCAAATGTTAATAAGGCTTGACTTAATACCCTCTTAAGATGAAGCTTACAGCTGCCAATTGCAGCTTCATGTAGGCCGCCTAGATGCGGGCTGTAGGGGGGTAAGAATTTCCAGGAAATACCTTCGTTTGCAAGGAAGTTGGTAAGTTCGCTAAAATTTTCGTTTAGGTATCTGTATAGTTCTACTAAATCATTATTTGCTCCACGGAATGTGGTCGAGTTGTCACTTACCATTTGACTTGGTTTACCTCTTCTGCATATGAATCGCCGGAAGGCGGCAATAAAGGCTTGTGATTCTAAACCTGAAACCAACTCAATGTGAACTGCCCTTGTCGATGAGCAAACAAACATAGCTATCCAACATTTGTAAGACTTGAAACCACGCCCCCTTCTATCTCGAATTGAATAGGGCCCAGCATAATCACAAAATGTTGTGTGGAATGGCGGTGAAGGAGTAGTTCTTATTGTAGGTAGTTGACCCATAATGGGTACGTGTATGAGTGGTTTTGCTTTGAAACATGTAACGCATTTGTGTACAATTTTGTTAGCCAGACCTTTTCCATTTAATGGCCAGTACTGCTCTCTCATGCATGCTAGCAGTAGCTGTGGACCACAATGGAAGAGTTTGATATGCATGTTTCTCATTATAGTTTCAGTGAGTATGTGTTTTGGATGCAAAATTATAGGATGTTTTTTAGTTTCGGGAATGTTTGATAGGTTTAACCTTCCTCCAACTTTCAACAGGCCATCTTCAAAAAACGGGTTAAGGCATTTAATATTTGATGACGTTGGTATTGATTTATTCTGACTTAAAAGTTTGTATTCAATAGGTAGTGATGTTATTTGTGCGCGCATAATTAGTTTATGCATCGAATCATTTAATTCTTGAACGGACAGCGGTCCGCTTATTTTATTACAAGGATTTTGTAGGTTATTGATGAATCGCAGAGTATAGGCAAACACTCGCGATAATTTTTTGTCGTTTGAATATTTATGAAACAATTTATCTATGAAATTATTCTCGATGTTTGTTGGGTTAACTAAGGATATAGTTTGTTCTGTGTCCTTTGTTTGTATTTGTGTGTTAGTTTGATTGTGCAGAGGCCACTGCGCCGTTTGACCAGATAGCCAGGCGGGACCCGACCACCACAGATTGCTTTTTCTTAATATATGAGGTTGAATTCCTCTCGATATAATGTCAGCTGGATTTTCAGCCGAACACACCCAATGCCAGTCTTCGATCTTGGTTAATCTCTGAATTTCCGCTACTCTGTTACTGATGAAAGTACCTAGTTTAGGTGGCGGTGTTTTTATCCACGCCAATACCACCTGTGAGTCAGACCATAGGTATATTTTACTGACTCGTTTGGCAAGGTTATTGCCTTGTGATTCCATTACTTGTGATAACAATACCGCTGCGCGTAATTCTAAGCGGGGTATTGTTTCCTCTCTAGCAATTCTAGACTTTGTGCATAACAAATGCACCTGTATATTACCTAAATTATCAATGGAACGTAAATAAATTGCAATTCCGTAACATGTTTTTGAACTATCTGCAAACCCATGCAGTTCTAGTGTTACGTAATTGTTTATGATTGTGCGTCTCGGTATGGATAGATTGTTTAAAGAAAATAGACTCCTATAGTAAGATATCCATTCTCTTGTTAAAGCGGGCGATAGGGTTTCGTCCCATGAAGTTTTATCCTGCCATAGTTTTTTAATAAAACATTTAGCTGTCACTAAAACGGGACTAATTAAGCCCGTAGGATCATAGATAGCTGAAATTATAGACAGGACCTTTCTTTTCGTAAGTCGATCTGGCATTGGTTGTTCTTTGAATGAGAATTGTAAACAATCTGTGTGGCTGCACCATGTGATACCTAATAGTTTGTGTGTGTTATTTCCGCTCTCGGTCGGATTTGTTGAATCGGTGTTATTTCCGCTCTCGGTCGGATTTGTTGAGTCGGTGTTACATACCTTTTTTAATATGGTTTTTGAGTTCGACTTCCATTTTCGTAGATTGAAGCAGGCTGTACGCAGGATGGCCGCTACTTGCGTTGCTGTCTCGATTAGCGCTGCTTCGTCGTCGCCTCCATAGATCCAGTCATCGTAGTAGAATGAACCTTTTATTGCTTCGGCTGCTGTAGGGTATTTACCTTCGAATTCGGTTGCTAGCTGCAGTAGGCATCTCGTGGCTATGTAGGGGGCCGCCTTCAAGCCAAAACTGAGAGTAGTTAATGTGTAGGTACGTAGAGGATCGGTTGAGTTTTCCCTCCATAGTATATTTTGTAGGTTTTGTTGTGATTGATCAATATTGACCTGGCAAAACATTTTCTGTATATCTGCATTTACTACAAATTTGTAAGTTCTAAATCTTACTAGTATATTGATTAGGCTATCTTGAAATATCGTACCCTTATATTGAATATCGTTAAGCGATTTTCCAGTGTCTGTTGGACATGATGCGTCAAAGACAACCCTCACTGGGGTTGATAATTTTTCGATATTAATTACCGCGTGATGCGGTAAGTAGACTTGGGGTCCTACATTGGAGTATTCCATCTCTTTCATGCGGCCCGCTTGTTGGAAATCTCTCATGAATTGGACGTATTGTTTTTTATATTCTGAATTTTTACTAAATTTGTTTTCTAATGACAGAAATCTCTTATAGGCAATGTGTCTTGATCTACCTAAACTTGAAGCAGGTTCTTTTAGAGGTATTTTTACGACAAACTTTCCCTCAGAATCTCGATTATGCGTCATAAAGACACTTTCGCACTCCGTGATATCATCATTGGAAAGTGTGGAATTTTCCTCAGTTTCGAAAATGCTTCTCATTTGTTGTTGAATGAAATGACATCTAGTTTGCTGGCGTACTGGCCCCGTCGTCGAGCCAGTCACGATCCAGCCCAATTTGGTTTTTTGCAAAGTCGGTAAGTTAGTTCCTAATTCGTGTCGGTTTACGCACAATAGGTCATAGAATTTTTCGGCGCCCAGTATCATGTCGATTTCGCCGGCTGAATTGAATCCATCATCAGCCAGTCGGAATCGTTTAGGTATGATAAGATTTCCTATATCATAGTTAGGTAGGTTGCAGATTGTAGGTACAATATAGCAAGATAGATCCACAGAAAATGGTTCGGTTCTAGAGTGAATAATAACGTTACAATAGTGTTTAACGTTTATTATTGTGTTGCTGATACCCATGACGTCGGTATCTGTGTTGTGTACGGGTAGGTTTAGTTTTTTGTGTGCCCTTTCTGTTATGTAGCACGATTGCGAGCCGGAATCCAATAGGATTCTCATGCTTTGTTGTTTGTTTTCGTGATCGGTTATGTTTACTACAGCTGTAGATAAGAAAACATGCTTGTTTTGCATCGGCTGTGAACAAGCATTGTCATTTGACGTGTTGATTTGCTTAATATGCAAGTTTATAGATTGATTTTCGGATGTAGATTGTTGTTGTGGGGTGTATAGCGTCATAGGACGAGATACGCTCGGTTGTGTAGGTAATCGCTCGGGATTATAGGTAGGACGAGATGTGTTCGGTTGTGTAGGTAATCGCTCGGGATTATAAATAGATTGCTCGTTCGCTGGAGTAGGTATAGTAGGTATGTGTAACAAAGTATGATGTTTACCTGAACACTTGGTACACTTGCTGGCTCGGCAGTTCGGCACCGCGTGATTCGATCTCAGGCAGTTAGTGCAGAGTCGTAACCTCTTCGCAGCTCGGCTGCGAGCTATAGGGCTAAGGGCTAGGAACTGTGTACACTGATTTAGGTAGTGGGTGCCCTTGCAAAAAGGGCAGTGATTATGCTGGGTAGTAGGTGGTTTTGTTACCTTGTTAGCTTCCGGATTGTTGCGGGACGTGGTTATCATCGCCTTTTCAGTTGTATTACTCGAATTCCGGTTTGTATTTTCAACAGCTTGGTTGTTGTTCATCGACTCCAAAAGGTCAGCTCGGGACCTCAAAAAAGTCTTGAAATCCTGTAATGTAGGAAGTTCACGTGAGTTGGATTTTTCTTCCCATTTTAGTTGTAGTGACTTTTCTAGCTTGCTAGATAAAAAGAAAATTATCAATATATCCCAGTTTTCGGTTGTTATATTTAAGCTTCTTAGGGTTCTAAGGTGTTTCGATATGTTATCACCCATGCCCCTTAGTGCCATTGGATTCGATTGTACGCTATCGATGCCGAAAAGCGCTCGCAAATGATTGTAGACCAATACTTTTGGGTTATTATAGCGTTCGCAAAGTAATTGCCATGCTATGCTGTACCCTTCCTCCGAATATTCCAGCGCTCCTATAACTTCCAAAGCACTGCCCTTTAGACAACTTCTCAAATATTTATATTTTTGTATGGGCTTCAGGTTACCCTGATTTATAAGTGCGTCGAAAGTATCTCGGAATTCGATCCACTGTGTAATGTCTCCATTAAATGAGGGTAGGCTAATATCTGGGTACCTAATGGAATCGCTAGCATCTGAGCTATGTTTGCAATGATGTGTAGGTTCTTGTAAGTCGGTCTGGTCTGTCGCTTTTTGATTTAAAGTGCCTTTGGCTTTAGCTATGTATTGATAATACTGAGATTCGAAGGAGTCTCTTTCGAGTAACTGCTTGTCAATATCTGAGCAGAGGGTTTCGATATTACTTTGTATTTTATCAAACTGTAAAAACTCGAGTTGCATTTTGTCTGTGCGCAGCCCAAGCTCGATTATTTGTTCGGCAGTCATCGTTTCGGGTTTTATGGATGCTATAAATTTGACAAATAGGGTCATTTTCCCCTTTATAATCCCTCGCTTTCTTATTAGTTCTGATATGCTCTCAGGTTTAGATTTCTCTACGGTTGCCACGTCGTTATTGGGCATTTTAGCTAATGGGAATATTTAGATAGCTAGATATAGATAGATATTGTTTGATAGGTAGATTAACGACGAATTTCCTCAGAGTCTCGTTTGTGCGTCATACAGACACTATCGCGTTCCTTGATATCATCATATGGAAATGTCGAAATTTACCAATAATTTACCTACTAATAACGGTGTATAGATAAAATAAATGGGGGGGAAATTTTGTGCCAACTCACGTGATCGGTAGATACTTATGTTTTTATGTCTCTCGTCTCTGGCGCGCCTTTCGTCCAACAGCAGGGGCGGCTCCTCGGCTTCCGACGGGTCTCGAGTCCAGTCTCGGCTGGACGCTCCACCGGGCTTCGGATATGCTGCTCCTTGTACGTCCGTTGGGTTTCGGCTGCTCGGTGATTTGATTCTCGGCTGATGGTCTTCAGATGTTGGGGGGCACACGCGGGACGCACGTGGTGATGTCTTAGTGTGTTTTCCTGGGGTTTCGCCTTGCAGGATCACTTTCTTCGACGCCTCGTGGTCGCTTTTACTTGTTCTAATGCAGGAACGAATTTCAGACGGCTGTTGAAACGAATACGCGGCAATAACGCGGCAATACGCAAGATGGCTGCGACCATGTGCTCGCGCCTTCGTCCTTGTCGCGGGCGGCGCGGCGGCGTATTTGCAGGTTTCTTCCGTCCAATTTCTTCACTGCGTTATTTCGAACGTCGGGGTCACCATGAAAATGGGTGCCCCAAATAATAGGTGTTTAGTTTTATCTGAAGATATTTAATTCGGTTTGTACAAGGTATTCGCAGCTCGGGCTCTAATGCGAGAATGGTGGTAAAATCGAGTTGAACGGAATTTATAAGATATGGTTAATTAGCGCCATCTGGCCTTTATTAGTCGAACCACCTCTAAAGGTATTGATTTAGGGTATAGTTGTGGGTGAGGTGGTTCGTACTATGAAAGACTAGATGGCGCTGTACATTGATGCTATGATGTCATTTTGACAGCCCTGTAACAATATAGAAAATAAGCCCTTAAATGCCTATTTAAATTAATTGATGAGCCTGTTTCCTGCACCTACAATAATCAGGTCATTGAACTTTGAATGTTGATTTACCTCACAATCCAGTTGTTTTATATGAGAGATAGGTCTAACAGCTGATAGTGAGGTATTGTGGGGCTGTTATATGTTATAAATTTGAGTGAAATTTCAGTATTGTTGAACCTTAAGTGAACTTTGGAAACCTTATGAACAATGTTCAACAGAAACTGTGATCAGTTTAGTAATGTATGAAATCTTAGAGTGTCTTATGTATGTTAAGAAAAACTCTACGTAATAAAAACCATATATGTAGTACTTCATTCTCCTAAAGGCGTGCTATATGGAAATAGCGTTTTCTATGTCGCCGTATAAATATATAACCTATTACCAAATGCTATATAAACTTTGGATTAACATTTTTTCCAAAAAGTTTTACTAAATTCTTAAAACATAAAAGATTAATACTTTAATGATAAAAAACTGATAGCTCAATAAATCCGCGTCGAAGTAAATGGGCTGGATTGAGTTTTCTTGCCATTTCTTTCTCGTCTTAGCCCATGTGAAGTTTGTCAAGCGGCGTAGCATCGCAATATTAGTATATCTAGAATCATTAAATAAAACTATAATAAAATACTTATACTGATACTGATTGAATTTGTAAATATGTCCGCCGTATTTTCAGATCCGACTCGGTACACGAATCACAGGGCATGCTATCACACGCACAGGGTCAGAATCAGAGGCAGGATCGGGTCGTACTCAGGATGAGTTTGGAAATTTTGTTCAGGGGAACATTGCTAGTCGTTCTCCGACCTACCAGGGCGCCGCGCATGTGGATCGGGCTGTCACGGCGGGCGGGTGTCAGCGGACACCTTCAAATTTTGCATGCGCGGTTTGGACGCTGCCTAGTGTGCAGCCCGCTCTTCACCACCTGTACGTTCACATCGGCTATCACCCCCGCTCAAGGAGCGCCCACACTTTACAGGGAGCGTCGTGGGGCGGGATCAGAGCCGGAGGCGCGCGGACCGTATGAAGCGTTTTGGAACCCACTCGCTTATAGCGATCGGCTTGCTCGAAGTGACTAAGCAGCGTGGGGCTGTGGGGGCCCCCGCTAGGAATTCATAGCTTAACCATGTGTTGCCCCCCAACCGAAGACAGTGTTTTTGGCCATCGCCTCCGTGCTTGTTTGGGGTTCGGCAGGCAAGACAACATGCATTCGCGCCCTTTTGGACTCCGGTGTCCAGGGCCATTTTAGGTGAACGATTTAGAGAAATAGTTAGAGGATACGATGTATGGACTGCAGCCAGATTGTTTTGGTACTGGATGAAGTGCCTTAGAGGCTTTTGATGCGAACCGTATCTCTCACATTCAGTCTTCTGAGGTCCCACTGACCTGTGTCTTATGGGCCCGCAATGATGACTCCCTAAGGGGTTCTCTAACAGGAGTCAACCAACCCAGTGGGTCAGTTTTTTTCAAAATATCCGAAAGAAGACTTCCATTGGTATCAGGTTTCTTCTCGTTCTCATCGTTAGGTATTCTTGTTTGGAATGTGAACGTGTCTCGATTAGGGTTCCAGTAAAGTCCGAGAGTTTTTGTGGACTCCATCTAATTGAAACTGTATTTTTCTTGATCTTGCTGCTTTTGTCCTTGTAGTAATGCTTGATAAGTTCCACTTTCTCAGATTATAGCCTCCCGATTTAATAAATCGATTGAATCTTGCTTTAATTTTTGTGCTGATTCCTATGAGTGACTGCCGTGGAGAAAATCATCCATATAAAAGCAGTTTTCGATAACTTTTGCAGCTTCTGGGTAACTCTTTTTTTCATCGGCTGCTAACTGGCGCAGTGTCATCATGGCCACTATTGTATCTTGAGTTAAACACGATAAATTAATTAATTATGGTTTTATTTCTCCAGAGCGTTGTACATGATTTTGTCCGTAATGTCAGAGAGAGACGCATGCGAGTGCAAAAGAGACCCATGCTAATAGGACGCGTTCAAATATATTATATGATGCGTTCAAGTATCTAACACTCTCCCGCAACAAAGTATAGCAAACATATAAAAATATTTTAAGTGTACATCATAATACTACGTAAACTAATCACTATTCTAACTGATCACTACACGCAACCATTTGGTTTACATGACGTTTCCATACCATTCCATCTACATCAACAACATAGGTTAAATCACCAATCGATGCCTCAACTATAATACCGAAAATCCATGGCTTGCATCCCTTTCTATAATCCCCAACCATTACCTTTTGGCCTTCAACAAAGGAAACTTTTCTGTTGCCTAAATCGTTTCTATTTAAGTTTTTGTCTTGTAACTTTTCAGTTAGCGGTGGTGGTCTTAAACAGCTAAATCTATTCCGTAACTCTCTCCCCAGCATAAGTTTTGCCGGCGTTACACCAGTTGTACTTTATGGCGAACTTCTATAATCAAATAAGAAAAGATTGATTGCTAAATTAAGTGTATAGCCGCTCTCTTTTATTTTAGATACTGCTGATTTGAAGGTTTCAACAAATATTTCGGCTGCGCCGTTTGTAGCAGGGTGATATGGGGGGCTAAATGTGTGTTTGATACTGGTTAAAGCACAGACATTTTTAAATTCTTCACTTGTGAATGTTGATTGATTGTCAGTTACTAAATGAACCGGATATCCGAACCGTGTGAATAAACTTTTTAATATTTCTATCGTTCTTGTTGCACTCATATTTGACATTTCAAATACTTCGGGCCACTTTGTATAAATATCGACTACCACCATATAAATTTTATTGTGAAAGGGACCCAAAAAATCTGCATGGAGGCGATACCATGCTGATGGTGGCACAGGCCATGGCTTTTGGGTTTTTTCTGGGTTTCTATAATTTCTTAAACATATAATACAGCTCTTTGTTATCTCATTAATTTCTGAGTCTAAGTTTGGCCACCAGAAATAGGATCTGGCTATTTCTTTCATGCGCACAATACCAAAGTGCGACCTATGCAGCTCACTTAAAACTGACTCTTGGAGTATTTTAGGTACAATTATCCTATATCCCCAAAATACACAATTTCTTTCAACAGAAATTTCACTCTTTCTATTATAAAATGGAGTTAAATCTGCTGATATTTGACCCTTTTCTGGCCCACCATCTATTGTATACCGTATCAAGTTTGTTAAAACAGTATCCTTCAGAGTCTCCCTCTGAATTTTATTCCAGTTCAAATTCTCAATTTCAGCACTATTTACATGAAATATATTTGTGAAATTTCCACTTTTACAAAGTGAATGTAAATCATCATTTGCACTCTCTTCGCATTGCGAGCGAGACAAAAAGTCTGCTGGATTTTGGTTAGTTTTAATATATCTAATCTTATAATTAAATGCCGACAAAAAATTGCATAATGTTGCAATCGTTTGGCTGCCATTTTTGGTATACCCTTTGTTGGTCCAAAAATACGCACCAATGCAGAATTGTCTGTCTCAAGCTCAAAACTTCTGCCATAAATTTAAGTATAAAACTTTGTTACCCCAAATATTATGGCCATAGCCTCTTTATTTATTGTTGCATATTTTTGCTCAACTGAGTTTAACTTTTTGCTGGCATAAGCAATAGGCTTTACCACTCCATTTTTGTCCCTGTTTGATAACACTGCAGCTATTCCTGTGTCGGATGCATCGCATGATATAATCAGTGGTAAATCCTGTTGGAAATGCGCCATTGTTTCAGTCGATGCCAACTTTTGTTTTATTGATTGAAAAGCCCTATCACACTCTTCTGTCCAACTAAATTGATTTTTTTTAGTACATTCATATAGTGGTGATATTATGGAAGCCATATTTATTAAAATCTTGAGTAATAGTTAAGTTTGCCTAGAAATGATTTCAACATTGTCAAGTTAGTTGGTGGTTCTGCTTGCAATAATATTTCTATGTTTGACTCTATTACAGTTATTCCATTTTTGTTTATACGGAACCCGAAAACATCTATACTTTTTGTGAAAAAATTGCACTTTTCAAGCTTTAATTTGAATTCACATTCTTGCAGTTTATCTAACACTTTACACAATGTATCTGAAGTTGATTGCTTGATGATTTACCTGTTATATAAATATTATCTATAAAGACAATTGTGTTGGGTATGTTCTTCAGTTTTTTGGACATTAATCTCTGGAACGAACCTGGACCAGTGCTAACACCATATGGTAAGTATTTGTATTTATATGTGCCTACTTCTGTTACAATTGTTGTAAGGCTTTGGCACTCTTCACTTAAACTGGCCTGTAGGTATGCCTCTTTCAGATCAAGCTCGCAGTAATATTCACCCTCTTTTAAGCAATCAAAAATGTCCTCCATGTGTGGAAGGGGAAAATGGTCAACTTCGAGGTGTGGGTTAAGTGTCAACTTGTAGTCGCCACACAGTCTGACTGAGCCATCTGGCTTAAGAAGTGGTACCACTGGTGTGGCCCATTCACTGTACTCAATGGGTGCAATTCTGTCATTTTCTAGTAAGCGAAAAATCTCCTATTTCACCTTGTCTTTTGCTCAAAGGGCACTCGACGAGTTGGTAGACATTTTGGTCTGGAATCTGGTTTTAGTTTTAATGTTATTGATTCTTCTTTAAAATTTCCCTATCCTGGGCTGAATACTGCTGCGAACTTCTTTTCAATTAATTGTTGTTCATCTGAAACATTAGATTGTTTCTTTGATTCTACGGCATCCATACTATTTATAAATACCGGCGGCCACATTTTAAGTTCCAACAACCAGTCCCTTCCTATAATTCGTGGACATTCATTTTCGGTTACATAGAGACTCATGTTTTTTCTAACACCATTGCAGATTGTCGTTACATTATATATTATACCTAATGGCTGGGTGACTGTCTGATCAAAATTTTTAAATAACACTTCACATTTTTCTATTTCAAATGATCTTAAATACTTCATTTTGTCATTGATAGATATAGCTGTGACCTCAGCGCCTGTGTCTGCTTGAAATTCTACCTCTTGGCCATTTATGTTTATTTTTATACAGTGTGGGTGCACCTTACTCACCTTTGAGAAGGAATATGTTTGGTACTCATCATATGCTTCACTTTTACCTTTGGAGTCACCATCTATTTCGCTGGTAATGTATTTTACAGTAACTTCTTGGTCATCCATAGACACCACATTTGTTTGCCTCATGGTCGTCTTCTTCTGTTGGCACATCTTGAATACATGTCCTTGGAGACCACACTCTGAACAGTATTTCTTTAGTAAGTAGCACTCTGCTTTAAAATGATTATTTTTTCCATAACACAGACAGTGCTTCTCCTGAGATGTTCTCTGATTAAAACTTCTGTTTGGTTTTTATTCATACCTAGAATTTGATATTTTCTTCTGGAAGTAGATGCATTCGATGTTTCCTCTTGACTATTGCTGTGTAATAAAGCTGCTTCAACTGTTCTTGCTATTTCAATTGTTTTCTCTAACGTCAGATCTGACACGCTTTTAAGCAGTTCATATTTGATCACTTTCGAAGACACCCCGTCGATGAGTTTTTCCTTAATTTGGTCGTCCACATCCTTGAATCCACAATGTGCAGCCATTTTTTTTAATACCACTACATATTCTTGTATCTTTTCAGTAGGAGCTTGATTTCGCTGTCTGAATTCTGCTCTGTTTAGTGCAGTGGGTTTTTTATGTTTATACTGTTTTGTTAATTTATCACATAATTCTGTATAAGAAAGCTTGATTGGTTTCTGAGGGGAGCATAAGTAAGTCAATGTTTCAAAAACCTTTGGAGTCAGTTTTGTAATAAGCAATGGCACTTTCTTGTCGTCGGGCAGTTCATTCAATGTTATGATGCAATCTAGCTGTTGTTCGAACACCTCCCAGTCCTCACCATCAAATGACTTTATGTCAAAATTTGTGCTAGTCATGTTTTTTCTTTCCGCCATACATCCACTACACTGTACCCCACTGTCCTTAGTGCTTATTGCTTTGTAATACTCGCTTAGATTTCTTCTCAAATTCTCAACTTTAGTGTTTTCTAAACATTCAATTCCTAGCTCCTCTGACAGTTGTTTTAACTGCTGTTTATTACACTTGTAAATGTAGCTTCGTTTTCCCTCCTTTATCAGCGTAATCCAGTCTTTCTCGCTCAATTCCACTACTTTTTCGTCAGTTTCACTTTCCTCAGTTGTCGAGTAGTCTGACATTCATTGACAGATGTCACTTCAATTTTTACTTGTTTTCCCACTGCGTGTGTATATCGAAACGCAGATGCCGCTGTCAATGCTATGCGATGCTATGCGCAACAACTTCACACATGAGTTTTTTTGCCGGTCACTATTACCTTTTGTTTGATGATTTGATGTGATCTACGTCGTATTTCCACTTTCTTCTATGCTCATAACACGCGGAATATCGAAAATCCTCGTCGCCAATGTTGTATCTTGAGTTAAACACGATAAATAAATTAATTATGGTTTTATTTCTCCAGAGCGTTGTACATGATTTTGTCCGTAATGTCAGAGAGAGACAGCATGCGAGTGCAAAAGAGACCCATGCTAATAGGACGCGTTCAAATATAATAAAGGATGCGTTCAAGTAATAAGTTCAAGGGCGTGGTCTTGGTGACGTTCCGTTCTTCATAATCTTCTCACGCACCCTTTCTGGGGCGTGGGGAGTCGGGGTCAGGTCGACGGACCTCTTCCCGAAGAATCGCCTCTGTCCACTCCTGTGGACAGGTCATCGGATGGCCCCTGCGGGCGGTGGTCTTGATGTGGCGCTGGTGTGCAGTGGGTGATCACCGGCTAGGCAACCAGGTCGCGTGGCAGGCGGCGGCGGTCGGGCGGGCGCGCGTGGTGCGGCGCCAGTTCGGCGATGTGCGGAAGATGTGAAGCATCCGCACGCGCGAACATGCCCTTCGCCAGCCTCTGGACAAACTGGTTCACGGTTTCCCATCTTAGGTCCCTCTGGATTGTCGCGTTCCTCACATAGCGGGGGGCGCCGACGATGGTACGCAGAGAGAGGTTCTCTTGGGCTCGGAGTCTCCGTTTGTTCGTCTCCGAGCACAGGGCGTACCATGCCGGAGCCGCGTAGGTGAGGCGGGATCTCACGTAGGTCTTGTAGATCCCAAGCTTCGCCCTCAGAGGGAGACTGGAGTCGAAAAGTGGACGCAGCTTGGCGCGTGCCACCTTGACCTGGCTGACGACGTTGTCAACATGTTGCTTCATGGTGAGCCGGCGATCAATGGTCACTCCCAGGTACTTCACCTGCGAAGACCACTCGATGTGCTGTCCCTGAAGCTGGAGCGATGGTGGAAGGAGACTCTGGCCTGTGATGAGCGCCTGCGTTTTCCCAACATTGACGGACAGTCGCCACTTGGCGAGCCAGTCGGGCAAGATGTCCAGGGTGCGCTGCAGTTTGATGGCAGCGTGCGGAGCCTGGAACGACGACGCGTAGTAGGCAGCGTCGTCTGCGAAGAGTGCCAGCTGGGCACCCGGCCCGACGGGGATTTCGTCCGTGTATCGGGCGTAGCAGGCGGGAGACAGGCAGGAGCCCTGGGGGACGCCGGCTGCGACGGGATGTTCCTCGGAGACGGCGTCCTCCACCATCACTCGGAAGCGGCGATTCTTCAGGAAAGAGGCGAATGTCTTGACCGTTCTTCTTGGGGCAGGGGACGTCGACAGCTTGTACAGCAACCCCTCGTCGATCAATGGTCACTCTTAGGTACTTCACCTGCGAAGACCACTCGATGTGCTGTCCCTGGAGCTGGAGCGATGGTGGAAGGAGACTCTGGCCTGTGATAAGCGCCTGCGTTTTCCCAACATTGACGGACAGTCGCCACTTGGCGAACCAGTTGGGCAAGATGTCCAGGGTGCGCTGCAGTTTGATGGCAGCGTGCGGAGCCTGGAACGACGACGCGTAGTAGGCTGCGTCGTCTGCGAAGAGTGCCAGCTGGGCACCCGGCCCGACGGGGATGTCGTCCGTGTATCGGGCGTAGCAGGCGGGAGACAGGCAGGAGCCCTGGGGGACGCCGGCTGCGACGGGATGTTCCTCGGAGACGGCGTCCTCCACCATCACTCGGAAGCGGCGATTCTTCAGAAAAGAGGCGAATGTCTTGACCGTTCTTCTTGGGGCAGGGGACGTCGACAGCTTGTACAGCAACCCCTCGTGCCATACTCTGTCGAACGCCTTCTCTATATCCAGAAGTACTGCGACAGTGTATTCTTTTTTGTTCAAACAAACCGTCATGTCATTCAGTACTCTGGTGAGCTGAAGCGTCGTAGAATGCTCGGGCCTGAAGCTGAACTGTTCCGGGCGCGGCTGGATGTGGGGCAGTAACTTCGCTAACAGGAGCTTCTCAAACACCTTTGAGATGGTGCTCAGTAGGGTGATCGGCCGATAGCTCTCAGGCAGCTTGGTGTCCTTGCCCGGCTTGGGCAACATGATAACCAAGCCCTCCTTCCATTGGGTTGGAAAGTGACCCGTGCGCAAGATACCGTTAAACAGGCGCGCAACGGCCGCCACAGTGCGTGGCGGCAAATGTAACAGCGCCGTGTTGGGTATTCGGTCTGCGCCCGGGGCTTTCCTGGGCTTGGTACGTCGGAATGCACGCACAATCTGGCCGGGCGTGACGACGATGGGGTCCTCTTCGGGAGCTATCGGCGTGGCGAAGTACTCTCGCAGGTGTCTCTCGACGGTTGCGACGTGCTCCACATCATCCGTTGGGTTCGGCTTGAATTGCTTCTCGAGGCATTCGGCGAAGATCTCCGCACGGTCTTGGGCTTGGAATCTTGGTAGGCCGTCGCTGCCCAGGATTGGTCGAACAGGAGCAGGAGTGGTCGACAAAGCCCGGCACAGGCGATGCACGGAGGGGACGTGGTCGCCTATGGACTCGACGTGGCGTTCCCAAGATTCTTCAGCGTGGCGATCAAGTTGGCGCTTCAGCTCTGCCGTCATGGCGTTGAGCCTGGTCTTCATCGTGGGGCAGCGGGTTTGCTGCCACTGCTCCCGGAGAGCGCGCTTATCGCAGATGAGTGCGCGTAGCTCAGCAGGAAGAGGATTGGGCTTCCCCCTGCGAGCTACGGTGTGCGATGATAGGTCGAGCGCGCCTCGGATCTGGGTAGTTAGCAGCGATGCCAGGCGGTCAACGTCTTCCGGCTGGTTGACGGGGCAACTGGTGGAGGGTTGATCTAGGGCGGCGGTGAAGGCGCCCCACTGGTAGTGGCGACGTGATGCTGGCGGAGATACCCGGGTGGGCAGATCCGCCAGGACGAGAAGAACAGGCCTGTGGTCCGAAGGGAGGTCAGGGAGAACCTCCTGGCTCGGCGGTGTCCGGAGACCTCTGACGACCACGACGTCGATGATGTCCCATCCGGCCCGCGCGTCGAAGTGGGTGGGCTCGTCGGGACCGATGACGTCGTAGTTGTGGTTCACGGAGTCGGCATGGATGGCGCGTCCAGCTGGGCACACCCTGGTGGAGTTCCAGGCGGTGTGCTTGGCGTTGAGGTCGCCGGCGACAAGTGTCGGGTGCGGCGACTGTAGCAGCCCCCGTAGCTCGGCGGTGCGGATTGGTGTACTGGGGGGCTTGTAGGCGGCGTAGAGTCGCAGCACCTCGCCGGCGACCTGGAGGTCGACGCCCAAAGCATACAGGGATGAATACTCCTGGGCATCGACGAGCTGGTAGACGATCTTCCTGCCGACGATGACTGCCAAGCCTCGAAAGGTTCGGCCGCTGGAGCTCCTCTCGTCCTTGCGGTAGACGAAGTAGCTGGGCAGCGACAACTTGTCGCTTCCGGCTAGGTGTGTCTCGCTGATGAGCATCACGTCGACGCGGTAGTCCCTCAGGAACACGTGGAGCAGCCGCTTATTCCCTGTCAGCGACTGCGCGTTCCAGTGGACGACCCTGAGCGGCTCATGCATTCATGCGGAGCAGAGCGGTGAGTCTGCCCAGGGCAGTGGGGTCGCTGAGGAGGGCGAGCAGGGCTGTGAGGTGCCCCAAGTCCTGCTGCCCTATCGCCGCAGCCGGAGTGGCGGCGCCAGCGGCGGCCGCAGTCTCACTGGCGGCGAGAGTAGCCGCCGCGGCGCCGGCGGCAGGTGGAGCCATCGCCTTCTTCTTCTTCTTCCCCTCCCGCTTCGTCTTCTGCCTGGGGACTCCGTCGTTCGCCTGCGCCATAAGCGAGGCGGGCGCCGTTTCTTCCTGCAGATCAGGACGTGGCTGAGGGGGGGGCTGCATCTTCTTGGGCCCAGGCGCATTAGTGAGCGCCACAGTGCCGGCCTTCTTGTTCCGCGCCTCCTGGCGGAACACGGGGCACGTCGCATTATTGGCCGTGTGCGGGCCACCGCAGCTGGCGCACGTCGGCGGCTGGTCTTTCGGGCGGGGGCACTCCCGCGCCGAGTGGGGACCGCCGCAACGCACGCACGCCTGGGGGCGGTGGCACATATGCGACGAGTGCCGGAACTGTTGGCACCTGTGGCACTGGGCCGGGCCCTGCTTGGAGCGCCAAGCCTCGATCTTCACCCCCGGCATGTACATGAGCTCTGAGATCTCATATACTGTACCGGGGGCACGGTCGGGATTCTTCCGCAGGGACGCGTAGAAGATGCAACCGGGGCGCCCCTTGCGCGCCCGGATCTGTTTGCAGTACTCGGCCTCCACACCGAGTTCCGCAAGTGCCGCGACGATCTCTTTGTTTATCCACCAAGGCGGTACACCTCGAGCTCGTTGCTGATCTCTCGACAGAGGCTTTCATTGCTTGTTTGGATAGGTTTGTTTCTCGAAGGGGACTTCCAACTTTGATCCGCTCTGATAACGGCACTAACTACGTCGGTGCGGAACGATACTTACGAGAGATAGTCAACTTTTTGAATGTAAATAAAGTGGATATTGGAACGGCCCTCTCCCGTCGGGGTATACAGTGGACCTTCAGCCCACCGATTTGCCCCCAATGGGGTGGGATTTTTGAGGCCGTAGTTAAGTCAGCTAAGACGCACTTGGGGCGTATAGTAGGTCAGACCGCGCTGACTTTTGAGGAGCTCGCGACATTGTTTTGTAAGATCTCAATTCGCGACCGTTGTGTCCGCTCAGCTCGGATCCAAATGACCTGGAGGCTCTGACCCCAGGCCATTTCTTGATAGGACAGCCACTTAACGCGTTGCCCGAGCACCCCTTCGAGGGAGTGAAATTGTATCGGTTGTCAAGGTATCAGATGTTGCAGCAGTTTACTCAGAATTTCTGGAAGCGTTGGTCGCTCGAGTATCTGCATATCTTACAACAGCGCCTTAAGTGGACTGACAAAACCAGCCCCCCTAGTGTTGGTGACCTCGTTCTGGTTAAGGATGCTAACCTACCGCCACTACGTTGGCGCAGGGGGCGCATTGTTAACTTGTTCCCTGGCAATGACGGGACCCCCCGGTCTGCAGAGGTTCTAGTAGGAGGCTCGGTTCTAAAACGAGCGGTAGCAACGTTGTCTCGGCTGCCCGTAGATTAGGGGACAGGTGGGTGCCTGTCCGGGCGGGTGATTGTTCGATTCCAAATCGATATTCGATCGATGGTTTCGGAACGGCCATTTTGAATTTGACGTTGCTGCCAACCTAGCAGTTTTTGACAACTGACAGACGAAAGCCCTCGCAATGTAACGCGTATTGATTAGGGTATTGAAATTAAATCGCAAGCCATCTGGAATGTATTTGGGTTCCCCTCAGGATTGTCTATATAGCTGAGTGTGTTGTGGTTCCCCGAACCAGATAAAGTTCGCATTTACGTGGCCGATTGGTTTTTCCCACGTAACATAACCTGTGTTGGAACACTGTGTTCGTCGAAGCTAGCCTGCCAGTCATACCTGGTTGGCTGAAGAACCTGTCTACCAAGAAGAGCCTAGGGTGCACCCGGGCCTTGCAGAGAGACAGGAGGTTGACGGGACCGAAGCACAGACCAGGTTAGATCGACTCCATAATTAATAGCTCGGTGAATCGCCGACGTTCACACTTCTTGGCATCTGATCGCTACGCTACCTCGTAGCTGATGGGCCCCTGCGAGGTCATTGGGTGCCGAGAGGCCTGAACATCCGGCGTGGTGTTGGAAGGCAGCCCGCGGATCGCCACCTTCTGGGTCTGAGCAAGGCCCGCTTCCCACTACCCCGTAGCAGTTCGTCAGACGGGCTTTCACTGCGCGCCCGCCTCATCCCATGGGGCGGGGGCGGCAGGATAAGCGGCTGCTCACGCGCCTGCTCCAGCAGTCTCGCGTCGAGGGTTTCTTCGCCGATGCTAGCCGCAGGCATACCCTCCAGGGCCGCGCGGCTATCGGCGATGTAGGCCTCCATGGCGCGTAACAGTCCCGGCGAGAACAGTTTGGCTTGAGCGGCCCGGATTAAATATAATCCGTCCAACTCAAGCTCCGCTCTAGGCGAAACCGGACGGCGCACCAATGGGGACCCATATTCCGTCGACGTTGAGACGGGGAGCAGGCGGTCCAGGGATGCCGATGTGGTGAGGCGACTACGGCGCGGGGTGATCCCCAGCGGCGGGCTGCCTGTCACATCGGCTTGGCGGTCACTTTCACTGTCACTGACACTGACACTGTAGCCCTTAGAAGGGCTTTTAGGCTCGTCCATAGCGGCGGGCTATGGACGGGTTGGCTGCCCGAAAGGGTACCTACCAGGCACGACCTTAGGCGAAGCCGGCGTCCGTTCCTAGCAGATAATCCCCTCCGTGCAGCTCATTCGCGACGGCGAAGTCGCGACGCGCACGGGCGCGTGTTGCGCACGTCCGCTTTCTCCGAAGCGGCGTGCGAACTGCGGTGGAGCCGTGTGGTCTGCGGAGTGTGTTTTCGCGCGGAGCGCGAGAACCACTACGGTTGCGGGGTCGAGGACTTATGGTTGCTTCATACCCGCGGCGTCAACTCGGGGGGTAACGTCCCCCCCGGTCTTGGGTGGCCCCTACTTGTCAGGGGCCTCGCGTGGTCTTCGTTGTGCTGTGCTTTCGCCTTCTATTGGCATACACTGGCGACAACGGTGCGGGAGCTTCTTCTTCTTCACTGTGCCGTGCTTTCGCCCTCTTCTGCGGGCTTACACTGGCGACAGTGGGATGAGCAGCAACTCTCTTGGGAGTGGTCTGCCTTCAGGCGGACGTGCGTGATGCGGAGCAATGTCGTGGAGATGTGCGTGGCGGCTGTTGTCGGCGCAGTCGTACATGCGCCGTGCCAGCCGCGCGACGAATTTCTCCACGGTGGGCATCCGGGTATCCCTCATGATGGTGGTGTTGCGCACGTACCGCCCGGCTCCTGTGATCACCCGCAGGGAGATGTTCTGGAACCGCTGCAGCCGTGCCTTCTGGGTCTTCGACAGCAGGGCGTACCATGCTGGAGCCGCGTAGGTGAGCCGCGAGCGCACATAGGCCTTGTACACCCGCAGCTTGGCTCTCAGAGGCAGGCTGGACGACAGGACAGGCCGGAGCATTGCCCGCGCGGCTTTGGCCCGGTTGATGCAGTGTTGCACCATCGGGACCATGCGCAGCGAGCAGTCGATGTTGCAACCGAGGTATTTCACCGTCGATTGCCACTCGATGTCCCGGCCCCTCAGCTGTAGCGGGGTCGGACGGCGGGAGCGGGTGGTCAACAGGGCTGTTGTCTTCCCGACGTTCACCGCGGTCCGCCACTTGTCCAGCCAGGGCGGCAGCAGGTCCAGGAGTCGCTGCATCTTCCTGCAGGCGAGTTCGATTTTGCGCGTTGACGCGAAGTAGGCGCTGTCGTCCGTGTAGAGGGCGAGCACAACGTCTTTCACCCCCTCCTCGAGATGGCCCTCGAGGGTGGGGATGTCGTTGGTGAGAGCGCGTAGAGCACCGGCGAAAGGCAGCTGCCTTGCGGGACTCCTGCGCTGATGGCCTTCGTCTGGGAGTGTGCATTCTCGACCGAGACGAAGAACCGCCGGTCTTCCAGGAATGAGGCCACGATCTGCCCGATCATTGGGGGCACACCTGCGTCCAGGAGCTTGAAGAGGAGCCCCTCGTGCCACACTCGGTCAAAGGCCTTCTCGATGTCAAGAAAGACCCCGACGGTGTATCGGCCCCTGTTCAGCTCCGACGCCAGGTAGTGTAGGACTCTCGCCAACTGGAGCGTCGTGCTGTGGCTGTCACGGAAGCCATGTTGCTCTGCCCTCAGCTGGATGTGGGGCAGGATTCTCCGTAACAGCAGGCGCTCAAACAGCTTGGCGATATGAGGCAGCAGGGTGATCGGGCGGTAGCCTCCCGGGTGTCTTCTGTCCTTCCCCGGCTTGGGGATGACGATCACCTTGCCCTCCTTCCAGAGGGCGGGGAAGTGACCGGTGCGCAGGATGCCGTTGAACATCCGCGTCAGCGAGACGACGGCTTTCCTTGGCAGCTGTACTAGGGCCCCCGCGACGACTCCGTCCGGGCCCGGGGCCTTCCGCTGGTTCAGCTTCAGGGCCACCTTCCGGACTTCGCGGGGCGACATGAAGTAGTCGCCGGCGAGGGGAGGCGCGGGGGCCGCCAGGAAGCGCTCTACGCGCTCCACAACAGCGGCGTTGTGCTCGTAGTCGGCGATGGGGTTGGGATTTTAATTGTTCATCCTTGCCGATATTTGCTGACATTGTTTGTTCATACGCTTGCTGTTGATCGCAAATATTTTCGATGAATTCCCTGGCCCTTAGGTATTTCTCCCTTATCTTTTCGAACTACTCGCCTACAAGGTATTCTTGTTCTTTTGGTAAGACTGGTAAAAGCTTGTTGTGGTTTTCATTTTCATTTCCTTTTATTATAAATCTAAAGTTTCCATGCGTCTTTTTATGCGTTCCCGGGTCTGACGCTCTTTTGATTCCTTCTTGAAGTTGACCAAAAGTCTTTTGATGCAAAAGTTCATTGGTCAAGCCTGATTTGACCTTCGATAATGACCATGATGACCCACTTGAGGCTCTTTTGTCTTGCTAATCACTTGTTTGATACTTGTTTTAAGGACTTGTTGACTTTTTATTTATTGTATTCCAGCTGCACTAGTATTCTGGATTCTAACTTGATAATAGGAACCTGCGTGATACTCGATATCTTGATAGTATACTTGCTGATTTAAATGGGCTCGAACTGTCTTCATACAAACAATCCTCTGTAGTCGTTAACTTCTTGATAAGTTTAGCCTTGCTGCTGGATCTTGATAGCTTGATGTCGATGTGGTTGCGGTTGCAATCCGATCGGGCTTTCCCACTCGTGGGATTAGGGCCAGACTGGATATTTCCAAATCCTCAAAAGTCACCAAACTATAAAGATGTAGGATATCTTGATAGGCATAGGATAGACACATTGATTTGATTACTTAATAATAATAATAATAATAATACCTTGGACAATTTACATACATTGACCTAGCCCCAAACAAGGATTCCCTATATCTTAGGTACTAGACAACGATACACGTACTTATATAGATAAATATTATACTTAGATAGATAAACAATCATTACTAGGGTACAAACATCCGTTCTCATCAAACAAATATTGGCCCCCACCGGGACTCGAACCCGGGACCCTTGGCTTCGTAGGCAGGGTCACTGCCGACCCGGCCATTCTGGTCGTCAAATAATCGGAATCAATTTATAAATAATAATGATTATTATTATAAATTGATTTTATTGCGCTAATGCACAGGAGCGCACTCTACCTCGTTGTATAGTGACACCAAATTATTAGGTAATTTTGCGGAGTGTGCACATTGAAAATGAAAATGAAAATGAAAAAAATATTTATTAAAATAGCACACAATTATAGTATGTAGGTACAGTTTTACAATTCAAATAGGCACGTTCTTTCGTAAATGTTATAACATTTTGTTGGCTATTTTGGCGAAAATTTACAATTTGTATTACTTTTGGTCCTCACACTAGGCAAGCCTGTATCGTGAGTGACCATTTAACGATTTCTAGCATATTTTTCCATCACTTGGAGAAACTTATTGATAGGTATAGCTTTAACAATTTTGGTTTTTATCATCAATGTTATGTAAGTTAAAGGAATTACATTTATTTTATTATAATAAAAGTTAATTTATATTAAATTACTTATATTTAAGAAAAGGGTTTAAGGAGTTGTTCCGTGTCCTCATACGAAAGGGTTTTTAGAAGTTTCGTGATTTCAATTTTACTTTCGTGGATTGATAAAGACCTAGAATTTCCTGAATTTCTTAGCTTTCTGTGTATACCGTTGTAGACCAACAGCGCGGCCGCATCCCCAAAGCGGCGAGCAAATTTAGTGCAGGTACGTGGTGCCGGGGCCCTGTAAGTTCGACGCGAGCACATGTGGGCATAACTCTCAGAGAGTATGATATTTTTGTGGGCTGATAGACTGACTTTCAACAGATAGAGCTGGCGCACGGTAAGGACTTGAGCTTCATTGTAGAGGTCAGTTGTGGCATATCTGAAAGGTCTCCGTAACATTGATTTCAGAACTGAGCGTTGCGCCCTCTCTACACTTTGCATTACTGTTTTACATTGTGCTATTTCTTTATTATAAACAATGTTCTTAACTCTTTTTTTGGGATTTCTGGTGATTAAATGGCAAAAAACAGCAGCCGCAATAAAAAAAAAACTGAAACCGAATCCATTTTTTCACATGATGCAGTTAGAAATTGGCTAGCCCGATATGTAGTAACACACGTCTGTTTGCCGCCCCGTCGATCGAGAAATGAAAGCCAGTTTGTCTTCAGTCAGTGGACAAATCTTTTTAGATTTATTCAATTGTCATCACCCCAATTTTATCAGTCCAAATCACTGTGAGTGCCCAGCTGAACTAAGCTCTAAATTCTATCACAATACGCGTTCTTAAAATCATACCTCAGCGTTTTTGTACTCCGATCTGGTAAATAAAAGGTGAGTAGGTACCTATTTTATATGTGGTGAATTTAAAATGGACAAAGTTTAATGCACTGTTTTATTATTCAACAGAGATTAAATGACGGTGGAAAATGGATGGTTGGTACATGAAGAGTCAAAAGGAACATAAAATTCGGGTCTGAAAATAGCTGCTACTGATGAAAAATGGTATAACGAGTGGCAACTCTAAATTTTTTCAGTGTTTCAGAGGAAACTGGGGTATAATTGATAGCTTATCTCATAAATTCTGATAATGTATAACTAGCTTTAGGCGCCGCAAAAGGCTAAAACAGCCTTATCAGAAAAGTGACCAAGCGCGATATTAGGTAGTAGGGGACCAAATCGCTAAAACAAATTTTAAAATCCTTTTGTAAATCTCAAGTAACCTGAAATGGGAGTATTAAAGCAGCTAATTTATTTCTACGAGCTTCTTGATCCTCATTAGTAGCCAGACAGCCAGACAGAGGGAATTGAGACTGAGTCCTGAGTGCAGTGAGGGGTTCAAGCGTGCTCAAAGCTTTAGCGAAGGATATCTCTACTTTTCGAACCTCCTGCTACAAAATATAAAAAGCAAGACTGCTAAAACTGCACTTTTTGACGTGATAACGTCTTTAAAATCGTTTTAGTCGGGTGACATGTTCAGAAACTTGTGTCACACCAAAACCTCACGAGCGCGATCGCAGGTATAACGAGAGAAAGACGGACCGATCTCCCGTCTCATCTCGAGCGCTGCCAGTCATTCCGTGAAACTTGTCACGTGGAATCCTCACGAGCGGAGGCTTATCACGTAAACATCTCGATCGTAAACCTACTTTACAAACAACCAATTTTTATCTTTTTAAGTAAATTAATGTGAACATGTATGTTTGCTGCATTAGTTCAGTTGCAGCGTCTTGCAACAATCATAGGTTTTGATTTATTTAAAATGTGTTCGATTTTCGAGTAAGTTTGAGCCGTGCCGCGCTCCTCCGCCAAGCACAGCCCCGCCGCGCACCGCCGCCGCCGCGCTCTGACGCCGCCCCTGCCCCCGGAAAGCGGGGCTTGAGCGCCGTGCGTATTTCACGACATTAGATTTTAAGGCTAAACAATAAGAACTACGACAACTGAAAATCTTTTAATCCCTGTATCGATCTAGGTTGTGACATAATGAAATTCAGTAGAACTTTTATCACCGCTTAAGCCAAGAGCTATAATGACTTGCTTTAAGTAAGGTTTGCATGATATATTAAGTGTCATTTTCGAGCAGGTAGTGCGATAAAAATATATACACAGTCAGGTCATAAGTTCTGTCACACAATAAAAACTTTTTAATTTAGAACGCTGGCCACAAAAAAGTTTATTGAATTCGAAATTTTTATGAAAATAAAAATGTGTACTTTTTAGAATTTTCCTCATTTTTAAATATGGAGTGGACACTTAAAGAAGACCGTGTCGCAGTTATTGCCTTGCATCGTTGCGGTTACGCGCAATTCAGATTTTCGACTTACTGAAAAATTTGAATATAACCAAAAGATTCGTTTATCGTACCATAAAACGATACAATGAAGACTCTAGTGTAGATGACAGGTCAAGAAGTGGTCGCCCTCGCTCTGTTAGGACTCCAGCAGTGATAAAAGCTGTGAAGGCGCGAATTCAAAGAAATCCCATACGTAAGCAGAAACTGTTAGCCCTTCAGATGGGGTTAAGCAGGACCACGGTGAAAAGGGTGTTAAATGAAGACTTAGGGCTTAGGGCATATCGAAGAAAAACAGGACATCGTTTGGACGCTCGTTTAATGGACCTGAGACTGAAGTGATGCCGCGCTTTGTTGAAGCGGTGCGCGGGAAAAAAGCATCGGGAAATTCTTTTTTCGGATGAAAAAATTTTCACCGTGGAAGAGAGCTACAACAAACAAAATGATAAGGTGTACGCACACAGCAGTGAAGAAGCGAGCAACCGTATTCCGCGTGTCCAACGAGGTCATTTTCCATCCTCGCTCATGGTTTGGTTGGGAGTCTCTTATTGGGGCTTAACTGAGGTACATTTTTGTGAGAAAGGCGTAAAAAAGAATGCAGTTTTGTATCAAAATACAGTCCTCAAGAACCTTGTGGAACCTGTTTCTCATACCATGTTTAATAACAGGCACTGGGTATTCCAACAAGATTCTGCGCCAGCTCATAGAGCGAAAAGCACACAAGACTGGCTGGCGGCGCGTGAAATCGACTTCATCCGGCACGAAGACTGGCCCTCCTCCAGTCCAGATTTGAGTCCGTTAGATTACAAGATATGGCAACACTTAGAGGAAAAGGCCTGCTCAAAGCCACATCCTGATTTGGTGTCACTCAAGGCATCCTTGATTAAGGCAGCCGCCGATATTGACATGGACCTCGTTCGTGCTGCGATAGACGACTGGCCGCGCAGAATAAAGGCCTGTATTCAAAATCGCGGGGGTCATTTTGAATAAACTTTATTACCATAAGAGTCTATGTTTTATTAAGTTTATTTTGCTATATAAATGTTTACATAAATAATAAACATGTCTAAATTATTTCATATTGCACATGTGACAGAACTTATGACCTGACTATGTATTGCTCTGGTACTCCTAAGGGGGTGAAAAAGAGGATAAAAGTTTGTAAAGGAAAACAAGATTAGTTAGACTATTTAATTAAATACTTCGCAGCAGTACTCCAATCGATAAATGATTAGACAATTGTTTCAGGTTTTTTCAGAACTCAACCCCTAAAAGGGGGAAATGGGTTGAGGAAGTCTGAAAATCAGCATGGGTATCATTTGTATGGTTTATCGGGTCACTGATAACGAAAACGACAACGACAATTTTAAAATCCAACGTGGTGGACGTGAAATACCATCATCCCCTGTTGGGGAGCGCGAGGTTTCAATGTGTTAATATTAATGTGGGTGTCACTTTTATAGTTATTTGAGCTTTAATTACGAAAATGGCATCCATTTTGAAATTTAATATATTGGACATGAAAATTCTTGAAAGTATTAAATATTTAATCTCTACCTGGAACAAAAAGGGGATGAGATTTTTATGAGAAATAAGTTTGTTTTGTAGTTAAGATTACGAAAATTGGTATATATGAAGATGATCCTCTAAGGACAAAAATATGGGAAGAAAATTTGTATGAGAATTTTGTTAGTTTTGTTTTGCTAATTAAACAGTTAAATATTTGCTTTCGTTACCTAATATTGTTCAGTTTAAACCGTTCCGTTCAAACGGGACCCTATTACTAAGCCTCCGCGGTCCGTCTGTCCGTCTGTCCAAATCAAATCAAATCAAATCAAAAATCATTTATTTCCATAGGATGTTGTTACATCACTTAGATCCGTCATTACATTTTTTTGGGTGAGTTCACTAACACAATGGCGGAATCTGTGGAGAAGAGCTCACCGAAGAAACTCCACAGTCGTCGCATCTTTTGCGTTTCCTTTTTTAAATAAAATATTGTCATTTACAAAATGAATGCTAATTATATATCGAAACAGCCTGTTACTCAAACAATCTATTCCCATGGACATCTGTCCTCTAAGTAATCAGATATCCTATAGTAACCTTTTTTATACAATTTCTGTTTTATTATTATTTTAAACTTGTCTAAAGGTAAGTTTTTAATATCAGTAGGGACCTTATTGTAATAGCGTATACAATTGCCTTTAAAAGAATTACTAATTTTATGTAGTCGGCTTACATAAGCAACCAACTTGTCTTTATTTCTAGTATTAAAATTGTGTATATCACTGTACTTCTGAAAATTAGTTATATTTCTTTTTACATACACAAGATTGTCATAGATATATTGAGACACAAATGTCAGAATATTGATTTCTTTAAACTTTTCCCTCAGTGACACTCTAGGCCCTAATCTATAAATTGCACGAACAGCCCGTTTCTGCAGAATAAATATACTATTAGCATTCGCAGCGTGACCCCACAATAAAATACCGTCCGTCACCGTCCGTCACCGGGCTCTACCGGATCAACCGAAATAGGTAGAGAGCTGAAATTTTCACAGAAGGTGTATTTAACTTGCCGCTTTAATAATAAATAATGAAACATACCAGTTTTTAAGAATTAAATGAAGTACCTATGCCAGTAATTATTGGTAGGGCCATTTTCTTAGCCTTTTTGATTTATTTGTTTATCGATGGAACTGGACTTTCCCGATGTTATCGGAAAATATCTTTCATTTAAGGTGTTTCGTGCTTAGTTATTTGTCCTTATAAGATTAATAATTGCTCATTCGAAACATAATAAATAATTTTAATGCTTTTTATCATATTTCATTTTATTTCTGTAAATAAGTTATTCAATTTCTATCCACATCCGGTTTCTATGAGCAAAGAGTTTGATTAACCTGAGTACATAGTTTAGTATGTACATACTACATACACAAAACAATTTCATGTACGGCCTTGAATGTAGTATTTAATATTTTATTATTAAAAATTAAAAAGTACTAAAGGTATGGAAACCTTCGTGTGCCAGTCCGACGTCCGAAAATAAATAAAACCAGTTGTAGCACTTGATCGGTTTTATTTATTTTTTCAATTCCTATCCCCCTAAAGGTTAGCTGAAGGTGATATTCTAAGTACCGCTGTCGGGGTGCCCAGCCTTGACGTTGGCGCAACTGTGCCTCTACCACCCCGTATAGAAAAATTTGTGACGCTATGTTGTTTTGGTTTGATTCATTTAACAAATAAGATATCTTCCCGAAAACCTCTTCTATGGGGAAGTTACGAAACACTTCTTGGTAGAGGGTAAGGTAAACATAAACATTTACATAAAGGCACAAGCACTGCTTCTGCTCCCACACTAGGATACCCTCTGTCATGGGAACCAGAAACAGCGACGTCACACATATATAAACATCCAATGCCTGGGTTTTTTTCTGTATCTACAGCCGGGGATCGAACCCGGGACAGAGCCACAACCGCAGCGCCACATAGGTCGTCAAAGGTACGTATGTTGTAAGGTACTGTAAGTCAAGGGTATGTTTGTAAAACAAAGAGATTAAAAAATTTGAGGTTTGTTACTTGAATAACATTGACAACAGCAACAAAGAGTTTCATTAGTGTAAGGTTCTTGCGATATCTGGATATTGAAGATACCTTTCTCTAAATTACGAAACTCTTTGCATAAATTTGATTTGCGTACTTTTGCTCTGATGAACAAAACTCTTTGATTTACCTCAGATGAACAAAACTCTTTGCTTACCTACTCAAGGCGTATTATCAAATCTAAAAACTTTATCACTTCTTAATTAAGCAGAGTTTTAAATAGCTCGATGAAATGTAAACTTTTAGTAAACTTTTAACATTCCCTTTCGGAGCTGGTTCTTGGCTTAGTGAGTAGGTAGTAAGAGCGTTAACGTAACGAGAAAATGTAATTTGCTGTTCTGTAAAGTCTAACTCCTAAATGTAAGTGCCATTCTTGCTTGGAAAAGTTCTATAATAAATAATGTCTAGACTTCAGACAGATGCCAGGTTTCTCAACCCGGATTTATAGGTATCACTCGGAATTTTTTAGATTGCGTTGCACCCCCTTTTTGTAAGAAATAAAACTTTATTACACACTGGGTTAGCTAAGGGTTTTTTTTAAGAGAATACTCATTTTAGCAGCGAGAGTATTGCTATAATTTCTTGGGTTATGGCTATGTATAGGTACGAGTATAATATAACTAAGGCATAAACTAATTATGATAAGTTAGGAGCAGCAAAAAATTGTGCAGTCGAAATAGCATTTACGGTCAAAACGGCTATATCTTGAAAATGACCTGCCAAGTCGTCAACATATCATAATTATACATAATTGTACATAATTATTAATTACACTAAGATAAATCGTTCAGATCAGACCCATATTAAATAACTCAAATCGACCGAAAAGTTTTGAAAAAGTTTGTTTGCTTCGATTTCACTCTAGATTAAATTTAGCGAATAAGGGGGATGTGCATCGTGATATCGACACATAAAAAAATTAAATGGGGAAAATACGTAACGAAACAGATGGAAAGACTAAGTTCCAAGACGTCGGAAACCTTATTACTAGACACAAATGGAAGTGGGCAGGACACTTGGCTAGGCGAGGTGATGGGAGGTGGAGTAGATCCCTGACCGAGTCCGGGCCGAAACAGAGAAAAATAAGTGTAGGTCTACCAGCAGCTGCTGAAGATGATAGAGAAATTTACATACTACATACATCATAGCATATATAGCGTCACGCCTTTTCCCATACGAAGCGGCAGAGGCTCTGCTGGCCCCGCGTTCAGACAGTTATTAGATAAGAAAAATTGTACAGAAATATATCCATTGTCACTATGAGAGTGGCGTTTGTGTTGCCGGACCGAACGGACGTGTCCCCCCGAGATCTCGCAAACGCATTTAAACAAACAATAGTTTTCATCCCCGGCGCGCGCCTTTTGTTCTGCCTCCGGAGGCCCGAAAACGAGCCTGGCTTATAGGCTGGCTTATACCGCGTGTTACTGTAAGGGTTACCTGGGTAATGTGCGCGATCCATATAGGCACCCCATCTGTGCAATACCGCGCATTTCAGTGATTGTGATGATACTAGTGCGGTCAAGTGTAATGAATGCCCAGAGAACTGCGCGATACTCTTAGGCATCCCATCTGTGCATGCCCTAGAATTCTAGGCCAGGTGCACGTCTGAGCCACGCAGCGACAGGCCGGCAGCGAGCGACGCCTACGCAACACACCCTCAACGCTACTGCCTCCACCACCACCGCCGCTAAACACACCAACCTGGTGAGATCATTCCGATTAGGACATCATTGATAGTGATTACCTATCCCTAACTTTATTTCTCTCAGGACCACTCGCCGCCTGACAATAATAAACCACCACTTACCGCGGCCGCGGTTGCCCCTATTGACTAAGGCATAATCATTTTTATAGGTGCGTCATAGGCAAAATCAACTAATAAAACATTATTATAGCTACATATACTTATATTGCTTTGCCTGAAAATAAATTCGAGATAATTCTCGAGATTTCTTTTCTCCTCATCTTCGAAAGACCATTCAAAACAGTCATTAACAATAACCTTCCACTAAACCCTGAAACTCTATGAAAAAGCCAACCCAAAACTTGAAAATCCTAGAATTATTTTTACGTAGCTAAACTGCAAATATACTAAACCCGACAATAAATAAAAACTAAACACGTACATGCCATAAAAAGGCCATCTCACCAAATTCCCAGAAACTAGACAAAACAATTGACTGCTATTTAGGAACAATTGAAAAAGCTTCGAAGCACAAAAGGCCCACAACGTTCCCTCACACATCTGGCACCCTTTCTATATTGTCAGCCCATCTTGGAAATACCGGGAAACATTAGAATAAAAATAGATCGTAAAAGGCCAAACAGCGTCTCTCATCATACTGGCCGTACACCTCTTAGAAACAACCCACACACACATTCATATTAGCTAAAACAGCATGAGGCTCTCTCCTGTAGTAATATCTTACAATGGAAACTCTACCAATGCCCAGAGATGGAAACTGCCTGTTCCATGCAATTTCAGACCAAATCAACCATCTGTTTGGAGCGACATTCAACCATACCCACATCAGAAGCGACTTAGTGGAAGCTAACAGCAATTATCCACGCATCAAACTTGCGATTCACGCACCAAACACAGAAGCTTTCACTGAGTACATAAAAAATCTCCACATACAGGGCACGTGGGGAGGTGAAGAAATTATCATAGCAGCCGCAGAGTTCTACGTAATAAGTGTAGCGATACATCAACAAAATGGCCCATCAATCGTATATAGCCCCCAACAAGAATATAACGCAGTCGGAATTATCAACTTGACCTTTTCCGACAGCCACTACGACAGCGCATACATAATAGAGCACCAAAACGATTTCAACAACCAGTCAAATCTACAGCATCTCACTTTTCCCATACCAAAATACAGCGCGACAACCAAAGTACACTCAAGTTCCACCCGCCCCAAAAACAGATAATATGATAGCGGTAAATCTAAACACCTTCCCCCGGCCTACCCAAAATGCACAACTCAAGATAAGATGACCAATGACTTTGATACTTACCGTACCGACACATACACTCACACGCCACAAACACATGCATCCCCCTCCGCCGGGTCAGATACAACCGGGTACTTCATCTTTAGGGCCTTGTTCACGGACTGAACCTCGACCCGAGTCACGGACCTAACTAATATGCACTAATGAAGTGAATTGAAGTAGGTGATATCAGTGCAATGAGTCTCACTAGCTGAGCAACAACCTGGTGAGATCGCTGCGATCATGATAGCCCTAACTCAGATCAAAAGGCAAAATGAACTCTATATCTGGCAGGTAATCCCCTTCGTAATGCTAAATACCATTTCATAAACAGATACCACGCTCGCTTCAAATTACTACGCCAACTCCAAACTATTCCACAGGCACAGTGCCGTACTAGTAGGTAGGAGATAGGTATACCTAAATACAAAACTAGGCAGGAACCTACCCAATAACAGTAAAACAAAACTTAACTATTTCTAACTTTATCCGGTCCGACAAGCCCACAAAAATAAAACAATAATGCAAGCCCGTCTACTACATAACTGCATATTCTGAGAAATAGCGAGAAACAGCCAACAATTGCGCATCATTAAAGGATCATTTTACCATCTTCCAGAAAACAGGAAATTAACAAAAGACTTCCACTGATGAACAATAACAACAATAAAATCGGAGACTTTTTGTCCTAAGCGGCTCTCTACCGAGAATAAGGGCGCACGAAGATACGCACAAACTTTGACATTTGCAACCCGTACGATCTGTTAATCGTAGACAAAGGTAGTTCAAATAAATCACGTTATCTCTAAGTTCTTTCTTTCAACAACATCCCAAGAAGATAACGTAATGGAAGCCTTACCAATGCTGAGATGGTAACTGCCTATTCACCGCAATTGCTGACCAAATGAATCACCTATGTCAATTAACATGCAACCACACCCACATTCGTAAGAACCTAGTTAAATATGTAGAAGAAAACGGCGATGAACAGAACAAAGCTCGCAATCACTGAACCTGAAATCCTCAACAACTCAATATTGAAAATCTGCGCAATTACGGTACTTGGGCTGGAGAGGAGATTATAATACCAGCTGCCGAATACTTTCTAAGTAACGTAACAATCCACCAGCAAAATACATCATCGCTCACATTCACGCCCAAGAATCCAGCGGATGCAGTGAAATCTATCAACCTCAACGGCACAGGACACCACTACGACAGCGTATACTTGCTTGAATCGCCAAATTTACCCACGGATCAAGCAACCGATAACCAAACAGATAACACCATACTTTCCCCGATACTTAATGCAACACCCATGACTTCCACAGGGTCAACCATAACATCAACAGAAGACATCCCAGACAACACCGGATATACGATGATACGAAACAGCCCCATATTTAAACCACAAGTCACATGCGAGCGTATGCGCATTGCTACTTGGAACGTTAGAGGATGCGCCGAAATAACTAAAAGACTCAACATTGATGCGGAATGGACTAACAGAAACATACACATAGCCTATATACAGGAACATATGTCAAAACACTATCTCTGGTATCTGTATGCTCGCATCGGACAAGACGCTATAAAGAAATACAGGAAAAAGGGAATTATAGGAACAAACCTCCTTCACAATATTGCACACAAATATTTTAAAAGTTACATCAAAAGAAAATGCATGTACAAGGGCGAGCTTGTCTCTAAAAAGAGATTTCTTCCAGCAAAACAAGGCATTACAGGAATTGCTATCATAAAAGGGTAGGCAGTGCACAATAATTACTATAACTAAAATTTCTAGGAATAAATTAAAATATCTGTAAAATACAGATAGCAAATACGAAACAATTACCGATATATACATAAACTTTACATATAATAATATAAATACAATAACTTTTACGAAAGAGACAGGAAGTGCTCTGATATGTTTCTTAAAAGAAAAAAGAGTCGGACTGTCTCTTATAGTGCAAAGAGTACAAAAAGTGCATACCAGAGTCGGACCGCCCGCAACCTGAAAGAGCGTTTATACGCAGCGCTGCTATGCCGCGGAGTAGCTAAAAGTGAATAATTAAATATCATCGGAGAAATGCTCATGGCAAACTTAAAAGTAGAAAGACGAAAATTCTTATAAGAGACCCCATAAACAACCAGTGTATTGGACGTCGTTCCAATACACTGGTTTCCAAGATACCACAAAATTCATGACTGACTACAGGGCAAAACGATAACCAAACGAATCAAAAACCACCGGATGTGTTACAATACATATTCTGCGACGCCCACAACAGCATTTACTACACGCTCCATTCAAATACGAAGCAAGGAAGAAGAAAGACGGCCGACTTATATACACCTGGAAAGATTTCCTTAAGCATGACATCAAATACTACGGTGAAGAACACAGTTACTGGACAGAATCATCACACAACAGGGACGAAGTCAGGATGGCCTAGAGGCAAATATACCGTATTCCAGAAACAGACAGCGAAAGCGAAACTGTGAACTTACCGGAACCCAAACGAACACGACTCAGGAAACTCAACTAATAACAATAATTGAAAATACGTGTGTATTTTGTGCAACAGTGTTGATGTGTATCAACACTGTCTAGGGATATTAGATTTTTGTTTGCATTTCTTAGTTTTTCAGAAAAACTACTCAGAATTAGGAAAAAGTTTATATGTGGAATTAAACCTCCTTGTTCCATTTTCAAACTGACATTGAAAAAAAAAAACAAAAACTTATGAAAATAAAAGAAAGCGCGGGAACACGCATTTGATTCAGTTTACAGTGCTAGTTTTGTGTTGAGATTTATTTAGAAAAACATTAATTAACTAACTCTATCAATTGTTTTGGTGATTTTTACTGTTTGTGTCATCTTGTTGGTGCCATGCAACGTCGACATCTGACGAGAGACGAGATGATAAGAGCGGTAGGAATGTTGGAAGCTGGCGCTATCCAAAACGTTGTTGCGGAGACCCTAGGCACCAGCCAGAATGTGATATCAAGGCTCTGGTCACGTTATCGTGATACTGGGGAAGTGGCGGAACGGCATGCTGGCAGAATTTGGGTGACCACCCCTAGAGAGGACCGTTTTCTCCAAAATACCGCCAGGAGAAAACCTACTCTGACGGCCATGGAAATGGTACAGAGGCTCCAACAGGAGCATCAGCTGTTGGTTAGCGACCAAACTGTCAGAAGAAGGCTACATGAAGCTAATCTTCATTCTCGCAGGGCAATTCGTGTTCCTGCTTTGCGACGAGGCAATCGCGGAAGGCGACTATTGTGGGCCCAAGAACACGTGTTATGGGATAATGAACAATGGTCGACAGTGCTCTTTACGGATGAGTCTCGGTTTGGATTTCATCTGGATTCGCGAAGAACACGAGTTTGGAGAGTTCCAGGCAGGGAAAGCCGGCTCCAGCATCCACAAGAGGTTCATTCGTACCAAGCAGGAACAATCATGGTATGGGCAGGAATTCGTATAGGCGCGCGAACCGACCTCGTTTTTGTAAGAGGCAACATGAATGCTCAGAAATACCGTGATGAGGTGGTGGAACCTGTTGTTATTCCGCATAGGGTGCAAATCGGCCAGCAATTCGTACTCATGCATGATAATGCTCGTTCACACACTGCGAGGCTGGTATCAGCCGCACTTCAAGAAAACGACGTCACGGTAATGAGATGGATTGCGCAGTCGCCCGATATGAATCCCATCGAAATTGCGTGGGACATGTTGCAGCGAAGGGCTATGCATGCACTCCCTCCAAATCTGGCCACAGAAGAGCAACTTTTCTTGCACCTGCAATAAACCTGGGAACGCATACCACAGCAAGACATCGACACCTTAATTCACAGTATGAATAACCGATGCCAAACTCTTATTAACGTGAGAGGTGGCAACACTGATTATTAAGAGTTAAAATGTCTCAGTTTAAGTTGTTTTTTTTAATAAAATTATACATTTCATTCATTAATTTCATTCTTAGACTTAGCACCATTTTTAGTCTCTTTGTTATTTTATTTAAAAAAAAAATATTTGAAGATCTAAAATGATTTTTATTCATATAATTAAGTTGGGCATTAACTGAGGTTTAATTCCATATATACTTCTCTGAACAAAATATTTATAGTTTATCAAAAAATTTAAGAAATACAAAATATCCCTAGACAGTGTTGATGTGTGTAGAAGGAAAACAAGAACTTGAAGAAAATAACAGCTGCTCTCCAAATCCCACATCCTCCCCATTCCACATATCCTATATTTTCTTCAGGCTGAAGAGTCGGTCGATTGAATTCACTATCCTTCCCCTCCTATAGAGCAGGTCATTCCGCCCCCCCTCAAAACTTGTGCCCTCTGGTATGCCGGCCGAAATACCGGAACAGGTTTAGAACCCTGGCTGGAGAAGCACCATTCATTCATTCATTCATTCATTCAGAAATATATCCATTGTCACAACGTCCTCACTAAGACCCTCTTGTCTCCTTAATATTCCAGAGACACGTCACAGCGGCTCCACAAAGTGTACTACTTCATCTCGATCACATCGCTGTGCGTGCGCGCATCGGTTGTCATGATGGCGGCCGCTGAGGTCATCGTGCAGTCTGCGCAGGCGCTGAAATACTTGCACGCATGTCCAGACATGGGCTATAATTTCGAGGTACTTTAATTACATTCATTTGCTTTTTTCCCGATAAATTAACTAAAACTGAGTTCATCACATCATATTTATAATGATGATGGTGAGGTTATGATGAGATATCGAGAACGGCCTTTGCTTCATCTACTTTATACTCGTCGCTCGTGCGCTTATGTAGCCAATTTTCTTTGTGAGAACCTCGCATATTGCGGGCTCTTGATAAAATAGTAGAACATAAAAAGCAGATTCATTTCTTCTTCCCGGTCGGGATGCGAATCTCGTCTATCTATACACGAAAACTTGGCTACGAAATCTGTTTTGTAACAGTCAAGTCCACATATATCATACGACATAAACGAATATAAAGTATACAAATGAACATAAACATTTATATATAGGCACATACATTGCTTCTGACCCCACACTAGGATATGTTGTGTCGTGGGAACCAGAAACAGTGACATCTCACACATATATACATCCAAGATCTGGGGTTTATTTATTTTCTTTATCCCCAGACGGGGATCGAACCCGGGACCTCTCGCATGGTACGTATAACCAGAATTAATGGCATGACCATGACCGTGAACACCAATGAAAAGTCGCGGGAAATCAATATGCAATTTTGTGTTGACATGGATGACATTATAATTCCAATTTTTTTTATTTTGAAAACTTTTTTTTTATTATAAAGGTAGTGTCCCACTGCTGGGCAAAGGTCTACCCGCCCACACATCTCTGGTAGCCACAAGATCGACCCACTCTGGTTGGAACTTGTCCAGATCGTGCCGCCGGTCGTATGAGGATGTGACCATCGAGATCCCGACGAGATCTTCATTTCGGATGACAGCTGCCAAACTGACAACTGCCATATCTCGGAAACTACTGACCCAACGACTGAACAAAAAATAAAAAATATTGAATAAATTCTATAGACCTTAAAATAAAACCACTTCTTTGAATAAAGTTATAACTTATTTTTGAATAGGTATGCAATTTATTTTGCACAATCCTTTCAGACATTCTGTTACACTTGTTTCGTCCTTTAAAGTTGCTGCAACAATTGTGTCTATTCGTTTATTTTTTCTAACAACTTTGGGTCACGCGGTTTCTGTCCTATAATCGCGTTTTTTTTTCATATTTTTTATTGCACAGAAATCGTAATAGTAAGGTAACAAAACATTTTATGAGCTAAGGCGAGCTTATCTCTAAAGAGAGATTTCTACCAGCAAACATAGGTAGGACAGGAAAAATTGTGCAACAGGAGAGTCCTAGTGCGCATAAATGATATATACTAAATAAAATACAAAAGCAAAAAATTTAATATATATCAAACATATACTACTTATATATACATATATAAAAGTACCTATCACGAAAGAGAAAGGAAATGCTCTTTCAATCTTGTCTTAAAAGTGAAAATTGAGGGTCTATCTCTAATAGCGCAGGGAAGTGCGTTCCACAGTCGGATTGCCGTTAACCTAAACGAGTGTTTGTAAGCGGCAGTGTTATGCCGAGGAGTAGAGAGAAGAGACATCATGTGGGATCTCCGGTTGCTATGCCAGGAGGAAATAAACTAGAAACGTTCGCGAAGATATGAGGGGTAGCGGGGATTTCGCAAAATGTTGAACAGATAGGAGATAACGTGCATATCACGACGAAGGAGGATCGGAAGCCACCCCAACTCCTTGCGATACTGTGAGACATGGTTATACTTGCGCAGCCCGAAGACAAATCGAATCCTTCTTTTCCTTCTTTCATAATTCAAGGAAAAGAGAATGTGGTGGCTTCTTGGGGAATATTTTCTTAAGCCTTCTGGGCCTTCCTCTATGCCGGTGTTCATCTGTAGACACCCATTCAGTGGCTTTATTTGCCCATCTGTCTGTGTGCTTTCGACACACATGGCCGGCCCAATTCCATTTTAGTTTGGCGGTCATAGACATCGACTATGCCAGCTGTAGAGCGCAGTACAGTGTTTTCAACGTGATCAGTTCGTTTCACACTCAAGATGCTACGCTATTAGACCGTTTTTTGTGTTTTACAAATGGGACTTAACTAGAGGTCTACTCTTTGACATAAAATAAAAAATATAAAAAATGGTGCATATAATTACAAAAGAGGCATTATAAAGAAATACAACCGAATTGAGAACTTTTTTGAAGTCGATGAAAAATAAGTTTCAAATCGCCGCCGGTGACTGATAAAGTTCATAAAATCTTAGAAGTGATATGACAGATAATCGAATACCTTATAAAATCAACTTTTTAAACACTGGGATGTTACCAAAACAATCGTAAAGAATCGAAATTGTTCATTCAATTGAACTAATGGAAGAGTTGTCATCATCAATAAATACACAAATGTTTTAAGGGTATATCGATTCTTTTGGTTAATCGATGTTAAGGGCTGAACAAAGGCCAATGGCATTGAGAATTATGCAAAGAAAACAAATACCCGTCGCATCGCGTCGAAGCAGACTGACGCATGCTCCCGCGCAGAGCCCCGCGGGGCAGCCCGAGCTCCGAGACCAAGAAAATTATAGAAAATATTACTAAACTCCTGTAATAATAACATTAAAAATAAAATTAAACAAACAAAAAAATCCCTTTTTTTACCTATTTTTGAATGTAAGTTTCATATAGGAAACTGATTTCGTCTCCGAGCGCTTGTTCATTTAGTTGAATAATAATGTATTGCGAAAAATATTTTTAAGTATTATATATAACAGATATCCGGTAATATTTTAAAAGTCCATTCTTATCTCTAATAGACCTTTTATAACATATATTTATCCTACATTTCTATGTTGTCTTGTTTAGCCTAGAATTGGAGCTAAAGATGCATTTCTGGCCATATTTAATCCCTTAAGAATAGATTGAACAGGCCAACCCCCAGTTTCCGAAAGAGTGGTCAAAAGTAACAAGCGGTTAATCGATCATTTATTCAAAATAGCGGCATGTGATTGGCTGAAATGCGTTTAACAAGAGTTCAACAAGTTGTCACAGCTAATTTTCCTTTCAGAAACTGGGGACTGACACCCGTCAAGCATGGTGCTTAATTAACTTTTTCATAACGTACCTCTGCATTCAATTTTCAGATGAAGAGACTACAACAACAGCTAAGCAATTATTTTGTTGCACTGAGCGGAATGGAATTTTTTTATGTAGAGAGCGGTTTACTGTTGGAGGTTTGTATGAATTGACAAACATTTAAACATAGAACCACGCCTTTTCCTATACGGGGTGGTAAGGCACATTTGGTACGTATAGTAATATTTATTTTATTTTTCAGATTGCGGCTGCAGTTATAAAGTACGAGCTTGTTTTGCTTGAGTTTGATGAGCGTTAGGTTTGTGGTAATTCCTATATCGATGCAAAATACATAATTTTATAGATAAATGTGGACAAACGTTTTCTTTTTTAAATGGCTCCTTTTTTGCGTTAAAAAAATAAAACTGAATACACTGAAATTACACACAAATTTTGGTAGGTACCTCTCTAAGCCCAATAACAATTAATTATACTCCATTTCATGTACCATGGCCCGATGCACTTGAGACGGTCATTAGGCGTTAACAATAGGATTAGTGATAACAAAAGATACCTGGCCAGACACTTTTGCGGCGTGGTATTTTACATGCAACCTAATGATCTTGATCGTTTAACCTAGTAATCAACATAAACAATATTTCATGTTAGTTGTCATCTGACCACATTTGTGATTACACGTATACCTGCAGCAAATAATTATGTTTCGACCTTGGGAAACACCCACAAGTAACCCGTCCAGTGGTGACGTTAGTTTGCAGCAACGTAAGAGAAGATTTTTAAGCAAGGACGCCCAAGAAAACGCTTTGGAAAAATGCTTGTGAGCATGTTATCAAAGTGGAGAACGAGTTTTTATCCCACCCTGTGTATCCGGTCATCATAAACACCTGCGAAACCTCAAGTTCGGAAGAACATACATCAGAAAGCGAATAAATGTATATAATTAATTTTTGCCTTTAAATATTTAAAATTGTTAAATATTTTATATAATTAATGTACATGTTTTTAAAGTAAAAGTTATACCTATTTCGTTTTGTTTGCAACTGGGCATTGTACCCAAAAAAGGTAACACCACAACGCTAAGAATGTAGCTATAGCTGGTATAATAGGTAGACAAATAAGCCAAGATAAGACAAGGCAGAGGCGTCTATAAGTACGGGCATAGTAGAACCATACAGGGTCATCACATCATGCCTGTTTTAGAAAGAGAGGGTGTGACTCACAGGTACATTCTTACACAATCGTGATGATGACGAATCGTGAATTCGTTCTTGATCTTCTTCTATACCTTTATGGTTCTACTAGTATGGGCTAAAGAGTGCTTGGCTCTGATAGATAGACTCTCCATGTTTTCGAGTGAGTTTTCAGATGTGCTTTATCTTATTCGCATGGCATAAGGTTCACAATTGCAAATCATAACGGTATTTTCGACCCAAAGGGAGTCTATGATAATTGCACGACCACGATACCCAAGGGACAGAGCTATGCGACCACCTCCTTCTCCTTGTTTCGCTAGTAAATGAAAAGGGAAATTAAGACATTTGTCTTAACCTGCAGCCTTATGGCGTAACTCCCTGAAGTTCATAGCGTGTGTCTATGGTTCATCTCATGCCCATACAATTTCATCGATTGCGGGGTATCACCGAAGGCTTCTAGGCTTCATTCAATGAGCTTGGGTTTGGCCTCCATTATGATGCTACTTGCGTGATACCAATTTGACAGATGAAGCTGGTGCAAGGTGTCAAACGTAAAAGTATAGACTTTTCATGATGTTCATAGCTCAGACGCCTTACGCCATAAGGCTGCTGGTCTTGTAGTTATCATGGAAACTTAATAAGAGCCTTTAAGCCCTTTGTCTCAGTATTGCAGGGGCAAGAATTGGTCGGATAGTCTTTTATTTTCAGTTGTTGCTACAGCATTTATTAGTAAAGGGTTGCCAATTTGTAATAGCCACTGCATACATCCTAAATACGCTCTTATTATGCAGCAACGTAGCAAAGTAAAAGAACGTTGAAAGTTTCCACACTACAGAAAATAAATCTGAGACAGAATTGACAACACTAACGATTTAGACAAAGAAAAGTACATTAGGGGAGGGTAAGAGTAAACAGTTTTATCCTCAAAGCTATATATTTATTTGTAACTTGGCTAACCTTCCAATAGTAATACGTTTCTGGAAATTATTAGAAGAAACTTGACAAATCAAATAATTAAATAAATAAGTATCAGGGTGACTTGGGCAGTATCGTTCCTTAGCGGATGCCATCAAACAAGACATACACAGTATGGCGTAAATTATATATAAACAGCTTGGGAGTTCCTCGAAATTCGATCAAGACTAAACGAATTCCTTGTAGTTTCCGAACAAACCTGTCTGAAGAGCTAGGTACACTTCACGAGTGCCAGTAAACATTGATTATAGTTGAAGCCACGGCCCACGTCCGATAATGTGCAGTCGTCATTACGTACAGTATGGCTGATTTTGTACAGTAGTATCTATCCCGAAACCCGATCTCTTTGAAATAGTCTTTGAGAAGGATATTCGCCAACTTAATAGTACCTAATTATTTGACAATTTTTAAATAAAATTGCTTTCACGATCACAATCGGAATACATTTAAAAGGTATCGGGATAAATGTCAAGAGATTGAGAATCTAGCTACAGTTACCCTTTCTGGACTTCAAATCGTCCTTATTTCTTGCGGACAACGATTACGCTGCGGTGGGGAACTTATACTGTACGTGCTTGAACTGAGAGGGAGGAAATAGGACTAATCCTTCCTGTTGCACGTTCCTAATTTATTGCTTTGGTTCGTTGTAATGCAATGTAAAGTAAGAAATAAAGGCTTATTTTATAGTACCTACTTATTTACAGTTGTGTCTCATTCCTGAATCGGACGTGTGCATATGAATAAAGTAATTTTAATAAAAAAAATACTCTACTCAACATCTGTAAGCTAATTAATACGTTTTGTCTTTCGTTGCAATACGTGAGGTGTATATTTGAAACCATTATCATTATTTATATGCATTCTGACATAATGAGCAGGTGCAAGTGAAGAAAAAAAACAATTCAAGATGAGCTCCGAAGGCAATCCGTTTAACCGAAGCCGCCTCATCACTCGTTTGCCGGCCCCGACCGGTGATGGTGAGAAGAACGCCCAGGACAGCAAGCAAACATTGGAGGTTGTCTCGTCATCTGAACTTCAAAACTACATGAGCACGATTGAACAGTGACTTAATGAGATATGCATGATGGCTAGAGCTGAGAGCGACGTCTTTATCTGTATATATAAACAAAATTTTACCAAAAAAAAGGCCCAATCTATCCATTAAATCGTATTTAAGCTCAAAAAGTTCAGCCAAAAATCCAGCAATAAGGACACTGATGCCTGCAATTTTATCATCGAAGTACCTGCCGACATCTGCGAGGCTTTTATAGCACAGGACAGAGTGTTTATCAACTGGTCGTAAGATGTTTAAATTATTAGCGATATGTTCTTTCTGCCAAGACATGCAAAAATGCGAAACCTACGTGCGACCTGTAGTGAACTAGGTCATTAGACTACTGATTGCACTAAAAGTCTGTATCGCCAAAATGTATATCACGTCTACGCTACAAAAAGCAAAGTAGCCCCAAAACAGGTGACACTAATTGTCCGGGCAAGACAAATGCCGAGTACAGATATATGACTTCAAGCAATTATGGTGCCACCTAAGAGTGCCTTTGCTTACATTTTTACAGCACTTTTTTAGGGTTCCGTACCCGAAGGGTTCCAAACGGGACCCTATTACTAAGATTTCGCTGTCCGTCCGTCCGTCCGTCCGTCCGTCTGTCACCAGGCTGTATCTCAAGAACCTAGCTAGCTAGAGAATTGAAATTTTCACAGATTATGTATTTCTGTTGCCGCTATAACAACAAATACTAAAAAACAGGATAAAAGAAATATTTAAGGGGGCTCCCATACAACAATTCTTTCAATACCACATACAAACTTATGGATGCACCTGGTTACGTTCATGGAGTGTGAAAGTAACCGCACCAATAACTTTGTAAACAATATTTTGCTGTGTAAAATCCAATCTATTCACTCCACACCATCGCTTCCATTGAACGGTGGTTCGGAACCCTTCGTGCGCGATTTAGACTCGCACTTGACCGGTTTTTTTTATTTAATTTATGATAGATGGATAAGCTAATTAATAATAATAATAATAATACCTTGGACACTATTTACACACATTGATCTAGCCCCAAACTAGGATTCCCTGTACATTGGGTACTAGATAACGATACACATACTTATATAGATAAATACTATACTACATATATCGGAATCATCGAAATCAAAATGATGGAGTGGTGATATATTATAAGGATAACCTGAAAATCACAATTGAAGAGCCTAATTTTGAGGAAGGAAATTGTCTTATAGTGAAACACGAAAAAGACACGGCAGTTATTGCTATCTACCATCGCCTAGTTATACAAAAATAGATAATTTTATGGAATTTCTATGTAGAGTTTTACAAGATCTATCACCATTTCCAAGCATTTTATTAACAGGAGACCTTAACATAGATATTAAGCCAGAAAACCATACTCCTGATGCCGACATTTATTTAAATAGAATTGCCTTTTATGGACTCCTTCCTGGACACACTTTGTGACTAGAGACCAAAGTAACACATGCTTAGATCACGTGTTACTTAAAACGAAAAATGAAGCCGTCACAATAGTAATTCACTCATCATTAACAGACCATAAAGCGGTCCTGTTATGTCTTAAATTAAAAAAGAAAAAGATGTGTCCACCAACGACATATTCAGTTTTGGACACAGAGGTTCTATCAAAATCCCTAAAAGAAACAAATTTTGACTTCATTTATAAAGTCCCGGACCCAAATGATGCTATGAATTCTTTTATAGAAATTTTGCAAAGTGCTATTAACTCTAATACTAAAACTCGCAAAGTTTCAAGCAGGAAAAAGATTTTTAAACCGTGGACGACTGCAGGACTCCTGCGTTGCATAATAAATAGAGATAACCTGCATACTAAATGAATGGCAGACCCTGAAAATTAAAACCTTAAATTAACTTACAAAAGATATAGGAGTTTTTGCAACAATTTGTTACAAAAACTTACGACAGACTTTAAAAAATCGCAGATTAGTCAAGCGGGCAACAACAATAAAGAGCTTTGGAAGGCTATTAAAATGATTTCTTCGACCACTTAAATTAAAGACAAACCTAAAGAACTTTTAACAACGTTAAATTCCCCGCAATCATCAATAGAAAGTGTTAACGACTATTTTGTTAATGTAGGAAGGAGTCTCGCTGAGAAATAAATTATCAAAAGAAAACGATAAAACCAACGCCTATGGATCAAAACTTCCAGCCTAATTCTTTTTTATTGTTGGAAACGGACAATCAAGAAATTGAAAGACTTATTAGTAATCTTAAAAATGAATGTTCTATTGGCTAGGACACTATATCAAATTTGATTTTGAAATCAAATAAAGATAATTTTGTCCCCATTCTAACCCACGTCTTCAATTTATGTTTGGATAAAGGGACTTTTCCCGATACTCTCAAAAAATCTGTTATCCTTCCAATTCATAAGGGCGGTGACCGCGATCGTGTTGAATGCTACAGGCCCATATCTATCCTCCCTTCTCTTTCAAAATTGCTCGAAAAAATAATGAACACAAGGCTGATAAAATATTTGGAAAAACATTGTCTACTAGCGGAAAATCAATTCGGTTTCCGTGCAGTAAAATCCACCTCCGACGCTGTATACGAACTAACCAGCAACATATCCGAAAACCTTGACAATGGCCAACGCTGTTTGGCAATATTCCTCGATTTAGCCAAAGAATTCGACACCGTCTCGGTCAAACTCCTCTTGAAAAAACTAGATCTATTCATATTCATATTCAAATTCATTTTATTTGCAAATATGTACAGGGGGGTTACAGGTGGGGGTGTATGTAAATATAGAGTAAAAGTACATGCACCCTGAAAGGGTATCACAATTGTTCGCTTAATATCTAGACAAAACATTTCACAAGTAGTTAAATTCAATTAAAATATACAAAATATCTTGTTTTAAAATTCTTAATTATTGTAACGCTGAGATCCTCTATATCACTTATTTAGAATCAGTCATAAATTCGTCTATAGTGTAGTAGCTTTTTGAAATTAGCAGATTTTTTAGTTTTATGCTGAACGAACTAACGGTTTGTTCGTTTTTTATATTGTTTGGTAGGTTATTGTATATTAAGATTGACATATAGTATGGGCTTTTTTTGTAAATTTCTAGTTTAGGTTCTGGTAAAACTAAATTATTTCTCCGTCTAGCGTTTGTGTAGTGGTGATATTGTTCGGGGTGTTTTTTTACGTAGGCTATTTCTAATATGTACAGCGATGGTAGAGTCAAAATCTTGTCTTTTTGGAAGTGGGGTTTGCAGCTGTCTATTTGCTGAATATTAACTAAGATCCTGATACATTTCTTTTGCATAATAAATAAATCGTTAGCATCGACGCTATTACCCCAGAGCATTATCCCGTAACTTAACCACGAATGTGCGTAGGCGTAATAAGCTGACAGAGCACATTCTTTACTGGTGTTTCTTTTGAGGATAGAGAGGGCATATATTAATTGTGACATTTTGGATTTTATTGAAGAGATGTGTGATTTCCAGTTTAAGTTAGAGTCTATTGTCAGGCCTAATAATTTGACGTCTGTAACTTCTTCTATGCCTAATTGCTTTTTAACATCAGAGAGGTTTAGGGTTTGTTTTTGGTAGGGTTTGAATTGTATAATTTTTGTCTTTTTCGTGTTTATCTCTAAGTTATGTTCGTATAGCCAATTTTGGATAGTTTCGAAAGAATCTTGTATGTAGGGGTTAATGTTATAATCTTTGGGACATTTGAACAATAGTGATATATCATCAGCAAAAATAATAAATACATTTAGGTTTTGAAATTTTGGGGAGGTCGTTGATGTAGGCTAGAAATAAAATACAGCCTAGTACACTACCTCGTGGTATGGAACAGTTAGTAGTTATTGTTTGGGATGCTATAGTTTTGTGTTCCAATGTATCATTATTAAATTGGTTAATTTGCACGTATTGTTTTCTGTTAAGGAGATATGATCTTAGCCATTCGTGAGCATTGCCTCGAATACCTAGGTCATGCAATTTTTGTAATAGAATTTTATGTGACACTCGGTCATATGCTTTCGACATATCTAAAAGTAATCCAATGGCATGGTTTCTATTTCGTATATATTCTAGGGCTTTTTGTACATATGCGAAAACTGCAAGTGTCGTGGAGCGATGTTTTCGGAAGCCATATTGGTTGGTGTCAACATAGTTGAATTTTTCTAAAAAATTATATATTCGGTTTGCCATTGCTTTTTCGAAAATCTTTGAAAAGGTTGGTAGAGTAGCTATAGGACGGTACTGCGATGGGTCTGTTTGTTTGCCGCCATTTTTTAGGACTGGTGTTATTTTTGCTATTTTAAGACTGTCTGGGAAACAACTTTCTTGAAAAGATTGATTTAAAAGGTCGGTTAATGGGACTGTTAGTTCATTGATACAGTATTTTAATAGTTTTAGTGGAAAGTCATCAAATCCTGCGCTAGTTTTATTTGGAAGATTCCGAATTAGTTGTGACACTTCGTTTATGGATACTGGTGATAGGAATATGGTGTTTGTTGAGTTTGCTGGTGGAGGCTGCTCAGGAGGCTTATTGGCTTTTACCGCTTTATTATAGGTCTGTGGCGCGGGTAGTTGCGTTATACCGACCGAGGCAAAAAAGTCATTAAACATATTTGCTATCTTAATTGGACATTTTTCAATTATATTTGTATCTGTACTTGTTAGTAGTATATTGTTGGTTAATTTATTTTGAGAAGGTTTGGTTGTCGTTTAATTATATGCCACATTGTTTTTATTTTGTTATTTGACTTATTCATGTCCCCTATGAAATTAAGTTTTTTCGATCTTTTTATGCATTTTTTTAATATTTGTGTGTAGAATTTTTAATGAGTTATCAAAATATTGTTTTTAGATTGGTTAGTTAATATTTTAAGTTGTCTTTTATTTTTACATGAAACTTTAAGGCCTTTGGTGATCCATGTCTTTTTACAATTTAATTTTAATTTAAGCCGCTTTTGTGGTATATGTATGTTCAATAATTCTTGTATTTTTTTATCGAATACAATATAGTTTTCATCAATGGTATTTTCAACTTTAATTATATCGTTCCAATGAGTTTTTTGTAATACTTGTTTAAATATATTTTGGAGTGTAAAGCATCTTTTTTCTATGTATGTTGTTTTAATGATTTGTAAGTCTTTGATTAGAGGTGATTTATACATTACACTTTTGTGGTCGGAAATTCCTAATTCCTCTACACTTACTTCATTATCTCTGTTATTGGTGAAGAGTAGATCTATACATGTGGAGCCAGAGTTAGTAACTCTAGTCGGCTCTTTTTTTAGTTGAAGGAGATTAATTTCTTTTTTTAGTTTGTTTGTTAGCTTTTCAGAGTCTTTAGATTTTTGAAGCATATCTATATTAAAGTCTCCTGTTATTATGATGTGTTTATGTGGTTTATTTTTAAGTTTATCAACTAATTTGTCTAGGAACTCAAAGAAAGTGTCTATTTGATGGTCTTTCCTATATATTGAGATTAACGTTATATTAGGTTTAATATCGACGGCACAGCATTCTATTACGAATTCTACTGACAGATTTGTGATGTCTGGTAGTTCCTTATATTCAATACCATTACGAAGGAGTATTGCAACACCTCCTCCCTCTCTTACACGACGATAGAAAGCGGCAGCAAATACATATCCATTTATATGTATGATATATTTTTGGTGATCACCGATCCATGTTTCTGAGAGACAGATTGCAGTAAATTGTGGTGATTGTTCTTGGAGGTTGCTTTCTACTAGTTCAGGCTTATTTTTTAGGTTTTGCACGTTTTGTGCTAATATGCTAAAAAAACATTCTGTGAATTTTTTTGTCTAGGTTTTTCATTTGTGGGTTGAAAATGTGTGTGGCTTCTTTGATAGGTTTGATGTTTCTGGTTTCTGATAGTGTCTTCAGTAGCCTTTACGTGGGATTTTCTTGTTATTGTATTTAAGTAGTTCTGTATTTGTGGTTGTTGTTGCTTGTGATGTTGTAGGTTTATTTGTTGTTCATTATCTTGTGAAGGAATTAGTTGTTCAGATCGCACTTCTTGTTTAAAATGTCCGTTGTAAAGGTAACTGTAAAAAGGGGGTACAGTGGATTGCTTCCCGTATTGTAGTTCTTCTTCGATATTGTACTGGCCTGCAATATGTTGCTGGTTAAATTGACTACTTCGTTGCTGATAGTTCCTGTATTCATTTTGATATCGATGTTTTCCGTAGTATTCATGTTTGTTTCGTTGTTCGTCTTTCATGTTGTGATATCTCTGTTCTTTTATTATGAGTTTATTATTTCTTATCACTGCATATTTACAGGCTTTCCTTGCTTCCTTCAAATCTTCTATTAGTATGTTTTGCATTTTTATGGCGTTTTCGTCTAAATGGGAGTGTTGCAGATTTCGGCTTAAGTTCAGAATTCGTTGAGTAATTTTCTTGCTTGCGAGTTCAACAAGAATGGGTCGTTTGTGGCCTTTTCTTCCGATTCGGTAGATATTTTCTACGTAGCCTTGTAGATTTATGTTTAGCAGTTCCTGACATATTTGCAATGTTAGTTCATGGGTGAGATTTTCCGTTTCTCTAAAGATCTCATCTACTCCGTATATAACAATTTTAGTATCGTTATCTTTCATTGTTGATTCAGGTTTGGAAAGTTTCATAGTTTCAAGTTTTGTCTGTAATTGTTTTATTTCTTGTTTCAGTGTTTTATTTTCTTCTGATAGTTGGCCTACATTTAAATTAATTTGACTTATCTCCGTTTTCCTTTTTGAATTTTCAGTTGTCAAATTATTTATTTCCTTCTTGGTCTCTTCTTTTAATATTACTATGGCCTTATTAATTTCAGTCTGGATAGTACTCTGGAGTTCAGCTATTATGGTCTTGTTGTTATCTTTTAGTTGCGCATTAATCATTTGTGTTAAGGTTCCAAGTGTTATTTTTGTGTTCTTAATGATAGAGGTATCCGGTGAGTTCTGGTACATCGTATCGCCCAATAAAGTTGATTCGTTGGTGTTGTCGAGTGGAAATGTGTCATTTGTGGACGATGGTGCTTTTTTCCTTATTGTTATATTATTATTATCAGGGCAGTGCGTTTCTTGGTTTGAACGTTTGACATTTTTAGATACGCTTGAGCCACTGATAGTCATTGGCGAGTTAGCGCTTTGGACTGGAGTGTTTTCATTTCTAGTTAGTCGGTCCTTTCCTGTGCATTTGGGACATAGCCAAGAATAATCGTAATCTTGTTGATGGGTTTGGAAGTACTCCTTCCCTATATTTAAGCACTGGTAATGGAAGCGACTTTTGCAAGAGCAGCATGATATTCTCCCAGAAATGTTTATCGTACAAGCTGAGCAACTCATTTTGAAGTTCGAGTAAGAGCAACGTATTCAGATACGTTGGCATACAGTTATATTAGGTTGTTAAACTATAAGCGCCCTCTGCATTGGTTGCTTGGTGCTGCCCCTATATTAATACCGGTGGCGCCTCTGGTGGTGAGTAGCAAGTACTTCTTGTTTAGGATAGGTCACGCCCTCTATTGGTAAGTAGGTGGAACACATCTGTATTTTACTAGCGAGATCTATTGGTGAGGGATGTAGCTTTGGTTGCCGCGGTGGCGCCCCTATTGAGGTATTAGCGAAGTTATGAGTGACGCTAAAATTTTAAATTAAAGATTGTAACGGGGTATTTTGGCACGTTTTGGAACTTTAGTAAGATTTGGATATCTTTTACACTTTAATTTTAACTTGTCACTGTACCATTTCTTGTTTTATATGTTTATTTAGATTTGAGCACTGGTTTGTTGTATTTTATGTGTTTTGTCCAATTCGCCGTCGGAAATTATCTTGCTTGGTTTAGTGTTTTCCACTTATTTACTGAGTTGCTATTTTGCACTGTTTTGGCGGCTTTTGAGACCGCCAAGAGTTGTATTTTTTATGATTTTGACACTGCACTTTTCTAACGGTATTGTTGTCCGAATTAGTTGGTAATTTTTCTTCTTGTACTGTTTATTTCACTTGGTAAGTACATTTTTAAGTCAGAACATTGGTTAGGGTCACTTTATAAACACTTGTTGTGCTAAGGAAAGCACTTTTACTAATTATTTCTCGAATATTTGTTAGGAACTCACTTTTGTTTATGTTTTCGCGACGGGCGGCGGTCCGATTCTGACTAGATCATGGGAATAAGAGGGACCCAATTAGAGCTCTTTAGAAGTTATCTGACAAACCGAACTCAATGTGTTAAAATAGGGGAGTCCACGAGCAGTACACAGTCAGTCCATTGGGGAGTCCCATAAGGCAGCATTCTTGGACCTACCTTACTTCTCATTTATATTAATGACCTTTGCCGACTCACATTACCTAAAGCCAAAATTATAACTTATGCCGATGACACGGTGTTACTCTTTGCAGGAAAAAATTGGGATGAAGTTTTTGAAAGTGCTCAAACAGGTTTCAATCTTGTCTCCTCTTGGTTACATGAAAATATTTACGGTTAACACTGAAAAAACTAAATATTTAACTTTCTCGATCACTGCCTCAACACAACCAAATATTGAACACAAATTATATGCTCATACGTGCAATATTTTAGGAAATAATTTTTGCTCATGTAGAGTGCTAGATAGGATGTCTAATATCAAATATTTAGGAAAAGTACTGGACAATAACCTAAAATTTCAAAACCATATTCAGAGTCTCAGCACTAAAATTAGAAAATTAATATATATTTTAAACATCTTCGACATGTAGCAGAGCCATTCCTTATGAAACGCATCTATGTGGCTTTAGCCGAATCTCTCATACGCTACTGCATCTCTAGCTGGGGCGGTGCCCATAAGACTACACTTTTACGCGTCGAAAGAGCCCAGCGTGCTGTGTTGAAGGTTTGAACATTCAAACCGTATGTACCTTTTCCCTACAACGGAACTCTACAATTATTGTGATGTTCTGACTGTCAGACAGATATTTATTCAGATCACTATACTTAGACAACATAATAAACTCTCATCAAGTAATTCTAATAACTATACAATTAATTCAAAAAGACGAAAAGATAAAGTGTAGCCACTTATAAGGTTCGTACTAATTTTATGCAAAGGTTTTTCAAGTTTCTGGGACCCTTTTTTTACAATAAATTGAGTAAAGCAAGCGAAATTTACAATAAAACTAACTTTGAAACAAAAAAAAACAATAAACCAATTGCTTAGATCCCAATCATATGAGGATACTGAAAAATGCGTAACTATTTTATCTTAATAAAACTCACATTATTAAGCACATACGTAATAAAGTAATACTGGTAATTCCAAATATTATTTTTCAAATATGGACATACTCATACGACTCTCACACACACACACCCTCACTCATACACACACCCTCACTCATACACATACACACACACACACACACACACACACACTCACACTATACATTTTATAATATTTTTCTAAATAAGTTAGTAACCACGATGTTTAGATAAAAAACATACTACCTGTATACATTTAATCATTTAACTATTTACTGCTAGAAAACTGTTCTTTTTACTCTGTTCATTTTCTAAAATTGTTAAGTGGCACTTACTGGAGGTAAGTGCTACTACTTAACCTATACCACAGGGTTCGCCCTATTTTAGGGAGTAGCGATCATCCCTTGTTCCCTACCTAGTGTAATAACAAGATTTATGTTGTAAAATTTTCAAGAATAAACGATTATTATTAATATTTTTACTTAGATAGATAAACAACCATGACTAAGATAAAAACATCCGTTCTCATCAAACAAATATTTGCCCTCACCGGGACTAGAACCCGGGACTTTTGGCTTCTAAGGCAGGGTTACTGATAATATAGATAATTTTAATTCCCCTCAGGGTAGTATTTAGTAGTCCCACTCTATTTAACCTACGAAAAAACGGAGGAGTTTCTCAAGACAACGCATATATATATAAATATTGTATGTATATCCACGCATAACTTTTTACAGAATAATCGGATTTTGATTATTCTTTTTTTTATTGGAAAGGGTACACCCCAAAATTACTTCCATATGAATTAAGAACAAAATCTTACCCTAAGGGTAGGAAAACAGGGGATGATTGATTGTTCACTCTCTGATTGTAATGTATGACCACGCATAACTTTTTTTACAGTATAGACCGATTTTGATAAATCTTTGTTTATTGGATAGGGTTATCTCGGAGTGAGAAAATAAGGGTTATTTATTTTTCACTCACAGATTTTAATGCTGAGTTACAATAAAATAATTAGTAGATTATAACCACAAAAATATAAAATAAAACCTTTTTAATAAAAAAATAACCGTCGAAAAATCTGTAAAGCAAAAAATTACACAACTTATTTATTTAACCTTAAGTTCTTAAACTAAAGTAAGTATACTTAGGTACTTAGAATAAAGACTCACGGAATCCTAATATGCGCACCGAAAAGACTGGGAATCACTACTCCACCGCTCTTTAACAAGTAAATATCTCCAAAGCAATATATATAAATTGTATACCACAACACCTCTTAAAATACCAATAAACGTAGGGGGATCACTCTGTACAGGTATGTTATTCATTTCATGCAATGTTTCTATGCAATTTGTTCATGTTAACAAGACAATTACATCGCAATTTGTTTATACCGTCATGGTATACCTACCACAATGCACGTTGCATAATGTTGCAAGTACGGAGAAAAATTTCCCCACTTCCCGCGTTTTTGTTGACTAGGACTCCACAGCCTTATGAAGTTAGACGGCTTGTATGTGAGTTACATATTATCTGTATTTATTCCTATTTCTAGTGGTGAGGCAGTTTCACGTGATTATGTGGACAAAGGCACCAAGATATGCATTATTACTTACGCGTTCACGAAACTTCCACATTTGTTTTTATAATCTCTTTATAATTATCTTGAATAAAATCTAAACTTAAATCATTTTATCCGGTTGACCGCTTTCGCGCGCGCGCGAAAACCTCTGTCGGTCGGACCCTAATTCCGGTTATCGCCGCTCGCTAAGTGGCGTCGCGCGGCGCCTTACAAAAACATTATTTATGACTTAGGTACTTAAGAATACTGCTCGAAGTTTTGTTTTTGTTAGAGATCGTAAACAAACCATTGTAATGGACTGGCGTTGTTTATTTTAAAGACTCTTTGTACAGTCATACATTGATGTAAACACAGACTTCGAGCGAAAAATGGACTAAGGTCAATATAAACATTTTTTATTAAAAAAGTAAATCGACAACCTATGTTTTTTATGTATTTAAAAGATTTCTGTATTACATTTACACATGAAAAAATAATAAACATGCATTTCGTAGATAAAAAATATTTATTTAAAATCTTACAAACTTTCGCAAGCATTTGCCAGCGTGCCGTGGTTAAATTTCGACCTTGGGCAAACAATGTCGGTTTTTAACTTTTACATGAGGCATTTCAATATTGTTTTTGTTTAAAACGAGTGTTAGATAATCGTTCTTCAACTTATAGATTGTAATTGGAATAAAACATGAAAGTTTCACCAGAAATAGAGGAAACATACCTTACCTACCTACTACCTACCTACCTTACCTATTGACCGCGAGCGTGTTTACGAAACTCGTAAATTATGGCACAAAAACACTTTTCTACCTAAATCCTTTTGTACAAGTAGTCAGAAGGGGTGAATAAACAGTTATATACAAGAATATTAACAGTTATCAGCTAAAACACACAATACTTACCACAAAACACAATTTTTATCACAATTTGTCGAACACAAACACGCGAGGTCATGCGACTGAGTTTTGTTTTTTTTTTCAATCCTTCCACTCGTTCAATGTAGTGATGTCACATCAAAAAATAAAGACCAGTTCACTGAGAAAGAGATAGAATACAGTCCATACGGATAAAGTGACTGGTGTAAAAGAAATAGCATGTTTTTGTCACTGCGTCGTCAAATAAATCCTTTGGATAGTATACTATCCAGTGCGATCTACGGAAGAAAATTTCTGGTTGGTATAGTATCAAAGTCCGGTCAACCGGTTATTAGTCCTCAAAATCGAATAAAAGTATACATAACATATTCGTGTATAAAATCATGAGAAAACACGAAATCTCACCGATCAAATTTATTTTGTTTTTAGGTCTGTGTTTCACAATTATGTAACTTTTTTGTACCAGCAGGTAGAAAATATACAAATAAATATAATAAAATAATTATCTTACTTTGATTTAATCGTAACTTGAAATTCCCGACATTGCGGGAAAAAATAGATGAGGTGGTATCATTATTTCTACGTTATCGCGCGCACCGGCATGCGTCCGACAGAGAAAGCAATATGAATGTGTGCGTGCAATACCCGCACAAAGAAACATTTTGGGACTTACTTTACGTGCGTGATTGCTGGGTGGGTGATCTCAGTTGAGTGTCACGCTATATGCGGGTTCCCGAGACACCAGTCACTGCCAGCACCCGATTAGTGAAACCCCTCGATGTTGACGTTTGAGGGGCCGGAACACCTGTTGACTTATCGCACAACAGAGAGTTGTGGCTCTCGTCTTTGCAATGACGTCCAACTGGTCATTTACTAGCCTAGCGTGTAGTGATCCTGCCTATGAAGCGGTCCTGGATTCGAATCCCGATAAGGGTAATATTTGTGTGATGAGCATGAATATTTGTTTCTTAGACGTGGATGTTTTCTTTGTATTTACTTAAGTATTAAGTCATACTCATACTCATACTCATATATTTATTGCGTCATTGTGGTATACTTTAACAAAATTATATCCAACAATGAACCCTGTAAGTGCACTACAATGTCTTAATAACTAGCTTACAACTAACATTTGTGATGGTTAAATATTATTTTCTTATTATATTATATTATTTACTATACTTATTACATTATTATATTATATTATATATATATATATATATATATATATATATATATATATATATATATATATATATATGTTTTTTATTATTATTATATATTTTTTAAGAAGGAGAAACATATAAGAAATTATTAACTGCTGAATTATTATATGATTGTTAGGTTTAGTTTGTTATTAATTAAAATATTATTTAAATATTATTTAATATTTTATTAATTTTTATATTATAGTAGTTTATTATATATTATTTAATTCTTATTTTATTGGTTATAGTTTATCATTTAGGAACTCGTTAATATTGTAATAGCGCTTTGTAATCAGCAATTGCTAGTGATTTTGTGAGTGTGAGTGATTGTGTGAGTCAACCCGGGTAAGTCTCAGGCGATGATACTGGATACACGGCACTTATTTAATTTGTTGCAGAATAGTTCCGTTGCTCCCGTGCTATATGACGGCGGCACCTTTGTCAAGTATAGCGAGAAAGCCAAAAATCTTGGTGTTGTTTTTGACAATCTATTGTCCTGATCCCATGTTTGTGAGGTCAGCAGAAAAGTTTTTGTATCCTTTCATTCAATTCGGCAATTGCAGTACTTCTTGCCTAGGCAGACTAAAATCATGCTAGCTCATACCCTTCTTTTGCCTTAAATTAATAACGCCGATGTTTGCTGGGCCAGCGCGAACGAAGATCTACTAAACAAACCCGAGCGACTTCAAAATCTCGGGATTCGGTTTATCTTCGGTCTTCGCAAGTACGACCACGTGGATTACTATCGCAGGAATTTAGGCTGGCTCCCGATCTGACTTCGTCGTGTTATGCACATTCTCTACTTCCTCTTCAATATTTTGAGAAATCCGCGCTATCCCGCATATCTTCGGTGTGGCTGAGTAGGAAGGAATCTTTTCAGTTTCTTTTCTCTGGGGATAGACTTCGGAGATCTCACACGGTGTCACTTTTGTCAATTCCTCAGCACAACACTGTTGCTTACGAGCACTCGTTTAGGTTAAGGGCAATAGGTTTGTGGAATGCACTTCCTTGCGCTATTAGGGATTGGGATTGAATATCTTTGTTCAATTTTAAGAAAAAAAATAAACAGCATCTCCTCTCTTTCGCATAGTAGGTATCTTATAGTATATATGTGTATCTATGTAGTTATTGTATTCTATTAATTTATTATATAGTTAGTGTGTAGGATGTATAGTAATTTATCTGATAGTATATTGACTTTATTAATTTCTTTTAACTCTTAATTGTACACTAGGACTATCTCTCTATATATATTTTTTCCTTTCGTCACAGGTTAGCTGTAAGAATATTTTTTTAGAAATATTATTTATCTCTATAAAATATATCGTCGTCTATTACTCATCTAGAACTCATAACACAAGCGTTCAGCTTACTATGGGCCTAGTTAGATTTGTGTAAGATTGTCCTCTAATATTTATTTATTTACTAGCTGATGCCCGCAACTTCATCTGCATGTTCCTAGGAATTATTATTAACCGAGATAACGTTACCCTCCTTCTTGTGCAGTCGGATAAAAAATATCCAACATGTTAATCTAACTCATAAACTACCTCTGTGCTAAATTTCATTCAAATACGTTCAGCCGTTTTAGCGTGATTGAGGCACAAACACACAAACATCCAAACATCCTAACATCGCTACTTTCACATTTATAATATTAGTTAGAATTATAATTCTTGTTGGTGCAATCCCTTGCATAATGCTGTCGCAAGCATTTAAAACATACCCTCCCTGGCCCGAGTACTGAAGCAACAAGTCAACTTTACAAATTTAATTTCAATAAATTCATCGATTAGATTTTTATGCTGGTTTTGGATTAGGAATGCAACTCCGTACTGGCTTTGACTGCAACTGGTATGGCACCATTTTCTTTCTTCTATTGTATATTCTTTTCTTATGACTTCCGACAATCCGATTATGTCCCATTTCACATTTCTAGAGCTTTTTCAAACTCTATAATTCTTTCTTCACTTGTGGATTTCACATTGTATGTGCATATATAGAAATCACCAGAGGGTTTTGGTCTACTGATCCACGGTGACCGGCCGTTTTGGGGAAGGAATGTCCAGATGGAGAAGCAATTAAATGATATATGTAACCAATATTTGATATGTCAACCAAGTCAATTTGTTGACTGCACCTGTCATCTTCCCTTCCGGAACTCATTATAGAAAATGGTTGCAATGAAATAAAAATTTACTTGTTTTCCGTTTTAGTAAGTTTTTCTCAGACTTATTAACGTTCTTTGATATAACTTTTTTATGACCATAAATGCTCTATTAAAAAGCGAATTAAAAACTGAAAACCGATGCGCTTTATCTTGCTTAAACAGTTGAGCAGCGCTTTTATAAAGCCTGCAACTGTTTGTCACAACAACACCAAAGAAGTAATGTATTTAAAAAAAAACTTCCTCGATATTTACTTGTTTGTAATAAAGCCGTTGATAAAGTATACACGACACAGGGTACCCTAGTATGGTGTCAGATAAAAATTAGGTGCTTATATTTAAAAAAAACTAGTGGTGCCAAAAATCAACATAAAACAACAACAAAGCGTCACGTATTTTCTTAGACGGCGTGGCAGAGAAACTATTTTGCCCTCTTTAAGACAGTAGTTGAAATCCCTATTTCGTGTGCTGGGGGTGCATGCACTAGGCATGCTTTAAATCGATATACTTTGATGTTGTGTTTAATAATTTAGCTATTCATATCAACCCTCATCTGAGGTCGTCCGCTAACGTTTGCCATGCAAAATGCAAAGTTACGTTTCCAAAGGCTCATTCAAGCTGAATCCGTATAAATTTACTTTGTGTACAAATTGGAATGGCCGCTTAAAATTCTAGAGCTTGTTTCTTGCAGGTTAGTAACTTTGAATGAAAGAAATCGCTGGTAATCGTTTTAATCAAGAAGTGAAAACTCTTCTTTTGATTCAAAGTGCATATTAGATAGGCACCTACAGCCTACAGTTATCGCGTCTGAATAATTTGTAGGAATTTATGCAACCGCGAATACCTATCAGCAACGTGCATTGTTGAGCCGGCGAATGAAACCAATAAAAAATAAGTAGAACAGGGTACATCCTATTCGTAACGATGTGTTAGATTTTTGTTATAGGATAGGAAAAAAATTACCATACGTAAGATACAAGCAATTATAAATGTATTTTTTTATTACTACTGTGCATAGTTATGATTTTTGTGGTCACTGTTACGAATTTTTTTATTGTTCAAAGTTTATGATATCCAGTTCCGGGGACTTACTAATACTAATATGTAAGAGATGGTGCCACAAACTACTCTATTGTTTTGGGTTCTGTGATTTGTTTTTAGGATATTTTTTTTCGGCCGCCGCCGTTTCCGTACCGCGCGCATTGTTGTCGCATCGCTCCCGTTAACTAATTTATTAAAAGTGGTGCAGCCACAGGTAAGTGGAGTCACAGGTCGAGGCGCAGCAAAGTGATCCTTTGGAACCATTAATCTATAGCCTTACAATCCAGAGCGTTGTGTCCAACTTACAGTCACCACTCAACGTTTAGTATTTGGATGACGGTACCAACGGGGGCAGACCGGAAATATTGGCTGAGGACCTGCGGTGTCTTGTTGAGGGTTAAGCGAGGCTGGGACTACAAGTTAACATACAGAAATGTGTTTATTTTCCTTCTGTTCGGATAGGGTTTCACATGATGTGGTAGAGGATTTTGAATCAGTGGCCCCAGGAATGAGGATACTGGATAAGAGCAATGTTAAACTTCTAGGTGCACCAATTTTTCCAGATCGAATACCGGGTGTACTCTCTGCAAAGACATGAGCTCTCTCAGATTATAAGGAGCATCTAAAACAACTCCCAGCCCACGTCGTGTCTTGATTCCCAGCCTTACGTACTCCGCTCCGTGGCTGAGTAGGGAGGAATCAGCAGAGTATGCACTGTGCTGAAGGATCTATTGGAGTCTAATGATGTTAATGAATAGAGAATAGAACCCCACTCAGTGGTGCCAAGCGGCTTTGATTATCAGGCACGGTGGTCTAGGCATTTGTCGCTTGCGGGAAACCGAGCTGCCAGCTTTCTTGTCTTCGTCACATGGGGTGCGAGACCTTGTCACTCTTACTGTAAATATTCATGGTAATGGGTTTTGCATCCCTTTTGCGGAGGAGGCGTTAAGAATGAGGCATGATCGGTGTCCAGGTAGCGATCCGCCCCAACACCCGCACTTACAGCGCAATGGTGATAAGGTTTTATGTAAAGACACGCTCATTGGGTTATTGGTCCAGAGTTTGGGGGTAGAGTGGTGTTTTTGCGCTGTTTTGCAGCCCTAGATTTGGTCTCTGGCTCCACGCTATGCCTGTTCCACAACTCATGGACAATGACTCATTTCGAGTGGCTGTCGCTTTGTGTCTCGGAAGCGATGTTTGCCAACCACATTCTTGAGTGTGTGGTGCGGGTTGAACGCTTGGAGTTGGCACAGTTTACACTGTGTACGGAAAGCGGGCAGTCTTTCTCGGCACTCCTCCATTAATGACATTGTCACAGAAATTGTGACTTGTGTATTGGAGCCTGTGGAACTTTGTCATACCGATGCCGCCTCTGCTGATGGCACACGGTTACGTATACAAGCACTGTTTAGAAATATAATGGAGGCAAAAATCCTAACAGGTTGTGAAATGAAATTAATTTTATTTGCAAGAAAACAGTACATTAAGATCTTAAAATAGAATATGTTCAGTGTTTCCAGCTTAAGCATGAAAAATAATAGTTATATAGTTTTAATTTATGTACTAGTGCAATATTAATGTAAATAGTTGTTCATTTAATTCTCATTTATATAATTAAAATTTTAAATTTCATAATTTTGTATAGTTTTATACTTATAAATGGTTAATTTTATAATCTAAATATTCATTAATGCTATAAAAACACTTTGTGAGATTATTTTTTAAGGACTTGCTATTCATTACTTTGAAGTCGTCAGGCATCTTGTTATACAAAATAATACACATATTGAATATATTTTTCCTATATATGTCCTTAAATCTAGGAGGTTGTCATAGTAGGTTCCTGTGTTTAGGCATGCAAATTAATAGTTATATAGTTTTAATTTATGTGTTAGTGCAATATTAATGTAAATAGTTATTCATTTAATTCTCATTTATATAATAAAAATTAAAAATTTCATAGTTTTGTTCTTATAAACGGTTAATTTTATAATCTAAATATTCCTTAATGCTATAAAAACACATTGTGAGATTATTTTTCAAAGACTTGCTATTCATTACTTTGAAGTCGACAGGCGTCTTCTTATACAAAATATTACATATATTGAATATATTTTTCCTATACAGGGTGTTAACGGGGTCATGATTCAAACCTATCGGTCCTAACTCGAAGAATTAATGCGATTTCAAGTATAGGGCAAATTTTTTAAAAATTACAGCCTTTTTTAAACTAATCAACAATTTATTTATCCCAGTTAATAACTCAGATTATGGTTACCCTAATTCATGATAAAACCTTTTTAATAAACAAATGATTAGATGAGTAAGTAGTAGGTAATTGTCAACCGTCACGTCATAAGAAAGTCAAATACGTAGGGTGACCATAATAATTAATAAATAGGGAATCATTTTTAGTTTTTTTTTACCTGCGAAAAAAGTGCTAATTTATGCACTCCAATCTACAGCGTTGTATTCCTAATTAAGTGCCAAGTCTATTTTCTCTTTCTTGCTACACGACCCCGTTAACACCCTGTATATGTCCTTAAATCCAGGAGGTTAAAATAGCAGGTTCATGTGTTTTATTTACTCTTCTTTGTCTTTGGTGCCCTTCATTTCTGGTTCTCCAGTATTCACGATGAGAGGCAACAAAAACACAAACATCTCTAATGTAGGCACATGGTAGGGGTAAAAGGGGAACCAATGTTCATACCTAAAATATCGCTTATCCTAACAAATTCAACATTCGACTTTTAAAGTAAGTAACTACGTTTATTCATAAGTTTATTCAATAAACTTACTAACTTTAAGAGACTTCAATTTCCCATCCTTGTTTTGCAATGACTATAAATAAGTCTCAAGGACAGTTACTAAAAATGGTTGGTATCGATTTAACAGAGTATTGTTTTTCACGGGCAGCTTTATGTTCCTTGCACCAGAGTTATCTTCCCGAATAGTTATGTTATTTTAGCTCCACAACGCAAAACTACAAATGTCATTTAGAAAGAAGCCCTTTGATTCAGTAAAACACATTTTCCACGTCTCTAGTTTTTTAGTAATTTCATAAAAGTCTCTTTAAACTCTTGGATATGATTCATATTCTACTAGCTACATACTTCGAAGGCTCGTTACCACAGATATCGAGAGATAGGATGAGGGGCGTGGCACGTGCGAATAAAACTAGCCCCGATTGTCTTGTAATTGAAAATTAGCAGTAGTCGCCGGGCGACCGCAGTGACGAATTCATTTCCGCTGCTTTTCAAAAATGCCGATCTGTGCAATATTTACGTGCAAAAATAGAAGCGGGAGTGAGCTCCAAGAACGGCGGAGTAACATATCTCTTGTAAGTCTCATTCTAACTATTATTTCTTCTTAAAATACAAGAAATAAACATTTTTACGAAAATAAATCATTCACGAAAAAATTCGTCACGATTTGATCATTAAAGTGACAATATCATGTTGTTCTCGCTAGATTTATTATCCATTGCTTGTTTTATATCTTAATTTCAGTACATATTGCCAAGCTAACACGCAATGAATATTTCACACTTATCTAAATTCGAAAGTAAAGATGCATCGTGATACGGAGGCGAACTGTTACACGCACACAGAGACGACGTATAGTGATAGGGATAGTGATAGTGAGAATTATGTTTTTGAATCGATAGAGAGAAATAGATTTTTTACCGACTCGATCAAAGCCTTTGGGTAATCATCTTATATTACTAATCAAAGCTGTAACGGAAAGATATACTAATATAAGACTGCATTACTTAGCAAAAAATACTATGCCTAAATTGTCAAAACGCCAAGTTCTTAATAAATATTTACGTTTTTCTTGTCAATAGGTAGCATTGTACTGTAATGTTCGATATTTGTTTAGGCGATTATATTGTATACGGGCCTCTTTAGAGTGGGTGTCACTTTGGCACTGTTACTTATTTTGTATTTTAAAAAGAAAGAGGCTGGGATGTGAGAAGTCAATGTGACACACTTCACCGTAGGCTTCGGCCAGTGACTGGTCTAAATTTTATAGTTAGGATGGCTTAATGGCTATCGAGCCAATTGTGGATCCCTTTTATACAAAGTGTAAATAAACTATTCATGATAAATAAAATAAAACACAAGCCAACAAAATACAAGTCTTTATAATTCCTGAGAGGTGCTCAGGAGTACGACATTGGTGCTAGGAGCACTACATTGGCGGAGGCGCCAAACGATCCGGAGAGATAGGAAGACTGCTTCAGAAGGAAAGTGACGTCATAAGAAGTGGCGTAATAGAAGAGGATGGTGATCGTCGATCCAGACCTTGAAAAATCGAGGAAGGATCGAATGTACACTGGGAAGTATATTTCTGTACTTATGTTTTTTAGTTAGGAATTACCTCGACCTGCCAAGCGAGTGAAGAATCAAATAGAAAAATGTTGTGGGAAGATTGTTTTATAGCGGCGGACATTTTGTGAAAAATTTTATGAAATTATTTCATGATGGAGGAGTTGTCAACTTGTTTTTCGGGGAGTCCGCAGGAGTCCTTTGAAGATTTTTTAGAAGACTTCAGAGATTCTGCATCGAGGCAGAAATTTATATCGTCGGAGGAATTAAAATTATTATTTCCTTCGTATTTAAAAGGTGGAGCCTTATATTTTTTTAGGGAAATTAGAGGCAGTGCCCAGACATTTGACGAGGTGGTGAAGAATAAGTTTAATGAGGAATTTGGAGGCACAGACTTTGCAGAGAAGTTCTACAATGCAAAGCAAGAGAAAAAAAGTTTGTTGGACTACTTCTATTATTTAGGGGACCTAGCGAGGAAGGCTAGAGTTACTAAAGATGACATATTTATAACGCAATTTTTAAGAGGATTGCAAAACCATCTTAGAAATTAATTAATGTTGAGCCATTTTGTAGATAAGAAGGCGCTAAGGGCGGTACTGGTACAGATGAAGAAATGAAGTCCGGGTAGTGATGATAATGTGAATGTGTTTAGGAACCCGGCAACTTTTGGACCGAATTTGGCCCATAGCAATAGGGGGGGGGGGGGGGGGGGAAGACAGGCCGAATGTTTCGCTGTCGGCAAGTGGTCAGGAACCACATATTAGACCTAGTACTAATAATTATAATTTGCGTCCTAGGCAAGCGGATTTTGCAACACGTCGTCGCTAGAGCCCGATAGCGGTGACCAGGCTGACCTGTGGAATGAAGGCCTCAGACGAACTCAGCAGCGTAGCACAGAAGCGGAACGACCAATGGGGAAGATCGTTGCAGTCGAGGCGTATCAGCAGGTCAGACCATTAGTTTTATTAAATGCATCTGGAGTAAATGTGGTAGCTCTTTTAGATACAGGCGCTACAGCTTCATGCATCAGCCCAGCCGTGGCAGGTCAAGTGGGTGCGAGATGTGTGCAAGAAGAGAAAAGACGGGTTAAGGCGGTAAATGGAAGTTTGCTGCAAATTGTAGGGAAATGTGTTATAGATTTTAGTTTGGACAATTTTAGCTTTTCACATGAATTTTTAGTAGTAACTGATTTGAATTGTAGCATTATTTTAGGGGTGGATTTTTTAATAAAGAACGGTATGAATATTGATTTGGTTCATTCGTGTATGAGTTTTTTCCAGGAAAAAACACCGTTTTTCAATAATTTCCATACGAAACAAAACACGACGCCGGTAAAACGAAATGTCATGTGCGTAGGGATTCTTTCAAAACAAAAGATAGGGTCGGACATTCTAGACGGTTCTTGAAGGAAACAAGTGAACTTCGGGGAAACCACGATTATCGAGGATCGTGACGTGATAAATTCTATCGACTTTCAGGAGTTAAGAAAGGGCGATTACGTTTATTTCTCGGGGTTATCGGATTCGTGCGAATTTGCGTTTGGGGTAGAAGATAAACGGTTTATCGTAAATGAGAATTTATGTGAGAATGATAAGCGGGTATTATTGGCGTTGTTGGATAGGAATGCAGATAGATTTGCGTTTGCAACGGAGATGTTGAAACTAGGTGTTATTAGGGAATCCACTAGTTCTTATGCTGCGCCCGTTGTATTAATTAAAAAGCCCGATGATTTATGGAGGTTTTGTATAGATTATCGGAAATTAAATAAGAAAATTTGTAGGGATAGTTATCCTATTCCGCGGATAGAAGACATTGTCGATAGTTTGGCCGGGGCCAAGTATTTTGCGGAGTTAGATCTGAATTCAGGTTATTGGCAGACGGTTATTACGGAAGGTAGGCATAAAACGGCTTTCGTCTTTATGAATTTAATGTTGTTCCGTTCGGTTTGGCAGCGAGTCAAGCGGTTTTCCAACGGATGATGGATAAAGTTTTAGCGGATTTAAGATTTAAAGGGGTTATGGTTTACGTAGATAATGTAATTGTGTACGGTAGAACGTTTGAGGAGTTTACCGATACATTGCAGAAAGTTTTTGGGCGCTTTAGAGAAGCGAACTTGACCTTCAAGCCATCCAAATGTAAATTCGGTTTTTGCGAGATTGAGATGCTAGGTTATCTAATCTCGAATGAAGGAGTAAAACCTAGTGAGAAAAAGCTGAAGGCTATGCAACAGGTTCCAACACCCACATCTACGAAGGATGTGAAACAATCATTAGGTTTATTTTCTAATTATAGAAAATTTGTATCGAATTTTGCGAGAATATCGTTGCCTCTCACTAAATTATTGAAAAAGCGGGTAAAGTTTCAATGGAATGAAGAATTGCAGAATTCGTTCGAGTATATTAAGAAGGTTATGTGTAGTGCGCCAATACTTTCCTACTATTCGGGAGATAACTCGGTTACTACGAGAGTTTATGTGGATGCGTCTAACGAGGCGTTGGGTGCAGTATTGATGCAGGGCGTTGAAAAAATGAGTCCGGTTGCCTACGCGTCTAGGAAGTTAACGGATGCGGAGAAAAAATATAGTACGACGGAGAAGGAGTGTCTGGGGTTAGTATGGGCGTTAAGGTACTATAGGCATTATCTTTGGGGATCGTATTTTCAGGTGGTTATAGACCATAGCGCGTTTTGTTGGTTACAGTCGAAAAAAGATATGACTGGTAGGTTAGCGCGTTGGGCGTTAGCAATACAAGAATGGGATTTCGAGATAGTTCATTGCTCGGGGAAAAGCAATGTAGTGGCAGATTTTTTGAGTAGGAATCCGCTAATGGAAGAAGGGAAACGGGAAACAGAAGGACCTCAGTCTTCTTCTCGTTCTGAACCTGATGATGATGGTTTGGAAGTTTTTAGTATTAATGTAGAGTCGTTACAGGCGGATCAAGAGAACGATTCATTTTGTAGTAGATGGTTAACACGGTTGAGCGAACGTCCGGAAGCGTGGCGTAGCGGTTTTTGTTTGAGAAATAATTTACTATATAAGAGCGTACGTAGAGATGGAGAAATTAGGGAGGTATTAGTGTTGCCTAGGTCTTTGTTTCAAAATGTAATGAACGAATTACATGATGAGGCGTGGACAGGAGGTCATTTGGGTCTCGCAAAGACGTTGAAGAGGTTTCGGTCGAAATATTTCATGCCGAAAGCCGATAAGGAGATAGAGCCTTATATAGCTTCGTGCGTGCCATGTCAAGAAAGGAAATTAGTTAAAAGCATAGCAGATTTGATGCCGATTAGGGTCTCGGATATTTTTGAGAAGGTAGGAATCGACGTGTTAGGAGCGTTTCCACGTTCATCGAGAGATAACCGTTTTATTATAGTCGCGGTAGAGTATGCGTCGCGGTTTGCGATATGTAAGGCGTTACCTAGGGTTACATCGGAAGATGTAGTGCGGTTTTTAGTTGAGGAGGTTTTCTGTAGGTTCGGGCCGATTAGGGAAATTATTTTGGATAGAGGAACAGTTTTTACGGCGGGAATTGTAAAAGAAACGGTAGAGCACTTTGGGGCTAAAATGATACATACAAGTTCGTTTCACCCACAGAGTAACGTTTTGGTAGAGCGAATGAATAGAACGTTAACTTCGATGTTATCAAAATATTTAGGTAGTAATCAAAGGCAATGCTCGGTTTTACCTTTGGTGGTACATATTTTTGTTTTTTGAAGTAACAAACCTTAGCCAAATAATAATAACCTACTTAAATAATAAATAAATCTAAAATACATAAAACTACACAAATAAACCACCCCAGAACGCTCCCGGACCAAAGGTACCCATTACGCTGGCAGCGTTGCCGCGCTGCACAGCAAGTGAGACCCTTTGCACCAGGAACGCTCCGGAGCGGTAGTCATGGCCTCGGTCCCTCAAGCGACGCCCAATGTCCCTGATGAAGGCCCTGCCCTGCGATCCCCCGCGGTGGTACATGCGTCAACGAGGGTGTCGCCGTATAATATTTTATTTGGTATAATATTCATTAGGATTAAACGCAGTTGGTTTAGACGAAACGATAGATGAAAGGGTAAATCGTGTGGGTAGGATGCTGACTAGGGCGCTAGGAAATATTGCGAACGCACAGCGTGTGCAAAAACGGTATTACGATATGAGATCAAAACCCAGATCGTTCCGGGCGAATGACTTAGTTTTGTTATACGTACCAAGGCGGATAACGGGAAGATGTATGAAGTTGGCACGTCTGTATCAAGGACCATACAAGGTCATTGAGATCGTTGGGAGGTCTAATGTGCTGATTCGTCGTCTAAACTCAAGGTCACGGGGCGTTATTGTTAACACAAATCGTTTAAAACGCTTTGTGCTACGTTGAGGGGTTCGTCTGATATTAAATAATTGTACATTAGGAGTATAATACAATTTTATCCCGGTTGATGGTTTGTGGTTTGTGTATGCGGTAGTGTTATGAATTGTTTATTAACCGGTGTTTCTTTTCATGTTTTGCTGAACTATGATGTCTGATGAGGACCGTACTCCAAAGACCCAAGAAATATCTGTAACATACTAGATTTCCGTGGTAGATTACCTTTATATGAGAAACTTTTATAAATGACAGTTCGAATAATTGTTTGAACCGATCGCCTGGTTTTATCTTTGAGAGCAGTATGACGAGGCAATAGCTATTCGTCATAGGGTTCTGTTTTGGTTCCCGCGATCTTAAAGTATAGAGTTGGGATGATTTGGTAAGGGGAGAGTATGGGTTGTATAACGAAGTTGGTAACGAAGGTTTCTCAATGAAAGTAATTTCTGATGTGGGATAACTCGGGTATTCGACATTCGAGATTCTTTGTAGTGTCTTTACTTGGGTAATTGGTTGCAATTCACGGCGATTATCTTAAACTGTTAATAGTAAAAGATAGTTTGCTGAATTCCAATGGATTATTTAGGATGATTGTAAATTGTAGTATCGGTTTTAAAGCTAGTTGATTTCATCGTATTATTGGAACGAATTTTAATGAACTCATTCTTAGGCTGTGGCTTAGTAATACGGTTCTATAGATTGATCCTGTTAATATGGTTGACGTTTCCTATATTTGAAAATGATAATTTTTTTTCTTTGCCTGCTTTAATTTTTGAAATATTTCCATTCGGTGGAAAGAGTTTACAATGTGTTCACAATTGTCTATGCAAAGATCGAGTTATGTTAATTTTAGGAACGGAGGTATTATGGTTGTCTGATAAGTTTTTCGCTAGTTTTCTAGCGTTAGGTAGGTTAGTGTTAAGCCGCGAATAATTGTATGATGGGATCATAGGGTGTTATAATTTAAGTTTTTTAAGGTGCATAGCCTACACCTTAGGTGTAGTTTGGTTTTGTTATTTTATTGTCAGAAAGTTTGTCGAATGATAACCATTCGAGAAGCTAAATCTTAGCTAGATTCAGCTGTTTGCCTTCGTATTGTAATTGAGAGTTTTCTAGCGTTAGGTAGGTTAGTGTTAAGCCGCGAATAATTGTATGATGGGATCATAGGGTATTATAATTTAAGTTTTTTAAGGTGCATAGCCTTCACCTTAAGTGAAGTTTGGTTTTGTTATTTAATGTTTAATTGAGTAGGTTAAATGGGATGGTTGGACAGATAAGGATTAGGGTACTTGATGTTATTTAAATTTATGCTTGCGGCATATTTACTGTCTTTTAGATTTCATGCATAGCAAACTAACTTAAAGTTAACATTTAATGTTTTTTAGATTTTAGACGTTGAGTAAGGGTTACAACTTTGAAAAAACAAAAAACTGTTGGATTTTTTTTTTTGAAGGGAGGGGGGAATGATTGTAAGGTTCGATATTTGTTTAGGCGATTATATTGTAAACGGGCCTCTTTAGAGTGGGTGTCACTTTGGCACTGTAACTTATTTTGTATTTTAAAAAGAAAGAGGCTGGGATGTGAGAAGTCAATGTGACACACTTCACCGTAGGCTTCGGCCAGTGACTGGTCTAAATTTTATAGTTAGGATAGCTTAATGGCTATCGAGCCAGTTGTGGATCCCTTTTATACAAAGTGTAAATAAACTATTCATGATAAATAAAATAAAACACAAGCCAACAAAATACAAGTCTTTATAATTCCTGAGAGGTGCTCAGGAGTACGACATTGGTGCTAGGAGCACTACAGTACTGTACATGATTATACAGAAAGGGTATATATGCCGAAAGGCGTTTGTTGAGGACTTCAATCTGAAGATCCTTCTCTATTAAAAGATTTGATCAGAGCAACATTATTTTTCATTTTGCAGTACATTTTGGGAAGGATTGATGTTGAGTGGTGTAGATGTGTACGTGTTCTGAATTTTCGGAGACACTGGTTCCGATACAAGCTTAGCGCCAAGGGCCTATCTCTCGATATCAACCATGCCCAATACTTCTTCAAGATCTTTTGATCCTATTAATCCAGCCGCGTACTTTGGCTTTCATTTGCAAATTTTCGTGTCTTTTGCAAGCGCAGGTATCTCGCTTCTCGGCTTTTGGTGGCAAAACATAAAAGGGCCTGTATCTTTTGAACGTAGCGTATGAAAATTTTCCACCTTCTTCCACGTAGAGTTCCGAGCAAATATCTTCTCTGTTTTTTATGTTTCTTTTGTGTTTTTATTTCGTTCTTGCCTGCCGTTATTCTACTAATATCATCCCTCTCGTAAAAGTCTCTCAACTGCGCCGGTATTAAACAGTTTTAATTTTTCTGTCGCGTATGATGCCGAATTTTTCCTTTCAAGCCTAAATACGTAGCTATTTTGGTTTTCATCTTGTATCTATCTATAGTGTCACTTTTGCTGAAAACATTCTTCATCAATCGTTTTTCTCGAATGCTTTTATTTTTGTAACTTTATTTTATACTTTCTACAATAACGTGATGTTCAAACAGTTTTTTTTTCAGTCTTTCTTTTTCTTCAGGAGGTATATTTGGCAAATGTAGATCAATGTAAGCATTCGTTTTCGATGAAGGAGTCATTTCTGCAATATCATCTTTTGTAATTTTAGTACTTAAGTTTGCATTTTCTTCAATATCATGAATTAATTTGTTTTTTTCTTTGATGATTTCGAGTAACTCATTGTTTTTTTGTTGACATCTGTTATGTGTTTGTCTCATATGTTTTAAGAGTTGTTTAAATTTTCTTACTCCCTCGTTTAATTTTCTGTTTTCAGTCTTTAGTTTATAAATCACTCTTCTTTTATTATTCCTCTCCTGTTTCAAAACCGGTGCACGTTCTGGTAAAGGCACTACTTTAGACTTCGGTTCTTGTTTGGATTTCTTCTTTCTATATCTCCACTGATTTCTTATATTTTCCTGCTCAGATGAAGCATATTCTGCTATTTTCTTTCTATTTTGTTTTGTTCTCTCTGCATTTTTTCTTTTCTGTGATAAAAACTTTTCAATATTTTTTTCTTTCAGCCTTTCCCTATAGCGTTTTTGCCTTTCAGCCGGCGTCAGCGGCATCTGCAAAAAAATAAACTGTTTAAATCAAAACAAATATTATTACATGCAGTTATTATTGTCCAGCTGTATCTCAATGGTATTACAATGTGAACTTAGCTTTACACACTTCACGTGTGTTACGTCACACAATTTCGTAACACACGCAACACACGTGAACAAACACACGTGATTAATATAACCTTAACTTCATGTAGCATCTTTAAAATCTATGCAAATCAGTTGTAAACTACATTATTTGATAATAGTAATGTCCATCTTAACAGTCCTTAACCGAAATAAACATAATTTTATTACTTACCATGCGAAATTGATACTGAAAAGTCTCAAAAATCCAAGGACGAAAAATAACACACACAGAGCACTGCCACTTTTAGAAAAACCAAGACAATGACACTGACATTTCATATTAAAAATAGTAACGTTGCCATCACAAAAAATATATCATGTGTTGCTAGTGCTTATTACAAAAAAATTACTACGTAACAAATCTACATAACACACGTGAAATGTGATTTGGCACATTTGTTTTTTAAATCATATTTTATTTATTTATTGCCTGTTTTATTATATCTACCATCGAAATAGTAGTTTTAACTCCAGATATTTTACATATTACTTAAATATCATGTTAAATAGTAAATTAAAAATGAAAAAAATAAATAATGAACTCGATTTGGGGTGGACACATTCTATTTTTCTATGAAACTAGGAGTAAGTAATTTATTGTACCGGTTTGTTTTTGGTTAAATTCAAATAAATACACTATTTCAAAGGTCTGATATTAACAAGTTAATTATAGCTAACATGGAAAACAACAGTTTAATTTATTACGAACTTTCGAAATATATTTTTTCTTTATTCAGAATTCGGCCTATAAAAAAATATGGTAAAGTACATTTTTTGTGAGCCTTAACCATCAAATGAAAACTTCTAATAATACAGTTAAAACAATTTGGAAAATAATAAACAAACTCACAAATAAAAACGAATTAAAATTAAAAAAATATATCAAACTAAATGTAAACAATACTGAACAATCAGACCCTAAAATAATCTCAAATTATTTAAACCAATATTTTGTTTCTTTAAAAGAAAGCAAACATTCACTTGCAAATGTTCAACCTGTTATACACCCCACTACAGTCACTATGTTTCTAAACTTTGTTTCATATCTTGAAGTAAATAAAATATAAAAAACCTTAAAAATAACAAAAGCTGTGGTATTGACGATTTCCCCCTAACACTATTTAAGCACTGTGCTGACTTATTAACTCTACCCCTCTGTTTACTAATTGACTAATCACTACGTCTATGATTCGAAAGGTCGTTTAGTTTTGGGATCCAATAGCAGAGGTTAAATCGTTTGACTTCGCTTTTATTTAACGACCATCCCGATTATCGAACCGCACTGTTGTCGGTTTTAGAGCCATAGGTCGGCCAGAAAGTTATTTTCCCCCTTGAGGATTCCATTTGGTCGGTGTTTATATGGAGTAAAGTTAAGTCGTGAACTCGACGACCTGATGCTAGTAACAGAATGGCTGCTACATGATGGGAGACGTGGAAAAGGTTGGACTCATCTATATTTTATTTTAAAAGCCATTTAATAAGGTCTTTGACAGCCCACGTTCTGGATTTATGTTATGGCGGTGATTTGAGCATAATAGCATTATGGTTATTGTTTAATTCCACGTCTAAACCGAACGGCGTGGAGTCATGAGGGGGGTGTGCTTTTGCCAACACGTGAGAGAAAAGAATTTATGAATTTGTTATTACCTTGTCACCGTAGACAGGAGATCGTAGGCTCGATTCGAGACAGGAATTCGGGAAAGGGGGCACAGTTGGGATAGGATATGGATTGAATTCTTGCCGTCGTTTCGCTGTCGTGCTGCCTGCTGACGTGGAGTCGCCGTCCAAATACGACTATGTGCTTCACAACCCAAATCACTCAACCGCTGACACGAATCTAATTACAATCAATAGCCCGACGCTATGAGGTAGATTTACACTCTGACCAGGGCCGATGCCTGTATTACAATTGGTACACCGAAATACCATCAATGCCACGGGGCCCGGGCCGCCATGTTATTCTCCCGATGAGACAAGACCAAGAGTAAAGATAACCTCCAATTTTACATCTCGTTCCGGTACGAGTGACATCTGCGGTCCGTTTCCGCTAGTGATGTCTCGATTACTCGCGATCGATTCGCGCAACAAAAACCGGTGCGTTTCCGAAGCATAAATATTAAACAGTCACCCGCCCGGACAGGCCCGAACCTGTCCCTAATCAATAGGAAGGCGAGAAAGTGTTGCGACCGCTCTCTTGAGGACCGAATCCCCCACCTTGACTTCTGCTGATCGAGGCGTGCCATCCCGACCCGTGTGCAAATTGACGATCCGTCCTCGTCTCCATCTCAATGATGGCAGGTTTGCATCCTTAATCAGCACCAAATCACCGACTTGAGGGAGGCTCGTCCGGTCAGTCCACTTAAGGCGCTGCTGCAAGATGTGCAAGTACTCAAGGGACCACCGTTTCCAAAAATCTTGAGACATAGTTCATAGTTCATAGTTCATTTATTTCGAAAACAACATACATTGTGTGCGATTCTTAAAAGCTATCTTAAAACTAATTAAAAACTAATACCTATATTGCATGCCAGTGCCTTATAAAAGTTGATAAAATTACATATTCAATTATTCTCAAATCAATAGTTATGTCAATTTTTTACATTTGCGCAATAAATTGTATACCAGTATCATCATCATAATTATGTTACTTGATACAGATATTTACAAATATTTAGATGCAAATCAATACATTGGTAAATTAGTGACCCAAAAATTCTTCAATTGAATAAAAACATTCTTCTAATAAATACTGCTTCAAATTACATTTAAACAAGTCACTTGAGTCAATAATTTTAAGATTTAGTGGTAGACTATTATATAGTTTTACTGATTGGTATCGCGCAGTGTGCTGGGCTACATTCAATGTTGGTTGTACATGACCAATGCGAACATCTCTACGTCTAGTTAGTAGGCGTTTCTGCTTGTCTTCCTGTGTTTCCAGTCTTGACAATTTTTTTGCAAGATCAGACAACAATACTAATATATACAAGCAAGGTAGTGGTAAAATACCTAATGTCTTAAAATGCTCTTTACATGATTGCCATGGGGGTATTCTCATTATAGTCCGTATGGCTCTTTTTTGGCACACAAAAGCCTTATTAATATTGTACTTATAACTATTGCCCCACAACTTAATACTATAGCGTAGCCTGGATTCTATCAAGGCGTAATAAACCGATAGAAGGTGCTTTTTTGATACCTCATCTCTGAGACTGCGCAGCGCATAGCAAGCGGAGCTTATCGAATTTTCGATTGCTGTTAGTTCAGCTTTCCAGTTGAGACTAGAGTCTAAATGTATGCCTAAAAATTTTACTTGATCTACTGATTCGATAATTGCACCATTAAGTGATATAAGTAATGTGTCATTATTTCTTGTAGTAGCTTTAAATAACATTATGTTTGTTTTATCTGTGTTAAGTCTTAAATGATTACTTACAAACCACGAATGAAAAGCTATAATTGTAGTTTGTACGCTATTGTTCAATTCTTCTATATTGTCTGCACTAATAATGGCATTCGTATCATCAGCAAATAGGACCAGACGCACCATCGGAAAGTTATTGTTCATATAACTAACCAAATCATTTGTAAAAATTGTGAAAAGGACAGGCCCCAGTATTGAGCCCTGGGGCACGCCGCGCGCTACGTCTTTCACATTAGATCTAGCTATTTGTTCTATTCCATTTTCATTACATTTTATCTCAACAAACTGTTTTCTATTCTTCAAATAACTTTCCATTAATTTCATTAAGTTGTTGCGAACGCCATAGTGTTCAAGTTTTCCCAGTAATATGTTATGATCAACAGTGTCAAATGCAGAGCTTAGGTCAAGAAAAAGAGCTGCAACTTTCTTTTTTTCGGTGAGATGTCTTACTGCGTCATCGACCAGTGTATCAACAGCGTCCGACGTACCTACTCCTTTCCTATAACCAAACTGCCTGCCACTAATTAATCTATTCACAGCCAGATGGGTGTTTAGTCTGTGTAATATGACTTTTTCAAAAATCTTGGAGAGAATAGGGAGCAAAGAGATAGGCCTGTATTTAGAAGGATCTAGCTTTGATCCTTTTTTAAAAATCGGCAACACCTTAGCCAGTTTCAATTGATCCGGAAATATGCTCTGTTCTACACAGTTATTAAAAAATTCAGCCAGAGGAGATGCCAGAATGTCTATGTTATCTTTGATAAGATCAATTTTTAGCTCATCCCATCCACATGACTTCTTGTTCTCCATTTTTACTACTAAATTAAGTATTTCATTTGGGGTGACTTTTCTAAATTCCATACTATTATCTACATAATGACAGTTTTCTTTTAATATTGATATTGCGTCATTTTGATCCGTCGCTGTTTGATCTATACCTAAATAAAAGTAATCTGAAAAAACACATGCAATATCTTGAGGGTCATCTATTATTTTGTCGTCACATTTCAAAATTATTTTATTCATGCCCTTTGAGCTTCTTTTGTTTCTGTGTCTATTCACAATATTCCAAATAGCTTTGATATTATTTTCAGCCTTACTCAATTCTTTGGCTACCGACAGTCTTTTCATGCAACGTATCACTCTGCGGTAGAGCTTTATGTAGTTTATTTTATACTGTTTTATTGTGACGTCAGTATTCTGTACCACGCAGTTGTTTAAGAATCGTTTCATTTTGCTCGATGTCTTGATTCCCTTGGTGACCCAATTAATTTTATAATTTTTTTCTAATGTTATCCTTTTCTTGACTTTCTTAAAACTATAACGGAACACTTCTACTAGTCTCGAAAGAAAAGTGTTTATGCCCATACTAGTCCAGTCTTGTTTTATAAGCTGATCACGAAATACTGTCCTATTTTTATGACTAAAGCACCGTTTCTCTGCGATATAAATTTCTTCCTTAATTCTTTTTTTTGTTTCGATTCCCTTTGTTAATAATGTGCATGACAAGCTTGCATGTCCATCACCTAAACCATTAAAATCTACATCCATTGTGCCTAACTCCTCAGATGTTAGATTAGTAAGTACATTGTCAATACACGATTTAGAGTGATTACGCATAAACGTTGGCGTCTTTACAAGGTGCCTGTAATTATAACACGAAAGTATAGAAAGAAGTTCGCTTTTCTGTTTACTGTCTGTAAGAAAATCTATGTTGAAGTCTCCAAATATAGCACATTTTTTATTAAAAAATTGTTCCAGAAGTAGTTCCAAGTTGCATATAAAAGAGTCAAAAAGTTTATTATCAGGTGTTCGATAAATACAAATTATATTAATGTTTGTATCTAGGTCTTTTACACCACATATTTCGAAACTGTTAATTTTATAAAGTTGACGACAAATATTTAAATCCTCTACATTTTTGTCATTGCGAGCCAGAATAAGAGAGCCTCCCCTCTTTTTATTTACTCTCGTATTGATGGATACCAGATTATATTCGCAAACATTAAACATTGAGGCACTGACATTGTTCAAAAAATGTTCACACACACAAAGTAAACTAGGTTTTACTAAAAGACCATGTAAGTATAACTCTATCTCATCTTTCTTATTGGTTACACCACATAAGTTTTGATACAAAACATTTGTGCAGCACTTATCATTTTCTGTCTCTACACCAACTAAGTCAGCCATATTCTTGTTCGGAATTACTAGACCATCAATGCCGTGACTCTGCTGTTGAGCAACGAAAAAACTTCTTTGTGGCAGGCGAATCTTCCTCGCAAGGAGGCGTATTCTCTTGGTTTCCTGCGGTATATAGGTTTGCTATAAAACCTATTAATTTATTCACATCGATCAGTATCTGTTCCAGTCCATGTGTGTTTAGAGCGCCACTGGTCTTATGAAACATGGCTGAGTCATGGGTTAGGTTCATGTTTGAGTCTATGAGATAACCATAGAGATGCGTGTTTATATCTAAATAAAGCATCTGATTGAATATTTCGACTCTAGAATTGAATAGGTTTGAATCTAGTCTTCCATGTTTATAGGTGGCATCTGCTGCAACATCTGCCACCTAGTTAACCGACTTAACTTAACATCACCGAATGGGTATTCTGGCAGGGCGTTAAGGGGCTGACCTATCAGGAAGTGACCCGGCGTCAACGCTTCCAAATCATTTGGATCCGAACTGAGCGGGCACAACGGACGCGAGTTCAGTGTCATTTCAATTTTACAGAACAGCGTCTCAAGCTCTTCAAAGCGTAGAGAGGTCTCACCGATGATCCTCGTCAGGTGCGACTTAGCCGATTTAACCGCAGCCTCAAAAATTTCTCCCCAATGAGGACATCCCGGCGGACTGAAAACCCATTCAATCCCTTGTCGGGAGCAAGCCGCACCGATGGCGTCCTGATTACCGTTCAGGAATTGAGTGACCTCCTGCAGATATCGCCTGGCTCCGACAAAATTTGTTTCGTTGTCCGAACGGATTAATGTCGGGAGGCCCCTTCGTGAGACGAACCGATCTAGACAAGCGATAAATGCCTCCGTAGTGAGGTCACTGACCACCTCCAAGTGGACTGCCTTCGTGGCCAAGCACACGAAGATGCACAGGTATGCCTTCACTAATCTGGCGTTCCGTAGCTGTGAAGACTTGACCATGAATGGTCCCGCGAAATCCGTTCCGACACCCGCAAAGGGCCGGATTTCGTTAACCCTATCCGAGGGCAAATCGCCCATCTGGGGCTGCATTGTAGTCGCCTTGGCCCGATAACAAGGCAGGCACCGAAATACGACGCTACGCACTAAGCGTCTTCCCGATAGAATCCAGAACTCGCGCTGGAGAAACGCCATCAAGGCGTGGCATCCGACATGCCCATTCCGAATGTGTCGATCCTGTATCAACAGTTCGACCAACTTCCCCTTCCTAGGGAGTAACAACGGGTGGCGAGCCGCAAAAGGCAGGTTGGCATTCCGCAGCCGACCTCCTACCCTCAGCAATCCTTGAGGGTCAATGAACGGGTTGAGCCGAGCCACAGCTCCCTTCAGTTGGACGCGTCCGCGTCTCAGAATGTCCAATTCGGACTTAAAGTGCACCGTCTGCACGTTCCGTACCAATGCGAACAACGCATGGTTTCGTTCCCGTGGTGTCAGGACCTGTGTCCGCACTCGTTGCGCCTCAGAATTCCGACAATTCCGCGCAAATCGGCAGATCCAGGCGGTCACATTGACCAGCTTGTCGAGCGAGCTGTACCGTTCAAGCAGGCTGAACTCCTCTTCCGGCTCTGGTTGCGTCGTACAGACACCGACTGTCAAGGCGCCGTTCGCCGTGGTAACGCATGGACTCATTGGCCAATCCGATTCGGCTTGAGTCAACCATTTTGGACCCCACCACAAGGGATGTCCAACCAACTCCGGAGCGTGACACAATCGACCTGACCGAAGGCGACCAGTATTGTTCCGATAAAACTGTTCACACTCTTCTTCAACCGGGTCCAACCGGCGGACCACAGGTGGTTCCTCCACCTCCCAAAACTTCTGTATCACCTCCGAGAGTACAGAACCGAATAAGGGACTACGAGTCGCTAGGCGAGGGGCAGCCGGCATGACCGGACCCATTACCGCATGGCCCAGTCTGGTGTTGACCGAAACCAGACCAGTCGCCTGCAACACGTGGACACCTGGCACTAACAGGTATCCCAAGGCATCGACACCCAATAAAATGTCTACTGGGCCCGGAATATCGAACTCCGGGTCAGCCAGTGACAACCCAGCGACCAACTGTCGCACTGAGGGCAACAACCGTACGTGAGGGTGTGAGCCCATCACATTAGGCATGACTAATGCCGTGACCGTCAGATTCACCGATGAATCCACCCGTGACGAGAGAGTAATCCGACATACTCCCTTAACGGAACCGACTTCCGTGTTCCCAATTCCCCGAATGGAATGTGGATACTCCCTTACCGAAAAGCCCAACCGTCTTACAAGGTTGCACGAGACTAAGCACACCTGGGCCCCCGAGTCCAATAGTGCTCGTGCCACACAAGATTTGCCGTCCGAACTCCACGCTATCACCGAGGCGGTGGGGAGCATGACCGTCTGTGGAGTGGCGGCACCCTGTAAGTGGGCGGCGTGTCCCTAGCGGGAACCCCCGCGGGATCCGAACCCGCTCAGACCTCCGTCGGCCTGGTAACTCGGCTGCTGATATGCCACCGGTGGCATATCAGACCGCATGTACATCAGGGGGTCCCAACCCGCATAATAGGCCCCTCGCTGTCCCGGTACCCGACCATACCGGACTGTGAACGGTGTGCCCGGTGGCCACCGTGGATGGAGGGGGGAGAGCGGATCCAACCTGGGGCGCTCTCGGAATGGGGGCGACATCCGACTGTTCGCCTCCCTGTTCGCCTCCCAGAGCGACGGGCAGGGTGGCGCAGAAGGTGGTGGGCTCCCAGCCTTCGCGCCACTCATAGGTGCCATCTGACACCCGCCCGTAACACGCGGTGAGCCAGCGGCCCGAAGTCCTCGCTGGCCCTGGACAGCGGCGACCGAACCCCGGCTATCCCGCCTGTTACCCCCCGCGCTGCCCCCTTCCCCTCGGGGGGGGGGTCCCGTCCGCGGGTACCCCAGTCACCCCGTTGGTGACTCCCGTTGCCCGGATGGGGACTGGGTCCGGCCCTGGTTGGGCCCTGTGACCGACCAACCTGAGTCCGGCCCTGGTGACCGTCCGATGGGCCTGACCGGTTCAGGCACAACACGACGTGGTGCCTGCCACCGCAGCACTCACAGGGGGACGCGCGTGAGCACTCGCTCAGCTGGTGCGGCCCCAAACAACCGAAACACAATCGGTGGCGGAAGACCACCTTCCTGCGGGCAGCCACACCGAGCGCCTTAAAGTTGGCGCAACTGGTCACTTCGCACTGTCGCAGTGCGCACAGCCGTCACCCGACGGCGCGGCACTCAAAACGCCAAATTGTTTTGACCGACCACCCCCCCGTGGGGGTGGGGGGCGCGGCCCCTCCCGCATCCGCGCGGGTTGGCGCTGCACACTGGCCTCCGAATCCATGGTGTCGCATCGCCTGCATTCACCCTCAAAAAAATCCGTTAATTGGACGAGCGTGGGCAGTTCCGAGCTACTGCCCCCATTCAGCTGTTCAAACCGACTTTGAACAGCTGCAGGCAACCGTGACAAAACCATATATGACCAACCATATATACACAATATATGACCATTGGTCTACCGGCAGACCAAGGTTCTGAAGGGCCTTAGTGGCCACCAGCACAGGGTTGAGCACCTGCACCCGGATGTCAACATCCCGGGTTACTCTTGGGATGCTGAACAGCTTCCCCAGCTGCGCATCAACCAACCGCCGTTTGTGTTGGTAGCGGTCAAACAATATGACCCGGGCAATCTCATAATTGCCCGCCGTAACCGTTAGGTGACCGACCAACTCCTTCGGTTCACCCCGCAGTGCCATCAATAGCTGGGCCAACTTGTAGGCGCTGTCCAGGTCGTCCCGACCGTGGACCAGGCTATCGAACAAATTGATGAATGCCGGCCACTCATCAATTGCCCCACCGAAGGCCGGAATCTCCAGGTGTGGAAGCCGTCCAACCACACCCTTAGGGGGGGGTCTCCGCTACCCTCCCCGCGGTCATCCCGACGCGACCGCTTAATTTTTTCGGCGCGACGCTCGATGTCGCCCAAGCACTCCATCGCTTGGTCAGCATCCGCGCAGAGCTGCCTCACTGCAGCCACCGAGGCCTCATCCGTAAGCCCGAGGGCTTCAGCCTCCGCCGCCAGCCGACACACCTTCCCGACGCGTGTCATAGCGTCCTCCACACGCTTGAGCAGGACATCGTCCATGTCAGGTCGCTCCACATACTTGTGAGTATGGGCGAGCCATCTCATCTCCTCACGGACACCATATCGCAGTACCGTCAAGGGCGAAGGTGCCATGGTTACCGATTTAATTGTTCCTGGTCCTATGCTTCACTACCGAACTAAGCACAGCCAGATACCAGCACTTTCCCGTCAGCGCTGGGCACAGAAATTAAAACTAAGTTGTAAAAACCAAGGCAACCACTAAAACAATTAAATCCTAAACAATATTTAATATGGTCGCCCTGTGGACATACACCTTATAATATACACTCTAAATCAATTAGAGAATGCCACCATGTGGTACAATACAAATAACACACAAAAGGTTATTATAAAAAAAAACTATTTTTCTAACAGTGGCCCCTCCGATAGGAACCACACTTCCTTTGAGGTCAGAAAATCAGCTTAATACCCCTTAAATAGCCCGACCCTGCTGTGTAAACCGAAATAACACTGTAGGACTATAGAACCCGACGTTCTATCGCAATTAATACAATCTAGTTACTTCGCAGAATGACTGTTCAATCTTTTATGCGCACTAACAGTAGTTTCCGACTACAAATTTATAACAACTGTTAACTAAATTGGCACTTATACTTTCACTTACCGAAAATTTATGATCAAACGAACTTACCTGTAAGTGAAGTTCGATCCATAATTATGCGAGCAGCTTTATTCGACGCGATTTATAGTTAACATATTGTAGATGTAAATCCAAGCCTAGCCCTCACACGGTCTTATAAAGTTAAAAACCATCGATTATTGAAAAAACGATAATCGATCGATTACTAAAGCAAAAAACTGGCAATATTTTTCTCAACTTGCCACACCATTTACCGCGCCCCGGGAGTGGGGAGCTGTCACCTCATTTTATTTAAAGAAATATCAAACAGTTTGTAAAAATTATGAACTGTTTGACTAACCTATGTGTTTTCTCCAACCAATTTTCTTTTTTATTAATAAGACTGGATTTTTTATTATATTGGTATATCATACATAATATGATTATATAGCCTATTGTAAGTCTTTCTTTTATCTATGAACTGGCATTTTATTTTTTCCCAAACTAGTTAAATAATATTGTGATATTATAGCAGGGGAGGGGACACTTAAATATATTATGTACCTTTTCATTGATTAATGTTTAAAACCACTCCCAAAAAACTGGGTGGGACTTTATAAATCGCGTCGAATAAAGCTGCTCGCATAATTATGGATCGAACTTCACTTACAGGTAAGTTCGTTTGATCATAAATTATGCTTCGCAGCTTTATTCGACGCGATTTATAGTTAACATATTGTAGATGTTCAGAGCTTATTACAAAAAATAAAATCAAGTTTTGTATCAATTAAATAATCATAATTATTTATTGCTTATACTTCAAGCAAATTATAACATAAATATAACAAAAAGTAAGTTATATAATCAGTCTTCAATTGTCTTCATTCTTATTAACATTATTATTCAGAATCGTTCTTGCAAAAACGTTTGGATCACAAATTTCCTTATTATAAAATCTAGCGAAGACCCCAGAGGATTCGCTCCATCCCGCAGTCTTTCGTATCACGTCAATATTGACACCTAAACTCCGAGCAGTGGAGGTGGACACGTGCCGTGTGCTGTGGGCACTGAACATGGTCGTATCCACCCCGCTCTCCGTTAATACATCCTTCATCCAATGACTCAGGGTCTGAGATGAGACGTTTCGGTGGGGTCTTCGGAAACTTACAAACAATTTGTCTTGTGAAATATTATTACGTAGATCTTTTGTCTTATCTAGATATGTTTTAATACACTCAGCTGGACATATTTCCGGTTTCTGTCTAAAAAAGGGAATCTTTAACAAAGGTTGATACCTATTAGGCCCAGAAGTCTTAATGTGATCAGGAATTTTAATAATGATTTCGTTACTCTCAATTACTCGAATATTGTTAATCTTAATCAGCGAATAAGTTTGTACACGGTGGGCCGTGACCAGAGCCAACAGAGTTAATGTCTTTTTTGACAGAATGTCTAGACCTAAATTATCATTAGGCCAGCACTGTCCTAAATAATTTAAACTATGTTCGGGTCCCAGACTAAATCATATTTGGGCAATGGGGGCCTTAGCCTAAAAATACCTTTCATAAATCTGGCCATTCTGTCATCAATAATTTTACTTCCCATAATAAGTGCAATTGCCGACTTAGTTGAATTTATAGTGCCATATTTAGCTCCATTGTTAAACAGTTGGGTAAGAAAATGGATAACAACAGGCACGGACGCATTGATATAGCTGAACCCGTTACTATGGCAATATTCAATCCAAGATCTTATACAAGAGTCGTATTGTCTGTAAGTACTGTCGGTAAGTGATGATAACATTATTTCCACCGAGCTAGATGATAAACTTCTATCTATAAACGCTTGCCGGACAATCTCACGGCAACTAGGGTGAGCGACGCGTGTAGGTTGTGGGCCTGCCTGAAAGGAGATTGTAAAAGGTTTCTATTAGGTTTAAATACGATGGGTACCGAAACAATCATTTTTTGTAAAAGTGGGTACCAGGGTTGGGTCAGCCATTCGGGGACGACAGCGATACCCTCGGCCTTTTCATGTAATATTTTTTGAAGTATTTTTAATATTAGTGAAAACGGTGGAAAGGCGTAAAAGTTTAAATCAGACCAAGGTATTGTAAAGGCGTCAATATTCCAAGCGCCAGGTTCGTTCTTCCAGGACACAAAACGGGAACATTTTGCATTGTTTCTACTAGCAAACAAGTCAACTTCCGGCTCTCCTAGCGAATCAACAATTTCTCTAAACGCATAATCGGCTAACTCCCATTCTGTGTCCTTGAATTTTTGCCTTGATAATTTATCAGCCTCAAGATTATCCTTAGTGTTTATATATGACGCGAAAACAAACAATCTGCGCCTTTCACACCACTGCCAATTCTCCCTGGTTACAACCTCAAGGTGCGGATACTGCACACTCCCCATTCTATTAATACACGCTATGGCTGTGGTGTTGTCAATGCGCATTAAGATTTCCGTATCACGTAAATCGTCAGTAAAAGATTTTAACGCAAACAATGCCGCTTTTAGCTCAAGAACGTTAATATGGAGCTCCCGTTCCTCTTCTCGCCAATATCCGGACGCCTCATGATTCCTGTAATATGCTCCCCATCCCGTCAAGGAGGCATCAGAAAATATTTCCAACGAGAAATTATTAAACCTCAAAATAGAGCAATCCTCTTTTACGTGTTCTAGCCACCATGACATGTCTGGTCTAATATCCTCTGGTATTTTAACAACCTGGTCATACGAGGGGTTTTCCAATAAACAAAGAAATTTAAAGCGTTCAAACCTCTTTGTGTACAACCATGAGTAATCTATGGCTGGACAAACGGAAATTAATAATCCTAAAAACTGTGCAAATTCTCTTAAGCGGCATTGTTTGGTATTAAAAAACTTCTTAGTTAAATCAAAAATATTTTGTCTTTTTTCCGAAGGTAGTTCTAGAACCATAAGTTCAGAGTTAAAAATGAACCCCAAATATTTGCACCTCATAGAAGGCGGCAGACTGCTCTTTTCTTTGTTAATCAAAAAACCTAAATTCTCTAATGTAGTCTTAATGAGATTAGCACTTTCCTGACATTCCAAAAAAGATGATGCAATGCAAAAAATATCGTCAAGATAAATAACAGCTATAACCCCCTTCTTTCTTAAAAATTCCATAACTGGTTTTAAAAGTTTTGTAAAAACAAATGGAGAGGTCGATAAGCCAAAAGGAAGGCAGTTAAATCCAAAAAGTTGGTCATTAAATTTGAATCTCAAAAATTTTCTATGTGCGTCATGAACTGATAATAAAAAATATGCGTCCTTGAGGTCAATCGAGGTCATATAGCAGCGAGGAAAAATTAATTTAGTTGCAGTCCTATAGTCCTCAAGCTTAAAGTGAACTGTTCTTACAAATTTGTTGAGACATTTCAGATTTAGAATAAAACGTTTATCTCCATTCGGTTTAGGTACTAAAAAGATACTCGAAATAAATTCATTTTGTTCAGGGACGCATCCAGAAATAGCTCCAATCCTAATCAATTTCTCAATACAACGGTTGATATTTAAAAATTCTTCCTCTGATCTAGAAATTGTATGAGGGTTATCACTGCGCACAGGGTCACATATGAAGGGGATCTTATATCCGGTTATCCATGATAGGATTAATCTATCACTCGTAATACTCTCCCATTGTTTAAAGAAATTAGTCAAACGGCCTGCATATTGTACCTCCGTTATATCCGGCGATGCGGCGGCGGCGGCGGCGGGCGGCGGCGCTGGGGCGGCGGGGGCGAGCGCCGGCGGCCGTACTGCTGCGCTCGGTAAGCTCGAGCTCCCCGCGGCGGCGGCGGCGGGGGTGGCGGCGGCGGGCGCGCGCGCGCTCCCTGTTGCTGCCTGCCCGCGTCAGGGCGGCCTGCCGCCGCCGGTGCTGCCGCTGGTCTCCGATACGGGGTTCTCGTGTTTAAAAAATTGTTATTGAAATTTCTAGGGAAATTATATCTGTCTTGGTTTGGCTGCAGTATATTAGCCGAACGATGAATATTTTGCGCCGTCCTTAGTCTGTCCGCCAAATTCTCTCCAAAAAGAAATTTGTTCGGAGTTGTTTCCATGAGTTGTTCCTTCATTTGTGAGTTAATCGACGAAATAATAAAACCTCGTCTAGTACGGGTTTCACTATAGAAAAGCTCGCATAGCAGCCTGCTTGCATCACTCAGGGGCTTAATAACGAACTCCGGGGTGGAAATGGAGCTATCATATACCAAAGCATTTAGAGTCTTGCTTAGAGCTGCTAAAACAATACCCATCTGTTTTTGTCGCTGTTGGAGAGCATAATCCCGTTTAACAATAGATGGTGTTGTTGCTAGGGCCGATATTACCTCCGCATTCAAAATTGGTGGGACTAGACTTTCTAGGTTACAGGGTACGGAATATTCCCCAATAATTTTTGTCTTAGTAGCCTCACATTTAAAACCCTTGGAAAGTATTTCTAACCACCTCAGAGAAATGTCTCTATGGACCGGTGGGCCCGGTGCAGCATCACTTCTCGGAGCATCGCCCAAAAGTGCCAGAATTATGTCATTTAGGACTGGATCGTCCGGGGGCGCTACAGCAGCCGAGGCGACCTCAGCAGGTGCGCTGGTCGACAGAGTCTGCGCCGTTTTCAGGTCAGCAGCCGGCGGCAAGGTGGAGCCAGCGACATCGGAGGAAGCAGCGCCCTGTACAGCGGTGACTCCGGCTGTGTGGCCGGATGGGAGCGGCTGTAGTAGCTGAGTAAGTCCTGAATCAGCCGGCATGGCGGCGATGGATGTTGTACTAAACGCGTTTTCTGGAGCAGCGGAGGCGGAGCTGGTGGTGGCGACCGCGGCGGGTGCGGCGGTGCCGGCGACTACTGAGGCAACGGCCTGAGTGTGACCGGAATGATCATCGGCCTGGGTTATTGGCGGCAGCTCCTGTGGTGAGTATGTGGCTCCAAATTCACTGGCTTCTTCCCAGTCATAATATGTGGGGTTCGGTGTGTGCCCAATGTTTCTGGGTTCGGTGTCATCTAAAAAGAAAAAACGATACTGGTAAGTGGTTGAGGTAGCCCCGCTGGCATCTCGCAACACCTCCACTTTCAACGACAGAGATAACGCCGCTGGTTTCTCGCATCGTATAAAACAAAAAAAAACAACACCGCGTGGTTTTAGGTTAGGTACCTACCATTATATTCATCACTACGGGCATCAGAATCACTGGATGCACTATCTCTATCCCGGTGTCGTCGTTTCTTGGCCAAACGATCTTCATATTCGTGAATCTTCCTGCGCATCCTTTCATCACTTGTCTCACGATTCCTTTTTCTTCCCATGATTTGCGATAAAAAACAAATTGGTTGGATCAAAAATCGTGCGAAGGCTTGAGCACGGAAAAACACTATGAGGTGACAGCTCCCCACTCCCGGGGCGCGGTAAATGGTGTGGCAAGTTGAGAAAAATATTGCCAGTTTTTTGCTTTAGTAATCGATCGATTATCGTTTTTTCAATAATCGATGGTTTTTAACTTTATAAGACCGTGTGAGGGCTTGGCTTGGATTTACATCTACAACATGTTAACTATAAATCGCGTCGAATAAAGCTGTGAAGCATAATGAACTTTAATCGTGGTATACCGACCACAGACTCATTGCCGACTTGAGCCAATCTGAGATATTCTTTTCTCCCAACTACAATGTGACAAAGGCAGCCCTACAACCGTGAATCGATGATTTCCCACTAGGAAACCACGCTCTGCTACCAAAATGTTTAATTCCACGCCTAAACCGAACGGCGTGGAGTCATGAGGGGGTTGTGCTTTTGCCAACACGTGAGAGAAAAGAATTTATGAATTTGTTATTACCTTGTCACCGTAAACAGGAGATCGTAGGCTCGATTCGAGACAGGAATTCGGGAAAGGGGGCACAGTTGGGATAGGATATGGATTGAATTCTTGCCGTCGTTTCGCTGTCGTGCTGCCTGCTGACGTGGAGTCGCCGTCCGAATACGACTATGTGCTTCACAACACAAATCACTCAACCGCTGACGCGAATCTAATTACAATCAATAGCCCGACGCTATGAGGTAGATTTACACTCTGACCAGGCCCGATGCCTGTATTACAATTGGTACACCGAAATACCATCAATGCCACGGGGCCCGAGCCGCCATGTTATTCTCCCGATGAGAAAGAAGACCTCCAATTTTACATCTCGTTCCGGTACGAGTGACATCTGCGGTCCGTTTCCGCTAGTGATGTCTCGATTACTCGCGATCGATTCGCGCAACAAAAAACCGGTGCGTTTCCGAAGCATAAATATTAAACAGTTATCCTTATAAACAGAGGGCTACTAAGGGATTCACCAAATGTTGGTTTCAATAACGTTGCGACGGTGGATTTGTGAACTATAACAGTCTTGGATGCTAGCCTTCTTACACTAGAAAGATATATTAGATATCTGGCTAACTCCTCGGTTTTTGGAGAATAAAAGTTGACTCCATTTGCTAAGTTCCACTATAGCCAACTATCCCATGCCGGTCTGTAAGTTTTAAGTTTTGATTTCCGCCAGGCTGATTGTAGCACCTCCTTTTCTAGAGAGGTCTAATTTCGTATTACAATTGCCTCTATCAGTATTTTTCAAACCTCTAAAAATAGGTTGTTGATTTTCGGTGGAAGAAGTTGCGTATGAAGGTCTTCAAGGTGAGCTTGAAGATTAAGATGCGGAAAGGGAGTGTGGTGGCCTGTTTTTTGACTTTAGTCATCCAGAAAGCTTTTTTCCATCGTGGTACTACGAGTAGGTATTAACCCTGAGCCGAAGCCATGTGCTGCAATACTCGTGGAATGAGGGCTGGTGATGGGAATACCCCCGCCAGTTTGTGTACCCACTGTTTGCTGAACGCGTTCGTGTATTCGCTGTTGCTGTCATTCACATCTTCGCTCACATATCTCTCTATGACAGCCGAAGCGCTGGAAGTGAAGAGATCTATTTACGGAGTACCCAGTTTCTTTAAAATGACTCTTTGGATAACTGTCTTTAGGTGCCATTCTTGTTGTGGGGTTTCAGGTGAGAGAGCATGTCGGCTAACCCATTGTACCTGCCCTGTAAGTATCTTGGTATTATGTTGATCTGGTGACGGTAGCATATGCTGAGAATTTTGGAGGCTGTACTCAATAATTGCAGTAATTTTGTGCCCCTTTCCTCCCTCATGTAGGATGCAGCTGTTTTGTTGTCTGTTTGAAGTATGAGCGATTCCCCGCAGTTGCTTGGCCTTTAGTCGAAGAACTTCGATTACATAATGTCCACACTCTTTTTGATTGCAGTGTCAAGATTCTTGACATCGCTTCCATCCGCCTGAAACATTCTTGCTCCCCATCCCAAGTCACAGGTATCTGTTGTAAGAAATTCTTTTAGCGGGGGAGTATTGATGACTGACAACTGTGCTAGGTGTATTAGCCACCATCGAAATTCACTGGCAACCTTCGCCGGTAGAGGAAATTTCTTGTTTTCAGGTAAATGTTTTGATGCGATTTGGGGGATTCTGCAATGGAGGAGTTCAATGGGGATAGCACTAGCCCCGAAATTCAGTTTTTCTATCAGGATTTTGCTTTGGCCTGCTCCAGGAGTTCTTCCGGAGGGTGTTCATGATGTCTGGTTTTATCGTTTTGATTTTTGAGTTTGGTAGAGATTTTTTGTTGAGTTGTGTGTCACATGACGCATGTTAAATGAAGCTGAATGGCAAGCCCCTGAATTTCTCACTTCATCCCCGCATAATCTAATGAGCTGATCCGAATACGGTAACCGCAAGGACCAAATTATTGAAGCCCAAAGGAAACTGGAGAGCCCTGAAAAAGGTAATGAAGTTATAGTTCAGACTTGTGAAGACTACGGACTCGAGCTGGAAACTAGCTAGGTGGACCCGAAAATCTCAAAGGCAAATAAAAAATGGTACAACAGCCTAAAAAGTGCCAGAGGTCTGAAAAAGACGGTTGAAGGAACATCAGACACGCGGACGTACATAAGACCTTTCTTGCAACTTCCGCTTTCCCTGTGCTAAAAATGAACAACCTCCTAGCCACAAATACTCAAAATTGGCTGTCTCAGGCACAATTAGAGAAATTCGAGGTCGCCAGCGAATTTCGATGGTTGCTAATAAACCTAGCACAGTCGTAAGTCATCATGGCTCCCTCGCCAAAAAAATCTTACAACAGACAAACCGTAAATAGATCTCTTCACTTACAGCGCTGCGGCTGTCGTAGAGAGATATGTGAGCGAAGATGCGAACAACAGCAACAGCGAAAATACAAACGCGTTCAGCAAACAGTGGGTACACAAACTGGCATGGGTATTTTTATTACAAGCCCTCATTCCACGAGTATTAAAGCACCTGCCTTCGGCTCAGGGTCAACACTTACTCGTAATACCACGATGGAACAAAGCTTACTGGATGACTGACGTCAAGAAACGGGCCACCGTCTTCAAGCTCACCTTGAAGATCTTTATACGCAACTTCCTCCACCGAAAATCAACAACCTCTGTTTGGAGGTTTGGAAAATACGGGTTGGGCAGTTGAAATCTGAAATTGGACCTCTCTAGAGAAGGAGGTGCTATAATCAGCCTGGCGAAAAGCAACAATTAAAACTTACAGACTGGCATGAAATAGTTGGTTGCAGTGGCCCAAAGCAAATGTCAACTTCACTACTCCAAAAGCCGAGGAGTTAGCAAGATATCTAATAAATCTTTCTAGTGGAAGAAGCTGGCCTTCTTGGATCCAAGACTGTTTTAGTTCACAAATCTACCGTTGCAACTTTTATAAAACCAACAGTTGGTGAATTCCTTAGTAGCCCTCCGCTTATATGGAAAACTATAATGGCTATAATGATTAAATCACCGCCACAACATATACCCAGAACGTGGGCTGTCAAATACCTTATTAAATCGCTTTCAAAACAAAATATAGAAGAGTCCAACTATTTCAAGTCTCCCAACACTTAGCAGCAAATCTGTTACTAGCATCAGGTCGTCGAGTTAATTATTTAACTCTAAAATAAACACCGACCAAATGAAATCCTCAAGGAAGAATATAACTTTCTGGCCGTCCTATGGCTCTTTAACCGACAACAGTTCCGTTCAAAACTCGGGATGATCGTTAAATAAAAGCAACGTCAAATGATTTAACCTCTGCTATTGGATCCCAAAACTAATCGACCTCTCGGATCATAGACGATAAAAAATCCCGCCTTTGACTAATTTGTTTATAACTACGAGGGCAAAGTGACAGCTGCATCCCGTATAGTGAAAGTGGGGTGGCTCAGAGTACTTATCTTTCTCATAGCCAAGATCAGTGGCTCCTCGGGCATTTTTAGGTCAACAGTTTCCATTGAAAATTGGTCAAGAATCGATATTGACCAAGTTCTTGAAAAAAATAATTGAAAGAGCGCAAATACCTTCTTGAAATACTATTACAAGAAAGTTGATTCGAATGTTTCCGTGATATCGGGACCATGTGGAGTCCCATCGATGTCAGTTTTATTTTCGACAGTATAACTGTTATCTATAGTCGATTACTAAAGTTGATAAGTGTGTTTTTCCTGAAATAACACGCAATAATAGAACGGATAAATAAAACATCACAAGTCTTATTTATTTCACTCAAATCAGTAATCACAACAACTAAATAAGTATAATTATCATATATAAGTATCTCAAATATAATTCATAATATCAGTCACAGTATGCTCTAGTCAGCACCGACCGACGGTAACAGATCTCAAGTGGGTCAAGCCTGGACTGGAACACTTAAATATATACGTTTTTCGAAGAAGAAAAAAAATAGGTTTCAGCCAAAAGGTTTGAACCACCAGTTCTAGGACCTGTCGTCTCACAGCCTTTGTTCCTACTCACAGAGATACTGACGCAATAATCCTGTCACACATACAAGATGAGGGCAACATCTTCTGTCTTTTTCACACACGCAGAATTGCCTACTATACCAAGCTAAGGTTACGAGGTGTAGTCAGTTCAGTAGGTCAAACCTTTTGGCTGAAACCTAAATACGACGTTTAGGCATAACGCGACCCCCCCCCAGTTTCCGAATGAGTTGTCAAATGTAATAAGCGATTAATCGATCATTAATTCAAAATAGCGGCGTATGATTGGCTGAAATGCGTTTAACAAGAGTTTAACAAGTTGTCACAGCTAATTTTCCTTCCAGAAGCCGGGCGGTGTCTCTACGAAGTAGGTACACCCTCCTAGAAGGATATTATTTCAGTTTATTTTTATTTCCAATCTGATAGGTCGTTGACAATATAGATCAATTCATAGGTTAGTAAGTAGTTTATCATACTTATAAAAGTAATGATTTATTAACTTTCAACAATTGGTATCTACCGTAATTAGGGATAATTAAGCCACTTTATTTGTATAGGATAAAGAACAATTGATGGATTATCGAGGTATAGTAACTTGCTTTTTAATCTACAAATAATGTCAATTGGGTGTCGCTTAAAATGACATTGATTGATGATTACTCTTATATAACTACCCCACAAAGCCAAGTAAACACTCCAGTTCTTGTTCATTAGCTATGATGGCCTATACAAGATTTTACTGGTAGTTTTCTATCAATAAAGTATCAATATTTTTAATTACCTGAATTATTTGTCTTATAGAAAAATAAAATAAAAGAACAAAATTGTATTTATTTTTATCATTTAACTCCTTGAGTAGAGTTTACACGTTCAACTTCAAGAAACTTGAACTACAGCCTACTTAAAACCTGAACAGAGTAGACCTTTTACTTAAGGTCATCGTATCTATGTACTTTTACTTCGCATAAAGTAAACCTTATTCAAGCAGTGTCCAACCCCCCCGTTTGGATCATTTGAAACATGTAAGTGTTGTGGTTATATGTTCAATCAAAGCTTCAAGTCATCAACAAAAGGTTTGTAATAATATAATGACAATCCCAAGCGATGATCAAGAACATCTAAATTATTATCAGCTGGATACTTATAGCAAGGTATGTAACTTAAGCAAAGACGTTTCATCCAAACAATACTTTTGAAAATGCATAAGAGTAATCACTACGCACGAATATATATATTTTTCAAGTAAAGAAGAGTGATCTAATTTTCCAGATTCATATTTTAACGGAAAACACAAAACATTCAGAAAAAAATAACCTCTGGGTGGCAGACATGACAGTGAGTAACCATAAGAAGCCAAATCCGAACATAGTAACCTTTCAGAATTCAATGAAATTGACACTATTTCTTGGACAATGCTTGGGCCTGAGCCCAGTGATGGGTATCTTGAATGACGATGGTACAAAATTAAGGTTTGTAACTTAAGCATCTTGTCATAATTCACCCAGTAATATTATTAACGTCTATATGATTCCAAGAGTTGCGTATAAGTACTATAGTGTAAGTATTATTGATTCTTCCAATAATTTTGCTCGTGGACTCTAACTAATAATTCTGATGGCGTGGTACCACAAATGATCTCTTTCAGATTTAGCTACAAATCCTGGAAAATGTTATTCTGCATTTATATAATTATAGCACAAGGGTTTGCGACAAGTCTGGCAATTTATAGATTTCTGCTCTTCGGAACCAGCTACGAGTTAATTGGTATGAACTAAATATATATTTTTATATTTGGAGTACATCGTAATATGAAGAAGAAAACATAAGAAGACGTGGATTAGTGCCGACTGTTCTGATGTTCATAAGGAAATTTCCATTGTATTCAAAGCTGCAGCGATGGGTGACAATGGCAATGACATTTGCTAAGTACATGCAAATATCTACAGTAATAAAAGAATTTTTGACTTTTTGCTATCCCTCTGTCACAAAATACGGAGTATTGAATAACTGGCTTTAGCCAGTTTACGTGGGCACAAATTTACCGCTGACCCATGGGAAATGTCGTGACGCTTTGTTTAGGTGTTTGATCTGATATTAATGATGACTTTCTTTCCTTTAGATCCATTTCAACAACATCTCATATCGAAAGCTATTAATTTTTTATGCCAATTTCGCAACTTACAACATAACATAGCGTCACGCCGTTTCCCATACGAATTGGCAGAGGCACAAATGTACCTACTTTGAGCCAGTGATTCAATACTCTATTTTTCGTGACTGGGGGCTAGCCCATCACCCCAGCTATGGAGTAATTAAGGTTTTTATGTTTTCCATCACTGTTAGAACGTCTGTATAATCTGTACCTGTACTTGAAATAAATTAATTATCACATTAGTACAACGTCAGGAATCGAACCTACATCTCCTGTGTGAGAAGCATGCGTGAAAGCCTTAGACCTCGGAGCTCTTTTATACAAGTTCCCATATGGATAACTTCTCAATTTGACAACTTCTAATTTCGACAACATTTCGCCTGTGAGTAAGGAAGGGCAAAGCTGGGGGTATTATAAAAAATATTTATAGCAGCTTCGCCTCCCTGAAATCATGGCTTATCCAACCTTATCACTCCTTGGGGCCTGACCACAAGTTACAAGGGCTTAATGTAAGTAAAATGTTGTCGAATTTGGAAGTTGTCGAATTGGGAAGTTGTCAACATGGGAAGTTGTCGATATGTGATGTTTTCAAATTGGGAAGTTATCGTATTAGAAAGTAATCGAATTGGAAAGTTGTCAATATATGAACTTGTCATTATGGACCTTGGCATAACCGGAGATTGTCGAAATGGTCCTAAAGACTTTCTTTCACTCAGGTCTGGTGTCCTTCTACGGATCTACCTTCATTACAACGCTTTTGTTTCTGCCTATGGCAGCAAAATGGCCGGCGTTGGTTCAAAAAATAGAAGTAACTGAGCTTGCAGATCCCATACAGGACACAGGTCTTACGTCCAGGATTAATAAGGCTGCCATCGTGGTCTTATTTCTAGCTGTGTGTACGTATCTAAATATTTATGTATATGCCACAAATACGAGTAGTTAGTGGCACCAATTAAAAACTTTTTGGCAAAACTATCGAGTGATATTATTATGAAACTCGCCTTCGGCTCGTTTCATAAACCCACACTCGAGTATTAATGCCCTCCATTATTTAGCAGTTACATAAAATACTATTATCAACACACGTATCATAAACCCTCTTTACTGCGTCCAAAAACAGCACGTTACGACCTGCATAATGCTATACTACTTGGTAAAAACTCATTTCTTATCTGAAGATTGATACTATAAGACTATTATATATGAATTTTCGACAAATTATGACATTCAAATTTCGAACGCCGACACCCGCATGCGTGCCGCCCCTAGTTTGTCTGTGAAGTTGGTACTACTGATCAAGCTAAACAAGTGTAGAGCAATTATCAATGCCGGTCGAACATGCGGTTCCTGAACACATCAAAGAGAGCTTATGATATGCGTGTAGATAAACTAGTGTATGTAACTGTATATAATTAGGCATTAAAACTCGAGTGATATTACTATGAACTTGAATTTTAACGCCCTACATTATGTATCAGTCACATAAACTACTATTGTGCAACTATATAGGAAACAATTGGGGGAAATTAAATATTTTATATTTTTAGTTGAACACATTCTATCTCTGATTGCTCGTTTCGCTGATATCACGGATTTTCATCCTGATGAGAAAGATCTGTACCGGACCTACACTGAGATGAACAATCCTTGGCTCTTTGAGTTGGGCTTCTGTACATATTCGGTCCCATTTGGAATAGTGTTACAGGTGTGTAAATTATTGGTCATGGTTTTTATAATATTTGGTAGAGAACTACCAAATATTATAAAAACCATACTTTTTTACCATACCAAACTTTCTTGGCAGTACTAGAAAATACTGCGAATGCTTACTATCTGAAACAAAACCGTAAATAAATCTTGAAATATTAACTTCCAGTTTACGAACTTCTTAACAACTATAAATTGGGGCTACTCCGCAATATTTATAATCAGCATCAGTTTATATTTAACCTCGAGAATGGAACAAGTCAATAAGAGACTTATTGCTGTCCAAGGAAAAGTAAGTAGCACATATAATTATTTAAGACATTAGTTGTACTGGAGAGTTGTCCAATTCGATTACACAGGAAGGGACTCAAAATATCCTAGTTAGTGATTCGGATCCCTGATCCCTGATTGTGAGTTTCCTTTCAGTAGCTTCACGTGCTAGTAAGCTGTAAGGATATTTTCAATCATTCCAGAAACTTCCATCATCAGTATGGCGCATCTTGCGCGAAGATTACAACCGTTTGGTCAACCTGGTCAAAAGTTTCGATGAGGTCATCAGTGCCGTGGTCTTCTCCACGTTTGCCTGCAACCTTCTGTTCATCTGCTTCTCTTTGTTTAGCACCTTAAGGTACAATCTGCAAGATTACTAAATCCCTTTGCTTAACCTTTGCTTAAGTTGGGGCACCCCGACGCGGACCTTAGAATTTTACCTTCAATTTTCTTTTAGAGGAATAGAAATTCAGATATCGTAGTATGTGAGCCAGCATTTATAATAAGTTAAAAATTTATACGATGTAGGTTTGGATGAATAACCAACTAAGACAACGTTCATTAGATAAATGCATCTTTTATTGCAGAATCAAACATGAAAAACTACCCAAGAATCAAGGTCCCAACTACCCGACTGGGTATGTATTCTCCATCATCATTTCCCCTTATATAATTTGTCAATCATTGCATCCTTTGCTTCTGTCAATCCGTACAACTCCAAAGGCGTTAAAACGTACTTAACAAAAAAGTAGCTCGTAGGTTCTATTTCAAAATACGATGTTTTTATTTAGCTTAGGAATGCGTCTCAAAGCGTTCTGTCAAAAATGAATTTTTATTTGTACCTGCTTCCAGAATATTTTACGGTTACGAGCAAGATGTGTACTTGGTATGGTCGCTCACAGTCCTCATTGTAAGGTCGCTTGCTGTATCTCTGGTAGCTGGGAGGATACACTCTGCCACTCTGATACCGGCCACAACGTTATATGATGTTCCTTCGGCTGTTTATTGTATTGAGGTGCATTTTGAAATATATTAACAAACTATATAATACTCGGAGGAAAGGTCAACCCAAAACCACTTGGCGACGTCCAACAGAAAAAGTGCCGCCATCGCTTAGACTGGGCGAAGCTAGAGCAGATGGTCGAAATGGAAAACTGAAGGATGATATAATGTAGGAAATTGTATTTTCAGCTGGAAAGATTTTTGGACCAGCTCCACAACGAAACAGTTGCACTCACCGGGCTAAACTTCTTCAATGTCACCAGAGGATTAGCTCTTTCTGTGTGTACACTTTTCAATTTCCTTTAAAAAGAACTAATATAATTAAATAAAATTTCCTTTAAGTGCGGGTCAGCTCTAGGTCGTTTATAGGTTTTAAACACAGAGTTATTTTACCTTAACCTTATTGTGTTAATGTATGAGGTACCTTGCGACAACACCAGTAGTTCTAATTTTTTACTAACTTATAATCTATGTTTGTTACCTCGAGCTCCGAATGCGATCTTGTTATAAATCGAAAAACCGCGAAATTTACGCCTTTAATTAAGTGTTTTACTGCTTAAGAGTGTTAGCCGAAACAGAAGCTATCATAAACTCTAATCCGAATAATAATGAACTCATCGGGGTATACGGTGCTAGGTCAATTGGATGGTGTTTTTTTTTTCTTTTTAATGTTTATTACGCGGTTATTCCATCAATTATGAATCGATTTTGATGATTTTCGTAATGATTGGTAGGTCGTACTTCAGAGGTAGTCCCAAATAAGCTTTGTCAAAATAAATTTAGCACTTTTTGAAAAATCAACAAAAACAAAAAATATATATACAGATAATGTTTTGGTTTGTGGTTCCGTGCAGCAAAAGTTTTGATGAGGACTTTTCATGCACATATACTTCATTCGTATTGGGATACGATGAAGCCCGGGTTGGGACCGGGGAGGAAGCAATAGGGCTTGAACTTGAAGTAGGCTTTTTTAAGTTTTTAACTTGATGAATTATTGGTCAAAAAGTAGACTTCATGGCGTATGCATAAACTACTGATTACACAAAAAAAAGGTTGAGTAAAGAAATTATCTAACGCACAGGCGAGGCTTAATAAAACGTAAAATAAAAAAGTTAAAAAAACCGTAAAAGTGAAATATCTAGTCTTGAGCGTAGGTGTTGAGCAGTTGTGGTAGCCATATGTGGTCTTCATCATTAATACGCTTCACAAAATTATGTATCTCGAGAGTAAAAGCATCGCTGACCATACATTAAAAACATCATATAAAAGATCACGACGAATTGAAAACCTTTGATGAAATCTAGCTCCAAATAAAGTTCTATGATTATATTGATATAATGACCATGCACGAATTAAAACTAATAGGCTAAGCTTGGAGGGTTTAAATAATAATAATAACTAATAATTGTCTCAATTATTAATAATAAGTACTTTCCTTACTATTTCAGGTCGCTGGGACAATCGTGACCTACGAACTAGTGTTGCTTCAGTTCGATCCTAGTGAAAATATTTCCCGAATCGCAAACGAGACTTCTTCATAAATCAACATTCAGGGATTTGATGATGATGAGGCGGGACGCTGAAGTACAGGCGGGTGTCCGGTCCTCTATTGTGATTATTTCAGATGATTTTATTCTGTACGTGTCTCGAAAGGGCTTAGCTAATGCTGTAACTGATATTCAGTTAGATTTGATTATGGTACTAACAATTGTTAATGAATTAGAATTAAACATTTCTCATAAGAAAAGTAAAGTTTGCCTATTCAGCAAAGGCTTTAACTGGCAAAATGTAATTGTAAAACTACAAGGATCCTTCCCTTACCTAGACCAAAACAGAACGTCATTGGTTCTGAGTTATGAAAACACAGTATTAATTGGGTATTAGATACCCCCGTTTGTCTTATTGGGGTGGTATTTTCGAAGCCACCGTCAAGTCCGCCAATACCCATCTCAAAAGTGCAGTCGCTAAAACTCCTCTTACATTTGAAGAGTTGACTACCGTCTTTACAAAGATAGAGACAGTACTCAATTCCCGCCCAGTTTGCTCTGTGTCTTCGCGAGACCCTTATAGTCTTAAGATTTTGACCCCTGACCATATCCTTGTTGGCCAGTTCTTAAATGCGTTGCCTGAGTATCCCTTCAATGACGTAAAAGTTTCGAGATACCTGCTTATACAGTATAAATCTCAACACTTTTGGAACCGTTGGAGCTCTGAGTACCTTTCCACCTTCCAAGCTAGACACAAGTGAACGAATCTTATGAACTCACCAGCATCCTCAAGCAGTCCCTTACCAAGTTGGTGCTCCTGTCTATACATTAATGCTCCTTTAAGATAATTAATGCATAGATTGGTTTCCTTTTTTTGAGACATAAGTTTATTGTAGTCTTATTTTCATTACCTTTTTAAGGTAAACTTTTGATATGTTTAGGGCGTGGGCTGTGTTTAATCGTTTCGTTTTACTCCTTTCGGTTTGGATGCAACTACTTACATAAACTATAAATATATTACCACACACAAATATCTCGAGCTTGACAGATACGGACAGATGACTGGTGTAAGGCTTCTTGTGAAAAAAAAAATGTCGTGCTGTGTGCCTGAATTAATCCAGAGAAATCCGATTGATGTGTAGCCCTAATGAAAAGTGATCAACTGGAAAAATCCCTCTTGGACCATCGACCTCGGACACTTCAACATAAGATAACCATACAGAAAATTGATAATAAGTTCATCCCCATTATCAGCGGGTTCATGTTTTGTTATGTGACTATAAATATATACTCACAGAATAATTAAGTGAAAGTTCAGATAGTCTGCCTAAGCGAAAAATTACTATGTATGTATATTGTAGTGGTCAAGTCAACAGAGAGTCTTTAACAAAATACATTTTATTTGCAATACAAAGGGTTGAATACACTCGAAACCGCAGAAAATTCATTCATCTGGCTATGATGTCTTTTAAAAGTAGCCGTTCATCTGAGGAGCAACGTTTAAACTAAATCAGCATAGCAAGAATGCTATGTTGATTACAAAGGAAAACTTTGAAGTGAATTTCATCTCGTAGCTCAAAAATAACTGAAGACAAAGGATGATATCGTAAGATGTAATGTATTCTGTTGTAAATATGCATCTCTTTCGTCTGAGTTCTGCTTTCAGACAATAGTACATTATGATACAAGTGTGGTATGTTGGTCATTACACTCGAGTCGGTTTTCGGCTCAGGCTTAATGGAGACGAGAAGTGTAATGACCAATGCTCACGTGTTTCATACGACGTTTTTCAACACACTTGCGAGGAAAAGTAAATAAAAGTTCACATTTATTTAAAAACTTTAATTATTGAAACAGTTATTAAAAGTACAATTATTGAAATGATATGCTACCGCCTTATGACGCATTTCTACTGTATGTTTAATTGTATTATTAATTATTTCATTGCTTTGTTCTTGGGTAACTGTACATGTCGGTGATAATGCAACATTCTGAAAGGAGGTAGAAGAACATTGCGTTTCATCATTAGCAAACGTATGAAATCCCAAATCATCATTGGCATATGAGGTGGAAGGACGCGGTTCAGGGCAGAACTTCTTGGATTGTGGCTCCAAATGGATTGCTTGTGTTATTTTGGCACTTATGTCGGCTTTATTTTGGATGGAGTCCTCAATATATGACTCGGCGACATTATTAGATCGCCATCCCCCATGGCGTTTTAAAGTCAATATATCGGCTCCTGAATTAGCCAGCAATGTAGCTGAAGTCCGCCTAAAACTGTGTCCGGTGTAAGCGTCAGCCTGTGGTAAGCCTAAAAACTTGGCAATTTCTCTAGGCATCGATCCAAATTTGTTCACTCCGATAGGCTGACTCGTGCATTTGCCGTTTTGAAAATTTTGGAAGAACCGGTCAGATTTTCCTTTTATTGAACGTAAAGTTTCATATTTTTTCACTATTTCATAAAATGGTCCGTGAATAGTAAATGACCGAGGAATTTTATTTTTAGTGTTCGGAATTTTAACAAGTAGCATCTCTCCGTGATTCTTTATATATTTTGTCGTAATGTTGTTTAATTCCTGACGCCTACAGGCACCAGTAATTCCGAATATTAAAACGACCTGAAAATAAATAAAATCATAATTAAGTTATAATAATCGTGCTTAGTTCCTATTATATCAACACTCACAATACCGCCTACAAATTTTATAATAATGAATACAAAACTAAATAGTGGAACTGACCTTTGTCGCTAGATATTGATTATCCGGTGCTTCTTTAATGAACTTCTCCACTTCATTAGGTGTTAAAACCTTGGATTTTCGACTGTAAAAGCCGTCTGAACGTCTTTTCAAGAATGCAGTTAGATTGGTGTACGCTTTGATGTCAATTGCATTTTTATTCTGCACGGTACTCTTCAACATAGAATATATACACCAAAGCGAACTAGGTTTATACCTCTCCGCCAGTTCACTAAGGTAAGCCATGAACACGTTCTCTGAGAAAGAGCTTGCATTTTTGCTATTTTTCCATTGAATACAATTTGCGTAGGCTTGCATGTATTTATCTTTTGATTTTGAGGGCAAAAGACTATCACTCGCATTTTGCGCTTCAACTATGATATCTGGCGGCGTACACTCGATAAGTAATTCTTCGTTATCTAAATTCGACATTTTACAAAACAACACTAACGAAATGCAATACTGTGAATAAACTTAACAAACAGAAAGCCATTTAAAAGATGGCGGCCGTAATTTTATTTTTTCGCGCGCTCAGCGCTGCATGCGCGCGCAAGTCTGAGATAAGGGCACCGGCAAAGTAGCTAATCAGCCACATATTTATAAATTTTGAAATTGGGTATTTATAGGTAAAAATACACCGTCAAAATATAAATACCAACAAGCTAACAAGCAGTTTCATGAAATTCTTTAATTATTTATCACATTTTGAATTGAATTTTATATTTACGCAAATAACTACTTAGCTGTTTTCGAAACATTAATACTTCTTGCTAATATTTAAAAGATATGTAATGAAAAGGCACTAGTGCGATAATGTAATGTAAAAGGCACGGCATGGGTAATATTCTGCATTATCAGTGTAAATACGCTGTAATAAGACCTACTTTACGAGCAGGTGTGTTGAAAAGTTTGTTTTGATGTAATTTGCGGTTTCTATCCTTAGTTTTGTCTCTGTACAGGTCTTGCATATCACCAGTATCGTGGGCCTTGGATGTTAAGTTGTTATTAGACTAAGGGTTACTTACGTCCCAATATTAAACGTTGATATAAATAACATTTTGTTCTGTCTCTGCCTCCTCCTATGGGAGGGCTGACGCTAACACTGACAAACACAGTTGATAATATTTATGAAAAACCCCGATCGCAAGGGTATCTAACTAACACACCTCTATTTGCACCACGTATGTAGCCTTTTGCCCCCTAGGGTGAGATAAAATAGGCGACTAGAGATAAATTGTTGCAATATCCTTTAGTTCCGTGACCCTAATAGATCTTAGGCATAACTACTTCCACTCTCGAAATTGGACATTTTTTTTATTATTGAACCATAGCACCTCTATCAGCCCAAACAGTAAAAGGACTGATGTTTGACGACCTCTGTGGCGCTGTGGTCACTATCACAGCGCCCCAGATCTTCCTACTGTGCGAGAGGTCCTGGGTTCGATCTCCGGCTGGGGATAAAAAAAAAAACTCCAGGTCGTGGATATTTATGTGTCGATATGATATCGCTGTTTCTGGTTCCCACGACACAGGGTATCCTAGTGTGGGGCCAGAAGTAATGTATGTGCGTGTATATATAAATGACTAAGTTTATCAACTAGTACCCGAGAATATAGTACATTTTTGGTTTCTAATAGTTTTCACACAACAACATGGTAAACAAGGCGCGACCGCCCGCCGGCACCCAAATTAAATCAAATAACGTTTCTTTATTATATACAGTAGATACAAATTCTTAGCAAATGTAATTTTTTGCCGCTTCTCTACATTGGACCACTGTGGGAGAGGAAATGCGTCAAACTCCCACAGATTTATTTTAGATCTCTTTGAAATATTGGTAGTATTTAACTAGTCTAATATTACAATATTAATTGTTATAAAAAATACAAAAATATTAACAGCGGGATCTACGTTGAGTGAGATTAACGCCATATAGTCCGGTTATTTAAGTAAATGTAATATCGCTATTGGACAAAGTCACTTTTACATGGTTTTTAAATTGCTCTAAAGGCAATATAAAAACCTCCAGAGGTATATTGTTGTAGAAGAGAATGCAATTGCTTTGGGTCTAGTTTCAGAGAACCGTATTTGTTGCTATAGGTCATTTTCTGTCCGAATACTAAAGTTAGGTTTATTAGATCACAACTCTATGATAAAACCTTGAGCCACTTACACATTTAACTAAGCAATCTGCGTATTAAGCAGCTGGCTAAAGATATGGCCAAATACACAGATTAAGTGCCGCTTATATGTCTTACTGTCATTTCAAGAGCGAGAGATAGTGGGCCAGTGGGCGAGATATATTTGATTCAAAATTGTCATCTGACATGAGCGAACATAGCAAATAAGCATTTCCTTCCACTGACAGGTGATACTTTTCTTTATTCTTCATACCCAATAGCTTTGAGCATCCGTCAAACTTTTAGTTATTGGTTGTGTATCCAGGAATTACTCTACAAACTTTAGTTACCATCTCTGAGAAAGATTGCGAACGTTTTACGCACTCCGTCACATTCATATTCTTTATTGCACAGAAATCTTAATAGTAAGGTAACAAAACATTTTATGAGCAAAGGCGAGCTTATCTCTAAAGAGAGATTTCTACCAGCAAACCTAGGCAGGACAGGAAAAATTGTGTAACATCGTATATGTTAGTGACCACAGACCAGATATCGAGATAGACAGCGAAAGTCTACCTACTTCGCGTGTTTTTAATAGGTGGACTCCACTCATCCCGGCTCAGTCGCTCTCTGGCTGTTCGAATGTAAGCCGTTTACTAATAAACATAAAAATGCCTTACTGTGCCGTTGTGAATTGCAAAAACTCAAGCTATGTTTTTCCCGAGTGATATTACTCTCGAGTGATATTATTATGAAACGAGCCGAATCTCGAGTTTTAATGCCCTCCATTATGTAGCAGTCACATAAACTACTATTATTTCATGAAATTTTGGTTTATTGGAACATATGTGATTATTTCGAGTAATAGTTGTATAATTACTTTTTTTAAATAATATAACTTTAAAACACCATCCCTCGTGTTGTTTGTTGATCAAAATTTTTGAATTTATTGATTATATAGTATAATATAATATATAATACTAGGTCCTTACATATGAAATTGGCGATTTGTATGGAGAAATTGAAGTTAACTCAATTTTCAGTACAAACATTTTTGTATTTTTTTTAGGAATGACAGATAATAATTTTATAAACTTTGTGTGTATGGATGAGACAATATTTAGCTAACAGAAAATTTTATATAATTTTTGAAAAGTGTCAGCTGTAAAATAATATTTTATTTTTATTTATTTATTTAATATACAAGTACGATATACAACATTACAGGTATACACCCAATGCTCTGTACAAAGTCAAATAGTTATACAATGTCAGTATCAATTTAGGTAAGTCGATTTCACAGGTAGAGAACAAAGGGTACAAATTCGTAGTAAATACTACATATCAAATCACATTAAACATTAAATTTAGGTCAAATTCAAATAGTATTAAACATTATTAGGTATGTCAAGGGTACTGAAATAAAATGTCAATGCAAAAAATAATAATAATATTTCTAAGACAACACTTTCACTCCTTCATCTCGCAGAACCTGCCACATTCTCGCACAATATGCCTCCACTCATCACCAAACAGATCAGTCAGTGGTGCTGCAGCCAGCAGAGCATTGAGGCTATCCCGTGCCCTCACCAGTGGAGACTGCTGGCACGCCACCGTGCGGTACGTGCCGCCCGCTAACAGCTGGTGCCTACGCGCGCGGAGATATCTGTCGGGCACGTATAGCGCACATACCGTACCGACAAGCGCGACACAGTCACTGTCGCCTCGCAACAATCGACACACAGTCAGAAGTTGCTCGGTGCTACGTCTGACCTCTAGTGAGTTGTATCCAAGCATACCCGATATAAAAGCGGATGGATAAAGATAAGGGTAGTATCCAAAATTCCGCTTATATAGGTATCGTAGGAAAGCTTTGTGTACCTTCTCGAGCAAAAGTATGTAGGAGCTTTCGTGCGGATTCCAAACCACCGAGCTAGATTCAAGTTTGGTTCTCACTAGGGCCATGTAGAGAAGCTGGACCACACCCAGGTTATGGAATCCCTTACTATTCCGTATTACAAACCCCAATCTTTTGAAGCATTCCTTGGTCAATGTGCTCATGTGCTCATGGAATATAAGTTTAGGGTCGAACGTAACACCGAGGTCCCTAATCGAATACTCTCGAGTCAAAGACTCCGTACCGAGTGTATATATCGCGCTTATAGGATGAGAGGAGCGCGTAAAGGACATTACATAGCACTTGGCAGTATTGAAGAGGAGTTTATTGTTCACACTCCACCTATGAACCGCGTCTAGATCTTCCTGCAGCAAACTACAATCATCCTCTGAACTCACGGGAAGTATCAGTTTCAGATCGTCCGCAAACAGAAGGCAATTGGCGTGTTTAAGCTCTAATTCCAGGTCATTTATCATAATGATAAATAACAACGGACCGAGAATAGACCCTTGGCTAACGCCCGACCGTGTATGGTACGGCTGGGACTCAAAACAGCCGTGTCGCACATATTGCTGCCGGTTCTTGAGGTAGTCAGCGAAGAAAACCAACAGCCTTGGGGCAAATCCAATGGCACATAACTTCTTCATTAGGACGTCATTATTGACTCTGTCTAACGCCTTACGAAAGTCCATATAGGCGACGTCCACTTGACATCCCTTGTCCATGCACTTCGACACAATTTCGACTAAAGTCAGCAAGTTGGTGTTAACTGAGCGGCGACTCCTGAATCCGTGTTGCGAGTCGCTCAGATAAGGCGCAATCTGCGAACCGATTTTGTCTTTTATGATCGACTCGAACAGTTTTTCCAATGAACACAGGATCGCAATAGGTCGATATTGATCAACGGAGGCAGTGTAACTTGTCTTGGGGAAAGGTCTGACTCGAGAAAGCTTCCAGCTGGTGGGGTACTTACCTTGTTCAAGAACAAGATTGAATATCCGAACCAAAGGTAAAACTAGCTGATCGCTGTAGGCCTTCAAAAAGTAGGGAAGGACGTTGTCCGGTCCAATTGCGCTCCTAGGCCTTAGCTGCTTCAGCCCTTCCTTTATGTTCCTACTGGAAATATGTGAAACTTGTATGTGATTAGCAGTGCACGAGTCATCAGAAATTTTTACCAGATCTGGATCGAGCGCTGGCTCATCAGGGAGGAAAACGTCTGAGAAGTAGTTTGCAAATGCGGCTGCTGCTTCCTCACCAACGTGTTCCCGGCTCCGATGCGTGACCCGAGGTTTGAAACCACCCTTCGATCGTAGGCCACTTACATATTTCCAAAATGCGCGCGGGTTATGTCTAATATTGCTTTCTATACTACTCATGTGGTTGGCGTAGGCTGTATCTACGCGACACTTGAGGTTGGCTCTTAGCTCACTGAATGAGACGTAGTCAGCCGGCCTCCTCCCCGTTTTCCATTTACGGTGGAGTATGGCCTTCGTGGCCAAGTCCCTTATTATATCACCAGTGAACCACACCGGGTATCTCCTTGTAGGCTGGGTTGGTCTGGTCTTCTTCGGGATACAGCTGTTGAAGATTCCGTAAATGGAATCGTAGAAGCGACCGCCTCCCGTCTCTACATCAGTAGCTTCGAGAACACTGTCCCAAGATATGCTACACATGAGTTCGTACAGGACTGCGTGATTGCCCTTGGCAAAGTTCCAGTCATTGCGACCTCCAATGTTGCTGGGATCCAAGCGGCCAGATCGCTGGCCAGCTCTCTGCGCATACAACACGGGCACAATGACGTCGAGAGGCGGGTGGTAGGCGTCAGTACGTGGCACCAGGCTTCCTGACACGGAAGCGCGCACAGTTACGTCACACACACTCTCCGGCAGTAACACCACATCAAGCACGCCACCAAGATCATTCTTCACTTCATTCGTTTCATACGTACCACATACACTTAGAAAATAACAATAATAGTTAAGTGTTGCCACTGAAGCACTGTTCAAATTGAGGTCTCCTAGAATAATTAATGTACCGTACACTTGGGCTACATTTTCCTCTGTCTTCGAAAACCAGTTCATATACTCGGCGTCCTTATCCGCCTGGGTGATTTTCTTCTTGTTTTTCTTCCTGCTGGGATCTATGTAAACTACACAGACGGTAACCGTCACTACCCCAACAGTCACAGTCGCCCAGAGATCTTCACCGTTCGGCGTTTCAAGGTCGCGGCGCCGTCTCAGTGTGATGCCAGGGCGGGCGGCGAGCAGCACGCCTCCGCACGCGGTAGTGCGGTCCCGGCGCAGCACGCTCCAGCCTCCCGCTGTGACCTCGGCATCTCCAACCGACGAGTCTAGGAACGTCTCCGTAGCGGCGACGAGGTGGTGATCCAGCACCAGCAGGTTTTGCCGCCAAAACTCCAACCGCGTTTTGATACCGCGGACATTTTGATAAAGGATATCAAGATATTCATTGGGGTGGGGGGGCGGTGATTTATTTTTACTGTTTTTGTAGAGCTCAATGTAGGTATGAAAGGGCCAGCCACTCCTTGATACGGGCGTCCATTTTCATGATAATATTACGAATATTATCATGAAAATGGATGACATTTATTAGGCACTGATTTTGAAGATGACATTTTAGTTACCAAACTGAAAATTAAAAGAAAATTTAATAAGTAGATGTAAAATATTGAAATTAATTTTAAAACAATAAAAAAATACTGGAAATAGCTATTGAATTACTCGAATTATGAATTCCTGAATCTGTAAGAAAAATTCGCCAATTTCATAGGTAAGCACCCAATATAATTTAATAGTATAATATCTTAACGAAAAAATCAATGCCACTTCCACGTCACTGTTCCACATTCAACAAAAAAAATGTTCCAGAAAATTGTGCAAAAATATATTTTCAGGCTAATTACATTGTTTTACCACTTTATAAACTAAAAATAACTAGGTTTAATAACATTATTTGTTTAAGTTCTGACTGACAATTGAGTGACGGACTGACGGGAAAACGATTGGCATTTGCCAGTTTGTAGGAAAGCCAAACTGATGACGAAAAGATTTTGAGAAAACTACGCTGTAGAAGACAAATGAAGAACATTCTGGGTTTTAACGGAAATCGTCATTCATAGGTCACAATTATCTCTAAATGTTTTGTCAGTTTGATGCCCTTAAAATTCTTTTAATTGCCGAATTGTGCAGTAATGATGGTTTTTAGGGTTCCATACCCGAAGGGTGCCAAACGGAACACTGTCACTAAGCCTCCGCTGTCCGTCTGTCAACGGGCTCTACCGGATCAACCGAAATAGGTAGAGCTGAAATTTTCACAGAGGGTGTATTTCTGTTGCCGCTATAACAACAAATAATGAAACTTTTTAATCATTAAAAGAAGTACCTACTCGTACAATAAATTATTGGTACGGCCATTTCCTTAGCCATTTTGTTTTATTTGTTTAACGGTGAAAACTGGACACTCCCGATGTTATCGGAAAAAATCTTTCATTGCAGGTATTGAGTTCTGTGCTTAGTTATTTGTCATTATACGAATCATATTCAATATTATTAAGTTTTTAATCATAGTTGATTTTATTTATGTAAATAAGTTACTCAATTTCATGTTTCGATGAGCAAAGAATTTCGTTAACGTAAGTAACTTGTTCATAAAATACATGCTTCATACACAAAACTCATTTTCAATGTTTCGATGTACGGCCTTGAATGTAGTCCTACCTATTTAATTTTTATTATTAACAATGAGGGCTTTTCAATACGTCATTAAAAAAAATACAGTACCGCAAGTTACCGATAGACGGTGCTGACGTCACATAGTATGTCAAAATTGACATGACATTCTCTGTGGTTTCTGTCACGTTGCTTGCTTGTTTCGTTGACGATTGTATTCTGTGGTTTGGTTGTCGGTTGCGTGAGCTGTCATTGAAAAGGTATACTCGTACAAAAGACTGTCGTTTAAAGTTTTCCGTCTACAATGATATGAAACCCTTCGTGTGCGGGTCCGACGTCCCCTCGCACTTGAACGGTTTTATTATTAAAAACGAACTTAAACGGGAAAACCGGGATAAAAAGCAGTGGGACTGATTAAAATTTCTGAAATAGTTTACAAAAAGAGTTATCGGTGTTCAAGTTCTCAGTTTAAATCTTGGGACTTGAACTCAAAAACTAAAATCTAGTAAGAAAGTGATAACCACTCAAGCGTAAGGTAAACGACTTGTTTATCATGTATTTTACATACTTTTGAAATAAAGCTAGCTGGAGATTTAAAAACAAAGTTAAGGTCCCTTAAGAATAGCACAGAAATACATGACCTATTAAATAAACTAGAATTGTTATCCAATTCACTTCTTCCAACTTCTCACGCGTGCAGATCCCTGAAAGAATGCAAATCATTATATTACCAAGCGAAGAAATATGTTTCCGTTGCACGGACAATATAGGTTAGAGAGGGTCCGTGCATATAATATTGAATGCATTGCACCAATACGACGACGACGGGCCATTCCCATTTGATCAGTACAAAATACATCATTTTTTTATCTGACTTCTTTACTTTGTTTCAATCTACCCAGTTATTAAAAGTTTTTGTAGCAGGTGGAGGTCTTTAGTATCTACCTACCCCTCTTCCGGGAAATAGGCGTGAGCATATGTATGTAATTTTATTTAACTTGCAATGTATGTATGTAAGTATACTCCATTTCATGTACCATGGCCCGATGCACTTGAGACGGTCATTAGGCGTTAACAATAGGATTAGTGATAATAAAAGATACCTGGCCAGACACTTTTGCGGCGTGGTATTTTACATGCAACCTAATGATCTTGATCGTTTAACCTAGTAATCAACATAAACAATATTTCATGTTAGTTGTCATCTGACCACATTTGTGATTACACGTATACCTGCAGCAAATAATTATGTTTCGACCTTGGGAAACACCCACAAGTAACCCGTCCAGTGGTGACGTTAGTTTGCAGCAACGTAAGAGAAGATTTTTAAGCAAGGACGCCCAAGAAAACGCTTTGGAAAAATGCTTGTGAGCATGTTATCAAAGTGGAGAACGAGTTTTTATCCCACCCTGTGTATCCGGTCATCATAAACACCTGCGAAACCTCAAGTTCGGAAGAACATACATCAGAAAGCGAATAAATGTATATAATTAATTTTTGCCTTTAAATATTTAAAATTGTTAAATATTTTATATAATTAATGTACATGTTTTTAAAGTAATTAAATTAAGTTAGTCTTAAAGCTGATTGTTATTATTTTATTGACACAATTTTTTTATATACCAAAATGTTTTAGTCACGCTTTAGTTGCATGCAGGTTGGACCGACGCGTGCCATTTTGAAGTGCTCCTAATTAGATAACAAAAGGCAAACATTATGAGCCCTATTGTTAAGCTTCAAGTGCATCGGGCCATGGTATATGAAATAGAGTATATGTGTGAATGTTCGGGTAAAATTTTAAGGGTCAAAATTGACCCACTTCCTGAATTTAGATGGAGCTGAAATTTTGCAAGCATTGGTAAATCTGATGACGATACAATATTTTGATAACATGAAGCTGATCTAATGATGGAACTGGAAGGTGGACATGAGAACTCTCTAATAAAACGACGCAACCCTATCGAGTTTGGGCTCGTTTCATTACTCCTGGTGCGCAAAATGCAGGCTGGTCCTGTCGACTAAGCTAGGGTTACTGGCGTTTGCCCCCGTTTTCGTTTCCCCCGAAACTAATCAAAAGAATATCATTTAATTATATGTCTGATTCCCCCCGTAGTTAAGAAATAAGTACAGTCAAGTGAGATAGTGCAACTTCCGAAATATTATTTTTGCGACCGATTTTGTGCCGATTTGTTTATTATGATACTTAAAATGCATTAAATACTATATCTCAACAAAATCTAGAGACTTTGCACAATGCTCGAAACCCGCTTTAAACATTCCTGTTATTTAGAACAATAGATCATAGTATGGATCGATAGTTAGTAAGAACATCTCTTTCTAGGAAACTAAATGTAAAGCTGTCGAAGCTGTGATTTGATTTGTGATAGTGTAAAATAATTTAACTGTGATTTGATTTGTGATTATGGTAAACAATTATAATAATTATTATAATTATGATCTGAAATAAATGGATAATAATGACTTAATACTTTTTTCTTTGACTGTACCACCTCGATGATAAAGTAGATAATTTTCGGGGGGAAACGAAAACGGGGGCAAACGCTAGTAACCCTAGTATTTAGGCTTAAAGCTCTTCACTGCTGGTGAAGCATACGCGGCCCCAAGTAGAAGCAAATCACTAGAGGGTCTCCTTATTCAAAAACTAGACGATACTAAATAAACAGGCAAACGACTAGTCAACAAAGGCGCTTTAGATTAAATGAAAAGGTTAAGAAACAGTTTGATACAATAAGACAACTAAAAATAAAATTTATATTAAAATTTAAATAAAAAATCATAAACGAGATTTTCTAAAAAGAAAAAAATCTACTTTGAATAAAGCCCATACATTTATTAAATAACATGATTTATATAAAATGATATCAAATTTGTTGCGAGATTTACTTGTGTAGATAAATAAATATGTAACTTGATCGTGACACATGTAAATCTAATAGAGAAAAAAGTAAGTATTTCAAAATAGGTAAATACCTCTACAACTACACCAGCAAATCTCGCAACAAGCTTTTTTAGTTTTAACATAATATAAATTGTGTGATGTAATAAATTGATTGTTTTGATTCTTTTCACATTATTTTAGAACAAAACATTGTTTTTATTTTAGCAAACAGTGATTAACTTGATTGTGGAACACACTTTTCTTCAAGAAGATAATAAAAAGGCAGGTAAGTATCTAAATCCGGGGGGAATCTTATTGAACGATCAAATTCGTCGAATGACATTGAACAGGCGCGTATTACCTTAATCCCTTCGTGTCATTTTAGGGTCCCGTACCCATATAGTGCCAAAAAGACCCTCTAATTAAGACTCTGGTGGATACCAGAGTCTTCTTCTGTGACAGAGGGATCGACGTTCTGCCTGCATCTATCTGTCGATCATTGAAAAGTAATTTAATGGTAGGCACATGAATTTTAGAAGTAAAACTTCTTAGGGCACGTTGCGAATTTGTGATGGGTAAACATTTGTTTACCTCTCAACAGTGAGTTTGTGTCAGTTAGAACGCGAGTTAGCACTATTCTCAAATTAACTTGGAAATTAGTTATAATCAGTGGCATTTGGTTTATTACGTAGCGTGCATTTGACATGACTGGCGGTCGGACTTAGAATCTGGCCTCCAGCTTTCGCAGGTAAGGGGGTTTTACTTGATAGAGGATTGCAATGATACCACTATCATTATAAGATAACTTGATATTCCTAAAAAAATATCGATTAACTTAACCTAAAATATGTAAAACATAAACAAGTATGGGCGCGCGAGCTGCCATGACGGGGCCAGGGGAGTAGGGAGCTTGAAAACTCTGCTACAAAATTAAAAACATATTTAAATAAACACGAATTTAGTGCAAAACATGTAGGTGAGTTTAGGTTACAATGTATAAGTGCAACCAGCGGAGAGCTTGTGAGCGCAGCTTGGGGGACTCAGCTGAAATATGAGTTTAGTGTGAAAACAATATTGTATCATCAGTCACATTCTGTGAAAAAATCAACTCTTACGGTCACACTCAAGTTTTAAAAACTGTTACGAGTACGTTGCTGCAGTATTTTTTTCAGAATGTGTATTAGTATGGTTGCTACAACAGCGATAATAGTGGGCATAACATGGGAAAAGGCGTGACGCTATTTTGCATGTTTCGTTACAACAATTAAATACGGTGGTACGGGACTTTTCGTCTACGAGCTAGATTCGCACTTGGCCAGTTTTCGCCCCAGCTTATCCTTTGAGATTCTTCTCATAGATTGTGTTAGGGACCTGTCATAAAAATGTATCAGATAATTTTATATAATGTTTTAGCCTAGCTGCATACAAACTAAACTTGCAAAGTTGGAGAGTTAGACGAAGACGTTACTAAAATCGGGTGTCAAGATAATCGTTGATTAGTTTATTAGTGTTGATATGATGGATTAATGTAACAGAAATACACTTTGAGGGTGTAACGTTGGACGTAAATCAAAACACACGTTTTAACTGTGATGGAAAACATCGAGAAGAAAAAGTTGCGTTGTGACTAGCCCCCTGTAATGCAAAATGGAGAATTTAATTATTGCGAACTTTTTTCTAACAAAATATGGCTACTATTTAGCGATGTAAAGTCCGGCCTGCAATTAATGCAATCAATCATGTTATTAGTGCAATAAATCGTCAAACACCGCAGTGCTCTCTTATTTTCACGAGCCAAGCGGATCGTTTGAGTTATGCGAGTTTATCCGACTTTAAGGAAACATTCTGCTAATAATTACTTACGAAACGATACTCACGATAGACCATATAATAGATACACTATAAATGTAACAAGTTATTGACAAAGCCTGGTGTAAATCAAGCTAACGTTCACAAAGGAAATAAATTGATTAAGTATAGTTTTTTAGAGTATTGATGTATGTATAACTGTCAATATCAAATAGGAGCATGACGCTATGACTAAAAATCTAATCAAGAACCAAATTACTTGTCAAGACGAATCAAACCGGATCAAACTCGATGGGGTTGCGGCCACCATCATCAGATTAATGTCATATAAACATTGCATTGTCATCCGATTTACATATGCATGCAAAATTTCAGCTCAATGTTAAACCGAGAAGAGGGTCAAATTTAAGTTGTTTTATAAAGAAGACGATGCGGCAGCTGGTGCCAGTGACAATTGTAGATAGAGAGGTTTGAAGTTTAAAGTTTAAAGTGCAGCGCGATGTATTCATTAGGTTTCATATCGTAATATCTCCGGAAATAAGTATCGTATTGACTTGAAATAAAAACTATTGTATTTATGACAATTCATCCAGTGATTCTGTCATGTCTTAATTGTGGTTAGTGTGATAATTGTGAAGCTAATTGCAGCATTAATGTTAAACACGCTCGGCAACAACACAAAATGTGCGTGTGATGTGTGTTACATTGAGCCAATGTGACATTTGTTGGGGTCACAAATGAAACCGATTTGATCTGTCAACTGCCCAAGTTATATTTTATATAGTTTATTGCAGGCTGCTTTTCCGCAACTGGACGACTTAAATTTTCGCCTATTTTGCGTGATGTGGGTCGGGCGCACTACTCCCGCCAACCCAGCTCCTGTAGGAAGTCTACACTCAGAGAAAAATCGGCTAACAAAGCGACAATAAAAGCTTCGCATGCATCGCATGGCCTTGTTAAGTTCCACGTCTACCTTGTTGGTGTGGGAGTTGCCCAACCAAACCGGTGCGCAGTATTCTGCCGTCAAGTACACCAGCGATAAGGAAGAGGTGCAAAGCACGTCGGCGTTCGCGCCCCAGGAGGTATCCGTAATCTTTTGTACTATATTGTTGCGAGACTGGAGCTTGCGTGCAGTACCAGCTAGATATTTTTTTAAAGTGAGAGAGCGGTCCAGGGTTACGCCAAGGTACTTAGGAGTAAAGTTCTGGTTTAGTATGGAACCTCCGAGTACCACTTTAAGCTCGCGTTTGGCTAGTTGATTGAGTAGATGGAAGCATCTGACCTCTGTTTTGCATGAAGTAGGTGTTAGTCGCCAAATTTCGAAATACTTTCTTAATTCTTCTATGTGTTCAGTTAGTGTGCGTTCCAGATTTTATTAGTAATTCTAACGTCAGTTCTTGATCTGAAAAAGAAGAACGTTGTTATTTTACGCCTAAGCTATCTGAGACTTGATAATTTGGCCATATGTTAGGTTAGGTCATTTTAGTGGCTTTTAAAACCAAATGCTGAGTGTTCACCGGGCCAACGAAGGCCAACGAACGGCCGGTGTTGCCATCTTAACTACTTTGTAGCTAGATCTAGCAACTTTATGGGGTCATTTAGTTAAGTACTAAAATTTTTGGAAGTTTCATACATTTGAATACTTTTTGAGGACTGAACTTCCCTACATTTAGTTACTTTAGGTGGTAAAATTTACTAATCTGGCTACTTTCTGAGCGGCCGGTTTACTGGGCGCTGATTATGTTAACAAATACGCAGTAACCCCCGCCCCAAGGCGCCAGTTTTTGCTCAGCACTCATAACTCGTGAGGTGAGGTATACCTACTGATATTATTGCAATGAAAGTAAGTAACCCTGAGAAAAAAAGGATACTTTTATCTTGCAAAAATGAATGGAGCCAGCTACCTAACCTAAAATCCTGGCAGAAAGAAAATTCGCCCGGCTAACAGCTGCAGTCAAAGGTCCGAAAACATTTCGAAGATATTTGTTTGAATTGTGATGGGAAACAAAGCACAGGTTACAGCCAATATCGCAAAACAACGACATGAACCTCATAATTGTATTAGGGCACTGATACTTACTGAGCAGAGACTGCAGCAGATGCCGCAGTTTATTTTCTGTTAAAAAAGACTCCAATGCCATATTTCATATCACTCTTGAGCACAAACACTACTTCTCTGCACGACATCCACGTTGAAACTGGCAGAATAGGAGAAACAGTTTGCGCTTGCGAGAACAAGTATAAGACGTCACTTTGTAATTTTATCTAAGAATACTGTCAAAACATCTACTTCGTATTTTGTTAGTATATAACGTTGCCGTATCGACAACATCATTTAGCCGTAGTAACAACTGTTATTTTGATAGATTAAACTTTGCTGTAACGTCACTTCATAACGTTGCCGTGTCAACAACACCATTTAGCCATAGTAACAACGCCTATTTTGATAGATTAAACTTTGCTACAATATCACTTCATAACGTCGATAAGTTGAAAACGTGCCGTTGTTATCCCGTTTAAATATCTCCGAGTGTATATACATAGTCAGGTCATAAGTTCCGTGACATGTGCAATATGAAATAATTTAGACATGTTTATTATTTATGTAAACATTTATATAGCAAAATGAACTTAATGAAACATAGATTCTTATGGTAATAAAGTTTATTCAAAATGACCCCCGCGATTTTGAATACAGGCCTTTATTCTGCGCGGCCAGTCGTCTATCGCAGCACGAACGAGGTCCATGTCAATATCGGCGGCTGCCTTAATCAAGGATGCCTTGAGTGACTCCAAATCAGGATGAGGCTTTGAGCAGGCCTTTTCCTCCAAGTGTTGCCATATCTTGTAATCTAACGGACTCAAATCTGGACTGGAGGAGGGCCAGTCTTCGTGCCGGATGAAGTCGATTTCACGCGCCGCCAGCCAGTCTTGTGTGCTTTTCGCTCAATGAGCTCGCGCAGAATCTTGTTGGAATACCCAGTGCCTGTTATTAAACATGGTATGAGAAACAGGTTCCACAAGGTTCTTGAGGACTGTATTTTGATACACAACTGCATTCGTTTTTACTTTCTCACAAAAATGTACCTCAGTTAAGACCCAATAAGAGATTCCCAACAAAACCATGAGCGAGGATGGAAAATGACCTCGTTGGACACGCGGAATACGGTTGCACGCTTCTTCACTGCTGTGTGTGTACACCTTATAATTTTGTTTGTTGTAGCTCTCTTCCACGGTGAAAATTTTTTCATCCGAAAAAAGAATTTCCTGATGTTTTTTTCCCGCGTACCGCTTCAACAAAGCGCGGCATCTCTTCAGTCTCAGGTCCATTAAACGAGCGTCCAAACGATGTCCTGTTTTTCTTCGATATGCCCTAAGCCCTAAGTCTTCATTTAACACCCTTTTCACCGTGGTCCTGCTTAACCCCATCTGAAGGGCCAACAGTTTCTGCTTACGTATGGGATTTCTTTGAATTCGCGCCTTCACAGCTTTTATCACTGCTGGAGTCCTAACAGGGCGAGGGCGACCACTTCTTGACCTGTCATCTACACTAAAGTCTTCATTGTATCGTTTTATGGTACGATAAACGAATCTTTTGGTTATATTAAAAAATTCCAGTAAGTCGGAAATCATAATTGGCGCGTAACCGCAACGATGCAACGCAATAACTGCGACACGGTCTTCTTTAAGTGTCCACTCCATATTTTAAAATGAGGAAAATTCTAAAAAGTACACATTTTTATTTTCATGAAAAATTCGAAATTCGAATTCAATAAACTTTTTTGTGGCCAGCGTTCTAAATTCAAAAGTTTTTATTGTGTGACAGAACTTATGACCTGACTGTGTATTATATATTAGATATTGTACAATGCCTTCCTTACCTTTCATGAAACAATTCCCTTTCATGCCTTGTTTGCTGGAAGAAATCTCTTTTAAGAGAAAGCTCGCCTTTCCACATATGCTTTCTCTTAATCTAGTAACCAGTTCCAATTAATACTATATAGTATTTATTATTCCGTCCACAGGTAAGCTAATTTGTCACAGAATCTCCCGGCATTTGTACACGAAAGGCCTAATGGATTTACCTACATACTCTACCCCTCAGATTTATTCCTGACCTTGTTGAGACCGGCATTATACTACTTATCAAAGATCCATTGTCGTATTTTATAAGCGGAGAAACGTTTATGCCTGTTTTGTTAGAAGCTTTTGGGCCGGCACTTCTCTTTGTGAAATAAACATTTTGTATTGGAACTTTGGTGTCAGCTTGTCTTTTTAAATTTAAAGAAAAATAAGAGATATATACATCAATGTAACACATTAATGTCCTTGCCAACGGGCATAGGCCTTCACATGTATTCGAATAAGATTGAGCTACCAGGCTAGTAGGGATCCTGGTTGATGGAGCGGTTAGAATGTCGGGCTAGCGGCCAACTCGACTGACAGAAGTTTTCAAGCCACCCTATAAGGGCCTCTGACATAGCTTTATGCAACTACGAGTACTACTGAGTAGCGATAGTAGCCGGGACGGGTTGCTCCCGATTACCTCCAAGAATATCGGTTTCTAATTACCGATCACAAGTTTAAGGACTCACCTTGTGACGTTGCGGCATGTCAACCTTATTTTGTTTCATTTATTTATTTTTCTACATTTTGTTTATTAATTTGGGTCTGACTGGCATTGACACTTGACTGATTACAAATTTCCTAAAAGACCAAAATTTAGATAATTTTATTACTATGTAATACTCTTACTACGGCGTATTCTCAAAGTAAAATTATTCAGTGTTTCCTGGTTCCCTCTGGGTAAGTTATTTATACTACACCTGCTCGGAAAGTACCTTGATACTTTATCAAATTTACGGTAGAAAGTACGTCATTGCATATCGAACAAATATGCGGGGAGAAAACGCATCTGAGCGGGAGAGAAAAGTGTATGAAAATACTATTCAAGTCTGTGATGAAAATCCATTTCTTACGTGGTTTTTTTTTTAATTTTGGGTAAGACTATGCGCCGGTAACCTAAATATCAAAAGCCAAAAAGTTTTTACAGTGAGTTTTTATCTCCAAGTTCCCAAAATGACACTGGCCACTAGCTGTGTGTTGGATGGTGTCAAACAATTTGAAAAAAGAACATGTGAAAATTGCAGACGCCATTGGCGCCATTTTCAATTTGTGTGTTGTTTGAGGATTCAGTTTTCGTAGAAAGTAAAATAAAACTATCAAAATGATAAGTAGTGATAGTGATGATGAAGATTTTTTAACTCCGCCGCAGTTGAAGGAAACAGCAAAAATACTGATTGATAACCTTTTACCACAGAAATCAATTAAAAAATATAATAAAACTTATGACGATTTTTTGCAATGGAAAACTGAAAAAAATGCGGCATCTTTTTCTGAAACTGTTTTGCTAGCTTATTTCAGTGAAAAAGCGCAAAAATACAAACCAAGTACGTTATGGTCTATGTACTCAATGTTGAAAAGTACTATATTGACAAGAAACGACATAAATATTCAAGAATACAAAAAACTTACAGCATTTCTGAAAAGAAAGTCGGAGGGATTCCGTAGTAAGAAATCAAAAGTGCTTACTACAAAGGATGTTTATTCCTTTTTGCAGTATGCTCCAGATGACAAATATTTGTTGATAAAGGTAAGTTTATGAACAAAATGCAGTGGTTTATGATTTATTACGTACCTATTTATGAGTAGAAATCTACTAGGTTTTCATGTTTGATATTTTTGTTTACAGGTTATTTTGATTTTAGGAGTAAATGGGGCCTGTCGTGCGCAAGAACTTGTGGATATAACAACAGACGATATCGAAATCCTCGAAAATGGAATAATCGTCAATATTCCTAACACAAAAACCAAAATTCAGCGATCATTTGTTATATCTGGCTTATTTTATGAGATAGTGAAGAAATATAACGAAATTCGCCCCAGTGACCCCAAAACCAATCGGTTTTTACTACAATATAAAAACAAAAAATGTACGAAACAAGTAATTGGGAAAAACAAAATAAGTACTGTGCCAAGAGAAATAGCTTCCTACCTTAATTTACTCAATCCACTAGAATACACTGGCCACTGCTTTCGCAGAACTTCAGCGACTATTCTTGCCGATACTGGTGCTGATTTAACCACAATAAAACGTCACGGTGGTTGGAAATCGTCCGCTGTTGCAGAAAGTTACATAGAGAATTCCGTAGAAAACAAAACACGAATAAATAACCAAATATCGAGATCGATTAATGTGCATCAAGACTCATCTCCTCAACCATCAACGAGCGCGGCGATGCCAGATGCCCCTCAGCAGCCAGTTGCCCCTTTGGCACCACAGCCTTCTACGAGCGCAGTGCCAACAGCACAGCCAGTTATTCCTCCTACATTGTCGCAAACATCTCAAACAAACATTAATGGAAAAAGGGTTACATTAAGCTTCACTAACTGCAACAATTTCAATATAAATCTCAATTAGTAAAGATTTAGTTTTTTATTTTCATCGTAGGTGTAGTATAAAGCACTATGTATCACTCGAGAGAAAGTGCGATTCCCGATCTCGGGTGTTTTAAAGCCCTCGCCTACGGCTCTGGCTTCAAACGACACCCTCGACGGTAATCGGTCACTTTCTCCTCTCGGTGAACAATGTACTATTTTTTTTGCGATTCTAAATCTTGCAGGCACCTCCGCTATTCTGCTTTTTTTTTTAGTTACATATTTCACTTTTGCTACACCCTACCGGGTTGCATGATTCCAAATTCTGTGTATGAGTCAACACTGCTGAGTGTTGACTCATACACAGACTCTGGACTACACCCTCGCGCGCAACGTTTGAACAAAATCTATGTATGCATCAACGCCTTAATGTTGTACAGTTTTGAGGCGACCCCATCTAGTTTCACAAAACTGAAATTGTTGTTTTAGGTCACTTTCTATATTCTATTCTTCTTCTATATCTAGGTTGTGTTAGGTCACAACGTTATGAACGACCCAGAGCCGAGCGAAGCGGAGCGGAGCGAGGCGACCCCATCTCGTTTTACAAAACTGAAATTGTTGTTTTAGGTCACTTTCTGTGTAAATACTAGAGATAGGTTGTGTTAGGTCACAACATTATGAACGACCCAGAGCCGAGCGAGGCGACCCCATCTCGTTTTACAAAACTGAAATTGTTGTTTTAGGTCACTTTCTGTGTAAATACTAGAGATAGGTTGTGTTAGGTCACAACGTTATGAACGACCCAGAGCCGAGCGAAGCGGAGCGGAGCGAGGTGACCCCATCTCGTTTCACAAAACTGAAATTGTTGTTTTAGGTCACTTTCTGTGTAAATACTAGAGATAGGTTGAGTTAGCTCACAACGTTATGAACGACCCAGAGCCGAGCGAAGCGGAGCGGAACGAACTGTGCGAACTCAACATCTGCAACGTTGACCATACACAGAATTTGGAATGGCATGGACGGCGAAAGATCAAAAAATGGATGACATGAACTGTGCGGACTCAACACCTGCAGCGTTGACTCATACACAGAATTTGGAATCATGCTACCGGTTTCCATACCGGATTTTTAATCTTAATTACCAATAACATGACTATGCCATAAGTTCAAAATCGCGATGCCTCGCGCGTTAGCGTGGTAATGGACCGGTTAATGCCGTATCAATAAAACTACGTTAATACGTGGTCTCATTAGGTATTTTTACTCCTAATTTTTAACAACCTTTATCAATTCTGTCATAATATCTTGAAAAAATCACAGATTTAAGCGGCAATGCTTTGATGATAGGTACCAGGAGTTTAGACTACACGCAGCTTTGATTTTCTCCAACGCGTCATTTCAAAGGTAGTCTTTTATCAAGTCGGTCCAACGCATGGAAAAATATCAATAGTAGCATGATGAAGATTATTTTCTGTATCACACTAAATTAATACCAATTGTAATATATTGTAATATCACGTTTTAACTACCTGACTGAACCTCACCTGCTGTGAAGGAAAACGGAATTTAAAGAAAAATATTTGAAATAATGATTAACTTCATGGAGGACTTCGGGAACTGATTTCTGGCATTATTTTCTTTTCGATACAATGGATTGGAGGAACGCGGGAAGAACCCGCGGGGACAAAAAAAAATAGGGCCTTTCATAGAAATATTAGTCTTATTATAATAGCTTTCAGCCATATTAATACTAATATTCATTTCTATTTTGATAAGACTAATATTTAAATGAAATAGGCCCCAGAACTCAATTGTTTCATACATGTCGGAAGAATCAAAATTGTTGCGCCTATGTGTGGTAATTCGAAATAATTTTCTAAGCAGCTTTCTGCAACATTCGAAAAAGGCCTCAAATCCCACACTAATTTGTTATTTTTGTGACAGCTTTAGTTTCACAGGCTGTCGTAGAAATAAATCACTCTGAAAGTGAAGGTAAGTGTTTTAGTCAACGTTATGTATTATAGTACCGGTGATTCTACATTAAGTTATTAGAATACCAAGTCTCGAACACCGAGTTACGCTCCGGAAAATGCGGCTGAATTTAATAGGCTGGGGATAGTAGGACTGGGCCGGCCATGTTGCTCGTATTCAATCACGCCAATGGGCCAAAATAACGACAGAATCCCGAATGAAAGACAAGGCCGTGGTCATCCCAGAAAGCAACAGAGTGACGAACTGACGTACCACGCTAAGATCTAATGGGAAACAGTGGAAAGATATATGCTACTAATAATAATATTACTATAAAACAGCTGCATCCTGCATTTCAATTAAAACTTAAATTACACTGGTTTTCAATGCAAAGCTTTTTCATCCAGCTAGTAATGAAAGGACCAAGAAAAATCTCATTAACATTGAAGAGACAAGGCTTATTTCCTATTAGCATCACATAGCATGCTGAACTGACCCTAGACTCGCTTTTGAGGCTACAGTGAAACAACTTCCTCCTTTTCCCTCAAGGGCGCCCAGGGGCACAACTGCACTGACATATAGCCAGATGGTTAAATCAGACACTTAACTAACTCTCCAGACCGTTAATTAAATACCGATGTTTAACCAAGTCACTAAAATTCCGTTAGACAAGTGAGTGAACGAAACGTTTAACGAGTTGTCTTAATGTTCCTAGGCAACAAGACATATACAATATAAATATTTTTTATGTTCTTAAATTTATGTTTTAAGTATTTTTTGTTGTTCTTATATGTTCAAGCTAACACGTAGGATAAAGGGGGCTTCCTACCTAAGCTACCGCAATATTTTGCCCTGATATAAGCTGTGCAAATCAGCTGTTGTCGTGACGCCATCTTGTTTTCCAACAAGCCGGCTTTCGGTAAGACAGATTGTTAAACGTTTTCGAGGATGCTTTATTTAAATCAAAATGCTAGTAACTTAGTTAAACGTCGGTATTTAATTAACGGTCCAGAGAGTAGTTAAGTGTCTGATATAACCAACTAACTGCGACAGAGATATGAAGGTTACCTCACGATATTTTCCATCACCTTTACAAAGTCCGTATTATGCGCTACTCAAGTTAAATTACATGTCCACACTACAATAATTAAAATATAGATGAAAATTCAGATTGCACATATTGCAGTGTTTAATGAAACAAACTTGTATTGTAAGAAATGTTTTATTCGCAGTCACTGTAACTTTTTTAGATCAATTTTAGGAGTGTCATGGTAGGGTCGGATAATGAGCGTTTTAGTAGAAAACTTTTCTAATTACTCGGCTTTGACTGATAAAATTAAAAGGTTTTTACTTTCGAGTTGAACGAAGTGAAAATTAAGAAAGTAGTGTAATCGTAAAAAAATCGAGTTTGAGATTTTGATGAGGATAGGTTCTCTATCGTTTACTTTATCCAAATCAGTTAAAAAAAAAATATTTGCATGTGTATGTATGGATGGCTATTTTCCATTGTCTGCTTTAGAGCCTAAACCAATGAACCGAATTGTATAAAATTTTATTTTGGGGGTTATTTTATAAATATCTAGGACTATTTTGTTTCATACATACAAATCAAACACATTTATTGAGTTTATTCAAAAACGGGACTAACGATTTTGTCAATCTTCTCGTCATAGTATCTCTTAATATCATCTCTTTAACATGGCGTACTCGGTTATTACCGCAAAACTCTAAAAATGGTAGCTCCGATACAATATGCACACAGTGCCATATATCCCGTACATTAGGCGGCGGGCGGAATAAGCTCATTAGAAAGTAGAAAGGAGTTATTTGATGGTGGAGTGGTTGTTAGGGACATCACCCTGTTATCTTTTTCATACTTTAACTATATCTAACCACTGCTGGGTATAGGCCTCATACTTACCTCATCATCCATTCTGCACCCGTAACACTTCCCCCGGGGTCTGCATGATACGGGAGCCATCACGCGATAATGTCTTCTGACATATTTTACGGTATTTGACTGCTATTATAGTCAAAATAGATACTTTTTAGGAACTGTCAAAACGGTAATTTTGTTCTCGAGTTCTATGAAATATTAACAAGAGAAAAAGAAAAAAATATCACTGAGGGTAGCTCGAGCTAACGTTATATTATATTGTTAGGATAGATGATATTGGTGTAGTCATCAGCTGGCGCGTGGGACGCTCGTGCCTATAAATACGAGCGCAACTGGGGGTGGAAGTCTCATGACATGACACTCGTCGTTCGCCGCTTGACCGATACGCCCGTGCATCGGTCGCTGTCTCGAATCGTGCGTCCCTCTCGCGCTCACGCGCGCGTCCCTCTCGCTATCGGGACCAATGAGAAGTGTTAAAACATTCCAATCAAAGAAAACCAAGTGCCGGATTACAGTGAGTGAGTGTACCGCTGGAGGTTTGATTTCGCCTGAGGTGGGTTACGTGTACTACACAGTAGGCACACAACACACGCAGGCACACACGCCTCCCTGCACTAGGCAGGGAGGGAGATCGTCCCCTCCTCCGGTGACAGACATTTATTGTTTCCCCCCCACCTGTTAGTGCAGATTAAGATGGAGCAGGAGATTTATGAACTCCGGCTCCGTAACCAGGCGCTGTCCCAAGAGCTCAGCCAGCTCCATGCTGAGAGAGAGTCGTGGACTAACTCCCAAGGTTTGTTCTCGCAACAAACCTTGTTTGAGCGGTCGCCGGCCTCTCCGCCTGAGAGCGAGCTGACTCATAACAATCAAGACCCCATCATCATCCCCCTTGAACAGACCCTACTGACCAGCTGCCCGGTTAATACCCCCAACTCCAATGAAGTCGCAATGGATCAGGTTTACTCTGACCCCAGGAATTCTTTTGATGGTCTCACCGAGGAAGGAGATGCTTCCGCCTCGGATGAAGACAATTTCAACCCCGCTAGGCCACGCAGGAAACGTGCCTCTAAGAGGCCTCCTACTCCAATCATTGGTCCAGAAAACTCCCTCGCCAAGGTCGGTCGTCCGTCCAAGGCCACCCCTACTCCCTCCGCCGTAGCCAAACCCTTGCCAGCGCCCTCTGTAGCTGTCCCGGCTACAGTCCCGGGCACGCGCAAAGCGCTGCCACCCAAGATATGCATAAAAAACAAAGAGATGTGGCTAAAAATTGATGGAGCGCTCAAAGAGCGCAAAATCAACTTTGTTAGGGCCACCAACACCACTCATGGGATCCTAGTCCAATTACAGACCTCAGACGACCACCGGGCTCTGACTAAATTCCTAACCGCCTCTAAAATTGAGTACCACCATTGGACTCTACCGGAGGATAGAAGACTTCGGGTGGTTGTCAGGGGTCTTCCAAAGGAGATTGAGAGCGAGCAGGTCATGGATGACTTGAAGGCGAAGAACATTCCTGTGCACGAAGTGCACAGGATGTACAATGGTCGCTCCAAGCTACCGTACGACCTGGTGCTGGTTGTGGTCGATCTGTCACCACAGGGGAAGCAGATCTTCCAGGTTATGGAGATCTGCCACATTTCAGGGCTTAAAATTGAAAACCCTCATAAAAAAAATAAGCCGCTCCAGTGCTTGAACTGTCAGTTGTTTGGCCACTCGGCCAAGAACTGCCATAGGAAAGGCCGCTGTGTTAAGTGCCTGGAGGACCACGCTCCGGGGGCTTGCACACGCCCAACCGACCCCAAGGAGTCTGACGGCCCACCTGGGTGCGTCAACTGCGGTGTGCTTGGTCACACCGCAGCCTACGGAGGTTGTCCGGCCCGACCTAAGCCTCGCCTATCAGGACGGGCGAAAGCCCATGCCCCAGCCCCAACTAATGTAGGCCAGGCTCATCCTCGCCCGAGCCACAATGCCTGGGCTAAGCCACTTAGTTGGGTTCAGGGTTCAGCGGTCAATCACACCAGCTTCCCTCCTCTTCCCCCTTCTAGGCAGTACCCCTCTACTCCCAATTCATCCGCTGTGGCTAACAAGCCAAGCAAAATTCAAACAGCTCCAGCTGATTTATCAACTAGAGCCATGCCCCTTAACTCAACAAGACCCCCTCCACCACCGATAGAAACTAGGGACTATTTAACAGACCTACTGACCATCTTGGACAGAATAGACCCTGATGAAATTGATGAGTTTTTACTCAAAATTGATACTGCAGCACTAAAGCAGGACCCTGCTGCTGCCTTGCGAGCCTGTCAAGCTCACAGATCATTGATTTCGGCGATCAAAGGCGTTCTCAGGAACCGTAATGTCTATTCTCCGTAATGGATACCACACCCGGTAGGATTAAACCTAGTGCATTGAGATTGGCCTTTTTTAACGCTGATGGCTTGAAGAGGCAAAGGGACTTAGTATCCGCCTTCCTATCAGACCACCAAATTGACATTCTCCTTGTACAGGAGACTTTCCTTAAACCCCAACACAGAAACCCCAACATTTCTAATTATAAATTGATTAGAAATGATCGCACTAATGGAATTCGTGGGGGCACGGCAATCTATTATCGGAGAAGCCTGCACGTCTCCCCGTGTGACTGTCCACCGCTTCAAAACATAGAAGCCTCAGTTTGCCGAATAGCAATGAGGGGTCATCAAACTATTACTATCGCCTCATGCTACCAAAGACAGGGCTCAACAGACAGTCTTAGGCAACTCAAGGAGTCTGACATCTCCTCCCTTCTTAGTTTGGGTGATTCCGTCATCGTTGCGGGTGACCTCAATAGCAAACATGTCGATTGGAACTGTAGAGTGACAAACTCAAACGGTCCTCTCTTAAAGAAAGCCACCGAGAAATTTGCTATCGAACTACTAGCCCCAATGACTCCTACGCACTTTCCTAAGAACAACCCGGACTCGGAAGGTGACATCCTCGATATTATGCTTCTTAAAAACATTCTTCTCCCAATAAGAGGGATAGAAGTATTCCATGAACTGATATCCGACCATCGCCCCGTGATATCTATACTTGGTGATATTGAACCCCGCCCGCCCGCCATAAAATCAACCATAGACTGGACTTTGCTCCACAACACATTTAAGAGAAACTCCCCCTCCGAAGAATTAGAAAGAATCCCACAAGTCATCGATTCTCAATCTGATGTTAACATAGCTATAGAGTCGCTGACTTCGCACATCCAGAAGTCAATTCAAGCCTGTACTAAGCCGGTAAACTCATCTGGTGATAGTAGGTGGAGATTACCTGAGGATATACGCGACCTCATCCGTGAGATGCGCGCTGCCACCAGAGCCTATGATAACTTCCCGAGCACTGACAACAAAATCGCAATGCGTCGTTCCCAGCAATTAGCTAAAACTGCCATCAAAAATCACAAATCCCAGAGATGGGATCAACTTCTGGCAGAGCTCACCCCAGATCATCAGGCTTACTGGAGGTTAGCGCGCACTCTCAAATCGGACGCGGTCGTGGATATCCCAGCCCTCTCCAAACCCGACAAATCACTAGCTTTCGAGGATGCTGACAAGGCTGAGTGTCTGGCTGACAGTTTAGAGGGTCAATGTTCATTGTCAAATGAACCTTTTGACCAATCCCACGTAGACCTGGTGGACTCTGAAGTAGTCAGACGCTCATCACTTCCCCCTCAAGATACTATCGAGCTAGTTAACATCGATGAGGTCAATCTTATTATCAAGGAGCTTCACTCCAATAAAGCCCCTGGCTCTGACGGAATTGCTAACCGGGTTCTTAAGAACCTCTCCTACCCCCTTCTAGTCCTATTGGTGACCATTCTGAATTCCGCCATTGCCACCTGTATGTTCCCGGATGCATGGAAGGAAGCTGATGTGATAGGAATTCATAAACCGGGTAAAGATAGATCGATACCAACCAGTTACCGCCCTATCAGTCTCCTTAAATCCTTTGGCAAGATCTATGAGAGGGTGTTAAACAGACGACTGAAGGCAATAGCCTTCGGTAGAGGCCTCGTTCCAGACGAGCAGTTTGGTTTTAGAAACGGTCATTCCTGTGTCCACCAGGTACACAGGATCACCGAATTTATTTTGGACGGTTTCAATCAAAAGAAGCCGAAAGGAACGGGTGCCTTATTTTTCGATGTGGCTAAAGCGTTTGACAAGGTTTGGCACAACGGCCTGATTTACAAGCTGTACAACTTGAATTTCCCTGACAGACTGGTTCTTATTATCAGAGACTTTCTCTCTAATAGGAACTTTAGGTATAGAGTGGAAGGCACTCACTCTAGACCTCATCCAATTAAGGCGGGAGTCCCACAAGGCTCTGTGCTCTCGCCTCTCCTATTCTCACTCTTCACTAGTGACATCCCCAAACATCACAACGTACAGCTTGCCCTCTTCGCCGATGACACAGCTCTCTATTACTCTGGTAGGAATAGAGAAATAGTCATTAAAAGGCTCCAAATAGCCGCCACTCTCTTGGGCGATTGGTTCAAGAAGTGGCGGTTTGAACTCAACCCAGAAAAAAGCCAGGCTATATTCTTCTCCCGCTTCACACCACTCAGTGAGTGGTCTCGTTTACCACAAATCTCCCTGTTTGGTCGGGCTATTCCATGGACTCGCCAAGTGAAATACCTTGGAGTGACACTGGATAGCCGTCTCACCTTCGGACCGCACATAAGAATTGTGAGGAATAAAGCCAAATTCGTTTTAAGCCGGCTTAACCCGCTTATTCAATCCAAGAGCAAACTCTCCTTACGCAATAAGCTAAGATTGTACTTAGCTTGCGTCCATCCTATTTTTACATATGCTAGTGTGGTGTTTGCGCACGTGGCCAAAACCCACCTAGATACTCTCCAAACCCTCCAAAATAAATTTCTCCGTCGAGCCACGGGTGCCCCGTGGTTTGTGCGAAATTATGATCTCCACAAAGACCTGAAAGTGCCTACCATCCGCGACTTCATTAAGAAAGCTTCTACTCGATACTTCGATAGAGCTCAACATCACTCTAACCCCCTTATTCGTTTCGCGGCTGACTACGCTGCAAACCCCGAGGCAACCCAATCGAGAAGACGCCCCCGTAACATCCTTTTAGACCCGGAAGACGCCATTACGGCGCAATTAAATTTACTGTTACCCCCGGACACAGACAACCCCGACCCGACTCTTCCCACCCGCCCCTTATACATCCACCGCCCGCGCACGCGCAGGCGGAGGCGGCTAACAAGAACACCCGCACCAGACACTGCACAAGCCGAAAGCACCCCACATGACGCCGTACACTCTACGCCGGCACAAGTCACACTTAGACGCAGCGACACACCTTAGTTGTGCCCGGCTACGTTAAATCACACCACTCACCACAACCCTCCCAGGTTGGGCCTCTCCCCCGGTAGGGCACGCACTCACGTGAAACAGAACAATTGTGGCGGGGACTATCTGTTCCGCCCCCCAAGGCAAAGTTTTTAAAGACAAAAGTCTAGAACAAAAAAAATCAAGTCCAAAAAAAAAAAAAAAAATGGAAGTCTCATTTGCTCGTCTGCGCTCGGTGGCGCTGGTACAGGGTTCGGTGCTCAACGCGTTCGGCTGGTGAGATTGTTCCTCGTTATTCTGTCGCTAAATTGCGTGTACATATTTGTGTTTTAATAAGCATTGCTGGCTTTTTGTTTTCTTTGTAAATAATTTTGAATCATAAATTGAGAAATAAAGGTTAGGTTTTGTTTGTAATTGTTTTTTTTTAATAAAATTCTACTTCTGGTTCTAATATCAGAAGTGGGATTGAAACACGTTTCCACTAGTGCTAGTTTTGTCATCCTACACGCTTGAAAGCATCTAACGTAACAAAAAGCCAGTAATTGTTCGAAATGTCGGACGACGACGAGTCACCCAGCAGATCGCGTCGACACCGACGGCATAGGTCGCATTCTCGTCCGAAACGATCTCGACGTCACAGCCGTGATGATATGACTAGGAAAGCGTTGGATAAAATCTTATCGCGGTTGGATTCGTTGGAAGAAAATAGCAGTTCAACGGCTACCCGCCGCATTCCTTTACAAAGTCATGATTCACCGCAGCTACGTTCGGAAACGCCACCGAGGCGTGTTAGTGAATCGCCCAGCACTACGCAGGCATTAGTCGATGCTTTGAGCAACGTTATTCAACCCTTACGTTCTCAAAACTATTATGTGTCGAGTTTTGACCCAACATTACACGATTTTGACCTATGGTGTGAGGAGGTTAACCGTGCTAGGTTAACTAACTGCTGGAATGACGCTGAGTGCTTGTCTCGCGTCGCAGGCTGTTTAAAAGGAGACGCGAAAACTTGGCTAAATGAGTGGGTCACAAATGATAGGTCGTGGTCCAACTTCAAGTCGGAATTTAAATCTTTGTGCCCGTGTAAACTCGATTACGCCAACTTACTGTTTGAGGCCATGAACACAACGTCAGACAAGTACTCATCGTATGCGGAATATGCACGGCGAACAATGTTACGATTACGCATAGTTAAAGGATTGACTAACGAACTTATGGTTTTGATCGTAATTCGCGGCATTACAGATCCTCAAGTGCGCGCAGCGGCCGCAAATGCTAATTTGACTAGTGAAAGATGTCGGATTGTGAACAACGTCGTAGCCGCCGTGAAAGTAGTCGTTCACGTGAACGACCTTTTAATGTGAAAAGTGAAAACGATACAAGGAGCGTACTCCTGAAGGCCAGTTGCGACAGGAAATGTCTGCGATCTTGGCTCGTCACTGTGCGTTAGAAAAACGCAAAATAGTTGGACCCGTGGCTCAATTCTACCCGTCGATGGCGCCTCCCGCAAACAATTTTGGCGCGCGACCTACTGCCGCCGCCGCCAGCATGGCGTCATGCACCTGAGTTGGCTCGATGCGTGACACTCCACACTTCCGCACGTGCCTCGAGTCTGCGGGCCTGCTGGGGCTGTGTCGGAAAGTATTCATACAAACGTGAATACTAGCGAGGTATTTATGCTGACAAAAATAGTTCGATGGCAGAACAATTTGTGGATGCGATTCGGGCGATTGGTATCTACGATGAGATCTAACCATCATTTTTACATCTATAGTTTTCATAATATTGAGGATTTGTGTGAGAAGGTAGATCGCGCCTTATCACAAAACAATTGGAGTGACTATGAATGATTTCGGCGATAGTGCAGTGCCTTGTTACTGATCCACACATTAGAATAGCAGCCACAGACACAAAACTACATCCAAGTAACCTAGTAGATTTTTGCTCAATCTATGTCAAGCCTAGGGTGCATAAAAATATTCCGTCTACCGTTCGTACTAGTACGTCACAAAGTATGATCCCCACGAAAGGCACACCCGTTGCGTTTTGTAGAAAGCGCAAGTTTTGAAGATGATGATTTTCACATGTTGTGGGACAGTCAGGACACAGGCAAGCTTCCTGTAATAGGCAATCTAGGAAGAATACATGGGGAGGTTCGAGTACTTCAATATACAGTGGTTCTAATAATAATGTCCCTTCCTAGCGAAGGATATTGAATGTTTTGGCAGGCATGACTATTAGCGAGGGTCAGGTACGGCCGAGCCATGATAAAGTTGTGATTTTGTTCAGAAAACCGAATGCATTGCTGCACTCACTCGAAAAAGAATTAATTTCAATTAGAGACCGGAATAGCAGGTTTCGCGCGAAGATATGGTGGAGTTTCCTACTACAGTAAGTTATTACAAGGTGTGGAAATAAAGGCTTCACTATTGTAACTGACTACATTGAGTCGACAGCGTGCAACAGAGTTGCTCGTTGCCAATCAGCGGCGACGGAATGCGCATGCTAATGAAGGTCGTAAGGAACCTAAGACGTTTTCTAATGGTGACTTTGGTTTTGTCTCTAAAAATTCGCAGAGTGCTTGCAAGCCTGGACTCCGAGCAGCCCTTACAAGGTCGTGCAGGAGCTGCCTCACCACCGCTACGAGCTTGAACTGCTGACGGGTACAGCAGCACATGGTGCTGTGGTGTGGCGAGTGGACACCAGACGCCTGCGCAGCTTTCTTCGAGGGCGTCGGCGAGCCGTAGCGGATAAAAGATGCTATGGCTCGGCAGCGGGTGTTCCCGGCTATATGAGACGGTGCAACCGTCTGCAGATACTAATCTGGCGTGACTTTTGTCACGGGGGCTATAGCAAGCGGAAAATTGGGCCTCTGCTATAAGCCTGGAGGCCGTGGGCCTGGAGACTGAGTACCTGGAGGCCGTGGGGCCTGGAGGCTGTGAGCCTGGTTTAGTATAACATTAGCACTCAAATATGTGCTTAAGTTATGCAGTGTTGGCGAGGGGAGTGGTGCCCTGATACATGTGCTGCTTTCTTTGAGAGTGAGTATGCTGTTGGATATGGTAGATGCCGCCTCTATCTATGGATACGGCAGATAATTCCTCTATCCATAGATATGACCGGTGGAGCGTCTCTATCCGGGTTATGCGTAAGGGCCTAACAAGCTCCATCGCTTTCGTGCACGGTTGAGTGTCACGGCGGACTTTGTCCGGCAGCTTTTAGCTGGCAGCCTTTGGCTGGTTGGATATGCTAGATGCCGCCTCTATCTATGGATACGGCAGATAATGCCTCTATCCATAGATATGACCGGTGGAGCGTCTCTATCCGGGTTATGCGTAAGGGCCTAACAAGCTCCATCGCTTTCGTGCACGGTTGAGTGTCACGGCGGACTTTGTCCGGCAGCTTATAGCTGGCAGCCTCTGGCTGGTTAAGATGATGGATGTTAATAGCTTCGCTTGTTTGCAGCGATGATGAACGATCGGTGCATTCGAAAGGTTTAAAGATGACGGATGCAATGTGTGGATAGAAATAGGATTTAACTTGGTGTGCTAGCTTGAAAGAGGGCCTTGCAAGCGAGATGATATGACTGCGAAAGGGTGAACAGCAGCTAAGACTGCTGCATAGTGGGTACAACACTAATAATTCCAATGGTTTTCAGATGACGAAGAAGACACTACTACGGCAGGTCCTTCGTCGAAAGATGGTGCCAATGAGACTGATCCTGCCCGTGAGGTCATTGAAGATGTGTCCGAGGACGGACCCCCGTCAGAATTGGCCGTGTTAGGATAGATGATATTGGTGTAGTCATCAGCTGGCGCGTGGGGCGCTCGTGCCTATAAATACGAGCGCAACTGGGGGTGGAAGTCTCCTCCTCCAGCCTCCCTCTGAGGGCGAAGCTCGGGATTTACAAGACATACGTGAGATCCCGCCTCACCTACGCGGCTCCGGCATGGTACGCCCTGTGCTCGGAGACGAACAAACGGAGACTCCGAGCCCAAGAGAACCTCTCTCTGCGTACCATCGTCGGCGCCCCCCGCTACGTGAGGAACGCGACAATCCAGAGGGACCTAAGATGGGAAACCGTGGACCAGTTTGTCCAGAGGCTGGCGAAGGGCATGTTCGCGCGTGCGGATGCATCACACCTTCCGCACATCGCCGAACTGGCGCCGCACCATGCGCGCCCGCCCGACCGCCGCCGCCTGCCACGCGACCTGGTTGCCTAGCCGGCGATCACCCACTGCACACCAGCGCCACAAGAAGACCACCGCCCGCAGGGGCCATCCGATGACCTGTCCACAGGAGTGGACAGAGGCGATTCTTCGGGAAGAGGTCCGTCGACCTGACCCCGACTCCCCACGCCCCAGAAGGGGTGCGTGAGATGACTAAGATGATGATGATGTGGAAGTCTCATTTGCTCGTCTGCGCTCGGTGGCGCTGGTACAGGGTTCGGTGCTCAACGCGTTCGGCTGGTGAGATTGTTCCTCGTTATTCTGTCGCTAAATTGCGTGTACATATTTGTGTTTTAATAAGCATTGCTGGCTTTTTGTTTTCTTTGTAAATAATTTTGAATCATAAATTGAGAAATAAAGGTTAGGTTTTGTTTGTAATTGTTTTTTTTTAATAAAATTCTACTTCTGGTTCTAATAATATGGTTTCAATTTTTGTGTTTTAAATATAATTACTGTGTTTTAAGCCCAACCCATTCATAATAGTATAGTGGTACAAGTGAAGTTTGTGCAGAACCATTATCACGAAGAACTTACGCAGAAATGCGCCATAATCTGACCTTTTATGGCATGATAGTTTACTACGTACAACGTCAAGTTTCGCCGCCCGCATAACATTTCTAACGACGACGCAGGGTTGAACAACAATATTCGCAGTGAGTCTAGTGTTCCTAGGTCATTCTATTGCCATTCTATTCGTGGACCTATACAAATCGATAATAACAAAAGGCACTCGCGACATCTACCTAAGTCTACTCAAGATAGATAAGATAGATAAATTAATTTATTCATTGCAACATGGTACACACACATATACATAATTATAACTCAAACTTTAAGAATAAAAATCTACAAAAAGAAAACAAACACAGCAGTTTAATAAAACAATCAATAAAGAACTATGTGGTAATAAGGATAACTATGTGGTATTGTGACTGTACCGCGACAATGAAATGGCCCTGACTCAGCAATGTCACAGACGAATCTGTGACGTTGGTATTCTGCCAGAGCCATTAGGGACGAGACAACGGTCTGCTCAAGTACACATTTAATAAAGTAAAAGATGATGATTTTAATAAAATAGTTCAATAAAATAAATTGTATTCTATATGATTGTATTAAAATTATAGCATTAAAATTATGTAATTAAAATATATAGTAATATAAGAAATAAAATTAAAAAAATATAGAAATTTGTATTAAAATTGATGTCAGTGTTACAAGTAAGATTAAATTGAAAATTTCATTAAGATTATAAAATAATAATAATCAGTACGGAATTAATCATAGCAATACACTTATTAATATAATTAGAAACAATGTAAATATCACAGGTAACAGGTAGATTAGCTCCGTGCATTGAGTTACTTGATGATTAAACGAACTTACCTGAAGTGAAGTTCGATCCCAATTACACGAAGAGCTTCGTTCGAAGATATTAGCATAGGTACACATGTAGTTTCACTCAAGGCTAGCCATTTCGCGCACTATATTTGGAGAAAAATATAAAGGTTCTAACGTAAGGTAGACCAAAAAATTCACAGCTCGCCCTTCCCTTGCCATTTGCTTTCATTTATTTCGGAGATGTGCTGAGCTTTTTGATATTTCACGGATAGGGTACAGCTTACAGCGAGGGCGGGAGGGATGCTAATATCTTCGAACGAAGCTCTTCGTGTAATTGGGATCGAACTTCACTTCAGGTAAGTTCGTTTAATCATCAATTACACATCAAGCTTCGTTCTTCGATATTAGCATAGGTACACATGTAGATGTTGAGAGATAGTCGTGAAATATCAACTAATTCAATATGGTAGATCGTTTATGTTTGGTAGTATAAATAATATAAAAAAATGTGATCAAAATATTAATTTACTGAGGTTTAATTTACTAAACAAGTACTTAAATACAAATTTATATTTGTAAGTTTTATAATTGTAACATTGATAAATTATTAGTTCAATATATTTCTGGCGAATTCATCACTGGTAATCATGTTATCTGTAATAACCTTATTATAATGTTTAGCAAAAACAGCGGAGGTTGCACTCCAACCTGCCGATTTTCTTATAGTGTCTAAACTAATTCCTGATTTGTATGCCTTAGACGTGGCTGCATGTCTAGTACTTTGTGCAGTGAATACTTCTGTGTTTATGCCACACTTTTTTAACGTATCCTTTACCCACCTGCCTAACGTTTGTGACGTTACTTCTCGATATGGTTTTTTAAATGATATAAACAACGATTGCTGACTTTGGCGTAGTTGTCTTGTCTGATCTAGATATGTATGGAGTGTCCTGGCAGGACAAATTTGCGGCTTCTGTTCGAAAAATGGTAATGAAAGCAGAGGTTGGAGAGATCCGAGACGAGAAGTTTTAATAAGATCGGGTATCTTAATAATCGTTTCTGATTCTGAGGTGACTATGTTACTAATTTTAATTTTAGACAAAGTTTGAGCCCTGTGTGCTGTTACAAGTGCCAATATTGTGACAAATTTCTTAGAAATGTTCTCAAGACCTAAATCCTCATTGGGATACCAATTTGATAAATAATTTAGCACCAGATCAATATTCCAGGTTAAATTATACTTCGGTAGTGGAGGCCGTAAACGAAAAATACCTTTAAAGTATCTCGAAATACAATCAATATTAATTTTTTCTTGACCCAATAACAACGACAAAGCAGACCGACAACTGTTAAGTGTGCCATAGCGAGCACCTGTATCAAAGATCTGTTTTAAAAAAAGTAGAACATCTGTTATGGAGGCATTGTAGGGATCGATTCCGCTAACATGACAATGAGTAAACCATTTTCTAAGACTAGTGTTGTATTGTTTAACCGTGTTGTCTGCAAGGGATGCCACCATTATTGGGATAGCGGATGATGGGACTCCTCTTCGTAAGAGCGCTGTCCGGACAACAGCCCGACAACCAGGGTAATCCGCCGGTGTAGTGCCCGATCGCTACAATGAGAAATAATAAGATCATCCCTTGAATGTATAGCTAAGGGTTTTGACGTGAGAAGGCTTTTAAAAAGTGGGTACCAAGGCTGTGTTGGCCATTTTGGTACAACAACAATGCCTGTTGCTCGGTCATTAATTATTTTGCGTAAAGTTTTTAAGATAACTGATATTGGAGGGAATGCATAAAAAAATAAGTTGGTCCACGGCAGCGTAAAAGCATTGATTGCATATGCATCTGGATCTCTATGCCATGAAACATATTTATTACATTTACGATTGATTCGACTAGCAAAGAGATCAATACTAGGAATACCAAAGTGATTTGTTTTTGTGTTAAAGGCCTGATTGGAAATTTCCCACTCAATGTCGGGGTGTGACTTTCTGGATTCCGCATCTGCGACTATATTATCAGATGATTTAATGTAATCGGCACAAACAGTAGTGCGATGGGTTTCACACCACTGCCAAAGCTGTTTTGTAATATTAGTCAAGTGCGGAAACTGCACTCCGCCCATTCTTGATATAAGATATTGCGGTTGTGTTATCAACACGCAATAATATCTGGCAGTTATACAAGTTTTGAGCAAATACTTTAAGACCTAGGAATGCTGCCAATATCTCAAGGTAATTAATATGTAGGGATCGTTCGTGCTCATCCCAAGGACCATTGGCCGTATTGCCCCCACACGCGGCCCCCCATCCCGTTGTTGAGGCATCAGTGTATATCTCAATGGCATATTCATCACTTTTTATTTTGCATACAGCATTATCAATATTATCTAACCACCAGTTAAATGTGGGGTTTAAAGATTTAGGTATCGTCATAAATTTATCGTAGTTTTCGTCGTCTTTTAGGTTTAGATATTTACATCGCTCTAAATCCTTTGTATATAGCCAGCCGTACTCTACGGCCTGACAAGCCGATGTAAGTAAACCTAAAAAACGAGCGAAATCTCTGATTTTGCATTTATTTAAGCTTTTAAATTTAATTAGTTCCCGTTTAATTTTTTCTTTTTTGTTTTCAGGTAACCTCACTTCTAACTTCGTCGAGTCTATAATATTCCCCAAGAATTTACAAGTTCTGCTTGGTTCGCAGGAGGCCCTCTGTAGTTTAAAGTCCTGCTAGGGACTCTTGATGAAGTTTGAGTCAGCCTGATATTTGAGGCCAATCTCAAGTCTGCTCCTGATTTAGATATGATTTTTGCTGTCTTTAAGGTCTCAGTGAGATTAGCAAATAGTGTTTCATCTATTTTGGTTTTTTCTAGCTGATCTTTTAAGTCCTTTTTTACTGTTGAAAGTATGAAGAATCTTCTGAGGATCGAGTCAGAGTGATGTAAATCTGCTAGGATACGGACGGTGTCCATTAATAGTTTTAACATCTCAGGGTCCTTTTGGTTTGACGTCAGAAGCAGCGTGATTGCAGCACTGAGCGACGATAGAGCGCATGAAGTCATAGATTGTTTGAGTTCAATGCCCTTGTCCCGTTTTACTTGGCCTTCAATCAAGGAGGCGCGAATTTCAGGATTCAAAACTGGCGCTTTCAAAAGTCTGCAGTTTGCAGGGATAAGATATTTATCCTTCAGTTCCTTGCGGTTTTCTTTAGAAAGACCGGTTGTGACAATATAGTTCAGTCTGATAGCTAGATCCTTTTGGATGTCAGAACTGTACTCTTGGGTAAGAGTAGGGTCTTCGCCTAATATTTGCAATAATTCTGGGTCCAGTTCGGGTATTGGTTCATCCAGTGACATCCCGTGGAGTACATCAGCTGAAGAGGGCGGCGGCACAACAGCAGCTGCAGTAGTGGCGGTGGTGGCAGAATCGACGGCGGTGACAGCATTGGTAGCGGCGGCGGCGGCGGCGGCGGCGGAAGTCATGGTAATAGTGGTACGAGGCAGATCGGTAGGTACCACATCAGTGCTATGTGCGGCGTCATTGCTATTTTCAGCAGACTCCGAGTCTGGAGGGATATTCCAGTATGAGCAACCAGGTAAGTCAGCATCTTCGTCCCTGACGGCGATGGAGACGCTCTCTGCAGGCAAAATACGTATTTTGCTCAAATGTGGGTGGTATGTGAGACTCCAAAGCGAGAAACACGCAAACCCAGTTTTTTCAATGAGACAGTTTTACGTTTTTTCTGTCTACATATACATTGCTATGGAAATACCCAAACGGTCAGCATGTATTTTATTAGGAAGTGGAAATCCCTAGGTGGACAGTCCGATTTTCCAATCGTTTTGTTCAGATAAAACACCGTTATGTACAATGATAAGAAAAAAACAGTCAAATCTGTTCCTTAGGTTCAAGCAACAAGTGTTATTTGTTGAATGACTCACCTAGTCGGTTATGAGGCGAATAATTATCGTCATCCGAGCTCGAAAAATGTCTACGGCGACGTCGATGTTTCACTTTTCTTTCTAATTTTTTAAGTTTCTTCACTAAATAGTCGTAGTCATCACTGTCACTTTTCCTTTTCGGCATTTTATTGGTATTTTTATTTAATCAACAATAGAAAAATACCGAGCGCGCGAAACAGCGAAGCACTAAAACGTGAATGAAAGCAAATGGCAAGGGAAGGGCGAGCTGTGAATTTTTTGGTCTACCTTACGTTAGAACCTTTATATTTTTCTCCAAATATAGTGCGCGAAATGGCTAGCCTTGAGTGAAACTACATGTGTACCTATGCTAATATCGAAGAACGAAGCTTGATGTGTAATATTACATATTTACTCTAAGGCTCCGTGCCGTTCCCTCATTCTTCTGCTGTATTATTAAATACTTGCTATAGGCACTTCTAAACCAAGCCTTACTAGTAAGCAGTCGAAGGGGAGGTGGGATGTTATTCCAGCACTTGGTGGCGCGGTACTTAAAACTGCCACGGAAAGCTGCACCCTTGTGTCGAGGCATTGAGAGAAATGGAGCAACTCTCTGGGACATACGCCAGGTAAGTTTGTCACAAAGATAAGAAGGTGTCCTCTTCACTATAATCTCAAGCAACAGCGTTGAAAAATACAAATCCTGTCTAGCTTTCATCCTTAAAATATTTTCTCTGTTTAAAATTGGAGTAACGTGCGATTGGGGGGAATTACAAAACAGAACCTGACACAGGCATTTTCTACTCTTTGTATGAGTTTTTGTGTTTTCTCTAATAGACACGCTCCATACACTGTAATACAATAGTTAAGCTTGGATAGTACTAAGGCTTCACTCAACTGTATTCGCAGGTCAACGCTAAGAAGGTAACGGATTCTATACACAACTTTAAGCCTATAGAACCATTTCTTTACCTGGCGGTGTTAGAGATTATAATCATCATGTTAGGTTATTGCACTTCTTGGACGTTTTTTATTGCCGGCTGTTTTTAAAAATTTTAAAGGGTCCCTATAGTTAATAAAAGTAGGAATTTAAAACAAAGATGACATTTTGCCGATTCTACATGCAAAAAACAAAACAAAAATACTTTATGATTAAGGAAACTATGGTTAGTTTTGACGCCTTGAGAATTTTGAAAACTGTTATTTTAAACATTTGTTTGTTGACATTGTTTTAAATACCTACTTGTCCCTACTATAGATATTGGACATTAATTTCCACTTGATATCCTTCCGAGTTTCTGATGAAAGTTGTCTTGAAAAATGATAAGTAAGACAGTAAAATACTCTTGTAAGACTGGCTACCTTTGTATAAGGAAACCTAAAAACGGATTTCAGTTCATTAAGCGCAAAATACGCGATGAGCGACGCAACGGGTACCCGAATAACCGGGTATTTTATACCTGGGGAGATAAAACACAAAATGAAGCAAAATGAAGATATATTCCAGTCTATTATGATAACAAGCTCGATAAGTAGCATATAAAAGTGTGCAGATCAGAATTACGAGTATCGAGCATTTATTTACAAACACATTTATCTTGGCCCCACACTTGGACAATCGTGTCTCAGGAACCAGTCTCGCTTGATAACATGTAAACACACACCTATGCATTTTGCTATCCTTCAGACATGATGAGAGTGTCAGAGAAAGTATAGTTGGTATACGTTTTCACAGATATGTTGACGAAGTTTAATTCGAAGAAGTGTCTCTTAGTGTTGACTTACAGAATGTACAGACATCGAACCTAACCCAAATTGCAGGAGAACTAACTCGTAAGTCACAATGGTCCCGAGTAGCTGCAAAATTAAACAAAAAATATATTTTTTAATTCAACCCATAGTAATAAGCATAATAATTTTGCGCAAGATACGAAAAATAACACATTACCGTTAAAATCATTCTACGTGTAACGTTGAAAAAATTAAGTCCACTCAATGCAACTTTTGTGTATTTCACCTGATCGATGTATCGTTGGACCTGAAACACGATACTTTGTTTTATATTTTTAGGGTTCCGTACCCGAAGGGTTCCGATTATGTATTTCTGTTGCCGCTATAACAACAAATACTAAAAAACAGGATAAAATAAATATTTAAGGGGGCTCCCATACAACAATACCACATACAAACTTATGGATGCACCTGGTTACGTACATGGAGTGTGAAAGTAACCGCACCAATAACTTTGTAAACAATATTTTGCTGTGTAAAATCCAAATTATTCACTCCACACCATCGCTTCCATTGAACGGTGGTACGGAACCCTTCGTGCGCGATTTAGACTCGCACTTGACCGGTTTTTTTATCTACACACGTATCATAAACCCTATTTACTGCGTTCAAAAACCGCACGTTACGATCAGCATTATGTTAAACTACTTGGTAAAAACTCGTTTCGTATCTGGAAAACTACACATAATGGTCATTATGTGTAGTTTTTCTACGTATAATGACATTTAAATTTCGAACGCCGACGCCCACCCGCGTGCCGTCCCTAGTTTGTCTGTGAAGTTGGTACTGACATTCAAATTTCGAACGCCGACGCCCGCCTGCGTGAAGTTGGTAATAAAGAACACGCTAAAAAATTGCAGAACCACAATGCCGGTCAAACATGCGGTTCCTGAACACATCAAAGAGAGCTTATGATATGTGTGTAGATAAACTAGTGTATGTAACTGTACATAATTAGGCATTAAAACTCTATTATGAAACTCGCCGAGTTTTAATGCTCTCCATTATGCAGCAGTCACATAAACTACTATTATATTCAACTAACGCATTGTTCTCTGAGTGGGACAAACACAGTGCAATCACGGGATTCGGTATTTGATGACTGGGTTGTCAAATTAAGAACAAGAACAGAACAAAAAAGCTTGTGTTTAAATTAAAACCAAAAACGCACCTATTTTACTACCAATAAATTCGAAATTACTGCCAGAATGGATAAATATCCACCAAATTGTGTTTGGATAAATGATCACCAAACTTCTTTTTATGTTTTGTGTACTTAAGTTTATATTTTAAGTATTTTTTGTTGTTCTTACATGTTCAACCTAACACGAAGGATAACAGAGGCTTCGCTTCGCTTACCCCCTTTACCCTTCACCTAAGCTACCGCAGTATTTTGCTCTGATATTTTTTGCGACTTTTGGTGTTCATTTATCCATTTTGGGTAGGAAATAAATATTTTGGTGATCATTATATTTGTTGCCTTTGTTTTACCTACCTACTGCTAAAACGTCATTCTGTTCGTAAGTTTACGTTTATGTTTAAGATGTATTCATACAACTTAAACATTAACATAAACTTATGAAACGAAGCAATTCATTGCTGGTGACGTCAAGTTAATTGTAGTGTGTGTCTGTGTATGCCTACGGAAGAAAACTCGGTATAGAAGGTTTATTGGCAGTTAGATTTGCAAGAAGGAAAGACAGAAGAGAAGTGATACAAATTAAGAGCGTGAAATAATAGACAGTAGGCTAGCGGAGCGAATAAGCAATACGTGCATATCGAGCTAAGCGTATGCGAAGTCTTTTGGCTCCAGTGCACGCGCATGGCGAACACGGCCTCGCCGGGCCGAATACGGTATTTGACAAGGTAGTCCAATAAATCTAGAAACGTGTCTCAAGCTGAACCTATTTCAACAAAAACGTTTGACAATGCAGAATTGTATATTTCCAGCAGTTGTATTTTATAAACTAAATTTAATGTTAAAAAGACAGCATTTGATTATGACGTCACATCGTCACATGCTAGTATTTCATGGAACTCGGGAACAAAATTGGTATTTTGACAGTTCCTAAAATACTACATTATGATACAAGTGTGGTATGTTGGTCATTACACTCGAGTCGGTTTTTAAGCCTGAGCTGAAGGCGAAGGCTTAATGGAGACGAGAAGTGTAATGACCAATGCTCACGTGTTTCATGCGACGTTTTTCAACACACTTGCGAGGAAAAGTAAATAAAACTAACGAAATGCAATACTGTGAATAAACTTAACAAACAGAAACCCATTTAAAAGATGGCGGCCGTAATTTTATTTTTTTGCGCGCTCAGCGCTGCATGCGCGCGCAAATCTGAGATAATGGCACCGGCAAAGTAGCTAATCAGCCACATATTTATAAATTTTGAAATTGGGTATTTATAGGTAAAAATACACCGTCAAAGTATAAATACCAAGAAGCTAACAAGCAGTTTCATGAAATTGTTTAATTATTTATCACATTTTGAATTGAATTTTATATTTACGCAAATAACTACTTAGCTGTTTTCGAAACATTAATACTTCTTACTAATATTTAAAAAGATATGTAATGAAAAGGCACTAGTGCGATAATGTAATGTAAAAGGCACGGCATGGGTAATATTCTGCATTATCAGCGTAAATACGCTGTAATAAGACCTACTTTACGAGCAGGTGTGTTGAAAAGTATTTTTTTTTAATAGCAGTCAAATAACATATTGACGCCAACTTTGTTTTGCCATTGCTCTTGACCACAGTCGCACACACGGCATCGGCATTTGAGGTTGATTTGACTGAGCCGCTACACTATTTTGACTGAATTGTCAAAATAAATTAAGCGGCCAAGCTTGGCTGCAGATGCCTCTGCAATCCCATAAGGAAAAAATATATACTTTACTTTATGATTTCGTACCTCAAAGTTATAGCTGGCCATGGGTACTTCATACAGCAACCTCAAGGGTTTGACTGACACTACCCTGATCCTCGCAGCTAAGAGAGCGACGGCCGCTGTTCTCAGTACCAGGAATGCGAAGGAGTAGAAGAAATAGAAGGTATGCTCCAGATGGTAATATTCCCTGTAAATGACGTTGAAAAAGCATCAGAAGGGTAAGAAAATTACGTTAGTTATCGATTAGGAAGAGAAAGGCAAAGATGAGACGGCAGACCTTCTGCCAGTTGGTTCGAGAATATATAAAAGTTAGGGATAAAAATGGATGCGGGTAGCTTAGGACCGAGTTGAGTGGCGGGGACATGAGAAGGCCTATGCAGTGGGTTCCCTGACAGGCTGTTGTTCGCTGGAGCTGAACTTATTAAACATATATTCAGCGCTTGGGAAGACTCGCATGACGCAATCGGCGTTTTTTAGGGTTCCGTACCCGAAGGGTTCCAAACGGGACCCTATTACTAAGACTTCGCTGTCCGTCCGTCCGTCCGTCCGTCTGTCACCAGGCTGTATCTCCAGAACCTAGCTAGCTAGAGAGTTGAAATTTTCACAGATTATGTATTTCTGTTGCCGCTATAACAAAAAATACTAAAAAACAGGATAAAATAAATATTTAAGGGGGCTCCCATACAACAATACCACATACAAACTTATGGATGCACCTGGTTACGTACATGGAGTGTGAAAGTAACCGCACCAATAACTTTGTAAACAATATTTTGCTGTGTAAAATCCAAACTATTCACTCCACACCATCGCTTCCATTGAACGGTGGTACGGAACCCTTCGTGCGCGATTTAGACTCGCACTTGACCGGTTTTTTATCTTTCCTAAGCTTTCGATTGTGAAATTCACGATATTCTATTCAGGTAGTTAGCTCATTATGGTGTAAAGGCCTTGGCCTTCTGAGTTCATACCTCATTAAAACAACACAAAAGGTATAGTCAATGGCAAGAGCTCGTCTGGATCGTCGGTACGCAAGAGCGTTCCACATGGCTCAATATAAGGTTCCTTTTTATTATTTATATAAACGACCTGATTATGTTAATACTAAGCATGAAATAGTATTGTTCGCGGATGATGCTACTTACTCTTTAAAGTTAAAACAACAAAAATTGTATGACAATATGAGCAACGCTATCTCCAAAGTAGTTGATAGGTTTACAGCATACAATCTTCTACTTAATGAAAAGAAATCCAAATGACTACAGTTTTCTCTACAGAATGTAAAACTAATATAATTGTAAAAAAATAAAAACTGAGCCTTGTGGATAAAACCGTATTTCTTGGCATCACCCTTGATTCAAAGCTTCAATAAGTACTCCATCTAGCGTGGTATACAGTGCTCTGCGGCATACGCCATAGAAAGAATCCGGGGTATTTCGGATGTAGACACCGCAAGATTAGTTTACTTCGGCTACTTCCACAGCTTGATGTCTTATGGCATCCAGTTGTGGGGTAATGCCTCGGATATAAATTGGATATTTATCCTGCAGAAATGGGCTATGCTAATGCCATTAACGAACTGGGTCCGAGGGGGTCGCTTAGAGACAAGTTTAAGTAGATCAATATTCTGACTCTTCAGTACATTCTTGTGAATATATTATATGACAAGAAAAAATGCACTAACCATAATTTTAATACTAGAAATAAGAAAAATCCTTCCAATTTCTTCATAAGCAAATGTACTCGCTTTTACAATAAGGTCCCTCATACTATTCAAAGCTTATCGACACATAAACTCAAAACGTTTATTAAAAGTAAATTATGTTTGAAGGGACATTACTCAGTGTCAAATTATCTAGACTTAAATCCTTGGGGATAAACTGCTTGTTCTTCCATTAGCTCTCATCTTAAAAATAGCATCTTAAAAATAAACACTAGTGAAATCAATGTATTATTAGTCCTTATAATCCTATGTATTATAATCCTTTGAAAAAAAGCTGCCTCAGAGTTTCTTGTGATTTCTTCTCCGAGAAGTACATAGTCAGGTCATAAGTTCTGTCACATGTGCAATATGAAATCATTTAGACATGTTTATTATTTATGTAAACATTTATATATCAAAATGAACTTAATAAAACATAGATTCTTATGGTAATAAAGTTTATTCAAAATGACCCCCGCGATTTTGAATACAGGCCTTTATTCTGCGCGGCCAGTCGTCTATCGCAGCACGAATGAGGTCCATTTCAATATCGGCGGCTGCCTTAATCAAGGATGCCTTGAGTGACTACAAATCAGGATGAGGCTTTGAGCAGGCCTTTTCCTCCAAGTGTTGCCATATCTTGTAATCTAACGGACTCAAATCTGGACTGGAGGAGGGCCAGTCTTCGTGCCGGATGAAGTCGATTTCACGCGCCGCCAGCCAGTCTTGTGTGCTTTTCGCTCTATGAGCTGGCGCAGAATCTTGTTGGAATACCCAGTGCCTGTTATTAAACATGGTATGAGAAACAGGTTCCACAAGGTTCTTGAGGACTATATTTTGATACACAACTGCATTCGTTTTTACGCCTTTCTCATAAAAATGTACCTCAGTTAAGCCCCAATAAGAGACTCCCAACCAAACCATGAGCGAGGATGGAAAATAACCTCGTTGGACACGCGGAATACGGTTGCTCGCTTCTTCACTGCTGTATTCGTACACCTTATCATTTTGTTGTTGTAGCTCTCTTCCACGGTGAAAATTTTTTCATCCGAAAAAATAATTTCTCGATGCTTTTTTCCCGCGTACCGCTTCAACAAAGCGCGGCATCTCTTCAGTCTCAGGTCCATTAAACGAGCGTCCAAACGATGTTTTTCTTCGATATGCCCTAAGCCCTAAGTCTTCATTTAACACCATTTTCACCGTGGTCCTGCTTAACCCCATCTGAAGGGCCAACAGTTTCTGCTTACGTATGTGATTTCTTTGAATTCGCGCCTTCACAGCTTTTATCACTGCTGGAGTCCTAACAGAGCGAGGGCGACCACTTCTTGACCTGTCATCTACACTAGAGTCTTCATTGTATCGTTTTATGGTACGATAAACGAATCTTTTGGTTATATTAAAAATTTTCAGTAAGTCGAAAATCTGAATTGGCGCGTAACCGCAACGATGCAACGCAATAACTGCGACACGGTCTTCTTTAAGTGTCCACTCTATATTTAAAAATGAGGAAAATTCTAAAAAGTACACATTTTTATTTTCATGAAAAATTCGAAATTCGAATTCAATAAACTTTTTTGTGGCCAGCGTTCTAAATTCAAAAGTTTTTATTGTGTGACAGAACTTATGACCTGACTGTGTATATGCTTTTAAAATGTACACCTAATATTAAATGAATGACGTGCTCTTAGTGTAATTATCCAACAGAATGAAGAACATTTAGATTGATTGATGGTTGATGAAGTTTAAGGAAGTTGACTTACTTTTCATGCTGCCGTACGTTGCAAGAGTTGAAATGCCCTGTATTATTTTTACTGTAAATGAAAATGAAAATGTTATGTGGTAAAGTGTTTGTGAAAAGCTTAGCAAAAGAAACAGAAAGTATTATCATGGATCCAAATATAGACAATTATCTGTAATAGTATCTTGCTTATCCAATTTTATTTATTCGCTAGAATGTGATGTCAAAGTACATTGTGATGTTTAATAGGCTTCGGGTAGCCTTGTATCATGGGGGTGGGTAGTCATATTATAAGTCGAAGGACATAACACTTGTTTAGATATAAAGACACTATAACGTTGTGGTTAGACAGACAACATACATTTTATCTTCTCTGGTGTTACGTTTGATAGACTATTATCTCTAAAGTATTGCAGGTACCTATACATATCTACATAGCTGACCTTTGTAACTAGGTAGTCAGATGCAAATCTAGTGCAACCTTGATATCTGTCAACATAGGCAGATTCATTAGTATTTATAGTTGAATATTTAAATATAATAAAGAGGCATTAATGGTCCGCATCTGGCTTCACTGCTCTCTTCTATATACCTAGCCTTGGGTACAGGAGAGAGCCCCCATCCTCTTCATTGGTGACTCCGACGTGATCTGAACACCCAACTGAAGCTCATCTCGGAAGACTACACCACAACAATCTTAACATGAAGACTGCAAATTAAACTTCGAACGAATCCAAAAAGGACATTACGGAGCCAACTAAATTCAACAACGAAGATGAGCCAAGACAACACTTCCAACTTCCCCATCAACTCCAGTTGCGACAACATCATCATCAACATCGGATGCGGACCCGCAACATCCACCATCTGTCACTGTCACGGACCTCCATCAGTACAATCTAAGAAGAGGACATCACAGGATCGACGCACTACTTACGACACAGGACTACGCATCACGGCAACCAAACCCAAATTCAAATTCAACTCACCCAAGGACAACGCGGAAATACATATGACATATACAACACACTACACCTCGAGACACAGCAGCCTCAAAACGTACGCGCACTCAAGCTATTCCCACGCATTAAGCTGCAGCTGCATGGAATACGAGCGAAGACTCTTCCCCCTGCACGCGGAGCGGAATCAGAGCGGCAGCAACACGAATGAGAGTGCGATCTGCTCACTACAACAGGGCACGAGCAACATCAATCAGGGAGTCACATCCGCTCGTCGCCGCTGTTACGGCATCAGCACAGACGTGCGCATGGCCAGTCAGGAGTTGATAGGGACGGGAGACGCGGGCGGAAGCAGTTCTGGTCAAAGCTGGATAAGCCGGCCGCACACCGACGGGAGCAGTTCAACGAGGGACACAACGCATCGCATTCTTCAAGTAACGTTGGTCGCCGCCTCAAATAGGCCCATCGCCGTTAACTGACCGTTTCCCGCTTACCCCATGGAGCACACCACTACCATCAACCTAGAGTCATCAATCCGCCAACATCAATCAAGAAACTGCACGGCTGAAATGAAATGTTCCATCTGTGTTTTCAAGTGTCCCAGAGTAGGGCGGAAAAAGCTCCTCAGATGACACGATGCACAGCAGCCCCACAAGTAGCAGCACATACCGCCGTGACGAGATGCAGACACACGTCGACCCCAATCATAACATGGAAGCCTATCGACCGAATTACATACTAATATAATAAATTTATTAATTTATTTATTAATTATTACCAACCTTGTGTCGATTTATTCATAGCTCAACCAAATTGTAATTTTATCTATTTTATTTATGTGGCACATTTATTTTTAAAATCAAAGGGGGAAGCCATGTGGGTACCTATACATACCTACATAGCTGACCTTTGTAACTAGGTAGTCAGATGCAAATCTAGTGCAACCTTGATATCTGTCAACATAGGCAGATTCATTAGTATTTATAGTTGAATATTTAAATATAATAAAGAGTCATTAATGGTCCGCATCTGGCTTCACTGCTCTCTTCTATATATCTAGCCTTGGGTACAGGAGAGAGCCCCCATCCTTTTCAGTATTAATTATAATAATAATAATACCTTGGACACTATTTACACACATTGATCTAGCCCAAAACTTTTATTTTATTGTTAACTAAAAACTACTATAAACTTTTATTGTATCTTGCGTACTAGACAACGATACACATACTTATACAGATAAATATAAGATAGGTAAACAACCATGACTAGGATAAAAAGATACTAACTTCAAGCTATTGAATAACTGTACACAGATCCAAAACAAGTTGGCGGCGAAGGAGGTGAGTACAAACACACCCATTTCTTCATTCAGGATAAAGACCAGCCTCACAATTTTGACGTGGTGGACTCTGATCTCGGTGAAGTCAAAAATTTGCTGCAATAATAAAAGTAGACCATTTCATTTGGCTTAAATTCTCAGGTTAATTCGCGTCAAAATAAAACTGATTTAAAAAGCGAGATTGAAAATGGAATCAATGAAAACTGCACAAGAGTTGTTGGATTTCATGTTGTTAGTCAGTTGTCAGTAGGCTAGTTTAACAATTGATCATTTGCACATATTAACTTCTTGAGTATAAATAAAAGCGATGAACACAAATTTGGACATTAGGCAATCCCAAGCAAAAATCATCGTTTGCCTTCTTCTGGACTCTATTTCAAAACTATGTCAATCTTACCTTGAGAAACATCTTTTTCAGCGAATCGTAGTGAACACGGAAATGCTCAGTCAGATAAATACTGACTACCATGATAAGTACATCATTGAACGACCACATGAAAGTGGACTGTATGTTGAAAATCTAAAAAAAGTCCTTAAAACAGTATTTTACTATGGGCGACAAAATACTTCACAAGCACTTGCATCACTTTACAAATAAGCTCCCACTCTAGTGTTAATAATGTAAAAAATATATAAATATTAATTATATTATAATTTTGAAAATTTTACCTCGCCCAGAAGTCCCTTCCAAAGGCTATAAGTAAAGTAGTCGAACATCCAGGGCATGTTGTGAGTGAAGTAAGTTTCGAGAATGTTGTCAGAATCACAGATCCTTGATACCTTCAATCCGTACCAAAGTGAGGCTATATGTTCCACTGAAAAACACATATTTTTATTTTTTTTCTTACGAAATGTAGTCCGTTTGTCCAAGGGGCATACACGACCAATATAAGAGGCCTGTGCCCAGCAGAAGCTCGATGTCTACTATGCAAAAATATATGTTAAGTGGTAAAATGTACCCGCATTGCCTCGGGGTCCCTTATAGTAAAAGGAATTTTGAAAATGAATAAAATAGTAATGAGACCGTAACTTACATACCGGTAGCAGTGACGACGACGAATATGACCACAGTATTGCAATGCGAGACTACTTTACAAGACAAAGGAGGCAGTTTCGACTCTATGAACTCTATTTTACTGACTACACTGTGCCAGTAGAAGCCAATCTTCACTAGAATCACCGTCGTTACTAAACCTGAGGTGTAAAACACGGTGTTCGCTGAAATTAAATAAAAATACACATACTAGTACACAAACTTATATTACAGTAGCTCACCTGACAGACGTCCTTCTGTTCAAGCTACCAACGCCACCTATCGACAGAAGCATGAACTGAATCGAAGATTTTTTGATTTTCGCATTTTCGCTATTTGCTTTTTAGGGTTCCTTACCCGAAGGGTTCCAAACGGGACCCTATTACTAAGACTTCGCTGTCCGTCCGTCCGTCCGTCCGTCCGTCCATCCGTCTGTCACCAGGCTGTATCTCAAGAACCTAGCTAGCTAGAGAGTTGAAATTTTCACAGATTATGTATTTCTGTTGCCGCTATAACATCAAATACTAAAAAACAGGATAAAATAAATATTTAAGGGGGCTCCCATACAACAATTCTTTCAATACCACATACAAACTTATGGATGCACCTGGTTACGTACATGGAGTGTGAAAGTAACCGCACCAATAACTTTGTAAACAATATTTTGCTGTGTAAAATCCAAACTATTCACTCCACACCATCGCTTCCATTGAACGGTGGAACGGAACCCTTCGTGCGCGATTTAGACTCGCACTTGACCGGTTTTTATAAAATGATATCTCCGTAGTAACCTACCTGATAATTCAAGGAATAGTTTTAAAAAGTTTATCCATCCATTATAATCGGTCCAGCCCTTCTCGAGTTTCGCGCTTACCAACAGATTAAGCGATTCATTTTTAACATACTTTTAAAAAGGAGGGAGGTTCTCAATTCATCGTGATATTTTTTTATGCATTATCAGTAATTTCTCCAAGACGGATGGACTGAATTCGAACATTCTTTTTTTTTCAGAAGATTTACCTTCCGATTGATTGATGATTTGAAGACGGGATCCTGAATAAATCGGGAGAACTCTGCAATATAACGATTTTTTTTTCATAGTAACACGTGCAAGCTTTTTTTTATAAAAAGCTATATTCTTTTCTTATAAAAAGCTATATTCAGACTCTTCCAAAACGGACCACACTTCCAGCGCCGAGTATCCCCGTCCTACTACAGACACCGTCCCACCCATTAGTGGCTATGAAGTGCATCAGGCCCTAAAAAGCATGAAGTACGACAAAAGCCCAGGGGAGGATGGTATCACGACGGAAGCGCTGAAAGTTGGAAAGCCCGTTCTGCTCCCCCATTTAGCCAACCTCTGTAATTCAATTCTCTTCACCGGTAAACTCCCAGAAACTTTTTGCCATTCTAATATAATTCTTCTCCACAAAAAGGGCGATAGGTCGGACATTGGGAACTATCGTCCTATTAGTTTAGTGTCTCATGTATATAAGTTATTTATAAAAACAATACAGAACCGCATCACTGATCAACTAGACTCCAAACAGCCACCTGAGCACGCTGGTTTTCGACCCGGCTACTCTACAACTGACCACCTACAGACATTAAACCAGATTATAGAGAAACACAATGAGTTCAATAAGCCACTCTACTTAGGTTTTGTAGATTACTCGAAAGCTTTTGACAGCATCTCACACTCATCCATTTTTTCCGCACTTAATAACCAAAATATCAGCCCCACCTACATCAGCATTATTCGAGCCGTGTACAACAATAGTACAGCCAATATTAAACTTACATCCCCTGGGCCGTCATTCCAAATAGAAAGAGGTGTAAAACAGGGAGACCCTCTGTCTCCGAAATTATTCACGAGTACCCTTGAAGAGGTCTTCAAAAAGTTGACAGTCTCGTGGCAAGACAAGGGCATTGCCGTCGGCGACCGAAGGCTGAAAGACCTTCGGTTCGCCGACGACATTGTGCTGTTCGCGTCATCACCACAAGAACTCCAGATAATGCTCCAAGAACTGAGCACTGCAAGCCTTGAGGTTGGACTGAAGATGAATCGGTCAAAAACCCAACTCATGACTAACGGCGCAAAGCGTAAGGTAGTGGTCGATGGGCAGGACATACAATACGTCGACGAGTATACCTACTTGGGCCAGATAGTGTCGTTCGAAAACAGGCAGGACAAAGAAATCGAACGACGTGTTTCGAACGCCTGGAAGAGCTACTGGTCCATGAAGGAGCTGATGAAGGGCAACCTTCCGTTGACCCTGAAGCGCAAACTTGTCGACATGTGCATCCTACCCATCCTAACCTACGGCGCACAAACGTGGTCATTGACCGAACGTCAGAAGTCCAAACTCAAGGTGTGCCAACGAGCGATGGAGCGCAGTATTCTGGGTGTTATACGCACAGATCGCATCCGAAACACCACACTGCGCTCAAAAACTGGGATCGCGGATGTAGGAGTTCAGACTGCCAAGCTCAAGTGGACCTGGGCCGGACATGTCTGTAGAATGCACCCCGACAAATGGGCGAAACCAGCAACTGAATGGGTGCCCACAGACGGACACCGGCGTAGGGGAAGGCCCAGAAGGAGATGGAGGGACGACCTGGATAAGTTTCAGCCAGGGTGGGTCAGTACAGCTACTGATAGGGATGTGTGGACTCGAAATGGTGAGGCCTTTGCCCAGCAGTGGGACACCGTGGAGGCTACATAAAAAAAAAAAAAAATAAAAAAAAACACGTGCAAGCATTGTGACCCAAGTGGAACTGATGATGAAGATCAGTAGATGCCACTAGAACTGATCAATACTAGGTATCACACAGGTTGCGATATGGTTACTGTTTAATATTTATGCTTCGGAACGCACCGGTTTTCGTTGCGCGGATCGACCGCGAGTGATCGGGACATCACTAGCGGAAACGGAACTGCAGCTGTCACTTGCATAGAACCGAGATGACGAGTTAGAGGTTACTTCGGGTCGTGAGAGAAAATGTCAGCACATGGCGTCGGGCTTTGACTGTATTTTAGCGTAACAATTGTCTAATACAGGTGTCGGGCCTGGTCGGAATGTTAACTATAATAATCGTCGGGAAATAAGTAGATTCACGTCAGCGGAGTGAGTGCTTCGTGTTGTGAAGGTTAAAGTTGTTCGGTCCCCAACTCGTCGCATTCGAACAGCGACTCCTCGTGTCGGCAAGCAACACGACGGCGACAGCATCGGGCTACGACGAGAGTAAGATACGAATCCTCTCCACCCACCCATTGTGCTCCTTATCCCGCATTCCTGCCTCGAATTGAGCTTTCGAGTTCCGGCCCAAGGCGTCAAGGTCAGTACCACTTGCAATACTCCCTGTGCTGGTGAAAACCACCCCTCAAGATTCCACGCCCGTTCAGTTGAGGCGTGGAATTAAACATTTTGGTAGCAGGCGCGGTTTCCTAGTGGGAAATCATCGATTCACGGACGGTTGTAGGGTTGTTTTTTTGCCACATTGTAGTTGGGAGAAAAGGGTATTTCAGATTGGCCGGCAATCAGTTTGTGAGTGAGTCTGTGGTCGGTATACCACAATTAAAGTTCATTTTCGGTTAGTGAAAGTATAATTGACGATTTAGTTAACAATTATTATAAATTTGTATTCGGAAACTACTCGGTGTGCATAAGAAACAGTCATTCGGTCGGTCCATAGCATTGCAGTGTTGTTTCGGATTACAGAGCAGGGTCAGGCTATTTAAGGGGTATTAAGCTGATTTTGCTGACCTCAGTAGAAGTGTGGGTCATATCGGAGGGGCCACTTCTAGAAGGTTCACAGCTACCTTCATTATATTAAAAATAGCTTTTTTTTTCTATAATAAATTTTTGTGTGTTATTTTTTATTGTGCCTTATGGTGGCATTCTCTGATTGATTTGGAGTGTATAGTCATAGGGTGTGTGTCCACAGGGCGACCATATTAAATATGTTTTAGGATTTAATTGTTTTAGTGGTTGCCTTAGTTTTGACAACTTAGTTTTAATTTCTGTGCCCAGCGCTGACGGGCAAGTGCTGGTCTCTGGCTATACTTAGTTCGGTAGTGAAGTATAGGACCAGAATCAATTGAATCGGTAAACATGGCACCTTCGCCCTTGACGGTACTGCGGTATGGTGTCCGTGAGGAGATGAGATGGCTCGCCCATACTCATAAGTATGTGGAGCGACCTGACATGGACGATGTCCTGCTCAAGCGCGTGGAGGACGCAATGACACGCGTCGGGAAGGTGTGTCGGCTGGCTGCGGAGGCTGAAGCTCTCGGGCTTACGGATGAAGCCTCGGTGGCTGCAGTGAAGCAGCTCTGCGCGGATGCTGACCAAGCGATGGAATGCTTGGGCGACATCGAGCGTCGCGCGGAAAAAATTAAGCGGTCGCGACCGAAAGACCGCGGGGAAGGTAACGGAGACCCACCCCCGAAGGGTGTTGTTGGACGGCTGCCACACCTGGAGATTCCGGCCTTCGGTGGGGCAATTGATGAGTGGCCGGCATTCATTAATTTATTCGATAGTTTGGTCCACGGTCGGGACGACCTGGACAAAGCCTACAAGTTGGCCCAACTATTTATGGCACTGCGGGGTGAACCGAAGGAGTTGGTCGGTCACCTAACGGTCACGGCGGGCAATTATGAGATAGCCCGGTCCATATTGTTTGACCGCTACCAACACAAACGGCGGTTGGTTGATGCGCAGCTGGGGAAGCTGTTTAGCATCCCAAGAGTAACCCGGGATGTTGACATCCGAGTACAGGTGCTCAACCCTTTGCTGGTGGCCACTAAGGCCCTTCAGAACCTTGGTCTGCCGGTAGACCAATGGTCATATATTGTTTTTTATATGGTTTTGTCACGGTTGCCTGCAGCTGTTCAAAGTCGGTTTGAACAGCTGCATGGGGGCAGTAGCTCGGAACTGCCCACGCTCGTCCAATTGACGGATTTTTTGGAGGGTGAATGCAGGCGATGTGACACACTGGATACGGAGGCCAGTGTGCAGCGCCAACCCGCGCGGATGCGGGAGGGGCCGCGCCCCCGGCCCCCACGGGGGGGTGGGCGGTCGAAACAATTTGGCGTTTTGAATGCCGCGCCGTTGGGTGACGGCTGTGTGCACTGCGACAGTGCCGGTCATGAAGTGACCAGTTGCGCCAACTTTAAGGCGCTCGGGGTAGCTGCCCGCAGGAAGGTAGTCTTCCGCCACCGATTGTGTTTCGGTTGTTTGGGGCCGCACCCGCTGAGCGAGTGCTCGCGCGCATTCCCCTGTGAGTGCTGTGGTGGCAAGCACCACATCGTGTTGTGCCTGAACCGGTCAGGCCCTTCGGACGGTCACCAGGGCCGGACTCAGGTTGGTCGGCCACAGAGCCCAACCAGGGCGGTTGGGCATTTCGGTAAGGGAGTATCCACATTCCATTCGGGGAATTGGGAACACGGAAGTCGGTTCCGTTAAGGGAGTATGTCGGATTACTCTCTCGTCACGGGTGGATTCATCGGTGAATCTGACGGTCACGGCATTAGTCATGCCTAATGTGATGGGCTCACACCCTCACGTACGGTTGTCGCCCTCGGTGCGACAGTTGGTCGCTGGGTTGTCACTGGCTGACCCGGAGTTCGATATTCCGGGCCCAGTAGACATTTTATTGGGTGTCGATGCCTTGGGATACCTGTTAGTGCCAGGTGTCCACGTGTTGCAGGCGACTGGTCTGGTTTCGGTCAACACCAGACTGGGCCATGCGGTAATGGGTCGGGTCATGCCGGCTGCCCCACGCCTAGCGACTCGTAGTCCCTTATTCGGTTCTGTGCTCTCGGAGGTGATACAGAAGTTTTGGGAGGTGGAGGAACCACCTACGGTCCGCCGGTTGGACCCGGTTGAAGAAGAGTGTGAACAGTTTTATCGGAACAATACTGGTCGCCTTCGGTCAGGTCGATTTCTCACACGTCTTCCATTCCGGAGTGATCGCCCACCGCTGGGCAGTTCACACCATGCAGCCGAGACGCGGCTTCTGTCGATGGAACGACGCATGAAGCGTGACGGGATTTTCCGGCAGAAGTACGTCGACTTCATGCGGGAATACGAGTCGCTCGGCCACATGTCGGTTTCGGGTATCGACTGGAAGCGTGAAGACCACTGCTTCCTGCCCCATCACGCGGTCTTGAGGACCCCGGAGGGCACAATACGGGTAGTGTTCGATGGATCGGCATCAACATCTAACGGCATGAACCTGAACCAGTGTTTGCATTCAGGGCCGAAGTTGAACCATGACATCGTGGATGTTATCACACGGTTCCGTCGACACAATGTTGTGTTTGTAGCTGACATCCGGATGATGTTTAGACAGACGGTCATTCACCCTGACGATAGACGGTATCAGCCGATACTGTGGCGAGAGAGCCCAGATCAGCCCATCAGGGTGTACGAGCTGAACACCAACACGTACGGGCTACGGTCTATCCAAATATGCTGTCGGTATTAGGCGTCCAGTACCAGCCGGTGTCAGACATGTTTTCGTATCGGGTCGAGTTGGACTCCACGAAGGTCTGGACGAAACGGAACGTCCTTTCAACGGTGGCTAGGACATTTGATCCAAACGGGTGGATCACCCCGGTAACATTTCAGCTCAAGTATTTTATGCAGCAATTGTGGTCTGCTGAGCTGAACTGGGACGACCCGATCGGCGGGTCATTGAGCTCAGAGTGGGACTCGTTCTTTTCGACCCTCCCTGGCATCAATCGGATTTCACTGCCACGGACGTTGGTCCCCACCAAACGATACACCGCCACCCTGCATGGGTTTTGCGATGCCTCGGAGAAGGGCTACGGAGCTGCGGTGTATCTGCGTACGGTCGACTCCTCGGGGGCGGTTGATGTGCGGTTGGTCATGGCCAAGAGCAAGGTTGCGCCGTTGCGCACTCGCCTGACCATTCCCAAGTTAGAGTTTCGGGAGCGGCTCTCCTGACTCGTCTGCTCAACCACACGATGACGGTTCTTCGTGGGTCAATAGCGTTAGAAGATACGGTCTACGCTTGGACGGACAGCCAGATCGTGTTTTGCTGGCTGAAGGCTTCAGTTCACAAGCTGGAGATTTTTGTGGCGAATCGGGTTTCGCAGATTTTGAATACGGAGGTTCCCTTAATCTGGAGACATGTTCCAGGGGAAATGAACCCAGCAGACTGTGCGTCTCGTGGGTGTCACGCTCCGGAGTTGGTTGGACATCCCTTGTGGTGGGGTCCAAAATGGTAGACTCAAGCCGAATCGGATTGGCCAATGAGTCCACGCGTTACCTCGGCGAACGGCGCCTTGACAGTCGGTGTCTGTACGACGCAACCAGAGCCGGAAGAGGAGTTCAGCCTGCTGGAACGGTACAGCTCGCTCGACAAGCTGGTCAATGTGACCGCCTGGATCTTCCGATTTGCGCGGAATTGTCGCAATTCTGAGGCGCAACGGGTGCGGACACAGGTCCTGACAACACGGGAACGGAACCATGCGTTGTTCGCATTGGTACGGAACGTGCAGACGGTGCACTTTAAGTCCGAATTGGACATTCTGAGACGCGGACGCGTCCAACTGAAGGGAGCTGTGGCTCGGCTCAACCCGTTTATTGACCCTCACGGATTGCTGAGGATAGGAGGTCGGCTGCGGAATGCAAACCTGCCTTATGCGGCTCGCCACCCGTTGTTACTCCCTAGGAAAGGGAAGTTGGTCGAACTGTTGATACAGGATCGACACATTCGGAATGGGCATGTCGGATGCCACGCCTTGATGGCGTTTCTCCAGCGCGAGTTCTGGATTCTATCGGGAAGACGCTTAGTGCGTAGCGTCGTATTTCGGTGCCTGCCTTGTTATCGGGCCAAGGCGGCTACGATGCAGCCCCAGATGTGCGATTTGCCCTCGGATAGGGTTAACGAAATCCGGCCCTTTGCGGGTGTCGGAACGGATTTCGCGGGACCATTCATGGTCAAGTCTTCACAGCTACGGAACGCCAGATTAGTGAAGGCATACCTGTGCATCTTCGTGTGCTTAGCCACGAAGGCAGTCCACTTGGAGGTGGTCAGTGACCTCACTACAGAGGCATTTATCGCATGTCTAGATCGGTTCGTCTCACGAAGGGGCCTCCCGACATTAATCCGTTCGGACAACGGCACAAATTTTGTCGGAGCCAGGCGATATCTGCAGGAGGTCACTCAATTCCTGAACGGTAACCAGGACGCCATCGGTACGGCTTGCTCCCGACGAGGGATTGAATGGGTTTTCAGTCCGCCGGGATGTCCTCATTGGGGAGGAATTTTTGAGGCTGCGGTTAAATCGGCTAAGTCGCACCTGACGAGGATCATCGGTGAGACCTCTCTACGCTTTGAAGAGCTTGCGACGCTGTTCTGTAAAATTGAAATGACACTGAACTCGCGTCCGTTGTGCCCGCTCAGTTCGGATCCAAATGATTTGGAAGCGTTGACGCCGGGTCACTTCCTGATAGGTCAGCCCCTTAACGCCCTGCCAGAATACCCATTCGGTGATGTTAAGTTAAGTCGGTTAACTAGGTGGCAGATGTTGCAGCAGATGGCTCAAGATTTTTGGAAACGGTGGTCCCTTGAGTACTTGCACATTTTGCAGCAGCGCCTTAAGTGGACTGACCGGACGAACCCCCCTCAAGTCGGTGATTTGGTGCTGATTAAGGATGCGAACCTGCCATCATTGAGATGGAGACGAGGACAGATCGTCAATTTGTACACGGGTCGGGATGGCACGCCTCGATCAGCAGAAGTCAAGGTGGGGGACTCGGTCCTCAAGAGAGCGGTCGCAACACTTTCTCGCCTTCCTATTGATTAGGGACAGGTTCGGGCCTGTCCGGGCGGGTGACTGTTTAATATTTATGCTTCGGAACGCACCGGTTTTCGTTGCGCGGATCGACCGCGAGTGATCGGGACATCACTAGCGGAAATGGAACTGCAGCTGTCACTTGCATAGAACCGAGATGACGAGTTAGAGGTTACTTCGGGTCGTGAGAGAAAATGTCAGCACATGGCGTCGGGCTTTGACTGTATTTTAGCGTAACAATTGTCTAACACAGGTGTCGGGCCTGGTCGGAGTGTTAACTATAATAATCGTCGGGAAATAAGTAGATTCACCTCAGCGGAGTGAGTGCTTCGTGTTGTGAAGGTTAAAGTTGTTCGGTCCCCAACTCGTCGCATTCGGACAGCGACTCCTCGTGTCGGCAAGCAAGCTCTTCTCCACAGATTCCGCCATTGTGTTAGTGAACTCACCCAAAAAAATGTAATGACGGATCTAAGTGATGTAACAACATACTATGGAAATAAATTATTTTTGATTTGATTTGATTTGAACACGACGGCGACAGCATCGGGCTACGACGAGAGTAAGATTCGAATCCTCTCCACCCACCCATTGTGCTCCTTATCCCACATTCCTGCCTCGAATTGAGCTTTCGAGTTCCGGCCCAAGGCGTCAAGGTCAGTACCACTTGCGATACTCCCTGTGCTGGTGAAAACCACCCCTCAAGATTCCACGCCCGTTCGGTTGAGGCGTGGAATTAAACAGTTACTTTATTATGCTTTCTAATAATGCATATAGTGAAGTGGATATGATGGTGACGTACCAGTCAACAATTCATTAACATCAATTAGGACCTGATGATTGTATCATGGAGGATACGAGGAAACTCTTCAAATAACTGCACAACAAAAGTGATTTGGGTATTTTGTATATTATCTCGTGCATTTTGAATCTGCAGTTATTGTGAAGAATGACTTGATGATAATGATGAAGACTACAGATTGTCATCGGAACTACTCAATTCTTAGTATGTCTCGTTGTCTAAGATTGTTTAAATGGTTGCCAATCAAACAGGGTTGTAGACAGTTTTTTTAAGTTTTGCTTTTTGCTTATATTAATATTTAAAACAATTTATTTTTACAACGTTTCCCACCTTAACCTGGTTTGCTGGAACAGGTATCTTATAAGAGATAGGCTCGCCATTGTTACACTATTTTCATGTAACTCTTGTTTTTATGAAGCGACTTCAAAAAGAGGGAGTTACTGAATTCGACTGTTTTGTTTGTATGTTTGTCACGCGATTATTTCGTCAATTATGAATAGATTTTGATGATTCTTATTTTGATTGGTAGGTCACATCTCAGAGGACCCATATAAATAAAATAAAATTGTAAAGCGCTTTTTGAAAAAATCAAGAAAAACAAAAAATATATCCACAGATGACGTTTTGGTTTGTGGTTCCGTGCAGAAAAAGTTTTGATGAAGATTTTTGGTTTATCGACATTCGCATGCCAACCGGGAAGGAACAAGAAGGGCTTGAACTTGAAATAGTTTTTTTTAAAGTTTTTAACTATGTGAATTGTATATTATAAGCAATAAAGGAATTATTAATTATGCATTTAATAACTTAGCCACAGATATTTATTTATTTTTACATCTTGCTCCTCATCCTTTGCTAAACATGTGATTCTGTGCACCTTTTGTCCTTTTTTACCGGATATTCTCATTGTTAAGGAATATCATAATTATAATTCCTAATATGGCGCTCTATCAACTAGGTTAATTTCGCCATTGTCAAGTGTTTGGTGTTGATTTGCCCGTTATCACTACCTAGCGTACCGTGTAGGGGTGTGGGATCCAATTTTTTCCTGCGGATGTGAGCACCTATTCCCCTCATGGAATATCTGATTAATGTATTATACTTACTGACGTTAACCAATGTAATTCCATCATTAATTAAGTGGAAGACACTGAGCACCGCCATGAAAACTTGTCCAAAAACACTGAATAAGAAAACTAGAGTATAAAAAGGAGTCTTGAGCGTAAACCTGTAACAGAAAAACTAAAGTTCAACTTAACTTAATTTAATAGGGGAAAACTTATGGAAATTCTCGAAATATCAAAATATGAAAATATATTTAAATAAAATAGTAGTTTATGTGACAGCTGCATAATGGAGGGCATTAAAACTGAGTCTATGAAACGAGCCGAAGGCGAGTTTCATAATAATATCACTCGAGAGTTTTAATGCCTAATTATGTACAGTTACTACACACATATCGCTCTCTTTGATGTGTTCAGGAACCGCATTTTTGACCGGCATTGTGGTTCTGCAATTGTTTAGCTTGTTCTTTAGTACCAACTTACGCAGACGGGCGTCGGCGTTCGAAATTTGAATGTCAGTACCAACTTCACAGACAAACTAGGGACGGCACGCGGGTGGGCGTCGGCGTTCGAAATTTGAATGTCATTATATGTAGAAAAACTACACGTAATGACCATAATGTGTAGTTTTCCAGATACGAAACGAGTTTTTACCAAGTAGTTTAACATAATGCTGATCGTAACGTACGGTTTTTGAACGCAGTAAAGAGGGTTTATGATACGTGTGTAGATAAAATCCTATTAATTGGTTATATGGGGTGTTGCGTCACAAACAAAATGTGTCGGCGCATAGAGTATCTCAGAGAATATAATGTAAAGCTTATTTTATAGTTTCTACTTACTTTAGGCTTGAGCTGTTTTTGTTCCACAGACCATTTAATGGCAAAAGACCCATCAGCCGACCAGACAGCAGAGTGAGCCTCAGTGCAGAATGAACCCCGCTGTAACTCGTGCTCAGAAGATTCAGCTGTTTCTCCAGCTTCCCTCGTGGATTTACTTTTATAGCTCTTAAATTGACCATTTTTATTTATATCTCTTACTTCGGTAGAAGTTGATTAAGCGGTTTTCGTTCGGATTTTCTTTTTACAAGCTACTTTTAAATCCCAAACAAACTGTAGAGGGAATTAAAAAAAAACGAAGCCGAGATGAACAATAATTCCATTTATAGCTCGAGTCCCATTAGATCATCGCAGCAAATCATGTTTAGTAGAAATACATACGTATGGACTGATGTAAGTGTAGTGAGAGTTTTCAGCTATCAGTTTTTTTCGGTAACTTTCTGATTTACGGAAGATATATAATACATTTTGAAGTACATATGTCATTACGGATGTCAAGTAAGATAGTCAAAATCGTTAGTTGATAAACTAACGCGTTAGTTGATCAACTATCGACAGATAGTAAACTGTAGCGTACTGCTTATTATATGACGTGTAAGGTATTATTCTTGGAGTTATGACCTAGTAACCAGTTTGTTTAATTTTGCAATGACACTCTCTTAACTGTGAAAATCTGGAATTTTTCTTCAAAAACAGTAAATCATTAATAAAAATTTAACGGTAAGACTTCTTCATATGTATGTTTAGCTCAAATGGTCTGTACTTACTTCGGTCTAAGTCTTTGCAACGATCTACCGGACGCCCGTCAAGCAATTTCGAGTGTTCAAAGGGCTTGCGAAGTTAAGTTTATAAGTTGTTGTTACCATTATTAGAAAAACATGTCAGCATCTATCGTCGGCATTAATGAACGAATGCCGCCCATATATAAAATCATTGTTTCGGGACATTGTTTGTATATTGTTGTATGGTTCTTCCGTCAAAAAAAGTCCTACAAAATATCTTAAAAATATTGCTTGGAAACTAATAAATAATCAGTGTTCTGCCGCAGCGACTGACATCAGGCATCAGCCATGCATGTTGCTTTGTGAGCTGTTACGAACATTATTTTAATATCCATTTTACTCTCCAACTTTTCCACTACCACGAATCGAGTTGCAAATTTTACCGATACACAAGCTTAAGTCACTGATCAGACGTCCCGCGTTTCTGATGACACGTCAAGCTGTAGGTCCCGGCTACCATCTCTATTTGGTAGAGTAGTCCTGCAACCCTCCATCAACCCGCATTAAGCCAGCGTATTGGAGCATGGCTCAATCTTCGTCGTACCCGGGTAAAGGCCTGTACCCCTCGGTGAGGACATTAATGGACTACATTTATAACTTTTATGATTCCCACGACACAGGGTATTGGGGACCAGAAGCAATATATTGCCTTTATATATATCAATAAAATATACCTGTTTAATTATGTTAATGTATACTTATTCTTGGAGAAATATAGTGAATGAAGAACCTCTATACCTCAAGGGAACCACAGGCCAACAAAAATAATGACAGTTGGTTTCTTTGTGTCTGGGCTACTGAAGGTATGACTGCTGAAGTGGTTTCAGTGATAGTCCAGGAAAGAAGAAGAGTAAATAGAATTCATATTATACGAGCAGACTCTGACATCCACTGAAAGCTGGTTTTCGCAATTTATTTATAAACTTTCATTTATTTAAAAGTTCCGGTACAGTATTTCATCCTTATTAAGTTTACCCTAAAACCTCTTTGATAAGGGTAACTTTATTTTTATTTGTTTGTTGTCACTATCCTTAGAACATCCATCTCAGTAGTTAGCAACTACTTGTTCTCTTTTTCTGCTTTTGTCACTTCCCATTAGAGTCGGTGACTAATATGGGTAAGGTTTGGAAGGTAGAGAAGAGGCAAAAAATTACATTTTCTAAATATATGTTAATATTGGGTGCTTACCTATGAAATTGGCGAATTTTTCTTACATATTCAGGAGTTCATAATTCGAGTTATTCAATAGCTATTTCCAGTTTTTTTTATTGTTTTAAAATTAATTTCAATATTTTACATCTACTTATTAAATTTTCTTTTAATTTTCAGTTTGATAACTAAAATCTTATCTTCAAAATCAGTGCCTCCTAAATGTCATCCATTTTCATGATTATATTCGCAATATTTTTTTACAGCTGACACTTCAAAAATTATATAAAATATTCTTTTAGCTAAATGTTCTCATTCATACACACAAAATTTATAAAATTAGGATCTGTCATTCCTAAAAAAAAATACAAAAATGTTTGTACTGAAAATTGAGTTAACTTCAATTTCTCCATACAAAACGCCAATTTCATATGTAAGGACGTAATATTTACAGACAATCGCAATTTTGATTTAAATTTTTGTTTAATAGCTCGCAATGGAAAACTAGCTCAATGAAACATTTGCTATTGTATAACTGCGGCCTCCGAGTAATCACAAATGTCGCAAGTCTAATGAAAATATTGTTTTAGGCTTTTGCTTGTTTGTATTGACTCGACAACTTGCCCACTGCTGACACCGGTCGACTGGGTAAATAATCCACTTGCCTGTCTCTCAATAACTTACCAAAAATATGTCAACTGGATAACTTACATTTATTGTGCTGTTCATTTTAAGTAAATTAGATCCTACATTTCTAAAATAGTGGCAAAAGAAAACAATGGGGAGTCGTGGAGCGCCGTTTAGCCGTTACTGTTTAATGTTTCCCTGTTATTGTTTTCGGGACAATTAAATGCACAATTTGTAGTTGTATGTATGTTGGAAATAACTGGTAATACTTTCACCTTGAAATTCAACTGATTTACAGACTTACGGTATGAAAATAAAGGGATGCATACTAAGGCATTTTAACGGCTCAAATTCAAATTCAAATTCCAAATATCTTTATTACTGTAGATATTTACATATACTTAGCAAACGTCATTTTTTGCCACTTCTCTACATTGGACCACTGTGGGAGAAGGAGGGCGTAGAAACTCCCACAGATTGATTTTTAGATCTCTTTTAAAGATTGCTTGTGCTTAACTAATACAAATTTTATAATATCATAATTAAAAAGTAGGAATAAATAATTACAAAACTATTAACAGCAAGGTCTGTGTTGAGCCAGATTAACCCCATACAGTCCCATCATTTAAGTAATCTTGAACACTGTAATATCCCTTTTTCGACAAAGTCACTTTAACATGGTTTTTAAATTGCTCAAATGGCAATTTCAAGATCTCCAGAGGTATCTTGTTGTAGTAGATAATGCATTGACCCTTGAAAGAATTGCTAACCTTCGCGAAGCTAAACCGGGGCGCAAGTAGTCTGTGATTATTTCTTAGGTTAATATTACAGCTATCGCTAAGTTTAGGAAATGTTGTAAGGTTCTTGCGTACATAAATTATGTTTTCGAAAATAAATTGACTAGCTACAGTTAGTTTGTCAATTTCTTTAAAAAACTATCTTAAGGAGTCTGTGCGTTTTAAATTATAAATTGCTCGAATAGCTCTTTTCTGTAAAATAAAAATAGTTTGAATATCCGCTACTTTCCCCCACAACAAGATACCATAGGACATGACAATATGAAAGTAACTAAAATATACTAGCCTAGATGTAGCCACATCCGTGTTTTGTCTGATGTTCTTAACAGCGTAAGCCGCAGAACTTAATTTACCAGCCAATTTATCTATGTGGGGTCCCCACTGTAATTTGCTATCAATGGTTATTCCAAGAAACTTCGTGTCATTTACTAATTCTAACGTGCTGCTGTCTAACACCAAACTGGTCTCAACTTGCCTGACATTTGGAAGTGATAATTTGATACATTTGGTTTTACCAGCATTTAACAATAAATTATTAACTGTGAACCAATTCAAGGTTAAAGACAATACTCCATTAACATCATCAAAATCTTCATTTTGTCTTTCAATTTTGAAGACCAGTGAAGTGTCATCAGCAAACAACACTATATCAGTCAATTTCTCCACCATGAAAGGCAGATCGTTAATATATACCAGGAATAAGAAAGGGCCTAATATAGAACTTTTTGGAACGCCAATTTTTACTCCCGATCCATCAGATTTAACACCGTTGACTTCTGCCTGTTGAATTCTATTGCTTAGGTATGATCTTAGTAGATCCAACGCTTTATTTCTAACTCGGTAATGATTTCATTTTATTAGTAGCGTATTATGATCAACACAATCAAATGCCTTCGACAGATCGCAAAAAACTCCGATAGCATCCTGTGCGGCCTCCCATGCAGAGTAAATATGAGATAGTAGTGCGTAGTCGATTTACCCCTAGTGAAACCGTATTGTTTGGCGAGGAGTTGGTTTGTACGGTTGAAGTGTGAGAGCATTTGATTGAGTATCTTTTCAAAAATTTTGCTTAGTGCTAGCAGAACAGATATTGGTCTGAAATTTGAAGGATCACCCTTGTCTCCCGACTTGAACAGAGGTATCAGTTTACTGTGTTTCATGAGGTCTGGGAAAGCTCCATCGTCAATACATTTATTAAATATATAAGCTAGGTGTGGGGCTATAACTAGTATTATTGAACCAATGCCTTATACTGATATAACCCACAGGTCTTCAGTATTCTTTAAGTTAAGTAATCTATACGTTTTGAAAATATCCTGGGAATATACATGATGAAATTTAAAATCTACAGTACTGATGCTAGTACTGTTTTTAATAAAGTCTCTGCTTCATATGAATTTTTATAATTTAGGCGCTCAGTTGTAAGTAAGGGTACATTGGTAAGAATGTTTCAAAAGCTCGAGCTACCTCAGCGTTGGATTTAACAACATTATCACCTATTTTTAAGCAGAAATCATTGTCCCTTGGTATAACTTTGCCAGGTTCACGGTTTATGATTTGCCAAACCGTTTTCATTATATTACTTGAATTTTGTATTTTTCTATTAATGTGTAAAGTTTTTGCAGTTCTACAAACCAACTTGAAAGTTTTGGAATATTTTTTAACATAGTCATGAAATTTTATATCAAAGTTATAGGTTTTTTGTTCATAAAGGTCATACAAGATAGCTCTACTTTTACGAATTCCAAATGTTACCCAGTTATTAAATTTAGATTTACCGTTGTTGGCACAGACTTTCTTTAATTTAAAAACTGTATTAAATTCTGTTTGAATAATGTTGAAGAAGTTAGAATAGATTTTGTTAGGGTTATGTTCATCAAAATCCGGTACTGGCAAATTTATATCTAACTTTTTCATACGTCTCTAGTCTATAGGATGTAATAGGCCTATAAAATGATGGATCAGTCCTATTTTTACTGGCAGTTGGGAATGAAACTGTTTTACTACTGGTAAGCAGTTAATTACTTTTTACTTGTGAATACACAGTCACAAAAAACGTTATCTAAGCAAGTTGGGCTGGTAAGTGTAATTCTAGTCGGCTCTAGAAATACATGACATAAATTAAATGATTTGAACAGAGTTATTAATCGTTGTTTCAATGTTGTATCTACAAGCAAATCTACATTAAAATCGCCACAAATAATTAACTTTTTTCTGCTATTACAAAGTTTAATGAGGGCTTCCTCCATAATTTTCTCGAACATTTCAAAATTGCCATGGCCGTTTTCAACTCCCGTTCTGTAGACACAAACAATAATATGGCTATCCAACTCAACACAGGATACCTCTATTTGTCTTTCTACAGTAAGTGCATGAATTAACCACCTTAATATTATTTTTAACTAAGATTAAAGAACCGCCTCTATCAGCAGTCTTTCTATTGTATAAGTTCGAGAAATATAAGCTGGTAACTTCTTATCTACTTTGCGATCTTTTTGTAAATATCAAACAAAAGCTAGTTGTAAAAGTGCCCCCGTTCTTCAAACAACAGCGGACCGAAAAGTCTTGATATTTGCGTCACGATTTCGTATCACAATTTTGCTTGAAAAAGAAAAGCAAAAATAAAATGTCCAATAGGTAAAGACATTTTTTTTATTAGTAAAAATGTATAGGATAGTAACCTTTTACAATATTTCATTCATCCGAGTCACTAGTACTTTAACTTGTGGAACCATCATCATTTTGTCCAACTTCGATTATTAAGCGTGGGTGAATTCGTGGCTCTGCCCACTTAATCATACCATTTTTTTTCAACCGCGTAATCTTTTTAGGTTCTCCTCTGGCTACTATTCTTCTAACAGTACTAACCGATATTTTGGTCAGTTGCGATGTTCGGGTTAAAGCACTTCGTATTCCAACTTCACTGCACACTACACTATTAACATTAAGTATAATTTATTGTGACTGTTCATTTAAGTGCTTACAATGCAATTGATTAGACAAAGGCTGTTGAATATTTTCCACTATGTTAGAAAAAGTTTCCCACGGACGAAACATTTTTTCAATTTACATCAATCACCTCAGCACACGTTACTAATCGCATCGCCTGAGTCGCATTACTAATCAAAATTGACGCGATAGATGCTAAACTACCCACATAATATCACAAAAAAAAACTTAAATGTTTTATAATACTTAGACCCCCAAAAGCAAAATTATTTTATTTAGATTACTAAGTGAAGAAGAAAAAAAAAGTATCAATATTATTCAATCCATGAGTAGTAGCCATTTCTGCACCCGAGTGTCGAAGCGACTCATAATTAAGCGTTTATTCACTATTCAAGGCTATAAAATGCACTTTGTAAAATATAAAATAATGCATTTTAGTCACTCCGGCTCCCAAGTGAGAATTAGTGCGGTTATGAACAATAGATATGGGTACTCGACTTCTCATTGACCGGTAAGTGTTTACGCCGAACAAAAGATCGCAAAGCAGATAAGAAGTTACCAGCTTATATTTCTCGAACTATAACAACTGACAGTTTGGTAATTATTTATGTTAAAAGACATCATATTTTCCTTTAACCAGTGTTCTGTAATACAAATAACATCGGTGTCAGAATTATTAAGAAATAATTCTAATACAAGTTCTTTGCCAGGTAGCCCCTGCATGTTTTGATGGGAAATATTTAAGTGGGGCTTACCCTTTGTCCTAGTATTTTTCATTTCACTGCCAGAAAACCCCTGACTATTTTGTAAAATTTTCTTATGTTTTAAGGGGTCCTCTTTTGTCGAACAATATAGTTTAAAACACTACTATTAGTACTAATTCTAAGTAAAACTGAAGGCGACTGCGTTATAGTATTTACTGTGTCGCATATATTATACGCTCACAATGTAGCTACTCGTTTTTTGTTTTATTAGACAAGTACATAGTATCCTGAGTCAAAGTAAAGGTATAAATAAAATTATACATGTCGAAATATAATATAGCATCACTATGATGACAAGTTATATTGTATAGGTGCATGTTCAGTCTATGTACACTTTTATTTTGTTTCCTCGATAAATTAGAACAATAAGGAAAGTTACATAGAATGAACTTGCACTTCGTCTTATTATATAAATTGAACAGTACATCTATACCATTATCTAATGCACTCCGACTAATGTTTGAGTGGTTTCCTACCATAATAACAATGGTGGTATGTTCATCAAAATTCCCTTCAGCTATCTTTTTTATAATATCCTCAAAGGAACTATTAGGACAACAATTATTTGTGACTTGTTGCTTAAGGCCATAATGCAAAAACGTACCAAAACCTACACCTATCTTATCTGAAAAAACTGAACGCTGAACGGCGCGTCACGACTCCCCATTATTTTCTTTTGCCAATTACGGAAGCGACAACATTATATAAGCGCAACTTGTCACTGAGAAGACTCATAATATTTTATGAAGATTAATCAAATTAATGAAGATTACTTTTAGCAACTATAGAGACTTACAACGACATGATTGTAAGCTCATATGTCAATTTGCAGGACAGGCGTAAACAACAGGCAAGTTTGAGTACCGTTGATCTAGCGGAAAATACCCTGTTTCTGAACTCTACTTGAGACCACACGCCTTCCAAATATCTCAATATACGACAAATAACAGATACTAGACTACATAACCAAATCGATGACATTAGAACGAATCTACAGACTGCGAACGAAGAGATCTCCAAACTTGTTATGGAAGTATGTGATTTAAAATGCAAAAATGAAAAATTAAAGATGAACATTGAGGTGTACAAACCAATTTATAAAAATATAAGCAGGCAATAGAGTTAAACAAAAGAGGCTTAAACAAACAGTACTCACAATCAGTATGTAAAGTACTCGAAAAGTCATTTACAGGATCGAGGGAAAAAAAAGCCGTAGACGAACCTGAACCACATGCCCACAATAATGCACCAAGGACATCACTACCAAGAGCCACCGCTGCCATCACAAGTGATCTGAAGAAGCGAAAGATTCTCATCTTAGCTGATTAACAAGGGTGCAGTCTAAGTAGCCTCTTAGAAAAACAGTTCGGACACGTGTATTATATCTCATGTTACAGAAAACCAGGTGCATCATTGGAAGAAGTTGTAACAACAGATCTCTGTGATGACTAAAAAGGACTACATAATAGTAATTGGAGGATGCATTGAAACGCATCGTTACTAACACAAATGTGCTGGCCTCTAAAATACCACATAACTCTTATCTGAACATCAAGAAATTCAACTACGAGCTGAGGTTAATTTGTGGACAACATGAAAACCTCTCATTCATAGACAAGGACTACACATACAAAAGATTCAGGCCAACCCAAAGATCTGTCAGCAGCAGATATGTAGATGAATATTAAGGGAGATATTGAGATTAGAATGAAGACGAAAGTTTTCACGAAAGTCAACACAGACAGAATCTGTAGAGGTTGTCATTCAAGAAAGTTGCGTTATATCCAATAATGTACGTGAAAATGCAGAAACTATAATTAGGAACAAGCAACATTCTAGTAATAAGAAGTTACTACATCGGACGAGTTAATGGTACATTTAGAAGAACTGGGTAATGAAAATAAAAAGGTCGATGTATATATATACACAGTCAGGTCATAAGTTCTGTCACACAATAAAAACTTTTGAATTGAGAACGCTGGCCACAAAAAAGTTTATTGAATTCGAATTTCGAATTTTTCATGAAAATAAAAATATGTACTTTTTAGAATTTTCCTCATTTTTAAATATGGAGTGGACACTTAAAGAAGACCGTGTCGCAGTTATTGCGTTGCATCGTTGCGGTTACGGGCCAATTCAGATTTTCGACTTACTGAAAAATTTTAATATAACCAAAAGATTCGTTTATCGTACCATAAAACGATACAATGAAGACTCTAGTGTAGATGACAGGTCAAGAAGTGGTCGCCCTCGCTCTGTTAGGACTCCAGCAGTGATAAAAGCTGTGAAGGCGCGAATTCAAAGAAATCCCATACGTAAGCAGAAACTGTTGGCCCTTCAGATGGTGTTAAGCAGGACCACGGTGAAAAGGGTGTTAAATGAAGACTTAGGGCTTAGGGCATATCGAAGAAAAACAGGACATCGTTTGGACGCTCGTTTAATGGAACTGAGACTGAAGAGATGCCGCGCTTTGTTGAAGCGGTACGCGGGAAAAAAGCATTGGGAAATTCTTTTTTCGGATGAAAAAATTTTCACCGTGGAAGAGAGCTACAACAAACAAAATGATAAGGTGTACGCACACAGCAGTGAAGAAGCGAGCAAAAACGAATGCAGTTGTGTATCAAAATACAGTCCTCAAGAACCTTGTGGAACCTGTTTCTCATACCATGTTTAATAACAGGCACTGGGTATTCCAACAAGATTCTGCGCCAGCTCATAGAGCGAAAAGCACACAAGACTGGCTGGCGACGCGTGAAATCGCCTTCATCCGGCACGAAGACTGGCCCTCCTCCAGTCCAGATTTGAGTCCGTTAGATTACAAGATATGGCAACACTTGGAGGAAAAGGCCTGCTAAAATCCTCATCCTGATTTGGAGTCACTCAAGGCATCCTTGATTAAGGCAGCCGCCGATATTGACATGGACCTCGTTCGTGCTGCGATAGACGACTGGCCGCGCAGAATAAAGGCCTGTATTCAAAATCGCGGGGGTCATTTTAAATAAACTTTATTACCATAAGAATCTATGTTTTATTAAGTTCATTTTGCTATATAAATGTTTACATAAATAATAAACATGTCTAAATTATTTCATATTGCACATGTGACAGAACTTATGACCTGACTATGTACAGTGTATATAACAGAACACAATATGATAGACAATGAATGAAAAAGACTCAATATTGCTTCAAACTAGCATCATGCTACATTAGGACAACAGGTATAGGTGGATCTTGCATATTGATAAAGTACAGTCTATTCAAGGAGGTTAAATGCAATAAGAAATACAACGTACCAAATATTTTTTTATGAAGTGGTGTAGAACTAATTGACCGAAACATTATAGTAATCTTATTTGTAAATACGATAATAAGGCATTTAAGACATTCTTTTGTAAGCTAAATGATACACTTCATGATTTTTTATACGATGGAAATAGAAATATTATAGTGTATGCGACTTTAATAACGACTAACTTCTGAAAAATAAGAACAGTATAAGATTCGAGCAATTAGCAGTGAGATTAAACTTAAAAAAATAAATCAGAGAGCCAACACGACCCGCCAGCTTAACATGCCTCGACAATATACTCGACAATATTCGAGGATGTCTACGGGAGGTTTTGGAATTCGATTTATCAGATCACTCTGCACAAAAACTACAGTGCCCAGTAAAGAAAAGTTACACTATAAAACACTGGCATATACAAACTCGGGACTACTGCAAAAATATATATCACTAAAGCCGTTACGCAACTAGTCTGCGATTTTTTACAGCTATCGCTAATTTTGAAAATTATTGAAAAGTTCTTGCGGATTATACATTATACTTACTCTTATTTTGGAAAATAAATTGACTGGCTATAGTTAGTATGTCAATTTATTTAAAGTTCTCTTATGGAGTCTGTATGCGTTTTAAATTATAAATTGCTCGAATAGCTCTTTTCTGTTATACAGGGTGACATTTAAATAGGTGACCATATTTTGGGGAATGATAGTACCCATGATTATGAACAACTTTCCCCAGGATACATATGGTCGCAAACGAAAAAAATTGGGTCACCCATAGTAACTTTTAAACAGCTATTCGGGTTAATGTACTGTGGGATGAATATTTTTTTTCATTTGCGGCCGTATGTTTCTTGGGGAAATTTGTTCATAATTATTGGTTCTATCATTCCCCAAGATATGGTCAGCTAATTAAATGTCAGCCTGTATAAAAATAGTTTGTGTCTCCGCTGATTTCGCGCACAATAAAGAAGGTCCTAGCTGTAGCCACATCCGTGTTTTGTCTGATATTCCTAACAGATCGTAAGCCGCAGAACTTAATCTAATTACAGCTAAACTTATATGACCCCTATTTTTTGTCGGGGTTAATAAATAAACGAGTGTGAACCCATAAGAAACCCAAATGATCTCGGGATTTCCAGATATGTTTCCCAAACTCATATTTTTATGTATATAGTTTTCAGTGTAACTATTGTGCCACAGCGCATATAAATTCTGAAAACAATAGAATAGAATAGAATAGAATAGAATAGAATATGCGTTTATTCAAGCGTCACAATACACAACACATAGCACAAAATAGGAATATACAAAAATAGGAATACACATGGACAACAACAAAAGTGGGTATATTATGTGATGTAAATGGCTTCTTAAGAAAACAGCGTAGTGTGCTGGTTGTATACGGCGACGGTGAAACGGCTCCGGCTCAGCATTATGCTACAGGGCCTACAGGAGGACCTGAAGCGCTGGTATTCTGTCGGAACCGGTGTGACTGAGTGTGTTGTTTTGTACGGTGTTGATTAGACTACGTAATATGCATAGATAAGAGATATAAACAATAAATAATAATATAAACAATAAAAAACCTTAAAACTGACTTACCCACGAACGAAACTTACCACGACAAGGAAATATTATTTTACCTAAAGTACCGCCTGAATATGATTACCTATTCTACATTTACCAACATCTGTATTTCTGTATAATGATTTAACAATAGAAATCTTCATCCTTCGTAATCATCAAATGATGTTACAAGACAATAGTCGGTTCAATAAAATATATCTGCGGTCCCCCAAGGCGATTCCGCAATAGTCATTTGTTTAGCACGTCAGCAGCAGCGACTGTTAGTTTAGTCTCACTGCTCCCTGAAGTGCGATGAAGCAGAAACTAGGATTTCAACAGTAAATACTGAGATTCCATTTAAGTAATTACATTTTGTTCGTTTAAACTACGATCGAGTTTACTATAGTAAAATATTAGATAAGGCTATTCTAAGGCAAGAAGGATTGATAGCGAGCTAGCTCTAAGCTCGAGTCAACTTTCTTAAAAAAATAAAAGCTAAAGTGGAAGATTGCCGGCCACGTCAGTCGAATGCACCTAGACAAATGGGCTAAAATCTCCACGGAATGGGTGCCACAAGATGGCTACCGGCGTTGGGGCAGGCCACAACTGAGCTGGCGCAGTGAGCGCGAGAAGTTTCTATCGGGGTGGCCGGAGGTGGCACCGAAAAGGGACGTGTGGACTCAAAAGGGACTTCTTTGCCTAGCAGTGGAACACCAATTTGGCTGTGGACACCAAAATGACTATAAATCAAAAATTTAAAACGACCGAGACATATTAATGAAACCTGACGGCTAATATAATGCAGAAAACCGCATCGAAAATGCCAAAATCGTTTCCGAGAAGCCCTCAAGCGTAAATCTTCCTGGCTGCTGCATCACCCCCTGGTTGTCTGTAGCTGTAAAACATATATAAAACCTGCTTTGGAATGATAGCCATTTAATGTGAAAAACCACATGGAAATTGGTCCAGCACTTTTCCAGGAAAATAGTAACTGACACACAAACAAACTCTACCCTAAACGAATATACCGCCCTTCATTCCGTTCCGTCCGTAGTGTACTGATATCTAAACGAATATACCGCCCTCCATTCCGTTCCGTCCGTAGTGTACTGATATCTAAACGAATATACCGCCCTTCATTCCGTTCCGTCCGTAGTGTACTGATATTTTACTTCCGTCACGGTACGTCAAGGGTATCGTTTAATTGAATCGTGATTAGTGATCTATTATAATTAATGGTGTGTTAATGAAAATTAGTGATTGATTTGTTTATGTTATATAATTTTTGACTTTATTATGTGTTTTTATTGATTATATTTTTTATAAATTATAATAATATATTTCGGAGCACAAAAGGATCCATATTTTGTTTGAAACAGATAAAATACTTAATCACACTCAATTCAATCTATTTCATATAAATATGCACGGCTCTGTTTTCTACGCACTGTCACAGACGTCACACCACTCACCCAGTGTTTAAGTATTGGGTTGTCGAGCCGACCTGCAATGACTTCTAGGATACTGTTGCTGCTGCCACGCGTCACTGCTCAAGTAGGAGGCCGTTCTCTTACGTATGATGGCAAGGAATCCATCAGTACGTGTCTCAACAAACATTCCCGCTGCACTACAGTAGCGTGGCAGTGGCAGCCCCAGCAACAGTGTTATACTGGACGAGCAGGGCATTCTATGGCGGGGCGTTGAGAGTATTTTGGGTATTGTTGACCCACAGGCTGCACGTGTTGATTGATTGACAGTGTGCCTAGAAGGGTGAGATTTGACTGGCTTTTTACAATGTGCAATGCTTCAAGCCCAACTGCCAAAGCGCTGCGCTCCCACTCTAAGACTAGGTCATCCCTCAGGTCCTCAGTCCCTGTATGACCAAGGTATTTGAAATTGGTTATTGAGGGTATGTAAATAAATGATCACTTCGACTTTAGGCAGCTCATAGGCAAATCTTCTAAAATATCGATAAACAAAGTAAACTATCTAAATGTCCTGTCAAAACTATATTAGTTTCAGTCATACAAAGTAAAACGGTCGCATGAGTAAAGAGTGTCGATATATTACCTTCTGTTCATGGAAAATAGCCTCTATTTACTTACTTACTCTGAGGAACACAGAGTATATTTTGACACTTACTTTTTTTTTATTGAGCTTACGGATTTGGATTCTCTTCCTTCAGTCTTTAAAACTGACTCGTGGTACTTATACATCAGAAAAACATAAAACGCTCAAAAGGTTTAAAGAGGATTTTGCTGAAAAGGTTTTTTCTTAAAAGTTGATATTAGGCCTCCAGGTCTACAAACATAAATTAGGTATTTTCTACAAACATAAATTAGGTACAAAAACCGCACGTTACGATCAGCATAATGTTAAACTACTTGGTAAAAACTCATTTCTTATCTGAAAAATTACACATTATGACCATAATGTGTAATTTTTCTACACATTATGACATTCAAATTTCGAACGCCGATGCCCGCCTGCATGCAGCCCCTAGTTTGTCTGTGCAGTTGGTACTGACATTCAAATTTCGAACGCCGACGCCCGAAGTTGGTGCTTCAGAACAAGCTAAACAACTGCAGAGCCACAATGCCGGTCAAACATGCGGTTCCTGAACACATCAAAGAGAGCTTATGATATGTGTGTAGATAAACTAGTGTATGTAACTGTACATAATTAGGCATTAAAACTCTCGAGTGATATTATTATGAAACTAGCCTTCGGCTCGTTTCATAAACCCACTCTCGAGTATTAATGCCCTCCAATAAGTAGCAGTCACATAAACTACTATTATAGGTATGACTGTTACACTATAAAAATCAATGTTCTAACTACAGTGACATTATGTCAATATCACATTAAAAGTAAATAAACACTTATTTAACCTGTTAGGTTGATAAATAAGTGTTTATTTACTTTTATTCTTACTTTTGTATCATTTATAACAGGAATCCTTAAGAACCATTAATTACTTAATACTGTGAAACAAAATTAGTGTAATGAATATATTTAACAAAGACCAAAATCTTTTACAAATTCACTATGTTTTTTAAAGGTTTGGTCAAAACATCTGCAGTCATCGCATCTGTAGGCAAATACTTTACATCTTGTGTATTGTTTTTAACAGTTTCTCTAATAAAGTGATGACGTACATCAATATTTTTTGTCCTACTGTGATACACAGTTTTGTGCAGATTGATTATCATTATAAATCAAAATTCTGGTTTTTATACATAAAAAATCGTTTAGAAAACTTCTAACAAACAAAGCCTCCTTACAGGCATCTGATAAGGCCTTATATTCTGCCTCCGTGCTAGAGAGAGCAACTGTTCGTTGTTTGCGACTTTCCCAGGAAATAATTTAAATCCCCAGTTGAAAATAAAACAAATAAAAGCCCGGCCGGCCCGGTTATAAAGACCATCGGCTTTCGTACGAAGACGACAGATGCATGACATCAACTCGGTGGCTAACTTATTCATCAGATCAGATCAATCCATTCAGTTCTACTCAAATCATTCACAAAGTCCGACTTCATCGGTTCCAATCAGGTACCAGGCAAGATGTTACATCTCAAATTCAGGCAGAATCTCGCCTGCTGTGGTTTTCATCTCCTATCCGTTGTTGCAAAGCGACTAAATGGCGGCCGACATGCAATGCGTGCCGACGGAGGGGCTCCCGGGTCACAGAAAACGATGTCTTGTAACCAGCTTGCAATCCAACGCGACCGGTCCAATGGCTCAGGCTCCACCAGGCACGATCCCCAATCTTGATCGAAAAAGGAGCAATGACTCGGCAAGCTGTTTTTACTTCCTTCCCAGTGACTCCACGAAAAAATCGTGAGGCCAGCTTCTAAGGAACATGCTGGGAAGGGTAAAATAAAGTTGCTCTAAGCAAATAAATTTCTTTGAGAGTTGTTCAAAATTATGCCCCTAATAACCCACTAAAATATGATTATACCTTTCTGTAACGACCTGCATATGTGAGAAGTACTGCGATGTGTACATAGTTCAGCCAATACCGTAAATTTTGATGGAGTGAATAGGTATGGCTCCAAAAGAAGAGAGAATTTTACTAACAACCTTGCATATACATTCACCCCATTTTACGGAACCAATAATTTTGTATAACACCGCCACCTACATGCGAGTCACCAACTACATCATCAGTCCCGTTTATCTACCGCTAACCAGATGTCACTACTTACATTACTTTACCCCACCTTCTACTAGATGGCGTTAGTAACGAAGATTAGTTTACATCGCCACTATCTAGATGGCAGAAGTTACGAAAAATTATTTACATGACAATGATATATATAGATGGCGTTGGTAACGAAAGTATTTTACAACGCATACTAAATGGCGCTGGTTGTCTATGATACTAGTTCAAAGGCGCATAGTACTAGCATAGATTCAAAAATTAAAACCATTAGTTTGTGCTCTAAAACTACTGTAATTCCCCACAATTACTTATGACAATCTTGGAGGAGACAGATCCACTCTTATTGCCGTACCTCTCCATCTTCTTCAGGATATCCAAACCCGAGATAACGTGGCCGAAGACCACATGCTTGTTGTCCAGCCAATCCGTTCTGTAAAGAAACAAACCCATCTTACTTTCATGAAAATTAAGTGTTTTATTTACAAGTTATAGTAAATATTGACAAATGTACTATGTATAATAGTTTCTTTTTTAAATGTCGGAATCCACTTAAGAGCTTATCTTCCAATGAATGGCATTATTCTCTATTGTTTAGTTGGACCGCTAATTAGCTGTGCACAACGAAACGCATAAACAACAAAATATTTTATGTTAATAACAACTATACCATCTAAACAAAATGGCTCAAATTTGAACGGCATCGCATTCCAGATAGTATAATGTCATATTTGACTCTCACTATGTTGTATCACTGTAGGTGAAGAAGGGCGAAGAAATAATTACACATAAAGTTTTAGCTCAATTTGGAAATTGTACATAATCCTTACACTGTTAATATCTATATTCACATTCACAGAGTAAGGTTGACTAAGGCTGGGTCTCCATCTTGCTATACGAGATAGTAACTTGGATACTTCTTTCTAAGATAGTGAATGCTTTTCAGATTTGCCTTTGTCTTGCACTTACTTAGCAGTACACAAAAAGAACTGCGACCCATTAGTATTAGGCCCGGAGTTAGCCATACTCAGTATGCCAGCCCCGGTGTGCTTCAACGTGAAGTTCTCATCCTCGAACTTCCGACCATAGATGGACTTGCCTCCAGTGCCATTGTTGTTTGTGAAGTCACCGCCTTGGCACATCTGTGATGGCTTGAGTTAAGGGAACTTATTATTCTTTGGATTGCACACTGCTGGGAAGATTTATTAACTGTATCGTCATAATTCCTATACCATCTGTATCAGATGTTCGATAAACATCTGCGCTCTTGACAATTAGTCTAATTTCGGAGCAGAAGACCGCCGCACGCATTTATAACATGTTAAAATGTAACATCCTTATGACAAAACATCAAAGAAAAGTACATTTCTATTTACACCAGTTGGTAGCTGATGGGTTTGTTAGGGGGCCCCCAAATCTCGTGTGTCATTTTGCGATCAAGTCTTTATGTGGTTCTGGTTGTTTTGAGAATCCAGTCGTTTTGATACAGACCCTTGCTAACAACTAGGTTTGTTCACAAATTGCTTGGGATCCAAACCCAGGTCCTCTGGCTCTGGCATGTGTCAGAGGATGTGGGTTCCAATCCCAAGTAATCCCATTGCCGATGGTCTGTGAGCAGATCATAAATAGCTTAGTCACAACGGGCATGCAATGTTAACATTTTTTATGAATAGAAATCCCTTGGACTTGGACCTTAGTCATTTTGATACCATAAATTGTAGTCGTTTCACTAAGAAGTTGTTTTAAGAAAAAAGACATAATGTCTAGTTATTTTGCTATTAGGGCATTTTAAGATCTATACCTTCTGCGAGGTGGTCTTTTTGCGAACAAGTAATTTTGATATTCAGACTTTATGCTTTGTGGTCGTTTTACTAGAAAGTCATTACGAGATAAAGGCTTTTTGCAGATGTGGTCATTTTGCGATCAAGTCTTTATGTGGTTCTGGTTGTTTTGAGAATCCAGTCGTTTTGATACAGACCCTTGCTAACAACTAGGTTTGTTCACAAATTGCTTGGGATCCAAACCCAGGTCCTCTGGCTCTGGCATGTGTCAGAGGATGTGGGTTCCAATCCCAAGTAATCCCATTGCCGATGGTCTGTGAGCAGATCATAAATAGCTTAGTCACAACGGGCATGCAATGTTAACATTTTTTATGAATAGAAATCCCTTGGACATAACAAACTCTTGAGTAAAAGGATACAAAATCTGGAATGATCCGGTGAAAGCTGCTCCCCTGGTACCCAAACCCCTTCTCATGTGTGCAAAGCGACCGGAAGTTCTCTGCAGTTTTCGGCACCACGTCTGCTCTCAGCAGCATGATCATCCGTCCCAGCTCCTGCTTGCCAACACTGATGTCGAAGTATACTTGTGGGTTCTTCTTTGGGGCTGGTGTGGATGTGGTGGTCTGGAGGCGGGAAATGATAGAATTTTTAACACTGTCTAGAAGGTAACCTAGTAAGTAAAGTAGCGTACTGGTTTAGTAATTGGACATTCTGAACACAGGAAGTAACTGAACCATATTTCAGTTAAGTTGATGACTGTGAATTAGGTGTCCTCAGCTCCAAGCCAACTATTTTTTTTATATGCACACAGGGACTTTTTATATGTTTTTTAATATATTTTCTTTTCATGTCTATAGCCTATTTTAGTTAAGTTTAGTCACTATGTAAAAAAACAATTATTAATAATACTTACAGCATCAGCAGATTCTGTCGTCTCTTTCTCAACTCCTTCAATCACCTCGTCTCCTGGTCCAGTCTTGCCACCAGGTAATGTCTCACCAGCATGTTTCTGCAACCAGCTATCTTCTGACCAGACCGGCCTTGTCGACCCCTCCTTGATCCTTTGTGGTGCGGCTATGTTCACGCGAATAGTGCGACCGAAGAGTTCTGAGTCATTCTGGAGGAGAGAGTAACAGGAAGATTGTCAATTTAGCTAGGTTCAAAACTTCAAATATTGTATAAATTTTAGTGCAATTTGTTGCTCGATTATGTTGGCACTACCCAAGTGACGCCACAGTACTACTGTTAGAAGATAGTTACAAAGGAATTTTCTCTAGCCCCCCATTAGGATGGTTATTAAGATTAGTAGCCTTTGAAGACTGTGTTTTTGTGACAACATAACCTTATTTTGCTACAGAGTAAATAGAGTTAAATAAACGGTACCATATTATCAATAGCTGCAGTAGCATCTTCTGCATTCTCGAACTCTATAAAAGCGAAGCCTCGGTGCTTTTCTGTCTCATAGTCAAGAGGAATTTGAACATCTATTAGATCTCCAAACGGAACAAAAGCGGCATTTAGTACTTTCTCATCTACTTCTTCTGCTAGCCCACCGACGTATATCGTCCTCTTTGAATTAGGTTTGCTTGACATTTTAAAATTATATTCAGAAGTAGTTACTTATGTACAATAGAATTACAATTAAAATTAACCTCACACACAAACTCACAATCGACCTGCAACCAAACAAAAGTCAAAACAAAACATTTGTGTTAATTACGATTCTTAATTCAACAGTTGATGAGCAACGTTGAAAGTATCAACGCCAAAAGTGTCGATACCTGAGTATACTCGATACTTTAATAATGATACCGTACTTGTTACTTTTTATTGCGATACTGAGTAAGAATCGATACTTTTCACCGTACTCGATACTTTTTCGTCATATCCATGTATCTCTATTACAGTTCTATCTTGACTATTAAATCTATAGAATGGAGTCTATGAACTCCAAGGTACCTACCTAAGAAGACACGTTGCTACTAGGGTCATTTCATGTCATGTATGCGACAGATGCTTGAAGTAAACCTTAACCGGTCCATTGCCGCACCTCTGCGCGAGTTATTGAGATTTTGAACCTTATGCCATCGTAACAAATTCAAAACAGAGGTGTGTCCTTAATACCTAAATAATAAGGGTTATGTGTACTACGCCTGTAATGTTGTATGTTGTACTTTCATTACTTCACATTCATTTGTTCCTTTCTAACCTAACTTTATCTAGAAACAAATGAACGAAAGGTACGCACTACCGGCCAAGACAGAGACGAAATGGGTTTATAACTCGCAAATCCAGTATATATATATTAAAACAAATCCCATTGCAGCAGTGGGAAGACATGAAAACCATGTTCCCGGGGCTCTAAAGGCTTGCAGTTCGCTTTCTAATTATACCTGGGAAGTTAATTATGGCGGATCGTCTATTTTCCAAAGCTGGAGCACTGATCACTAAGGATCGAAACCGTCTTTTCGTCTCAAGGGTCAATAAATTACAATTTTTAACGGATTGCAGGGGAGACGACTTTGGAATGTAGTTTAATATAACATATATTTATTTTAATAAACAACCAGAAGGTTGTAAGAAAACAGCATGATTGTCTTTGACATTTTAACCCAGATATAACTTCCGATCGTTTCAACGATCAATTTTGATTCATAGTATTTGAACCGTATCTTAAAGTGTTAAAGTTCAAAATCACGATCCAATTTTCAAAAATCCAGTAACATCTGGGTTAACGGGTTAAAATTTAGAACTTTATGCCATGGTTATTATTATTTTTATGTGTTTTAATTACATTACACTTATGAATTGAACGCCAAACAAAAAGTACTCGATACCTGAGTAACTTTTTGTTGAGGGTACGATACGAGCATCGATAACATTTGTTGCTATACTACTCAGGAGTATCGATACTTTTGTTTCGAATCTATATCCATAATCAAGACTATAATAATGTACTCTGTAGTTTAAAGTATCACAGCGAATGCTGCTGTGTTCGTAAAGGCTCATTCACACAGTGGTTCTACCTAGCAACAGCCAACCGATGGGTCTTTACACTACTTTTGCCATCGCAGTGACGGTCGATTCGTGTCCGTTATGTTAGCGACGAGTACTTACACATGGTGAATTCATGGTTCGTTTTTATGCCCATAATTCCAATTGTGGAAGAACGCTAAAGACTTTAGGTAGTCTAAGATGTTTATCTTATAGAAAGACCCAAAAAGGATAAGTAGGTACTATCTTAATTTTAGTAGGGAAAACTTAGAAATACTGGTAGGTGTGGTGACAATTGTGGCATTAAACAATAGGAAGGACTTTAGCGGATGACCTGCTTTTGTTGACCCTGAGGGGGGAGGGGGGTAGATGCCCCCCCTACTACACCCCCCCGCGGAAATGCCTAGTTTCTGAGATATGATTATTTAAAGTTTTGAGTTGTTAAATTAAAACAAAATTTAGACTGATCTTGATCTTTAAGTGGGGGGAGGGGGAAGTGCCTAGTTGCTTTCTTCGAAAGGGTCGTTCCGTTTTAAACAAAAATTACAACTTTTTTTTATCAAAAGTGATATTTTACGAAAGAATTACTAAATTAACTTTGATTGACGTAAAATAAATAAACAAACATAAATTGCAAGTTAAATGAACGTTTTTATTAAAATAGGTATTATTAAAAAAAGATTCCACATTTCCTCCTTTTTTTAGAGAATTCTCATCTTTTCAAATATGCGTACAACGAAATGTAGGTATGTATTTTGACCACAGACAAGATTTAAACATATTATTTGCGTTGCGTTACATCATTTTATAAAGTATTTTCAGATTTTCAAAAAATCATATCTTAAAAACTATTGATTTCCGCACCCTGAAACTTTCAGGAAGATGATCAAATGACCCCAACATGATGCTAAAAAAGTTTGGACGCCCCAGCGAGTAGGTCATCCGCTAAAGGTGAGCCAAACAAATTATCAGGGCATCAAAACCATCTGTAATAAAAACAAGTAGGTATCTAAAAGAATGAGTGCATCCCATATAACTTTCGCTGTAGTGCACATCTGTCAAAAATTAGCAAAAAGCAATATTGTTTGTCTTGTCGCCTCAGTAGGCACAGCACCTCAGTATAGTTGCAGTTCCGCCATTTACATAAATATATTATTCAGACTACACCATGACGTTATGAAGAATGAAGTTACAAACTTTATGAAATAGATAAAATGCATGTCATATAACTTTTTACCTTCGCCGTTAAGTTAGTAGCAATTAAAACAGTGTTCTTAGCATTAAAAACAATGTGATACTCAAAAGTTAGCGAACAATATATGTTATCAATCACTATCAATGACTGAAATAAACCTATCAAGGCATTAAACTAATTACCGAGGCATCAAAACTATCTATTATAAGAACAAGTAGGTATTAAGGAATGAAATCAATATTGACAGCCAGCCATCTCCGCAGTTTTCTTCAAATTAAACATAAAAAGGTGATTTTGAAAACGTGGCTAGGTCGCACAAAAGTTGTCGGATTTCAAATACCTACCCACTTTACTTACATACCCGCTATGTTATTTTTTTAACGTGGGGATTCGTGATCTGAATTTCGCAACCGGATATTGCTTTTTGGTATTTTTTAACAGATTTTCACTACAGCAAAAGTTCTAAGGGATGCTCTATAGTGGAGCACAGTCCTTCTTCCACTTTACGGGTCTCAATCCCTACCTCTCAGTGCTTATCTACCTAACGACAAGAAACGGTGTCTTAAACCCGACACTCGTTCGTTAAATGGCTTCCTCCGTTACAGATGAATACATTACGTTTCTAATCTAATTTGTAACGGACACTAGATATGAATATTGCAAGTTCTCAACCGCACCAAGAAACCCCGCAGTGGCTAAATAACAATGGATTGGATATGTTAATAACGTCAGCGGCTGCTGCTAAGTTGGGTCGAGGTGCGTTTGTAACCTAACTATTGCAAAGAAAAAGTACAAGGTTTTCAGTAGTACGTTCTTATCCGTTTAAATTAACACTTTTCAACTTATTGCCTAGGCATAGGTCGCGAATTAAGAGAGCTGGGCGAAAATGGTGGGGCTTACTGCGCATAGTTACAGATATAATTCAAGGCCATCGCTCATAATTCGTGAAGCGACCCACGTGTACCCACACCCAGCTCCTAATATGTGGTATCTTATGGACATCCATCATACAGTTTAGGCTCTTGTAACGTATAATTTTACTTGCACGTGACGGTAGGTACTAATACCGTCCAATACACAGATGCCTCATCGTTCGAATAGGTAGAATTTGAATGAAGATAGCTGAACCTAAAGTAAACAAATTAGGGCCTGTCATCCACCCGTGTTTAATGGTATCCAACGATCCTCCTGCTGTGGTCAAGAGATTGATAGCGATCCGGTTGAACCTAAACACGTTAGGATAATTAAGTCCCGGCTCCCACGGAACCAGGATGATCTGGGAATGGGCATGGTGACAGGCTGTCTGACTGGTAGTTAGATAACTCAATATACAGTGAGGTTCCGATATTTATGCTGTTAGCCTGAATGTAAGTTTTCAAAAGTTTACAGGGTGGACACTGGACAAGCGCCAATGGTCAGCATCAGCAGAGCATTAGACAAAAAAAAATACCCGTCGCAACGTTAACAAATTACAATAACAAGTTAACAAATTCTATAAAATATTAATTAACTTTCGTCCTTTAATAATAACTTCTTTTGTCTCATACATTATGCTGGTCGTAACGTGCGGTTTTTGGACGCAGTAAAGAGGGTTTATGATACGTATATATATAAAACCAATTAAACATCTTCACGCTAGTAAAATGTGTAAAACAAACATGTTACAATATATATTTTGAATGCTTTTCTTGCACATAGAACACTGCCTAACGAACCTACTTTACTACGTAACATTTTGTCTCAAACGAGTGAATTACCATTAAGTTGAAAATAAGGCATCAGGTAGAAAGGTTTTTATATTATAAATATAACAGATCGTCTATATATTTTACGCGCTTGCTCTTCTCTAACTTTATAAAACATGTTATCCCACATATTTCTACCAATTAGTTTGGCCTAGATTTTAAGCTAAAGATGCATACTGACGCTTGTTTAAGCCTTAAACATAAACATTTATAAACAGGCATATGCATTGCTTTTTGTCTCCCATTACACTGAGAAAAATGTCGTTATTGAGTAATCTTAAAATATCGTGATGTCGTTGGTCTAAAATAGGTGAGTTTTCCTAAAATAAAGAGATAATATCTTAATATTAAGCTATAATTGAAATGTGTTCGGATGAAATCGAATTGTTTGGGTAAATAATACAATATTAAGACACTAATCATCGTAAAAATAGGTCAAACGTGGGTCAAACAATGATAGATTATGCACCAAGGGGATAAAGCACTGTTTTGTGTCACGGGCGCGATATCATCACGGTCAAATCTTGAACGAAACGAAGGACTCCAGATTTAAGGTTAATACAGTAGTACACCCAGTATTACTGGGTACCATCATTTGAAACACTGCAAATAATATTATGAAACCTCAAACAATGATGAAACAATACACAATTTTTGGATTTGTCTTTGTCTAACTTCCGAGCGAAGCGAGGTTGCTATGAACTGATTCCCGAGCAAAGCGAGGGAACTAAGACTGAGTTTTGAGTGTAGTGAGGGTTTTAAGCGTGCCCAAGACAAAACAACTTTATCCCCGAGGAGTATACTCTACTTTTCGCACCCCCTGCGAGAAAATATAAAAGGCAAGGCTACAAAAAACAGCATCAAATTAAAATTAATTAATGTGAAAATGTATGTTTAAAACATTGGTCCAGTTGTAGGACCTTGCAACAATCGCAGGTTTTGATTTATTTAAAATGTGTTTATTTTTCGAATAAGGTTGAGCCGCGACATGCTCCGCTGCCGCCGCACCGCCCCCTCCCCCGGGGAGCGGGACTGTGGGCGCCGTGCATATAAAAACGGCAACAAATATAATGATCACCAAAATCGCTCACAGTTAATGCCATGGCTTACAGTTAATGCCATGGCTCACAGTTAATGCCATGGCTCACAGTTAAACGCCATGGCTCACAGTTAATTCTTAGTAAGACAACTGTTAACATAAAGGGGTTGTTGTTAGTCCGTATAGCACACGAGCTGATTCCCGCTCAATATGTGGGGACCCGGACACAGCAGGGAGGTCTGACTCCTGGGCATGAGTAATTACATTTTTTTCACCTCCAAAAAAAAAAACACCAAAATATTGTTTTCCTACCCAAAATGGATAAATGAACACCAAAAGTTGCAAAAAATATCAGGGCAAAATACTTCGGTAGCTTAGGTGAAGGGTAAAGGGGGTGAGCGAAACGAGCCTTTATTGTTCGTGTTAGGTTGAACATGTAAGAACAACAAAAAATACTTAAAACATAACCTTAAGTACACAAAACATAATAAGAAGTTTGGTGATCATTTATCCAAACACAATTTGGTGGACATTTATCCATTCTGGGAGTCATTTCGAATTTATTGGTAGTAAAATAGGTGCGTTTTTGGTAATCGTTTAAACATAAGCCTATAAAAACTACGAGAAGTGAAAATATCTTAATCCCTGGAGTGATCTGGGACCTTTCGCTTCTGAGGCACAACCTCAACCGCTACGCCATAGAAGTCATTAAACCTACCTCAAGCTATTAAAGATAGGAACTGCACCCGATCACATTTCCCCGTTTTTGGGTTCCGTACCCGAAGGGTGCCAAACGGGACCCTATTACTAAGCCTCCGCTGTCTGTCCGTCCGTCTGTCCGTCTGTCCGTCTGTCACCGGGCTCTACCGGATCAACCGAAGTAGGTAGAGAGCTGAAATTTTCACAGAGGGTGTATTTCTATTGCCGCTTTGATAACAAATAATGAAACACGGGTTTTAGTCGTCTCCCACAAATTAAAAGCAGTACCTATACAAGAGATTATTTTTATGCCCATATTTTCTTTGCCATTTTGTTTTATTTGTCTGAACTGGTCTCTCCCGATCTTATCGGAAATATTGCAGGTATCGTATATTGTGCTAAGTTATTTGGCATTATACGATTAACATTTGCTCATTCGAATTATAATAAATAATATTAACGTTTTTATCATATTTTTATTTTATTTCTTAATTTTTTTCTTAATTCCATTTCCGGTTTCAATGAGCAAAGAGTTTCGTTAACCTGAATACATAGTTCAATGCTTACATACTACATACATAAAACTCTTCTTCAATGTTTCTATGTACTATCGAACCATCTGAATCATGACCCACCATAAGCTTATTTTGCTAAACCCCTTAAATGCAAGTAGGTCGAAATTCGCTTGAAGGTTTATTTCCTTGGTAACGAACTTGTTATCATTTGATTAGACACTGACATTTTGATAGATCTTACAAGTTTGAAAGTTTCAAACGAATTATCAGGCAAGTGGGTCATGATTCAGTTGGTTCGATTGTACATACTTGAATGTAGTTCTACCGAGTACTTAATATTTTATAATTAATAATTAAAAAGGTATACTCGTACAAAAGACTGTCGGTTTACGTTTTTCCATGTACAATGTGTATGGAACCCTTCGTGTGCGGCTCCGACGATGTCCTACTCGCACTTGACCGGTTTTATTTCTGTTATTGTTGTTTATGAGGAGCAAAGGTAGGTACCCGATTTAATTTAGCTTTAGTATTCGACTTGAATTTAGCATGTTTGCTAAGCTACATGCATTATCGGCATAAAGGTCGGAAATACACTGTGAATAAATTCAAGTTAGGGCAAGTCAAGCTCGATCAACGAGGCTAGTTATGCTGTTCCGTAGGTACATTAAAATGTGCTAAAACTATTAATTGCCTTGCTTCTGGTCAATCTGGCTGCATTATGCATCTGTTTAACACAAAATCACCAACTAGATCATCCATTACAAATAATAACCCTTTACCACATACTAAGCCATATATGGGTTTCATAGGTTTTGAACTTTATCACCGAGCAATAAGATTGAAAATCGCGACCCATTTCGGGTAAGGCCATGCGTTAAGGGGTTAAGTTATTCTAGGAGTAGGTATCAGTTATGTACGAGTTTAAGAGTGATTCAAGTCATGATAAAGTGTACCAACACTTTTGAATGTTTTAAAAAAAGGGCCAAATGTGGGTCAGACTCGCACATCTTACAAGAAAACTCAACCACTAAAAATAATAAAATAAAAAGAGAATAATATTATGCCCAACGTGGATTCGAACCCAGAACACTATTGAAGAATTGAAACCGATATCTCCGAAATTTACGATTATACTTGATTACATGTAATGGTTTGTTAGATATATCGCGGACGGTGTTAAAGTTAAAACACGCCTCTTGTATGAGGACCCCTTCATTTATGTATTCTCGTTTAGCTCATTATTTGTTGCTGTAGCGACAACAGAAATACACATTCTGTGAAAATTTCAACTCTCTACCTATTATTTTTTTTGTGGGGAAAAATGAAATACAGATTTGCGTGATTTATTTTCATGCCAATTTGATTGACATCGATGCAGACGAATCATTTAGGCACGTTCACTGCGAGAAAAAATTCGCTACTCAAAGTACGAGGCTACTGTGTTGCTACATTATTCTGCACTTACACCCTACACAGCTCTAAAAACAATGACTTTGTCACCGTAAGATAGTCAAAACCGTAAGTTGATAAACTAACGTTTTTTTTCTCGTAAATTGGTCAACTATCGACAGATAGTAAACTGTAGAGTACTGCTTCGTATATGACGCGTAAATTGATCAACTAATGGTTAAAACCGTTAAACAATAAACTGGTTTAAACTTGAATTGTAAACGAAATACCAGGGCAAACACTGCGGTAGCAGCGAAGCCCCCGAATAGTCTTCGTGTTAGGTTGACATGTAAGAACAAAATAAACGTAAATTCTAAACCCTGTCGGTCTGGTTTACTATCTGTCGATAGTTGATCCACTACCGCGTTAGTTTATCAACTTACGGTTTTGACTATCTTCCGGTGACAACTGTATTGGCCATACAACATTTTAAAAAGATTACATCTATGGTATTAATTAGGTTACTTACCTATAGGTAAGTACAATGCCATCATTCTGACTTCTAACAGTACCCTTCTAATCTTTAGGCCACTGATTGAACAATTCTCTACTATTTCTGTTTGGCCAAAACGTAAATCAATAGCAAAAATAACTAAGATAGGTCTACCAACCGTAACCAAACCAAGAGATAGAGGGTTAAGTAGATTAATATTGTTTTTTATCAGTCTTCATTTTTCTTCAATAAAAATACATTCGTGTGTAATATTTTAAGTTTTCCATTGTTAAATAGGTTAAGTAGGTTGTTAATGTTATAGTTTCCTTAGTTAGTTTGGTATTACTAAAACAAGTAAAAAAAAATATCTAAGAACCAGGAAAATGTGATCTCCTCACTGAGCTCTGTTTCCAGATAACTACAACAGGGGCCTTCAAATCAAGGGAAAAAGCGCGTTCTGTTCGATCAGAGTGTCAAGAGGTGCCGCGTGTCCCTAGAAAAAGTTTGAACAGAGTGGCATATCGTTGTCTCACTCTACCCACGCTTGCTGGCCTCTGGCGTCTTTGTGATGCTGGCTTACTCATCTTTCTGCCTTCGGATTGTGTGCGTTGTTTCTACATCGTCCACCAGCTCGTTGACGTTTACGTCTCTCTATATTCTTTGGGCGACGACGACCAGGTCGCCGGCCAGGTGCTGCGACTCTACGCCGTGTACAAGCCCCCATAGTTCCAAAATCCGCACCTCCGAGCTACGAGGGCTGCTACAGACGCCGCACCCGACTCTCGTCCCTGGTAACCTCAACGCTAAGCACACCGCCAGGAACTCCTCCAGGGTGTGCCCAGCTAGATGCGCCATCCACGACGACTCCGTGACGTCATCGATCCCGATGAGTCCACGCCCTTTGACCAGCGGGCCGGATGGGAAACAATCGACGTCATGGTCGTCAGAGGTCTCCGGACACTGTCGAGCCAGGAAGTTCTGCCTGACCTCCCTGGTGGACCTGCCCACCCGAGTTTCTCCACAAGCATCAAGTCAATACTGCCAGTGCGGCGCCTTCACCGTCACCCTCGACCAGTCCTCCACCACCTGCCGGCGGTGGACGACTGCCAGCCGGAAAACGTTGACCGCCTGGCATCGTGGCTTACCAGCCAGCATCCGAGACGCCTGTGACGTGACGAGACAGCTCGACCTGTCATCGCATACCGTAGCTCGCTGGGGGAAACCCATTCTTATCCCTGCTGAGCTACACGCACTCATCTGCGGCTGATGTGGAGCACGTCGCAGCCGTCCAGAGACACCTGCGAAAGAACTTCGCCACGCTGACAGCTCCCGAAGAGGACCCCATCGTCGTCACGCCCGGCCAGATAATGCGTCAATTTTGACGTACCAAGCCCGGGCGCAGACCGCATACCCAACACGGCGCTGTTATATTTGCCGCCTTGTACTATGGCAGCCGTTACGCGCCTGCTTAACGGTATTTCTGGATCCGGGCTACTTCGCAACTCAGTGGAAGGAGGTCATCATGTTGCCCAAGCCGGGCAAGGACACGAAGTTGCCTGAAAGTAACTCTATAGAGTACCATCTCGAAGGTGTTTGACAAACTCCTGCTAGCGAAGAACATAACAGTTTGGCTTCAGGCCCGAGCATTCTACGACGCTTCAGCTCACCAGAATGACATGATGGGTTGTTTGAACAAGAAAGAATACACTGTCGCAGTACTTCTGGAAATGGAGAAGGCGTTTAACAGAGAATGGCACGAGGAGTTGCTATAGAAACTGTCGGTCTCTAGCCCCTAGAAAAACGGTCAAGGTCATCACCTGCTTCCTGAAGAATCGCCGCTTCCGAATGATGATGGAAGATGCCGTCTCCAAAGAACAGCCCGTTGCCTGTCTCGCCTGTCTCCCGCCTGCTACGCCCGATACACAGTCAACCACCCTGTCAGACCGGGTGCCCAGCTGGCACTGGCACATCGTCGATCCAGGCTCAGCACGCTGCCGTCAAGCTGCAGCGCACCCTGGACCTCTTGCCCGGCTGGCGATTGTCCGTCGGTTTGTTGGGAAGACGCAGTCGCTCATCACAGGCCAAACTCTCCTTCCACCATCGCTCCAGCTCCAAGGACAGGACATCGTGTGGTATCCACAAGTGAAGTACCTGGGAGTGACCATCGATCGCCAGCTCACCATGAAGCAACATGTCGAAAACCTCGTCAGCCAGGTCGGGATCACACGTACCAAGCACTCCTCGACTCCAGGGCGAAGTCCGGAATCTAAAAGTGCTACGTGAGATCCCGCCTCACCTACGCCGCCCCGGAATGGTACGCCCTATGCTCGAAGACAAACAAACGGATACTCCGAGCCCAAGAGGACCTCTCTCTGCGTACTGTAAGGATGGCGCTCCGTGGGTCCTTTTTAAAAAAACACTTTTATTACTGCTGCTGAATAAATTTATTTCACTGTACTACACACCGAATTTTAGACAAAAATAACGAGAGGTTTACAATCTCTGCCAGTCTCTATCGAAAACAGTTTTATGTAAAATGAATTAGCTTAAGTCAGCGTTTACTGCTAACTACATTCGGTTATAACATCTCCCCCCATAAGACTGAGCTTTATCAATTTAAGATAAACGAAGGAGTAAACAAAACAAATAGATTTAGATTAAAATCAAAATAAGATACAGTGACTAAATACTAACTTGAATGTCACCTTTACTATCTTTAAGCAGTATCGCTACACTATAATAGTAAAATCTAAGTTCCGAAATAGAAATCAATAATTTTTAATATGTTATTTTATTATTAATAGTTACTTATGTTCCGATTTGCGGGTATTTTTTCAAAATTCCTAAACAAAACTTTACTTTTGTTTTTATTTATTTCTATTTCAGGCAGGCTTCTAACAGACTTCTTATCGCATTCAAATGATTCATCAGATTCTGTGAATTCAATAGATGTATTATACTTTGTTTCATTTCTACTAGACTTCTTATTATGACACTGGTTATATATTTGGATGCAACAAGATGTGTTTTTACAGCAGGGTGAAAACCATTTCTTATATGCCTTATATACTAAGTAAATTATAATAGCTACTACTATGGCATAAGTAGTTCCAGAATAATAATGTCCGTATTTAAATATATGGGACTGATTCTTAGCTTGATTAATTTGGTTTTCAAGATTATCAAGTTAATGAGAAGCTAGTTTCAGTGATTCTAAATCAACATCAGTTATAGAAATAGCAGAAATTACACCTGCACTATTATTGATAAAATTATACTTACAACAATCATCTTCGATTATGTTGAAATCGATTAACAATTGGCTTGGCAAAGTTTGTTTATACGTTTGAGATGAGTGAAACTGTAAAGTCTGAAAGTATGCTGTACAATCTTCTTTTAAGGATAGAATTCCTGTACCTTGCAGGGTATAATCTGTTATATTGTTTTTACATTTCATTGATAATTTGTTAGGCTTAGACTGTACATAGATAAATCTGCCATCATTAAGTTTTTGCCATATATTAACATTACCATATATTATCTTAAAGTCGCAGATATCGGGAAGAGACAATGTTACTTCTGTTAACAGTTTTGTTTCACATAAAGGATTGTTTATTGTAGATAAAACAGAGGGTAATGGACAGATCATATACTCATAATTAACCTTATGACAATCACTTAGGCTATCTAATAATGCGTAACTTAATCTATCATCCATAAGGGCTACATACATCTTAGATGAATGAATTAAAACATAAGTTTGGAAGTTGTACTCATCTTTCGGTGTAGGCAACGGTAAAATCTTATAAACATTAAACTTAACTGGGTTAATCAAGGGTATTTGAATTACAAACATAATCTTATTATTATAGTAATATGAAGTCATCCTAGATAGATCTATGATACTATGTATATTCTCTAGTGATAGAGAAACTGGGAACTCAATGTTCTTTTTATACATCTTGTTTTTACTTAGCTCGTTAAACAGGTGAGTGGGAGTCAAAACATACGGATGTAAAATATTAGCTTTAGCAAAGAGGATAGAGTTCAAAATTGTATCTAAAATATTAGATACTGAAAGTAATGATGCTTCAATTAAATTGAGAATGGAATTGATTTTTGAAAGATTTACACAGTTTGTAGTTACTTTATTATTTTGTTCATATATGTAATTTAGTTTTTCGATTTGTTTATTTATTCTTTTCTCATTGTCATTTAATTTTAGAATAGAGGTATTGAAATTATTTATGGTTGATTGGACAATGTGAATGTTATCCTTCATTAATGAAAATATCTCCTGGTCGTTATGTTCACATGTGGACAATGCGTCATCATATTTCCTAGCATCGCCTGCGTCTAGAGTGCCAAAGAAAAATTTAAGAATTTCACCGCCAAATTCCAGGGCTCGCTTGAAGCGATCTTGAGGTTTCGATTCCGATATTAAATGAGAAAATGAATCATATTTTAATTTATTAGCTTTTATCAAAATCTGAAGAGGGTTTATGGCATCCTTACAATTTATATCAATAGCTAAATTCTGTGCTTTTTCACAAAAGCTAGAAATGCTCGAGATCGATTGGTCAATCTTTTGTAAGTAAGGTTCAATAGGTATAACTTCTAGATGCGTCACTACATTCCAGTAGTCGTCATAGAAATATACCACAGACGTCGGATCGAAGTATAGTCCAGGACTGTGCGTGATTGATTGGATAGGCTCTGAATAACTTGTTCCAAGGACGAATCTGAAACAATTATTGTGCTAACTTTATTTCATTAATGTGATATTTCACATGTTTCCTATTTATGCTGACTGTAACATTATTCTTGTCATTTACTTTAACTATCTTATAAGGTCCTTTCCAGATTGAGGACAGGGCCTTGCGCAGCCTATGATGTTGTTTAATGTAAACCATATCTCCTGATTTATACGTTTTTGTTCTGGATGAAACATCGTAGTATCTTTTTGATTGTTCTTTACTTTTAGTAATATTTTCTAAAGCTTTTTCACGGGAGTACTTCATTCTGTACTGTAAAGCGCGTATATATTCGGCATATGTTGTGCTATCACTTGAATCGTATAAACTACTGGAAATGGAAGGTTTATGGCCATACAATAGTTCAAACGGAGTGAATTCTGTTGTACAATGCGGAGTTGTATTATAAGCTAGTATTGCAGTTGCTAGATAGCAATGCCAATCGTCGTGATTTTCATTCACGAAAGACTTTAGGTACTCCTTAAGAGTCGCGTGACTACGCTCTAGAGCGCCATTTGTTTGAGGGTGATAAGGTGTAGAGAATAAGTTTTTGATCTTAAGAATTTCAGTCAATTGTTTAAATAATTCAGATGTGAAGCATGTGCCTTGGTCTGTGAGGATCATTTTGGAAATGAAAATAGTGAGAAGAAATGTATGAGGTTACGTGCAATCTCATCAGTAGTAGAGGTTATCATAGGATAGGCACAAGAAAATTTCGTTAAGTCATCCTGAAGAGTTAAAATGTACCTGAATTTTTGAAGGCCAGCTTCAGGCAAAATATGCATGATGACAACAAGTAAATTTCATTGAAATAATTTGTGTGTATATTATTACAAAATTCCTAATTCTAAAACTCTGATTCTTTTCATAATTAAAAGCAAGATGAATATAATAATCGATAAAATAAAATCGCTAAATACGGCAATCCGGCATGAAATGTTGAACGCCAATCAGAGCGCATGACGTCACGTTAGAGTTCTTTCTCTTTGTTTACATTTGAATTACTTAAGATAATATACACTCGCTCGCTTTTTTAATTAAATACGCCGTTATTGTTTTGTTATTAACTTCAATTTCTTTTGTGTAAATTGATTGCGCTAAATTGAGTCATGGAACAAGGATTTACAAAGGCTTCCAGCGCAAATTTACCAAGAATCGACTTGATAATGCTAGGAAAGTTTCTGGCATCAAACAAAGACTTCTGTTCAGCAGAATTTAGAAATATTAAAACTTCCATGTAAGTATTGTGTATTAAACAGTTAATTAATTATTTAAACCATAAAAATAATTCGTTGAAAGCATAGCTATTGTACCTATTTCAGTATAACATTCAATATTACAATTTGAGGTTATGTTTATGTTAAATATTTATTTTTTCAATTAAATATTTAACTCAAACTCAAAAACTCAAAACGTTTATTCTGTAAATAGGCCACAAGGGCACTTTCACATGTCATTTCATTTCATTTTTTACAGAACATTTGGTATTATTATCATATTATCAGAAAAAAAAAAAAAAGTACTTAATTATTGTTTCTGAGAGATGTAAAGAGTCTCATGTCATAATAAAATAATTAAAATATAAATAACAGAGATGTATAGTCTCTTTAGTCAATAATACAATGATAATAGGAGATGTAAATGGTCCCCACAGTCAAGAGTTGTATAATTAAATTAATCTTTGGAGGTGTAAAAGGCCTCCAAGTGTCCAGTAAAAGAAACTCTGGCAGTGAGGATGCTCACAATTAATTAGAACAATTCAGTCCCAAGCATTTTTATCGTCTATGTACTCTTTAATACTGTAGTAAGCTTTAGAAATAAGCCTTTGCTTGATGTATTTCTTGAACTTATTAATTGATAGATCTGTCAAAGTGCTTGGGAGTTTATTGTAAAATCTTACACAATTACCCTTGAACGAGTTTTTTATTTTATGGAGCCGAGTAGTGGGCACTGCAAGTTTGTCCTTGTTTCTAGTATTAAAGTTATGTATATCACAGTTTCTTCGAAAGTTAACAATGTTCTTATGGACATACATAATATTCTCGTAAATATATTGACTATGGACTGTCAATATATTTACTTCTTTAAACTTATTTCTAAGAGAATCTCTATTATTCATTTTATAAATTTTATAAATCGCACGAACAGCCCGCTTCTGCAGCACAAAAATAGTATTTATGTCAGCAGCACTGCCCCAGAGCAGAATACCGTAGGACATAATACTATGAAAATAACTAAAATAAACTAATCTGGCTGTTTTTAAATCTGTCAAGTGACGGATTTTCCTGCATGCAAAAGCTGCAGAGCTCAGTCTGTTCGATAGCTTATCAATATGTGGACCCCATTGGAGTTTGGAATCCAACGTTATACCTAGAAACACTGTGCTGGTTACCAATTCCAATTCCTCATTTTTAATTGTTATACATGTCTGATTATTTTTAACGTTAGTAGTAAGAAACTTAACACATTTAGTCTTTTTCTCATTTAATAGCAAATTATTAACATTAAACCAATTTACCACTCTTGATATGGTATTGTTCACGTGATCATCAGTAGCGTGTTGGTTTCGCTTTGTTTTAAAAATAAGTGAGGTGTCATCAGCAAACAGTACCATATCATGACAGTCCCTTCCTAGATAGGGTAAGTCGTTTATATAGATGAGGAATAGGAAGGGTCCCAATATTGAGCCCTGTGGCACGCCCAAAGAAACCAATGATCCTGGTGATCGTTTTCCGTTTACGTCTACCCTTTGTATTCTTCCGTTCAGATAAGATTTTAACAAATTCAATGACGTGTCTCTAACTCCATAACGATGTAATTTCCTGATCAATGTTTCATGACAAACGCAATCAAAAGCCTTAGATAAGTCACAAAAAATGCCTAGGGCATCTTGTGACTCTTCCCAGGCATCAAAAATACTTTCAATGAACTGAATTCCGGCATCTGTTGTTGAACGAGCGCGAGTGAATCCAAACTGTTTGTTATGCATTAGCTTATTTGATTCAAAATGATGTAATAGCTGTGATAAGATTAATTTCTCAAAAATTTTACTAAATGTTGGTAGTATTGATATAGGTCTGAAATTGGTGGGGTCTTGAGTACTACCTGCTTTGAAGAGGGGAATTATCTTACTTTGTTTCATTAAATCAGGAAATTCACCGCAGTCTATACAATTGTTGAAAATGACCGCTAGGTCAGGTGCAATTAATTCGATCAGGGATTTAACGACGTGAACAGAGAGTCCCCAAAGATCATTCGTTTTCTTAACATTTATCAATTTAAATGCCTTTACGACATCTGAACTTGTGACGTGCTTAAAATTCAAGTGTGAAGCACACTCTGAGACATTATCTTTTAATATTGCAACAGCAGACAAAGGTGACGAATTTAAATACTTAGTCGTGGAAGCCGGTGCATTAGTAAAAAACGATTCAAATTCAGTTGCAACTTCTAAGCTAGAACTCGTAAGCTGTCCATTGATTTTTAGTTCGTAATCGTGACTCGCTTTTTTACTACGACCGGCCTCCTCATTAATTATTTTCCAAGTCGTTTTTATAACATCGGAACTATTCTTAATTTTACTACTCAGAAAATTACGTTTAGCTGTATGACAGTCTAATTTAAATTGTTTGGAGAACTGTTTGACTTGTTCTTTAAATTCGTCACTCATGTTGAACCGTCGTTCCTCATACAATGCATACAATGCTTGCCTGCGTTTATGCAACTCTGCAGTAGCCCACGTACTAAAGTCGTTTGAACCACTAACCACAACCGATTTTGAAGTGAATATCGCGCTGTACTGTTTCATAAAGGTTTCAAAGAATAAGTTATACATTATATTAGGAGACTGTTCAGCAGCCAAAAACGGTAGTTCCTGGGCTAAAGAGTATCTCATTCTTTCTAACCGGTCAGCAGTTATCGGCACAAACGAAATTTTCTTTTTAATGACAGGTTCTCTAATAGAATCAAATTGAAATAATTGACCTAAATGATCTGAATCCAATTCACTGATAACACTTTTACTGATTGGAATAACATCAGTAAAAATGTTGTCAATGCATGTAGCATTTACCATTGCTTTAATTATTTCAGGTCTGCTAGGGCATCTTATGGTGATGATGCTGTAAGCTATGTTCAGGTCAAACGTGAAGGAAATTTGTGCACAATAAAAGCTAAAATCTGCCCAGAACATAAAGTGCATGCCAAGTTGTATGGAGTGTCTTTGGTAGTCGACGAACAAGAAGAAACAGTTAAGTCAGTAGAATGTCATGATTGTGTGGCTTCTCAAGGAGGCTGCAAACATGCCGTGGCATTCTTAATGTGGGTTCATCGCAGAAGTGAAGATCCATCTTGCACATCCATAGAATGCTATTGGAGGAAATCCAAACTTTCTAGAGTTGGGAGTACCCTTAAATACATAACTGCTACGGAATTATCTAAGGGTAGCCCTAGCTTACCATCTGATACCAAAGTATTCGAAAAGTTTGTAGAAGAAGGGAAGAGAAGAAGGTTAACCGACTGTGAATTAATGGAATACCAAAAGGACTATGTTTTTGATAGACTTCTAAGTCTATCAATGGACAATTTAGTGTTGAAATATAAAGAAAACTGTTGTAATAAATTTTTGGATAGTGTGATATTTTCTGATGCTGACATCAACAATGTAGAAGAAGAAACAAGGGAGCAACATAAAAGTAAGCTTTGGTATGAATTAAGGTATGGCAGAGTGACCGCTTCAAGAGCATATGAATTCAGTAGGTGTAAAACCAGTGATGGCACTCTGATGGCAGTAATAATGGGTGGAAAAATTCCAGACACAACAGCTATGAAACGTGGTAGAATTTTGGAGGATGAAGTGAGGAAAACTGTAAGTGCCAACCTGGAAAAGAAAATTAGAAAATGTGGGTTATTCTTATCTAAAAATTATCCCATGCTAGCGGGTTCACCTGATGGGATCTGTGAAAATAGTATAATAGAAATTAAGTGTCCTATGAGTCAAAAAACAGTTAAAGCATATGTAAAGAATGGGAAGCCAACCCAAAAGTTTTATGTGCAAATGCAACTTCAAATGTTACTAACAGGACATAAAAAAGGCTACTTCTGTGTAGCTGACTGCAACTACAGTGCCAATAAGAAAGTAGATATAATGGAAATTATGTATGATGAAAAATATGTATCAGATTTTCTTAAGGTAATAGTCCCTTTGTGGAAGGATAATGTATATCCAGTGTTATATAAAAGTGTAATGTTATAAATAAAAACCAGTTTATGTAAAAATGTTTTTATTTGTAGGATAAACCTCTGATGATCTTCACACATTATATACTAATTTAGAACACCATATAAATATTAATTTACATTCACTTATATCGATGTTTTATGTTAGACTAGCTCATATTAAACAAACGAGTTCAAGCAAAGTAACAATGAACTTCCAAATAATACTGATTCTTTGTTTAATTATCTGCATAATACAATAACTTGCACTCAAAATTGTACAGTCAAACAGGATTTCAGAAACTGAATCTAACATTATTCTGAAACTGAACTGACATATATTCTTGATCAAGCTGATTGATTTGATCTTACAAGATTCTTTGATCAAACAAACATGTATATTTATTTGATCAAAGAATCTTGTAAGTTAACCAATCCATAGGCAATGGTTATAACATCATCTAGCAATTTGACTAAATTAACATTTACACATGCATGCGGCTTTAAAATACAGAATTCACGTAGGCGTCTAATCCCTCTCTCCACATGAATCCTTAAGCTTGCAATTTGTTTTGTTTCCCTTGCCTCATGTTTTGATAGCTTTGTACCAGTTGCAACACTTGGAGGTCGTACTAAGTTCACTCCCTGTTTTCTTAAATATTGTTGTACATGTTTGAAACCTCTGTCAGCCATCACACGCATACCTGGTTGCAAACACTTTATAAAATCACAAGATTCGACCGACAATGTGTCAGTAATTCTTCCTCCATATCCTGGAGAAATATAATTGATTAGTCCATTAGGAGTACAAGACACAAGATACTTTATCGTATTAGCTTTTTTGTATTCTGACCAGGAGAGAGCCTGGTTCACTGCTTTTGAAGGCTTTTCTATCTCAATTTCTATAATACAAGTTACATTGTAATATTTATGCCTAAAGGCCATAGGCAAATTTTTTCTTATGGAATCTTTATCTAAGACAACAAGAAAAGGTCGCATCAAACTAGCTATTAGTGGTATATTTTTCAGAAATATCTTGCTGGCATATGTCGGATCAATAGAAAAATCATCAGAAAGCTCTCTGAAACTACTATTTAATTTAATTTTTTTCAAGCACATTATTATATGGTGTGTGGGAATATTTAACTTTTTTTCAATTAAATCTATAAGGTAGTAACAACTATTAGGAACTCCAATGTAAGACCGTGGGTTCTTTTTTATTTTCTGCAATGTATATGCCAAGATTCTTGATGCCTCTTGTTTCTTATCGTCTTCAATTAATTCACTGCAGTCTGAAGACGATTTAATTTTTAGAGATGTCACTGATGGTGATTCACTATGTGCTACAGATGGTGTGTATGAAATATCACTGTCAGAATCTGCCTGAAATCCTATTTTCTTGGAACATTTTTGTATGGTGGATGTGGATGGCTTGGTACTTGTGATTTTAAATGGTGAAGTAAAAGCAGAATGACAAAAGGGTTTCGATGGTGAAGTCATCTGATCTACTGATTTTATTTCTGTTTGAACAGCTTTACTTCTGAACTTATTTGTTATATACACTTGAATGGATTGATTTACCATCTTAGGTGCATCTTTTGTAGTACTTTCCTGCATGGCTGATGTTCCGGGGGTTAGGTCTTCAAGTTGTAGCTGTTCTGTTGCAACAGAACAAGTTGTAGTTGTTTTATTTTGTAATTCTTGCTCAGCTTCTGCAACGACTTCTCTTCTTTGCTTTTTCGCACTATATTTCCTTTCGTTTGAGTCGGAAGTTCGTTTTCTTCTGTCAGGTTGGCATTCAAATTTTGAGGGAAAGCACCCAGGTTTCATGCGAATCTGCGACACTGACCCCATCACATGATACTCCATGTAGTTTGCCATATAATTTGGTAACTGAAAATGAAATAAAATACCTTTTTAATAGCTCATTCATTGAGGATTTGATTACAATAAGTAACAGTGAGTAAGAGAATCATAACCTCCAAAAAGTTTGTATATCAATGTTTACTTCTTCCCATAAAATTAGCTTATAATGAATTTAGCAACAAAATTCTACAAAATAAAAAAGGAAATACTTACGTCAAAGTGATCTTCACAAAAATAAAGCTGTGTAGTGGGTAATATTCCTTCGAAATCACGTCTTGCAAGTTCAAGCCACTTCTTTCTTAATTTCTCATCGAAAGGAACGAAAATAAATAACTTCTCAGGAGTTTTTATGGACGTATTAGTACACAGAGGGACGGAACACCACCTATATGCTTTCGAAGTCATGTTTTTAATGTAAAAACTAGTAAAATGTCCAAATTAAATATGAATTAGATAATGTTTACATATACCGAATGTTCCTTGTACTCTAAAGTGACGTAAGCAAGCGACGCCATGACACTTTGACGCGTTTTGGTGCAAATTTTAAATTTATGAATCAAAAATTATTTTTTAAGTACTAAACCTAAATTTTCCGCAGAAATATTATGTTTATTATAATTCATATATATTTCCAAATATTATAGAACAGTTTCTCAAAATTTGTCATCATGCCTATTCCAACAATATCTAGAGCTAATCTCTCGAATGGCTTAGTGCTCGAGGATGTTATCACCATGGGTGCTTTGTTGGAAGCTCGTAGTGGCTTATTTACTTGACATAATCTGCAATCTTTTACGAAACGTTCAATATCTGCCCTCATGTTTTTCCAATAAAACGAAGCTTTGATTCTGTTGAGCATGCGTTTTACTCCTGGGTGACCAGCTATGGTCATGCCGTGATTTTCTTTCAGGATATTTGGAACCTCGGCCGGAGTAGGATAACGAATTTGGTTTTTATAGATATGTACTTTTATGTTTGTGCCATGAAATATGTATGATATCATATTATATATTTTTACATAAGCTAGCTTGGTGAAAGGTTCTGTAAAATCTGAAATAGCTAACTCCTTATCATAATCATCTTCGGAAATGATCAAGTCTCTCAATTTGAGTAATAAATTATAAATAGTTCTGTAACTCGTTTCATCATAATGATGGATTTTAGTGTATAAGAAATAGAGCTTCTTATTAGTCGCCTCAACTGACTGCACGGTTTCAAGTTCGCGTTCGGCTGATAAGAGCTCGGCGGAATTGTTTACTACGGATAACAGTTGTTCGCTGTGCGGCATAGAGCTATCAAAATCTAGAGAAACTGGACAAGCTATCGATTTAAGTTTCGTGGAAGTTAGACTTTGGTTATATTCCTGAATTTGCGTATCATTAGAGATTGATTTCGTGAATTATTTCTTGAAAAATTGTTCATAAGTTGTCTTATTTATTCCTGAAAGAGTGATGGCATTTACTGGGTTACGAGATAGAGCGTCAGGATTTGAGTTTATACGGCCCGGTTTATAAACTATCTCGTAGTCATACTCCTCTAGTTTCAATCGCCATCGCAATAAACGTCCTCCTGGATCTTTTGCATTGAAAAGCCATGTAAGGGGACGGTGGTCAGTGACAATTCGAAATTTATACCGATAAATATATGGTCTGAAAGTTTTGACGCCGAAAATAATTGCGAGAAGCTCCTTTTCAGTCGTGGAGTAGTTTCCTTCGCATTTATTTAATGTACGAGACGCATATGCTATTGGCTTATCCTTTCCAATTTCGCCTTGCGACAGTACTGCGCCAATGGCGTAGTTAGAAGCGTCTGTAGTTATGATGAATGTCTGACTGAAATCTGGGTACTGTAATAATGGTGCTGAGACTAACTTTTCTTTCATAATGCTGAATGCTTGTTCTTGTTCATGAGACCAGTGAAACACTGTGTCTTTTTTCAATAATGAGGTTAAAGGTTTAGTTAAGTGAGAGAAATTCTCTATGAAACGTCTATAATAGCCGGTTAGTCCTAGAAAAGATTTTATGTCTTTCGGGTTCTTGGGTGTAGGGAATCCGGAAATAGCCTTTACCTTGTCTGGGTTAGGCAAAACACCCTTGTCGGTTATGACATGCCCGAGATAAGCGACTTCGCGTCGCAAGAATTCACATTTGTCAGGCTGCAACTTCAAGTTGGCCCCTCTGAATCTTGAAAATATGAGTTCTAGTTTTTGCATGTGAGATTGAAGGTCATGTGAATAACAGATGCAGTCATCTAAATATATGTAACAATGAAGACCTTGGAGCCCAGAAAGGACTAAATTCATGAGTCTCTGGAATGTGGATGGAGCATTTTTTAAACCAAAGGGCATTCTGGTAAATTCAAAATGTCCTGAGATACCATTAGTCGTAACACTGAAGCCAGTTTTTTCAGAATCTTTGGGATCTAGCAACAGCTGATGAAATCCTGAAGCCAGGTCAAGAGTACTGAAGTACTTTGAGTGACCTAACTGGTCTAGGATATCTGTTATGAGAGGAAGAGGGTAAACCTCTGAAACTGAGACGTCATTAAGGCGTCTATAGTCAATTACGATTCGCCATTTTTGCTTGCCAGAGGCATCGAGTTTCTTAGGAACAACCCACACTGGTGCATTCCAGGGGGAGGTTGAAGGGCGAATTATATTTTGGTCAAGCATTTTTTTTTATTTGACTTTCTACCTCTTCTTTATGAATTTCTGGGAACCGGTATGACTTAACATGGATAGGAGGTGCATCCCCGGTATTAATAGAATGTTGAATTTTATCTGTATGAGTTAGGAATTCACCACTAAGGTGAAATATATCAGTATATTTAGAAAGGCAGGTCATCAACGCCTTCTTTTCTTCTGCGTTTAAGTGAGAGCATCGTATCTGCTCTAGAACCTGTCTAGAACGATCAGTGTTTGAAGAACTCAGCTGATGAATGAGCTCATGCTGAGCATCATCTGAGTCTGATGACGGAAACTCAAAGGTTGTTAATTGAACCTTGAAGTTATCTATTGAAATCTCGGATTCAGTAGTGTTTAATACTGATACGTTTACCCTATTGTTGGATTTGACATTGACTATGCAGTTTGCTAAGAACACACCTTCACAAATTTGTTGATCTAATATTAAGGCTTCTTTTGGGCCTGAAAAATCTGATAGATTGGCAATTGCGCATTCAATCACCATCTCTGACCGTGGAGGTATAACATATGATGGCTTACTAAAGCATATAGGTATCGAGTGTCCTTGCATGTTTAATGAATTTGTGGAATACTGCACGTCGATTTTGAAATGTCGAATAAAATCACTACCTATGATTCCGTCAAAATATAGATTGATCTTGTCGTCAATCGCGTGGAACAAAAAGTCAAATATTATTTTGCTTTTATCGGAAATTACGTGTTCAAAATTGAGCTGGATGGACCCAAGAGATTCACATGTGGAATCGTTGTCACTTAAACCTTTTAGAGTGACTGTTAACGGTCCGAGCACTGGTTTGATCAAACTTGACTGTTTTACAATAGAAATTGAGGACCCAGTGTCTATAAGAAAGCATAGAGGCTTTTCATTCAAATGTGTCTTTAAATAAACGTGTGGTAAAGATATTTTATTGTTCACGTTATTAATTTTATAACTCTTTTCACGTATAAAATCCCTAGAAGAAAAACTCGGTTTGTCGCGAGTAGAGGGAATAGTTTTAGAATCTCCAAGTTCATTTGAATGACCAAAAATAATTTCAGAATTAACTTGTGTTAGGACAGATTTAAGAACACAAGATTTGAGTCTTTTGTCTCGAATTTTAGACTGAGGTAGAGGCGCATCAAAACCCTGATTTTTACAGGTGCTGCCTGGTAGCTTAGTTGAAAACTCAGTGAAATAAGGTTCTGACTGAGGGAAGGTGCAGAAGAATCCTGTGCCACGGCGTGTGTGCTACAGGTGCGACCTTGCAACTTTGCTGAGAACTCAGTAGACAAAGACTGGTCAATTTCATTTTCATTTCATTTTCCATCATCTGTGCTGGGGGTAATTTAAGAGCATAGGGTTGATTTTTAATCTTCCGTGCTGGGGGTAATTTAAGAGCACGGGGTTTACCTATAGAAGGCTACATAATTACATTGTTCCGGCAGACACGAGACCGAAACAGTGTTTAGTTTAAATCAACTTGGTCATCAGAAGAAACGCTAACAACATGAACATTAGAGCGACTATTGTTTGCCGCGTTGTTGTGAAATGTACCTGCGCTTGGCGATGCAGCGTCGTGGGAATCGGCGGCGTTTTGATTATTTTTATACTTAAGTTTGCGACACTCGCCGATCAAGTGACCGTGTTTCTTGCAATATACGCAAGTTTTGTTCGAGGAAAACCTTGAATTCTGGTTGTTTCTTTGAGCAACATGAGGATTCGAATTTACGTGATGGAAATTAGGACTTGAAGTTTTCGCTTCATTTTTGTAACAATCAGAGGCCAAATGTCCAGACTTCTGGCAAATAGAGCACTGCTTATTTTGGCGTTGTGCTAGTTTAGAAAGTTTATAAAGCTTTTCTTCCTCAATAGCATGAGTTATAGCATCTGATAGGGTCTTTGGATTCCTACAGCGCACTATGTGAGAGTAGTTGGAATTCATTCCCAACAAAAATGTGTTAAGGGCAAGATCCTCCATAGCGGCTAATCTGCCGATTAATTCTTTGTCATCGTCGCAACTATAATGTATATCAGACTGTAAACGTGTAAGACATGATTCAACACGTAATGAATATTGTGTCACATCTTCTGTGGGCAATTGCTTGCAATTTTGTAAGTCGACGAGCAAATGAGTTGAATGTTTTTTCTCTCCAAACGTGGCCTTTAGGAATTGTTTGATTTCAGGCCAAGTATTGAATTTCTTGAGGCAGCAGGCTAACTGCGCCTTGCCCTCAAGTTGTGACACGATATACTTGCATAAAACATCCTGTTGATCTGTACTAGCTAATGAGAATGCGTTTTCGCAATTAGTCAAGAATGCTGGCAACAACTCGCGGTCCCCATTATAGGGTTTTATGAATTTGGTCAGGAACGAAAGAGTAATTGATGAAGTCATTTTGGGTTATTCTTTTTTTCTAATTGTTACTTTGGGGCTTTGGTTTTGGCTTTCAGAAGAGGAACTTTCTGAATCAGATGTAGTTAATTTATCGGCTTCTTCTTCTAATTTTACTTCTTTTCCAGTCGACATTTAGTTACAGCTTTTGTAATGTAGTACAGATCATCAGTAAACACAATCAATAAACATGTAAAATACAGTAGAAAGTGTGATTGCACTTTAAAAATAGTTATAGAAAGTTTGTAAAAATAAATCTTGATGTATATAGTTGTAAAACTTGTAAAAATCACTTGCACATTCACTTCAATTAGAAAGTTAGGAATAGATAAAATAACTCACAGAATGATGACGGCACTCACGAACATTTTGAAGAACGGCTTTTTCCAAAAAACCGCGTAGAAACGGCGCACGGCAACTGCAGTGCGACGCAGTAATGACATCAACAGGACGTCGAAGGCCCGGCGACCCAGGGAGTCGTATTACGGAGTACCTCGAAGTCACGTTGCGTTGTTCGTGATCCCGTTGACTTCCACGTGGAAAGTCAATATGAGCTGATGATGATGATGATTAGTTCACCCGTCCGTTTATGAAGACGGTGGTGGTGCAGACAATTGTGGTGCGGGCTCACACTCGAAAGCGGAGACATAACGTCGACCACAGCAGCAGGAAGCGTCCAGGATGAGATGCGGGCTCGCGCCTGGCAGCGGAGACTTATCGTCGACCTCGAGAGCAGCAGCGCGGGCTTAGGCTTGTATGCCCAAGTCTTAACGTCGACCACTGTCTATTAAAGGACCTTACTCCACAGAGCCACTAAATGGTTGTCAGGCGGGAAGTTATTTCGCGACGCGCCTAACACCTATGAATCTCAGTACTCACGAGTTTTCCTGAGATCCCACTTCTGACACCAAATTTGTAAGAATGGCGCTCCGTGGGTCCTTTTTAAATAAACTTTTTTATTACTGCTGCTGAATAAATTTATTTCACTGTACTACACACCGAATTTTAGACAAAAATAACGAGAGGTTTACAATGTATGTATCGGACAAAGGTTGTGGGGTGACTGCTGCCAGTCTCTATCGAAAACAGTTTTATATAAAATAAATTAGCTTAAGTCAGCGTTTACTGCAAACTACATTCGGTTATAACAGTACCATCATCGGCGCCCCCCGCTACGAGAGGAACGCGACTCCAGAGGGACCATAGATGGAAAATAATGGACCAGTCCAGAGGTTGGCAAAGGGCATGTTCGCGCGTGAGTATGCGTCACACCACCTGCACATCCGTGAGCAGCACCGTACCACGCGTACCATGCTGAGCGTATCACGAATTTCGTCGCAGAAAAGCGGAAGACAGAGCTATGCGCCATATTTAGCTGTGTCACCCTCAATTTGCTGGTTGCCTAATCGGCGACCAGCCATACTCGATGACCAGCGCCACACAATGACGATCGCCTGTAAGGGCCACCCGATGAACAGCCCGTAAGAGCCTACAGAGGCGAAACTTAATATTTTTAATTTATTTCATTAAATTTAATTTAAAAACCATCTTGATCTATTTTAGTTATTTAAATTTTATTTTTGAGCACAGGGAGCTATGGAGATTGAAGGTTTTCTCATAAGGTTTCCTTTATTTATAAAATAATTCACTGAGTTAAATAGTAATACTGAGTAAAAACCTACAGTTAAATACCTGCCAAGAATAATAATTATGAAGTGTTTGTAGTGATGTGCAGTAGTGATAAAATTCCAACTAAATTAATGTACTTAGTAGTGCGCACTGATAACTACGTATGTTCTGTGCTCAGACAAACCTCAGTGGTTTACGAGTACCGTTTTACGAAACCATATATGTATATTTAAGATGCAACCAATAAATAAAATAAAAATAAAGAGTTAAAAACTTAAAAATCTTACATTAAGTTTAAGCCCTATTTCTTCCTCCCCGATTGGGATGCGAATCAAGTCTGTGTACATGAAAACTCCTCATCAAAACTTTTGCTGCACGGAACCACAAATAAAAACGTCATCTGTGTTTTTTTTTGTGTTGAAATTTATACGGGACCTACTCTGAAGTATGACCTAAAAATCAAAATAAGAATCATCAAAATCGATTCATACTTCACTGAATCCTCCTATTTTTTTAAGTCGGTTGATAAGAAAAATAACGCCTGATACAAAGATGTAGCAAATACTTTCCGCTTTATCTTCGTTTGGTATCGGTTGATATAGTGTTTTTTTTTGCTATTGATTTCTCGTTTTGTTGTCTAACATAATAACCTAACTTTCCTCCAAAATAAAATATGCCAATTGGTTGCATTGGCAAAGCAGAAGGGTCTTAGCAGAATTGTATTGAATAATTGCAATTTCCCAATTTTACTCGATTCCCAAGTATTTTTATCGATTCACATAGTAATCAAATTTAATGTCGACCCACGTTTCATTGCAGATAAACCTATATCATTTGACCAATTCTCAATACAAACAGAACTACTGATTGTATGCTATTTCTTTAATTCGTATTTTTTATTCAAAGGATCGCAAAAACTTTGGCTGTCTCGTAGCTAAGTGTTTAGCCTTTTTTAGGGATCCGTAGAGAAACAAGGAAAGGGTTCCTTGTTTCTCTACGGAGCGATAGTTTCGTCAAGTTCGTCTGCCCGTCCGTCCGTCGGTCCATCCGTATGTCACAGCAACTTTATGCAGAAAGTATTAGAACTATACAGTTGAAACTTGGTTTGTAGATGTATTCTGTGAACCGCTTTACGACTTTTATACAAAAATTTAAATAATTGAACTGAAACATGAACAACAAATACATGGAACTGAAACAAAAAAAAAAATGTTTTGATTAAACCTTCATGTGTGGGGTTTCTATAGATAGGTCTTTAAAAATGACGCTGAGGTTTCTGAAACCATATTTCCTCAAAGTAAATCTTTAAAGAGCAGGCCCTTCCAAAGTGGAAAAATGTGTGTCGCCCCTCTAACTTTTAAAGTAAGAGAGTGAAAAATCTACAAAAAATATATGCTGTGTATCTCATTACACACTTTCAAACAAAAATTAGTTTGTACAAAATAAAATAAGCAGTTTTTAAGATATAACACATTTATTAAAAACCGCAAATATAACTTTGTCATTAATTAAAACACTATGAAAAACAAAGTTACAACATAAACATCCAGTCACATAATTACTTGCTACAACGGAACCGGAAGCCACTTTTTATGATTTTAATAATAAAGGGCTAATTTGCTTTTTCTCAAAGATTTCAGAGTGTTCACTGGAGCCTGGGTAAATCCATCGATGTGTATATACAGGGCGACTTTACGACGAGGAAGCCCTCACTAAACTTTGTAATAACGGAAACAAGTTAATTGTTTGTGGCGATTTGCTTATAGATACAACAATGAAAAAAAGATTAATAACTTTATTCAAATCATTTAATTTATGTTATGTATTTCTAGAGCCGACTAGAATTACACTTACCATCCAAACTTGCTTAGATAATATTTTTGTGACTGTGCATTCATAAGTAAAAATGTAATTAACTGCTAAAAATGTCATCAATTACCATCCGATCGGTCAAACAGTTTCATTCCCAATCGCTAGTAAGGTTAAGACTGATCCATCATTTTATAGGCCTATTACATCCCAGAGACTAGAGACGCATACGAAAAACTTAGATATAAATTTGCGATTTTAACGAACAGAACCCAAATAAAATCTATTCAGACTTATTCAAGATTATTCAATCAGAATTCAATAATTTTTTAAATTAAAGAAAATCAGTACAACGGTAAATCTAAGTTTTATGACTGGGCAACGTTTGGAATTCGTAAAAGTAGAGTTATCTTGTATGACCTTTATGAACAAAAAAACCTATAACTTTTATAGAAAATGTCATGACTATGTTAAAAAATATTCCAAAACTTTCAAGTTGGTTTGTAGACCTGCAAATACTTTACGTATTACTAAAAAATCCAAAATTCAAACAATAGAATGAAAACAGTTTGGCAAATAATAAACCGTGAAACTGGCAAAGTTATACCAAGGTACAATTATTTCTGCCTGGGTGGCTGGTTGGTGACGATGTTGTTAAATCCAACGCTGAGGTTGCTCGAGCTTTCGAAACGTTCTTCACCCATGTACCCTTATGTACGACAGAGCATTTAAATTCATCTCCATATGAAGCAGAGACTTTGTTAAAAAACAACACTAGCGTCAGTAATGTAAATTTAAAATTTAATCATGTATAACCCCAGGACATTGTCAAAACTTTTGGATTACTTAATTTAAAAAATACCGAGATTTGTGGGGAATATCAGTCAAAGTCAGTAATTATAGTTATAGCCCACACTTAGCTTATATATTCAATAAATATGTTGATGATGGAGTTTTCCCAGACCTCATGAAACACAGTAAACTGATACCTCTGATCAAATCGGGAGACAAGGGTGATCCTACTGATTTCAGACCAGAATCTGTTCTTCCAGCACTAAGTAAAATATTTGAAAAGATTATACTCAATCAAATGCTATCACACTTCAACCTTACAAAACAACTCCACGCCAAACAGTACGGTTTCACTAGGGGTAAGATGTAAGGGTATGAAATCACATATTTTCTCTTCATGGGAGTTCGCACAGGATGCTATCGGCGTTTTTGCGATCTGTCGAAGGCATTAGATTGTGTTGATCATGATATGCTACGAATCAAATTAAATCATTACAGTGTTAGTAATAAGGAGTTGTATCTATTTACATAATACCCAAGCAATATAATTCAAAAAGCAGATGTCAACGGCGTTATATCTGATGGATCGGATGGATGACTGAGTAAAACGATAGATGTTCGTTAGACTGTATATTAATAACTGGAGATACAAAAAACCAACAAACTCTAATATTACAGGCCGCGTGCAACCATTTCTAGCTAGCTTTCGTGACAGACAGTTTTCTCCTGTCAGTGGTTCTACGCGGCCATATTGTTCCCCCAGTGCTGCTGCACGGCTCCTAGCTGGCAGACCGCCTGAATGCGCCTATCAGACTTACTCTACTCTGGCTGGTCTTGCCGCTACGCGAGCGGTTGGGTCTGTCACGAAGTTCCCTTTACCCTTCTTTTTTCGCCAGCCAGGGCTGTTCCTCACGGTAGTGACACCGCCGCCGTTACCAGCTGAGCTTTACCGAGGCAGTAGAGCTTCGAGGGGTGTGCTCACGCGAACTCTCCTTATCCATTACTTTGTCAATTTTATCACAGAGCAATCGACAATTGTTTACAACTACTCCTACCCACAAACTAAAATAATCTAAACTTTTTACAAGCCTGTATGCAAATGTCAAGATGACAACTACGCATTTGCAATGGCTAGTTTTACAAAGAGAATATGAAAATGAAATTAAAATGGTATGAAAGTGACTCGAACGGATCAAAATATGACTGAGTAAAATTATAGATATTCGGTAGACTGTAGATCAATGGAAATACGAAAAACCAACAAATTCAAATATCGTCGCGTCCCGTTCAACCACTGCTAGCATTCGTGGCACACAGCACAGACATAAAATAAGACATAAGATAGGTACACTGTTTTCTCGTCTTCCCCGTCAGAGTGGTTCTACGCGGCCCTTACAAAAAGAGGTTGGCCACAGGGTGAAAATTTGGCGTTCCACAAGGACAAAGACGTTTGCTGGGTATTGTAAATATCTAAAGGAATAAAGAAATGTTGACTTTGACTTTGTTGACGGAAAGAAGGATTCGTTAACACCCTTTATACAGTTCATGGATTGAATACCGAGTAATTGAGGGCAATCAAATGTAGTTTTTCTTGTTTCAACGAATGATACGCGATGAGCTCTATGAGTTCTAAAAATACCTGTAAGTGTGTTTAACGATTTGCAACTTAGCTAGGAGGCTTAGGAGCATAAGTAAATAAGTTTTTGTATGTGGTACAGTAAACTTATAAACAGTAATCGTTCTGACTGTTAATGTAATCAGTTTCTAATAAATTCTAGTAGTCGAACCACCATGAAATAAAACGGGCAATTGCGAGTTGGACTCGCGCTCAGGGCCTCCACATAAAACGCATTTTATGTTCAACGAGAAGTACCCTAATGGTTTTGATTCCCTTGCGATTATCAAGCAAATTCAACCAATTAGCGGCATAAACCGCCGTATCTTTTGAATGCGTTGGCCTAGTAGGTCGATTTTTTCACAACTTCAAGGGAAGACAATATTGATTAATTGATATTTATGAAAAATGAAACGTCGTCGTCTCACATCTATATGAGTCTATGGTACTAGATGAGGGCTCTATGGTATGGAACGGAAGGTTGTCACAGATGTCACTATGATGTGAAAAGAAACGATTTATCGTTTAGATTTTTGTGAATAATAGCTTTAATTGTTGTTTTTCTTTTCAGGTAAGTCTTATAATAACTTACCATTAAGTGTACTTGTTATAAAGGTAAAATATTGTAAAGTGCATATTTTTAATAAAATGTCCATTCTTTTCAGAACAACGCAATTTGGTTTTTATTTCACTACATATTCAGAGGAAATACCGAGCCCACTATAAACACATTATATTTATTTTGATTTCATACCTTGAAGCGTACTTGAGAAAAAGGGCCGTGACAGATAGACAGACAGACAGGCTGATATCGAAGTGATCCTATAAGGGTTTCTTTTTTCCTTATAAGGTACGAAACAGGATCACACAGTCAAACCACTAGGTCCCAAGGCTTTTTCAGGCCTTTTTCCCAGAATAAGAGTAGGTTTAATATATAGGTCCCATAGTGTTTAATGTATTGCGGGAATGCAGAACGTCCATACTTTTATATGGTTTTAAATCCTATCAAAAAATTCAAGCCTTAGTGGCGTGGGGGTGTCGTAATTAAAATTCTGAAATGAACGCAAGTATATGCTTAAAAAGGAAAGATGAAGGAGGGACTCACGATTGCTGCTGTGGCAATCTTCTTGCTGGAGCTCTATCCCAACATTCTTAATTTTCACAGTTTCTTGAAAAAGCGTGCGTGAGCGAAGAATGATTGATTGAACGGATTGAAAAGGTGGTGAATGAGGGAAATGAAGGATGGTATCTGCTTTTGGTTAAATCGTAACAACGTTTAGTTAATGTGATTGCATACTGAACACATAGACCACAAAGTACCTCCACTTGCTACGATCTTACCTCGTTTCCTCAATGTTCGATTTGCCTTGACTTGAATTTGATTTCAATGGGCGTTCTTATACAGGTTGACATTTAATTAGCCGACCATATTTTAAGGACTGATAGACCCATCAATATGAACAACTTTCTCCAAGAAACATTTGGTCGCAAATGAAAATAATAATTCGTCCCTCAGTACATTGACCCGATCAGCAGTTACAAGTTACTATGGGAGACCCATTTTTTTTATTTGCGACTATATGTTTCTTCGGGAAAGTTGTTCATAATTATGGGTACTATCATTCCGCAAAATATGGTCGGCTAATTAAATGTCGACCTGTATTATCTAAAGTAAACTGATGTTAGGCAACTTTCTCTGAATTTAGCTCTATTCTTTATAATTCATGTTTATTTGTAACTAGTGTTTTTCCCGCGACTATGTGCGCGTTGCTCTTTCGAATTGTGTGCAATTGAAATATGTAGTAACTCTAAAAACAATATTCGCAATTTCCGAGACATGACACACTATACTGATAAATACCTATTCCTTTTCGTGAAGGTAGTAATAATTAGGTATTTAATATGTTATTTGTATCAGTCTCTGTTATTATAATTACTTGTCTTTTATTTATAAAAAAAAAATGCACATCCTAATAGGATAAAATATAGTTAAGCTACTCTAAATGTATATAAAACCGTAAATTACCTACATTTGAATTTGAATACTTCCTAGGTCTTCCCCGTCCAACGGTTCCTCTCATTACATTATTTTCTTAGAAAGCCTTCCTTGATCCCTGTTAATTTTCCAAGGCAATTAAACTACAATTGCAGTAATAGACCACCTCACGACCGTTGCTCGTGACTAAGTTATTTGCAGGACTGCAAACGGGCAAACTTAATGGTTACGATAAAAAAATAGTTTTGTGATAGGTAGCTCTATCTCCGTTAGGTACAGTAAAACTGTACATAACGTAAACGCAACATAACTGGCTACAAACTAAATTTGAATTGGTCCAGCTAATTCCGTTTCTTACCATATGTTTCTGAAATGTAGACCTTTTTCTTTTCTTTTTAAATCTAAGTCATCATGATACACAGTTACTCGAATCATTCTAGATGTATAAGTATAGTGTAGGTGTAGGACTTAGGGCGACATTTCGTTATTTTATTTCATCATATGAACAATTTTATCTTGCATGTTGTTCAGACTGTAGAAAAACAAGATGCTAATGTATACGTTGATAATATTGGCCTTAGGCTAAAGTCATGTAGACAAGAGAGTAGTACAACCCTTTTAAAATCAATAATAATATTATTTGGAAAGTCACACGCAAGGCACTGTTGTAAAATTTGTTTAAGTATGCAGTTATTTAAATAGAAACTAAAAAAAACGAACAGTAATTCTCACTTATTATATAGCGTGCTTCCAATTGCAGATGGTCTTACTAATAAGAGTAATAGGCCTGGGACAGATCTTATCATTAAGCTAAGCGTCGGTTATCGTAATAATATCTTCAGGTTGAAATTGACTTAAATGAGCAACACAAGTTAAGATCAGCCTTGGGTGCCGATTAATGTTGGTACTGTAAGTCAATTTATTAATTGACCGAGCGACCGAAGCGAGCGAAGGGCTCCATTTCGACAAGATAGGACGATTTTGCTTTCGTGTGTCTCTTTAAATGTCTGTTAGCTATAGGGGCCTCAGTTTTATAAGGGGGAAAGCTTTCTTTGATAAAAATATTTTTGTTGTCGACAGGTAATTAACTCGAGTTTGCAATTCCTGTACCGCCTGTGGCACACAAAATATTTCATCACAGGAAAAAAATGAAATTTCTACCTAATTTCATACTTTTCTTAAACAGAGCAAACCCGAGGAAGGACCGATTTCGCTGTTATTAATATTGTAATGTTCATAAAAGTGCCGGGGGTGTCGGAAAAATAAGAAAACAAGGAATTTCGATAGTTTTATTAGTTGGTTGCACGTTGGTTGTCAATTTGTTTACATAAATTACAACATGGCGGCCGAAGTTTCTGCTTGTATATAGAAGGATGAAACCTCTTTGCTTGCTTGTCACAGATAAATATTGTATATGCATCTCACTCGTAATGGAGAAATAGAAAGAGACAATGTTTTTAAAACCTTTTTGCTTTGTACTCCTTTTGGACCTAAAATCGCTTGGCGATGCGTGACGCGCATTTCTTTAGCAACAGACTATTGACGGAGCTAAACGACCTCAAACCTCTCTCGAAATCTCTGCCTTTCTTCAGCCTTCAGTTTCTTGGACCTGGAAATAGCTGCACCAAAATCACTGCGTATTGTTTTTGTTCTATTTTCTTCTTGGAGCTGAGAATTCTCAACCTTCTTTCACTAGGTATCTTGGAGTTACGTTGAGTAAGTTTATCTCTAAAAAGAAGCGATGGCTTGGGAGGGTGCACCTTGATAACGCACAACGAGCGTAGCATGGTACCTCCTGGGTGTGCGTGAAAACCCCTGCAATCAGATTTAAATAAACCTAGAGTTAAAATTAAAATACTTATAAATTGGTTCACAGTCCTCCCTGTTCGCGAGGTCTTCTGCCCGCAGGGCCAATACTCGTATATTTATGCGCTTAATATACACAGTCAGGTCATAAGTTCTGTCACACAATAAAAACTTTTGAATTTAGAACGCTGGCCACAAAAAAGTTTATTGAATTCGAATTTCGAATTTTTCATGAAAATAAAAATGTGTACTTTTTAGAATTTTCCTCATTTTAAAATATGGAGTGGACACTTAAAGAAGACCGTGTCGCAGTTATTGCGTTGCATCGTTGCGGTTACGCGCCAATTCAGATTTTCGACTTACTGAAAAATTTGAATATAACCAAAAGATTCGTTTATCGTACCATAAAACGATACAATGAAGACTAGTGTAGATGACAGGTCAAGAAGTGGTCGCCCTCGCTCTGTTAGGACTCCAGCAGTGATAAAAGCTGTGAAGGCGCGAATTCAAAGAAATCCCATACGTAAGCAGAAACTGTTGGCCCTTCAGATGGGGTTAAGCAGGACCACGGTGAAAAGGGTGTTAAATGAAGACTTAGGGCTTAGGGCATATCGAAGAAAAACAGGACATCGTTTGGACGCTCGTTTAATGGACCTAAGACTGAAGAGATTCCGCGCTTTGTTGAAGCGGTACGCGGGAAAAAAGCATCGGGAAATTATTTTTTCGGATGAAAAAATTTTCACCGTGGAAGAGAGCTACAACAAACAAAATGATAAGGTGTACGCACACAGCAGTGAAGAAGCGAGCAACCGTATTCCGCGTGTCCAACGAGGTCATTTTCCATCCTCGCTCATGGTTTGGTTGGGAGTCTCTTATTGGGGCTTAACTGAGGTACATTTTTGTGCGAAAGGCGTCAAAACGAATGCAGTTGTGTATCAAAATACAGTCCTCAAGAACCTTGTGGAACCTGTTTCTCATACCATGTTTAATGGCACTGGGTATTCTAACAATATTCTGCGCCAGCTCATAGAGCGAAAAGCACGCAAGACTGGCTGGCGGCGAGTGAAATCGACTTCATCCGGCACGAAGACTGTCCCTCCTCCAGTCCAGATTTGAGTCCGTTAGATTACAAGATATGGCAACACTTGGAGGAAAAGGCCTGCTCAAAGCCTCATCCTGATTTGGAGTCACTCAAGGCATCCTTGATTAAGGCAGCCGCCGATATTGACATGGACCTCGTTCGTGCTACGATAGACGACGGCCGCGCAGAATAAAGGCCTGTATTCAAAATCGCGGGGGTCATTTTGAATAAACTTTATTACCATAAGAATATATGTTTTATTAAGTTCATTTTGCTATATAAATGTTTACATAAATAATAAACATGTCTAAATTATTTCATATTGCACATGTGACAGAACTTATGACCTGACTATGTATATATACAAATACTCTTTTTTTTATTATCTCTGTAATAAAAAATATAAATCTCTGTATTAAGAATTCGCTACACTGCAGTAATCCAAAAAAAAAATGCAACTGTCATCAATCAATAACAATATTTTTTCCACAAATTTTCTATTTTATATAATTCTAAATTATTGGTTTGCAAGATCATTTTCTAAAACAGTAGCTGAATGAGGTTGCAAGGAGAAACGAAACGTCTCTCTTCAAAAGAGGTAAAAATAAAGATGTCGCTTCAATTGATTTTCCCGGTGTTGTGTTGACAGTTTGTCGCACAATTATATTCCCAGCAAGGCAACTGACCACCTTTAGGTATACCTAAAGGTGGTCAATCTGTAGATTGACAAACTTATCTGTAGAATGAAGGGATGACGCCACCATCGAAAAGGGTTGCCACATATTACATAAATTGCTGCAATCGGTGCAAATAGTGGATGTAACACACGAGTATTTTTAGCGATTTATTAATTTAGGATTGATACATAAATATAGCCGTTTTGTTAGCCAAATAAAAAATATACATTTGTACATAACATTTATTAATAACTAAAATCCACAATATAGCCTTGCCCTTTAGATACAGGTTCTAGAACTCCATCTGTTTCTTGACTTTGCCAGCATTTTTAGTGGTACATGAGGAATGTTTATAAGTCTCGTCTAAGAATACAACTGGTCGACGACGATTAGCTGATAAAGCGTTTTTATTTAGTTCTTGCAAATATTTAGCTCCCCACGCAAAAATATCATAGCGCTCGGTTAAAACCTTGCGATTGCTTTGTGTTTTTTGGAAACGAAAGCCAATTGTTCGTAACAATTTACGAAGTGTTTCTCTGCTACCTTGGGAATTTATGTCGTCTTTTAAAACAGTAAGCAGTTTATTAATCGTTGGTGATTCCTTTTAATCGCATAAAATTCATGCACTTTTCGCTTGATCAAACCTAGATTGAAACTGTAAACTTCTATTTTGCCACGTGTCCTTTTTCTCGATTTTCCTGGTGTGATTATGTTCGTACCCATTTCTGCAGCGGTTATACCTTCTGCAACAATTTTATAAATTGTTGATATACCAATACCTAAACGAAAAATAAACTCATCATTAGAGTAATACAATTTGAGAAAATGTAACCGAATTCTAGGCGGCCGAAGTCGCGAGCACCAGGTTATATATAATCTAAATTAAATTGGAACTAATAAATACCTACAGCTGTTTTAGTTAATAACGTATTATCCAACGATGTCGATTATTTATTTAATAATAATCTGGTAACACTAGCCTGAAGCGGCTGCAATGCGTTTGTATTCTTTTTCAAACGGTATTATTGGAGCTTTTTGCAGCTTTTCTGCATCAAAGAATAATTTCATTTTGAGAATAATTTCTCGTACACCACCTTTGATTGCTTTCGGCATGATTATCAAACAAGATACTTATAATATTGGAAAAACTAATGGATTCTCAACTGAACAACACAATACAACAACAACTGACAGCGAAGTGACATTTTCAAAATGGCGTCCGTAGTTTCCTCTTTCGCCGTTCTACAGATAAGTTTGTGGCTCTGTAAGTATTATATTGATTCACAAATGGCGATAATACAATTATTTGGATATTTGTTTCTTCGATTTGACAATTATTTTACAGAGCCAGAAGTCAAGCCACGCTGCCGACGTGACGCAGACATTCCTTCATGAGGGCGCTTTTTTCAGCCAGAGTACATGTGGAATCTCATCTTGAGGACTCTCCTGCAGTGTCGATATTTCTCTTCCCGTTTCCATAAAACTAATAAAAACCATAATTTCAGGCTACCAACTCCGGCATATAGTATGCGACGCGTGGTAGTCCGCTGGCATTCAGGGTCCTGTTGGTTTACCAGGCTATGGCAGTAGGCTACCACATTTATCTACAAATCCCATTCATAGGTATATAACCTAATTTCATATTTTGAGTACGGAATACGCCATGTGGTGGCGAACTTAAATTTAAGCAAGTTGCCTGATATGCCCCAGGGTTCAAGAGTTCGGCGGTCATGTCAGGCGACCGGTAGCTATCTCTGTGGAGACGCTGTCCTTGTCCAAGGTGGTCCACGAGCGGCGGAGCTAAGACCCTATTCTACCTGAGGCGCCTGTCACTACATTTTCGCAGTGCGATCCCGGTAAACAGAGCTTTTTATGCCGATACACTACACATATTACACCTCACTCCATACCATAAGACTGAAGGTAACTGACATTATTTCATCTCACCGGCTTGACTCAACTTCTGTGTAATTATGTATTATTTAAGTACCTACATAAGAAGTCATTCAGTGTTTGTAGGGGAAGATGATCGCCTATATAATTATTGCATAAGCATAGCCACTGATTTACTGTGATTAATTTAACTGTGTTTGTCTTGTGTATGTGACTTACATTGTATTATAAAGTGAACAATATCCGTGACAAGACTATTTATTTCTACACCAGACCATCTATCTGTATATGTATTATTGTACGGGAAGTGGAAGAAGCAGTTCTATTTTTTTATTCCCTCTTATAGTGGGATACTTTATACTTTATTGCACATAAACATTATTGGACAATTACAATTACGGTTGGTATACTAAGGCATGCATGTCTCTGTATAGATATATCTTCCAGCGAACCCAGGGCTGACAGGAAAACATAGTTGCATTATAAGGGATAGACCTATTATGCATAACATAACCTAAAACTAAACTACAGAGTGACTATATATTTATAATAAATTACTTAGATATTTACAAATATAAATAAATGAGAACCTACATACTAATATAATATCTACAAATACTATACATAAATATCAATAAATACCTATGCAATATATAAATAAAATATAATCTACTACAGAAGAGAAAGGTAATGTTCCTTCAAAGCACTTTTAAGATGTTAAGAGATGGACTGTCCCTGACGGTGCTGGGGAGTCTGTTCCAGAGCTTGATAGCCCGGAGTCGGAACCCATGTTCATATGCGACAGTTTTATGTTGCGGAGTTGTGAGCAGAGTGTGAGGTCTACGAGGCCTATCTGAAGGAAGTAAAGCAAAACGATACGTGATTCGTTTTCTTTTCTTTCTTCAGTCAGGGTAATGAGGATTATGTAAAATCTTAAAGTGAGTGAAGAGGATGTGGGAATCCCGAAAAAGACGGATTGGGAGCCACTCCAGATCCCTGCTATACTGAGAAACATGGTCAAATTTAATTTGCGCAAAAAGAAAATAAACCGAATCCCGAGATTTTGTAGTTGCTCGAGTTTGTCCAGTTGCTCTTCGTTTGCGCTGAACCAGCAGATCTGCAAAGTCAATGAGGGGAATTAACAGAGACTGGGCAAATGTGATTTCCGTCTGATGAGGCAAGAAGTGCTGAAGTCGTCTGAGGAAGTAAAACGTAGCAAATACACGCCTACTAACCTCGCAGACATGCGCTGAACAAGACAGCAGGTTATCAAAAATGACTCCGAGATTTTTGGCCTTGGAGCTGTAGGGAACTACGATTCCATCGGTACATTATGGGTGTAGTGTGCATATGCTGTAACACTAGGAAGGAGTGCCTGGACCCAATAATCATCGACTGCGACTTACAAGGATTGACGAGTAGCCCGTGTGACAGAGCCCGATCCCTGATACTCCATTCAGCAAGGCCACAGCAGAGTTAAAATCACAGGGAGAAGAATGACGGTAAATTTGGAGATCATCGGCATAGAGATGATAAGAGGAAGAGAGAGTATCCGAGATAGAATTTATGAAGACAGAAAAGAGAAGAGGGGAGAGGATACCACCCTGAGGGACCCTTGCAGAGAGGTCGCACCATTCTGTTGAAGTCTCCTCAAACCTTATACGCTGCTAACGACCTCACAGGTAGGAGGCGAACCAGCTGGCTGAGGCCGGGGAGACATTCAGAGACTTCAGTATCTCAACGAGGATGTCAAAATCAAGACAGTTGAAGGCGCTGCTGAAGTCTCGTAGCGCTAGAACGGTGAGCTGTTTCTCGTCCATAGCTAATTGAATGTCGTCAGTGAATTTGAGTAAGGCAGTAACGGTACTATGACCCGGCCTGAATCCCGACTGGGATTGATTCAGCAGACAGTGAGAAGTAAGGTAGGAGAAAAGCTGGGATTGGACAATGGATTCTAGGACTTTGGAAAGGATGGGCTCATATACTGGCGCTCACTACATGATAGCTTTCTTCGACATCAGCCCACATCCTAGTAATGAGCACAGCAAGCTGAAATATTAGTCACACATTTTCACCACGAGCACACGGTGATCCGTCCTATACAAGCAAGTCACTTTCGATTTGAGGTATTTAACTAATTTTTAGCCGTTACCAATTAACTAATGACTAGAATGATGCGTTTAATTAAGCCCTACAAGTCGGTATATAAAGAAATGCATAATTACACCCCTAATCATTTCTCTTACTACTTTATCGGAGTTCGGATATTATAAGCAGTGACAAGTGTTTTTGAGTTAAAAAAGGTGATAATCTTGAAAGAATGTCCTCTATAACCTTATACTGTTGGTTTGATTTGGTTATTCCAGTATTTTACAATTTATTTCCAAACTTGGGTCTAAAAATATCACAAAAAACCGGTCAAGTGCGAGTCTAAATCGCGCACGAAGGGTTCCGTACCACCGTTCAATGGAAGCGATGGCGTGGAGTGAATAGTTTGGATTTTACACAGCAAAATATTGTTTACAAAGTTATTGGTGCGGTACTTTCACACTCCATGTACGTAACTGGAAAAAATCATTTTCATTGAGCTGTTGGAGTCGTAAGCATTTTGGTGCACATTTATCTCGTTTGACCAGTTTTGTTCGCGTTGTGAGGAGCTGCGTAATGTGTTTTGGGCAGCCTTGACACAAGAAGAATTGTTCTTGGGCAAGAATTGATGCCCGCCTAAAATTTTCCTCATGTTTTCCTGATATTTTCCCATTATTTCATCTGAACTCAAAGGCCAGACGTTGGAAGCGATCTGGGTATGTATTTGGTGTTTATATTCCGTGGTGGCATTTTGGTCGTGTTAGCATTATTCTGGTACTTATCGTTATATCTTATTTGTAGCTTTTGGTGGAGAGCTGCGCAATTTTTCGAAACCGACACCGCGGACGCGTAGACCTCACCAAGGCGTGCTTTGGAGCAGGCAGACGCATGCAAGCAGGCGTACGTGAAGGAGGAACTTGGACGCCGCATCATGAGATCCCGTATTTTTTTGACCCAATCCATTCGCTTATTTATCACTACACTACACACGTATTATAAAACCTCTTTACTGCGTACAAAAACCGCACGTTACGATCAGCATAATGTTAAACTACTTGGTAAAAACTCATTTCTTATCTGAAAAATTACACATTAACACCATAATGTGTAATTTTTCTACATATTATGACATTCAAATTTCGAACGCCGACGCCCGCCTGGGTGCCGCTCCTAGTTTGTCTGTGAAGTTGGTACTGACATTCAAATTTCGAACGCCGACGCCCGCCTGCGTGAAGTTGGTACTACAGAACAAGCTAAACAACCAATGCCGGTCAAACATGCTGTTCCTGAACATATCAAAGAGAGCTTATGATATGTGTGTAGATAAACTAGTGTATGTAACTGTACATAATTAGGCATTATGTAGCAGTCACATAAACTAATATTATATGTAGTAGACCCCTATGACCAAAGATTACGGTGTAGTGTTTGGGAAACAGGACTGCAGTCACATAAAGACGTATCCCGGATTGTTCACAGGAAGTGCAATGGCTTGTTGCTATGTCAATGTACCGGCTACAAAGTTGTGAGAGTGACCGCAAGAAGGAAAACGCCAATAAAGAGTTCTCAGTAACAACTCGACCAGGGAGGTGAAACAAAAAAACCTCTTGTCTTGGATGTTTATTTTTATATCGTTACAATGTTTTTGAAAACCGAGCGTAGCGAAGCATTAAAGAAAAAAAAATGTTAATCTGAGAGATATTCGATTCGATATGTACTCGAGAGATATTCAAAAACAAAAGTTTTTTGGTCAAGCAATATAGTTAACAACAAAAACATAGCCAACATAGGGCAAAAGGTATGAAAATATTTTCATATTGAGATTCATTTCATTTGTTTTGGGATAGTTTTTAAAAAAGCTCACCTTGAATACCAGGAGATTAAAAACAAAGATTACACAGCAAAATAAAAACCACTGAATTCCATAATATGACACAAACTGGTAAAATGTACTTGGTTGAGTTCTCATTATGTATAAAAATGTAATCTGGGTACTTTATGTTTATGACTGTATTTAAGCATCATTACCATTACCTTGTTACTTATTCTTTATTCTTGGCAAGATAAGGATAAATTTATATGGGCTCATACAAATTGTTAATATTTTAAAGGTGGTAAATTAACTAAGACGTAATCTTAATATCACTAACGTAATTATCATTAATATTTAATTATTGAATGAATGAATGAATGGTCTCCAGCCAGGGTTTTAAACCTATTCCGCTCTTTCAGCTGGCATACCAGAGGGCACAAGTTTTCGGAAGGGATGAGATCTGCACGTCAGGAAGAAAAGAAGTGTGATTTCAATCGACCGACTCTTCAGCCTAAAGCCAATATAGGATATGTGGAATGTGGGATTTGTAGTGCAGCAGTTTTTTTCTTTGTGTTCTTGGTGTCCCTCTAGTATCATTATCATTGTTCCTTTTTGCTGACTAATGTTCTGCTTGGTTTTCCTGAGAGCGTCGGTTTCGCTATCTTTTTCCAAGATGATGTTTCTTCATAGCTTAAGTATATTTGACTTTATTTCGGTTTTCTTTTTTCAAATATTGGCTTCCTTCGTCTTTTGTCTTTACTGTTTATTCACTATATGTCACTCTCTAGTTGCTATGCTGAAATTCCATACCTGCTTGTATTTTTTGGGCCTGTTGTGGAATAACTGTTGCTTTGGCGACTACCTACTATTTTTCGTTGTTTATTATACTATAGTTTCTGTACACTTGGATTCACTTATCAAGGGACTACACAAATGACCACTTACCCGAATACCACAACTTTCTACATGAACTTAGCAACACTTGTTCAGTTTTCCATGCTTAAAAACCGGCCAAGTGCGAGTCGGACTCGCGCACGAAGGGTTCCGTAACACCGTACAATGGAAGGGATGGTGTGGAGTGAATAGTTTGGATTTTAGCTAAATGTTGTTTACAAAGTTATTGGTGAGGCTGCTTTCACATTCATTTCCATGTACGTAACCAGGTGCATTCATATGTTTGTATGTATTAATGAAATAATTGTTGTATGGGAGCCCTCTTAAATATTTATTTTATTCTGTTTTTTAGTATTTGTTGTTATAGTGGCAACAGAAATACAATATCTGTAAAAATTTCAACTGTCTAACTATCACGGTTCATGAGATACAGCCTGGTGACAGACGGACAGGCATACAGACGGACTGCGGATTCTAAGTAATAGGGTCCCGTTTTTGCACTTTGGGTACGGAACTCTAATTATGTGATTCATAGGAAAATATACACTTGATCACATAGGCTTTAAACACAATAACTACGAGTAAAAGTATCATCATCAACTCAAAAACTGGGCTATTTTCATGTACTACAAAGTGTTGTAAATGAAAATAGAATAGAGACCACGTACTGGCAAGCGCAGTGTGGGTCGGCCACCTACGAGATGGACCGACGACCTGGTGAGGATCGCTGGATCTCGTTGGATGCAGGTGGCTACGGACCGGTCACGCTGGGGTGCGATTGGAGAGGCCTATGTTCAGCAGTGGACGTTAACAGGCTGAAATGATGATGATCATGATGACAAAGTGTTGAGCACAAAATATCAAATATACGAGTTTAAATTATTTGAGATGATCTGTGGATCTATCCCACAAGAATCAAAAGGTCCGCGGCAATCTGCGCCATACCACCCAATTCGGGAGAGATGGGTTACTTTATCTTTACCCCTCAACGAACGATTTTTCCGCTATAGGTTTTGAATTTAATACCACCATGGCATGAGGTTCAAATTCGGGTTTGCACCAAAAATTCCGTGTTTTTTGAGTCATTATTGTCATTATTGAGTCATTATTGAGGCATTATTTGAGTGCTTGTTTTTTACAATTTCCACATTCCGTATTCCACGCCTCAGCTTCGTAGTACTTGACCGCTGGGGACTCGATGTATGTATCTATTGTCTCGTAGAACGTTAGGGTGGGTTTTATGGTTTTTGTTGTGGATAAATATCTCAAATGAGATTTTAAAAAACACGAATCGATTCGCTCTGCTCTGAATTTAACCCATTAAATAACTCAGCAAGGCTATCCCTACACTGTAAAGTTCAGTCCTCTTCATCATTGACTCGTATCACGATAACTTTAAAAAATAATGATATATGTTTGTTGCAGTTGTTAACAGCATTTACTTAATGATATATTATAATATGACCTTATCGAATCTTTCATTCATTGTGGTTTTGATTTATAGTATGGTAAAGTTACAGACACTGAAACGATCTCACCGGAATTTGCCCATTGATTTGCATTATACTTCTCCTGAAGACTGACACCTGCGTCCGCGTGGCCCCAGTCCGGTGAACCAGGTCCGTGGGATGTACGTTATAATTGAATTTTGCACTATTTTTAAAACAACTAACACACACAATCACAAACATGTAGCCTTAATTTTAATAAACCTACACAAGACACTTCACTTTGACAAGTTCGCCTAAGGGCATGTTTTTCTATTTTTGTACTATTTGGCAAAAATGTCTATTGTCCTCCGGAGCTATCGGGGAGACGTCCGCGCGCTTCATTGGCCCAAAACCAACCCCAAATTATCACGAACATTAAATATTTTTATCATTATCCTTTTACAGAAAAAGAGTAAAGTTTTCATCACGGACACCTGAATTTGCAGGGGCGAGGAGGGGGGCAGGGGACATGCCCCCCTAAATCTCAATTGTCGGAAACCAGGGTTTTTTTTTATATAAATTTTCAAAAATCGCTTTTTGAGGTTATTTTTTACTAAAGGATTTTTTCAAAAAGTTATTGTTTGTATTATTGATTTTCGAAATCGCCTTAGCTCCGGCTACTACGGGGATACGGCGATGCCCTCGCACTGCAGCACACCCACGCTCGCCTCCGCAGCCTCGGCTTGTTGGTCGGCTTCACCGCCAAGTTTACTGTACTAGGTACACTACTTTATTCCACGTTCCATTTCACCCAACTATACAATACGTTTTTGACATCTATCATGAAATACGTATGGAAAGAGTAAAAATTGCGTTCTATTTCAGGCATACAAAATATTATTTTGTTTTAGGTATTATAAATTCTAAACAAGTTTCCAACAATTAAGACTAGGATAAAAGGTTCAAGAATATAGTCAACTATTCTCCTAAATAACTCTATTAATTTAAATCAGGTGTCCGTGATCAAATCCCAACCCAGGAGACTTGAGTAATGATATTTGTTCCTTCCTAATATTTGATCCCTCACTTTTCAATTGGGTTGCTTACCTACTACCACTTTAACAAATTTGCGATTACGTTGCAGTTGTAGGTAGGTTGTAATGTCATATTCTTTTACTGTACTGCACAAACCAGACATTCAGAAAACTTATAATACATACACTAGTTACAACGGAGAGCTATCTCTAACAAGAGATTTCTTCCACCAAAACATGGATGGAAAGGTAGAGTAAATAGTTGATCTGGGAAAGACCTGCGCGTATTATACCTCCAAAGCTCTGCTTTTCGGTGGTTGCTCCAACTATGAGCAGAAATAGTGCTAACAAGATATTATTGGTAGTACTTGGAGATAATTTCTGTGTTATTTATAAAGATTCAATTTCTCTAAAATGGAGCTGAAACAGTCTTACAACCCGTTCTCACAAATTGTGATTTACAAAATAAAATCTTCGTTATAAACCTTCTAAAACAAGTAGCTCAGATCCTTCTATAACTGTCCGATAACTCCTTTTGAAGCATTATCACAGTATACCAGATGCCAAAAGCAAACGTCAGTCAGTTGTCAAAGTATGAATTTATGATGGTTGTTTTTGTTTGTTAGTTGCAACCTCAGATAAACGAATCTCTTTGTTGGAACATAGAGTAAATCTTGACACATGCATAGAATTTTTTTTCATAATTAAGTTTACGGCTTTGGATACTTTTCCTTCAGCCGATACCTACAGACCCTAAACAAACAAAAACATAAATCGCTCATTAAAGTCCAAACAGGATTTTGCTTAAACAGGTCTGCAAACATAAATTTGTTAAATTTTTATAGGTAAGAATACGACTAGTATTTGTCTGCTAACTACACTCACTGAAACTGACGTCGCTATAAATGACGACACACGCCTTGACATTAAGCGCATTACCATTCCGCATGGGTTATACAATACAACTTTAACCTTATAGTCCCAGAGCATTTTGGGAGTCAGTAGTCGTTAAGACCCAGCAGCAGCAGTCCTTTGGAATGTACTACAGTAGGATACGGTTATAACGAAACTTGTTAATCCAAATTAACATGATATTTTTTTTTTGTAAAATATCGATACTAACAACGATCCATAGATTTTAATCACTATACAACAGATAGCTGTTTGCTCATATCGTCACGTCACTAAATCATTCATTCATTCTTTCTCTTCTTGGAAGCTTTCGTCGCGATCATTCGTGTCCCATGGTGTAACTTCAGTTTTTCAGCGCGCAACGCGTAGTTTTTGGTTTTTCATCATTGTACTGTGTCCTAGAACAATAAATAAACAGTGTAATCATCAAACTATAATCAGTGTTTGAATTCGTTCATCATCCCCTTAGCACAGCCCTCGTGGAGAAAGCAGCTTGCCGGCGCGGTGACAATTTACCACGTAGTCTTGGTTGGTGGCCCAACTATCTACATCCAGGTGCAGTCGGGATCGAGGTCAGGTCTGGCTGACACTGGACCCCTTCATCTGCAGTCATCACACGTGGCTTTGGAGCGGACGGAGCCACGTGCATCAGCCAGTTTGGGGTTCGGCATTCGGATACCTACCCCCATCACTAAGGTTTCCCAGGTGGGAATTTTCCAGGTAGCATCTTTCATCTTACAAAACTCAAGGACGATATTTTTTCGTAATAACCGGTTGACGCACAAACCGACCGGATGATTCCGGATGATGATTCATTCATTGAAACTTGATATTGTTTGATGTTACTCAAATAATGATAACAATAATAGTTAGGTAAAATTCTAATGAAATTAAACACTTAACATTTTGCGTACGTGTCGGCTTTGACCTTGCAACATCACATTAAATTAAAACACCGACAGTGGTTTACGCGCGCCAATCAAAATGTGTTTACGAGATGGGAAGGAAAGAAAAGTTGCATATCTGGGACATGTGCTCCGTCACGATCGATACCAACTGCTTCAAGTGGTCATGATTAGGGCATGCACCCGGGTATACCCGGTTCCTAACTACCCGGGTATACCCGGGTATACCAAGGTCTCGAAAGACCCGGTTCTGAAGAAGCATACCCGGTTCCCCCGGTTCTTGAAAAATACTAAAATTAACTACTAAAATGGAAAATTCTTTAAAGAAAAGGTACTCGCAGCGACGACTTATAGAAGCAGCTACACTTCAATACTTAACGAACACGGACCAATACTTTGCTGATTTTCTAAATGATGATTTGGCTGTATTTCCTCGTCCCTCTTGCGATGAAATGTGCAGGGGTATCGTTAATCTCGTACAGCCATTGTCAATGATCGAACAATGCGATATATGTGAGCAAGGTGAAGATGAGGTGGGAAATGCAGATGAAGTCGATGTAATTCTTGTCCCAGATCCGATTATGTCCAAAAAGATGAGCTTGATATAGAGATGCAAAAAGCTACAGCCGTAAAAAGTTATAAGACGAGACATCAAGACCGCGACGCCTACTTTACAACAGTCAAAATAGAAATGGCATTGTTTGAAAACGGTGGAAGTCGTGGTAAAAACCTTTTACTAGCATATAACTATTTAAGAACCATACCATCAACAAGTGTAGAGCCTGAAAGAATTTTCTCCTCAGCGGGCTACATTTGCAATCGCTTGCGCAGCTCGTTAAGTGATAGGAGCCTAGATGTGATAAGTTACTTACGATCTCACTACCAAGAAAAAAATATTTCCAATAAAGATATTCATTAAAATTAAAACGAAAATATGGTGATTTGTTGCTTTAGGTAATAAAAAAGAAATTATTTGTTGTGTTTTATCATGTTGCTGTTACTCATACGAGTATAAAAAGATGATTTATGCTGATTTATTAAAAAGACTGATTAATGTGTAGTTAAAGCTTTTTGAGTACCTATAATATTCCTGTTATGTAATAAGAAAAATGACTGTTTGAAACTATAGTGTCCTAATAAATGTTGATTTGATATAATTTGCCAACTTTTTTATTCATCCTCGTAATAACGTTATATACTTTCAGTTTCTGTGTGATTTATTTGATATTACAGTCTTATGAGCCGGAACCGGGTGCACCCGGTGCACCCGGTTCTGACGGCTCCCAGAACCGGGTCTCAAAAATCTGGAACCGTGACCGGTTCTGCATGCCCTAGTCATGATGGGAAAGTTTGAAGGGAAACGAAGCGTCAAAAGAAGAAGGACATCGTGGCTCTCTTATATACAAAAATGAGCCAGTATAGCTGGCAAAGAAGACCTGTTCCGCCTGGCGAAAGACCAAGCAAATTGCTGTGGGGACCCAACATAGATCTAGACTATCTCCCATACTGTAGCGCCGGGAGCCGGCATATGACAGTGAGGGTTTGTGGTGCGCCGATGTTTTATTTTTATTGAATTTCTCCAAATCTGATTAGAAATTGGGTTATTTTTTATAAGAATAATATTCTCAATAGAATCCTTTACCTTATCCTTGCAATTGCATCTATATTCCTATTGTATTGCTACTTAAATATTATATTCAATTTTCAGTATCCTAAATTGTTCTAGATTTATTGAAATACTTTATAAATAAAGCAATAGTTAGTCATAAAGTGTAGTTTTTATCATGCGTTATTATGTCTTAAACTATAATAAATTCAAACACAGGTTGTCTTGAAACATTTATTTTACACAATCCTTCTTTTTTAATGGTACAAAAATGGCCCCTCTTGTAGGCGCGGGTAGCGTGGGTGTTCAATGAACGAAGCTCATATTTTTTTTCATTCCCTAGCTAGCTTGTTCCTTCTTGTGCATTTTAAAATATGATAGAAAGAGATAGGCATTAAAACGACCGTTTAGATGAGCGCGAAACTGTACCACTCACGCTTGCCGTATGAGCAATTTCAAAACCATGTAAGAAACACTTTATCAAAAAAGGGAGATTACAATGTTAAAGATTACTTAAATGACGAGACTGTATGGACAACACAGAACTCGCTGTTAGTAATTTTGTAATTATTTATAACAATTAATATTGTATTATTTTTACTATCAATTTTTAAAACAGATCTAAAAGTCAATCAGTGGGAGTTTCTTCGCCGTTCTCTCCCACAGTGGTGCAATATAGAGAAGAGGCAAAAAATAATATCGTTAAGTATATGTTAATACCTCTGGAGATTTTGAAATTGCCATTTGAGCAATTTAAAAAGCATGTTAAAGCGACTTTGTCGCAAAAGGGATATTACAATGTTCAAGATTACTTAAATGACAGGACTGTATGGGGTTAAACTGGCTCAACACAGACCTTGCTGTTAATAATGTTTTAATTATTTATTCCTGCTTATTAATCATAACAATTAAATTTTTCATATTTGTATTAGTTAAGCACAACCTATTTTTAAAAGAGATCTAAAAATCAATCTGTGGGAGTTTCTACGCCCTTCTTTTTCCACAGTGGTCCAATGTAGAGAAGAGGCAAAAAATGACGTTTGCTGAGTATATGTAAATATCTACAGTAATAAAGTACTTTGACTTTGACTTTGACTTTACAGTAATAAAGTATTTTGGATTTTGATTTCTAGTTCAGGAATTAATTGGCATCCTCTGGCGATTTACAACATACAGAGACTCTGTTTCGTCCAACACGTTTTATTCCGTCAGGAAGTATGTTGTCAATATTGTCAAGTGTTGCAGAAGGCATCAATCAAAACCCACACACAGACAAGGATCACTTATTTATTCAGATACGTAAACAGATCATAGTTTTTTTATTGTATACTCTGTTTCTGTATACGCTGGCGAAAAAACGGACAATGACATAAAGGATTATGTTAGCGTCGAAAGAAAACGATACGTATCGCCCTCCATGTATGCTGTATCGTTTCCGCGTAGTACTGCGTGTCGTGGTACGGGGTGGGGTGAGTGACGCTACCAGTCAGAGATAAAAAACCTGTTTCGACGTGTTTAGAATGAGGACGCCCGGTGTGAGGAGAATAAATCTTTTTCTCTGGACTGGAAAATATAACACAAGTTTACAAATTCGGATCAACTTTTGGACCTGAGCAGATGAGAACGATTTATTATGTTATTTGATGGCCTGAACTCAAATCTTCAATCCGTGTGTCAAAATTGGTTCTAGTTTTCGAGTACGAGCTTTTAGTTGCTCAGGTCCAAAACGCGTATACTTGTGTAATTAAACATCTTTTAAATATCTGCAAACAATTTTATTACATACATAAATATAATAAATAAAAAAAATAATTATAATTTTATTTATTCACTGCAATCATACGACTTATAATTTTTGAACCTCAACAAAAAAGGTTGGTGATCACTGCGGTAGGCACAAACGTCAATGTCCGTGTTTTCGCCTGCCCTAGAAACAGACTTTAGTCCTTCTCGTAAGATCTTTTTTGACATATGGTCTGGAACTTGGCAGCCATATTTATTTTGTACTAGGTGTAGGACCGAAGTCCTTACGAGGCTATAATTTTAAGAACTTGCTGTGGTCCGACCGATTTCGGATATATACTGGTAACATGCATAATGGTAACCATAATTATACATTAAGCATGTACAACTTAGATAAATAGCGACCAAGACAAATTTAGTGTAGGTTTTAGTGATAGTTTAGTTTTGATTTCAATTGATAATTAAATTAATTAATATAAATTGTAATTGTTAGATATTGTATGTAGCATTACAAGTAAATGCTAAAAAATTACATACTTCTGAATGAATGGTGCTCCCCAGCCAAGGTTTTAAACCTGGTCCGGTCTTTCGGCCGGCATACCAGAGGGCACAAGTTTTGCAAGGAGGGGTGTGCTATTTTTCGTTCTTTATTGTATCGTGAACGTTTGAGATTTAACATAGATAACAATATTTTTCAAAATATAGATTTTTATCTCCTTGTGCAACACTTTAATTCACAAGGCAATAAGCACATCACCACTCACCCAGGATAACACAAATCTACTGCATATCCCTTACACCTTTTTACACCTTACCTTTAGCAACACTTGTTTAGTTTACCATACTTCATTATGTGATTTACAAGAAAATATACATTTGATCACATAGGTTATTGGGTTTAGAAAATGATAAATACGATGCAAAAACTATGGCATTATTGGAGTCCTTGTTTTTTATATTCCACATTCCGCGCCAAAGCTGCATAGCTTCTTGACCACTGGAGATTACCTTCACCTATTATATTGTCTCGTGGAATGTTAGGGTGCGATTTACCGTTTTTGTTTTGGAAATTTGCTATTTAAATAAAAGTTACACTAATCGACACTAATTTATCAAACTGCTTAATCTAGCTCTGAATTGAACCCTAGTCAAATTAGTTAGCAAGGTTACCATACACTTTATCACTCACTCGTATCACTAATAATTTTAAAAATAATATATCATGTTTGCAGCTGTAATGTAATCAAATTGTATATTTGTGGACCCTTGATATTTAAATTAAATAACAAGACAAGTTATACACTGTCTTTTTAGAAGACGTGACACTGTTCTTTCTTATTTATTCCTCTACCTGATATGGCTTAGACCGTGCGGCGAGTCCAAATAAAATATATGAAACTACACTAAATATACCGGAAGCGGCGTTTTGTGGCTGTCGGAATATGCCGGAAGCCCATGTGCACTTAGCCTTACGCCTTTTCCCATTCGGGGTTGTAAAGGCACAATGGACCCACTTTTAGCCTGTTATTTAACACTCCTTTTTGCGTGACAGTGGCTAGCCCATCGCCGCAGCTATGGAGTAACAATCAATCAATCTTACGCATATCCATAAAAGCCCTGTGTCTCTCATTGGGGACTTCAATGTGGGCTACATTTATTTATTTACTATGATGACTTCACGGCATATCACTATTCACTAATCTCTAGGTCCTATATAATTAAGCTTAGCTCCGAAAAGTGAAAATAGGTATCATGTAATAATTAAAAAAAAACGTTTATTATTTAGAAACACAATTTTGGTGTCGTCTGAAAGCTAAAAAAATTAAAAATAATATTCCGTAATAAAATAATTTCATTTTGGGAACAAAATTTTATGGAAATCTGCAATTACTAAAACCTCTCTAAAAATCACTATTAGTTCTTTAAAAAATGCGTAATTTTAGATTACAGTTACCACTTTTTCCGCATTTTTATATTACTTCATCGTCACGAATCAGTCAATTTCACTACGAAAAACCCTTCCATTCCGAAGTATTTTTTTTTTGCAGTTCGTACCTAGATAGCGTATTTCAATATTAAAATGGCTATAAAAAAATATTGGGAGGGATGAGAATTTTTTTATTTTTTTTTGTCGATAAATTTCGATGTTCTTCAACCCAGATCGTTATGTGCACTTTGTGAAGATTCACCCTGTACAGGTAGATGTAACAAACAGACACAATAATCCTGTTGTAGATAGGTTGTTAGAATATGACATGACATTGACGGCGGCGCGGAGTTCGCAACACCAATATCGCTGTTTTGACGATTATCTTGTTGAAAGTAATACTACCCATCTTGCCAAACGTGTATTCGTATTGGTTTAATGATGTGTTAATTTAATTATGAAACCGTCTCTCACCAAAGATTTCATCGTCTTCCTCTCGAAGAATGCCGCCCGCGCCCCCGCAACCCCTCCGTCGCCAGGGTCAGGACGTGGTCTCCAATTACTGCCCTCCCTTACTATTCAAATTCAATTGAAGGGTGCCCCGCAGACGCCCTCGTAACCCTAGTGGGGTTACGAGGGCGTCTGCGGGGCACTCTGCCTCGTCGGCGTCTCCACTCTGCCTCCTCTACGTCGAACAGTACTGGGTTCAAACCCCGCAATCCCGCGGCTCGGTCGTAGCCTAAATGAATACTCATTTAGGCTACGACCGACTCATTCATGACTCATTATTTAAACTTAAGAAAATACTCTCGCCAAGCTCTGTCACTCAATAACATGTTTTTATTTTACTTGACACTATCATATTTTGTCTTTAAAAACTTACAATTTAACTATAGTTCGCTAGTTTAATATAGATAATCGTAGTTGTTAGTTAGTATTTGCAACTCTTGTAGTAACACAGATACACATAACGAATGTGGTGTTCACTTGTAATTAATTTGTGCATTAAGCTCTGTTTAGTCCTAAGTCCTATTTATGTAAGTAATCAATGTTCAAATTGTTAGTGAACCTGTGTTAGTGAAACTTTGCACCTAGCACAAAATGGCAAGCTCAAACACAAGCACATATAACTAACGTTGTTGGAAGTAAAAGCACAGAATACATTATAGTGTAAAACTTAAATTTAAAAATTACTTCACATCAGCAAGTTAACAGTCACGATGGGACATTTTGGGAGAAAAGAAGGGTTTATTGTCCTACGGAGAACCCGGGACCGCTGAAAAATTACAAACTTCTGAAACTTTAGTTTATTCTCTACCCTTTCGTGCAAAATTAAATAAGCCAGCAAAAAATCCATATAAACACCATAATAAATACCATTGATATTTAAGTCGAAAGGCAGAAATATAGTGAGAATTTTGAAGTGGTATGTATGCAGCTGAAGATTTGCTCTGCAGAAATACGATTTGAAACAATAACGCCTGGTAGGTATGTATATTTTCAGTAATTTTAAATCGCTTTACTAATCATAACGTCCATAAAACAAACAATTTGTACGATTCCAGAGGCGACAATATTATCTCTGTATGTCAGTTTCGTAAGTTAGTTACACCCGTATTCTGACATGTCACGTTTTCTTAAAATCTCCTCGATTTAACTCAAACAGTTGAGGATTTTATTTGTATTCTAAGTTGAAAAATGTCGCTCTGAGTTGAGGTTGAGTCGACAAAAGAGCTGTCAAACTCAAGGCACCTCTCGAACTATGTACCTTAAGGAAACTTTAAACAAATACATTTATTTTTTCAGTCAATTTCATACATTCGGAAGGAAATCATGTCATTCGATTTTGTCAAGTTTATCAATAATGTTTTTGACAATCCTATGGATTCCTCAGAAGCAACTGTAATCTTGAAAGTACACTGAATTTCAAAAATTATTGAGATCTTCCTCGACAAAAGTATCGAGTAGAGGAGATTTTGACAAACTTTTAAGAATGCGGGTGTTAGTCTTGGAGCCTTCAGAATCCTACAAAATGTCAGTTAATATTGACCTATAGCTATATAAATACCTGCTCGGAAATTAAGTGCATACAAACAACAAAAAGTGTTCTTATGACTTTAACTGTACAAACTCGCCAGTCTGGCTTATTGTACACTCCAAATAGTTTATTACAACCATTATAAGAGCTGTGGTCAGTACAATTTGATATCTCAATGTGTTCATAGCGGTAAAACCATTGTTAACACCATAAACTCATTCTTAGCGACACAATTCTCGTGAATCAACAAAAACACGCAACCAACGATGTTTTTCAAACACTTGCAAAGCTACACATTTTTGAGGAATAACAGCAATGTAGTAGACATTGTTGGAAATGATTGTATTTGGAGTGTGTGGCGTGTTTTGCTCGATTTACGGCAGACCAGTAATTTAGTAAAATACACATGGCTGGTGATATAGACTTGATGGAAATGTGATGGGTTAATCGTAAATTGTGGGATGTTTCAAATTGGTCCATTTTGACAGGCGTTTTGCGATTGAATAATTTAGAGCGAACCAAATGTCAGAAAGTTTATTTTTCGAGGAATGTAGAGAGTCGTCATTTGTTCATATCGATTATGCAATATGCAATCAGAGTGTTGATGTAAGATACGAGATAACATTAAAATATGCCCTATAGAATCAATAAAAAAATACTCTATATAAAAGCAAAAAGTCTCAAAACACTTTCTGTATCCAGTGCAATGTTAATAATATAGCACTGCATACAGTAAGAGTGTCCGTTATTTCCACCTTTATTTACGAAACTAGCAAATTGAATATTGCGCGAGCGCCTTTGAAAAACATATTTTATCGACTATTGAGCCTGATTTACAAACCTGACCAAGCAGCTAGGAATTGTAAAAAACGGTCCTTAATTGCGTCAGCGGACAGACTCTCTGATTTGTACGTCCATTTCATGGATATTTACGACGGGAGCAGTTACTGTTTCTTTCCATATCTAGGAGTCTAGGAGAGCGAAGTAATGTCCTGCGGTCCCAAGAAAGAGAGTGTCTTATAGAATCCTGTAAAATAAAATATTTTTGATTAGTGACTTATTGAATTAGTGGCTTAATTTGTTAGTAACTGCGCCTTCGCCTGGTGTTTATTACACTTAACATCCCGGTTCTTAGATCTTAGATTCAGTTTCGTTGCATCACGGCCTGCCGTGGTCCCCACAGACCCCTCAGTCATATGGAGAATTATCCAGTCTGGTAGTAAACTGGTCTAATGAAGCAAGATTGTCATCAGCTTCCTAGATATTCCTAGATTATACCCTATATAAGTTTTGGAGCTTATTAAGGGGGAAGAAACTCTTAAATTAGTTCAACGTAGGGGGCGCTAAGTGGCCGAAACCAACGCAGAGAAAGTAAGCAAAGAGTTTCGGTGATCCGTGGTAATAAATGAAGTAAGTTAAAAAAGTTCAATCAAAGGGTTTCGTCATGATGTTACAAATGAATCACTGATTAAGTAAAGTAAGTTTAAGCAAAATGGTTCATTTAAACTATACAATTTTGCTATTGACAATATTTGACAAGTCTTAGACACACAGTGCCCTCTACTTAAAAGTTTTTTAAGTACTTAAATTTTAGTTTTATCTGGAACTATATAGTCACTCCAACTTTAAATTTAAGCAAATACACATTAGTGATTCCTAAGACGCAAAGTAAAGTTAATTCTAGCTAAATTTAAGAGCCCATATCGCTCCCAGACCCCACTCAGGGGCAAAAGGATAATAAGTAAATAAACATTAGAGAAAAGTTGAGGAATCGAAAAAAGAGTAACATATAAAAGTAATCATAAGTTATTTTACATAATTATAAAAGAATTTCAATCAAAACCATTTTCGCCAATAGACATGTTAACAATCTCGAAGCTCATCTAAGCGATGTGGTAGCTCCCTCGAACCATGAAGCCAGGTTAGCTGGACCCCTTGTTGATGACCACAAGCCCCCTTTCCCATGCTAAATGTAGACGCTACTGGCGTCGAGGTAGCTCTAACGACGCTGGCTAGCTTTGCTAAGAGGTGCCTATCTTTGGATGTTAAAGTTACAGTGTGTCAACTCCGTTCAAAGTTCAGCTTTTAAAAGCTTTCTGGTATAAACGAGATGAAATATGAATGGATTTTCAAGTAAATTCAAGTCGAGCTGTAGCTTTGTTATTGTCATGTTGGATCTTATTCGTTTAGCTGTACTGCACATCATTGTTATTTGTAAATTATATTTTTTATATGTCCAAATATGCAAATGTGGTAAATAATAATAATAAATATTACAGCACAATCATACACAAATTAATCCAGGCCCATAGTAAGCTCAATAAGGCTTGATTTATGGGTAATAGAAGACGTAATATTTAATAGAGATAAATACTTATGTTAATACTGTGTAAATGTTGAACACATCCAAGACTAAGAGGAAGTAAATGGATGTAGATGATAATTGGTTTTGTGTCCAACTAAGTAAAAGTGTACATAGCTATTCATTCTATAAAAATAAAAACACAAAAGAAACAATTACGCGAATAAACCGCCCCGGGACATTGCCGAGGCTAAGGTTCCCATCACGCTGGCAGCATTTCCCCGCTGCACAGCCAGGGAGATTCTTTGCATCAGAAATGCCCCAGAGCGGTAGTCAAAACCTCTATCCCTTAGACGGCGCCCTAGATCCTTAACAAATATTTTCCCTTGTGTTCCCCAAACTCCAGTAGTCTCGAGGTCATTCTATTATTTGCGTTCAAAGAGCCATCTATTGGGGATTTCAAGACTTAGTCATCATCTTCATCAATAACAAAAACAGCCTGTCAGCTAATCATCAGTGTAGGAATCAGGAATAATTATGCGTCGAAAAAGTATGCGAATCGAACTGTCAGTGACTATTATGAACAATGATATAAGGTTCATTTTATCTGAACTCGAACACTTTTTCACTCTGGTATTTATTCCTGTTTGAGCCACTGTCAATTGTCAATTGTTCACGGCCTATCTGGCAGGCGACGTTTGGTCAATCAATTAATTAAATATGGGAAATATTAAACTGCACATGATAAATACTGATTTCCACAGCAAATATCAGGACAAAATGCTGCGGTAGCTTGGGTGAAGGGTAAATGGGGTGAGCTAAGCGAAGCCCCCTTTATCCTTTGTGTTAGGTTAAACATTTAAGAACAACAAAAAATACTTAAAACATAAACTTAAGTACATATAAAATATTTAAAAGATAACAAGTGTTTTTGTTGATCCTTTTTTGTTGTGCAAATCAGTATTTTTGACGTGCGATTAAACACTAGCCATTAATTATTAAGATTGAATTTCTCTGAGGGACTTCTGTAGCACACCGTACAAACTGCACCTCCTCTAAGCACCAGTATAAGACGTGTAGTTGCCCGGTTTCGCGGTACTTCTGCCTCGCAAGGTCAAGCGCGGTACCGAGTCATTGCTCTGCGCGCGCGCAAGCCGACCGCGGTCCGACAGTGCTAGGTAAATAGTGGTCCCGCCTGGAAAAAGACTGGTGAGTGCTAGATATGTAGATGGATAAAACAATTATTCACTGACTTGGTAAACACACCTACATTATTTTATTAAATAAAAATTTATTAGTTAAATAATTTAATTCACAAATATTTAAAAAAAACACGATACATACACAGCGTCACCGTTTTTTCCATACGGGGTAGCAGAGGTAGTTAAAGTTGTTAACAGATAAAATACACAGAAAAGTTTACGACAATCAAAAATGGTATGCGTTTAGATTTAGATAGAAGTTTTACTATGACACATGTGTGAAATAGAAGAATTTCATTAATGTACAAACAATAGGGATGATTAAAGATAAATAATACGACATCCGACGCAGTGCTAGGTGAACAGTGGCGCCCCCTGAAATGCGATTAGTGAGTGCTGGTTATGTAAGAATGTAATAGGTTAAATATTTCTATATGTACATCAAACAAATCACATAAAACAGTGTTATTGAGGATGTGAGCCGATCCTCAATAACACTGTTTTATATGAAATATAAAAGACTAATTACAGAAAATTCTAAAATCTTATCAAAAAAATTCTAGCTTTCTTGTGTGTGACGTCAATATTTCTGGTTCTCACGACACAAGGTATCCTAGTGTGAGGCCAGAGGCAATTTATGTGCCTGTATGTACATGTCATTGTTTATGTATAATACATCGACTAAATACAAAATAAATATATAAGTACACTAAATAGATCTAAACAAGTTTTAGAGCTTACTGGACTTAAAAGCTTGGAGGAAGAATTTACAGTTATAGAGCTTTTAATTGCACGACTAGCGCAAATACAGCCCTAATTGGTTGTTTTTTTAAACTAAGAATGTAAAAGATTATTGGAAATATAAACATTAATTTTAGTACTTGTTTTTCGCATTAGAAAATATGAGTAAAGCTTTAGTATATGTAAAGATCCTGTTGTGTTTGCAAAGCATAAACAAAGAACCATTTCGTTCGTTCGCGCGTTGATGTCTTTACTAAGACGTTGCTCTTAGCAAAACGTGTTCACATAGATTTTATTATATACTTAATTAAATCGATAACGAAATATTTTTTTTTTAATATAGCTGTTGTGAACTTGCACCAAAGAAACAACATCTTGCCCAGATGATTTATTTCACGCGCATTAGACATATTTTCGTAGTCATAATCTCATAAAGTCATAATACATACGGGACATTATATCTTCGTAAAAACTGGAAATTGCTTTAATTCGTTTATCACATACTTCAGCCTGCGAGTAAAAGTACAGTCAAGCTACAAACGGTCTTGTACCGCATATAATAATACCTCGGACACTATTTACTATCTAGCCCCAAACTAGAATTCCCTGTATCTTGGGTACTAGACAACGATACACATACTTATATAGATAAGTATTATACTTAGATAGATAAACAACCATCACTAGGGTACAAACATACGTTCTCATCAAACAAATATATGCCCCCACCGGGACTCGAACCCGGGACCCTTAATTGGCTTCGTAGGCAGGGGCACTGGTGACTCGGCTTTTCGGGTCGTCGAATATATAGCAGTTAAAAACAACAATTTGCAGGAATGAAAGTGATTGCACATACTTGTGGAGTTAATTGAACTATCTACATACATGCATAGCATCACGTCTCTTCTCACACGGGATGGCAGAGGCACAGTTTAGCCAGTATTTCAATAATTCATTTTGCATGACAGAGGGCTAGCCCATCGCTGCTGTTATATGAAGATAGGGCGGTTTTCACAGGATATTTACCATCGCCGTTAGAAAGACTATCGGTATTTGGTCATTGTCATGGTCATTTTATAATACTAAAGCGCTTTTTACCATGACTGTGCCTTAACAGTGCCTTAACATGTTCCCACAGGGTTTAATTATCGCTGCCCACATCGTGCTTGTAAGATATGTTACGCAGATCATTATAGTAAGAAACTCATTTTGATAGATTGCTGCAAATTATTTTTAATCTAAGTCTTCGGGCCTGGAATTGAAATACATCTGCTAAAACTGTATAAACCGGGGTATTTTTTTGCTATAAATAATAATGGGTGATTATAGAGGCAAAGAATCATAATAGCCTTTGAAGTTGTGGCTCTGACTACCATGCGAAAGTTCCCGGGTTCGATCCCCAGGGATACGGAAAAAAAACAGGTCTTGGATGTTTATATGTGTCTGTAGTCGCTGTTTCTGGTTTCCACAACACAAGATATCCTAGTGTCGGGCCAGAAGCAATGTATATGTATTTGAATTTTTATGTTTATTAACGGGTTTTCTGGAAATAATAACACAAAATACTCATTCAAACTTGTAGTTTAAAGATAAATATTTACATATAGGCACCTACATTGCTTCTGGCCCCACACTAGGATACCCTGAGTCGTGGGAACTAGAAACAGAAATGTCACACACATAAAAACATCCAAGACTTGCAGTTTTTCTTTTCTTTACCCCCAGCCGGGGATCGAACCCGGGACCTCTCGCATGGTAGGCAGAGCCCCAAACGCAGCGCCACAGAGGCCGTCTTCTGAAACTCAAAACATGGTCAGAGACCTCTTTATCTAAGGAATATATAGTTGTCCCGGAAAATTGTAACATTTTACAACACCTTCTAAACAAGAAATTTTCCCGTTATAGGTTTTGAATTTTATTACCATGGCATAAGGTTCAGAATCGCGATGCCTCATAACCAGGTCCAGGTCTCCAGCGGTTAACATTCAACTTCACCCTTCCTTTACTAAACTGAATACAATCATAATAGCGTTGCTAAGTGTAACCGTTCTACAGCTGCGTTGATGGGCTGGCTCCCCTGTCAACCAAATGGGGTATTGAACATAATAAAACACAGCGTCACGCTTTTTCCCATACGGGGTAGCAGAGGCATAATTTTGCCCACTTTCAGACTAGCACATTGCCGCACCCATGGAGTAATGTGAAGGATTCCTCACGATGTTTTCCATCACCGTTAGAACGTCCGTTAATGTACTTAAGATAAATTACTTATCTCATTGGTCATGATTAGCACCGGGATTCGAGCCGGCACCTTCTGCGTGAGAAGCAAGCGCGAATCCCACTAGACCACTGAGGATACCATTGATAGCCGCCACAATGTGCAAACTAGAAATAAACATGAACTTTCTTTTCCAATGTTCAGATTCACAAACGTTAGCAGTTCTTTTATGGGACACTGTATAAGCTTCTGCAATAAAATTCCGCAAGAAATACAAAACTTGACTGAAGCACGATTCAAAAGATGTACAAAGTACACTTTATGCACTAAGGCCTACTACAAAATTAATGACTTTTTACAAGACACCGACACCTGGCATTAAACCAGTTCATTGCACCCTATATATTATATTCTATGTAATAATTAGGCACCTACTTAATGTTAAATTATGCTTTCTTAATTATGTTATGACGTTCATTAAGTCTTAATTGTTGTGCTATGATGAATAAAAATCTTTGAACTTGAAGTTGAACTTGATAGAGTCTATGGACTTAAAACTTAAAATTACAATAACCCGCGCAAGGCGAGAATAGGTTGCGGCCATGATATCTTCGGTAGCTAACAACAAACTGTGATATTCATTTACGACTGTGGAACGCACTACCTTGCACTATAAGAGACTGTCCCACTCTTGTCTCTTTCAAAAACCGGGTAAAAGAGCACTTCCTCTCTCTTTCGTGAGAGTTATATAAAGTATGTATATCATTATAATATATAAACTATATTTGCAGGTATATGTATGTATTGTATTTAGAAGTCTGGTATTTAAGTATTTTATATAATATATGTATTTTAATATAGATTAGATATTAGATATTGTACACTGCCTACCCTTTCATGATACATTTCCCTTTCATGCCTTGGTTTGCTGGAAGAAATCTCTTTTTAGAGATAAGCTCGCCTTTGTACATATGATTTCTCCTGATGTAACCTTTTAAATTTAATATGTGTGTGTGCAATAAAGAATTATGAATTATGAATTTACAGTTTTCATAACAGAGCACGTGCTTGCTTACTTAATTTGAGAGAAAAAAGTTGCAAAGCGATTTCTCAGAAAATTAAAAACGTTTTCAGTGAGAAGTCAAAAGAATTGGGAATACTTACTATCTGAAATACGAGGTGTTTTAGTTACTTACTTTATTTGATTGGTAAGCAAAATTAATTATGGGAAATATTAAACTGCACATCAATAATACTGATTTGCACAGCAAATATACTGATTTTGACAGCAAACATCAGGGCAAAATACTGCGGTAGTTTAGATGAAGGGTGAAGTCCCCTTTTTATCCTTCGTATCAGGTTGAACATGTAACAATAATACTTAAAACATAAAAAATATTTTTGCCAATCCTTTCGCTGTGAAAATCAGTATTTTTGCTGTGCGATTAAATACTAGCCATTATTTATTATTAAATTAAATTTATTATAAAATTAAATTACTTTCAAAGCTATAGGCCAGCGGCTACTAATTGGCTTAGTGCGTGTAAAATTATTTAGTCATTAAAAACGAATAACATATTTTGATGGCTTGCTTGACCAGGTTGCAATTCATTCATGATACCACTAGACTGCGAAGTATCAAGACTCTTTATGATCTCAAACAACATTTACATGCGACTAATTTTGCGTTAAAGGGGCTGGGAATCACAAAAAGATCCCACGGCCAGGTGTAGAAGGAAATAAGCACACTTCATCACATTTCATGTATCTGTCGCAGTTAGTTGGTTAAATCAAAGACTTAACTAACATCCTAGACCGTTAATTAAAGACCGACGTTTAACAAGTCGCTAAAGCTCCGTCAGACAAGTGAGTGAACGAAACGTTTAACGAGTTGTCTAAACGTTGCTAGGCAACAAGACATTTACAATATAAGTACACTTAAGTACAGATTAAAAATATTTTATTTGTACTTAAGTTTATGTTTTAAGTTTTTTTGTTGTTGTAACATGTTCAACCTAACACGAAGGATAAAGGGGGTTTTGCTTCTGTCACCCCCTTTACCCTTCACCTAAGCTACCGCAATGTTTTGCCCTGATATAAGCGGTGCAAATCAGTAGTAAAAAGATAGACTCTGCTGAAAGTAATCTACTGTTGTCGTGATGCCATCTTGTTTTCAATTATTAAACCAGGCCGGCTTTCGGTAAGACCGGTTGTTAAACGTTTTCGACGATGCTTTATTTCAATCAAAATGCTAGTGACTTTCTTAAACGTCGATTTTTAATTAAGGGCCTAGGGTGTTAGTTAAGTGTCTGATTTAACCAACTAACTGCGACATATCAATCGCAATGGAAGACTAACCCCCAGTTTCCGAAAGAGTGGTCTGATGTAATAAGCGGTTAATCGATCATTTATTCAAAATAGCGGCATGTGATTGGCTGAAATGCGTTTTACAAGAGTTTAACAAGTTGCCACAGCTAATTTTCCTTGCAGAAACCGGGCGAGGTGTCGAACAGAGTGTTCTTTGAGAAGTCGCGCTCGACTCAGAGGTCGTTCTTTACGCGACACTGAACCAAACAAAAATATATGTAAATAAAACCGGTCAAGTGCGAGTAAAACTCGTGCACGAAGGGTTCCATACCACCGTAGAATTGTAAGGATGGTGTGGATTGAATAGTTTGGATTTTACATAGAAAAATTTTGTTTACAGTTATAGGTGCGGCTACTTTCACACTCCATGTAGGTATATAAACACCGTGTAGGTGCATTCATAAGTTTGTATGTGGTATCGAAATAATTGTTGTATGGGAGCCCCCTTAAATATTTATTTTATTTTTTTGTATTTGTTACAATAGGGGGGTAGAAATACATCATCTGTGAAAATTTCCACTGTCTAACTATTTCGGTTGATCCGGTAGAACCCGGTGACAGACTGACGGACGGACGGACAGCGTTGGCTTAGTAATAAGGTCCCGTTTGATACGGAACCCTAAAAACAGGAATTCAATAATACGAGTACTTTATTTGTTTGAATGTGGGTGTACAGGCTTGTTTATAAATAAAAGATGTAGTTCCTGTTCTTACCACACTCTACTCTAAGGGCGTAAATACATATTAAATTAAAATACACATGACATATCCATATTTCAATTAATATAATAATATTATTAAAACAAAAACAGTACAAATTTCAGCAACCATTAAATTGTATTATTTTCATGGGCCGTTTAGCAAATTCTGTACGCTTGTAATAGGCTTTGTTTAGCAGATGTTCTTTTAACCTTAATTTGAACAAATGAAGGTTTTCTACGTCTCTGATACATTTTGGTTGGTGATTATAAACTTTTGTTATCATCCCAATACACACTTTTTTGAAACAGCGTGCTTGAGTGCCTCTGATGCTTCATTTAATGTTCCTTTTAGAGTTTATTTTAATATAAAGATTCCATTTGTGTATAACATATTGCTATTTCTTAACACAACGATAGTAGTCATAGTAAAATATGAAGCGTGACTGGCATGTGTCTGTTTGTTTCAGATGATATATTGATATCATCTGAAATAAACAGACACGAGAGAACAGAAGAGAGAAACAGAAAAGAGATGTTTAAGGGCAGTCCCTTAAACATCTCTTTCGTGCTTTGAAAGCCCTGTCCTTATCCGTTTAGTTGCCCCAGAATATAATACCATATTTGAGAGTTGAAGCCACATAAGCGTGATATATTGAGAAAGAGAACAGAGAAAAACCCAAAAAATAATTAAATTGTGGGCTTATTTCTATCGCTTGCTACCGCACGCAATGTCGGGCATTCGGCGCGCGGCGCACGCGCTCTGTGGACTGGCCGGGGGTGTCCGAACGTTGCGGATATTTCAGGACAAATTGAACACGGCAATTTGTGAAAAATAAAACTAATCTTTAGTTACAAGCTCTAAGCCGAGCGTAACTTAAAAAAGCAATTTATAGAATCGTGTTTTTTTTTTTTTTTAATAGCTTGGACACTATTTACACACATTGATCTAGCCCCAAACTAGGATTCCCTGTATCTTGGGTACTAGACAACGATACACATACTTATATAGATAAATATTATACTTAGATAGATAAACAACCATGACTAGGGTAAAAACATCAGCTCTCATCAAACAAATATTTAATAATAATAATAAAAATATTTATTCATCAAAAAACTTGGACAGTAAAAAGTTACAATTAAAGGTACTTAGCTAAATAGATTGATACAAAGATAATGTGAATATCTGAGCCTGAGCTAGGTCTAAACCCGTATTTCAGGCTACAGCGCTCTTCCCTTAAAATATGTAAAGCTAGTTTATGGTACAGAGAAAGAAACCAACAACAAAAATAGTAACATTTAAAATTAAAAACATGTTGTACCTAAATTAGTAGTTATACTTATACAATTAACATGAAAAAATAAGAGAGTGGGTTAGTGAGTTTGTTTGTGAGTTTGTTTGTGATCCTCTCTGTGTATGGAGTGATTGTGAATGAGTGTGTGTGAGAGGGTGTGTGAGATTAACACATATGTCAGACTTATTTATAATTATTAAAATAGTAAATATTTTTGTAAGTACTTAGAAATATTATTTGGTTAGCTAGTAAATTTGAGTAATTCCTCAGTTTTGTCATGGTCGAGTGAGTGTAATATTTTAGATACCGTTTTTTTTAAATCAAATGTTGAGAGAGTATAAATTTCAGCTGTTCTATTTATTCTATTGTATAGGAAGGGACCAAGGAAGCAGGGAAATTTATGAGCAAAAGAGGTTCGAAACAATATATTGTCTAAGCAAACCCTATCTTTACGCCGTCTGGTCAATAAAGAAGGGCTATATATTAAAGATGAGTGTTGTTTTAATATAATGTGATACACAAATAGTTGCCTCACCGTTAGGACGTTGCAGGAATTATAAAGGAAACAGGTAGGGAAGAGGAGGGGACGGAAAGTAGAGACCTTGAGTACAGCTCTTTGAGCAAGCTCGAGAGGCAAGATAGATGTTTTCGGTGCACCTCCCCACGAGGTGATGCAGTAGGTGAGCACGGATTGACAGAGTGCCATATAAACTCGTTTTATCAATCCGGCATCAGCAACATGGCGAAGCATTTTGAAAACATAGATTAGTTTGCGGATTCTGCCAGTGACCAGGTGAATATGAGGTCGAAAGGTGAGATTATTATCGATGAGGACACCAAGGTATTAAATGGTTGTACTTTTGTGCAGGGCTGGACAGGAGCATGTTCCACTATTTGGATCTATGCAGTTGTGCGCAAATATCGCACCTTCATCGGTAAACTTTGTGTTTCTGATTGAAAAGGTAACGTAAACTGTTTTATCAGAGTTTAAAGTCAGCAGGTTATTTTGAAGCCATTTGGTGGCATTGTTGAAACCTCTCTGGGCAACTTCGTATGTCTCTTGCCAGGTGTTTGTCGAGAATATCAGGGCGGTATCATCTGCATAGGTTATTACTTTGCCATTATCAGGATTCAGGTCACACAGATCATTTATGTAAATGAGAAAGAGTGTAGGCCCCAATATGCTGCCCTGAGGAACGCCGTACGTGATTGGTAAGTCATCGCTGCAGTGCTCACCGATTTTTACAAATTGAGAGCGACCAGTGAGATACTCCTCAAAAAACCTCAACTGCACCCCCGTATACCCAACCTATCGAGTTTGTCCAATAGGAGGGGGACAGAGACCGTGTCAAACGCCTTGGCAAGATCAAGAAAAATACCTAAAACCTTTCGCCCGGCATCAAGATTTTTCACCACGTAGTCAGTGAGTTCATGGACTGCGTCACTAGTCGAGATATTATTTCGGAATCTGAATTGGCAATCAGATAAAAGGTTGTATGATTCTAGGTATCTTATTAGTTGACGGTTAACAATTCGTTCCAGTAACTTAGAGATTGAAGGCAAGATAGAGATGGGCCTATAGTTATTGACACGGTCTCTGTCGCCAGCCTTGTGAATCGGGATCACCATAGATCGCTTGAGGGGATTAGGGAAAACTCCATGGAACATGTAACAATAATACTTAAAACATAAATAATATTTTTGCTAATCCTTTCGCTGTGAAAATCAGTATTTTTGCTGTGCGATTAAATACTAGCCATTATTTATTATTAAATTAAATTTATTATAAAATTAAATTAAATTACTTTCAAAGCTATAGGCCAGCGGCTACTAATTGGCTTAGTGCGTGTAAAATTATATAGTCATTAAAAACGAATAACATATTTTGATGGCTTGCTTGACCAGGTTGCAATTCATTCATGATACCACTAGACTGCGAAGTATCAAGACTCTTTATGATCTCAAACAACATTTACAAGCGACTAATTTTGCGTTAAAGGGGCTGGAATCACAAAAAGATCCCACGGCCAGGTGTAGAAGGAAATAAGCACACTTCATCACATTTCATGTATCTGTCGCAGTTAGTTGGTTAAATCAAAGACTTAACTAACATTTAGAGACCTAGACCGTTAATTAAAGACCGACGTTTAACAAGTCGCTAAAGCTCCGTCAGACAAGTGAGTGAACGAAACGTTTAACGAGTTGTCTAAACGTTGCTGGGCAACAAGACATGTACAATATAAATACACTTAAGTACAGATAAAAAATATTTTATTTGTACTTAAGTTTATTTTTTAAGTTTTTTTGTTGTTGTAACATGTTCAACCTAACACGAAGGATAAAGGGGGTTTTGCTTCTGTCACCCCCTTTACCCTTCACTTAAGCTACCGCAATGTTTTGCCCTGATATAAGCGGTGCAAATCAGTAGTAAAAAGATAGACTCTGCTGAAAGTAATCTACTGTTGTCGTGATGCCATCTTGTTTTCAATTATTAAACCAAGCCGGCTTTCGGTAAGACCGGTTGTTAAACGTTTTCGACGATGCTTTATTTCAATCAAAATGCTAGTGACTTTCTTAAACGTCGATTTTTAATTAAGGGCCTAGGGTGTTAGTTAAGTGTCTGATTTAACCAACTAACTGCGACATATCAATCGCAATGGAAGACTAACCCCCAGTTTCCGAAAGAGTGGTCTGATGTAATAAGCGGTTAATCGATCATTTATTCAAAATAGCGGCATGTGATTGGCTGAAATGCGTTTTACAAGAGTTTAACAAGTTGCCACAGCTAATTTTCCTTGCAGAAACCGGGCGAGGTGTCGAACAGAGTGTTCTTTGAGAAGTCGCGCTCGACTCAGAGGTCGTTCTTTACGCGACACTGAAGCAAACAAAAATATATGTAAATAAAACCGGTCAAGTGCGAGTAAAACTCGTGCACGAAGGGTTCCATACCACCGTAGAATTGTAAGGGTGGTGTGGATTGAATAGTTTGGATTTTACATAGAAAAATTTTGTTTACAGTTATAGGTGCGGCTACTTTCACACTCCATGTAGGTATATAAACACCGTGTAGGTGCATTCATAAGTTTGTATGTGGTATCGAAATAATTTTTGTATGGGAGCCCCCTTAAATATTTATTTTATTTTTTTGTATTTGTTATAATAGGGGGGTAGAAATACATCATCTGTGAAAATTTCCACTGTCTAACTATTTCGGTTGATCCGGTAGAACCCGGTGACAGACTGACGGACGGACGGACAGCGTTGGCTTAGTAATAAGGTCCCGTTTGATACGGAACCCTAAAAACAGGAATTCAATAATACGAGTACTTTATTTGTTTGAATGTGGGTGTACAGGCTTGTTTATAAATAAAAGATGTAGTTCCTGTTCTTACCACACTCTACTCTAAGGGCGTAAATACATATTAAATTAAAATACACATGACATGTCCATATTGCAATTAATATAATAATATTATTAAAACAAAAACAGTACAAATTTCAGCAACCATTAAATTGTATTATTTTCATGGGCCGTTTAGCAAATTCTGTACGCTTGTAATAGGCTTTGTTTAGCAGATGTTCTTTTAACCTTAATTTGAACAAATGAAGGTTTTCTACGTCTCTGATACATTTTGGTTGGTGATTATTAACTTTTGTTATCATCCCAATACACACTTTTTTGAAACAGCGTGCTTGAGTGCCTCTGATGCTTAATTTAATGTTCCTTTTAGAGTTTATTTTCATATAAAGATTCCATTTGTGTATAACATATTGCTATTTCTTAACACAACGATAGTAGACATAGTAAAATGTGAAGCGTGACTGGCATGTGACACGAGAGAAGAGAAGAGAGAAACAGAAAAGAGATGTTTAAGGGCAGTCCCTTAAACATCTCTTTCGTGCTTTGAAAGCCCTGTCCTTATCCGTTTAGTTGCCCCAGAATATAATACCATATTTGAGAGTTGAAGCCACATAAGCGTGATATGTTGAGAAAGAGAACAGAGAAAAAGCCTAAAAATAATTAAATTGTGGGCTTATTTCTATCGCTTGCTACCGCACGCAATGTCGGGCATTCGGCGCGCGGCGCACGCGCTCTGTGGACTGGCCGGGGGTGTCCGAACGTTGCGGATATTTCAGGACAAATTGAACACGGCAATTTGTGAAAAATAAAACTAATCTTTAGTTACTAGCTCTAAGCCGAGCGTAACTTAAAAAAGCAATTTATAGAATCGTTTTTTTTTTAATAGCTTGGACACTATTTACACACATTGATCTAGCCCCAAACTAGGATTCCCTGTATCTTGGGTACTAGACAACGATACACATACTTATATAGATAAATATTATAGTTAGATAGATAAACAACCATGACTAGGGTAAAAACATCAGCTCTCATCAAACAAATATTTGCCCCCACCGGGACTCGAACCCGGGACCCTTGGCTTCGTAGGCAAAGTCACTGCCGACTCGGCCATGCGGGTCGTCAAATATCGTATATTTATTGCACATAAAACGATATAAGAAATAATAAAACAGAAAGGACATCTACAAAGGCATGCATATCTCTAAATAGAGATCTCTTCCAGCAAACCCAAGGTTGATATGAATAATTTAACATACAGGCAGGATGTACCTATGTGCTCTGATACATATATTACTTAATTATTGAACTAACTGCTAGATACACTACATACACAAGTACATAAATATTATATAAAAATATAAATACACATAAACAAACCAAAATATACAAAGCCCAAATCTAGGATAGAGAAAGACAATACTCTTAATTATTAAAAGATAATTTATTTGTTAAAATTTAGCTTACATCAAGGTGTATACATTTATATACAGGTACATACATTGCTTGTGGCCCCACACCAGTATACCCTGTGTCGTGGGAACCAGAAACAGCGACGTCACACACATATAAACATCCAAGACAAGGGATATAACAAAGAAGGTATCACATAGGGCATTGCTCGTACATCCACCCTACGTCATATTCATTCATTTGTTTTTTCTAATCAATGAAAATATGTCACATTGTGCCATTTTTCCCGCCACAGCTCAGCGGTAGACCATATAAGTTAGGCTATGGATGATAATTTATATGTCCTTAACAATCCCAAATACATAAGAATAAGAATTAAAGAAGCAAAACGGAAAATAGTTTGCTGGCTTCACGAGCAAGATTACGACGGCACCGAAAGAATGATAGGAATTAACCACTATAGGTAACTAACTCTACGTCTACATTATATACTTATATATTTATATATATTACAAATATGTATTATACTTATATACTTTTTACTATACTATAAAAATGTATACTACATAATCTACATTCCAAATACTTTAATGTTATTAAAAAAATATTATGATATCACAAAATAGGCGTAAGAACAGTAACTGACTATTTTTAATATTTTTTTCTCTTTTTCATAAGTGTTATTTTTTTATAAAATTGTATTTCTTGTAAGTGTAAGTTTAATTGCTTTTGTTTTATAAAATTGTGTGCGAATTTAAACAAACTACCAATCAAATGGTAATTCTGCCTACAAGCGCCCACTACACAGGCTGCGCCTAGTGTGGGAGCTACCGTAAAAACTACTGTACAATTGCAAATAAACTATTGAGTATTGAGAATTGTGTTTTTGGATAATAAACATTTTGATTTTGATTTGATTTTGATAAGAATAAGAATACATTTATTTAGTAAGAAAGATTTAAAGCTAGGTTTACATGTTATAGTTTATCCAAAACATCTCTTAAAAGCTACATGTGTTAGACTGCGACCCCACACTAGGCTGAGCCTGTATCGCGGGTGCCATCGTATGCTTAGCAGAATGGGAGTTGTTGTGCTTAGTAGTAATTTACAAACAAAAATAAAAGTTAGATAGAAACATTTAAAATAAAGAAAAACTAGAAAGACGGAATAGTTCTTGAGAAATGTACCTACTAATTATATTGAATTTTAAAATTATGTTTTTGAATGTCATGAATACCATTGAATATTATGTAATTGATTTATTAATGATGTAATTGAATATTTAAAATAATGCTATTGCTAACTTAAATACGATAATTAATGAGTAGATCACACCACACACAAACCCCAGTGGTTTAAGTGGTGTTCCCATAATGAGTAACTGTGTAAAATTTTGTGTAAATAAATAAATAAATAAAAATAAAAATAAATACACATTTAATAGTAGATTGTTAACCGAGGGCTGAAAGGCACCCATTCCTGACGAGATCGAGGCAGAAATGGGTGCTATCACCCGAGTAAAACACTCTACTTTTCATTACGAATACGAGGAAAGTAAACACAAGCCAGTTAAAATCAAAATTATTTTATTAAAAAACAAAGTCACTTGAAATCAAATGCCTTCTCCAACATTTACAGCCCAGCCTCCTATGAATGATATTCAAATATCACAACAAGTATCAAATATTAATGTGCCTGGAAAAAGAATTTAAATGTCATCAAAACTAATAAATGAAGAATTAATCATTTTATGGCTGTATAGGTTACTACCATTGCGTTGTTCAATATAAACTACGATTCATATATTTTTTTTAATACTTTTCTGCTTTAGAGCAGGCTTGTACCACTTTCAGCACGGTGTCTGGATGAACAATGAGCCCCTTTCAGAGTATGAGTAATGAAAAAATATATAAAACATACACAGCGCAAAATTAGTAGAGAGGTGACTGTAGAAGATATTGTACATTTTTGTTTTTTTTTTGCTTGGACACTATTGACACACATTGATCTAGCCAACATAACATTCGTGTCGTGGTAACCACAACACGTCACAAACATGAAAACATCCAAGACCTGAAGATGTTTATTTATTTTCCTCCTCCCCAGCCAAGATTCGAACCCAGGACTCCTTGGGAAGCCTCAACCGCAAAAACCACAGATGTCATCTGCTACTCCACAATGGTAATCAATATATCCAGTTCATCAAAGCGAAAAACTTAATAAAAAGAAAAATCTTATTTTAAAACCAAATCTTCCTAAACTCCCTATACAAATTAGCATGTATCTCTTGGGCTGACTGCAAGAATGCGCACACCGTTACGTATTATCAGCAATTTATCAAATTGACCGGAACGCGCCATTGAGATTGAATGTGCTTTGAATGAAACTGCTGCATCACCAGACTCCTTTGTCGGAAGTCTATTTGACTTCACTAAAATTGTATTAGCCTCTTGGAGAAACCATATTTTAAGTGCATTAACCCATTGATTGTAGAGGTTGGATCTTTATGTCTATGTATAATAACAGGCGACCTGATAGCCTGACAATAGGGGAAGTTATGTAGGCGTCAAAATTAACTAACGAACTACAGTGTCTGGATGTGTGATCTGATAACAAAAGAGAGGGATTATATTTCTTAGGGAGGTTAGATTATATTCCTATTTAATAATTACCAAGAAGGTTTTTTTTTGTGAAGACCTCTGTGGTGCTGCGGTTGTAGCTCTGCCTACCATGTGAGAGGTCCCGGGTTCGATCCCTAGCAGGGGATGAAGAAAAAAAAACAGGTCGTGGATGTCGCTGTTCCTGGTTTCCACGACACAGGGTATCCTAGTGTGGGGCCAAAAGCAATGTATGTGCGTATATGTAAACGTTTATGTTTATAACCCGTTTCACAATGTCTGGATCAGCCCTATATGACAGGTAAGCCGTGAGTACTACAAACAAACATTTTTACATACAGACACATACATTGCTTCTGGCCCCACACTAGGACACCCTATGTCGTGGGATTCAGAAACAGCGACGTAACACACATATAAACATCCAAGACCTGGGTTATTTTTTTTTACCCCCAGCCGGGGATCGAACCCGGGACCTCTCGCATGGTAGGCAGAGCCACAACCGCTGCGCCACAGAGGTCGTCGATATACCGGATCCGGATATTGGCACAGGCTCTTCTTTATAACTTTGGTTGTTTGTTTATTTATTTACATGATTTATAAGTTATATTCAAAGGTACATAAGGTATCCAAGCAATAACAGTTATTTGATCTCTCAGCCTTTATTCAAATCAACCATTTTCAATAAAAAGCGGTTTTTTGTCCCCTTCCGGAGGCGTGCGAACTGTATAGCTGTTATCGTATTGTACGTAACAGCTATTTAACCGATTTAATTGGCTAACACGCTATTTCTTGAGAAGTGCCCTAATTTGTGTGTCGTGAAGTGTGAACTCACATAACTACTGCTTTGGCGCCTGTATTGTTGGTTGTGCACTCAGGTTCAATGAACCGTTCATTAGGTTTAAAACAAATATTCGAATATTTTGATAGCTTTAGTTAAATAATGTTTATAAATTCTTAAAAAAATATTCAAGAAAATAGTCAAAAAAGACCAGCAAAACGTGCTTAATATAGGTCTTTACTTAGACATTATAGGAAAAATATACAGGAGTGTATAGTTTAAATAGGGGGGCACAATTTTATTCAATACTACATACAAAATTATATAGAATTTGATTATTTCATGAAATGGACAACCATATCAAGATATAGTCAATTATTTCATGAAATGGTCATAAATGATTGAATTTCGCGGCAACAAGTCTTTTTAAAAGCATTTGTATTCAATACTATGTGTTGTTTTTTGTGCTATACATGTCGACCTAACACGAAGACTATTTGGGAGCTTTGCTGCGTTCGCCCCATTTAGTCTTCACCTAAACTACCAGTGTTTTTCCATAAAATAATACTTCGTTCAACGAAAGTTCTAATTCAACCATTGATGGTTATATCATGTTCATGATATAGTCAATTCTACGATATTTTTACGATATATGCACCTGGTGGAGTATGAAAGTAGCCACACCAATAACTTTGTATACAATATTTTGCTACCTTAACACACAGGAAAATTAAAGATAATCCACATGTAAGAAACTTGCATACCAATATGTTGTGGTACAAGACCCTACATGTGCGAGTCTGACTCGCACTTGACTATTTATTTTATAACAGAGTTCTCATGTTCACCATCCATGTCCATCATCAGACCCTGGATATCATCTGGGACTAAAATACTAGTCAAGACGAATCAAACAAGCCCAAACCCGATAGGGTTGCATAGTATTATTAGAGTTTCCATGGTCACCTTCCGGCTTCATCATTAGACCCTGATATCCTCTACCAGAGTAGTTGTCAAGATGAATTAAAGAAGCCACAACTCGAGGAGTTGCGTCGTTCCATTATCCATCTCATAAAAATTGTCATCCGATTTACATATGCATGCAAAATTTCAGCTCAATCGGAAACCAGGTAGGAGGTGGAATTTAATTTGATATATTAGAATACATAGAAAGATATTACAATTATATTTGTAATAACTACACCTTTCTACGACCTTTCTTCATACGGAGTAGTAGAGGCACAATTGTGCACAGGTTAACCTCTCAACAACCGAGGGTAGTTGGGACGGGTCGAGATTTAGAACCTTATGCCATGGTATTCAAGAGGTCAAGGCAGTTTTTAACACTCAATTTTGCGTCACAGGGTGTAGCCCATCGCCGCATCTCTAGAGAGACATGCATTCTAAATACTGTATAAAAGATTCTCATATTTTTTCTTGACTCCCAGAACGCCACGGTAATAAATGGTAATAAATACCCTATTACATTGCATTACCCTTACCCATCCCTTTAGTACCTATTCTTAGAGCCACATTTTTCCTTCAACTGAAAAGGCTGATGCGAGCTCTACTATTAAATAAATATTAAATAAAAATTTGAAATTCAAGCACGTCTCGATATAAATGGAACATGACATTGATTGGCCGACTACATATAATGTTACATCGGTGTCTAAATAAATCACATTTATTATTGGACTTTGGCCAAGCCATGGTATTTTTTTCAGTTGACAGGCACTTCAATCAATTATGTCAAGCATGACCGTATATAGTAGTAACATTAAGGACCACGCAAAAGTTAGTATGGGCACTGTCCCCACCGCCAACAGACGTGGCACTAGTGGCAATATTATTATGACGCCCCATAAAAATACTAATAACCATTTTCCATTCAAAATCGATGGGGTTTTGGGGAAATAAAACTCGTAAGGACGCCTAACACGAAATACATAAACTGGCATGCACGCGATGTGCTCTAGCACGATTTGGTATGCAATATGTGGAATTATTTCCACGAAAAGCCCTTGAAAACCTACGGCGGATGGCGTCATAATAGAGGATCATCAGTTAGTCAAGATCTATTTACTGAGATACGTATGAAATCTGTTGGTCGGAGAGGAAGATCTTTTGCAAGGCCCTTTAGCATTTAGGGTTATTTAGTACCCTTAGGACCCTCAAGCGCAAGCTCATCGACATGTGTATCTTGCCTATTCTAACCTACGGCGCTCAGTTTTTGAACGGTCTTTGACCGTACTTCAAAAGTCCAAACTTAAGTTTTGCCAGCGAGCAATGGACCGCAGCATTTTAAGTGTTCGCAGGACAGACCGCGTAAGGAACACAACACTGCGCTCCTTAACTGGCATCGCTGATGTGGGTGCACTGCTAAGCTAAAGTGGAACTGGGCCGGCCACGTCAGTAGTCTGCACCCAGACAGGTGGACGAAAATTGCCACTGAGTGGGTGCCACAGACGGCTACCGGCGTAGGGGCAGGCGTAATCGGAGATGGCGGCATTACCTTGACAAGTTTTAGCCGAGGTGGCCGGAGGTGGAGCAGTCCAGAGACGTGTAGATTTAAGAGAGGAAGGCCTTTTCCCAGCAATGGGACAAAAATTAATCACGGCTACATAAAAAGTACCCTTAGCACCTACAGTGATGATTATTAGAGCTTGGTACTCGTAGTTATCATGTTTTATATACCCCGATGCACAACCGCTAATAAAATTATCTTTCTCTCGTTTATAGACTTCTTTATTTGAACAGAGGTCTGTGTATTCGTCTAATTGAAAACTACTTCAACTTTAAACAAGGTTGGTTACAAGATATTTGAACAAAACCCACGCAAAGTTGAGAACCGTTTTTTACAATAGCTTGTCATCATTGATATATTTTTTCCATGTCGGATCCGCTCACTGTTCTTGATAAAACCAGCCGAGCTTAAATATAATTGTCTGATCAAAGTTGACAGCCTGTTTATTAAAAAATGGACAGGCTGACCTACTGGTTATTTTACTGAGCAAAAAGTTTTAAGCAAAAAGGGTTCGGTTGCTTTTGTTAACTGCGACTACTGTCTTTTAATATACCTGACGAAAATGTTGAAACAAAATGGTGTCGTGTTTTCACTTCAGGCGAGTAAACTGGTTGAAAATATTCAACATACTACCTCGGCAATAAATTCAAGATAAGGGACGTCGTCTTAACCTAATTATATTTTTTAGGATCTCCTCAAGGAGTAATTTCCCTTTTTTCGAGATGGTTGTAGCCTCCTCTCCTCCTCCTTTCATTTTATAAAATATATTTGCACAAATCGAGCTAATGTGTCGGGAATTATATAGATAGACCACAAGGCGAGTACCTAAACTAGTAAACTAGTAACTAAAGCTGTTTCTCAACACCTTTAGTTACGCGTATGTTACAGTCAAATCGCAAAAACCCGGCCCAAGAACCTAAAGATCGAGTTTCAATACGTTGAAGTTGAGACGATGACGCCGTCCCTTGTTCCCACGACATAGTTTATAGGTATGTTTAATAATATGCTTCTGTGACATTGGTAATATGTACAGCTCAATTCAGTGACAGTAAATACCTATAAATTAATCAATTGAAACAATCCCGACACATTAATTAAACCTTACGGCTAATATAATTCACAAATACCGCATTAAATAAGGCTAAATAGTTTTGAGAAGCCTGCAGCGTCCCCTGGTAGTCTACAACCGTAAAACATATCTCTTAACTCTCTCTCACATAACCTGCTCCTAAATTATAGTCGTTTTTTGCAAAAAAAAATACATATTGAAATCAGTCCAGTAGTTTTCCAGACACACACACACAAACAACGTCTAACCCCAAACGCATATACTGCCTCCGTACCGCTCCGTCCGTGTCGTGGGTAAAAATTTAGCTCACAAACACGCAGCAGCTGTAAAAATTCCCTAGTAGAGCCATTCGCCTCTTATACGCCTTCAAACGCTGTCTAATAACTACAATATGCACTACTTTGGCCATACTCAGCAAGTAGCTATATAATCGCATCCAGGTCCTCCCAAGGTAGACTATAGTCCCTACGCCGCTCAACGTAGGGACGGTCCTACTCGCAGCTACGAAATATAAGATGGCTCCTATTAGGCTGATGTTCCTCCACGTCCGCTTAAGAACCGGTAATCAATCGAGAACCATCAACCTCGAGATTGCACCTCGTAAAATTAGAAAAAACGCCGTCAAGTGTAAGCTGAACTCGCAATGTTAGTTCCGTACGTTGCCATTTGGTCTCCGACCAGCCCCTGGCTATGATTTTCCCGCTATAAAAATTAATGTCTTCACGGTAATTTTTATTAAATAATCGTAGGACATTTAGTAGTATCATTAAGGTGTGATTGGTTTTTATTATTATTATCCTCTTAATAAACGTAGTTACGGTAAATCTTGTAAGCTTCAAATGTACTATTGTCGAAAGTGAAACCCAGACCATAGTAAAACCAGAAAATGCTCATGTTCAGATAGTATTACTAAGAACATAGGTATGTATTATTTTATTTCAAACAAATAAGATCCAAGAGTAGTTAAGGCCCCTTTTGCCTGTTTAAATAGGCTATGTTAAACTGTTGATAAATCTGTTCTGTGCTAAAAAGCCGTTCGACAAAAAATACAAATCTAAGAAGGGCCCCTAAAACTAGCAAGTACACAACAAAAACAGTGAACAGAGTGATGCAACAGAAAAAAGTACTCAATCATCTAAAGCGGATATCGGGGCGTGTTACAATTGAGAGTAAGTGCAGTTCAGAGAGCCAGTCGGGTGTGAAAATAATTTTGTTTTTCTACTAATGATGTTCTCATAATCACCTTTTACGTCTGAGCTAAGACAACATAGCTTGAACTACGGAAATCACGCAAACCCAATAAGTGTGCCTAGGCCAACCGAACATATTTAACCAGCAATGCTTGCATAATTAACTAGTTTAACTACGTTAATAATTGAAACTAGAGAACCGTCGAATCGATGTAAAAAGTAAACTATTTTAGTAGTGAATTTTTTGGACATTGGACAGCCGCTTCGTCAGCGGAGAGAACTATTAACCTCTGTGTAATGTGTAAAACAATAGTTAAACCCTAATTTCACAATAAAAGGTAAACGTACAGCAGCCAGAATGTAAAAACAATTCTGCTACGCGTTTTTCACTGCCAATACGATAAATAGCTGCCTCATGCCTTACATTATCAGATAAAATCATTACACGATACGATACACATTACACAAGATTACGTGACATCATTAGTCATTGTAAGAGTGAACAATTCTAGACAGCAAACTGTCCTTCATTTCTTTGACTTATAGTTACTAAGTTACCTAGATCTTTGAACTACATAAATAGACCAGTGGCAAGTTTCTTTGTCATTTGCAATGATATTTGAAATGTCGTCGAGCACTACATAAATCAGCATAACGTGTTCTTCTGGACTTAAAGGAAGACGTTTTGACTGGCTTAGTCATAAATAAGGGTTCAAATAAGGAAGTATGTTCAAGTGTTCAATCCACTACCTCTTGCCGACGAATCTCGGACGGTTTAGCAGAAGCGAAGGGTCAGTGGATGGTGATAGTTTCTCCGTAAATCCTAGAGATGCTTGTTATTAGCTAGGACCGGGCTGAGAGCGGTCATTATTCACGTTGCTCTGCCAGGAGTAGCCAATGACAGTGTAACTAAATACAGTAAATAAGTTTATAGTTTGAATATTCTATACAATTCGAGACAGCAAATGAAGCATCCTACTACTACTACTACTACTCTACCATGCCTCTGCTAATGTCTCGACTTCGACAAATACATCTTTGGCAATGGTCAAATGTTAATGTAACTTAATTTTTAAAGTAACCGGTAACGAAACAGTCATTGGATGCGTTGATAAGCTAACATAACTCCAACCCCTCCAAATTGTAGATTCTAGTAGAACAAAGTGTCTCTACTCTCCACTCTACTGCGCATATCAGCAGATGCGCGGAGGCTGCGCGCGCGCATTCCTCCAGCAAGGCCGCGCGGGGCAGTGACCTCTCTAGTGGTGCCTTCAAGCGGAGAATAGCCAGACTACTGGAGATACTTTAGAACCAATTAGACAAAATTTTGCGGAAAAGTTAACAACTGATAAAAAAGCTTTCCCAGATTGACGCACGGTTTAGCAGAACTTAACCTCCGGTGTTAACGAGTGCATACGGACTTTACTAGCCTGCACTATTACCTACTTGTAATACTTCTTAGCGTTACTGTTTCTAGAAAAGAAAGGTACGACAAGAAGAGAAGAATAAGTTACTACCACTTCTTCTTCTCTTTAATTTCATAGTGAGCTTCAGTGAGGTTTATTCCATTATTGAGGTTGGCAGCTAGCTCTGAATATCTCCCTCGGTTTTTGCGCGACGATTCAAGTTTTCGATATATATGTCGCAGTTGGTTGGTTTAATCAGACACTTAACTAACTCTCCAGACCGTTAATTAAATACCGACGTTTAACCAAGTCACTAGCATTTTGATTTAAATAAAGCATCGTCGAAAACATTTCACAATCTGTCTTACCGAAAACAGGATGGCGTCACGACAACAGCTGATTTCCACAGCTTATAAGCTGCTATATCAGGGCAAAACATTGCGATAGCTTAGGTGAAAGGTAAAGGGGGTGAGCGAAGTGAAGCCCCCTTTATCCTTCGTGTTAGGTTGAACATGTAAGAACAACAAAAAATATTTAAAACATAACCTAGGAACGTTTAGACAACTCGTTAAACGTTTCGTTCACTCACTTGTCTGACGGAATTTTAGTGACTTGGTTATACGTCGGTATTTAATTAACGGTCTAGAGAGTTAGTTAAGAGTCTGATTTAACCATTTAACTGCGACATATACAACACGATTTAGTACTTAAATATTACTATAAGTACCTTAAACTGTCTACACAGTATAAAGACTTTCAGTTTGCAATGTCACTGTTATAAGTTCCCACGATAGTACATAATATATGTATTTACGTTGGTACCAATAATCATGGTGTGGGACTGTGGGTAAACATGTATAAACATGTACAGGCATGGCTCTTCTTCAAATGTTCCTAGTTATTGCAGACTTACCTCTAATAAGGGCACTTTCGAAGTCGTTCATGTCATTATCTACTATTTACATTACCATATTAACGGTTGGGAATCCTGTCAGAGCTATTAGTAGCTTTTTAAAACAAGATAAAAACATGTGTCTGAAGTTTTTATCCAGAGATCCCCCCAGGCGGCTCAACGACCTGGAAGTGGGTATTTCTGGACAAAAATCCAAAAACCTCTCATTGTGCTAGTAGTGGGTTTTTTTGGAAAAAACACAAGAGTCATCCTAATGCTGACATACATTATAAGAACATTCGAGCGGTGATGGAAAACATTGTGATGAAACCTTCACATTTTGGAACATCTGCTGCAATGGGCTGACTCCGAATTGCTGGTAATTGTGGGCAAAACTGTGCCTCTGCCATCCCGTACGAAAGAGGATTCCGTACGCAATTTTTATGTTGCGCAACAGTAATTTATAGCGCCATCTTAACAGTTTTGCGTGGATCTTGGATGTTCATAAATAGTTCATAGACCTATCTGTGGGAATAATAAAGACTTGCTCGTTTCCGGTCGCATCGGAAATGGTATATTTGCACTCTAATGTGTACATTTAATGTAACAGTGGTGCATTTGAATGATGATTGGTAGTCGATAATGATACCATAATAACAAGTAATGATATCTTCAACAGTAATAACATAAATAGTGGAAATATACCTCAGGAGAAGATGATTATTCCTAAGTCTCCTCATACTTTTTATCCTTTCTGCTATATGAAATCGAAAAAAGATCTACGTATATAGCATGATTACACCCATATACTTCTATGTATTAACACAATTTTAATGTTTCTCTGGTTTCCAGATTCTTCAATCTTCGCTCATAATTACAGAAAATATAATATAAGTATTGTATTGGATATGTACTAGAAAATCAAAAAATAATAAGTTAGGTCCTAGATACCAGTCATCACACCACTCTCCTCATCAAGCAAGGGTTTCGATCAGACAAAAAGAATCGTGGGGCGCTTAAAATTTCTATCAATACACATATACATTATAGGTATGCATATATTTTATTATTTACGCCCTACAATGTAATTTTTTCTCTGATCAATGTCCTAGATTGATGAGGAGACTGGTATGAAGTCTGTTAGCTAGGAGCTATAGGTGTGTACCAAATATCAGATCAATCTGTCACAGGATAGGTGTAAAAAATCCATTAGATGATTTGACGAAAAAACAAGCAGGTCAAGCTAAAAAAAAAGTATAATAATAATAACAAATTCACAGCTACCTCATCTCGTCATCAAATATTTGTTTTTTCGCTTGTCTTAAAAAGTAAAACAATATACAAGTAAACACTATACCTTCTCCAAGAAAACCGGTCATACTGGCTGCTTAGACCGAAGACACAAAAATACCACCTCGTTAGCGGCTATTAATTGTCTGTTGCAGTAGTTAGCAATGATTCATGTCCACTTCCTCGCATGGAATTCAACGGGGTAACCGACAGGATGAACTTATTAGGAACAACTATTGTCGACAAACGAATGTGATCAGCCTTATCATGCAATACTAAAACTAGGAATTTCTATTGCTTTTGAAGAAATTTACCATGCTTAAAAACAAGCAAATTCGCACAAGTTAATCAATTTTTCGACAATCATTGAAATTCTGAGATTTCAGTATTACATGATAATGCTACAATAGCTAGGACTTCAAAAAGATGATTTGAATTACTTTGAATCTATAGTATCTCTCCGGGCAAGGAAAATTATCCTGTGTGATTTTCCCTATTCCAAAGCTCTATCAGACGCACAAAATGACCAGATTTCTAGACTCAATCTGTCCAAGGCATTTGACTGTGTAGACCACGAAACATTGCTCTTAAAGTTAAAACACTACGGCATAAAAGGCAATAGCTCTAAGCTTATGAGATGGTAATTAGAAGGGAGGGTTCAAAAAGCTGACATTAATTGGACAAAATCTTCGGGTTCTCAGGTGAAGATGGAAGTCCCACTGGGTCCGTTCTTTTTCCTCGTGTATGTAAATGATTTAACATTCATGGTACAAACATTTCAGAGATAGTATTATTTTCAGATGACACGTCACTATTTTTTTAAATTGAGACAGGAAAATAACTTAAAGGAAACAAATAATGCTCTCTTGCGAGTACTAGACTAGTTTACTGCCAATAACTTGCTTCTGAATTCAAAAAAGACAAAATGCATAAAATTTACTTTACCTAATGTAAGGCAAGTTGAGAGTAATATTGTATTGGGGAAAGACCAGCTAAAACTAGTAGATGAATATTGATTCCAAACTACAGTGGGGTCCCCATATTGTAACATTAGCACATAGACTAAGCTCCGCAGCATATGCAGTTAAAAGACTCAGGGAATTGACTGACGTTGCAACTGCTAGGCTGCTTGTATGTTTGAGTTATTTCCATAGCGTTATGTCCTACTGTATACTACTATGGGGACGGGCTGCTGACATTGAGGCCATCTTCATTTTGCAGAAAAGAGCGATCCGATTTATTTATAAGCTATATAATAGAAAGTCGCTGAGAGATTACTTCAAAAAAACCAACAGTTACAAGTCAATATATCTATGAAAACATAATGTATGTGAGGAAAAATATCAGTAGCTTTAAAACCATTGATAGCCGGAATGGAATAATTGTGTGTGTGGGAATAAATGTGCAAACTAGAAATAAACAAAAACTTTCTTTTCCAATGTTCAGACTCACAAAAGTTAGTAGTTTTTTTATGGGACACTGTATACACTTCTACAAATACCAATCTTAACTGAAGCTCGATTCAAAAAATGTATAAAGCACACTTCGTGCACAAAGGCCTTTTACAAAATTAATGACTTTTTACAAGACACCGGCATCTGGCATTAAACCAGTTCATTGCACCCTATATATTATGTACTAATAATTAGGCACCTACTTAATGTTTTGTTATGCTTGCTTAATTATGTTATGACGTTCATTAAGTCTCAATGTTTGTGCTGTTATGAATAAAAATTTAACTGAACTTGAACTGAACTAGCTCTACTCTTTATCTCTGACATCTAATCTATTGCAATCCCTGTCAATTTGATGTTTTGCAGGATGTTTGATTACTTCAAATTGACGTGTTGACTAATCAGAGCGCAACAATGGACCATGCTAAAAAATAAATTTTACTTTTAATTTTATTTGTGAAATTTTAGGAAACTAATTTGAATCCGGAGTTTTCTGGAGTGGCTACTGAACCATGGACTACATTCATGTAGTCAAACAACTGATGGAGGGATGCCGAGAGTATATACGGCCTATGTGCCTGGACTTTGTCGATTAGCATTCGATATTGGCATTCGATAGCGTCGAGCACTGGGCCGTGTTTCATTCTCTCCATCGGTGTAATATTGACAAGCGAAACGTGGATATGCTCCGGAAGCTCTACCGGAATGCAACTCTTCAAGTACGATTGCACAACCTTTCTGACTTCTTGCCATTCCGGCGGGGTGTCTGCCAGTCGGACACCATCTCCCCAAAACTATTTACTGGTGTGCTCGAAGATTTGCTGATGACACTCGTCTGGGAAGGGCAGAGATTTAACATCAACAGCCTACGTTTTGCCGACGACCTCATCCTCCTAGCCGAGAACTATGTGGATCTTCAGACTGTGCTCGACGACCTGAATAAAGCTTCGCTTGCGGTAGGCCTCAGGATGAATGTGTCCAAGACTAAGATCATGTCAAATCTTGCGGGCCCTAACCCTAACATAATCGTAGGTAACTGCCAGCTAGGGACAGCAGCCGACTGGCAAAAACTGCAACAAGTGAAAGAAATCTCGAGATGCATCCAGCTGGATTGGGCCGCTTTTGGCAAAATGGAAGACGTCTTAGAGTCTAAAATCCCCAAATGCCTCAAAACCAAGGTGTTGAACCAATGTTTTCTGCCTATACTCACTTACGGATCCGAGACATGGCCGCTCACAAAGGAATACTTACGCATGTAATCAGAGTAGCACAAAGGGCAATGGAGCGTGCCATGCTCGGAATCTCCCTTCTCGACCGAATACCCAACATGGAGATATGACTATGATCCAAGGTCGTAGATGTGGGTAAGCGGATCGCGAGGTTAAAGTGGAGATGGGCGGGCCATTTGGCAAGGAGGGAAGATGGAAGGTGGACAAAAGCAGTGACGGAATGGTGGCCAAGGGACGCAACTCGACCAAGAGGCAGACCACCCGCCCGGTGGTCGGACGATCTTACCTACTTTGCTGGGCGCCAGTGGATGAGGCTGGCGCAGCACCGCGTCAAGTGGCGTGCTGAAGAGGAGGCCTATACTCAACAGTGGGTGCGGGAGGCTGAATAGATAGTTTGAATATTTCGGGTTGGGGAAGTCTTATTTTTTATATATTTTTAAATAACTCTCTCAAGTCACTTGCTCACAGTTTTGGAACGGTTGTACTTGTGGCTGGTTGTTTCCGATTATAAAACTAACAAGTGGAATTATTGTAAAAATAAATAACCCCACTGCATTTTCAATCTTCCAGTTTCTTAGGCGATAGGTTTAAAAAAAGATGTAAACATATGTCGCCCGAAAACGGCCATTTTTTTATTATTTTTTATATACCCAGTGTCACTCTTACAGTAGAGACGAATCTAACGACACCTCTCAAGCTAAAATCTATCAAGCCTCCTTCTGGCGCAGTCGGGTAAAAAACTATAATGTCCATATTTGTTAACGCTGCCACTGACGTCTGCGTTACCGACTGACAGAAAAACTGTTGATATTTGACAGTTATATAGAACAGCCAACTTAACGGCGACAGTAATTTGACAAATGAAGTACATTATGATTTTACGGATATTTCAGTAACCCTGTAATATGTTTCATGGGAATAACGGAATTTAGGTAGGAATAATAATTATCTCGAAATGGTTTTCTCAGTTTGGTATCTTTGATATTTTTTTACATGGCTTATTGCTGTCAGGAGCTGTCATTTAAAGTGAATATAACTGTTGAAACTTCAATTTTAAAAGACCCGGGATATGTCAAGAGATACAGAAACGAGGTACAGTTGAAGTTTATATCTTTAGCCTTATTATATATTCAAAGTCATAGTCAAAGTCAAAATTACTTAATTACTATAGATATACTTATATACATATACTTAGCAAATGTCGTTTTTTGCCTCTTCTCTACATTTGACCACTGTGGGAGAGTAGAGCAAAGAATGGTTAATTTTAACTAATACAACTATTACAGTTATGTGTTAAGTTACATTAACCCCGTATAGTCCCTTCATTTAACAATATTGGACATTGTAATTTCCTTTTTAGACAAAGTCGCTTTTTTTCATTGTTTTTACATTACTCAAATGGCAATTTCAAATATTTCTGATATCAGTCGCAATGCCATTCAAATTCTAAAACAGTCAATCACATCGCAAGCAGGGGAGGCAGTTGCTCACTTCTCTCAAGGAAATACTTGGATCCTGCAGCCTTTCACGTCCTTCCTGGGTAGTGCTAACGAGAATCAGATCAACAGTAAAATGTCCTGGCGCTCGAAGGAGAGCCTGCCTAAATACAGTGACATAATTTATTAGACCGCCATAAATTAAGAAATAATAAACACATTGTCAAGAAGAGACAGCCCGTGTAAAATAATCGTGTTCTGATTAATCATATGTTTATTTTGACTGGTTTACGATTGACGTCAAATAGTAGTTTATGTGACTGCTACATAATGGAGGGCATTAAAACTCGAGAGTGGGTTTAAGAAACGAGCCGAAGGCGAGTTTCATAATAATATCACTCGAGAGTTGTAATGCCTAATTATGTACATTACATACACTAGTTTATCTACGCACATATCATAAGCTCTCTTTGATGTGTTCAGGAACCGCATGTTTGACCGGAATTGTGGCATTGATCATTGCTTTGCAGTTGTTTAGCTTGTTCTGTAGTGCCAACTTTACAGACAAACTAGGGGCGGCACGCAGGCGGGCGTCGTCGTTCGAAATTTGAATGTCATAATTTGTATTTGAGTATCATAATGTACAAACTTTCAGATAAGAAATGAGTTTTTACCAATTAGTTTTACATTATACTGGTGTTAACGTGCGGTTTTAGACGCAGTAAAGAGGGTTTATGATACGTGTGTAGACAAAGTACATAATAAGACTAGGCCACAATGAAGGAGACATTCTTCTTCAACCTTCACTCATTCCATCAAATGAGCTCCATGGTCTAATAGGTTTCACGCTTGCTTCTCCACCACCTTCACCAATAAGATAATCAATTTATCTTAAGCACATTATCGGACGTTCAGTGTTTCGGATGACAGGTTAAGCTGCAGGTCCCGGCTACTATCGCTAAGTGGTAGTGGTCGTAAAGGCCTGAGCCAGCGGCGTGGTGGAGGATTGCTTAATCTTACTCTTAAAGGACTGTGCTCCTCGGTGGGGACATTAATATTCTACATTTAATACTCATTACATTTATTACCAACCTTTAAGAATCATCTAAATCCACAACTCTACATTAGAGCTTGTGTTAACAGAAACATAACACCGCGCTTTTTCCACAGGAGGTGGCAGTGGCAAGTTGGCGCTGTTTAACCAGTTAGTGGATGCTCCATTTATATTTATAGTTTTTGGCAATATCGTGGCAACAGTCTACTTTTCACGAGCTTAAATTAGGATAAGATGACTGATCTACGTAGGGCATACTAAAAGTTTCCGCAAAAATTAATTTAATGTTTCTCAAAATTCTCCCTTTGCATAAATGCACTTTTTCCTACGGTCAAACCAATTTTTAAAACATTCCTGCCACTCCTCCGTGGCGACCTCATAAACGTGTTTTCATACTCTTCAACAGCCTCTTCTGGTGATGAAAATCGTTGACCCCGTAATTGGTTCTTAATTTTTGGGAACAGAAAAAAGTTACAAGGTGCCAGGTCGGGACTTTATGCAGGATGGCTCAAAAATTCTACGTTTTTCACCTTAAAAAATTCGTTTGTCTGTCTGGCCGTGTGGGAACTCCCATTGTCGTGGTGCAAGATGATACGGCATTTACGGTTATTTTTACCGAGTTCGGCAATAATTTCCGGCAAACAAACTGTCGTGTACCAATCATTATTCACCGTACACTGATTCTTTAAAACTCTAAAGCAACAGTAGCCACGTTTCCAGTTTTATACAAAAAGAAGCAATCATTTGCTTAGATGCACTTTCCACGCGCGCCGCTTTGGTTGGTTTCGGCATATCTTGAAAGACTCATACGCTCGATTGCCGCTTCGTTTTGGGATTGTAGCAATAAATCCATGTTTCATCACCTGTTTACTATGTCTAACACCAAATTTGACGCCCTTTCGTTGCATCTGGTAAGCATGGCATTGCACCAAGCGACACGGTCCGTTCTTTGAGCCTCGGTCAAATTGTGTGGGATCCACCGCGAGAACAGCTTTCTCTCACCCAAATGTTTGTGAAGGATTGATTGTATTTGACTCATGCCTATATCTAAGGATGCCCGAATCTCATGGTAGATCACATGCCTGTCTGTTTCGAGCATACGGCGCACAGCGTCGATGTTTTTGTTGTTTACAGCGGTGGACAGGCGACCATCGCGATATTCGTCACTGAGATTGACACGACCGCGCTTGAATTCTGCAAACCAGCTATAAATAGTCATCTTGCATGGTGCTTCATCGCCAAAAGCAGATTAAAGCCGAGCGAGGCTCTGCTGAGCCGTCAAATTACACTTAAAATCGTAAAAAATCATACCACGAAAATTTTCCCGAGTTAAATCCATGTTAATGTAGATACGCATTTTTTAAAATGACGCCACAATGTAAAAACAATTGACAGTCAGATGAAACAAACTGCATTCTACAGCCAATGAGTACCATTTTCAAATGTTGCAAAAAATTACTGTTTAAATATTGTTTATGTAAGTGGCTAGTTCTGGCAACTTTTAGTGTGACCTATGTAGTGCAGTGTGCCCATAGATAGCGAGTTATTAAAAGCTGTAGTAAAAAATAAGGGGTTAACATTTAACATTGGGTTGTTGTGGAAGTTGTCCCGAACAACTCTCACTATGACACCACGTATTCAGAGCAACTTTATCAAGACACACGGCAGTGTGTCAAACCAAGTTAAGCGTAACTGGCGTGTGTTACTTTCAGGAACCATTTCGAGTTACTTTTGACCCCTTGATACGTCACAATGTATAAGACCCATACCATAGATGAAATTTGGCCTTTGAAATATATCAAAGCCCCTAAGTTTACTTAGGGCGACTAGCTAGAACGCGGAATTAGACTTAAATCGAGTAAAGTTTGGCAACTTCATACAATTTTATATGGAGTTGTCAAAGTTTACTCGAGTAGTCTTTTTCCGCTTTCTAGCTAGTGGCACTTAGGGTACCAAATGGATTTTTAGCCCAAACCGGTCATATTTTATTGATGTTTAAAAACTGGCATTTTTTTCTCTCACTTACTGACTTATACAATATATCCAAAACAATACCCACTTCCAGGAGACCTAGAAACTTAAATTTTGTGTCTTATCAGGATCCTAGCAAGTGGCGACCTTTAGACTCTGTCTATTCCGATAACGCTGGTAAAATTGGTTTTCAATTGAAGTTTTTAATGAAGTATTATTCTGTATTTAGGTACAAAAAGTCATGATACCTCAAGCAAAACATATACAAAAATGTATCATATTGGAGCCAAATTAAACTATGTTGACAAAATAATTTAGATCTAAATGGCTGCCAAGTTTTGTAGATAATCCAGAACCCTACAAGTCTTATATCTTAGTGTCATAAATTTTGGCTTGGCCACTAACCACACCCAGATAATAGGCAGTTCTATGAAACGGCCAACCCATAATCTTATCAAGATATAGAGCTTGCAGAGTTCTGGATCTTCGACAGAACTTGGCACCCATTTAGATCTCAATTCTTTTGTCAGCGAAGTTTAACATGGCTCCAATATATTACAGATAAGTATAAGTTTTGAATGCGATTTTTCACTTCTCCATCCAAATCAGCTGACCGCCCGACCAAAAATGTATGGAAACGTGAAAACTAAAGTTGTTCAATTTGATGTCCATCCCTAACTCCCCCTTAATATACAAGGTGACATTTAATTAGCCTTTTTGGGGTTTGTTAGTACCCATTATTATGAATAACTTTCCCCAAGCAATATATGGTCGTGAACGAAAAAAATATATTTGGGTCTCCCATAGTAATTTGTAATCAGCTGATCGGGTTAATGTAGTGAGGGATGAAATTTTTCATTTGCGACCATATTTTTGTAAGGGAAATAATAATGATCGGTGCACATTCCCCAAAATATGGTCAGCTAATTAAAAACTACATCCTTCTATTACACCCTATACAACATCCAGGACTTAGCGTTAATATAATTGCAATCCAGATTCGTCTTTACAGCTATTAGCGCGGAATGCATGGTTTCATAATTCTCCGCCGTAAGTTCATTACCATCGAAATAGCGAATTTAATGGTCAGGCTAGGTACCGTTACACCGTCCGGCGTCCTATAGATCCGGTTGTGTATGGGAGTCTTCAATATGGACATTGTATACCTTAAGTGCGTACCAGCAGCATTAGACATGGTGGAAAATATACGTGTAGTCATTATTAGTTACAACTAATTAAATAATTAGTAAGGGATTTTCTGACAGATGATTTAATACGGCAACAAATATAATGATCACTAAAATATTTTTTGCTCACCAAAAGTTGCAGAAAATATCAGGGCATAATACTGCGGTAGCTGAGGTGAAGGGTAAATCCCTTTATCCCTCGTGTTAGGTTGAATATGTAAGAACAACAAAAAATACTTAAAACATAAACATAAAAAGAAGTTTGCTGCTCATTTATCCAAACATAATTTGGTGATCATCTATTAATTCTGGCAGTCATTTCGAATTTATTGTAGTAAAATTTCGTTTTTTTTTTGCTAATCGTTTAAACACAAGCCATTTATTACCCGTCTAAGAGGAAATGAGGTGGGTTGTGTGTTTGACCTGTGTGTTTATATATTTATGTGTATGGATCCTTGTCCCGCTCGCATTTTTATTTATTTTAAATTCACACTGTCCTACGAGTATGATAATTATATAGAATCTCAATAATTACGTTAAGGGCCTGTTTCACAAAGTACCGAGAAGCTCTATGTGAGAGCATCATCCGTCATTTGGCAAAATCGATAATTTATTTGTTCAATAGTCCTCATCGGGAGGTCTTAAAACAGGCCCTTAGTCTCTTATCTTGTGCTTTATATTTTTATTATTACATCTTATTTTATCAGTATAAAATGTGTAGTATTCAACCAAATATAAAAAAGTCTAAACTAACCTAACGAATTAAAAACTCATCTACTTACCAAATTCATAAAAACAGCGGCAAATTTTCAATATTAGAGGGTGGATTAATTATTATATCTGATATGATATTCTAGCCTGCCTTCTGAAATAAATAATGTTTTCGACGAACATGTCAAGTGCGAGTCTAACTCGCGCACGATTAGTTCCGTACCACCGTACAATGGTAGGGATGGTGTGGAGTAAATAGTTTAGATTTTACATATCAAAATGTTGTTTACAAAACTATGTGTGCGGCTACTTTCACACTCCATGTACGTAACCAGGTGCATTCATAAGTTTGTATGTGGTATTGAAAGAATTGTCGTATGGGAGCACCCTTAAATATTAATTTTATTCTGTTTTTTAGTATTTTTTTGTTATAGCGGCAACAGAAATACATCATCTGTGAAAATTTCATCTGTCCAACTATCACGGTTCACGAGATACAGACAGACGGATAGACGGACGGACGGATGGACAGCGGAGGCTTAGTAATAAGGTCCCGTTTAGCACCCTTCGGGTACGGAACCCTAAAAAGTACTGAAATAAATACATGATATGTATACTATTTCTATCGTTATCATGGTATCAGTCTGTTATTTTGTTTCAGATAAATAAATAAATCACAATGATTCAGAGGAACATCTTATTAGTATGCTTAATCTGCGTCACAGCACGGGCTATAGCGAGCACCGATGACAGGTTCATAAAGAAATATGCTATGATGAAGGTAAGTAAACATAAAACGGAAATAAAAACAAAAATAAATCGCAGCCGGTAGGATTCGAACCTACGCTCCCAGAGGGAATCTGATTTCTAGTCAGACGCCTTAACCGCTCGGCCACGGCTGCTCATATGTTACTTTACGAAATTATAGTATACAATCACGTGTGACCTCATTTCTACTATTTCGATTCAAAATAACTATAAAAAGAAAAAACATAACATTATTTATTCCTTTCAGATATATGAAAGCTGTTTCGGTCCCGAAGTTGTGAAGCAAATCAGACAAGAAATGAAAGAAGCATATGCAAAATGCTCAGCACCGCCATCTCACGACGGTCCAATGAACCAGTCGCCACAACTATCGCCCATGTTCGCCAAGCTACCGCCAGGGTTTGCAATAGACCCGAGCACACAAACCATTACTAAACCGGGAGATGGCGCTGTTCTACAAAACCAAGAAAACGACTTGCCGAATAACCAACAAGACCATGGACCCCAAAAGATCCCTCCGAATATTTTGGCGTTCAGGCCTAACGGGGTAAGAACAAAGAAATAAAAAATAAAAAGCACTAGCTTTGTGCCTCCTGTGAGGATTGAACTCACGACCCCTGGTTTACGAGACCAGTGCTCTACCACTGAGCTAAAGAGGCTTTGCAAACTGGTGCGAAATTAACAGACATGTCTGGTGACTAAGATTTTACACTTCTAGTAACTTTTATATGACGACATTAACGGTACGTTTTTTTCCTGTACGGATGGCAGTCTGTGCCCGCCCACCTATAAATATGCATTATCTTTCGTTACCGGACTACCTATCTAATTTATTTGTTGAATGATAAGGTAATTAATTAAATGAAACAGTGTAGGAAGCAGGAATAATTACGCATCGAAAAAGTATGCGAATCGAACTGTCAGTGACTCTTATGCACAACGACATAAGGTTAATTTTATCTGAGCTCGAACAATTTTTCACCCTGGTAGTTATTCCTGCTTGAGTCACAGAAGAGTGAGCCCCTCTTGCGAACTTCAGATATTCTTGTTCAGCAACAGCGACCCAGCGGCAGCGTCACAAATTTTGCTATACGGAGCAAATGGCAAAAGCCCAAATTTTCTTCTTAATATCTGCAAAACCTTAACCTTACAAATATTGCCCTCACTAACCCCTACAACATAATCATAACTTCTCTTCCAGCAACTGCCCCCCTTCCAGCAGCAGCCCTCCGTCGCCCCCTACATGCCCGCGCAGCCCCCTCAGTTCCGCCCGTACAGCGCGGCCGCCCCCTTCTTCCAGTTCCCGTACGGCCCTGGAATGTACTACCAGCCGAATATACAGTCCTACAACCCTTATGCACAGTACCAGCAATATCCGCAGCAGTACTATCAGCAGCAAGCCAGCTACTACCCGAGTCATAGGATGTCGGTGAGTTAGCTGTTGATGTTCTTGTTAGAGATTAGCTCGCCTTTGTAGCTTGTGTCATGTAGTTTCTGTATTATTACGGCTTTTATCTACACACGTATCATAAACCCTCTTTACTGCGTTCAAAAACCGCACGTTACGATCAGCATTATGTTAAACTACTTGGTAAAAACTCGTTTCGTATCTGGAAAACTACACATTATGGTCATTATGTTTTTCTACATACAATGACATTCAAATTTCGAACGCCGACGCCCGCCTGCATGCCGCCCCTAGTTTGTCTGTGAAGTTGGTACTGACATTCAAATTTCGAACGCCGGCGCCCGAACTTGGTGCTACAGAACAAGATAACAATTGCAGAGCCACAATGCTGGTCAAACATGCGGTTCCTGAACACATCAAAGAGAGCTTATGATATGTGTGTAGATAAACTAGTGTATGTAACTGTACATAATTAGGCATTAAAACTCTCGAGTGATATTATTATGAAACTCGCCTTCGGCTCGTTTCATAGACCCACTCTCGAGTTTTAATGCCCTCCATTATGTAGCAGTCACATAAACTACTATTACCTTATGGGGTGGAGAAACACTGTTGCACCCTCGTATACTTATAGCCAGGTATTTATGGCTTATTTTTAGCTGTTTATCAAATTGACGAAAAAGTTGCATCCCTAAATAGGATGATAGTGCATTGTTATAGAAGCTGGAAAATGAGCAATAGATGGACTAGTGAGTTTGACCGCCGGACTCAGAGTCGTTTAATGAACCATTGATCCAATTCCAAATTTGAATTTATTCATATTCATATTCATTTTATTTGCAGACATGTACTCGGGGGTTGGTTACAGGTGGGTGGGGGGGTGTGTGTAAATATAGAGTAAAAGTACATGCACCCTGGAAGGGTATCACAATTGTTCGCTTAATATCTAGATAAAACATTTCACAAGTAGTTAACATTTCAATTAAAATATACAAAATATCTTGTTTTAATATTCTTAATTATTGCAACGCTGAGATCCTCTATATTACTTATTTAGAATCAGTCATAAATTCGTCTATAGTGTAGTAGCTTTTTGAGATAAGCAGATTTTTTAGTTTTATGCTGAACGAACTAACGGTTTGTTCGTTTTTTATATTGTTTGGTAGGTTATTGTATTTTGTATTTATTGTATTTACATACAAAATCGTTCACTAAGTAATCCTTAAATAATCACTAAACGACTCTGGGTATGGCGGTAATTAAATAAGCTTTTCACGAATACCGCGAGGAAATAAAATTAATTAAGTAAGTACCTATACAGAAATAATAAATTTTCATCCCAAATTTACAAAATATTCATCAAAATTGTACACCTTATTTTATACTAACTACGTGGGACCGCCGCGTTTCGCTTCGGTTACATGTAGTTGTATTATAAAGTTGTGAGTTAACAAACCTAACTTTAGTATTCGGACAGAAAGTGACCTAATAGCAACCAATACGGTTCTGTGAATCTATGAAGGTACTAAATTTGGCGAACATTTAGAATGGTGTGAGTCAAAACTAACATTGGTAAACAATATAAGTATTTGTTGCCGTTATATATAAGTCAATTTTGCTTGGAAAGGTCTTCCCATCGTTTTTCCCTCACGATGTTTTCCATTACCGTTACTAAGATATAAAGATTTGTTTATATATACGAAAAAATTATTCCTAAATTTTGCCGAACGTGGGAAGTTTCCGTTGCAATTGCGTTTTGCCTTAACCAGCTAACATGAACCCACAACCCGTTGAATCCCCAGCGCGACATGGACCTCCGAGACCGGCTGGACCTCTCCCGCCCCAATGCCGCCAAGGTCCGCAACATCACCTGCGTCATGCAAGAACTGGGCTACATAGACCACAACCTGGAACCGAACTATGAGAAGATCACTGAGAGAATTAGTAATCTACCAGTTTCGACAGAGCTGAAGGGTGATATTCAAGATGGATTGCAGTTTTGTCAGAAGTTTTCTGTGAGTACCTACTTACCTACAAATAGGCACAAATAGGGATTAATTTTGGTTAATTGGGTCTTTGATTAGGTCCCTGTCTCGTACGAGAACTGGGCTATATAGAACACAACTTGGAACCGAACTAAGAGAAGATTACTGAGAGAATTAGTAATCCACTGGTTTCGACAGAGCTGAAGGGCGATATTCAAGATGGATTGCAGTTTTGTCAGAAGTTTTCTGTGAGTACTTCTACCTACAAATAGGCACAAATAGGGATGAATTTTGGTTAATTGGGTCTTTGATTAGGTACCTATCTCATGCGAGAACTGGGCTACATAGACCACAACTTGGAACCGAACTAAGAGAAGATTACTGAGAGAATTAGTAATCCACTGGTTTCGACAAAGCTGAAGGGCGATATTCAAGATGGATTGCAGTTTTGTCAGAAGTTTTCTGTGAGTACCTCTACCTACAAATCGGCACAAATAGGGATTAATTTTGTTTAATTGGGCTACATAGACCACAACTTGGAACCGAACTAAGAGAAGATCACTGAGTGAATTAGTAATTCATCGGTTTTTTCGACAGAGCCGAAGGGCGAAATTCAAGATTGATTGCAGTTTTGTCAGAAGTTTTCTGTAAGTACCTATAATAGGGAGAGGCAGTTGCTCACGTCCGAAGGAAATTCTCGGATCCCACAGACTTTCACGTCCTTCCTGGGTAGGTGCCAACAAGCAACAAATCATCACTAACATTTCCCGGTTCCCGAAAGAAAAATATATAAAAACCCGTGATATTGTCGATATTAACCTAAGTTGTTATTTCGCCATTAATTAAGAAAAAAACATATGGGGGGGGGGGCTAATTTTATTCTAGTCTAACTTAATTGGGTTTCATAACAGTATCCTATAGGTACCAAAATAGTTTTGAGTTTTAAGGCCAAACCCAGCATTGCAGCGAAAGAACTAGCTATCAAAGATCAGAGTAACTACATAAACATATTTTTCACTTCTCCGAGCTATTTGTATGCAGAAAAGTACAAAAATATTTTTGATTATATCAGTCTAATACCTCTGGGAAGTTGTTTACAATAATGTATGATTACTTTAACTTTACCATCTCGGTTTTAGTCGCTGAAAGTGTTCAAGATATCCTGAAAATATGAAATTTGGACAGATGGAAAAATCGGAAAACAGAATTGATTTACGATTGAAAAATATATCAAAAAGCCGAGAAATTTCGAGGGGTAAAGTTAATATAAACGTACTGTACCCTATTGGACACAGCACAAATGCTCCTTTCTATTACACTTGTGATATGATTATAACTAATTGTATATATCCCCAGCAATGCGTGCCGGACATCAAGCGCAACGTGGCTCCACTTTCCCAAGAGCTGGTGAAGCCCATGTTCTTCTTCCGCTGCTACAAGGTGAACGACTCACAACATAACAGTTCCACTGAAACATACAGACACGCAGAAAGAGGTGTGACTTTGCAGTTTAAACTTTATAATACCCGCACCTACGGGTACGACGACATACAGCAATCGCAAATTCGCAACCGTTCTTTCGATGGCGAGATCGCGACTCGTAAATTATCCGAAGGCAGGAGATAACTAGTACTCCCTCTGATGGAATCCCCTTTCTTTCATCTTACAGCACAAGAAGCTGGAGGCATGCATCATGAAAGACATTCGAGAGAGGTTCACCAGTGAAGATGAACTGGAAACGGACACTGACTTCAGGTAAATACCATTTTTAGCCTGAGAGGTAGATATCTGTTGAGCATCGGATTCAAAATACTCTAATTTCAACTAAGCTTTATTCAAAATGCAAAAAATGTTAGAAACTAAAAAAATACTGAGTTTAAACTCTTACGCCTTTGAGCAAGCGGCCTTAGGAAGTAAACAACTTCATCTCCTCCTGTTACCACCCAGAAGATCCCTGCTAAATATATAAATAGGACATATCTTGGACCAGCTTCTCTAGCGCCGCCCAATCTGAACCTACTTACTGCTTCAAGTAGCCTTAGGTCCACATGCACGAAAAACACTAAATAGGTTTAGCGTGCTAAACTGATTTAACTTTGACATATTTTATATATTTTGACAGTTGCTAAATTAATTTCGCTAATCGACGCTAAAAGCATTTCGTGTTTTTCGTCCAAGTAGACTATAACTATGCACTTACATACTCGTAACTTACCAAAGCACAAAGTTACTAAATAGTTCTCAAACCCCACACCCCCAGGTCCCTGGGTCGTTCAGCTCGCTCCGTCCGCGGCGAGGATATGAGCGACCCTCGCTTCGAGGCCTTGGACGAGATGGCGGTCTACATGTACGACTTCCTCAGCGGAGGCAATGGCTTCGACTTCGACCTGTATATGTAAGGGATAGGACGATGATGGGTGTGTATCTGCTCCATATCTCTTGTACATAAATCGATTCAATTTCAAATTACAATCGCTTTATTTAAAAAAAACAGAGATTGAGAATAGAGCTATTTGATGCTGGAAGAATATTTTAGCAAACTTTAATTCTATGGAATTTGAGTCATATGGCTATTTGGCTACAGCTTTGGTGTAGCATTAAGTTCTTACGAACGGACCGCTCTTTTATAGTGACTGTATGTGAAGATCAAGTTCTCAGAAAAAAACTGAAGAATGAAATTGACCAAGCGAGGATTTACGATACCTTCTTTATACCTTGGTGTCTTGGTGTCACAGTGTCGAGCTTCAGAACTAATCGGAAATAGACGAAACGTGTATCCGCATAGTAATGACTATTTCTCCTAGGTATCTTCATTCTGTAAAAGTCCAATATTGAACAGATTCAAGCGGAACAATTGCTCTCTACACCTAATCATAAGTTTTCCCCCTAGTTTTTCCTTCGACTCATCATTTAATATTGTTTAACCAAGAAACAAAAAAGGTATCGTGGTCCCGAAAAATATCCATATGGAAATTATAGCGTCAGTATGACATTCAAGCTGAACTTAGGTTGAATAGCATATGTGCATTCGAACATTAGTTAGGTGAATAAGTAACTTGAGACAAAATAATGATCTTAAGTTTGCTACTATTGTAAAACTGGAAAGCTGAAAAGCCATAATACGAGTAGAAAGATTCACCTTTTTGTCGTCACCTACTCAAAGAGAAAATGTTCAGAGGATGATTGAAACTACAACAATTTATTGTTAAAGTATTTTTTATAAAAGTAGCAAACAATTACTGTTCTTGTTCATAGAAGCCAGTTTGCCTCATGCTTCTTGAATAATAACAATGTTATATTTTTTGTAATTATTGGTGGTGTATTTTTTTATTTAAAACTTACTGAATCAAAAGTTCTCTAAGTTTTGTGTCATTTAGTTTCAAAATAGCAAGTACAGATTTAGTAATTAAGTATCCTGCATTTACGTGTGCATTTAAATAGGTATGTTAAGTTAATTTAAAATGTGACTTTAACTTTGTGGATTAAGATAGCTTTAATTTGACAGTTGCGATTGTATTCGTGATAATAACAAATGTCAATAAACTGATAATGATTTTTAATATGTTTAATTCATTCCAAGTTTGCTCGTATATAGGTAGATTATGTATATCCAATGACAAAACTTGTATTTACACAGACTTATAAATAAATAATAATCACTGAATACAATTCCTAGGCAATGTATAGAATACCTAAAATGGGCAGTCTATATATGAAATATTCACAATTTACCTAGGCATTCTATAAAACGCCTAAACCGTAATAGGCAATGTATGAAATTAATTAATTTTTGTTATTATATATATGATATATAATAAATACTACATTTTGTTATTGCTGCAGCACTCTTTGTGGTAAGATTAAGGCTAAATGAACTCTCTAACCGAAAGAATAATAAAAAATCACTGAAGGGATTTACTTGATTGAAAAAAATACTTGATTTTGGTATCACGAAAGCCCCAACCTCAAGTTTGAGAAAACTGTCTAATTAAAACATCAAAATCACAAACAAATCCAACGTTACATATTTAATAGGTTCAAAGGGCGCGTGCTAAAGGTCGACAGAAAAAGGATCGGGCACAATTAGCCCTAAAGGTGAGTGCCCATCAAAATGTCGACACAATCATTTTCATGTCAAATTCCCTATTGGAGGCTGTCAATATTTTATTGAAATCGCATTTATTTGTGGTTTTGTTGGACCGGGCTACTGCATTTTAATAGGACGCGGTTTTGCATTAGTTTTTTCTGGACATAACGCCTGTCCTTTTTTACACAACTCACTCGGGTCGGGTTCGAATCCCGGTGCTGACTATATAGTTAGGTAACCTACTAAAGGGATAACAGACGATCCAACGAAGAAAAAACTTCACGAAGAAAGATCTGTGTTAGCGATAGAAACCCCGACTTTTTGGCCTAATCCTAACAAATCAAATCAAATCATTTATTGCAAGTAGGCAAAATAATGCACTTTTACAAGTCAAACACTTAATGAAGTCTCATATACATGGAAACAATAAAAAAAACCGGTCAAGTGTCTAAATCGCGCACGAAGGGTTCCGTACCACCGTTCAATGGAAGCGATGGTGTGGAGTGAATAGTTTGGATTTTACACAGCAAAATATTGTTTACAAAGTTATTGGTGCGGTTACTTTCACACTCCATGTACGTAACCAGGTGCATCCATAAGTTTGTATGTGGTATTGTTGTATGGGAGCCCCCTTAAATATTTATTTTATCCTATTTTTTAGTATTTGTTGTTATAGCGGCAACAGAAATACATAATCTGTGAAAATTTCAACTCTCTAGCTAGCTAGGTTCTTGAGAGACAGCCTGGTGACAGACGGACGGACGGACGGACGGACAGCGAAGTCTTAGTAATAGGGTCCCGTTTGGAACCCTTCGGGTACGGAACCCTAAAAAACAAATATGATCAACTAAACTAATGAGTACATAACTGATTTGAGTTTGAAAAAGGAAATTTCTCCTTCAAGTGGTGATTCATGGCTGAATCTCGCACAGGAAAAAGAAACTCCATGAATTCTGCCAGTGCTTCGGAAATACGCCCGTCAGAAAAGATAGCACCAAGAAACTCTACGGGGATGTAATTTTTTCAATTTTCGACATTTTGTTATATTTTTTACACAATGTACGATATAAAAAATATTTAATCTAATGTCAATATTGTAACATCGTATCAAATAACAATCTAACAAAATAAATAAATAAGAACAAAGACAAGATGTAATGAACATAACTTATGAGAAACCAGACTGGGCCAGTCCCCCCAAGCAGCACCCGTTCACGAGTATGACTTGTGCACCACCAGCCATCACCCCCCTCGCCATATTTGAGGGAGGGGAGCAACCGCTACAAAGAGTCAGTCAGTGCTTATTTGATATAGTGTGAATTCGGTAAGTAGGTAATGGAAAATCCTTAGGAGCTATATATATGTCACCGGAAAATAATAAGATCCGCATTTTTATAAATTTCCTAGGAAATTTATAAACTTCCTTCTAGATTATATTAGGCTAGGTTAGGTTAGGTTAGGTTAGGTTATGTTAGGTTAGGTTAGGTTAGTATATTTATAAACTTGCGGAAAAATATTAGGAAATTTATAATATACTTGCGGATCGTATTATTTTCCGGTGACATATACACTAGTGGCTCTGTGAGCTATACACCTCACCAGCGACACAGAAAATATGTATTTTTTTAATATGGTCTACCCCCTCACACCCAACCTCACAACCTCACAACCTCACACGCATTTTCTTTCAATACAACACACAAACTTATGAACTGGTTACGTATTTTGTAAACTTCGTAACCCCATAACACAAATCGCGTTTTTGTTTTAAATCCACAAACTAAATTGACAAAAAAAAAACGATAATTATCGAACCGAGAACCGGTTGAGAAATGCGACCAACAGCGGAGAACAGCCGGAAATCCAGACATATTCGAAAGCATTTTTCCCCAAGCAGAAACGGAAACGCTTCGGTCGATCGGTCAATGATTATACTTATAGTCATTACAGTCATAGAGAGCCAGTTTGCCAATCATGGGCACATATAGATATAGAGGTATAGGGTGTAACAGGAAGGTTTAGTTATATTTTATGGGTTGTAATGGACATCGTTCTGAATTACTTCCTACAGAATAGCCATATTGTAAGACGGGAGATTCTTAATTCCCCTTAAACTCTTTATCATATTAGTATATCAGAAGTCGATAAATCAGGGCTTTATGACAGCTCAAAAGTGCCAGGAGATTTCCGGCATCTACTAATCATCTATGAAATATAAGATTCATTTAAAAAATATACATATTTATAATTTTATTACATCATTATATACATTATGCACGAAAAAGCGAAGCATGACAATACGAAAACTCGTATCCGTCCGTTTGCCACTTTTTGGTCACACATTGCGTTCACTGGCTCACTTTAATAAATAATAATTAAAGGAGTTGCAGAGCAGTATGGTGAAAAGAAAACTATTCTTACTCTGTAACTGGTTACTGATGATAAACTGATGCTTCATAACATAACCCACCTACCTCAACTCTGCAATACACCTACATACATATTATCACATACCCACTTGCCCAAACCATCAATATTGGGCTCACAAAGAACTGTACAAAAAAATACATCTGTTATAGAAACCCGAAACCCTTTTGTGACTCCATCATCCGGCTTTTGCGGAGAAAGACCCCATATAAAAAAAAAACCTTTAATTCTATTTGTTCGGGAACACATTTTTGTACAAAACTTTCTCTCGGCCAGACCCTTTAACCAAATGACGCGGTTTTTTTGCATCGCGAAAAAATGTTACCTGGTTTTTATTTTTAAAAGAGCTGATGGATGAACAGTGGGAAAATAGAGCAAACCCAACGGCAACGCAGGGACACAATTAAAATATTTATTGCAGGCAATTTGAATGTCTACTGTACTTTCTTTGACGATTGAAACAATAAATAGATTGTGCTCAAGAACTGTTGGAAGTCTGACGAGTGAATCTAAAACATCTTTTGAAGGACATCAACACGGGGCGGCGTCTGCTTGTGTTTTCTGGATAATGTACCGTTTACCCTAAATTGTCTAAAATAGGAAGGACCTAGATAACATAACATTGACATACAGAAAGATACAATTCAGCTGAAAGGTTCTATGTTATCGAAAGCTTAGAGGAATAGAAGAAATACAGAAGAGAGAGAATGCTGAACCAACGGATGGACCATTCCCTCTCCTCATTACCCTACCTAAAGGTACTAACCTCATACTTCTGGGATTAATTTAATGTTGTATGATACATTACCCTTACCCTTTTTACCCTTATTTTTCTAGTGAAAGGTAGACTTAGGGTACACCAAGCAAAAAGGTGCATATGTTCTCAATGCAGATGGTTTCACAAATAAACACTTTTGAAGTGAATTCGTTTCGATTGTGTGTGCTCTCAACCCGTCTAACACACCTTTGGTTGAATTTAGGGTGATTGTGCCAAACACTGACCGATGCTCAAAAGCAGAATTATCTTAATGTAATTTCCAACACGAGTATCGATAAGACGTCAATTGCGAAATTAATTGTGAAACTCGTGGCGAAAGCTAAATGCAGAATTCCTTGACATGTAGGTAAATCTTTTATATTTGATTTGTTTGCAGAAACAACAATGACAGGTAACATAACATAAAATTTAGACTTACAATATAACATAATCCTGACATCTTAAACATTTCTCACCAAGACAAAACTTCGACGTCGACTAATCGTTCGACGGTCGAATTTGATAGGAAAGGAAAATATACTTATGAAACAGAATTAAAAAAATATACAACGCACTCACACTGAGACATCTCACATCATCCAAGCAAGTAACAAAGTTAATTTCTGAGACAGTTGTACAAATACTGTCATACCATACCACCACAGCATAGTACCCTTACCGGTCAAATAGTTAATAAAGACATTTGACATGTTACTATAATTATACGATACTAAAATATATTGTGATTGATTGGGCTAGCTCCCAGTCATGCAAAATGGTTTATTGAGTAACTGGCTAAATGTGGGCACAACTGTGCCTCTGCTACCTCGTATGGGAGTAGGCGTCACGCTATGTCGGTTTTTATTGAATATCGATATGAAAAGAGTCCGAGCCAAGCAAATATCCAACAACAGTCTCTTTTACCCTTCATGTCCGATGCACCTTTCCCCAGACAAAAGTAAATTCAAAGATTTTTGTCAAATACTCGCCTGCGCAAGTGTCCTCTAAAATGACAATGAGAGAGAAAAAAACAGCCAAACCACATGATGTGGATTAAGATAGATGATGGTGGAAGGTGTTCCACAAATTGCGAATTCTGTATAATGCTGATGGAAATGTCTGTAATATAGGTAAGAAAGGGTTTATGCCCGCTGTAGATACGATACGATGCAACTACGACCACTAGGTCTGATTCTAGTGACAATAATGAATGTCTCTAGCAGGGTCCCGCGATTCATAAACGCAGAATACCTTTATACCTTTTTCAATATAATTACGCGTAAAGACGCCATTTCGGACCAACGGAAAAGCGAAAACACAGCACTCTTGAACACTTCCTTCCTTCTTCTGCACAGTGTTAAATTGTTCCAGCCCCAGACAACGTGCGAACAACTTATAGACATAGCACTCGAAAGTGTAAAATCCTGTCAGTGACAAAAAGTTCCGTCTGTCCACGTGCTAGCGCAGGTGGTTCCGTTGGGTTCCGTACCTAATGAGTAGGGTCCCACGGGACACGAACCCTGAACCGCGAGGCATTTCCTGAAGGACAATCTAATTGGGTAGACAGTGACGTTCGTTAGCCGTGATATATGGAAACTGGCTAGGGCAATGATGGTTTCAACTTTACGCAAATGAGCTTCAGGGAGATGCCATGAATTTTGAAGTATGGTAAAAAACAACGTACAGTTTTAGAAATATACCATGAACCGTTGAATTCCGGGTAATAGAGGCAAAAGCTTGCTTTTCTTTGATTGACCTACAAAACAGCAAAGACGCATAGCAATTTAGCTTGCAATCTGTATATTTTATATATACGGATTGTTCCACTGTCACCCAAAAAGTAGCAGCTATACAGGATTATTTTTGGGCCTAAATTTTTTCGCGTCATAGCATTGCAGGAGTACAATCAATTAACACAAATTAAAATTAAAATTATGCACAAGTAACACAAATTAAAATTATGCTCATTTACTCGCTTGTTCACCGCACGCACCGCCCATTATTATAATACTCGGTCGCTCGCGGCTCGCTTAAAAAGTATAAAAAAAATCGGTCAAGTGCGAGTCTAACTCGCGCACGAAGGGTTTCGTGCCACCGTATAATGGTAGGGATGGTGTGGAGTATATAGTTTGGATTTTGTGATAGTTTTTACAAAGTTATTGGTGCGGGCACTTTCACACTCCATGTACGTAACCAGGTGCATTCATATGTTTATATATGGTATTGAAGGAATTGTTGTATGGGAGCCCCCTTAAATTTTTAATTTATTTTGTTTTTTAATATTTATTGTTATAGCTGTAACAGAAATCATCTGTGAAACTTTCATCTGTTTAACTATCACGGTTCATGAGATACAGCCTGGTGACAGAGATACGGACGGATGGACGGACAGCGAAGTCTTAATAATAGGGTCCCGTTTGGCACTCTTCGGGTACGGAACCCTAAAAATTCTAACAAATTAAATAATTATATCTATTTTAAAATAATAAATCATATTTACTTTTGGCTAGGCGTCCAAAATAACCCTGTATAGTGTCCAATTACTAAAATCTCCAACTCGTTAAACTGCACAGCATAATGTCATGTCTTAGTTAATTCATTGAAAGGTACTTTTGTCAAAACTAAAAAAACGGGTTATTTTATTATCATAAAAAAGAACCATTCCTGACAGGTATTTTTTTAAAGATTTCTTTCAAAAGTTGACTGAAACTGCAGTTAACATGGATTATTCTGCAGTTCCAATTTTCGATGACGCGAGCATTTCAAATGGTATTTGGCGAATAAAGCGAGTAATTGCTCGCGTCTAGTTGCTCGATCGAACACGGCTTGTATACCTCGCGCCACGAATTAAGAGCGCTGGGCGACGTTCGCGGGAATTACTGCGCATATGTACAGGTATTGAAAAGTGACTACTGCGCATTCAAGGCCAGCGCTCATAACTCGTGGCGCGACGTATAGTAGACTTTGGAGTTTACATAGCCCCAAAGGAAAAGTCTAGGGGTGTGATATCACAGAAGCGAATCGCGAGTTTGGTAGGCCAGTAGGACCAAATATGCACGAAACGCATTCCCCATAGAACCCTGATTTTTATTCATTTTTTTTATCATCATCAAATTGTACCTCTAAATTAATCACCCATTACATACACATATTTCGAAAAAACACATTACATTTATTTTAAATTTGTAAAACCGACGATATTTAAGAACCGGAAATAGATATTTTTCAAAACATTTTCCTCGAAACATCTTGTGATACTCACATACATAGTTCCGCCAAAATCTCCATCCCGATACCTACTATCCCCAGGAGTCAAATAAGCCAATAATATGAACACGGAACCATTTGGCATATTCCCAAAACAATCGTAAGACTGTGCGTTTCATATCAATAGCTTCTGCGAAAACGTTTTAAGGATCAGGAAGCTATAGGTTTTTTTTTAATGTGGTATATTGCTGTACGGATCAATCAAAAGAGAGTTTTTTGGGAAGAATAAGATTTCATAAAGCAGTTTTAGAAATAAGTCTCTTTTCTCAATTAAGAGTAGCGGGAATTGTTACGTGGCCAATAGGTTATATTAGGCGTAGTTTTAAATCTTACAATAATTATTTTAGTCGTGTTGATTTATTTGACTAATCCTTGTTTATTTTCAAAAAGCAGATTGAAAATTGTGATTGATTTGGTTGACCCTTTTAATACTTGTATCGACAGCGGCGACAATGTCATGCGTGCTTATATTATCTTTACATCTCTATGGTAGACATTTTTCGTATTGACGGATTCAACCAATTTGGTTTCAAATAATATCTAATGTACTTTCTAAATTTTATTTCGGATTAAGTATTATTTTTAATTAGTTTAGGATACTATAGGTCTGTATGTTCTATACTATATTTCAACTTAAAAATACTGTAAGTACATGACCGTTTTTATATAAATAAATAAATAAATAAAATATTTGTTAGTTAGGTACTTACATAAAGGTTCATAATTGTATTATTGTATTATTTGTATTTTCAATAGCACACTGTATTCAGTAGGAATAAGAATAATCGGAATGAATGTTCAGATTAAAAAATATCTTCTCATTATTGACAATTGATGTGATAATTGAATCAAAATATATTTATTCACGCATTTTCGCTCACATTTCTAAAATTATCAGCTTTAATTAAAAAACCTTCTAAAAAACCTTGACTAAAAGGCGATATCAGCCGAAGCTTCAGTATGTCGTGACAAAAAGCCGCGGTCGCTGCCTCCGCGCATTTTGCCGCCAAAAAACGAGCATTTCTGATGATTTATGGTGCAAATTAACGAGAAGATATCCTCATTCCTGTACATCATTTCCTGCAAGAGCGCACTCACCGCGCAGCCGAGAAAAGCGTAAAAACTTTAGCAAACATTTCTAAGTCGTCACGTGTGGCAAAAGTTTTTTGCCGTCTCGGAATCGTTGGTATAGGTATTTTATGCAGATGTTTTGGGACGATTTGTTGTGTTTTGTATGTTTTTTGTATACTTTCGGCGTTGTATCCCGAGAAAGGGCATTTTCGAATGCCTGATTTGAAAGAATACGCCGCCGCAAACTGAGGATTTGTGAAACGAAATTTTATGAACACCGTAATTTCTGCCCTAAGCTAAGCTAAGCCGTGCTGAAAAATGGTGATATTAATTAATAACATTACGTTCCAGGCATTTGCCATTGGATAACAGAGTCTTCTTACTAAAATATAGTTAAATAATGGGAATAAACTGCACATTAAAAATACTGCACAGCAAATATCAGGGCAAAATACTGCGGTAGCTTAGGTGAAAGGTAAATGGGGTAAGCGAAGCGAAGCCCCCTTTATCCTTTGTGTTAGGTTCAACATGTAAGTACAACAAAAAATACTTAAAACATAAACTTAAGTACTCATTACATATTTAAAACATAAAAAGTGTTTTTGTTGATTCTTTTTTGCTGTGCAAATCAGTATTTTTGATGTGCGATTAAATACTACCCATAAATAATTGGTTGTATAGTAAATGTGGATATTCTAGATCAATAAGGCTTCTGTGCTTCTTCGGTGTGATACTACTTTTTGTTACCCTAGCCTAGGAGGCAGATTCTTTAAGATTAGAAAATATAGTGCTCAAAAACTAAACAGCACCATTCATCACCCTCTCTTTGACATACCAAAGCAAGTCATTTATAAGATATTCCGCAAAATGAGGAATCTACCTCACTGACATCCGCATACCTAGACCGCCGCGGATCGTGTTACACTTCTGAAGTTTTTGTTTGTTTTTTTTTTTAAAAGATGGATAAAAAGTTAGTTACACGCCGAGCGGAACAAGTGCAGTGCTGCGCTCGCGCAGCCGCCGTCGTTCAGAGAGAGAGGCAGATTAGGTAGTATAGGTAGTCAGAAGTGGCATTTCAACCTATGATAGTAACGCTTAGTAAGAAGTGTAGGCACACAGCGGTAATGGTCGTTAATTTATCTCTCGGATCGGTCGAATAAATCTTTCCTTATTACATGTCAATGAAACTTTATGCCCCGTAATTAGTATCAAGGGCTAAGGCTGACTTTAGCTGCTCGGTACTTGTAAGAATACCAGGATCTATCACCGTCCGTCTACCACCTCATCATGCCATCATCAGGTGGCCATTATGAAAAACATCGTCAGGAAAAAATAATATCTTTAACTGGTCGAATCCTAGAATTTTTGGTCGATAAAGATTAGATTCAATTAGAACCCATGACGTATTCTCGAAACCTATGGTCGGATCAAATCGTTAGCTTCAAACGAACCCAGAGACAACGTCACGAAAGACAATGTGATCGATTTTAAGCTCTGTCACATCTACCCTAGTTGCTCTTTGCAACTTTTAAAGCCATTCATTAGCCGGCTCGTTCGTCTTCATTGTATGTGACGGGTATTCGTTTATACTTTAAATGACTGTTGGAGAAGAGCTTCTTTGAAGTACGGGTTCATTTATTTTTATCAGAACTAGCTGGTTATCCGTACACAAGAATACATATTAACTACACAGCTAAACTACCTACGAATATTAATAATACTTCTACTACCAATACTGCAAATAGTTACATGAATGCCATAAGCTATCAACTACCAAATACATGTTATCTTTGATAATAATACATAGAATTTATTAGAATACTACTACTAATACTACTACTAATACTACTACTCTTAGGAAACTGCTTAGTTGATAAATAGAAGACGTACCTAGTGGAAAAGTCGGCCTAATATGGTATTTGACAAGGTAGGTACCTAGTCCAATAAATCTAAAAAAGTGTCTCAAGCTGAACCTATTTCAATAAAAACGTTTGACAATATCATAATTGTATATTTCCAGCAGTTGTATTGCTATGACGTCACAGGCTAGTAAGTCATAGAGCTCGTAAAGTTACCGTTTTGATAGTTACTAAAAAGCATCACACCGATGGGCCAAATCAACATCTCTCTGGATCCCAAATGCAAAACGAGGACGTGGTCAGCCCAGGAAGCGCTGGAGTGACGAGCTGAGGGACCATGACATGAACCCATGGGGAGCCCAGGAGCATGAAGAATGGAAGAGGAGAAGCCCAACAATGGGAAAATCTTGGCTAATAATAATAAATAAATAATTATTTGAAAATTATTATACCGAACGACATGACGTACCTAGTGATGTCAAATGAGACCAGTAATTTTAAGTTTTTAAGCTTGCAGCTTTGCAGGCTTTCACTTTTCCGCAATTTTCGTTCGATTGGAGTTTTTAAGAATAAGTGGGCACAGAAATATCTATAAACTCGCATAGTAAAATGGCGCACGCTAATAAAAAGCCCCGTGAAATTAAATCTCAGTTCAGAACAGCCGTTGCTGACGTATTTCGTCATACTTTGACGAGGGTGGTATCGTGACAGCACCGCTTCACAACTCCATCCTACCTTCCTACTTCTCCCTTACCCTATCCAAATAGATATAGTGACTACATTCCGACTGCCAACTTGTCTTGTAGCCTCATTATCATATTGCTCTGGTGAAAGATCTGGTGAAAAGGCATTTCGTTAGGTTTGGTGGTGATCATCCAAGGACGACACATTTTGGATTTTAAAATTTCAAAAGTCTCCTGAATTGACACTTTCTGCAAAGGTAGATGTGGCTAACCCGTAAGTTAATCTTGATAACACATGTCTAAACTGCGATTTTTTATTTGAGACCAGAAATGTAAACAAACAACTGTCATGTTCTAGAACAAAACCGTTGACTTTGACATTCATATTATACTTTTTGTACTGAAAATGACAGTTTTTTCTGGCCTTAAATAAAAAATCGCAGTATAGGCATAATAGTTAGAGAGGACCGAGTGGTAACGCTATCTTTTAAAAATCTTTGGATTCTTTGATTCTTGTATGAATTGAAAAAATTTCTGGATTATACAACAGTTATATGAATATTTGCATGATAGAACTGAAAGCGGCTTCAATTTAATGAAATGGCTTGCGTTCCCATCAAATAAAAGGCAAGTGCTAGGGGTAACTATGCATAGGATTTAATGAGGGCGGAGATTTTTTTTAACTGAGAGTTTGACTCCCTGCGCTGATTTACTAGAAAGAAATTGATTTAAATTTAAAGGGAATTAGTACTAAAACTGCCGGTGGTCCAAAGACATTAATCAGGAGCAGCAAGCGGTGACACACAAAAACCATCTCGAAACACAACTCTCTAAAACTACACTTACACAGAAATTGACGCAAACAAAACCCTAACAAAAGCTTCTTTTTTTGTGGTAGGTACCCACATCTGCAACTGGACACTGGGTCACCTACTGACCGTCCCAGCTTATCTCAAAGGCATAGAGTCCAAAATGTAAAGAGAAACGTTTAAAAAGCCAGACCACAATAGCTACTGATGACATAAATCGTTCCTTTCCAGTGAATTTACAATTATTTTAGGAGTTTTACGTAAAAAGAAACGCATAATCGATCGTCCACCCGCGCACATTACGACCGGCTATTGACTGGTCGAAAAAAAAAAGGTGTTTTTTTTTCCAATTTTTGGCGTCCATTCTCTGTTTCGCAAATGTCCCCCTTTTTGGTCGTAATGGATAACAGCTGAAGCGGTGTTTTTTGTTTGAACAGGCAGAACTATAGTGTCGTTTTCTTTTACCCCTAGATACGTACTTACTCATGCCTTTTGGATTATTAAAAAGAGCAAGGTATGATAAGACTCCAATCTTAGGGATGATGCTGATCATTAGAAAATTCATTAGAATTTTCTAACCGTTACATATTTGCAGAAAAACATTCGGGTGGTCTCCTTGTGGTCATTTGTTTGACCACAAAAACGTTGAGGAATCCTCCGAAGCGGTAGATTGCAAGATAAACTTTCTTATCGCCACTTTGCCACCTTTGGTCATGTTTAAATTATCGCCGGGTACTTTCGTTGACAGATGGAGAGCTAATAGACACAGGGTGTAATTAAAAGTGGTATGCATATTTGTGGAGGTAGATATATTAATTAATACCTATTTGTGTATTTTACAGATTCACGTTTATAACATTTATATACAGGCTTCGGGTGCACGTGCCACTAGGCTGTCCCAGACTCGTGATAAAGATGTTTTTCCCGCTAAATGTCGACACACGAAATTGTTTAGCGTGCCCTACATTCGCACCAAATACATCTTACTGTACCTGTCACAGGCTTCCCAGAACATTCACTTGTGGGTCTCAAGTGTGGTGTGGCAACAGTAGACCTCGCTTCAATTTAAAAAAAAAACTGTCCATATACACTGACGAGCAATGAAAAAATTCCACCCAGAAAATGCCGACAAACACCTTAATAGCTCCTAAGACATAGAATATAGAATAGATAAGAATAGATTTACGTTTTTAATTGGTAATATTCTGATGCGCTGTTAAATAATAAAAAAATACTTCAATATTGCAGACGGCGTCATTAAGCTAGCCTTTCCCGTTTAGGAGTAATTTGGTGCTATGTCACTGGAACTTTTTCATTGCTCGTCAGTGTATAACGCTACAGCTAACTTCCATCTTTCCCACCTTCCACTCGCCCTTTTAGGATTTTTTCATGCAACGTCTTGTGAGAATGAAGTCCTTAGTGTGCCTCCCAAAATTTTATTGAAATCCGTCGATAAATAACACCACAGCAAACTTCCCATCTTTTCCTCCCTATACCCCCCAATCATTATAAAAAAAAAACAATGAAATCAAGGAACTTGTGTGCCAATTTTCGTCAAAATCGGTTGGAAAATGCGACCTGTAGGCGAGAACAGAAAGCATTTTTGAATCTTGAAACTGGACGCTAAGTATTAATAAGGATAGGTAGCCCCATTTCAGGTTGTTACTAGAATCTGCCTCATGGTAGCCCTCCCTAGTTGTTTTTTTTTTTATTTTTTTTTTGGCTTGATTTTTGTTGTTTTTGGACTGTTCGTCCTCCAAAACTTTGCCTTGGGATAACTAAGTTTCTTGTCCTTTATACATTTTGTATATATCCACCACAAAGACCTCCCCCCCACCCGCGTACCACCACTGTTTTTGGTATGTACTTTGTTCGTTTAATTCTAACTAACTTCTGAAAACAACTATTTTAACGTTACTTAATTATGGTAAACCGAATGCATAATGAAATCCGTGATTTTTAGTTTACACTTTCCATTAACTGTAAGAACGGTTGCGTGATTTTGTTCATTATTAATATAAAAGCATAATAACACGACCACTTCCATCACATTTCAACACCGGGCATAAAGTATAAGTAAGTATATAGAGTATTCTGTGTTACCACAAAACATATTAAACAGCGTTTAACCTCAAAACAAACGTCAAATCCCATACACTTTTGTTGTTAAACATGTGTTGAACAGTAGTTTATTTCTTTATGATAAGTCCCTTTATGTTTTACTTTAGATCGCCTACATATTACCTTAAAACTATGATTACATGTAAATTTTGTGTGACATGAAAAATAGTGACAAGCGAATGATTTCGGGCGTAATTATTTATATTTTCCCAAAAATCTGTTATCTGTTCAATCTGTTCAATTTGTTATCAAACTTACCAATCTTATGATCTATTATCGTTATATTGTCCACTTTAGACCCTCAAGTTGGCCCTGCAGTAATTTCATTAACAATTACCTATACCCGCATCTGGACATTACTACAACATAATCGATACTGTCTGTAGGTAATCGTTTACAACAACTAAGTCACTTAATTATAAGCATTTTTCATGTATTTTATTAAAACCTTTAACTGCGCGTAACGTTACTCTACGTTACCAAGTTACTGCACGTTAATTGGCCAGATTAGTAAATAAGCACTCGACTAAAGTTTTTTTTCGTGCAGGTGTAACCTTCTCACAATACATTTTGCCACCCCATTGTTTTTATGATACCATATGTCACCTATATGCGCCGGCCTGCTTGGAACAGGCGCTTGAAATTCAAACGGCAGCTGAAAATTCAACTTTAGAATAAATAAGGCGGCCATGACACGCGCGCTTCCCTCCCTTTTATAATTATTGCATTTTATTTTTAAATTGTTTTTTCTACTCCACAAGGATTCCCCTCTTTATGTCCCCGAGAAAACAATATTCTCCGTTCCCCCAGTATCTAATGGCTCTATTCGTGCATGCGTTGTTTTAAATTGGATACGGGTCCATAATAATAAATTGACGGGTTTTAACCGGGCTTAGGCGCGTGTGAGTAATGATAATTAAATTGTCTTTTATTTTCGGGTTTGGTTTTCTATAGTATGGTCTGAATTCATTGCCTGTGAAAGCAAAGCAATGCCTTGTTTTCTTTCATGAATTTGGTATTGGATTAAAAATTACCAACTAGAGTAAGTAAGTAGAGTATCAGGCAGAGCTACCAACATGACAGAAACATTACATTCATGCTGTTCTTGGCAGATGTATTCGATATAAAGCGTTTTAACTAGAAATTAATTTACATTAATTTCAAGTCAAAACGCAATTTATGGATTATCCATAACAAATACTCATAAAGATGCCGTTGCGGTGGCCCATGCCCTATATACTATACCAATCAGCAATCATCCCTTACCATCAACTTGATCCAACCGGATTCCGGATGCAAGACACTCGATCTTGCACTAGCAGGTAAACATTACAATCTAGAAATACGATCTTGCTCGAGGGCGACACGCGCCTCAACCTAAAATAGCGCCCACAGAATGCCATATTGACAAATCTTTCGGCCTCGGTAACACAACACACGACGAGTATTATTAAAATCCCAAGTAACTCCAGTAATATATCAAGCCAACCCCCGAAAAGACGGAAGGGGACGTATGCTATTTTTAAAATACTTCCCTACGTACCGCTTCTTTTATATTTTTTCCCCGCTCGCGCGTATTTTTACGCGGAACCGCCCAGTATTCCAAGACATTTTTATACCCAAGAGAACCCCTCATCAGCCGTTTAAAAGTTGGCGCGCAGAGAACCAGGGTAGTTCAAGTAATAATGGTGGAGTTCACAATAATAAGTTGCAGCCGCGGAGCCGTATGTAACATACTAGCACGAGTGGTTCCATATTTGAATTTCAATGGTCGCGCGTGCGCCGTAGCACGCGTCTTTTATCTTTTTTACTGGGGCGAGCGACCAATGAGGTGGGATAAAAAAGTTGAGGGGAGTTTTTTAGGTCGTAATCATTTAGAAGAGGGAATGAGTATGTGCGTTTTTTATTGTAGGAGGCGTGTGCCGTGGGGCTATGACGATGGGGAAGTGTTTTACACCTTATAAACTACGTTGTAAAAAAATCTTACATAACCTTACGTACAGTCTACATAATAAGTCATTGGATTATTTTGGTCTGTGTACTGTGTATTATACAAATATAGGTATATCTCATATATGGTTAGTTGATAGGTAGGTAAGTTTTTGCCTCTATCATCGCAGTATCGATATCCCGGACAGTTTTATGCCATAACAATATTTCAAACAAAACTCGAGTAGCCGTATTTTCCTAATCCTGATTTCTGTATTTCCCGACCGTATCGCAAACAGTTCCATGGATAATTGACTGATATTAAGTTACGGCAGATTGCCGCTTGTTTGTTGCCAGATCTAAGTAGACGTTTCGTTAGTGGATGGACACGATATTTGTCGAAATGTATTATGAGATGTCTCGGTGTATTAATTTAGGTTTTTCTCTGCCAGCTCAGTACTGCTGAATTTAATTTGAAGATTATTATCCTACCTATATGCGGTGGCAAAATCCTGCGCCAAAGTTTAGGCAATTATCTGTTGATACTCCATTTTGCAAATACTCCATGTCGCTATTGTAACCGTAATAATTGACGATATCAAGATGTGATTGACAATTTCATGAAATACGACAATTTCATGATATACTAGCCCTGGTAAATAATTATGTTAACCACTGTTAGAGAGCTCCGTGGTCTAATGGGTTTCACGCTTGCTTCTCACTGGAGATGCAGGTTCGAATCCTGAAACCAATGGGATAATTAATTTATCTTAAGTACAGTATCGGACGTTCAGTGTTCGGATGACACGTTAAGCTGTAGGTCTACTATTGCTACGTGGTAGTGGTCGTCAAACCCTGATGGAGGGTGGACCAACCCGCACTGAGCCAGCGTGGTGGAGTATGGCTTAATCTTAGTCGTATCCGGGTAAAGGTCCTTGCCTCTCGGTGGGAGCATTAATGGTGGTGGCTACATTTATTTATTTACTATTGTAAGAACTGTTAGAGGAGTTATCGATTTGTTGTTGATTTTCACGATGGAGGCGGCGGTCTGTAATTTTAATTTATGAAATGGTCAACCATGGTTGAATTAGAACTTTCATTGAACGAAGAAATAGTTTAGGGCAAAACAACTGCGGTAGTATTGGTGATAAATAATCTTGGTCTTAGTTTGACATGTATAATACAAAAAACACCACGTAGAACTGAATATCTTTTAAAAAGACATGTTTCATCTAATTTAACCCTTTCTGACCATTCTTGAAATGGTCGGCCCGATCATGAAATGGTTGGCCAAACGTTTGACGATATGGTCAAACGTGCATGGCCATATCTTCACACGTTGATGTCTAAACGATGTCAGATTGAGTTGACTATTTATGACTGCACTGAGCCAGCCATAGTCTACTCTCAGGCGTCATTAGATACGGTTGTGTACCCCTTCTAAGCAAAGTTTTATATATCTACCCTATATCTTGACTATGGTGCTCATAAAGTGTACAACTTGTAAAAAGAACATAACTAAGAAGTGCCCAGGACTTGAATGTAGCCGCTGTGAACAAAGTGTACATGCATCTCCCGAATGTGCCAAAATATCTGCCAAACAGCTGGCAGCACTTCGAGTCCCCAACGGCCTCGAATGGAGCTGCTCGGAGTGTCTTCGTGGAATATCGCGCACGTCGTCGTTCTTTGTCCCGGAGGATGAATCGGATAAAGAAGAAGGAAACGTCTTCGCAAGACCTCAAGCTGTATCTTTGGACGTAAAGAAACTACTTCAGGACCTGTCTAATGAAATGAAAAAAACCATTAATGAACATCTCGAAGGTCTCCAAACCTCCCTAGAGTTTATTGGAGACCAGGTAGCATCTATAGAAACCTCCATCAAAAATCAAAACTCGAAAATCAAGGCCTTGGAGAATAAAAACATGGATCTTTACAATGCCAATAAAAATCTGGAGCTTCGGGTAGCCGCCCTAGAGCAACGGGAACAACAAAGTGAACAAAATAAATTGGGTAGTTATCTGGAGATAGCGGGTCTACCAAACTCCCTTAACGAAAGTGCAGAGTCAGTTGCCAAGGCCGTAGCCACAGCACTGGCAGTTGATGGCAACAACATCCGATCCGTAAAACACATCTCAGGACGGAAAGATAAAACTAGCCATCTGCTTATAGCACTGAACTCTCCCGACAGTCGTACCAAGTGGACTAAAGCTGCGAAAGACAGGACCATTACTCTGGGTGACATCACCTGCTCGACACCACCAGAATCTGCCACTGACCCAGTCTACGTTCGCCGCGCACTGACCCCACAAAACAAGTATCTTCTGTACCAGGCGAAGAATCAGCTACGCCCGTCTTTCAAATACGTGTGGATTGACGAAACTACTGACAGGATACTGGTCAAGAAGGAAGACAATGGAAAAACTTCGGTAATTCGGTCAATACATGATATTGAAATGCTTCTAGCTAAGTAAATACCTATAAATATCCAATAAACGGAATTAATCTTAAAAATTCAACACGATAAACATAGTAGAAAGTCCTAATAGTGTGGAAATATTTAATTGTACAAATGTCAATGCATTTCTCAAGTATATACCCATATCGAAAAACAAAAAACTACCGTTATTCTGTCTGCATGTGAATATTAGATCAATGATCCGAAACTTCACTACCTTACTTCAAACCATTGATAATTGTTCCCAATCTCTCGACTTTGTTGTTGTAACTGAGGCTGGCATACCAGAATCAATTTCAAACCTATTCTGTATTGATGGCTACACAATGCACACACAACTAAGAAGTAATCAAAAAGGTGGTGGAATAATTATCTACGTCAAAAACTGTCTTAAATTTACAATAAAACCCACCAAAACACATCACTTTGAAAGTCTATTAGGAACAATGAAAACTAGATTTAATGAAACTTTAGTTGTGTGTGCAGTGTACAGACCACCAGGAAAGAATAAAAACATGTTCATATCAGAACTGCATAAGTCTTTGTTAGACAACTCCACTGGGTCCCTGATAGTCCTCGGTGACATGAACATAGATCTAAAAACACAAACATCATATAGGAGCTCGTATCTTGACATGCTGTCGTCGTGTGGCCTCGTGTGTGGAGTCTCCGATTATACAAGAATTGAAACTCGGAATGGAACCGTCACAAAGTCCTGCCTTGATCACATTTTTATGAGACTCCCCACAATGGAGCCGCACGCGGCCGCTGTTAACTCAGTACTGGCTGACCACCGCGTCACCGTCCTCGCTTGCACCGGCAGCGCGCGTAGCTCACATATACAGGATGCTCGACAAACAACCTTAGCTACTACCATTAACAATGATATCATGAAAAAGGAATTACTTTGTACTGATTGGAACAAAACTAGTGAGATGGATACGGCGGATCAAATTTATGCATTTATTAGAGATTCATTCAAAGAAGCAATGAGTAAAGCTACGTGTAAAAGAGAAATTAAAATTCGAAATCACAGTGCCGAGTTATGGATTAACAAAAACATCATAAACTTATGCAATAAAAGGGATGAAATATTTGGCCGGTGGTTAAAAGATACAAATAACTACACACTGAGGTTACAATACAATAAAATAAGAAATAAACTGAATAAGGTAATACAATACCATAGAAATAAATACTATAAAAATAAAATTATCGCTAACTATGGAAACCCGAAAAACCTATGGAAAATTATAAACAATATCTGCGGTAGAATAACTGAATCTATAGATAAGAATATACTAAAAATATTTGCACCATATAAACCTAGAGAAATTGCTGATAAGTTTGCTTATGAATTTGATAACTCTGTAAAGAGAATACTTCCGAACTGCCACATTAATCTCCTATCAAATTATCAGACGCCGCAAGCTGAAGTAAGTTTGCGCTACCAGCCTGCCACGCCACGTAAGATCTACGGACTTATTAAAAGCCTAAACAGCCACAAAGCTCCAGGCTTAGATGGTATAAGAGTCTGTGACATGCAAATAGCTAATGAACGAGTGTGTATAGCCATATCAAACTTAGTAAATACCAGTATTAAAACTGGCCTGTATCCAAACGAACTAAAACAGGGTTGTGTGAGACCAGTCTATAAAAAGGGCAAACATAATGACGTATGCAACTATCGCCCAATCACACTTCTTTCTTCAATTGACAAAATTTGCGAAAAATTCGTTTGCGAACAGTTACATAGATTCTTCCACTTAAACAATATAATAGACCCCAACCAACATGGATTCCAACCTCGTAAAAGTACAACCATTCTACTATCAAAATTTACAGACGATTTAAACGAACACTTAAATGATAAAAAACAAATACTTGCTCTCTTCATAGACTTTTCACGGGCCTTTGACACACTCGATCACGTTAAACTTATTCACAAACTGGATGCTTGTGGGATCAGAGGTCCTGTCAAGCAATGGTGCTTAAACTACCTCCAAGGACGAAAATATAATGTGAAAATCTGCAACGCGCTCAGTGATGACATCCCAACTAGCCAAGGCACAGCCCAAGGGTCAGTCCTAGGCCCACTGCACTTCCTCACGTACGTCAACGATATGAGCTACCCGATGAAGCACTGCACCACCTACCAGTTTGCAGATGACACCTGCCTAATCATAGCCGACAAAGATCCTAATGTCGCTAAAAATAAACTACAGGCAGACTTCGACAGACTGTCTAAATGGTGTCATGACGCGGGATTGGTCCTCAACGCCCAGAAGACGAAACTACTACACATCAAATCACCCTACTGTAGAGACATGACACAGGTTGACATTGTTGCTCATTCCCACGCCTGCATGCACAGAGGGTGTGACGATGGATATTGCGACTGCGGCCCAATAGAAATCGTAGACACTCATGTGTATCTGGGCCTGGTGATTGACAATAGGTTCAACTGGGGTCCACATGTTGAACGTGTTTGTAGTAAGCTGAGGTCACTCCTGGCATCTTTCTGGATCGTAAAGGACCGTTTACCATACCCAATCCGGCTAATGCTGTATAACGCACTAGGCGATTCTATAATTACGTATGGGCTATCTAGCTACGGCCGTACTTATACTACTTACCTGAATTCCATATTAAAGCTACAAACTAGGATCCTGAAATTAATTGTATCACCGAGAATGAAAAGCAAATATGAGAATGATGATGTCCAACTATATAAACACTGTGGAGTTCTTCCAATAACACACAAAGTTAATTATTGCCTGCTTAAAGAACAACTTTTCTGTAAAAAATATCGTTTAAAAATAAACCATCCTGTAATGACCAGACGCATGGCACAGAACAAACTGGTTACTGTGCGTGCAAATAATACCTACGGCGAGCGGACGAGCTCCTACATGATTCCGCGCTTGATTAACAACTTACCTACGCAAACCTTAAACTCGATCACACAGACAAACATTAAACACAAACTTAAATCTTATTTTCGTTCAAAATTACAAGGGGTAAATACTACTTGAGAAATGCACACTCTATAGCCGAAAACTAGAATATATATAGCCAACAGTTTGTATTTGAATTATACCTACATATTTAGCATCTATGCGTACATAAACATAAATACTGTATAAGGAGTAGATAACACCACACACAAACCTCAGTGGTTTAAGTGGTGGTCAAGAATATTAAACTCTGTTTGTAATAAGATACCAGTAAATAAATAAATAAATAAATGAAATAGTTATATTTTGTGAAATGGACATCGCTGTAATTTGAGTTTTCTCTCACGGAGCACTCTTCTCTTCAGTTGGCACAATTCGTGTTAAAATTGTGATCCCTGTCCAGAAATCAACTATTATAGAAGCTGGATTTCGATATGATTTCGCCCCTACTCGTCACATTATTTTTCTTTGTCACCATGATTGGAATCCATGTGAAAAAGGGTTGGCGAACAAAGCACTGTCCTTTCACATGCGAACCCTTCTACTGTCATGGTGTTTATTATAGAAAGGCGCGTATCTTTGCAACATGTTTCATCAGTATTGATTCGTGAACTAACGATTTAACAAACATTTTGATGAAACTAACAAGTACCGTGACCGTAGTAAAGAACTTTTAAAAACCAACCCACAACACCCATTTCTTTTGATTGAAATATTTCCTTTTGTACGTACTTACGTAAGTACATTACAAAACTATCATCACAACGAGAAATAACAGTGCAGTTTTCTACAAAATATTAGGTTTTCTTTGAGCTAGCTTTTTAACATCGCTGAGTTATTGCGTAATAGGTATCGTAACGTATCCCACATATAGGAACAGGACTTCCAAGCAATCAAACTCTAACAAGTAACTGAAATGTTCAGGATCATAAGAACACCCTCCCCGATTAACAAATCGTCTAGCAAACTTTCGCCTCGCCAATAATAAGAAGCCAAAAGGAAAAGTGAATTATAAGAGGCGATTTTCCAACGAAAACAATACCATCAGATTCCCTACATAAAGCGAGATTTATGAAGCGAAATGACTTCAGATTTCCTTTTCATATTACCTCGGAGGAAAGTTGCTCCCGATTTTAGATTCCCGCGTATTTTTTCCTCTGATAAAAAGAGAGGGGCGGTGTTAGAAGAGTACGTCGATAAAATCCATACTTATAATATTTGCAGCCTCCACACTTGCTCCACTCACACACACGTCGAAGAGGTTTTTCTCCTCAGATTGTCGGGACTCGATGGACCATGCATATGGTGTTCCATTTTTTGGACCTCTTGTTTTTAGCATGAAATATCTATATATGTTTGTGACATCGTTGCTTCTGCCACCCGGAATATATGACACCGTAAGATAGCCAAAACCGTTACTTGATAAACTAACGCGTTAGTTGATCAACTATCGACAGATAGTAAACCAGACCGACAGGGTTTAGAATTTACGTTTCTTTTGTTCTTACTTGTCATCCTAACACGAAGACTATTCGGTGGCTTCGCTGCGCTCACCCTCTCTAGTCTTCACCGCAGTGTTTGCCCTGGTATTTCGTTTATAATTCAAGTTTAAACCAGTTAACTATTTAACGGTTTAAACCATTACTTTATCAAATAACGCGTCATATAGTAAGCAGTACGCTAAAATTTACTATCTGTCGATAGTTGACCAACTAACGAGGAAAAAAACGTTAGTTTATCAACTAACGGTGTTGACTATCTTATGGTGACATGGACACGGGTACCCTAGTATGTAGCCAGAAGCAATATCTGTCCATATATATAAACGTTTAAAAAATCGATAGTGATTTCTAGAAAATTATAAGGCAGATTGGTTATTAATTACTCCCAACACACTTAAATATAATTAATAATAATAATAATAATGTAGCCAAAAAATGTCCCCACCGAGGGGTCCAAGGGCCTTTACCCCGATACGAGTTAGATTGAGCCATACTCCATCACGCTGGCTCAGTGCGGTTTGATGGAGGGGTGTCGGGCTAGTGGCCAAACCGACTATCAGATGTTTTCAAGCAGCCCTATTAGGCCTTAAAAATAAAATATACAATAAACATAAACATTTACATACAGGTACATAAATTGCTTCTAGCCCCACACTAGGTTACCCTGTGTCGTGGAACCAGAAACAATGATTTATTTAAAAAAATGGAGGGAAAAAAATGGAATTGCCCATGCCCAGGAGTCAGACCTCCCTGCTATGTCCGGGTCCCCACACATCAGCTCGTGTGGTATACGGACTAAAAACAACCCCAGAAACAACGACATCACACACATACTTACATATAATTATACCCATGTATGGGAATGAATGAGTGAATGTGAGACACTCACTCATTCATTCCCATACTACACAAAGAGAGGTTCACATACTCACTTTTTTCCCCCCCTTATGTCAGTGAATATTAATTATTATTATGATTATTTTGATCTTTGTATCGTTTATTTTTACGTTTTGATTGTTTTTCTGTGTCAGCTCTATTAGCAATTATCTTATTTTAGGGAAGAGTGCTGAGCCTGAAATACAGGTTATACCTAGCTCAGGTTCAGATGTTTTCCGTAAGTTTACTCCAACTATAGCTAAACACATCTTAAATACTGTAACTGTTCTGTTGTATTATGTATGTATGTTTGATGAATAAACGATTATTATTATTATTATTATTATTATAAACATCCAAGACCTGGGTATTTTGTTTTTCTTTATCCCCATATATATATATTATATATTTTGTTTTATAGCCGGGGCTCGAACCCGGGACCTCTCGCTTGGTAGGCCTATCCTCATCAGCAGCGCCACAGAAGTCGTAAATCCTGAAACATTTCCAAGAAAGAGCACCCTGAACACCCATCGCACTCACACAGCCGAGCAAGCACTCGCGCCCGAAGCGTCGCCTCGCAAAGGAAAAAATGTACGATGCCATAAAAAATCACCGTCCATTCGGCCCCACAATTTTTACCCGTTTTTTCCCCTCGGAGGGTTGTCGGTTGCCGTGGCAACGAGGGAAGGGGGCGTACTCCCGCCGACTATAGATGGCCTGAAAGTTGCGTCAATATTTTTATATCTGGGAAAGAAAACGCTGCATTGGCTTCTTTTTATATCGGTATTACGAGTTTTGCTATCGGAGAGTCTGGAGGGCATTGCTACTTTGTGTTGGAAAATACAGAGTATAGAGAGAGAATAAGATCACTTTCATATTTCTCACATAGTTGTTTTTAAAATTTAAGTTTTGGGTGATTGGAAGACAATCGTAATATACTACTACAACTTCTACTCCTTTGTTCAGCTATTTTGTTAGGTAGGTACAATCATCGGTTCTTTTGGTCTCCTTTGGTAGCTGTAATAAAAATACTGTTCACTCGTAAACCACTATAATTACTAACATGTAAAATAAATTCCAAATGTCTTTATTACTGTAGATATTTACATATACTAAGCTATGGTAATTTTTTTGCCACTTCTCTACATTGGACCACTGTGGGAGAGAAGGGCGTAGAAAACCCCACAGATTGATTTTTAGATCTCTTTTAAAAATTGCATATGCTTAACTAATACAAAATAATAATACCTATATCATTATCATAATTAATAAGCAGGAATAAAGAATTACAAAATTATTAACAGCAAGGTCTGTGTTGAGCCAGATTAACCCCATATTCTCTCATACGGGTGTCTCCTTGTAAATCAAACCCTAAATGAAAATATCAAAATACAAAACCTACCAAAGTGTGAGCACCTATTCAACGGCCACCCTATATGGCAGCAAAATCAATACTTTCTATATACTCAGCATCAAACCAAACTCAAGGACTAAAAAAAATGATAGGGGAGTGTGCTCACTTGAGGCACATTTATTAAATCCGCTGCGTAACGCCCGAGCGAAAGGGTTAAGGGTGGCTTCTGCCCACCCCCCTTGTCAAAGGGGAATGTTTTATTCATGCTGCGTAGAAACTTGAATCAGGGCTATATATTGTAGATTGGGCGTCATTCTTTTATTTATGTATCTACTAGCTGATGCCCGCAACTTCATTTGCGTGTTCCTAGGAATTATCATTTACCAAAATAACATTACCCTCTCTCTGGTGCAGTCGGACAAAAAGTATCCTATTTGTTAATCTAGCTCATAAACTATGTCTGTGGTAAATTTCATTCAAATCCGTTGAGCCGTTTTAGCGTGATTGAGGCACAAACACACAAACATACCAACATCTTAACATCTCTACTTTCACATTTATAATATTAGTTGGATATATCTAACAGAGTGTGTTTTTGCTCTGTTGCTGTTTGTGTTTGCTGCCGTACGTGAGTTTTAGCGAAATTGGAATGCAGTCTATGATATTGATATGTTTATTATGCGCGATAAATAACTGGTTTACTTATGACAATTGCAAATACCTACCTAATGTTATTAAAACATGTTTTTATTAAATGATTCATAGAGTTACAGTGTATACCTATAAATAATAGATACCGATTTCATCACGGACAAGAACTAGTGTTTTTAAGTCTCGTCGACGCAGCGTCGATAACTAAGGATCGATACAAAACTACAAAAAGTTGCAATTTTTTTATCTTTGCACATAGAATAAGATTGAATAGTTGCACAGATTACGAAAAGATTATTACCCACCATTACCCAGAAACTTACGCAGGTGCTGGCCGCTTCATCAATCACTTGTGGCATTTACAACCAAGCAGAGTACGTCGATAAAAATACGACAATATGGACATTACTAATCGCCTTGTAAGTCTTTAAAAAATAACAAAAGACGCGAAAAAATATCGCCTCTTTGTCCGAATCGAAAAGGACATCGGCAAAAATACGTGTCCGTAAAGAAACACATCGATCTTACGTGTCTTTTATGCGCCACTTAGGTAGGATTTTGTCGGTTTTTTAACCTGTAAAAGCATAAACTGCAGTTTAAATTGTAGGTTTTCCAAAAAGATTATTACTGCTGCGAATTGAAAATGAGAAATCATTTTTGTGACATGGTTTTTAGGTTAACCATAAATAGTTATTAAAGGCGTTATTTTAGTACCAAATACGGTCACATTAAATTGAAACTGTCATCAACAATTTCGTTGAAACTAGTAACAATATTAATCCAAACGCGTGCAATGTGTTTAAATATCATATTGGCCGCCGTGTTTCCCGCCCTTTAAAATTATGTGAACGGAAAGCTGACACATAAAATGTATCGATAAATCCGTCAAGGGGTATTTTTGAGCCATTTTTAATTTATCTGCCCTCGGCCATTATTTTTGTCGAGGGGTCACCATCGCACAATGCAACAGTGACCATCTCAAAGCACATTTGTTGCACAGTGCGTAGAGTGCGTTTTATTGCCACTTAAAATTTTGGCGGTCCACTTTATTTTAGTATACTAGGCGGCGATATTCTGCTAAATAACTGGTATGCTTTAAAAGAATACAGTTTTGGATATTTTCAAACAATAAATAGCTGCTTCTATATACATATTTTATGTTATGGTTATATGCATATAAGTTACCGGTATGCTGGCAGTTTCTAAATTGCGTATAAAAATATGTATAGAGGTTTTGATAAAATTTTTACATCTATATTCATTGTCTACATTGCGACTTAATCCAGCAGCTTTAAAGCAGCCCTTTGTGGTATCAAATAATACAAAAAAACTGTACATTCCAATAATGACATCGAATTGAAATCGAAGTTCCTTTCAGAATCCTCGCTGAGCAGAGGCGCTCACGGCTTCGCATTCGCAAATTGCTCCTAAGCTCGCGAGGGGTCACAGACAAAGAACACGGTCACACATATTGACACCGCCACAATGCCCAGGGGTCACTTTTATTTGTTGCAGAAACTTAATTTATAATCTTTTCACACATACCATTAAGAAGATTACCAAAATCTACCCTTTTTCACGATAACAATTGAACACTGTTACATTTTTCATTGGACAAAATAAAATGTAACCGAATGCCGGCCATTATGTAGTGACCGTTGCTTTAGATTTTTGACACATTTTCGAATTTCGGATTTGGAACTGCTTGTGTTCGATTGTTGATTTATGTTGCACTGAAAACTGAGGCGGATTTATTTTGGGTTTTGTATGGGTATGAAAGATGTTTTAGTTAGGGGTCAATAGGGTTCGATTATAGTGCAATATAAATGTCCCAACGGTCAGGCTCAGAGGTTAACGGTCATATGAGAAAATGTCTTGGAATCTTTATTGCATTTTTTTCTGCAGAAGGTATGAAAGGGACTACAGCGCTGTGTATCTGTATAATGTATAGGGAGCTTGAAGTCGCTATCGCATGCGCATTATATTGGTACATGTACATAAGGTATAAAGCTGCATTGCATATCTAAATACCAACCATAATATTTAATTGGACACAACGTATTGTCGCAAGTATAAAACTTCTATTGTATCTTTCTTACCGTAAATGTTTCAATAATTAGAATAATGTTTATGAATATTGTACACGCTCAATCATACACAAACACAAACACTTATAGTCAATTCAGCCTTAAATACACAAACAAAATTATCTACACACTCATACATACATATTCAAATGTCTTTAGACTGCCAGTATATGCCTTTATATTATTACAACTCGTACCACGCGCAAACCACACGAAAAAATTACAAAGTCAAGATACTACACACACCTCTAACTACACCTACAGTACTTTATTACTTTACAGAAATGGATAGTAGGTAGTGAAATATCCATTTCTGCAAAAGCACAAATTGAAATAGATAATATAGAAATCACTCGCTCTGTTTACTACGACATTGAAGATCTCACTCGACATATATCTGTCAAAGAAAATGTCCTTAAAATATTCTGCCAAAACAAAAGAAGTGTATACGGAAATATATATACATCAGACTTAACTGTACTAACAGAATACCGCTTTCATCCTGACAAACCTACTTTATCTCTGATAAATTACTTTACTTTTACAATAACCCAACACGTTTACCAAAATTATGGTGTTGTGTTATACGTCAAAAATTATATTATTTTCACTAACATTAAAGAGATGATACTGGATCATGCATCGTGTATACAAATATATACTTACAGCACTGATGTACTGAGTATATACATACCGCTCTCTTTCGAACACAAATGCTGACCAGTTCATTTATTCTCTTAATACACATTTTCAGTCAATAAGATCATATGAGAATGTGATACTAATCGGTGATATTAACATAAATTTAATTTCAAGAGATACAGAACAAAATTACGAGCTTAATAACAGGCAAAGTTATCTTAATATGATATCCATGCAAGGTGTAATGCCAGGCCAGACAATACCGACTAGGGAGGGTAGCTGCTTGGATCACTTTATGCTGAAGCTCGATAAGATTAAACTATCAGCTCATAAAAACGTCGGTCCCTGATCATTCGCTCATATTCCTGAAACTGCCTGGCCATAATTCAAAGAAGGCATGCATGTAAGTTAAAACGGTTACTGACTTTAATAAACCCTGAGTCAGACTTGCAAAAAGCTGAGCTGGAGCTTTTGCATGGCGACAATCAAAACTCTGTCATAAAACGGTTGGTTGATGAAATTTCTGATTCATTGCGAAAAAATACCGGAACAGTAAACATCCCCAAAAGTAAACCAAACAAACAACCGTGGATGACTGTGGAAATCTTGAAATGCATTAGAAATAGAAATAAACTACAAAAACTACTGCGATTGGATCCTCATAATAAAATATCCAAAATAACCTACAAAAGATACCGCAATTATTGCAACAATCTTATAAAAAACTAAAGAGAACTTACGAACGAAATAAACTGTCAGAGGCTACGAAAAATTCTAAATCATTATGGCAAATCATTATATCGCTGACCTATCTATAAGGAAATAAAACAGATAACTTTAAACTACTTAACATTAACACTTCTCCTGATGTGTCAGTTAACCATATAAATGATAATTTCTCTAATATTGGTAAAAATCTGGCGAAAAATATTATGCCAACTCAACGAAGGTAAATTCTCATACTAGCTCTCTACATGTAACTCAGCCTAACTCACTGGTACTTTTAGATACCCACCTAGAAGAGGTACATGGCGTACTAATGAGTCTCAAATCTGATAGTGCTCCTGGATACGATAATATCCCTGCCGGTTTTCTAAAATTGGCTAAATATGAAATTGTACCTATAATCTGTCACCTAACAAATCTTTGCTTCTGGCGTTTTCCCCTGATACTACGAAAATCAATCATTACCCCTGTGTATAAGAGTGAAGAGAGAGATGATGTCAATAATTATAGGCCCATATCTGTTTTACCTTTCATCTCAAAATAAATATAAAAACTTATTAATAAAAGACTAATTGGCTACCTAAACAAATACAACACATTATCAGATACATGGTTTTAGAAATGGACGGTCCACAGAGGATGCCGTTACAGTTTTGACCTCACACATTGTAGAACAGGTGAACTTTGGTAAAAAATGACTCGCTGATTTTTTTAGAACTAATAAGGCTTTGACACCGTCTGCGTCGCCATTCTTGTGCAGAAGCTAGAGAACTTTGGCATCAGGGACACTCCTCTGGCACTCTTTAAGGTCTACCCTATTGACAGGTGACAGAAGGTTAGGTTTGGTCAATATACTAGTGACGAAACTATTGTGACATTTGGAGTTCCGCAAGGGAGTGTTTTAGGACCTACGCAGTTTCTAAGATAAATTATTTATGTGACCTGAATATAGCAAATTCAAAAGTAATCTCTTACGTTGATGATATTGCGGTAGTCTTTTCTAACGCAACTTGGGACTATACTCGCAAGGATTGGGACTTTCCATAATGTCAGAATGGCTCCGATCCTATCTTCTCACACTCAATACGCTAAAAACAAACTTTGTCTGTTTTACCAAGTATAGTCGAAGACAGCCCCCTAACGAATACAGAATTAGGATTCATAATTGTGATATCCGATCAAAGTATAATTGTAGTTGCCAATCTATCGATAAAATTTCTAAAACCAAATACCTAGGGGTCATGATTGACCATGATTGATCTTGGTTCCCACAAATTGAGATGCTTAGTTCTAGAGTAAGAAGGTTAATTTAGATTTACAATCAATGATTACCTACTGCTTCCAGTTTGGGGTGGAGCCTTGAAAAATTAATTTATTGATATAGAAAGAGCTCAACGAGCATTAATAAAGGTCGTGTACTTCCAACCATATAGGTTTCCAACAGAGGATTTGTACTCGCTTAGCCAGCTGTTGACTGTTAGAAAACTGTGCTGGATAAACTCATTAAACATCTGCAGTTGACAAAGAGTTATTAAACGAAAGAAGAAAACATATCATTATTAAAGTGCCAGCTTTTAAGTCCACATTTGCTCGCAAGCAATGCAAATTTCAGGCAGCCTGCATATATAATTTAATAAATAAAAGCCTAGATATACATACAAAAAACTTCATAGAAAGTAAAAAAATGGATAATCACTAAAAGCTACGAAGAGATTGAGAGCCTTATCTGTCAAGCAACATAAGATTATATTATCATAAATACTGGTAGATAATAACCGCACTTATACAATAGACACACACACAAACACACACATACACACACAAACATACACTCACACACACACACACACACACATATGCACAACACACAAATTGCTAATAAATTTATTTTTATTATTACCTAGCACCTACCTATTACTTGTAACCAAAAACTATGGACTAAAGGAGCGTGGTTTTCTGATATATGTATTGATTTACTTAAAAGAAGGCCCCAGTTATTCTTGTAAGCAATGTAATAATTTGGTTACTGCAATAAATATATTTAATTTTATTTAAATTTTTATTTTATTTAAATATTTAAGTATACTTAATAGTAAAAGTTGTTTCAAGAAACCTATACCTATATTAATTCAAGGCAGTACTTTATATAATAAAAATACAGTTTTGGAAAGCTTATGTATAGATTTTCCATTAAGTCTTCCAAACAATTTACTGGAAGCATTTGTCGCATTATCAGTGTCATAATAGTTCTCCCCCACGAATAGGTTTTAGTAAATTTTGTTTGTTACGTAATTGTAATCTTTCCACTGTGCAATGTAAAACAGAAACTCAGTTGGTATTGTAGAGCGACAAAGTCTTCATGATCAATTTGCTTAGATTTGGGTGAAATATCTCATTTATCATGTTTGAATGTATGCATTTGAATGTATTTAGTATTTGTTTAAAATTTCATTCGTTATTTTATTTGAGATTTCTTTGAAAATGATATTTTTAGGCAAAATTTGTATATCCAATGAAACTTTGCTTATAATTTCATCTTGGTAGTAGAATTGAGAATCTGCGGAGTCTAACCAAAATGTAGGTGTCCTACCCCCTTAGAGGTATGGGCAGGGGGACTTTAAAAAAAATACATTTTCTATATAGTTTTTCACGCCGAATCGAATGGGACCATACCCATACTTAGAGGATCAATATTTTGTGAGATATAAAGAGTTTTGTTGGCAAAAAAATAAAAAATATTTATATATATTTCAAGTCAAAATAAGGATAAACAATTGGAAAACTTTGTAATATTAGTATGTAAATTCCACTATGAACATGTTTAGTAATTAATATTAAATGTATTCTTCGTCTTCTCCGAAATAACTGAGATCATCATCATTATCATCGATGTTTATAGGGGTCATGCCCATTGTTCAAGTCCGAGTTTCAACAAGAAAGACACTCATGGGCGGCCACGGTCAGACTCCTTTGACAGTCATTCTTTCCCTAATAAGGGTGAAATATCCTTTTGGTAGGACTACTGCAGGTAAACATTAAGATTTATATATACGCACATACTTGCTTCTGGCCTCACACTAGGATACCCTATCTCGTGGGAACCAGAAACAGCTACCTACATCAAACACACATAAACATCCAAGACCTCGGTTTTTTTTTTTCATCCCCAGCCAGGGATCGAACCCAGGACCGCTCGCATGGTAGGCAGAACTAAAACCGCAGAGCCACAGAGGTCCTCATCCTCATTTCAAGTGCGTAAATAAAATTATAAACTAAGTTTCATTGATTTACTTATTTTGCCGCCAAATTTTCATTGTGCTTTACCTGCACTAGTTTGAGACATCGTAAGTGAATTAAGTTATTCTTAAACCAGTACATCTATAACAGGCCTAACGATACATTGTAAACCTCCATCCCGCTTCGTAATCATTTTATTTCGGATATAATACGGTAGGTCACGTAGGTTCACTAAAAATATAAAGGCTAGTATGTAACCGCACATCAAAAATACTGATTTTCACAGCAAAAAAAGATCAGGAAAACACTTTTTATGTTTTTATGTTTCAACCTAATACGAAGGATAAAGATAAATCGTTTCGCTCACCCCTTTTACCCTTCACCTAACCTACCGCAGTTTTTTGCCCTGATATTTGCTGTGAAAATCAGTATTTTGGATGTGCAGTTTAATATTTCCCAAATATAAATGCGTTAATACCGTTTTTATTTTATTTCTTCAGTATCAAACCTTCGCACTCCGAATGCAGAGCCAAACAACAATGTCACGGGTGACATTTCTCTCAAAACCTCATAAATCGTTGACCCCCGGCCATTTTGACCCCACCGGGCACCGAACAATGGACCCCGACGTCTTGGGGCGGCTGACCCGTAATAATGCACGGTAATTACAATCGCTCGACATAAATTATAAATTACAGATATACAATAGGAATCGCTATTTATGTTTCGACTTTTAACATTTGTCCCTTAAAATTGACCTTGATAAAGATACATACATAGTTTGTCATCTATATGTGTGGGTACATCATATATATCTACGCGCTTGAGATAGGTCTCAGCTCTGAGACCTATCTCTAGCTCGTAGATGGCTTGTTAAACTTAAAGTTTAGCGACATCCTAGAATTTACTAAGCGAACAAGGAGATTTGGGGAGGGACATCTGCTGAAACAACAGTAACCAGTGCCCAAACACTGGGAATTGGGTGAAATAGTCACGATAGAGGACAGATCACCCGCCTGTGGTTCAGCGGGCCTCCCAACTCATCATCATCATGGCAATCGCGTGAAAATTTCAGATCTGATGTGGCGCAAGCGATAGCTGAAACAACTCTTAGAACTGAGAGTCGTTTATTTAGGACCTTAGTAACTTTAGACCTTCATAAGAAGATCTAAATGTCTACTCTAGAATGTTGGAAAATAATTCGTAAGTGCCTCAAAAAAAAACTGAGCCGGTCACGGGGCGGCGGGCGTCTCGCTAGCGTCAAAGTCATATGAATTTCATTTAATATTGGCGACATATTCATCTCGTTTGGTTCAGTATGTTTGTGGCTCTTGATAAACACTTTTCGACCATTTCCCTTCGTAAATAGAATATAGTTGTGTTGTTTGATTACACAGATATACACTTGTTTAGTTTAATCATACAAATATACTTCTAAATAGTATTATAGTGGATCGTATGACTTATCAATAGCATGGTAACACTCAGGCACATACATTAAAAATAATAATAATAAACATTGCTTCTGGCCCCACGCTAGGATAGCCTGTGTAGTAGGAACCAGCAACAGCGACGTCACAGACATAAACATCCAAGACCGTACAGTCCGTACCAAGTTTATTTGTGTTTGAGCGAGCTGTTATCTCTCTTTCTCGCATATATGGTAAGGTGGGGTGAGAAAGAAATAGGTGATAGCTCGTTGAAACACATAGAAACTTTGCGCGAGCTGTAGGTATCTATGCACACACACAAGTCAATATTTTTTTACTTTTCACATATATATTTTATTTGCCTTCTATCTATGGGTTTTTAATATCTGAAACCAACCCTCTTAAATTAATTTTGAATTAATAGGTACGTAACCAGTTCAACTAAACCATAAAAATTCTATAAGAAAATAAGGCATAAAAAGATATCAGATAACACGAAAACACGTGTCGAACAAAGTGGTATAAAAGTCATCACTAATAAACGTGCAAAAAAGTGTTAAAAAACGTGAGAGAAAGATGTTTATCGCGATCAGAAAAAACAACCCTCACACACGCGGGAAGGTAAAAAAGACCCCGAATACCTCACGGATCACGCGGTAAATCGTTTTATAGTTGTTAAAAACGGTTTTGAAAAAACCTGTTACCTTTTTTATGGACCTGACTTTTTGAGCGCACCCCGGTTGAACAGTGAATTGGCTTTTTATATTCATATATGTGTATTAGAGGGTGTATTGTATACGCAGACATGCTGTAGATAGTTATTTTGGAAGTTTTTATTGGTAGTTATTATCTATCTGCTGTTCTTTATTATTATATTTATTTGTTTATTTGTTTACTTTTGAGCGAAAAAAAACATTTGATTAAAAATATGTTTTATTCCAAATTCCAAATGTCTTTATTACTGTAGATATTTACATATACTTAGCAATCGTCATTTTTTGCCACTTCTCTACATTGGACCACCGTGGGAGAAGAAGGGCGTAGTAACTTCCACAGATTGATTTTTAGATCTCTTTTAAAAATTGCTTGTGCTTAACTAATACAAATATTTGCAGAATACATTATGAGCAGGAATAAATAATTACAAAATTATTAACAGCAAGGTCTGTGTTGAGCTAGATTAACCCCATACAGTCCCGTCATTTAAGTAATCTTGAACATTGTAATATCCCTTTTGTAAGTCGCTTTAATATGGTTTTTAAATTGCTCAAATGGTAGGTAGGTAGTACATCAGGAAGTACGAATATTGAGTCCTTTCACTTATAAGAAGTTTCTCATCTTTTCCTAACTAGAGTGGCACTCAGTTATGTTTTCTGTTTACGATGTTTGAAATCAAGGTGTTTCTCGATAATTTCGCTCAGGTAATAGTACATTACTTCAGAGGGAAGAAAGTGACAGTTCCATACCGAGATCAAACCATTTGAGGTATGGAACTGTACTTTATCCTGAGGTATGTATAGTGCTTTTTATTACACCTACGAGGAAAATTATAGACATAAATGCATCCATATTTTACAAAAAACACAAAGATAAATGCTAAATCAATCGAAGTTTTTGCGAAAATGCGCGGGCTTTTCCTTTTTTTATTCGCCCGTTTCTGGAGTAGGCTAAGATCATAAGGTCATGCAGCCACTTCTTCCGTGATTCCGCGCGTTTTATATAAAAAATAATTTCGTTTTTAATTTTCTGTATGCACCAAGGAGGTTGGTAACTGGTAAAAAAAAAACTGTATGTGGCCAGTAACAATTTACTTGAAATTGAATTAGTAGACAGTTAAAGTCTCTTTGCAGTACGACTGCTGACAAATAAAAAAAAAAAAACCGGGTATGTAATGGAATTTCATACATACTTCCCACCCTTGGGTCGGAAGGATTTTCATACAAACTTCCATACCTTGGGATGAAAGGATTTGAAGGGCGGGATAAAGGCGTTTCTTCCCTCTAATTGGTATAATTAGTATGTATTTTCAGAGCAGGTGTGATAAAAACACATTTTTACGTTTGTTGTAAAAATTAACAACAAATCATCAACAATATCATCTGAGTCTGCCACCGTTGTTTAAAAGTAAAACTGCAGTCTACGCAATTCACTTCGGTATTTTATGCAAAACTGCAAACGCGTAACCTTCCGAGAATTTAAACAAAGCACAACAGCTACCGGGCTGCAAAATGTAACCTTGAAGTGGAAAAAATACGATTTGAATAGAAACAATGATGTTTTAAAAGGGAAGACGGAAGCGCATCAAAACTTTTACTTTTTTCTGTTTTCGCACATTGTTTTGCTTACTTATCTCCAACATGGAACTGTAGTTTTTAGACGAGGCAAAAGCGTTGAAAAAATCAGCCGACATTTTTGGAGTAACTTTCTGTTGGTGAAGTTTGCACAGACTTCTTTGCTGACAGCTCCCGAGATCTGATACTTTGGTGGGGTTTTGAGTTTTTTCTTCGATTTCGGAAGAGGAAGCCAAGCCAGTGGGATAGCTGCGTCTCGTGCCGTCGACTTGTGACTCTGGTTTTTGCATGCTCTATTCAACCGACATATTTTTGTACTTTTTTGGCTTCTTCAAATACACATTAACTTTTCTTCTACTGCTGCTCGTTGGAAATAATGGCGAAAGAATGATCTTGATGGAACATCCATGCATATGTGATATGGTTTGTTGCTGAAAATATTTAGATTTTGTGAGTATATCTTGTCCTGAGCAATTAACGAAAATGATGCTTTATGAATTCAAATATTATGCTTATATAATAAATGTAGACCATTAATGTCACTACCGAGGGTAGTTGGCCTTTACCCGGATACGAGTAAGATTAAGCCATACTCCACCACGCTGGCTCAGAGCGGGTTGGTGGAGGGATTTTACGACGATATTACTCTTAACTACTGGAAATTATCATAAAACATGAGAACCATCAAACTTTCTAGAACTTTTTTCTGACCAAATACCAACTGTACTATAAAGTAGTTCCTACAATTATCAACACTGTCTTGTCTTTGAAAGTAGTTTTCGTTGCAGTCAAGATAAGACAAAAGTAAGCCTCTATAGAATCACAGATTGAATGAGAGCACTGCTATGACAATTTGCACCGTGAATGTGCCAAACTGTAATTTATGAGCCACGGCAGCTGAATGCGGCCGATGGCGTCTGTGTCCGAACAAAAAAATGATAAAAACGATACTCACTTTCATAGGTCATTTTACTTGGTTATACAGGATGTTATGAACGTTTAAACGTTATAAACCATTTACATGAGGTACCCACATAATTTGTTTACAAAATAATTATATTTCACACATATTTCGTTTGATTAGAGTTAATTACAGTTATAAAAAATACGCAGTTTAATGTGTAAAGTGGTCATATTCTTGTTTGGGAGTTTAAGGTAAATCTTATTTGAGGCAGATTATCAAATACACGCTGTATATTCAGAGCGCTTTAAAAACACAATGAACGAAGTGGACTTTGGCAAATCTGACCAAAAAGACCCCAGGCCCGCGCTGAACGCGCGAAACAAACGCCTGCATTTTAGGGTTTTGCAATAAATTATGCATTTTTGTTCGAAAAACGGCTGCATTTTGGGGCACTTTTGGTTTTTGCCACCGGTTTTTTGCTTCCGGGTTCCTGAAAACGACACGTGGCCGTCGTTATATGCTAAAATGAACACGAAACGAATGACGATCTTTATGATTTTAAATTCTTTGTCATTTCAATACTTCATATTTTCTTTATTGCACACAAAACTTATAAAAAAACAATTGTTACATGAAAATAGTGTACAAAGGCGAGCTTATCTCTAATAAGATATATCTTCCAGCAAACCAGGATGAGATGGCAAAGGTTGATTGCTGAGCAAGGGAAGACCTATGCGTACAACAATATAAGGAAATAAACAAGTACTTACAATAAATAAAATAATAGTAGTTTATGTGACTGATACATAATGGAGGGCATTAAAACTCGAGAGTGGGTTTATGAAACGAGCCGAAGGCGAGTTTCATAATAATATCACTCGAGAGTTTTAATGCCTAATTATGTACAGTTACATACACTAGTTTATCTACACACATATCATAAGCTCAAAGAGATGTGTTCATGAACCGCTTGTTTGACCGGCATTGTGGCATTGAGTTGTTTAGCTTGTTCTGTAGTACCAACTACACAGACAAAGTAGGGGCGGCACGCAGGCGGGCGTCGGCATTCGAAATTTGAATGTCATAATATGTAGAAAATTTACACATTATGGTATTTACACATAATGTTCAGTATAGGATACATAGACAGATAAGAAATGAGTTTTTACAAAGTAGTTTAACATTATGCTGATCGTAACGTGCGGTTTTTGGACGCAGTAAAAAGGGTTTATGATACGTGTGTAGATAAATAATATTATTACTATGATAATATACTAAATACTTATAATAAACTGTATATACTAATAAATACTTACATGCATAATACCTATAACTCTAAAGGGAGAGGTAATGCTTCTTCACACGACTTTTAAATATATTCAGAGTATATACAAGTATGTATATACATTATAGTATATACAAGGTTTTACATACTATATAGAGCCGTATTGCAAACCTTAGGTATTTGGGTCGATAATACATTTTGTATAATTCTCTCTCTAAAACATTGAAACGAAAAAATATTTTGGTAGTAATAACGTCATTGGTGGCATTGAGAAATTAGTACAAAATATTTATTGAATCAGCTTGCGATAAAAATTATAGGTAAGTAGGTACTGTTTGTTTTACGAGACGAGACATTTAACCTCATTCAAATGGTATAAATGAATTTGTATCCTGAAAATTACAACGCATGTAATTTCTTATTGTTTTGCTGCAGTCGCAGCACACATAGGTCCTTATTTTATTCAACAAAAGGTCTTTATTTATTATCCTAATTATAAGTCGAATATTTTGTGACCACCAAAAATAGGTTTCTTTTAAGGATTGGTAGAATTTCTAAGTGAATGCTGTTATTATTATGTTTTTAAAGTGATTAAATACTTGCACAGCTACAATTATTATAATTATTTTATCATTTACACAAGTGTTACAGATGTTACAATCGTAAACTATTGCGGTAGAGCTAAAAATATTACTTTCGGTTTTTCAGCACCTATTTTTACAATACTCATGTGTGTACTCATACATTGTAATCGCCGTTTGCTGCGATATTGCCCCTACCTCCCGCCCGCTCCCGCTCGCAACCCCCGCACGCGTATTCCCAAGCAGCACGGAAGTGTCGTCAACGTCCATAAACCAGCCTATTTAGAACTTAGAGTTCTATATGAAACGTATAAGAGTGTCAGAAAAAGCTTTTAGTCGTATAAAAGTGTTTTGTCGGCTATTATACAGCTCAAGCTGTATAAAAAGATTATAAAGGAATTTTCGTGGGTTTAAGGTGCAATAACTGAATATTCGAACTCTACTATAAAACTTTAAGTGTTGTGTGACACCTTAAAGCTACTTTTATCATTAAAGCTGTACATGGGCTGTATTTTGCATGTAATCACTTACTTATTACAGCTCATAGTGTTATAATAGTATCGATAGACACTTGTTACTGTACAAGGGTATAAGACAACTCCGTTCTAGAACTAATTCTTATGGAGTTATTCTACACTCTTGTAATTACAGTAGCTTTATTAACTTCTATTAGGGAGAGTATTATAAAACTAAAACAATAAATTACAGCTATAATACAGCTTTAGGCTGTATTACTGACAGGTGATCAATTTGCTTGGAATCGTGTGAATATAGACAGTCGGGTTAAAAGTTAATTATGTGGAAGAAAAGGAAAAGAATTGGTGCAGTGAAGAGAAAGATTGCAAGGGCAATCGCAAATAATAATGATGAAACATCGTTTATTGTGGAAGTAAACGATGTACGGACAAACCAAAGTTAAGCGTTGCCATCGACATCCAGTGAAGGTTCCGTAGGAAAAATTGTAGACAAAGATGAACAGAATAGTGATGTCGAATGTTCCGGACCTAATGACGACGTTTCTTCGTGCAGCAGCGCAAGTAGCTCAAGTGATGATGACGATGAGTTTTCAAAAAATATATTGTTTCGTCAGCGAATAAAAGAATGGGCTATAGAAAAAAATATATCTCAAGTAGCACTTAATGATTTAAGTACAATTATAAATAGAACAATTTTACGTACCGTAAAAGAGATACGTATCGAAACTATAGAGCAGGGTGAATACTGGCATAATAGCCTCACTGATTCTCTAAAGAAATCATTAGAGAAATGGATTGATGTTCCAACCAAAGTGACTTTAAATTCCAATTTTGACGGTCTGCCCATATTCAAAAGTTCTAATAAAGAGTTTTGGCCAATTTTGTGTTCTATACATATAAAACCCGATATTCAACCGTTTGTAATTGGAATCTACTTTGGTGTTGGAAAACCAAAACAAATAGACCAATATTTAGATCATTTCGTAAAGGAAATGGAACATTTAATACAAGACGGAATATATATTGAACAAGTCAAAAGGAAAATATCTATTGAAATAAGATGTATTATATGTGATTCACCTGCGAGAGCTTACATTAAAGGTAAGTAAAACCTAATTAAAAAAAATATACGCATATTACTTACCTATGTAATTTGATGTTATAGCGTCCTGCTCCTTGATTAATGGTTTTAACATCCTTAAGTGACCAAAACTACCGATAGTTACATCTGAAATATTATGTGTTGCTGTATCAAACTGCAGAGTTAGCTTTGCACGACTCTATAGTTTATTATTTATTATGATTATGTCCGTTGTAATTACTGTTGTGTAAATTGATTAAATAAAAATAACGTTTTTTTTTTCTTTCAGGTGTATGCAATTTTAACGGAAAGCATGGTTGCTTAAAATGTGTAACAGTAGGAGAGTATTCACATGTTTCACACACAGTGACTTTTCCTGAAACTAATTGCCGCCCTAGAACAGACCAAGAATTTCGTGAAACAAAGTATGGAGCTCATCATAAAAAAGATTCTCCTTTTCTGCGGCTACCTGTTGATATGATACAAGACTTCCCGGTAGCAGATTCTCTACACCTAGTTGATTTAGGAATAATGAAGCGATTACTTATTGGTTGGCGCAGTGGCAATTTTGGAAAGTACATAACCAAATGGCGTACTACAGATACCGAAACAGTTTGAAGTTTTTTAATCAGATCTAAATTGCCATCAGAAATTCACAGGGCAGTGAGAGGACTAGACTGTATTAGTCATTGGAAAGCATCTGAATATAGATCTTTCTTGCTTTACTTAAGCATTGTCATACTTCCAGACGTATTATCACAGGATGCATTTTTACATTTTCTAACGTTTTTTTGTGGTATAACAATATGTTCCAGTAAAAACTATAGACACTTACTTCCTTTGGCAAAAGAACTCCTCCAGTATTTTGTTGAACAATATAAAGACTTTTACGGAAAAGATTATGTAACTAGTAATGTTCATAATATAGTCCATGTAGCAGATGAAGTACAACGGTTTGGCCCACTACATACATTTAGCGCTTATCCTTTTGAAAACAAGCTGTATTTAATTAAAAGAATGCTTAGGCACGGCAATAAACCTCTTGCTCAAGTTGCAAAAAGATTAAGTGAAGATTCAGCATCCATGAAAACTACCAGTAGCAGCAGCAGAGAAAATCAACAACTCACAAATCGTGAACCTTTTGTATCTACTAATAGCAGGAAATTAACTGTGCTACATTTAAAAGATTGTATAATATCATCAAAATCACATGATAAATATTTTTTATGTACCAATAATGAAGTCATGGAAACAAAAACAATTACTGTTGTTGGTAGTGAAATAGAAATATATGGCTATAAAATTACAGACTTGACAGAACTTTTTGAAAAACCGGTGAAATCATCATACTTGAATATAGTCAAAGCAAACTTACAATCTAACATGCGAACAGAAATAGTTGTTTATCCCAAAGATATAAAGACTAAACTAGTATGTATTGAACACAAAAATGAATTGTACTTCATACCCCTTTTACATACAGTTTAAGTTTATGAGAGAAACAAAAATTCACAAGATCGAGTTAATGTATTTTATTTGTTACCTACTAATTAATGATATTATTAATTATTACAGAACTTTTTGTAGGTTTAGAAGACAAGCACAGCTTAATATAATAACTTACCAATTGACCTGCTAAAGCATTGAAGTCTGTAGCTTTTTTAGGTATAGGTATTTCTGCCCGTGTTTCTTCGGCCTCAGTGTCACTGTTTTCCACCATGACATCTAATTCTGTGAGTGCTTCTTCGTATGATCCTATTGACGGTCTTTTCACGGTGCATTTTGAATAAGACCAATTACCTGCGGGTCTCGAGTTTCTATCCTTCACTAGTTTGGCATCTATTCGTTTTCTTGGCCATCTCAATACATTTTTTGATTCCCACGCACTTGGTATAATGCAAAGTTGTTTCTGTCCTTTATCTATCGTCTCTATTATTTTAAATGGCATTGTTATCTGAAAAAAATATTAAAACTCATTATGATACACTCTAACGCAATATTTTTTTGTTCACATAAACCCATATAAAATAAAACTGAAGTTTTTGCTAACCACTTCCAAGTAACGTAAGAAAGACTACCTACGATGACATACCGAAGGAGAAAAATAAAGGAAATGCCTTCTTTGCCTTCGTATAATAAATTGCTTGGCAAGTTAAAATATTGATTAACCGCTAAAGGTTTTTAATTTCTTCTAAGCATCTCTAAAGAGAATTACAAGGCTATGCATGATGAACCAATAAACAGCCTAACGAGTAAAAATATTCTATTAAAAAGCTGATTAAAAGCCAAAGGCTGTATAAAAGACTCTACTTATAACGTAGTACAGCTAGTTAGACTATAATGGTGTTCAAATATCGTTAAGGCTGTTTAACAAATTGTCGCCATTTTCGAATGTATGAAAATATATTTAAAAAGATAATATAATAAATACTTGACAATATTAGGTAATAACTCAAGTCGTTTCATAATTACCAACTCAAATAATTATGATTTTGCCCTCATATCTATTACTTAAAATATATTGTATTATTTTAACCTCAAAATCAAATACTACTTCCCGCTAATTAATATTTAGTTTTACTGTTTCTTAATTATTATGCTAGGGCGTGAAAATTATGCCATAAATCTCACATAGGTATACAATAAATATAAATCTGCAAGTCAATACTGACGCAGAATGATGTATAGTTCACCATATAAACTAATCTATAATAATATTTACTTGGTACTATTTACAAATGGTTTCCATATTACATATAAACTATAACATCAATCTTTATCTTACTTACCTTATGATCAGCAGCTCGGAGTTCCTGGCGCAACTTCGTTGTAAAACTAAAACTGAGTGTTGGTTTATTTTTACACCCAATATAGGCTCTTATAAATATAATGGTTTATTTTTATACCAAATAACAGCTAATGGTTTCTTTTTACACCGAAAAACAGCTGAAATACAGCTAATGGTTTCCTTTTATACCGAATAACAGCTCTAATACAGCTCTAATACAGCTTTTGCACTATTTTACAGCACATGTAACGCCTAAGGCTGTATAATTTGTGGCCCTTTTGCCCTTATAAGCGCTGTATATAAGCATTCTTACCCTTTATACAGCCTAAATGTAAGCTTCAATACAGCTCTTAGTTTAAAAAAGATCTAATATACAGCTTCTTTACAGCTTAAATGCTGCTTGGGTTACCCTCCCGATAGGCGTCCGTACGCATATCGGGTGGAAACCGTACGGGGGAGAGCGGCGGAAACGGCAATCTCGAAACAAACCGACGCTTACTGACTATAATTGACTTATATATCTTTCTGGAATTAATAATTTTTATGAAACCGTACGGGGGAGAGCGGCGGAAGGTAACGGCAATCTCGAAAGAAACCGCCGCTTACTGAGTATAATTGACTTATATATCTTTCTGGAATTAATAATTTGTATGAAACCGTACGGGGGAGAGCGGCGGAAGGTAACGGCAATCTCGAAACAAACCGCCGCTTACTGAGTATAATTGACGTATATATCTTTCTGGAATTAATAATTTGTATGAAAGAAAGCGAATTTTGTTTCTGTTCAATATTTTTTTCAAAAGCAATGGAAAACCTAGATGTGAGAATTACATGTTAAGGCTACTGTACTGCAGTCAAATTAATTTTCTATTATGGACAAGTTTCACAAATAACCTCTTTATGATCAGACCTTCAGTTAGCTTAGCGTTTGAACAAATTACTAGTAAATTTACCGGATTTCGGCATATTTCTTTGCCACGTTGTCTGCGAAAAGAGACCCAATCTGCTAGTACAATGACCGCTCAGTGACAATGACGCGACGGCGCGACGGTCAACTTTAGCTGTGCTTTACTAAGCGTTTGCAGATTTTTTTTAGGATTAGTTTTTTAATGGTAGACATTAAGGTTTTTTCCAATCATTTAAACTAGTGGCTCTGTGAGCTGTAGCTGTAAGTACATGGACTATGGAAAATCCCGCAGCAATAACTTTGTAAACTACATTTTGCGGTCTTGAACCCAACTTATTATATACTTAACTTTACACTAAATTTTTCAAAAACGAATAACAAAAAAAACTGTTTTATTATTGAATCTGCTCACAAAAATTCTCGAGAATCAGTTGATAAATGCGGCCCAATCGTACAACGGAGACGCGTCGTCCGCTTCGCTCGCTCGGTCGATAAGTTGTAAATCAAAGAGAAAGGGATTGCAAAATCTTCAGATAAAGATAGCTAAAGTTGACCCGTCGGTCGTCGTGGCGTCATTGTCACCGAGCGGTCATTGTCTACCGGAATTGGGCCCCTGAGATGGCTCTAACACGCGATGTCCGCGTGAACATTTGCATCTCGAATGAACGACCTATTATTTGATATTCATATTCATTATTGCACAGATAATATAATATAAGTTACAGACAGTTACAAGAAATGTTATAAGCAAAGGCGAGCTTATCTCTAAAAAGAGATTTCTTCCAGAAAACCTAGGTAAGACAGTAGAGTCTATGATACATGACAGTCCTAGTTCGCAATAAAACTCTATACATATATATGTACGAAAATTACTTTCAAAATATATATAAACTATACGAAATAAAAATAAAATATACTTCAACTACATACAATACAATATATCGCATACACATATACTAGTGGCCCTGTGGGCAGTAGACCTCGCTAACAGGGGGGACTGTGAACTAATTTATAGGTACGTATTTAAGATTCAATCAAAATCAAGTAGTAAAGTAGCCCAATACCAACCAATAACTTTGTAAACTACATTTTGCGTTTTAAAATACAATCTATTGACTTTTCACGAAAATAGTTATAGTCTATTTCATTCACTCTCATGGTCTGTATAGATCCTTTTTACTAATCCGTCTCCTGATTTGAGGAGTCCAAACTTGGTATGTTTTGAAAATATTTCTTGGATTGATTTAGAAAACAGGCTGCCGAAAGGTAATGGTGTAGTATATGTTTATAACCGGCTCATGAAGCCCTTTAATTTGATACCCCATAATGACGTCATCACTCCCCCCCCCCCCCCCCCCAGGGGGAAATCGAGAAAAGCTCTCGACAAAAAAAAACTTTTAATTCAAGGAATACGTGTGCCAAGTTTTGTGAGGATCGCTTGAAAGCTGTGGCCCCAAGACCGGAACTGACAGACACGTATCAGAGACAAACGAAAGCTAACCTCCTCCTCCTCCTATCTTGTCGAAATGGAGCCCTTCGCTCGCTTGGTCAATAAACTATAATAAATCATACAAATACCTACATAGATATGGTTAGTACCTTTTACGGAAGAGGAAGGAAATGCACCTTCAATCTTTGATTTTATGCAAGCAAGACTGCAAGTGTATTATTATATAGTAATTCCTGTGCGTTGACTTTGGAATTGTGTCCAAGATAATTGAAACATGTCTGAGTGACTACAAAAGCAATATTTTTGCTATATATATATATATATATATATATGTACTTACAAATAAGGCTTAGCCTTTCCCTTTCATGCAGTATGTAAGTATAAGCTCTAATCGGCGCATGAACAGCTGATTTTAGCATTATATAGTACTAAAGTAATTAATGATATTTATATACCTTTTACTGCTAACGTTGTCCGACCCTTTGCATAAAAATAGTACTCTAATTTAGAAGAGCTAAAAGAGAGCTAAGTAATTCTCTCGGATCGGGACCTACCTACTACACAGACGCTAGATTTTCCGCTAGTAAAACTAACCTAACTCAAAAACAAAAAACGCTCCCCTACACTCGCATTCAAAAGTGTAATTTACGCTCCGTGGGACGTGAGTCATTCATATTGTGGGCGGGGGAGGGAAAGACATTACCGGCCGGGGTGGAGGGGAGGCTGACCTGAGGGAGCGGCCCTCCGCTCGGGATAGATTTGAAGGTACAATCATTTTTTATGCGAGGGGAAATAACGCTCGATCGTGGTGATGGTACAGTGGGTGCGAAATAGGTGCGTTTTGTTAGACAACGTCGTCGAAATACAGCTTTGTTTTTGAGGTGGCAAAAGAAAAAGAGGGGCATATAAAACTACACAGCTAGCTTACAAACATCCTAATGCTCACCAAAAGGTTAAAATAGTTGTTTCCGCCTTCTATCCTTAAAATAGCACCTTCGCCGCTTGATTTTGGGTTCTCAGGCGGAAAAATTATATACGTACCTAACTCGTTTGAAAAGGCTTTCTTACTAACCTCGCTACGACCCTCGCTTTCGGCTGGTGCCGTAAACTTCTCGGTTCGTAAATATAAGCCTTTGCGAACTCGTAAGAAATGTACTATTTCACTTCTCCTGCTTGCACAGTTCGTGTTTGAGTTGGATGCGTGCTGCACAAAATTTCCCTTTTATGCTCTAGACACAAACTAAAGTTGTTTTAAAGTCTAGCATAAACTAGTTATTTTATTTGATTTGATTTAATAAATTTCACATTCGTGTTTTCTCTTACTAAATTATTAAAACTAAATAAAATAGAAGTCAAATATTATTTAAAAACATATCGTACCATTAAATTACTTGGCACTATGAATTAATTACCTTAGTCTTATGTCACATGTCGAATCTAAAACAAAAAAGAGAAAAAAAATGGCGGGAAGTTCTTGTTATTCCTTGCAATTTTTTTCTGTTTTACGATTGTTGTTTTACGATCATTTGTGTGCCATTGTTTCATTTTCTTGCAATCGAAGTGAAAAGCAGTGTATATAACTCGGTCATAAACCTCATTTTAACCTCGACTTAACTATCCACCTTTGCCTGCGGCTCGGGTGGATATCAACGTCTCGGGTGAAATGGCGTGTTTTATGCCATTATTGCACAATCTGCTATTTCCCTACCGAGTCCAAAAGTAAAATATCTGTCAATATAAATTTTACACTCGTAGTTTTATCATCATTTACTCTAGTCAGGAGTTCCAAATAAACAGTGTTCAAACAGGGACAGATAAGAGAACACATAGGTAGAAGAAATACTGCATCAAGTAGTACCTTTTCCCACGAAACAGGCTTGCCTAGTGTGGGGATCACAAGTACTGTGTTTGTTTAATTTTAACTATGCACTTTAAAATCTCAAATAACATGTAATTATAATCATTGTGTAATTGTGTACTTTTTAGAAAATTAAATGTCTTTTTTCTTTTTTTTCTCATCAATTGTCTTTTCAGCTTAATTCCCGCTGCCCTCTATAATAAAGCGCGTGTCTCGAGACTGCCATAAAGGCGGGCGCATTACTTTTTACAGGGCGCGATAAGAGCGCATATCTCGAGCGGTCACTGCGGGCATTGTGTACGCCAGTGTACGCATTGCTGTTGGGCATAGAACTTTGGTTGGACATTATTTCCCCCTATAACTTAGATATAATGAAAACATATAAACCTAGGAATTAAAAATATCAATAGTCTATAAAATACTGACAGGGTAATAATTTAATTACACTTTTTTGATGAAGAATTTATAACAGCCTACAGCGATTAAGTACAATTATAATTGGGCAGTATTTAAATCTATGACTGTAAATCCAGTTATTGTTTCGCAAAAATACTGGTTTTGTCTGACTGAATTACTGAATAGCGACAAAAATTTGCTACTTGCAATACTAGCTTCGTCTAATTCTAAAAACAGTAATTTGAAAACCATTCGAGTAAAATAAAATACAAAACGAGCGTCTGATTGTATTGTTCTTAATGTTCAACCTAACACCCACTAGCCTAACACTTCGCCCAGACAGTCTTTATGTAGGCCATAAGCGGTGGCGAACCATTCGGTATTTTTTTTTCGCTCATTTCAGGGAATTCCGCTGTTTATGTTCATTAGTTTTTTATTCGTTTTATTATTTCCCATTATAATTCTCTAAAATACATTTTATTTCTACAAGAGGTATGTAAGATTTTCCATTTCTCATGCTCGAAGAGTCCTTCTTTATGCTGGATGTAGGCTGCATAAAATTTCATGCAATAGTACGTAAAGTGTTGTCGTCATCTAGACTAAGACAATTAAATCATTCAGCCTGACAGACGAGGTGACTGCATTAAATACACTCGTTATTTTAATACATTCTATGTTGCATAGTAAAAAAGGAACTAAACACATATAAAAACGTATTAACAAAAACATTAAACAATCAACGTATGACTCGGCAGTATCGCGTACGACCTAAGCTAAAAATGACATGTAGAAAATAAAAAATAAAATTGCAGTGGCGGGAAAGAGACTGTCTCTTGTTTTTGACTTTTATTTAGATGTTTTCTTTGCAAATTTTATACATATTGTCACTGTTTTATTTTCTCGCAATCAAAGTTAAAAGTAGAGTGTATAACTCGGTCTTAAAACCCATTTTATCCTCGACTTAATAATTCAAACTTAAGTCTTGGATAAAATGGCTTGTTTTATACTCTCGTTGTACAATCTACTGTTTCGCACCACCTGCTCGAAAAACACTTTATATATATCATGCAAACCTTACATAAAGCAAGTCATTATAGCTCTAGGCTTTAGCGGTCACATAAAACTGTATTGAATTTCATTATATCACAACCTAGATCACCACAGGGTTCTAAATGACGTTTGCTAAGTATATGTAAATATCTACAGTAATAAAGGAATTTGAATTTTGAATTCGAAAATCGAGCTTACCACGGCGAGCTGTATGGAACACATACATAATATGCTGTTTTGTTTTAGGAGCCTTGCTTTTTATATTATATCGCAAAACGTGAGAAAAGTAGAGATAATCCTTGAGGATAAGGTAGTTTTTGTCTTGGGCGCGCTCGAACCCCTCACTGGACTCAGGTTAGGACTCGCATCGCTTAGGAATAACTCATTATACCCTCGCTACGCTTGGGAGTTAAATCTGGGGTCCTTCGTTACGATCAGGAATCAATATCGCGCCCGTGAGATAAAATATAGTGCTTTATCCCCTTGGTGCATAATCTACTATACTGGCCTGCAAGTAGCTAAGTTTTCGATGCTCTAAACATCCCTCTTTTGCTGTCTAAGCTCGCTTTCTATGGCTTTGACGTTTCCACCATAAACTGGTTAATAACTCGGAGCCAACGGGTGGTGCTGGACAAAGCTGATGGATCTCAGTTGCAGTCGCGGCTGGCTACCCTGGATAGAGGAGTCCCTCAAGGATCCATACTTGGACCGCTTCTGTTTATAATATACAGTGCTGATATCACTAGATGCATAATTAACAGTAATTATCATTTGTATGCTGATGATCTGCAAATTTATGTCTCGGTAGACAATGATCTCTGTTTATGAGTGGAAGCTTTAAATGAGGATCTGGACCGCATATCGCAGTGGTCCTTTGATAACACTTTAGTCCTCAACCCAAATAAGTCGAAGTGTATGATAATGGGCTCAAAAACTCAGATAAAGGATATAACGATGCATGATCCACAAGTTCTAGTTAATGGAATCGCTATCACACGGGTCCGCGAGGCTCGAAACCCTGGTCTTCTTATGGATGATCAATTGCGATTTGAGGGACATGTTCTTAAGGTAGTTAGAAACTGCTTTTATAGACTTAAAGTTCTGTATAGAATCCGGGATCTTCTCAGCGTTGACCTGCGAATACTATTAATTGAAGCCTTAGTGCTTTCCAAGCTAAACTATGGTCTTAAGGTGTATGGATCGTGTCTGTTTGAGAAAATGCAAAAACTCATACAAAGAGTACAAAACGCCTGTGCCAGGTTCTGCTTCGAGATTCCTCCTCGAACGCACGTCACTCCTTTTTTAAATAAGGCAAATATTTTACGAATGAAAGCTAGACAGAATCTTTATTATTCAATGTTGCTTTTTGAGGTTGTCCGGACGCGAACACCGCTTTATCTTTATGATAAACTCACCTGGTGTCTGTCCCAGAGAGTCGCTCCTCTCCTCTCAATGCCTCGACACAAAAGTGCAGCTTTCCGTGGCAGTTTTAAACACCGTGCCACAAAGTGCTGGAATAACATCCCACCTTCGATTGCTAAATAGTAAGGCTGGTTTCAGTAGTGCCTTTAGAAGGTTTCTAATACTGCAGCAGAAGGCTGAGGAGGCAGCACTTTAAAATAACTGTAATGCTGTTGGTTATAACCTGAAGTAATCTCCTACCTCACAAAATTCATTCTTTTTTATTTTGACTACCATACGACTTAATCATTGACATTATATTATCCTTTTTCTATTCATATTATACAATTCTGAAATTTCATCTAATTAAAATCACACAATTCCGATACTATTCTATGCATTATTAATTCAATTTAAATTCAAATTCAATTGCAATAATTAATTCAATTCCATATTAGTAGTTTTTTTTTCTTTTTATATTTATTTAATTGCTGTAATAATTTGTGTGTTTTGTGTACTTAAGCCTATTGCTGTCTCGTCCGCTTTGGCTCTGGCAGAATATCAGCGTCACAGATTCGTCTGTGACATTGCTGAGTCAGGGCTATTTCATTGTCGCGGTACAGTGACGGTGCCACCTAGTGATCCTTATTTTCCATATTTTTGTTGTGTTAATTATAATTATTTTCATTGTTTTATTTAACTTCTTTGATGTTTTTTGTCATAATTAATTTTGTGAGGTTTGTAATATGTTAATAACCAATAATGTTTTAGTGTTTGTACCGAACAATGAATAAATAAATTATCTATCTATCTATCTATCTAAGTATCACATTTTTAAAATTGCAATAACTTTGTAAGTACACAAGTTATATTTTTAAAATAAAAACCTCTCGAAAAAGAGTTTAATTTTGTATGTAAAAACATCATAGTTGGCAACCTTCTTTTAAGAAATGGTTGAAAAATCTTTAAAAAGAAAAATAATTCGTCTCGAATTACAATTTTACCATTATTTGTTTTGTTTCTGTTTTTGTTTTAAATTTTTTCTTCATTGATGAGTCTTGTTAGAAAAGCTAATAGCTTTTGTAACAAGAATCATCAGAGGCAACAGCACATAAACATTATTTATCATGCCTCGTCTGGCACAGGTATGCGTATACTTAAAAGACGGCTTCTGCATATATTTTGTAACAATAATCATAGTTAAACAATAAATATTTTTGTATTTGTATTTTGTATCTTTCACCTGAACAATGTGTTAGGATCATGACTTTTCTGTAACTGGTGTGTGTGACGTTACGAACGGTCCAGAAGGTGAAGCGAAGGTACGAAGAGGCTGGAAACTATCTGAGGAGACCTTGTAAAGGCAGACCCAGGTGTACTAGTGCCCGAGAAGACCGTTATACACTGACGACCAATGAAAAAGTTTCAGTAAGATAGCACCAAATTACTCTTATAAGGGAAAGGTTAGCTTAATGACGCCGTCTGCAATATTGAAGTAGGTTTAACAGCGCATTAGAATATTACGAAGTAAAAACGTCAACATTGTGTTCAAATTTTAAATTAAATATTTTAAAAAATTGGATGGGTGTTTGTCGCCATTTTGTGGGTGGAACTTTTTCATTGCTAGTCAGTGTATCTTTTCCACTGTGGTGAGAAATCGCCACGTAAATGCAGTTGAAGTCCAGCAGCAGCTTCTTCAGACCCGAAGGGACTATATTAGTGACAGTACAGTGAGAAGAAGACTTGCTGAAGCAAATCTTAAACCCAGAAGACCAGCGAGTGGTCCCAAACTCGAGAGAGAGCATCGAGCAGCGAGAACACATACAGTGGGTTGAAGAAGAATGGTCAAGAATTTTGTTCACAGATGAGTCTCGACTCTCACTTTACACTTCTGATGGAAGTGGAAGTATCCACAGGCGACCTGGTGAGCGATTCCTTAAAGCCTGCTTCTCAGAAAGAGTCCAGTACGGTGGAGGCAGTGTACATGTATGGGCTTCAGAAGGTCGCACAGAGTTAGTGGCCATAGAAAATGGCACTCTGACTGGGGGAAGATATGCCCAAGAGATTCTCAATGAGTACGCAGGGCCGTATTTAGCAAATATGGGTGATGGATCGATGCTGATGCATGACAATGCCCGGTCACACACGACTAGGTCGTGCAAGAGTACATTCAGGAGGTTGGTATCAGCGTGATGGCTTGGCCATCAAGAAGTCCTGATCTCAACCCGATTGAGCACGCCTGGAATGAGCAAGGGAGGCTAGTCAGAAGCCGCAGACCACCACCTACCACACTCAGGGCACTAAAACAGGCCCTGATAGAACAGTGGGAGAATATTCCCCAACATCGGCTCCGAAATCTCGTGTTCAGTATGCCAAACCGGCTCGAAGCTGTAGTCAGAGCCCGAGGAGGCAATACCAGTTATTAAAAATTAAATAACTTGTAAAACATACTTATTAATGTTAATTGAGTTTTTAGACACTTAGCTAAAAATGGCAATTTTTTGTGTTTTATCTTTTTTTTAAGTGATTATGTTATACGTTTATGTCACTAATGTTTAGTTTACTGTAGTTTCTGAAGAAAGAAATCTGATAAAATTTGCTATAAAACGCTTTTTATTTTAAATCTCCAACTTCTAGTTTAAAAAAAAAATACGTAAGTATTTAGTTTTGCAGGCTACACTGGTAGTAAGAATGATATAATAGATAACTTTGCTTGACAACCGGTAACAATAACTAGCCGCACGCCGCACAGTCAGTGGTTTCCTCCATACTTACAGTAGCAGAAGACATGTAGGTACAATTACGATAAAAAAGTAAACAGTTGCATAATACATTGTTTTGTTCGAACGGTACTGAACTGAATGTTATTAGATCACCAGTTAAAGCAAAAACCAAAATGGCGGCGGCCTCACATACAGGCGCCAGACTAATATCTTTTTTAATTTGTCACAAAATACATGTTTTAATATTATAATTAATGTTTTAATGAGTCTGCGTTTTCCATCACAAGTTAGAGAATATAAATCACGTGTAGATAGCTGTTCTGGCGCCAAAATCCTATTTAATATCGCTTAAACTAACATTTAATTAGAAGTAATGTTTTATCAATTCAAAAGTAATCAATATACCAAATGTCGCGCCATGTCTGAGCGGTAAACGTGAAAAGCCCTTATAAACTAAATGACTTTACAGAAATAATCATCTAGATACTTAGAAGATCATTATAAAACCTGGCTAGTTTTTAAAAGACAATATGACTGAAAATAAAAATATTTAGTAATAACGCTTTATGCTCATCTGTATGTTAGATCGATGATAAAGCTTTATACGCAAAAAAAATAGTCTTCTAACTAATTACTAATAAACATTTACTTAATGTATTAACTGTGTTATTGTTTACATATTTATCGCGTGACCTTATTTACTTAAACCAAATGAGATTGCATTGTTTTGAGGCCGCGTAAGTACAAATAACATTAAATATTAACTAAAAAATACGTCGATAAAATAACTAATCCCTTGTCGACGATGGACACTGATCCCAAAGTGCTACCCAAATAATCGTAGAAACTACTCCGGTTATTGTCAATCCTAAAATTATCGAGGCATATTGATGCCTAAACTATTGAGTAGAGTATACACCGAAAGGATATACCATTTTTATTTATCACTGGCGATACATTGCTGCTCAACGCAAAAAAGGACTCCAGATTGAAGTACCGAGCGTAGTGAGGGTGTTTTGAGTTATTCCTAAGCGAAGCGAGTCCTGAGTTCAGTGAGGGGTTCAATCGTACCCAAGTCAAAACAGCGTTGTCCCCAAGGAGTAGGTATACTCTACTTTTCTCACCTTTTGCGAGAGAATACAAAAGCAAGGCTCCAAAACAACATTTTATTAAAGTAAATTAAAAGTGAAAATTGATGTTTGATACAGTCCAGTTGTGAACACATAAAATAATTTTATAATCCATTTTTATAGCATATTTGCAGTTTTACTATGTATACTAGGTCATACACATACACATACAATAAATGAAATAAGTGACACAAAATGTTCTGTTATACAAATATTTATATATCAAACGAAATGACATTTAAACTATTCAAAATTACCTCCCCTATTTTCGATACAAGCCTCTAATCTGCGCGGCCAGTCATCGATAGAAGCACGCACGACATCCATGTCAATATTGGCCACTGCTTTAATCAGGGATGCTATGAGAGATCCAACTTGCAATGAGGTTTAGCGCAGATCTTCTCCTCTAAGTACTGCCATATTTTATAATCCTTTGGATTCAAGTCTGGACTCGAGGAGGGGCAGTCTTCGTGTCTGATAAAGTCGATTCCACGGGAGGAGGGCCAATTTTGAGTGATTTTTGCCTTACGAGCTGGTGCAGAGTCCTGCTGGAATACCCGCAGTATCTGTTTTTGAAAATTGTCTGTGAAAGAGGTTCATAATTCATAATTCACAATTCTTTATTGAACACAGTTATTTAAAAAAGATACATTAAGAGAAAACACTTGTACAAAGGCGAGCTTATCTCTAAAAAGATATTTCTTCCAGCAAACTAAGGCATTACAGGAAATTTTATCAATAAAGGGTAGGCAGTGCACAATATCTAAACAATAATAATATATGTACATATGAGTAAATTAAATATCCATAAAATACGGTAAATAAAATGCATACTCATATATACCAAACTACTAAAAACGTATCAATACATACATAAACCTGTACATATAGTTTACATATAATAATAATATACATACTACAACTATCACAAAAGAGAGGAAGTGCTCTTTTACCCGGTTTTTGAAAGCGAAAAGAGTCGGGCTGTCTCTTATCGCACAAGGAAGTGCGTTCCACAGTCGGACCGCCTGCAACCTGAAGGAGTGCTCATATGCGGAAGTGGCATGCCTTGGAGTGGCTAAGAGTGAGATTGTGTGAGATCTCCGTTGCCGATTTCCTGAAAAGAGATACTCAAAGCGATTTCGAAGGTAGCTGGGGTAGCGCGGATTTTTCAACATATTGAAAAGATAAAAAATAATATGAGAGTCTCGGCGACGACGAATCGGAAGCCACCCCACCCCAACTCTTTGCGAAATGTAGAGACATGGTCGAATTTGCGCAGCCCGAAGATAAACCGAATCCCGAGATTCGCTCGAGTTTGTTCAGAAGATCTTCTTTCGCGCTCGCCCAACAGACATCGGCGTAGTCGATTAGCGGCAGGAGAAGGGACTGAGCAAGGGTGATTTTGGTCTACCGCGGCAAGAAGTACTGCAGACTTCTGAGGGAGTGAAAAGACGCAAAGACCCGTCTGCTGACCTCGCAGACATGTGGAGACCAAGACAGCTAGCTGTCAAAAATAACCCCAAGGTTTTTTGCCTTATCTGTGCACTCTATTGTGATGCTATTATATGCTACGGGAACAATAGGTTTTTGTAACAAGGAAATAGTGTGCCTGGTTCTTAAAATCATGGCTTGTGATTTATTCGGGTTTATTAACAGCCCGTATGATGAGGCCCAGTCTTTCACATTCTCGAGGTCAGCATTCAGTGCCTCCACGGATGAAACTACATCGCAGGGGGAAAAATGGCGATAAATTTGTAGATCATCTGCGTACAAATGATACGAAGAAGAGAGGACGACGGAGATGGAGTTTATAAAGACTGAAAAAAGAAGAGAAGAGAGAATACCACCTTGAGGCACTCCTGAGGAAAGATCCTCTTCAGACTTAATAGGTTGCTGACGACTTCTCAGATATGAGTCGAACCAGCCAGCAGCGTGGGAGGAGACATTCAGCGATGTTAATAAAGTCAAAAGTCAAAGTCAAAGTACTTTATTACTGTAGATATTTACATATACTTAGCAAACGTCATTTTTTGCCTCTTCTCTACATTGGACTACTGTACACAATACAACACTATACACAATATAGCGACAAGAATGTCAAAATCGACGCAGTTAAAGGCATTGCTGAAGTCAAGCAGGGCCAGCACCGTAACCAACCTCTGATCCATGGCTAGCTGTATATCATCGCTGACTTTTAAGAGGGCTGTGGTAGTACTATACCCTGGTCTGAACCCAGATTGGAAAGGATTAAGAAGTTTGTTTGATGAAAGGTAGGAGGTGAGTTGGGAATGTACAATGGATTCAAGGACTTTGGAGAGAATAGGTAAGATAGATATGGGTCTGTAATTTTTGAAGGAGGAGGGATGGAATTTTTGGGCAGTAGGATGACAAGTGCTTTCTTCCACAGACTAGGAAAAGATCTAGCAGATAGAGAGAATTTTATGATGTGGGTAATTGGAGGGAGCAACTCTTCAAGGACGCTGTGGATCATCTGATGGCAGACGTTGTCACCACTAGCAGCTTTGGATGTGATAGCTAGCACTGCTTTTCTAACTGCGCCGATTCCAACGAGACTAAAGTTGAACGGTGAGGTACAGACTGCAGCCTTCAAAGACGAGGTTTGTTAGGACTGTGTTTACATGAGTGCACTTTTTTTAACTCCTTTTTACAAAAATACACCTCAGTTTGGCCCGAATAGAAAAACCCCAAGCGACACGTGGGACACGTCTGCTCGCTTCTTCACTGTTAGGCGCGTATACATAAAAAGATTTCACGGTATTTTTTCCCGCGTATCGAGCCTGATTTTCTTCAGTCGTGAGTTAAGCAAATGTGCAGCAAATTTTTCCAGTAAGCTCGTAGTCCAAGTTCTTCATTCAATATCCTTTTAACTGTAGTTCTACTTAACCTCATTTGAAGAGCCAATAGTTTTGCTTCCGAACGGGATTTCTTTATATTTGCGCCATAACTGCTTTGATCACTGCTGGAGTTCGAACAGTATGAGGACGACCGCTCCTCTGCTTATCTTCTAATCTCAAATCTTCTCTGAATCGTTTGATAGTACAATAAATGAACCTCAATGTTATTTTAATTTTTTTCAGCAGTTTCAAAATCAGTTTGTGCGTCACCGCAGCGATGCAATATCATCTTTTTACGTCCACAATTTTTTTTAACAAGAAAGTTACAGAAAACCCATGAATTAAGTTTCTTGAAATATTTGTATTTCGAACGCCCATAACTCTTTTTTTGGTTTGCCTTCTGAATTCGAAGTATGTGACAAAACTTATGACCCGACCCATGTAATGAAGTGTCTTGTGTAAATGTGTTCCATTCAGCTTGCCGAGGCAAGCTCGATTTTCTAATAAGTCCAATTTTCAATTCTTTTTTTATTTTTTTACAATCATTTTTTTTTACATCATTGTAAGATTTCCCCTCCCTCGGGGGACGGACACTATGAGTATAGTTGTTCTATTACACGAAATTAGAATTTAAGGTCATCACAGTAAGAACTAAGAGAAGTGAAAATCAGATTATTAACCAGTTGGTTATAATGAATTTCAATAAAACGATACGCACCGGCTAAAGCCAAGGGCTATAATGACTTGCTCCCATCAGACACGGGGGCTTGGGGATCCGCAAACTCTCGGACGTCGCACCCCATCGTTCCTGTCCTCGACCCACGGTACTCGTGGCCTCTATGGTAAGATCATAAGCCCGTCACTTGGTGACGTTGAGGTCACGTGCCTGGATGAGGCCAGGAATGCTTAAGAATAAGAATAAGAATAAGAATAAGAATAATTTATTTATCAATTTAGGTTTTACATTATATGTTTGTTACTGTTACCTAAACTAGGACGCAAGGCTTGGACTTGGCTTGGACTTGGACGCAAGCCTGCCCGGGACAAAATTATCCAGTTAATCTCAACTCCCAAAGGTTGTGAGACGAGCCGCTCTGCCTTTGGAGTTGCGAGAGCATGCTCAACGCAGCCACCAACTCCGCAGAGCGGGCTCGTCTCCTTGCAACCAGGGAGCGGGAGTCAGGGCACTCGCTACACGCTGTCCCGTCCAGTCAGCTGGAAACGATGCTGAGCTGGACCAGCCTCACGCTGGCCGTCTCCCTGCGTCTGGGGTGAAGAGCAACGAAGTGCACAGCTGCCGTTGTTGTGCCAGGGTGAGCGAAAGGCCCCATTCACGCCAAAACTTAGAACAATCTAAGAGCAATAATTAAAATATGTATTTGCAGAAAAACTTGTAAGTACAGTAAGTTTATATATAAATAGGTACTAAGTAAGTATTTTTACTTACTTTAACGGCCTGAAATCTGTATTCAGACGCATCATTTAGAAAACGCTCAATATTTAGGGAGGTTAGCACTCTATATTTATTTGGCTTATTGTTACCCTCGGATAGCCGTTTGAAGTATGTCACATACTTTGAGTTGTTTGATATATTGATGTTGTCATTTATTCTCATTTTTTTAGCATTTTATAGCATTGAATCTAAGTAGGTATCGTACGTAATAATAATGTAAGTGTCAACCGCTTCTGAGTCTTGGTTAATTGGTTGACATAGGTAGTAAAGAAAAACGGACTCGGAGAAGGAATTGTCGCCATTCGTGGATTTTTAGTCGCAGAACCAATTGTATGCTTTAAGGTTTAACTTCAGAGATCTTGGCGCCTTCAAATTATCTACGATAATTGCTGCTTTAGAGCGAAATGACTCCGGAGTAAGTGTCTCTTTTTCGTCACTGGAAGAACTGGTTTTATTTTATGATGATAGATTTTCCAATTACTTATAAATCAACCATGTCATCTACAGAAAACAGAAAATAACCTAATGTGAAGTGGCTCAATGGTTTAGCTCTATTCAGCCAGCCAGTAGTATATTTAGCGTGTTTTTTTTGTAGGTACATAATTTTCTATAATTCGTGCTTGTTCCATATTCTATAGTTATTTGTGTCACAAGGGAGCAAAATAATGTATTTACGGCGAGGGCGGTACATTGAATCCAGAGTGAAGCGAAGGATTCTACGATAGAATCCTGAGCGTAGCGAGGGATTTTAAGTTAGAATCCTGAGCGTAACGACGTAACGCCCATGACGAAAATAATTTTGCTCTTTAATGACACATACAACTTTTCACACCGATAAATGAGGAAAATTGAAATTAAATGCTCTAAAAATAATGAAATAACTATACTCTGAATTAAACTTTCACCCCTTTTACAGTAATCGAACAACGAAAACAAAACTTTTTTTTTATAATGGCGGATTGTGAAGGATTAGGGAAAGTTCACCAGACATAAAATATTCCTGTCGAATCGAATATTACAATAGTATCGGATATCAATATTCATTATGGGTTATTCCCAGCTCAGCCAATCTATTGTTCTAAAGTATTCCCAACTCAGACAATCTTTCTTTTTTATTTAAAAATTATTCCCAACTCAGCCAAGCGAAACAAGTTATACATATTTACTTTAAAGGTAAAGTCAACGACTTTATCCACTGTCCTTCAGACCATTTCCAACTCGGGGTGGCACCCATTTGGCCAGTTATTCATCATTTGCCAGTTAATCTATTTTGATTGATAGGAGCTTCCCTCTTAATGGTAAATAAAATATTCTTGTAAGTGTACAGCATCAGCGATATGAGCTGCCCACCTACCTGAAAGACATATGAAATCCTATTTGTACATGTGTAGGGGTAGGCTGGCTTTGCGCTAATAATGCTTGTAAAGCCACGGTCACTCTGGCAGAAGATGATCTGACCATATAAGTATGTCTATCGTTGTCTAGTACCCAAGATACAGGGAATCCTAGTTTGGGGCTAGATCAATGTGTCTAAATAGTGTCCAAGGTATTATCATTATATTATTATGTATTTGAAGGTCCGTCTCCCCAGACATGCACACCAAGCTTTAAAGACAACGTTAAAGGCTACGAAAAATTCAGATGTAATCGGTCGAAAACAGAATTCATCCCAATTACAAGAATCTGCAAAGAATCTCGAAGAGAGAGAAAAAATTCAACGATGACTTTGTTAATCAGTGGATGGAGCCTGAGAGCTTCCGAGAGATATGGTGCAGCTACAATGAGCGGCACCAAACTATCAACCTCGCCGAGGCCTGGCACAAGGCTCCAAAGACAAAAATCCCCAAAAAAAGCCAGATTTGCCTCACTTTTTAGATATCATAAGATGTGAGGCCAACGATAATGATGCAAGACTCCATGAAAATTTTGCTGGTATCGCTGTACATAACCGAACTAAAAAAACATTCAAAAGGAAAATTTGTAAAAGCCGGAAGTTTTAGAAAAAATTACATATTATTGTTAATTTGTTTTTTTAAATGTTATTTTGATTGGTTTATGGATAATAATCATTTATTACTTATTATTTAATCCACATATTTCTAATCCACTTAGGGCTACCACATAATTTAGATTACTATAAAATTACTGTGTTCAATTGACACATTGCGTAAATCATTCGAAAAGTCGACCGTCGCCTTCGGCTCGTGCCGTAAACTTCGCGGTTCGTAAAGTAAGTGAGTAAGTCTATTCCCAGGCAAACCGGAAAACAGACAGAAAAGTAGAATTTTAATATCTAGGCAGGAAGAGTAACTTTTTAGTTCGTGTTGCTACTGCAGAGGAAATAATCACTTTCACTACAATCTGCTCCAATCACAAAAGAGGCCGATCTTAGAACGCAGACCAAATTAACAAATAAGTTGATATTTATGTTTTTTTATTTGGGTTGTTAACAGTAAGATTAAATAATCACTACATTATATTTGTCAGTTCCAACCAGTAAAGAGATCGATTTCGAAACCCTATGCCGATTGTTTACAAAGGGAGTAAAGTACTACTTTTAGAAAGAAAGAAAGAAAGAAAGAAAGAAAGAAAGAAAGAAAGAAAGAAAGAAAGAAAGAAAGAAAGAAAGAAAGAAAGAAAGAAAGAAAGAAAGAAAGAAAGAAAGAAAGAAAGAAAGAAAGAAAGAAAGAAAGAAAGAAAGAAAGAAAGAAAGAAAGAAAGAAAGAAAGAAAGAAAGAAAGAAAGAAAGAAAGAAAGAAAGAAAGAAAGAAAGAAAGAAAGAAAGAAAGAAAGAAAGAAAGAAACATTTATTATAAAGACAGTGAACACACTACAATTACAACAAAGAAACAAAACACAGAGATAAATAGTTGCATTGACACATGATATAAAATGAAATGACAGTCGTGGTGTGTCACTGTCATTATAAATGGCGTCGACTTTTAAGGTTAGAGTATTTTTTTTAATTCAGAGGGGAGTGAAGGATCCTAGAGTTGAATCCGGAGCATAGCGAGGGATTTTATAGTATAATCCTGAGCCTGTTTACCGGGTCAAACAAACTCTTTTCGAATAGATGGGATAAAAAGGCAATTATTTTAATTGCGTACCTACCTTACTTACCTACAACTCGTAGGAACTAAAGCAATAAAAATCATTTTAAATTTGAGTTAAATAATAACATGGCGTCTGAAATCGCATACATTAATGAGCTTAGAGATATTTTTTATTCATTTACTCCTCAAAATTTCATAACAGGCAATAAATACTCTGTTTCATACAATTGTCTAGTTTATGTTATTATGCCTAACATTTCAAAACAATAAACAGTGTCATATTTTTATGTTAATAGGTCAAGTATTTTCAGTTAAGTAATTAGTTTGCGTCCATACGTGTTTTTTTCTTAGTCAATATCAACATTTTGCACGTTTTACGGAAATATATACGTGATTTTTATGTAAATTCTACTAAAATATTCACTTCCCTAAAATCCAATTAGGTAAGTAAGAATATGACAGATAAAATGACTTAATATTGCGTATTTTTCAAAAATGTTATTACATTTTTTAAAGTGCTAATTTGAGTCTGCCTCTTTTGTATAGAAAACTGATCTACGTAAGGTAGGTAACTACATAAAATTAATAATACAGACGTCAGTGCCTATAGCATTCACTGAAATGTAATACAAACAAGTAAAAACATATTTTTTACTGTATTAATACTACCAAGGTTGATAAACAATTGAAAATAACAAATAATCGTCGTAAAATTATACAGACGTCTATAATAATCTACACGTTGTTTTATTAATACTCATTTACATTGTATTCGAACGTGTTGTTGCAAACTGTGACAATATTGAAATAACAAGTCATCTATGAGATGCTTTTATTCTGATAATGATGCCTACCATGCAAATAAAACAGTAGGAATAGTCACATCATTATAGAAGTTAAAACGTATACTAAATACTGAATTTATACATAGAACATAAAAGTGGGGTTGACTGCAACTATTATAAAGCTGTTTTGTACTGTCGAAGCATCGCGCCACAAAAAAGTTAGAACAGAATTTTTTAATCGAGCGATGTGATTGGCCGCGCGGTGCAACGTAGGGAAAATGGAAAAAATCGACGTTCATATTATTATCTTCTGAGTCAATGTCAACATTTTGCACGATATACGAAATATATGTACGTGCTAGTTACGTCAATTGGACTAATGTATTCACTTCCTTAAATCCAATGCACATATTTTTATTTATGTATTTTATCTAAACACGTATCATAAACCCTCTTTACTGCGTCTAAAAACCGCACGTTAAGACCAGCATAATGTAAAACTATTTGGTAAAAACTCATTTATTATTTGAAAATTTGTACATCATGACCATAATGTAAAACTATTTGGTAAAAACTAATTTATTATTTGAAAATTTGTAAAATTATGACATTCAAATTTCGAACGCCGACGCCCGCCTGCGTGCCGCCTTTAGTTTGTCTGTGAAGTTGGTACAACTGAACAAGCTAAACAACTGCAGAGCAATGATCAATGCCACTATACCGGTCAAACATGCGGTTCCTGAACACATCAAAGAGAGCTTATGATATGTGTGTAAATAAACTAGTGTATGTATGTATTAGGCATTAAAATTCTCGAGTGATATTATTATGAAATTAAACGAGCCGAAGGCGAGCGGCTCGTTTCATAAAGCCACTCTCGAGTATTAATGCCCTCCATTATGTAGCAGTCAAAAATAAATGAATTCAGGGGTTACAACAGGACCGGTTACAGTATAAAAATAAAACACAACAAATTAAAATCTAACTAATCCTCAGATTCTCCCACTTGTGAGTTATGTAGTAGACGAAAGTGAGCTCCTATTGAGAAACAAACTCAGTGCAATTAATCATCTCCGTTCTTGAGTAACCTAAATGTATCAACAAAAAAAAAGTGACTGCCTACCAAAAACTTGTGTCAAAAGTGCAACATACCAACAGTGCAAATCAATTTACTACCACAATGTGAATTTTATAAAAATATAAGTGTTATACGCTGTAAAATTAAATGGCTAGTATTTATCGCACATCAAATATACTGATTTGCACAGCAAAAAAGGATCAGCAAAAAAACTTTTTGTGTTTTAAATATTTCATGTGTAATCAAGTTTATGTTTTAAGTAAGTTTTGTTGTTCTTGCATGTTCAACCTAACACGAAGGATAAAGTCTTCGCTTCACTCACCCCCTTTACTCTTCACCTAAGCTACCACAGCATTTTGCCTTGATATTTGCTGTGCAAATCAGTATTTTTGATGTGCAGTTTAATATTTCCCAAATTTAATGTCACACATTCCAACAATTATTTATAAAGTAAGTATTATACACAGCAGCAGCTTACAAATATGGTGTGTTTGAACTGATTACAGATGATTCAAACAAGTCAACTTCTGCAAAGATCTTGCCGTGATCCGCACAAAGGCAATGTATTGGAGCCCTTTTGCCAGCATTGGTGCGAGTTGTTTTTACGTTGAAAGGCCGCTTGTGCCGGGGAACTCTCTGATGTATATGGTATTTGATAAGGGAGACAAGCTCTAGGCAGTTATAGTCACTAACAGACATATAAAAGCATTTTTGCCTAAGCTGAAACAGAGATGCTTCGCGCTCACTCGGCCAATTATCATTTATAAATCAATCATCAAATTGATATCGTTAAATCATCAAACGAAATAGCATGGAAAAGATGGAAATTTTCAATAAAAATTCACTGACGAAATTTATTTATTTACACATACAGTACATGTTTGTGACATCACCGTGATAGATAACCAATCGACATAAACACATAAAACAAACTTAAGGACAAAGAAACAACAACTGCAAACCGGACGTTCAGACACAGATCTTACTTATAACACCAACAATAAGTAGCGACCCTATATATATGTCACCGGAAAATAATACGATCCGCAAGTTTATAAATTTCCTTGGAAATTTATAATCTTGCTTCTAGATTATATTAGGCTCGGTTAGGTTAGGTTAGGTTATGTTAGGTTAGGTTAGGTTAGGTTAGTATATTTATAAACTTGCGGAAAAAAAATTAGGAAATTTATAAACATGCGGATCGTATTATTTTCCAGTGACATATACATTATTTTGTGTTATTTCTTATACATATTTTCACACTAGCATAATTTCAAACTTCTGAACCGATTAAAAAAAAAACTAAAAACCATCTAAGACCAAGAAAACCATTTAAGATCAATAAATAAATAAATAAATAAAATCGCAGAAATTCTACATCTATTTATAGAAAGCTGAATTCCAATCTGTGTACTCGTATGAGCGATAGCGCGCCACAGACAGATTCACACACACATACAGACAGACAGACGCTTTAAACTTATAACATATAATACACCTCTTTTACGTCACCGGGGGCTAATAAAAATAGAAGATCAAATTCTACACCACAACTGGAGTAATGTATGAAATATCAATTAGCACTTATAATTTAAACTTTAATAATATGGTGTTTTCATAGTCTTGCTTTTTATTGTCTCGTAAAAGATGAGAAAAGTAGAGTGTACTATTGAAGTAAAGTTATTTTTCTCTTGAGCGCGCTTGAACCCCTCACTGCACTCAGGACTCAGTGTTAAATCTGGAGTCCTTCGCTACGTTCAGGATTCAATATCGCACTCGTGACATAAAACAGAGCTTAATCTCCTCTTGGTGTATCATCTACTAGTATAGGCTGTTTAGTGATTGTGACAGTGCCTTTGTTAGCGCAGCGCGTGGAATAAACAAAATTAGCGCGCCATTTTCCATAAATATTGGTCGACGATTTCGATGTGTGGTTATTTTATCAATGCTAGACTGTTTCTTTCCTCCCAAGATTATTGAAAAACGTCGTATGAAACACTTATAGCGTCTAACAGCTGCTCGCGCGAATAATACCGCCTCGTGTGTAATGATTTGAATGACCAACTTAGCACACTTGTCTCCTAAAATACTAATGTACTTAAAGCATTCATTGAAATGTTAAACCCCATACATATTTTTACTCCAAATATTTTTACTACCAAGGTTGATAAACAGTAGAAAAGAACATAATAATAATCGTCGTAAAATCATACAGATGTCTATTCTACATTTTGTTTTGAAATACTTATTTATACCTACTTCATAAGTATGTGTTGTTTCAAACCGTGACAATATTGAAATAACAACAGTCATCTAAGAGGTGCTTTTATTGTTATAATGAGGGCTACCATACACATCAAACAATATTATGAAGGTTAAACCATATTACTAAATATTTAACCTCTACTGATGTATAGAAAAGGTAAGTGGGGTCGACTGCCACTAGAATCAAGCTGCTTTTTATTGGAGAAGTGGCTCCGCCACAAAAAAGTTAGAGAGCGAGTTCTTTTTAATCGAACGATGTGATTGGCCGCGCGGTGCAGCGCAGGGAAAATGGAAAAAATCGACGCCCTTTTCGTGGCGCGGCGAGCGTTTTTTATAGTGAAAATAAGATCGGAAATAATATTTTGAAATAAGAGTATACATATTTTTTATGGTGTTATGCGAGGGAAGGGATTATTCCCTGTGAAGGTAGGTGCACTAGATTTATTTCTCGATGTAGTGAAACGTTTGGTATTCAAGTAGGTTTTATTTGCTCTTGAATTTGATATACACTAAATCGTTATTGAGTATGGTGTGCATTTTTCCAGGTTCGACGTCTTGGTGCTTCATATGTAATCGTAACTACCCACGTCAAAGATGACTATTAATATTTTCGTACCCATGAATATTGAGTGTCATTAACAAATAAACAGAAAAATCGCATTAGGCACCGCAATAATAATAGGGAAACCCACACCATTGCGCCGTATATTTATAGCGTAATACTATTTTGATACCATAACGCCTATAGATGGTTCATTATTATAACAATAACAGACCTACAATGCTGGGTGATGCATATTTTTTTATTAGTAACATCGCATAAACAATAACTTAATAACTTAATCCCCACCCAGACAGTGCTCGCACCTCATTGGCTCGAATAAAAATAGGCTGAGGCGTGCAAGAGGGACGGATGTATCTGCAGATATAGCACTCTCGCTCGCGCTAGAAAACTCGATTTCCAAATGTAGAGTAGACATCAATGTTTGGGGGCATAAAAATTGACAGATTTTTTTCAGTCTATTGTGGGACGTGGCGCTATTCAGACTACTGTACGTTTGGCGTCCGCCCTGAAGGGTTGTGTAGACTTCTTCAAAAATGTTCCTAGATCTATCGTGTTTTGTTTTCGTGTAATTTTTTTGGACATTTAAAGTGAGTTTCGCGAGCATCTGGGAGACAATTAGTGCAAAGTGATCGCGAGTTGCTGTGATTAGAAGTAAAATATAAGGTTGGTATCTTGCGATTTTATTTTTATTCTATATCGACTCCTGAAATTACATTTACTCGTTATCTATTTGAATTTATCGTCATTTGGGACCCACAAATTAGTGTTACTTATTTATTTAACAGGCTTTATACTGTATGACCTAGAAATAATTTAAATCTACTAAACTACAAGAGATGATAATGCAGTATTTAACTTTTTCACTTCAGTTTTAAAGCTTTGTCAATAAAGCAGACAGTTGATCAGTTATCAATCTAATTAACATTTAAGTACTTCTACTAGTTGCCTTAAGAATCTCTATCGTTGCATCATATCCCCTACATTAGTCTAATTCCACACTAAACGTAGGGTAATTACCTATGGTAATCGAGTATTGCTTCCGGTATCTACACTATAAACAATTCGCATTCCAACATTGTTTAATTAGGCTGGTTAATACAGTTACAGGCTTCTGTTAATGCCTTACTCAGATTCTTGGCTTTTTGTTTCAAGAATAACTGCTACTATTAAAACCTTACTTATTGTTGAGGTTGCAATACAAAAAAACAAGTATTGTTTTCGTTGTATTACTCGTTTTGAATAAATGCCTGTGCCCCTCGTTGATGACATCAATTAATTACATTTAGCTATATATTTTTTGTTGTTTATTTCTAATTTTATATCTATCATTTATCGTAGGTCATGTTGAGTTGTGCGCCGCCGCCGCCCGCTGGCATGCCACCCGCGCAGCTAGCCGCCCACCCCCAGCCTTGGGCGGCGTTACTTCATCCTTCCAATGTTGTAAGTATTAAACTCACAATGTATCAACAGAGTCGATAGGAAGGGAGCATTTGGTGACCTAAGTTTTTGATATACTTCTAGAATACATCACATCTCGTGATAACGAAAGTAGCTAATCTTAGTTGATGAAATTAAATAGAACCGCCTACGCATAAATGCAACAATATGATTGAAAATATTTCGAAACTTAACCAAGAATCATTCAGCGGGTATATTATTTCCTTTTAATAACTGAAGACTTAACGCAGTTATGTCTTGTCTACAGAAATTAGAGCCGACGGAAAATATGGACGAAAGTTCGTTCACAAAGGAGCAGGCCAGCGGATTCTATTCGGAGGGATTCCACAGCGCCTCGCCCTCCGGGTCCAGCAAGGATTCCAACGGTCAATCACCCCGCAGCGTCGGAAGCGGAGGAGAACCCTCACCCTTCTACGACAACCTCCATCTACACGCAAAAGCGAACCTGGGCATGCACCTCGATGCCTACCGCAACGGTATGCCCTTCAGCCTCCTGACGCCCCCTGGCTTCGACCCCCGCGCCACCGAACGCGACACGTCCCCCGTCTACGAACCTTCCTACTCTCCTGGAAGAAGACTTATCCCGCCAGCCCACGGATCCACGCCTCTGGCCAGCGCAGACGCCACTCCGCCCAAATCCCCTCCCACTACACCAGCCTCACCAGAAGCCGAACGCCGTTTCCACGACTCCGGGTTCGACAACGTCAAAGACTCAGAAGATGGTCACGACGGCTCCGACCTAGACGATGACGAGCCAGGGCTCCGTGTGCCAGCCGTCAACTCCCACGGCAAAGTCAAAACCTTCAAATGCAAGCAGTGCGAGTTCGTTGCCGTCACCAAGCTCAGCTTTTGGGAACACAGCAAGGAGCATATTAAACCCGAGAAGATGCTCACGTGCCCAAAGTGCCCCTTCGTGACTGAGTACAAGCATCACCTCGAGTATCACATGCGGAACCACTTCGGATCGAAGCCGTTCCAGTGCCCCCAATGTTCGTACTCTTGCGTAAATAAATCAATGCTCAACTCGCACTTAAAATCTCATTCCAACGTGTATCAGTATCGCTGCGCAGATTGTAACTATGCCACTAAGTACTGTCACTCGCTAAAGCTCCACCTTCGCAAGTACCAGCACAACCCCGCCATGGTGCTGAACATGGACGGCACACCGAACCCGCTGCCGATCATTGACGTGTACGGGACCCGCCGCGGACCAAAGCAGAAGTCCAAAATGTTCCAAGAGATGTCGCTCAACAATAACCAGCCGCAACCCCAGCCGCCAACTCACTCGCTGTTCAGAAACCATTTCCCTGTCAACCTCCCATACTTACCGCCACTCTTACCCCCCTCATTCTTATTCCCACCAAACAACGCTTACGAATCGAAGGTCTCACCTATGCCATCGGACACCCCAATGGAGAGACGACAGTCAACCACTCCTCCCTCAATCTTGCATCAGCGTTTGTCCTACGAAGAGCACTTGGCTGAATTCCGTGCCGCAACTTCTCCCGTGAAGTCTCCCGTGGCCCAACCTCCAGCTCAACCTAGATCTTCACCTGTCGCTCCAACAAATGATGCTCTCGACCTGACTAACACTAAAACCAGCGAGGCTCAGTCTCCTCCTCCTTCAGAGAAGCCTGCTCCATTGACTCCTAACACTTCATTGAAGAATCGAAGAAAAGGCCGAGCCTACAAACTTCAGCCAGCAGCACTAAGACTCCAGCATGATGAGGAGAAACTACGTGAACCCGACGCTTCGGGCTCCGAGTCTGATGCCTCCGCGGAAGGCCCCGGTGCTGCACCTAGCTCATTCGCTTGCCAGTACTGCGACATCACCTTTGGAGACTTGACCATGCACACAATCCACATGGGTTTCCATGGTTACAATGACCCCTACATGTGCAACAAATGCGGTGAGCGCAGCGGTGATAGGGTTGCTTTCTTCATTCACTTGGGTAGAGCACAACATGCCTAGTTTTAATCAGGACATTTATTTCACTAGTCAACAAGAAAGAATGGAAATCATTTGTATTGTCAAATCGGTTGTACGAGTATTATGAAAATATAGTCGGATTTATGATAGGCCAAAGAATTCAGTTGTTTAAGTATTTGTATATACAAATTAACCTATTAGCGGGTTAAGGTTCATTGTTAAGTGTAGTTTGATGTGTACGCCATGTGTGAATAGAATAGTTTAGAGATTATTAGAGTGACCAATATGTAAATCAAGACTGTTCCTTGATCGTAAGTACAAAGAGAAGCGTTCTGCTGTGCATTTTACTTTCGCAGTAATTCAAACTGTACTAACAATTGTTTGAAAATTACCGATATGTTATTGTAGTCATTTTTGTAACTGTACATTTTACTAAAAGACAACGGTGAAGTTACCTATTAGTTATAGATTAAATAATGTGATTTTTCAAGGATCTAACGTGAAGTTATTCGATAATTGCATTATAATGGTATACGTGATTGAAAATGTAGATATTTATTATTATACATATATGATACTTTTATTTAACTATTTATTTCCTTGTGTTCATCATAATATACCTATAGTATATACGTGTACCTTCTAATTATTGTAGATATTTAACCACTTGTTTAAGCGTTTAACAATAATGTTCAAGGAATAATTTGTGTGCTGAAAATGAAACAATAAATCATGTGTTTTATGAGATACGCCATTTGATTTCGCCCCCGCTATTTGTTTTAAAAAAAAGGCGATAATAACACTACCGATCTGCTTAAAGATGACCGCTACCTGAATCTAGTTACTAGAAATTACCATCGTAACAAAACTGGAATTATAAAACAAAAGAGCGGCGGCGGCACTTCACTGCCGCTGTTAGGCACCGTAAAAACTAAATTCTTTTGTTTCGTAAGCTAATTGTTATTACTGACACAGCAATTTTTTACCGAGACATGCTATTTCTGTAGCCGTAAAGAGGTAAAAAGACAATATGAATATTCATAAAGCGCCGCGTCCGCTTGTGTGCGTCTATTTCTTCACAAACAATAGTCGATGTCAATTTTAGCATATGTTATGAATATAGGTTACATTTTCAGCAAAAGTTATTTTTATAGAATAACAATTTCTTAACTTAACTTAACTAACCTGTTAGTAGGTTTCTATGTTAGGTTTAATATCATATTTCGCCCTGTTTATGGCTAACGCGAGCTTACACGTTATAATGGTTTCATTCTATAAGAAAAAAACTCAGTTTATCCTTTTTTAATAAAAGTAACTACACTTTTAGATTTTAGAGGTTACATATCTTGATCTAGAATTCTAAGTAGGCATTTTTTATGAGATATATAGTATACTTTTAACGTAAGTACCTCCTCGAAAAAATATGTAGAGTATTCGCTATAGTATTATGTATTCGAAAATCGGTTAGGACGCCTCCAAAATCGATATGTCACTTGACGTATCGTTTTCCAAGAAGTTACCTTTTTACCGATCCAGTGGTATATCCCATTGAGTCCCTTGCCAAGTATACAATTGTCGTCTGACCCAAATCCAGCGGATGTTGCAGTTTCTAATGCATATGGATAGCAAAAAAAAACATATAAAGAATTCGGTTAAATTCTGTGCTTAATGTAGTATTGGTACAGGAAAAGAAGTGGAATAGATATTTGCTTTCTTATCAATGAATGAAATTAATATTTCAAGTTTCAATATCACGAGTGATACAGATATGTGAATTGTAGTGACGAAGCGTTGTTCTTTTTTTAAGTGTGGTTGGTTATGTGAATAAATAAGCGAAATTAACGTTATTGTTGCAAATGCATGAAAATGCCTACCCTTTTATGATATGTACTGTTTACTTTGATGCCTCGTTTTGCTAGAACAAATCTCTTTTCAGAGGTAGGCTCGCCTTTGTACATGTATTTTCTTTTAGTGTAACTGCAAAAAAAAATGTGTGCAATAAAACATTAAGAATGGCTTATGTTTAAACGATTACCAAAAACGCACCTATTTTACTACCAATAAATTCGAAACGACCGCCAGAATTAATAAACGACCACCAAATTTTGTTTCGATAAATGATCACAAAACTTCTTTTTATGTTTTGTGTACTTAAGTTTATGTTTTCAGTGTTTTTTGTTGTTCTTACATGTTCAACCTAACACGAAGGATAAAGAGGACTTCGCTTCGCTCACTCCCTTTACCCTTCACCTAAGCTACCGCAGTATTTTGCTCTGATATTGTCTGCAACTTTTGGTGATCATTTACCCATTTTGGGTAGGAAAAAAACATTTTGATGATCATTATATTTGTTGCCCTTTGGAATTATGACTACATACTTATCTTTAATAGACCGTTCTTTTACACACATTATTTTGCATGTAAACAAACCAAGTTAAAATCGTAAACATAAAACATAAAATTTAAATACCGGATTCTGACCCCACACTAGGGTACCCTGTGTCGTGGGAACCAGAAACAGCGACGTCACACACATATAAACATCCAAGACCTGGGGATTATTGTTCTTTATCCCCAGCCGAATCGAACCCGGGTCCTCTCGCATGGTAGGCAGGGCAAATAGTAGAATAAATACATTAAAAATACTGATTTGCACAGCAAATATCAAGGCAAAATGCTGCGGTAGCTCAGGTGAAGGGTAAAGGGGGTGAGCGAAGCGAAGCCCCCTTTATCCTCAGTGTTAGGTTGAACATGTAAGAACAACAAAAAATACTTAAAACATAAACTTCAGTACACATAAAATACTTAAAACATAAAAAGTGTTTTTGCTGAACCTTTTTTGCTGTGCAAATCAGTATTCTTGATGTGCGATTAAATACAAGCCATTTGGAACTACCCATTAACAATTTTAAGGAGCTACGAGCTTGTTATCTAGAGAATCTCCAAGGATGCTGTGTTCCAGATTCGTAAATAAAGCAATGAATCGGTACTGATACCGAATGTGCACCTTTTTGCAAGGTTCGTGCTGGGCGCAGGTGGCATTCTGTGACTCGAAAAAAAACATTTTAGAAACCTGTATTAAGTAAACCTTTTTATAAATACTGATATTCATTCGTGGCTGGTATGCTTTTGATGTAATATTGAGACTTTCTAAACTTTGTGACAAACTGGGCACCTAAGTGAGGTTTGAATGTTTGTTACTACTACTGAACTACATAGTTTCGCTGACACGAAGATGACCACTCCTCAGAATTTAGTCGTATATTAATCAGAAGGCTTCAACTGTTTTTTTACAGAACTGCTATTAATTTCGTATCATCAATTATTCACCCCGAAAGTTAATTTATCAAAGGCGGCGCCCAGCAACCCTAAAAACCTATTTTTGCAACAATCAACCCTTAATTTGTGATTTTTCACACACACTCCTACTAAATGTACGGTGAATTCAAAAAGGAATTAGTTAAAAAAGGACTGGAATGATGTATCGATTCTTGCTGTTCTCTACAAAAGAATTTTGGGAAACGCAGGATTCCTTGAATTTTTGGAGTTAATTCGTGGCCAAAAAATATACTTACTGAGATTTTTTATCACATCCTGAATGCATGACATGAATGAATAAAAAAATTAAAAGCAAATCATGTCAAACAGTAAACTGTTGCTTTTCATTTTGGAGATATGAATATCTACTATCCTGTTAGAAGTGGAAAAATACAAGATATGAGCACCAAATAGACACTATCTCAGTGGCCCCATATCAACTAATAATATTTTTTTAATATAATACAAACTCAATAATTAAGTAATCTGACTCAAATGGGCACAATTGTGCCTCTGCCAATCCGTATCGGAAAATGCATGACGCCATGCTTTAAATACTTATAATTGGTAGGTATGTTTCTCGCGTCCAGCTGTGTTTTTTTAATGAGCGTCATATGGCTTGCACTCCACTGACCACATAAGAACATATTGAATCCACCAACCCACCAATATCAAAGAAGTTCGCGGCAGAACCGAAAGTAAAAATCGAGAATAACGATAAAAACTTCGAAGTAGGCGTACTACTGGGCGGCACGCTCCGAAGCCTCAAAATGTGCAATTTTTTTCTTTTCCTTTTTTTGAGAATAGAAGCCAGCTGTTGTTTGATGACCACTCGTGGTATACTGTGAGTTTTTTGTACTGCGCATGCGGGTTCTGTTAAGTGATACTATGATTGAGATGGCCTGTTCACGGTAGAATCACTGCTAACGTGTTTCTTTATGAGCATTCATTTGCCGAATGGTCGAGTCGGCAGTGACCCTGCCTACGAAGCCAAGGGCCCCGGGTTCGAGTCCCGGTGGGGCAAATATTTGTATGATGAGAACGGATGTTTGTACCCTAGTCTTGGTTGTTTATTTATCTAAGTATAATATGTATCTATATAAGTATGTGTATCGTTATCTAGTACCCAAGATACAGGGAATCCTAGTTTGGGGCTAGATCAATGTGTGTAAATAGTGTCCAAATAATTATTATTTAATTTATCAATTCCTCAAACATATTCTGCAATAAATAAAAACGTAATGTTAATAAATCCTATCTGCCGTCGCTGTAATCCACAAACAAAGTTTGCACATGCTTTTTAATTTCATCCAAAACTTTAGACTGAAAAAACTAACACCCTCCTAATCCCAAAAACAAGCGAAACGAAGGATATTATTGAAATAAAAGCAACTGGCAACGGTTCTAGGAAGATCGCAAAAAAAGAAAAAACTTTAAAAAAAGTAGACACTTGCTTAATCTGTGATCGCGTCACATGCCACTCTATTATTTCAAATCGTCACGTGTTCAACATTATTTCGGTTTAAATGTTTTTGGATATCGATCAAACACGCCTTGTGTTGAGCACGGATCCTATTCAAGGAATATCTACAAACTAGACTTGTAATTGTAGAATTGTAGAAAATTAAATAAAGCAAAATTGATTATAAATATTATTTCTAATCCTTAAAGATAAGTATATAGTAGTATCTATGCGCGCGAAATTAAGTTACATTAAGATGGCTATTCTCATCTAAATACAGTTTTGATGCCATTAAATTTGGCGGCGTACATAAGTAGTAAGAGTCTTTATTCGTAATAAGTAAAATTACTTTCAGACTAAAATTCATACACAAAGTTTTTATAAAAATTAAACTTCCTTGGAATAAAGCCTTGCCTGCACGATAATAAAGGGTTTTACAACAAAAAAATAAACTCCTGTTTAACACTTGTTTAAAAACAAAAATGCATGGGATTTGACGTTTATTTTGAGGTTAACCGGTGTTTAATATTTTTTGTGGTAACACGGAAAATGTGTCATTAGTTGCAGACGACTCCGTCGTCGCGTACTATTATCTCGCTCCAAACTAATCCTTCGATACGCATCGCGACATCTTTCGATAAATCGACACCAGTGAGCAGGGGCCTCAACATTCGTTAGGATTAGAAATCGAATGAGACGTGGGACGCTGATGTTATCTATACATAGAGATTGAGGTCTACTTGGCGCAAGTGGACCTTAATCTCTGTGCAGAAATAATCGGAGCTAAACGACAATTATAAAAAAATCATTTTTTTTTTAATTATCGAGTTACATATCTCATTCATTGACTTTACACTTGGTACGCTAAATCAGCCACATTTATGTCTAACTATGTATAATTATAACATATGGAAACAAATCGATATTTTTTTATGAAATAACAAGAAAGATTGGAATAATCTTGATATTTAAGAAAAAAAACGGTACCTACCATGAACAATGCATTCGAACAGTAATGCATTATATCTTATTATAGTCTTTATACAGTCACCCTCACAAAAGAAACGTTACCTTATCAGTAGGAGGTAGATCCAAAGCTATATGTGAATGTGTGAAGAACTTTTTTCTCTCACCCTAAATTCCACCCCCGAGGCCTCGCAATAAATGTACTGATTGGAAATTCAAATGAGACTGGCTGAATTTATGGCCTTTCACCCTCGCCCTTCTTTCTACTGCAAGGAGGTCTGCTTATTTTGTATGCACCTATTTTATTTACGGACCTTTTTGGACATACCTATTCGCATAATGGCAGCATGACGTTTATTTTTTCTTTCAGGAAGTTCAATTTCTGTTCTTACTCTCGTACACGTAAAGGATGGATGCAAAAAATGCCCAAAACGTTATTCGGTATAATTCGTCAATTATTATTTTAAAGATGAATCCCTGTCAAGAGACGTCGGGATTATTTATTTGAAAGAAAGTTTTTATTGTAAAAAGCAAGGAAAGGAAATGCAAAAACCTTAGTACCTGCACTGTCCCTTTACAACAGCCACATGCACATTCCAAATTCAAATGTTATTTCAAAGATGGCCGAGTAAAAAAATGCGTTTCATGATCGTACCGCGGAAATATGATCTTTTGTGTCTCTTGCAGTCTTTGTGTACGTTTTACAGTAAAACAAATTAGACTCTTACTTACTAACTTATTTAGGTAATCCTTTTTTGTTCATGTGTGTAAACTTGCGTACATAATATCATTCGTACATTTCACAGTATTTCATGTTGCCAAAAATAGAACAATCAGTTTTATTTATTTTATTTACTCAGGTGTAAAATTATAGTCGATATGCGCCTATTGCAAGATTTAAGTACGTCGTAGAGGTAGTTAAGGTATTATGATGTAAATACTTCTTATATAATCAAGACATCTTAAGCATTTTCCCATATAAGTAAAATGATGAAAGTGGGTAGGTTACTACGATTTCTTATCATAAATATGTCGCTTAGCTTGATCGATCCAACAACTGTACGTAGAGAACTGACTCTACACTACAGTAGAGTCAGTTCTCTACGTACAGTTGTTGGATCGATCAAGCTACACACGATATTGTGACGGATCATATAAAATAGTAGGTAAGTACAGCAATCTTTTCCACGAGAAAGCAGAGAACATGACAAAAACAAAACAGCTTTTAATCTTCAACTCTACAATTGGTTATTGAAAAGCCAACAAACAACGGAAAAAACTAAACACCGTGCTCTCAAAAAAAACCTACAGGACCTCTCGTCCAATTTACATTTTATTATTTGGCGCATTGTGCATAGTGACAAATGAAGGCTTGAAGGCCGCGTCTCAACCCTACAGTCAATGCAGTTGGAAAACAATATGCAAATCTTAGTTTGTGTGTATATGCAAATTTATTGCCGGCCAGCGACTACAAAGACCGCGGCATTGCCCGTCGTAAAAAGCTTAGAAAATCGACAAAGAAATTGTTCCAGATATCACAAAAGTAACGGTCTTCCTTCTCTGCGGCGGTAAAAAAGGGTTGACGATGAAAGACCCGTGTTTTTGCTGGCGAAATCCTTTAAGTTGATTAGAGGACAATGGCATTAATTTTTACAGAACTATTTGGTTAGGCCGCCTTCGCTTAAATAATACGGTAAAACTTTAATGACACCGACAAGTCAAAATGTTCTAAAATCATCATTATTTTTTGTATTGTTTAGATAAAGGTGATTATAAAGTCGTCTCAAATAGCATCATTAACTAGGTGCCTACATGTTGTCTAAAAGGACATGGTAAACAATAAGTAGTAACAAAGTAGTATTGTAAAGATAGATAAAGAAACGTAACGCGATTAACTCGTGTGAAAAGCTAACAATGGAACATTTTAATGAAAACAAACTATTTAAAACCGATACGTCGTCGAATCATCGGCTGTCGAAACATATGAGTATTAATGTATGTTAGGTAAATAACTCTAAATACTTAACTGATATAAAAACGGAATCGGCACACGTATCTATTGTTCTCGTTTTGTGCTCTAGGATGTTTGTGGAGGTCAATAGAAGTATTAGTACTACTCATATTCCGATATTTAGAATGGACTAATAACTAATGAATGGTAAGTACATGGTAAATCTACACAGAATAGGGTATCTACCCCTCTAAGTATTTTATTAAATTTATGGGGAAGTGCCATATCCTGGCTGCAAATCCTAAACGCATGTGCCACCTTTTGGCACCTTTGGTATTAAAAGAAGATGATTTTTATTAGTATCTTCTGACGTTAATCAATAATTTAGTATATTATTGACAACCCGAATGGCCGAGTCGGCAGAGACCCTGCTTACGAAGCCAAGGGTCCCGGGTTCGAGTCCCGGTGGGGGCAAATATATGTTTGATGAGAACGGATGTTTGTACCCTAGTCATGGTTGTTTATCTATCTAAGTATAATATTTATCTATATAAGTACATATGTGTTTCGTTGTCTAGTACCCAAGATACAGGGAATCCTAGTTTGGGGCTACATCAATGTGTGTGTCCACATCAGTGTCCAAGGTATTATTATTATCTTGACTTGATGATAAGAGATGACGATGAGAAAGTGATGCTCTATTTAGGAGTTTATTAGGGACAACAACAACCCCTATATATACAGGCGACATGACCCGTTCTCATAGGTTGAACAAAAGTTTTTTTTACAAAAACGTCTTGTAAAAAGAGGGTTCGCAAACAATGTCGGAAGTGCCACTTGACATTTGCCAACCCCAGTTTTAAAAAGCGGTAAAAAACGACACGCGTTCGCGTAAAAACCCAATTATTTAACTTTATACCTTTTTATTTATATCTTCCCCTAGTCAAAATACGGAAGCACACACGCCCTTTTGCGGTTTTTGTGGTTTTTATGGCATAAGTCACGAGTAATTTGGATAATTTTGAGGGTAATTTGGTTTTTATAACAGGTGGTGTGGTACGGCTTGCGGTTTTTCTTGATTGTAAATTGCTCTTGTTTTTTAACATGTTGTGATGCATGCATGCATCAGTAAATAACAAATTCAATTCTGCCACGACTTTTGTTGCCACGAATTCTGACACGAGATTTTGAAATTGCTATTTGAGCAATTTAAAAAGCATGTTAAAGCGACTTTGTCGAAAAAGGGATATTACAATGTTCAAGATTACTTAAATGACAGGACTGTATGGGGTTAATCTGGCTCAACACAGACCTTGCTGTTAATAATTTTGTAATTATTTATTCCTGCTTATAAAATAAAAATAAATCATAATTGTATTAGTTAAGCACAACCTATTTTTAAAAGAGATCTAAAAATCGATCTGTGGGAGTTTCTACGCCCTTCTTCTCCCACAGTGGTCCAATGTAGAGAAGAGGCAAAAAATGACGTTTGCTAAGTATATGTAAATATCTACAGTAATAAAGTACTTTGACTATTGACTATTGACTTCATCCAGTAATTTGATAGTTTTTCCTTACCATAAGTTACTCGGAAAGTTTAGCTGAACGTGGCTGCGGGATTATTTTCTGATCTTGAAGCTCTCGCGCGATCTCTGATTGGCTTGAGGTTATGTTTGTACCCTCTAAATGAACCTCGTCATCACAGAAACATGGAGATCAACACAAAACTATTGATCCATTTTGGTTTATAGATCAAAACTCCTATTTTTATGACAAAGAAACCCAACATAATCTCTGTGGTCACCCACGTCGTTCACTTTTTTACAGCCATTCATAAAACTAATAAAAACTTTGTCCCTCTTTTACACCTCGGCTCATACTTCCGTCAATATCATCTAATTTTATTTCTAAGCGCTGTAAATAATATGCCTAAATAATCTAAGCTGCAGTATGATTTTTAAAGCTTGTCTAGATAGATAGTCATTTTTATTTTTTTCGTACGGGGTGGTAGAGGAACCGTTGTGCCCAACGCAGTTATGGCCCTTTTGCGTGACTGAAGGCTAGCCCAATGTGAAAATAAAAAGTTAAAAGTGATAGAATCGCAAACAAATCTATTAAAGCTACGTTCATTCGTAGCCTGGCGGTATTCACACATCGTGCAACATCTGGCCGAGATGGCCACTGGATGGGTGTCCGAACTATTTGGCATTTGATTCAGACGCCTCCATATTTCCGATGACACGTTAAGCTATAGTCGGCTACTATCGCTACTCGGTGTTAGTAGTCGTAAAGCTGTGGCAGTGGCCCTAATAGGGCAGCTTGATAACTTCTGAAAGTCGGGTTGGCCACAAGCCCGACACCCCTCCACCAACCCTCACTGAGCCAGCGTGGTGGGGTATGGCTCAATCTTACTCGTATCCGGGTAAAGGCCAGTTCCTCTCGGTGGATACATTAATGCGCTAAATTTATTATTTCTTTTTAATTTTAGCTACGTTTGTAAATCAATGGCCAATGAGACATTTACCATTCATTCACATTTTCAAAGGTGTAAAAAGAACACTGTATATCTCATTTGCTGCCGGCTTGTTCATTGTTTATTAGATGTCTGCAAAATGCAAAAGAGAAGGATAAATGAATAAAGTTTACAAGTGATACTGATTTCAGTGTTGTTTGATGAGTAAATGTCTTTCCACGCGCTATGGATCAGGCGGCCGACGAGCAGAAACATGGCAGGTATGAGGCACACTTACATACAAATAATACGCCTATAGATACGTATACGCACACACTCGTGCCCGCCCGCGACCTCATCAACAAGGTGCTGGCCGTCGGCGCTATGGATCAGGCGGCCGACGAGCAGATACATGGCAGGTATGAGGCACACTTACATACAAATAATACGCCTATAGATACGTATACGCACACACTCGTGCCCGCCCGCGACCTCATCAACAAGGTGCTGGCCGTCGGCGCTATGGATCAGGCGGCCGACGAGCAGATACATGGCAGGTATGAGGCACACTTACATACAAATAATACGCCTATAGATACGTATACGCACACACTCGTGCCCGCCCGCGACCTCATCAACAAGGTGCTGGCCGTCGGCGCTATGGATCAGGCGGCCGACGAGCAGATACATGGCAGGTATGAGGCACACTTACATACAAATAATACGCCTATAGATACGTATACGCACACACTCGTGCCCGCCCGCGACCTCATCAACAAGGTGCTGGCCGTCGGCGCTATGGATCAGGCGGCCGACGATGGCAGGTATGTGGCACAAAGGGCTCTAGCTTGAGACAACGCAGCGTCTACGCCGTAGCTGCTACGCCGTAGCAAACAGCACAGGCGCGCAAATTCGATGCACGGAAGCTATTTGTACTACTTTGCAGTTTTAATCATATTCGACAAGCCTATTTCATCTAAACTCTATTTATTATCTTAAACGTCGGTTCATTCTGAAGACGTCAAAACTTACTAAAAATTAACCATGTCATATCTCCTGAGGTTTGAGGCATACTGAGTAACAAATAAACTAGACTTGAATGTGGACAAGTACTATCTCGTATCATTTACTAGAAACCACACATTTATCTATCAAGGTTACCAGCTGAAGGGCCGCCCCATTACTAGAGTTAGTGAGGTTTGTGAGCTAGGAGTACTTTTCGATAACAAAATAACATTTGAAAAACATGTAAACAGCTGCGTTTCAAAGGCATCTAGAGCTCTTGGTTTTATCATTAGAACATCATCCTCCTTCAAATCTCTAAAATCCCTGAAAATATTGTATTGCGCCTTCGTTAGATCTCACTTAGAATACGCATCGCAAGTCTGGAACCCCAGATATGAGATAGTCACGTATCGAGGGCATCCAAAAGAAGTTTTTAAGATTTCTAGATTTTAAGGCACGTCGAAGATCGCGAGACTTTGAATACAGATGTCGAAGATATCACTTTCTCCCACTGCATCGACGTCGCGACATTAATGACGTAGCATACCTAGCAGGGATCGCAAACGGTTCTGTTTATTGTCCCCAATTGTTAACCGAGATGTCACTTTGGGCTCCCTCTAGGGTAAGCAGAAGTAGCAAGCCTTTGTACATACCGTGGGTGAGCACTCAATACCGACAGAACGCGTATATAACAAGGGCTAGTCACTTATTTAATGAAATCAGCAATAGTAACGCAATAGACATTGATCTTTTTTGCACAAAACCATCTACAATAATGAAAGTAAGGACTAAAGACTACTTTACCAACATGGACTAAGCTGTACAATCGTTTTTTGTGGTAATACTTATAGTTTTAGATTTAATTTTGTATTATTACAACTACATTTATAAGCTCTTCTTGTTTTAATGTAGTAGCATACTTAAATTAATATAAGGCATATTTAATTAAATTAATATATATTAGTGTTAGTGTAAACCGAGGCAACAAAGTAAATTAAGATTTTTTTCTACTCATGTTATGTTAACGATCTTAGAAAATCTTATGTTAGTAATTAAGAACTGAATATTTGTAATTGGCTTAAAGATATTTATATAAGTTACATTACATTCATTTATTGTGCTGTATATCTTCCGAATAAAATAAAATAAAGTAAATACCGACAGCTTGAAATACGAGCTCTTGCCGGGTTGGCATAGGTTATGTTTACAATCTCATTTTTATATTAGTTTAGTTAGTTAAGTTACTATTGTGACGCCTCTGTAATGAGTTTCTGGAGGATCCTGCTTTAAGTTCGCACAAACTAAAGTTTTTGGCGCCTCTGAAATTGGTCGCCACTGTCCGCTCCAAACGTTGCAATATCCCATTACACGCGCCATCAACAGCTGATATCATCATCCACCGATCTGTATCTCAGACAATTTTCTGTACAATATACGCCACGAGCCTAAATCAAGATGTTGCATCTGATCCCCCTTCGAGGCTGAGCAGCCAGCCGTTACATGCCGAACACAAAGAGAATAAAACGTATGGTCAGATGCATCTTCACTGCTTTGTCCACCTTTTTCGACTCTATGTCCACAATGCGGACTAATCTCCAAAAAGTGACCCCAAAGAGCCCACTCGTGGACCCCGTGTTGAACAGTCTGGCTAAACTGTGGCGCAAAAAATCTTTTTATGTATACGCGTTTTGTTAAGTATGCTGGGACATGGATACAGGGTGATCGACTAAGGATGCGTACAATACTATTATATTATTACTAATATAGATAGACTATGAACAAAATATATGACCGGCGTAATCAGGGTTACTACAAAAGCAACTTTAGTTCGAGGCCTTTATCGCTTGGTGCGGCACGATTGCAGTCCTGCAAATGTCTCGAGGTGGCGCTGCGAGATTAAATTTCAAGAGAACAACAACCGATTAATTTTGACAATTTATAAAATAATATAATAATAATATACCTTGGACACTATTTACACACATTGATCTAGCCCCAAACTAGGATTCCCTGTATCTTGGGTACTAAACAACGATACATATACTTAGATAGATAAACAACTATGACTAGGGTACAAACATCCGTTCTCATCAAACAAATATTTGCCCTCACCGGGACTCACCGGGACTCGAACCCGGGACCCTCAGCTTCGAAGGCAGGGTCACTGCCGACCCGGCCATTCGGGTCGTTGTATGGTTTTTTGAAAAACCAACCTGTTTACAATTCTGAATCATTTTCATTTTTACATTCAAAGATTAGCGCCTTTTGAAGCGTCCGTGGCCTAGCGGTATTCGCACATCGGAAAACGATCGTGCGGGTAGCAACCCCTGGCCGAGACGGGCACTGGATGGGTGTTCGTTTATATGTGACATTTGTTTCGGACGCGGAGTGTTTCTGATATCAAGCTGTAGGCCCCGGCCAATATCGCTACTCGGTGGAAGTAGTCGTAAAGCTGTTTAAGAGTCCCTAAGGGCAGCTTGAATAACCTCTAACAGTCGGGTTGGCCACCAGCCCGACACCTCTCCATCAATCCGCACTGAGCCAGCGCGGTGGAGCATGGCTCAATCTTACTCGTATGCGGGTAAAGGCTCGCGCCCCTCGGTGGAGACATTAATGGGCTACAATTTTTTTTTAAGATTAGCACCTACCACCAACCAAGCGAGTTCTGTGTTGAGTTACATTAACACCATGCATTGTTGTCATTTATGTAATCTTGAATATTGTTATAACACTTTTGATATAAATGAATTTAAACATGGATTTTAAATCGCTCAAATGACAATTTCAAAATCTCCAGAGGTATCTTGTTTTAGTCTGTGATTATAACAAGTAATTTTGGAAAATCTCATCGTTTGTGTGCAATTAAGAAATTATGAAATTAAATTATGAAAGGTTCTTGCATACATACAATATATTTTCGAACAATTATTATGCTTTAAATTATACATCGCTCGAATAACTATTATCTGTAATATAAAAACTGTTTCAATATAAGAAAATTTTCCCCATAACAGGATGGACATGAATCTATCGAAGTAATTAAAATATACCAACCTATCTGTATCCACGTCCGTGATCTGTCTGATGTTCTTAACAGCGTAAGCCGCAGAACTTTATCTATCAGCTAGTTTATCTATGTGGGGTCCACACGGTTATTCCAAGAAAATTCGTGTCATTTACTAATTCTAACGTGTTGTTGATGTCTAACTTGCCTGACATTTGGAAGTTAGAATTTGATATACTTGGTTTTACCAGCGCTTAACAATACATTATTAACTGTGAGCCCGTTCAAGGTCCAAGAGAGGTTCAATTATCAACAAAATCGACTTTTTGTCTTACATTTTGAAGACCAGTGAAGTACCTACCTTCAGCAAACAACAGCATTTCAATTTCCCAACATAAAAAATAGATCGTTAATATATGCCAGGATACGATTGCATAACAGGCAAATAAATGCCTATTATTCTACTGATTATAATGGGTAGTATTTAAAAGTATGACTGTAAATCCGGTTTTTGCTTGGCTAAAATACTGGTTTTACCTGGCTTAATGACTGAATAGCGACAAAAAATTAGCGCGACTAGCAATACTGTCTTCGTCTGATAAAATTACTGAATTGCGCGACTAGAAATGTAAAAACAGCAACTTGAAAACCTTAGTTCGTTTAACATAAAATACAAAACGAGCCTTGGATGTGTTTGTTCCTACATGTTCAACCTAACACGAAGGATAAAGGGGGCTTCGCTTCGCTCACGCTCTTTACCCACCAATTCGCCCAGATAGTCTTAATTTTGTCTTATGGAATATTGCTCTGGGGGAGAGCAGCAGATATAAATACGATATTTGTCTTACAAAAAAGGTCGATCAGGGCGATATATCAATTAGATGCTAGAGAATCATTAAGAGAAAAATTCAAAGAAATTAATATACTTACGGTTACCTGTCAATATATATACGAGAATATCATGCATGTAAGAAAAAACATAGCTTTATTTAAAACTGTAGGTGATAGCCATACAATTATCACTAGAAATAGAAATTGGTTAGCATTACCATTATTTAGGAACGGTTTTAGCTTACGCCTCGTAGAATTAACTACCATTCGTAACTAAAACGGATCGGTTTTGAAATATAGGAACCGGGCATAAGTAAAGTAGGCACATCATCCATGGGGCACTGTATTCGCTTCTACAATAAAATACCACAGGAATCCTTTCTGAAAAGAGGTCAACGTGCTAGGGCGCTAGGGGGGTTGGATATATATTTCAAATGATGGATGTCAATGTCAAGTCAAATGTCATTGTCGCGCGCTGAACATTGTCGCGCGCTGAACATTGTCGCGCGCTGAACATTGTCGCGCGCTGAACATTTCGTTCTTGTTATTTATTGTATATGCATTCTATTAAGTTTGGTAACTTTAAAAAACCGGTCAAGTGCGAGTCTAAATCGCGCACGAAGGGTTCCGTACCACCGTTCAATGGAAGCGATGGTGTGGAGTGAATAGTTTGGATTTTACACAGCAAAATATTGTTTACAAAGTTATTGGTGCGGTTACTTTCACACTCCATGTACGTAACCAGGTGCATCCATAAGTTTGTATGTGGTATTGAAAGAATTGTTGTATGGGAGCCCCCTTAAATATTTCTTTTATCCTGTTTTTTAGTATTTTTTGTTATAGCGGCAACATAAATACATAATCTGTGAAAATTTCAACTCTCTAGCTAGCTAGGTTCTTGAGATACAGCCTGGTGACAGACGGACGGACGGACGGACGGACGGACAGCGGAGTCTTAGTAATAGGGTCCCGTTTGGAACCCTTCGGGTACGGAACCCTAAAAACATCATAAGTTTAGAGAATTCTAAGATCAATTCGTATGTAAATCTAATTTATTACGGCTTGAACTTTATCTTATTATAACATTCAATCCTGCGTATAACGAAACGCACATCTCTGAGTGAAGAGGGCGCGTCGGTATTTCAATGACAGCTATGACCAACGGACGTCCGTAGGTAAAAGGTACAGAATGTAAATTGTGGAACGGTATTAACGACTCGTAGTTGGTTAGGGAACAACGGACAGTTACTTTTACGGATGACGATCCGTTAAATATAGGAAACGGGCATAAGAGAAAAAATCAAAGAAATTAATATACTTACGGTTACCTGTCAATATATATACGAGTATATCATGCATGTAAGAGAAAACATAGCTTTATTTAAAATTGTAGGTGAAAGCCATACAATTAATGCTAGAAATAGAAATTGGTTAGCACTACCATTATTTAGGAACGGTTTTAGCTTACGCCTCGTAGAATTAACTACCATTCGTAACTAAAACGGATCATTTTTGAAATATAGGAACCGGGCATAAGTAAAGTAGGCACATCATCCATGGGGCACTGTATTCGCTTCTACAATAAAATACCACAGGAATCCTTTCTGAAAAGAGGTTCAAAACTATGTTAAAAAGGAGCTCATAAGAAAGTCGTATTATAGTATTAAGGAATACTTAGATGACAAAACTGCATGGTCCATACCATCTCAGCGCACAGAAATTCGACGAGGGGCGATGGATCAAGTCACTCGCCGGCGAATTTCCTTAGACTGAAACCAGTACCTGTTGCAAAGTCACTTTTTTAAAAAGAATGGATGGGGGAGTTTCTTGCCGTTTCTTCTTAACCCCGAGGCCCACCTTCCGAAACCGTGTCGTATTTTTTTTGTATAAAAAAATATTGACTCCTAGTCATAAGTACCTAAGTATAATGTTGACGTTGAATAAGATAATTTATTTATTTATATTCAATAAAAAAATGAGTCTGAGTCTGAGTCTGAGTCTGCCAATGTGCGGTGGCTAAGCTATTCAGTAATTTTTCTCTCATTCCCTGAAATTCCGCTGTTTTTTATTCGGTCGTTTTATTATTTCCCGTTTATAATTACTAGCTATTTGCTACTATACCCACGGTGACCCATAAGTCACACGTCATAGCGGCACCATAGGTAGCCCTGCTTTAGATGCATCGAATAAGCCGCACATTATCTCAGTCAAATTTGCATGTAATTCGGGTCGGTTTAATTTAAAGGTCTTAGTTTAACTGCCGATTTTTACTCTGGTGAGTGCCATTTATTTTTAAATTTCTACGCTTCGGCACACATGTGTTATTTTGCCGATACCTAATGTAGAATAAGAGAAATTGATGATCTGCTGCCGTGAAAAAAAATTGGACACGGTGAGGAAATACTTTTAAAAACTTTCCTTTGTTATGCCGATTGACGAATGGTGCAAAACTTTTATCATAATCCCATGAAAGTAAAATCAGTGCCACATTTAGTAATTTAGTCGGATTTTATGCTGTCAGATAAGTTCGCTATTAATCTATTAATGGTTTAAATAATGGCTTCCGCCCCCTTAACGACACTCTGACCTTTTTGACAGCTCACAACTTACACATTTTTGACGTTTGCAATTAAAAATATTGCTTAATAAGTAATTAAATAATAAATAAATAAATAAGTTAGAGGACAATCTTACGCAAATCAAACTAGGTCCATAGTAAGCTCAATAAGGATTGTGTAAGGGTACCAGATGACGATATATTCAATAGAGATATAACTACTTATGTAAATACATCGAAAACATCCAAGACTAAGAAACAAATATTTATGCTCATCACACAAATATTTGCCCTGACCGGGATTCGTTTCATTTCATTTCATTTATTTATTGCATACATGTGGTACATAAGATGTCAAATAACAAATAAAGACCCTAACATGCGCCCTGCTAGGGCATAGCAAACATAGTTTTAAAATAAAAACTAAAACATAAGATAGTAATCTACTTCCTATGGTACAATATTTTAATCTTATAGAAATCTTTCTTTTCTTTATAACAAACTATAAACGTAGTAAAAATAAAAAGTTTATAAAATTTTAACATTTAACAAATTTTACTATCTTTGTTGGGTAGGTTCGTTATCATAGAACTCTTCTAGGTTGTAAAATGTATTGGCTATTAGGAATTTATGTAGTGTGTACTTAAACTCTTTAAAGTTTTCTAGGTTTTTTATAGATTGTGGTAAGTTATTATATATTTTTACGCACATGTTATAAGGGCCTGATGATACAAATACTAGATTAGAGTCTTCGAACCCAGGACCAACAGCTTCATAGTCGTCATGAGTAAAGTAAAGTAAGTAAGTACGCAATAAGGAAATATCAAAAGACCATTAATAGAGTGGACAAAGTATATAATTACTTTTGACTCCTTCAGAATTACAACCAAACATAAACTAAACTAATCCAATCTACCCAAACCTAACCTAATCTAATTCACTAGAGTCACTGTGACGTATGACTAATGGGGCATAAAATAATTATCTTTTCTGAAATAATCTTCAATACTGACTTTCCAATCGACAACAGCATTTCAGGATTATTTCCTTTCTCAAGATAAATAATTCGCCGATCTAAAAAAGAATAAAAAAATACTAGTAACCAAAAGTTTTGTTATTAGTAAGCCCTAATTTAAAGACTTGCGAACTATGACTTACTACTAGCAAAACCAGCTCATTTAGTTGTGTTGAGATACGTGAAACGTGTTAAAATTAACTTCATCATTTTACTTTTTCTAAGCTAACTTTTTAATGTTAACGAAACTGTTTCGTTATCAGCAAAGTTTCAGTTAGGATATTGGTTTGATTACTTACAGGCTACAATGTGATTGACAGTATGTAACAAAATTGTTTGTTTATTACCAAAATTTCTGTCAGGTTTGGTTGATCTTGGAACACTGTAACTAAGTTGAATTAAAATAAAACAACCAACCTGTCACTTGATCTGGTATAATTGTTCAATTTTACACAAAATATTTTTGGTTTATATACATTTCTCGGTAACAAACCCATATCGCGATCTAAAATACAAACTACGCCATCTATCTAACTAAAAGTAAACTTTCTCCGTTATGTTAATTTTGTTTAGGACAGTCAGTATGTAAGAAAAGTGTTTGGTTTTTACCAAAATGACCGGTAATTTGTAACGAAAACAATACAGGCGTAATTTTAAACACTGTTAATATTTTTATCTACACACGTACCTATCATAAACCCTAATTACTGCGTCTAAAAACCGCACGTTAAGACCAGCATAACTATTTAGTAAAAACTCATTTCTTATCTGAAAATTTGTACATTATGACAAAATGCCAAAATTTGTCAAATTATGGCATTCAAATTTTGAACGCCGACGCCCGCCTGCGTGCCGCCCCTAGTTTGGCTGTGAAGTTGGTACTACTGAACAAGCTAAACAACTGCAGAGCAATAAAATCAATGCCACAATGCTGGTCGAACATGCGGTTCCTGAACACATCAAAGAGAGCTTATGATATGTGTGTAGATAAAATAGTGTATGTAACTGTACATAATTACGCATTAATTAGCAGTCACATAAACTACTATAGTGTACTTATCTCTGTGTGTGTCAAAAAATTAGAAAAGATCACCCATGCGATTAGTTATGGCACCGATTTTCTTATCTTTTTTCAACCTTAAGTTTCTATACTTATTTAATTGACAAGCCGTTGAGTTAAGTGTAAAACAACCTAGTTGAATTTAAGAAACTGTTAGTATAGTTGTAAGCATATCAGTTTAATTGAAAATAGATGAATGATATGAATTACGAAAAACAAAACTTAATTCTAAATAATAGTAATCAAAATTTTTGTGATGGTTGATAAGTTACTAGATACTAGATAAAAACAACTTAGCACGTTGGGTATTATTAAGCTTAGAGCATTGTCAGTTTAACTCTGCCTTTTAAATTCATAAACTGTGTTAATTCGGAACCTATCGCGGTGAAACAAAAACAAATAGCAGGAGTTCAAATGGATCAATAAAACAACTCGATCTGCTTATTACAACGATACTCCAAAAGTGCCTAATACTCGAAAATTAACATAAACCTGCCGTTAAAGTGCCCGGTGAACTGCTGTTGTTGCTACCCAGTCAGCTGTGGCCGGTGAGTCACCAAGCGGTGCTGCGTCCTGCGAGCCCGAACACAACTACTCACTACTACTACGCGTTCACCAATTTCGTCACTGCAGCCGTCGAGCAAATAGCGCAGCCGGTAACCGCTTGCCTGGGGGCCCAGAGATACAAGTTCAATCCCCGGCGATCAACTTTTTTGTTTTTACTTCGTAATTCAATTTTTTATTTTTTGTACAATGATAGTAAGATCAACTGCTGCTCAGTTAGGAACAGTGGCGCGTGTTGTATGCTAGCGGTTTCATAATTACGAGGTCCACGTATCAAATCTGTAAAATCTAAATAACATTCAATACTCATAGTTTTTGACACACTGTTTTACTTATCAGTTCACAATGAGTAAAATGCTAGCAGCAGACTTACATAAAAACATAACACTGAGAACTGGAAGTAGGAAACGTCGATTTTCATGCGGAGAGGAAATGCGAAATTACATTTTAGACTTAGATTCTTCAAACATCTCCGACGATCATCCATTGAGCCTACCAGACCTATCAAGGCAATTCTGCGACCAGGAAGAAGTTCAGCACCTTATAAATCGGATCCGGAATTTAGAGATGCAGCTTGCAAGTGCACACGGTGAAATTGACTCTCTTTCTGAGGAGAAAAATTCGTTACAGAAGCAACTTTTAGATCGTCAGATAACGACTAATTTGCTCAAGAAGATTTGCTCTGAAACGCCTGCCATAAAGAAAACACCAAGATCGAGTCTCAGGAAAAGTGAACTCCCGCCAAAGCGCCTGATTCTTAGTAGTGAAGAGACACCAAACCGTCGTGACAATGCAAATATGCAACAAGATAGTATAGACGTACTGAGAATCAAAGACAACTCAAAAGAAAACGGAGAAACTATGGATTCGGCAAAGAGAGGTGAACAAGATGAAGAACTAGTACTAGAAACCAAGCAAAATAAAGACACAATGAAAAGTGATCAAGGTGAATACGCCAAAGGTGTACAAGACAAAAACACACAAATTAAACAAAATGAAGACACAAAAATTACACAAGATGACGGTACAATAAATAAAGAAGATAATGACCACAAGACTGAACAAATTATTGAACACAGTATAAAACGGGTCGGTGACCTAAAATCCAAAGGAATCACGAAGGACGTCTGGAAGCACAGGGTCATGATTTTCTCCGATGAAAGAGGCCTTGGTATCAGGGATTGTCTTCAGGATCTCCTAGGTCAAGACTTTTCAGTGACCTCCCTTATCAAGACTAATGCTACATCTGACCATGTGTTGTCTTCCTGTCTGGATATGTGCAAAGACTACACTGAATCTGATTATGTTATATTTTTGTTAGGCTCAAATGATAACAATCCCACCAAAGTACAGTCGCATCTCTATCACTATATGAGTAAATTAAAAACAAACATCTTACTTGTAACAGTCAGCTCGACGAAGTACCTAAATGAGCACATGATGAACAGAATGTTTCACTTCTTGTGCACACAATTTGATAATGCGACATTGGTAGATGTATCACAAGTTGAAGATAAATTCCCAAGACGTGTAACTACTTGCAGATTTATTCTTAGGGATGTATTGCATATATGTTATAAAACAAACTATAAGGGTCACACAAGACATAGCCCAAAATATGAAAACAAGCCAATGTTACCCAAACCCCATTTTGTTCTAAACCCTACAGACTTGAAAGGTAAACCAGGGCTCCAGAAGGGCACCATTCCACATTTCTTTCAGAGAATCACTGAAATAAAAAGCAAATACAAACTGCTGTGATGAAACAGTGAGGAACTATCACACTAATTACATTAGAATATATAGGAGAGTTCTAATTGCAGCAAAAAAACTAGCAGTCAAATCTGAATTGGACAAGGCAAAGCAGTCCACAAAGGCTTTGTGGAATGTCGTGAACAAACATAGGAATAAAAAAACTATTACCTTAAGAGATAAGTTTTTGCTAAAAGTTAACGATAAATTAATTCATAAGCCTATAGATATTGTAGACGTATTGGCTGAACAATTTGATGTTAAATCCTCAGGATTATTTGACGGGGCACAGAGAGCAGCTGATTCTCTTACAGCGAACTGTCCGAAAATCACATGTGACATGGAGTTTAGACCGACAACCGTAATCGAAGTTACTAAAATAGTGCGACACTTTGAGAACAAACAATCATGTGGTTTTGACGACATTCCAATAACTGTAATCAAAATCAATATTGATATATTGGCGGAACCTCTAACAAATTTCTTTAATAACTGTTTAAAGGCATCAATTTTCCCAGATCAACTTAAGATAGCTCGTGTTCTGCCAGTGCATAAAAAAGAATCAAAAACAGATCCGTCCCACTATAGGCCCATCTCGCTATTGCCCACCTTATCTAAAATTTTTGAAAAACTTATCAAGGACAGACTTCTTGCACATTTAGTAATGAACAAAATACTGAGTGACAGACAATTCGGTTATCGGAGGGGCATGGGTACAACCGACGCTATAGACACACTGGTAGACGATGTGATAAGTAAATTAGATCAGAAAATGAAAGTTGCTGCACTGTTTCTAGATCTAAGCTCTGCCTTTGATTTTGTAGACCATGGTATCTTAACTTCTAAGCTGGAGCATTATGGCGTGAGAGGTAAATGTTTAGAACTGATAGAATCCTACTTACACAACAGAAAACAGTTTGTTGAATTGAGCATAACTGACAGTGGACAGCAAACGGTTACTAAGTCGAAATTACTCCCAATAGCTAGAGGAGTACCTCAGGGATCCATATTAGGCCCGATTTTCTTTATTATTTTTACAAACGACTTGTTTGAATATATAGGAAAATCTTTGCCCGATAGTCAGCTAGTAGTATACGCGGATGATACTATATATAATAATAATATAATACCTTGGACACCTTTTACACACATTGATCTAGCCCCAAACTAGGATTCCCTGTATCTTGGGTACTAGACAACGATATATAATACTTATATAGAGAAATATTATACTTAGATAGATAAACAACCATGACTAGGGTACAAACATCCGTTCTCATCAAACAAACATTTGCCCCCACCGGGACTCGAACCCGGGACCCTTGGTTTCGTAGGCAGCGTCACTACCGACTCGGCCATTCGGGTCGTCTAATGCAGTCGTTTCGGCAAACGACTTGGAATCGCTTGAATCAAAAGTAAATTCAATTCTATCAAAGTTCCATTCCTGGTTTACAGTAAACAACTTGAAAATTAATACTAGTAAAACAAATCTTCTTATTTTTAAGACCACTGCTCGTAATAGCGACACGATAAATGCAACCTTGAACGGTGACACAGTGACTATGGTTGATGTTTTCAAGTTTTTGGGTGTACACATTGATTCCCACCTAAACTGGAAACCAGAACTTACGGCTATTGAAGGAAGTGTCAGCTCAGCTTGCTACGCATTGAGAAGTCTTAGGGACGTCGTTGATATAGACCACCTGAAAATGGTATACTATGCTCTGGTCGAATCTAAATTGCGCTATAGTATAAAACTATGGGGTCATAGCTATGGTTACAATATCTCAAAAGCATTCGTCCTTCAGAAGAGAGCAATCCGCACGATAGCTCGCATTCCACAGATGGAATCGTGCAGGCTTCGACTTGGTATACTCACAGTTCCAGCGCTTTACATACTTGTTCTGATGGTTGGTTTGGCTAAGAACATTCACAAAATAGAAACCCCGGAACAGAGGATGAAACGAGAAACATCGCGCAGAATGGAGTTCGTAATAGAATCCGCTCCTCGTTTAGAGATATCCAGACATTCAGCTGGATATCAGTCATTACGGTTATTTAAGCATCTAACAGCTGAGCTCAAATTATTGGTTACACACAGTAGCTTCAAACAAAAACTCAAATTATATCTATTGAAGAAGTGCCCCTATAGCATTGAAGAATTTTGTAAGTGAATAAGTTGAATTGACATCCGGTTTATAGTAAGCATTTGACATAATTTTATGGTATATGACATGTATTGTATGGTGCCTTTTGTAGAAAATTTTAGTTGACCTTATAGACATTTGACAGAATTATTTTTATATTCAATTGCCACTTTACTTTGTATTTTGACATTAGGTATTATTTGATTTGATTTGATTAATATTATTTGAATTATTTGACTTTGATATTAGATATTTAATGTAATTGTATTACCTATACTTATGTATGACATAATGTTAATATTTCACACACAATTTATATTGTTTATGAATAAATACAATACAATTGTTATTTGTCGGCACAGCGTTTTGTTGCTGCAACAACGCTAGTTTGTCTACGTTAATTATGTTATCAGTAAAAAATGTGGTAATGCATACCAAATAAAAAAACCGGTCAAGTGCGAGTCTAAATCGCGCACGAAGGGTTCCGTACCACCGTTCAATGGATGGATGTGTGGAGTGAATAGTTTGGATTTTACACAGCAAAATATTGTTTACAAAGTTATTGGTGCGGTTACTTTCACACTCCATGTACGTAACCAGGTGCATCCATAAGTTTGTATGTGGTATTGTTGTATGGGAGCCCCCTTAAATATTTTTTTTATCCTGTTTTTTAGTATTTGTTGTTATAGCGGCAACAGAAATACATAATCTGTGAAAATTTCAACTCTCTAGCTAGCTAGGTTCTTGAGATACAGCCTGGTGACAGACGGACGGACGGACGGACGGACGGACAGCGAAGTCTTAGTAATAGGGTCCCGTTTGGAACCCTTCGGGTACGGAACCCTAAATATACAAAACAAGTTTTGGATTCGTTACTAAACTACTTCCTTAAATTAATTTAAATTTTGTTTATTTACAACAAAAGTCTAACCTGACTAAACTAGTTCGGTTAATTCTCTTTTAGTAAAAAAACGACTTCAAGTTCAAGCCTTATCTCTTCCCCCCCCGGTTGGGATACCAGCCAGTCAGCTGTCAAAGAAACGACAAATGATTGTAATTGTTATTTATTCGTATTAAATATAGTAGAAAAGTTTTGTTAGGGTGTATACAATAGGGACAAGTGTTTGCGGCCAGTTTTCTTCGTCACAAAGTTCACATCATCCACCGAGCCGTTACTCGAATGTGAATTTGAATAAAACAAAGGAATTTGCCAGCAGTGTACGTTTTTTTTCTTAATCTAATCACGCTCAACACATATTTTGGACAGACTTAATCAGAACCACACGCATTCCACATCAGAAATACCTCAAAATCTGTGTAGTAACACTGAAAATTGATTACCGACGAACCTATTGTCAATGTAAATTGTTTAAAGATAGTTAGATGCGCAGAGCCTGAGGAAGTTCTATGATTCTACAGATCTCTGAACTTGTACACATCTTTTTAACTAACTATATCTCAGCTGACACACCTACACAGCTAGCAGAATTGTTGATAAACCTTATCACTGCAAGTAATTCAGCATTAGTATAAAAAGTTTCACTAACCCTTCTAAGGTCATACACAACATAGGTAGTACAAAAATAGAAACAGTAAGACTAATTGGAATAAATATTGAATAGTGTACTGATAAGAATACATAAGTATCTTCATTTTATAACTCAATTTTAATATAGTTAGGTAATAGAATAACAATAACCTACTTAGTATCTATTAAGTATAAAGTCCATTTTACCTACTCACACCTAACAACTAGTAGTCTGACCGATTTGTTATTAAAGAATAAGTAAACATTAACGTTTTGTGTAGTTATAAGATAAAATAGTGTTCACATCAACGGGTTGCCCGTACTGCAACCGTATAAACTACAACCATATAAACAAACAGCACTTACAGAAATCGCCTCCCTTAAACTCTCTTTAATAGACTTCTCTATATTGCTTTACCCTGTCTGTCGGTTCCAGCATGAAGTGCAAGATGACAATGCGCATAGCTGAGATCGCCCTGCAGCTTCACAACGCTCTTCAAGATCTTTTGACCTCCAGAGAACTAAACGCTAAATATGAACAAGAGAGAACTGGCAGCGAACTGGAGATTGAGAAAATCCTTTACTCAAATTATAGTCTTAAAAGCCAGTTGAGTCAGCTGCATAGTGATTGGGTCGATGCCTCTGCGGAAAGAGACCAGTTTAGAAATCTGTTAGACTCACTTGACGAGTGCTACCATACTCACGAGTCGAGCCTTCAGAGAATATCAGCGCTTGAACAACAATTATTACAGGTGAATCAAATTATTCAACAGCTGAAGGACCAAAAGGCTGATGAAGACACAGAAAAAACCTCCTCTCTGTACCATGAACTGGTATGAACTGGTCGGGCAATATCATGTGACTGCAACACAACAGCCAAAACCAGTAATAATCAACCTAACCCAACTTATAAGAAAACTACACCGCTGTTGAAAACAAGAAAAGACAATAAAAAATCCAGAAAAATAAATAAAGCTATTGTCAAGACCCAAAACCGGCTACAGAAGTTTACCGTTGCCAGACACCGGAAAATAAGAAATTTGAAGGTTCAGAAATTCCAAGATTGCTACAGGAAAGAACAGAAGACAATAAAATCTTGCGAGTTAAATTTGACCCACTGCCCGGTTTCCGATTGAGCAAAAATTTTGCATGCATATTTAAATCGGATGAAAATGCAATACATGTACTCTCAAGATTAACAGCTGAAACTATAAGTTTTACACATAAAGTCAAAGTACTTTATTACTGTAGATATTTACATATTCTTAGCAAACGTCATTTTTTGCCTCTTCTCTACATTGGACCACTGTGGAAGAAGAAGGGCGTAGAAACTCCCACAGATTGATTTTTAGATCTCTTTTAAAAATAGGTTGTGCTTAATTAATACAAATATGAAAAAAAAAAATATTATGATTAATAATATTTTAAAACTAATTACAAAATTATTAACAGCAAGGTCTGTGTTGAGCCAGATTAACCCCATACAGTCCTGTCATTTAAGTAATATTGAACATTGTATTACCCCTTTTTCGACAAAGTCGCTTTAACATGCTTATTAAATTGCTCAAATGGCAATTTCAAAACACGTAAAAACATATATTCTAATATTAGTTTGATTTGTTTTCTTTATTTAACTATACAATTGTAACGAGATTTAATTTTATCAGCATGTTAAGTTGACAGAAAAGCCAAAGGGATAATAATGCATATTTGTATAACCTACATTCATTGCATTCTAGGTCGAAATCATACAAACCAATACAATGTTGACTTTGTCTGCAGTAATAATTATATATTTACATTATACGGAAATCACCCGAATGGCCGAGTCGGCAGTGCCCCTGCCTACGAAGCCAAGGGTCCCGGGTTCGAACCCCGGTGGGGGCAAATATTTGTTTGATGAGAACGGATGTTTGTACCCTAGTAATGGTTGTATATCTATCTAAGTATAATATTTATCTATATAAGTATGTGTATCGTTATCTAGTACCCAAGATACAGGGAATGCTAGTTTGGGGCTAGATCAATGTGTATAAATAGTGTCCAAGGTATTATTATTATTATTGACCGAGCGGCCGCAGCGATTGCGATTCAGGATTGGGCAAAAGTGGTTTCTTATGTCCGGATGTGTGTCCGGATGCTATCAACTAGGTACAGGTCGCATTTCTTAACTGATTCTTGTAATTTTGAGGAGGTTCGTTAATTAAATAGCTTTTTATGTCAATTCAGTTTTGGAAAATTTTCAAAATGGCCGAGATGTGGGGGTTATAAAATTTCAAATAACTGCTGCAGTTCAAACAGCTTTACGGATTTTAACAAATGAGGTGTTGTTGGATTTGTAGAGACCATAAGAGTAACAGGCTACATAATTTTAGTGAAAAGTCGATAGTTTGGGTTTAAGACCACAAAATGTAGTTAACAAAGTTAGAATAGAATAGAATAGAAATATTTATTGGCCTCGAAGTAAAATAATTTACAGGCAAGTCATTTACATTTTACACTTACATACTACTTAAATATTTGAAATTCCTATTCTAACTTAAATATTTCAAATTTTACATTACTTAAATATTTGACATTTAAATTACCGCATTTAACTTTTTACAGTGAAATGATAGTTATTTTATTTATAATTTTTCCAAGAACAAAGATTCTACAAGTTCCATTGACATATATTCTTTGACAGTATAAAATGGATTATTTTCAAAAAATATTTTTAGTTTTTGTTTGAACAAGTTAAATTTTAGAGTGGTCAGACTTTTTGTTAATGTATTATACATCAGGATTTTAAAGTAACGACCTTGTTTCTGTACTTTAGCTAATCTTGTTTTTGGTACTATACGGGTTTCATTATTTTTTATTGTTCGTTTTTTATTATCACGGAAAGTATAGGGTAAAGCAGTATCTTGCTTTTCCGGAATTTCCCTATCTTCGTGAACCTCTAACAAACTATTGTAAATGTAAAGAGAAATAACTGTCATAATTTTATCTTTTTTAAAGTGCTCTCTTACGTGGCTGCGTTTTTTTAAACCATTGATTGTTCTGATTGATCGTTTTTGACATTTTAGGACTCTGTTAATTTCTGTAGCATTACCCCATACAGTAATAGAATATCTAATAATTGAATGTATATACACATAATAAACGGATAGCAGTGATTTTTTATCTAATAATGGTTTAAGTTTAAAAAGAGCATAATTGCTGCTGGCTAATTTCATACAAATTTTATCAATATGCCTTTTGTGACTAATCGTATTGTCTATTGTATATCCTAAAAATACATTTTCTTGAGAAGTCGAGTTACCAAAAATGCCTAATCTTGATTGATAATACATTACGATACTTTTATTAGAGTTGAGAATAATGCCGTTAGCATCAAACCATTCTTTTAACTGCGACTTACTTTTGTCTCTCAAGCCAATATGTGTATCGTCAGCAAATAAGCTCAAATGAGCTTCACTTGGAAGTATATTACAAAGATCATTTATATATATTAAGAACAATACGGGACCCAGGATTGACCCTTGTGGTACCCGTTATAGGTGCGGCTACTTTCATACTCCATGTACTTAACCAGTTGCATTCATAAGTTTGTATGTGATATTAAAAAAGTGTCACTCGCGAGGCCTACAGCTTACAGAGCCACTAGTTATAAAATATATAAAGAAATATTTCAAGTCACTATACCATACACGGATATTTCCCATTTAACATTACTTAGTCAATAGCCAATCTTATTTAATTATGCTTAAGCAACACTGACTTCTCAAGTTCTCAACGCAGAATTCACCGGACACTTTTTTATACATACAGGCACATACGTTGCTTCTGGACCCACACTAGGATGTGTCGCGGGAACCTATAATAGTGACGTCGCAAAGTTGTAAATGTCTACAAATATAATTATGTAGTTTTAGACACGTTCCTTAGTGTCTCTACATAACATCTATTTAACTCTAGCATAGGCATTTAAGATACGCCTTATGTAAACCTAGGTGACATATGTATAACACTTACACCCAAGGTACACTTACGCTACACCTTCATTAAAACTATCAGGTATAAGTAAGCACATGGTAAGCACTTTGAGAAAGTAAGGTTTTGTTAAATCAAATCGGTCAACTGATTCCATTTTCAAAAATCGAACACCCCATAAATCTCTGCGCATGATCTGAGCCCACTCCACAGTATCCATTGATCAGCTTGCCTGCGCGGCGCATAAAGGATGCGCGCACGCCAATGTGGGGACACACCTGCTTACCCGCGATCGTGCTTGCTTACTGACGAGATAAAATCGCGAGATAAAGTCTCTAGACTTTTCACCGTACTAGTACTATTAAGTATTCTGTGACCAGACGGCGTAAAACTGGAAGTAGATAAAAATAGTAAAGCTTAGCTTAAAGTGGTACTAAAATTATATATAAAAGGAATACGAATGTAAACGAAAGTGACAGCGTTAATTACTTCCACATAAGATAGAAAAGAGAGCAAACAATGCGCTCGACTCAAACCTTTCAGTAATTATGTATATGTCGCAGGCAATTTGTTTGATTCCGCATTTTACAAACGGCGACGTCCGTTTACAAACGCGCGCTGCTATGTAATATGCCGAAGGCAAATTGACACTCCTTTATGTTTTAAGCATTTATTGTTGTTCTTACATGTTCAACCTAACACGAAGTATAAAGGGGTCTTCGCATCGCTCACCCCCTTTACCCTTCACCTAAGCTACCGCAGTGTTTTGCCCTGATAATTTGCTATTTCAATTTCAATTTGTCAATATGCCTTCGGTTGCGACACGTTTTTTATTTGAGAAAGCGTCTTTATACGTTAGTAATAGTAACTCAAAGTCTTAAACTAAAATTACTAATATTATATAAATAATATTGTTTAAAAATGAACTACGCTTTTTTGTCAGAAAGATTTTCAAGGAGAGTTTACGAATACCTAATAACCATATTTTGAATGAAATCACAGGAAAAATATAACAATTTAGAGGTATTTTCGTAATTAAATTTTATCGAAAAAATTTCATCCAGCCGCGTTTTCCTTCAGTGAGAATCTTAATCAAATACTCAATAAACGTTAACCCAAAAATCAAATCTGTAATAGTAGTTTATGTGACTGCTGCATAATGGAGGGCATTAAAACTCGAGAGTGGGTTTATGAAACGAGCCGAAGGCGAGTTTCATAATAATATCACTCGAGAGTTTTAATGCCTAATTATGTACAGTTACATACACTAGTTTATCTACACACATATCATAAGCTCTCTTTGATGTGTTCAGGAACCGCATATTTGACCGGCATTGTGGCTCTGCAGTTGTTCAACTTGTTCTGTAGTACCAACTTCACGCAGGCGGGCGGGCGTCGGCGTTCGAAATTTGAATGTCAGTACCAACTTCACAGACAAACTAGGGACGGCACGCGGGTGGGCGTCGGCGTTCGAAATTTGAATGTCATTATATGTAGAAAAACTACACATAATGACCATTATGTGTAGTTTTCCAGATACGAAACGAGTTTTTACCAAGTAGTTTAACATAATGCTGATCGTAACGTGCGGTTTTTGAACGCAGTAAAGAGGGTTTATGATACGTGTGTAGATAAATGACTTTATAGTGGAGTAAATGGATTCTAAAAAAGGAGGGTGGTAGTAGAGACATTTTAACCTCGTGTGCCCACACGTGGTTACAATGTCAAAAGAAATTCACCTCTCTTTTTAACCCCCGATGAAAAAGAGGGGTGTTATAAGTTCGTCCGTCTGTCTGTCTAACTGTTCGTGGCACTCTAGCAGTGCATTTTAATGCACGTTTTTTATTGGTAGACTTCACTGCGATGCCTCTTAGATATATTTTATTAAAATAGGTTCTGCGGTTCAAAAGTTATATGACCTTCAAGCTGTAATCCTCACCGTTGAAACCTTCATGAAAATGAATTTTGACACTGCCAAAAATAGTCCAGAAATAGTCCTAAATAGTCCACAAAGAAAGAAAAAGAGTCCTCTTATAGTTCCGAAGTTATAGCTATAGGAGTATAGATAGTGAGGATTACAGCTTGACGTCAAGCTGTAATCCTCACCAACCTATAGCTATAACTTCGAAACTATAAGTGGACTAATTTTCTTTCTTGGTGAACTATTTAGGACTATTTCTGGACTATTTTTTAGCATTTTCAAATTTCATTTTCATGAAGGTTTCAATGGTGAGGATTACAGCTTGAAGGTCGTAAAGTTATTTGTCTAAATAGCAAATAAGTAAACCAAATTTTAGCCGTTAGGTTTTATTTTTGGGCCCTGGTTGTTATAAAGTTTTAATGTATAGTTATATTATCTACGAATAAAAAGTATTTGCCATCAATAATTTCAATTAACAGATTTTTCCACACTGCAGCAAAACCTCGTAGGTAGGTTCCCTATATTTTCTGCAAATTTGGTACATTTTACTTAGTTGTAACAAAGAATACTAAGAAATATTTTAGGATAACCAATTGGATATTTAAAAGCATTCTGTTCTGACCTGAATCTCACCCCAACAATTCCAACAAACTTACATCCGAAAACACCGTAAAAACCCAGCATCGAATCTATAAAACGTTTCCTGCTTTACTATCCCTTAAGCCTACATCCCACATGCCTATAAAAAGAGGAAAAACCACTCAGAATTCTAAGTGAAACACTCTTGTGAGCTATAACGTCCACGCTTCGGATCAATACCACTCGGCTATATCAGCACGACCCACGTCAATGGGAAAAAAGAGGAGAAAAAATACATAACTTTTTAGGGGCCGACCGACGTCTCCCTGCCTCCCCTCGGACCGCACCCCTCACACCCTCCGGAGGGGGAAAAAACTCACACACGCGCGTAAATAATATATAAAAGAATATAAAAATATTTCTCCGTGAGCTCCAGGGGTCGGTCGGACGCGTGCCTTCGTTTCTCTATAAAATATCGTATCAAATTTTATTTATAATAGGAAGTGCTTTTGTTGAATGCGGAAGGAGCAAAAAAGACTTTGTAATTGGCGTTGAATTGCGGAGTGTTTAGGCTGAGGTGCGTGAGATGGAAACCGCTAACTACACTAGTTTTGTACATGGCACCGTAAGATTGTCAAAACCGTTAGTTGATAAACTAACGTTTTTTTTCTCGTTAGTTGGTCAACTATCGGCAGATATTAAACTGTAGCGTAATGCTTACTGTACAACGCGTTAGTTGATAAACTAACGGTTGAAACCGTTAAATAGTAAACTGGTTTAAACTTGAACTGCAAACGAAATACCAGGGCAAACACTGCGTTAGCTTAGGTGAAGACTAGAGGGGGCGATCGCAGCGAAGCCCCTGAATAGTCCTCGTGTTAGGTTGACATGTAAGAACAAAAGAAACGTAAATTCTAGACCCTGTTGGTCTGGTTTACTGTCCGTAGTTGATCAACTAACGTTTTTGACTAGATAATAACTGGTCTTAAGAAACTTATGACGACCTGAATGGCCGAGTCGGCAGTGTCCATGCCTACGAAGCCAAGGGTCCCGGGTTCGAGTCCCGGTGGGGGCAAATATTTGTTTGATGAGAACGGATGTTTGTACCCTAGTCATGGTTGTTTCTCTATCTAAGTATAATATTTATCTATATAAGTATGTGTACCGTTGTCTAGTACCCAAGATACAGGGAATCCTAGTTTGGGGCTAGGTCAATGTGTAAAGGTGGTCAAGGTATTATTATCAAGCTGCATTTCACAAAGTGCCTCAGACGTGAATTAAATCAGAACCCTAAACTAGTAACTTGTCGTTTACTATCTGGCACCGCAAGGTTGGCTGTTATAGCTCTGGAATAACAAAACAATTCTACTGCCATTTGAGCAATTTAAAAACCATGTTAAAGCGACTTTGTCGAAAAAGAGATATTACAATGTTCAAGATTACTTAAATGCCGGGACTGTATGGGGTTAATCTGGGTCAACACAGACCTTGCTGTTAATAAATTTGTAATTATTTATTCCTGCTTATTAATAATGATATAATGTTATTATAATATTTGTATTAGTTAAGCACAAGCAATTTTTAAAAGAGATCTAAAAATCAAGCTGTTGGAGTACGCCCTTCTTCTCCTACAGTGGTCCAATGTAGAGAAGTGGCAAAAAATGACGATTGTTAAGTATATGTAAATATCTACAGTAATAAAGACATTTGGAATTTGGAATGTGTTAGACAGCTTCCGCTGAATCATTTGCCCGTGCAGTGTCTGTCATTTTTCCGCGATCCCTTTTTTTCAACCTTTTGGAAAATTCTTGGTCTGACGCCGCAAGACTACCTGATTGTGGTTACTCTGGAATATCAATTCAATTAAAAGTAATTATAATATCTAGCTCCGGACTCAACATTACCTGATTATAGCTCTGGAATATCAATTCAAATCAAAGTCATTATAGTATCTAGCGCCGCAAGATTAGCTGATTATCACTAGCTCTGGAATGTCAATTCAATCAAATTCATTATAATATGAATATCAGTTACTAAAGGTCCTTATGGTACCTAACAGCCAAAGGTAGCCGTATAGGTAATGATATAATCCATTTCCATTTGTATTTTATTGATTACGCATGAATTGTCACTTACTACATATATCGTATATCGACTACCAATACTTCAATCAACTCGATCTCGCTACGGTGACCTTCAAACCGTTCCAACGGAAACTGCCACATCACCATCACAAAGGCGAAATATCAAACTCAAAATACATTGTAATGCAGAAAAAATACCAACATCTGGCCTTTGTCTAGCATTCGCGGGGGAGTCCAGTGAAAAATAAAATAAATAACAACAAAATGCCGTCACCGCACGAGCTATTATTCACATCGGATTGACAGCCACTTCCATAGGTCGAAGTTCTCTGCGGAGTAATAATACGCCTACTTATTACTTGTGAGGATTGAGGAACCAAAACGCGGGGTTGCAGTGGGATTGTACAGTCTTAAGACTGGAGCGAGACAGAGATAACTGATAAAGAAGGTATACTCTTAAGGCGATACCTCGTCCGTGCAAAGGTCCCCGTTACTCCAGGCGGAAAGACCCGCAGTGTGAGTGGGAAGAAATCGGGAAAAAATTAAAAACCGTAGCGCTAAACCACAAAATAATTGTTTAAAAATAAACTACGCTATTTTGTTAAAAAGTTTTTTAAGGAGATTTTGCAAATATTATCTACATTTTGAACGTAGTTCCACAATTAAATTAGTTAGGATTTCAGAATGACAGGAAAAAATAAAACAATTTGGAGGTGTTTTCGTAATTAAATTCTATCGAGAAAATTTCATCCAATCGCGTTTTCCTTTAGTGAAAATCTTAATCAAATACTCAATAAACGTTAACCAAAAAATCAAATCTGTAGATGACTTCATGGTGGAGTTAATGGATTCTTACTTTGGATTCTAATTTTTCGTAGCACCTTAAGCCTGCTAGGCATGATAAGGAACTAGCTACACGTATGAAACGGCATTAAAGTGGTGGATGAATGAAAATATGACCATTTGCGGTACAGAACAGTAAAGTTGAGAACCATGTCTTTGTTTGTCGATATCCTATTACAACATGTATATTAAAACGGCTAGTATTTAATCGCACACGCGCTTAAATACTAGCCGTTTTAACACGCACGCGCTTTACCCTTCACCTAAGCTACCGCAGTATTTTGCCCTGATATTTGCTGTGAAAATCAGTATATTTGCTGTACAAATCAGTATTATTGATGAGCAGTTTAATATTTCCCTATTTTAAAAGGCAAATTATTGTAGAATATAAGCTATCGTGTAGCTTTTATTGAAATGCTAGGTTTGACTCGATCCACGTAAGCAAGTATCAAGACCGTATCATTTCCTCAAGACACGGACAAAACTCCGATCTGAAGAACGGTGGCGAATCGCTTGGTTCATGAATAAATATAAATTCGATATTCCTTTTCAATAAAAATGTGTCGTTATAAAAGAACTATTTATCAAAAAAGTCCGCTCATTCAGCCGATGGCCTTTATAAGTTTTAAATAAACACAGATTTTGTTAAGAATAAAGGGAAGGTACAAAATGGCGCGTGGAGTTTTTTCTGCAAAGACCATTTTGTAGGACAAGGGGTGCTAATAAGTGGTAGTGGGACACCCACGCCACGCTATGATGACGTTGCTATCTGCTTTATTTGTTACTTTGAGAATGTATTTGCGAATATGTGACCCTTGTAGTTCAGGTTAGTACTTTAAGGTACTATCAACAAAACATACACTAATGACCTCGTTCACTAACCATATAACTTGGCTGATATCAAGAGTGTCCCTGCTTACTAGTACCGTGTACCAATTGCCACTACCACAGAGTACATTATTAGTCTTGATACGTTCGTTAGCCTTTATAAACTAGATGAGGCGGGCGGTATGCTAACAAGGATACGAGGTACACACACAACATTGTAAATATTACCTACATGGACTTAGTAATTTTAACTTCACATTCGCTTTCAAATCTGGCCATTGCAGAAGGCGCCGGTATATGTAAAAATTGTCAAATTATATTTTCTTCTTCTTTTATTATGCTAACCTCATTTGAGGTTAATTTTGCCTGTGTCAACAGTATTTGAAAGATCTGCAGCCTTATGGCGTAAGTCGTCTGAGCTATGAACTTCATATAGACTTTTACGTTTGACACCTTGCACCAGATTCATCTGTCAAATTGGTATCACGCAAGTAGCATCATAATGGAGGCCAAACCCAAGCTCATTGAATGAAGCTTAGAAGCCTTCGGTGATACCCCGCAATCGATGAAATTGTATGAGCATGAGATGAACCATAGACACACGCTATGAACTTCAGAGAGTTACGCCATAGGCTGCCAGGTGACATGTTTTGAACCTTACCTCAGATGAATGAAACCCTTTACCTTCAACTAGGCCAGAGCCACCTAGCGGGAGCAAAGGTAGGCAGGCAGAGTGGCCATTGTAAAATGAATATCAACGTCATAATTTCATAATTCATAATTTTTTTATTGCACACAACTAATATATAGACAACAATAATTACATAAAAATAGTGCACAAAGGCGAGCTTATCTCTAATAAGAGATCTCTTCCAGCATACCAATTTAGGATGGGAAAGGTCGATTGCTGAGCAGCGGTAGATCCGCTAAATATCACCACCGCTTTTAGAGGAATCAACCAGAGTTTAACTCAATCATTTAACATCAAAATAGCATTTCCTGCCAAGGTATACATATCTTTTGAACTAGCAGCTGGCATGAAAAAAAGGTCATGTCTTGCCAACGACATTTAATGACAAAATTAGGAACTACTTTCGCTGGGGGCGCGGCGCGGCAGTGCCCCCGCCAAGACGAGCAAGAGAAGCGCAAGGGCACTACCCGCCGTTTCTCGAAGCGCTTCGTCGATATTTTGGACCCTCACAACTTGGGTTTGGATTATAGCAGTTCAACAAAATTAGGTAGGAACAGCAGTAGGCTCAATATACATAGACAGTTTCAATAGCATATCTCTTATAATTAATTTAATTCATTGATCATTGATTAATTTATTGATATCTAAAATACCCCGATTTCGTCACTGACTCACTGATGATCATCAAAATTCTTAGGGTACTTCCTCAAGAACTAGAAAGCTGAAATTTGGTATGTAAGCTAGTATTAGTACACAAACAAAAAAAAAAAAACATGGAAACCCCAACCCTTTAAACTAGGGGATGGAATTTGTACGAGACTTCCGCATATTTTGATGCTAGAGGTCTGAAAATTTATATAGGGACTCCTTGTTATAAATGATGAAATAAATATATCAGGACTTTAAGTAAATCACCCCCCACGCTTTAAATTAGGGGATATAAGTTTGTATACATTTTCCCATACAAACAGAATTTTATGATAGAGATCTGCAAATTATACAAGTACATATTTCTTGTTAAATTATATAACAAATAAAAATACGTGTTTCAGGCTTTAAAAAAAACATCCCTCAACCCCTTAAAGTAGGGGATAGGGCTTTGTCAGGTTTCAGAATATTAGTACATAATTATACGAATAATATTACTTCGATAATTAGTAAACAAACAAAAAAAAACTAAAACTTTTTACTTTTACCCCATACCCCTTAAACTAGGAGATGGAAGTTTGTATCAGACTTCCTTAAATTTTGATGCTAGAGGTCTGAAAATTTATAATGGGACTCCTTGTTATAAATAATAAAACACATCGGGCGTTTTTCCGAAGCATTGGTAGAGTTAATGGAGTTTATTTTTCCTGTGCGAGATTCTGCCATGAATCTCGTCTTGGCAAGATTTTACATGAAAATGTTTTTGGTGGAATTTTCTTTTTTAAGAGCTGTCAGAAAATTTGGCCGTTATGTCGGACACTGAAAATCCTCTTTACAATAAAAACCATCGAATACAATTGGACAATACGGTATTTGACTGCTAGTCGAAATAGATATCTACTTTTTAGGAACCGTCAAAACGGTAATTTTGTTCTCCAGTTCTATGAAATACCACTAGCGTGTGACGTCATAATCAAATGCTGCCTTTTTGCATAAAATTGAGTTTATAAAATACTGCTGGAAATATATATAATTTTGATATGGTCAAACGTTTTTGTTGAAAAAGGTTCAGCTTGAGACACGTTTCTAGATTTATTGGACTACCTTGACAAATACCGGCATCATACATCTTTTCTCGTGACAGGTAGAATCCGGCAAATTGTCAGGAATCCTCATAATTTTGCTTTAATATACGGAAAATTGTCACAACAGGCTGACAAATCAGGCTGTCGGTTTGTCGCGAATTCTTGACAGGTGACCTCAACCTGTGTCAAAACATTGATTTGTAATGTAACATATATGCCTCAGAAAAGAGTGAAGTTGTTCTAAATATGCTTCTAACGTCTAGTAGTAGTGAGAACAGGGAATATGAGTATGAGACAAATATGCTACGGCGTCGTCGTATTTTCCAGTGCAAACATTATTTGATTGGATAAATACTTTGTTTCAAATTAAAACAAAACTACCCTCAAGTAGGTAAATAAAATTGGTCATCAAATTCAACATGAAAATACCATCATATTCTACATCCTACAATAGTTACTTGTCTGAAGTATCTTGACAATGTCAAATAATTGTCGAAATCCGACAATTGCACAAATTGACTTGTCAAAAAGTTACCATCTTCATCTTAATCCTCTTTCTAGCTAGTCGCCCGTGTTCCCCAATGTGTTTACCGCGCCATATCCGCATAGTAACTGATGTGACGCGATACAACATCCCTTCTGCATGTTACAAATGAGAAGACCGTCCAGGTCCAAAAGCTTTTCGGGCAAGACCCGTTCAGGGCCGGGCAGGCTACCTAGGACTATAAATGCTAGCTACAACCAGGTCCCGATAAGTTGGGCTCATAAAATCGGGTAAGCAGGCAAACTCCTCCCATATATATCAGATACACAAGGTTTTTGATACATGATTAAAAAGCATATTTTATACGAATCAAATTGCAATACAATACATTTTGTACGATTATCGCAATATGACAAAATACCTTATAACTTGAGACAATCGCGAACCCAAAACACGCCGCAACTGACAAAAATACCACTTACCACAAATTTAATAAAAAAAACAGTGTTCCTGATAACCAACAAGGTTTTTTTATTTATTCTGAAACCTCGATTTTAGACCATGCTTAACAACTAGCATTTGATTTTCTGTTAGCTTTCAGTTCCAACTGCTCCCAAAGAGAACTTTACGTACCTACTTTTTACGTTTTCAGAAAAACGTATAAAAATGATCTTGTGGGCAACAAGTACACTACGTAAAATGTGAATATGAAAATTAGTTTTACCCAGACTTAGTTATCTTATGCTTCAAAATGAAGGTAACGGGTTCAGGGAGGGTTCTGACTAAAATCTCACATAAGTTTGAAAGGTTTTAAGAGTCATGGAAAAAAGATAAAGTGAATCACGTCCGTATTTTTGATTGGGTAAAAAAGTGCAAAATCTCTGAAGAAACTAGCATTTGTGTAATATGGCTTTAAGCATTTAAATCCAATAATCGTTCTAATTTATCAGTATCTAATGAGCTATCAAACCATATATAGTATTAAATAAAATAAAACTTGGTATTATTTACTATGCGGCAAAATATTTGTGACAGAACTTATGGGCCGACTAGGTATATATCGCCCAAAAGGGCAAATTGCAGGTAGAAAGCCTTCAGCATATACATGGCTCATAGTAAATTCTTAGTAGGACACAAAGGGGTTGTTTTTAGTCCGTATACTACACGAGCTGATGCCTGCTCAATATGTGGGGACCCGTACACAGCAGGGAGGTCTGACTCCTGGGCATGGGCAATTCCATTTTTTTCCCCTCCAACAAAAAAAAACCCGATAAGTTGGCACAAAATGAGGGGCTTATAACCAGCAGTGGGCGGAATGTGATGATACCCAGGTCCGCCATGGCCTCTCATTGTCATTTGTTAGAGTAGTCCCTACTGCATGTCCTCGATCACCGTCCGTCCAGAAGTTTTTCGCTCGATACCCGTTCAGGGATGTGAAAACCTACCATAAACATTTATTTACATAAAGGGGTGAATATTCTTTCTAAAACACTTCCAAAATCTTTAATGATCCTTGGTCTCAGCCAGGTCCATCGATCTGGAATATGCAGTAGAGGCTTCTCTACCAGATTAACAGCAGGAATGGCCTTGGCGGACCCAGATATTGCACTAGCATTTGTAGTACAAAAATCAAGTTGGTATTCAAAGCCCAGTAACTATCCATTCTGGATCTCTTGACATATCGCGATTCCTTCTGATTGGTCAAATAACAATTTGAAGTTAGTGGAAATATTTTAATACTTGGCTCCCCAAGCCATTCATGCCCTTCCGGGTAGGGCTAACGAGCAGAAATTCAACACTAAAATTTCCAGACTAGGATACCCCGTGTCGTAGGAACCAGGAACAGCGACGTCACGAACATGGAAACATCCAAAACCTGGGGGTATTTTTCTTCCTCCCCAGCCGCGATTCGAACCCGGTACCGCTCGGGATTTTCATTTGCGTGCGTATACATGATCACCTGGCGATTTATATTAAGTTGAATAAGATAATAATAATTCAAAACCCTAATTTGAAAGAAATCAGGATAAATATCAGAAATAGAGAATGGAGCTACTGATATCAATTTATCATATGGGCTTCACTCCTCCAAGCGAGGCATATTTATTATGTACTTAATGACTTGTTGTAATGAGTTGTGGTAGTGCTCTCCGTACTAGTGCGAGACTGTAAGACGGCAGAGTATTGCTCATCTCACAGAAGGAAAGAGTAGTAAAAAATAATAATGAAATTAAATGTTTAGATCTGTGCCAATGCCAATCTAATGTACTCTGTCGTGTCAATTCATAGAGTATTTGTGAAACCACCGAATTGGGAGTATCGATCCTGCAGTTAACATTTAAACGTGGCACAATGTGTCCAAAATGTTATAAGTAAACCAATGTAGAAATAACTGTGTTGATATGTTTAATGGTTTTCGAGTTATGAGCGAAAAGCTGGAAACGGGGACCTTCAACACCAACAACACTTATTTTCTGTTTACTTGTGATTTTATTTTAACCCTTAGCTCCGAACCTTGTCAGAATGATTGAGGATTGATTGAGACATTGAGACTGCTCCAATCCGGCAAGACAAGTAAGCGCCGGAATATTATCTCTCTTTTCTACGTCTACGGCAAAGCGTATCCGCCTAAACACGACATCTCTTGGATTTTAAGAGAAACTTCTCAGAATAAATAATATAGTTCCTGCTGTTAAACAATAGATTGCGTTACACAACACCAATATCGCTACTGTCAGCGAAGTGGAGCCGTGGTAAATTAGTGAACGTAGCTTTGCGTTTCGTATCTGCCCTTCGATCTAATGCAGTACTCTTAGTTACAAAATAAGTAAAGATTTTTATGGTTGATCATGCATGGAGTCTAATATTTATAATACGTCCTTGGATATGACTAAATCAACTGTTTTTTTAAATTTCAAAATAACAATTATGCAATACCTATTGTTTTCCTTCTATCCATGAACGACTACATAGCATATAAGTAGTACGTAATAATAAAACGCAAAACGAAATGATTTGACATTTTTGTTTTGTTGTGTGACGTTTGGAAATTGACCGGACCAAAAAACCGTGACTTTCAGAAATCGGTTAGTGTTTACATTTTCACACATTATCTGTAAGTAATCCGTTTTCACGCATAATTGATTCCCAGCTATCCATTCTCCTTTACTATCTTTTTCAGGCACAAAAAAACAATAAGTATACGAGAACATAGCGAATAGTGCGATCAAACTAACCTAGACCCCGTCACCACAATTTCTATCACACAACACAATACATTCCATTTCATCAGTTTCTACTGTAGTTCAAGAGTGAGAATAAATTTAACTAAATTTCCCTATTTGCCACAGAAAAATGGCGACATCAGTGGTTAACGCGTACTCCGATCCCTCAATGGGCTGGATGAATGCACCTCACAGCACCGGTACATCAATCATGGCGTGCGAGTTTGACGCCGGAGTCATCATCGGTGCTGACTCACGGACAACGACCGGGGCATACATTGCTAACAGAGTCACAGACAAGTTGACTCGCATCACTGATCATATCTACTGCTGCCGGTCAGGTTCTGCTGCGGATACTCAAGCTATTGCTGATATTGTTACTTATCATTTGAGTGAGTTGTTTAGTATATGTTTTCTATTTAAATAAATTAGTTCAAATATCCATGCTCCATGGTCTAATGGGTTTCACTCTTGCTTCTCACACATGAGATACAGCTTCGAAACCTGACCATGTACCAATGAGATATGTAATTAATTTACCTTAAGTACATTATCCGATGTTCAGTGTTTCGGATCACACATTAAGCTGTAGGTCCCGGCTACAATCGCTATGTGTTAGTGGTGGTAAAACCCCTCCACCAACCCGCACTGAGCCAGCATGGTGGACTATGGCTTAGTCTTACTCATATCAGGATGAAGGCCTGTGCCCCTTGGTAGGGACATTAATGGGCTACATTTATTTATTATTTATTAGTTCCAATATCAAATCAAACATAACCCTAAAGAAATCCATTTCTCATCAATAGCCTATGGATCCTCTAACATTATCTTCAAAACAAGCTGCTACCTACCTCTGTGTTTATTTTCTGTAACTGCAAACTATTTTTTGTATTGCAATATCTGCTCTTTATATTGCCTAAGAGGCTGCTCCAACAATACCACTTTGTCTTCCAGACTTCCACAAGATGGAGCTTGGTGAACCTCCGCTAGTACAGACTGCCGCTGCCATATTCCGCGAGCTTTGCTACAACTACCGTGACTCCCTCGTTGCCGGGATCCTGGTCGCTGGATGGGATAAGCGCCTTGGAGGTAAAAACATTAATATGCTTTATACACAGAGTGGCAAAAACATGACATGAAAATGCAAAGATAGCTAAAACCATAGACTAATACATGAAGACTAGGCATCCCGAACAAAAAATTGTAATCCGGCAGATAGCAAAAATTTCCGCCCAGGCACAGATAATGTTAGCCCTGTTTGCTGCTTACAAAGAAAGAAAACCAGCTTTTTCTGTCTATGGCTGCCTATTTGTTTTACGTTGTAATGTCCTAGGTGGCGTCAGAGATTAATAAGACTACACTAGCGCTGCCAGACTCAGATTAGATAGACCTCGATATCATTCAAAACATGATCCTTAACTTCGTGACTTATTGAAATGATGTGTGATGGCGTAATTGGATTGATATTGTTGTGCAATCTCTATTCAAAATGGTTCAAATCCAAGTTTATTTTTCTTGTTTTTTTAGTGCTTAAGTTTACTTGTAAGATGGTACGGAACCCTTCGTGTGAGTGTCTGAACTGCACTTGAACGGTTTTTTTAAAGTTTTAAGGCCTCCCAATCAGTAAATCTGTTATGGAGAGTACATGGTTTGTCATACAATATCACTAGTGCTGAGAGTCATGACAACCGCAGTGTGGCCCGATTCTAACTGCACATTTTACAGAGCGGTGCGGTCTCATGCAATTATTTTTGGTGTGCTAATATTGTTGACATCTAGTGCACTGAACTTATACCTGTCCTCTTCTTTGGAACTTCTATTAAAACATTTTGGTTATATACGAACTACAGGTTCTTCTCGTTTTTGTTGTTGATGGTTCCAAGTTTACAAAGAGTTTCTAATGGCTTTTGTTGTGCTTTTTGTCAGGGCACAAACAATATCTCCTCTTACTTTGTTGCCTGATGAATGATGATTCTATGCTCTCAGTGATGGCTTTGATAAGGCCTGTTCTTCTTACATGTTCCATAAAAATATTGTAGGTAATTCTAACCTGGTTTTTTGTTACTTTGTAGCTATAGCTGTCATTTGATGTGACTTCTTGCTGGAGATCAGAGAGTTTTTCATATCTTCAATTCCGGGCGGTGGTTTTAATTCTGACCCTGATCATCCGTGTCGTCAGTGGCAAGACCCTCGAAGCTGTTTGAGGTGTTGATGGAGATTGTGTCATCCGAGTCTTCTTGGGTATTTTTAGCGAACAATACTTATTGTTCGGTGAGCGCAATCTTTTTTTCATTCCGGGATTCTTGAGGGACTCTTTGCCAGGTGAATTGGGTGTAAGTGGTTTTTTTGTTAAATAGGCCTTGGTGGAATATTTGTTGCGTTACTTAGTTAATTGGTGAATGCCCAGTTTTATTCGCTTGTGCTGAAGCCTGACCAGCTTCCGACATTTTCTTATTGTTGGTAGACTTTTTTAAGTATGATATGGCGGCACTTGAATTGGTGAATAATGCCATAGCCACCTTGAATACCACCATGACGAAGTGGATTTCAAATGTTTCAAAGGTTTATTTGAGAGGCAGCAACATCACAGAAAATGAGGGTATTTTCACAAAATTCTGGATTTGGATGAACAAGTGTCTTTCTTTTCACTCTGATAACGATTCCAATCCAATACAAAACTGCGAGATAACACTACCACATAACCACTGAAGGTCACTTTCCTCTTTGGAATGCATTTTCACTGGTGTGGTTCCGTATTTCACTAAAATTTTAATTCATTTGGAGTTGGGTACTCTAAATCAACAGTTTAAAATGCCAACATTCATATTACCAACACCATTTGATCAACGTTTTATTAAAGCAAATGCTTAAAATGGCAATAGTTCATAATATCAACAATTTACTAGGACAAATGTTTACATAGTCAACGGTTCAATATGCCAACACTCAGTTTGCCAACAAATTAAAATGTCGGCTATTTAAAGGGTAACGAATTTAATTTATCTGTTACCGTAATATTGTAAAAACCGCGAGATTACAATCTAACGATGATTCACAATTCTTTATTGCACAGAACATTACAACAATACAATTATACACGAAATTAAAAGGCAAAGGCGAGCTTATCTCTCAACAGAGATTTCTTCCAGCAAACCTATCTGGATAGGATACATATAAAATGAAAAGGGTAGTCTAGTGCAATTAAATACTTACCAAATACCAATAAAATATGATACTTACTATAAAAATACATATAATCAAAGAAATAGTAGATAAAATAAGAATAAACAAATGATAATAATAAATAGATAAATACAATTACATACTTATATATACAATACCTATGATGAAAGAGAAAGTAAGTGCTCTTTCAAGCGATTCTTAAAGGAGAAAAGAGTGGGACTGTCCCTTATAGTGCAGGGAAGTGCGTTCCACAGCCGAATGGCCCTCAGCCTGAACGAGTGCTCGTAGGCGACGGTGTTATGCTGCGGAATACATAGAAGAGACACCGTGTGAGATCTCCGCTCCTTGCCTCTGGAGAAAAGGAACTCAAAACGTTCACGAAGGTAGGAAGGATATCTGGGGTTTCTCAAGATGTTAAAAAGTAAAGTCAATATGTGGAAATCACGGCGAAGACGAATCGGGAGCCAACCCAGTTCCTTGCGATACTGCGAGACGTGGTCATACTTGCGCAGCCCGAAGATGAACCGAATCCCGAGGTTCTGAAGTCGTTCGAGTTTATTCAGTTGTTCTTCGTTCGCACTCACCCAGCAAGCATCGGCATAATCAATTAAAGGAAGTAGAAGGGACTGGGCTAGAGTGACTTTAGTATGCCGTGGAAGGAAGTATTGTAATTTCCGAAGAGAGTGAAACGATGCAAAGACTCGTCTGCTGACCTCGGAGACATGGGGCGACCAAGACAGCATGTTATCGAATACAATTCCGAGATTTTTAGCTTTATCGCTGTATTTGATTACGGTTCCATCAAATATTAGAGGAGCGATTGGAAGTTGTAACAGGTCAAGAGAGTATCGGGTTCCCAAGATCAAGGCCTGCGACTTTCTCGGGTTGACCAGAAGCCCATATGAGAGGGCCCACTTCCTGATATTCTCGAGGTCAGCATTCAGAGCCTCCACAGCCGGAGTCACATCACGCGGAGAGAAATGCCGGTATATTTGGAGGTCATCTGCATAAAGATGATATGAAGAAGTAAGTACATCAGAGATTGAGTTGATAAAAACCGAGAACAGAAGGGGTGAAAGGATGCCACCCTGAGGAACCCCAGTGAATAGATCGCACCAATCGGTGGATGTTTCCTCAGAATTGATGCGTTGTTGTCGATCTCTGAGATAGGAGTCAAACCAGCGGGCGGCATGAGAGGAGACATTAAGTGAATGGAGGATCGCAACCAGGATATCAAAATCCACGCAGTTGAAAGCGCTGCTGAAGTCAAGCAGTGCCAGCACAGACATCCTCTTCTGATCCATCGCAAGTTGGATGTCATCTGTCACTTTGAGTAGAGCGGTGGTAGTGCTGTGACCCGGCCTAAAACCCGATTGGAAAGAATTAAGGAGATTCATGGAGGAAAGATAGGTGGATAGTTGAGTGTGTACAATGGATTCAAGGACTTTGGAAAGGATGGGCAGGATAGAAATAGGACGATATTCTTTGTAGGAAGTTGGGTTGGATGTTTTAGGCAAAGGGATCACGAGAGCACGTTTCCACTGACTAGGGAAGTAACAGTCAGAGAGTGAAGCATTAATTATGTGAGTGATAACCGGCAGCAATTCTCCAAGAACACTTGTCAACATTTGAGAGCAGATTTTGTCATCGCCGACGGCTTTTGATGAGATTGCTAGCACTGCTTTCCTGACTGCAGCGATTCCAACATGACGCAGATTGAAAGAAGAGTGGCAGGAGACAGTCCTGGAAAGCAAGTTACGGAGTGTGGCATCCTTGACAGATGGATCCATCTGGACGGGGGGGACAGCAAAAAAATGATTGAGACCGTTAAGGTCGATGTTACCAAGCGTCAGGTCCTGGGACTTACCAATACCAAGGGTCTTCAGAAATTTCCAAACTTGTGCAGGGGCGTAGTTTTCGATACATTCAAATATATGACGGCGTTTGGCATCTCGACACAGACGGGAGCAGCGATTACGAAGACTTTTGTATGCTAAGAGATTTTCTTCGGTCGGATCCTTTTTGTATTTAGTCTTGGCACGGTTTCTCTTAGCCATCAGACCCTTAATGGTATCAATAAGCCATGGAGCGGGGAGATGTTTAACTTTAACCTTCTTGACAGGAGCATGTTTGTCAAACAAGCTCAGGACAATCGTGTTAAAGTTTTGGACCTTATCATCAACGGACTCACTTCCTAGAACAAGGGACCAATCTATGGAAGAGGCGTCGGATTTAAGGGAAGTGACATCAATACCCTTGAAACTACGAAGTTCAAGAAACTTAGCTCTACGCTTGGGGGGCTTAATTTTGTAGGATAGGTAAATTAAATCATGGTAGGAGAAGGGGGCACTGAGTTGACCATGTACGGCAACCTTAGTGGGGTTAGATATTATCATCAAGTCAAGAAGAGAGGGGGTACAGTGAGGCTGAAAGTGAGTGGCATCAAGGGGAAGAATGTGTAAATTCAAGGAGTTAACAATGGATTGCAGTTTGTCTGATCGAGCATTGTTTTTAAGGAGGCAGGTGTTAAAATCACCAAGAATAAGAGTAACAGGATAAAGAGGAGACAGGTCATTAAGAAGAGTTTCAAAAGATTCAAAGTAATCTATGCGAAGAGAGGGGCTGTAGTAAACACCCAGAAGAACTTTATTGTGACGAAGACATATCTCTAAAAATAAGTGTTCCGCAGAACCAGAGTATAGGCTGGGCGAGTGGCTGATAACTTTGCACGAGATGTCAGAACGAAGGTAGATGGCAACGCCGCCATCAGCCTTACCCGTTCGATCATTACGAAAGAGCGTGAACCCTGGCAGAGCATACATGGAAGAAGAGAGGGATGGCTTGAGGAAAGATTCGGAGACAAGAATTCCGTGAATATTCTGGTCAATGAAGGCATCAAGAAGATCAGCGTAGCTGGCGTGAATGCTCTGGGCATTAATATGCACGATGTTGAGATTAAAGCCAAGGGTCGAGAACACGCTTTTCAGATTATCAGACAAAGAGCCATCCGCCGACAACCCACCTCCCGCACTAAGTGAAACATCGCTATCAGAGCTAGAAAATAAGCTATCGTTAAAATTGTTTAAGGTATTCATAAACTAAATAGATATACATATAAATTATAAAATAAATTTATATTAATAGGATCTACTTTAAAATACTTTTGGTGCCAAGCCTGAACTCAATCTTTCACTGGGCATGCTGGGAAAGAAATCAAGGTTAACAGAAATCAACTTGCAATAATTATACAGCAAAAAAGTAAAAACAAATAAAACACAAACAAACAGCAAATATTCAAGCAATATCGAAATCTCGCTATTGCGTTTCGTTACGCGTCATACAGAATGTTTGTACAGAGACATGACAGTAACAAGAAAAAAAAAAAAAAAACGTCGCTGTCAAAAATGACAGTTGACAGTGAGTTGGTGGATTCAATTACCTACCATACCAAGAAATTATGAATTAAACGAGGGTCGGAAGAGAAAACGATAGATAAAAAAAAAGGAAAAACGTGCAATCTTCACAGAAATTGAAAATACACACATAGTCCACTGCGCGCAGGCATAATCCGACCGAATGACGGAGGCACTGAAGTGAAGAACACTCGTTGTCGGCGAACTACTTCTTAGCTGCCCCCGTCGTCGATCCACCTCGGCCTCCGCGTGTACGCTTGGCAGTGGTGGCAGGCGCCCGCGCAGAAGCATCAGGTGCAGTAGATGTGGACGCAGGGTTGCCCGCTGTCCCGGATTGAGCGGCAGAAGATGGGAACTTGTCGGTGAACACCAGAAGCTCCTTCATCATTTCAATCTTCTGCCGGGACTTGTCGGGAAGCAGCAGGATGATCCTGCCTTCAGTGGACCAGCAGTTCCGCATACCAAAATGCTTCCTGGCCGCCATGAAAACCTGATGTCTGGCCTTTGTCAAAAACTCAGACATTGTGATGCCCGTGCCCTTCAAGGATGTCTTGCCGTTCCATGCTTCGGACCGGGATCTGTACATATTGAACCTCACAAGCAGGGGGCGGGGAGCTGATATCTTGATATTGGACCCGAGCCTGTGGGCAACATGAATATCCAATACACACTCTTGCGACAATTTCATCTTGTTGGTTAGCACACCCTTAACAACACTTTCTGTTTCTTCGCCTGCGACCTCTGGCACACCGTGCAAGAGAAGCACCTTGCGCCGCGACGCCTGCTCAAGCCGGTCTTGGCCCGCCAGCAGTAACTCTGCCTGTGAACGGAGTGCATCCAGGCAGTTCCATGTGAATACCTTGAACTCGCTGAAGTCACTAGCTAAGGTGCTGATGTCCTGCGGGCTGCACGACATTGACATGGTGGCGGACTCCTTCAGCTGCCTCTCATACTGTGCCATCTGGGTGTTGAAATTGGCAATGACTGTGTCAATTTTCTCGTTGACTTTGGTGTAAAGATCCATGGTGTTTTGTTGTGATGAAAGGAGGTGAGGAAAGCTTTTGCAAATTATTGACCCAGTTTAAGTAGGGTTTCAGGCCTAGTTTTCAATAAGATTTATTAGCATTAATAAAATAATTGTATTTTTAAATTAAATTATTTACACAGCCACAAAATTTTGCAGTTTATTTCTAGGCTACCCTCACACAAAAAAAAAAGCTATGATTCATTCATCGTTAGATTGTAATCTCGATTATCGAATCTGTCGATTTATTGTGAACTGTACCGCACTTCATACATTTTATCGCGTTAGTAGATAAACTGAAATGACGAATCACTGGACAAAGTGGTGTGTCAGGGTAGGTGAAGGATAAACGGACCACCCTAAATGTCTACTACAACATCATCATTTTTATTAACTAAACATAATATTTTGAAGTTAGAGGAGATCTGTTGAGGCTTTACTCAAGTTTATTTTTGCTGGTTCCTTATCCCATGAAGTCCTCCAAGGATAGAGTCGATTGCCGATTCGTCCCGCGCGTGACGCACGTAGGTTACAGTCATCATGTTTCAGCCTATCACGGCTAGCCAGTCTTATATAAGGACCAATCAGGAGCCTTTTAGGATTTGTTCCAAATATAATCAAATGATAGTCCGTGCTCTTTTTGGTACCAATCCAGAATGACAATTTGTTCTAAGGGCGTCCTCCATATATATTATCGCTTACTGTTTTCATATATTTATATTTTTAACTGACAAAAAAAAACAAACAACAAAATGTACACATCTTTCGGTGTTAAACAACAAATACATCGTATGTACGAAAGTCGGTTTACTCCATTTTATATTCGTACGTAGGAAATGTTCTTGAGAAAATCCATCAAATCAATATCTTCTCTGTTATTTATGATGCGTTGCAAGGAATCTTCGTAAACTTTCATCTTCTTTTTTGGAGGTGTAACTGGAATATTTGCTCTTATTCTTTCAATTTTCAGCTCGGTCATATTTTGTTCCTTGACGAATTTTGAAAACATTATATTCATATTCCATTTTTTACCACCTAAAAGTGTATTCGACCGATCTATCTCATCTACATTGCAATTTATAAAGACGGTATCGTCAATCAGCATTGTTTTTACAAATCCTGGGCAATTCAGTGGTGTCCTCTGTGTGCACCTCCAGTATGAAATGTTGCCACGGCTGGAATTTTTTGAAAAAAGAAATCCACTTATATTAATCAGATTGTGCCCCCTTTGTGATTTTATAAACTGAGCCGGTACCATTTTTACACACACTTCACGCAAAATAGTGCATCACATCTCACAGCAAAACGAGTACTTAATGAAAATTGATGGAAGTATTTTCTTACTACCCTCAACTGTTGAGTAAAGGCCTGGCATAGGAATCGAAAATTGTATGCCTCCTGCCTAAAACCGACATTTTAATTTGTTGGCAAACTGAGTGTTGGCATATTGAACCGTTGACTATGTAAACATTTGTCCTAGTAAATTGTTGGTATTATGAACTATTGCCATTTTAAGCATTTGCTTTAATAAAACGTTGATCAAATGGTGTTGGTAATATGAATGTTGGCATTTTAAACTGTTGATTTAGAGTACCCAACCCTTCATTTGGGGGACCACGAAGTGAACTTTACAGCTGACAAAAGTGGATTAGATAGATAAACAATAAAAAAGACAGATTATGTGAACCTAAATATCACAGCTGTTTCTAATAAAACAAAATTGCAGGTCAAATCTACTCGGTCCCGATCGGAGGTATGGTGCAACGCCAGCAGGTGTCAATCGGTGGCTCCGGGTCCTCCTACGTGTATGGTTACGTTGACGCTAACTTCAAGCCCAAAATGAGCAAGGCTGACGCGATCAAGGTACTTTATATTGGGAGTGTTTTACCTACTATCACTAAATCCATTAATGAAAAGAGCAGGCAACAGCTTGGTGGTCTACTATAATTGGCAACTAGCTAAGTATTGCATTGCATTTGAGCCGTGTTTGAATGCCTGAATGTGTCTGCGATTCTTGCTGGCAGACTCTCACGCATATTAAACAAAAGTCCTTTCGGGTAAACGTTGCAATAGCGGTCATCGACTCGACTCCTGTCTGCCACTGTACGCTCATGATTGCGTTAGCGATACTTAATCATTGTATTCAACGTTCGAAATTACTGTCGTTTAGTTATCATGCTTGATTCGATTTGCTGTAGCAGCCAGTTCAAAGACCGCCATTGCAACACTTATTCGTACCCACACTATAGTAAGTACCGAAATGAACGTAAACAATATTCTAAGTCAGTCAGTTGTTCAGAATCATAACCAGTGTTCCTGGTTCTGTTCATAACTTTCGTTAGACCATATTTGTATGTCACCCACCCCAAATGAGCGATCTCTCTTCCCAGTTCGTGACCAACACCCTGGCCCTGGCAATGCAGCGCGACGGCTCGTCCGGCGGCGTCGTCCGTCTCGGCGTGATCACGGAAGCCGGGGTGGAGAGATCCGTGGTGTTGGGCGGCCAACTACCCAAGTTCTATGAGGGTTGAGGTGTGATTGTATTTTTGTAAGGTATTCTAATAAAGCGATAAATTGCTGGTTCGAGTTTAGATGTGTTTGGAGTCCCAAATATTTAAATGAAATTGGCGATTTGTGTTCATGCAATTCCAAGGCCCTAATGCATTTTAAAAAGAAATCGGAAGGACTTTAGCGGATGACCTACCTTTGTTGACCCTGAGGGGTGGAGGGGGGGATGGGGGAGGGGGGTAGATGCCCCCCCTACTACTCCCCCCCCGCGGAAATGCCTAGTTTCTGAGATATGATTATTTAAAGTTTTGAGGTTATGTTGTTAAATTAAAACAAAATTTAGACTGACCTTGATCTTTAAGTGGGGGGAGGGGGAAGGGGGTAGATGTCCCCCCCCCCCCTACTACTTCCCCCCCGCGCGGAAATGCCTGGTTGCTTTCTTCGAAAGGGTAATTTTTCTGCCTCGACACCTTTCTCCTCCACAAATGCTCCATAATGCTATCATCAAAATTTACATGAAAAGTAGCCACAATAACCTACTCTAGCCAATCGTTTTTGTTTGCATACGCTGCGCTCCGCTCCGCTCCGGTTTAGCTTCTTCAACGTTCTAACATAACCTATAACCCGATTGAAAAGTAGCCACAATAACCTACTCTAGCCAATCATTTTTGTTTGCATACGCTCCGCTCCGCTCCGGTTTAGCTTCTTCAACGTTCTAACATAACCTATAACCCGATTGAAAAGTAGCCACAATAACCTACTCTAGCCAATAGTTTTTGTTTGCATACGCTCCGGTTTATCTTCTTCAACGTTCTCACATAACCTATAACCCGATTGAAAAGTAGCCACAATAACCTACTCTAGCCAGTTGTTGTTGCTTGTAAATATCGAGAGAATAAGCAAATAGAACATTCGCGAAACTACTAGAAAAGGGACTACTACTTTGCCGCCCAACCAAAAACGCGGCAAAACGATCCAACAAAATGCGTTCCGTTTTAAACAAAAATGACAACCTTTTTATTATCAAAAGTGATATTTTACGAAAGAAATACTAAATTAACTTTGATTGACGTAAAATAAATAAACAAACATAAATTGCAAGTTAAATGAACGTTTTTATTAAAATAGGTATTATTAAAAAAATATTCCACATTTCCTCCTTTTTTTAGAGAATTCTCATCTTTTCAAATATGCGTCCAACGAAATGTAGGTAATGTATTTTGACCACAGACAAGATTTAAACATATTATTTGCGTTGTGTTACATCATTTTACAAAGTATTTTCAGATTTTCAAAAAATCATATCTTAAAAACTATTGAATTCCGCACCCTGAAACTTTCAGGAAGATGATCAAATGACCCCAACATGATGCTAAAAAAGTTTGGACACCCCAGTGAGTAGGTCATCCGCTAAAGGTGAGCCAAGAAATCCAACATGGACTGGAAAATAGTTCACCTGGTTTACAAAATGGTTATTGCACCGTGTATAACATACGGACTAAAAGCGGTAGCCCACGCCAAAGCTAACCGTTCTAGACTAAGGAAAGATGAACGTCTGATCCTCAGAGACATGTTTGAGAACGCCAGAAGCAGGTAAAAACGATAACTAAACGAATCAAAAACCACCGGATGTGTTACTATACACATATTCTGCGACAGCTACAACAACACCTACTCCACGCCGCATTCAAATACGAAGCACGGAAGAAGAAAGTAGGCCGACCCATATACACCTGGAAATATTCCCTTAAGCACGACATCAATTTCTACGGTAAAGAACATAGTTACTGGACAGAATCACATTTCAGTTTGACTTTTGTGAGTTAATGATTAGTAGCTGACGGGGAATCAATATGAATTGTGCACTTTATGCCAAGCCTTTGAAATTTGGTATGGTCTAATAGTTTTAGAAAACCACCGCAAGCAACTTGTGCGTGTCCTCTGCTGGCCTGTTTGCTATTAATCCAATGGCCGCCATCTGTCTATGGGTATTTTGAATAGAAGTGTTGTCACGTTACAAGGGATATAAGAAATAACCCTCTGTAACGGAAGCCTAAGAGAAATTTAAAAGAAGTTAGAAATTTAGTATGTAGGTCCTAAAAAGTCAAGAAATGAAAGAGAGAGAGAGTACTAGTAGAGTGAGTTCTGGGCTGACCTTTCTTGGGTCGAGATTTGTTAGGAAAACTCGGATCAGTTGCAAGGTTCATATTTCAAGTTTTGGATTCAAATTGACGTAATCTCCCAGAGGCCAGGAACCTATAACTCCAAGGAGGACGATTTATGTTCTTATACGTGGTAGGTACTGGTGAATATTGATCATCAATTTGACTGTTTACTTGTTAAAATAAAAAAAAAAAATTTAGCCATTAAGGTGTCCCACTGCTGGGCAAAGGCCTCCAAATAAAAATTAAGTGAAGAAAATAAATACAAGTTCCAATAACGTAAGACTTTTCGTAAGGCTTCAGGCTCACCAAAGGCATGATCAAAAGAAGTACTTACCTACCCCGCCCCAGTGCAATCTCAGGACCCTTAAGTCTTGTGTTATACATAATTAAATATACCTATTATTATTATATATACAATTAACATATATGTTAATTAAATAATTACATTAGTTTTTATATCGATTTATGATTAAAGTAGTTGTGTTGACTTGTTATGATTGGTCGACATACACAATCACTATATTTGATACGTTGTTCTTTTAGTTCTATAACAATTAAACCGTCACTTATTTATTGCAAACTGTATTGTTATAAATAATTAAATATGCCTATTATTATTTACATGTTAATTAAATAATTACATTAGTTTTTATAACGATTTATGATTAAAGTAGTTGTGTTGACTTGTTATGATTGGTCGAGACATTGACAGTGGAACAGAGGAATTAGCGGGCATCCGAGTGGCATGCCCGCCCGGCCATTCGCTTTACGGCATCGTTGATAGTCACTTGAGCTCTGTTTAACCAAACTATACTCTTCCTTCCTTCCTTCCTCTTACAGCGAGCAATAAATCTGATCTTCGATATTGTAACGAGTGTTTTGCATTCAAAGTCCTTACTTCTGAGTATTAAACCAATACGGTTTACATCTCAGAAGTGGGATTTGCAACTCAGTGCCCACAAAAGGATAAGAGATACGCATAAGTATTTGGCGTACGCAGAAAACGTAAGTGTTCTTTGATTCATTTCATTTTAACGTGTTTACCTACCCTCGAAAATCTGTGAAGAAAATGTTGCGTTACTAAGTATGAGTTCTTATTACAATTTGCTAAATTAAAGTAAAATAGTACAAGTTCATTAGGTTACGGTACAGTATGTGTGCATGCTTTTAAGATTTAAGTGTTGAATACTTTAAATCGTATTATTTTCATCGGAATTTACGAAAGACTTGTAAACTACTGCAACTCCAAGGTGCATTGAAAATAAATAAAGATCTGGGGGCACGGCAGTGCCCCCGTCAAGTCGAGCAAAAAAGCGGCACGGTTTTTTTTCTAGCCTGTAGTTTATCTATGTTTTTGCTATTTGATGTCGATTTTTAGTACGTGAAGCTTCGAAAACAAGTCATTAAATATAAATGACTTTCTATGAATGTGCTGTTTCTCTTAGTCTCGTAGTTTTGCTGAAAACTGATATAGGTTTTTTTGAGCCTACATATTATTTACCTTATTGGTCGTAGTAAAGTGAGAATTCTAGTAGTAAATACGTATTACCTATACGTTATTCTGTTTACATTGTTGTAACAAGGATATTTAAATTCTTTTATCCATAGTTAACCCTATAAAAAAGCAACAATAATAAAATGCATGTAGGATGAAAAAAAAATTGCGTAGCATGATTTATTAACACGGGTGTTTTTTTATGTTGAGGCCAACGAGGACATGGATGAACCCAGGGTCTGTTCTCAAAGAGAACGTAATGGATCGAAAAGCACGTTTCGCGAGGAGCTGACGCCGCCATTGAGGGTTCATGATACAACTCGAAGCCGCAGCCGCGGTCGAAGACGTATCCGTTCACCTGAAGACACCCGTGGCAGTCATTATCGCCGGTCACGCTCCAGGTGTTCGAGGGGAAGGCGATCGCGGCTGACGATTAGTCGGTCACGTTCCCGGTCACACAATTCAAGAAGGACAAGCTCGCGGTATCGACGTGATAGGACCCTTTCCCGCACTCCAAGACGGTACAGGTCACGCTGCGAGGAATTCAGGCATTCACATGGGCGCAGAGTTTCGCGCCTGCGTACACCGTCCCGTGAAACAATGCATCGTGATCGTGAGTCAAATAATAATTCGCTTATTGACAAATTTATTGACGCTCTTAAGGGTATAAAAAATACGAGCGAGCGTGAAAGGTTCCCTGTTCTGAATAATGTAATACCAGATTTTGACCCTTTATGTAAAGAACAAACGGTTGACGCGTGGCTTCACAAAGTGGACGAATGTGCACAGATCTATGGGTGGAGTGATAAACAAGTAACCCACAATGCATTGCCGAAATTAACGGGGGTAGCTAAAACTTGGTATCAGGGTCTACCCTCACTCCTATTTACTTGGTCAGAATGGAAAATAAAATTGAAGGAATCTTTTCCAACTAGAGACATTTGCGCTGGTTTACTAACGGAGATGCTTAGTAAAAGGGTACGCTATGGGGAGTCATTAGAGATATATTACTACGCTAAAATGAATCTTTTACATCGCTGTGAAATATCAGGAAAACGTGCAGTTGACTGTATCATAGCAGGTATAGAAGATCGTGGTGTTAGATTGGGAGCACAAGGGGCAGAATTTAAGGAACCGGAATTAGTGCTCAAGTTTTTGAAGACTGTAAAAGTGGGTCAAGATAGGCCTACAAATGAACAGCTGAAGCTAAGGGATAGGGATAGGCGCCCACAAAATAACGCATTCAATGGTAATAAAGTAGGATCCAGTTCCCAGAAGCCCACCGGATCCGGCATGGTCTGCTACAATTGTAAAGAAAGCGGTCACCCATTCTTTCGATGCACAAAACCAAAGGTTCAATGCTCTAAATGTAATTTATTAGGACACAAAGACACAGAGTGCCCTGGGACAAAGCAAGCACCAACGATAAAACAAAAGCCGTTTTGAAAGTTGAAAATACTGGTGATTCAAGTGCTAAATATAGAATGCCTATTAAGATAAACGGACAATTTTCAGAGTGTTTAGTCGATTTGGGAAGCGAGGGTACTTTGGTCCGTCTCAGTGAAGCTCAGCGTTTAGCATTAGACTGGAAAGTAGGAGAAGTGCCATTATTAAAAGGTATAGGTAACGTACCATATAACCCGCTTGGTAAAGCTAACGTCACGATCGAAGTGCAAGGTGTAGTAGAAAATCACGTAGAGATATTGGTAGTAGATGATTATTTAATCAATTGCCCCGTACTACTAGGCCTCACTTTCACCGAAAGACCTTCAGTCAAAACAATGAAAGAGCACTACCCTCTTCCTCGTATCGGGGACCAGTTAGATTTATTATCAGGGAGCTCTCTCTTCGTTACTCTTGACTTAGCGTCTGGGTACTATCAGATCCCAATAGCTGAAGTCTCTCGAGAGAAGACTGCATTCGTGACCCCTCAGGGCCAATATGAGTATAATAGAATGCCCTTTGGACTAGTAAACGCACCATCGGTTTTCCAACGTACAATGAATAAAATCTTCCACAATTCACCAGCTTCGTCTTATGCACTAGTATACATGGACGATATTTTGATTCCCGCTAAGTCATTCGACGAAGGTATGACACGTTTGAAGGAAGTGCTGCGGTTGCTAGCAAAAAGCGGCCTAACACTCAAAATGAGTAAATTTCTTTTTTGAGAAGATAGGCTACCTGGGATACGAAGTCCGTTCAGAGGGTGTTAACCCAGGGTCTCTTAAAACAGAAGCCATATCCAGATTCCCCACACCAACAAACGTCCATGAAGTTAGGAGATTCTTAGGCCTTGCTAGCTTTTTCAGGAGATTTGTTGCGGGATTCGCGTTAATAGCACGCCCATTGACCAGTCTGTTGAAGAAGGACACTTCTTGGAGGTGGGGTAGTGAAGAATTGGAATCTTTTGAGAAACTAAAACAAATTTTAGTACAAAGGCCGGTCCTAGGACTCTATGACCCTAGTGAACAAACCCAACTCCACACTGACGCGAGCAAATACGGGGTAGCTGGTATCTTACTGCAAAAAGACACGTCTGGGGTGTTCAAACCTATAGCTTATTATAGCAGGCAAACCAGTCCCGATGAGCAAAAGTTGCACTCATTTGAGTTATTATTGCGTCTTTGAACAGGTTCAGGCACTACCTGCTTGGTATTAAATTTACTATAGTGGCTGACTGCAACGCCTTGCGCACAACTTTAAGTAAACGCGACTTGGTCCCACGAATTGCTCGCTGGTGGTTGCAGTTCTTAGAATATGACTGTTCGATAGAATACCGTCCTGGTGACAAAATGGCCCACGTAGATGCTCTAAGTAGGAGTGCGATTGATGGTAGTCCAGAATTTGAACACGTATTAGATGTACTTTTAATTGGTACTGAGAATTGGCTCGCAACGGTGCAACAGACAGACGAAGACATTAAAAATATCGCTGACATTTTAGGTGAACCTAAATGTAAAGATGCTGTGGATATTTTCAAAAATTACAAGCTAGTAAATGGGCGGGTATATCGTATAATTGACGAAAAGACTACTCGTTGGGTTGTCCCAAGTGGCACCAGATGGCAACTATTGAAAGCTAATCATGATGACGTGGGACACTTTGGGTTTGACAAAACTTTGGCGCGTTTGCAAGCCACTTACTGGTTCCCAAAGATGAGACGGTTTGTTAAGAAATATGTCTCGGCTTGCCTTAAGTGCGCACATCACAAGCTGCCGAGTGGTGCCAGGGCTGGTGAACTACACCCCATTCCTAAAGCCATCCCATTTCATACGATACATGCGGATCACCTCGGTCCTTTTATCCGCATCAAGCGTGGCAATACATACATCCTCGTTATCGTAGACGCGTTTACTAAATTTGTCGATATTACGGCTGTACGAAACACGAAGTCAGTTACCAGCATACAAGTATTCAGACAGCATTTTAGTTACTTTGGTGCGCCAACCCGCTTGATTACGGATCAAGGGACAAGCTTCAAGGTAGTAGGAAGTTTAAAACGTTTACTCAATCATGTGGTATTAAGCATGTCTTTAATGCTGTTGCCACACCCCGAGCGAATGGCCAAGTGGAACGGTACAACCGTACCATTTTGGCGGCGCTCGGGGCAATGAATCACGACAGACCAAACGGTTTATAGGACGACCATTTACCAGACATTCAGTTAGGTATCAACACCACAGTACACGCCACCACCAAAAAGACTCCAGCGGAGCTCCTTTTCGGTCGGAATTTAACCAACCCATCTAAAGGTCTGTTAAATGACATATTAAACGAAGTTACTTCTGAGGTCGGGGAGAGTCTTGATGACATTAGGGCTAGTGCCGGCGAGCGTATAAAGGCACAACAGGACAAGGACAAGGAACGGTATGATAGATATAGGAAAACGGGAATGCGTTTCAAAGAAGGTGATTTAGTCAGAGTAGTAAGAGCTGCGACAGGAATAGAAGGACAGTCAAAGAAACTCGAACCTAAATGTAGAGGCCCTTACAGAATTAAGAAAGTGCTCCCCAACGATAGGTTCGTGGTTGAGGACACGCCTCTTACAAAAAGTTACGAGGCTGTAGTAGCCATTGATAAAATATTTCCATGGATCTGTTACAACGAACCCGTATCAACCGATTGTGAATCCGATAATGATTGTGAGTCTGAATCTGGAGAAGTGTAAATAGATGTATAGTATAAGCGAAGTTACTTACATTACTAATGAAGATGAATGTTGTACAATGAATTAAATCCTATTTAGAAGTTATGTCGGTTTAAGAAACTATATCTACATTGAATGTTTCTGATGCTTAAGGAACAATAAGATATGTCATGGTACAGAAAAATAGTAATGTGATTTAGGAATGGACGATGAGTGTCATGCATCGTTGATATTGGTTTATGTACTAGTGGCTGAAATATTTGCTTGTCAATGTCATGGAGAAGTAAATACTGATTCATTGGTTAGGGTCATGTACTAATGAATTGGTGTGGGGTATCAGGAAACGGATGCCTCGCGTTTTAGCCATTGGTGCAACAGTATATCTACTGGTCAAGGTCATGGACCAATAATATACTACTTACATAAAATATGTCAATCAAGTCAGGGATGTCAGGTTACCGACACCCTTAACGTCATGGATCATAAACTAATTCAGAAATAAATGGAATGTAAAGTAATTTTATTTGAGCTTTAATTGTTTAATTTAAAACTAATTGTGAATATTTGATTCCTCGTAGTAGTAACAAAGTAGGTATCTTATAATTGTAAAATAATGAGATGAATGTCTTCTTTCTTTAAAATTTACGTTTACTATTGTTATTTTATTTCTTTGTCGAAGTATCTAGAGTATAGATTTTTGAGACAAAATTACACATAGCAACGAGGGACTCGCTGGAAAGCGGATGACCGAGCTGTTATACATAATTAAATATACCTATTATTATTTATATGTTAATTAAATAATTAAATTAGTTTTTATATCGATTTATGATTAAAGTAGTTGTGTTGACTTGTTATGATTGGTCGACATACACAATCACTATATTTGATACGTTGTTCTTTTCGTTCTATAACAATTAAACCGTCACTTATTTATTGCAAACTGTATTGTTATAAATAATTAAATATGCCTATTATTATTTACATGTTAATTAAATAATTACGTTAGTTTTTATAACGATTTATGATTAAAGTAGTTGTGTTGACTTGTTATGATTGGTCGAGACATTGACAGTGGAACAGAGGAATTAGCGGGCATCCGAGTGGCATGCCCGCCCGGCCATTCGCTTTACGGCATCGTTGATAGTCACTTGAGCTCTGTTTAACCAAACTATACCGCTGTAAGAGCAATAAATCTGATCTTCGATATTGTAACGAGTGTTTTGCATTCAAAGTCCTTACTTCTGAGTATTAAACCAATACGGTTTACACTTGTGTTTAGTACGAATATAGCGACACTTGGGTTTGCAGTGTTTGTCGAAATCCTGCAGGTGAGTTTTAGATTAGGTATTCACAATAGGTAGCAGGGAAAACCATACATTGTTTCTATTAGACATACAATCTTGAGTAATAGCACTTTTTATAGGTTCAAGGATATGAGAAATCCATTTCTAGGGTTATAACTTCCGCCCCCTTATCGACACTCTGACCCGGCCAACTTCCAATCAAGATGCCGGTTAATGAAATTAGACAAGGTCAAGATGCTGTGTGTCATAGAGATTCCGTTCCCCGATGTCAAAAATTGAAATCTGTCGAGTGGTAACATTGAAAAAGAGAAGGATAATGTGTTTAATTAACCTGTATGTATGTATGTATGTATGTATGTATGTATCTGACTGTAGATAAATTAACCATCAGAGAATAGTGGTAACTGGTAGCCCGCCTTCGTGCTAGTGGCACTAGCACTAATTATGAATTTTGGTGGAATCTGACCACGGTCAATTGAATCTTCGTATTTTAAGCTTGTATGGAGTTTTCAAAATTATTCAGAGAATAGTGGTAACAAGCCCTCATGCTAGTGGCACTAGTGGTTACGAACCTCGTAAATCTCAGATGAATAATACTCTTTTCTTCCAAAAATTCATTACATAATTTAAATATAATGCACGGACAGTTCACTTCTGCTTAGACCTCTCTTGTTACTCTATGATTTCAGCAAAACGTGGTAATTGTGTTCTGTGAACGTGGCGGCCACATGGCGCGTCGACATGAGTTAAAATTAAAACTGATACAAAAGTAATTGAATTAAGCGTGATTTTGCAAGCAAAAATACATAAAGCCTACACGTGGAAAGTATATTACCTTACTTATATTTAATTTTCCTGTGAAGTATGTGCAGTACCTCGGTACACCTAAAGGAATATTTACGTAACCCTTTTCACTCCAATGCGTCGAGCTGTCGCAGCCGTCCGCCACAGACTGAGCGCGTTTGTTCCAATTGCCTTAAATAGGTTTTAAAAGAAATCAATCCGAGGCGTCTACTCTAGTGTAAGAAAATTTTAGGTCACTAACTTTTGGAGCCGGATTCGGCCAACTTCCAACCAAGATGCCAGAATGACATGACGCTCGGTTTCATATCGATCATTAGTCAACTACGACGTCAAAGAATAGCAAGCAGTTCTTCGATATGTCGGAAATTTAGAAAAAAAGAGTAATAGGAAAATATTAATTGTTAGAAAAATTTAGGTTGCTAGCTTTTGGAGCCGCATTCACCCATCTTCCTTCCTCTTAAAATCTGTCTAGTAACAAAAAGTTGGTAATTTAATCTTGACATTGATTGGCAAATTAGACCTAAGAAACGAATTCCTCGCATCCCAGCACCTATGAAAAGTGGTATTACTCAAGATTTTGTGTCTTATATAACCCAATGATATATACCCATATTGAATTGATAGCAAACAGGCCACCATAGGTCGTGTACAGTCAGCATCAGATATATGAGAGCACGCAAGCTACTCAAATAGTACTATGTTACTCAATCCTAAACAGCTACACATTGAAAGTGTTAAAATAATCTCAGCTTCCATACTAGCACAGAAGCTGTTGACACAATATTGACAGTTTGGTTGTGTATATATTTCTGGTTGTTTAGGTGTGTAGATATATTTGAGTAGTTTGTGTGTTCATATATATCTGATGCTGTCTGTACAAGTTGCTTGCGGTGGTTTCCTAAATCCTTAAGACCTTATTTCAAAGACTTGGCACAAATTGCAAGTCTTATGATTTTTGAACAATTCCTTCTCAGCTTAAGGGTGAAGCTCTTTGAGCCGTTTTAGAACTATTGAAAAATCACGCGCAGGTGAATGTTACATAGTATTTGTAGGTGTCTTCTATGGTCCCAAATAATGGTAACGAAAACAAGCGATTACAAAATTATTAACAAACAAAATATGATATAATACTTTCGTTTATTTACTTTCACTTTATCTTACTTTAGTGAAGCTAAACAGAAAATTCATAACACTAACATAACAATATTCTTGCTTTCATTTGGTAATAGACACTGGCATTAAAACATCTGACATTCTTTAGTTACTGACAATAAACACTGGAGAAAATGAGTAAACAAAATATTCCTTTCAAATAAAACACCACTACATATACATGAATGAATACTTAAATGATTAAAAAAATCAATGATAGTAAGTAATATACCTATTTTGAGAAATTATTGTTCCTACCCATAATTATGAACAACTTTCTCCACGAAACATATGGTCACCATGACATTTTACATCGCATTTGACATCTGTCAATAGCAGCTTGTCCTTGTTAAGCTTTGACAAGCAAGGGAGACTGACATAGCTCGTCAGCTGATCGGGTCAATGTACTGAGGGACGAACATTTTTTCATTTGCGACCATGTTTCTTAGGGAAAATTGTTAATATTGATAATTACTATTATTCCCCAAAATATAGTCAGCTAATTAAATTTCACCCTGAGTTTTAAAGACTTTCAGTCACGATTAAGTATAGTATAGTAATATATAGAAAGGTACCTAACAAGCAGTATTTTTAGGTTATGGTAGCTTTGTACAATCACAATCAGGTCTAGTTACCCCTATGCGGTAGCGAAGAAGCTGTAATTTGATTTTTAAATGTATCAGGTACAGAATAGAGCTTGGGATAAAATGCTTATGTTCAACTGTTTACCAAATGTAGTAATAAAATAAGTTACTTCCAAAAAATACATTTTCATCCCAAAGGGGTTTGAATAGAACCTCTTAGTAGGAGAAGCTGACCTAGTGGTAACCATAATTTTCAGGAATATCAGGATTTTTTTTAAAAAAGAGATTATTTTAAATGAAATTTCAATAAATGTCAAAATTTAGAGTGAATGAAATTTCAATAAATGTTAATTATTGTCAAATCACCTAACGGAACTCTTTGTAGTAAATAAAGCAAAATGATAAAAACATACTTACCTTTCTTATACCCAGAGTCCTTTAATGATACATAAAGGAGTGAACTAATTTGTATGTAAATTCAAATTTGGAATCGGGAGTAATGGTTCATTAAATGACTCTAGAGTACGGCGTTTAGATATAACTTCTTTGAGAAAAGTTAGCATTTTGCTTTTCTAAATACGGACGTGTGTCAGTATCAGCTTAAACACATGGTTCCAGTTTTCTATACGTATTGTCATATTCTATATGATAGTTAATTCTCGTTAATTATGGCAGACCATACTGGTGCAAGACAATGCTTTTTGCGGAATAAGTGTCATTCAAGGTCTGCAGAGACGAAGACAGCGGCGATCCCCACAATCATACTTGCTCACAGAAGACTATTCTCCTACATCCGTAAATCGTAGACTACGCTCTTAAATTTTTGGTGAGAAGTCCACCGCGATCACTCTTTCTACTCTGATTGAGCATTGATTGCTAACATGGAGTGTTGTTATTAGCTCTGAAGACAGGATAATTGCAGGCCTTGTGTTGCATGGGGTCGCCTCGCTGCGCTCCACTTTGCCACGGCTCCAGGTTGTATTATTTTGTGACCTAACAGACCTAACTTTAGTATTCAGACCGAAAGTGAACTATACACACACACAGGGTGCTTATACACATACAGATTAGAATAAGTAACCCTTGGTAATCCAGAGATGGCGCTGTAACGATTGTAATTTAAACGGCATGGCTTTAGTCATCTTACTTCTAAATGGCGCCAGGCGTTAATCGTAGAATTTATAAACAAAAATGTTAATCTTTATAATCTATTAAATTTAAATAACAGCGTCAAAATCTGTTTTTGTTGTCTTGAAAATTAATCTCCTAGCGCCCTCTCCTAAAATTAATTTGATCTAATCTAATCTGATTAACGCAGGTGACATATGTTATTTTCGTGGTCTATCAGTATTAGTATAATATTATAGTGTCTTTACCTATATCTCTGATTGCGCCGGTGACATATTTTGTTCTACGTGATCTATCAGCACTTTCTCAGCAACCAATACAGTTCTGAGAAAGTTCATACATGGGAGCACTAAATATGGTGAACATTTAACTTATTTGGTAGTCAAAGCTTATATTGGTAAACAATACACTTGTTGTTTAGATACAATAAGATAACACGGCGCACCCCTCCACTCCTCGCCGGCGAGACAGCAAGCGAGCTTACGACGCGAATGAGCGTGAAGGCGTACATATGGAGTAGTGGAGATCTCTATTGGTATTTCGTCCATAGAAGACAAATCAAAGGTCAAATAGCTTAAAACCCAAGAGCCGGTCGTAGAGCCATCTGCAAAGTCGAGGACGTTCAGGTAATGACGGCCAGTTCCTCCATAGTGTCGAGGTCTCGCAGTAACATCTGTATGGTCTGCTTCGTGCGCGGGAAGTAGTCTGCCGTCTCATCGTCCTCGAATGACGGGTCTTGGGACTCCAGCTCTGAAAGCGATGATGAGTGCGTCAATATCCGCTTTTAACCCTTTAATTCACCCCGTCCTATCACTATCACGTGTTCTCACCTGCAACCTGCGCCTCTATGGAGTCGAGGCGCACGTCGACGAGCGCCTGGCAGCGCCGGATGTGACGCAGCAGGCGCTCGCGACACACGCTGTTCTCTATCGGCGCTTCCGGTTGCGGGACTATCACGTTGGTGCGGAGCGCTTCAGCTTCTGTTGGATATGAAATGATTTTTTCACACCTTTCATTCGGAAAAGTAAGTTTTGCTCCACGATGAGAGGGATCAAAATGCTACTTTTCTGTTTAAGCTACTTTTTTAATTTATTCATTGGCATGTAGCATTTATGCAATGTGCCAATAGAACACAGATCCTAATGAAATAATCGATTGTAATTAAATCGTAATCGATTAAAAACGAACACGTTTCAAGTTTCAACTTTAACAACGTTATATGAAAATTTATGAATTTTTTGTAATATTTAAAAAAAACACAATAAATTATGTGTTTTACTGAAATCAAAAGTTATTGTGATATAATGAATATTGATAATCGATTCGATTATTTTACACATCGGTAGTAGCACAGGAATATTTTATCTGTGGTGACTTTTCCCTAATCCTTCACAATCCGCCATTAATAAAAAAAAAAGATTTTGTTGTTCGATTACTGTAAAAGTGTTGAAAGTATAATTCAAAGTATAGTTATTTCATTATTTTTAGAGCATTATATTTCAATTTTCCTCATAGTCGGTGTGGAAAATTGTATGTGTCACTCAGGAGCAAAGTTATTTTCGTCTTGGGCGTTAAGGCTTGAAACCTTCTTTACACAGATCTTAATAAAATAATCGATTGTAATTTCATCGTAGTCGATTAAAAACGAACTTGTTTTAAGTTTTAACTTTAACTTTTATATGAAAATTTATGAATTTTTCGTAATATTTAAAAAAAATGTCACTATAAATTATATCTGAAATCAAAACTATCGATGACTGTTATTTTGATATAATGAATATTGATATCCGAAACCATTGTTATATTCGATTCGATTATTTTTACACATTGGTCTAAGTACACAGGAATATTTTATCTGTGACCTTTCCCTTATCCTTCACAATCCGCAATTATATAAAAAAAGTTTTGTTTACGTTGTTCGATTACTGTAAAAGTGGTGAAAGTATAATTCAAAGTATTATTATTATTTTTATTAAAATTTACTTCATAGTCGGTGTGAAAAGTTGAATGTGTCACTCAGCAGCAAAATTATTTCGTCATGGGCGTTAACGCTTGAATCCTTTGTTACGCTCAGGATTATCGTAGAATCCTTCCCTTCACTCTGGATTCAATGTAACGCCCTCGCCGTAAATACATCATTTTGCTCCCTTGTGACACAAATAACTATTTCACACCTTTTATTCGGAAAAGTAAGTTTTGCTCCACGACGAGAGGCAGCAAAATGCTACTTTTCTGATCAAGTTACTTTTTTAATATATTCATTGACACGTAGCATTTACGCAATGTGCCAATTGAACACAGATCTTAATAACATAATCGATTGTCATTTCATCGTAGTCCATTACAAACGAACATGTTTCAAGTTTTAACTTTAACAACGTTATATGAAAATTTATGAATTTTTCGTAATATTTAAAAAAATGTCACAATAAATTATATGTTTTACTGAAATCAAAAATACCGATGATTGTTATTGTGATATACTGAATACTAATAATAATCCGATACAATTGTAATATTCGATTCAATTATTTTTACACATTGGTATAAGTAGCACAGGAATATTTTATCTGTGGTGACCTTCCCTAACCGTTCAAAATCCGCCATTATAAAAAAAAGTTTTTGTTGTTCGATTACTGTAAAAATGGTGATGGTATAATTCAAAGTATAGTTATTTCATTATTTTTAGAGCATTATATTTCAATTTTCCTCATAGTCGGTGTGAAAATTTCTATGTGTCACTCAGGAGCAAATTTATTTTCGTCATGGGCGTTAACGCTTGAATCCTTTACGCTCAGGATTTTAACTCGTAGAACCCTTCGCTTCACTCTGGATTCAATGTACCGCCCTCGCCGTAAATACATCATTTTGCTCCCTTGAGACACAAATAACTATAGTGTGATGTCAAAAGTAGGTATACAAATTCATACTAATTACAATTAGCATGAATTTGATCAGACCAACTTCATTTTTACTTCTCCATACCAATCGATGGTCCGCCGGACACGTCGACGGGCCCGAGAGCGCGCCGAGTTGACTACCTGCGAGGCGGCTGAGACGGCATGAGGTAATAACTCACCCTGCACAGACTTGGCGAGGCGCTCCAGGTCGCTGGTGCTGATGGGCAGGTCGAGCGACGCGCCGCCCGGACTCGACAGCAGGCCCGACAGCGAGCCCAGCTGGCTGCCGCCTGCACCTCGACTTAATCTGGGCAGAGATCTGTTTATTTACTCCTACTCTGCGAACACTACACGTAGTTGTTGTCCTGTGCTGATCAGAGCCGTAAACAATAATTACGCATTTTGAAAGCAAGCGAATGGAACTGACAGTGACTCTTAATTACAATGACAACACTTTTAAGATCTATCAAGTATTCATTCTTTCTACTCTGGAATGTGTATCGGCCACACTTCTTTCCGTGTATCACGCTTAGTAGCTTAGTTATGTCAGTCGATGAGTTGAACTTAAGACCGATTGTTTTTCGTTTTTACACCTAGACCCCCCTATATCATCAAAAACTGGTTGTGGGATCATCTTTGTTGTATTCCTCATCAGCGGTGGCCGTTGCCATGGCTGCGGTATTATTCTCATTACGGCGGGCAGTCCACGCAAACTGTTTTGTCGCCTAGTTTGCGCGGACTTTCAGCCGCAATGAGAAAAATGCCTTATCTGTACAAGCAATACAATAAAAACGGTTTAGCAAATAATGTATTCTACCTAGGGATGATAATTTCTGCTTAAAGGTGATGATGTTATTAAATCTAACGCTGATGTAGCTCGAGCTTTCGAAATATTGTATCCATACTCACAACAGAGCGTCTAAACTCATCCCCATATGAAGCAGACGTTGTTAAAAAACAGCATTAGCGTCAGTGATGATGATTTTAAATTTAATCATCTACACAGTCAGGTCATAAGTTCTGTCACACAATAAAAACTTTTGAATTTAGAACGCTGGCCACAAAAAAGTTTATTGAATTCGAATTTCGAATTTTTCATGAAAATAAAAATGTGTACTTTTTAGAATTTTCCTCATTTTTAAATATGGAGTGGACACTTAAAGAAGACCGTGTCGCAGTTATTGCGTTGCATCTTTGCGGTTACGCGCCAATGCAGATTTTCGACTTACTGAAAAATTTGAATATAACCAAAAGATTCGTTTATCGTACCATAAAACGATAGAATGAAGACTCTTGTGTAGATGACAGGTCAAGAAGTGGTCGCTCTCGCTCTGTTAGGACTCCAGCAGTGATAAAAGTGTGAAGGCGCGAATTCAAAGAAATCCCATACGTAAGCAGAAACTGTTGGCCCTTCAGATGGGGTTAAGCAGGACCACGGTGAAAAGGGTGTTAAATGAAGACTTAGGGCTTAGGGCATATCGAGAAAAACAGGACATCGTTTGGACGCTCGTTTAATGGACTTGAACACAAACTAGGAGCGGCACGCAGGCAGGCGTCGGCGTTCGAAATTTGAATGTCATAATATGTAGAAAATATAAGAAAAAGATAAGAAATGAGTTTTTACCAAGTAGTTTAACATTATGCCGGTCGTAACGTGCGGTTTTTGTACGTAGTAAAGAGGGTTTATGATACGTGTGTAGATAAATAAATTAAATAAATAAACAAATCGAACTAGGCCCATAGTAGTAGCTCAACAAGGCTTATGTTATGGATACTAGACGACGATATATTTAATAGAGATAAATGCGAGACTGAAGAGATGCCGCGCTTTGTTGAAGCGGTACGTGGGAAAAAAGCATCGGGAAATTCTTTTTTCGGATGTAAAAATTTTCACCGTGGAAGAGAGCTACAACAAACAAAATGATAAGGTGTACGCACACAGCAGTGAAGAAGCGAGCAACCGTATTCCGCGTGTTCAACGAGGTCATTTTCCATCCTCGCTCATGGTTTAGTTGGGAGTCTCTTATTGGGGCTTAACTGAGGTACATTTTTGTGAGAAAGGCGTAAAAACGAATGCAGTTGTGTATCAAAATACAGTCCTCAAGAACCTTGTGGAACCTGTTTCTCATACCATGTTTAATAACAGGCACTGGGTATTCCAACAAGATTCTGCGCCAGCTCATAGAGCGAAAAGCACACAAGACTGGCTGGCGGCGCGTGAAATCGACTTCATCCGGCACGAAGACTGGCCCTCCTCCAGTCCAGATTTGAGTCCGTTAGATACAAGATATGGCAACACTTGGAGGAAAAGGCCTGTTCAAAGCCTCATCCTGATTTGGATTCACTCAAGGCATCCTCGATTAAGGCAGCCGCCGATATTGACATGGACCTCGTTCGTGCTGCGATAGACGACTGGCCGCGCAGAATAAAGGCCTGTATTCAAAATGGCGGGGGTCATTTTGAATAAACTTTATCACCATAAGAATCTATGTTTTATTAAGTTCATTTTGCTACATAAATGTTTACATAAATAATAAACATGTCTAAATCATTTCATATTGCACATGTGACAGAACTTATGACCTGACTATGTATATCCCGAGGACATTGTCAAACAGTTTTGATTACTTATCTTAAAAAATACTGACGACTTTTAAGATAAGTAATCTTAACTTTTTGACAATGTCCTGGGGATATTTTAATGACTTTTTTATCGATAAGGTAGAATTAGAATCTTACAATATTCACCATACAGTATAATTTAAACCAAAGCAATGAAATCAAAAGTCCATATTTATGTCGCCACCAGATAACACAAAAAATTAACACAAAATCTAATAGTGTGGTGTCCCTCTAATTAACTCGCAAATGTTATTGGGTTGGCACGACTTTTTTTCCTGTTGTTTCTTTATCGACCATAAATCCCACGGCTTTACTCTTGATAAAAATGAAAATAAATACAAATAAAGTGAAATAATATAAATATCCCATAATTTTAAGTATATAAGACAAATAAGTACTACCTTATTATGTAAATCTGTTAATAAATAGCTAGTAATGCGTAAATACTATATCATTTACCTATTTTTCTACCTTAGCAGGTACCTATTTAGGGTTATATCATGTGAAACTGAAATCACAATGTAACCCATGATACGCAAATAGCATATGATCCAGATAATATATCTCCTCGACACTTTTGTACGTAAGCCGATCATGTAGTCTGTTTGTTCACTTAGATAGCGCCGCGGCCGAACGCGGCTTTCTTTGAGTGAGCGTCGGCGTTTTTGACAAGAGCCGGCAAGTGAACAGGAGCTCTATTTTTGAATCGCACGCACGACTTTCATGTCACGCGAGCGCTCTTGAGCTCTATTTTTGAATCGCTCGCATGACGCATGAGTTTCATGTCACGCGAGCGCTCTTGAGCTCTATTTTTGAATCGCTCGCATGGCTTTCATGTCACGCGAGCGCTCTTGAGCTCTATTTTTGAATCGCTCGCATGACGCATGACTTTCATGTCACGCGAGCGCTCTTGAGCTCTATTTTTGAATCGCTCGCATGACATTCATGTCACGCGAGCGCTCTTGAGCTCTATTTTTGAATCGCTCGCATGACTTTCATGTCACGCGAGCGCTCTTGAGCTCTATTTTTGAATCGCTCGCATGACTTTCATGTCACGCGAGCGCTCTTGAGCTCTATTTTTGAATCGCTCGCATGACTTTCATGTCACGCGAGCGCTCTTGAGCTCTATTTTTGAATCGCTCGTATGAGTTTTTTTTCACGCGAGCCCTCTTTTCTACTGAATTTCCTTCGACATCCGAAATTTCTTTTATTTTAAAGTCATTCGCCTAAGTCGAATAGTAGAACAAACGTCAAATACGTCAAAGCTAATGTCAACAGTGTCAACACAATTTGAAGTGTCAGAGTTTGCTGTTTTCGCGCGTTTTTTCAAATTGGAATCCAAAACGTCAAATATGTGACATTTGCGACAGATTGAACAACCCGATTTGTTCCATATTATTGTTAGGATTTAGTAGGCAGCTTAATTGAACAGACAACTGTCATACAGCCTATATCTAAGATGAGAGCATTTAACGTTCCGTTTCCTTTGCGATATTTACCGGTTTTTACTTTTTCTGCGAGCAACAGATAAAAATCAACATTTCCAAATTTATTGGCAACACCGATGACGAACGATTCAAACATAGTAAGGCTGGTTTCAGAAGTGCCTTTAGAAGGTTTCTAATACTGCAGCAGAAGGCTGAGGAGGCAGCACTTTAAAATAACTGTAATGCCCTCGGTTATAGCCTGAAGAAATCTCCTACCTCACAAAATTCATTCTTTTTTATTTTTTTTGACTACCATACGACATAATCATTGACATTTTATTATTCTTTTTCTATTCATATTATACAATTCTGAAATTTCATCTAATTTAAATCACACAATTCCGATACTATTCTATGCATTATTAATTCAATTTAAATTCAAATTCAATTGCAATAATTAATTCAATTCCATATTAGTAGATTTTAATATTTTATTTTATTTTTTAAATTTTATTTATTTGCTGTAATAATTTGTGTATTTTGTGTACTTAAGCCTATTGCTGTCTCGTCCGCTTTGGCTCTGGCAGAATATCAGCGTCACAGATTCGTCTGTGACATTGCTGAGTCAGGGCCATTTCATTGTCGCGGTACAGTCACGGTGCCACATAGTGATCCTTAATTTCCATATTTTTGCTGTGTTAATTATAATTATTTTCATTGTTTTATTTAATTACTTTGATGTTTTTTGTCATAATTAATTTTGTGTGGTTTGTAATATGTTAATAACCAATATTTTTTTTTGTGTTTGTACCGAACAATGAATAAATGAATTATCTATCTATCTAAATGCAGAAAATCAACGTCATGCGACTTGTAAGTCGAACGTGACATATGTCTCATGCGATATATCATGTTCCGCGAGTGATTCAAAAATAGATCTCCAGACTTTAGATAAAGGTATAGTTACCTGTCGACGTCATCATGCGCCGGCACGTTCTCCTTGTTGAGCGAGCTTATCATCGCGCTCAGGTCCGCGTAGTCCGCCGTGAGCGCCGACGTGAAGCTCTCGCCGCCCTCCCACTCCGACGCCCACAGGTACAGCTTCGGGTGGTCCTTCTTACTGCAAGGCATGCAATCGCTTAGTTTAAACTGGGGAAATGATGCGAAGTCGAACCTAAAGTTTTTATTTTGTGATATAGCTACACAATTTTAGTTTTCGGATTTTTCCTTTTACTTAAGCTTTAAGAAAAGAAAGTACTAGGCATGATTATTGGGAAACAACGTCAACGTATTGCTACGGTTGCCCACCCAGATGAGTTTTTCGAAATTCAGTTATGGACTGAACCTGAACGAAACCTCCGAAACGGTCGCAAAATCACAAAGTCAAAGTCAAAGTACTGTATTACTGTAGATATTTACATATACTTAGCAAACGTCAATTTTGCCGCTTCTCTACATTGGACCACTGTGGGAGAAGAGGGCGTAGAAACTCCCACAGATTGATTTTTAGATCTCTTTTAAAAATAGGTTGTGCTTAACTATTACAAATATGAAAAATTTAATTATTATGATTAATAAGCAGGAATAAATAATTACAAAATTATTAACAGCAAGGCCTGTGTTGAGCTAGATTAACCCCATACAGTCCTGTCATTTAAGTAATCTTGAACATTGTAATATCCCTTTTTTGACAAAGTCGCTTTAACATGCTTTTTAAATTGCTCAAATGGCAATTTCAAAATCTCCAGAGGTATCTTATTATAGTAGAGAATACACTGACCCTTGAAAGAATTGCTAACCTTCGCGAGTCTAAATCGGGGCGCACACAGTCTGTGATTATTTCTTAGGTTAACATTACAGCTATCGCTAAGTTTGGAAAATGTTGTAAGGTTCTTGCGTACATACATTATATTTCCGAAAATAAATTGACTAGCTACTGTTAGTATGTCAATTTCTTTAAAAAGCTCTCTAACACAAACTGATGAAACCTAAGTAATAGAACTGTAGTAACAAATGTGGTTTTCCAAAGGCCAGTGCCGGCCCAAGAGTCGCCCGGGGTGTAATACTTCATAATTAATTACTCGACTTGACAGCCAGTTTGCGCCCCGCCCCTCACAACAGGTCTTGTTGATTACCATGTACTTTTATAACAATAGCAGGATATAAAAGGGCGCCTAATGCAGGACTAAGGCCGGCCCTCAAGCATCAAACCGTCCTTGACGACTATGTAGAGGCCAGAACCTTCTACCCAGAGCCGACGAAGGCCTGTGCAGGTCGCACACGGTTCAGGATCCTCAGTTGTCTTAAACATGGCTGCGTAGCACCATGGCGCAGAACAGAATGAAAGGTTTGGAATGAACATACTCTGATCATCGCATCTCCGCATTCTTTGGTCTGAGCTCCGTTTCCGGGCGTTGGGCAGCAATGACCCGTTTGTTACTCTGGTAGTCTACCCTCTTCACTATCTTGTATTTTGCTGTCGTAAATATATTTCCTGGTACAGCCATTAACAGTGTATCACTCGGTGGTCCTGGTGCCGCCGTTCCTCAAAACTACATAAAAAACTCATCGAAAAAATTAAGATTTTTGTAAAATAGTAAGACATTTTCGAAAGTTTTGAAAGCAAAACTTAGCGAAAATGTTCTTACAATCTCACATAACTAAAGTGTTATGTGCGATCATTAATAAATTCGTGAACGTACGATATCTTTCTTTTCAAAAAATAATTAAGGCCGAACCTCGCTTCACCACTGAACCATGCACGTCAAATATAAAGATGTAGAATGGCTACTCACGTGGCGACATAGTTCTTCACACGCAGCGCATGCAGCGCGTCCTGTATGCCCAGCAGATTGCCCGACAGCTCGTGCGCGCGCCGCAGCGAGGGGCAGGCGCGCGCGCCGGGCAGCAGCCCCTCGTACAGGCGGTCCTGGTCGTGCAGGAAGCGGCGCGAGCGACGGCCCAGGCGCGGGTTGAGGCAGATCGAGCACGTGTACTTTTCTGGGACCTTAGCAGTGAGCGCGAATGTTGTTGAATTATGATTTTGAATACATACATTTATATATACAGGCACATGCATTTCTTCTGGCCCCACAGTATGATACCCTGTGTCGTGGGAACCAGAAACAGCGACGCCACAAACATGTCAACATTCTTGGATGTTTACATGTTTGTGGCGTCACTGTTTCTGGTTTATTTTTTGCTCGAATCTCTCTTCTGTATCATAAAAATAGTCTACCAGCTGATATATCTACGTGAGGTCCTCACGGCAATTTGCTATCAATGGTTATTTCAAGAAACTTCCGAGTCATTTACTGATTCTGACATGTTGCTGTCTGACAAAGTCAACATTTCTTTATCACTGTAGATATTTACATTTATCTGGGAGACACTGCAGGAGAAGCAGGGTAAAGAAACTCCTACAGATTGATATTTAGATCTCTTTTTTTTTATTGGTTGTGTTTTACACAAAATGGTCTCAACTTGCCTGAAAATTGAAAGTGAGAAATTGATACACATGGTTTTACCCGGGGATTATTTTTCTTCCTGCCGGGATACCTATGTCCACGCTGTTCCTTTTTAGAGTTCTGTATTCGAAGGGTGCCAAACGGACTACTACTACCCTAATACTAAGCCTCTGCTGTTTAGTCGTCTGTTTGTCTGTCCGTCAGAATTTCCGAAATTTTCACAGAATGTGTCTGTTGCCGCAACAAATAATGAACTATAAACAATTTCAAAAACCTAACAACTGCGATTTGGTCCGTTTGGCACCCTTCGGGTACGGAACCATTAAAAATTAAAAAGGCCCCCATACAAGAGACGTGTTTCTTTGCGTGCATTCTTGTACAATGGTACGAAACTCTTCATGTGCGTCAGACTCTCACTTAACCGATTTTTTTTCATCAAAGTCATACATCATTCATAGCGCACGGAGGGCATGCCCCTAGCGCAATGAAAGTTGTAGATGAAAAGGCACAGTTTCAAACTAGCTTATGCCTGGTTCATTGACAGTTTTCGCCTTATAAAATTTCTAGATACTTGTGAAATATGTCTTATTTATTTTACACACGTGTTTGACAACAAAAATCGTAAATAGGATTTCACAAGCAAGTAATTCAGAACATATTTGTAGCATAGACAACAAGTTACATGAACGCTGTATTTACCTCAGCCTCCTTGTGTATGTTGTGACACAGCGCGTGCTGCCAACACAGACACAGCTCGCACTGTATCATAAGACCGTCCTCTTCACGGACCGTGCAGTGACAATTGATGATTTCTTCGCGTTTCATATGCACCAGCTTTATACGCTCGCCGGCTGAAATAAGAAACAAGTAATGGTAGATGGTATATTAGTGATAAAAGTAAAAGAATCGAGAATAGTGGTCTACGGAAAAAAGCGGGTGTTCAGATAAGCTGCCTACTAAATCCTAACAATAATATGGAACACATCGGGCTGTTCCATCTGTCGCAAATGTCACAATTGACGTTTTGGATTCCAATTTGAATTCTATTTTTTGTTAATCTGCGTTAGAATTGGCGTTGGTCAGCGTCAATTCAATTGAGGACACCGGTGTCTGCTGACGCGCAGACACCTCTTTCGTCTCTCGCCTTAGATGATATTCTCACATCTGTCGTGCATTATCGTGTACCAGTGTTGAGGCGTGAAACTATATACATAACAATATAAGCCTAACTGAACCTGCAAGAAGCAGTGGGACATAACAGCCCAGCTCAGCAGCGGCGAAGCAGAGCTGATGTAGGTCTCCAAGCGCGAGTAGCCTGACCCGGGAACGGAGGTAAGTGAAGCTCTCATCTCTCTTTGTTGGTCCTAGAAGTCTAACTGCCACACATACAAACTTACCTTCACAAACCCATTCGGCTGTCGTCATACAATCCGCTATATAGCTCACCCCGAGCGTACAGCGGGAATTTCAAGATTTTACACGATAATACCGAGTTCATACATAAGGCTATGTCAGTACAAGATGGGAACCAATTTATCTGCCTTTTCGATGACATCAAAGACAACAACATAGCCGATATCATCTACTATTATGTAAAGAGGATGTTCACCAATATTGAACATCATACTCACTCTCAGTAAACATGTACATATTTGGATCCTTCTGATCCTCAGTGGACTCCGACGACACCGGCATGGTAGAAGTGTCCATAAACTTGGAGTCAGGACTACCCGACCGCGGGAAACTAGATCTAGTCTCGTAGTCGGAATTGGCGTCCCATTCTTCATCATCACTGCCTGGCTTCACCTTGGATATCGTGGCGAAGGTCTTCTTGCGTTTCTCTCCCTTCTTCTTTTTTTCAGACACAACTGGTTTTGTGACTGTGTGGGTGGATATGGCTGATTCGAAGTCCAGTACAGTTAATTGCTCCACGTTGGATGATACGTTAATTTCGGAGTCAGTGGAGTCTGAGGAATCTGCGTCGTCCTGTGGTTCTTCTGATTTTCTGACTGGCAGGAGAACTCTTGGCCGCTTGTGAGGCTTAGAGCTGAATACGAGCGCGTTTCTGAGTCTTGGGGAGTCTAGGGACCGGGGTATCTTGTCCGGGTCGGTTCTGGTAGGTGTTGTCATTGGTGTTGTTTCCGTTTTCATCTCGTACTTGGGTTCTACGGGCTCGATCTTTATTTCCTCGACGCGTTTCTTGCTTATTTTCAGTTTGGGGACTTTAGGTTCGCTTTCTGTCTTGATCTTGTCCGGCATCAGCGGCGTGGCCCTGGCTGAGGCTAGGTCGGCCACTTTGGGAGTAGCGCCCATCATTTTTCGCATTTCTCTATGGTAGTGCTTTATGTGCATTTGCAGCAGTGTGGGTGTCCGGAAGTTTTTGAAGCAGGCGTCGGCCGGGCACCGGAGGAGATTCTCGATAATTTGTACTTTTAACGAACCAACATACACTGCAACATAAAGAAAACCAATGAAGCAAACTCTTCAACTACGGATACCGACTCACTGGAAGGGGCGATGCCCACTGGTCAGACAAGACAGAGACACGACACGAACACACAGGACAGAACGAGACAACAATACACTTTTATCTCGTTGTTTTCTGTGTATTCGTCTCTGTCTTCATGTCGTGTCTTTCTTGTCTGTCCAATGGGTATCGCGCCGAAGACTTTTTCCCCCAACTTCGTATTGGGGAACAATCGCTCAGGGACAATAATAGAATATTCCACATACCGTATCCGTCTTCCAACGGCGGGTGTTCGAAGCATGTGTCGCTGGGCGTCACAGCGCCAGCTACCGCCTGATCCGCTGGCGATGACGTCACGGATGACGAGTTCTGAAATAACAGATAAGCTCTCATTCTGTAAACTCTTCATTAACCGCTGGAGACCCGGACCCGGACCCGGACCCGGACCTGGTTGTGAGGCATCGCGATTGTGAACCTCATGCCGGTTATAATAACCAATACCTATAACGGGAAAGTGTCTTCTTTAGAAGATCCCAAGAACCCAGAGGTTAGTTATGAACTTAATACAAACGTAAAATAACATTCATATACAGGGACATACAGTTCCTGTAACTGGACAGTGCTTTACCCAGTAACAGTTATGTTAAACTTATAAACACAGAAGACAAGACGGAACAGTGGTTTAGACAATGGACCAAACATTTGGACACAGCTCGACTCTGCCACAGACGTCGTCAAAACAACTTGAAATACTTACAGAGTACCCTCCTGAGCTAATCTTCCTCCTCTTCGCATGCGCCAGTTTAGCTTTCTCCTTCCGAACGTTCATCTTCGTTAACTTCACCAGTGGAGACGTCGTACTAATAAGTGGCGGCGGCCTCACATCTCCGTCTGGCCCCACAGTTTTCGTATCCCAGCCGAGGCGGCGCGCCATCTTGCGGTGGACGCCGAAATCTAGCAGGACATCTTCGAAGGGCTCTAGGGACGCGCGATATTCTTTGTGTCTTATTCCGTCGAGGTAGTGTCGCATGTCTGTTTTGGTGTGTAGGCGTTTGTTGTCCGGGCTGTGGGGGTAAGAAATAGTCGAATAGTCGACACTAATAAAAATACTAACTGGATAACTTAAAATAAATGTCGATAACAATAAAATATCTCCAATCATATTTTACACCGCGCACACGTAATTACCCGAATAAGGCAAAACCAGAAGGGTCATGATAAAGACCACTATATTTGTATATTTATATTCATCACATCTTTTTGAAAAAAGCTCGTTTATTCCCGCTTAAGAGGGGTCAAAATAGAACTTTGCTCCCATGGGAGGCAAAGAATCTTTTTAATTCGTATTGCCAGTACAGAGTAATCACTTTCACTACTTTCTAATTGACAGCTGCAATCACCAATGGGATTAATCTTGAAAAGCCGGCGAAATAAAATAATAAGTCTGTGTTAATGTTTTTTTTATTAGTGTTTTAGCACATATTTGTCAGTTCCAACCATTCGAAACTCCGGCCAAATAAAATAAAAACTGTGTAAAGTAAAAAAGAAGCTAAATGCATTCCGCCTTTGGTTGTTTACAATTTTCGTTAGCTGATACTATTAAAAAAATAGTTATTACTCTACTGGAGTAATAACTATTTTTTATATATATATATACGATACATACTATACGAATGAAAAGGGGGGTTTCACTCGAGATAATATTGTTACAGATGCAAATGATGTGATGCAATGTCTGTTACCTACAAAATGCGGTGAAAAATATGTGAAAGCATACGACAATTTCAACCTTTGGAAATAAAGCGGGAAAGAGCGAAAGCATTTTTCGGAAATGTGTTATACCTTTTGATTATAAATGGTATTGTTACCCATTGTATAAATACTATTCTTATTCATAAACTGTCTAGTATTATTCTTAGGCAACAAATATAATGATCACCAAAATATTTTTTCCTACCCAAAATGGATAAATGAACACCAAAAGATGCAAAAAATATCAAGGCAAAATACTGCGGTAGCTTAGGTGCGAAGCCCCCTTTATCCTTCGTGTTAGGTTGAACATGTAAGAACAAGAAAAAATACTTAAAACATAAACTTAAGTACACAAAACATAAAAAGAAGTTTGGTGATCATTTATCCAAACACAATTTGGTGGACATTATCCATTCTGGCAGTCATTTCGAATTTATTGGTAGTAAAATAGGTGCGTTTTTGGTTATCGTTTAAACACAAGCCTTATTCTTATCATAGCTCATTTTCTCATATTAGAGAGATAAAAAGTAGAGTGTCCACCTCAGGAGTAAAAACTATTTGGAACTCGAGCGATGTTCTTTGAAGCCCTCGTTCTCGTTACGCTCAGGATTCTGCTATAGATCCCTCGCTCCCCTCTGGATTCAAAAAGCGTCTTGATCGTCCATTGATTAGGCTATGTGACGTCACACTAAATTCAATATGGCACCCTCTAGAGGTTACAAAGTACCAGATACAAAAAAATATGAACAGGGTCGTGATGGGTAACAAATTAATGGGCTTAATTAGCACATTCCAAATATATATGCCACCGTAAGATTGTCAAAACCGAAAGTATCTAACGGTTCTTTTCTCGTTAGTTTACAAACTATCGATAAATTGTAAACTGTACCGTAATGCTTACAATATGACGCGTTAGTTTATAATAAAACCGTTAAATTATGAACGTTTTTAAACTTGTATATCAAAGAAAAAACCACTGCGGTACTTTAGGTGAAGACTAAAGTCGAAAGAAGACGAATAGTCTTCGTGTTAGGTTGACATTTAATAACAAAAGAAACGTAAATTGTCGATCTGGTTTACAATTTGTTGATAGTTTATAAACTAGCGGCTTTGACAATCTTACGGTGACATATGCATATATTACGGCTCTTGCTCGCTGCTTTGCTTAGAGTTGCTCTCTGCTTTGCTTTGAACGCCCGGTGGCTTTAGGTTTCAAACTCTTTACCGCCCAGCGAAAGCTACCTGCGAATGCGAATTGTAACGTGGCGAGCGGCGAAAAAAATGTACGAATTCGCGCCAACAGCAGCTGTGGAAGACCTTCCTAAATCGCAATCAGCAAGTGCAGGTACAGATCGGTTAACTAAAACTGGCACGTTCAATTTACACGTTGCACTTGTGTATTGTCTGTGAATAAGCGCTCGGCGTGACGTTGCGCAGCAAGGGCATCAAGGATAGTCTGTCTGTCTCTCTCGCGCGCGGTCACACTTATGAGTATAAAGGAGACAGTTATTGTTTTGCTTTTGCTACAGCTTATAAATATTGTTGGAATACTAAATAAAAATAAACATTGTGCACTCGATCCTTTAGTTTCCTGCCTGCCGCTGGCTTTAATTTCACAGAACAACGAATGCCCGTAACCTAGCGACAAAAAGATGGCGGTAGCGCCTCTGGCGCGGCCCCTAGGAAAGAACGATGCAATACGCTTAATCTTAGTTTTACAGTGAAGAAGTTTATTAAGGGTAGTGTAGTCCCTTTGGTTAGGATATCAGCGACCATATCGATGATACATAATATCAATATGTTTAGTCCTAGGCAGGAAACAGTCGTTGCTGGTCAGTCAAAACGCGCTCTGGTTGTCGCTGAGGATGTGCAAAGCGGAGGAACACTGTCCACACCGCTCAGTCTGTAGCTAACGTAGCCATATGGCCTCCTGCGCCGCGGCTGCCATAGCCATATACTCGGCTTCTAATGTGGAAAGCGCCACAGTTTGTTGTTTGCGCGAACTCCATGAAATCGCACCATCCTGTAACATAAAAATGTAACCACTACACGACTTTCTGTCATGATCATCACTCGCCCAGTCAGCGTCGCAGTACCCAGCTAGTCTTGTTACAATACTGGGTATAAGTGAGCTTCCAATCTTTGGTATCCTGCAAGTATGAAGCCAATCTCTTGACAGCATTCCAATGTTCATTCTTTGGTTTCTTGTTAAATCTGCATAGCGTATTCACAGCGAAGGAAATGTCTGGTCTGGTGCACTGGGATACGTAGAGAAGAGAGCCTATAGCTTGCTGATAAGGTTGATCTTGGCTTCTTCTACATCAAACTGGCTCAATTTCAAGCCAACTTCAATCGGAGTCCGCACAGGCCTATAATCTGACATATTGAACTTACTTAGTATCTCCTTTATATACTTTTCTTGATCAAGCATTATTTTGCCTGCAATTTTGGTAATGTTAAGACCTATATATTGTCTTGCCTCTCGTAGGTTTTTCATTTCCAGATTATGCATCAGCCTCTCCTTGATCGTCTCTTTTATGCTTGCTTGAGAGGTGAACAGTATCAGGTCATCCACCCAGACAGCAACAAATGTCAGCTTCTCGGCATCATGGTACATAAACGCTTCCATCTTTGATTGGCTTAGGGCAATGTCCTGCAGGGCTCCATTTAATTTTTGATTCCATAGCCTGCTGGCTTGCTTTAGTCCATACAAAGATTTCTGTAAGCGGCAAACTTGTGTTCCATCTCTGTATAGTTCCAGTTGATGCATGTAGGTGTATCCATTTGATCGATGTCTAAATTGTGTTTTGCTACCAGTGCAAATAGGAGTCGGATCGTGGTGTATCTGGCCACTGGTGAATATATCTCTTCATAGTCAATGCCTCTTCTTTGGGCACAGCGTTTCACTACCAATCTGGCCCTAAAACGAATTATGTTACCGTTCTGGTCTGTCTTTGTTACAAATACCCATTTACACGGTAGGGCCTTCTTGTTGACTGGAATATCCTAAGGAGCCAGCATACAATCGTAGTAAGTTTCTTCTTCATTTTCACATGTAGCAGTTTCATATTCGCTTGAATCTTCAATTCTAGCTATGTCTCTACTACTCAGTTTCTGACCCAGAGTATGTCGGGCTCGTAGGCACGGTCGGAGAATCAGTGTATGTTGGACTCATGGGCACAGTCAGGGAATAAGTGTATGTCGGACTCATAGGAATGTTTGAGTCAACATTCGGGAGATCGATGTTTATTGAGCTCTTCAGAGTTACTGAATCTTCTGAGCTCTTTAGGTCGAGAAGAACGACAGCAGCTGAACTCCCTGGAACAATATTTTCGCACGGTCAGAACTTTGTGTGTTCTTTGGTCCATAAGACGATATCCTTTTGTGTTATCGCAGTTGCCAACAAAGACCATACTGACTTCGTATCCCATTTTCGGCGTTTCTTTTTAGGGATATAAACCATAGCATCGCAGCCAAATGTGACATATGTGACAAGTTTGGTTTTCTTCCTGTCCACATCTCATATGGCGTTTTATCTTCGAATGACTTGGTTGGTGAACGTTTCACGACCTATGCTGCAGTCGTTATGGCTTCAGTCCAGTAGCGTTGGTTTAGATTCGCTTGGAATATCATGCATCTTGCTCTTTCAACTAAAGTCCTGTTCATCCTCTCCGCTAAGCCATTATGTTGCGGAGTATACAGCGTGTACTATACCACAATCCGTCAAGTGCTTTTCAAAGGTTTGGTTGCAGTATTCAGTATTGCAGTATTCGTTGCCAGTTCAGAGGCATTTTATTCTGAAACCCAGCTCATTCTCCACCTTACTTTGGAAATCTCTGAAGACTTCAACCAAATTCATTTTGTCTTTGAGTAAATACACGAATACGTGTCCCGAATAGTCGTCCTGCATCGGTCCACAAAGATCAGAATGTATGACTTCTAGGTGTTTCACCGCTCTGGAGCCCACATTGTTAATATATATAATATATAATAATTCCAAGTACCTGGTACAGGTAGGGTTAACGTTACTGTTGTTATGAGTCAGATTTACCCCCTCGGCACACCCTGCCAGGTTCTTTACATCTGTAAAATTTAGATGTCCCATTCGTTTGTGCCACAATTCAGTACCGTTAAAGTCTTCCCTGGTGGCAAGTTGAACAGATTCTTAGTGTTGCTGAGCAAATAAACATTCCATTGTTATCGTAAATAGTATAGCCCTTGTCACTGAAGATGGCATTCTTGCCATTTTTGACAATTGAACTCACTGACAGGAGGTTGGCAGCTAAATCAGGGACATATGAGGTTCACTCATATCGCACATTCACTCTTTATTGTTGGTCATATACATTGAAGCCCCCAAAACCATTTATCCTTCTTGACTGACCAATTTTCGCTGAAAATGCCGTCATCTTTTTTTCTTGTTCTTTCTTCCTCTAAAATAATTTTCCTCTCTCGTTATTTCTTATTCTTTCCTGCTGCACAGATCGCTTTGATATCTCCGCTAGCGCACACGCTCTGCTGCCATGTTGGAATATTAAATATAAGTAAACATTGTGCATTCGATGCCTTTATTTTCACACAACAACGAATGCCCGTAACCTAGCTAAAAACAGATGCAGCGATAGCGCGCAGCCACTAGGAACTAACGATGGAATACATTCGCACATCAACAAATATAGAGTGATATGTATGCTGTGGCGCAGCGGTAGTAGCTCTGCCTACCATGCGAGGTTCGATCCCCGGCTGGGTAAAAAAAAACCCTAGGTCTTGGATGTTTACATATGTGGGACGTCGCTGTTTCTGTTTCCCACGACACAGGGTATCCTAGTGTGGGGCCAGAAGCAATGTATGTGCCTTTAGATGTTTATGTACGTATGTATGTTATATATGTATATTTTTGCATTCGTGTCACGTGTCAATCGACGCGCGTTATTGTGATTTTTTACCAATTCCGAGGTTATAATTTTTAAACAGTCATTTTTAAACATAATGTATAGTGAAATTGCATTACTGTGAGTACTGTGAATGTTTCATCTTTAGTTAAACGATCTGTAGCTGTGGTTCAGAGCGCGATGTTTTACAGTCGGGTTTTAGTTTTAGAACTTATTTATTGCCTTGTATTTGTAAGTGCACTCACGCGACTATCATGACGCCCCACTTGCCAGCCGATTTGCCGAGACTGCGGCGCACCATGTGCTTCGTCCAGCCAGTGGGCAGGCTCATCTTCCTCCTCTTCGAAACCGCCATTTTAGCTTTCTCCTTCCGAACGTTCATCTTCGTCAACTTCACCAGCGGAGACGTCGTACTAATAAGCGGCGGCGGCCTCACATCTCCGTCTGGCCCCACAGTTTTCGTATCCCAGCCGAGGCGGCGCGCCATCTTGCGGTGGACGCCGAAATCTAGCAGGACATGTTCGAAGGGCTCTAGGGACGCGCGATAGTCGTCGTGTCTTATTCCGTCGAGGTAGTGTTGCATGTCTGTTTTGGTGTGTAGGCGTTTGTTGTCCGGGCTGTGGGGGTAACAAATAGTCGAATAGTCGACACTAATAAAAATACGAACTGGATAGCTTAAAATAAATTTCGATAACATTAAAATATCTCCAATCATATTTTACACCGCGCATACGTAATTACCTGACTATGGCAAAACCAAAAGGAGGGTTATGATAAAGACCACTATATTTGTATATTTATTTTCATCATATATTTTCGAAAAAGCTCGTTTATTCCCTGCCCCGGAGGCAAAGTATCTTTTTATTCGTATTACCAGTACAGATTAATCACTTTCACTACTTTGTAATTGACAGCTCCAATCACCAAGGAGATTAATCCTGAAAGGCCGACCAAATAAAAAAATAAGTTTGTGTTAATTTTATTTAATTATGGTTTTCAGCACAATAAATAATCGTATATAATATAATATAATATAATATTTATCAGTTCCAACCAGTCCACAGAATGATTTCGAAACTCCGGCCTAATAAAATAAAAACGGTGAAAAAGTAAAAAAGAAGCTAAATGTTTGGTTGTTTACAATTTCGTTAGCTGATGTTATTCAAAAAATAGTTATTACTCAAGTGCCGAGTGAAAAGGAGAGTTTCATAATATTGTTACAGATGCAAATTATGTGATGCAATGTCAGTTACCTACAAAATCACGAGAAAAGCAAATATGTGAAAGCATCGGGAAAGAGCGAAAGTACTTTTTGAAAATGTGTATTTAAAGGGTCTCTTACCTTCTGATTTTTTATTTTTAATGATAAATCAGCTAGTATTTAATACTAGCTGATTCCCGCAACTTCATCTGCGTATTCCTAGGAATTATAATTTACCAAGATGACATTACCCTCCCTCTGGTGCAGTCGGACAAAAAGTTTCCTATTTGTTAATCTAGTTAACAGTTGGTAACATTGTGACAAACTGGGATTTTTTTTCCTAGTTTGTAACATTGTTACCAATACGGGTGTGACAAACTGGAAACACATGTCATAAACTATCTCTGTGGTAAATTACATTCAAATCTGTTCAGCCATTTTAGCGTGATTGAGGCACAAAGATCCAAATATCCAAATATCTTAACATCGCTACTTACAAATTTTAATAGTGTTAAATTGTCTTCTTAAATTAGTTCGGATAACTGGTATTTTTGAAAAATAGTTACCTACATATTATATTCCTGAGAGGCTACATCAAGTATACCTCGATTATAATATTAGTTGGACTAGGTAGGTAGGTACATTCAAGACCGGAGATTGAAACATTGAAAAATAGTATTGTGTGTGTAGTACGTAAGTATTAAACTTTTTTATGTATTTAGAAATTTATTATTATTCAAATATGAATTTAAAAAAAAAACACAAAAAGAAACAACTTCGCGAATAAACGACCCCGGGACATTGCCGATGCTAAGGTTGCCATGACGCTGGCAGAATTTCCCCGCTGCACAGCCAGGGAGATTCTTTGCATCAGAAATGCCCCAAAGCGGTAGTCAAAACCTCTATCCTTTAGACGGCGCCCCAGATCCTTAACAAATATTTTCCCTTGTGTCCTCCAAACCCCAGTAGTCTCGAGCGCAAGAGGCACAAAGATGTAGTTTCCCATGAGTGCGGCATACTTTAGAGACTTCTGTCTTGCGGCAGACTCGGCAGCAGCAACAGCGCGAGCCGCCGTCCACCTAACATGGGAGGCTGCAAAGGTGCAGACGCAGGTCGCATCCCAAAGCAGGGAACGTCCTCTCTCCCAAGATACCAGGGTCAAGCCATCCGGACGCTTTCCATCCGACCGGCACAAACCTGGCGGCACCAACACACTAGGAACGTTCGCCGTTAGCAACGCCCTACGAACCGTGTCGTTTATTGCGTGGGGCCGCGAAAACCTGCCAGCGCTCCTGGTACAATGTAGGCCATGGCGAACCAACTCACTAACCCATGCCCCACAAACGCATCGATGCGGCTGGCAGTACCCAACCCAAACACAAAGACTGCCACGCGCAAAGTGTCATCGTCCAAGAAAGTTCCCAGCTGGAGAGAAAGCATTGCGTGCAGCCACAACCCCGAGTCGGATTGACAAACAGCACGCAGGCGCGCCAATTCCGGCCCCGAACTCTGAGCGAGGAGATCATCACAGGTGACTTCGCACACGACCTCATCTCAGGAGCGCTGACTATACCTTTCCGGCAGGTCACTTCCAGGACACTGGGCACGCCATAAGCCCTCCGCCTCCCCCGCCAAAGAATGCAGAACCCGTCACCATGTGTGCACGACGCACCTATTTGGAAACCTTTTCTTCTTTTTTATACCTTTTTTTGTATTAATTTTGTATTTTGTTTTAGAATCTGTCAGTAGTTTTTCTGTCATGTCGTAGTCTGATTCTCGTTATGTTCTGTTCGTTTCTGTTTTCCTGAGAGTAAAGTCTTCTGTACCATGTTATGAACCAGTGCCTATTATTTATATAGCCCAGCTTTATTCAACCAGCTACACCATGTATACCCAAGATGTGAGTCACGAGGTTCACAACACCATACGAAGAAGCCAGAAAGCCAGGGAGCTCGGTGTTCTGCAAGCGTTGAACACCTAAACGCCCATACCTGACGGGCAGTGTAGCTTGCACCCACTGAGACGAGGACACCCTACGTTGATGATGCACTCCAGCAAACCCTTCAAGACCGCATCGGATCTCGAATTTATCTCCCTGTGCAACCAAATCGGGGCAGACCGTTTGGAATAAGTTAGCCTTGGTGAAGACAAACACTTTTTAAAATCGCCAAGGCAACATGGGCGGAAAGCTGCTTTAACTGTGGTTTCGACGCCGCAAGGATATCAATTTTTGATTGCAATACTCCGGGAATCCTCCAGAACCACCTCTGGACTGCCACCGATTGTGCCATCACCCAAATACCACACGTTTGAAGGTGAACGCAAAGAAGCCACAACTTCTTGGATTGCCATACTGAGGAGAAAAGGACCCAAGGCATCACCCTGCTGAACCCCTATCTTTGACTGCACCAGGCTCCCATCGAAAAACAAATTACTAGGGGCACTGTATCTTTGGACAACAAGACTTCACCCTACTTAAGACGACGTCCCGCTCAACAGTATTAAAGGCGTTCTTAACGTCCACCTTAACAACGATTATATGTGAGGCAACCCTGGTCATCACATGTGAACACGTAGCATGAATGGCTGTCTCACACCCCAGAGCTACTACGACACCTAACTGCTCAGGCTGCAACTGCGATGCTTGACCACCTCTCACCGCACCACAGCACATCTTTGACACCAAACGCTTAATTACGCTGCCCACAGCAATTGGCCGAATGTCCCCATCTCCATTCTCCAAAGCACAAAGAGAGGCTCCATAGAGATAAGGGCACACCTACCTATTAATCACGCCCTTCAACATGTAGTTTGTCAAGTTACATAGAGAACTCAACAGTGCAACCCCACCATCACCAGCCCCTACAGAAGTTAACTCCTTAAGGTGCTCAGGGCGCAAACCATTCAACCCACCCGCCAAGCCGTTCTTAAAAGAGGCAATTGTCTGCACAACGTCACCCCACTCCACAGATATGCACTCCAAAGAAAGATCAGGCTCAGGAGGAAAGTCCAAAGGTCGGTTAGGAGAAGGATGCTTTTCTCTCAAAGCTTTCAAGGTCTCGTCATTATCAGGTGCAATGGAACAGTCCGACAATAATACCCGAACCGCTCCACTCAGATCACCATCGTACACCTTCGATTCTGCTAATCTATAAAACGACCTCTGACCCAAGGAAACCCCCCTCGCGGCGCAAACTGATGAAAGTGAGTCCCTCGGAGCTTCATTAGCAACATTTTCCTTCACTTTCGCGGTGAGTGAACGGCTACGGTCCTCCGATGAGGGAACCCTGAGCGCAGTATAGGAAAAAGTCAACAAACTATACCAATCCAAGAGGTCATTAGACTGTATGCAGCGTTCAATAACTGCGACAACTTAGACGCAGCGATGCACCTAGCATCCTTCGGAATGTGTTTAAGCACCCTAAAATTCCTCCTCAGAATTGATAATTGGTCGAAAGAAGGTGTGGACGCCACCACCCCAGGGACGACACTTGGGGCATCCCGAACCGGCAACCGCGCGGAGCGCGTCTGACTACTTCCATGAATGCGGCTAATATGCACACTCAAACCCCGGGGAACCACATATTGCCTCGATGGAACGGGGCAGTGGGGACACAAAGCTGTAGACATGCTCATTCAAACAAAATATTTTTTTTTTATATATTACACGTAAAACCAAAATTATTTTATTTTAAAAGCATCTTATTTCTCTTTTTGAATTAATCACTATGTCAAAAATATTAAACAATTACTTCTTTATATTTGTGAGTCCATAATTATTAATTATAGAATATAGCAATGTCAAGCAAATTATTATAATGTGTAACGAAAGGCACACCACTAGACAATACTTAAAATATAAATACAAAGTAAATATGTACAAAGTTTGTAAAAAACAATAACAATGCAAAGCAAGCAAGCTAAATTAGGCAAGGGTCAAGCAAGGTCTTATTAATATTACAAATATAAACAACCTATGCAAGTATAAACAAATTATATATATGGATAACCGTCTTCACTGCGTGCACATACTTTTGAAATTATGTGGTGTTTATGCAATAACTTTCTGTACTTGTAACTCACTTGCTAACACAAAAATCTAAAAAACAACGTAAGTTCACTTGTTTACATGTATTAGCGGCTAGGGTTGCCACTAACCCCCTAGTGTAGGGTACTATATTATAGGAAGGGAGTATTAAACTATATACTCAGGTTAACGAAACTCTTTGTAAATGGTATTTCTTCTGATTATAAATGGTATTGTTACCAATTGTATGTAAAAAAATACTATTCTTATTCAGAAGTTGTCTAGTATTATTCTTATCATAACTCATTTTCTCATAGAGGGTAATAAAAAGAGTGTCAGGAGTAAAAATATTTGGAACTCGAGCGATGTTCTTTGAAGCCCTCGTTCTCGTTACGCTCAGGATTCTACTATAGATCCTTCGCTCCCCTCTGAAACTCATTAATTTTCAAACATACTGTACAGTGACATTGCATTAGTGTGAGTACTGTGAATGTGCCAGCTTTAGTTAACCGATCTGTAGCTGTGATTAAGAGCGCGATGTATTACAGTCGGGTTTTAGTTTTAGAAGTTATTTATTGAGTTGTGTTTGTTAGTGCACTCACGCGACTATCACGACGTCCCACTTGCCAGCCGAGGTGCCGAGACTGCGGCGCACCATGTGCTTCGTCCAGCCAGAGGGCAGACGCTTGTCCTCTACCTGTGGTTGAATACGGTGGTTGAGGCTGGCCACGCCGGCAGCGTAACTTACAATTTCACCTTCAGATTACGTTTAGGGAATAGGGATTCAGTGTTAAATAATCACCAAGTTTAAAACTTGAATATAATATATATATTTTTAATATTCCTTGGACACTATTTACACAAAGTGACCTAGCCCCAAACTAGGATTCCCTGTATCTTGGGTACTAGACAACGATACACATACTTATAAAGATAAATATTATACTTAGATAGATAAACAACAATGACTAGGGTTCAAACATCCGTTCTCATCAACCAAATATTTGCCACCACCGGGACTCGAACCCGGGACCCTTGCCTTCGTAGGCAGGGTCACTGCCGACTCGGCCATTCGGGCAGTTAAAACCCACTTCAAGTTCTATAGTTCTACATTTCTACCCCCCCCCCCCCCCCCCCCCCCCGAATGAAGTCTATATACATGAAAAGCCCTCGTCAAAACTTTCGCTGACCAAATCAAAACGTCATCTGTGTATATATTTTTTGTTTTTGTTGATTTTTCAAAAAGCGCTAAATCTATTTTGATAATATTTATATGGGACCACCTCCGAAGTATGACCTAACAATCAAAACATGAGTCATCAAAATCAATTCATAATTGACCGAATAATCGCGTAACAAACATACAAAAAAATATAAGTAAAAAAAACTATAACCCGACTACGTGAGTTAAGAGGTTTAAAAAGTGCGAAACAAGGAAATAATTCAGAAAGAAGTCAAGAAATGCGAAGGTACAAAAATGGTCGAGGTAGAGCCGTGGTCGCACCTACTGTATCTCACAAATGTGCAAAAAATCATTTACCATTGTAACTACAGCCTTTTCTAAGGTATAACTTTTAAGTGTTGTAATAAATAAATAAAAAGTCCTTTACAAAACGATAAGAAATTTATTAAGTAAAAGATTCATGAAAATAAGTACAGAGAATATAAATAAGATATTCATTCTAGTTCAAGCCAGTACGTGTGGGACTGCCGCTCCATCCTCATATAGGCCTGTGCGACTCCACCTATGGCGGGTGCCGCGGATGCACATGCTGCTAGCCCTGATGATGGCGGTTTGAATTCTTGCTCGTAGCCAGCCCTTTATTGTCCATTAAGTCCTTTACAATCATTATATGTAGGATATCACAGCACTTAAGTATATTAGAAGTTAACTAAAGTGTTTTCTTACATGGTATCTAATCTATTTTGAGATGATGACTATGATATACCCGACCGATTCATGTCATGGCGACTACTCCGACTCTTCAGCTCTCTCAATTTTGATAGGGCTGAAATGAACGTGTACAGCTGCTGGAAGTCCATTAGACTTTTGACTCACGTTAATCACTTTTAACCAACATCTGTGTAAGATTAAGTAGACAGAACAACAAACTTGGTGGAATCGTTAGGTACATTATTACCTATTCGCTTTGAGTTTGCCGGTGCTGGTGGTTTCAATGGACCGACTGGATTAAAAATCTAGTGACGAATGAGAATACAGTAGGTGCGACCACGGCTCTACCTCGACCATTTTTGTACCTTCGCATTTCTTGACTTCTTTCTGAATTATTTCCTTGTTTCGCACTTTTTAAACCTCTTAACTCACGTAGTCGGGTTATAGTTTTTTTTACTTATATTTTATTTATTTATTGTTTTTAGTATTTGTTGTTATAGCGGCAACAGAAACACATCATCTGTGAAAATTTCAACTCTCTAGCTATCATAGTTCATGAGTACCAAAAATGTACCTAACTAAACAGAGTTTTTCATGGCCGCATGAGGGCACCACATCAGATCTACATAGCCTATGTCACCCGCAGAATTATTACAAATCTATTGACACCTCATTTACTAAAATCGGTTCAGTAGTTTAGGCGCTACGAGTGGACATACATACATACCCACCCACATACATACATAGACTGCCAAAATCATTACCCTTCCTTTTGGCGGTCGCCGTAGTCGGGTAAAAAAGGTCGAATTGAGAACCTCCTCATTTTTTAAGTCGGTTAAAAAGGCTCTAAGCCGATGTCAGAGGACTAACAGAACAACGTACTTAACTCAATATTTTTTACAACAAGTAGGTAAATAACAACTACTTAAATTCAAATCCGGTGCAAATTTGACTTTTTCATTGAGATGAACAGATTTTGTGATAACTTCGGGAGACATTTTTATCAAGCAAAAATAACAAATTACGTTTATACGTAATCGATAAAACGTAAAAACGTAATAAATCGCCAATTTGGTGTTTGTAGGACCTTCTTGGGCGTCCTCGTCCGACGGCTTCATCAATCAATTTCATTGATCCTTCCAACGTGACCGAACCATCAAAGCTGACTTTTCTCTACACGAGATTCTATATCTTCTTTCAAGCACAGCGTTCCCTTATAACTTCATTCTTCAATCTATCTTTCAATACTCAACACATACTCCTCAACGACCCTATTTCCACCATGTTTATTATGCTTTCAAGCTTCTTCTGAAATACCCAACATTCACTCCCAAAAAACAATGTCAGAGTCAACACTCCATTATAAATAGCCAAACGTACGTTTTGTGAGACAGTTTGGCTACTCAGTATGTTTATACTACCCAAGTACATAAACTCATTCACTTGTTCCACAACTGCTTCAATACTCCTGTTTTGCGTAATATGAGATATACAAAAGGCAGTTATGCCCTAATGCGTCGCCTTAAGTTAGTGTACCGTAGGAAGCGAGTCCTGAGTGTTCCCTATCAACATATCTACCGGACAACCAAACCCAGAGAAAGTAGGGAATAGATGGCGTAAGAAAGTTAGGGTGTAAGGCATAATAATATAAGGTATCTTTAATTTTAGGAGCACACGAAGGGTTCCGTTCCTTCATCGAACAAGGCAAATCAAGGGCAAACTAATAATAAAACAAAACCCAAAAAAGTTCATGCCCGAACTAGGTTTCGAACCTAACACCACCAGCAACCTACCTACCCTACAGATAGCGGATCCAAAGTCAAACCAATTGCGCCACCGAAACGATTAATAGATGATCGATTGATTATCGATTATATTTGAATGACGATGATTTGGTATTTCGAGGGGCAGGTATATCGAAATACGTCTCTTGTATTAATATATAGAATCATTAGTGTAGTTCATTATTTGTTGCTCAGCGACAACTAAAATACACATTGTGTGGAAACCACTCTTTATCAGTAGAGCACAGTGAAGGACAGGCAGACAGACAGATGGACAGCGGAGGTTTTGTAATAGGGTCCCGTTTGGCACATAACAAATAAAACAAGACTCACCTGAACAGACCGCCGTGGCAGCCCCTTAGCGTCCTTTGAATCAAACTCCATCTCACTTATGCCGACCGGTTCACCATTATGCCACTTGCAACACCACATGCCCGGCAGCAGGTAACTGTCCGGCATTGGTATTGGATGACCACCGGCCTGGTCCTTCAGCCATTCATCCTGGTTGAGACCTGCTCGCTTCTTTATAGCTGCCAACTGGCTTTTAACGGCTTCCAGTTCAATTTTGACCTTTAGGACCTCTTCGTTGACTTTTGTATCTCGGAGTTGTTTTAATTTTTTGGTCTTTTTGGCCTTCGGTGGTTTAGATTTTTCTTTTTCTTGGGGCTTTGGTTCGGGCTTCATGTTGCTGATGGCAGGTATGGGGCTGACGGGTTTGCTAAATTTGTCTTCTATTTTGTTGTAGGCTTCAAGTATCTTGAGCATTTCTTCATCATTTTTTATAGTGATTGAGTCAGCATTAGTGTCATCTTTAGGTTCTTCTTCTTGAACCTGTTAAAAGAATAGACCATTATTCTATCAATCGAACAAAAACTCGTCTCTGTGGCGTGAGGTTTCTGAGTTAAGTTGTTGGGTTGTACTATTACTATTGCCCGACTCTATTCAAGCACCCTAACTTAAATTAATGCAGCCCATTAATGTCCCAACCGATGGGCACAGGCCTTACCCGGATATGGGTAAGATTAAGCCATACTCCACCATGCTGGCTAGGTGCGGGTTGATGGAGGGGTTTTACGACTACTCCTACCAAGTAGAGGTAGTAGCCGGGACCTATAGCTTAATGTGTCATGCAAAACACTGAACGTCCGATGATGTGCTTAAGATAAATTAATTATCTCATTGGTATATGGTCAGGGTTTGAACCTGCTTCTCCTGTGTGAGGAGCAAGCGTGAAAACTATTAGACTACGGAGCTGTAGCTTAACTTAAATTATGATAATTTTACATAGTTTCCATTATCCAGATAAAAGTCAAAGCGATCACGTATGCGGACCCTAAAAAAAAACATTAAAAGTAAGCATTATACAATGTGGCCTGTCGGGGAAACAACCGGTTTTCTACGCGTTTATACTTTAAAATAAACAAACCTCAGTATCAACAGGAAGTGAAGGATCGATCATGACCACCTCATCCACTTGCATCTTGTCTTCCTCAACATCAGTTGCCTCCTGAGGTTCTTCCTGTTTAATCACCACTTCTTTTATTTCAGTCTTTATCGGTACATCCTCAGCTACTGAGCCGATAATACATGCCACGGCATCTGTGGAAACATTGAAGACAAATATACGCCTAAATAAGTATGTTTATGCGGCTACTCTACTATTGAGTATTTTACTGTTAAGATTGTTCAATAAAGATAACCAATTTTAATCCTCTTTGTCTGCCACCAATAGGAAGGAACTTATGTAAAAGACGTTGGAAATTCCAAAATATTGTCTTACCAGGCAGCACCGGTTTCACTTCAGTCTTGATGTGTATCCCCTTCGCGCTTTCGGCTTTCTGTTTAACCACTTTCGGTTTCTTTTCCGCGGGCTCCGTCTTAACCTTCTTCGCCGAAGCGGATTCATCTTTCTTCTTCTTCTGCCCAATGTTGAATATCTCTTTTATGTTCAGCTTTCTCTTTCTCTCGCGGCGGTCGCTTTTCGAACCTAAGAAGTCGCGGGCGGGGTCAAAGAGGTGTGTGTGATAGGGGGGCTCGGCGGTGGACCCGGGAGGGGTGGGGAGCGGGGAAGGGGCGGGGGGCAGGGCGGTGTTCACCCGGAGAGGGATAGAGAGGGAAGACTTTCTGTCTCCGACCCTCATCTTGGAGAGCCGCACGACCGGGCAGCGCCAGACGAAGCCGTCGTCGAATACGACTTCGTAGTTGCCTGGGGTGGGGAAAAAAATTAAAAATAATGTTGCGGTAAAAAATATTCTGACGGCGATGGATTTGAGACCTTTTTTACAATAATCATAGCCTCATCCCTCATCCCAAGCAAATGAAGACATTGGTTGGTACGGTGACTTGGTTTGGTACTTTGCAGTCTGTCTGAATCACAGCAAGTCCATCAGTTATCCCAAATCGGTATTAAACGCGTGATCGTTCAGTCTTAAAAGACCCAACTTATTTTTTGGTGCCAATGGTAAATCAAAAGTGATAACAAAAATTTCGAAAAAACTGACTTCAATTGGATAGAAAACATACACATACGTGTTTTCGTTAATTAAAGAGTTTCCTTATTTCGCCATGATCCCATCATCAGATCCTGACCGATGTTGATACATTATTGAGAAGCTCTCCTGGTACCTGGTCACCATCACTCCTATTTCACCATTATGCATTATGACGAGCATACATAACTGACCAACCTTGATAGAGTTACCATATCTCAACCTGTAGGATACCTTGTATTGAACAGTTCCAGTAGCCTTCTGTGGTCTTCATCATCAGTTCCACTTCACAAAATGATGCTTCCCGAGAGCAAATATATAAGAGTTTAATAAAATTATATTTGAAGAGTTCCCAACGTTTCTCCAGGATGCCATCATCAGATCATGACCTGATGAAAATTGAACCAATCGCAAGGAAAACCTTAAAAAAATCAATTTACAAATCGGTCCATCTGTCTTGGAGAAATTGATGAACTTCCTCCATTTGTGAAGTCGGTTAAAAATCAATTACCATCCCCGAAATCAGCAAGCACAGTGGCCTGGAACCGCCTATTGTCCCGCCACCTCGCCAAGCACCTGTCTCCAACTTTGTACGGCATCTTTGGTTTCTCCTCCCTCGGATCTTCTTTGACGACTGGCTCTGGATTAAGCTCGGCTTGTGCCTTGGCTGGGCTGCCCTGCGGACGCAGCCGCGGGCTGCTTACACTTATCCATTCGTCGTGTCTGCAATTTCATTTCATTTTTTAAGTGTCGCTGACACTCATGACGTCTATAGATGCCATTTTCCGGTTATGGGTTTTGAATTCTAATACCATAGGCATAAGGTTCAAAATCGCGATGCCTCAAAACAACCTGGCGCTTTGGGTGGTTAAGGGTTACTTCATTGTCTAAACCAGATTATCGTTAGTGCATCGGGGCTAAGAAAATTACCGGAAAATGTTTAAAGGAGTCTCAGGCGAGACGCTCACAGAAAAGACGAGAGGCGAAGGCTAGGCGGCGGCGTGGCGCGGATACGGCACAGGCGATGTGTTGTCGCCGACAGGAACGGCGAGGAGACGGCGAGTACAAGGCGAAGATTGCTACTATACAGGCTGATTTTGTTGAAAAAACACGTTTCCTCTTAAGGCGAAGGAGGTACACACAGCATCATACATATATGGATGCCTTATACATATATGGATACCTTATGAGCTTTCAAAATTAAGTAGGTCTACTCTCCTTCAGGCGATTTACTCAGCGTCATATATGACTAAGCACGTGCTTTCTCAATTAGGTATGTAGATATCATATAATTCTATTTTATTTAGACATTAGATTTTATGTAGTGAGCTGGTTAAAATTATAATGGATATAAATGAATTAATGAATAGTGCCTCTCCAGCCAGGGTTTTAAACCTGTTCCGGTCTATCGGCCGGCATACCAGAGGGAGGTTTTGGAAGGAGGAGTGAGTGAGGAGTGGTTTTGGAAGTAGACAACTCTCCTGGACTAACCATGTCAGCGAGGTCAGTAGGCGCGTCTTTGCCACCTTTCACTCACTAAGACGGCTTCAGAACTTTCTGCCCCATCAAACAAAAATTACTCTTGCTCAATCTCTTCTTCTCCCCTTGATCGATTATGCCGATGTTTGTTGGGCTAGCGCCAACGAAGAGCAACTGAACAGACTCGAGCGACTTCAAAATCTAGGGATTCGGTTTATCTTCGGACTGCGCAAGTTCGACCACGTCTCGCAGTATCGCAAGGAGTTAAAATGGCTGCCGATCCGTCTTCGTCGGGACACACACATCCTCACTCTTCTATTCAACATCTTAACCAACCCTCGATACCCTAGCTTTCTCCGTGAGCTTTTTCAATTTCTCCCTTCGGCTCGTCCACGTAGAACTCACACGGCTTCCCTGCTCTCTATACCTCATCACAACACCGTCGCATACAAGCACTGTTTTCGATTGCGGGCGATCACTCTCTGGAACTCGCTTCCCTGCACTATCAGAGATAGTCCATCTCTGCCCGTCTTTAAGAATCGTTTGAAGGAGCATTATCTTTCTCTATCCTAGATCTGAGCTTTGTATATATTAGTTTATTTAGGTGTATTTATATTTTTATATAATATTTATGTACATGTGTATGTAGTGTATCTAGCAGTTAGTTCAATAGTTCAGTAATATATGTATGTATCTTATCAGAGCACATAGGTCTATCCTGTATATTAAATTATTCTTATCAACCTTGGGTTTGCTGGAAGAGATCTCTATTTAGAGATAAGCATGCCTTTGTAGATGTCCTTTCTGTTTATTATATCTTATGTTGTTTTATGTGCAATAAATATATACGAGTGGGTGTGACCTGCTCGTCAATAAGGAAAGGAAGGTGATTTCAATCGACCGACTCTTCAGCCTTAAGCCAATATAGGATTGAATGGGAAGGATGTGGGATTTGGAGAGCAGCAGTTGTTTTATTCGAATTCTTGCCGTCCTTCTAGATTCCAGTATTCTTGTATCCATTTGCTGACTCATGTTCTGCTTGGTGTTCCTGAGAGCTGTCAGCTGTCATCTTTTTAAAGATGATGTTTATTCATGGCTTGAAAAATATTTATCATTATCTCCCAAAAGCAAACTGAGTCCTTCCAATAGCTGCCTAAAAACTTCAGTTTTCTTTTCAAATATTGGTTGACTTCGTCTTTTGTCTTCAATGTGTATTCAAAATCTGTCGGTCTCTAGACGCTATGCCTAAATTCTGTACCTGGTCTTAACCCGCAGATGTGCATGACGCGTGCGCATGTAGTTTGTTTTTGGGCCTGAGCTGGGATAACTGTTGCATTGGCGATTGCATGCTTTTTTCGTTCTTTATTGTATTGTGGACTTTTGAGATTTAACATGGATAACACCACTCGATACTTTTCAAAACATATAAATTTTTATCTCCTTGTTCACTCACTTGGGATAACACAAATCATACCATACTACATAATGTGATTTACAAGAAAAGATAAACCTGATCACATCGGTTTAAAGGGTTTTAAAAATAATAACTACGCGATATAATTTAGTGACCTCCAGTTGAAAGTCAATAATACATGCATCATAAAATCAATACTACGATGCAAAAAGTATGTATGGCATTATTCGAATTCTTTGTTTTTTTGTATTCCACATTCCGCATTCCATGCCCCAGCTGCATAGCTCCTTGACCGCTGGGGAGTATTAGGGTATGGGGAGGAATGTTGGGGTAGGTTTTGCCGTTTTTGTTTTGGAAATTTGAGATTTAATTAAAAGTAACACTAATCGACACGGTATTTATCAAACTGCTAACTCTAGCTCTGAATTGAGCCCTATACAAATCACTTAGCAAGGTTACCGTACACTGTGAAATTCAAACACTTTAACACTCACTCGCTTCGCTAATCACTTTAAAAATAATATATCATGTTTGCAGCTGCAATGTTATCAGATTATATATATGTGGACCCTTGGGATTTAAATTAAATAACACGACATTAAGCTATACCATCACCGTCTTTTCAGAAGTCGTGACAGTGTCTTTCTTATTCATTCCTCTACCCTTTATGGCTTAGAGATCACGGAGTTTCTCTATTATATAGGTAGATATAACAAACAGACACAATAATCCTGTTGCGGCGCGGAGTTCACAACAGACCAATATCGCTGATTTGACGATTTTCTTGTCTCTCTCTGGTGAAAGTAATACTACCCGTCTTGCCAAACGTGTACTCGTAGTGGTTTAATGAGGGGTAATTTAATAATGAATCCGTCTCACCCGAATCTTCGCTAAAGGTTTCATCATCTTCCGCTCTATGGATGCCGTCCGCGCCCCCGCAGCCCCTCTGTCTCCAGGGTCAGCGCATATACTCCCATTACAGAGTTTTGCAACTTTGCATATGCGTAAAAGAACACACACAATCACAAGCACATAACTAACTTTATAACTATAGTGTAAAATTTAAATTCAAGAATCACGTCACATCAGCAGGTTAACAGTCACGATGGGTCATTTTGGAATAAAAAATAAGGGTCTATTGTCTTATGGAGAACCCGGGACACGTCCGCTCGTCTCTGCGTCCCCAAACCAATATCTGAGCAGGTTAAAATTATAATGTGACTCGATTCTCCCGTGCAGCCAGCACGCACGAACGGAAAGGCACAAAACTTTATTTTTGCTACGAGTGCTTGTTCCGAGTGAGCATAAGATATTTGAATTCTACGTTTAAATCCTGAGTGAGCGAGGGACTTAAAGGCACGAGATGCAAATAACTTTGGTCTCGTGTTGTACAACACGTACAAGTTATATGTACATATAACTTTTCATCTCAGCAATGAGAACATACCAAATAAGAGAATGAAAAAATACAACATTGAAAGAGCTCCGTGGTCTAATGGGTTTCACGCTTGCTTCTCACACAGGAGATGCAGGGTCGATACCTGACCATGTACCAATGAGATAATCAATTTATCTTACGTACATTATACGGACGTTCTAACGGTGATGGAAAACCTCGTGAGGAAACCTTCATTACTCCTTAGCTGCGGCGATGTACTAGCCCCCTGTCACGTAAAATGGAGTATTGAATAACTGGCTCAAAGTGTGCACAATTGTGCCTCTACCACCCCATATGGGAAAAGGCGTGACGCTATATAACGTAATGTAATGAAAAATCAAATAACATTTATTGTAATTTTTCAAGATAAACTTGGACTAATTTACAATACCTACGGAATATTTCTCTAATTGTATTATTTATCAATTAAAATGGCTAGGAGATAGAATAAAATAAGCTCGATTATTAGGAATTTAATAGCACAGATACATGCAACCGAGTTACGAATCAATATCAGTATCTGTTCACTCGCAGCAAAAGCCTCTTGTTCGAGCTGCAGAGGTGAAAAATATTAAGTCACACATCCATTATAATTATATCCTGCTCTCTACTAAGCAATTTTCAGTTAGTGATGTAAATAAAATCTATTTATATTAGTACCTACATCTAGTGTCAAATATATAGACGAGTACTTCAGCATGAGTACTTCACTTTTCTGTACCAGTGTACAATCAGCGAGGCGGATGTTGAGCGAGAGGTTCTTTGAGCTTGCGCCCACATAATATTCTTAGTTAGATATTATGTTGCGGTAATTAATACCAATTCGTTAATAGTTTGAGCGAGGTTAATAATGTGTTGCTTAGTGCTTATACTGGAAATTCAAAAGCAGTCCTCCGGTAGTAAAAAGCTTTAAAAAAGCCCATAACCTATCAGATGAAGTTGTCAAGACTAACAAATCTCCAATCTTCCTTGTAAACTATGATGATCTGGTTTCCAGGGTGCACATATTTTTAAATATCGGCATCACCAAAAACTCTCCTGCTGCTAACTCTACCTTTAACGATGCTGTAGCAGAAAGATGGAATTTTTTTTCAAGTTTTTCACCGACGTCTCCAAACTGTCGCCTACTAGCGCGACGGGTGTTGGAATTTATTTTCAAAATTCAAATATTAATATCCAGCTCAAGCGTCCCCCTGAGTCTTCGGTATTCACGGGGGAATGTGTGGGTATCCTGGAGGCTTGCTCCTTCATAGAGTCCCACTCCATTGATCGTGCGGTCATATTCTCAGACTCACGAAGTAGTATTCACGGGAGAATGTGTGGGTATCCTGGAGGCTTGCTCCTTCATAGAGTCCCACTCCATTGATCGTGCGGTCATATTCTCAGACTCACGAAGTAGTATTCACGGGAGAATGTGTGGGTATCCTGGAGGCTTGCTCCTTCATAGAGTCCCACTCCATTGATCGTGCGGTCATATTCTCAGACTCACGAAGTAGTATTCACGGGAGAATGTGTGGGTATCCTGGAGGCTTGCTCCTTCATAGAGTCCCACTCCATTGATCGTGCGGTCATATTCTCAGACTCACGAAGTAGTATTCACGGGAGAATGTGTGGGTATCCTGGAGGCTTGCTCCTTCATAGAGTCCCACTCCATTGATCGTGCGGTCATATTCTCAGACTCACGAAGTAGTATTCAGGCCATTTGTCAAAATCAATTTAAATCGAAATTAAAAAGTAACATAGTTTTAAAAATTACAGACCTAATTTGGAAATGTAGTGAAAAAAACAAAATTATTCGCTTAGTTTGGATTTCCGGTCAGTCTGGGATCAAAGATAATGAGATTGCAGATCAACTTGCAAAAATGCTGTCACGGGGAATGTTGACAAGTCCCATTACTCGCATCAACCCTATGATCTACTACAACTCTCCAAAGAGCATCTTCGAACATCTTGGAATTCTTTGTGGAAACAATCTAGTTCTGTCAAGGGTCTCGCTTACGCCAATATTCAACCGAGCATTCCATCCAAACCTTGGTTCTTCCGCTACAAAAAAGTCCCCCGTAACATAATATCAGTGTGTTTTTGCACAAAATCAGGATCCTGGACAGCTCGCCATGAGACTGCGGCCTGGAGGACAGTTCTCTGGAGCACATCTTTTTTTCTTGCCCCAATAACCCTTCGCCCCTTCCCCCAATCTGTATGAATTCGCTTCCAAATTTAAAATACCTCCTCTCCCTTCTAATTTTCGTTGCTTCTTGGCTTACCTTTTCCGTGAGCCAGAACTCATCGAAATTATGATGAAGTTCATCCGTGTAAATAGTATAAAATTGTAGTTTGTCTCCTATTATTAAGTTATTTATATATTATTTACTCTAATATATATTCATATATTGTTATATATTTTTTGTTTGTCTTTTGCAGGCATAGTTAGGTACTAATAATTATTTAATAAAAAAAAATAATAAAATAAAATAATTATTTGTGTTTGTTTCAGATGTCTATGTACTAACAACCTACAAAGAATACTCAAAAACTATTATTTCCATCAGAGTAGTCTGTTAATTCCTTGGCTTGTCTAATCATTCATGTCAAGCCTTACACCTGACACTGGCAGAATTTGTCGATAGACAACCAACCAACTGCCATTCACATAAATAGAATACACATAGAATAGAATAGAACTTCTACCGGTGAGAATCTATTACCTAGTGGTTTTTATGTTTAATACGTAGTAACCCTACTAAAAATTTTGTAAACCTTGGTTTTCCTAAGATAATAAAAGAAAAAAATAAATAAAAAGAGCTCTTGAGAGGTGTAGGTCTATATTCCTAATTCAGAAAGCTCATGCTTAGTCATATAAGGCGCTGAATAATTCGCCTGAAGTAAATGCATACATACATTCCAGAACAAAAGCATTAACCTATATAGCGCCTTCTCCTCACCGCTTCTACTGGCGATGACCTCGCCTTCGCCTTAAGCGTTTTTTGTGAGAGTCAGGCCTCACGATCGAATTTGCAACTAAGCAACAGCGGAACTAACTGAAAGATCCTGAGTCAACATATCCAAATGGTTTGCTACAAATTCAAAATTTTGAGCAAACCTTTTAGACAAGAAGACCAATAGTGTACCAATAGTTCTACAGGAGACTTACTTTTTAGAAAGATTCTCATATCGCACAAGCACTTCCATTTCGTCATAATCCACCTCAGCAATGTTAGCCGAGTGCCAGTGTTCTCCGTAGTCTTTCGCCTCGATCTTGGAGCCGACAGACAACGCCATCGAACTGCTGCCTGTAATTAAGAAGCAAAAGACTAACTGACCCTGCTGTAACTGAGCCTGCAGGTCTGACTATCCATAATAGCGCATCAATGAACCATAATGACGCATCAATGAACCAAACGGTTCATATTAAAGTACACTCGGCGCCACGAATAAAGAGCTCTCGGAGAAACTGGCGGGGATTACTGCGCATGTGTAGAGTGTTCAGGACTTTCTTCACTTCTATTTTTTCTCTGTTTGATATTTTGTTGATTGGGATATTAGCCGATGTAAATAATGGACTTTGTGTCAAATAAACTATAGGTACTCTCTATTGACAACATTTGTTAACGTCAAGGTTGAAACCTATATATAAATAACCCCCTAGCATAGAATGCCCCTAGTCACTAGGGCCTAGTGAATATAGATACTTGTAGTAATAGTCCTGCACACTCTTTTCTTCCCGCTGACTAATAATTTGTAACAATTAAACCACAATTAAGTTTTTCATCAGACTTCTTCATCCTTATTTCATCAGACTCTTTTTTGATATAACAGTTCACATCGTAAACCATTTTTCTAGCTTGCCTAGTCAGTACTTTATTTTTCGGCATTTTCGACCGGGGCGAAAGATAACGTTGGGTAATATTGTATGCGACTGTACTCAAGAAGCTTCGAGACGTGCTTTCGGTGCGGGCATCGGGAAGCGACTGATCAACGAATCAGGTGCCGGCGCTGACTACCGCCCCCGTCGCTCCTCACTTCCCCGCGCCAAACACTTGTGAAAAGTGACTACTGCGCATTCAAGGACAAAGCTCTTTAGTCGTGGCGCCGAGTATACACCTACCTTTTTCTCCAGACAATAAATTCTGTTTGGGTGTCTTTACACCATCTGTTGGCTTAGCCAATTTAGCTTCTGATTCACTTAGTATTATGTTCATCACATCTGAGGCTACTGTCATAGACATATTTTCATCATGTTGCTCTTCTAGTACAAGATCTTTTTTAGGTTTCTTGTCTTTCATTTGTGTTTTTTTGGCATTGCTTGTACCACCTCTGGTTTTATTATCATTGCTTTTGTCCTCTATTGTAATTTTGACATATTCATGACGCTCAGTATCATCACTTCTATCTTCTTTACTCTTTACATTATCGCTTTTATCATCTTCGATTATAGCATCATTGCTTAAATCATCCAAGACATTATTATCACTGATTGCAACTTCACTGCCTTTTGCTTCATCTTTTGAATCCTGTTTTTCAGTTTTAATTTCTTCATCTTTCTTACTATAAGTTTCGGAAACAATTCTAGGTGTGAGTGGTTTTACTTCTGCTTGTAACTCTTGTATTTCTTTTTCCTGTTCCTCAATAAACTTTCTGATGGCTTCAATGCCTTCTCCTTCAGATTCTTTGCTGGTGTCAAGGCCAACTGAAGCATTCTCAACATCATCAAGTTTTGGTTCATCCGGTTGCACTGTTTTTGGTTTATTTGCTTCTGCTTGCATTGGTTCAGTATTATTTTCTTTTGAAGCATCTTTTTCTTTTTCATTTGACTCCATATTTATGTCAGAAATGTCCCTTATTGTCCAGGGAAAAATTGATGGCACAGCATCTGAAATAAATTTAGATGTATTGTATTATTTTCATACATCTTCAGTTTATTGTAAGGACTTTCTAGGCCTCAATAAAATTAAAATGATGCATAAATTCAATAGCTTATTGACATCATGCATTACTCTATGGAGTTTAAGAATACTGCAGTCATGCAGAATTATGAACCCATCAGACCATTAATGGCTGTAATCTTATGCTAAGCATAATTTTTCATAATTACTTCTTTGGGACTGTTAACTTTACATGCTCTGCAAGCATACTAAGTAAATTAAATAAATAAACCACCCATTCAAGTACTGATTTACACAGACAATTCCGCGCGACTTGCGTTTATCGCGCATTTTATCACATATTTTACATTTTGGGATTGAAAAGTGTCAGTGAATTGCGCATAAATACGCGATAAGCGTGAGTAGCGCAGGGTGTGCTATGGGTAAAGGTTAAGTGTTTTCACACACTGGTCACACTTTCACCTGCTGAGCTATTTAATGTATTTGCATGCTACATATAAAATTAATCATTATGTTGCTACAAACATGCACTATCTACAATAATATTAAGCAATACATATGATTATTATTATGAAATGGTCACTGCAGGATATATCTGATTAAAGAATAAATTACACTATAACATAACATACCAAATATTAACATCACAACATAAAATTACCGGTAAACTATAGATATCTCCCCTGACCCCATAGTATAGTTTTTTTTGCAAGGCAATATTGTTGAGTACCTACTAAACTATTTGTTTTTTTTATTAATGGCGGAATTGAGTTTTATTTCGAGTAAGTCTATGAATTTCATAATTAAATAAAACTAGGTCTCTGGCACTAAAAAAATATGCTTAAATACCACAAGATGGGCGTGTCAGTGTCGATAAGGGGTGGACCCTTATCGACACTGACACGCCCACTGACCAGCTCTCCCCCTACCAACGGGTTGCATAATTGCATCATATCACTTTCGTAGCAAAAAATATGTGAACATAACCTCAAAATTTAACTAAATTAATTTATTTCTCAAAAACTATACATTTTCTCACAATAAAAACTATACTAGGCAGACAGGGTAGCTCCAAATAACCCTCTGCCATTTACATTATGGTAAAAATGGTGTCAACGATATCTATGGCCAACCCAAATTACCTACTCAAAATAGGTAAATGTCTAAATCCTACCTAACCTACCTACCTACAAAACCAAGCTAATAATAACCCTTTTCAATGAGTGCAAAAAAGAGCTTTTATTGGGATTAAAAAAGTTTCAATCATAATGTTTTGAATATCAGACTGCCTTTCTACATTCCTCTAGAATTCTAGAATAGAACAAAATTAACAGCTTAATTTCAACACTCACTGCAAAGGTTCATACAATGAACCATAATAGTCTCAAGTACCTGACTTTAACACATATTTAGAATCCTTTAATGATTGAAAATCACTTTTACAGAAATGCCGCGAGCAAACATAAGGCAATTTTACATCCTTATCAATAAACTGTGTTATTTTAGTCCAGATATCTCGAAGTGTCGTGTCTTTTGGAAACTTATGGTATGTCACACCCACATCTTCTTCTTTTGTCGAGCATGAGAAACAGTCCTCAATACAACAGTTTTTAATCGCCATCCTAGCAGAACATACAGTTTTAGTACAAGTAACAATGCAAGAGCAGTAATCAGAGGCACTGTTATTCTGAACATCCACGGCAATTAGAAACTGGAGAAAGATATGCGTGAAAAGTGGTACTGTGTATTGCTGGGACGCATGTAGAAGTTGTGTAAAGAAACAAAAGAACTTCAGAAGGAACGAAAGGTTCTATTCAATTTGGTAAATATTGTGTAATTGGTGGCATAGGGATATTAGTTTGACTAAAGCAATACTTATCACAATTCAAAGGTAGGCATAAATGCATCTTTGCAGTTTTAGATAGTAAATAAAGAGTGCTGTAAAATGTTCTTGATAAACTGCTAGGACTATAATAATACTAACCTCTGACATTGATGTCCTATCTCAATTTTCTGTGGGTCAAACTAGGATAAATCCAAAATTGATTCAAGTAGTGTGGAATTATCAAGGATTATTGCGATTAAGGCCAAACAACAAACATTTAACACATTATCGCCATTGCAACTTCTTTTCTATGATTTGACAATTGAGTAAGTAAGACTCTTTCTTTGGTGAGATCCACAGACACAGAGTACGTACATTAATAACCATGTTTTTCACTGGTATCTCCTTTTTTTTATATAAATAGTTTCACGGCTATGGATTCTAGTCCTTGCAGCCAGTCTTCATTCTATTTCACTTTCACAATCCCACTGTCCAAATACCTAATTTACTTTCGCTTTATAATTCCTTAACTGTTTAAATATCTAAAATGTATTCGTAGATAGGCATAAATCATTTTGGACTTGCCAATAAATCTTCAGTGCGGCGGTGTACATCTCGATTTAATGTTTTTTTTCTTGTACGATGGTACGGAATCCTTCGTGTGCGAGTCCGAACCACACTTGACCGATTTTAAGTATAGAAAGAAAAGATAGATTCAACTATTTTACTTTATATTTAAAACTAGAAGCCATCTACAGTCTAGATATCTAGGCACTACCGCGGCGCAAAAATCGTTCGTGAATTATCATTGAGGTAGGTAGGTACCTGTCTATGTATCTTTCCCTGAAAATGTAAGTAGGAAAATGGTTCAAGTGCTTAATTTAAATAATTTTGAAAAGTACCTACTAAATACCTACCTCAAAGTTGGCCTGCACGTGTTTCATGCGCAAAACAATATGTAGATTCGTGTTGTCTAAATGAATATAAATTCATAGCGATTTCGTAAAATTTCGGTAACTAAATTGTCAGTAGTCGGAGAGACGGACAAGTCCGGACAACCAAGTAATCCTATAAACTAAACGTAAAACTAAACGTAGAATTATGTCAGTATGTGCCATTGTGTGGCTGTCTATAGCTCAAATGGTTGGACGGATCCTATTGCAATTTTTCTATTGGTAGTAAATTTCTGTGGAATGTTTCTTGGCCATGTTTTATCAAAATTGGTTCGAGACTTATGGTTATTAGCATACAAAGAAATAAGAAACGATTGTTAACTCCCGATGATGAAAAATGGTGGGTAGAGCTCAAACGTTTTATCTTCACTTCAATAAAACAAACAAACAACAAAAATTACAAACAGGCAAAAACAATGCTTCTGGCCCACACCAGGATTCCCTGTGTCATGGGAATCAGAAAAACAGCGACGGCACACACATATGAACATTAAAGACCTGGGGTTTTTTTCTATATCCCCAGCCGGGGATCGAACCCGGGACCTCTCGCATGGTAGGCAGAGCCACAACCCTAGCGCCACAGCGGTCGTCCTTTTATTCCAAAGGTAGTGAACTAGTGAACTTCCCTTAGCTATGTTTGATCAAAATCAGTTCAGTAGTTCAAAACTTACTAGCTTAGGCAAGGAAACAAGTGAACCAATTTTTAGACATTTTACGCCCTATGACCAGTGGCGGATTTGTAGTCTTGGCCGCCCTAGGCCACAGGCCTTTTAGCCTCCCCTATCTAACCACCCATCACATGCTTACCTTATTATATTACCAACTTTTATCGAAATTAGGTAATTATAATAGCTGCGAGTTTGTAATATTTTCCGAGGTTTCAAGTATAATTGCACTTTTAAATATAAAAAATAAAAGTATTTTAGGTTAGGTTAGGTACAATGTGTTACAAAAGTGTATGTTAGATGTGGCCGAACAATGCCAGAATGAAACCTTCTATTCCCTTTCGAGGAGCATGACCGAAGTCTGGTACGCAAGTATAGTCCGCAAGCGATCACCGGTAAGACTCTCGATATAGGTACTTTGTCAAAACGTTAGAGGTATAAAGAGCCGGTTAGAGTTTTGGCGGAGTAACTTTCCGACAGGACCTCGTCGCCGCTACAGAAACTTTCTTAGACTCGTCTATCGGAGACGCCGAGGTGGCGGCGGGAGGCTGGAGCGTACTGCGCCGGGACCGCGCCACCGCGTGCGGAGGCGTGCTGCTCGCCGCCCGCCCCGGCTTCACACTTCACCGACGCCGTGACTTCGAGACCTCATACCATACCTCCAGAAATACGCCAGTATTTTCAATCAATCAAATAAAATCAAAAGCATTTATTTGTAACTCTCACAACACAATTAAATACATAAAGACAAACTAAGAAATCAAACTAACAAGATAAAAACACAAATACAATATAAATTATAGCAAAACGTTGTCGAGCTACAAAAATGTTATAACTCATCATATGCAGGCTCAGACAACCTGCGCTGATCTTCCGTTAAAACCCATTTGAACCCAGTCAAACTAAAAAGATGATGATAGCGGTTGTTCACAGAGAAGTAACTAGGTAACAAATGAAACATTTAACAATTACCGTCTTACTACAAAAAATAATAAAAACACGGTATGATCACTTGTTTAGCAAAATCATCATCTATCAGTAAACAAATGGTTAGCAAGCTTCTAAATTTCGTTACCACAAAAAAGTGTTTAGTGAGTATCTTACTAAAAAACTGCTAGATCATTCAGTTAATTTCGTTCGTTCATCAACTAGCCTCAAAGGACTGAATTTCCAGGGCCGTACAACACAATATGAAGAAATATTTAAAAAAACGTTCATAGTTTCATTTTACGCGAATAACATAAGAATGAATACATAATTTGATGGAAAATTTTATGCTTTATGTAATTCCTAACTTAGTAATAGAACATGGTTAGGTAAAGTAGTGGTAAGTCCTTATTTTTGTGTAGAAAAACCGTTCACTTTAGTACTTTTATCAAACACGACTAAAAAATAAGCAGCGAAACGGAACGGAACGACACACGGAACTGTCACTGATAGTTCGTCAGACAATTTGTTTGTTTTGGTTCGGGATATTATTATTTATCCCTTGCTCAGGAAAGGAAATTCTTGGATCATACTGCCCGCCCTGCACTTACCCTGGGTAGTGATGACGATCAACAAAACAACACCTAATTTTCCAGGATTTCGAAACAGAAAAGGTAAGAAATCTTCATAATCGTTTTCAGCACACATCAACCCACTTCTGGGCATAGGCCTCTTGGTTAGTGAGTCAAGTCGATCAAAGACAAGTCTCTTCTATCGCGCCATTCTCCAAAGTTCTTTGCCAACTGCATGAAGAGAGATATTGACTTGATAATATCGTCGGACAATGCCCACTATCTTTCCCCTTGTATTTTCTATCGCTACGGTCCACTGTCCGTCATCCCCTCTAACCAAGTGTTTCATCGACCTCTACCTTAGCATTTTGGTATAATTTAATTGAAATCTTGTCTTTTCAGCATCAGCAAAGCCGCCATGCATACTTGAATCAAATATGGAAATAAAAACCCACAAATGTGATAGAAGATGAACATGAATTGTGGTGTTAACATTAATCCCTCAGATAGAAACATTAATAATGGAGATATAAAATCTTTCAAGGAATTGGCGATATTAATGAAATTGTTAATAAACAAATTAAAAATGTTGATATCAAAATGTGGTGTTATTACTGCTTCGCTTTATTTCCTTTCATTCCAGGGGTCCTTAATGAATAAAGCCAGCTTTTCACTATGGGATATAATCTAATATAAATTACATCTCAAGATGTAAAATAAATATTGCTGAACGGGCACTAGAAAGACTGGCAAGCAATATTTATTTCACAACTTGAGATGTTAAGCTTGGTTTACCCGAGGCCAGTGCTGGCTGGCTTGGTGTTGGCCTTGTAAAAGCCTTGTATTGGCCTTATAAAATCAAGCCAGTCTAGTGCTGTCTGCGAGTGCTGGGGTGAATAGAGCACCCGTCTAGCTAGATTTAGATGAGGCAGTACTGGCTACCAGTCTCACTGGCACCGGCGCCACCGTCTTCGTGTATCTGCCTGCATCTTAATACATAATTCATTACATCCCATAAGGAAAAACCGGCTTATCTCCTTCACAAACTGGCCTAACTCCTGCACCAACTCCAGCTTGAGCGACCGCCCCGGATGGTTGAGTAGATCTCAAGCAAATGAAACTTCTCCCAAGATTGCTGTGGCTTGCGGCTAGTATGGTTTTTATAGTGGATGGGCACACCGGTAGCAGATGTACAAATTTCATCCCATAGTATAAATAAGTTAAGAGCGCTGGGCGACGTTAGCAGGAATTACTGCACATATGTACAGCTATTGAAAAGTGACTACTGCGCATTCAAGGCCACCGCTCATAACGTGTCGCGCGACGTTTACACTGTCTCCCAGTAGCCCACCATAAATTTCATCATTGGATGATATATAGCTTTATGCTTTTTCGATACGGGGTGGCAGAGGCACAGTTGTGCCCACTTTTAGATAATTAAGTCCATTTAGCATGACAGGGGGATAGCCCATCGCGAGGTTTCCCCACAATGTCCTATGGAGATATGAAGGTTTCCTCACGATAAAACTTGGACTTTAATGGAGTAAAAACCGCTTTTTCGTAAACAAAACCAACACAGCAGAACAGCTGGTCAATAATTCCGCCATCTTGACAAACAAGACACTCACTCAACAAGCTTTCTCGGTTGCCTAAATTGATCACATAATTTAAGCCATGCCTACCCCTGCTAAGACGCTAAAATCAGTTTTGTGGTAACGATTTTTATAATCATGTGTTAAACAATGGTTAAAGTTTTTTGTGGTAAGACGGATATTGTTTATACACACAGAAAAGTAAAAAATGAGTATAATCATAATATAATATTATTGCATCACGTATTAACATAAAATTTGCCAGATTTACACCGTAAAAGTTAAAATGGATAAACTATTATTTTTATAGATAAATAAAACTTAGTTAAATAAATAATTAAGTAGTGAAATAGCACTAGTATCGTGTAATACAGATTCTTGCTCCTTTTGCCAGTCTAATAAATATATTTTAAGTTTCATTTTACATGTTTGGATACTTTCTTGTTTCTTAGACTTGTCTCAAGCATTCGATTTAGTCAATTATGATATACTGTGGGACTAATGCGATGTGAAACGAGTGTACCGCCAGAAATAACACGTTTGTTTGGATTCTGATACAGTAACCAAAACAATAGTGTCAGGTGGGCGAGGCCATGCTCTGGTACATACAGACAGGACTGTGGTGTGAGACAAGGGGGGCTCACCTAATGATATGCCGGCCGGCAATATTGCCAATATTCCCAGCTGTAGAGAAATACATTTTATATTAAATAAACTGAAACAAAATGCCTATATCAGTAAGTACGTAATATTGTTATTATGGTATATTATTTACTTACATATTATATTTATATCGTATACTTCTGAGTGTAACAGAAAGGTGTCGTATTGTTTTAGAGAGTCGTTAGGGACATAATTCTGAACAAACTTTCACTATTTCCTTACAAATCGGAACCCGGTAAAATCATCAGAAAGGCAATGTATTCGGAGGTATTTAGATTTCGCTACATAATAATATTATCTCAAGGCAGTGGCGCACTATGAATTTTGTGAGTGAGAGAGCGATAAGTGGATGAAAATGGGAGGGGAAAAATCATATCGACTTCATTATTGAACGAATAATACGCTAATGTCAAGAAAGAAGTAGATGAGAAAATTCAACAAGCTAAAACATTGCACTTGGTAATTGATAATTGGTCCAACTTGAGAAATGAAGGAATAATGAATATCATTATTTACACTCCGAAACCCTACTTCTACAAGTTTTTGGATACAGAAACCAATAAACACAGCGGAAAAAATAACTGAAATTCGAGAAGAACTTGGAGTACAGAAGTTTCTAGCCATAATTTCTGACAACGCCGCAAACATGAAAAAATGTGGAAGATTGCTGAATAATTCATTTGATAAAATCATACGGATAGGTTGAATTGCATATACATTACATTTATTAGTTGGGGATTTATTGGGATTTGACTGCATCAAACTTGTCTTTCTTTTCATTGTGGAGGTTGTGCAATGTGTATCAAATTTACAACTCCTCAAAGCAGAGTTTACGAAAATGGCTACAGAGAAGGGTTTGAATGTATCGTTGGTTTTACCAGTAAAAACAAGATAGGGCAGCTATTTGAATTGTCTCAAAAACTTTTTGAAATCAAAAATGATTCTTCAATTGCTGGTCGTAAACACTAATAATACATATTTAAAAAAATACAAACATTACTATTAAGGGAGAACACTTGGACTGAAATCAAGAAACACGCAGAGATCTTGATACCCATTGTTGAAAGGATAACGAAACTGGATGGAGATTACGGAACAATTCATTTGGTACACAAAGCACTCTGTGATGTTAGCCAGATGCTAGAGAGCTTGACTGCAGAGGAAGTTTTGGGAGAAAACTTAATAGACATAAGAGTAAAATATTTAAACAGGAAAGAACACGCCTTGAAATCGTTGCATTACGCGGCAGTCATTCTAGATCCACATAGCCAAGGAGCAAGTTTAACAGCTAATGCCAACCTTGATGGATGCCAGTTTATAATTGACTATTGTGATAGTGAGAATGTGGCAGGACTTCTTCAAATTTTGGCCGATTATAAGGCTAGAGTGAACGATTTCGAAATAATTTTTATTTGGGACACCATGATTCAGCCAATTTCTTGGTGGCAGCTATTTTTTCCAAGTACAGACTTAGGAAAAGCTGCTCTGAAAGTACTCTCGATCCCATCGACGTCGGCCAGCGTGGAAAGAAGTTTTACCACATTTTCTCACATACATTCTAAAAAGAGAAACAAGCTGACAACCGATCGAACTGGAAAACTGTGTTATATTGCACACAATTGGAAGCTGCTTAACTCTAAAGCTGCCGCACCATCAGCAGCATCACGCGGTGAATCTTCGTCACATTCGGAACCAACAAATGACGAAGAACTCGACGAAGCCGCTGAAGAAAACGAAAATTAACATGAAGAATATGAAGTTGATTTCGTCGACATTGATGGCTTACAGTCTGCGGAAGATGTTTTGTTAATTGAAGACCCATTATTTGATGTGTAATAATAATGAGTAGGTAAGGTAGATTTGTTAAGATCTCGAGAGACATAATTTCTGCCTTGTACAAGGTGCTAATATGGTGTTGTAGAAGCCGGAAACTAGCAATAGTAATCGTATAGACGAGTATTATCGCCAGTTTCCGCATTCTACAACATCATCTTATCACCCTGTATAAGGAAAAAAGCTTAAACAAGAGTTCCTATTTTGTAAATCAATAATTATCATGTTTAAACAGAGTAATTAATAGTCAATAGTCAAAGTACTTTATTACTGTAGATATTTACATATACTTAGCAAACGTCATTAAATTGATAAGTATTATAAAAAAAGCTTAATGAATCAATGTGCAATCTCAAGACTGATTTGATATAATTAAAATGTTTTATTTACCTAACTGATTTTGTTTTCTTTGAAAATATGATACATTTTTTCCTAGGGAAAGCAAAGTTGCCAGAAATTTTAGGGGGAATATTGCTAGTAAAATTGGAAATATTGCCGGCAATATTGGCAATTTTGGTCATTCATTAGATTATGCCGGCAATATTGCCGGCAACGGCACATCAGTAGGCTCACCTCTCCTAAACTTTTCGATATATATGGTAATAGACTGATCAAGGAGCTCAGCACCATTAGAGTTGGGTGTCATATAGACGGACTAAATATTAATAATATCTCTAATGCGGACGATATGGTGTAACTGAGCCCTTCGATCGGTGCACTATGCGCATTGTTGCGTATTTGTGAGTCCTATGCGGTGGCTCATGGGCTCAGGTACAATGCGAAAAAGAGTGAGCTGATGATTTTCAAGTCAGGCACGAAAACATACTCTGAACTGCCTCCAGTCCACCTTAATAATTCTCCTCTGAACAGGGTTGAGAAGTTCAAGTTCCTGGGCCACTGCCTCACCGAGGACCTCAAATCTTCTTTTCGAGTCGACGGTCATCTCAGATACGGGCGGCCCAAAAGGCCGCAACCGCAATAGCTCGCTCGGTAGCCTTATACAGCTCCTCGTCCGTGCAGGTTGTGGGGCACGCAGGGCACCCAGTCATGTGCGCAATCGTCTGTCTCGGGTATCCACAGACGCACGCCGTGTCTAGTTCCGAGATGATGCCCCACCTCGCCAGGTTAGCTCTGGACCTCCCCACTCCAGCTCTGAGACGGTTGAGAGATTTCCAGATCGGCCAGCTGAGCTTGTATCCTTCAACTAGTTTCTCTTTCACGCAGTTGCTCGGGTCTGTAGGGTTCAGTCTTGACTGCCACTTGGCGAGGCGTGTAGTTTGAGCTGGTTGACTTAGCGGCTGCACTGAGTGCAGGAAGCTTTTTTTGGAACGCAGCCTGGGCCTGGCTGGTACATGGTTGAACAGGGGATGCCGTCTGTCATGTGTCTGCTTTGACCTTTCAACCGAGCTAGAGACAGATCTCCGAACCTCCGGGGGGGCTATTCCTGCTAGCTGGTACAGCTTGTCGGTTAGTGTGGGTTTCAGACAGCCCGTTATGAATCGACATGACTCGTTCAATGCCACGTCGACCAGCTTTGCGTGCGTTGAACGTTCCCACACAGGGCAGGCGTACTCAGCCGCAGGGTAGCACAGCGCCAGAGCTGTGGTGCGCAGGACGGTTGGCTTTGCTCCCCAGGATGTCGTGGTCAGCCTCTTGAGCAGGTTGTTGCGTGTGCAATCTTTTTGTTGGGTCTTCGTGCAATGCTGCTTCATTGTCAGGCTTCTGTCTAGGGTTACGCCGAGGTACTTAGGGAAACTGTTGTGGGACAGTTTTACGTCTCTCCATATGATGTTAAGTTCCCTTTTAGCATCCCTATTGCGGAGAAGGTATGCACAGACCTCGGTTTTGGCTGGGTTTGGCTTCAGACCGTTAGCAGCATAGTATTCGCCAAGCTTGTTCAGGGAAGAGGTAATTATTCCCTCCACGCTCTCGAAGGTGTCCGATTGAGCCGCGAGTGCTAGGTCATCAGCGTATATGAAGCTTCTGGTATCCTGTGTCCTAGGCTGGTCATTTGTATATATGTTGAACAGACTTGGCGCCAGGACACTACCCTGTGGCAATCCATTACGCTGATTTCTCCAACGGCTCTTCTGGGTTTGCAGGTTAACTTGAAACCGGCGGTTACTGAGGAGCTGTCCTACGATCTGGCAGAAGTCATAATCGCCCGTGATCTCATACAGCTTTTTAATCATTACGCTGGTGTTCACAGTGTCATAGGCCGCCGATAAATCCACGACAGCGACACCCATGATTTTCCCTTTCTCAAATCCATCTTCAATGTGCTGAGTCAGGTTGAGAACTTGCGCTGTGCAAGACTTGTCGGGTCGGAAACCTGCCTGTTCTGGGATCAGTTTATCGTCGATGTATGGAGTAAGACGGCCAAGAAGGATCCTTTCGAACAGCTTGTATAGGTGGCATAGTAGGGAGATTGGACGAAAAATTTTGGGGTCATCAACTGGTTTGCCCGGCTTGAGTAGCGCGATGACACGGGCCTTGCGCCATTCTTTTGGGATCTTCTTGGTTTCCAGACAGTTGTTGAAAAGCCTCAGAATCCAATCCACCGTCACAGGGCCGAAATGCTTTATCTGTTCGACAGTGAGGTCGTCGAGTCCACACGCCTTCCCGCTTTTCAGCCTTATAATCGCGGCAATCATCTCTTCGCGGCTGAAAGCATTACTCAGGGTGTCAGTCTCGGTGGCCGGGTTCCTAAGGATCTTCCTAGCTCCTGGGAGGGGTTTAGTCTTGCCATTCAGCAGCAGTTGGTGGGCGACCTGGTTTGCAGTAACATTTGTATATTCTCCAGAAGAGTTCTGGGTACCAGTTAGTTTCTTGATTGTAGACCAGGCTTTCTTACTGTTGTGCGTCATGTCAACCGACTCGACCAGGTCTTGCCATTTTTTTCGTCGGGTTTCACCGATACACTGCATTAGAGCTTCACCGAGGGCGGTAGTGTTTTCGGAAAAAGGGTCTCTTTCAAAGGCAGTCTGGTATTCCTGCAGAAGTCCGGCAGTGTCGCCAGTTAGTCCTGGGACATAAGATATGGCACAGCCCCTCGGAATAGTCCTGCGCGATATTTCCTCAATCACGTCAATGAATGAGCTGTAGTTATTTGGCGTGGCCTCGATGGTGTGAATCCTGCTATCTAAAGTAGTTGCGAACTTCTCCCAATCCGCTTTGTTGAAGTTGAAACGCCTCCGGAACGGGACTATAGTAGGTTCGATTGCAGCGTTTACTTCACAGAAGATGGGTCTGTGTTGGGTGCGTGGGATCGGCCGTGCAACTCGTTTTCGGCATTGGGAGCTAATGTTTGAGCTAGCGAAGATTAAGTCTGGGTTGTATCCCCTTTTCCATCTGCCACTGTTGAAGGATGCCGGTAGCTTTGGGTCGTGGATCAGTGCAAGGTTACTGGCCTCGCTCCATTCCTCAACGGCTTCTCCATTTCCATCCGTTTCCCTGTACCCCCATGCGACGCTATAACTATTGAAATCTCCAGTGACAATTCTGGTTATCGTGTTGCCGAAATTGGGTGTCGCTGTGTATTGGAACGGGTTGTTGGGGGGTTTGTATACGGATGTTACAGTGGCGTCCGACAACTCCACGGTCAGTATCTCCACATTATTGTCGTCTGTTAGGTGGGCGGACTTCACGTGCGTACCAGGTTTGGTGTAGATCGCGCTGCCGTACTTGAGATGAGGTCGTTCGATGATACGGGTCATATTCATTATATCCGGCCTCGGGTTGTCTGGGCCTCGGTGCGTTTCTTGTACGCACAAAACGTCAGTCTTATTTATATGGCACAGCTCAGCAAGTAAAATTGCTTTGTCCGCTGAGAAGCCCTCTATATTAATAGAGAGAACTGTCAAGGCAGGCCCTGATAAGGGCCGTATATTGCGAGCTTGGATCTTACGGATGGCCATCGTGGTGAAAAGATTAGTCAGCCTACTGCTTGTTGATGCTAGTAGCTGCTTCCAGGGAACGCCGGGTGCTTAAGTAGGTATAAAGCGTGCACCACACTGGGAGGCTCTTTTCATGTCCCCCCAAAGGACCTCAAATATGTCTGTGACATTGAAAGGGAGCGTAGGGCGCTGGCTGTTCGCTGCAACATGTTGGCTCGCAGGTTCGCTCGTTGTAGTAAGGAATCAAAATTAACATTGTTCAGGGCATACTGCCAGTCTTACTACACGTGCAGCCTGTGGGTCAACTATACATACGCAGGGGGCATACAGCGCCCTGCGTGTCCAGTACAACAATGCGTTTAGGGTGGTGATGGGGCTGCCACAGTACTGCAGCGTCTCAGCCATGTTTGCAGAGGCAAGGTTCGACGGCTTTGCCGCGATCATTAGGAAATGCTGCGCCTCGCTGTTAGCGCGCGTACGCGGCAGCTCTAACTCCATTCTTCGCACGTTGGCTGGACGGTGGGACTCGCCACTGCTGGCGCACTGGGTGTGGCTACATGCGAGTGGGTAGCTTATGTGCTCCAGGGGCGGGGAGTCCTTCTCCTCCTGCTGTGCTAGTGTATGTGAGGGTGTTGTTTGGTTGTGTATGTGAATAATAGTGAATATGTGTTGTGCGAGAGAGTATTATATAAAAAAAATACATTTTAAATTTGTAACTATTTATTTGAATGTTTATATTGTAATTTATTCTATGGGCCTCCAATAAACGATTATTATTAATATTATATTATTACCTCGCAGTATGGCCAGACTAATTATCTGGGTGAGGTAAGTGCCAGCTTTCGGATCAACCGATGCTTCAACTAGCCTTTTGGAAATCTCCTTAAATACTTGTCGAGCGCCGGGCCCCCATGGCCCGAGGGTCTCCACGCCAAACGGCACAAATATGTAGCTTTCCCCGAGGGCTGCATATTTGCGCCTCTTGAGATCCTTCGCAGACTCCACTGCAGCGCTGACCCTTAAGGAAGTCGTTGGTAAGTGGGATGGCGCTAGCGTGTCAACACAGGTCGCGTCCCACACTAGCGACTTCCCATGCTGCTACGGAATGAGTGTCATTCCGTCGGGCCTCTTACCGTCGTCGCGACCTGTACCTAACGGTTCTAAGATGGACGGCACGCCCGCGCTGGAAAAGGCCCGGCGGATGATATCATTTAGAGCAGCATGTCTGGGGAAAAGGCCGGCGCTATAATGGCAGGACAGGCCATGGTGTCCTTGTTGGCACACCCTGGCACCGCAGCGGCAGCGATGTACCTCATTGGTTTTCATCCCACATCGCAGACAGACGGCCAGTGTCAGGGTGGTCCTGTCCATCAGCGTACCGAGCTGTATGGACGGGGTGGTGTACAGCCAGTGCCCTGACTCTCTCTGTTCCCTGGTGGCGAGCTGACGGGCACGCTCTGCAGGGTCGGTTGCCACGTTAAGCAGGCTCTCGCGCCTTTGAAGGCAGAGAGGCTCGTCCCACAACCTTTGTCCCGGACAGGCTTGCGTCCAAGCATTCCTGGCATCTGCCAGGCACGTGACCTCGACATCACCAAGTGATTGGTATATTATATTATTATTATTTTGCCGTAGAGGCCACGTATACTATGTCCTGAGGACCGGAATGCTGTGAATGCAACATCTGATACTTTTCGGATCCCCAGGCCACCATGCCATAGTCGTAAAAAGAGCAGTTCAGGATGTCTGGAGGACATATGTTAGTTTGGGAACAAAGAGGCAGAAACGAATAATTGTGAGGGCCATATGGGGGTTAAGGTCTGTCAGTCTGTCTGCAGTCTCGTCGTTGAAATTTGCTCTGTAATGTAGCTGGGGATCCCTTCATCTAGAACAAGAGACCGCAGGAGGCGTAGTGATTGCTCGTTAAGAATTTTAATGCCAGGAGCAAAATTGTTAAACTCTTGTTCAATTAAGTTTTTTTCCGACGATGTGAACTTTGCAGATAGATAAAGCTCGCACTTTGAGTAATTTAGATCCAAACCTATTTTGCGAAATTCATTAGTCAAGATATCTAAATCTTCACGGACGGTTTTTGCATCGCCTCCCAGGGTCCCGTCATCGAGGTACCAAACGTTAACAGCCAAATGCTGAGTGTATGAGGTGGTTATTGTATAACAAATTTGAATTTGTGCTGTAGCATTGCCAATTGTATATGGACGGGGTGTGTAGTTTAACTTGTATAAGCAGGGCGCTACCAAATTGAATGCGTTTTTGACGTCAACCTTCAGCAGCACTTCACCTCCCTGATAGGCTAGGAAGGTGCGAGCCGGGTGAACAGCGATCTCGCAACCTCTCCTACTGCCAAAGCCCAGCTGCGTCGGTTCGAATAAGTGTCCGGTGTCCGGTAAAATGTACCTGCAACAGATCTTGGACACTATCCCCCTGATGATGGCGCCGCCGACAGCAATGGGCCTTGTTACCCCGTCCTTCTTTAATGCACACAGGTTGGCCCCGTAAAGTAAATTTGTGATGCCTTCACGCTCCCTGCCGGAGAGCATCAAATTTACCAGTTCGGTGATGTCTGTCAAGAGGGTCTTTCCTGCGTCCCTGCCGGTGCCACACAGCATGTCTTTGTAGTGCTGTGGTGACAGGCCGTCGAGACTGCTGGCGGAGTCACTCCTGAAAGACATCACCGCCGCCAGAACGTCATCGATCATGGGTCTTGGGGTACGGTGAGAAGGAGCGGGGGGGTCAGGGAGGTGAAGTGTTGACGCCGGAGCCGGGTGTTTAGATTCCAGCGCGTGAAGGGTTTCAGGAGAGTCAGGTGCCACTATATCGCTGGAGATCAAGAGGTTAGCAGCCCCCTTAATGTCGCCACTATAACCCCGTTAACGTAGACGACTTCCCAAAGATCATTGAATTAAGTAGAAAACAATATCAAATACGATTGAAGACAAATATTGATTTCTTCGACAATGGTAAAGGTCAGATAGGACATTATAGGCCACGATGTTTCCGTAGGAATTCAAAATTTTGGCAATGTTGCGATGATATGGAACCATATCTCAGACACAAAATATATCAGCCCTTTGTGTTATTTACATCAAGTTGTAAGAACGTAATGTGATTATACTGTGTTTGAATTAATTTGAATTAATCATTGATAGGTTCTATTTATTTACTTTCAGTCAAAATATATTTTTAAGATTTAAACTCAAACTTTTTATTGCTACTAAGTGTAAAAAAGAATAAATATCAAAAAAAAATACTTATTTGAACTGTGATTACTTACTAGTTTATAACTGAAAATTTGATTAGACTGTGATTTGATGTCATAATATTATTAGATACTTACCGTGCCCTTCAAATCGTTAGATTTAGGTATAATGTAATAAGCAAATGTAACCAGCCATTTTATGATTATGTCGTAACCATATTGTAGAATTTATGATATTATAAAATGGTTTTGACCATTTCATGATATAGTCAATTTCATGAAATGGTCAGAAGGGGTTAAACAATCTATTTTTAAAAGCGTTTGAATTCAGAACTACGTGGTGTTTTTTGTGTTATATATTTCGAACTAACACGAAGACTATTCGGGGGCTTCGCTGCGCTCGCCTCCTGTATCTTCACCTCTATTCACAAAACTATTTTAGGCAAAACACTACAGTAGCTTACTACTGTAGTGTTTTGCCTAAAATAGTTTTTCATCAATGAAAGTTCTAATTCAACCATGATATCGTCAAATCTACGATATGGTTACGACAGTTTTCCTGCGATAATTGATTTAATCATAAAAAGGTACTATTTATTTACTTTCAGCCAAACACAATGTCATTCGAATGAATGAATGAATGAATGAATTGTACCACTCCAGCCAGGATTATACCTATTCCGGTCAAATGGCCGGCATACCAGAGGGCACGTTTTTTGAGGGGGGGGAGAGACCTGCTCACGTGATTGGGTAGGATTTTGAATAGAATCGACCGATTAATGCAACCTTTAGCCAATATAGGAAGTTTGGAAAGGGGAGGATATGTGATGGGAGAGCAGAAAAATCTTCATGTTTCCCTGATCTTCTGTGTCATGTGGTGTTGGTTGATTTTCTGGGGTTTGTTCTGCTGGGTTGTTCGAAGTGCTTTCAGTTTCGATGTCAATTTCCGGAACCTGGTATATTTGTTTTGAGGCGACCCTAGCTTCATCCCTATTGTGTGCTATTGCCATCCAGTAGCTAGAATTCTGTCCGTAGTTTTAATATAGTCTTTCCAGTTGTAATATGGGTCGACCAACTTTCTTCTTACTTGTTTCGTAGTTCAGGCCCTGAACTACCAAAAACACATATTCCACGCCGCCATAAAATATGAGTTTTTGGGGGCGTCCCCTGTAGGATGTCGTGCATTTTCCTATGTTTTGGTGGGTTTTTGGTTTTCTCGACCATGTCACTCAAGATCATTAGAGAAAAATTCAAAGAAATTAATATACTTACGGTTACCTGTCAATATATATACGAGAATATCATGCATGTAAGAAAAAACATAGCTTTATTTAAAATTGTAGGTGATAGCCATACAATTAACTCTAGAAATAAAAATAGGTTAGCACTACCATTATTTAGACTAAGTAAAGTAGGCACATCATTCATGGGGCACTGTATTCGCTTCTACAAAAAAATACCACAGGAATCATTGATCCTTCCTGAAAAGAGGTTAAAAAACTATGTTAAAAATGAGCTGATAAGAAAGTCCTATTATAGTATTAAGGAATACTTAGATGATAAAACTGCATGGTCCATACCATCTCAGCGCACAGAAATTCGACGAGGGGCGATGGATCAAGTCTATCACTCGCCGGCGAATTTCCTTAGACCGAAACCAGTACCTGTTGTAAAGTCACTTTTTTTTAAAAAAGGTAGGTATGGGGGAGTTTCTTGCCGTTTCTCTTAACCCCGAGGCCCACCTTCCGAAACGGTGTAGTCTTTTTTTTATATAAAAAAAATTGACTTGTAGTTATAAGTAAGTATAATTTTGACGTTGAATAAGATAATTTATTTATTTATATTCAATAAAAAATGACTCTGACTCATGCGTTCATATTTTCTATAGTCTTTGGTGAGGGCTGCCACTTTTAGTCCATATGAAATGCATGGTGAAATGAACATTTTGTATATGAAGCGAGCTATTTTCCAGTCCATGTAAGTATTCTTTACAAAGTGTATTAAGGCATAGTGCATAGTGCTTGTTGACATATTTTCCTTCTGGTGTCTCTCCTGCGATGTACTGCAGTAATATGAGAGCCGAGATATTTTATTTCCGTCACCGGTCGAATTGGAACTCTATTGGAACTCTATACAATATGATGAACTCTGGTCGAGTAGCAGGACTAGGACCAAGTAAGCCGCAGCCAACGCGTCGGCCGCCGGATCCGCCGCCGCTATTGTGCAGATTCTTAATGTAGTTGATGAGTGTTTATTCAGACTCGGCGATTGCAAGATTTATGTTTTGTTAATAGTTTTTTTCCACATATTTATCCAGAACCTTACGAATGTGAGTGTCGTCAAGTATTAATTGACATGGGTGATTAGTTTGGTTAGCAATTGCATGGAATATACAGTTGCCGTCTTTCGGCATTGGTGAGGCTTCCATGTTGGGATCTTCTTGAGTTGTTGCTGTGGGAAAGCACCCAGTAACTAGAGAGAGTTATATGAAATACCTCTGTGTTGTTAAGCCTATGGATTGCCATCGTCAAAGGTTCGTCTCCGATTCTTTGTAATTGTTTGTCAGTGGTAGTCCTTTTTTAATTGCCTGTTTTCTGCAAGATGTGAAACGATCCCTTTGTGATGTGCAAGTGTTGGTTTTTTCTCGATATTTCTCAGAATATGCATCTTTGGAATAGACGGGCTTGCAAGACGGGCCGATCGGACCGGATGGTGTTAAATAGTTTCGTTTTATATGGTGATTGGTAGGTGCCTGACTCGTTTTATTCGATGTAACGTTTTTGTGTTTACGCATATTTATTTCCTACCTATTAGTACAGGATCACGCCTGTGGTATATTTTTAGAGTTGGCGTATTAATTTGAAGCTATCGTAGTATCAGCTTAGGTTATGAAATAGTATCCGTCAACGACGGTATCATAATACTAACACTTGGTATGAAAATACTAATCACATGGGTTCATTACGCCCTAAACATAATAACTACGATGTAAAAAGTATCATCCAAAACTCAAAAAAAGGGTTATTTTTATTCGCTGCAAGGTGTTTATCCAAAAATATTAAATATACGATTTGAAATTTGTGTGAGATGATCTGTGGATCCATTTCATAACAATCAAGATTCCGCGACAGTCTGTGCCACACCACCTCATCCTGGAAAGATGGGTTACTCGCATTATTCGAGTTATTTCTATTCCTAAATCCGCATTCAACGCCACAGTTGCGCTCTCGACCGCTGGCGACTACTATCTATTGTTTAGCGGGTCTAACCGATTTTGTTGTGTAAGTACTTTACTCGAGTACTTGTAAGTACTCGATTAAATAGTAGGTATAACAAACAGACATAATAAATCTAGTGTAGATAGGTTGTTAGAATATGACATATCGTCGGCGTCCACCACAGACCAACATCGCCGTTTTGACGATTTTCTTGTCTCCCTCTGGCCAAACTTATAGTCTTGTGTCGGTCATGTACGAAGAACGAATAGGGAACGTTACTGTGCAATGAACGAAAAGAAACGTTTCCCTACGCTAATCGGACACTCGGTCTATTATGACTATTAGGACATCGCTCCGAGAAAGCGGGGCGGCGGGCGGGAGGCATTGAGCCTTGCCGACTCACACTCGCACACACAAACACGGCATTGACATCTTATATTTACATTAATATGATAATATTATCAGAGTATAATATTCCTCAAGTTTCTGCTCTGCATGAAAAGAAAGGTTTACCTAATAGCTCCATTTTTTATTCGATCCTACGTCATACATAATAGTACTAATAAAGTTGTTAGATCTTACTGGTACACTGACTGAAATGTCCTAGTACGGAGCGCTCTCTGATGACCGAGCAGGCATATTTTTTTATTCATAAGATCCAACGTCCTAATAGTACTAATAGAGCTGTTAGAGTGTACTAGTACACTGACTGAAATGTACTAGTACGGAGCGCTCTCTCTGATGACCGAGCAGGCACAAGACTACAAACTTATACTACCCATCTTGCGGAACGTGCATTCGTAGTGCTTTAATGATGTGTTAATTTAATAATGAAACAGTCTCACCCGAATCGGCACCAAAATCTCATCATATTTCTCTCGAAGGATGCCGCCCTTGCCTCCACGGCCCTCTGTCTACAGGGTCAGGGCATCCACTCCCATCACAGAGACCTCTAACTTTGCACATATCACTAATAAAATAATACACACAATCATAAACACGTAACTACTTTGTTTCAAGTAAAAGCACAGAATCTAAGTGTAAAACGTAAATTCAGGAATAACTTCACATCAGCAAATCAACCGCCGCGATAGGTCATTTAGGAAAAAAGGATCCATTGTCCTTCGGAGAACCCGGGGCACGTCCGCCCGTGTCCGCGTGCCCAAGCAGTCCTTATCAGCCAAACACAATGTCATTCAAATAAATACACGGTCAGGTCATAAGTTCTGTCACACAATAAAAACTTTTGAATTTAGAACGCTGGCCACAAAAATGTTTATTGAATTCGAATTTTTCATGAAAATAAAAATGTGTACTTTTTAGAATTTTCCTCATTTTTAAATATGGAGTGGACACTTAAAGAAGACCGTGTCGCAGTTATTGCGTTGCATCGTTGCGGTTACGCGCCAATTCAGATTTTCGACTTACTGAAAAATTTGAATATAACCAAAAGATTCGTTTATCGTACCATAAAACGATACAATGAAGACTCTAGTGTAGATGACAGGTCAAGAAGTTGTCGCCCTCGCTCTGTTAGGACTCCAGCAGTGATAAAAGCTGTGAAGGCGCGAATTCAAAGAAATCCCATACGTAAGCAGAAACTGTTGGCCCTTCAGATGGGGTTAAGCAGGACCACGGTGAAAAGGGTGTTAAATGAAGACTTAGGGCTTAGGGCATATCGAAGAAAAACAGGACATCGTTTGGACGCTCGTTTAATGGACCTGAGACTGAAGAGATGCCGCGCTTTGTTGAAGCGGTATGCGGGAAAAAAGCATCGGGAAATTATTTTTTCGGATGAAAAAATTTTCACCGTGGAAGAGAGCTACAACAAACAAAATGATAAGGTGTACGCACACAGCAGTGAAGAAGCGAGCAACCGTATTCCGCGTGTCCAACGAGGTCATTTTCCATCCTCGCCCATGGTTTGGTTGGGAGTCTCTTATTGGGGCTTAACTGAGATACATTTTTGTGAGAGAGGCGTAAAAACGAATGCAGTTGTGTATCAAAATACAGTCCTCAAGAACCTTGTGGAACCTGTTTCTCATACCATGTTTAATAACAGGCACTGGGTATTCCAACAAGATTCTGCGCCAGCTCATAGCGCGAAAAGCACACAAGACTGGCTGGCGGCGCGTGAAATCGACTTCATCCGGCACGAAGACTGGCCCTCCTCCAGTCCAGATTTGAGTCCGTTATTTTACAAGATATGGCAAAACTTGGAGGAAAAGGCCTGCTCAAAGCCTCATCCTGATTTGGAGTCACTCAAGGCATCCTTGATTAAGGCAGCCGCCGATATTGACCTCGTTCGTGCTGCGATAGACGACTGGCCGCGCAGAATAAAGGCCTCTATTCAAAATCGCGGGGTTCATTTTGAATAAACTTTATTACCATAAGAATCTATGTTTTATTAAGTTCATTTTGCTATATAAATGTTTACATATAATAAACATGTCTAAATTATTTCATATTGCACATGTGACAGAACTTATGACCTGACTATGTATAGGAAAGGTAGGACTGATTTATAATAATAAATATTGCAAAAAATCTTAAATGTTAGGTAGGTATATAACAAACTGTAGATATTTGTTTGTAACTGAAAATGTCATTATACTGTGATTTGATGTAATATTATTAGATAATTACCTTGCCATTAAAATTATTTGATAATTAAATGTAACCAGCCAATTTATGGTGTGGAAGTTAAAAAATGTGATTTAGTCATTAATAGTACACAATAACGTAAAATTATATTTAAATTAGTAAATATTGCATTTGAGACTTTATTTGATGTGAATGATAATCGAAATATATATTTTTGTCCATAAAATACAATTATTTTATTTTAAAAGCAGATTTTCTGACAGCTACTCAAAAACATTTTTTTTTCCCAAAAGCTGCGATCGACGTCATTGGCTATTTTAATTTAGCTTTGTAGACGGAACGGGACGGAGCTATGTAAAGGTATAGGGTATAGATCCGTCCCATTCTGGTTGCAAGACACTACCGTTCATTTACGAGAATAAAAACAGCCATTTTTATTCCTACTTTAATCTATAGTAATTCCGTTTCTCCTGTGGTTACGCGGATGTGCTGCTCTCCTGTGGCTCAAGCAGGAATAATTGAAAAAGTATTCGAGTTCAGATAAAATTAACCGTATGCCATTGTGAAATAAGAGTCACTGACAGTTCTATTCGCATCCTTTTTTGACGCCTAATTATCCTGCCTCCTACACTGTTCTCCTCTGTTTTGTGTCAAAATACGACTTGGCGACTGCTGCCTTAAAAAAAAAAAAACATCTCTCGTCAACGACATCTATTAACATATTTGGAACTACTTCATTTGTTGGCAGTTGGCAAAAAATTCCCTTTTCCACCAATTTTTTAGCTATCTATAATACTAATAATAAAAATAGTTCTGTACTCCTATTTTATCGCAGATATGTAACTTTAAATAAAACTTAATCCAATTTTTTATTTTAATGCGTAAAGAAACTTGAACTCTGTTGTCAGGTGCGGGGGGAAGGGGATTTAAATAAACAGCCTCTCCATCATTAATACTACTCATTACATTTAAACGTACCTATGGTATTTTAAAGATGGAAAATTGACTAAGGAAAATAACACCCAAAGACCTTCTATTCATGTCTGTACTTTTTATATGGTTAGATGATTAACTTACCTTTTTATTATGTTCCACTGCGGATTTTCATAATGTTTTTTGACTAATTGTGGTACTTTTTGACGCACTTTTTTTGATATAGCATTCATAAATGGAAAAGGTCGCCTTCTACTTGCATTAATATGTATACGCTATTGAAATGCCGACTCGTGAGTTGTTTAAAAGTAGAGTTTGATATCTCCATTCCTTAGATTATACAAAATAGTCTAAGCTCCATTCCTATAAGAGCAATAGTTGTGTAACTTTGCACGTTGAGTGCACTCTTTTTTTGTGTTAAATTCATGTCTTGGATGTTTGCAGTTTTTGCAAACGGCGTGGGGTAGGTACACTAGCGCTTCCGTTACGGTAGCGTACACACAAATAATGGTCATTATTTCTTGAACTAATGAGGCACTTTTTTTTTTCATTTGCACTAATTATGAACCATTTATGGGCGTAACAACGAACCGTGAATTAATTGTGTGTACGCTATCATAACGGGCACAAAAAGACTGGGTAAAAAGCGGAAAAGAGGTGTATCTGGCAACGCTGCGCCAGTAATTAATTATCCGTAATTATTGAATTTGTACCTATGGCATTTCAACGATGGGCGCGCGACGCGACGACGCGACGCGTCGCACGGCCCGTTCATCTCGCGCGCGCCATCTGTTGTTGAATAGAATGAATACACATACAGCAATCGACCATACCCACAGTACAATAGCCATACCTACCTGATGTTGCACGACAGATACTATTATTGTATTGTCGTATCAAGCTAGTCCCAACACGTACCAGACGGCTGTAAGCCAGCGTCCCAGCAGGGGTGACCTTGCTGGTTGCAATCCGTGTGGACGGCAGATGTCAATCCGCGGATGCAAGCCAGTTTCCGCCAAGGTGACCCCTGCTGGGACGCTGGCACATGTTATCTATTAGGTATATTCCTATCATAGGAATATACCTAATACAAACCAAGCAGCAACTCTATTAATACCACATAGGAATCCTATGTGGTATTAATAGAGTTGGGACTACGTACGGCACTCCACATCTGTAAGTGTCTAACCACACTATGCCAAAATTACGCGCCGAAGTCCCGCGTGATTACGCCTGCAATGCTATCTCATTTACATATGGTTCAATTCAGATACGTAAAAGTCAGCCGCTGAACTTATGTCGCGTTTTCGGCCATGGTGTGTCGACACACTAACCGTCACCTTTCAATTTTTTATTTTTTTTTCTCCTAATTAATGCTTTCAATAAATAAAAATAGATTCTCCACTTCCACTTAACCAGTACATAAGTACGGAAATATGGCGCGCAAATGACATTACAAACTTATAGTTCACAAGGTTCACTTCTTATTGCAGGCGCACGCCATGTTATCGCAGTTTATCTCTACCAATTCCAAGGGGACACAAATTAAAGATCCCTGTCTGTATCGGGGGCCTGCAATGAAATGGTATAGTCTGTGCAAATAATTTTATTACGAAGATAAACTCTTTATAAATTAATATAACTAATATTAAATTATATGTAGGAAATACACAAAGCTAATATTAGAGCTTTAAAATTAAATAATAAAGTACAACAACGCTAAATAGTCTCTATTTACATCAGGTAAAGGTAGGGTGGTACAATTGATCAGTCCTGTAAGATTTATGCGACGCGCCTTATTCCATTTACAAATCCCATGAAAATAAATGGTGTTTTACCAGCATGTCCCTTACACCTTCTTTCAAAGGCTGGTTTTGCATATCTTTTTTTAAAGGTAATTCCCATTCTGGATTAAGATTGAATCCAAATTGAGATAGTATCCTTAGTTCACACTTTATCTGTACCCACCCTGGTGAATTTATGAATGACCAGGGATGATACCATTTCTGTACAATATCAACACAGGAGCATAGCACTTCTAGCCATAAATGCAAAGCTTCCTCATTAAGCCCCATAGATATTAGTGTGCGTAGCTTTACATCCATTTGAGCATGGGCATTGTCGTGTGACAAGTTGATGGCTTGCACACACCTGTATAACAGCTCTTCAGGAGTAAGAACTTTTCCATCTTCATCCAAACGATATGTTTTACACAGCACCAGACGACTGTATACTGAATTAAAATCTTTCTCCACCTCTCTAGAAGAAGCCTCCTCAATAAATAACCAAGGGTGGCAAGGGCCATCAAGGAAACTGGGACGTTTAATGCCATGGAGTAAAACTCTCTTAAATGCAGGTGCTAGAACTCCCCTCACAAGGTGGGCAATCTTCTCAGTGACTGAGTCATCTCCAGCCCGACTATACTTGACTCCTTTCTCATCCAATAACTTCACAAATCGTGCTGGAAACCAACCACGCAATCCATTCAGTTCCCCAATCCAGCAGTGTTCATCTCTGGAGCTGATCACTTCTATTACATCATTCTTTCTAAAACCCAGTTCATCGCCATCTCTTCTTTCAAAGTCTAGTAATGCTTTGGCTCGTCGTCTTTTACTTCTGGACACCGTGACATATCTCTCTCTGTCTGCTGCATGGCTCTGCATTGTATAGTCAGCTGTTAGTAATACTTCAGATTGTAACTGTGGTTCGAGGGCAAGGAAGTGGCGAGCTACTTGTAATATAGCTTCTCTCAGATCAACAAGGATTTCTGTTTGCTTTACATTTTTTGAAACAGCATCTTCACTGTTGCCGTCTTCTCCAAACAGAATGGTCTGGATGACTGACTTGCTTTTCTTTATTTGCCTTCTTTGGAGATGCTGTTTGGGAAGGTTTGGAACTGCACCTGGGTTCCCAACCAATGCACCCTGGTCAGCCATGAGGTAAGCCAAATGTCTTCTTCTATGGGTTTCAATAAGAGCTGGACTTAATGTTTCTCCACAGACTTCATCAATAGTTCTTATAAGAAGCTCCACATCATCTATTTCTCCTGGTATATCTGACAGATCATTGAAGATCTGTGCTGAGTTAGAAATTTCTGTGAATCTGTTCTCTTTGATTTTTAACATGGCCAATGTAACTTTGAAAAGAACAATGGATCCATCTAGGAAAAATAGATCCCAAATCCTCAACAAAATCTTAATATTCACTACATTAGCATACAATGTGAGAAACCAGTGCATTGTTATCAGAGATAATTCTATGTCATGTGCATTCAATACTTGATCAATCCCTGGTAAATAAGAGGAAATTAAAGTTCTTAGAACTTTTTGGTCTGCTTGGATCCCAATCAGTGTTGATGAGTAATAAGATGCTGGTAATAGATCTTCAACCGTTGTGCACATTATCCAAAAAGCTTCTTCCTCCTCCATCAAGAGCAATAGAGATGCAGCTATCATCCCAGTACCTTGGCAGTATCCTATATCTGGGTAAAGCCAAGTCAATGCTCTCAAGATCCTTCTTAATCTTGGCACACCAGTACTTGTAGGATGAGAGAAGCACACATTGTTTGGCAAAATTTGTACTAAATCCTTTTCTATCTGTTTGCTTGTAACCAGACCATCATCACTGGATGCTCTGACAATCTCATGATATGTAATTTCTGTTGATGCTCTCTTCTTATTGGCTCGGCAGAGATTCATCCAAACTTGTGGACGGAGGGAATGAGGCACACCACATTTAACCATTTCTTGCAGTTTATCAGTTTTTTCGAGTTTGTCTTCTACAACTGAAAAACTTATTTCTTTGCTGAAGAATTCCCATTGAAGGCGATGCTGGTCATCTTCAGGATCTTCAACAAATGCACTGGAATGTAGTTTGTTGGAACTGGTTTCTGCATTGAAATCATCTTCAACACAAAATCCGAATTCATCAAACCTGTAGTCTGGTAGACCGCCTCCGTGACCTTCTGATTCTGGCTGAGCAAGTTTAGCCATGATGTCTTGTGGGACCATGCTTGCCGTGAGAGCGGAGAAGGGTCCTCCCGGCGCCGGCAGCAGCTCATCGGCAACATTCAAGCCGCGAATGGCATCAATCATATCTTCAGGGTCATCATCTGCTAGTGCGGCACTGATTTTACGTTCATGATCTACTTTTCCCACATACCCATCGTGATCGCGTGAACTGAATAATGATTTAGCGAGATCCATGGTTTCTTATTGCGAGAACATTTTATAGCTCTTGATGCAAATAATACTAAGTTCTTTTGATCGTCAAATTTTCCCTTTGGACCATATTTATTTTTGCTCGAAACGAAATTAAGTGGAATGAAAACGTCAACATGAACAAACCAAGCTAGAAAGAATCTATCTACATACATCACAGATCTACCTTCATGAATGACGTCACGCAGCAGCGGGATCATCGATTTTTTTTACGGATGCGTTCAAATTGAACCATAAAATCGATTCGTTGGGTTTGTTGGTTAACTTGGGCGGGAGCGATGGAAATTGGGAATTTCAGGGATCGTCTCTGTTTTAGTTTTCATTTCGTTATTCTGTAACCGGATTTAAATTATTTCCATGCCATAAAATTCCATTCATACTTTTTCCGCGTCTATTTGAACATAACTTGACGCTGAACAAATGGTAATATAATATCACGGTAGTTTTTGAAAAAAACGACTAGCAACACTGAGCGTCAAAATGTCAAAGTGACATCGACCATCTTTCTCTTTCTCTTCAATTTGTTGAAGTAAACGTGCTTGTTCTCACGGAGCTAAGGCCTTTCGGCGACTTGCACAAATAACAGTAAAAATGGTGTCCAAGGCTGAACTAGCTTGCGTCTACTCCGCTCTCATCCTCACCGATGACGATGTCGCCGTTACTGTAAGTTTCCACTGTTTACTCCATCGGTTCTAGGTTATCTCCGTAGCACAGAACATGATTTCTATCGACTTGAATCTTTCTATTACGAGTCTAATCTTGTCAAAAAACCTAAGAATCTCCTAAAGTAGCCCTTAAATCACCCTGCAGTACTATTATTTCACACAACAACTTGGCTAAAAGAGGATATTTTGCGTGATCCAGGGCGAGAAGATCTCCACTATCCTGAAAGCAGCCAACGTTGACGTGGAGCCGTACTGGCCAGGTTTGTTCGCGAAGGCTCTAGAGGGCGTGAATGTGCGCGACCTGATCACCAACATCGGCTCGGGAGTCGGCGCTGCACCGGCCGCTGGTGGACCCGCCGCGCCCGCCGCCGCCGCCCCCGCTGCTGAGGCCAAGGTGGAGAAGAAGAAGGAGGAGGAACCCGAGGAGTCTGATGATGACATGGGCTTCGGTAAGTCAACTAGGCTTTTTTCCATAAGACTTGGAAAAAGTGAGGAGTTACTACCAATAGTGGAAGAAGTGAAAACCAAATCTGTGCTAAATAATTTACCTATGTGTAATCTATGAGACATGTTTCACTTCCATAATAGTCAATACTTATTGAAGAAGTTTTGGTAAATACCCTTGTGGCTTAAGCCGCATACTAGTACCTGCATATTCTAATGTGGTGTGGAAAGATATTTTATAGGTCTGCACCTAAAGAGTAACTTCAAATGATTATAAGGTTTCCCATGGAAACAAATTCGAGAGAAGAATTTCTAAACTGATATCAGCTTATTCTTCATCCTTGTTCAGTTGTTAAAACCGGCAAAGTGCGATTTGAACTTACACTAAAGGTTCAGTACCATGTCAAAAAAAATTTAATTGTTCATTTTTTAAATTGCATCTAGTGGATTATTTCTTGCTGTAGCTGCAACAGAAATACACATTCTCTGTAAATCTTAACTAACTATTATGGTTCATGAGATAGCCTGCCAACAGACAGATAGACGGACAGCGGAGGCTTAGTAATAAGGGTCCCCTTTGGGAATGGAACCACATAAAACAATATTTTAATAAAATTATGGCAGGCTGTAACTTTCAATGATGCTTGCATGTATTAGCTGCTGAAAATCAATGATTGATAGCAAATTATTACTGAGAATTGCATGACAGTGGTAGCAAGTAGTACTTGTTCAAATTTCTTGTAATTCTAACTTGGTGTCTCCTTGTTTCAGGTCTCTTCGACTAAAAAGCTTTATTTTAAAAGCTTTTCAATTCCATCCTAAGCTTTATGAAGCTTGTTAAGTTATAAGGTAAAAATGACTTTATAAATAATAAAGCCCCATTTTGAATATTGCATTTAATTTATTACCTCTATATGTCAACACCTTTGAAACCCATGTAAGTAGGTGTAAAGGGTCATTATGCCAGTTGGCGGGCATTTGAGGGACCTAATGCAGAAATATAATCATAATCATCTTCTTCTTACCAAAAATCATTGGATTTCCGGGACAATTTAGTTTGGCTGGAATAAATTAATCAGGTGTTCAAAAAATCTCATTCATTTAAACGCATGTGCTGCCCGAGTCGTAATTAGTCTTGTGTCGGTCATGTACGAAGAACGAATAGGAAATGTTACTGTGCAATGAACTAAAAGAAACGTTTCCCTACGCTAATCGGACATTCGGTCTATTAGGACTATTAGGACATCGCTCCGAGAGAGCGGCGGCGGGCGGGAGGCATTGAGCTATGCCGACTCGCTCTCGCACACATAGACACGGCATTAACATCTTGACTAGAATGACAGCCTGTTTAACCCTTTACTGCAAACTAACCCATATATGGTTTCATAGGTTTTGAACTGTATTACCAAGCAATAAGGTTGAAAATCGCGATCCATTTCGGGTCAGGCCATGCATTAAGGGGTTAAGTATGAAGGGAAATCATATGTTATTTTACTTTTTATTTCTGCTATGCAAACAGACACATAGAATTGTATAAATATGTTAATATTATCGGAGTATAATATTCCTCATGTTTCTGCTCTACACGAAAAGAAAGGTTAACCTAATAGCTCCATTATTTATTAGATCCTACGTCATACATAATAGTACTTATAAAACTGTTAGATCTTACTGGTACACTGATTGAAATGTCCTAGTACGGAGCGATCTCTGATGACCGAGCAGGCATATTTTTTATTCATAAGATTCAACGTCCTAATAGTACTAATAGAGCTGTTAGAGTGTACTAGTACACTGACTGAAATGTACTAGTACGGAGCGCTCTTTCTGATGACCGAGCAGGCACAAGACTAGTCGTAATGTTCGCAAAAGTGCAAAAATATATAACGAGGCACGTGCCGCTTTAGAAGTGATGAGCGCATACGCTCGACAAAAAGTTGTTTCCTGGACGATTTCTGGTGTATGGAATAATTCGTCCAACATGCCCTGTAAGTGTCAATGAAATTTGAATTTCAAAATTAGTCATATTCTTGTTAAAACTTTTAACGAAAAACTGTTTTTGCTGGGCAACGTAGGCACAGCAAAAAAAAAACTAAACTGCTGATCGTAGGCTGGTGAAAGTTGGTACACAGGTACTTCATAGTAGTTCATAGTTAGTCCAATTGGTCCAAGAACGGCAAAATTGGTCACTCTTGTGGTTAAGGAGAAATCCAAGTTTATGCTGGGCGTACTTTTTAGGGTTTTCGCGATCTCGTAAATTACGCGTCTTATGAAGTCGAAAATTGGCATGATTGCTCATAGCAATTAGTTCATTTACGAAAATCCATACAGTTCACCGTAATCAACGTCCAATGAAAATCAAAAAACGTTGATTCCTACACGATTTATGGTGTATGAAATAATTGGTCCAACATGCCCTGTAAATGTCCGTGCAAATTCAGAATTAGTCCTATTACAGTTAAGAAGTTATAAACTAAAAAGTCTGCTGGGCTTATGTCCAGCAAAAACAATTTAAACACAGGTTATTGTTACTTCATAATTAGTCCACTAAATGAAAAATTGGTCGCTCTTGTGGTTATGGAAAAATCAAGTAAAAACTTGGATTGAAACAAGCAAAAGCTGGGCGTACGTTTTCTATTTTTCGAGATCTCAAACTAAACGTTGTATGAAGTCGAAAATTGACATGATTGTTCATGGCAATTGGCCCAAATTAGTCCTGAAAAACATTTACGAAAATCCGTATAGTTTACCCGTAATCAACTAATAAAAATAAAAAAATCCGTAAGTAATTAACTTTTTTTTTATATTATGACATCAATGTAACGAATCCTGATGTATGTGGTGAATTTCGTAATTATAACAGCGATATTCAACTAGTCGCAGCACTAAAATAAGTAACCTTAACTTACCTACTGATACTTTGCATAGGTACCGATTGTACGATTAAGGAGTTTACAGATCACTTGAATGAAATTAATCAAAAAAATTGTCCAACTACAATAACCTAACCTGAAAATTTCAAGGCAACCATCTATATATAAGGGAGTAATGAAATTAAATTAAATGAAATTCTAAGCAACTGTGATTTCTGAAGCTAACCGGTAGAATCAAAATAGTACTTTATGCAACTGTCGGGGCATGCAAATGATTTAAGGGGCCTTAAATCACGAGTGTGTTTTTATGGGACGAGCGAAGCGAGTTCCATAATAGCACCACACGAGTGTTTTAGGGCCTAATTATATACTGTTACATTCACTACTTTAAGTACACACATAGGTATAATTAGTGCTCTAAAATCGGTTCAGAAGCCGTAGGGAAATGACCTGCATTGCTTTGTACGCCTTTTCGTATTTGTCTTTTGATTTTCTGGCAACAATTTGTTCGTTGTTCGTTGCAATGAATAAGGCTAAGGTATCGCAATTTAGAAAAAAATAACACATAGGATTAAAGTAAGGTTTGTGGATATTACTACTTTTTGTAAAGTATTATAAGATTACGTGTGTTTTAGTGTATAATATAGTATTTATAATCATATATTGTTATAATTGATGAGGGATATGTCAATGGTCAATCTGAAAACTTAAACTACTTCTACAAGAACCTATCAGTGCGACATAAAAGAGTAAAAAATAAATGAGGGCGCCACTATCGTTCATGCAGCAACACCATATATGCAGCAAGACCCAAAATACCTTGATACTTGATATTGCGACGACGATGGGAGGCCAGAGGTTAATATTTACGTGCCTGGTCCGCGACGTTAAAAGACTGCACCAGATGCATCTCCTCCTGTGCATGTTGTAAAAGGCGATTGAGGGAATCAGTTGGTTCGGTTATGAACAACTTTCTCAAAGGAACATATTATCGTCGCAAATTACTTTTTGTTTATTTTTCCTCAGTACATCGACCAGATCAACTGATTACAAGTATGCTGACTGTGTATAAGCATATGGTAGATTGAAACAAAGACAGCTAAAATATAAACTTTTAATATGAAGTCTTATCTAGCTAGTCCAATAGTTCAAAATCTAAGTATTCAACTCCTTCCATAGTATCACTTAGCTGCTGCTGTGATGTACTTGCACCTATGTTACTGTCCAACATTAATTCATCACCGTCACTACTCTCCATGTCACTGCTATCTTCTCCAACCTGAATAATTAGCTCATCTATGTCATTATACAATGTTCTGCCACGGTCATAATATTCCTTTTCAATTTTTTTAACATGATCGCAGCCATTCTTCCAATTTTCAGCTGTTATTGTTTGGAATGCCTCTACGGTCAGATCCTTCATATTTTTGGCACCCACATTCACTGAGGCGACTTTTTTCTTTGCGAGTGCCCAAATCAACTCTATCGGATTCATGTCACAGTGGTATGGCGGCAGTCTTACCACCATATGACCATAATTTCATCAATCTCATAAACAGGTTCAGGCTTATGTCTCTTAACCAATTCCACAAGTGAAGGTTTCCTCAAATCCGCATCAAATGAGACATTGTTCTCTCATAACCACAATCTTAGTTCATCAACCTTATGTCGGAGCTTTATTTTTTATTACAGAGTGATAAGGTGCATTGTCCATCACAATGATTGAGGGTTCTGTTATGTTCGGAATAAGTTTTTCAGTAACCCATTTAGTGAAGTTATGCTGATTCATTTCCAAGTGATAATCTTCTTGTTTATTCATACCGCTAAATACTAACAATGCATTGGGTACAAAGCCTTTTTCACTTCCAGCGTGGACTATGATCCAGCGCTTTCCCTTCGAGATATCTGTAATAATACTAATAATACCTTCAGTTTCCTGGGATTGCCAGCATTTTTTCACCTTATAGCTAGAGTGGATGTAGCTTTCATCTAAATATTTTTTTGATAATTCTTTTGAAGCTCTGCGGGAAAATTTCTATTATCCATGATTGTCTTCAAATATTTTTCTCTCTTGTTTGCAATTATTGGTTTTTCTATTAAAGCCTGTCTGTTACTTTTACACTTTTTATATGTACCGGAATCCAATATTTTTTAGAAGTTTTCTCAAATGCTCTCGACTTCCATCATATCCTATACTTATCTTTCTTTAATAGTACCAATAATTTGCCAATTGTTGGTACTTCTTTTTTTACGGTGTTAAAAAAATGTATTTTTTGATGTATTGCGCACTTATCAAAGTCATCTATTATCTTTGCAGGACGACCCTTCCTATTTTTAGCAGGTGTTGAAAATTTTCCACCATGTTTGTTGCCGTGCTCCGCTATCTGGCGCACTGTGCTTACAGAAGCTCCTGAAACGAACAGACAATGGAATTAATAAAAAATATAAGCAGGTAGCTAGAATACAACATAATCAAGTGATCAAGATGTTTGGTCACGCTATAATACCAAAGTGTTTGTTTACCTCAACATAACCTCTAGAAAAGACCAAAAATTTATGTTTCTTAGGGATTTTACACGAAAATTATCACTAATCATGTCTATAAAGTTTGTATATACCGTTAAGTTTAGTTTTCTTAGATTACATACTTTCTTTTACTTTGACATCTCGCGATGCGACTGCGAGCCAAGCAAGCGGAAACCTAAGCGAAATCCCGAACTCCGCCAAACGTAGGTACCTAAACCTCTGAGTGAGACCCCCTTGACTTGGGGTCATGAATTGGTGATGGAATGAGGACTTGGTGACAGTAGTGAAACTCAGGAACCACGAATAGTAAGGCAGTCGAGTTCGGACTCAATTTGTAAAGGATGATGAGCTGGTAACGTAAACTTAGTGTCATGCGCTGGTGATGACACCAAGTGTACCTGCGCAGGGCATCTGTGATACCAGCTAATCATCCTTACACGTGTAGTCCAAACACATTAATTATTACATAGCTTCACTGATTCAAAGTCATCATTCTATTATCTGCTCATTACATCAAAATTGCGAAACCAGCGTATCATGCTTAACAAATAGAGTCCAAACACGACTGCCTTGCTATTCGTGGTTCCTGAGTTCCAGTACTGTCACGTCCTCATTCAATCACCAACTCATGACACCAAGTTTGCCAAACCAGCTCATCATCCTTAACAAATTGACTCCAAATACAACTGCCTTACTATTCCTGGTTCCTGAGTTCTAGTACCCATATAAGTATTATTCCAGCACCAGCTCATTTCACCAAGTTTGCGAGACGAGCTCATCGTCCTTTACAAATTGAGTCCAAACACGACTGCCTTACTATTTCTGATTCCTGAGCTTCAGTACTGTCTCCAAGTCCTCATTCCATCACGAGAATGAGGACTCGGGGACAGTATCATCTTTAAATATGTTTGAATGAATGTAATGTATATCAGGTGACATTTATTTAAAGAGCCAAGTTCATACTGAAGACTAGGTAAGTATTCGGACATTTGATTCTTTAGGACACTTGACAGTGGGTGAATGACCTTTATGGCTTACGATATCCCGATTATTGATGCAAATTCATCTGCTAAAAACGAATTAAAAGACGTAGGTACAGATGTAGTGAATAATCCTTTCCTTTCATATTTTCTCGGAAATGTTAGTTTTTGTCTTACTACTTCACGCGCACTCAGTACCCGTCAAACGGGCAATTTGACATTTGACATTGATAAATAAAGTATGCGATTTATTTGATACCTACACGCAGGGTTTCTCAAACTTATGGCCCCACGTACCCCTGTTAATGTTGCCAAATGACTGCGAACCCCTAACCCCGCTCCTGTCAAAATGAAAATAATAAATTAACACGGTTTTTTATTTTAATAAAAGGCATTCACAGACTTGAATTATATCGATGAAGGCATTACAGTGACAAAAATAAATATGTTTTTAATATTAATGTGATGGATGGGCTTGTTTCTTGTCGCAAATGGAGTTGATTTTAGGAGCAATTTTGGACAATTTTAATCTTAATTCTGGCTCAACATTAAGTCGATTTCTTTACTTGGTTTTCATCATTACTAGATGTGTAAACCCACTCTCACATAAGTATGTTGTTGCAAACGGTAGAAGAAAATTCACCGCTTTTCGTGAGAGTTCGGGATATTCTTCCTGTCTAACTGTCCAAAAATCAATCAAAGACATCCTTCTGAAATCAGCTTGAAGAGTTTCATCTGCGGACATTTCTAGTAATGACTCCTGTTGCTTAATACTCAAACCAGCATTTATGCTCTCAGTTGTCGCGCGCGCGCTGTCATGCGTGTCGTAATTATTGCTTGCCAGCCATCCAGCCGCCATTACGTAAATCTTTTCGCGTACCCCCTACCATCAAATGACGAACCCCTAAGGGTTCGCGTACCCAACTTTGAGTAGCACTGCCTACACGTAATTTAATAATACAGTAATTCATAGACACATCGGCACCATTCGCGAGTTATCGTTGTTCCGAGTTTTGCCGTTAGGAAAGGATTATTCACTACATCTGTACATAGGTATTACAAGTAAAACATCTAAAAATGGGGGTAAAACTTAGATACGTCAAAATTATCTTCACAACAGTAAGCAGTACTTTTATTTATAGGCCGAATTAGCCTAGCGGGTAGTGACCCTGCCTACGAAGCTGACGGTCCTGGGTTCAAATTCCGGTAAAGGCCAATATTTGTTTCTTAGCCTAGTCTTGGATGTTTTCTATGTATTTACATAGTATTTATGTCTATCAAATAAATCGTCTAGTACCCATAACACAAGCCTTAGGTATTGAGCTTACTATGGGCCTAGTTTGATTTGTGTAATATTGTCCTCTACTATTTATAATGGGAAAGGCCAAGGGGAGCAATAAGGCCAGTGGGCAGACTACCTGCCCGATGGTCCGACGATACACTTAAGTCGATAGGATCTCAATAGAAGCGGATAGCACAGGACCGTAGGCGTTGGCGATTGTCAATTGTCAATTGTAAGACGGGCTGGTTTCCGCAACTCGACGACGAAAGCGCCTATTTTGCGTGTGGGTGGGAATGCGACATCATTCGAGCCAACCCAACTCCTCCAGGAACGCCAGTAGGCCCTTTACGTTACCGACTATCCCTGGAAGGTCCCTCGATTGACCGAGGTGTTTAGCCCTGTAGTCCGCTACTCCTGTGCACTCCATGAGGACGTGAGCAGCCGTTTCTTCTGCCTCCAAGCAGGCTCTGCAAAGGGGGCTGTCGGTAACACCTAGGACATATAGATGTTTATTAAAGAAACCATGGCCAGTAAGTGCTGCAGTTACCAGTCGCATGTGCGGCCTACTAAGTCGAAGCAAGGTCTTAGCCAGCCTAGCGCTAGGGGACGGCAAGGCCAGCTTAGCCTGCCTGCACTCCTCATGGTTTGTCCAAAGAGTGGCATGATCATTCCTGGTCGACTCTCTCAGAAATGAGCGTACCATCTTGAAGGGAAGAGGGATGATAGGTTCGGGACCATACGCTGTCAAGCTATCTAGCTTGACAGCGTATGGTCCCTTTACGCGCCAACTCATCCGCTGCATCGTTACCTCTTGATCCGCTGTGTCCTTTTATCCATTGAAGGATTACACGGTTATGTTGACATACCTCCATTAGTCGTTTGTGACACTCGTAGATTAGCCCTGAGTTAATAGTGTTGCTATTTAGGGCTTGTAGGACGGCCATGCTATCCGAGAGTATTCGAATGGAGGAATCTCTTACCTTTCTCGATGCTATGGCATTAGCGGCCGAGATGATGCCCATGCATTCAGCTTGAAAGACAGTATTATGGGCACCCAGTGGAATGGCTATCTTGATGTTTAGGTCCTCCGAGAAGGTGCCTGAACCAGTGCCTGCTTCAGTTTTTGAACCATCGGTAAAAATTCTGAGCTCTTTAACGTCGAGCCCCTCAACCCGATGGTCTTCATGTAACTGTATATTGTATTTTTTGTCAAAAACAAATTGTTTAGGGATTCTGTCACTGCAAGCCATAGAGATGGGAAATTTTTTGTAAACTTCCCCTAGGATGGCGGTGTGTAAGGTCCTGTTTTTCCTCCAAAGTCCTAAGGTGTTGAGTCTCACCGCAGATGACGCGGCCTCCTGCTTAATATACAGCTGGAGTGGCGGAAGACACAGCATGGCCTCCATTGCTGCTGTTGGAGTAGTTCTCATACTACCTGTGATAGCCATGCAGGCCAGCCTTTGGAAGCTTTGGAGTTTGCTTACCATTGTGGTTAGTTTGGTCCTGGTCCACCACACCACAGCTCCGTAGCAGACAAGAGGACGGATCACCGTTACGTACAGCCAAAGAATGATGTTGGGAGAAAGTCCCCACTTTTTCCCCACCATTCTCCGACACTGCCAGAAAGCAATACTCGCCTTCTTTAGTTTGTTGTCGATGTGGCTACTCCAGTTGAGCTTGCTGTCCAAGGTTATGCCCAGGTACTTCACCTCAGTTGCTAGCTGGAGTTCCGTTCCAAAGAGCTTAGGTAGGGTATACCTACCAAGAGCCCTATTGTTAGTGAACATGACCATTTCCGTTTTTGTTGGGTTAACCGCCAGGTCATATTCTAAACACCAGTGCTGATGAGGATTGGGACAACTATAAAGATGCCAAATCCAAGTACAAGAAACGACTACGGTTCAAAAGCAGCAACTCATGGAGGAAATTCTGCAGCGACATTGAAACCGTTGATCAAGCAAATCGGGTAAGGCAAATACTAGCTCAACAAGGCAACTCCAGGCTAGGGTCGCTTAAAAAACCCGATGGAACATATACCTCTTCCACCACAGAAACACACAGTCTCTTGTTGGAAACTCACTTTCCCGGAAGTAGAACTATTCAAGAAATTGTGTGGCCGGAAGAGGTTCACCATGAAGCTGGCGTTGGCGATATAGAGAAGAGCCTATGCCTATGCCCAGCATTGGGTTGATGTGGGCTGAGCATGATGATTTATAATTAAGTATGTTTTAACATTTGGGGCTTTATTATTCCTTCACTGTTAGTTTAACAACTTCCCTGTCCGATGAGTCATATATGACTCACAGGAACGTTTTGGAATAAGTTCATGAGTCACAGGTGACTCATTTCTCTATACAGTTTAAGGCACAATTTTTGTAATGAACGTGAAGGGATATTCTTTTGAATCACACCTGGGCGTATGGCAATAAACATGAAGTTTTTAATAAAAAAATAAAAAATCGCGTTTTTTTTTTTTATATATAATTACTACTAGAAACTTGCAATAAATAAAACTCAAGTAAGTATTAAAGGCAAGGTTTTATTCAAAGAAAATAAACTGTGTAATGTAACATATTCGCTCTAATCGTACTTAAAATATTTATACATAAGAAAAAATAACAAAATCAAGCATGTTTCTCATTATAACATTCTAAACAGAAAGACTTTTTACACTTTTTACACTCAGTGTGTACTTGCTTCGCTTTACGAGCTACTAATCCCTCATTTTTCAATTTTATATAACATCCATTGCATTATAATCGATTACTGCATCGGGTTTTATGACGTCGCCTCGTCTGGTAGTCACGTTAGACATACCATCTCCATGGCAGGTTGAGATCATGAATACATCTCGCTTATCACGCCATTTTAGTACAGTATAGAGATTGTCCTTTTGTCTAGCTATTTGTTCTCCCCTTCTGAGCTTCGCTGTTACTACTTCTTGCGGCAAATTTCTTTTATTTTTACGTAAAGTGCGTCACAAGTCAGTATTGCGACCTTTCAGATACTCAGCCAATGGTAAACTGGTATAATAGTTGTCAGCAATGATGATACGACCGGCATCTAAAAGACGTTCTGTAAGCTGTACGACTGTTGAACCAGGTTTATCAAGACCCTCTAACTGATGTGAGATCCCAGAATAAATCTGGTAGGACCATGTGTAACTATTTACTGTACAGGCTTTATATATTTTCATACCGTAACGATTTGTTTTGGCCGGGTTATATGTCTTTATTAGCAATTTCCCATGAAATTTTACCATTGACTCATCAACGACAATAATATCGCCTGGCATATAAAGACTACGAAAATTGTCAACCATTTTTTGTATCAGTGGATCTATTTTATGAGTTCCTTGCTCTCCAATGACACCTATTTGGACTTCTGTAAAGTGCCAGCATCGTAGAATGGAGCTAAACCTGTTGTACGACATATTTATTCTGTGCATGAGAGGATTATAGTACAGCACATCCAATTTCCAGTAATGCTCAATCGAGGGCTTAGGATTGAGACCCATGTAAATTAGAACTCCAAAAAATTTTTTCAATTCCTCTCTAGTGACGTCTTTCCATCTCGTCATTCGACTAAATTCTGCGGTACGCAATTCTTTCAATAACCCAGCGTAATTATTCGTATGGATGACCATTTCATCAATCAAATCATCAGGTACAAAATAAGCATATATTTTGTTCAAACTAATTTGGCCATCTTCACTAATAATTGCGGCCATATTTTGTACACCGTGAATGCCTGTAAATGTTTCCCTACCTAAAGGCAAAACATCTCCTTTCCACTGGGTTTCAGACGCATTGGATGACGTTGTTGGACTTCCTGGATTGGGTGACGATGGACTTGCTGGTGTAGGCGACGGAGTCTCAGTTCTTTCTGCAGTACTTGCTATATAGTTTGCAATTACCTCTGTATCCTCGATTTCTTCATTTTCATTATCGGGCTGCCACTCATCGTCACTTCCACTACTAAATGCTTCTTCATCTGAATCTTCCAAATAACGCAATATGTCTTCACTCGTATACCTTTTGGCCATTTTCTCGAAAAGCAACAATTATTGCATGAAACGAACTTTTTTTTCAATAAAATATCAATTATAACCTCAAAGTATCAAATTACTTTCTAACCCAATTAGATATTGACAGTTGATTGATTTTTAAACAAAAAAAAGGATTTCCGCGTGTGCGCTCACATATGACTCATTGAACGTGTAGTAGAAAATTTCTTACGCTACGTTCGTGAGTCACATGTGACTCAGAAAAAAAAACCACCAGAATGAGGGTAGTTTATGAAATAATGATTACGAAATTATGTTTTTATGGATTACAGTAATGTTATAAAGCTTATATTAAAAAAAAAAACACTGGACGTGGGGCTTTACTAAAATGAGTTGTATGGGGACAGGGAAGTTGTTAAGGACACAGTATATTATTAAAATGTGAAAAACGCCCATGTGGTCGCAATCTACCTGCGGCCTTATGGCATAAGTCATCTGAGCTTGAACTTCTTGTAGACTTTGACGTTTGAGCGCCATGCATGGAACTGATGAAGGAATGCTGAAGAAATCGAAGGAACTCTTCTAGGATTTTTGTGTTTTCATAGTAGGTAACTCGTGCATTTACTCTCGGGTCGGGAAGCATCATTTTGTGAAGTGGAACTGACCATTGATGACCACTATAACTGCTCAATACTATGTATCCCAGAGATTACGATGTGATTACTTTATTATGGTTGCTATACATACTGTATAGGTATATGTTATGCGTAGATTTGTAGATCTCTATCACGCCTGCAGTTTGTTTTGTATGTGCAGATCAGCTGTTCAAGGGCGGCTGACTGGACGTGTCAGATTCTTGACTCCACACCACCACCCATATCCTGCGACGGAAAGTGGTAATCTCACTGGCAAGACGATGACGGTGGCGCCGCGGCTATCGGAGTTGAATGGTGGCGGTGACTCTGGATATGTAAACTAAAGATTTGTTCTCATTTACTTTATTAGAACTAATTAAACTACTAGTAGGACTACATTGAAATTTAAAATAAATAAAACTATCTATCCCCACATTGCTCTTTGTACACCAGACAGCTTGTTATAATCAGCCAGGGATCTCCATACAATACGGCTCATTCGCCATTCCTTTACTATGCCACGGGGCCTGGAACAAAAATAAAAACTTATTTTGGATTTGAGGACGAGCTTAACCCAGGGAGCTGCAAATACGGAATTTATCCCTTCATCATTTGATTTCTTCAGGAAAGCTAGTCTGTTTTCTATGGTGGATGGGAATTTCATTGGGACATCCATACTCATGTATCCCAATTGATGATGATTGGACATTTGAAGCCATAAAGCTAAGCACAAACCTGGAAGTAATACAACATCTATTGTTAATCCTCATCGGAATAGCGTTCATCTCGAACTTGTTAATCTCTTTATCGGCCAACTCTCTGATCTCTATAGGCAGTATATCATTCTTCCTCAGGGCGTTGATTCGGGTGCGTTCAAGAAAGTGCTCAGCGCTCATGCGCCGTCTCTTAACGTCCCTTACCATCATCCAATTGGCCCATTTGTTTCTTACTTGTTGGAACTGCAAGAAAATAAATAAAAATGTATATGGAAGTTATACATGACTAAGGAAGTAGGTAAATATAAGAGCTTGCGAACGGCGGGCAGTTGCAGATGGTACGGCAGACGTACAGAAATATTCCTACTTGGGGAAAGTTATGACGGTTATTCTGCTTGGATGTAGGTAGATACCTATATAACTTGGGAAATTATAAATAAATCGAAACATTAGTGAAGAATTTAAGGTTTTCTTACTCCATATCCAGCCACATTTTGAGTCTTCCATACATATTTACCCAAGGAGGCAATATTTAAATTCATTGTTTTATTATTAAATAAAATTCTCACTATTTACTCACTATATCTAAGAAATATTCGTCTTGAGATCAAAACCTACCAAAACAATGAAATTTTTAGGTTAGGTCACGTTTTGTTCACACTTTTTTTTGGCTCATTTTTTTTATCTGAAAAGTAACAATAATATCGCAGGAAAGTGAGTGACGAGGCTATGCGCTTTAAAGAGCTATATATAGCTCTGTCCCTCACTTTTCTACGATAGTACTGTTCCTGTTCGGAGAGTAAAAATGCCCAGTAACAAAACGACACCGTCACATTCCGATTTACGTTACAGGAGCATTTAACATTTCCGCCCCCATAATCAATCAACTCATTTACTGAACCACACAACACATAAATCAAATCGATTTGAAGTTGTGAAAAAATGGACAGTTTTTCATTCGATTTGGCCTCAGGATTTGAAGCTAAAGCAAAAACCGCTAAAAACCGTAGGCTTGCTGGGGAAAATCCCGCCAGCAACCCCAAGCTGGATCTCGAAGAACTCTTGCGATGCCTTAGAATGGTGCTACTCAAGTTTTAAAGCACAATTGAAGCACTCCGCTGCCAAATTTACAACTTCGAAGACCAAAGATTTAACGAGATACAGGCTAATATCCGTGGGGTTAATGGTCAATAAAAATGTCAATTCCAGTTCGTTATTCCATTCCCAACTCATTTTGCACGTCGCCTAGTCCGCTCATACGTACCTAAATAGAAACGCACAACAGTCCGTGGAACTTGTTAGTGAGTAGTATTGTGCCTGCTCGGTCATCAGAGAGAGCGCTCCGTACTAGTACATTTCAGTCAGTGTACTAGTACACTCTATTAGTACTATTAGGACGTTGGATCTTATGAATAAAAAAATATGCCTGCTCGGTCATCACGTCATCAGAGAGCGCTCCGTACTAGGACATTTCAGTCAGTGTACCAGTAAGATCTAACAGCTTTATTAGTACTATTATCTATGACGTAGGATCGAATAAAAAATGGAGCTATTAGATTAACCTTTCTTTTCGTGCAGAGCAGAAACTTGAAGAATATTATACTCTGATAATATTAACATATTTATACAATTCTATGTGTCTGTTTGCAAAGCAGAAATAAAAAGTTAAATAATATTTGATTTCCCGTCATACTTAAACAGGCTTAGGACTGTCATTCTAGTCAAGATGTGAATGCCGTGTCGGTGAGTGCGAGAGCGAGTCGGCATGGCTCAATGCCTCCCGCCCGCCGCCGCTCTCTCGGAGCGATGTCCTAATAGTCCTAATAGACCGAATGTCCGATTAGCGGAGGGAAACGTTTCTTTTCGTTCATTGCACAGTAACGTTTCCTATTCGTTCTTCGTACATGACCGACACAAGACTATTAGTGAGCCAACAGAGCCACCTGCGAATGTGGAGCCTTGTCGTGTTCGCGCCTTGCGAACCATTTGACGCGGAACCTCAGAGTAACTAAGTAAATAGAGGGAGGGCTATTTTCCATGAACAGAATATTAATATACCGACACTCTTTACTCATACGACCGTTTTACTTTGTATGACTGAAACAAACCAAAGTGTGTTGATTTTTAGTGAATTATAAATTAGGGAATATAATTCAATGAAAATACGGAAAAGAAAAGGAATTTGAAAAAAGGAATTTAAAATCAATATAATGAAACATATAAAAATATATACACGAGATACTAAAGCACATGAGTTACATTTTAATATCATGTTTTCTTAAGAATTTAATTATAGATTTATAAATATATATACATCAAAATTATACAAGAGGCAGGACACGAATGAGGGAAATGGAACACCGAGGGAAATGAAATCTGTATAAAGGAAGGAACAATCATATAGCGGACAAGAAAACAGCAAGTGGTTTAGGTCGCCCATATCAGCCCCGCAAGCACACTCAGGTCCCTGCACGATACCAAGCCTAGCAAGATGAGGGACATACATCAGGGACATACATTTTGTATGGGATCATGTCTCCACAGTCCACTGCTTCATTCACTAATTTATCTGCCCTTTCATTGCCTAGGATACCACAATGAGAAGGCACCTAAGCAATGGACACATGAAGACCCTTTTTTCACACTTCAACAAGAGGTTTCTTATTTCATATTAAACTAGTAAGACATTATGTACAAAAGAAAGGGAATTTTAACAAAGCCTGGAGAGAACTTCGCGAATCAGTCAGAATTTACGTTTTTTTAACTTCATTAAAATAACATATTCTGCAGCCTTTAAAATTGCAAAGCATTCCCCCGTATTGTATAGACGATTCTGGTGGAATTTTATTTTTTTGGACACTATTAAACTGGACACCTACACAGTTTTGGAGGTGTTTTGAGGCATCTGTAATTATATTCTGTGGTATCTGTGCCATGTATTATTTAGAATGTTAGACCACTCTACATTTGGTGCTTCATTGTATTTTGATACGTAAATTCATAGTCTTACATCGAGCGCCAATACTAATGCGTCAAAAGGACATTAAAATATTAAAAGCATTTTTGTCTGGTGATGGAATATCATTAAATTTAAGTAAGCTTTTAACTAAAGGCGGGCTTGTCTTTCGCTTCCAATAAGCTGCTGTTTTTACTAACTCAGATAGGAGTGCTAATTTACGGTGCAGAGTATGATCAGAAAGCTGCAGACAACGACCCTTAGGTCGTAGCCTGCAGCTGCCTGTCTGCCAAAAAAACACGTCTTATATGTAAAGGGGTTTCTAAACATTCAGCCTGCATGCAATTAATAGGGCTGGATTTCATAGCACCAAGAATAATTCTAAGAGCTTTAGATTGTACGGCGTCTAACTTCTTAAAACCAGCAACACTACCGGGTTGCGTCTTCTGAAAAACCCGTGGGGTACAACGCTGTTCCGCGTTGTATCCCACGGGCTTTTCAGAATTTCGAACCGCTTGAAAAGCCAGAGTGCTGCAGCGCGATGCTGCGGTGTACCACACGGGGTTTTCCGGCGCTAATATTGACAATGCATCGTCTAAATAGCCCGTGGGGTACAACGCTGCGATCCATGCACTAGGCGTGAAAGAGAAAGTGGATTAGCGTACCAAGCGCGTGCGGTGCAAGGTCACAACTTCTCACCGGTGATTTGTTGTCATTTTGTTTTGATGCAGTTATTGTTAGTACCGTAACAGAGATGTGCGAAACAATAAACTACCTGTTATTATTCTCGGTTGAGGTTTTTGAGTTGATTAGATTTGACGATAACAATAGTGGAGAACAAATTTTCTCGTGCGGGTTGCGTCGAAATCTGAATACCGAATGTTACGAAAAACAGTGTGATAGGTTAATTAAAATATTGTCTGCCAATACCCACACCAACTGGATAACGAAGAGACGATATTCTAACCCAATGCATCACGTTTTCAGAAAATAATAGGTCTGTCAACATGCACATATCAACAACAACAACCTATAATTTTACTATTATTTGTATGTTTCACTTATTTTTGTTAATTTAGCTCTACCTATGTCCTGTACCTATTTGTTAAGTTTTAAAGGTAAACTACGATTACTTGGCGCGTAAATGACTATTACAAGCAAACACACAAGGTTCATTTTCGTAATTATCTATACCTAGATAGAGATTTGAAATTATCACAGAATGTCCTATTTCGGTTGCCGCTATAGGTAGCACCAAATAATAAACTAGGTAGGTAGCGGTAGTTATTCAATACTCCATTTTGCGTGACAGGGGGCTAGCCCATCACCGCAGCTATCATCGCAAATGCTGCCAATCACAACATCTAAAATATTTAAGATCTAATTTCGAATCCAAGATTTCATCATACATGATATTGATTTCCTTTAACATATCATAGCATAGCGTCACGCCTTTTCCCTACGGGGTGGCAGAGGCACAATTGTGCCCACTATTAGCCAGTTTATCGTTACTTCATTTTGCAAGACAAGAGGCTAGCCCATCGCCGCAGCAACTGGGTAATGAAGGTTTTCCATCACCGTTAAATTATATAAAGATTGTCTGAGGAGTGGAAAATCGGCCGTAACTTGAACGAACTTGATCTATATGAAGTACAAATTTTAAATTACTAAAGTTAGGAAATACATGAACGCGAGAGTGAGTTAGTCGAACTCAGAACTGCAACATCTGAGCTGCTACAACTACAACGCCAGAACGGGAAATTGGTAGGCATTCTAATTGAGGACGAGGAGGATGAGACCAGCAAGGAGGATGACACCAGCAAGGAGGATGACACCAGCAAGAAGGATGAGCCCACATCACAAACTCTGGTCTTGACCCCCCTCAACGTGAGTGTTGCAACGCCCACTGCTGTCCCGACCAAGAAACAGCGTCGCCGTCGTCGAGGAGGCACCTCACAGCTCATCAGCGCGAGCGCCGCGTCGCTAAGTGACGCGCTGCCTGCTGAGTCGTGTGTCATGCTGCACGCTGCCGCGAGGGCCGCGCCGCTCGCCTTTACACGCATTGCACCGCTCGCTACCGCGACTGCCGCGCCGCCCGCTGGCACGTGCATCGCACCGCACTCCAACACGAGTGTCCCGCCACTCACCTCAAATCGTGCTCCGAGAAGAACAATAGCAAACAAAAGAACTGTAGTTTATTCAGATAAGATAGGTGTAGATTTCGGTATGTTTTTGCATTATGGCCTTAAGCAACAAGTGACAAATAATTGTTGTCCTAATAGTTCCTTTAAGGATATTATAAAAAAGATAGCTGTAGGGAATTTTGATGAAAATACTACCATTGTTATTATGGTAGGAAACCACTCAAACATTAGTCGGAGTGCATTAGATACCGGTATAGAGGTACTGCTCAATTTATATAATAAGACGAAGTGCAAGTTTATTCTATGTAACTTTCCTTATTGTTCTAATTTATCGGGGAAACAAAATAAAAGTGTACATAGAATGAACATGCATCTATACAATATAACGTGTCATTATAGTGATGCTATTTTATATTTCGACATGAATAATTTTATTCATAACTTTACTTTGACTCAGGATACTATGTACCTCTCTCATAAAACAAAAAAACTAGTAGCTACATTGTTAGCGTATAATATATGCGACACAGTTGTAAATACTATAACGCAGTCGCCTTCAGTTTTAGTTAGTATTAGTACTAATAGTAGTGTTTTAAACTAGATAGTTCGACAAAAGAGGACCCCTCAAAACATAAGAAAATTTTACAAAATAAGCAGGGGTTTTCTGGCAATCACATGAAAATACTAGGACAAAGGGTAAGCCCCACTTAAATATTTCCCATCAAAACATGCAGGGGCTACCTGGCAAAGAACTTGTATTAGAATTATTTCTTAATCATTCAGACACCGATGTTATTTGTATTACAGAACACTGGTTAAAGGAAAATATGATGTCTTTTAACATAAATAATTACAAAATTGTCAGTTGTTACAATAGAAAGACTGCCGATAGAGGTGGTTCTTTAATCTTAGTAAAAAATAATATTAAGGTGAAACAACGGAAAGATATTCTTGCACTTACTGTAGAAAGACAAATAGAGGTATCCTGTGTTTTATAGCCATATTATTGTTTGTGTCTACAGACCTCCGAGAGATGAAAACGGCCATGGCAATTTTGAAATGTTCGAGAAAATTATGGAGGATGCCCTCATTATACTTTGTAATAGCAGAAAAAAGTTAATTATTTGTGGCGATTTTAATGTAGATTTGCTTGTAGATACAACATTGAAACAACGATTAATAACTCTGTTCAAATCATTTAATTTATGTCATATATTTCTAGAGCCGACTAGAATTACACTTACCAGCCAAACTTGCTTAGATAACGTATTTTGTGACTGTGCATTCACAAGTAAAAATGTAATTAACTGCTTACCCTCCGATCACAGTGGTCAAACAGTTTCATTCCCAATTGCCAGTAAAAATAGGACAGATCCATCATTTTATAGGCCTATTACATCCCATAGACTAGATACGTATATGAAAAAGTTAGATATAAATTTGCCAGTACCGGATTTTGATGAACAGAACCCAAACAAAATCTACTCAGACTTCTTCAACATTATTCAGACAGAATTCAATAAAGTTTTTAAATTAAAGAAAGTCAGTGACTACAACGGTAAATCTAAATTTAATGACTGGGCAACGTTTGGAATTCGTAAAAGTAGAGTTATCATATATGACCTTTATGAACAAAAAACCTATAACTTTGATCAAAAATTTCATGACTACGTTAAAAAATATTCCAAAACTTTCAAGTTGGTTTGTAGAACTGCAAAAACTTTACACATTAATAGAAAAATTCAAAATTCAAATAATAGAATGAAAACAGTTTGGCAAATAATAAACCGCGAAACTGGCAAAGTTATACCAAGGGACAATGATTTCTGCCTAAAGATAGGTGATGATGTTGTTAAATGCAGCGCTGATGTTGCTGGAGCTTTTGAAACATTCTTCACCAATGTACCCTTACTCACAACAGACCGTCTAAATTCATCTCCATATGAAGCAGAGACTTTATTAAAAAATAACACTAGCGCCAGTAATTTATATTTAAAATTTCATCATGTATATCCCCAGGACATTGTCAAAACGTTTAAATTACTTAACTTAAAAAAAACGGAAGACCTGTGGGGTATATCACTCAAAGTCATTGGTTCAGTAATTCTAGTTATAGCCCCACACTTAGCTTATATATTCAATAAATGTGTTGACGATGGGGCTTTCCCAGACCTCATGAAACACAGTAAACTGATACCTCTGTTCAAGTCGGGAGATAAGGGTGATCCTTCAAATTTCAGACCAATATCTGTTCTTCCAACACTAAGTAAAATATTTGAAAAGATTATACTCAATCAAATGCTCTCACACTTCAACCGTACAAAACAACTCCACGCCAAACAATACGGTTTCACTAGGGGTAAATCGACTACGGATGCAGGTATTACCCTTATATCTCATATTTATTCTGCATGGGAGGCCGCACAGGATGCTATCGGAGTTTTTTGCGACCTGTCGAAGGCGTTTGATTGTGTTGATCATAATACGCTTTTAATTAAATTAAATCATTACGGAGTTAGAAATAAAGCGTTGGATCTACTAAGATCATACATAAGCAATAGAATTCAAAAGGCAGAAGTTAACGGGGTAAAATCTGATGGATCGGGTGTTAAAATGGGCGTTCCACAAGGTTCCATATTAGGCCCTTTCTTATTCCTGGTATATATTAATGATCTGCCTTTCATGGTGGAGAAATTAACTGACATAGTGTTGTTTGCTGATGATACTTCACTGGTCTTCAAAATTGAAAGACAAAAAGGAGAATTTGATGATGTTAATGGTGTATTGTCTTTAACCTTGAATTGGTTCACAGTTAATAATTTATTGTTAAACGCTGGTAAAACCAAGTGTATCAAATTCTCACTTCCAAATGTCAGGCAAGTTGAGACCAGTTTAGTGTTAGACAACAGCACGTTAGAATTAGTAAATGATACGAAGTTTTTTGGAATAACCATTGATAGCAAATTGCAGTGGGGACCCCGCATAGTTAAATTGGCTGGTAAATTAAGTTCTGCGGCTTACGCTGTTAGGAACATCAGACAAAGCACGGATGTGGCTACATCTAGGCTAGTATATTTTAATTACTTTCATAGTGTGATGTCCTATGGTATCTTGTTGTGGGGGAAAGCAGCGGATATTCAAACTATTTTTATTTTACAGAAAAGAGCTATTCGAGCAATTTACAATTTAAAGCGAAGAGACTCCTTAAGAGAGCTTTTTAAAGAAATTGACATACTAACAGTAGCTAGTCAATTTATTTTCGAAAATATAATGAATGTACGCAAGAACCTTACAACATTTTCCAAACTTAGCGATAGCTGTAATGTTTACCTAAGAAATAATCACAGACTATGTGCGCCCCGTTTTAGACTCGCGAAGGTTAGAAATTCTTTCAAGGGTCAGTGCATTCTCTACTACAATAAGATACCTCTGGAGATTTTGAAATTGCCATTTGAGCAATTTAAAAAGCATGTTAAAGCGACTTTGTCGAAAAAGGGATATTACAATGTTCAAGATTACTTAAATGACAGGACTGTATGGGGTTAATCTGGCTCAACACAGACCTTGCTGTTAATAATTTTGTAATTATTTATTCCTGCTTATTAAATAAAAATAAATCATAATTGTCTTAGTTAAGCACAACCTATTTTTAAAAGAGATCTAAAAATCAATCTGTGGGAGTTTCTATGCCCTTCTTCTCCCACAGTGGTCCAATGTAGAGAAGAGGCAAAAAATGACGTATGCTAAGTATATGTAAATATCTACAGTAATAAAGTACTTTTGAGTTTTTGAGTTTGAGTTTGAGCTGTTGTTGTTATTAAACCAGAAGCTAATTCACGAAAAGCAGGTGCTGTACCCCACTGGCTATTCAGACGATGACTTGTCAATGTGACCGCTGAAAACCCCGTGTGGTACAACGCAGCGTCGCGTTGTAGCGCTCTGGCTTTTCAGAAGACTACTTCACTTTTCATATCTACGCTCGGCGATCGCTCTAGGGTTGTCAGCTACGGCTTATGCACGAAAAACTATCGTGGTACTGGCGCTCCTATCTAGTTGTATGATTTATTAAGAAGAATGAAACGAGAAGAATGAAACATTACACTACTATTACAATACAAAAGGTTTACAGATCATAAAAAAACCTACACAATTTTACGTTTGTCAATTTTCTCTATCGAAAATCATGAAATTCATGTTCAAATTCAATTCAAAATCATGAATCGAAAATCATCAAATGACATGAAAATCAACACAATATCTACATAAACAAAAAAACATGTTTTCAACTTACGTAAGTAAGGTGGCGTGAATTTACCTAACAAAATTTTTGTTAATACTTATTTTATTATACTGATTGAAAAATAGGCAACTGTTATTTGTTTAAATCGATCTTAGATATATTATTCGGGGACCTTACCTACCTACCTAACTGTTCTATACATTAACGTTAAAACGAACCATCGAAATATAGGCAGATAGCTACTTTCCGAAACCACTGGTAGCTTAAAAACCGCCAATTCATAGTTTAATGTTGAATTTAAACAACCGTCCACTGAACAGTTATAATATATTTTTTTTTCCGTTGCTCCATTGTTGCATTATTTGAATTAAAAGACGCGCGTGTCAAGCGGATGGCACTCACGCTCGCACTGGTTTGAACTGCTCTGAGATATCGTGTCCGTGAGCAGTATCTATGTGTGCGTTCTTCGAGCGCGCTTGTAAGTAGATTGATTTCTGTACCAATTTATTTTGTGCAGTGGGGGAGTCCCGTAAGGTGAGAGTCCAAAATGACTTCTAATTTTTTGACCGAGCGAGCGAAGCGAGCGAAAGGCTTTATTTCGACAAGATAGGAGGCAGATTTTGCTTTCGTCCACCTCTATACGTATCTGTCAGTTCCGGTCTAGGGACCACAGTTTTCAAGCGATCCTCACAAAACTTGGAACACGTGTTCCTTGAATTAATTACCTTATGGCCGCTTGTTTTCTAAAAATCCAAGAAATATGCTCAAAACATACCAAGTTTGGACTCCTCGAAGTAGGAGACGGATTAGTAAAGAGGATATATACAGACCATGAGAGTGAGTGAAATCGACTATAACTAGTTTCGATAAAAGTCAAGTCAAAGGCAAAATGTAGTTTACAAAGTTGTTGGTGCGGCTACTTTACTACTTGATTTTGATTGAATCTAAAATAATTACCTATAAATTGGTTCACAGTCAAATAAAAAAAGAATTTTCCAAATCGGTCAATATGACGGAGTAAAAAAAAATACAACCGGTTTGAGAAACTCCTCCTTTATATTTCCGTTTGAAAACGCTATTATGTAAAACCGACTGGACGAAACGTCAATGTCATGTTGTGTAAACAAGCTCTGAACTAGAAAATAATTATAAAATCATCTATTTTGCTCGTTTATATCCAAATTTTCGTGAATTATCTACTAAAGATTCTACAGAAGTGCACAATTTACCAATTTACCTCATACAGGTTCTTCTAATTATTCCTGATATAACGTGACTCACAGTGAAGTGACAGCATCTGCCACGATATTCATCACCTGCGTAAAAGGTGGGTCTCTACCACCACTTAGCCACCACGAGACTGGCGGGAGTTTATTTATTTATTTATATAAAGATACATGAGCAGGGTTACACACTTAATATTACATTATTATAGTAAAGGTACAGTTTAGAGATATATCTGGTGTGCACCCAAATACATGTATACAGCATTTGCCTAGAAACAACACAGTTTATACCTAACCTAAACTATGGAATAATAAATGACATATTATACATCTTTATAACCGTTTTTAAACTTCTTAATCTTATTTAACGTACCAAACATAACAACTTTTCTTGCGTAACTTTTAAAGCTGTTGAGTGAATTGGAAAACATGTCTATATCCGGATCTTTGGAAAGTAAGTTGGTATAGCTTTGACACATTCTATTTATAGGAGAGTGACTGAGTAAGTTGGTTTTACCAATTGGACCATGTAGAATTTTAGAAATAGGCTGTCTTGGATAATTATAGGGTACTGTCAGGAAAACGCGTACCAGCATGTCACTGCATAGGATGTTGCCATTCATAACTTTATGTAGGAACGTAAGGTCACGAAGGGTACGACGACTTTTTAATGAGACCATATTGAAAAAACTAAGGCGTTGTTCGTACGGGCATCTGTGGGATATTCCACTTGAAATAAAGGCCAGATGCCTAGTAAATGATCTCTGAATACTTTCAATGTGTTGGGAATGAAGAGCGTAAGATGGGTTCCAAGCTGAGGAGGAATATTCCAGGTGACTTCGGACAAGTGAGTCGTACAATAGTATTTTCGATTGAACGCTAAAGCCATTGGAATTTCTTCTGATGAAACCCATCATTTGAGCTGCTTTTTTGGTAATATTGTTGATATGGGGAATGAAGGTTAGTTTTGCGTCCAAAGTGACACCCAGATCTTTAACTTCGTTGACTTCATTTAAAACATCATCACCAATCTTGTATACAGAAGGAATTGGCATCTTCTTTCTCGTAAATTTAATATGGTAGCATTTTTGTGAATTTAAGACCATGACGTTTTCTATACACCACTGTTGAACTTTGCTTAAGTCGCTTTGTAACAAGCTGGCATCAGTAAGGCAATTCACGGTTTTAAAAATTTTCAGGTCATCAGCAAACAATGAGCATTTTGAGTTCTGAAGTTTGGTCACAATGTCGTTTATAAAGAGTGAGAATAAAATTGGTCCCAAGTGTGAACCTTGGGGAACTCCAGAGTCAGCATAGTACAAACGAGATTCATGACCATTCATTGAAACCAGCTGTGAGCGTCTTTCCAAATATGATTTGAACCAGTTGAGCAGCGACCCATGTACACCATTAGCCTCCAGTTTTGCGATTAGGAGCGAGTGACTGACTTTATCGAATGCGCTACTGAAGTCAGTAAAAATAGTATCGACTTGGTATCCAGAGTCAACTTCCTTTGATATATCAGAAATAAATGATACCAGGTTGGTTTCGGCAGATCGACCCATTCTGAAGCCGTGCTGGAAATCACTGATGGCGATGTCTATGTGCTGAGTAATGATTGGGCAAATGAGAGAGAGAAAAGTTTCGAGAAGCAGCACAGGATGGATATTGGTCTGTAATTTGTTATAATGCAACTATCACCTTTTTATGAAGAGGTAAAATCCTCGCTTTTTTCCAAATATCGGGAAATTGACCTGTTTCTAGAGATTTATTGAAAATTATAAATAATGGGTAGGTCAGGGATTGCGAACATCTTTTGATAAGTAGTGGTGGGATTCCATCGGGACCCGACCCTTTAAATATATCTAGTTGGTTTATTTTAAAGTATATATCTTTTTCACTAATTTTAATTTGGGCAATGGATCTATTATTGAACTGCTCGGGTATTTGTGTAACGTCATCAGCTGAGTTAGCAAGGTAAGTTGACGAAAAATTAGAGGCGAATAGGTTGGCTACTTCTGGACCAGTTTTAGCAGTTGAGTCCGCTAAATGCATTTGAGAAGGTAAATTAGAATCGTTATTTCTCTTGTCTCTTATGTAAGTCCAAAAAGATTTAGGATTGATTTGTAGGTTTGATTCTATTTGACGCTTGTACTTGCTATAGCAAAAATCAGACAACTTGTGACATCGACTGCGAAGTAAATCGTATTCGAGTTTGTCTCTTGGATTATTAAATTTACGGTAATTCATTCTTGGCTTATGTTGTTCTTTGATGAGTTTTATTAACGCGACACTGTACCACCGAGGAAATTTAGAACTTTTCTTTGTCCGCTTAGGAACAAATTTACCCATAGCTTTATTCAAATTATCATAAAATAGTGAGATCATTTGTTCCACATCCTCACAGCCATGCATTGCAGCATCCCAGTCATAGGAGTTTAATTCTGTTATCATATTACAGTAATCAGCTTTGAAGAAATTGTAATCGGTACGGGGTTTCGGATGTAAGTATTTAAGATTGTTCAGGGGTAAATGGAACAGAAGGTTGGGGTGCTTTTGGTCAAGTTTACTAAGGAGTTCCAAAGGCAGTGTCACAGAAGCTTTCGGTATGTTACTTAATATGAGATCTAACTTTCTGTTATCACAGTTGCAAATATTATTATATTGGTATAAATTATTATAGCTAATAATGTCCACAAATGTATATCCTAGGTTGCTATTATAATTTATAGGAACTGCATACGACTCATTATGCTTATCTTCCCAAGAAATAAAATTAAGGTTAAAGTCGCCTAATATTACCACATCATTATCACCGTTCAATGCATTGTCATTAACATTATTAAGAAATGTTGTGAGAGCATCCACTTTTACAGGCGGTGGTAAATATATTGCACAAACAAAGATCTGACGCGGAGAGTTAGCAGAGTTTAGGATGAGTTTGACCCAAAGGTCTTCGTAGTTGCGACATAAGCCCATGAACTCTGCGGGTTTTGACGCCATATGTGGTACGACATCAGACTACGCCGTGACCGTGATTCGGAGCTGTGTTACGCGACTCTTTATACTTTATACTTTCTTTATACTTTATTGCACAAAAACAGAAGATACAGATATATCAAAATGGAAACTAGGTGTACAAAGGCGAGCTTATCTCTAAAAAGAGATTTCTTCCAGCAAACCTAATAGGGACAGAATACATGAAATAACAGGTAGACCTATGTGCACAACGTTAAAAATATTAAAATAATAAACTAATTACTAATATGTACATAAATACATAATATCAATAGACAAAATTATGCTACATATATATCAATGCAATAAACCTACATAAATCTAGTATGGAAGAGAAAGATAGTGTTCATTTAAGCGAGTTTTAAAAATAGAAAGTGACGGGCTGTCTCTGATGGCGCTAGGAAGTTTGTTCCAGAGCCTGATAGCTCGTAGTCTGAACCCATGTTCATATGCGGCTGTATTGTGTTGCGGAGTTATAAGCAGTGATCGAGTATGAGATTTCCGAGGCCTATCCGAGGACAAAAATTCAAAACGATCTCGTAAGAAGACAGGATAGCGAGGATTAAATAAGATGTTATAGAGGCAGATGAGGATATGAGAATCCCGACGAAGACGGATAGGGAGCCACTTTAACTCCCTGCGATACTCCGAGACGTGGTCATACTTGCGCAGGCCGAAGACAAACCGAATCCCGAGGTTTTGAAGTCGCTCGAGTTTGTTCAGTTGCTCTTCATTCGCGCTCACCCAGCATACGTCAGCGTAATCGATCAGGGGAAGGAGAAGAGACTGGGCAAGCGTTATTTTTGTCTGACGAGGCAGGAAGTATTTTAGTCGTTTGAGGGAGTGAAAAGTGGCAAAGACTCGCCTACTGACCTCGCTGACATGCGCTGACCAGGAAAATTGGTTATCGAAGAAAACTCCTAGATTTCTGGCCTTAGTACTATATGAGATTATAGTTCCATCATAGGTTATAGGGGCAATGGACAGATTCTGTAACAAGTTAAGGGAAAACCTGGAACCAATAATCAAAGCCTGGGACTTACTAGGGTTGAAAAGTAGTCCAAAAGAAGTGGCCCAGTCCCTAATTCGCTCGAGATCGGCATTTAACATTCCCACAGCAGACACCATATCACAGGGAGAAAAATGACGATAAATCTGGAGATCGTCTGCGTAAAGATGGTATGATGACGAGAGAGTATCCGAGACGGAATTTATGAAGACGGAGAAAAGAAGAGGAGAGAGAATACCACCCTGAGGGACCCCCGCAACGAGGTCATACCACTCCGTTGAAGTCACCTCCGACCTAATACGTTGCTGGCGACCTCTCAGATAAGAGTCGAACCAGCAAGCAGAGACGGAGGACACATTCAAGGACTTCAGGGTCTCAACGAGGATATCGAAATCAACGCAGTTAAAGGCGCTGCTGAAGTCCAGCAGTGCAAGCACAGTGAGCTGTTTTTTGTCCATCGCATGCTGAATGTCATCGGTGACTTTAAGCAAGGCCGTGACAGTGCTATCACCGGGCCTAAAACCGGATTGCAGTTGATTCAGCAAGTTGTTTGAGCATAAGTAGGAGGATAACTGAGAATGGACAATGGATTCAAGGACTTTGGATAGGATAGGCAGAATGGAAATTGGACGAAACTCTTTAAAAGAGGAGGGATTTGATGTTTTGGGTAATGGGATAACTAAGGCTTTTTACCATACATTTGGGAAGGAACTATTGGAGAGAGAGAAGTTTATTATATGTGTGATAGCTGGAAGAAGCTCGTCAAGTACGTTGCTGATCATTTTGGAGCAGATATTATCGTCACCCACGGCTTTGGAGGAAATGGAGAGCACTGCTTTCTTAACCGCATCAATTCCGACAAGTCTAAAGTCAAATGGAGTGGAGGTGGGAGCAGACCTCGAGCGCAGGTGACACAGAGTGGCATTTTTTAAGGTGGGATCCATGACGACAGGGGGAGCTGAGAAAAAAATGTTGAACCGTTGAGATCAACAATGCCAGCCGCTTGATCCTGAGACTTACCGACACCAAGCGTTCTAAGGAATTTCCATACTTGAGCAGGTGTGTATCTTTCGATACACTCAAATATATGACGGCGCTTGGCATCACGACACATGCGATTACAGCGGTTTCGGAGGCGTTTGAAAGTGGCAAGGTTCTGGGCTGTAGGCTCCTTTTTGTTCAGGCATTTGGCTCTGTTCCTTTTAGCCATCAAACGTTCGATAACGTCGGTGAGCCAGGGTGCTGGAAGGTGTTTCACCTTAACCTTCTTGACCGGTGCATGCTTGTCAAATAGTCCCATAATAATTGCGTTGAAGTGGTGGATCTTATCATCAACGGTCTCACTAGTGAAAATAGGTGTCCAGTCAATCGACGCGGCATCTGATTTAAGGGATGCAGAATCAATACCCTTGAAGCTACGAATGTAAATAAGTTTTGCATTGCTCTTGGGAGTCTTAATCTTATATGAGAGGTAAATCAGGTCATGATAGGAAAAAGGAGAGTTAATTTGTCCATGTGTCGCAACTTTGTCCAAATTAGAAACTATCATGAGATCAAGAAGAGAGGGAGTGCAATGTGGTTGGAAATGAGTAGCGTTGAGAGGAAGAATATGCATATTGAAAGAATTTACAATGGACTGTAATTTAGCAGAGCGGGAATCATTTTTAAGAAGACATGTATTAAAAACGCCGAGAAATAGGGTATCATTATAAAGAGGACTCAGCTCATTAAGCAAAGTCTCAAAAGAGTCAAAGTAATCAATACGAAGTGAGGGACTGTAGAGGACTCCGAGCAGAACTTTACTATGGTGAAGACAGATTTCGAGGAAGAGATATTCTGCTGATTCGGAGTACTCATTCGGGGAGGCACTTAAAACTCTGCAAGGGATATCCGAGCGAAGGTAAATAGCTATGCCGCCATCCGCTTTCCCAACTCTGTCGTTCCGATAGTGCTGGTATCCAGGCAGCGAGAACATAGTGGATGGTAAAGTTGGCTTGAGAAAGGATTCAGATACAAGAATACCATCTACATGTTTGCTACTGAACGACTCGAGTAGGTCCGGATAACTGGAGTGAATGCTCTGGGCGTTAATATGAACAATATTAAAATTATTCCCCAGGCCCGCAGTCAGACGTCAGTTCGACGGATAGCGGTCTCTCTACAAAGGAGTTATCGCTCTCCGCACTAATATAGTCATCACTTGAAGAACATGAGAAGAAACTGTTATCAATATTACATAAACTATCCATACCAAATAAAATAAATATATATTAATAATATAATAAATATGCTAGAATGCGTTATCTAACATAAAATAAAACTACAACTACACTACTAAATAAATATTGACCTAGACCCTAACCACACAGGAGTGATGAAAGGAATCTGGTAAATAATAAGATCCCATAATATAAAACACAAAAGACAAAAACACACAGGGCAAAAGTCACGCACTTTTGTTTTGTAGACAGCGAGTCAAGATAAAAAAAATATGTATAGGTTCGTAGACGATGCGGTTTGGCAGAAATCGGAACACAACTTTATATTTAAAAAGTGAGCCCAGGGTGACATTTCATGACAGTGACAGATTGACAAATGCAAGGAAAAAAAATATTAATTTATAGTCGGGCAAATGCAAAGAAGTTCGAAGAATAAATAAACCTACCTCCCAAAGCATTGCACAAGAGAATTACCAGCATAGGACTTGTAAAATGAGGTCGTATCGCTGAAGAACATGGCACGGCGAGCATCTGAAAACCACACTCCGGCTAACTAACCCCACATCACCAATCACTTCGCAGCCCGAGCTTGAGAAGCACCTCTCCTCGTAACGACGCCTTTGACGGTGCCCGCCGAAGTCTGCGCAGTAGGTTTCTTCCCCTTGTCGGCTAACTGTGGGGCATCCTTACTGGGGAACTTGTTCATGAGCGGCCGCAACTCCGTCCAGCATTCGATCTTCTGGCGAGTCTTGTTGGGCAGGTGCAGGAAAATTCGGCCATCGGAAGTCCATGAGTTATTGACCCCGAAGTGTTTTCGCGCTGCCATGAACACATCATGCCGCGCGAGCTCAACAGAGCTAAAAACCCCTTTCATCCAATTCGCCACTCCGCCCTGTGGCGGGTCAGCCTCCACCGTTGTTTCGCCAGCCCCGCTTGCTTTTGCTGTGCTTTGTTGCTGAGGAGAAATATGCTTGGGAGCTTTTGCTGACGTAACCAAATAGTGATAACAAATTCTACACCCTAAATTAGTGCTGAGACAATTTTAATTGTATTTGTTTTTCTTAACATCTTTTTTATACGTTTTCTAGACAAGCGTTTTTTATATTATGTCAGTGTTAATATCATATTCATACAACTTGTACCCCTATGTCACAGTCAGCCGGCAGCCAGCACATCACCCCGTCGCTGGAGAGTCCCGTGCAGTGCCCGGAGTGTACGCAGTTCCGTTACTTTAAAGGACAGAGAGGTCTCAAAATTCATATTGGCAAAGTTCACAAAAACATTAACACCCAGAAAACCCACACCTTCGGCCCTACACAATCCCCGAATCTACCCATCAACCCCAACTCGGACCTTTGGAAAGATTTAGCCAAATTCAAAAAGAACATCCCAATAGTAAAAAGAATTCATCGAGGCGCCAGGACGTCTGTGGCCACCTCTCTGTCCAAAGCCATAAAACAAGTGGCAGCACAAAATTATCATCAGAGCTGGGAGCAGCTACTGACTTTTTCGTACCGGGTGCTGCATGTGGAAAAAGGAACACACGCAAGCGGCTCCCTTACACAAAAAATAAAGAATAACTGCAAAAATAATTTCCAATCTATTCAAAACAACTATTTAGGCCCATTCAGTCCATACAACGTCATCAAATCAATAGAAACCAAAGTGAGTGAGTGAGATATTAAGGGAGCCGCCCAACTTTTGTTTTCCAGCGATGCGGTCGCCCCTTACTCTCCCGAAACCCTTCAGGCGCTGGAGTCCAAGCATCTGGCTCCAGCATCGGCGCTTCAGCTCCCTGCCCCCCCGCTCCTTCCGACCCCACCCCGCATGCCTTGGCCGATGACGTCCTGGCAGCGGTGATGTCTTTCAGGAGCGGTTCGGCCGGCGGCCTCGACGGCCTGTCACCGCAACATTACAAAGCCATGCTGTGTGGCGTTGTCGGGGACGCAGGACGGACCCTCCTGACAGACATCACCGAGCTAGTCAACTTGATGCTCTCCGGCGGGGTGAACGAGGGCAACACAGATCTGCTCTACGGGGCGAACCTGTGTGCCCTCAAAAAAAGAAGGACGGGGTTATAAGGCCCATCGCTGTCGGTAACACTATCAGGCGGATAGTATCCAAGATCTGTTGCAGATATATTTTACCAGATCTTGGGCACTTATTTCAACCTACACATATGGGCTTTGGCAGCAGGGAAGGATGCGAGGCCGCTGTTCACGCGGCTCGAACCTTTCTTGCCAATCAGGGAGGTGAGGTGCTGTTGAAAGTAGACGTCCAAAATGCATTCAATTCGGTACACAATTAAAAATACACACCCCGTCCATATAAATACCTTTGGCAATGCTACAGTAAAAATTCAAAATTATTATACAATAATCATCTCTTACACTCAGCAGTTGGCTGCCAGCAGGGTGACCCACTTGGACCGGCCATCTTCAGTTTGGCAATCCATCCGGCCATAACAAGCTAAATTCAAAATTCAACGTATGGTACCTCGACGACGGTACCCTGGGAGGCGACGCAAAAACTGTACTTGAAGATTTAAAAACATTGAAAACTGAATTTGGCAAGTTAGGTCTGGACCTAAATTATTCCAAGTGCGAGCTTTATTTACCGGAAAACCTGCAATCATCTCAAAAAATAATTATTGAACAAGAATTTAACAATTTAGCACCTGGCATCAAAATTCTTAGCGAACAATCACTTCGCCTCCTGGGGTCTCCAGTCCTAGAGGATGGGATCCCCAGCTATATAACTGAGCAAATTTCCAAATTCGAGGAGACTTTTGACAGACTGACTAATCTTAACCCCCACATCGCCCTTACAATCATCCGCTTCAGCCTCTTTGTGCCTAAATTGACGTATGTCCTCCGCTGCGCCCCACTATGGAAATACCCTTCTTCCCTTTTATTTCTAGATCACCTCATACAAAAAACCCTAACAGACATCCTAAATTTCAGCTTCGATGACAATAGCTGGACGCAGGCGTGCCTGCCTATAAGGCACGGTGGCCTGGGGATTCGAAGTATATCAGATGTCGCGCTTCCAGCATTCCTGTCCTCGGCCTATGGTACACGTGACCTCTTCGGTAAAATAATTAACCCATCACTTGGTGATGTTGAGGTTACGTGCCTAGCCGATGCCAGGAGCGCTTGGACGCAAGCCTGTCCGGGTTAAAATTCCCCACTAAACACAAAATCCCAAAGGTTGTGGGATGAGCCGCTCTGCCTCCAAAAGCGTGAGAGCCTCCTTAACGCCGCAACTAACCCAGAGCGTGCTCGTTTGCTCGCAACCAGGAGCGAGAGTCAGGGCACTGGCTTCATGCGATCCCCTTCAGACAGCTCGGCACGTTGCTGGAAAGGACCACCCTGTCGCTGGCCGTCTCTCTACGACTGGGGGTAAAAACTAACGAGATACATCGTTGCCGCTGCGGTGCCAGGGTGTGCCAACGTGGACACCACGGCCTTTCTTGCAACTACAGCGCTGGCCGTCTCTCTAGACATGCTGCTCTGAATGACGTCATCCGTCGGGCCCTTTCCAGCGCGGACTTGCCATCTGTTCTCGAACCCCCAGGCATAGCCCGCGACGACGGTAAGAGGCCCCACGGAATGACGCTCATTCCATGGCAGCATGGGAGGTCGCTGATGTGGGATGCGACATGTGTTGACACACTAGCGCCATCTCATTTACCAGCGACTTCTTCAAGGGCCGGCGCAGCGGCGGACTCTACGGAGGGTCTCAAGCGGCGTAAGTATGCCGCCCTCGGGGAGGACTACATATTTGTGCCGTTTGCCGTGGAGACCCTCGGGCCGTGGGGACCTGACGCACGGCGAGTCTTTAAAGAGATTGCGAAGAGACTCGTTGAAACGTCGGATGATCCAAGAGCTGGCACCTTCCTCGCCCAGCGCATAAGCCTGGCTATACAGCGAGGCAATGGTGCCAGCATGTTGGGCACTCTGCCTCTCGACGGCGGCGATTTGAGGGATATTTTTTATTTAATTTAATATTTGTACATAGTTTAGGTTATTTTGTGTTTATTTCTAAGTTGTTAATAGACTAATAATGAAATAGTTAAATTCTGTGCATTCATCTAACTAAACCGACTTGAAAACCTCCTTTTTGAAGGCGGTTGAAAATTTATTTTCATGAAAATTTAACTTTTTGAGGAGCCTCATGTTATTTTTTGGCCATCGAGCACTGGCAACACTGGTGGCGGTAATAGAAAAAAAATGTCAACAAACAAAACGAGTCCCCGTATTGTACGGCCCTGAAAAACACAGCCCGGATTATCCGATCCGGAATGCACGGCGCGTACTTCGTGTACATGATATGGTCGCCAATTCCGGGCCGGGCAATACGGCCTGTACCGAAAGTGCACGGGCCGTATTACACGACCCTGGAAAGCACGGCCCGGATTCCGTGTACACCTAGGTACACGAATTCCGGGCCGTGCTTTCTATGGTCGTGAAATACGGGTTGTGCAAAACGTGTACACCAATTCCAGGGTCGTGTAATACGGCCTGTGCAGAAAGTGCACAGGGCGTATTCCGTGTACCGAAACCGGAAGTCCGAGTGTCCATAGACAACAGCGACATCAAAGATTAGGGTGTGTTCACAGTGTAGATATCTATATGCAGTTTTATGCTACTCTCACACAAGTGGTGAAAAATACACTTCATACCATTTACCTTGTATGAATGGCTGCTTTTATACTTCCATTTAGTGTCGGTGACCAGTAAAGTATCGGCAAGCAGCTAGTCCACGGTAAAATTGTGCACGCTTTCACAGAGTACTTAAAAAAATGACCTGGAAACATGGGGCGAGAGACATCATACGTGTAGGTCAATGCGGCAATCAATACGCAGTTTACGTGCTGTGCATGCTTGGTTGTTGGTGGACTTGGTTTAACTTCTGTATTTAATAAAAAAAAAAAAAACTTTATTTGACGTAAGAATAAACAATTACATATTGTACTTACATTCTAAAGGTTGTAAACTTACAATAGGTACCCAACGAATCGTTGGGATACACTCATTCATTTTCGTTAAACTTATACATAATATTATTCTATGAGCACTAGCGCTTAAACTAGGCCTAGCCTGTATCTTAAACGCTAGTTCTTTCCAGTGTTTTGACAAATTGGTTAAGTTGATTCATTAGATGTTTATTCAGCTATATGAAGGTAGAATCTATATAAGTGGTTGCAATTGGTTAGACCATGGTAAATGTGAACTTCGACAAAGTTTTTAAGTGTTGTGGATGAGAAACTTGAATACGAGACTTGAATACGAGATATGAAGTTAGTGCCGTTATTTATTTACTTATTAGTATTCATTTAACTATTTAGTGTTAAGATTTTCTATTCTTTTAATTTTAGAACAATTTTAAAGACTGGAGTTAGAAATTTTAAATAGGCAAATTTTATTATTTTATATAATATTAACAAACAAGCTTTCTATTTTATTATATTCTTGAGTTTTTAGCCATTCAACCAGTTTTATTTTACATTCATAGATTTTAAGGGGATAGATATTTAGGATTTTATTCAGATTATTGTACAACATGGGGCCTGTATAACATTGGAATTTTTGTATGTAACTTGTTTTAATTCGAATAGTGGGACAGACTTTATGTGTTCGTCTATTTGCGATGGCATCATCATAAATTAATTTTTTGTGTTGATAGATAATTATATTTTTATGTATAGTTGTCTGACTGTTAAGACGTCGCATTCTGAATAAAGATCGACTGTAGGGTACCTGAAAGGTTTAAATTTAATTACTTTGAGTAAGGCACGTTGTGCTCTTTCTAGGTTTATAAGATGCGTCTTTCGAGCACCGCCCCATGACGAGATACAATAAGTCAAGATAGACTCTGCTAGAGCAGTATACACATTTTTTAGTAGTGTGTAATCCGCTACGTGCCTCAGTTTTTTAAAAATATATATAAGTCTCCTTGTTCTCTCCGCTAGTAAGTTAATGTGTAGGACCCATGTTAATTTTTCATCTAGGAGCACTCCTAGGTATTTAATTGTTTTGGTTCTATCTAGAAATGTGCAGTTGCATTTATTTTGGTTGTTGTATTGACAGGTGTGTAGTTGAATTTTGAATTTATTTTCAGGTGGTAACGATCGTATTGTATTCCCAAAGAGAATGAATTTCGTTTTGGTAGTGTTTAGCGTTAATAGATTACGGTTAAGCCATTTTGGTATTCTATTTAATCCAGTTTCTGTATTTGACTTTGCTTCATCCCAAGTTCTACCATGAAAAACAATAGATGTATCATCCGCTATTTATATCTAAATCGCACAAATTGTTGATATACAATAAGAAGAGTGTTGGACCCAAGACGCTACCCTGTGGTACTCCATATTCACAACATACAACGTCATTACTGTAGTAATTTGCCAATTTTACCCTTTGTTGCCTATTTTTTAAATAGTCTTTAAATATTTTCAGTGATGTCCCTCTAATACCAAGTTGTTCCATCTTGTTTAGCAAAATAGAGACAGAAACCGTGTCGAAGGCTTTTGCAAGATCCAAAAACACTCCGATACATTTATTTTGTTTGTCAATGTGGGTGGCAACATATTCTGTAAGTTCCAGTACCGCATCTGCTGTAGATCTGCCCGCTCTAAAGCCAAATTGATTGGTAGACAGAATATTTTCTTTTTCAAGGTACGATATTAATCTTTTGTTCAAAATTTTTTCTACTATTTTAGACAGAGCTGGTAATACAGATATAGGGCGGTAATTACCGACACAGTTTCTATCTCCTGTTTTGTAAATTGGATGGATGAGTGATGTCTTGAATACTTCAGGAAATACACCTGTTTCAATGCACGAGTTTGTGATACGGGTCATAACAGGAACTACTATTGCTTTTAGCATTTTCAGAAGCTTTGTAGGGATATCATCCCATCCTGTGGCACTGTTCGAATTTAAGTTCATTAGGATCGCTTCAACTTCCTGTTCGGAGGTTTCTAGCATGGCCATCGAATTTACTGGATTATGGGTACGTTCAGGATCGTCATTAATGTGCAATTTTTGGGCTATAATTTTTTCAGCTAGTTCTTTACCAATACTAGTGAAATAGGTATTGGCTTTGTTGAGAGCGTTTTGTGGTGTAGTTTCCGCTTTGAGTAGGTCTATGGGTCTTTCTTTTTTGTTATTTCTATTTGTTATACTGTCTATTATCTTCCATTTTAGTTTAGGATTTTTAATGTGTTTGTTTAATTGGCTTTTTTCATAATTTCGCTTTAGGCGTTTTAACAAATCATTGCAATAGTTTTATATCTTGTGTAAGTAATTTGTAAAACAATATTATTAGTTTCTTTTTTACTTTTAATGTGCATTCGATCCCGATTTTTCATACACCTAAGCAGACCAGGAGTTATCCAAGGCTTTATACAGGGTGTTCTTCTAGGTGTTATTATTTTAAGAGTATTATTTAATATTGAATTATGAATAATATCGACAAAAGCTTTTGCTGTATAATTCGGGTTTTGGGGATTAATAATATCATTGAAGTTTTTTGACAGTAATTCATTCACAATAGCATCGTAGTTAATTTTGTTTATAATGAAATTTTTAGACTGTTTTGTTTTGGCTTTGGTTGCGATTGAGCTTAAGACAGCGCAATGGTCTGTAATAGGCGCATCTATCACAATTGTAGAAGAATCAAAGGTAGCTTTAATCATAAGGTGGTCTATGCAGTTGTGTTCTCTTGTGGGATACGTATGTCCTGGAAGAATGCCATGTGATGCTAATAGATTTAAATAGCCTTCCGAATTTTTGTCTTCATTGTTAGGTTTGATATCTATGTTTAAATCACCAGCTACAATTAGGTTACGATAATTTTTATATTGCGTAAGTAATTTGTCTAGGGAAAGTAGAAAAGTATCGATGCTTCTTTGTGACGGTGAACGGTAGATACCAATCACAACTGTATGGTTTTCAATTACTAATGCTATACACGTGGCATCATTAAGTGCGACTTCTTCGACTGAGCAATTTAATCCCTGTTTGGTATACATAACTATCCCGTCATTTTGATTGCGATGTTCCCTTGTATAGTGCAAATCATAGCTCAGTAGAGGTGGGAAATTTGAAGCTTTTGAGTTCCATGTTTCCGTTAATATATATATTTCACAGGGAAGGTCTAATCTCTTTAAAAATACTTCAAAGGCGTCAAAATTTTTCGTTATACTTCTGATATTCTGTGTAAAGATGTTTAGATTGTGTTTATAATTTGATGCTAGGATTGATTTGCAGGATTCAACACTACACACTTTAGAGGTTCCTGGTTGAATCTTATCAATGTTTTTAATTAAATTCTCATTATTTAAAGAATCGAATGTTACGGTTGCTTGGTGTGACGTAGCTAAAAACTTGTTTTGTTGATCTTATCATTGTTTCAAAATTTCTTAGTTTTTTTGTTACCTCTGTAATAAATTGTAAAATAAATATTTCATTGTTGTTAACTTTTAGCAATTGCAGATTATCCACGAATTTTGGAAAAGAAAAGAGTAAAAAAATAAAAGATAAAACTACTTCTAGTCAGATGTCTGTTTTCAGCGAGATCAGTTGATTCTCATCCTTAATCTCGATGTGGGATGAGTCGGGAGTCTTACGGAGAAACACCTTCCCGTTGCTGGTCCAACAGAACTTGTAGTCATGGCTTTTCGCCAGGTCTCTGGCCAGGAAGAAGAGTCTGCGTCCTTTACTAGTAAGAGCTTCAGAGACGTAGATTGGTGTCGGTGGGCTTTTAAAACCCAGGGCTGCGGAGTTAAGTCGTTGTGCAGGGTGTTGTTTATTGTAGGTCTTACACGCATTTATCACATCGTTTTTTGTTATCACTGATGTAAATTCAGCAATAATGGTCCCCTTACCAGCTCTCCCATTTAGACGGAAAACATCTCTGATTGCGGCTTTATCTACGCTCACCTGAAGAGCTTTGCCGGTGTTTTGTACAATTTCACATAGATCGGCTTTGCTTTCCGGTTTTTCTGGCAAGGGAATATTCCGTATTTCAATACTGGATGCTTTTGAGGATCGTTGCATGTCGTCTATTTTCATTTCCAGTTGAGCTATCTAGAGCTGATTTTGTTTGCGTTCCGCCTCGAGACCTTCCACTTTCTTCTTCATATTCTCATATAGTCCATTACACAATGACAATTACACAAATAGACAATTAACGGTCTAGAGAGTTAGTGAAATGTCTGAATTAACCAACTAACTGTGACATACATACGAATGGCAGAAACTAAGACGAAATTAAAATGTCTTCGTTTTACCTACTTTATTTATTATTTCCATTAAGTACATTCCTAGGTACCTGGAATTTAGGGTCCATTTTGCGTTTCTAGATGAACAGAATGAAAGTTTGGTACAAGACCAATAAACTTGCGCGAACTGTAGCACCCTAAAAAACCTTGAAAATCATGCCCAATTACCCATTTTGCAAAATAAAAATTTGCCTTTCTCTATCTGAATGGAATTCATGATATAGTCAATCACATGACTCACCAACCAACCAAAATTACCAAAATTTTCAGTTTTAACTGCTTACATAAACCATTATTTAATGTATAAAATAGATGATTTTTGCACAGTTTTGCCGGATCCGATTTGCGTAAGTATTGAAGTTACCATACCAATTAAGTTTACCGTCAAGTTTGCATGACACTTAAAGTGGTGTCCCTGTTAGCTTGACCGTGTATGCCTTCAAGTTTGCATGACACTTGAAGCGGTGTCCCTGTAAACTTGACCGTGTATGCCTTCAAGTTTGCATGACAAGTCTACTTCGTTTGTTCCCTCTATAACAGATTCCCAAAATACCAGATGACCAGCATACCAGATTCCTAAATTATCAGATTCCCGCAATACCATAAGTACATATATGAAGAAAATAAATGAAAATAGGATTTAAAATTTAAATAATTGATATTCGATAATATGTATATCTAAGCACCTTTATTCCCACTTGTTCAATTGGACAGTTCAGTTGACTGAACTACAGGGATTTTTTTCCCCACTAGTTCAGTATCTCGTCTGTTCTGTTGAGTTCTAGTAATATTCCTAAAATGTTTTACTTAATTGTACTTTTATTTATATAAAATTAAGATTATGTACCTACTAAGAGATAACGTGTTGCTAGCAGGTATTATTAATTGGTGGAACTTCCAATATAGGTCTGCGGTCCTGATATATGGAAAATATTGTTGTTTATCGATGCGTCACTGTTATTTAACCACTAGTGTGTGACATTCCCGCACCGGTACCGGTCACTCTGGCGCCTGTGTGTGGCGTTCCCGCTCCGGTACTGCTGTGATAGGGTTCAATTTTGCTTCTTTGCAGCATTCGTGTCAACCCTATCTCTTTCTAACCTATTCGTATTGTACATGAAAGAACAGGCTATCTTATAAATGAATGGTTTTATACTCTGTGGTCACTGATTGGACATTAAAACTCACTCAAAGACGCCGTCTCAAACGCCATTTCGCGTTTGTGTCTCGCAAGTTTTATTTTGATAAATAAATGTATGAAGACTATCTGTGTTTGTGTTTATTATAGTTTTATACACTATAACGCATAAATAAAACCAAACATTAGGCCTAAATTTTGCTTTAATATTAAAATAATACAGAAATAAGACTTAGGGTGCTTCATATTAGGTAACACATATTAGCTGTATTCAAACTGAAATGAAGGCGTTGTGGAAAGGAAGAAGGGTGAAGGATTCTAATTAGAGTGATATTCTTACAAGAACTAATCTTAATTCCAACTAGAATAGAAGAATTTCATCAAAAAACGTGACTCCGGCCTGTGACTTTGTTTGCCTAGGAAGACTAAACATTTGTTTGGTTCATCATCAACATCTTATCCTGTAAATACAGCAGCGGTACAGGGAACTCACTAGAAATGTTTTTATGATTGTTTGTTTGCTGTTTGCAGAGCGGACCGACAACTACGTGACGTGTGTGGAGCCAGCGTGCCAGACAACTCGCTGCAAGAAGCGAGCATGCAGTGACCGTGTTTATTGTGGATAACACATAGTCACGGCACAATTGCCGTACCTTGTGGAAGCTGGCATTGTAGCTCATACATTTGTACTTTAGCCTATACGGTCACCGCTTCAATGCCGGCCTCAACCCAGTACTGCCAGCGATGCAGAGCTTCGTGTCGCCATTTTTCGCAGCGTAGTTGCGATTGCCTCAAGTAGCCCAATATTATTTTTCAATTTATCTTAGAATCTCCGTTTCTATAAAATGTATTTATTCTCCAGTTACAAGCAAGGCTTCAACAAGATTTTCGCCATTATACAGGTTTAGTCATATTTATCGGTATTACAAGGGATATCATTCTGTACTAGGTACTTTCACTATGAAACATTTCACTTCTACATGGAAACCAGCTCACCGAAGAAGTAATTAATTTAAGTTGCTCACATCCAATTGGTTTCATAGTGTACGAGCCCTTGCTGGTAGTACATTAAAACTTGATGATGATTGGTGAAACAGGATAGAAGAGTGATAACTTGATAAATAGCTTTAGTTATATATATTTCTAATAATGTGTAAGTCTATATTACGTAGATCTGTCATCTCGGAATGTTAATTTCTTATGAAAAATTCACTAATCAGTGCATCGCATAAATCTCTTTCAAAGAATCATGTTGTCATTGTTCCATTTATTAATAACTTTACAGGGCAAATAGAATCTGTGTCAGGCTAGATAGAAAGTGAGTTGGCACTAAACTACATTTTGTATCAAGTTGAACCGAGTTTAGCATTTATTCGCTTTCTATCTGTCATCTGTCAGGCCCTAAAGGACATCATCATCGACATCAAGGGACAATTTCATCAAAATATATACTGTATAGGTGATGGATCACTGACAAACACTGATGGTTTATTATGTGAAGGAAAGTGTCTCGGATATAGTATTAGATCTGAATGTGTAAAAAAATACATGTAAAATTATCAAAGGAACAAGAAATTAAAATTAAACAGTATATTTAAAGAAATTTAATTTATTTATATCCTTAGAATTCAAGAAATACTCAATAATGGTGCAGGAGACTGGATATTGATATGTAGCTAGATCTCATAAAAATTTACATACATTGCTTCTGGCCCCACACTAGGATACCATTTGTTGTAGGAACCAGAAACAGCAACATCACATACATATAAACATTGATTCGATTCGAACCTGGGACCTCTCGCTTGGGCAGCACAGCCTCAACCACTACACCACAGAGGTCATTAATCTCATTGGTTTCTTTGTTACAATTACAGAGGACTCTCCTGTGATTCAGTTAAGGTTTAAGGTTTAATGAAATTTATTATCACTAAAGACATAGGTCACTTACGTGATAACATAGATAAAAATACATTTAAATGTCCGTCGTCGACATAGTTCTAATAAGTACAATACGAGGTGACAGCCAGTACAGTTCGGGTAGGTATGTCAAAAAAAAAAAAATTATGAAGTAACTATGTAAGTATCGAAGGACTTATGGTTACATTCCCACTTGTCGATAAAATATGTTGAGTTAATAGTCTTTTGAATGCATACATTGTTTGAGCGTTTCTTATAGATGAGGGTAGTTGGTTATAAAGTCGCGCTCCGTCAGTAGTTATCATCGTTTTGCCGTAATTAGTTCGATGTCTGGGTATGACTAGGAAGCTTCCTCGCCGCGTACAGCGGCCGCCTATAACATGTTTTCGCTGGGTGAACGTTATGTTAGTATGGATACTACTGTTGAGGGATTTTCGAATAAACATACATACGCTATACTTGTAAAGATTTTTAATATCCATTAATTTTGTTTCTGCATATACTTGTTTTGTTGGTGTGTAATAATTATAATTGAAAAGTAATTTAATTATTTTATTTTGTTGACGCTGTAATTTAGCTAACCTTGTTTTTGTAGCAGATCCCCATATTTCGATTAAATAAATTAAGTGTGGTTTAACTAGAGAATTATATAATGTAACTCGTAATTTAAAAGGCAGGCATCGTACGATACTACGAAGTGAGCCCCGGAGTGCTACTAGTTTGCTAATTATATGCTCAATGTGAATATTCCAGTTTAATTGGCTGTCAAGATACAGGCCGAGATATTTTTCATGAGTTTTCTGTTGGAGGGGTACATTGTCTATTGTAAGTGGAGTGTGCGAAGGTATGGGTTTATTTTTGGCTTTAAATAAGACATAGCAAGTTTTCGAGATGTTGATGGTGAGTAAATTGCTTCTAAGCCAGTTATACAGGGTGTTCAGATCTTCTTGTGCCTGTGCAACCAGGTCATGTATAGATGGACCAAAGTAGAATAAACAGGTGTCATCCGCATACAGGCTAATTCGGCCATGTAGTTTCAGGTCTTGTATATTGTTAATATAAGACACAAAAAGCAGGGGGCCCAAAATAGAACCCTGAGGGATTCCGCAGGTTATAGGTAGCGCATTACTTTTATTATTGTTGTTAGTTTTAACTATTTGGGACCTATGAGTTAGATATGATTCAATGATTTGAATGGCTGTACCCGAAATTCCGATGGTTTCTAGTTTTTTAATGAGTAGTTTGTGACTTATAGTATCGAAAGCTTTTTTCAAATCTACGAAGACACCCAGTCCTATATATTTTTGGTCTATATTTCGCTTTATTTGGGTAACAAGGTCGATAGTGGCTGTAAGTGTATTACAGCCACAGTTAAATTATCAGTTAGTATCATTATGCTCCCACAATTATTTATACCTACTTAAAGTATTTATCTGTGTTACAAACACCTTAAATTTTCTCTCCTTAGGCTCTGCATACATAGGCCTGGCCTACTTTCATTTGTAGCGATCATATTCTCAAATTGGGGCAATGAGATGAGAGCTGCAAGATCATTCAGGGATCCCAGACATTTTAGAACTATTGTATCCCCCCTGATCATATATTCTGTGTCAATTAGTTAGCCATTAAAGATAAACATTATAGTATTATGATTGTGCAAGGTATGTACTTATTTTATATTTTGGAGGTTCTTATACTGAGTAGGTAGGTACTTCTAATGCTATGTATGTATAATAGATTTTGTGCAAAATTAGGTGCCAGCCCTAGTTGAACTATCACAAAAGTATTCCAGACACATTCAAATGTCTTAGCTCCCAATTCACTCCCTGTACATATGTATGTAGGTAGGTACCCATACCTACCTAACCTATGAAGCCAAACACTGACGCTGGACTCCTCTGAGATTTAGTTAAGTAAATATATATGTATGAGTTACTAACCCCCGGTTAGTTCCCTTCTTTCCATTAACTCTGTGTGCTTATGGACGTCGTTTTATAAATGTTGGTAAACTTCTTAAATTGGAGCATAGAAAGCTGCTGTTAGTTGCAATATCACAAACACATAGTTTTTAATTGCTAACAGAAAGTCCTTGATCATGACAAGTCAAAAAGTGAGCCAGTCCAGGTCAAATGATCAATATACAAGAGTCACTGACAATGACTACATAGTAACTTCTTACGGAATATAATAGCATGTACCTGTAAATTGTACAAAATATTCATATCATTATTTATTTTTATTTATTTAATATAGTTAGCTTGTACAACATATGCAAATAGATGAAGGTTTTAACAGAAAAGAATATTCACTTTTACACAATTTAGCTTTATTTTCTTCTCGTTTAGTATCGTTATCACCAATTTGTACTCTGCATACCAATGTACTGTTGTTGTCTTAAAGTAGTGTTATTGTTAGCTGAAACACCTTATTCATTATTTGACGGCTTCTTCATCTCGCTCCAGTTTGTTAGCTCTGACCTGCTGCCAGCCAGCTTTTGTCATCCTCTCTTATCTGAAGCTCCAATCCATTGTACCTTCCTTTTCATCTAGGTAGTGTTTTTTCTATCGATTGTGGTAAGATGTATCGTTTCTGCCCTTTGCAGTCTAATAATGTATCAGGGATGAATATAATGAATTAGGGAGCTCGCCGCGTATTGATCTAAGACTATTTCAATTTATTTTCAAAATACTGTTTTGTTTTTGTTTTGAATTTAGCCTACTTACTCTTATCTAAATAATTTTGAGGTTATGGTTATGCTCACAGAATACATTATTAGTTTTATGCTCTGCCAACACCGTCAACTGTCAAATTGCTCTCAAAAAAATTTCACTACTATGACCAAGGCCTTACATCCGTCTATGGTAAATCTAAAATGTCCGACCAATCAGAAGCAAGAATATCCAGCGATGTACACGGAGTACGTGTCGTACAATACGCCTTGTACCGAAAGTGCACGGGCCGTATTACACGACCCTGGATAGCATCGGCCTGGAATCCGTGTACACCCTGGTACACGGATTCCGGGCCGTGCTTTCCGCGGTCGTGAAATACGGGCTGTGCAAAACGTGTCCACCAATTCCAGGGTCGTGTCTACGGCCTGTGCAGAAAGTGTACAGGGCGTATTTCACGACCCAGGAATGCTCGGCCCGTACTTCGCGACCCCGAATTGCCATCCCGATGTACACGGATTTTAGGGTCGTGCAATCAGGGCCGTGCATTTCATGGCCGTGCATTCCGGACCCCCAACAAAACAACAAACAGAAAATTTGATTTTTTTTGAAGTTTCTCTAAACTGTGATAGTTTAGTTCTTAGTATTGCCTAAAACAACAGACACTCAGAGATTAATCAAGTAAAAATGTCGAAAAAACCAGGATCACGAACTTTAAGTTCAGATTCTATGACCCGGAGCAAGAAGTTAAAAAGAACCGACGCGTTGCACAAACTTTTCGAGGAAAGTGGATTGACTTTGAATCATGCTCCAGATAAAAGCGTGGCCTCGCTCGAAATCATCCACGTCGTGCGAAACATCAAGAAGAACCTTCAGAAGCAGTTCGACTATCCCCGTAACGTAGCCGAAGTATTCTCCTGCTTTGTTAAGCAGTGCGACGACTTAGATGTCTTCAAACAATACCTGTTCCCTAATATCGTCCGGCGGGCAGACGAGGGCCTTGAAGACCATCCGGTAAACGACAGTGTCATTAAAATACTACTGAATATACCCATGCTTCAAAACAAACTTATAGACTACATATTCGAAAAAGCAATGGATCTTGCTGTTGAAGGCAAGTGTGCACCGTGGATACAAATGATAATGAAATGCTTCTCCACATTAGACACCATTGTTAACACTGAGAAGATAGCAAACAACATTGTAAATCTTCTTGATGTGACTACTGAAAAAATCGTACGATTGGAGATCATATCTTCAATCCCAGATATTATTGGAGACCAGGAACATGATAACATTGCTATAGAGATGAGTAGATTCCTTAGTGAAGATCATGAGCTGATTCCGGCCATATTAGATTGCATTACCCACCTTTGCCTGTCAGAAGAGCAATATGAACAACTTCAGAAGAAAACCTTAAGTATACTTGCTACAATGCCTAAATGTATCTATTTCCCCAACTTTGTGAAGTTCTTGCTTTTACCGGGTCATGCCACAGATAACACATGTTTAGAGGCTGTACAGGGTTTGAGAAATGCTCTTGGTTGGCAAACATCTGCAGCCAGTGCCCAAGAGATTGCTACTAGCCAAGTGCTAACTTCCTCTGCTTTAAGGAAATCTATCTTGTCCTCAAAAGTTGTGGGAAATGCATGGATCAAAGCTTTCACTTCATGCAAAGTAAGCACAGATCACAAAGCTATAGATGTAATAATTCTTCTTCTTCTTTACACAACAACTGAAGAAAGACAAAAACAAGTTGAGAATATGATAAAAAAACAAATAAAGCTGGATTTACTGAAAGAGGATCTACTTGATGATGCTTTTGAGAAGTATCAACCAATATTCAAAGAGTACTTGCCACAACTGATTGAATTAAGCAACTCATTGCTAAAAATTAAAAGTGATCCTATGGTTGAATCTTTTTCATCACATATCTATACTCTGATGCTGTCAGAGCTTGATGATTGTCGCCAGACCATAATTGCAGAATTACTACAAGTTGGGCTTGACCGCAAGGAGTGTGCCATGAGCATATTGCGAATTTTAAACAATGTAGCCAACAAAGACATGTCTCTTCTAAAGTCACAGAGTCTTCAAATGCTAACATTGCTAGACAGAATGGATGGCATGTCACTGACAGAAATAAGAGCTGTTATGAACCTAGTTTGTGGACTGGCATGCACTTATACAAATTCCGTAATAAGAGATGATATTCACATGATCATAAGAAAAGAATTGGGAAGTTCCATCCCTACAATAAAAGTTCAAGGAATTTTGGCAGGTGTTCATGCTGTGAAATACCTCATGGCGTGCAAAGATAGTGAAGACGAAACTGTTGATTTTCCTGATGACATTAGTTACAGTTCAGTGAAATATTTATCAGAAGGCCCACTGAGAGAAGCTGCACAAATAATTGAGCTGATCACCCGGAGTACCAAACAGTTTCCTGATATGATAGCTTGCTTCTATGATGAGCTAACTGAGATTGTCAATTCAGCTACTCACATCAATAAACATTTCATGACATGGTTAATTGATGCAGTGACCAATGATTTGCAGCAAAATTTCATAGTTGATACACCAACAGACAGAGTTGGGCAACTAAAATTATCTTTACAGTACTGTCTAAATGCTGACGGTGAAATGGATGAAGTGATAGCCATTAACATAGCAGGACTGACTTTAGAAGCAAATGACACCATAAATGTGGCCATTATATCACCACTGTTTCAACTTATACAAACATTGCATTATAAGCAACACTGTGGGAATCTTTCAACTATAGATGCACTACTTGGATGTCCTGTAATTATGCCCACATTTGATATTGATCTGATCGAGGATATGGACAACAATGATGTCTCCAATATACTAGATTGCCTAGTTCATTGTGCAAACTGGTTCAGAGAACTACTCAATGCCTTCGCAACTCAAGATGATGAAGCATTAAAATCGAAAATATTACAGAAGGTTCTACAAACAGACGAAATAGAGTCCACCATTGCACAGATATTAATGAAAACAAAAATGTTGTACAAACCACCAGTATGTACATTCGATATTACTAAGTACACAAGTCAACCAATTGAAAGGAAAGCACCTAGATCACAAGCAGCCAAACAGAAGACTCAGACTCGACCTGCACAAGATGAGACTGCTATGCCTGAAACATTGAAGTCTCAGGGGACCCAGGCAAACAATGCATCGGTCAAACAGAAGCTTGAGGCTATCCACAGCATACCCCTAAGAAATTTGAGCATGAACCTGCTCAATCTCTTTAATAATGACTTGTCCACTGAAAGAGATGTAGAGACTGAACTAAACATAAGGAGTTTCAAGTACTTACTGAAGTGTGTCAACAACAATATGGAAGCTGTTTTAATATCCAAGATAAAGAAGAAGTCCTTCCTGACCAAGAAAGAAGTTACATATGAACCAGATAAAGCAGCAAAGTGTGCCCAAAGCTTCAGTGAAGTATTGCCAAAGTTGGTAGATCATTTGAAAGTGGTTTCTTCATACATAGAGGACAATGCTACGGAAAATTCACAAAATGAAAGTGGATTTAAGTTTACGTCAAAGATGATGGAATATCTGGAATGCTTCGAGGGTTTGTTGAAAATGCTCACATCCTATTTTAAATGGATTGGATTTAAAAACCATCATGTAGCTTTGTTCAAAAGTTCTTTGAGAGCTATTGCCGACAGTACTGAAGTTAAGAAACTGATTTCACTAAAAGATCTGACAATAGCTGTAGCTAAGAATTTGCAGAAATTTGAGAAGAACTGTTTGCAACTATCTACAGCAGTTGCCCTTATTGAACTATTGAAAGCCATTCAAGATCATTCCGATAGCACCACAGTTCCTAAAATACTGAGAGAAATGGCAAACAACTTTTTATCCCAGATATGGAAGACTGCTGATGGTGCTCACGAAAAAGGACTACATTTTAATCAAAGTGTGGATAGATTGTCTGGTATCTACTTTCTAAACAGTGAAGTTATCCAACTGAAATCTCTAATTTTGGAGTTGACGCAAGATATCCAAACACTGAAAGGCCGAAATGACCATCTTAATAATTGGAAATGTATAAACAAAAGCAATTTTCCTATTTTATTTAGAAACATTGGGACCGCAGTTCACGATTCTGCTAAATCTCGCCTAAGTGACGGCTTGACTAACAATGAACATTTAGAAGTATGGAAAGATGTGGTACAAATGCTGAAATACATGTCTGAAATAGCAAAGACTTTGGAAAGCAGAAATAATTTAACAGCCTTTTTCAAGAAGTCCCTACCAATATTGAAGCTATTTCTGAGTCAAGGTATACCATTAATAGAATTACAATTAAAGAACAACACGCAAGAAGTGTTAGAAATTCTCAAAGTTCTGCAGCAATCTACGAGATTCCTTCAATCACTATGTTGTCATTCAAGACTGAAGCATGACAATGCGTTGATGTCTAAAGTGCCTTTTATGAGACAAGTTCTAGAGACTCTCATTTATAAAGTTAAAGCAGCTTTAGCGGCTAATAAATGCTCCGAAGCATTCTGGTTGGGAAATCTGAAGAATAAGAATATCCATGGAGAAGTAATTGCTTCTCAACAAAGCGAAAGTGAAGAGTCCATTGAAGATTGCGATGAACAACTTCCTGAGGATGAGAACAGTGATGATTCTGATGACGAAATTTTGAATCCCGAGTCGAAAAGTCTCAGTGATGTTATTTGATTAAGTAGCTACCTACCTATTAAACCCAGTAAATCAATTTTTATTTTCATGTTTAGCTATTATTTAATTTTAGCCCATTAATATCCCTATCAAGGGGCACAGCCCTTTACCCGGATAAGAGAAAGATTGAGCCATAATCCACCACGCTGGCTCAGTGCGGGTTGGTGGAGAAAGTATCTTGGGACTTGTCCTATGTTCCTATTCCTATCCTAGCTATGGTGCTGTCATTCTACCCCGTTTACATTACACCATGCTCACTGCTACTCCTACAGTCAATACTGCGCACATTTTATTATATGTCTGGCGCAAATGGCGACGCGACATTGTCGACGTGAATGAGTGTTTACATCTACTTTCGCGTTCAACCTCCAGCAATGGCGGACCTTAACATTGCATACCTACGTTGCTAAACGTCGTGCCACACGTTATGACCGGTGGCCTTAAATGCGCAATAGTCACTTTTCAATACCTACCTGTAAATATGCGCAGTAATTCCCGCCAACGTCGCCCAGCGCTATTAATTCTTGGCGCGACGTATACTAGGAAATCCAATGCCGCATCCATTGAAAGTAAATGTAACTCAATGGCCGCATCAAAATTCTTATCCCGCAAGGCTACGGGACCGAGGTCATCAATCCCGCGGATCCGCGGGATTTGCGGTAGGTATTGCGAAAAAGAATCAAATTTTTGCTCTTATTATACTAAGTATGACCCATGCAAATTGGCCGCTTCGCTAATTACCGCACTTATTTTAATATTGAACTTATTAGAAGTTACATTTTCAATATAATAGAAGTAACATATAAATTAAAAATCATAGAGAGCTTATGATATGTAGAGATAAAGCAGTGTATGTAACTGTACGTCATTAGGCATTAAAATACTCGTGTGTTGTTATTATGAGACACTCGTATATTAAAGCCTCATTATGGAAGTCACATTAACTACTTTTTTTTTTGGGTAGTATTTAAACGAGTGACTGTAAATTAAAGTTTGAAGTGATAAAATAATTAATTTAGGTTATTGTATTACTAAGTGAGCGATTAACTGCGAGTGACGAGAAATAAACAGAACAGCAACTTACAAACATTAATTTGAGTTACTTAAAGTACAAAATGAGAAGCTTTTCTTTGCATACGCTCCGCTCTTGTCCGGGCTTGCTTCTTCTAAGTCACAACCTAACCTATAACCCAATTGAAATTTAGCCACAATAACCTACTCTAGCCAATTTTATTATTTCTTTGAATACGCTCCGGGGTTGCTTCTTCTAAGTTCTAACCTAACCTATAGTCCAATTTAAATGTAGCTACAATTACCTACTCTAGCCAATATTGGCTTTCTGTGTTCCATTATTGAAGTTGCCCTCTCTGTATTTCTAGTCGCTCACTTAGTAATTTGGTCGCACGGTTAGAATTTTAATATCTGAAATGCCCACTTTTTGAAAGCTCGTTCTGAATTTTATTATTATCAGAAACAAATGCTCAATTTAGTGTTTTTTTTCGCTCATTTCAAGTATTTCGGCTGTTCATGGCCATTCGCTCAGTGATCATTCGCTTAATTCGTTTTTTATTCGATCGTTTTATAATTCCCCTTTTTTATTACTTATAATGAAATAATCTTCCATTAATGTAAGTACCTGTAGTCGGGTTTAAATAGGTATAGAAAATAAAACCATTCTGATTATGTATGCATTTTTTCCTTAGTCATCAAATTCAGAATCTAAATATTCAACAGATTTGAAGAGGATGGGGGCTCTCTCCTGTACCCAAGGCTAGGTATATAGAAGAGAGCACGGAAGCCAGATGCAGACCATTAATCACACTTTAATATATTTAAATATTCAACTATAAATACTAATGAATTTGCCTATGTTGACAGATATCAAGGCTGCACTAGATTTGCATTTGACTACCTAGTTACAAAGGTTATGTAGGTGGATGTGTGTTTGGCGTTGATTTTGAAAATTAATGTGCCACATAAATAAAATAGCTAAAATTACAATTTGGATGAACTATGAATATATCGACACAAGGTTAAGGTAAAATAACAAACAATAGAAATAATGTACTTATGTAAAAAGAAACCAGGCCGCGGTTTCTTAAATTTTTTGCTGATTTGCTGTTGTTCCGTCTTGACCTGCTTTTGTTATTATATTAGTAGGTAATTCGGTCGATAAGCTTCCATGCTATGATTGGGGTCGACGTTTGCTGCATCTCGTCACGGCGGTACGTGCTGCAACTTGTGGGGCTGCTGTGCATCGTGTCATCTGATGAGCTTTTTCCGCCGTACTCTGTGACACTTGAAAACACAGATGGAACATTTCCTTTCAGCCGTGCAGTTTCTTGATTAATGTTGGCGGATTGATGACTCTAGGTTGATGGTAGTGGTGTGCTTCATGGGGTAAGCGGGAAACGGTGAGGTAACGGAGGCGATGGGCCTATTTGAGGCGGCGACCAATGTTAACTGAAGAGTGCGTTGTGTCGCCCGTTGAACTGCTCCCGTCGGTGTGCGGCCGGCCTATCCAGCTCTGACCACAATTGCTTCCACCCGCGCCTCCCGTCGTTGACCACTCCTGCCTGGCCATGTGCACGTCTGCGCTGATGACGTAACACCTTGGCGACGAGCGTTTGTGACTCGAGCAGTTCGTGTTGCTGCCGCTCTGATTCTGCTTGCAGCTGCAACTTAATGCATTCCATGCAGCTGCAATAAATGCGTGGGAATAGCTTAAGTGCGCGTACGTTTTGAGGCTGCAGGCGTAGTGTGTTGTATATGTCATATGTACCTATTTCCGCGTTGTCCTTGAGTGAGTTGAATTTGAATTTGGGTTTGGTTGCCGTGAAGCGTAGGGGAGCGGAGGGTAGTACCGTACACCTAACTTTGAAAGCATTTTTCTCCAAATCTGTTACGCCCAAGTTCAAGTTTAGTTTATAAAGTAACTCTAAATTTTGTATAGATTTATGTAAGACAACCACAATTTAATACAACAACCATTGAACCTTTAAAAACTTAGTATTTAAAAACATATTAAGTACGAAATTACCCGACACTTGAGGGTAATTTCGTACACCATTCGTCTAAATTCGTACATTCTCGTAAGTATAAAAAACCGAATGGTTGCAGGTATTTTTCAAGTAAAACAATGATTTTTTAGTTACAGAAACTTTAATTATTATTAAAATACATATTATTTGCAAAATGCACACATATAATTATTTGCAGAGTTTTCTCCACTACACAAAGCATGTGCCCACTTTCCACATGACACACATCTGTACCATAACTCTCGATTTTTTCCAAATTCGCCACATATTACACACAATTCATCAATTCTTGATTCGCCTTCGTCAAAAAATTGACCATCAAAATCATCATCATCGTCACATAAGATGTTTTCATCAACTTCAGAAGAAGAAGTTGAATAATTTCTGCGTTTCTTACACCGATTTTTTATTTTTCCTTCAATAGCTTCCTTAGAGTATTTTTTTCCTTTCACACATACGTTTTGTTTCTTCACGCATTTTGAATTATTTTTTTCTTTCTTTAGCGTCTTTTTATTTTGTTTTATTATGTCCTTTGCTTTAGCTTCTTTTTCTTTCTTTATGGTCTTTTTCTCCTCTTTGTTTTCCAAGACTGTCTTCATTGGAGTAGACGTCAGAATTATTGAATGTTGTTTAGTTCTCTTGCCTCGCCCTTTCCCTTTTTCTCGCACTATGTTTTTATCCGGCATTGGAGAAATTGCGCAGAAAGCTACTTCAGCTGCAGGTCCGGGAGAAATCAAGATTTTTCTCCTAACTCGTTCAATATCTGTGAATTCAACATTGATGGACTCAGGAAATTGAATTGAAATTTCGTCTTCTCTTGTGTTTAATACAGTTGGAGTGTTGTCTTCAAGGGTACTGGGACTTTCAACGCCCTTGCTTACACATTCTATCTCATCGTCTATTGGCTCTGGATATATTACTACTTCTTCTTCTGTGCTGTAGATTTGGTTAATCGGACTTGGTGTACTAGCCTGTGAAATGTTAAAATCTTCAAGTTGGATCGGATTATTTTGAGCAGATGTACTGGGCTGGGGGCTATCAGGATTGTTTGTAGGTACGTGTTGTGAATATAAATCATATATGGCTTCTTCTGCTGAAATATATTCGTTTGTTGGTTCATCGTTTCCTTCCTCAGCCAACTGTTCAAACACATTTGGATCGAACGGCCAAATTCCCGCCTCTCGAAAGCCACTTGCAGCTTTTTCCGCGTTTGCAATTTTTTGGTACGCTTTGGTAAAAAGGGGAATGAGTTCAAGAGCTGTAAGCTTCTCATATTTATTCAAGTTCATATATGTCTGGCACTCCTTGTGCAACGCAGTTTTTAGTGGACCAAACACAGTTAAATCTAGAGGCTGTGTTCGATGGGACGTATGTGGGGGCAAAGTCACCATATTTATACCATTCTCACGACAGTAGTTGTAGACATTTAGTGAAATATGACTACTGTGATTATCGAGGATCAGTAACAAAGGGTTTTCCGGTGTAGCTCCTGCATGTTCCTTAAAATGGACCATCCAATCCTGAAACAGCTCTTCATTCGTCCACCCACTCTTTGAGCATTTGTATATGGTCCCACTTGGCCCTCCTCTTTCTAGATGAGCTTGCATACGCTGACGAGGATAAATTATCATAGGAGGGATGTAGTGGCCTGTAGCACTGACACAACAACATATTGTGATAGTTTTGCCTCTTTCCCCACTCGTTGCAGCTCCAACTTGTTTTTCTCCTTTCGCAGCAAGAATCTTGCCTGGCCTGTGAACGTTGTTTATTCCAGTTTCATCGATGTTAAACATTCGATGTGGAGGGAATTTATGTTTATTCATAACCTGGGTCAAGTTGTCAAAATATAATTTGACTTCTTGTGAATTGAATGCAAGGATCCGGTTAATACTTGTAGCTTCAGGGCGTCTGATGGAGATCTCGGGGTTTCTTTTAAGGAAACCATACATCCAGTCTTTTCCAGCTTGTTTTAAAGCTTTATTAAAAGGATTTTTTATTTTATTTCGTTCTGCATATTCAAATACAGAATGCTTTAGTGAATCTGGTGTCATTCCGTAAAATTTCCTACAAAGGAGTAAAATGTGTTCTTTCATTTCGTTTTCTTGCTGTGCCGTAAAAACAGGTTTTCTACCCATTTTTTTAAAAGTCACTGTTCTACTGGTACCTGTTTGTTTCACATAATCAGAGAGTGTCATCACTGGAATATTGTAAAGGGCAGCAGTTTGGCGTAATTTAGCTCCGCCTTGCACCGCTTTAACTGCTATTTTCATTTTTCGTGGCGACCAGGTACATTTTTTTCTAGGAGCCATCTGAAAAAATACATTTATCTAACTATAGATGGAGGAAAGCCAAGAATTAAGAATCATGGTAGGTATATTTTGAGAGAGATCTATATCCATTAAGAGATCATGGTGATACATTAGCGGCCAATACCGTACAGTGTACGGAATAACCCGAAACAGAATTTTAAATTTTAACGGCTTGTGGTCACAGAAATATGCTGTATCTAAAGGAAAATATGCCATGGTACTCTGCTAAATATGCTTACAAAATGAAATTGAAAGCTGTCACTAGAGAAAATGTAAAAAATATGTACTTACGGCTTATTTTCCGACGTTAGAAATCTGTAACAACGAGCGTAAAGACACAAAACGTCCGATCTCGCCACTGCACGCTGCGTCACTGACGCGAAAGCTTGACAGAATACGATGCTACACTAAAACCAATAAGTGTGACAGAGACAAACAGTTATATCTCGGTTCCTTCTGGGAAAAACATGCTGTACGGAATTGGCCGCTGTACGGTACTACCCTCCGCTCCCCTAGTCCTGTGTCGTAAGTAGTGCGTCGATCCTGTGTCCTTGTTTTTGTGCGTCAGTCCAGTGATGTCCTCTTCTTACGTTGTAGTGCTGGAGGTCCGTGACCGCGACAGATGGTGGATGTTGCGGGTCCGCATCAGATGTTGATGATGATGTTGTCGCAACTGGAGTTGATGGGGAAGTTGGAAGTGTTGTCTTGGCTCATCTTCGTTGTTGAATTTAGTTGGCTCCGTAATGTCCTTTTCGGATTCGTTCGAAGTTTAATTTGCAGTCTTCATGTTGAGATTGTTGTGGTGTATCTAGTCTTCCGAGATGAGCTTCATTCGGGCACGTGATAACATCGGGATCACCAATGAACAGGATGGGGGTTCTCTCCTGTACCCAAGGCTAGGTATATAGAAGAGAGCAGTGAAGCCAAATGCAGACCATTAATCACTCTTTATTATATTTAAATATTCAATTGAATTTGCCTATGTTGACAGATCAAGGCTGCACTAGATTTGCATCTGACTAGGTACCTAGTTACAAAGGTCTATGTAGGTAAGTTTGGGTACCTACAGATTCATATGAAATTTCATGATCAGATTGTACTTTTTAAATTCTAGACATATCACTCATTGTCAGTTGTAAGACTGGATGTTTCACTATCAATACAGCCAACATTTCCAATAAGATGTTCCATTTCTCTATCAGTTACCAGTCCCCTGCATCTATGTATATTCCTCTTCTAGTTTTTTTTTAGCTCACAGCAATTATTCCATGTATTAGCATTATATCCTCAAAACAGCTGCAGGAACGTGATATTATCTAAACCAACATTATTTGTGGCAACCTTTCCTTTTACTATGCCCAATATAATTTCTATCGGATTCAGGTCACAATGATATGGAGGCAGTCGTAGTATTTTGTGACCATGCTCCTGTAGGTACTAAATTATCAATCTCGTATAATTGATGAGGTTTATTTTGTTTTACCAAAAACAACAACATACTTTTGGTGGCTTTGGTAGGGTAGGCAATGTTTCTAACCGATTCAATCCTATTAACCGAGCTTGGAAGTTTTTTGAAGTAAAACTTCTTTACGCACGCTTGACTTGGGGAGTAAGCTGGCGAATGCGTGACGAGAGCGTTACGAAAAGTGTGAGCGGGCGAGGCGAACGAGAGGTGCGCGCGCACATTTTCTTTCTCTCTTCCTCTCATAGCAAGACAGTGCAGGAGATGTATTTTTGAAGCATTAGAGCTTGAAAATATAAAGAAGTTTTACTTCAGTTGTGTGGTCTAAAGCACACTCTTTTAATTTGGCTAGAATGTTAACTAGATTGTCCATGACGATACAGGTGGGTTCATTTAGATTGTGTAATAAAAAAAATATTCAATAGGTACCAATTTTTTGAAATTTTCTTTATTCATGGCATCGTGGAAATCGGCTTTTTTTTTCTTTTGTCGTTATAAATTAACAAAGCATTCGGGACGAACCCAGTCTTGCCACCAAAATGAACAATTATGAACCTTTTTCCTGTAGCTACAGATTACGCCGGGCTCATTTTCACTTTGCCAAAAAAATTGCATGATTGAGCGAAGTATGAATATAACTTTCATCAAGCTATAGAACAGGCATACCACTCTCTTACATCTTTGACTTTATGTAGGTACCTGTTCCTCCATCCTACAATATCTCCATAAGTACTGTGCTTTGATTTCTACAATTTTTATATTTACAAAAAGGTTGACAAAATTGCGGCTGGATATGTAGAAGAGCAATTTGAAAGCTACCAGCCATAGCAGATGCAGATTCTAGAATACTTCAAAAGAAACTGAATGTCCGGTGCATTAGCCAACAACATTTGGTCAGTCTTTGGTAAAAGGCACCGCACAAAAAACTATGTAGAGAAGCTTCAATAAGTCTTAGCAATCGCATAAAATACATAGTATAACCGAAGCCTTCACTGATCACTGCTTTTGAACAAGATGCTGATTCCTAACGCACCCCAACACAACGCAAATAAATGATAGATTCATACAAAAGGTCCATATGAGTATAAGTGCAATCTTTCGATTTCACACGTTCTTGGTTGGATCACGTTTCGAAACGTGATTCCAGCAGGAAGTGTTTTTGTTGAATATTTCAGCGCCCGTGTACAAACTAATTCTGAAATTTCGGTCAAATCAAACAAACACTAAATATGTGCAAACTCAGAAACTGTCTAAATCATACTTTCTTGCTAGAATTACGTTCACCGACCGAAGACAGACAATGCAAACTGCAGTTTCAACAACAGTCTTCTCCAGTCACATTGTAATCCTTGCCCTTGTGTAAATTAAAATGCAAAAATGGTGTAAACTGAAAAGTTTATTATCGTCAACTTAGTACAATCTCATGGGCGGTCCCATGGTGGACTTCATGTGGAGGGATCTGACGTTCTGCCAGTGTTTCTTCAGCAGCGACACAAGGAAGTTGATAGAGAGATGCACATTCTGGGCAAGCTCATCGGGGGTCATGTCCACGTGACCAACAGCCACGGACAGGCAAAGAACCTGGAATGGAGCAAATAAAGGAATAAGAAAGTTGTTAAAAACCTTGCTGAAGTTTTCTGGCTGTTATATTAAAAATCATTGTTATTCAGAAAAACGCTCAACTATGTAAAAGTAAAATCAATTTAATATGAAAACATAATAAATGTATGGTGGAAGAAATATATTCCAGGAGTTACCTTCGAGAAAATATTTTAACTTGACATTTCAATCAAGGTCTAATGGCAGGCTCAAAAGATCACACAATGAGGAATGCAAGTGTATGGCTCAGTGGCAAATGCAATCTTCTGGTTTCCCATTGGACTAACAGCATAACATCATAAGTGTGACACTTGGATAAACAATAAATCAATCATGTATACCTTCTTCATCTGGAACTTGATGGTGCCCTTGACCTCATCAATCTTCTGGGACATGGATTCCTGGTGGGAGAGGAGACCAGGGAACTTACCGGCCTTGTTCAGACCGGGACCCAGCAGACGCGGGATCTGTTTGATCAGCGACTCGGAGGCCAGGAAGGCATCATACCTGAAATCAGAAAATAAACATATTAATTTCTAATTTAACTACACAAGTATACAGTATGGCCCGGATAATGCCGTTTCTTGACCCCTGACTGCAGTAGTGGTCATTTTCTCGTTATATTAAATGTAGCCCATTAATAACCGAGAGGTCCCGGGTTCGATCCCCAGCTGGGTGTAAAGAAAAAAGAATCCCCAGGTCTTGGATGTTTATGTGTGTGACGTCGCTGTTTCTGGTACCCGCGACACAGGGTATCCTAGTGTGGGGCCAGAAGCAATGTATGTGCCTGTATGTAAATGTTTAAAAAAAAAAAAAACAAGAAGATACAAGTAAGATTAAGCCAAGCTAGACGGGCGATCTGCTAAGGCTTTCGTAATTTTTTGATAGATAGTTTGGGTCAATTTAAACACTGTCTAAAAGTTTCAGGTGTCGGAACTCATAGTTTTTCGGATATGATTTTTTCAAAATCTATAAATGTTTGCTTTTTGTATGACACGCACAATAATTCAACACGCAATAATAACCTCAAAATGTATTATGATGAGATGAGAATGATGAAAGTGTGCATTAAACCAAATTTTATTGTAATAAAGTTATTTTTGATCATATTTTTGAGTCAAAAGCTTGTTTCTTTGCGTTTTTGGACTTGTGCATATTTCAATGTGTTCTTGTATATTTACTCAGATCAGTATTTAGTAACGGAACGCAGAAAGCCAAATTCATTCATTCATTCGTGACAGCGAACTAGTTTCCTTTCGTTCGAGTCGCTTTGAACACCTTCTTTGGCTACGACTGGAAATGACAATAAATTAACCTCTGTTTATAGGCAGGCGATTTTGACCCTCATGCCATGGTAATTAAATTCAAAACCTATAACGGGAATTAGAGCTCCATGGTCTAAAGGGTTGTTGTATTAGCTATGTTTTGGGTGAATGTGAGGAAATGATCAATTAAGTAGCGCCAGGAGTCGCTGCTGGTTGCTGTTCTAATGGTGCGGTTTACAATATGCTTACCAGCGCTATTTGCGTTGTGAGCGCGCTATAGGTCGGTTCACAATGCGCATACAATTCACCAGAAAGAATGTTGACTTGTGACCTCATAATAGCGCGCGCACACCGCTCACGAAAAAGAGGTAGTGCAGTGTGTGTCGAAACGTCAAATTGACATTTGGTATCTGTTGTGAAATTTGAATTTAACTGAGAAATATTCTTGGAATATCTATTACTTTAATTTAAATTTAATTTTAACGTAGCGCGAGTGGTGGTAACTGTAAAGTAGAGGATAAACAATTTCTATTGTTGGAGGGTGGCATGACATGACAGTTGATAGATGGATGACGTAAGCGCGCTTTCGCCGGTTTATAATGTAAACCAGGGAGTATACAAAGATTGCAGAGTGCGCGCCAAATACGCATTGTAAACCGTACCGTAAATTTGATTGTCAATTGTCAGCGTGACAGCTGTCACTTTTGATGGCTCGCTGAGTGCTGACGCTCAGAAGCATGGGAGATGATAGATCAATATGGCGGCATTAATGATGTCATTCATGAAACGCTCAGAAGCATGGGAGATGATAGATCAATATGGCGGCATTAATGATGTCATTCATGAATTCAACCTAGGGTTTCGTTCCCGGGAAATCCGCCTTTCCCGGAACCAGGTAGAATTTTGTGAATTCTCGGGAATTTTTTGTAATATAAATGCTACGGAATACACATAAATCTGCGTCAAAATTAACGGAGAGTATTGTGGATAAAGTTTTGTCGGAATTCGGTATTCACTTTGAAAGGGACATAGTTGCCGTGACAAGCTATGGCCCAAATGTAATCCGGATTAGAAAAGGGTTCTAGAAGACACAAGATAAATAGTAAATTTGTTTCGCAGAAGTCCGTTGAAAAACGCAAAACTTCAAGAATATGTGCAATTTGAACATAAAGTAATAAAAACGAGATGGAATAGCATTGAAACGAAGATAAGCCACTCTTTAGAAGTAAAAAACTGCATCAAAAAGGCTTTGATTGATTCAGATAACGGAAACTTATGGCACGAGGAGAACTAACTGTCCTAAAAGGATTTAATTGAAATTTTAAATCACTTATTAAATTATGCGAAGCAGTTATCACAGCTCTTCTAGACATAGTGAAAATGATGGAATCTCCAATTGCTATGGAGTTTTCAGACTGTTTGACGCAGATTAACTGAAAGAAGAGATGCTACTCTGTATCCATTAATGCTGTCCCTTTGAAGCAAAGACTAACTGAAAGAAGAGATGCTACTCTGAATAGATTAATGCTGTTCCTTCAAAGCCTAACTACAAGACCCAAAGAACATATCACAGACAGTGCTGAAAAAAAAGCACTACTAAGAACTACTACTAAATACTAAGAAGCTTTCCCCCAGTTGTTCCTAGAAAAGTCAAGAGTCCAATTCAAGCCTGGAAGTAACTCTATGATATAGCTGAATGGCAAAAAAGACGAGCAAGTTTCGCCAAAGAGCTTCAAAATGATATTAAAAACATTGTCAAAGGCAAGCCCACCACCACTAACTAGTTATGCCAAATTAAAGGATTTTGACCTTTATTCATCATCTGGTAAACGGACACCTAACCTGGAACTGCTTAACAATGCCCTAGAAACCATCATGTGTACATCCACCGAAAGCGAAAGGACATTTTCTGTCGCAGCAAATTTCGCGACAAAACTTACGCCGAGCAATAAATTACTTGACAAAAAAATGATTTAGGCTGATATTTGAAAAATTTATGAATCTGTAACGAATTTTTTTAAATATTTTTATCATGTAGCAGTTAACAACATAGTTTCATTATTGTAGAAAAAAAAGTTTTAATATTACATGTCTCTGTTACGTTTATACTTTTTATTGTTGTGATAACGTCTTATAAATCATGACTCATTGTCACATTCTGCCTGAGTGGAGCGCGCAAGCAAGAGCATGGAACAAGCGATAGAGGCAGGATCAGTCTAAGCATTCACCTTGACATAAAAATATCGTCCGTAAACCAACTTTACAGACAACCATTTTGATTCATTATATCCTTCATAAGACAATTTTATTTTTATTACATTCGAGAATAATAAAGAGTTTTTTTTTTTTTTGTATTTTATTTGATTTCTGATAGGGAAAAACATTTGAAAATTTCATTACCGATTCCCGAAAATGGGAAAAAGCCGGGAAAAACGAAACCCTATATCAACCATTTCGAGCAATCATTGTCATGTTAAAATTCATTCGGAACAATTCAAACGGAACACGTGAGTGTATGAGGTTGTTCTGAATATATTATAGTGATATAAATATATATTATAAATATATACAAATATTATAAATATATATATTATAGTGACATAATCAATTATGGTGTGATTCGGAACGCGCCGATAATAAGGCTGGTAACCACAACATCATCACTCTTCTTACATACAAATGGGTCAGAGAGTCAATAAGGGGGTGGATGTATCTGTTTTTAATACTAACTTCTTAGCCAGCTTCTTAACAAGTTTCTTGTTCTTGTTCAGTTTCTTCAGAGCTTCAGCATCCATGCACGGAACATTCTGTTGGGCCGCCTCATCGCAATGCTGCTGGTCGCCCAAAACGCACACTTGCATCTTAGGCCTCGGGATGAACTTTAGCCTGAGAAGTGTATTTGAAAGTTGAAACACAAGCCAGAGATATTTGAGGTTAAATGTGGCAATATGCATTATCAGATAAGAATTTTGTCATCAATGTAGACAGATAATACATGCATAAAACATCACGGTAGCTGTAATTTACTCATAATTGTTATGTGGCCAAAAAAGGTGGACCAATCAATACTTGAGGCCAATAAGGTACAAAGAATAAACACAGGCAAATCTTACCACAATGCCAGATGGAACCCATGAATTCGGTGTGCCGAAGCAGACCTACCCGATATTTTAAGACTCTGGGTGGAGTCCCGTCAGTTTTCACCGACTCCCTGTACAGATTCACCTTAGTGGAATTTGTAAGTGAGCTCAAAGGGTCTACTTACAGGCCCGTAATGGATAGTGAAAGAACCTATCAATAAGAATTTAGATTCCACGAAAATGCTCTTTCCAGGTCAACGTACTTGACGGTGCCAGAAAAACGCTTGTCCTTCTGGGGATCATAGTTCTTCAGTCCGATTTGGAGTTCAACTGTTTCCAAGTAGTTGCGCTTCTTGTCCTTGGATGCCTGGAGCACGGCGTTAACGCACTCGTAGAGAGTATCACGAGATACTTTGGACCTGCAAACCACAAGGTTGGTGATGATAACATTTGGAGTCCCTAGGTTATGCACATCATTAATACGGGTGACACAAAATATGCACAGAATATGATTCTAGAATCGTTGGAATACACAAAACTAATCATTGAAATAACCACTTCCTCAGAAGAAACGAGATTTAAACGGATTACTTACGACATTTTCGCAAAGAAAAATACCGCCCGTCACACGTCAAAAGAAGGAAACGAACGAAAGAAAGAAAGAGCGAGCGAGCGAGCGAACGTATGAATGAAAGCAATGTTTTTTTTTTTTCAATTTAACGGCTCTGGATATAGGTCCTTCAGCCGAGTAAAGAAATGAAATGAATGAGTGAAAGAGTACGGAGCATTAGGAACAATCTATAATCGAGATATAAGTGCAATGATTTAGTTGGTATTGATTGTGTCCGTTATGGTAGCGTTCACACGGCGAATTTACGGTTCGTTTTTATGCCTATAACTAATGCATATGTAATTAGAGCAAAAGTAATAAAATAGTACCTCGTTAGTGAAATAATGAACATTCTTTGTGTTTAAGCTACCATAACGGTAGCGCTAGAGCACCACACACCGTACGGTAGTACGCTCGCTGTATTAAGTAACACACCGATTGCTAATGATAATGATAAATGATATTTATTTGCAAGAAATATGGTACAGGCAGTTGTTTACAAATTATAATATAAAGATCACATATTTCACTTACAATACAGGCATGCAAAATTGTTATTACATTAACATTCATTCTTATGTCAGAGTAAAAATGGACATTTTTACTTGAATGATTTGGATTTTGGATTTTTCTTACCTGTCCAGGTAAGGTTAATATTCTGTCAAAAAATTCATTCAAACTATAGGATTAATTAATCAATAGGTCACGAAGTTTAGTTTTAAAGGAAGGCAGTGGAAGATTTTTTATGTTTACCGGTATTTTGTTGTAAATTTTAAAGCATAGGGAAGCAGCTTTTATGGTATACGTCTGTAGTCTAATTCGTGTCGGAACCTGCAACTTGTGAGGTAGCGAGAATTCGGCTTACAATTGATGCAAGACTCGAATAAATGAGGATGAGTTTTCACGAAGATGCAAACATTCCAAATGTACAAACATGTAACCGTAAACAATTTAAGCTTCTTAAAAAGTGGTCTACAAGAAGTCCAGAAAGGTACATTGCAAATTTTGCAAAGCCCTGCAGCTCTATTCACTGTCATCACTAAGCGCCATAAGGCGTATGAGAAAGTATTATTATTTTTTGCTTAACTGAATAATATGCGGTTCCCATGTACATCGTTCGTCCAGTATGAAACCCAAAAAAGTAACCTCGGTACATTCTTTAATTTGTTGACCTTTGAAATTTACGTTGAGTTCTTTACAAGATGATACCTTATTGCAAAACTGTATGCATTTCGTTTTTTTTAGATTTACCGTTAGCTCGTTTCGTTGTAGCCAGTTTATAACGCTACCAACTGTATCTGATAGTTCCTGATTATGCTGTGTACTGTCATTATTGTTAGGTACTAAAATCGTTAAGTCATCTGCATACAATACACATTTTTGCTTAGTTATTAGTGGAAGGTCGTTGATGTAAATTATAAATAACAGAGGTCCCATTATGCTACCCTGTGGAACTCCTTTATTATTTACCATATATGTTGATCTGAAAGTTTGCTTTAAATTGCCTAATAGTTTTGAAATTTCTACATAATGGCTTCTATTAAGAAGATAATTACGAATCCACAGCAGAGCAGGTCCTCTAATACCATATGCTTCACATTTTTAATCAATATAGCTCTTATAGGAATGGAGATTTCGAACTCTACAGTTCGGCTCACGTCGCCAGCGAGTATGTACACATACGCTAACCGTTCAACTAAAATAAAATCATTCAACATCTACGAAATCGCTTATCGTGACAACGTCATATCTAAATACATATTTTTCCTTATTTATTAAAAATTACCATTAATTTGTTATAAAATAACATTTATAACTAAAAATGTCGTCGTGTGTGAAGTGCAAAGAAACAGTTACCGACTATGTGTTGTGCGGTCAATGTGGAGGTCATCTCCATTACGGGTGTGCTGGGATCGCTGAAAACAGCTACCGTAAAATGGGAACTGAGAAGAAAGCAGCCTGGAAGTGTATCACGTGCAGGAATTCTACTTCCGTGGAGAACTCTGCTTTAGTCGACCTAGTGAAAGAAATTAGAAGCTTCCGGGAAGACTTCAACTGCATGAAAACAGACTTCGACACAGTTAAATCGGATATTCACACAGTAAAATCTGATATTCATATTGCAACCAAGGGTATTCAGGATCTCACCCAAAAATGGAACGAGCTGGACACTCGTTTCAATGAAATAGAGGGTAGATTAACGCTGTTCGAAGAAAAAATAACTGGCCTTTCCACGGTTCGTAAAGAACTAACACAAGCCAAGGAGACGATTCTGGAGCTGAAACACACAAATAACCTCCAAGACCAATTCTCTCGTCAAAATAACTTGGAAATCTTGGGTGTCCCGACTCGTAGTGGAGAGAATCTCAGTATTATTCTGAGTGACATTTGCAGGGTAGTTGGATTTACAATACAAGGTACTGATGTGGACACAATTCATCGTGTCCGTCAGTTCAGCTCCTCTGGCTCCAATGGCGATGCGGATAAACAACCGACGCGTCACCCATCTATTATTGTGAGATTCACACAGCGATGTCGCAAGGATCAGCTGTTAGCGGCCGCTCGAGCCCGGCGTGGTCTCACTACCGCGGGCATAGGTATAAGTGGTCCCTCTTCTGACCTCTACTTAAACGACCATTTAACACCCACAAATAAGTTATTATTGAGACGTGCCCGGGAACTGAAGTCAGAACATAACTACGCTTATCTTTGGGTCAGGGACAGCAAAATTCTTATGCGGAAAAACGAAAGATCAAGCATCATTCGCATCACCAACGAATCGGATCTCAAAAAGATAAAGTGACTTCTGTTTTTACTATCAAATATGATAATGATTAATGCATACTGTATATCACTAAACTTTACACTAAATTTCAAGGATGGATACTAACGAATAACCTTTTTTACCTTTACTTACTGCTATTGTAAACCACAACTCAATCGTAACATGCAATCATCACTTGCCCATTGTTATTATCATTTATATCAAGCTGTAATAATTTCAACAATACTCATAGTAACTGCCTGTAATCTTGTAAGCCCTTTTGCGTATACAACAGAAACCTGGCCCTTACTTTATTCGTATACCTATACTGTACATTTTTATCTGCGATTGTTATTAAAAGGAAAGCACAAACGTTTGAAACTGTTTCATAACCTCATCTACTACTCGCTATATGGTACTCATGCATTATTAGTATTACACTCGCTGAGAATTTATTTAATAGCGAACCAGCCCGTTCGTGCCTGCATTCTGATAAAAAGACAGCGGCGTACCAGTATTTAGACACATCCTGTGGTAATGGCTGTTAAAACATTAAACATTTATTATCAAAATGTCCGGGGTTTGCGCACAAAATCACATAATTTTTTCTCAAGCGTCTCGCATCAGGACTTGGATATAATATGCATAACGGAGAGTTGGTTGACATTGAGTTTTTGTGACCGGGAATATTTTGACTGTAGGTATGAAGTGTTCCGATGTGACAGATCGGAAGAAGCAAGCGGCGCCGAGCGGGGTGGCGGGGCAATCGTGGCAGTACGAAGCGAATTCCAGCCGCTTAGACGAGATTGGCCGTGCCCTTCACCGGCCTCTTCGGAATGCGTATGGGTATCATTACCGCTGACAAATCATAATCGCAATACGGGCATGCAATATCTAAATATAGGATGCGTCTACATTCCGCATGGACCTCAATACCTTGATACTTTGATACAATTCTTTGACTTGGCCGGTATTCTTATATCAGAGAGGCCGAATGATAAATTTATTATAACCGGCGATTTTAATATTTCAGACGCTCATTGGACAGTTTCTGCCATTGGTAACGATTTAATTTTAGCACCTAGTGGTACCCGCGCTATCCAATCTTTATATGATTTTATGTCCTACACAAATTTTAAACAATTTAATAGTATTCATAATGTAAATAATAAAATTCTCGATCTTATCCTGACTGACGTCGATTGTTGCACTGTAAGTAGTAATGATTTAATTTTAACAGGTGAAGACTTTCACCATAAAGCGTTACTCGTGGAGATTTCAATATCATACGCGCCTCCCATCAAGGGTATCCCAGCAAAGGTTTTTAAATTTGACTCAGCAGATTACAATCTACTGAATAGCGAGCTATCAGGTATCGATTGGGTTAGTTTATTTTACAATTTGGGAACTGAGGATATCGTTCACAAGTTTTACGATATTTTAAATAATTTAATAATTAAATACATACCTCAACGTACCTTAAGTACATCTACATCGCGTCCAGTCTGGTACAGTAGACCACTGAGAAAATTGCTAAATGAAAAAGCTAAATATCACAGACTCTGGAAGCGGTATGGTAACCCCTTAGATTACCAAAGTTATAAATTATTAAGAAAAAGATTCGCTAAATTAGAGACAGCCTGTTATAATGATTATATAAAGTATTCAGAAGAAAAAATAAAAACCCATCCTAAATTTTTCTGGACATATCTTAAATCGATCCGTTCAAACAAGGTAGGTACTTCCAAAGTTGATGTCTTATAAAGGTATTTCCACAACTGACACTAAGCAAATCTGTAATCTTTTTAATGATAACTTCCACTCTGTTTTTGAAAAACCCATTTCTGACCCTATTGATATTGATAGGCATATTACTGATTTGCGGACCCTAAAAATCGTATACTTTGCTTTCTCTCATTCTCTGTTAACGTACTGCATCAGAGCCTGGGGTGGTGCCTATAAAACCCACCTTCTGAACCTTGAAAGAGCCCAGAGATATGTACTAAAAATTATGATAAATAAACCACGAAGATACCCTACTATTAAAGTATATAATGAGTCCCAAATACTTTCAGTACGCCAATCCTACATCAAAGCAATTGTACTTCATCAACATCAAAATTCCTCAACCAGTTCCACCAATCTAATAAAAAAGAAAAATAGACGCCTTATGCATAAAATATTCCAAATCCCTTTTATACGAACTTCATTTGCCAAAAGGTTTATTAACTACATTGGGCCAACTATTTACAATAAGATAAACAAAATAATCAATATTCATTGCTTGAACAAATTTACTTGCATTAGAATACTAAAAAAATATTTACAAGAACTGGACTATGATCAGACCGAAAAGCTACTAAGCCCATAAAATTGTGTTACCTACATTGTCTAAACACCTATTAACTAATCATACTTTATGTCGCTTCTACTACAGCATAGGTCTCTGGCTACAGTTTTTTCCATAACCTGTGACCAGTGTATGTTGGCCCTATACTGGGTACATGGTGAAGGCGGACTGGGTCAATTAGTATTGGACTCTTGACCATTCTTTATTGACCAGTGCGGATTGATCCTAGCACTAAGCCTGAACATAGGGATAGCCCGGCCACCATACAGTGGTTGTTAACTTGCTATGCTTTCTGTTACCATGCCAAACTTTTATTAATTCTAACCTACCCTACATTACCGTGACCATACAATTTCGCTTTACAAAGTAAGTTTCTGTGCTGATAAGTAATAATATTACATTTGCTATCTTGAAACAATACATTATCGAGAATCTAAATAAAATAAGAATATCTATGTATCTAAGTATAGTTAAATATTATATTCATTTAATTTTAATAGTTAAATAAATATTTATGTAAGTTTATAATAATATAATATATATATTTAAGTATGTCTATTATAATACAATGGTGTTATTAATATAATAATTACTCATATACATATAATATTATATCAGATATATTTAATATAATACTTGTAGTAAGATACTTAAAAAGTGAGCCATAATTGTTTAGGCTTGTCTTTTAATTTAATCTAGTAGGCATTAGGTACTTGTTTTGTTAAGTGCATTACATAGACTGTGACAACATAATTTTTAATTAAGTTCATCCAGAACGGAAACACTAAACCCCAAGATACAATTAATATTAGTTTGGGGTTTAGAATTTACAAAAGTTTTTGTAATTATGTTTCTTTTGGCTCAATAAATACATTTTGATTTTTGATTTTGAGATACTCTGCGCCCTCCTGTGGATGCGGTTCTAGATGTCAGTTCTATAGAAATTACACAAGATATAGTTCTCAAATACTTAAAGACAATAAATACAAATAAGGGTTCCGGTCCTGACGGTATACACCCCCTTCTTATAAAACGGTGTGCTGATACATTAGCGTTGCCTATTACATTAATTTTTATGAGCTCTCTTGGATCTGGGTGTGTTCCTGAAATGTGGAAACGAGCTTGGATCACACCTATTGCCAAGGGTACTGTCAGTGATGATGTGGAGAAATATCGGCCAATCTCCAAGTTGTGTCAATTTAGCAAAATTTTTGAAAAAATAGTTACAACTCAATTATCCGCAGCTGTAGTTCGCCATATTTCTCCAAATCAACACGGCTTCTATAGGGGTAGGAGTGTTGAAACAAATTTACTCAGTCTTACGGAATATGCTCTGAATGCCATGAACGAGAACTGTCAGGTCGACGTGGTATACACAGATTTTGACAAGGCATTCGACAAAATCTGTCATAAAACACTATTGTTGAAGCTCTGGAGTCTGGGTATCCACGGCGAATTATTTAGGTGGATAAAGTCGTATGTGGAAGACAGATGTCAAGCGGTTGTTTTGGGTGGTCTTTGCTCCTCATACAAATACATCAGCTCGGGAGTGCCGCAGGGCTCTCATTTGGGACCATTGCTATTTGTTTTATATGTTAATGATTTACCAAAATCCATCAAAAGTTCCTTTTCAGTTCTATACGCTGATGATACAAAAAATTTTCGAATCATACGTGACGAAAACGACTGTAAAGCTCTTCAAAGCGATTTGTTGCATTTTGAACTATTCTGCAGCACAAATAAGTTATTTTTAAACTGTGATAAATGTCATGTCATATCTTTTACCAGGAAGAAAAATACAATAAAATTTGAATATACATTATGTAATGGGGCTTTGAGGCGTGTTACAGAGACACGTGACCTGGGTGTTCAGCTGGACAGCCAACTCACATTTGTACCACACATAGACTCTGTCTTAAAAAGAGCTTATAAACAGTTAGGTTTCATTTTACGCGTTGGCAAACCTTTCAAAAAAGCACTGACCTATAAGCTGTTATATAACAGTTACGTTAGGAGTCATCTTGAATTTGCTGATACAGTTTGGCACCCCTTTTTTAAAAATCATATCGAGCGGATAGAAACTTTACAGAGTAAATTCATGAAATCTTTGGAATACAGGACAGGTAATTCTTATATAGATTATCCGACCTCTTTACAGCGTCACAAAATGATGAAGTTATGCAACAGACGTGACTGTATAGACATCATATTCTTACACAAACTGCTTAATAATATTATTGATGCCCCAGAATTACTACGCTGTTTTCTTCTTCGTGTACCTCGTAGGCAGGAACGCGGCTGTCGTAATAAAAACCTTTTTTCGATTGCATTTAGTAGAAGTTGTTATGTCTCGAATAGTTTTATTAGACGTAGTTGTAATACCTATAACAATGGGTTTGTTGAAATTGATTTGTTTTGTAGCTCCTTGTATTGTATAAAAAAAGAATTAAGAATTCACTTTGGATTGTAAATGTATAGTGTTTATTTTTATTTTGGTTCTATGATTGTAGTGTATAATATGTATTTTAGATTGCTTAGTTAATTAAGGGAACTATAGGTCTACATTTAAGAAATTCTTGTAATCTAATTTGTTTAAGACTGTTTGTTCCTAAATAAATAAATAATAATAAAATAATACATTTGAATAACTCACGAGCCGGCGCTTAAATAGCGTACACATAATAGTACAAGTAGATAGAAGATGACTTTTTGCATTTTTTTTTATGCGTCAAAAAGTGCCTCAACCAGTCCCAAACCATTATGGGAATTCACAGTAAAACATAATATGAAGATAAGTTCATTAATAATCATATAAAAAGTACAGACATGAATAGAAGTGCTTTGGATGTTAATTTCCTCAGTTCATTTTCCATCTTTACAATACCATAGATACTTTACAGTAATCAATAGTATAAGTGATGGAAGAGACTGTATGTAGGTAACTAGGTATGTACCTTCACAGTTGGTGCAGTAGGGAATTTTTTACCAACTCAACTAAAGTAGTTCCAAATATGTCACTAGATGTCGTTGACGAGCGATGGTTTTGATTTTTTCATGGCAGCGATCGCTGAGTCGCATTTTGACAGCCAGAGAGGAAAGATGCCACAAAAGTCGAAAGGAATAGCCAGGGTCGTCGTAATAATTACAAAAAAGAGGAGAACAGGAGAGCTGAGTATTCGCGTAACCACAGAAGAAACGAATAATCACAGATTAGTGAGAATGAGAATGGTTTTTGCCATGGTAAAATTAAAGGTAGTGTCGTGAAACCAGAACGGGATAAACATATCGCTGCCCCAGAGCTTGAATGGCGAACCAACCATTTCCCATCTAAATAACTTTTTGACGCCCTCCTGTAGAATAGCTGATTTAAACCTTAAAATGTGCCAACAAATGTCCCAAAGTGGTTACAATTCACGTTATTAGCAAAGATGAAAAGCCAATCTCCAGTGGAAATATTGTGTTCAGTTCTTGTTTGCAGTTGCTGTGTTTTGGTAATTCCTCTTATTTTCACCGAGTCTAATGGTTTTTAGATCGCAAAAATGTCAGTGACATAAAAGAAACCGGATTTCATAGGAAATCTTACTGATTTGGAAAAGTATGTTGTACTTTTATTGTTATTTTAATGCCTGTACTTCTTTTACTTGACTAATACAGGCTGATGCAATATTATTTTAGTCGACCGAGCTTAAAAGGTTTTCCACTTATTTGATCTATTCGTTTCTTAATCAAGCTTTGGTGTGATTGTAGCAAAAAATATTGGTCAGCACCAATATTCTGTGAAATGTGAAATATTTATGCAACCTCACACATGTGAAATTGACATAAGAGAAAAAATATTGGGGTAAAACATTTTTTTCAGAGACGTCCGCTTTCTTTTTCTTGAAGGAGATGCGATAAAATAAATAAATATATGAAACTAAACTTAAGTGAAGCCAGCTAATCTTAAGATTATGGTTGAGCCTCGGCTAATGTTGGAAGTTAAGTTTATCGTGATACATGTATTCAACATTAGCCGGCTATCCTGACGATAAGCTTCCAAGCTGTTGAGGGGAGTCAAAGATGGGTGAGAAAATATGATATACGTTATAAGAAAATACTTGTAATGGTAGATAACCAATAATAACCCGACTGCATTTTCTTTCAATAACACAAATGTACAAACTTATGAATGTACCTGGTACGTACATGGAGTATGAAAGTAGCTGCACCAATAACTTTGTTAACTACATTTTGCGATCTAAAATCTAACCTATTAGTTTTCCACTAAAATTCTATAGTTTATGTCACTCTCACGGTCTCCAATAATCCAACGACCCCTCATTTGTTAGAATCCCTCGAGCCGTTTGGTCTGCAGCATGTTTTTCAAATTTTGATAAAACTTTAATTGTTCCCTAGTTTTGTTTTATTCCTTCATTGGCCAGCGCAAATCAATAAGCCAAACAAACATTAAAATAACATGTTAAAGTCCATATCTTAAAACCTACTGAACCGATTTTGATAAAATTTCATCGTACCTTAAATTGGAGCAAATGAATTAAAAGAATAGTCAAAATTCAATACATAGTTCCGGAGATACACGAAGACAAACACACATACAAACATACATACATTTATGAATTTTTTTATACTTGTTTGGAAGCCCTAAATGAATGATATGTGTGATCAAGACTCCTTAAGAGAGCTTTTTAAAGAAATTGACATACTAATTGTAGCTAGACAATTTATTTTCGAAAATATAATGTATGTACGCAAGAATCTTACAACATTTTCTCAACTTAGCGATAGCTGTAATATTAACCTAAGAAATAATCAAAGACTACTTGCGCCCCGGTTTAGACTCGCGAAGGTTAGCAATTCTTTCAAGGGTCAATGCATTCTCTACTACAACAAGATACCTCTGGAGATCTTGAAATTGACATTTGAGCAATTATTATTTAAAAACCATGTTAAAGCGACTTTGCTGAAAAAGGGATATTACAATGTTCTTAAATGACGGGACTTTATGGGGTTAATCTGGCTCAACGTAGACCTTCCTGTTAATAATTTTAAAATTATTTATTCCTGCTTATTAAATTATGTTGTAATATTTGTATTAGTTAAGCACAACCAATTTTTAAGAGATCTAAAAATCAATCTGTGGGAGTTTCTACGCCCTTCTTCTCCCACAGTGGTCCAATGTAGAGAAGTGGCAAAAAATTACGATTGCTAAGTATATGTAAATATCTACAGTAATAAAGACATTTGGAAATTGTGCTCAACCTCCGACTACGTAATTATGTCGACGGCATTTTGGCAAACCTCCACTTTAAAATTTCTTTTAATCAGTACTTAGCTTACATATTTGTTCAATTTACACACATGGCACATCTCGCCAATGCTTATTCTAATTCTAATTCTGTAGATTTCAATAAATTACAATTATTAATTACAATTTCAAACAAAATAAACGGTTCTTGTAAAATTTGCTCAATTTTCGGTTGGCCATTCAAGCACTAAGGCAGCGAGATATATGTGTATATATACAGCTCATAACGAAGTAAATATATATATATATACGCCACACGTTATGAGCGGTGTCCTTGAATGCGCAGTATTCACTTTTCAATACCTGTTCATATGCGCAGTAATTCCCGCCAACGACGTCGCCCAGCGATTTTAATTCGTGGCGCGAGGTATACCTCTTTTCTATTCTGATTTCACGACACTACCGTCGAAATTAAAAGCAGCCAATTACGTCGATCGCAGCTTTTGGAACTGTTATGTATTATTATTATTATAATATGAATAAAAAACTTCTTGGGAAAAGTCGTTCGTGCTTTTATTTGGAGTAATACATTTTAGAAGTGCATGGCGAGCTTCCATCTTTTCACAAACACCATAGCCTAGAGTAGATTAGGACATAGACAAGACAGTCTGAATAGTGTTGCCCTTTATCAAAGTACAATATCTAACATGCCTTCTTACGTTTATACCAGCAACAGTAGTTATACTCAAAAAGAAAAAAAAAACTCTAAAACTTAACCCATCTAAATTAACTTAACTAGTCATATCAACTCCCTATCTATTTCAACATTAACATATATGTTTTAATATAAAGATATAGGTATATATACCTATATCTTTATATATATATTTATGTCTATATGTTTCAGTCTCTAACTATTTTGAATGTTGTGCAATTAAGATTCCCTGCAAAAACACTGTAATTATTTGTATATATAGACCTTCAAATGATACGAAACATAATTTGGACATGTTCTTTGAAAAACTAGAGTTATTACTTTATAAATTTCATTGTAAATTCAAAAACCAGAAATTAATATTAGCACGAGACTTAAATATAAATATTTTGCAACAAAAATATGAATCATCTAGACTAAGTGACATTTAAAAAAATTAATACCTTAATTTACATATTTTAGAACCTACAAGAAAAAATCGTGCATTGATCTTATAATTAGTAACATGAGAAATGTGAATGGATTTGTGCTTCCTCTTTGCTTATCGGATCATAATACAGCTCAATTTTTACGCATGAAGCTTAAACATTCACTGAATATACCGGAAACCTTTTATATGTTCAAGAGTATGTATACAGAAGAGAACATTGCAACATTTCAGAGTTATTTGAAAAGCTTATCTTTCCATACAGTATACAATCAAAATTATCTTTCAAATCAAACTTTCAACGAGTTTCATGATATTTTTTGTTTACTTTATAAGTTATGTTTCCCAAATATAAGGATTAAAATTAACACCAAATGCAAAATAAATTGGATTTCTAAAGGGATAAGAAAGTGTTGTATTGCCAAGCGGAAGTTACGTTATTTATATTATACTCATAATACTACATATAATAAGGAGCAATGCCAAAACTACAGCAAAACTTTTAAAGAAATGTGTTAATACAGCTAAACGAAATATAAATAGAAAATACATATTGAATCACAAACATAAAAGTAGCGCTACTTGGAAAATAATCAATCAGGAAATAAACAATTCTTACACTTCTAGAAATATAGATCAATTAATTTATAATAATGAAACAATAAAAGATCCTAAATCAATATCAAATATATTTTGTTCAGGCTTATCAGCACCTAATGACCTCGTAGGGGCCCATGAGCTACGAGGTAGCGTGACGATCAGGTGCCAAGAAGTGATGAACGTCGGCGATTCACCGAGCTGAAGTTATGTGGGGTAGATCTAACCTGGTCTGTGCTTCGGTCCCGTCAACCTCCTGTCTCTCTGCAAGGCCCGGGTGCACCCTAGGCTCTTCTTGGTAGACAGGTTCTTCAGCCAACCAGGTATGACTGGCGGGCTAGCGTGGTGAGCACAGTGTCCAGCACAGGTTATGTTTCTACTGGTAAATATAAATCGGGCACGAAAATCCGAACTTTATCTGGTTCGAGAGACAACGGCACACTCAGCTATATTAACAATCCTGAGGGAATCCCGAATACATTCCAGATGCCCTGCGATTTAATTTCAACACCCTAATCAAAACGCGTTTACATTGCGAGGGCTTTCGTCTGTCAGTCAGTTGTCAAAACTGCCAGATTGACAGCTAACGTCAAATTAAAATGGCCGTTCAGAAACCATCGATCGAATATCGATTTGGAATCGAACAATCACCCGCCCGGACAGGCACCCACCTGTCCCCTAATCTACGGGCAGCCGAGACATCGTTGCTACCGCTCGTTTTAGAACCGAGCCTCCTACTAGAACCTCTGCAGACCGGGGGGTCCCGTCCTTGCCAGGGAACAAGTTAACAATGCGCCCCCTGCGCCAACGTATTAGCGGTAGGTTAGCATCCTTAACCAGAACGAGGTCACCAACACTAGGGGGGCTAGTTTTGTCAGTCCACTTAAGGCGCTGTTGTAAGATAAGCAGATACTCGAGCGACCAACGCTTCCAGAAATTCTGAGTAAACTGCTGCAACATCTGATACCTTGACAACCGATACAATTTCACTCCCTCGAAGGGGTGCTCGGGCAACGCGTTAAGTGGCTGTCCTATCAAGAAATGGCCTGGGGTCAGAGCCTCCAGGTCATTTGGATCCGAGCTGAGCGGACACAACGGTCGCGAATTGAGAACGGCCTCGATCTTACAAAACAATGTCGCGAGCTCCTCAAAAGTCAGCGCGGTCTGACCTACTATACGCCCTAAGTGCGTCTTAGCTGACTTAACTACGGCCTCAAAAATCCCACCCCAGTGGGGTAAATCGGTGGGCTGAAGGTCCACTGTATACCCCGACGGGAGAGGGCCGTTCCAATATCCACTTTATTTACATTCAAAAAGTTGACTATCTCTCGTAAGTATCGTTCCGCACCTATGTAGTTAGTGCCGTTATCAGAGCGGATCAAAGTTGGAAGTCCCCTTCGAGAAACAAACCTATCCAAACAAGCAATGAAAGCCTCTGTCGAGAGATCAGCAACGAGCTCGAGATGTACCGCCTTGGTGGATAAACAAACAAACACACATAGGTACGCCTTGTATTGCTTAGCGGTACGCAATCGTGAACTCTTCACCATAAACGGTCCTGCAAAATAAGTACCAACACCTGAAAACGGTCTGACCTCATTCACACGATCAGGGTGCAAGTCCCCCATGAGAGGTTGCATCGTGGCAGCCTTAAGTCGATAACAAGGCATGCACCGAAACACGATGTTCCGTATGGCACGGCGGGCAGATAAGATCCAAAACTCCCGCTGGAGCGTGGCCAACAACACGTTACAGCCGGCATGCGCGTTTTTAATATGACGATCAGTCACCAGCAATTCAACTAACTGTCCCCCCTTGGGGAGCAGAAGTGGGTGACGAGCCGAATACGACAGATTCGCATTGCGCAATCTTCCTCCTACCCGAAGTAACCCGGTCGAATCAACAAAGGGGTTGAGACGCGCGACGGCTCCCTTCAATTTCGAACGTCCACTTCGTATAATCTCCAATTCTGCCCCAAACTTCGAGGACTGTACCAACCGGACCAAATTCAGCAGCGACTCGTTTCGCTCTGCCGGAGTCAGAATAGGGTTCAACGTTCGCTGATCGCGAGGAGTACGACAATTTCGAGCGAATCTCCTAATCCAAGTGGACACGTTTATCAACTTGTCAAGTGAGCTATACCGGTCCAGCAGAAATCCGGCGTCAGGGTCCTCAGCCTTCTGGGTAACATGCACGGCCGCTCTGGGGCCATGATCCGAAGATACTACTACATGGCTGTGGGGCCAGTCCGATTCTCTCTTGGCAAGCCAGGGTGGTCCCCACCACAAATGGTGTCTAACGAGTTCAGGAGCCCGACATCCCCTGGATGCACAATCAGACGGGTTCAATTCTCCTGGTACATGTCTCCAGGTCAGTGGGACCTCAGACGACACAATCTGGGAGACACGGTTCGCAACAAAAACCTCTAAGTTATGGACCGAAGCCTTCAGCCAGCACAAAACAATCTGGCTGTCCGTCCAAGCGTACACCGTATCCTCCAAAACCACTTACCCACGCAACACTGTTAGAGTGTGATTCAAAAGTTTGGTCAAAAGAGCAGCCCCGGACAGTTCCAGTTTTGGAATCGTCATCCTTGTCCGAATAGGCGCTACCTTGCTTTTTGCCAAACCCAAACGCACGTCGACCTCCCCGGTGGAGGTGACGGTTCGCAAATAAACCGCTGCCGCAAACCCTCGTTCAGAGGCATCACAAAACCCGTGAAGGGTTGCCCTGTAATCCCCAGCAGGGACCAATTTCCTCGGCAGCGATACATTATTTATGTCCGATAGCGAGGTGAACATTCGCGTCCAATCAGTCAACAAATCACCTGAGAGGTGGGTGTCCCAGGTCAAATGAGCCGCCCATAGCCTTTGCATAAAACATTTGAGAGCAAAGGTGACTGGAGAAATCCATCCATTCGGGTCGAACGTTCTCGCAATCGTTGACAGTACTGACCGCTTCGTCCAGGCCTTCGGTGTTTCTAAAACCACCCGATAGGTAAACTCATCATGGACGGGCCGGTACTGAATTCCAAGCACTGACAACATGTTAGGGTTGTCAGGATTCTCAAAAACGTGCGGGTCTTGTTGAAACTCATCTGGGAGACCAGCCATCAACTCAGGGGAGTTGGACATCCACTTGCGTAGTTCATAGCCGCCTCGTTCCAGCAATTGAATGAGCTCGTCACGTCGGTCCAGAGCTTCCTCTACACTGGCTGCCCCTGTGCAGACGTCATCGACGTACACATCTTGTTCCAGGATAGCGGCGGCTCTAGGATAGCTCACACGGTCACGCGACGCCAACTCCCGCAGGGTACGCATCGCCAAATACGGGCTAGAACGTAACCCATACGTGTTCGTGTTTAACTCATAGACCTTGACTGGCTCGGCCGTGGTCTCACGCCAAAGTATCAACTGATACCTTCTGTCAGCCGGATGAATTACCGTTTGCCTAAACATCATCCGAATGTCTGCGACAAATACAATCTGGTGTCTCCGAAAGCTCGTGAGAATATCCGAAATATCACGACTCAACTTGGGTCCCGAATGTAGACACTGATTCAGGGACATCCCGTTCGAGGTAGGTGCTGACCCATCAAAAGCAACTCGAATCTTGCCGGTAGGGGTTCGCAGGACGGCATGGTGTGGAAGGAAACAATGATCCTCAGATCTCCAGTCCACACCCGATACCGACATGTGTCCTAACGACTCATACTCCCTCATGAAATCAACGTATTTTTGTTAAATACGGCGTCCCTTGACATCCTACGCTCCATCGACATCAATCTCGTCTCAGCCATCTTCCTAGATTCTCCTAGTGGCGGTCGATCGGCCCTGAAAGGCAGTCGAGTTACAAAACGACCAGAACGAAGGCGACCAGTACTATTCTGGTAAAACAACTCGCACTCTTCTTCGTCTGCGTCGACTCGACGAACGGTGGGAGGTTCCTCTATCTCCCAGAAACGTTGGATAGCGTCTGACAACGCTGAGCCAATAAGTATGCCATCTGACTCGGCAGGCCTAACCATTGGCAATGCCGGACCCATGATCACGTGACCAAACTTAGTATCCACATCAATCAACCCGTCCGGCTGAAGAACTCGCCGATCCGATAACAGAAACCTACCCAGAACGTCTGGTCCCAGTAGCAGGTCGACCGGGGCTGGAGTGTCAAAATCGGGATCCGCCAACTTGAGTCCTGATGTCAGGAATCGAACGGCCGGATTCAACTTCACCAAGGGGTGTCTGCCCATGACATGCGTCATTACTAAAGCTTGCACGGATGTTTTTGTCAAAATGTCATAACGTGGAGAGAACGTGATCACCGATTGACCAACTACATTCGTAACCGTAACATTCCCCACGCCCCGTATTGATTTATTATACCTATTTACCTTGAGGCCCAACCATTTTGCTAAATCATTCGATACAATGCAGCCCTGAGCTCCAGAATCTAATAGGGCGCGAACGTATGTTGGGTTGCCCGCCAAATCCCAAACAAGCACAGAGGCGATCGGTAACACCACCGTCTCCGGTTGGGGGGCAACACATTGTTGGGCCGCAAATTCCTAGCGAGGGCCCCCGGGGCCCCAATCTGCCTGTAACCGATCAGGTATGCAGCTATACGCCAGAGGGTCCCATTGTACAAATGGCCCACGCGCCGGTTCCATTGCCACCCTACGACGCCCCGTAAAGGGGGGTGGGCGTGAATTAATTGATTTTTGTTTTTTTTTTATTTGATTTTGCATAGCTCGAAGGTGTCCCATGCCACCCGCCCGTTACGGCCTGCTCAACACACCCAATGTCCCGCTGAGTCGGATGCTGAGTCGCAACCGAAAACTCAGGGCCCCCCATGTAATGATCCTGAGTGCGGCCCTGCACCCTAGTACTGCCCTGTGCACGTGGGGACGTTGGCCCCTGAGTTGCGCTCCGAGTCGCAAACGAATTCTCAGGGCCCCATGCCGTGTCACCCTGGGTACGGCCCTGTGGTGGCTGTTGGCCGGACCGGTTCATGCACAACAGATTGTTGTGGGCCCCACCACAATATCCGCACATTTGTGTGCGCGTGCAGTCCCTACCATGTGTGGCCCGAGGCACAGGAAACACCAGCTCCGCTGCTTGGCCATCCGGCGCCGTCCCTGAACCCTAAGTTCCCCGAACTTATTGCAATTGGCCACAGCATGGCCAATCTGCCTACAACAAGGGCAGGTCTCACCATGTGGGGTCAATGCACTCACAGTCCCATATGACTGCCGGTTGGTGCGGTCCTTCCTCGTCGGAGGGCCCCTACTCACAGCGCTCCCGGCAGCTCTCTGTGGCTCCGAAGGATGGGTGACCGTCAACCCCAAATTATCTGCCCGTCGAGCCTCCTCTTCCAAAAATCCGACCAAGTCGGAGAAGGCGGGCAGGTCCTCAGCCGACCTCCCGTGAGACTGTTCGAAACGAGTCTGCACGTCAGCGGGTAGGCGGGAAAGTACAATGTACAACAGTAAGTACGACCATTCACCAACCGGAAGTCCAAGATTCTCTAGAGCCTTGGTGACGGACAACAATGGGTTCAAAACCTCCGTCTGTATGGCCCCGACCTTGTTCACAACCGGGATGCTAAACAAACGGTTCAGTTGGGCATCGGCCAACCTCCGTTTGTTGTGGTAACGTCTGACCAACAATTGCCTGGCCGTCTCATAGTTACCCTCCGTAACTGTCAAATGAGCGACCAGCTCCCTAGGCTCACCCCTCAATGCTGCCACCAGCTGAGCCATCTTGACAGACTTGGTAATGTCCGATCGCATGTGCACCAAACTGTCGAACAGATTGATGAAGCTCATCCATTCACCGGACACGCCGTCAAAGGTAGGCATAGTTATTGCAGGTAACCTGGACCCCGATCCCTGATGCGGCAGAGGTGCTTCAATGTCACCATCATGGCTGGACTCGCGCTGTCTACGTATGTCCGCAGCCTTCTGCGTGATAGCAGCTGCCATCTCCATACATTGGTCGACATCCCCTATCAACCGTGACAGCCTGTCAGGTGCACAACCATCAAATGATTCCGCCTGCGCGGACAATTCGAGCACCCTATTGTAACGTTCCTTAACGTCCATAGACCGCTCCAATACCATATCATGCCTATCTAAATATTTTCGAAACTCTTTGAAAAAGTAATGCATAATAAACTTTATCTTTTTTGTCAAAATATAGTATTATAACCGAAAATCAATACGGGTTTCAAAGAGAAAAATCTACAACTCTAGCAACATTTAATTTGGTAAACGACATACTTCACAGACTTAACGATGATAACTATGTGACAATTCTATTCTTTGTCATGTCAAAGGCATTCGATTTCGTGTCTCACAAGCTGCTTATGACAAAACTTTATACATACGGTGTAAGAGGACCGGCATATAACTGGGTTCAAACCTACCTAAAAAATAGGTCTCAAACTGTAGAGATTACCGGATTTGATGCCACAAGGAATTTAAAAACTTACAAATCCGAACCTAAATTTAATAAATTCGGCGTGCCTCAAGGTAGTGTACTCGGACCGCTCCTATTTCTGCTCTACATTAACGATATTACTGAAATTACTAAGTATAGTAAATATATTCTTCGCTGATGACATAACAGTAATTATAACAACACCAAAACTACATTCATTATCAATACATGAAAAGGAAATAAATGACGTAATATTAAATACTATTAATTGGCTAAATAAAAATAATTTAAATATAAATATTAATAAAACCTGTTATATCAATTTCAATAATATAAATAATCTTAATGTATCACATAATAATATAATTGTTAAAAATGCTGAATGTGTTAGATTTTTGGGTATTGACATTGATAATAAATTACATTGGAAATTTCAAATAGATCGCGTTTGCAATAAATTAAATAGGTTTTCGTATGCTCTTGGTAAGCTGACTAGAGTGGCTAGCAGAGACACAGCATTAACAGCATACTTTGCATACGTAGAGTCAGTACTGACATACGGGTTGCTTGTTTGGGGAAACAGCACAGACGTAAACAAGGCATTTGTGGCTCAAAAGAAATGTATTAGATCAATCGTAGGAGTTGGCCCAGACGTATCATGTAAACAATTATTTAAAGCTCTATATATATTGCCTCTACCCTGCCTTTATATTCTAGAAGTAGCTACATTTGTGATGCAAAATAAAAAAATGTTTACAGAAGTGAAAAACCTAACATCTAGGAGTCTAAGGAAACCTAACAAACTTACCCTTGATGTGATCCCAAAAAGTGCAAGATTTACAAAAAACTGCTATGCTATATGCACAACAATTTGGAACAAATTACCAAGTCACCACCAAATTATAAGTAACAAACAGAAAGTTAAAAAAGTTATAAGATATTGGTTAGTGCAACATGTTTTCTACTCGATTAAGTAATTCCTAGCACATAATGTTAAAATTTGTGTCAATTGTAAACTTTGACTAATTTGTTACCTACTATTTAAAATTATGTGGCTCTATGTCATAATTGTTTTGCATGCTATAATTTAATTAGCTGGATGTGTATCTGACTGAAACTATATAGTACCACCTTTGTATAACCATATCTATCGCAAATATCGCATAAGTCTTTATCTTTATCTTTATCTTTATTAAAATTGTCCCTCTTTACATTTCCTAGCGCACTATGTCTGCTATATTATTTTCACTCTATTTTAACAACTTCAATCAATCCTTTTGTTACATTGTTATTAATATAATGATAACGTACGTTTGGAGTTCTTTGTAAGTTTCCATATTTAGCTATAGCTACTGCGCTTGAATCATAATCATATATTTTAACAGGTTCACAATTTTTTGAGAATAAATCGTCTAATAAGCGTATGCTTATTAGACGATTTATTCTCAAAAGATAGCTGGAAGAAGCTCGTCAAGCACGTTGCTGATCATTTTGGAGCAGATATTATCGTCACCCACAGATTTGGAGGAAATGGCGAGCACTGCTTTCTTAACCGCATCAATTCCGACAAGTCTGAAGTCAAATGTAGTTGAGGTAGAAGCAGACCTCGAGCGCAGGTGACACAGAGTGACATCTTTGACGGTGGGATCCATGACGACGGGGGGGTTGAGAAAAAAATGTTGAGACCGTTGAGATCAACCTTGCCAGCCACTTGATCTTGAGACTTACGGACACCAAGCGAGCAGGTGTGCATCTTTCGATACGCTCAAATATATGGCGGCACTTGGCATCACGACACATGCGATTACAGCGGTTTCGAAGGCATTTGAAAGTGGCAAGGTTCTCGACTGTAGGCTCCTTTTTGTACTGGAATTTGGCTCCGTTTCTTTTAGCCATCAAACGCTTGATGTCACCGGTAAGCCAGGATGTCAGAAATAGTTTCACCTTGACCTTCTTGACCGGTGCATGCTTGTCAAGCAGTCTCAGAATAATTGCATTGTGGAAGTGGTGGAACTTGTCATCAACGGTCTCACTAGGGTTAATAGGTGACCAGTCAATCGACGCGGCATCTGATTTAAGGGATGCAGAATCAATACCCTTGAAGCTACGAATGTAAATAAATTTTGCTCTCCTCTTGGGAGGCTTAATCTTATATGAGAGGTAAATCAGGTCATGATAGGAAAAAGCAGAGTTAAGTTGTCCATGTGTCGCAACTTTGTCCAAGTTAGAAACAAGTTATCATGAAATCAAGAAGAGAGGAAGTGCAATGTGGTTGGAAATGAGTAGCGTTGAGAGGAAGAATATGCAAATTGACGACCCGAATGGCCGAGTCGGCAGTGACCCTGCCTACGAAGCCGAGGGTCCCGGGTTCGAGTCCCGGTGGGGGCAAATACTTGTTTGATGAGAACGGATGTTTGTACCCTAGTCATGGTTGTTTATCTATCTAAGTATAATATTTATCTATATAAGTACGTGTATCGTTGTCTGGTACCCAAGATACAGGGAATCCTAGTTTGGGGCTAGATCAATGAGTGTAAATAGTGTCCAAGGTATTATTATTATTTATTTGTTTTATCTAAATCTGTTCCGTAGTATTTTCTTTACTTCATCTTACTTTTCTTAAGATTATTTTTCTTCTTCTGACTTTTCATAATAATAATAATAATAATAATAATTCTTTATTGCACAGAAAACACAATGGAAAAAATACAACGAACAATATGCAAAGGTGAGCTTATTTCTAAAAAGAAATTTCTTACAGCTAACCTGTGAGGAAAGGAAAAAATATTTATAGAGAGGTAGTCCTAGTGTACAATTAAGATTTAAAAGAAAGAAATAAAGTCAATATACTATCAGATAAATCACAATACATCCTACACATACTATAAAATAAATTAATAGAATACAATAAATACATAGATACACATACATACTATAAGATACCCACTATGCGGAAGAGAGGAGATGCTGTTTCAACTTTTTCTTAAAAGAGAACAAGGATGTGCAATCCCTTATAGCGCAAGGAAGTGCATTCCACAAACGTATTGCCCTTAACCTAATAGAGTGCTCGTAAGCAACAGTGTTGTGCTGAGGAATTGACAAAAGTGACACCGTGTGAGATCTCCGAAGTCTATCCCCAGAGAAAAGAAACTCAAAATGTTCACGAAGATATGCGGGATAGCGCGGATTTCTCAAAATATTGAAGAGGAAGGAGAGAATGTGCATATCACGACGAAGTCGGATCGGGAGCCAGCCTAATTCCCTGCAATATTGGGACACGTGATCATACTTGCGGAGACCGAAGATAAACCGAATCCCGAGATTTTGAAGTCGCTCGAGTTTGTTCAGTAGATCTTCGTTCGCGCTAGCCCAGCAAACATCGGCGTAGTCAATTAAAGGCAGAAGAAGGATCTGAACTAGAATGATTTTAGTCTGCCTAGGCAAGAAGTACTGCAAACGCCGAAGGGAATTAAAGGATGCAAAGACTCGTCTGCTGACCTCACAAACGTGGGCGACCAGGATAAAAGAGTATCAAAAACAACCCCAAGATTTTTGGCTTTCTCGCTGTACTTGACAATGGTACCGTCATAAAGCACGGGAGCAACTGACCTATGCTGCAACAAATTAAGTAAGTGCCGTGTACCCAGTATCATCGCCTGAGACTTATCCGGGTTGACCAATAGCCCATACGAAAGAGCCCATTTCCTGATGTTGTCGAGGTCAGCATTCAAAGCCTCTACAGTCGAAGTCAGATCACACAGGGGAAAATGACGATAAATTTGAAGGTCATCTGCATAGAGATGATACGAGGAAGACAATACATCCGAGATGGAATGGATGAAAACTGAGAAAAGAAGAGGAGAAAGGATGCCACCCTGCGGAACACCAGTAGAGAGCTTGCACCATTCCGTAGTGACTTCTTCAGACTTGATGCGCTGCTGGCGGTCTCGCAGGTAGGAGTCAAACCAGCGAGCCGAGTGTGAAGAGACATTGAGTGTTTTTATGATTTCAACAAGTATATCGAAGTCGACGCAGTTGAAGGCGCTGCTAAAGTCAAGGAGAGTCAGGACTGTGAGCTGCTTCTTATCCATTGCCAGTTCGATATCGTCAGTTACCTTGAGCAGTGCGGTGGTGGTGCTATGCCCTGGCCTAAAACCAGACTGAAAAGGGTGCAGTAAATCCATGGAGGAAAGGTACGAGGACAGCTGGGAGTGGACAATTGATTCAAGGACTTTGGAAAGGATTGGTAGGATGGAAATGGGACGGAACTCTTTGAAGGGGGACGAGTTAGAAGTTTTAGGCAGGGGTATCACTAATGCTCTTTTCCACTGGCTTGGGAAGCAGTACTCGCTCAGCGACGCGTTAATTATATGCGTTATGGGTGGTAAAACATTATCGAGTACACTGAATAGCATCTGAGAGCAGATATTGTCATCACCTACAGCCTTGGACGAGATTTCTAGAATAGCTTTCTTTACTGCGCCAACTCCGACAGACCTGAGGTTGAAAGGTAAGCAACTGGATGTCGTTCTGGTACGCAAGTTACGAAGGGTAGCATCCTTGACACAGGGGTCCATCACGACAGGGGAGACAGCAAAGAATTTGTTGAGACCATTGAGGTCGACACTACCGGCAACTGCGTCCTGGGACTTACCAACACCAAGGGTCTTCAGGAACTTCCAAACCTGTGCAGGAGAGTAGCTCTCGATACTCTCGTAGATGTGGCGGCGTTTGGCATCTCGACAAAGACGGGTGCACCGATTACGGAGACGTTTGTAAATAAGGAGATTATCGTCTTATATCTACATTTGGCACGGTTTCTCTGGGCCATCAGACCCTTGATGTTGTCAGTAAGCCAAGGCGCAGGGAGATGTTTGACCCTAACCTTTTTGACAGGAGCATGTTTGTCGAACAAACTTAAGACAATCGAGTTGAAATGCTGGACTTTGTCATCAACGGTCTCACTACAGACGACAGGAGACCAGTCTATAGAAGCGGCGTCAGACTTAAGGGAGCTGAGATCCATACCCTTGAAACTGCGAATATCCAGGAATTTTGCTGCGCGCTTGGGATGCCTTAACTTGAACGAGAGATAAATTAAATCGTGAAAGGAGAAGGGGGCGTTAAGTTGGCCATGCGTAGCAACCTTGGATATGTTAGAAAAAATCATAAGATCTAGAAGAGAGGGGGTGCAGTGGGACTGGAAGTGAGTTGCACTCAAGGGAAGAATATTTAAATTTAGGGAGCTGATGATAGACTGGAGTTTGGCTGAGCGAACATCATTTTTAAGTAAACAGGTATTGAAATCACCTAGGATAACTGTGTCACTGTAAAGAGGAGATAGATAATTAAGAATGCTTTCAAAAGAATCAAAGTAGTGGATGAGTAGAGAGGGGCTATAGAAGACACCCAGAAGGACCTTATTGTGATACAGGCATAACTCGAGAAAGAGGTGTTCAGCGGATCCAGAGTACAGACTAGGTGAGTGGCTGATGACTTTGCAAGAAATGTCGGAACGAAGGTAAATAGCAACACCGCCACCAGCCTTTCCTGTCCTATCATTCCGATAGAGCCTGTACCCCGGCAGAGCATTCATCTTCTTCTTCATCTATCAATTCGGACAATTTTATAACTTCAGAAATGTCCCATTTAGACTTTCTCCTCTCTCCTGATCCTGCTGACATACATTCTGAGATAATTCACTGTCGGCTTCCTCCTGAAAAATATTTCAAATGAGTATTTTCTTCTATAGTATTAGTCCATGTTCTATTTTTAAGATTTGCAGCTGTTTTAATTATTCCTGACCAATATTTTCGTTCAATTTTTGCTTCTGATAATGGGCATCTTGCCATATCCATTAATGATCGGTTGTATCTCTCTACACTCCTATTAAGTTCTTGTGCGGTCGCCTGCTCCTTAAATATACAGGCAGGTGATGCCATCTATGCGTAAACGAACTGCTTACGGAATGCCTGCGAGCCGGGCGGGGCGGCGGTTGCGGCGGTGGCTGTAATAACTGGTAGCATATTTCAACCACTCTCTCATAGTCGGTGATATGTGGCTAATGATGCGCGTTTTGTATTCATGTATAGATGCGGCGGGGGATGTCATGGGTTCAAATCAAGCACGTAAGAAAATAACTAGTAGTTATTATTTTTAAATGCTTTTTAACATTCTTGACATCAGTAGTAATGGAAGTAAGCACCCAGAAGTCTATGATACAGGGAATCCTAGTTTGGGGCTAGATCAATGTGTGTAAATGGTGTCCAAGAAGATATTATATTAGCAGCCAGAGCGATTTATAAAACGTTGAGTGGGGCAAGTGTATAACTGACTCAAAGAAGCGTTGAATGTGATCAAATAAATTAAAAAGGTCTACCCACAATCTTATGAGAATAAGTCGATAAATAAAAAAGAAGTTAGTATTAGTTAGTCTTCCACTACATTGCACCTGACATCTACTGTTCTTTATTTGCTCCTCATCGATTGTGTAATTGTTTTATCAGCTTTTATAATTCTGTTTTGATTCGAAATGTATCATTTAACGGTGATTATGAAGGAAAGGATCATTGTTTCGCAGGGGGAGAATGTGAGCATTAGCGAAATAGCTCGCCGTTTGCAAATAACGGTAAGACCAATTTTTGGCAGCTTTAACTGAGCTCAGTATGAACTTTGATACAGGCGTAAATAATTCAATGCAATATCTTTATTTCAGATCGCATAAATCCATATTACACAGAGACAAACTACAAGTTTAGAACACGAAACGAATAATGAAAGTCTTCACAATGTTTTTATTTACACGTTACTATGTAGTTAACACGCTTCCTTGCAGAACCAGCGGTAGGATTACTCTCGGCTACTGGGGCTGGATGTCTTCGATGGGTCCTGTCGAGTTAATTGAAGTAGGGGGCCGTATGACTGGTCTAAAATATTAAGAATTGTTACGAGATGTCATGTTACCTTCAGTGCGCAATGTGTATCCTGAACCACATCATATTTACTTCGTGCATGATAACTGTGCAGTTCATCGTGCACAAGTTGTTAGTGATTGTTAAAGGGCACAATCTAATATAACAATTATTGACTGGCCCTCTAAAAGCCCTAATCTCAACCCAATAGAAAATTTGTGGGGCCAAACGGTGCTTAACTGGAACCCATCCAAAGTAAGAAATAAGAAAAAATTGGACAATGTAGTCACGTCAACATGGGAGTCGTATCGCGGCCGTGATATGTGCTGGAATATGGTGATCGGCATGTCCGGACGGTTGCAATAAGTCATCAACCAGGAGGGTGCAGCGACTCGCTATTTAGTATTTTAATATTCCTATTTAGGAATATTTACTCCCTTGGTTAGCGTTTTTTACCTTATAAATTTACTACCCCATGTTGGCGAGTCAGGTCAGTAAAGTTATAGAAAGTGAGCGCGAGTCACTTCACTGGACTATAGTTAATATTTCTGTTGTAGCTATTCTGCGATATATTATATGATAGATATATCTGCGATAGATATATCTGCGAGTTATTTTCTTCTCAACATCAGACATAGATCAGGCGAAGAACTCACTACATGTACTCAATCCAGCATCGCAGAAAGGCAGAATTAAAATACGGAAAAGGAATGGCAACGAACAAAGAGACATGGAAGATATCATTAAAATTGTCAAGGAAACCGATCCTATTGAGTTGCCGTCATTTGTAGCCCATAGACTCTCGAAATCACCCCCTGTCACCTTCGACCATGTAGATGTCACTACAACATTACTGAAGAATAGTGTGCGTCTCTGTGGAAGAGTTGCAGAATCTCAAAGATGTGAGAATCTCACGTCACGTCACGGTGGTTCTCTGGGGCGGGCTTAATAAGTCTGTTTCGCCCCAGATTATCTTGTGGTCTGAATTTCTTGATATTATTATGTGGTCCAATTGTGAATTCGTTTGACTTTGTGATTTGCGGGCCCTTGTGGTTTCTATTTTGAGATTTTCTCGGGTGCAAATGTCCAATAGGATTTCCGCTACAATGTTTGAATGTGTATGAAAGAGGTTTGTTCCTATTATGCCCTTTTTCCTGAATTCGGCTGAGTCTTGTCGTCTCACCTGGTCATTGAAGTCGCCTAGTAACAGTATTTCGGCTTTGTTTGGTTTTCTTTTAATGGTGTTTAGGAGTTTGGTGAACGCAATTGTTGCCCTCGTGTTTGAGCTTGGGATGTGTGCATTGATTGATTACGTATAGTGTATTGGTGGTGGACTTTATTGTAGCTGTCATAATTTCCATGTCACGTTTGATGTTGTGGACTGTTAGATTTAGGTCTTTTCTAATAAGTATTGCTAGCCCCTGGTGCGATTTGCTAGATCTGCCTGATAAATACCAGAAAAAGTGATTTGATTCGTATGACCCGGTGGTCATGTTCGTTTCTTGAATACACGCGACATGTATGTTTCTGTGATAGAGTTCAAAGTCGATCTTGCGTGCCTCCCCCCCTCCCCTCCGGAGCAAGTGGTTGACTAAAAAGTGCCTCTCGTATAATTTAATCTAAATAATACCAAAATGACGCACGTTACTGTCGATATCGTCGAGAAACTATTGGTGCAGTACCTAGCACCCATTGAAACCCAAATTCAGTGCCTTACCGCGACTATCAAGCGCTTAGAAGAACAATTTTCTAGCGTTCAGGACTCGAGAATCAATGTAACGGACAAAATCAAAACACCGCAGAACACAACTGTACAAAGCGCGAACAAAACCTTGACGCCAGCAGAAAGGCACCAATCAGCGCCTCCAAAAGGTACGTCTAACTACTATGGCCCAATCACAGCACGCGAGAACCGACTCAATAATCGACAACAACAACGCACTGCCTCTAGACCCTCTCATCCATCCTTAAATGCAAATAAACCAGCAACAAAGCAGACTTCATTGAGTAGTCCATCGTTAACAACACCACTAACGCCGTCCATAGGAACACTCCAACCTCAGGCAAAAGTTACCCTGACTACAATGATAAAAAATCAGATCGAGTCAGCAACACCTATGATACACTTAGACCATCCACTAATACAATCAGCACATAATGACGATACCCCATGGATAGAAGTAAAATCTCGTAAACAATACCGAAGGAACACAAGGCGCGTCATCAGAGGAACAGGCGCACTGGACACTGAGCTGCATACTGTCGAAAGGGTGAAGAAAATCCACGCCTGCTTTCTTAGATCAGATACCACCGAGGAGTCCATGGTAGCCTTCATGCAAAAAAAGAACCCATCTAACGGTTACAAAGTAGAAAAAATCAAACTGAAACATGAACACTACGCTTCATTTGCAATCACGCTACCCGAGAGCAAACTCGAATACTTCATGAACGCTGACAACTGGCCTCCGCGGACCGAGGTAAGCGAGTGGTTTCGTCGCAGCACGGGGCGAGCGAGGCGCTCGCCCGCCAACTCCGCGCCCCGCGCAGCTACCGCCGACGCCCTCCCAGCGATCGGAAGAGCCAGTTCTGCCGCTGCGTCCGGCCCCCCGCTGCCTCAGACCCCCGCAGCCACCGCCGTCGCTTGCGCCAAGACAAGTAAATAACAAACAATTGTTCATAGCACAGCAAAATATTAGATCTTTGAGCTCCAAAACAAAACACATAGAGGTTGCATTACAACAGGAATTAAACTGTGACATACTAGCAATTACTGAACACTGGTTGACCACTGATCAAATAAATTGTATACATATTAATGGATTCACTTTGTTATCTAGTTACTGTCGCAAATTAAAACAGCATGGTGGGTCATGCATATTCATAAAAGACAACATTAAAGCAACTGAAAACTTAGAACTATGTAACATGTCAGTTGAGCAATATTGTGAAGTATCCGCTATAGAACTATTAGAATATAAGACTTTAATTGTTTGCATTTATAGGACTAATCTTGTATGCGTTACTGAATTTTTAGGGATACTAGATCGGCTTCTTAACAAGATAAATGACATAGGTATGGATTGTTTAATTGTAGGCGATACCAATATAAACACAATGATCACAAGCTCGGAGCAAAAACAACTAAGTGAGGTTTTGATGTCGCATAATTTCAGAAATGAAGTTGACTTCCCAACCCGTGTGACCGCAACGACTGCTACCAGTCTCGATCATCTTTATAGCAACACCACACCCGGCACCGTCATACCGTGTCCCGTCGTAACTCACCTGAGCGACCACCTTGCCGTGCGCGCTGCACTCACCTGCATCGCGCATGTGCAACAGCCACGCATGCGCCGTGAACGCGACAACACCCGCGCCGCCCGCGCAGCCTTCCAAGCGGCACTCGAAAGCATAGACTGGTCCCTAGTCTACCACACCAAAACAAGCACCGATGAGTTAGCCGAATCAATTATAAACATTATAATTAATAAATATGAAATCTGCTTTCCTTATAAACTAAAACCAAATGTATCATATAACAATAGATGGATAACAAAAGACATATATGACATGAAATCTTTAATCTTTGACATAATCGATATAAAAAATAAATCTCCTAATAATACAGACATACAAAACAAAATAATAGATCTACAATTGCAATATGACTTAAAATTAAAATCTCATAAAACTCAATATTATACTGACATCATATATAAAAATGATAACATCGTAAAAACAATGTGGCGAATAGTTAGCATGGAGTCTGGAAAAAAGAAAACTCAAGCTGACTTTACCGAAACAATAAAAATTCCTGGTAGTGACAATTCTAATTACAAACAAGAGCTGGTGAACCACCTCAATGTGCAATTCGTATCCGCAGCCGCCGTGTGCGGAGCCCCGCGAGCCAACTTGGAATGCACCCGCGCAGCGCTTAAAGCTGCGCGCCCACCGGCCGACCGCGCACTTCGACTCATTAACTTCACGCCTAAAGAAGTCTTTGAAATAATAAAAAAGCGAGTCGCAGTAAAACCTACTCGCGATATCTATAATATTTCAACAGAGCTGATAAATTCGACTGCTTCAACATTAGCTTCACCGTTATCAGTACTGTTCAACCTCTGCTTGCGGAATGGTCTATACCCTGATGCATTCAAAGAAATAAAAATTTGTCCCCTTTATAAAGGCAAAGGTAAAAAATGCGATCCCAATAATTACCGTCCGATTGCAATAATACCTGCTATAGCAAAAAATTTTGAAAATGGCTTAAGCACTCGATTGGTTCAACACCTATCATTGACCAATGCACTATCCGAGCGCCAATATGCATATCGTCAGGGCCACTCAACAACTATGCTTGCCCGTGAGGTCGTGCTTCGCATCCTGAGCGCTCGTGAACATCAAATGCAGGTAGCCGTCTTGTTTTGTGACCTCTCCAAAGCGTTTGACGTCGCAGATCATGATGTGCTCGGAATGAAGCTGAAGTATCATGGAATCGACGGCCCAGCACTAAATCTAATAAGGAGCTTCTTAAAAAATCGTACTCAATATGTTTTAGGGTCCGGAGGTAACCTAAGATCCGACGGAACCATGACAGACGTGGGTGTACCTCAAGGCTCCTCACTGTCAAACCTTGCCTTCTCTCTCCTCCTGAATGACTTACCGAAGATTACCACTGACGGTGAATTGTTCATGTTCGCAGATGATGTAGCATCTGTAGTCACGGGCAAAACTCTTGACTCACTAGAGTTCACACTCAATAAAGTCGCAAACCAATTATGGCATTGGTTTAAAAAAAACGGCCTCGCACTCAATCTAACAAAGACTCAAGTAATTAATTTCGACCTTTCCGGACGAAACGAGAGAAACGTCGAGGAAACGAGAATTGAACAAGTCTCCTCCGCATCATTTCTCGGTTTTGTCATAGACCAGACAATGACCTGGGAGCATCACATACAAAAGCTGTGTGGTAAATTGGGTAGCGCCTGTTTTGCGCTCAGTAGACTATCGTCAACACTTCCTAAAGAAGCGGTTCGGACCTGCTACTTCGCCACAGTGCAGTCAGTCCTGTCATACGGAATCGAGTTCTGGGGGCGCGCTGCTGACTGGGAGCGTATTCAAGATTCAAGATTCAAGATTCAAGATTCGTTTATTTGCTTATGAAATTAGGTAGACATATCAGATGTTAATAATATTAGAAGTTCCTTATTCAGCTATATTTATACAGCATGCAAATAGTAGTATATTTCGATTTGTGTATAGGACCTATCAAGCATACACAAACAATTTAATATTAAGACTTATAAATTAGTGCAAAAACTCTGAAAGTGCATAAAAATTATGCTGTTGAAGCCATAGAAATAACTTTCTTTTAAAAATTATGAAAGGGAGACTTTTTATGTCGGTGGGCAATTTGTTGTATATTTTTACGCTCATTGCATAACAATTCTTTTGGTAAAGCGTTGTTCGTGGCTTATGTTCCAGTACTAACCTATCCGGATTTCTAGTATTCCTTGGAAACTGTTCTTTAGCAGTCGTGAACATATTCATGTTCTGTTTCACAAATTTTGCTACTTCAAATATATAGAGACACGGTAAAGTTAAAACGTTTAGTTTTTTGAACAGCGTTTTACATGATTCTTGGGGTTTTACTCCTAAGATTGCCCTGACGCATTTTTTTTGTATAACAAACGCTCTGTTGACATCTATACTATTTCCCCATAAGATGAACACGGATTCCACGTATCCGTGGTAGGCAGCAAGTGTTGTTTGGAGGGTGGTAGTTTTTCTCAGCTTTGAGAGTGCAAATACAAATCTACTTATTTTATTGCAAACCTTGTCAATTTGCAGTTTCCAGTTAAGGTCTTTGTCAATTACAATACCGAGAAATGTCACACTATTTTCACATTTTATTATTTGGCTATTAAAGTTTATAGTGATATCACTGACATTGTTGAAATTCATTAACTTTGTCTTAGTCACATTAATTTTTAGATTATTATTATTTAACCAATCGTCTACTAACCCTATTGTTTTATGTATGTCATTTCTGTGTTTATCAATTAATTTATTATCCTTATTACCATTATTATAATTTGATTTGTTAAATATAATGTCATTATTATTATTGCTTACTATAATCGAAATGTCGTCCGCGAATAAGATGGATTGGTGTAATGTCACTTTTGGTATGTCATTTATATATATTAAGAACATAAGTGGGCCTAAAACACTTCCTTGAGGTACACCAAAATTATTATATTTATATTCAGACTCATATTTAATTTCTTTGTTATTGCTATTTAATCTATTTATGTGCACACTTTGTTTCCTATCACGAATATAGGTCTGTATCCATTGTAGGGGTGGTCCCCTTACGCCATATTGTTCTAGTTTATCTAACAAAATATCATGCGAGACAAAATCAAAAGCTTTCGTCATGTCGAAAAATAAAACAGATGTATTGTATTTAAGATCGAAGCCCTTCGCCACACTAGATACTAGATTGAATGCTGCTAGAATTGTAGATTTATCCTTTTGGAAACCGTATTGTTCCTTTGTAATTATTTTATGCTTCTCAAAGTAGTCATTAAGCCTAAATTGCATAGCTTTTTCAAATATTTTCGAGAATATTGGTATCAGTGTAACTGGTCGATAGTTGCTGGCTTCTTCTGCATTCCCTTTCTTATACAGCGGTTTCACAATCGAAAGTTTTAGTTTTTCAGGAAATCGTCCTTCCTCAAACGAGATATTTATTAAATGGCATAAAATTGCACATAGTGAATTGCTACATGTCTTGATAACATCTTTTTTTATGTCATCGTACCCTGTTGCTTCAGTATTTTTTAGACCCATTATAATTTTCTTTATGTCTTGTTCCCTTACGGGAGTGATGAAAAAACTAGTTCCTGTACAATTGCGTTTATGTAAATAAATTTTATTTAGTTCAGAATTATTTTTGTTTGTCAAATTTATTAAATAATCATTAAATGTATTGGCTATGTCAAGAGGATTTATTAATAAATGATCATTGTCGTCTTTGATAGCATTTATGTTTTTATATTCTGTTTTATTTTGGCCAACTTCTTTTATTATTTTCCAAGAAGCTCTGCAAATGTTTTTACTCTCCAAAACCATTTTACTATTTTGGTTCCTTTGCGATTGTGAGATGCATTTTTTTAGTAGTTTCGTGTAGTTTCTATATTGCAGTTTATTTGCTTCTGTTTTGCTAACATAAAAATTATAGCGCAGAGATCTTTTCGTTTTGCAACATATCTTTAACCCCTTTGTTACCCATGCTCTTTTTGATATTGCATTTATCTTGCGTTCTATTTTCGGGAAGCATAGTTCATAGAACAAAGTGAAAATTTCGTGGAATTTATCAAATGCCGTATTTGCATCTGTTTGCTCATATACTTCACTGAAGGTAATGTTTTGTAGAGCGCTACAAAACTTTCTTATGTTGTCATCACTGTAGTCTCTTTTCACAATGTGCCATGACTTAATCGCGTAGTCTTTTGATTTTATTGGAAAGCTCACCATTTGCGCAGTGTCGTGATCTGATAATTCGAGAGGTAGTGTCGTTCCTTGTGCATCCTTAATATTGCTGTAAATGTGATCAAGACAGGCTTTTTCCCTTGTTGGTGTCTTAATCAGTACCTTAAGATTATGCGTATTCATTATGTCAATCAGTTTTGTGGTGTTTATGTTATTTTTCAGAATATTGATATTTAAATCTCCTGTGATAATTATATTAGAAATTTGCTTTTTTGATAATGTGAAAAATAAGGTCTCAAGTTTATTAAAGAATTGTTCTATTTTATTTTTTTGTGTCCTAAAAGAATAGATACAAATAATCACTAGTTTGTGTTTTGGAACCTCTATTCCACAACTTTCAAATAGGTTTGGTACAGCCATATCTTTGATGTAAGGAAGTTCTTTGGTGTCATTTTCTTTTTTAGCCAAAATATAAGTTCCTCCCCTTCTTTTGGTTCTTGAAAAGGCCGTTGTCATTTTATAGTTATTTAAATTTATCATGTTTTCATTACCTGACTGTATGAACGTTTCAGAAAGACATATGATGTCTGGTTCTTCCTTGTTGTATCTTCAGACTTCAGAAACGAGCCGTACGACTGATTGCACGTGTGGCCCAGGACACATCCGCCAGACCGCACTTTGTGGCGCTTGGAATAATGACATTGCCATCCCTACTCATTTTTCAAGTTGCTACTCATGTGAGAGTCAATGTTGGTAGTCTGCCTAAACGTGGTGACCAAAACAGTCACACTACAAGAGGTGCAGATAAACTAGCCAATGTCCCTCATAAATTAGAAAAAATGACCAAAACAAAACGGGATTTGCTACCGGACGACATTACCAATGCACCGAGCTTCCTAAACTTTAAAATTAAACTAAAAAAGTGGCTTGTCAAGAAGTCGTTCTACTCCTATGAGGAATTCATAAATTTTAAAGAACGACGTACATAAGTAAATATTCTTTTAATTGTACCAATTATATTACATTATACTCCTACGGGTAATGACAACTTCCTTATTAATGATGTGGCAAATGTTTCCTTTATCTAATTTTATTTTAAACATTTTATTAATTTTTTGAATTTTGTTTGACTTGTAATGTATATTACCAATAAATGATGTCTTATGTCTTATGTCTTATTTAATTTCGCGCACCCTCTGACATTCCACGTGGATATGCGCATGTATTCGCATGTGATTTTTGCTTTGTATGAAGGGTTGTTGCGTAACAGAGAGTAGTCGGTCGCGTCGGCGATCTCATCCATTGATGTCGCGGTTGAACCAGAGGAGATGAAGTACCCGGTTGTATCTGACCCGGCGGAGGGGGATGCATGTGTTTGTGGCGTGTGAGTGTATGTGTCGGTACAAAGTCATTGGTCATCTTATCTTGAGTTGTGGCATTTTGGGTAGGCCGGGGGAAGGTGTGCAGATTTACCGCTATCATATTATCTGTTTTTGGGGCGGGTGGAACTTGAGTGTACTTTGGTTGTCGCGCTGTATTTTGGTATGGGGAAAGTGTGATGCTGTAGATTTGACTGGTTGTTGATATGTTGTTGATTACGTTTTGGGGCTCTATTATGTATGCGCTGTCGTAGTGGCTGTCGGAAAAGGTCAAGTTGATAGTTCCGACTGCGTTATATTCTTGTTGGGGGCTATATACGATTGATGGGCCATTTTGTTGATGGATCGCTACACTTATTACGTAGAACTCCACGGCTGCTATGATAATTTCTTCACCTCCCCACGTGCCCTGTATGTGGAGATTTTTTATGTACTCAGTGAAAGCTTCTGCGGTTGGTGCGTCGATCGCAAGTTTGATGCGTGGATAATTGCTGTTAGCTTCCACGTATCTGTCTAAGTCGCTTCTGATGTGGGTATGGTTGAATGTCGCTCCAAACATATGGTTGATTTGGTCTGCAATTGCATGGAACAGGCAGTTTCCATCTCTGAAAATTGGTAGGGTTACCATTGTAAGATATTACTACAGGAGAAAGCCTCGTGTTGTTTTAGCTAATATGAATGTGTGTGTGGGTTGTTTCTAAGAGGTGTACGGCCGGTATGATGAGAGATGCTGTTTGGCCTTTTACGATCTATTTTTATTCTAATGTTTCCCGGTATTTCCAAGATGGGCTGAGACCATAGAACGGGTGCCAGATGTGTGAGGGAACGTTGTGGGCTTTTGTGCTTCGAAGCTTTTTCAATTGTTCCTAAATAGCAGTCAATTGTTTTGTCTAGTTTCTGGGAGTTTGGTGAGATGGCCTTTTTATGGCATGCACGTGTTTAGTTTTTATTTATTGTCGGGTTTAGTATATTTGCAGTTTAAATACGTAAAAATAATTCTAGGATTGTTAAGTTTTGGGTTGGCTTATACACAGAGTTTCAGGGTTTAGTGGAAGGTTTTTGTTAATGACTGTTTTTAATGGTCTTTCGAAGATGAGGAGAAAAGAAATCTCGAGGAGAATTATCTCGAATTTATTTTCAGGCAATGCAATATAAGTATATGTAGCTATAATAATGTTTTGTTAATTAATTTTGATATTGCGTTGGTAGGGAATTGTTTTATCCTGCCTATGACGCACCTATAAATGTGATTATGCCTCAGTCAATAGGGGCGACCGCGGCCGCGATAAGTGGTGGTTTATTATTGTCAGGCGGCGAGTGGTGCTGAGAGAAAATAAAGTTAGAGATAGGTAATCACTATCAATGATGTCCTAATCGGAATGATCTTACCAGGTTGGTGTGTTTAGCGGCGGTGGTGGTGGAGGCAGTAGCGCTGAGGGTGTGTTGCGTAGGCGTCGCTCGCTGCCAGCCTGTCTGCCTAGAATTCTAGGGCTGGCACAGATGGGATGCCTAAGAATATCGCGCAGTTCTCTGGGCATTCACTACACTTGACCGCACTAGTATCATCACAATCACTTAAATGCGCGGTATTAACCTAGACTTCTAGGGCTTGCACAGATGGGGTGCCTAGATGGATCGCGCACATTCCCCAGGTAACCCTTACAGAAACACGCGGTATAAGCCAGCCTATAAGCCTCGTTTTCGGGCATCCGGAGGTAGAACAAAAGGCGCGCGGCGGGGATGAAAACTATTGTTTGTTTAAATGCGTTTGCGAGATCTCGGGGGGACACGTCCGTTCGGTCCAGCAACACAAATCCCACCTATTTCTGGAATAAAAACTTTATTATTATTTTATTATTATTTGCTCATACAGCTGATAACTACACAGATTTTATCACATGCAGGGTAGACAAGTTACGAATCAATTACTTTGTAACAATTAAGATAAGGAAGATGCATTTATAATATATACAGGATGTCCGGTAAATGGATGTAAAGACTTAAACCGAAGCTAGTACAAACCATTTAGAACCATTTGAACCAAGCATACATATGGCGAAGAAGTCTTACCGTTAAATTTTTATTGATGATTTAGTGTTTTTGAAGAAAATTTCCAGATTTTCACAATTAAGTGATTATCATTGCAAAACTAAACAATAATTGGATTATTTTATAATTGATTCTAATAAATCACTTAATAAGCATTCTAATAAATCTTTATTTGTGCATCTGCTACGTCAAACTTGGTTTTTACAAACCATCGAAGAGCATGGCAAATTTCAATCATCAATAAAATAAGTTTTTCGGGCCTAATTTAGTAAAAACAAGCGGAAGCTTTTTATGTACAAATCTTTATAAAAACATTCTTCGTTAATGATTTTTCATTTAAAGTATTATTGTCGTAGATACCTTACACATTCTTGAAGTGTAAGGTATCTACTACACCTACTAATAAGTTTGATCGAGAAAAAATAGACTTTTTAGACAGTCTTTTTAATTAATTAAATTTATGCTATTCATGCTCGAAATGAGATCCTTGTTTCCTCACACAGACACGAGCCCATCTTTGGACATCTGTGGTCGTGATTTTGAGCATCATTTCATCTTTCATGGTGTCGAAAGCCATTCTTATTTTTGAAATCAACTCTTCTTTTGTGTTGATGGCTACGTTGGAATAGACCTAACTGGTCTACTCCACACAAAATAGTCCATTGGGGTCAGGTCTGGTGAACGAGCATGCCAAGGAATACGCCCGTCTCTGCCGACCGAGCAATTGGAAAAAGAGTCGTCAAGATAGCTTCTCACCGCCTAATGCATCTCCTATGCACTAACCAGCCTACGAAATTGAAATTAATTGAATTGAACTAAATCAAACCTCTTTATTTTATTATTATTTTTGGCGATCTTTTTTTTTTGTTCATATGTCAATTGCTATTTCACTGGGACAATTTCACTCATTGTTTCTTTACGTCTTGGATGTTCTTCAATGTGTTCTGGGTCGAGAGTACGAGACTCTCTCTGTAATGGCCGGGTTTCCACAACTGTAGAACTGAAGTTATTCTGTGATGTTGACTGGGCTTCAGCTCGAAAGACACTTGAGCTTAAAGCTCATGCCTGACAGCTAACGCAGTCTCACTTGATTTTTCCTAAAATACTCTTCAATTTAATTTGTTTTTCAGATAGTTCACTGTCCTCTCCTTATTGGGTAACACGTCAATGAAATTACTAATATAAGCTTAATTCTGTGGCAGTGCTTTCAACATGACATTTTCGAGATTACGTCGACACTCTATTTGCAAAGCCGTCGACATTTTCAGGTAAATCTCATTGAACTTACGACTGATTTCATATGCCAAATCCAGATCACTTAAGTAGGTACTCTTACAGTTTGTTGTATATCGCGTTCCTCCCATGTTTTGTCTTCAGCTTCGGTATCTGTTTTAGGTCGCGTTGTCACGTCTTTACACTTATTGAACTGTAAAAAAATAATTATACGCATTTTCCAGTTAATGTAGTCTGCTCCGTCAAATATTGGAATATTAATATCACTGTTTTTCGTCACGACTGTCACATTATCTCTTATTACAATTTTCGAACACAATTTATGGCTTCCATTTATCTTTCCTCAAACCACCACCATAACGTTCAACGCTCTGCTATCATGTTGATATGAATAATAAAAAGTTTTGGAATAGTATTTCGTGCTTTTATTTGGAGAAATTACATTTTACAAGAGCATGGCGGCGATCTTACATGTTTTCACAAACACCAGAGCATAGAGTAGTAGAGAGGACAGAGACAAGACAGTCTGAATAGTGTTGCCCATTATCACAGAGCAATATCTAACAGGAACTAATTTAATTTTTGATAAGCATCAGAAAATCGCCCCTTGATATAAAATAATTGTGTTTCATAAAAAAACAAGTATCATTCACATCAAGTAAAAGTTTCAAATATAATATTTACTAATTATCAAGAAAGTCCTTGTGTACTATGATTGATTAAATCACAGTACTTACCTATAATCAATTTTTTTTACTTCCTCACCATAAAATGGCTGGTTACATTTACATGACTATCAATTTTAAAGGCAAGGTAAATATATTATAATAATATTATAACTAATCAAGACATTTTTAGTTACAAACAAATAATCACAGTTATTAATTTACCTAGGTAAGATTCACAGTCGATGGTCCGTAATTGAAATAATAAAACAACATTTTTGTATACGCCTGTACGACAATATTGTTCCTAGAACTTTAAATTTTATTTTTATTATGTTCTACTGCGATTTCCCATAATGTTTTAGGACTGGTTAACATAATGTTTTAGGACTGGTTAAGACATTATTTGATGTACTATTTTTGATATAGTATTCATAAATGGAAAAGGTCGCCTTACTTGCACTATTATGTGTACGCTATCTAAATGCCGGCTCGTGAGGGGAGGCGTTTGTGTTGCCGGACGGAACGGACGTGTCTTTGGTGCCCATCCACCCCCGAGGTCTCGCAAACGCATTTAAACAAACAATAGTTTTCAAACCCGCCGCGCGCTTTTTGTTCTGCCTCCGGACACCCGAAAACGAGCCTTGCTTAAAGGCGCAATACCGCGTGTTTCGGTGATCGTGGTGATATCAGCGCGTTAGTTTATAAAATAACGCGTTAGTTTGTAAACCATCGATAAATTGTATACCAGAACGATAGGGTTTAGAATTTACGTTTCTTTTGTTCTTACATGTCAACCTAACACGAAGACTATTCGGGGGCTTCGCTGCGCTTGTAACGGCACAACGGCTAAGGTCGAGCCACCGCTATCAGTAGCTATGATCGTCTATTCTATCTATCCCAAAATGAGATGTCCCGATTCAGCTGTAAGATTTGTAAGTTAAGAATGATAAGTCTGAATTTCTCATTCGTTGAGAAGTTCGTTAGGCGTACAGTAGTCGAACGAAGTTTGGTTCAGGAAGCTACAGTTTCAAGTTAGACAGAGAAAGCATATATGTCCGCGAGCCGGTAATTCGCATCAGTCAGCGGTGTAATGCGCCAGAACGATCGTTGTTATATTTTATGTATGATGGTACCATCTGGTTTTTGTATATATGGGCGCTAGGAACTTCTTTTAGTGGTCGACCACAGTTTATAATATTTGTTTGTGATATCGTATAGATATCCGTCGTAGTTTTACGACGTGAGTACTCAATGATATTTCATGTGCTCGCTAGTAGCGGCTTGTGGTGGTTCCAATTATATATTTGGTTCACGGCAATAACGATCCGAAAAGACCGGTTTACACAATTGCGATTTGATTTTCCGAAATGGGTTCTGAACTAGCGGTTACCTCAAAAGGTCCGTAACGTTTTGAAACCTTCAACTCTGCGCAATTTGAGCTGGATGTTATCGAAACGTAGGCATTATTGCTTTAGGAGATCTAACCACACCATAGCGGAGTGCATAGTTCAATAAATACCGAACTATGAATTCCACTGCCGCAGCACGCCTCGACTGAGCCCAATCATATATACCGACTCAGCCTACACATTAGACCTCCAGCGAAATTTACATTTAATTTAAAAATGCAACTTGAATCCAATCTGACCCAAGGCAATGCAAAACACCTACCCGGTCCTAAACAATGAACTTTAGACTGTAAATTGATCTCTTCGCGCGTCCCCGACAACACTCAAATGTCAAAATATCAACAGGATATGTTATCTGTGTTGACACCGGTTTAACTTTGTTCTGAATTTGTTATTTCCATCCGCGGAACCTCATCGATCAAACAGTCTCCCTATGCCCTGCCAACCTAGGTTTAGCCGCAACTAAACTCCTGTCTAGCCTAGTCTAAAACCTAGTGTTATACCACGTCCATTATCGACACCACTCGAAAATGGTTGAGTTTGATTTGAATGTGCTTGTATGTTTAATGACTGTGTGTGTGGGAATTTCAAAACTCGCTACTCGAAAGGAATGAGGAGAGGATTAGCCCGCGAATATCCTAAGAGCCAATCCAGGAACCCTATGGTGAAGGAAAAAGGAATTTAGGGTCGCTCCAAGCCCAGACTCAGACTCAGATAATTTACCTAAAAGTTCTTATCTAACGACCCAAGGATAGTTTTGGAATTTGGGGTAGGTTGATATAAAGGATAGGAACCGAGGTATATCTCGGCGCTTCAGACACTCACGAAAAACCACTGAAACTTCGCAATCACAAATTCGTATAGTTCTGACGCGTAACACGGCAGACAAAAACTGTTTAGAACTCGTGAAAGACGACTGTCACAGTAGCTAGACGCTGAGACTCAATGCTCTCCCCTCCCACGCTCTCGTATTTATAGACCCCACACGTCTGAAAGAAAGAATATGCGTCCTTTGCGAACACGCTCTGCCCAAGCGAAGCTTCTTATCACTAACTACACAGGGTCTAATTTCAACCATGCCATGCAGATCCGCCGTTCTACAAATTGTGTGTACGCATATTCACTATGATCAACCGTAGGTGATCACTCAAATCATTTGGTACTGCCGATACACAGAATCTGTTGATCGCTGACCAATAAAAGCTTGTTGCGATTAATTAAGCCTTTCCCGACCGCTAGACGCGCGCAGCAAAGACCACTAGAATGCTATTCATACTAGTCGTGTCAGACTCTCCATTCCATACCTCAATCGCAATTGTATATTTGCAATCAACATAATAGCTTTCTCCGTATCGTTCCATAATAACCTTTCATTATTTAGTTATTCACAATTTATTCAACGCGCAGCCACTCGGCTCTGATTCCTACACATCTCGCAGGAATGCGACAAAAAAAAAACCTGACCTGTAAACTTCCTGGAACCATCCCACGCGTCGGCTCTGTTTTTTGCTAACTTGCCACTGAGCTACGCAAAAACCCTAAACGTTATCTGAACCGATTCTCGTATTCAAAACAGCGCGGCGTTGGGCTAGCCCTCTGTCACGCAAAATGAAGTATCAAATGTACCGACTCTCGTGTACCATTACACGCTCGCCCCCTCTGGTCTAACCTACCGCTGTGTATACCCTGGTATTTCGTTGGAAATTCAAGTTTAAACGTTTACAATTTAACGATGTTATTATAAACTAACGCGTCTTATCGTAAGCAGTACGGTAAAGACAGTTAATAATTTATCGATAGTTTGGAAAAATATAAACTAACGGTTTTGACAGTCTTACGGTGACATATACAAGACAACATGCAAGTAAAACCTGTGGTAAAACTACAAATTTATTTATAACAAAGAATACATCCGAATTGACTGCTTTTTTGAAGTTGGTTAAAACAACAGAATTTCTCATCTAACCATTATATAATTAAATATAGCAATCAAATTATTTAAAATAAACTCGCATATTTGTTAGCTTTTCTTTCATTATCCAAAATTAGAGTATTTGGTGAAGATGGTTGTGGGAATCGAGGAAAAGTGTGTTGCCATGTCGTCCCTGTCAAAGCAGGATCGCAAAGCCACCAACCATACTGAAAATAACATTAGCCCTACAGTTCAAGCGTAGGTACTGCAGCTTGACTGCCGCAAACCCGACCCTCGCAATGGCCCGCGAGAGCCACAAGGCTTCGCGCAATGGGAGGGTCGGGTTTACGGGACGGTCAAGCTATAGACCCCCTCCGCTGCCCAGAAAGTGTCCCATAGCGCGGGTTTTTATAGTTTTCTTTCTTGCAAATGGGCTTTCTCAAATCTTCGTGGAGCAAATCGCGCGCGCGCTCTGTGATGTCTTTTTTACTAGCATAGTATTGGCATGGTAGTGAAAAACCATGGTGCGGTTAGGAGACGCTCACCCGGTATTGGGGGATAGAGTGAGTACATACATTTTAAATTTGCTCTATAACATACACATCAGAAAACTTCATTAATATAGCCATTTTTTGCTTAGTTACTATGCAGCGAATGCTACGAAAATCCAGCGGAAAATCTTTTCGTAGAGTTTTCGGCATAAACACTTGTCTGGAAGCAGTTTCTTTCCTAATTAATCAATCAAATTAAAATTAATCGCGCCATCGCGCCAAAACAAAGCACACTTACTTCAATTGATGATGCCGGTGGTAATCGGTACATATCAATCGGCCCAGCAGGTTTCAAAACGCGCTTTTTCTTCATTTTTAAGAATCTCAACATCGATCCATAGGCAAATCCATTGACTGGTCGCATGTAGCAATCGATCGTTCTGATTGAATCAACATCAGGCCTTTGCATCTGATAAAATGAATTAGAAACACTTACTACAATACTACTCTATTGCTATTGCTTCACAGTACATGCACTGTACTATTAAACGGGCCCCGTACCTAGGTGCGAAGACAGTTTAGAAAAACTTAAGTACCTACAATTGAAGACAACCGATAGTATGAATGATTTGTGGCCTGTATTTCATAGTAGTTTGTTTAAGCAAAGCTATCTATGAAAACAGATAGTTACATTTTTGAACCATGACGATACACTAACACCACCACCTACAATGTCTGCTCACATTTACATGATGAAAGGTTCCCATATGAGCTAGTAAATCGTAGCTACTGAACGGTTCTCATACGGTTCCATTTTTTTATTAGGTACCTACCTCCGGGCATAAGGACTTTTCTGTAATCTTTTCCATCAATGGTTTCACGTGTTCAGGTAGCATAGGCTCCACATATTCTGGTCGTAGCATATCCTTCATGTAATTTTGAGGCCCATGATGAGTTATTCCGAAAAATTCCATTTCTCAAGACAATGCGAAATAAATCAATCTATCGGTTTGATTTTTATTCTTTTATGGGTTTTGATATTAAATTTCTTTGGTTTTGATCGAGTGGAGTGACAGAAAAGAAGAAAAGAAGCACAGAGATAAATAAAAGGTTTAATAAGCACAGACTTCGAGTTTTATGTACAGGAGTACCTATAGGGTTTCCCTCTCTGGGCTCTGTACAAATAAAGAAATCAATCTATATCAAATGTGTTTATGTACATTGAATATAAGTTTTATAACATAATGGGGATGACTAAAGAACAGTATATATATAATTAATAGAAAACAAATAAGCGATTTTTAGCATTTATTTCTGCTTTGTCTGTCTATTTGTCTATGTGTGCAAGGACAAAACTACGGAACCGATTTTCATTCAGTTTAATTTTCACAAGTAGATAGAGCATAATTAGGAATAAAGTTTTCTTCTAGGCTTCGTTTTACTAAAATGAGACGTCTGAAAATAAAGTTATCTTCATTTATTTATTTTTATAAAGCTTGTAATGATATTTTACGTACATAATTTTGAACAACTTTCACTGTGAACCGATATAAAAAGGCAACAACATCAATAACTCGAAGCTAAGGGTATTACAGGCATTTACAGGGATATATTTGATGGAAATGAGCTCTGCTGTAACCCCTCACAATATATGCATTGAATAAACCAATCACCCTGCATTTTATGAATTCATGCCACCTTTATTCATCACACCAGGGCTCCGCCTGGTAAGAAAGGTGAATGAAGAACAATGTCGCATTTTCCTCATCGATTTCTTTAAATCTAGGAAAAGGAAAGAAATAGGATGCCTAGGGCTAGGGTCTTTGAGTGTGTATACTAACAGACAAAATACGGATATGGCTACAGCTAGGCTAGTCTATTTATTGTGCTACAAAAAAATAGGGTTTTTTCGAATCCATTTACTCCACCATGAAGTCATCTACAGATTTGATTTTTGGGTAACGTTTATTGAGTATTTATTTAAGATTTTCACAAAAGGAAAACGCGAGTGGATGAAATTTTCTCGATATAATTTAATTACGAAATTTTCCTGTAGTTCTGAAATCCTAACTAATTTCATGGTGGAACTGCGTTAAAAATGTAGATATTATGTATTCGCAAAATCTCATTAAAAAACATTCTAACAAAATAGCGCAGATTATTTTTAAACAGTTATTCTGTGGTTTAGCGTTACGTTTTTTTTTCTGATTCCGTCCCTCTCACACTGCGGGTCTTTTCGCCTGGAGTAACAAGGACGTTTGCACGGACGAGGTATCGCCTTAATTTAATTTCATAGTGTCATAGTGGGCTATCATCGGTGATCATGGGTCTTGTTGTGGGGGGAAGCAGCGGATATTCACACTATTCATATAATACCATGGACGTAGTACGGAAGTGTATAATACAGAAAAGAACTATTCGAGCAATTTATAATTTAAAACGCAGCGACTGCCAAAGACAACTTTTTAAATAAATTGACATACTGACTGAAGCAAGTCAACCTCCTTTTGAAAATATAATATCCTTTTCATGAAAGAAGTCCCGCGGACAACGCGGAACTAAATTTGACAGATGGTCAGAACAGCCATGTTGTCGTTTGTCGATGTTATCAAGGTGCGTTTGTTGTGGTAGATATTTTGTGAGTTTATTATTGGATTAGTGCGTTATGAGGATTATTAACGATGCCAAAAGTTGTAAAAAGTGCAGGTCGAGAAATGATATTAAAGATGAAGGAGTTCTGTGAAGCGGAACACAAGAATCACAGTATTTTAATACCAATAAAGAATGTCCGCAAGAGAGGCGCCGCCATGATAGGCATTTTGGGGCTGCCATATACAGATTTTTCCCGATTGATTTCTTACAGATTGGAATTAAGTTTTTTTTATGCATGATTTTTATAAAGGAAATTTTTCCAAGAAATTAACACAACACAACAATAAAATTGTAAAGTTATTGTTGAGGTTACAAACCTTTGTAGATTTATATTGGCCGCTTACGTTTTTACTATGGTTTGATTATGTCATTAGCTGTCGATAGAGATATGTCTTGGTTTTCTGTTGTACTAAAAATATAATGTTTTAAACAATAATTCTCGTCTTCTTCATCATTCTAAACATGGTAGCAGAGCCTTTTGTGTACAGTAAGTAAAAAACAAGTAAGTCGTAAAATGAGTAACAATATCGTAATACCAATTTTTGACGGAACGGATTATGCCAATTGGAAAAGAAAAGAAATGTAAGGAAGTAGCCATTCCAAGAATTAGAATAAAAACTGATAAAGACAATGCTGTTCAGTGGGATGAGATGGATATTCAGGCTACAAACTATATATACAGCGCGATTACCAACCAACAGTTGGAATATATTAGCGACATAGAGTCAGCATACAAAATTGTATTAAAATTCGACGAAATGTATTTAAAGCAATCTACAGCGTTGCAAATTGTATGCAGAAGCAATTTAGAAAATATAAAGCTAGCGAAATATTCGGATATTAATATTTTCTTCAATGATTTTGAACGATATGTCAACGATTTGAAAAAGGCTGGTGCTAAGATGTCGGAAAGTGAAAAATTAAACTATATGTTAAAGGCGTTTCCCGAAAAATATAGTTATATCGGCGATTTAATAGATGTTTTGCCAGAAAAAGATAGAACCGTAGAATATTTAAAAAGTAAAATAAGAATGAAGAAAATTCGTAGTGTAGGCGAAGAAATGCCGAGTAGCTCGAACGCATTCAAAGCGGAATCGGAGAACAAACCCACATGTTTTACCTGCGGAAAGTTGGGCATATACAAAGAGATTGTTGGCATGGATACCGCGGTCGTGGACGTGGACATTATGCTCGAAGTCGTGGTCGTGGACGTGGCCACTACAATTTCGGACCAAACAGAGGTAGAGGAAATTACTACAACTCAGAAAATAACAGTTATAAAAAGAGCTTTCATACATGTATTGTGAACAATTCGACAATTAATGAAGATGCTCCTAAAGCAGGACAAATAAATTGGCTTTTAGATAGTGGATGTACAGACCACATAATAAATACCGATGAATATTTCGAAAAATATATTACTTTAAAAGACCCAATAAAAGTGAAGGTTGGAGATGGAAGAGTATTGAAAGCGACAAAGGTTGGAAGCATTACAACTTATTTTCCGGTTTATAAGAACAAAAATAAAGTAATAATAGACAACGTATTTTACGTAAATGAGATGAAGGCTAATTTATTAAGCTATTCGAAGATAACAGACAATCACACATTAGTTTCGGCAGGATATTTAACGAAGATATATAACAAGAATAGAGAATTGATCGCAATTGTGAAGAAAGATGAGAGACTCTACAAAGTAACCAGTTTTGCCTGTAAGGAAATAGGCGTAAATGCAGCAAATTGTAATATGACATTGAAAGAAAAGCTTCATCGAACATTTGGTCATATAAACTTCAATTATCTTGACATGATGTGTAAAAACCAAATATTAGAAGGATTACCTAAACAAATAGAAACGGATTATATGAAATGTGCTATTTGCGTCGAAAATAAGATGCACAACTTGCCGTTCAGCAATAATAGGACGAAGGCAGAAGACATATTAGATATTGTACACACGGATGTTAACGGACCACATAGAGTTACAGGATACCAAGGAGAAAAATATTTTTTGACATTCGTAGATGATTATAGCAAGATAGCGAGAGTGTATTGCATTAAATCAAAGGAACAAGTATATGAATGCTTCAAAGAATATGTCAATCAAATGCAAAATATAACAGGAAAAATGATCAAAGAACTAAGATGTGACAACGGAAAGGAGTACATAAATAGCAGAATATTTAATTTCGCAAGAGAAAAAGGAATAATGATTAAGCCTTGCCCAGCATACGTACACGAGTTAAACGGCACTGCAGAAAGATTTAATAGATCGATAATGGATATGGCACGATGCCTCTTGGCCGAAGCAAAGGTTGATAAACGTTACTGGCCAGAAGCTATCAAGACCGCTGCTTATTTAAAAAATCGTATAATGACAAATACCCCAGAAAAAAAGACGCCGTTTGAAATAGTTTTCATGAGAAACCAACTGCAAAATATTTGAAAATGTACGGTAGTAAAGTTTATGTAAAAGAGCGACAAAATGGGAGAAAAAAAGCAGAGATGGGAATTTTACTAGGATATACAGATGTTGGATACAAGGTACTGATCAATAATAGAGTAGTCATTGCAGGACAGGTGGATATAATTGAGGAAGATGTAAAGCTTATTGCATTTGACGATAATAAAGAAGAAAATAATAAAGAAGAAGAAAAATGGGAAGATTGTCTAGATGAATTTGAAACAGAAGACATGATACTGAATAATAATGACAGTAAGGAAGAGATAATGAATAATGAAAAGAGAACCTCTAAGAGACAAATTAAAGCGCCACAGCGATTTGATGAAGAATTTGGCTACTATTGTATAACTGTTAATTATTGCGATGCGATGATTCCAGATACTTTTCAGGAGGCGACTACATGTGACGATTCTAAAGAATGGAAAGAGAGTATGGACCGTGAGATGAACATCCTAGTGAAGAATGATACTTGGACCTTAGTAAATGCACCAAAGGAAACAGAGGTACTAGATGTTAAATGGATGTACAAAAAGAAGGCTGATGATCTTTATAAAGCCAGGTTAGTGGTTAGAGGGTTTCAACAAACCACCAATGTTGACGATACGTATTCACCTGTTGCTAGTATGCAAACTTTAAAATTACTTTTATCGAATTGCTGCCAATTTAATTTAGATGTTCATCAAATGGATGTAGAGACTGCATTCTTAAATGGTAGAGTTTTATCAGAAGTGTACGTTAAACAGCCTCTTGGTTATGAAGATGGTACTGACAAAGTGTATAAACTGAACAAATCTCTTTATGGTTTAAAAGAAAGCCCGCGTGCGTGGTACGAATGTTTTAATGATTTTGTAACAACTATTGGCTTTCAAAGGAGCAAATATGATTATTGTCTTTATGTCAAAACAGACAGTAACTCTACTGTATATATTTTAGTATACGTTGATGACTTATTGATAGTATGCAAAGATGTGCACACAATTGCTATAATTAAAAATAAATTAAGTAATCACTTTAGAATGAAGGACATGGGAAAGATTAGGAACTACATAGGTATTGATGTAGAGTATGACTATGCAAAAGCTAATACTTTGACCTTAAGTCAGGAAAAATATATAGAGACGTTAGCCAAAAAAATTTAAAATTGAGAATTCTAAATTATTTAAAACACCTATGGAGATTAATGCCAAACTTGAAAAATGTGAATTAAATGATGATATTAAATACAGGAACTTGATCGGTTATACATTAGTTCTGGCACTCGACCAGACATTGCCTTTTGTGTCAATTACTTGAGCAGGTTTCAGAACTGCTATGGTGAAATTCATTTCAAATATGCATTGCGAGTTTTAAAATATTTATACTTGACTAAAAGTCTGAAGCTCACATATTTACAGAATTTAAAAGCTAATACAATGGACTGTTACGTAGATGCCGATTGGGCCGGAGATATTGTAGTAATTTCACAAAGAACTCGAAGCATATTGAAGTGCATTATCATTATGTTCACGAGAATGTTAAGAATGGAACCATTGATATAGTTAAAGTTGATTCGGAAGATAATGTTGCAGACATTCTTACCAAATCGTTAGGAAACATTAAATTCCTGAAATTCAGGGGAATGTTAAATATAACTTGATTTGATGTTGCCATGCTTGCAAAGTTTTAATTGTTAATCTTAATAATGTAGATTAATGTTGTCATATAAATCTAAGGAGGCGTGTTGAGGTTACATACCTTTGTAGATTTATATTGGCCGCTTACGTTTTTACTATGGTTTGATTATGTCATTAGCTGTCGATAGAGATATGTCTTGGTTTTCTGTTGTACTAAAAATATAATGTTTTAAACAATAATTCTCGTCTTCTTCATCATTCTAAACAGTTATATTCAACAATAATGTAATTAAATATGAAAATAATCATTCAAACTTGTTCATTTTATTGCAGGTGTGCCAGAGAAAACTGTAACGAGAGTTACAAAAGAAGGAGCAACAGCGGCGAGTACTTCTAAAGTTATCCTCACCCCAGGGAAGAGTCGCCCGCATCCCAAAAAGTTCGACTTGGATGGATTTGATTTGTGCGCTATACGGCAAAAAATTCACAGCTTTTATGTTGTGAGGAAGGAATTACCAACATTGGCTAAATTACGTGCAGCTTTGAGAGGACATAAATTTTCAAGAAAGCACCTCAACATTGCACCGTATATTGCAAAGTATCAGTTTCAAGTATAAGCGATGCCTATCCAAACGTAAATTACTTATGGAACATTATGATATTACCGCATAGCGTTTAAGATATTTGTAGAGAATCCGAAGAAATCGCACTGTGGAGAAAAAAAATGTAGTTATATATTTAGACGAGACCTATATACACAACACTTGTCATGCCAAAAGTTGCTGGCAAAGTGAGGAGGAGCTGTTCGTGACCTGGTATGTTCGTGTCAGAGTCATCAGGGAGTCGTTGGATAATTGCTCATGCGGCAACTGAATATGGTTTCGTTAATGGTGCATTGTTAATGTTCAAATCCAAATACTCAGATTACCAGGTTGACATGAACTCAACAATTATTTGATATGGATGAATGAAAAACTGATTCCTAACCTACCTGAAAGGTCACTTGTGGTAATGGACAACAGTCCGTATCACTGCACTCAAATAAATAAAGCGCCTACAATATCAAGTATTAAACGTGACATGCAGGAATGGCTGCGAGAAAAGGGAGTATATTTAGAAGATACTTGGACATAAGCTGTATTATTAGAATTAATTAAACAAAACAAAGGTCCACCCCACCTGCATATACTGTGGATACATTATTAAAATCTCAGAATCATAATTGCAAATATTGCCGCCTTACCACCAAAAAATGTGGCGCCTTGTAAAGAGACGGGTAGCGGATAAAAAACGTGGGCCAAGATCCAAAAGAAATTGTACGCCTAACAGAAGAGGCTTTTGCGACTGTTACAGCGGAAGATTGGGCAGCTCAACAGCATTTGTAGGAAGAATATTTAAAACATGATGGCCTTATGGTTGAAGAAATGGATCGATTTATTATGTCCACGGCTAGCGATAGAAACAAAATAGAAACAAAATCTGATTATGTTTCTATTCACTCTTCTGACTGTGATCATAGTATGACCGATCATAATTATTTAATAAAACTTTGAATAAAACTTTCAAATGTTATTTTATTTTTCTAATTTAAAGTTGGTCGAACTTCACCATTTTATATTTTAGAAAATACAGGAAGATTTATTTTTCACTAATCTGACCTTAGCAGTATGGATATCAAATACCTAACATTATATTAAAAACTTAATTTTTTTCTTATCTAAATATTCGAGTCGTAGTAGTTTATAAAATGAAAGTAAATTAACGCAAATTATTTCCCCTGATTTCCCCTTATCTAACCCTGGCAACATTATGTCGCGCGAATACAGCGCTGCGTCTGCCTGCGGGACTTCTTTCGTGAAATGGACTTTAATCAAAAATGTAACCAAAAACCTTTCTACATTTGCCATTATTAGCGATAGCTTTAATGTTAACCTAAGAAATAATCACAGACTAGTTTCACCCTGGCTTAGGCTCGCGAAAGTTAGAACTTTCCATTTGAGCCTTTTAAACCATGTAAAAACAACTTCATCTAAAAAGGGATATTACATTAAAGGGGACTACATAAATGGCATGGTGTAAATCTAAATCAACACAGAAGTTAGTGGACGGCCTGCCTATTTTTGATCATAATTGAGACTTGTTACAGGCAGGTGTCCGAAGTCTCAGATATAACCTGGACTTATTATTCCATTGAAAACGCAAACCCATAGCCCATTCCCTTAGCTCTCCTTTAATTTTGCAATAGACCTGTGCACCTGGCGATGGCGGGAATGTTCTTTGAGTGCACTTTTGGTGTGGGCGTAATCGAGGACAGACCCAGCGGGTGCACACATTCCATATTTGTTCTGAATGAATTGTCTGAATGGGGCCTCTACGTGTTGTTCTCATGTCCCCACAAAAGCCTACAAAAAGTATCGGGACAGTATTGTCCCGTGAAGTCTGAAACTCAGATACAAAATAATAATAATTAATTCAGGACAATCTACGTTTTAGACTTGGGTCACTCGGAAATAAGATATAATATGATACACATATCACTTGACGTCCATTATATCCTAGTTACATCCCAGCGATTTCAATCATATTACTTACTTGCTTACCTTACTCTTACTCCCCGAAAAAATCTCACTCTCTCTGCCCAGGCTACACAAAACACATGAGTAAGAGTAAACCAACAATCCAGACGTCTTCCAGTTTTAAAATGTCACTATTATGCGAGCACCAACCTTATCACCTTAATATTTGGTCCATATTTGGTTGGCAAACACACAGTTGACCAAACTAACCATACGTCTTTTAGTCTAAAATGTCACTATTAGGCGAATATCATCCTTATCACCTTAAGCCTTGGTCCAAAATTGAGCCGGATATCTAGTAGTGGCGATAACGAAGGCGAACACACACTAACCGCACCGAATGGATCGACCGCGCCGAAGGAATCGACCGCGCTGTTCTTGCGCGTTGCTCTGTCGCGTGTGTTCGTTCACTTGTTCACCAGAGCGAAATTCGCGGAAACAATCACTTGGTTTTTTCGGCTATCATCGGTTGCGTATTCGATTCTAACGGCCTTACTAATAAAATAAGTTATTCCTGGTTTAACTTATACAGTGTTTTGTCTTGCTTTGACATTTGACATTTACTCGACGGATGAAAAGGACAAAACACTGTATAAGTTGAACCGTGAATAACTTGTTTTATTAGTAAGGCCGTAAAAGTTTAAGATGAGCGAGAAAGAGGTATGTGTTTTTCATACTATAATAGGCAGTGTTTCCAAAAGTTTGCGTTAGGATTTGAATCTAATGGCATTGTAATAAGATCGAAAAGCAATAACAATATAAAAGTTCTATGGGATATAACGTTCATAATAAATAATAATGTACAAAGCAGCTATGCCTTAGCAGCTAGGCCTTAGTTCGCTGCAAGGCAAAAGTGATCAAGGGATCAAAGCGGGCAATAAAAAGTGGTCTCTAGGTTAGTTGGTTAAGGCATAGTTCAAATGGTGAAATTAAAATGCAACTGTTGCAATTTGTTTGTTTATATATTTGAGTGAGAAGGTTATTTTTCGCGTGATTGAAGGTCACGCACAGCCACTACGCGCGAAAATCCTTATTAGAGAGCTCATACCAATACTCAGAGCGGGACCAGCCGTAAATGTCAATGCGTTCTTGCGAGAAATAATGAGCGAGTGGAACATAGCACACAAAACAACCGAAATCGCTAGCGACAACGTAGCCAACATAACAGCTGCTAAAAAGCAGGGAAACTGGAGGCTACTTCCATGTTTTGCACACTCATTAAATTTTTGTGTGCAAAAAGCATTGGCCCATATTTCCCCCACAATGGTGAATGTAAATGGGATTGTGGAATACTTCAAAAGAATCCCACCCGCCAATCACAAGCTAAATGAGCTCCAGCAGCAGCTGGGTCTTCCCGCGCTGAAGTTAAAACAGGAATGTCCGACACGGTGGAACTCATCCTACGAAATCTTGCAGCGTCTAATTAAAACGAAAGATGCCGTAATCACGGCTATTGCATTATTACGTAGTGTACTTACACTAAGCACCACAGAATGGACGATCATTGAAAATGTAGTGAAGATTTCAAAATTATTTTATGGCATAACGGTGGAAATCAGCGCTGAAAAAAACGTAACTCTATCAAAAGTTATACCGCTGTGCCATATTTTATTGAAAAGTGTAAAGCCAATGCCGACCTCCCACCACAGCTACAACAGATGCTAGCAACTCTAAAATTTTAAACAGAAAAGCGTTTTTCTTCCTGCGAGAGACAACTCGGAAGTCACAATTTCAGATCCCAGATTTTAAAACAAAGCTTTGAAAGACCAAGCAAGCTATGAAAAAGCCATTGGGCTTATAAAGCTAACATAAAAAAATCCTGCGTGATTGCAGAATAATTGTAAATATTTGTTAATTAAAATCTTTGTACATTCTGAGCTTTAAATATGCCAACCTTAACAAGTTTTGATCGAGAAATTAAATAACTTTTCCCGGTTACAGGTCCTAAGCCTGTGTTATAATGTGAAGATATATCCCCTTAATTAGGTATCGGGTGTAGGACCTACATAGCTAGTTAGACTTCAACTCTTTCAACTCCTCAACACAATAATAGTAGTTTATGTGACTGCTGCATAATGCCTAATTATGTACAGTTACATACACTAGTTTATCTACACACATATCATAAGCTCTCTTTGATGTGTTCAGGAACCGCATGTTTGACCGGCATTGTGGCTCTGCAATTGTTTAGCTTGTTCTGTAGGACCAACTTCACGCAAGCGGGCGTCGGCGTTCGAAATTTGAATGTCAGTACCAACTTCACAAACAAACTAGGGACGGCACGCAGGCAGGCGTCGGCGTTCGAAATTTTAATGTGTAGTTTTCCAGATACGAAACGAGTTTTTACCAAGTAGTTTAACATAATGCTGATCGTAACCTGCGGTTTTTGAACGCAGTAAAGAGGGTTTATGATACATAATTGTAGATAAACAAATATAAGAACCTTGTGAGATAATAGAGTAAGAAATAAGTGGGAGTTGGAGCGTTATGAGAAGCCATAGATCTGAAAGATTGAGATATGATGCAGATATAATGTGTCACCGAATCAAAAGATATGAGATATGATTACTCCCTATAAAGACACACTTTGCGCAAGTCTACTACGTTTTCGCAATGATCTCACATGGGGGACAGGAATGCAGGGCCCAATAATGCCCGGCCCCGGAATGCCCGACCCCGGAATTGTGGGATTTGGGACGCCAATTCCGGGGCCGGACATTCCAAGCCGCACATTACTGGGCCGTGCATTCCGAAGCCGTGCACAGCCTGTTCGACCCCGGAATGTCCGGCCCCGGAATTGTGGGACGTCTCTCAATGGCTGGAAATACTGGCTTCTGATTGGTCGAACATTTTCGATTTAACTTAGACGAATCTAAGGTCATGGTCAAACGTTTTTTTGTAAGTAAGTTGTACAGTCAACTGTACAAAGGTTATTTTATATTTTTTGCATACATAAGCGTGTCATCGTTTTCTTGTTAAGTTTTTATATTCATTATTTTTAGTGCAATAAACGTCTTCATCGTTAGCGGTTGTTCCCTCATTTCAACTAGCACTCAACACTCACTGATATCATTATAGCTGTAGAACCCTACAGTTTTTGGTCCTTCGAGCCGGATATGAACCAGCGACCTATGGATAACTGTAGGGTTCTACAGCTATAATGATATCAGTGAGTGTTGAGTGCTAGTTGAAATGAGGGAACAACCGCTAACGATGAAGACGTTTATTGCACTAAAAATAATGAATATAAAAACTTAACAAGAAAACGATGACACGCTTATGTATGCAAAAAATATAAAATAACCTTTGTACAGTTGACTGTACATGCTGCCGAGAACGAGATGAACACAGATATAAACTTATAAAATTACAAATCATGATAAGTTAGAACTAAAAGAATATAAGATGAATGTATAAAATTATGTAAACTTAAATAACAATATTCTTAGGTAGGTCAAACTTCACGGAATGGTCTTCTTCTTGTGGCGAAGTACCCCTCTCTGTTGTCGTCTTCCTGTAGAGCGTCCGTGGCTGCGGCACCGGTAGCTCTGGTACATCCAGCGTCTGCTGCGCTCGTCTCCTCCGTATGTAGACGATTCCCACGATGAGACCAATCAGTAGCAGCAAGCCAAGCATGCTATACGATATGAGGTACTGATGGACATCGTGTACGGTGAGCGTCTGCGTTGACTGATGCTTCAGTTGCGCAATCTGAGCTCCCAGTTTCTTCCATTGAATGTCTGTTCCATTGATAGACTGATCTTCTAAGACTGGCGGCATAGCGCTGAACGCCGTGTTGGTGTTAATGATGTTATTCAGGATGGACAGTGATGGTGGGTCCATCTCAGACGCCGCCGTGTCTATGCGGTTGAAACGGTCCTTATGTGAAAGGATCGTAAATGCATTTCCCTTGAGTGTGCAGCCTTGACCTAGGCTAATGATTCCGTTGCCGGACAGGGTTCGTATTAACGTGTCAGCTGGGCATAAAATGCGCACTGTGCATTCTTCGCAACAGGCGTAAAGCCAGACATTCTGTCTGCCGTGTTGTAACTTGATCCATTTATCGTCGCATGTTGATTGTTGCGATGTACAGAGTGATTCCTTTTCCAACTCCATGTTGACCAACTTCAGGTCACATTCACTTGACACATAGCATAACCTAATATTATTCATATTTGGTTAGTTTAAAATAAAAACAAACGCAATTCTGCTATTTGTTAAAAAAATAACACTGTGAAGACTGAGTTCAAGTGCATTCTTTATATTTATTGAGTCAAATTTGGCTAGAGTAGGTTATTGTGGCTAAATTTCAATTGGGTTATAGGTTAGGTAGGAACTTAGAAGAAGCAAAACCGAAGCGTAGCGGAGCAAAGCGTATGCAAATAAAAAAAAAATAATGATATTAATAGATTTTTGAGATAGAGACACAATGAACACACCCTAATCTCTGAAGTAGCAGTTGTCTATGGTACTCGGGACGCCAATTCCGGGGCCGGGCATTCCGGGGTCGAGCACTATTTTGTACGGCCACGGAATGCTCGGCCCAGGAATGCCCGACCCCGTAATCGTGGACTTTCGGGACGCCATATCCGGGGCCGGACATTCCTGGGCCGTCAATATTGGGCCGGACATTACAGGAACACATCTCACATCACAATCACAGGCATAGATGAGTGAATGGATACAGATGAGAGTGAATGAACGTTGATTGAATGAAACATTCATTACAATATCAAGTAGTTTTTTTCCCAATTCCGAGTAAATATCTCGCATGGCGCCTGACTGAATGAAATTGACTGATTAACTGTTGAACTTTTTCTAGTAGCTGAAACCTTTCACCATTGTTGATCTTATTGTTGAACCAGTGGGCTTAGTACGAAAGGGCATATGTCCATTATATACAAGGCTATTACGCTCCCACAGTGGACTCTTCGTGTACATTTCGGAATGCTCATACTGCCATCTGCAACTACGAAATATACACGAATTTTGCGGAATTTTCGTGTATAGTTTGTAGTGAGTGCGTACGAAAGTTTAGTATTTTTTGTTGTTCTTATATGTTCAACCTAACACGAAGGATAAAGGGTGCTTCGCTTCGCTCACCCCCTTTATCCTTCAACTAAGCTACCGCAGTGTTTACGGCTACCGAATCATTATCATCACTTAGGTATTCCAGATTAAGACGGTAATTTTTTAACATTAAAATAAACTTAAGTTTAGTCGGCCAATGTCAACCATATTTTCTCGCCCATCTTTAGCCTCAATAGCGTCGAGGCTAAACTGCAGTTTAGCAGACTAATGTTGAAATAATTCATCGTAATGAACATTATTTCGGACATTAGCCGAGGCTCGAAATTAATCTTAAGACTAGCCGGCTAAACTTAATTTTAGTTTCACACCTAGCTTTAGCCGTAACATATACACGATAATTTACATTGCGCAATAGCGCAGTATATAACGGAACCATAAAATTGGCTTAGACCATTCCAAAGTATACACGATTGCGGCGTAATGCTGATGTATAGAACGGAAGACGTTAGTGAAAACATTGGGTTCCAATGTATACGCGATAATTTACAGACCCCTGCATAATAGCCTTTTATATAACGGAAATACGCAACGAAAGGCCTTATAAGATGCCTTTAGTTTAAGTGATGTAAGGTTTAAGTTTAGATAGGACCGGCCACCAAGAGAGAAGCCCCTCTTGTATTTATACCGTGTAGTGTCAAAGACAAAGTCAAAGTCAAAAGTACTTTATTACTGTAGATATTTACATATCAGTAATTTTTTCCTCGTCTCTACATTTAACTACTGTGGGAGAGGAAGGGCATAGAAACTCCCACAGATTGATTTTTAGATCTCTTTTAAAGATTGCTTGTGCTTAACTAATACAAATATGAAAAATGTAATTATTATGATTAATAAGCAGGAACAAATAATTACAAAATTATTAACAGCAAGGTCTGTGTTGAGCAAGATTAACCCCATACAGTCCCGTCATTTAAGTAATCTTGAACATTGTAATATCCCTTTTTAGACAAAGTAGCTTTAACATGCTTTTTAAATTGCTCAAATTGCAATTTCCAAATCTCCAGAGGTATCTTATTATAGTAGAGAATACACTGACCCTTGAAAGAATTGCTAGCCTTGGCAAGTCTAAACCGAGGTGCACATAGTCTGTGATTATTTCTCAGGTTAACATTACAGCTATCGCTAAGTTTGGAAAATGTTGTAAGGTTCTTGCGTACATACAGTATATTTTCGAAAATAAATTGACTAGCTACAGTTAGTACCTATGTCTTAAGGAGTCTATAAATTACTCGAATAGCTCTTTTCTGTAAAATAAAATCCGTTTAAATATCCGCTGCTTTCCCCCCACAACAAGATACCATAGGACATGACAATATGAAAGTAACTAAAATATACTAGCCTAGATGTAGTCACATCCGTGCTTTGTCTGATGTTCCTAACAGCGTAAACCGCAGAACTTTATTTACCAGCTAATTTATCTATGTTGGGTTCCCACTGCAATTTGCTATCAATGTTTATTCCAATAAACTTCATAATGATATGGAGTTTATTGGAATAGAATTCGTTTATGAAAACTAATTCTAACGTACTGTTGTCTGACACTAAACTGGTCTCAACATGTCGACCATGAAATATTGCTGTTAAAACTTGAGTAATGCGGAATAAGAGGCCCACCACTGGCCTGGATAAAAACGTACTTAAAGAACCGATCTCAATATGTAGAAACCACAAGATTAGAAGATAATGTCTTAAAAACATATAGATCACAAGCTAGTTTCATAAATACGGAGTGCCACAAGGCAGTGTACTTGGTCCTCTCTTATTCCTTGTATGTATAAATGATCTACCAGACCACATCAAACATAAATGTATATTATTCGCCGATGACATTTCATTAATAGTGACATAAAAAATAACAATTTAAGTAATCATATCTCGGACATTAATGAAACTGTGAGAACCGTAATAAAATATTTAATCAATTCCAATTTAGAAAGTAAAGTGAAAGTAAATTTAACAAAAACGAATGTAATTAATTTTAATAATAATATAAATAAGAAACTAATGAGTATTAATCACCAAGTACAACAATTAGAAAATGTAGACCATGCAACAATCTTATGTATAATAGTTGATAAGAAACTAAATTGGAAGGAACATACCAAGAAAGTGTGCAGCAAATTAAATAGATTTGTATTTGTCTTGAGAAGGCTAAGCAAAATTGCATCAAGACAAACAGCGATATCGGCCTACTACGGATATATAGAATCAATACTCAGATATGCCTTGATCATCTGGGGGAACGGTACCAACAAGCAAGCTGTTTTTATCGCTCAAAAAAATGCATCCGGTCAATAGTTGGAGTACCGCAGCATGTATCATGCAAGCCATTGTTTCATGAGTTGAAAATACTATCATTTCCCTGTCTATATATCATGGAAGTGGCTAAATTTGTTAAACTTAACACTAATCTATTTTCCAAAGCAAGTGATCTATATCCCAGAAATACCAGAATTCCTGATAGGCTTGTCTTAAAACACTGTCCCAGAACAGCACTGTACAAAAATAATTGTAATGCAATGTGTTTAACGGTGTACAATGGGATACCTCAAGATATTAAAAACCTTCCTGTTAACTTATTTACATCTAAATTACGAAAATTGCTCTTAGACAATTGTGTTTAATCACTACAGGAGTTTTTAAATTAAATAATGATTTATACCAGTACAACTAAATGTTTGCATGCTATTGACTAGCTGTATAAGGAGTTCAATTAATGTACTAAAACTAATTACTGTACCTTGACATAGCAAATAAATTTCTTATTTCTTGCCTGACATTTGGAAGTGAGAATTTGATACACTTGGTTTTACCAGCGTTTAACAATAAATTATTAACTGTGAACCAATTCAAGGTTAAAGACAACACGCCATTAACATCATCAAAATTTCCTTTTTGTCTTTCAATTTTGAAGACCATTGAAGTATCATCAGCAAACAACACTATGCCAGTCGATTTCTCCACCATGAAAGGCAGATCGTTAATATATACCAGGAATAAAAAGGGCCTAATATGGAACCTTATGGAACGCCAATTTTCACACCCGATCCATCAGATTTAACGACGTCAACTTCCGCCTATTGAATTATATTGCTAAGGTACGGTCTTAGTAGATACAACGTTTTATTTCGAACTCCGTAATGATTTAATTTCATTAATAGCGTATTATAATCAACACAATCAAATGCCTTCGACAGATCGCAAAAAACTCATAGCACCGATAGCATCCTGTGCAGCCTCCCATGCAGAATAAATATGAGATATAAGGGTAATATCTGCATCCGTAGTCGATTTACCCCTAGTGAAACCGTATTGTTTGGCGTGGAGTTGTTTTGTACGGTTGAAGTGTGAGAGCATTTGACTGAGTATAATCTTTTCAAATATTTTACTTAGTGTTGGAAGAACAGATATTGGTCTGAAATTTGAAGGATCACCCTTATTGAAACTTGTCCACCGAATTTCCTTCTTTTTCTGGTAGGAATTACTCCCACCCAAGCAGCAAACCAACCAATACCTAAACAACAATCAGGGTAACTTTGGTATTCCCGGGGGATCTTTGGTATTCACGGGGTAACTGAGTGTTGTTTGGAGTGACTACTGGTATTCATAGAATCTTGTTTTATATATTTGTAAAGAACAAGGGATATTCACTACTACATAAAGAAGGGCGAACCCTGTGTGTGGTATGAGTAGTACTTCCCACCAGTAGATGATACAATTTAAAAATTAATTTTACAAATTAAAGATATTGAGATTAATGATAAATTAATATAGAGTCATTTTAAACATAATAATTGAATTGACATTTTAATCTTAGTGAAGGGAGTGAGTGCGTGTGGTGTGTAATAGAGAAGATGAGAAGTGAGTGTCATATTTGAATGTTTTAGTGTAGTGAGTAATGCATGTTGGATGGAACATTATGTTATTAAGTTTTTTGTTTAGATTGCATGTAAGGATTTATTTTATTTACACTATTTAATAATTTATTTGGGTATTAAAATAAAACCGGTAAGACTTTTTCAGTTTCCTCATAAGTTAGCGATCTCAGTCATTTATAGTTTTATTTTATTTTCGAATCTTGTCTTTGGGTAAATTTCACTGCGTTTGCTGATTTGATTGTAGAGATGAGATGAAAAATCTTTGCATAAATTTTATAAGCACCTTTACAGTTTGGCATACTTTGTCTTTTTGCCGTTTAGTTATTACTGCTGTATTACTAGGTAAGAGATTGCTGTGCTGTTTATATATCTGTCCAACTGTAACGACATCGCTGAAATTGAAAAGTTCTGTGCAGACCTTCAATACTGCACGCTGAACCCTTTCGACCCATTCTGCAAGAGCCACGTAAATGCGTTTCATAAGCAATGTCTCTGCTACATGCCTGAGGCTCTTGAAGACATAAATTAATTTTCTGATTTACGAATTAAGTGCCTGAAGGTGATGATGAAATTTCAGATTAATATCTAGAGTTATACCCCAGTCAGTACCTGATTGTTTGTTTCGTTTCCAGAACTCCACACGTACACGAATTCAGGCTCAAAGTATCGCATGTGTGTACAAATATTTTGGGTGTGGAGAAACTCAGGTATTTGGTTTTCTCAGAGTTTAGAGTCAAATATTTTGTTGTAACCAGCGGGAAACAACATTAAATCCCCGTTGAATGCTATCGAATACGTCGTGCCGTGCGGGCAAAAAGTAACACTGTGTCATCGGCGTACGCGATGATTTTGGCTTGCAGCAGCGCGAAGCTACGAAGTACACAATTGTACTTTACTCGAGAGGTAACTACTAAAAAGATCCAACTGGACTTCTCCCACACCTTTAAATTCCAGTTTATCAACAAGGAGTTCCACCGAGACAGTGTCAATGATACTTTGGCTCAGTCTTAGAAAATCCCATACAGCGTTTTCGTTCGTCAAGGTTTTCGGCTACGGCTAAGTTTGTAAGCTCATGTACGGCATCGGAGGTAGACTTTCCAACTCGAAAACCATACTGATTTTTCGCCAGAATAAGCTAATGAGCCTAGAGTTGGTAGAGTTCATGATTCGGTCCAAAAGCTTGAAGAGCGATGGGATAATTGAGACGTGTCTGTAGCATTCAAAACGATCTCGGTCGCCCCCCTTATGGACTGGAAGAACTACAGATTGTTTGAGAGCATCAGGGAAGATACCCTTCTCCAAACATGAGTTAAAAATGTAAGTCAGGATCGGGACAAACTGATTTGTTTCGGGATTTTAAGACCTTATTTGAAATGTTATCCCATCCGATCGAACATTCGTTTTTCAGATTCATGATAAGACTTTCAATTTCATTATTGTCAGTGCTAAAATTACAAATGAGTTGGATAGAGAGTTGTTTTCTATTTGTATAGGCATTCGTTCTGATTGATTTTAGATTATTTTATAGATTTATTTATTTATATTTATAAAATAATTATTAACTTTTTCTAAGAATGATGCGGCTGAATCAAGAGTTGAAATTATCTCTTTAATTTCTTCAGCTAATTGTTACAGTAAGTCCTGTATCTGTTGTATGTTAGTTTTAAAGTTTCATTTTTCGGGTTGGACCTGGATTTTCTGTGTAATTGGTCTCGATTTTTTACACATCGGAGGAGTCCAGTAGTCATATAAGGCTTAATAATGCGTTTATTTTTTGGAATTTTGCGAGTTTTTGTGTTTTTCTCGATAGCTCCCTGAATTATATGAACTCCCTATGAACTCATTTGGATCCGGTAACTTATAAATTATAACGTAACAACTTTAAAATTATTTGCCCCTAGGGTTTTTGCTTACTCCTCAGTGTCCAGAAAAGAGTATGTAGATGGCGGATTTAATTTTTTGTGCTTTATATCGAGACACAAAAGCACAGCTTTATGATCTGTTATAGTGGAGTGCATGACAACCGAAACAGCTCCATTTCTCGTTTTCAGGAGCAAGTGGTCTAAGCAAGTAATTCTTAGATCCCTAGTAACAAATGTATGTCCAGGTAGGAGTAGTAGCAGTAGTAGTAGTCCATAATAGGCAGCTTTATTTAAATAGAGGTCAGCATCACAATGTTGTGTATTTGGGTAGATATCAATCTTACAGTCTCCTGTCAAAATGAGATTGGAGAAAGAAGACAATTCCTGGAATATTTAAGTTAGGCCATCTACAAAGTTCTCTATATTAGTTGGGCTATTTTCAAAGTTGTCTTTGTCATGTTTCAGAATAAGACAACTTCCTTCGACATGGTGTGGCTGTTCAATGGTGACGTGGAGGTTTTTTATGTTGTATATCACCACTCCATCCTTTTGATTTATTATTAATTTGTTAGCAAAACTTTTATAGCCTTGAATTAAAGGAACTATAGGTATAAAAAATGACCAACATTCGGTCAATATTAGAACGTCACAGTCAAGTTTAAGTTCGTGCAGAGGTACTACGAAGTCTGGCAAATTGTGACCAATACTGCTAATATTTTGAGAAATTATTTTTAGACAAGAATTTGAGTTCGGGGCATAATTTATATGTGGTCAATAATTAATAACGAACGTGGGAAAACAGGGCCCCGCGCGTAGTTTCGAACGACGCTGCAGCGACAAACGTTGTGGCGAAAAAATTTCAGCGTGGTACGCTGGAGTGAAATATTATTGCAGCGAAATCCACGAGGTCGAATGACACTTTGGCGAAAAACTTTCAGCGCGTAATACCCTGGGGCGAAAAATTATTGAAGCGAAACCCACGAGGTCGAATGATTGAATTGAATGATGCAGCGACAAACATTGTAAACATAAGCATTTACATACATGGACATTCATTGCTCCTGGCCCCACTAGGATACCCTTTATCGTGGGATCCAGATACAGCGACGGCACACACATATAGACATCGAAGGCCTAGGGATTTTTTCTGTATCCCCGCAGGGAACCAACCCGGGACCTCTCGCATGCATGGTAGACAGAGCCACAACCGCAGCGGCACAGAGGTCGTCATTGTGTCGAAATGCATTTGTGATCACTAGCTTAGCACTTTTACTGTTGTATAAATGTATAAATAGGAGCCTTATAAATATTCTCGAACCAGGAGCCAACTTAGCTCGCCCGAGTAGTACATTGCTTGTCAATGCGGTGTCATTCGACCTCGTGGATTTCGCTTCAATAATTTTTCGCCCCAACTTACCACGCTAAAATTTTTTCGCCACAGCGTTTGTCGCTACAGCGACGTTCGAAACTACGTACGGGACCCGGGAAATAACATCCAAACTCCGAATCGACTTTACGAACGGTATCTATCACGGACTCCGCTGACGCTCAATTTCCGTCCAAGATGAACGCTGTCAACGCGATGAACTTAAGCTTCTGCGGAGCCGCCGCTGCCTGTGGGGCGCCCCCCGCCGACGTGCGCACCGCATCTGCCGCCCTCGCTGTCGCCCGCCCGCTCACCGACCGTTCGCTGAGACTAAGACCGTTCTCAACAGCCGAGGTCTACCGAATAATTGCAGTAGAAATACCTCACAAAATAACTTAAGATGTCTACAACATATTTATGGACCTCCTCCATCTCGGTGCCGCCCCTCTTGCCCAACCACTCTCCGAAGTGTACAATCGATGTATAAAAGAGGGCACATACCCTAAAGTGCTGAAACTTAGCAAAATCTCTCCTATCTTTAGAGGAATATTATTAATATTTTGAACAGATTGTGTGCTTGGATCAGCGTTGAAGTCTCCGATAACTAAGCAGGAACTGCAGTTACTGTCTTCAATTATACTGTGTATTTTGCCGAAGCAATCTGCGTATTCATCGAAATGATCCGGGTGGCATGTGGGGAGATTCACACACACTACACGAAGTGACTCGTTGTTAGTTAGTGTTAGCTCTACTGCTGCTAGTCGTGGTGTGTCTAATTGCAGGGTAGCTCTCACCTTCAGCGACTTCCTGTAGAGTATCGCTAATCCGCCGTATGGTCTTCCTACTAGTATCGCAGCTGAGGTATCGACAGCTGAGGTGCCCATTCCAAGGAAGTCAGGATGCACGTTTTCCAGCATATGAAGGTCGGTGGGTAGTAACCATGTCTCCTGTAGAAGAATTATGTCGTTGTTGTTGCAGAGTTCGTTCACGAACTTAAGGTTACCTTTCAGGGATTTACAGTTGACGCTTGTTTATACTTATGAAAGTTTTGTTTTACTAAACCATTTCAGTCCATCTAGAAACTAACGCCCTATCTATCTGCGCGCGTACAGATGTGCGTTGTCAATACCTTTCCATAAATGAATTATGCAAGCCCCGGTCTATAATTATGGAATGGTCATGTTAATCACAGAGGAAAATGAGTCTTACCTCTATTAATGCAATACTTATTCTTTTATATAGTGAAAGAACGCCTAAGTTTTATGAAGCGGCAACGTCGTCGTGCAACTAGCGTATTATGGAAATAAGTATGTAAAGATTTTAAATATTGGCGGGAAAAACTGCTTTTGCTAATTGCGTGGTAATCACCACGCAATTAGCAAAAGCCGGCCCTGCGATTGCAGGGCCTAGCTTTTCAGATGTTTGGAGCCTAATGCTCTATTTGTGACCATCCGTTTGAGATATTATCGAAGAGGCTGCGTCCAGTAGTCCTTGATATTGGCCAGGAGCTCTATTTTTGAACAGCTCGTGTGACTTTTACGTCACGCGAGCGCTCTTTTCTACTGATTTTCTTTCGACATCCGAAATTTCGTGTTTTTCAGTCATTCGCCAGAAGAGTGGTCAGCCAGCACCACTCGTTGCGCGAGTCGAATGTAGAATAAACGTCAAATACGTCAAAGCTAATGTCAACACAATTTGAAGTGTCAGTTTTCCTTTTTCGCGCGTATTTTCAAATTGGAATCCAAACCAACATTTGCGACTTTGCGACAGATTGTACGTCCCGATTTGTTCCATATTATTGCTAGGGTTTATTTACTAGGCAGCCACTTTCTTTTATTGAACAGACACTTTCATACAGCCTATAATAATGTCTTATTGTAGGCTGTATGAAAGTATCTGATATTTACCGGTTTTTACTTTTTCTGCGTGCAACGGATAAAAATCAAGAATTCCAAATGTATCAGCACAGCAACTCGAACGAAGAACGATTGAAAAATGTAGTAAATCAACGTCATGCGACTTATAAGTCGAACATGACATATGTCTCATGAACGCTCATGCGAATTAATACGTCACGCGAGTGATTCAATAATAGAGCTCCAGGGTTGCTGGGCCTTTAAGGCTATTATTCAAAAAGTACTGAACAGACAAATAATGAACGATTTGGAGCTGATGCTCTAAAGGACTGGTTACACTGACCAGCTTTGTCCACATGAAGTCAGTAAGTCGTGCCTCAGATTTCATGGTGTGTACACGTTTTGCAAGTCAGTTGGACGAAATGAGTGTACGAAAACGAAAGCAAGGTATAGCGATGTTGAGGAACTTTTCTTTCCTGTTGGGTCAGCGCTACGCGCCAGCGCTGAACTGACTTCTAAAACAGTTTACATGATAGCAGTAACGGGTCAGCACTGACGTTGAACGCGACTGACGGCTAACACTGACTCAATGTAAACCAGCCTTAATTGTTACCGTCAATTTGAGATATTAACGAAAAGTGCATTCAGTAGTATCAAGCAAGACTATAATGTACTCTGTGTTTTCAGTAGTTCTCGAAACTGCTGTATGCCGGCCGACGCCAGCAACCCCACGGTTATTGGCTTGTATCTCGTTTAATCCTCAGTCTTCGAAGTTGTAAATTTGGCAGCGGAGTGCTTCAATTATGCTTTAAAACTTGAATACCTAGCACCATTCTAAGGAATCGCAAGAGTTCTTCGAGATCCAGCTTGGGGTTGCTGGCGCGATTTTCCCCAGCAAGCCCACGGTATTTAGCTTGTAGCGCAGTTTCTATTGAGGCTCTAATTCAGAGTGCTCCATTTGTGCTCTAAAATCTGGTATTTGTGTCATGCTCCTCCGTTCTTTGGGCTTGCTGGAGGTAAAACTGCCCGATAACCTGAAAGTTAATATCAAGAAACATGTAAATCCTGTAAAACTAAGTGGAGTTGACCTGCCTGACTGATATAACCTATCCTATGCTTTGAAAAACAGTGAAATAGAAATGTTATCAATAGATAGGTAAGTATCTACCTACCGAAAGTATTGGTGTAGGAACAATTATTTTATACTTTATTTTAATCACCATTTTTGTACTTTTTATATCATTTGAATATTACCCTCTTATAACCATTGACAGCAAATATTGTAAAGGTCGAAAACTCGAAATCATCCTCAAAAACCATCAGATGATTTCGAACTTAAGGAGGGAGGAGTAACTTAAGGATCCTAGAGCCAGACAGAATGCCACATATAAATTCATCGCGGACTACCTATCTACCTTCCAAGAATCTTGTGTTTAGTCAGTATGTGTGTCTCTTACGCCCGGTTTCCGAAAGGAAAATTAGCTGTGACAACTTGTTAAACTCTTGTTAAAAACATTTCAGCCAATCACGTGCCGCTATTTGGAATTAATCTGTGATTATTCACTTGTTATATTTGACTACTCTTTCAGAAACTGGGGTTAGAGATTTTATTGAATAAAGTCAGTCATCCTTTGACCATTGAACTGAGCATTGTTCTTTTTAGTACCTATGTACCAGCATTATATTATAATACAAAATAATTCAATAGACACGATCAAATGCTCTAAACAAAACTATCCTAATATAATTGTTATTGAATTTCAATAGCCTGTAAAAACGTGGCCATTGACAGCACAGGTTTAGTGTTATAGTAAAAAATTATGGGGATTGTGTGTTCTATCCGAATATCACATTTTTTTTCTGGCCGGCACTTTCACTTTTGGCCCAAAATGAATTGTGCCGGCACGTACGCCCGCCACAGATATGCGGAAATATCTATTTCCACGTAATGTTAAGATAAGTTGACGACCGTCACAGATAAGGTATATTTATATTCATCACGTAGTTTTGTAGTAAGTTGTATATAAGCTAGGATTTCCTATAATGAATCAGTCTAGTTTTTGCGCGCATCTCAAGCCTTTTACTTTACTCCCGAAGATGTCGCTCTCCTTACAATTGCCTCTGGCAAAGTGGTGACCCCGACTTTTGAACATCAGCAACCTTCGGTAATAGCAGCATGGACCCAGCCGCGAAGAAAACTCCGTGTGCTGCCACCTTAGAAGTGCAAGCAAGAAGCACTTCGTCCAAGATCGCCGACCCCCGACTTCGGCAATCAAGACGACATCAAGCAAGCCATGACCGGACCAGATTTGAAAACGGACCAGAAGCCAAATAATTTAACTGAAGATTTCCCGCATCCAACTCAAGATACCGCAAGAATAATGAACCGATAGTCAGCCGACTGCTGATTTATCAAAATGGAGCTCGCACCAGCAGAAACGAACGCGTCGGCAAATTCATTCACAGCAAGCAGCTTTTTCAAGTTCAAGACATAGGTAGCCGTTCCAGCCCCCAGAAGAGTATTGAAACATCATCGATATACCTAATTCAACGAATATTGAAATCATCCAGAAAGAACAATGCACGAAGAATAATCAAATCACTGAGAGAGAGAGATATATATATTTATATATAAACGATTGGTGTACAAGATGTGCCCTATGTTGCCAAATCCCAAGGTTTTTAGGCACACAAATTTCATCCATCGACAACGTAATATTCACTCAAGAGTGAGGATCACGCACGTACATATGACGTACGAGATTATTGATTGCCTACAGCCAAGGTTACAGATTTAATGCTGACGCTGATTCAGCATAATCATCCTTGTGTAGTCGCAATTATAAACAAACAACGATTACAACTTCAACGACGTGCGATGTAAATTGACTCATCGATTCCTGAAAAACATGGGCGGCTGCAGCATCAGACGACTCTCCTGCGGATCTTTTCCAGTTATAGGTTAGGTTAGTTTACTAACCGCGAAGCACCATTTTCCTAGTGTTTTTCAGTTTTTAGTTTATTTTATGTAGTGTGCGGCCAGATACAAGACTTGCCTGCAGGTAAATATTAAGTAATTCTTTAAAGTTATGTAAAATTCGCATAACCGTAGTTCCTTTATTTTTCTAATTCGTGTAAGATTTTACCTTTAGTTTAAGTTAAAGTATTCACAATTAAGATCTGATTTATGTTTATTAAAATACTACTAGTTATTATTGCAGTTGATATAAGAGTATTTCTCAAATAGAATGTACGTAACGAAAAAGTTGTAACGAAAAATTTTAACGAAATAGTTTACATTGTAAAGAAAAAGTGAAAATTAAGGTAAGTACACATTAGTGCTCTGAGTGCTTTTATAGGTGTTCAGGAAATAAGATTGATAGAACATGTTTGATCCAACATTTATTATTCGTAAAGTGCCAACATTTACCATTTACTGAAATCAAATTAAATTAAAACCAAATAAATAGAAACAACTAGTTAAATTAATGTACAGATTGTCCAAAAAATCTGGAAACTAAAGAGTGAGATTTTGCTAATTACTCTTTTACTAAATCTGCTATTTTTATAGTAACGTGAGTTAAAAAAAATAAAGAGCTTAGACTATTGCATTTAAAACCAATAAGTTGCAATAAAGTTAGTAAAAGGGTGGTTTTTTATTTTCTTGTAGTTCCCCTTTATGTCTTATTTTCTAGAAATTTTAATAATTTCCACTCAAAATCACGAGCTCCTTTCACCCTAATAGAAGAAAAAAAGTATCCCAAAATTTCCATACATTTTTCAGACTTCGACTGAGTTACCTATATTGAAAATAGTAAAGAAAAGGAAAAAAATAGGACACTTTTTCTCTCCTATTAGGGTAAAAAGAGCTCGCGATTTTGAGTGGTAATGATTTGAAATTTCCAAAAAATAAGACATAAAGGAGAGGTACAAGAAAAAAAACACCCAAATAGTTAGGTTTCACATCCGTTTTCCAGACAATCTATAAGAAAAAATATTTTGAATTAAAAATAAACTTCGTCTTCCTCATTCATCAGAGCAAAACTGTCAAATTTTTGGGTATTGGTGTATACCCAGCTTTACACAATACTATTTCGTTACGTGACGAAAAATAACGAAACAGTAAGAAAAATATAACCTAACAAACTCGTCAGAAGAAGATTTTTTGTTCGACATTGATTTAACGATTATAATTCACTTGAACAAAATTAAATGTCCTACCACATAACTTTATTATTTTGATAAACATTTCAGGAGTACTTACCCAGTAAACAGTAATATTTTCGTTTTGTATCGAAATAGTAAAACAGCAGGCGGTCGCAGAAAATTCGGTCCAAAAGAGAAAAAATATGACACTGACATTTGGCCATCAGCCAATAAGGACGTTTTTAGTGTTGCCAGTAAAAGTGCTAAAGATTCGTTCAGAAATATAAAAAAACTACTACCTACGATATTGTGTGAGGAAAAGTATGTGACTAAAATGTAGAAATGTGAGACATTTCGTTTTTTGCGTGAAATGAAAATATCTTAAAGAAAGCAGGCTATGGACTATTTTAAACCTTAATCTATATTATACTACGGTGCTAATCAGAGAAACCTGAAACGTTAGACATACGATAAATAATATTTTTTGAAGAAGCAATGTCGTTGGTACCCACAGTGACAAAAAGGGTTGGAGTGTAGATAAGGGGGCGCCAAGGAAAAAAAAACTATTATAAAAAAAACTATTACTATAAATATTTTACAAGTGGGGGCTTCCGCCCCCTTATCGACACTCTGACCACGCCCGCCACAGATATGCGGAAATATCTATTTCCACGTAATGTTAAGTAAGATAAGTTGACGACCGTCACAGATAAGGTATATTTATATTCATCACGTAGTTTTGTAGTAAGTTGTATATAAGCTAGGATTTCCTATAATGAATCAGTCTAGTTTTTGCGCGCATCTCAAGCCTTTTACTTTACTCCCGAAGATGTCGCTCTCCTTACAATTGCCTCTGGCAAAGAATGATCTCCTTCAAAAAACATATTTTCCCGTGTCTCGATTTGACTGCCTACACTTTTAATTCGTGTATTTATGGCCAACTACAACACTTTAATAAAAAGAAATATTAATTATTTTGCACCAGTTTTTTTTATCATCTGAATAACAAACAGCACAATCGTATAGGTAATAACAAGCGAAAGTAAGTAATTGATTGCTTTAGTTATTTATCATCATCATACAGCTAATAAGTTAGGCACTACAATTACATTTTAGTATCATATTCAAACATGAAACTCCCCACCATCCCGTTTCTCATCAGAGAGTGAGGACAGGATACTGGTCGATGATTCTTGTGAGAGCCACAAAATACTCATGACAAGAGCCTCCAAAATACCAATGCCTACTCCGCCAAAAACATCCAAAATATAATGTCTCTCTACCAGCACCCGCGATAAACTCACAGCCGTCACCCAAGCCAGTAATGGTGGATAGAATATTATATTCACTGGGCTCAAAAACATTAAAATTAGGGCAACCATTACAGCCCTGCTGGCGTGCCCAGATGGAAAGGAGTATTTGTCTGGACCCATCTCCATTAATTTGTTCATTGGCACCGGCCTGCGTCTTCTAATTGATGCTTTTGTAACTGCCACCACAATTATGTCCAGGATCAATGCTGAAAAATATTTTAGTTACTAATACGATTGGCACCATAAATAAGAGATAAGAGTGAGTTGCCGAAATAAATCTACAAAAGTCCTGGATTATAGAATGAGCAGAGCACTTTTATCAATGTTGAATCTTCACTGAACTTCTTTTTGTCTGAACTGAAACAAATTAATAAAAAATACTGGTTTTGGCTGATAAATTTGGGTGAATAACTGTGATCAACCAGAAATCTCAAAAACAACAACTATATATATCCTCAATTTATTTATTTTTTTAGAGTTTAGTTTGATGGAGTGTTGTTTTTTGTAGTTCTTACTTACTTCTAGATTACATATCTGAATATGAAGGATAAAGGGGGCTTCACTTCGCTCATCCCCTTTAGCCTTAACTTACCCTGACCCACCACTTCTCCTAGACAAATATTTTTTTGTTAATCAATCAAAAAAACTAAGATTAGTCCGTAAGCGTTGACTAAGTCAGCAATACATTCACCAATTTCAGTAATTTGTTTGCCCATTTCAATAATGTGTTGGCCCATTTTTTTTCATACAAAATTTAGGTGTTTCACCCATTGAAGTAATTCTACTGCTAACTTAGTATATTTTTCTCTTCTAATTTGGCATTTTTTCCAAATTATCAATTTGATAGTTAAAAATTTTTTGCTAATCCTCAAAGTATCCCATGGTCATTTGCTCGATTCATTTTAATAATCACCCCTTTTATATCTCACCATTAATCATTCAAAATATTGCCTTACATGTGTTTCCACCACATTCCTTTCTTAAAAATAGGCATAGTTTAATGTAAGAATTCCAAGTCTTACCAATTAACATGTTCACTTGTAGTTGATAAAGATCTTTGTTATTAAATAAGTAAATAAAACTAAGCCAGCTGGCCAGCCAGACAATGCCATGGCAGGAAACCTGAAAAAACAACAAATTATTAACCTATGTGGTCTAATATTGAACAGAAATGGCAAAAATACTTGCAGTCAAGTAAGGTACTGACCTCTAAAAACTTTGAATGATTTCTAAGTGATCGCAAAGCTGTCGTTTGTATTGCTGCATCCACAAACTTCTTTGTAATTTGTATGTCATATCGTAGCAATTTCTGCAACATTGGTGGAACTTTGCGCTTTTCGTCTTCAGCACCCAACTGGAACATTTTAAATACCAACTTAGTGTTTCATCTTTCGAAAGATAAGAACCTATCTGCTACTGACTCGTAGAATGAAGGAGGCTATTTACATAGTATGAAGAGATTTTCATGAATTCTTTACTTCAAACCAACACTACAAATTTTAGAAATATTTCTTACCAAATCCATTATGTGAATGTAGATAAATGATAAATGTAATTGGCAAACTGATAGTAACTGAAGCGTTTAAAATTAACACTTGATCAAACAAGTATGTCCAGTGAGTGATTAGTCAGCCAACCAACCACTAATGATTTGGTTGGAAGTAACAAAGGGGGCTACTTATTACTACTTATATTGCTCTGTGGGGCTACTGCATGCTGAAATTCTGATAGGTGTGCTATGTACAGTTATGTATGTGTAGTTTTAAATTAGCTGAACACAATGCACAAGGATTAAAAGATGAATCACTTATATAAATAAACCAGAAAACACAAAAAATTGACTTTCCCAGTTCCCTGACGTTTTCTTTAGATATTTAATGTAATGCTATGCAAGCAAAGCAAAGCAATGCAAAATGCAAAATGCAAAAAAGCAATAATGTATTCTGTGACCTACCCATAGATAAAAATGTATAGTAGGACCTACCTACCGAACCCAGTGTTGCCACCCTTTGGTTTTGATTTTCCCCGGACTCCTCGTGAATTTCCCCTAAATTAGGCACTTCTCAAAAAAAATCCCCTAATAATTTATTCTAAAAATATAACACAAATTGAAGAGAATTACACACTATATTATTTCATGGAATGCGTCCATTGTTTGGGTTTCCATTTCTTCCAACTGTTCAGTGTTTTTTTTCTTAAAATCATCATCATCACATAGTTACGTGCGGATACATACAGTCACGCATTATTATTTTTTGCGAACTGAAAATCAAAACATTCTCTAAAAAATCCCCGACATATTTTCTTACCCTCTATATTTCCCTAAATAATTTTATACCCTAAAAATCCCCTAAACTTTCAAAAATCCCCTAAATCTAGGGGAAAATACCCTAAGGTGGGGACACTGACCGAACCTAACCTGTCGCGTTCCGAGTCACGTCAACTAGACATCATCGCTGACGTGACGTCAAGACCATCATGCATAGAGTAATATAATATATAGGGAACCACCCGGTGTCATGAGACACCGGGTGGGAAATGAAGAGTAACGACCATCATAGGCGCTACGCAGACAGAAGACGGTGGCGTAAGCCATAAGGCGTAAGGTACTTTTGATCGTACCTTACGTCTTAGGCCTTACGCCGTCTTCTGTCTGCGTTGGGCCATAGATATCCATAATCCATTAGGAACCCTTTGAATGGTGTCGCATTCCGAGTCAAGTCAACAAAGCCACATCGCTCACGTGACGTCACGACGATCATGCCCGTTCCGAGTGGGAAATGGCGACCGTCATAGATATCCATTCAGAACGCTTTGAACGCGGCGGTAAACAATGACACTATTATAATAAATGGTTTTTCAAATAGAGCGTGCCATGTTGTTTTGGCAGCATCTGTCAATTTGATGTTGTTTTTTTCAGTCACTGATGCCAAATCACTATGTCAAGTTACACGATTGAACAACACGTCCAAATGATAAAACTTTATTATCAAAATGAGTGTTCGTTAGTGCAAACTATGCGCGCATTACGTCCATTTTACGGCAGACGCGGTGGCCCTTCAAAGTTGACTCTCCAACGTTTGGTGGCCAAAATCGAGACGACCGGTTCGGTAAACAACCAACCAACACCTTTACTTCAAAGAAACGCTGGATCGGCCAAGAATATCGCCGCTGTCGGTTCCAGCAAGACGGCGCTACGTGCCACACCGCAAATGACACAATAGACATTCTGCAAGAACGGTTTAAGGTTAGGGTTATCTCCCGCAGAGGTAACGTGAATTGGCCACCAAGATCGTGCTATTTGACTAGACTAGACTTTTTCTTATGGGGTTTTCTGAAGTCGATGTCGCCAATAAGCCGCAATCGACCGATGCCCTGAAAGTTAAGATGACGTAGGCCATCGCTCAGATTCAGCCGGATTTATGCAGCACAGTCATTGAAAATTGGACCGCTCGGATCCGTGCCACCGTTCGAAGCCGCGGTGGACATTTATACGATGTCATATTCCATACATAATGGCATAAATGGGCCTTTCAAATAAATAAATAATTTCGTTAATATCTCACACACAGCTTGTTTTATTCAATTTCAACATCGACCTATAAGCCAACTTTTGTTAGTTATTGACATTTCGTAGACAGTCATAGTAGTCGAGTCGCTGCTGGTTGCTGTTCTAAACTTTTAAGTTTGATCGTCAGCTGTTAGCGTGACAGCTGTCACTTTTTAGTTCGAGATATCAGTGCTCACGCTCACAGCGATGGTCGTTGATATTCCAACATAAGGAGTTAATGATTTCATTCATGACGTCATATCAACCATTTGACCTCTCACCTCACGCTAAAACTCATTCGGAACGACCTCGTAGACGCTATAATCGATTATGTTGCGAATCGGAACGCGCCGCTAATAATATTTTTATTTTTTTAATAGTTACGGCTATGAATTCTAGTCCTTGCAGCCAGTCTTTATTTCACTTTCACAATCACTATGTATAGTCCACGTACCTATTTCACTTTCAATTTGGGTCATTTTCAAAAAAAGTGTACATTTCTTTAAAAATCTTGTCCGGTGTATTTACTGCGATAAAATACAATGTCACTGTGCATATATTTATGTGTCGTTTGTTTTTATATAAATATTGACCTTTTACTTCAATTCCCTCATTTGAATCAATAGCAAAGAGGGTGATCTTATTATTAAAATATACTATATATATTTATTTCGCAACTGGCAACACTATGCGTCAGCCATCATTACTAAACCTCCGCCATTTTGATCGAGTGCCATTTTGTGGTGAAACACTGAACGACCGGCAGAATTTACCAAAAATAATCAGTTGAGTCACAGCACATTTCCAAGCAAGGTAACGTGTCCTTTATTCTTATGTTTTTACATATAATAGACCTAGCACATACAAGTTTTATTATATGTTCGATTTATCGGTTCTGCATTTGTTTTTTGCCATTGTAGCTTTTTGAGGTTAGAATTTTCACAAAACGTGCTAACCATGTGAGACATGAGAATCACAATTTTGTGACTCATCTGACGTGACTCACATAATACAAGAAAAGTAAAGATGTGTTTAGATACTCTTGCAGAAAGTCATAAATAAATAAAAAACATATTATACAAGGTGTAAATGAATTAACGCAAAATGAGAAACTACTTTGTTAGGGACATCATTCTGAGCAACTTGCATTATGAAACCGATTTGATCATAGCAACTTTATTTTTCACTTCCTAGTACATTTTGGCCTGAGTGGATCAGCTGATTTGTATGGAGAAGTGAAAAATAAAGTTAAAACCGGGTAAGCTAATATTTTAAGTAATGTTAGTGAGCGTGACCTAGAGAATAGTACGGACTTATTAACTAAAGAGATAATAAATTAAAATACAAGTAAAATTATTATGTAAGTATGTGTATGTAAATTGATTCATGTACACAGTTCCTTATAATTATGTGACTCACATAAGTATAAAAATACAGGAATGTCACGAAACAGTTTACTCACAAATTTAATCAGGTTAGTCACAATGTACACTTTTTTTGAAAATGATCCATTTATAATTCCTTAACTGAATTTAAAATGTATTTGTAACATTTCAGTAAATCTCTGTAATTTGAGTTATCCGTTGGCGATTAATTTTCTTTCATAATTTCACCTATCAAGATAAGTGAAAAAGTACGAAATTCTTATATACATATACTTAGTGTTTCAATCTACTCTACAGAGTATTTATTTGACATTTATCAACTGAAGGAATTGCAGGGTATATATTAAATTGAGTATTTTTATTTTATCAATATGCTATTCAGATCCATTAACACTTTCAGTACCAAGCACCTGCCAGGCGGGTTTTATCAAATATTGTTCGCACGCCGACGACCCACCTCTCGGTTTCAGACTATACATAACTAAAGATGACTTTTACTTTTTTAAATTAAAAAAAATAATTCATAAATTTACGCCTTGTTTATGTAGTATTTTTTTAAATCCTTATGTCTAGTTTTTAATTTTATAGTTCTGTGCCTTGACACTAGAAGACGTATACATTAATATATATTGGCACCCGAATGGCAATGTGAATGTGAACACAGTGAGTGAGTGAGTGAGCCCTGCTTTCTTGTCCCATTTTGCTATGCAACTTGACTTGAAACTTTTTAAAAATAATAAGTACTTAGGCGATAATTCGAAAACCGAAGCGGATGTTGGGAATTTTTGGCACAACCCTGGATGACATCAGAACCCACAAGGCGAGACTTTTGTAAATTGCACCAGACTGGCGAGTCTTGTAAAGTACTTCCGCCAACTTTCGCAGTTTCTGGATAATGTTTCGATTCATTGATGGTGGCTAAAGTGTTAATATAAATATAGGGATACGGCATCCCGTACTGAACTCCATAATGGTTTTTAGGCTAAGAAAAATGGCACCTCTGTCGGAATTAGTCGTAACCAAGTCGTTACGAAAAATTGTAACAGGGGTGATTTGAATTTGGGGTGAACAGACACAAAATTAGGAAAGTTGATCTACGGATAACTTTCAAATACCCTTGTGACTTTTAATCGGTGATCAGGAAAAAATCGAGCTAAAATTACCTCACTGTTCAATTAATCAAAAGTTGAAAAATAATTAATTAACCCACTTAGATAGTTACATTACATTAATTGTCATTGCCGTTAAACTATGAAAGGTGATGTAAGCTCGCAGATAGAGATTAGTAAAGTGTTTAGGAGGATCTTGATTTCAAAATAAAAGTAATAATAGAAAAAAGTATATTTGATAAAAGTACGGTTAGGTTTCCTAAGGTTAAGTTTAGGTAAAAATCTGGACTCAAAGAACCGATCATTAACATTTACGTACCAAAATCCTGTGAAATAAGACATCGATTTATAATACTAAAGAACCGTCGCTACAAAGTTACGTCAGTCAGATGATAGATTTTCCTTACTTTCTTTATCCAAAACAATATTTAAAAGTTTAACTATTTGCAGCCAATAATAATTGTATATTATTTTACTTACTTATGATGATAAGTCACTCCATGTTTTAAATTTAAAAATTTTAAAATATAAAATTGTATTAGAAAGTCACTGGCCATGTAGTGTGCTATCATCACTGCTATCATACAGAGTAAAATCATAAAAACTTAGGTAAATTCATCAGCTCCCACAGGTGATTAATTCATTGATGTTATTCGTAGATTTTCTTGTATTTTATACATTTCATTGGATATGTCGTAGCTATATCGTAGAATTTTATTATTTCATGAAATAGCCAACTATGGATTGACTATATCATGAAATAGCCGACCATTTCATGATCTAGTCAATTATTTAATGAAATGTTCAGAAAGGGTTTAATACAATTTCACAAAAACATGTATTTTAAAAGCGTTTGTATTCAGAACTACGTGGTGTTTTTTGTGTTATATATTTCGAACTAACACGCGGACTTTTCGGGGGCTTCGCTGCGCTCGCCCCCTTTAATCTTCACCTAAGCTACCTTAGTGTTTTCCCCTTACATATTTCTTCGTTCAATGAAAGTTATAATTTAACCATGGTTGGCTATTATCATGATATAGTTAGTCAATTCTAAGATATTGTTACAAGAGACACATTACGATGGCGAATGATTTCCCAAATTATTTTGGCCCAGAATTATCAGAAATAGGTTTATAGTAGCGTATTTACATTAATACATCACAATAATATATATGTCGCACATGGTTCGTCAGATCAGACACTTAACTAACTCTCTAGACCGTTCATTAAATGCCGACGCTTAACCAAGTCACTAAAATTCAGTCAGACAAGTGAGTGAACGAAACGTTTAACGAGTTGTCTAAACGTTCCTAGGCAACAAGACATATACAATATAAATATTTTTATGTGTACTTAAGTTTATGTTTTAAGTATTTTTTGTTGTTCTTACACATTCAACCTAACACGAAGGAAAAAGGGTTATTCTTGTTTTAATTCTAACTTTTTATTAAAAAATACATATAACGACACTTTAAATAACAATTATAACATTAATTGCCCGCGACCTCAAAATATTTTTTTGTTTATTAGGATTATTTTGAGATAAAACAATTTATTGTATTTTACAATTTGTAATTTACAAGTCTGTTTTATTAATCCCATTTGTACTACCGGCCATTTACTATCAAAAGCCTATATTGCGCTTGGGGTGATTTAAATACCAGCTAAATGCCGTTTTTTTGATGAAATTGAAGATTAAATATAAGTCGTGCACATTTCGCTCAATTATTAATTATAATTTGTACCTAGGTAGTTATGCTCTAAATTTTCGAGTTTAACGAACACATCTTTACAAAATTGTTGAGAAATATGCCTAATAATATGGACAAAAAGTTAGGAAAAATATTGAGTAGAGTTTAGAATTCTGGTACTCACTGAAATTTCGTTGAAATAATAAAACCTACTCGCATCTCTTTCCTAGAGAGTTGAGATTTGGAGAAAAATAATATTTCAGAAATAACTTAGAAAGCCTTGTCCCAAGAAAATATTAACATCTATGCGTTGGTCACCTCGAATCAGGGAGAGCAGTATTTTAAAACGCTCCTAGCTTACAAAAAATCCAGGCTAAATGAAATAATGAAATGTTCATTCGTCAACTTACATAAATAAAAAACATTTAAGTGGTGGATGCTCAAGAGGGTAGCTGTAATATTGCTGGGTACATCGTTGGAAACCACGATAGGCGAAAACCTGTGTTGTGATTTCCAGCGCCTTCCCGTCCGTATAGGTTGGGGTGCGCACATTAGTAGTCACTGGGTACAATATCGATTAATTTCGAAGTTAATTTACTTAATTATAATTTAAGATAGAATACTCTGGTGAAGACGGCGAGTTAATGTGTGAAAAATATTTTAGTTGGTATTGTCCTAATATTTGATATAAATTGATTTAATTATTATTATTATTTTATTGTTATTATTACTTTATTTCAGATTAATATCCATATATACATTACATTATTACTATTGACACTTACATTATTTTAATTATAATTATATTTTATTTTATGTGTACCATACAATGGTGCCTCAAAAACGGGCTGTCTATCCTGGCACTTAACACCATCAGGATGCCGTTGGGACTGTCGCGGGTTCTGCGCATCAAAGAAGCCACACGATTTCGAATGATTGCCGCGAAACCGTCAACCCTGGCTTCTGCGAACATTCCCGAAGCACTGCGGTATCGCGGCAGCCCCAAGAACATCCTGAAAACATTATTATATTGTACTCGGAGGGCGCCGAGGGCCCGCTGCGTATAACTAATCCATAGGCCACACGTATACAAAGATTGGCAAAATGCCTTGAAAAGGGTAATCTTTACCTCTCTAGTACATCGGTTAAATCTACGGGATAGGATATTACAGCTGACCGCCAAAGCCCTCCTTTCCCTATCAATATCTGCGTCATCCTGCAGACGCTCATTGACCACGTGACCCAGGTACTAAAACTGTGACACTCTAGCGAGAGGCGAGCCACATAGTTTGATGGCCGGCACATCGACAGGTACTTTAGCGCCCGACATGAAAACCATGTATTCGCTCTTCTTTGTGTTGTACCTGAGTCCGTGGTCTTCCGCATATGACTCACACACTGCCAGCATTTGTCTCATGCCACTGACCGAGGGGCTCAGCAGGACCATGTCATCGGCGTAGCTTATGTTGTTGATAATTTTCGCATCAATAGAACAGCCGACGTTGGTACTGACGAGCGAGCGCCTCGATCAGGCCATTTACATATAAGTTAAACAGCACAGGTGAGCTTAGCCCTCCCTGTCTTACCCCACAATCTAGCCTATAAACTTCAGAGTACGAGTCCGCCCATTTCACAGTATATTTTAATAATGATATTAATTGGGGTGGAAAATTTGACTCATTAGACAGTTTATGCCACAAGACGTCATAGCACACCGTATCAAACGCCTTGGATAAATCTAAAAAACACGCTAAGACATTCGTTTTTCTATTTTCTTGAGGGACAGAATGGCACTTTCTGTCGACAAGCCCGCTCTGAACCCAAATTGTGCATCTTGTAGCGAGAGATGTTTACACAAACGTCTCTCTAACAAACTGTCAAGCACCTTTGCGATAGTGGTGGCAAGAGAAATTGGCCTATAGTTATTGACATCCGAGATATCGCCCGTCTTGTTCTTTATTATAGGAACAACAACTGTCCTCATAAGGCTGTCGGGGAGATATGAGTGAGCAGTACAAAAGTTAAAAAACATACTCAGTACTCTAGCCAGGTGAAATCCAGCGTACTGCAAGTGCTCAATACTAATACCGTCATGTCCTGGAGACTTTCCCCTTTTCATGTGTTTTATAATCCAGTGGATCTCTTGCGATGTAAAACGGATGGGGGTTTTGCTATCCTCCTGGACATGCCAGCTCTCGCCAGTTGCACCAGATGCCTGCCTCACGGGTTGGGTAGGAGGAGCTTCTACAAACTGTTTTCTAAACAAATTATCAATTTCACAGTTATCTGCCACACCATTAAAACCTACAGGAACACTAGACTTCGGAAACAGTTTATTTGTCTCCTTCCAGAATTTACCAAAATCTTTGGAATGGTGAGTGCATGCTATTATGTCCATTGTTATTTGTACCGCGTTGTTTTGGCACCATCGAAGTTTACTTTTAAAAGATTTCCTTGTCTCCCTCATTTTTTCAAAAATAGGTCCCATATTGGGTTTGCCAATTTGCACCCATTCACCAAACCAAAGCCTGGCTTCTGCATGGGACAGACTCACATGCTTGTTCCAACCCGTGATATAGGGTTTCTTTTTTCTACCATTATAACCAGAATTTCTATCGGCCAAAGGACTAGATTTAATGGCTGCCTCACTGATATCTTAATAATATTACTATACATGTTATCTAACAGGAGCTTATGGTCTAACTTATCACAGTAGTCATCTTCACAACACTTACTAAATTCACTAGGAAAGTCCACATCTCTCAGTCTATCGTTACAGTAGTTGTTATATCTGTCTATAAGTTCGGCTGGCCTTATACCCCAGATGACCCTGTTTGGAGGCTTACATGTAATTTTTCCCTTGGCAGGAATTAGATCTAATTTCCAAATTATTTCCAATGGTATGTGGTCCGACCAAAACACGTCATATTTAATTGTGGCACTAATCACAGTACTCCACGCTGCCTGGGTCACAACGCAATGATCCAGCCAGCTATAGATGCCTATATGTGCATCACTCCTATAGGTATACGAGTCCGAGTTTATGCCCAGCATTCTCACGTCCGCACGTTCCCACGACTGTTCGTCGCAGAACTGCGATAGTTCAGTATAAAACAGTTCGCCGGGATGAGCGTTAAAGTCACCCAGTATATAAACAGCTTCGACATTATTCTGCTCAATTATCGAGTTAATCTCACTTAGACACTGGATAAATTCAACTAAGTTGTCATGCGCATCTGTAGGCATTTATACTGACACTATCAACACGGATGAGGATGACGTCATTGCCTTAATAGCTGCGATTCGCACACTGGTACATTGAATTACAACCACAGACTGAAAAACACGCTTTCTCCACAGAAGGGCAACACCGCCGTAGGGTCTTCCTCGCAACACCGTGGTATTGTCTATCGCCGACACGCCAGTATACTCGAAGTCACTGTGTATGGTTCCAAGTAAGGGGATGTCACACGGCAGAAGCAAGGTCTCCTGTAGTGCAACTACATCGGAATAATCGCATAGTAATCTAACACCATCTATTGATCTCTTTATAGATTTACAATTAAAGCTAATTAACTTGCATGTGTCCATTATTTTGTTAAGCATTATTAAGATGTTTATCCGTGTCTGTCGAAGCTTGCTTGGAAGCTCTATTCACCCATGGTCTGAATATAAAATACCTCCTGAAAAATACGTCTTCTGGCCAGAGTGTGTCATCATTAAATAATGATAACTTGCTTTTAAAAAACAAAAAAAAAACATTTATTTCTTTAACACACTATTTCAATAACATAATTGTGGAGTCCTCCTTTTAAGTAAAAAATACCTGTGCCAGGAGAACCCGCTCTTCCGTAATTACATTAACATTTAGTGCGTTACATAAAAAGTAGGTACCTAAAAAATACTGTAAGTACTATATTAATGTATAAAATTCATGCATAATTAATTTATTGGCATAGACATATCATTGGCTTTCATATTAATTATGTAATAAAAATAATTAAATAAGTTATACAATTCTATCAAAAATATTATGAAATTTAATAAATTTATCTTATATACATTGAGAATATTTATATCCTTTTTATATAACAAATAAATAAATAAATGTATAAACTAATAAATAAAATAAACCCTATACAAACGTCCATACATTTGTTTTTATTTACTATAATATTTTATATATTTATCTGTGTTTATCTGTATTTAATATACTTATGTATCTAAATATCATTTTTGATTGTTCAGGTTCCAAGAAGAGCTTCAGTTTCCTCGTACGATTTATGCATTAACCATTTAGGCACTGCTTTTTTGCATTCATATATTGTCATTTCGTATATTTTTATTTGTTTATTTGCTAAGTTGTACAATGTGGTAGCTCTTTTTGTAATCTGTCTTTCGGCAAATTTAGTTTTTACAGGGTGTGGCAGAATCACCATATAACACCTTCTCTTTTCGAGTGTTTTAGGATCATATTAAAGTGTTTTATGTGTTTTTAATATTACGTTCAGTATGTATAATTTCCTCATAGACAGCACTTCACAGAGGCTATAAAGCTCTGTTGTCGGAAATCTTCGTGGTTTAAAATATATAACCTTTAATAGTGTTCCTGTGCGCGTTCGATGTCAATCATTTTTGTTTTTACCGCCCCTCCCCAGATTGCTAAGCCATAAGTAATTAGTGATTCAGCTAGGGATATATATATTGATTTTAATATTTTTATTGTTGCAATGTGTCTCAAGTGTTTGAAGAGCCAGACAAGCTTGCGTATTCTGTTTAGAATCATTTCAATTTGAAAGTGCCAGGAAAGTCGTTGATCTACATAAACACCAAGATATTTTGTATGTGATACCTTTTCAATAGAATCGCACGAGCAGTTATAAGGACGAGTGTCGTTATTGCATTTGTGTATTTTTACCTTAAAGTTTGCATGTTTTTGTGTAGAGTCATATGGGGTAAAACATATATAGTTTGTTTTTGATGTGTTTAAGGTAAGAAGATTATTACTCAGCCATTTACCTGCTTTAGCAAGCGCCATCTCAGTTGTCTCGTGCAAACCAACCCAAGTTTTACCATCAAAGACAATTGCTGTATCGTCAGCATACGAGAAGATCTGACCATGTCTGAGGCTCATGTTGCATAGGTCATTAATGTATATTAGAAACAGCGTGGGGACCAAGACGCTGTCTTGAGGTACCCCATAAGTGATGTCAGTATCCCCACTGACGTATTGACCTATTTTAACACGCTGCTTCCTGTAACTCAAATAGCTGGTCAATAAAGAAAGCGTGTTCTCTCTTATACCTATGTTTTCTAGTTTCCGTATTCGAATGGGCACGGACACAGTGTCAAATGCTTTTCTGATATCCAGGAAGACGGTCAGGCATTTTAACTTTTTTGTCAACATTTTCCGTGACACGTGATGTGAGTGCCGTGACGGCATCTTCCGTAGATAAACCTTGACGGAATCCATACTGAGATTTAGAGAGTATGTTAAACCTTTGTAGATATTTAATCAATCTATTATTAATTATTTTCTCCAATATTTTAGAAATAGACGGAAGCACGGAAATTGGCCGGTGGTTGCCAACCTCTCCTTTATCCCCACTTTTGAATACTGGCGTGATTATCGATTGCTTCAGAGATAGTGGAAACTCGCCTTTTTTAAAACAAACGTTTGCGAGATGTGAAATTATGGGAATAACAAGATGTTTCGCGTATTTTAAGAATTGTGTTGTTATTCGATCCCACCCTGGAGCACTATGCGATTTGAGACTCCTCAGTATAGTGTCTACTTCTTGAGGGTCAGTATCAAGTAGAACAAAAGATTGTGATTGCGGGAAAGGTAGGTTAACCTCATAACTTTGGTGGGTTGCGTATGACATTATATTTTCGGCAAGTGTTTTCCCGACATTTGTAAAATAAGTGTTAGCAGAATTAACTGATGTGTCTGGTGATGATTTATATTTCAAAAGATCTAGATTTGAGCTTTTATTTTGTTTATAATTAGTGATTTTATTTATTGAGTTCCACAATGATTTTGGATTATGCATACTTTTTTCTAATTCTGCTTTATCATAATTTCTTTTCAGTTTCTTAATAAGATTGTTACAAAAATTTCGGTATCTTCGAAAAGTGATCCTAAGAATTATATTATCTTGGTCTGAGCTTAATTGCTTCTGCATTTTGTTCCTGTTTCTAATGCAGCGTAGTATACCTATTGTTATCCAAGGCTTAATGACTCATTTACACTTAGGAATTTTAATTATAGTTGTGTTTTCTTGTATTGCTTCGTTAATTTTGCTTACCATTACATTTGTTAGTTTGTTAGGGTCATTTTCCAACATTAAATCTAGTAGTTTACTCTGTTCTAATGTATTCATAACTTTTTCATAATTCATTACATTTTAGTTTTGTGACAAAGATAGGGTTCTGTAACTGTAGATAGTTTCATTAATATCATTGAGTGATCCGTAATTGATGTGTCCAGGACAGCTAAGTAAGCACTTATTTTAGTTTTATCAATTTTTAAATTAAAGTGATCCAGACAATTATTTTCTCTAGTTGGTAGACAATGACCGGGTAGTAATCCATGCATAGCCAGAGTGTCTAGATAAGTAAGTCTATTTTTACGTTCATTGGCTTTTTCTGACGGTTTGGGTATAATATTTATGTTAATATCCCCAGTTATTATAACGTTTTTAGAAAATTTAAGTGAGTCTAGGTGTGTATTTAATGAGTCAATAAAAGGATCTATATTATCATTTGAAGGGGAGCGATTGATTCCTAGAGTTATCATGTCATCGAGAGAAATCTCTAGACAGGACGCATGTATCAGTTTTATTTCCCTGACACTTACTTTGTAGCCATCCTTTATATACGCTACAACTCCGTCATTTTAATTCAGATGATTAGTCGTCATGAATGTAGAGTATGTTTGAATATTCGGTATGTTTTTGTGCATGTCGATTCTGCATTCCGTCAATATCATTATATCCAGATCAAAGTTTATCACATGTAGAGTTATTTGTAGGTCATTGTTGTTGGAATAAACGCTCCTGATATTTTGAGACATAATTGTTATAACCGATTTTTTTATATTAATTGTTTTGTTTAGATCCTGTATTGTACACTCGGTTGAGCGTGATATTTCTATTTCGTCTATTGATTTTATTGTTTGTAGAGACTTATCCATAAAGAAATAGATACAGAAGTCTGGATGTACTCGCTAAAATGGTAAGATATTTTACTTAGTCGGTCCTTAAGTTCTGTCACAAGGTTTTTGATACATAAAACTCAGCAATAAACTTTTTCTTATTCGTATTATACATGAGTAAAAAGCTTATTTTATACGAATCAAATTGCAATACAATACATTTTGTACGATTATCGCAATATGACAAAAAAACCTTATAACTTGAGACAATCGCGAACCCAAAACACGCCGCAACTGACAAAAATACCACTTACCACAAATTTAATAAAAAAACAGTGTTCCAGATAACCAACAAGGTTTTTTTTATTTATTCTGAAACCTCGATTTTAGGCCATGCTTAACAACTAGCATTTGATTTTCTGTTAGCTTTCAGTTCAACTGCTCCCAAAGAGAACTTTACGTACTTTTTACGTTTTCAGAAAAACGTATAAAAATTATCTTGTGGGCAACAAGTACACTACGTAAAATGTGAATATGAAAATTAGTTTTACCCAGACTTAGTTATCTTATGCTTCAAAATGAAGGTAATGGGTTCAGGGAGGGTTCTGACTAAAATCTCACGTAAGTTTGAAAGGTTTTAAGAGTCATGGAAAAAAGATAAAGTGAATCACGTCCGTATTTTTGATTGGGTAAAAAAGTGCAAAATCTCTGAAGAAACTAGCATTTGTGTAATATGGCTTTAAGCATTTAAATCCAATAATCGTTCTAATTTATCAGTATTTAATGAGCTATCAAACCATATATAGTATTAAATAAAATAAAACTTGGTATTATTTACTATGCGGCAAAATATTTGTGACAGAACTTATGGACCGACTAGGTATATTAAGCATGTGTGGATTTTTAAGTGAAGTGGCAGCAAGTAGCAGTTGTTGTTTTGTTGGATTTTCCCGTTTGTTTCGTAGTTGTTGTACGGTGTATGTTGTGTTGATCAGTAATGGTTCTAGAGTGTTAGTGTATGCATGTATGGAATAATTGTGTAATAATATTGTATAGGTATAAAGTAATAAATATGTTGTATATATTTGCGTAAATTGACAGAGAACAATAGCACGTATGTAGGAAGTCGCCTAGTCAGTCCCCTTGCAGAAGTTTATGGACTTGGGCCTCGCTGGTTATAGGTATAGCTGATGTATTTTCGTTCTTCTTCACATAAACTCTACCAAATGCTTTTCGGTATATACATTTTGAAAGAAAGAGTTGTACTCCTTTTCAGATTTCGTCGTCACCTTTTCAGGACGCACTAAAATTTGCGTCTGAGCGTTAACATAATCGGCAATATCTTTTTCCGAAGTCTCCTTGTTAACATTATAAATGAAAATAGGTTTTTGGGCATCAGCAGCCCGGAATTTGCATTCGGGCAGTACTACAGCTTTGCCCTTCGGACCTATGAACTTAGCTTTGATCTTTTTCCGTTTATTTTGCACTAGTACCCATTCATTGTTCCTTGGTTGCATGCCTCCGCATTCCATCTCCATAGTTTGAGCGCGCGGTGTCGATGACGCATCAACGCGCTTACTCGTGTCATGCCTCTGCAGTGAGGCCTCAACGCGTGGATTTGTTTTTTCGCATGTCGAAACCGCGGTGCGGAGGTGGGCCTCCACGCGACCGTCCGCTCGCTTAGCGACAGAAGCGTAGTCTCGGGCGCCGGGGTTGTTGTTAGCCATGATTGCATCATCTGTTTTTTCAAGGCAAGGAGGCAGCCCCATAGGTCCACTATCACAATTATGGCTTAAGTTATCCCTTGCGAAGTCACCCCTTCTGACATTCATGTTCATTCGCTCCTGGTCATTAATTAACAATTACATAAAAACAATATCCTCTCTTAAAGCTGCTAGGTCGTCCGTTTTAGCATAGCTTTCTTTGATGATTTGTACGTCTTTTTGTAACATCAATATATCTATTAATAACCTGGTCACATCGACATGATCAAACGTTATCGGCGGCAATTTTTGAAGGTTCCTGGCATCAAATATCGGCACTTGCTCTGGATCTGTTCCCTTCAGGAGACTTATGATGTCGTCGAGGTCTCTTCTCTCCTTGCCTGTACGCTTACGCGTTATGTTTCGCCTGGATGTATCAATGAAATGTTTGTTTATGAAATGTTTATTAAGAGATCGTGGAAGATGCTGGTTACAAAGTAGGTACTTACAAATTGGTACTAATATATTTAACTTTATAGTAATTCATAGCTATATTATTAACCATACCACATACCTAAAGTTATGTTTAGAACTATAAACTAAGTAAACAATGTGATATTGTGGATATCCCATAAAAATGGTGTGTACTTTACAAAGGTAATAGAACCAGCAGAATATAGTCCGCTACCCTCCGCGCTAGTAGAAACTGTGTTGCGGCAAGGCAGAATTCTATAAACTACATGTCCAGCCTATACAGATACAAGTTCCTATCATGATGAGGTACATATTTGCACTAAAGAAACTTCGTCCATCACATCTATTTTATTTTGTATAAATGAGAGCACCTCATCAATCACAATATTGCACGATGTGCACTTCACAATATTCGAGGTCATTGCCCTCGCTCGGACCGGTCGGGTGGTCCGACACTAGACGTTAAGACAGCTCGATCCGCGACCGTATGCGATGGTGGCTTAGGCGCGACTTAATGCAATCCGTTCTACTTTGTAGTTCGGATGAATGATTCCAGTTCACAGGAATCATTCATCCGAAATATCACAATCAAATCACAGGTAAATTTTATAGAACATGGATAGAAATTACCTTAGACCCGACATAGAAAAAATGATTTGAAAAATTTGGTGAAAAAAACAGTTGTGCCGTGTTTGTACTGATAAGAATACGAAACCATTTTGGTAAAACGAATAGTCATAATTTTGGCGTATTCTGTAATTTATAATAAACAAACATTACATTTACTTACAAAAGATTTACTTGAAACTATCCTATTTGCTATTCTGTAACATTTTCATTTTTAAATGCTAAGATTAGCGGCTAGCGCCATCTAGATATATGTTGACTGTATCCCTGGCGTTTAAAATTACAATAATAAATAATTATTAATGGCGTAACATTACAACATTAATTATTATTAATAATATCCAGGAATAAATATGTAATTACAAAATTATAAACCGTGAGTTCTGTGTTGAATTAGATTTACTCCCAAGTCTTGTCATTTACGTAATTCAACACAACCAATTTTTAAGATATAATGACGTTTAAAGTCTGGCTAATGAAAGTAGATATCGAAAAAGCGCGGCAAATAAAAAAGGATTAGTGTGGTATCCCCAAACTTTTTTTGACAATAGCCATATTCAAAGATTGACACAGTCTAGAGTAGTGATGGGAATAACGCCTTTTTTAAATAATGGAAATAGCCGCTGCGTTGTTTTCTAACAGCCTCTGTTAACAACGGCAGTTCGGTCAGATGCTGTTTTGGTAATGAATATTATAGGGCTTATGATTAAACGATCACCAAAACCGCACCCCTATTTTACTACCAATAAATTCGAAACGACCGCCAGAATTAGAAAACGATCACGAAATTGTGTTTGGATTAAACATCACCTTTCTTTTTATGTTTTGTGTACTTAAGTTTATGTTTTAAGTATTTTATATTGTCCTTAGATGTTAAACCGAACACGAAGGATAAAGAGGGCTTCACTTCGCTCACCCCCTTTACTCTTCACCTAAGCTACCGCAGTTTTTTGCCCTGATATTTTCTGCAACTTTTGGTGATGATTTACCCATTTTGGGTAGGAAAAAATATTTTGGTGGTCATTTAAGTTGTTTCCTCATATGATATTCATACTTGTCGTTGTAAAAGAGGGTTATTTCATGTGCGTCACTGCTGTTAGTTATTTTTTAGTAACGTAAACACGATCAAATAAACTTCCCTTCATACTTTAGACAGGCTTACGACTGTCAGAATTACTATTTCAACAACGGCGTTATCTACTTTCATTAGCCAGTCCTAAGTATTTGTAAATCTATAGATTAATAAAGGCAACAAATTTTTATTTAGTTTTGGTAGCGTACACATGGTAAATTCACGGTTCATTTTTATGCCCATAAATAGAGCATAAATGGTGCATAAATAGTGCAAATATAAAAAAAAATTGTTCCTCATTAGTTTAAGAAATAATGACCATTCTTTGTACGGTGTGGGGTACGCTAGCGCTACCGTAACGGTAGCGCTAGCTTACCCCACACCGTTTGCATAAACGGCAAACATCCAAGATACGAATTTAGCGCACAAAAATAGGGCATCAATAGTGCCCTCAATGTACAAAGTTACAGAACGATTGCTCTTAAAGGAATGGAGATGTCAAACTCCACATTTAAACAACTCAGGAGCCGGCATTTAGATAGCGTATACATAATAGTGCAAGTAGAAGACGACCTTTTGCATTCATGCATGCTAAATCAAAAAATTGTGCATCAGTGCCTCAACCAGTCCTTACAAAACCAAAACATTATGAGAATTTGTAGTAGAACATAATAAAAAGATAAGTTAATTTCTAACCACATAAAAAGTACAGACATGATAGAAGAAGATAGATGTGCATTGGGTGTTAATTTCCTTAGTTCATTTTCCATTTTTACAATACCATAGGTACGTGAACATGTTATAAATAGCATTAGAGAAAGAAAATGGACTGTATGTAGATATCTACAAAATTGGTGGAATTGGGCATTTTTTGCCAACTCAAATAAAGTAGTTTCATACATGTCACTGGATATTGTTGACGACAGATGGTTGGAATTTTTTCATGGCAGCAGTCGCTGAGACGCATTTTGACAACCAGAGTGGAAAGATGCCACAAAACTCCAAAATAATAGCCAGGGTCGTCGTAAATACTCACAAAACAGAGGAAAACAGTAGAGCAAACATTCGCGTAACCACAGGAGAAACGAATGACCATAGATTAGTGGCAATGAGAATAGCTGTTTTTATTCTGGTAAAATGAACGGTAGTGTCGTGATACCAGAACGGGACAGAGCTAATATATATATGTCACCGTAAGAATGTCAAAACCGTTAATTGATAAACTAACGTTCTTTTTCTCGTTAGTTGGTAAACTATCGACAGATAGTAAACTGTAGCGTACTGCTTAGATAGATAAATTAATTTATTCATTGCAACATGGTACACACACAAATACATAATTTTAACTCAAACTTTAAGAAGAAAAATCTGCAAAAAGAAAACAAAACACAGCAGTTAAATAAAACAAACAATAAATAATAAAATTATACAAGCAAAACATTAAGGTACGGTAAGGATAACTATGTGGTATTGTGACTGTACCGCGACAATGAAATGGCCCTGACTCAGCAATGTCACAGACGAAGCTGTGACGCTGATATTCTGCCAGAGCCAGTACGGACGAGACAACGGTCTGCTGAAGTACACATTTAACAACGTTAAATATGATGATTTTAATAAAATTGTTGAATAAAATAAATTGTATTCTAGAAGATTGTATTAAAATTATAGCATTAAAATTATGTCATTAAAATGTATAGTAATAAAAGAAATAAAATTAAAAAAATATAGCAATTTGTAATAAAATTGATGTCAGTGTTACAAGTAAGATTAAATTGAAAATGTCATTAGGATTATAAAATAATAATAATCAGTAGGGAATTAATCATAGTAATAATATAATTGGAAACAATATACACAGTCAGGTCATAATTTCTGTCACACAATAAAAACTTTTGAATTTAGAACGCTGGCCACAAAAAAGTTTATTGAATTCGAATGTCGAATTTTTCATGAAAATAAATATGTGTACTTTTTAGAATTTTCCTCATTTTTAAATATGGAGTGGACACCTAAAGAAGACCGTGTCGCAGTTATTGCGTTGCATCGTTGCGGTTACGCGCCAATTCAGATTTTCGACTTACTGAAAAATTTGAATATAACCAAAAGATTAACCAAATATACCAAATACCAAATGTCTTTATTACTGTAGATATTTACATATACTTAGCAATCGTCATTTTTTGCCACTTCTCTACATTGGACCACTGTGGGAGAAGAAGGGCGTAGAAACTCCCACAGATTGATTTTTAGATCTCTTTTTAAAAATTGCTTATGCTTAACTAATACAAAATATAATATTTAGTCATTATCATAATTAATAAGCAGGAATAAATAATTACAAAATTATTAACAGTAAGGTCTGTGTTGAGCCAGATTAACCCCATACAGACCCATCATTTAATTAATCTTGAACATTGTAATATCTCTTTTTCGACAAAGTCGCTTTAACATGGATTTTAAATTGCTCAAATGGCAATGTCAAGATCTCCAGAGGTATCTTGTTGTAGTAGAGAATGCATTGACCCTTGAAAGAATTATCGTTGAATTGATTCGTTTATCGTACCATAAAACGATACAATGAAGACTCTAGTGTAGATGACAGGTCAAGAAGTGGTCTTCCTCGCTCTGTTAGGACTCCAGCAGTGATAAAAGCTATGAAGGCGCGAATTCAAAGAAATCCCATACGTAAGCAGAAACTGTTGGCCCTTCAGATGGGGTTAAGCAGGACCACGGTGAAAAGGGTGTAAAATGAAGACTTAGGGCTTAGGGCATATCAAAGAAAAACAGGACATCGTTTGGACGCTCGTTTAATGGACCTGAGACTGAAGAGATGCCGCGCTTTGTTGAAGCGGTACGCGGGAAAAAAGCATCGAGAAATTCTTTTTTCGGATGAAAAAATTTTCACCGTGGAAGAGAGCTACAACAAACAAAATGATAAGGTGTACGCACACAGCAGTGAAGAAGCGAGCAACCGTATTCCGCGTGTCCAACGAGGTCATTTGCATCCTCGCTCATGGTTTAGTTGGGAGTCTCTTATTGGGGCTTAACTGAGGTACATTTTTGTGAGAAAGGCGTAAAAATTAATGCAGTTGTGTATCAAAATACAGTCCTCAAGAACCTTGTGGAACCTGTTTCTCATACCATGTTTAATAACAGGCACTGGGTATTCCAACAAGATTCTGCGCCAGCTCATTGAACGAAAAGCACACAAGACTGGCTGGCGGCGCGTGAAATCGACTTCATCCGGCACAAAGACTGGCCCTCCTCCAGTCCAGATTTGAGTCCGTTAGATTACAAGATATGGCAACACTTGGAGGAAAAGGCCTGCTCAAAGCCTCATCCTGATTTGGAGTCACTCAAGGCATCCTTGATTAAGGCAGCCGCCGATATTGACATGGGCCTCGTCTGTGCTGCGATAGACGACTGGCCGCGCAGAATAAAGGGCTGTATTCAAAATCGCGGGGGTCATTTTGAATAAACTTTATTACCATAAGAATCTATGTTTTATTAAGTTCATTTTGCTATATAAATGTTTACATAAATAATAAACATGTCTAAATTATTTCATATTGCACTTGTGACAGAACTTATGACCTGACTATGCAAATATCACAGGTAAGAGGTAGATTAGCTTCGTGCCGTTCCCTTAGTTTTCTGCTGTAGTATCAAATACTTTCTATAGGCACTTCTAAACCCAGCCTCACTAGTAAGCAGCCGAAGGGGTGGTGGGATGTTATTCCAGCACTTGGTGGCACGGTACTTAAAACTGCCACGGAAAGCTGCACCCTTGTGTCGAGGCATTGAGAGAAAAGGAGCAACTCTCTGGGACATACGCCAGGTAAGTTTGTCACAAAGATAAGAAGGTGTCCTCTTCACTATAACCTCAAACAACAGCGTTGAAAAATACAAATCCTGTCTAGCTTTCATCCTTAAAATATTTGCCCTGTTTAAAAATGGAGTAATGTGCGTTTTGGGGGGAATTACGAAACAGAACCTGCCACAGGCATTTTGTACTCTTTGTATGAGTTTTTGTGTTTTCTCAAATAGACACGCTCCATACACTGTAATACAATAGTTAAGCTTGGATAGTACTAAGGCTTCACTTAACTGTATTCGCAGGTCAACGCTAAGAAGGTAACGGATTCTATACAAAACTTTAAGCCTATAGAAGCAATTCCTTACAACCTCAAGGACATGTCTCTCAAAACGAAGTTTGTCATCCATAAGAAGACCCAGGTTTCGTGCTTCCCGGACCCGTGTAATGGCGACCCCATTTACCAGGACCTTCGGATCATGCATAGCTATTGCCTGTATTTGATTTTTTGAGCCCAATATCATACACTTCGATTTATTTGGGTTAAGGACTAGAGTGTTAGAAAACGCCTATTGCGATATACGGCCCAGATCTTCATTCAGAGCCTCCACTCCCATACGGGGATCATTGTCAACTGATATATAAATTTGAAGATCATCGGCATACAAGTGATAACTACTGTTAATTATACTTTGAGTGATGTCTGCACTATATATTATAAACAGAAGGGGTCCATGTATGGGTTCTTGTGGGACTCCTCTATTAAGGGTAGCTAGCTGTGACTGCATCTGAGATCCGTCTGTCTTATCCAGCACTACCCGTTCACAGCGATTGCTAAGGTAGCTACTAAACCATTTTATGGTAGGAACATCGAACTCGAATCGTCGGTCATATATACTATCTGTCCCATTCCGTTTCCACGACACTATCGTCCACAATGCGGAATTAAAAATAGCCAAGACGTCGATCGCAGCTTTTGGAACAAATTTTTGTTTTTGATTAGCTGTCAGAAAATCTCCTATTGAAACTAGTCGCTCTGTGAGCTCTAGATTTTCCAACCCCTCACACCCCCAACCCCTTGAGGTTAATCGGGTAAAAAAGTGAAATGATTATATCTGTGGGTCCCGTGAAAAGGGGTACAACTCGTATTTCTTGACTTTTCAGGAGAGCCAAAAAACGTTTTTTGTTCGTAAAAAAAAATCATAAAAGTTTTACTACTCAAGCTATTGATGCAACTTTTCCTGCAAATGAACAATAAAACAATTAGTCATCACTCGTTTAACAGATATGAGCTCTCGTATCTTGTTTTAAGAAGCTATTCTATTTTAAAGTGACTTGAGTCGTTATTCACAATGTAAATTGATACGATATTTTTGTGAAAAAGGATCTAATTCAAGTTAAACCATTGTGCACCAAAATATTTGTATATTTTTGTTGGTGAAAAAAGGCTTTGTCAGAATTTTTTATATGCTGTCATTGAGTTGATTAAATAAAGGTAAGATCAAAGATGTAATCATTACTTTCAGTTGCTTCCGTTACACTATTATCTCTCTTCATAAAGTCAAGAAATGCAAGGATAAATAAGTCAAGAACAATTTTGGAGTTTTACCCTTATTCACAAATTTTTAAACCACAAACGGAATGTGAATAGTGCTATAACTCGCTAAAATAATGAAAGTGCTTTCAGAAAATTTTCAAAATGTCCCCTCAATAACTGCAGTGGATGGTAAAATAATACATGACTAGTCATCACAATAGTTTCTGATGCTATTAAAGTAAAAACACTATAGGAATAAAGAGCATAGATATTAAAATTATATTTTTCCAGTATATTAGATACTTCAACTAGATAAATTCTCACTTTTCAGGTAGTTAACTACTTTCGACTGTCAAAAAAACAAGTGAATTCGTGGTATAATCATATATTTATTATTAAACTTTGTAATTGACAACAATACTGTATTTTTATAAAAATACGAGATCACAAGGAATAAAATATGCTAAGGCAAACAATTCAAATACGAGATCACAATGAATAAAATCTGCTAAGGAAAACAATTATTCAAATAATTACTCTTATCACTATTTATTAAACCTTTATTCATTCATTCATTCGCCTATTCTTTCATCATTATAATAATATTCTGAGTTGCTGCAGCTGCTGAAAATACGAGATAAGAATTAATAAATTCTGCTAAGGAAACCATTCAAATAATTACTCTTATTATTATTTACTAAAACATTCATTCATTCATTCATTCATCCATTCTTCATTATTATAAAATCAATTATCGGTATAAAATTCTGAGTTAAACAGCTGCTGAAAATACGAGATCACAGTTATGAAAATCTGCTAAGGAAACAATTAAAATAATTACTTTTATCTATATTTACTAAAATATTCATTCATTCATTCATTCATTCATTTATCTATCCATTCATTTATCATTATTATAAAATCAAACATCAGTATAATATTCTGAGTTAAACAGCTGCTCCTCCAAGTCTGGGTCAACGTTTTGAACTTGGCCAGAAGCGAGGAGATTTCTGTAAAAATCTCTGACACTTTCATCAATGAGATCAAGAAGAGACATGAGATCTTTCTTTTTCTCAGCCGAGATAGTTAGATAACCGCTGGTGTAGGACAAATCTTTCGAAATTGGCTGATTGTATGTTACTCTGAATCGCTTACAATCAAGAATATCAAAGTTATTGTGATCAATCAGATCTGCTTTATATTTCAGATTTGGAAAGGATTCATAGTTGTACCTCATCCATTTCACGTCTTTGAAATAGAACCTTTCCTGGTTGACATTTGACTTTCTTATGTTAAAGTAGTTTTTATTCAAGGACGAGAATTCAAAAAACATACTTTGGGTCATTTCAACTACTTGAAATTTTTTTGATGTGGACCGCACCAGTTGGTACCAGTCTCTTGGGTGATGGATTTGGCAATTTGTTTTGGACTTCGCTTTTTTAATTGCAGCATGAACGTTGTCACAATCCATTCGAGTGTGACCTGGGACCAAAAACTTATGGTCAATGTTTAGATGTGGGAATTCCTTTATAATCAATAAAAACATTGCCATAATGTGCGTGTTTTTGTTCTGTCCCGGACAACTATCGGAATAGCATATTAATTGTTGCACAGTCGTTGGCATAAACGTGTGTATAAAATGATATACACAGGAAGCTACTTGGTTTGCACCTCTGGCTGCAATTGCTTCATGCCACATATAACAATATGCTTTCTTATTCGTTGAGTTGTAAATTGTCAAATTGTATGTGTACAGTTGTCTTTTGTAGAAGGTCGTTCCAGCTGTAAGGTTAGGGGTAGGCAAGCATTGTTGCAGGTCAAATGTGAGATGAAGCACTGTACCATTGGAACAGCGGGATAAATTTTTGTCAGCAATTTTCATGTCATATGCCCTTGCGGCTTCATTATGGTGGTCCCTTTGTAATAACTTAAGAGCAAGCTTTTCTTCTTCACTCTTTGCTACATTAAGTTTTTGCAGCAATGTGTCACATTTGACACATGTATCCACTTTGGGAGTTTTAAACGATATATTCTGGGCATCAAATATTTTTGCATAAGCCGTTTTATTGATATTGTTTTGTGTCTTATTTGCATAGTCTTTGTACATTGTATTCAAACACAAATCTTTAGACAAAAACTTTTTAGAGGTCTTGTTTCTGCCATAATGACTTTCATATGCCGTTTTTTGGCTCTCCTGAAAAGTCAAGAAATACGAGTTGTACCCCTTTTCACGGGACCCACAGATATAATCATTTCACTTTTTTACCCGATTAACCTCAAGGGGTTGGGGGTGTGAGGGGTTGGAAAATCTAGAGCTCACAGAGCGACTAGTTTCAATAGGAGATTTTCTGACAGCTAATCAAAAACAAAAATTTGTTCCAAAAGCTGCGATCGACGTCTTGGCTATTTTTAATTCCGCATTGTGGACGATAGTGTCGTGGAAACGGAATGGGACAGATAGTATATATGACCGACGATTCGAGTTCGATGTTCCTACCATAAAATGGTTTAGTAGCTACCTTAGCAATCGCTGTGAACGGGTAGTGCTGGATAAGACAGACGGATCTCAGATGCAGTCACAGCTAGCTACCCTTAATAGAGGAGTCCCACAAGAACCCATACATGGACCCCTTCTGTTTATAATATATAGTGCAGACATCACTCAAAGTATAATTAACAGTAGTTATCACTTGTATGCCGATGATCTTCAAATTTATATATCAGTTGACAATGATCCCCGTATGGGAGTGGAGGCTCTGAATGAAGATCTGGGCCGTATATCGCAATAGGCGTTTTCTAACACTCTAGTCCTTAACCCAAATAAATCGAAGTGTATGATATTGGGCTCAAAAAATCAAATACAGGCAATAGCTATGCATGATCCGAAGGTCCTGGTAAATGGGGTCGCCATTACACGGGTCCGGGAAGCACGAAACCTGGGTCTTCTTATGGATGACAAACTTCGTTTTGAGAGACATGTCCTTGAGGTTGTAAGGAATTGCTTCTATAGGCTTAAAGTTTTGTATAGAATCCGTTACCTTCTTAGCGTTGACCTGCGAATACAGTTAAGTGAAGCCTTAGTACTATCCAAGCTTAACTATTGTATTACAGTGTATGGAGCGTGTCTATTTGAGAAAACACAAAAACTCATACAAAGAGTACAAAATGCCTGTGGCAGGTTCTGTTTCGTAATTCCCCCCAAAACGCACATTACTCCATTTTTAAACAGGGCAAATATTTTAAGGATGAAAGCTAGACAGGATTTGTATTTTTCAACGCTGTTGTTTGAGGTTATAGTGAAGAGGACACCTTCTTATCTTTGTGACAAACTTACCTGGCGTATGTCCCAGAGAGTTGCTCCTTTTCTCTCAATGCCTCGACACAAGGGTGCAGCTTTCCGTGGCAGTTTTAAGTACCGTGCCACCAAGTGCTGGAATAACATCCCACCACCCCTTCGGCTGCTTACTAGTGAGGCTGGGTTTAGAAGTGCCTATAGAAAGTATTTGATACTACAGCAGAAAACTAAGGGAACGGCACGAAGCTAATCTACCTCTTACCTGTGATATTTGCATAGTCAGGTCATAAGTTCTGTCACAAGTGCAATATGAAATAATTTAGACATGTTTATTATTTATGTAAACATTTATATAGCAAAATGAACTTAATAAAACATAGATTCTTATGGTAATAAAGTTTATTCAAAATGACCCCCGCGATTTTGAATACAGCCCTTTATTCTGCGCGGCCAGTCGTCTATCGCAGCACAGACGAGGCCCATGTCAATATCGGCGGCTGCCTTAATCAAGGATGCCTTGAGTGACTCCAAATCAGGATGAGGCTTTGAGCAGGCCTTTTCCTCCAAGTGTTGCCATATCTTGTAATCTAACGGACTCAAATCTGGACTGGAGGAGGGCCAGTCTTTGTGCCGGATGAAGTCGATTTCACGCGCCGCCAGCCAGTCTTGTGTGCTTTTCGTTCAATGAGCTGGCGCAGAATCTTGTTGGAATACCCAGTGCCTGTTATTAAACATGGTATGAGAAACAGGTTCCACAAGGTTCTTGAGGACTGTATTTTGATACACAACTGCATTAATTTTTACGCCTTTCTCACAAAAATGTACCTCAGTTAAGCCCCAATAAGAGACTCCCAACTAAACCATGAGCGAGGATGCAAATGACCTCGTTGGACACGCGGAATACGGTTGCTCGCTTCTTCACTGCTGTGTGCGTACACCTTATCATTTTGTTTGTTGTAGCTCTCTTCCACGGTGAAAATTTTTTCATCCGAAAAAAGAATTTCTCGATGCTTTTTTCCCGCGTACCGCTTCAACAAAGCGCGGCATCTCTTCAGTCTCAGGTCCATTAAACGAGCGTCCAAACGATGTCCTGTTTTTCTTTGATATGCCCTAAGCCCTAAGTCTTCATTTTACACCCTTTTCACCGTGGTCCTGCTTAACCCCATCTGAAGGGCCAACAGTTTCTGCTTACGTATGGGATTTCTTTGAATTCGCGCCTTCATAGCTTTTATCACTGCTGGAGTCCTAACAGAGCGAGGAAGACCACTTCTTGACCTGTCATCTACACTAGAGTCTTCATTGTATCGTTTTATGGTACGATAAACGAATCAATTCAACGATAATTCTTTCAAGGGTCAATGCATTCTCTACTACAACAAGATACCTCTGGAGATCTTGACATTGCCATTTGAGCAATTTAAAATCCATGTTAAAGCGACTTTGTCGAAAAAGAGATATTACAATGTTCAAGATTAATTAAATGATGGGTCTGTATGGGGTTAATCTGGCTCAACACAGACCTTACTGTTAATAATTTTGTAATTATTTATTCCTGCTTATTAATTATGATAATGACTAAATATTATATTTTGTATTAGTTAAGCATAAGCAATTTTTAAAAAGAGATCTAAAAATCAATCTGTGGGAGTTTCTACGCCCTTCTTCTCCCACAGTGGTCCAATGTAGAGAAGTGGCAAAAAATGACGATTGCTAAGTATATGTAAATATCTACAGTAATAAAGACATTTGGTATTTGGTATATTTGGTTAATCTTTTGGTTATATTCAAATTTTTCAGTAAGTCGAAAATCTGAATTGGCGCGTAACCGCAACGATGCAACGCAATAACTGCGACACGGTCTTCTTTAGGTGTCCACTCCATATTTAAAAATGAGGAAAATTCTAAAAAGTACACATATTTATTTTCATGAAAAATTCGACATTCGAATTCAATAAACTTTTTTGTGGCCAGCGTTCTAAATTCAAAAGTTTTTATTGTGTGACAGAAATTATGACCTGACTGTGTATATTGTTTCCAATTATATTATTACTATGATTAATTCCCTACTGATTATTATTATTTTATAATCCTAATGACATTTTCAATTTAATCTTACTTGTAACACTGACATCAATTTTATTACAAATTGCTATATTTTTTTAATTTTATTTCTTTTATTACTATACATTTTAATGACATAATTTTAATGCTATAATTTTAATACAATCTTCTAGAATACAATTTATTTTATTCAACAATTTTATTAAAATCATCATATTTAACGTTGTTAAATGTGTACTTCAGCAGACCGTTGTCTCGTCCGTACTGGCTCTGGCAGAATATCAGCGTCACAGCTTCGTCTGTGACATTGCTGAGTCAGGGCCATTTCATTGTCGCGGTACAGTCACAATACCACATAGTTATCCTTACCGTACCTTAATGTTTTGCTTGTATAATTTTATTATTTATTGTTTGTTTTATTTAACTGCTGTGTTTTGTTTTCTTTTTGCAGATTTTTCTTCTTAAAGTTTGAGTTAAAATTATGTATTTGTGTGTGTACCATGTTGCAATGAATAAATTAATTTATCTATCTAAGCAGTACGCTACAGTTTACTATCTGTCGATAGTTTACCAACTAACGAGAAAAAGAACGTTAGTTTATCAATTAACGGTTTTGACATTCTTACGGTGACATATATATATTAGCTCTGTCCCGTTCTGGTATCACGACACTACCGTTCATTTTACCAGAATAAAAACAGCTATTCTCATTGCCACTAATCTATGGTCATTCGTTTCTCCTGTGGTTACGCGAATGTTTGCTCTACTGTTTTCCTCTGTTTTGTGAGTATTTACGACGACCCTGGCTATTATTTTGGAGTTTTGTGGCATCTTTCCACTCTGGTTGTCAAAATGCGTCTCAGCGACTGCTGCCATGAAAAAATTCCAACCATCTGTCGTCAACAATATCCAGTGACATGTATGAAACTACTTTATTTGAGTTGGCAAAAAATGCCCAATTCCACCAATTTTGTAGATATCTACATACAGTCCATTTTCTTTCTCTAATGCTATTTATAACATGTTCACGTACCTATGGTATTGTAAAAATGGAAAATGAACTAAGGAAATTAACACCCAATGCACATCTATCTTCTTCTATCATGTCTGTACTTTTTATGTGGTTAGAAATTAACTTATCTTTTTATTATGTTCTACTACAAATTCTCATAATGTTTTGGTTTTGTAAGGACTGGTTGAGGCACTGATGCACAATTTTTTGATTTAGCATGCATGAATGCAAAAGGTCGTCTTCTACTTGCACTATTATGTATACGCTATCTAAATGCCGGCTCCTGAGTTGTTTAAATGTGGAGTTTGACATCTCCATTCCTTTAAGAGCAATCGTTCTGTAACTTTGTACATTGAGGGCACTATTGATGCCCTATTTTTGTGCGCTAAATTCGTATCTTGGATGTTTGCCGTTTATGCAAACGGTGTGGGGTAAGCTAGCGCTACCGTTACGGTAGCGCTAGCGTACCCCACACCGTACAAAGAATGGTCATTATTTCTTAAACTAATGAGGAACAAATTTTTTTTATATTTGCACTATTTATGCACCATTTATGCTCTATTTATGGGCATAAAAATGAACCGTGAATTTACCATGTGTACGCTACCAAAACTAAATAAAAATTTGTTGCCTTTATTAATCTATAGATTTACAAATACTTAGGACTGGCTAATGAAAGTAGATAACGCCGTTGTTGAAATAGTAATTCTGACAGTCGTAAGCCTGTCTAAAGTATGAAGGGAAGTTTATTTGATCGTGTTTACGTTACTAAAAAATAACTAACAGCAGTGACGCACATGAAATAACCCTCTTTTACAACGACAAGTATGAATATCATATGAGGAAACAACTTAAATGACCACCAAAATATTTTTTCCTACCCAAAATGGGTAAATCATCACCAAAAGTTGCAGAAAATATCAGGGCAAAAAACTGCGGTAGCTTAGGTGAAGAGTAAAGGGGGTGAGCGAAGTGAAGCCCTCTTTATCCTTCGTGTTCGGTTTAACATCTAAGGACAATATAAAATACTTAAAACATAAACTTAAGTACACAAAACATAAAAAGAAAGGTGATGTTTAATCCAAACACAATTTCGTGATCGTTTTCTAATTCTGGCGGTCGTTTCGAATTTATTGGTAGTAAAATAGGGGTGCGGTTTTGGTGATCGTTTAATCATAAGCCCTATAATATTCATTACCAAAACAGCATCTGACCGAACTGCCGTTGTTAACAGAGGCTGTTAGAAAACAACGCAGCGGCTATTTCCATTATTTAAAAAAGGCGTTATTCCCATCACTACTCTAGACTGTGTCAATCTTTGAATATGGCTATTGTCAAAAAAAGTTTGGGGATACCACACTAATCCTTTTTTATTTGCCGCGCTTTTTCGATATCTACTTTCATTAGCCAGACTTTAAACGTCATTATATCTTAAAAATTGGTTGTGTTGAATTACGTAAATGACAAGACTTGGGAGTAAATCTAATTCAACACAGAACTCACGGTTTATAATTTTGTAATTACATATTTATTCCTGGATATTATTAATAATAATTAATGTTGTAATGTTACGCCATTAATAATTATTTATTATTGTAATTTTAAACGCCAGGGATACAGTCAACATATATCTAGATGGCGCTAGCCGCTAATCTTAGCATTTAAAAATGAAAATGTTACAGAATAGCAAATAGGATAGTTTCAAGTAAATCTTTTGTAAGTAAATGTAATGTTTGTTTATTATAAATTACAGAATACGCCAAAATTATGACTATTCGTTTTACCAAAATGGTTTCGTATTCTTATCAGTACAAACACGGCACAACTGTTTTTTTCACCAAATTTTTCAAATCATTTTTTCTATGTCGGGTCTAAGGTAATTTCTATCCATGTTCTATAAAATTTACCTGTGATTTGATTGTGATATTTCGGATGAATGATTCCTGTGAACTGGAATCATTCATCCGAACTACAAAGTAGAACGGATTGCATTAAGTCGCGCCTAAGCCACCATCGCATACGGTCGCGGATCGAGCTGTCTTAACGTCTAGTGTCGGACCACCCGACCGGTCCGAGCGAGGGCAATGACCTCGAATATTGTGAAGTGCACATCGTGCAATATTGTGATTGATGAGGTGCTCTCATTTATACAAAATAAAATAGATGTGATGGACGAAGTTTCTTTAGTGCAAATATGTACCTCATCATGATAGGAACTTGTATCTGTATAGGCTGGACATGTAGTTTATAGAATTCTGCCTTGCCGCAACACAGTTTCTACTAGCGCGGAGGGTAGCGGACTATATTCTGCTGGTTCTATTACCTTTGTAAAGTACACACCATTTTTATGGGATATCCACAATATCACATTGTTTACTTAGTTTATAGTTCTAAACATAACTTTAGGTATGTGGTATGGTTAATAATATAGCTATGAATTACTATAAAGTTAAATATATTAGTACCAATTTGTAAGTACCTACTTTGTAACCAGCATCTTCCACGATCTCTTAATAAACATTTCATAAACAAACATTTCATTGATACATCCAGGCGAAACATAACGCGTAAGCGTACAGGCAAGGAGAGAAGAGACCTCGACGACATCATAAGTCTCCTGAAGGGAACAGATCCAGAGCAAGTGCCGATATTTGATGCCAGGAACCTTCAAAAATTGCCGCCGATAACGTTTGATCATGTCGATGTGACCAGGTTATTAATAGATATATTGATGTTACAAAAAGACGTACAAATCATCAAAGAAAGCTATGCTAAAACGGACGACCTAGCAGCTTTAAGAGAGGATATTGTTTTTATGTAATTGTTAATTAATGACCAGGAGCGGCCTAATTCATTTAATTCAATTCATTAAGATACGGCCTAATTCTATGGGGTAACGCAAGAGATTTTGGAAAAGTTTTCATTTTACAAAAGAAATGCATTAGAGCAATCTGCCATGCACATCCCTTAGACTCGTGTAAGCCTCTTTTCATTCAACTCAAAATCTTGTCGCTGCCAAGTCTCTATATATTTGAAATGGCATGTTTTGCTCATAGTTATCCAAATATTTTCAAAAAGAATAAGGATGCATACACATTTACGACAAGATATCCAGATAAACTTGTAACCCCACTATGCAGGACCGAATTTTGCAATAGAAGTTGTTACAGAATGTTAATAAAAATATACAATAAGCTACCACAGCCAATTAAAACGTTGCCATTGACACTATTTAAGTCCACACTACAAAGATGGCTCTTGAAAGAATGTTTTTATAATGTAAATGAATACCTTAATCTTAAAATTATTGATATAAAGAAATGACATAATAATATAATGTAAATAGTAGATTTCAAATAACATATTTTAGATTTAAGTACAAGTTTTTGCATACCTGGACAGGTGGAATGTGCTGAGCATTTTATTTTAACATTTACCACCATATATTTAACCTCATTCCAAGCAAGCAAAAAAACATTCATTTCATAAAAAACCCCTTGTCAAACTGAAAATTGCGGGCACGTTTTGCAGCGACTACAGTCTAGTGTAAAATAAAACAAAAATCAAATGTATTATTATGTGTTCTGTAAAGTGTATGTTCCATGAAAAATGTGTAACAAACGCGCATCACACTTTTGTTTCTTATATTTTTTTTAGCATGAGGAGGTCAAGAGCAGCTAGGATTCTTCAAATTCTTGAGGAAAACAGGGGGAATAAGAAGCTCGAAGAAAATACTAGATTAGATGTGCGAGAAGAAGTTTTGCTGGTGCACAAAATGTAGACTTACCTGAAGGTAGGAACGAGTTTATTTCTGTGAATGTGGGACATCTGGTTGAAACTACGCTGATTTACGGAACATACCTACGTTTTACCCACGTATTACTAATTTACTACACTGTGATTTGCAATTCTGGTCGGGGAAGGAAAATTCGGGAGCCAATATAACTATTCTTCAAAAAGGAAGCCAAGTCTGAATCGGATTTTTCTTCTTCTTTTTCTTTTATATTAATGGCGTCCTTTTGAGGTTTATTTTGTCAGTCTCAAGTGTTAGGTTCTCATTTAAGAACCTATAAATTAATGTCTTGAGATGATGATGATAATTTGTCGCTCGTTAGCACTACTCGGGAAGGACGTGAAGGCCGACTGCCTCCCCGAATCGGATTTCTTGATCAAGTCAAAAATAATAATAACATCCTTTTTTCCGATCGCTGGCTATTATCATAGCTCAAGATCCGAAGATTCTGTGCAATCTAAATAAATAAGAAAACAAATCGTTATGTTCATAGAATGGAAGGTTTAACATTAATTTGATTCTCACTGGTATATAATAAAATAAAACAATAGTTACTGTTTAATTGACGACAATTACGACCACTTTTAGCGCTTTACAATCCTTACAATCCTTTTTTTTTCAGAGGCAAGCCATCAAGATATCAAAAAAACAAGTGACATCTCAGGAACATCTGCAAAAGATTGCATTTCTGATAGTGACGAAGATATAATCATGTTTTCATCATCTGATAATGACACAAATTCAAAACCTGTACGTAAAAGTGTTTCTCCAGGCATCGAAAATGACCAGATGTTGTCAGGATCTCCTTCAGTGCTTGCTACAGCTGCTACAGAGGTACTCAATCGCACTCACCAAGACATGAGCATATCAAATGACTCTAGTAACAGTAATAAAGACGTGATGCATAGATCTGTAACTGATTTCTCGGGAACGTCTTCTGAAGAATACATTCCTGATAGTGATGAAGAAAAAACAAGTTCATCCTCCGACAATGACGCATATTCTAAGAGATCAAAACCAGTACATATAAGTGGTTCTCCAGACATCGAAAATTACCAGCTTATGTTTTTGGGGCCGTCGTCGGTGCTTGCTGCAGAGTTACTCGATCGGAATCACCAAGATCAGAGCATATTAAATAACTCTAGTGATAGTAATGAAGACATACTGCAGCGATCTGTCACTGTACACGTAGACTTGCATAACTTACCAAAAGAGAAGCAACCGGGGTTAAAAAACAGCCGTTCCCAAATAACAATTCCCGTGACAAATGAGATTATTAATTAGATAAAAGATAGAGCATTAAGATAAAATGTGTTGCTTTGCTTCTTCCAGCTTGTATGCCAGTATTTTATTTAATGGAGCGGTCGATCCCCTTGTGGATTCGCTGATTAAACCGCTATTTTCCTCTTTTTGCATTTTTTTGCCACTACTTGAAAAAACTTGTTAGACTCATCCAGGGTTTTCAGAAGACAACCTTTGCAGATCTCATGGGTTTCGTTTGCGTAGGTTAATTCATATTTATTTGCAAATTGTCTATTTTTTTTTCCGGTTGTTTGAAGTTTGGATGTCTTTTTCGGTTCAATTTTTACAAAACGAGACGCATATTGGACTCTCTCGTTGTATGAACCCAAACTCCAATAATAATTAAAAACTGTTTGTCGATATTGTTCCGTAATTCGTTCCGAACAGTTTCTCCTACATTCATTCAAAGGTTTCATTTTTCTTGGCGCTTTGTGATTGCCTGATTTAGTTGTATACGCTAATCCTGTATTTCTTAAATCACGTCTGTCTTTTCTATCCTGTCTTCTTTCTTTCGTTGATTTTCGTGGTTTCCTTTTCTTTTCACAAGTAAATCCTTCTCTATCCCAAAACTCATCTGTAGTTATATTGTGGTTATTATCATAGCATCCCAAGCTGCCCGGTTCATGTTCATGTTGAATTAATTCTTCTACATTTTCTTGTATATCCTCAAATATGACTTCTTGTATGTTTTGTTGTACTGCAGGTGGTTCGTTTTCAATAGCATCGAAATTAATCTCATTTGTCACGGGAATTGTTATTTGGGAACGGCTGTTTTTTAACCCCGGTTGCTTCTCTTTTGGTAAGTTATGCAAGTCTACGTGTACAGTGACAGATCGCTGCAGTATGTCTTCATTACTATCACTAGAGTTATTTAATATGCTCTGATCTTGGTGATTCCGATCGAGTAACTCTGCAGCAAGCACCGACGACGGCCCCAAAAACATAAGCTGGTAATTTTCGATGTCTGGAGAACCACTTATATGTACTGGTTTTGATCTCTTAGAATATGCGTCATTGTCGGAGGATGAACTTGTTTTTTCTTCATCACTATCAGGAATGTATTCTTCAGAAGACGTTCCCGAGAAATCAGTTACAGATCTATGCATCACGTCTTTATTACTGTTACTAGAGTCATTTGATATGCTCATGTCTTGGTGAGTGCGATTGAGTACCTCTGTAGCAGCTGTAGCAAGCACTGAAGGAGATCCTGACAACATCTGGTCATTTTCGATGCCTGGAGAAACACTTTTACGTACAGGTTTTGAATTTGTGTCATTATCAGATGATGAAAACATGATTATATCTTCGTCACTATCAGAAATGCAATCTTTTGCAGATGTTCCTGAGATGTCACTTGTTTTTTTGATATCTTGATGGCTTGCCTCTGAAAAAAAAAGGATTGTAAGGATTGTAAAGCGCTAAAAGTGGTCGTAATTGTCGTCAATTAAACAGTAACTATTGTTTTATTTTATTATATACCAGTGAGAATCAAATTAATGTTAAACCTTCCATTCTATGAACATAACGATTTGTTTTCTTATTTATTTAGATTGCACAGAATCTTCGGATCTTGAGCTATGATAATAGCCAGCGATCGGAAAAAAGGATGTTATTATTATTTTTGACTTGATCAAGAAATCCGATTCGGGGAGGCAGTCGGCCTTCACGTCCTTCCCGAGTAGTGCTAACGAGCGACAAATTATCATCATCATCTCAAGACATTAATTTATAGGTTCTTAAATGAGAACCTAACACTTGAGACTGACAAAATAAACCTCAAAAGGACGCCATTAATATAAAAGAAAAAGAAGAAGAAAAATCCGATTCAGACTTGGCTTCCTTTTTGAAGAATAGTTATATTGGCTCCCGAATTTTCCTTCCCCGACCAGAATTGCAAATCACAGTGTAGTAAATTAGTAATACGTGGGTAAAACGTAGGTATGTTCCGTAAATCAGCGTAGTTTCAACCAGATGTCCCACATTCACAGAAATAAACTCGTTCCTACCTTCAGGTAAGTCTACATTTTGTGCACCAGCAAAACTTCTTCTCGCACATCTAATCTAGTATTTTCTTCGAGCTTCTTATTCCCCCTGTTTTCCTCAAGAATTTGAAGAATCCTAGCTGCTCTTGACCTCCTCATGCTAAAAAAAATATAAGAAACAAAAGTGTGATGCGCGTTTGTTACACATTTTTCATGGAACATACACTTTACAGAACACATAATAATACATTTGATTTTTGTTTTATTTTACACTAGACTGTAGTCGCTGCAAAACGTGCCCGCAATTTTCAGTTTGACAAGGGGTTTTTTATGAAATGAATGTTTTTTTGCTTGCTTGGAATGAGGTTAAATATATGGTGGTAAATGTTAAAATAAAATGCTCAGCACATTCCACCTGTCCAGGTATGCAAAAACTTGTACTTAAATCTAAAATATGTTATTTGAAATCTACTATTTACATTATATTATTATGTCATTTCTTTATATCAATAATTTTAAGATTAAGGTATTCATTTACATTATAAAAACATTCTTTCAAGAGCCATCTTTGTAGTGTGGACTTAAATAGTGTCAATGGCAACGTTTTAATTGGCTGTGGTAGCTTATTGTATATTTTTATTAACATTCTGTAACAACTTCTATTGCAAAATTCGGTCCTGCATAGTGGGGTTACAAGTTTATCTGGATATCTTGTCGTAAATGTGTATGCATCCTTATTCTTTTTGAAAATATTTGGATAACTATGAGCAAAACATGCCATTTCAAATATATAGAGACTTGGCAGCGACAAGATTTTGAGTTGAATGAAAAGAGGCTTACACGAGTCTAAGGGATGTGCATGGCAGATTGCTCTAATGCATTTCTTTTGTAAAATGAAAACTTTTCCAAAATCTCTTGCGTTACCCCATAGAATTAGGCCGTATCTTAATATAGAGGCCACATAACCGTGGTATGCCATCAAAGCTGAATGTACGTCAGAGGTTCTTTGTAACCTGTGTAGAGCGTATACATATTTGTTAAGTTTATTGCACACTTTTTCAATGTGTGGTAGCCATGAGCAGTGCTCATCTACGACTATACCTAGGAAAGTGGTTGATGATGTGTGGTTAATTGTGATATTATTACATTTTACATGGATATTTTTTAATGTCATTTTATTATTTCTAAATTGAATATATTGTGTTTTATTCTCATTCACCAGTAAGTTATTTGCTTCTAACCATTCCGTGACCTCTTTTATGCCAGTGTTGACATCTGATTCAAACTTGTTGTCGTCAGTGCATTTAATTGTCATTGAGATATCGTCAGCAAATAATACACATTTATTTTTTGTAATCTCTGGGAGGTCGTTTATATATAATATGAAAAGTAATGGTGATAGGACACTGCCTTGAGGAACTCCAAAGGTGTTTATCTCAGAAGGAGATTTATGTATTTCTAACTCATTGTCGTTTGAGAGTGAACATATTTCCACCATTTGCTCGCGGTCAGAAAGATAGCTGCTAAGCCATTCCCATGCCGGGCCCCTGATACCTAATCTTTCACATTTGTCTAACAACAATGTATGTGGGACATATTCGAACGCCTTTGTCATATCAAAAAATATAACAGCTACAGGCTTTCCTTTGTCCACATATTCTATGATTTCTGTTGTTAATTGAAAACCGGCCAGAATTGTAGATTTATTTTTTTGGAAGCCATTTTGTTCAATTTTAAGTATCTTATGTTTGTCCAGAAACCTATTTATTCTCCTTTGCATGGCTTTTTCGTAAATTTTAGAAAAAATACTAATGAGGGCAATGGGACGATAGTTATTTACGTCAGTCCTGTCTCCTTTTTTATGTAGGGGTTTTATAATGGATGGTTTTAGGGCTTTCGGAAATCGACCAAATTCAAATGAAGTATTGATTAAATAGCATAAGATGTTTGCTATGTCATGGCAGCAATGTTTAAGAATTTTTGTATTTATACCATCGTAGCCTACGGAGTTAGTTGATTTTAAAGATTTTATTATTGATATAGTTTCCTTCGGTTCACAGGGATAAAGGAACATTGATTTTGGATTTCTGGCTTTTTTACTTGTATTATTATTAAGATGTTTAGTTTTTGATTCTTTATCTATAAATTTTTTATTGAACGCAGTAGCTATTTCTTCCGGGTTTGTAATAATTTGGTCATTTAATATTATTTTTTCTATGTTGTTTGGTTGGGTAGTGTTGTTGTTGTCTTTTATAATATTCCAAATAGCTCTACATTTATTTTTTGATTGCGTTATGTAGCGTTGGTTTGTTTTAGATTGAGCTAGGTTTATACATTTTTTTAAAGACTTTGAATAGTTCAAGTATGTGTTTTTGTCGTGTATGTTTCTTGTACTATAGTATTTATACCTTAATTGTCTATTTTTTTTGCACGCTAGTTGTATACCTGGTGTAAGCCATTTTAAACCCTTGATGCTTGCCTTGATTTTTACTCTTATTGTTGGAAAACAAAGTGAATAAAATAAATCAAAATATTCTTTAAATTTATCAAAAGCTAGGTCTGCATCTGCTATTTCGAGTGTTTCTGACCAAGATAATGATTTTAAACACATTTGGAACTTGTCAAGGTTTTCTTTGCTGTAGTCTTTCTTTTTTATAAAATAGTTTTTTTTTAATCTTTCTAGTTTTTTCGTAACGAATTTCGAAATTTGACAGGTATTGTGGTCCGACAGCCCGCTTTGCAGAGTTTTAGATGACTCTATGTCCTTTACGTTACTCGCAATATGATCAATACATGAACGTTGTCTAGTTGGTACTGTTATATTGTGTAGTTGGATATTAAAGTTTTCGAGTAATGAAATTAGTCCCTTTTGTTTGCGTGGTATTTGTTTTTAGTGTGTCAATATTAAAGTCACCACATAGAATTATCATTTTTTTGTTCCCACTGCTTAGTTTTTGAAGAACACATTCCAGTTGGGTAAGGAATATCTTTACGTCTGAGGAAGGTGTGCGGTATACACATATTATTATGCACTTTATTTGAGGTACTTCTATAGCGCAGCATTCGAAATGGTTTTCTATAGCAAAATCTTTAATAAATAGACTTTCTTTTACCGGGATATCCATCTTAGTGAAGATGCACACGCCGCCTCTTTTTTTTGATTTACGTGAGAAATAGGAACTCAGTTTATACCCCGCTAATTGGGCATTGATTTCCGTGCCTTGTTTTAGGAATGTTTCACATAAGCAAATAATGTCAATTGATATATTTTGTGCTTGGAGATCACATATGAAGATTTCTAAAAGTTCACGTTTGCGTAATACTCCCGCAATGTTTTGGTGGAAGCATGATAGAGTATGTCTCGGCTCACACTGAGGAGGAGAGACGAAAAAACATGTTTTTGTTAAGAATGTTTTGAAAGGGAGAGGTCATTGTTGCCTTGTCACTTTCGTTTAAAGTTAAAGAATTAGCTGGTAGGCCATTTTCTTTTATGGGTACTCTTCTTTTTTGCATCTCTGTTTTAATGTTTTTTATGTATCTATCATTGTAGTCTCTACAGTCTATGTCAAAGTTGATGGCTTTTGAAGTGAATGTTAAGTACTGTTTTCTGCCGTAGTTTCCTGAGTCAGTATCGAGAAACTTACATTTGGTCATGTTTTTGCAAAGTGCTTTTAAGGTTTCATTTAATCTGGACACATTTAGGCGAGTACTATTGTTTACGCTCAACACTATTAAATTACAATTTTTACAGAGTTTTTGAGCGTAGCTAAGCTCTCTTATTACTTTTGTAGGATTCGAATCGTTTTCGCCCAAACAGAGAATCACCGTGTCTTGATCTTTAAAGTTGTAGCTATCCATAGAGCCGACGATGTCATCCGACTGCGCGTTCGGTTTGATGAAAGAAGAAACTCTGTACTCTTCATACGGTAGCTGTCCTCTATTTATGCTCGTCGCTTTCGCCAGTCCTCTGCATTGTTGCGAACCGAAAAACAGAATTTGTCGGGGGATTTCTTCGAAAGAAGTATTTTTGTAGAGCATCTTTAGTTGTTCAGACGAGTTTCCCGACAAGGTATTGGTTTCAGGATTCGTTTTGTTCATGGTAGCGGCCGGATTTCTGATGTCATCGGTCTCTGATGGTGTTTGACTCGTGTTTAGTTCTTCAGCGTCCAATGTGAAGTTTATTTTCTTTTGTTTTATTTTCCGTCTCTTCGTCTCTTTACATTGTTTTTTCGTTGTAGAAAGAGTTTCGTTGCAAAGTTTTTTAAGAGTATTGATTCTGAGCTCATTATCCTTTTTTCCCGATCTCAACTTTCCATTTTCGAGTGTCAGTCTCTCCACTTCGTCATTTGCACTTTGCAGCTGTATATTTAATTCAATGATTTGTTGTTTGAGGTCTTCAATTTCAGTTGCAGAATGGTAAGTCGACATATCAGGCAAACTCGTGGTGTCGTAGTCAGAAAAGGACTGGCAGCTTGAGTCGGTGTCTATGGGTGACATAATTTGTTTTTTATTCCTTAAAGTTATGTTGTCTTGTCTAAATGGAGATTGAGGGCTACAGGATTGGCATTTCCATGCATTTTTAGTGGGATATATTGCGGAAAATGTAGCACTAGTGATATTGAGGCATTGGTAATGGAAGTGCTCTTTGCATGCAGCGCATTTCAATAGGTCACTGAGTGCTATCAGCTTTTGGCATACTTTGCAATCCATCCTGACTGCTATGACTGTAGCAGTGTATCGTGGCCGCGTGGCGTAGAAGCGTGGCGCGTAGCAGCGTGGCGTAGCAACGTGGTGTAGCAGCGAGGCGTAGTACGGCGTAGCTCGCTTGGTAACTGTCAGTAGGCGGTTTATTGATTAAGACTGGAGGCGCCCTCTATTGTGAGGTCTATGATGTGGTGTCTTTAATCGAATGGATGATCATGGCGTACAATGTATTTTTCTATATTAGCCACTAGATGGCGGTAGTGGATTTTGGTGATGTAGGTATGTGGTTAGTTCCGCCTTTGTGCAGTAGATGGCACTATTTAAAATTCTGTACTGTAACGGTCAGGAAATTGTATTTTGAAGTATTTACACGTAATTACATATGAATTCACTGTAAATTTATTATACTTTGTGAAAACACAGAAGGATGTTCATTTTTCACGCATATTCAGGGTTTATTATTCACTAAGTTCACTGTTTTAAGTCTTCACTGTCGTTTTATATATTTTGATTGTTTTTGTAGCAAATCCATTAATATAGTTTTGTATAACACTTCCACTTATGCACTTTATTTGGTACTTTGTTTTTATTGAAGAATTTATAGCAAAAACTATTTTGTTTATTTTATACAAACAATATATCTAGGAGCTGACTTTTAGCTCAAGTAGGTGGCGCCCTCTCGATATATTAAAGCCAATCTTATCTTTTGGTAGTGTACATATGTTATGTATGTATCAGTGGCGAGTGTTCGAACGTGCTTATAGCACAGCTTACCGTATGCCCCCAGCCATATAATCTTCATCTAGGTAGGTAATACAAACAATAAGTACACAACTACTAAATAAATAGGTACATATACCGCGCGTACCGAAATGCGCACGCACAATACTCACACACATACCTATAAAAATCTAGCCTAGTACAGTCTCATCTCGGAAAATGCAGTCCTTTATGTTAACTTTATTGCAAAATAGCATAACTGTCTAGTCTAAATAAAGATACCTACTTTAACTAGCTAATGGCCTGAGTTTTTGAGTATTTTGCATGCCCTATAGGAAAATTCTTTGCTTGCCATTGTAAAGGCTTAGAATACATATAGTGATAACGGTTATTTAAGTTGTCAAATTACTTACTTGAAACGAGATAAAATTGTGTCACGGGAGCTCCGCGATGACGTGTAGGTGCCCGTTGTCACTAGAGGAACTGAGACGCGTCCGCGCAGTGTTTGCGTGGTGGGAAAACCCCCCGCATCCCATTCACACCCCCCAACCGTTCAAGTTATCCCAATTTGCACGAAAATTAGGAAGAAATTTTTGTGCACAGTATCATAACTGAAGTTAAGCTTATTTACACGAATAGAAAAACAAAAAATATGTGTTTAAAGATTTAACAGCAGTTATATCCATGTTCACCAAAATAATCGAGTGATTTTTTGGTGCACTAAGACATAACTCTACTTATATCTATGTTCACGAAAAAATAGTGTGTTGTTTTTGGTTCACTTATGCTTAACTGTAGTTAAATCCATAAACACGTATTTTTTTCATTTTTTCTAAAATATAACTCGACTTGTGTCGATATACCCCAATTTTATCTTTGAGCTACGTGAAAACGGGTCAGACCATTCGATAGAGAAAAAAAAATGCTACAAGATGCATTAATAACATCATTTTCGATTTAAGTCGACTTGTACCCCTTTTCACGGGAGACACAGATATATATAAATATTCTGACTGCGTTTCCTTTCAATACCACATATACACTTATGATTGCACCTGGTTACCTACATGGAGTGTGAAAGAAGCTGCAGCTATAACTTTGTTAACTACATTTTGCTGTCTAAATTACAACCTATTGAATTCTCACTAAATTTAAATAGCTTAAGTCAATTATACAATCTCCACTAATCTAACAATATCTCATTTGTTAAAATCTATGAAACCGTTTGGGCTGTAGCGTTTTTTTAAGAAGTTTCAACCGTATTTCCCCCCATTTTGTAAAATTTCCAAAAACTGAATAAAAAAAACCATCTTAATTATCGAACCCGCTCACAGAATTTCACGACAATCAGTTGAGAAATGTGGCCTGTAGTGGATAACATCCAGAAATACGTTTTTTTTTGCCCAATCTTGAAACAGAGCAAACAAAAAAAACTCAAACGGTAAGGATAAATTACAACGGATTAAGTTCTGACTGACTTAGCATCAACTTGCAACCAACATATTCCTCCTCTGACCCTAACTCTGACCTCAACTACCTTATATCGTCTGTCCAAAAAGCTGTTTATCGTCACACCTCTACTAAAAAACTCTCATGTCATTTCAAAGCAATCTAGCCATAGATCACCCCTATATAGCTAGAATAGAGCTAGATTACATAAGATATCAATAAATTTTCCGGAAAATATAATACTCCTTACTTCGTACAATATAGCAACTTTTGTTACAATCTGCAAATAAAAAAACTTAAAAAGGCATATAAACAGAATGAGCTCGCAAGGGCTGGCAATAATTCTAAACAACTCTGGGAAACCATATAGGGATCACCAACACTTCTACCTCAAAGAACTCAGCGACTGAGCTGTTAGGTCCTACAGACAATCCAAATGCTACCGACACTGTAAATAAATTCTTCGCTGATGTTGGAAAGAACCTCGCGGAAAAATAAACGCTCTGGGTCCATCACAGTTTGCAGTTGATTCAACTCAACCCACGCGGACTCCTAACACAATCAAGTCATTTGTGCTATTATAGACTGATAGGGGTGAGGTTGGCGGATTGATTTCTGGGTTAAAGAATGTCTGCGCTGTTGGCTGAGATAAACATTTCAAACCGTGTTTTAAGTTTTTAAAGAATGATTTGTCCCTCCTATAACTTATATTTTCAATAAGTGTCTCACGGAGGGAATCTTTCCCAAATCCCAATGTGACAGAGACCGTGTCAATAACTACAGGCCTATCTCAATTTTGTCTTCGATATCTAAATTACTGGAGCGAATTTTAAACTCTCGACTTAAGTAACAGTCTCCTTTCAGACAACCAATTCGGTTTCAGAAATACCATATCCACAAGTGACGCAGTTCATGAACTCACTGAATACGTGGTTAAGAAACTTGACACTGGACAGAAGGTTTTAGGGATATTCCTTGACCTTGCTAAGACTTTTGACACGGTCTCTGTCCCCATCCTCCTCGGAAAACTTCACAGACTTGGTATCCGTGGGGTTAAATTGAAACTTTTTGAGGAGTATCTGTCTGGTCCTACTCAAGACGTGAAAAAAGGGGATCACTCTAGCGGCGAACTGCTAATGTCTTTCGGGGTACCTCAGGGCAGCATCTTCGGTCCTAAGCTCTTTTTAATTTATGTTAATGAGCTCTGTGACCTTAATCCCCCTCAATGAAAAGTTATAACAAATGCTGATGATACAGCTCTTCTTTTCTCTTCCAATACTTGGGAGGAGACTAATGAGGTTGCCCAGGCTGGCATTAATAAAGTTACACATTGGCTTCATAAAAACATATTAACTTTGAATGCCGACAAAACAAAGTACATCACTTTCTCCATTAGGAACACTCACTGAACCGACGGCCTGATACGTGCACAAAACTGCTCACTTTCCACTAGTGGAACCTGCTTATGTCCAGTCCTCAACAAAACCCCCACCATTAAATGCGTAGGTGTTATTCTAGATCAAACTCTAACTTTTGGTCCACATATTCACCTAGTAACGTCTCGGGTGCGTAAGCTCATCTACATCTTTAGAATTCTTCGCCATGTTGCTGATGCAAGATTGATGAAACAGGTTTATATAGCATTCTGTCAATCTGTGCTCTCCTACTGCATCACTTCATGGGGTGGTGCACCTAAGACTTCAATACTACAATTAGAGCGTGTCCAGAGAGCTGTACTTAAGGCCTCTACCTTCCGTCCCCGCCTTTTCCCCACTGTCTCTCTTTATACCTCCTGTGACGTTCTTACGGTAATGCAGTAGTTTGTATATCACATTGTTCTGAATCAGCACTCATCCATTATCTTTGACCCATGTATTATCACCAGGCGGCGCAAGGATATGGTTTGCCCCAATAAAAATGTAATATTCCGCACATTTTACGCCTATAGGTTTTTCTGCTTCCTCGGACACAGACATGATCTTAAAAAAAAACATTTATAAAACCCTGCAAGCACTCTATTATGAGAAAACTGAACAGTTGCTTTTGCCATTTCCCGTTTTGAGGTTTTGAATTTTATTACCACGTTCTAAATCGCGATGCCTCGGGCTTAGGCGCGGTAATGGACCGGATTACAGTACTTATTATCACATTTTTAACTTCCTAAGTAATAAAGCCATTTTAAAAGCTAGGTTCATTTACTTATCTTACAATTTTAACGGCAAGGTAAGTATCTAATAATTGCAGGAGAATTTTACATTATTAACATTACTTCTAATCGCAGTAGAATGACATTTCAGTTACAAATAAATAATCACACTTTAATATTTTTCTGTGTAAGATTCACAGTCCATGGTCCGTAATTGAAATATTAAAACAACATTTTTGCATACGCCTGTACGACACTTCGTTTGTTCCTAGAACTTTAAATTTAATTTTTATTATGTTCTACTGTGAATTCCCATAATGTTTTGGGACTGGTTGAGGCATTATTTGACGCATTATTTTTATATAGGATTCACAATTGCAAAAGGTTGCCTTCTACTTGTACTATAGTTTGTACGCTATCTAAGCGCCGGCTCGTGAGTGGCTAAAATGTAGAGTTCGATATCTCCATTCCTTTAAGAGCAATCGTTGTGTAACTTTGTACTGTGAGGGCACTATTTATGCACTGTTTTTGTGTGTTAAATTCGTGTCTTTGATGTTTGCCGTTTATGTTAACGGTGTGGTGTACGCTAACGCTACCATTACAGTAGCGTACACACAAATAATGGTCATTATTTTTAAAATAATGAGGCACTAATTTTTTTACTTGCACTTTTATGGGCTTAAAAACGAATCGTAAATTTCCCAAGTGTACGCTACCATAACGGACACTTTTTTGCTTGAAAATCTAAGACAATTTGGGAACTGAAAAGAAAAAATCTGTCAGTAAAATAATCATTCACTGATTCCCTCAAAGAGAATATAATCACTACCAGTGTTACCAGGTACACGGTAATTACCGTAGAACCACGGTATTTTTGGCTAATACACGGTCTACGGTAGCGATCCACTACCGTGTCTTTTTCTACGGTATTCTTAGATATTAACTACCGTGTAGGGAAGTAGCACACACAATAAAAGTTTGAAATCAAAGATAGGCCAAAAGGGCGACATCGGTTCGCAGAGATCCGATGATATTTTTTAACTTTTGTGTGAAATAATATTCAGTCAAATCGACGACATAAAAACGAAGAAAAGGAACAAGCTGATACCGAAAACCATTAAGGGAAATATACTTGCTCAACAAGCTATTCACCGGAATGGTCATAACTGTGTTGATTTTACACCTAATAAGAACATGTTATCAAAAACGACGGCAGCCATATATGAAAAACATCTAAATTCAAGGTTGTTTCGGTTGCATTTTATACGGCAATTTACACAGTATTTTCCAAATGATTCTACGGTAATTTAAGTCTTAAACACCGTAATTTTAACAGATAAACACGGTAATTTATAGTTTTCATCTGGTAACACTGATCACTACCGTTTTAGATTCACTCACTCACTCAAGAAAAAAAAGCGCGGGAACTTTTGTCTTGATAGGCGGAAAATTTTAATTTAAATTTTGAAAACTTAATTTAATTACAGTAGGCTATCTAAAAATACTGTAAATTGGTTAAAAATGGGCAGGAAGAAGCCTAAGAAAAGAAAGAAGGAAGAGGAGGAGGAGGATCTGTCTGATAGTGGGGAATCCTCAAGTTCGTGTGATGAACCAAAAGATGACAAGGATAAGTATAAGCCTTTTCAGGTCCCGGATTATGTCCGTTATTACCCAGTGGATGGAGGTAAATTAGATTATATCGTTTATTTTGAAAGCAGCGACACTGGCAAGGCATTGGGCGACAGAGACATGATGGCTCTAGCGAACTGCCTCAAAAGATTCAATAAAGGCATAAAACAGTTAAGACGCATCAACAAATACAAGATTGGCGTTGTGTTTGAGCGGCCAGGGCTCGCCAATGCAGCTTTAAGCAATAAAACATTTCTGGATTCATACAAACTAAAGGCGACTATTCCTGCTACGGCCACTGAAGTGACTGGAGTAATACAACATGTGCCACTTGATTTATCCAATGAGCAGATCTATTCAAATATTTCTTGCTCCAAAAACATAGTATCAGTAAGAAGATTTATGAAAAGAATAATTAACAATAACACTGTTGAGTTCCAGCCTTTGAAGACAGTCTCAATAACATTCTCCTGCCCATCCCTGCCCGACAGTGTGGATCTGAACAGCTGGCGCTTCGAGGTTCGCCCGTACATCGCTCCAGTGAAGCAGTGTCTGCGGTGCCTGAGGTATGGACACATAGCTAAATTTTGTAAAAACGCAGAGAAGTGCTCTATCTGCTCAGGCAGCCACAACTTCAAGTCTTGCACAGTTGATGCAGCGGATGCCTCTTGCTGTCATTGCAAAGGCAATCATATCGCCATCTCACCTGACTGCCCTGTAAAAAAGGAGAAAATTAATCAAAACAAAATGAAATTAGACAAGAAAACATTTGCTGAAACCCTGGAAAAATCATTTCCTCCACTAATATCTAAAAGCCCTTCTGATCAGCTAGCACTGCTTCTCAATTGAGAACATATAATGAACATTATAGTAGGCTCAGTAACTAAGTTACTAACTCAGAACAAAACAAACGAACTTTCAATTAATTCACAAAACATTAAAACCATTCTTCTTGAAACACTAAGTAAGAGTAATTGATTTGTTATTTTTTTTTTAATGGATCAATTAAACATAATGCAATGGAACTCACAAAGTTTAATTGGTAATAGACTTGTTTTAACACATTTCCTGAAGGAGAATAATATTCACGTAGCAATTATTTGTGAGACTTGGCTAAAACCGAATCAACGTTTCAATATTCGAGGTTATAATATTTGTAGATTGGACTCCGGCAACGACCATAATGGTGTTGCCATAATTGTTAATAACAGCTTAACTTTTAGAAAACTTGATACATTTTATGATAATTCCATTCAGAACATAGCAATACGTTTAATGTACGGAGATAATAAGGAAGTATCAATTGTTAGTTTTTATAGCCCTAAAAACTGTCTACCGGTTTTTACCAAACATAAATTTGATCAACTTATACAAAGTGTTCCAGAACCTGTGCTTTTTGCGGGAGATTTCAACGCTCTCCATTCGGCATGGGGATGTCAATCAACAGACGCTCGTGGTCGTGATGTTCTTTCAAGTACTAATGACAATAACTTAGTTTTGCTAAATGATGGCCAAATGACCACCATTGGATCACACCAATGGAGGCGAAATGCTTTAGATCTTTCTTTTATTTCTCCATCGAACTGTGATTGGACAGTGTATGATGACCCGCTAGGTAGTTACCATCTTCCAGTAATAATTAAAATACTTATTCACAACAATTCACCTTACTCTTCATCTCCATTAGACTGTTCAGCTATGAAAACTCATTTAAACTTTCGTCGTGTTAATTGGAATAATTACAAAAAAAATGTAGATACCCTTCTACAAGAATTCAATATAGATACCTCAAACTCTAAAGATTGCTATAAAAATCTTATTGATATTTTAATTTTAGCTGCTCGGAATTCATCACCAGTGTCCAGTTTTCGTTATAATAATTCATCACCAGGCATATTTAGGAAAAAAAGAATTCCTCTCCCATGGTGGAATGAAAAATGCAGCCAGGTTGTAGAGTGCTCTAAAGAAGCGTATATTCAATTTAAAAATGATCCAACTGAATGTAATTACATCAATTTCAAAAAGAAGCAAGCTCTTAAAAAGCTTACATTAAAGCAGCAAAAACAAATTAGTTGGGTTGCATTATGTGAATCCTTCAACAGAACCACGCCGATTTCGCATATTTGGACTATCATGAAAAAATTTAATAAAACTTTCGTACATAGTTTCTCAAACAATAACATAATTTGGGTCTTCGAATTCCTTAAAAAATATACGCCTGATACCGTTGAGTCTAACTTGAATTTACATAGTTATGTGCATGCTAAGAATAGCGAATTTCTGGTAAAACCATTTTCTTTTCAAGAATTACAGTCAGCTATTTCATCTAGGAGAGATACAGCTTTTGGCCTTGACGGGATTCCTTACAAAATGTTAAAAATGCTTTCTAATAAATCTAAATCAGTTCTTTTAAATGTGTTCAATTCTTTATGGTCTCAAAATATAATTCCTGATGATTGGAAATCAGATTGTCTTATTCCAATATTAAAACCAAATAAAGAGAAACATTGCCCTGACTCATAAAGACCTATAGCACTTACATCTTGCGTTGGTAAAATTTTTGAACAAGTTCTAAAACAAAGGCTAGAGTTTTTTGTTGAATCCAATCATATGGGTAGTATATGATTGGATTCAACAAAAAAATGAACCAGTTTGGGTTTCGCAAAGGTCGATCGTCAAGAGAAAGTATAGCTCAATTACAATTAGACATCTTTCAATCTGTGAAGAATAATATGTCATTTGCCGGAGTCTTTTTTGATGTTGTTGGTGCATTCAATAATGTCAATCATCATATTTTGTGTAGGGAATTAACTTCCATTGGGATTCCTATTAAATTTATTGATTTTATTTTTTCCTTTCTTCACGACAGAAAAGTTTATGTTAAGATTAACAATCAATTGCTCGGTCCCCGCTCATCTTTTAAGGGAGTTTGTCAAGGTGGGATTTTAAGCCCACTCTTATTCACTTTGTATATTCATAAACTTAATCTTATTTTGGGCTCCAAAGTCCGAAACCTTCAGTTTGCGGACGATTTGGTGATATATAGCTCTGGAATGAATGCAAATGAGGTTATGCGAAATCTAAATGATTCGCTTTCTAGGTTCTCAAATTATTTCAAATATTTAAATTTAGACATCAGTCCTGAAAAATCTAAAGTGTTAATTTTCCACAAAATCAAACAAGCTCAGTTTAAAATTTATTTTAATAACACTCCTTTAATGTTTGCATCGGAGATCAAGTTTTTGGGAGTTGTTTTTACGGGTAACTGCTCGTGTAAGAAATATGTTGATAAGATTATATTCTCTGCAAATAGGGGTTATAACATATTGATGTCTCTTACTAAAACTTACTGGGGTTCAGATCCGAAAGTATTAATAACTTTGTATAAGGCCATAGTTCGGAGTCATTTTGAATATGGCTTTATTTGCTTTGCAGCTAATGATCTACTTGTAAGAAAATTGGAAGTAATTCAAAATAACAATTTGAGACTTATTACTGGTGCTATGAAAACCACGCCCATTAATTCCCTTCAAGTGGAATGTAATATTCCACCGTTGAATCTTCGCTTCAAGTACCTAAAATACAGGTTTATCTTAAAAATGTTAGCCATTGAGCCCCATCCTTTGTTTAAAAATTTGGTACAATTTTACAGAAATAATCAGGCTTTGGCCTCTTCCTCCAAAACTCCCTACATTCTTCATGATTTTTCCTATATGGTTGACTTTAATCAGCAGTCTAATATACATAGAAGCCAAGATCATTGGGCATGCTACTCAAACGATTTTGATAGTAAATTCACTTCAATGGTATTTCATATTGATCCCGAGAAAAAGAATAAACATTTAATCTGTGAACAACTGGCAAGATATATTGATTTTACTCAAATATACACTGACGGTTCAAAAACTGACAACGGCGTTGCCGCAGCTATATACCTACCGCACATTAAAAATGGATTCGGAGTGAAATTGCCACAAGAAATGAGTATCTTTTCAGCAGAAGCACTTGCTATATCGAAAGCACCCAGCTGATTCCCCGGAAAACAAGTGGGTCATAATATCTGACAGTATGAGTACTCTAAAAGCTCTTCAATCAAACAAACTAGACTGCAACACCAATTATATTATTTACGATATCAAGAATCGCTACTCCCAACTTCATAAATTAAATGTACATATTATCTTTATGTGGACTCCATCTCATGTCGGAGTGACAGGAAACGAAAATGCCGACTTCCTGGCCAAGGCGATCGTTGAAAGTAATGCTCCTGAGTCTACTGTACCTGTGCCAAACTCTGATTTCATTACCAAACTCAAACAGAATTTGAAACAAGAATGGTTTAGTTATTGTCAACAAACTCTTGCAGTTAAAGGTTCCTGGTATGGATCCGTTAGTGGAAGGATTGGACGTGCCTGGTTCTCTAAGTCAAACATGTGGAAAAGCAGGAAATTCTATGTTATAATGACACGTCTCAGATTTGGTCACTGTCGCTTCGGATCACGTCTTCACCGTATGCAAATTATTTCTTCGCCAATTTGTAATATCTGTAATGCCGCTAATCAAACACTGGATCATATATTTTTCGATTGCCCCGCCCATATTATACAACGCCTTGCCTTTATTGATAAACTGTTGCTCATCTACAAACCAGAAGATATCCCGCGTACCACTGTTGACTTATTGAAGAATTTTGAAAATTATCAATATATTTACGATTATATCTGCTCTACTATTGAAGATATTTAGAGTGGTAAAAATATGTATCGGACTTGGAACAATACACGGACTAAGAGATATATTACACGGACATGACTCCTCAAATGTGACGTGGCTTCGGCCTTATAAACAAACAAAAAGACTTGGCTTCGGCTGAAACAAAAACACGCAAGACTTGGCTTCGGCCTTAAAAAAACAAAACTACGGAAGACTTGGCTTCGGCCTTAAAAACATGAAAAACGGAAGACCTGGCTTCGGCCTTAAAAAACAAAACTACGGAAGACCTGGCTTCGGCCTGAAAAATCAAAACTACGGAAGACTTAGCTTCTGCCTTAAAAACAAGATATACGGAAGACCTGGCTTCGGCCTTAAAAAACAAAACTACGGAAGACTCGGCTTTGGCCTTAAAAACAAGAAATACGGAAGACCTGGCTTCGGCCTTTCGAAACCTCGGAAACGGAATAAGAAGATGTAAACACTGAAGACATGGCTGTACGGCTTTGATTGCCATTGCCTTTCCTTACGGATAAAGACGGAAAAAAAAAAAAACACTCACTCAATTTTCCGTTCTGTCTGTGTTTGTTTTCCTATCCCAAGGTTGTCGGGATTTTCGTAATTATTTATTCTACCTGAGTTACCTAAGTTCTACCTGACAAAACATCCATTCCATTTAGATCTAATAATTCCGTGAATTGAATATTTCATATCCAGGTAATTCTGATTGTAAAAACCCATTACAGCCGTGGTTTTCGTTAGGGTCAGGTTACGTGGCACTGCTCTATGATCTGTATGCCAGATAGCTATTTGTTATCCTTTTTATTTCAGTTACATTACAAGATGAGAAAGCTTAAAGGGACGGTGAAGGAGACTGCACGACAGAAACGTGAAAGGAAGCAGGAGTTTGCTAAAATGCGGGGGAAAATCAACACAATAGTTTTGCCAACTTTCGGTGTTATTTTTGTGCTCATTTGCACATATGTTTACTTCAAGACGAGGCCTGTTAGCATGCAGTATGCGTAACATAAAACGCATGTAATATGCTATATATTAGTATTGATTTTATATATATATACCTGAATATAAATTATTTGAGTATGGAGGAGATAGTAAAAAGATTTATATCTGACACCAAGGTAATTGGTACCGAAGTGGAGCCTGGAGGGGGTTACAGAGCATGGTAGAGATAGAGATGGTGGCCGCGTGGCCTGTACGAACAGGCGCCAAGATACCTTGCTATATATATACCTAATATCTGCTAATTACCTTAACCTATCTCTTTAGGTGGAACTCTACCTAGAACCTTAGAAGCCCAGTCCACCTTTGGGGGCAATTGGAAGGTGACTAGGTATTTTCTATTTAGCAGAAAACTAACTGTTACTGCACAGATTTTTATTCATTGAGAGAATATCATATGATGTTACATACTCTTGTAGGTAGGTATATCAAAAAAGTTAAGGTGTAGAAAAATAGTTAATTGGTGTTGGGAATTGTGCATTTATTGTATTTATAAAATGTGACACACAAAGTGTATAAATAAAAAATAAGTACTTCCAAATAAAGGTTTAATTTATTGTGTGTTATAATTGTTATATATTTTTATTAGAATGTTTATTAAGATAATGGAAGTCTTCTGATGTGTATTGTAATTAATTGATATTGTAGTTATTTATTGAAATTTTGATACATAATGTAATCATTCTATTCAATGGTGAATTGACGAGACATATCAAAATAAAATCAGCCATAATTGTCTTGTTTTGTTTTTGTGTCCATTTCTGTAATAAATTAGCTATCAATAGGCTGTATATTCTGGTATTGCGAAAACTCCAAAAAGGTGACAAGTGAAAATAAATGTTTTCTTTCTAAAATGAAATCCTTGGGAAGTTATATCCAAATTGTTGTATTTATTGTATTATTTACTCACAACAAAAACTCTTCAACAATCTAATATTAAATAAACATACTTATACATTGTTTTTTAAAGTTACATACCTAGTTAATGTTAAGCAAATGATATAATTTCTGAGGTAACTACTTGCTGCACTAAATAATAAAAAAATATCACAGAAAAATATATATTTAACAATATACATTTATTAAAATTACAGAAATCAGATAATTTCACTTAGATGTTACTTATTAGGTTTTAGATACGTCCAGCCACTGCATACAAAATTAGGGAAATAAGTAGGGCAATCCATCACATTGATATCAAAAGTTATTATTGGATTGGATTTCTAGTATAATAATTGTCAAGCTAACGATTATTTACGAGATGTATAATGAATAATAGATAAGTAGATTAACACTGCAAAAAATATTTACCTACAGCCTTATCACCCCAATAATCCCTTTAACTTTAACTTGATTATACTTGGGTTATCTACATATATCTACAGACCTTCATGTGTACTACCTATGTGATAGATAATAATGTTTTTCCCTTTCAGAATTAACCGTTCTGAATCGCTATTTTGAATCATATTTCAGGTTAATAAGGTATTACAAGTATGAAAAATAACTCGTATGGAGTCTCTATCAAAGCCAAGGAGTAATATGCTGTGCAATGAAATTATTGCAATCTGATTCGTCAAGGCGGCGATATTTACTCAGCAGGGCCGGATTAACCATGTCGGGGTTTTGAGTATTTGATTAAGATTCTCACTAAAGTAAAACGCGATTGGTTGAAATTTTCACGATAGAATTTAATTACGAAAATACCTCTATATTGTTTTATATTTTCCCGTAATTCTGAAATCCTAACGAATTTCATTGTGGAACTGTGTTCAAAATGTGGATATTATGTATTCGAAAACTCTCCTTAAAAATCTTTTCAATAAAATAGCGTAGTTAATTTTTAAACAATTTTTCTGTGGTTTAGCGCTACGTTATGTCATTTTCCTCGATTCCACCCCTCTCATACTGCGGGTCTTTCCGCCTGGAGTAACGGGGACCTTTGCAGGGACGAGGTATCGCCTTAACCCCATTAGTTCAAAAATTCTAGCGACCGCCCTAGGATCTCCTTTATCAAGAGTACCTACATAATGGCAAGCGTCCTCATCATCATCATGCTCAACCCACTGCGGGGCACGGCCTCTTCTCTACAGCGCCAACCCGCACGGTCCTGTGCCAACCGTATCCAATGTGATCCTGTCGACTTGGTGAAATCGTCGGACCATCGGGCAGATGGTCTGCCCGCTGGCCTTGTCGTTCCCATTGGCCACCACTCTGTGACTGCTTTGGTCCACCGTCCGTCATCCCGTCTAGCCAAGGTGTCCTGCCCATCTCCACCTCGATCACCCTCAGTCCAGTTATCCTGGAACGCTCCACTGCTCTGTGGGCCACCTTAATTTGGTGCCATATTTAATCAATGGGCGTCCTTACTAAAGACTTGGTCTAGTTTCCCGAAAGACCAACCCTAATCCGAGGCGTCTGTCGATCTCCTTCATCTGTGCATCTCGGTCGAAGGATAAACGATGTCCAAAATAGACTTAATCAATGACCAACTCTAGGGTGTCATTCAATGCCAACAATTATGGTCCGTACATTTAACCCCCTAAGCCCTGCCCTGGTGACGCCAGAAGGTGTCATTTTCCCGTTAGAGGTTTTGAATTTTATTAATGGCATGAGGTTCAAAATCGCGGTGCCTCCTAACCAGGTCTCGGGCTCGAAGAGCGATCTTCGTGATCTTGGACATGTTATTCCTAACCAGGTCTCGGGCTCGAAGAGCGATCTTCGTGATCTTGGACATGTTATTCCTAACCAGGTCTCGGGCTCGAAGAGCGATCTTCGTGATCTTGGACATGTTATTCCAAACCAGGTCTCGGGCTCGAAGAGCGATCTTCGTGATCTTGGACATGTTATTCCTAACCAGGTCTCGGGCTCGAAGAGCGATCTTCGTGATCTTGGACATGTTATTCCTAACCAGGTCTCGGGTTCGAAGAGCGATCTTCGTGATCTTGGACATGTTATTCCTAACCAGGTCTCGGGCTCGAAGAGCGATCTTCGTGATCTTGGACATGTTATTCCTAACCAGGTCTCGGGCTCGAAGAGCGATCTTCGTGATCTTGGACATGTTATTCCTAACCAGGTCTCGGGCTCGAAGAGCGATCTTCGTGATCTTGGACATGTTATTCCTAACCAGGTCTCGGGCTCGAAGAGCGATCTTCGTGATCTTGGACATGTTATTCCTAACCAGGTCTCGGGCTCGAAGAGCGATCTTCGTGATCTTGGACATGTTATTCCTAACCAGGTCTCGGGCTCGAAGAGCGATCTTCGTGATCTTGGACATGTTATTCCTAACCAGGTCTCGGGCTCGAAGAGCGATCTTCGTGATCTTGGACATGTTATTCCTAACCAGGTCTCGGGCTCGAAGAGCGATCTTCGTGATCTTGGACATGTTATTCCTAACCAGGTCTCGGGCTCGAAGAGCGATCTTCGTGATCTTGGACATGTTATTCCAGAGACCGACTTTCAGGAATATTTGGCACCTTTTTAAATCCTACTAAACCTACCTACTAAAATTACTTAATAAACGGACTTAACATTTAAGAGCTTTTGTCTCTTTTCCTTAAAATGGGTTTCCAGTAGCTATATCTAGGTCCGGTGTGTGTTTCATCTGGTGACTAGTCCCTACTGTACAATGTATGTTAGGATTGTATAACTATATATATATATATATATAGGTCCTCTCAATATGCAAAGATTGTTTTGTAGATATTGACGATCGATATAGGCTAGTATTTAATCGCACATCGAAAATAGTGATTTGCACAGCAAAGAAGGATCAACAAAACACTTTTTGTTTTAAATATTTAATGAGTACGTTTATGTTTTAAGCATTTCTTGTTGTTCTTACATCTTGAACCTAACACGAAGGATAAAGGGTGCTCCGCTTCGCTCACCCCCTTTACCCTTCACCTAAGCTACCGCAGCAAATATAAGGGATATTTGCTGTGCAAATCAGTATTTTTGACGTGCAGTTTAATATTTCCCTCTAATATATATTATCCGTCACATATATTTGAGCTAACAAGTTATATTAAAAAACATAATAGTACTTATAACAACACCTCGGCCTACTGTTTCGGTTGACTTTTAGTATATTTCCAGTTGGACTACTTTTAGTTCTCTCTAAAATTTATGGATGTTTTACATAATATTTTTTGGACTAATAATAATTTGTTAAATTCTGAACTGTACATGACATATTTGTGCGAAGTGGTGGGTAGGGGAAGGCTAAAGAGGGTCAGCGAAAGGAAGCCCCTTTAGTCTTCGTGTTAGGTTGACATGTGTGAACAAAAAAGGATATAGGTATTGCTGATTAGGTGAAATTATTGTTATTTGTTGAACACAGAATACACAATTGAATTGAATCTCGATCACTACCAAATAGGTACAAGTCTATTTATCTCACAGCCTAAAATAAAAGCAATAAATAAAAAATCTGTCAAGTGCGGGCTGGACTCGTACACGAAGGGTTCCTTACCATCGTACAAGAAGACTAACAGATAATAAAATGTACGAACTTGGTTTCGATACCAGTCCCTTTAGTGGATGATCCGACGTCAAACCAATTGCGCCACCGACCACGATAATGGGTATTCGCGATGATATATCATAGAATGATGGTGAATCGATAATTCGCAGTGGCGTTACACGTCTTTCGTATGGCGACTCTCTTCAATTTATAAAATCTAGCGTAGTTCATTTGTTGCTGTAGCGGCAACAGAAATACACATTCTGTGAAAATTTCAACTACCTATTATGTTACATGAGGACAGGCCGCTGACGGACGGACGGACGGACAGCGGAGGCTTAGTAATAAGGTCCCGTTTGGCATCCTTCTGGTACGGAACCCTGAAAACCAAATGCGAATAGTTACTGAGGACCTCCGTGGTGCTGCGGTCGACGCTGAGCTTCCTCAGCGCGACCACCCCAGGTCTTGGATGTTACATGTTTGTGACGTCGCTTTTCCTGGTTCCCACGACACAGGGTATCCTAGTGTGGGGCCAGAAGTATGTATGGTATGTAAATGTTATTTACCAGTCTTAAAATAGCTACTTAGTCCTATTGTCGATACTACACAGGAACTTTACACACATTGTTCATATTTTCTATTACACTATCATGTAGTGACACTAACGCAGCTGCGCGTTCACTATAGGTACCAACACCAACGAACACCGATACTCTGCTGCTCATACACGCGCGCTGATCAACCTATCATCCACATTATTGCCGCAGAACAGACCGCTGACATCGTACTTCTGTCAAATCGATTGTTCTAAGCGTTTCGCGCGAGTGATATTTGCGTTTTGAATCTTGTCTGCAGGCCCGCGCTGTCAGCGCCAGCATTTCCTAGGCTTTTATTTTGGTATATACCAAAGCTAGTGTACCAAAATAAAATTACTGGGAAATCAACAACTATAAGAAACATAGTTTAAAAATAAATGTGGCATGATGTCGTTATGACAGCCATGTTATTTTATTTTGGCATATCACCTGCTGCTGCCCTGTAGTCATACTAGAAACATCTGTCCATTTACTGTAAACAAAGATCCATCATACGTGTCTCCCTAGACATATCACCAACCTATCATCCACATTGCGGCCACCACTTGTGGCTGACTGAACACGTATCTCACGTGTCTAGTACAGTTCGTAACAGATAACGTGTCCCTTCCCTTCGCACCGTTAAATGGGCTGTGGACCTGTGGTGCACAACTGTCAAAAAATAAGATAGCATGTTTATAGGAAGCTACAACCTCGTCACATTACGTAACACGTAAATTAAATACAAATTATACCTATGAGAATCGGCAACGCTTATGGACGTCTATAGTATGAGTTAGTTCCGATATTTTCTCCCTAACTTTTGGGTAGCACATGTTTCAAAAGCTAGCAACACTATTTGCATTGCTACCAACATAACGGCGAAGGGACAAGTACTGGTCATATACTCTATATATTAACGTCGGTACTCCGTTTCTCCCTACACACGTGCACTGACCAGCCTATGGTCCACAGTAAAGCCACCACGCAGAACAGACCGCTGATGACGTAGTACTGAGTTTTTAGCGCCAACGACATCTGGTTGATGAGTACAAAGGTAAGCAGCGACTGCAGCGCCGTGCCGACGAAAGTGTTGATGCCGAATATGAGGCCGAAGCAGGATTCGTCGCTGAGTTGGCGCGCTATCTTTGCACTGGAAGAGGGAGATTATTTGAGGTTAGATTTTGGACGATCGGATACTTCCAACTTCTAAATTCAACGGAATTTTGAATCACTGGCTTAATGTAGCCGCGACTGTGTGTGTTTGTATGGGAAAAGGGGAATCTACTACCATTCAAATATGTCTACCCGTTTAGACGCCACGGACATACATACACGCAGACGCTTCAAATTTATAACACCCACTTTTTTCTTTAGCGGCTAAAAAGGGTACTAACCTCGCGAGCGTGATAGTATAATGAAACAGCATCCCCATCAAGACATAGCCCGCATACGAGGCGTACACATTGTTGGCGTACGTCCCGACGAACATGGCGACGCCCTGGACGGCGGCTGCCGCGGCGGGCACGGCGCTGGGTTCGTACACTGACGCGAAGTAGGCACCGCCCGCGCCCAGCAGTGTTAGTGCTGCTTCGACGAAACCGTTGTAGCGTTGCTATAGGCAACGGTGGATGTTGAAAGTAGATAGTGAGACATGAATCTGGTGTTGTAAGTTCAGTATTCAGTTCAGTTATGTTTTTAAGTACTACTTACTGAAATAATGAAAACTGGGTTTGGTATTAACCTTAGACAGGATGTCCCGTAACTCAGCGTTAAGCGAGTGAGTGATTACCAGGAGATAGGGCTGCTAATAAAGGGACTGGCAAAAATATATAAAAAAAATATATATTGATAAACCAAGTTTATCAATAATTTGTTGTCAAAGCTATAAAAGTATTGTTTTTCCGGAGATATCGATTGTGGCTTCAGTAGACTTGAGTACAAGTTGTAGAGTGGAAATCATATCAAGCTATCAACACTGTATGTATGCATAACAACTCTACATTTTGGGTGTATGAAAGAGAGTGCAATGACCCACTCAGGGCATGCCACTTCCTCTTTGGAAGGCTCTGTTTCCACAACTAGTCTCTCATTTGCCCAGCCCACCTAACAACAGAATCCCAAGAGGCGTCATGGGTCTACGGTTCACATTTTTAATAAATTTGTTCTATCTTTTAACAACTGTTTCTCGGTAAGTATTGTACCAAAAAATATTTAGTGCCAATAAAAATTAAAGGAATTTTAATGTTCTACAACTTTATCTTGGGATGTTTTTCAGGAAAATCCATAAGTTTGAATTAGGTGGCTAACGCCGTCGGTGAGCGGATAACACGGTTCAAGTGGAAGAAGGCAGGTCTCTTAGCAAGGCGAGAGAGGCCAGAGATCAGCCGGCAGATCACCTGCCAGAGGGTCCGATGACCTCGTGAGGATAGCAGGAAGGCGTGGACACCAGGTGACTTTTAATTAGCTGACCATATTTTGAGCAATGATGGTACATTTAATTATGAACAACTTCCCCAAAGGAACATATGTCACAAATTATATATATATGTCACCGGAAAATAATACGATCCGCAAGTTTATAAATTTCCTAGGAAATTTATAAACTTCCTTCTAGATTATATTAGGCTAGGTTAAGTTAGGTTAGGTTATGTTAGGTTAGGTTAGTATATTTATAAACTTGCGGAAAAAAATAGGAAATTTATAAACTTGCGGATCGTATTATTTTCAGGTGACATATATATATACACAGTCAGGTCATAAGTTCTGTCACACAATAAAAACTTTTGAATTTAGAACGCTGGCCACAAAAAAGTTTATTGAATTCGAATTTCAAATTTTTCATGAAAATAAAAAGGTGTACTTTTTAGAATTTTCCTCATTTTTAAATATGGAGTGGACACTTAAAGAAGACCGTGTCGCAGTTATTGCGTTGCATCGTTGCGGTTACGCGCCAATTCAGATTTTCGACTTACTGAAAAATTTGAATATAACCAAAAGATTCGTTTATCGTACCATAAAACTATACAATGAAGACTCTAGTGTAGATGACAGGTCAAGAAGTGCTCGCCCTCGCTCTGTTAGGACTCCAGCAGTGATAAAAGCTGTGAAGGCGCGAATTCAAAGAAATCCCATACGTAAGCAGAAACTGTTGGCCCTTCAGATGGGGTTAAGCAGGACCACGGTGAAAAGGGTGTTAAATGAAGACTTAGGGCTTAGGGCATATCGAAGAAAAACAGGACATCGTTTGGATGCTCGTTTAATGGACCTGAGACTGAAGAGATGCCGCGCTTTGTTGAAGCGGTACGCGGGAAAAAAGCATCGGGAAATTCTTTTTTCGGATGAAATAATTTTCACCGTGGAAGAGAGCTACAACAAACAAAATGATAAGGTGTACGCACACAGCAGTGAAGAAGCGAGCAACCGTATTCCGCGTGTCCAACGAGGTCATTTTCCATCCTCGCTCATGGTTTGGTTGGGAGTCTCTTATTGGGGCTTAACTGAGGTACATTTTCGTGAGAAAGGCGTAAAAAAGAATGCAGTTATGTATCAAAATACAGTCCTCAAGAACCTTGTGGAACCTGTTTCTCATACCATGTTTAATAACAGGCACTGGGTATTCCAACAAGATTCTGCGCCAGCTCATAGAGCGAAAAGCACACAAGACTGGCTGGCGGCGCGTGAAATCGACTTCATCCGGCACGAAGACTGGCCCTCCTCCAGTCCAGATTTGAGTCCGTTAGATTACAAGATATGGCAACACTTGGAAGAAAAGGCCTGCTCAAAGCCTCATCCTGATTTGGAGTCACTCAAGGCATCCTTGATTAAGGCAGCCGCCGATATTGACATGGACCTCGTTCGTGCTGCGATAGACGACTGGCCGCGCAGAATAAAGGCCTGTATTCCAAATCGCGGGGGTCATTTTGAATAAACTTTATTACCATAAGAATCTATGTTTTATTAAGTTCATTTTGCTATATAAATGTTTACATAAATAATAAACATGTCTAAATTATTTCATATTGCACATGTGACAGAACTTATGACCTGACTATAGGTTTTTAGAGGACAGTTGTTCATAATAATAGGTACTATCATTCCCCCAAATTTGGTCATTGAATTAAATGTTTCCTTGTATTAGGAGGTGTATACTAAGCATTAGCAGTGGGTTCCCTGATGACCAGACTGATGATGATGATGATGATACAAACTGTGTCCAAGTCGAAAGAACCTGCCGACTGAATTACTAAAAAAATATGACGGAGCCTTTTAATTTTTTTCAAAAGTATTTTGCCAGACCCTGTCTAAGCAGGCCTGTCTCCTGGTACTCGCTTGACGTTGAGTTGCGCGTTAACTGTATAGGTTAACCCTGTGAACAAAATGTAAATAATATTAAATAAAATGTTCCTGGGATAAGAAGTGGCAATGATACCAAAAATTGCATACTACCACATATTACTTAGTAAGAAACTTCAGTCAGTAAGCTATATAGACGATACGTCTTTCAATATGATCCCGAATGGTCACTGCAATGAACTTTTATATTGACTCACCGTCTCATCGTGTTGTATCTCGATCCATAACAGCTGCATATACGTCTGGGCTTGCACGAACAGCGCCATTGAAGCGGCGTAGAGGAGCGACCAGGCCACCACGCGGCCGCGGGTGTACGCTGCGCGGGAGTGACGAGCGATCAGAGTTGATGCGTCCTTCAGGTTACGGCTGAATGTTAGCTGGTATCAACAATTTGCATTGATTTATCTTTACAGTTTTAGGAAAGGTAGAATATGCAGCGAAGCTGCTGAGAACCACCCTTACATGCCAAACCTTTGAAAATATCTCAGCTTATGCATAATAGTACCGAATGTGAGGATAGTAAGTTAATGGTATACCTGAACCTTATAAAACTAGAAATAGTGACATAGAAACAAGAGTCAATACGTTACGTAAGTATCACAGTGAACATTTTATTCGCGCTGTGTCAAGTTTACTTTCAGCGATATATTGGTCGTCCACCGGCATACTACAATCCTCGGAAAACTTATTTATTGTATCTATATATACAGAATGTTGTTTTGTAAGGTCACGTCCCGGATCGGGGGTGGTTATTTACACGAAACAGAAGCAAAAGAAAAAATATTTAAAAATAAAACAGTGAAAAACACCTAAAAATAATTGTGGCCTTAGTTCCATCGCTTACTACCGCGCTCCCAATTATGGATTACAATTTTCCGGTTTCCGGTAGCCAACCAGAAATTTATTTCTCCGAGCGGTTCCGGCCGGAATTAGGGTCCGGAAAAATCGCGTAGACTATTATTCATTTTCAGTCCAACATGAACTGTTTATGAGTCAATCAAGAGTTTTACACATTTTAATTTACGTACACGGTTTTTTTTAATGCAACAAGAATTATAGTAAACGGGATTTTGTATGCGGAACAAATTTTTGTTACAGCTTATGCCCGGTTCCTATATTTAACGGATCGTCATCCGTAAAAGTAACTGTCCGTTTTTCCCTAACCAACTACGAGTCATTAATACCGTTCCACAATTTACTTTCTGTACCTTTTACCTACGGACGTCCGTTGGTCATAGATGTCATTGAAATACCGACGCGCCCTCTTCACTCAGAGATGTGCGTTTCGTTATATGCAGGATTGAAATTTGTAATAAGATAAAGTTCAAGCCGATACAAATTAGATTTACATACGAATTGATCTTAGAGTTCTATAAACTTATGATGTTTATTAGAGCTACACGAACGCAGGCATCTTCGTGACATATTTTTTTCCTTATCAAACTTAATAGAATGCATAGAATACATAACAAGGACGGAACGTTCATCGCGCGAAAAAGACATTTGACTCGACATTGACATCCATCAATTGAAATAAGTATACATATATCCTGCAAAAAGTTTGAGTCTTCTTCTAGTCGACAAATTCTTCAAAAAATACAAAGTGTATAATACAATTCAAACGACCAGGTTTGAAATGTAAATTACGCCGGTGAGTACCTATCATCTTCCCATTTGATTTATCTACAAATTTGTCTGCCGCCTAGTAGGCAAGCAACGTTTTTGCCTCGGTACCTAAATCTTAATTCAGGGCTAAGACTCAGGGATATTTCTGTCGGTTCTTTCGTTCTAGTCGCTCCCTCATGGCTGAGGATCGTGACCGTCATGGTTGTTGGTACGGGGCTTGTTCAGTGATCTCCCATTTGTTCTGTCCTGGGCTGCATGTTTTGCCTATTATCTTCTGCTGAGTCAGTCTCGCTGGAGTTCGATATAATTTTGAACACTTCTCTGTCACTATCTGATGAACTGGTCATTTTAAATTCAAAATTACAGCGAAAACAGTGAAATATAAAATTTAACCGACCGAAATTGAGGGGTAACCAAGTGACATTACGAATAGTTATCTGGAAAGTCTACTGACGTTTAAAATATTTATAGGAACGCAACCAAGTGACATCTCCATGCAATACGCTTACGCTCCGTTGCCGGTAACCCTCCCATCCGTTAGTAGCCAGCCGTCGGTTGGTTGCATAACGAGACGTTTGTTATAGGAACGGTTTTAGCTTACGCCTCGTAGAATTAACTACCATTCGTAACTAAAACGGATCGTTTTTGAAATATAGGAACCGGGCATTAGTCGATTTTCTCGAGCTTACCATTGTTTTGACAACCTACATTTTGATTGTTGTGTCTATCAACATATTCTAGTAATCTGTGTACTTGTAAGGACTAATAATAAGATGTTAAGCTAACTATGAGGAATGCTGTTGTTACGATTCATTAGTTGTCATTTCTTTCACCAAAATTCACCCCACAGCGTCTAGTATAAATTATCGTGGCGTCTACAATATTGCAAGTACACGGTCGGGGGATAAGGTACGCCCCGCGTGCCCGCCACCCCGCCGCCATATTTTTCGACTGCGATACTCGCTTGCGCACCGTGAATTTTCTTTGCTAATTTTGTTTTTTAAGTGATAAGGTGATATAACTTGATCAAACGGAAAAATGTTTCATTGTGTTGGTGTATTACTTGAAAATGGACGAAGATAATAAACAAATTCTAGTGCAGTGGTCTCTAAAATACTCCATTGACATTTTCAAAGGTAAGTAGGTACCTATCTACAACAACTCTTCAGGGAAATTGATTTGCAGGCATATTCAAAAGCGGCGCACACCAGCGAAATCAAATGAGGTTGGCTTGGCGGGTGAAAGCTAATCATAGGTGGCACCACGTGCATTTGGTTCCTTTATCCAGTTGCCACTTTCAACGATCGACTAATTTCTGGAACTTTTCTGTGATAATTGATTATCGGAATTTATTTACTACACAACAAAAGTAATTTTTCGTGTATATGTTATAATGTCATGTAATTACTACTATACAACTTAATTTTGTATTTTTGGCCATTGAACTACTATTACTAGCGTATGGAACCGACACCGCGAACCATTTCTTTGCGCCATGACCTAACGCCAACCGGCGTTATTCCCTTTAGTCCACAGAGTAACTTATATAATACTGAAACTTTAGTCCCTCGCCAGCGCTCATAGCGACCGCATGCCGATATTGTGACTAAAAACAGTTCAAAAATGCCTTCTGCGTCTTGCGATATTGTAAAAATGCGACTAGTACGAAGAAAAAAGCGTGACGTATCATCAGTAAGTAAGCAAAATAAATAATTATAATAAATGTTTCTTTCTTTCTTTCTTTCTTTCTTTCTTATTTTTCTTTCTTAAATATCAACTAAAATAATCCAAAACTAATTTTGAACATTATTTTCTACTGTACCCGACTTTTGTATGAAAAAAACCATAGAATATGAAAAGCGAACCGCACATATAAGACACGTAGGTACTAATGGTGATACGAGAGAGCACTTCACAAATATGTGGGATATGATGAATGTGGTAAATATGGGTAGAGGAGTCCTAAACTAACAAAATATGTTTGGAAATATTTTAACACGACTGCCCCAAAAACGGAGTGTATTGTTTTCAGGGTTCATGTGGGTATTTTTCTTAATTCCACCACAACTTCTTAAAGCCTGAACCGATTTTGAAGTGTGTGGTATCGCTAGGATCTAGCATCCAAAGTGGAGAAGGCTATAAATATATACAAGGTGTAAAAATTATTTACTTTTCAGTTCATTAATAAAGCTAATGCGAAAGCGCAAGTCATCTACATAAATCTTTGTTTAAATCTCGGTTACAATGAATACTTAGATCGGTACATTTTGTAATAGACTGCACTAAATCAAATGAAGTTTTGTACGTATAAAAGCGGTGTCACTTTTGCGGTGTGTAATCTTCAGGGACGACACGTCGAGCTCGCGGCAGGTCGCACCACCCCCCCGCCCCGCTTGTGATCTAGTTGCGACACGTTTTTGGTTCGAGACAGCGTCTCTATAGTAATGGTAGCTCAATGTTTTTGGCAGCGGTTTTTTACAATACACAGCACATGACTGGCGATTGAACACACTGTACTGGTAACACAGAAGCGTGACTTTGACGTTAGGGGAACCAACCGATACTAGCGCCACGCCGACAGTTGCCAACCCCATTGGACACTTATTAATTAGTATAGTCGGTCGACGGACACTTGTTGTGGAGGCGATGATGACTTTTGTAGGTACTTACCCACTTACTTAAAACTTATTTTCGCCTCGCTCCGTTAAATACATGTTACTCAATTAAACGAATTAATATATTATTTTCCATCATCGCACCACTCGCCTTCGGCAGGGGATTCATCCGCAAACCTTAGAGCCAAAATGGTCGCGTACTGTTCGCTATGGAAATAATTTTCTTCCGCGTACGCTCAGGCTGTGGAATGAGTTGCCTGTTGAGATTTTCCCGGGAGATTTTAAGTTTTCTTAAAGGGATGGCGACGCGCGAGTAATGCCCCTGGTGTTGCAAGCGTTCAGAGGATACGGTAACACTCCACACAGCCTTCAGGTGTGCCGTATGCCTAAGTGTCACCTAAGTATAAAAAATATATAGTTACTAAGTATTAAGTACTCACAATCGGTACTTACACTGTTTGTTTTCATTTAAAGATAATAAAATCGATGCCAGTACTTTGAGAGAAGCTCCGTGTTCTAATGGGTTTCACGCTTGCTTCTCACACAGGAGATGCAGGTTCGATTACTGACCATGTACCAATGAGATAATTAATTTATCTACAGTACATTATACGGACGTTCTAACGGTGATGGAAAACATCGTGAGGAAACGTTCATTACTCCATAGCCGCGGCGATGGGCTAGCCCCCTTTCACGCAAAATGGAGTCTTGAATAACTGGCTCAAAGTGGGCACAATTGTGCCTCTGCCATCCCGTATGGGAAAAGGCGTGTCGCTATTTTATGGTATGTTATTTTCTCCCTAACTTTTCAAAAGCTAGCAACACTGGTTTCATTGCTACCAAATTAACGGCGAAGGGACAAGTTTGTCAGAAATGCATTTTTCTCTACTTTAGTCCAAATAAATGGTAGAATTTTACTAAAAACTTACCTTCTCATGTTGAACAATCGGCTGCTTCTGTCCATCGAGCCGCAGCACCATGTCGGGCTGCAGCGTGTGCGCCGATACCCTCTTCCGGTGGAAGTAGATGCCGTACCGCACCGGCGGCAGCCACAGCGCCCAGAACGTGGCGAGTATCTGCGCTGGGAGAAGAGGGGAGCGAGTTACGGTACAAGCCCAGTGGAACCTATATTTAGAGTCCCTAACGAAAATGTCGACAGACTAAGGTAAATGATGTCCTAATCCAACGAAATGTCGACAGACTAAGGCACAAATAAAGATTCTTATATCATCTTATTTCAAAGATGACTTAACCAGTACAGCCTAAGGGTATAAGGACAGGACACTTGGCGAAGCGAGGTGACGGCAGTTGAAGTAGAAACCTGAGAAAGCAGTAGCCGAAAGAAGGAAAGCAACATGGGTTAAAGTAGAAGCCGTACCTCACCACCGGCAGCCACAGCACTCAGAACGTGGCGAGCACCTGAGCTGGGTGGGGAGAGGGGAGCGGATTAAGGCACAAACCAAGTTGAAACTAAATTTAGAGTCTCTAACGAATATGTCGACAGACCAGGAACATGAGGTCCTAACCTTATGAATTTGTCAACAGACTAAGATAATAATATAATAATAATACCTTGGACACTACTTACACACATTGATCTAGCCCCAAACTAGGATTCCCTGTATCTTGTGTACTAGACAACGGTACACATATTTATATAGATAAATATTATACTTAGATAGACAAACAACCATGACTAGGGTACAAACATCCGTTCTCGTCAAACAAATATTTGCCCTCACCGGGACTCGAACCATCCCACAGGGTCACTGCCGTCTCGGCCATTCGGGTCGTCATGATACAAGATGCTCTAACGAATATGTTGACAGACCAGGAACATGATGTCCTAACCTTATGAATTTGTCAACAGACTAAGATAATAATATAATAATAATATCTTGGACACTACTTACACACATTGATCTAGCCCCAAACTAGGATTCCCTGTATCTTGTATACTATACAACGATACACATACTTATATAGATAAATATTATACTTAGATAGACAAACAACCATGACTAGGGTACAAACATCCGTTCTCATCAAACAAATATAAGCCACCACCGGGACTCGAACCATCCCACAGGGTCACTGCCGTCTCGGCCATTCGGGTCGACATGATACAAGATGACTTAACTTTACCTCTCCTTTTTTAATACAAATATATAATTTAATATAGATATAGCCAGGACACTTGGCGAGGCGAGGTCACGGCAGGTGAAGTAGATCCCTGACAAAGCAGTGTCCGAAAAAAGAGTCCGCCGGCAGCCAGAGCACCCGGAACGTGGCGAGCACCTACGGGGGGAGCGGATTACGGTACCATAGCGGTAGCCGTCGATGTTTAGTTTACTAGCGAGGGGTCGCGGGTTGGAATCCTGTCCAAAGAAGAAATAAATGGTCAATTGGATGTTTATATGATTGTGACGTCTCTGCGTCTGGGTCCCTAGGCATAGGATATCCGAGTGGGGGGCCAGAAGCAAAGTATGTGTCACTCACCGTAAGTTTATAATAATAATAATACCTTGGACACTATTTACACACATTGATCTAGCCCCAAACTAGGATTCCCTGTATCTTGGGTACTAGACAACGATACATGTACTTATGTAGATAAATATTATACTTAGATAGATAAACAACAGTTTGTAAACACGATAACAACGTTAGTTTATGAACTCACGCAATGTATCTCGCTAGATTGAAAACTGTCGGTAAATTGTAAACTGTACCGTACTGTTAACAATACAACGTATTAATTTTCGTTAGTTAATAATCATTCCGTAAGTTATGAACCGGTTGAAACTTGAATTGCAAGGTTAGTGTGCCGGCTGATATTGTTCCTCACGAGTTGTTCTTCAAGGGCTTTGGTGCTATTTTGTTCTAAATTCACCTTGTCTGCGAGCTCGATTGCGTGGTAATTGCTCCATCTTCTGCTCCCTCGTTTGGGGTTGATGTTGCTCTTGTCGTTGTATGATATTCTCAATGTAGTCTCTTTTTTCATAAACCGGGGAGCAGGGCTAGCGTACATGGGTAGGCCTCTCCATGAGCTAGTCACTGTACTCTGTCATGACGAAGTACTCGATGAGATGACTGATGATGATGATGATTGCTTCTGGCTGTGGAACTATTGTCTGTTCCGGAACGATGGAACAAAGCGTTGCTTGCCCTTTACTCTTCTCTCTTCTTGGCTATATCGCCGTAATTCTTGATCTTATGGGGTGGTGTGTCTTCATTACTCGCTATCAACCGATCATTGACCTGCGGTCCACAGTTGAGGTTATGAGGTTGCTGGTGTGCTGCGTATTTTCCACTGCTGCTTCGTTGGCTTGGGATATGCTACCGGAGGCAGGAACTATTTTGCCGATATCTCGGCAACTTGATGTTGCAGTCTTCTTGGCGCCTTAGTGTCCATTACGGAAACATTTTTGAAGGCGGTTCCAGCTTATTTCTTCATTTCGACGAAGATTTTACCGAATGTTGCTCGATGTCCACTGTCGGGGTCACCACTTTGCCGACAGGGTGGCAACCGACGGGAGACGGTGCTATTTTGTTCTAAATGTTACGTTCCTCCTCTCGTTCCTTTTATTCGTCTCCCGGAGATCGGCGTCAGGAATTGCCCAAACCGGCATCGCGGCAGTTAGGTTGATGTTAAGAAAAAAAAGAAACGCACATTTTAAACCCTGTCGGTCTCGTTTACAGTTTATCTTAATTTACTTATAATCTCACGTGATAGATTGTATTTCTACGCTTCTTTCTTCAGATATAATTATAAAAAATGTCGTCCCGATTCCGGGCACACACACAAGCTTTTAGTGAATTACTTTAAAACACTTCAAAAGTGGTGTCATTCCTGCGGCCCTTTAAAAGTAGGCCCCCGCCATGACAGTGCATCAATGGAGTGTCTTCGATAGTGCGCGCATACGGACCTACCACCGCCATTCCACCGCGGTTCGCTACCGCCGCCTGCCACTCCACCTCGTTGCCCATCTGGCGATCCTCATCCAATGAGAAGACCACCGCCCGCAAGGGCCCTCCGATGACCTATCCACTGGAGTGGACAGAAGCGATTCCTCAGGGAGAGATCCGTTGATCTGACCCAGACTCCCCACGCCCCAGAAGGGATGCGTGGGAAGACCCGACTGTCAGTACTTCAGTACCTTATAGAAGAATAGAAGTGAATAATTAGAGGATGAGAGGCGATGATGAGCATAATTATGCTATCATCGGTATTTACGTATGGCCGAAGTTGTCGTTTCGTTCTGAACATCTTAAAATAACGGAAAAAACGTTGCCGTACCAAATAGGTACAGACTATCCTTATATTGCTATAGCACGGTTTAGAAACCGATTGTCATACTAATATTTTCATAACTGAAGAAATATTTTCAATGATATTAAGGCGTCAGGTAACTTATTGTACCTATACTTTTATGGCTACCGTCTTTGTTCCCCGAGAGTAGGCAACTGTTCTACATTGAGGAACTTAAAGTTTTAGTTTATTTCATTAATTTAGCCTAGTACTAAGACCAAGGGGTGTAAGAAGGGAATTTTGGGAAGGGAAGGTAAGGGAAGGGATAACGTCTGACTAATTTACACAATTCAATTATATATAGCCCTGTTATAGTGTGTAGTTTCAATCTTCTAAAAGACTCCCTGCACGTAGCCCTATTACAACTAAGATCGTCCTATACACGAATACATCTCTTTTGTACAACAAAGATTCTATCCACGTCTACGCTGTTTCCCCAGATGGCTAGTTCACACAGTACTCTCTATTGGAAGAAGGCCTTTAGGGCGGCTTTTTTGTAGCTTTCTTGAAGAGTGATCTTAGTGTGTAGCAGAAGCTGCTGAGTTTATTTCTCTAGAATCTCAATATGTTTTTTTCCAGTTTAGGTGTTCGTCACTATATATTCCTAGAAACCTTGCATTAGGTACGGCGTCAACATTTGTTTGGTCTAGTTTTAAATTTATGTCAATAGGTTTTGTTCTATTGTTCCTAAAATGAATCCACTGTGTTTTGTCAGCATTAGTGTTAAGGTTAAGTATCTTAAACCAGTTTACAATTTCGGTGACTTATTCTAAAATCACATTTGATAAGTTTTAATTGTTGTCCCTTTGAAATTAAAAAAAAAACACAGATACATCATCGGCAAACATTTAAATTTTTTCGTGTAAGATTTTAGGAAGATGGTTAAAGTTCAACAGGAATGGTATAGGGCCCAGTATGCTACCTTGAGGTTCTACTCTACCTATAATTAAAGAAAGAAAGAAAGAAAGAAACATTTATTATAAAGACAGTGAATTCACTACAATTACAACAAAGAAACAAAACACAGAGATGAAAAATAACAATGACACATATAATAAAATGAAATGACAGTCGTAGTGTGCCACTGTCATTATAAATGGCGTCTGACTCAGCATTATGTTGAAGGCCAGGCCTTCAACGCTGACTTTCAGTCAGCGCCAAGTGTTACCTCGCGAGCGTCCCAGACCGTGGCGTGGTACAATCCATAAATATAAAAAATAGGTAACAATAATGGTAAATATAGATATGGCTGTTATATATGATACATACTGACGGCCTCTGTGGCGCAGCGGTTGTGGCTCTGCCTACCATGCGAGAGGTCCCGGGTTCGATCCCCGGCTGGGGGTAATGAAAAAAAAAAAAAAACAATCCCCAGGTCTTGGATGTTTATATGTGTGTGACGTCGCTGTTTCTGGTTACCACGACACAGGGTATCCTAGTGTGGGGCCAGAAGCAATGTATGTGCCTGTATATAAATGTTTATGTTTGTTTATGTTTATACAAAAAGTTAAATAAATAAACATGGCCCGCGCTTTTTAATCCATCTTTTCAATAATTTTGTAATTTTTGTAATTTGTAATAAATTTAAGTGTTGGGTTTTTGGTCCCACTAGCAATGAGCGACCACAGACTCAAGTCTTATTGCGGCGTGAGGTTGGTACGGGGGGGAGGAGTAGTCTCTGCTGATCAAGCAAATGTGCCCTGAGTTTCCGCCCAAAGGCACACCTGCTAGCCGCTTGACGGACTGGAGGGGGAATATCATTCCAACACTTAGATGCCGCAAATCTGAAACTCCCGCGGAAAGTCGCCGTTCGATGCGCCGGTGTAAGAATTCTAAGCTTGTGCACGCCACGTTGCCTGGTCGCCCATTTTATCTTGTACAAGTAGGGTGGGGTTTCCGTATGTGGAAATGCCGACGAGCTTCCATGTTCAGAAGTTTTGCTGCATCCAAGTATGGGGTGATATGGGATCTAGGAGGAATTTTGAAACAAAAACGTATACATGCGTTTTGCACACATTGAATTAACCTTTTCGACCAACCAAGTATACAGCTACCATATACGACATCACAGTAGTTTAATCTAGATAATATCAAAGATTCACTTAGCCTGACACGCAAATCAGTGCTAAGGTAATCACGTATATTATAAAGAATCTTAAGGCGGTAGAAACAATTACTGACTACGTTTCTGATATGATTTTCGAAGCTCACCGTCCATCAACAACCCAAGATTTTTTGCTTCTACGACCCTTTCTACTGGGTCGCCCCTGATAGCTATATCATTGGGGGCTAGGGCTTGGACAGTATTATGGATCTGACATTTTGTACCAAGGATCAAGTACTTAGATTTACTAGGGTTTAGCACTAGACAGCTCCTCTCTGACCATGACGCCACCCGCTCTAGATCGTTATTTATGGATTGGATTGCAGTGTTCATGTCGGAAGGAACGGATGATAAATACAGCTGGGTATCATCTGCGTAGAGATGGCACATGCTGCTCTCTACGACAGGAACTATCTCTGCTGTGTAAAGAATAAACAAAAGGGGGCCTAATATCGACCCTTGAGGCACACCCCTTGTTTAGCGCTTTGTCGAGGAAAACGGGGGATAGGAATGCACGGCCCAGTAATGCCCGGCCCCGGAATGCCCGACCCCGGAATTGTGGGATTTGGGACGCCAATTCCGGGGCCGGACATTCCAAGCCGCATATTACTGGGCCGGGCTTTCCGAGGTCGTGCACTGCCTGTTCGACCCCGGAATGCCCAGCCCCGGAATTGTGGGAAGTCTCTCATTGGCTGGAAATACTGGCTTCTGATCGGTCGAACATTTTCGATTTAACTTAGACGAATCTAAGGCCACGGTCATAGTAGTGAGGTTTTTTGTAAGTAAGTTTAACATTCACTTGACACATATCATAACCTAAAAATTATTCATATTTGGTTAGTTTAAAATAAAAACAAACTCAATTCTGCTATTTGTTAAAAAAAAAATAACACTGTGAAGACTGTGTTCAAGTGCATTATATTTATTGAGTCAAATTTGGCTAGAGTAGGTTATTGTGGCTAAATTTCAATTGGGTTATAGGTTTGGTTAGAACTTAGAAGAAGCAAAACCGAAGCGTAGCGGAGCGGAGCGAAGCGTATGCAAATAAAAAAAATGATATTAATAGATTTTTTGAGATAGAGAGACTATGAACACACCCTAATCTCTGATGTAGCAGTTGTCTATAGTACTCGGGACGCCAATTCCGGGGCCGGGCATTCCGGGGTCGAGCAATATTTTGTACGGCCACGGAATGCTCGGCCCAGGAATGACCGACCCCGGAATCGTGGGCTTTCGGGACGCCAATTCCGGGGCCGGACATTCCTGGGCCGGACAATACTGGGCCGGGCATTACAGGGACTCGAGGAAAACAACATAGTACCATCGCTTTTTTCCAATCCAACAACCTGCGCACGGCCCGAGAGGTAGCTGTCAAACCACTTCACCGTGGTACTGTCAAAACCATAATAGGACATTTTCGATAATAAGAGGGGCGCGCTCAGACAGTCGAAAGCTCGGGAGAAATCTAGCAACACCAGAATTGTGCTTCTACCTTGGTCAAGCTCCGACAGGATGTTGTCCACTACGTCAATAAGGGCTGTTGAAGTCCCTCTACCCTTCCTGAAGCCTGACTGCAATTCCGGTAGTATGCCATTTCCCTCCAGATATCCCGACAGCTGAGCACATACTGCCCTCTCTATTATCATGGAGAGACAGGGAAGGATACTGATGGGACGGAGATCGGAGATATGAACGGGATTAGGAATTTTAGGGAGTGGGGTAACCTTTGCAGTTTTCCAGTCAGTCGGGAAAGTATTGGTCAGTATGCTGCGATTAACCATGTCAGTCAAGATCGGTAGTGTCCGCGGCATGGTCAATAGCAGCATGTCGATGTTAATATAGTCGAGTCCGGTAGCATTTGTCTTGATTTTCGTCAGGATCTTCGATACAGCCAAAGGAGTCAAAGTGTTTAGAGTGAAGTTAGAAGCCCTATGGTGTCGGTTAAACTCAAAGTAAGTAAGCTGTGACATAGTCACGTCGGGTTTTCCTGGAACATTAAGAAAGTGGTCATTAATCATGTCAGGGTCGTTATAGTGTGAGGGTAGCTCCGCATTCCGCTTGCCCGGCAGAACTGTTCACTTGAGGGTCTTCCACAAACGTCCCGGGTCGGAACAGCAACGATTTACGTGCGCCTCGAAAAAAGCACATTTTTCATGATACAAGGCAGACAGCACCAGGTGTTTTAACTCTAGGTAGTACTTTCTGTGCCCTTCTAGCCTTGTAGCCTTGTACTTCCTATGTGCTTCGTCTCGTAGGCGCATCATCAAACGCACGTTGTTCGTGAGCCATGGTTTAGGAGTATCCCTCACAAATATAGTCCGTATGGGCGCGTGTCGGTCAAATAGGTCTGTTAAAAGTAGAGTAAAAAGTTGTACCATATCGTCCACGTTGTCCAGTAGTAAAATACTATCCCAGTCTAATGAGTCTCGGTTTTTGTCAAATTGATCGCGATCTATGTCAGTTTGTAGTGTTATGCTACTTACGTGCTATTTTCTTGAATGTCTTAAAAAATCTAAGGCTGCAGCTGCTTTCGAGAAACTTAAAGAAGCTTTGGTAACTGCTCCTGTCCTTGCTTGCCCTATTACGCTGGATACTTGGTGAGCTGTACAGTCTGATATTTGTCATCACCTTTATTTTCATAGGACCCTGTAACGTTTTAAACCATAATAACACATTAACAAATCATTTTCGCTTTGTATTTTCACACTATCAGCTCTTGTAAATCGATAGGGAAGGGGTTTACCTTTGGTGACCTTGTTTTTGGCTTTCTCCGAAACTCTGCAATCTCGGGCTTCGTGCGCGCTGGTGCGCTACCCTTTTTTCTTTCGCTGTTATGTAATTTTGGCTATGTGAACTTGTTAAATTTTATATTACGAGCCTGAAACCAACAATTGACATTTGATATGTTGATTGTTTATCTGGTTGTCATGGCAATGTCCATTCAAACTCGTTAGCGGTCTGATATGTTTGCTTCAATACTTTTACAAAAATAGTTTTTCTCTCTTGGCCACTCACAAAAATTACGTTTAATTTAAATAATTTTTAGAACTCTCCAAAAAGGGTATAAAAGCGGAACATTTCTGAAATTCTGGAGTCTCACGTCAGCTTCTGAGCTAGAAGTACCACTTAAAGGCCTTATCCCGGGGTCGCACTACCCCGGGATCCTGCGAGCCTTCAAACTCCCTCAAACCTTCAAACAATCCTTCAAACAACGGGATTCTGCGAGCCGTTCCTTCAAACACGATTCTGCGAGCCACTCCTACAACGGGATCCTGCGAGCCTTCTAACTCCCTCAAACCTTCAAACAATCCTTCAAACAACGGGATTCTGCGAGCCGTTCCTTCAAACACGATTCTGCGAGCCACTCCTACAACGGGATCCTGCGAGCCTTCTAACTCCCTCAAACCTTCAAACAATCCTTCAAACAACGGGATCCTGCGAGCCTTCTAACTCCCTCAAACCTTCAAACAATCCTTCAAACAACGGGATTCTGCGAGCCGTTCCTTCAAACACGATTCTGCGAGCCACTCCTACAACGGGATCCTGCGAGCCGTAACTACAAATACGCCCGCTACCGTTCCACTCCTACAACGGGATCCTGCGAGCCGTAACTACAAATACGTCGTTACCGTTCCACTCCTACAACGGGATCCTGCGAGCCGTAACTACAAATACGCCGCTACCGTTCCTACAACGACGATTTCAACAACATCTACAACAACAAATACACCTGCATCCTGGTCATCACCCTACCGGTCTACTTCTCTCCGTGTTCTCCGCTTCCTTCGTTCTATCCAGACATCTGTATTTTATAAAACCTGTCTCACCTCATCCATCCTCATCTTCGTATCATTTTTTTATCGTCTTCATTGTAAATAACTAATAAACTGTTACTACTAAATTTTATTCTGGTTGTTTTCTGTTAGGTTCTGGTTAGGTTCGTATTCTCACACGACAAGTTATGGGTCGATATGTCACATACCTAGGTTAAGGCTTTCTTTTTTTTTAACGTCGAGGTCGGCGGTAAGGAACGCATGCCGGCCTAGGTCTGGTATGTGATGAACGTCGGTCCCACGAATCCGCGCGTCAATACATATCAAGTCAATAGTCGTCTCACTGTGGTTTGTGAAATGGGTCGGTCGGTCCACAATTTGTGTCAATTTCAGTGATGTCAAAAACTCCGTCAACCGGGATAAAATTAGGGTCGCGAATGTCAGCCACGTTAATGTTAAAGTCACCTAACAGTAAGACACTATCGTAATCAGTCATAGAAGTCAACGAGTCTGTAATCGCATCAAAGAAAGTGACAGCGCCAACCCAGCGTGGCCGGTAAGCCGTGCCGATTAAAAGTTTTTTTCCCCCGATGTTGACTCGCATAAACATCTGCTCAACCGCAGCGGCGGGGGTATCAGCGGGCGCGGGGGGGAGCGGGCAGAACCGCGGGCCGCGACGCCGCGCTTCACAAGCCGACGCCACCACCGCGCGCACACGTCCCGCGCGGCCGCGGGGTGTGACGCAGACGATAACCAGGCACGACGGGTGCGCAGCCCTCTTGGCCCTCATGAAGCCAGGTCTCATTTATTGCCGCTAAGTCAGGAGACAGGTTGGACATAGTTAGAATGAATTCGTCGTGACCAGTATTCAGTGAGCCAGCATTAAATAAACTAACACGTAGGGCTTTGCTAGGCATAGCGGTGGTATAAAACATATGTTAAAGGTGCATAAAATCGAAGGTAAGAGATACATACAATAATAAGAATAATAATGCAATTAATGATAACTTTGAGGGCTGACATAGTAATGAGTAGTTTTCGTACAACATAAATATTCGATTGCAGGCACACAACGCAAACCGGTCCGGCCGCGTAAGTAAACAACACTCGCTCTGATATCAACAAAAGCGACACACCACGACCGTTCTATAAAAATAAAGCTACTAACGATAGCACAAATAACTGAAAGGTATGGAACACACTCAATGGGGCAATTATATACTGGACAAGAAGTAGGTATCGTAAACAGTAAAATCGTAAACATTATCTTTTCAAATAATTTTGATAGGCTCTGAGGGAGAGATATAGGCCGGTAGTTATTAATGTCTAACTTGTCGCCTTTTTTGTGAATCGGTCTTACTAGGGCCTTTTTGAGCATTTGCGGGAAAACTCCCTCACTTAAAGATTTGTTTAGGAGCAATAGCAGTGGCTCCGCTATGGTTTCAACGATGTTTTTTTTAATTTATAACACAGGCTGGTATATGGTCATATCCGCAAGACATGTTGTCGTCTTTATCAAATCATCAATAGGAACCGGTCTAGCAAACGTTGATTCTGGCGTAGGTTTTGGCAAATTACAGTTTTCAGTAGCAATAGGTGATAAATCTAGGGATAGAACATTAACAGGATTTGTAAAAAAAAAAATAACATATCTGGAGAACCATAATCGGATTTAGAGATGCTTTCACCATTTGATATTTATATCCACCACTTGATTCCCTTCTACATTTTTGTCAACCAGTTGCCACAAAGATTTAACTACATCATTAGAGTTTAATATCTTTTCCCCATAATATGACATTTTAGCTTGTGATGCTACCCTGTTTAATATTGAACAGTACAGCCTATAATATTTAACCAGAGATTCGTTTTTGTCTTTTGTTTTTTTCATCGTGATAAATAATTTCCTTTTTGTTTCGCAGGATCTCTTGATTCCCTGGGACACCCAACCAATATCAGTTTTGTTATCCATTTTTTTTTTAACACGAATGAGGGGGTAATTGACCTCCTGAGGACCTAACCACTGCCAATAGCACAAGCACGTGGAAAAGACCTGATATCAATTTATAATTAATGGCATGATCCATGATCACCAAATGATTATACCACTAGGTACTAATAACAAAAACTATTTATTTCCTCAGGGTGGTAAACACTTGCCACATTAGGCCTCCCGCGGCGTACCTACCTATTAATCAGCACCTACCATGGCAATATGATAATACATACAAACGTATAAGTTCTTACATTGACGTATGTACGCCAGTATAATTTAACATTAAAATCGCAAGAAAACGGCAAGTTCTGATTTTTTATATATTGTTAGGGCCCCCTACCAGTAGCGTATATCCAAGTTTGCAGCTTCGAAAGACCTGTGCTAACTTTACAGCACTCGAGAAAACGCGGAACTTTCGCCCTTTTTTGGTAAACTAAGTATAAGCCCTAAACTATGTGTTAAAAAAAAAACAGGTCTTGGATGTTAATGTGTGTGAAGTGTGGGGCCAGAAGCAATGTATGTGCCTGTTTGTAAATGTTTATGTTTTAGGGTATTTTGAAAGGAAAAGCCATTTATAGCTATACAAAAAATAGACATTGAAACTATTAACATTTTACATATTTTAGAAGCATATTTAGACGACCCGAATGGCCGAGCCGGCAGTGACCCTGCCTACGAAGCCAAGGGTACCGGGTTCGAGTCCCGGTGGGGGCAAATACTTGTTTGATGAGAACAGATGTTTGTACCCTAGTCATGGTTGTTTATCTATCTATGTATAATATTTATCTATATAAGTATGTGTATCGTTGTCTAGTACCCAAGATTCAGGGAATCCTAGTTTGGGACTAGATCAATGTGTGTAAATAGTGTCCAAGGTATTATTATTATGATTCGTTTCTATGCGAAAAAAGGAGGAGGTATTTGACACATAACTCTGTCCCTTTTTACTACAATTAATGATTACGTCACTTCTGCTGTAGTCAACTGTCAGTTTGAACCCGCGAGTTTTGGCTTTAAATTATAGTAGTTTATGTGACTGATACATAATGGAGGGCATTAAAACTCGAGAGTGTGATTATGAAACGAGCCGAAAGCGGGTTTTATAATAATATCACTCGAGAGTTTTAATGCCTAATTATGTACAGTTACATACACTAGTTCATCTACACACATATCATAAGCTCTCTTTGATGTGTTCAGGAACCGCATGTTCGACCGGCATTGTGGCATTGATCAATACTCTGCAGTTGTTTACCTTGTTTAGTATTACCAACTTCACAGACAAACTAGGGGCGGCACGCTGGCGGGCGTCAGCATTCGAAATTTGAATGTCATAATATGTTGAAATATTGATACGTTATGGTCATAATGTATCAATATTCAGATAAGAAATGAGTTTTTACCAAGTAATGTATCATTATGCTAGTTGTAACGTGCGGTTTTTGGACGCAGTAAAGAGGGTTCATGATACGTTGTAGATAAAGTTTTTAATATACTCGTGTCGACGTATATCATACGTGAAAATAAAAGCAACAAATTAAATTTATTCATGATTCCTATTACGCTTCGAGGTACAATATTGACTGTGAAACACTGAAAAAAAGTAAATTAAGCACTTATCTACCTACCTAATCTCAAGATAGCCACTAAGCCCCTCTAAAGGTAAAGCACGAATCGGATGGAAATACCAGATAGCTATTTTTAACTTATATCTGCTACTAATTATAAGATATCTTATTATGTGAGAATATATTATCTAGTATTGTCATTGTCACTAAAAACTATCATAGAAATAGAAATAGAAATATATTTATTTGACAAATAAACACAAGGATATACAGAAAGAAAAAGAAACCATAGTACAGTTCGGGGTTGAGGTTTTTAGATGCCAAAATGGTTTGAACTCAGCATGTGTTACGTGTAGCAGTGAGCTGCTCGTAACGCTGGTTTTCAGCTCACACCATTTCCTAAAACTAGAAACTTAAAACTAAACTTATAATCTGAGTAAAAGTAAATACGCAGAAAGAGCTCAAGCATAATTATGCACCAGTGGCAAAATGCAACAACAAGAAACGATCGGAAATTAAAATAAAATAATATATAACGGCTGATGCTGACAGGTATCTTCCGCCATGTTGATGTCTACGTGGGCTACTACAGGGTGTGTCGGTTTGCCGAGAAATGAAATGACTTGACTCGATGAAAATAACAAAACACTTCTAATATTTCCTCTATACAATAATCTTAGCAATCCGTAATAATTTGCAATAGTCACACCGGTACACAGAACACGGAACAGTTTCTAGGCGTCTGGTCTGCTCGACCGCTCTGGACGGATCGTACTTGGTCACTGGCCCGGTCGATTCGCAGCTCAAACTCGAAGACTCTGTTCAACGCCCGGTGGCGCGCGCTTGTGTTCTGTTTCCCGCGTAGAATCAAATCAACAACCGTGTGTCCCCGACACGGCCATCCTGCTGCTTCACGTCCTCGTGTGTCAGTCTGGAAGGAGACGTCAGCAACAGTATCTAACTCGGTCATTCCTGACTCTTACAATGTAACACAGAGTCAACTCTAATCAGGGACAGCAAAAATAAACTTCGTTTATCTCTGAACGACATAGTATGCAATTTACATCTGATTACCCTTTTGTTACTTTACATTTAAAACCTTAATTTATTACGCAAACAATATTCATAATATCTCAGACGAGGCATGTACCAGTACCACACAACACGGGTATCAACATCACACAATTACTGGAAAACATTTAGGTCTGTCACATAGACCTGCTCGAGTAAGCAACCTTGGCCACCACGGCCCTCCAGCCGACAGCAAACACATTGCTCCCAACATATGCGCATCCAACCACTTGGATCGCCGTGTGCACCAACACATGACTACACACTACGGTCTCTGTAGACCCCAACCTCCGCCAGAGTCAAACGCGCACTGCGCACCCACGGACTACTTGAGTTTCCTCAAGAGACACCGATTTCCAACGGGCTACAGCTACGTAGTAACTACTGGTACGGTTGTCAGAATACGGCTGACACAAGGTTCTTAAACAGCTTCTTCATCACAATTAATTCTCATCTAACTCAACTTCAACTGGTACATGGCTCTCTGGCATCCTCCTTAAGCGCTCATGGGCATATTTGTAGGTGCGATTTGAATTTAATGCTTTCAAAGTATAACGGTCACCATCCAGAACCTCAACAACTTTGAATGGGCCCTTAAACTTCTGATCTAACTTCGTCTGATTGCGCTCCTCGTTTTCCATTAAAACGAAATCTCCAACTGAAAATCTAGTAAACGCAGCTTTAGTCCTATCAAACCGCGACTTATCATATTGCGCCGCCGTTTCCATGTTATTCGCAGCTACTTCACGAACCTCGTCTAAGCTAACGCTGTCGTTGCTCTCTACATCGCTACACATCAATGCTAATGGTCTAGCTACTTTGCCGATTAATAGCTCAAGCGGTGAAGCTTTAGTCACGCGGTTAATCGTGCAGTTAATCGCAAGTTGAACCTCACCGATCGCCTCTTGCTCTTACTCGTTTCTACAGCCGTAAGCATTGCTTTAAGGACACCCATTACTCGCTCTACCTGTCCATTTGCACGTGATGAGCCGGTCGCAATAAGATGCAAGTTAATGTTACTGTTCTCGCAAAACTCACGAAACTCTTTGCTCGTAAAACACCTACCTTGATCCGCAATTATACGCGTCGGCGCGCCAAAAAGCTCTACACTCTGTTTGACAGCACGAATACTACTTTTGGAGTCTATATTCGACGTATGATGCAATAAAACGAACTTAGTGAACGCGTCTATCATAACAAAAATGTACTCCTTATCATCATTTTTGCCGGATAATTTTCCTGTTGCATCAATGTGCACTGTGTGCCACGGAACGGATACTTTCGGTATCGGGTGTAACTCGGCCTGAACTTTTCCCGAATGGGGTTTCGCAACTTTACAGGTGACACAATTGTCAACAAACTTGTTCACGTACTGAGTCACGCCCGGGAACCAATAAAAGTCGAAAATCTTTTCGCGTGTCTTTTCGGCTCCTAGGTGCATGAGAGAGTCGTGAAAGTTATTAATAACCGACCATCTTAACGCGCGCGGTAAATAGGGTAAACACTTAGTTTTTCCGTTTCGCTGAATTTTCCTATGTAGAATACCTGAACGCATAACGTAGGTATTCGCAACCTGATCGTTCATCTGACCATTTTGAAGCTCGTCTTTGATCTTACAGACCTCCGCGTCACGCTGCTGTTCAGCCAGAAGCCAGTTGGGAGAAAGTTCAGTTATCTCTACACGCTTGTAGTCTACGCGAGGCTCTACAATCTTTTCTTTGAGAGATTCTACTGGGTTACGCGATAGGAAATCTACGTGCGCCATTCGCTTACCTTCCCTGTAGACCACGTCAAAATCAAATGACTGTAGGAAACACCACCATCTATGTGCCCTGGGAGTTAGGTCCCTCTTGTGTTGAGAAGCTTTTAGTGAATTACAATCCGTAACTACCGTGAATTTCCTACCATGCAAATATTGCCTGAAATGCTTGATAGAGTTCACGACTGCAAGCGTTTCTAATTCATATGAGTGATATTTACTTTCAGCTGAGGAAGTGCGTTTACTGAAGTACGCCACGACATGACGTTTGCCATCTACCACCTGGAGTAAGATAGCTCCGTAACCTAAGCTACTCGCATCCGTGTGCAACTCAACAGGATACTGGGGATCAAATATCATAAGAACTGGACTTTCAGTTAACGTCGCAATAATTTTTTGTCTAATGTCCTCATGTTCCGGTTTCCAGTTCAGGTCGCCTTTCAATGATGTCAGTCTGTACAATGGGGCCATGATCTGTGAAAATCCTTTTACGAATTGTCGAAAGTAGGATGCCAATCCTATGAACTGCCGCAGTTGGTGAACAGTCTGTGGTTGCGGTAGAGCAGTTAATGCCTCTATTTTCCTACTGTTTGGCCTAACCTGTCCCGCCTCAACTTCAAAGCCTAGGAATTCTACCTTCGATTTAAGAAACGAGCATTTCTTAAGGTTCAACGAGAAACCCGCCTTCGTCAACGTCTCTAGCACTTTATTAAGCCTCTCCTTTCCTTGCTCTACATCGGAAGCCACCACTAAAATGTCATCAACGTAATTAATTACGTAATCGTTAGCTAAATCTCCTAAGGCTTTAGAAATTGCCCTTTGGAACACTGAGATGGCATTTTTTAAACCAAATGGCATGGTCAAAAATTCATATTGTCCCTCGGATGTTATGAAAGCCGTCAGTTCGATGGATTCTTCACTGCAGGGTACTAAATGAAACCCGCTAGCGCAATCTAACTGGCTAAATACTTTGGTACCTCGTAAGCGGTCAATTTAAAGGGAACCTATCCGCGACGGTGTTATTGTTAAGCTCGCGATAGTCAACGCACATACGGGCCGAACCGTCGCGTTTGGCTACTAGTAACGCTGGGCTCGCAAATGGGGACGAACTGGGTCGAATGATATTCGCTTGTAATAATTCCTCCACTCTATCACGAACAACCTGTCTTTCTTCCTCGGACATCCTATACGGTCGCCGCTGCACCGTGCGATTCGGGTCTATAAGACGTATATTGAGTTCACCAGTTGTAACACGCGTCGTGGGTAAACCCGTTATGAAAAAATCAGAGTAGCCGTCTAATATCGCCACTAAATCGGACTTATCGGAACCTGTCACGTCTGTATCTATCGCGTTTAGATCGGGTCGGACTTTGTCATCACTCTTAACCGCGCAAACAATTGCCTCTTTATTTAACAGAAACTCCGTCTCACTCATGTTAACAGAAAACCCCTGATTTAATATCTCGCGTCCTAACATGATGTCGTAGTGCATGTATTTGTCGGGCAAAACGTGCAATAGAAGTTCCAGAGGGTGATCGTTAACTGATACAAAACACAAAATTTGCTCTGTGCTGAATATTCGCGACTGTCCAATACCGGACAAACAAATGACATCGTTAACACGTTTACCACTAAATTTTGACGCATAGCTCTCTTTAATAAGCGAGCATTCAGCACAGCTATCGTACACAAAACGATACAGCTCACCTTTATGTTCCATTGTGCCAGAAGGTGGATGCACAAGGCACACATCTACACGCCGCTCCATGCGAGTCGGGCCCGCGCCCGCGCCGCTGCCGCTCGCACCACCGCCGCTGCTCGCGCCGCACTGCGCCGCGATATGGCCAGGTTTGCCACACTTGTAGCAGGTCAGCGGCCGCGCCGCCGCCGGCTGCTGCATGGCCGCCGCTTGCGTGCCGGTCGCCGCAGGTCTCCGCTCCCAGTTGGTGGAACTACGGCACTCGGAACGCTTATGGCCAAGCTTTCCACAGACAAAGCACTTGATGGTATTCATTTTCGGTCGTTTGGCATCAGACACACTCGAGGTTTCACGTTCAGTTGTATTCAACTTCCGTTTGAGATGAGATAACGCGTGTAATTCTTGCTGCAGTTTGTCTCTCGTCGTGATATTGGTGGTGAATGCAAGCCTCTGTAGTCGCGAGTCGAATTGCGAGATGTGAGATAAAACGGTTGCAACTGCGATTTGCTCTTTGCTTGCATCTTTCCAACGGTTCATTAGTGAGGTCATCATGCGATTCGCAAATGCTGAGAATGTTTCTTTCTCACTCGGTTTGTCGTTTTTGAAATTTATCAAACTACCTGCCAAAGTTTCGTTCTCAGCAAATCTCGTCATAAACAGCATCTTGAACTCGCTCCAATCCATGCCTTTGTACGCGGTATGTGACAGCCATGTGGATGCCGATCCCTTGAGGGCCTTGCTGATAGCCAGGATAAGGGACCCACCTTGTAGCGGTTTTTCGGCAAAACACAACTCCGCCGTCGCGCACCATGATCTCGCATCTGCGTCGGTCTTGTCCGGATCAAACTGGGGTAGCTCGATTTTGCTGCTTGCCTTAGGCGTCTGCATAGCCTCAATCAGCGCTCGCATGTTCGCGTTTTGAATTTCGAGCAGAGTACGCCAACGGTCATTTTCACTGTTACCGCCGGTGTCGTTTTCTTCATGAACCGACACTGATCCCACTTCTGATAACGGCTGATGCTGACAGGTATCTTCCGCCATGTTGATGTCTACGTGGGCTACTACAGGGTGTGTCGGTTTGCCGAGAAATGAAATGACTTGACTCGATGAAAATAACAAAACACTTCTAATATTTCCTCTATACAATAATCTTAGCAATCCGTAATAATTTGCAATAGTCACACCGGTACACAGAACACGGAACAGTTTCTAGGCGTCTGGTCTGCTCGACCGCTCTGGACGGATCGTACTTGGTCACTGGCCCGGTCGATTCGCAGCTCAAACTCGAAGACTCTGTTCAACGCCCGGTGGCGCGCGCTTGTGTTCTGTTTCCCGCGTAGAATCAAATCAACAACCGTGTGTCCCCGACATATAAATAAAGCCAATCATATGTTAAAAAACAGACATACAAACAATCCAATCATACAGTCATATGTTAAATGTTGGGGTAAGTGAGTAGTGTAGCTTAAGTAGTGGAAATATGTGAGACTGCGAGAGAGTGAGAGTTTGGGTAGACCTATTATGTATATATGTATACCTATGTAGAGGTATTTGGTGAAGTCAACTGTGCTCTGTCCTATAGTATGGTTTTTTGTGCTGCTAACAAATGTGCCTTGAGCTTGTGTCTGAAGGAGCTAATTGATTTCAGATCATGAAACGGGGGTGGTATATTATTCCAGCATTTGGTTGCAGCATAGCGAAAACTACCACGGAATGCAGAAGTCTTGTGTCTTGGACACGACAGCAGAGACGTGGCTGCTCTTGAGTTAGTCGGGTTCCTACGGGACCAGTTAAGTTTAGAGTAAAGGTATTCCGGAACCTGAAATCTTACAACTCCAAACAACAGCGTCGCAAAGTGAAGATTTCTTCTAGCGCTAAGTTTTAGAAGATTGGACTTATTGATATAAGGGGTGACATGAGCGCGGGGGGGTACGTTGAAGCAGAACCTGGCGCACGCATTCTGAACACGTTGAAGTAGACGTTCAGATCGGTTCAGAAGGCGCGCGTCATATACCGTGTCCATATAATTTAGTTTCGAAAGCACAAGGGATTCACACAGCTGCACACGAAGATCTATGCTGAGGAAAGGCCTCATTTTGTACAGTATTTTCAATCGATAGAAGCAGTTACGCACTGTATTTGCGACATGTTTCTCAAATCTGAGGGTACTGTCCATCAGCAACCCCAAGTTACGAATTTCGTCAACCCTTTCGATGCTCTTTTCCATGATTTTGATTTCAGGCTTGTGAGAAATTATATTATTTATTTGTTTTTTACTTCCAATGACCATAAATTTTGATTTATTGGGGTTAAGCATTAGACTATTTTGAGTGGACCACGCGACAATACGATGGAGATCTTGATTGATCTTTTCAGTAGCAGCAGAGGTTTCGTCTGGTTTAAAGGATAAGTATACTTGTAAGTCGTCTGCGTACAAATGATAGGAACAGTTCTCTAAACAACGAGTAATGTCAGCGCTATATAATATAAATAGTATGGGGCCAAGTATTGATCCTTGTGGAACGCCTCTCGTAATCGGAGAATCAGCTGAGGACAAGACGGAGCCGTCTCCTCTGCGAACTTCCACACGCTGGGTCCGGTTTTCTAGGTAGCTATGAAACCAGGCAACAGTGCTTGATTCGAAACCATAAAAGGATAATTTTGACAATAGCAGCGCAACATTAATAGCATCGAACGCCCGGGAAAAATCAAGTAAAGTCAGCACTGTACCCTTACCTATATCTTGGGAGGCTATAATATTATCTACTACGTCAAGTAGGGTCGTGGCAGTGCTCCGGGATTTTCGGAATCCAGATTGCAAACAAGGGAGGATTCTGTTAATTTCCAGATATCGAGTAAGTTGCACTGATACAGCCTTTTCTAGTAATTTAGAGAGGCAACAAAGTAGACTTATTGGCCGTAGTTCATTAACGTCTGCAGGGTTTGCTTTTTTAGGTATAGGCCGGACTATCGCAGCCTTCCATAGATCGGGAAAAGTTGATGATTGAATGGAATAATTAATCATGAATGTTATTATGTCCAGGGTATTGGGAAGTGTTAAAAGAATCATACTTAAGGTAATTTTGTCTGCCCCTTTCGCGTTAGACGTAAGCCCCTTGATGATCCCCCAAAGTTTAGTCTGACTAATTGGTTCGAGATGAAAAGTAGAGTTGCCAAATCTATTGAACTCATAGTACGTCAAGTATGAGATACTGACCTCCATTTCCCCAGGTACGTTAAGAAAGTGTTGGTTGATAGCATTGGGATCATTGAAATGGGATGGAAGGTCGGGATCATTATGGCTACGGAGTACTGTTTTTTTCAGATTCTTCCATAGAGTTTTAGGGTTTGCTGTGTGGTTAATTTTGGATTCAAAGTAGGCTCGCTTTTCGTTATACAAAGATATATTTACCAGAGATTTTAGTTCTTTATAAGTACTTTTATGTTCTTCATTTTTACTTTTACGATATTTATCGTGAGCCTGATCTCTAAGATGCATCATAAATTTAACGTTGTCAGTAATCCATGGATAGCTGTACTGTTTAATAAGTAACTTCTTTTCAGGGGCATGTAACTCAAACAATTGCGTTATAATATCGTTAAAAGCCAAAAGCATTTCATTTATGTCATTAAGTGATTTAATGTGGTTCCAATTAATCGAATTCAGATCTTTTTGAAAAAGCTCGGGCAGGATATCCTTTAAAGGTCTGTAAATTGTATAGGTAGGAGGCTGCTTAATTTTTCTAAAGCTAAATTCTGCCGCAACCAGAGCATGTCTACCCAGATCAGGGCGATAGTCCACAGTTACACAGCGCACGGGAGCATCTGTGCATATCAAGTCGATAAGTGTCTCGGTATCGTCGTCAGCATGATGTGTTGCGTCTGCAACGATTTGAGTCAGGCTGACACTGTTTAGAAAGGAATTCAACTTTGCAGTTTCGGAACAGTTAACCGATAAAGTGTTAATGTTTAGGTCACTCAAGAGAATGATATTATCAGACTGCGCAAAGGAGAGCACCGAATCCGTTATTGCGTCCAAGAACACGTCGACGTCTACCCACTGAGCCCGATACGCAGTGCCAATAACCAGTCTCCTACCATCAATTGTTAGACTAAGCCACATTTGTTCCACTGTGTCAACAACAGGGTGAGAACATATTCGCACCCTGAGGCCTCGTTTGATATAGAATCCTACACCACCAAAACCGGTTCGGTAGCCATCCGGGCGTGGCGTATGCTTCAGTATGTATCCGGGGATAACAGGGGCCTTATCAATTTCATCCCGTCTTAACCAAGTTTCATTTATTGCAAGGATGTCTAACTTAAGGTCATTTATTGCCACAATTAGCTCGTCATGACCCGTTCCCAAAGAGCCCGCGTTCCATAACCCTACTTTAAAATGTTTCGTGCGTGAAGTCATTATGGTGGAGCGGGTGACTTATGCCGTAGGAGGGTCTTTATTGAGCTTACATAGACGGGGGTATTGGGGTTCTCTGGGTAACGATCAGTTTGAGAATTAGTGGCACTATTGCATTGTTTGGGGGATATATTATAGTGAGTGTGTGTGTGAAGATTTGAATTGGATAGCGTGAAAGTGAGTTGCACATTGCGAGTATATTGTGTGTGAGTGTGTTGTATGTACAGAGACATAATTAAATTGTTGTTAACGTGTGGTGCCAGAGAGTCAGGAATATGAATAAGCGGTGTCCAATGAATATATGAATTCACTGTATTTTTATGTGTTACATGCTGATAAAGAGGCTGAGACGATAAGATTATAGTTCCAACTAATAAAAGTATATTGCATTGGAAGCAAACGGGCTTGATTTCAATTAACAGATTCATAGATTCCCCGGTAGTTCAACTGCATAAATTCATAACGTGATCTACCCATCACTTGACCACCAAATAAAAAGTCACCCTACAAAGTACCAACTACTGTTTTAGGTGCTACAAAAAAAAAAGGTTTTTTTTTCCGAATCCATTTACTCCACCATGAAGTCATCTACAGATTTGATTTTTGGGTTAACGTTTATTGAGTATTTGATTAAGATTTTCACTAGAAGAAAACGCGATTGGATGATTTTTTCTCGATAGAATTTAATTACGAAAACACCTCTAAATTGTTTTATTTTTTCCTGTAATTCTAAAATCCTAACTAATTTCATTGTGGAACTGCGTTCAAAATGTAGATTATGTATTCTCAAAATCTCCTTAAAAACTTTTTAACAATAACGTAGTTTATTTTTAAACAATTTTTCAGTCATTTAGCGCTACGATTTTTCCCGATTCCGTCCCTCTCACCCTGCGGGTCTTTCCGCTTGGAAAAACGGGGACCTTTGCACGGACGAGGTATGGCCTTAACGCAAGTGATCGTTTAATGATGCACTATAAATCATAAATATGTACAATTCAATCCACTATTAAATAAAGTCTCTTTCAAACTGCGTAACGAAAAAATATTTTTTACAGGACCATACATTGCTTTAGGCCCCACACTATAGCTTGTCAGATTCGTACGTGACACTCCCATGGTCTGCGGGCGACGGGGGACGATTTTTCGTCCCGTCGCCCGCAGACTATGGGAGTGTCACGTACGAATGGATACGCTTTGTCGTGGAAATCAGAAACAGCAACGTCACACACATACAGACATCCAAGACCTGGTTTTTTTTCTTCCTACCCAGCCGGGAGTCGAGCCCGGAAACTCTCGCAACGCCACACAGGTCATTACACCTTTTCCACACGGCAGGGCCAAGATTCCGTATAGGTTTGATTCCTTTTACACCAAAGGAGGGCACACAGAGATACTGAAAAGAATCTGATCAAAGACGCGAGTTCCATTTGATTGACACACACCGCTACTGGGGTTTAGTAGAGGACTCGTTTCTTTTCCAGTAGCTCTGCCTGAATTTGGGTGTAAGATTACCATACGCCATTTCTTCCAGTAATCAAAGCCCATGGAAATCGTACAATAAAAGGGATGTTGCCCCACTGAATGTACCTCTTCCATAGCCTACAAAATGTTATTTGTTATTTACCGACGAAGGTGATGTAGTTGAGCTGCCGGTAGTCCATCAGGCTATACATGACGAGCAGTTGTGACGACACGCCGCACAGACACCGCCCGGTCAGAGCCGCCATGCGCGTGTACGAAGACACCTTGGGATACTTGTCGGGGTCCACCTGGAAATTCATATTCTCTGTTGAGAAAACATCGGAATAAAGACTGAATGATTACAGTAAATAAATGTTTAAAGGACAGCTTAGCTCCAACAAGAGATTTCTTCTTTTCATAGCTTGTGGCATTATTGGCAAACCTTATTGGTCAAGCTATGGCTTGTGGAATATTAGCTAGGTAGCTCTTATTGAGTGCCGTGCATAGTTTGTGTAAAACATAAAGCTCAAATTATGTTGGATGGAAATGTAGTATTTTCGCAATATAGCGAATCCCTAAATGATAAAGCCCACGCTTATCTTTTTTGTGCTGTTGATTCTGTAGCGCCTCAAAGATAAACTCGGAGGTGAAAATCGACAACTTTTCGGAAAAGAATTGCCTCAATAATGAGTCGTGTTCGCGGCAGCCCGAATATAATCCTCGACATGCTGTCTTAGAGGATTGACAGTCCTACTAAGTGTGACACTGGGTAGAAAAAGTGTGTGCCTATTTGTCTAAATGCATGAATGTGCGTTTGTGTGTGAGGATGTTTGTGTGTATACCTTTATTTATGAGACGTTTTATTGTGTGCTGTTGCTGTGTTTCATTGTCTAAACATGACTTATTTAATTTTCGTGATATATTTTTATTATGGATTTCTTGTCTGAAATAAAGCCTACGCGAGTTGTCTTTCGACACGAGGAGATCCGACAAGTTATTTATTAAGAAAAATGGGGTAAAAATAATATTTCATGCAACGGTAAAATGAGATAAAATGATCAGTGGACACTCACTTTTGAGTAAAGAAAGATAAAATGATCAGATGACACTGATAATTATCTTTACGACGTTACCTGATCACGATATGCCTGGATACAATTGACCATGATCAAATTCCACCCATATTCTGATCATATGATCAGTTGATATGAACCCAGTTCAACAAACTTAGTAGATTAGCGACAATGATGATGATCACAAGGTACATTGTTTAGAATACTAAATAAAAATAGAAACATGACAAAAATTATCGCCAAGGTATTGTAAAATATTAATCTATCAAATCCTACTGACAACAGCAGATCAGATTTAAAGAAACCAACAGCAAAATAATTCAATTCATAACAATTGTGATGCACAAGCACAATAACTGCTACCAATGTGGTTCTTACACAATAGACATCTAATATTACAATAGAAATATGACAGGCAATTGAAAAATTGTAACACATTAAATGTGGATCAATGTAGCTTCTACACTCTAATTGAGCTGGCAGTTCGCATTTGGTTGGTAGATTCTGCGATCTAGATGTAACTTGTAGATGGTTGGCAATATCATAAGCCTCATTCCTAGTTAAGACACACTCAATTTTAACGAACTGTGTGGCATTGCAGTCAAGGCTTTGACTCCCAACTGAGAGGTTGCTGGTTTGAATTCCCGCTAGGGAGGAAGGACAATTAATTATTCCCCAGGTCTTGGATGTATAAATATATGTGTGTGATGTCTCTGTTTATGGTTCCCACAATGTATGTGCCTGTATTTAAAAAAATATAAAAAAATAGGTGTACTTACATGTTTAGTAAAAGCTTAAGAGAGATATGTGAAACTCTGAATATTTCTAAAACCTATAAAAAAAATGTGTTACATGTTACATGATATTTGTACAAATATCTAATAATAAAATATAACCTTACATTATTTTTTAAATTTAAATAATACCTTTGCATAGATGTAAGTGTAGTAAGCAACCTCGGTTGCCATGTACAGGCCGTAAGCAAACTGAGACACCTGCAGCCATTCTAAACTTGATGTCCATAGTAGAATAGTATACACAGCAATACCACTCAAGCCTGGAAATTATCAGAACATAATGTATTAGGGAGGCCTTTGCCCAGCAGTGGGAAGATATAGGCTAGTAATAATAATAATAATAGCACTTGGCTACTGCTCATGCTCAGGACTAACTGTAACCTCCTAGTGGAGGAGTGAAAAAAACTTAGAAACAAGTAATAATCATAATAAATAATAATGTATTAAGGATTACTTCAAAATGGAAAAATAAATATGTTAATTAAGGTCAATATTTGTTCTCATGTATTTTAAATCTAGAATGTATCTTTAATGCTAAGAACACGCACATTACCTAATCAATTAATATGTAAAAGATTACATGACCATTTTTTAATTGGGCAATCATAAAATGGAGAGGAGAGAAACAGGAAGAGAAACAATATTTAGTACGAAAAAAATATATTTACCAGAGATTATAATAACAGCTTTGAACCTCAATAAGTCTGTCACCAAAAATACAACAAGTAGTAAGGAGAGATATGAGTAAGTTCCGACTGGGTACACTTCGTGGTTTAGTTGTTCAGCAGTCACATTTCTCCATTCACCTGACAGAAATTCAGACACAAAAGGCTCTGATGGCCTGATTTCGCGAAGAGTGCCAAAGGCGCAAAGCAGAAGGGTGACTTTTAACCAACCCTCCATGGTTAGGTTAGGACTATTTTATCTTGTAAGTTTGCAGACTCCACAGGCGGGTTTCGCGGCTGTCAGGCGGGGAATGACTGACTGGCTGGCTGACCGAGAGGTTCTGTCATCGTCATCGTATTTGCAGAGACCCTGCTATATCGAGTTTTACATAACCCCGGGCTGTTGATGGACGATGCGAATGTTCATGTTTTGTGAATGAAACTGCAGTTGCAGTAAGCACGGGGAGGAAGTTAAATTGCTTGACTACGTAGCAAGTGATAATTCATACTGAATATCAACTCAAGCTCGTTTTTATTGAGAAAGTTGTCGATTTACGATGTTTTCTCGGAATTTTCGATGTTGTCATTTGTTTGACTTTGACAGCGTATACGATCCGATTGATGTTGTTATGATGATTTTTACATCAGGGATTTCCCGTCCGGGCCAGTTCATTACGCTCCGGACCATTTGTCGAGTACAGCCGGTTAGCCCTTTCATCGGCATTAACTAGCAGAAAGCGCATTTTTAAGGGAGCGCATAAAATCTCTTGAGAACTTGTCATGAACTGCAATTATTATTCGTTAGCTCAGTCGTCAATTGGGTTTCACGATGGTATTAGGCAGGAGGTGCAGGTTCGAAACCCGGTGCTGACATTATAGCAATAAGATAAATTATTTATCTTAAAGCATTAAATTTGGCGATAATGCGAAAATAACAACAACCGTAAACAAACACTACGAATGCAAAATGGCATCACCGGTCTTCGCGTCTACGCGTTATAGCGAAATGCTTCTCCGTGTTTGGCTGTAAGGTATGTAGCTGAATATTTGGGTTTGTTTTTTATATCGTTCTAGTCGAATTTGATTATAATGAGGTGTTTTATGGATAGCTGACAGTCACTTTTCATACCAAAGTGCTTTTCTTTTTGTTAGGAAATGCATAGTAAAAAAAAAGATGAAAATTGGAAAATTTCTGTAAACAAAACGTGAAAATTGGACAATGTCTGTGAACGAACCGTAAAAATTGACGTATCGAAATGTCAATAAGACCATACTAAGTGAAGATTATGACATATTATCAATATTATTGTCATTATTGTACGTTTGTGGGTGAAAATGTCCAACCGAAATGGCCGCGTTCATGACGTCATTCCGTTTTCTAGTAGTTTCGCGAATGTTCTCTTTTCTTGTTCTCTCGATATTTACAAACAAAATCAACTGGGTAGAGTAGGTTATTGTGACTACTTTTCAATCGGGTTATAGGTTAGGTTAGAACGTTAAAGAAGCTAAACCGGAGCGGAGCGAAGCGTATGCAAACAAAAACGACTGACTAGAGTAGGTAATTGTGGCTACTTTCATGTAAATTTTGATGATAGCATTATGGAGTATTAATGGAGGAGAAAGGTGTTGAGGCAGAAAAATGACCCTTCCGAAGAATTGCTTAAAGCTATAAAATATGAATATAAAATAAAATAAATACATATAGTAGTCATAAATATGGTGTTTTTCTTCATTTTCCCTCCGCCCTTTAAAATTATAGTGTTTTTTTTCATTTTCCGATCAGTTTGGGTGATCCTAACCTCCAATTTTAATAGCATTGAAAAATTAATATCTCAAAACGTATACATTTCCTAACTTATAAAACTATATTGGGGGGATGGGGGGACCCCCCCTCTTTCCCCCCTCAATTCAACTAGAACGATTCAAAAATTTTACCGCCTATACTTATTTTCACTAGGTGATTGGCTCTTTTTGTTTACCGTGGACATTTTTTTTTTTTTCCCAAAAGTGGTTGGCTGGCAATTTAAGCTCTGAGGCAGCATTGTGGAGTTTCGCAGGCACTAAAGTATAACATACCATGGCATCACGCCTTTTCCCTTATCGGCTGGCAGCAAAAATTGCCATGGCCTTTTTCATCTCTCGGAGGTCTGAAGACACAAACAATAATATGGCTATCCAACTCAACACAGGGTACATCTATTTGTCTTTCTACAGTAAGTGCAAGAATATCTTTCCGTTGTCAAGAATATGTTAAGGTGAATCTTAATATTATTTTTTACTTAGATTAAAAAACCACCTCTATCAGCAGTTTTGTAATTATTTATGTTAAAAGACATAATATTTTCCTTTAACCAGTGTTCTGTAATACAAACAACATCGGTGTCAGAATTATTAATAAATAATTCTAATACAAGTTCTTTGCCAGGTAGCCCCTGCATGATTTGATGGGTAATATTTCAGTGGGGCTTACCCTTTGTCTGAATATTATGTAATGTTGGGATATTATTACACTTTTTTGCCTTTTTTAATTCGGGCAAGATATACACATTTTTGATCTCCTATGCTTGCTTGATATATTTAGTGGCTTATGTATGCTAGATATTTCCTCTATTATCTTATGAACGAATTTAAATTACTTGGAATGTCTTCCAATATCCCTTGTCAGTGCTCAATAGAAGCAGTCAGGTTAGCCAAATTCTTGGCTGTAGTACTAAAAAATAAGATAGCGACACAGCTACCTGTCGTTTGTAAATATCTGAAAGGTAGTTATAAAGTCCAATACTTTAGACTTTCTATCCGACAAATACTTCGATAGATTGTAAATAACTTTTCTGACGCCACTGTTAATAGTTTTCGGCATGTTCACTCACAAAACACAAGAAATATAACATGCACCATCGACGCCCCACTTTGACTGCCTGCAATCGACATTATATTAAAAAAAGTTATTATTGTTAAAAAATATTATAATCGCAGAGTATCATCACAAGAATAGTCTCATCATTTTATTCTAATGGTGAATACCCTACAATAACCAAAGTGTCGGAGCAAGCAAAAGAGAAGATCGAAAACTTCAAGTGCTCAGTATTTTCAATGCGGAAAATACTGTTGGCTTTGGGATACAAACACAAAGTCGCTCAACGTGTCAACAACATAGAATTATCTTTGACAGAGTTGAAGCCGGAACTCCTTCGAAAAGTGCAGCAAAATAAACCAGAAAAGCCTATTACTTGGACCTACTTGGATTACTTGGCTTTAGAACATGGACACGAGGCAGTCCGTTTACCTCCATACCACTGCCAATATAACCCAATTGAGTTGGTGTGGGCACAGGTGAAAGGCGAAGTTGACACCAAAAACAGCACATTTAAAATTGCTGATGTAGAGAAATTACTGCACGAAGCAATTTTCAATGTAGGTATCGAAAGAAGATTGGCAGAAAAATGTGAGGCACGCAAAAATGTGAAGATCTCCAAACTGAAGATTTACGAAAATCTTACTTGTGTGAGGAGCTGGTGATTCACCTGAATGAAGATAGCGAAGATGAGTCCGACATAGAATAATACCAATAAATATATCTTATTTATTACCACATACTTTTATATCTATCCTTTAATCACTACGAACATAATATAATAATGGTCATTATAACGGGCTATAGCAAAATTAGTAAGAGAATAAAAAAAAGGGTTCCCCTAAATCTATCGATACCTCACTTTACGTGTTCGGCACGGGGCGGGGCGGCGTCTTTGACTCGGCTTATCTTTAGTTCGCAGTTCCTTATCGACTACAGTTACGCTCATCCCTATGTGAAAACAATAGACTCCTATCCTGCGCATGAGTGCGACAAAGAGATAAGGTATCACTCTCTCGATCCAATGATTTATGACCGAGTTCGCACAGACGAAAAAAATCTACTTTAATTATTTTTTAAAGAAAGTGTTGCAAGTTGAAGAAAATAGTTTCTTAGGTTTTCCGCAACATGGCGATGTTTTAATGTTCTTGGTTTGGCTTTAATACTGTATACACTGTAGTTTGCCCAAACGTCATTCGAGTCAGGTGCCTTTTTAGCGCACCTGAGTAGTAATATAATTTATTCACGCACGAACGCACCGTTTCCATGCAGGCCAACGGTTTTGTTTAAAAGTACCATTTGGACCGCGATTAGCAAGTATTGATCATTGACATTGACAATCAAAACGTCAAAAACAGCTGATCAACCATTCATTCACCCACCCCATTATTGCCATTCAATCATCCATCATGGAAAAACGGGAAAACATTGTGAATGTTTTATTTTTACCATTTTTAAGAGTCCGCTTTGTAAAGTGTCTATCTTTGCTTACCATATCTAAGTAAATGTTTTGTGATATTGATATAACATAGCATGTCTTACAAGAATTGCAAAGAAAGTTTGAAGCTTACTGTTGAAGTTAAAAATGAAGTGGACAGTTCTAATAATAATACAGACTACAGTGGCCCAGCACTGGAATGTAAATTCTGCGAAAAAACATTCAAGTTCACGAGCGAGCAGAAGAGACATGAACAAAGCCATTACAAAGAATTTGATTGCAAATTCTGCCAGAAGAGGTTTAACTATGTGTTAGTATGTTTGTTGTTATCAATCACCGATTTCCGGATGATTTAATGGATGAAACGCAATTACTTATCTTTCGCACTTAGAGCTTTAACTTTTTATCGAGTTTAAAAGAGGAAACATGTGTAAAATTTTACTTAACTTTGACTTTAACTTAAAAAACTATTCATTTCCTCGCAAAAAGAAAAACACTTTGTTGAGAAAAGTGACTACCAGCTAACGTTTGTACACTTCATTACAACGAAATGAAGGTAGTACTTAAGTTAAACCGGCCTGAAACATGTATTTAAATAGTAAAGTATACCTTCTTTTCAATTTTAATACAATTCAACTATTGCATTTGCAGATCAGCATTAAAACGTCATGAGAAGCAGCATGAGAGAACATGCAAGGTGGTATGTGAGGAGTGTGGACGCAGTTTCCGGGATGAGACCCTACTCAAGAGACACATCCAGTATGCTCACAAAGGTAATTAAAATTATCATATCACAATAACCAGACCTATAAACTCTGAAAAGCAAAGTTATCAATTGAATACAGATGCCATAAATTAATACTATATAAAATATTTTCCATCCTGGTTTGCTGCAGAAAACTCTTTTTAAATAATTAAATTAATAATAAAAACATATCATTACATAAATAAATAATATTTCTTGCAGTTAAGCAAGAAGTTTCTTTTAAATAAATAAATAAGTAATAAAAACATTTATTTATGAAAACGGTTACTATTTTGAGTACAATAGCTTAAATTATTATAAGAAAAATTTAAACTTAAAGAACTACACAGGATAGTGACTGCTTTTAAAGATAAGCTAGCATTTGATCATAAGTTTTTGTGTAAGTCAACCATTTATTTACCATGCAATAAAGAATATAAATATCTTGCATTATTATCAGGAAGCTTCACATGCCCAGAATGCCAAGCCACATACACCAGCGAGGCTGCTCTCGCAACTCACTTGAGGACTCACCAGCCCAATGCTGAGCGCCGGTATAAATGTGTCTTCGAAGGCTGTGACAAGGCCTTTAACTTTCCACATCATCTCAAGCATCATGCGCTTACACACTGCAATATCAAGCAGCATTTCTGCGGCAGTTGTGGCAAGGGTGAGTGTGGGTTTGTTATTTCACTTAGGAAATCAAAGGAAGACTGACAAATAGCTCTGTCCCTAACTAAAAAGTGTTGTGTGTTGCTGAAATTATATGAGCAGCCAGTTAATCAATCAGCCCAAATTCACCCAATACTACTTCTTCTGTACTACACTGATAAACTACTTGGTCTTTTCTCTTCTGGATGGTGGCAGCCAGAGCTTGATCTCAACAAATTTGTTTTTATGATGTCATAACATAACCCCATTGCTAGTTTCCGGTTAAGACTATATCTGAAATTGAATACTTTTTTGCCAGGTAATGGTCTAGTCCAATTAATTACAGTGCTTCTAATATAAACTGCGTGAGTTATTTTCTCTTCTCACACTCCTGTTCTCTACTCATCTACTGTTTATTTCACATGAAGAATCTCTATTTTACAGGTTTCATTCAACTACATCACTTGAAGTGCCACCTGAAGACTCACGAGGCCGACACAAGGATCACCTGCACTGAGCCAGGTTGCGATAACAAGTTCGCCACGGAGTCGTCTAGAAAGAGACATGTGGCGGCTTCACATCGTGAGTGCTAAAATTGTACAAAAGGCTATTTTGGCCAATCACGTCATTGCCCTCGGGAGTGGCGTCAAAATGGCTGCGAACCCGATCTTTTGTTTATTAGAATCATCACGTTTCAATGGATTATGTTTGTATGATTGATCCTTTATACACTGCAGCAAGAGTCTCTCAGTCAGTGTGGATTGATGTTTGATTTTTATTTCCAGACTACAAATCCAACAAAGAAGATCTCGCAAAAACAAAAAAACTACAACAAAGAAACAATGCACTTAGAGGTATCAATAAGCTTATAATTTACTACCATTATGTCACCTATCACTGCAAATCACAACTTCAGAACAATCATCAGAGACCACATCCTACTCATTTCTTTTTTTTGAGTTGACCCCTGTACTTATTCTTTTGCAGACAAACAACTCTGTACTAAATGTGGAAAGTTTATATCAAGAAGACATTTCCCTAAGCATAGCCTGAAATGTATTATGAATGAACATGGCTCTCCCAAAAATGGCAGTAGTAATTCCGTTGATCAAATAGAAGTTGAAGAGGTTCTTAAGCATGAAGAAGGTATCTGTGATAATAGTAATCCAGCAATAGAAGTCAAAGGTCTTGATAACAATTATTGTAAAGCTGTTATAGGAGGCTGTATGGCAAATGGAGGCGGCCATAGTACTTACAATTGTTTGTGTACGCAGATTTCGAAAATTGATAAATTATATGATAACAAACTGGATATAGAAAGAGAATTATTATCTCTCAATGATTTGACTACAGGGCAACATGTTGATGAGAGAAATAGTAAAACACCCTTTGAAATAAGCCCAAATAACATTACAGATATATTTTGTAAAGGATGTGAATGTTTAACTTCTAAAACTACGAAAACAGATAATACAGAAAAATCTTATGTCGCTTTAGGCAATATTTTACCAAATTTTTGTCCTTATAATGATATTATACCAAAAATTGAACGTGGACCAGATAATGTAATCAAATTAGTAGATACATTTGATTTAAATATTACAACTTTTTCTGCTTGTTATGATAATCAATGTACCAGAGAAAGCAAAAGAAATGAAGTGACCACTCCTATGAATAGCTGTAAAGATATTTTTGGAAATTGTATAGTTAGTGGCAATGATACTATGGGAGAAGGATGTCTGTGTGCTAAAATGAGTATGGAGTCACCGCACGCTATGGCAGTTGAAATTGAGAAGATAACGATATGCCCACAACAATAACTCCGATGTACTTATATGTGAAATATACTTAAAAAAACATGTTCATATTCTCATTGGTGTGAATATTTTTTTTACTTGCGATTTCATAAACCGAAAGATGAAATAAAAAAATACGAATTATATTTATCTTAATTTTTATTTACAACATATTTCTTTACAATTTCAACCGTATTATACAAACTATATCTTAGTTAACAATTACTACATTTATTTTACAATCAGACCTCACTTCTGTATAATATTACTAAACATAATATAGCAAGTACGAGTGGAATGTCTGCTTTTTATCACATCATGGCATGGCAGAAATGATTTCACGTATTATAAAAATTATATTTGTTTAGATTGATCCAATTCACGAATTAATTTTATTATTAGACAAAATAGGTATAACATAATTATGGTAACAATTTACGAATAATAGTACTCCTGATACTAACAAAATAATAGGATGAATGGAGATTAATTAAAGAGCATTGATATTAACGACACGTCGTGATATTACAAATTGAAAGTGAATGATGTCAACACTAATAATAATAATGAGCTGATTCACATTTGTTAGGAAACTTTAACTATGTATTTTAATAAATATAAAACTTCAATCGCTTGACTCGTTTTCTACTTTGACTAGTCTCATGAAAACAAGTGATACATCCACATCATAGTTAGTTGAATTCTGTAAGAATATCAGGAACAATGCCTCGTTGAAACAACACGTTGAACAACACATTCATTAATGTGTGTTCTGTTTAATTGTTCGACAGTATCACAAACACCTTGCAATATATTTTTATACAAAACTATTACAAATACATATTTTCATCTTCTTCATATTAGTAAGAGTTACGCTTCATTGGAAGTTACCGAATCCAAATTATTTTCATTGAATGTCCTTCTATCACTTTTTTTTTGATAATCACTTATATCGTTAAGGTCTTGACTGTTTTCACTTTTGTTTAGTTTTTTATGTTTTCCTTCAACCTTAGCAGTCTCTATAGGGACTACATCTAAATTTTCTTGATCAACTATTTCCGCAGTCAATTTTTCAGACGCTTCAGTTGTTGGTATATCTGTTGTTGAGTGTTCATGACTTGTAAGTAAATCATCCGTATCGCTCAAGAATTTAGATAATGTCAAATCATCGTCGTTAGATTTATCTTCCTCTATTTTCTCCGTAGTTTGTTGGTCTTGTGATGTCGCAGCAGACATGGAGACTTTTGTAACATCCGAATCAATTACTTCTTCGGAAGACTTAATGTCTTTAAAGTCTCGAACTTCAGCTGCGAGATTGTGATGATCTTCGATATTTTCATTCTGTGTTTCATTTAAATTGGCGGGTTCTATATGACATGCATGACCTTCTTGAAGCTTTTTAACCAGGTTTTTGTTATTTTCTACCTCAGGCAAAAATGGATTCATTTCAGTTTCATGATCTTCATACTCAGATGCCTGAGTACTAGTTAACGTTTTTTGTGGTAAGAATGTGTTGTTCAAATTGTGACTAGGTATTTCGTAAATTGTGACGTTCAAATTAGCATTTTGAGTGTCATTCGATTTTACGTCATTTTCCGTGTTTTTGCTTGCAATTGTAGTTTGATCATATGACATTTCCGGTTGTTTATCAATGCTGTCATAGTTATTAGATTGTTGTGTTTGCGAATCTGAGCCCGACTCTGCAGTATCAACCATGGCACTTTCTAGTTTATTAGTTTGGTTACTATTGTCTGTTTTGTAAATATATCCACGCACTGTTGTTGTTTCCATGACTGAGTCCGTTGTAGATTCTCCGTCATTATGAGCTTTGCTTTCGTCTACTCTCTTCCAGCGAGGATCTGTAGTTTCATAATCGTGAGGCATGCCATATAATGGATTATCTTGATAAGTTCTTTTGCCGTTATTTTGCCCAATAATGGTTAAATAGTCGGGCTCGAAATCATCTTTTTGATCTTTGATAAAGTCTTCCGCTTTGCTTGATGATGTTTCCGTAGTTTCATGGCTTTGTACTTTAATGCCAACATTTCCGTCATCACCGTAATTTACCTCGACGGATTCGGTGAGCCAATCAGACTCCGGCTTGTCGGTAGTTGTTGCCTGTGAAATTTCATCGTCAGTAATAGCTTTATTATTACTAGATTTTTTTGAGAAAATTTCTGATGTTGATTGGTTGTATATCATATGTATGTCATCGAAAGTAACATCCAAACCTTCGACAGCTAAATCAATGTCAGTGGTGGTTTCTGGTATTTTAGAATTCAAGGTTTCAAACAAGTTATCGGTATTCTGCATCTTTTGCTCTGATTCAGATACTTCTTCTGGTTTTGATGTGGTTGTAAGTACCGTGTCATTTAATTTCAAAAACCTTGCCTCATACGCTCTAGATAACATTGTTGTTTTTTCTTCATTCTGCAAGGGTATTACCATTTCAATACTATCATTTTCTCCAGAATGCGTAGTTTCAGTGGTCGAAGAAGTTTCATTTTGGTTACCAGACGAAATCACTTGGCCAATCAATGAGCCTTCAAAATTTTCCTTCGGAGTTGGGGTTGTGGAAAATATGGCTTCCATTTTAGTCAGTTTTGGAGAGTTCGCGATTTGATCGAAAGTAATATCATCGCTTGACGCTGAACTATTCGATACAACTGTGATCTCTGATTCATTAGCACCATGATCCAAAGTATTTAAAGTGATATCAGGAGTCGGTTTATTCGATGGCTCGTTCTCAGAATTTTTTGAAGTTGTTTCAATTTGATCTGTATCTTTGTTTGATTTTAGGTCGTAGTTAGCCGGGTCAAATATAATAGTTTGGTGGCCTGTTTCGTGGTTTTCGTTCATTACTGTTTCTGTGACAGTGTTCGGTCCGTGTTCTTTAACGGCCTTCGGTTCATGTATATCCTCAAGTTCAGATATAATTTCTGTTTCAGAAGCGTTTCCAGTACCATTTTCAGTTGGTGTTGTGAGTTCCGCAGTTGCGCCCATAGAACGTTCCAGTTCAGTGACTGTTTGATCGGTTTTAGGGACTGGTACTGAGACCGGTTCTGGCTCAGACGTTGGCTCAGGCTTAGACTCTGGCTCTGCAGATGGTTCTGCTGTAGGCGCTGGTTCAGCGGTTGGTTCGGAACTGGGCTCTGGCTCAGCGGCGGGCTTAGAGTTGGGCTCACTGGATGGTTCTGAATCTGGCTCTGGTACCACGTTAGGTGCGGAACTTGGTTCTGGCTCGGCGGATGGGTCTGCGCTGGGCTCGGGCACGACTGTAGTTGAGTGGTTTGGTTCTGACTCGGCAGAAGGTGCGGAGCTCGGTTCAGGTTCGGCAGATGGTGTTGAACTCGGTTCTGGCTCGGCAGAAAGTGCAGTACTGAGCTCTGGCATGGCAAATAGTTCTGAACTAAGCTCTGGCTCGGAAGAAGGTTCTGAACTCGACTCTGGCTTGGCGGTTTTTTCTGAGCTTGGCTCTGGAACAGCGTCAAGTTTAGAGTTTGCCTCTGGTTCAGCGGTCGGCACTGCTGTCAGTTCTGGCTGTGGTGCTTGTTTTGGTTCGGAGGGTGGTTCAGATGCCGGTTCTGGAACTGCTTCTGGTTTCGAGGATGATTCCGGTTCTGCTGCAGGTTCAGACTTTGGTTCCGGAGCAGGTTCATCAGCTGAAGTCGGTTCTAATGTTGGGTCAGGCTCCGCTTTAGGTTGAGATTCCAAGATTGCATCAGGTTCAGATGTAGGTTCATGCTCCGGTTTCGGCTCGGCTGCTGGCTCGGGCTCTGAAGCTGGCTCTGGCTCCGAAGATGGTTCAGGTGTTGGTTCTGGTTCAGGCTCCGGTTTCGGCTCGGCTGCTGGCTCGGGCTCTGAAGCTGGCTCTGGCTCCGAAGATGGTTCAGGTGTTGGTTCTGGTTCAGGCTCCGGTTTCGGCTCAGCTGCTGGCTCGGGCTCAGAAGTTGGCTCTGGCTCCGAAGTTGGTTCAGGTGTTGGTTTTGGTTCAGCTTTGGAATGTTGTTCATTAGCGCCACCAAATATGTGTGAATGGTTAAGATCGACTTCACTAGCAGTGGTAGTTTCACTCGGTGCCCGAGTAATCTCCTGCCAGTCGAAAGAGTTTGGACTGTCCTTGGATGAGAATGATCGCTCTTGTTCGACGGCGGGACCTGGTTCAAAGATTGAGACGCATTTCTTGCTATTTTTTCCTACAACTATTTGACCTGGCGGGCAAATGCATGTAAATTCTAGAGTGCTCTCGTCGAATACGCATTTGTATTCGCATTGGTTGTTATTGGCTTGGCACGCGTCTAAGACTGGAAGAGCGTCGATTTTTTTATCGGCGATGTGGTACACATTGATCATTCTATCGTTTTTCTCCAGGTAGTTGTTGAGGTTCATCATGAGGGATTCTTTAGTTATCGCGACTGTGTTATCGGGTGAGTTAGCGTTCGCCTTGGGCTTCCAGTGCACTCTGTAGGTAACGATTACTGAACCTTCCCTGAAACCAGAAGAAATAAATATCGTTAGATTGTAACTTAAATACATATGAACCTACTACATCGCCCCGCAAATATTTATTTGCTCATAAGAAACTGCTCACTTGCTTTGGTAAGACACTCCAGTCGTGGCATTTTTGGCAGACGTGAAACCAAAATTTTAGTAGTTAACATCTCTAAGATAAGAAGAACACACCGAACGTCGAATTCATAAGAAAATAATTACTTACTATGTTCTTTAAGTATTGTATGAAAGTTACCTCAGCTGAACAACTTCCACAGTGATGTCTTTATCACCATTCTCCAACGTATTTCTATCGAAGAGGGATTTCTTCAGAGCGTCAGCGAAGTTGGAGGTGAACTGCTGGTACTCCGCGCTCTCAGGGTCGCGGAGCGCCGCGGTGAACACCTCGTTGTCCACGTTCAGCTCGCCTTCAAGGGTCCGAGGCACTGGCAGCGAAATGACAAATGTTTGGTTATAGGTAACAACCAAATTGCAGCGATGGTCTAAGCCCTTGTCACGCAAAATGGAATATTGAATAACTGGCTAAACTATGCCTCTGCCACATCATACGGGAAGGGGACTGACATTAAGAATGGGGTGCGCAGGACCGAGATGAGTGGCGTGTACATGAGGAGGACAGAACCAAATACTGGATTCATGATAATGTGGTTAAATGATATCAACGGGCGCATAAAATACTGGGGGCGTGGCGTGGATTGAGGCTAGGCGCTGATTTTATGAACTCTACAGCTTAAAACCTTAACATAAGTACAGCCCGCGCCAGGAGTAAAGAACGCTGTCCTTGAATGCGCAGTAGTCACTTTTCAGAGGTGTTTGACGCGTGGAAGTGAGGTGCGACGGGGGCGTTAGACAGCGCCGGCACCTGATTCGTAGATCAGTCGCTTCCCGTTCCGCGCATCGAAAGCACGTCTCAACGCTTCCTGAGTACAGTCGCATACTTTATCTGTCGCTGATCGAAGATACCGAAAAATAAAGTGCTAACAAGGCTAGCCAGAAAAATGTTCTACGATGTAAACTGTTACATCAAAAAGGAGTCTGATGAAATCGTGGATGTTTTAAAACTGGCAAAGACTAAACCAGCCACATTAGCCATCACAAACAAACTGAATTGTGGTTTTATTGTTATTGTTATAAGGAAAGAGTGTGCAGGACTTAAAAAAATATGTTTTTTTATTATTAACTAGATGTTTATAGGCCCTAGTGACTAGTGGGTTATTTCTCTCTTTTATGTATCTAAGTTTCAACTTAACCTAGGTTTAACCCAATTTAAATTTAGCCACAATAACCTCCAGCCAAACAAATATTGACAATAGAGAAATGTATATTTGACATAAACTCCATTATTTATTCTTCAGCATTATTTACAAGGACTAATAAGTATACCCTCATTATCACAAAATCAAGCAGAAATAAAATAGAAGTGAAGAAAGTCCTGAACACACATTTCTTCACACTAACCCTAATATTGCACTTCGGAATTATTCCGCGACTGTACTCATGCGCAGTAATCCCCACCAGTTTCTCCGAGCACTCTTTTTTCCTGGCGCGGACTGTACATGGTGTTCCTCTCTCATACTGTTTGTGAACTCTACAGCTTAAAATCTTAACATAAATACACGGTGTTCCTATCTCATACTGTTTGTGAACTCTACAGCTTAAAATCTTAACATAAATACATGGTGTTCCTCTCTCATACAGACTGAATCATGAGACAATACGTAAGAGATATTATTTATGGCTAGTATTTAATCGCACATCAATAATACTGATTTGCACAGTAAAAAGGATCAACAAAAACACTTTAAATATTTTATCTACACACGTATCATAAAACCTCTTTACTGCGTACAAAAACCGCACGTTACGATCAGCATAATGTTAAACTACTTTATAAAAACTCATTTCTTATCTGAAAAATTACACATTATGACCATAGTGTGTAATTTTTCTAAATATTATGACATTCAAATTTCGAACGCCGACGCTCGCCTGCGTGCCGCCTCTACTTTGTTTGTGAGGTTGGTACTACTGAACAAGCTAAACAAGTGCAAAAGAATTATCAATGCCACCATGCCGGTCGAACATACGGTTCCTGAACACATTAAAGAGAGCTTATGATATGTGTGTAGATAAACTAGTGTATGTAACTGTACATAATTAGACATTAAAACTCTCGAGTGATATTATTATGAAACTCGCCTTCGGCTGGTTTCATAAACCCACTCTCGTGTATTAATGCCCTCCACTATGTAGCAGTCACATAATAGTAGTTTATGTGACTGCTGCATAATGGAGGGCATTAAAATTCGAGAGTGGGTTTATGAAACGAGCCGAAGGCGAGTTTCATAATAATATCACTCGAGAGTTTTAATGCCTAATTATGTACAGTTACATACACTAGTTTATCTACACACATATCATATCTCTTTGATGTGTTCAGGAACCGCATGTTTGACCGGCATTGTGGCTCTGCAATTGTTTAGCTTGTTCTTTAGTACCAACTTCACGCAGGCGGGCGGGCGTCGGCGTTCGAAATTTGAATGTCAGTACCAACTTCACAGACAAACTAAGGACGGCACGCGGGTGGGCGTCGGCGTTCGAAATTTGAATGCCATTATATGTAGAAAAACTACACATAATGACCATTATGTGTAGTTTTCCAGATACGAAACGAGTTTTTACCAAGTAGTTTAACATAATGCTGATCGTAACGTGCGGTTTTTGAACGCAGTAAAGAGGGTTTATGGTACGTGTGTAGATAAACTACTATTATGTGTACTTAAGTATAAAATTAAATATTTTTGTTGTTCTTACACGTTCAACCTAACAAGAAGGATAAAGGGGGCTTCGTTTCGCTCACCCCCTTACCCTTCACCTGAGGCTACCGCAGCATTTTGCCCTGATATTTGCTGTGCAATTCAGTATTTTTGATATGTAGTATAATATTTCCCATTATTTATTTAGCGACTGGGTGCTAGCGTCTACGTCACAAAGGCGGCCTAACAAGGATGACTGGGAGAACTACCCCCTTAGTATACTATCCTTATTATTTATATTCTGCATTTATTGAACTACAGGTATTTTTTATGTTATTTTAGCCCTACTAATGTGCAGCAATGATCGTTTTTATCAAGTGGGCGCGAAAAATAAGCTTATTGGACGGTTAGAACGACTGTCGCGTTATTTGATCAAACTCACCATAAAAACCAGCGTCGCCTTCCTCCGACGCCGACTCCTGCCGCTGATCACTCTGCACTTCTGGTCCGTGTTCTACCGTCGGTGTGGTCTCGGCAATGGGGTTATGTGCCTCGTGACCACTGTGATTGTGGTCACTATGATCTTGGTTGCTGTGATCGTGTTCGGTGGTGCCGATGCCTCCGAGTGCTCGTGCTGAGCTGATGGATGACGCGTTGTACTGCTCCACTGTGGTTGGAGAGTTGTTGAAGATTGTGCCAGCTAGTAACGTGGAAAGGATCATTGTTAGTAAAGTTTTTGGTCTAGATAGAAAGATACATTGGTTTTTAGGGTTCCTTACCCGAGGGATGCCAAACGGGACCCTATTACCAATATTCGAGTGTAACTATTCAACATACAACATACATAACATTTTACAACGATATCACTGCTTTTTAGAGTTCCGTATCCGAAGGGTGACAAACGGGACCCTATTACTAAGCCTCCGCTGTCCGTCCGTCTGTCACCAGGCTGTATTTCATGAACCACATGAAATCTTCACAGATGATGTATTTCTGTTGTCGCTGTATCAACAGATACCAAAAAACAGAATAAAATAAATATTTAAGGGGGCTCCCATACAACAATTCTTTAAATACCACATACAAACTTATGAATGCACCTGGTTACGTACATGGAGTGTGAAAGGAGCCACACCAATAACTTTGTAAACAACATTTTGCTATGTAAAATCCAAACTATTTACTCTACACCCTCCCTACCATTCTACGGTGGTAAGGAACCCTTCGTGCGCGAGTTCGACTCGCACTTGACCGTTTTTTTTATTTACTTTTTTGCAGCTAATTTTGGGACGGAGACCATATCAAATGCCTAATTCTTAAAGTAGTCTAAATTGGAAATTTTCATGATTGGAATTTTTTATGATTGGACATTTTTATGATTGAACATTTTGATGAATGGACATTTTTAGACTATTTGTCGTTTTTTATGAAAGGACATTAGTCGTGCAAAGGTATAGTATCTGTGCTATTAATTACGAAGCCTGCGCTGTCCGTCTGTCCGTAAGCGGGCTACATGTACCTATCTCATGACGACCCGAATGGCCGAGTCGACAGTGACCCTGCCTACGAAGCCAAGGATCCCGGGTTCGAGTCCCGGTGGGGGCAAATATTTGATTGATGAGATCGGATGTTTGTACCCTAGTCATGGTTGTTTATCTATCTAAGTATAATATTTATCTATATAAGTATGTGTTTCGTTGTCTAGTACCCAAGAAAATGGGAATCCTAGTTTGGGGCTAGATCAATGTGTGTTAATAGTGTCCAAGGTATTATTATTATTATTATTATGTAATAAGATTTGGAGAGTTGAAATAATTAATATAATTATTATAATAATAATAGCTTGGACACTATTTACACACATTGATCTAGCCCCAAACTGTTCACAGAATGTGTGTTTCTGTTATCGCTACAGCAACAAATAATGAACTACCCTTATTTATAATTTTATAACTAAAGGGGGTCTATACCAGTGACGTGTATTTTGAGTTTTTTGTACAAGCCCAAATGCTGAGTTAAATGTGTTGTAATTTTTTACTGAGTCTGAAATTAAGATAACCCATTTGAATAACAGAAATCTAAATAACACATATGTTCCAGTCTAAAATATACTTTATTCTAGCATATGTAGCTTATTATAACTTCCGAATTAATTTAAAATAAAAAACAAAAAAAAAACCTAGCTTCCTAAAAAGCAAATGATTTCGTCCACCCTAACCACGAACGCAAAACAGTTCTTCTACCAATTAGCAGTTTCTCCTCTGGTTTCAATGACTGCTTTGATCCGCAGTGGCATTGACGCCACTAGCTCTGCACACTCTTCAGGAGCGAAGGAATCCCAATTGCCTGAAACGTATGCATTAAATCATTTTCTGATCTTGCTGGATATTTACTCAATCTTTTCTTCATTTTCACTATAAAGTTTCGTTCGGGGACAAGCCAGGCTGCTTGGCGGTCAAATCATCGCAGGAACTTGCTTAGGATAAAGCCATGCCTTCGTTGTCCTTGTAGTATGACACGAAGCCCCATATTGTTGAAAAAATGAAGGTATCTTGATGTTGCAAACTCTCCAAGGCCGGTAATATACTCGTTTCCAAAATTTCCTGGTACTTTTAAGCATTAAAATGCTATTTTACAAATTGCAACCGCTTAAATCAGTCCTTATGATAGGTCTCACTTTTATTTATGATGATCTTTTTTCCTTCATCGCCAACAGTCACCTCAAATTCGATTCAGCGCTCCAGCTCTGATGTTCACCAGCGAATTTTAATCTTTTTACTTTTGCAGGGCAATCAGTACAGGCTTTTCTTTTGCTGTGTAAAATCCATACCCCATTCTCTTGAAGGCTCTTACAAGTGTCGACTGAAACATCTTTCTAGCGCGTGTCTTCTTCAAAAATGCTACTGATTTGTGTTGTCTATAATGCTGGATAATTGACTGGATAGTAGACCTTGATAGTAACAGTTCGGACTTGTTCTGAAATTGGTTGTTAGTATTTATATATGTCTGTGGTTCACTCTTCCTATTTTCCACCCTATTTTTTTTTTGTACACGTTTAGCCTCTCTCTCCTAGACGAAGTATTCTGCATTTGGGCTCGTACCTTTGTGGTGAAACGGTCTTGCATTTGACCGATTTTTATGTCTGATTACGATGTTTTTTACAGCAGCTACTGTCACTGGCTTTGCACTTTGCAGAACGAATCGACTGTGCAAAACGCAATGAAGGTACCAGCGCAGCGCCAGAGTGTCTTAAGGCATTCAATATGGCCAGAAATGCATCTTTAGCTTCAATTCTAGGTTAAACTAGACAACATAAAAATGTAGGATAAATATATGTTATAAAAGGTCTATTAGAGATAAGAATGGACTTTTAAAATTACCGGATATCTGTTATATTTAATACTTAAAAATATTTTTCGCAATGCATTATCATTCAACTAAATGAACAAGCGCTCGGAGACGAAATCAGTTTCCTATATGAAACTTACACGAAAAAATAGGTAAAAAAAGGGAATTTTTTTGGTTGTTTTTACATTTGTTTACATTTGTTTAAATATATACTCGTCTCACGTCACATGTGGTATCGGTAACCAAGTTTTAATAGGTCTATATTATATAATATATATGCGAATATTCCATAGATAACTAGACAGAGTTGAATAAATCTGATCAAGGACGTTCGCGATTAGTATAGTTTGGTCTGTGCTTATTACCATTACCCTACACTACATGGCACTGGCTTAGCCATAATTATGCATATGTGGGAAGATATTACCACTTAGTGGAAACCAATTAACTAAGTACCAACGGCAAAGTTGGTAGTTATATAAATAGGTACATAGATTTCATCTTCATCTTGACAAATACACCTATCCTCTGATTTCCAAGCATTTCGCAATGCCAATCCATTGATTAATCACATTTAAAACAACTGCCTAATGCGTTCTTAATTGAATTTTGATTCTTTTTGGACTATCGGAGTACACGTTACAAGTATACTTACGTAAAAATAATGGTAGGCATAAGACCAAAAGATCCAAAATTAGGTACTTTCCTACTCCTTCCATCCATTCACTCCAGAGTTAATAGTTACTTATGAAACAAATACTCACTGGCTGCCAACACCACGATAACGACAACAGCCGCCACGGCCACGGCCAGGCCGAAGACAGTCCAGCAGAGGGTGCGCTTGCAGCCACCCTTCTCGCTCCTCTTGTCCGCAGTGACGTAAAGCTTCTCGCCTCTGGAAGATAAGGAAATGAGGACATCAGTTAGGGTCACGACACGACTAACTAAATTTGGCACAACTGAAGATTTTGGTTTTACGTGGCCAACGGGCAATTTGCTAGCGTGTTTAACAAGACCGTGGCTCGTCTTTAAACAACTTGAGGTCGTACTGCAATCGAAGGTCTTGCCACGCCTCCACAGTCAGACCAAGTTCAGTCACCGCAACATGTACGATCGTAGGTGACACGAAAAGAAGACAGTAGTACAAAGTCCAACACCAATAACTGTATGAGATATTGACTGCACAAAAGATATTACATACCTAATAGATTTACTCAATAATATTCGGGGCGGGTACGTACATTTCGCCATAGCCCTGCCGGCCCTCCACATCAACCAGAAGCTGTTCGTTTTCTACAACTTTTTCCACTTCCATGTTTTTACCAGCTACTGCCAAAAACTGCCACAGACGCTGCGACGCTAATTTAGAACTCTTGTACGGCCATACATCACCGCTTTTCCGTAATTTTGTAATACCCACTTCACATGAAATATTAAAACTGTTAGGTACTTGTAGTGTTTCTGTTATCGAAAACAATGAGGAACTATTTGCAATCGATTACTTTTTATCGAATTGTATTTTAATGATTTTTACGGTGTAGATTTCAATGAATCAGTGGATGAAATCCTATATTAACAACTCATTTGAGAATTCCCCAATTTTATTAATCTCTTTGAATGAATGAATGAATGAATGAATACTTTATTGCTCAAAACAAACATACAGAGATATACAAAGAAAGATATATGTACAAGAGGCGCGCTTATCTCTATAAAAGAGATTTCTACCAGCAAACCCAGATAGGAAAGGAAAGTGGACTGAGAGAGTAAAACCTATTTGTACAACAAATAATTCATACACAATAATAATATAAGTAGGTACATATATCTAATACTACTACTACACCTAATTTATATAATATGTTTTCATTTTTTATCATGATTTGGACCCGACTTTGACCATAAGAGCCTTGTTTCACTATAATTTGTACATATTAACTAACTTTCATTCACAAACACCGAGCTATTTAGCAAAAATGATTAAATACCTTCCCTATTGTTTGTTGGTAATTAAAAGAGTTATTCACTGTAAATGCCTACTAGGTTTTTGCTTTGATGTGGTTGTGACGGTTTTGTGTGGAGGCTTCTGGTCTTTAATGATATTACGTATATTTTTTAGGTGTTTTTTAGTTTTGCATACTGACTATGTTTAGTGTTTTCTACCAGAATGTTCGTGGTTTACGTACAAAAACAAACATATTTTTGAAAAACATTTTAAGTGTAACATACGATTTGATTTGCGTTAGTGAATCGTGGCTATTACCGGGCATTTTTGATAACGAATTAGTAGACTCGCGATATAGTTTATACCGAACGGACCGTGATTATGTTAGTAGGAATATGTTGTTAGGCGGTGGCACCTTCGTAGCCGTGCATCGTGAACTCAAAGTGGACATGCGAGATTTGCGCCTACCCCCTACTTTACCCGATGCTGATATAACTTGCGTCAATATTTCGTTATCAGAATCACCACAACATAAAAAGTTACGTATTTACTGTTGCTACTTTCCTCATTCAGTTGATGACACACAAATTAATTCGGAATTAACATTTTTTGAATTTATTTCTGGCTTAATTATCGAATATCCTCATGATAAGATCTTGATTGTTGGTGATTTTAATATTTCACAAGGTAAATGGCATCCATGCCCCCAAAATTCTAATTGTTTTGTTTTAGAAAATCCATCGGAGGATTCTTTAACTTACAACGTCTCGGCCTTTATGTCATTTAGTAGTATGTCACAACATAACTATTTATTGAATCATAACAGCAGAATGCTCGATTTAATCATATCTAACATGTCATGTGAGGTGCTGGGCGCGGAGGGCTTGGTCCCGGTGGACCGCCACCACCCCCCGCTGTGCGTACGGGTGCTAGCGGGGTCCGCCGGGCCCGAGCTCCAGCCTGCGCCACGTATCGTGCGTCGGTTCCATGCTGCGGACTATGACTCTGTCAACTTAGCTCTTGCGTCAGTAGACTGGGATCAGCATTTATCTGTAGATTGTATAGAGGTTGCCGTAGATAACTTTTATTCTGTGATTAATGAAATTATAGATAGATTCATTCCTAGTCGTGTTGATCATAATGAGTTAAAATATCCTAGATGGTACTCAAAACCATTAATTAGCATAATTAATAAAAAAAATAAAATTCATAAAAAATGGAAAATTTACGGCAGGCTTTCTGATTATGAATTTTTTTCAGCGCTACGTCGGATGCAAAAAAAAATTGAAAGTGAGTGCTTTGACAGATTTATTTCCAATGCAGAGGATAATATAAAAATAAACTCGAAACATTTTTGGTCTTACATAAAATCGAGAAAAGGTATTAATGAAATTCCAGACACAATCTACTTGAATGAAGCTGATGTTGGCTCAGACGGGCAATCCATAGCAAATATTTTTAATAATTTCTTTCACTCAGTTTTCGAAAATGAAACCTCTGTTAACAATTTACCTAATTACCTAAGCAGCTACAATAATACAACATTACTTTGCTCTGTTGATATAAATTTGAATTTGGTTGAAAGATATTTAAAAAGTCTTAACACTTCTAAGGGATGTGGCCCTGATGGTCTTCACCCACTGTTTCTAAAACGCTGGCATCAACAACTTGCAATTCCAATAACGGTCTTATTTAGAATGTCTTTGGATACATGCGTAGTTCCGGTTAAATGGAAGCAGTCTCTTGTCACCCCCATTTATAAAGGTGGTGGAGATAAGCACAATGCAAATAATTATAGAGGTATTTCTAAACTGAGTGTAATTCCTAAATTATTCGAAAAAATTATATACGATGTTATGTTTCCCTCAGTTAGACCATACCTAGTAAATTCTCAGCATGGTTTCATTAATAAGAAGTCCACTGAATCCAACTTATGTGAATACATAGACACTGTACTAGATGCCATGGATAATGGATATCAAGTTGATGCTGTATATACCGACTACTCCAAGGCTTTTGATAAAATTTCACATAATTTATTAGTACAAAAGCTTGAGTTATTTGGTATACATGGCAATCTTCTGAGGTGGCTTGATTCCTATTTGAGAAATAGATCCCAGGCAGTTTCTATTAAGGGATACACGTCATCTTTTATTCCTATCTCTTCTGGTGTCCCCCAGGGCTCTCATTTAGGTCCCCTTCTCTTTAATATTTTTATTAATGACGTAACTAATAGCTTAAGTAACTCTGACTCCTTATTATACGCTGATGATACTAAAATATTTATAAAGGTTAATTCCTTTGATGATTGTCAAAATTTGCAAGTAGATCTGGACCGTTTAATACAGTATTGCGAGAACAATAAAATTTACCTTAATATCGATAAGTGTTGTGTCATTACTTTCACTAGAAAAAAAAACAAAATTTTATTTGATTATAATTTTAAAGGTAGAAGTTTGAGAAGGGTAACCGAGGTGAGAGACCTAGGTGTTCATCTCGACAGCGAGTTATCATTTCGGAAACATTTTGATATAATTATATCTAAAGCGTATAAGATGCTAGGTTTCATTTTTAGACAAAGTAAAGATTTTAAAAACCCTAAAACTCTTATTATGCTTTTCAACTCTTTTGTAAGATCCATACTTGAATATGCATCAACTGTATGGAACCCACAATACCAGAACCACATAAATAATATTGAAAGAATACAAAATAAATTCATTAAACGTTTAAAATATAAATTCAAAACCTTTGAATCTAATACTTTTCTTTCGCTTGAAAATCGTCGTAGCATGAGAGACCAGATGTTTTTATACAGGATTGTCAACAGCCAAATCGATAGCCCATATCTACTTAGTAAAATCTCTTTATACTGTAAACACAGCTCTCGTCATAGAAAGGCTTTTGTCACAAGAAATTGTAGGACTAACTATGCTAAAAACCGCTTTGTTATAAGAGCTTGTGAAAATTATAATAAATTACATAATCAGGTTGATATATTTCATGAAACACCCATCAGTTTTAGGAAAAATATTTTTAATAACTTAAAAGCTATGTAATAGAATAGCAGATTTGTATTGGGTCGCCTTTGGTACATAAGCACTATAACGAGTATGGTGCTTGTGTGCTAGGGGTGATTCGGTGCGGATCTGCTATTCTATTCTAATCACCTTTAGTACATAAGCACTATACTCGTACATATATATTTTATATAAATTACAACTACCTACTGTAGAACCATATATCTCCCTCTGTTGGTAACTTTATATACAAATTCAAGTACTTATACATTTTTTAACTTGAACTTGAACTTAGTGTTGTTCTGAGTACCTTTGTCAAATTTTTTTTGTGAAAACTTTATTGGCTTGTGTGTTAACTCATTGTTTTTTTTTTTTGTTATGTAATAGATTAAGCTGTTTGTTTTCCTAATAAAGAAAATAAAAAAAAAAAAAATATTATATACATACATACATATCATACACATACAAGTTATATACATACATAACATACACATACAAATTATATATACATACTATGGAAGAGAGAGGTAATGATCTTTCAAGCGAATCTTAAAAACGTTAATACTCTTTATTCGATCTCATTCTATTATAGCATACAACTGACTAAGTAGATACTCTGTGCAGCTTTTGAGACGACCACGGCAGGCACATAAATATTTGCCTGAGCTCCCTTTTATCCAGCACCTGTGTACAACATGAATGTTTCTAGCCAGGCGGTGGCCAACTATTTGAATGCAGCCAGCACCTAAGTCAATAGGCCCTACAGCTACACTACGTTTCGGTGGCTTCGAAGGTCGAATGCATTTGTTATTATGGAATTTTTGGCATTTATTAAATATGGGATGGGATACATTAATGTTACAATAGTTAGTACTATACAGTATTATATGGGTATACAGTATTATATGGGTATACAGTATTATATAGTATAACGTCGAGTTTTCGGAACCGTTTTGAAAGCCTGCGAAGCTCTTTAGGTCTGGGTTAAAAGTTGACAGTTCCAGACATTTTTATGACATATTTACTTGATTACAACAAGACCGATTGAAGTTGGACTGAGCATAAATCATCCTTGGCTGTTCACGAATTTAAGGTTTGTTTATTTAGAACTCATTCAGCATCCAGTTTTTAGTTTAATGTTAATATAGGTTCCACAATGTGCAATTGTCGTGTTCACGAACACTAGCGCTTACCTTTCACTAAAACGGACATAACTATAGTGAAAGGAATGCAGAAGAGATAATATTTACGCAGATGGTCATAGTAAATCAAAGACCACATACCTACCTACTTCAATTTATCCCTAAGAGCGCTATGTGCCTACGTCTGGAAATCATTAATCATTTTTCGCTGCCTTTCAGATGTGAAACCAATCAATGACTGTCGCTGTTACATATTCATATCCCGGAGCTTCCTTGGTTCACGCATGCCCTATGCCAATATCCAGGTAGGTGGCGGGCGAGCATAGCGGGCGAGGCTCGGTCGCCGGGTCGACGACCTGCGCTTTGTTCCTGCGCCGGCGCTGGTACCCCTCCTCCTCTCCCGGCTACTCCTGGTAACCCCCCGTAACGCCCTCTTCGAACAATCGACTGTTATGGTTTAGCTGGGTTTTACGTGATTGTTCATTAGGGATTGATGGTGACTTTCAAGTTGACGGTTGGTAGGAATATGGCTTTAGGATCACGAAGTCCTTGAAATATTGAAATGTCTCAATAACATGATTGGAATTTCAAGACAATTTAGAAACGTTACGGCTAAATTTAATATTCCGCCCGTAATAAGAATGAAAGACCTCTTAGATTTAAGACGACGCTCGACCAAGATAACATCACACAATATTTAAATTACATACATGAGGTTCCTTTCATCACATTATAAGAACATCGATGGATGGCTGGCTGTGATAATTGATAATCACACCATAACAAAGTCAACGCATTTTTGACCTTCTACGCCTGCGAACTCAGATCATCTGTTAGTCCGATTGCGCAAGAGTCTCTATCAAACTTGGCTTAGAGATCTAAATTACACCGTGTCGCATTGTTACTTGACATTACACAATTATTATGATTAAATATCATGTGGGTAGTTAGCTCTGACACAACACACAATGCGACCACAAAGTAATGAGTTTTAAGAGTTGTTACAGATTGTTTTATCGATAAGTCAGTTTTGGCTGCTTTTTGCCACACTCTGATCTTACTTAGATAGTAGGTGAGGATAGTAGGTGTACGTGAGCTACGTGCCCGACTATCAAACCGAGCCGAGTTATGATAAGTGTAGCGTCTACAATAAACGACAAAGAACCTGATACTTACCCATGTCAGTATTTAAATAAAACATTCCAACATATTTGGAATGTCGTGACATGACACGCGAAGAACATCTTTCAATACACGAAAAGCTTTGAAACGGCTTTGTCCTGCGGTATTAGTAAATGAATATGCAACAACTTTCGCGGAGAACAAAAGAAAGTAGCGTTAGTCATTTTTCTTTCAGCTTCAATAATACAGATTATTGTGCCGTTCACTGCTTATTACTGGGTATTGAACAGTTCGTAAGCTTTCGAAACTGTATACAGAAAAAGAAGCCTGTATACATTTAAACATATACAGAATCTTGATGCCTGTCTCCATACGCATTTTAAAATGGGTTGGGGGAGGCGAGAGGGATCGAGGAAGACAAGGATGTTTTTTATACCTGCGTGTACCAAGAAAAATATCTGTTGCGTCCTTGTCCCACAAGCGAGAGGTCCAGGGATCGAATCCTGGTTGGGGATGCAGAAAAAAAACCCAGGTTTTGGATGTTTATATGTGACGTCGCCGTTTTTGGTTCCCACGGCACACAACTGTACATAATTTTGTTTTTGTATATAAATGTGTGCTCCGTGGGTTTCACGCTTGCTTCTCACACTGGAGATGCAGGTTCGAATCCTGACCATGCACCAATGAGATACGTAATTTATCTTAAGTACATTATCGGACGTTTAGTGTTTGGGATGACTCGCTAAGCTGTAGGTCCCGGCTACTATCGCTTTTTGATGGTGGTTGTAAAACCCCTCCATCAACCCGCTCTGAGCCAGCGTGGTGGACTATGGCTTAATGTTACTCGTATCCGGGTAAAGGCCTGTGCCCCTCAGTGGGGACTTTGGTGGGCTACATGGGTTTGACGACCCGAATGGCCGAGTCGGCAGTGACCCTGCCTACGAAGCCAAGGGTCCCGGGTTCGAGTCCCGGTGGGGGCAAATATTTGTTTGATGAGAACGAATGTTTGTACCCTAGTCATGGTTGTTTATCTATCTAAGTATAATATTTATCTATATAAGTATGTGTATCGTTGTCTAGTACCCAACATACAGGGAATCCTAGTTTGGGGCTAGATCGATGTGTGTAAATAGTGTCCAAGGTATTATTATTATTACATTTATTATTATTATTATTTATATAAATGTGTATCTTTCTTTCACACCGTGTATCTCCTCGGTGTATTAGCGGTCATTTATGTACGATCGTGAACTCGTGACTGCGTCGGGAGGAGTGACCGACGACGCGTACAATACGATGCACGTAAACGCATAATACTTAGTCGGTATAGTGGGCCGTACATCAATGATCATTCGCATAATATTTAGTTGTTGGGGGATGATAGATAACACACGATAGAAGCTATAACCCGAAAACTTAACTTGCTTAGTTGGGACAGAGGGATGATCATTCGTATAGTCGGCAGGCGGACATAACGTTGAGGAGATGCGTCGTCGTGGGTGGTAATACAGTAAATATATCACAAAATCTCCCTTTTCACTCCACTACTCGGAAATGTGGCGAAAGATGGTCTGAAATGGGGCCGCAAAACAATGACTATGGTTAACCATCACATCACAGCACAAACATTTCTGGGTTGTTTGAACAGGCCAGAAAAAAAATTGTTGGCTTGTTTGTTATGGTTCCATCACATGCCAACAGATGGCACTTTACTCAGATGAACGAAACTCTTTGGCACTTCATGCCATGTTAACCTGTACAGACGCACAGCAAGAGCTCTTACCAGCGCCTGTCGGCGCTACAGCTGCTTGCGCAGGGGCCGGCTGTCTGAGTAGCTTTCAACTTGACGAGCTCATCGTACGAAGATTTGTTTTTGTTGGAAAATGTGTAATTTGAAATGCGAAGACAAGGTATACCTGCACATACCAAAAACAGAGAAAGAAAACTTTTCGAAGAATCATAATTTATTTATAATAAAAATGTTTGATGATCAAAGATTTTTAGATATACAAGAATGACTCTAGTCTAGAAACATTTTATTATTTTTTGGACATAGTGAAAAATATTTGCCGAAAAATTGGTGTAATTGGCATCAACAATCAATCCTGCTCTGAAAGGAATCCTATAAAATAAATGACGGCCCCAGTGCTGACCTGTACCGGTAGCAGGACGTTGATGTGGGAAAATGAGGGACAGCTATGTGCTTAAAGCTCTGTCTCAGCTTTCGCTATAAAGCCCACCCCGCGGTCGGTCGGTACGGGTGCAGCGCTGACCTGCGCGAGACGAAACTTGCCGGTGGTCGGCGCTTTTCGGTTCTGGTTTGGCACATTCTATACTTAGTCATAAATATTATAACAAAAACATTTCCATACAGGCACATACATTATATTCTGTTTCGCAAACCGCATATCGATTGCTCCCAAAATCGCAAAATGCCGTATTTGGTTTGTCAGCGGCGCCTATTTGGTTGGAGGCTGATTGCCAAATACGGAATTTTGCGCCCTTGGGAGCGATCGATATGATATGCGTATTCCGTAACAGAATAGGCCCCACACTAGGACACCCTGTGTCGTGGGAACTAGAAACAGCGACGTCACAAACATGTAAACATCCAAGTCCTGTAGTTCTTTTTTCTTTCTCCCCTGGCTGGGATGCATCTTCGTAGATATAAGTTGCGCCACACATATGTACAGGTATTGAAAAGTGACTACTGCGCATTCAAGGCCACCGTTCATAACTCGTGGCGCGAGGTATACCGACGCGTTAGCTGCTCGGGAACTTTCGGCTGCTGCTCGGGCTTACAAAAAGCACTTCGGCGTCTTGCAAAAAGCTGAAGCTTTAGTTTGACGCGTCTGCTATTTACCAAGCAACTTCGGGCGGTTCAAATATTGTTGTTTTTTTTTTGCTTTCTCTCCGCTCAGCTCCGCCCCGGTTATGCTTCTTCCAAGTTCTAACCTAACATATCACCCAATTGAAATTTAGCCATAATAACCTACTCTAGCCAAATTTGGCTCTTTCCATTACGTAACTTCAAACACTTATAAAAAATCACGCGCACAAAAAGCGCACGTCGGGGTCTTGTAAATAGTTGACGCGCTAGTCCGACATGTCTGCTATTTACGAAGCTACTAAAGCGTCGGGTATTTACTAATATGCAGCCGGAATTTGAACCCGGGACCTTTCGCTTGGAAAGCCAGCCTCCATCGTAACACCAAAGCGGTCGTCAAATAGAAACACGGCACCGGCTACCAGCATCAGCGCCGATAATCGTTGTAAGACCAGGCTGGCTACCAGCTTTCATTCTGTTTACTGTACTGCCATATTTCACTTGGTTGGGTCGTAATTAATATGGCTATTTTGCCCCAGACCACATAAATATTAGTGCGAAAGGTGAATTAATTAGGTGCCTATTTACGAATATAAGCGGATGCAAAGTTGCGTTTACAGTTGGGATCATTTGCGATTAAATACCTTGTTATGTCAAAACTACTTAATTTTTAATGACGAAATTGATTTGACCTCTCCGACCGAACGAATCGAGACCTGAATATGACGTAATATGACTTTCGTCGGTATTTTAAAACCATGCACCACCAAAAAACATTACTTCAGCATTTTTTTTACCTATAGTTGTAAAACCCCTCCATCAACCCGCATTGAGCCAGCGTGGTGGAGTACAGCTCAATCTTACTCGTCTCCGGGTAAAGGCCTTTGCCCCTCGGTGGGGACATTAAAGGGCTATATTTATTATTATAATATTGATAATCATAAAAGATTGTGGGATGTTCACCTTACTTTGGATTGTTCTTGAAAATAATATTTCTCAATGTATGAAAGTGGCCATTTGACTCCAAAAGTATTTCCAAGGACGCCATGTTTTTTTCACCAATTTAATTTGCAATTTAAATTAAGAAGTTACATTTTGGCGTAAAAACAGTATCCTGTCGATGACAGCCGATTACATAACACTAATAGCTTCGGACTCTCGGATGTTTCATGGTCAAATGTTTTTATAGGATCCTATATGACTTCTGACCTTCGCCATTTCCACGAAGCCACTAAAATATTGTATCTACCAATTGGTTAAAAAAAAAAACTTAATTTAGCGGTGACTAAACAGCTTCCGGAGTAAGTTTTGGTTGCTGTATAATGGTTGCTGGTAGCTCCCCATTGGCACTATAAAAACCAGAATAAAGTGGATGTCGAGGAAGATCGATATGTACTTTACGTGCAAATTGCGCCTAGATTACCTGAAGGAATCCTAGATGAGCGCTACTATTGAATGGTGTCATTGACCGGACGGTCTAATCTAATGGATAACCAGCAACAATCAGCTTGGATTTCTGTCTACGGTTGACTGCGTGTTGCATAACATCGTCCACCACAACACGGACGAGTTAACTAGACACTTCGCTGGAATGCAATTACTTTAGAGCGCCGTAATGACGTCATCAACCGAGGATTAGTTAATTTGTCCGTGTAGTAACACAGCGTTGCTCTACTTTCCTTGTTCGCTTGTAAACTTCGGATCCTTTGTAATAATAACAATTATATTGTTCATTTAAACAGCTAATGGAATGTCTAATTGGTCGACTTGGCATATTTTGGTTAATGCGTCAAATCCTGCCAAGTATATCCGGATTTTGTAAGAGTTCGTATTGTTTTTCTGATGAAATTTTTAATATTATTTACTTAACCTTTCCAGAGCGCAATTTTAAATCAGGCATCGCGATTTGGAACAATATGCCATGGCAATAAAATTCTAAGTTAAGTGGCTATGGGATTCTCGTGCAATCTTTCTCTGGTTTACCGTTAATAGAGTTACAGTAGAGGGTACTTGTTTGAACACACATGTACGTACACCATCTACTGTTGTATTGATTGCTCGGCGTGAAAATATTAAACGTATAACCAATGCTGGAAGAGATATCTTGTTAGATATAAGTTCGATTTAACACATTTATCTTATTTTTTTCTGTTCTTTACACCTCATTCTTGCGTACAACGAAATAAAAATATATGATTATGGACCTACTTACTATGACTGTCACTTTCCCATTTGATTCCGATCGAAGGGGGGTGTAATGATGTTATAAGAAAGTAGAAGCATACTGAAAGCTTACAGCATGATGATAAGTATACACGCCTTATTTTATAATGAGGTATAGATTACTAGCATGCAATTGAAGAGTGAAAACCATCGCTGAAGATTCCAGACCATAATTTAATATTCTCTTTCACTGGGTCTAAGTTCAAAGGTAGAGAAGAGAGTACATCAAGGCACATTTGGAGTATTGTTCTCTTAGTTCCCAATAAGGGCTATTAGTAATGCCATGGTAAAACTTGACCTACCACCTGTTCTCTTGAGATCCGACCCCGTTGAACTCTTTTCTAAGGGATTTATTTTCCTTATCAATCCTTCAGAGGCGGCGCCATAATTATTGTTACCCAATTTCTACGGCCTCGGTGACGAATTTACAAAGTACCAAATCACACACTGGCACCCACTGACCTTAAACTGGATTAGCTAAACGAGATTCCACCGACGCTGTGGAGTGTGCGCTTGCGCAAGCGTGGCCCACTCAGCCGTGTGTGACATACCGGCGCATGCGGCGAAACCGATACGGTATCGATGCTGTGATTAGTGTGTGGTGTATCAAACAGAAGATAACTAAAGATTGTCACAGGACTGAGGATTGGGGCAATAAACAAGAGGCATTTGCCCAGCAGTTGGTCGGTGCGGGTGTGAGGATGTTAACGATGTTTAAAATTTGGTTGTTTTGAGGTGGTTCAATATTTTAACCACAACTAACGTAAACTTAAAACATGGATCCTCTCTAAAATGAGACTAGACGTTTCTAATAGAGTAGGCGAAAGACTGGTCTACTCTAAAATAGATTGACTAATTAAAATAAAACTTTTTAAGAATACTTAACTATATTTATTTCCCCATTCCAAGGCTAATTACAAACTTGGTAGGCTTGAAAGGAAACCGCAGACAGTCACCTTCCATTATAATTATACAGCGTTCTTGAACTTGAAACACAAAGTGATTGCTGAACCGTGGCGGCCGACGCGACGGTGGTTAGACTTGTCTCCAAACACTGATACGAGTGGTATCCGGGTACAAAAATAACTTCAGCTGTTGTAGTTTACTATTTCCGTAAGAATACTTTAGGTACTTCTTTAGGTCAAAACTACTGGATCGTTTTGGTTGAAATTTTAATATACCTAGGAACTTTAATACCACGGCTTGATATCAAAAAGAGGAAGAGCTCCGTGGCCTAAAGAGTTTCACGCTTGCTTCTCACACAGGAGATGCAGGTTCGAAGCCTGACCATGTACCAATGAGATAATTAATATGTCTTAAGCACATTATCGGACGTTCCGTGTTTTGGGTGACACGTTAAGCTACAGGTCCCGGCTACTATCGCTAAGTGGTAGTGGTCGTAAAAGCCCTCTACCAACACGCTCTGAGCCAGCGTGGAGGAGAATGGCTTAATCTTACTCCTATCTGGGTAAAGGCCTGTTGTCCTCGGTAGGGATATTGTTAATAATAATAATAATACCTTGGATACTATTTACACACATTGATCTAGCCCCAAACTAGGATTCCCTGTATCTTGGTTACTAGACAACGATACACACACTTATATAATTGAATATTATACTTAGATATATAAACAACCATGACTAGGGTACAAACATCCGTTCTCATCAAACGAATATTTGCCCCAACTGGGACTCGAACTGTGACACTGGCTTCGTAGGCAGGGACACTGCCGACTCGGTCATTCGGGTCGTCGGGATGAGCTATATTTATTATTATAAATGTCAAAAAGGCTATTTCTGATCCCGAAAAATACTAAAACCCAGTGGGATAGACTGGTTACACGAAAGGAAGGGTTCTTTTTTCACGGAAATGTTGGATTTAATGACAAGGATATAGTTATATCCTATCATATTTTACCCTCCCCAAGAGGCATAAAATCAGTTGATTTTATGCCTCTTGGGGAGGGTAAAATACTCCTCAAGGACAGTCGTACAGTACAATATGGCCTTTTTACGATGTGTCGGTAGGTGGTGTGGTTTTACCGAGGTAGTTTACATGATTTAGAATACCTCGGGGTCGGCATAGAATAGCGGAATGGGAGACCATGGGCATTTTATTGATCAAATAAAAGCTATATATAGTAATCTGCTTTGGTACCTTATTTGTTTATGACCAATGCATACATATACAAACAATGTGTGATACAGAGAGCAGAAAAACAGTGGAAGTTGCATCCATTCCGTGGTGTGATATATATGGCATGCAATAACAGTAACGGTTCGGTTTATCAAATGTTTTCGAGATCGCGTTTACTGAGATACTTCAACTGAAATTTACGAGCAAAAAAGCAACATTTTGACATAAGATATATGATTTTTGGGACCTACAGTTCCTGCACTGTGTTTTCAGTGCTGAAGACGTACTTCATCTTTAAGGACATCGGTGAAGAACTTGAAGGGAAATATTGTCGCCTTGACGCACAACCTGGCCTGCATGCACGCACACGTTTGATAAAAAGGTAGAGTTCATTAAAGTGTTTATATTTATGTGACGTCGCTGTTTCTGGTTCCCACAACACAGGATATCCCAGTGTGGGGCCAGAAGCAATGTACGTGCCTGTATAAAAATGTGTGTTTATATTTTAGTGCAGACTATTATTATTCGTAATAGCGTAGTTTTTAAAGCGATTTGAATCATCATTAATCATTAAACCGAGAAACTAACGCATAGATTCGGCATTACGTCACTTATTATTAATGTTTTGTCTGTATGATACCAAACTTCTTTGCTTCCAAGCAGCCTTAGAACTGCAGTTTTGTATTGGCTGAAGAAACTTTTGAGTCACCTTATTTACTAAGTCAAATCGAGTGAAAATCCTGGAAAAGTAACCATTTTGCCGTATTCTACACGTCAATCTGACATAAACTGAGCCGAATTCGCTGTGGATTAGGCCAGGGGCTACGCAACGTCAGCGTCAGCGACTGGACGCAACTCATATGACCATATAAAACAGATGCCAACAAATTTCTTTCAACGCAAATGCAACTCTAAAGTATGGGGAGTCGCAGTCTCAGTGGCCTTCGAGTTACAGATTGAGTGATCACTGATCAGCGATCACTCAAAACCCAATTGATCTATTTATTAATGATAAAGCAAAGTAAAAACTAATCGAGCAAAGAAAATCTCTTAGACAATCTCGAACTAAATCTTCGCTAATGTAGCGGTTCTCAAACGGTATCTTCGAAGGTGTATCCCGTTCCTATTGTTGCTGAATATAAAAAGAAAACATTAGGTGAGCATTGTCACGGAAAACCGACACTTAGTTTAGCGGAGCGTGCGGAGTTAGAAAAAGTGATGTGACAACGGATCTCTGCATAATAATACATACCAAAGAGCCCGTTGTTCAACTATAAATTAAAAAAAAACAGCCCCGACAATATCGATGAAACCTCTCGAGCCCTGGACCACCTGGTTATGAGGCCTAGCGATTCTGAACCTAATACCATTTAAATAAAATCCAAAACCTTTAACGGCACAGTAGCACCGTACTGGCGTCACCACGGCTTAAGGGGTGAAGTTTAGAATTTGGCTGACTTGTTCCCTTGTTAAGCTATAAAAACATAAGGCAGGGAATTTTACAGCATTTAAAGAAAACCGCATTAAAATCCGTCCATCTGTTTGGATGCTAGAGTTACACAGACAGACAAGCTCCGAATTTATAACATCTCCCCTTTTTGTCTCGGATTAAAAATATTCCTAACTTAAACTAGCGCAGCGGGCGTTGTTCTGCATCTCAATGAGAGGTTGTGGATTCGAAAACTGGCCGGGCAGGAATAAAAAAATCCCTGGGTCTTGGGTGTTTACATGTTTGTGACATCGACCTGTTTCTGGCTCTTATTAATAGAGTATGTCCATGTAAATAAAAATATGCCTTTATTTTGTTCGTTTCATTGCAAATATTGAGTCGAATGTCATATCACCTCTGCAGTATGTATCGAAGACGTACCTCATATACTTCTTATGTTCATTCACAGGCACGAAGTACTCGTCGTACGGGTTGGTCGAGTTCATGTCGACCTCGACATCTTTCTTCGGCTTCCCGTTCTTGGGCTTCAGGTTGATTAGCTCGAGATTCACTGCCTCCAGCTTTGTGTCGCCGTTGGGCTCCTTGCTGTGGCCGTTGACCTGTTTCAATCAAATTACAATTTTAGCACAATCAAAAGTTAAAGTTAGTTAGTTAAAGGTACCAAAAGTTGTAGGATCTCATTCAGCAAAATATCCGCTTGAAAGCCCCGATAAAAGCTGTGGGCCAAAAAAGACAGATATGACTATTATGGCTCCTATTTTTTGCAAATTACACTTTAGATAGAAATCGTTAGATCATCAGGAGCTAAAGGAGTAAAAAATGCAAAGAGGGGCCTTTACCCTCTCAAAATATCTTATCATGGTATCTATCTTAAGTCATGGTAATAAAATTTAAAACCTATAACGGAAAGTAGCGTTAGCTAACGCCGGTGGTATTCAAGCGGTTAACCATCAAGATAATAATATAATAATAATATAATATAAAATGACCATAATAATCATGGGTTTCATATCCTACGGAAAAATCTTAGCCGGTTGATGAGATCGGCGTCTAGGATTTTAGATACATCTTGGAATTAGGTAAACTTTAGAATCACAGTGTCACTCACCTGTGTGCTAGTGAACGAATCATTATGATTGGGGTCAGCCTCTTCGGGCGTGTAGCCGCGGTTGTCATGTCCCGCGGGGGGCGAGGGCGGGCGGTGCGCGGGCCGCGGGGCGGGCGGCGACGCGGGGCGGCTGTGCGGCTCCATCACTTTCGGGGCGGATTGACATCTGTTGGCAAGAGGAGATACAGTTAGTTGTTGTTCATTGCGTTCTTGATTCAGGATATAGATCAATATGGAACTTCAATACTTTTCTAATTACATCTAAGGTTGTCAGTTCTTGTAAAATTAGATGAGCAAAGCTAACGAAACGTCTGAAGAAGCGTTGCGCGGATTTTTGTCATCGTATATTATTTAAATTTTACTTGCAAAGCAATGAAGTGAGTGTGAGTAAAAGTGTAAATTAATTTCGTACTTTTAGCCATTCAAATAGACTGATATTTAGAGAGTTTAAGGCCCCAACCCAAGTCATGGCTTCGGAGGAAGGAGATCGGCGAGCAAATTATCTGTGCTAGTATAAATAAGCGATCATCATCATTATCTGATCACAACAGTTATTTATTCATCAAAAAAAGCATTTTAGGTCACGTGAAGTCGAACATATTATCTACCTTTACATCTACAAATATCTAGATGCCTATTATCCTACAGTGATGGTCGACCTTGGAGTCAAATTGCCACAAGGTACGACGAGAAATGAATTCGTCATGCAGCATGGCTTGGGACCATTTCAAATGGTCTAGCTAGAATACGCGACAATAAACTTTCATTAGCATTGGTAGGTTAAAAAATTGATTAAATATTGTCAAACAGTTGTCGTTATTGACTATCGGTTAGACCTAATTTAATTTTCATATCTTGCAATCTAGACTGATAGTTAGTGCAATAATTCTCATTGCAGCAGTCACGTAATATTGCAAAATCACTTGTTAATAACCCGACGCAGTAATATATAATGTAGCCCCTTAGTGTCCTCACCAAGGGGCACAGGTCTTTACCCGGATACGAGTAAGATTCAGCCAGCGATAGTAGCCGGGACCTATTACTTACTCGTGCCATCCGTAACACTTAACGTCCAATAATGTACTTAAGGTAAACTTAATTATCTCATTGGTACATGGTCAGGAATCGAGCCTGCACCTCCTGTGTGAGAAGCAAGCGCGGAACACATTAGACCACGGAGCTCTTCCGCAACATTATTTGCATCTATGATAAAATAAGTAGATATCGATGGCCATGAGTACTCAGCTTCGGCGAGATTGAATAACTGGCTGAAAGTGGGCACAATTGTGCCTCTGGCACCCCGTATGAGAAAAGGTGTGACGCTATGTTTATTAGTGAGATCTACAGTAACTCAGTTGTTTAATTGTCAATCATATTCTTATGTGTTGGTGACTCAAGAGTTTACTGTATTTAAAAGCATCTCGATTCGGTATTCTAAACAACAAACAATACTCATTTAATATAATAATAACAGAAGCAGCTGCATAAGTATGAAGAAATGTTTAAATGTGATATGTAGCTTGTACTTATATAGCGATATATATAGCAACAAATTACCACTATACTTATGTCGCAGGTACTTAGCACTTGAGTGAAAGTGCATCCGCAAATTTTTTGTATGAATTGGTTGGAAAGGTCTTATTTTTGGTTGGAGGGGCACAGTTTTACCCGGATACGACTTAGATTGAGCTATACTCCACCACGCTGGCTCAGTGCGGGTTGATGGCTTGTGGCCAACACGAATGTCAGAAGTTATCAAGCTGCCCACTTAGCAAATGTCTTATCTTAGCCAAAATCAATTCGTCATCACAATCATCATACGCAGCCCACATCGACCCACTCGGCACAGGCCTCCTCTCTATAGCGCTAGTCCGCACGGTCCTGTACCGATGGCATCCAGTGACAGGCCTTCGACTTGGTGATATCGTCGGACCATCGGGCAGGCGGTCTGCCCATAGGGCGTCGCTCCCCAAATATAATTGAACAACCCCAGAATAAGTCATGCACTGGCACGCTATATTATTATTTTTTACATAAATTACAAATTATCAAATTCAAATTTCTTTATTACTGTATTTACTTATACTTAGCAAACGTCATTTTTAGGGTTCCGTACCCAACGGGTAAGAACGGAACCCTATTACTAAGACTTCGCTGTCCGTCCGTCTGTCACCAGGCTGTATCTCAAGAACCTAGCTAGCTAGAGAGTTGAAATTTTCACAGATTATGTATTTCTGTTGCCGCTATAACAACAAATACTAAAAAACAGGATAAAAGAAATATTTAAGGGGGCTCCCATACAACAATTCTTTCAATACCACATACAAACTTATGGATGCACCTGGTTACGTACATGGAGTGTGAAAGTAACCGCACCAATAACTTTGTAAACAATATTTTGCTGTGTAAAATCCAAACTATTCACTCCACACCATCGCTTCCATTGAACGGTGGTACGGAACCCTTCGTGCGCGATTTAGACTCGCACTTGACCGGTTTTTTACCTTATCTCTGCATTGGACCACTGTGGGAGAAGAAGGGCGAAGTAACTCCCTAATTTGCTGCAAATTTTTAATCATTCATATTTTTAGGGGAAGGGCCTCGCTATACATATCCCAAAACACAGGGGAAACCCTACCTTGGGGAGTTACGACTCTTGTCGTTATTTTTATTTACTACCAGCATCTAATCTCATAAACAGATGATGTATGTATCTTTAGTTAAGTTATATAACATGAAACTGTGCAAGGAAGGCCTTATTCTGTATTAATTTGTCCTTTTATATTTTTTTGAGAAAATGTTTTAATGCATAAATCAAAAGAAAATAAAAAACTAGCACAGATTGATTTTTAAATCTTTTTTTAAAAAAATGTATTTATTGTACTTTTATTGTGTAAACTAATACAATTATTACGATATTAATTATTATAAATAATAAGCAGGAATTAATCAATTTAAATTAAATAATTACAAAACCATTAACATCGAGTTTTGTGTTGATTTAGGTTAACTCCTACAGTCCCATCATTTAAGTAATCTTGAACATTGTAATATCACTTTTAAAACAAAGGCTTTTTTACATGGTTTTAAAATAGTTTAAATGTTATTTACAAAATCTCCAGAGGTATCTTGTTGTAGCAGAGAAAGCACTGACCCTTGAAAGAATTGCTAACCTTCGCGAGTCTAAATCGGGGCGCAACTAGTCTGTGAAAATAGACTTACTTGGCTCGCTCTACATATCGGATGCCGACCTCATTATTAGCTAGGTATTGGATTATTTAAAGAACATTTAAAAAATACAGGTATACTAGTGACTCGACTAGACAAAATAGCACAGCTGTGAAGAATTCGTGGTCAAAAGTACAGCAACCAACGGATAACTCAACCGTGAAAATTTCTTAAGTTGGTAGTATGCAAGATCATTCACAATGTACATATAACTTACAAGTGACTGGTCTTATTCATTTAACGGGGTCAACATAATTTTGGTTCAGAAGTAAGTAGATATGTAGTAACAAAGGTTTGATAGGCGTACTGTAAATAGTGCATTAGGTCTACGTAACTTAGGATTATGATTTATTCGGTTCTTTTTGTTCCTAAAAGTTTGAGTGTTTCTCTCACCTTAGCCTTGGTTTGTGCTTGGACCTCCTAGGCAATTCCAAATGAGATCTTGAGTAATAATATTGCACGTGTGAGGATTTAGTCCCACTGTGTTTGGACCTCTTTTGGTACCTCGTGTTGTTGAAGGTGACGTTGCGCCTGACTAAGTTATCCCCACCAGGCATCTCGATCAACCTCATTACACTTCACATCATTATAACAAAGTTAGCACTGGCCGTTTAGAATTCTCAATTTGAAAAAAAGTATTATGTTCGAATTTTATGGTATTTTGTCGTGTATAGCAGTTCAGTTAGCAATGAAGCTTAAATTAAATTTAAATAAAGATAAATTAGGTGTATGTTTTAATCGGCATTGTTGATTTTAATAAACTGATAAGAAAGTATGCTTTTGTCGGATAGTCGTGCTCTCGACAGCAGAAGACTGGCGCACGGATTTCAATTCAGGACAGGATGACGAAGAAAACATTCTCATAAACAATAATATTGTTGTATCAAACATGTACAGGGTGACTCTAATACAACAATCAAGAGATTTTCAAGAAAGAATATTTTTAGTGATAAATTTGTAGGTATGCGTAAAGTGAAATGTTATTAGTTGTACTTTTAAAAAATAACCTAAGTTTAGAATGAAAACAAGTCGGTCGTGGAAAATTGTAAGTGTTTCTGTCTGCCAATCGAAAAAGAACACCATATAAGCAGACATGATCAACAAATATGACTTCATGCTACAAGAATACGGACTAAGTGCGTATGATTATTCAGAGAAAAAATGCCACTATGTTCAAATGAAGTCTCATTGTTTTGTGGTCACCTATAGCTACTCAGATGGTTCAACTCTTTCATTGACATATTATTTTGACACAGCTGCCTATTTGATTTGTTTAAGCGGCTAGGCCTGGGATTTTGCAAAATGATTTTATTTGCCCGAGAGAAGACGATTTCTTATTAGTATGATAAGTTTACCAAGCTATGTCTTTAACGGAACGGAAGAAGAAGAATGGAGTAACTGAGCAAGTTAGAACGCTATAGTTGCAGGCTGTTGTATATCATTGCTATTACGGTTCAAGGGTCCCGGGTTCGAGTCCCGGTGGGGGCCAATATTTGTTTGATGAGCACGGATGTTTGTACCCTAGTCATGGTTGTTTGTCTATCTAAGTATAATATTTATCTATATAAGTACGTGTATTGTTGTCTAGTATACAAGATATAGGGAATCCTAGTATGGGGCTAGATCAATGTGTGTAAATAGTGTCCAAGGTATTATTATTAATATGTTATTATAACTTGAAAAAGTAGTAATAAAAACTAAAATCAGGATTAGGGAAATTCTAACGTTACATAGACCTGAAATCTAAATGAGACAATAATGAAGGGGAGAAGAATGATGTATTTAAGATAAATAGTTTGTCTCAAATCTGGATTAAAACCCGGAAAACAAACTCGTCCTTGTTAGATTGTAAGACAATGAGGCATGTCAAGACATTGATTTTCTAAAGTTATAACTGTCCATAACTAAATAGGTTCTTGAAAGAAGGTGTCCATACAAAACTCAAATATTATAACCGGTAACTGTTAGAAAATTGGCCAAACTCCACGCTACTCCACTATTCTATGAATCTTGCTGATATATTTATTATGTGTACGCCCACCGTGACCAATTAACAAGAAGAACTATTTTGCCATAATGTTGGAACACTTGTAAAAATGTCCGCTTTAAGTCTGTAACATTAATTAGCGCTATTTGCGTGACTGAGAGACAATGCACTGCCTAAACCGGGGACCTAGAATCAGGAAACATTGTACAGGGACCCTTATGTAGCGTAGGATAGCACTAAGAAGGGATTTGGCAAAGTTCCTCTCCTAAAAGGGGGGAATTGGAGGTTTCAGTTTGTATGAAAATCAAAAACTACTTATGAAGCCGAAATTTTGCAGGTAGTACCTTCTCGTATTTAGAGTTGCGAGACAACAGTTAGCAAATGTACTACCTTGAAATTCAGCAGATAGGAAACCAGGACGAAAGGGGGAAGGGGAGGTGAGTAAGAGCACTACCTCTCTCTTTCGTCAAAGTTATTGTATTTATATTATTATATGTAAAGTTTATGTAGTTTATATCGGTAATTATTTTGTATTTCCTATCTGTATTTTATAGGTATTTAATTTATTCCTAGGCATTTTATTTATAGTATTTATTGTGCTATCCTTTTATGATACCAATTCCTATAATGCCCTGGTTTGTTGGAATAAATCTCTTTTATAGATAAGCTCGCCTTTGTACATTCATTTTCTTTAACTGTAACTTTTTTAATATTTGTGAATTATGAATTATGAATTAAGATTGTATGAACATCAAAATCTTCTTGCCCGTGAAACTGAAAGGCAGGTTAGGTACCTAGTAAAATAGTAGGTGAGGGATAAGTGTGAGCAACTATGAACGGATTTAGCAATAGGGCCGTATCAAGGTTGGATGTCCAAACAACATTAAAAGTAAAGCAAGAAGAAACATGTTTATTTCGACGTCATCGGAGATAAGTTATCAGAAAAATAGATTCATATTAAATAAAATCTTGGTAACCTTTGTGTTCGACTCGAATTTTGCTATTTTTACATGCCGAAGGTAACGGCTTGTAAGTAATAAAAAAGTTTATTGAATTAAATAATCTTTACTTAGTAAAATTATTATTTTGTTTGGGGCATATATTCGCAAAATCGTGATCACGGAAGTCCAGACGTAAACCAGTGTCGTAAAATTCCATAATAATAATAATAATAATACCTTGGACACCATTTACACACATTGATCTAGCCCCAAACTAGGATTCCCTGTGTCTTGGGTACTAGACAACGATACACATACTTATATAGATAAATATTATACTTAGATAGATAAATAACCATGACTAGCGTACAAACATCCGTTCTCCTCAAACAAATATTTGCCCCCACCGGGACCCGAACCCGGGACCCTTGGCTTCGTAGGCAGCGTCACTGCCAACTCGGCCATTCGGGTCGTCGTCGATAGAAATTGTAAATGCCATGGCATGGCGTGGCCACCGGAAGGCTGGCAAAGTGCACGAAATATTATATCTATGTGAGCAAACGTTTCCAGGCCAGCACGAGGGCACTTATCACTGTCATATTAAACTGCCCATTTTGCCACTGCAATGATATAATGGATACCTACTAAAACACCATGTTTAAGATGTGGGTAGTCGCTGGATATCAGCGAACAAGCACCAAACTCCCAAAATTATCCTTGTTTTAGAATTATTCCCTTATTTACAATATAAATTAAAACGGTCAAGTGCGAGTCGAACTCGCGCACGAAGGGTTCTGTACCACCGTACATTGGTAGGGATGGTGTGGAGTGAATAGGTTGGATTTTACATAGCAAAATGTTAATAACAAAGTTATTGGTGCGGCTACTTTCAGACTCCATGTGCTTAACCAGGTGCATTCAAGAGTTTGTAAGTTATCTACAGATAAATACATTATTTTATTTTGTTTTTTAGTATTTGTTTTTATAACGGCAACATAAATACATCATCTGTGAAAATTTCAACTATCTAACTATCACGGTTCATGTAATACAGCCTGGTGACACAAGGTGGACGGAAGAACGGACAGCGGAGTCTTAGTAATAGGGTACCGTTTTACCCTTTGGGTACGGAACCCTAATAAATATCACGATTTTACCCTTGAGATTAGTAGAGGCACAGGTTGGCGCATCATCATTTTTGGATGAAAGCCAGACTCAAACCTCTTTTCTGGAACTATGAATCAGTCCCAAGACTCCCCGTCCGTACATTTAAACTATAACATACATGTGCTAAAGGCCAAACCACAGCTAGAAGCCACAGCTTCGTTCATCGCACGTCAGTTGAGTAATCCGATTGTATTAGCGTGGTCAACCGTGCAGGGTTTAGACTTCGTTTCAATTGTTCTGCGATGAGTGAAAGGCGACGTGGATGTGATGATGCCGGATGGAGCCTTTCTGTGATGCTAGTGTGAAGTGCTTTCTGTATTTTGAAAATCACTTTGCCTAGCTACTTGACCGATTGAAGATATTGTACTTACTGCGTTCTAAGATGATGGTAGGTGGTGTCCAATCGAAGCTGCAAAAGAACGCCATAAAAATAATAGGCTGTAGTGGTGAAAATGATTGTAATATTCTTTGAAAGTTACTGAATTGTTCTACTTGGAAATACTTCAAGCTAGCGTTCTTACGGAATTCAACAAATTTGTGATCTGTTGCAGTTTTAGTTTGGATAATACTCATACTGAATGCAAGTTGTTTGCTTTTAAATGCTAAATAGGTAAGTGCTCAATAACTCTTTCTAAGTTTTCCCCGCTGTTTAGTTTCGTGTGCGTTACTTTTATGACTACTCAGTAAATGTTGTACGCATGATCGATGTGTTTGTAGTGTTCATTTCTCGGTATGTGTCGATAATTGTGTGCGTTGTTCTCACTTTCTCAAGTTTGTTGGGACATCAAATTGGCCGTAAACTGTTTTAGCAAATAGCTTTTACTTTTCGCGCTTGCGACGCGTCTCCTTATCGGTTTAGATGTTGTACATAAATAAAATATGGGCAACATTTTCTCCTCTTAGTTTTGTATATTAATGATGTTATTTGTTTGAACAGCTATTTAGGGAGCTCCGTGGTTATAATGAGTTTCACGCTTGCTTCTCACACAGGAGATGCAGGTTCGATTCCTGACCATGCCCCAATGAGATAATTAATTTACCTTAAGAACATTATACGGACGTTCTAACGGTGATGAAAAACGTCGTGAGGAAACCTTCATTACTCAGCTGCGGCGATGGGATAGCCCCCTGTCACTCAAAGTGGGCACAATTTTGCTTTTGCCACCGCTTATGGGAAAAGGCGTGTCGCTATGTTGTGTGAACTATTAGGGATTCGCTCTACCGTATTTTTATGTCTTCGGGGAAGGGAACAATTCGAACTTGGCTTGTCACACACATTGTGTTGAGTTTTATCAATATTTAGCATGAACGCTTTCCCGGCTCAGTTAACCTCCAAAGATTTCTGAAAAGAACGTGTAGGTACATTATATATGACATACAGAGATGTATGACATGCCCCTCGTTCATAAGAGAACGTCCCTGTTGCAACACTTTATTATCATCTACACAACAATGCTCTAGTTAGGCAAATCGAGATCAAGGGCCGATCATGATGGAAACACATACCATACTTCACTCAAGCGACGATACCTAGTCATGATAATCACACCCTTACATTTGCTATGGTTGATATAACAAGATGAGCTAAACAAACTTTAAACGTATGTTTGAGCAGGTCAACTGTCGCAGATTTCACACCAATGTTTTGTTGTGTATCTGTCGGTCCCTAAAGTCTCAAAATCTATCGCAATAAGTGCCATGGAGTACATTTTGTATATCTGTCCTGAATAAGGACAAAATATCCGTATGAAGGCCAAGTTGCAGGTCAATGCAATAATAACAAACATTTCCTGATGAAAACAAAGTCGCCATGACATAAATACTTGTTGGCCACGGAATATAACCCTTCGTCGCTTTTATGTCCATTTTTATTGAACCATTTTACCATTCAACTCATGCGCAATGCAAGGCCACTGGTCTTACTGGTACGTTTCAATGCGCGTGATCATACAAATGACTTGAAAATAGTGATCGGGGATGATCAGCGATGCGATGCGCGGATGGTTCGCTCATACTAGAGGTTGGATGCTGATCAGGTAGGATCTGTCATCACTGGGTGTCACAATTGTGGAATGTAAGTAAACTCATAGGTATTGTTAGGTGTATCTGTTACAGAAGCACGTAGAGGTAGATTTTTTTAAGGAAAGTAATGACTCGTTTATAATTAAGTCATGATAATGGTAAGGTACACTGATCTAGCAATACACAGTTCGTCAACAACCAAGTGACAACCTGAAATACCTACGGGTTACGCAATAGGACTTGGCTCACTTCACAATGGATGAATCAACAAAAGCTAACAAGGAGCGGTGAATAGTTATTCAAGGAGTCACAAAGCATTCAGCATCAAAGCCTGCTTGGAATTTTAGCTTAAAGCTAAAGTCTTAACGGCACTGAAGTAGAAGCAACGCATCTGCAACCTAAAACTTTCACCGATAAAGGCCATTTGAGCTTGTTGAGAGTAAATAGAAATGTATGAGCAAGTCGAAGGCAACCTTTGGCTTGATTCTCAAGGGGGCGAAGTCCCGGCGTGGGATCGCCATTCTGATTGTATTCGCGTTTTGAATCACTCAAGAAAACCCACATTCGGCCAAGCGAGGTCACGTAATAAGTTTGCTCGTTAGAATTAATTCATTTTGAATCAGTAACCTCTTTGGTTTATCGAGATGGCGGATTTAAGTATTTTTTTTAAGTGTAACGACACAAGTTTATAAAGTTAATAAATTATAGTTATATACGTAATAGTAGCAAACATGTAAATGAATAACGAGTTAACATAATTTGCATAAATAAATAGAAGTTTAGACTATACTTACAAGACGACGGCATTAAGATGAATCTAATGATACGGGAGTATTTTTTTACTTCATCATAAAAATGATAAAACCCTAATTAAATTTAAATTCAAAATAGGTAATACTGGTAATTATTACAGCTGCGATGAATATTCAAAGATGGATTGGATGAATCATAGTTATTCGGTATTCGGCCTTAATTTAAGATGAAAAGTCTGTGCAAATAACATTAAAATATACTTTAGTTTCATATTTATAATAAATTGTACAAAACATTTATATTTTTTTATATTAAGTGGACATAAATAAAAAAAGAATAAAATAACAATATAAAGAATTACATACAGTTTTTTCAGCATTCATTGGCTTAAGGCTGTTACGCTGGTTGGTCATGTCATGGTAGAGACAAGGCCAGTTTCCGAAATTCACTAACTCTAGACACTGCTGCATGCAGCCGAAAGAAAAAATCTTATGAATCTCTGTAAAATTGTATATTCCGACAAAGTATTCTAACATAAACAATCTAAATGGACAAGTGAACCTACCACCCACTTTTCCCCTCACTTCCCGTTTACCCCGCGAATGTCTATCCTAAAATTGGCCCGAAAACACAAAAAAGTACATCCTGTACAATATTCGGCTTTTCGGTTTGTATGGCAGCCCAATATTAATATTTATTTAAGTATATTAGGTTTTCGGCCAAATCCCTATTCGTCTCACCTCTAATAATAACTTCCTTAATACTGTAAATATGTGTCAAGTATTCAGCCTTCATGCGTGGTTTTTCAATGAATAGCATTATGAGCATTTACATTTTATGCTTGACTTCCCATCACTTTAAATTTAATTATCGCGCGAACTCAAGTGGATGAGAAGTTTTTTTAAGAGTGAACTAAATAAGAATATTCAGTACTTTAGTTTTTAGAGATACCATCAATGTTGGCAATAAATTATGTTTGTTAGCACAGGCCAATCATCTATTGAACAGAACGGTCAACGGCCTAACTATAGTCCATCCAACTGATTATATATATTTATTCATATAATAAAGCTTCTTGGAATTTCTTGGAATTATAACTTCGAAATCTCTGGTCAAGGGATATGTAGTCGTTAAACCTGTGTGTCAAACTTGAGCCATGCTATCTCAGATGACAAAATTGTACTGAGTGAGACAGAAGAGATGAGATTACAAAAGGGTACTGGAGAGAGAGTGTCCTCGCAGGACCACAATTTCAGCTTTTTACCGAAAAGGGTGCCGCGTCGGATATTTTCGACCCTGTAACTTGGCAATAGAGTAGAAAACTCATGAATATTTTCTTTATGGTTTGACATCCGACAGGTTAAGGCGATACCTCGTCCGTGCAAAAATCCCCGTTACTCCAAGCGGAAAGACCCGCAGTGTGAGAGGCATGGAATCGGGAAAAAATGAAAAAACGTAGTGCTAAACGACAGAAAAATTGTTTAAAAATAAACTACGCTATTTTGTTAAAAAGTTTTTTAAGGAAATTTTGCGAGTACATAATATCTACATTTTGAATGCAGTTCCACAATGAAATTAGTTAAGATTTCAGAATTACAGGAAAAAAATAATAATTTAGAGGTGTTTTCGTAATTAAATTCTATCGAGAAAATATCATTCAATCGCGTTTCCTTTAGTGAAAATCTTAATAAAATACTCAATAAACGTTAACCCAAAAATCAAATCTGTAGATGACTTCATGGTGGAGTAAATGGATTAGAAAAAAAAACCCATTTTTTTTCGTAGCACCTATACTGGCTGTCATTCCAGAGCGAGAGACAGTGACGCCATCACTTTGCGTATCAGTCATCGGCTTTGAATCCGGGCCGTAGTCCTAGTCCTAGTGGTAGTCGCCCCCACTCAGCTGTGCAATAGCATGGTGCCAGCCTTGAGACGTCTTTGAGAAAACTGTCCCACCCAGCCTTCGCGATATCAGCTCTGTTGACATCTACTACCAATATTAATAGAGCTGCAGTTTCCTTGAATTGGAGCTTGTTTGTGTTAGTAATAGTAACGCTAAAATTTGAAGGTACACCTCGGTCACAATATCTGTGCATCGGGATCGGTGACGTCATTACGGCGGATTGATGGTATTGCATTCCAACGAGCTGCACAGAAAATGTGAACGTGCTGTGCGCATTGTAATTGTGATAAATGATTTGCTGTGTACAGGTGATGTAGAGTTTACCAAGTGTCGTATGACTGAAGCACTGTTATCTAATGCGTGTTCTACCCTCAACATATTGGTATCGATGCAGGTATGCTGGGATTGCGTGCCTGGTACCTACCATGGATAAACCGGGTCTCACAAGTCTGTAAAGGAAAAGTCCAGATTTTCAGTTTTTAGGAAATGGCAGAGCACAGTTTATTTTGGTTAATGAACCATTCCGAATCCAAACTGGCGACTTCGATCGCTCCATTTTCGCCACCTAACTGTTTGGTTGGATCAATGGCGGATGAAAACAAAGCTTTACAGATGGGCGTTTATAGGTCTTTAATCACTCGTCGATAGAGGCTATGACCGATTGGTAGAGTTGGAAAACTGTAATAAACCATAGTTGTTTCTCGGGGTAATTGAACTCGGACCGTGGGCGTTTGATGGTCAGGTTGCAATCATTTTGATTTTACCTTTTATTGCAGAAGAACATTCGATTCAACGGTGTATCGATTTATTGGGCACTTCGAGATTGTGATCATGATTTAAACAGAAATCGATTGTTGACGTATTTAAATGACTGTTGGCCAAACGGACATTCAGCTGCGGATATAAGGTGCCACTTAAATGTAATACTGGCGCTGTCAGCTCCCTAGCGAGGGAAGGTGACAGCACGATTTTGAGTATCTCTTGAATTTTGAGTTGTCGGTTGGGTATCGGGGCCTATAGGTAAGCGCTGTGTGGAGCGGGCAACCTCTCTCCCCCCTCTCACCCTATACGAGAAAGAGAAGTTACCGCATCCAGGTAGGGACAGAGAAACTTGGCATCACCTGGTAAATGGTAGTATAGGTCAAATAGTATCTGATTGGATTGGACTAACTGATCAACTCGTTAACAATCATTCAATCATAATGAGCTTGCATATTTTCAATAGCGCATTCAATACATTTTTTACTCGAACGTGAACAATTGACAATCGACATTGTAATGTACCCAAACGCAGAAAAATCTTGTGTTTACTATGTGCTAGCAAAACAACCCAGTCTTAGATGAACTGCGTTCTAATATCTAAACTGTAAATAGTTGTTCTATTGAATGAGTTAATTCATTATTTAAGAGCTACGCTCTTGTCGGTGGAGTTCCTTCCATGCACTTCTACATATCGCCTTCTCCTTGACGTCCTGATACGACACTACATTTATCTTCTCCTTCACTTGGTCCATGTAGGTTCTCCGTGGTCTACCTCTTTTCTTTCTATTCTATTAACTACGGGACCCCAAAAATGCCTTGTGAAAATGGATGCGAGGCTGTTAGGGTAGATAGACTCCAGTAAACAGTCAACGCTTTGTGCAGCTGTGCGACAAAAAAAAAACAAGTAAGTTAAGTAAGTAAGTTAAGTTAAGTTTAAGATATATATATAAACATGTAGCCCACTAATGTCCCCACCGAGAGATATTGGTGGCACGGGCCTTTACCCGGGTACAAGTAAGATTGAGCCATACTCCACCACGCTGGCTCAGCGCGGGTTGATGTAGGGGTGTCGGCCTTGTGTCCAACCGGAATTATCAAGATGCCCTATTAGGGCCTCTGAAACAGCTTCACGACTACTACCACCGAGTGGCGATAGTAGCCGGGACCTACAGCTTAATGTGTCATCCGAAACAAAGAGCCGTCCGAAACAAATGCCACACAGAACGGACACCCATCCAGTGCCCGTCTCGGCCAGATGTTGCTACCCGCACGATCGTTTCCGATGTGCGAACCACGCTAAGCCACGGTTATGTGATATAATTATATACGTTTATGTTGTTAGGTAGGCCGCGGAAACATGTCCTTTATTTCCCCCAGCTTTTCCGTCAGCAGACATCTGACGAGAGCACGAAGGTGCTAAGGTATTTGGGTGCGACAATAGTCACGCCTATAAAGCTGTGCGGTATGAAATGACATTGAAATTCCCAACGCTGAGTCGGCTGTAGCCGGGTAATTTAACTGTGACACCGCACGTCTGATAAATAAGTATGGCGAGAGGTATCCGAGTAAGGTAGTCGCAGTGTGCATTCAGTCAGTAATAATAATAATAATAATAATAATTGTTTTATTTCCAGACTATTGTCCAATATAAATGTCGAATAATATAAAATGTCAAAAGATGAAATAGATTAATAATAACATTGATTCACACACAATTTGAATAATTTAACCAATAATAATGACGTCTTGTAATTGTAGCATTGTCATAAGTTTGCTGTTGTATAATCTGAATTCCAATGGTAATGGGTGAAGTTAAATGATTTCACTTCGGTGTTCTACCGCCGAAGGCTTTTATCTGATCTGGCAGCTCGCAAATATGCTCCTTTAACCTCTCAAAACCCGGGGGTAGTTGGGACGAATAGCGTTTTTGAACTATGCCATGGTAATAAAATTTAAAACCTATAGCGGAAAAGTGGCGTTATCTAACGCCGGTGGTATTCAATAGAGATAGTTTTCCTCAAAGAAACTTCAACCTGACATAAAATGCGTCCAATGTCGCTGTGGATTCGGAGATGCTGGACGATATCTTAATAAGTTTGCATACCTACTGGAAAGGAGTGCGATATATTCGCCAATTATTTGTTCATATTTCATAATTATTTATTGCACAAAGATATATAAAAAGTTACATTTGTGAAAAACATATGTACAACGGCGAGCTATCTTTCAAAAGAGATTTATTCCAGCAAACCAAGGCATGATAGGAAAATTTACCATGGAAAGGTAGGCAGTGCACAATATCTAATAACTTATCTATAATAAATAAATTAAATATCTATAAAATATGCAAAATACAATACCAAACTACTGATAAGTACCAATATATAAATAAACCAGTACATATAGTAATAATATACATACTATAACTACTATGGACTAACGATGTACTGCCTACGAAGCCAAGGGTCCCGGGTTCGAGTCCCGGGGGGGTACAAATATTTGTTTGATGAGAACGGATGTTTGTACCCTTGCCATGGTTGTTTATCTATCTAAGATGTATAATATTTATCTATATAACTATGAGCATCGTTGTCTAGTACCCAAGATACAGGGAATCCTAGTTTGGGGCTAGATTAATGTGTGTAAATAGTGTCCAAGGTGGCATTATTATTATTATTATCATGACAGAGGAAGTGCTCTTTTACCCAGTTTTAGAAAGAGAAAATAATGGGACTGTCTCTTATAGTGCAAGGAAGAGCGTTCCACAGTCGGACCGCCCGCCACCTGAAGCTTCAGTTAAGAAGAAACATAAACAAAGCAAGCTGAGTTTATCCAATAACTCAGGATGACGAGTTCTAAGTGTTGTTCAACAGGGAGATGTTGCAAGCTGATCGGAATATGCTAAAGACATGTCGTGTGTTTCGGTTGATCACGTTTTCATTTCATAATCTAAGTTCACGCTTAATATGCTGCGTTCCTGTCATGTTAGAATGAAGGGAACAAATTATGTATGTTGAGACATCGTGTATGTTCTAGAATCATTTATTACATGCCAGTATGTAGCTATACGAGTACTATGTGGTATGTAGGTATGGTTTTGGGTTATTTCCTTACTCTACTATTGTTTTGGGCATCTCTCAGCAAGTCGATAGTGTCCTATGGGTACTTTTTAGGTTTCCGTATAGAATCAAAGGAACCCTTATAGTTTCGTAAATCTGTCTGTATGTCCGTCTGTCCGTCCGTCCATCCGTATGTCACAGCAACTTTATTCCGAAACAAGGACTACACAGTTGAAACTTGGTATGTAGATGTATTCTGTCAACCGTTTTACGAGTTTTATACAAAAATTGAAAATTAAGGGGATACATGGAACTGAAACCAAAAATTATTTTTTTCATCAAACATATAGTGACGGGTGTTTTTAGATAGTTAGGTCTTTAATAGTAGTTTATGTGACTGCTGCATAATGGAGGGCATTAAAACTCGAGAGTGGGTTTATGAAACGAGCCGAAGGCGAGTTTCATAATAATATCACTCGAGAGTTTTAATGCTTATTTATGGACAGTTACATACACTAGTTTATCTACACACATATCATAAGCTCTCTTTGATGTGTTCAGGAACCGCATGTTTGACCGGCATTGTGGTTCTGCAATTGTTTAGCTTGTTCTTTAGTACCAACTTACGCAGACGGGCGTCGGCGTTCGAAATTTGAATGTCAGTACCAACTTCACAGACAAACTAGGGACGGCACGCGGGTGGGCGTCGGCGTTCGAAATTTGAATGTCATTATATGTCGAAAAACTACACATAATGACCATTATGTGTAGTTTTCCAGATACGAAACGAGTTTTTACCAAGTAGTTTAACATAATGCTGATCGTAACGTGCGGTTTTTGAACGCAGTAAAGAGGGTTTATGAAACGTGTGTAGATAAAAGCATTTTTCCTCAAAGTAAATTGTTAAAAAGACAGGCACTTCCAAAGTGGAAAAAATTGTGTCCCCTCCCCTCTAACTTAACTAAGTAAGAGAGTGAAAATCTAAAAAAATATATGTTATGTATCTCAATAAACACTTTCAACGACAATTGGTTTGAACAAAATAAAATAACAGTTTTTAAGATAACTTTGTCATTCATACACACACTGTGAAAATCAAAGTAGTTATTTGCTTGCTGGTGATGACTGATAGTGATATTTTTCTAGGTGTATCAGGTGTATGTGAAGTGAGTTTTTTTATTTCAGTTTTTTGGCTTATATTCTACATTTATTATGGAACTCTAAATGTGCGAAGTCCGAAACGCATTTGGCCGGTTTTTCCCATAAGAAATACTCAATTACGGCTAAGAGTAGTTTTTTTCCATTTCCAATTCCATTAATCTCCTCCATCACTTGATACTTGGCACTTGCAATATTCATGTGCAATATTCAATGAATGAAAGAAAATTGTGAAATTTTCCTTGATTTCAGAATTTTCCCTGATGATCACTCAATCAATCAATCATTTCATTTCTTTAAGAATAAATTAAAGCTAAAACTTTTTGGTTGTAGATTTGGTTGTAAGTAGCTGAATTTCTGTAATGTTTATTATAAATTGTTATTATTTGCACATACCGGACACCAGTTTAGCTTATTGCCGATGTCTGGCTGGCACCATCTTTTTTGTCTTATTAAATATTTTATCTACACACGTATCATACACCCTCTTTACTGCGTACAAAAACCGCATGTTACGATCAGCATAATGTTAAACTACTTGGTAAAAACTCATTTCTTATCTGAAAAATTACACATTATGAGAATAATGTGTAATTTTTCTACACATTATGACATTCAAATTTCGAACGCCGACGCCCGCCTCGTGCCGCCCCTAGTTTGTCTGTGAAGTTGGTAGCGATATTCAAATTTCGAACGCCGACGCCCGAAGTTGGTGCTACAGAACAAGCTAAACAACTGCAGAGCCACAATGCCGGTCAAACATGCGGTTCCTGAACACATCAAAGAGAGCTTATGATATTTGTAGATAAACTAGTGTATGCAATATGTATGTACATAATTAGGCATTAAAACTCTCGAGTGATAATATTATGAAACGAGCCTATGCTCTCCATTATGTAGCAGTCACATAAACTACTAAAAATACTAAATTAACTTAAAATAAAAATAGATACATAGTGTGTTGAACTTGTTTGTTAAGGTTTGTGCAATTTTGACCGTTTGTTATTTTTGTCATTTTATAATTAAGGAAACTGTAAGTCTACAATTAGAAATTGATCAGCATGTCTGTATACTCGTATATTTTTGAATGTGACTGTTTGTTTCTTATTAAAATAAATAAAAAATAACACTATAATGCGATAAAGCAGATCAATTTGCAAGAATCTTTATAATCGCAAAAAACATGGAATAATAAATCAATTATACAAAATAATAAGGAAATGCCACTCAAACAGTACTAGTTAACAAGTATTACTTGACAGTGAACTACTGATGATAGAGCATATTATATCCTCAAGATCCTGACCTCGGATGTGATATTGGATTGCTATCTAATGGTAGAAGTATACACCAATATATAAACTACCCACGTTGTACACATTAAGTAGCTTACGTTTGACAGTACTGATTTACCTTTAATTTTACGTCACAGTATTCAAAGCTGCGAAAATGTACAGAAAATTGGTCAAGTGCGAGTCGGATTCAAAGATGCAGGGTTCCGTAACCATCGTAAAAGAAAATATGAACAAAAAGTATCCTTTGTGTCGACCTTTAATTAAAAATTTGCGTGTAGTTCATTGCTTGTTGCTGTAGTGGTAAAAAAATACATATTCTGTGAAGATTTCAACTCTCTACCTGTTAAGTTCATAAAGTTCATGAGATACAATCATACACCCCACTGAGACGGTCGGGCAGACGGACGGACAGAGGCATACATCGCAGAGGCTTAGTAATAGGGTCCCGTTTGGCACCCTTTGGGTACGGAACCCTAGAAAACTGATTTAGATTCGACCTAGATTCTAAATGAGTATGTGTCCCGACACGCTCATTCTGTTTCTTGCTGATGAAAATAAAGTCAATGTCAAAATTTCTGTATTACTGTAGAAATTGACATATATATACTTAGTAAACGTTATTATTGGCAACGTGATAAAATGTGTGTTAAATCTGTTTATCAATGTCTTGAGTGTCGCAACACAAAGTAAAGTTAAGCGGAGCTGCACTGCGGAGCCCAACAAGTAAGTTTGCGAGGTTGCGCACGCGCCGTTTTGGTGGCATTTCCGCTTCGACCGGACGTTGGCACGAGACCACAAGGTGCTAGCGACAAACATATTAGTATACATAGGCACATCGCATCGCTATATATGCAGTCTAGCCACGATACTTCTGCGAGACAATTTTATTTCAATAAACTAAAATTAAAAGGTCACTGACTCAGTTTTATGGGCTGACACGGGCTGGCGGAGTGTTTGTTTTACTTTTTAATTAGTTACTAAAAACAATAGTTGTCAGATACCAACAAAAAAGAATAGTAAAAACTATTTTCATAAATTAAAGCTATAAATCAGTTTTGTCGTAATTAAGTTTCAGAAGTTCGCTAGCAACGCGGTAATGGACTGCGGCCGCTAAGAGCCGGTCTGAGCAACAAACATACAAGTTACTTGTAGTAATTAAATTTATAAGCTTAATATCGCTTGCTGAGTGGATAAAAGTTTTATTGAGCTGTTGTTGAGAAAACGCTTCAATAAAACTTGTATTATCCGTTGATCTGGTTTTAAGGTGGAGATCGATTTAAGTGTACCTTAAGTGTTTTTATTATTTGGAAATAAAAGGATAATAATATTTGTAACTCATCACATCACGTTGTATGACCGACCAAGTTTTCTATTTCATTGATGGATGTCATTCAAAATGCAGTGTTTCGAGTGCATTTAACAACCGAAATTAAGCAAGTCGGTATCCATCGAAACGTATTGGATATACATGACAGCATGGCACGTGCTGAATTTACTGACATCACGTTAACATTAGTTTACTTCGAAAAAACTGTTCTGAAAAGGAAACGAAAGGAAAGAGTATTGATAGGTACTTTACTGACATCACATTAACATTAGTTTACTTCGAAAAAACTGGCCTGAAAGGACACGAAAGGAAGGAGTATTAATAGGTACCCTAAATATAACCTTTTTAAAAAACGGTATATATTTCCTTTATGACCGACTCACTCTCACTGCTTCTAAAAAGTGTTCTTACAACCTTCACGCGATCTCAATCACCGATCAAGAGCAAAACGCTATGCTTCAGCAAAACGTTTGCTACTCCGTCGAAATAAGAGTTAGGAAGGATAGACGTGGTGTAGACGGCCCTGAGACGTGGCCTGCGGTACAATATGAATCGGGTTATTGACAGGTGAGGTGATACGAACATTATAATCAATGTTCGATCTTATTACCATACTAAAAATGCCGAAGTCATGTGAGTAAATCGGCAACTGTGTAATTATCGTGGCAATGGAAAATACCTCTAGGCATAGATATGTGGTGAGCGAGATAATGCAGTCAGTTTTTACGCTCACACTAGTGGGTAGTTTCAACACCATTTGGGAATGTCACTAATGCAATATCTGCTTTTAAGATTTTTATTTTATAGTACGTAATTTAATTAATATGTAGTGGCTCTGTGAGCTGTAGACCTCGCGAGTGAGACTTTCTTAAAATAACACAAACAAACTTATGAATGCACCTGGTTACGTACACGGAGTATGAAAGCAGCCGCACCAATAACTTTGTACACTACATTTTGCGGTCTTAAACCCAACCTATATTGTTTTTTTACTAAAATTATATAGCTTGTTACTCTCACGGTCTCTAGAGATCCAACGACACCTAATTTGTTGAAATCTGTCAAGCTGTATGGAATGTAGCGGTTTTTTGAAACTTTAAAACCCTCAATATCCGCCATTTTTCAAAATTTTCAAAAACTGAATCGACAAAAAAAATAGAAAAATATCGAACCTGCTCACGAAAAATCACGAGAATCAGTTGAGTTGAGACGATAATTCTGAAACGGAGACGCTTCGGTCGCTCTAGGACGCAGATTGAGTATTGCCGGTTTACTAATATACGCCATACGATCTTTTACCAAATCATTATTCTTTCCTAAGATCATAACTTAATGATGAAGTTATACGGTGTTGATTTCCAATCATGTTTATTTCTCTTCGATTACGTCCGAGGCGGCAAATTAACAATTTTAAATACAAATTAGGAAACTCGTGCAGTAATATTTTAGTAAGTATCGGGCGTTGCTTTACGTAAATGTTTGAAGAGAACGAACTTTAAGAAACATTCCTCGTATGTATAGGTAATCCTTGTGTTACATAAGTTGCATCACGACTACAAACTCCTTTTTAATGCGAAGTCTTGCAACGTGTGGCATACAATGTATGAAATAATAAGTGACTGCTAATTTATGTATCAAATACGAATTATAATTAAGCTGCCGATCATATAAGAAAATGTATGTAAATGTGCAAATGGCGAGGTAAAAAGATAGCCTTGATGCTTCAGTGATTATTCATACAAGCTATTGCTCTTTTCAAGTAGAGTTTCATAATATTAATTTAACGCATTAGTGTCCCCACCGGAGGGCACAGGCCTTTACCCGGATACGAGTAAGATTAAGCCAATCTCCACCACGCTGGCTCAGTGCGGGTTGGTTTTACGACCACTACCACGTAGCGATAGTAGCCGGGACCTACAGCCTAACGTGTCATCCGAAACACTGAACGTCCGTTAATGTACTTGAGATAAATTAATTATCTCATTGGTACATGGTCAGGCTTCGAACCTGAATCTCCTGTGTGAGAAGCAAGCTTGAAACCCATTAGACCAAGGAGTTCCATAAGGTTAGAGTTTCTTTAAGTGAACATTATACTTCTTGCTAGTAAGCATTATTTTCTTTTCCTATCTTGAAGATGTTACGCTGCCTATAACTAGGGAGATTTAAAAAGCCTGAAATGATAAAATGGATATATAAACAATGAGAAATATAAATACAGGCGTATTCTATTAAGATGATATATCGACAGATTCCACACTTTTTGAAGTTATTTCTCTGCTGTCAAAAGAAGTCCTAAGTTAAATAAATTAGTATAACAATTTTGGGACCTTTTTCTAGATTCTGTGATAACAGATATATATGTCACCTTACGATTTTCAAAACCGTTAGTTGATAAACTAACGTTATTTTTCTCGTTACCTATCGACAGATAGTAAACTGTAGCGTACTGCTTACTATATGACGCGTTAGTTGGTAAACTATCGGTTAATACCATAAAATAGAAAACTGCAAACGAAATACCAGGGCAAACACTGCGGTAGCTTAGGTGAAGACCAGGAGGGGGCGAGCGCAGCGAAGATTGACATGTAAGAACAAAAGAAACTTAAATTCTAAACCCTGTCGGTCTGGTTTACTATCTGTCGATAGTTGATCAACCAACGCGTTAGTTTATCAACTTGGATAATACCTTGGACACTATTTACACGCATTGATCTATCCCCAAACTAGGAATCCCTGTATCTTGGGTACTAGACAACGATACTTATATAGATAAACATTATACTTAGATAGATAAACAACCATGACTAGGGTACAAACATCCGTTCTCATCAAACAAATATTTGCCCCCACCGGGACTCGAACCCGGGGCCCTTGGCTTCGTAGGCAGGGTCACTGCCGACTCGGCTATCCGGGTCGTCGAAGTAGCTAACGGTTTTGACTGTCTAGCGGTGACATATATACTGTACAAGCGTAATTCATTGCAATAATAAACGTACTTTGGAACAGAAACACAATCAATACATTATATTCAGCCAGCTAGGAGAGATAGTTTTAGAAGATGTTGCTACAATGTTATTACTGAAGGGTTTGCTTAATCTCAATTAGAATATTTACAAATATTCAAAGCACTTAGAGGAACGTTGCACTAATGATTCGATGAGCACTTATATTTGCAACTCAATGCCTATAAAATACTAATAACCACGTATCTGACCTCAAGATTGTGGTTTTGTAGACCTTCAAGTATTTAGGAGGAATTTAACGCTTAGTTTACGTGAATACCTTACATACTCTTGGACAAACATGTTGAAGTTTCGCTACAAAAGCATTCCTAAACTAAGTTTGTACAGGTCTAAATTGTTTGACTACATACTTTAGGTGTATGTAATTAGCATAGTTATGGCCTAACACACATATTGACCTGTTGCTTATATAAATGGCCGCTTTTTAACAAACATTTACATACAGGTACATACATTGCTTCTGACCCCATACTAGGATACCCTGTGTCGTAAGATTTTGAAACAGCGACTTTACACACATATAAACATGCAAGACCTGGTTTTTTATTCTTTAACTCCAGCCGGGGATCGAACCGGGACCTCTCGCATGGTAGGCAGAACCACAAGCTCTGCGCCATAGAAGTCGTCTCATACTGATGTTTGATTTTCAGAGCGAAACACTTAGCGGAACTTTGAGTATTTATAAAAGACACTATTTTTAGGGTTCCGTACCCAACGGGTAAGAACGGAACCCTATTACTAAGACTTCGCTGTCCGTCCGTCCGTCCGTCCGTCTGTCACCAGGCTGTATCTCAAGAACCTAGCTAGCTAGAGAGTTGAAATTTTCACAGATTATGTATTTCTGTTGCCGCTATAACAACAAATACTAAAAAACAGGATAAAATAAATATTTAAGGGGGCTCCCATACAACAATACCACATACAAACTTATGGATGCACCTGGTTACGTACATGGAGTGTGAAAGTAACCGCACCAATAACTTTGTAAACAATATTTTGCTGTGTAAAATCCAAACTATTCACTCCACACCATCGCTTCCATTGAACGGTGGTACGGAACCCTTCGTGCGCGATTTAGACTCGCACTTGACCGGTTTTTATTACACATATTGATCTAGCCCCAAACTAGGATTCCCTGTATCTTGGGTACTAGACAACGATACACATACTTATATAGATAAATATTATACTTAGATAGATAAACAACCATGACTAGCGTACAAACATCCGTTCTCATCAAACAAATATTTGCCCCCACCGGGACTCGAACCCGGAACCCTTGGCTTCGCAGGCAGGGTCACTGCCGACTCGGCCATTCGGGTCACTATAAAATGAATATAACATGTCAGGACATTTTTTCAGCCTTGCCTATGTAGAGTTACGACGCGAGGTCATTGCCGACAGGTTGCCATGCCATTATTTATTACATGCCTTAAATCGGATCATTGCGTTTAATGCGATTATATATATTGGTTGAGTTTGAAAAAAAAGATCGTTTTAAAAATGAGATACAATTTTACGGTGAATTTAACTATTTAAATATACACATAAGATAAATTCAGAGTTATACGACAGTGGAAAAAGTCGTAAAATGTTGTCTTGCCTTACGTTACGATTACGACGGTAAGACGAGACAGCAGAATCGCTGTTGCAAAATACAAATAAACAGTACATTTTATGACTTTAGTACACGGATATACTGGATGTTCTTAGCTTCCGCATTGAAGATGTTGTTAAATGAACAATAATAATCGGTTCAATCCGGATTTTCTTGGAAAATACAGATGAGGTGATAGAGACAGACCGCGCGCATCCGTTGAACTCTTTTGTTCAAGTCGCGAGTTAGCTTGCAAAGAAGCTTTGAGTAAAAAAAAAATAACTTTTTTAAAACACTCATCTTAACGTGAACTTTAATTTTGTACACAATTGGTTATCAACGAACCTACGCCCTTAGGTATCTGAGAGAGAGATTATTCATGATACAATTTTTTGACGATCTCTGTTTCGCAGCTGTTGTGGCTCCGCCTGCCACGCGGGAGGTCCCGGGTTTTATCCCCGGCTGGGGGTAAAGAAAGGAAAACCTAGGCCTTGGATGTCAGTGTTACTGGTTCCCACGACACAGGGTATCCTAGCGTGGGGCCAGAAGCAATGAATGTGCCTGTATGTAAATGTTATGTTATGTTACTATCATTTATTTCAAGTTCTTTGTTAAATGTAAGACTGTGAGTGAGTTCTTAAATTTATCTACTAGTGGTTCTTATGGCTGGTCATCTAATGCGTAGGATTGAAAAATGGCGGCATTAGATTGTCCAAATGTCATCCGCTACTTCCGCAATATTCAACCTTAAAATCCCCTCTGCAAATCTTTGTAAAGTCATCTACAAGTTAGATTAAAGTTCTTAGTTGACTACTACGGGGTAGCCAGAGCAACAGTTTAACAATTTAACTTATGGAAACGGTCATATAAAGAAAGGCGGAAGAAAAAGCCATAGATGAAACGGAGGAAGAATTATGGTGAAATATTGTTAACTCATCGTCTGACAGACCTCGAAGTTTTGGATTATTTTATTCAATTCTTATGAGAGAGGACGATGGAATTGATACTCAAATATGTAATAATAATAATAATAATGACTTGGACACTAAATAGTGTCCAAGTCATTATTATTATTATTATTGGGGCTACATCAATGTGTGTAAATACACACATTGATGTAGCCCCAAACTAGGATTCCCTGTATCTTGGATATTAGACAACGATACACATACTTATATAGATATATATTATACTTAGATAAATAAACAACCATGCCTAGGGTACAAACTCCGTTGTCATTAAACAAATATTTGCCCCCACCGGGACTCGCACCCGGGACCCTTGGCTTCGTAGGCAGGGTCACTGCCGACTCGGCTATCCGGGTCGTCGAAGTAGCTAACGGTTTTGACTGTCTAGCGGTGACATATATACTGTACAAGCGTAATTCATTGCAATAATAATCTTACTTTGGAACAGAATATTTTAGTAATATTCGGGTCGTCATGTACCAGTTCCATTATATTTTTTTGGAAAACAATGAACTTTTTGAGGTTCACATTGATCCAAATGTACTTGCAAGTATTGACTGCTAATAGAAAGCTCAATCTTTCATTACATCACTGACGATAACTGAGGTCACATTGACATGACATTCTCAAGTCTTTTCCAATGACACTAAGGTATACTTTGGCTTGGTTTTCAGACCAATTCACAAGCAGTTGTGACAAAGCGTTGTACAATGTACCACTAGTCAAACTGTCGCAAGATCTTATCGGGTTTCATCTCGTAGTTTTAAAGTTCACAAGTCAATGATGGTTTCTGCTGGTGGTACCCATTAGAGATTGATGACCAGAGAACATAGTTACATACAGCTAATGTATGCACGCGGCTAACTAATTGTAAATCGTTGGTCACTTTTACTTTTCGTGTGTCTCCTTAACTTACAAATTAGGTCTTTAAAGGTTTGGAAATTGCAGTGATTTCAACACAAACGAGTTTCCAATTAAATCAACTTGTAATTCCTGTACTAATTTGTCTTTGTGCAGATGATTTACTTAAGAAGTGGCCATCCGGTATGCGCACATCGGAAACGATCGTGCGGTTAGCAACAGCTGGCCGAGACGTGCACTGGATGGGTGTCCGTTCTCTCTTGCATACTTCGGATGACACGTTAAGCTGTAGGCCCTAATAGGGCAGCTTGATAATTTCTGACAGTCGGGTTGGCCACAAGCCCGACACCCCTCCATCGACCCGCACTGAGCCAGCCTGGTAGAGTATGGCTCAATCTTACTCGTATTCAGGTAAAGGCCTGTGCCTCTCGGTGGGGACATAAATTGGCTACATTAGTCATATTTATACTCAGGAAATAATCTCAAGCCGAGCAATGGCACGCCCCGCCTATTAGTTTCGCCATCATACCTAGCTTAGGCTGACCCCTGCGATGCAAAATGGGGGATTGGTTGACCATGGGCCCAACTGAGCTTCTGCCACCCCAAATGTGAGGCTACGTATATGTAATAGTACATTACTGCAGACGCCGGGCAAGAAGGGCTTGCCGGCTGAGTAGGTATGGATGGTGTTACGAAGCCGGCAAACCCTATTCACGGCCAGAGGCATGTATAGTGCTTTTCTCGAACGTAGGAAATAAAAAATACCCCACTCAAAAAACAAATTCAAGTTTAAAAATACTACAAATCGTAAGTTCCGTGCGCCCGTTGATGTCTTTTGCTTTGAGGCTTTGCTTATACTTCCCGGCATAGGCCTGCAATTTTGTATGAAATTCCTTTACAGCTCTATCGAGTTGTGCGGCCCGCAACGTGACACTTCCGAACCTGTTATAACGCACGTAATGACGACATTTCATTGCATGTTTGAGCTAAATATATTTTTCACTTCTCATGCTCGAAAAAGTACTACTTTATGCAGGATCTAGGCGACATAAAGTTGAATTTTATGCTCTTGTGCATAAAAGTAGCTTTTTAAATGTGTCTACACTAAGGCAGTGACCATTTAGCCCATACAGCCAAAAACAATTAATTGTACATGGATAAAACTTGCTAATTTATAATATTTCCATCCCTATTTGCATTTTTGATTTATAATAAGATAATACGAAAAAGAAACTAAATATCAAAACGTGTTTACCACAAAAAAAAAACATTATTCCAAAATAATTTAAGAATAGGCTGTATATTTTTTTTCTTTGCCCGAAAATTATGCAGGAAAATTAAAAAAAGTAAAGTAGCGGGAAAGAAGCCGTGAACTTTTCGTATTGAATTTTAATTAAAGAAATGTTAATACGTTATGTTACTGTTTTATTTTCTCGCAATCGAAGTGAAAAGCAGAGTTTATAACTAGTCCACAAAACCATTTTTATCCTCGACATTACTATCAGCCAAAAGTCTCAGATAAAAATGGTTCGTTTTGTGCACTTGTTGTAAAATCTACTATTTCACACCTTTCATTCGGAAAAGTAAGTTTTGCTCCATAGCTATATAGCATGCTCATAGGGAGTTAAAGTCACTCTGACACTGTTATAACGTTTAATTAACGTATGTATAACAAGTGAACTGTAATCACTCTCTAGAACACTAATAAACTATTTCATTTCATTTCATTTCATTTCAAGTTTTGCTCCACGACGAGAGGGAGCAAAATGCTACTTTTCTGTTTTTAAGCTACTTTTTAATTTTATTCATTGGAATGTAAACTCCATTTCAATATCATTTCATAATAATGTAAACAAGCCAATTTACACACGATTACGCCGTAACTACTTACATTTGAATATCAATCCTGAACACATTCACATACCAAGGAATCATTTATGGTTCTTACATCATTTCGAGACCAAGTAACTCCCCTAAGATAGTTATTTTCTTGCAAAATTATCGGACGACGAATATTTCAATAGTTTGTAAAAAGTCATATTATTTTTTTACTCATCAAAGCGCATCAAAGTCTTATTGTCTTTGGAAAGTAAGTGTGGTTCATTCTTTTGAATCGATACGATTCGATCGATCAATCGGTTTGATTGATTGATTTGTTGAATGTTGTTGTTGAATTGTTGATGAAAATAATAATGAAGAACTTAAAGGAGATCTAGCTACCGAAGGAGGAGGTGAACCTAAAAAAGTGAAAAGAGGAAATATATATTTAAAAAAAATGTTACTTCATTCACTGTCCCTGTCCTGTGTCAGTGGGTATTGTTCCGAGTTCTCTGCGTTTTTCCATTTCCAGTAATTATCGACGACTTTGCTTCTTGTATTTTTGATTAAGGACATTTTCTTTGCGATTTGGTTGGATTTATTATTGAAACGACGACATCTGCTTATAATCACGCATAAAAGCACAGTTACTCACAAAATTCGTAAAGGAAAAGAATAGAACAAAATATGTCGATGATCTCGCCGCATCTAAAGGAGTAACTGTGTTGCGCCTTCCTCCATATCACTGTGAGTTAAATCTAATAGAACTGATTTGGGCACAGGTCAAGTCTTACGTAGGAAGAAATAATAAATCTTTTAAAATGGCAGTAATAAAAAATTTGCTAAAAGAAGGATTGGCGAGAGTCGGAGCAGACCAATGGGCAAAATGTTCACGGTCACGTTCAAAAGGAAGAGGATAGGATGAAAAAATTAGACGGCCTTATGGATGTGGCTAGCGACGCTGTAACTCAGCCTTTTATTATAAATGTGACCGATGATGACACGTCAAGTGATGATGAATCTGTCACAAGCGAATGACGCGCGTCAGGTTGGGATATTTCTCCATCTTCGGTTATTTTCTATTCTACTAAATTTTCTAAAACAATTTAATTAAGTTTTTTAGTATGATGCTAGAGCTCGTCTAAGCTGAAATTACGCGCCCCACTCCTTGGTTTTGTACTGGTAATAGAAAAAAATCGATCGAAAATCGACAGCGAACTATATCTCTTTGATCAATGCCTTTGACATCAGTGTAGGTACAACACTCAAATCTCGCTTAATCATAGACAACTGTCAACTGACATTCTGTTTACATTATTATGAAATGCTATTGAAATGGAGTATAGCATTTACGCAATGTGCCAATTGAACACAGATCTTAATAAAATAATCGAATGTAATTTCATCGTAATCGATTAAAAACGAACATGTTTCAAGTTATAACTTTAACAATGTCATATGAAAATTTATGTATTTTTCCGTAACATTTAAAAAAATTGTCACAATGAATTATATTTTACTGAAATAAAAACTATCGATGACCGTTATTGTGATATAATGTGTATTGATATCCGATACCATTGTAATATTCGATTCGATTATCGAATCGAATATTACTAATTAAAGGTATAGTTATTTCATAATTTTTATAGCTTATTATTTCAATTTTCCTCATAGTCGTCGGTGTGAAAAGTTGTGTATGTCACTTTGGGGCAAAATTGTTTTCGTCATGGGCGTTAGTTAACGCTTGAAGGCTTTGTTGCTCTCAGGATTCTAACTTAGTTTTGCTCCCTTGAGACACAAATAACTATTTATGGTTCCTCTTGACTATTCCTAGTGTTCTGAGTATAAGCAGAAATAATTACACGTCGAAAAATTACGCGAATCGAACTACCAGTGACTCTTATAGTCAATGACATAAGGTCCATTTTATCTGAAATCGAACTTTTTTCACCCTGTTCACCCTTTTTTTTCCTGCTTGAGCCAGTGGTCAGAAATCGTAACGCATATAGATTCTACTGTACCGAAATAATATTGTATCTGGGTACCGGCTGGAATGTACCCAGTTTTCCGGAGAACTTATTGACCCATTGACCGTTGTTTCGATTGACAAATTTTGTAATAGTATTGATTAACAGTTGGCCGGTGACAAATTTTTATGTTAATGTCAACTGTTGTTTAGAAGGTGGCTGGTTGAAGGGCAACTACTACTCGGAGATAACTAATTATTTCTCTATTATTGCTTAACACATATTTTGGTAGTCATTTCATAAGGCTATATTTAATCGCACAGCAAAAAAACAGATTTGCGCAGCAAAAAAGTATTTATAAATTACATAAATATATAATGAGTACTTAAGTTTTTGTTTTAAGTATTTGTTGTTGTTTTTACATGTTGAACCTAACACGAAGGATAAATGGCTCACCCCCTTTACCCTTCACCTAAGCTACCGCAGCAAATATAAGCGATATTTGCTGCGCAAATCAGTGTAGTTGAATATTTTCCATTTCATAATATCATAACAAACAAAAATATAGCGTAACTCCTTTTCTCTTATGGGATGGCAGAAACACAGTCATGCCTGTTTCAAGAATTGCCGATAATCTCTATGTGACAGATTCATCTGTCATTTTCATACAAAATATATGATTTATCTGATCAAATGGATTTATCGGGAATTCTTGAAACATGCCCTTACGCAATACATTTCGCGTGACAGTGAAAGGGGATCTAGCATGATAACCACTTAAAAATTAAGTTAAAATGTCTATTGAAAGACTGTCCACTCTCCTATTACCTACCATGTTACTAATCGGTGGAGTTATACAATGCACATCATGACGATGACAATTTTAATTATATTTATCAATTAGAAATTAAAGACAGTCCGTTCATTCATTCATTTCTTGCTTTACAAAGTGCTTATTGCTTTCAGTACATATAATCAATTCACCTGTAGATTTGAATTCTCTCTCAGTCTTTTATGTTGCAATGTTTTAACAAGTACGATAAATTAGGCCTTTTATATTCCCTTATTGGACTAATTCATCGTTCTTGTTAAAACAATTGCATCCGGAAAAGAACTTATTTTATTTTATCTACACACGTATCATAAACCCTCTTTACTGAGTACAAAAACCGCACGTTACGATCAGCATAATGTTAAACTACTTGGTAAAAACTCATTTCTTATCTGAAAAATTACACATTATGACCATAATGTGTAATTTTTCTAAACATTATGACATTCAAATTTCGAACGCCGACGCCCGCCTGCATGCCGCCCCTAGTTTGTCTGTGAAGTTGGTACTGACATTCAAATTTCGAACGCCGACGCCCGAAGTTGGTGATACAGAACAAGCTAAACAACTGCAGAGCCACAATGCCGGTCAAACATGCGGTTCCTGAACACATCAAAGAGAGCTTATGATATGTGTGTAGATAAACTAGTGTATGTAACTGTACATAATTAGGCATTAAAACTCTCGAGTGATATTATTATGAAACTCGCCTTCGGCTCGTTTCATAAACCCACTCTCGAGTAATAATGCCCTCCATTATGTAGCAGTCACATAAACTACTATTATTGCTTAGCTACACTATTATGTTCAAAGAGTTTTCATATCAGGTCTAGGAGCCCTAATGGGAATTGAAAATCTCCTTGTTGAGGTATTTGGTGACAGCTCACAGGGAATATCGTCAAAATGTCGTCAAAACGCCTCACTTCCAACCTCTGTTGCTCCTTTCGGACTAAGTTTAGAGGTATGTATGTTGTATTTTATTGTTGTTACGTTATCTAGATTCGATATTTCATAATAAGGCTAGAGGAAAAAAGGCCCCACATTTAGCCATCGAATTTTCATCGAAACCGTTGCAGCTAATACGAGATCACAAGTAATTAAAATGGTAAATAATAAAAATAATACTCTTTTGTTTAGTAGGAGTAGGTATATGGCATTTCTAACAATAGTAGATTGTACAACGATGGCATAAAGCACGTGATTTCATAATAAAATGGGGTTTATGACCGAGTTATACACCCTGCTTTTCAATTGAAACAGTGTTGATTCGACATGAAACAGTGATAATGTAAAAAATACCTTCTGAGAATGTATTGCCTTGTTTGCCGCTTCTCCAGAGCTTGAAATTTTCATAAGTTTTAAGATAAATTTGCTTTGACTTAGGTGGCAACGTCTGTTCAATACTCCTTTTGCTTTTGTTTCCATTAGTGTGTTAGGCGTAAGCATTATTTCCTCATCACTTGACGACATATTAATTAACTTTCTTAAAACAACAAGTTTTGCAAATAAAACAATTAAATAAAAATAAAAAACAAGTTTCTTTTCCGCCGATGTATTTTATACTTTTAGCTTCGGTCGTACGTGATACTGACCGAGTCATACTTGGATTGTTTAATGTTTTTGTTAATATTAATTTAATAATTATTATATATTTAATATTATTAATAATTAATTTGTTAATGTTATACTTGTTTTTATTAGTTTTTGGTTTATATTTTTACCATGCAACATAGAATGTAGATAAAGTAATGTAAATGCATTTAGATAACAATAACAAATTTATTTAGTCACCTTGTCTGTCAGGCTGAATGACTCAATTGTCTTAGTCTAGATTATTAATCTGTGGTCTAGAGGACGACAACACTTTATGCACTAGTGCCTAAAATGCAATTCTATGCAGCCTACATCCAGCATAAAGAAGGACTTTCGAGCATGAGAAGTGAAAAATTAATTTATCTACACACGTATCATAAACCCTCTTTACTGCGTTCAAAAACCGCACGTTACGATCAGCATTATGTTAAACTACTTGGTAAAAACTCGTTTCGTATCTGGAAAACTACACATAATGGTCATTATGTGTAGTTTTTCTATATATAATGACATTCAAATTTCGAACGCCGACGCCCACCCGCGTGCCGTCCCTAGTTTGTCTGTGAAGTTGGTACTGACATTCAAATTTCGAACGCCGACGCCCGTCTGCGTGAAGTTGGTACTAAAGAACAAGCTAAACAACTGCAGAACCACAATGCCGGTCAAACACGCGGTCCCTGAACACATCAAAGAGAGCTTATGATATGTGTGTAGATAAACTAGTGTATGTAACTGTACATAATTAGGCATTAAAACTCTCGAGTGATATTATTATGAAACTCGCCCTCGAGTTTTAATGCCCTCCATTATGCAGCAGTCACATAAACTACTGGGTGTACCATGTTTCTTATTCCTACGCACATTTCGTCTGTCTTATCTGTCACCTGCCGTCACCCTGCGACACCACGCCCGCGGTGTTATATTACAAAAAAAAAACACAGTCAAAAATAAACTAATATTATAATTTCTAACCTAAGTATAAAAATTTGTTACGCGCGCTTTGAATCAGTAACCACACCCCAGTCGTTCTATTTTCAAATGTTCTGGAGAAGAGTGGTACATCCACCCTTTGGAAGGTCTCGGCCGGTACTGACCTGGTATCTATCTAATTTGCAAAGGACACGCATCCCATCATTTAGGGTTTCTTATTTTAATTTTAGTAAATATTTTTGAGCCGTAACGTACTAATATTTTTAAATGTTATTGGAGGTAATTAAGTGTTGTATACTGCAAGGGAAAAATCCCATGATTTACTTATATTCACGTCGAAATGACTCGTCTTTTATCATACAGAAAATGAATTTCTTGCAATTGTAAAATGGTCTTAATAGAATTAAAAATTACTAAAGTAGATCTATTTAATTTTACAATTACATATATACCTACTGTATATAAAAGAGGAGAGTAACTTTACATTGAAACTATATTTATTTTTAAGTGTTATAGGTATTTAAAATATTACGAGGGTTCAAAATTACGGGGAAAAGCAAAAGGTCAATTTGACATTGCCAATAAATTTCCTAAAACATAGTATACCTTTATAATACATAAATTAGATTCAATATTATCAGGCTTCACATCAATCTTCAAATGCACTTTTTTTTGCTTGCCAATATAAGCCGTCTTAACGAACTTTGTTTTTAACTTCATACACAATTTTCTAGCTTGCCAATTTTTTTTTAAAACTTGCACGACAAACTATGAGTGTAGAAAACGACAATAGAGTATATCAGTGTTCACAGATATCACACAAGACTCATGACATAGAGTCGTTTATAGCTTGGCAATGCATTGATCACGAGTACAGACGACCCATGTGAAGAGATGCTATTGCGAATGTTGACAGACGATTTCACTCACGGACAATAAAATATTGCATGTCTATTTGTAAATTGATCGTCTGCTAAAGTACCGTGCACGATGGAGCTTCGTGAAATAAAAATGAAAATTTACTTTCGGAAAGTCATGAACAAAATATTCAGATGGTTAGGCATTCACAAATTGCAAGAAACCTGGTGTTGTTAAAGGCAACAAGTCGCTTTTAATCGCACATCAAAAATACTGATTTGCTCAGCAAAAAGGATCAACAAAAAAACTTTTATGTTTTAAATATTTTATTTGTAATTAAGTTTATTTTTAAGTATTTTTGTTGTTCTTACATGTTCAATCTAAAACGAAGGATAAAGGGGGCTTCGCTTCGCCCTTTACCCTTCACCGCAGCATTTTGCCCTGATATTTGCTGTGCAAATCAGTATTTTTGATGTGCAGTTTAATATTTCCCGTTGTTAAATACATTATCGTGCAGTACGATAATGTATTTAACAACGGGAAATTTTAGGAAATGCAAAAATATTATTTATTTCGGCAGAAATAATGAATAATAAATAATTAAATATTAGAGGACAATCTTACACAAATCGATCTAGGCCCATACTACTACTAGGCTTGTGTTATGGGAACTAGACGACGATATATTTAATAGAGATAAATACATAAGTAAACATAAAGAAAACATCCAAGAATAAGAAACAAATATTCATGCTAATCACACAAATATTTACCCTTACCGGGATTCGAACCCAGGACCGTCAGCTTCGAAGAAAGGGTCACTTCCCGCCAGCCTAAACTGGTCGGCTGAAAGATATGCATCTGCCAACGATTTGTAAGAGGGGGTTAGTAACATCTGCATAGTAATACCGTGTTACTATGCAGAGGAAACCAAGAGTTACTAAGTACGTTCGTCAAGTTTTCATGAAATTCAAGTTTATTTCTCAGTCCGTAATACAAGTTGTCAGGTGTTGAGGCCGCGAAAGTAGCTCCCGCCGAACATGGAGCTGAGTGCACTTTTTGCTGCAACTTTCAGATAACGCAGTACTTTGTAGAGTTGAACGACTTGTTGCAATTTTTGTATAGGGAATGTAGCAAATATTGGCACACTCTGAACATTATTATATTGACCCCAAACTATCTTTTTGTTTATTTTTATTTATTTGTTTTATTTATTTGGAAAGCCAACATAATGTACACCAAAAGTTGCAAAAAATATCAGGGCAAAATAATGCGGTAGCTTAGGTGAAGGGTAAAGGGGGTGAGCGAAGCGAAGCCCCCTTTATCCTTCGTGTTAGGTTGAACACGTAAGAACAAAGGTCTGCTTAAAATATTCATAATTGAGACCGGTAACTTGTAACTAGTACGTAATATAACGTCCAGATTCCGTCTCTCTCATACTCATTAGCGTTAGCTACTAGCGAGAGAGACAGGAACTAAATTTAATGTCCATGACGCTGTGTGTGCTGTGTGCTTCTTAGGTTATGCATCTACGTAATCTATATCTAGTTGTACATCGTAATTATAGGCTAACACAGCATGCTACACAAGTTTTCTATTAAAATCAAATATTGTATTACACACTAGAAAATATCTAAATTAAAATTATTATAATTTTTATAAAAATCATTATTAATTTATAAAACTTTCATGCACTTTTTTCCTTAAAATAATTGAAAATTTATTAAATTAATGTTTTATTTACAAGAGTAAAATACTGTAACACTTAAATTTTTCAATTTAAACATGAACTTGAACAAAGGATGGACGTTAAAAGTATAAATATCATTCATTTCCGTACACGAAAAAACAAGCTATTAGCTACGTTGTGCGGTAAAGTTTTTGAGAGTTATGAAAACTATACCACATGCATAAGTTATACTTATGCATACTTGAACATTGTACTGTAAAGTGATTACTGGCGATGTCATTATAGTCGTATATTTGAGTTCGAGATGATTGCTTTCGACATCATTATGTCAGGTAGTCATTCAGCACACCACTTATACAATCGAACTGGTAGGTGTTCGATATGTTTACTTTCAATGTCAACTGGTTTTTGAGGTGGATTTTGCAAATATGCGTATGAGGCTCTGTCAAAGTATGCAATCGTATCTTTACCAGAACATTGCATTAGTCGGTTGGATGTTATTTATAAGAGACAGATAAAATATAGTTATAATGTACTACGAGATTCTAACTACTTTAGAAATACAGACTTACAAACACTACTTAAAGTTACTTACTGTACACGTATAATTTATTGCAAGTGGATCTCGATAAAATGCCTCCGAGCATACCGCAGTGACAGACAGTCAGACAGATTTGTCAATCAATAAAAACATCAATATAGCATCTCCTTATATAACCCTAAAAAGATCCGCGTATTGTATTATTTAGTACCCGATGCTGCAGCGAGAGACTGCAATGCGGTATTATGTAAAATGGCTGGAACAGGTTCAGGCTGTAACTGGGTCGGTGAGCTTTCCAAACTGCGCCGGCGCACGGTCCCTGCCCTCGTCCAATACAAGAGTTGTGAACGCTGACAGGAATTCCGAATATTCGATCGATTTCGTCACAAGAGATCCAATCTTCGATGGCGGGATGAGTGGATGACCGCTCAGGATAGCCAAATGTGGAAAAAGGGGCGAGACGTTTAACGTGTAGTGTAATATCCCTAGGGATATATCATAACTATCTTACTAGAGATATTACTATAATCCTGACATAGTTTAGTGATATAATTATATAATAAAACAAATATAGTGAAATAATTATCCCACCGAAGTGCGGGGTTCAGGGATATTCAAAATTAAAAAATCAATAATTCTTTATTTTCTTTAAATATTAAGAAAAGTAATGAAAAGTGAATTTTTTTTTTCCTTACGCCCTTGTGATGGTAGTGACACAGCCAAGCCACATATTTTGACTAGGGTGTAGAGTTTGTGCAGTTAGGGCGTGTAGAGTTAGAAGCTTAGCTCTACATGAGATCTGATAACTTTTTGATACTGCAAGCCATATGGTCTCGTCTTGGCAACATTTTACATGAAAATGTCTTTGGTGGGATCAAATATTACAACATTATTTAAAAATTTCCTGAACACATCAAAAATATACTGTTCTAGTAGAAGATGCGTTTATAAGAAGAGTTCGTGGCTGTGCAATTCTAGATGGCAATGCCCGAAAAAAAGTAAAGAGAGACTTCTGCATAACAAAATTTCACGTCTTTTGAGTAGGTTCTTAACTCCTTATTCGGAAAATTATTGACATACAAGTTGTTTTTTTTTAATATGGATTATGCTAAAAAAAGTAATTTTATTGTCTTCTGCGTTTATTTGATAACTAACTGACTAGATCTAGTAAGATGCAAATATAACTAGGCTGCAATCTTATTAAAGATATCCCTGTCTAATAGTTAAAAACCGGTTCCGTACAAATATGTTACGCAATATGATTATATCCCTAGGCATATAATTATATAATGCATATTACCGTTTTACTGTGACATATAGATTTCAGTGTTGTTTGTATATTTCATATTCATATTCTTTATTGCACAGAAATATTAACAGTGAGGTTACAAAGCATGTATGCGCAGGGGAGTTTTTCTCTAAAGAGAGATTTCTACCGGCATACCTAGGCAGGACAAGAAAGTTTGTAATACAACTATAAACTACATTTCATGATTGATGAGTAGAATGTTTTAGTGTATTAATGATATGGCACGTACATTTAACGTTATTTTAGTATTAACAAATATGGCATATAACGTTTTACCCAATAAGTAAATTATCTACAAATCAAACAGCTCTGGTTGTGTCTGTTTTGTGATTGACTTATTTGTTTTAAAAGCGAAAGTAAAAAACTTCATAAATATGACATGCTCAAAAATGAGAGTCTTTTTTTTTATTATCACGTTTTCGCACGTACTGTTTTATAAAATACCGGTAATGCCAATTACCGATCATGAGGCATGCACGCGCTGGCAGAGCAGACTTTCGCTGGCGGTATCCCACGGCCCGCGGAGTTCGCGCATCTCGTGCGACATGGACCTTCTCGTGATTGTGCACGAAAGTACCTCATCTACGTCATCTAATGGCGACAGGTCCATGTGATGGTCAATGCCAGCACCCATTTTTAGGGTTCCATACCCGAAGGGTGCCAAACGGAACTAAGCATCCGCTGTCCGTCCGTCCGTCTGTCACCAGACTGTATCTCACGAACCGTGACAGTAAGACTGATGAAATTTCCACAGATGATGTATTTCTGACAACAATACTAAATAAATATTTAAGGGGGCTCCCATAAAACAATTCTTTCAATACCACATACAAACTTATGAATGCACCTGGTTACGTAAATGGAGTGTGAAAGTAGCCGCACCAACTATTCACTCCATACCAACCCTATCATTGTACGGTAGTAAGCGAGTTCACTCCAGTGAGCAGACCTTTATTAATTTGTACCTATAACCCTTGTATGCATATCGAAAAATTTACATAATCGATGCGTAAATGTAAGTGCTTACTGGAGTATCCAATCAAATCGTTTATTTGCTAAAATACGTGCACCTTTGGGTGGTGGGGCGGCTATTTTTAATACTTGAAATTAGTTCAGTGTATTTTACCGTATGGTAAATATAATAATAAATATAGAGGGGAGATTCTTAAATTTAACATGTCAGTGGGTGTAAAATATGAATAATAATAATAATAATAATTATATAATCTATGTATATAAATAATTTTAATTTTTACAAATTTTTATTTTCTAGAAAATCACGTGCACTATAAAAACATTTAGGCAGCAGCCAGTTTGTCAATTTGCTTTTAAACACTTCATCATTTCATCTCGTCAGGTAACTTATTATAGTAGTTTATGTGACTGCTACATAATGGAGGGCATAAAAACTCGAGTTTCATAATTATATCACTCGAGAGTTTTAATGCCTAATTATGTACAGTTACATACACTAGTTTATCTACACACATATCATAAGCTCTCTTTGATGTGTTCAGGAACCGCATGTTTGACCGGCATTGTGGTTCTGCAATTGTTTAGCTTGTTCTTTAGTACCAACTTCACGCAGGCGGGCGTCGGCGTTCGAAATTTGAATGTCAGTACCAACTTGACAGACAAACTAGGGGCGGCATGCACATTATGGTCATAATGTGTAATTTTTCAGATAAGAAATGAGTTTTTACCAAGTATTTTAACATTATGCTGATCGTAACGTGCGGTTTTTATACGCAGTAAAGAGGGTTTATGATACGTGTGTAGATAAAATATTTTAATGGCCATATAGTACACATTTTGGCTGCTTAAGTTCATGCTGCAGTAAGGTAGATACAGTTAATTTTGCGGCGGGTTTGTCTCACATAAATATCTGCATTTTTTGGAAAGTAGTTCCTGTGTTGCCCTACACAGTATGGTAGGTATGGACAGGCCCTTGGGTGGTGCATGTGCATTTCACCTCGATTTGCGATCTACGCCAACATAATAGAATTGGAGGTTATCGGTAATGTTGCGGGGAAAGACAAACATTCACATGGCATTGAAAATGTGAAGTTGGTTTATGTGGTAAATCGGCATTTATGAAAGCCAAGTGCGAGTCTGACTCGCGCACGAAGGGTTCCGTAGCACTGCACAAACAAACAGTTTTTTCCGCAATTGTGTTCCCCCTTATATATTTCGCGATAGTTTTCCTGTGATACTTAAGTATATGACGCATTTTTTTCTGAAACATTTTTCTAAACTCTTATGTCTATTTCCTTATTTACCTTTTTAACTGAGTATATCAAAATTATGAAAAAAATATATTTTCAAAACCTTTTTTAAATATTTTCTCATGGGCCCCTCAAAAGTACAAAATTAAATTGTTTATGTAACATACTCATTTTTGTGTACCAAATTTGTCCAGATGTGTCCAGAATTCGGTCGTTTAATAAAATTTTACACACGGACAGACAGACACACGAGTGATCCAATTATGGTTCCGTTCTTTTTTTAAGGTACCTCCTATCAACGTGTCAGTTTAGAGATACAGTGAGGAAATGGTGCCAGCATATATGGGCACCTTGCCGCCCCGCAGCGAACTGGGGCTTTTCAAATTTAGTATAGGTTTTAGATATATGTAGTTTAGTTTATTGACTAAAAAATTATTACCGCTTAAATATATATAATATGTAGTATAATTTAAATAAAAGTTCTATAGGTACGGAACCCTGAAAATATTTAATGAGTGAGATGATATAAAGTTGTCAAGTTTATGGCTTTACGATCCAAACTGTGTTAACCAAGCTATTTCAAGAAAGTGCGTGATCATACCAAGAAATTAATGTCAAAGCAAACCACTGACTTGATAAAATATCTCATTGTCGTATGATATTTCTGTATCTAGGTTCTATTTTGCTTTTTGTTCATTTATCCAGCAACAATGTAACAGCAGAAGTATAATAACAAGTGTACTTCCCGAAAACTCTACATAAATTGCCAGAAAATTGTAGGATGGTCTGTCTTCTCTATTGTACAGGGCAAGGTCACACATGCCGGTGGACAGCGGAAACGAGACGTCGCATTCGCGCCATTACGATGACAGTTGCTGGTTTGCCGCCATTTTCCATGAAATTGGCGGGAAATTAGTGTTACGGCACTCAACTCTGCCGCGCTAACGATATTAGCAGTAAGTACGTTGGAAATGAAACCGAGAAAATGGCGTTCAAAGTTTTAATCACATTTTTACTTGTCTTGAGTTGAATACTGAGCGATATAAGTTTTTGATATTTTTTACGTGTAGCATATCTGACGTACTTTAAATCAATATAACTATTTATCTTAAATTTAGTTTGCTTATATTTTAAAATGACACAAAAGCTTTTATCCTAAGCAAGAGTTCAATATTTTCAAGCATGATCGCTTAGCATATCCGCAGCAAGTCTTGTGTTACTGTCAATATGCTAAGTAGTGTAATAATTAAAGCATATTTACTGTCAATATGGTAAAAAGTCTACATAACTTTTAAAGCATGGGTTGGGTACAATTGAAACAACTTCTTGTTTTAAGGGTATATTGAAAACTTTCATTCTAAGAACTAAAATTATGCATAGATTAATACATTGGTATTACAAATGGCACGAAATTGAGATCATCAGGTTACTTTTATACTTAAAATTATCACTTGCAAATAAAAACTTTTGTTTTATTATTCTAAATTTTCAACCTCATCGGTAACATCCAGATTGAGCCAAAAGCTCCTTCGGTTGTGTGGCATTAAATCTAATAGCTTGGTCAGTATGCCATCTTTAATATGCGCCAGTATTCCTCTGTTAGAACATTTTTGAGTGAATTCGGGAAAACTCCGTGACTTTAAGTACTTATTTTGCAAAAAATCTAACCCAAGCATGTTGTCGCTTTCTCTAGGGGATTTCTTGCAACGTAGCATGAACTCGCCCCTTTTTGCCTGTATAACCATGATATCTTTAAGGTAGAGTCTTGGTTGTGTTTTGCGCATTTTATGCTGGGAAGAGAGATCACTGAAATTGTAAAAATCAGCGACTCCCATTGTTTTTACAAAGGTATTTCGTGAGTTTGCTTGCTGGACTGCATCAACAAAGTCAGCAAAATCATATACTTTTTTCTTTCTTTGCAAGGCCTGCTCTACTTGATGGTGAAAGCTATCTGCAGACATATATGTGTGGCCAGGCTCGAAATATTTTACAGTTATGGTGTCAGCTTTGATTTCGTCGCTGTTGATAATATACACCAAATAAGACAAGAGCGCCCAATTTTTATTTTGTGAGGAGCAATTGTCCATCCAGAGTACAATATTCTCGACATCTCGTTTTCTTAATAAAAATGCATTGAATGTGGAGATGATGTCTTCTTGTTTTCTCCCGGTAGTGACTTCAGTCCATACGGCTGCAAAAGGAATGTTGTTGTTTTTAGCACAGCCTAAAGGTACAAAGCTTTCGTTAAAAGCTATAATGCGTGGGCAAAATATTGCGCGTTTGAACTGGTCCATACGAGGCAGCATCACCACCTTTTGTAAATCTACTGAGTAGTAGATTGTATGAGTGGTCTTGTTAGCTTTAGATTTTTCGACGTCATTTTGGTATGCTTCACGTGATTCTCTATATCTCGTTTGATGTATTTCAAAATTTCTGCAGATGTCACAATCCTCATTTTGTGATTCATGTGTTTTTAAGTGAAATCGAAAATGTTCGCATATCTCGCACTCCTCGTTGCCTAAATGTGCAAAAGAAATATTCATGTCATGTCGAACAATTTTTCTATACACTTCAAAAGAAACACTTTGTTCTGGGTGTTTAGCACAAAAGTGTTGATGCATTGTGGTGATTGTGATATCGCTTGGTAAATAAAGCCTTTTGGGGGCATGCTCCCTTCTGTAATGCGAATTCACTGGACCATAGGACATGATATGTTGTTTTACCAATTCTTTGTCATATTTTTGCTCTCTTGTGTAACTTCCTTTCTGATAATTTTGTGCATTGATAGGTCTTTTTAATGCTAAAAGAAGCCTTGTGTCATTTTTTGGATTGTAACCCAAAGTTGCTAAAAAGAATGTTTTGCAAACTTCAATCTTATTTCTATTATGATAAAAATGATAGATGTTCGTTACATCGCGTTTCGGTGTTTCAATGTTAGTGGTTTTTCTGCAGGCAACTTGTTTAGTTTCAACTAGACTTTTTATAAAACAACCTTTTAATGACCAAGACAAAGCTACATATTCTGCATTTATTTCTTTCCGACGTTCGTTATCAATGTATTTGGTACATTTTTTTTTGCAATTTTCTTTGCATGGATCTTTAAGTGTTAGTTTGTCAATTTCCATTCTTTTTTTTTTCTCTTTCCTTTCTTCTAATGTCTCTTCACATTTCCTTCTTTTTCTCGGGTTTCCCTTTTTTGTTAGTTCGTTATTTTCTTCTTCTGGTACTTTCTCTTGTGTGACCTTGCCAATTTCCATTCTTGTTTTTTTCTCTTTTATTTCTTCTAATGTCTCCTCACATTTCCTTCTTTTCCCTGAGTTTCCCTGTTTTGTAGGTCCTTTTTTTTCTGCTTCTGATGCATACTCTTGTGATTTCTCTTTCTCTTCTTCTAATGCCTCATCAATTTTTCTTGGGATTCTTTGTTTTGTTAGTCCCTTGTTTTCTTTCGGTTTCTGCTTTTTAGCAAATTTCTTTTGTTTTTCAATTTTTGTATATTTTAGTGTCGAAGTAAAGATAATATGTTTTTTGCAGTCATTATAAGTATCATCCATTTCAAAATGAGTATAGCAAAGAAAACATAGACACTTTCCGCAAGTACTAAATATTTCTTTATCACAATTTTCATATTGGCAACGAGAATTGTGACTGTCTTCGGTCTGACTTTCGGGTAGTGCATTATTTCCTGTTGAATATGCTTTGTGGTTTTTGCAGTTGTCAAAAGCTATGAGCTGATCAAAATGTTCTGAACACAGCAGGCAGAGACATTTGACGCAGCAGCTGATTGCCATATTCTTGCAACCTTCAAATTCACAATGTTGGAAAACGTCACAGTTCACATTCTCATCCTCTGTTATTGGCCAATTTGTTTGTTTGCGGTGTCGACTCTGTAAGTCTTCTTCTGGTAAGTAGTCTTTATCTCGGCTGTCGTCGGATACTTCATATGCATAATCTTGCTTGTTTTCTTCAGGCTCAACTGAAGGAAGCAGTATTTCATTGCAGATTAAATTTTCTGCTGGAACAGAAATGCAGTTATTCATGCCGTTATCGTATCCGTTCATATCATTTATTAATCCGACATGGTTATATTTATCATCTATTTGACATGTTACTAGTTTTCCATCGTCTGTTTGTGACAGCATATTATGCATAGCGTCTTCGTCGCATACTGCATTTAGATCGTCTTGCAAGTTTATTTCAGATTCAACAGCAATCTCAACTTCAGTTAAAAGATGTTTTTCAGTAGGGTAAACCCTTTCTACTTGATTAGAAGTGTTATTATTTGAGCCATCATCATATCCCATGTTAATTAGTTCAACATGTTCATATATAACTTCTAGTTGACGTGTTACTCGTTTTCTATCATCTTTTTGTGGCAGTCTATATAAAGGATCGGTATTTACTTTGCGTGTAGCATATTCTTTGAACCAGGTTTCTAAGTTTGGAAAGTTATACATTTGTGCAAATCTATAATTATCGGAATATTCATTACGATAATCCGAAATGGCCATGTTTTCATTGAAGTCACAGTAGCGGGTAAATATAGTGTCGATATCCGTAATTTTCCTTTTTTGTGCTGTTTTTTTCGCCTTGTCAATAATTTTGTCTTTTCTGGTGCCCATTATCTGGAATAAAAAATATATTGTCATGCAATTTAATCACTAAGGGCATACACATTCGCAAGCAAAGTTATAAATTATCATAGCAATAAACACATACACACACAAAACAAAAACTAAAACGAAATATAACGATTAAACATGCCTTTTCCATAAAGACTAAAGATGCACACTCGGGTAACGTACATACCTACTCAATAATATTAGTTGTAATTTCAATATAATAAACTTATACTTAATTAAGATTTCGTTCGTTTAGAGCGTTCACAGAATCCGTTACATACAAACATACAAGTAAAGCTAATAAAAGCGTGTTAAAAAATAACATTCTAATCGCTTCACCCGTTTACGCTCCTCGTGCTGAGAGACAGACACATAGACACAGAGACACACACTCATAACACCCCTTTTGCCTTCGTTGGGCCCCCCGCCGTTAAATAGCGCGGAAAGGGACCTATCGCACCGAACTGACCATCAAATCATTTGGTCCGTGAGTCAAAAACACTTTTAGGTATTTCTTTCACTTTTACACAGCAAACTTATAATAATATTTGACAATGCATACAACATGATAATTTATAAAGACGCGGGGAAAAATCATATCACTTACGTATACTTTGGCGCCAAAATACGAAGCACGGCGAGAGCTGCACACGCTTCAACACAACCTTCTCCTGAACCACTGCTCGCCGCACTAATATTTGGCGAAAGCGCTTTATGCCTTGCGTAGGCGCCTACACCCCCCGCTACCCCGCGGGCACCGCAACCCCAGAAACACCCAGTACTGTGATTATGCTAAGCTCTCAATGCTTTAGAATTTTTAAATTGCTTGGTACAAATGCAGTAGGTCTAGTTACTGCTAATATGCTAAGTAATCAATTATTTCATGAAATTGTTTTGCTTATTTTATTCACAGTATGCTTAGTTACTGTTGATATAATAAGTTAATCAAGGTAAATGTGAATGAGCTTTACTTGTTATTACTGCAGTATGTGTTGTTACTGTTCATGTGCTAAGCGTCACTAAAACCTGATTAAAGGAAAGCATTATTTTTTTTACAGTAACTATACTTACTGTGGTTATGCTAAGTATCTTTATCAAAGTTTATGACTTACTGCTGATATGCTTACCAAAATATAAGAATCTAGCTAAATATTAAACGCGGGATCAATTTTATATGATAGAGCTCACTACGCTGATTCCGAATCTGTATGTAACTCATTTTTTTTAAAAACCCGACTTACTGTGAATATCGTTAGCGCGGCAGAACTGTGACTGCGAGAAGTTCACGAGATTTCTAATATATAATTTTCTTACAAGAGGCACTGAGCTATAAGTTATGTTACTACGTTGATTGCCTTCGTTTAAATACACATACAGGCATAAAATATCGCTAAAGCTAACTTGTATTAAAAAAATACATAATCGTCGTTCCGATTTTGCAATCTACTATGCGATTACCGGGTCATTATTCTACAATTGTATGGCTATGTAATGTATGGTCGACATTATTTAACCACTATTACGTACGATGTCACAATCAAGGCCAGCGTACTTGAACTTGGGTAGTAAAAAACGAAACCTAATGTAGGTTTTTTAAATATATGGTACTCTATGGGTCAGACAATGGAGGATTCTTTATAAAATAGGATGATTTGTTATGCATTTTTTGCGCAAACCAATTAAGTTTTTTGTAATTGAAACTGTAAAAAATGTATCGTGAGTTAAACATATCCGCACATAAGCGCCATAAAAATATTTAAATAGGGTAATAAAAAACTTACCAAGGCTTATCCCCCAAGTGAAGAACCCTCTTCTTCCGAGAACTGATTGACAGAACGTTCTATATGCAATCCACTTCACTGTACACCGCGTTAGTCAATAAGGAGTTACGGCAATTAGACAAAATCACTACTTACAAACTAGTTTATAGTCTGCTTCAGCGATGCGCGGAAGACATTATGAAACTGTCGATTAGTCGAGCGATTTGTTGCAGTACCACATCACACAGTTCTCTCAAGTTTTCGTGGTCCAGCTGGATCTGAAACAAAAGGCAGATGACTTGAGCATTATCATTTCAAATAGTAAGATCAATGAAATCTTATTGTAAAGTCATCAATATTTTGACCTGATTCATCCGAATAAACCCCAGTGACAGACAAATGTCTTCTTCTATTTTATAAAAAAATAGCCAAATCTACAGTTTTACGTTCCGTTTACTTTTCATGTTGCTGACAATCCCACTGACTACAACCGGGTAAACCCTGGATTATGTGGAACGGAATTTGATAAATTAGATATATAAGGGACTGGCCAGGTGTGCATGTAAATGGAATACGTGCTCGTATCGAATACGTAGAATAACTAGGACATCTGTTAACCGTTCTGCACAGATATGTGCTGACACATGTGTGAATGTGCTACTCAGTATTATCGCTTTACACTATATTAAATGTCGTGTAGCGACAAGAACCTAAACAGATTTTGGTTTCAGGCTCGTAATAGAGAAAACAACAGGATATCCTAGCCAAAATTACATAACAGCGATAGATAAAAAGGTAGCGCACCAGCGCGCACGAAGCCCGAGATTGCAGAGTTTCGGAGAAAGCCAAATACAAGGTCACCAAAGGTAAACCCCTCCGACATCGATTTAACAGTGCTGATAGTATGTAAATACGAGGTGAAAATGATTTGTTATTGTGTTCTTATGGTTTAAAACGTTACAGGGTCCTATGCAAATAAAGGTGATACAAAATATCCAGCTGTACAGCTCAGCAAGTATCCAGCTGAACAGACTGGAAAATGGCATGTAAGTAGCATAACACTACATGGTTTGGAACGAATTAATTCAATTAATTTTCTTTGATTTCTTTCCCAACTGAGTAGGTGACAAGTTTCATAAACAACAATACTTATTTTGGGCGTCATAAAATTACATGATATCGATTGTATTGTATAGAATAACTTGTTACATGATCGCTTCCATTCTGTTGCGCAGACGCCGCCCCGGTAACAATTCCCGGTTATTACTAAACAAAATATCTACAGTTTGCGCGTTATACATTTTCTTAAATTCCATATTTAATCGTATACTTATTTCACATTCTGGAACCAATCAAAACTATTCGTGTTGCAGTGTGTTGAATTACTGGGTGGAATAACTTGACGGGTATTGTTTCGGTATATCAAAAATAAAAAATATAAGACCTACGAGTAAGTTAGTGGTAAATTCAGCTTACTTCAAGCGCTACATTAGCCAGGATTAACATAAATATATTTATCTACACACGTATCATAAACCCTCTTTACTGCGTTCAAAAACCGCACGTTACGATCAGCATTATGTTAAACTACTTGGTAAAAACTCGTTTCGTATCTGGAAAACTACACATAATGGTCATTATGTGTAGTTTTTCTACACATAATGACATTCAAATTTCGAACGCCGACGCCCACCCGCGTGCCGTCCCTAGTTTGTCTGTGAAGTTGGTACTGACATTCAAATTTCGAACGCCGACGCCCGCCTGTGTGAAGTTGGTACTAAAGAACAAGCTAAACAATTGCAGAACCACAATGCCGGTCAAACATGCGGTTCCTGAACACATCAAAGAGAGCTTATGATATGTGGGTAGATAAACTAGTGTATGTAACTGTACATAATTAGGCATTAAAACTCTCGAGTTTTAATGCCCTCCATTATGCAGCAGTCACATAAACTACTATTATAATAAGGATATATATAAATCTTCTCTCGATCCCTTAACCTGAAATAAGAGTTGGTCATGTCTACAGGAAATAATATTTTTTCCTATCCCACTCTCTAAGTCGTTACCAAGTAAAACCACAAATATGTATATTCCATACATACGGGCAAAGATTTCTTAGCGGGTTTAGAGATAAGTTCGCCGTTGCTCATAAAATGTTTTGTTACCGTACATACCATTATAATTTCCGGAATATGAATATGAATATTTCGTCCAATATTATTTTTACAAATACTTTGTAAAACAAAGTGTTATTTTTTTAAAAGTTCACTGGAGCAGAAATGTACAGCATCCAAATTGATTTTCACGTCCAGATTGCCTAGAATTGTCAGATCATGTCAATTGTTAGTTTATTCACTTAGGGTAGGTTGAAAATAATTTACTTATTTTTGATCAGAATACTGGTAAATACGTTCTTTGTGTTCTAAACTATACGTAGTTAAAATATAAGCCCGTATAGAATTTACACGCAGCATAATGGTTTTCTAAATCAGGACTAATTTAAGACCTAACCAAGCAGCTAATTAGATCAAGATCAGGCACGAATTCTTAATCTGCTGGTCGTTTTTGTTACGGCGAATGAAGGACTTAACAAACAGTACTGTGAGGAGCGACCACTGTGTGCTTAAATAGATAAAGACATGATGCTGCTAATTTAACGTGCACCTTGACCGATTAAAATGTATTATTAATTAGTAGGTAACTGGTACACATATGTACGTGGGCAACTGTGTGTCTCTGCCAACCAGTGTGGGAAAAGACATGACGGTATATTTGTTTAGTTTTGAAATGTATAATTCCTGATTGTGAAATCATGTTGATTGGCAAAACACCTGATGAACTTCAATCGCTGAGGATGATCAGCATGATAAGATTATGTAAGTTTAAGGGAAATTAGAAGCATTTGTAATTATGATGCTATTAAGTGTGTATAGATGTGGCAACGCCCAGTTAGAGAGAGTCTTGTGCAGAAATAGCAATTTAATTGTATATTTTGCGTATGAATAGTGGCTACCCCTAAATAGAATTACTTTGTCATTCAGAATGACTCAATATGACCTTACAAAGTCTAGCGATCAATTGCCCAACATCGTTTGTTCGTGATCGACTTTTTATTATCTCCAATATTTATCTGGAACTCTACTAGCTCATAAGATTGACGAGCTACGGTCTACTTTGCCATGTTCTTCTTTGGTCTAGCTATGTCGCCAACCTCGACTTAGTACTTGTTACGGTTTCAGTCAATAAACTGGATAATGTCAAAAGCACTTGCTAAACGGCAACGTATATATATTACATTTTATTTCATTTATTCCGAATCATCAAGGCTGACCAACTTAACAGCAACTACGTATGCGTAACTGGCACTTAACAGGACGAGTGGATTAAGTGTAACTAACATTCAAACGAGTAACAGTGGTATCGGACAGGAAAATTCCGAACAAAACGACCAAGTAATGGCCAAAATACTTAAGTATCTACTGTTTTAACATCAGTTTTAAAATCCCTAATTAAGTCCGTTGGGTGAGCCGCGCCGCCGGGTTGATTACAAATTCTCAGCATAATCGCGATTACGTACAATTACATTGCATCTGTCCTCATTACTATGGATCGATTCGCTGATGCGACGCAATTCACTCGCGTCTCTTACGAGTAAGTAGCTGAGTCCGAAATTCTCGTTCTAGTCGCATGGTCGCCGGGTAGAGAGAGATATTTATATGTATCGATACGACGCCTCACTCTCTACTCCAGAACTCTCTTTAACCTAACTCTAACTCTAACTGAGATGGTTCTGGCAAGTGACCAAGTAATGGAGACACCACCTTTACAATGTCATTCATACGTAATCCTTCCTCTGCAAGTCTGTCTCGCTTTGGGCCAGATTTTTAGTGCAGTTTGACGTTGCCATAATTAAATAATGTTTACGGGACCATCGTCCAATGTAGACGCGTTCAAATGTCAGGCATTATGGTCGCAGCGGGCTCAGTAGTCGTCCTCGGAACGAATAGTTGACCTACTATGCGCGACACCTGTCACCAGATTAGTGGAAGCACTCCACCAACTGCTCATACTCGTCCAATCCAATCCAAAATTACAGTTTCCACAAATATTTCAGCTAGCTGTTTCGATATTTAAGACATACTAACTACTGGTACTTACCACTACTACTGGTATTATTAACATCACATGACACTGCTCTAATAAATATGATTTGTCATCTGTGGATCGGTAGGTTCTAGTAAAAAAGGCCATTCCTTTAAAATAAAATTGCCAGTCTTTTCTTTATAGGTACATTCGACTATTAACGCGTTTACAGTTGCCAATGTTGACGTTCAGTATTTTTTCTCTCGTGGCCTAAGGATAAGTGATTTTCATGTGTTTTCGTAACTAAAATGAGTGGATTGGTTCAGAGGTAATGTATGACGATACTTGTTTCGCTTCGCTTTCGCGACCAAATCTTTGCGTCAAGTTGGGAAATTGACAAATATTTGGTCACGAGAAGACTGCCGAATGATTTCGTGATTTTTCTCCGATTCTCCGTTTGTTAAACAAATATTAATAAAAATATTACGTGGACGTTACACAAACTGACCGAAAACAATCAGAGACGAACTAGTAGGCTAGTTTGTTTTATTTTCTTTTTCAGATTATTACGGGTGATTTTATCTTTTAATTGAATAGCGGCATTATACATACTGCGGTTCGTTCATCGTAGTAGTTACCAGTTCTGGCGATCACTAGTATAAAACTTACATGAGAGAAACGTACAGCCAGATATTTATAACTGTACCAATTGATATTAATTACTTATATTTAATACGACTTCAAGTCAACTAGCCGAGTGGGTAATAAAACAAACATAAATGTACAGCAAGCAATGATACATACATTAGCACCTGTTCAAGTAAAACCCAAGAACCTACTTCTTATATATAAAAATACATATTGTACTGCTGCATATTTTTGTAGACACATGTGACTCAGTTGTGTATCTATGTATTCGTACATGCCTTCTTTCGTTCAGTTGTTTGTTATTATGTTAAACGTAGTTTAATTTTATCTTTCACTTTATATTTAATAAAAACATGTTTCCAATATATATTCTATGCAGTTGGTGTTGGTTATGATAGTTTAGATAATGTTAAAACTGAGAGGGAAACCCATGTTTGGCAAATATACGTTTCTGCTCGCTGAAACCTGGCGTTTAAGACTGATTGATTACTAAGATCAGACCCGAGCGTCAAAAATTAAGAGTTCTAAAGATTTTAAATCTATAACCATGTCTGCATTAGGACTTTTTTCTTCTTATTTTGCCTCAATTTTCGTCGGTTATCTCTCCATACGCTCTCCTGTTCATCAGGGTTTTATGAGTACCTAGTTATCGATAGGCGACCCTAACAAGGCGTGACTTAGACCAACTTTTAAAACGTTTAGAGGACGTCGAGCACTGTCCACATTCCTTGCCATATCTCAGCCGATATCTCTCGGGTAAGGTCAGCAGTTGTCGCCGCGCCAGTCGCTATTGCTCAGCTCACCGCACGCACCCGGGCGGCGGCGTGGCGGCGGCGGCGGCGCGGCCGGACCATATACAATGGGGGCGAAGTCGCGAAACGAAAGTAAACGGCCCGAGACCGGTCGGCGAAGGCCGAGCGAGCTGTGCGCTTTTGTCTATCAACGGAGTGCCGTGGCTAAAAAGCGATAAACGCTTGCTGCACTGCAGGGTATTGCTTGATGCGTTTTTGCATGAATACGATCGAAACTGCCTTTCTATATTATTTCAAAGGCATACGATATAGTCATAAACAAAACAGGCATAGCAACATATTAATTAAGTGATGGGAAAATATATTGCAGAGATAGAGATAGTGCTGTAAAGTCTGAATCCAAGCATCATCTTCATCATCATCAGCATGTCACCCGCACTGTTGAGTATAGGCCTCCTCATTTACACGTCATTTGACTCGGCGCTATACAACCCGCGTCCATTGTTTTCTTGCTACCCTCGGACCATCTGGCAGGTGGTCTGCCGACTGATCTTTGGCCTCCTCTTGGCCACCACCCGGTTACCGATCTGGTCCATCTGCCGTCTTCTCGCCTTGCCAAGTGTCCCGCCCATTTTTATCTGAGCCGTGTTATCCGCTTACTGACTTCAGCCATCATGGTTTGGAGTCCGATTTCGGTATACCGGATGCGGTCAGACAGCTTTATACTAAATAGCTCCCTGAACTACTGTGACTTTGTTCACAATCTCTATTGTGAGCGTCCACGTTTCAGCTCGATAAGTAAGATTGTGCAGCACACATTGGTTTAATAATTTGGTCTTCAGGCATTGTGGGAAGTTCGACGTCAGGACATCCCGGTGTTTGCCGAAAGAGGCCCAACCAAGCTGATATAGCGATCTTCTTCTAGTTAGACTCCTCAACCACTTCTATGGGACAACAGCAATGTTGATCCCCTCGCTTGAGGGGGTGTCCGTCATAATCTTCGTCTTGGACAAGTTGATCTTGAGACCGAACCCCAGGGATGCATTGTGCAATTCTGTGAACATAGTCCGGGGATCAGCAACCTTCTCAGCCATCAGAAGTAGATCGTCGGCCAACCTCAGGAGTGACATGACAATACACGCCTTAAACCCCCCAGTTACCACCGGCGCGCGGCGGCCACTCTGCCGTTATGGGTTTTAAATTGTATTACCATGGCATAGGGTTCAAAATCGCGATCTGTCCCAACTGCCCTCAGTTTTTGAGTAGTTAAATATCCGCAGTTGATTGAGACCTATTTCGCTCCAGTTGAAGCCTAGCTCAATGCGACCCGCATCTGGGAGTTTCTATCTTGCCTGCACGCTTTTTGAATCTGAGCAGACATGGTGTTCATAGCCCTCACATCAGCTCTCAAAGCCTTCATTCTTCTCCTTTCTTCAACAAGTTCCATAGTTATATCGCTCATCTAGTGTTATCGCATCCTTGTATGTTTAGGTGGTTCGGACTCCACCACGGCGTTCTCTATGTGGTTTCCGCTCGCTTCCATAATTGATCTGGAGTCTCGGAATTGGGGTCTGCGTTCGTCCGTTGGGTCCAGTTATGCTCGTGTTTTCGAAATGTTCAATCCTTGTTTGTTTGGGCAGTTTGAGCTGCCACTTGGAAATTAGGAGTTGGTGGTCCGATACGTAACCGGCCCCAGGTAATGTATGACTATTTCGAATTGACGTCGTTCTTCTGAACACGTAATAAAATTAAAATAATGTGTAGAAACGATAATAACTACTAACGATTAGATAGAGATAGACAGCATAAAATAAAAAAACAGTTAGGGCAAATATGTGGTAAGTCTGATTGTACCGCGACAATGAAATGGACCTGACTCAGCAATGTCACAGACAAATCTGTGATGATGATATTGTGCTCGACCCAATGTAGAAAGGACAAAAAAATATTGGGTATTATTTTTAATGCAAATGTAATTTTCATGCTGTCAAAACCTATCTTTTCTGAGAAAAACTAACATCATAGGCCTTTAACAAAAATCGATAAAGGGAACTTATTTTAAATGGGAATTCAATGAACTATCTACATCTAGTCTAAGTATTTGGTTTATATTAAAACAAGATCCAATTACTACGACTGCAAAAGCAGTACTATTATAAAAGCTACGACAACAAAGCTTAGCGTTTTGTCGTGACTCTAGATTTCATTGGATTATACGGCTTCACGGAATTCTAATAAAGCTTTTCATATTATACCACAAAGGTATTACGAATTGTCTTTGCATTAGAATTGTAGAATAGAACCAGAACCCATATTTTTATAGGCTACATGGACACGGAGCTACTGAAAAAGAACTGATCACTAACTAGTTTTCTTTGAGTCACCTCCTGTATAATCCAACGGGACTCCGCACATATCACTTCTGATTGAGGACTCATCTATTAAAGTATTAGTAGGCTGTGTTGCTAACCTCAGTTTTATTATTTCTAATTTCAGGTTTATTTCCTTTCCAATGGCTCCGTGTGCAATAGTGTGCAAAGGGCCTTAGCATCAAGAGTGAGATATTTTGGCAAAAAAATATTGTTCACTTAAGGGGATACCTCGTCCAGTCAAAGGTCCCCGTTACTCCAGGCGGAAAGACCCGCAGTGTGAGAGGGACGGAATGGGGAAAAATGACATAACGTAGCGCCAAACTACATAAAAATTGTTTAAAAATAAGCTACGATGTTTTGTCAAAAATATTTTCAAGGAGAGTTTACTAATACATAATATTCACATTTTGAATACAATTTCGCAATGAAGTTAGTTAGGATTTCAGAATTACAGGAAAAAATAAAACAATTTTGAGGTCTTTTCGCAATTAAATTCTATCGAGAAAATTTCACCCAATCGCGTTTTCCTTCTGTGAGAACATCAAATACTCAATTAACGTTAACCCAAAAATCAAATTTGTAGATGACTTTATAGGGGTGTAAATGGATTCGAAAATAACCCATATTTTTTTCGTATCACCTTACTAAATATTTCAATCAAATCATCAATAATGGTGGGAATTGGCCCAGGGGCGAGGTGTGTGCAAGAGGAGAAGAGGGCCTCTGCCGAGCATTGGGATGATATAACTATGTAGGTATAAGTAGGCTATTAATTAATACAAAAATATTTATAATCTTTCACTCTAGGTAATTTAAATTTAAATTTAATTATATTAGGGCAATGACGCAAGCAGATGTGAAAGTCAATTATACTGTTTAATGTTTGTTACTAAAACTAATATACTTCTACCCCTGTCTAAAAGTATTATGAAAAAGGACAAGAACATGGTTTGTTATTGTATTAACAAATAGTGCAAGTTGGTTGTTGCCCTGTTAAAAATATGCTGTTACGTCGATACAGGAAACGACCGTTGAGGGGTGAGTCTCACGTAATCACGATGATGTGTCAGGGGTTGAACTAATTTTAAATATGTTCTCTTGGTATGCATGAAGTATTCAACAGATATAAAATATTTTTTTATCTTAACCCGTCAGACGTCCTATGCGCTACATAAGCGCATTACTTTTTTGGGCGGCTAGCGTCCTGTGCGCTGCATAAGCGCATATAAAGTATTGCAAACTTCGACGTTTTATGAATATTCACCAATTCAGAACGTTCCTGGAAGTAGTCTTAGATTATGAGTAGTTTAGTTGGCAACCGTGTGATATGATTGGAACTGACATTGAGACAGCCAAATCAGATCAAAATAAATAAAATACCAAACCATGTCGCCATTTTGGGCAGGCTTTCGGCCGCAGACTTACATTTTATGTTTGTCAATATTTATTTATTGTGAAGTAATTACTATGTTTTGTAATAAAATAATACATCTTATCGCTGGAGAAATTAATAGTGGTGATGTGAAAAATGGAAAATAGTGTAAGTTTTGTGTTTGGCCCGTAAGAACGAAATATAATTAGAGGTGTCAGTGTCAAATAATGGATTCTGCAAACAATCGATGAAAAGCCTTATCAACTTTAATATCACATGTGAGTGCTATACATCACAAGATAGGTAATTTCATAAACTTTATTATGGTAACATGTTAGGTAACTAATAAAATAACCTAATAAACTTATCAAATTCCTAACGCAAGTCGATTGAAAGTTTATTTTCGCCAGAACCTTGGACGCGTTAGGGTCCACGAGATTCGCTGTACAGGGACATTCCATCTTAAAACAGTCAGTATTTATTTTTATTTTTTTCTGACATCCAAAATGGTTTCTCAATTCGGTTTTAAGTGTGGTACCTCATTTATTTTTTATATGGTCCCATCGGTCAAGAAGTTTGTTTCCAAATAATAAGCATATTTGTAAATATCTTCAGTAATAAAGAACTTTGACTTTTGAATCTCGCTACGAAAAAAAATAAGGATCAAAAATATAATCGGTCTAGTGCGGGTCGGATTCGCTAACGAAGGGTTCCGTACCATCCTACAAGAAAACTTAACCACTAAAAATAATAAAACTACAAAAAGGGTCAAGTGCGAGTCTAACTCGCGCACGAAGGGTTCCGCGTACTACCGTACAATGGTAGGGATGGTGTGTAAAATATTGTTTACAAAGTTATTGGTGCGGCTACTTTCACACTCCATGTACGTAACCAGGTGCATTCATAAGTCTATATGTGGTTTTCAGATAATTACTGTGAAAATTTCAACTGTCTATCACGGTTCATGAGATACAGCCTGGTGACAGACGGACGGACGGACAGCGGAGTCTTAGTAATAGGGTCCAGTTTTACCCTTTAGGTATGGAGCCTTTAAAATTAAATAATATTTTATGTCCGAACGTGATCATAAAAAGATTGCGAAACCGATATCAAACGAATTGCGCCACCACAACCACGTGATAAGCCGCGAAACCCACGAACATATTTGAGCCATGTTATGACTTGACGTATATCGCGGCTGGTGTTAAGACACGTCTCTTGTATGGGGACCCCCTTTAATTTATACAATCTCGTGTAGTTAATTTGTTGTTGTAGCGGCAACAGATTTCATTTCACAGCATGACTATTTACTCATGCTGTGAAAATTTCAACTCTCTACCTATTACGGTTTTTGGGATATAGCCCGCTGTCGGACGGCCGGACGGACAGCTGGAGGTTATAAATGGCGTCCCGTTTAGCACTCTTCGGGTACGGACCCCTAATAAAACAAAAACTTATATTATATAGGGTGACATTTAATTATTTATTTAAAATTTAACAACATATGGTCGCAAGTGAAAAAAAAAAATTAGTCCAAAAAATTTTTTTTTCTTTCTTCTCACATAGTAACTTGTAATATTGTCAATACCCGATCAGGTGATTACAAGTTACTATGGGAGACCCACTTGAATTTTTTGTTTGCGACCATATGTTTCTTGGGGAAAGTTGTTCATAATTATGGGTATAGTACCCATAATTTCATTCCCCAAAATATGGGCAGCTAATTAAATGTCACCTGTATATTGTTTTTGTACCAACGGGGTGGAACAGAATGATTCCCTACAGATTACGGATCTGATGACGAATCAATAGCACCACTGACAACATCATGGTGTGTCGCGAATTCTTCGGTGATATTTGAATGATGATGATTTGGTAACTCGCAGACTCATCCATCTAAACGAAACTGCATTTTATTTTCGGAAATATAATGTATGTACGCAAGAACCTTACAACATTTTCCAAACTTAGCGATAGCTGTAATGTTAACCTAAGAAATAATCACAGACTGTATGCGCCCCGATTTAGACTCGCGAAGGTTAGCAATTCTTTCAAGGGTCAGTGTATTCTCTACTACAATAGGATACCTCTGGAGATTTTGAAATTGCCATTTGAGCAATTTAAAAAGCATGTTAAAGCGACTTTGTCGAAAAAGGGATATTACAATGTTCAAGATTACTTAAATGACAGGACTGTATGGGGTTGATCTGGCTCAACACAGACCTTGCTGTTAATAGTTTTGTAATTATTTATTCCTGCTTATCAATCATAACAATTAAATTTTTCATATTTGTATTAGTTAAGCACAACCAATTTTTAAAAGAGATCTAAAAATCAATCTGTGGGAGTTTCTGCGCCCTTCTTCTCCCACAGAGGTCCAATGTAGAGAAGAGGCAAAAAATGACGTTTGCTAAGTATATGTAAATATCTACAGTAATCAAGTACTTTGACTATTGACTTTTTTGACATATATGTAATTGCTTTCCTGTGACAATTCAGTGGTGTTAAGGTCATTGTCATGAGATGAATTCTGGTAATAAGCACCGTATATTGGTTTATGACGTATAATATTGTGGATTTGATCGTCAGAAGACAGATTTCGTAGCTTCACTTTCGTGTATGTAGACGACATTCGCATACCGACAGGGCAGCAAAAAATAAAGAAATATGAAAAAATCGAGAAAGTTTTAGCTTGGAGAATTCTGTTGTTAATAATTGAACAGGTCTACAATCTCCCGACAAAACCACAGAACAATTTTCCACCCGAACAATTTTTAACTGATTAGTAGTAGTATTAGTAGATTAGTAGATTATTAGGCAATTAAAAGGTATTAGACGACGTCTGTGGAGCTGCGGTTATGGCTCTGATTACCATGCGAGAGGTCCCGGGTTCGACCCCGGCAGGGGATAAAGTAAAAAAAAGCCCCAGGACTTGGATGTTTTTATGTGTGTCGTCGCTGTTTCTGGTTTCCACGACACAGGTATCATAGTGTGGCGCCAGAACCATAAATGTATCTGTATGTAAAATGTTTTATGTTTTTGTGACCGCCTCCAAAAGATATTGCAAAGTCACACTTATTAATCGGTGGTCACACCTAGATAATTCAAAAAACACTTGTAATGTAATATGATGTCACCAAATAATAATGCAAGATACGCTAATGAATGAGCTATAACATACGAAACCCTTTTAACTAGAAAAGTCAATACCGAAGTATACGTGACAAAGTAGGCAAGTTACATGATCGAGTCTTATGAGGTGTGACAATACACACACACTCACACATGCAAAGCGTCACGTCTTTTCCCATACGGGGTGCGGAGGCACAGCTATGCCCAGGTTTTGACGAGAGATAAATGAATTGAACTCTATCCATTCAACAATATAACTCTATCACATAATGGCGGGAATGAACCTTCCTGTAGAGCGGAACAGTAACTTGCATGCTAGTTCAAGATATTCAGAAGTAACTGGCACACTGTACACATTGTTACATTACCATTTAGCACGGTGGCATATGACGTAGAGGTTCTCTATTGACTTGCCTAATATGAAAAGTAATAATATTGTTTGGCATAATTTGTTTTCACTGAAAATTTGTGTACCCTAATAATAATTAAGCATACATTTCAAAGTCATGAACATTATAAAGACTACAATTATATAGCAAACACATAAAAATGTTTAACAATAATTTCACATAATCAGAAAAATATGTGTTTTTATCTTACATTTCAACCTAACACAAGGACTAAAGGGGGTTTTCTAGCTCACCAGTTAAATAGCCCAGATAAATGTCACGTAAAGTTCAGAATTTGACAAATTATTATAAGCCAAAAAAATCATACTTATGCAAAACATCCACCAAGTGACTCAAAAGTAGTCCAACTGAAATATACCAAAATCAAGTTTTGCCAACAAAAATATAAGGCCGAAGTAAATATAAGAAAGTACATGTATGCCATCATAAGTTGTGGCAAACACATTAAGTGAATAAAAACCGGCCAAGTGCGAGTGGGACTCGCGCACGAAGAGTTCCGTACCACCGTTCAATGGAAGCGATGGTGTGGAGTGAATAGTTTGGATTTTACACAGCAAAATATTGTTTACAAAGTTATTGGTGCGGTTACTTTCACACTCCATGTACGTAACCAAGTGCATCCATAAGTTTGTATGTGGTATTGAAAGAATTGTTGTATGGGAGCCCCTTAAATATTTCTTTTATCCTGTTTTTTAGTATTTGTTGTTATAGCGGCAACAGAAATACATAATCTGTGAAAATTTCAACTCTCTAGCTAGCTAGGTTCTTGAGATACAGCCTGGTGACAGACGGACGGACGGACGGACGGACAGCGAAGTCTTAGTAATAGGGTCCCGTTTGGAACCCTTCGGGTACGGAACCCTATAAATTAGGAAATACAAAATTGTGCAAAGGCATACCGACAGTAGGTGGCATGGTGCATGGAGCTGTTTTGCAAGTGTGCTAGCTTCTGTATGGTATAAAAGTGGCCTTAGTAATACGAACTAAAACAATAGGAAATAAACAAATGATGACGCCTATACTACAGCCATGTGTATTCATAATTCAATAATAAAATTGAATGATTATTGTTCGCCTGAAATTCTTCATCGAAAACAAAACACTGGCAAAACATGTAAAATAACCTATACTCCTGGCGACGCTGCTTGAATCTCTTTACTACACTCAAGATTCGTCTCTATGGCCCTCGCCGTTTTTATATTTTACCCCCTCGGGATGCAAACGCTGTGAATTCATGTATATATCGTCACGCCTTTTCCAATACGGGGCGCCAGAGGCACAATTGTGCAATGTTAGGTACTTATTCAATGCACCATTCAGTAATTTGAGACTTTCGTAATTCCTGTATATCTATTAAAATCTTCTTTTTTTTTAACGTAGTAGCCCATACGTCCCGGCTTTGTTCCACCTCTGTCATAATTATTTATTGGCTTATGTTTAAACGATCACCAAAAACGCACCTATTTTACTACCAATAAATTCGAGACATACAGGCACATATGCATTGCTTCTGGCCCCACACTAGGATACCCTGAGTCGTGGAAACCAGAAACAGCGACGTCACACACATATAAACATCCAAGACCTGGTTTTTTTTTCACGGGGGTGAAGCCGGGGATCGAACCCGGGACCTCTCGCATGGTAGGCAGAGCCACAACCGCTGCGCCACAGAGGTCGTCACTTATGTTTATTTTTTAAGTATTTTTTGTTGTTCCTACATGTTCAACCTAACACGAAGGATAAAGGGGGCTTCGCTTCACTGACCCCCTTTACCCTTCACCTAAGCTATCGCAGTATTTTGCCCTGATATTTTATGCAACTTTTGGTGATCATTTACCCATTTTGGGTAGCATTCACCCATTTTTGGCTAAAAAAAATATATTTTGGTGGTCATTGAAATTGTTCTCTTATTTGTTGCACACAAATATTTTACGAGTTACATAAAAAGAAAATGCACTACAAGGGTTAGCTTATCTCTAAAAAGACATTTCGTCCAGCCAACCGAGGTATTAAAGGCAATATTATGAAATATGTGCTATAACAGCCTGCGACTCGAGTCACAGAGTCACACTAAGGTCAAAGGCTAACGACCCCCTAGCTTAAGAAGCCCCTAAATTGTGGACAGTTTGGCAAGATGAGAAGCCACAGAAACACTGAGCTGTTTCGCAAGATGAGAAGCCACAGAAACACTGAGCTGTTTGGCAAGATGAGAAGCCACAGAAACACTGAGCTGTTTGGCAAGATGAGAAGCCACAGAAACACTGAGCTGTTTGGCAAGATGAGAAGCCACAGAAACACTGAGCTGTTTGGCAAGATGAGAAGCCACAGAAACACTGAGCTGTTTGGCAAGATGAGAAGCCACAGAAACACTGAGCTGTTTGGCAAGATGAGAAGCCACAGAAACACTGAGCTGTTTGGCAAGATGAGAAGCCACAGAAACACTGAGCTGTTTGGCAAGATGAGAAGCCACAGAAACACTGAGCTGTTTTTTTGCAAGCCTCATGAGAGTTATATGTGGGATACGTCGCAAAGAAAGGAGTTGAAGGATTTGCGTCATAGCGTGGGCGCAGTGGAGGCTTTCAAATGTAACGAACGACTGCTCGAAACACTAAAAAGTCAGAGAAGGGAAATATCTACACCTTCTCATATAATAAACGATTTGGAAGGACTTTGGAAAGCTGGCCGTTTCAGAAGAAAACATCAGCAAAAGCATCTGAAGGCAACGAATCTTCGCATAAAAGTAGTGTTTTGGTGGTGGTATTAGAAGTATTTGATAAGAACGGGATACATTTTATTAAGTCACTATCGAATAAAGATTCCACTCCATGAGCACGTTGATGTCTTTTCTAAGATTTGATGAATGCGCGTAGAGCGATCATGTAAAAACTTATTTTTTTACGGTTCCCGACGGATTATAAACGGGAACATCTCATAAACCTTAGTAGTTAGAGAGTTGACATTTTCACAGAATGTGTATTTCTGTTGCGGCTACAACAACAACTAATAAACTACGCAGATTTGATAAATTAAAGAGGTGTCCATCGTCTTCCTCGGTGCCGCCATTCGTTTGGCGTTGGATCGGACTGGTATCGAAACCAAGTTCGGACACTTTCGGATACTTTTTTTGTTTTATTTATTTTTAGTCCTTACGTTTTCTTGTACGATGGTACGGAAGTATTCGTGGCAAGTCCGACCTGCACTTGACCGTTTCTTAAATGTCCGGTTCCCCGGTATCCTTGACCTATGCTCCAATCTATTCCAGGTGTAGGTCTGCAATTAAATAGCCCGGCAATTTTGTAACTGGCCGAAAATACCGAAGACAAAAACATAAAAAAAAAAACAAACCTGTCAGAGTCCACAATAGCACTGGCCGGCACAATCCACCAAGAAAAAGATGATATATATCGAGTGTTCCACTAGCACCACGGTTTGAATTTGAAAATCGAACGTTCGTCCCGAGTTCGGTGCGCGACAGCGACGGCAGTGGCGGCGCAAGCACGAATGGCGACTCACGTGCCGCCGCCCAACGGCCGCGCACTGCAACGCTACCTGGCCGAGTTCAAGAGGACCCTTGATTGTGAAAAAAGGGATGTTTTTTTGTGTCGTTGTAAAGGAATAACCAGCGGAATGAGTGCTATTATGACCCTTTGTATAGTCTTTGAAATGTATTGATTGATAAAGATTGTCTGTGAATTGTGTAGTATTCATAGTTTACATGCACTGTAGAAATAATTTGGTAAGTATTAAGTAAGTACAGTCCTAGGAGGATAAAGAATAACTCCATGATACAGTTAAATGTGCTATCAGTAGTATCTATTTATTTAGTTTTTTCTTTAACCACCCTCAATACCTTCTGCATTACCTATTTTATTATATGTAGTTGTCCTTGTTGGAATTCAAGCATGACTCATTACCAAACTACCTAAAATCCATTGTTCTCTACTCATTTACTATACTGGACGCCTTCTATGTTATTTTTAGGGTCAATAGGAAAAAATAATCACTTCGTTTTCCGTACGTCCGTCTTTCAAGATCATTTTCTCAGAAACGCGTTGAGGTAACCAAATGAAATTAATATCACTTACCCAAATATATGATCCCATACACTTGTGAAAAAATTTAACTTACTCGAAGCATTCAAAAGATACGGCCGATTATACAGTAAAGGAGACGTAAAATTTTATGTGTGGACGACTGCCCCAGCGATGTACAATCGAACCAACTGAATCATGACCCTTTTGCCTGATAATTCGTTTGAAACTTTCAAACTTGTAAGATCTATCAAAATGTCAGTGTCTAATCAAATGATAACAAGTTCGTTACCAAGGAAATAAACCTTCAAGCGAATTTCGACCTACTTGCATTTAAGGGGTTTAGCAAAATAAGCTTAGGGTGGGTCATGATTCAGATGGTTCGATAGTACTTACAGGCAAAGTACCTAGTGATATACAATTGTAAAAACTTGTTACCACTGACATAAAGACCCTACAGTTAAATTAATTTAAACTTGCAAAGTTCCCGGTAATTTTGAGGCATCGCGGTTTTGAACTCCATGCCTTGGTAATAAAATTCAAAACCTTTAATGGGAAAACGGCATCTTACTATTATATTATTACTAGAATTTTCAAAAATAAAATACATTATGATGTGAATTAATATTTCAATGATAAAGAATTAATTACTCCATAAACTCGTACAAGTTTTTGGGCTGGCCTATGTTTTCTTGCCGTTCCTTTCGCGAGCTTAGTATTTTGAAACAAATAAGATTAACTACTAAATTTAAATATTTTTTATTTTAATAAATAAAAATAAATACAATCAGGATAAAGTTAAAATAATATTATTAAATGCTAATAACATTCAATATATAAGACAATTAAATATTAACCTCTCATGTAAATATGTCAATAAATAACTAGTAATTAAGTTACGTTAACGAATCATTTACATTCCTATTTAGCGTTATATCGTATGCAACTAAAATTAAAAATTAAAGACTAAATGTAAATCATGAGACGCAAATAAAGTTTCTTATTGATCAATCAATGGCTTTGAATATGAGTATTTCGTGTTATTCTGAAACTTAATCTAACTCCTGTGAGAGAAATTGTTTATTTATTTACAGATTATTTGAAAAGGGACATAAAATAGTAAAAACAATAAAACTCTTTAAATATTATGTACCTATACAAACTGCAAGGTGATTGGATGAATGTAAATAACTGGTTTTGCATGTCCTAATGACGTCATTATTGCATATTTAGACTTGTGCCAAGCATGCTGAGTTTGACTGACGTTTTGATATCACTTTTGTTCACAACGTTCCGTGAAAAATAAAGCAAACAACTATTAAGTACTGAATTATTTCATACACGTTCTACAAATTAAATAGCGACGGAGTAATTTTTGAATTAATATTTAAATGCTATTGGCTAGTGAGAAGTCTTTGTGCATTGGTGAGTCAGTCATTTAGCCATCTTCTTTTCTTAATGAAATCTATAAGGTACTTTCCGTTGACCTAGAAGCAAAAAAATTGGCAAGAAGCAAGAAAGTATTATTTATATAAAAAGTAAAGAAAAAAATCGCACTTGGCTGGGTTTTTAAATCCTGATAGTAAAATTTACCTCTTTTTCACAATAATGAAATACTCAGATACTCATTAAATAATTCTGCCCTGGTTTGCAAACCAGCTGACATAATGCTCAGAAACAATGCAAACAATATTTTCGTTGTTGTCTCACGAGGACAAAAACGATCTCAGCTCACATCCTACCAGACAGCCTTCTTAATTCGGCCGCTTTGCCTTTCACCTCGGAAGGCAAAGCACCATGCGCCGGCGCAGGTAAAGTGCTTATCGCTCAGAAATACACGGAATGGCAATTCATTATACTCCCCGCACCAAAGAGCTTGTTGTTCTAACTAAGCGCTCATTGTGCGGTTGTGCGGAATAGAATAAGATTTTTTTAAATACTTTTAATTATGGCTCAGGGCGCAGGGTTTCCGGAAACATAAAGAAATATCTATTCCAATGGGAAAAGTGTAGTTCTCATGGGTAGGTACTATCATTCCAGAGAAGATAGGGTAATTAAAAGTTACTTTGTATTCATGATTGGATATTCAAGCAAAAAGCAAGCAACAGTCAATTCCACCTTTCACTTTCAAGGGCACCATAATCATATATAGCGATAAAGCTAAAAATCTGGGTCTTATCTTCGACAACCATATGTCCTGGTCATCGCATGTCAATGAGCGAGTATATGGTACCTTTCACTCTCTCAGGAGACTCCTGCACATTTTGCCGCGACAGACCAAGATCACTCTCGGTCAGTCTCTCCTACCCCTCATCGATTACGCGGATCAGTGCTGGGTCAGTGCTAACTAAGAACTACAGAATAAACTCGAACGACTTCAAGATCTCGGGATCCGTTTAATCTTCGGGCAGCGCAAATATGACCATGTATACCGGCATCGCAGGGACTTGAAGTAGCTGCTGATCCGTCTTCGCCGGGATTCTCACATCCTCTATTTACTTTACAATATCCTACGGAATCCATGCTATCCAAGCTTCCTGCAAGACCGTTTCGTATTGTTATCTTCCAGCAGGCTTCGGAGACCTCACACTCGCACAGCATCCATGCTCACAACATATATTATTTAGTATTTGTGTAGGTACTCGTTTATGTAGTTTATATTAATTATGGTTACAAATTATACTATTACTATTATTAGTTTTAAGTAAATTATGTGTTATGTTGTATAAGTCCCGCAACGAATTATGAGCGCTGGGCGACGCTGACGGGAATTACTGCGCATTTGTATGGATAAAAAACCGGTCAAGTGCGAGTCTAAATCGCGCACGAAGGGTTCCGTACCACCGTTCAATGGAAGCGATGGTGTGGAGTGAATAGTTTGGATTTTACACAGCAAAATATTGTTTACAAAGTTATTGGTGCGGTTACTTCCACACTCCATGTACGTAACCAGGTGCATCCATAAGTTTGTATGTGGTATTGTTGTATGGGAGCCCCCTCAAATATTTATTTTATCCTGTTTTTTAGTATTTGTTGTTATAGCGGAAATAGAAATACATAATCTGTGAAAATTTCAACTCTCTAGCTAGCTAGGTTCTTGAGATACAGCCTGGTGACAGACGGACGGACGGACGGACAGCGAAGTCTTAGTAATAGGGTTCAGTTCTTACCCGTTGGGTACGGAACCCTAAAGAGTGACTACTGCGCATTCAAGGCCACCGCTCATAAAGTGTGGCGCGGGGTATACACAGGTCTACCCCTGCTCCACAATCAACAATAGTGAGATAAGCTCACCCTTGTAAACTATTTATATGTTATTACCTTTTTGTGTGTGTCGTTTGTGTGCAATTAAGAAATTATGGAATTATGAAATTTTTAGTGAAATAACCATCTTTTAAAATGACTACTGATCTACAATTTAAATTAGTCATTTAACACATTGCGTCATGAAGTAAATGATGGAAACCATTCAAATAGCGGTGACGACATGACCAATCACAATATTTCCCGTTAATAGCAATTTAACGACTACTTTCGTGGTTTCGTCGTTCGGGATGGTTTTATTCCTGAATGCCCTTAGCGCCGTTTTCTGGCAAGTCAAGTTTCTGGGGGCAGTAGGATAGACCTCGTAGATAGATATTACTCTTGATCAAAACTCCAGCCAGGAAGAAACGGGAAATGCTGGTGACAAGCTGTTGATGAACCTCTACGGAAGAGATAAGGGTATGCTGAACGCCTTACCTAAGATACAACATTTGATAAAACGGCAGCAACTGTCTTTGACAGTTCTTCCTTCCCCCTTCCTTCCTTTCTTCTTCCCCCTACCACAGAGGCTGCAAAATATCATCTTGGAGGACCTACCACAAAAATGGATGGGGGTTGTCAAAAACCTGTGAGACTGGGTATGGGCCACTGGCAACCAAGGTCCTATGCTCGTCGCAAAGTGCACATGGCTCGCTCTTCAGAATTGGTGCTTAGGCGTGCCCTTGCAGGAGGGCAGGGCTAAAGTGGTCTACCCTATGCTCCTTTTCACAATGACCTTACCGGTACAGTTTTACTTTTTGGAAAAAATTGCTCATCTTTGACTGGCTGTATCTCCGCAAAAAATGGACCTAGAGAGCTCTGGTAGGACTTATTTTGTAGCAAATAAGGTTAAATTTACAAAAGTAGAGTAAATACAGGGTGTAACAGAAAGGTGTAGTCATATTTTAAGAGGTTTTTAAGTACTGTAAGTATTCAGAATAACTTTTACTATGAAACCGAACTTTATTTATACATTTTGGGCCAGGCGGTCAGCTGATTGATATGCAGAAGTGGAAATAAAGTCGCTCTGATCAAATCAGCTTCATAGTAAAAGTTGTTTAGAATGATGGCCCTAACAACCCCTTAAAATTTGACTACACCTTTCTGTTACACCCAGTATATGTCTGTTTTGTGTAGTACAATAAAAACGTGACGAAAATTATAATTATGATGTCTGTATTATATATATTGTCGCTAAGCTGATATATAAATACAAAATATATCTCCATGGTCAAAATGTAACACTGAATATGTATGTTTGATACCGTTCCCAAGGTTTTTTTTTTCTTGGAAACAAGAGAGATATTAAATGATAATGCCAAAACCCAGACCGTCTAAAACTCTTAAATATTATTAACACGCAATGCAACGGTCTACTTCCTCTAGTCAGATGAGACACGCAAGTCTTCAAAGACTAGCCTCAAAATTCTCAAAAACGTTAAAAGATTTCGTAAATACCTACGAAGGAATCATATATAAAATTAGAATCTTGGTGCTTGCGTGCAATTGAATCAAATCTGGTAGAAACCATTTTCATTTAAGTTGTTTGAGGTGGGCTATCTTAACAGTGAGTTTATTTATTTATTTATTTCTAGCTCTGTGGATAAACAACAGTTTATATAGTCTGATAATAGCTAAATTAAAACTAAAAAAGCCAATAACAGGTTATCACTTGTAGCAATAAAATATAAATAATTTATAACTAGTCAAATTAAGAATCAAAAACAGTTGTTATGCGCCATCACTGCAAATTTACTAATTATAAACCAAGTTGAATGCCTAAGAATTAGAGTTAATCTAAAATTACAAACATAGCTCAACACTAATGCTAGAATGCTACAGAACAATAAAATAAATAAAAAGAATAACCTTTTGTTAATGTGCCGCCTAACAGCCGCTACGCTGCTGCTGCCAATTAAGTCAATATTGAGTTTATGCGCGAGTTCATTGATAGACTTGCCTGATCTCCAAATAAATGAATTTTGTTGGTAATCAGTGGAAACCTTGCCTAGAGCAATAGGGAGATAATAACGCCTAGACCTTACTGGTATAGTAAAGGAAATCTTCCCCAATAGCCCAGGGCAGTCCACCGCTCCCGTCGCCATTCCCAACAAATAAGTCAGGTCAGCAGTTAGACGTCTCTGTTCAAGTGGTAGTAGATGTTGTTTCCTACACATACTTAGATATCGACTAGATCCATATGGGCATTTGGATCGAAAGCAGAGATATTTTATGAATTTCCGTTGAATAGCCTCAATCCTATCAATGAAAACTCTGTATCGAAGATTCCATATTTGTGTGGCATATTCAAGATTACTCCGAACAATACTACAGTAAAGTATTTCAAAAGTTTTTACCTTCGAAAAGCAAGAAGAGTTACGTAGTATGAATCCTAAGGCAAGGGTAGACTTAGCAATTACGCTGTCTACATACTTAGAGCACCAAATAGGAGTTTGGAGTCGTGAATAACCCCGAGATCTCTAATATACCATATGTTAGTCGAGCGAGTTGTTGACCTTTAAGATTATATGAGGTAGCAAACATTTTACGTTTACGAGTGAATGAAACCACAAAGCACTTGCTGGGATTAAGATCTAATTTGTTGTGAACACAGTACTCATCTAATATTTTTATGTGTATACTCCTGTCAGTAATTACCACTAAATCCTAAATACGGTATTTGACAAGGTAGTCCAATAAATCTACAAGCGTGTCTCAAGCTGAACCTTTTTCAACAAAAAGAAGACAACATAGCGTCACGCCTTTTCCCATACGGGTAGGCAGAGAGAGGCACAATTGTGCCCACTTTGAGACAGTTGGTCAATACTCCATTTTGCGTGACAGATGGCTAGCGCGCTTCAGCTATGGAGTAATGAAGGTTTCCTCACGACGTTTTCTAGAACGTCCTTTGAGCCGCTGATGTTGCATCCGGGCCCCATACTCGTCCGCTTGCCAGCCGACAGGAAGGAGACCTTTGTCCCTTGAGGCTAGTAGGGCTCGATGGCTGCAGGGCGTGACGGAGACGGCTCGGCGCGGGTGTAACTGAGCCTTGGCCTCACTGGCCAGTTGACCAGCGCGGTGCCAACAGCAGAATTGGGTCGGTTACTTTCTCGTCGAAAAGAGTTTAGTAGAATTTTCCTATAGGATGTTACCATTTTATATCCTTTATTGCATAAAACAACAGTAAAAGCAATTAACGCAGTGGGAAATAAGATGTACAAAGGCGGGCTTATTCCTAAAAGAAATCTCTTCCAGCCAACCCAGTAAGTATGTTCAGTGAAAATGCGGGTTCAGGTAGTAACCAAATATTTATGCAAACAAGAAAACAGCAACTAAATTTAAAAATAGAATACATTACACATAAACACAAATATATTTATAAAATTAGAATCGTTTTCGAATCGAATTGTTACAGAAAGGTGTAACCAGAAATATTTTACGATAATTTTAGGGATTTTCGACTTCTCTGTGTTTAGGGTTGAGGGGCCGATTGCATTGATATAAATGGTGTCACTCTGTATTCTGTGCGCACAAATCTGTAAATTGCATTTAAATAAACGAACTTTGAAATTGAATTGAATTGATTGATATAAATGCCCTATTTATAATACCCTGGTATTAGCCTTTTTCTAAGGCAACAAATATAATGATCACCAAAATATTTTTTTCTACCCAAAGTTGCAAAAAATATCAGGGCAAAATACTGCGGTAGCTTAGGTGAAGGGTAAGGGGGGTGAGCGAAGCGAAGCCCCCTTTGTCCTTCGTGTTAGGTTGAACATGTAAGAACAACAAAATATACTTAAACATAAACAGTACCCAAAACATAAAAAGAAGTTTGGTGATCATTTATACAAACACAATTTGGTGGACATTTATCCATTCTGGCAGTCATTTCGAATTTATTGGTAGTGAAATAGGTGCGTTTTTGGTAATCGTTTAAACATAAGCCTTTTTCTAAAAGTCGATTGTCGTGATGAAGGTAATATGGTTTCTTGAGAGAAGTTGTAGTTCATCAAAATATTCAAACTCACACCCTCAGCGCACATTTGTGTTCCAACCTGTACATAATGTAGGTGTTATGGACGAATAGGTAGATAAAGTTACAACTGTAGAAATTGTAGAGTTAGTAAAGGTTATAGTTTGTGTCTATAAAATAACTTAAAACATGGAACTTAGTAAATGATGATAACAATATGACCTGATTATATAAAGCAGCTCACATCATTATATGTATGTATAAGATAATAATAATAATAATACCTTGGACACTATTTACACACATTGATCTAGCCCCAAACTAAGATTCCCTGTATCTTGAGTACTAGACAATACTTATATAGATAAATATTATACTTAGATAGATAAACTACCATGACTAGGGTACAAACATTCGTTCTCATCAAACAAATATTTGCACCCACCGGGACTCGAACCCGGGACCGTTGGCTTCGTAGACAGCGATAATACTATCGCTGTCACCATGATTCATGGTTCTATTATGAATCCTGTGAATGTTACAAAACTTTCGATAAGTACTTAGTGATGCTACACGCAGTTTATCTACACACGCATCACAAACCCTCCCTGTTTGTGATGCGTGTGTAGATAAAAATAAAAATATCTATGATTGTGCTATGCCTTTACATCGTTAGTTATTATGTGTGAGCTATTATTTCCTTCTCTAATAATAATGCAAATGTTCCTAAACTGTAACTTCTCAAAATGGAATTACGTTATAATTTAAATCCTATAATCAGTCTGCTTAGATTGTATTGTAACGCATTGCAAGTGCTTAATGTTGTCGTGATGCCCACGATACAGGCTTTGCCTAGTGTGGGGTCACTGTTACTTCTATTAACTTACACAAAGATGGACTATAGTCTAGTACTTAGGCTTAATTGTAACTGCTACTCATGTTAATGTGTATCATTCTTTTTACGTAATAATTTTATTTGTTTTTGTATTTGTACGCTAACTTGCGTCCGCGCATCCTTCCTGTGCCGAGTACAATAGTATCGAGAGGTGCATTCCAATCGAGATTTTGTTTCTGACCTTATCTTCAAGGTTGAGAATTTGTCTTGTGACTTGTCCATTCGGCTGGTACATGCTTTGGTTTATTAATTGGGTAAAGAAGGTCTTTGGATTGATCACAAACGACTTTGAAATTTCAAATGATTTATTAAGTGTATGATATAATGATCACCTACCCTGACCGATATTTTGTAAGTAATTCAGCAGATTTCATGCGTTAATAAGCACCAAATCTGCTAAATTGTATTTAACAGATTTACTATTTAGGTAAACAAATATTAATTGAATGACAGATCTACTTTTTTTAAGCAAACCTAATAAGCGGGCTATAGAAAAAAGTGATTGAAGTATTATTTAGGAGACATATTCACTATTATTTGGTGATCCATATTTAGTGAACGTTAGTGATTCATTGATGACCAATACATTTATTAGGAACAGGTATAATAATAAGGTATCGCAGTTTAGGGACAAATTCAATAACAGAAAAAGTTATTCCCATTTATTAAAGCGCTTAAAAGTCTCTACCACCCCGTATGGGAAAAGGCGTGACGCTGTGATTGTTGTATTTTTGTACAACCTAGCTCTAGTCCCTGCATTGGCACACCATAGTCTATATCTGCCTGTTACTATAGAGATTTCCTAACTTGTATAACTCGTTTTACCTAACCGCCACTTAACGAAAATCAAATTTGAACACAAAAACTTCGTTGAGACGGCGCTTCCAACGGACAAACCTGTCCGTTGATTCGCCTACGTCATCATCACGATGTTGCTGATGAGTCATCAGTCCAGCGGCTTATGAGGCGCCTCTTGTGAAGTCTGAGTCAGGTCATCTAAGATGTCGGTTATACGGTATAAGGTGACTTTTGGTTCTGAACTACCTGCAGACTGAACCTACCCAGAACCCCAGACGTACACAATACTGAGAAGCAGTAATGAAAACAATCAATAATAAAATTCGTATTTTAGCAGACTGTTTTCAAATAAAAAAAAACCTTCCATATTCTTGCTCTCGTGCTAAACTTAACATCCTGTTGAAAAACCTAAAGAACGACAAACAAAATGAGGTATAATTGCAAGTCACGTCTTCGGGCAACTCCCACGGGAATCTGCAGGAGTGAATGACCATTACGAAATGAGTGTACCTCTTTCCACCGTTTAAGAAAAAACAAAAAAGAAAACAAAAGACGTTTCTCAGAAAAACACACTAAGCCCAGTGCGTTAGCAATGGAACAACTCCAACAATGGAAAAGTCTGCTCTACATTAATAAAGCATATTTAAAAGCCAAAAGGAATTATTGATTGTTTCGCCAACTTCTTGAAACATACTGGTAGACCTTGAAGTGTTGATTACGTCAGTCGTCCCTTTCCAACCTCTTTGACGGGAGAGAAACAGAAAAAAACGGCAGGTATTAGTCAGAGGTTGTAACCATTATTTTTGGGTTATGTTTTTGATTTTTGATGTTCTTAAAACTATCCGGGAAAACTGACATAATGAAATCAAGAAACCAAGTTATATATATGAATAGTACCTATATTCACGCCGCAAGTAGTGAATCCTAAGTTTACCTTGAACATTTTATATGCCGATCTCCATTACGGTTTTATCATATAATCCATATAGCCATTATCCAAATAGTCATCATATTTATCTGTTGTATGATCTTATTGAAAGCACCAATAAATATTCTAAATAAATGGTGATTTATTTACAAAATATACTTTGGAGATGACAGAGATTACTGAGGGCTGCAAATTCATTGATTAAATTCAAAGTTAAAATCAATTGTATCAGTGCAATATGTTACAAATCATTTACGTAACCAAGTGTCAAGGTGAACAGATCGTCTGCTGCTGCTGATCTTAAAAGTACCTAGCTAAGCCTTCATCGCTATACCGGTATCTCAGGTTTATTAGGATAATTTATTTTAATTCGCATCTATGTATTCACTTTGCTACACTCGCATGTACAATCGAACCAACTGAATCATGACCCACTTGCCTGATAATTCGTTTGAAAGTTTCAAACTTGTAAGATCTATCTATCTGTCAGTGTCTAATCAAATGATAACAAGTTCGTTACCAAGGAAATAAACCTTCAAGCGAATTTCGACCTACTTGCATTTAAGGGGTTTAGCAAAATAAGCTTATGGTGGGTCATGATGCAGATGGTTCGATAGTACTATGTTAATATGTTGCAGAATATAACAAGGTAAACTTATTAATATATTTCAATTAGCTACTGAAAAAAGTGTTCAAACGGCCTTTTTTATCACACTTTATTTTCAAGGCTGACACTAAGGGTCGATTAGGTATGCAGTCGACCCTTTAGGTATGCAGTCGACCCTTTAGGTATGCAGTCGACCCTTTAGGTAGTTGAAAGATGTAATCATCATCATCATCAGCCCTTGTCATCCCACCGCTGGGCATAGGCGTCTCCCAAAGCACGCCATTCGCTACGGTCACCCAGTCTCATATGAAAGATGTAATATGTAGAAAATATTTTTTTTGCCTGTCATCGAACAGGCAAGCGCTCAAGACTGTATTTTAATTAAAGAGTGTTGATGAAAGTACTTTTTACTTTGCATCTGTATAAACACCATGCAGAATAATTGTTAGCAGCAATTATTGCATGCAAATGAATAAACATATTTAAACAATGTTGTTGTTCTTGTATTGCATACTGTGTCAATGGTAGGCTCAAGAATATAGCCGAAGGGCGCCTCGAAACATGTTTATTTGCATGTGAAATTGAGTTAGTTATCGGAAAATGGTAAGAAAATATTTTTATATTATACATTTACAAAAGAAATATAAGTTAATACATAAAATAAAAAGACGAATGTGACTCTGTTTATCCATTAGTAATATTAGAAATAAGTAAGTAGGCAATCAATAAAAAAAACTATCACCTAACCAAAACTATAAATACTAACTTGGATATTCTAACCTTAATTTAGGCAGCGCCTTGGTGTAAAAAATGTGCACCAGAGTTTGCGCACCCCTGCCAGCGGAAAGTCACCGGAGGGCGCAGCGCACGCGTCAGGTGGCTCGTATGAAGGGAACGAAGAACTTGCACCTTGTGGCGGCGGGACAATAATATCTGATATGAGGTTTGGAGTAAGAGGACTCGTTTGTTGAGATCCTAGGGTAGAACCTATAGATACGTATTTAATTTTTAAAGCACGCCGACTAGGGAATCGAATCCCGCAACAGCGGGATCCCGCACCTTGTTTGCGGGTCGGAATTGCGGGTTTTTTTTTAAAGAAATATGGGCTCAGATGACTATCTGATTATTTATAAGACCAAGCATATCCTCATTAAATAAGTAATTTGACAACATTAATTTCGAACCTGGTGACTTTTCTATTGAATTGTATTGGAAAATAATTGAAAACGTCATTTTATGAAGGTGTTGGCGTGATATGTTTTTTCAAATTGATGATTTTGGCAACAATTAAATTGATACATATTCATTTTATACGCAATGAAGTGGATAAAACAGAAACAAGTTTTTTTTTGCATTCCTAGTCTGCTTACAATACAATAACAATAATAAAAATATTTTTCTTGTCTAGTCAAATACTTATCTTTGTTTCATATTTTTAAGGTTCCGTACCATAAAAGTGAAAAAAGGAACCCTTGGACGCACATAGTTTAAATTAATGTCAATTACTCAAGTGTGTGGTCCCCTATAGTTGTAAAAAAATCAAATATGTAGGTCAAAACAATCAAAATATACGGCCATTTATGCAAATTTGATGAATTTGCTTATTGAATGAACTTTGGCAAGAAGCAAGGTCTTATAGCGTAACTAAAGGTAAAAAATGATGATGAGGATCATGACCTCAATCCCGCAGGCCTGCGGGATCGCGATTTTGATGCGGGATTGGATTCCCTAACGCCGACGTACACTTTGCTAAACTAAGGCACTAAACTGACAACCTTAAATCCCACAGCTCTTTTGCGGTAGGTATAGCCATAGATTCCATTTTCAAACACACATTTTTAATTAGTTTAGTTATGTTGCCTTCAACAACGGTCCCAGTATCTGATATGATTACATCTGATAGTTTGTAATGTAAGGCGCCCTGCCTAACCTTCGTGAAATAATGTAAGCAACATTTTATGGGTATGGAAGTCCCTAAGTAAATAAAAGCATTGCTGTTAGTCAGGGTTGTTTTATTATAGTTTAAAAAAATGGGTCCGTAATTTGGTGGCCGAGCTTAAATAATAACTTAATAACTAAAGTTATCTTAGAGACGGTATTACAATGGTTGAACCACCACAGATGAAGCGTTGAACACAATGGAGTCGTGTAACCGCTATTGATGTGGAACCACAATTGAGGCACCATTCATGAATGGTTTTGTTTCCTCGAATTCAGGCAGAATCTCGCCTGCTGTGGTTGAACCTGGTGTAGGTAGACGTTGTCGTGAAGCGACCAAGTGGCAGCCAACAACCTCGCGGTATCCGGTCACACCATTTTTCAAGACTGCCGCAGTGCGTGGGCAGCACGCTGGACATTACACACCCGGCGGCGGCGCCCAGACAACTCACAACAATTGTTGGAAAAGGAAAAAGGCACAACGTCCATTCGAATAGTACATACTCAAAACAATAATGCCTGAATTTACTCACAGAAATAACTCAGCGAAAACGAACAGTTTTCGGGGATTACAATGCTCTGATGTGACAAAAGGCCTCTTTGCATGGCATGTTCTACTCATTGGAATTGAAAGGCATGCCGTGCAAATGTGGCCTTCTGCAGATCAACGTCACGCGACTCACAAGTCACGCGTCACTTGGGTGGGCGCGTGGCGCCTGGCAATGTCCGTGCATACGTCCTGGACACAGTTTCGTTAGATAATGACCGCTCCCTGACAATGTCAATGATGCGACGAAGAAGCCATGTCTCTCAGTAAAATCAAACATAGATAACTGTAATATACATAGGGTTGTTTTTTAGTCCCTACCACTCGAGCTGATGCCCGCTCAGTATGTGGGGACCCGGACATAGCAGGGAGGTCTGACTCCTGGGAATGGGTAATTCCATTTTTTTTGTCCTCCGACAAAAAAAAATGCGACGAAGACGGTCAACTTGAGTTTAACCTATGTTTTATCTGACGTTTTTAGAATCCCTTTCACTTTGGTCTAATTTAAGTACATGTTTAGCAATAACCTCGATTTCTTTCAATTCATAAAAAAGATCTTCAAATGCCAAATGAATCATATTGTCACTGAGGGCTTGACGTCATTTCGTACCTCAAAGATGTCATAGGCTATATGTATATTGCATTCCAGCGTGGTGCACGGATAATGTGAACGACGTTTGAGCTTTGAAATTTCCTCTTTATTATTCACTTAGGTACAATAATTGTGCTTGAAACAAACAATGATCGGTCACATTTTACTTAAATATCTGCTACTGATAAGAAATCAAAGAAACACACACAAAAAGTACAAAAGTAATTGACCAATTCTTCTGATTAGTTTCTTTGTGAAGTAATCCCATTTTATCTTTTATCTTAGTGACTGAGCAACTTATCGACCAATCAAAAGCAGAGCTCGAACACCGATCTGAGTTGCCCAATTTGGGAGCAAGACCGTCGCAGGCGCAGCGCAGAGATAATTAGATGTCCTGTTTTAAGATTAGGCAGGGTTCATTCATAACTTAACAAAGTATGATAATTAGGTACATTCTAAGTATATCTTAAGTGCGCTGAACCTTGCTGTGTCATCGCTGCATTGATAAGATAACGGAATACTTGCGCAATCGTCTCCTTAGAACACCTTAACTCTGCTTATGAATATAATGAGTCAGCCGCAACATTGATTCTTAGTCAACTATCTCAACTCTCAGCACAGTTCATGTATTTTTTCATGATTAATTTAGCTTTTATACGGTGAATTGTTTCACTCTTGTTTGTTAGCATTCTACCGCATGGTTATACTTTTGAGAGTTGCCTCCTCATATTTTGTGGCCGTGTGACTCCTTCAGCTCCTGATATCGGGATAATATCTTAAAATACAAATATCCAATTTAAGGGAAAATAAACACTGTCTAATAGTCAACTATTGTGCTAAACCGTTTCCTTCTTGAGCGCCATCTAGGGCGAAGGTTAGACGAAGCACCTCACCGCAAGCGTTGACCTTTGGAGACCGCGTTCGGAATGTAACCTTTATAGTCGCGGCGTGATGGGGAATATATTTAGATGCTGACGGGTTTGTTAGGATCAGTATGGCGGGTATGGATGATGGTAGCTCGTGGTGACAACATTGCGTTGCCATTACTTGCTGTTCAAGTAGCTGGTTCAAAATTAAACATTCGCAGCTTCAACTCATCGTTATACAGTTTTTAGCAGAAATGTCTAGTCGTATTTCTGCGTGTTTGTTAGGGGCATCATTCTGAAGAACTTTTACGATGACACCGACTTGATCACAGTAACTTTATTTTTCATTCCTCCATACGATTTCACCCGGATGGTCAGCGATTTGTATGGAGAAGTGAAAAATTTAAGTTGCTCTGATCAAATCAGTTTCGTAGTGAAAGTTGATCAGAATAATGTAATTAACAACAGTCTGAAATATGATTACACCTTTCTGTTACAACCTGTATAGTCCAATCAGTTGAATTCATGTCCTCTACGATCCATTTCCATTCCATGTATAGGCATCTTTAGGTTGTCAGTTTTATTTTACCTGCCTTACGCCTTCAGACGACCTCTGTGCCGCAGCGGTTGTGGCTCTTCCTATGCGAGAGGTCCCGGGTTCGATCCCCGGCTGGGGGTACAAAAAAACCCCAGGTCTTGGATGTTTATATGTGTGTGACGTCGCTGTTTCTGGTTCCCACGACACAGGTTATCCTAGTGTGGGGCCTGAAGCAATGCATTCGCCTGTTTGTAAATGTTTATGTTTACCTACCTCTCCTGTTATATTTTATCAGTAAGTAGTGGTATCAGTATCTCTAATAGAAATAATACATCATACACATCTCATATTATTATTTCAGTATTTTTTTTACTAGAACCTACTTAATATTAGGATTAGTTAAACTGATTGCTTGTATATGGAAACCTATAGGTACCTACTTATCTTAACAAATATCGATTACATATATTAAGGAACAAATCAGCACTTAGTATTTAAGCGACTCTACAATCACAAGTATTCCGCAACATAATGAGTAAAAAAATACTTCATTAATATATACAAATAATGTATACCTACATAATGTACTATGTACAATTACAAACAAAAGAAGATGCCTCAAGGAGGCTAATATTGTAATGTTCAACATAATCCCAATTAGGAAGCCAATCCAATAAGCCAATAATTTTTAATCATTCCATTTCAATAGGGCAACCCACTCTCTAGAAATGTCAATTTGGATGCAGAAGAGGCATGGGGCTCAATTATCTTATGGGAAACGCATAACTATAACATATCGATTGCTCCGAAGGGCGCTAAATGCCGTATGTAAGGTCGGTCTCTAAATAGGCACCGTCCAAGAAGCCGAATACTACATTTACGCCCTTTGTGCAAATTGATACGCTGTCGCTAGGCGTTTTTCATAACAGAATAGGGTAAAATACGATTAAAATCAGTTAAAGATTCGCCTTTTCTCGGATATCATCGCCTAAATCCGGAGACGGAAATGACACGAAATACATTACCGCGATTTCTTGATGAGGGAGAGGGATGAGGGATTCACGACAATTTCCGAAGTTGGCCGAATCGTTAACTGATTTTAATCGTTTTGTACCACCGACATTTCTCCTGGCTCCGAGAATGATTCGCATAATCACAACGTCCCTCTTCCGGGCCGCCGTGACCCGTAGCAGATTGCCCTAACGGTCGTCAACCTCCGATAGAAGACCCGAAGAAGAAGATTAGATGGGGTTAGTACATTGGCGTCTTATAAATAGTCCTGAAGGTCTCCTCCTCTATCTCGCAGACATGGCCCCTCTGAACCGCGAGTCCAGGCTTCCGTACGAAGGTCTGTACCGAGGAGTGCGCTGCGACCAGGGGGTGCGGCGGTTCTTGAATGAGGAGCACGCGATCAGGCTGTTCATGGCAGGCGGGCGGCACTGCTCCACGCTGATGCCTTGACGGAGGCTGGGGAAGGAATTGGTTGAATACATCGACCAGTGTATTTGCTGACGACACTTGTTTATTAGAAGCACAAAAGGGATGACTAAAGTGGAAAAAAACTATGCAAAATAACTTAGACGTTATGTGTGAATGGGCCCATGATGACGGTTTGGTAATTAACTCACAAAAAACAAAGATAATGTACATTTACTCTCGTTAACTAAAGTCTGATACTAGACCGTCTATTGTCGCCCACACACATGCATGCCTGCACCAAACTATAAATAATAACTGTCATTGTGAACACCTTGAACTAGTAAGACATCACATTTATCTAGGCCTGATTTTATAGATAGCAGCCTTAACTGGAAACCTTATATAGAATACTTAGAATTATCACGTCAAAACTATCCATCATAAAACATGATTTACCGAACAAAATCATCACAATGATGTATATGTCTTTGGCTGATTCTGTTTTTGCTTACAGTATCAGCAGCTACGGCCGTAGGCATAAAAGAAATTTGGAGGTTCTGTATAGGTCACAGGTTAGGTTGCTTAAGGCTTAGCTCATTGTACCAAGTAAGATAAGAAAACAATTCAGAGATAGTGAAATGAACTGTTTAAATACTGTGATACCCTAAGTATCCTTATTAAATATAATAAGTTAACAGTTGATTTTATATGTCCTCACATATAAAAGCAAAGTCACCAAAACCAGATCAAAATGGTTACGCGACCTATCATATCTTCCTATGTATAACTTGTGTTCGATTCCAAATCGATATTCGATCGATGGTTTCTGAACGGTCATTTTAATTTGACGTTAGCTGTCAATCTGGCAGTTTTGACAACTGACAGACGAAAAAAAAAAAAAAAACCTCGCAATGAAAACGCGTGGGTTGTTGAAATTAAATCAGAGGGCATCTGTAATGTATTCGGGATTCCCTCAGGATTATTAATATAGCTGAGTGTGCCGTTGTCTCTCGAACCAGATAAAGTTCGGATTTTCGTGCCCGATTCGTATTTACCACGTAGAAACATAACCTGTGTTGGACCACTGTGCTCATTGACGCTGGCCCGCCAGTCATACCTGGTTGGCTGAAGAACCTGTCTACCAAGAAGAGCCTAGGGCGCGCCCGGGCCTTGCAGAGAGACAGGAGGTTGACGGGACGGAAGCACAGACCAGGTTAGATCTACCCCACATAACTTTAGCTCGGTGAATCGCCGACGTTCATCACTTCTTGGCACCTGATCGTCACGCTACCTCGTAGCTGATGGGCCCCTACATTAGGTGGTGGTGGGTGGTGGAGGTCATTAGGTGCTGAGAAGCATGAACAACTTGCCTAGATATAAAAACAACTATGGTCAAAGTAAATGGGAATACATGGTTCCTATGTTGCTAATCGAACTGCCCCCCGATATTGTGAAGAGCCTAGAGTGAGAAAAGAAAAGAAAATATATTCTGCAAAAGCATTACGTTTTAAAACGTTTTTGTGTGAAATAGTAGGTAAAATGTAATGACGACGATTAATTTGTAACTATGTGAGGTTTTTATTAAATTGTAAAGGCGCTTCACAGTGATCTCACTTTTCGCATATTAACCGCATAAGGTATGTACAAATTACTTAGTATAAAATGTTGTTTTGGATAATTAAATAAATATATATATATATTTAGAATGACCTTTCTCTCTGATACAATTAAGGTGATATGTAAAAGCGGGACTACGAATCTAAACGAAAGCGACAGCGTTTATTACTACCACATAAGAAACCTCTCTTTTTTCGTAGGTGGTAGTAATACACGCTGATTACTACCACATAAGAAAAAAGAGAGCGCAAACAATGCGCTCGACTCAAACCACATTAAAATAGTTTAAAAATAAACTAATCTATCAAAAATATTTTCAAGGACAGTTTACTAATACATAATATGACATGTTAAAGTAATTCCGCAATTAAAGTAGTAAGGATTTCAAAACTACACAAAAAAAAAAAACAATTTATCAAAAAAATTTTTTTTTGTGAAATTTTGAAATGCTCACCAACTCAGACCCACTGTTTTCTTTCCGTAAGATACGTGACGTATTTTTCTTATTTCAGTACATTTCGAGCCTAGCGCCACAAAATAAATACTTAGGTACAGAAGTCAACCACATGTATGTACTTCACTTTTCATAGCTACGCTCGGCGATTGCTCTATGTAGGGTTGTCAACTACGGCTTATGCACGAAAAACTATCGTGGTACTGGCGCTCCTATCTAGTTGTCTGAATTATTATGAAGAATGAAACGAGAAGAATGAAAACATTATTACAATACAAAAGGTTTACAGATCAGAAAAATACCTACACAATTTTTAGTTTGTCAATTTTCACTATCGAAAATTCCTGATAACTTCTAAACTGACTACCCGAGTTACAAAATTTCTATTGCTCTGTCCGTTTTAGACCTACACCTGTCAAATGACACGAAAAACAACACAATATCTACACAAATAAAAAAACATGTTTTCAACTTACGTGAGTAAGGTGGCGTGAATTTACCTAACAAAATGTTTGTTAATACTTATTTTATTATACTGATTGAAAAATAGGCAACTGTTATTTATTGAAATCGATCTTAGATATATTATTCGGGGACCTTACCTACCTACCTAACTGTTCTATACATATAACGTTAAAACGAACCATCAGAATACAGGCAGATAACTACTTTCCGAAACCACTGGTAGCTTAAAAAACGCCAATTCATAGTTTAATGTTGAATTTAAACAACCGTCCACTGAACAGTAACTGTTATAATATATATTTTTCCGTTGCTCCATTGTTGCATTATTTGCATTAACAGACGCGCGTGTCAAGCGGATGGCACTCACGCTCGCACTGGTTTGAACTGCTCTGAGATATCGTGTCCGTGAGCAGTATCTATGTGTGCGTTGCTCGAGCGCGCTTGTATGTATATTGATTTCTGTACCTATTTATTTTGTGCTAGCGCTGACCTGAGTTGGTGGAGTTGAAAATAAAGTTACTCTCACCAAGTCGGTCCCATACTAAAAGTTGTTCAGAATGATGTCCCTAACAACCACCATACAAAACAACTCCTTTCTACTTTAACCATGCCCCGCACTTGAGCTTATTCCGCCCGCCGCCTAACGTACGGGATATATGACACTGTGTGCATATTGTATGGAAGCTACCATTTTTAGAGTTTTGCGGTAATAACCGAGTATGCCATGTTATAGATGATATTAAGAGATTTGTTATTGGTAGTGATGTTTTTTCTTTCCGTAAGATAGTACAACGCCCCTGATACCGATATTTTCTAGACATGCTAGTAGGATTGGAATCGACACAGTTTCGAAAGTTTTTTGTAGATGTAGGAAGACACCGATACACCACTTACGTTTGTCTAGATACTTAGTGATAAGCGAAGATAGTTTTAACACAGTGTCATGTGTCGACTTCTTAGCTCTGAAACCATACTGGTTTTCCGCAAGAAGATGGTTTGTTTCTAGGTAACTTTTGACAGCGTGCTTAATAAAGAAATGGGCCTGTAATTAGTAGGAAGCTTTTTATCTCCTGCTTTGTGGATAAGCCATACTATTGCGTTTTTGAAGATTAACAGAAACAATCCCTGTTCGAAACTAAGGTTGCAAGTCATAGGCGAGCGGTTCCGAAAGTACAAGTCTGAAGCTTTTAAGTATATGTGATGATATACCATCCCTGTCAGGTGCGGTATTACTTTTGATTCCACTGAGAGTTCTTCTGACTTCTGCGGAATCAGTTGAATAAAGATACATCGAACTGCAAGGGGTATTTATTTGTTTGGCTGTGCCAATTCTGTGTCAATAGTTTTGAGTTTGTTTAAAATCTCACTTGCAAGGTCTTAGGCAATATTGGTGAAGTAATTATTTACTTCATCCAGGGAATCCTTAGCATTCTCTTTAATCTGCAGTAGATCCAGTGAAGTTGATTTATTTTTGTTCAAGTCACTTATCTCTTTTATTACGTTCCAAGTTTCCTTTATGTTCGATTTATTTTTTTATAATTTATTTTCATAATATTGTTTTTTTTAAGGATTTGATTAATTTGTTGCACTGATTTCTCGTAATGTATTTAATTCGTTTTTCTTCACCATTCTTTATTATATTGTTGATGCATTTTATTAAGTTTTAGTCTTAATAACTTAACTACCCCAAAGGTAATCCAAGTTTTAAGAGGCATCTTTTTCTTTGGTACACTAGTAACAATTGTGTCTGTGTTACTACATTTTGTATTTCATTGGTAAGCACCACGGCAGCTTTATTCGCATCTTTTAAAGAGTAAAGATTACTCCACTCTTCCGTGTTCAGGCTGGTGTGTATGGCACCTAAGTTTATATTAACACTTTTATATAGAATACAACATCTTCGAATAAATGCGTCATCAATGTGTAGGAGGATGGGCGATTGGTCGGTAAAGTTCTCAAAAACTAGTGTCCAACATTTTGATGTGGTTTTCACCATAAAGTGGTCCATGGAAGTTCTGATTCTGGGAGGTAGCTTAACACCTTGCCGGAGTCCATGACTTGCTAGCATGTTGAGTTAGCAATTTGCAAATCGATCTTCACAGTTCGTCCGACATAATATTTATGTTCATGTCTCCAGATAAGATAATACTTTTTGTGTGAATACTGTTAAGAATATGATCAAGGGAGTTTATGTATACTGTTCATATATTACAAAACACAGCGGCCGATATGTGCCGTTCACAGTGAAGTCTTGGAATTCTATGAGTAAGCAGTTTCCCGCCGTCATATTAGGTTCGGATGTGACAGCATTAACTTTGTCACGCACATAAATAACTACACCATCGATTTTATTACAACTGTTTTTGGTATAGTGCATTTTGTAGCTATTTAAACTATGTGGGGTAAAGCTATTATTGTCCAGCATTGCGTTAGAACCAGAATATCCGCAGTTACATTTGTTTCCGTAAGGAAAGAAATATAAATCGATGAAGATTCGCATTTATGCTTTTAATATTTACTGTGATCACTAGCAGTGAGTTACACAGGCTATCTCCCAACAATACCGAGTAGATTTTAGGATCCGCAACATTACTGCATTCTATGCTGCCAGAGAAGTTAATTTCTGAGATCACAAGATTATTATTCATTTTGTATTTGAAATATTTGTAAGCCAAAGTGTAGACAATACCAGATGGTTGCAGAGTAGAGTCTGTAGAGTGAGGAAGTACCCTATCAGAACTTCGCAAATATGTGTTCTCAAGCCATAGTAGCAGTAGTCAGTAACAATACATATATGCGCTGTGCTTAACCTACTTAAGGAACCCTTGTACAAAGTTTCATGACTCTAGGTCCACCGGTTTAGGCTGTGCGTTGTCTGTCTGTCTGTTAAGGTCATCGCTGACTTATACGACCCCACTTCCAGCCGGAAAAAATGGGCATTAGGTTGTGTTCTGTAAGTATACTTTACATTATTCATATATCTTAGGAAAAATATCGCTTTAGCCAGCTTGCCGTAGACATATTACTCGATAGTATATCTACAGAGCACAACCTAAAAACCATATTTGAATAAATATTTTTCGCCGACTGGGAGCAGGGTTGTATGAGTCAGCGATAACCTTTAGCGTTTTTCAACCCCGATGACGAAAAAGAGGGGTGTGGGTGTTATAAGTTTGAAGCGTCTGTGTGTGTGCGTGTCTGTGTCTGGATCTGTCTGTGGAACTCTAGCGCTGAAACGGAAGGACGGGTTTTGATACAATTTTCTGTAAATGGTAGTAGACTACCCTGCGATGGTTCTTAGCCATGTTTTATTAAAATCGGTTCAGTACAAGGAAACAAGTCTGCCAAATTTTAGACTCAGGGTTTAATTTATTGTATCGGGGGCGTGTTTTAATTTATTCATTTATAGTTATAGTGTGAATATATGTGTAGGTGTATTCAGGAAAGAAGAGGTGAATGATTTCGCACAATGTATTGATTGCAATGTACGAATTAATGTATTGTAATAATTTACAACAAAAAATACCAATGCATGACGCCAATGTACCTGTGTCATTAACTCATTCGAGAAAGTCACCCTTAACCCCATGTTGAAGTTGGAAAAACTTAAAAGCGTCAAGTTAAAAAAAGGCGCTAAGTTCTGGGGTACCTATATGTCGTAGCTATGTCGTAGAATTTGATCACTTCATGCTTCGCTGCGCGCGCCCCCTTTAGTCTTCACCTAAGCTACCGCAGTGTTTTGTCCTAAAATACTTCTTCGATCAATAAAAGTTCTTATTTAACCATGGTTGGCTATTTCATGATTAACCTCCGTTTTCTGGATTGAGAATTGTATTAATCAAATACTAAATATCGATCGTTCTGTCACGTTCTTTTTTGTATATAGTATTTGATTAGTGAAATTCTCAATTCAGAAATCTGAGGATAGTCAATTCTGCGATATGGTTACGACATATACATGTCATACTATGTTTTGTTTGTTACAGTCTATATTTCACTGTTTGGTTGATAGCCGAAAAAAAATAGGCCACACTTTTAGCCTTTGGCAAACCAAAGGCTAAAAGTGTGGCCTATTTTTTTAATGAGGGGTGACAAATCACCCCTCATTCTCATCCACTTTTCGATTTCCAAACCACGGCTGAAGAAGTTATTCATGTCAATAGTTTGTCGACGCAATGTTAATATTAATTTTAAACCCCCTAAGCCTAGCAGGTTTTAAGTTTGAAGCGTATGTCGGTCGGTGTGCCGGTGTGTCGGTGTGTCTGTCTTTATGTTTGTCCGTGGCACCATAGCGGTCAAAAGGTTTGACAGATTTTAATGCGGTCTTTTGTCAATGGTAGTTGACTTTACTGCGATGGTTTCTGGATATGTTTTGTTGAAATCGGTTTAGCAGTTCGAAAGTTATCAGCGTAACGAGGAATTTTGGTCAAATGTGTGGACGGATTTTAATTAGCATGTTTGCAGTTGGTGGCAGATTTTACTGCGATGGTTCTTAGATATGTTTTGTTAAAATCGGTTTTGTAGTTCGAAAGGTGTCAGCTTCACAATAAATAGCGATCAAACGGGTCAAAGGATTTTAATGCTGTTTTTTTAGTTTGTAGTAGACGTCACTGCGATGATTCTTAGATAAATTTTATAAATATCGGTTCAGTAGTTCTAAAGTTATATATCGGGGGTATTTAATTAAGGATGTATTTGTTTTTTCAATTTTCTGTTGAGTTTGCTTTCGTTACAAAATAGAACATAGGTGACAAAACTCCGCTGTCACCTTCGGCTCGTTTTCGTTCTCGTTCACACCAACACACGTAAAGACACCTGTACGAGGCAGTGTGGGGCCAGAAGCATTGAATATTCATATAATTCACCTCTTAGTCCTGGTCGCCAGAGGCTGGAACTCGTCCCCGATCAGCACACTCCCGTCCAGGGTGCCGTCCAACTGCAGCAGGTCACCGGCCGACACCGACACGTCCATGGGACCAGGCCGGTCCACCGTGCACAGGAATACCATCGTTATGAAAAGCTGGGTAAATACAAATGGCAACAAATATAATGATCACCAAAATATTTTTTTCCTGCCCAAAATGGATAAATAAACACCAAAAGTTGCAAAAAATATCAGGGCAAAATACTGCGGTAGCTTAGGTGAAGGGTAAAGGAGGTGAGCGAAGCGAAGCCCCCTTTATCCTTCGTGTTAGGTTGAACATGTAAGAACAACAAAAAATACATAATCTTAAGTACACAAAATATAAAAAGAAGTTTGGTGGACATTTATCCATTCTGACAGTCATTTAGAATTTATTGGTAGTAAAATAGGTGCATTTTTGGTAATCCTTTAAACATAAGCCAATACAAATTGTGGGTTATAATGCTGAGGTTAATTAATCTTCTGAAGATTGTTCTTCTGTCTGTGTATGTACCTCCTATACATTAAAAATAACGAAACATTTCTTAGGTCTCATTCTTAAACCCATGAAAGATTGAAACAATTGTCCGATCTGATTGTGTCTTTTTAAGGGGTATTTGGGAAGTACGAAGAATGCCAATATGTGGCAGAGATCTTTATGTCTCAGTATCTGGAGAGAGAATCCTGAATGATTCTTCTGATTTACTACAGCAAACTTGTGTCGTATCCTTCTTCGAATCTTCGACCTATGTTTATTTTAGGTTACTCTACATAATTATTGAATTCCGTTTCAAGTAAATACTTACCACAAGGATGTGAATAAAGCACACAAATAAAGTTGACCACGCAAACCCGATGTTGTCAAATAGTAGTCCTGAGATAGTTGGCCCAATGAAGGCTCCAAGGGCGAACGTGGAGGTCCACATTCCAGACACTAACCCGTATGTCTCTATAGAATTCGGCAGACCGTTGGCACTAGAATAGAATAAATCCTTATAAAGTAATGTTTGGAGTTTTACTAGAAGAGGTTACAGACGCAGACCTTAGCGACATGGCTACCGTCATTGTATTACATTAACTGTGTAATTAAGAAGACACCTGAAATTAATTTACTTTGCGTATATTAAAAGCGTCCGTGGCCTTCGCACATCGGAAAACGATCTTGCGGGTAGCAACATCTGGCCGAGACGGGCACTGGATGGGTGTCCGTTCTATGTGGCATTTGTTTCTGACGCTTCTGTTTCGGATGACACGTTAAGCTGTAGGTCCCGGCTACTATCGCTACTCGGTGGTAGTTAATTATTATAATTAATAAGCAGGAATAAATAATTACAAAACTGTTAACGGCAAGTTCTGTGCTGAGTTTGATTAACCCCATACATTCCCGTCATACTTGTTGTAGTAGAGAATGCACTGACCCTTAAAAGAATTGCTTACCTTCGCGAGTCTAAGCCGGGGCGCAACTAGTCTGTGATTATTTCTTAGGTTAACATTACAGCTATCGCTAAGTTTGGAAAATGTTTTAAGGGTCTTGAGTACATACATTAATTTTTCGAAAATAAATTGACCAGTTAGTATTTCCATTTCATTAAAGCTCTTTTAAGGAGTCTGCATTTTAAATAATTAATTACTCGAATAGCTTTTTCTGTAAAATAAAAATAGTTTGAATATCTGCTGCTTTCCCCCACAACAAGATACCGTAGGGCATGCATGACACTATGAAAGTAATTAATAGTTATTTGTGTCACAAGGGAGCAAAATGATGTATTTACGGTGAGGGCGGTTTATTGAAGGGAAGGATTCTACGATAGAATCCTGAGCGTAGCGAGGGATTCTAAGTTAGAATGCTGAGCGTAACGAAGGATTCAAGCGTTAACGCCCATGACGAAAATAATTTTGCTCCTAAGTGACACATACAAATTTTCACACCGACTATGAGGAAAATTTAAATTAAATGCTCTTAAAAAATTAAATAACTGTACTTTGAATTATACTTTCACCACTTTTACAGTAATCAAACAACGTAAAACAAAACTTTTTTTTTTTGTAATGGCGGATTGTAAAGGATTAGGGAAAGGTCACCACAGATAAAATATTCCTGTGTACTTTTACCAATATGTAAAAATAATCGAATCGAATATTACAATGGTTTCGGATATCAATATTCATTATATCTCAATAAAAATCATCGATAGATTTCATTTCAGTAAAACATATAATTTATTGTGATTTTTTTTTTAAATATTACGAAAAATTCATAAATTTTCATACAACGTTGTTAAAGTTAAAACTTGAAACATGTTCGTTTTTAATCGACTACGATGAAATTACAATTGATTATTTTATTTAGATCTGTGTTCAATTGGCACATTGCGTAAATGCTACATGCCAATGGATAATTTAAAAAAGTAGCTTGAACAGAAAAGAAGAATTTTGCCTCCTCTCGTCGTGGAGCAAAACTTACTTTTCCGAGTGAAAGGTGTGAAAAATATATACTAGCCTAGATTAGCCACATCCGCGTTTTGCCTGATGTTCCTAACAGCGTAAGCCGCAGAACTTAATTTATCTGTGGGGGGTCCCCAGTCCAATTTGCTATCAATGGTTATTCCAAGAAACTTCGTATCATTTACTAATTCTAAGGTGTTGCTGTATAATACTAAACTGGTTTCAAACTGGACCTCAATCTGGAAACCCCTCCATCAATCCACACTGAGCCAGCTTGGTGGAGTATGTCTCAATCTTACTCGTATCTGGGTAAAGACCCGTGCCCTTCGGTGGAGACATTAATGGGCTACATTTATTAATTTATTTTATGCCTATATTTATAAGTCCAAAAGGGATACAGGACTATTTTAAGGGGCTCCATCGGTAAATGTTTTAACCTCGGGCCTGGATTTTGTTCACACAGTGTAGGTTTTTCTGAAACCGGCAGCAAAGTCTGGTCTTGCCACCGTCCATCTTTAAAGATGGACCTTGGCAACTCGCCAAGGCAGTGTAACAAGACATGAAATCAAATTGAGGAGTCCAGGTAAAAACCTTGCGATCAGTAATGATGATGTAACAAGGGAATTGGTTGGATGACAATTATATTTCGATTTGTGTTTTTGTGTAGATTTGGGATACCACATTCCTTTGATGAGGTATAGCAATTATGGTGTTTTTTTCGGTTGGTAATCATTACTTTGGTGTTGTGATTTTCGCAAACTTATATGTGTAATTATTTGTTCATACGTAGATTATGAGACATCGCAAAATGTAAATTCTCGTGCATAATTACGAAAGTACAAAGTTACATATCATCATCACAGTTTTGATAGCCATAGGAGAAATGTGTGAACTCACATAGACGTGCTGAGGGCATCAGAGAATGATGCGACGAGCTGACATCCGATACCCATTCCGTGGAACACCAGCCCCAGAACTATGATCCATTTCGTACTGAAATCAAAAGAGAACAATATGTTTCAGTTTTCAGTTATCATTGATATGTCAAATGAAACTCGGTAAAAGAAAGGCAACTCTTATGAAAATAAAAACAAATTATGGGGAAAATGACAAATGAAATGAAATGAAGTCTATTTGCAAGAAAACAGTTGATTAAAGGATCTTAACAATAAAATATGTGCAGTGTTTTCAGCTTATGTATAATCATGCAAAATCATAATAGTCAAATTAAAAAAATATTTCAATTGGTAAAATAGCAAAGGCAATATTAATGTACATATCTTTCAAAATAAATTACTATTTGTATGATTTTTTATTTTTTTTCCTTTTCTATAAATGTTATTTTTTATTATCTAAATATTCTTTAATGCTATAAACACACTTTCACGATGAGAAGCAACAAAACATCTCTAATGTATGCACAAGGCACACAGATATTAAGATTTTTTAAAAGTGGTTACAGCTTTCATCAAATTTAGCCTTTTAAATTGCTCTTATAGATTTTTGTTACTTTAAATACCCTATCAACTTCCACCGAATTTCCCCACGGAATCAGACCATAGCTGAGTGAGTACTGAGGAGACATATCCGTGTTAGGCCGTAAGCGCGGCTTCAATACAAATGGTTTCCCTCAGTTTGTATAAAGAGTAGGTATACAAAACGAAAACATTGTAAAGAAACAAAAAAAAATGATAGTAAAATATATATGAATGAATAAAAAAAATATTTTTTTTTTTTAAATTTAAGCTGTTTATTTCAAAAAAAATTATATACATTACATGGCATGAACTTAACTTCTAATCTTAATATTTAAAGATTTTTTGAGTTAAGGAGCTGCTTATTCATAAATTTACATATACATTATATTTTTACATTTATTGAGGTAGGTTTAAACAAGTACCGCTTAATAATATTTTTTGTTTGCTGACAAGTTTTGTTTTCTATTCTACTAACTAATTCTATTGGAAATCTATTCAATACTCTAGGCAGAATTGACTGCCAGACTCTCTGGCCATATTCGTTTTTACTTGTTGGTATCTCGAAGTTTGAAAGATAAGGTAGGTTACGTAGATTTACGGGTCTTTTCTTTTTTTTTAAAAGGGGTATATTTTCATTATACTGAATAACAATTGCCAAATCCAACTTATCAAATACGTTCATCACTTTACAATAATTGAATAGATTTCCATAGTTATTTTTATATTTATATTTAATCTTTGCGGGAACAATCGCTTTCAGTAATCTTAATTGTAGGTTGTAAATATGATTTAAAGATGTTTTGAATGTTCTTCCATAGCTGGCTAAGCCATAGCTTATTACAGAATCAGCCAAGGACATGTAAAGAAGTCTTAGCGTATTATAGGGAACTTTATGCCTAAGTACACACAGTTTTGACAAAATGGATCTTAGCTTATTACATACAAGCTCAATATGTGGACCCCAGTTGAATCTATGGTCTATTTTTAGTCCAAGGTAAGTATGTTCTTGTACAAGATCAAGATGAACGCAGTTACAGGAAGCGCTCTGTAGGTGCATACAGTTGTGTTCGTGGGCCACGATCGCCGGTATAAAGTTTGTTTTTTTATAAGGCGAATGAATATGCATGAGTTTTGTTTTAGAGTAATTTATCGATAAACCTAGATCGTGAGCCCACTTACACAATAGATCAAAATCCTCCTGCATCATACTTTGGGCCATCTCAAGGTCCTGATGAGCGGTAGTTATACAAGTATCATCTGCAAACTGATATACTGAGCCATGCCGAAATATTTTGCACATATCATTGACGTATAATAAGTACTCGGTTGGTCCCAGGATCGATCCTTGTGCCGTACCACATAAGGTGGGCATCAGATCACTGAGTTCACCAGCTATGCTCACCGCGTTATACCTATTAGTATGATAGTTTTTCATGAGTTCTAGCACAGGTCCCTGTATACCGTTCTGCTGCATTTTCTGGTAAAGTGTCTTATAATTTAAAGTGTCAAAAGCTTTACTGAAGTCTATCATAACGGTAAGTACATGGTATCTTTTATCTAAATAGCTATTTATTTCGTCTGTAAATAATGACAAAAGCTGAGATGTGCTTTTTCGTTTTTGAAATCCAAATTGTTTTACATGTATTAAGCCATTACTTGATAGGAAGTTATTTACGGAATTTCCGATATATTTTTCTATAATTTTATCTAAGCATGATAGGATTGTTATAGGTCTGTAGTTGTTTGTATCTGTATGACTACCTTTTTTATGTATCGGTCTTACAAGTCCTATTTTAAGTTGGTCGGGATATGTGGATTGCGAGATACATAGATTAATTAGATGCATGAGTACCGGTGTAATTTTTTCAGAAATATATTTTACGTCTTTTGCCCTTATCGTATCATACCCTGGGCTTTTTTTATCGTTTATTTTTCTAATTACTCTGTGTAAGACTTCTTCGTTAATTTTTCCCAGACGTAATGATAAGCTAGGGGTATGTATGTACTCCTTCTCATCAAGCAATGGCCTATCACAAGTGTTCAATACATTTTTAACATTGTTATCGAAATCGTGTGCAAACTTATCTGATAATTGCTTTGGTCTTAACCTAAAGGACTTAACCAGTACATCATCGATAGCCTTTATAATTCTACCAGTCAATCTATTAATAATTTCCCACATTTTTTTAGGGTTTTTAAAATTATTACAAATTTCTCTTTTTGTTAAATTATTTCTAGCATTACAAATCATTCTGTTAGTTCTGTTTCTATATTTTTTGTATATTAACTCATTTTGTTTATTACTTGTATCATTTAAAAATATTTTTAAAAGTTCTTTCTTTTTGTTACACATGTTAATTAACTTATCAGATATCCAATTACAATCAGACTTTGCATACTGATTGATTTTAGTTTGATAGGTACACTTACTATATACTGCCTGGTATTTTTTAATAATAAAATCTACTACTTCGTTCGGCTCGGTGCAGCCGAGCGCAGAGCTCCAGTCAATTTGACTTAATTCCTGTTTGATTTTTTCATTATTCAACTTATTAACAGTCTTATAGGAATTCACGCAGTCGTAACTGCTGAGCGCGAGGCCTGTTACATAATGGTCGGCTAGTGCATCGCGCACAACAGCTGAGCGCACTGAATGCCCGTGCGTACCTCGCCTGGACGCGCCACGAACGAACAAATGATCGATACATGATTTGGATATGCCATTTACATTTGACTCAACTCGTGTGAATTGTGAAATACAACACTCAAAACCTAGTTCATTTAGGCTGTTTAGGTAAGACCTTACAGTATTGTTGATGCATTTAGTGTCTATGTTGGTATCACCTACTAATATACAGTTTTTGTTGGTGGGATACGCGGATAACAATTGCGAAAGTTCAATAACGAAGTCATTTTTATTCCAGCTAGGGGGCCTATATATTGAACACAAAAACGTTTTATGGCCGTTTAAACTTTCCACTTCACCACATAAACATTCAAAGTTTAACGTATTCACTGAAGTTCTAATAAATGAGATACTCTTGTGTGCGTAGATAATTATGCCACCTCCTTTTCTTTGTTTACGTAGTTCTGTGTACATTACATAATCCTTGATATCGAACAGAGTAGAAATCGGATCACTGATGTTCGCCTCAGTGATTATTATTAGATGTATAATTAGCGGGCTGCCAGCGACAATGTACTCAAGTTGCGAGTGGTTTTTGATCATCGAACGGATATTTACATGTAATAGAATAAGTTCATTTTGCTCGTGAGTTATATCACACATAAAATCATTCCACGAGTCATGAGTTGTCTCTGTTATGGTTGGGTCGACGAGATCCATATAGAATTGTTTTTTTTTTTTTAACGAGCTGACTTATTATTATTATTTTTTTATTTTTTATATTGGAGATCACACCTGTTGGTACAGTAGGGAGGAGGTACATACCTAGCTTTTCTGTAGCTCCTTACCAATTCGACCGATGTCGTTCTCCGAGCGGACGTAGTATATCTTCTTGTCACCTTCATTTTTTCGAACCATTATCTGTCCGTTTTTGCACCAGACGTACTTACAAATTGATTTTTCTTTGAGGCTTATCTTGGTTTTCCAGAGCAGGTAGGACATCGTAGGTGTGAGTGACTCACGTAGGTACACCTTATTTTCACCTACACCGCCCAGGTCTCGGGAAGTCATCTTTGTTGTTTTGGCAGCTTCGCACCAGAGCTCGCGCTTACCCTCACGCAAGGATATTTTAATCGGCGCGTCGGCCTTGGCGCGCTCGGCCTGCGCCGAACTAGGGCGGCTGGGCATTTTTTTTCTATGAGCTCGGATAATATCGTCCGGTTTCTGATTTAGAAGTTGGCAAACTGATGCAGCAATTTTTTGGATATCCTCGTTCTCTTGTTCAGTTATTCCACAGATTTCGACCTCATTTGACGACTGCGCCTGCTCCAGTTTGCTTAATTTTTGCTCTAAAACCTCCATCTTTAGTGTTAGATTTTTGCATGTATTAGCATTTTCCTTACATAAATTCTCCGAAATTTTAACTCGCATTTCGTAATCTTTAATTTTTTCTTCATATTCGTCAATTTTGTCGGAATAGAATTTGAGGGTATTCTGTAATTCATCTCGAATAATTTCTCTAACGGTCTTTTGTAACTGACCAACCTCTTGTCGAAATACAGACAGCAAATTGTCTTGATCGCTATGCGATGTTACTTCAGCATCGGATTCCTCATCATCGGGATCTGGTAAAATGACCGATATACGCTTTTTTTTGCCTTCCGTTGCAAGCGCGCACGAACGACACTTCCAATCAGAGTCCGTTGAGGACAGCATACACAGTTGTTCGGTCGATAGCGATACACAAGAGCTGTGGTACCACTTGCAACACTTATTGCACTGCACACCGGGATTCTTTTTGGTAACGGTTTTACTACACTTCGCGCATTTGGCCATTTTGTAAATATTATGCGCTCGCGTACTCACGGGTAATTAGGTCACGACCTTCCGCTGTCGCTGCGAGCGGGCAACTGAATGAATGAATGAATGGTGCTTCTCCAGCCAGGGTTCTAAACCTGTTCCGGTCTTTCGGCCGGCATACCAGAGGGCACAAGTTTTGAGGGGGGGCGGAATGACCTGCTCTATAGGAGAGGAAGGATAGTGAATTCAATCGACCGACTCTTCAGCCTGAAGCCAATATAGGATATGTGGAATGGGGAGGATGTGGGATTTGGAGAGCAGCTGTTATTTTCTTCAAGTTCTTGTTTTCCTTCTATTTTCAGTTATTGTTATTAGTTGAGTTTCCTGAGTCGTGTTCGTTTGGGTTCCGGTAAGTTCCCAGTTTCGCTTTCGCTCTCTGTTTCTGGAATACGGTATATTTGCCTCTAGGCCATCCTGACTTCGTCCCTGTTGTGTGATGATTCTGTCCAGTAACTGTGTTCTTCACCGTAGTATTTGATGTCATGCTTAAGGAAATCTTTCCAGGTGTATATAAGTCGGCCGACTTTCTTCTTCCTTGCTTCGTATTTGAATGGAGCGTGTAGTAAATGCTGTTGTGGGCGTCGCAGAATATTTATTGTAACACATCCGGTGGTTTTTGATTCGTTTGGTTATCGTTTTGCCCTGTAGTCAGTCATGAATCTTGTGGTATCTTGGAAAGCTTCTGGCGTTCTCAAACATGTCTCTGTCAAGAACTGACTTTCAACTGTTTGCTTTAGTGAGGGTTGCCGCTTTTTGTCCGTATTTTATAAATAGTGCAATGACCATTTTGTAAATCAGGCGCACTATATTCCAGTCCATGTTGGATTTCATTATAAAATGCATTAGAGCCTTGGAATTGCATATGGCTTGCCGGCACCTCTTTTTTATTGTGTCCTATGTCCTGCCGTAATATATGTGCCGAGATATTTGATTTCGTTTACGGTTCGTATTGGAACTCCGTCTAATACACTGGTTGTTTATGGGGTCTCTTATAAGAATTTTCGTCTTTCTACTTTTAAGTTTGCCATGATCATTTCTCCGATGATATTTAATTATTCACTTTTAGCTACTCCGCGGCATAGCAGCGCTGCGTATAAACGCTCTTTCAGGTTGCGGGCGGTCCGACTCTGGAATGCACTTTTTGCACTCTTTGCACTATAAGAGACAGTCCGACTCTTTTTTCTTTTAAGAAACATATCAGAGCACTACCTGTCTCTTTCGTAAAAGTTATTGTATTTATATTATTATATGTAAAGTTTATGTATATATCGGTAATTATTTCGTATTTGCTATCTGTATTTTACAGATATTTTAATTTCTTCCTAGAAATTATAGTTATAGTAATTAATATTGTGCACTGCCTACCCTTTTATGATAGCAATTCCTGTAATGCCTTGTTTTGCTGGAAGAAATCTCTTTTTAGAGACAAGCTCGCCCTTGTACATGCATTTTCTTTTGATGTAACTTTTAAAATATTTGTTTGCAATATTGTGAAGGAGGTTTGTTCCTATGATTAATTCCCTTTTTCCTGTATTTCTTTATAGCTCTTGTCCGATGCGAGCATACAGATACCAGAGATAGTGTTTTGACATATGTATCATGTTTGTTTCCTGTATATAGGCTATGTGTATGTTCCTGTTAGTCAATTCCGCATCAATGTTGAGTCTTTTAGTTATTTCGGCGCATCCTCTAACGTTCCAAGTAGCAATGCGCATACGCTCGCATGTGACCTGTGGTTTAAATATGGGGCTGTTTCGTATCATCGTATATCCGGTGTTTTCTGGGATGTCTTCTGTTGATGTTATGGTTGACCCTGAGGAGGTCATGGGTGTTGCATTAATTATCGGGGAAAGTATGGTGTTATCAGTTTGGTTATCGGTTGCTTGATCCGTGGGTAAATTTGGCGATTCAAGCAAGTATACGCTGTCGTGGTGGTGTCCTGTGCCGTTGAGGTTGATAGATTTCAATGCATCCGCTGGATTCTTGGGCGTGAATGTGAGCGATGGTGTATTTTGCTGGTGGATTGTTACGTTAACTAGAAAGTATTCGGCAGCTGGTATTATAATCTCCTCTCCAGCCCAAGTACCGTAATTGCTCAGATTTTCAATATTGAGTTGTTGAGGATTTCAGGCTCAGTGATTGCGAGCTTTGTTCTGTTCATCGCCGTTTTCTTCTACATATTTAACTAGGTCCTTACGAATGTGGGTGTGGTTGCATGTTAATTGACATAGGTGATTAATTTGGTCAGCAATTGCGGTGAATAGGCAGTTACCATCTCAGCATTGGTAAGGCTTCCATTAGGTTATCTTCTTGGGATGTTGTTGAAAGGAAGAATCTTAGAGATCGCCAGCAGCGCATAAGGTCTGAGGAGACCTTTACTGAGTGGTGCGATCTTTTGGCGGGAGTTCCTCAGGGTGGTATTCTTTCCCCTCTCTTATTCTCTGTCTTCATCAACTCCATCTCCGATGTTATCTCCTCCCCATATCATCTCTATGCTGATGATCTTCAGATTTATCGTCATTTCCTCTTTAGTGATGTGAACCTGGCTATAGACACACTGAACGCTGACCTTGAGAACATCAGAACCTGGGCTTTGTCATACGGATTGCTGGTAAACCCCAGTAAGTCCCAGGCGATTATTATAGGTACTAGACACTCTTTAAACGTATTACAACAATTGCCCATACCGCCGGTTACCTATGACGGTACTCTCATCGCCTACAGTGACAAGGCCAAAAACCTGGGTGTCATGTTTGATAGACAACTCTCCTGGACTAACCATGTCAGCGAGGTCAGTAGGCGCGTCTTTGCCACCTTTCACTCACTAAGCTTCAGAACTTTCTGCCCCATCAAACAAAAATTACTCTTGCTCAATCTCTTCTTCTCCCCTTGATCGATTATGCCGATGTTTGTTGGGCTAGCGCCAACGAAGAGCAACTGAACAGACTCGAGCGACTTCAAAATCTCGGGATTCGGTTTATCTTCGGACTGCGCAAGTTCGACCACGTCTCGCAGTATCGCAAGGAGTTAAAATGGCTGCCGATCCGTCTTCGTCGGGACACACACATCCTCACTCTTCTATTCAACATCTTAACCAACCCTCGATACCCTAGCTTTCTCCGTGAGCTTTTTCAATTTCTCCCTTCGGCTCGTCCACGTAGAACTCACACGGCTTCCCTGCTCTCTATACCTCATCACAACACCGTCGCATACAAGCACTGTTTTCGATTGTGGGCGATCACTCTCTGGAACTCGCTTCCCTGCACTATCAGAGATAGTCCATCTCTGCCCGTCTTTAAGAATCGTTTGAAGGAGCATTATCTTTCTCTATCCTAGATTTGAGCTTTGTATATATTAGTTTATTTAGGTGTATTTATATTTTTATATAATATTTATGTACTTGTGTATGTAGTGTATCTAGCAGTTAGTTCAATAGTTCAGTAATATATGTATGTATCTTATCAGAGCACATAGGTCTATCCTGTATATTAAATTATTATTATCAACCTTGGGTTTGCTGGAAGAGATCTCTATTTAGAGATAAGCATGCCTTTGTAGATGTCCTTTCTGTTTATTATATCTTATGTTGTTTTATGTGCAATAAATATATACGAAATATACGAAGAACTTAGAGATAGCGTGATTTATTTGAACTACCTTTGTCTACGATTAACAGATCGTACGGGTTGCGATTGTCAAAGTTTGTGCGTATCTTCGTGCGCCCTTATTCTCGGTAGAGAGCCGCTTAGGACAAAAAGTCTCCGATTTTATTGTTGCTATTGTTCATCAGTGGAAATCTTTTGTTAATTGCCTGTTTTCTGGAAGATGGTAAAATGATCCTTTTATGATGTGCAATTGTTGGCTGTTTCTCGCTATTTCTCGGAATATGCAGTTATGTAGTAGAAGGGCTTGCATTATTGTTTTATTTTTGTGGGCTTGTCGGACCGGATAAAGTTAGAAATAGTTAAGTTTTGTTTTACTGTTATTGGGTAGGTTCCTGCCTAGTTTTGTATTTAGGTATACCTATCCTATCTACTAGTACGGCACTGTGCCTGTGGGATAGTTTGGAGTTGGAGTAGTAATTTGAAGCGAGCGTGGTATCTGTTTATGAAATGGTATTTAGCATTACGAAGGGGATTACCTGCCAGATATAGAGTTCGTTTTGCCTTTTGATCTGAGTTAGGGCTATCATAATCGCAGCGATCTCACCAGGTTGTTGCTCAGCTAGTGAGACTCATTGCACTGATATCACCTACTTCAATTCACTTCATTAGTGCATATTAGTTAGGTCCGTGACTCGGGTCGAGGTTCAGTCCGTGAACAAGGCCCTAAAGATGAAGTACCCGGTTGTATCTGACCCGGCGGAGGGGGATGCATGTGTTTGTGGCGTGTGAGTGTATGTGTCGGTACGGTAAGTATCAAAGTCATTGGTCATCTTATCTTGAGTTGTGCATTTTGGGTAGGCCGGGGGAAGGTGTTTAGATTTACCGCTATCATATTATCTGTTTTTGGGGCGAGTGGAACTTGAGAGTACTTTGGTTGTCGCGCGGTATTTTGGTATGGGAAAAGTGAGATGCTGTAGATTTGACTGGTTGTTGATTACGTTTTGGTGCTCTATTATGTATGCGCTGTCGTAGTGGCTGTCGGAAAAGGTCAAGTTGATAGTTCCGACTGCGTTATATTTTTGTTGGGGGCTATATACGATTGATGGGCCGTTTTGTTGATGGATCGCTACACTTATTACGTAGAACTCTGCGGCTGCTATGATAATTTCTTCACCTCCCCACGTGCCCTGTATGTGGAGATTTTTTATGTACTCAGTGAAAGCTTCTGCGTTTGGTGCGTCGATCGCAAGTTTGATGCGTGGATAATTGCTGTTAGCTTCCACGTATCTAGCTAAGTCGCTTCTGATGTGGGTATGGTTGAATGTCGCTCCAAACAGATGGTTGATTTGGTCTGCAATTGCATGGAACAGGCAGTTTCCATCTCTGGGCATTGGTAGAGTTTCCATTGTAGGATATTACTACTGGAGAGAGCCTCATGCTGTTTTAGCTAATATGAATGTGTGTGTGGGTTGTTTCTAAGAGGTGTACGGCCGGTATGATGAGAGACGCTGTGTGGCCTTTTACGATCTATTTTATTCTAATGTTTCCCGGTATTTCCAAGATGGGCTGACAATATAGAATGGGTGCCAGATGTGTGAGGGAACGTTGTGGGCCTTTTGTGCTTCGAAGCTTTTTCAATTGTTCCTAAATAGTAGTCAATTGTTTTGTCTAGTTTCTGGGAATTTGGTGAGATGGCCTTTTTATGGCATGCACGTGTTTAGTTTTTGTTTATTGTCGGGTTTAGTATATTTGCAGTTTAGCTACGTAAAAATAATTCTAGGATTGTTAAGTTTTGGGTTGGCCTATTCATAGAGTTTCAGGGTTTAGTGGAAGGTTATTGTTAATGACTGTTTTGAATGGTCTTTCGAAGATGAGGAGAAAAGAAATCTCGAGGAGAATTATCTCGAATTTATTTTCAGGCAAAGCAATATAAGTATATGTAGCTATACTATAGTAATGTTTTATTAGTTGATTTTGCCTATGACGCACCTATAAATGTGATTATGCCTTAGTCAATAGGGGCAACCGCGGCCGCGGTAAGTGGTGGTTTATTATTGTCAGGCGGCGAGTGGTCCTGAGAGAAATAAAGTTAGAGATAGGTAATCACTATCAATGATGTCCTAATCGGAATGATCTCACCAGGTTGGTGTGTTTAGCGGCGGTGGTGGTGGAGGCAGTAGCGTTGAGGGTGTGTTGCGTAGGTGTCGCTCGCTGCCGGCCTGTCGCTGCGTGGCTCAGACGTGCACCTGGCCTAGAATTCTAGGGCTTGCACAGATGGGATGCCTAAGAGTATCGCGCAGTTCTCTGGGCATTCACTACACTTGACCGCACTAGTATCATCACAATCACTGAAATGCGCGGTATTGCACAGATGGGGTGCCTAGATGGATCGCGCACATTACCCAGGTAACCCTTACAGTAACACGCGGAATAAGCCAGCCTATAAGCCAGGCTCGTTTTCGGGCCTCCGGAGACAGAACAAAAGGCGCGCGCCGGGGATGAAAACTATTGTTTGTTTAAATGCGTTTGCGAGATCTCGGGGGGACACGTCCGTTCGGTCCGGCAACACAAACGCCACCCAAAAAAAAATGATAGTAAAATATATATAATAGAAATTAAGAAGTTTGAAAACGAAAGAGAATTAATAATGAAAACATTAAATTAAAAATGAAAATAATAAATAGTACTTTATGTGACTGCTACATAATAATGGAGGGCATTAATACTCGAGAGTGGGTTTATGAAACGAGCCGAAGGCGAGTTTAATAATAATATCACTCGAGAGTTTCAATGCCTAATTATGTACAGTTACATACACTAGTTTATCTACACACATATCATAAGCTCTCTTTGATGGGTTCAGGAACCGCATGTTTGACCGGCATTGTGGCATTGACCATGGCTCTGCAGTTGTTTAGCTTGTTCTGTAGTACCAACTTCACAGACAAACTAGGGGTGGCTCGCGGGCGGGCGTCGGTGTTCGAAATTTGAATGTCATAATTTGACAAATTTTGGTACATTATGGTCATAATGTACAAATTTTCAGATAAGAAATGAGTTTTTACCAAATAGTTTTTAGACGCAGTAAAGAGGGTTTATGATACGTGTATAGATAAAAAATAGAATATCCACTCACGTCGGCAAATTCAAAAACGGCGCCGGCCCGACCATCAAGAACCCGCCGGCCACGAACAGGCAGCCCAGCATTGTAATGTATTTGGGCTTGATGGACGGCTGGTCGCAGAGCCAGCCCCACGCCGGCGCGGTGATAGCGTACACGCCGCCATTGATCACGAACATCAGCCCCAGGATGACCGGCTTTAGGTCCAGCTAGAATGAATTTCCATTAATAGGTCGGTGTTGATTGATAAGATTTTACCGAAATGAGCGGTGCACAGACTCAACAAGAGACAGTAAAGAAAGATGCTTCCGGCACCGCAATGGCTGTTGTTAAAGTAGCATCGTACCGTGTTGTGTTGTGGGAAAGTGAGGGTCAGAGCAGACCTCACTTTTCAACGATACTACACGATACGACACTTGGTTCATTGCAATCAGATTCAGTGATATCATCAATTTTCTTTTTCATTCTAGGTCAGTATTCAAACGATTAGATTATCGTGCTCGTGAGGAAGAGCCGCGACCACTGAACAACGTAGGTTACCGAGTTACCGAGTGGTCGCGGTGGTTCGTGTAGACGAGAGATATTAATGTCTTTGGTAATTATTACTAATCTACCACTACATATAACTCCATGGTCCTGTGGAGATTAATTAGAATTATACATTTCCGAATCCTCGTGTGTAACGTTTGTAGAGTAATTAATGTATTTTTTGTTGATTGTTGTCTGTATTTCATAAAATACATTCTTTTACAGTACGATTACTTTAACTTTACCGCTCGATCCTTTGGTGATTAAGATGTCCTGGAAACTTGAAAGTTGCCACAGAGTTGTATCATAAAGATTATATTAAGGGAAAAAATCTGAAAACAGATAATTGATTACCGATTTAAAAAAAGGGTCAAAACGATAAGAAGTGTCGTGCGGTAAAGTAAAAATAATCGTACCTACTGTACCATACAACCCTTAACTTGTACTGTGTGTGTTGCCTTTCGCACGTTTTGGTCTTGTACCGTAAGTGAGAGTTGTATTTTAAATAAATCTTTTTAACTAAGATGTAATTGTGTTTTACCCCTTCTTTCCTTAGATGCGGCTCCAGCGTAGCCTGCAGGAAGCCGATGCTGAGGCTGGTGCAGATGATGCTGATGGCAGACAGCAGTACTCCGGGGATCTTCAGCAGTGTCATCATTGTCGCTGAGGAGGTATTCATTTGATCATCAAAGAGTTCTAAGCAGTCGGTTATGAGACTGTAAAAATCACGCGCACCACGCTGGTAATAACTAACGATAAATACTGTGTAATAAAATGGGTTGCCGTACATTTTTTTTTTCATATTCTTTATTGCACAGAAATCTTAATAGTAAGGTAGCAAAACATTTTATTAGCAAAGGCGAGCTTATCTCTTAAGAGAGATTTCTACCAGCAAACCTAGGCAGGACAGGAAAAATTGTGCAACGGGAGAGTCCTAGCGCGCAATAAAACTGTATCCGTGTTACCACAAAAAATATTAAACAGCGTTTAACCTCAAAACAAACGTCAAATCCCATACGTTTTCGTTTTTAAACAGGTGTTGAACACTCGTTTATTTTTTTGTGGTAAGGCCCTACACATCTAACTGTTTACAACTAAAACATAATAATGTAATAAATGATATACACTAAATAAAATATAAAAGCAAAAAATAAAATATATATCAATTATACTTATATATACATATATGTATATATAAGTATAATTGATATATATTTTATTTTTTGCTTTTATATTTTATTTTACTCATATATATATATATATATATAAATACCTATCACGAAAGAGAAAGGAAATGCTCTTTCATTCTTGTCTTAAAAGTGAAAATTGAGGGACTATCTCTAATAGCGCAGGGAAGTGCGTTCCACAGTCGGACCGCCGTTAACCTAAACGAGTGTTTGTAAGCGGCAGTGTTATGCCGAGGAGTAGAAAGAAGAGACATCGTGTGGGATCTCCGGTTGCTCCGTACACGGCGCTTCTGGTTGAGGACTCGTCTATGAGTCCTACCTAGTGTATACGGGTTAGCATTGCGATATAGGTTACTGAACCGACTGCTATTGCGAACTGAATCATACGTAGTAACTTCACATGTTAATGGTCGATGACCATGGTAACGATCGGCGACCGCTACAATGATAAGTAAAACGACATTGATTTTGAACGTTGCGCGTATCAAGTAAGTATCGCTATTCCAATTACGAGCTGTGAGAGTGGAAGATCGGAGTCGATGCCCGCTATTGCCATGCTAGCCTAGACTAATTAGTAATACACGTCACTGATGGCTTCCTTTTCAGTAGTCCCGTGTACGTAAGGCCTAAGAACGCCGTAATAACATCAATAATCCAGGCGTCCAGATGTTGTGTGATAGTATCACCACACCAGTATAACCACAGAGTAACTTTTTAAGAAAAGAGTTTTGTTCATCTGAGGTACAAACACAGAAGGTTCACTCAGAAATAAGTTCCTAAAAAAAAAAAAAAACACAATTGTATTCAGATTTCAGCCTTTCGCCTTCGTTAAATCTAATCCCTAAACGTTACACCTAAATACGCTTACGTCCAGAAGGCTTCAGGTCCTCATCATCATTGCCAAGCGGCAGTACGAAGCAGGTCATCACGGCTGTACAGAACAGGGCCGAGCCGAGCACTGCGAAGGGCATCGTGTACCCTCCCAGCTCGTATAGGGCTCCTCCGACGGTGGGACCAACGATGAGGCCCAGGCCGAAGAATGTCTCCAGTGATGCCTTGAACAAGAGGACAATGTGATAAATCTGAGTTGAATACGTCTAACCATAACTTGGGGCGGAGGGGGGTGAGATTGTTGTTTGAACTTTCAAAACTTCTTGACCTATGAAACTGAAACGCAGGTAGGTAGTACATACCTACGTTTACTTCCTAAACACGAAGTTAAAAGTCGATCGTATTTTTATTTTATTTTATTGAAAATATATTTTCCGCCTTCTAAGCTCAAAATAGCACCTTCGCCGCTTGATTTTGGATTCTCAGGCGGAAAAATTCTATTCGTAGCTTGTTCGAAAAGGCTTCTTTACGAACCTCACTAAGACCCGCACCTTCGGCTCGTGCCGTTAACTTCTCGGTTCGTCTTTAATAAGCCTTTGCGAACAAGAACGACATGTACTATCATTTACCATTGGAGTATATACTAGTGTGATACTAGACAAGTTAATCTTAGTATGTACCTACGACATCGACACACGAAATAAGAGCGATACAAAGTTCCAAAAATTTCATATGTGTAACATATTGAGACGACATCTTTAACGCAACATTATCTTGATTGATGTTAGGTGAGGTATGTAAAGCAGAAACTGGCAAGCGGATGACACTTTCATTAGTTAGCACTCGCGCGTGAAACTTTCCCAAGGGCTGCACATACAGATGACTTGAAAATTCGTGACAGTTTCATTTTCTGTTTGTTTTAACATGAGGTTTAACCAACATGTATCAGCATTTTAGTTAGGTATGTTTTTGTGAGACAAACATTATGAAAATCTACACTTGCTACAGTTCGCACGAAACTGGGTGGCCTCACCCATATACAGTAACGCCTTGGCGTTATGTAACAGCAAAACTTTTGCAAGCATAGCATTGCACTTTTGCTCACAAACTTATGTTGCTAGTGCTGAGTTGGACAGCAGCAACAACAACCTACAACCCAACCCCCAGTTTCTGAATGAGTGGTCATATGTAACAGGCGATCAAACGAAGATTATTTCAAATAGCGGCACGTGATTGGCTGAAATGAGTTTGATACGAGATTAACAGTAAGTTACATTTGATCGCTCTTCCATAAACCGGGCGTAAGTCTCCCCTATGGACTAGACTAGAGCATAGGTACCCAACCGTTTACCCTATGCGCCTCACCCAACGGTTTGCAAAAATTCTACGCCCCCTAGGGGCGGAAATAGGGAGTCGAAATAGGAAAATTAAACAAACAATAAAAATATTAAATCAGGGTGTTTAATTTTATTCAAATGACAAGTAGGTAATACGTTTACTGAGAGCACTGTGGCTGAACTTTATTAATCAATTGGTTAATCCGTGGCTTCATAGTAGTCAATACACAGCGGAGATCATTTTCAACATGCATTCTGTTTCCTGCTTTTGTTTTTATTCCCAACAGAGCGTTGAAAAACCACGTTCACAAAGGTAAGTAGTTGAGAATGGTAAAAGAATACGCAGTGCTTCCTTGGCGATAATGGGATATATCTAATTAGATTTTATCCAAAACTCAGTCAACTCCATGTGGCTGAAGTTATCGCGAGCAGACGAATAATTTTTCACTTCCAAAGATTCTTTGTGCAATATTTCGGGCAGTTGTTCGATGTGAATGAATGTTGATGGATTTATTATTAATTTATGAATTTGGTCATCACAAAATTTTCGGGAAATCATCTACAAAATTCATCAGCCAGACCGTCCAAATGACTCCTTATGTGTACAGACAAATTTCCAGCATTGCGGAGTACTTGAGAAAAGCTGAGTCATTTTGAGCCTGCACTCGACACAGTTGCAGTTTTTCAACAAAAGCTTTGATGATATCGTGTTGAGCCATGATATGTATTTGATTTCATGTTTCCTTGTAGCTTAAATATTAGGCTATTCAACTATTCAAAAATATCCCCAAGATATGCAAGGGATAGTTGAAATGAAGTATTTAGAAGAATTGATCTCCTCTACAACTTGAACTTATAAATCTGGACCAATGTCATCGTTACGCCTTTTCACTGTGTTGTCTGAAAAAAATATTTGATAACTTCTCTTCTCCTGTGGCCCTAGTACATTTTCAGCTGCTTTTAATAAATAAGTCTTCACGAGGGTCTCGCCAACAGTGTGAGGTTTTTGGTTTTTAGCTATAAGCAGCGAAATTTCATATGATGCTTCAACGATTTTATCTGTTGATGGCACGAACGACGGCGCTGTATTGGTCTGAAATCGTTTTAGCTCTCGGTTTTTCATCACAAAATATCCTTCCGGTTTGTCTTTTAATCCCATGTTTTTTTGCCGTGTAGGTCGCAACGCATCGTTACTTAACACGTAGTTACAGATCACACACTGTTATTGCTCAGTTCCATTTTTATTAGTAACAGTGAACCCAAATTTTATGTAATTACACAGTTTTTTATTTTTTGCCAGCAATGCTCATATTTGCCTAAATTTATTTTTTATTGATATCGTGGGTATCCCATCAGACAGCTATTCACTGAGTAAGTGAGCTGAGCGAGCGTGGGGTGGGGTGATGCCGCCAGTGCTGTGCGGCGGGGGCGGAGGTGAGGTCGTGTTGTGACGTGTCGCTAACTTCGCATCGGTTGCACAAGTCCGCGCCACGCGAGAATAGGAACATTTTGAATAAAAAGTTACAGTAATTTTTGTAAAAATAACATGCAGCTGAAGCCGTCGCGCGCGCTTGAATCATTCTACGCTTCCCGAGGGGGGCGGCCAACTGGTTGGGAACCCCTGGACTAGAGGATACTCCCATGGGAACTCAAATGTTCAGGAATATTCGTCATGCCAATCCGTGGTGGCAGAGGCACAGGCACCACGTAGAGCTTCACTTTAAATGAAAATACTCACAAACATCGTAGCAACATTGTTAGGGAACTCCTTAGCGATGATCGCGAAGGAGGCAGTCAGGAAGGCCGCGTTTCCGATTGCTTCCACGATACGGATGGTGAAGCTCAGCACGATGAAGGGAATGTGGCCCTCGACTTTGTCTAATAAACTGAAAAATACATAGTGTATAAGTAGTATACCTCGCGCCGCGAGTGAAGAGCGCCGGGCGACGTTGGCGGGAATTACTGCGCATATGTACAGGTATAATCTCATAACGTGTGGCGCGACGTTTAGTAATTAGGTAGAAGTCGTAAAGCTGTGTCAGAGGTCCTGGTAGGACAGCTTGATATCTTCTGACAATCGGGTAGGCCACTAGCCTGACGACACCCCTTCATCAAAGCGAACTGAGCCAGCGTGGTGGAGTATGGCTCATTCTCACTCGTATCCGGGTAAAGGCCCGTGCCCCCCGGTGGAAACATTCATGGGCAGCCCATTAATGTATATTACCAGCAGTTCCTATTTGGGGTTGGAAGAGCCGTTTCAGGACAAATTATTATTATTTGGTACTTTACTATCCATTTGATAATAATTAGTTTCACGCTTGCTTCTCACACAGGAGATGCAGGTCCGATCCCTGACCATGTACCATTGGGATTATTAATTTATCTAAAGTATCTACATTATAAGGACTTTCGAACGGTGATAGTAAAACACCGTGAGGAAACCCTTCATTTCTCCATAGCTGCGGCGATGGGCTAGCCCCCTGTCACGCAAAATGGAGTATTGAATAACTGGCTCAAAGTGGGCACAAATGTGCATCTGCCACCCCTTATGGGAAAAAGGCGTGACGCTATGTTGAAAATAATGACTCACTCTACCTATAAAACTGTGTGCGCCTGCAAAATTTTAAGAGACTGATACACAAAACGTGTACTTGCTGGACGTACAGCGCATTTAGTCAAACGATTTGAAAGTAGATAATATACAGGACTTTTAATCAGGCAAGTGTAGTTTATAACACACAAACCCACAGCTAGTGTAACGCATTCTTACCTTATTTGCCTACCCTATTCCTTTCGGAAATATGTTATTAAGGTACTTTACTTACCCAAACAAAATGGCGCATGTTCCAGTAACTAGTATCCCGGCATTGAAGAGCAACTTTGGTCCGAATCTGTTGAGATTTGCGCCGTAGAACGGGCTGACCAGAAACACGACCAGCTCGAAGATACCGAAAACCAACCCGTACTCTGTGGCCGAGCAGCCCTTTAGTTCCGCCTGTAAAGGAAAACAAGAAATAAGGTATCTACATCAACTTAGGAGAGCTCTTTTGCTATTCCGTCGCTTGCGTTCAAGACGTCCTGTCAGTAACAAATTTAGGTATTTGCCGCCTGTAGGTTATGCAAATTTTCCGCCCCTCCCAAGTTTCGCATTCTTATAAATTTCCAAGTATGTTTTATCAAACCCTTATGATTTGTGCACTATCTGTCGTCCAGTAGCGACGACGTAGCGTTTATATTGCGTATTATTTGATATAATCTCGTTCAATGGAGAAAGGAATCTAAAATGTCGTCCATCATCATGCTTTTTTACATCACCCTATCGCTGTCACCGCTCGCAGACAGACTGATTACTTTTTTCGGACAGTAAAGATTGTCCGAAAAAAAAAAACAGTCTGTCTGGATTTGCTCTCACGGGCTGTCGCGGTCGTTACTCTCGAATTCTCGATGTACATTTTGTTACTTCGTTGTTGTTGTTGTTGTTGTTAATGTTATCGTTAATTTTGACATGGTCACCATCATCATAATAATGTACTATACTGTACCACAACCGATTTTTGTTGGCCCTATCAGCTGTCACTGCAAGTATAATACAACATATTAGATTCCTATGCAAAGGCCGTACCCAGGTTTTCAGCTAGGGGGGGGGGGGCTCATACCTGTATTTTTTTTTCAACACGTTTTTCATTCCCACTTGCCAGGAAAAGTGACTGATTATTTCATCTTCAAGGGGGGGGGGGCAGCAGCCCCCCCCTGCCCCTACCTGGGTACGCCCATGTTCCTATGAACGACTTAATACCTGAAGTGCGGGCTTCCTGGTGAGTTTCGAAAATTGATGATTTTATGGATTGTGATGTGCGCTATCTGAATATATCGCCACCTACTTCGCCATCTATGCCGCGCACGCTCCCATAATGGAAAAATGGCGCCACAAAACTGGTTTTTGACAATATCTTAATAATTGACGACCCGAATGGCCGACTCGGCAGTGACCCTGCCTAGCCAAGGGTCCCGGGTTCGAGTCCCAGTGGGGGCAAATATTTGTTTGATGAGAATGGATGTTTGTACCCTAGTCATCATTATAGGTTGTTTATCTATATAAGTATAATATTTATCTATATAATCAAGATCTATAATATCACCAATTATCAAAACTCTAGGAAAACTTTCCAAGCAAAACTACCAAAGATTTACGGGAATCATGGCTGTAAAGGATGCTGGCATGAAACGCGCTGAAGAGCGTTTTATTGGACCAGAACCAAGATTACCTATATCAGCGACTGTCACAAATAACATCTTCAACATGATAGCTACTTGAGATGCAAACCTCGAGTGGAAGAACACTAAATACTATAGGCATTCTAAGATGTTTATCTTAAGGAAAGACCCGAAAAAGGCTATTAAAGGATATAAAAGGTATTTACTTAATCTCAGTAGGGAAAACTTAGCAATACTGGTAGGTGTGGCGACAGGTCACTGCAAACTAAATAGATACCTATATTATTAAGGCTCGTACAGGACCCCTCATGACCTCACTGTGGCTTTGAGGAAAGTAGCCAGCACTGCTTGGGAGAATGCGTAATGTATATAAACATAAGAAGGCGAACACTAAGGATGGATAGCATTGAAGTAGATGGCTTGTCAAACTTAAAATTTAGCGACAACCTTGTATTCATTAAGCGAACAAGAACATTTGGGGAGGGACATCTGTTCAATCAACAGTAACCAGTGCCCAAACACTGGGAATTGGGTGAAATAGTCACGATAGAGGAACGATCACCCGTCTGTAGTTCAGCGGGCCTCCCAACTCATCATCATCATGGCTGTACGGTGTCAATATATTTCTGTAAATATCATGTACGTTAGGAAGACTATAAATAGCTTTACTAAAAACGTTGACAGGCACAAGCTAAATAATCTATGAAGCGGAAATACAATTGACCAACCTTACTATAGACAAGATAAAGTTACAACTTCATTTGTGACAATACAATAACAAAATACCTGAAGAGATATTAAATTTGTCAGAGAAGACATTTGAAGGCATTGCTAAAAAACATTATGTTATATTATAAAGCATATGCATATAGGTTATATGATTACATTAATGACAAAGAGGTTCCGATATTCCAGCACAGCAAAAGAACCACGCACACGTTTGTAACACACGACATATTTTGAAAAAAAATAAACATTTTAAAGACAAATATGCATCACAATGCCCCAAGCTCCATGATAATGATAGTGATAATAATAATTAACGTAAGTTTTACAAATGTTATAAATAATGTAATTGAAAAGTCTGGTAATAAAGTTAAGTGTACAAAAGTGCTAAGTGAGATGATTCATAACAATTTATTAGTTTTAACGTAGAATTGATGTCTGTTACCAAGAAACCAGAGTTTATGGTCATGCTCACTAAAATGTCTTTGCTTGGCGGCGGCGTTGTGTAGCGGGTTGCTCGCCTCCCTCAAACATGGCGAGGGGGGTGATGGCTGATGCGGAAGTCATATTCGTGAACGAATAACTCATAAGTTATGTTCATTACAGCTTTTGTTTGTTCTTATTTATTTATTTTGTAAAATTGTTATTTTGAGACATCTTATAGGCACTTATATGAAGATACGATGTTATGATATTATCATAAGATTAAATTATTTTTATAGTGTACATTGTAACAGAAAAATAAATCCGAAAAAAGGTCAAGTAACTCGCGCCCCCTAAGGGTTCCGTACCACCGTACAATGTTAGGGATGGTGTGGAGTGAATAGTATGAATTTTACATTGCAAAATGTTGTTTACAAAGTTATTTGGTGCGGCTACTTTCACACTCTATGTAGGTAACTAGGTGCATTCGTAAGTTTATATGTGGTATTGAAAGAAATATTTATTATATTCTGTTTTTTAGTATTTTTCGTTATAGCAGCAACAGTAATACATCATCTGTGAAAATTTCATCTGTCTTCTTTCACTGTTCATGAGATACAGCCTGGTGACAGACGGACGGACGGACGGATGAACGAACGGACAGCGGAGGCTTGGTAATAGGGTCCCGTTTGGTACCCTTCGGGTAAGGAACCCTAAAAATACATCCCCGTAGAGTTTCTTGGTGCTATATTCTCTGACGGCCATATTTACAATGCACTGCTAGAGTTATTTCCTTTTCCTGTACGAGAATCAGCCATGAATCAGCACTTGAAAGGGAAATTTCTTTTTTTAAAACTCATACCATAATCATTATTACTTTAGTTGATCTAGTTTGCTTATATTTAATTTTCTTCATATTATATGAGTTTCACTTGTAAAATTTTATTATTTTTGTCTACTTTATTTGAGTTTGAGTTTTAGTTTTGAGTCTTTCTAAAATAAATCTTTCTCACTTGTTACTATAAAATTCACCATATTAAAAACTTAAAAAAATAGATTTCAAGTTCCCGGTCGGGATGAAAATGTCGTTAATATACATGAAAAATCCTCATCAAAAGTTTTGCTGAACGGAACCACAAACCAAAACGTCTTCGTTGTATATATTTTTGTGTCTGTCGATTTTTTCAAAATGCGCTAAATCAATTTTCCGCTGAAGTATGACCTACCAATCAAAACAATAATTGAAAATCGATTCATAATTGACGAAATAATCGCATAACAATAGTAGTTAAGGTGACAAAATCCGAGTGTGGGTTTATGAAATCTGCCGAAGGTTTAATGCCTAATTATGTACAGTTACATACACTAGTTTATCTACACACATACCATAAGCTCTCTTTGATGAGTTCAGGAACCGCATGTTCGACCGGCATTGTGGCTTTGATCATTGCTCTGCACTTGTTTAGCTAGTTCAGTAGTACCAACTTCACAGACAAACTAGGGGCGGCACGGCGGCAATCGAAATTTGAATGTCATAATATGTCGTATTATAGTCATAATGTATCAATATTCAGATATAATAAATGAGTTTTCACCAAGTAGTATATCATTACGCTCTGGTCATAATGTGCGGTTTTTGGTCGCAGTAAAGGGGGCTTATGATACGTGTGTACCTCCTCCTTTTTGAAGTCGGTTAAAAAAGTATTAAGACTGGCCATGCCTAGCATACCGCCCCTGTTACACATGCCTGGCAAGTTAAGTGATGAGCAAGCAATACGCTTTGTCATGAAGGGCGGCAAAATCCGCCCCTGATTACTGATACTTAGGTAGGTTAAATTATACTAGTTATGAATGCGAAGACGTAATACAAATTTTGGCCCCACATTTGCCGCCCCCTACAATCTGCCGCTCTAGGCTACAGCTTACAGTCTACTCGTAAATCCAGCGCTAATACTAATTGTTTATTGACAAAAATCCTCCAATTATAATTTATATGATAAGATTTGTCTTCCATCTTACATATAAGCATACATTATTATACTTCGCGCATCGCCTTCGAGATTATCGAGGTAAATAGAAGGGTTATATATAAATAACAACATTTAGTTACGCATAGGTAACACCACTCTTGCACTTAGTTGAGGGTAACTAGAAAAAACAAAAATATAATTCCCGGGGGTAGGTCTCACTTTTGTTTTCTCAGTTTAGGCAGTCTTGTGGCTAGACTCTAGAGTATTTTTTATGAGCCGGAGGCGCGGAGGGGCGAGTCGACCACGCACTGCTGCGCACCGAGTGAGACGGAGCGGCCGAGACTGGTCGGCTTTCCGACAATTCCGAAAATTATGTATATGTCGCAGTTGGTTGGTTAAATCAGGCAATTAAATAACTCTCTAGACCGTTAATAAAATTCCGACGTTGAACTAAGTCACTAGATTTTTATTTAAATAAAGCATCGTCGAAAACGTTAAACAATCTGTATTACCGAAAGCCGGCTTGTTGGAAAACAAGATGGCGTCACGACAACAGCTGATTTATACAGCTTATATCAGGATAAAACATTGCGGTAGCTTAGGTGCCTTTAACTGTATCCTTCGTTTTAGGTTGAACAAGTAAGAACAACAAAAATTCTTAAAACATAAATTTAAGTACACATAAAAAAAAAAACTTGTTGCCTAGGAACGTTTAGACAACTCGTTAAACGTTTCGTTCACTCACTTGTCTGACGGAATTTTAGTGACTTGGTTAAACGTCGGAATTTAATTAACGGTCTAGAGAGTTAGTTAAGTGTCTGATTTAACCAACTAACCGCGACATAAACATAAAGTTATTTTTCTCAAGAACGGTGCATCTTTTCATGGGAGTGGTGTCATGGGAGAAAGGGTGCCCGCCCTCCCCTCAAATATGCCATAATGACTTTGATAAGATCATGAGTATCCCAGACTCATTGTTACCAGATTTATCTTGGTTTTAAATGCAATCGATGATTCTGCCCATAGGGACGATAATAATTACGTAAGCGAAATTTACACGGATGCCTCAACTACGGGATGGGGTACGGTCTGCCAAGGGAAAACCGCCGGTGGAATGTGGTCTGCGAGTGAGACTACTCAACACATCAACTCTCTCGAGTTTCTAGCAGCTTAGTTAGTCCAATAATGGACTCAAATTAATAGGTAAAAATTATCACGAGTGTCAGAGTTAAGATAGTTAATAATCGTATGAGCGGAATCCAGTTTCCACATCTAACTCAAATATCTAAAGACATCTGGTAGTGGTGTGAATCCCGACGGAATTTTGTGTTCGCAACTTTCTTTGGATCCTCTCACAATATCACGGATCCATCCAGACATGGAGAGGGAACTCGCTAAACGGTTTATGATTCGCTCATTGCCAAATTCGGAAAACCTCAGATAGATCTATTAGCCAGTAAAATAAATAAAAAGTGTGAGAAGTACGAGTCATGGCAGCGGGATCCGATGCCTTTACAATCAATCCATTCACATTGAGCTGGACAAACATATTATTTTTCGCTTTCCCGCCATTTTCTATGATCCTAATAGTAGTTTATGTGACTGCTACATAATGGAGGGCATAAATACTCGAGAGTGGGTTTATGAAAGGAGCCGAAGGCGAGTTTCATAATTATACCACTCGAGAGTTTTAATGCCTAATTATGTAAAGTTACATACACTAGCTTATCTACACACATATCATAAGCTCTCTTTGATGTGTTCAGGAACCGCATGTTTGACCGGCATTGTGGCATTGAGTTGTTTAGCTTGTTCTGTAGTACCAACTTCACAGACAAACTAGTGGCGGCACGCAGGCGGGCGTCGGCGTTCGAAATTTGAACTTCATAATTTGACAAATTTTTGTACATTATGGTCATAATGTACAAATTTTCAGATAATAAATGAGTTTTTACCAAATAGTTTTACATTATGCTGGTCGTAACGTGCGGTTTTTAGAAGCAGTAAAGAGGGTTTATGATACGTGTGTAGATAAAAATGTTAAGGAAGATTAAAACAGATCAGACAAGAGAATTAAAGCTCAAGGCATCGTAGTTGTACCTACCACAGTGGCCACACAACTCATAATATTGAGACCCAGTGAAAACCCAATAATATCTCATTCCAGCCAACAGCGGAACATATTGCCCGGCCTTACCCTGGTGGCCGGCATATTGTCTGCGTGGCGCGGGCGCTAATGCGAAGAGAAGTACCGAAATCTACCGCGGAAATCAAGCTAGCCTCCTTGACACCAAATTCGCTGAAACATTACAATGTCCTCTGGAAAAAATGGTTCGATTTTGTAACAAAGGTAACTCAACCTGTATGAGGCTTCGATATCTACGGTGCTTTACTTTCTAACCGAATTTTACAATAATGGCAGTCAATACGGCAAATACAAAATAGTTGCAGAGCCGCTTTATCCTTGATTTTAGGTTCAACTACATCCGAACATGATTTGATAAACATATTCTTTAAGGGTGTAAACTCCGCCCACTAGCGCCTACGTAGGATATTACGTGGGACACAAATTAGTAGTAATTAAGTAATTTGTATCACAACGAAGATTTATCACTAGAAGTGCTAAGTAAAAATGTGTGACTCTGCTAGCTCTCGTAATAGCTCATAGGGTGCAAACGTTATCTAAAATAAACATCAAGGATATCGAAAATCACACTTTAGAAATTGTCATTAATACCAGATCAAATTAAGATGTCGTGCGCAGTAAGTAAACAACCTGTGTTGGTTCAACCCTTTTTTAAAGAGAAACCATCAAATGCCCTGCTAAAACCATCACTTCATATGTATCTAAGACCTCATCTTTGGGGAAAACAGACATACTATTTATAAGTTTAAAAAAAAAACACGTCGAGGCATGTGGACATGAGTCGATGGATTAAGTCCACCCTTAAACACAGCGAGCGGTATCGACGTCTCTGTTCTCTGCTGATAGCACGCGCCATGCCTCTACATCAAGGCTCCCGAGATGGCGCCAATATCGATACGATTCGTAAAACCGCTAGTTGGAGTGGAAACTCCAATGTATATAGTAGACGACCCGAATGGCCGAGTCGGCAGTGTCCCTGCCTACGAAGCCAAGGGTCCCAGGTTCGAGTCCCCGTGGGGGCATTACTTGTTTGATGAGAACGGATGTTTGTACCCTAGTCATGGTTGTTTATCTATCTAAGTATTATATTTATCTATATAAGTATGTGTATCGTTGTCTAGTACCCAAGATACAGGGGGCTAGATCAATGTGTGTCCAAGGTATTATTATTGTATCAAAGATCTATTGTAAATAACGATGATCACCTCTTTAGCTAACGCATTTATGCGTTCAAACTAAATCTAAAATTTATTTATTTTTGCAATCAGATAAACAACATTAAACTATTGTGATTTACCTCTAATTATTTTTTTGTTTGATCTAAGATTATTTTCGTCATTATTTTACCCATAAAATAGTAAATATTAAATAAATATGATTTATGTTGTGATACACAAATACCGGTTGTTTGACTAATATTTGCTGGACCTGCTCTAAAAGTCTACATGTTGTTATATATACATCCTTCTATGTGGTAATCACGAAGGCGATGGGCGAAGTACAATTATTGGTTAAACGAACTTACCTTGGCATGTGAAGTGCTATCATAATTATAGGAAGCGCATCGCCTAAATAGATTTTTGCCAGAAAGATATTTGCCAGTTTCATTAAAAAAATTAATATTTTATTTAGGATTAAATATTCTATTTAATATGTACATGACTTCCGCCCGCCCTGACCAAGGCCCCAGTCACGAGGTTCAACAAATATTCAGTCTGTTTCATAGCCTCTAAGCGTAATTACAATACAAAGAGCCGATCGCCTGGAAAGAAAAGTGAGACCTACCTCTGGGATTATTTGTTTTTTCTAGTTACCCTCAACTAAGTGCATGACTGGTCGGTATCTATGTATAACTACATGTGATGAAAACAGCCATATTTCACTAGATATAGCACTAAATGCACACTCATAATCCCTGTCAATAAAAGTATTGAAACATATGTAGGTATTTCTATTCCACGAGCACAGTATCCCTGCTCTATCTTCGCATTGAAAGCCCCTGACATGTTTTCTCGTGCCTCTTACTCTCATGGAAACTGCTCTTATAACTGAGATTTGTATTTAGCCTTTAGACAGACTTTTGCCCATTTCTCGTTAAGCTTTGATGCGTTTTTAAAAAAAAAAAACTTGTTTTATTCAGTTCCTAAGGCTCATTGCATGAAATGACTAGCGGGGTGAATGAGGCTCTTAGATCTTCAGCTGTTGTTATATATAATCCTTCTATGTACCAATCTGTTCCGGCGATACGCGAAGTATAATTATGATAGAACTTCACATACCAAGGTAAGTTCTTTTAATCATTAATTATATTTCAGAGCACAGAGCTATTAGCAAAGATCATATAGCTAGTATAGCAGAGTATAGCAGAGTATAGCAGAGTATAGCAGAGTATAGCAGAGTATAGCAGAGTATAGCAGAGTATAGCAGAGCTGATTATCTGCGGCTTGCGTCATATAAGGTCATCGCAGGCGCAAACTGTAGATACTCCTTCTGTTCTCAATAGTAGAAGTATTGTTAAAATGTTGATTTGTACGATGTATTTTGTAAAAACCCTGATCGTATCCCTGACCTGATAGAATAATAAACGCGCAAGATTGTATCGATCACCTCATAAATGCCTTTTCGATTCATGTTTGTTCCTAAAATATTAGATCTGTCACAAAATTTTATCACTAAATAATATGATTGGTCATCTGAAAATAATAAAAAATCACTGAGCAATAATATCCATCATAAAATTAATAGATTGGTAGTGGTATAAATATCTAAATAGTAGATTAGTCATCATATCTTGCATCACCAAACAAGTACAAGTTGGTCATTCATTGAAGGTTTTTTATTCATAAACTTACATGTCAACCTAACACGAAGGATAAAGGGGTTTCGCTTCGCTCACCCCCTTAAGCCTTTAAATATCTTGACCCGCGATTTCGCTCCGATATTTCGTTTGCAATTCAGCAGATTTGATGCATGATTAGGTGACAGATCTATCATTCTGGTGACAGATTGATAATAATCGATCTACTTTTTTGAGGACAAGCCTGCCTTTATATTGCCTGAATCATAATAAAGGCAATATAAAAAAGTTATTAATTTGGTGATCGATATTTAGTGACCGTTTTGATTAATTTGATGATAAATATAACAACCCTAGCGTTACCCCTTTTCCCATACGGGGTAGCAGAAGCACAATTGTGCCCACTTTTAGCTAGATATTCAATACTCCATTTTGCGTGACAGGGGGCTGGCCCATCGCCGCAGCTTTGGAGTAAAGACCAATATATTTCTTAGGGACGATAATAATAATGTTTTTTTAGTAGCAGACCGAAATTAAGGGGATAGAAAATACTGATCCCTTAACCTCTTGAATACCACTGGCGTTAGGTAACGCCACTTTTCCGTTATGGGTTTTGAACTGTATTACCTTGGCATACCTAAGGTTCAAAATTGCGACCTGTCCCAACTAACCTCGGTTTTTGAGAGGTTATACAACACATCAGAGGTGGCCTATAAATAACACAAAACTTTACAGGCGTACAGTTTGTAAGATGTCAACTAAAAGACCAATTACAATAATCACAATAATTTTATTGACCGATGCGTCTCCGTTCAGCTTGGGCAAAATTGCTTTCTAAGTCTGTCCGGATTTCCCGATGTTATCCTCTACACGTCGCATTTCTGAACCGATTCTCGTGACACTTTGTGAGCATGTTCGACAGCTACAAGTTTTTTTTGATTGAGTGTTTTTTTTTAATGGCGCATGTCTCCGCCATTACTCGGCCGGGCTACAAATTTCTTAGTGCATTCACAAGTTTATACGTGATATTGAAAGAAAATGCAGTCGGGTGATTGGTTTTATTATAATTCCACTTGTTCATACGATAAACTTCAAGAGGTCGATAAGGGGGTGGATAATAATGAAAAAAAAAAACCTGTGTCACTCGCGAGGGCTGCAGCTCACAGAGCCACTAGTAATTATTGTGATTGTTCAGTATTCATTCATTCAGAGTAACAAAAACGCATCTATCCTTCATTCCCCAAATCCCATTCATTCATTCTCGGGCCGTATGACGCGACGTTCTCTCCGCAAAATCAACAAAACAACCGTGGTGCGCACCTACAAATATACAATTTTAGTGAAAAGGAACAGCTGGAGTTCCAGGAAGAAGATCAGCAGCACCCCTACATCGTGAGTCCATCCTTTATCTATCCTCTAGCTCTGCGTGTTTATCATAGTTTCAGACAGACTATCAATTGACCGTTGCAACACCCCCACGCCGGCAACAATGCTTCAATTGGACATATCAATAAAGTAAGGATATTCTGCATACCGCCGCAAAAGCATTCAGTGATTATTCAATTCGCCTGTAGAGTTTTGTAGTAAATAGGTGACATTTAATTAGTTGAACATATTTTGGGGATTGATGGTACCTACCCATCAATATGAACAACTTTCCCAAAAAAACAAATGGTTGCAAAAGAAGAAAAAAAAGTCGTCCCTCAGTACATTGACCCGATCAGCTGGTTACAAGTTACTATGGGAGACCTAATATATTTTTTCGTTTGCGACCATATGTTTCCTGGGGAAAGTTGTTCATAATTATGGGTACTATCATCCCCCAAAATATGGTCAGCTAATTAAATGTCATCTTGTATAAGGCCACTGATGTATTCATCCTCCCATCTTATCATCAGGTCAGGAAAGATTAGATTTCTGCCGCGATATGTCCGAACCAGACTTCTCATCGACCCAATCCAATTTTGAGGCATCGAGATCTAGAACCTCATGCCTTGGTAATAAAACTCAAAAGCTATAACGGGAAAATGACCGCTATTGCTGTCCGTGGTCGTTGAGGGGTTAAACGTTAACTTGACCGAAGCAAATTATATTAACAGTACATTGTCTCTTTAGAAATATAGTTACGATTAAATATCTTGCAGGCAAAATGTATGTAAATATCTGACTTTGTTCTACATGTTGTTGTGAGTCTTTGATAGTTTAATGTCAGGAATGTAAATTCCGAATTAATTACCTATTTTGACATTTAATTAGTTCAATAAAGTAGGGTAGCAGTTGATAATGTTTTTCACAATAAACTATTTTATGCAAATTACTTATTGTCTTAATAGCCTGCGTATCACTTTCGTAACCAGATTCCCGCGGAAATAGAATAAGTGTATGTTTCAATTAAGTATTTTCAGTTTATGGTTCGTAGTTTCACTAATATTCTACTACCATATTCATAGTAGGTAGGATAAATTCTATACCTTCATAAAGTAAATACTATTTGATTAGGTTATGTGATTTTTATATCAATGGACCTGAAAATTCACTCTTTAATATTATAATATTTGTGCTCTAAGTACAGTCAAGTAAGCCATGACGTCCCTAAAAATACATAGGTAAAATAACATAACGCTCGAACAGAACTTGGCTGTTCTATTCTAATCTTTACAAGAATTGAAATAAGGAGTGCTTGTTAATAGTTTAAGCTAAGAAACGCCGGGGTTACGGCTGTAATTACTATTTATTCAGTCTAAGTAATTTCACAACGCAATACCGCATACAGTTATGTCATGTTATCATATCATGCGCTTAAAACTCGTGTGAAATTATAGTGGATGTTTCATCATGTTATGCGCGCGCCGCGGTCACGGCCGAGGTGGGCCTAGCTTAGCTTACTGACTTGTTTTGGTGCTACTCAACAAGGCAAAAACAAGTACATTTGTTATGCCTTATGTTTAACTGTTAACCAAATACAGTAAAAAGTGGCATCCAAAAATATATATACATATTTTCATCTCAAATAACTAAATGATCACCAAAGTTTTACATCCTATTTTATATTAAACGTGGGGCTTGCTCTGTTCCGGTTAGCTTCGGCCCCAGGTTGTATTATAAGGTTGTGTCCTATCAATCCAAAGTTTAGCATTCGGACACAAAGTGCCTATAGCACCCACTAGTTCTGTGACACTACGTGGGGGCACAAACTTTGGCGAAAATTTAACATATTTACATAGGAAGTGCTCCGTTGTCTAACTGGTTTCACGCTTGCTTCTCACACACGATGATGGAGATGCAGGTTCGAATCCTGACCATGTGCCAATGAGATAATAAATTTATTTTGAGTACATCGGACGTTCAGTGTTTCGGATTAAGCTTTAGGTCCCAGCTACTATCGCTATGGGTAGTGTTCGTAAAATCCCTCATTCAACCCGCACTGAGCCAGCGTGATGGAGTATGGCTTAATCTTAGTCGCATCCGGGTAAAGGCCTGTTCTCCTCGGTGGGGACAATAACGGGCTACATTTATTTTATTTTTATTTTTAACATATTTGGGATCCAAAACTTATATTGGCAAACAATATAGATGTTTCCATTTGTAATTTTTATTTTTCTCCTTGTACGAGCAATACCCTTAATAGGCATACTGAGAAATTAGATAGATAAATTAATGCACAAAGGCCAGCTCAACCCTAACAGGAAACGTATGTGTCTCTACCTATCCCAAATTGAAGGAACCTTGTTCAGCAAATTATGACATTCAATGTCTGTGTCGTAGTGGCCCGGAAGCATAAATAGCATCTCAAAGATTGACTCTCGTCCAAAGTCATGCTCTTGCTGTTTTTAGGGGAATGACAGCACCAGAATGACATTTAAGTTGGACTTAAGTTGAGCAACAGCTTTACATCCGACCAGCATTGGTATGTTTACATATTTAATGTTGTTTAATTCTTAATTGGCATATGTTAGTGCATTAGAAGACAGGCATTATTTGTAGGCGTGGCTACAAATAATGCCTGTCTTCATAAGGTTTAATAATGCTACTACTACTTAATGTTGAGTACAGTCTTGATTTGAGTATTGTATTAAGAAACAACCGGATTCGATCTGCAGTCGACCCGATAGTTGACGAATGTAATGCAGACATACAAAAGGCAACTTAAGATGACATATTAGTCTGGAAATGTTGCCATAAAAAATATTTATTAAATTGAAAACCTGTGCTATAGGTATTCATGCTTATAGTAAAATTGTAACGTACCTTACCGGTACGGATATACATTTTCAACTGAAAACAAGAACGTGGGTATGTGTTGGTTCTTAAGTATGAAATAGGAAAACTCACCTCCTTGGGATAGAAGGGCGCCTGCAGTGCAACACATACCGCATTGCAGAAGTCTGCTAAAGATATAACTATTATGGTCAACCACTGACGACGAGAGAAGTCGCACCCCATTTTCAAATAGTCAAATCACTTTTCAATATTGTTTAATTGATTAAAAAGTCACCAAGAAAAACTGTAACTTTCCCTTATGTATTTTTCACTATGTTCATAAAATTCTCCATTTTTTTCAAAAACAATTCAAAGTTTATGTAAACATCTTTCAGATCAACAGTATTTTTTTGGCCAATCAACCACAAAACATCTCGTTTACGTCTTTATTTTCCCAGTGAGGGTAGAGTACTGGCAAAAGATAATGTCAATTCTGGAGAGCAGGGTATGATGTTATTGTAATTAAATTATCAATAATTCACGTTGAACTCTAATGAACTGAAATCGACTCTATCTCTCAAGCGGCCTACATTACTGCTCCACTTACTGATGTTATTAGATTCGGAGATAGTAAATAAGTAATGAATAGTTATATAAATAAAAATAACTGGTATAATCTTAATTGTTTGTAATCAGGGAACGAAGTAATGACCGCGTATGATAAACAGAAGACTGGGCTACTAAGGTTTGTTTAAGATTATTTTGTTAAATATACAAAGTATCTTGGAAGTTTCGTTATTTAATGACTGCAATTAAGGAACAATAGATTACAGTACAGATAAGTGATAAGTGATCGTGCAATAGAAATTTGACATTAAACGCCCTAATTCCATCGCACTTTTAGCATAATTTTGTTGTTTCATTTGGCTTAGATGCTTTCTCTTTAAAAATAATATATATATAAAACACGCAAGTACGAGTGGTGCAAATACATTCCTACATATGTATTGACATATTAGTGGCAAAACTTTTACCTTTACCGAAACCGGATCACACTTGGTCGGCTAAATATTAGCCAGTCCTACGGCTATTTGACTATACCCTTTGTTAAGTTGCAAAAACTAAAATATCTTTATCTTCTAGTATATGAGTATAAACATAAACAACACTTTTCCTATTTATAGCAGACACATTGCTTCTAGCCCCACACTAGGATATCCTGTGCAGTTGGATCCAGAAACAGCGAAGTCACAAACATATAAACAACCAAGACCTGGGGATTTTTTCCCTCTCCGGCCGGGATTCGAACCCGGGACCTCTACCTTGGGAGGTAGAGCCTCAAACCGCAATTCTCTAGTTCTAAATCTGTTTATATCTGTAACAGATTCATTACAAAAGTTAACAGATTCTTTCAAACTGCGTAGTTCGTCTATTTGTTATCAACACAAGTACAAAATGAAGATCCGTAAATTATTTAGCCACATGATCCAAAGGTTATATTGCCAAGAAGATAAGGTATATAGTGTCGTCAGGAGTCAGGGGTCTTGGGTCTACTCGAAACTACATTGAACTTAGTTTATTATATTAATTTATCGCACTAAAGTGAAAAAAAAATAGATTACGCGTCACCTCAGAATGATAAAAGAATACAAACGGCAGTTAATACAGTAAACTGAGATTAGTTTTGCTATTTTGTGACATGGTTCAGGTACAGATTTGATAGCGGCTTACATTTGGTGTCTAATCTGAATCTGGATTCATTGTTTACTCCAAGGACTTCATCTTCATTGTCACATCTTCATTGTCACTTCTTCATCGTCACTCCAAAGGGTACTGATTGAGATTATCATATCTTAACCACCTCTGTATAGTATAAATAAATAACAAATCGAACTAGGCCCATACTAAGCTCAACAATGCTTCTGTTATGGGTACCAGACGACGATATCTTTAGTATAGATAAATACTTATGTACATACATAGAAAACATCCAAGACTAAGAAATAAATATTCATGCTCATCATACAAATAGTTGCCCTTTAGTTTAGTATAGTTAATATCAACATAAAAAAGGCAAACATCATAAACTCGCATGAGTCTACGATGTTTTAATAAGTTCTTAGCACCCCCGAGAGTAGTTCATACCCAAGTTTTCGACCATGAAAACCCTCTGCTATTACCGTGGTACCTACTAGAGAAACTGCGAAATGCTGGCCCTAATTTGCATAACCCCCTATTCAATCAATCAAAAATGTCTTTATTACTGTAGATATTTACGTAGACTTAGCAATCGCAATTTTTGCTGCTGCTCTACATTGGACGACTGTGGGAGCGGAAGGGCGTAGAGTTTTCTCATTGTGGGAATAAATTTCGACAAAAACTTTACTGAACTGTCTTATACCGACGCAGTTAGTTGGTTAAATCAGACACTTAACTAACTCTCTAGACCGTTAATTAAATGCCGACATTTAACCAAGTCACTGAAATTCCGTCAGACAAGTGAGTGAACGAAACGTTTAACGAGTTGTCTAAACGTTCCTAGGCAACAAGACATATACAATATAAATATTTTTTATGTGTACTTAAGTTTATGTTTTAAGTATTTTTTTTGTTCTTACATGTTCCTTACATCAACCTAATCAACCTCCTCCTAAGCAAACGTAATCAACCTAACATGTTTGCTCTGTTATCAGCTGTTGTCGTGACGCCATCTTGTTTTCCAACACGCCGGCTTTCGGTAAGACAGATTGTTAAACGTTTTCGACGATGCTTTATTTAAATCAAAATGCTAGTGACTTGGTTAAACGTCGGTATTTAATTAACGGTCTAGAGAGTTAGTTAAGTGTCTGATTTAACCAACCAACTGCGACATATCTATACATATACTACCAACCTACCAAAATTGTAATTAGGTTTTCGTTGTACACACAGCTCTACCCCTGCTCAGCAATCAGCCTATCTCATCCTGACTTGGTTAGCTGGAGCAAATCTCTTACTACAGATAAGCTCGCCTTGGCACACTATTTTGATGTATATCTTGTTATTTGAATAATTTGTGTGCAATAAAGAAATTAAACTAAGACCCCCATTTCCCACTCTTAGGTGATCAATTTCGCCAAATCCATTCTTCCAGCGGTTTAGTCTGCACTCTGATCTATCAATCAGTCAGTCAGTGAGTCAGTGAGTAGTCAGTATTTTTCAAAGTTATCCAGAAATTCCTTCACATGTGGAGAAATGCAGGTTCCATGAGGGATGGTTTTACTTCTGCGTGCCTTCAGTGGATGTGAAACCACATCTACCATTTTATGGCAAAGCAAGATGAAGTGGTGCAACGTTCTCAAAAGTATCCCCCACTGGACATCATTTCCCTTGATCCAACCACCGACATCTGGCATTAAACCAGTTCATTGCACCCTATATATTATGTACTATGTAATAATTAGGCACCTACTTAATGTTATATTATGCTTGCTTGATTATGTTATGACGTTCATTAAGTCTCGATTTTTGTGCTATTATGAATAAAAATGTTTGAACTTGAACTTGAACCAGGAAGAAGTAGGAAATGCTGGCGAAAAGCTCTTGAGGAATCGTTACGATATAACGATACACAACATTTGTAAAATGACAGCAACGGCCGAAGTCAACCTTGACCGTATCCCCCCTACAACAGAGGCTTCAAAAAATCATTCTTGGAGAACCTACCACCAGATCACAGGTAGTATGAGAACTACTCCAACAGCAGCAATGGAGGCCATGCTGTGTCTTCCACCACTCCAGCTGTATATTAAGCAGGAGGCCGCGTCATCTGCGGTGAGACTCAACACCTTAGGACTTTGGAGGAAAAACAGGACCTCACACACCGCCATCCTAGGGGAAGTTTACAAAAAAATTCCCATCTCTATAGCTTGCAGTGACAGAATCCCTAAACAATTTGTTTTTGACAAAAAATACAATATACAGTTACATGAAGACCATCGGGTTGAGGGGCTCGACGTTAAAGAGCTCAGAATTTTTACCGATGGTTCAAAAACTGAAGCAGGCACTGGTTCAGGCACCTTCTCGGAGGACCTAAACATCAAGATAGCCATTCCACTGGGTGCCCATAATACTGTCTTCCAAGCTGAATGCATGGGCATCATCTCGGCCGCTAATGCCATAGCATCGAGAAAGGTAAGAGATTCCTCCATTCGAATCCTCTCGGATAGCATGGCCGTCCTACAAGCCCTAAATAGCAACACTATTAACTCAGGGCTAATCTACGAGTGTCACAAACGACTAATGGAGGTATGTCAACACAACCGCGTAATCCTTCAATGGATAAAAGGACACAGCGGATCAAGAGGTAACGATGCAGCGGATGAGTTGGCGCGTAAAGGATCTAGCTTGACAGCGTATGGTCCCGAACCTATCATTCCTCTTCCCTTCAAGATGGTACGCTCATTTCTGAGAGAGTCGACCAGGAATGATCATGCCACTCTTTGGACAAACCATGAGGAGTGCAGGCAGGCTAAGCTGGCCTTGCCGTCCCCTAGCGCTAGGCTGGCTAAGACCTTGCTTCGACTTAGTAGGCCGCGCATGCGACTGGTAACTGCAGCACTTACTGGCCATGGTTTCTTTAATAAACATCTATATGTCCTAGGTGTTACCGACAGCCCCCTTTGCAGAGCCTGCTTGGAGGCAGAAGAAACGGCTGCTCACGTTCTCATGGAGTGCACAGGAGTAGCGGACTACAGGGCTAAACACCTCGGTCAATCGAGGGACCTTCCAGGGATAGTCGGTAACGTAAAGGGCCTACTGGCGTTCCTGGAGGAGTTGGGTTGGCTCGAATGATGTCGCATTCCCACCCACACGCAAAATAGGCGCTTTCGTCGTCGAGTTGCGGAAACCAGCCCGTCTTACAATTGACAATTGACAATTGACAACCTACCACCAGCCACAAAACTGGTTGAGGGGTCGACAAAAACCCGCGAGACTAGCGACCATGGGCTTATGCTCGAACTGCAGGTTGCGGCGTCACACAAAATATTAACTAAATTGTTATACAAATTACGTATTACTAATCTATATTCAATATTAGCAATGTGGGCAAGAACCTCTGCTCCTGCTGATGATGACCTTTTACAAGGCACCGACATCTGCTGTTAAACCAGTTCATTGCACCCTATATATTATGTTCTATGTAATAATTAGGCACCTACTTAATGTTATATTATGCTTGCTTGATTATGTAATGACGTCCATTAAGTCTCAATTTTTGTGCTATTATGAATAAAAATCTTTGAACTTGAACTTGAACTTGATCCTGCTCAGAATGGTGACTTGCAAATGCAAGAAAGGGTGCTTAGGCTCGGGAAGGTACAAAGGCAGGGCTTAAGTGCTCTATCATTTGCTGATTTTCCCAATGACCTTACCGGTACATTTTTACTTTTACATTGCTCATCTTTGACTTGCTGTATCTCGGCAAACAATGAACCTAGAGCGCTCTAATTGGACTCAATGTGTAGCAAATTAAGTTATCTTTACAAAAGTAGGATAAATACTGGGTGTTACAGAATGCTGCAGTCATATTTTAAGGAGTTGTTAGGGACCTTATTCTGAGTGACCTTCTCTATGAAACCGATTTCATCGGACCATTTTTCATTCCTCTACACGTTTTGGCCCAGGCGATCAGCTGATTTGTATGGAGAAGTGAAAAGTTAAGTTGCTCTGATCAAATCGGTTTCGATGTCCCTAACAACCCCACAAAATATGACTGCACCTTTCTGTCGCACCCGGTATACCCTGATAACAATTCCTGTAGCATTTTTAAAAAACTGCAGCAAGTGCCAGCATTTCGCAGTTTTTCGAGCATCACGGGAGTATCACGGGAGTATCACAGGCTGTTCAGGCTCGCAAAGTTGGGTATAAATTACTCTCAGTACAGAAGTACCGAGTTAGTAAACAGCGGTTTTATTTGTCTTCGCGTCATTTTGTGTTTCTTATTTTTCATTCGCATAATGAGTTTGTCATAATCAGAAAATAATAAATAACTATAATAAATAGTATAACAATACTTCGGCCTACTGTTTTGGTTGGCATAATAAGCTTTTAGTATATTTTCTGTTGAGCTACTTTTGAGTAGTCTAATGTATGTTTTACATATTATTAATTTGGCTAATAATAATTTATAATTATTATTGTGTGTATAAGTTGTGGGTGGTTTCACTGCCATGTGCACATGCTGCGATAGCAAAAGGGCTCAGACTCAGCATATGTGACAGAAAGCCCTGTGACGCTGGTTTTCAGTCTAGGACCCAGAAAGTATATATCGGTTTGAACTCGTAAATGTCACCAGGTGGAGGGTGTAAGAAACTACCTAAATAGAATAGAATAGAATAGGCCTCGAAGTAAAATAATTTACAGGCAAGTCATTTACATTTTACACTTACATACTACTTAAATATTTGAAATTCCTATTCTAACTTAAATATTTCAAATTTTACATTACTTAAATATTTGACATTTAAATTACTGCATTTAACTTTTTACAGTGAAATGATAGTTATTTTATTTATAATTTTTCCAAGAACAAAGATTCTACAAGTTCCATTGACATATATTCTTTGACAGTATAAAATGGATTATTTTCAAAAAATATTTTTAGTTTTTGTTTGAACAAGTTAAATTTTAGAGTGGTCAGACTTTTTGGTAATTTATTATACATCAGGATTTTAAAGTAACGACCTTGTTTCTGTACTTTAGCTAATCTTGTTTTTGGTACTATACGGGTTTCATTATTTTTTATTGTTCGTTTTTTATTATCACGGAAAGTATAGGGTAAAGCAGTATCTTGCTTTTCCGGAATTTCCCTATCTTCGTGAACCTCTAACAAACTATTGTAAATGTAAAGAGAAATAACTGTCATAATTTTGTCTTTTTTAAAGTGCTCTCTTGCGTGGCTGCGTTTTTTTAAACCATTGATTGTTCTGATTGATCGTTTTTGACATTTTAGGACTCTGTTAATTTCTGTAGCATTACCCCATACAGTAATAGAATATCTAATAATTGAATGTATATACGCATAATAAACAGATAGAAGTGTTTTTTTATCTAATAATGGTTTGAGTTTAAAAAGAGCATAATTGCTGCTAGCTAATTTCATACAAATTTTATCAATATGCCCTTTGTGACTAATCGTATTGTCTATTGTATATCCTAAAAATACATTTTCTTGAGAAGTCGAGTTACCAAAAATGCCTAATCTTGATTGATAATACATTACAATACTTTTATTAGAGTTGAGAATAATGCCGTTAGCATCAAACCATTCTTTAAGCAAACTTATGACGTTGTTTAATTTATCATCTAACTGCGACTTACTTTTGTCTCTCAAGCCAATATGTGTATCGTCAGCAAATAAGCTCAAATGAGCTTCACTTGGAAGTATATTACAAAGATCATTTATATATATTAAGAACAATACGGGACCCAGGATTGACCCTTGTGGTACCCCGATCGACATCTTTCCTGGATGAGAAGTATGATTATTTACCGATACAATTTGTGTGCGGTTATTTAGGTAACTTATCATCATACTGAGTTCAACGCCTTGAAACCCATAGTACTGCAATTTTAATATTAATATATCGTGACGCAAACAATCGAAAGCTTTTGAAAGGTCACAAAAAATATTGGCGCATCTATTTGAAAAATCTAAGGAATCAAGAATGTAATAAATTACTTTTCTAATTGCCATTTCAGTCGATTTACCTTTTCTAAATCCAAACTGTGCTATTGTAAACATGTTATTATCCTCGAAGTATTTTACAATTCTAGATTTTATAGCTGCTTCTAAAATTTTTGATAAAGTTGGTAATACACATACTGGCCTGTAATTGCTAAGATCTGTGACATCTCCTTTTTTAAAGAGCGGTACTACCCTACCCAGCTTAAGTACATCAGGGAAAATGCCTTCAGATAAGCAAGAGTTGACAACAAGAAGTACTAATTCAAATAAGTTATTGTTATTTATTACAATATTTCTTAACGTTTTTGTACTCATGTCATAGATATCTAAAGTAGGTTTTTGCTTCATATTCGTTAATATCTTTCTAAACTCACTAAAACATAATGGATGAAATACAACAACAATATAACAACAAATATAACAAAATTACACTTCTCGTCTCCATTAAGCCTTCGCCTTCGGCTCAGGCTTAAAAACCGACTCGAGTGTAATGACCAACATACCACACTTGTATCAAAATGTACTATTATTATTAATCAAGTATTTTAAAATGCGAGTACCTACGGATATACTAATGTTGGACAAGCTATGAATAAAACATATTCGTTTGGTACTAAGCTTTAACATATTTTTCGTAATTTTGTACTAAAACTCATTAATAAATGACGTTATTAAAAAAACTAAAAATATCAAAAAAATAATATAAGTTTTTTTGTCGAATCAGTTTTTCGAAACTTTTCAGAATGACGGAGTTATGGGGTTACAAAGTTCTTGGTGCTGCTTCTCTCGTACTCCAGGTACGTAACCAGGTGCATTCATATGTTTGTATGTGGTAGTGTATAAAAAGCCGTCGGGTTATCTGTTTTTATAATCACTTGTTCATCCGATAAACTTCAAGAGGTCAGGGGTGTTATAGGGTAGAAAATAAAAACTATTAAAAGCCTCTAGTTATGAAACTGTACTAGAATCAAACAGTGGCTAAATACGTATTTCCTAAATGACCGAGCGAGCTAAGCGTCTCCGTTTCAGGATTGGGCAAAAATATTTTCGTGTCAAAATGTCCGGATGTGTGTCCGGATGTTATCCTCTACAGGCCGCATTTCTCAACTGATTCTGGTGATTTTTTGTAAGCAGGTTGATAATTATATAGATTTTTGTTGATTCAGTTTTTGTTTTTTTTTTTCAAAATGGCGGGGATGTGGGGGTTTTACAAATAATAAAAGAAAAAAACCGGTACATACCAAACAGCTTGACAGATTTTAACAAATGAGGTGAGGAGTAATTTTAGTAAAAAGTCAATAGGTTGGGTTTAAGACCGCAAAATGTAGTTTACAAAGTTATTGGTGCGGCTACTTTCATACTCCAAGCACGTAACCGTGTGCATTCATAAGTTAGTATGTGTTATTAAAAGAGAGTGTCACTCACGAGGGCTACAGCTCACAGATCCACTAGTTGTAAATATTCATCAAATTTCGTTCAGCTCACTCTCTGATTCCCTTCTGGTGACATCTCTTCGTAGTACATATTACTAGTAATTCCACTAGAATAGTGGTCCTAGTATGACGAGTGCACCCGCACTGTGCCACGGGGGGAATGGGAGAGGGGGGCCGCTCAGGGATGTCGAAAATCTGTCCGTGAATAAAACAGTTCGACGCTAGGGCTTTCACTTCAAACAGAATATGAGACGCGCGCCTGCCCGGCCTACGACTGCGATCCACTAGAGCGCTGCTGTCGGCACCGCAGCGCTAAAAAAAAAACAAAAAAAAAAAGAAATAAAATAGTGATAAAACTTTTTGGTGATTTTGATCTTATTCAATTTGGAACAATGATGGCGGGCAGTGGTCTAAAGATGCTCCTGGTGCTGTGCCTGGCGGGGATCTGTCATAATGGGGAGGCGGCTGAAAGCGACAATGAACTTGCACCACGTAAGTTTCACTCAACATCATTGTAACCATCATCATAATTTTTAACGTTCAAGTTGACTATAATCATCGTATGACAAGAAGGTTTTCTAAGAAACAATTCATAATTCTGTAAGAAGATAATTTAAACTAAAGTAAAACAAGACATCGATTAAACCTTCTTTGTAACAAAACAAACCGTACATTACATTAATTAATTAAAGAGTTTATTTGCCCGTGGTCCTATCATCAGATCCTGACCGAAGTTGTTAATTGTTGGAAGCTCTCCTGGTACCTACTTATATAACCATCACAAAGAAGGAAATAAAGTTAAATTAAAATAAAGGTAACATATTATGACAATCTCATCATGAATTCATGACCAAACAAAATCACAATCGACTGATTAATATGACAAAGGCATGACCGGCGCATGTTTTATTGAGGTCTGCTCTAAAGTAAATAAGCATTCTGCATCGCATACATACAACGTATCAGTTATTAAATTACGTAGGTAATCGTTGTTTGTCTGGCATCTTGTTACAGGCACCTACTTATTTATTCGTGCACTTAAGTTTTGCTATCACCGTCATACCAGTACCTAAAATACAATGAAAGCGGTTTTAACCACTGATATGGAAAAAAATATACACTTACCTGTCACTGTCGGTAATGTATGTATAATTAATTCATGTATTATAGTACCTATAGATAAACAACCCTTGTGTTACTATTATTTATGGAAATCTTTTAATTTAAATCCTCTAAATTATTTTATAAATTACACTTGCCTAATAATGCTGTCTTAAAACTGAAATGTTGTTTTCCAATTCCATTAAGGGTTCCAGTCGTATTAACTAATACCGGCTTTAAATCGAAATATCCACAAAATCATACGAGTCTCCCATTTCCAGGTTATTTTCTGGACATGAAGTTCATGTCCAGTTAAGTCAAGTTAACTTTGCTATTGAGCAGTTTTATATTTAAATAAATATGAACTCCCTTACCATGATACAAATTTGGGTTTCAACTGACCTTTCTGGCATCTGAAGTTATCATTATTATCACATTATATTATACTTTATTGCACCTAAGTTATGCATGTGACAACATACAGGAATACCCTTAAAGTCGCAATGGGAGAAGGCCCTGACTTCTTTAGCTACTAAGTACGGAGCCCTTAATCAGAAATACGTTTTTAAATCTTGAAAAATCTTGACGACCCGAATGGCCGAGTCGGCAGTGACGCTGCCTACGAAACCAAGGGTCCCGGGTTCGAGTCCCGGTGGGGGCAAATGTTTGTTTGATGAGAACGGATGTTTGTACCCTAGTCATGCCATTTGTTTTACAATAGCCATCAATATTTCTCTACATACGTATATATATCGTTGTCTAGTACCCAAGATACAGGGAATCCTAGTTTGGGGCTAGATCAATGTGTGTAAAAGGTGTCCAAGGTATTATTAGGTATTATTAAATACTGATTACAACTCAGTATTAAAATGAAAATGAAAATGAAAGTTATTCACCAAAGTAATATACAGATGAAAGAAACATTGGAACCTTAAACTAAGTTTAATAAACCTGTGTTTTAAGGCCCATCTGCCTCTCCCTTTAGACACTATTTAATGTGTGAAAAAATTAAGTAACCTAGCTTAGTTTGAAGTTATTGATTGAATAAAAGCTTTGATTGACCTGTTGAAATCATTAGGACAGGTAGAGCTGTTAATATTTTGATGTGTTGAAAGATTAATGCGACCTTATTAGAGGAGTTTAGAGTACAATAGAGTTATTGTGAAATATTAGTATGCGTGAACATTCATGATATATTATGTTTCTAGTTTAGAAGTATCCATTGCAGAATTTCAATAGTAACACATTACCGAATATTTTATTTTTGCCATATACTTGCTTGCCGTTTTCAATAATATTTATGGCAATTAAAAAATACTTCAAAAGAAAAGGAAGAAAATTTAGTTCTAAGTAAAATTGCGCTAATAGTGTCAGTAACCACAAACGTTGCAAATTGCAACTACTGTCATTGCTAGGCTATTTTAATAGTCCATATTAATGAAAAGCACGCTCTGCCTCTAATGTGAGTACGGTTAAACATAATAAACTTAACATACAATTAAAGGTGGCTATTATCTATGAATTAAGATTAGCTAAATGTATTACATTAGTATAAAACAAAGTTTGTGTGAGTATGCGTGTGTACGTGTGTGTGTGTGTGTGTGTGTGTGTGTTTGTGTCTGTTGTGTGGTGTGTTTGGAAAGCTGTGTGTTTTGTTTCGAGCTACTTACTTACAGTAAAAATATCAAAAGTTGGGTTTTTGGAGGTTTTCAGTGTCATCATCCGTCAAGTTACTTTTTAAATTTATTGCACAAAACAGTGAAAATAAAACAAATATAAAGGAAAGAACATGTACAAAGGCGAGCTTATCACTAACAAGAGATTTCTTCCACCAAACCTAAAATGGGGAGGAAAAAAATAAACTTAAGGTGGAACTATGTGTACAACAATAAAAATGTTAATAAAAATAATAAACTACTTACCAATATCTATATATAAATATGTAACATATACATAAAAAGTAAATACAAATAAATACTAAAATACTTATCATAGAAGAAAGATAGTGTAACTTAAGTAATTAGTGTCTATTTGTTTACATTAATGAGGCAGAAGCGGATAAATATCTTCAGAACTTGTTAAACAAGTTATACAAAAAGGGACCAAAATAAAGGTTAAAGCGTTTTATGACAGATAGTCTTGGTAAGGGGCCGTCGCAAGTCCTGGGCCTTACGTCGTTTTATGAAAGATAGTCTTGGTAAGGGGCCGTCGCAAGTCCTGGTCCTTACGTCGTTTTATGAAAGATAGTCTTGGTAAGGGGCCGTCGCAAGTCCTGGGCCTTACGTCGTTTTATGAAAGATAGTTTTGGTAAGGGGCCGTCGCAAGTCCTGGTCCTTACGTCGTTTTATGAAAGATAGTCTTGGTAAGGGGCCGTCGCAAGTCCTGGGCCTTACGTCGTTTTATGAAAGATAGTCTTGGTAAGGGGCCGTCGCAAGTCCTGGTCCTTACGTCGTTTTATGAAAGATAGTCTTGGTAAGGGGCCGTCGCAAGTCCTGGGCCTTACGTCGTTTTATGAAAGATAGTTTTGGTAAGGGGCCGTCGCAAGTCCTGGGCCTTACGTCGTTTTATGAAAGATAGTCTTGGTAAGGGGCCGTCGCAAGTCCTGGGCCTTACGTCGTTTTACAATCGGTTCGTGTGGTATGAGGTGGTATCGCAACATTATTGTATTAAAGATGAATATTTTTAATGTAGTAATTAATTAATCCATTTTCTATTAGTTTACCTTGTCTTTGATAATCATAAATACCCACACATACAAGTTTCTCGTTCATACAATAATAAGTGCGTCGCTTACATCGTAACACATATTTAAAGCAATTTTTAGTACAACACACACGGTTAAATTAGTAAAATAAGTACGATATACTGACTTCAGTAAATAGATACACAAGTATTTACTGAAGAAAGTATACTCACGCCTTTTCCCTGAAAAAGGGGCAGGCAGACCTCCAATTGAAACGATCCTGGCATAAATCTCTCGCTTCCTCAACATTCATAAGTCTCTTCAAACAAGCTCGCCCGTACGCTACTTCTAAGTTGCCTCTTCGTTGATTAACGAAATAGGCGATTGCCTATTTTTGTAAGTCCTTCTTGAGCGTCCCCGTCTGATGACGGCTACATACTTCAGTGATTCTGTAAATTAATTAGTAGCATTATGAGCATTTTGGTAATTCACGGACTTTGTGATACAAATTAGTACATATTCAGATGTAACACGTAGCTTCATCATCCATTGTGGATTGCACCCATTAAGTATTAAAATCGCCATTGTACAATGGTGCCAGGGCTATTCAGTCATTATGTCTAAAACTAAATCGTCAAACATACGTCGAGGGCAAACACGAGGATATCAACATACAAATGTGTTTGAGTGTATTCGCAGGTTCTTGCATCGTCGTTGTAGGAAAATGGTTCGCTAATAGGAAGGAGGTTCATATCCTTACAAATAGATAAATGCTTATTTAGTTTTTATTCAAGACAAATACAGAAACTTCTTGGTCACTCAATCCTTGACAGGTTCAAGTGTGACCCTGAATGATGGTTATATCGGAAAATAATCATCGATACTAAATGATGACGCAGATAATTTTTTTACAACGAATACAACCCTATTGATACTACAGTCGATGGTAGTTTTGCCTGGAAAGTTGTCCGGGAGTTTTGAAAATCATTGTGATTTTATAGATTTTACTTCTTTTTATTTTGCCACTTGATATAAAAAAGGCGCGGAGAAACAGTATTCTGGCAAGTGTTTTGATAAAATAAAGTAGAAAAAATTTTTTCTTGTACCAACCTCTTTTTGTAAATTCGATAGTTTTATCTTATGAGCGCCGCAAAGTCAACTTCAACAATGCTTTTGGCTGATAAAAGGGGTTTTTGGCAATTTTAGGGTCCCGTAGCTCTAAAATAAAAAAATAAGCCTATCAGATTAAAAAGACTTAAAGAGATCGAGAGTAGAATTATTATTTTTTATTTATTTATTTTATTGTAAGACTTCATAAGTTACATCATAAAATTATAATGTCAAATATCTGTTTTTAGGCGCCATTTTACGAATGTGGCGCAGCGGACAGCAAAGATACGAGGTGACAAAGTAAAATTCGGAAAAAAAAACGGAAAGAGCACATCAAAATCTTTAAAATCACCAAATTACACTCTCGCAAATCTTTCTAGTTCGCCATATATAAGTCGCACCCAATGACTGGGTCACTACCGAAAACCATGAACTATAAATTAAACACTCTAGTTTTTTACATCCTACTCTACTCAGAAAGTTTAATTGAACGATTATTTCTTAATCTGCAGCTTCAAAACATTTTGGGAATATACAACATATACAACCGCGTGTAAACATAATATGCACGTACGTATGAGATATTCATCGCAGATTTTCGATAACGCCTTGAGGATAACCTCTCGGATATGATTCACGCACTGTGGGCCATGCATACTAAAGTCCATGCCTTTCTGGGGAAGATGACCACATTGACCCTGGGTTCCTATTTGCTCGTACCAAGTGTAATAGCTGAAACGGAACGTGTCGTGAATTGTAAATGTAGGAACAATCAGCAATTAATATTAGCAATGTCTATTTTGATTAATACACATCGCAAAATGACAAGCGATAACAATTGGCTACTGTTAATCAAATAAGGTCAAGAATAGTCCTAAAGTAGCATTTGGCATACCAAAATCACATACCATTTTTTATTGGTTTCAAACTGCAGTTTAAATATAAGTTTAGCAACAGTTTGAGAATTTACAAAATTGATTGACATGTCGAAAGATGCCACAAGTCAACTGGGTTGGAGTGATTGCAAAAGGTTATCGGCGTCTCGCCCAACTCAACCATTGAGGACAATGCCAGTTGACATTGATTGTCCACGCCGATACACCAATACTTACCACGTTCGGAACAGGAACCTTTACATACATAAAATTGTCGAAATTAGTCCAAAAAAGTCCAAATAATTTTGACAGAAACAGTCGGATACCCGCCAAATTTTAGCTTCAGTTTTAATGTGGCGCGGCATAATGATGACTCATTCTTAGCCCAGGTTGTTTTCCAATTTTATTTATTGTTTTCTTGCTAAACGTGGACAGCTTCTGTGGCGCAGCGGTTGTGTCTCTGCCTACCATGCGAGAGGTCCCGGGTTCGATCCCCGGCTAGGGTTAAAGAAAGAAAACCCAGGTGTTGGATGTTTATGTGTGTGCGACGTCGCTGTTACTGGTTCCCAAGACGGAGGGTATCCTAGTGTGGGGCCAGAAGCAATGAACGTATTTATGATGTCTATGGAAACATATTTAAACATAAACTGACGAGGTACTCATTTAATTTTAAAACATTTAAAGAAATTCAAATTTTTAAATTTGTTCGCCTGCTTGAATTTAAATTACCTGTTTAGATTTCGACGTTGCGAAGTTAAGAACTATTTTGTCAGTTTACTCCAAAGTCGTAACAAAACACTGTAGTTTTATAAAATAATATACAGATATTGCTTATTTTCAGTAAAAAAATGATAATTTCGATAGCACTTCTCTGTACAAGCCTATTGGCATGTAACCTACCAATAGGCTTGTTAAGAGCCTGTTGATTTGCAACTTAATAAGTAAATAATTGAAGTAACATATTCCTAAACATTATTTAGTAACTTTAACTTTATTGCACAAAAGATGGAACACAGGAAAACGTCTCCAACAAGAGATTTCCTACAGCAAACCCAAGATTGACTATCTATTTACATATACTGATATCTTAACCACTGTGGTGGAGACACGTGTTTATAAATTAAAGAATGAAACATACCATCTCACCTAACACTCAACATTGACACACATTTTAAGTATTTGTTCTGGAAATCGAATGTCGTAGTAACTAAAATTTAAATGATTTTAGATGATGCTATGAAGTCTACATGAAACGTTATTTTTTATTCATTTCGTCTACAGTCAAAAAATATCATGAAACATCCAAATGTTCCAAGATATAGTTCTTTATACAGATTGTAATCATCACTAGCATCTTCTACAAGTGGTTGACGATATCTCAATAGTTGCTGATGTGACACAATTATATCTACCTATAAAGATAAATAAATAAATAAAAAATTGTGCCTAAAACCAAAACGTTACCTATCAGGCCTCGTAATTTCTATTTGAAGCGAAAATCATCCCTCGATATATTTGTGCTGAGATATCTAAGCTACCCTATGACCCTGAAAAGAGATATCGACCCTAACATCAAACGCCAGAAAATGGACTAATGGCCCGGATAATAGCTAATCAACGCTAAAATTATATCTAAATACGGGTTAGGCACTCGACAGTTTTTTGAATGATATCCTCAACTACATAAATCACTTCCAAAGAATTGGAGAAACGAATCACCAGATTTTTATTCAAAAAACATACCTGCAAGAAAATGGGATACGGAAGCGGCATTTATCGGAACAAAACAAATCAAAATAAGTGTTCTAGGTAGATATTTTATCATATATAAAAAATGGTGTCTGTAGTAAGACACTGTAGTATTTATGTCGAATACTGCAAATTTTAAGAGTCCCAGGAATGAGCCATTAGTTATTTTCCTTGCGTGCTCCTTGACACTTTTCTAAGAACACGAAAAATTGTTATAGAAAATCTACCTAACAGCTTCTAACGCAGTGTAATAGTTCAATGTAATGTCGTGACTGCTTGGTACAGACTCACTCTTTTACGAAACACTTCTCAAGCAATCTCTTATGTCGTCTTTGTTGAATCTGCGCATTCGCAAGCCTTTAAAGTTCTAACGAGCGATCATCCGAAAGAGTAAATGCCGAAATCACACACTGCTGCTGCTGAGTTTGCGCGGGCGCGCTGTCATCTACCGAGCGATAGACAGAGACGGAAATATTTTGAGAGATCGTTTAACTTTAATTTATCGGATTCCGGGGATGTGACAGATTGAAATTTGGAATTTATTAACTTTGGAATGTTTAGTTATCTATCAATCATGAGCATCATCATTTATCCTACATTTATTAGTCATATATATGTTAAAAAAATAGGTATAGGTACTTTTAAGATATGAAATGTTTGATAGTTACAATGTTACAAAATAAGGAAGTACCGTGCATTGACCTTGACCTTATTTTTTTTAATTATGTTACATAATACATATATTTTATCAAATCGGTTCCATATTGAAAGTTATTTTATAATTATGTACTAAATATCTCCATTTAATTCGACTACACCTTTGACACGCCTGTGTGTACGATTGCACATGCAAGACTTGGCGATACTTCACGGCAGAATGGATGCGCATGCACATGAGTACCTGTATCACGTATAATAGGATGTGAAAATTTAGGCATATTAGGAGTTAATGGTATATTTGGAGGTATTAAAACTTATTGAAAGGATAAAATAGAAACTTTCAACCTCTATGATGGCATGGTTGAGGGCTTGCTACGCTAACCGAAGATTCTTGGATGAGTTGATTCACATACCTCGTTGTATTTCTCATCCAGCGTGCAACCGAGAGTTTGAGTTCCTTATAGCAACCGTGGAACCGTATTTCTGCATTTGCCGCATGTTTTATTCATAATTGCATCTTCACATAACAATACTTCTTAGGCGTAGATTGTTGTGTATAGTGTAACTACTGTCTCCATAGTCTTGTTACGTGAATCAATCAGGCGTCTTACATCAGAGTGATTTCGTTGTATGTAATTACACGTTCTACTGTACTGCATAAAAATAGAACTGTACTGCGAGCAAGAGATTGTTAAGTTAAGCTGTTGCTATCCAGGGATCCAGGTATCCAGGGAGCCAGCTATCCAAGGCTTCAACATTTTGTGATAACAGTTTAGACAATTACACATGCCTAATTCTCAGGATATCTTCGACGATTGGCTAAAAGTTACAGTGTGTGCAAGCGATCATCGTCGCATGTTTGGCTGAATGTGGCTGTCTGTGGCATCCTTACAGGTATCCCCATAGCTATATATATATAGCTCTACTTAGACTGCGCCAGTGAAGGAACTGATAAGCAACAAGCAATTTTGAGACTCAAATTAAGTGGTAACAGTATTTTCTACAGACTATAAAAAAGTTATTTTTAATCCAGAGTTCCATAACGAACATTCGAGTCCAGTTCCACCAAAAGACAGAGGTCAGACGACAGATGACCCGCAGATTGTGAAGAAAGAAGATACTTAAGGTAGTGTGCGCAGTAAGTTGAAGCTGACCTTCGAAATACGCCAAAAACAGCCGGAGCGTTTCTTTGAACGCGAAAGAGGTTTTCTTTTTAGGTCACAGATAACCGGCGGTTATGTAAGATATTGTCGGATTATATAACCTGACCTTGTGTAAGCGCCGTCCGATTATGTCCTATTACGAGCCGTTCAAGTTCAACAGAATTTGTAAGGTAGTCCAGTGTTTTTGATAGACCTATCAAATACCTGTAATACATTATTTGAATTTAATCTTATGCAATTGGCAAAAAAATCAAGGGTACCAAACTAGGAAAACCATTTCGAGATAGGTAATTTCGTTCTTAAGTAACAAGTCCGTTATTCCCATGAAAAAATATTACAGGATTACTGAAAAAAAACGTAAAAAACATAATGTCCTTCATTTATTTATCTCTACAGTGTAGTTTATTCATATTCCGTTCGAGGTTAAGTTGCCTGACCTATATAACTGTCAAGTATCAACAATATTCCTGTCAGTATATGCAGTACGCAGATAACACAGATGTCAGTCGGAACGGAAAAAAAAGATATTATATTTAGTTTTATAATCAGAAAAAACAGCTTCGTACAGCCGTTCAAAAACTGTGAACAAGTGACATCACAAGAGTTCTTATTTAAAAATAACTAGACATCAATTGCTCGAAAATAGCCAAAAATTTCATAAAATAAAATAAAAAGTAACACATTTTTTATACAGGTGGGCCAGTGAGAAATACACTTTTAAAAGTTATAAAACAAAACAATGCATATTTTTTTAAATAAAAAAATAAAAATGAATTAAAGATAATGAAAATAATTTAATGATTTATTTTGATATAAAAATTAAATCATCCAAATGCCGTCCGTTGCAACTGCGGACACTATTCCAGTCGTGATTGGAAGTTTTCGAAAACATTAGTCGGAATTTTAGGAGAGATTGAGTGAATTTCTAGTCGAATATTCGCCTTCAACTCAAATGTGGTTGCACTCTAAACAACTTAAAAATCAAAGGGTACTCCAATACTTAATTGGAATACACTTAGCTTATTAAATAGCGCCATAAAAAGAGGTTCGCAGGAGTTAAGGAGAATTTCGTCAAGATATTCAATCAATCTCCTCTAATTCTTGCTGAAGTTTTCGAAAAATTCCAATCACTGCCTAATTTAATTAATAAATCATACCTACAATTATTTTAATTATCTTTCATTTAAATTCAACTTTTTATTTGAAAATATAAACATTGTTTTATAATATAATTTTCAAAATTGCATTTCTCACTGGCGTACCCTTTAAAAAATTTAATTCTAAGTTTCTCTATGTGTGCAAACAGTAAAAGTATTATGAGTAGGTAATCAATTCCAACGTGGAACGCAAACATTATCTAGTCTTCAAATATGTGCTGATCTTCTCTGATCGATGACACACTACCGGGTATCCATGCTGTTTGGAGATAATCAGACAATATTTTTATATCATATAACTCTCAGCTGAGCATAATTTTGGCATTGCTGTTCAAAAACGATGTCATAGGAACTTAAAGCTTAGCTTTTCACAAAATATTCTGTGTAGTAAGGAACATTGACTCTTGGATTATCAAATTGTAATTAGACGAATGCTCTTGCTCAGGGAGCGGCTTATTTAAATACTTTTGGTAAACCAAATAAAAATAATATTACATACATCACACCTCCATTACCACACGGAGTTAAAAAGAGTCATATTTACATCCACATTTAGCCAGCAAATCTATATACCTAGGTCCTCCTTTTACGGAGATGCTGTTCTTATCACATAAATATAAAGTAATTGTTATAAAAATCTTGGGACCAATACTTTTGGTTCAAGTACGACTCGCATTTGGCTATTTTAACACTACACCACGGGTGAAGCTGCGGTCAACAGATAGTAGAAGTAAAAATTCTATTCTATTCAACTGGACTAATGCATCAACCACCAAAACCAAAAATAATGTTATTAGTAAAGCCTTGCTTTTCTATTGTATCGCAAAGATACATCTGTTTTTGTCTTAGGCGCGCTTGAACCCCTCACTGCACTCAGGACACAGTTAAATCTGGAGTCCGTCGTTACGTTCAGGATTAAATCGCGCCCATGACATAAAACAGTATATTATCACTTTGGTGTAATCTACTATTCCCTCCCGTCTCCATGCGCCGACGCCGCCATGGAGAAAATTCGAAATTCAAACATTCGGTCAACGACTTCGCAACCTTGCCTCCGTAGCCTACTATTGCGCGATCAGCTGACATAGTTCTGCAGCTCTTAAGTAACAGGGCCGTCATGTTATTACCAACACGCCGACCAAGAACGGCCACCACAAAATAACTACTCCATCTCTTAGAGTTGAGGGCATAGAGTCTTAATTCTGTTTGAAAACTTATTTAATTGAGTATCGGTACAGACTTTACGTTGTTACGATGGTTGATGAGTTGAATCATGTGTGGTCACGCAGCTGTGAATGTGATGACTGGGTAAAATGCTAGATAGACTATTAGCAGGTTTTATGGAATCCATTTGATAATTAAATTTTAAGATTTGTATTAGATATGTAGTGCTAACCTTTGGAATTGCCATATCGTCACATCATCAGTCACTCACGTCTCAGCTGTAGTACCTATACGAAGTATTATTTTAAAAAATCATAGCAATCCGAGATACTTTACTCATCCCATGTCATAGCATTTTTTCGGTTCCAGAAACATGTATCATCTTGAATACTTTATTGCTCAAAACAAAAGATACATAAAACATAAAAATGGAAAATATCTATCTACAAAGGCCATATCTGTACCAAAAGATTTTTTTCAGGATGAAAATCATCATCTTTTACCAAACTCTGTCCTCAATTGAATGTCTATGACAGTATTTAAATAGACGATGCGCCAGAATCAGGACCAGACCAAACACCCTCAAAACGTAAAATCAACATTCCCGCTCAATAATTTTCTTCACCTAACCAAGCAGGATTTATTAGAAGAAATCTATTGTGCTTTCATAAAATCGCCTTTGCACGTTCATAGTTCTCCGTATTTCTGAGTACAGTAAAGAAATTACAAATTACGAAATCTTCCTTCTTCAATTTCAGCCGAATACATCCTACCGTGCAGCAGATCCGACCCCAACATCGACAACTGTATCAAGCAATCCTTCAACCACCTGCGGCCGTACCTGGCGAGGGGTCTTACTGACCTGGACGTGCCTCCAGTGGAACCCCTGCTGATAGACCGGCTGGTGATGGCGAATGAAGCTGGCCCAGTGAGGGTGACGGCAGCCTTCACAAACTTGACTGTAACCGGGCCTAGTAATTACACCATTACTAAAATAAGGCAAGTATTGAATCTACTGAGGTATCATTATAATCTTTTACAGTATAGTAGGCAGAAGCATACATCATTTTTCCACTGCTTTTGGACTTTCCTACAAGTCGTAAAATTTTATATTTGGTTGGAATATATTTCTCTCTGCTATCGCTAAAATCGAAAAATGGGTGTCCCTTCTCAATTAATAATTGATGTATCTACAATAATCTACATATCTATCTATCTTAACAGCGAGACCAGCACACTTATTTGTTAGATGTAAAAATGTTGTTTGTTTACCACTTTTCATTTGATATTTACCCAAGAATTTAGGTTGGTAATCTTAATACTCATTGAGCAAGCTTTAAACATCAACCACAACACAGTACCTACTTACTTCTCGTTGTCACATTTTGTAATTTATAATTATAACCTAACCACAGCTAATTTAAAATAATAAGATTGAGCTATTACAGAATAATCAAATTGAATGCCGGTGCGTTTTACGCGAAAAGGCTTGATCGCCGAATGCGCAGACTTCTTCTGCTCAAATAAAGTACTGCTTAAATGTCATACTGGCTCTGTCTTTTCCCGAGCTAGAGACAGAGACTGCTTTGAGTTGACGACTGAGCATCCTACCTGGCTGTAGTACAGTGTTTGAAGTGTCGAAAATGTTTCCCAACGTGGTGCAGTCCGTCGTTTGTTGACTAGTCATGATTATTGCAACAGCCAGCAATTTCGCCTTCAAGGAATTTGCTGTGGACTTGACCTGACCTGCTTCTCGCTGGGCTATCATTTTGCTCAATAGGTGTCTGTGCAACAAAGAGAAACCAGGTGAAATGATGCGCCTACGCGTAATACGGTTTAGGGATTTCGCCAATTGTATTACCGAGTCGGTGGATGGAAGTAAAAATATGTTATTTTTCATTGAAACTATAAGTATAGGAACTAATAATATGGAAATGGACAATAGACCGGTGAGGTAACATTTTTGGTCTATAATGTTGATATTTGTTATGCGGTCTTTACCGCTTGTATCGTCCTACAAACCATAACAATTTTACACAATGTTAACAAATATAGTCAGTAAACAAACGTCTTTTCCTTACGGGGTAGCAGCGGCACAATTAGTGCCCAATTTAACTAGTTATTCAAAACTCCATTTTACGTGACAGGGCGCCAGCCCGTTGCCACAGCTATGAAGATTGAAGGGTTTCTCACGTTAGTGTCCATCACCGTTTAAGATAAATTACTTATCTCATTGGTACATGGTCAGCACCGGGATTCGAACCGGCATTTCCTGCGTGAGATTCAGGCGTGAAACCCCTAGACCACGAAGCTCTTTTAGCCACAAAATAAGGGTAAATAAAGCCAATCTATTATTGCCTTCCAGGTCGGATCTATCGAAGCTGCGCATCGACATGGGTCTCGTGCTCCCGCGCATCGAGATCACCGGGCGCTACGAGGTCTCTGGACAAGTGCTGCTCTTCCCCGTCCGGTCTCAGGGCGACTTCTGGGCTTCTTTCAGTTAGTTTCGCTAGGGATATGGCCAAGTTATGCTAATGATTCTTCTGCGAGCTGTGACCTCTCTCTCTCTCTCACCCCACCTTACCCTATGCGATAAAATAAGGTCACAGCTCGCTCAGAGACAAAGAATCTTGACGCGGACTGCACCTGCTAGCCACATCTCTGTCTCTACTCTACTACACATAAAACACAGCGTCACGCCTTTTCCGTACAGGTTGGCAAAGTCACCGTTGTACACACGCATAAGCTGTTATTCAATAATAAATTTTGCATGACAAAGGGTTAGCCCATCTCTACACTTTTGATAAGAATTAAATCATTTGTCCGGTATGACATAGCAATATTTCTTTGACCTCCTTTTACGATCACCGCAAGAGGGTTCCATAAAATGTAGTATCCTTTCTATCTGGCGATTCGGCGATTGGCTAGCCGCCTGTCTCGCAAATAAGTTGGGAGAGTCGGTAAAAGCATGACCTATATTTCTTGTGTAGGACTTGCAATTAGCTACCTACCGTAGGTTATTGCGAGAAATTACACGTGTACCTTTAAGTTGGAGATGAAGTAACAGATGTTGTTATCATAAAAGGTAAATCTGCTACTGCAATTTTCTCACGTACTAGCTGACCCCTGTAAATTAGTATGACGTACGTCTCGGTGCGACTAATTTCACACTAGCTACGTAGATGTATGGACGTATTGTTTGCTAATATCAGATGTCATAGGGTTCATAGAACGGTAATTAAGCTGTTTAGAGAACTGGGACATAATTCTCTTACGGAAAACGCCTAGCGATGGCATATCGATTGCTACGAAGGGCGCTAAATGCCGTATTTAACAGTCAGTTTCGAATCGAAATGGGCGCCGCCTGACAAGCCCAAAGGCATTTTGCGTTCTTGGGAACAATCGATACGCTGTCGCTAGGCGTTTTCTATAACAGAATAGGATCCCTGATATGTTTATAATTATGAACATTCAGTAGCCCTATGAACAGTATTTTGTCACAATTCAAATATTCGTGATTACAAAGCTCTGCTGCTGCTAATGCTGCATTTACTTGACTTGACATTGTATTATCTTGCCTGTAAGTTCTCTATAACGTGATTATCGTTTGAAGGTGACGTGGCAGCCATCGTAAAGATATTCGGCAAGGAGCTTGAGAGGAACAACGTGAAGTACATGGGCGCGGACAGACTGTTGGTCGACTTCAAACTGAGGAACGCGAGATTCAAAGTGCGCGATACTGTCAATCATGGCAGCATCATCGGTAAGTTTCTCCCAGTCGCCCGTACTCTACTCAAGGCTGAAAGCAGGTACTGCTGCTCAAAATCGAGAAAGAGACCTCTGGGTCTCAGTTATTCATTTGGGCCCGACAAATGAAACGCGAGTTAACACTAAAGTAGCGTTCCAGCCGTTGGAACTTAATCACTTTAAATAGACAGTTGTAGTTCAATAGTAGGGATGCCATGAGGGGATTTCGTGAGTTACTCCACCGCGTCAGATTAAGCTATGGGAGATACCATGTTTAATGACTCCACCAAATCTAAGCTTTCTATCTATAGAGCCGCGAGGTTAGGGCAACAAAAAATAAGTCAATACAAATGGGATTTGCCTGAGCGCGTCAGACTAAAATATGGTGAGTTAATTACATGCTGATTTCAGCGTGACGTGAGTTCACAAATTTTTATAAAAAGTCCCTCGCATTACGCTGAAGTCGTCATATTTATTGAAATGCAAACTTATGCACTAGATGACGAGATGATATTTACTGACGGGCTTGCAATAAGGATAGGAATGTCGAGAAGACGAGACATTTGTGCCAAGATTTACATTATTAGTAATAGATTGAAAATGTTGAAAGGCTAATCTGGCTAGTGGCGTACATTCTCTATACCATGGCCTTCCGAATATCATCAGGGAAATACAACAAAACAAAAACTAGAACCAATGGAGATGCGCACAAAAGTCAATAACACTGCGTTTTTGTTACAACTGTGCAACGTTTTGCGACGACTCCGACAATATACGGAATGAGATAATCAAAAAGGACAAAATGACTTTTAACTTCAATATTACAGGTGAAGCCATGAACCAGTTCCTCAACAACAACGGCAATGAGATCATCGACGAGATGAGGCCAGCAGCCTCCATCTCCATCGCAAAACACTTCCAAGCCTTCCTCAATGCAGCCTTTACTAAAATCCCAATTGATGTTTGGCTGAAGCCTTAGTTAGCCAAATCGTCATCACAACCACATACATATTGATTGACCATATAATGCTCAGAAGATTTCACCTTTGCGGATGAAATTGATTGGAAAACGCAATATGTTGCAATTTGCAACTATGGTATTTTAGTGATACAGTGGTATGTGTGAACTATGCGGACTATACCTGACCATGAGAATATGGAACTCTTTCCATTTGTGATATGAATTATGAGGTACATATCTATACGTGTGGGTTCTTAGAGCTTTACGATATTTTCATGGTTTTGTTTTTCTTAGTACCTGTATTTGCTAGATCTCTTATGATCATACTTATTAATATGTAAAACTGTAAATATCAAGTGATAGTTTTAAAATGTCGATATTTCCGGAGTTTTTATTGAAAATACTCAATTTATGAATTAGAGTATGACATGGGCCAGAGAGTGATTGTACCTCAACTATTACTATTTTTAAGGAGTACAAAATAAATACAAGTATACACACACCGATTAGACTATTAGGGAGGTTTATTAAAACGTCAAAATGTTTTGATTAGCAAACACTAAAAACAAGCAGAACATCTACTTATACAGAATAGTTATAAGTATTATTTATTTAGTAAGTTACCAGTGAGTTCTCTCTTAATATTGTAGAATATGGATCACAATGCTTTCTACAAAGATTTAATTATATTTTTAAGTACAGATAATTGTGATGCAGTTATTAATATAAGTGTAATTTAATAACAATTAAAGGATCCTTTAAATATTATTTCAATGTCTTTCATTTCTTGTTTCTCGTTATAAAAGATCTTTCTCGTCACTTATAAAAGATCCTTCTCGTCACTTATAAAAGATCTTTCTCGTCACTTATAAAAGATCCTTCTCGTCACTTAACGTGGACAAAAAATAGAACGAAACCAGCTGAGCTGGGCTGCATAGTGCACCCCAGCTAATTCCGTTTATTTCTGTCCAAGCCTTTACCTTTATAATAATAATTTAATTTAATAAAGCTCAGTACTCTCGTAACCATAAGTACATACATTTCTAGAAACAAACTTTTGCTTCTTCCTTGATTTTCTTCTTCTTTTCGTTATTCTTAATCCACTGATACTCCAGGGAGGTCAGGAGAGTCAATTGTGAGTTTTTTTACCAGGACTACGATAAAATATCATCAGCGTCCAGGGTGCCAAAGGCATGGTCTGCAAGCGGTTTTAGGAAGTCACGAAGAGCCATCTCCAGCGGTGCTTGTAACTCTTCGGCCAACTTCTGCCAGTTTTCATTGAGGAACTTGTTCATTGCGTGACCTGAAAAAGTAGAGAACAAATAAAAAACCGGTCAAGTGCGAGTCTAAATCGCGCACGAAGGGTTCCGTACCACCGTTCAATGGAAGCGATGGTGTGGAGTGAATAGTTTGGATTTTACACGGCAAAATATTGTTATAAAGTTATTGGTGCGGTTACTTTCACACTCCATGTACGTAACCAGGTGCATCCATAAGTTTGTATGTGGTATTGAAAGAATTGTTGTATGGGAGCCCCCTTAAATATTTCTTTTATCCTGTTTTTTAGTATTTGTTGTTATAGCGGCAACAGGAATACATAATCTGTGAAAATCAACTCTCTAGCTGGCTAGGTTCTTGAGATACAGCCTGGTGACAGACGGACGGACGGACGGACGGACGGACAGCGAAGTCTTAGTAATAGGGTCCCGTTTGGAACCCTTCGGGTACGGAACCCTGAAAATGTATCAGAACTGAGATTAGATGTGATAGATCTTCCTTAATGTAGTTGGCACTTGACCGTTAATAGGCTTATACCCAGAAGTGAGTGGGTAGAAGTAGGCTAGTATGATGATGAAGAGAGATAATGTTTCGAGACCTGTTCAATTTTGATTACGATATAAGGGCCTTTAGCTAGACAAATGGCGTAGCATATCTTCTCTAGATGGCGGACATCATGGTTTTCATATCCTTCTTCTTCTTTTCATCTGGAACTAGCTGATTGTAGCTCAGGCACATGCATCTAACTGTGTCTATTCAAAGTCATTTGTAAAGTTGTAACTAAGTGTCGTGATGAGTTTTTACTCAACTGATTTCACTGACAGACTATGATGACAATGACGAAATAATACTGGTTGATTATTTAAAAAATCACTTACCCAACTCCCCGTCCCCACCGAACAGGTTACCCAGATCACTTACCCAACTCCCCGTCCCCACCGAACAGGTTACCCAGATCACTTACCCAACTCCCCGTCCCCACCGAACAGGTTACCCAGATCACTTACCCAACTCCCCGTCCCCACCGAACAGGTTACCCAGATCACTTACCCAACTCCCCGTCCCCACCGAACAGGTTACCCAGATCACTTACCCAACTCCCCGTCCCCACCGAACAGGTTACCCAGATCACTTACCCAACTCCCCGTCCCCACCGAACAGGTTACCCAGATCACTTACCCAACTCCCCGTCCCCACCGAACAGGTTACCCAGATGTATATTAACGCTTCCCATATGAAACTTCACGTCCAGGTGTTCGCAACTCAGGGCGTCAACACCCTTCTTTCGGTGAGCTCTCCCAAGTTTGATCGCTACTGTGGCGTCTATGTCCCCTGGGAAAAATGATGAAAATATCAATTGATATCAATATTTGGGTAAATAATAAATACATTTATAATATTTTTTCTTTTCTTTTTAGAACTAAAGGTAAACCTTAATTTTGTATTCATTTCCATCACTAGAAAATGTGCTATTACCATAAGTCCCAGAGAAACCACCTTCTCCTTCGATGGGCAGCATCAGCACCTGCCCCTTGAGTTTGTATCTGCCCTTCATCCTTAGCTCCGGGATGTGAAGCTTGGCTGTCACATGATGCTTCTTTGAGTTCACACTGAAAACGATAGATTAAGTGATCTGTAGGTATTTGGGTACGCGTATCTCTTAGAATTGATGCCTATAATTTGTTTAAATTTGAGACCATAAAGAATGCTTTATGAGTTTAACCAAACGACAAAGCTAATAGTATCTGCATACTCCTGTTTGGTCAGCTAGCGCTCTGTCATTATTTTGACGTGACATAGAGTACCATACATAGAAGCTGTCCTAGCCTTGGCCTATCCAGAAGAAGCGTGACCACAGAATCCTCAATCCTACTCACTTAATTAAAATAAAGTACTTACTCAATATCTATGATCTTCATACGCGAGGGGCCGGTGACCGTGACATTAGAGTAGACAGAAGTAACTTTGATCACTCCCGTGGACTGTTCAACGGTTAGCGTAGGGACCACTAAAGGCTCACATGATGGCACCCCGAACTCAGGTAGGCCTGGAAGGTAACATTTAGAATAAGTGTCCTAATAACAACTATTGCTGACATCGAGTAACAAAGATACATTGTTGATTCTACCCATAGTTTAGTTGAGTGAGACCCGCCCGGACGAATATTGTCTTTGAAACGACATCTTACTAACAAGGAGTAAACTAACTAATTTACTTATTATTTTAAATATTGAGTAAAAATAATAAACATTATTTCACTAATTTTAGTGATATTTGCTTAAGTTCATGTGGATGGCTGGATGGATGATGGATCAAAGGATCATCTATATTTTAAAATTAGTCCTTGGAATAACACAAAGATCCCAATGGCATACAAAAATCAACAGGCAAAACGGGTTAGCAAGCAGAGAATGGTTGTAAACAGCTTAGTATTATGTATGATGTACATTGTTACCTGTGGCTAACTGTGGTATGTAGATATTCAAAGAGGTCTTCAGACATCGCGCTAACGACTTCTCTTCTCGTGGACACACGAACCCTCCAACTGAAAATACAGGTAACCGCTGGTCAAGCAAATTCCGCCAAAATATCTACCAAAAAAGTTCTGTGTTCATAATGAAGGCTATTAGCAATATGCTTATTTAGGATAGGTAGAATGGGTCCCTAGGTATTTGAAAATTTACTTACAGTTAATGAACTTTTTTTCCAAGCCAGCAATAGCGGAGCTAACAATCACGGACAACCATAATACTCGCCACATTTTTATAAAATGAGAGTTGAAAATAAAGCAAATGAGAAAGAAGAGCCTATGTTTCTAATAAATGATAGTTAAAACGTGCTGATAGAGCTTCCTTATAATCTGAGATTCCTAAATTTCGACATTTTTTATCGTAGTTAAAACATTGGCTGACCACTCGTTATCTTCTGTTTCTTATCATATCTATTGGAGATGAAATAAATGATCAAGGAGTACCTTTCTAATCATTTCATCACATTGCGTAATTTTTATCATAGCTTCTTTGTTGTAACAAGTGGTAGTTCCTCGGTGATGTACTTACAATTATATGCAGTACGAGTAATATAGTTACGTATCTCTTATACGGTAAATTATAGTGGCTCAACTCATAAAATTATGTGAACAGCGTAAACAATAGTAGGTAATGGCTGATGCAAAAAGTAGATAAGGTGGTGACATATCAATTAAGCAACCCTGGTTTCATAACTCGGAAAAACTCACCTCTGACAGGATCCTGGGAATCCCCAAAAGCGAAAAGTAGAGGCGGAAGGTAAAGCATCCATCATTACATTATGGTAGGTAGATCTGTAAGACATCGATAGAGTGAGACTGATTCCAGAGTACGGGTATTCACAACTAAAGAAGACAAACTTAAAAAAAAAGCGGACATGTGCGATATGGACTTGCGTACCGAGGGTCCCGCACACATAGCATTTTTTGTGAGTTTGACCTTGCTTCTTGCGTTTTATTTATCTAAAAAACGAAATTACCCCAGAGGGTATGACTCCGTGTCTTTTTGATTGCGCCTAGGAGTTTGTTTTTTTCACAACTTGAAAAAACCTGAAAACATCAAACTTCTTCTAGATCAACGCAACTAAAAGATTAGGCCTTGTGTACAAATCACATTATTTTATGAAGCAAATACTAATTTATGGTAGTGATATCTTATACATTATGTAGTACTCGTAATATCTCTCTAGAACTCTGACACACTAGACTGGGAACGCGCGCCAAAATTAAAATAATCTCGGCATAGCAACCCCATATTTACGAGCTGACTTAACAGATCGTAAATCGCACACTTGTCCATCGAGAAAGCAACGAATTTTTAAACTCGTAGATGAAATCTCGCACACCTGAGATTCGAACGATTCCTAGGATTTCTTGCAGAGAATTCCGGGATTCCTTTCATTTCGCTTATTCGATGCATTCGGCTCGAATGGGTGTGAGTTCACCTATATTGGATTTTGGCCACTGGCAGTTTAAGCCGTTTAAGCCATGTTGTTGCCATAAGTATACAAAGTTTTCAAACAATGTCAGTCTTGAATTTCGCGTGCCAGAGTCTAAACAACCAATATCATCGGCAGTATTGTGTATTACATGAAATTGTGCAATAGAGAAAGCGTCTTGCTCTAAAAACTGTTAGAAATAAAATCCCTGTTTCATAAAGGTTTCATAATTAAAACTCAAGGTATTTTATAGAGATTATATCATCAACAACCACATTATTATACAATGTTTGTATGAAACCTCCTGACAGACCAAACAAGAACTGTTCTATCTTTATGGAGGTATACAAAAGCACCTGCAATAAATAATAATAAATTACCTAAGGTCTACATATAAACCAATTACTTCACAGACAGTAGTAACCAAGACAATCTCAGGAGTTTGGAGGCAAAGTGTCCTTCTGAAGCTAGGTTCAACATTTCAGGTGGTCTTACTAATACACTTGAAACTGGAAAAATTACCCTCAGTAGTAGTTTATGTGACTGATACATAATGCCTAATTATGTACAGTTACATACACTAGTTTATCTACACACATATCATAATCTCTCTTTGATGTGTTCAGGAACCGCATGTTTGACCGTCATTGTGGCATTGATAAATTGCTCTGCACTTGTTTAGCTTGTTCAGTAGTACCAACTTCACAGACAAACTAGGGGCGGCACGCAGGCTGGCGTCGGCGTTCGAAATTTGAATGTCATAATTTGTCGAAAATTTATACGTTATGGTCATAATGTATCAATATTCAGATAAGTAATGAGTTTTTACCAAGTAGTATAACATTATGCTGGTCGTAACGTGCGGTTTTTGGACGCAGTAAAGAGGGTTCTATGATACATGTGTAGATAAATAAAGTTAGAACGCCATAAATTAAACGAAGAAGTAAATACACCTCCAACTACACCAGCACCATCTGCAATGAGCTCTTGAGAATAGGTGCCATGGTGTACCCTATCGAAAAGTCAGCGAGAAAAGTTGACGTAACTTTTATTTTGATGTAGGTTCTTGATCATTGAGCTGGATTGCTCAAAAAAGTCCGTGCTTACTTCACTGGTCAGCGGCCTTGGGGTCTTTGAATAAAGAAATGATGTTGCGCAGTAGCGATTATGCTTGGCGTATTGTATAGTAAATAAAGTGAAGACTGCAATCTGCAGATAACTTCAGAAACACAAAATACTAAACCTGTACCCGTAAAATTCTATGAAACATATGTTGTATTGGAACCCCCTTAATTTATGAATGTGTGGTTCAATATGTGCTGCTCTAGCGGCAACAGAAATACACATTCTGTGAAAATTTTTACTCTCTATCTATTACAGTTCATTAGATACAACCCGCTGACGAACAGACAGACAGACAAACAGACAGACGGGTAGCGGAGACTTAGTAATAGGGTCCCGTTGGGCACCCTTCGGGGACGTAGCCCTGTAAAACAAATCAAAGATATCTTCTTGCCTTTTCCAATTAGAGACATAGTTGCTAATACACTGACGAGCAATGAAAAAGTTCCTTTTATCAGATAGAACCTAGCTTCATAAATTAAATATTTACGTTTTTAATTGGTAATATTCTGATGCGCTGTTAAATGTACTTCAATATTGCAGACGGCGTCATTAAGGGCGGCGCCTTTTGCCGTTTAGGAGTAATTTGGTGCTATGTCACTGGAACTTTTTCATTGCTCGTCAGTGTAATACGGTGATAGACACTCATATCATAAATGTCAAAATTAATTAGTTGACCGAGCGGCGAAGCGTCCAGTTTCGAGATTGGTCAAAAGTGCCTTTGTCCGTCTGTCTGTTCTCGCCTACAGGTCGCATTTTTTTACCGATATTGACGAAAATTCCTTGATATATTTTTTTTAGTCGATCGCGATTTTTGTTTGTGGGTAAAATAAGGGGAAAAAGGGGGGAAGTTTGCCGTAGTGTTATTTATCGATGGATTTCAATCAAATTTGAGAGGCACATAAAAACAAAAGTGGGTCCGGAGGGGAAGACACTGCGGGGCATTTTTGTCCCCCTGTAACTATGTTGTAGATAAAGCTAGACACCTGAATTTTCTGTGAGTAATAGGCCACAATATTAAAAGGCAAATTCCCAAAATTCCGTCAATTTGAACGAATAGATTGGAAACGACAGCCGTTCAAAGTTCCGTCATTTTGTCACTGACTGACTTATCTTCGATCATCAAATTGTATTTCTAGGAGACCTACAAGCTTGAAATTTTAAACAAGCGAGGTCTACTATTCTCACAGAAATATTAGTTATTTCACTAGCTGTAGGTACAGTTAATTAGGGAACACCATGTCATAAGGCACATGCTTCAGAAACTTGTTGGCGACGTCTTCCAGCACCATGGCCAGGGCGGTCTCCACCGCTGGCTGCACCTCGCCGATGATCTCAGCTGAGTGCATGTTAACGATGTGGTCTGTTACTTTTTCTGTAGAGTAAATAAAATTAGTGGTTGATATCATCATAGATAATCAGACAGTTCAGGGGTGACAAACACATTTGCTTTAACTTTACCGCGCGACACTTCTCGGCTTTTTGACAATTTTTTAATAGTAAATCTGTTTACAACCTTTTATTTTATTTATTGGTTTTAGGAAGACTAACAGCTACAATGGAAAAGACCATTAGAAATAACAGATAGCTAACGAGCTAATAACAGTCTCCACCTACAAAAACTAATATATGTATAGCTAAATTACCCAGAATAAAGGTTTTACAAAGTATGTTTAAAACGAAAAGAATTAAGAGAAAAATGTTACAGGATTACGAATAAAATAAAAAAATTGTCATTTGTGTCGGTCGGTATTGAAGAAAAATTTTATTCCCTTCTGACACTCTTCATGATACACTTCTGCGCCAAATTTCATGTTTCCATCTTAATCACTCTCAGCGACTAAAACCGAGAAGTATCTTGCGGTAAAGTTAAAGTAATCGTACTGAACCATGTTTTCCCCGAGTGCCATCCTAACCTATTGCCAACGATATTATTTGTGTCTGGAAATACAGTCTCTAGAAATGTTAGAGCCAGTACGACATTGAAGTCGCCCTTAATTTGATGTTTTCCAGCAATTTGTGTTGCCGGCCAAACGGGGCAAACAGCCGTACATACTCGAAATACCCTTACCCATGTCACCAGTAGCAGAGTGCGCCTCAGTGAGATCAGCCTTCAGATCCCCCGAGCAGCGCAGGCGCACAGTCGCGTCTCTAACCACCATGCGCGTATGGACCCGCGCACCCACCGCTTCGATAGCTGCTGTGCATAGGGCTGGGGGTTGAGTTAATTATTAGATCTGGACTCCAGTAAAATGGAGATTTTTATTTTAAGGTGTTTGCACCAAAGCTGGTAAGAGTCATCACAGTTTTATTTATATCTTAATTCAGAATCCTACCAGTGATTGGAAGGGGCTTTACTGCAATTTTTAAAATCACTATTGGTTATTAAAGTTTCCTCTATTTCAATCACATAAACCAGTTGAAGTTATGCTGCCTATGGTAAGTATGGGGTTGCCCTTGCGCCAAAGGTCTACAGTCTGTAGGTATAAACGTTAACAGTTTTATTACTGCTGATTGTTAAGTCATTTGGTGCGTAAACAAGGCGTTACCTGCATCTGAATTGTGATATTTAGACGTGCAAATGAAAAACTACGTTGAAAAGGACAGTTATTAGTACGTACCGTACGTACGTATCAAATCGTACTTACTAAAGTTGGCATTCATTTTCCCTGTTGACTCGACAGGCAACATCTGGAAGTGACCCAGGACCACAAATTCACCAGTCATGTGCAGATGTGGCAAGCTCAGATTTGCGGTCACTTTTAGTTGCTCTGGGAATACACTGAAAATAACAGTCCCATCACTTTGAGCCTCTCGCAAATTACTCTAAGCTTAGAAGAGCTCGAAAAATAATGCTCGAAAAACATACTGGAAAGTGTAATTATGTTTTAAGATGTCATTAGGGATGTCATTACACACTAATCTTATGGTTGCAAGTGTATAAATACACACATCAACACTGTCTAGGGATATTAGCCGGCCGAACTCAAGAAGATGTTCCTGGCCAAGGACTACTGGCCGGAAGGCATCGTATACAGACGCTATAGGGAGGCGAGACCGACGAGGAAGAAAATCCCTAGCTAGGTTTAAGTTAAGTTAAAGTAAGTTAGATTAGGTTCATAAAATGTTATATATCTCTAGTTTTTAAGGTATTTGTCAATATGGGTTTTTATACCTGAAATAAAAAGATTTATTATTTATTATTATTATTAGATTTTTGTTTGTATTTCTTAATTTTTCAGAAAAACTACTCAGAATTAGGAAAAAGTTTATATGTGGAATTAAACCTCCTTGTTCCATTTTCAAACTGACATTGAAAAAAAAAAACAAAAACTTATGAAAACAAAAGAAAGCGCGGGAACACGCATTTGATTCAGTTTACAGTGCTAGTTTTGTGTTGAGATTTATTTAGAAAAACAATAATTAACTAACTCTATCAATTGTTTTGGTGATTTTTACTGTTTGTGTCATCTTGTTGGTGCCATGCAACGTCGACATCTGACGAGAGACGAGATGATAAGAGCGGTAGGAATTTTGGAAGCTGGCGCTATCCAAAACGTTGTTGCGGAGACCCTAGGCACCAGCCAGAATGTGATATCAAGGCTCTGGTCACGTTATCGTGATACTGGGGAAGTGGCGGAACGGCATGCTGGCAGAATTCGGGTGACCACCCCTAGAGAGGACCGTTTTCTCAAAAATACCGCCTGGAGAGAACCTACTCTGACGGCCATGGAAATGGTACAGAGGCTCCAACAGGAGCATCAGCTGTTGGTTAGCGACCAAACTGTCAGAAGAAGGCTACATGAAGCTAATCTTCATTCTCGCAGGGCAATTCGTGTTCCTGCTTTGCGACGAGGCAATCGCGGAAGGCGACTATTGTGGGCCCAAGAACACGTGTTATGGGATAATGAACAATGGTCGACAGTGCTCTTTACGGATGAGTCTCGGTTTGGATTTCATCCAGATTCGCGAAGAACACGAGTTTGGAGAGTTCCAGGCAGGGAAAGCCGGCTCCAGCATCCACAAGAGGTTCATTCGTACCAAGCAGGAACAATCATGGTATGGGCAGGAATTCGTATAGGCGCGCGAACCGACCTCGTTTTTGTAAGAGGCAACATGAATGCTCAGAAATACCGTGATGAGGTGGTGGAACCTGTTATTATTCCGCATAGGGTGCAAATCGGCCAGCAATTCGTACTCATGCATGATAACGCTCGTCCACACACTGCGAGGCTGGTATCAGCCGCACTTCAAGACAACGACGTCACGGTAATGAGATGGCCTGCGCAGTCGCCTGATATGAATCCCATCGAACATGCGTGGGACATGTTGCAGCGAAGGGCTATGCATGCCCTCCCTCCAAATCTGGCCACAGAAGAGCAACTTTTCTTGCACCTGCAACGAACCTGGGAACGCATACCACAGCAAGACATCGACACCTTAATTCACAGTATGAATAACCGATGCCAAACTCTTATTAACGCGAGGGTTGGCATCACTAATTATTAAGAGTTAAAATGTCTCACTTTAAGTTGTTTTTTAAATAAAATTATCCATTTTATTCATTAATTTCATTCGTTGACTTAGCGCCATTTTTAGTCTCTTTGTTATTTTATTTGAAAAATAATATTTGAAGATCTAAAATGTTTTTTATTTATATAATTAAGTTGGGCATTAACTGAGGTTTAATTCCATATATACTTCTCTGAACAAAATATTTATAGATTATCAAAAAATTTAAGAAATACAAAATATCCCTAGACAGTGTTGATGTGTGTATATGAATATTAAGGTTTAGTCGCTATACACCAAGACTGATCAAAATTTTGGTTCGAATTGAAGTAGCCAAAACGAATACGCAGCAGCCAAGACTTTTAGAGTAATTAATGTATTAATAATCATACTTGGTAACGGAATCATACTTGGTAACGGTCAGCGACCGCTACCATGATACGCTAAACGATAATAATTTCGAATGTTGCACGCAATAAGTATCGCTAACCCAATCACGAGCGTACCGCGGTAGACAAGAGTCAATGACCGCTATTGCCATGCTGACCCGAAAATACTGTAGCAATAGTTGCACACTTACTCCAGATTGTTGAACGTGTAGTCAGTAAGCCCTTTGATCATGACGTCAGACAGCCAAGCGTCATACTTGAACCCTTTTCCGGGCGCGTTGTGTTGACGAAGCCTTACGTTAGGTACTCTCAAGGGCTCCAAGGACTGAATGCCCAGGGAAGGGACTCCGTGGGCTAAAATTATACGAGCCCTTTCTGCAGCTCGCTGGATACAGTCCGTCACTTTTGGGTCGTTGTAGTGGCATATTGGAGTAGCTTCTGTATAATGAGTTTACCAGATTAGATTAGATGAAGATTCGTACTTGTTCCTTATTTGAATTATGTGCTATTTCGCTTTTAGCTATGACGTTGGGAAATATTCTTTAAGAGTTGTATTCTATAATGATGATTGATCACGGTGATGTAGCATGACAATATTTCATGTTATCACATTATATATTATTATCACATTCACTAAGTCTACTAAATCTCTTCATAACGACAGACTGACACTATTGTTTATTATCTTACATCCTAGCACTATAGGGTATGGTCACCTAGCGCCTGAAGTCTATATCTGAATTCCTTGAATTTGAACTTTGGAGGCAATGGAGGTCTCGAGTATAGAATAATTTCAACAAATAGTAAAACTTTATAAAAAAACATCTTCAAGCTAACCCTATTTGATTAGAAATTCGAAGCAATCGTATCCGAAACGAAATAAACTCCTTGAATTGAGTAGCTCTGGTGGCCATTTGTAGTCGCCGGCCAAAATCGCTGTAGTTCCGCCTATAATATTTGAAGAAATCCCTCGATTTCTCCAAGATCATCATCATCAGATACTAAGCTGATTTCAATGGGGTCGGATAATAAACCCTTGTACATAAAATAATTTTCTAAATTTGGACAGCCGTCTTGGAGAAATCGCTGAACATACATTAAAAATCCACCATAAAGAGATCGCGATGAATTGCGGACCTTCTCATTTTGTGGAGTGGGTTAAAAATCATATCTCAGATGTCAAATTGATAGTAATTTCTAAAGAATGTGTTACTTACTGACGTCATCCTCAAGATCGTCCGTAGTATGATTTTTACGAACTATAACACCTCTCCCAACAACACAACTAAAACTCACACCAATAATTAAAAACTTTATCAAAAGGTTCGCCATGGCACTAACTATACAGCTGAACTTGGTATAAGCAGAAAAGCCGTGTAACAGCCTTTTTAAAAGAATTAAACAGGTGAGTTGTAAGGGCCATATGTGGATCTAATGTAGCCTCGTTTCTGAGGTCTGAATAGAGCAAAGGTTGTTTCCTATCACGATCTTTATAGCTACACAGACATAGCCAATCCAGATAGTATAACTAATACCTAGAACATTATTGCCTCTTTCTATAGAACATTCATGAATATGCTACCTAATCTACTAAATTACGTGGCTAGGTGACAAGTTATACACATACATCAGGCAAATAATTGAAATGATCAACACGAAGACTCTGTTGCTTGAAATTTAGGGGTAATAATAATATCTCTAACCTACGGCAATAAATGGGTAAAGTAAGTAATAGCTCACAGTAAAATCAAACATACCCCAAGCACAGAGGAATCAAGGCTCTCAGTAAAATCAACCATAGATAACAGTAAAATACAATGGGTTATTTTTAGTCCGTAACCACACGAGCTGATGCCCGCTCAATATGTGGGGACCCGGACATAGCAGGGAGGTCTGACTCCTGGCCATGGGTAATTCCATTTTTTTCCCCTCCAACAAAAAACAAAACCGGTCAAGTGCGAGTCTAAATCGCGCACGAAGGGTTCCGTATCACCGTTCAATGGAAGCGACGATGGTGTGGAGTGAATAGTTTGGATTTTACACAGCAAAATATTGTTTACAAAGTTATTGGTGCGGTTACTTTCACACTTCATGTACGTAACTAGGTGCATCCATAAGTTTGTATGTGGTATTGAAAGAATTGTTGTATGGGAGCCCCCTTAAATATTTCTTTTATCCTGTTTTTTAGTATTTGTTGTTATAGCGGCAACAGAAATACATAATCTGTGAAAATTTCAACTCTCTAGCTAGATAGGTTCTTGAGATACAGCCTGGTGACAGACGGACGGACGGACGGACAGCGAAGTCTTAGTAATAGGGTCCCGTTTGGAACCTTTCGGGTACGGAACCCTAAAAAGGGGGTAAAGTACCTCATATATCATCGATATCACGTATACTACCATCCCGTAAATGTACTTTTTCGCACTTTTGTTCTGCAGTTATATGTTATTTGGAATCCACTATTATATGTACCGTATGGTAAGCGATTAAAGGATATAATTAAACACTGGGCTTAACATTGACCTGGATTTTTTCATAATGTTCAAGATGCTCTTGACTGTCGCATTCTATTCTATGTATGTATTGATTGAATGAAGCAACGGTGTGGCTTTTGCTGATGGTACATGGATCAAATAAATAAAACTTAAATACACTTTATATCCTGTCACTTTTATTTAAATTACCTTACAAAATAATAAATTGTAAAAAACTGTGAGAAATTAAGATCTTTGGCGTCCAATTGGTGAAGAGGAAATATATGACAATTCCACTTATAAATATAGTCTTAGAAGGAAACATAGGTACCCTTGTGGCACTGGGTAGCAAACATGTAAAACTGGGAGTTAATCAGTTGAGGGTGAGCACGTAAAAATATGTATGGCTGTACATGAAGCAAAATAAAGTTGTAGTCATATTTTAAGGAGCTGTTAGGGACTAATATAATAGCTCTCCCGCTCTGCCCACAATGTATGTGGAGATGTCTAAAGTAAAGTTGCTCTGATTTTATCGTAATAGTAAACTTTTCATGGTAAAACTAGTTCAGAGTGATCTATCTGTTCCACCTCTTACAATTACAGTTCCACTCATTAAAAAAAAGTCTGGTATGATATTCCAGCGGGGTCAACACCGCTGGTTAGCCGTCCAGCAGATACTCGTTCAGCGGTATACTGCCGAGGATCTTGTTGAAGAAGACCTTCAGGATCGCAGATGTGGTTTCCTCGATGAGTGGCATCAGGATGTCCAGGATCACGTTGGGGCTGGCGTTGAAGAACGAGGCTGCTGATGCGGCTGGAAGTGAAATGCGGATGTAATTATGGCAACTCAGCCTCTGTCACCCCGTATAGGAATTCACGTAAGGTATGCCGTGTATGGCCTGATGTACCATTGAAGATATTTAGAAAACCGCTCCCGGTTTAATGGATGCATTTATTCGGCAAACAGGATTTAGCTATGACGTGTTACGATAAGTTGTATCCGACCGATCCACTTGAACATTCCACGAAGCTAACTTTCTTTTAAACGTTGTTAAAATAAAAGTATAGCAGGCAAGTGTCTTCCTGTTTTTACTTCTGGTTTTGGAATCAAAACTTGTTGGTAAAGCCATGAAAGCTGCTTCAATTGTTAGACCAAGAAGATAGAGAGACAAGAAGATAAACAAACAAATGTTAAGCAGATTTTCAAAAAATCTAAGGATTTGTATCTAAATGCCGACGACGACCTCCGAGGCTCTGTCTCCCAAGCGAGAGGTACCAGATTCAAATACCGGCAGGGGAAGAGAAAGGAAAAATCCCCAGGTCTTAGATATTTATTATGCGTTTAACTTTGCTGGTTTCCACAACACTGATTACCTAGTGTGTGGCCAGAATCAATGTATATGTCTGTACTTAAATGTTTATGTATTTTCTGTCACCAACCTGCCACTGGTCTCTCGGTATCGTCAAGAGCGATCTGCCCGCCAGCGATGCGCAGCTTAGTGACTATGCTGTCAACCTGCAGGTACTCCACACCATCCTTCGTGATTGGCTTGGCTACACCCTTCGCGACCACTGTGAGCCCAGCTGTGGAGATACGTTCATGGTTAGGTGGAAGCAGAATTTCATTCCGTAAAGCGGTTATTCTGCAAGTACCATTAATCTTATCAAATATCTATAATTGTATCAACATATAGCATATCAATTAGAGGATGTACGTATATGTTATATGATACACATTAATTAAATTGAATGCACACACTTCTCAAACAAGGCCCACGTGTGCGGGAGTTGCAAATACCGGGTTTGCCATCCATTTTGAATTTATATTATGACGACCACTACCAACCACTAACGGATTTCCAAAACAAGATAGTTCATCGACGATGTTGATTTTGTAATAGCTTTCTTAGGGGAAAACCTTTAGATATTTCCGAAATGCAATGGTCAGATCACGTTATTTTTATTATCTTAAATGTTGTTTTTTTCTTTTTCACGCCTATAGGAATAAGATAAGGACAAAACCAAAAGGGAAAGAAAGGGACGAGTTCAGTGCTAGCGGGAAGCTGATTGTAATTTTTATTCAGTCCTTTTAAAGAGAGGAAAGATATAATCAAGAGAGTAAGCAAGGTTGCACATTGCAGTACTGATGTAAACGTGTCTTCTGTAACACATGTTGCAGTGCATCGATTTCGATACCGGCGTATTTCGGTTGTGCACTGTTTACCGCTCGAGTGACGCGGTGAACTAATATTGCAATATAAATCGAAGCCGAATCGACCAAGGTAACACACGTGTGACATTAAACTAGTCAACAACATCATACATATAATATTAATACAATCCTCGACATAGTAAATAATGGTCGCTGTGCAAAAAATATATTCGACGACTCGTGCATTAATGTAGTGATCGACGGTTATAATACTAGTCAGTTGAATAAATGTCCTTTTCTACTTAAAATCTTTGTGATGAAGACGCTAGCGAATCTATGCAGTCAAAAAAGATATTATAATACCTTTATATTTTTCGTCAATCGACGGCCTAATTTTCCACATACTGTAGGTGTTCCAGTCACACTCACCCAGTGTTAGGCCCGTCTAACCAACCCTCGATGAGCTCTAGGACATTGTTGGCACTGTTACAGGTTCTGCTAAGTAAGAAGACCGTTTTCTTAAGTATGATGGCGTGGAATCCATTAGTTCGTGCCCCAGCAAACATGGCAGATGCACTGCAGTAGCGCGGCAGCCCCAGCAACATCCTAAAAGCATTGTTTTACTGGACGCGCAGGGCATTGAGCCTTTTGGGTATAGTTGACTCATAAGCTGCACGTGCACAATAATTGACTTGCCTTGAAGAGGGTGATTTTTACTAACTTTTTACAACGTGCAAACCTATGAGCCAAAATATTCGCCCGAACAGTCCTTTTTCACTGTATGACCAAGGTATTTAAAACTAGTTACTCTATTGAGTGTGTTACCATTTATCCTTACCACCAGTCGGAGATGGGCGATCATCAAACCGTCAAATGTCTTCGCATATTATGGTTGCTAGCAAAATTGGTCTTTAGTTATTCCTATCTGGTATGTCGCCTGTTCTATCTTTACTATTGTATTCATGTCCGACGCAGAGGTTATAGAATATGGCTAATACTCTGGATAGATGAACCCCTGCGTATTTCAGGTATCCTGAAGCTCCTAACATACCTATGTCTCTTTCTGACCAACTTACTGAAGTTTCCCTTCAGCTTGCCCTTGCCCTCTATATCCAGTACCAACACCCTCGACCCTTGGGAGCTATAGTCGCCGGTCACCATCAGACGAGGGAAGAACAGCTTGATGTCAGCCGCGTACTTGTTGTTGAGGTTGCACCTGGAACACAGGTGTGAAGGAATTACGACAAGGATGGAGATGATTATGTGGGGAGTTCTAGCTCCATGGATATATCTTGGTCAATTACTTTATGGAACCCGTTTACATTTTCGGTTTGTTGAAAAGAGTAATATTAAATTATAACACTATGCTCCATTGCGAAAATCAAAAGATATGACTTTTAATCGGGCATTGGTGGCAAGTTACGTCAAAGTTATCAATTTGTATCCAGTTTCTTTCAAGTATCACAGTGGTTATCAATTACTGCAGAAAAGAACCAAAGGCGCTTAGGTAATACTTACTATATGAGTGATACTTAGAAAAGAAAAATTGTAAAAGCAGCAGTTTTAATCGCCAAGTATACACTTACTTCAGCTTATCAATCCTGAAGTTGCCCCCGCCATAAGCCTTGAGATGCTTCAAGACAGCTTTCAACCGCAAGTTGGGTGCAGTGCGGTTCAGCTTCAGGGTGGGTACGATGAAGGGCTCAATGGCCGGGATGTTCACTGAAGGGATCCCGGTGAGCAGCTGCGGCCGGAGGGCCTCAATGCCGTCGATCAGGCATTTGTTGATTTCTGGGTCGCTGCGCTTGCAGGCGGGGAAGCCTTCAGCTGTGGAGAGAGGGTGAATGACATAGGACTTAGATTTTTACATCAGGATAATCTGGGTAATTCTGATGGCATCATAAGTAAGTCATTTTTTAGTTTCATTAGTTTCGGTGTGCCTTTTTTGTCTGTTATTTGATTGCAAGACAGAGAACTTGGGGCATGGCTGTTCCTGTTATTACCACATGGCACAGACGTTCTGAGTCAACTATAATTAAAGAGAATGTAGAGGTATGTTAGACGTCGTGGACAAAGTCATCATTTTTCTGAAGTCTTTTTCTGAAATTTCATCAAAAGAAGTTTTTTTCTGAAAATTGTAGTGGCTGTGTAACACTCAGCACTAACAGTATGAATGGTTTCAAAATATGATTAAACTTTCATGCCTCGATGCTTCCAGTGTGCAATATAAAGGATGTGTATTTTCATTGTAAGTATTTGTAGTATACGTAGGTATGTATGTACATATTGGTAAAAGTATAGGTAATTTTTTGCACGACTTACTGGTCTACTCTACTAATACAATAGGTTTAGAAGAGTTATCTTATATTTTCAGCATACTTTTAATTAAGATCGAATATTTATGAAAAAGGAATGCTAGATTATCGGCACTTTGCGTGATTAATAAACCGAGAGATTGGTCTGTAGCGAACTGAATTGACAAATTGCCTGTTTCAATATTATGCCTCGATTTTTTGTGTACAAGTACTGATTAAAAACATAAGCCAGGGAATAATTACAAAAGATGATAAGATGGGATATTATTAAACACCCTTGAACTCGTAACTCGGTTTAAACCAGATGTATACGTCACGCCAAACGTTATGAGCGGTGGCCTTGAATGCGCATTAGTCACTTTTCAAAACCTGTACATACATATGCGCGTAATTCCCGCCAACTTAGCCCAGCGCTCTTAATTCGTGGCGCGAGGTTTAACACTTTAAGTTGAGGTTCAAATCCTATGCATTGTTTTTGATCGTGTTGACCTTTTATTTCGTTTTGTAATCTACAACTACAATCAAAATGCAAGCACAAAATACATTCTCGGGTGCAAAGGCTAATTGCTAATTAAATCCCGTGACAATCGTCGTACTACGCAATTCTCCATTCACATGTGTGTGTACTAGTGTTAGACCTACAAATAGGGTCAATTCAAAGCCTTCAATCAAGTATTGCGCCTAGACCGGAACTAAGCACCGGCCAGCCTTGTCCCGCTTGTATTTCCTCAGTAATGTCCAGTGTCCACTCCCAAAAGAGTATCTACACCTAGAGATACAAGTTGTTATCCTGTTTCACAGGTAGTGCATGCTTAGGTAATTTGTGTTAAGTTTACGTTTCTAGATGATTGGTTGACTGTAGTACAGTAACTTGAAACTATTTTTAGACTACACTAGCATGAAACTATATTTTCCTGTCAGCCCTGGGTTTGCTGGAAGAAATCTCTAAGTAGAGATAAGCACGCCTTTGTATACTAACTGTGTTTGTAATTGTTCATTAATATGTATATGCAATAAAGTATAAAGTAACTATATTCTCTATCTCTGCAATCAATACGGCAACCAAATTTACATTCTGAAGGATGGTAGACGCCTCCAGTGCTCAGTTTTTTGCATTTGAGATTAAATTGTTTAGTTGACAGTTGTCATTGTGTGTGTCAGTCTATTTTTGGTATTTAAAACAGTAGGTAGGGTATGGAGTAGACTTTATTTGCTTTTGAAATACATACAACATAAAACATGTACGGATGCATACATTGCTTCTCGTCCCACTTCTAGGATACCCTGTGTCGTGATAACCAGAAACTTCGACGTCACACACATATAAACATCCAAGAACTTTTTTTTTGTTTTCTTTATCCCCAGCCGGGGCAGAACCCGAGACCTCTCGCATGGTAGGCAAAGCGACAACCGCAGTGCCACAGAGGTCGAAATGATCTACGTATGATGCACATTACAGTAAAAAACAAAATTAATCGTAGTATCACAAAGTAGTAATTTCTTTATCGCACTCAATAAAAATAACTGAATAATTATTAAACAAAAGAAATGTCCTGTCCTGTTCCAGCAAACCAAGTCGGATGTGAAAGGTTGATGCTGACCCTGACTCTTATAAAACAAAAAAAAAACAATACATTCTCGTACCTACCAGACCACTACCTATATATGGTTCTTAAGATAACAAATTATGATACCAGTTAAGTTTTTTTCCATCTGAATTAATTGTGTCCGGGTCTGAAACAACAATCCAAACTTATTGACAAACATAACTTAATGAGTAGATACCCTTAACAGGTCTGGGGCAGAATATTGAAACAGGCAATTATTAATTCAATTTGCTGAAGACTAATCTGTCGGTTAATCAATCGCTGTGCTAAGCAAACAATGCTAAGCATGATAAGAAATTATTTAAGAAGCACATTTATCTTAAATATTGGATCATAAGTTCGAGGATACAGAATATACGAGAACTCTTCTAAACCTACAGAGTAGATCAGCAAGTCAGGTAATTAATACTTCGATCATTTTTGATGGTCTGCTAAGTATTACCTACTTTTTACCAATAAATCGACGTCATGCTCTGTGATATCGTGTGGGATAAGAGCATTGCTATGTAGAGTATTTTACACACACACACACACCCTCACACACACACACACACACACACACACACACACACACACACACTCACACACACACACAAACACACACACACACACACACACACACACACATACACACACACACACACACACACACACACACACACACGCGCATAGCGTCACTCCTTTTCCCATATGGGGCGGCAGAGGTACAGTTGTGCCCACGTTTAACCAGATTTCAAATACTCCAAAAAATATAAATGTAGTCCATTAATATCCCTACCGTGAGGCACAGGCCTCCTTTACCCGGTTACGGGTAAGATCGAGCCATACTTCTCCTCGCTGGCTCAGTGCGGATACGTAGTGGGCTTTACTACCCCGGAACGTCCGATAATGTACTTAAGATTTACTTACATATATCATTGGTACTTGGTCAGCACCGAGATTCGAACCTGCATCTCCCGCGTGAGAAGTAAGTGTGAAACCCACTAGACCACGGAGCCACGGATCAAAAATTTTAAAATCAACAATTATACCGTCATTTTTCCATGCATATGTGTAGATAGGTACAAAGGTTACATTATCTAACCTCAACATTATGTGTTGGTTGAACAATGCATTTTCATAACCTGTACAGTAAGCAGCACAGACTAACCATTAGCAGACAAACCATTCTATTCGATTCTCACAGTCGTAATAATTGTACTTGTACAATGTACTTTTATCAGCCTATAACAAACACTACACATAAAACACAACACTCAAACACAATTATTTATTTTGTAGGAAAATCTATTTTCGTATTTACAAATACATTCTGCCTAACTTTTATTCTCATTCGTTACTATATATTATATATAAATAAAACTTGTGATTTATTAATGGCTGTAACATTTATAATCTACCTTAAAAATGCCTAACATCGATGTTATATCAAATGAGTTGGATAGCTACGCGGTATCCCAAAATTATAGTTGTGAAGTCGAGAGATGTAAGCAGTTGCTTCCACCTTCACATGCAGGTCTTACCATGATTACACAAAATATTAGGAGCATAAACTGCAATATGTCTCAGTTTGAGGTCCTATTAAACAGATTAGGCATAGAAAATGATATTATTATTCTTACAGAGTGCTGGCTGCAGAAAAACTCTGTTTTACCTACATTATATGGATATAGTGTACATGCCACTATTTTTAATAAGTTGCAAAATGATGGCGTCGTAGCATATATTAAGGACACTCTAAGTTTTTCTACATTTGAACCAGATTTTCAAGAAGGTAACTGCATAGTTATTAAAATAGGTAAGAATGATACTGCTATAGTTGCCATTTATAGGTCTCCTTCCTATAGTAAAATAGAACCATTTTTAAAATCATTGAATGAAAATATCGAAAAATTATCTGATCATAAAAATATAGTAATAGTAGGTGATATAAATATAAATATAAATTCCCAAAAGGAAGACCATTCTTTTCTACATTTTGCAGACCAATATCTGACACAAGTTGCATGTCTAGGACTTTTACCTGCTCATACTTTGGTCACCAGAGATATAAGCAAAACCTGTATTGATCATGTAATGCTAAAAACAAAGCTGCCCTCTATAACGATCGTACCTGAAGCAACTGTTACAGACCATAAACCTGTAATTTTCTATCTTAGAGTAAAACAGCAACGAAATTTTGCGATATCTACTACAAAGAAAGTTAATAAAGAAGGAATTCAAAAGGATATCAATAATATAAATTACAGGGAAATCTATGAGTGCAGGGATCCGGATATCGCAATGACCTTGTTTATAAATTCCGTGATGTCAGTTATTGAAAGTAACTCGTCTACCGTAATTTTATCGAGACGTAAAAAGATTTTGAAACCCTGGATCACGCCAGGTCTTTTGCGATGCATGCGTCACAGGGACAAATTACATAAAAAATCTATGGCAGATCCTGAAAACATGATTTTTAAAACCACATACGCAAGGTACAGGAATTATTGCGGTAAACTTCTGAAAAAGGTAAAGAGAACGTTCGAAAAGCAGCAAATAACCTCAGCGGGTACAGATAATAAAAAAATATGGAAAGCCATTAAGGATATAACATATTCATCTAAGGACAAAAGTCAACCAATGGAGCTTTTGACAGTCTCGACAGACCCTGAAGCCTCATTGGATGAAGTCAATAAATATTTTGTAGAAGTAGGTGAAAACCTCGCCAAACGCTTTTCCACTGAGTATAACTCTTACACAAGTGCAGAACAGCAGGAAAGAGTAGCTTCCTCATTTGCACTGTTATGCACGGATGAAGCAGAAGTAGAACGCCTTATTATGGCTTTGAAACGCGAATGCACAGTTGGTTGGGATAATATCTCAAATATCATACTTAAAGAACATAAAGAGTTACTTATTCCTCCATTAACATTCATTTTTAACAAGTGCTTAGAGTGTGGTATCTTTCCCACGGTGCTCAAGCGTTCACGTATCCGACCAATACATAAGGGAGGCAACAGGGACCGTATCAGTAATTATAGGCCCATATCAATTCTTCCCTCTTTATCAAAAATATTAGAAAAAATCATAAATAATAGGTTGGTTAAATATCTTGAAGGTAATGGGCTATTATCTGATAATCAATATGGTTTCAGATGCGGAAAATCCACTAATGAAGCAGTACAATGTCTTACAGACTATATTGCGACTAATCTCGATGATGGAAAGAAATGCATTGGAATTTTTCTTGATTTGGCGAAAGCTTTTGATACGGTCCCTGTCCATTCACTGTTAGATAAACTTGAGAAACTTGGAATCAGAGGCTTACAACATAAGCTATTGACCAGCTACTTAACAAATCGTTTCCAAAGTGTACAAGTGAGTAACTATATCAGCTCAGATCTACCTATTTCGTACGGAGTTCCCCAAGGTAGCATCTTAGGACCAACATTGTTTTTGGTATATATTAATGACGTCCTATGTCTGCCATCTTTTGATGGCCAAATTATATCCTATGCAGATGATACTGTATTACTCTTTTCCCATAGATCTCTTGATAAGGTTTATGAGCTAGCACAGAGTGGTCTAAATAGAGTTAAAAAATGGCTGCACATGAATTCTTTGACTCTCAACTCTGACAAGACAAAGTATATGTTTTTTTCTATACGCCAGATGCAAGTAGATAGTAAGTACAAAATTGTATCTCATGACTGCTGCTCAAATGGGGAATCTAGCCAAAACGGTTGCAAATGTTTGAGTCTGGAATGTGTAAAATGTATAAAGTATCTCGGTATACAAGTAGACTGCAATTTAGCTTTTAAAGAGCATATTAAACACCTAAACAATAGACTTCGTAAATTAATTTACATCTTCAAAAACTTGAGACACGTTGTCGAACCCCATATACTGAAACAAATATACTATGCGCTGTGCCAGTCTATACTTACTTATTGTATATCATCATGGGGAGGTGCAGCAAAAACCTTTTTAAAAACATTGGAAGTAACTCAAAGGGCTATACTGAAGATTTGCACTTTTAAGGATTACTATTACTCAACTGAATTACTATACCAGGATTGTGATGTACTGAATGTTAGACAACTTTTTATACTCAGTATTATAATTAAACAACACAAGAAGATAGTTTTTGACGAGGAACAGCTAGATAAACGCCGAATTAATACGAAGCATAGAGACAAGGTCTTTCGCACAAAATTTATTAATAAGTTTCTACCTTTTTTGGGTCCATTTTTGTTTAAAATACTCAATCAAAAAATTAGTATCTATACAATGTCTGCTTTTCAATGCAAGAAAGAAGTTACCAACTGGCTTAAGAATAAAAACTATGAGGAGACTGAGAATTTGCTTAAAATTGGGGAATGATAAAATACGCATAAAACAATAATATTAAAAATAAATATATACGGCTATACATACATAATAATACTACAAAACCTAAATTAACACACCCTCTCACACACATACAAACACCGCATTTATACACACAGAGAGGAGTAAACACTACACAATACTTCTTCATTTTTCATTTGATTTGTGTAAACTACTAAATTATTAATCTGTTTAACTAAATAAGTTTTTACTTTCATTTATATCTAGATTTAACTAATCATAAAAATGGTCATCTAAACTACATAATCAGAAGCTAGAATTTTTATTTTTGTTTAAAACACTGGGAATTTGGGCGCTGTTTTGCTGAAATACAGGTCTTACGCCTAGCTCAGCGACAGATGCTACAATGTATTTTTTAGCAATTTAATCTAGCCTACATTAAATAGCACCATTGTAACTATTTGTACTTCTTTATGTGACAATAAATAATATTATTATTATTATTATTATTATAATTCGAGTCATTCAGCTACAATAAGTTATGTTTGATGTGTTGTTTACTGTAGAGCCGTATTGAGTCATTAAGATATTTACTTTCTTCGATACAAGTTACATATGCTTTTCGCGACGCGTCGATGAGTTCGTCCGGTGGCATTAGAACATTTTCTAGCGTGTCATGTTAGGGTCGATATCTCCCGAGTAGAATATCCTAGGCATTTCTTTGAATAGCTAGGAGTACTTCAGCTATTTGATGTGTTGATTACTATGGGGACGTATTGAGTCATTGAGATATTTATTTTCTTCAATACATGTGTGTGTGTGAAGGAATATCATAACGAATATTCGTAATCTATCTATCTTTAGGTATATCTAAAGCAATGAATAGCTAAATGTGTTGGTAACGGCGAAATTCAGGGCTGGACCGAAAGTCCTTATGGAGAGTTTGTTTAAACTCAAGGCAACAATCAAATTATCAAAAATCTTTGATGCATCATGCTTCTGTCGATAGATGGCATTGGTATAAAGCTTTTGGCAGAACGACGTCGGGCGGTTCAGCTTTGGGTTACTTTATTAAAGCTGGTAGCTCCTGTGTGGACGTTGGCAGAATTATAATCAGCTGATGATCTATGAGCCATGAAAGCCACTGATTTTCGTCCACATTAACCAGAAATTCAACACTCCTTTTCACGTGTAGGACCAGTAGCCATAGCACTATACCGTATTTCTGTCCCGCATCACGAAACTGCTGCTTTCCGACGAAGTTATCGGTACTTGGCTTTAAAATGCTGGAATAACCTGCCCCCACCTCTACGAAAAATAGGTTCCAAACAAATTTTCAAGATGCAATGCTTTTTATGTTGTAAGTTAAGTTAAGTTGACGCTTCACATCTCAATGACAGCTTTTTGCCCTGGCCTCTCCATACCCTGGCATAATTTTCTTGTCAAGTATCTTATTTCTCATTCTCATACCATCCTAAATTATATCTACCTATTTTCATTCTCAGTTATTTTATTATCTTTATTATCTTTATTATTATAATCCGAAACATCAAGCGAAAAATATTCGCTTGATGTTTCGGATTATTTATATTTACTCACTTTACACATAATTTATCTATGACAGAGTTTATCTTTTTCCTATCTCTGTTACCTTGACCTTCCAGCTACCCCCTCACTTTTTGTTAATGTTTATTTTTTATTTCTATTTTATAATTATACCAACAAAGGTGTCTTCTTATTATATTACCACTCTTTTTTCGATAGCAAGCTTTTGCTAGTCATTCTTACGAAGGTTCTGGCAGAATATCAGCGTTGCAGGTCATCTGCAACAATTTGCTGAGCCAGACCCTTTTCTCTTGTTACGATGCACGTTTTTGTGTATTATTAAGATTGTTCCGTGAAGAAGAGCTCCGTGGTCTAATGGGTGACACGTTTGCTTCTCACACAGGAGATGCATGTTCGATTCCTGACCATGTACCAATGAGATAATTAATTTATCTTAAGTACATAATACGGACGTTCTAAAGGTGATGGAAAACATCGTGAGGAAACCTTGAGCTAGCCCCCTGTCACGCAAAATGGAGTATCGTATTCAATAGCCAGCCAAGCCAGTTATTACTGGCTCAAAGTAGGCATAATTCTGCTTCTGCCACCCCGTATGGGAAAAAGTGTGACGCTATGTTATGTTATTAAGATTGTTAAAATGTATTAATTTTCTTTGTACTTGGTGTCTAATGTAAATGATGCAGTAACAAGGAATAAAGTGATTATCTATCAGCCTACCTATCTATCTATCATGTCATTGTGACATGTAGGAATTGCAATCGCTTTTGATCAATAAGAACATCGTTGTTTATAAAAGGCAGCTCGTGTCAAATAATCTGTATGTGATTGTTCTATTTTTCTGGTCTAAAAATAATAATAATATCGTAGAAAGCAACTCTTGTTTGTATTCCTCTTATATAATTGATTACTCAAGTTTTTCTAAATTTAGGGGAAAAAAACAGCGATTATTTGATAAACATTTACAATGACTTCAGTTTCCGGTGGCGTTATTTAGCAGAGGGCGTTCATAGCAATATATTATAATTTGATGTATCTTTTTTTTTTGAGTTTATATAAAAAATAAGAATTCTATGATATTTGCTTTAGATATTATATGATATAAACTAAATATGAACTTATATCACTCACTTAAGCTTAAGGTTTAAGAGTTTTTTCATAAATGCTGTCACATTATGTGCCGGGTTGTGCCCCGGGAGGCTCGATTCGCTCGTCTAATTAGCTGTAGTATTGACTTTCTGGTTAAACGTAGGCAGCTGTGCCTCCCCGTATAGAAAAAGGGTGACGATATATGTGTGTTTTTTTTTTTAAATATATAAACATTTAATTGCCTCTGGCCCCTCACCATAGGATACCCTATGTCGTGGGAACCAGAAACAGCGACCACCACATATAAATCCAAGGCCCAAGGGGTGTTGTTTTTTCAGTGTCCCCAGCTGGGGATCGAACCCGGGACCTCCCGCATGGTAAGCAAAGCCAGAAACGCACGGCCACAGATGTCATCAACAACTAAAACGTCAGCTAAACATAGCAATGCTTTCCCGCACGAAATTGCAGAGACATGCATCACGCACCCACTAATTCAGCTCAAAAAATCTGCTAACGCCATACGGGCAATCCTTCCCATTTTCGTCATCAGCAGCTTGTTACCGCGTGCTCCTTTTTGTGACAACTTATCCTGTCCAGTGACAATCGAGTCCAGGTTGTCCGTAAATGTTTTCAAAGTCATCGACTCCTAAGGCAGGTCCGCACACACAAATTAAGTAATTAGTATAAAACACAGAACTCACGTGCTACTTTCCCATAAACGTTAACAGCGCACATCGCGAACACAATTCCTGTTACCAGCCTCATCTTAAAACAATTGAGTAACAATTGATTTGAAATTCGAACGCTACTGCCGATGGCCGCGCCGGTAACCGAGTGTGCGCTTGCGCCGAAAATTGAGATATTTGTAGTAAGAGAACGGGGCATGCACCGAGTTGCGCAACCGCCACTGTCGCGCCTATTGTCATCTAATTCTGCATTACGTCTTCTTTCCTCGATTGAGCTATAATGATACCGATTAAGCTTTGTCTTACTTTAGCTTACTAACATTATTATTCCTACTAAATCCTGTCAACACTGGGAAGGAAAATTCAAATATATACATTTCCTACCACCTCAAGGCGTCATACCTTTCCTACACGGAGTGGCTGTTTCAAAAGAGATGCATACCAAACGGATTTAGTTCGTTTGTTAGTGTTGACGCCTTCAGAATATCCTAGATTTATGTGTACAAATTTAATAGCGACTGTACTGAATGGCCTCTAAACCCTCTGATCAGTACCATTCCCTTTTTGAAGGGCCTCTCCTTTTCGATCAACCTCGGCCGTAAATTGTTATTAATCGTAAAGGACTACATACATACTTGAACTGTTGTTATTAATCGTAAAGGACTACATACATACTTGAACTGTTGTTATTAATCGTAAAGGACTACATACATACTTGAACTGTAGTTTTTAAACTTGTCTCCTTGTGCTTTCTTACCAGGTAAACTCAATGAAGAATTTCATTTACTTGTTAATTTGAAATAAGACTTAATATGCTTAACGGTTCTTTTACTACATAAGTAAAAATAATTTATAAGTTTTGTAAATCGCCTATTTTTCGTGACTTCAACAAAAAGTACTAATTATTAAGAATCATTATCAAGGTAGCGGTTTAGAAGTTTTTATACTCGTTTAAAGTATTTTAGAGTATATAATTTTTATCTATCTTAGGATATACTCGTATACAATAATATAAGTAAGTCATTATCTTGCATTGCATGTATTGCACCCACGATGGACGGAAAGAAACACAATGCCGTATGTGCCTTTGTGTATTGTGCGTCCGTTACCATTTTGCTGGAAAACTACTGGACCGATTTAGATGCGGTTTTTGTTGCATTAAACGGCTAAAATTTCAGAGCAGGTTCTTAGATATGCCTTACGGCTGAAGACCACCAGGAGGTGCAACAGCCAGGATGGTTAACGCTTTAGGGCTTTTCAGAAACAATTTTTACAATTTTCCATTGCCATTGTGGTTTTTAACATTATATTGGCCGTATGGTTTCATTAAATTAACGGCTATTATATATTTTAAAATTATAACCGTTAATTTTATCCTTTAAATAAACCATTAAAATGCCATGAACATGATAATGACAATAGTATATTTATTCAACAGGAAGATGCGTTAATAAGTAAATATCTCTACATATCTCTACAATATATTCAAATAGGCTCTTCTCATTCAGTACACATTCTCGAGAGACATGAGACATGAGACATGACGGGTGTTCTCATAAAAGAAGAGACAAAGGATTGTAAGCAGCCTGCTTCCGTGTTGATGAGCTTCACAGCTTATTATTTCTTGTATTTTTAGGGTTCCGTACCCGAAGGGTTCCAAACGGGACCCTATTACTAAGACTTCGCTGTCCGTCCGTCCGTCCGTCCGTCCGTCTGTCACCAGGCTGTATCTCAAGAACCTAGCTAGCTAGAGAGTTGAAATTTTCACAGATTATGTATTTCTGTTGCCGCTATAACAACAAATACTAAAAAACAGGATAAAATAAATATTTAAGGGGGCTCCCATACAACAATACCACATACAAACTTATGGATGCACCTGGTTACGTACATGGAGTGTGAAAGTAACCGCACCAATAACTTTGTAAATAATATTTTGCTGTGTAAAATCCAAACTATTCACTCCACACCATCGCTTCCATTGAAGGGTGGTACGGAACCCTTCGTGCGCGATTTAGACTCGCACTTGACCGGTTTTTTACTATATTGAGTTACTTTTTATTCTATTTCCTGGCAAAAATATTAATATTGTTCTAACGTAAATGTTGTGCGCCTGTTACTAGATATTTAGTCCACTTACTCCAAATTCTCTTAATATGGTTAGCAACTGTCAAATGCAGTCAATATAAATATGTCAAACATAAATCAGTAGCACGTAAGTCAGTACTTGTATTTTAATTTCAAATGTCGAATCTTGTGTGGATGTATTATTTTGTGTAAATTGTATAGTAACTTGAATACAATTTTGATGTTTAGCACGTTAAACAGATTTAGCGAATGTCGTGCAAATGGACTTTGTGTGCAATTATGAAAACTTATAAACTAAATAACTAAACTCCAACAGTACTTATCTGGTTGCCAAAGGTTGATAATTAAAACGCAATATTTTTTATCCATACACGCATCATAAACCCTATCTTTACTGCGTCCAAAAACCGCACGTTACGACCAGCATAAGTATTTTTTGAATATTGATACATTATGACCATAATATTTCAATATTTGGACATATAATGACATTCAAATTTCGAACGCCGACGCCCGCCTGCGTGCTGCCCCTAGTTTTTCTGTGAAGTTGGTGCTACTGAACAAGCTAAACAAGTGCAGAGCAATGATCAATGCCACAATGCCGGTCGAACATGCGGTTTCTGAACACATCAAAGAGAGCTTATGATAAATGTGTAGATAAACTAGTGTATGTAACTGTTCATAATCATTAAAATCTCGATTGATATTATTATGAAACACACTCTCGAGTTTTAACGCCCTACATTATGTATTAGTCATATAACCTACTAAAGTAGTTTAGTTAATTATGAGGCCTTTAATCGGTCTGATTGACAAAAATATTATTGAATTCCGGGTTAAAAAAGATCTAAACAGAAAAACAAAACTTCTCTCTTCATCGAATACTCGTAAGCGAATCGATGACGTATTTTAATGCTCAATGCAATACAACCAAGCTTTACGCATTTAGTTCCGTCAAGCTATTGCGCTCAGATATGCTCAACTGAACCAGTTACGAACGACATAATGAAATCTGCAATGACAGGTATTATCTCATCGGACCAGCACGCGGCTAACAAAATTGGGCTGTTGCATTGCGTGGACTTATACAACTCCGCCAGGCCATAGTCAGCATAGTGTTCTGCATTATGATAATTTATGTTGCAGAGACAAGACATAGCCTATCATTGTAATATATTTTATCTACACACGTATCATAAACCCTCTTTACTGCGTACAAAAACCGCACGTTACGATCAGCATAATGTTAAACTACTTGGTAAAAACTCATTTCTTATCTGAAAAATTACACATTATGACCATAATGTGTAATTTTTCTACACATTATGACATTCAAATTTCGAACGCCGACGCCCGCCTGCATGCCGCCCCTAGTTTGTCTGTGAAGTTGGTACTGACATTCAAATTTCGAACGCCCGTAGTTGGTGCTACAGAACAACCTAAACAACTGCAGAGCCACAGTGCCGGTCAAACATGCGGTTCCTGAACACATCAAAGAGAGCTTATGATATGTGGGTAGATAAACTAGTGTATGCAACTGTACATAATTAGGCATTAAAACTCTCGAGTGATATTATTATGAATCGCCTTCGGCTCGTTTCATAAACCCACTCTCGAGTATTAATGCCCTCCATTATGTAGCAGTCACATAAACTACTATAATAATTATAAACATACACTACATATCCGCTCCCGCTTGATCTACTTCTAGTATCCAACAATGGTTTGCTGGAAGAAATCTCTTGTATGGATTACCTCGCCTTTGCACACTTTTATCCTATAAGTTTTCTTTACATTTGAATTGCATTACAATAAAGAAATTATGAAATTACTAATTTCTAAAAAAATAATTGAACGATCGAGCGAAGCGAGCGAAGGGCTCCATTTCGACAAGATAGGCCGATTTTGCTTTCGTCTGTCTCTATAATATATGTCTGTCAGTTCCGGTCTAGGGGCCACAGTTTTCAAGCGATCCTCACGAAACTTGGCACACGTGTTCCTTGAATTAAAACATATTTTTTTGTTGAAAGCTTTTTTCGATTAGGGGGAAAATGGGGGCAAAAAGGGGGGAAGTTTGCTGTGGCGTTATTAATGAACAGTTCGAGCCATAATAATGAACCATTTTTGGATGAAATATTAGGTATTATATTCCTCACAGGTTGTTGAGGAATATAATACTTAATATTAAAATAATGCCATAAAATTGTGGGAAAGGGGGGAAAATGGGGTCAAAAAGGGGGAAAGCCTAATTTTTTTACCATTTCTTATGGAATTTAACACAGACTTTCCTTGAATAAAACGATTTTTGTTGTCGAGAGCTAATTGACAACACGAGTTTGCAATTCCTGAACCGCCCGTGGCACACAAAATGTTTTTCATCACACTTGTGAGGAAAAAAGGGTAAAAAAAAGACTACCTAATTTCATACTTTTTTTAAACATACTTTTTTGCTTGCATGCACAATGCATGTGCATGACTGGATCATTTCGTTTACCTCTTATTACCTATCTTTTTCGAATACCTATAAAGAAGCGATGGCTTGGGAGGGTGCACTTTTAGGTCAAATTAGACATAGACGTTTTGATTTCTAGGTAGCATGATCAAAAATGACCTTTATAACGCCCAACGAGCGTACCATGGTACCTCCTGCGTGCGCGTGGAAACCCATGCAATCAGTTTTAAATAAACCTAGACTTAAAATGAAAATACCTATAAATTAGTTGACGGTCCTCCCTGCTCGCGAGGTCTACTGCTAGTAGGGCCACTAGTTTAGGTCGCGATACAGTACGGTATACCTATTATCATTTTGAGGGTTTATTGAGACATAATTCTGAGGGCTAGAGCATATTACATAGGCGCCCCGTACCGCAGTACCTGCCTACAGTCATCACATTTGCATTAGATCTAGTAAATTCTATGCAACCACGGCCCACCTATCTGCCGCAGGCCCTCATTAGCGCGTAATACAAACTATTCGACAATCTGCCCGTCTTGTTTTATTTGCGTCCAGCAGGAACTATTGAAACCGATGTGATCAGGGCCCTTTACTTTTATTCTACCTTTCTGCTATGTATTCCTGATACAAAGGTGTAGTATAGCACCAAGGGCAGAGGCCTCCTCCTGGCGAGTCGATACATCCTGGTCTGTGCCGTCTCCGACCACCCAGGTAGAAACTTGTCGAGGTCTTTCCGTCTTGTCGCATCCATTCAGTTATGGAGATTTTCGCCCATCTATCCGGGTGCATGCGACTGACGTGGCCGGTCCACTTCCACTTTAGCCGGCCATATTATCATTGTTTGTTTATCATTTGCAACCGAATGCCCGAGTCAATGCCTATTTTATGAGTGCAACTCAACTATCATTATACTCGCGCTAAAATTTCTCTAAAGACAGACTTTCAGGCCCACCTTCTAAATCAAGTCAACACTTTATCTGAATGACTTTGACAATTCCATACAAATTTATAAGGAATTATCGAAGTTATTCAGAAAATAGCGTTGACTAGCCTTCGGTGTAGTAGGTCTGAGTGGCAGTCAACCTTTGAGCAGGCAGTCTTGCATTAAGGCTTAATGTTTCGGTGATTTGAGAAGCTGTGGGGGCGATATCAGCTGGTGTTCCTCCAAGTGTGAATCAGCTTTATCGTATCTGCTCATTGCCAAAAAACGCTGCTATCTTTCCTAAGTAATATAATATTAAGAAAACTGTAACCAAGATCTTGTTACAACTTAAACCTGTCTAGATTGCATTGAGTATATGAATCAATATCTATGTAAAATAGACCGACGATTCAGTGGAGTGAATTTGTAATTGAAAATGTGTAAATAAAACGGAAAATAAAATTTAAAAAAAATATTTATTTTATACAAGCTAAGTTGGCTAAATCTAAGTGAATTTATTTACAAAAGTCAGATGCCGATATGTTACACTTCATAATATACCCATAATTCCTTGTGATAGAGTCTCTATGAAAGAGGATGACACTATCAGAATATATGTACTATGTACAATACCATTATTGATGTGATATCTTCAAAACTACACTGTCTTTAAAGATATAACTACATCAATGCCATTACCATATTAAAAATTTATATACAAACAACACAAAATGCAACAAAACTTTCAACTGTATTTACATGATTCTGAAAAATTACAGTCAATTTATATGTATGGAAAAGTATGTATTACGTGCGACCGAAAACGTCACTTTCCACGTAAAATAACTGACTAGTGTTAAGTCATACAATTTAAAATAATAAGCAATTAATATTTTAATAAACAATATGAAAGTTAAGGTAGTTTGAGGCTTCTCATGCATGGCAATATAAAATTTTGTTACATGACATGATCCTGTTTTTAACCGACTTAAAAAAAGGTAAGTAAGTTTGTCCGCGATTATCTCGCGTTTGGCTCAACCGATTTTGAAGCGGTTTTCAGAAAAGTATTTGTTACATTCTGGAGAAGGTTAGTCAACTTTGAAGGCGGTTTCCTTTAAAAAACAATATCACATGACGACAGCTCGACAATCGCGGATATGATCGCGGGTCATTGCACTACTGTTACTCGATTTTGTATCTCTTGTCATTTCCTGATTTATTTTAAATTCAAACGACCATCGCTTTTTATGGTAGCATAGCAGAATCATTTACTGGTATAGCCAAGAATTTCTAGGACGAATTCACGATACATCAGCCCCCCTCCGGCCGATTTCGCAACTGCGATTCGCAGCCAGTTGCAAATTAAGATTTTTTATTCCTTGTTCGCAACCAGTTGCGAATGAAAAGAACTTTTTCCTCAACCGCAACTTGGTTGCGAACAAAGAATAAGAACTTCCCATACTTCTGATTCGCAACCAGTGGATAGGATCAATAAAAAGATATGCATTTGAAACGAAAAATCGCAAGGTTCAATCTACTATTTTTACCAAACAAAAACATTAAAACTCAACACAAAATGAAACGAAAGTTCTTTCTTACCTACAAAATAACATATACTAAAATATTCTTGTTAGATTTTTTGAACTCGAAATGACGAACACGTTGAAAGATTTGGTACAATTTTATTATTAAAATAGACTTTGAAATACTATTAATTATAGATAACGTAACTGATGTGAAGTGACTTTAGATGTGAGCACGTCGCAATGAGTGCATTGTTAAGATCAGATACCTAGTAATTGTCTACTGGATACTGTTGCAGTGACCAGTATCCTCTTGGAAAATTTGTATGCATATCAAAAAATAGAGTGTCATCGAACTGTTATCGAAGGTTACGAAAAAGGAATAATACATATTTTAGTTACGGTTGAGGAAAAGTTCTCTTTATTCGCAACCGGTTCTGAACTAAGAATAAAAATTCTTGATTCGCAACTGGTTACGAATCGTAGCTGCGAAAAAGGCCGGAGGCCCATGTTAGAATGTAGTTTCTAACAGGCGTGATAACGTATCGTGAACGATTCCTTAAACTTCTTCGCTGTACTCGTACTTGAATGGTTCTACTAGGGATGGCAGCTCGTGTGAAATAATAAAGTGGTCAATATCTATTGGAAGTTGTGAACAGCTTTCAATACATCTGTGTTTAAGCTTTCGGGATTGATTTCAAGGATACATAATTCAGCTACTTAATCAAACCATAAAACATATAGGACAGATCGGTTAACTAAAGCTGGCACGTTTACACTAATGCAATTTCACTGTACAGTATATTTAAAAACCGGTCAAGTGCGAGTCTAAATCGCGCACGAAAGGTTACGTACCACCGTTCAATGGAAGCGATGGTGTGGAGTGAATAGTTTGGATTTTACACAGCAAAATATTGTTTACAAAGTTATTGGTGCGGTTACTTTCACACTCCATGTACGTAACCAGGTGCATCCATAAGTTTGTATGTGGTATTGAAAGAATTGTTGTATGGGAGCCCCCTTAAATATTTCTTTTATCCTGTTTTTTAGTATTTGTTGTTATAGCGGCAACTGAAATACATAATCTGTGAAAATTTCAACTCTCTAGCTAGCTAGGTTCAGCCTGGTGATAGACGGACGGACAGCGAAGTCTTAGTAATAGGGTTCCGTTCTTACCCGTTGGGTACGGAACCCTAATAATGAACGATTCTAACCTAAAAATATTTAAACAATCACAATAACGCGCGTCTGTTGATATATGACACGAATGGAAAAAGATCACTCTATGTGGCGCAGCGGTTGTGGCTCTACCTAGCATGCGAGAGGTCCGGGGTTCAATCCCCGGCTGGGGGTATAGAAAAAAAAACAGGTCATGTTTATATGTGGGTGACGTCGCTGTTTCTGGTTCCCACGATACAGGGTATCCTAGTGTGGCGCCAGAAGAAATGTATGTGCCTGTAGGCAAATGTTTATATAGTGTATAAGCAGTAGCAAAAGCAAAACAACAACTGTCTCCTTCATACTCATAAGTTTGACCGCGCGAGATAGACAGACGGACTGATGCCCACGCAGTGCAACGTCACGCCACACGCTTATTCACAGACACTACGCAACGTGCAAATGTGATGAACGTGCCAGCTTTAGTTAACCGATCGTACCTACTTTATAAAAAATACATAGTGTAGTCGTATCAGCCAATAAACTATTCAACAAATAAAAAAGTAACTCAACAACAAATTTAACTTAGGCTTTTTAAGTATTTATATCCCTTGCTCTTACATAATACAGAATTGATTATTTTATGTTATGATACTCCATTATAGAATAACTTAAGAAACGGATCTAGCTTTAAACGAAGATAACTAAATTCTAATACTAAAATTATACCTCTTACGGCCCAGCACATTAAATTTTGGTTTCGTATCAATAGACTTAAGCACTAGGAGTCAACACAACTCATCACAATATCACAACACCGAACATTCGGTGTATCACGGGAACAGTTCTTTGTATGTAAACTTGGATGTTATTTTGTTCGCCATCTCTGTGAACAGGTCTGCGAGACTTTGTTCCAACACCGGGGTGATTTCTGACAGGAACACCTGCACAACAGTGAAGAGAAAGAATGAACACAGTGAGCAATATTACCATCATGCTCAGCCCACATCGAACCCGCCGCTGGGCACAGGCCTCTACTCTGAAGGTCTTGACGAATTCGAGGAAACGCGACTGGCAGACCCAGAAGCGAAACGTCAGACAAGGAAAACTCGTCCAAAGCCCTCCTACAATTACACATACAATGATTCGGGGCAACTACACTGTACCCATTCAAACTGGATATATAAACGACGACCCGAATGGCCGAGTCGGCAACGACCCGCCTACGAAGCCGAGAGTCCCGGGTTCGAGTCCCGGTGGGGGCAAATATTTGTTTGAAGAGAACGCATGTTTGTACCCTAGTCATGGTTGTTTATCTATCTAAGTATAATATTTATCTATATAAGTATGTGTATCGTAGTCTAGTACCCAAGATATAGGTAATCCTAGTTTGGGGCTAGATCAATGTGTGTAAATAGTGTCCAAGGTATTATTATTATTATTATTATAAAATTAAATTCGGGTTTATCAGCTACAATACATTAGAGCACAAGAAAAGAGTCTCTGTCGTCGGATACGACGAAAAGGACATAATTACTACATTGTAGTGATTGCGATTTCGTAATGGATTTGTGTTAATTTCTTGGGTAGAAGTAAAATCCTTCACGCGACAATTTCAAAGGTTTTAGTTATTTATACATACAAGGGATGTTGGAGAGAGTACAAGATGCGGTTTGTAATTTAGTATTTTAACATCAGCGCACCTGTGAGTTCTCATTGATAACCCTGTTGGTAGCAGGTCCCAGCACTGGGTCGCCGTCGAACAGGTTGGTCAGGTAGATGGAGGACTGGCCCACGCGCAGGCGCACCGTCATCGGGTCAAAGGTCAGGTACTCGTCGTCACCGCGCTTCTCTTTGTGACCCCGCATCGTCACGTTGCAGGCGTAATTCTCTGAAATAACATAAACATATATAAACAGGCCCATACATTGCTAGCTGCCCCACACTAGGATACCCTATTGCCCCTACACACTTAAATATCCAAGACTTTGGGTTTTTTTCTCCCCAGCCGGGACTCGAACCAGAGACCTCTCAACGCAACGCCACAGAGGTCGTCGAAGAAATGCCAAATTATTATATAAGCAGTAGAAACAAGAAACACGAGGTGAGGTGTCTCAACTTGAGCCAGGCTAGTAAACTGGTGTTAGTAAGATGGTGACCCGCAAGATGTTTGTAAAAGACAGTGAGTGATGGAAATGCTATTTATAAGAAGAGGTCCAATAGCTGTGGATTTCATTATAAGGGGGTTCCACACTCCAGCTTGCTACGCCTGTGGACCAGTGGTCCCACTGCTTGTGATCGGACGTTCTATGTATATAGTCAGTGTGATTCTTCAGGTGTCAAAACCAACTAGCTAAGGCACTAAACTGACACCTTGAATCCGACAGCTCTTGTGCGGTAGCCATTTTCAAATATTTACACTTTTTTATTAGTTTAATTAGTTTAGTTGTGTCGCCTCTAGCATCAGTCCCAGAATGTAACCGAAGAAACATCTCTTACGCGATGCAGGATCGATTGTCAATTGACAACTTCTGTCAAATGCTGCGTTTGTTTTTACTTGACATCCATCATCTATTAGTATGTGGAGCGTCTAATAGGTGTCGCTATAATAGTAACTCTGTCGTCATTTAATAGTAGTTTATGTGACTGCTACATAATGAAGGGCATTAATACTAGTTCGGCTCGTTTCATAATAATATCACTCGAGAGTTTTAATGCCTAATTATGTACAGTTACATGCACTAGTTTATCTACACACATATCATAAGCTCTCTTTGATGTGTTGACCGGCATTGTGGCATTGATCATTGCTCTGCAGTTGTTTAGCTTGTTCTGTAGTACCAACTTCACAGACAAACTAGGGGCGGCACGAAGGCGGGCGTCGGCGTTCGAAATTTGAATGTCATAATTTGACAAATTTTTGTACATTATGGTCATAATGTACAAATTTTCAGATAAGAAATGAAAATCCAAAAGTTTTACCGCATTAAAAAGGGTTTATGATACGTGTGTAGATAAATAATGTTTTATTTAATTCTAGCAAGGACATTGATTTCATTATATTAAAACTACCCCATTGTGTGTTAACCAAATCAGCAAAACGTGTCGTTTAGTCCCGAAAGACGGTAAGGGATTAAGTAAAATCGGACTTTTGAACGCACTATAAGAGACAGTCCCACTCTTTTCTCTTTCAAGAAAAGAGAACTACCTCTATCTTTCGTAAAAGTTATTATGTGGTATATTATTTATTACATGAAAAGTGGTATGGAGTATATATTGGTACTTATATATTATTAATTTCTGTATTTTATTTATACTAGTTATTGTGCACTACCTAACCTTTCATTATACGTTTTCCTATTATGCCTAACTTTGCTGGGAGAAATCTCTTTTTATAGAGAAGCTCGCCTTCGTACATGTGTTTTATTAAATGTAACTGCTTAAATATGTGTTTGCGATAAAGAATTATGAGTTAAGAGTAAGACCTATCTCGAATCAACTTTAACATTGGATATAAAATATCTTTGGGATCTCAAAATTGTCTCGACTATAGTAATTCGCTTTCTATCTGTCGGCCCTTGATGTCTGCAATTTTAGACAGATAAGAGGACAGTTGTTTCAAAGTTATACTAACTGAATGAGCCGGTGATGTTGCCCCTCCCCTGCAGCCTCAGCAGCAGTACGTGGATGTCCATCTTGTACTTGCCGGCGAAGTCCAGGCGCGGCAGCAGTAGCTTGAAGTCGAACCGGTTCTTGGCCAGGTCGGACCTGGAATTGGCGGCGGGGATACAGGTTTAATATGATATGTTTATTGACAAATAAATGCTACTTTATATTTATTAGGTATGTAAAACAGATGACAATCACTTAATAATATACAAAAAATTGAAAATTCAACATTCAGTACTAGACTGTCATCCAAAGTATACACAGACTTGAGAGCATTCACATAAACAGCTAAAAACTAAACACAATTTAAAAACATCTTGTTAACATATTTAACAAAACCAAAATTCTACTTTGAAATATAAATTACTATAAACTTAGTTTAACATGACTAGAGAAGAGATCAACATGACTTGAATTGGAATATAAACTGTCATTGAATATATCTAAGTCTTTTTGAGACACTTTATTAAAGAGGCGACATGCGTACTACGTAGTGGATTATATAAAGAGGAATTATTTTTAAATACCCTTATGACAATGTGACGGGATGGCGAGGAATATTTCGACTATTGATATTAAAGGCGGCAAGGAGAGAAGTCAATGGTAGCCGCACCAGTAGCTTCGTAAACTACATTTAGCGATCTTAAATACAAGCTAGTGACTTTTCACTGAAATTATATAGCCTCCTAATATTATATGACACTCCCACAAATGAGACGAATCCAAAGACACCTCATTTATTAAAATGCATCAAGCTGGGCTGCAGCGCGGCTAACGAAATAGTGATACTAAAGCTTAGTCTTTTTAATAGGTAACATTTGCCGTCTGTCAGTTTTATCTTCATAGTGAGGGCCTGCTTAAAACATCGATTAAAGTGAATGAATCGATACTGACTTGAAACATATCAGGGGTAGTTTGTAAAAATAACAATGTCAAAAATAAAATAAAAAATGATTTTATGTCAAAATGGTTAGCTTCATACTTTCCATACAAGATTAATGTCTCCTGCAAAATTAAGCTAAACCTCAATGCACACCCGGGGGAACAGTTCTTTAGGAGCTTACTAGTTTCTCATCTGAACAGGAATGGATGTGTGTAGATTATGAACTACTTCCGACCGACAGCTACACATATGTTAGTGCAGCGCATGGATGTAGCAGATGGCTAGACCACTGTTTAGTGACCCGTGCCGCGAGACAAACGGTAATAGACGCTAAGGTTCTCTATGGAGTTTACTGGTCGGATCATATTCCATTTTTGATGGTATGTAATATTAATAATATTAAATTAAGATCTTCTGATGATGGCTGGATGATGATTAATAAAGTAACATGGGGTGCAAGGGACCAATTGCAAATAGATAAATACACAGTCAGGTCATAAGTTCTGTCACACAATAAAAACTTTTGAATTTAGAACGCTGGCCACAAAAAGTTTATTGAATTCGAATTTCGAATTTTTCATGAAAATAAAAATGTGTACTTTTTAGAATTTTCCTCATTTTTAAATATGGAGTGGACACTTAAAGGAGACCTTGTCGCAGTTATTGCATTGCATCGTTGCGGTTACGCGCCAATTCAGATTTTCGACTTACTGAAAAATTTGAATATAGCCAAAAGATTCGTTTATCGTACCATAAAACGATACAATGAAGACTCTAGTGTACCTGTGAACCTGTTTCTCATACCATGTTTAATAACAGGCACTGGGTATTCCAACAAGATTCTGCGCCAGCTCATAGAGCGAAAATCACACAAGACTGGCTGGCGGCGTGTGAAATCGACTTCATCCGGCACGAAGACTGGCCCTCCTCCAGTCCAGATTTGAGTCCGTTAGATTACAAGATATGGCAACACTTGGAGGAAAAGGCTTGCTCAAAGCCTCATCCTGATTTGGAGTCACTCAAGGCATCCTTGATTAAGGCAGCCGCCGATATTGACATGGACCTCGTTGGTGCTGCGATAGACGACTGGCCGCGCAGAATAAAGGCCTGTATTCAAAATCGCGGGGGTCATTTTGAATAAACTTTATTACCATGAGAATCTATGTTTTATTAAGTTCATTTTGCTATATAAATGTTTACATAAATAATAAACATGTCTAAATTATTTCATATTGCACATGTGACAGAACTTATGACCTGACTATGTATAGAGAAATATGTAACCTAAAATTAAGAGATATCGACTTTCCATCTGAATTTACTGAATGTTGTGATAAAATGTGTTTAAATTTGGAACATAAAAATATAATTGATAAACTTTATAATAGTATAGTTTCCATTCTATCAGAGGCTGCAATATGTACTTACAATGATAAAGTTAAAAAAAGTATGCAAAGGTAAATATATTATAGGATGGAATAAACATGTGAGCGAGGCACATAGGGAGGCGAGACTTGGATTTCATATGTGGAATGCACATGGTAGACCAACGTCAGGGGAAGTTTATGAGCATATGACAGATACACGTAGATTGTTTAAAAATAAAATAAAATGGTGTCAAAAACATAAAGAACAAATAAAGATGGACATTTTGGCAAATCATCATCGATCAAAAAATTTTAGTAACTTCTGGAAACAAACAAATAAACTGAATCCAAGGCTCGCCGCACCTGTGAGTGTCAATGGAATAAACGATAAAAAGGATATAGCAGACATGTTCATGAATCACTTCCGAGTGGAGTCTAAATTGGTCACAGATGAGTACGTGGAGCTCGATGCTGACCATCCTACTCCTACGGACCCCACTGTGCGAGTATCAGCTGTGGAGTTGACTAAAACTATCCGGCACATGATCAGAGGCTAGTCGCCGGGGCATGATGGACTCAGTATAGAGCATCTACAATATGCAGGTATACATCTTCCCAGGGTGATGTCACTGTTATATACTTTTTCTATAGGGCACTCTTACTTGCCGCCAGACCTGATGCAACTATTGTTGTACCAATTATTAAAAATAAAACTGGGGACGCTTCAGATAAAAGTAATTACAGACCTATCTCACTTGCAACTATAATAGCAAAGGTTCTGGACAATATATTAGACAAACAGCTTAGGATTTTTTTAATGTGAATGATGCCCAACTTGGATTTCGATCGGGACTATCAACTGAGTCAGCTGTTTTATGCCTGAAAAATACTGTAAAATATTATACTAGCCGAAAAACACCGGTCTATGCTTGTTTCCTCGACTTATCGAAGGCGTTTAACCTAGTTAATTATAATGTTCTATGGAAAAAACTAAAAACTGAAACTCATCTCCCACGTGAATTGAGGTCCATTTTTAAATTTTGGTATGAAAACCAAACTAATAATGTAAGATGGGCAAGCACCCTTTCCGATGTGTACATGCTGGAGTGCGGGGTGAGGCAGGGGGGGTTAACCTCACCGTCGCTCTTTAACTTGTACATGAACGGTTTGATAGGGGAGCTCAGCAGCACCAGGATAGGGTGCTCCATAGGAGGTGTCAGCATGAACAACATCAGCTATGCTGACGACATGGTGCTGCTGACCCCTTCGATAAGTGCTATGAGGATCCTGCTGAGGAAATGTGAGGAGTATTCTGTGGCTCATGGGCTCAGGTATAACACTACCAAGAGTGAACTGCTTGTGTTCAAATCTGGGAATAAAACCTATTCAGTGCCACCTATCACTCTAAATGGCGTACCAGTGACACAAGTAAATAAGTTTAAATACCTGGGCCACTGGGTCACGGAAGAGCTCTCCGATGACATGGATATGGAGAGGGAACGAAGAGCATTGGCAGTCAGATGCAATATGCTGGCTCGAAGGTTTGCCAGGTGTACAAAGGATGTAAAAATCACTTTGTTCCGAGCGTTCTGTCAAACTTCTTACACCTGCAGCCTTTGGGCTAAATATACGCAGAAAGCTATCAACTCTCTTCGAGTTCAATACAATAACGCCTTCAGGGTGCTGTTGAGGCTTCCCCGTTTCGGTAGCGCATCAGCAATGTTTGCGGATGCTCGCGTGAACGGATTTCATGCGATACTGCGCTCCAGAATAGCCTCTACATTGGCCAGGCTTAGGGGGAGCACCAACGGTCTTCTGATGGTGTGGAGTGACAGGGTAGATTGTCCTCTCTTGGCTCACTGGGTTGCGACACATGTCAATGTGTCGGTGCCCAGTGGACCAAGATACGGATGATTTTATAATTTAACTTTACTATTTTTACATTTATATTTAAAATTTTATTTTAAACTATTCCATTATGTCAAATGTACTATGGGTTAATGCCTGAAATAAACGATTTCATTTCATTTCATTTCATAAACTGATATTGGCTAATTTTCCGAACAATCCCTCATATGTGAATTTTAAAAATCATCAGGCGAATCCCTGTCCCATTATTATTTTTTCTTTCGTAAATTTAAGGAGCATAATAAATAATTTAAGACAAGTACATAATTTAACAAAAAATTGCATTTATTCAGTTGTACTATTAGAAATGTTATTAGTACTGTCATCTTCATCACTGCTGTCGGCACTCAGAGATATTATTAATACATTTTCAATAATATTGGCTATTCTCACATCTCGTTCGAAATCTTGTAAAATTATTTTTTTTGTTTTCTCTACTACTTTTCTCCAGTCTTCTGTAGTGACTTCTGCACACGCAGTTTGTAGCAGAGTCATCATTTTAGCAGATCTGAAGGGTGGTTCAGTATTGTTCCGCGCTGCATAACCCTTTATTTGTGCCCAAATAAGCTCGATGGCGTTATACTGGCAATGGTAGGGAGGCAATCGAATAACTTCGGGTCCATGCTCTAGGCCCTAGAGTCTAGGGCTAGTTCATCGATTACATAGCGGAGCTTGGACGGCTTAGTTGCTTTTACCAGATTTAACAACTCAACTTTTAATAAAGTTGGACTTGCATACACACCATTTCTTACCAGCCACGAGACAATTTCTTGCTTTTTATTTGCTTGATTTGGTGGTTTATCAACTTGTACAGAATGATACGGTGCATTGTCCACTATAATATTCGATATGTTTTCTAAGCTGACTAGCAGCTTCTCAAACCACTCTATAAAAACCTCAAAGTTCATTTCCTCATGGAGTTCCACTTGTAGTTTTAGAGGCGAATGCGAGGAGGCAGTCTGGAATAAAACCTTGAGAAGCTGATCCCGCGTGACATATAATAAGTCGGGCTCCTTTTCCCGATGGAACTTTTGAGGTGGAGGCCGCTGCATCATCGTTCCATGTCCGCGAAACCGTATGGTCCGCATTCAACCATGTTTCGTCAATAAACAAGACATTTTCCCAAACTGTAATTGTATTTACTTGACGTAAGAATGTTACTCTTTTCAAAATGATATCGTAGCGTTCTAGCAGGATTTTCCTTGTCAGATTTTTTTAATCTAAAGCCAATCGTTTTTAAAACCTTTGATAGAGACGATTTACCGCTAAAAAATAAGCTTGCGTCTTTTAACGAACTCATTAGCGTTTCCCGTATACGATATTCTCTTCTCAAGTAATATCCACAAATGGCAGCAGCATCAAAGAGGTAAAAGCAAGTAAAAGAGGCCCATCATTTACTGATTCACGTTCAAAATAATTGTACAATTCAACACTAGTTCGCGAGATTGACTGTGTAGCGTTTTCCCCCGTTTCGATATGGTAAAACTGTAATGTTGTTCTTGTTTACTAATCCTTAAGCAATCGGAGTCCAATTTATAGCCAGGTAAACGTAGTCAGTAAGATCAGTCCAATAAAAAAGTCGGGTCAGAAGAAAATAACAGAGAGCACACCAAAAACGCACAGTCACTTCGCACAACGACAAAAAACTGCGTCATGTAATGGTGACAAGACATGGCGTCATCGACAGGCACTGGTGTTGCCAGCAGCATCTCATCTAAATTGTACCTAACATCAATGATATTAGTTAAAATAATAATAAATATAATTATGTTTTATTATAATCAGAACGTGGTTATTAATTTATGGTGATATTTCTTCACAAGTAATCATTGCATTCGATTCTACTTATCAGCTTTCGATTATTAGAGTAACATCCCTATTGCTTAAAAAGAAAAAGGGTTAACTGACGCAACATTGTAACGACGTTCAGTTCTTTAGATCAGAAATTGTTTATTAGGTATGTTTAGAATGGTTTATTAGTGAAAGCAAATCATAAAATTACTCGTATCGGTCATTATTACAATAAATATGTAATCCTAATTGAAAAAAGTTAAGCAATTGTGCAGTTCTAACAAAACAAAAAAATATATTATTTTATGCCCGCCGCGTAACAAGGTTACGTTGTTGAATTTTGATCAGACGTATAATGTTACCTATTAAAATGACCCGACTGTAGGTACATACATACATACATACATACATACAACCGCTCGAAAAACATTAACCTCCTTCTTAAGCAGTCGGGTAAAAATAAAACGATCGTCAATACATTTCTAAGAACTTTGAGAACAAATTATCGATGAACCTAGGACAGTTTTTTAAATATTCATTTCAGACACAGCAAGCAGGACTGTCTCCTCAACTCGTACGCACTCGCTTTAAGTTGAGTGAATGTTATTTCTAATTGTACCACTAAATAGAAGTCCAGCCTCACTTGAGTTCCTCGATGATGAAGTTGCTCGGGCCCTTCACCTTGACGTCGTTGACGACTGCGGTGAGCTTGGCTCCCTGAGGGCCCCTCGCCAGGGCGATCTGACCCAGGCTGAGCGGCTCGATGCCTGGCACGTCCAGCTCGGGGATGCCCTGGAAACGGGTGACGCAGATTTGAAGTAACTGCTTAAAGGGGGCGGGCCTTAGAAGGAGCTACGAAAAAAATGGGGTTTTTTTCGAATCCATTTACTCCACCATGAAGTCATCTACAAATTGGATTTTGGGGTTAACGTTTATTGAGTATTTGATTAAGATTTTCACTAAAGGAAAACGCGATTGGATAAAGTTTTCTCGATAGAATTAAATAACGAAAACACCTCTTAATTGTTTTATTTTTTCCTGTAATTCTGAAATCCTAACTAATTTCATTGTGGAACTGCGTTCAACCAAAATCTCCTCAAAAACTTTTTAACAAAATTGCGTAGTTTATTTTTAAACAATTATTCTGTGCGCTACGTTTTTTATTTTTTTCCCGATTTTCTCACACTGTCTGTCTTTCCGCTTGGAGTAACGGGGACCTTTGCACGGACGAGGTATCGCCTTAATGCTGAGCGTCAATTTATCAGTACCGGCCGCAACGCACGCACGGCTTGCAATGGATTTTTTTAATGCTTCGTTGCGAAATGCGAAATCCATCATACTGGGCCGTCGTTGTTGGTGTCAGGCGGGCTAGCGGCCAACCCGGCCGTCACTTGTTTCAAGCGTCACTAGTTTGTATTCATTTTCTCATGACATTATCTTAGAATTACTTTTACTATTTCCCATCGGAACTCAATACCACACATAAACACACACACACTCACGCAGACTCATACACCATTCAATTAGCAGTTCACCATACCTAGTCGGTCCATAAGTTCTGTCACAAATATTTTGCCGCATAGTAAATAATACCAAGTACGATTATTGGATTTAAATGCTTAAAGCCATATTACACAAATGCTAGTTTCTTCAGAGATTTTGCACTTTTTTACTTAATCAAAAATACGGACGTGATTCACTTTATCTTTTTTCCATGACTCTTAAAACCTTTCAAACTTACGTGAGATTTTAGTCAGAACCCTCCTTGAACCCGTTACCTTCATTTTGAAGCATAAGATAACTAATTCTGCGTAAAACTAATTTTCATATTCACATTTTACGTAGTGTACTTGTTGCCCACAAGATCATTTTTATACGTTTTTCTGAAAACGTAAAAAGTACGTAAAGTTCTCTTTGGGAGCAGTTGGAACTGAAACCTAACAGAAAATCAAATGCTAGCTGAAAACGTAAAAAGTACGTAAAGTTCTCTTTGGGAGCAGTTGGAACTGAAAGCTAACAGAAAATCAAATGCTAGTTGTTAAGCATGGTCTAAAATCGAGGTTTCAGAATAAATAAATAAAACCTTGTTGGTTATCTGGAACACTGTTTTTTTTTATTAAATTTGTGGTAAGTGGTATTTTTGTCAGTTGCGGCGTGTTTTGGGTTCGTGATCGTCTCAAGTTATAAGGTTTTTTGTCATATTGCGATAATCGTACAAAATTTATTGTATTGCAATTTGATTCGTATAAATTAAGCTTTTTAATCATGTATAATACGAATAAGAAAAAGTTTATTGCTGAGTTTTATCTATCAAAAACCTTGTGACAGAACATAAGGACCGACTAGGTATAGTCATACCAGTTTGAACTAAGTTTATTACTTTACTCAGTTTATTATTCCTATAGATAGGTTCTTATATGTGTATTTCTATTTTATTTTTGTGTTTTTGCGTAATTGGCATTTCAAAATTTCTTTTCCTTATTGATTAAAACATGAATAAATAAATAAAATAAGCTGCCATAAAGCCTATTTAGGCTCATGTCTACACAGTCTACAAATTCAAATCATCTAATTTTTGAGTGACTTTTTGAATAGAGGTGTCAAGGTGTGTGGTTCTTATAGAGGTGTGTGGTTCTTATAGAGGTGTGTGGTTCTTATAGAGGTGTGTGGTTCTTATAGAGGTGTGTGGTTCTTATAGAGGTGTGTGGTTCTTATAGAGGTGTGTGGTTCTTATAGAGGTGTGTGGTTCTTATAGAGGTGTGTGGTTCTTATAGAGGTGTGTGGTTCTTATAGAGGTGTGTGGTTCTTATAGAGGTGTGTGGTTCTTATAGAGGTGTGTGGTTCTTATAGAGGTGTGTGGTTCTTATAGAGGTGTGTGGTTCTTATAGAGGTGTGTGGTTCTTATAGAGGTGTGTGGTTCTTATAGATGTGTGTGGTTCTTAAAGAGGTGTGTGGTTCTTATAGAGGTGTGTGGTTCTTATAGAGGTGTGTGGTTCTTATAGAGGTGTGTGGTTCTTATAGAGGTGTGTGGTTCTTATAGAGGTGTGTGGTTCTTATAGAGGTGTGTGGTTCTTATAGAGGTGTGTGGTTCTTATAGAGGTGTGTGGTTCTTATAGAGGTGTGTGGTTCTTACTTATAACTGCAACGTTTAAGGAAGGTATTATCTGCCATTACTTCCTAAATTATTTTGCAGGAGTTTCTAACCCACTGGTTTCGGTCAATAAAACTCGGCCAAGTGCGTGTCGCAGTCGCGTACCAAGGGTTCCGTACAAATCGTCGTTTTCAGATTTTTCCCTTTACTTACGCTACAATACTTGCTTCTTGTCAAATTTCATGATTCTAGGTCAACGGGAAGTACCCTAAAGGTTTTGATTCGGAACCGTACGGAACCCTAAAAATGATAAAAACCTGTTAAAGAAAAATATAAGGTCCCCCACATACAGACACTACTGTATCTACGACGACACTATTTACCCGGACGATCGATTTAGTTTATTTTTGCATTTTGACGACCGGTTTAACCTAGTGGGTAGTGACCCTGCCTACGAAGCTGACAGTGCTGGATTCGAATCCCGGTAAGGGCAAATATTTCTGTGATGAGCATGTATATTTGTTTCATAGTCTTGACTTCGATGATTTCTATGTATTTATCTCTATTAAATATAATCATAATTCATAATTCTTTATTGCACACACATATTCAATTTAAAAGGTTACATTAGGAGAAATCATATGTACAAAGGCGAGCTTATCTCTAAAAAGAGATTTTTACCAGCAAACCAAGGCATGAAAGGGAAATGTATCATGAAAGGGTTGGCAGTGTACAATATCTAATATCTAATTTATACTAAAATACATATAATATAAAATACGGAAAATAAAATACTTATATACCAGACTACTAAATACAATACATACATATACCTGCAAATATAGTATATATATTATAATGATATACATACTATAACTCTCACGAAAGAGAGAGGAAGTGCTCTTTTACCCGATTTTTGAAAGAGACAATAGTGGGACTGTCTCTTATAGTGCAAGGTAGTGCGTTCCACAGTCGAACCGCCTGCTGCCTGAATATATCGTCGTCGCGTACCCATAACTGAGGGCTTGTTGAGCTTAGTTTGGGCCTAGTTCGATTTCTTTCTTCGACTTTCCTCTAATATTTATTATTATTATTATTTGTATCTATTATCTTGACACACATACAATACATAGGTATGTTATGAAACAAGACAATGACATACTTTCCAATGAGCTGCACAAGCAAATAATATCATTATTTATACTACTACTCACGATATCATCAAGGTCAATGACTATTTGACAAATTACCACGCATCAATTGTAACAATCGTTAAATTTGCTTGTGCATTATTTATGTGGCTAGCTTGTCATGCACAAGTGGAGTGTTGGTAACTAAACTAAACGTGAACTAATTGTTTCACTACCACCCCGTATAGGAAAAGTCGTGACATAATCTCCCTAGATATAGGTACTTGTAGATAGTTGACAATACTTTACTTAATTCATTTGCTGAACAATTTGTATAAATGGTAGTCCATTTGGAAATACGTCCGCTCAGTAAATGCCAGCTAAGTAACAAGCCTAATGAATCTAAAAGCGTCCTTCATTGCAAATCGGAACTAGGCACAAGTTAGGTAAAAGGAAAACCGGTGTTTCATCATAACAGCAGAGCCAATATACCTGTCCCACAAGCTGCATACCTACCCTAAGTTCAGGATTCAAGGATTTTATTGCGAAACTTAACATTTGAACAGCTCAGCATTGCGGCTCATGTACATACCCGTCTTCTTTGTTTGCTTAGCAATGAACTGTAAATATTGCATGCTCCAAATGCAAAGACCTAACTTTTGCAGGATTTTAGTTTGGAGTTAGAACCCTATCTATTAACAATAGAGTTAAATTGTGCAGGATTATTATGCATTTATGGCCTATGCGCATATAAGACTTGTATTTCAGATAGATAAGTAATAAAACAGCAAAAATATTTCAACGGGATAGTAATAATCGTACCATCTCTACATCATACTATCATCATACCCCCCTAGTGTATTGTGTACGCCTCAACGGCTGTGAAGGCGTATCATTATTTTATAAGTTAAATGTAAACTGGAGCTCTGGACAATGTCACATTTCCGTTCAATACCATTGTATAATTAATATAAGATTCCTAATCTCAATGAAACGTTTTCTGACTGAAAAACAAAGCTTCCACACAACTCTATAGAATGTGATGGTCTCCCGAGACAGCTATCTCCTCTCTCTCCCTCGCCCGGATGCATGCATCTCTTTGGTACATTTTGTATAACATAACATAATACCTATACTTAGTTATAACTATGTAAGTACATAGGTATATCAACCGTACTAAAGTAATCATAAAGCGATCTGGTGAGGTACCCAGTATTGAGCAGGTCCGGTAGCCATTTTCATGTTGTTCATGGCCTAGACAAAGTTACTTTCGCTAACACGCTAAAACGAAACGAAAACACAAAATGTATGCGATTTGAGGTTTGGCGCGCAGAGTCACGTGATTCACGTGAAGTTACTTTGCGTCGATTAACGTCAAATCTATATTTAACGTCTAATCTATCTAGGGGCTCTGTTCACAAGATAATGTTAGTGAGTATGATGTTTGTAAGTCAATCACGACCATTAGTTCAATTAATAAACTTCAAACTCAACTTCAAACTTTGATATCGCATAAATAAAATTTTAAAAAATTGACAGGAAACTTTTATTCGAATACTTGGTACCCACAGCTCTAAAATTTCCAGGTTCTCGAAAACGAACAAACGAACCTGCCCAAATACAGTGAAATCTAGAAAAATACGTGACATTGGCGAAATTAATCTAGACGTTAGACCGTCGTTAATTAAGAAATAATAATAATAACTCTAATGCGTAATAACTACGTCATTAAGTTAATTATTATCAAAGGTCTAATCGTAATGGCTAACAAACAAAAACATCGCTACAAAAGTAAAAAAAAATAATTAAGCTACATGCAAAAAGTATACGTCTGCTGAAAAGGTAACTAACTACCTAGCTATTTGAATTTGGGATGAATTGGCACTTTTATTTGTCCTAAAATTAGAACTTTAGTTTTTAAAGATCCAATTGTATGGGGACAAGTCTTTTGTATGGGGTCGATCCACTGTGTGCCGAAGACTTTGCGACAAGTAGATTCTTTGACGTCATTTTTTTGACTGTTTTTTTGGATATTCCCCATTTGAATCAACTGTATTTGCGTCTTTTTTACCTACCTACCTACTTTAAAATAAACTCCAACAAATTGTTCTATTGAGAACACGAGAACACGAGAACAATCAATTATTATAATTCATAACCAAATAATCGTTCATAATAATCATAATAGGCTGTATACCTACGTGAAAGCTGAATGATTCAATAACTGTGCCTAATACATGTGATCCAAAAAAATGTGCTTGCGTGTATAATCAAAGATGAAAAAAGGGTGTATTTGGATTCGACCTCATTTATATGAAACTTTTTCTTCTCCGACCAGACGCATTAAATAGGTTAGGACGTAACGAGGATGTAATTTTTTGATGGTGATTGTAATTTCTGGCTCATTTTTATTGTAATAAAGTGTAATTAAAATACTAATCTCGCGACCACTTGGAATGTTTTTTTTTAAATTGTCATTGGAATTGCTGTCTTATTTTCATCAGCATAAGATGAAATTACTGATTCCCTTCTGTTAATTATGATAAAGTACATAATTAATTTTCACACAGTTCAATCAAAATTAAGTTTGGTAATCTGTCCTGTGATTGTATTTTCACTTCAAATTCACTTTTTTCATGCTGGTGATGAGCAGGCAGGTACATCTGCCCAAAATGCTTAGGAGGAACATATTGCCTACCCAAGGTTATAATAGCTAGAGACTGGGTTATGGTTCGGTTTCGGTTTCGGCCAAGGTTTCGGTTTTGATCAAGGTTTCGGTATCGGCTCGGCCGAAACACACGTTTTGAAGCTAATATAACAGTACATCGACGAGCTGCGATTAACATGTATTTTTTTTATTACATGATACAAAATAATTTGCTTTGCTCAAAATTACATGTGGAAGGAGATAACTACTACATTATCAAACTTTACATAACATTTACAAACAGGCACATGCATTGCTTCTGGCCCCGCACTAGGACACCCTGGGTCGTGGTAACCAGAAACAGCACGCCACAAACATGTAAACATCCAAGACCTGGGGTCCCCTTCTTCTTCTCCCGAGAGGTAATATCGTTTTCCAAACAAATCCTATGGGTGGGAAACTCTCAATTTCAGGGAATTGTGTACATTTTCGCAGGTTAATAAAGTAATCTGTCTGTTCGATTCCAAATCGATATTCGATCAATGGTTTCGGAACGGCCATTTTTGAATTTGACGTTGCTGCCAACCTAGCAGTTTTTGACAACTGACAGACGAAAGCCCTCGCAATGTAACGCGTATTGGATAGGGTATTGAAATTAAATCGCAAGCCATCTGGAATGTATTCGGGTTTCCCTCAGGATTGTCTATATAGCTGAGTGTGTTGTGGTTCCCCGAACCAGATAAAGTTCGCATTTACGTGGCCGATTGGTTTTTCCCACGTAACATAACCTGTGTTGGAACACTGTGCTCATCGAAGCTGGCCTGCCAGTCATACCTGGTTGGCTGAAGAACCTGTCTACCAAGAAGAGCCTAGGGTGCACCCGGGCCTTGCAGAGAGACAGGAGGTTGACGGGACCGAAGCACAGACCAGGTTAGATCGACTCCATAATTAATAGCTCGGTGAATCGCCGACGTTCACACTTCTTGGCAACTGATCGCTACGCTACCTCGTAGCTGATGGGCCCCTACGAGGTCATTAGGTGCCGAGAGGCCTGAAAATTTTGGTAGCTAGAGCGTGGTTTCCTGAGATTTGCAGCCGTCAAGGGCTACAGGAACGCACGATTTGGGACTATCAATCTGTAGGTATAGGCGGTTATTAGGTAACTGTTGTTCCTATATCCACATAGATTGGTAGTATTTGTAAGCTATAAGTCTATTGCTGGTAGTAGACAGACAGATATTACAGTTTTCCCTAAATGACCAGTTGTACTGAGATGTGACTCAGAGGTACTCAACTTAGGTACATTGTAGGTGAATTGAAATTTGCATTGAATTACCAGTTAGTCAATCTACTAGTGGTCTAGTAATGCTATTGAAGAATGTTTTGGTTAACATAGGTAGTTACATCTATTGATAGCAGGCTATTGCATTGTTTTCAGTTTATAGCAATTTATAACTTGAACTAATATTGACTATCTGTGTGTGTTATAATGATAAAGGGAAACTAAATTGTATTTACAGAATTTATATAGATATAAAACTCGGTTCCTATTGTTTAAGGAAAACAGCATTGTTTAAGTTGTGGTTTAGGGTTCCCTCGTTTGGGTTATAGACTGGAGGGTCCAATAAAATTGAGTTACTGCAAATTGTGAGTAAGTATCGTTCCGATCATGTCGTTATCTGAAATACAGAAGGGTGTTTCTAAGGAACTCAGATGGTTTTCCTCCGCACACGGTCTGATAGACCGTTTAGATAGGCATGATGTGGTATTGGAGCGGTCTATGGACGTTAAGGAACGTTACAATAGGGTGCTCGAATTGTCCGCGCAGGCGGAATCAGTTGATGGTTGCGCACCTGACAGGCTGTCACGGTTGCTAGGGGATGTCGACCAATGTATGGAGATGGCAGCTGCTATCACGCAGAAGGCTGCGGACATACGTAGACAGCGCGAGTCCAGCCATGGTGGTGACATTGAAGCACCTCTGCCGCTTCAGGGTTCAGGGTCCAGGTTACCGGCCATAACTATGCCTACTTTTGACGGAGTGTCCGGTGAATGGATGAGCTTCATCAATCTGTTCGACAGTTTGGTGCACATGCGATCGGACATTACCAAGTCTGTCAAGATGGCTCAGCTGGTGGCAGCATTGAGGGGTGAGCCTAGGGAGCTGGTCGCTCATTTGACAGTTACGGAGGGTAACTATGAAACGGCCAGACAATTGTTGGTCAGACGTTACCATAACAAACGGAGGTTGGCCGATGCCCAACTGAACCGTTTGTTTAGTATCCCGGTTGTGAACAAGGTCGGGGCCATACAGACGGAGGTTTTGAACCCGTTGTTGTCCGTCACCAAGGCTCTAGAGAATCTTGGACTTCCGGTTGGTGAATGGTCGTACCTACTGCTGTACATTGTACTTTCCCGCCTACCCGCTGACGTGCAGACTCGTTTCGAACAGTCTCACGGGAGGTCGGCCGAGGACCTGCCCGCCTTCTCCGACTTGGTCGGATTCTTGGAAGAGGAGGCTCGACGGGCAGAGAATTTGGGGTTGACGGTCACCCATCCTTCGGAGCCACAGAGAGCTGCCGGGAGCGCTGTGAGTAGGGGCCCTCCGACGAGGAAGGACCGCACCAACCGGCAGTCGTATGGGACTGTGAGTGCATTGACCCCACATAGTGAGACCTGCCCATGTTGTAGGCAGATTGGCCATGCTGTGGCCAATTGCAATAAGTTCGGGGAACTTAGGGTTGAGGGACGGCGCCGGATGGCCAAGCAGCGGAGCTGGTGTTTCCTGTGCCTCGGGCCACACATGGCTAGGGACTGCACGCGCACAAAAATGTGCGGATATTGTGGTGGGGCCCACAACAATCTGTTGTGCATGAACCGGTCCGGCCAACAGCCACCACAGGGCCGTACCCGGGGTGACACGGCATGGGGCCCTGAGAATTCGTTTGCGACTCGGAGCGCAACTCAGGGGCCAACGTCCCCACGTCCACAGGGCCGTACCCAGGGTGACACGGCATGGGGCCCTGAGAATTCGTTTGCGACTCGGAGCGCAACTCAGGGGCCAACGTCCCCACGTGCACAGGGCAGTACAGGGGTGCAGGGCCGCACTCAGGGTCATCACATGGGGGGCCCTGAGTTTTCGGTTGCGACTCAGCATCCGACTCAGCGGGACATTGGGTATGTTGAGCAGGCCGTAACGGGCGGGTGGCATGGGACACCTTCGAGCTATGCGGGTGCGGTTCGGACGCCGCCTCAGTTGTCGCCCCGCTCGTCGCCTCGTCCTCATCGGTCACATGTGATGTCCCCCCCGCTCATGGAGCGGCCACGGTTGAATTCACGCCCACCCCCCTTTAAGGGGAATCGTAGGTTGGGAATGGAACCGGCGCGTGGGCCATTTGTACAATGGGACCCGCTGGCGTATAGCTGCATACCTGATCGGTTACAGGCAGAGTGGGGCCCCGGGGGTCCTCGCTAGGAATTTGCGGCCCAACCATTGGTTGCCCCCCAACCGGAGACGGTGGTGTTACCGATCGCCTCTGTGCTTGTTTGGGATTTGGCGGGCAACCCAACATACGTTCGCGCCCTATTAGATTCTGGAGCTCAGGGCTGCATTGTATCGAACGATTTAGCAAAATGGTTGGGCCTCAAGGTAAATAGGTATAATAAATCAATACGGGAGAGATAGTCAACTTTTTGAATGTAAATAAAGTGGATATTGGAACGGCCCTCTCCCTTCGGGGTATACAGTGGACCTTCAGCCCACCGAGTTGCCCCCACTGGGGTGGGATTTTTGAGGCCGTAGTTAAGTCAGCTAAGACGCACTTGGGGCGTATAGTAGGTCAGACCGCGCTGACTTTTGAGGAGCTCGCGACATTGTTTTGTAAGATCGAGGCCGTTCTCAATTCGCGACCGTTGTGTCCGCTCAGCTCGGATCCAAATGACCTGGAGGCTCTGACCCCAGGCCATTTCTTGATAGGACAGCCACTTAACGCGTTGCCCGAGCACCCCTTCGAGGGAGTGAAATTGTATCGGTTGTCAAGGTATCAGATGTTGCAGCAGTTTACTCAGAATTTCTGGAAGCGTTGGTCGCTCGAGTATCTGCATATCTTACAACAGCGCCTTAAGTGGACTGACAAAACCAGCCCCCCTAGTGTTGGTGACCTCGTTCTGGTTAAGGATGCTAACCTACCGCCACTACGTTGGCGCAGGGGGCGCATTGTTAACTTGTTCCCTGGCAAGGACGGGACCTCCCGGTCTGCGGAGGTTCAGTAGGAGGCTCGGTTCTAAAACGAGCGGTAGCAACGTTGTCTCGGCTGCCCGTAGATTAGGGGACAGGTGGGTGCCTGTCCGGGCGGGTGATTGTTCGATTCCAAATCGATATTCGATCAATGGTTTCGGAACGGCCATTTTTGAATTTGACGTTGCTGCCAACCTAGCAGTTTTTGACAACTGACAGACGAAAGCCCTCGCAATGTAACGCGTATTGGATAGGGTATTGAAATTAAATCGCAAGCCATCTGGAATGTATTCGGGTTTCCCTCAGGATTGTCTATATAGCTGAGTGTGTTGTGGTTCCCCGAACCAGATAAAGTTCGCATTTACGTGGCCGATTGGTTTTTCCCACGTAACATAACCTGTGTTGGAACACTGTGCTCATCGAAGCTGGCCTGCCAGTCATACCTGGTTGGCTGAAGAACCTGTCTACCAAGAAGAGCCTAGGGTGCACCCGGGCCTTGCAGAGAGACAGGAGGTTGACGGGACCGAAGCACAGACCAGGTTAGATCGACTCCATAATTAATAGCTCGGTGAATCGCCGACGTTCACACTTCTTGGCAACTGATCGCTACGCTACCTCGTAGCTGATGGGCCCCTACGAGGTCATTAGGTGCCGAGAGGCCTGAACACTGTCCTCAGTTGAAATGTAGATGCATACAAAACAATTCGAAGGTTTGGTGAGATGATTTTCTGCGTAGTCAGAAACAAATACTGCTGCATCTGTGCACGAGGAGAGAATAACAGAATATCGCCTCAAGAACACAAATGCTTTAAGAACTACACAAGTACATCAAAGGGCATGGAATCCGACATACTAGTAGAGGGCTTTAAGAATTCTATCGGAATGTATAATATAATTTATGTGAGGCTGACTGCAGATGGTGACTCTAGCACCTACGCAAAGATATTAGAGGCCAGACCGTATAATAATGTCACCGTAGAAAAGTTCGAATGTAAAAATAACGTCTTGCGCAACTTCGAGTGACACTATCACCCAATTACACAATGACATTTGCAACTCCTCCAATTATGCATTCGGCGACCACAGTATCCGACCCTTTGTCGTTCAATACCAAAATACTCTTATATTTCTTGCAAAAGACTGTTTTGGGTGGCATTAGTCCGAAGTCTAAGACCAAACAGTGCGAGGAGAAGAGAGTGTGAAAAGCCCACAAAAACAGCAGCAGTGTTGGAGATTAAGGCGCTAACTGCCAGCGACCCAACCTTTGCGCGGAAATGTTGGAAATAGCCAAAGAGTCGTTTTTGGAGAATTTAAAAAGAATAGATGAAAAAATATTGGAGATTCAGAGGAAAACTTCAGAGGAAAGAGATAGTAGTGAATGCTTGGAGCTGCGCAGACAATTAAACACTGCCTCCAATTTCGGCAAGATCTTAAAAAGACGTCCACTGGTAGTGACCAGTGCTTCCATAATCGAAACTCTCCTTTGCAAAGGAGATATATCAAGAGCTATCAGGGAAGCTACCTGAGGCAAGGGAAAATTCACGAGGAAGATGCAATTAAGCAACTTTCGAAGCAAATAAACCGAGTCATTGAGCCGTGCGGACTGTTCATTGATAAAGAAATACCACATCTGGGTGCGTCACCCGACGGTCTCATAGGAATGGATATGATCATTGATTTGAAGTGTCCATACAAAGCATACCTCAAAAACTGTACGGGAAGCTGTTGATAAAAACATATTAATTTTGGACTCTAAAAAACGATGAAATTATTAAAAACAAAAAGCACAACAGGTATCACCAGGTTCAAGAATAGTTGCACATCACAAAAAGGGATTATTGTCTCTATGCGGTTTGGATAGTGAAAAATATTCCGGTAGTAACGGAAACCATAAAGAGGGATGACGATTTCTGGAAGACTAAGTTGGTGGATGGTCAACCGAAATTTTATTTTTATCACGTTTTGCCAAAGCTTGTTGATCCCCGCCACTCCAGAAACATGCCACTGAGAAAAACAAAGAAATGAAGCGTTGGAAGTTTTTACAATTTAGCAGTGACTTACTGACAACATTCAGCATAAACCGGTTGACCTAGCTAGAATCAAAAGTTCAAGAGTTTCTCAAATACTTTGACGTATTAAGCTGAGTCCCTGTCATAGGTTTCAAAATATAGGTAGACTCATAAATATGTGGATAAAGGAGATCATATTTACGATATTTTAACTTCATTTATTTTCACTGCAAAGATTAAATTTTCATAAATCCTTTGTCGTTCGAAAGTAAAAAGTGGCCGAATATGGCGAATATCGAATGGCAAGCCAAAATTTGTTGGAAATTATATTTATAATATTTTATCTACACGCGTATCATAAACCCTCTTTACTGCGTCCAAAAACCACACGTTGCGATCAGCATAATGTTAAACTACTTTGTAAGAAAGGGTACCTTCAAGAATGAGAAGATTTGCTGAGTGGTCTCCACCAGATTAGCTTTAGTTTCCTTAGGATTTGCGGGAATATTCCTAATCTCAATGCCGGAGTTCCTGTTTGATCGTTGCAGTTCTTCGAGTTGGTCTTCAGATGCAGAAACACTCAATACTGATTCACGAAGCTCCTTTTCTAAGCGCTCGATTTTCAGTTTCATGTCTTCATAACTACTGTTAATAAATTCCATCGCTTTAATTATCTCCATATTACTTTTCTGGAATTCTAGGTTTTGTGTTTTTATTTCTGTCATTTCATCCATGATTTTGGCCAGCACAGTATCTTGTCCCGTTTTCCAGCCATATAGCAGGTCCTTTATTTCTTCCTTGAATAGCTGGAATTCAGTTTTCACGGGGCTTTTGTCCAAATCATCCCGGGTACGTTTACTATTAGGAGTACCAGAAACTACGAGGTTTTTTGTTTGTGACATACTTGCGACGTTGTATAAATTAAGGTAAAATAATATTATCTACCTAATTACACAATCGCTTAATACGCAAATTCATACACATTTACGCATATTTATATATATAACTCATATCGATTTATCTGTAAACTATTGTACACTAAATTATCTATGCTAACACCACACACCCACACTCATGCACATATACACACACACATGCACACTAACACATACACTACACTATCACATTACATACAATTAATCATTCTAATTTATATTTTACATATTTCTCTAGCATGTTAGAGAAATTAATAAATCCAAAATCAACCAATTAATTTAGCATAATAACTTTACTCGGATATCACAAGCATTATTGTATCACATAACCAGTTACCGTTCACAATGAGTTCATGTTGTATTTGTAATTAATTTATAGTGAGTTGGTGAGTTGGTACCTGAAATACAGGACTACCTAGTTCGGGGCCAGCAAACCACTGTACCTATTAGCTAAACAAATTTATCAGTAATTGTAATACTATATATTAAGCTCAATTTTGTAAAAACATAAATAAAAAGTTCAAAAAAGTTCAAATTCCATCTTCGATGCCTACGCGACATTATGAAGATCAAATGGTCGGAACGTGTGAGATAGACCGATGAACTTCGACGGGTGAATATCGGTGGAATGGAGGCGTATCTGATAAGGCGACAGCTACGATGGAGTGGACATGTAACCCGAATGGACGAGGAGAGAGTGGCGAAGCGCATCTTTTACTCTGAACTGCAGGAGATCAGGCGGCCAACTCTTCTGATTTAAGGATGTTCAGAAGAGACACATGAAGAAATGTAACATTGAGCCCTCCTCGTGGGAGAGGCAGGCAGGGAATCGTCTCCAGAATGGCGGCGCTTGGTGCAACAAAGCGTTTACCGCTTCAAATCCCAAAGACGGGCTGACTTGGACGCGAAGCGCGACCAACTGAAGGCCACTACAGCAGCCATAGTATGCAACTACGTGGATGGCGTGCTGACCTGCACTCTATGTGGGCGCACGTTTTCTGCCAAGATTGCCTATAATAGTCATATGAGGGCACCAGGGCACACGAACGACGCCCCAGAAACCAACCAGGGAACCTTTAAAGAAGTCGCCGTGACCGAATACATAAGAGACATCATCATTGTGTAGGTAATAAAATAACAAAATATAATGGGTAGTATTTAATCGAACAAACAAAGTCTAACTTAACCTAAACAAATATTAACTCATTAGCAAAATTTATTAGAATAGAATGGGGCAATTGAATAACTACATTTGAGACCAAGATTTGTTATATTTGATGATGGGTTTATTATTATATATTATATATAATAATAAACCCATCTTAAGTATAAACTGTGTTGTTTCTAGGCAAATGCTGTATACATGTATTTGGGTGCACACCAGATATATCTCTAAACTGTACCTTTACTATAATAATGTAATATTAAGTGTGTAACCCTGCTCATGTATCTTTATATAAATAAATAAATAAATAAATAAATAAATATTCCAAATATAATTAGCAGAGAATAATGTTTAGTAGGTAGAAAGTGCCATAAAACGTATCCAGCCACTTTGAAAAAATGTCTGAATTCTGGACACAATAAAATTCATAAGTATGGACTCTAGGAGCTGGAAGAAATGTTCAGCTCGGTTGAACCCCATTTCAATTTATTATTAAGTGCTAAAACAATAATAAATGGTGCTGCAGTTAGATGTTGAAGAGTGCACAGCTCTAAGTTATTTGAAATGCCCTTTTCATACAACCTATATTGTGTAAGGTCGACTCGTAAGTAACCATAATAAAAATAAATCACATTTGCTATGCCCTCCTCGCAACTGTGTGAGTCCTTGATACGTTAATCGAACGTGACAATTGCATATTGCTGGACCACAGCGTTAAAGTGTATTATTTATTCGATAACATAGTTTAAGCATATGGTAGATAGGCACATTGGCACGATGTCGGAATCGAAATTCGTGCATTCAGTTTAAAACTTACCTAACACAATTCGGATATAAAAAAACAATGCTATGATTTTTTTGTAACTTTCAGGACAGAAGCGCAGCGCATATTCTTACTTTATTTGTTCAAATGTAAAAAAAAAACATATATTTTCCAACCTCTTCAAACGCTGCTTACGAGGTATGATGAGGGCAGAAATGATAACTCTACAACATCGTGTTGCCACACTTACGCAGGTGCACCCTTATCGAACATAACTTTGGTCGAAATGCTCCACTTGCCTATATGATAAATTAATAACAAAGGAATACAGCATCACTAGACAAATGAAATCATTCAAAGAAAACCATATAAAAGGACAAAGTATATTTCTCAGTTTATTATAACACACGATGGGGTGGAGTAATCTATCGTTGACAGTATTGGCTTTACTTCAGGTAAGTAACTCTATCGAATTTAGTTTTTTATTCGTTTATTTAAAAATATAAACGAATATAAAACTAAATTCGATAGAGTAAACCCTTATACCCTTTGTATCTGAACTTGTGAGTCTTTGTGTATGTTCAAAACATCTTAACACGCTCAGCGCCAGTATATCTTTAATGATACACCATAGGGTGCTTTCTCACAGGCCAGTGTATACCAATAATTTTGTAGTACTTTATTTAAGAAAAACCCCATATTTTCTTTATTTTTTAAGATATTTACACCCCAAAAACACAGGCACATTCTCCAGTGCCAACGCTTTTGAATGCGCTACTAAAATGTATGAAACGGTGTATATTGTGGGATACACCGGCCTCCGAAGTCGGGCAGTGTGGTGTATCATTAAGGATACACTGGCCTGTGACAAAGCACCCTATGGTGTGTCATTAAAGATAAACTGGCGCTGAACGTGTTAAACGATTGTGAGCATTCGATTGAGAACGCGGAAAGTTATTCATTGTTCATAAACAAAAAAACATAAAACTTGAACATTTATATTCAGCCACTTACATTGCTTCCACATTAAGAACCCCAGTGTAGCCAATAAACAATTATCTGAGCACACTTGTTGGGCACACAAGATTTTTCGATGACTACGTACGTACAACCTTTATGAAATCTTTGGCTTACTTTCTGAGCGCGACTAGTAAACCAGAATCGTTTGGAGAATAAATAATTTACCAGGTTATAATTTTGACAAGTACCGACTCCGAGATCTAAATCTTCCTCCAGGGAATTGAATGTCGTCTAAATACATAATAACGAGATCGCGAAATCTGTCTTCTGACAAACAAGGCCTTCAGATAAAAGCATATTTTTGAAATCGCTTGATAAATAATATGATTCACAAATGAACATTAAAAATTAATATAAAACCGAACCGAACCGAATTCAGAACTCGCCCGCCCCTCCCCTCCCTTTGATTGAAAAATGTTTTTTTTATGTCCTGAAGAATAAACAATAAAAAAACCGGTCAAGTGCGAGTCTAAATCGCGCACGAAGGGTTCCGTACCACCGTTCAATGGAAGCGATTGTGTGGAGTGAATAGTTTGGATTTTACACAGCAAAATATTGTTTACAAAGTTATTGGTGCAGTTACTTTCACACTCATGGAGTGTGAAAATAACCGTAACCAGGTGCATCCATAAGTTTGTATGTGGTATTGAAAGAATTGTTGTATGGGAGCCCCCTTAAATATTTCTTTTATCCTGTTTTTTAGTATTTGTTGTTATAGCGGCAACATAAATACATCATCTGTGAAAATTTCAACTGTCTAACTATCACGGTTCGTGAGATACAGCCTGGTGACAGACGGACGGACGGACAGCGGAGTCTTAGTAATAGGGTCCCGTTTGGAACCCTTCGGGTACGGAACCCTAAAAAAGATGTCGGTTTCAAATTAAAGTTTATTTTATCACATCGGTTCCAAAGTTAATTTATTTAGAATCCCATCTTTTTAATACTGCAGTTTCTCAAAATCAATTCTAAAATAACACTTGCTTCCTTACAGATCTGCGTATACGTTTTACCAGTTACGTCAGAGAAAGATGGATCTACTTCGGCGGTCGCGCCCAGCGGCAGCAACGGTTACCCGCCATTCAGCCTAAACTACCCATATCCTTATAATGTTTACTACCCTCCTTACCCCGGTCAGGGTTTCTACACCAATCAGAGGTTCAACAAAGGCAGGAACAGCGGACGTCATCCAAACAGAAACAGTGGTCGTACTGTAATCAACATAAGAACACCAAGGGGAAAGAAAGTGAATGTGTTCATAAACAAACGCCGAGTTGATACCGGAAATACGGATAAAACTGATCAACCTAAATCAAATGATGAAGCACAGTCAGGCAATCAGTCACCTACGGGCGGCAACATGAACAAAAATGATCAACCTAAATCAGGTGATCAAGAATCAGGCAATCAGTCAACATCGGGCGGTAACACCGACAAACCTGATCAAGCTAAATCAGTTGATCAAGAGACAGGCAATCAGTCACCTACGGGCGGTAACACCGACAAACCTGATCAACCTAAATCAGGTGATCAAGAGTCAGGCAATCAGTCACCTACGGGCGGCAACATGAACAAAAGTGATCAACCTAAATCAGGTGATCAAGAATCAGGCAATCAGTCACCATCGGGCGGTAACACCGACAAACCTGATCAAGCTAAATCAGTTGATCAAGAGACAGGCAATCAGTCACCTACGGGCAGTAACATGAACAAAAATGATCAACCTAAATCAGGTGATCAAGAATCAGGCAATCAGTCACCATCGGGCGGTAACACCGACAAACCTGATCAAGCTAAATCAGTTGATCAAGAGACAGGCAATCAATCCCCTACGGGCGGTAACACCGACAAACCTGATCAACCTAAATCAGGTGATCAAGAGTCAGGCAATCAGTCACCTACGGGCGGCAACATGAACAAAAATGATCAACCTAAATCAGGTGATCAAGAATCAGGCAATCAGTCAACATCGGGCGGTAACACCGACAAACCTGATCAAGCTAAATCAGTTGATCAAGAGACAGGCAATCAGTCACCTACGGGCGGTAACACCGACAAACCTGATCAACCTAAATCAGGTGATCAAGAGTCAGGCAATCAGTCACCTACGGGCGGCAACATGAACAAAAATGATCAACCTAAATCAGGTGATCAAGAATCAGGCAATCAGTCACCATCGGGCGGTAACACCGACAAACCTGATCAAGCTAAATCAGTTGATCAAGAGACAGGCAATCAGTCACCTACGGGCGGCAACATGAACAAAAATGATCAACCTAAATCAGGTGATCAAGAATCAGGCAATCAGTCACCATCGGGCGGTAAAACCGACAAACCTGATCAAGCTAAATCAGTTGATCAAGACACAGGCAATCAGTCACCTACGGGCGGTAACACCGACAAACCTGATCAAGCTAAATCAGTTGATCAAGAGACAGGCAATCAGTCACCTACGGGCGGTAACACCGACAAACCTGATCAAGCTAAATCAGTTGATCAAGAGACAGGCAATCAGTCACCATCGGGCGGTAACACCGACAAACCTGATCAAGCTAAATCAGTTGATCAAGAGACAGGCAATCAGTCACCTACGGGCGGTAACACCGACAAACCTGATCAAGCTGAATCAGTTGATCAAGAGACAGGCAATCAGTCACCTACGGGCGGTAACACCGATAAACCTGATCAACCTAAATCGGTTGATCAAGAGTCAGGCAATCAGTCACCTACGGGCGGCAACATGAACAAAAATGATCAACCTAAATCAGGTGATCAAGAATCAGGCAATCAGTCACCATCGGGCGGTAACACCGACAAACCTGATCAAGCTAAATCAGTTGATCAAGAGACAGGCAATCAGTCACCTACGGGCGGTAACATGAACAAAAATGATCAACCTAAATCAGGTGATCAAGAATCAGGCAATCAGTCACCATCGGGCGGTAACACCGACAAACCTGATCAAGCTAAATCAGTTGATCAAGAGACAGGCAATCAGTCACCTACGGGCGGTAACACCGACAAACCTGATCAAGCTAAATCAGTTGATCAAGAGACAGGCAATCAGTCACCATCGGGCGGTAACACCGACAAACCTGATCAAGCTAAATCAGTTGATCAAGAGACAGGCAATCAGTCACCTACGGGCGGTAACACCGACAAACCTGATCAAGCTAAATCAGTTGATCAAGAGACAGGCAATCAGTCACCTACGGGCGGTAACACCGATAAACCTGATCAACCTAAATCGGTTGATCAAGAGTCAGGCAATCAGTCACCTACGGGCGGCAACATGAACAAAAATGATCAACCTAAATCAGGTGATCAAGAATCAGGCAATCAGTCACCATCGGGCGGTAACACCGACAAACCTGATCAAGCTAAATCAGTTGATCAAGAGACAGGCAATCAGTCACCTACGGGCGGCAACATGAACAAAAATGATCAATCTAAATCAGGTGATCAAGAATCAGGCAATCAGTCACCATCGGGCGGTAACACCGACAAACCTGATCAAGCTAAATCAGTTGATCAAGACACAGGCAATCAGTCACCTACGGGCGGTAACACCGACAAACCTGATCAAGCTAAATCAGTTGATCAAGAGACAGGCAATCAGTCACCTACGGGCGGTAACACCGACAAACCTGATCAAGCTAAATCAGTTGATCAAGAGACAGGCAATCAGTCACCTACGGGCGGTAACACCGACAAACCTGATCAAGCTAAATCAGTTGATCAAGAGCCAGGCAATCAGTCACCATCGGGCGGTAACACCGACAAACCTGATCAAGCTAAATCAGTTGATCAAGAGCCAGGCAATCAGTCACCTACGGGCGGTAACACCGACAAACCTGATCAACCTAAATCAGGTGATCAAGAGTCAGGCAATCAGTCACCTACGGGCGGCAATATGGGCTAAACTGATCAACCTAAATCAGGTGATCAAGCACCGGGCGGCAACACGGACAAAACTGATCAACCTAAATGAGCTGATCAAGAGTCAGGCAATCAGACAACAACATCCGAACTTTCGTTTTTCAAGACAAAAACAGAACGGGAGTTTACACCATCAAAAATTATATTACTAAACGAACATTCGTTTAGTAATATAATTCTATGAACATTAATAGCTTTGTTCGTGCACAACCAAAACATTTGTCGCTTTACAGCCATTGTCATTGATGCAAAATGGCATCAAATAAGTAATAATAACTTATTCCGACCCTGTTTTGAATGAAACTGTACTTCTACCACAAACTCATATGGCAACTCTCAATCCGAAACGTTTAGATAATGCTCTGGTTGTATGACAGTTAACACAAACAACTGTGTTAGGCTATTGGTTCTGAAGAACCTAAACGAACGTAGTTAAAATAAAGGGGTACTTTAGGTATTAATATAGATATATATAAAAAACTATCGGTTCTGCCGTTATTTTAATGTATCTTTGTGGAAATCGTTCTTCATATTTTGAAATAAACTTTTATTTTTATTTGTTTTCATTTTATTTCTAAACAAACATATAGTGGTCCCCAGGCGTAGCAACCTAGAGCGAAGAGATCTCCCTTTTAAGGATCACATATCCACAGCGGACGCAGCCACCGGACCCTGGTCTATGTATATAACAGCTTTCCCGCTTTACTGGTGACCCCTTGACATCGACACTCAGCAGTCTTCTTATAAGTTTCGAAGACTTCTTCTGCAGTTATCTAGAGACACATTCTTGCAATCTCAGAGCCAGCTTCTCATTCGTTCTTACCAGCAGCAACATCCTATCAACCCTCGAGGGCTACAGCAGTCTCAAGCAAGCCAACGGCCACAAGCAGTTCTAACGCAGCATCTTACACAGATTCCTGGTCCAGCTCTCGTCATCAACGGCGGCGGCCTGAACACGCACTCTCTAACTCTTCCCCTGCAGCACGTGGAAGCGGACTCAAGCATCATCTTCACCAAGCCTGGCACCAGCAAACATCGATGACGCACGGACTGCTCTGCTCACCAACCTCCAGTCACTATCATCTTTCACCGATGACGCACGGACTGCTCTGCTCACCAACCTCCAGTCACTATCATCTTTCACCGATGACGCACGGACTGCTCTGCTTACCAACCTCCAGTCACTATCATCTTTCATCGATGACGCACGGACTGCTCTGCTCACCAACCTCCAGTCACTATCATCTTTCATCGAAGACGCACGGACTGCTCTGCTCACCAACCAGTCACTATCATCTTTCATCGATGACGCACGGACTGCTCTGCTCACCAACCTCCAGTCACTATCATCTTTCGGGGAATCCGCTACTAGTGGCGGGGTTTTAAGTTTATATGGAATGCCCATTTTTACACGACTTTGCGCGAGTGAAGCCGCGGGTAACGGCTACTATCATAATAAAATCTGTTAGTGAGTTAGATGCTTATCGGATGAAATAGTAAGTCGATCAAAAAGTTGCATTTTAATAAGGGTTACAAAAAAGTTATGACATTTTGAATCATTTTTCGAAATGTCTGTAATATGTTTGTGTTTTGTTTGCATTAACAGCGTCCATATCTCCGGCATTTTGAGAAAAATCCAAAAACTGAATCGCCAAAAACCATTCACATAATTATCGAACATGCTCACGAAATGTCACGAGGATCGGTTGAGAAGTGCGACCCGTGAGAGCAGAACATCCGGAAATGCGGCCATTTTTGTCCAAGCTGAAGCGGTCACGCCCCTCGGGCATGAGCTAGCAGAATGTTTCATTGATTTTCGCATTTATCACCAAGCTAAAAGGTTACAAATTTGGTGGGAATATATTTCCCCCCGTCCAAAGAGATTGAATGAAAAGTAGAACTTAAAAAATAAAACCGGTCAAATGCGATGAGGACATCGGACCCGCACATGAAGGGTTCCATACGCACGGAAAAACGTAAAACGACAGTCTTTTGTATAAGTACATATACCTATATAATTATTAATAATAAAATATTAAGTACTAGTTAGGACTACATTCAAGGCCGTACATCGAAACATGTAAAAATAGTTTTGTGTATGTTGTATGTAAGGTATTAAACTATGTACTCAGGTTAACGAAACTCTTTGCTCATTGAAACCGGAAGTGGATATAAATTAAGTTTTTATTTTTTTATTTAACTTAATAAAACTTAATATTATTTATTATAATTCAAATGAGCCATTATTAATCATATAATGACAAATAAATAAGCACAAAACTCAATACCTGCAATTAAAAATCTTTTCCGATAAGATCGGGAGAGAATTGAACGTTCACTGCGGGAGGGTCAATTTTCACCGATAAACAAATAAAACAAATTTGGCTAAGGAAATAGCCATTCCAATAATTTCTTCTACAGGTACTTATTTTAATTATTGAAAATCGGTATGTTTCATTATTTTGTTGCTGTTGCGGCAAAAGGCATCCGATAGATCAGAGTTTATTAAAAATAAATTTTATTAAAAACAAAATATTCTCGAATTTTAAAGAGAGCCCGGTGACGGACGGACGGGAGTACGGACGGACAGCGGAGGCTTAGTAATAGGTTCCCGTTTGGCACCCTTCGGGTACGGAACCCTGAAAACCGACTTCGAACCCTATTTGATAAGCAAAAAGCAAAGACATAAAAGCAAACGTATTTCAACCCGGGAAACATCTCGTATTGAGCAGTTCCGGTGGTCATCTGAAGTCTTCATCATCACTAAACATGCTAAACAAGTTTTTAACACAAGTTTTTAACACAAGTTAAGTTTCTCCAGGACAAATGCACGATTTACATGAAATAAACCAAAGCAACTTTCAAACAATTAAGAAAATTCCTAATCGGTCCAGCCGAGAAATCGCTGAACTACGTCACAATAAAATAAGTATAAAGTAAAAAAAAAAAAAAAAAAACTGAACCGATTTTAAAACTTATCTTAAAACCATCGCAGTGAAGTCTACTGCCAACTGGCTCTTTGAGCTGTAGACCTCGAGGGCGACACTGTCAACTTGTGATTTATTTTTCTGCCCCCTCACACCCCGACGCCTTGAAGTTTATCTGATGAACAAGTTTTTTTTTAGGGTTCTGTACCCGAAGGGTTCCAAACGGGACCCTATTACTAAGACTCCGCTGTCCGTCCGTCCGTCTGTCACCAGGCTGTATCTCACGAACCGTGATAGTTAGACAGTTGAAATTTTCACAGATGATGTATTTATGTTGCCGCTATAACAAAAAATACTAAAAAACAGGATAAAAGAAATATTTAAGGGGGCTCCCATACAACAATTCTTTCAATACCACATACAAACTTATGGATGCACCTGGTTACGTACATGGAGTGTGAAAGTAACCGCACCAATAACTTTCTAAACAATATTTTGCTGTGTAAAATCCAAACTATTCACTCCACACCATCGCTTCCATTGAACGGTGGTACGGAACCCTTCGTGCGCGATTTAGACTCGCAATTGACCGGTTTTTTTTTTAACCGACTACATTTTCATTCGATACCACAAAGTAAAGAAAGTAGGCCTCCACAAATAACTTCGTAACCCCATAGCGTGAAGCATTTTGAAAAAAATATAAAAACTAATGGACAAAAAAACATATAATCATCGAACCTGCTCAAAAAATTTCACGAGATTGGTTGAGATATGCAAACTGTAGAAGAGAATAGCCGGAATCAGGAAATCCGGATATACGAAAGCATTTCCGCACAAGCTGCAACGGAGACTTTCGCACAAGCTGCAACGGAGACTTCCGCACAAGCTGCAACGGAGACTTTCGCACAAGCTGCAACGGAGACTTCCGCACAAGCTGCAACGGAGACTTTCGCACAAGCTGCAACGGAGACTTTCGCACAAGTTGCAACGGAGACTTCCGCACAAGCTGCAACGGAGACTTCCGCACAAGCTGCAACGGAGACTTCCGCACGCTCTCTCGGTCAACTACAAAAACCTCATTAAATCCGTCCACCCGTTTGACCTCTAGTCCTTGTAAAGCTGATAACTTTCGAACTACTGAACCAATTTTAACGAAACATATTTAAGGACTACAAAAATCCGCCTTATATCTGTTGCAGGCAATTTGTATGATTCAGCATTTTACAAACGGCGTAGTCCGTTTACAAACGCGCTGCTATGTAATATGCCGAAGGCAAATTGACACTCCTTTATGTTTTTAGTATGTTTTGTTGTTCTTACATGTTCAACCTAACACGAAGGATAAACGAGGCTTCGCTCCGCTCACCCTCTTTACCCTTCACCTAAGCTACCGCAGCGTTTTGCCCTGAGAATTTGCTATTTTAATTTCAATTTGCAATTTGCCTTCGGCATATTACATAGCAGCGCGCGTTTGTAAACGGACGGCGCCGTTTGTAAAATGTGGAATCTTACAATTTGCCTGCCACATATCCACCCAGCCAGTTGACCGCTGTTAACTTTCGAATAACTCAACTGATTTAAACAAAGAATATCTAAGACTATCGCAGTACAGTATTCTACCAACTAACAGGAAACCGCATTAAATTTCGTCCAGCCGTTTGACCACGATTCTTTGCTAAGCTGATAAAAAGAGGGGTCCTTTAGTTGTCGGGGATTAAAATGACCCGGCGAAGGGCCGTGCCACACGATGCGGTGCTGCTCCGCTGCGGGGCGTAGGAATTGTATGGGCGTGTGGCGCGGCACCGCATCGTGGGGACCGGCCCTAATTGAGAACCTCCTCCTTTCTTAACGGTCTTTACCGTTAAAATTTTCCCCACTTTTTAGCACTTTATACTAATTAAGCATTGAAGATTTTTCCAGGAGTCTGGATGATTTTAACACCTTAAACAATAATTCATCTCGTAAATCTACTACGAGTACATCTTCATATTGATTTTTTGACCGATAGGTAAGTATATTGAATTGAATGAGTATGTTATTTTCTCTTGTCTAAAATCGATAAAACATTCTTTTGTGTTTTTTTGGGATTTGTGTTGTATCTACAATGGTAGTTCTACTTGACACTACTTGTAGGTTATCCAGGCATTAATCTTAATACGAAAAATTGAGAAATATGCGTACGTGCTAATCAACAATTACCAAGTAAAAATACGCGTAGCAAGTGTGAAAAATAATAGCTCTACTTACTAAAACATACATCGCGAAAAATATATAAGCAGCATTAGGCAATAATATGGCACACTCTGAGGTGGGCTCTGGGAAACATGGGTTGGCACTCATTGGCGCTTGTGATCTGCTTCTGGTTAGCAAAGGTAAGAAGTAGAACCGATACAATATATGAGTATGGGCCGTAAATACTCGTCCATTGAGGTCGATTTGCATTATCGTCTGAGTATTTATATCGTATCCATACTTTCAGGGTACGATTGACCAGTCAACACTGTGCAACGCGCAAATACAAATACCAAGTGGCTCGAGAAATGAAGATAATGGCTACCCGATTTATCCTTCCCAGTGGTACAAACCGATTCCAAACTACGATGCCGGGGCTACTTCCACCAATAAGCCGAAACGACATGTTCACATGTCAGTACCTTTGAGAGACAATAAGAATACTAGTATCTCTGTACGAATGGTACCTAAACATTCATTTTTACCATCAACTACAAAGTCTGCAGATAGTTCAAGTTCGTCGTCTTCATATAGCTCAAGTACCACGGGCTCTTCAACTGGTTCGTCATCTTCATATAGCTCAAGTACTTCGGACTCTTCAACTGGTTCAAATTTTTCAGATAATTCAACAGGATCAAATACTACCGTGAATTCTACCGGACCAAGTTCTCCATATAATTCAACTGATACCAGTACTCCATATAAATCAACTAGCTTCAGCACTCCGAACAATTCAACTGGCTCCAGTATTCCGAATAATTCAACTACCATAAGTAATTCAACCAGCTCAACAAGTCAGAATGCTTCAACTAGTTTAAGTAATCAAAATAATTCAACTGATTCAAGTACTCCGAACAATTCAACTTACTTAAGTAATTCTTCTAGCTTTTCTAATCAAAATAATCCAACTAGCTCAAATACTCCAAACAATACAACTGACTTGAGTACTCCAAATAATTCAACAGAGTCAAGCAGTCCGAATGATTCAAATACCTCAAATAATACAAGTAGCTCAACTTATCTAAATAATTCAACTGCCTCAGATTATTCAAGTAGCTCAATTACTCCTAATGATTCAACTGACTCTAGTTATTTAACTGATTCTACTAATCCAAATAACTCCACTTCTTCAAGTAATTCAAATAACTCACCGAATACTCCAACTAATACAACTGACTCGGGTGCTTTGAATAATTCAACAGACTCATGTTGTCCAAATAATTCAACAACCTCAACAACATATCCAAATAATTACACTGCATCAAGCAATTCAACAAGCTCAGCTACTTCTAATAATTTATATGACTCCAGTTCTTCCAATATTTCAACTACCTCAAGCAATTCAACTATCTCAATTAATCCTAATAATTTAACTAGCGAAATGGAACCAAATAATTCAACTGACTCAAATACTTCAAATAATTCAACTACTGCCAGTAATCCAAATAAGGTTCCTGACTCAAGTGCTCCAAATAATTCAACTGACTCAAGTAATTCAATTAGCTCTTCTTCTCCAAATAATTCGACGGACTCATCAACTCCTCAAACTAATTTAACAAGCTCAAGTGATTCAAATAGCAAAGTTATTGCAAATAACTCAACTAGCTCAAGTACTTCAAATGATACAACTGACTCGAGTATTCCAAATAATTCAACAGACTCAAGTAGTCCGAATAATTCAACAATCTCAAATAATACGAGTAGCTCAACTTATCAAAATAATTCAACTGCCTCAGGCAATCCAAGTAGCTCAAGTACTCCTAATGATTCAACTGACTCAAGTAATTCAATTAGCTCTTCTTCTCCAAATAATTCAACAGACTCAACTCCTCAAACTAATTTAACAAGCTCAAGTGATTCAAATAGCAAAGTTATTGCAAATAACTCAACTAGCTCAAGTACTTCAAATGATACAACAGACTCGAGTATTCCAAATAATTCAACAGATTCAAGTAGTCCGAATATTTCAACAAGCTCAAATAATACGAGTAGCTCAACTTCTCAAAATAATTCAACTGCCTCAGGCAATTCAAGTAGCTCAAGTACTCCTAATGATTCATCTGACTCTAGTTATTTAACTGGTTCTACTAATCCAAATAATTCCACTTCTTCAAGTAATTCAAATAACTCACCGAATACTCCAACTAATACAACTGACTCGGGTGCTTTGAATAATTCAACAGACTCAAGTAGTCCAAATAATTCAACAACTTCAACAACATATCCAAATTATTACACTGCATCAAGCAATTCAACAAGCTCAGCTACTTTTAATAATTTATATGACTCCAGTTCTTCCAATATTTCAACTACCTCAAGCAATTCAACTATCTCAATTAATCCTAATAATTTAACTAGCGAAATGGAACCAAATAATTCAACTGACTCAAATACTTCAAATAATTCAACTACTGCCAGTAATCCAAATAAGGCTCCTGATTTAAGTGCTCCAAATAATTCAACTGACTCAAGTAATTCAATTAGCTCTTCTTCTCCAAATAATTCGACAGACTCAACTCCTCAAACTAATTTAACAAACTCAAGTGATTCAAATAGCAAAGTTATTGCAAATAACTCAACTAGATCAAGTACTTCAAATGATACAACTGACTCGAGTATTCCAAATAATTCAACAGACTCAAGTAGTCCGAATAATTCAACAAGCTCAAATAATACGAGTAGCTCAACTTATCAAAATAATTCAACTGCCTCAGGCAATCCAAGTAGCTCAAGTACTCCTAATAATTCAACTGACTCTAGTTATTTAACTGGTTCTACTAATCCAAATAATTCCACTTCTTCAAGTAATTCAAATAACTCACCGAATACTCCAACTAATACAACTGACTCGGGTGCTTTGAATAATTCAACAGACTCATGTTGTCCAAATAATTCAACAACCTCAACAACATATCCAAATAGTTACACTGCATCAAGCAATTCAACAAGCTCAGCTACTTCTTATAATTTAACTGACTCCAGTTCTCCCAATATTTCAACTACCTCAAGAAATTCAACTAGCTCAATTAATCCTAATAATTCAACTAGCGAAATGGAACCAAATAATTCAACTGACTCAAATACTTCAAATAATTCAACTACTGCCAGTAATCCAAATAAGGCTCCTGACTCAAATGCTCCAAATAAATCAACTGACTCAAGTTTAGCTAATAATTCAACCGTCTCAAGAACTTCAAGTAATTCAATTAGCTCTACTACTCTGAATAATTCGATAGACTTAACACCACAAACTAATTCAACAAGCTCAAATTATTCAAATAGCTCAGCTATTGCAAATAATTTAACTAGCTCAAGTAATTCATCTAGCTTATCTAAGCAAAATAACTCAACTAGCTCAAGTACTCCAAATAATACAACTGACTCGAGTATTCCAAATAATTCGACAGACTCCACTCCTCAAACTAATTCAACAAGCTCAAGTGATTCAAATAGCTCAGCTATTGCAAATAATTCAACTAACTCAAGTACTCCAATTAATACAACTGACTCGAGTATTCCAGACTCAAGTAGTTCGAATAATTCAACAACTTCAAATAATTTGATTAGCTTAACTTATCCAAATAATGCAACTGCCTCAAGCAATTCCAGTAGCTCAAGTACTCCTAATAATTCCACTGGCTCCAGTTCCCCGAATAATTCAACTGCCACAAACAATTCAAGTAGCTCAAGTACTCCGAGTAATTCAACAGACTCAAGTAGTCCGAATAATTCAACAACCTCAAGTAATTTAACTAGCACATTTAATCCAAATGATTTAACTAATTCAGCAAGCTCTAGTTCTCTGAATAATTCAGTAACCGCAAGTTCTGACAATGGAAATACTTCAAGTACTCAGAATAACTCAACCAGCTCATGTAGTCCGAACAATTCAAACAACTCAAATTATTCAAATTGCTCAAAAAATTCAACTAACCTACATCCTATAAACACTTCCAGCTTAGCTTCATCCTCATCGCTTACTTTATCGGCTCCAAATAATTCTTCTAGTTCAACATACAGCAACACTTCTACTCCAACAACGTTTAGCAGCTCTGCATCATCATCACATGCTATATTAACTCCAAATAATTCTTCTCAGTCAACTAATTCTTCTAGCAATAGCACTACGCCCAATACTTCCAGCACGTCATTATCATCGTCACATACTTTGGATTCTCGCGATAACTCTTCTAGTTCAACTAACACTTCTAGTACTAGTTCTGCTACAAATACTTTTAGCACCTCTTCATCTTCGTCGCATGCGTTTACTCTAAATGATTTTTCTAATTCAAATGATACTACAAATGCATCAAGCATATCTTCATCGTCTTCGTCATCATCACATACTTCATCTCTTAATACTACTTCTAGTAATTCTTCTAGTTCAACAAATTCTTCTGGCACTAGTTCAACTCCTCTTACTTTAAGCACATCTTCATCTTCGTCACAAACTTTTATTACTCCAAGCAATTCATCTCAATCAAATCATACCGCAAACACCTCAAGTAGCTCTTCAACATCATCATCGTCTAGTTCACAAACTTTGTCTTCTTCGGGTAATTTGTCTAGTTCGACAAATTCTTCCAGTTCTAGTTCTACTCCAAATATATTTAGCACCTCTTCATCGTCATCATCATCCTCATCGCATGTTGTGTCCAATCTAGAAAACTCTTCTGATTCTTCTAGATCTACTCCAACCACTTTCATCACATCTTCATCATCCTCTTCATCGTCGAATGATCCTTCTTCTACATATAGTTCGTCTAGTTCATCTACCACGTTGAGCAGTGGTTCCGGTTCCGGTTTATCATCATCTTCCAGCTCTAGTTCTAGCATGAACAATGGATCTTCGAAATCATATAGTTCTTCATGGTCATCATGGCCATGAGAATTAAGCAGAAGAGTTTTCTAATAAATGATGCAATACGACTGTGTAATTAAACGAGTCGATAGGAATAGTATATATACGTAGTTTTTGTAGATATTTATATTTCGTCGATATTTTGTTAGGAAAGACATTTCGGGTTACTGAATAGTGAAGCCGCCCAAATAAATAAAGCTTTGGAGTTCTATTGCAGGAACATTTAATTATATAACAGATGATTAGTGTTTATATGCTTGAACTTTTGTTTGATTAAAACTGTAAACCTTACTTGTATTTGTAAGAATTTCATGAATTTATTTTCTTGTTCTCTGTATATTATTCGTATTCAATAAAGATGTTGTTTAGTATGAATGATTTTAGTTTTTTATTTAGTTTAAATAAAGGTTTTGGTTATAGATACGCCCAGAGAGTCAGTATGTTTCCTTTCATTGCTTTCCAATCTCATTAAAATACTAAGTATACTTCATAATTATTTCATTTGAACTTACTTTAGATATTTTAGGCCGCAACTCTTCAATCGACTTCATGATGCACTTGTCAACGTTCGGGTCATTTCGTTGACATACTTTGATGTACGATGCTGAAACAAATAATTATTGATAACAGATTTATTCGGAACATTTATCCTATCAATATTTTTTTATTTGTTGGTCTATAAGTAAAAAATAATAAACAATAACCTAGTTGACCTCATTTATTCTGTCCTTATACATTTCAAAGATCAACGTGCCATCATGAGTATCATGGGACTAAATAAAACTAAAAGACTATTAAATCTAACATTCTTCAATGTAATTTTCGGTATATATATATATATATTTAAATCGTCTGTACGTGTATAGAATACAAATAATGTGCTAAGATGTTACCACCATGATCTCACGTCATAAAATTAGTTTGAAAGTATACGCTCATACATCTGAGTGTATTTCTTAACTGAACTCAAAATCAGATTATCGTGTCAAGGTGGATAGGTGGCCGCGAATATTGAATGGAAATAAATGCTTATTACGTGCATGTTTGTTTTGAAGAAAAAAAAATGTGGACATCTTAAAAGTAGCATTGACCTTTGCATGACTCAGTATTGAAGTGTGTTCGGTATCTAATCAGGGGAGGATGATTCTCGCGCATTCGATACACGGTTATAGACACCATTAAGAGTGATCCGCCATTTTATTGAGTGGTGTCATTGTGTGAGAATAGGGGTTCCGTAATCCGACGTTCTGTCAAAAGCTACCTCGGTATATCGGATGTCAAAAAATCTATATTTTCCGTTTCAGTAAACTTTCTGGATACGTTTAATTGCTCCGAAACGATGCTGAGCTAACACAACTCCTGTTACATGTGAGAGATTCTCGATTAGTTCCTGCGAAAAAAATGGATCCACTGTTTAATCATTGTAATCTCTGAGATTAACATTAACTTGATCTTTAATTAGGTAACCTCAGATGACGAAACTCTTTATGGTAACTAAAACTAGTCAGCTTGTTGTCACTCTATTTTATATATCTCTTGATCGAATCACAGACTCACTATTACCACTCAATTATAGTGTTATCTAAACTGCTTTCTTTCTATAACAGTTCTACTAATCTAGGCAATAACAGTTTCTGACTGACTTAAATCCAATCAGTGCTCATTCTCGCGGGGTGAACGACCACACAGAGGCACGTGACGCAACACAATAAGTGTATAGTTCGCGATTTCGATACCCCGCGCCGGCTCGCGCAAGGAAAATTATAGCCAAGGTTGATCTCTCACTGAAAGTTATGTTAGCCGACGCACGATAAGTACAACGAATTTCTAGCTCGCATCTTATGGCCGAGAAGTAACAAATCTTGAACCAAAGGAGGATGGGCAAAAAACACCCAGAGTCGATTAAATAATCATATATACAGTAATTTAGTCCATAAATCCAAGGCCTCGAAAACGTATTTCGTTTACCGTAAAACCATCCCCGGACGCCACACGGGCTCACACAGCGCAGACATGTTTTAGCTTGTTTAGAGCCAAACTGGTTCTTATTATGTTTTAGTCCTGTGTGACAGGAATGCAAAATACTGATTAGCGTACCCATTTAGGAGACTGAAAGAGATAGAAGATAGCGCGCTTTGTTATCTATCAAGGTTATGTGACTCACCCTGCCCCGCGCGCATAGCTGCGCAAGCGCAGTCCTTCGGAAGGTTTCGTTGTAACCGTATTACCGCTCAATCTCTCAATTCGTTTTATTTTTACCACGACCACTTGCATTTCTTACCGGATACCGAGATTGCTTACTGTGACCTGGCGTTTGTATTGTGGACATCGTTTTGCCTCTGTGATTACGGACTAAATATGGATGTGAACAACCATTGTGTGCTTTGTGCCCGATCACTGGCTCGTAGACAGCTACACATCCTCTCAATGGACTTGTTAGAAACACGCCGAGCTTTTGTGGAGTATATGTTTCGCGGAATCGAGAGTCAACAAGAGGTATTTATCAGTTTGAATATACATCTAATGAAGATCATAATAATTGTTAGCACTACGTAAGATGGGGCTAATTGGAATTGTAGGGGCTTATTGGAACTAAGCAAAAATAAAAGGTTTGGCTGTCTATTTTTTCTGCTATAGCAAAGGTAGTATTTTGTTTGCCTCATTTTACCGGTACTACATTTCTACCTCATTTATTAATAGAGATGTTACTGTAAAAGTCCGAACTCGTTAAATCCCCGTATTTCGGGCTTTTACAGTAACAGAGACATTGGCTATGCAACTACCTAGATTCTCAGATAGTACGAATGGTTGTTATTTCGTGCAGTTTTCCATCAAAAGCTAAGACAAGACAGCGATTGTTGCTGTCGCTTTTCCACTGATGTAAGATTTAGGAAAAAAAAAGTAACTTGACATATCGTTACGCCTTAAATTCCCGGGTGAGTAGTCCGAGATCAGAGATATCCACTGCGAAGACCCCTGCATAACTCTATAGCCTCTTTCATGCTCATCTCTAGCTTCATATATTCTACTGTTGAATCGGCCCTTTCTTAGAACTTCCCCGATTTCGTACCTATAGTTTTTTGCTACACATATAGGATTTCATATCTACCATGTTTATTACAGATTCCATTTGATGGTACGAGGTCAATTTGTCATCCTTGTTGGCAACGCATTGAATACGCAGCAAGACGAGCGGAAATACAAGAAGCCCAACCAGCTCGACAACCAACACAATCAATCAATGTTGCTGGAATACAACGTGCCCCCAACTCTTCGAGAAGATGCTTGTTTGAAAACTGCAATGATTTGCACCTCCGACAAATACCCAACTCATTGAAGTCATATCTTCTCAGTTATTATAATCTTTATATACCTCCACTATCTCGAATCTGCCTAAACCATTTGAGGAACACTACTTGGCAAGATTTTGAATCTTATGTGACACGCCGTTTAAATGACTTTAACGGTGATCACCTGCTTGATATAATTGCAATATACAGACAAGCACTTGAAGATAAATCGTCACTTGACTTTGAGAATTTGAATGAAATTGATGAAGAAACTCTTCATTTTTGGACTGGAGTGAATCATGTACAATTTAATATGATTCTTGATGAAACACCATCTCTTCGTGAATCATCGAACACACCCAAAACTGACTTAGCTGCGTTTTTATGTAAAATACGTACAGGCGAGCCCGGTGTGCGTCTGGCATCAGTGTTTGGGATGTCACGACGAAATCTTGAAAGGAAAATACGCGTCACTAGAGAATGCTTAGAGCGTGATTTTGTTCCTCTTCATTTGGGGTTAGACCATATATCAATTGAAGAAGTCACGAGAAGAAACAGAGAGGTACCAAATCACATTTTTGGTACTAATCCAAGAGCCAAGGCTATAATCATATGTGATGGAACATATTTGTATCTCCAAAAAAGTGCCAATTTTTTATTCCAGCGCAAAAGTTACAGTTTGCACAAATTCAAAAACTTAATAAAACCTTTTTTAGTCGTTTGTGCAGACGGCTACATAATTGATGTATTTGGGCCATATGCTGCAACAACGTCCGACGCTACTATAATACAAAAAATCTTAGATAATCACGGTGATCGAGCAGAAGAAGCGCCTATTCGGTGGTTTTTAAACGAAGGCGATGCCATTATACTAGACCGAGGGTTCCGAGACGCTGTTCCTGACCTAGAAGCGTGTGGTTTTGAACCACACATGCCGCCATCTAAGGCACGATATGAAAGCCAACTCAGCACCGAAGATGCTAACAAATCAAGACTAGTAACGATGGTCAGATGGGTGATTGAAACGATGAATGGTCGCTTCAAACGTGACTTTAAAATATTCAGACAAACATATTTTAATAAATCAGCGACAAATGCAATGATTAATTTCAGAATTGCCGCAGCACTGATAAACGCATTTCAAGAACCGTATTCTGACAGTCCATATAGTGATGCATTCATCAACATAATTAATGATAGACTACACAAACCAAACCTGCTGGCAGATTATGTTGATCAACACAATTTAAATCGCCAAAGAGTCGCCTTTGAAAGATTAGAAGCTAACCTCCCAAACCTGCAAGGCTTCCCACGCCTAAATATTGATGATATTATTTTGTTCGCTATAGGCACCTACCATATGAAGTTGTCTCGGTCTTACTGCTGGGAGCATGTAAGAGGTAATGGTACCTACGAAATCGAAATATATAGATACCCTGATCTTGTGAATATTGGTGGATTAGGTTTGAAAACTTTATTGAGGGGTCGCATACAGTCGCGACATGTGCGATCGAAAACATATTATACATACATTTTGTATACATCGGGGCTAAATAGTAGGGATGCAATTGTAGAATATGTTTGTTCATGTATTCATGGTCGCCGTACTCTAGGTAGTTGTGCCCATATTATAAGCATGGTGTATTACCTATCATTAGCAAGACATGAAGGGCTGCAACAACCAGCAGCATTTTTAGATAATGTAATAATTGATGTAGATAACATGTAAGTAGGTAATAAGATTCTAATGTATAATTAAAAACTGTAATTGACAAATAAATAACAAAATATTATTCAGTTGTTTTTTTTACACGCATATCTATAAGACCCCTGGCCTTTTGCAAACACTTCTGAGAACCAAGCAATGTAAAGATATTTCCCATGTACGATTTCTGCCACACTCATGAAAGGTCATGATAAGGTCAAGTTCAAGGTCAAGGTCAATATCCTTACGGTCAGTCAACTTTCAAAGACTTAACGTCGAATATATATATATTTAGCACAACATTTGAGAACCAGTTGGGCGTTATACAGGCTTATACATGGCTGCACTGTGTGAGCCCGTGTGGCGTCCGGGGATGGTTTTACGGTAAACGAAATACGTTTTCAAGTTCTTGTATTTGTGGACTATATTACTGTATATAAGATTATTATATTGACTCTGGGTTTTTGGTCCATACATTTTTGCTCATTGTCCTTTTACATGAACATAAATAACATTGACGTACTAACACACATTACTTCCAGCCCCACACTAGGACTCAGTTTGTTTTTGCAAAACTAAAAATAAATTATTTAGATAAAGTAGTTAAACAAAGCGACGAACCGTAACAGGCGCATTCTGGAAAATGCACTTTTTAACGTTAGCTGGGTCTCAGTAACCAAGGACGAGTATGATAATATGTTCTATATGTATCTTAAAAAATAAAGGAATCTGTGTTTCTCCGTTTTCTAATGGTCTGTCTGCATAATGGAAAAATCGGTTTGTGTGGTGGTTGTAGGTTAAATCGGTTTGTGTGGTGGTTTTAAGACAAGTTTGTAAGAAACAACCAAGTAAGAGACGGATTCTGCAAAATTTATAATTTACTAAACTATGTAGACCATTTTTTTTTTCAATACAAGTTTGATGGAGGGTCGTCTTTTGCAAATATAAAATTTGATAAAAATGAAATGGTTCGATTTTTTTGTAAATGCAATATGTTTTAAGGCTGTACGTTTGTCAGGCCAAAAATGGGGATAAAAATCGAATAGAATAGCATTTATCTACTATTTCAGCACAGAGAGATATTAATATTAAAGTATTTATTTATTTATTAATATGAATGTAAGTACTCGTTTATACAGTTATGTTGTTGAACACATAGGTCACCCTAGCTCAGCAAAACATCCTTTCTCATCTTAACCTGGTTTGCTGAAAGAGATTTCTTATAAGAGATAAGCTCGCCTTTGTACACGGTGTTTCATTCAAATCTTGTTGTTTATAGGATTTGTGTGCAATAATGCGATTATGAATTAATATAAAAGTACAAAAAGTATAATAAAATATATATAATAAATATAACATAAGTATAATAAAAAGTAAAAATATCATACTTATCCACGACCTAACCCCGTTATAAGGCAACGCGATTGAGAACCTCATGCCATGGTAATAAAATTCAAAATCAATAACGGGAAAATGTCATGCCGGCAAGACATGGGTCGTTCAGGGGTAAACAGTACCCACATGAGTCCAGACCCAGAAAGAAATCAGTTAAAAAGATAAATAAAAAAAAATAAAAAGATACGCTATCTACCCGCATTTGAGTCTCATTTTCGCAAAAATCGTCGAAAGTCGCCTTATGTTATATATAGTTGTCTAAGTGTCCACCCGGGCATGTTATGATAGTTGTCTAAGTGCTAGCTCTGTCCACCCGGGCATGCCATGATAGCTGTCTAAGTGCTAGCTCTGTCCACCCGGGCATGCCATGATAGCTGTCTAAGTGCTAGCTCTGTCCACCCGGGCATGCCATGATAGCTGTCTAAGTGCTAGCTCTGTCCACCCGGGCATGCCACGATGGTTGTCTAATGCCCGATTTCACCAACATTTAAGGGACACTTAGCTCTTTTTTTAGCTGTAGCGATTGTTTCGGTGGCCGGACTCTTATATTTAGGGGGTCCCCAAGGAGCCTATATGACCCTTAGGGTAATCGAAACAACCGCTAGGTGGCCCCTGAAAGATAGGGATCGTTGGTGAAATCGGTCATAAGATAACTAATAAGTTACTGTTTTTGTATATTTTGTTTTGCTTATATTACATTTTTACTGTAATATAATAATAATATAATACCTTGGACACTATTTACACACATTGATCTAGCCCCAAACTAGGATTCCCTGTATCTTGGGTACTAGACAACGATACACATACTTATATAGATAAATATTATACATAGATAGATAAACAACCATGACTAGGGTATAAACATCCGTTCTCATGAAACAAATATTTGCCCCCACCGGGACTCGAACCCGGGACCCTTGGCTTCGTGTAGGCAGGGTCACTGCCGACTCGGCCATTCAGGTCGTCGTAATGTGATAGAGGCCCCTGACAAGTAGGGGCCACCCAAGACCGGGGGGGACGTTACCCCCCGAGTTGACGCCGCGGGCATGAGGCAACCATAAGTCCTCGACCCCGCAACCGTAGTGGTCCTCGCGCTCCGCGCGAGAACACACTCCGCAGACCACACGGTAATGTGATAATCATGTTCCTAATAAAATAAATAAATCACAGGAGCATGGACTAGTCACTTAGTTCACCGCTGTTACACTTGGCTCCTCACATTTTGCGGAAAATAGCGGTGTATTATTACAACAGTGCTGGTTATCCCATGCACCTAAAATATTAAAATAACAACAAAAAGATTTTGTGATATGTTCGGGAGACTTTTCTGTTGAGCGATATCAAATTACGTTTATATGTTCACGAATCCATGCTGACTCATGGTCAACATGCTATTATAAAGAAACCACTGCTTTAATACTCCAATTCTGTTATTTACTAAAGGCTGTCTTGGCCTACTGCGGCGTCTTAATGCAAAAAATACATACAAGTCGACTGTACTGTTTCTAAGTCCCGCCAAATTGTAGAGGAAATTTATGTTTTAGTTAATGTGTAGTTGAGTTTCGATCCCAGCTGCAGGTAACGGCTATGAGTGTGCAAATAGTCAGTCAAATGCAAATGTCCTCACATAGACACTCATTCCAGCTCAACTAGTTGCATAAATATAAACATCAATATCATCGAAGTTACTCTTTAAATCAGTATCTAAGCAAACCCCTAAAATTTATTCCACGTGACACTATGATGGTATGCGATCGGTACATTGATCACATTTTTTCTTTTTTGGAATGCATCAGATCAAGCAAATTACTCAATCGTCATGATTACTTTTATATTTTATCACTTGGCGTTTAAAAACATTTGTGATAGAATCCGCTTTTCCTTACGCGTAAACTACACTTCTGGTTCTACTCGTTGTTATATGTGTATGTTTTGAAGGCTAGTTGCTAGTTTCGTAACATGTGGGAATTATCTAGTTTCCAATATTTCCAAATACCTCTTCACCTGGGATTAAATCTCGAACCGCTGGTTCATACCAGATATTCTCATCCACTCGGCCACAGACGTCGTCATTTATCAAAGTACTTCTGTTTGTCTGAGAACCTGTCGGACCCTTGCTGCAGTCGCGGGTTATGTCATCTTACTCACTCGTAACTCGCGTATACTCGCGGATCTAGGCCAACAACACTAGTTAACTACCACTCAAACGTTAGCAAGGATGTCCAGGACTATTTACAAATACGTTACAAAATAAACGAACAGGCTTGCCAAACTACACTATCAAGTTTATTATTTAACCACAAATCACAATTGACTCTTTTACTATGTGAGGTGGCAGAGACACATATTTCCCAGACGCATGTTATCCAGGACTGAGACTCCGTACCCTGGTCCCCAGGTTCCCTGGGATAAACCCATAATTTCTCAGTCGTATTGTAATCGTCAAAAACTCACGTATATCGGCGGCAGCGAGGTGCAGTGCCAACAGCAGAACAGTTGCGGCCAGCATTTTGGTTGCACAACGTGTCGTGTCGCAAACGTGAAGTGGTGTAGAGTTGCGTCCGCGCAGCCTGGACGCGCGATCGTCAGCCACTGCGCGTGCGCCGGCCGCCGCGCCACCACCTCCCGCCACCGGCTAAGGACGCACGTGGAGAATGTCCGACGTCCGACGGTTGCGATACCCACAAGGTACAACATACCCTTATCCTGGAGGTTGCAACGGTTCCCGGAAGGTCCGGAAGGCAGTTAGCTGTGCAAGTTGGGTAACATTACATTAATTATAAAAATTATATTGGGTTATGTGTAGTTACGATTTTTATGTTATCCAGTTGAAAGCAATATTATAAGATGTTTGGATTGACTAATGTTGCATGTGTGCAAATTATGCATTAAGCGTTACAGGCGGAGGATGTAATTTTCTGAGGAGGTCACTTTCCGACTTGGTCCTTTCAGATTAGGTCACATTCTGCGCAGGTCATGCTCACTTTTGAACAGTTAATCACTATCAATTTAGGTACATCATACGATATGTATATCTCTAACATGTGTTCTCAGAGGCACATATCTTCACATAATTTAATCACTTTATGTTTTTTGAATTTTTCCTTTTTTTGACAGGTGTCACTATTTTGACAGGTGTCTTGACATGTGACAAAATAGTGACACGATTCAAAAATACTGACACCTTGCAAAATAGTAACACCTGCCACAAAAGGGACACCTGTCAAAATAAGGACCTGTCAAAAATAGTGACACCTGTCTAACTAGCTACATCTTTCAAAATAGTGATATCTGTAATATAGTGTCACCTGTCGAAAATATATCCCACCGAGAGTTCTTCAGATATATCAACATGTGACCACGGCATGACCTCCTAAGAAAATGACCTAATCCGAAAGTGACCTGATGATAAAGTGACCTAATCCGAAAATGACCTCCTTAGAAAATGACCTCCTCCGCCTGAACGTTCAGAAGTACCTGGTGCTGGCACCCTTATTGATCCCCTTTTGTGCCATTCAAGAGGGCCTAGGCTGTCACTATGAATCATACATTTCTGTACAGCGCAAAAGCTATCAAGTGTATGTAAACACCTTCAAATTACAACCCATCCATACATTCTGGGAATGTCTAATGTATTAGAATAGTTACCGAATGAAGCAACACCTTCGGTCAAGGCTCTCCACCCATCTTAGTTTACTTGTCACAGGTACACACATAAGCTTCTACAGCTGTACCACGTTTAATATTGTCGTTCGGATCGACCATAGCATTCTATTAGATAAGCTTAGCGAGGTTGGCATTAGGGGTGATCTGCTCAAGTGGTTTGCCTCTTATGTCTCACAAAGATCTCAGGCTGTGGTTGTTAACGGATTTAAGTTATCTTGGATGAGTGTACTCTCCGGAGTTCCGCAAGGGTCATTGCTTGGGCCACTTCTCTTTATATTATTTATCTATGACATTCACCTATGTTTCAACAGCTCCAGCTTTCTGCTATTTGCAGACGACATGAAGAACCTCAGGGTTGTTAATGGTGCCACCGATTCAGGGAATTACTTAAGCTTAATATCTACTGTGGTATTAATAAATTGGACTTGAATGCCGCTAAGTGTTTTTAAGTGACATTCACCCGAAAATTAAAACCCTATTTGGCTAATTATGAAATCGAGCAACTTCCCCTAATTAGAGCATTTGATAATAAAGTTGTTATGGACAGTAAGCTTATTTTTGACTGTAAAATTGACGCCATTGTCAGTAATTCCTCAAAGGCATTAGGTTTCGTCATGAGATCGTCTAAATCGTTTAGGCGAATGAAAACGATAAAAATATTGTATCGTGCTTATGTCCGCAGTCACCTAGAATACGCTTCGCAGGTTTGGTTCAGTTCAGTTAAATTCATAGATTTTATTCATAATAGCACAAAAATTGAGACTTAATGAACGTCATAACGTAATCAAGCAAGCATAATATAACATTAAGTAGGTGCCTAATTATTACATAGTACATAATATATAGGTGCAATGAACTGGTTTAATGCCAGATGTCGTTGTCTTGAAAAAAGTCATTAATTTTGTAGTAGGCACAAAGTGTGCTTTATACATTTTTTAAATCGGGCTTCAGTTAAGTTTTGTATTTCTTGGAACCCCTGCTATAGCATCTACATCAATAGAGTATCCAGAGAAAGTTTACAAGGTACATCGGCTTCAAGTTCAAACTGCCACAGGTTGATTATGAGCATCGGTGTGCACGACTGCATCTCCTCCCTCTACAGCTCCGAAGGGATGTCGCCGATATTGTATTTCTTATGAGAATACTGAAGGGCACCGTAGATTAACCTTTTCTGCCCAGTAAAATTCAACTGAAAGTTCCTGTTGCTGGTGCTCGTACACGGCCTGTCTGTCAGTTGCCCCGTTTTCATAGTAACTATAGGAAAACTCGTTTCTGGTAAGAGCTTGTTCTACTTTTAACAGTCTCTGTAGTGGCGTTGGCATTAATGGTGAAGATGGCATTGATATATTTAATGTCAGTGCTCAATCAATAAGGTTTCACTTCATAAGGCAATTTGTTGCATCTTTAGATGATGAGTAGTGTTGGTGTGGTGTGTGTTGTACTCGTAGTTTTTTGTCAATTAATGCTATTATGTCGCTTTGGAAGTACCCAGTATCCATGTTTAGAATATTAACTATGGGGGGTTATTATTAGCTCATAAGTTTATAATTTATTTGTAACTATTTAAGAATTACAGCTGTTACCTCTCTTAAGAATATAGAATAAAATAAATAAATAAAATATCATCATTGGCTAAATTCGATTACGCCGTCTGGAATCGTATAAGTTATCAATCCTTTAAAAAAGCATATGCAGCTCAAGCACATAATGATTATGTGCTTGTGTTGCATATGCTTGAATACCACTGAAATCTGACACGCGATCAGCAGTCATGTCTGACACGCGATCAGCAGTCATGTCTGACACGCGATCAGCAGTCATGTCTGACACGCGATCAGCAGTCATGTCTGAAGTAAGATTCGGCAGATGAAATCAATAGGGACCTATCCAAGTACTAAGCTAGCGATTTTTAGTTGTTGGGTAGCAACCATAGCCGAGTTACCACATAAAATATTAAACAGCGTTTAACCTCAAGACAAACGCCAAATCCCATGCGTTTTTGTTTTTTAACAATTGTTGAACAGTAGCTTATTTTTTGTGGTAAGGCCCTAGAAATCTAAAAAACAAGTCGAGCAAAACGCTCCAGTCAAATCGTAGCAGGAGGAAATTAAACAAAGCCCAAAACATAGCTCGACCAATTGAAAACGCGGATACATACTATACATATATACTTATTCCATAAAATGACAAGTCTTTTATGAAAAATTATATTTTGGCTTTATTAAAAATAATCACAATTCACTGTAAAAAAATCACCGTTGGCAAGATTTTAGAAACAATTACTTAGATAAGATAAGAAAACTTAAATAGCGCATAGTAAACATTATTTTAAATATTAACAAAAGTATTTTCTATGTGTATAAGTATAGGTACAGTGAAAATCGGATCGAATAATGCTTGCAGACAAATATAGCAAGAAAGTTGTAGTAACATTGAAAGGGGTTTGTTGTTATCAACATCAGTCTGAACGACTTTCCGTATGACACCGAAGCAAGACACCGAACCGAACAACTTTCCGTATGACACCGAAGCAAGACACCGAACCGAACAACTTTCCGTATGACACCGAAGCAAGACACCGAACCGAACAACTTTCCGTATGACACCGAAGCAAGACACCGAACCGAACAGAATACGATGCACCTTATTTTGCGCTTGTTGTTTTTGTCTTCTTTTCGGTATCAGCCAAAAATTTACAGAGAAACATCTATTTCAATATACGCCATTCCCTACATTATGTTGCATTTAGAATAAAATGTAGGGTCCTTACTTCGGTGGCCATTTTTTTTTAATAATTGAGTCCAGACAATGTTCATCTTTGTCTAGGAAATTATGTCTTGATGAAAATTTTGATTTGTATTTTATTTTATCTACACACGTATCATAAACCCTCTTTACTGCGTACAAAAACCGCACGTTACGATCAGCATAATGTGAAACTACTAGGTAAAACTCATTTCTTATCTGAAAAATTACACATTATAATGTGTAATTTTTCTACATATTATGACATTCAAATTTCGAATGCCGACGCCCGCCTGCGTGCCGCCTAATTTGTCTGTGAAGTTGGTACTACAGAACAAGCTAAACAACTGCAGAGCCACAATGCCGGTCAAACATGCGGTTCCTGAACACATCAAAGAGAGCTTATGATATGTGTTTAGATAAACTAGTGTATGTAACTGTACATAATTAGGCATTAAAACTCTTGAGTGATATTATTATAAAACTCGCCTTCGGCTCGTTTCAAAAGCCCACTCTCGAGTTTTAATGCCCTCCATTATGTATCAGTCACATAAACTACTATTATGGTCGAAAATATGTATGTTGAAATTAAAACTTCAAAAAAAACCTAAAAATAATTTCTGAGACAATTGAGATCTTAAAAGATCCGGACAAATATTCCAAAAAAAAAAATGTTTTGGCCACTGAAGTTGGTCCGCCTGTATATAGAATATATATGTTTCCCGAACCCTTTTTAGGTACTACATATTTCTTTTACAACATTTACGCGTAGATGGACTCTCTGTTGAAACGCTGCAGAACACATAACATAATATATAATGATAAGGCACAGTACACAGTACAGTTGGGAGTGCCACACACTTAACTGACCCGACACAAGACATAAACATAAACATAAATTTATACATAAAGGCACATACATTGCTTCTGGTCCCACACTAGGTTACCCTGTGTCGTAGGAATCAGAAACAGCGACGTCACACACATGTAAACATCCAACACCTAGGGATTATTATTTTCTATTTCCCCTAGACCGTGACATTTCATATGCCGCCAGTATGACACGCCTCGCCACACACGCACCACAACCACGCCACAACCACTTTTTTCATATAAAATGTCATCTAAAAGTGGTTGTGGCGTGGCGAGCAGCCACTTTTGTTCTGCTTTTTGTGGTCGTGGCGTGGTTGTGACGTGGCCCCGGGTAAATTAAGTTTGTGTCTCTCTCTCCATACATACTCGTCGTAATCTTGGCCATAAAGGGCAGCTAGAGTTGCAGGAGCACATAATGATGCCACAGCCACGGTAAAGTTCATTCACTTCGATACGGTCGCGGCGCCTTGGCCCTTCCGCCTCTTGCCAAACGATTTATAACCTTGTCCGTATAAGGATAATAACCAAATTTGCGTGCAGTGTACGACACTATCTAAGCGAATGGACTTGGATGCTGTTATTTCATCGGTAAGAGGTCATCAATGGGGAAGGTGTTCGCGACCTTGTTGGCCACGTCCAGCAGCAGCTTGGCGCACGTCCGCTCCACGTAGGGCTTCGAGGCTCGGAGGAACTCCGCGCGATTCTGGTTGATAGCTTCGTTGGCCGCGTCACCTGGGAGACGGAGAGATTGTATACAATCTCTGATGATAATATATTATCACAGTATCGTAAAGTATACAAGGTTACATTTAATGAGCTGACCATATCTTAGGGAATAATAGCACCCTCATTATGAACAACTTTCCCCAAGAAACATATGGCAGCAGTCGAAATAAAATTTTGGGTCCCCAGCAAGTTACTAACTTGTAATCAGCTGATCGGGTCAATGTACTGAAGGACAAATATTTTTTTCCTTTACGACCATATCTTTCTACTACTACGTACTTTCTACGTACTATCATTCCTCAAAATATGGTCAGCTAATTAAATGTCACCTGTATAGTTATGGCATTAACATAATACCCACACTAGGATATCCTGTCATAGGAACCAAAAACAGCGACGTCGCACACATATAAACATCCAAAACTTGGGGTTTTTTTATTTTGTTTGTCCCCAGCCGGGGATGAACCCGGCACCTCTCGCATGGTAGGCAGAAGCCACAGAAGGCGTTATATGTGATAATGTTAAAATGTTAAATGGCACGTAAACAAGTACAAGATCAGGGGCCCAATGCTGTTATGGTAAACGCATAGCGATAACATATCGATTGCTCCGAAGAGCGCAAAATGCCGTATTTGGCAGTCAGTCTCCGAACAAAAAGGACACCTACGGCAAATACGGTAATTTGCACCCTTTGGAGTGATCACGCTATCGCTCTGCGTTTTCCATAGTAGAATAGGGACCCAGGTTACTATAACCCCTTAAATGCATTTTTTTAATAACTTTTATAATGTTTAAAGTAGAACTTAGGTGGCGTTGTGATAGGTGAATTTGTGATGGGGGTTACATTTATTTAAACTCTCATCAGTGGGTAATTTATAACAATGCTTTTCAATTCTCACCGGCGGAAAATTAAAGTTGTGTAGAAGAACTTTAATAAGATAGAGAAATTTTTGATAAATCAATAAAATACTCATATTTTAATAAATTCAAGCAGTTCTATTTTTGGTGGAAATCCTCCGAATAAAACAAGCACCATTTTGTATTTTTTTAGGTTCCGTACTTTAAAAGGAAAAAAGGAATATATAGCTTATAGGATCTCGTCATTTATATCAATATATATATATGTATATTCACCTTGACCTAGAATCATGAAACTTGGCACGAAGAGGTCTTATAGCACAAGTTAAGTAAAAAGTCTTAAAATTTCAAATTTGTAGTTCCTTCACAAAAAATGAGATTTGTGCGGAACCCTCGGTGCGCGAGCCCAACTCGCATTTAGCCATTTTTTTTTTCTTCGTCCATCTGAATAGGCCAAATGCTCCTCCGACCATGCCGCCAATTCTCATTAATTTATTTATTCTTTTCTTAGATTCGTGGTTCTTTTAACCGACTTCAAACAAGGAAGAGGTTCTCAATACTTCTGTTTTTTTCTGTGTTTGTTACGCGATTACTCCGTCAATTATGAACCGATTGTGATAATTATTTTTTGATCGATAGGTCATACTTCAAAGATGGTCCCACATAAATTTTATCAAAATTAAATTAGCCATTTTTGAAAAAAATCAACAAATGCAAAAAATATAAACACAGATGGTTTGTGGTTCCGTGCAGCAAAAGTCCTGACTTCATTCGCATACCCACCAGGGAGGAAGTAATAGGGAACTTGGAGTAATTTTTTTTATGTTTTTAACTTGGTGATTATCTTATTACCCGACCGACTACCGTGAAACCCAGGGAGGATTATTATCTTCTGCCGTAGACAACAAATTTTCTCAGCACGATTTCTGCTTCGACGACGAATACTGCAATGCACGTGTTTTTTTTTCATTTCTTTTCGATCTTTTTACAGTGCCTTAAGGTTCAAATCATTTGGCAAACATTTGGACACATACTTAATAAAATATTTTCCTGTGGACCAAAGGACACATAACGATAGGCCGGAAGGAGAGTCTACACAATTGTTCCCGGCTTTTGCATGATCACTACTCGTCGTTATTCCTTATATAACCAAGTGAGAAACCATTGGATAAACACTTCGCCACCTTTCAAAACTTTTCCATAGGAAACTATTCGTTGTACAGCTCGCGCCAAACATATAGTCAGCTCTGAAGTTGCAGCAGATATATCGTATATCCATAGTATTATAAAATAAGTAAGTAACTAGGCCCCCTAACTATAACTACTTACTCTTTCTCTAACGACTAGGGTTGTCGCGCCGCCGCCGCCGCCCCGCCGCCGCCGCCGGGCCAGTCCGTGCATTGTCAATTGTGGCGAAGCTTTGTCGTTAAAATGTATCTCACATAAAAAAAATACATTTCTGATCAAATCCTCATGATGTATTAAAGTGAGCCACTTAAAGCTTCTAAAAAAATAAGTAATCCAGTGTATCTCATACTACAAACTCATGAATGCAACAATTAACCTACATGGAGTATGAAAGTAGGCGCACCAATAACTTTGTAAACTACATTTTGCCAACTAAAATCCAACCTATTGATTGTTTACTCCAATTATATAGCCCGCAGTGGGGTCATACAATTGTTATAATATAATAAAATAAAATAGGTACCTTTAGCACAGACTACAGTAAACAATCATGGTTGAAAAATATATACTCAATGTTGGTACATATGCCAATAAGTTATAGCGGAATAACGTAGTGATAAGCAGCAGAAGACTGACCCTGCCCTGAGCACCCGAAAACTCAGCGATGTGCGTGTGGCGGTGGCGGCGTGTGCTTACGCGGAACGGAATGTGGCTCTGAGTTTACCGCCGTGCGCGCATTTTTCAATGAAGATTACCCGGCGTGGTATATAGGTAGGTATCTCAGAAACCTGTTTTTCGTCATTGCGAGGCGAATCGCGGCACTTTCAGAACTATGTTTGGCGCGAGCTGCACCATGTTGTAACAAATAGTTAGTTAGGCGTGGTATATACTGACCCAGAGTGCGGTCCCCGCTGAACAGGCCATCCAGCTTGACTCTATAGTCCTTCACGTTGATGTCCATGTCCAGACTGACGAACTTGATATAGTCCACGCCACCCCTCTCTTCAAACTTGGACTTCAGGACTAATTCTGCGTCGCATTTCACTGGAGGTTAGAGAGATAAGAATATAAATTGAATTCGCGCAACATTGAAAGTTGTTTACAGGATATACATGATAGACGTGATAAGGGAATAATTCTTTACGCACAGAAAACAAAACTTCTACATATCAGATCTGCAATGAGCAAGAAGAAAGATATAATTTTCATTATTTACATGCTGATGAGTAAAATCAGCTTTTCTATAAAATCGCACCAGTTACCAGTGTGATTTTATAGAAAAGGTAGATACAATAGGTACTTGGGATTGACAATAGGCAAGGACAGAAACGGGAAGTATTTTATAAATACCTATGTAATAAATTGAGAATACTACTAGCTAAGTTTCAAAGTTTAAAAGATTATGTAAAATGATCAGTATAAAGCTTATATGATGCCTTTGTAGAATCATCAATAGGATAAGGGTTGAGTAGCTATGGTCACACCTTTCCAACATATCTCAACGAAATAAAAAAATACAGATAAGATTTTTGAAACATTTAAACATAAATTTCGAGGACCTACCAGTTGACGTGAAAGTAGAATATCAAATTGCTTTAGAATCATTTGGAATGCAGAACTAGCTGAAAAGGAGTGGCCATGGCGACCCGCGCAGCGCTTAAAGTAATAAGATCAAAAACATCTGCTATGGGTCTAAAACTGCGTGTATAATGACAAGTTCAATATGGAAACAATACATAGAAGAAAGAAAAAACCTTTAAAGGTATGTTGAAAAGATATATACTTAAATACATATAAAAAAGGGACGGGCTTTGTATTCCAAATCAAATAAATTATTGTTAAATTTAAGAGTCAAAACCAACCCCATCAGTTTAGCAGATATAAAATTGTTTATTTAAGGTACTTTTTTGAATAAACGTTATAAAAAATACTTTTTAACTTTACTTATTTACAACCTCAACTGAATCGGTTAATATTCTAATAGTTGCCTTTGACCAGCACTGCAGGGGGTGCCCTAGCTGGTGCCATATTCCGTTTTGATACCTCTACTCGTACAAACTACTCTACTCTACACTTACAAATGTATTCCCAGTAAGAAGCCAAATCACGCTTAGTAGAATATTAGGGAGCGAGGTAAAGTCAACGAGGAGAAGCGGCGAATATTAAACAAGGCGGTATTGAGGGCATCTACGTGAGTTGGGCAGATATATATGTCGCAGTTGGTTGGTTAAATCAGACACTTAACTAAGTACCGACGTTTAACCAAGTCACTCGCATTTCGATTTCAATAAATCATCGTCGAAAACGTTTAACAATCTGTCTTACCGATTGTTGGAAAACAAGATGGCGTTACGACAGCAGCTGATTTGCACAATTTATATCAGGGCAAAACTTTGCGGTAGCTTAGATGATTTATCCTTCGTGTTAGGTTGAACATGTAGGAACAACAAAAATACTTAAAACATAAACGTACGTTAAGTACACATAAAAAAATATATATATCGTATATGTGTTGTTGCCTACGAAGGTTTAGACAACTCGTTAAACGTTTCGTTCACTCACTTGTCTGACGGAATTTTAGCTACTTGGTTAAACGTCGGTATTTATTTAACGGTCTAGAGAGTTAGTTAAGTGTCTAATTTAACCAACTAATTGCGACATATATACGTACTCAACTCTACTGTAGATCTCATAACTGATGATAATGAGGTGGGAAAGGCATAATACAATGATCGACAAACACATTTTAAATGTTTGTAATCATTTAATAGGAGAAATTTCCAAGACTTGACGTGGACGCTACTGCATATCCCTGTCACCCCATGAGGGAAAATCATCTAACGTTATGTATCATAACGGTACACAAATAGGTAGGTATTTTAAACCACAACCATCACGATTTTCTGTTATGCCATCAAGCTTGATACTCTTATTAATAATAATATTACATTAAGACTCCCAAGTATACATAGGTAGTATATTGTGGGTATCGTCTATAACAGGTTATAGGTCGTTTTTACTATGAACTCTATCATTACCTAACTGCTTATTAGGTGTCACGTCAGTTTGTCCTTAAGTTATAAATCATTTATCTGAGTACCTTCTACACAATTACATTACATTTCATTTTATATAACAGCTGGAGTGGTGACAGTAATCTGTAGAGGTAGGTGTAATGTTGGCCACGTGCAAATGTACAGGCTCATCGTTGTATGAACTTAGACAAATAAACTAAACCGCAGCTTCTTCCGTAATGCGCAGGAGACATGGATTCTAATCCATAACATAACATGACACTGCGTCACGCCTTTTCCCATAAAGGTAGGCAGAGGCAAATTGTGCCCACTTTTAGCCACTTACTGGATACTCCATTTTGCGTGACAAGGGGCTAGCCCATCACCGCAGCTATGGAGTAATGAAGGTTTCCTCACGATCTTTTCTGTCACTTAGAAGTTCTATACAATTTCCTTAAGATAAAGTACGTATCTCATTAGTACATGGTCAACAGTGGGATTGGATGGGTGGTGCCGCCTGTTGAAGTGCAGATTGGGGAAGTGTCCAGAACAGATGAACCCATCAGAATCAGCGATAATATTCTCCTATCCCTGTAGTGGCACAACCAGCAGGCGCGCGTCCAGGTGGTACCGCCCGTTGAAATGTAGTTTGGGAAAGTGTCCAGAACAGGTGAAATCACCAGCATCAGCGATAGTGTTGCCCTGACCCTGTAGCAGCACCAATAGCAGCCTCGCGTTAAGGTGGTACCACCCGTTGAAGCGCAGATTTGGGAAGCGTCCAGAACAGGAGAACCCACCAGCGTCAGCGATGATATTCTCGTATCCCTGAAGCGGCACCACCAGCAGGCACGCGTCCAGGTGGTACCGCCCGTTGATGCGCAGCTAGGGGAATTGCCCAGCTCAGATGAACTCACCGGCGTCAGCGAGGATGTTGCCCTGTCCATGTAGCGGCACCACCAGCAGGCGAGCGTCCAGGTGGTACCGCCCGTTGAAGTGCAGCTTGGGGAAGCGCACTCGGGCGCGAATCGTGAACGTGTCCAGGTCCACGCTGGAAATAGATTTGGTAGATCTAGTTAAGCGAGAGATGTTTGAGCTAGACAATGTGGGGGGCTAAGCCATGTGCTCGAACTATTGTTAAAATATTGTTATAGTACCTAGTTTCATTTATTTTCGCAGCACCCGCTCGAAAATTACAGTTTACATATCATGCAAATCAGGTTAGGTTTAAAGCAAGTTATTATAGCTATAGGTTTTAGCGATGGCAAAAAATTGTACTGAATTTCATTATGTGTCAACTTAGATCACTCCAGGGGAAATCGGACACGCAGAGACAAGCGGACGTGTCCCGGGTTCTCCGTAGGAAAATAGACCTTTATTTCTCCCAAAATGACCCATCGTGACTGTTAATTTGCTGATGTTAAGTTAGTCCTGAATTTAAGATTTACACTTTAATTTATTCTGTGCTTGTTTTACTTGAAACAAGGTTAGTTATGTGTTTGTGATTATGCGTGTTATTTTGTGCAAAGTTCCAAAGCTCTGTAATGGGAGTAGATGCCCTGACCCTGTAGACGAAGGGGCCTGGGGGCGGGGGCGGCATCCTTCGAGAGGAAGAAGGTGAAATATTTAGCGCAGATTCGGGTGAGAACGTTTCATTATTAAATTAACACATCATTAAGCACTACGAATACGCAAGACAAAATCATCGTCAAAACAGCGATATTGTCTTGTAGTGGACGTCGCGCCGCCGTTATGTCATATTCTAACAGCCTATCTACACTAGATTTATTGTGTCTGTTCGTTTTACCCACTATATATTCGAGAACAAAATTTATTCAAGCTGATTTTAAATTACAGCTGCAAACATGGTATATTGATTAGTAATGCTATTGAATTAACTTTACAGTGTATGATAGCCTTGCTAAGGGATTTTAATAGGGTTCAATTCAGAGCTAGGGTTAGCACTTTGATAAATAGCGAGTCGAGTCGGTAATCGAGAGAATAGTTGCAGGTAGTCTCAGGCGGTCAAGAGCTGTGGCGTAGAGTGTGGAATGTGGAACATAATGGGTCTTACCACAAAAAAATAAACTACTGTTCAACACTTGTTTAAAAACAGAAATGTATGGGATTTGACGTTTGTTTTGAGGTTAAACGCTGTTTAATATTTTTTGTGGTAACACGGAATATATCTCGAATAATGCGCTAAAGTAACCCATCTTTCCAGGATGGGGTGATGTGGCACAGATTATCGCGGACCTATTAATTCTAGAATAGATCCACAGATCATCTCACACAATGTTCAACTGGTATATTTTTTATTTTGTGCTAAACACTTTGTAGTGAATGAGTGTAATCCAGTTTTTAAGTTAAGGATGATACTTTTTTACATCGTAGTTATTATGTTTAAAACCCAATGAACCTGTGTGTTCAATTGTTAGTATTTTCATACTCTCGTTGCTGAATACCATTTTATAACCTAACCAGATACCACGCTCGCTTCAAATTACTACGCCACCTCCCAACCATCCCACAGGCATAGTCCTGTACTAGTAAGTAGGAGATAGATATACGTAAACACAAAATCATTAGATCGAATAAAACTAGGCAGGCACCTACCCGATCACAATAAAACAAAATATTTACCACAATCCGGTGGGTCCGACCAACCCATCTGAGCCTGTTAAACAAACCAATAATGCAAGCCCGTCTATTGCATAACTGTACATTCTGAGAAACATCTCCTAATCGCCAGCAAAAAAAAGCCAACACGTGCACATCACAAGAGGATGTTTCCCATCTTTCAGAAAAGAGGCAATTAACTAAAGACTACCACTGTCAGACAATTACAAAAAATCAGAGACCCTTTGTCCTATGTGGCTCTCTCTCGCGCATATTCTATAGCTTCCAGATTAACTCTCTTAGAAAATACCGAGAATAAAGCCCAAAAATACGCACAACCTTTGACGATCTCAATCTGTACTCACATGGGTATTTTATATTAATCTCTCTAGCTACTAAGTACATTCAAACAGCAACATCCCAAGAAGATAACAAAATGGAAGGCTCAACAATGCCGAGAGATGGTAACTGCCTATTCCACGCAATTGCTGATCAAACTAATCCCCATGTCAATGAATACTCGACCACACTCACATGCGTAAGGACCTAGTTAAATATGTAGAAGAAAACTGCGATTAACAGAACATAACAATCCACCAGCGAAATATGCTCACATAGAGAATCTAGTGGATGCAAGCATGGGATATATGCATGGGAATCTGCTAAATATCATCGGAGAAATGTTCATGGAGTTTTATTCCCATAAAAATTTAAATAAATGATAGCGAGAGAAAAAGTCAGCCCATCTCTGGGATCGATTCATGCTGGCAAATCTACAAATGGCCAAATTCATTGAACGACGCCAACCAACCGACCAAAAAATAAACAAAAACTCAAAGAATGCCGACGAAGTCTTGATGAAATTAGAGATAATGAAGAAAAACGCGAATGCAGAGCATATTTTGAAGGCCTGGGCAAAAAACACCTAAGCAAACGTATGCAAATCGTGTACCGTTATTACAGACGATACCAGCTTCAATCGAGACGTTGGAAAAAACAACGATTTATCCCAGTATTACGCTGGGAACAGGAATAAGGAAATCAGAAAAGCCTTAAAATTAATACCATTCCTAACGAAACTCCATTAAACCCTGATTACCTAGAAAATGGTCCAACAATAGCCGACATAGAAAAGGTAATCACTGATTACTAATCAGCCATATGCGGAATGGAACAGCGCCGGGTACAGATCAGGTAGTCCCGGAACTGTACAAAGGAATATAACCACAACTATTAAAGGTGTCACCAAAGAACAGCACTTGGACAGAAAATATTATATCGGAGTCCTGGACTAAAACGGTCCAAGTACCTCATCATCGTTTGTCATTATTTACAATACCTTGACCGAATCGTCATGCACTTGAAAGCACTATTGAAAAGGGTCTCGATACGAACGAAACAAAGACGAAAATTCTTATAAGAGACCCCATAAACACCCAGCGCCTACAAGTGATCATATTGCACGGAGTTACAATACGACCCGTAAACGAAATAAAATATCGTGGCACATTTATTACGGTATGACATTGTAGGAGAGAAACAATAAAGAAGAGGTTCCGGCAAGCCATTTTAGAAAGAAATTCATCATGGGCTGGAAAATAGTTCGCCTGATTTATAAAATGGTTATTGCACCGTGTATAACATACGGACGAAAAGCGGTACCTCTCACTAAAGCTAACCGTTCTAGACTAAGAAATATGAATATTTGATCCTCAGAGACATATTTGAAAACGCGAAAAGCTATCTAAGACACCACAAAATTCACGACTTTCTACAGGTAAAAACGATAACCAAACGAATTAAAAATCACCGGATGTGTTACTACACACATATTCTACGAAGCCCACAAAAACACCTACTCCACGCTGCATTCAAATACGAAGCAAGGAAGAAGAAAGTCGGCCAACCCATAAACACCTGGAAAGATTCCCTTAAGCACGACATCAATTACTACGGTAAAGAACATAGTTACTGGACAGAATCAGCACACAACAGGGGCGGAGTTAGGAAGGCCTCGAGCCAAATATATCGTATTCCAGAAACAGATAGCGGAAGCGAAACTGCGAGCTCACAAGCGAACGCGACTCTGGAAACTCAACTAACACAATACCTGAATCTAGTAGTAAAACAAGAACTTGAAGAAAACAACAGCTGCTCTCCAGATCCCATATCCTCCTCATTCCATAAATTCTATATTGGCTTCAGGCTGATTAGTCAGTCAATTGAAATCACTCTCCCTTCATCTCCTTGAGCATATCCCACCTCCACCCAACCTCATTCCGACTTCATGTCATAATGAGGCAAACGCGGGGGAGCAAGCCAACGAGTTAGATTTGCATGGAGCTCTTGTAACCCGCAGCTATTTCTGTGCGTCCCCCACATGGCTGGACCGGCCTTCTGTGCCCTCCGCCTGTCCTCTTCCCGCCTCTCCCCATTCAGGGGCGCGGGGGAAAAGATAGCAGCGTCGCACCCTTCTGGTGATGTGACACACACAAATGGTGTGAGCTCGGTGCCGATTCCGGACGTCATTTAAAGTTTCAACCAAATTCCCAGCCACATCTCTTTATATGCCACGCGTGCGCAAACTGGTGTAGCCGTTGGAAGTTCGCCTTTGACGAGACGAGGTCCTCGTAGTAGACTGGTCCTTCATCCGCTCAAGTGATTCCGTCTAACATTTTCTTCCGTTCGTCGTCGTATAGTGGACATTCCCAAAGAGCATGATGCATATCTTCATCTTCTATGCCGCACTCACATACACTCATCGGGCATAACGTCATATCATGCAGTCTCTTCCTGAAGCACCCGTGTCCCGACAATATCTGCGAAGTTTAGTAGTCCGGCTCAACCCAAGAGGCCTTGAGGCGAGCCGCCACGTCCGGAAAGAAACGGTATAGCTCTCGACCTTTCGTCTCATTACCTTTCGTCTCATTCTTTCATCTCCTTGAGCAGGTCATTCAGCCCTCCTCAAAACACGTGTCCTCTGGTATGCCGGCCGAAAGACCGGAACGGATTTAGAACTCTGGCTGGAGAAGCACCATTCGTTCGTTCGTTCGTCACAACCAAGATCACTCAAGGGATTAAAAGATTTTCACTTCTTGTAGTTCTTAGTGCTATGGCCTAAAAATCTAATTTAGTGAAATACGCACTGCGCTCACAGCCCCGCTTCCCGGGAGCGCATTTTAAATGGAACACATTTTAAATAAAACAAAGCCCGCGATTGTTGCAAGACGCTGCAACTGGACTAATATATGTGGACTAATAATGTACATTTTCACATTAATTTACTTTAACAAAATGCTGTTTTAGTAGCCTTGCTGTTTATGTTTTCTCGCAGGAGATGCGAAAAGTAGATTATACTCCTCAGGAATAAAGCTGTTTTGTCTTGGGCATGCTTGAAACCTTCACTGCACTCAGGACTCGGCCTTAATTCCCTCGTTTTGCTTGGTAATTAACTCATAACACCCTCGCTACACTCTTGGATTAAATATAATGTCCTTCGTTACGTTCAGGATTCAATATCGCGCCCATTGACTTAAAACAGTGCTTTATCCCCTTGGTGCATAATCTACTATTATTGCACAATCCAAGGAGACCTGGGCAAGCGATTTTTTTTTGCCACTACATGGCGCCACTGAGGTATAGGAAGCTGTCCAATTCATAGTGAATGGTCATTGTTCTAAGGATACAATTCAAGACTATTAAATTAAAACGTCAATGCCTACTAAGCACTTATCAATTTAATATTTCACACGTATAACTAAGTTTGACGCCATCTATCGATCAACGCATATATTTACTGTTGTTGCACTTCATAATGTGTTTGCAACAACAACTGCGTGCACGCAGGTTTTCGTTATTTGCTTCAATTCTCACAATGTAAAGCAAGTGGTGCATACTTAATCTACCAGATGGCGTGCCTGTTTCAATAAAATGGTAATTACGAGTATCGGTTGCTCGAAGCCAATAGGCCTTTTTGATGTAGTGTCACGGACGGTAATTTCCTAGGAAAGTGATCGACAGAGGTATATAGGGCTATCTTTCCAATGATAATACCGCCCACGACTAAACGCCAATAAACCAGCCAATGCCAAAGATAACTGGAAGCACTAACGATAACTCAAAGTTTGATTGGCACTCAAAGATATGCTGTCACTGTCTCTCGTTCAGGAACGAACAGCGCCATTCTAACGTAAGCGTCGTCCTCTTCTCTCCGTCTCCTTCCTCTACTCTACTCGTCTACCTCATAGTCATATCTCATGGCTATAAATTCACTTTGGTGTCTGATTCTTGAAGCCTATCAACCACACTTCTCTTGCCTTCTTCCGCTGTTGTGGGAGACACGTACAGTTTCTCTTAGTACTTGATCAAATCAACTCCTTAATCAAATATTACTTACTTAATATTCTTGATGGTGAAATTACTAGCTCCGGAGACCTTGACGTCCTTGCCGACCGCTCTGAACTGCACTAGGTTTCCACTGTCGACAATTATCTGAAAATAAATTAATAAACGTCATGCCATCTCATTTCTTATAAGGGCACATTTTATCTTTATAAAACGCTAATGCTCATTGGCCTTGTAGATTTTCTACGAGGATCGATAAAATAATGAAGAGTAATGAACTATTAATTTTATATGTGTTATAATATGACCCCCTTCATGTAAAGATAGTTTCTTTTTATACTCCTCTAATGATGATCCATTTGAAAGTGAGGCAAGTGACAACTCCTCATTAGAGGATGAGTATCTTTCCAACAAACTGAAGACGTTCTTGGTAATTGTCTAGGTAAATATCAAAACAAAGTCTACATTAACGCTCAAAGCATACACTCCAGTTACTCTGACCTATTGGAAACCTTCAAGGAGCAACGTATAGGCGGTATACTCGTGTCGGAATCATTACTCAAGCCTAGTCTACCTTCTTCTTTGTACTGTCTCCCTGGTTATATTATAGGCATAGGAATGACAGAATCGGTAAGGATGGGGTGCTGTCTATCTGAAGATCTAAGGAAGCATTTCTTTCATTCGCACCTCTTGGGAGGTAGAGGAGGGTTGTAGTATGTCCTATACGTGGCGTACCTCAGGTATGATGAAGGGTTCGATCCCTGGGACGTTCAGCTCGGGTATGCCGTGTGCCAGCTGCGGTCGAAGTTTCTCGATGGACTTGAGTACGCATGCGTCGATTGTGTTCTGATCGCGTCTGCACACGTCTATGTAATCCGCTGAGGACAATGAAAAACTAATTGTACAATAACACGTTATACTGAATGTACCAGAAAGGTATAGTCAAGTTTTAAGGGGGCTTTACTAACACCACTCCTTTCTGTTACATTCTGTTTCATGAAGGCTGCATGTTTTATATAAATGTGTATAATTTAATAAATGACGTACTTAACTAAAAAGCACAAACAAGCAGATAAGACTTAACGTATTAATTAAGATTCGATATAATTACTAGTGGCCCTGTGGGCAGTAGACCTCGCTAACAGGGGGGAACTGTGAACCAATTTATAGGTAAGTATTTTAGATTCAATCAAAATCAAGTAGTAAAGTAGCCGCACCAATAACTTTGTTAACTACATTTTGCGATTTAAAATACAATCTATTGACTTTTCACAAATATAGTTATAGTCTATTTCACTCACTCTGATGCTCTGTAGATCCTCTTTACTAATTCGTCATCTACTTCGAGGAGTCTAAATTTGGTATGTTTTGAAAATATTTCTTAGATTTTTTGAAAACAGGCGGCCGAAAGGTAATGGTGTAGTATATTTTTAGAACCGGCTCATAAAGCCCGTTAATTTGATACTCCACACGATAGGCTTCAGAAAAAAAATACCATACAAAAAATTTAGAAAAATCGAGAAAAGCTCCCGACAAAAGTTTTTTAATTCAAGGAACACGTGTGCCAAGTTTTGTGAGGTTCGCTTGAAAACTGTGGCCACTAGACCGGAACTGACAGACATAGAGACAGACGAAAGCAAAATCGGCCTCATAACTTGTCGAAATGGAGCCCTTCGCTTGCTTCGCTCGCTCGGTCAATCAGTGCGTGTGCAGTGTTAGACTAAATTTAATTTAATTCGTGTTTTTCTTGGTTTTTTCATTACGTCAATAATTTCATGCTTTTTAGTACAAAATTACGAAATTAGTAAATATTTCCGGACACGCCTTTTAAAGCCACTTATTTTGATACCCCTCTCGAGGGGGCCTTGAAAAAGCCCACACATTAAAGCGCTGCAAATCCGTATTTGTTTAAATGTTACAAGATTGTCACTCGTACCCAGTGACCCAGTCGTTTATCAAAATTGGTTACGTATGAGTAGTTACGAGGGGACACAGGAACAGACATACATACATCGTTTATACAATATACATATATGTCAAACACATAACCCTCCTCTTTTCCGCTTCGCTGCTGTCGTGTGCTTTTTTTTTCCAAGAAACCCTATATCATTAAATGGCTATTACTCACTTATCTTGGTTAAAACAATCACGATAGGATTGATTGATGTCACCATAATTACTGTTGTTATAGTAAGTCATTTTGATAGTAATATGAAGGATGAAATGCTTACTATAATAATACTTAGTATTTACAAAAATAGTAACGGTGAATCTGAGTTGAATTTGAATAAATAAACGAAGCCATTGTTTCTTTGTTACGGGATTAAACTGGTTTATGTCTAGTATTCTTGTCCTGGATAAAAATATACAACTGAATAAAGTTCGTCTTGAAAACATTCACATCATCAACTAAGTTATGTACTATCCTATCTACCTAATACGTGTATTATAATATGAAATATTGTGACGTTTGAGGGTCAGCCTCAAACTCAAGGTAAACACCAAAAGAAAAAAAAAATGAAAACCAAATAAAATTAAGAAAGAGTATTTATTGTTATGTATTGAAGAGTCGGCCAGATCAAAAGGTGATTATAAAAAAATTCTACAAAATAGAAACTTAAAATTTAAAGATAACAAAACACGAAATTAGTTATACAAAGGTGAGGATTTATGCCAAAAGAAGGTGGTGATATCAGGCCTCATTGGGGTTTTGACCCGGCTAGGTTTTAACCTGGGAAGTTTGGGTCAATTAGCCCCTGGGTTTTAACCCGGTAGAGTGTTCACAGATGGGAAACAGGAATACTGTTTATTAAAAAACGCCGAGAATGTCAAAATAATAACAAGAACAAAATAAATTTCGCGTGTTAGAAAATTCGTCGTCACCCAAGTGTAAAAAAGTCAAAGCAAGTCAAGACTCAAAGTCATGAACAAAATGAATAAAAACGAAATAAATGATTAATATCTTAATCTATTGATGAATCCGCGCTACCCCACCTATCTTCGGGAACGTTTCGAGTTTCTATTCTCCAGGGACAGGAAATGCAGATCCGACATGGTGGCTCTTCTCTCAACTCCTCAATGTTGCTTACGAACACTCGTTTAGGTTAAAGGCAATCCGACTGTGGAACGCACTCCCTGCGCTATTAGGGATAGTTTCATTTACAAGAAAAGATTGAAACTACATATCTCCTTTTTCTTCCATATTAAGTTTAAGCAAGTAAGTATTTTGTTGCTACATATAATATACGTTAATATTTGCTAGTATTAAATTGTATTATATATATTACTCTTATTATATTTTATGTGTTAGTAGGTTTCTTAATTTACTGTCCACCAGACTGCCCTTACATAGACTGTCCTATCCTGCCTAGGTTTGCTGGAAGAACTCTCTTTTACTGTGCACCAGTCTGCCCTTACATATACTGTCCTATCCTGCCTAGGTTTGCTGGAAGAACTCTCTTTTACTGTGCACCAGACTGCCCTTAGATAGACTGTCCTATCCTGCCTAGGTTTGCTGGAAGAACTCTCTTTTACTATGCACCAGACTGCCCTTACATAGACTGTCCTATCCTGCCTAGGTTTGCTGGAAGAACTCTCTTTTACTGTGCACCAGACTGCCCTTACATAGACTGTCCTATCCTGCCTAGGTTTGCTGGAAGAACTCTCTTTTACTGTGCACCAGACTGCCCTTACATAGACTGTCCTATCCTGCCTAGGTTTGCTGGAAGAACTCTCTTTTACTGTGCACCAGACTGCCCTTACATAGACTGTGCTATCCTGCCTAGGTTTGCTGGAAGAACTCTCTTTTACTGTGCACCAGACTGCCCTTACATAGACTGTCCTATCCTGCCTAGGTTTGCTGGAAGAACTCTCTTTTTGAATGTATTTTGAACCATTATATATCGTGCAATAAAGTACATTGAATATTGAAAAATTAAACGTAATAAGGTTTAATGCCACAACGTCACAATATATGTGAATATGATACGGATGGTTATTAATCATTCAAGCCAAAATACTGAACCAATTTGGTCACAACGTTGTCCCTAGATGATTTCAATTACAATAGCTAAGATGAATAATTTATTATTGTCACTATTCACTTACATTATTGGTACTACGTATGACGATTTTGATAACGTTCCACATTAGTAAATGTACAAAACCTAGCATAAAATACCCTTTAGCAATTTCTTAACTAAGTATAATTCGTCTTAAAAGCATTGACTCTTGTTAACCGCCAATTAAAAACACGAAGACAATAAACCTAGGATTATCCGCACAAGCACCAGCCTTCAGACAAGTCAATGGCTAGTGTGGTAATGTGATTGTCTCTTGCATCATTAAATGGTTCCGTATAATTACAGACATGGACTTGGCAGAACTTATACTCCTCCGGAATTATACATTGTCGACAGTAGTTTCAAAGGATAACAAATACTCAGCACCATACGCGTATAATGTATAGCAGTTGTATTGTGTAACTTGTAACTTAACAGCTTACAGAATTAATATGTATTGTAGTTTTTCATGCCGTAAATCGACTGATCATTATTTATAAGATTAAGATTTTTCATTTTTGGGTGATCCAATCTAACCAGTATATTTGGCTTATTTGAGCTTTTATGGTTTTCTCATTTGAAATAATCTGTGTGTGAGTGTATGTTTCTGACTGTTATATACCTAGATTACTATTAAGCCTTTGCACTTCGGTACAATACAAATAAACCACCGGCCAAAAAAATAGAGTGGAAGAGGAGGAGAAAGACCATTACCCAGCAGTGGGCCATAAGTACAAAATGTATGTGTAGATACTTAATGTATCTGTCGCAGTTAGTTGGTTAAATCAGACACATAACTAACTCTCTAGACCGTTAATTAAATACCGACGTTTAATGAAGTCACTAAAATTCCGTCAGACAAGTGAGTGAACGAAACGTTTAACGAGTTGTCTAAAAGTTCCTAGGCAACAAGACATATACAACATAAATATATTTTTATGTGTAGTTAGGTTTATGTTTTAAGTATTTTTTGTAGTTCTAACATGTTCAACCTAACACGAAGGATAAAACGCCCTTACCCTTCACGTAAGCTACCGCAATGTTTTGCCCTGCTAAAAGCTGTGCAAATCAGCTGTTGTCGTGACGCCATCTTGTTTACCAACACGCTGGCTTTCGGTAAGACAGATTGTTAAACGTTTTCGACGATGCTTTATTTAAATCAAAATGCTAGTGACTGGGTTAAACGTCGGCATTTAATTAACGGTCTGGAGAGTTAGTTAAGTGTCTGATTTAACCAACCAACTGCGACATATCTACCAACGTCACAAGCTCTAACCAGAAATCCCTAGTCATACAATAGAAGCTGCTTTAATAATAGCACTGGCCGCTACCGTCATCAAAGGTTAATGACAACGTACCGTGTATTCGAAGGAGTTAACCCTGTGTCTCCGAGCCTATTACGGTCTTTTTATGCGGTGTCGGAAGACGGTAAATAGGCAGTTAATTTATCTAGCTACATATTACTTGACTTTACACACATGTATGTATTTATCCGATGAATTCAAGGTAATGGCGGAAGATCAGCAGTACCTACCTCTTAATTTATTACGGTGATATTTAATTAGCATTTTGGGGAATTAAAGTACCCAAGGTGAGCATAGATCAAACAAAAAAGCTTTCATCCGTCTAATCAACTTTACTATCATTCTAATTGTGGTCAGCTAATTACAAGTCACTGTATATCTGTACACTGCGTTCATTTTGAGCCGACTAGGGATTTGTTATCCTTCTTATTATCATTAACTTAAATCGGCGTAAATTTTTTAAAAGTGAAGGTTTTTCCATATTCCAAACGTAAAGGAGAATGCCCATGGGTCTATAGACTTCAGTATCGCCACAAATAATTTTTTGTCAGTATAATATTTAGTCTACTAGTTACTGGGCATTTGTAGTTATCATACATAATAGTAGATTGTTAACCGAGGGCTGAAAGGCACCCATTCCTGACGAGATGTGTGTAGTTCGAGGCAGAAATGGGTGCTATCACCCGAGTAAAACACTCTACTTTTCATTACGAATACGAGGAAAGTAAACACAAGCCAGTTAAAATCAAAATTATTTTATTAAAAAACAAAGTCATTTGAAATCAAAATTATTTTGTTAAAAAACAAAGTCACTTGAAATCAAAATTATTTTATTAAAAAACAAAGTCACTTGAAATATTTTATAAACATCAAAAAGAATTTAAATGCCAACAAAATTAATAAATGAAGAATTAATCGTTTTATGGCTGTATAGGTTACTACCATTGCGTTGTTCAATATAAACTACGATTCATATTTTTTTTTTTATATAATTTTCTGCTTTAGAGCAGGCATGTACCACTTTCAGCACGGTGCCTGGATGAAAAATGACCCCCTTTCAGAGTATGAGTAATGAAAATATAATTTCAATGTAATTGTCGGGAGATAGTAAAAAAATTAAAAAATATTTTTTTTCATACATTTTCATAAACAAAATTCATCAAAAATATTATCAAGAAACTGTGTTGGAGCGAATACCGTCCCCAACTTAAATATCTAGTCATTGTCATTCATTATATGGGCACATCAGCCTACTGTTCGGTTTCCCACCAGGCCACCAGGCAGCTGCAATAGTAGCCCTCCATGGCATTTAAGCTGCTTTCGTATTGTTCGTCACTGCTTATTAGCAAGTATGTGTAGTATGTTCTACTGCCGATGTTCCTGGACCTAATTCTGCCCCGAATCAAATATGAATTGTTTGGTCTCATGGCGAGGGGAAGATCATCTTCGATTTGGTCATTTATTTCAATTAAATACGTTCCATTTTGTCAAACATGCTCCCCATAATAGGACCTAGCTTGTTTCAGCTGATGGGTGCCCAGTGCCTGCCTTTTTAAGTCTTCCAGAGTCAGACAGGGGAACCGCTCTGAATGGGGATTGTTTCCATCAATGGTTTGGAAAGCTGCTCGTGTTCCTGTTCATGTTTTCGGTTGTTATAAAGTTGCCTAAACGATTGGGTAAATGAAGCCTGATCAAGGAAGTGTGTAAATATTCTTGAGCGTCAGGGATGTCGACAATGACAGGGTGTAATTTATTAATTAGCGCGCAGCCAATTGTGAAGTCTTCTATTAGATGACTGCCAGCTCTGTTGAAATGTTCCTGCCTGAAGTCTTCTATTAGATGACTGCCAGCTCTGTTGAAATGTTCCTGCCTGAAGTCTTCTATTAGATGACTGCCAGCTCTGTTGAAATGTTCCTGCCTGAAGTCTTCTATTAGATGACTGCCAGCTCTGTTGAAATATTCCTGCCTGAAGTCTTCTATTAGATGACTGCCAGCTCTGTTGAAATGTTCCTGCCTGAATAGCTTAAAATCTCTCAACCACCCATCTGCACAATATTTGTACACAAACACACGCACACCTTGTTGTATTTGCTTGTTCGGTTGTGAGCTGACGTTCTCTATCTAAAAGCGATTCTGGCATATGGGCATGGTATCCATATTCCTACAGTTCAGGAACCACATCTCTGAATCCTCTATCAAGGATGAATACGTCGCCTAAGCGAAAGTATGCTTTCATGGATCCTTCTAGATTTATAAACTCATGTGACATTATCTTATTATTAGCTTCATTCACAGTCGCTCTGAATGGACCTATACAATCAAGTCCATCACAGCACACAATCATGAAGGGTTTTACCAGTTTTAGGTGTTTGTGCAAACTGTCGGTTTCTTTCTGGAACAGATAATTGCTGCTGTTTTGCACATAAACATATGTTGCATCACAAATAACAATAGCTGGCTTCTCATCATCAGGAGCTTGCAAGTTTCCATAAAATCCTTCTTGAATTAATGTGTTGCGAGCTGCAATCGCTTGTACTGGCATATGTAATAATCCCAAATACATTGGATTTAACTGTTGTGCCAAACAATTTCTAGCCTTTCCCATGTATCGCTCTAATGTGCTCCTCGGAGCACATTAGAGCACATACTGCACCGGCGAGTTTGTACAGCATCCATTATAACCGTCAGTCTCTGAAACCAGTGACACGAGATGTTTTTGTGTATATATACCTCACGCCACGAATAAAGAGCTCTGGGCGACGTTGGCGGTAATTATTGCGCATATGTATTGGTATTTAAGGGTCAATCAACTTTTATTTGTCCAGTGGCAACCAAACCGTGTCCCTTTTAATTGTGTTTGTTGCATAGACAATTTAATTTTCTAATCATATCCATTCACATATTTCGAAAATGAATGCTATTTATCTGTTTTTCACTCGTTGTCCGAAAGACGTGTAAGCTAGTTTCAATAGTATCACAGTGTGTCCCCAAGCAGCAGTGCACTACGAAATAATGATACTGCGAAGAAAATTACTATGGAACAGTTAAAAGCTATTTTGCAAAATAATTTGTATGCATGTATATTGTCAAGATAACATGCCGATTACAGAATTTTTATAACCAATATACATTTTTTTTACATTAAACTTCTGTCCCTATAGACTTGCACACGAGGCAAGTCCCTCGGACAACGGCACATTAGTTACGAAACCGAAGTGTAGATGGCGTGAAAATATACCGAATAACTAGTCCGACTCTCTGGCCAATAGAAACGCTCAGCCGCCATTTTTATTTAACCCAAGCCGCGGCATCAGTCGCACATCAGTCGTCCGAGAACTATGTGACAGAGTGGGTGGCTTTATTGTCGGTCTCTCGGACCACCGTCAGATTCACGTGAGTAGTTAATATTTTATTACAAATTATATTGCACTAGATTCAGTTTTATCTCTATTTTACTGTGAAGGTGCAACAAAATACAAAATCTCATTAGTATTTAAGAGGCGGCTCAAAATTTCCGAAAATTCCCTTTGACAACCAGTCACTTGGACAACGAAATGGTTGTCCATAGGACATTTTGGTTGTCCCTAGGAGAAAATTATTACAATCGCAGATTTTGTAACATTTTATTCAGTGATTCATGTAATTTTAAGTGCTTTTTGTTTTTATTTTTAGAGAATGGGTTTAACTGAGAAAGAAAAATCAAGACGCTATAGAGAAAGACTTATATTAAATCCAGAAAAACTGGAAGAAAGGAAGAGAAAGAAAAGAGAAAGCTATCATAAAAACAAAAAGTTGATATCAAGTTTGCAGCCAGAAGAACAAAAACATTCCAGAACTATTTGGAAATTACGCAAACAAGAACAGAGAAAAATACAAAAAAGAGTACAAGATATACTAAATGACACACCACCAAGTTCCCCATCGATTTTGCAGCAAATCAATGTACTTGAAATACAAAATGTACCCACTCCTCCTGCGTCTCCTAATGCATCTTTGAACGGAAACAAAGAAAGAGGAAGGAAGAAAATACGAAGAGACAGAACAAAAATATATAAAGAAAATTTAAAATTACAAAACGGAGCAGATATGTGGAAGAAGAAATGCGAAAAATATAAGAAGAGAGCTCAGCGCAAGGAAAAGAAATTACGTAAAATGAAATAAAAAGAACCTAACACTGGAGATGGAGAAATCCAACAAAAATATAAAATATTAACCAGTGCCATTCAAGAAAAATACAAGAAAATGAAAGCTCGAAGGGGAAAAAACCTATTAAAAAGTATATTCAAGAACATAGAAGCGTCGCAAAAGAATAAAATGATAAAAGAAAGTTTAGGTATAGAAGGAAAAATGAGAACAACAACAAATGCGCGGAATGGAAACACAGAGATCACAATGAAAATAAAAAGATTTTTCATAAGGGATGATGTATCAAGAAATACTGCCGGTAAAAAAGAAACTGTATCAAAAGGACGAGAAAAGGTACAAAAACGCTTTCTTTTGGATTCGATGAAAAATCTGTTCAAAGCTTTCAAAACGGAGAATCCAGGTGTTAAATGTTCCTATTTCAATTTCACCAAACATCGACCATTCTACGTAGTCAGACCAACAGTAGATGGAAGGCTAATGTGCCTCTGTAAGACACATACGAATGCGGAAGCTAAGACGAGAGTACTAAAACAGAAAGGAGTAATTAATGCGACAGACATAAGTACGCTGATTCTGGAAACCGTTTGTGACAGCAATAAACTAGATTGCATGTATGGGAATTGTGTCCAGTGTTAAGACAGAGTGATAAAAATAAACGACGACAAAGTTCAAGGCAAAATACAATGGTGTGAATGGGTGAGAGAAGAAGAAACCTACATCAAAGAAGGGAAAATAATAAAAGCTGTAAAGAATGTTAAAAAACTGAAAGAAGACACGGTCCAAAGCTTAGTAGAAGGTTTTAAAGAAGAGCTGAAAATATTGAAAAAACATATTTTTAATATGATAACTCAGTATAGAAACTTTCGGCAAAGTGTTGATGAGATCAAAGCAAACGAAGCAGTGATAGTAGTTGATTTTAGTGAAAACTATAATGCCAAATGTACGGAAGAAATCCAAGCGCACCATTTCGATGGATCCCGAAACCAAGTCACTCTTCACACAGTTGTTGTGTATGTGTATGACAAAGACAGCAATCACAAGGCCTTGTCCTTTTGTTCTGTCTCTCCGTGCAACATTCATCAACCTGCTGCTATATGGGCGCATTTACATCCGATTCTGACAAATATCAGTGAAACCTACCCAGCAATCGACACCATCCATTTTTTCTCAGATGGGCCATTCTCGCAATATAGACAAAAGGCAAATTTTTACTTAGCCTGCACAAAAACTTTTGACTACGGATTCCAAGCATTCAGTTGGTCATTCTTCGAAGCCGGCCACGGAAAAGGACAGTTTGAGTTTGTGCTCATCTTACGTCGGAGTTGAGCCGCGATCATCCGCGCATACGGACCTACTGCAACGCTCCACTCAGCTGCTTGCGCGCCGTTTCATTGCGAAACGCCCGCGTCAACACGCGCCCGTGCGCGTCGCGTTCGCGCTACAACCGCGTCGCGAACTGCACGGAGGGGAAAACCTTCGGGGGCGGACGGACGTCGGCTTCGGCCTAAGGTCTTGCCAGATCGGAACCCCTTCCCGTGCCAGCTCATCCATAGCCAACCAGCGCTATGGATGAGTTCCACAGCCCTTCTCAGGGCTACGCTGCGCCGGACGGGAGCCCTCCACTGGGCGAAACCCCGAGGCGCACCATCCCCCGCCACCGCTTCAGATCGGCCTCCCTCGAGCGGCCCCTGATTTTGTCGACCTCGACAGAATACGGGTCGCCGATCGTCCCGCGACCAGTCTCGCCGAGAGCAGAGCTCACGCTGGACGAATTGTATTTAATTCGTGCCCGTGACGCCAAACTGTTTTCGGCGGGACTTCTGCGGGCCATGGAGGCCTACCTCGTCGAGCGCCGCGCAGCCATGGAAGGCTGCCAGCCAGCAAGCATCGGCGACGAACTGTTGGACGCCGGGCTGCTGGAGCAGGCCCGCTCGCAGCCCCTCATTCTGCCGCCGACCCGTGGGGGCAAACGACGACCCTCGGACGACTTGCAGCAGGAAGCCGCGAAGCGAGCGCTGCTGGAGCCCTCGCCGTCACCGACTCCCCCGCAGCCCCGAGGCCTCGACATGCCGCGGCTATCGCCGGAGCCGCTGGCCGCCTCGTACGCGGCGGCCGCGTCCTCATACGCGCCCATGCCCACCGCGCTGGCGACCGTCGCGAATCAGTCCGCCGCGAACGCGAGGCCCCCGAGCCCCATCCCGCACACACACGGAGTGCAGGCCGCGCCCGCGCCCCCCGTCGCGAAACTCGTCGCGCCCGCTAGCGCGCCCCCCGCCACGCCGCCCGCCGTCGCCCGCCGCCTGCCGCCCGCCGCACCCCCCGCTGTGCCCGCTAGTGCGTCCCCTGCCGCGTCGCCTACCGCAGGCGCCCCGCCGCCACCCGGTGCCCCCGCTACGGGCGTGGCCGTCACGAAACCGCCCTCCAAGCCGCGCTACCCGCCTATAGTGGTGGAGACCCTCCCGAACTGGGTCCACCACTTCCGCGAAATCCAGCAGCGGCTGAAGAGGGTCCCGAACGCGCGCCCCTACCAAAAGGGTGTGCGATTTTCGCCTGCAGATGACGAGGAATACCGGTGCGTCCAGTCGTACCTCTCGACGTTGGAGAAGACCACAGGGGTGCACTGGTACTCCTACTCGCTTCCCGCCGAAAGGAGCCTGAAGATTGCCATCTGGGGGCTGCCGGCAAACACTGAGCCCGCGGAGATCACTTCCGCGCTGGCAGAGCGCGGCTACGAGGCCAGCTTTGTCAAACAGATTCGGGCACGGAAGGGCAGACCGGGCTGCATTTTCCACGCGCAGCTGAAGAAGACGCCGGGTATAACAGCCAGTCTGTACGATACAGACGAGCTACTTTTTATGCCCGGCGTGAAGATCGAGGCGTGGCGCGGAAAGAAAGGACCAGCTCAATGCCACCGATGCCAGAAGTTTAGGCATAGCAGCCACAACTGCCACCGCCCCCAGGCCTGCGTGCGTTGCGGAGGACCGCACCCCGCCGCAGACTGCGACCGGCCTAGAGAGATGCCGCCGACGTGTGCCAACTGCGGAGGCCCGCACACGGCAAACAACACGTCGTGCCCTGTATTCCGGCAAGAGAGCCGAAACAAGAAGGCCGGTCCAGCGGCCCGCACCGGTGGCCCCAAGACGCAGCCGCCCCGCCCCAAACCCCCAACTGTGCAGGAGTCGGCGCCCTCATCACTCATGGCGGAGGCCAACCCGGCCACCGCGCCAGGCGCGCCCCTACCCAAGCGCAAACGGAAGCGGGGGGGAAAGAAGAACGAAGTGCCGAGAGCGGCTGAGGAGAAAGGAGCCGCGGCACCACCACCTCCACCGGAGAACGAACCGCCGAGGGATCTTGTCGCAGCACTCATCAAAGCACTCCAAGATCCCGCAGTCCTAAGGAGTATCGCCGAACATCTGCCCTGATGGCTGACTCCTTAAGGATTGTGCACTGGAACGCCCAGTCACTCAAAGGAAAGAAGCAGCTGCTGAAAACCTTCCTGCGAGAGTACCGAGTCGACGTCATACTGGTTAGCGAAACCCACCTCACCGTGAAGATGAAGCTCACCCTCCCCGGCTACACAACCTACCGCAAGGACGAGCGATCCCCGCAGGGGATTGCCTACAGAGGTCTGGCTATTCTGGTTAAAAGGAGTATCGTCCACCAACCCATCGACTTCGAGGAGCACACTACAATCTACGTCCTTGGCGTCGAAGTACAGGTCGCCGGCAACGTTGTGCGACTCTATGCCGCCTATCACCCCCCCGGTGAGAGACTCAATCCCAGGGAGCTCCGGGGACTGCTGGAGTCGCCGCAACCGACTCTCATCGCCGGAGACCTCAACGCCAAGCCCCCATACTGGAACTCCTCGAAAGTATGCACCGCCGGACGCGCACTCATCGCCGACTCCGTGAGCCACGACTACGATGTCATCGGACCCTATGAGCCGACTCACTACAACCCGGACGGCTCTGGGGACATCATCGACATCGTAGTCTACAAAGGAATCCGGACCCAGCCAAGCCAGGAAGTCCTGCCAGACCTCCCCTCGGATCACAGACCCATTCTCCTCGTCCTTGCGGATCTGCCAACAAGAGTCTCGCCACCAGCGCCCCGTCGACGGTACAACTGGGCTTCCTTCTCGGCCGCACTCGCCGAAAACCCCACCACCCGGACAGCCACACAGCCAGAAGACGTCGAAGCACTGACTTCAGAGTTGACTAGCAAGATCCAGGACGCGCTCGACACATCCTCGCACACCGTCTCTAGCCGGAGGAAACCCCAACCCCTCCCGGCGAAGATTCAGGCACTCATCTGCGAACAGCGCCGTCTCCGGAAGCTATGGCAACAAACCCGGTGCCCAACTCTGAAGTCCCGCCTCAACGCCATGACGGCCACCACCAAAAGATGCCTTGCCGACCACGCCGAAGAATCTTGGGAACGCCACATCGAGTCCGTAGGCGATCACGTCCCCTCCGTGCATCGCTTATGCCGGCAGCTGTCGGCCACCCCGGCTCCTGTTCGACCGCTGCTGGGCAGCGACGGCTTCCCGAGATTCAGAGCAAAAGACCGAGCTGAAATTTTCGCCGAATGCCTGGAGAGGCAGTTCAAGCCGAACCCCACCGACGACACCGAACACGTAGCAGCAGTGGAGGAACACCTGCGGCACTACTTCGCGACGCCGATAGCTCCTGAAGAGGACCCCATCTTCTTCTCGCCCGGCCAAGTCCTGTGAACGATCAGGCGCACCAAGCTCAGGAAAGCCCCGGGCGCAGACCGAATCACCAACATGGCGCTGCGCAACTTGCCGCCACCGACTGTGGCGGCTATGACGCGCCTGTTTAACAGCATCATGCGCACGGGGCACTTCCCTACAACATGGAAGGAAGGCCTGGTCATAATGCTCCCCAAGCCGGGCAAGAATGTCAAGAAGCCCGAGAGCTATCGGCCCATCACCCTCCTGAGCACCATGTCAAAGGTGTTCGAGAAGCTGCTGCTAGGAAGACTGTTGCCACACATCCAAGCTCGCCCGGAACAGTTCGGCTTCAGGCCAGAGCATTCGACGACGCTCCAGCTCACCAGGGTACTGAACGACATGACGGTCTGTCGGAATAAGAAAGAATACACCGTCGCAGTACTCCTGGACATGGAGAAGGCGTTCGACAGAGTATGGCACTAGGGGTTGCTGTACAAGCTGTCGACGTCCCCAGCTCCACGACGAATCACCTGCGTCGTGGCCTCGTTCCTACGGAGTCGCCACTACAGAGTGGTGGTGGAAGACGCCGTGTCAGAAGCCCACCCCATCGAAGCCGGCGTCCCACAAGATTCCTGTCTTTCACCCACCTGCTACTCCCGATACACGGATGACATCCCCGTTGGCCCTGGTGTACAGCTGGCCCTCTTCGCTGACGACGCAGCATACTATGCGTCGTCCTACAAAGCACCCCACGCCGCCGTCAAAATGCAACGCACGCTGGACACCCTGCCTAAATGGCTGGCCAAATGGAGGCTCTCCGTCAACGTCGGGAAGACGCAGGCGATGATCACCGGCCAGAGCAACCTGCCACCACCACTCCAACTCCAAGGGAAGTACATTGGGTGGCTGCACCAAGTGAAGTATCTGGGGGTCACCATAGACCGCCGGCTCACGATGAAGACCCACGTCGACAACGTCGTAAACCAGGTCCGGGCTGCACGGGAAAAACTTCGTCCACTCCTGGACTCCGGCCTCCCCCTGCGGTCGAAGCTCGGGATCTATAAAACGTACATCAGGTCCCGCCTCACGTATGCCTCGCCGGCATGGTACGCCCTCTGCTCGGAGTCCAACAAGAAGAGACTCCGGGCCCAAGAAAACCTCTCCTTGCGTACCATCGTCGGCGCGCCTCGCTACGTGAGAAACGCAACGATCGCAAGGGACCTAGGATTGGAGACACTGGACAAGTTCGTCCAGAGGCTGGCAACGAACATGTTCGCACGAGCGGACGGCTCTCAACACCCGCTCGTGCGAGACCTGGCGCCATACCCCGAGACCTGGTTGCCGAGCCGGCAGCACCCCTCCTGGATTGAGGCCACACAACCCGAAGAACACCTCAGCCACCCAATGACCTGGCCGTAGTCACGGCCAGCGGAAGACTCCGCGGAAGGGGGCCATTGCCCCGGGACCGCAACCCCGCACCCTGGAAGGGGTGTGAGAAGATCACCAAGAAGAAGGAAAAAGACCTGCTGATGGTATTGGGGGATACCTGAAACGAGAAGCGGACAATAAGGTGGCCACTGGAAATGACATAATAGATGCATCCGTATTTTACCAAGTTCTCCGAGAATCGAGTAAAATTAGACTGTTTTATGTAACTAGAGAAGAAATTGACGCAGTACAAAAAGATATTCCAAGGAATCTACGTCCTCTATCTGGAACTAAAGAAGTGCACCAAATTTTCTCCAGAATTCGTGGACAAATAATGTTCAGAAATTTAAGCTGTTTCTGCTCAAGAGGACTGTGTGACTGCTTATTTCCAAAGTGTTTCCAAAATTTCTTACCTACACCAGCTCCAAGAAACAATTCTACTATTCCTGTTAATACTTGTGAAGACATACCTCGACCTGACGACTTGGCTTTGAGTTTGATGCCAGCTCCAACAGCCGATATTGATACATCCAGTGATGACGACCTACCTTTGAATCAGTTGGCAACATCGAACAAAAAGGGTATTTTGTTCACCGATCTATCTGAGACTCGGCATAGAAGCATCTACAAGAGTGTATATGGCTCTTCTGATAACTCTGATGATGAAACGAATATTTCAGAACCGCAGCCGTCTGTATCCAGACAAAACGACGAATTACCTGGAATGGGCGATTATTTACATGTCAAAGTTTTTGGCACCAAAGGTAAATCATACCATACATACGCATGTGTTGCTCAGAACAATCTAGAAGACGACGGAGAGATTAAAGTCACGTTCCTGAAATGTGTCAAAGGAGGAAAACTTTTTATCCTGATGAGAAAGATGTATCGTATGTGGCATATGAAGATATTGTAAAAGAACTTCCTAATCCAGAAGTTCAACGTAAGAGAGGGGTTGATTATTTTAAGTTTCCTTGTGACATTAATGTTTTTGAGAAATAATTTTTGTTGTCTGAGGGTCGTTTAAGCTTGTTGATCTCAATTAACATAAAAGATTATAGAATATTTAAAATATATATATATATATATAGTAACTAAAGGCTATAAGCCTATTGTGATCCAAAGTGATTGTAATAAGGAGACTGATTTTATTCATAGAATTCCTGGCCAATTTATTTTCAGGCAGATGTAGGTAGATGTTAATTTAATGTAAGAAAGTCTATTGTGATCCAACGTTCCTGTTATAAATGAGACTGTTTATTAATAAAGGCTGCTGTGGTGTGCAAGAAAAGTTAGCTAGTGGTTTAAAGTACTATTTTGTTTTATATTTAAGAGATATTGATTGATTTCGTTTAAAATGTCCTATAAATATGTTCTAGGCAAGCAAAACGTGTAATAAATACGTTCTGAAACTTTTGAAATATTATTTAATTTTATACCATTTCAAAATTTCACACTTGACTACTTAATATAGGATTTATCGCCATAGACTTTCCTTTGGACAACCAAATATGTCCACTGGACAACCAAGTTGTCCCCAAATCGAAATACATTTGTCATTAGTTTTTCGTATTAAATTATAGAATAGACAGCTGAACTTTTAAAGATGACTAGTACGATATAAAATAATTTAGCTCGTGGTGTTTTGTTGAACAATTATTATTATTTCTTTTTTTATTGGAAAGTTTCGTTGCGGGAATGACAATCGTTGTCCAGGAGACAATGGAAACAGAAATATATGATAAACTAGGATTCATATCATTCATATTTGTATAAAATATTATAGTGAACTATAAAATTGACAAACACATAGAGGTAGTTTTAATATTAAATGATATTTACATTGAATAAAAAATCTATTGAATTAGTGGTCCAGGGGACAGATTTAACCAAGTTCGTTGGATTTTTTCGCTATAACTTTCTAAATCCAAAGAAAAGTGCTCTGCCCTTTGTAGAATCGTAATGTTTATTAAATAATCTATTAAATAAAATGATTAATTTGAAAAAACAAACATAAAACATGAAAAACCAAAAATTTTAAGATCGGACATTTAAAAGTTGATTGACCCTTAAAAGTGACTAGGGACTGCGCATTCAAGGCCACTGCTCATAACTCATGGCGCAAGTTATACCAAAGAAATAGTAAGCAAAGAGATTCCTTGATCGTGTATTTTATTAGCCACTGCTGGAAAAAAATACTGTCACTTTGGCACACACATTTGATATAGGCCGCGGCCACACAATGCACGAACAGGGGGCGTGGCGAGCGAGCGCGACTGACATGAGATGATGTATACGAAAAAAAATACAGAGAGAGGAATGATTAACGCATCTTTACCATGTTGAACCTGTTCATGTGAAGTCGTTGTATATATCCTACTTATCCTAGGATATCTATCGAAGTCCAGGTTAACAACAGCGAAAATCAATTTATTACTTACACAAATGGAATCATTTTGAAATCAAATTACCCGACTGCATTTTCTATCAGTCGGGTTATTTGTTTTTATAATGATACCATAACACACACAAACTAATGAATGCACAGGTTCTGCACATGGAGTATGAAAGTAGCCGCACCAATAACTCCAGCAACCTAGATTTCGATTTTGCCTCAGTGCTTACTGAAATACCTACCTGTAAAATAACGCTTAACAGACGAAATAATTATATTAAGAATTAGGAAACAGACCTTTTTGTTTTAGTAATTCGCTTCCGTTCACCACAGTTGCAATGTGGAGCCACGTCGATTTTAAGTGTCACAACACAGTGATGTCCATACGTAAAACCAATTGATACCATTTGAGTTTCGAAAATAAATTATGTGTACTTACTACGTCGTTGTTTTGATAAGTTCTTTTCTTGGATAGGTTGTAAAACATTATAACCTTTGTAATAGATATGTTTTTTAGTGATACGAGTCTTAATTGCGGTTAAAATATACTACCAAGTCAATTTATATATTTTACAATGGTATCCCTTTCGACACACTCCCGTGAAAAAACAGACGATTGATACAACGCAGAATTCGATCTTAAAAAAAGTACTTCTTATTTCTAGATTTCTTATCCGGATAAGTGAATATTTCTTAACAATCTATAAAATCATCTTAGATTAAAACAAGAATGATTGTTATCATGAACTTGTGACACAACTTAGATTTTCGCGATACCATGAACTGCTTAAATAAATATTGGAGGACAATCTTACATAAATCGAACTATATAAATCATCCAAGCCAAGACTATGAAACAAATATTCATGCTCATCACACAAATATTTGCCCTTCCGGGATTCGAACCCAGGACCGTCAGCTTCGTAGGCTAGCCGCTAGGCTAAACCGGTCGTCTAATAGTGATTGTCATGTCAGTAAAGAGATAAGATGTTCGTAGATATTTAGGTGTCTACATAAAACACATACAACCTTTGATGTCTATTACCTACACTAGAGGTATAAAGGACAGTAGACCTCGCTTGTTTAAAATGGCTTGTGTTTAAACGATTACCAAAAAATTCGAAAATTTACTATTAATAAATTTTAAATGACTGCCAAAATGGATGGATGTCCACCAAATTGTGTTTGGATAAATGATCACCAAACTTCTTTTTGTATTTTGTGTACTTTATGTTTTAGTTTAAGTTTTAAGTATTTTTTGTTGTTCTTAAATGTTCAACCTAACACGAAGGATAAAGGGGCTTCGCTTCGCTCACCCCCTTTACCCTTCACCTAAGCTACCGCAGTATTTTGCCCTGATATTTTCTGCAACTTTTGGTGGCCATTTCGCCATTTTGGGTAGGAAAAAATTTTTTGATGTTGTCGTTTAAAATTTGCTAGAAGTACATTAGAATTTATAATTGAGTCAGTCAGTGACAAAATAACGGAACTTTGAACGGTTGTCGTTTCCAATCTATTGTTTCAAATTGACAGAATTTTGGGAATTTGATTTGCCTATTTAAATTGTGGCCTATTAGTCACAGAAAATGCAGGTGTCTAGCTTCATGTACCACATAGTTACAGGGGGTCGATAATATCATGAAGTGCTCCCTCCACTCCGTACTTTTTTAATTTTCGCAACATCTGGTGTAGCCTGCAGTCCTTAGCGAGCCTCTCAAATTTGATTGAAATCCGTCGATAAATAATGCTACAGAAAATTCCCCCCCCCCCCCCCCCCCCTTCACTTTCTCCTCAGTTCAATCAAAAATCCGATCAACAAAAAAAAACAAGGAACTAGTGTGATAATCTTCTTCAAAATCTGTTGGAAAATGCGACCTGTAGGCGAGAACAGACAGACGGACAAAGGGATTTTTAGCCAGCCTCGAAACTGGACGCTTCGCTCGCTCGGTCAATAAAACAAAAGTTGATGGAAGCTTAAGACATGGTTTTTAGGGTACCAAACGGGACCCTATTACTAAGCCTTCGCTATCCGTCTATGCGTCATCGGATAGAACCGTGAACCATGAACCGTGGTAGGTAAAGAATTGAAATTTTCACAGAATGTGTATTTCTGTTGGTTTTTTCTTATTCAATGGTACGGAACCCTTTATGTGTGAGTGAGACTCTTTTTTTCATCCTTTAGGCATTTACGGTTATCTTAAACTCCAGATAAGTGTACTACCTAATCTTATTTTTGTATAAACAAGCTCGAAAACGAACAATCGCTTATCATCTTTGACCTCTGTGGCGCAGTGGTTGCGGCTCTGCCTACCATGCGAGAGGTCCCGGGTTCGATCCCCGGCTGGGGGTTACTTGGATGTTAATGTGTGTGACGTCGCTGTTTCTGGTTCCCACGACACAGGGTATCCTAGTGTGGGGCCAGAAGCAATGTATGTGCCTGTATGTAAATTTTATGTATGTGTTATGTATGTTTTGTTAATCTAGTAATTTTAAAGAGTCGTGATAATGAGCAAATACAATAGATTATAACTTAATCTGCATTTTATATCGGTTACGACTGAGATTCGCATTTTGAATATTTCAAAAAAGGGAACTGCCTCCAAAGTTTTCTAAAACCTTCTGCAGAATGTAACAAATACTTTTCTGTAAACCGCATCAAATTCATCCAAACGCGAGATAATCGCGGACCAAGATACATACATACAAACATACGGGGCAAACTGAAAACTTGTGTTTTTTTTAAGTCAATTAAAAAACCGCGCTCGAGCTAGTTCACAGCCGCTTAATACAATTTAAACACAATTTCAACACGACACGATCAAGTTACAGAGTCAAGCACACTGAGGTTATTGCATGTCAGCCAGGTACCCACATAACATGGTCGGTCGTTTGAAGAGCTCCGGGGTCTAGCAATAGGTGCCGGGTCGAATCCCGGTACTGACCACGCACCAATGAGATAAGTACTTTAGTAAGTGTATCTTATACATAATGATACGGACGTTCTAACGTTGATGGAAGACATCGTGAGGAACCTTCAATACTCCATAGCTGCGGCGATTGGCTAGCCTCCTATCCAGAAAAACTAAGTATTGAATAATTGGATAAAAGTGTTATGTTATATTATACTATATTTATCGGGTTTCATAAAGGTAGTATACTAAAAGAAAGCTTGGTACGAAACTTAAATACCGGGGTAATGTTGCTTATCTACTAATGCACCAAGCAATCTGTGATGACAGGGTAACTTTGAAGACACACACAGAACTTGCTTCGGTGGGGATTCCCTTAACTTGCTTCGGCGGGGATTCCCTTAGTTTTACTTCAAATGTATTGACGATAATTCACTAAATTAAAAACTTTAAAAAACCGATTCCAAGTTCAAGCCCTATTTCTTCCTCCCCGGTCGGTATGCGAATGAAGTCTTTGTACACGATAAGTCCTCATCAAAACGTTTCCTGCACGGAACCACAAACCAAAACGTCATCTGTGTATATGTTATTTGTATTTGTTGATTTCTTCAAAAAGCGCTAAGTCAATTTTGACAAACTTTATATGGGACCACCTCTGAAGTTTGACCTATCAATCAAAAAAATAGTGATCAAAATCGTCGCATAATTGACGGAGTAATCGCGTAAAAACATACAAAAAAACAAATGAGTAGTGAACCACCTCCTTTTTGAAGACCGTTGAAAAGACCTCCGTGGTCTAAAGATTTAAAAAACTCCATGGTCTAGTGGTTCCATGAGAGATGGGCTCGAATCCGGTGCTGATACGGACGTTCTGACGGTGATGGAAAACATCGTAAGGAAACCTTCAATCTCCATAGCGGCGATGGGCTAGCCCCCCGTCACGCATTATGGAGTAAAACTGGCTAAACGTGGGCACAATATGCCTTTGTCACCCCATATGGGAAAAGGCGTGAAGCTATGTTATTGAAACTTACGCTTAACTTACTCACAATTCCATTATGTTGATGAATAATAAGCCTTATTACAATGCGATTATTGTTCTTGATATGTAGATATACTATCATTTGTAAGTATGATTAATTTCAAAAGAAACGTATAATGTCTCTTTATAAAATCTTGGAATCCAATGTTATTTAATTATCTTCTTTGGTGTCGGATTTGTTATAATAATAGCAAATGTATATTTTACTTGTTTTTCATATAATCGCTGTATTTTTGGCATATTATTTAATAGTATTTCACTTGATTGGCAGCTAAATGACGTACATCGCCTCGCCACACACGGAACCACTATACATTGCCACAAAATGCCGCCACTGTGGCCGCTACTTTCTTACCCCTTTGCTTGCAGTTTCATAAACGACTACGTCCGGGTTGATTGAAGCGAAGGGAGAAGGGATGGGTTAATCGCACGAGTGGCGTGTGTCAGCGTTTTGTGGCGCCACATGAAGCGAGCGAGCAGTGATGATTTGTAGTATTTGGCGGCCACCGGCGTTTACCGTGTGCGGTCCATATAAAATGTAGAAAAGGTTTTGTGGCGATGTTTTGTGGACCATGTGCGACAGGCACACGATTGTATTCCAGGATGAGCCACAGCTGCAGGATTATAAGTATCCCACAGTGTGAGTCGGAGTATCACCATACGAGAAAAACGCAAAAAAAATACATCACGTGTCTTGTATGGGGGCCTCTTTATTTTTTTAGGGTTCCGTACCCGAAGGGTGCCAAACGGGACCCTATTACTAAGCCTCCACTCCTCCGCCGTCCGTCCGTCTGTCACCAGGCTGTATCTCACGAACCGTGATAGTTAGACAGATGAAATTTGATAATATATCTGTGTAATAAATTATTTGAAACAGATAATGTATTACACAGATAGACAATAATCTAAAATCTGAGGGTACAAGCGTATTTAAAAACTGCCAAATACTACCAGTCCATAAAAAGTTGAAATGCAGCTTCTCACTGAACAATTCTCCAATAAGAAAGTACAAATCCCAGTAATACATCCCATTGCAACCCGCCGGGTAATAATCAAAAAAAATAATTGTAGGACGATAAACTTATATGGATCATGGATATCAAAATACCTTCTAATGAATAAATGCCACCTGAAATAATAACATCAATCCATGACAACCCTCTCAAAGAAAAATATATATTGAAAAAAATCTTCACAAGCACATCACACGACTAATCACCTTATTTACGAGCACGATACATATATTTATATACCTACTTCACACTTGTCTTATATTCACCTCACTTCAAAAGCACGGACCTGTGTTTAAGAGATAACTTGCATTTGTTAAAATAATAACGTGTTATATAAAAATATATAATATAATAATACTAAATATTTTAAGCTATAATTTGTGCAGCTGAGACAAACCACCTGTGGTTTTACAGCATGCACAAACCACGAAACAAAACAAACATTTCTGTTTCCGCTATGACAACAAATACTAAAAAACCGGTCAAGTGTGAGTCTAAATCGCGCACGAAGGGTTCCGTACCACCGTTCAATGGAAGCGATGGTGTGGAGTGAATAGTTTGGATTTTACACAGCAAAATATTGTTTACAAAGTTATTGGTGCGGTTAATTTCACACTCCATGTACGTAACCAGGTGCATCCATAAGTTTGTATGTGGTATTGAAAGAATTGTTGTATGGGAGCCCCCTTTAATATTTCTTTTATCCTGTTTTTTAGTATTTGTTGTTATAGCGGCAACATAAATACATAATCTGTGAAAATTTCAACTCTCTAGCTAGCTAGGTTCTTGAGATACAGCCTGGTGACAGACGGACGGACGGACGGACGGACAGCGGAGTCTTAGTAATAGGGTCCCGTTTGGAACCCTTCGGGTACGGAACCCTAAAAACAGAATAAAATAAATATTTAAGGGGCTCCCACACAACAATTCTTTCAAAACCACAAACAAACTTATGAATGGCACCTGGTTACGTGCATGGAGTGTGAAAATAGCCGAACCAATAATTTTATAAACAACATTTTGCTATGTAAAACCCAAACTATTCACTCCACGCCATCCCCCATTGTACGGTGGTACGGAACCCTTCATGCGCGAGTTAGCCTCGCACTTGAACGGTTTTTTTATATTGCGAGTAGTTCACTATTTGTTGCCGTATACACAACAATAATACATATACACAACAGCAATACATGTTCTGTGCGGCTCTCATATAGTTCGTGAGTTAGGGCCGGTAGACCTCGCTGACGGACGGACATGTTCTGTGCGGCTCTCATATAGTTCGTGAGTTAGGGCCGGTAGACCTCGCTGACGGACGGACAGCAGATGCTTAGTCACAAAAAAATGCTTCTGTAGTGATGTCTATTTGCCTATCACATGGCTGATCCTGATTACTACGACACCAGGTATCCCGGAGAGGGCCCGAAAGCAATGTAAGTGGCTGCATTTAAATGTGTTCGGGGTGTAGGTATTCAGTCAATCAAACTTACGAATTTGCTTCATCCAGCTTCCACCTATCGAGCAGCATAACGTGAGCACGGATAACCAAAACTTTTCCACGAGCATCATCGCTACCTCCCGTCTCGCACTGTGGCATATACTAGTCTCAGCTCTGTGACTTCTAACTGCCTATGACAATGGCCAACGCATCACTCGGCGATGTCTCACAGACAACACTTTTATATACGATGAGCTGGGCATCCTATTATTATAGAAAGATCAAGGTTATGTAGTACAAGCAAAAAGTGCAGGAAAACACTCAGGATGTGTTAGTTTCATATAGGTTCGTCTAGCGTACGTTAGGTCGCAGCGCTCATAAGTACTCACGGCTATATTCTCAGTAACGTGCTGCCAGCACTTCAAGAACCCATGAGGATTGACATAGGGGTAGGCAGAGACTAAGGCTGTCTACGATCTTGGTGCACATCGATCGCTTTATATATGTAAAGGTACATAAAAGTAGGCATGCATTCTTTATATAGGGAAATATTAAACTGCACATCAAAAATACTGATTTGCACAGCAAATATAAGGCAAAATACTGCGGTAGCTTAAGTGAAGGTTAGACGTGTTAGGTTCAACATGTAAGAACAATAAAAAATACTTGTTCGATTCAAAATCGATACTCGATCGATGGTCTCGGAACGGCCATTTTGAATTTGACGTTGCTGCCAACCTTGCAGTTTTGACAACTGACAGACGAAAGCCCTCGCAATGTAACGCGTATTGATTAGGGTATTGAAATTAAATCGCAAGCCATCTGGAATGTATTCGGGTTCCCCTCAGGATTGTCTATATAGCTGAGTGTGTTGTGGTTCCCCGAACCAGATAAAGTTCGCATTTACGTGGCCGATTGGTTTTTCCCACGTAACATAACCTGTGTTGGAACACTGTGCTCGTCGAAGCTGGCCTGCCAGTCATACCTGGTTGGCTGAAGAACCTGTCTACCAAGAAGAGCCTAGGGTGCACCCGGGCCTTGCAGAGAGACAGGAAGTTGACGGGACCGAAGCACAGACCAGGTTAGATCGACTCCATAATTAAATGCTCGGTGAATCGCCGACGTTCACACTTCTTGGCATCTGATCGCTACGCTACCTCGTAGCTGATGGGCCCCTGCGAGGTCATTGGGTGCCGAGAGGCCTGAACATTTTGGTAGCAAGAGCGTGGTTTCCTGAGATTTGCAGCCGTCAAGGGCTCCAGGAACCCACGATTTGGAACTATCAATCTGTAGGTATAGGCGGTTATTAGCTAACTTGGTGTTGTTCCTGTATCCACATAGATTGGTAGTATTATAAGCTATAAGTCTATTGCTGGTAGTAGACAGACAGATATAACAGTTTTCCCTAAATGACCAGTTGTACTGAGATGTGACTCAGAATAGTAGGTACTCAACCTAGGTACATTGTAGGTGAATTGAAATTTGCATTGAAGTACCAGTTAGTCAATCTATTAGTGGTCTAGTAATGCTAATGAATGTTTGGTTAACATAGGTAGTTACATCTATTGATAGCAGGCTATTACATTGTTTTCAGTTTATAGCAATTTATAACTTGAACTAATATTGACTATCTGTGTGTGTTATAATGATAAAGGGAAACTAAATTGTATTTACAGAATTTATTTATTTATTTATTTATTTAATAGAGTCTTTTACAAGAAATACGCTAAAAAACCATTTAAAATTCCTTAATTATGACATAAGATTTGCGCTTTCTTAATTAAAAAAGACCACAGCATGCATTGCGACTATACATATGGATAATTAAAAAAAAAAAAACTATAATTACGGGACTCTAAGGCACATAATATCAATAGCCATAGACAAATTATACAATAACATTTCAATAAAATAAAATTAAAATAAAATTAAAATTAAAATAAAATTATGGCAAATTATATCAGTTAAAATTTATAATAAAAGTGACCCTTTTAAAACTATAGCAGTGACGATCTACTCCAGATTGATTTTGCTGATACATGCTTTGAAGCTGTTAAGGCGCGCGAAAATATCCATCTCAGCTTCTGGTTCACATTCTTTGGCCCTGAGATCATTGTATAGCTTGCATAGTCTATGCAGCGGCGCGTTGGAACCTAGATTGGTTTTAACCGAAGGCGTGAAAAAAAGTCTGTAGTTCGACCGAGGGAGTTTCTTTGGTGTGCAGAATGATATTTTAGTCAATAGATCCGGACAGTCGAGAATTCCGTTGACCAGTTTGTGTAGAAAGATTAAGTCAAGTTTTTTTCTACGTGCTGCCAGTGTGTCAATATTATAGTAATTCAAGCGCGAGTCATAACTGGGTAGCCTCTTCGCTTTGTTGTCACCATAGGCTAAGTGGTAAAGAAATCTTTTCTGTACGCTTTCTATCCTGTTGGAGTAAATATTGTATTGCGGGTTCCAGACCACGCTACAGTACTCAAGCTGTGAGCGTACCAGTGTGTTGAATAAACTGATCTTTGTAGAAGGTTCCCTGAAATTCTTGCTGTTGCGAATGACAAACCCTAGTGTTTTTAGGCTTTTAGATGTAATTTTCGCAATGTGTTTATCAAATTTTAGCCGACTATCCAGCAATACGCCCAGATCACGGATAGAATCAAGGTTTTTTAGTTCATCATCCCCGATGTGATATGTTCGGTGGTTGGCGATGTTGTTTCGAGTAAAGTGGACACAATAACACTTTTCAGCGTTTAGTGACATGTCATTATTGACGCACCATTCGCTCAGTTTAACGAGGTCGTCCTGTAAAAGGTTCGAATCCTTTAGTGAGCTAATAGGCCTGGTCATCTTAAGGTCGTCAGCAAACAAATGAAATTGTGAGTGCCTGAAGCAGCTACCTATGTCGTTGACAAAAGCATTAAACATGATTGGACCCAGATGAGAGCCCTGAGGGACTCCCGAGTGAGCCTGAAATGCAGTGCTGGTATGCCCGCAAATTGCCACTCTGCACTTTCTGCCCTCTAGATACGACTGTAGCCATTTGATAAGGCTGCCGCCGATGCCAAGCGCTGACAGTTTGCCGATTAGTAGCCTGTGATTAACTCTGTCGAATGCCTTACTAAAATCAGTATAGATTACATCCGTGGGGATACGGCGGTCCACTGTGTGGCAAATATCTGTTTGATAGGAAACCAAGTTCGTAGCCGTTGAACGTGACGTCATAAAGCCATGCTGGTTTGGTATTATGTACGGCTTTAGGAACCAAGTAAGATGTTTACAAACGAGTTTTTCGAAGACTTTACCCATGACGGCGAGGATAGATATGGGTCTGTAATCCGATACAAGATTTTTCTGACCAGACTTGAATATCGGAACTACCAATGCGTCCTTCCAATCTTGTGGAAATACGCCATCTGTTAATGAGCGATTATAAATATGACGAAGGGGGATGGCAAGTGCGGTTGCTGTTTTAGAGATGAAAATAGAAGGTATACCGTCCGAGCCTGCTCCTTTATAAGGATCAAGTCCTTTTAGGGCTCGGAGTACCTCCGTATCAGAGAAACTAAGGTTGTTAAGAAAATGAGCTGAGTTTGTAGTGTCAAAATTAGTTGTGGATGTTGAAGTCGTCTGGCTGTCTTTCTTATATACACTGGAGAAGTTCTTAGCGAAGAGATTACATATGCTGTTTATGTCACTTACGTTGATATCCCCTAGTTGCATCTGGGAGGGATAGCCACTCGAGCCTCCCCTTTTTGCTTTTAGAAATGACCAAAATACTTTTGGGTTAATTTTAATAGATGCTTCTAGACGGGTAATGTATTTGCAGTACGAGTGTCGTTGTAGTTTTGAGCAACTGCTGCGTAATAGCTCAAATTCGAAAAGATCCAAAGGATTGCCATATTTCTTAAACTTTATATGTAGCTTAAACTTTTCCTTTAACATGCGGATAAGATGGTTTGAGTACCACGCAGGGAATCTTTTACGGGTGTTTTTTGTTAGGGGGACATGTTTCTTTATTAGGTCACGAACTGCAGTGTAAAACACGTGTACCATATCGTTGACTGAGGCGCAGTATCTGAATGAGTCAAGCCAATCAATTTTGTTTAGATGGTCCACAATAAGGTCGTAATCTGCCTTATAGAAGTTAGGTCGGGGCGCTGGAATCTCCCGTAGGAGACTGGTTCCTTCCAAAGACACCTGAAAGTCCAGGGGTGGGTGATAGGGGTCAAGGATGCTAATTAAGTCCGTACTTTGTGCCAAACAGTTAATGGGTACATTTCCCAGAACCAGATCCAAAACTTTCGATTGAAAGTTCAAAACATGGTTGTATTGTTTTAAGCTATTAAGGGTTAGAAAATCCAGAAGGGTATTGTTTAGGGTATTGCTAGGGGCTTCAGGAGTAGTGTGAGAGAGTGGAGTATTTTTCATCCAAGTTATATCTCGCAGGTTGAAGTCGCCAATTATTATTACTTTATTGGCTTGATCTAAAGTTTTCTGAGCATTCTGCAGGAAAGTATCGAGGTTATGCTGTTTATCTTTAGTATCATTTGTGTAACGCAAGTAAACTGCACAGAGGTGTAACTTTCCCCAATTTTTGCCTAACTTGACATCTATGCTAACCCAAAGGTCTTCCCCGGGGCCTTCAAGAGCAACATTTCTCTGACTTGATAGGCGCTTTGAGACAGCAATCAGAACACCCCCGCCCGTACTAAAATTGCTGAATGTTGTCGAAGAGCGATCACGCCTGTAAACTATGTATCGATCATCAAAAAGCTCTGAGTCGAAAATACCGTCATTTAACCAAGTTTCCCCTAGTACTATTACATCATGATCAAAGTTCAGCATATTATTATAAAAATCTATAGTTTTAGTATTTAGGCCGCGGACATTTTGATAGTAAATATTTATCTTACTTTTACACAAATCGAATGTGATTGATTAATATAAAGTATTATGCTTGTGGTACTTAAAACCTCTGTATATAATTATTTTAAGGTGCTGAGATGCTCCAAACTTCGCACAAGTACTCGATCGGCTTCGCTGTGACGTCTCATGTAGACCTTGCCACCGCGTGTCCACACAAACTTGTAAGCCAGTAGTTTCCCCTGTTTTCTAGCAGCGGCGTGTAGTGCTTTGTTAGCGGCGGATAGATGTTCGACAACAAATATTGGTTGTGGATCGTCGCCTCCTAAGCCCATATGGCTTGTATTGAGCTTGTCTTTGAGGTTCGCCTTGTTGAAACCCATCGTTGCGGCGAGGAGTGTGTCGCGCATTCGAGGGCTCCTCAGCTGGACGAGAATGGAGCGAGGCCTAGAGCTTGATTGGTCCATTTTGGCAATTCTGGTGCATTTAAGTATGTCTGAATCATTTAACGGGCACTTGACGGTTGTGCATAGGTTATTAACCAACTTAATTAGATCCTCCGATTTTTTCTCGGGTACACACTGAATCTCCACATTGGTCGACCTGCTGTGTTGTTCCATTTGGTTGAGACGTTTGCTAAGGTCTTGCACAGTTTCTGTTAAATGCTCGTTAGAGGCTTGTAGCTTCTTAATTGCTGCATCCTTCTCATTCATGCATTGACTGAAGGTTTCGTACTGCTCGTTGAAGAATGCGATGGATTTTTGGAAGCCCTGTATGAGATCTTTCATGTCTTTCAGTTGAGTTGAGACCAGATCCTTTATAGTTGCTTCGAATGCTGCTGTAATTTCGTGCTTAATGATACGGCGCAGATTATCCTCGCTAATACTGTGAGCGATGCAATCACTATCTCCCGATGGCGATCCGTGCAAGTCGACGACTGACGCGTCCTTGATAGGGGTGGAGCTTGCTGACGCCTCGACCGCGTTGGAAGAATTCTGTTTGCATGTGCGTACTGGGGTGCTGTCGTTTTTAATCACCTTGGGCTGCTTTGATGAGCAGGAGGGGCACACCCATGCGGCTTTTTCGACTTTATCCATCTTGTGGGGGCTATTTTTCGAGGGTAAGATGCAAAGCTCGTGGAATTTTTCGCAACAGACGCTGCATTTTAAACTCAACGGGATCTCTCTTCTAGTGATCACTTTATGACAGCATGCAAACATGGTGCTTTTATCGAAATTGGATGCCATAATTTATAAAATCTTTTAATTTCACGTATTGTAGCCGAAAAATAAAAATAAAAATCAAAAAGATCTGCAACTGGACCGGGATTCGAACTTGGTACCTAATTGTTTGAAGTCCGGGGCCCCGCACGTTGGGCTACGCGGCGTTTTCTTGTTTGTGGTGAAACAGCGTATTGCTTCGGAATCCCCAGTAAACGCTCGTTGCTGCCGCTGGGTGGTTCACCTTGACGAGAGTGATACCTGTTTGGCCGTACCGGCCATCTGCCCGGGCTTGATGATGTTGCAATATTTTGTTGATTGATTTTAGCTGTTAATACACTGATCGGGAACACAGCAAAGTACACAATACGCCAAAACAAAGCTGGTGCTTTCGTCAATGATACTGAGATAAGCGGTCCGTGACCAGTTTGCAATTAACCACTAATTTATAAATTAAAACGGAGCTAAGTAAATTATACGTGTCGCGTTGGCGCGCGCGGAATGTCAACTGATTTATATAGATATAAAACTCGGTTCCTATTGTTTAAGGAAAACAACATTGTTTAAGTTGTGGTTTAGGGTTCCCTCGTTTGGGTTGTAGACTGGAGGGTCCAATAAAATTGAGTTACTGCAAATTGTGAGTAAGTATCGTTCCGATCATGTCGTTATCTGAAATCCAGAAGGGTGTTTCTAAGGAACTCAGATGGTTTTCCTCCGCACACGGTCTGATAGACCGTTTAGATAGGCATGATGTGGTATTGGAGCGGTCTATGGACGTTAAGGAACGTTACAACAGGGTGCTCGAATTGTCCGCGCAGGCGGAATCAGTTGATGGTTGCGCACCTGACAGGCTGTCACGGTTGCTAGGGGATGTCGACCAATGTATGGAGATGGCAGCTGCTATCACGCAGAAGGCTGCGGACATACGTAGACAGCGCGAGTCCAGCCATGGTGGTGACATTGAAGCACCTCTGCCGCTTCAGGGTTCGGGGTCCAGGTTACCTGCCATAACTATGCCTACTTTTGACGGAGTGTCCGGTGAATGGATGAGCTTCATCAATCTGTTCGACAGTTTGGTGCACATGCGATCGGACATTACCAAGTCTGTCAAGATGGCTCAGCTGGTGGCAGCATTGAGGGGTGAGCCTAGGGAGCTGGTCGCTCATTTGACAGTTACGGAGGGTAACTATGAAACGGCCAGACAATTGTTGGTCAGACGTTACCATAACAAACGGAGGTTGGCCGATGCCCAACTGAACCGTTTGTTTAGTATCCCGGTTGTGAACAAGGTCGGGGCCATACAGACGGAGGTTTTGAACCCATTGTTGTCCGTCACCAAGGCTCTAGAGAATCTTGGACTTCCGGTTGGTGAATGGTCGTACCTACTGCTGTACATTGTACTTTCCCGCCTACCCGCTGACGTGCAGACTCGTTTCGAACAGTCTCACGGGAGGTCGGCCGAGGACCTGCCCGCCTTCTCCGACTTGGTCGGATTCTTGGAAGAGGAGGCTCGACGGGCAGAGAATTTGGGGTTGACGGTCACCCATCCTTCGGAGCCACAGAGAGCTGCCGGGAGCGCTGTGAGTAGGGGCCCTCCGACGAGGAAGGATCGCACCAACCGGCAGTCATATGGGACTGTGAGTGCATTGACCCCACATTGTGAGACCTGCCCATGTTGTAGGCAGATTGGCCATGCTATGGCCAATTGCAATAAGTTCGGGGAACTTAGGGTTGAGGGACGGCGCCGGATGGCCAAGCAGCGGAGCTGGTGTTTCCTGTGCCTCGGGCCACACATGGCTAGGTACTGCACGCGCACAAAAATGTGCGGATATTGTGGTGGGGCCCACAACAATCTGTTGTGCATGAACCGGTCCGGCCAACAGTCACCACAGGGCCGTATCCAGGGTGACACGGCATGGGGCCCTGAGAATTCGTTTGCGACTCGGAGCGCAACTCAGGAGCCAACGTCCCCACGTCCACAGGGCCGTACCCAGGGTGATACGGCATGGGGCCCTGAGAATTCGTTTGCGACTCGGAGCGCAACTCAGGGGCCAATGTCCCCACGTGCACAGGGCGGTACTAGGGTGCAGGGCCGCACTCAGGGTCATCACATGGGGGGCCCTGAGTTTTCGGTTGCGACTCAGCATCCGACTCAGCGGGACATTGGGTGTGTTCAGCGGGCCGTAACGGGCGGGTGGCATGGGACACCTTCGAGCTATGCGGGTGCGGTTCGGACGCCGCCTCAGTTGTCGCCCCGCTCGTCGCCTCGTCCTCGTCGGTCGCATGTGATGTCCCCCCCGCTCATGGAGCGGCCACGGTTGAATTCACGCCCACCCCCCTTCGGGGGGCGTCGTAGGGTGGCAATGGAACCGGCGCGTGGGCCATTTGTACAATGGGACCCTCTGGCGTATAGCTGCCTACCTGATCGGTTACAGGCACAGTGGGGCCCCGGGGGTCCTCGCTAGGAATTTGCGGCCCAAACATTGGTTGCCCCCCAACCGGAGACGGTGGTGTTACCGATCGCCTCTGTGCTTGTTTGGGATTTGGCGGGCAACCCAACATACGTTCGCGCCCTATTAGATTCTGGAGCTCAGGGCTGCATTGTATCGAACGATTTAGCAAAATGGTTGGGCCTCAAGGTAAATAGGTATAATAAATCAATACGGGGCGTGGGGAATGTTACGGTTACGAATGTAGTTGGTCAATCGGTGATCACGTTCTCTCCACGTTATGACATTTTGACAAAAACATCCGTGCAAGCTTTAGTAATGACGCATGTCATGGGCAAACACCCCTTGGTGAAGTTGAATCCGGCCGTTCGATTCCTGACGTCAGGACTCAAGTTGGCGGATCCCGATTTTGACACTCCAGCCCCGGTCGACCTGCTACTGGGAGCAGACGTTCTGGGTAGGTTTCTGTTGTCGGATCGGCGAGTTCTTCAGCCGGACGGGTTGATTGCTGTGGATACTAAGTTTGGTCACGTGATCATGGGTCCGGCATTGCCAATGGTTAGGCCTGCCGAGTCAGATGGCATACTTATTGGCTCAGCGTTGTCAGACGCTATCCAACGTTTCTGGGAGATAGAGGAACCTCCCACCGCTCGTCGAGTCGACGCAGACGAAGAAGAGTGCGAGTTGTTTTACCAGAATAGTACTGGTCGCCTTCGTTCTGGTCGTTTTGTAACTCGACTGCCTTTCAGGGCCGATCGACCGCCACTAGGAGAATCTAGGAAGATGGCTGAGACGAGATTGATGTCGATGGAGCGTAGGATGTCAAGGGACGCCGTATTTAAACAAAAATACGTCGATTTCATGAGGGAGTATGAGTCGTTAGGACACATGTCGGTATCGGGTGTGGACTGGAGATCTGAGGATCATTGTTTCCTTCCACACCATGCCGTCCTGCGAACCCCTACCGGCAAGATTCGAGTTGTTTTTGATGGGTCAGCACCTACCTCGAACGGGATGTCCCTGAATCAGTGTCTACATTCGGGACCCAAGTTGAGTCGTGATATTTCGGATATTCTCACGAGCTTTCGGAGGCACCAGGTTGTATTTGTCGCAGACATTCGGATGATGTTTAGGCAAACGGTAATTCATCCGGCTGACAGAAGGTATCAGTTGATACTTTGGCGTGAGTCCACGGCCGAGCCAGTCAAGGTCTATGAGTTGAACACGAACACGTATGGGTTACGGTCTAGCCCGTATTTGGCGATGCGTACCCTGCGGGAGTTGGCGTCGCGTGACCGTGTGAGCTATCCTAGAGCCGCCGCTATCCTGGAGCAAGATTTGTACGTCGATGACGTCTGCACAGGGGCAGCCAGTGTAGAGGAAGCTCTGGACCGACGTGACGAGCTCATTCAATTGCTGGAACGAGGCGGCTATGAACTACGCAAGTGGATGTCCAACTCCCCTGAGTTGATGGCTGGTCTCCCAGATGAGTTTCAACAAGACCCGCACGTTTTTGAGAATCCTGACAACCCTAACATGTTGTCAGTGCTTGGAATTCAGTACCGGCCCGTCCATGATGAGTTTACCTATCGGGTGGTTTTAGAAACACCGAAGGCCTGGACGAAGCGGTCAGTACTGTCAACGATTGCGAGAACGTTCGACCCGAACGGATGGATTTCTCCAGTCACCTTTGCTCTCAAATGTTTTATGCAAAGGCTATGGGCGGCTCAGTTGACCTGGGACACCCACCTCTCAGGTGATTTGTTGACTGATTGGACGCAAATGTTCACCTCGCTATCGGACATAAATAATGTATCGCTGCCGAGGAAATTGGTCCCTGCTGGGAATTACAGGGCAACCCTTCACGGGTTTTGTGATGCCTCTGAACGAGGGTTTGCGGCAGCGGTTTATTTGCGAACCGTCACCTCCACCGGGGAGGTCGACGTGCGTTTGGTTTTGGCAAAAAGCAAGGTAGCGCCTATTCGGACAAGGATGACGATTCCAAAACTGGAACTGTCCGGGGCTGCTCTTTTGACCAAACTTTTGAATCACACTCTAACAGTGTTGCGTGGGTCAGTGGTTTTGGAGGATACGGTGTACGCGTGGACGGACAGCCAGATTGTTTTGTGCTGGCTGAAGGCTTCGGTCCATAACTTAGAGGTTTTTGTTGCGAACCGTGTCTCCCAGATTGTGTCGTCTGAGGTCCCACTGACCTGGAGACATGTACCAGGAGAATTGAACCCGTCTGATTGTGCATCCAGGGGATGTCGGGCTCCTGAACTCGTTAGACACCATTTGTGGTGGGGACCACCCTGGCTTGCCAGGAGAGAATCGGACTGGCCCCACAGCCATGTAGTAGTATCTTCGGATCATGGCCCCAGAGCGGCCGTGCATGTTACCCAGAAGACTGAGGACCCTGACGCCGGGTTTCTGCTGGACCGGTATAGCTCACTTGACAAGTTGATAAACGTGTCCACTTGGATTAGGAGATTCGCTCGAAATTGTCGTACTCCTCGCGATCAGCGAACGTTGAACCCTATTCTGAATCCGGCAGAGCGAAACGAGTCGCTACTGAATTTGGTCCGGTTGGTACAGTCCTCGAAGTTTGGGGCAGAATTGGAGATTATACGAAGTGGACGTTCGAAATTGAAGGGAGCCGTCGCGCGTCTCAACCCCTTTGTTGATTCGACCGGGTTACTTCGGGTAGGAGGAAGATTGCGCAATGCGAATCTGTCGTATTCGGCTCGTCACCCACTTCTGCTCCCCAAGGGGGGACAGTTAGTTGAATTGCTGGTGACTGATCGTCATATTAAAAACGCGCATGCCGGCTGTAACGCGTTGTTGGCCACGCTCCAGCGGGAGTTTTGGATCTTATCTGCCCGCCGTGTCATACGGAACATCGTGTTTCGGTGCATGCCTTGTTATCGACTTAAGGCTGCCACGATGCAACCTCTCATGGGGGACTTGCCCCCTGATCGTGTGAATGAGGTCAGACCGTTTTCAGGTGTTGGTACGGATTTTGCCGGACCGTTTATGGTGAAGAGTTCACGATTGCGTACCGCTAAGCAATACAAGGCGTACCTATGTGTGTTTGTTTGTTTATCCACCAAGGCGGTACATCTCGAGCTCGTTGCTGATCTCTCGACAGAGGCTTTCATTGCTTGTTTGGATAGGTTTGTTTCTCGAAGGGGACTTCCAACTTTGATCCGCTCTGATAACGGCACTAACTACATAGGTGCGGAACGATACTTACGAGAGATAGTCAACTTTTTGAATGTAAATAAAGTGGATATTGGAACGGCCCTCTCCCGTCGGGGTATACAGTGGACCTTCAGCCCACCGAGTTGCCCCCACTGGGGTGGGATTTTTGAGGCCGTAGTTAAGTCAGCTAAGACGCACTTAGGGCGTATAGTAGGTCAGACCGCGCTGACTTTTGAGGAGCTCGCGACATTGTTTTGTAAGATCGAGGCCGTTCTCAATTCGCGACCGTTGTGTCCGCTCAGCTCGGATCCAAATGACCTGGAGGCTCTGACCCCAGGCCATTTCTTGATAGGACAGCCACTTAACGCGTTGCCCGAGCACCCCTTCGAGGGAGTGAAATTGTATCGGTTGTCAAGGTATCAGATGTTGCAGCAGTTTACTCAGAATTTCTGGAAGCGTTGGTCGCTCGAGTATCTGCATATCTTACAACAGCGCCTTAAGTGGACTGACAAAACCAGCCCCCCTAGTGTTGGTGACCTCGTTCTGGTTAAGGATGCTAACCTACCGCCACTACGTTGGCGCAGGGGGCGCATTGTTAACTTGTTCCCTGGCAAGGACGGGACCCCCCGGTCTGCAGAGGTTCTAGTAGGAGGCTCGGTTCTAAAACGAGCGGTAGCAACGTTGTCTCGGCTGCCCGTAGATTAAGGGACAGGTGGGTGCCTGTCCGGGCGGGTGATTGTTCGATTCAAAATCGATACTCGATCGATGGTCTCGGAACGGCCATTTTGAATTTGACGTTGCTGCCAACCTTGCAGTTTTGACAACTGACAGACGAAAGCCCTCGCAATGTAACGCGTATTGATTAGGGTATTGAAATTAAATCGCAAGCCATCTGGAATGTATTCGGGTTCCCCTCAGGATTGTCTATATAGCTGAGTGTGTTGTGGTTCCCCGAACCAGATAAAGTTCGCATTTACGTGGCCGATTGGTTTTTCCCACGTAACATAACCTGTGTTGGAACACTGTGCTCGTCGAAGCTGGCCTGCCAGTCATACCTGGTTGGCTGAAGAACCTGTCTACCAAGAAGAGCCTAGGGTGCACCCGGGCCTTGCAGAGAGACAGGAAGTTGACGGGACCGAAGCACAGACCAGGTTAGATCGACTCCATAATTAAATGCTCGGTGAATCGCCGACGTTCACACTTCTTGGCATCTGATCGCTACGCTACCTCGTAGCTGATGGGCCCCTGCGAGGTCATTGGGTGCCGAGAGGCCTGAACAATACTTAAAACATAAACTTAAGTACTCATTAAATATTTAACACAAAAAGTATTTCTTTTTATCCTCTTTTGCTGTGCAAATCAGTATTTTTGATGTGTGATTAAATACTAGCCATATTTATACTATAACAAAGGGTACCAAAGTCAATATTTTCTGACTAACGGCGTGCAGATGTTATTTATGCAAATGAAATTGTAATCGTAGTAATTGCTAGGATCTCATACCAAATAGACGCTGTTCCACTTTTCCATCTTACCTCCGCGTACTAAAGTTCAAAAGCAAAAAAGCAAAGGTTTATTCGACCGTACATTGTGTACAGATTAGAACACAAAAACTATAATTTTCCACTTCGCGGCTTAGCAGGATTTAATGTAAGAAGAATAACATAACCGCAGAGTACAATCTGACAAGATTATATATAGATATAAGATGTTATAATAGATGTTATATTAGATATTTTGACAAAATTACACCCGAATTTTATAAAAAAACTTGATTTTATTACCTCAACAAGCAGTTACGAAGAGTTAATGTGGTACCTTGCATAGTTATAAATTAGATTCGAGTTGGAGATGCGGCTCCAAAGGCTCGTAAGTGAAAGCGATATACAGATAAATGATTAATAGCCCGAAGCGGCAAAAGCTGGCGACGACGATGGAATAGCGAAGAAAGGTTCAGTTCAATAGATTCAGTTCAATAAATGAATTTCCGTTGAACTAGAATAATAAACCAACTTGTTTTGTTACGTATCCATAATAAACTATTTGGTTCGTTATCAAATTCCAAGAATGCTTTCCCATCGTACTGATCCTATCCTTTACCTACCGAGGATTGTTTCTCTTCACGACTGGCTAACTATCCTAGTGTAACAGTATTTCCTCAGAATTCATTACGTCATTTGTAAGTAGAATCATTAATTTTTAATGACTATGTTTATACTCGCTCCTAACTACATGAGCACTTTATAACTTAATCAGTATTTTTTGTAATATTTTTGCAAGGATCTATCGCCATTAGCTGTCTCAGGTTTGGGCGCTGGCACGCATTCGTAACAGATGCTTTGATAGAGTTCTTTCATTACTGTATCTGAGTTTCGTTAATTCCCAGTTTTACGTCACTGTAATATTCTACATTCAAAATTGAAAATTCTATATTTTCTGTAAACATTAACATGTCTAGAAAACGTAATTTTTTGCCTCTTCTCTTCATTGGACTCTTCTCTTCATTGGACTCTTCTCTTCATTGGACTACTGTGGGAGAATAAGGGGGAAGAAACTCTCACAGATTGATTTTCAGATCTCTTTGTTGAAAAATTGGTTGTGTTTAACTAATACAAACATTTCTATATTAATTATTGTACATAATAGGCAGAAATAATTCACTACAAAATTATTGTCAGCTAGCTCCTACTGAGTTAAAATAACCCATCATCAATAACCCGTCATTTAAGTAATCTTGAACATTGTAATATCCCTTTTTAGGTAATGTGGTTTTTACATGGTTTCTAAATTGTTCATATGGCAATTCCAAAATCTCCAGAGGTATCCTCTTTTAGTAGAGAATGCATTGACCCTTGAAATAATTCCTAATTATCGTGAGTCTCAACCCGGGTGCAACTAGTCTGTGATTATTTATAAGTTTCACGGCCGATTTTTCCATCTTCAGATGACGTAAATCATCAGCCTGTTGATCTGAGGAATCTGACAGAATTTGTACGTGTGAAATGTTAAATAAAGTTATCTGACTGTTTCTAAGGGAACAATCTCCCCGAACATTAGCTAATTTTGGAAAATGTTTGAAAGTTTCTTGCGTACATACATTATATTTTCGAAAATAAATTGACTTGCTACAGTTAGTATGTCAATTTAAAAAAAAAGGAGGCCATACCAACGTGCCACAACAAAATCGTCAACAAGAACGTCAACCAACCATTGCTGTGAACGTGAAGATATATACTTGGAGTGTATGGCCCATTCACAACTGAATAAAGGAGCATCAAGCGAACAGCAGATCTCTCCAGCTTGGTCTATTCCAACAACCACCTTGAGTAGGCCTGCTTCATTCACCAGCTCTGCCGTGGCCTGTAGCGAACCCATATCTCCAGCACTAAAACTGGAAGATGAAAAACACATAACATATAGTTTCTCTGATAACATGGGGCTAGACTTAGGTGCGATGGTGCTGGATGACGTTTGAACCAACGGGTGGCTAACATCTGCATGTCCAGTGCTCCGTACAGACAACTGGTACAATGTATTATGAATGGTAGTTTTAACAAATGCAGTCCCATTATATTGTTGATGGGAAATAGCAAAGGGGACAGGTAGACCTAATTAACTGTTTAGATTCGCTGAACAAACTTGGTGTAAAAATATTGTAACTAGTGCATTTCCTTATATATTGTAACTAGTGCATTTCCTTATATATTGTAACTAGTGCATTTCCTTATATATTGTAACTAGTGCATTTCCTTATATATTGTAACTAGTGCATTTCCTTATATATTGTAACTAGTGCATTTCCTTATATATTGTAACTAGTGCATTTCCTTATATATTGTAACTAGTGCATTTCCTTATATATTGTAACTAGTGCATTTCCTTATATATTGTAACTAGTGCATTTCCTTATATATTGTAACTAGTGCATTTCCTTATATATTGTAACTAGTGCATTTCCTTATATATTGTAACTAGTGCATTTCCTTATATATTGTAACTAGTGCATTTCCTTATATAGGTCCACAACATTTGAAAAGACTGAATCAACTTATCAGGTCAACACGACAAGAATGTTTAAATTTACATAAATATATTTATTTCTGTCTTTAGGCAGAGAAAAGATTGTATTTTGTTGATAACTATTGTAAAAGACAACTTGCTAGGTATTTAGCATTTAATTTATTATTTGACCCTGTCATAACTAGTATGACAGAGGTTCCTTCGTAGTATTTAGTAATAATAATTGACACGGCAAAAAAGGTACAAAGTATCATTTGTAGGTACCTTTTTTGTATCAGTTTTTTGCCAATTCCAACTGAGGGTAAACACAACTTAAATATTACCAATCAAAACATGCAGGGGCTTTTTGCATTACAGAACACTGTTTAAAGGAAAATATGATGTCTTTTAAGACAAATAATTACAAAATTGACAGTTGTTACTATAGAAAGACTGCTGGCAGAGGTTGTCCTTTATCTTAGTAAAAAATCCTTGCACTTATTATAGAAAGACAATTAAAGCTGTCCTGTATTGAGTTAGATAATCATATTATTGTTTGTGTCTACAAACCTCTGAGGGATGATAAGAGCCATGGCAATATTTCGAAATATTTGAGAAAATATGGAACAAGTCCTCACTAATATATTTAAAAACAGAAAAGAATTATTTGTACTCGTAAATACAATAATGAAACAACAATTAGTAGTAAGATAGGAGATTTTGCTTTCGTCTGTCTCTATGTCTCGTGTCTGTCAGTGCCGGTCTTGGGGCCACAGTTTTCAAGCGATCCTCACAAAACTTGGCACACGTGTTCCTTGAATTAAAAGTTTTTTTTTTGTCGAGAGATTTTCTCGAATTTCCCCTTGGGGAGGGGTGAGTTATGACCTCATTAATTTTTTGTATGTTTTTTTTTTTAAACCTATCATGTGGCGTATCAAATTAAAGGGCTTCATGAGCCAATTCTAAAAATATACTACACCATTACCTTTCGGCCGCCTGTTTTCTAAAAATCCAAGAAATATTTTCAAAACATACCAAGTTTGTACTCCTCGAAGTATGAGACGGATTAGTATAGAGGATCTATACAGACCATGAGAGTGAGTGAAATAGACTATAACTATTTTCGTGAAAAGTCAATAGATTCTATTTTAAATCGCAAATTGTGGTTTATAATGTTATTTATGCGGCTACTTTACTATTTGATTTTGATTGAATCTAAAATACTTACCTTTAAATTGGTTCACAGTCCCCCCTGTTAGCGAGGTCTACTGCCCACAGGGCCACTAGTTTAGCTAGTAATAGCGAACTCGTCGTAACTATAACTTGCCAAGTCAATAAGATGGTTTTTAAGTTTATATTTGAAGGTGTCTGTACTTGGGGCAATTTTTATGTTGTCGGGGAGTTTGTTCTAAATAGTTGGCCCCATAACTGGGTCAGTTTGTTGGACTTTTCCAATTTACGCGGTATGCCAGCCAGTTTATGTCCGTTTCGCGTGGCATACTTGCTGAGGTCATTTAGAGTCTTCAACTCGTCTAGGTTTTGCCGAACATACAAAGCAACCTGGAAGATCACTATTGCGGGCACTGTTAAGATGCGAAGTGATTTGAAGTACGGCCTCGCAGACGTATCTGATGGAACCCGTGCTTTTTTGCATGATGAATGCGCGCTTCCAATCCGCTGCGCGTCCCCATAGCTAAGCACCGCAGTTGAGCAGCCAGTGTATGGTGGCGAAGTAGCATGTCCGAACCACTTCGGTTGGGACGCTCCAGGCCAGACGTCAAAGAGTTGTCTATGTGGGCTTCCCAGGTAAGGCCTCTATCCAGCTCGAAGCCGAGAAATCCTGCGACGTTGACTTGCACAATGTCCTTCCCATCGATATTGACCGCCATTGGTCTCGGGGGCATGCCTGCTAGTCGGAAATGGAGGAATTGGGTCTTTTTTGTATTAAGTATCAAGCCGTTAATGTCGAACCATTTCGCGAGTTTGGCGGCTGTTGTATTGAGTTGAGACTCTAGCTCATCCAGTTTGGAGGCGTACACTAATCCTGCGACAACATAAGGATGTCAGCGGTCTCTATGTTCTGAGGGAGCTCATTGAGCAGCAATGAAAACATTATGTTCGACAGGGAAGAGCCTTGAGCGACGCCCATCGTTTTTGGGAGTGCGTCAGATTTTACAGAACCCCGGTCTCCCACCACTATCTGCGTCCTTTCTCGCATAAAACTAGTAAGAAGAGCGTGTGATGGGCCGACGATACTGTTCCGGGGTCTCCGGAGCTATGAGACTGATGTGACTTAAAGACTGATAAACTGATAGTAAAACTGTATTGAAAGACTGGTAGAAGTAGGATGGATGATGTAGTGAGTAAATGAGAGTGAGAACGCGACGCTCGCTTGATGGCTATACACGAACTGAACTAAAATGTAGGAAATTACAAGAAGTGCAAAATTGACTAAATTTATATAAATGGTAATTCTGCTCATGTACGTGTTAGCTCGTACATATTCCCGGGCGAGAAAAATGGGGTTAGTAAAGATGAATGCTGATATGATACATGATGATAGAACAATTTATAGCTTATGACTAAAATATTTCATTTCGTTAGTAGCTTATGATTAAAATATTGTCCCATTTACTGATTCATTACACATTTTTTTAAATAAAACGATCATAACATGGTAAAAACTAAGACTGTACATCAGATATTTTAAAAACTGGTCGATTCACTATTGGGGAGGAACAAGTGTCTTTCATAAACACTCACGCACTTTGCTCGTTAGTAAAAAGAGTGCGTTTGGCTGGTCCCGGAACACGCGCACTTCTCTTTGTGAATTCACTTAATTCACTGTAATGTTCGGTGCACTGTACACTGGTGGACGCCGCCGACGCGGACGAAGCCGCCGGTGGCTCCGCTGCAGCCGCGGCGGGGGAAGTCGTGAGCCAGCAACTGAAGCGCCGCCACGCCCACGCCACGACGATAACTGCTACCAGGGCGAACAATATATATATCGCTGCATAATGATGGATATCGTTGGACGAAACTCCGACTGCTAGAGGCTCACTCTGTTTCATGATTTCAATATTCTGTTCGATATTTTGAAGCTCCTTCTGATTATATTTTGAATCGACTCTGTCCACGTTGGATGTCGATGGATCTGGTAATGATATATTGATAATATGATTTATCTGTGAAATCTCTGGTAATTCTATTTCAGCACTTACATTAATCTGAGTGACTTTGTGTCTATGTGAATACATAAAGAAATCAGCTGTTTTGATAACGCATCCTTGATCTATATTGAAGAACCCAACGTGAGTCATTGTGAGTGGGGTAATCTGATCGCCACATACGAGTTTCAATTGACACTGCTGGCAACAAAAATAGATGTAGGAATTTACTTTGTTTAACTCTATCCATTGATTGCTGCAGGGTCGTGTTATCGTATTACATCTTCTTGTGTTTGATAATACTTCACAGAAACTTTTTTCGTCCTTGATGATATGAATCGGCCTCTTGATATGGAATATTTCTTGGATCTTTATGTAAGCAAGACCTTTGTCGAATTACGTCGCAGATCAACTGCGACGTAATTCGACACTGGGACTATTGTTATCTCTTTATTGCCTATCAGTTGGGGAATCGGAATCGTATGTATCGTCCCCAAAGAGGGGTATTTTAATTTCAAATATTATAAAGATGGCTGTAACTCTTGCACGCACTTGTAGTAAGTTATATATCTCTGATGAACTGTCTGTTTTCTTGATTGGTAACGACAAGACCTTTGGGAGCTGCTCAGATATTACACCAAGCTCATGTCGTAACTGATCCGGGGTAAGTAAATGGAAATTGAATTTTCCATTATAAATATTTGTCACGGCGTCAAGTAACATCTGATGAATATTTTTTAAACTGATTAAAATATTGTTTGCAATCATAGCCGTTGACAAAAAATCACTGATAAGCGAGACATTCTGTACTCCTGATTTTATCTGCTCAACGGCATTTTCGATATCGTTAAGTTTCTTGTTAATTAACTTATGATGCTTGTCCATCTGTTCGCCTTCTGTTCGTTTCAGCATGTTAAACTCTGCTTCTCTGTTTGATTTTTCCAGAGTGCTGCAAGGTGGTGCTGATTCGTCTTGATAAGGTTTATATCTTGCTCAGATTTTTCCGCAAAACGCTCATCCAGGACGCCGAACAGGCTGTTAGCAATATATCCTATTCCATTAACCAGGCCACGGCGCCGCCGACGAAGCAACGTTTGGGAAAATCAAACTTCGGTAGTGGAAGCAGAGTTTAACATGCTGAAACGAACAGAAGGCATGATGGACAAGCATCATAAGTTAATTAACAAGAAACTTAACGATATCGAAAATGCCGTTGAGGCAATAAAATCAGGAGTACAAAATGTCTCGCTTATCAGTGATTTTTTGTGTAATGGTCAGCATAGTTGCCTTCCAAGCAGTTGATCCGGTTCGAAGGACCAATGTTCCGGGGTCTCCGGAGCTATGAGACTGATGTGACTTAAAGACTGATAAACTGATAGTAAAACTGTATTGAAAGACTGGTAGAAGTAGGATGGATGATGTAGTGAATAAATGAGAGTGAGAACGCGACGCTCGCTTGATGGCTATACACGAACTGACCTAAAATGTAGCAAATTACAAGAAGTGCAAAATCGACTAAATTTATATAAATGGTAATTCTGCTCATGTACGTGTTAGCTCGTACAGATACCATAATGAGCTAGCTTGGCTGATAGGATTCTGTGGTCCGCCACGTCAAACGTCTTCGACAGGTCGCAGAAGAGGACGGCAACCTGTAGCTTCCGCTCGCGCGCGTTCACGACTCGCCTTATCACTTCGCGCGCCATTGAAGTTGTCGAGCGACCTTCGCGGTATGCGTACTGCTGCTTGGATAGCGCATCGGTTGTAGAGAGGTACGCGACTAGTCGCGAGCTGATACCATTTTCGAAAACTATTGCGGCCGCTGGAATTACCGACACGGGTCGATATCCATCTACACGCTCCTGTGCCCTTTGCCTTTGAAGATGGGTTATATTTTGCTCCTTTTTAGACATGGGGAAAGTTACTATCCTTTAGACATAGGTTGTATAGGTTAGCTAGAAGCGGGGAGAGTGGTATTGCCGCTAAATTTAATAATTCCATTGAAAGGTCATATATGACTTTTGTAGGCTTTTTTGGGATCACTTTTGTGATTATGCGTTATACCTCGTCAGCGTGGAAGGGTCGCAGTCTGAAGAGCGATCGGCGGGCGCACGCGCCGCGGCGAGGGCGGCGCAGGCGTCCGGCACGTCGGCGTGCGGGGCTCCACGCGCGGCGGCGGCGCTTATGAACCTTTTGTTCGTGGTATCGACCGCTTCCTTCTTATTTGGGAACTTGAAACCTTCGGAGTTTTTTAGTATGTCCGTGAAATCCGCTGTTGAAGAACTGTTGTTACCCTTACCTCGTTCTTTATTTACCACGATCCACATGGTTTTGCTCCTTTTTTACTGTTTTGAATCAGTTTACTGTAATAGGCTGACTTGCCTATCACCTAGTAGTTTTTTGTATTGCGCTGTTACGGACTCGATCATTGAAGTTAGTGCGTGTTGATCAGGGAGGTATTTGTTATGAGCGGTTATGACATATAGCAGGCATTTTAAGTTAATTATTTCATCTGTTGCCCAGCTATTGTTTATCCGTCTATTTTTGTTTTTTAGCTTTATATTTTGAATTTGTTGGACAGGGTTTTAACGAGAGACTTAGCAAATGCGTCAGCTGATACATATATATTCGATACATGTTTATTCGTAATTAAAAACCACTGAATAATTTCCCAAGTAAGAGAAACACATATTTTAAACACAAGACATAAAGAAAGATTATATTTACCATAATCCCGAATAAAAATGCTCAATTGTAGCCCGTTTCACAGGGCAATTGGACTGTTCAACAAATTACCAATTGATATTAAAAATAAAGGAAACCAGCTACTATTTACTAAAAGGCTTAAACAATACCTTATTAATATCTGTCCGCACACAATTGAATAAATTGTAAACCTATAAGTACAACAATAACAAATATACCAATAAGTATTTAAATAAATTGTTATTAGATACGATTTAATACATTCCATTAGAAAAGGGTCCATAATAGAGACCTTATCTATACATTATGGTGCAATAAAATTTTGATTTGATTTGATTAGTAGTCTTGAAATTTATCTGGATTTGCACATAAAAGTTTAAACAAGATATGAAACTGTCCGCGTGTCAGTCGTCCACTATTGAGTGGATTCACCCAGCATTTTCTTCTAGTAGTAACAACCATCTTCTGTGTCTTCTTAATATGATTCGTAAATATAAAACATTTTTATTACATCCATTGCACGAAACCAGCACCCTGTGCAAAAGTTGAATAGCAACTGAATAAATTACGCTCGTGTCGTGTGGCCGACCAACTGAATTTCTGCTAAGCAGAAATTACGCGACCTAAATTATGTGACTTACAAGTACTCACAAATCAAAAAAAATAACTCGTCTGGCTTCACTCTTGTTTGTAAGAAATTAACGCTGTCACTTTCGTTTGCATAAATTTTAAAAAATCGCATTTTGAGGTAATGTTTTACTAAGTTTTTTACAATAAGTCATTGTTTGTAGTATTGATGTTCGAAATCGCCTTAGCTCCGGCTACTAGGGGGCTTGCTGGACGACTTTGGCGTCGGCCGCTCCGTCTCGCTCGGTGCGCGGCAGTGCGCGGTCGCCTTAGCCCCTCCGTGCCTCCGGCTCATAAAAAACACTCTAGGGAGTAGCCAAAAGACTGCCCAGGAAGGGCTGCCCACATGTCGGTTTGGTACCAACACTAACCTAATAGTAGCCACAAGACTGCCTAGTAAGCGGGGTGCCCTGACTCAGATTTCAAAATCAGTCAAATAAAACAGCCAAGTTTGCTACACTAGGTACTGTAGTGCTCCTAACCACTATACGATCACTGCATTTCGTAAATATAAAGACTTTAATGGTATTAACTTTTCTTTTTATTTGATTTCTAGTTACACTTTGTATAAAAGGGATCCACAACTGGCTCGATAGCCATTACTCTAATCCTCACTATACAATTTAGCTCAGTCGCTGGCCGAAGCCTATGGTGAAGTGTGTCACATTGACTTCCCACATCCAAGCCTCTTTCTTTTTTAAAACTACAAAATAAGTAACAGTGTCAAAGTGACACCCACTCTAAAGAGGCCCGTATACAATATAATCGCATAAACAAATATCGAACCTTACAATAATTCCCCCTCCGTTCAAAAAAAAAAATATTCCAACGGAATTTTTTTTTTCAAAGTGGCAACCCTAACTCAAAGTCAAAAATTTAAGATTTTTGACTTTGAGTTAGGGTGACTACCCTATCTCAAAGTTTTAAATCTAAAAAACATTAAATGTTAACATTAAGTGAGCTTGCTATGCTTGAAATCTAAAAAACAGTAAATATGCCACAAGCATAATTTCAAATAACATCAAGTACCCTAATCCTTATCTGTCCAACCATCCCATTTAACCTACTCAATTAAACATTAAATAACAAAACCAAACTATACTTAAGGTGTAGGCTATGCACCTTAAAAAACTTAAATTATAATACCTTATGATCCCATCATACAATTATTCGCGGCTTAACACTAACCTACCTAACGCTAGAAAACTCTCTTTTACAATACGAAGGCAAACAGCTGAATCTATCTAAGATTTAGCTTCTCGAATGGTTATCATTCGACAAACTTTCTGACAATAAAAACTAGCGAAAAACTTATCAGACAACTATAATACCTCCGTTCCTAAAATTAACACAACTTGATCTTTGCATAAACAATTGTGAACTCTCTCCACCGAATGGAAATATTTCAAAAATTAACGCAGGCAAAGATCAAATAAAAAAAATATCATTTTCAAATATAGGAAACGTCAACCATATTAACAGGATTAATCTATAGAACCGTATTACTAAGCCACAGCTTAAGAATGAGTTCATTAAAATTCGTTCCAATAATACGATGAAATCAACTAGCTTTCAAACCGATACTACAACATACACACATCTCAACTAATCCATTGGAATTCAATAAACTATCTTTTACTATTAACAGTTTAAGATAATCGCCATGAGTTGCAACCAATTACCCAAGTTAAGACACTACAAAGAATTTCGAATGTGTATCGAATACCCGAGTTATCCCACATCAGAAATTACTTTCATCGAGAAACCTTCGTTACCAACTTCGTTATACAACCCTTATTCTCCCCTTACCAAATCATCCCAACTCTATACTTTAAGAACGCGGGAACCAACACAGAACCCTATGACGAATAGCTATTGCCTCGTCATACTGCTCTCAAAGATAAAACTAGGCGATCGGTTCAAACAATTGTTCGAACTATCGTTTATAAAAGTTTCTCATATAAAGGTAATCTACCACGGAAATCTAGTATGTTACAGATATTTCTTGGGTCTTTGGTGTACGGTCCTCACCAGACATCATAGTTCAGCAGCAACATGAAAAGAAACACCGGTTAATAAACAATTCATAACACTACCGCATACACAAACCACAAACCATCAACCGGGATAAAATTATATTATACTCCTAATGTATAATTATTTAATATCAGACGAACTCCTCAGCGCAGCACAAAGCGTTTTAAACGATTTTTGTTAACAATAACGCCCCGTGACCGTGAGTTCAGACGACGAATCAGCACATTAGACCTCCCAACGATCTCAATGACCTTGTATGGTCCTTGATACTGACGTGCCAACTTCATACATCTTCCCGTTATCCGCCTTGGTACGTATAACAAAACTAAGTCATTCACCCGGAACGATCTGGGTTTTGATCTCATATCGTAATACCGCTTTTGTACCGCTGTGCGATCGCAATATTTCCTAACGCCTTAGTCAGCAGCCTACCCACACGATTTACCCTTTCATCTATCGTTTCGTCTAAACCAACTGCGTTTAATCCTAATGATCGATCCACCATTGGGCACGGTTCCCTACCAAATAAAATATTATACGGCGACACTTTCGTTGACGCCTGCACGCTAGTGTTATACGCATGTACTACCAAAGGTAAAACCGAGCACCATTGCCTTTCATTACTACCTAAATATTTTGATAACATCGAAGTTAACGTTCTATTCATTCGCTCTACCAAACCGTTACTCTGTGGGTGAAACGAACTTGTATGTATCATTTTAGCCCCAAAGTGCTCTACCGTTTCTTTTACAATTCCCGCCGTAAAAACTGTTCCTCTATCTGAAATAATTTCCCTAATCGGCCCGAACCTACAGAAAACTTCCTCAATTAAAAACCGCACTACATCTTCCGATGTAACCCTAGGTAACGCCTTACATATCGCAAACCGCGACGCATACTCTACCGCGACTATAATAAAACGGTTATCTCTCGACGAACGTGGAAACGCTCATAACACGTCGATTCCTACCTTCTCAAAAATATCCGAGACCCTAATCGGCATCTAATCTGATACGCTTTTAACTAATTTCCTTTCTTGACACGGCACGCACGAAGCTATATAACGCTCTATCTCCTTATCGGCTTTCGGCATGAAATATTTCGACCGAAACCTCTTCAACGTCTTTGCGAGACCCAAATGACCTCCTGTCCGCGCCTCATCATGTAATTCGTTCATTACATTTTGAAACAAAGACCTAGGCAATACTAATACCTCCCTAATTTCTCCATCTCTACGTACGCTTTTATATAATAAATTATTTCTCAAACAAAAACCGCTACGCCACGCTTCCGGACGTTCGCTCAACCGCGTTAACCATCTACTACAAAATGAATCGTTCTCTTGATCCGCCTGTAACGACTCTACATTAATACTAAAAACTTCCAAACCATCATCATCAGGTTCAGAACGAGAAGAAGACTGAGGTCCTTCTGTTTCCTGTTTCCCTTCTTCCATTAGCGGATTCCTACTCAAAAATTCTGCCACTACATAGCTTTTCCCCGAGCAATGAACTATCTCGAAATCCCATTCTTGTATCGCTAACGCCCATCGCGCTAACCTACCAGACATATCTTTTTTCGACTGTAACCAACATAACGCGCTATGGTCTGTAACAACCTGAAAATACGATCCCCAAAGATAATACCTATAGTGCCTTAACGCCGATACTAACCCCAGACATTCTTTCTCCATCGTACTATATTTTTTCTCCGCATCCGTTAACTTCCTAGACGCATAGGCAACCGGACTCATTATTTCAATGCCCTGCATCAATACTGCACCCAACGCCTTGTTAGACGCATCCACATAAACTCTCGTAGTAACCGACTTATCCCCCGAATAATAGGAAAGTACTGGCGCACTACCCATAACCTTCTTAATATACTCGAACGAATTCTGCAATTCTTCATTCCATTGAAACTTTACCCCCTTTTTCAATAATTTAGTGAGAGGTAACGATATTCTCGCATAATTCGATACAAATTTTCTATAATAAGAAAATAAACCTAATAATTGTTTCACATCCTTCGTAGATGTGGGAGTTGGAACCTGTTGCATAGCCTTCAGCTTTTTCTCACTAGGTTTTACTCCTTCATTCGAGATTAGATAACCTAGCATCTCAATCTCGCAAAAACCGAATTTACATTTGGATGGCTTGAAGGTCAAGTTAACTTCTCTAAACCGCCCAAAAACTTTCTGCAACGTATCGGTAAACTCCTCGAACGTTCTACCATACACAATTACATTGTCTACGTAAACCATAACCCCTTTAAATCTTAAATCCGCTAAAACTTTATCCATCATCCGTTGGAAAACCGCTTGACTCGTTGCCAAACCGAACGGAACAACATTAAATTCATAAAGACCCGTGGTCGTTTATGCCGAAAGCCGTTTTATGCCTACCTTCCGTAATACCCGTCTGCCAATAACCTGAATTGAGATCTAACTCCGCAAAATACTTGGCCCCGGCCAAACTATCGACAAAATCTTCTAACCGCGGAATAGGATAATTATCCCTACAAATTTTCTTATTTAATTTCCGATAATCTATACAAAACCTCCATGAATCATCGGGCTTTTTAATTAACACAACGGGCGCAGCATAAGAACTAGTGGATTCCCTAATAACACCTAGTTTCAACTTCTCCGCGACCTGCTCCTCAATAATTTCTCGTTGCACCGGCGAAACGCGATACGGGTGACAATGAACCGGCTCTTCATCATAAGTCTTAATATCGACCGACACTATCTCCGACCTACCTAACTGGTCAGTTGCAAACGCAAATCTATCCGCATTCCTATCCAACAACGCCAATAATACCTGCTTATAATTCTCACATAAATCCTCATTTACGATAAACCGTTTATTTTCTACCCCAAACGCAAATTCGCACGAATCCGATAACCCCGAGAAATAAACGTAATCGCCCTTTCTTAACTCCTGAAAGTCGATAGAATTTATCACGTCACGATCCTCGATAACCGTGGTTTCCCCGAAGTTCACTTGTTTCCTTCTAGAACCGTCTAAAAAGTCCGACCCTATCTTTTGTTTTGAAAGAATCCCTACGCACATGACATTTCGTTTTACCGGTGTCGTGTTTTGTTTCGTATGGAAATTATTGAAAAACGGTATTTTTCCCTGGAAAAAACACATACACGAATGAATAAAATCAATATTCATACCGTTCTTTATTAAAAAATTCACCTCTAAAATAATGACGACGACCCGAATGGCCGAGTCGGCAGTGTCGCTGCCTACGAAACCAAGGGTCCCGGGTTCGAGTCCCGGTGGGGGCAAATATTTGTTTGATGAGAACGGATGTTTGTACCCTAGTCATGGTTGTTTATCTATCTAAGTATAATATTTATCTATATAAGTATGTGTATCGTTGTCTAGTACCCAAGATACAGGGAATCCTAGTTTGGGGCTAGATCAATGTGTGTAAGTGGTGTCCAAGGTATTATTATTATTATTATAATGCTACAATTTAAATCAGTTATTACTAAAAATTCCTGTGAAAAGCTTAAATTGTCCAAACTAAAATCTATAACACATTTCCCTACAATTTGCAGCAAACTTCCATTTACCGCCTTAACCCGTCTTTTCCCTTCTTGCACACATCTGGCACCCACTTGATCTGCAACGGCTGGGCTGATGCATGAAGCTGTAGCGCCTGTATCTAAAAGAGCTATCACGTTTACATTAGAAGAAGTCAATAAAACGAATGGTCTGACCTGCTGATCCGCCTCGACTGCGACGATCTTCCCCATTGGTCGTTCCGCTTCTGTGCTACGCTGCTGAGCTCGTCTGAGGCCCTCATTCCACAGGTCAGCCTGGTCACCGCTGTCGGCCTCTAGCGACGACGTGTTGCAAAATCCGCTAGGACGTAAATTATAATTATTAGTACCAGATCTAATATGTGGTTCCTGACCACTTGCCGACGGCGAAACATTCGGCGTTCGTCGTGGGTCTTGAGTAGAGCCTTGATTAAATTGTGTGTGAAACGGTCTGTCTCCCCCCCCCCCCCCCCTATCGCTATGGGCCAAAATCGGTCCAAAAGTTCCTAAACACATTTTCAATATCCTCACTTCCCGGACTTCATTTCTCCATCTGTACCAGTACCGCCCTCAGCGCCTTCTTATCTACAAAATGGCTCAACATTAATTTATTTATAAGATGGTTTTGCAATCCTCTTAAAAATTGCGTTATAAAAATGTCATCTTTGGTAACTCTAGCCTTCCTCGCCAGGTCCCCTAAATAATGGAAGTAGTCCAACAAACTTCTTTTCTCTTGCTTGGCATTGTAGAACTTCTCTGCAAAAGTCTGTGCTTCCAAATTCCTCATTAAATTTATTCACCACCTCGTCAAATGTCTGGGCACTGCCCCTAATTTCCCCAAAAAAAATATAAGGCTCCACCTTTTAAATACGAAGGAAATAATAATTTTAATTCCTCCGAAGATAGAAATTTCTTCCTCGATGCAGCATCTCTGAAATCTTCTAAAAAGTCTTCAAAGGACTCCTGAGACATCCCCGAAAAACAAGAATAATTTCATAAAAATTTTCACAAAATGTCCGCCGCTATAAAAATCTTCCCAAAATATTTTCCTATTCGATTCTTCATTCGCTTGGCAGGTCGAGGTAATTCCTAAATAAAAAACTTAAGTACAGAAACACACTTCCCTTCAATGCACTTTCGATCCTTCCTCGATTCTTCAAGGTCTGGATCGACGATCACTATCCTCTTCTATTAAGCCACTTCTTATGACGTCACCTTCTTTCTGAAGCAGTCTTCCTATTTCTCCGGTTTGTTTGGCGCCTCCGCCAATGTAGTGCTCCTAACCACTATACGATCACTGCATTTCGTAAATATAAAGACTTTAGTGGTATTAACTTTTCTTTTTATTTGATTTCTAGTTACACTTTGATAAAAGGGATCCACAACTGGCTCGATAGCCATTACCCTAATCCTCACTATACAATTTAGCTCAGTCGCTGGCCGAAGCCTATGGTGAAGTGTGTCACATTGACTTCCCACATCCAAGCCTCTTTCTTTTTTAAAACTACAAAATAAGTAACAGTGTCAAAGTGACACCCACTCTAAAGAGGCCCGTATACAATATAATCGCATAAACAAATATCGAACCTTACAGTACACTACTTTATTCCACGTTCCATTTCACCCAAGTTTACAATACGTTTTTGACATCTATCATGAAATACGTATGGAAAGAGTAAAAATCGCGTTCCATTTCAGACATACAAAATAATATTTTGTTTTAGGTATTATAAATCAAAAACAAATTTCCGACAATTAAGACTAGGATAAAAGGTTCAAGAATATAGTCAACTATCCTCCTAAATAACTCTAGTAATTTAAATCAGGTGTCGGTGATCAAAATCCAACCCGAATTGTTTCCATTAGTCCCCTTTAGCCCTGTCCCCCGGGATGACAGCTGGGAATTGTATTCCCGGTTGTCACCCGGGTAACAATTTGTGCCGTCTGTTCCCTTTGGAAGCTGACTAGAGGGGACAACTTTGAAATCGCAAAACTAAGAAGATAATATATTGTATTGTATATCGGAAATATTGTAGAAGAAACTGCTCACACGTGCCGCCCAACTTTGCCAAAAACGAAATCGACGAGCACCTCTACCTCACCTCGATACAAGCAAGATTTGGCTACAAAAAACTACCCAGCAGATCCTAAAACTTATAATGCTATGGTCGCTTCGTACGAAAATAGGACTGCAACTTATTGCTCAAATACCAAGTTTTAAATCTGTCAAATCATCATTGTACAGATATAGAAATAAAGTAGCAGCAGTTGATAAAATCCAATGCGACAAAGTAGAAGAGGTGCAAATTCCCACCGGATATGAAGATTTCTTAATGGCAGATTGTTACTACGATAATAAACGAATCATTATCTTTTGTTCACAAAGAGTAAGAGAGTTATTACTTACAGTTGAGGATTATTACAGCGATGAGACCTTTAAAGTTTGTCCAGGTCCATTTGATCAACTATACACCATACATGGTGATATCGGAAGTACTGTGAACAATACAAACATTGTGCCACTTGTGTTCGCTCTAATGAGTGATAGACAACAATCGTCCTACGTGGCTTTATTTTCTTTTATTAAATCCCAAGTACCTGGATGGAATCCCAAAAAATATAAAACTGACTTTAAAAAAGCAGCTATGAGCTCCATCGCTAAAGTTTTTCCATCTGTAATAGTCAGCGGCTGTCTATCATTTTAACAAGGCTGTTTGGCGTAAAGGACGTGGGCTCGAAATCACGAAATCGAATTATCTAACAAAAGCGCTGTGCTCCCTTTACCACCACCATCTGAAGTTATGAACGGTTGATCATATATCACACGGAAGCAAACAGAAGACGAGAACATGATAAAGTGCCGAGTCTATATGAAAAACCAATGGTTTAAATAGGATTGGATACCAACTTGGAATTTATATGGAAATCAGCATCGCACAACTAACTTTTTGGAGGGCTGGCACAACAAATTGAATCGGGAAGTAGGAAAAAAGAAGCCCAATATCATACATTTTCTGAACATCATACAAAAGAATGCATCATTATTCACAGTTCGACACACGATGGTAAAAAACAAAAACAAAAAGGCAGAAACACACAGGACAGGGCTAGAGGGGACTTATGGGAACAATTCCGATATTGCTATTGCTGCCGGACAGATTTACATAATACAGTCTTAAAATGTTAGTTCTAATTCGTTACTTAGTAGACACCATGTAGCACGAATTAACTAGTCCGATTAATACCTTGGACAATAATAATAATAATACCTTGGACAATAATAATAATAATACCTTTGACACTATTTACACACATTGACCTAGGCCCAAATTAGGATTCCCTGTATCTTGGGTACTAGACAACGATACACATACTTATATACTTAGATAAATATTATACTTAGATAGATAAACAACCATGACAGGGTACAAACATCCGTTCTCATCAAACAAATATTTGCCCCCACCGGGACTCGAACGCAGGACCCTTGGCTTCGTAGGCAGGGTCACTGCCGACTCGAGCATTCGGGTCGTCAAAGCTTCTAATATTAGATTGTATAATAATTATTGGAAGGTGGGGTCTGATAGAACATTTCATCTTGATAAGCTTTTTTAATCACCTGCCTAGGTTGCATGGGAGGCTCAGAACAGGAAGATAATGATGTGCCAGGTCTTGGTTTAGCAAACGTAGATAAGATAAGGTAAAACTTTATTGGTACAATCTACAATTTTCTGCATATGCATATAATACAGTAAAGTTTTTCTCACCGTGACATTAATACAAATGTTTTGAACTTCTAACTCCTAAACTAGGTAAAGAAACTCTATCTTAGGCATTGTAGGTACTCCGATCTATATTGCGTAATTTTACAACAATAACTGTATTCAACACCACACCCTTTCAGCTGTAGAAAAGGGTGAGCCAAAAATTACAATAATTTTGAAATATGAGAAAAAATATATATTTCTGGGACTTCCAAAAAACATGACGAAATTATTTTTTTACTACTTTGCTTTTTGCCATAATTTTAGGTCATATGCATTTTCCTCGCGCACCTCACCTTTCTAGAGATTTTCATCATTTTTGCTATAAATATATCTTGTAAATAATGGTCCTAAGGAAAACACACATACAACATAAAATTATGGTCGCAAGGAACCCAACAAGATGCGCATAAATATCAAAATAAAATAAATACATTTCGAAACTATTTTTTAGTACTTATTTATTATGGCTTAAATGGCATCAACAAGATTCTCACCATCATCTGCATCTGTAGTAGCTGTTGTTACCGCTGTGATGCGGCGGCGCAGGCTCCGGCATACATACAACTTGTAGTAGCTGTTGTTACTGCTGTGATGCGGCGGCGCAGGCTCCGGCATACATACAACTTGTAGTAGCTGTTGTTACTGCTGTGATGCGGCGGCGCAGGCTCCGGCATACATACAACTTGTAGTAGCTGTTGTTACTGCTGTGATGCGGCGGCGCAGGCTCCGGCATACATACAACTTGTAGTAGCTGTTGTTACTGCTGTGATGCGGCGGCGCAGGCTCCGGCATACATACAACTTGTAGTAGCTGTTGTTACTGCTGTGATGCGGCGGCGCAGGCTCCGGCATACATACAACTTGTAGTAGCTGTTGTTACTGCTGTGATGCGGCGGCGCAGGCTCCGGCATACATACAACTTGTAGTAGCTGTTGTTACTGCTGTGATGCGGCGGCGCAGGCTCCGGCATACATACAACTTGTAGTAGCTGTTGTTACTGCTGTGATGCGGCGGCGCAGGCTCCGGCATACATACAACTTGTAGTAGCTGTTGTTACTGCTGTGATGCGGCGGCGCAGGCTCCGGCATACATACAACTTTTCCCCGTAATCACGGTAATTTTTCGCGTTTAAGTTTAGTTTTAAGTTATTGACGAAGTTTCCTGTAGATTAATCGAATTGTAAACTATATTTTGAACAATGATTAATAAATAATCTTCTGACCATTTTTCGCGTATTTTACGTGTTTCCCCATAAGCTTTTTGTTTATCCCCAGCCGGGGATCGAACCCGGGACCCCTCGCATGGTAGGTAGTGCCACAACCACAGCGCCACAGAAGTCGTCGAATTTGTAGCCTAGTCGTGTTCGCGGTATCCACACTCGCGGTTCGCGGCGGTGCGATTGTATTGAGGCTATTACCGACATCTTTACCGAAAATCCGTCTTGATTGTGTTTTAAATGATTGATCTTACAGTAAACATGTACAAAACATAATTAGTACATTTTTTATACAATAATGTAAAAGTAACTTTTATTATTTTAATGGTTTTAGAGTTATGGGCGAAGAACTGGAATGTGTCCAAAAATTTCGAGGTTTTCGGCAAACTTATGTTTGGCATACTCACCCACATAATACCAAACGATCGCAGCAAAAAATCTTTTGCAGAAATTAACGTGCTGAAACCATATATATTAGGCTAAAAGGCGGCCGGCATTCTATGCTTTGCCTAGGCATTGCATTGTATATGTCACCGTAAGATAAATATTATATAATAAGACAAAAATAATGACATTTCATCCCCATCAAAAACCAGCGTTAGACATAAATTTTATATAATCAGTTAACGAATTTACGTTACTCGGCTTGAATGTTGACAACCATATTAGTTGGAAAAATCATATAAACAAACTGAAAATAAAATTATCACGTTTTGCGTATGCACTTACAGGAAGTCAAAATATCTACGGATTTAAAAACCGCACTATTCACAATGACTATGCAAATGCATGGTTAGGTAAGCTATGGCGTTATCCTTTGGGGAAATAGCACTGATGTACCGCCGCTCTTCACCCTTCAACATAAAATCGACGGATAGCTGTAAGCCTTAGTTTAAAAAACATAAAATACTTGCCTTACTGTATTCATATACTCGAAATATGTAAATTTATTCGAAAATACCCTGAATTTATCACCAGACACGACAATATACAACCTAACGCTAAGACCTACACGAAAATACAAGTTAATATTAATATTACCCATTTCCAACTTAAAACTATATTCATCAGGACCTTTAGTTATGTCAATAAAAATATATAATAATGTGCCAGAAACTCTATTAAATGAACCGAAAGATAATATAGTATCTACTTAAATGACAAATTTTAACAGACAATAAATTCATTTTTACTTTACGGAACAAATATTTACTTTCCACTGACTTTTAGTAAATATTATACTTAATTATAAATTAACAAACTTTGTTTCCCTCTCTTCTTTTGCAATGCCTTTTTACAAGGTCCATAAATAACACATGTAACCTTATAATATACATCCTATGCAACATCAATTTGATGGAATGCAATAAATATATTGAGTATTGAGTAAAGGCGTGGTAAAGGCCAAACCGTTAGTTGATAAACTAACGCGTTAGTTGGTCAACTATCGACAAAAAGTAAACCAGACCGACAGGGTTTAGAATTTACGTTTCTTTTGTTATATGACATGTCAACATAACACGAAGACTAGAGGGGGCTTCGCTGCGCTCGCCCCCTCGAGTCTTCACCTAAGCTACCGCAGCGTTTGCTCTGGTATTTCGTTTGCAATTCAAGTTTAAACCAGTTTACTATTTAACGGTTTTAACCGATTGTTTATCAACTAACGCGTCATATCATAAGCAGTACGCAGTATGCTACAGTTTACTATTTGTCGATAGTTGCCAAACTAACGAGAAAAAAACGTTAGTTCATCAACTAACGCTTTTGACAATCTTACGGTGACATAAACAACAATACCTGGATTTCATACTTTGTCGATAAACTTTAAAATCAGAGAGAGAAAATAGGAACCAAGACTGCAACGCCATCTAGCATACATGAACAATACTAATAACTCCACAGATTACTCTAATATCTAAGTGCTGTGATGTGAATGGCTGATAAGACATGTCGGAAAATCCGTAACTTGCCTCTAGATGGCGCTAAGAAATTTAATATAGTGGCAGCTATGTCCGCTTTGCTCCCGCTTGGTGGCGCTGGTGTTGTTGGAGGCAAAGAGACACATCTGAGGTTAAGGTTTTTGGTTCAAATCACGTTACATGACCATAGAAATACATTTTCTTGACACTGACATATTTAACATCAAATGAGTTTAGCACGCCATACAGTTTAGGAAGAAGTAAATTGACAAACTTTGACATGTAGACAGCCTCCTACTCTCAGATAAACGAAACTCTAACTTTAAGTTGAGTTTATTGGATAGAAGCCATAACCAAAAGCTTAACTTAACTTAACTTGTGCGAAACTCTGTGCCCCATCCACTACACCAGCGCTGATCTTTTAAGGTGCATAATATTCACCTAATAAGGTGCATTTGAAGCATTGGGGATAATTTATAAGTAGTGATGATGATAAAGAAATGAAGAAAAGAAAAACCTAGTTTTTGGATATGTCTGTGATCTCGCTGTTTCTGGTTTCCACAACTCAGGGTATCCTAGTGTAGGGCCAGAAACAATGTATGTGGCTGTATATAAATGTTGATGTTTATATTTGATGACTTAAGAACATAACATAACAGAAAATAACATAATATCTTGCTGGAAGGCGAGAAAATAACACCCATCAATAAATCGAAAAAATATATTTTCTGATTTTTTCCCGACTGCAGCGATGCGAAAAAGAGGAGGGTAATGTGTTTGACCTGTATGTACATATATATGTATTTTTCTTCCTGTGTACCCTTGTAGCTACTCAACGGCACCACCGATTTTGATAAATGATACGAAATGACGTCATCAAGACGAATCGTATGAGATTCGTCTTGAAGACGCGAGTGTCACTGGGAACATGCAAATAAAAAAGTTGCCTTATTTTATGCGCTTTAATTTTCGGGCTAAAAGCATTTTCAAGACCCACGGGCGGTAATATTTACGAATTACAATCTATAAATAATGCACCTTAGTTTTAACTAACTGAAAGCAGGAAATAAATGACGTACCCACTTAATTAAAAAAAAACCCCACTGCGTGCGTAGGACTCTTTTTGTTGGTGCTCACTATCCTGACTTTTTGTACAAAACTGCTCTGTGGGTTTTTTCCGGACCATTTTACATCAATACAAAATCCTTTAGGGCGGTATTCACAACAGTTTACTCAATAGATATTAAATTGTCACTTTGCAAATCACGCAGTCAAGGACACTGAGTAGTAGGAAGTAGATAAGAAGGGTCACCTTATCTTCTAATCTATGCCTATTCCTAAGACACGGTGAATACTGATAATTTGTGAGTGTTCGAAAAAAGACTGGACAATAATAATAATAATAATACATGTCTTCATTCCGACCGGCGCCTTATACAAAATCACAAAGTTGCAAATTAATACAATTAAAACAATTACAAATAAAACATAATGATACAATTATATAATTTAATAATAATACAATTCTTATTTGGAATACGTCAGGTGTATTCGCGTTCACATCTGTTGTATAGATCCACGGAGTGCCAGAGCTGCCTGCAACATGGTGTTACCGGATCTGGCATACCGCTCCTGCATGGACGCTATCCGGTGCCTCATGGGGCCATGGAAGCCCGGGAGTCTCCTCTCCGTAAACATCTGCGACGCGCTGCAGTATCGTGGCAATCGACAGATGATCCAGAGCGCATTGTTATACTGCACTCTCATCTCATAGCATTATAGTCAGCTTGTTTGTACCTGCACCATAGTTCACTCGTGCGCAGGCCAGTACAATACGCGAGAAAGAGGGTAGCTATGACCGCTTCGCTACATGGTGAACCGACGCGCAAGCATGTTGGGGCGCTCACTGATGGCTCTTTGCTGTCGTTTGATGTCCCTGGCATCAGACAATGACTTCAAAGTCGAAGATAGAGACGAAGTCATTAAATAAATTGTGTAGGTACTGACATTAGAGTTACAACTATACAAGTACAAGTGATGCATTAGTTAGAGAATATAGAACTGCAATACATAATTTAGGAATTACCTAACATACAATATACCAGGCTGACATTTAATTTGCTGGCCATATTTTGGGGAATAATATAGTACCCATCAATATGAACAACTTTCGCCAAGAAACATATGGTCAGTGCATTAACCCGATCAGCTGATTTTATAACAAGTTACTATTGGAGACTCAAATATATTTTTTCCAACTTCTGAGATAAAAATAGCACCTTCGCCGCTTGATTTTGGGTTCTCAGGCGGAAAAATTATATTCCTAACTCGGTCGAAAAGGCTTTTTACGAACCTCGCTGCGACCCACGCCTTCGGCTCGTACCGTAAACTTCTCGGATCGTAAATATAAGCCTTTGGTAACTAAAAAGTTCCAAATGCTGGCGACTTTTTCTAAATCAGCCTTCAGAATGATAAATAGATAGATAGATAGATAAATTAATTTATTCACTGAAACATGGTACCTTTTCTTTTCTTTTTTTATCCAGTTTTTTATACCCTTTAGAGAGCGCCGTATTGAATGAAATGTGACCTCACATAACCTGTAACCAGCGGACAATAAATACGCTTCCAAAGACACGTCATTTGTCAAATTCTGATCAATAGTTTAGATGTTTTGGTGGAACAAATGAGCTTACATACAAACATACATACCGGTCAAACACATAACCCTTTTTTTTTGCTTCGCTGTAGTCCGGTAAAAATATAAATATGAAGAAAAACCGCGCTGTAAGCGATGTTTGTAAATTTTAATTTATTTGTCCGGCGTTTGCGAATCCGACCATTCGGTCTTATAATAGCTGCAAAAAAGAAAAGAACAAATAAGTAGGCAGGTGAGGTATCTACTTGTAATATTGGCTGAACCACTTCACAGGGAAAAAACCCTACTGATATTGGAAAAGAAATACTTAAAGTTGAGATTTCCTGCTTGACAAGCAAACAATGTATTTTTTTATATTTTTTCTTTTCTGAGAAACCTGACCGAGCCTGTTTCAATTACGTGTAAATCCAACTACTTAAAAACATCTTTATTTTCCGACTTCTGAGCTAAAAATGGCACCTTCGCTGCTTGATTTTGGGTTCTCAGGCGGTAAAATTCTATTCCTAACTCGTTCGAAAAGACCAGTTGCAAATTACAGACACAAATAAGTAATAATAAATGAAGGATGGGACATAAAACTGTATTCTTTTTATAGCTTTTTTTCCCACCGTTGCTAATGTAATATCAACAACGCAATTCAAATCTGCTGACAATATTGAACATGAGTACCTTCAGTTATGATAACAAAATTATGTTCTATGCAATATAACTACAATTAAAAGTGGACAAGTCTTACACTAATACTGACACTTACACGTCTGTGGGTGTAACACCAGAAATAAACTCCACGAAAACAACTTATTAATTACTAACACTAATTAGCTAACGTGTTTCAAACAAACTACAACATACAAAAAGTGTTAAAACTTAATTAGCTGCAACTTAACTAATATATTATTACAAACAAAATAGAAGCAATGTCGCTGCTTCAAAAATACTATAGGAGACTGTGACGTAGGAAGCAGATAACAAGTGACCCCTTGGCACAAAGTCCGGGATGACGTTCAACTGAACCAATTACAAATCACTTGGATCCGTCAGGATGTGGGGTACATTTGCAGTGGTGTGTCTCCTAGTGGCCAGTGGTTTTGGACAAGATGCAGGTCTGTTTTAATTATTTTTACTGTAAAATTTTGTAGGGAATCCAATATTGAAGATTGTTAAAGCTATCATAGTTAGCAAATACACGGAGATGAAATCTCGTTGTTTTTAGTGTAATGCTCTTGGGTGTTCTGCGCTTGCTGTGATGTTCGATTCAATGTTTTCTGGGTTTAGTGTTACTGGATGTTACTGTTAATGGATGCTGAAAATGCATTTTAGGCCCTTTTTTAACTTCACTAGTGATTGTAGTTGTATGTTCATTACCATTATTATGATCTGCCCAAATTGACACACTGCTTGGTTAGGGCTCATCTCTATATCGCCAAACTTACGCATAATAAATAAATTGCATAATTATTTATTATTATTATTTTCAACACACTTGCTCGAAAAGGGACTCTTTATGGCAACGCATTTAGGTTCATAATGCAGCTGATTATACCACCTCGTGTGTTAACTGATGTGATGACCAACTTTACACATTTTTTGTATAATTTTGTGTGTATGTATTCTGTATAATGTACTATAATTTTCGAATAAATCCAAATTTTATGAAAATAACTTAAGATGAAGGCCAAATTTAATTATTTACGACATATGATTACAGAAACTCCATATGGCGCAGGATCCCGACAATTTAAAATATCCAGAATTGTGTAACATGTGTCTGTGTTTGTGGATTAATTTTGATTTTACATTTACATGTGATGTAAAATATTCTCAAAATGTGACACAAGGGGTATTCATTGCTAGATAGATATGGTACACTCGCCATGTTTGTTAATTATTATAAGGAAAGGCGTGTGGCCCTCGGTGGGGATATTAATAGCTACATTTATATTACCTATATTTGGTATTATAAAATTATGACATATTATCACCCCAGATCCTAACCACGAGAAGAAGCTGGCGGAAGGGGAGAAGAAGATGAGCGAGTTCATCCTCGTAATCCTGGAGCACTTCAAGCAGCCGGACCCCGTGGGGCTGCCGGGTGCGAACATCCCCGACCCATACCCAGTGCCGGACACCAAGCAGAGCTTCCCGGTGGCGACCATGAACTTCATGAACATGCTGGTCTATGGCATCAGCAGGTTCAGGATCCAGAATATTGTGGCGGAAGTCGGGGCTATGGAGGTAAGGGTTTATTCATTTTCACTGAGTTGCTTTTAAATTATCTTAAATTATCTTTAAAATTTAAGAGTTAAATTATCTTTACTTTAAGAATTAAATTATCTTTACTCCCCAGCGCTAAGTCAAAGTCAAAGTCAAAATGTATCTAATGGGAGTAATTTCAAGGCATGTCAACTGTCATGAACATTATGTAATTACTCAGAAATAAGAGTAATATTTGACAAAATACAGACCTGACACGCCATTAGTGTTTTGCGGGGCTTTAAAATTTAAAGATTGTTCCTGTAACTGGCTGATAGGGCGCTTGATGTAACTGGCTGATAGGGCGCTTGATGTAACTGGCTGATAGGGCGCTTGATGTAACTGGCTGATAGGGCGCTTGATGTAAGCGGTTACCGAGAATCGAGCAGTCTGTGAAAGGTAGAATATATCATTCACATTCATATTCTTTATTGCACAGAAATCTTAATAGTAAGGTAACAAAACATTTTATGAGCAAAGGCGAGCTTATCTCTAAAGAGAGATTTCTACCAGGAAACCTAGGCAGGACAGGAATAATTGTGCAACAGGAGAGTCCTAGTGCGCAATAAAACTTTGTTTACAACTAAAACATAATAATGTAATAAATGATATATACTAAATAAAATACAAAAGCAAAAAATAATATAATAATACCTTGGACACCATTTACACACATTGATCTAGCCCCAAACTAGGATTCCCTGTATCTTGGGTACTAGACAACGATACACATACTTATATAGATAAATATTAATACTTAGATAGATAAACAACCATGACTAGGGTACAAACATCCGTTCTCTTCAAACATATATTTGCCCCCACCGGGACTCGAACCCGGGACCCTTGGTTTCGTAGGCAGCGTCACTGTCGACTCGGCCATTCGGGTCGTCAAATAAAATATATATCAAACATACAACTACTTATATATACATATATAAAAGTACCTATCACGAAAGAGAAAGGAAATGCTCTTTCAATCTTGTCTTAAAAGTGAAAATTGAGGGACTATCTCTAATATCATAGTCACGATCTTAGTATGTTTTATATTACTCCCTTCGAATGGTCATACGGGGCCGGGGATGGAAAACCTCGAGCGAAATATACAAATGGGGGTCTCAGGCAGACTTACTATTCCCCAAAGGGTACAGCTAATATAAATGTCTTTTGATCTTACTAAATTAAAAACTCGAAATTTCAGGTTAACGCAGCTATGATAATCGACAAGTTAACAGTCCGCGGTAACTACACCATGTCGACGTGGCTGAGCAGGTCCGCTGGACCCTTCACCGTGGACCTCACCAAGCTGAAGGTGACCGCCCACGCCAACCTGGGCGTCGAGAGAGACGGAAAATTGCGCGCGCAAGACATCAAGATGGACCTCAGTTTCACCAACATCGACATGAACTTCGAAAACCTAGGCTTCTTCGGCAGCATGTTCCAAGGCATGGTTAACTCCATCGGCAATTTCCTCTTCGACTCTATCAAACCCTTCATCTTGAAAGAAGCTTACACGAAAATTAGGGCAGAAATTAATAGTAAACTAGATGAAGTCGCCGGGGATGTACAGTTCCCGAATTCTATTTCACCGTTGGACATGGTAATCGCTGATACGAGGACTAAAGTCCGTGAAATGCAACTGGATCCTTACAAAGTAAAGGACTATAACACTACAGTAAGCATCTTCAACGTCGCCCTCGCCAACACGTGGATCTTGGGGATATCCTCATTTCAGAGAGTTGGCAATATCACTCTAAAGATGGAAAACAACACTGCAATAGCAGACTTCGAAATAGGCACTCAAAAATTGGAAGGCTCAACGCAATGGGACATCTCTGCCATCGGGGGCCTCGTGTCTCGGGCTGGTACCGCATCGTTTACCGTCGAATACATGAGCGCCAGACTTATCTTAGCTCAGCCTCTTGACACAAGAAACAAGCCTCAGTTCAGAGACTTAGATCTTGAGATAGGGAATATCCAAGCACGCTGCGACGGTGCAGGTACTCTGGACTATGTTATTGAATTCGCCGTGAATATTCTGCCTAACCTCTTGAGGTATCAGATAATGGATGCGGTGGAAGGGCCACTGATGGAGAGAGTACAGCAGGAGCTGAACAAGATCGATGTAGAGGAGACGATAAAACAGGAGTTGCCGAAGATAGACGAGTTGGAGAACCAAGGATTCAAGCTCTCGTCACTGAAAAACTTGCCAGTTGAGGAACAACCATTTGATGACGATGATTTTTTTAACTTTTAATGGTGTTTTACTTAAATTAGTTTAGATTCTGCCAAGGTGAACTTGGTATCCGGGTAATTTATGACTAATAATTTTAACCCTTTACTTTAAAGCCTTCATCTGTGGGGCCATAGAAAAAGGTCAAGGTCAAGACGATTATAATTATAGAATCACTCACGTGTCCGTCCGTCCATGTGTAAAAGTATATTTAACGACCGAATTCTGGACCGATTAAGTTGCAATTTGGTGGCTCGGGGTTTTTTTTAAGACATGTCAAAAATGAATGTTTTAAAATGGGGGGGGGGGGCACAATTAAAAACAAAAACGAGTTTTTTTGTGCGGTGGTATTTATTGTTATATTTGTTCATTATAATTATTTGAAACGTCTGAATAATATCACAAATTAGCATAGCCAAACAACTAGAATCCCCAAAGGCCCAAATATACGTCTAAGTTTCCTTATTTATTTAACAATTATGTACCTTCCTTCATTTAAGAATGTATCGTGCGTAAGCAGAATTAATTTATTAACATTTATAACTTTACTGTTAAATAATAAAATCTTCTTTATGTCACTTTATTAATGACAAAGTATATTTTTTATACTTTTGCCATATACTCTTCGGTATATACTGCAATACTGTTCTATAACCTTAACCAAATCACTTATGCCAGCAAGGCCCACTTTTATCCGAACTATGGAAGCATAAAAAGGCATGTATTAAAACGCTAAACAAATAATCCCCGATTTTTTATAAACATATTTCAAAACTGCAACAAAAATACTGACTGCACCTCAGAATTTACCCACAAAACAAAATAAATTTTACAAACTGTTTAACTACTTATGTAAAACCGTTATAGTGTGATTATCGTATATCTGAATGTAAACCTAACAATTATTTTATTAATTACAAAAACTTAAACCCAACTTTGCTCGAACCAAGCACCTATTATTATTTGGGACCCATAAGTTTTCATAATAAAAACACCATTTAATCAATCATTATTATCTAACCAATCATTTTAAAAAATGACCTATAGGTAAACATAATAAAAACAAAGAACCAAGAATCAGATTTTGAAACATATCTTTTGCAATTGCAATAATTAAAAAAAAAAACACAATTAAATCGGGTGTATTTAATCGCATATCAAATATATTCTATTTGCAGAGCAAAAGTGTTCAACAAAACAGTTATGCTTTTTGTGCTCTTACATGTGCAAACCTTTTATTCTTTTGCTCTTACATTTTCAACCTAACACGAAGGATAAAAGGGGCTTCGCTTCGCTCACCCCCTTTACCCTTCACCTAAGCTACCGCACCACTTCGCCCAGATATATGCTGTGCAAATCAGTATTTTTGATGTGCTGTTTAATATTTCCCAATTAAATCTAATTAAAGCCTCAAACTTTTCATTGTATGATTAAGGCAGTTCTTGCTTCAGCAGGGCGTCCGCGTTATGCCAATAGGGGTGTTTTGTACATAATTTTCATTAAAACAGATAAAACAAAAGAAATTTACTTTACACTTTATTGCACATACACATTAATGGACAATTACAAACACAGTTAGTATACAAAGGCAAATGTAGCTATAGTAGTAAGCTTTTTGGTACAAGAATAACAAATGTTAAATATAATTTGGTAAAGTAAACATTAATTATGATTGTGCAGCAATAGACATAATTTTTGAGAATTCCGTTGTATGGATGGAGATTGTTGAGTGCAAGCAGGGGCGTAGCTACCGCCGTATTTGCCGTGTCAATTATACGGGGCCCCCGGGCCACGGGGGCCCCCAAAGTGTGTAAGGAAAAAGAATAAAAACTTTCTAATTTATTTTATTTTACAAATGACAAAATTCTATAAAGCAATTCCTTTTTTTCCCGCCTTAAGCGTGCGTTCAAAAGTTGGCAACACTACATCGTTATGGCGGGCTGCGGGACTTCCCCGTTTTACTTACTTCATCTTCAACTCAGCGGGGAATCCCCGGGAATCCTTCATCGATATCGCGATGTACGTGTACGTTGTTGTACTTTGCATTAGATGTTAAACCACGGAGTGCAGTGCACTGTTTATTTACGCGCTTTATATAAATGTGCATTACATTGTAATTCAGTACAAACAATATTGTTCTTCTGGTTTAGCAGTATTAGTAACGATTTGTAAAAGAAATGAGTGAAAGGAAAAGAGATTATCCCAGCGGCGCTGAGAAAAGAAAAATTAAACAGAAAAGGGACGAGGTTATAAAAAAAGTGCCCAAAATTTCTTCATTTTTTCAGAGTCAAGATACTGTGAGTGATTTAGATTGGAAAGGTAAGTACTACACTACTACCCAACCCATTTATTAGGGGCCCTAGGGCATCCTATTTCAAAGTCAATGTATATTATTACTATTGCTGTTTAGATATATTAATTTCTCAAACTAAAGAAAGATTTCAGAGCCTTTGCAACCTGAGTAGTATATTCGAAATATTACAACCGGAGAAACTCCTATCTTCTTCAAGCGAAGAGATATTAAACGCTTCCGGAAAACTGTCTGCTAAATACAGTAAAGACATCTCACTTAATCTTTGTGACCAATTAAAGGCTCTAAAAACATGCTTAAATTCTGAAATTAAAAAAAAAATATTCCATTAAAGAACTCATTGAATTATTGCTAGTAAAATTCAATAGTCTTGCATCCAGTTTTCCCGAGGTAATCACAGCATGCTTTTTATTCTTGACCCTTCCAGTTACAACCGCAACGGCAGAAAGAAGTTTTTCAAAATTAAAACTAATAAAAAATTACTTAAGAACTTCGATGGGACAAGAACGGCTGTCAGACATCTCACTATTGTCCATAGAGGCAGAAACTTTAGAAAAACTAAAATCATCATCAGCCATAAATGATTTAATAAATCAGTTTGCCGATAAAAAGTCAAGGAGAGTGAATATTTAAAATTCGATTTTTATTTGTAAAATGGGTAAATTATGTGATAAATAAATATTACTTCTCACAATATTTTTTTTCTTTTGTGAAAAATCTTTACCTCCATATAAGGGCCTCCAAAAAAAATTTTATACGGGGCCCCGACAAGGCACGCTACGCCACTGAGTGCAAGTCAGTATTTTAGTTTGATTTAGAATATTTTTGTATTGGAAATGGAATTTGTGTTCGAAAAGCTGGCTTTCACAACAGTTCACAACAAATATCTGGATATTGGTGTTGTTTAGATAGGATTTATGATTCTGTTGGTGGTGCTTGTTTTGTTCATCAAACGGTTTATTTGTAGATTAATCAGTTTTTTGATATAAGGTAGGTTAATCAGTGAAGATAATTCGTTTGCATGATTTTATTTTGAGCTACAGCTAAATATTCCCTGTTAAAAATAGTCTCGCGATAATTTCAATGATGGAATTACAATTTTGTATTAACATGTTTTTGGTAGCAAGGCAGGATAACATTACAAGTACTTGTAGATTTTTACCTATAGGTAAACTTTGGACAAATACTGAGGTTTTAATTACATTTTGCACTGATCGAATACCTCCGTACGAAGTAATAAAAAATCGAATGCACACCGGTCTTAACGGTACTGACTCGATGAACACCAAGATACCATACACTAACTTCATTTCACAACCAGTCATGGCAGTGTCCTACCAATTGAATGCGTATTACGAGACCATACGAACTAATTTTGTATATAACACGGTGCAAGATTCAGGTGCAGATAAAAATTATAAAAGTAGTATGGATGCGTTAACTGTGAAGAGCATCCAAAAACTAGATCACGACCGAAGTGATAGTAAAATATCCAGTTACTCACGACGCCATGATGTCTAATCAAAGCACCGTGAATACTGATCAATGAATGCAGACCTGATATTGAAGAATATTAACCTAAGATTTGATTATATAGAATGCTGAAAGTTTACACAGTTACAATAGATCCACAAGCACTTGCAGCAAAATGAACGGGATGATGACGAGATGAGATTCATAAACGAGAGCCATAATTATTGACCAGTTGCTAATTCGTGCTAGAACCAGCCCGTGGACAGACTATAATTGAAGATAGTTCGGCCCTTATAGGCAATCTATGAATCTATAACTAAACGCAAAATACAAGTTGACTTACGTAAACAAACGCCTCTATCAGTCTTTGTTATTGTGATGTGTGCTTGTCCACAATCAGAAACCGGCCGGCCTGCGTGCGAGTAGCGGTCAACGTAGCTCTTGGAAAGGGGAGAGTTCTTGGTCACCGGTGCGCAGAGCCTCACCATTGCTTCGGCTCAGGCTGTTCGCAAAGCACGCTTACCAGCCACTCAGAGAAAAAACATTTAAAAAGTTTCAACATAAAAATTAGCGCGAATTTTTCTCGGTATCTTGACTTAGTAGTGATATTTTGTAGTCAAAATGGCTAAAACGCAAGTGATATCGCTGATTTTCGCGGCTGTTATCGCGTCCAGCACGTCTTATTCAAGTAAGTTGACAATAACATGGAAGAAAGTGGCATGGTTGTATATAGTTTAAGAAACACACTCGTGCCTAGTCTTAGTAGGTCAAAAGTTTGAAATCTCTAACATCGATTCAAGGTAATACCTACTTAATCCATCCATCCAATATGTGAAAATAGGTGCAAACTAAATTAGGAAATCATAAAATAATTTTAAAAGCAAAAAAAAATATCTACCTAGCTTAGCCTCGCCTTTTCTTGTAAGGAGTAGTAGAAACATAAAATCCCCTACATTTAGACAGAAATACAAATACATAACTCGAGGGCGTATTTACAGCAGCCATAACTAGCAACATCCTAAACTATACAATTAAAAGTATTCAACACTTACAAACATTTTAATCTCCCCAATCCTCGACTAATTTCACTTTGTTCACTAACTCGATCACAGCTAAATCGAAGCAATTGACAAATTCACATTCACAAGTCACATTTCCTCAATTTTCGGTCGATTTGAGTAACTGGATATTGAATTCGAAAATACAGTTTAAATTACCCCACCAAACTAAATTGTCAGTTGCAATCAGTTTAACTTTCACTTGTTCTTTTTCTCTGGTTATCTTTTAATGTAATCCTTGCATTGCACTTTTTGTTATCTGAACTTTCCTTATTTGTTCTAAAAGTTTTATTTCCTTGACACAACAGCATTAAGAACCTATATTTTAGCTTTAAATAAACATAATATATCAAAATGACGGTGTTTCTGGTTTTATCGTTTCTCTTTAAGTTCTCTATGCGTTAAACTCACGCATATGTTACAAGAAAATTCAACATTTGCCTGGTTTAGCGTATCTCTCTGAATATATTTTTGCCAAAATAGGAATATTAGCTGTAAAGTGAAATAAGTTTCCTGGGGAAAGGTGCTCAGACGTACATCCAAAATAAGTTTAATTTTAACAGGTTCACTTGTGGCTCGAAGGACACATAACTATAGATATACCTTCCAATCCCTAACCCCACATCAATAGTTGTGTAAACATGCAAATAACTTACCTACCAGAAAATTACATGATTTTTCAAGTGTTCTAATTAATTTAAGAAAATATCATGTATGATAGAGTAAACTAGGATCCACACACAAACCCAAATTGTTTCCGTGGACCTTTTTAGGATGTTATATTATTCTTCAGTGTATAGTTAATAAATAAAAATTAAAAAAATAAAACCTTCCGAGTGATGATAAAATGATTAACATAAAAAATATTCATAAATGTACTGCACCGATGCCATGATACAGCAGAAAATCAAAGAGGATATAAATCGAACAGAAAAAGTTCATCTGCATATGGCAATGCTTCCCAAGCGACAGGTGCCGGATCGAATCCCGGCTGGGGACGGGGGAAACCTATTGGATGTTTACATGTTTGTGACGTCGCTGTTTCTGGTTCTCACGACAATGAGTTTCCTAGTATAGGGCCAAAAGTAATGTATCTGCCTGTATTTAACAATAATACGGTACTGCCGTGGCCGCCAGAAACTGGGCAATTGCAGGACGAGTATTGCGTTTGAAGTCCGGGCCGCAGGCGAGGACTTCAATAATACGAGTCAGGCAATTGCCTTTCCGCCGAGGTGTCCAAATTCCAAATTCCAAATGCCTTTATTACTGTAGATTTTTACATATACTTAGCAATCGTAATTGTCGTGTGTTCTTGTATGGTGCTTTTCTCAAAAAGATGCAAGGAAATCAATAAAAATTATAGAAAATAAACCTTTTTCAATTCTCCAGGACATGAAATTCTCGTAAGCTTTTGTATAACCTTAACCTGGATTTCTTTGGTTCCTAACAAATTTTCCTTGGCCAATTTGGCTTCGCCTTTAAATTTGGCGGTGTGCATTTAATCTCCATTTTACTCTTATTAGAACTCATTATAATTTATTCAACAAAATAGTTGTTCTCAACAATAGTTTCTTTTTAGCTTTTTTTTTAGTTGGTTTTCCCGCTAATGGTAGGTATTTTTTTCGTATGCATTTTTTTAGGCAAAGGTAACTCGATGACTTGGCCTTGTGATGGTGTATGCCCATTTTTGATGACTGTAGATGTTCACTTCAATTCATGTTCGAAATTTAAATAAAACGACACTTTCATAGTAACATTTCTGGCGCGTTTCTTTTTTTTTTAAATAAAGATGATATTAGCGTATTGTATTTCCGAACGTAATATAAAAATTTCCGCGCATGTTTGAGAAAATGTTATGTTATGTCTTGAACAATAACGCTCCCTTTAAATCCTCGGCGTCTTTCTGCAACACGCTGTATGTTTTTGTTTTGTTGATACCTCATGAGGATGTCGCAATATGCGGCACTTGGCGATTATCATTGTTATATAAACGATAGTCATCTACGGAAGCAGAAAGCCGCGGTAATTCTGTTAAGTAACATATCATCAGTCATATGCACTGTGTCTACTGTATGCAAGAATACAATCGGCACAGACAGAACAATCATTTGCAAGCGACTGGACATGTTACCTACCGAAAGCTCACTGGAAAAGCGCACTACAGCTGCAGTATGAATAAGATAACATGGTGCTTGACGGGTTAGCCTGTGAGTTAGGGGATATAGTTTAAAAACATCGATTCATCAAATGAATCAGTCTGTGAATTGGAGGCAGCCAATTTGGATAGGTTTTTATGAATGAAGGATAGGATGAAGTTTTAGGTTATCTGTCGTATCACTTCTAAGATTTTATTTACTGTAAATACATTTTATTGAATAACTGGCAAAATGTTGGCGCATCTGTTCCTCTTCCACAGCATATATTTTTTTAATTTATTCATTTTAACAAAAATCACACAGCCATTCTTTCAGCTAATCGGAAGTCCATACATAAGACATACAACAACCATACAACAAGACAACTAAGAAAAAGGCCAATTACGAATTTATCTATGTATAGGGGAAAATAGATATTTATGGATAATAATATTGTTTGGCACAACTCCTTTAAACCGAAATTTTGTGTCTAAAATAATCGTTAAGCATAAATAATTACGCAAATATTTTATAGTCACAAACAATGGAAGCATAATAGTAGTTTATGTGACTGCTACATAATGGAGGGCATTAATACTCGAGAGTGGGTTAATGAAACAAGCCGGAGGAGGCGAGTTTTATATTCTAACAATATCACTCGAGAGTGATCCAGTAGTCCAGTACATCCAGTAGTTTATCTACACACATATCATAAGCTCTCTTTGATGTGGTCAGGAACCGCATGTTTGACCGGCATTGTGGTATTGATCTTATCTCTGCAGTTGTTTAGCTTGTTCTGTAGTACCACTTCACAGATAAACTAGGGGCGACACACAGGCGGGCGTCGGCGTTCGAAATTTGAATGTCATAATATGTAGAAAATTTACACATCATGGTCATAATGTACAAATTTTCAGATAACTCATTTCTTATCTGAAAATTTGTACATTATGACCATGATGTGTAGTAGAAATGAGTTTTTACCAAATAGTTTTACATGATGCTGGTCTTAACATGCGGTTTTTAGACGCAGTAAAGAGGGTTTACGATACGTGTGTAGATAAACAGTATGAATACTAAAATTATACAGCATACACGTACAAATGTACAATACGATTAAAATCATTTGAAGATTCGGCTTTTCTCGGATATCATCGCCTAAATCCGATCTCTCTCTCTCTCTCTAGGGAGAGATGAGGGATTCACGATAATTTCCGAGGTTGGCCGAATCGTTAACTGATTTTAATCGTATTGTAATACACGTGGCTATGTGAGCGGTAGATCTCGCGAGTATACTTTCTTTTAAACACACATACAAGCTTATGAATGCACCTGGTTATGTACATGGAGTATGAAAGTAGCCGCACCAATAACTTTGTAAACTACATTTTGCGACTTAAACCCAACCTATTGACTTTTTACTAAAATAATATAGCCTCTTACTCTCACGGCCTCTACAAACCCAACGACAACCCCATTTGTTGAAAAATCCGGCAAGCTGTTTGGACTATGGCTTTTTTTTTATATTTTAAAACCCCCACATATCCGCTATTTTGAAATTTCGCTCACAAAAATCTACGAGAATCAGTTAAGAAATGCGGCCTGTAGAGGACAACATCCAGACACACGAGAGCATTTTTGCCCAAAACTGAAAAGTTTTGCTAGCTCGGTCAATAACAATAATTTCACATAATCAGCAATATATATTTTTTATTCTTACATGTCAAACTAACAGGATGACTAAGGCTTCGCTTCGCTTACCCCCTTCGCCCAGATACAGTATGTATCTTCATAAAGTGCACATATCGAACAAGCTTGAAGAGGATCCAATTTTATCGACAAAAAGATACTTAAAATTATCGCCCCTACCCTATTTTATAGGCATTTTAATATATTTATTTGGTTAATTTGTACCTACTGAAAAAACCATACGTAACTTCGAGATAGCAGGGTTTGTCGAGTTCAAATTAACTGGATATGATCGTGAAGGATGAGTTATCAAATAGTCGCTAAAAAGTTACCTGTAAATTTAAATTAAGCTTTGATTAAGAGTAAAAACCTATTTATCCGCACTTTTTAGTATTGACAGTTTTTACAAAATTTGGTACCCAAAATAAAAATATTTTACTGTTGAATATCATGCTAGGTACATTACAGGTACACATTACCTTTCAAAAACACCTAAAACTTTACAGCCTTCCCTTTTTCCTTTACTTATGATATACAGTGATACAGGAGAATATCACCAATTAAGAACACAGATGTCTATTAACAATAGGTAATAAGTTGACCGGAAGGATGTATGGGGGAACACGCAAGAGGTATTAGACGCAGTAAAATATGACCTCAATAGAATTTTTCCGACAATCGTCTAGTCAAGATTATAACAAAATTTTGGGAACGATAAAAGCCTCCCTTGAGATAGTTGTTTGGTAACATTTTACTCGTATCTATTATTGTCATTATCATAGACATAACTAGGTACTCAAAAGTTATCTATACATCTTTCCGCTATGTACTACCATCGGTGACTACCTCGTAGTGGACCACCAAACATAGGCTCATTACTAAGTACTACATCAATCAGTATGTTAAGATAGATAAGTATAATATGACCTTCAGATCTTATATACCTAGTGACTGCTTAGCGGCCTAAATACATGTAAATACAACGGTTGGCCAATTACATTAATCCATACGTTTGGCGGCTATTTAGTATCTACAAATTAGTTAGGTAGTTATAGGTTCCGCAGATTACCTACGTCGACAGCCAATCGACAATGAGGATAACAAATACATAGGTACGTCAAGTTATTTAACAATTCAACTGCTATGATGATATCGATTTATTTCATTTTGTATATGTTAGATAGGATAGAAGGTAGGATAGGTACCAGTACAGTTGTCGTCATGTAAAAATAACGCTGGTTTCCATACAAAATGTTTTGAAGCCAGCGTTCTCTTTACGTCACGGGAATTACAGTTCCCAGTACAGTAGGTACTTCTCGATTGTTTTGGCAAGAGCGGTCTAATCGTTAATTACCAAAGATGTGTTAACAGCCTGAATAAGTATTTTCCGATGGCTAGTATTTAATCGCACATCAAAAAGACTTATTTTAGCAGCAATAAGGATCAGCAAAAACATTTTTATGTTTTAAGAATTTTTTGTTGTTCTTACATGTTATAAAGGGGGCGTCGCTTCGCTCACCCCCTTTACCCTTCACCTAAGCTACCGCAGTATTTTGCCCTAATATTTGCTGTGCAAATCAGTATTATTGATGTGCAGTTTAATATTTCCCTTTTCCGATTACTCCAAACAGATATTATTTTTTTCACCGAGGCTGGCCCACTCACTTTTTACGTCCCAGGTGGCTCATCGAAAACCGGCTTAAAACACTAGGTATAGGAAATATTGCAAAAAAATACTTTCTCCGGAAACCGCAAACAGTGCACGAGATCCTTCACTTTCAGGGGTCAACGACCGCGCCAGGTCAGAGCAGGTGTATTTATACCCCTCCTAATATAAAAACCAGTTACTTGTTGATGGAATTCAAAGGACACTGGGCAATTTCATATAAGAAATTGCCGTAATAAGTATCATTGCTTGGTAATTATTGTTACATAATGTTGGAATAATGTCATGGCGCGACCTTTCCATTACTCTACATAAACAGGTTGTTAAATAGACTCCTTGTCCTTATCCTTATATTTCGAATTCATGGCTACCTATATCACAGTTTGTGGTTAATATAAATCTCTAGGATCTGACAAGCAAACCGCCCATCAATGAGTTTTTTTTTCATGTACATGTATATATGTATTAACTAAACAAGAAATTAGTATAATGACGGGCATATTCTATGCGCGCTCAATATAACTATAGTCCGCGCCACCACCACTCATGGGCTGCGATGGAAAGTGGAACTAAATAGGTTAAAACTCGCTGTCGAGATGACACCAAAATGCTAAATATAACTTCAGCTAAACATATGAGGAATATTTTACATTAATGTTTTATGTAATCTAAAACTAAAGTTTAATAAATTAATAAGGCGTTTAATAAAGTATTCGTTTTATTGTAGCTTTTATATTAATGATATAATTATATATTGAAAATTATAGTCAAATAATACCAACTCTTTGCGTCGGGCTGACGACGGAGTTAAAAAAAACGGTCAAGTGCGAGTTTTACTCGCGCATGAAGGGTTCCGTACCACCGTACAATGGTAGGGATGGTGTGGAGTGAATATTTTGGGTTTTACAAAGCAAATGTTGTTTACAAAGTTATTGTTGCGGCTATTTTCACACTCCATGCACCTAACTAGTTGCATTCATAAGTTTGTATGTGTTATTGAAAGAATTGTTGTATGGGACCCCCCTAAATATTTATTATATTCTGTTTTTTAGTATTAGTTGTTATAGCGGCAACAGAAATCCATCATCTGTGAAAATTTCATCTGTCTAACTATCACGGACCATGAGATACAGCTTGGTGACAGACGGACGGACGGACGGACAGCAGAGGCTTAGTAATAGGGTCCCGTTTGGCACCCTTCGGGTACATAATAGAAAAAGTGGCAGTTCCGCACGGTTTGGTTGCTTGGAAACCACACTTTCCGAGCAAATGCATGGTAAATGATTTTACGTCTTTCCTATACCAGCATTTCTGCAAACAGCAACACGCTAATAACAACATTTATCGCCATCTTCCACACTATCGCCGATCTGCCGAAAGCCGCCATCTATTGTTTAGCTGCCAATGCCACTGTTCCCCCAAGTATTAGCCAGCGAGTACTACCGTCTACCGTTACGAAGGCCTGGCCGCGCATAGTAATGCTGCGCAAGCGACGGGCCTGAAGAAAGTATGATTTGCATAGCCGGCGTGCCAGATGACCGTATTTTTGTTAGAAATGATACCAATCTTTTTCCAAGTAGCACAATCAACACATCTGGATGGTGCTGGGTTACAATGTGATAAGATATGAAATGCGATGACGCAGTTAGGTCTCTAGGGAATTCATATAACAACTACTATTAAGTTAAGCGTAAATTCAAATACAAATTTGTTTATTTCAGTGTTACAAAAACAACTTAAAAATAGTAATAACATGAGGTAACTTATTAGGGCGTTTTGACTAGTTAAACGTGGATGCTAATCTGAACCAATGGCATCTCGTATTGGAAAAAGTTTACCATCACATTGGTTCATATTTGATTTTGTTTATGCTGTAAGACAAGATTGTATTTCATGGAAATAGCTCATATATGCAGGGTGTAACAGAGAGGTATGGTCATATTTTAGGGGGTTGTTAGGGACATATTTTTGAACAAATTTCAATATGAAACCGATTCCACCTGAGCAACTTTGTTCACTTCTCCGTACAGTTTGGGCTGGACGATCAGCTGTTTTGTATGGAGAAGGGAAAAATAAAGTTACTCTGCTCAAATCGGTTTCATAGTGAAGGTTGGTCATCGTATATCCTGTATCTTCTGACACATCTCGATTTCCAGTCGCTTTATGGTGGATCCAGCCAGACATGTTCTATTGTCCGCAACGTGATGCGCAGTAATTCCCGCCACAGCGTCGCCCAGCGCTCTTAATTCCTGGCGTGAGGTATACTTCCGTATCGTATCAACGCGCTGCGTCGCAATCGAAGAACGCTAGTTTGGACGCCCGTTCGGTACGCCACGGTCCAGGCGTCCAAACTAGAGAATAAATACAAAATCTCGATGCAAAGTTGCTCTATGATTAAAACATAAACATAAAAAATCATATACAGGCAAATACAATACTCCTGGCGCCACACTAGGATACCCAGTGTCGTGGGAACCAGAACCTGCGACACCACACACACAAAAACATCCAAGACCCGGGTTTTTTTCTGTATCCCCAGCCGGGGATCAAACCCGGGACCTTTCGCAAGGTAGGCAGAGCCACAACCACAGCGCCGCAGAGGTCGTAATTAAGATTAAAATGGTTGTTGCAGACATGTTTGGTGGGCGGTGCTCCAAGCGGGACCCCAACGTAGACGCGTGCCTGCTGCGTAGCTTCAACTCTCTGGCAGAATACCTGAAGGGTGGTGCACCTGAGTTTGGTATTGGGGAGGTGAGTTCATCAACTAAACGTCTGTATACACTGATGATTGTATTGTCGTAAGGGGTAACCGGAGCTGCACGATCCAAAATCACTAAATATATACCTTGGATTCTCTTTTTTTTTCAATAAGCATTAAACATCCCTTCTCTTTTGGTGACGAAATATCCAGTTTAGGTCAGATCGCGGTTTTTCCTCATTCTTGCATATTGCCATAATGTTATATATAACAACAACAATCGGTTTATTTCGCTGAGACTCGCTACCTGAGTTTTATTTCCAGACGAAGTTACCCTTGCCTGATTATAAAATCTTATTGTCTCCGGTGAACTCTCTAAGTCCCTTACATATGTTGCTTCCAGGCTGAACCGATTGTCATTGACGAGCTTTCGATAGCTCTCGGCGGCGGCCCTGACGGATACAAGGCTTCCTTCAAGGACATCCACGCGACTGGCGTCTCCAACATGACTGTCACTAATGTCAGGTAAGATTTCTTCAGTAAAGTGGTGATGACGGCACCTGACTCTGGGTTCGGCTCGTGTGAAATCGGAAATTACGGCTCGGTGACAATGAGACGACGACGTGGCACTGAGTCGTCATTTTGCCAGCGGATTTGGGTCCATGCAATGCAATAATTTTCTTAACAAACTTATCATTCATTTTTTTTAATGACATTCTGAATAGTAATACTATTCAATGCCATACAATGTTGTTTTTTTAATAACTAGACGAAAATCAAGCAAATTTGTAAGAAGTCTCAAATCCCATAGAAAAAAACCCAGGCCGGGCGCTTATGAAATGTATTTCAAAATGAAGTGTAAAAAACCGGTCAAGTGCGAGTCTAAATCGCGCACGAAGGGTTCCGTACCACCGTTCAATGGAAGCGATGGTGTGGAGTGAATAGTTTGGATTTTACACAGCAAAATATTGTTTACAAAGTTATTGGTGCGGTTACTTTCACACTCCATGTACGTAACCAGGTGCATCCATAAGTTTGTATGTGGTATTGAAAGAATAGTTGTATGGGAGCCCCCTTAAATATTTCTTTTATCCTGTTTTTTTAGTATTTGTTTTTATAGCGGCAACATAAATACATCATCTGTGAAAATTTCAACTGTCTAACTATCACGGTTCGTGAGATACAGCCTGGTGACAGTCGGACGGACGGACAGCGGAGTCTTAGTAATAGGGTCCCGTTTGGAACCCTTCGGGTACGGAACCGTAAAAATCACTACCACAGTTATTTATCAAAAATAATTAGTGCGCAATGCGGTGGCTAAAATATTGAGTTGCGTTTCTTAATTTTTGTTAAATTCATAAAGTTTTAATATTTTGCATAAGATTTTAAAATAATTTAATTAAATTAATATATAAGAGCCCTAGGAAACCCAGTATGATTATGTTTTATGTTACCCGGTTAAGTCTGTTTAGTAATGTGACTATCTTATTTAACCATACAGAGCTTATTGTGCTAACTGTAAGGTATTCTACATCACAATTGAAAATTTATTAAGTTTGATCAAAGAATAGCTCTAACATGTTTCCTCGAGTTACGCAACTTCAACAATGAAATCCTGTTCAAGGAAGATAAAATAAATATGTAGGTAGCTACACCACCTGCGTGGAAGTGTACATTTCTAACAACGGATATGCAAATACTTGTCTAAGTTTGTGTAAGTTTACGACGTCAATAGAGTAGTTCCTAGGTTTATTGACAATATGCGCACCTCTTTATGGTCTAACAAATAATGTAGAGCAAACTGAACCAACAGTGTTCTGAGTTAATATTTGAATCACAGTAACATCATCAAATCTTCTGGTAATCCAGTATTTGCAAATGAGTTTTCTTGCTTACCTTCCACTCAAATTGGAAGGACACGTGAAGGCCACGAGTCAAATATTTGCCAAAGCCATTGGAATGTTGGAAGTAAAACACGGTGCTTCAACAAATTTATTCTCGTCACGACGAACTGAGACCTCTGGTCTTTGTCCGAATATTATGGACATTGGCCACAGAGACTCTCCAGTTGTTAGTATGGCCATTTTCCATTTACGATCACACATGGCCAGGGGACAAAAGATTAATGCATGACGCTTCAACAGTGAAATCATGGATGGAATTTGAAATTATGCTTTGTGGTATTTGTGTTTCAAATGTAAGGATCATGACATGACCCACTTTGCAAAATTTGTAATTAATATCATTATTTAAAAAAAAAACTTCAAGAAGATGTTTAAAAGCATAGATAGTTTGTAAATCCTTTCTTTTCCGCAGCTATGCAAGATTCTGTCCGTCAGGCTACGTTCGTGATCCTGAGTGAAGGAGGCACAGAACTTGTAATAAATGACAATAGGTAGTTAGAAGCCAAAAAATAAAATTACCCGTTCATTGTTATCATCGTCCTAATGAATGTGTGTATACATGCGTATTATATGGTGGAAAGATAATTATAGATATATGAGAGATATACCTATTTAATTGGTGATCTCTCTAACTTTGTCTCTACGATTTTGTAGTTGATTTGTTAGCTCAACTAAACTAAATACAATATAACCTAATTGACCGAGCGAGCGAAGCGTTCTGTCATTTTGACAAACCGGCACACAAGTTCCTTGATTTAATTAAAAACATTAATTGATCGCCATTTTTATTTGGGGGGAAAATAGGGGGGAATGGGGAAAAGATTGCTGTAGCGTTATTTATCGACGGATTTCAATCAAATTTGAGAAACACCGTAAGGACTTCATTCTACACAAGAGGTTGCGAAAAAAAACCGGAAAGGGGGAAGTGGAGGGGGAAGCACTTCGTGGTATTTTCGAGCCCCCTGTAACTATGTTGTAGAACAAACTAGATACCTGAATTTTCTGTGACTAATAGGCGACAATTTAAGTAGGAAAATTCCCAAAATTCATTAAATTCGAACCAATAAATTGGAAACGACAGCCGTTCAAAGTTCCGTCATTTTGTCACTGAATCATCATCATCAAACTTCTAAGGTACTTCTAGGAGACCTTGCATCAAATAGTTAATTACTAACTGTAGTGTCCTTTCCTGTCGTAATCGAAAGTAAATACCTTTGATATCGGCTCCACACGCGCGCGCTAATACCACTATCCTCACACGTCCGCTCCGGGTGGCGGCCCAACCACTGAATGAATTCTCCCTCTGCCGCGCGCGCGTCGAGACGACAAATAGTATATGTGTATGTGTGCGCATGTTTTACATGCACCCACACACACATACACTACATCCCTTCCTTCTTTTAATTTAAACATGAAATTCAACATCATTGATATTAATCAACTTCTATTAGTCCAAAACTTCCAACTTCCAACTTACTTTTGTAAACTTTACTTCACTAATTTCTAATTCCACTTCTTTGCTTCCAACTTTCTACTAAGTGATATATCACAGCTTCCTTCACTTCCACATTCCAAATTAGGTACATTTTATCATTGTACTAGCCTCCTTTACTTCCATCTTCCACATTAAATTTTAATTTTGTTTTACATCATTTACTTCCATTTCTCATCAACATATGTATATTATGTAGCTTCCTTCACTTCCAATTTCAAATTTAATCTTTATTTACTTTATTACTTCACTTACTTCCATTTCTCTGTTTACAAAAAATATCAGTTTCTTTTGCTTCTTTATTTTTATTTAAGAAGTAATTTAAATTGATATAATCATTAATTTACAGTAAACATAACAACACATCAATTACCACTCCTAAAATCTCCACCTATGTATCCCCATATTTCTCTTTTTCTTTTTCTTCATCTCTTTGATCTTTTGTCCCTTGGGAATTCTCCTTTGATACAACTTTCCATTGTCCCTCAATCCTTTTCAGGTGCATAATGTTTTGTCTGAGATGCTGTCCCGTCTCATCATTCAATACGTCGACGTCACCACCAACTCGAGATGTTACCGTGTGGGGTATAGGTTCAAAATTTGAACTCAGTTTATTTGTTTTATTCATGTTTTTCACATATACTTTGTCTCCTGGTGCTAGATCTCCCAACTGCGCTTTTCTTTTGCGGTCTGCATATTCTTTTCCCTTTTCTTTCTGTTCCTTATCCATGTCTCTTACGTCCATGTCCTCCGCTCTGTGATCGACATCGTCGATCATCGGTAATTTATCCCTAAATCTTCTTCTCAAAAATAATTCTACTGGTTTTTGCCTGTTACCGAATGTGGGGTACCATTGTACATAGCTAGGTACTCCAAAAGCGACTCCTTCCAATTTCTTCTTCCTTCAGCTTGGCTGATTCTCAGTCGTTTGAGAATATCTCTGTTTTGTCTCTCAACCTCTCCATTTTGTTAGGGCCAGTATGGGATTGAAGGAAACAATTTGATAGCGTTTTCTTGGCAAAAGGACCTGAACTCTTCGCTGACAAATTTCTTCCCATTGTCAGATATGATAGAGACCGGATTTCCCAAACGACTGAATGTTTCAGTGAGAAGTCTGACCATTTCTTTACTTGTAATTTCGCGACATATCTTAATCTCCTTATATCTGGAGTAGTAATCAATGATCACAAGCAAATATTCCCCTGACGGCAGAGGTCCTAAAAGGTCAATAGCTTTATCAATCCAGGGATAGATTGGTAGTTCGCGCCTTTTGAGTGGGTTTGGTGGATTTGGTGTAGATACCAGTGTGCATCCCCTGGAAGATTTGACCATCTGTTCTGCGTCTTTATCATATTTGGGCCACTAAATTTTCGTCCTAAGTCTGAGCTTCATAGCTACAATCCCTGGATGCCCTTCATGAGCGGCGGCTAAAACTCGACTTCTTAGTTGTGCCGGAATAACAATCTTTGTTCCTCGTAGTTGTACATCTCCACAAAAGCAGAGCTCATTTTCAAAGACTTTATATGTTTCAACAGTCTCATCCCATTTGTTATTGTATATCCCTTCCTTCACTTTTTGTATCTCTGGGTCTTGTTTAGAATGTTCTTCAATATCAATCAATGAAACAGCAACAGGTTTTACTACTTCTATTATCCTTTGTATATAATCTTCATTAGGTTATTTGATTCAAACTTGCTAAATCTAGATAGGGGGTCAGCAATGTTATTCTTGCCAGGTCGGTAGACCACCTTATACTTGTAGGACTGCAATCTAAGAATCCAGCGTTCAATTCTAGCACAAGGTTTTTATTTAGGCCCAAATATTATCTCCAGGGGCTTATGGTCGGTTATCAGGTCGAATTCTTTACCATACAAAAACATGTGAAAGTGCTCCACTGCCCAGACAAGTCCTAATGCCTCCTTTTCCGTTTGGCAGTAGCGTCATTCACATTCACTCAAAGTTTTGTTCCCATAAGCGATAATACGTAGTCCCTTGTCATTCATTTGCACCAAGACAGCTCCAAGGCCAACCGGACTCGTATCCGCGAATACCAGAGTTTTGTCATTAACGTTATAATACCCAAGATTAGGTATGTCACCAAGGGCAGCCTTTAAAATGTTAAAGGCTGATTGTTGACGTTCTCCCCAGAACTCAATCAAGTCCAAATTTCTGCCTGCCTTCTGCCGAAGCAGCTCTTTCAGTGGTTCCGTTGTGGTTGTAAGATTGGGAATCCATTTCCCAACATAGTTAATGAGTCCCATAAAACTCTGCAATTCTGCAATGGTGATAGGGGCCCTGAAGTCCTTTATTGTAGCTAAATACTTTTCCAGAGGTCGGACTCCATCTGCAGATAATTTGTGTCCTAGAAATTGTTGGTTTTAAATATGCACTTCTCGTTTCTCAGAACTACTTCATTTGTTTTAAAATCGTCATTACTGCTTCCAGCGTTGCATCATGTTGATCTTGTGTCTCACTATATACTAGTATGTCATCTATAAAATTCACAACCCCTTCATATCCTATTAACATTCGCTCTAGCGTTTTCTGGAGTATTTCAGGAGCGCAAGTTATTCCGAACATTAATCTCTTGTACCTGTATAAGCCTTTACTTGAGATGAATGTGGTTATGAATCTCGAATCCGGGTGTAGCTCCAATTGGTGGAAAGCATCTTTAATATCCAATTTGCTAAAAACTTTTGCATTTCGAATCCTCGGTAGTAACCGATCCATCGTTGGCAATGGATGATTTTCACGCATTATAGCTGTATTTGCGCGTCTCATATTTACACAAAGTCGGACGTCTCCATTTTCTTTCAGGATCGGAACAATCGGTGATATCCAGCTAGAGGGTCCTTCCACCTTTTCTATTATATCCCTATGAAGAAGTTCCGTTATCTTTTTATCGACTTTCTCTTCTAAAGGTATGGGGATTCTTCTATAAGGTTGCACTACCGGCTTCACACTCTCGTCGATGGGTATTTGAATAAGGACGTCCTTAAATTTAGGAAAGATTTGTTGATCTACCTGATTAACGCTTAGCCCAATCTTTAAGACTCTTAAGGCAATGGCTGTATGTTTGCCTAGTAGGTTCCGGGTACCTCCTTTTACTACAAAGAAGACTGTGTTCTCAATACTGTCCTCAATTTGAATTTTAGCTCGGAATGATCCCAATAGTATAAGCGGGCTTTTACTCCCATACGCTAAAAACGTCTTATTTGGCTTCGCCACTTGATCCGTAACTTTAACATTATTCTTCTTCATCTCATCCCATGTCTTATCTGTGATTAAATTATGTTTGCATCCCGAATCAATCAGCATATCAACATCTGTTCCACCAATCCTGCAAATGATCATTGTGTCATCGTCCATATGAAACACATAATCAATAGTGTCTCCTTGTGTTTCATTTTGGTCTTCAATTATGTTTCTAATCTCGCCATAAGATTTCTTGATTCTCCTCTGTCCTGAATTTCGATTGTCTTGATTACCTTCCAGTTTTCTCTTGGATGACTTCGATTTGCAGTATGCTTGGAAACGCCCTATCTTGTCACATTTCAAACATTTCTTCGTTTTAGCTGGGCATTTGCTGACATATGCCAAGTGATTCCAACTTCCACATCTGTAACATTCTTTTCGCTTATTAGCTGTATGTCCATTCTGTCTTCAGTCTATCTTGTTAATACTTTGAGTATTTGGTTCTTTTCCATTGAATCCATCTAGTTGTCTGCTAATAGCTTCTAATGCGTTAGCCTCCGATATGATTTCGCTTAAGGTTATTTTATCTCCAGATTTTAGTATCTTTTTCCTTAATGCTTCTGAGTAACAACCTTCTGTTACTTGATCAATCATCATCCGCTTCCGCGTCATTGAACTGACATTTGGTTACTTGTCGCCTGAGACGCACAACATATTTTTCGAATTTCTCCTCAACTCCCTGTTTTATTTGTCTGAATATGTGCCGTTCAAAACGCTTACTTTGTTTGGGAGCAAAGTATTCATCAAGTTTCGTTACCGCTACCTTAAACACGTCTATACTGCCATCCTTACTTGTTAAGTTTGATTCCGGTATGTTGTAGAATATTTCTTGCAACTCTGACCCTCCAAAGTGTAACAAACTCGCCCGCTTCTGAGTCGCAGTATCAATCTTCGCAGCCTCTAAATAGATACATAAACTCCTTTTCCATCGCTCCCATCGTACTACCACTGATCCCGCTTCTCCATCACATTCAAATTTTTCTAGTGTGAGGTGGTTTGCCAACGCCATTGGTCAACCTCGGTTTTAATCCTCGTCGTCAAAATGTAGTGTCCTTTCCTGTCGTAATCGAAAGTAAATACCTTTGATATCGGCTCCACACGCGCGCGCTAATACCACTATCCTCACACGACCGCTCCGGGTGGCGGCCCAACCACTGAATGAATTCTCCCTCTGCCGCGCGCGCGTCGAGACGACAAATAGTATATGTGTATGTGTGCGCATGTTTTACATGCACCCACACACACATACACTACACTAACTATTTGACTATTAGTTCTGCTGTAGCTCTTTTAACAGTGTTGTTGAATCTCTTTGACCCCGGCGCCCCCAAGCCCAACTCTTTCAATTTCTAAAGTCCTGGTAGATGACGTTGCCGGCATCAGCTAGTTCATGATTATATCCTGAGCATCTGTTTAGATTTTAGTATATATCATGCTGTTGCGAGACTGTATTTTTGTTTCGATATTACTATTGGTGTTAATGGAATATTATAAGGGCAGCATCAAAAGTTTTCTTTAGACCTGCAACCTAGCGTCTAATTCTAAACGAACCCGAAGGGTGCCAAACAGGACCCTATTACTAAGCCTCCGCTGTCCTTCTGTCCGTCCGTACGTCCGTCTGTCCGTTTGTCCGTCTGTCACCGGGCTCTACCGGATCAACCGAAATAGGTAGGCAGGTATTGAGTTTTTTGCTTAGTTATTTGTCATTAAACGATTAATAATTGCTAATTCGAATTATTTTTATTTTATTTTATTTCTGTAAATAAGTTACTTAATTGATATCCACATCCGGTTTCAATGAGCAAAGAGTTTCGTTAACCTGAGTACACTCGGCGCCACGAATAAAGAGCTCTCGGAGAAACTGGCGGGGATTACTGCGCATGTGTACAGTCGCGGCATAATTCCGAAGTGCGTTTTTAGGGTTAGTGTGAAGGAATGAGTGTTCAGGACTTTCTTCACTTCTATTTTTTCTCTGTTTGATATTTTGTTGATTGGGATATTAGCCGATGTAAATAATGGACTTTGTGTCAAATAAACTATAGGTACTCTCTATTGACAACATTTGTTAACGTCAAGGTTGAAACCTATATATAAATAACCCCCTAGCATAGAATGCCCCTAGTCACTAGGGCCTAGTGAATATAGATACTTGTAGTAATAGTCCTGCACACTCTTTTCTTCCCGCTGACTAATAATTTGTAACAATTAAACCACAATTAAGTTTTTAACACAAAAAATATTATTCATCTGACAGTAATGATATTCCTTCCATTAAATCATCCTGCGATAAGGAACAAGGCTGCTGTTGGATGCTGGAGGCACTCGTAGAAGGCACTTGTTCATCGTCATTGGAAGACGTAATAACGTTGGGTAATATTGTATGCGACTGTGCTCAAGAAGCTTCGAGACGTGCTTTCGGTGCGGGCATCGGGAAGCGACTGATCAACGAATCAGGTGCCGGCGCTGGCTACCGCCCCCGTCGCTCCTCACTTCCCCGCGCCAAACACTTGTGAAAAGTGACTACTGCGCATTCAAGGACACAGCTCTTTAGTCGTGGCGCCGAGTATACATAGTTCAATACACAAAAATCGTTTTCAATGTTTCGATGTACGGACTTGAATGTAGTCCTTTGTCCTGCCTAGTATTTAATATTTTATTATTAAAAACTAAAAAGGTATACTCCAAATATACTCGTCGTTTTACGTTTTTCGGAGTACAATGGTATGCAACCCTTCGTGTGCGGGTCCGATGTCCTACTCGGACTTGACCGTTTTTTTGTATGTACGCAATGAGTTAATGGAATAGCGTACATTATAATAATTCGTCATCTTTAATGCCGCAACAGAATATTAAATATCCAGCGCAAATTCACAAACAACAATTAATATAACTCAGAAGTAAAGTTTGTAAACGGGCCTCTTTATATATTTTAGAGATTTACCACAGTGGCGGTTTTCCAGGGGAGGCAACTTAGGCTGCGCCTCACCTCTCACTATGCACCCTACCTACCACCTACGTCAAAATACAAATACATAAATACACTTAGTGTACGGTACAATATTTTTTTATTAATTAATCTATAGTATAAAAACTAGCCTACTTCAAAATTGGATATCCTGCCGAAATTCCCGCGATCATCGCTGCACCGAAAACCATTTTTATTTTACCCACCCGCGGCGCGACCTTCTGTACGTAGCCATAGCACACAATTTGCTTTGCCTATTTGAACTGCTGTAACTCACGCCGCCGTGAGGCTGGCTGTTTTAAAAATTGTCTAGCGCCTCTATAGCATTAAGCAACAGAGATTTTACAAATTTAACGGGACGAATTAGGAGAATCCTATTACCTTGTATCAGAGTCGGTTTTTGATGAGTCCGGGTTAATCATTATCTTGGTACGAGGGGCAGAGAGGCGCCTTCAGTCGAGCGCCTAACGAAGGAAGGAGATATATTCGTTGTATTGGGTAGAGTGAGAAGACATGTTACACCGACGAGTCCCGAACCCCCAACCGAGACGGTTCGGCGCTACGCCAGAATCGCCATTGAGTATTAATTTTCTTTGATCACCATCAGTCGCGGACCGGACACGGCTAGCTATTGACGCGTTTTTATTCTTATAATTTGTAGGTAGGCCAGTCTCGCGGCAGTTCGTGCGTAATTTGTCATGTACCCAAGATTTGATATTGTAGCTTTATTACTAATAACCCCGTTTGCATTGCGCAATGAATCGGAAAAATCTGATATGATTAAAACGTGCTTCCGCCCCTATCCTGAATTAAAAAAATATATAAAAATGACTTAAAGAATGGTAGGAAAACTTTCGTCCGTTCATTTCAAAGCTCGTGGTATGATCGTTATATTTGGCTATGCGGAAGTACCTACTTGCAAAAATTGTATTGCTGGCCGTGCGTTCTTTTGAGCCGTCATAAATCTACATTTTCATTTAATGGATATGAATGACAAAATGTCTGACTGAGAGATTTTTATCTAATAAGTATGCTGACTATACACTTACACATACATCGTCACTTAAGTTATTAGATGTTAAGATCGGTGAAAATAGAACGTTTATTTTGAATATCTTAAACTTTCCATAGTACGGAGCCCTAAGTCCGCAAGTATGACCCGCACTTGGCCATTTTTTATATCGGGCGACGCGGCACTTCGGTAAGTATTGAGGGCCAAAGCCGCCACAGATTTACCATCCGGTTATAAAATCAAATTCCAGCCTCAAAATTAGTCATTGCATTTATTTATTCAAGAACTTAATTAATAAATCATATTTAATTTTATGAAAATTTGCATGTTTTCCTGGATTTTCGAAGATTTTGGGGGTTAGGCGCAGAAAACTCACTTTCCCGAGATGTGCACTTTTTCTAAAGGTACATTTGTTTAGAAGGATAATTATTCGCGAAAGGTGCGTTCTCAAAAAGTGCACTTCCAAACTGGTACACTTTCTCAGATAGAGCACATTCTCAGGTGGTATATTATCTCAGAAGGTGCACTTTCCCCAAAGAGCCATTTCAAATCCATCATCTAAATTAGAAATCAATGACAAAGAAATGAAAAACAATGACGAACAAAAATCTAGACGGCCACCTGCCATCTAGATTTTTGCACTCCATCCATACATGTGACAACCGACGAATGTTTTTTGAATGCTCATAGCCGTGAGGGGTCGTACATCGGAATAGGTCTTCGAAATTGTATACTGCTTACTAAAAGGATGTATTTAATCGCACATCAAAAATACTGATTTTCACAGCAAAAAAGGATCAGCAAAAACACTTTATGTTTTAAGTATTTTTGTTGTTCTTACATGTTCAACCTAATACGAAGGATAAAGGGGGCTTCGCTTCGCTTACACCCTTTACCCTTCACCTAAGTTACCGCAGTATTTTGCCTTGATATTTGCTGTGAAAATCAGTATATTTGCTGTGCAAATCAGTATTTTTGATGTGAAGTTTAATATTTCCCTTACTAAAACATCCACATATATACTAGTGGTTCTGAGAGAACAGTAGACCTCGCTTCAATGTCAAGACTTAAAATCCGTCCATATGTAACGCTACAGCAAAATCCGTCCATATGTAACGCTACAGCAAAATCCGTCCATATGTAACGCTACAGCAAAATCCGTCCATATGTAACGCTACAGCAAAATCCGTCCATATGTAACGCTACAGCAAAATCCGTCCATATGTAACGCTACAGCAAAATTCCCCCCCTTTTTCCGACCCGCAGCCTTATGGCGTAAGTCGTCAGATCTATGAACTTCATATAGACTTTTACGTTTGACACCTTGCACCAACTTCAGAGAGTTACGCCATAAGGCTGCCGGTCCCGTCAAACCCGCGTCGCAGGTCCTCACTATGTCATCGGACCATCTAGCAGGTGGTCTGCCGACTGATCTTTGGCCTTCTCTTGGCCACCACTCGGTCACCGATCTGGTCCTTCCGTCGCCTTCTCGCCTTGCCAAGTGTCCTGCCCACTTCCACCTCCAACTAATATTACAAATGTGAAAGTAGCGAGTTTGAATGAAATTTGGCACAGATGTAGTTTATGAGCTAGATTAACCTAGGGGATACTTTTTATCTGACTGCACCAGAAGAAGATAACGTTATTTCAGTAAATGATAATTCCTAGGAACACGCTGATGAAGTTGTGGTCATCAGCTAGTATAAATATATGACCGCCTTTAAAGTAAATTTCAGAACAAACATTTTACATTATCGCTAAGTAGATGCTACCAATATGACCAAACAAACAAACCTCTCTTTAGTTTTCAAACATAAAGTGACCTATACCAACCATTTCGGTTCCGTGAAACTAGATAGGGTCGCCTCGCTCCGCTCCTCTTCGCTTCGGCTCCCGCTTTTGTTATAACGTTGGGTCCTAACAAACCTATCTTTAGTTTTCAAACAGAAAGTGACCTATACCAACCAGTTCTGTTAAGGTTAAGCTACCTCAAAATTACGTTTTTATATCTTTTTACTATGATCACTCAAATCACAAATGACCACTAACTAGACCATCATTTAAGTAAATCAGAGGAAATCGAATTAAATGTAACACTTGAAAACATACTTGACCACGCACGCGACCACTTCCTTTCGCATTTTTACTTCCGAGTTGAACGAAGTGGAAATTAAGGAAATATTGTAATCTTAAAAAAATCGAGGTTGAGATTTCGATGGGGACAGGTTCTCTAAAGCAGTTTGTTTAATTTGTCAAAAGCTGTGCTATTAATTATTTTTCAATAGCATGCTATTTAATGCGCTTTCGTTATACTGACCACTTCTGGTTATAGCGTCAATAGAAATACACTTTCTGAGTCCGAAAAAGTGAAAAAAAAAAAATGTGTGTGTGTGTGTGGGTATGTGTGTGCGTACTGTATGTATGTATGTATGTATGGGCTGTTTTCCGTTGTCAGCTCTAGAGCCTAATGTCACTAAACCGAATTGGATGAAATTTTGTATTGGCGGTCATTTTGTAAACATCTAGGACAGACAACATTCGACGACCCGAATGGCCGAGTCGGCAGTGACCCTGCCTACGAAGCCAGGGGTCCCGGCTTCGAGTCCCGGTGGGGGCAAATATTTGCTTGACGAGAACGGATGTTTGTACCCTAGTCAAGGTTGTTTATCTATCTAAGTATAATATTTATCTATATAAGTATGTGTATTATTGTCTAGTACCCAAGATACAGGGAATCCTAGTAGGGCCTTCATCAGGGACATTGGGCGTCGCTTGAGGGACCGAGGCCATGACTACCGCTCCGGAGCGTTCCTGGTGCAAAGGGTCTCACTTGCTGTGCAGCGCGGCAACGCTGCCAGCGTAATGGGTACCTTTGGTCCGGCAGCGTTCTGGGGTGGTTTATTTGTGTAGTTTTATGTATTTTAGATTTATTTATTATTTAAGTAGGTTATTATTATTTGGAAGTATATAAGTTTTATGAGTGTGTTTGTGCGTGTGTGACATTTTATAAATTTATTTGACGAAGCAGTTGGCGGATGCTGAACATTGTTTTATTTTTATTGTAATAACATCGATTTAATGTCTGTATATTTTCAGTGCAATAAAGAATTTTCATAACGTTTGGGGCTAGTTCAATGTGTGTCAATAGTCTCCAAGGTATTATTATTATAATTATTAAAAAAAATATTTTTTTTGCTTTTGGATAACTTGATTATTTAAAGTACCTGTCATACAAATAAAACACATTTATTGAGTTCAAAAACGGGACTAACGATTTTTTTCAAACTTCTCGTCACAGTATCTCTTAATATTATCTATAACATGGCATACTCGGTTATTACCGCAAAACTCTAAAAATGGTAGCTCCCATACAATATACACACAGTGCCATATATCCCGTACATTAGGCGGCGGGCGGAATAAGCTCATAGTGCGTGGCATGATAAAAGTAAAAAGGAGTTGTTTTGTATGGTGGAGCGGTTGCTAAGGACATAATTCTGAACAACTTTAGCATGGTGCCGACTAGATGAGAGAAACTTTATTTTCAACTCCACCATATAACTCAGGTGAGCGCTAGGCCCGAAATGTACTGAGATAAGAAAAATAAAGTTGCTCTGATCACGTCGGTTCCATAGTAAAAGTTGTTCAGAATGATATCCCTAAGAACCATCTTTCGGCTTGTTACTCCCTTTCTGTTAGACCATGTATACTTTATCTTAGGACTTCTTAAACCGTCTCTTAAACGCCTGCACACGAATATCCATAAATTATTATTTAAATAACAACACCGAAAGCATCATACGAGAAATTTAGTGCAGGTTGGCCTGCACAATTTATTTTTAAACTGAAAGCAAAATGGCGTCAAATAGATGTTCTCTCTCTATGGTCTAAATATTGCCACCTTTCGAAAATTATGCACAGTTAGCTAGAATGTTATTGCTATATGTACCGTAACTAAATATGACCAATGTCAGGACTTATGATTTCGCCGGACACAACAATTAATTAAATATCTAATTATTTATTTTGTATGTAACTGGGTCGGTTTTGCAGAAAAAAAATAAGAATTCAGTGGTTTTTAATTCGGTAAAATATGTCACTTTACCGAATTAAAAACCATGGAACACCATGGGCAATAAAAAGGTGGTATTTCGCTCATCAAAATCCGTTTCTCTTTTTCGGACTGTATGAATCTACTATTTTGTCGGTTTTTATTTTCGCAATTAAATATTGGTATTTAAAGTTATTAAGAAACATTTGATATTAGTTAAATCTCAAATATCCAGAGAATCCAAAAAAATTACACTCTTCATGTAAGTAGTTCAGAAAATGAGTACTTACCTAATTTAATTAAATGTATCTGGACATTTGAAATGGCCTAGTTGGCCACTTTTCATAGTCGATTATTATTTCTATACCTTTGTGTAGGCTGAATGATTGAATACCTGTGCCAGGTGACCAAAAAAATAGCGTGCTTGCTTGTTCAAGCAAGGAGGTGTATTTGTAGATTAGGATTCGACGTATTTGAACGCCAGTGTCAATAATGTCACGTGATGTTAGGGCGGGAGAATATAACGGCAATCATGATATGATGTAATATTTTGATTGTCTTTGGAATTTCTGCCTTAGTTTTATTGATATAAAGTGAAATTACCAGTCTCGCGACAAATTGAAATGAATCAAATCAAATCAATCAAATCAAATGTCTTTATTACTGTAGCTAGATTGACCCCATATAGTCCCATCATTTAAGTAGTCTTGAACATTGTAATATCCCTTTTTCGTTAAATAATATTTTAGGGTATCTTGTTGTAGTAGAGAATCCACTGACCCTTGAAATAATTGCTAACCTTCGCGAGTCTAAACCAGGGACCAACTAGTCTGTGATTATTTCTTAGGTTAACTTTACAGCTATCGCTAAGTTTGGAAAATGTTGTATGGTTCTTGCGTACATACATTATATTTTCGAAAATAAATGCATGTTTTTGTCAGTGCAATTTCGGCCTTATTTTTATTGTTTAAAAGTGAAATTACCTATCCCATTGTGCGGAAAAGATCCAAGTTTGAAAACTCGAAAAGACACGTTTTCCCTGTTAAGAGACCTAGTTACATCGATTTTTCGCCCCCAAAAACCACCTAGCAAATTTCATCGAAATATTCAAAAACTTAAGCACCGTTTTCGAGAACTCAAAACATAGTTACAAATAATACAATAAAATAAAATAAACGTAAAATTCTAGGCATTTGGTAACAACTTATATATGTATTAATAGCTACATAAAATAATTTATTCCTATAAAGTGTGCATTTAGGAGATGGTAATATTATGTAGTAAGTTTCCTGAATAAATTCTATTGCGCTCGCTAACGATCATATTTTTTCTTTTCTAGTAGAATATCGAAGGAAATGTTAGGATATCATATTTTTATAAATAAATACTGCAAAGAAGGAAGGAGTATCATTAGTGTTGTTAGATCTATGGCTCCACACACGTAAACGCCTGTTTAAAATTTGTTTGATACTTTAAGTTAAGCACGCCATTGACATCTCCATACCCCTCCGTCCACAGATCAGACCCAGAAACCCACCAGTTCCAGCTGACCATGTACGGTCCGCACATCAGCGCGCGCGCTCGCTACCGCTCTTCTGGAGTTCTGCTGCTGGTGCGAGCGTCTGGCGGCGGCGACTACTGGGGGGAATATGGTAAATTAAAGCTTACTTATCCGGTCCTGTACCAATCGAATCCAGGTTTTTCATTTGCAACAGCTTTGGATGACAACTTATCTTTGTATTGTTAGTTAACGTTATTTAAATTGCCATTTGAGCAATTTAAAAAGCATGTAAAAGCGATTTTGTCGAAAAAGGGATATTACAATGTTCAAGATGACGGGACTGTATTAGTATAAGCAAATTACGGTTGGAGACGGAAATAATTGATATAAAGCTGATTCCTTTTGCAATATGTTCCTTAGGTCTCCCACAACATCTCCAGAAAAATCCCCAAAAATCCAACATGGGCAACACCCTCAAATTTTGAAAAAACCGCCGCCATCTTGGATTTTTTTTAAAAATGCCCTAACTTAGGAACAGATAGTCCTAGAGACGTGTTTTTGGTGTCAGAAGTTTTGTTTTTTAATATGGAACCTGTTTCTAAAATTTTAAATTTGAACCCTTGCCTTGGGTTTTCAAAAAGCGCCGCCATCTTGGATTTTTCCAAAAAAATGTCATAACTTACGACTGGGTAGTCCTAGAAAAGTGTTCATGGCGCCAAAAAATTTGGTTAGCGGTCAGGAACCTATTTCTGAAGTTTAAAAGTGTACCCTTGTCTTTGTTTTTTGAAAAAATCGCCGCCATCTTGGATTTTTTTCAAAAATATGCCACAACTAAGGAATAGGTCATCCTAGAAAGATGTTCTTGGTGTCAAACGTTTTGGTTTTCAATGAGGATTTGATTTGTTTAGCTTAAAACTATATGACCATACCCTTAAATTTTGGAAAAAAACGCCGCCATCTTGGATTTTTTGAAAATGCGATAATTTAGGAATGGAGTCCTAGAGAGGTGTTCTTGGTGTCTAAAGTTTTGGATTTTTACAAGGAAGTTATTAATGCAGCTAAAAATTAAAAATTACATTTTCAAAACGTTTATTTAAAAATTATTACATTAAATTGTTTGAAATAAAACGTAAATGCGTGTTTGTTTTTCAAGAAAATGTACAAAATATTTATTTAAAAAAACAAAATTTAAACTTGTAAGTTAAATTTAATGAGATAACCTACAAAAAAAGAAACACTACATGACATCGTTTTAAAAAACTATAAAGTTAATTTATGGTTTTACTAACGAAAGTAACGATTAGATACAACTAGAAACCAGGCTATATATTTTTTATCCAACCCTTTACGTTTTACGCACTCGTTTGTGACATTGCTGGCTCTTTTGGGCTCGCTGTGAGCTTCCTCAGGATCGTCTTCATCCTCATCATCAGAATCCGGGATATTCCGATTGAAGCAAGACTCTCCTGCACACCCGCTGCACATAGTGGTACATTTTAGCCCACTTCGTCTGCATTCACACATTTCGGGAACAGTCTCCTTTGCATCCACATCGAACAAGGCGTAAGAGCTTTGCCGGCGCTGGGGGTAAAGTAGATGGAACAGTTTTGAAACGCCAGTAAGTTTTGTATGTATAAACTCAAAATCAATAAACTTTAAATATAAACATTTACAAATAAAACCACATCTCACAGAGGCCTGGACTGGTAAAATTAATTATAAAAGCTTTTCAAAACCGCAAACTAAGACCAGAATAATGCTTTTATTATTTTTATGTTTACTTGGATAATTTACAACTGCGCTATGTAGACCCAGCTTTATGCGTCAGTTTGGTCACTTTATTTGTCAGCCCTATATGTCACGGGATAAATGTGACCAAACTGACCGTGACATTGACCGCCGAAATTAAAACAAAAAATCATTATAATTACTTTGTTAAGATAATTCCTTGAAATAACAAGTTAAAAGCACTCCCTAACAACAGCTAAATAGTTTAAAAACAGTTGAAAACTTAAAACACACACGTATAGGTAGAAAAATGTCAACAAACCTGACACGAAAATACTCGACCCACCGCCGACACGACAAACACACCCACTTTTCTCCAAGAACTTGGTCGAAATGACTGATTGCAAATGGCTTCCCAATGATCCTTTGAATATAATGTTGCCATTCATAATAAATAAAGGTAGTTTAGTAAAATCCTTATACCCGTTTGGCCAGTGACAAAACCGACATGTCCGGCGGGCATCAATTTTGAGTATTTTATTAAAATTAGTTTTACGCTTGTTTTGATAGATTATTCTTTAAAGTGTTAATGATGTTTACTGACAAAACTATTCAAGTACGTGGACACCAAAAATTAGATAGGGATCTTTAAGAAATACTGTCCATAATATTGTTTTTTTCAAAGCTGCCTAGCAACCGGACAAGCCAAAAATTACTACTTTCGGTATTTGAAATGTCTATAATTTTATATTTTGAAGCTTGTTTTTCTAAAATAATATTTTTAGGGCATTTTTTTGAAAAATCCAAGATGGCGGCGGTTTTTTCAAAATTTGAGGGTGTTGCCCATGTTGGATTTTTGGGGATTTTTCTGGAGATGTTGTGGGAGACCTAAGGAACATATTGCAAAAGGAATCAGCTTTATATCAATTATTTCCGTCTCGGGCCATTTTTTGGTCTAACTTGGGTTTAATCTGGCTCAACACAGAGCTTGATGTTAATAATTTGTAATTATTTATTCCTTCTTATTAATAATAACAATTAATATTGTAATATTTGTGTTAGTTAAGCACAACCAATTTTTAAAAGAGATCTAAAAATCAATATGTGGGAGTTTCTACATCTTACTTCTCCCACAGTGGTCCAATGTAGAGAAGAGGCAAAAAATTACCTTTGCTAAGTATATGTAAATATCTACAGTAATAAAGAACTTTGACTTTGACTTTGACTTTGTCCCTGCAATCCGTTACGTCCTATAAAGAAGCGCATACTTTCCGTTGGTGTTACCACAAAAAATATTAAACAGCGTTTAACTTCAAGACAAACGTCAAATCCCATACGTTTTTGTTTTTAAACAAGCGTTGAACAGTAGTTTATTTATTTTTGGTAAGGCCCAACGTCTTCTCCAGAAACTGAAAGATCTAGAGATATTGAGTCAAACATACAATTCAGACAAGTATCTCTGGAAACAGCTCTTGTTTATAACGCGACCCTTTTGTTAACTTATTTTGCAGACGGAGTTAAAGCCAAAGTCTACTTCCGTGGAGCTCCTTACGAACGCGACGGCAGGACCTACCTGAAGCTGCAGCAGCTGAAACTCGACTTTAGCGTCAAGGACATACAGATGGGAGTCGAGAACCTGCACAACGGCAACGCAGTCCTACGTGAGTATGCTACAAGTTAGTATGTCCTGTCTGATGAGGGACATTCGGGGTTAGCCAGGATAGCTGATCAACTGTTTTTATTGATTTCCAGTAATGTATTTGAAGTAATCAGGTAAAAATTCTTGAATACACCCTCAGAGCCAGATGCTACTGACAACCGGCCATTCTTTATTTCTGCAGTGGTAACACTAATTATAATAATTATAATAATACCTTGGACACTATTGACACTCATTGATCTAGCCCCAAATTAGGATTCCCTGTATCTTGGGTACTAGACAACGATACACATACTTAAATAGAAAATATTATACTTAGATGATAAACAACCATGACTAGGGTACAAACATCAGTTCAGACTACAATGTGTATTCTTCTTAAACTCAACTTTACAATAATGAGAACAACCATCCTAGTCTAAGTTATTTAAGTAGAATCTATGTAACATTTTTTTAATGAAATAAACCATCTATCTAACTATTAAGTCTCGACACTCATGTAGCTAAAGCTGCTAATTGAGAAAAAAAATATCACTCAAAATCACTCCTATGCCATACTAGAATCATCTTTGGTATTTTGGTGAACCGGGGCAGTAATAGAATATCGTAATGAGCAGGAATATGACAATGAATACCGAGCAGATCAGCAGACCGGTGGTCAGAAGACCACAAGAGCAGAGGAACTAATTGGCGCGTTTTGAACGAACCTAATTTAAGCCAAAAAGCATCGGGCTAAAGTGGTCCTGATATGAAGATGATTATGATGATGATCTTTTCTATTATTATTCAACAGAGGCAGCTCTGAACCTGTTCATCAACACCAACGCCCAGGAACTACTGAAGGAGATGAAACCGGACCTGAAGAGGGACCTCGCAGACAAGATGTCTCGCTTCTTGGACCGCATCCTCGACAAGATTCCTTATGACGAGTGGATCGTTGATTAGACTCTACGACAATCCACTGTAGTTTATAAATTTTGCGTCTGTTACATGTGGCTGCTGTCCTTATAAGGTATCCCTCATAAAATATGCCAGTGCACAATATGTGAATCCAGTGTCAAAGCACAGCTTCTGTAACAACTCATGTCTCAATTCTACGTTGTACCTTTAAAATGTAGAGTGGTCTAATCTAAACTGGCTACCCTAGAGATGCTAGGTCTGAGCAGTGTCCCAAAATTGTATGAATATCGTTAATCAAACTAATTGCGAGTTATAGCGTCTGTTACAGGCCCCGCCTGATTTATTGAGGTTTGAGCGAATTGTCGCCTCTCTCTCTCGCATTAACGCCCAGAAACATGACATAACATACAGGAACTTACATTGTTTCTGGCCCCACATTAGGATACCCTGTATCGTGGGAACCAAAAACAGCGATGTCATACACATGTAAACATGTAAAACCTGGAGAGGTCGTGAAGAAACCTGGCCAGCACCCGTGTGTGGTGCCCGAATGATACAAAAAATGGATCATCGGTACCAGTGCTAGCCAGTTCTTGTCATAAGTATGACCGAGTTACGAGGGTGGTCCCAGAAGTAACCGGCCTAACATAGATTACACAAAATAACTGAACAAAAATATCTCAATATATTCTCCTTTTAGCGCAATACATTTTCCCCAGCGATGTTCAATCGCTTCGATACCCTGTTTATGGTGAGTGTCAAGCTCCTCAAAATAGCCATCAACTGCGGACTCTCTTTATTATTAGTAAATCATTTACCGCCCAGACACTTTTTCAAATTTGGAAACAGAAAATAATCCGAGTGAGCTAGATAAGGGAAGGAAGCAATTCGAACTTCAACCCATTAACTTTAGCCATTGCAATAGTGGAGTGGAGTGAACTGATTAATTTTCCTGATGAAACAACACTTTATTTTTCGCTAAATGCGGCCTTTTTTTTAAATTTATCACTCAAATGCTGCAATAGTTTTGCGAAGTACTCGCCGTTGATGGTTTTCCCTTTTCGAAGATAATCAATAAAAATATCCCATTCGCATCCCAAAATAGTGACACCATGACCTTGCCAGCAGATGGTACTGACTTCGCCTTCTTTGGAGCCGATTCTCCCTTTTCAGTCCGTTTTTTTGACTGTTGTTTCGTCTCAGGAGTGAAGTCCATGTTTCATCCATAATTTATGATGATGATGCGGTGGGACGCCCGCTGATCCACGGCGGATGGGTCCTCCAATATTTCACCCAGTTCCCAGTATCTGGGCAATGGTTAGTATTGGTTCTACAGATGCTAAACTTTAAGTTTGACAGGCTATCTACTTTAATACTATCCATCCTTACCGGTCGCCATCTTATGTTTGAATATATTACTCATTATCCCAAGAAGTGCAGGCTACTTTCCTGCAAGTGAGGGCATGATGGATCTTGTAAGAGCTTTAATAATGATCGGAGTCTATTTAGTTTGCAGTGACCTGTCACCAGCACCTACCAGTATCGCTAAGTTTTCCCTACTAAGTTCAAGTAAATACTTAGCCTTTTTGGGGTCTTTACTTAAATACTTCGTCCATAGTTATGAAAATTCGTAGAAACTCGCCTTTATTGCGTTGAAATTTCTCCAAACACTGGATTGAAACATCCTCACGAAGCTGCTTCTGTTCAATGGTTAACAATCGCAGCACCCATCATGCGCACAGCTTTGTCTTGTCCAAATTTTCAATGAATCTGCTGTGTTTAAAGTCTGCTGTCTAGTCTACAGTCTTCCAATTCTAATTTTTGTATTTTTTAACCATTTCTGGCGTAGACACTACATTTGGTCGAACTCATCGTAAACGTAAAATCACAGCGACCCAATGTTTTATTGTAAATGAAGGGACAGTCTCTCCCAGAGAAGAAACCAGGTCGCCTTTAATGTCAGTTGGACTTACACATTTCATATGTAAGTATTGTATCCCATATGGATGCCCAAATTTATGCATGTTTGCAAAATCACCCAGTGCAATCTCTATTAATGGCCGTGAAACAAAAAATAATAATGTAGGTTCAACTTTTTCCAAATTAACGCGCCATAAGATTCGAACCTTCATTGCTTTTTAGGGACCACCTTCGTATTTCTCAGATTTTTAGCGTGCAGTTTCTCATTCTGTGAAATAGTGGTACAGATAGCAGTACGTGGCAGTACCTCCAGTACTTTAAACATATGGAAGCCGTTTCCAGATTTTTATACCGTTCTATGGGATCTCCAACAACTCTACTCAAGTTTTTTTTTCCTAATAATAAGTCTTAGTAAGTAGGTTTTTAAAAGTTACTGATGAGAGTGTTCCGATTAACAATTCATAATATTACCTTTTTTCAAACCATATAAGACTTCGATAAAAAGGAAAGGTCACTATTTATTTATTATAATTACTATTTATTTTGGGTACAAAAACTCGTAACTGTAAGTAAGGCCAATAAACAAAATTAAGACTTATGTAAGTTTAGATATAAGGCTAAGTTTAATTAGATTTAACCTCTAACTAACCCAACCCTGTTTTGCGGCAACGCAATTTTGAACCTCATGTCATGGTAATAAAATGCAAAACCTATAACGGGAAAATGACCGCTATTGCAGTCATGGGTCGGGTTGAGAGGTTTAAGGACGTCATTTACCATAATTATACTTATTTATAATTAAACCAGTGGAAAAACCCAAATTGAGTTCTTCATTGTTCAAATATTTCATTCATGAACCCACAGCAAGCAATAGTATTTTTTACATTTGTACCTTGTAATGTGTACCTCATTCTCGGAAATTATTTTAATTAAATTGGGAATAATCTTTGCTCACAACTCCACAGCATAACACCGCGTCCTATGAGCACGGGATTAGACTCCGGGCCATTCGGTTGTGGAAAGCACTCCCTGGCACCATCAGGGACAGTCCTTCTCTAAAAAAGTCGCGTGAAGAAGCATTACCTCTCTCTTTAGAATTACAGGTAGTATGTATGTAAGTATTTATTAGCACATTTATGTATAATAGTCGTAGTTAGTATTATATTATAAGTGTTTAGTATATTATTATAGTCATTAAATATTTTATTTTATTTATTAATATTTATGTAAGTACTCATTTATATCGTCATAATGGTGTACACATAGGTCTACCCCTGCTCAGCAATCAACATCTCCAACTTTAACCTGGTTTGCTGGAAGAGATCTCTTATTAGAGATAAACTCGCCTTTGTACACTATTTTTATGTAACTCTTTTTTTATATCATTTGTGCAATAAAGAAATTCTGAAATATGTAACATAATAATTAAACATAGACATAGATGGGTTGATGGGGACTATCGACCAGAGATTCTTTTGCAAGGTCCACCTACCCAACAAGAAAGTCACCATAACACGTCCCAAAACCATTACAGCGACTTTTTAAGCGATCAGCGAACGATTGACCTGGATGAGGTGTGACGTAACAGAAGAGCGGACAATGTAAGATCTCTATAGGTACGGTCGAACAAAGGATCACTGTTCAACCATTCACCCTTATCACCGAGCAGTAAAATCCAAAAATGAAACAACGTGGAGTTTTCCGACTATACCGGTTTACTGGAGGATCGCAGTATAGATGGGTATTTGGTAATACGCCAGTTTATGTATGTATGCTTGCTCAATACTTCGGTGATCGGGTGGAGTGATGACAACTTGGTTCCGCCTTGCATGTGTCGAAGAGTGTCATATTTTACAGATGTTTATTTATAATTTTTAGAAAATATGAACAATTGATTATGCAAAGTCGACAATTTTCGATGAAAGACAAATAAATTATAAGTACATAGATTAGAATTAGAAGTAATTCCGATTTTTTTTTAATCACAGCGGACCCACTTGGGTTAAATACGAAATACATTTTGGGCCGGGGCGGCGGGCAATCGGCTTATTTTGTATGGAGATATGAAAAATAAATTGCTTTGACTAAATCGATTTCA